>OX276475.1:10020000-15272500 GCA_946251955.1 Acronicta psi | reverse complement strand
CCTTATACCTGCCATATTCTTAGATAAACATTGACAATTTTCAAACTATATAACCTATTTGGACGCGGTTTTCGACCCTTAAAATTGTCAATTCGGTCACTTACACCTACCAGGCACCCCTCCACGCAATTGGACGCGAAAATTTTCACTTTTAAATTTTCACTTAGGTTTTCCAAAATTTTCACTTTCCTTATTAATTTCGACAAAAATTTCATTTGTAATTCTGCAAATCCGCTTCAGCCGTGCATCCCGGAGATCGCGACCTGAAAAACAAAATTATTATTATAACAAACATAGCAAAAACACTTTAAATTCTACAAAATTCACAGTTTTTCCGCGATTTTTCTCGATTTTTCCTCTCAACCTACCCCCGAAAACTACACAGTCGTGTAGTGCTCGGCGGCCCGCATCTATTGGTACCCCACAAGTGGGCGTTTTCACTCGAGAAAATACGAAAAATCGACCAAAACCCTACTACATCAGGTACCGAGGTTACCTTATACCTGCCATATTCTTAGATAAACATTGACAATTTTCAAACTATATAACCTATTTGGACGCGGTTTTCGACCCTTAAAATTGTCAATTCGGTCACTTACACCTACCAGGCACCCCTCCACGCAATTGGACGCGAAAATTTTCACTTTTAAATTTTCACTTAGGTTTTCCAAAATTTTCACTTTCCTTATTAATTTCGACAAAAATTTCATTTGTAATTCTGCAAATCCGCTTCAGCCGTGCATCCCGGAGATCGCGACCTGAAAAACAAAATTATTATTATAACAAACATAGCAAAAACACTTTAAATTCTACAAAATTCACAGTTTTTCCGCGATTTTTCTCGATTTTTCCTCTCAACCTACCCCCGAAAACTACACAGTCGTGTAGTGCTCGGCGGCCCGCATCTATTGGTACCCCACAAGTGGGCGTTTTCACTCGAGAAAATACGAAAAATCGACCAAAACCCTACTACATCAGGTACCGAGGTTACCTTATACCTGCCATATTCTTAGATAAACATTGACAATTTTCAAACTATATAACCTATTTGGACGCGGTTTTCGACCCTTAAAATTGTCAATTCGGTCACTTACACCTACCAGGCACCCCTCCACGCAATTGGACGCGAAAATTTTCACTTTTAAATTTTCACTTAGGTTTTCCAAAATTTTCACTTTCCTTATTAATTTCGACAAAAATTTCATTTGTAATTCTGCAAATCCGCTTCAGCCGTGCATCCCGGAGATCGCGACCTGAAAAACAAAATTATTATTATAACAAACATAGCAAAAACACTTTAAATTCTACAAAATTCACAGTTTTTCCGCGATTTTTCTCGATTTTTCCTCTCAACCTACCCCCGAAAACTACACAGTCGTGTAGTGCTCGGCGGCCCGCATCTATTGGTACCCCACAAGTGGGCGTTTTCACTCGAGAAAATACGAAAAATCGACCAAAACCCTACTACATCAGGTACCGAGGTTACCTTATACCTGCCATATTCTTAGATAAACATTGACAATTTTCAAACTATATAACCTATTTGGACGCGGTTTTCGACCCTTAAAATTGTCAATTCGGTCACTTACACCTACCAGGCACCCCTCCACGCAATTGGACGCGAAAATTTTCACTTTTAAATTTTCACTTAGGTTTTCCAAAATTTTCACTTTCCTTATTAATTTCGACAAAAATTTCATTTGTAATTCTGCAAATCCGCTTCAGCCGTGCATCCCGGAGATCGCGACCTGAAAAACAAAATTATTATTATAACAAACATAGCAAAAACACTTTAAATTCTACAAAATTCACAGTTTTTCCGCGATTTTTCTCGATTTTTCCTCTCAACCTACCCCCGAAAACTACACAGTCGTGTAGTGCTCGGCGGCCCGCATCTATTGGTACCCCACAAGTGGGCTTTTCAATCGAAAAAATTCGAAAAAATCGCCCACCCACCCACCCTGTGGTGATTGGTTAGGTGGATTTGGCAATATACCTAAAATTATATTTTTCATTCGTTTTTATTTTATTTTTTATTTTGGCCGGAGGCGCTTTCCTTGACCCCTCTACAGTCAAAAGGCGCCAACCGACTGGTCAAGTAACCGTCCACGCGTCCGTACGTGACAGTTTACGAACACTTCATTATATTTTATTTTATTCTTAAAAATTGTGCAGAATACTTTGACCATATATCTTTTACGACGTAACTGTCTTACACTTTTACTTTTTACTAATTTTAGTTAAACCCGGTCACCCTACTGGGGACCTAGCATAGCCTATATTGACCCGTACTTTAACCTAACCATTGTTTTGACCACTTTATGCAATTTTATCTTGTACAATTTTACACAGTCACCTTATTGGGACTAAGTTTTAACTTTTTATCTTTACACAGCCCCCTATTGGGGCTAAGGCTTTTGTTTTTATCCCTTTATACAATTTATCTTTATCTATTCTAATTACACAGTCCCCCTATTGGGACTAAGCTTATACATAAATCGATAAGTTTTGGGTATTTTTTAGTCTGTGGTGAGACAGTTCCGACGTCCGAAAATGCTTGGAATAAGAACGCCAGCCAAACCAGCGAAACAAAGTAAGGCCGACGAATCTACGCCACCAAAAATGGGGGGCAACAGAACCTTCGTCCACAGCCCCAACGAAGCTACAACATCGGCTTCAACCGTGAGAAGAAGCATTGGGGAGTGGGAGGCCGGAAAGACAGCTCAAAAGAAGCCTCAAACAAAGGCCCAGACCCCCCAAACAGTGCCAACTGCCCCACCCACTACCAGTACCACCTCAACAACCGCCCCTACCCCAGTGCCCACACCCACGACTGCTGCATCCGCTGCCCCGGTCAAATCTCCGAAATTCAAGGACAGGACATCCGAAGCCAAAGCCTGCCTCACCAAGGTGAAGCTCCAGCTAGGAAACTCGAGGAATACCAAGACCGAGATCAAGGCAGAGATAACCCTGGCTGCGGAAAGACTATATATACTCGTCAAGGAGGCAGAGTCTACGAGGAGCAAAAAATTGGAACTGCCTCTGGAAGCACCGCAACACCGTGTACAGGAGGATCAGAGCAGGGGATTGGAGGAGGCGAGGGAGAGGGCGGAATTTAAAAAACTACTAGACGGACATGCAACCATTATACAGCAGAACACCGACAGCATGAAAATACTGCAACAAAAATTGGACCAGGTCGAGAAGCAAACCTACGCGAGTGTAGCGGCGCCCTCTGGGAGACGGGCCCCAGAGCAGAGCGCGCTACACTCAATAGTGGTCACTGCTACAAACGAACAGGAAACAGGAGAGGAAGTTCTGAATAGGATACGGAAGTCAATAAACGCGAAGGAGGGTGGGGTAGAGGTGGAAAGAGTAAGGAAAGCAAAGGACAGGAAAATAATATTGGGGTGCAAAACAAAAGAGGACAGAGAGAACATCAAGAAGAGACTGAATAAAGATTCTGAACACCTGAAGATAGAGGAAGTGGAAAACAAGGACCCGCTAATAATCATGCGCGACGTGCTCACCTATAATAGCGATGAGGAAATCCTCGGAGCGCTAAAGAACCAAAATAGGGGCATCTTTGGAGACCTAGAAGGGCATAGGGTGGAAATTGCGTACAAGCGACGCACCAGGAACCCTCACACCAACCACGTCATATTAAGAGTGTCCCCTACTGTATGGAAGCGGATGACGGAGACTGGGTCGGTCCTCATAGACCTCCAGAGGATACGAGTGGACGACCAATCTCCGTTGGTGCAGTGCTCGCTATGCCTAGGATATGGACACGGTAGGCGTTTCTGTCAGGAGACCCAAGAGAAGTGTTGTCACTGCGGGGGAAACCACCTGAAAGCCGATTGTCCAGACTGGCACGATAGAAAAACACCGTCATGCAGAAATTGCGCATTGGCGAAGCTGGACCGGGTCGACCACAACGCTTTTAGTCAGGAGTGCCCCATTAGGCGGAGATGGGAGGCAATAGCCAGAAGTACCACATCGTACTGCTAAGGTGGTCCCCGGCGGAAGAACCGACTTTGACTCCGAGAAAAAGCCCTACCTGATAGCCCAAGCAAATTTGCAAAGACAGGCACTGGCAACAAATGAAATTATGCTTGAGGCGCAAAAAAGGAAAGTGGCGTTTGCACTGCTCCAGGAGCCGTACATCGGAAGCATAGGAAGAATGAAGGACTACCACGGCGCTAGAATCTATCAGAGCTGTAGGACAGAAGACGGCGTAGTCAAGGCTGCAATAGCGGTCTTTGACGACGACATTGACGTTATCCAATGTCCGGACTTCACCACGCCAAACATCACAGTGGTGAAGATGAGAACTAGCGCCTGGGAGATCGCGGTGGTCTCATTCTACCTGGAGCCAGAGCCAAAGCCGATAGGGCCATACCTGGAGCAGCTAGTAAAAATAAGGAGGAGCTTCGGCCGGAGGGTCATCATGGCAGGCGACGCAAATGCCAAAAACATCTGGTGGGGGAGCAAGAAGACAAATCGGAGAGGAGAAGAGATGGCTGGCGCTCTGGAAGAGATGGAGTTGCAGGTGCTCAATGTCGGCGATACCCCAACGTTCCAAACGGTGCGGGGAACCACACTGTATACCAGCATTGTGGACATAACAGCGTGTACGACCGAACTGCTCGGCCTGTTGCAAGACTGGAAGGTAGAGGAGAGCGTAACGAGTTCCGACCATAACACCATCACCTTCAAGTTAGCTCTACAAAAAGCAAAGGGTATACGAATTGCCAGCACTACAAGGATATTTAACAGTAAAAAAGCAAACTGGAGCCAATTTCATGAGAAACTGGCCCAGTTGCTAGAGGAAAACCAAACTAATAGCTTAGAAATTAACAAAATTACAAACACTACAGAATTAGAAAAACAAACACAAAACTACGTTAAAACAATAATGGAAGCAACTGGCAATAGTATACCTAAAATAAAGCCTAAAAGTAGCACACACTTACCTTGGTGGTCGGAGGAACTCGCGAAGCTGAAGAAGGAGGTCGCCAACAGGAAGCGCAGGATCCGCTGTGCAGCACCGGTCCGCAGGGAGCTCGTCGTCGAAGAGTACCTGAAACAGAAAGAAAATTATGAAAATAAAGTAAAAGCCGCCCAAACGGGAAGCTGGAAGGAGTTCTGTGGGAAGCAGACAAGGGAGGGAATGTGGGAAGGAATATACAGGGTCATTGGAAGGACTGCGAAGCGGCACGAAGACCTGCCTCTGGCAAAGGATGGAAGGATACTGGACCATCTCCACTCTGCCGAATTGCTGGCAGAAACATTCTACCCTGAGGATAGAGAGGAGGATGATGACTCAGATCACAGGCGGACCAGGGAACTGGCCGAAAAAGTAAATGTCGGGGACCATGATGAACATGACCCCCCATTCACCCAAGAAGAGCTGAGTTCCGCCGTGAACTCCTTCAACCCCAAAAAAGCCCCGGGAGCCGACGGCCTCACGGCTGACATCTGCCAGCAATCGATCAACCATGATCCAGGGCTTTTCTTAGCACTTGCGAACAAGTGCCTGGAACTGGGCTACTTCCCGGGAATCTGGAAGGAAGCCACAGTTGTGATCCTGAGAAAACCCGGGAAAGATAGCTATACCGTTCCCAAATCTTACAGGCCGATTGGACTGCTCCCAGTGCTGGGAAAGGTCCTGGAAAAAATGGTAATAAACAGGGTTAAATGGCACATAATACCCAGGCTGAGTAATCGCCAGTACGGGTTCATGCCCCAGAAGAGCACGGAGGACTCCCTCTATGATCTAGTTGGATACTTACGCAAAAAGCTCAAGGAGCAAAGGCTCACGGTCATGGTATCGCTAGACATAGAGGGAGCATTCGACAGCGCATGGTGGCCAGCCATCAGAACCAGGCTGGCTGAAGAAAAGTGTCCGGTAAATGTGCGAAGGGTAGTGGACAGTTACCTTAAAAACCGGAGTGTCAAAGTAAGGTACGCAGGAGAGGAGGTGTCGCGGAATACGACGAAAGGATGTGTGCAAGGATCCATAGGAGGCCCGATATTATGGAATGTCCTCCTTGACCCCCTACTTAAGGGACTGGATCAAAGGGGAGACTACTGCCAGGCTTTTGCAGATGATGTGGTGCTGGTGTTCGACGGAGAGTCTGCAACAAAAGTCCAGCAACGTGCCAACGATGCCCTCGCCTATGTTCACCAGTGGGGGATCAAAAACAAGTTAAAGTTTGCTCCGCATAAAACAAAAGCCATGCTGCTTACGCGCAAACTAAAGTATGACACCCCGCTGCTGACCATGGGCGGAGTAAACATCGATATGGCCGAAGAGACGAAAATTCTGGGGCTCACCATCGACAATAAGCTGACTTTCAACAGCCACGCTACAAATACCTGTAAGAAAGCGCTCAATCTTTACAAGCAGCTGTCAAGAGCCGCCAAAATAAGCTGGGGACTAAACCCCGACATCATCCGCACCATATACACGGCAGTAGTCGAACCTATAATATTGTACGCAGCAAGCGCTTGGGCACCTGCAGCCACAAAGAGAGGCGTACAAAAGCAATTAAATGTGGTCCAAAGAGGCTTCGCACAGAAACTGTGCAAAGCCTACCGCACCGTCTCCCTAAACTCGGCGCTGGTGCTGGCTGGGATGCTCCCCCTCGACCTCCGAATACAAGAGGCAGCTGCCCTATTTGAGACGAGGAAGGGAGTACCTTACCCGGCGCTAGGAGACAGAGACGTCGAGCGGCGTACCACATACGCTAATACACCCCACCCGGCGAAGCATATGAGCCTGGAATTCATATGCCTGGCAGACCAAGAGCAAGTTACGCACCACTGCACACAAGCAGTGCAGATCTTCACAGACGGCAGCAAAATTGATGACAAGGTGGGGGCGGCACTGTCCATTTGGAGCAATGGCGCCGAAACCAAGTGCCAAAAATTTAAACTGTCGTCTCACTGCACGGTCTACCAGGCAGAATTACTGGCCATATGCAAAGCCACACGGGAGATTCTAAAACGCCCGGAAATGAACTTTGGCATATGTAGCGACTCAAGGTCCTCGCTAGAAGCGGTCACAAACCACCACTCTTCTCACCCCCTCGCAGTGGAAATCAGGCAAAATTTAAGACTTTCAAAAATCCAGAACAAAGATGTTTCTTTGTTCTGGATAAAGGCTCACGCTGGACTGGAGGGGAATGAGAGAGCTGACCATCTAGCGAAGGACGCAGCACAGAAGTCTAAAACCAGACCGGACTACGATTCGTGTCCGATTTCATTCGCCAAACGACAAATCCGTAAGGATACGATTGGCGAATGGAACCGGAGATACGAAACCGGAGACACGGCTGGAGTTACGAAACTCTTCTTTCCGGACGCAACCGCCGCGCACACGATAGTTAGAGACCTAAGACCCACAGGTATTATTACCCAAATTTTGACCGGGCACGGTGGGTTCTCACAGTATCTGAACAGATTCAAATGCAAGGAGAACCCATCGTGCATATGCGATCCTGAAAAGGAGGAATCGGTGCCCCACCTACTCACAGACTGTCCTGCCTACTGTCGAGAGAAATACAGTCTGGAGCAAGAAATAGGAATGGGCATCACCACAAGAAACCTATACAAGCTATTGGAGGATAAAAGGACAAGACAAAAATTTCTAGAGTACAGTACAAATATTGCAAGGAGAACGATAGAAAGGAACAAAAAATAGCAGCTAAGTACAGATATTATAATTAATATTATGACAGTAGCTGGAACGGATGGAACAGAAAATTAAAGCTAAGAAACCAGAAAAATACTGTAACAAAATAAAGACAAAAACTAACCAGATAAAAAGAACTCAACCAAGACTCTAACCAAAACTTACCAAAAAGGATAATCAACCAAAACGCCTAATACAGATAACTGATCAATAAAGTCTCGGATCATGTCCGAGGAAGCTGCTTAATTTAAAAAAAAAAAAAAAAAAAAAAAAACCTAACCTAACCTAACCTAACCTAACCTAACCTAACCTAACCATTGACAATTTTCAAACTATATAACCTATTTGGACGCGGTTTTCGACCCTTAAAATTGTCAATTCGGTCACTTACACCTACCAGGCACCCCTCCACGCAATTGGACGCGAAAATTTTCACTTTTAAATTTTCACTTAGGTTTTCCAAAATTTTCACTTTCCTTATTAATTTCGACAAAAATTTCATTTGTAATTCTGCAAATCCGCTTCAGCCGTGCATCCCGGAGATCGCGACCTGAAAAACAAAATTATTATTATAACAAACATAGCAAAAACACTTTAAATTCTACAAAATTCACAGTTTTTCCGCGATTTTTCTCGATTTTTCCTCTCAACCTACCCCCGAAAACTACACAGTCGTGTAGTGCTCGGCGGCCCGCATCTATTGGTACCCCACAAGTGGGCTTTTCACTCGAGAAAAAACGAAAAAATCGCCCACCCACCCACCCGGTAGCGCTTGGCTAGGTGGATTTGGTACAATACCTAAACTCATAATTTATTTTTATTTTTTATTTTGACCGGAGACGATTTCTGTGACCCCTATACAGTCACAAAACGTTGATATACTGGTTAGGTACCCGTCCACGCGTCCCGACGTGATAAAATTTTAAATTAATTTTATTTTATTTAAGAATTGTACAGACTAGTCCCTCTCTACACAATTATTTTACTTCTAGTCTTAGTTATTTTACCCAGTCACCCTATTGGGGACTTAGTTTTAGAGCCTTAGACTATATTGACCAAAACTTTTAATGTCCTTTTGACCTTTTAATTTAATCATTTTAGTGACACATTTACCCCCTTTTGGGAATAAGATACAATTTTATTGATCCTACCTCGCTTTTAATTTACCGAATACAATGGCATTATTCCATACCCCTAAAAACAATAGAGGCAAGGCAGGTCCCCAAACAACCTTTACAAAAAAGAAGAGGCCCTCGCCACAAATCGACCTCCTTTTCCCGAATGACGGGACTGCTCTGGTCCCAACAAGACTCGACCTCTCCTTGTCACCCAGCGGTGAAACCAGTGCCGGTACAGCTGAATGCAGCATTGACACCGTCATTAAGACGAATGACCCAACATCCACCCAGTTACAGGATCCCGCAGGGGATATGGACGGTTTGAGTAGCCTACCTACCAAGTCCGTCTACCCAACTAGAGTTGCTGAGGCGAGAGCATGCCTGAATAAGGCAAAGCTGCACCTCAGCAGCTCTAGAAACCTAAAGACAGACATAAAGGCTGGGGTGACGGCGGCAATCGACCGTCTATATCAACTGGTGAAGGAGGCAGAAATTGAGCGAGCCCAAGAAGACGGAGAGTCCAGTTCGGGTATCAACAAACCCGCAGTGGAAGGCTTAATGGAGGCCATAGGAGACACCAAAGTGAAGCTAGTAGAGTGTGCGCTCTTTACACGCACACTCTCAGACCAACTGAAGCAACTTAACGAGTCGTCTCCTATAACGATGCCTGTGATCCCCCCTGCTAGTCAACCAAAACCAGCGGGCACCTACGCAGGCGTATCATCTGCCATCCCTCCTCCGATGCACTCTATTATAGTGACCTCTAATAACATAGAGGACACGAGTGCCACACTAATAGAGAAGATAAGGACTGCAGTGGACGCCAAAGAAACCCGCATACACATTGACAGGGTACGGAAATGCAAGGACCAGAAGGTGGTCGTTGGTTGTCACAACAAAACGGAGCTGGACGCAGTAAAGAGTAGGCTGGGCGGCTCCTCGGCAGGATTTACTGTTGAGGAGGCGGTGAATAAGGACCCCTTGGTGGTGTTGATGAACGTGCTGTCATACAACACGGACAGCGACATCACCAAGGCAATCCTTAACCAAAATTCTCATCTTCTGGTAGGGTTGGAGGCGGAACAGATCAGGGTCGCCGTAAGGTACCGAAGGCGAGCCAGAAACCCGCATGAAAATCATGTTGTGGCGCAGGTCTCCCCATCGGTGTGGCAGCGGCTGACCGAAGCCGGCCGTGCATATGTCGACATGCAGAGGGTGCGCGTACTCGACCAGAGTCCGCTCATCCAATGCACCAGGTGTCTCGGCTTTGGTCACGGCAGAAAGCTGTGCACTGATGGGGAAGAAAAGTGCTCGCATTGCGGTGACCCTAACCATCTGCGATCCGACTGCCCCGCCCGTCAGGCCGGAAAGCCGCCCAACTGCAGTAACTGTAAAACCGCCAAACTGGAGCAGACCGACCACGACGCTTTTGGTTCCGAGTGCCCTGTCCGAAGACGGTGGGATGCGATAGCGCGGTCCACCGTAGCATATTGCTAACGGCACCACTGTAGTCCGGGAAAAAGAAAATATGGCTGCAGAAGTTATAACGGGTAGGAAAAACTACATACCACTGGTGAGGGATTGGGAAGGGCCGGATCCAAAAAGCCCACCAAAACAAATGGCAGATACCTTCCTTACGGAGGACCCATATAGCCTTGACGATGATTGCCATCGTCAGGCTAAAATGGAGGCCGTGGATGAGGAAGAGAAACACGGGGAAGGCACAACCGTCCCCTCACCAGGTCAAATCACATCAACGTCCGCAGCGGAGCAGCTATGCTTCAGATATATTATGCAAAATATACAACTGTAAGCATAGACGTTAGAAGAGAACGGATACAGTGGGATGGGCGGAGGTACAAGACAGGTCTGTCCTGACTCGTCTCCGCTTATCCCGCAGGTATGGGGCAAGCATGGATGGATGGACGTTGATGGTGAGACAGAACTAATACCTACCAAAAAACGAAGAGTGCGCTGTATATCCCCCGCAGTGATGGAGGTGAAACAAAGTGTAGTATAAAAAATGGTGGCACAGGAAAGCAATATTGAAAGATGAAAAATGGGAGAAGAAATAAGAAAGATTAAAATAAAAATCTGAAATAAATAAAGGAACGAAATAATAAATAGTAAAATGTGAAATAAAGACAGAAAATACAACATGGAATTTAATAAAAAACAAGCGAGTGTAAAGAATCAAATAGGAACGATAATTTATGTAAAATAAATAGTAAAATATCATGTCAAAAAAAAAAAAAAAAAAAAAAAATTATTAGAATAAAAAAGATAAAAGAAACTAATATAAATAACACACAATAACGCAAAGATAATTATTATAGAACAATCAACAAGACAAACTATAGGAATTGACAAAAACAAATAAAACAAATAATCAAAACAACTATACAAAGGCTCTAATCATGTTAGAGGAGACATTGTTAATTATAAAAAAAAAAAAAAAAAAAAAAAAAAAAAAAAAAAAAAAAAAAAAAAAAAAAAAAAAAAAAAAAACCTAACCTAACCTAACCTAACCTAACCTAACCTAACCTAACCTAACCTAACCTAACCTAACCTAACCTAACCTAACCTAACCTTTTTTTTTTTTTTTTTTTTTTTTTTTTTTGTGTCTGAAAATGCTTTATGCACCGTCACGCCGCCCCGGGGAGGACGGCGCGGTGTGTGGGACTCCGCCCTGAGAAGGACGTCTACCCACTAAAAACAGACAGGTGTTCGCCTCATCACCATTCGGCCGGGGTCACGGGTACGTGTGGACATTCTTCCGCGACCCCGGCGGTGACGGGCCGCCTATGCGGCCCCCGGCTCTTGTGGGAGGGTGCCTGTGGTGTGTGGGCACCCTCCTCTCCTGCCAATCAGAGTGGGGCGCGGCACACTCCGACCGCGCCGCCTACTCGGGCCTAGTGCTGGGCGACAAACTTCCCCAAGTCTGCCGCCCGTGGCCCTTTAAGGTGGTTGGAACAGGGCGTTATCTGCCCTGTTCCTGCGCCCAGTGCGTCGGGCGCGGATTGGCAGGGTTGCAGCAGCGGTTTCTCTTTCCCGCTCTGCGGCCTCTTTCTGCGAGATGACGTCCTCGCAGAAAGAGGCCATCGCCTCCCAGGCGTCAGCGCTGGCAACCATAGCGCTGGTTATCGCTGGCAGTGAAAGGTCTCTGCCAACAACGGCGCGCAGGACACGGCGCTGCTCCTCCCATGCACTGCACACCTCGAGTGTGTGCTGCGCCGTGTCTTCTGGACAGTCCGGGCAGTGGTGGCACCGGGTGTCCGGCTCCCTCCCGGCTACGCGGCACAGATACTTACCGAAGCAGCCGTGCCCCGACAGTATCTGCGTCAGCCGGAAGGTCATTAGGCCGTGGCGCCTGTCCACCCACTCCTTTAGCACGGGGCGAAGGGCCTCGATGGTTTGAAGCCCAGCCCCCGGTCGTGTTAGTCGCCCCGCCCACTCCTCAATTGCTGCCTGCTGCAGCTGAGCTCGGCATTGGTCCACCTCCCTCGGGACCACCATCTCTTCGCGCTCGTGCGCGTCCTTGCGCCATGTATAGAGTGACGCAAGGACTCGCGCATCCAGATCCCAAGGAAGGGATCCCGCCAGCGCACACGCCGCTTCCGCCGATATTGTGCGATACCCCCGGATGACCCGTGTGGATATCGCACGCTGTGGTCGCCGTAACATGGCGGCGCCGCGACTCGTCAGCTCGGTGGCCCAGACAGGGGCACCATAGAGGGCCATTGAACGAATGACCCCCAGGTATAGCCTCCTGCAGCTGTTGTTTGGGCCACCGAGGTTCGGCAATAGCCGCCCAAGAGCGCCCGCCGCACCCATCAATCGCGGTGCTAGTTGCTGTAAGTGGGCTTCAAACTTCCAGCGGCTGTCAAGCACGAGCCCCAGGTACCTCATGCATTGTTTGACTTCAATACGGACCCCACCGATGACAATGTGGGATCCCATTGGAGGCGCCCTCCGGGGCCCGTGAAAACAGACCGCCTCCGTCTTATTTAGCGCAACCTCTAGCCCCAACATGCGGATCCGGGCGACAACCTGTGCCACCCCCGCAGTGGCAAGACGGGCAGACTCCCGAAACGAACTCTCCCGGGCTGTGACTAGTGTGTCGTCGGCGTAGCAAGTCACGCTGACGCCCGGGAGAGTAAACCTAACCTAACCTAACCTAACCTAACCTAACCTAACCTAACCTAACCTAACCATTGACAATTTTCAAACTATAATACCTATTTGGACGCGGTTTTCGACCCTTAAAATTGTCAATTCGGTCACTTACACCTACCAGGCACCCCTCCACGCAATTGGACGCGAAAATTTTCACTTTTAAATTTTCACTTAGGTTTTCCAAAATTTTCACTTTCCTTATTAATTTCGACAAAAATTTCATTTGTAATTCTGCAAATCCGCTTCAGCCGTGCATCCCGGAGATCGCGACCTGAAAAACAAAATTATTATTATAACAAACATAGCAAAAACACTTTAAATTCTACAAAATTCACAGTTTTTCCGCGATTTTTCTCGATTTTTCCTCTCAACCTACCCCCGAAAACTACACAGTCGTGTAGTGCTCGGCGGCCCGCATCTATTGGTACCCCACAAGTGGGCGTTTTCACTCGAGAAAATACGAAAAATCGACCAAAACCCTACCACATCAGGTACCGAGGTTACCTTATACCTGCCATATTCTTAGATAAACATTGACAATTTTCAAACTATATAACCTATTTGGACGCGGTTTTCGACCCTTAAAATTGTCAATTCGGTCACTTACACCTACCAGGCACCCCTCCACGCAATTGGACGCGAAAATTTTCACTTTTAAATTTTCACTTAGGTTTTCCAAAATTTTCACTTTCCTTATTAATTTCGACAAAAATTTCATTTGTAATTCTGCAAATCCGCTTCAGCCGTGCATCCCGGAGATCGCGACCTGAAAAACAAAATTATTATTATAACAAACATAGCAAAAACACTTTAAATTCTACAAAATTCACAGTTTTTCCGCGATTTTTCTCGATTTTTCCTCTCAACCTACCCCCGAAAACTACACAGTCGTGTAGTGCTCGGCGGCCCGCATCTATTGGTACCCCACAAGTGGGCGTTTTCACTCGAGAAAATACGAAAAATCGACCAAAACCCTACCACATCAGGTACCGAGGTTACCTTATACCTGCCATATTCTTAGATAAACATTGACAATTTTCAAACTATATAACCTATTTGGACGCGGTTTTCGACCCTTAAAATTGTCAATTCGGTCACTTACACCTACCAGGCACCCCTCCACGCAATTGGACGCGAAAATTTTCACTTTTAAATTTTCACTTAGGTTTTCCAAAATTTTCACTTTCCTTATTAATTTCGACAAAAATTTCATTTGTAATTCTGCAAATCCGCTTCAGCCGTGCATCCCGGAGATCGCGACCTGAAAAACAAAATTATTATTATAACAAACATAGCAAAAACACTTTAAATTCTACAAAATTCACAGTTTTTCCGCGATTTTTCTCGATTTTTCCTCCTTTTAATTCAATTCAACTATCGAAGCTTTTTGACCCTTTTACAGTCAAAAAGCAGCAATTATTGGTCACGTACCCGTCCACGCGTCGACGACTTATCCTGACAGGCCTCAGTAAGCCATAAATTAAGACGAAATTGTTTATACATTTTTAAATTACTTTATTTTAAATTTAATTTATTTTTACCCAGCTACCCTATTGGGAGCCAAGCTTTATCATATATTTTACACAGTCCCCCTATTGGGAACTAAGTACTGACTTTTTAAACCGTTTATTGACCCTTGAAACATATAAATTATCTAACTCAATTATTTTTACACAGTCCCCCTATTGGGGCCTAAGTCTGAAATTTGAATAGTCAATAGTACTCTTATTTAATTACACTAGTTGCGTATCACTTCGCTAAACTTACCAAGGATAATGTTTGTGGCACAGCGCACCCCCGTTAAAAAATCTAGTGACTCAAGCTCACCTGAAAAGGCTGGACACGCGCTAATTTCCAGCGTCAGGCGAAGTGTAGGGGAGTGGGAGGCTGGGAAGGTAGAGTCTAAACCCGGCAGCGTACCGCCTGCGAAAACGGCTTCCACCCCCACCTCTACCCAGGAGAGCAAGTTGTGTGCAGACGGTTCGAGTAGAATGCAGACGAAAAAGCCTAATCTACCGGCTAGAGTTGCCGAGGCGAGAGCGTGCCTAAACAAGGCAAAACTCCATCTCGGCAACTCTAGAAACCTGAAGAGTGACATAAAGGTTGAGGTTACAGCAGCTCTTGACCGGATGTATCAGCTCATTAAGGAAGGGGAAGCGGAGAGGGCGAGGGGCCACAAGGGGGAAGGAGATGATAAAAAGACAGAAACAGGGAACGGAAATAGGGACAACGAAGGGGAAAAGATGTCGGAAGTGCTCACGACATTGGCCGAGCAGTCCCGAATGATAAAAGATAATAACGAGAAGCTGGTAGAGTGTGCGCTCTTTACACGCACACTCTCCAAACAGATAAAAATGCTTGAGGACGGTACGTCCCCCATTGTGAACCTATCCGCTGACCAAGTAAAATCCAACCCACAGCACAGTACATATGCCAAGGCAGCAGCACGCGTAAGACACGCTGTCCCTCCACATATGTACTCGATAATAGTGTCCTCCAATGACGAACAGGACACAAGTGCCACAGTCATAGAAAAAATTAGGACCGCGGTGGATGCCAAAGAAACGCGTATACACATCGACAGGGTGCGAAAGGTTAAGGACCAGAAGGTTGTCGTAGGTTGTAAGAACTTGAACGAACTGGAGGCGGTCAGGAACAGGCTGGACGGCTCCTCGGCTGGGTTTTCAGTCGAGGATGCAATGTATAAGGACCCCTTGGTGGTGTTGATGGACGTGCTGTCGTACAACACGGACGACGACATCACCAAGGCGATCTTTAACCAGAACGCGCACCTCCTGGAGGGTTTACCGGCGGAGCAGGTGAGGGTCGCCGTTAAGTACCGTAGACGAGCGAGGAACCCGCACGAAAACCATGTGGTGCTACAGGTCTCCCCACCGGTGTGGCAGCGACTGGTCGAAGCCGAACGAGCTTACGTCGACATGCAGCGGATCCGCGTATTCGATCAGAGTCCGCTGATCCAATGCACCAGATGTCTCGGCTTCGGTCACGGCAGGAAAATGTGCACCGGTGAGGAGGACATCTGCTCGTACTGCGGCGACCCAGACCACCGGAGAACCGATTGCCCTGCAAGCCAGGCCGGGAAGCCGCCCAGGTGTAGTAACTGTACTGCCGCCAAGAAAAAAGAAACAGACCACGACACCTTCAGCCTGAAGTGCCCTGTCCGACTACGATGGGATGATCTAGCGCGATCCACCGTGGAGTATTGTTGAGGGCACCACTAGGTCTGGGAGTGTGATGCTACTGGACAAGAACAAACTACGTTCGGAAGTGACGGAAAACCATTGGCGAGGAATGGGGAGAAACCGCAACCAAAGAGCCCAACAAAAAACAACGACAGGGACCTTCCATAAGGAAGATCCATATAACCCTGACGATGATAATCATCGCCAGGCTAGAATGGACGCATGGAAAGGAACAACGGGGAAGTTACGACTCACACCTCGCCAATTAGGACCCATCGACATCCGTAGCAAACGAGCTATGCTTCGAATATATTGTAAGTGATATAGAATCGTAAGCATAACAGAAGATGAAGGAATATACGGAAATTATGGAGATACAAAAACTGTAATCACCGAGGAGAACGCGGAAGTCCAGTTCCAACACCTAAAGATACCAAAAGCGCCGAACTTTAAAGGCCAAACGAAGAGAGTATAACTGTAGGATGGAAATACAAAAGAAACAAAAATAGCTGGGAAATAGATTGGCGAAGCAACACGCAAAAGTTTTAAGACAACACAAGAGACGAACAGCTACAAAAAGAAATCTAATATACAGAAACAAATAGAGTCTAAACGTGCAAAATGGAAATAAAACTACCAAGAGGAAATAGAGCACAATAGAAAAGAGAGATGCTAAATCTAATAATGTAAATAAATGAAGAAAGAATAACAGCTAATTTAAGTAAGCAAGACAGACATACAAACAAAACAAACACAAATCATAAAGTAAGGAAAATTAAACAGACAAGAAGTAAATAAAGGCCCTAATAATGTTAGGGGAAAAATATGATATCAACAACAAAAAAAAAAAAAAAAAAAAAAAAAACCTAACCTAACCTAACCTAACCTAACCTAACCTAACCTAACCTAACCATTGACAATTTTCAAACTATAATACCTATTTGGACGCGGTTTTCGACCCTTAAAATTGTCAATTCGGTCACTTACACCTACCAGGCACCCCTCCACGCAATTGGACGCGAAAATTTTCACTTTTAAATTTTCACTTAGGTTTTCCAAAATTTTCACTTTCCTTATTAATTTCGACAAAAATTTCATTTGTAATTCTGCAAATCCGCTTCAGCCGTGCATCCCGGAGATCGCGACCTGAAAAACAAAATTATTATTATAACAAACATAGCAAAAACACTTTAAATTCTACAAAATTCACAGTTTTTCCGCGATTTTTCTCGATTTTTCCTCTCAACCTACCCCCGAAAACTACACAGTCGTGTAGTGCTCGGCGGCCCGCATCTATTGGTACCCCACAAGTGGGCGTTTTCACTCGAGAAAATACGAAAAATCGACCAAAACCCTACTACATCAGGTACCGAGGTTACCTTATACCTGCCATATCGTTAGATAAACATTGACAATTTTCAAACTATAATACCTATTTGGACGCGGTTTTCGACCCTTAAAATTGTCAATTCGGTCACTTACACCTACCAGGCACCCCTCCACGCAATTGGACGCGAAAATTTTCACTTTTAAATTTTCACTTAGGTTTTCCAAAATTTTCACTTTCCTTATTAATTTCGACAAAAATTTCATTTGTAATTCTGCAAATCCGCTTCAGCCGTGCATCCCGGAGATCGCGACCTGAAAAACAAAATTATTATTATAACAAACATAGCAAAAACACTTTAAATTCTACAAAATTCACAGTTTTTCCGCGATTTTTCTCGATTTTTCCTCTCAACCTACCCCCGAAAACTACACAGTCGTGTAGTGCTCGGCGGCCCGCATCTATTGGTACCCCACAAGTGGGCGTTTTCACTCGAGAAAATACGAAAAATCGACCAAAACCCTACTACATCAGGTACCGAGGTTACCTTATACCTGCCATATCGTTAGATAAACATTGACAATTTTCAAACTATAATACCTATTTGGACGCGGTTTTCGACCCTTAAAATTGTCAATTCGGTCACTTACACCTACCAGGCACCCCTCCACGCAATTGGACGCGAAAATTTTCACTTTTAAATTTTCACTTAGGTTTTCCAAAATTTTCACTTTCCTTATTAATTTCGACAAAAATTTCATTTGTAATTCTGCAAATCCGCTTCAGCCGTGCATCCCGGAGATCGCGACCTGAAAAACAAAATTATTATTATAACAAACATAGCAAAAACACTTTAAATTCTACAAAATTCACAGTTTTTCCGCGATTTTTCTCGATTTTTCCTCTCAACCTACCCCCGAAAACTACACAGTCGTGTAGTGCTCGGCGGCCCGCATCTATTGGTACCCCACAAGTGGGCGTTTTCACTCGAGAAAATACGAAAAATCGACCAAAACCCTACTACATCAGGTACCGAGGTTACCTTATACCTGCCATATCGTTAGATAAACATTGACAATTTTCAAACTATAATACCTATTTGGACGCGGTTTTCGACCCTTAAAATTGTCAATTCGGTCACTTACACCTACCAGGCACCCCTCCACGCAATTGGACGCGAAAATTTTCACTTTTAAATTTTCACTTAGGTTTTCCAAAATTTTCACTTTCCTTATTAATTTCGACAAAAATTTCATTTGTAATTCTGCAAATCCGCTTCAGCCGTGCATCCCGGAGATCGCGACCTGAAAAACAAAATTATTATTATAACAAACATAGCAAAAACACTTTAAATTCTACAAAATTCACAGTTTTTCCGCGATTTTTCTCGATTTTTCCTCTCAACCTACCCCCGAAAACTACACAGTCGTGTAGTGCTCGGCGGCCCGCATCTATTGGTACCCCACAAGTGGGCGTTTTCACTCGAGAAAATACGAAAAATCGACCAAAACCCTACTACATCAGGTACCGAGGTTACCTTATACCTGCCATATCGTTAGATAAACATTGACAATTTTCAAACTATAATACCTATTTGGACGCGGTTTTCGACCCTTAAAATTGTCAATTCGGTCACTTACACCTACCAGGCACCCCTCCACGCAATTGGACGCGAAAATTTTCACTTTTAAATTTTCACTTAGGTTTTCCAAAATTTTCACTTTCCTTATTAATTTCGACAAAAATTTCATTTGTAATTCTGCAAATCCGCTTCAGCCGTGCATCCCGGAGATCGCGACCTGAAAAACAAAATTATTATTATAACAAACATAGCAAAAACACTTTAAATTCTACAAAATTCACAGTTTTTCCGCGATTTTTCTCGATTTTTCCTCTCAACCTACCCCCGAAAACTACACAGTCGTGTAGTGCTCGGCGGCCCGCATCTATTGGTACCCCACAAGTGGGCGTTTTCACTCGAGAAAATACGAAAAATCGACCAAAACCCTACTACATCAGGTACCGAGGTTACCTTATACCTGCCATATCGTTAGATAAACATTGACAATTTTCAAACTATAATACCTATTTGGACGCGGTTTTCGACCCTTAAAATTGTCAATTCGGTCACTTACACCTACCAGGCACCCCTCCACGCAATTGGACGCGAAAATTTTCACTTTTAAATTTTCACTTAGGTTTTCCAAAATTTTCACTTTCCTTATTAATTTCGACAAAAATTTCATTTGTAATTCTGCAAATCCGCTTCAGCCGTGCATCCCGGAGATCGCGACCTGAAAAACAAAATTATTATTATAACAAACATAGCAAAAACACTTTAAATTCTACAAAATTCACAGTTTTTCCGCGATTTTTCTCGATTTTTCCTCTCAACCTACCCCCGAAAACTACACAGTCGTGTAGTGCTCGGCGGCCCGCATCTATTGGTACCCCACAAGTGGGCGTTTTCACTCGAGAAAATACGAAAAATCGACCAAAACCCTACTACATCAGGTACCGAGGTTACCTTATACCTGCCATATCGTTAGATAAACATTGACAATTTTCAAACTATAATACCTATTTGGACGCGGTTTTCGACCCTTAAAATTGTCAATTCGGTCACTTACACCTACCAGGCACCCCTCCACGCAATTGGACGCGAAAATTTTCACTTTTAAATTTTCACTTAGGTTTTCCAAAATTTTCACTTTCCTTATTAATTTCGACAAAAATTTCATTTGTAATTCTGCAAATCCGCTTCAGCCGTGCATCCCGGAGATCGCGACCTGAAAAACAAAATTATTATTATAACAAACATAGCAAAAACACTTTAAATTCTACAAAATTCACAGTTTTTCCGCGATTTTTCTCGATTTTTCCTCTCAACCTACCCCCGAAAACTACACAGTCGTGTAGTGCTCGGCGGCCCGCATCTATTGGTACCCCACAAGTGGGCGTTTTCACTCGAGAAAATACGAAAAATCGACCAAAACCCTACTACATCAGGTACCGAGGTTACCTTATACCTGCCATATCGTTAGATAAACATTGACAATTTTCAAACTATAATACCTATTTGGACGCGGTTTTCGACCCTTAAAATTGTCAATTCGGTCACTTACACCTACCAGGCACCCCTCCACGCAATTGGACGCGAAAATTTTCACTTTTAAATTTTCACTTAGGTTTTCCAAAATTTTCACTTTCCTTATTAATTTCGACAAAAATTTCATTTGTAATTCTGCAAATCCGCTTCAGCCGTGCATCCCGGAGATCGCGACCTGAAAAACAAAATTATTATTATAACAAACATAGCAAAAACACTTTAAATTCTACAAAATTCACAGTTTTTCCGCGATTTTTCTCGATTTTTCCTCTCAACCTACCCCCGAAAACTACACAGTCGTGTAGTGCTCGGCGGCCCGCATCTATTGGTACCCCACAAGTGGGCGTTTTCACTCGAGAAAATACGAAAAATCGACCAAAACCCTACTACATCAGGTACCGAGGTTACCTTATACCTGCCATATCGTTAGATAAACATTGACAATTTTCAAACTATAATACCTATTTGGACGCGGTTTTCGACCCTTAAAATTGTCAATTCGGTCACTTACACCTACCAGGCACCCCTCCACGCAATTGGACGCGAAAATTTTCACTTTTAAATTTTCACTTAGGTTTTCCAAAATTTTCACTTTCCTTATTAATTTCGACAAAAATTTCATTTGTAATTCTGCAAATCCGCTTCAGCCGTGCATCCCGGAGATCGCGACCTGAAAAACAAAATTATTATTATAACAAACATAGCAAAAACACTTTAAATTCTACAAAATTCACAGTTTTTCCGCGATTTTTCTCGATTTTTCCTCTCAACCTACCCCCGAAAACTACACAGTCGTGTAGTGCTCGGCGGCCCGCATCTATTGGTACCCCACAAGTGGGCGTTTTCACTCGAGAAAATACGAAAAATCGACCAAAACCCTACTACATCAGGTACCGAGGTTACCTTATACCTGCCATATCGTTAGATAAACATTGACAATTTTCAAACTATAATACCTATTTGGACGCGGTTTTCGACCCTTAAAATTGTCAATTCGGTCACTTACACCTACCAGGCACCCCTCCACGCAATTGGACGCGAAAATTTTCACTTTTAAATTTTCACTTAGGTTTTCCAAAATTTTCACTTTCCTTATTAATTTCGACAAAAATTTCATTTGTAATTCTGCAAATCCGCTTCAGCCGTGCATCCCGGAGATCGCGACC
Source organism: Acronicta psi (assembly GCA_946251955.1). Classification (NCBI taxonomy): domain Eukaryota; kingdom Metazoa; phylum Arthropoda; class Insecta; order Lepidoptera; family Noctuidae; genus Acronicta; species Acronicta psi. Next base: position 15,250,702 of record OX276475.1, on the reverse strand, counting down.
TGAAAAACAAAATTATTATTATAACAAACATAGCAAAAACACTTTAAATTCTACAAAATTCACAGTTTTTCCGCGATTTTTCTCGATTTTTCCTCTCAACCTACCCCCGAAAACTACACAGTCGTGTAGTGCTCGGCGGCCCGCATCTATTGGTACCCCACAAGTGGGCGTTTCATTCGAGAAAATTCGAAAAAATCGCCCACCCACCCACCCTGTGGTGATTGGCTAGGTGGATTTAGGTCAATACCTAAAATCAAAAATTTTAATTTATTTATTTTATTTTTTATTTTGACCGGAGACGATTTCTGTGACCCTTATACAGTCACAAAACGTCAATATACTGGCCAAGTACCCGTCCACGCGTCCTATTTATTATATTTAAATTTACACAGTCCCCCCTATTGGGGACCAAGCTTTTTGACTACTTTTGTGTATATGTTGTGTATATCGTTGTCTGTCATATTAAATTTTAACTTTTAATTTTACCCTTATTTTACACAGTCCCCCTTATTGGGGACGAAGTTTTATTGACTATAATTATAAAACGCCACAATCGTTTATTGACCAACTGTTTTGCTTGTATTTGACACGATCATCCCTTCTAGATTTCTGACTATAGGCTTATCTTATTTTATTACACCCAAATAGTAATCTCTCTTGCTTGGGTATTTACATAATATACACACACACGACAGAATGTTCGTGGCACACCGCACCCCCGCCAAAAAGGGCAACACAAGCCCCAACTCTCAGCCCAAACCCGAGCAGGCAGGACCCGCTTCTAGCTCAAACGTCAGGCGGAGTGTGGGGGAGTGGGAGACAGGGAAAGTCGAACCCAAGTCCAACGTTCCGTCTGCTAGGGCAGAGACCTTAGGGGCTCTGCCCAAGCCAAAACAAACGACGGCTCCCACTCTCTCCCAAGAGAGCAGGCCTAGACAGGAGTGCAGGCGGTCAACGGACGGTTTGAAAAGCCCACCGACTAAGCCCGTCTACCCCACTAGAGTTGCTGAGGCGAAAGCATGCCTGAATAAGGCGAAGTTGCACCTCAGCAACTCTAGAAACCTCAGAACCGACATTAAGCTTGAGGTGACGGCGGCTATCGACCGTCTGTACCAGCTTGTGCGGGAAGGGGAAGAAGAGAGGACAAAGAACAGAAAGGAAGAGGGGAAGAAAGACGAAGATAAGGAAGGCCTGGACAACACAAAGGTGGAAGGCCTAATGGAAGCGTTGGGGGACACAAAGGAGAAGCTGGTAGAGTGTGCGCTCTATACACGCACACTCTCAGACCAGCTTAGGATCCTGAAAAATGGAACACCTCCTATCCCAGTGTTCCCCCCCGCCGACCAACCCCAAGAATCGCCAGTATTGGCTGGCACATACGCCGGAGCGGCAGCAAGCACAACATCTGCTATCCCACCACCGATGCATTCCATCATAGTGACCTCCAAAAACAAGGAGGACACAAGTGCCATCGTGGTGGATAAGATTAGGGCCGCGGTGGATGCTAAGGAGACCCGCATCCGGATCGATAGGGTACGCAAGGCAAAAGACCAGAAGGTCGTCGTGGGTTGTCAGAACAAAGCGCAACTGGAGGCGGTTAAAAGCAGGCTGGGTGGCTCCTCGGCAGGTCTTACGGTCGAGGAGGCGGTCAACAAGGACCCCTTGGTGGTGTTGTTAGACGTGCTGTCTTACAACACGGATGATGACATCGCCAAGGCGATCCTCAACCAAAATGCTCACCTCCTGCAGGGTATACAGGCGGAACAGACCAGGGTCACCGTAAGGTACCGAAGGCGAGCAAGGAACCCCCATGAAAATCATGTGGTGGTTCAAGTCTCCCCACCGGTGTGGCAGCGGCTAACCGAAGCCGGCCGTGCATATGTGGACATGCAGAGGGTGCGTGTACTCGACCAGAGTCCACTCATCCAATGCACCAGGTGCCTGTGCTTCGGACACGGCAGAAAGGTGTGCACCGAAGGGGAACCAAACTGCTCGCATTGCGGTGACCCCGACCATCTACGGTCTGACTGCCCCGCCCGTCAGGCCGAGAAGCCTCCCAGATGCAGAAATTGCATAACTGCCAAACAAGATCAGCCCAACCACGACGCCTTCAGCTCTGAGTGCCCAATCCGGAAGCGGTGGGATGCCTTAGCGCGATCCACCGTGGCGTATTGCTAACGGCACCGCAGGAGTTAGGGATATTATGGCAACGGAAGCAAAGCGGAGGAAGGACAGTACGCCGGAGATGGGGGATGGGGAGAAGCCGAATCCAAAATGCCCAGCAAATAAACGGACTGGTACCTTCTTTTCGGAGGTCATGTGCAACCCTGACGATGATGATCATCGTCAGGTTGCTAATAAGCCAAAAAGAAGTGGAACACGGAGGAAGGCCCAACCCAGCCCTCACCAAGCTGGCCCAAGTCAAAGTCCGTACGAGAGGCTATGCTTCAAATATATTGTAAAAATATATAACTGCAAGCATAGATAGGTAGTGGATGAATATAGTGTGCGGAGGTAGAACAAGAATATTGTCCTGTCCTGCCTTCGCACACTACGTAGTTATGGCGCAAGTGGATGGATGGACGGACAATAAAGTTGGGACACGGTAAATGCACCTTCCGAAAACGCAGAGACTAAAATAAAATAATTCCCTAATGAATAAGAGGCTAAACAAGTGCGTAAAAAACACGAAACGCGATTAGATATGGGATAACTTGCCCCTTAAATTAATCAATGTGCCCTAAAAGAATAAAAACCATAGAGAAACAAAACAAGCAAGACGAATAAATACCTATAGAATACAGAAATAACATAAAAAACTGACTAAAAGGTATAACATAGAAACAACAATAATGTAATAAAATATAAAACAAGTAAAAGAAGCAAGTAAGATTCATGTATAAAAAGACAGAAGTTTTAAAAATCAGCGAAATAATTAAAGCAACGAAAAATGAAAATAGATTCAAATAGCGTAACCACAGAAACTAAAAGTGTAAAAACAAGACAGAGTAAGACAGAAACAATAAAAAGCAAATACAAGACTAAAATAACATAAATAATAGACCAAAAAGGGTAATAAAAAGAAAGAAGCAACAATAAAGTGGTTGAGTAGAAAACAAATAAGAACCATGTATGAAAAGACAGAAGTTATAACACAAGTGAGTAAATGTAGAATGAAACAACAGAATAATAAAGTAACAAATAACAATAAAAGAAATTTAACAACGAAACATAGAAATTTGAAAGTGTAAAACAAGACAGTCGAAATAATAACCATACATAAGTACAATAAGATAGATTCAAAACACGAGTTAATAAAAAGAATAACAACATAAAACAGAACAGAAAAAAAAAAAAAAAACAACAACTAACACAAATTGACACATAACGTCAAGACAAATAAATAAAAAACGATATAAAAAGGCTCTAATCATGTTAGAGGAACCACAAGAAATAAAAAAAAAAAAAAAAAAAAAAAAAAAAAAAAAAAAAAACCTAACCTAACCTAACCTAACCTAACCTAACCTAACCTAACCTAACCTAACCTAACCTAACCTAACCTAACCTAACCTAACCTAACCTAACCTAACCTAACCTAACCTAACCTAACCTAACCTAACCTAACCTAACCTAACCTAACCTAACCTAACCTAACCTAACCTAACCTAACCTAACCTCACCTAACCTAACTCTGACCTAACCTAACTCTGACCTAACCTAACTCTGACCTAACCTAACTCTGACCTAACCTAACTCTGACCTAACCTAACTCTGACCACTCCTCCAACCACTTCGCCACCCTCATTCACCACCACATCCATAAAGCCCGAGCGGCTGGCCTGAAGGTCGGGTTCGCATGGATCAAAGCCCATGTCGGCATCACCGGCAATGAACTTGCGGACTCGGCAGCTAAGGCGGCCGCTCTCCTTCACAAAACTCCCGACTATCTCTCCATCCCCCACAGCTACGTAAAATTACGTAACCGCGCCCTCGCCCACGAATCCTCGGCTGACCTTTATCAAAGGTCGACCTATATCCGCACCATCCTTCCCACCCATCCCGACCTAAAGTCTTTCCTCAAGCTGGTCAAGCCAACCTTCCCCGTCACCCAATTCCTTTCTAACCACGCCTACCACCGGGAGTACCTCCACAGATTCCACATCACCACACTAGACACATGCCCCTGCGACCAGTCCACTATTCAGAGCTGGGACCACTTACTTAAGGATTGCCCCCGCTTCGCCTCTGCCAGGAGCAATCACCTGCTCCAATCATCTCACCGTATACCTAACCCACTCAACCTACTAGATGCTCTCGCGAGTCCTAGTACCCTCGGGAGCCTAATTGAATTCATCACATACATAGTGGACAGGTTGAAAGATTTCAATAAGTAATGTACCCTTAATTTTTTTTTTTTTTTTTGTACTCCTGTCTTAATCTTTAAGCGAAATTGTACTCTTGCACAAAAAAAAAAAAAAAAAAAAAAAAAAAAAAAAAAAAAAAAAAAAAAAAAAAAAAATACTACATACTATATGAAACAATTTCTATATACAAACTCTCTGTTCTTCCAATGTCCAAAAAAAAAAAAAAAAAAAAAAAACTATTATACACCAATGTAACTATTTCTCTATAAATTCCTATATAATTCATGTAACTAGCACCATCTTTATGCCTGTATTGTCTTATGTCTACAAATGTCTGCCAACTATTCTCTATAAATTCCTATGTAACTCATGTAACTAGCACCGTCTGTATGTTTGTATCTGTCAAATGTCTACACAAAAAAAAAAAAAAAAAAAAAAAAAAAAAAAAAAAAAAAAAAAAAAAAAAAAAAAACTACTACCCTCTTTTATTATACGATTGAATTATGTATTATCTATCTATTATTCTACCCCTCTACAAATATGCCTTCCCCTGTAGCAAACTACCTGGTTGCAGGGGAAGGTATATATATTTATATAGTATTATGTATATTTTCCCTCTCACTCCCTCCCACTCTCAAGCTTTTTCCCTTTACTTTCTACATTTCCTACCACCCACTCCCAAATGAAAGAGGGGGAGACGTATCATAAGCGTTACCCCCTCTTTCTTCCTTATGCCTATAACCCAAAAAAAAAAAAAACCTAACTCTGACCTAACCTAACGCTGACTTAATCTAGCTAGCTTGCTTAGCTCGGAATTATGATGTTAGCGCCGAGTGAGTTTGCTCAGAATCAGGTTATCATAGATTTAGGTTTCTCAGAGTTAGGTTGCTCAGAGTTAGGTTGTTCAGAGTTAGGTTTATCAAAGTTAGGTTGGTCAGAGTTAGGTTTTTTAGAGTTCGGTCCCTCAGAGTTAGGTTTCTCATAGGTTGCTCAGAGTTAGGTTTCATAAAGATAGCTTACTCAGAGTTAGGTTTCATAAAGTTAGCTTACTCAGAGTTTCGTTGCTCAGTTACGTTTTTCAGAGTTAGTTTGCTCCGAGTTAGGTTTCTCAAAGTTAGGTTCCTCAGAGTTAGGTTGCTCAGAGTTAGGTGTTATAAAGTTAGCTTTCATAAAGTTAGCTTACTCAGAGTTAGGTTTATCAAAGTTAGGTTGCTCAGAGATAGGTTTCTTATAGTTACGTAGAGTAATTTATCTAAAATTTTTGTTTCTCAGAGTTAGGTTTCTCAAAGTTTACAGAGTTAGGTTGCTCAGAGTTAGGTTTCCTAGAGTTAAGTTGCTCAGAGTTAGGTTGCTAAGAGTTAGGTTTCCTAGAGTTAGGTTGCTCAGAGTTAGGTTGTTCAGAGTTAGGTTGCTCAGAGTTAGGTTTCATAAAGTTAGGTTATTCAGAGTTAGGTTTCTCACAGTTAGGTTTCTTATAGTTACGTTGAGAGTTATTTTTCTCAAAGTTATGTTTCTCAGAGTTAGGTTTCTCAAAGTTTACAGAGTTAGGTTACTAAGAGTTAGGTTTTTTGGAGTTAGGTTTTTGAAAGTAGCGTTGCTCAGAGTTAGGTTTTTCATAGTTAGGTTGCTCAGAGTTAGGTTTTTTAGAGTTAGGTTTCATAAAGTTAGGTTATTCAGAGTTAGGTTGCTCACAGTTAGGTTTCTTATAGTTGCGTTAGCTCAGAGTTAGGTATATTCATTTAATTCGGCGACATATCTATCTGGCACGTCTCCACGCTAATTTATACAGAAAATATTAAAAAATAAAAATTCATTTTCAACATAGATTTTTAAAATTTTCACTTTTTTACTATATCCTACTAATATAATAAATTTGAAAGTTTGTATGGATGGATGTTTGTTATTTTTTCACGCAAAAACTACTGAACGTATCTGGATGTTGGCACAGAGATAAAACATAGTCTGGGATAGCACATAGGCCACTTTTTATCCCGGTAAAATGGTTAAAACGGTTCCCGTGGGATAGCGGGCAAAGCCGCTGGCGGAAAGCTAGTTCGGTGTAAATTGCGTACGTGGTTCTGTAAATGAGCTTCAAGCATGCATCACGGTCATCGAGACCTATAAAAAAAAAAAAAACAAAAAAATATTATATATAACTTATTAAAAACACTTGAAAGTTGTACTAAATTCACAGTTTTTCCGCGATTTTTCAAAATTTTTCTTTAGGACCTACCCCTAAAAACTACACAGTCGTATAGTGCTTGGCGGCCCGCATCCAACGGTACCCCACAAGTGGGCGTTTCTCGCGAAAAAAATCGAAAAAATCGCCCGCCCACCCACCCGGTGGTGCTTGGCTAGGTGGATTTGACCAAATACCTAATAACAAAATTTTTATTTTATTGTTTCTTTCGGGCATAGGCGCCTTCTTTGATCACAATTTAGTCAATAAAGCGCTAATAATCGTTCAGGTACCTGTCTACGCCTTCTTAAGTGACATATTTTATCTATAATAATATTATAAAGTGGAAAGATTTGAATGTTTGTTTGTATTGAATAGGCTCCGAAAATATTAGACCGATTTGAAAAATTGCTTCTGTGTTAGATAGCCCATTTATCGGTCGGTATCGATATTATCGCCGTCGGTATCGATATGTGTGTAGGCGTCGGTATCGATATTATTGGCGTCGGTTTCGATATTATTGGCGTCGGTATCGATATTATCGGCGTCAGTATCGATATTTTTATGGGCGTCGGTATCGATATTATCGGCGTCGGTATCGATATTTTTGCAGGCGTCGGTATCGATATTATTGGCGTCGGGTTCGATATTATCGGCGTCAGTATCGATAATTTTATGGGCGTCGGTATTGATATTATTGGCGTCGGTATCGATATAATCGGCGTCGGTATCGATATTTTTATGGGCGTTGGAATCGATATTATGGATATCGATATTATTGGCGTCTGTATCGATATTATTGGCGTCGGTATCGATATTATTGGCATCGGTATCGATATTATCGGCGTCGGTATCGATATTTTTGCAGGCGTCGGTATCGATATTATTGGCGTCGGGTTCGATATTATCGGCGTCAGTATCGATAATTTTATGGGCGTCGGTATTGATATTATTGGCGTCGGTATCGATATAATCGGCGTCGGTATCGATATTTTTATGGGCGTTGGAATCGATATTATGGATATCGATATTATTGGCGTCTGTATCGATATTATTGGCGTCGGTATCGATATTATTGGCATCGGTATCGATATTATCGGCGTCGGTATCGATATTTTTATAGGCGTCGGTATCGATATTTTTATAGGCGTCGGTATCGATATTTTTATGGGCATCGGTATCGATATTTTTATAGGCGTCGGTATTGATATTATCAGCGTCGGTATCGATATTATCAGCGTCGGTATCGATATTTTTGTAGGCATCGGTATCGATATTATTGACGTCGGTATCGATATCATCAGCGTTAGAATTGATATTTTTACAGGCGTCGGTATCGATATTGTTGGCCTCGGTATTGATATTATTGGCGTCTGTATCGATATTATCGGCGTCAATATCGATATTGTTGGCGTCGGTATCGATATAATCGGCGTCGATCGAGTATCGATATATTTTTATGGGCGTTGGAATCGATATTATGGGCATCGGTATCGATATTGTTATGGGCGTCGGAATCGATATTATCGGCGTCGGTATCGATATTGTTGTTCTCGGTATCGATATTATCGGCATCCGTATCGATATTTTTATAGGCGTCGGTATCGATATTTTTATAGGCGTCGGTATCGATATTTTTATGGTCGTCAGTATCGATATTTTTATAGGCGTCGGTATTGATATTATCAGCGTCGGTATCGATATTTTTGTAGGCGTCGGTATCGATATTATTGGCGTCGGTATCGATATCATCAGCGTCAGTATCGATATTTTTACAGGCGTCGGTATGGATATTTTACAGGCGTCGGTATCGATATTATCGGCGTCGGTATCGATATTATCGGCGTTGGTAATGATATTATCGGCCTCGGTATCGATATTTTTACAGGCGTCGGTATCGATATTATGGCCTCAGCGTCGATATTATTGGCGTCGGTATCGATATTTTTATAGGCGTCGGTATCGATATTTTTACAGGCGTCGGTACGGATATTTTACAGGCGTCGGTATCGATATTATTGGCGTCGGTATCGATATTATCGACGTCGGTGTCGATATTATCGGCGTTGGTAATGATATTATCGGCCTCGGTATCGATATTTTTACAGGCGTCAGTATCGATATTATGGCCTCAGTGTCGATATTATCGGCGTCGGTATCAATATTATTGGCGTCGGTATCGATATTTTTATGGGCGTCGGTATCGATATTTTTATAGGCGTCGGTATCGATACTATCGGCGTCGGTGTCGATATTATCGGCGTTGGTAATGATATTATCGGCCTCGGTATCGATATTTTTACAGGCGTCGGTATCGATATTATGGCCTCAGTGTCGATATTATCGGCGTCGGTATCGATATTATCGGCGTCGGTATCGATATTATGGGCGTCGGTATCGATATTATTGGCGTCGGTATCGACATTATCGGCGGCGGTCTCGATATTATCGGCGTCGGTATCGATATTATCGCCGTCGGTATCGATATGTTTGTAGGCGTTGGTATCGATATTATTGGCGTCGGTTTCGATATTATTGGCGTCGGTGTCGATATTATCGTCGGTATTGATATTATCAGCGTCGGTATCGATATTTTTGTAGGCGTCGGTATCGATATTATTGGCGTCAGTATCGATATTTTTATGGGCGTCGGTATCGATATTATCGGCGTCGGTATCGATATTATCGGCGTCGGTATCGATATTTATATTGGCGTCGGTTTCGATATTATCGGCGTCAGTATCGATAATTTTATGGGCGTCGGTATTGATATTATTAGCGTCGGTATCGATATTATCGGCGTCGGTATCGATATTATTGGCATCGGTATCGATATTATCGGCGTCGGTATCGATATTATCGGCGTCGGTGTCAATGTTATTGGCGTCGGTATCGATATTATTAGCGTCGGTATCGATATTATCGGCGTCGATATCGGTATTTTTATGGGCGTCGGTATCGATATTATTGGCGTCGGTATCGATATTATCGGCGTCGGTATCGATATTTTTGTAGGCGTCGGTATCGATATTATTGGCGTCGGTATCGATATTATCGGCGTCGGTATCGATATTTTTGAAGGCGTCGGTATCGATATTATTGGCGTCGGTATCGATATTATCGGCGTCGGTATCGATATTTATATGGGCGTCGGTATCGATATTATCGGCTCGGTATCGATATTTATATGGGCGTCGGTATCGATATTATCGGCGTCGGTATCGATATTTTTTTAGGCGTCGGTATCGATATTATTAGCGTCGGTATCGATATTATCGGCGTCGGTATCGATATTTTTATAGACATCGGTATCGATATTTTTACAGGCGTCGGTATCGATATTTTTATGGGCGTCAGTATCGATATTTTTATAGGCGTCGGTATTGATATTATCAGCGTCGGTATCGATATTTTTGTAGGCGTCGGTATCGATATTATTGGCGTCGGTATCGATATCATCAGCGTCAGTATCGATATTTTTACAGGCGTCGGTATGGATATTTTACAGGCGTCGGTATCGATATTATCGGCGTCGGTATCGATATTTTTGTAGGCGTCGGTATCGATATTTTTATGGGCGTCGGTATCAATATTTTTATAGGCGTCGGTATTGATATTATCAGCGTCGGTATCGATATTTTTGTAGGCGTCGGTATCGATATTTTTATGGGCGTCGGTATCGATACTATCGGCGTCGGTATCGATATTATCGGCGTCGGTATCGATATTATCGGCGTCGGTATCGATATTATCGGCGTCGGTATCAATGTTATTGGCGTCGGTATCGATATTATGAGCGTCGGTATCGATATTATCGGCGTCGATATCGGTATTCTTGTGGGCATCAGTATCGATATTATTGGCGTCGGTATCAATATTTTTATTCGCGTCGGTATCGATATTATTGGCGTCGGTATCAATATTTTTATTCGCGTCGGTATCGATATTATTGGCGTCGGTATCGATATTATCGGCGTCGGTATTGATATTTTTATGCGCGTCGGTATCGATATTTTTATGGGCGTCGGTATTGATATTATTGGCGTCGGTATCGATATTATCGGCGTCGGTATCGATATTATTGGCGTCGGTATCGATATTATCGGCGTCGGTATCGATATTAGCGGCGTCGGTATCAATGTTATTGGCGTCGGTATCGATATTATTAGCGTCGGTATCGATATTATCGGCGTCGGTATCGATATTGTTGTTTTCGGTATCGATATTATCGGCGTCCGTATCGATATTTTTATAGGCGTCGGTATCGATATTTTTATAGGCGTCGGTATCGATATTTTTATGGTCGTCAGTATCGATATTTTTATAGGCGTCGGTATTGATATTATCAGCGTCGGTATCGATATTATTGGCGTCGGTATCGATATTATCGGCGTCGGTATTGATATTTTTATGCGCGTCGGTATCGATATTTTTATCGGCGTCGGTATCGATATTATTGGCGTCGGTATCGATATTATCGGCATCGGTATCGATATTAGCGGCGTCGGTATCAATGTTATTGGCGTCGGTATCGATATTATTAGCGTCGGTATCGATATTATCGGCGTCGATATCGGTATTTTTATGGGCGTCGGTATCGATATTATTGGCGTCGGTATCGATGTTATCGGCGTCGGTATCAATATTTTTGTAGGCGTTGGTATCGATATTATTGGCGTTGGTATCGATATTATCGGCGTCAGTATCGATATTTTTATGGGCGTCGGTATCGATATTATTAGCGTCGGTATCGATATTATCGGCGTCGGTATCGATATTATCGGCGTCCGTATCGATATTTTTATAGGCGTCGGTATCGATATTTTTATAGGCGTCGGTATCGATATTTTTATGGTCATCAGTATCGATATTTTTATAGGCGTCGGTATTGATATTATCAGCGTCGGTATCGATATTTTTGTAGGCGTCGGTATCGATATTTTTATGGGCGTCGGTATCGATACTATCGGCGTCGGTATCGATATTATCGGCGTCGGTATCGATATTATCGGCGTCGGTTTCGATATTATCGGCGTCAGTATCGATAATTTTATGGGCGTCGGTATTGATATTATTAGCGTCGGTATCGATATTATCGGCGTCGGTATCGATATTATTGGCGTCGGTATCGATATTATCGGCGTCAGTATCGATATTTTTATGGGCGTCGGTATCGATATTATTAGCGTCGGTATCGATATTATCGGCGTCGGTATCGATATTGTTGTTTTCGGTATCGATATTATCGGCGTCCGTATCGATATTTTTATAGGCGTCGGTATCGATATTTTTATAGGCGTCGGTATCGATATTTTTATGGTCGTCAGTATCGATATTTTTATAGGCGTCGGTATTGATATTATCAGCGTCGGTATCGATATTATTGGCGTCGGTATCGATATTATCGGCGTCGGTATTGATATTTTTATGCGCGTCGGTATCGATATTTTTATGGGCGTCGGTATTGATATTATTGGCGTCGGTATCGATATTATCGGCGTCGGTATCGATATTATTGGCGTCGGTATCGATATTATCGGCGTCGGTATCGATATTAGCGGCGTCGGTATCAATGTTATTGGCGTCGGTATCGATATTATTAGCGTCGGTATCGATATTATCGGCGTCGATATCGGTATTTTTATGGGCGTCGGTATCGATATTATTGGCGTCGGTATCGATGTTATCGGCGTAGATATCGGTATTTTTATGGGCGTCGGTATCGATATTATTGGCGTCGGTATCGATATTATCGGCGTCGGTATTGATATTTTTATGCGCGTCGGTATCGATATTTTTATGGGCGTCGGTATTGATATTATTGGCGTCGGTATCGATATTATCGGCGTCGGTATCGATATTATTGGCGTCGGTATCGATATTATCGGCGTCGGTATCGATATTATTGTTTTCGGTATCGATATTATCGGCGTCCGTATCGATATTTTTATAGGCGTCGGTATCAATATTTTTGTAGGCGTTGGTATCGATATTATTGGCGTTGGTATCGATATTATCGGCGTCAGTATCGATATTTTTATGGGCGTCGGTATCGATATTATTAGCGTCGGTATCGATATTATCGGCGTCGGTATCGATATTATTGTTTTCGGTATCGATATTATCGGCGTCCGTATCGATATTTTTATAGGCGTCGGTATCGATATTTTTATAGGCGTCGGTATCGATATTTTTATGGTCGTCAGTATCGATATTTTTATTGGCGTTGGTATCGATATTATCGGCGTCAGTATCGATATTTTTATGGGCGTCGGTATCGATATTATTAGCGTCGGTATCGATATTATCGGCGTCGGTATCGATATTATTGTTTTCGGTATCGATATTATCGGCGTCCGTATCGATATTTTTATAGGCGTCGGTATCGATATTTTTATAGGCGTCGGTATCGATATTTTTATGGTCGTCAGTATCGATATTTTTATTGGCGTTGGTATCGATATTATCGGCGTCAGTATCGATATTTTTATGGGCGTCGGTATCGATATTATTAGCGTCGGTATCGATATTATCGGCGTCGGTATCGATATTATTGTTTTCGGTATCGATATTATCGGCGTCCGTATCGATATTTTTATAGGCGTCGGTATCAATATTTTTGTAGGCGTTGGTATCGATATTATTGGCGTTGGTATCGATATTATCGGCGTCAGTATCGATATTTTTATGGGCGTCGGTATCGATATTATTAGCGTCGGTATCGATATTATCGGCGTCGGTATCGATATTATTGTTTTCGGTATCGATATTATCGGCGTCCGTATCGATATTTTTATAGGCGTCGGTATCGATATTTTTATAGGCGTCGGTATCGATATTTTTATGGTCGTCAGTATCGATATTTTTATTGGCGTTGGTATCGATATTATCGGCGTCAGTATCGATATTTTTATGGGCGTCGGTATCGATATTATTAGCGTCGGTATCGATATTATCGGCGTCGGTATCGATATTATTGTTTTCGGTATCGATATTATCGGCGTCCGTATCGATATTTTTATAGGCGTCGGTATCGATATTTTTATAGGCGTCGGTATCGATATTTTTATGGTCGTCAGTATCGATATTTTTATAGGCGTCGGTATTGATATTATCAGCGTCGGTATCGATATTTTTGTAGGCGTCGGTATTGATATTATCGGCGTCGGTATCGATATTATCGGCGTCGGTGTCGATATTATCGGCGTTGGTTATGATATTATCGGCCTTGGTATCGATATTTTTACAGGCGTCGGTATCGATATTATGGCCTCAGTGTCGATATTATCGGCGTCGGTATCAATATTATTGGCGTCGGTATCGATATTTTTAATGGGCGTCGGTATCGATATTTCTATAGGCGTCGGTATTGATATTATCAGCGTCGGTATCGATATTTTTGTAGGCGTCGGTATCGATATTATCGGCGTCGGTATCGATATTTTTGTAGGCGTCGGTATCGATATTATTGGCGTCGGTATCGATATTATCGGCGTCAGTATCGATATTTTTATGGGCGTCGGTATTGATATTATTAGCGTCGGTATCGATATTATCGGCGTCGGTATCGATATTATTGGCGTCGGTATCGATATTATCGGCGTCGGTATCGATATTATCGGCGTCGGTGTCAATGTTATTGGCGTCGGTATCGATATTATTAGCGTCGGTATCGATATTATCGCCGTCGATATCGGTATTTTTATGGGCGTCGGTATCGATATTATTGGCGTCGGTATCGATATTATCGGCGTCGGTATCAATATTTTTGTAGGCTTCGTTATCGATATTTTTATAGGCGTCGGTATCGATATTTTTATGGTCGTCAGTATCGATATTTTTATAGGCGTCGGTATTGATATTATCAGCGTCGGTATCAATATTTTTGTAGGCGTCGGTACCGATATTGTCGGCGTCGGTATCGATATTTTTGTAGGCGTCGGTATCGATATTATCGGCGTCGGTGTCGATATTATCGGCGTCGGTGTCGATATTATCGGCGTTGGTAATGATATTATCGGCCTTGGTATCGATATTTTTACAGGCGTCGGTATCGATATTATGGCCTCAGTGTCGATATTATCGGCGTCGGTATCAATATTATTGGCGTCGGTATCGATATTTTTATGGGCGTCGGTATCGATATTTTTATAGGCGTCGGTATTGATATTATCAGCGTCGGTATCGATATTTTTGTAGGCGTCGGTATCGATATTATCGGCGTCGGTATCGATATTTTTGTAGGCGTCGTTATCGATATTATTGGCGTCGGTATCGATATTTTCGGCGTCAGTATCGATATTTTTATGGGCGTCGGTATCGATATTATCGGCGTCGGTATCGATATTTTTGTAGGCGTCGGTATCGATATTATTGGCGTCGGTTTCGATATTATCGGCGTCAGTATCGATAATTTTATGGGCGTCGGTATCAATATTATCAGCGTCGGTATCGATATTTTTAAAGGCGGCGGTATCGATATTATCGGCGTCGGTATCGATATTTTTGTAGGCGTCGGTATCGATATTATCGCCGTCGGTATCGATATGTGTGTAGGCGTCGGTATCGATATTATTGGCGTCGGTTTCGATATTATCGGCGTCGGTATCGATATTTTTGTAGGCGTCGGTATCGATATTATTGGCGTCGGTTTCGATATTATCGGCGTCAGTATCGATAATTTTATGGGCGTCGGTATTGATATTATTAGCGTCGGTATCGATATTATCGGCGTCGGTATCGATATTATTGGCGTCGGTATCGATATTATCGGCGTCGGTATCGATATTATCGGCGTCGGTGTCAATGTTATTGGCGTCGGTATCGATATTATTAGCGTCGGTATCGATATTATCGCCGTCGATATCGGTATTTTTATGGGCGTCGGTATCGATATTATTGGCGTCGGTATCGATATTATCGGCGTCGGTATCAATATTTTTGTAGGCTTCGTTATCGATATTTTTATAGGCGTCGGTATCGATATTTTTATGGTCGTCAGTATCGATATTTTTATAGGCGTCGGTATTGATATTATCAGCGTCGGTATCGATATTTTTGTAGGCGTCGGTACCGATATTGTCGGCGTCGGTATCGATATTATCGGCGTTGATTATGATATTATCGGCCTTGGTATCGATATTTTTACAGGCGTCGGTATCGATATTATGGCCTCAGTATCGATATTATCGGCGTCGGTATCAATATTATTGGCGTCGGTATCGATATTTTTATGGGCGTCGGTATCGATATTATGGCCTCAGTGTCGATATTATCGGCGTCGGTATCAATATTATTGGCGTCGGTATCGATATTTTTATGGGCGTCGGTATCGATATTTCTATAGGCGTCGGTATTGATATTATCAGCGTCGGTATCGATATTTTTGTAGGCGTCGGTATTGATATTATCGGCGTCGGTATCGATATTTTTGTAGGCGTCGGTATTGATATTATCAGCGTCGGTATCGATATTTTTGTAGGCGTCGGTATCGATATTATCGGCGTCGGTATCGATATTTTTGTAGGCGTCGGTATCGATATTATTGGCGTCGGTATCGATATTATCGGCGTCAGTATCGATATTTTTATTGGCGTCGGTATCGATATTATCGGCGTCGGTATCGATATTTTTGTAGGCGTCGGTATCGATATTATTGGCGTCGGTTTCGATATTATCGGCGTCAGTATCGATATTTTTATTGGCGTCGGTATCGATATTATCGGCGTCGGTATCGATATTTTTGTAGGCGTCGGTATCGATATTATTGGCGTCGGTTTCGATATTATCGGCGTCAGTATCGATAATTTTATGGGCGTCGGTATTGATATTATTAGCGTCGGTATCGATATTATCGGCGTCGGTATCGATATTATTGGCGTCGGTATCGATATTATCGGCGTCGGTATCGATATTATCGGCGTCGGTGTCAATGTTATTGGCGTCGGTATCGATATTATTAGCGTCGGTATCGATATTATCGCCGTCGATATCGGTATTTTTATGGGCGTCGGTATCGATATTATTGGCGTCGGTATCGATATTATCGGCGTCGGTATCAATATTTTTGTAGGCTTCGTTATCGATATTTTTATAGGCGTCGGTATCGATATTTTTATGGTCGTCAGTATCGATATTTTTATAGGCGTCGGTATTGATATTATCAGCGTCGGTATCGATATTTTTGTAGGCGTCGGTACCGATATTGTCGGCGTCGGTATCGATATTTTTGTAGGCGTCGGTATCGATATTATGGCCTCAGTGTCGAGATTATCGGCGTCGGTATCAATATTATTGGCGTCGGTATCGATATTTTTATGGGCGTCGGTATCGATATTTTTATAGGCGTCGGTATTGATATTATCAGCGTCGGTATCGATATTTTTGTAGGCGTCGGTATCGATATTATCGGCGTCGGTATCGATATTTTTGTAGGCGTCGTTATCGATATTATTGGCGTCGGTATCGATATTATCGGCGTCAGTATCGATATTTTTATGGGCGTCGGTATCGATATTATCGGCGTCGGTATCGATATTTTTGTAGGCGTCGGTATCGATATTATTGGCGTCGGTTTCGATATTATCGGCGTCAGTATCGATAATTTTATGGGCGTCGGTATTGATATTATTAGCGTCGGTATCGATATTATCGGCGTCGGTATCGATATTATGGGCGTCGGTATCAATATTATCAGCGTCGGTATCGATATTTTTAAAGGCGGCGGTATCGATATTATCGGCGTCGGTATCGATATTTTTGTAGGCGTCAGTATCGATATTATCGCCGTCGGTATCGATATGTGTGTAGGCGTCGGTATGGATATTATTGGCGTCGGTTTCGATATTATTGGCGTCGGTATCGATATTATTGGCGTCGGTATCGATATTATTGGCGTAGGTATCGATATTATTAGCGTCGGTATCGATATTATCGGCGTCAGTATCGATATTTTTATGGGCGTCGGTATCGATATTATCGGCGTCGGTATCGATATTTTTGCAGGCGTCGGTATCGATATTATTGGCGTCGGGTTCGATATTATCGGCGTCAGTATCGATAATTTTATGGGCGTCGGTATTGATATTATTGGCGTCGGTATCGATATAATCGGCGTCGGTATCGATATTTTTATGGGCGTTGGAATCGATATTATGGATATCGATATTATTGGCGTCTGTATCGATATTATTGGCGTCGGTATCGATATTATTGGCATCGGTATCGATATTATCGGCGTCGGTATCGATATTGTTGGCGTCGGTATCGATATTGTTGGCCTCGGTATCGATATTATCGGCGTCCGTTTCGATATTTTTATAGGCGTCGGTATCGATATTTTTATAGGCGTCGGTATCGATATTTTTATGGGCGTCGGTATCGATATTTTTATAGGCGTCGGTATTGATATTATCAGCGTCGGTATAGATATTATCAGCGTCGGTATCGATATTTTTGTAGGCATCGGTATCGATATTATTGACGTCGGTATCGATATCATCAGCGTTAGAATTGATATTTTTACAGGCGTCGGTATCGATATTGTTGGCCTCGGTATTTATATTATTGGCGTCTGTATCGATATTATCGGCGTCAATATCGATATTGTTGGCGTCGGTATCGATATAATCGGCGTCGATCGAGTATCGATATATTTTTATGGGCGTTGGAATCGATATTATGGGCATCGGTATCGATATTGTTATGGGCGTCGGAATCGATATTATCGGCGTCGGTATCGATATTGTTGTTCTCGGTATCGATATTATCGGCATCCGTATCGATATTTTTATAGGCGTCGGTATCGATATTTTTATAGGCGTCGGTATCGATATTTTTATGGTCGTCAGTATCGATATTTTTATAGGCGTCGGTATTGATATTATCAGCGTCGGTATCGATATTTTTGTAGGCGTCGGTATCGATATCATCAGCGTCAGTATCGATATTTTTACAGGCGTCGGTATGGATATTTTACAGGCGTCGGTATCGATATTATCGGCGTCGGTATCGATATTATCGGCGTTGGTAATGATATTATCGGCCTCGGTATCGATATTTTTACAGGCGTCGGTATCGATATTATGGCCTCAGCGTCGATATTATTGGCGTCGGTATCGATATTTTTATAGGCGTCGGTATCGATATTTTTACAGGCGTCGGTACGGATATTTTACAGGCGTCGGTATCGATATTATTGGCGTCGGTATCGATATTATCGGCGTTGGTGTCGATATTATCGGCGTTGGTAATGATATTATCGGCCTCGGTATCGATATTTTTACAGGCGTCAGTATCGATATTATGGCCTCAGTGTCGATATTATCGGCGTCGGTATCAATATTATTGGCGTCGGTATCGATATTTTTATGGGCGTCGGTATCGATATTTTTATAGGCGTCGGTATCGATACTATCGTCGTCGGTGTCGATATTATCGGCGTTGGTAATGATATTATCGGCCTCGGTATCGATATTTTACAGGCGTCGGTATCGATATTATGGCCTCAGTGTCGATATTATCGGCGTCGGTATCAATATTATTGGCGTCGGTATCGATATTATTGGCGTCGGTATCGATATTATCGGCGTCAGTATCGATATTTTTATGGGCGTCGGTATCGATATTATCGGCGTCGGTATCGATATTTTTGTAGGCGTCGGTATCGATATTATTGGCGTCGGTTTCGATATTATCGGCGTCAGTATCGATAATTTTATGGGCGTCGGTATTGATATTATTAGCGTCGGTATCGATATTATCGGCGTCGGTATCGATATTATGGGCGTCGGTATCGATATTATTGGCGTCGGTATCGACATTATCGGCGGCGGTCTCGATATTATCGGCGTCGGTATCGATATTATCGCCGTCGGTATCGATATGTTTGTAGGCGTTGGTATCGATATTATTGGCGTCGGTTTCGATATTATTGGCGTCGGTGTCGATATTATCGTCGGTATTGATATTATCAGCGTCGGTATCGATATTTTTGTAGGCGTCGGTATCGATATTATCGGCGTCAGTATCGATATTTATATTGGCGTCGGTTTCGATATTATCGGCGTCAGTATCGATAATTTTATGGGCGTCGGTATTGATATTATTAGCGTCGGTATCGATATTATCGGCGTCGGTATCGATATTATTGGCGTCGGTATCGATATTATCGGCGTCGGTATCGATATTATCGGCATCGGTGTCAATGTTATTGGCGTCGGTATCGATATTATTAGCGTCGGTATCGATATTATCGGCGTCGATATCGGTATTTTTATGGGCGTCGGTATCGATATTATTGGCGTCGGTATCGATATTATCGGCGTCGGTATCAATATTTTTGTAGGCTTCGTTATCGATATTTTTATAGGCGTCGGTATCGATATTTTTATGGTCGTCAGTATCGATATTTTTATAGGCGTCGGTATTGATATTATCAGCGTCGGTATCGATATTTTTGTAGGCGTCGGTATCGATATTTTTGTAGGCGTCGGTATCGATATTATCGGCGTCGGTATCGATATTATCGGCGTCGGTGTCGATATTATCGGCGTTGGTAATGATATTATCGGCCTTGGTATCGATATTTTTACAGGCGTCGGTATCGATATTATGGCCTCAGTGTCGATATTATCGGCGTCGGTATCAATATTATTGGCGTCGGTATCGATATTTTTATGGGCGTCGGTATCGATATTTTTATAGGCGTCGGTATCGATATTATTGGCGTCGGTATCGATATTATCGGCGTCGGTATCGATATTTTTGAAGGCGTCGGTATCGATATTATTGGCGTCGGTATCGATATTATCGGCGTCGGTATCGATATTTATATGGGCGTCGGTATCGATATTATCGGCGTCGGTATCGATATTTATATGGGCGTCGGTATCGATATTATCGGCGTCGGTATCGATATTTTTTTAGGCGTCGGTATCGATATTATTAGCGTCGGTATCGATATTATCGGCGTCGGTATCGATATTTTTATAGACATCGGTATCGATATTTTTACAGGCGTCGGTATCGATATTTTTATGGGCGTCAGTATCGATATTTTTATAGGCGTCGGTATTGATATTATCAGCGTCGGTATCGATATTTTTGTAGGCGTCGGTATCGATATTATTGGCGTCGGTATCGATATCATCAGCGTCAGTATCGATATTTTTACAGGCGTCGGTATGGATATTTTACAGGCGTCGGTATCGATATTATCGGCGTCGGTATCGATATTTTTGTAGGCGTCGGTATCAATATTTTTATGGGCGTCGGTATCAATATTTTTATAGGCGTCGGTATTGATATTATCAGCGTCGGTATCGATATTTTTGTAGGCGTCGGTATCGATATTGTTGTTTTCGGTATCGATATTATCGGCGTCCGTATCGATATTTTTATAGGCGTCGGTATCGATATTTTTATAGGCGTCGGTATCGATATTTTTATGGTCATCAGTATCGATATTTTTATAGGCGTCGGTATCGATACTATCGGCGTCGGTATCGATATTATCGGCGTCGGTATCGATATTATCGGCGTCGGTATCGATATTATCGGCGTCGGTATCAATGTTATTGGCGTCGGTATCGATATTATGAGCGTCGGTATCGATATTATCGGCGTCGATATCGGTATTCTTATGGGCATCAGTATCGATATTATTGGCGTCGGTATCAATATTTTTATTCGCGTCGGTATCGATATTATTGGCGTCGGTATCAATATTTTTATTCGCGTCGGTATCGATATTATTGGCGTCGGTATCGATATTATCGGCGTCGGTATTGATATTTTTATGCGCGTCGGTATCGATATTTTTATGGGCGTCGGTATTGATATTATTGGCGTCGGTATCGATATTATCGGCGTCGGTATCGATATTATTGGCGTCGGTATCGATATTATCGGCGTCGGTATCGATATTAGCGGCGTCGGTATCAATGTTATTGGCGTCGGTATCGATATTATTAGCGTCGGTATCGATATTATCGGCGTCGATATCGGTATTTTTATGGGCGTCGGTATCGATATTATTGGCGTCGGTATCGATGTTATCGGCGTCGGTATCAATATTTTTGTAGGCGTTGGTATCGATATTATTGGCGTTGGTATCGATATTATCGGCGTCAGTATCGATATTTTTATGGGCGTCGGTATCGATATTATTAGCGTCGGTATCGATATTATCGGCGTCGGTATCGATATTTTTGTTTTCGGTATCGATATTATCGGCGTCCGTATCGATATTTTTATAGGCGTCGGTATCGATATTTTTATAGGCGTCGGTATCGATATTTTTATGGTCGTCAGTATCGATATTTTTATTGGCGTCGGTATCGATGTTATCGGCGTCGGTATCGATATTTTTGTAGGCGTCGGTATCGATATTTTTATGGGCGTCGGTATCGATACTATCGGCGTCGGTATCGATATTATCGGCGTCGGTATCGATATTATCGGCGTCGATATCGGTATTCTCATGGGCATCAGTATCGATATTATTGGCGTCGGTATCAATATTTTTATTCGCGTCGGTATCGATATTATTGGCGTCGGTATCAATATTTTTATTCGCGTCGGTATCGATATTATTGGCGTCGGTATCGATATTATCGGCGTCGGTATTGATATTTTTATGCGCGTCGGTATCGATATTTTTATGGGCGTCGGTATTGATATTATTGGCGTCGGTATCGATATTATCGGCGTCGGTATCGATATTATTGGCGTCGGTATCGATATTATCGGCGTCGGTATCGATATTAGCGGCGTCGGTATCAATGTTATTGGCGTCGGTATCGATATTATTAGCGTCGGTATCGATATTATCGGCGTAGATATCGGTATTTTTATGGGCGTCGGTATCGATATTATTGGCGTCGGTATCGATATTATCGGCGTCGGTATTGATATTTTTATGCGCGTCGGTATCGATATTTTTATGGGCGTCGGTATTGATATTATTGGCGTCGGTATCGATATTATCGGCGTCGGTATCGATATTATTGGCGTCGGTATCGATATTATCGGCGTCGGTATCGATATTAGCGGCGTCGGTATCAATGTTATTGGCGTTGGTATCGATATTATTGGCGTTGGTATCGATATTATCGGCGTCAGTATCGATATTTTTATGGTCGTCGGTATCGATATTATTAGCGTCGGTATCGATATTATCGGCGTCGGTATCGATATTATTGTTTTCGGTATCGATATTATCGGCGTCCGTATCGATATTTTTATAGGCGTCGGTATCAATATTTTTGTAGGCGTTGGTATCGATATTATCGGCGTTGGTTATGATATTATCGGCCTTGGTATCGATATTTTTACAGGCGTCGGTATCGATATTATGGCCTCAGTGTCGATATTATCGGCGTCGGTATCAATATTATTGGCGTCGGTATCGATATTTTTATGGGCGTCGGTATCGATATTTCTATAGGCGTCGGTATTGATATTATCAGCGTCGGTATCGATATTTTTGTAGGCGTCGGTATCGATATTATCGGCGTCGGTATCGATATTTTTGTAGGCGTCGGTATCGATATTATTGGCGTCGGTATCGATATTATCGGCGTCAGTATCGATATTTTTATTGGCGTCGGTATCGATATTATCGGCGTCGGTATCGATATTTTTGTAGGCGTCGGTATCGATATTATTGGCGTCGGTTTCGATATTATCGGCGTCAGTATCGATAATTTTATGGGCGTCGGTATTGATATTATTAGCGTCGGTATCGATATTATCGGCGTCGGTATCGATATTATTGGCGTCGGTATCGATATTATCGGCGTCGGTATCGATATTATTGTAGGCTTCGTTATCGATATTTTTATAGGCGTCGGTATCGATATTTTTATGGTCGTCAGTATCGATATTTTTATAGGCGTCGGTATTGATATTATCAGCGTCGGTATCGATATTTTTGTAGGCGTCGGTACCGATATTGTCGGCGTCGGTATCGATATTTTTGTAGGCGTCGGTATCGATATTATCGGCGTCGGTATCGATATTATCGGCGTCGGTGTCGATATTATCGGCGTTGGTAATGATATTATCGGCCTTGGTATCGATATTTTTACAGGCGTCGGTATCGATATTATGGCCTCAGTGTCGATATTATCGGCGTCGGTATCAATATTATTGGCGTCGGTATCGATATTTTTATGGGCGTCGGTATCGATATTTTTATAGGCGTCGGTATTGATATTATCATCGTCGGTAGTGATATTTTTGTAGGCGTCGGTATCGATATTATCGGCGTCGGTATCGATATTTTTGTAGGCGTCGTTATCGATATTATTGGCGTCGGTATCGATATTTTCGGCGTCAGTATCGATATTTTTATGGGCGTCGGTATCGATATTATCGGCGTCGGTATCGATATTTTTGTAGGCGTCGGTATCGATATTATTGGCGTCGGTTTCGATATTATCGGCGTCAGTATCGATATTTTTATGGGCGTCGGTATCGATATTATCGGCGTCGGTATCGATATTATTGGCGTGTGTATCGATATTATCGGCGTCGGTATCGATATTTTTATCGGCGTCGGTATCGATATTATCGGCATCGGTATCGATATTTTATGGGCGTCGGTATCGATATTATCGGCGTCGGTATCGATATTTTAATCGGCGTCGGTATCGATGTTTTCGGCGTCAGTATCGATATTTTTATGGGCGTCAGTATCGATATTTTTGGCGTCGGTATCGATATTATTAGCGTCGGTATCGATATTTTCGGCGTCGGTATCGATATTATTGGCGTCAGTATCGATTTTTTTGGCGTCGCTATCGATATTTTTAGTGGCGTCGGTATCGATATTACCGGCGTCGGTATCGATATTTTTATGAGCGTCGGTTTTGATATTTTGGGCGTCGGTATCGATATTATCGGCGTCGGTATCAATATTTTTATCGGCGTCGGTATCGATATTTTTATGGGCTTCGGTATCGATATTATTGGCGTCGGTATCGATATTATTGGCGTCGGTATCAATAATATCGGCGTCGTTATCGATGTTATCGGCGTCAGTATCGATATTTTTATGGGCGTCGGTATCGATATTATTGGCGTCGGTATCGTTATTTTTGGCGTCGCTATCGATATTTTTAGTGGCGTCGGTATCGATATTATCGGCGTCGGTAACGATATTTTTATGGGCGTCGGTTTTGATATTATGGGCGTCGGTATCGATATTATCGGCGTCGGTATCGATATTCTTATCGGCGTCGGAATCGATATTATCGGCGTCGTTATCGATATTTTTATGGGCGTCGGTATCAATATTATTGGTGTCGGTATCGATATTATGGGCGTCGGTATCGATATTTTTTTGGGTGTTTCTATCGATATTATTGTCGTCGGTATCGATATTATCCGTGTCGCTATCGATATTATCGGCGTCGGTATCGATATTATTAGCGTCGGTATCGATATTTTTTTGGGCGTCGGTATCGATATTTTCGGCGTCGGTATCGATAATATTGGCGTCAGTATCGATATTATTGGCTTCGGTATCAATATTTTTGGTGGCGTCGGTATCGATATTATTGGCCTCGGTATCGATATTTTTATGGGCGTCGGTATCGATATTATTAGCGTCGTTATCGATATTATCGGCGTCGGTATTGATATTATTATGGGCGTCAGTATCGATATTATTAGCGTCGGTATCGATATTATCGATATTATTGGTATCGATATTATCAGCGTCGGTATCGATATTTTTATGGGCGTCGGTTTCGATATTATCGGCGTCGGTATAGATATTATTGGCGTCGGTATCGATATTATCGGCGTCGGTATCGATATTATCGGCGTCGGTATCGATATTTTCGGCGTCGGTATCGATATTTTTATGGGCGTCGGTATCGATATTATAGGCGTCGGTATCGATAATATTGGCGTCGTTATCAATGTTATCGGCGTCGGTATCGATGAGGGGATATCTAGTTTTATAACATAGATCTTACCTAAAATGGATACATACCACAGCTCATCGATATTTTTATGGGCGTCGGTATCGATGTTATTGGCGTCGGTATCGATATTATCGGCGTCGGTATTTATATCATTGGCGTCGGTACCGATATTATCGGCGTCAGTATCGATGTTTTTATGGGCGTCGGTATCGATATCATTGGCGTCGGTATCGATATTATCGGCGTCGGTATCGGTATCATTGGCGTCGGTATTGATATTATTGGCGTCAGTATCGATATTGTTATTGGTGTCCGTATCGATAGTATTGGCGTCGATATTGATATTATTGGCGTCGGTATCGATATTTTTTTAAATTAAGTAAATCTCGATGGTGCAGTGAAGAAATATACTTAATTATTTATTATTCCCGAAGGATAAGGCGGAGGTGTAATTTTTGGACAGTCAGGCGATGTGTATTTAGGTCCCTTGTAATACAAATCAAACCCAGGACCTGTGCAGAACCAGAACCTATGCAGTAGCCGAGCTTGTGACCACTAGACGGATGAGGAACTTATCCTAAACACAAATAAACCATTACAATAAAACGAATTTATGTATTAACACAATAATTATAATTTATTTTAAAATCTGTACAGTAATAAGTTAGCGCAGAACATAATATAACTATGACTAGGCGTTTACAACGTTACGTCTGATCGCGGAGCATCGCGACACACGGACATACACACACAGACACGCACACACATAGAGGAGTGAGAGAGAGGAGAGAGATTGTGTTGCGGTCACGTGAGCACGAGCACCAGCAGCACCACCGCGAAGCCCGCCACCAGGCACACGATGAGGCTCACCTTCTTCTGCAACACAACACACGTGTCTATTAGTGTGTAACAGTGTTACATATTTCTAATATAATACAAGTTACCTTAATTCCTAATATTAACCAAACTATTGATATAATCACTTCATAAAATAAATAAAAATAAAATAAAATAAAATATTCTTTATTTCGGACAGACAAAGGTATCCATATTTTGTTAGTGAAAACAATAATATAAAGAAGTACTTAAAAGCTATGTTAGTAAAAATATAAAAATGAATAAAAAGTAAAAGTAACATTTTATTGGGCGACTAGCTTAGTGCTTGTAATGCATGTACGAACACAGTGATTAATAATGTGCGAGTCGTACCTTCCTGCTATCACCCTCAGGATGGAGTTGGGGCTAGCCCGCAATCTGCAGAGCAACGAGGCAGTTTTCTTGCGGACGACAGTATAAAAATCGTCCGTATATGCTTCCGCGAACATACCTGATGCGCTGCAGAAACAAGGCAACCCCATCAGCATCCTGAAGCCATTATTGTATTGGACCCACAAGGCGCTAATGGCCCTCTGCGTATACCGAGCCCACAGGCTGCACGTGTAGAAAACTTGACAATAGGTCTTAAATAGCGTTATTTTTACTTGTTTGCTACAACGTGCAAACCTGCGCACCAGCATATTGCAGCGGACTGCCAGCGCCCTGCGTTCCCGCTCTATATCAACTTGGTCGTTCAGGCTATCGGTGACGTAGTGCCCGAGGTATTTAATTTGGTATACCCGTCTTAACTCGTTGCCATTTAAAATGACCGGTGGCATATATTCCGGACAACTACCACCAACAGCCTTAAAAACCAAGAGCTCACTTTTATTAACGTTGTATATCAACCCATGCGTCCGCACGTAGTGCTCACAGGTTGACAACAGACATCTAAGCGCCTTTACCGTTGGGCTCAGCAACACCATGTCATCCGCGTACCTGAAGTTGTTTACACTAACATCATCGATACGGCAACCTAATTTCTTGCTGCTGAGCTCAACGATAAGGTCGTTCACATATAAATTAAAAAGTTTGGGTGACGTTATCCCCCCCAGTCTCACACCGCAATCAAGGCCATACGGCACAGAAAACTGATCGCCCCATCTCACACCATTCACCTGGTTATAGTACCAGTATTGGAAAATACGTAAGAGCTCTGCGGGCACTTTTCTTTCTCGTAACTTATGCCACACTTACCTCATAAGATACAAGATCGAAAGCGCGGGAAAGGTCTAAAAAGCAAGCGTACACTGGTGTTCGACGCTGTGTATAGTATTGAACAGTATGTTTCAGGGCTAGAATTGCACTCTCAGTGGACAAATTCGGTCGAAATCTAAACTGTGCATCATGTAAGTTTAGTAAGCCGCTTAGTTGAACATCTAGCAAACTGTCTAGTACCTTTGCAGTAATAGTGGCCAGTGAGATGGGTCGATAGTTACTCCTATCAGTTACATCTCCTGTTTTATTTTTAATTATTGGTACAACAATAGTTCGCATAAGATTTTGAGGGAGGTACGAATGACACAGACATAATGAATAAAACATAGCCAACACTCTCGGCAAATGAGGGCCGGCGTTTTGCAGGTACTCGATGCTGAGCCCGTCATGGCCCGGTGATTTTCCCCTGGTCATTTTCCTTATTGCCATATCTACTTGCTTGGTGGAGAAACGAACCAAGTCCTCATCACAACAGTGCCCAACATCGACCACCGGTCACGCCCAGCGGTGACTCTATTTTAAAATGATCAACAAACATGTTGGCAATGTCATCTGGCTTCGTCGCACCCCCAACACTCAGAGGAAGCGCAGGCTTAATATCCAGTGTTTTAGTAGACTTCCAGAACTTTTTGAAATTATTGGCTTTTCGGAGTGACGCGAGAATATCGAGCTTTTCTGTTCTTGATGCTTCTGGCACCACTGCAATTTACTTCTAAATAACTTACGTGTTAAGCACATATCATCATAAATATTACCAGATGTAGGTTTATTCTGCCACAGCCACACTTGATATTTAAGCCTGGCCGCCGCATGGGCGTCGCGCACATGTCTATTCCACCCCACCACACGACCGGGATAATAGGGAATATGCACATTTTTTTTAATATTTTTAAACGATACTTTATATCGTTATGTAGCCGTAAAAAAAAATCCAGCGCCTTAAAACTAAAATTAAGTAACAAAAAAAAATTATTAAATTATGAGACAGATATTGGCATTTCAAACACCCGCGATTTTGGCGCGCTTGCCGTGACGTCAAAGTCTACGTTCTCTCAACTAAACAACCACGTACAACAGACACTGTTTTAGTAGACTTTGACGTCATATTCCATTTGACCGATAGTGTTGCGTTTCAAGTAATTTGAATTTCCAACAGTTTTTTTGGACTTTTTAATAATTATTTTTTCATCAAAAAGAAATAATATAAAAAAAATATCTACATAGACATAATTCTAAAACGATAAAGTTCATAAAAAAAAATTGACCTTTTTTTAAGTCAGACGCATATTCCCTATTCTTTGAGCTACATTCTACACGAGTCTGTACAGAGGCTTAAGACAAAATAGTCACAATATTTTTATACATCCTGTCAAGAGTATCCCGATGTTGAGTATTATCACAGTGGTTATTACTGCACAGGCCAAATTCTTACGGATACTCAATCAGCCTTAATCTGCTATTACATATATCATTATATTTACTGATCTGA
Source organism: Acronicta psi (assembly GCA_946251955.1). Classification (NCBI taxonomy): domain Eukaryota; kingdom Metazoa; phylum Arthropoda; class Insecta; order Lepidoptera; family Noctuidae; genus Acronicta; species Acronicta psi. The sequence goes on along the minus strand of OX276475.1, from coordinate 15,221,641 downwards.
TCATTTCCCCTTTCACCCCATATGACTTTATTATTCGCGGTCTTATTTACTGCCGATTTTAGATTATGACGTCGAGTGAGCATTCAATTCAATGATCTGACCAGAATACATCATAAACTACACCCACATCAGTAACTGTCTGCCAGGCTGATTGCGTGACTACACAGTGGTCAAGCCATCGGCGACATCCATGTGCATCACTAATGAAGGTATAGGTATCGGAGTGTAACCCTAGCCGATCAATGTCCGCACAACTCCATTTTTGTTCCGCGCAAAAATGTAAAAGTTCATAACAAAATGACTCACCAGGATGGGCGTTAAAGTCTGCGAGAATATAAGCACATTCCACGCTGCTACTCTCGACTATCGCACTTATTTCACTAAGGCATTCGGTAAATTCCGGTAGATTGTCATTAGAGTCGGTTGGCATGTATACATTAAACACAATAAAAGATCTATCGCCAAGAGACACCTTAATAGCAGCTGGCCGCGCACTGTCACAACAAATCACTGTAACTGTATCAAAAACTCGCTTGCGCCACAGGATCGCCACACCACCATACGGCCGCCCTCGCAGTGATGCTACTGAAGTATCTACCCCAGACTTTCCGGTGTACTCAAAATCTTCATGTATTTGACCAAGATATGGTATGTCATGAGGAAGTAACCATGTCTCCTGCAGAGCGACAATATCGGCCGACTTACACAGAGATCGTATGCCTTCAATTGACCGTTTAAAGCTAATTAGTTTACTTTTATTCACTTTATCTTTCATAACGTAGGTTGTTTTGATAAGCCACTATTAGCATTACTTTTATTATTTACAAAGCGTCTAAACGTTATCCCGTCAGGCCAGAGATTGTCATTTAGAAATAGGTCTAACTTTGTTTTTGAGACATAAAGCTTGAACGAGTTGTACCGCTTTTCTGTTTTTCTGTTGATTTTAAACAGTTTTATTTTTTTTAGTTTTATTCTTGGGTTTTTTCTTTAATGTATTCAATTATCAGTCTCAGTCGTATCCTTGCACACATTAGAAATAAACAAGGGCAGCCTGACCACCGCAGCCTTAAATTTCACGTCAGGCCCGATCTCGGCCTTTCCCATCCTCCCCGTTGATCTGGATATCTTGAACTTTTTGTAGGTTACAAGCTTCCATTTATCGCCATTAGATTCGCCGCCCGCATTAATATCTTTCTGCTTAGTGCCTACAATGTCACTTAATAGCTTATTGTTTACGTTTGTATTTGAGCACGAAGTAGGTACATCATTACGCGCACTTGAAATTACTAGTTGCGATGTTTCGCCTCCCGTGCAACTCGCGCGGTCCGCGTCGTCTACAAGTGCGAGTGAGACAGTATTGCATCCATTTGTTGTTCCTACCGCTTGCGGGTAATCAGCTGACTGCATCGCCGAGTTGTTCTCCGGTGTAGATATAGGAAAATAGTCGCTAATTGTAAGGATTTAGGTGATTTATCACTACTAACATATTCTCTAGAATGCTGTTGTAAAGCCATGGGACCACTATTCATGTTATTGAATTCCAGTACGAAGGCGCCTCGCTTTTTATTAGCAAAATCGAAATGATTACAGACTATAGACGCTTGCCTTAGATTATCCACTACCGACTTTAGCTCCAATAGCTGGTTCACTGTGCCACAGTTATTCTTAAGAGTTTTCACATCAGACTGCAGCACTAAAAGGTCTTTTAGCAATTTTGTTACGTCTATGTGGTCAAATGTAGCTGGTGGTAGTTGATTGAGGTCACGCGCAACAAAGATAGGTACAAGTTCAGGATCCGTGAGCTTGAGGAGACAGATGATGTCGTCAATATCTCGTGCACTTTTGCCTTTACTTTTTCACACTTTCCGTTTTGAATTAGGCACTGAATCGAATAACAGTATTTTTGCCGCAACAAACAAACAACGCCGCTATCTGAGAAATTTTCACTGCAAATCTGCGTGAGAGAAAATTCATCCATTACATCAGCTTTATTTTGAATAAATGCTAGTAACTCGTTGATAACTACATTACAATTTGCACATTTTATAATATCTGAGGCCATAACGCTGTATTGGAGCAGCTGCGAAGCTACTCGCTGTTATGCACGTTGGCACTTGATCGCGCGCGCACGCAGACTATGAATTTCATAGAAATATACACACACAGAAGAATTTCACAGAAATTCATAGAAATATACAGTTATATTTACACACTTAAAACTAAGTTAAATATTAATTAGTATCGGAGTCAGGTTACGCTATATGTTTAGTAAAATCACGACTCGATCGCATGGAGCTGGCTTAGAGGTTGGATACGTGAAGTTGTGAACAAGCGCGTCGTGTCGCCACTCGTTACTAGACTCCACTGAGGTTGGACATTGTTTCCGTTGTAAAGAAATTACACAACCTACCTGCTTTCGCAATTGTATTGCAGTAAAATTACTTAGTTTAAAAAAACATTAAAATAATGCCTAGAATAGTGCCTAGCGTTTACCCCAAACTAGGTGAGTGTTGCAAACCCTTATTTATTTAATTGTAAGCTTTTAGCTGTAGTTAATATGACCTTAGTCAAAATCAGCTGATCGAAAAGTGCTGTGTCATGACTTCGTTTTATTATTAGGCTCCTGATACAGTCCTAATATTTAAATAACTATAAAGTACCTACTATAAGCTGATTCCTTGTAGTGCCTTATCTGCATAGTAGTAATTATATTTTGTATGTGAACACTCCTACTGCTGAGCTATTTGTGTTGGTTTGAGTTGATTTGACTGCCTCATCTTCGATCACTATTCTATGCCATCATTACCATCTGTATCGTTGACCACCACCACTGGATGTTGCAGTCAAATTAATAAGTCAGAATAGACGTTAAATGTCTGGTTTTACACGATTTCAGGGTTCACCTATCCGGTACCGGACACCATTGCTGGGTGTTCGTGTGACATTTACCCACGCTAGAACAGGGTGCTGAAACCCGTTGGTGCTGCTACCCTTCCTCAACCTAAGGCTTCAGAACGCTTATCCAGGACAGTGGTTTTGAATTCTAAGGCTGTTACACATTCGTTTGTGAGTGTAGTACATTCCCACACCATAACTAGTTTCTCCTTTAATATACTTTTTATTAAAACTTATTACTAAATAAACAGTTATATTTCTACTCCATCTAAAGAACGCTACAAGTGTCTAATTTGTACATATTGTGTTCCCACTTGCCAGGGGGCTCAGCTAGGGAAGGCCAAATTGGTGTTAATAAATTGGTCAAACAGGTGCTATTTATGCTACATGAAAATAGGCATGATGACTGATTTTCAAAAACTGTCCTATGATATTCCAAATTATGTAATATTTCAGAAAAAACATACTTTTTCGACAGGAAAAGAAAGTATTTACACGAAAAATGCAATTAAAATTTAAAATTCGCTCCAAAACGGCCGCCGGTGTCATGGCGTCGTTTGTGACGTCACTTTAATGTAAATAGACCATAAGTCATAAACACTACCTAACGAACGAAAGCAGCAAATCAGTTATTTAAGTTATTTTGTGTGTTAAATATGAATAACAAAGTTTATAAGTGGTGTGCGTTCATACGTCAATAAAAACTCCTAACCAACCATTTTTTTACGTTCCACAAAACAAAACAAAATTGAATTAAGTCTAGCTAAATCTTGCACGGCGAGATCCAACAGCTATATGTCCAAATTCTCCTATTTATTTCTGTGAAGATCATTTTGACGTAAGTTTTTACTTTAAAATCCACTTTGTATAATAAATAAATATCTTGGGACATTTTTACACAGCACCATCTAGTCCCAAACTTGTACTATGGGTACTAGACAATGGATATAATACTTATATATGGGTTTTTTTTTGTAAATACATACTTATAATACATAAGAAACACCCAGTATATCTAATCCCACCAAAAACATTTTCATGTAAAATGTTGCCAAGACTATCAAAAAGTTATGAGATCTCACGCCCAAACTCTACAACCCCTAACTTCACAAACTCTACACCTCAGTCAAAGTATGCGGCTTGGCCGTTTTCGTTATCAGAAAAGCAAGAATAGTGAATGAATTTTTCACCTAACGCCCATGATGTAGCGGTAACGAAACGGCCAAGCCATATACTTTGACTGAGGTGTATAGTTTGTGAAGTTAGGGCTTGTAGAGTTTGGGCGTGTAGAGTTAGAAGTTTGGCACATGAGATCTCATAACTTTTTGATAGTCTTGGCAACATTTTACATGAAAATGTTTTTGGTGGGATTTCACTTCTTTTTAACCCCCGACGCAAAAACGACGGGGTGTTATAAGTTTGACGTGTCTGTGTGTGTGTGTGTGTGTGTGTGTGTGTGTGTGTCTGTCTGTGGCATCGTAGCTCCTCAACAGATGGACCGATTTTGGTTTAGTTTTTTTTATTTGAAAGGTGAATTAGTCGGGAGTGTTCTTAGCTATGTTTGATGAAAATCGGTCCAAGATGGCCGCCGCTGCAAAATAGCGGATTAGATATTTTTTCAAAACTCCGTCAATATGGGTATCAAATGAAAGGGCTTAACTAGTAGAATACTATATACACTATGATAAATTTCAAATCCAAGATGGCCGCCACCACAATATAGCAAAATACATTTCGTGTCGGGTTTTCTAAATTTTTAATTTAGGTTATTGTAAGTTGCTCATGACAATATTTTTTACCCGACTGCGCTAGAAGGAGGGTTATGTTTTCGAGAGTATGTATTTATGAATGTATGTATAAATAGACCAGGGCGATACTTGCCTATTAGGCGCTTATATTCGACTACTAAAGTCTAAAGTTTATGCGGTGAACACCTTGCAAATTAGTCACTCTGTAGAGTGCTACATAGCCTGACCCCATATTACATAGGACCTAAACATACCAGTGGAATGTGGGTGTACATAATGTACATCTCTGCCTAATCCTTCGGGGAGTACAGGCGTGATGGTATATTATGTTATTATTCGTAATAATAAAATTATAATAATGTAGTACATGCCAGGTATATAAGGCACAGAGGATCTTGGTGTGTTATGCCATCCCCATCCATTGTTTAATCGCAGAAAGCGTGAGTTTAGAGCTTGGCATGCCAGCTCCGCTTGGACCTTTACTTTGCTTACCCTTTCGGGAATACAGTCGTGATGATATGATTTGTTATGATATTTCTTTAGATGTTTTGAATCCTAAAACTATTGGCGCAACAACTAAGCTATTAGGTACTTTAAGCGCAATGAGTCGTGTGGGTTCGAGTCCTTACAACCCGAACAAATTTTTTAATGGTTGACGGATAATTCCGGGTACTGAGGTACTCTATAAGGTATTGAGGTGATGCGGTGAAAAGAAAAAGGAAACTTCAGTTAGGTAGTCGAAATAACTCGTAATTCTAACCAAACCGTACAACTATTGCTTAATTTAAGTCTATACCATTTTAAACGTCTATAACTAATCAACAATCACGATTTCTGCCCATATGAGAACTTAATTTAATAACCAACAATAATGATCCCTTATATAAATCGGAATGCATACTACAGAGAGGTCAAGCTCTATCTCAGCATCTACGAAACTGAGTGAAATGAGATATACCTCATTTTTTTAGTTGAACGATGGACTTTACAATAGAAAATAAAACCATTAAAAACCATCAATGATGATCTCTTCTTTCTATGGGTTTGCATACAACAGAGAGGTCAAGCTCTATCTAACGATCTATACAAATAATCGAAAAAAGCTTTACATCAGTTTTTATGTTAGAAATTATGCTTTACAACAGTTAACACAAAATTCAAATCTATTCAGTAGGTTTAGCGCCAACCCCTAACAAATAGACAAACAGACGAACAGACAAGAATTCTAAAAATCACATTTTTGGATTCGCGATCCTTTACATACTCTCCTTAACTTACTCCGTTACTTTAACGCTCCTGTTTTTTTTTAAATATCTTCAATGTACAGACACGACTTTTTTACCATTTTATACTAGTATAGATATTCACTGCAAATGTAACTTTGTAATCCTATACATTTAAATGGGATTACAAAGTTATTTATGCAGTTGGTGTATCTAGAAAACTAATACGAAATTCTAAAATATTTGAGTTTTCCCTTGATTTATACACTAAACACGAATTGTATTTCAAATTTGAAGCTTCTATGTCTGCTAGAAGTGCCTTAGAGTTTTGATGATCGGTCAGTGAGTGACAAAATTAAGGAACTTTGACTAGTTATAATTTCTAAACTACTGGTTCAAATTGACTGAAATTTGAAATATACTGTATTTATACAACGCCTGCTTGGTTACTGAAAATTCAGGCTTCTAGTTTTATCCACAACGAAGTTATAGGGGGTCGAAAACGGCCTGATTACTTATCATAAAAAAATGTAATCGCAAAAACGACGGGGTGTTATAAGTTTGACGTGTGTGTGTGTGTGTGTGTGTGTGTGTGTGTGTGTGTGTGTGTGTGTGTGTGTGTGTGTGTGCGTGCGCGTGTGTGTGTGTGTGTGCGTGTGAAGCAATTGATCGATGGAAATCACGAAAACAAAGATAATAAAGAAAATAAAGATAGTTAAACAGTGCAGATATCGCCCAAGTTGAACGAAATGAACTGATGTCTACAATGCTTACATAGTCGTGACGTAATTCACTTTGATTGGTGTTTAAATTAACATGGCGGACTGCTGTATTTTGTAGTTTTAATTTATTTAATAAATTATCAATCTCGCCCTAAATGTAAAAATATATTTTTTTTTACTAAATCTATTGATCATATTTAACCAGTTAAACACATTTATTTATGTGATTCTTATTTACTGTCATCATGCTTATTGAAAGGGCAATCAAGGGATCCAGATCGTTTACACCTTGCCAATAACTTTGCCTATGCTAACACATTTTGTAATATTAGAATAAATAATTATGTTAGTCTGTAAGGTATCATAATAATGAGCTGGCTTGTTGTGGGCGAGAGGTTCCACGCACAAGTCGCATGGTTGTGTGGTGTGGTTATTATAGCGAGCGGCGCGGGCACTGTGGCGCGGGCGCGGCGGTACCTTGCGCGCCCTGGTGCGGCTGACGGTGCCCTTCAGCAGCTGCGTGCCGCCGCTGCCGACGTGCTCGGTAGCCTGCAGCGCGTAGTACTCCACGCTGTCCACCTGGTCTTGCTGCAATCATTTTTAAAATAATAAATGTTTATTCAGAAAAAGTTTAAATAGAACACAGTTTCATGTATATGTAACGCCTAAAATCTCACGCCTCACGCTCTCGGTCCCACCTCACTAATCAACTGCGGGTTGGCAGGCTGGTGGATCCAATGGTGATTATGTTATAGGCTTATCTAAGGCAATAGGTTTAGGTTGTGTTTCTCCAACTCTGGTTATAATTAGTATGAAGTTATCTGCAAAGTAATTGAACGGGAACTTGCTAGGAGGTGGTGAAACATACCCTTAAGCTTAAGACATCCATCAATCCACTTGCAGCGCTCTAACACTGAAGGTGGATTGCCAAGGTTTGATGACAGTCGATCGTGCTAAAAACTGATATTTAGCAATTTATTCATCTGGCCATGGTAACCTTTTAGTCCAAACTGAAAAATACCTTGACGATAATTAGATAATAGTATATGTAAATGTGTCAGGGAACCTGTTGCGCGACCAGGTGCGCGAGCTGCGTGAAGAGGTCGCGCACGTCTCGCAGCGCCGCCTCTACTCGCGCGAGCTCCTCGTGGCGCGCCTCCACGTCGCGCAGCAGGCGGCGCGCCTCGGCCGTCTCGGCGCGCACGTTGTCCACGAACAGCGACAGGTTGTGCGTGTCCAGCAGCGCCTCGCACTCCTCGTCCGACACCGTCAGGTTCGCTGCAACACGTTACGCGAGGCGGGCAGTGAGTGCGCGCGCGCATGACTCAGCGAGGCGGCGGCGGCGGCGGCGGAGGTCACGCGGCGCACGAGCGTTGACCCCGCACAATGCTCCGCCGAATTAAACCGCTGCAGCCATTCAACTTGTAAGTACTAATGGCTCCGTTTCAAATCGAGTACAATTAGAAGCCTCTTCCTAATGAACAAATCACTGTACAGTTTTGAGTGTTGATTACATTTTGCGCGAGCGTCGAGCGCGGTGCATCCGTTCCTTTGTTGACCTGAATTGAGTGGCACATGCGCAGTTACTATGTAACTGACCCGAATGCGTTCGTCTTTATTAACACAAGTGAGTTTATCACCGGTCAGCGCGAACATCACGGTTGATCATATTACCTATAATACCGATACCGACTTACCAATTAATAATGCATTGTGTTGTGTGTTAACTTGGGTCGGGGGAGTGCTGGTGGACTCATGGTCACCCTATTAGTTATTTGTTAAAAGTTTTTAATAATAATAATAATATACTAATAAGTTTATTTATTTCTCTCAAAAAGTACTCTTACAAATTATCATATAAAGTTTAGCATAAGTATTAACTTTTTGAGAGCTGGAGTCCGTACTAGGTTCGAAGCCTGTATAACGGATCTCCAGGCTCTCTTTACTTCTTTATCATTTAAATTTAAAACTGCTAACGTGGTAACGTGGTGATATTACATGCATTGCGTAACAAACGAAAATAGCAAGATGTTTGGTAAATATAAAATACTATTGAGTGTGTTCGTGTGTGTGTGTGTGTGTGTGTGTGTGTGTGTGTGTGTGTGTGTGTATGTGTGTGAAAATGGACCCATTTAACAGGTTTAACTGACACAGATCGTTTATATAAATGAAAAATAAGGTGGGGCCAATGATACTCCACTGGGGTATACAACATTATACCAACGGACACTATGCTAGTTGCGTAATTACCAAAAATGTGATATATCTTGTGTCTTTAACTATGTATTGTGCATTGTTTCGTAGGCACATTGTTTGTTATCCTGAAGAAATAAAAAAGAAACAAAAAACAAACTTCCTCAAAAAACATCTAGGAACTAAAAAGCAAAAAATAACAGGTACATATTTACATTATGATTTCTAACTATTTTGGAGTTGGTGCCAAACAGACATCAACGAAAGTCATGTTTAAATTAAATTACTAGTTCTAGTTAAAAGTTTAAAGTCATAATTATTTAAATTAAATTACCTACTCCTTTTTTTGAACTCAGTTAATAAATACATAGAATATTTATTCCTTTAAACGTTACCTGTAACGTGTTCGTTCGTTTACTAACACCCACAACCCGTACCGTGGCGCAGAAGCCCGTCGCTTAGCTTCTAGTGCCACTACGCCAAACGTACCGTCGAGGTTTTAATCCTTACTAACTAATATTATAAATGCGATAGTAACTCTGTCTGTCTGTCTCGCTTTCACCACGACAAAACTACAGAACCAATTTAGATGAATTTTGGTACACAGGTAGTCTAAAGCCTGGGAAAAGACATAGGGTACTTTTTAATGCGGAAATAGGGCTGTAAAGGGTTGAAATAGGGAATGAAGTTATAAGAAATACCCAGATCACGCGGGCCAAGCCGCTGGCGGAAAGGTAGTAAATAATAAAAGTTTGCGCGAGATATTTTGTCAAGAATTTATTTCTAATTATTGGCAAAAGACACTGTACGCCTAGTATGGTACTGCAGTATGATGTAATATAATACAGGAGGATTGTTGTCGTGTCATCACTGTGCGACCAGTCGCACAGTCGCACAGTGCACAGATCACTTTGTGTAGGGGATTGTCGTACACAGTTGACGTCATCTATGATATTGCGATTAGACTGCAACATTAAAATTCGAGCGGCTATACGTCACATCGGCAACAATGATTATGATTGTCGTTCTCGGGCGACATAATAATGTATGTTCATTGTACACGGGCGGCTGGTGTTGCGACAGTTGCGGCCCATCTCGGCAGTTCAAGAAACTGATAAATCGTTTCCTTTAGTTTGTCCGCGAGCATCCGCTTGTGCTCAATACACGGAGCAGGCGCGCTGCCGCACTTGTTCTATGCTATTGGTTCCGTGCTTCACATTGAACTCTTGTAGAACATTGCATTATGATGAACTTGTGTCATTTGTTACGTTGTCTGTCTGCCCCAAGAATTTATATAGGACTTTTGAATTCTTTTATTACCTATCTACCCTTTGTGCCTTTTCAGTGATATCTTGCTGAATTGGTTGGAACCACAGAACAGATAAAAGAGATTAGAAGGCGCTTGTGCGCTTGTGTGGCTCTTGTGCACTTGTGAGCAAACGTTCAGAAGTCAACCGAAATTTGTTTTGAGGGCTAACAGTCGCGCTCTTATAATTGCGACAGAGTACGACGTTCCGAAAGAATTAATATGCCTTCTTGCGCTATTATTACGTGTCCGAAAAGTCCAAAAACCTCAAAACACAGTGACATTGTAATTATTACTACAATAAATATCTTGGGATATTTTTCACACAGCACCATCTAGTCCCAAACTAAGCAGAGCTTGTACTATGGGTACTAGACAATGGATATAATACTTATATACTTTATTTATTTATTTATTTATTAAGGTAGGAAAACCAACAGCTACAAAATGTATCATAAAGAAATAGAATAAGCATTAGGAAGCCAATTACAGGTTTTCACGGGTAGTAGTGGAGATTACTACTGAAATTCAATGAACACTCAATAGCAGACCATTACGACGATTATTTAAAAATACAATACAGACTTAGCTATTAAAAAACATAAGGTTCAGCATCGCTCTCACCTTTGAGCCATTTGTTACAAACGGATCAAGAGAGAATTCTTTGCATATTTTATTAAAATCACTGCTTGCTCGCACAATATAAGAGTTCTGCCTGTAGTTAGAAGAAGAAAGAGGGATTGATATAGGGGGATTAAACCGAACATATCTGTAGGGAACATTAAAATAAAGTTTATGTAGAAGATCAGGACAATCAATTTCGTTCGATATAATTTTCAATAAAAACGTGCAGTCAGCCAATTGGCGACGGTTCCTTAGAGGTAAAATGTGATTTTTTTTACAAATATCTAAATAGTTCTCTGAATGATAGGGAATATGTAACCGATAGCATAAAAATCTTATAAAACGCTTTTGTATACCTACTATACGGTCTATGTATTTATCATAGCACGGATTCCAGATTTGTGATCCATATTCAAGATGACTTCGGACATATGAGCAGTATAATATTTTCAGAGTTTTAGCCTGCTTGAATCCTTTGGAAACCCTCATTATAAAGGCAAGTGCCTTAGAAGCCTTAGCTATTATTTCGTCAATTTTTTTTGTAAATACATACTTATAATACATAAGAAACACCCAGACAAACACAAACAGTTAAGTTCATCGCAATAAATGTATGTGTCCTGTGGGAATCGAACCCACGACCTCGTGATCAGCAGTCCGGTACTCGAACCACTAGACCACAGACGTCGTCAAATACTATTTAATACAATACTATTTAATTATCATAAGAATAAAATTATTCAAATTAATAAAATTATTCTTGTGGTATTATGTAGGTTGTAGACAAAAACGACACAATCGCAAACATCTGAAAAATTAAATTATACATTGCTTGTTTAACATATGGGTTGGGCTATGTTGTACGACGTGAGCGATCGCCGATGTATTGCATTCACTGCAAAAGTGGCGTGCACCGATCTTCGTATCCCATGGCCATGGCCACAGATGGCAGAACAGATAAAATCTATCACTGGCACTGAAATACAGTGCAAGGGAAGGCAAATGCTGTTTTAAAAGTCGGTATGAGACCGCCATACCCTGCCGATGCCGCCCTCCCCAGCAGGCAGGCATCAATGATTTTCCGCATAAAAAAAAGGGGTCAAGTGCTAGTCGGACCCGCATATGAAGGGTTGCATTTCGTACCTTTTATTACCTAGTACCTATCAATAAAATGACTACCTATTTGTCGTTATAGTGGCGCGTGAAAATTTCCACTCTATCCCGTTTTTGGGGTCCCGTTGGCAAAGCTTCGGGTACGGTCACCTAAAAAGGATAAGAAGGCAAACCTATATAAATTCTAATGTGCCAACACTGCCCTTCCTAGGGGGTCAGAATCCAGCAAAATTGTAGAATAGTGGCCCTCCATATTGAAGTAGTGAGACAGGTTGCACTACAAAATGATAGACACCCATTCAACTTTGCCTTTAAAGAGTGTAAGAAGTGGTTGGTGCGTTGTGAGGTGCGGTACAAACGCAGCGGTGCCGGTGTGCGGCGGTGAGACTCACTGAGCCGGATCTGCTGCTGCAGCAGGAGCAGCTGCTGGTCGCGCACGGCGTCGAGCGCGGCGTGGTGGCGGCGCAGCGCGTCGTCGTACAGGCGGCGCGTGGCGGCGTACTGCAGGCGCGTGATGCGCGCGGCCGCCTCGTTGCTGGCGGCGCCGGCGCTCAGCCGCGCCTCGAACTGGCGCAGCGCGCCGCACACCTTCAGCCCCGCCGCGCCGCTCGCCGTCACCGCCGCGTCCAGCTGCTCCTGTAAGTCTGCCACGCACGCCGACTTTACAGTACCCACTTACGCCATGTATACTGACTGACTGACGACTGACTGACGATGACTGACTTTTCAATGACTCGTAATCAGATTTGTCTTCTAATTATGATATCGTAATTCTATTATGATTAAAAACGAAAAAATACGAATTAAAATAAATTATTACATGAAACAACAAAACCGACTGCGTGACAATTGGTTTATGTACTAACAAACTAAAATCTAAAAACAAGCTCTATGTAGGTAATATTGAAAATGAGGAAACTTGAATATTGGAAAATGTATCGCAGGCGTGAACGAGCCTATTTCTATCGATTTAACAAAAACTTTACTTACCTACAATATGCGCCTAATTTTAATCAGTTGTTAGTTAAGTAAGTTGCTAATTAGTATCATATAAATTAAGGCCCAGAAGACAGTGGACAGTGAGTAGATTGTCGTCACTCGTCAGGACACTTACTTTTGTTGTTGTGGAAGGTGGGGTCTGCGTGCAGGCGGCGCACCAGCTGCGTGTTGTCGTCGAGCTCGTGGATCCAGCCGCGCATGCGCTCCACCTGCGCAACACAACACAACACAATACAACACGCTGTACGTACATACTTAATACTTGCACAAACACACACTTGCCTTCACCACATTTTGTGTTTTGCAGGTAGGATTTTGCACAGCGCCATCCCTATTCCCAAGACTAATTATTAAATATTTTTTTGAGAATACCAATATACTACTAATCCTATCCTACTAATCCTACTAATATTATAAATGTGAAAGTTTGTGAGGATGGATGGATGGATGTTTGTTACTCTTTCACGCAAAAACTACTGAACGGATGTGGATGAAATTTGGCACAGAGATAGATTATAGTCTGGTTTTTATCCCGGTAAAATGTATGATTCCTTTGGGATAGCGGGCGAAGCCGCTGGCGGAAAGCTAGTTACTCATAAACCAAAACATTCACCACGACCGCGACCTTTAGGCACGGGCTGTCGTCTGCAGGTCGGTCCGGCAGTCGGCACACAACACCTAGAACACTAGACCACAAACAATATTGTTCATCACATGAATTTGTGTCCTGTGAATCGAATAACTAATTAAGTAATAAACAGGCTTTGTTTCTGTAATTTAACGGTAATTTACTAGAAGTTGGTGAAACAGGCCCTAAGTGTTTCGTTAATCCATACGGGTGGGTACCTACAGGCTACATAAAAAAACCAGCTACTTATATTAAGTAGGTACCAGCCTGTATCGTGGTTTCACCAAGTGCTGATGCTTCGACATTTATCATTGGGTCAAGGACGTAACGTGTGATAAATGTCGCGAACTCCTGAGTCGGTGACGGTGAGTAAAACAAACAAACAATATGCGCGAGCCGCCCCGCCTCCGCCCCCGCCCCCGCTCCGCCACAACGTGCACCAAGCTAGTCGCCAGTCGCCTCGCGATCGCGATGCGTCACTTAGTAATAAATCATTTGCATGCGTAGGATTAACAACATTTTCGTGTAGAATTACAGTAGCATGCAATAATTATTATTATGCGACGGGACGTGTTGCGCTGCTAAACAAGTCGTGATAATAAAATATATTAGCTAGGTAGGTATGTACTTAAGTACCTACGTAAACATAGGTGAGTAGCTACTACTTGTAGTGTTATGTACCAGGTATTTCTGTTTAAAAACTATTCCTCTAATTCTAATGTTATGTCATAATCAGTCATGATTATGTTGATGTATATTGTATGACAATTGACAAGTGTGTCAGTAGTGCGGCACGGTGCGGGCGCGGGCGGGGCGGTGCAACACGGTACGAGGTGGACGCGACATGTTTCCGCCGACCGCCACTAATTAATAGCTAGGGATGCTAATCGACTCAACGAGCAGCTCGTTAACGTCGCACATTTGTGATAATTTAATGAAGAGTGGCGCGTGGCTGGGCAGGGCGACCGGCGCCGGCGCAGCGCAGTGCGTAGTGTCACGTGAGTGTGATGTTACCTCGGCGAAGATGTCGCGGATGTGGTGGTCGCGCGGCGCGGGCTCCGGCGCGCACAGCTCCACGGTGGCGCGGTACACGCCGCCCGACACACCGTTCGCCAGCTGCAATCATTCCCATCACTTATGTAACGTTTCATATCTTACACAGAGCAACACTTTAATAAGTAGGCACAATAGAAAAACCAGTAACGGTATCTTAGGCACAGCGAGACATGACCCCGGGATGCGGGAGCTCGATGCTTCGATGTCTGGTGTTTGTAGAGATGGAACGTGACGGAGCGGCGAAAGTGCTGATTATTATTAATATCAGAGATGTGCACATAGTGTCCGACAGCGGAGCTGCGCAGCGCGTAGACGTTTCCGCCACACTTGGCGTCTTGACGAACATCGGTAAGTAGTTGGTTCCCGCCGCTATGCGCCACTCCGGTGCTGCAGTAACACTCGCTGATATCAATCATCATAAGGACGTGAGGACGAGCGCCGCCGCCGGACACGCCTAGTGAGACAGTAGTTTGTTTATTGTGGTGACGTCACTCTGCCACACTGGTGGTACGCAGACGCTCAGGTAAGCGTCGATGCAGCATGCTATGGCAGTGTTTGACCGGGGTGTCGGCGATGTCGGTGCGGCTGGAGGGCGTCAGGAGTCGGGTGTGTCAGGTGTCAGGGCTGGGCGTCCCGCGCCACAACACTTACGTGCCGCAGCTCGGCGAGGCGGTCCTTGCTCCTCATGTCGCGGCGGCGCGGGCACTGCGGTGCGCTCGCGGCGGTATCTAATCGCGCACTGATAACGTCGCGTCGCTGATATCGCGCGCACTCGCACTCGCACTCGCACAAGTCGAACACCGCACCTCAGGTCACTACACCCGCGACCCGCGCTCGCGTGCTCAGGTCCGCGCGGGGACTCTGCTCTCCGGGCGGCTACGTCCGCGGACGCGGCGGCGGCGGGCGTGCTGCTGCATACACCGACACTCACTGCCGACTAGCTTGTACAGTCTACACCTAAAATACCTACACTACTTATTTACTAAGATTTGCTGTTACTTGTCGCGTCGTCGCTAGCGCTACAATGTCAATGACTCAATGACTTTCATAAAAACACGCCTACAGGTTGTTTCTGAAATCAAAACCGCAAACGTGCTGTCTAGACAGTATGTGCAATATGCCAGTGTGCCAGGTATATGTGTGGAATTCTGTAGGTACATAATTATATCTACTAAATATGTATGTATTTGTTACTAAGTCGGTGGTAAAATGCACCCGAGCGCGCGGCAGCAGTGCCCGACGGTGACGGCGGCACACTACTGACACACTGAGCGAATGAAGTCAGGCATCGTCAGGCGATAGTGTTTGCGCTGCACATTAGCGCGGCCGGCCAGCTCCGCTCCGCACCGCACCGCGCCGCGGCCGAGGTGAGCGGCCGGGACGGCGAGTGCCCGTCGCGGCGCGGCATGCGGCACGTCCCGCCGCCTGCCACTTCGCCAGTGCACTGCTCAACACTGCTCAACACTGCTCAACACTGCTCAGTGCTTCCGTCACCCGTGTGGTCTCGTTAGCACCTCCGCCACTGCCGCTGCTGCAAACGCTAAACTAGACGAAAAAAGACTAACACTTGACGTGCACTGGTGGCTGAACTGGGTGAACAGCATTAATTTATAAGAATGTTCCGCTGCCTTGCACATGGCACAGAGCCGTTACCGTAGCCGTGTGTGTAGAGTGCGAGACTGTAGGTGTTAGACCTTCGGGAATGCAAACCTGATAGCCTACATAGTAGGGTAGGATGTTATTCTAAATATGCTGTTTTATATGATTTGCAAGGAAGGCGAAGCACCAACACAAACTCTCTCTAGGAAAATGAAACTTTAGAAAAAATGAAACTCATAAGTGTTTAAGTAGTGATAGAGCGGAAGGTGTTCGTCATTATCACAGCTGCATAGTATGTGCTTACTGTAACTTAATTTTAGTAAAAAAGTTTACATAAAGCTGTTGTTGTCGCCAAACGCACAAGGTACGAATGACATTCTAGCTGTAAGTCAGACCAAGCGGCTGTGCGACTGGAACTTATTAAAATACTAATTTATTGAAATAAAACAACTTTTTACGGATTTTATCGCGTTATATTGATATTATTTTAATCCCGACGTTTCGGACCCTTTACAGCGTCCATGGTCACGGGTGACTAATTTGTTGTTTAATTTATGTACCTACTCTATGTGAGTATTGGACGTCACACCTACATAAGTATTATACTTAATTCACTTCTTGTTTTCAACCTTGTCCAAGAGAACCATCAAGAGAAACGGACCCTATCAACGCACAACAAAGCGGTACCGTTGGCGGCGCTGCGGTGCGGCAAGGCAAGGCAAGGCAAGGCAAGGCAAGGCAAGGCAGCTTGTTGGGACTGCGCCTGTACTTAGGTGCTGATACTCGAAGGGATTAAACCTATTAGCAGACACACTTGAGGAACAATTGTTCCACAAACTCTACAATGAATTTTATTTAAGAAACGGTAGACTAGCCACTTTTTCAAATCAATGTTTTAGATTTTATGTAGATACTAGATGACGGTCTTACTAATAAAATAAAATAACTGTAATTAATTATATAATTCGTATTCACAGAAGAAGGAAAGTGTATTATATAAATGTACCATTTTTAATGTATGTATATAATTAGGAACCTGGTCCATTACCAAACAAGAATAGACAAAACCTTATTTAATATCTCATTATGTAGATACTTAGTATTACGTAACTATAATACTACTTTCACGTTGTAATGAGTGGACGGCGTAACGAGTCTACATAGAGTAGGTACTTAGCTAGATATAGGTAGATTGAAAATATAGATACGCTATAAAATTGCTAAGTGTAAACATAATAACTTGCTGTTCATTTACAATGGATAGTGGATGGATAACAATCTTGTTAATTCGAAGGTTATTTATTTATGTATATCAAACCTTCGAATTAAAAATATTGGAAAAGTAATAAATAACAATACTTATTATAAACGAACATTGTTTTCTGGCGTCCTGATCCTGACACAGCGCCACCTGTGCCCGTGGACACGCACTGGTTAAGGTAAGTAGGTGAGTGTCGCGGCACAGTGGCGCCACCCGGCGCGCGGCGGCGTGGCGGCGTGGTACCGCGTGCTCGCGTGCACAGGTGGCGCTGCGGCCGCCCGTGGCCCGTGCCGCCAGGTCGTCGCTCGCCGCGTCAGACCAGTAAAAGGTATTCAGAGACATTACGCGTAAACTTACACAGTTACGCCACAGAATCATTTGGAGGCCTACTACGGACTACGCTTCCATCCATTTATTCAATAACAAAAATAAGTTGCCTTGAACTGCCTCATCTAGTGGTGGACAGTGGACTAGTGTTGGACTTAAGAGCGGCCGCTACGCTCAAGATTCTTGGTTCGATTCCCAGGTCGAGCAAATTTATTAACTTATTTATTTATATATACTTTATTGTACACCATATTATTCAGTTAAACAAAGATTATACACGACATTATGTAATAAAAGACGTACAATGGGCGGCCTTATCGCTGTCTGCGATTTCTTCCAGGCAACCTTTGGATGGACACCACTGCACTATACAAAAAAAAAGAGTAGTTTACGGTGAAAACAAGTGATATAAATGAAATATATAACAATACATTATAATATTCGTACATTCATATTAAAACATATTTATTTTATTTTTATTTTATTTATTTATTTAAGTACACACTGAAGAAAACAGAAAATTATAAAGACCTGCGAGAGGACAATATAAAACAAGAAATGTAGACAACAGTGTGATGAACATAAATACTGTTACATACAAGCAAACACATACATAACATATTATAAGTACAAATACACACAATTATAATATAATATATACAATATAGGTATATATACTAAATAACAACAAAATACATATATATACAAAGTTGCAAACGTATGAAGTTACGGTGATACAGATAAGTAGTGATCTTTGACATGTTTCTTAAAGATTGAGACAGTTCTACACTCTCGTATTTCAGGGGGAAGCGAGTTCCACAGCCTGACACCATGTACAGACAGAGAATAGGAATAAAAGTCGGTTTTGTTGGACTGGAATTTGAGGAGGGTACGAAGATGGGACCTTCTGGGCGTATCAGTGGAACGAGTATAGGAAAAACGTTCCCGCAGATAGGAAGGGGATAACGGATTATGAAGGATGTTGAAAAGGAGACACAAGATCCGAGTATTCCTGCGAGAGCGGATCGGGAGCCACTTGATTATTTTGCGAAAGTCAGAGACATGGTCATACTTTATAAGATTGAAGACAAAACGAATACATAAATTTTGCAGCCTCTCAAGTTTGTTTAACAGCAGTGGCATCCAAATAGCAAGCGTCAGCGTAGTCAATTATGGGTTACATACATAATATATAGCAAATAGTTATATAAAATATGCATAATATATACCGATAAATATTACAACATTTAAAATCGTAAAAGTAACGAAACTAATACCGACTTATTAAAGGATTACGATGACAAATAATGTTCCTTCACAAGCTTTTTGAAAACTTTATTTATAATAGTTAACTCTGAGTTCGGTTAACGGATAGCTAATCGCTGAAAATCTGGAGAGCATGGCCCGGATCCGCATGCTTTCCAACATCAGTAAATGACTAAATGGTGAGGAACAGAAACGGTATTGAAGGCTTTGGGTAAGATCCAGAAAAAGTTCTGTTTGTTTAAGAGGACACAACGTGGACAGTTAGAGATGAGGCTGCATCCTCCTTGACTTACCATGCCTAAACCTGAATGGGTTTGGACTGGAGGCAAAATATTATTTTCAGAAATTGATTAATAACGAGTCAAGATTTTTTTCTAATACCTATTTTGGAGAGTGCTGGTAACACTGAAATTGGTCTTAGATAGTTATTTACTTCGTTTCTGTTCCTTTTTTTAAAATAAGATGAATGATAAAGTAATATAATATATCATCCCATCCAGTAGCAGCATCCTTACGTAAATTTGCAATAATTGATGCTAGGTACCACTTCAGATTCTTCAGTAATAGTAGGGAGGAGTGTAAGGAAGTTCAGGGTTCACTTTTCAGTGTTATTTAGTGTGGAGGATACTAATAAATTTTTGTTCACTGATTTTGGGCTAAATTAGGCTTAAGTTTGTTAACTTTGTTTACAAGTGATATTTGGTCACGTTCCAGGTTCACTAATGCCTGGGGAGCCCTACTGGACAGTCTGAGATTATATTTTTTTTTATAACTTTCCACGTCGCTTTCGGATTATTTTTGACCTTAAAGAATTCTTGCTTCTCATACGCTTGCTTTAGGATTAAAGTGGCACTGTATTAAGACCACGGAGGTTTCAATAATAATTATAAAATGAGTTAAGTACTGTACGATAAAAGCCTATTTTTGAACTATGCAGGTCACGCACGAGAGGAAGATATTTTTTTTTTAACTTATTCTGTTATATTTATAGTATTAAATTTAAGGCCTGTTTCACCACCGCTAGATACCCGCTAACCGCCGGATAAATTAAAACATGGAACAAAAGTATGAAACTATCTGCCAAGTAATTTAACAAGAACTTATCAGTAACCTGTGAAACAGGCGCTTAGTCTAGTGTACTAAAAAAAATCAGAGCAGAACCTCTATACAGGACGCACTTGGCGGACTCAGGTGTAAAAAAATATATTTAGATTAGTGCTTTGTAAATTTAAAAAATAAATTTTAAACATTTTAACTATTAATTTATTACTTCAGTCACCGATTTCTTTTTTGCGTTCATTTGTAATTGTAACTGAATTTAATTTAATTAAATTTTAATTTTTCTCAACATTAAACATGCCTATGATGTCTACGGAGTCCATAATACAACAATATTAAAATAGTAATTGTTAAACTCTGTTGGTATCTGTGATACAAGCCCTGAGCTTAGTGCAGTAACCACCGCAAAATCATCATTGTATTTTTTATTTGAAATAAAATTTGATTTGATTTGATTTCTAAATTGTGTACCGAAACAGTACCTATTTTAAATCGCCTAATAAAGTTCTAAAATATAATAAAGTTTGATAAGACTATTTCCACATTTGGGAACTGGTACCTAAGGACCTAATAATTACGGAAAAGTTAAGTAATACCCTACTCTTTACTTTTTACGAGAATATCGACCAGATGGTTATAATTATTATAATTTATTGTTAGGTGCCTATTTGTTAATTGATCAGTGCTACTTAGAGTAACCAATTACCATTTAATTGATCTCATGTATCAATTTTAATTGTAATAAGGTAAATATTTTAATATAACATCATGTTTTATAAAAAAATACCAAATATCTCGAGAGAGTCGAGAAACTCGAGAAATCCTTGTCGAGAATTCTCGTGGCTCGAGAAATAAAAAAGGTCGAAAAACCAGAAACCCTAGTCCTGTATATTCCCGGTGTTGTCATATTTACGTAGAGTTAGATAACTGTATATAATAATTATAAAGGAGATCATCGAAAGCCCATACAACTCAGCCCAAATTAGTACCTGAGGTACACACATACCAAATTGTAGCGAAAAATCAGAGGAATTCGAAAAAAGTTTTTTGATACAAAACTAATTATATGAAAAACAGTTTCAAAGTTTTAATAACCCGTAGTACAATTAAATCACGTAGCAACACTGAGTGTGCGTTTAGTTTCGTTCAAGAAATGTTTTATTTTCAATTATTTAATTAAATATTCATTATTATATTACACAACATAACGTTATAATAAATTAAGATTATAAAAACGAAATATAGTAAAAAAGATAAGCCTAAACGACACTATGGTTCTTCAAATCTAATATGAAACTCTACTAATCAAATGTATGTATCAAAACGCAAAAGACAAGTTTTGTTGATAAATGTAATTCCGCTCGTTGACACTGACAGCAGAGAGCTGTCAAGTTGACAATGTTTACTATGAAATCACTATGGAACAGATAATAGTGTGCCAAAATGGCGTGATTTTTCTCAAATTAAAAGTTTTTTTTCTCATCCCCAAAAAAGTACGACTAGAGTTGTAACCAGCGTAATACAGAGTATTTTTTCCAATAAGTGTACCTTCAGTACCTCATTTGGGCCGATTTCGATGACCTCCTTTAGCTAACAATTCCAATTTATTAATTTCATTTTAACCGACGATATAGAGGATCTATGGAGGTTCTATGTTCGACTGTGTGTGTTTTATGCATGTTTACCAACAATTCCTTGTCACAGTATTGTTTTCTCGATTTATTCACTTCATTTTTCTTCATTTTAAATTAATTTAATTAACATATAATTAGAAATCATTAAAAAAAAAATTTTAAAGTAGTCTGTCCAGGATTTTTTTAGCGAACCCATTTTTCAACCGACTTCAAAAAAGGAGGAGGTTCTCAATTCGACTGTATTTTTTTTTATTTTTTTTTAAATTTTATCGAAATTTGGTAGGCAGTTCTAAAATTATAACCGATTTTTTTTTTAAATGTATACATTGATACATGTGGTTTACTCCGAAACCTCGCTGTCTTCCCGGGCAGGGCGTTCAGTTGGCCTCCCCATATACTATAATGGGTACAAAACAAAATACATCTGTATTCCACTAAAACTTTTAAAATAAATTATTTTTAAACAAAAAACAAACCGCCTCCAAAAAACACCTGGGAACTAAAAAGCAAAAAATAACATGTACATATTTACATCATGATTTTTAACCCCCGACGCAAAAACGACGGGTGTTGTTATAAGTTTGACGTGTCTGTGTGTGTTTAACTCCCGACGCAAAAACGACGGGGTGTTATAAGTTTGACGTGTCTGTGTGTGTGTGTGTGTGTGTGTGTGTGCGTTTGTATGTGTGTGTGTATGTGTGTTTGTGTGTCTGTCTCTCTGTGGCATCGTAGCTCCCAAACCGATGAACCGATTTTGATTTAATTTTTTTTGTTTGAAAGGTGAATTAGACGGGAGTGTTCTTAGCTATGTTTGATGAAAATCGGTCCAAGATGGCCGCCGCCACAAAATAGCGAATTACATATTTTTTCACAACTCCCTCAATATGGGTATCAAATGAAAGGGCTTAACTGGAAGAATACTATACACAGCTCTAAATGAAATAAAACCACATGTAATCTCTATGATGTTTTATTGTAACATATAGATAGTTTTCTACACATCCACCTTACATAGTTGTCGCGTGGTGCGCTAACTGATATGAGCTCTGTACAGCGGCGGCGACGGAACGCGCCTCGCTCCCACATAAATAATTTTCACGTAATAATATAAACTTAGCCTATGGGCGGGCGCAGCGGCCCGCTCGTACATGTATATACACGCTAACACTAGTCTGTACACCGCGGCCGCGCCCGCGCACTATTTACAACGAGAGGATATGTGTCAGGAACGGCACGCGCGCCCCGCGTCAGTCGCGCGGCGGCCCGCGAGCCAGTAGCGCCAGCGGCTGCAGCGCGGCGGCGTGCAGCGCGTGCGCGTGCGCGTGCGCATGCGCGTGCGGCGCCAGCCCCGCCGCGCCCGCGCCGCCCGGCCCGCCCGCGCCCGCCTCGCCCGCCGGCGGGTTGATGCGCTTCTCCTTCTGGCGGCGGTTGCAGAACCACACGCGTACCACCTCTTTCTCCATGCAGAGCGCGTCGGCGAGCGCGGCGATCTCCTCGCTGGTGGGCTTAGGGTTGTGCAGGAAGGCCTTCTCGAGCGCGACGCGCACGCCCGACTCGATGGAGGTGCGCTTCTTGCGGCGGCGGCCCACCGCCTCGGCCAGCCCCGCGCCCAGGGCCGCGCCGCCGCCCGCGCCCGCCCCGCCTCCCGCCAGCGACGAGTCCGCGTCTTCTAGCCACTTCTGCAGCAGCGGCTTCAGCTTGCACATGTTCTTGAAGCTCAGGTTGAGAGCTTCGAACCGGGATATCGTCGTCTGCGAGAAGTCGTTGCCGTACAGCTTGCCCATCGCCAGCCCGACGTCACCCTGCGTGAACCCTGAGGACCGACAGACGTTATTTAGTACACCGTACATCACGGAGACAAATAGTTGATTCTATCAGAGTGTGACTATGAAAATAAAACTGGTCTTCATAAAGTGGTAGCTCGGTGGTAACTCACCAAGTTTTATGCGTCTTTGCTTGAAAGTTTTGGCGAAGTGTTCTAGTTCTTCGAGGTCTGCTGTATCGTCGGCTGTGGGCTCGAGCGCGCGCGGCTTGTGCGCGTGCGCGTGCAGCGGCGTGTGCGCGTGCGCGTGCAGCGGCGAGCGCGCGCGGCCCGAGCCCGGCGTGTGCGGCGTCAGGAACGCGCCTGCGCCGGGTGGCGTGCGCCTTGGAGACGGCGACCGGCCGTCTGCAACATCACACTGATTGTTATCATGCTGCTATAATGTGAATCTATCAACCATAAGTCTAAACGGTACAGCCAGTTATGATAAAGCAATAGGATTAGTATTTCAGTTTCAAGTGTTGGTGGTGCGTTCGCTTGGCCCACCAAATTAACGATTAGTTCCTACTATCCTCTATTGATCATAGAATGTGTTAGAAACCTACAAATTGCAAAAAAAACAACTGTAATTTGAATTCGTTGGGCTAGGTTGAAGATACTCCATAATTAATAAGCATGAAGACTGTGCACGAACCTTGCATGTATTTGTAAGTAGGTGACGTACCGGTGGTGGGGGGAGGCACTGCGCCGGCGCGCGCCTGCAGCTGCTGCAACTGCTGCGCGGCCGCCTGCGCCACCGCCTGCTGCACCTGACACACGCCGTTCTATTAGTACACTCCATTCACCACCAGCAACAAGATAAGTTCAAAGAGGTACCTCTAACAGGACTGTTTATGTAACTCAACGCCACTCACTCACCCACTCATTCAAACGCGTAGCATCCGTCCACACACACTCGGCCTCAGTGTGTATAGTATATATACACAGAGCTGTTCATCTGGAGAAACAAAATGTTCTCAAGGGGAAACGCAAAGTTTGAGAGATCTTTGGGTGTCAGTTGTGGAACTAACGTTATAGTTTTAGGTTATATTGTCACCTGCGTGTGTAGCAGCAGAGAGTGTGCGCCGTGCTGTGTGAGCAGCAGATGCTGCAGCTGCGCGAGCGCATTGCCGGCCCCCGCCGCATTCTGAAGGTAAACGGATCATTAATAAATGGAATTATATGGTATGAGTTATTTAGCACTTAATTTATTGGTTACTTAATTATAAATCACATGGAACTCAACAAAGATCAATCAGGAATTTCACATACGTCTCAAACAGTAAATTTGTGTGCACCAGTGCGATTCTGATGATCGACATCGATATTGCTTGACAACGTTATATTACTGAGTGGTACATATACTCACGAGGACGGCGGCGGTGGCGGCGGCGGCGCTGGCGACGTGCGGCGGGTGCGCGGGGTGCGCGGGGTGTGCGGGGTGTGCGGGG
Organism: Acronicta psi; assembly: GCA_946251955.1. Taxonomy (NCBI): domain Eukaryota; kingdom Metazoa; phylum Arthropoda; class Insecta; order Lepidoptera; family Noctuidae; genus Acronicta; species Acronicta psi. The sequence continues at coordinate 15,196,736 of OX276475.1, read as the reverse complement.
TGCGCGGGGTGCGGCAGAGGCGCGGAGGGCGCGCGCGGGGGGGACGGCGGCCGCTCGTCGCCGCTGATCTCGCCCTCGCCGCTCGCAGAACCATCTGCACACAGACGCCACTCATCAATGACACGATAACAATTAAATGTATGCGCCACGTCCGAAACGCATGCGCTGCAGATGCAGTGCAGCAGCCTCAAACAGACTAGGATAACTTAAATAACAACAGGATAATTAGTGACTAGCTACTTGACTTAGGTAGTATTTGATGCTTGGGAGGAGCTCTTTTACTGGTTATAGGCTGGCTTTTTCATGGAATCGACTGCTTCGAGCAAGTTCCTTGCTTCGCCATTAAGCGTATCGTTACTTCACCAAAGATGCGACGGTCACTTTTTTTATTCTTAAGCGATGAACGTAAAACCTGAGGTTATTAATTACGGATTATACGGCTTATATTTTTTATTTATTTACCACGGTGTACCAATTACAGTACTTAACAAATAAAATTAAAATCTAATCTAACAAAAACGTTGGGTAACTGTTAGTATCAGGTATTCATCAAGACGTCTTCCACCATAGTCTACCCGTGACCATGGACGCTAAGGTGAAAATTCAGTAGATAAAACATTGAAAACCAATCATATTTTCCTACCCGTACAGCAGTACCACCTCGGCGGTAGATATACCGTTTTAAACAAAAATATAATTTTCAAAATCGGTTCACAATTGACGGAGAATTCGGCTAACATACATAAAAAAGGCTAGCTGATGATTCGGACACAATAAATTCGGACACAGTGGCTGAATTGACACTTTTTAATTTTAATATTTTTTTCACTGACATTTAAAATAGCGTACAGTCACATAAAAAGCTTCACACGATACCGTAATTGTAGAAATCTTGAAGGAACTTCATTGCGGGTCAATGATTGCTACTTTATTTAAAGTCGCAAGTCCGGCTCCATTTGGAATATTGCTGGAACCTATGGGCAGATTAATCCATTTGCCTCAGTCCAGAGACGTGCAGTTAGGCAGGATTGTAAACATCTCGAGTGATGGTATCAGTCGGTGTGCAAGCCACGGTACTTAACCGCTTACCATCAGGCGGGGCGTATGCTTGTTTGCCACCTTAGTGGCATAAAAGAAAAACAAATATACGTTATGAATGAATTTTGTTTCTTTCTTTTTGTATTTATTAAGCATTTTCTATGCTAAGATAAGTAAGTATATAAGTATTTACGTCTTAAAGGTGGCTTCATACGACATCGAACTACCTGTAAAGTTAGTCGTGTCGGTTGTGAAGCATTCACAACAGATGTCGCTACGTCACCTTTAAGACGTAAATTAGAATGTGAAGGAAGATTTCAACTGGCGAGCGGGGCTCGCGGTGGCTTAGTCGTCAAAGCGTCTGGTGTACCGAACCAGAAGACGCAGGTTCGAATCCTGCCCGCCAGCCGATTTTTTCCTTCATTAAAAATAACTTGTGATTTTTGTTTCTTTTTTAATATAGTCTAATAATTATAATTTTAATATAGTCTAAATAACAGTGTGACACGTCCACAAAGCAATTGATTAACGATTCCCCATATTGTATTTTAAAACTTTGTATCTGACTGTACTAAACAGTTTTAATATTTAGATGGTGTCCGAATTGTCAGTGAAAAATATATTAAAATTAAAAAGGGCCAATTCGGCCACTGTATCCGAATCGACAGCTAGCCATAAAAACTACATAAAAGGTACCTCCGGTTTTTGGTCGGTTAAAAAGGGAAAGGAGGAGTGGTAGTCGATTCGTATCAATACATCAATCAGAAGACAGGAGAGCCAGAAAACTTCAATAATCGCTTCAATATCCCCGTGGTGACAAGCTCAAGCCCAAGCTCGGATCTGACATTTTGTTGATTTTTGAGACGGCAATGATAATGAGTTATGTTGATTTTAACTCATTGCTGCCCGTTTGATGAGTACCCGGTTGTGACAATTAGTGTCGTCATCTCTGGCTGAACATTTGTTTACTATCTTTTGCTCGACTGCCGAAGGAGGGTTATAAGTTATGCGTGTATGTATGTATGTCCGTTCTTATGTCCCCTCGTAACTACTCAACGGATCAACCGATTTAGATAAAAGATACCTTTTATTTTGATTACAAAGACCATTAGATTCGTTTCGATGGCACGAGTGTCACTGGGTACAAAATTAAAAAAAAATCAACATGGCGGATTGGACACCCTTCAACGTGCAGGCTGATTCTGAAAATCATCTTCAAGTGTATAAATTTTCATTGAAAATGTTCATTTAGGATCTATCCAGTAGTTCTATGATGATTTATTAACTAAAAACTAGGAAATAAAATAAATAATTAAATGAAACAGCAAACAGCTAGTTAGTATATAGAAGAATATGCTGAAGGCTGACTGACATACACCTGCAATAATGTCTACAAATGTAATACAATGATATGTACTGTGTGCTATGAGTACCTACTGAGGAGGCAGCGCACGAAGGCGTCGGGCGCGGGCGCGGGCGCGGGCGCGGGCGGCGCCGGATATTGCATGCACATATACGTGCATCATTCGTCATCGCGGCGGTGACGTGTCACAACATCCGCTGCCCCATGGGTCATCATTTTGCAAATACACTACTAATGTCCAACTCTGCACAATATGTTCATACATAAGCATGTAGAGATTTGTCGAGAGCGTCTCGTGCAAGTAAAGCGCGACAGGTAACTTTATTTGTGTACTGCAAGGAGCGGTAAAACATCAATGGTAACATTGTTTGTCGACTTTTGAATTGTAAGGTAGCGCACAATGCGAGCGGGAGCGTCTTGTATTACTAGACACAACGTTATAAAGGGGTGAAGCGCATAAGATCGGCGCGTGCGCAGTTTCCTCAAAGGGGTGAACGTATGTTGGTTTTTATGTGTAAGTCGTGCGCCGCACGGGAGACGAACCCTTGTCGAAGAAAGAGATGCGCGTCAGGTGCAGCCGAGCCCGGCGCACGCATCGCAGCGTGCCCCGCGCATGCGCACAGCGCGATGTCGGGCATCGGCGCTGCTCGGGAAGGGTGCTCTCACTGATGATGATTATTGAATAGGTCAACTCTTTGAACGTGGATTTATGGTTGCCACCTATATGTATTATTTATGTTTTTGTAAAATATGTGGCGCACCCGTATGACCCGTAGGTACACGTATAGTACAGCTCGGTATTTGTATATTAGCATATGTTCTGCTCTTCTCAATTTTATTCATAAAGAACTTTAGGAGAATTCATAATTTTTAAGAAGATCAACCGAATGTCGGCACGTAGTACTTAGCACGAGTCTTAGCGTGGCTTCGCTAGTGTCTGAGTGTAGTGTCGCCAGTGTCTGAGTGTAGTGTCGCTAGTGAGTGAGTGGTGTACGCACCGTGGCTGGGCGGCGGCGACGGCGACTTGATGAGCTCGCCGGACTCCTCTGTAACAGAACAAACACACAGTAAGTACAGCTGCAGTTACAATTAAAACCTATAAAACTAAACTTCGGGAAACGTTCATCGCTTCATGCCCAGGAAATATGTACATAATTATTGGTGTTACGATTATCATTGTTCATCATCGGAATGTTGTTACTAGGTATTATTTTAATAATATACTAGTTGTTCCCCGCGGTGTGACGCGCGTTCATCTAGTTTGTTTCAATCCCGTGGGATTTTCCCAAAATCTTTTCTTAGTGAACGTTATTACTATGTCATTTGTGGAACATGGTTTCAACATTTCATGCTTCTACAGAGCCAGCGGTTTCAGCTGTGCGTTGATCGATCAGTCAGTCAGTCAGCAAGTCACTTTCATACTTTACATTATATTCAATTCGTAATATATATTATTTTGAATGTTATGGATTCAAAAAGTAATCTTCAGGTATTTAAATTGTCTCAAATACGAAATAATTTATTTGGATAACGATTAATACTATCGTATGGATAACTTGGTCTGATGCTGGTCGGCATTTCTATCAACTTCTAAAAGAGTAGTTAAAGGTAGTAACGTGTATAATATAATAGTTGAACATTATGATAATAATATAAAATGTAAAATTGTTTGGTAGATATTGATATGTTCTATAAAATTGCAGTTTTTTTTGTTCTATCATCAAAGTTTTCACAGCGCATGAAAGACATTTTATGGGTACTTTTTACACCTTGGGTTACATTATTGAAGTTTTAGTAGGAATTCTAATTTTTTTCCAGTAATAAATATAGCCTATGTTACTCAGGTTTAATGTAACATTCTGATGCTGAAAGAACTATTGAAATCGTTCCAGTTTGTGTTTAATCGTTACAAACATACAAAAATACAACTTTTCTCTTTATGATCATAATAGTGTACATTATAAGTAGTTAAGAGACGCTATTTGTTTGATTAGTTTATGATATCTGAGACACGGTAGGACAGAAGCGAGTGTTGATATCGGATTAGTACGTGGTTACACTAGCTAACACGGCTAACACGTCGTAGCCGCTGTCCGCTCCGCACCGCTCCGCTCGGCCCCGCACCGCTCTGCACGGTGGCTCGGCTCATTACACGAGAGCCGAATTAATACAATTAATAGGATCACGGCGAGGCGTCGCGCGCTAGTCCGGCCGCCGCCGAGCGCACGCTAATGCGAAGCCAACACACGGAATTATCAAATTACAAGTAATGCTGATTAATGAGCGGATTAGAACCGAGGCCCGATGTCATCCGAGTACCTACGCGCGCATCACTGTGCCCGGTGCCATGCGGCGCCATGCGGTGCCATGCGGTGCCATGCGCCCGCCCGCCGAACATACTTGTTACAGGGATTAGTTAACAACTACTAGTTGATAATATTAGTTAACATTTCATATTATGATGCCCATAAAACTTAAAAAAAACGTATATTATTGTTTTTTTTTAATTTAAACACAAAACAAACTATATCCGCTCTATGATAGAAAATTAACTGAATTAAAATCAAAATTACATATAACAACATGTAATTAGAGACCTCTACGAAATGAATAGCACTGTGCCACATACTTAGTGTAAGTGCCTGTCAATCGACACTTCATTTCTTAAAATATTATCATACACAAACATAGTCCCCTTCATTTTCCGTAGCTAGGAAAAAGACGTCACAAAATGTATTATGTTTATCATAAACAATCCGGCTCCGCCCGCTCACGTGCTGCGTGCCGGCCGGGGCGGCGGCGGCGGCGGCGGCGCTACGGGCTCGCGTAGCATGTACTACGCGCGGCTACGCGGCCGCTACGACTACGAGCTTGTAGTCCTCGTAGTCATTGCAGTCGCGTAGTAGATATAATGTGTTTTATATCAGGTAATAATTATATTAGTATGAAACACATTGATAATATTTATTGTAATTCTAGTAGCCCGAGGGTTGTTGAGAACTGGTTGAGGATACAAAGCAGAAAGTTTTAAGTTCCGCACACTCACTGGTAATAAACGCTTGTTGTAAAAGTCAACCGCCACGCTCGGAGGTAGGATCTAATAATTCGCCTATCTATAGCGACCGCACTCAAGTTAGACCGCCTCCACACAGTCTCGCTGTGTTCACTCGTGGTATATGAAAGCTGGCGCCAGAAAGGGTCCATCTTAGATTGTATTAGTGTTTCCCATCAGACAAGACTAGGTTCAAACGCATTGAAGTGTAGTAAAAATAAATAAGACGTGTCGCGAACAAGGTGCGGTGTGTCGCGGGTGCTACCTGCGGATAATCCGCGCCGCCGCCGCCGCCCGCGCCGGTGCGGGGCCGCGGATAAAAAAGGATTTGCGTCGACACAAATGTTCATTTATTCTAGTATACGCGAATACATGAGAGATGTATCTTTTAATAAAAAGCTCCGCGGTGCAGTAAAAACTACGTGCATTGAGACGTCATCGTCAGGTTTTGTAGTGCTGTCACAAAAGGGTGCAATCACACAAATGGATGGATGAGTATCGGTTGAAAATATTCCTAAATTGTAAAAAATATAAGCTGTGCATTTTTTGCGCAGTGGGGTAATGTCTTTATACGTCGCGTCGGCTCTGCGCGAGTCTAAGCTGAGCTGGACTGGCGCGGGGCGTGAGGCCGCGCGGGTGCTGCCGGTGCTGCCGGTGCTGCGCATCCGACGAGCTCGCCTCAAACGTTCTGGGTCTACCCAGTCCACATTTGACGGAGTTTACGCTGCCGATTTTATGTCGTTGATCTTCCGTCGCGTATCACCGATCCACACAATGTCGAATATCTCCATACAAACAACAAAATTAGATCGGCGGGAATTGCGCCAGAGTGACTCGACCGTTAATTAGTCGTTTTAATTAATTAATTGGATCAAGGTGAGAAAAACTTTAAAAAAGAACAAATTAGTTTATCGGGGACTCACCGGTAGCCATGTTTATTCAATTGATAGAATTTAGTGTCGAAGCAGGACAATACAGACAACACATAGTAACTGACTCTAATATAATTTCAGTTACTGTAATTAGTTGTACTTAATTAAATAAATAAAACAATAATAAATGAATAAGTGCACCATGTGTTTCGCATAAACATTTTATACTTTCACTCAAATGACCCTGTCATTCGTCTTCTGATTCAAAGCTGGTTATTTTTTGTTTTGTTTTTACATTAATTTAATTAGCTATTCGAAATTTGAATTCGGGACCTAAAACGTACACCTAAGCCCATCCCTTTGAGGAAACAGGGCGTGATGGTAATGGTATGTGTAATATGTTACATTATACTTCCTCAATGTATTAAGCAGAAAGTTCGAGCCCTGCCTAAGGTCTAACTTTTCTTTCACATAAATATATACGAGAAAGAAAATGTTTGCATATACATTTAAAATAATTAAAAACAAAAGACAGGAATTGATATGTAATAATAAAAACTACCGCAAAACTGTAAGTCTAGTTGGATTAGCAACTTTCAGATCGGAGCGTAACGGTAACTACTAGTTATGCAAACTGTACATAGTGTACATCCTCGACGCAAGTACATTGCACACTACTTACAGGTAGTCAAAGGATTGTTAATACGTAATGTGCAAGTACAGCGGTGCGCACTCCGCCACCCGTCGGTATATAGGATCTTGTTATTTAATACGTGATACGCTGTCGTTTTATAACTCATGCGTGTATATAGAGACCTTGTCAAAGAACAGAGTTTCAGTCAAAACTGAGGTCTGTGCTGTCAACAACGATAACAAGTGATCAAGTCTGAAAACAATGCTGAGATACTCACGGTAGCGAGCAGAACAGTAGTTGCGCGTGTCGGCGCGGACGCAGGCTGACAGGACCATGGCTGCGTGGGCGGCGAGCGCGCGGCGCGTTTGCGTCTCTCGGGCGGCAATGTACTGCGAGCGAGCACTGCGAGCGCGCGGGTCGGCGCGCCACTACACACTGAGTGCAGCGCGCGGCCGACGCGGCGCCGCACTGCGCCCCTTGCCCCCCCGCCGCCCCGCCCCGCACACCCCGCTCAACCCTCAACCGTCGAATTAAAAATTTTAACTTTTTTGTACGAATCCGTTTCTTTTTCCGCCCTTTAGTGAATTTTTTTCGCGCGATCTCGCTATTATTTCGATTACCTGAGATGCATTTTTTTTCGCTTTCGCCGAACCGATCGAGCGCGTTGCGCGTTTAAAAGCTGTTTAATTTTTTTAGGAAAGGGGAGCGACGGGTTCGGCTAACCGATGCGCGAATTCCGATATCGGGTTTGATTAAAAAAAAAACACAGGCCGGATTGAGGAGCGTGTGCCAACGTGTAACTATTAAAACAGTTGGAAGTGTTGGAACGTTCACTCCGTATCTAACGAACATCTAGAACGCGTCGCCGAGAGACAAAACACAGCATCTCACCGGTTATTGTGTTAATCATCTTGCTCATTGTCTGCCTCACCAACGTTTTGTAGATCTAATACTTGTTAGAACGATTACATGTTATGACACCAAATAACAAAATAGATGAATAGATATGTTTAAAGGTTTGAAAAACAAAAACGTATTTCAAATATTTTCTGATGTGTACGCAACATTTGTTAACCATTGGGAAAGTGATTGTAGTGAGATGAAAGGGCCAGTTCGTGTTTGATGTGTGTGTGAGTGTGAGTGTGAGTGCCACAGAGCGGCGCGCGCACACACAAGACGGGACGCACTTTCATCACACTGTCTAATCCCAAAATGCATTTCAATTTGCATGCAAACATTTTTGATAGGTAGGCCAATGATTGGTGTAGTGGCTTAGGTTGTCACCTCGTCACTACATTTGCGCCGGGTTCGATTCCCACCCGAGTCAGTGAAAAAATTTGTGTGTTTAGAGCCTGAGGGTACATGTGACCGTTGATTGTAAAGTTTCCCGCATCACAGGTCTTGTTACCTAGTGCGCAGTGCAGCGCTCGATGGATACATACAAGTAATGGATACATAACTTGTCTGAATGCCAGGTCAGTGATGCCTAAGAGTGAGGACTAACATGTGTGGCCGGCGGCGCACAGGTCGGCGGCACAAGGTCGGCGGCGCACAGGTCGGCGAGCCTCGCTCACTGCATCAGCCCGCCGACTGACCCATACTTTTCTTACCCAACATGAACTATTCTGCCGGTGCTCATAACAACATGTCAAAAGAACACCATTTCCATTTGAAGCATGTTGGTATTGTTGGTGTACTGACGCGCAGCCACGTGAGCCTCATGAATTCCATTTTCTTCACTGTGGTGAGCACATAAGTGAATACATGCCAATTTCATAAGTACCTAATTTATTAAAAAACGATAAGCCGTTTCAGCGCTGACCGGCAGAGCCCGGCGCGGTCCGGCTCCCGGCTCCCGGCTCCCGACCATCAGCGCGCGGCGCGTCTACAGCTTGCTAGTGCCGCGCTTTGTGATGCTAATGTGCGCAAACAGCGGACGATGAAAGTTTAATTCAGGTTGTCCTGACCCCAGCGACCCCGCGCCCTGGACCCCGCGCCGCGCGCCCCGCACCCCGCGCGCCCCCTCCTCATGCATCTCTATCCAAAGAATGCATTTACGTAATGTGGCTAGTGTTTGTTTAGGCGCCAACATATTGCTACTTTGAATAAGAAATTCGCCTCCTTTGTAAAGAACTTGGTATTTTAAAACTGAATAAAATGTGTTTACTTTAACGGTAACGGCTTCACGAGTGTTATTTCGGGAGTATTTGTTTGTACAGTCTGAGATGCGGCTTCAAATGTAACTACGTACAATTTATAATTTTTTTTTAAACTTAAGGGAATCATCGCACACTTTACTTGGGGTTAGTGCGGTTGGTCTGTCCGTACAACTAAACCTATTTGTTTATACTCTGTCATCATTAAGGTCATTAGTTCAATTATTGTTCACTTACACATTTCTTGAAAGTAAAATGCTTATAGCATGTGTATCTTATACACATACAAAAATCTAAAACCTGTGATACATATTGTTCAATACATAACACAAAGACAAGTGTGCAGGGCTACATAATTAATGTGAACGAGAGTGACCGAGTGTGTCGTAGCAAGTGCTACGCGGCTCGTAGCTCGTCCGGCTCGTAGCGAGGACGCGTAGCGAGGGCGTAGCGGCCCGACTGCCGACTGCCGACTGGCCGACCCTTCGTGTTTTACCATTCTTATGGGTTTTTTATGAACACTGATTTCTATATTTGTGCAGTTTTATGACGTGTCAACCCTCATACCTTTAGATATTTAATTAAAGATTGCAAGTAGAAGGGTTGCGAGGGCGCGGGAGGTCGCCGGAGCCCTCGCCGTGTGCCGCGCCGCTCTATGTTTTGTGTCGGACACGAAGGCGCTGTGTGCCTACACACTTATGTAGTTAGCGGAAAACATCTTTATTTTATTTGTGCTCCGTATCTTCTAATGTGTAGCAGAACACTCGCGACCAAAAGCGACTGTTTATGTTCGTGTTGCGGAATCGGGATCATTCAATTTAAAGTTATATAACTTTAGGTGACAAGAGCGGTGCATGGTGACAAAGCGCAGTGCACACTTGCACAAGCGCCGGCGCCGGCGCACTGCGATGCAATGCTAGTGATGGTTCTTGTAGATAATTCGTGTTTAAAAGTGTAAACCATCCTAAAGGTAACTTGCCAAAACTTCGAGTTTCTTAGAAAGTGCACAACAAATGTTACAATAAGGTCATCAAATTGCGATCTACAAATATTACAAGTACATGATAGCGCTAATCAATCAGTGTGTGTGTAGTGCATCGAACACATTAGCAATCAGTGCGGGAGGCGGGTGGCGGGTGGCGGGTGGCGGGTGTGAGGGCCGCCATGCTGGATTAGCGAACTATTTGCATTTACAATAGCGTCGTTTCACGCGTGTTACGTGGGAGGGTGCGCCCGGCTCAGCGCGCGCCGCTCCGTGCGGCCTCTGCACGTACAGTACATGTTGCTCTTATGCACTGTGACTAATAGAAGTCCACCGGGGACGCGCGGCGCAGCGCGGCAAGGCACTACTTTATTATTGCTTTTACTGTTCCTTTGGCTCATAGAGTTCAACTGGCGCCGGAAAGCAACAAGCGTTTTCACTCATCGTCAGCTTCATTCTGTTTGTATCACAACGGTTATTATAATCGAGCACGAGCACGCCAGCCGCCGAGCCGTGTGCGTGCTGTGTACTGTGCGCTGTGCGCTGTGCTACAATCAAAATAAATAAGTCATAATTATGTGCAATTTATTAACGTTCATGAGAGCGTTTTGTGTAACAAACCTATACTAATCGATAAACCTTCATATTGATCAATGTCCTGTTTTATAATCATTAAATAACTGTGGGCGATTAATTATAAATCAAATGGGTGAATCAAATAATTATTTTATATTTTTTTATATAACATTACACAGCTTTTTTATCAATCTTTAATCTGTATTGGTACGTACATAAAAGGAAAAGGTGACTAACTGACTGACCGACAAACCACTCCAGTACCTACTGTACTGCCTGAACGGAGCAAAAATTTGGTACACAGGTAGAAGACAGGCAGGACTGGTTTATAGTTACTATCACTGAAGAATTGTGACCGAGATGTTATTTAAGCTAGTAATATGCAGGTACTTCACTGTAACTGCAGGATGTCTTTAATATTGTAATAAAGCAATATGCGTGTGAGTTTGAAATAGATAGCGTAGTGATAGTGAAGCGAGCGGGCCATCGGGCCGGCTGATCAGAAACCACTCTACACGAAATTTGGACAAATGGTCCGTTCAATGACGTAAACACTACTAAAACACGTAATTAGGAATATTCCCGCACGAGCGGGAGATGCGAGGTTGTCGAGATAGACCACGATCAACGATTAATGACTCGTATATTTTGTACAAAGGAACCGTAACGTTTTCACTGTAGAAGTGAGTATCAAGCCGTGTCTTGTGTTATGTGCGCAGTGTCGGAGCGGTGCGTCGCCGCGGGCGCCGTGTATGTAAATCATTATGTAAATGTGTGCGGCGCAGGGATTGGCCCGCGCGATGTCGCTGCGCGCACCCTTTGCCTATCCAGATGAGGAGACGCTAAAAAACCAACTGATTAGTGTACGCGGGCGACGCCGGGGCGCGGCGCGACGCGGGACGGGACCAAAGGGTTAAGGGTGGGCGCACACGGCGCGTGATTTACGAGCGACGCGGCACGAGCGGCTGGCGTTTGGAAATTATTCCGTCGCGCGACAATATCGGTGACGGGTTTAATTTAAACCGGAATGATATATGATGCACGGCCCACGGCCACATTCACCCTCATTACGATCTATGTACAGTAGAAGTAGTAGTAGGTACTTACGTTATAATATATTAAGCATGACGCTTTCGATACATTTACATACTAATGCTATTGTTGTTATTATTTATCGTCAAATGTAGACTACTTTTACGGATAAATAAATCAATTTATTAACTATTATTTGCGTGAGTACACCGTAATAAGTACGCACACTGCTCTCGCCTAGGTATAGGTACCTAGCTACTTAAGTACATTGACAGGAGTTTGTTACGATAAGAGTATATATATTTTTTTCCTCTGCACTTTTTGGAGATAATAAATTAGAAAAGGTAATGTTTATACCATGCGTTTGTTTTTACGTAGATTACTATAATTTAATTAGTTTAATTCGTTGGAACTGTTAATTGGCCTTGGAGTTTTCTCATTTAATGAGAAATAAGCAGTAACTTAAATAAAACACAGTTAATGTATAAATACTTAAGTTCTTAAATCAGTAAACAAGAGCGCAATAATAATAAACAAGTACGCAGATATATATATTAAATAGGTTTGCAAATCACTAATCGCTTTTGATAATCTCTTTCATCTCGTGAATGCTTTATTTTGAATAGTTTACAGACGGAAAGAGTTGTGCTGCAAATAATACAATAGTGAAATCGAAATCTGCCAGCCCGGCGCGTGGCGAGAGGGTGCGCGCGCGCAGGCGGCGGCGGCGGCTGCCGGACGGGGGAGGAGGGGGCACGCGTCGCAACCCTTTAGCGGCAGTTAACTCTATTTAATTTAACAATCTGATGATACGGGGGTCGCATGGGGTCGCGGGGGCGAGGGGGCGCGGGAGCGCGGGGGCGCGGCGGTCGCGTGCCGGCGACATCACAAGCTGAGGAGCAGCGCGCACTGCGCATGCGGGCGTCGCCACTCGTTACTTACACTTTAATCATTTATATCGCGACCAAATAAACATTATAAATTTCCTTAATCACGTTTGACGGTCGGCATGTCATATATCAGCGGTAATGGTGAGAACGCGTCCATTTTAAAATTATAGATTCGGTTGACTACGCGCGGCGCGACTAACTTTATACATTTGTACAAACTAACTTGCTCTGTTTCGAGCGCAAACAATATAACAATATACTTATATTGATATATTCAATAGCTACTGCCTGTAGCTGGCTTACTGTTTCTTTTACATAATATAGTTACTTGTTTGTTACCTGTGGGTATGTACGCTTTCCATACATAATAAGATAAAGATAAAGATAAGATAAAGATAAATTTATTCATTCCTTCGTTACATTGGGTTTCTTAACTTAAGGCTTACAGAAATAAAGACATGTAACTTATTACAAACAATCTTAAATTATTTGGACGGTGACCCCCAAACTAGACATTTGTCTGTATCTTGGGGGCCAGTGTTGCAACATATTTGTGTATAATTCAAGCTGTATAATAATTGTGGACTTTACTAGCTGTATGTATGTAAGAATCTTTAGTTAATGATTAGGTACTTATTATCTACAAAGGATGAAGATGAAAGTTTTTAGATATAATAATAAAGTATAGCTAATGTGTGTGTGTGTGTTGTGCGTGTGTGTTTGTTGTTAGTGTATGCGTGTGTGTGTGTCTGTGTGTGTGTGTGTGAGTCTGTGTGAGTCTGTGTGTTGTGTATGTAATAATAATTTATGTATACCTATTGTAATTTCTTAAAATCAATATGTTCGTATTTACACAGTAATTACATAAAGATACAAACAAAAGTTCATAATCAAGTGTATTGTGGGCTTTCTCTAACACGTTTGGACAACCAGAGTTCAGCAGTAAGTAGGGTATTTCTTTTCTTCTAGGGACTTTAATCAATTCTAATATTACAAAGTACTCTGTCTGTTACATGAACAGGGAACAGGGAATTAGCAAGGAGATAGATATCATCCTGAAAATGGACATTTAGACCTTTAACATTCATAATGCGAATGAAACAACCAATCTCAAGTAAATAAAAACAATGAACGTGTGGCAGACTGGCGGCTGCCAGGCTCAACCGAGCGCTACGATAGACGTCGTCGACGATAACAGAACATGCTCAGTACTTAATGTTTCAAACTGCGATCAACGGGTGTGACATACATACATACAGACAGTCAAACCTCTATTTATTCAGATCTTTTTGTTCAGGAACCTAATTATTCAGATTCCTTAGTAACGAATTGTGTTATTATAATTTTTTGAGTGTTTAGTTAGTCCACATAACAGATATGCGGTGGTAGCGTGCCGTTTGGCTAGCGCCGCTTGCCGCTTGCCGCTTGCCGCTTGCCGCCCGCCGCCGGCAGCGGCGGTGGCCGCGCGCGTGCGGCTGACGGCCGCGAGCGGAGCGTTGCACGAGATCAAAGCGCGCCGCCGGAGGGAGCGCTCCTCCGAGCACAGTAATTCCTACGAGCCCCGCTTGCTGAGCGGCCCCCGCTCGGCCCCGGCCTCTGAAATCAAGCGACTGTTTGTGTTCAGTGGGCCGCTGCATTCCACATGGCTAGTGGAGCCCCGGTCCCTCCGCCCGTAGTACATATGTATGTAAACATACATACCTAATAGGTATCTGTTTAAGTACACGATACTTGTACGTAGTGCAAATATCGCACACAGTGGCCGAATATTGACACTTTTTAATTTAAATAATTTTTTTCACTGACAATAATTCGGATACTATAGATATATCGTTTAACATTATGTCATGTTGTGATGACACTCGTGACATGACAGTGCGCACAGTGCGGACACTGACACTCGTGCTCACTGCCCACTTACGGATTCTTTCACGTATCATCATCACTAAACGTTTAAACGTTACTTATAATAACTTGACAACGGCAAAATAGTCGCCATTCCACAAGAAAAAGAAAAGTATCTAGGTGACACTATTTAATGTAACCGGAGTAGAACAATACATAATACAGTTCCAACTTGTGTCTACTGATGTTAAGCCATCACCTAGTCGCTTAAAAAGTGATGCTTTGCAGAAAGGACAATCATCGCAAAAGCGATACATCTGCGCCCCCGGGGCTTTACTCCGAGTTTTATCAAATATAGCACAACAGCACGACCACTTATGTAACAACTACTTCAGACATGTAGGTACTGTACAGTTATTTTGTCAACTAACTGTACCTACGTCATAATTTGTATCTCAGCTCGGTTTTAATAGTTGCTAAAGGAATGCAAAGTATTAGAAATGCAAAGGATTTTATATAGTGTTTATGACGATGGTAAATTAAAACAAGCTGAATAATCTGTTTTTAAATGGTACAATGTCATTTCTGAGTAACGATCTACATGCTTAACAAGTATTTTCATTGTACAAAAACGAAGGCCGCACAACCGCAATAGCAGCGTGTGCACAGACCCGGAATAACTGAAATGTAATGTAAATGATCTTAGACCATTACATTAATTAAATTACCTGTGAGGATGGATGTCTGTTACTCTTTCACGCAAAAACTACTAATCGGATTTTAATAAAATTTTACTAGTACCCTTTCGTATTGTTTAGATGTACATCAGATTAATATAATATAGACATGGGTTTATAAGTAAACCATTTTTTATTTAGTGATATAGACTAAAATAATTTATACCATCTTTTGAGAAATTCCCACGGGATTGGGAAAAAATAGACGAATGCGAGTAACAGCGCGGGAACAGCTACATCATACATTTATTTTAACAACATTACAGAAAAATGTATGATGAAGCAAATGGAGAAGCACCATCCGACGCAAGGTCGAGCGCGGATACACGTTGTAACCACTCGGGCAGTATACCGTTACAAGCTCACTGTTTACATTTCCTAGTGTCAATGGCGCGGGCGCGCTGCGACCAGCCACAAATACTATTAACTTTTTTACAAAGAGCGTCTCGTTAAAAGTGAAATGTTATCCTTTCACAATAATATATACGCAGCGCTATACGCGCGCACGTGTGCAAGGGTTGCGCGGGGCGCGGGGCGCGGGGCGAGGGGCGCGAGGCGAGGGGTTCAGGCGCCCGGGGCTGCTGCGCGCGCGCATCTCGCAACCCTTCGATCCATTGTGTCACGGGTCACCCTTCACCGTTTCACTTTTCACGTGGCGCGGAACAGATTGCGGCAGTTTTTTATTCGGTTTCCGTTAGGCAGGTTTGTTGGCCGTGAGGAGTCGCGGGGCGGGTGCCGCGGGGCGTTTTTTAGCGATCGCCCCGCCCCGCCTCGTTTGCATACGGGCCTCCTCCCTCCTCGCGCGGCGACCTCCGGCGCGCCTCGCGCCTCCGTGTCGCCGTTCGCACCCGCGCCGCACCGCACCGCACTGCCTCCTCAGGCGCGTCACTGCACGACACTATGTCGAAGTGCCTCACTCCAAAGTCTTACTCCAAAACACCAGCGAACAATAAGCATGGGTCGGGCACATCAGCGTGTGGTGAAAGCTGTTCTTAATTCCTGCGCGTTGACACTTGGTGTGTGATTAGTTGGTGATTTACTGGACCTTTGATGTGATTGATTGGTTGGGGGAAATTCTAGTGTACCATATTGATTTAAAAGTAGTAAATTGTTACAAAATAATAATGATGTTGGCGTGGCGGCCACAAGCGCGGTCAGAACGTCATCGCACCGCCCGCGCCGGGCCCGGCGGCGGCTGCGGCAGGGCTTCACGTTATAAATACTTATGTACCACTTAGGTACTAGCCCTTTAAGTTAAGCCCTTTTGCCCGCTAAGTTGGTTCGCGCATTCTTATTATCTTGGAACATTTTACACATCACCATCTAGTCCCAAACTAAGCATTTAGCTTGTACTATGGGCACTAAACAATGGATATAATACTTCTACACTTTTTTTGGAAATACATACTTATAAGTTAAAATTAATAGAAACGACCTCGTGATCAGCAGTCCGGTACTCGAACCACTACACCACAGACATCATTATAGGAAATAAATCCAGATTGAGCTCTAGATTTTTTTAATGACATGGCTAAATTAAGTTTGGGCGACTGCCTACATAATGTATAAACATTGAACCTAGTAATGAAATACTCCTGAATATATGAATATTATTATTGCGCATGATAAAAGTTTCGGGAACTTTTTAGATTGTAGTAATTAAATATTACAATCCTCAGAACAAATCGTGAAATTCTATGATAATATGTACAAACTTCGACTTAAGTCAAAGACAATAATAAACGACCGTCAGATCTGGAACCAGTCAGATGTCACATTTCTGACGTTTGACGGTATTTAATTAGCTACAAAAGTAAGTTTACTAACCACATTACCAATTTTTGTCAAACAATTTAAAAAAACCCAGTTAAAATCTTTTAATTACTTGATCAGTTCTCGAAAGTTCTATAAGAATTATAAGCACACAATAATTAATTAATTAATGTTTGAATATTGCGGGCTAGTGAGACCTTCATATACATGTCGTAGGCCGTCATTGAGCCATGTCCTTTATCTCCAAGATGCGGGGCAGTTTTTAAAAATACATTAAACCCTTAGCACTATTTAAACAAAAAAAAATAGGAGCTGACATTTTTTTACTAAAATCCTTGAGCAGAAATGTTGAACTCAATGTTATCCTTGTTATTTAAGGCTTTGGTGTACCATACTTTTAGGGGAGGTGTTTAACATTACAGTCATCCCTTACCATAAAAAAAACATTTTATAATCATACAACCAAGAAAAACACAGAAAACCAATCTCAGGAGGAAATTATTAAAAAACCATTGAAATCATTGTATCTTCTAAACAACTGAAAATCGCGAAACATATATAGGGGTGTTTCGGATACCCCTTAATTAGAGGTATCTAAATTTTATCTTTGGTCGTCACTTCCCCAGCCACCCTGTAACCATTTATTTGGAAAAGAAATCGAACACAAAAAAATCCTTTTTATTAAATCATCAATCTATTCGAGTCGATTGCTCCTTAAATTAGGTACTGTATACATTTAAGGAGCAATCGACGAAAACATTAAGTAACATTATTTTATTATTATTATTTAAATTATTCCTGAAAAGTTGCGCTTTATGATAGATAAAAAATAAATATAAGAGAGAATAAAACATGATCTTGTTTGCTTCATGTAAAGTATTCTAGTATTTGATATTTCGAACACTCGATGTATTTAGTGTTCGATAACTTCGATATATTGAACGTTCGATTAATTACCCGTTCGATAAGTATTAGGAATTAATTAAAGCTTGAATTTTTTTCATCGAATTGTATAATGAAGGGTAGAGTTCTTACCTAACTAAGGTCTAAGAAACCGAGATTCACGCTGAAAATAATCAAGAACTATGTACCTAAGTAGACCGGTTGGCACGAGGAGGCTGCAGGAGTACAGGCCTGCGAGGCTACAGGGCGACAGAATGCGTAGTCACGGACTGGTGTCGACTCGACTTAACTAAACCGTTATGTGCACCATTACAACGTGCACGAATACGTCATAGTCATGACACAACAGCGTCATGTATCACGTCCGATGACGTGGAATAACATAATCTTTGTCGATGCCTCGCGGTGACACTCTGAACGCATTCGTTCCTGAGTGACTCGACTAACTTGTACTGGTAAGGGCAATTTTTATTAAAAGAATAAGAGTAAATAGGAGAGAGACAATGCCGTTAGGACGCCTGCGTGCACCCGGTCCCAGAGAAGAGTTACGCCATGTTTAGTGTGCCGGAGAGGCTGGAGCACTCTCAAGCACAGTCGGTCATTGGGGCGAGTTGATCACTAACGAGCGATTGTGTGTGCGCGCCGAATGTAGCTGATTCACGCTTTTTTGGTAAAAACCGTTATTTTGCACATAAATCTCACCCTTCCAAGTTTGAAATTTCAATATCCCGTCGAACAATAGGTGCGTTAGCATCGCGTTTTTTTTATAATCGTGGATTTTTTAAAATGTGGGGTAATGCATTTTTTATTATAAAACATCGCAGCGGCGGAGACGTTATTCCTTCCCACGGCCGGGAAATGGGTCAGGCATTGTTCCGCTCTCCGTTTTTGCACTAAAAAAGAGATTTCGCCGCGGAGCGGGGACCTGTCGCCTCCCGCCGCGCCCCTCTTGCGCGCCCCGCACCCCTCTGACACACATTTTAGGGTAAAAAATGTAAAAATTACGACGCAGCTTGCGATCGAGTTTTCTCAGGAGTATGTACCGATCGTTTTTTATTCGCCGATAAATCTAATAGCGGCTTGTAGTACAGGAGGCCGGAGCCTGAAGGGTTGCGCGGCGCGGCGCGGCGCGGCGGGACATCTGTCGCGACGACGATTACAACATTTCAAATAAATTTCAAAGACGCCTGGGGGTAGTGTGCGGTGCGAACGGTACGGGGAGGGGGGAGGGGAGGAGGTCAGAGCGCTCGGGCGCGGCGGGCAATAAAATGATTAGGTAAACAAAACGAAGGCTGCGGGCTGTTTACAGTGCAGGCGCGCGGGCTGTGGGGCGCGGGGGAGGCGCGCCGGGAGCTCGACGGGGCGGAGGGCGCGCCGAGATTACCTCCGTTTTAACGCGCGAAAGATTTCAAAGGCGGACGGCCACTTCACAAATAATCCATCAACATCTCGTCGCGACCCTTTAAAAGGCCACTCGGCCGGCGAGGGCGCAAATTCGATTCTGCTGTAGATTGAAGTGCATATTCGGGTAACGAGGTTCGGTCCTCCCCGCCGCCGCCGCCGCCGCCGCCCGGCGTGCACGTCCACCTGTGCGGCTGGTCATGATCCTGAGCGCCGGATCATGTATTGATCAACATTGTAAGTACGTAGTGTACGTGTTACGTATTTAAGTCGAAGATTTAAGTGCAATAAAGAAAATCACATAAATTGATATATATGGATCATCAGAGGTGACTTAGTTTATAGACGTATACATGGTGGCGATGTAATCACCTGCATCATTGTAGCAGGTGAAGCAGACCGTGATATACTACCCGTATCAATAAAAACAACATTTCTTATTTTTTTATTTTCACAATCCTTTAAATTTCTTATGCAAAGACATAGCGCGGTTCACTGTTTATGTATCTATCAGAGATAGCGAATAGACAGCAAGCGCGCGTCCGCTGAACGTACGGCGCTGATGCATAGCATTTCGTGAAAAGTTTAGTTAACTACTAATCACTTTATCACGGGATTGCATAAAGATACAAATTATAAATGATGACTAACACGTTATGTGTTAACAATACTACACTATGTTAAAGCAGCGCAGGTATTACATGACCACTCAAAGATACATTCGGATTGGAACCTGTATCCTCTCGGTTAAATACACCGGACACAAACTAACTAGCCAGAATTTACTTTGCTTCCACATTGTACCACGTGTAGCAACATCTAATTGATGATTCGGTTGATAGTTGACCAAAGGGCTGGCTTGTTTCTAGGGAAATGTATAAGCATTGCCAATCAACGCGGCAATGCTGCCAGTGTTCTGGACATCTGGGCACGTTGCATGAGGATTGTGATGCGGAGGAATTCTTTGGCGCTTAGTTTCACGGGTTTTTTTCTGTAGCTGTACCTATATATCCTTTTTTGGAAAAAAATAATTATATTATTTAAGTTTTTGATTGATAAGTAAATAGCTTAGATATGATAATTATGAGAATTATTTTACATATAATCATAACATACCATCACGCCTGTATTCTCTGAAGGGATAGGCAGAGGTGTAGATTTATTCCAGGAATAGCAATGATCCGAATAGCCATTGACGTATTCCACGAATGGCAATTATCAATATTTTGTTTGATCTATTTTGGTCAATTGCGATTCGTGGACTATATTTTTTTATTAAATTTTATTCCACGAATGGCAATTTAATTATAGATGCGTAATGATGTGGTTTTCACTTTTAAATGTTATTTGTCTTTTTTAAACGGAGGCATGATAGTTGAAGATAAACTTCGGCAATCCAACAATAAGTACTAGGGTAGCATAAGCTGTACGAAGATAGTACTGGTTTTTTGTGAATGATGATGTTGACGTTCTTAGAGATAACGGAATACTAGGCTACAGTCTTACAGTACTACGGTTGCATAAAACATAAAACATGGCGTTATATGCTGGTTCCGGTAATACGAGTACATGATGTCTAGAATGTCTACCTAAATTATAACATAATTGTGTTATATTAAAATTTAAAAATAAACACACTGGTTATTTTTATTGATATGTTTCATTTAATGACGACCTAAATAATATATGTCACCTCACTAGTATCTACTATGACAAAATAGCCATTCGTTGAATAAGATTTTATATAAAACTAGCTTATGCCCGCAACTTCGTCCGCGTAGAAGTCGAAAATGTTTCTAGTAGGAATTTTAATAGTTTTTTTAAGTTATCAATTTTGTTATAACATATAAATTACTTATTATTTTAAAATGTTTGAATACTTATAAAATTCAGACACATACATGCTCACGCTTCACGCCTCTTTGCCATAGGGGTAGTCAGAGACTATAGACTATAGACTATACTTATTATATTGTAGGGATTTAAAGGTTAAATAAGCATGAAAAATACTTTTTTATTACATAATATACATTTTATGAACACGAAACTCGGCATTCGATCTGGTGTAAGTTTCATGGGGGTATTATCTGTTATCTTTTTACAACGTATTTGCAAACAATATCTTTTGTTTTTCCTTCGGGTGCCAGAATCAACAGGTTACTCTGTGCGCTTACTTTGGAGCATGCCACATACTCTGCCCGCGAGTGAAGGAGCTTTACCTCAAGTCTACTCCTGCTACCTTAAGAGTTCGACCTTGAGCTTTGTTTATAGTCATTGTGAAGCAGACTTTGATGGGAAACTGCACTCTCTTGAATGCCAATGGGTAATTTGATGGTGTTATGGGAATCCTAGGAATAAATACACTCACCTCGAGATCAATATAGTTGCCAAAATTACATTGCGATGCATGTTTTCACTTGAAATCTGGTGCCATTGCATAATTTTGGTAGATTCAAACCATACCGTACCAACATAATTGGCGCGCCAACTCTCAATTTTAATGTGTTCCACAATTTCCTATTTTCAGGAACCGGTCTGAGAACTGTCCGACAGTAACACCTCTCCTCAGATGGATTCTCATATTTTTGGTAACGCTCAGTTTTGTTACTGAAGGCCACAAATGAAACCGCTTCGTCCGCTCGCGTTCCGCTGAGCTCTACTGGTAAAGTCTGTCGGAAATCGCCTCCTGACAGTAACCCCTTTTATGAGCCATAGTATCTACTCACATCCCAAACAATTAATTTCGTTTTGCGGAGTACTTCTGCCATTGTACTTTGTTTGGGTATATTGCCGGTTTATATCAAATCTAGAATAACTTTGAACCCGGAGTGTGTTTACATCCTTCCATCAGCGTGGCAGCAATTCCAGACGATGCGACCGCTAAGGCGATATCACGATTACTTCTCACTTTAGCCAATACTAAATTTAATAGAAGTCTTGTCTGTTCCACCAGAAGCATAAAAAAAATTATATCACCTACACCTCCACATAGTTATTAAACTGGAATATAATAAATCTTTGTTCATTGAATATAGAGCCTTCACTACTTGACATTATTTGCTGCTAAGGAATTGACATCTCATCTGTCAAAATTAAATGTAATTAAAATAAAAACACTAAGGAGTATTGATATCATCTTCGAAGTAAAATTACTTTGTACCCCTTTTTAACCCCGTTGGGGGATGAATTTCAATAAAATACGAAACACGTCTTCCATCAATTCTGTTAAAGAATGCTTATGCAAAATTTGAAGTAGATTGGACCAAGGAATCACGTTGTTCCATACAAACTTTGTCCCCCTTTTTCACGCCCTTAAGGGTGGAATTTCGAAAAATCCTTTCTTATCGGATGCCTACGTCATACAAAGAACACACCCTCGAAGTTTCAGGTCTCTACGATCAGCGGTTTAGGCTGTGCGTTGATCCGTCAGTCAGTGAGTCATTCAGGACAAAGCATTTTATATGTATAGATAATAGTCCACGAATAGCAATTGACCAAAATAGACCAATATATTGATAATTGCCATCCGTGGAATACGTCAATTGCTATTCGGATCATTGCTATTCCTATTATAATATTATATTTATAAATAAATTAGGTAGCTATTGAACTTTGCCCAGTGTATGAAAAACCGACAAAATTATTTTGTATCAAGACCGACTGACAACATTTTGACTGGTGCAAAGGATTACCTATGGTGAATCATGTCGATATCAGTCTTATCCAAACACTATATAATAGTTTGACAAACTATTACACAAATATTAATTAGTCTGCGTGAATTCAATGGTGAACTTTGAGACGATGAACCTCGGAACTGACAGCTGTTACAATTACAATACGTACATTTTTTAAATCTAAGTTTTCGAGCACTGTTCAAGTATGAGAGGGTTCCAGTGCGCGCCGCCATCGCTATGGAGGAGGCGTCATTCTCAGCAAATAGCACGTTATACTGTCACTCCCAAACAACTAGGTATGAATCCTTAGTGGTAGTTAAAAGCCCGAAAATACTGACAGCCAGTTTGCTCTCAAATAGTTGTTTCCAACGTCACCTTGAGACGTTTAAAATGTGAAGGAATATTTCGATTGGCGTGTAGGACTCGCGGTAGCTTAGCGGTCATAGCGTCTGGTGTATTGAACCAGAAGACGCAGGTTCGAGTGCAGCCCGCGAGTCGATTCTTTCCTTTATTAAAATAACTAAGTAGTAATCTTAGCATGGAAAATGCTTGAAACATACAAAAAGATAGCCAGTTTGTCTTCAGAAAATTGGCATTGCCCACAAGTTAGTTCACAGTCACAGTCTTCAAGTCAGTTGGTGTTAAATTGAGCCGCAACTGGTTAGACTGGTCACGTGCACCATACACATATAATATACTGAGTGTACTTATTATTATTATTATAACACAATAGGTATGCTTCCTGCACGGTGTACTGTACACACGCAGACACCTGCGTTATCAATAATTCCGAAATTCATTATCCTTTATGATGCGCCGTCATACAAATTGTTGAAAACCCATACATATCGAATTACTCGCGTGTTGGTAACGAAGCACACCCTCCCCCCACATCCCCCACCGCTCCCCGCCCCGACCCGCCCGCCCCGCGTAATTAAATCGTTGTTCATTTGTTATTGTCGAAGCATGGATTTAAGATACAAATGAAAGTACTTGGACGTAACGTTTACGTTGGTTGTGCACTGCCGTGTGACTTGTGACTGTGACGGGAGAGCCGCACGCTGCACAGCACAACTGCACAGAACAACACAGTCCGGTGGTCTCACCTCGGCAGTATTCTCCGTTTTTAAATCGTAACTGTTTCCAGCAGCAGACATGGTATATTCTGTCAGTGTGTAGTTACTAGTAGGTTATCTAGTGCAACCGACCAAGATTATGCGGTGAATGCGCGTGAGCGGTGTGTACGCAGCGCCTATATTTGTGCGACCCATTGCTCTGTGGTCCGAGTCCAAGTCCGTCCAGCAGTTATTGCTTGTAAAATCTTTGGGAAATTTTTAACCAGGTGCTCCATGGGAGGTGTTTGTGTACATCGCACCGGTCGGCTATACGTTCAGCGAGTGTTGTTGCGGCAGTGGTGCGGATGTGCGCGGGGTCGAGTGCCGACCGTGAACCTGCGCCCCGTTACACGGCCGGCAATTATATGGCGACGCGACGCGACGCGACACGATGGCACGCCACGCCGCGCGCCGCCGCACCACCCGCGCACGCGCAGATGTTATCACCTCAGTGTCACACCAGGATGAAAACGATACGGGGTACAATAAATACATAATAACAATTACCTACATGTGATTGTACATTGTACACGCTCGGGCACGTTGGCATGCACTCCCGTCCCGTCCCGTACCGTTCCGTTGCACGCTAAGCAGACAGTTGAACCAGCTTAGTGCACTAACAAATTTAGTTGTTCCTCACTTTACTTTATCGAGTTAAGTTAGAGCGCAAGTGTTACAGTAACAAGCTCCATACATGCGGCAGACAATGCAGTGGTTGTTCCGAGGCGGTACGCGGCGAGCTGAGAGGCCCGCGCCGGCCCGCGCCGCCACCTCGCCAGTCCGAGCACTCCGTCTGAACGGCTTATTCCCGGGAGCTTCTAATCTATTCTGCCGTCCTCAAGCTAAAATGCCGTTATGTACCAAAACAATTTTTTGAGTTATGCACGAAAAAGTGGGCAGTTTTTAAAAATGTACGCTACTTAATAACTAGAAGTCATAATTGAGACTTAGAAGTACTGACTAACAGATCTCACGAGGAGATCTCACGACTTCTGATTGTGTTGGCATTAAAAATTCAAAATCGGCGGGATTTCAGATAACGGCATTTTAGCTTGAGGACGGCAGTATTGTTCTTCACACAATTTCTCTCCACACTTTGATTCCCAAGAGCTCCATACGTTATGAGTTACACAAAAACAAGAATGCCCAGCATTTGGGGTCCCAAAATCAGTAGTTCACAAACATTGCTGAAATATGGTTGGCATATCAAACTATGAAGGAGCTGATGATGAGATCGAAGCGGTCATTATGTCGCCAACTGCGACAATTCGCTAATCAGGTATTTAAGCTTTTATGTACAAAAACCAACAAACTCCATCGTTCAATAGGCATGTGTTTAATATATTATTATGTTATTTTACTGAGTAAGCATGATCTAGTGTATATTGTATTGTATCAGTGATCGATCAATCCGCGATGAACCGATGAAAGTAATGCAATACCTATGTCAAGAGACTATGATGTCTATTGTTACCCGGCGCGGGCGCTGCTGACAATGCGCCGGTGAACAGTAATCGAATCATAATCGTTAATCGCACGAGCTCGAATAATCGGGCCGCGGCCGTCGACCGCGATTATTAATCGAGAGACGATGCGCGGGCGCCGCGGTGCGGAGCGCGCGGGGGCGGCCGCGGTCACGAGCGCACCACGAATGCCCAACATCCGAGATTTGAATACTAGATAATTAATATCGCTTTATTAGCGGTGGAAATATCGATTTATGAAGATATTATCCGCTTTGTGGTCGCCGCCCGCGCCGCGCCGCGCGGATGCTGCGTCAATCAATTACTGTCGGTAAAAATAGGTGCGTGCGCGTGCGCAGTGGGCGCACAACATGTCGCAGTGTGGCAGACAAGACGCGTTGGACTCGGTGTCGCCGCAGTCGCAGTCGCACAATAGTTGCGCGCGCGGACAACCGACGCGTCGTCGATAGCGTCGACACCGCGCTGATGGAGCGCGCGCTACCCACACGCAGCGGTTGGATATTTTGTGTGAATTACGGAATCATTAACAGGTGGTGCCTTACATTTTTGTTATAGTTATTTTATCATTCATAGCAGCAAGGCTGGAAGCAAGGATGGCAAGGGCTGCTGGTGGTAATAAATAATAACATTTGATAGATCAGACTATATCAGACCGCCATCATATTGGTGAGAAGTTATCGCCGCCCAATCGCCCATGTACACCTGTGCAACATCATGGGCGTTGCTAACGCGTTGCCAACTCATATAGCCCCTACCAACTGTAAAGCAACCGATTCCCTATCGGTATCACTCGCAAAAGTACTCAACGACAGACTACGACACAAGGGTGTGAACGCCAGCCAGTCAGGCCCCAAGAGAATCTACCTCCGAGCAAGGCGGATCTTTTCTCGCGTTCGCGCAAGGCATCTGGATGGCAGAGAGGAATTGTATTCTAACCTCTGTTCGCCCTTTGTCGGTGCACGCACTATTACCGTCACTACGTACAGAAGGCGCGCGTGCGCAGTCAATACAATATGTTATAAGTATTGATGTGCTACAACTATGTACAAGAAAAACCAAACATATTTATTTGTTCGTGGGAATGAGTCGTCTAGTTGTTATTCACGTTTTTTGTGAATCAATAACGTGACTAGTATGCATTGCCAATGTGATGGTAAAGCAGTGATTTGTATCGACACCGATGCGTGTGCGCAGGTCAATATTCAATGTATTTCGTGGCGCAGGTCCTGCGGCCTCGCGGCGCGGGCGCAGCGCTAGACACAGCCGCGCATTGTCTGCGGCTCACTTTAATTTGTTATCTTAATTTATTAATCGGCGCGGGGTCGATGCCCCTCGCCCCCTCCTCTCACCCCCGCCTGCCGCGCCTGGTACTGTAGTGCTGACGTCATGCAGCGCACAAAAACCTGCGCACACGCACTTCTTACTCAATACTTGTTTTCCGTTTATAATAAGAGTAGTATTATGGTCGGACAACTGCGCGATTGCTAGGATCAAGTCGTCGTATGCAGTAGGCAGGCAGCTGCCGCGCGGCGAGCTGCGGTGTGCCGTGCCGTGTGCGGCCGGCGGCCGCGGCAACACTCCGCACAACACTCATGACACGTCAGGTAGGTACATCACAACACGTCGGCTACCTGCGTTCACAAACAAAGCCTAGCGCGAGGCAGTGCAGCGCCGCGCCCGCGCCGCGCCGCCGCCGCACCCGCGCCTCGTGGCCGTGACTCTACGTTTCACAAGTAACCAATATTTTATCTCAATTATCTACTGTAATAGAGTTTTGTGTGGCCGATGTGACTATCTTGTTAGAAATCAACTCCGACTGACTCAGGCGCACTTTATTGGATTATGCCGAAAAGATAACGTACCAATAAATGTTATGAGTATTTTTACGAGTGTCATAAACAATGTATAATAAGTTTTGTGAACAAGGTGTAACGTGCAGTCGGGCGTGTTCAGTGGTGAGCTTCTCACGCGTGCACACTGCACGGCGGCGCGGCGGCGCGCGGCCGGCACCGCGTCACTTGTGGATACGTCAGGAGCAACGTCGACAGCGACAGCGACGCGACGCTACCGCACTACCGCAGTACTACCGAGTAGCGTCGGCGTCGCGGCGTAGCAGCTCGTAGCGCGCGTTGATGTCGTTTGTAGGGAGCTGCATGCGCACGCGCCGCCGCCGCCTGCGCACACACGTGCTACATGTTACTGTTACCTACCACTGTGAGTGTGACGTGCACGGACGGGGTAGGTCATGATCACACCAAATGTTGTCTATGAAATAGACATAGTTAATGTAACCATTGAATGTCTATTAATCACAAACCTGAGTTAGACTGAAAGCCGATCTCAACATAGAAAAAGTTTTGTTAGAAAAGAACAAATGGATGGATAATGAGGAAGTGATCAAATTAAATTACTTCAAATATACCTACATCTATGTATATCGATATTATAAAAAAGTAAAGTTTGTGAGGTAGTTGGTTTTGAAAATTCTTTCACTGTCAGAAATACACATTATCCTTGAATGCTATTGACTACTTTTCACACAAAATTATAATAATTACGCAGCGCTAGTAGGAATTAAATAAAACGTGTTGTTATTTATTCTTTGAAACCTAGGTAGCAAGAACATCTGTCTATCTGTGAATAATAAACACACGACACACATGAAAAATACGTGCGCGACCACAGAACTCCCTAGAGCTCGACCTGACGCAACGCAACGCCTACAAGCGTTACTAATAAGACATACGCGACCTACGCCAGTCGACACACTTTATTTTCTTAATAGATTTCGAATTTCAATCTCGTTGCTAATAGAAAATCTCTTAGAAGAGTTTCACGAATAAGACAGTAAATATGCGGTGCTACACATTAATGTAAGCTGGGCAAGCATCGCTGGAACTAACGACGGACGCAAATTTACTGCTTATAATGTTTTGATTTTGTCCAACGGTTTGTCTATAATGGATATGTGCTTGAATACGCGTAAAATAAAAATGATTAAATTGATTTCGACGAAGCAAAAAAAAAATCAAAGGCCGTATCCTAAAGCTTGGCTGGTCGGCGGGCGCGGCGGCGCGGCGGCGCGGGCGCAGTGCCATCTCGGCAGTTATTTAATTAGCTGTAGTTATGTGAGCATACAGCGCGAGGTGGCGCGGGCGCGTGTGACGTGCACCGCTTCTATTCACATCACAACAGTGACTGGTAATGAACACGTATCCCGCGCGCTCCGCGAGCCGTGTGTTTGTTTGTTTATCACACCGTCATTACGTTTAATTAGCGGTCTGTGTGTCTGCTCTATTCATCGCCTCTACACCGCGCCCGCGACTCCACTGCGCAGGCGCACGGTATTATGCCACTGAACAAGCCACATGACACAGTGAACCCAAAGTGTAAGGCGTAGGGTGCAAAGTCGCGCGATGTCTCACTGTGAAGTGATTGTTTAGCAGAAACAATGGCGCGGATTACAGCTCCCAGAGCGATTGCAAATGCGAAATGCGACACTAATTAGCAGCAGCTAGTGTCTTTCTGATTGACACGTGTCACAGTACAGAAACGCCACGCAGCCACCGCGCTACCGCTACCGCTACCGCTCCCGCTATCGCGCCGCCATCGCCACTGACCTATCGGTAATTTCGTCCGATATATCGTTAACAAGTGAATGTTAATTGATAGCTAATGACAATGGCGCACAACTTATTATTGAAGAAGCTCACATGAACGGCTCGGTGCGCGTTTTTAACGAGTGACAAACACACTCGTGTATTAGTAGGTAGGTACCAGTACCTATTAGCGGCACTCTGATCACATCTCACTCAAATATCTAAAAAGGGCTCCTAGCTAGGGCTTTCTAGGGCTCCGGCTGGTTATGAGGTTAGGTACCACACTAGGATTTTGATATTTTTAGAATTTATTAATTAGACTCGTAAGTAGTAGGAGATAATAAATTAATTTGCTACTTATACTCATTATGTGAGCGCACTGCTGAGCAATGTTTAATTTTTTTTAATAATTAACTATCTTTCCGCCAGCGGCTTCGCCCGCGTGGTCTTATAAAAAATTTATAAGACCCCCAGTTTTTGCAACATTTTTCATTGCTTCTCTGCTCCTATTAGTCGTAGCCTGATGGTAAAAGGACTATCTATAACTAAAATATTTTTTCAAATCGGTCCAATAGGTTTGGAGTCTTAATGATTATACAAAAATGAATCTGAACCTGTAACAGTTAAGGAATTACGGAGGAGCACGCAAGCACGTCAATAATAGCAGTCTGTTCTCTGAGAGAACAGTGTAGTGTGTGACGCGCCTCCACCCAATATATTGTAAGTGTAGCGTGTAATTAATGACTATAATATAGACTGTCCTAAGAGAAAAAAAAAAAAAAAAAAAAAAAACTGATTGTATATCAATTTTAACTTTTCATTTATTTTCTATTTGTTTACCTAAATAGAAGGTAACATCGTGTGCATTCATATAATACATTGTATTTTATATAATACAATTACATATTATACTATGTAACTAAAAAACAAAAAAAAGGTTTATTTTGTTTTTCTTTAAAAAACGGGGGAGGTGTAGTGTGTGACGCGCCTCCACCCAATATATTGTAAGTGTAGCGTGTAATTAATGATTATAATATAGACTGTCCTAAGAGCTAGTCGTGTTTGTCTTGTTCCCGAACTCCCGTCATTACAACAGAGAACTATTTACTAAGTATTCAAGTGTGTGAGTCATGTGCGCAGACGCGGGTGTGTGTACTCGGATGCAGTAGGCTTACTGTAGACATTCTACGCGCATCTGACTGCCGTAGGGCCTCTTTCATTATACCCACAAATACTTAGATGCGTCGCGGCTGTTTCTGTGTTGGTGATCGCACGCATTACTAGGTGGTTAGTAGCGCTTGCGCTCGGAGGTCGTCGGCGCGCGGCGCCATTAGCGGCATCGGTCTCCCGGCGGGGGACGCCCGCGCCGCGCCGCCGCGCATCGTGCGCGTGCGCTCCATGCAAATCGCGCACATACGTCATTGTGTCAACACGCCGCGTGATATTGCTTCGGGCCGCGTTTGTATGAGTATGTACCAACAAACGACTTTATTTTAATGATGCGTAGGTACGTTATAACTTCCTCATTCATTTGTTAAGAGTTACACGACCCTCACACAAAAGGACGAGTGTGCTACCTGACTTAGAAAAGTTTAACCTAATAACATGTCTTCGTAAGTTTACTAATACGAAAAACTTGACACCTATTACAAATTTCTAATTCACCAATTCGAATCACACAACAACAAATGCGCGCTTCTACGTAAAATGTATCGCCAAAGCCACGCGACCACTTAACCAAACCTCTTACGAAAAGACATATTACAAAATTTAGGGAAGGTCCCAAATAAAATCCAATATGTTTATATCTCAGACTTTCCGTAATTTCAAAATAAATGCGTAAAAGTACTGCTAGTTACTGATACGATGATGAACGTTTTTCGAATTAGAATTTTTGTCGGTCTGTTTCTTTCTCTAAAATTTTGTCTCGAATAGGCTCCGAAACGGCTCAACAGATTCCAATGAAAATTCTAAGAATTAAAACAGTTTTTTCGTAGGTTGTTTTTTTTTTCTTACTTAATTCAGAGGATGTGAGTATAATATGAGCCGCAGTGCCTAACGCTTCGCTGGTCGGGTCCCTGTGTACGTAGTTACGTACCTACAGCGTGTAATAACTTATATTTTTAGGTACTGTTAATGGCACAACTTTCGATACGAAATAGGTAGTGCATCTTACTGAACCATCAAGAGCAGCACTCCAACACTGAAGTGTGACATGTCAGTGCATACAATATAATATCCTTATTATTATTCTGCTCTACACTTACGGGCGAAAAGCAACTAGGTACATAATATATGCATTGTCGCCGCCTGTCGAGATACTGAAACATATTATACGTACATAAATTAAAACGTGTTGAAAATGTAGTGCGTGCGCGCACACTGTTCGCGTCTATCGCCGTCTCTCCGCGACGTGCACGCAGCACGCACGTCATGCTACGCCGCAGTCAGCACGGTGCTGCCACCACGGAACATTGTTTTGGTGACAACATTACATAGCTCTGTTTTGTACGCGGCTACTGCATCGTACACATCTGCCGCCGCGGTTTATACACACTATATCACAGTTCGTTTTTAAACAACCCATCAACATTCTGACTGATAAGTGTGTAGAGCAGTTGGAAATTTGTAATTTGAACCAAGAAATTCCAATCACCCATTTATTTTATTCTTATAAGATGTGTTCGTATTGCAGTAAGTATGGAACGTAGTTTGCTTAGTAATAACTTATTGGTACCTATAAACAATAAGTAGCAATAAATAAGATGCCAACTATCAAAGAACAAGAACAACTCACTTGCACGAGTATGACTTTTCTTTTTAGGTTGTAACGCCATCTATCGCGCTAGATAAGCTCGCGCCAGATAAGCTCGCGCTTCTGCGAAGCAAAATCCTGAATCGCGCAAGTGAAGTTTACTGTGCAACTTGCATATATACAAGCGCCCGACATCAACCAACCAGGTTGGTTGATGTCGGGCGGAGGATCCTTCTTTTGGTGCGAGGGACAACACCTCGTCCCTCCACAAGGTTCTGTTTTCTTAAGTGCGGGTGCTGAGTGCGTTTTGATTCCCAGGTTAAAAAAGTGTCACACATCAGGTTTTTTACTTATACCTAACTTTATCCCCGCCGGTCTGAAGCCTGAATGAAAAAGCGAGGAGGGTTAGCAGAAATTTAGATCTATGTTGCCATAAAACCATCAACGCCAAGAACCAGGCGGTGGTAACTACCTATATACTAATTACTTCGTCACGATTATGATTACGACGCGACCAGCATGGGCTTAAAGGGAAAATCCCCTCTGAGACACTGCTACGGATGGATGCGGGAACACACCGTTTAAAAGTCCAATCCAATCCAAAATCCCCAGTTCCATTGCAGTCCGGTTCCATAGCAATAGGTCATCCCAAGAAAACCTTTGACTATGGACCCGGACTACGACACGAGATCCGATCTA
Organism: Acronicta psi; assembly: GCA_946251955.1. Classification (NCBI taxonomy): domain Eukaryota; kingdom Metazoa; phylum Arthropoda; class Insecta; order Lepidoptera; family Noctuidae; genus Acronicta; species Acronicta psi. The sequence continues at coordinate 15,164,153 of OX276475.1, read as the reverse complement.
GCAACCGGAGATTCCAGACAAACACAAACATTTATATTCATCACATAAATATTTATGTCCTGTGGGGATCGAATCCACTACCTCGTGGATCAGCAGTCCGGTACTCAAACCACTAGTCGTCATAAAAATGAATTATGATAATTTTCAAATCACTATACACTTCAGCTGTCTTTATTACTTATATTACGTTTATTATTAAGCAATTCTAGAGGAACTGTGATAACGAATGACTACTATGTAATGTATGAATGCTTGAAATTGGTAATTATAGAACTATAACTTTGATACCTATATATTCCAAAATATATGAAAAGCTTATGCACAGTCGTGTCATAAATTTTCTCAATAAGTTTCAAGTCATCAAAGAAGAGCAAAACGGGTTTCAGAAAAATAAGTCTACGACCCTTGCGGGTTTTAGTCTGATGAAGACGATAACGGAAAATATTGATAATAAAACCCCAGTAACAGTATTATTCGTAGATATGTCGAAAGCCTTCGACCACGTAAATCACAAAATCCTTATAAACAAATGTCAACGGTATGGAATTAGAGGACCCGCGTTGGACTGGATTCAAAGCTATTTATCAGATAGAACTCAATGTGTAGAAATAAACAGACTTAATAAAAATCTAGTATCTACGCCCTTTAGATCAACAAACATATCGTCTTAATCAAACAGGTGTCCCACAAGGCAGCGTAATGGGGCCCCTGTTGTTTTTGTTATACATAAACGATCTCCCTAATATCACCCCTTACAAATGTATAATGTTTGCTGATGACATATGTATCATTATTCCCAACACTAACCGAGTAACAATTAATCATGAATTTGAAACAAATAAAACACTAGGAGATACCATAGAATGGCTTAACCAAAATGACCTAAATGTTAATCTGAATAAAACTAAATACATACAGTTCTCGAATTATAAGATGACAATAGATGCAGTTACACTAAAACACGGCAATACGATCATTAAAAGAACCGAAAATAAAAATTCTTGGGAATCTCCGTTGATAATTTCTGCAATTGGAAATCGCACATAAACAACGTCTGTACCAAAATTAATAGATTCGTTTATGCACTCAGGCAGTTACGATATACAGCTTCGGAAAGTACAACAGTCACAGCTTACCATGGTTATGTCGGATCGGTTCTACGATATGGTTAATACTATGGGGCAATTCCACATTAATAGACCAAGTTTTTCTTACTCAAAAAAAAATGTATTAGAGCCATATGCAATGCCGACACTCTTGATTCATGCAAACCACTATTAAAAAAATATAAGATACTATCTTTAGCCTCACTTTACATCCTAGAAATTGGACTCTTTGTAAGGAAACCTCAACTGTTTGAAAAAAATTGTAAAAATAGTAAGTTTAGCCAAAGAGACCCAACAAAACTAGTAATGCCTAGATGTAAAACTAGTCTTTACCATAAAAACAGTGTGTTCATGTGTGTCAAGGTCTACAATAAAATTCCCCAACTATTAAGGGAACTACCCCTAAGGTTATCTATATAAATAAAAATGAATTGTTGTTCGTTAGTCTGATTAAAACTCGAGAACGGCTGGGCCGATTCGGCTTATTTTAGTCTTGAAATATTCGTGGAAGTCCAGGGAAGGTTTAAACGGTAAGAAAACTTTTATTGGCGGTATGAAATTCACCGGGTCAGCTAGTTTAAAATAAAATTGAAAAGTTGGCTTACGGAAAAATGTTTTTACACGATAAAGGAGTTTCTTGATTGTAAGAGATTTTGACATTATTGTTTAAAAGCTACTCCTGACATCCCAAAATTTGTATGCCAGTACCTGGTTAGACATGTGAGACAAAACCTAACTATAAGACCATCGATGTTTATTGCAAATAAATTATTATTATAAATTATTATTATTATGGCGACTGACTAGTTCACGTGACCAACAAAATATCATTGTAAGTTCAAAGGAGAGTCCGCGAGCGCAGAGGCAGCCGGCACCGGCCCATACTAACCTAGATGTAAACCAGATCTATTAATTAAATAATTTTCAAACATTGTTTATAACACTGCCCTCGGTTTAGTAAAGTGGTTGGAAGCGCGACTACTACTACGCCAGAGGTCCTGGGTTCGAGAAAATTTCAGTAGCAGCTAACAGTTTGGAATAGGCTCGCTCGCCCACCCTAGCTATCCTATTTTTGGGAGTGGGACTTAAACATGTAAAACAAACACTGCTGCCTAACCCTTCAACGGAATACAGGCGCTATGTTACATTATAATTATTAGTTATTACAAATACTAGCATCTCTGGATTCAATTTGTAATTGAAAATGGTTATTCGGTCGTGCCTAATTTTGGGATACGGGCACGGGTGCACTGGCGGCGCGGGCGGCGGTGGCGGCGGTCGAAAGTGAAATCGTGTGTCAAAGCGGGGCGCATCACAAAAATGGCCAGTTGATTGGGTTTTTACGGGTGGATTGGCGAGACCGCTAGGAATTCCACGCGGGGCCTGGGGCGCGGGGCGCGGGCCGTGTGGGGGAGACTCCGGCACAATTTAAAATTCAGATAAGCGGAATAAACACTCGCCCCTGGAATGCCAATGTGAGTCCCGCCGCGCTGTCCGACACAAGCACCAGTTCACTACGCCTCCCTACGTGTGCGTGCAGCGTGCAGCCACCGCACCGTACACATTACACTGAACATGGAAACACACGCCAACATGCATAGTGTTATGCGTATTTATTCACTCCTTAGTCCTTAGTGTCACTATTATGTCAACGTGTTACAGTAAAACAAGTGAGCATAGAGAAAATAATAACGGTAGAACCGTAGAGAGACAAGGTAGGTACTAAGGGGAGAATCGATAGAAGAGGTTTTTTAAATCTGAGTATCTTAGCTAGCTAGGCAGGAGCACTTGTCAAGAACGACAACCTGTGCCATTGCAATGGACTTGTTGAATATAACACCATTTATAGTTATAGACTCCCCATAACATAACTGTATGTTGTGTTAATTAGTTTTACGAAAGATTTTTACTAACATCACATTGATAACGTCATAAGTATACTTAAATACTACGAGGTCGAAGCTTAGTGAGTTGTGTGGACAGCATTAAAGTGTTTCTAACTTTTGCACACCTTTTTTATAGTCGAGGGAGGCAAGCGAGCTTGCGGGTCACCTGATGGTACGTGATCACCGCCGCCCATTGACACCCACAACACCGGAGGTGCAAGTGCGTTGCCTTTAAGAAAAGAATAGGCTCGCTTCTTGAAGGTTGCCATGTCATACCGGATCGGGAATACCTCCGCTGGTTCCACGGTTCCGTTCCACGGAGTAGTCGTGCGATGTAAAGTTTCTTGAGAAACGCACAGTGGTCGACACCCAATCTAAAAGCCTTTTTGGAAGCTAACTTAGCTATGTATTCCAAATGATCGCTCTTTTCGGACAAATCTTTGAGTGAAATTAATGTCCATTAAAATACTAGTGCTACACCACGAGATGATCGATGGTGGTTTCTCCCCGTCGTCTAGGGTAGAACTGGATGCAAAAAGAGAGTCCACAAGATCGGCTTTCTCCTTTGCATCGCACCAAATCATCATCATCCCTGCGCAGGGGTGGAAAATATGGTCGACAGAAGTTCCCTTCGACAGCCTTGCCATGTGTGTCTGAGGGCAGACGAGCCAGTTTGTCATCAATCCTGCCGACGTGCTGTATGTTGTACATACAAGCTACGAAATCAATATTTTGATGATATGATCTCGTATGATGAACAAATTACTATTTGTTGTTAGAATCTTCATGGCCGAGTATTAGAAGTATACAGAGATACGAGAAAAGCGAGTAAAATGCCATTTAAATAAACAGAAATTAAAATGATCGCTATTAAGCCTCTTACAAACTGATAAAATATGACAGCGAAGTAGTGTAACATAGGATAGGACGCTGGAGACACTCAAAGCCATCGTAAAACATTAGTAGACAAACGGGGACCGCGGCGGAGCCGGAGGGGCCGCCGCGCTGCCGCGCCGGGCGCTGGGAGTTGTGTCGGTGCGCTTAGCCTACGTCTCAGATAAACCTGTCCGGTTTTATTGACTATACTGATTGATGAACTGTTCGACAAAAGTTGTAATAAGTATTTTGTATCACACACACACAAACCTCCACAACACGTAACCAGTGACTGGAGAACCTAACCTAACCCTCAGCATGGAAAGTTATCAATGGATGCAACTTGCACACTACATCGGATACTGTGGACAAGAGGCCTCCACTCAGCTGTGAGTGCTTACTGCCAACGGCTGCCAGTATGGATAGATAGATAATATAGTCTACAGTAATATAATATTATGTATAGATGAAGCGTAGGTAGTTTATGTACTGAAAGACAATGTTAAAGGTAAGAATGCACGCCTTGACTGCTCTGAACAGTTTTGTGAAGTGCGTCCTAATGATCAGTCGCGGCGCGGCACGACGCGGTCGTGTTGGGTCGCGACGCCGCGTCGTGTTCATTTGCCTACGACTAGTTTGCGCGATGCAAAATTAATTTACCATTATTAAGTATAGCATTTTCGTCGAGTCGTGTCACCCGCTTCCCCGCGTGCCGCATGCCCCGGGCCCCCCCCCCAGCCCCGCCCCCGCGCCCCGGGCGCATCCGCGTCGCATTCGGAGCGGAACCGCGGGCGCACTGTGTGAGCTCATTACCGCGCGCCAGATAATTGAAAATGGCGAGCTCATTATAATATTTAGACAATTATTCATAGACGTAATTTATTCCCAGTGCGCTGCTTACACGACGGCTAATTACGAGTACGGTGGTGCGCATGCGCGGGGTCAATTATAATGAATTTCGTCAGTCTAGGTGGCAGTGCGCAGCACGGCCGAGGCCGAGCCCGCGTCACGCAGCAAACAAGCGCATGCACATGGAGCTGTGGCTACGTGTTGCTCTAACGCTGCTCTAAGATTTTTTATTTCATTTAGATACGTCGCCGTCGCTTTTCGACCAGAATCCTCGTTCGTTTGATAGAACAATAACTGTTAGATACATTTTAATTTAAAATATAAAATAACAGTTCATAAGAGGGATTCATTTAGCAATTGGGGAAAGACACGGGAGGTTGGCGGGTTTAGAAGTGATTAGCATAACATTATGCTAACAATAGTGATGGGGCTTCTCGCGACCCGCCATGCATTGTTTGTGACTCATCGCTCAAACGCATTCAAGACATCGTCACGTCGTAAAAACAAAAGTTTTACTTAAGGTAGGTACTCAATACAGTCGTGAATTTTGTTGATGAATGTAGACGGACAAATAGCTACTGACACTTATGACTACGAGTCATCAGGGCGTACGCCTGATGCGCGTAATATTAATTAGTATCAGTGGTTGAGTTGAGAGCACGTTAGCGTGTAGTCGTAAAGCACGCGCGGTAATGAGCGCGCCTGCGCCGGTGAGCCGGTGAGCCGGTGACTGACAGCCGTCTCATTACCCGCCTTATCGTTCAGTGTGAGCTCCGCGCTCGACGTGCTCGTGCCGACCATCCGTATTAGCTATACATTACTAATTATAACGAGGTAGGCCAGACCCCAACAACGGCATGGGCACTACGCAATATATTATGACAGGACAACGCGTTTTGTCCCACTCTCGGCGATGTCTTGTGCACTCAGAAACAAAAACATTGCTTACGTAATAAATAACTATATACACAGGTATACGACGAGTCCTATTAATTAAAATAATAAAAACATTTTGCATTTTACAGTAAAGAACACTGTACCTACCTACCTATTGAACTGCTTCAGTCATGAAGGTAAATAAAAATTAGGTAAACCAAATGTATCCTAAAATGTCGGTACTTCGTACAGAAATGTTGTTTTGTGGCGTAAATCTTGACAAGTCTATACACGACCCTTGACAACCGTATACCCTAGACACGGCACGAGACTTTGTGACTAACATATTCAAACTACATAAACTAGGTCAAGCCAACCAGAGAGCTAGAACCAGAGCTAACCAGAGAGGCATCCAAAGAGTCTGTTCCCATGAATTACTGAGCAGTCGAATGTAATGTTATGTATGTTAGGTGGTCAGGTGGTCAGTAGGCGCCCGGCGCAGCGGCGGCGGTCCCGTGGGACAGACACGCTACGATGGACGGCGCGAATGTTTACGACTTGACAGATGCGGCGCGCGACGGAATAGCCCTCCCTGCACCAGCCGAGGAGAGCATATCGTACGTGCGAAGTGACGCGTCTCGTGAGGACAACTGTTTAGCAGCACGCTCTGCTGCGAGTCGGCGACCGTAAATGCAACACTAAACTATGCTCATTTAGAATGTCCCTAAAAGTAGTGTCAAACAAATTCTCAAGTTTTCAATTGACATTGTTTTTATTTGTGCGTGTTATTACTGTGTTGCCTGCGTAGGCGGCGCTGCGGCGGCGGGTCGCGCTGCACTCATTGGAACTGTCACGCAAGCGACACCCACGTGATGGAAGCGACAAATTGAACCCCACTTCACCCCCTCCCTCTACGCATGCATACCGACAAGTTGCGCTTTTAAACAAATCAAGGATATCCTTCCACCGCGCTTGACTCGGCGCTGTCCATAATGACTAATGTGACACATCAACGGAAACGCGCGCGACAACGTAACGACCGACGAGTGGGAGCGACATAGTGCGATACACACAATATACTTGTTTGATTCACCGAGCTGGCGGCGGCGGCGGCGGCGGCGGCACCCCGGTGTTATAACACGATTGGTAGCAGCCGGTGCGTACTTATTACAATAATTCAAAAGTAATTTGTATGAAACAATATGGCTCGCTGTGATGGAGCGCATTTCCATGCGTGGATGTTAACGACATTGGTTTGTTACGTGCCGCTGCCACGAATATATCTCGCGCACATAAAAAATGTAGCGCACCGTGATCGGATCACGTCCACTCATAAAGCTCAATCCGCGGAGCTGCAGGGTAGCGGGGCACGGGAGGAGGGGATGCGCAGGCGCAGACACTTGTGATATGAATAAAAATGTTGAAGTTCAAATAAAGGAGGTTGTTATACCTGTAATACTTATGTTGTAGTTAGAATTACAACAACATTACATAATCTCTCTCAACATTACATAATCAGCAAGCAATAAAAATCACATTCAAGAACATAAAAATTATCAGTATTACAGTTTAATTTATAATCTGAGATACGCATCTCTGAGATTAAACTAAAAAAACAGTGAACGTAAGCAGATTGTACTGTACTCAGTTGTACGGGGTGAACAGAATCGCAGATTGAATGGACTGGTGCAGTTGTTGTTTGTTATGTCTCTGCTAGTGGTGACTGGTGGTGGCGGTGGCGGAGGTGAGACAACCGCACGGCCTTGCCCCGGGCGGCGCCGGCGCGGGCGCAGGTGCGCGCGGCACGCGTCGCAAATATCAACGCATGTCACTCACCCCCGACACCGGTACCGTTACGCCGCCGTTTAATTGTACGCACGCCGCGGTCGCCCACTATCACACTACTCGTTTGTGACACTTCGATGCGAGATAAACTTTGTCACCAATGACAGGGGCCACTAGTACTAACAAGTCCACTCGGCTAGTCGTGCAGTCTTAGCCCGGTGCCATACAGCTTGGCATAAATGTATCTAACTATTAAAAATCTGTGTAAAATTAGTGACTCAATAAATCAGCTCGGCATTATAATTGTAAGTTCGTAACATAAAGCATTGCCATTAATAAAATTCGTGGCTACGTAATATTCGCGATTGGACCGGCATCAACAGTGCCGCTGAACTGTTCCGTCTCGCGAAGGACAGACTGGAGTTTTCGAAAATGACAGTCAACCTCCAGTAATTGGAGAGGCACTTCGAAGAAGAAGAAGAAGAACATAAAGCAGAGACATAGGTCAGAACAAATTTTTTGCTGTGACCTCCGTGTGTGTGTGGTCAATTTTGATTAAAAGCTGTGAGTTGCGACTGACTATACTAAGTTGTTACATCTGCAGATACTTTTTGTGCGTTTCTTTGCATACTCGTTAATTCGTGATAAGAGTTTAAAGACGCTTAGGTATAGGTACCCATTTGTTTAACGACAAATGTTTCTTTTTAACTAACTCTAAATAAAAAAAACACGCTTTTATAGAAAATCAAACTAAAAAGTTAAAGTTATTTTCAATAAATTTAAATTATGGATAGTGTGATAAACAAAGAAAAAAAATATTTTTGTTAAATGAAATAGGCCCAAACACGAAGTAGCTGCGATAAACCATTAAGGGATTCGACTGTCTCCGGTCTCCATCATCAGATCAACTCTAGGTGTCCGTTATGCTGTAGGGTCATCAGAACTACATTATGTGTGCAAAGTTGCAAATGAATCCGTCGTTGTGAAAGGGGTGAAAATCACGTTTAAAGATTCCGATACATAGATATATAGAGATAATAAAAGCGCAAACTAATAAACCCCCGAGACGAAACGTAATTTGCCATTTTGTGGTGGCGGCCATCTTGGATTTGAAATTTATCATAGTGTGTAGTATTCTCCTAGTTAAGCACTTTCATTTGATACCCATTTTGAGGGAGTTGTAAAAAAATAATATTATTCGCTATTTTGTGGCGGCGGCCATCTTGGACCGATTTTCATCAAACATAGCTAAGAACACTCCCGACTAATTCACCTTTCAAATAAAAAAATCAAAATCAAAATCGGTTTATCCGTTCGGGAGCTACGATGCCACAGACACACACACACACACCGAACAGACACGTCAAACTTATAACACCCCGTCGTTTTTGCGTCGGTAAAAAGGAGGTCCTCACTTCGACAGTACTTCTTAGAATGTTATAAAATTTTTATATCTAGGTTGTTGTGCCCAATAAATACTTTTTCGGTAGTTTTAGCTTTAGCTTATCTGTGTAATAATGCGTCTGGTAGCGCACGCGCACGTTTGCTGGGTGCGTGGGAGCGGCGCGCGCACATCATTTGAATGTAAGTATTCTAATAGAGGGTATTACGCGCCGACCAGATTGATTCCCGAACACGAAACTGATTGGCTGCAGCCGGTGCTGACCGCCGCTGGCCCATTGTGATACCGTTGCGCATGCGCACAGCTCCAGTGCCGCCGCCGCGCGCCGCCGTCGACACCACGATCAAACTCTGATCAGTGATGTGAGGTAACAGCGCAGCGTCCATTATATTTTTTGTGGTGTCGTTCTGGGCTCGTTCATTGATCACAGTCACACTGTAGCGGAGATGTAATCTGGCGCGTAGGTACCTACTCGTACCGCCGCGGTGCCGCGGTGCCGGGTGCCGACTGATCCGGATCGGTCGCACGCACACAGCTATTCAATTACATTATCATTGCAGTGAAACTGCAAACTGAAAGGCGTGAGCTCACTATGCATTATTTTACATTCCATAAAAAGATGGCGATGACAAACTCTCTTTGTAATCCAGCAGACTGATGGATGATAAAGAACAGTTTTATATTTGTTGCCGGCGCAAGTAATTGGGAGAGCACGAAACATTTTGTATAATGCGATTGTACGAAAAAGTTTGTCAGTTGTAATGCGTCAGTATTTATATACATTGTGCGACTGTGAGCTGTGCGCACAGTGCGCACTGGCGGCGGCGCGGGCGGCTAGCGAGTAGCGGGACCCTAACGTGTGCGCAGGTGCCCGTAACGGGACCTCGCGAAAGGTCACCCCCGCGCCGGGAGCCCGGGCCCACCCCCACCCCGCGCTTATGCATAATGTTATGTGGATCTAGAACAACTATGATCCACTGCTTATCGCATATTGTATAATGACATTCTTATTAACCATGCGATGTTCGCTGGTCGCCGAGCCGTGCGTTCTTTTACGACCGATGACGGGCTGGAGCTGCATTGTGTAGCCTGCGCGAGCGGCGGCGGCGCGGCGCGGTGCGGCGGGTAACGGCGCACACTAACGTTTATGCGATTTTTACTTTTCGATTGTTTTGTTATATTTTTTAACGCTTCCTTCGGCGCTCAAGCAATAAATTAGAAAGTCGCGGCGTCTTTTTGTCACAATAACAATGATTTTTTACAACTATTGCTTTCTCCGACACGATGAATGTAATTGCTTTAAAATGTATTAATTTGTGGAATAACGTCTGCTAACGAGAGGTCTCTCGTAAAGTATGAATCGCTACAAATTATGTGAGGAAATTGTTAGAAGCGGCGGCGCGGGCGGCGGCGCAGGCTAGTCCGGTCCGCTAATAATTCTTAATTAATTACTAATTGTCATAAAACATATTACTTCTGTGAACACCGTCGTAGTTATTGGCCCGCACCCGACTGCTAGCGGGAGTAGGGGAAGGTATACTAAGACCAGCGACCTGAACATGTATATGTATGTGATATAACTGTAGTATTGCGTCGGAGTGGCTATAGGTTAGGTACGTGTTACAACTGGCCCTGGTGGGTCTGTGAGGTTGTATGGACAGCGCCAGCGAGTACCACCCGGGTTTGCGCGACCCTGTGGAGGTGGACGCGCTGGCGTTTGCCAAGGATGACACTGAAACTAATGAAGAAGTTATGAGTAATGAGACTCACCGGTGTCCATGTTGTGTCGGGTGCAACGATGAATGGTGCGCGCGCGCAGCTCGCTCTCTGAATGTCACCCCACCCCTGACAGCCCCCGGGCTAGACCAGTCTAGGGCATACATTATTCACCCCGCAATTAGCGCAAAAACTGTAAATGTCAAGTGAGTCCCCGCGGGGTGGGGCGGGTGGATAACGGTACCACTGCATGGGGTGGCGCGACCTTTACCGGCCGCGCCACGGCTGCACCGGCAGGCCGGGCCGCTGCGTGAACTACATCAACAAGGGCCGATGTGGTATTAGCTCATTACAACCAAGCCTGCCTTCGTATTCGTTACAAATGTAACCAAATACTTATTTCATGGGAGCATCTCCAACGATAATCCGATGTAAAATGTTTAGCATGACATTACCTAATCATTAAAATATTTTTATATTAGTTGTTACCTATCAACATTTACCGAGGACTGCGAGAGCTTTCAACAGGAATAAGTAAGTATTAGGATTCAGAGTACTTATGTATCGTTTGTTACAGGTTAATACAAATACAAGTGAAAAACGGACAAGTGCGAGTCTGAATCGGGCACCGGGCTTCCGTATAAAATGGTATTTAGGTAGATGCGAAATATGTAGATAGTTCTTCCATCAAAGGATCGCGCCTGGAAGCTCCTTGCCCTTTATCAAGAGTATATATAGTTTCCATTGGTATACGACACGGTAAATTTTTTGGTAATCGGATGTTTTTATATGTAACACAAATTAACGATTTTTGTAGGAATCTGTTTTTATAATAATATTTGCTTTTGATTGCGTTAATTTAGAATCGCTTTAAGGGACCGTAGCCCGGTGTATTTAATAGTGTCAGGCGTGATCGTGTAAGTACGTCCCTCATATTTTTTTATTTTTTGCCTTTCAGAAAAAGTTTTAAATTAAAAACCTTTTGGTTTCTGACACTTACGCGATATTAGACATTGAAATAAAAATGCCTATTAACCCTAAAGAAATATTATGTTAACATGCATTAATTACTAATTTCTGTTCCTTTGCTGGGTTGGATTCGTTCGAGCAGTGTTATTATGGATTTCCATGAAATTCTCAGTGTAATAAAGATACCGAAAATTGATGTATAATCTACCTTTATTTCACTACAATTCATTTATCATGAGTACACACAGGAAAAATTATATTAAAAAATCACCACGAAAACCACAGCAAACGCCTGACAAGTCCCGTCTGACATCTCTTTTACTCATCGACCGTCGAGAAGTCTTCGGCTATCAAAAGAGTTTGCTACATCAGATCAGTAGCAGCCGGAGTTTAGATAGGCTCGCCCCGTCTTACATGGCACCTAAACATCCGGCGCACTGTGCGCGTAGTCGCGTACTATATATAGTACACCGCTAACCCTAAGACTAGTCGCTTACGGGGACTACACGTGTGATGGTATGCTACAATGACATTTGTAATAATGTAATATTAGTGTGAGCGCCGCAGCTCAGCGTCACGGTGACGGCCAGTGTGCCAGATGCACTAGTTAGAGAGAGCGGGCGCACCTGCACCCGAGGCTCACACCATGTTCCATACTTTATGTTACAAATAATATTTTTATTACACCATGTTCCATACTTTATGTTACAAATAATATTATTAATTATAGTCTGGAGTGACCGTGTGAAACGTAACATTTACGTAAGAGGTTAGTAGAATCACTGCGATCCATCGATCATGTGCTGTGCACGCTGCGCAGCGCGACGGACAATATCGAGCATTCTCAGAAATGTTGAATGCGGGAATATTGTATTTAGCAAAATTTACGAGCGCTCGCAGATCGTAGATTACAACGCGTCTAAGAGTCAGCGTACAGTGCACGACACACGTGGAGAACACTGGTGAGCACGACATGGAGCCGTATGTGCATGTACGCAGGGTCCACTGTGCCACGCCGTGTGCGCCGCTCACAAAGGATTTGCATACGGTGATTTCGCGAAGTTTTTTTGCCTTCAAACTTTTTGTAGCACATTCGGGGCGAGGTATCAATCACGGCGCAGGCGCAGGGGCCACACAAAAGAATCCACGGCTACCTGTCGGGATAGAGACTGCGTCTTGTTACCTTAGAAACAGATAATAGTGTATTAATATATTACTTTCGGATAAATGTCCATTCCAAGACATGACTCGAAGCTAACGATTTCTGAACTGGTAGCCCGGCCAGTGCGGCGCAACGTTAAGTAAACCGTGACACTTCCACTGACCCAGAGGCGTGACACCGCGAGCATCGCGTCACAGGATCGTATAAACATGTAAACCTATATTAAAACACCCTAAAAACTGGTCCAGGTTTTATCGCGCGTCGGCCTGACGTATAGTTACTGTGTTTACGGTTAACCGCTAAGGTCAGCGCGACAGGTGCACACTGCGCGTGCGCCGCTACCTGTGTGTTACAGTCAGAGGTTATTCCACATTACGCGTACATAGAAATGTGGAGACATTGAGCACAGTAGTGAAATAATTAAGTGTTGCTGTTTTGTTTGATTGCGCAGTGACAGAGTTCCGAGTGCCGACACGACACGGTCGTGCAGCTCACGAGTTCATTTGTGATTTACTTACGTCAATCACTGCAAGTATCTGTCACCATAAATCTAACTATAATATCTGTCTTATCTATTATTTTCATGAACTCGCAAGATACGTCATTGATCTACCCACAATTTTAACAAAATTTCTTTTGGCATTAGCGTTAAAGTTAAAGGTGAATGTAATTAAAGTACGGGCCGACACCTAACATTATAAAACACTGCTACCTTTTTCCCGCAGCTTCACTTGCGTCAAGTTTGAACACCATTACACCATTTTTTTTAGTTATTCTATTATTCGGGGTGGAGACAAATCCAACAAATCAAAGATCATGAAAATCGGCCCAGGAGTTCTCGAGTTATATGTGTTGTAACAAATCCGATTTTGTTTTATGAAGATAAGAAAGAAGAATAAGTTATAAAATAATAATTAAGTATATTGTATAGCTATCGTGAGAGTTACAAAATGTAAAGCTGTTGTAAGGCACGCGCAGCTCCACAATTACCTGTCAATCAATAGATTTACAAGGATTTGACATTTTAATTGTATAAAAATAAGTACCTACTATATTCTTGTAATACTTAGATAGGCGTGTACATTTTAGAAGGAAGTAAAGTAGAAGGGAACCTATTTTGCTTATAACAAGTTGCATTTATCTTCATTTTCAGTACCTACTCCTCATTATAAAAGGAAAGAGAGACTGACTGATCTCTCAAACCACTGAACGGATTGGACAGAAACTTGGCAAACAGATAGTTATTGCGATGTAAGCGTCCGCTAAGAAAGAATTTTGGGAAATTTCTACAGAATAGGAAAACAGTATATGAACGCGAGCAGCAGCTAGTACACACCTAACTATTAGACAGCCTGTCCTAAAACAATGGATGCGAGTAAGCGGCGCACACTGCACACACACACATACTTAGATGTGTAATTGTGACTTTCTCATTAGCATGGCGCCCGAACGTACTCTACCAAATGTGCAGCAGATCATCCTTTTATAAATAAAATAAACAGCTGGTGTCTACGAATACGGCATTTCAGGACAGCATTTATTTATTTCTATTTATTAATACCTGAACGGCATGGCATTTGTCACCTACAATTATCACATACGTCACTTGTGCAGGAGGTGGGGCAGCGACACAGAATCGAGGATAAGTAATTATTATACAACACTAAAGCCGCGACCGTGCCCGTGCCCGCACCCGTGCAGGTAGTCGTGTGGTGATGGTCTATGGTGTTAGAAGAAACGTGCAGTGGCACACGAGACATGTCTTACTAAAATGGGTGCGCATGCGCATATACAACTGTTTAAAGTGAACATGTTGTACCTGTCAAGATCAAGTGACCATTTAGATAGATTATGCACAAATTCAGACTGAAACTATAATATAACATATTCGTAAAATTACCTGTATCAGTATAATAGGTAAGTACAGTATAATTTTATTATAGGTGTAGAGCAGTGACGTCATTTGTCAGTGTAGTTTGGCAGTGCGCTCGCGCAGGCGCACGTAGCGCGCACCTCGTTAATATTGCCATTATTAGCTACCAGCCATTGTGGCCAATAGATCCTAATGCACGTTTTGCAATAAATCTCGATCATAAAAAAAATCGTATTCACGTCTCACCGGCGCGGGCGGCGACAAAAACTAATGGAAATAGAAAGAAATATGCAAGCGATTGTTCGACGGACGGAGCGGAGGAAAAAATGCAGGCAGATGCGAGCGCGCAGGTAGGCGCGGACGCATGCAAATACGTGTACGAATGTGCGCTCGCTCGGTGCAGAACTGCGGACTGCGGCCGCGTCACGTGACATTATAATCGATTCAGAAACGTCTTGAATATTTGACACACTATGCTCTTCTCCAGCCAGAGGTACAACGGTGCAGCGGAGTGCCGCTACTCGGAGCGTCCATATCGAGGAGCTCGGGAGGTTTTTCTGATTCCATCTGTGATACCCTACATGGCACTCATGCAAATGAGCCGCTAATTAGTAATCAGAAGCAATGTGCACAGCGCGCGACACTGCGCGGGTGCTATAGTAACGTACCTAACGCCACCTCTGATATCAACTAATAATTTGGGCGTTCAGAGAACAATTAGATTTATTATAAGTGACACTATTACGAATACGTATATCTAAGTAGGTACATCACTTGAACGAGCAAATCAAACAAGTCTCTAATAACCCTCTACGTACAAGACGTAGAGGTAAGTTACACGGCTCCGGCGCCGGCGCCGTCTCACATTACTACGGTTTGCTGGAGTTACAGTGGCAAGTTTTGCAGAGATAACTACAGGCACAGCATGCATGGAAACTGTAACATCGCGCACTCCTTAGCCAACCAAAACGAATTTATTCATATAAATATGTTGGTACACAACCATATTGTGTATTACCAACGGAGTGTTAGTTTTGTCAACTCGGTAGTTGATTGTAAGACTTGACAACCATTTGTTTTGTAGTAGACAACGCGCGGTTGTGACGCAGTGTCGCGCGCGTCGGCGCCGGCGCCGGTGGGCGTGGACTTAATGGTGCTAAACACAGTAAACACCCACTGATAGCAAACTTATTTACAGACTAGAGATTAGAGACCAGAAACTTATTTGTTGCTGATTTGTGTATAGCACGAAGCCACGTGCTTGTTGTGTCAGTGGAATGGCGGCTCTGCGCGGAGTTGCTATGCGTCGGTCGGTTACAACTCGCTGCTGTATTTACATATTACCTTTACGGACACAAAGCATGTTTTGCTAAGAGCCAGCCACTCGTCTGCACTAACAGTTGTAACTTGTACCGCCAAATAAGTGGCCAACTGCCCGTCGCGTGGAGTGCGGGATTCCCGCGTGAACCGTTCGACTAGATGTACGGATTATTTCACATAACGTATTACCTATTCTCTCTCATTATTATATTAACTCATAACGTCACAATGTCCGTAGTTTTTATTTATAGTAAGTTTAGCATTACTGTATTATTGCACACATTGTCTTATATTTTGTATTTCGCTCGTGGTAGCATAGCGTTCAAAGCGTCTGGTGTACCGAACCAGAAGACGCAGGTTCGAATCCTGCCCGCCAGCCGATTTTTTCCTTCATTAAAAATAACACATTGTCTTGTTATTCTAGTGCTCCTTTAGTATTTACTATAGGTATATACATTTACGTGTGCTAAGTATTTTCTTAAACTAGCTTTTTCCCGCAGCTCTACTCGCGTCAAGTTTGAACTCCATTTTAATCGTTAATCTGTTATTCACGACGGAAAAAATCCAATAAATCAAAAACCATGGAAATAGGTTCAGCAATTCTCGAGTTATAAGTGTTGTAATAAACCCGACTTTGTTTTATCTAACTAGTCAAGAAGAAGATTAAGATTATACATTTTACAAACTCTAGGCAAACTGGCTAAACTTCTTGCCATAGCTCTCAGAAACAGACTGAAATTATAGTAGGTTCATATCCGGGTGAGCACGGCCTAGTTACATTAGGTAGGTTAGGTACTTTGAAAGGGATGATGATTACAACAGACTGCCCGGTGGTAAGTCGGTTCCGAATGGGGCTGTATGAATTATTCCCCATTGATATCTAAATTATTATTGGTTTGTATGCGTGGGTTACATTACTTCTTAATAGAATTGTGCAATTAGTATGTGCATGCGTCGTGGCCATAGCACAACATTTCCAAATAGACGAGGACGCTGCGCCCGCGCACACCACCATGCAATACTCGTAGTCACAGCATAATGTAAGTGACGATGGCGACGTCTTGTCACGCATATAAATATAAAGTTGTCAGTGCACATATTTTTGGCAGTAGTACTAGGGAGCTGAGTGTGCTACACGTGAAGTGGTGTCAGCCGATCAGCCCTGAGGTGAACCACTCGCGCCCGGTATTGATGCCGAATTAGGCATTACAAATTAATAATGTTTAACACTATGTAGATATTTAATGAAAGTAATAATCGGATGGCAGGCAGCAGGCAGGCTGGCGGCAGGATTCGGACCTGACGAAGTCAGTCACGGTGGCTTAGTGGTCATAGCGTCTGGTGTATTTAACTAGAAGACGCAAGTTCGAATTCTGCCCGCCAGTCGATTTTTTCCTTCATTAAATTAAGGTATTTATATTAGCATGAAAAATGCAAAAAATACATAAAGATGTTTTACATTAATATAGTGTTAAGCAGTGTCCGCATGT
The DNA here is from genome assembly GCA_946251955.1 of Acronicta psi. NCBI lineage: Eukaryota > Metazoa > Arthropoda > Insecta > Lepidoptera > Noctuidae > Acronicta > Acronicta psi. Next base: position 15,146,843 of record OX276475.1, on the reverse strand, counting down.
ACTCGTCTGCTGTATTGTCCGCTGAGCCCTGTGCATGTGTGTATACCTACTGTATACTGTGCGACGCTGTGACACATTGTTAAGGTGATTGATCTACATACTAAGCATGTACAAATACATTGGTATTCGCGTTCCGCGCGTTTTGCTCGACTAATGTGAACGTTGCCAAATGCATACCAAGTTCAATACATACCAGTATTTTGAGATAACAACGAAATACAACAACGACATGATTATTACTATACAAACGCTAAGCAAACCTAAACTACGTATTAAAATAGATAAGTACATTGCCGGCTTTCATATTGATACGAAACTTTTATAACTACTTATGTACATATATGACGCAATACACTTTTGAGTTTGAATTTAAATCATACCTATTAGACTCCACTTAAAAATAATTTATTTACCTAATAATTAAAATTCAAAAACTTTGTCAGGCTTTGCACTACCTACCCTTGATTTTAATTGCAAAAATCTTGATGATAACAATATCACGGTATTCATTAATTAGCAATATAAAACATGTAGCAACATTTAAACAAAATCTAAGTAGGTTGTTGCATTAAGTGCATATTTATCTGTGGGGGTTAGTAGGTCCAGTGTAACGGGTCTGCCAACACAACTGTCATATCATATTTTATTGATCTCAATACATAACTGCCATTATACAGGGTGTTTGGTAGAACGTTGAACATACGAAAATGGTGGTTAGTTGGGGTCATCTGCTACCCACTTGGCCCAAATTATTTGACCTTGGCCGCACCGTTTTTTTTTTACTTTTTTTTATTTCACAGAAAATTACCAGTTTTTTTTAACTTTAAATTCGAATATCTTTACTTGTGACGAGTAAAACAGGCAGGATGTTGTTTTGTATTAATGTCTAATTGTAGCAGACTCTCATAAAATTATTGTTTGGTACAGATTTTAATGGGAAAAGAAGATATTAGTCTTTTGAAGGTACAAAAAGATGTAAAAAAATACATTTACCCGTCACAAGTAAAGATATTCGAATTTAAAGTTAAAAAAAACTGGTAATTTTCTGTGAAATTAAAAAAAAAACAGTGCGGCCAAGGTCAAATAATTCGGGCCAAGTGGGTAGCAGATGACCCCAACTAACCACCATTTTCGTATGTTCAACGTTCTACCAAACACCCTGTATATTAATTTATATGTAATAGTTAGTTATTGTGGTAAAACATGTAATGGACACAACAGACAGACATTATGAGAATCGCTTCGCTATTGAAAACCAGCCACAAAACTAATTAACGAAGTATATTCTGAGAATATTTTAACAATTTAAATGAGTAACGGTGTAGCAATGCTAATTAATAACAAGCGATGTAATTAGCAACGATTTGAATGAGAAGCAACAACACACGCGTTTGCTTTTATGGTAACGGTGACTGAACTACTAAACTTATTAAAGTACATATAGGTAGCGAAGGTTCACACCTCATCGAAGTTGAACTAAGAAAAAAGTTGTGTGCGTTTGCGCATCCTACGATAGGTCACTTCGAGTAATGATTTTGTATAAACATATTTGTTTAATAAAATGTCTTGAAATCCAATAAGTATATTGAATACCATAATAATCTCTTATGTTTTTGTAAGCAAGTAAGTAGTTATCATAAATGTTGTATTGCCTGCTGTGAAGGCCGTTACGTAACATATTGTAATGCGCCGGCGCAGCAGTGCGTCTAACTGCGACCACGTTACGCCAATTATAATTATTAATGTAACACAAGCAGTATTATGCTAATGATCTTAATTTGAGACGTTAACCTCACAGCCCGAGGGAGCATCGACGACGCGCCGTCAATGAGACGCGCAGGGATGGCGAACTAACGAAAATTGTAAGTTTAGAATATTACCAGCTGTCAATTAAACTATAACGCTAACTGATGCAGTTATAAAAGTAAACTGTTGTGTATTAAATGCTGTACAGGACCTATTAGTTTTTGTTGGACTGGAAACACACCTCAACATAGTTGGGAAAACGCGAGCAGAATGATGATTATGACTAAGAAGAAGCGTAGCCAAAAAGTTTAATTAATATCAAAGTAGCTCAACAGTTCGAATAATTTCATAAGTGAGGCAACCCTAGTGTGTCGGGCACCAGCGCGACCGAAAACCGCGTCATACCTCGCCAGGCGACCACTACACCGCCTCATAATAATATGCATCATTATTATAATTATCTCACAACAGTTTCGTCTGAAGTATAATTAGAACTAAACAGATTATATTCAATGTTAATTTATCTAACGTGAACATGTTTTAGAAAAATGTTGTACTGACGTTATCGCAAGAGTATCAAAACGCGTTGATTAATGTAGGAAGCTGGCTGGAGTCGGCGGTGCTGCTACTGCGCGAGTCAGCACGGAGCTGTCGCATCGGGTGGCGGGTGTCGGGTGTCGGGTGCCCGACGTGCGCTGGCTGAAGTGTCGCGTGTTTGATGGCCAACACTACGGAGCATAGCGGCCAATCTACTGCCCAATTAAACGTTGCCTAGTTCTAGTAGTAAGTAATATTTTCCTTCATCCTCAGTTGACTGACCGTCTTGTACGTGTCTTTACGTTGCTTTTAATCTATGATTACTGTAGCGCTCCTAGCAATTTGACAGTTAAATGAAATTATTTGACAGGTGGAATTCGTTATCATACAACCCTATTACATTCACAACATATGCTCTTGTTTGGAGCGGTCTGCTGTAAGTGCCGCTGTAGCAACTATTTAGAGCTTAGCTGAATATCAGACTTGCAAAAACGAACGCACGAATTTTAATTGTTTTTCCATATTTGTCCGGATAGCATTTGTTCGGCGTAAGCCTCATTTTAACATATACTTTATGTCTATGGGGTCTCTACACATAGTTTTCGTGGCGACTACGACGACACTACGCGGCGTCTACGCGGTGGCTACGACGCTACGCGGCGTCTACGCAGTGGCTACGGCGCTACGTGGCCTCTACGCAGCGTCTACGCGACGCTGTTCGTTGGTAAGTTGGAAGTTTTGTTCGTGTTTGTTGAACGCGATGCCGAATATGAAGCGACGTGCAGTCGTTTTTGTTCAACTGGCACCGTGACTTACTCATCAATCAAAACATAGCTAAACCACTGAACGGATTGCCTGGAGTTTGACACAGGGATAGTTATTATGAAAAAAGACGGCAGTGACAGTTATATGAAATAAATAAATAACATCGCGTAACAGTGACGCGCGCCTCTCGCCTGTGCCTTGAGATAGCACCGCGGCCACCGGCGCGCTCGTCTAATAAGCCGTGTAATATCCACATTGACTGCTACAATTTGATTGTACACAGTTCCTCAATAGCAACGACAGTAACACTCCAATGATACCCCACAGCTGGATATCGCATTTTCTTCGAAATACCGTACATTTGTGTTGTAAAAAATGTATTATGCTAGTGACGAACTGACCTGCAAAATATTTTACCGTTTCATTTAATTCATATCATTAAGTGATATAATTTATTGCTTTTGGGTAGTATTTACCGATGACATCCATGCCTACAACGGTTATAAGATAACGTTCCGGTTACGTCATAGTAGCACAGTGTGTCGCCGACCTACGCGGATTGATTCATACGTATTGCACAGGCGGGTTGCACACGAGACAAGTGGCATGGAGATGTGTACCCGCTTTCGAGTGATTAGATTTACATAGGAAATTATACTGAGCTATGTCGAGCAGCTGGAGGCCGGCGAGGAATCCGCGCGCGCCGCCATTCAAACCTCAGTTTTAGTTCGCCGTTTCTTAACGTTGTAATCGTTCGGCATTTTTAGAGCCTGTGACGTTATAATTACCACATTTGTGCCAACATATAATACATACTCATGCAGTTTGGGTAGGTCTCACTACATAAAAGTGCGACAAAATGAATCAAACCTGCGTATTATAGAAGTTTTAAACAACTAAGTTTCCGAGCTGCCCGTGATGCCGAATTCATAGGAACGTAGCATACGTAATAAATAATGTAGGCTCTTTATCTATGTACAGGTACACCAATTTCTATAAGTACGTGAATTCTAAAACACCATATTATTTATGTTTCTGTTATAAAAAGCCTTTCCCCGCAGCTCCGCTCGCGTTAGTCAACCCCGTTTTAATTGTTATTCTGTTATTCGGAGCGGAGACGATAATAATATAACAAATCAAATGCTATGAAAAACGGTCCAGCAGTTCTCGAGTTATAAGTGTTGTAACAAACCCGACTTGGTAAAAAGAAAAAGATATGAATAATGTTAAGTAGGTACACCTAAACCCTGTTACGAGGCACATACGCGACGTGTTCCTGTGCCTGCCGTGCGTTCCCATGGCCGCGTAAGACGAGTAGTCGTGTATCTTAGAAAAACAAACTGGGCTATAATTTGGTTATAATTCATGAACACAGGGCGGCGGCGTCGGTGGCGGCGCGGTGTCGGCTCGGCGCGGAACGTGCTGCGTCACGCGACGTGGGAGCGGGCCCCGTCACCGCCGCCGCCGACATCTTACGGACAATCACAGTGCACACCCAGGTGAATGAATGTACTACAGATATCGTTAATACTTGTGAGAGATATGAAAGTGTACAACAATTACGTGTTGCAGATTGTAACGAAATCGCGTTAAACCCCATGTATGGCAGCAGCGGCTCGGCTCGTTCGTCACCGCTCGAGCACTGAACCAGTCAACCGAGGTAGTAAAGCGAATCTCTGAATAAAGCGCCGATAAAGAGGAGAGTGTCACACAAAAACTGGAGAATTACGAGCACGGAGTGTGACAGATGGAACATCTCGATGTCATCGCCGACCGTTTTTGTCGCGACGGATTTGAATAATAGTGGTGGTCGTCACAGAGTGAGAATTACAAAAGGTCCACTGCTTGCAACGCCAGCGATATGGTAATAATAAATGTACCTACATAATATACTTAAACAATCTTGAATATATGCAGACAGTAGGTACCTATATACAATTATACATATAGTTGTTTTCTAGGCAAAAATGTATAACAAGTGAAGGCAAAAGTTGGAATCAAATCATATCAATAGGTTATACGAAAGGCACAAGTGTAGAACAATTGCAATTGCTCCACTAACAACAGCCGAGCTCTCAAGAAATATATACCTAATATGTTTGGGCACACATGTTATTTATTATAATTAGGTTACACTTGGCCGACCTCGGAATCGAACCCAGCCGAATGGGGTATATTACAGCCTCGATAAGACGGTTGAACTTTCTCTGGTGGACACGTTTAGAAAGACTGGCGGATCGTTCGTCTCGAGCTAGTTGTCGCGTGCAGTGAAGCTTTTGTACGGGTTGTGAGTGAGCGTGCGCGGCGCGGGTCCGGCGCGGGCCCGGCGCGGGGCGGGCACGCACAATGCGCGGTGAGTGCCGTGACGCACGCGCATCACAAAAACGCGCCCCGCCCGCACCGCCGCAACGCCCGCCACACGCTTTTTATCCGGCGGCCCATTCATCCCGTAATTAACGCGACCAAAAAACGAACCTAGACGAAAATTAGAAATGTTTCGGTGTCGCCGCGCGGCCGCACAAAAACCGATTCAGCTGTGAATTTATATTAATTTAATTATGTCGTCGTTTTGTCTCGCCGTGTGACGGCGGCGGCGGCGGCGGCGGTGGCGGCGGCGAGGCCAATCGCGAGTACCTACCGGCGAGGCGGCGCGGGCGCGGCGGTACTGTAGCGGACTGCAGTGCCGGAGGAAGCCATAACTCGGCACGTCGCTGGTCGCCGACACAACCACGTCATAATCATGACGCGCGTATTCCGCTCGCGCACTGATATTTAAATAAGTAGATGCTGGTAAAGTACATACCGTTCAGGTCGAGCACCATCTGTGTGTTGAAGAAGTGGCTGACGTCGCCGCGACCCGACACTGCAACAATAACAACTAGCTTAGCTATCTGTACAACACTCATAACATACCCTCACGCTTGTATCCTCCGAAGGGCCGAGCATAGATGTACAGTTACAAGTATAGGTATAAAACAAAACATAGCACATAAAACTACTACTTAGTTCAGTTAAGGCGAGTGAGCCTATAATAAATAATGATAATAATAAATATTTTGGGGACATTTTTACACAGCACCATCTAGTCCCAAACTAAGCAGAGCTTGTACTATGGGTACTAGACAATGGATATAATACTTATATACTTTTTTTTTGTAAATACATACTTGCTATACATAGGAAACACCCAGACAAACACAAATACTTATATTCAACATCACATAAATATTTGTGTCTTGTGGGAATCGAACCCACGACCTCGTGATCAACAGTCCGGTACTCGAACCACTAGACCACAGACGTCGTCAAATAGCCTATCGCCAACAACTGTGTCAATTGGGAATTTTACAGAAAAACCCAACAACACTTTGTTCGGGAATCGAACTATAGCAACAGCAGTTATAATTATAAGACACCGTATCGCAACACCAGGTTTCGGCTTCAATCGCAGAGCTATGATGTGAGGCAGTTCAGTATAACAGTGAGTCAGCGTTAATTACCACTCTTTATTGTAATAATTGGTAAACCCGCGTTCTAAACAGTTGCCACATTATAATAAATAAACTATTAAACAAATAATTGTAGCTATTCAGACACTGGCATCCTTCTTTTAGTAGTTCTGACTACAGATTAGCTATGACATTAATGCTATGCGTGATGGTGTGTTTGTAGGTATGTACATGATTTATTTATTTACATAATAATAATTAAAACATGATTTGCTTAGAAAGAGATTTAAAAAAAAATTGAGTGCTCTGAAAATAATTTGTCTACGAAGATGTAACGATTAGGAAGAAGCCTCCCTGCTGCAGACGCAGCAACCTAGTGGTACGTCAATGTTGTTTGATAAATAAATATGTTTATCATCCATATTTGCGAAATGAAACTAACTGAACTATTGATAGGAGAGGGAAGCGATCTTTGTCCAAAAATAATTTGATCTGTGCACATAATGTCTTTAGACGTTGAACTTGAAATGTACGTAATGTATGTGACACATTTATGTGGCGGGTGTCGGTAGAGGCCAAGGTCGACTAATAACAACAAGGGCGCAACGCGTCCGCGTCCGCGTCCGAGTCCGCTCGCCGCCGGACAATACAACACCCACGCGTTCTACTGTCACTGGATGGACATTGTTTCGCCCGGCGGCGGCGGCGAGCGCGCGAGTGTCGCCGTGCTGCGCGCGCAGCTGCCGCCAGCCATTGTGCCGCACAAAGCACGCATTGTGCACTGACCGTTGCCAAATCATTGCTATTATAATGATGATTGTGCGCCAAACGAGTGGGCGGCAGCGGCCCAGCCCTGGCCACACGTAGCAGTGTAACCGTACCGACGGACTGCTCGAGCTGACCGACCTCCGACTACTCACTATTGCCGTAATACACATTCTAAATTGTGGGCTCGACTCGGCTTCGCAGGCGCGACTACCGGGCAACACCAATTACTAATAATTGAATAATAAATTACTAACCTTATTTTTTATAAAACAATAATAGACATCTATGGTTGATATTATAGTCCCGCAGCTACATAGCATCACATTCTAAAAAATAATTGACCACTTTGTGATTGGCGTAGGCATTTGGCGAATATCTAATAATATAACTTGGTTTTTCATATACGTCAAAGACTCGTTATTCAAAAATATCATCAGCCAATTTGTGGTTAGTTTTATTGTATAACAGAGATCACAAGGGTAAATTTTGAAAAACTTATATGAGAAAACCGTAGTAAAAAAGTGGTGTTAATAAAGAAAACAATGCTTTGATCATGTCCGATATGAAGTAAATGTGCTAATAAACATTGCTTGTGCTTGACGTGCCGGGGACACGGGCACAACTGAACGAAAGGTGTTCGTAGCAAGACAGCTCTACGAATATGTCATCAAATGTTTGTTTTATATAGCAGAATGCTAATAAGTTTCCATTTATAACATTTGTTTGGAGGAATTACTATATTTGTAGCGCACGCACACACGCGCGTGTCACATCGTCACACGGTCACACGTGGTGTGCGCGCGTCGTAGCTCGTAGCGCTCGCGGCGTAGACCGCTCCAGTTAGTTAGTGTTGCTATCGTTATTAAGTATTACCTATAATTATGAATTAATGACATTGTATCATCTATAGCATAATAGCATGATAGCGATCACTACATGTTACAACAACAGGTAGAAATGCTCTAATTTGCGTGCTCAATTTGGGAAGCTGTCGTAGATCCGAGGCTGAATGAGTAGTCAATGCAGATTACCAATCATTCTTCAGGTTACAAATCGTTTCTATTTACCAGATGACTTCTATGTTTTAGGTAGGTATATACTTTGAATGAATCTTTCGTCGATTTTGGCTATTTAATCTGTCGACTTTTGCATAGTTTATGATTATTGTAAATTACTTTTCGTAAAACTTATAGTACGAAAACGTTTTATTCTGAAACGGTTGTCTACGGTCTGCTCTTCAGACCGGCGGGACTGAAGTGCACGTAACGCCGCGTCGCTCCCTACAGACTGTTCGTGTTATTTGTTGAACATATTAGCAATACAAAATGTTAGAGGAGGCGGCGGCGAGGGCGCCGCGCGGGCACCGGGCGGGCACCGGGCGGGCACCGGGCGGGCACCGGGCGGGCACCGGGCGCCACTCGTGCGCGCACAGGACCACGCCGCGACACAGCAGCACGACTAACTGTACAGCTAATCAAATGAACCGTTCATCAAACTGCTGTAACCTCAAATTGTCTTGTGATTGGAAAGTAACGAGCAACATTACGTCGGGTCGATACCGCGCGCCGCACTGCACATAAGTACATAGAAATTTGGGAGCTTTTTACCGCTTCTGTTCGCACAAACATTTTCCTCTTCGGGAGATTTAAAAGATAGGATCGCATTAACCGGCGAGTATAAACGAGATGCGGGCCGGACGCGGGACGGCTTCTATTTAAAGTGGGGTCAGCGCGCCCGCCATCGCTCACGGGACGCGCAGTAAATCGCTCGCGTGAATTACTGCGCCGCGCCGCGCCGCGCCGCCCGCCGGCCTGCTGCACCGCGCCGCGTCCCGTGGGACCGCCTCTACTCCGCTACTCTATAAATCGTCCCCATTTGGCTAACCCGCGAATCAAAGAAAGGTAATTCACAATGTTTAAATCCAATTTGAAAGGAGCGAGGGCGGCCGCGGGCGGTCCCCTCGCACTTTCAATATTATTGTAATCTAACAAGCTATTAATATACCGCCGAGCGGCGGCGGCGGCGGATATCAAAGAAATAACTTAAAGTGTTGGGGTTGAGGAAGTCATCACGCTGAATAATAAAACAGGTGGTCGCCGGGCCCGGCCCCGGGCAGGCCCGCCGGCGCCCGGCCACTGCTCGAGGTTTAGTGTTTAATAATATTTACAGTTTCAACTAGCGCATCCCTCATGTAATCTACTATCTCCACGCACACACGATGGGGCTCGCGAAGGTTACTCTTACTTAAACGTAGAGCGCTGAGCTCTAAGTTCTGTTACGACTAAGTTATACGATGAGATGTTTTACACGCATATCACTAGCAAAAGAGCACTCTATCTAGAATCTTCACAACGCGGCGGCGGCGGGTCCCTTACGGTGACTTCACCAAATACGATTTATCACACTGCCGTAGCTAGCGACATCGAAACAGAGGGGAAACGCGGAAAAAGAGTCTTAGGACAGACAGAAGATTAGAACTCGCCGAAAATATAAACGAACCGGAACTGTCCGGAACGAGTGACGATAGCAACGATAGTCCGGTGCGCCCTGAGCAACTCTCGCTACTTATTAATTATTCTATTGACGAAATCTAGCAAGATTTTCCACGCCATGAACTTTCCGCTGCAATGGAGAATCGATAACGACATTCATTATTGTAGTTGTCAAAATTATTATCAAGAAAAAAGTAAGCATAGTACTTATTAGAAATGCAAATAACGATAATGAGAAGCGGTGCTTGCTTACAATCAATAATGCAAGACATACGTATTACAATGCAAACATTTGTTAATGGACAGGCCGGGTTTCACTAGCGTGAAGCGTACTGAAGTAAAACTACCCGCGACTGAACGCAGCGCACCGGGCGCGCACCACTGTGCACTGCAGCGTGTGCCTGCTGCATGGTGTCGCCACCACACTAGCACCGAAGGACTACTAGCCAAACTTAACTAATCGGCAACATATTATTTGTACTTAGTAAGCAGGCGGGTGTCGCCGGCATCTCATTACACGCATCTGGCGGCGCTCGCTCGCTTGTTACGTGGTACCTTCTCTATGTTCTCTATTGGGATAGTATTCACACATCGATACGCGATGTGCCGCATACGCGTCTCGTGCAGTTTCTAAGAAGCGCAGTTTGGAGCGCATCAATATGCGCGCGTTCATAATTAACACGCGAACATGCGCCTGATTCGGCGGCGACGGCGGCGACGGCGGCGCGGCGGCGGGGTGAGAATACATATTTTAATATACATGTATGCCGATATCGCATCGCCGACAAAAACAATGACTCCATCAATTGTTCATGAGAAATTATATGAATACCTATATCGAAATTGTTGAGTGGATTTGTATCCATCCACTAGTCCACACTGTTTAAGATAAAATAGAAAAATAAAACTTAAGTAATCATCTTAAGTGTGCAGTTTACTTAAATAAGTAATGTTGTACTTATTCATACATTTCTGATCTCAGGTCAGAAATTTCAAATTTTAGCTTTGAACCTGGATTGAATCTCTCAGTATATACGCTAGTTGCTGCACTTCTCACTAGAGCAGGTAGAACAGAAATAATTAAACCCATCCAAATGCTTGCTACCAAATACTACAAACAGAAACATGGCCGAGGGCAGATGTGCCAGTGATGAGTATGCGTTGGTGATGGCACCACTACGGCAACGTTACCGCGCGGCGGCGGCGCGGCGGCGGCTTCGGAATACCTCTCCTTACGAGGCTGTGCCACATTGTTCGATAGTCGCACGCAAATTAGGCTCACAGATACAATACCACCGTGCACTTGGTCACAGTAGAACTTAGCAATCGAGTCTAAACGACAGTGCTGCTACTTAGCTGTCATTCGTGAACAGCACATCGTAGTGACTGACAGTATGTATACAATATACCTATCTAGTGGTCAGTTTACAATCAGTTTGGGGCATGAATGGTGCGTGACGTCACGGATCGATGTCGTCACAATAAGTCTCATGTATCGGCAGGATAACGGAGGTCGATGACCGCGGGCGGTTAATTGCGCCGCGCCGCCCGCTCCCCGCGCCCGCCCCCGCGCTCGCCCCGCCGCGCCGCGGATGGGACCTTCGTGCTGAGAGCAACATTTGGCCCACATCGCCATCGATCGACCTCACAAGTTCACGCACGTGCTCCTGCCGCCGCCGCCGCCGCCGCACTGCACGCGCCCACAACACAGCTGTAGCTGTAACTGAACTGAACCGCCCTCCGCCTCATATATTTGATACCTTTTTGTTTATGTTGTAACCTGCGCCAAAGACATGACAGTTTGGCCTACACGGTTACAGACACAATATATACAAACTTCAGCTGAAACTAACGCAACAATTCCGTGCTACATTAGAGCCTCCGTAATACTTAACATTGCCTCGCACTAGTAGTATCGCCTGCATCGTGGGAATGTTTACACAAATTCTCACATACACAAATACATACGATACAACTACTTGTAGGGTATGTGAATATTTGTTAAGTGCGGGAATCAAACCCGCGACCCCTGGCACGGTAGCCGATCACTGAACCACGCTAAGCAAACAGTGCCACAGCTGATAGGGGGCCTCAGTTGCAACTTCGTGATTCTATTAAGATCTACAAAAAGTAAGACAGCTCAATAAAGCCATGCTCTCGTTTATTAAATATTGTAGTGTGAGTAGGGAGCTGTGTGACGCGCGTCCGCGAACGCTAATGAATATGTAAAGTGAGCTTTGTTTAAACGGACATTGAACATAACCGGTGCTACTTACTAATTCTATCACTCTGCTTACACATTCTAACTAATCATGGAATGTCGACCACTAAACGAGAACATTCAGAAGGTGTACTCATTAATGCATGGTGTTGTAACCGGAGTACCTAGTTCTTCTAGACTTCTAGATTTTTTAATTAACTTAATTAATTCATTAAATTGTAGAAAAGTTTAAATGTAGGTAAGTAACCACTAAACTTAGTATCTAGTTATAATAATTTCAATTTAAATAACGCTGAGCACGGGATTTTCTACTCGGTCGAAACCAATGACCAACAGAGAACTTCTTGGTTGAATGCATTATAATTATGGTTGTTCAACAAAAGGGACATTTTTTTTTTCTGTTTTTATAAATAAGGTGCCATACTTTCAACATTTTTCAGCTTTCTCAATATACAACAAGTTGAGGCCAACACAACCGTAAGGTATGAAAGCTAAATTGTAGGTACGACCAGACGACGGTGTCCGCTAGTACTCATGTAAAAATCGAATCGTGTGTCTACAGGTACTTATTGTGTTTTCTTGCGTTCGTGGTGTATCTCCTTGAAGTAGACATTCTGCGCGTCTGTGTCTGGTGAGGCGAGGTTACGATATTCGGAAGTGTGTCCGCGTGTCCGCTCTCAGCTTTAAGCCGGGTTATGGCACCGCCACAATTTATGCCTCGTTTACAACGTAATAAAACATCAATTAGACGTCGTCACCATTTCACTGGGCTGCTGCGTCGGGTGCGCGGGCGCCGCGCCGGCCGGTGCGCGTGCGACGCTACATTAAGTCAGGCGTCGCTTCGCCGCGCAAACTTAACGAACACAACGCTTTATTATAATCATTTATAACTAAACTCCTAACATTAGAAGCCTAATAACAACTAGCTCAAAATAAATTTATTGTTATTACTGATTAAGCTACCTCTGAAGCTGAATATATATCTTTGTATTATCAAACCTAAATACCCTACTCTACTCTCTACTGTACCCAAAAGAATAGAATTACAACACGAAGTGTACCTAACACCGTCGCGCGGTGCTGGCTTATATAACTATAGATGTTGGACAATCAAAACACAGTCAAGTTAGCCTGTAAGTAAACATCAGTCGTAATATAGTTTACTATAATACATACAACTGAACTGCTTATAAGGTCACATTTTAAAGCGAGATGCGCAGTTGGCACCGACGACGGTAACCCAACGTGTCTGTGCGAGTAACACACTGGCCGAGTTACTGTAACTGTGATTGACTGGCTTAATCGTTAAGTGCGTGTTATAATTGTTAGCAATAACCTACCGGAAGTCGGTGTGTCAATATCAATTACAGCGATGCACAGGTGTCTGGGAGCACACGCACACCATACAATATTTATGTTCAAAGATCAGACGCACTGTCTGCGCGTGCGCTTATTATGCAAATATTCGCGTACGGTACCAAAATATTAAAATTACCCGTGATTTTATGATATAATACCTATGTACCTAATTAAGATAATTAATATCTGGTTTGACTGTTTCTTTAGTCTAGTGGCAAGCGCAACCAAGCAAGCTAGTGGTCCTGGGTTCGAATCCCGGGTTGAGCAAAGTGTTGTTGGGTTTTCAGTGAAATTCCGTCTCGGAGTCTGGATGTGTGCCCGGTTGATGGCAATAGGCTCACCCCCCATTACATGGGACGTAAACAACGCGAAATATGGGTGTACATAAGTATACCCCTGCCTACCCCTTCAGGGAACACATGCGTGATGCGTATGGTTAGACTTATTGCCATTTAAATACAACAGCTGCCAGGAAACAGTGTGTTTACATAATCATCGCAGTTTACACTCAGATTTATAATAAAGATAAAAAAATTAATTTGTGTTTATGAAATAATTGCATGATTATTATTTTAAAGAATATATTATAATAAATAAGTTGGTCGCGTCATTCTAATTATGAGCTGGTCGTTAACTGGACCGTCCGCCTCCCCCCGCGCGGCCCCGGCCCCGCCCCGCGGCCCCTGCGCACACCGCCGCACTCCGGCTAGTATTAATTATAAGTAGATAAATTGTAATAGAACTACGTATTAACGCGAATGTGCATATTGTACTTTCATCGCATTAGTGGTAGGTATCGCACACGCAGGAGCTGCCCCGGCCCCGGCCCCGGCCCCGGCCCCGGCCCCGGCCCCGGTCCAGCGCGCACCCCGCGTCACACAGGTAGGTACGTACAGGTACAATTATGAACCTGCGCCACTTCTGGCTAAATTACTACTTCATGAGTATTGTTTTACGATACGATATTGTTCATCAACTCGGCCAACAACATTCGACCAATTATAGAAACTTGTGTAGGACACAAAATACTCGTAATGTCGAAAAAAAAACCAGTTCCATTACTGATTCTAGTAAGTAGAAATTTTGTTTCACACCCAAAATAATATCAGGATTTATTGGGTCTGATGGGGATGTCTGCTTCGGAGAAAGCCCTACTTATGTACTACTTACTGATCCAATGCGGCTCCCGGATACGGTAACATCAATGTACGAGGAGGAATTATTTACCTAACTAAACTTTAATTTACTGAAATATTTATGTAGAAAATATAAAAATGTGATAGAAAACTGAAGAGAGTAGAGTATTAATTGTTGTGCCTAGGCTAGACCTACTTAGTCCTAGTTCTGCACCTAGCGTCCAGAACATAACAAATAGTACCTACTGATTCTCAGATACTTGTTCCGTCTTCTTTTCTCCCTGATCCCGTCATCTGGGGACGTCACATACTCAGCATCACCACACCATCACGCCTGTGTTCTCTATTAGGCAGAGGTGTACTAATCGTCTGTTTGTAATGTCAAAACAACAGCTTTTTACTAGATGCGTGTCAAAGAAGACACTGACTGTAGTTATTTATTTGGAGGACCAACGACAGAAATAATAACATAAGCATTAAGAATAAAACATTTAGCCATTAACAGCAATATAACTATAGTTTATGACAATTGTTATATGAATAATGAAGCAGAAAACTCGACTGCGTTAAAAGCAGGTTACTTACTACAAATCTAAAAACAAGCTATATGCTGTAGAATGTTGGAAAATGTATTGCAAACAAAGAAACTATTTTGTTTGTAATTCAGTATTATTAGGTAATTAAATTTTCGGTCTGTCAATCTGTCTGTTTGTTCCTGCTTATCTCCAACACGGCTGGACCAATTTGAACGAAAGAATAGCAAATAATGGCTTTCAATGGCGGAGCTGATGTTGTAAGGAATGACAGGCTGCTTTTATTTTATTTATGTACTAGGTATAGGAAAATTATTATTTTTAACCCCCGACGCAAAAACGACGGATGAACCTATTTTGATTTTGTTTTTTTTATTTGATAGGTGAATTAGTCGGGAGTGTTCTTAGCTATGTTTGATGAAAATCGGTCCAAGATGGCCGCCGCCACAAAATACCGTATTATATATTTTTTCACAACTCCTTCAATATGGGTATCAAATGAAAGGGCTTAACTAGGAGAATACTATATACACTATGATAAATTTCAAATCCAAGATGGCCGCCACCACAAAATGAAAAACTACATTTCGTGTCGGGGGTTTTCTAAATTTTTAATTTAGGTTAGGTTATAGAAAAAGAATTAGGGTTCCGCGCTAGAAATAGAAACAGAAATCCTATTGGGACGCGAGTGAAACCGCGGACAACAGCTATATCAAGCAAACTAGTTTGTTAGCTGCTGTATCGTCTCGTAGCAGCGCCTCCGTCGCATGATGGTACAACACTCAAGTATATAATATAACAAAGTAAATTAATATAAAATGATGTGCGTCTCAGTGAAAGTCTGTCTGGTGTGGTTCTCACGGTGCACCGTGCGGCGCGGGCGCAGCCGACGGGCTTGCTTTAATCGGACCATCTCGTGCGCACAGCACTTCTGTCTACAGCCGAAATTGTGATGACTCCGGCTCAAGGATAGTCTAGAATTTGATTTGGGCTAGCCTTTATAGTAAAAAGGAGTTAAACAGAAGTCTCTGTTTTTGCTAGCTAGGTATTATAAGTATATCTGCCTCATTAGTATTAAGCGTAGCTACGCTACGCTAAAAGTCCAGGGTCCGGTTCCCAGGCCGAGCAAAGTGTTATGGGGCTCTTCTATGAAATTTTCAATAACAGCTCGGAGTTTGCATTTGTGACCACTTAATAGCAATAGGCTTGCCGCTTACGTCCCATATAATAGGGAGTGAGAGGCCCAACCTAAACATACGTACCGGCGAACTGCGGATTACATCGATATATCTCTACTGTATGCTCCCGATGCAACCATTCGGTGAATATATGCACAATGATATTTTATGTCTATTTTTGTACAGTTTTTAAACCTATAATTACTATTTTTAGCTGACTTCATAAAAGGAGATGGTTCTCAATTCTACTGTATATTTTTTTAAGTATGTTAAGCCATTTTTCTGTCAATTGTAGACCAATTTTTTGTTTGAAAGAGTAGGTATACCACCGAGATGGTCCCATATAAATTTTATCAAAGTCAGTCAAGCGGTTTAAAAAAATATAAAAAATGGTATACTTATATGATATTTTTCTAGTTGGCTTGGTTGGTTTTCTTAGTTGGCCTACCCATTATATATATATAGGTATACACAAAATACATGTACTTTCGAATAAACATATAAAAATAAGTTAAGGTTTTAGTTAATTAAGGTTTAGGTGCCAAACAAGCAACGACGATAGTTAATATATTTTAATTAAATTTGATTGGCGACTCCAAGGCCAATTATTTTTTGGTTTTTAGTTCCTGGGAGTCTTTGAAGGCGGTTTGATTTTATTTAAAAACAATTTTATGCTTACTTATTGCTGTGAAATAGGAATGACAAAACTGAACTAATAGCACGTAAGTAGGTATTTTATAGACTTTTGGATTGTCTTTCATAATACATTAGAGGTACTTCGATTATCTGATACATATAATATTATGTACACTAACGAAAGAGTTGCACGCCTCGGTGCAGTTTGGATTGATATTGTTGTAACTTGTGCCTGAACCCCGAGCGCCATAATAGTTGGTACACTATGGTCTCCTCTTTCCATGTTTTAGCATTCCTTCGACGTTCGGCGTTCATTATATTGTAGGGTCATCAGAACTACATATTATGTGGGCTAAGTTTTACCAAAATTGGTTCATAAGTGAAAATTCAGTAGATATAAATCAAACATCCCCTATTTTTCTACTCTTAGGGATGGAATTTTTCTTTTAAATTTAAATGAGACCACGTCGAAGGTATGCCCTAGAGTAATTACTACTGCGGCTAGTAGTCAAGAGTGCATAGAGGTTTTATGTGGGACGTGTATGTATAACAAGTGATAGCTAATGTCTGTCTATTCTGACCAGTGCACACAAATAATGAACACAGGAATGGTTTATTACCACGCGTTACGCGCTACGACTATTTGTAATATCGATGTTACTCGATACACTGGCTGACTGGAGCTACGTCATCAGGGACGATTTTGGCATGTTATTTTCTAGGGTAATAGTTTCATGACAATGGTACCGGCAACGTCAGGTGAGCTAGGGTTCATTGTATTGTATACCTAGTGCACAAACTTTTAACACGGTGGTGTTTGAAGTGTACTCTATAAACATTTTGCCAACAAGTATACAACCTGTAACCGGATCAATTATATTGAGAGAGTGATTTCTAAGTGTTATATCGGATAACCAGAGGTTGCACCACTGTATTGTAAAAAAATAAGTTAGTGGAGGAGCCTTATCACAGATAAGGGAGAAAATTGCACAAGACTCTAATTGAAATGTAAATGATAACTGCCTAGGATGTTAAGTTAAAGTTTAGCAAATTTTTTTTTGCTAAATCTTCAAAGCATCATATGAATTGTCTTAAATCTATTGAAAACCAAAAACATAACAATGTGCATAATAGCTATGTAGAAATGCAATCAAACTGCGGTCGTTATGTCGGAAAATACAGTGTATGTGGCAGAAGGTGATTTGGGCGACAGGTGTGCGCGTTGCGTGCGTTTGCGCCATCGCTGTGCCAAAGTTCAGCGCGCTCCCATGCGCGCGCGCAGCTCGCTCCGCTCCCGCCCGGCCGCGCCGCTCGGGCGCGACCGCGCGACGCGACCGACACGTGTTATTACACTCTTAAACAACGCGTGACTCCATCATCCGCTAATTCACTTACGTAGATGACATTATTACAACCGAATTACACCTCGCAGCGACTCGACGCGCATTTTACATCGATTACATTACGGTGATTTGATGCCGTTTCGATCATAATTTTAATATAATTTGTGGGGAGTGCGATAAAAACGCCATTAGTGTATTGTCTAGTGTCCGGGGAAAGATGAAGAAATTAGTGATGATTGGTGGCTCTGACGACTAGC
Organism: Acronicta psi; assembly: GCA_946251955.1. NCBI lineage: Eukaryota > Metazoa > Arthropoda > Insecta > Lepidoptera > Noctuidae > Acronicta > Acronicta psi. Next base: position 15,128,423 of record OX276475.1, on the reverse strand, counting down.
GAGCAGCGACTGGACTGTGACACCGACGTGTTGATGTTGTCGTCAGTATAATGCCTCGTCGATGTAATCGTAAAGACAAACACTATCAGTATATAATTTGCTGTTAATGTTATTGCGATAAAATGATTCAGATTGTATTATCAGGAGTGATGTAGCGAGGCGCACCCCTGGCGGCGCGGCGCCTTGTTTACACATTCATATAAAATGTTAAACAAATATTTTGAAGCGGAATAGGTCACTTGAAACGGTAAGAAGGTGAAGTGTCGCCAATGGCAGGGCGTGTTGGAGCGGAGCTGAGCGGAGCGGCGGCGGCGGCGCGGCCGGTAAGGTGACAAAAGGCTCGCATAAGGAGAGTTAATATTATTTGCGGAGGGTGTGCACTGTGCAGGTCCCGGGGGGCAACCCTTGCCTGACCCCGCTAAATCACAATACGCCACCTGACCCCACATAAGTTTCGATAAGGGATTATAGTCGAATTACTTGCTCCCAGTTATTTATACGACCTGCTGACGGCCGCGCTGAGGCGCACGCCGCCTTTTGTCACCGGACACCATTCATTCAGTCTCTTTGAACATTTCTGAAGATGTTTTTAATACATTTTGCCATGAAGGAATGACGACGGTTAAACTAAACTTTTAATAAACTGAGCATATATCCATTAACTAGTTGTTAGATTTATTGTTTTTTATTGGAAATAATTAAAATATCAAGTAACTGATGATGATTATTAAATAACCTAATTAGGTATATGGGGGAGTCGTTAGGTCCTGTTACACATTAATTAAGAGTTATTTCAACTTGTGTTGTCTGGGTTCCTAAGTAGGTACCTACATAAACATAGTGAGTTACAGCCAATGTTCGCGATGCGCCTTATTACTGCATATTCTATGGTGAAACCTAATCCTTTATCAATGTGATACGTGCCTAATGCGTAAACATCAAAATAAATATGTTTATAGATAGACTTGTAGTTAATTATTATACCTATTATTTAGAATCTCAGGTACCTATACTAATATAAGTAGAACATATCAAGACATATTTTTAAGTAGTTCCTGTACAATTAAGTAAAGCGGTACTCTAGTGCGCAGGGACTCTAGGGTCCAACAACAATGGATTTATGGATTTTGTATAGTGTCTGTAATCTGTTATTTCAAGGTTACGTTATACCTATGTAGGTACTTTATAACGTAATACATTATTTTAATAAATAATTATTAGTCGTAGCACCGTAGCACCTGTGCTAGCGTAGACAAACATTTTTGTTACTACAACACTACTTCGCACTGGTTTGAATTTCTCTTTCATCTACTATAATTTGAATGTAGATATGTATACTACAAAAAACCCTTCCCCTTTAATCACTCTATCTATTGGAGAAAACTGCATTAACAACAGTGGAAGCGACTTTGTTTTATACAATTGTTAATATAAAGATACAGCACCGCAATGTATGAAGTGTTGTGCAAACGGCTCGACTTCTTGATTTGTTGAGTATTTTTCTAATTTGTAAGAAGTAAACATACCCATACGGCAAGTGTGTAGTCCTGACAGTGTATTAAACTTAGCGCTTACCAGAGTGCGTCGTATCGTCGCTGCGTGCGCCGAATTAACGTCGGACATTATTTTGTTAACAACACTAGTCACAACATCATAATTAGAAACGGATTACCATGGCAACGGCAGCGGCGTGCATCAGACAACCATACGGATTTACTGAACTAATAAGTACCAGCACTAGTGTTGTGACAACGACCGGCAGCCGAAGTGAACCGAACGTTTCTTGTACGACTGTTAAACGACTTGTGAATTGTTTGTAGTACCGTAAACAGTTGCGTACGCGCATTGCAAATGCGCCTATGTCGCTCGTTAGGCGCAAAGTAAACGTGTTAAGTGGATTGAATTTGCAGAAGCCTGGAATCGGTTCCAATTTGTAAAGCGAGTTCAACCCCCGGGTCACAACAATGTGCCCCCGACGTGACCCCAGAGACCGGCGCTCGCGGGCCGGGGGTGACTCCGCGGATCAAAGGCTCAAGAATACACGACGGACTTAATGAATGGGAGCCGCGACACAATGGCTGACGGAGTGTGTGGGAGCACTGTTTGTTTACCCTCCCGAGCGGTCACTACACACTGGCACTGGCAGCGCCGCGCGCCGGCGGAGCGGGCTGGCGGCGGGTCTACTGACCGTGTCGCTGCTGGTCGCTGGGCAGCGCGCGCGGGTGCGGCGGCGGCCAGGCGGGCAGGTCGCGCAGGCGCATGGAGCAGTCGAGCGGCTGGTCGCGCAGGGCCAGCGCGGGCATGGCGCGGCCGCGGCCGCCGGTCCTGGGTCGCGCCGTCTCTTCGGTGCGAGCGTCCGCCCACCGAGCGCGTCCGTGAGACACTGCCGTGTGAGCGCCGCTTTTTTCCGACGGTTTTTTAGCGGGGGCGGGGCGAGGCGGCCGGCCAATGGCGGCTCGGCCCCCCCGCGCGGCGGCCGCCCGCCCCCGCGACTCTACTCTTATTTACGTGCCGTATATTAAAAGGGTTTTCCGCGTGCCGTTATGGATTTTCCTCGGCGTCGCTTTACATACGCGCGCGGACTCGCCCGCGGCGTCCCGCGCTGCGGAATGCCGCTCCTCTCTTCGTCGTCATTGCCCACAAAAACTTACCTCCGTTGTCCATTCATTTCGTCGGCGGCTCCAGTTTTTTGTCGCTCTGAAGTTTGGGTTCCTCAAGGTTCACTGATTTAAATGAGCGAGCTCGAGTGCGATGAGCCACCCAGCGAGCTCATCGGTCGTCGCGGAGTCTGCGAGGAGGCTCGCGTCGGCTAGTGGACGCGAGCGGCCGTGGGGTGTAAGTAATGAGTGGTTGTTGTGACGTCACGGCGGCGCGGGGTCACTGACCGCCTCTCAGACGAAGCCTGAACTTGAACCTGTGACGCGCGCTAATTAACATGTCACACCGTGTTACACTACAGGATAACATTACTACAGTGTGACAAAGCTCACAGCCCGGAACATATCACACGATACAAGCTTTAGGTACTTAATTCATCGGCTGAAATATCGACTTCATGGGACTCATCATAATCATCGACCTATTAACTGCCCCTACTGCTGGGCACGGGTCTCCTCGCAGTAGTATATATATATAGCAATACTTATAATACATCGGAAACACCCAGACAAACACAAACACCTAAGTTCATCACATAAATGTTTGTGTCTTGTGGGAATCGAACCCAGCGTTCGTGATCAGCAGTCCGGTACTCGAACCACTAGACCACAGACGACGTCAAAGTGAGTTATAATTACGCACATGATTTCGAAAAGAGGTGCGTGCTTTGGATTCGAACTCGACACCTTTGACTTAGTCAGTCCAGTGGTCATTCCCCTAGGCTATCACTGCTTATCATGGGAGTACACCCTGTATATCTATAACTCTGTTATATTGTTACAAAACATGTAACAATTATTTAAACACGTCAAACTTACAATAGTACGTACCTAGGTACAAGCGGTAACATATCAACCTTAGATCGATTCATTGACACGCTGACAATATTGCTATACTTAAGTATAAAGCCCGTCACAGACGTAACTATAATTATAGCGCTATAAGAGGGGTCGGCAATCTTTAGAGACGGTTACAATAAACAAGATTTGACAGTTTAACTAAACAATCAATCTAACTTCAAGGTACTTAAGTACTACATAACTAATTATAGGCACATACTCGTACGTCATTATTTGATGTGACAACATGACAATATTGTGTTGTGGTTGTAAACATCAACAACAACAACAATAATTTAATATACAAAGTACCTATTTTGCTATCTCATAGCTAACTACTTTTACTCAGCCAGAGTAACAGTAGGTACACTGAAGAAAATCCTAGTGTTCCAAAAATTTACCGATGTATTTTTTTATTATTTTGAAGTATGCTCTACTTACGTAGCTTTATAGATAAATAGCTACCCGCGCTGGCTTAGCACGGGTGCAATATAGATACTAATCTGAAAACCTTTCTCTTGAATCACTCTATCTCTTGCTGAAAACTGCATTATACTCCGTTGCGTAGTTTAAAAGACAAGCGTACAACTATAAACAGCGGGAGTGACTTTGTGTTACACTATGTAAAGATGTAGCTTCGTACCCGCGGTGATACCCGCTGTCATCTCGGTTTTCCATATTCTGTGGAATGTCCGAATATCTCGTGTTAGTTCCACCACACCAGACTCACCGGTTTATCTGAGTGTGTTGTCGTCTGTCAGTCAGTGATGTGATGTTAGGACGTTCATTAAGTAGGTAATACATCCATGTAGAGATATTACATTCATTTTATGTCTTCAGAAAACTTACAGTTAGCTATCTAGCTAGCTATACTTATATCTAGACAGTAAAGGATGAGCCATTAGGCAAGCTCAACAAAAACACCAAGTCGTTCATTATTGTTCGCTCAGAGAGAAGGAGAAAGTGGAATCTCTTGCAGCGACTGAAATAGGGAAACAAGTTTTGAAGTGTGATCATGTGTAGTATTCAATGCACACAAAAATGTCTCTCGGACGTTTTCAGTGCGCTCGACGTAGGTATACTCGTATGTTAGGTCTCAAACCGGATGATTAAAAGGTGACTATGACATAAATGTCAAAGCTCATAGAAAATGACGCGTTTTGAAAGTTTACGGTGTTTTAAGTTCGCGCGTATTTATTTGTGGTTATTTTGAGGTGGGAAGTCAGTCTGTGTAATATACCTATCTAATTTTCTACAATTTAGGTGATGTTATGACAGAAGTCATATTTTAATCTTATATAATAAGTACCTAAGTAAAGAAACAAGAACTAGATAATTTTTTTTTAACATTTATTTTGATGTAGGTGCTTACGTAGAGACATCAGCCTCCACAGAATCAACAGTAAATTAATTATTTATCTTCAAATAACATTATGAACTCGTATTTAAGTATCATCATAGGTCTTATTATCTTTAGGTCCTTAGCCCAAAAATAGTTGATAAACTCAGTTCCGCTTATCAATTATTTGCGCTACCTTACCCAACAGGTAAGTTGTCTAGGCGTAGGCCCACGCGTGGGCAGGTGGGCAGGTGGGCAGGGGGCGCTCTACAAGTGCTAGAGTCGCTGCGACTTCGACCAATGACGAAATAATTGTTTTATTGTATCGATGTTAATTGCGATCATTAACATGTTTGTACTGCATCATTATAATAATGTAAAACAGACGAACCATAATTAATTATCTTTAAATATTCTGAATAGTATGTTAATGCAGGTAAAAATAACTTTAATGTAATGCAATATGTACCTATGTCTATGTATGTCAAGACAAAGAACAACAAAATGCTCCTCGCCTAGAAGTTATTCGTAATATTAATAATGAAGTTATACCAAACTGTACGTAGTTTATAGTAGCACTAAGGTCCATCTGGCGAGCATGCATGGTCGCCACAGGTGTTAACCGCGTTACGTTTATTGAATTTATAATGTTCAGTTTAAAATTAGACAATGAAGCTATCAGATTGCCGGTTTGGCAAAGGTGTACCCACTTATGTACACCCACAGCCCACCGGTTTGTTTAGGTCGTATATTAGGGCTCCGGCGAAAACTACTACTAAGGTCACTTAGATTTTCTTAGAATAACTCAATATCACTTCCCTCGTCCTGGGAATTAAACTTAGGACCTCGAGCGTAGCAGTCGTGCTTAGAACCACTAGGCCAACGAGGCAGTTATTTCAAATAAAAAAATATGTTGTAATTGTTTATTTAAACTTTTATGTACAAAAATCCTACACAAGACGGACTTAATGCTATACGGATTTGAACTTTTCTAAAAGTAATACAATTATATCAATTTGAAAAATTCACTTTGCATATTATAGAGTAGCCAGGAATGTTGACTACAGAACACGGCACCCGTAGTAGTACCTACCTAAACAGGTATCTACTTATAAAAAAAAATACTCAATGTGTATTGATTCTTGCCTACAACATTAGCATAAACATGTTTTGCAAAAACAATCAACGCGTTAATTTCGTGTACAATGGTGTCACCAACACCAACACCAACACCAGTGTAGCCCCTGCGTATTTTGTTGACTACAATGTGACCCAAAGTGTATGGGTAGGTGAACTTATTGTAGTGGTCGAGTGTGGCCTGACCCTCGGCTCGTGCTGCACGGCGCGGCCCCCGGTCACCGGTCACCGGTCACTGTGGACCGTGTACGTTACCTTACTCTGTATTACACCACACATAGAATATAGAATTGCTTTACGAAGACTCAATCCTCACACCCCAGAGAATTTAAGAGTAGGCACTGCGGTGCAAGCCTACGTAAAGAGACAGTCCTCAGTTTTAACTTTTGCAATATTGTGCATATATTTGTCACCTACGCGTGTTCATACTGAGCCAGCTATTGTGTGGTACGGTTGGTCGTCTGTCACAACAGAGGGATGTGGGTCACGTGTGACGTCACGCTGACATCTGCCGCCCCCGCACCTGGACCATTCGACCCTATCCCTAGGCCCCGCGCCCCGTCCCGCACAACCCCGCACGCATTCAAACATTCACCCGCACAAAACGCATGCAGATTTATGTGCCAAAAATGTGAATTACAAAGATATAGAACACACAAAAAGTGACAAATTATCTTGTACGTTGTCAATACGTTTCATTATAAGTGGTTGAAGTCCCTGGAGACTTCAATCGTACCATTGTCTTATTGTGTGCATGCGGCACGGAGCAATTACAGCAAAAGAAAGCCTTCTACCCAATAAGGAGAAAGTACCTCAAAATGTCTAGCAACTAAAATCAGTTAATAACTTAAAATTCCGAAATACTGCAAATCTACTCTATTGTTAGGTTCGATACCCACAAAAAGTTCCGTTTTTTACCGGACAAACACAAAAGACCCCAAGTTACGGTACAAGACCTCTGCAAGTAGTTTGTAACTCTAAGTAATAGTAAAAAACGCTAAATAATTGTCGGTTATAAAACCGTTTTCGTAAAAATACGACGCAACGTTACTGTTTTTTTTGTCAGTGAAGAAAGCTTTTTAATGTTTATTGTATTTATAAAAATATTTATTTCTTTTATATTTTAACTATTACTGTAGATACTTACTTACTATCTCTTTTGTAATAATTGGTTTTGGATGTTTTTCTATTTGCGCAAGTATACCTACATACTTAATGTAATCTGAACACACTGCAGTTGGTAGTCAGGTAGATTGATTTATTGTAATTATCATTCAATTGATCATACTTAATTTGAGTATCACACTCAGTATTGAGTAACTAACCGGTACATTACACATCTGATATGAACCACTAAATTATACTTAAATATTTGAAACAAACATTTGAAAATGATTTTTGTATCTCCGAAAGCAGTTGCTGAACTTAAAAAATTGTGTAATTTTAACATCAACTTCGCTTTCGTAGAGCTTCCAGTGCCTCTATATCAGCGTGTCGTATCGTCATGTTGCGTGATGTTAATCTCTAGTGGCGAGCCCGCGACGGGCAGCGCGGCGTCCTGCGGGCAGCGGCTGCCCGTCGCCTGGCCCTGACGACTTCATCATCACCCTGACCCGTTATCAAGGTGTGCACAATTAGCTCGCTCTCACAAAAAACACTCAGCGGGACATCGGGTGACGCACGGTGACGCGGTGTGTAGTTTTGTGCTCGTCGCTATGTGTGACACACATCGTAACGTGACACTGCGCACAAATTGTGGTAATTATGTATTTAAGTAGTACAGGTACAGGTAGGTATACAACGAGCATTGCACTCGAAGTTCACTCATTAGTAGACTGCAGTTAAAACGGTTCTTTAGCAGTGAAATATGGTATTTGGCATTAGCTGAAATAATTTTATTACTGTAAATACGTATGTAATTATTATGTAATGTCATTCATACTAAAAAGTTAAGTTTCTTCTGTTTAAAAAAGGGGGTTGATTATGACAATGGTTTTAACAGTAGGTATGTGAATACCCAGTCATAATACTAGTTAAACTAGTACAACGGGTAGTTGTGACGAAGTTATTAGTTAGCTTCTATTTCTACAATTAAAAATATAATCGCTGTTGTTGTTGTTATAGACAGCTAATTATGACGGTTTCATACTATGCATGGAACAATAGCTGATTTGGGACTATGTAGAGTCAAGTGTAGAAATACTGGAAGGAAATGGAAATACTTGTTGAGTATATCACATATCCACATTATTTATTATCATATCACAGATTACTTAGAGTTATTAGGATATTTGTTTACACTTTCGTTACTATGTGACGGCACCAAATCAAGATACCTTTTCATAAACACATTACATAACATTTCCACCAACCACCAAGCGTAAAGTTATCACGAGCTTTTGTGTTTCCATCTACTTACAGTAAACTTGTAGGTTAATACCGGACATTAAAGTTATTAAGTTGTAGAGTGTACAGAGGGGATTAGCCCCCGGCGGCGGCGGCGGTCCGGTGGCGGGAGTCGCGCAGCATTCATCAAATGATTCGTTTCTTATCTGTGCGCGGCCTCCGCACTCCGCACTACCATTGTGTCGCGGACTTGCGGTGCACTCCGCCAGCCCCAAGCTCTCCACAAGGCACATATTACCGAGTACTAACATGATTGAAACACTGATCCTTTCTGACCACAATAGGCAAAATAGCAAAATCAACCATATAAACTTCACGTCCTTGTTGCTAAAATGTTGCTGTCTTATGCATACAAAGCTGGTTAGGTACAGGAAATAAAGGCTGTTTTATTTTATTTACTTATATATTAATAATGGGTCATTTAATCAAAATTATACTTAATAGTTATTGAAATAGGCTTGCCAGGGTCACCCTTATTTATTGTCATAGTTAGATACAAGCTAGTTATCAATAAAAACATTTGTCACATGAAAGAAATAATCCCATTGTGGCGATTATAAAAAATCAGCCCCTTTCTTAGCTCAGTACCCTTTGACTTGGAGCCCTCGCAGTCGCACCCGAGCACACGAGCACTTGTCAGCACGTCACAACACAATGTACGCGTCACGTTACCCCTTCAATATCGAAGAGCATTGTGTCCTTCCTTACATCTTACAAGTGCAAATTGAGATGTAACGAGGGCTAATATTTTAAGTCCGTACGTAGACTAGCAATAAGTTTGTGTTCAATGTTTTTATTGGGAGTATAAAGAAAAATTCGAACGCAGTCAAATCTTATGACTAAATCCTAAATGTTGTGCAGAATTACAAAGAAACTTAAACTTACTTATTTACGTTCTGAAAAGAATTATATTTTATTGAATTTAGAAAATTTTAATCCAAATCTGGGATGAACTAGACGCATATTCAAAAGATTGGCTTATAAAGCATTAAGCCGTGACGAGTGGAAGGAGGGTAGGAGGCCTGCAGTGGGACCAACCGCGCTGATAATAATAATAAGGAGTCCTGACCACCGGTAGCTTGGACACTATTATATTTTTGCATTTTTAGTTAAATACTTAAAAATGAAAAAAAAACTATGGGAAAGTATGAATAAATGGAATAATAATAAGATTTAGTAATTAAGTAGTTATGGATTACCCCAGGTCGGTATAAAGTCGCTCTCCAAGAGGCCTCTACGCGTTGGACCTGGGGACACAGGCGCAAGCCTACCAAAGGACCGGATGTCTCCCTCATAGGAGGCATGCCGTGACACCGTAAAAGGAGATACAAATACCGTGAGATATTATTATATGAGATACCGTGTTTCAGTTTGCTGAAACACGGTTTTAAATTATTATTATTATTTGTGCAAAGCACAAAGCATAGCTTGTACAAAGCATTTATGGTACAGACAGTACCAAAGTACTGTCTGTACCATAAATGCTTTGTTTAGTTGTTAACTAAGCTGCCGAGATGATTGTAATGTTGAATCTTTCTTCTACATTATGATTATAAAACAGATATTCATAAGACGTTCTACGTGCTAAGACTGATCTCATCCATAGACTAAGTTAAAGACAAAGACTAGCTTGCAGATTGCTTATCGCCTTCTTGAACGTAAACGTGAATAGGAATTTGGTGACAGTATATTGAACGATGGATGCAGATTGCAGGTGGCATATAACCGGTCCTTGTAGAAGTCTATGGGGGAGGCCTTTGTTCAGCAGTGGACCTCTGTAGGCTGATATGATGATATTATATATTATGATATGACGTGACGCGATTCGTGTGTATAATTACTTTACATTGTAATTTTGAATAAAGTTTACGTTATAACTAAGTCTACGTTATAACTAAGAACATGTTTGTAGAGTCGACAAAACTAATAATATTCTGCAATAGTGTAGTAAGTGCGGCGCTCCGGAGCCCCTAATGTTATGCCCCACATGTTGGGGTAATGAAATCAATTTAGCGCGGAGGGCTCCCGACAACGTATTTGTGGGTGACAGCCAGGTAAACGAGTTCGATTCGCGATCGCTTGAGATTTAACCGAGGTGTGCTTAACGGCGGGTTGAGTTGAACCGGGCCGGCTGCCCCTCACTGTGCAGGCGTAAGGATGAAGTGCGCTAGTTTGGCGCCGCGCCAACTCACCCAACCGTTCGGATAAGTATTAGCAACTAGCTAAATACTAACTACTGTAGGGGTCTACTACATACTTAGTTGTGTTTAAATATATCGATTTTGGGGACTTAAATGCATGTTACTTTGTTTGTTTCGTTAACAGTGCCTCATTGGTCTAGTAGTCCTAAGCACGGCTGCTACGATAGAGGGCCTGGGTTCGATTAGTGTTGGGTTTTTCCCAAAAATGTAAAGTTCCCGGTAACAGCTCGGAGTCTCGATTTGTGCCCGGTTAATGGCAATAAGCTCGCCCCCATTACATGGGAGCTAAACATACCGGGTGAACTGTAGGTGTAGGCACACCTCTGCATCCCTTTGGGGAATACATGCGTGATGTTACAGTACAGAAGTAGTGTTTTGACAACTCAAGTATTATATTCGTTTGTTGCATTATTATTTATGTATCGCAGAACAAGCCGACGCGCGACGGTCGCCGGTATTGACACACAAATGTTTGACTGTAACGTTACTATTAATTCTGTGTGTTCTGTGTTACTCCTTCGGGAACACGAGGGTATCGCTTAGAGAAGCGGAAACTAAGAACATGAAGCAGTGTTGTTGTTTCGCAAGCCATACTTAGGATTAACGGTGATATGAAGTACCTACCTAGGTAATCTGCAGGATTGTTGCGCAAAATTTATAACCAACCCACCAACAACTAGGTACAAGGTACGATCAATTCTATAGTATTCAGTAATTACTTAGTTGTAAGTATTCAGTTGTTGCATGGAGGCACTTAAGTGGGAACATCGGTGGTATTGTACCTAGTTAATTAACGCGGTGCTCGAGTGTTCAGCATTATGTGCGTTGTCACGCGCTGTAAGTTACAGTCATACAATCCGCAGCACAGTGCGCAAGCGCAACATAACTGTTTCGCCACCAGCACCTCGGTACCTGCACCACCCACCATCGCAAAATAAATGCACAGTGCACACTGTGCCGACTATTTGTTAAATAGACATAATGAATAGGCTGCGTTTACTAACTTATTTTCTTAAAATGTATTGAGTTTAGCAACCACGTTACTACCAGGCTTTTTGTGACTAACGTTAGTAGGTGCTACGGGCCTTATGGGCCTGTACCTAGGTACCTCGGTAACGCAGTGGTACCTACCACTGCGTTTATTTTAATTGGTAGATACCTACATGGATATAATTGTGTTATGAGTTATGACACAGGCGTGCTCCACGTATCTCATTCAGTGTATAGTTTTTGCCGGTTTCAGACTCAGTACCACGAAATGTATAAATAAATGGCGAACGTTGCATTTAATATGGTTATTAATATGAATTTAATCTGTCAAAGATCGTTGAATATAAATGTTGAAATTGATTATAAATGCTGAATATGTTAAAGATTTATGTTTCGCTAGCTTCGTGGAACATGGCACGCATCAATATGACACGCTTGGAAGTTTTAATTAATCACGCTTTCAATAAAATTAATAATATAGGTAAGTACCTACTGACTTGGCGGTTTGTTTCAATACATTCTGTAGCTGAACCCTGACATTTTATAACTGTTCCTCAAGTAGTGACCTCAAGTACTAGCGGCAGCCATAGCCAATTTTCTTAGGTGGTGCGAAATCTCAAAGTGCCGCTGTTTACCAAAAAACTTTTCTTTGAACTCTTGTGCTTTAAAACATCGGGCTATTTCGGCGCCCTCACCCCCGCCGCGCTGCCCTGGGGCCGTCACTGTCGAGTGGTTTTGTTTGTCTGAATGGTGTTTATAGTGATGTGACTGATGAGTGAGTGACGTACCTGTGATGACGGAGGGCCTGTGCGGCGTACAGGAGGCGGCCTGCAGCAGCCGCTGCAGCCGCGACGCAGGGTACACCAGCCATGACGTCGGCTCGCGCCGCCTCTGCAACACACAACAGTGATTAATACTTTGATAGCGCACCCAGTGATGAGGACGGACAGAGCTGTCACCACCGCTGGGCTTGGGATCTTTACTGGAAACAGTTCCATAAAAGGGAATACATAATGAAGTAATGTTGCTCTGATTAAGATTATCTAGGTTTTAACATACCATACGTTTTGTTATTATTTTTAAGATTAAATATAGAACACCGCGGCTGGTTGCACAAATTGATGTCAGTAAGTCATAATGTTTCTTTATGTTCCTTATTATGATACCTACTTAAATAGACCCTAATCCTTTGTTAGATTTCAAAGTTTTTTAAACGGGTCGCATTGTAATCTCATAAATCAAGTCCTTGGCCCAACCATGTCACAGATTACGTGCACGTGACAAAAACACGTGCGTGTTAGTGTGTGTCGCTGTCGCGTGGTGCGCGCGCGCAACCCTTCCGCACAGGTGGCGCGTTAGAAGACGTAAAAACACTTAGAAAAACACAAGGACGCGCGTGCCGACACAAAAAATAACAACCCTTTGTCCCCTGAGCCGCTTCTATTGCACGTTTTTATGCGGCAATTATGTGGCTATCTAACGCCGACCCCTCTGCCGGAACTAATTAGCTGTTAGCTTCCCACGGTGTTTTATGTTAAGCTATAATCGTCTAATTTTATAACGACAGCTCTAACTCCGACCCCTTTTTAAAGAGGATTTACTGAGCGCTTCGGCAGCGCTCCCGCTGGATACATAATTGAGCAGGCTTCAAGCGGTACAGCGGTACATAGCGCGAGGCTTCCCTTCAGCCGCGTCAAATATAAAGCAGCTGAAGTACATAGCGGGAGGCGTCGCGGCGCGGCGGAGGCGGTGCTCCGTCTCGCTCGGTAATGTATTCACGTTTCCCGAGCCGCTCATTTTTTATCGCAGTCGCGCGGCGCATTAGAATTTCCAGGCGAGAAAATCTCACGCACACCGCAATCCTCCCCGCGGTCTGCTCAATTTTCAACCTTGCAACAAAGGAATATGGTGTAAAATTTCTTTGCGAGTTTTCACTGTGTGCGGGGGGTGGAAGGAGGATTGCGGAGAGGGGGCGCGGGAGGTTCGCTACATTGTAAATTCGCGCGGGGAAATGCGGGCGGGTTGTGACGCGGCGGCGGGGTGACGCGAGGCACTGGCTGGGAGGAGGGGGGGAGGGGGCTTGTGTGCGGCTCGATAAGGAGCGTCCTCCGGGTCTTCCGCTCGGCCGCGGCTCAACACGACCACCACGCTAACTTAGGCATATTCAAAATGCTAATTGCCATTTAAATTGATTTAAACTAAAACCGAGCACACAGCGCATTATGCATCGTGTCGTGGCAAGCTACGAATCTGCTACGTTAACATTGCAGGGTCCAACGAGCATTTACTTTTAGAAGCATATTTTTTAGCACACCCACACAGCGTATCACAGTACTTAATATAATTCAATTTATATACCAAAACGAGTCATACACGTTACACGTATGATAATAATATGGTGTATAACTTAGGTGGTGTACCTCAAAACAGTGGCCGTGGTCAGACAGCAGAAGGTCACAGGGCACACGCGGTTTGTTTGTAGTTGTAACTTGTAACACCTGCCCGTGTTTACTGCCAAAGAGGCTTCTAGGTATATCGATACTTACTTACAAGTCTTTATTTAGGCTTCGACTTGTAATATCTACTATTAAAAAAAACAATAACAGAGCACACATATTATGTTTCTTGTGCCTAAATGTTTTTATAACAAGTTTTTCCTTCAGTTACCATTTTTAGGATTATCGACATCGGTGTTACTTTTATTGATGTAATGAAACAAAATATAGTTATTTTATGACTGTCTAGTGATTATCCATTTTAAGCAATAGGAAAAACAACGCATACTTACCTGCTTAAATAGGCACTTAGGGAAAAAAAATTAGGTAGTGATTATGTCTCCCTTTCTGACATCGTTGCAACATTCTCATTCAGAAGAATTATTGACGACTGAGATTGTGTTCTACTCATAACTTGTAACTTGTTCCTTTTGTCTAAGGTCACGCACACTTGGCTTTCGTGTCTATAAAACATAGGTTCTGTTTAACGCTACTCTGCATATTCGTATAAATATGTACCATTTATCACGATGGTGCAGATGCACAATCTTGTCCGCCTCGGTTGCCCTTCAATGCCTGGCCCGTCGCGATACGCAATCGAGTGCGGACACTCTCGCGCTTGACCGCATGACATACTCGTAAGCTCCGTGAACTCCACTTATCTAAACACTCATAAATAATGGCAGGACTTTGTTTCGTTTACTCGCAACTTTACACGAAACACACATCTATGGAAGTAGTGGTGGTTTCCCCAGCGCTACATGTTTGCACAGATTCAATGAAAACAATTTAAATTACTATCCTGCTCACACCCCGCGAACAAAACCCTGAGGTATATGTATACTTAAACTGATGAGTTGACTAAGTGGCACATGAGGACAATTTCACCCACCTCTAGGTACCACGCGCTCTGAAGGCAGCCTCTCTACGGCAACTAGCGACATCTGCCGTGAGGCGGGAGGCATGCGATGAATATTAACATGCCCTCTACATAGACCCCTTTACCCTCCCAGTCAAAGAGGCACCTGTGTCATACATAATAGGTGCCTACCTAATACATACACATTGGCGACGCGTGCCCGCGCCGCGCCGCGCCGGCTTGAAAGCACTTTCGGTCAATTACGATGGATCCCTCACGACCGCGTCTTACAGAATGTTAAATATGTCACTTTATCGATAATTTTGAAGTGAAAAGGTACTGATACCGAAGTTCGGTTCCAACAAAAGTTATAATTATTTAGTTTCTATATTATATTCATCACATTACCTGATACGTGAACTATCCTTTGGGTACTTACAGTTCATTTTTGTTATAAATATCATTCGGTATAACTGAGCTATCACATAAAAAACAAAACGCAAAACATGGAATGGTCGTCATTTCAAAGTTGTATGATATTAAACAAAGGCCAGTGTCCAACTGGAGCGCCCTCCCCCCTATCCCCCCTGCCCCTCCTGCCGGGCCGCGAGCCTCCCTCCTCCTTATCTTTGAAATGTTATTTAACGGGACATTTTGCTTGTTGGGCTCGGGAGCTGGCAATATAAATATATTTGGATAATCCATTGAGTTCTGATCGCCTGGTTACGCAAAATGAATAACTACCTACCTAGGTACTGTGTTGTTAGTAGTAAGACATAATTAATTACATAACTTTACCATCAATCAGTGCACTTATGACTGTATCTACCTTAACAAGCAGACCACCGCCTGATGGTAAGTGGTCAACGTCACCCTTGGACAACTGCTTCTCTCGCCTCTTACGAGATGCCGATCTGAATGGCCGTGAGGATATTGTATTGTAACTCGTCCCCACACGGCGAAAACTTATTGTGACGTTATTTATTAGTAGCTTATGCCCGCGACTTTCCTCGCGCGAAATAGTTACTATGGGAAGCCTTTCTTAATAATTACATCTATTCCGTTTTTCCACAGATGTCTTGTGTGCATTACCTTATATTGTATAATCTCTCCGATAACTATAATAGTAGAAAAGCATAAATAGTTTTGACTTCCAAATGAACTTTCACTCCGTAGATATTTCAACAGATTTAAGCCTTTTTCGGCAGGACAGGCAGCCTATGTCCTTTTCCAAAGTCTAATCTAACGTAGAACCAAATTTCATGAACATCGGTTTAGCGGTTTAGGCGTGAAAGCGTACCTGACAGACCGACAGAATTACTTTGACATTTATTATATTTATTAGTAGCGATTGTAACTATCTATATTACAATATTGTAATAAGCAGACCCGTTGACGTTAAAGAGCTGTGGGCATGAACCATAATTCAATCAGCGAGATTGATGCGTTTAAAGTCAATAGAGAACCCATTTTGATTGTTGGTAACCTGGGATCTTTAATACAACAACTCGTATAGGTATTATTCTGTTTGTTGTGAGTAACAATTAAATAACTTGAACAACATAGGCTGGTCAATGCTATAGATAGTTTATCTATCATGAGTTGCCGCTTTATTTAAACCAATAAATCAACTATGTCGTTAGGTTTTAGACACAACTGAGCAATATCTGTGACAAATACACGTGCTGAGTGCGGCCGAGTGACAGCAATCACAAGTTCACAACACAAACGTAACGCGCACGTGTCACGTTACTGTGCCAGTCTGCCACAACACTCAACAAGTCACAAATCATAAAATATTTAAACACCTATTTTGTTTGCAGATATAGATAAATAATCAACCGTTTAACATGCACAGTGCATGTTAAACGGTTGATTATTTAAAATAATATTTCATGAAAATGTACAACAGTAAACCTTTTCGGGAAATACTGGTATTGAAGTTATGAACTTTTTAAACACTAATAAACTCAGTAAAATCTCGTACGCATCACTACATAGTATAAAACAAAGTCGCTTCCGCCGTCTGTCTGTCCCTATGTATGCTTAGATCTTTAAAACTACGCAACGGATTTTGATCCGTTTTTTTTACTAGATAGAGTGATTCTTAAGGAAGGTTTATATGTATAATACATGACCACGCGGGCGAAGCCGCTGGCGGAAAGCTAGTGTTTATATAATCTATAGATACTAATATTATACAGGGTGTTTGGTAGAACGTTGAACATACGAAAATGGTGGTTAGTTGGGGTCATCTGCTACCCACTTGGCCCAAATTATTTGACCTTGGCCGCACCGTTTACATTTTTACTTTTTTTAATTTCACAGAAAATTACCAGTTTTTTTTACTTAAAATTCGAATATAATAAGACATTAATACAAAACAACATCCTGCCTGTTTTACCCATCACAAGTAAAGATATTCGAATTTAAATTGATAAAAAACTGATAATTTTCTGTGAAATTAAAAAAAAGTAAAAAAAAAACAGTGCGGCCAAGGTTAAATAATTTGGGCCCAGTGGGTAGCAGATGACCCCAACTAACCACCATTTTCGTATGTTCAACGTTCTACCAAACACCCTGTATAGCGGTAAAGTTTGTGAGGCTGTGGGTAATCTCTGGATCGATGAACCGATTTGGTAAAATCTTTTACTGTTCTTTGTAGAAAAGTACCATAAACATAAAATTATAGTAATAGTGTCCTAAGTTAAACGTCGCTAGTATTAGGCACTATCCGAATAACAAGTAGCAAAGTTATTCCCAGACACTGAGCCCAACCACAAGTGAGCCAACCGTGCTAGTTACAAATACATGTTTTATGTACATCGTCACAGTTTCGGTAGATATGATCCGCATCACATAAAGGGCAACAATAGGCCTACGCACCATAAGTATTTAGGCCTTTAGGACGGATAGTGTTGTAAAGAAATAGGTACGTGCATAGATAGTTTTAATATCTTGTGATTGATTGTTAAACATTAATAATAATGTGATTCTGATAGTGTGACTCTACTTTTTAGATGAGAATCTGTATGACGTGTGCGTGATAACGTGTCGGACACCAAACGCTAAGTGATTTACATAATATGTAGTATAATGTTTGTGATAAGATATGCGCTGTGTACAAGTCATGTCACTTACATTTATTGCGTGTTATCATAGTAATTAAAATAATACTAAAAGCATAAGTAATTTCACTAGTCCAAATATCTGTTGCTTCTAAATCACACTACGTGAAGAGAAGATTGTACGATGAACAATACCTAGTGTTGTCGCCCCACCTATGTGTATGTATCACCTACACCTGCAACACGAAACAGATTGCCGAGGCGTCGTCGAAATTAGTGACAAAACTAAAGGGTGTACCTACGTATATTCTGAAACGTTGACATACATAAGTTGATACACCTGACAGTAAACAAATTTTATTCTACAACTTTTGGAAATACCTGCTGTCATCAGCAGGTTCCTATTTCTATTAATAATGAACCTTAGATACCCGTTCTTTCGGACTGGTACAGATTTTCCGTTTCCCAGGAAATGGTCGAAATAAATAATAATGTGTTGTTTCCTTTTTTTTTTATTGCCGGACTGCCAAGGAATTATTAAGGTACTTATCGTTATATATTCGTCCTAAAAATCCAAGTGTCCTTAGATAGGGAGTTTGAAGAGAAAAAACAAAATGGCGGATTTTTCGCGCGAAATAGTAAAATCTTAATAAAAACATTTTACCGTACCTATCGAGTAGGGTACAGTATCAAAATTGAAATTAAAAGGGGATTCCGAAAACATAATAATTAAATTAGAAATAAATTGGCTAAAATTATTTTTAAGTAATTTTTTTGGCAAGCACTAAATATCAGTATGTTCACGGGTGTAGCACAAGCAATATAAGTGAATGCGCTGCACTGGTCTCCAACGTGAGAAATAGTTAATGGAGTGTGAAACATGTCGAGCATGCAACATGTTCAGCAAGCAGGCCGGACGAGCAGCGCGGCAGCGCCGTGCACGTGAGCCTAGCTACTGCACACTGCACACTGCGCACTGCAGAGCATCCACTTAGCCGGAGCAGTTTAATTTTTCAGTCAGCTGATTTATGTAAGTACACGTGTACACGCTTCATGAAAACTATTTACCGTCGAACTCTAGCGAAATTTATAAAGAAGAACCTTAAAGACTCGAGATTATTGGTATGAATAGTCATTAACGGCATCTATGAGTACCACCACCATCACTAGGTACTTAAAGTCGGTTTGAAAATTTAAAATATGTATCAGTCTGTATACTTACATACACAACACAATAAGTACTTGTAAATGTTCTAAGTTCGAGGTAGGTATTGCCTAGTGCTATATCCCATCAAATATATGGTTATACTTAAAGTTATGTTGGACTGTTAATGGTATACGTATAGAATATCCCGTTGTTATTACTAGAACAATTCCATCAGTGTTTCATCAAAAAGGCTGCAGAGGCCGACACATTATTTTGAACGGTGTCTGCCGTTGTAAGAACCTGCAACACAGGGCAGGACAAGTGTGGGGATTATTAAAACAAATGCGGCATGTGCATGCCAAGCCGAGGTCAAGGACAGCCCAAGTGGAGCGCTCGCCTGGCCGCAAAGGTCACTCGTCGTAACGGGACGTGCGCCCGCGCCGCGCCCCCGGCACCCGCGCCCCCGCGCTCACCCCGCCGTCGCTCATTCACACGACAAGTTAGTGTTTTGCGTGAGACAGTTAACTGAAGCAAGTGGTGACACGGCATGTTGAATAAACACTGTCCACGTTATAATGCTGCTAAACACTTATATCAAAATAGTTGTGCACAAAATACGGGTTTACTAAATTGGTATTCTGAAAAAAGTTGACTTTGTTTTAGAGCAATTAAAAAGCAGTAGAACAATTCCATCTCAATGTAATCGGGCACACCTCAACCTATATGGTTTTCACGGCCGAAATCACCGTGGGAACACAAGTACTAAAAAGCAGTGCCGTGTCCAGTGAGGAGTATGTCAAATTGTGACTGTTAAACCAAAACTCAAAGCAAAACCAATGTCTGCGTTTTATATAGCGCTCAAGTTTTTGTATCGGCCGGTGCGCGGGGCCGAGCCCAGTGCCAAGCCCGATACACACTGAGAACAGAAGTCGCATTCCGAATATTGCTCCAAATTCGATCATGTGTGTGATCCTAGAGTTCCCAAGATGATGAATGTATGAAGAAAGCGCCATAAAAATACTAAGTTTATTACTTTTAGTGTTTGAAGCTGTACCTACCGACGGTTTTTTCATGAACTGGATCGGATCGACGAACGAAGAGGGAATGGCATAAGCTTTCCACAAATCACATAGAATCTAACGTTTACAAATGTCATTCCCATACATTTTGTTTCTATTCGTTTGTCGATCTGAACGTTGGTTTGCAACTTGGCTAGGCCCATAGTCATTGTACATTACAGGAGTATCATACACAGCTGCATGTGCACAATACTTCTGTGTGTCTCTATATGTGTGTCGGTGTTACCAATCAGTCGGTTGCGCATGCGCTAATCGCGTTTAATTGCACGGCCTCGCTGCGTCGTCCACCCGTCGCCGTGGTGCGCTTTATGATGCGCCCGCGCATCGCTATAAACCGCGCATGTTAACCTGCGTAGTGCCTTCAAAAAGAAATTTGAAGTTGATCCGTTAATATTTCGTAAAACATGAAGCTGTGTATATTAATTACAGTCTAATGAGTTTCAACTGAACCCGCCTCACTTGTTATAAAATTATTTATAATATCATCAGAATTTACACAGTTATCCACTATAAACAAAATAAGCAGATAACAATAATTAAGTATATTGTTCTCTATTTTGTGAAGTTTAGAGCTTTCATCCATGGAGAGCTGCCGAGAGGTAGCTCCTACAATTAGCACGAATCATACACATAATACACATAGGGAATTAGATCAGTGATAGTGGTTCCGTACTTAGGTACTCCCACTCCCGTCCCTCGGGGCTGTGAGACGGCGAGGTTCGCGCGTGGCTGTGATAAGTGCGCTGATCAACCGATCTGTAAGGTTCTCATTAAATAAAAGGTAAGGCTCACACGTCACAGTGTGCCGACGAAAGCGTTACACTTGTCCTGCGCCAGTGACGAGCCGGTGATATCATGTGATGATACCATGTATTTAGCGAGATACCATCAGCGCAGGGCGCAGGGCCGCCACCCGACAGGATGCGAGCTTACTTTGTAACGTGCAGCGTTACTTTACAATCCTACATTGTTGAATTAGCCTTTCAATCATTTAGAATACGGCAATTTTTTAAATATTATTCGGAATCCTAAAACTTTTTCCATAGCTCAAGACTTTATCAGTTTTTTTTTATCTTAGGCTTGCGCTTGACCACAACTCGCCTGATGTTTAGCAACGATGTGGTCTACGACGGAGCGCGCTTGCCTAGAAGAAACAGAAGCACTGTCGTCTTGAAGAAAACCAAATTTAAAGTCTCGGGGAACAAAGATTTCGGCAGCAACTTCTCTAATAGAGCAGTTCGCACTAATATATGTGGAGGCAAAACGTTTAGTGCGAGATTTAGGCTAATATTCAGAGGCGATGCTAAGCGTAAAGTAACGCTTCCGTATGTCAAATATGTATATCAATTTGACATACGGAAGCCTAAGTTGATTCTTAGCATCGTCTCTGAATATAAGCCTTAGACACTTTCCATGTAGCGGTGGCGCCTTGAAGTAGCTCTGCTCGTCCGATAGTGAAACGGGTATGGGGGAACTGTGTCATGTAGTTCTGATGCTCACTCTCCGAAATGTGTAACCGGAAAATGAAACCGATAGAAGACTGATAGACATGCAACTTTGCGCCGATGCTCAAGGCTTTGCAGTTTGGCATTGCAAAGTGCGTCATTGCCGATGAGCTTCTTGGCTCTCTTTCCAATGGACTCCAAAAAAGCAGTATCTATGAATGTATATCCTTTATCTTTATAGAATTTAAGTAACGATTATGTATGTTAAGAATAATTATGATGATAGATATGATGATCGTACATCATATTACAAGGGCTAGGTACGAACTCTACGTACTAATGAATGTGTGTGTGTGTAGTGCAGGCTGTGCAGCCCTCGGTGTGCGCGCGCCCCGCAGTGTAGTGCTCAATCAATATGTATGTGCTCCGCGTGTGTATGACAATGGGCGTCGCGACGCTTCGGGGAAGGAAGCGCTCTCCTCCGGCCACCTGCGCGCGCGCACCACGCGACACACATACCAAACCCACTGTATAGTGGCAGCGAGTCGCGATGCTAATCAATAAATCACAATATTTCTAATAACTCACAGCTCATCAGCATGCTGGGCTCGCGTCCTCCGTGTGTTATTTAACGGCCAGTGATTAACGCGTTGCATGACAACTCGCTCATTAGCACCGCACCGCACTCGCCGAGCGAGTTCCCAGGGACAAGTGCCTTTCATGTCACCGATACTAACTACAGCGCACTGTGTTTGTTTTTAAAGTTCATCATTCAAATGAAATGACATGACTTACATAAGTAATGATCACATAACTGATCTAACCAAACCACCGATGAAATTATATTTTATGGCGTTGGTTGTGTTAACAAAAACTCTACTAAACTGAACGGAGTATGATACTTATTAATAACTTCTGAAGGGACATAATAATATAGTTAGTTACTTAATCAAATATTGAATGCTAGGTGAGATACCCGTAATAGGGAATGTACGTGAACTAAATAAACGAGCACATTGTGTAGGCACTATACCTACCTTTAATATCAATTTCCGATAACTTTGTATTCAAACATATTAAAATGTAAGCCAGCGGGCACATTACGTTAATAGTTCGCCTGCATACATACACAATGCCCCGGCTGTTCTCGGAACTGCGCTCGTAAACTTACCATGTACCTAGCTGGATGCTATGGTGCAGTACCTACGTGTGCGCAGGCTGGTCCACAACCGGGAGTCGAACCGCGCGCCCATTGGTCGCCGCCTGCAATTTCTCACATGTAAATAGTGACACAGCGGCGGAGTGTCTGCAGGACATTGCTGATTGGTGGCGACGCAATTAGTATTCTATTTCGTCAGTAGGTACTTGATACATCCTAGGCATAAGTAATGCTATTAATAAACAGCGCTTACGCTATCCTTTTATGATGTCACAATGGGCCAATTTTTTGATTATTTGATAAAAAATATGAATATCTGCGATACTTTTGATTTAAAATAAAGAAACAAAACTATTCATTTAAATCAGTAGTTTTCGAAACGGAATTAAATTAACGGAAATAGGAGGCAAGTATTGCAGTAACCGAACACGAAACCAAACTCCGAATTGTTACTGAGCCTTTAATTTTATAAGAAAAAAACGTCTCAGCCTGGGACCGACACATAGGTCGTGGTTACGTAAAACGTATACCTACATAGAGATAGCACGTAAACTTGTGCAGATGAGTCGCTAATGTGACATATCTAATACGTTATATCAGTATTAAAAATGTACAGCTGTTAAAGCCAAATCGGTGAACAGAAAAAACGATCCTGCGCTTTAGGCGCATCTGATCTCTGAACACGCTGAACCAATTTGAACAATACAATATTGGAATGTCCACACCGGTCTACTTTAGTCTGCCGTATTGGTATCTTCGTGTATGGCAACGATAACAGGTGTTCCCATACATTTAACATAATTAATTAATTACTAAAGCTCATTGTCCCATAAGGCGAGGAGCAATAAACGCTTTGGTCTACTTCCTGGCAGATCATCGTAATATTATCATAATGGGCATATTAATTCAGGTGTTTTAGTGAATCAGAGACGAGGATGCGGCTACGCATGCGCGGCACGACCTGCGCAGGTGTGCGGCGCGCGCGTAGCATAACAAGCGCACACACACACATACGCAACATATTAAGGTTCACAAGACAACAAACATGCAACCTTATGTTGTTGATGATAAGATAATAATTGATATCTTTGAAAAGGTCTTATTGTTATTTCGTGTTGATACTAAAGTTTACTTGCCCATGTTGTACATGAGGTGTATTTAGTCTGTCCTCGATAAGTCTCCGCAGATTAAATGAAGGCGAGACTTGAATATGAAGCAGTCGCATCTCGCCAATTGTTTTTACAAACCATTTCATATGAAATACATTTACAATTTTATAATGGCCTCATTACAAAGTAAGGTTGTCTCTAGGTAACACTCGCCTGGTCAAGAGGAGCGATATGACAGACAGCAGGTATGAATAATCTGTTACTTAGTTACCTACCGGATATTTGCAATTTAATAAGAAAGCTATGTAGCAATAGTATGATACCTCATTGTATTTTTGCACCTACAATATTTTCCAGAAACAAAAGCAAGAATCAATTGCGATATTAAAACCTACATTGTAAGAAAAAAAATACATAGATTAAAATCGCGCCAGACTTATATGAGGCAGCCCTAGCGCGAGCAACCAACGTTTGCATCAGCTTTACTCAGAAACGACAAACGACACGTAGATCTTAAAGCGACGAATATTAACACCACTAGATGTAACAACAATACCTTGACGCGGCGCGGGCTGGCGCAGTGCCAGACATTATAGGCAATCGAGCGTGCAGTTTGCGATTCAACCGATAGGCGAGCTTCAGCCGAATCCGCAACTATTGCCAGCTACCGTCAATAATGACGCACTCGCTTGTCACTACTGGAGTTCTAAAAAACTTTTACAGCTCTATCCTGCCACGTCACGGATGATAGGGCTGCTCTAATAAACAAAACGTATTTCAATGTAATAATGCGTTGTTAACACGTTTATTAGGAATAACGTATCGCAAAAACGGATCAAGAGAAATAGAGTACTTAATTCATAACATTAAACTGGAACGTCTGCAAATAATGCGAAGGTATTAGGGATAGTTTTAGTTACCAGCTCAGAATATGTTATATATAGGGTGGTAGAGATAGTGAAACAATCACTATACCTACATAAGTAAGTTGCACAGAGTCAGCGATATAAGAGGATACACCTTAATTGCACCTTTGATTAAAAAACTTGGGTAAATCTCATAAGCCAGTAAGCCAAGTTTTGACCTGAGTGACCTGGTGTAATGTTAATAAAATTTGGCAGTAAGTACAGCAGGTACACGTTGAACCGCGCCTGCGCAGGTGATCGGTGCGCCGATGCGCGATACACCAGTGTATGGTAATATTTCGCGCGCTCGTGCGCCGGCGAGCGTTTTAATTATATCATATCGAGAGCGTAGGATCTGAACCGACAACAAACACTACACGGACAGCAGTACAAGTTGCGTTATAGTTATCAGTACCTTTTCGAGGAAACCTTTGCGAAAAAGTATTATATTGTTTTACACTAAAGGAGGTCCACTTAAATTTACCATTCCTCTGCATGATCATACACTACTATAATATTATATCTTTGTCACGTTGCTTGCTTCTTTCGAATTGTGAGCTACATTAGAAGGAATCAATGATTTAAAAGTAATGTCATCTGTAAGCAAGATAATGCACAATAACAAGATAGGAATGTAATACCGACTTGCAATGGAAGAGTGACCACCAGACCTGTCAGTATCGTAGTAGTGACACTTTGTGCATCTGTGCAAGAAAATATGTTTCAGTCTATGTTGTAAATAATGCCCCCTGCTACCTTTATAAATAAAAAAACTTTTCAAGAACGCTGTGCAGTTGTACCTCTGCTGGGTCGATGCGCGTGCGCCGACCGGCCGGTATCGTCGGCCGCGCAGATAAATCACGTGAGCGGCTTCATAATTTAGTGCAGTACCCAAAACTGACTCATGCGCTAGATAACGTTATCACACGGCGCACAATGCTGCGCTACTTTATCACGCGGGTACATGGCGCTTTGTTTAATAAGCCAATACATTATTAACATCGGAACTGCAACGCGTTACGCGTCTGATCACTGCAACACATACCTATGTACGAGTATATCTACTAAGTACTTACTACCACCACATTAATGATTATGGCAAAGATATTTGACTAATTATTTAACTGTTTTAGGAAAATTCACTCCCCGAGATCACCGGACATTGCCGGGATTGTCAGAGAGACGTCCGAATATAATATATTCGACGCAAACGCAACTACGACATAATTATGCTCACTGGCCCCACAACCACTAATCTAATTCTGCGACATCGTAATAATATTGGATAATTATGTACCTATTTGTAAATTGGCAAACGTACGTATACCTTAGCAATATCTACAAAGAGAATGTTCGTAGGATGTTTCTACATTACACCAAAGATAGGATCGCTGCTCAATACGGTGGCGTGGCCGTAGGCGAGCTGCTGGAGAAACCTTGTAATAATAGGTTCGATGCAACATCTTACGGTGTACACAGGAGCACGCACTGAGGCTTCAGGAAACTGTTTAAATTAGGAAATCAGCACGTCTTTAAAGTAGCGATTCAATGAAATAATAATGGCTTGCTGTGACACAGGAGTTTACTTCCAATCCTTATACCTCTTTCTTCAGAGAAAATATAGAAGGTGTCAATGACGACAATGTCTATGTAAGTAAGCAAAGTGTGATAAATACATCCACATCAGATGGCCCAGTGTGTCAGCGAGTGCGTGACGCATCGCGCGGCATCGGGCGCACGTCGCGCCGCACGGCTGCTAGCCGCGCGATGCCCGCCGATAGCTGCTGATGGCCGATCTGTGTTCCCACGTTAGCTTCATAGACATGCCGTGAGAATGAATATTCATACAGATAAAAGGAGAAAGTGGCACGTCATACCAACACGTCATCATACCGGACCGACTATGTAACAGCTGCCTGAATGAACTCCCCAGGGCTATCAGGGCTGCAACTATGGTCCCCATATCATGCGTGATCTACTAAAGCTTGAATCCTGTGTAATATTCATATAATTTCTAGTTTGACCAGCCAATACACCACGCAAAAAAAGTAAGGTGAGCAAGACAAGCGGTGTCCCTAGTTAACCCTTGTACCACGGAGGAGTTCCGCGGAAATAGTCGAGATAGCAGCACGTTCCTGTCGCTCGTACCAGTTGTCGGTTACCGTTATAACTACGTAGTAGTTCCAACGAGAGTTGAGACACGTCAACCCCCGTGCGCGCCTGAGACCTGACACGAAGATCACATGAATAACTTCTAGTTTAGAAGAGAAGCGATTATTAGCCGTTTAATTCCTACCCCTTATACCTAATAAATAACATAAGCGAGTAGAAAATAATTATATGTACAAAGTAACCTAATTTGGATTGTAAAACGAAAACGTAATTAGCATCAGCATTCCTAATGTCATGAGGTGATAATTACTGCAATCGCTCTCAACACGTTCCAAGTTAGGGAGCTCCAAATCCTTCCGACGAAGAAAAACGGGAGTGCGTCTCACGTCGTGGTAATTAAATGTGTCGGATTCAAACATGGCGGGTGTCAATACTGGGCCGACACAAAACGGGAGCGTTTGCATTAACAAGGTTAATTTCCGTGAACGTCTCGGTTTTTTGCCGCGTCGTGGACCGGCAAGCGGCGAGCGGCGGCGGCGGCGGCCAGCGACGCGTCATTAAAAGTGTTTCGCTGTTCATACGCTTTTTATCACGTCGTTAACATATGTGATGGTCGCACGAAGCTTATGTAAACAATGAATGCCATTTCACGAATTTCAATATGTTTAAGGATGTTTCGACTTTAATGGTCCTAATTTTTTATTAAAATTAATGGTTGTTGCGCAGACGTGGACGCACACCTGCGCATGTTGCCAATTATACCCGTCCGTTCGATGTTACCTAAACGTATTCAAATCTGGCGTCGCAATGGCCAACGTTTTCAGGTGGAGTGGTTGCATGCGCACGCGCGCCCCTCACTCAGGCACGCAACACGTTACACTTGCCAGCACTAAGTGGTCGGATTATGCAGGCGAGCGAGAATTATGCGAAATGGTAATGAGTAACGCACGTCTTAATTCTCGTATGATATTGAGAGCGGATTTCTCTGTATTCTTTCACGTTATTACCCGCATTAAAGTTGTTATGAGTGCATTACCTGCGCTGCATCACGACCAACAGATTGTACATCAGTTGTGTTTCATTTAAAATAATCACTTGCTAATAATTATGAATTTATGTCTTTCAAATTTATAGTTGATCAAAGCCCTTGCAAAAAAGAGTGGTCTAATTAGGTACCTAGCGGCACTGGCGCAGGTTGCGCTTTTACATACCTAATTGATGTTTTAGGTAAAGATAATTCATTTCAATTACATATACAGATATTGCGGCCAAATAAGTCAAGGATGTAATGTATTAATATTCTTATTAAACAGCACGATTACGGTTTACTTAAGTTTACTATCGCGGCACATTTCTGTGGTGCACCTCGTATAATTGATGACTTAATTACTGCGAAACGAAGCTTAATTTACATGGCTCTAACAAAAACTAGTATCGCTTGACATAAAACTAATTGAATGATAAAAAACAGTCAATAATCAATAGATTAGACGCTCGTTTAATTACGCGGACAGATGCGCCGCGGGGTGGAGCGGTGCGGACCGCGGGGCGCAGGGCGGCGGGGGCGACTGCGACCATTACCGGCGATTTCACGCCCATCTGTCGCGACTAAACGCAAATGTCGCACAAATTTTGACTAGCAGACGGTTAAAAATGCAAAATCAGTTTGGTACACATACTTCACTATTTTGCCAACTATGTTGGTGCCGGCGGCCTCTATAACAGTATTTTGTTAAAGACTGATTAGTGTTGGTGCGAGAACGAGGATCAACAGGTTTACGTTCTTTGCTAGGCATTAACCACCACTTCGTCTTGACGTGCTGGAATGGTCACCTATCCGTAGACCGTCTGAGCACAACAAGGTTTTTAAATTAAGAGATATGATGACCCACACAATCCGCACCTTCCATTAACATCATAATCATACATGAGCAGTATCTACCAATTTTGGCGGGTGAGCTGGATGTTCTACGGTTCACTACTAGCGGCCATTACCGACAGCGATCAATCACTTGTATTACCTGCTGCGATTAGGTTTCACATTATGTTGTAGGTACGTACTACATACAAATTGGGCTAATAACACGTATTTTTCATCCGTCATAATTCTGGAAATCTGTGGCATCTGGTACAACATGTATTCATAGGAGTACCTGTCGGCGAGCGTATACCTCCATGTCTTCTCCATGTATCCGTATCCTTCAATCATGACCTCGATGTCTTCTCAATATTGAGACAAATCATGTTGAACCAGAGCGCTGCATGTCCAAACCCCCATTGCCTGAACATTTACATACGCGACATGTCAGTGAGTCATCACGCGGCAATCGTCGGAGGGATCTCGTATCGCGACAATCTCACAATCGTTGAGCTCCGGTGCCGTATCTTCCATCGTGACGCCACGGAATGGACACGCACAGAAGTATCTGTGGAGCACCGCAGCCGCAATATTTTGAAAAGTTCTAGTATATACTACTGCTATAATTATTTTAACTATCTTCCAATCCCATGAAAGTAAAACAGAAGTTTGAGGAAAAGGGTGATGACATTGTGAAGTATGGAAGGATATAGGAAGGCCAAAGAAAAGATGGATTGTGTAAAGGTCGATATGATGGAATAGGGATTGATTGAGCAGGGATGAATGGAAGAAAAGGACAGGCTGCGCTGATCCCAAGTAAATTGGCACTAGGGCAGGAAGATGATGATGAGGAATAGGGGGAATTAAAAACATGATGAATTCTCAGAATTCTATAACTTGTTAACGATATAACATAAAAATCTCGCACTATCAGTTGTTAGAGTACTTTATAGTACATTCGTATAGCTGTTTGTGTAGCTGCCAGTAATATACTACTATACTACTAATACCCGCTTCACGTAGCCTTAAAACTTTCCAAGAACTGTTTGTGTGATATCTGCCAAGAGCGCGATGAAAGGAGTGTACCTTTTGTAGTTACACACTGGTTGAAATCCGGTGTCGTTGTCGCAGTGTCGTCAGCATAGTCGCGCTCGGCTGCGTTTTGTCGCAAGATGGCGGCTCCCGCTAATTAACGGCACTGTATGACAATTGTATGAACTCGTGAATGATCCTGCAGATTACAATGTCCGTTTGTCATGTACACTGTGTATCAGACACGATTTAATTCTGCGTGTGAGCGAACCGTGCGGGAGCAATAAATAAAGCTATGAGCGTAGTTTCAGTGGTCTAATTTCTTCAATAAACCACAAGACAGATCACCAGCCTGTTGACTGGAACACCTCGTTGTAATAACTTAAAGTTTTATAAAATATCACCTCAATTTAAAACTACTAGGTACTAGATATTTCATATTAGTTCCAAAATAATTTCAAATAAAGTCGACATGGCAAATATTGCAATATTGCATCAGGAGTTGCATTTACTAGCATGTCTCCAGTTGCTTCCCCAACGTCTTCCTTTTAATTAATTCTACTCCATTTTATTATTATTGTTATTTATCTGTTATAATTTTTTGCCATTACACCCTAAATAAGTAAAGATCACGGGTGTTCCGTTTCTTAATACAGGTGCACAGTGTCAGTCTAGTGAAATGTATACCAGTGCTGTGCACTTCTATTTAAAGTGACAAATTCACCCTATAAAAAGAAACTGTATTTTATGTAAATATAAACTGTATTTAGTGAATAAGTCGTTAAAGTGCCTTGTCAAAATAAAAAAATAGATAAAAAATAAACATTGATAAGCATTTTCTATAAGAATTTTATCGAATGGACGAAACCAGTTTTAATTACAACTGGTTGTGTATGTAGTTGTTACGCCTATAAATTACTTAAGTAGTGTATTCAAGATGCCGTTAGCCCTATCTCCGTGCATATCTATACAAATATAATCGTTGTTTGAAATACACTGATAGGTTCCTGTCGTTGGGGGACAGTCGTCGTCAATAAGTGCTCAATAAAACAAAGACAAATTAAAATAATAAGTATAAGTAACGGTCTATCGCGGTATAGGTACTAAATGCCTGTCGTATAATGGCCGCACATTTCCTGCTGCAAATTGCCCCACACTTCAAACAGCTAGGTACAGTCCGTCGCCTGCTCTAATTACCAGCTCAAATATAAAACTCATCCATATTCGTAGCGGCGCCTTCGGCAATTGTCGGCGTCTTTCGCAATTGCCGTGCGCCGGCGCATCACACGGACAGCTTTTTTATTCGACGGAATTAATTCAGATTAGCGGTCACTTGGGAGAGCAGTTAAGGATGCCAGACCGCTGTTAGTAGAACTATCTGGAATTTCCTAAAAAGAATAAGTGATTTATTGAAACACTAACCAGAATGCGGACCGATCCGACAGCCGACCGGAAGCGTATCTGCATCAGAATTTTGATGCATCCGGGCACTAATAAAAACCCCTGACAACCCTGCTCGTATGTCCTGCACGCGGGACGCGCTAGATACCGCTGGGACACATGCGCCCGCGCAGGTCTGCGTCACCACCACGCGTTATTCACGCTGTAAAATGTGTTACACAATATTTTGACAACTTACCGTCGTTGCAGCTGGCCACTCGTTTGATGTCAGTTAGAGGGACAATTTAACAATTCTTTTCTCGAAGCCAAACTTAATGAGTGCTAAACATGCCTACTAGGTACCTACTCATCTTGGCTGTAGTCGTGTGGGCAGACAGGCAGGCAGACATTACCTAAGTATAATAATGATTAAAAAACTAAAGTTATCTTCGTGTTAGTGTTATCTCGCGTTAATCTCGGACCTATACCTTCTCCAAGATACTCCACATACTTAATTACACTAATTACGCTATAGATATTTAAGTTATTTTTCATTGTGGTTCTACTCTATGTTAAACAACATCCGAGGTACAAAGATTAATTGTTCAGATTCCGTCCATTTTTTAATCCTAATTGTCCATTATTGTTTAACACGTATCTGCTAAAGAAGTGCCCTCCACAGTAGCAGTGATAGTGCTTATAATAGGTGCGCACCCATCATCAGCCACGTATTGTTGTTCGTTCGACGCAATTACGCGTGCTAAGAAACGCAACAATATCGCGGAACATCGGCGCGCGCGCATTGTATGCAAATATCCAACACCTCGCTGCGGCCGCGCTTCTATTACAAGCAGATATTTCATTGATATAGTTAAGCAGACAAATCAGCTCACTTGCCAACCCTCGTGACGAAAAAGAATGTTATTGTTTGCAGCTTTTAATAATGGCCCGTCTTTAGTAGTATTGTACCTCTCCAAAATAAAAGTTTAAATACTAGTTTAAACCAAGATGTGTGTAGCCGCATGGCGCGGGCGCATGCGCCGGCGGGTGCCACAATGCAACGTCTCGCAACTTATCATTTTCGCTGGCAGCGCCCATTATGACTGCTAGAATAAATATTGATAAAACGCGTTTTAAAATTCATTTTATATGAATGTGAGGTTGCTTGCGCACGCGCAGTTCCGTGCCAATTACAGCATCGGGCATCAGATAGCGCTAACAAGACGATGCGTATCTGTCGCCTGCGCGCGCGCACCGACGCAGCGACCACACCGCGCAAAATTCAAATTCCGATACCAAACGCTAAACTCCCCCGCGACATAAATCTCTCCCCAGCAAACTAAATATAAACCTTGTGTTCACAACGCTTACGTTGGAAATTGCTTAGGATATTCAGTGTGGTCACTTTGCATGATGAACGCGGTGGCGTGAATTACGCGGCCACAGGTCGTTATTGTAAAACCAACTTGCACTTCCCGCTAGATTGCTGGGAATTGCACTCTAGGACGATAACTTTTGGGTCGTCTAAAGTGCAATACTAAAGTTTGTAGGTGCTACAGAGCATTGTGGCAACGGCGGAATATTTCACGCAGATGGCACGATAGAGCGCGATTGTGCGCAGGCGCAGCGATAGTGCGCTATCACTGACACACAGCAGGAAGGACAAACGAATGCTATGAATCAACGCGACAGCAGGAGCAGCCACACAAATAACTAGAACTTCGTTCTGAATTGCGTAACAATGGGTGCGATATCCAGCGTGCTGAAGGCTGCTCGCTAAATGGCAAGTGTCAGCACACAATTAAACACAATACTACTGCTTGTTGAACTCATTTATTAGAAATTGTTCGTGACACCTAACCAAATTTTGTGAGCGAAACCATAGCGCGATTCAGGAATGAGACAAAAATGCACAACGCCATCTATTGGTCCAAAAAGTCACTATTGATAATTAAATATTACAAACACAAATATTGATATAAAAATCTACTTGAAATGAATGAATGCAATTAAACATGCCGCCCACCAAAGGACTTGTCCTTTAAATACTTTTAAACTAATAAAAAAAACTACTCGGTTTTCAACTCATAATATAAAGACCGCCCACCATGATAAATAGGTACATGAAACAATAATAACTCTACATGAACATAAAACACAAACGAACACGAACACAAAACTAAATAATAAAATGTCCTCTTTAAACAGATTTAGGTAATATTGACACTTTATTAAGTGGACGCTTGGTCAACCCATGTTTGGTTTTGATACGTAGAACTCTTGTGAGTTGATCATGACCAGGGTGTTTTTGAATAACTCTGCCTAGAAGCCACTTCGTCGGTGGAAGGTTGTGATCCTTAATTATAACTATATCGTCTATATCTGGCTCTGGTTTTTCAATCGACCACTTAAATCTTTGATTTAGACTGACTAAATATTCTTCCGACCATTTTTTCCAGAAATCATTTACAATTTTCTGTGTCATTTTCCATCGTTGTAAACCTGTAAGAGGCACGTCAGATAGATCTGCATCTGGAATTGCTATCAATGGTTCTCCAATTAAAAAATGGCCAGGAGTTAATGGTTGTGGATCTTCAGGATTTTCACTCAAATATGATATAGGGCGAGAATTAAGGCACGCCTCAATCTGATTTAAAACCGTTGATAACTCCTCGAAAGTTAAGGTAGCATCTCCAATAACTCGCTTCAGATGTGATTTCGTAGATTTTATACCCGCTTCCTACAGACCTCCGAAGTTGGGTGCATGAGGTGGTATAAAATGCCAATTTGTTCCATCATTAGCTAACATTTGTGCAATTTCTGTTGGGACACTGGATTTTGCATTGTCAAACATCACTCTCAACTCTTTATCAGCTCCCACGAAATTAGTCCCATTATCACTGTACAATTCTGTACACTGTCCTCTGCGGGAAACAAATCTACGGAATGCGGCTATGAATCCTTTTGACGTCAGATCTGATACCGCTTCAATGTGTATGGCTCTCGTAGACATACATATAAAAAGGCATATGTAGCCCTTATAGGATTTAGAACCTCGTCCAGGTGAAAATCTGATATTTATGAATCCAGTGAAATCAACACCAGATGTTTTAAATGGTCTAGACGGCATAAGCCTTGTTTTTGGTAACTGACCCATAAGTTGATTAGTATTTTTCCGAGAATATCTCAAACATGTAATACACTCTCGGTAGTACTTCTTTACTCGGCACCAGATGTCAGCACACAATTAAACACAATACTACTGCTTGTTGAACTCGTTCTCTAGCTCGTATTATCCAATACTTGGACCTTAGAAAATTAAGC
Organism: Acronicta psi; assembly: GCA_946251955.1. Taxonomy (NCBI): domain Eukaryota; kingdom Metazoa; phylum Arthropoda; class Insecta; order Lepidoptera; family Noctuidae; genus Acronicta; species Acronicta psi. The sequence goes on along the minus strand of OX276475.1, from coordinate 15,093,881 downwards.
ATGATTTGTGGGCCTCCATGCATAGTTTTGTGATGAGCTTCAACTATTAGCAACTTAGTGAGGTGGCTATTACTAGGTATAATAATAGGATATTTAGTGCTCAAACTAGCTTCCGATTCTTTAATGCGACCACCAACTCTTAATAGCCCATCTTCATCAACAATGGGGCATAGAGTATGTAAAGGGCTACTCTTATTTAAATGTCCTTGAGATTTTAACTGGTTTATCTCCTTTTGATAATGTGTTGTCTGTGTTACTCTGATCACAATTTTTTGTATTTCATCCATTTCCTTTACAGATATAAACTTCGTATACTTTAATCTCTGTTGTTTCGGAAGTTTAAAATTAAGAATTCTTCTACAGTAAGATAACACTCTCAACATTTTTGTCAACTTGGAAAACCTTGCCCATGTAAACTCTTCATCGTTTTCTATGACTGCAGCTAAAACCTTAATGGGCCGTTGTTCTTCAGTAGTGCAGAAATTCTCATTCAGATCGTAAGTATTATTAAGATGAAGAATATCAGGACCATACCACCACAACTTTAGACTGATTATCTCAGAGCCTTTTATTCCTCTCGATGCAAAGTCAGCTGGATTGTCATGAGTGCTAATATGTCGCCACTGACTGGAATCTAGCATCGTATGAATTTCTGAAACTCTGTTGCTCACAAATGTGTTCCAGCGAGATGGCTCTCCTTTAAGCCAAGCTAACACGACTGTAGAGTCTGACCATGCGTATAAATTATTTTTAGATATATGCATAATTTGCGAGACTTCAAATATAAGTTTAGTTGCAAGCAGTGCAGCGCATAGTTCCAATCTAGGAATGCTCACTTCTTTTTCGACAGGACTGACCTTTGTTTTAGCTGTCACTAGATTGACATGAATATTTCCAAATTTGTCTCTTATTTTCATATAAACAGCAGCGGCGTAAGCAGCTTGCGACGCGTCAGCAAAAGTATGCAGCTCTACTGTATCACTATTGTGTGATTTTAACCACCGTGGTATAGTGATATTTTTGACGTTTGTCAGATCCTCTCTGAATAAATACCATTCTTTGGTTAGTTCAGAAGTAAGATTGTCATCCCAATCCAATTTAGATCTCCACAACTTCTGGATGAATATTTTGAACGATATGATCACAGGTGCGATCCAACCCATAGGATCATAAAGTCTAGCAATATCTGATAGAACCTTGCGTTTGGTCACAGTCTCAGTTATTTCTGGCAATTGTAAAGTATACTCAAAGTTATCAGTAGTTTTATTCCAGCATATACCTAGTACTTTTACCATGTTATTGGTTTTGAAAGTCATAGGTTTATTTGATCTTTTACTCTCCTCTTGTATGTGTAACATTAGTTTATTGCTATTACTACACCATTTCTGTAGACTAAATCCTCCAGTTATCATTAATTTACTCATTTCTTCAAAGATCTGTATTGCCTCTAATTCCGTCTCACAACCTGTGAGAAGATCGTCTACATAAAAATCTTGCAATGTTATATTTGCAGCACGAGAAAATTTCAATTCTTCGTCCTTTGCTAATTGCTGTAAAGCTTTGACAGCTAAATATGGCGCACAGGCTGTCCCAAATGTTAGTCTTAGCAGTTTGTAATGCTCAATGGGACTGTTAGGTTCCGGACGCCACATGATTCGCTGAAAATCAGCATCTTGCTCGTCCACTCGAACTTGTCTGTACATTTGTACGAGATCAGCAAGTATGCAGATTGGATGACGCCTCCATCTCATTAAAACATGGCGCAAATCTTGTTGAAGTCGAGGACCAACAAGTAGACAGTCGTTTAATGACACATTATTCACACCTTTGCAAGATGCGTCAAAGACCACTCGGACTTTGGTGGTTTCTCTGTCTTCTCGAACTACAGGATGATGAGGAAGATAGACAGCCTTAGACTGATTAATATCGTCCACATTTATGATTTGTATCATATGATTTTGTTTTTTATAATCATCAATCACTTTTCTATACTCTTCATACAATGATGGATTTTTTTGTAATTTCTTCTCTAATAATTTAAATCTGCGTAGAGCTATCTCTCTAGATCTTCCTTCAATACATTTTGGGTTGGCATCTTTAAATGGCAATCGAACCACATAACGCCCTTCACTATCTCTCACTGTATTTGCTTCAAAGATCTCCTCACATCTAATTTCTTCGTTAGTGAATTTCTTTATTATTGCGTCTGGTTCTCTTTCTATTTCCCAAAATTGTTTTAATAGTTCGTCATCTCTTATTTGTGTATGAAAGCTTATCATTTTGGAATTCATTGTCGAATGCTCATGCTCATGTCTTACTCTGCCTGATAAAATCCATCCAAGCCGTGTCTCTTGGGCTATAGGACCTTTTCCTAATGGATGTTTCATGAAGCCTGGTAATATAATCTCTTCATATACTTCGACTCCCAAAATTATGTCGATTTTTGCAGGTGATCCGTAATCTGGATCTGCTAATTTTATTTGGTCAATGTCGACCCAATCTTTTATCTGAGTTTGACAAGTTGGAAGAAAGGATGTTAGCTTGCTTAGTACATAAGCATCAAATAGTATTGAATGCTTTGGGGTATGGATTGACTCCACACTCAATGACACCATATTCTTTGATCTAGTTTGACCATCTCCTATTCCTGACACTAATCCATTGATGCTAACTCGTTTTAAGCCCAATGATTGTGCAGTTGATTCGGTTATAAAAGAACCTTCCGAGCATGGATCTATTAGAACACGCACAATTTGTGAATAGCCATCAGCTGATAATGCTTTGACCACAGCTGTGGCCAACAACATTTCTCTCTCATTTCTCTTTGTGACTAGATGAGCTACCACTTGTTTCTCATTAATTTTACTCGGTTCTTGGTTCGGCGTATATCTCGCAACTCTCTCATCTCTGGTAGATTCACTTGCGCTTGAATCTTGTAACTTGGCTCTCTCAAAATGAAGCAGTGTATGATGACGTCTACCGCATCGGCGACAGCACGTCGATGATCGGCATTCCTGTACAGAATGTGTAGGTGCAAGACAATTGAAGCACAGCCTCTGTGATTGTACAAACACTGATCTCTCTTCAGGAGACTGCTTTCCAAATTGCTGGCATTGATATAACAGGTGCTGACTTTTGCACATTGTGCAAATAATATTTGATTGTTTATTTTCTTGTGTAGTTGAATGAAAAACTTTGGGTCTGGGGTTAGTGTGCGTATTGTGGGACTTCGTTGTAGATCTATTGTCATTTATCATCTCGAATGTTCGGAATCTAGTCTCTAGGAATTTCACAAGTTGATTCCAGGTTGGCAGTTCGTCTGTATCCAATTGACTGACTTGTATTTCCCATAGTTTGCGGGACTCTTGATCAAGTCGTGACACAACAAGATGATTTATTATGACATCCCATGTACTGGTATTAATGCCGATGTTTTCTAATGACTTGAGTGACGAAGATGTGATGTCGAGAAGCTGTTTGATGGAACCCGCTGACTCGATAGCATTGCGCTGTGCAAATAGGCGCTTCATAATCTCGTTGCAATTATATCGTTTATTGTTGTATCTGCGAGTTAGTTGTTTGAAAGCTTCCTCATAATTGGTGTCAGTTGTAGAAAAGTTCTTAAGAAGGGTTTCAGGTTCACCAGTGAGACTACTCTTCAGGTAGTGCAATTTTTGCACGCCACTCAATCCAACATTCTGGTGTATCAAAGATGTAAACATATCATAAAAAGTCTGCCACTCCTCATAAAGTCCAGAAAACTTTGGTAATTGAATTTGAGGCAACTTGACTTTAGTGCTTGATGTAGATGATACGTCATGCTGAGTAATTGGTGATGGAACAGTTGCTACTCCATATGTTCGAAGATCATCTTTCAATTTGGATTTATAGTTGGTGTATGTTTCTTCAAACTGGTAATAAGTATCTTCGGTAAAATAAGACATCGTTGACTTTTCTTCTCTACTTATGCTTTCAATTATCTCACTATGTATTTTGTTAAAATTTTCTAAAAGTTTGTCCAAAATTTCTACCCTTGACTCAATGTATGATAGATTGCGCCTCTCTTTTGGTGTTTTTTTATAATTTGTGAAAGCTTTGTTCAGATGTTCCAACATGTCTTCTTGTTTTAACAATAACTTCTCCATTTTTGCTGTTCTGTTAATCCAAATCACAAAAATTCCAAGTGGATTTGTACACGATTTTTTCTAAGTCTCAACTCGTACGCGATTTTTCTAAGTCTCAAGTCAACACAAATTTCTTCTAAGTGTCAAGAGGGAAAATTTGATACAAATTTCTTCTAAGTCTCAAGAGAAGAAAATTAGGTAAAATCGGCTATTTCCCAAGAGGAGAATTTTCACGAATTTTCTGTTTGTTAATCAAAAAAATACTCTATGTCCACAATCACATTGATTCGTTTCCGTTTTCAAGACTTTTTTGTCTCTTTCACTCACTATCACTGTCTCTTTTTCACTTTCCGCGTTACTTCCCGGGTTTCGGCACCAGATGTCAGCACACAATTAAACACAATACTACTGCTTGTTGAACTCATTTATTAGAAATTGTTCGTGACACCTAACCAAATTTTGTGAGCGAAACCATAGCGCGATTCAGGAATGAGACAAAAATGCACAACGCCATCTATTGGTCCAAAAAGTCACTATTGATAATTAAATATTACAAACACAAATATTGATATAAAAATCTACTTGAAATGAATGAATGCAATTAAACAGCAAGTTACACCGATCTGTAAAGTTAGCTGTGTTTTCGCGAGCTGGACTGGGCTGGGATATTACCTATGTAAATATAATTTTATTTAAGAATGACCCCATCTTATTTATTTGTTACATATTTCGAATTTATCAGTAATCAGCTAGATGAAATTTTTCCTTAACAATGAAACCCGTCGAGCGCTGGGCATAATCACGAGGCGGTTAGTGGAGGTCAGTCTCTAGGCGACGCGGACGGACGGGCTGCGCGGCGGAGGCGGCCCCTTTGAATAATTCGCGGATGAGTCCGCTAGATTTATGGCGTATAACCATAGAGCAGCGCTGCCGCCGACAATTAAATAATTTGCGTATGCGCACACGCACACAGACGGACATGCACGGGCGCCGCTCATTGTGATTTGTGTGTTTAAACCGTCGTTTATTAATCACGCGGTCGATTATAAGAACAATAACGTTACGTTGGTAACCCTCAATTTTGTAGCCTCAACGCTGCGGCGGCGGCGCCGCTTGTGTTCGACATAATTTATTGCTGGGACTAGAAGAAATTAGGCAAATACTCCAAAAACTCCCGGAAGAAGGAAATTAAAGTTAATCATTAGAAGGTATCGATCTCAACTATTAGACTGGAGCAGGTAGATTGTAGTGAGGTCCGTACCAAACGGTTGCAGTAGGAGGGAGATAAGATCGAGCACACACAGTCGGGAACAGAGTTGAAAGCTACTTATAATGATAGTGAAGGGTGTTCATCGTCGCTAGTTCGCTACAGATTGCAGACAGGCGCATAATGTGTAGCCCTTTGTTTTAGAAAGTGGCGCAGCATCGCCAATCACATTCACTTATACTTAATCTCACCGCAGCAAGAAACTGTTAAATTGTCGTTTTGATCAGCGATTAAGATAATACGTATTGTGGGAGAATGGCGTCAATTTATAAGTGGTTTTGTGAAGACAAGTGGGAACAGTCGATCGACAAAAACCCACAGCAATTAGTGCGTGTTCCCAGCGGGCGCGGCGCGGCTGCGGGGCGGCTGCGGCGCGGGCGTGGCGCGACGCGGCGCTACACTTTATTGTATAATTGCGCGGCGATCAATTGGTGGTGGTGCACCGTGAGAAGCTCGCGAGTCACCGCGACCACGCCGTCACAAGCATGACACTCAGTCGAGTCGAACATCGCCGCTGGCGTCTGCTGGGCTTAAGCTCATATCTGATGACCATAAAAATTTAGTTCGCGTCACACAAAGTATACCTACACCTACTTACATGGGTATTTTTTATGTATCTGGTATTAGTCCATGCTTATAATTGGTAAACATTTAAAAATATATGGAGGCAGGGCAGGATTTGAAACTGCGTTCCTCCGTTGACTTGCTTGGGAGCATGTTAAAACAAACATTGCAGGTGAAAAATTACCTGGATGTTGGTAAGTTAAACTACTGTGTTTTGGGACTTGTCTTACTAGAGTGAAGTCAACCTGTGTATCGACTATAGTATCGGAGGATGCTTCGATCAATAGTACTATTATTGATCGAAGGTTGGATGTGAGCTTTCTTCAACGATTTGCAAGTGCGGATGATGGCTGGTCGTTTCATCTAAACCGACTTACCAAGTATACCTAGTAACTCGGTATCTTTACGAGATATGAAATGTTTTTAAACTGGCGAAAGTTAGAGATAACATTTTAAACTATTTTCTAATTAGAAAGAGATTGTAAGGCTCATAAATCATCGTCATAAATACTGTTTGAAATAAAATAGGTATTTATTTGAGATTAGAATGTGTGAAAACTGTGAGCACGCTACTCTGCAGGTAGTCCAATGTAAGTGGAAACCGGCACGTAGGACTAGAACGTCCAGTTGGTCGGTTGTAATGTACTATGTAGAGGAGCGAATACATGACGTGAGCGGATATTCGATAAAAGTTGATGTCCGACACAGACATGATAGTATTTTTACATTATTATTCGTTTAGTTCAAGGTAAACGAATGCAATACTTACTCACTAGAAGAGTGGAAGCACTTGATAGCTAATCAAGTGCTTCTAAGGTTGTGACGTCGATGGGTACAACCTGTGAACAATTGTCCCTCGACTCTCGAATTAATCCCTTGCTGTGAATCGATCTTTGTACTAAGACCGTTTCTTACAGCAAACTCATGACATTACTTACTACCCTCAGAATAGATAGCAGTGTATGTATTGTGTAATGTGTGGCTCTGACGGCAGCGGGTGCGCGCGCGTCGGAGGCGGCGCGGTGAACGACCGTCAGCGCCCGGACTGATCTGTACCGATATTATTTAAAGCGCTCCAATCTCGCTCCTTATTACCGGACGATGGGCCCGATAATCCGCCGGCGCGACCCGGCGCGGGCCGCACCGCACCGCGCCGCACCGCACCGGCACGCCACGCGGTAATCCCGTTCTTATCGCAGATGAGTTACGATTAGTAAATTGGCGAGCGGAGAAGGGCGAGATCGGCTTTCTAATAAATTTAGTTGGAATTACAGGCGCATCTCCTGCGATGGCCTCTAATCGCGATCGAAACAGATATTCCGTTGAAAATTGTTATTCCAATAAGCGGCGGTTACCATTTACTTAATTGGAAAACTCATAAGTGCAGGCACTGGCCGCAACCATGCACTTTGTGCTTATGCCCGTGATGAGCGAAATAATATGGCGCACGCGCATCACTAGCATTATACAGATTAGTTCACAAGCGCGTAGTTAATAGCTACGTAGTCGTACCACTTTAGTGTAACGACTGTCAGTAGGTACCTCAGCGTACACGTCTCGTCTAGTCCTCGGGGACGTTAGCATTGAATTTATTTGCCAATAAGTTATGTTACCTGCTATTCGGCGAGTCACCGTCGCGCGTCGCTAGCTTGAGCTATATCCTCCTATGATGACGTAGTGCTATGTATGACTACATATTCAGTCATGTATGTAGCTCGGTTTATCTCATTTGAAACATTAAACGGTTGATTTTCTGAATCACTGAGCAAACCCGTGATATGAATATTAACTAGGATGTGTTGCTTCTTTGTACTTCTCGTTTAAAAGGAACTGCACACCGAGAGAATACTTATGTACACGCGTACAGCACGCAGGTAGGTACGTATATGTATACCTACAACCCGATAAATGATCAGTTGTTTTATATGAAGGGCAACTCTTCAATGCCTTAAGTTATTCCTAAACGTTTGCTTAAACCTTCCACCTTAATTTAACCTTCCAAGCTTATAACACTTTAAATTACTATTATATTGTAGCGAAGGCATTTCTGTTAGGTAGTTAAAGCTGTTCTTATGTTTTTTTGTAACAGAGATAACATCCACCTTCTCTATCTCTTAGCTACTTAGTGTATTAATTAGAATTCTATTTACCCAAAATATTCTGCCTTCAGAAACTGATAAATATTTCTTACAAGTTTCACAACTCAAATAGCCTATCTTATACGCATAAGTGTAACAGTAAGTTTCTTGTAAACATTGAGCAGACCAATAAACATTCAGCATCAATAAGTAGTGCAGCACTCTTATAAGAGAGCGGCTAATGGACGCAACACGATCGTGTCATATTTAACACACATTGTGATAAAAGGTCCAATAAGAATTATAATGCGCCAACATATGTTCATACCGCATCTGATTGTCACTGCACAGTTCATCCATGAAGTAGTTCTATGTGCCACTGAAAGTACTATTTATATCCGAAAAACTCCGAACTGACTTTTCAATAGCTTCGGTTTCATTCTGAATCTACAAAGATATTCAGCGTTTTTTGAACGAGCAGGTTTTCGGCGTGGTCAAAAGTAAAACTTTTGTACGTCTCTTGTTTGTGGTTAATATCTCAATAGTTGGCGAGTAAATCAGAGCTGGTTATTGGAACGTCAGTTATACGATTAGGAACAAGTTCCGGGCGGACATAACCGCGTTACAAACCACAAACTTTATCATTTGCGCCCCTCGCGTGATTAATATTGATCTGAACAAACTATTGTTTTCAACTATTCAGTGAACGCGACAGGCTGTAGTGCGAGTTGTGTTGAGGGGCCGGAGCACACCGGCGCGGCGGCGCGGCGGCGCGGCGGCGGACGTACGTGCGTACCGTCTGTTACTTGTATCATATCGTCTCGAATGGTTTATAGTAATTCGAACTTAGTACCTAAAGCCTTAATCGATACCTACGACTAAGGCTTTGTGCACTATTATTATTGTAGGTGTTCATATTGGAAAATGTGAGTAGGTAATGCTGAATTACCAGCTGTGCTAATGCAGTCTGTTAGTATATTCTCTGGACGATAAATTTTAAGTGATGTGGCATGTGGCACAGCAGCCATCCATCTAAATTATTCAAATGCAAAGATGAGCTGTAAACAATTGTCGCTCGTCACTAATGTGTTTATAATGCCCGCGCGCAGGCCGGTGGGCGCGTGGCGCGCGATCATTTCCAATTTCACACGAACATTGCCGAGCCGACGCAACACTGCGCACGCGCACAACCTACAGCGACGTAACATTCATATGGGGTAAATTGAAACGAATCGAAAATGAATATAAATGTGAAGATTTGAAGAGTGCAGACGAGTTCAATTTGTTTTTATTATTGAGTTATCAACCTGTTCCGATGATCATCGTTAATGAACAGATTCGCAGAACACACATCTGTGGAAATACTTTCAACGCAGTGTGCCAGTAATACATAATACTTATTAATAATGGTTCTACGAATCTCAACCAACCGCAGAGTTTGATGTTGTTGGAATACAATAAGAATAAAACCTAATTACATTAAAGATAAATTCTTCATAAATGATGTCTAGCAATTGTGAATTGAGTCTCAATCGATAAACATCTCACCGAGACGCTCGTAAAGCCGTTAATGTGTAAGTACCGTGCATTACGACGCGCGGCAAGTCGCGGCGAGGCACGGCGAGGCGCGGCGCGGCGCGGCGGACGCACACCGCGCCTGACGAATGCGGAGCGCGGAACTAATGCTGAGATCTGCGCGCGCGCATTATACCGCATTTACACTTTATTACGGCGCGCGCGACTTTTATTTAATTTTTAACGTGCAGTCTCCGCGGCCCGCGACCGTGGGACCCGCCGTGACGTGACCGCTGCTCCCGACAAACAAATAGCTCAACGGGTAGCTATCTAATCATTTCACAAAAGGTTTTAAATAACAGCTAGTAGCGGATCATTAGAGTACATCACTGGTTTTAGATTTTCCCATCGTTGTGTTATGACAAGCAAGTTTCACGACATGTTCACAAGTAGTCACGTTTATAGTAAGTACAATAACGACCACTTAACAGGCTCATGTGTGTAGTACCTAGTACGTCATCATCAGCTCGTCTGTCGCTATAAAGGACGCACCAGCTTGACCAAAACTTAGAATTTCGAAATTGGAGAACCCTTATACAAAATGTATAACATTCCACTTAATATGAAAACATGTCACCCCTTCCTTGTAGCACTTAACAGTTTGGAGCGTGTCACGTGGCCGGGCCGGTGCGTCCCGGCGCGTCCCGGCGCGTCCCGGCGCCCGGCTCCCGTGTCGCACCTCACCTACTTACAACCAGTTAACACCTCGTGCGGAAGGGCGCCACGCGACACCCCTTTCTTATGCAACCCGACGCAACAAAAAGTACAGAAGTTTCAACAACAAAAGTAACAATCGCTCAGAACACAGAAACTTTACAAAAGTCTACCACTACCTACTACGAAATACTGAAGTAAATATAGTTACGTAGTTTATAAAACAGACTTAATAACAGATTTTATAACTCGAATTATAATTATAATTTGACGACATCTGTGGTCTAGTGGTCCGAGTACCGGACTGCTGATCACGAGGTTGTGGGTTCGATTCCCACGAGACACAAACATTTATGTGATGAGCTTAGGTGTTTGTGTTTGTCTGGGTGTTTCTTATGTATTATAAGTATGTATTTACAAAAAAAAAGTATATAAGTATTATATCTATTGTCTTGTACCCACAGTACAAGCTCTGCTTAGTTTGGGACTAGATGGTGCTGTGTAAAAATGTCCCAAGATATTTATTATTGCATGTATCGAGACTTCTGTCTCCGTGCTACTGAGTCGGTGTTGTCAAGAAGGGTTGTAGGGGAGGGAACAGTGTTTTATGATTTTTATCGAGTGCCACAATATGCCGCGCATCGTAATGGAGTCGCGATGGCTCGTGATGGATGGCCGCCCCGCTTACACCGGCGTTTGACTGGATCGTGTTCTGATTGATTGTTCTGAGGGGTGAGCTTTGGGTACACCAATGTACATATCATTATGCAAAGGTTGCCCTACAAAGTATTATGGATTCGATAAAGAGATGAGTACACCTAAATATTACTGCTGTTACTGTAGTTGTACCATTTGATTTAATTAATATTTCTTATATAAAGCCTAATAAGTTACCGAGATCAGTGCCTGTTCCTTTTCGTATGTTTTTTTTTAATTATTATTTTATTCCCAACAATATTCTTACAGACCAAATCCTTTTGTCTTGCTTAAGGCCCGTTTTAGGGTACCTGCTTAAACGTAATTATATTCATCAACGAACACGAGAAAAAGTATGTGTCTTTACAATATTGGTTACAAAGTTGTTGTTGTTGACTTTCCCGGTTATTTCATAAAAATTACACATAATAAATAATTTGAAACATTTACACTGAAATCAATTATAGTGACTTTGGAGTTGTTTTAAATGATATACCTTCCTTTATGTAATTGCTCGAGGTGGGTGGTGAAAACAACAAAAACCCGCCGGTCAGGCGCAGATCATTATCAATGAGATGCTCTCGATGTTTTGGTGTTTCAGTTTTTTTTGGTGGCAGCCTGGGATTGAGGGATGTGACACTATTTAAAGTGCATTTAGTCGTCGAGGTTTCCAGACTAGCGGAGTTGAACAAACACTTATTAAATAAGCCTAGAATAGTGTACCAATGGTAAGAGGAGACTGACTGCCTTAGCGTATGCGAATGAATAGCTGAATCCAAGAGATAGTTTACAGAATAAGAGTATCTAACGGGTCGGGCTTTTGTCCAATGTCTACATTAGTTAGACGCATGCAGAGCGTAGATACTAAGTTATTTTTTATATTAGATAAGCTTGCGTTTGGCCATTTCTTCAAATGACGATGCGATCAACGATGGAGCACGCTTGCTAGAAGTAACCTTTTTACTCGTGACTTAAAGACTCCCAGATTGTACGTAAGCGAATTCAGATTCCGGCAAAGAGTTCCACTGTACAGCGGTACTATACGCATACTTGTCCAGTAAACGCCGCGTAGCCGTCAAGTAAATACTACGAAGAAATCGCGTAACCGTCAAGTGAACGCTACGTAGACATGGCGTAGCCGTAAAGTGAACGCTACGAAGAAATCACGTAGCCGTCAAGTGAACGCTAGGAAGAAATCGCGTAGCCGTTGAGTGAACGCTACGGAGACATGGCGTAGCCGTGAAGAGAACGCTACGAAGAAATCGTGTAGTCTTCAAGTGATTGCTACGTAGACATGGCGTAGTCGTCAAGTGAATGCTACGGAGACATGGCGTAGTCGTCAAGTGAGTGCTACGGAGACATGGCGTAGTCGTCAAGTGATTGCTACGGAGACATGGCGTAGTCATCAAGTGAGTGCTACGGAGACATAGATAGACGAGTAGTGAACGCTACGGAGATATGGCGTAGTCGTAGTAGTACTAGTAGGAACGGTACGTATGGACTGGATACAACAATTTATTGTAACTTAAGACCAAATTTGGAAAGGACCGGTAAAATTCATATTTTTTCAATGAGACCGTAATCAATGGGCGTTTTTAGTTGCACGATTCCAAAAAGTGGGTATTATGGAGAAGAGCCGGAAAGAAACTCCACAGACAGCTTGTTTTTAAAATATTTTAACTGTAACCATTTTGTTACGAATGATTTTGAGGATAATGCAGTTTGATGTGTAAGATTCAATAGTAAAAAGATAGCCATAGGCAGTAAGAGCTGATCAGCGCTGACAGACAGCACTCATTCACGAGCAGTACCTACCTATGCTACCTATATTTATTAAATAAACTTTATAAATTGGATTTGTGTATCTTAAGTAATCGAAGCTACGGTTTATAAGACACGTTTAAGATTGTCTAAAATGTGTATGTATAGAAAGGCTTTGTTAGGAGAGCTTCGGTAATCTAGGTTTTATTGTTCTCATAAAACCATCGTCTTAAATCGTCGAGCACAGATGTTTCCGGATCATGCTACTCCAAGGTGATGATCAAGCGCAACTCTTAATCGAGTAATTACGCGAGCCGTTTGATCTGACCGACCACAGCATAGCAAAATGCAGAAATACGTCTCCTCACAGTGACGCACAGTGCTAACCGACAGCGCAAGAGGTGAACCAACATTTGCATACGGGAGTAAATTCTTAAGATAATTATGTTACTCGTGATGTTTTTCTACGTGAACTCTTACTGGAATTCTACGTGACGAACTACAATAATTTAATGTATCCTACAAAGTAGTTATGAGGATAAGATTAAATAAAAGACGTTTACCCACCCTGACACGTTATTGATCTGTGCCGTTTTCATAAACTCCTCCTACACTGGGTATTCGGTAGAGTTTGTTATGTGTGACGTGCGCGCGCGCAGGCGACCCCGCGACCTGCACCGCGCCCGCGCATGCGTGCTCGATGCTATCGCGTAACGTCTCTATGAGCGTACCCGCCATTACATCGCCGATAACGCCGTTATACACATATCTGGCTAATGAACACTTTTACTAAAGACTAACTTAAAATGAACCGATTGTTAATAGATATAGCAGCTACGATGTGTTATTGTAGTAAACTTTCAGTGTTGCCTGTTAAGAAACGAAGGCGTATAGTTAATTGAGGGAAACGATTCAGATTATAAATTTTGTTTTGGATAGTAATAGTTATTTAGTATTATTATTATTTATCTATTATTAGACAGTAATAGTAGGCAGCCATCGGTAGAGCTAGTAATTGATTGGATCTGTGTTTTCATTTTGATTTTCATAATATTTTTTGCGTTAGAATATTTATAAACGAGGTAAGCGCAAATACCTTATTTCAAGCGTTGCTCTACGAAATGTATTGTGTTAATAAAATATTCTAATAAGAACGAACAAAGTCACCAAGTACAAAAAACACATAAAAACTTCGTCAACTCGACGTAAACAAAACCATAGACGACAACACTTCATTATTAACAATTCAAATACGCATTATGTCATAGAAAAACCCCATTATGCATACAGTGTGCCTGCTCGTTTGAATAATGTTCGCACATAACTGTCACTAGACCAGTTAATATGTCAATAAGTACACCATGGCATGCCATAAATTGCCCATCGATTAGTTTTTCCTACAGTTTAACTAATCGTCAGGTATTGGAAGCACGTTAGTTCGCTGCCTCCCTCATTTGAATAGTTGTCGCGACTCTCACCTGTGCTTATGTTGCAGGTTGGTAGCAAATATATTAAGTATAGGTAATAGTAGCAGTAATAGTGAGGAATGACGATTGTTTTACAAGTTTAGTAACGTAACATATTATTATATTAACATGCTACCTAACATACCACCGTACAAGGGTACACTTCAACCTTTTTTGGTTTGGACAATCCCCATGGATCTCCGCCGCCTGGGGAGGCGGCAGGGTACGTCGAACTGACACCAACTAAAAACCGAACTTGCCATCACTTGCTCTTTGTCATGGACATGGGATCAGGAACATGCACCACGACCATGACAGGTGTAGGTACTGTGGAGGCTTACCAGTCCTCCACAGGAGCGATACCTGAAAGCTAAAACAAAAGGAAACACACGATTTTTGGAACACAGCTGATGCTGCGGTATATTCAATCTGAAGGCTAATATTAGAATGACATTCAAAATTTTCTTCAAGTCTTCTAAACAATTCAACTACGATTTAAATTCAAAACATATTTTTTCTACGATGACAGCTCTTAATGCCAACCAGCGCTTTTACGAAGCAGCCTCTGTAGAAACCTCCTTGAGTCTCTACAGTACTGTGCACCTCCACCTTAACCTACGGCATTACAGGCGTGATGGTATGTGTGTGAAGTGACGTAAACCATCTTAGTTTGAGAAAACACATTGTTGACGTTGCTAGTTATAATAATCTAATGATATCAGCTGTAGAGTTACGTTGGTTTAAAAAACTTTTAATTAACAGAAACCTGTTGTGACAAAGTATGAATTAACGACGTTAATAATATCAAATACAATGTTGTGTGTACCCGTGGGAGTATTATGTCAATACAATAATGTCACTCAGCTATTTATTTAGAGTTGACTATCTTTTGCCGGTCTATCCTTCGAATTCTCAGTATTGCGGTATTGCCCAGGAATTGGGTGCCAGAGATTTCATAAATTACTGATTTGCAGCCGCATCTAAGTGTGGCAACCGACTCCAAAGTACTTAGTTAAGAAAATGAAAAAGAAGGATGAATCTGAATGTTTGATACTCAGGTGCTCCATCCTTAGATAATAATTACACCAAGTTGAATCTAAGTTCGTCTGGTAGCCACGACCACGCCCACTCCGACCAGCTCTCTGAACGTGTCGGCTCCGCGGAGTTCGAAGATAACGTAACTGTGATGTTATTATAGGTTATTTCTGTTAACGAAAAGAAAGCTATGTCGTAGTGCCGAGCGCGTCGCCACCAGTGTGTCCTCCAGCAGAGTGTACACTGTGTACAGCCAGCCTTTTATCCAAACTTTATGTGTTTACAAGCGCATGTAATGTAGTGTTGCCCAAATGCAAGAACAAGACGAGACTTAGCCAGTCTTGGTCTTGGTCTTGCGCCAATACACCTGGTCTTGGTCTTGGTCTTGGTCTTGCGCTCTCAGTCTTGGTCTTGGTCTTGGTCTTGCAGCAAGAGTCTTGCAAGTCTTGCAATTACCTATTAGTCTATTACTATTTATTAAAGTTTACTTTAAATCTTAGAAAAACTTATTAGAATTGAAACATTGTGAGCTTGAATTAACATAGCCATAGTAAAGATTAAGCAGATTAATAAATAACTGAGGATTTGATAAGAAATTTGAAAAATCAACTGACCTATATGTCGTTTTCCATGGAAGTAACTGTTTCTCAATAAACATTTATGATTTATAAGCTTACATTTGCTAAAACATGTAAAAAACAAATTAATTACAATAACTTGACTGTATTTTAAAGAACAATATCTGTCTAGAAAGAGATTGAACCCTCAACTTATATGAAATTTAATAAAAGAGTTTTAAGAGTTTTTAAGTCAAATAGTGTCAAATGTTGTGATTTCGGCGCGGCGGCAACGATTGTTGTATATGATTTCAAAAGAAGCCGCCGGCGCGTGTATCATAACCATGTACTTCCGAAAAGCGGCAAATTTCTTTGAGAAGTAGGTAAGTACAAAACCTTTGATGCCGCATTATCAAAGTGCCGATGGTTAAAACATAACTATGCATGCACTCAGTTTGATTTTAATGGATATTTTTTTATTCGCTATGTAGGTATGTTTATGGTATTAGTCGTAATGCGCATAGGTCCAGTTTTTCATATTCTTTGATACAGTTTTTTGCGTCTCATAGAATTCCTAAGCGTACCTATACACCGAACTGTTACACCTAACTACTCCGTGAAATAGCGCTAAGTCCTAGCTGCAAGACGCAAGAGTCTTGCAGGCTTAGTCTTGTTCTTGCTCAAGTCTTGCACGGTCAGTCTTGGTCTTGGTCTTGCTAAAAATACGCGGTCTTGTTCTTGGTCTTGGTCTTGCAAAAACGCAAGAACAAGACCAAGACTGCAAGACCAAGACTGAATTTGGGCAACACTAATGTAATGTTTGTTAGGGTGTAGATATTTTAACACCTATGAAATCATGGTAACACACACAATAGTGTGTCCATTATAAAAACAGACCCTTACCGTACAGAAAATAGGAATAGGCATCTATTGAGGCTTATTATTTTGACATCAAATTTATTACCGCGGGAGCTGATCTCTAGAACCAATTGCTTCATAGAGTTCGCGTTACTAAATATATTTTTCTTTGTTGACCAATAATTGGACAACCCTTACCTATCTAGTAACAATTGTTAATTATATATACATTACTACATAGGTAAGGGTCACAGTGCGTCAGAATTTGGTGAATGCACCCTGCGCCCCATAGTCCAGAATCAGAACGTTGGACAACAACTGGTTTTATATGGGACAAGCCTGACACACCCAGCAACACACCCTGGACACTGGAACTTAAGTAACATGCTCTACCATACATAGGAATAATTAACAAGTTAATGGAGATGGTTATATCAGTAAGGATGAGGCTAACAAAGGCCACGGCAGTAAAGCTGCAGTGATTATAATATTGACACATCTCAAAATTCACAGAACAAGCAAGAAAATAATAATACATTATAGGAATGATGACGGCAAAACATGTCAACATTATAAAAACGTTGGTGTGCACGCAATGCGTCTGTGTGCGTCGCTCACGTGACGCCGCGCGCCGACGACGACCCGCGGACATGGCCCCAATTATTACATATTTATGCGATTCTGTTGAAACTCACCGAATAATTGGATATACTCGTAATATAACGTTAACACGAGCGACAACGCTTCAAACTGAATTTAGTGATCACCTGTCAGTCTCGTCGAAGTGTTACATTATAACCGTTTTGCTGCATAAGTATTTAGTTGGGTGTTGACTGAGCTGTAAACACATTATAAATTAGGTAGGTACTTTTAAATATGGGTGTGCTGGTTTTAGTTACAAAATTAACTAGGTAGGCACTTACAAGAATGACAGTGATCTAGAATTCACTTATCTGGGTAATTTACAATTAACATAATATTTTATTATTATCATAACATCATGCCTGTATTCCCGAAGTGTTAGACAGAGGTGTAGGTACTAGGTGTGTGTTACTAGCAATAAATTTTATGACTTGGTGAAAATACTTTTCATTTTCAGAAACTATAAAACGATAGTTGCTTTCTTTTATCACATTTCTGGACATCACTAGATATGTCAGTGCAAAGAGAATAAATTAGCTAACTGCATTGTCTTAGGATCCATATACCTAATGCCTTTTTAAGTTATCAGCCTAACACACCACATAGGCTTTGAACCTTTTCATGAGATTTTAGTCATTATGTTTACTCATGCACTTATTATTATTAAAGTTGTAGACTGTAGCTATGTAGCATAATACTCTATCGTCGACCGCCATTCAGCTAAGTACCTATACGTGTTCGGTATTCGTATGCATCACATTATACATGTGTGTGCGACACTAATGGCCGCTGATTAGCATTCGTCGCGATTTGTCGCGGCGCGCTCATTCGCACCAATCATGCGCAGGCGCAAGCTCACGCAAGTGGGAGACATTTGCATATGCATGCATGCACAGCATGTGTCCCGAATATCAAAATCCCAATATCTAAGTGAGATGACTCAGTTGAGAGACATTAACAATAATAAATGCCATGCCTCTTGCCTGATATGGTGGCCAATTTGTTAACATTGAAGACGAGTCTATGTCAATCTCAATGGCAATGCTTTTACGTCATTACATAGATCTAAGGTGTTAATGACAATGTTCAATAGAGTCATTGTATTGGTTATCTGATGCTGCACCGCACTTGTAGCCGGTCACATGTGTATGCGCAATTGCGCAACAATGGCTGGTGTTTTGCAGTGTTGCTCTCAGTCTGTACCTACGCGCACGTGTGAGGCGTGAGCACACACTTGCGCACGCGCATTAGCATTAGACAGTGCGCTAGACCGGCGGGCGGTGGGGCGGGGCACCTTGGGCGTGGCCTCGCCATGCGATTGGCCGCCGCATGCAAATGCGACGCGCCGCCTGCGCGCGCGCAATCACGGCCGCTGCCATCGCGGACCCACCATTGTTTTCAAAGCAAAAACTGGCGAACTTGCTCGAGCTCGTTTGTCGGGAACACGCGCGAGCAAAAACTAAGGAATGCGCATAACAAGAAACTGAAAAAACGGCCGGACGACGGCGATGCCGCGCTTTTTACTTGCGATTTATGTCCCCGCGAGTCCCTCCGCCGCCCCTCCACCCGCGCAGGAGTGCGGAGGAGTGAGCGAGCGCACGCGCAAGTCCTGCTCCTGTTAGTTATCCTAACATCATTTAGCCTGTCGTCACTCAGCCACATTTTCCCGGCGGCGCAAAAACGCCCCGGCCGGGTAGTGAACCCAGTGCGTTTAAATTGCACAGCTCTTAGAGCATGTGAGCACAGTCAATTGGCAACAGGGCCATTACTTTTAAATCACATTTACATTGAATGCGCTACGAGGCACTGCGGCTGCCGCCAGGCGGCCATCGCGTCGCGTCGCGATGCCGCACTCAATTAAAATACGGCAATAAATTAACAGATACAAGTACGCGAAGAGGCTATCTGTAACTTTATCGCACCGAATATCAATTATGAAGAAATTAATATATTATGTTAGTGATGTGATGAGTACCTACACAATATTTGCACATTACAAACAGCGGCATTACAATCTTGTCGTCGTTTCAGACCGTTAGCTAAGCGTCCGCACAGTCGTTATGGGCCGGTCGATGGTGCAATTGCTTCCATTGTGCAATTCCGTTGCGGCGGGAATTGTTGGAATTAGTGCAGTAAGCAAATGGTCCGGCGCGCGTCGGGCACAGCGCGGAGTGTCCGGCCGCGCTCCTCACTGCCCGCCACTTCGCCGGACACCACGCCGCTGCCGCTGGCGCTCCGCGGCGACACCGCGCCAGTTTTTATTCGCTTCACTCGTTTGTTCGTAACACAATTATGTATTTATTTACATTAGTCGGTGCGGTGTACTTATGTACACAAGTGGTACGTTATGTTTCCTGAACGTTTCGCACAAGTCCCTCGGTGCCGCTACTAATATCACTGTACAAACTTGATTAACTGCAGTAACACAGCGTGTTTGTATAGGTTTGAATTGTCAATAACGAACCCGTATTATTGGATGAATTACAAAATAGGTTTGCATTCCCGGGCATGGACGTTATCGGTAAGGTCTATAGGTACTCGTAGTAGTAGTAGTAGGTAAAATGTACAGTCAACAAAAAAGATACAGGCAGAATAATTACATCTGCGTTTTGACAAAGATTGTGAAATCATGCATTAAGCAAAATGTGTCAAAACGCAGGTGATGTTAGCTACCTTCATACCGAACCCTAAAGCAGGTAATAATTTTGATTAGGTATATCAACATCACAATCTTTGTCAAAATACAGTTTACTTATCTCAATTGTTGACTGTACCTACTTAGATTTAGTATTTCAAAACGACTACCAAGTTGTAATTAGCCATATTTTCGGTGATCAGTGATAATCATAAGTACCTACCAATATACCTTTCCACTACATATTTAATGAGGGTTAATGGTTAAGCTAAATGTAGTTAGGTAGGTCCATTACAAAGATTCATAACATTATGTATTCTTTTCTAAACGTGATTAATCATTTAAGTAGATTGTTGTGCGTTGCTTATACAACGGTAGATACTTATTAAGCTCCTGATGAGCATTTATGACTATACATATTGTATGTATCAACACTGCCTTAGGTAAGTACAATAGGTCCCTATCCAACAAGCTTTATTTTGTAAGGTCCCTTCTATAGGGGAATCAAAAGCTATAAAGCCATAACGCCGTAGAGTGCAGCACGGAGTAGAGTGCAGCGCGGAGCACAGTGCGGCGCGGGCGCTGGCCGCCCGGCCGCCTCGCGCCTCGCGCCTGTATAAATAACGTTCATTACGCGTCTCATCTGAACGCATTAGAATCCTTCCGAGTACGCATTCGTATTCAATTATGCGCCTGCGCAAAAACTAGTCGCGCATTTGAATGACGCGCGCTTGGTCTCGTTACCGCCGCGTCCCCGCACCGCTCCCGCCCCGCAGCCGCAGCTCTGCCTCCCCGCACCCGTGCCCAATTTACAAATAAAACGCGGGGAACGTCCGGCCGCGCAAAAACTGACCGCACTCCTCCCCGTGCATATGAATGGAGGCATTTTTTGCGCCAGCGCCGCAGCGCTAAGATGTCTTTACAGCAATCACTGCGCTATCCCAAATGATAAGCTCTGAGACGTGCATGATGAGGAAACTCTTAAACCTTACTTACAAATAAAATGTAATGCTGATTGCTAAATGCCAACTAATAGGTGCCTACGGACGTAGGTAGTTTCCATAGGTAAGTAGGATCGAACAAAATCAGATTAATAGGTGTGATAAATTTTCTAGATGTTGGCGGGTAAATACTTTTAAAATAGTTTCAAATTGGATTACAGATTTCAGGAGAACGCCCACTAATCTTGGGGCCTAGACAAGTTGCAATCTGACTTTCGAATCGATAAACTACTTATTAAAAACAAAATGTATGGAAATGACTTTAGTGACAGTCCGATTTGTCGAAAGCTTGTGTCAGTTCCATATATTTTGCTTCTTTTCGTTTGTCGATTCTAATGTCAAAATGCAACTTGTCTACAGGCCCTTGCTCCCCTGTATATCCACTTCTAGAGTGGTCATTTGGTCAAACTTTTAAGCACGTCTTTTACAATTTTCTACGTCACTACTGGATATTTAAGATTCCAGTGCAATGCTTTCTAAATAGTGTGAGCTCGCACAGCCCAGCAGCCGTGCGGCAGCGGCAGAGTAGTGGCCCGCGGTCGGCGACAGCGGATCGCCTGATTATGTAACAAGCTCGGATTCGCCGCTCGTTTTTACCGCCGCCGCGCCGCGCCGACGACGCATGGAAAATGCAACAGATTATCTCTCTCGGCCACTACTTGGGGCTGCAGGCCGCGGCCGCAGCCTCCGCCGCAGACTTCTGAATTTACAATCGCAGCATTGTTTTTAATTTCTCTGTCATTTCATACGCCTCTCGCGCCATCATATTTGACGTTTTTGTTGCACGTAATCGAATGTTCAATCTATTCAATTAGTCAAGCCGCTTCAGAGAAAACAATGTTTATACATACACGTAACTCTACATGCCCCGAAGTGCATAATGTAATTCATACAATTCATCTGATTTAGTATTTCTATCGTGAGTCCACTTCGACGTCTAGGTACTCCGTTCTAAGCCTTAGAGTTTCTGGGTACGTAAGTAGGCGAGTATTTTGTAAAATGTCTCTTTCGCAGAACAGATTCTGAGAATCAATAATTTATTTTCGGAAAGTCGGAATTATTTTTTCATCGCGGCACTCGAACCCATGATCCGCGGCGCAGAAACTGATCAACCAGTCTATATTAAATTTATACCTACCTAAATGATTGTATTTAAGTAGTTCTTTACCTATGCCGTACATAGGTCCAATTTTGTCCCCAAGTGCACGAACCAGTTCAGCCTAACGAAACGATAAGGTTTCTGTAATCGTTATAATGTTTGATATTAATTTGCGATGGTTGTCTGGGCTCAGGCTGGCTGTATCCGCGGGTGCGTGGTGTGGTGGCCCCGGCGACGGCTGCGTGCTAGCCTGCTAGCCGGCGCGGGCGCTGGCCCGTACGTCACCCGCTCGTGCCAGATACACATCGCTTGTGCACGCGCACAGCACAACAGGCACAAGCTTTGATGGAGGTTATGATGATGGGTGTTAGTTTTTGTAGACACCTTCCTGATGGGATGATCACAACATTGCTAAGACATTTACTACAATTAGACACTTATTACACTGTGATGAGTACAACTTTCTTTGACTGAAAAGTCGACACAGCTGCTTGGTCTAATTATCTACGGTGTCTCGCACTACCTGCTAGCAAGCAATCAGAGCTGCTGATATGATCCTCATATGAGCGGTTTTTTTTAATTAAAATAAATATTTGATTCATTTGCGATCAACATATCAAACGAGCAGTAGTACACCACGCTTGGGAGATAGTTGCGGTCGTTCAAGATGTCTACCATTACCATATCCGTTGGTATATCATTCTGGAAATTACCTACCTACCTGTGTTTGTGAATGAACAAATAATACAAGAGAAATCCTAATGAAGTAAAAATCAACGCTTAAAATAAAAATTTTCATTCAAATACTTATGCTATGTCTGGCCGCAGCCGCAGAGGCAGATATTAATAAACAGGACCACAGAAGTATATTAGCTGCATTACAAAGAATAAGCTACGATTGCAGAATATGATCAAATAATCTAACCTAAATTAAAAATTTAGAAAAACCGACACGGAAAGTAATTTGCTATTTTGTGGCGGCGGCTCAATCAATCTCAATCTTGGATTTGAAATTTTTCATAGTGTACCTATAGTATTCTACTAGCTAAGCCCTTTCATTTGATACCCATATTGAGGAAGTTGTGAAAAAATATGTAATCCGATATTGTGGCGGCGGCCATCTTGGACCGACTTTCATAAAACATACCTAAGAACACTCCCGACTAATTCACCTTTCAAATAAAAAAAAAACAAAATCAAAATCAGTTCATCCGTTCGGGAGCAGACAGACAGACAGACAGACACACACACACACACACAGACACGTCAAACTTATAACACCCCGTCGTGTTTGCGACAGGGGTTAAAAATTCTTAAGTGCGAAAAACAATGACATCGACGTATTCAACATTCATAGATATGTACGTAAAGTGTTGCACCTTGTAATATATTATAGCCGGTTTTATTTGCACGTCTAGTTTAAATAGTTCCTCTGATAACTTATGCATGACCGCTCAAGTATTTGACGACACTTTATATGGTAATGTGGACAGTTCTCACGGTTTTGCCTCACGGAGGCACTCACTGTGTAGGCATTGAGTGAGTTGCTACATCACGGACGTTTGACGTGCTTATGTAAAGGTCGTACTAATACTCGGTCATTTCGTGTGTATTATTTCAAATACGCGAAAATTAGGTACACAGGTAAATACGAATGTTTACGTTTTTTACCGATTACCTTTGTTTTTGTTTCACAAAACCAGTTGAGGATACAGGAACTAATATGATATTAATATATTATCGTGATCACGGCCGTGTTCCGTGTATTTCAACTCAAAACAGTTTGAGATATCTTGATACATATGTGTACACATTTTCATAATTTTCACGTGGTGGTAGTTAGCACGGTTCGTGACCGGCCCGTATCGCGATCGGTCCGGCCGGCGGCGCGGGCGGTGGCGCGGGCGCGGCGCTGCGCGGGCGCATAACTCGCGATCATTATTGCGATACAACCACACTGACTTATTGATTCCACCTTCAATTAGAGCCCCGGTGCGCGGGAGGCCCCCTATCTATCTGTGGGGTTCCTAATAAATTGCAATAAAGAAAATTAACAGTTTATTAAAAACTATAAGTGTCTAACCATCGCACGCGCACGCTCGCCCGCACTGATAAGATTCTTATTAAACAAATTCTACAGCCGTCGCGTCGCGTTCGCGATCAGTATAAAATACTTACGTAAACTTTTTCTAGTTCATGTCGTCCGCATTATTTATTGTCAGTTTGCCGTACAACCGAACTGCGAACAAAGGACGGTGTAACATTTAAAAGAATGTAGATAAGCCCGGAGACATTTTACATACTATTAAACGATAATTCAAGTTGAAGCTGATCGCTATCTGCGTCTATGAATTAACGAGGGCGGAGTGTCGCAGTCAAAATGTCGCGTATATTTTATAAAGAACTAAATATTCAGCCGGGCACGTTTAATAGTGCATTAATAAACTTATCGTGTGCTGTTTAATCGCGATGTGCCGAAACGCAGCGCGCGTGGTGTCGTCGGCGCGGTGCGGGCGCGGTGCGGGTGCGGCGCGGCTGCGGTGCGAGTGCGACTCGGTCGCAGGTGCGTCGCGCGCACTAAATGTCACGGTGAGCGCACGGGACATGATTGCGACACTATGTGATGTGGTAGAGTAGGATCACACTCATATCGACGCACAAACAAATAATTACATTACAACATACGTTATCTCTCTACCTATACCTAATCAATTCAAATTGCAAATTCAAAAAACGAATTCCGTTTATTCTCATTCATAAGGATAAGTACTTATTTTTCTTTTAAAATAATTATTATAGGTATTTTTTTATTGATTGTGTTGACTGGTCCTACTGTGTGCGCTACAGCCGGCGCGGGCGCTAACGGCACTCCTGCGCACACTCATGACCATGTTGTGAACCATTTCTCCTTGAACTTTTGAATGCTATTGAAAGAAAGTAACTAGTGAAATTGCTAACTTCGAAAATATCAACGCAATTTATAAAAATTAAAAAATAAACTACTAAGGTGTGACGTCAATCAAACACAGAGATGGTTAGCTGACTGGTTTTATTTCCATTAACGCTTACCCACATTATATTATTATCAAAGTATAGACAAATACCTTACACATTTCCCCCCTTAAGACTGAACCCAAAGTAGTTACATATTATCTGAATAACAGAAATATAACAACCAAAAATATAACAACAATGTTCTATAGCAACTAATTCAACGACCAAAACTATCACTATTCATTACAGCATTATATAGACTTAATCTTTATTGAGCGCACGCGCATGTGCGCGTAGCGCTCGAGCCGAGGACCCTGCCGGTGGCGGCGGCGGTGCCGGCGACTCCGGATCCGG
This sequence comes from Acronicta psi, assembly GCA_946251955.1. Taxonomy (NCBI): domain Eukaryota; kingdom Metazoa; phylum Arthropoda; class Insecta; order Lepidoptera; family Noctuidae; genus Acronicta; species Acronicta psi. The sequence continues at coordinate 15,068,521 of OX276475.1, read as the reverse complement.
TTTGGCCGCACTCGCCGGGACAGCCTCCGTTTCCGGCTCACAAGCATCCTCGAATTTATCATCATCTTCTACATTCTCCCCCTTATTAGTACCGATGCTCGCTCGCGATAATGAAAGTCGCGACTTTTCCCCGACCGGAATTATTTGATCACGGTGTCTGCGCCACTCAATACCGTTTCCCATATCAATGCGGTAGGACAGTGGACCTGTACATTTAGACACTGTCCCAGTTGACCACTTATCAGAATGCGACGTATAATCGCGTGCGAGTACCGATTCTCCTACACGAATCTGGGGTTGGGACGTGCCCCCTGCATGAGCTACTTGACGTTGTTGCGCCGCTCGCGCCACTTGTGTGACGTCTGGCCGTAACGCATCTAGTCGCGTACGCATCCGACGTCCAGTCAACAGCACTGCCGGTGGCACGCCCGTAGTAGCATGCTCACAATTTCGGTAATAGAATAAAAACGTATTTAGGGCTTGCAACACATTTTCGCCATTATGAACTGCCCTTTTAATTGCCTTTTTAACAGTCTTTACAGCATTTTCAGCGGCCCCATTACCCTGCGGCCTGTAAGGCGCTGTAGTTACATGTATAATACAGTTATTTTTACAATAATTCTTAAATTCATACGAAAGGAATGGAGGTCCGTTATCAGTAACAAGTTGTGAAGGTAATCCAAATCTACTAAATACTGACATGAAAGCCGTTATTGTTGACTGTGCATCCGTGCGACCCATAGGCACTACCTCAATCCACTTGGAATGTGCATCGACTAATATTAGGTATTTCTTTCCTGCATACTCCGCAAAGTCGGCGTGCAAGCGTTGCCATGGAAACATTGGAAACTCCCACGGATGCAGGTCGGCACGCGGCGGCGCATCGCGAACTATACGACATGACTCACACGAACGACACAGTACCTCTAAATCCATATCCAAATTTGGCCAGTATACATAATTGCGCGATAGATTTTTCATTTTTTTTACACCTAAGTGACCTTGATGAATTTCCTGTAAAATTCTATTTCGTAGTGTTTTAGGTATAACAATGCGATATTTATAAATTAAACAACCAAAATCGATCGATAAATCATTTTTACGTGAAAAGTATGGTCTTTCATCTTCAGAACTTGGTACTGATGGCCATCCAAATTTAACATACCCCACTATTCGAGATAACAAAACATCTTTATTTGTTTCTTTACTTACATCCATAAAATTAACCGGCATGAATTCGTGAACTAAGTTTACATAACTCATCGATTCGCTGGGCCGTCGCACCTGTGCTAAAGGCAGACGCGACAACGCGTCAGCTGGTCCGTTTTGTTTAGACGTAATAAATTTAATAGTGAAATCATAAGCGGCTAAACGTGCAGCCCAACGTTGCAAGCGGCTGGCCGCTGTTTGGGGTATACCTACTTTTGATCCAAAGATGTAGCTCAAAGGCTGATGATCAGTTCGCAATTCAAATTTCCTGCCATACAGATATTGATGGTGACGAATGACACCATAAAATATTGCAAGAGCTTCTTTGTCGATCTGGCTATAATTTCGCTCCGCGTCGTTGAGTGTGCGCGACACACAGCTGACCGGCCGCTCACTACCGTCAGGAAAGCGATGCGCCAATACTGCGCCTAACCCATATGCACTGCTATCCACCGATAGCACTAAGGGCCGCCCTTCCTCATAATGTGCGAGAACCCTATCCCCCGAGAGTACTTGTTTAGCTTCATTAAAAGCCCTGTTGCAATCAATGCTCCAATTCCAACTGACACCCTTTTTTAACAATTCATGTAGTGGATGTAACAAAATACTTAATTTGGGTATAAATTTACCGTAATAGTTTAACAAACCTAGGAAGCTTCTCAATTGAGTTATATCAGTAGGTATTGGAGCATCCACAATAGCCTCCACTTTCTTAGGATCGGGACGGAGACCGCTTTTGTCAATAATGAACCCAAGATATTTAACGCTCGCTTGCAGAAAACAACATTTGCTGAGCTTTACGGTCAAGCCCATATCTTTTAATCGAACAAGAACTAGTCTTAAATTACTTAAATGTTCGGTTCTGGAAGCGCCCGTCACACAAATATCATCAAGAAATACCACCGTGCCGGGCACCCCGCGCAATGTTTCCTCCATTAGTTTTTGAAACTTTTCCGGAATGCAAGATAACCCGAATGGGGTACGGCGGTAAATAAAGGTACCAATATGCGTGGTTATTGCCGTGCACTCTTGTGAGTCCTCTGTTAACATCGTCTGTTGGTACGCATGAGTCAAATCAATTTTGGTAAACTCTTGTCCCCCACTTAGAGTAGCAAATAACTCTTCGATACGAGGGAGGGGGTAAAATTCCCGTTTAAGTTTACGATTGATGGTAACCTTATAATCGCCACAGATCCGAATGTCCCCGTTGGCCTTAATAACCGGGACGATTGGCGTCCCATAATCAGAGTGCTCAACTCGGTATATGGTACCTTCGGCCTCAAGCCGCTCTAGTTCACGCTCGACACGAGCGCGGAGTGCCAGCGGCACGGGGCGGGCCCTCACGTATACTGGCTCACGATCAGTCAATTGCAATTGGAGCAATTTTTTACATTTACCCAACTTATCGGTAAAGACTTCGGGAAATTCAGCAGCTAAATCAGTAATACATGGGTCGGAAGTTATGTCATTAAAATTAATTTGTTTAACATTGAGAGCCTTTAACCAATCCCTGCCCAAGAGAGGGCACCCCCCATCTTTGATGACATAAAAGAACAAATTGTTCGCGGTAACATTACCAAGCCTGACTTTAACAACTATATATCCTAATGAATTAATCCGTGTACCCGAGTAACAACGTAACAAAAGGTTATCAGGTTCAATTGTTTTGTGCGGGAACATCTGTTTATAAAAATCTTCACTAATTGCCGAAATGCGACTTCCCGTATCCACTTCACATTTAATTACGTAATTGTCAATGTTCACGTGAATAAAGAAAGGCTTGTTACCTTTAGACGCCAAATCGATGCTAAAGAAATCCTCGTCCTCAGAGTATTCTTCACTAACGTAGTTTTGTCTACCGAACCGACCACTACCACGCACCTCTCTGCACATCACTTTTAAGTGTCCGCGTTGATTACACTCGTCACAATTGTAATTAATATAACGACACCTATCCGGCCGGTGCGCCTTCCCGCACCGCCAGCACTGTTGAGACGGCCCGGACGGCGTCGCTCCGGTGTTGGTTCCTCTTGACGCCGCACCGTCAGCCCTAGGGCCTGTGTTACGCAACGCTCGGCGTGCGCCCCCGCTGCTCGTAGGTGTTCGTCCTGCGCCGGTCCTATGCAGGCCTTCGCCCGCTTCGCCGCCTGCACCTGAGGTCGTGGCTGCTGCAGTCGCCGCGCTCACCTCCGCGTGCCTCTCTGCGGCCTCAAGCGCCAGAGCCAGCTCCACCGCCTCCTTGTATTTGATATTTTTTTCGGCAAATATACGCGACCGCATCGCGCTGTTAGACAGTCCCGACACAAATTGGTCACGAAGGTTCTCCTCCAGCATCATTCCAAAGTTACACGTGGTTGCCAGATGTTTCAGGTCTTGGAGGTATTCCGTCATTGACTCCCCCACACGCTGTCTACGTAAGCGGAAAACATGGCGCTCGGCAATTTCCGACCGTTGTGGTTCCAAATGATCTGTCACCAAACGCACTAATTCGTCGAAAGTCTTAGTCTCGGGATCCGCCGGCGCACATAAATCGCACATTAACGAATATGTTGTTTCGCCCACCACCGTAATTAACAGTGGAACAACCAAATCATCCTTTATTTCGTTTAGTAAAATATATTGTTTCACTCGACGAATATACGCCGGCCACAGTTTAGAACTAATATCAAACGGTTCCAGACGACCAATCGGCATGGTTAATGTAAATAGCACGCGATTTAGATTCGAAATTGTACAAAAAACTACTCGTCGCCAATGTGACGTCAATCAAACACAGAGATGGTTAGCTGACTGGTTTTATTTCCATTAACGCTTACCCACATTATATTATTATCAAAGTATAGACAAATACCTTACAAAAACTTTTAAAAAAAAGTAAGCACTTTCTTTTTATAATTTTGCACCTGTTGAAAGAGGCCTGGTGAAATGGTAAAACTATATTTGTCCTCTGTAGGTACTTTTAAAATAAATATAATATTTCTCTCTCTCTCTCTCTATCGATATATAGGTATCTATCACCTACAACGACATTTTAAATAGAAAGCATTAAATGATATCTCATAAAAATCTTCTTTCTTCGACCATCAAAAGTTTTCAAAGAGGCAAAATTGAAAAAACCCATTTAAGTATTTAATTTTTTTGCCACTTTGAAAAAACCTATATTGGTTTTTTATATAACCGGTATTGTTAAATATTGGTACTACTTACCCAATACTCATGAATATAAGGTCTAGTCATCGTTCTGTGTGATCACAGCATCAGCAGTCAGCACGCAACACCATCCCATCCCAATAGCTAATGCTGAATGGTATTTTAAAATAAGGCAAAGATCTCAATATTCAGTCATCAAATTTTGTTCATTAATAATTTAAATCTCAATTATAAATATTAGTCAAGAACGTTTAAGTCAACATCACTAATGCAACATGTTACAATGTTACACTTGTGTCGGACTGCCTGACGTCCCGCGACGGGTCAGCGCAGCGCGTTGATGCGCGGGCGCAAAGGGCAGCGCGCACGGTGCGCTTTCACCGCGACTGGCCAGCCGCGCGGAACTACGCCTCGTACAGTTACATTATCACTTCAACGAAGTCGAGATAATGCGCCTCATGTTATCGTCACGTTATCTTTTAATACTGCAAAGTTTGGTTCAGCCCCGCTCCAACTTATAGCACAATTAATTAAATACCAGTTCAAGTTCTCTGAACAGAGTTATTAAATATTTTACCAGATTTTTATGAAAACGTATTTTCAATCAATATAAACAATTATATCATCTATAAGCTTTACCTACATATTTTATTTAAGAAACGGACAGGCTACTTATCATATCACACGTCACCGTGCCCGATGACGTGTGACGATACAACTGGAGTTCTATATATATTAAACATCATTAAGTTTATGATGTGCCTAATCATCACAGATATGAGTATTAATCATGCGATTATTCCAATTCGTATATATTTAAAATGATATATTTCGATTGAGTGATGATCTCTATCACAATCAAACAAAAAGCTGCGCTATCTCACAGACTGTTGCGACAAATTGATCCAATAAATAAACAAATTAAAGCATTGATATTAATTGAGAGCGGCGCGACGCGGTCACCCTCAATTATGCGTCGAATCGACACTTAATAAAATAATAGTCGCCAGTATGAGGTAAATTGTGCCCCGCTGCGGCCGCGCCGGGCAAGACGGCCAGGCCGGGCCGGGCCGGGCCGGGCTGGCATCACGACCGAGCCGGGACACAGCGCATATAAATATGGCAAACAAATATAACGGAGAAGAAAAAACGCGGCTAGCGTGCGTGCGGCCACCCGGCCGCGACCCCGCGCGCTGCGACACCACTCCGCGGAGCTATCGATAAATATGCGCCATTACCGCTCGATGAACACTGTCGATAACAGGTGATATATTGTTCTTACAATTTTACATGAAACAAATCATATAACTTTAGTAATTACTGATTCAAACGGCGATAAACACGGTTCTTTGCGATATGTGTTTTTAATAATCTTTGATCATCGACGCATGTATCACTAATAGAAAACAAATCATGTAGGTAAATCTATCGATGATGTTATCGTTCTGGCCTTCGCGTTCACTTATGTCCGTCTCCATCGATAATAGTTGTTCTAACGGTTAACACGTATTACATTGAATTACCATCAGTAATACAATGTCGGGATTGGTAACGAGGCGCCGCGCCGCTGCCCGCTGCGCTGCCATCGTATCGATACATTCGTGACGTGTGCGTCGCGTCACTAGGCCGGCTCGCTAGACGGCGCGCGGCGCGGGGCAGCTATACAAAAACCATCAAACTACTGCCAATTACAGTAGCAACTAGTTTTTAAGTCGCGAGAACTTTCTTCCATTTCCATATTCATTACAAAGAAAGGGTGAAATTATACTTGCTCGCCATGAATATGCTAACGGCCGCGTGGTAAATGTTAAAGTTGAATAACACTGCGTCGAGAGAGCGGGGAGCGCGCACCGCGCAGGCGCAGCCGCGTTGCGAGCTTATTGCGTGCGCGCGCGCAATATTTATGGCGAGTGCTTGACGGACGCCACCGCGGTGTATCGTGCACCACTGACGCGGACGCGCCCGAATTAAAGATTCACAACAACTGGTAGAAAGTAATCTACATATTAATTATACGGACCGTATCGGCAAATTCTATGAAAAACTATTATTAACTGAGGTTCTGCGTGTCTGAATAATCGTTACACTTCATGTTGAACGGCTGCTTCTACAAAAGTTCTTTGGGAAATGACTTAATAGGTAGGTACTCACGTAATTATGTGCACATAAAAAGCTTCAGCAGATTTAAACGCTGGCTCTAGCTGCACCGGTAGACGGTGCAGTATACCTAAGTATGTTTGAATGTTCATAACTATGCGAGCATAACATTTTTATAATAAAATTTTATGACGGCTGTCATGGAGGTTTACAAACAAGGACAAGCAAATAAGATCGTGTGTGAGTGTACCTACCTACCTGGGTGTGTCGCAGACCTACCTAGTCGGAGACGCTACATATTGCACCTTTAACAAACTTCTATTGTGTTTGCGCGTTCCGAAGTCGCCAGGTTGGGGGTGGGTGAGCCGGCGTAAGGGGGGAGGGGTCAAGTAATGATACATTCGCACGCCGAAGTGAGGCGCGAGGTAATAATGAGTTATGTACGTGATCCAATTATTTGGGCGCGCGCTCATTACGCGCTAAGTGTGAAATATGGCCGGCTTTATTACTAGCATCGCGGACTTCTTGCCACCCCGGGGGTGGGCGGCCCCGGCCCGCGGGGGGCATCTGCAGCGCTGCAACTGTGCTCCACTAAATCATAATAATGTAAGGTGCGGAGCGAATACGGGTCGTGAAAGGAGTTGCGACTATTTTACGTGATATATACGAAGGAGGAGAACCCCACACGCCCGCGGCCGCGGCCACCGACAACTACGTTACCGGATCACGACCATCTTCATTTTGGTAGTTTGAGGTGGGATATTGGGTTTTCTGCAGGAAGCTAGCCAGCAAACTGTGGTGTTTAATGGCGATGGCGTGATGCTGCTGCATAAGTACTCGCTTACATACTGTCTTGCCTTGGTATTCTTTGTCGGAACCCCGGCTTTCAGTCATTGAATCAACACTAGGTATTCGTCATTACAAACTAGACAGGTTATGTAACACGTCTTTCGCTGGAGGTGATAAATAGCGGTCGGTGAGCGCGGGCGCGGGCGGGGCGCGGGCGCGGCCACTGATATGGTCGTCGCAGCACCATGAGCGCCACTTCGTGCGTCCATAAATCGAACAAACACATTAGTTGGAGGCGATACTTTAAAGATTTGCGGGCGGTGTGCAGCGTGGGGGCGCGCGGGGCCGAACTCGCCGGAGTTATTCCATTAATTAAACCCGGCGGCCCGCGACACCCCCCAGCCCCCCCGCACACCCCCGCCGCGTGCCGGGCCACCCCCGACCCCGCCGCGCAAAAACAAAGCAAGCAATAACGAGCACAGGGCTGCCACACTAACATAAGAACTCCGATTTACGATAACTGTTTAAAAGTAACAGCATTCCTTCCGAACAATTAGTTATTATTGGTTGTTTTATGTTCTAAACTATTTAGTTACGGCAAAAGTTATCTCTAATGTAAGAATTTTTATATTTGTAGCAAACTAAAGGTAAAGTTAGTGTCAACTAATAAAGGAGACAAGATAGCATAAGAACAAAGTAGCTACATATTTCAATATAAATGTATAATTAATTATTTTAATAAAATAGCATTCTGTTATTGTTATGTATTATCGTTTATGTACACTAAAACTACAAACCGGTATCTGTATGTAGTTTTATCAATATACTTTTCATAGGTCCTGATTCCATTATCACATTCCATACATAAATGATTTAATATTATATTGGTCCTTAGAGTCAAATACCTAAATATTGGATTTTAGTCGATGGAAAGATTGTTGTTAACTCTCTAAAACACTTACGGTGCTAACCCTAGACAGTAAGTTCTACTTATAAAATGGAAACTTGATAGTAAAACATCAACTATGATGTACCTACACAATTGCACATTATAGAGAACTAGCAGATGTAACTAAGATGGCATTAGACATGGATGCAAGTAACTCCAAATGTGACTACAACGATAATGATAAAGTTTGAAACATTCTTCACAACCAGAGTCGCCCAATATTTAGTTGTTACCTACTAATATTCATTTTCGTCTCTGCATCACCCTCAGGTTGTCTGGTAGAGAATGCCTAAGGCATTCAGACCGCCTTTGTACACTCTTTGTACATTAAGAATAAATAAATAATACCTATACAGTAATACTAATAATATCTCAGCATGTTACATTTACTCAGCTGCATACACGATATTCACAATAATTAAACAACAGTGTGGGTTAAAGTTTTAGTCAGTGCATCAGTGCAGAAGCCCTAATTGAATATGTACATAGACATAACATAATAAACAAATATTTTTCTTATAATTAGCATGAATAAGTAGTTAATATTTAAATATTGTACAGTTGAGGGTAGTATGCGCACTCGCAGCCCTAACGAAGCGGGTGGGGGTGTCTGGGGAGTCGCACGCTCTTAGAATAAAACATTATTCATAAATAGGATATTACGGCAGGTGGCGCTGCACCGCCCGCCCACGCCGCCGCGCCGCCCGCCCTGCACTGACGTACTGCCTCAACACATTATATTACTTACATGTTTTAACGTGGCTCCTTGTAATTTAATACTGAACTGCTGTGTTATGTTATGAACAAAGTCACAGATCATTCAATTACTTTTAGGAGGCGCTTGTATATTGCCAGTACATTTGCTTGTTATGGTGCGTAGATTCCATTCACATTACTGTGTTCCATAACGTACCACACCATCACATCTGTATTCCCCGAAGGGTTAGGCAGAGGTGTACTGTGAGGTGTGTTTAGGTCCCATGTAATAGAACCTATTTCCATCAATCGGACACAAATCTGCACTCCGAGCTGCTACTGGGAATTTCACAGAAAAACCTAACAATACTTTGCTCGACCCCAGATTCGAACGCAGGACCTCTAGTGTAGCAGTCGCGCTTGGGACCACTGGACCAACGAGGAAGTCTTTCTTCTAATTGACTATACCTAATGTAGATAAGTAAGATTAGTGTTCCTAGAACTAAGCTAGCAGATAATCATACCGATCTTCATACGTACCTATACCTTAAAGTAGGTACCTTAAATTAATGTGAAATTGTGAAATAAGACACCTATGACACGTAGGCTGCCAGCTGAAAGCCGATTAAAAATTAACCTTCAATGGTCATCGGTGTTGCTTAATTAGGTATAAGTAAGTATACTTGTAGCAGTGTAAGTCGCTTGTAACCCAATTAAGTAGTTGAGTAGTTTGCAGGTTGTGTCGATAATCTGTACTTTTAAAACTAGGGTAGCTAATGCCACACTAAATCAATATTCTAAAGACCAATGTTTGAAGCTTGAATTACGATTAATGAATGATTTACATGAACACTGCTTCCTCACTGCCATATTAGTCTAGTAACGTGGGCCTACCCGCGACTGCCACGCTAGAGGTCCTGTCCTGTTCGATGTCAACAGTATGAAGTTAGTGTTTTTCTATAAAATTCTCAGTAGCCACTCAGTAGCGCCTGTGTCTATCCCTGAAGGGATTAACACAGCACTATGACTACGGCAAAAAAGTGTTTTTTTATCTATCCAACATTGATAATGAAATGTGGAGTTCACTATGGTGGATTTCCTAAAAGTAAGTATTTAATGAAGGAAAAAATCAAGTGGCGGGCAGGTTACAAACCAGACGCTATGACCGCTAAGCCACCGTGAGTCCTACCCGCCAAGTCGAAATTTTCCTTCACATTCTAAATTTATGCCTCTAGGTGACGTAAATTATTTTTTCCTTCATTAAAACAACTCATAGTCTTAGCAAAAAATAATAAAGTAATTATTTAATTAAACTTAATTGTAGCTAAATGTGACTTGTGCAAGTTTAGCATCGAGCTACAGCTATAGGTTTTAAGCGCACATCACTAGTAATCCAGAAAAACCCATACATCGCATCTGCATGTTAAATTACGCGAGTTCCAAGAATCAGTATGTAAGTAAGTAAGGAAAATCGTTTCGGTAGCGAGCGAGCTCCGTCGAGTATTCGATGCATTCAGTGGGTATGTCGAGTGCGAGTGCCGAGCATTTCCCACATTCATTAGTGACTTTCGAAATTAAACCTCTCGTGCTGATTAAATTAACTTAATATTTAACTTTTTTGCATGTGGTCCAGTTTACGTTTTACACTACTTGCTACCTCGCACGTAAGTTCGCTCACTGAATATGAATAGAGAAATGAGTATCCGTCGGCATTGCCTAGAAATTGGTTGAATAGTTTTTTCGTGTAAAATACTGCATTCATAAAAGTAGGTCCTTATAATCACACTAAGAATGCAAACTTTAATAACTTGAACGCTCTGTCCCTTGAAGTTGTAGATTAATTAAATCAAGTTCTCAGCTTTGCGTTTTTTGCATTGACGATTTAAATACAAACAATGCATACATACATATTAAACCATAATTATGTTAGTTAGTCGCGATGCGGGCGCCCGCTGAACGAGCAGAATTATGCGTGCGCGCAGTATAACACAGCGCACTGCGGCGCGGCGGCGTTTGCATAAACATCACGTTAGAATACTTGCGCAATAGTCGCGGTGACGTCACATGCACAAAAACACGCCCATATGGAAATTATTGCTAAGTTGTGATCGTACATATAACGAACATATAGCTTTGAGATATTTTTTAATAATACTATTCCAATTTTTCATGAAAACATAATTTTTCATATTCTTCATTCATTTTTTCCGAAACTAAGGACCAAAAGTCACTGACATTTAGTACAGTCACTAGATATAACACCACTACCACTGTACCCACACACACAACCAAGCACATAATTATGTAGACATTGTCGAGTTACTAACTTAAACTTTGCACCAACTTTGTGCAATGTTTTTATGTGCATTCGCCACTTTTTCCATGATGACTAATGGCCATATTAAGTTTCACGTGATCACGATAATAACCTGCTATCATTTCGTTATAGCCATTGTAAAATAAACCAATTTTTAATACCTAGGTACTGTTACAACAAGTATAATTTTATTCCATTTGATAGCAGTTAAGCTATAATGTGGAGTGACATGCATGTCGTCCATGACTTATAGTGTTGAGTGACGTGACATCATCTACTTTGCAATCGTTTCACTAAGTAAAGGTTCCCCCGACTCCTGTGAGTAGAATGTTTTACTTTTCATTCAGACCTCGTGAATGTAGCATACTTAACCGTAATAATTATCATAATAAGAAAATTGTGTACTTACAAGTATCTGCGTTATAAATCATCATAAAATTATTAGAAAACGAATAAATCTATACTATCTGCTCTACCTTTGTATTTTTCTTGAAAATGAAAACCTAGATCCTTAACGATAAAAATTTAGATAAGTACATAAAAAACCCATAGATAGGCTTCCATATTGTTTTTATTTTCAACTCTGAATAAACCTTATTCCATACTTTGGAGCCGCAACTGAAAACAAAGCACCTTACTTCTTCTGAATTCGTCAAATCAATCAATATTTGGTGTGATCTGTACGCACAGCGCATTGGCAGGCAGTGGTGCGCATGCGCGGGCGCACGCAGCGAGCGTTTAAGGGCATCTGTGCCGTGGGAAACGCCGTGAGACCATACTGCCACATACCGCCTCCGCATACAAAGACATGTCACACAAAAACAATCATATCACATGTTTCATGAACATTGATTGCTGCCTACTGTATTAGGAATTGGCCGGTTATTAATGAAGAGTAATGTATGGAGTGTTTCGATGGACTGTCGCATCCGAGTAGCACGATAATTAGCAGAATGTCATTGCGAATTTTTAACATTCACGTTGCGCCGAGTGGCGTGATACGTATCGTGGCGCATTAATATTGATACTCATACAAATACACATAATTATGTACCTCTGGTGCTCATACAAACCACATGCGTTACTTAGATTAATGGCTAACATTTACATGTCGCGCGGTTTTTACCGTTGATTTATACCCTCGCTAGTTATTGAATACTAAACAATTACACCGCCACTCAAGGTTTGTTATGTTTCTTTTATGGCTCAAGAATATTAATTACTCAGAATTCACAGTGGCTAAGTATCGTCGCATGCAGATCACAATACTTTACATCGTGTGATTATAATTTTATACAAAAGGTATGGCCATGTAGAATAATTTGTACCTACATTTGCATTGAATTAGCTTAAAAAGGTACTCATTTTTTAAATGAGTCGGCAGTGCGACAGTGAAGAAATTATTCGTAAGTTATAAACAGTTACCTTATCATTTCAGCTCATTGCATTACGCATTAGAAAACTTCTGGATTAAAATAATACTTATGAGTTATTGAATGTATTGAATTAATTGTAAACTATTCTTTATAAATCACGAGATCTTAAAGCAAGATCTCAGAGCTGGCCGACAGCTGACATATTCGCTACCAAGACAGGTTGCTCAGTAAAAACTCCGTAATTGACTTTTGCAGATAACACTATCATAGTAAAAAGTCTAATGGGAAATATCGGTTGTATCTCATAATGAAGTCTCCGAGCCTCTTAGGCGAGTGGTGTTGCATTCCAGCAGGCGGCACTGTGTCGTGTTGTGTCGTGTCATGTGTAGTGTAGAGTATATGGACATGGTAAGCATGTACTCGATGGGCGTGTCGGTGGTGACACGGGTGTCCACCGCATGAGTTAATCATAAATTGACCGTGTTACAACTACTTTCAACGACAGAGACGCGGTAATAAGAAGATCAAGACAAAATTGCTTTTATTTTCTTTAAATGAAAGTCTGTAGAAGAGGAAGGCGTAAGACGAGGAAGGCGTGCGGTAAATTTTTGGTATTTTGACCCGCATGTACATATTTAGTTGTGGTTGTGTGAGTACAGGTCTAGCTTAGTGTCCACGCGTGTGAGTCTGCGCCGGCGCCGCCGGTTTCCCAGTACCCGTTAACAGATATGATTGACAGACTAGGAAAAAATATAATTCATTAGCAAGTGTGCGCAACACGGAGAATGTAGCCGGCACTAGGAATGAGATCGTTTGTTCCGCGGCAAAAACGTCGCATGCCGCGACACACATAGAATATAATTATCTAAGCGCTTTATTAATATTTATGGCGCACTCTTAGCGTCCACTTCAATAATTATTTGACGTTTGAGTGCGTCTGCCCACGGACGAGGACCAAGAGATCAGTGATTGCAGATCTACATTCTTTCGCGTACCACTGCTTCGTATTCAAACTTTGATCTGATCTTCTTTGATCTTAGTATCTACCTGCGCATTAAAACTGTATTTTTTATGTAGTTTGCCATTATACCGATAACCGCATCATCAGACACTTACATTATTGATACATGGTCTAAAATTTTAAGAAATCATACTTTAGGTACCTGATTATTTTGTTTCCCTATCTTGCATAACAGAGCATTGAGCCGTACTTTGATCCCAGAGTGTATATTCGCGGAGGTCGGGTGGCGCCGCTCAATGGACGTCCAAGTATGTCATTCATGTGGCTGGGCGGCAGTGTTGTGCGAGGTTCATGGAACCGCGGCTGTCCTGCGCCGGCGCTGGGAACCGCGACAATTACTCGCGCGGCAGCGGCCCGCGCCTCGACGCCGCGTTTTTACGCCGCGCCTGCGGTCAGCCTATGCACATGCATGAGGCGGTCACCCACCATTTGTCACGTGCAGCTCTTGGGAAAATATTGAAACATTTCCTACTGGATTTATTATGTTATAATGTCACAATTTATTACGACCAGCTCGTAACGGTCCACAGTGGATGAAGCTGCTTTCTAAACATTCGTCTGTATAATTTGTATCATTCAGAGGACTGTTATTTGGGAGCAATTTACGAAATTACGGGCAACTTGTTAGTATTAACGTGGGATACCAAAATGGACTGGGAGCTGCTCATTAATCAAGCTCTGTATTCAAATTACTATAATTTGTGTTGATGTGGGGCGAGTTCTTACTAAATGTTTTAGCTAGTCAGGCTTCGATTAGCATACCTTTGTCTGCGTGTTGGTTTAACGACGCCGCCGCGCCGCCTGTCTGGAGGCTGCATATTGTAGGTTTTTAAATGCTAAACGTGCACAAACAATTACTAGTATTTCCAATAATAACGTTATTTTACAGATGTTTAGTTCATTGCTCCGTTATAAAGAGTGTTATATATTTATGTATTTAACACCTATCGATTTTCAAAAATGGTTTTAACTCAATACTGAGTGAAGACAGAAGAGACTCCTTCATTTGAATCTACCTGTAGGTTATTGGTGAAAGCTAACCTATCTTAGATCATAATTGTTCCTAGCTTTTCACGTGTAACATAGTGAACAGACATGAGACGTGTTATTTGAAGACGTCGCGTACGTCTCAGATATCTTCCTAATGCGTTTTTAATGAAACTACCTCCGCGGACCGAAAGACCATCCAATGTAAGTACTATCCTATACAACGTCAAATATGGTTCTAATTCGTATGGTGGACGTACAAGGTCGTAAAAATCACTCTATTAATGAAGGTGTTACCGAATTTAACTATTGTGTTTATGCCGCGGCGATAATTATTACAAATTAAGCTTAATGGATGCGCGCGCATTGCTCCAGGCCGCGCCATTACGCGCCGCGCCGCGCCGCATCCTACGACGTCTGTGCGTGCGCGCCTTTGACTACAAACCGCTATTAGTATAAAATTATACTATTAGAAGTATTATAGGACTGACGGTCCGTTTTAATTATACATACACATTCGGTACAAATATGATGGATGTTCTTCAATTTGGGAGTTTTGTTGGCTAACTCATGGAATTTCTATTGTCTGTTGTCTGTTACTACTTGGGTACGCCATATTTACCAATGAATTCGTACTCCTATGAAAGCAAGTGAAGGCAGTGATAGCCTAGGGGTATGACCATTGGACTGCCAAGTGGAAGGTCTCGAGTTCGAATCCAAGGCACGCACCTCTGGCTTTTCGATATATTCTTGAGGGCATGTGAAGTCTGCCAACCCACTCGCATTAGACCAGCGTGGCGGACTATGGCCTAATCCCTCTCATACTGAGAGAAGACCCGTGCCCAGCAGTGGGACAGTTACCTAATGGGTTGATGATGACGTAATCCTACATCATTTACAAAATGTGATACTATGCGCGAGCTGTCGGAAAAATATAAATTTTCAAATTCAAATACACTGTATTTGCTTTGCATATACCTGTTCCTGCTACAACATGTCATCCAATCACATATGTATGTAATGTATCTGTTTAAACTTTTTGACGCTAGATGTATGCTGAAAGTATGACGGTATAGTATTCACCCCACGGTCCCTGTGGGGTGACGTCACATAATGTGCGTTTGTCATAACATTACAACAGCGACGTTTAGTGCGTGACGTGTGCGCGGCCCGAGCTGCCACCCGTGATGGATGACGAAAGTGTTGCGCTCGGGTTACGCTAAATACCACGACCCCGCCATGCTTGCGCCTGGGGTGACTTTTAGTTATTATTTCGGGTTATTCAAACTAGCTGTAAAAGGACTTTTAAAGACAACAGACAGCCAATGTTCTTCCTCAACATGCAACTGATGCTGCAATTAACGTGGCCACCTACTGGACGAACTTTATAAATACAAACAGTTAAAATACCATTGATACGAAAAAAATAGAAGGACGTAAACGTAATATATTTATCTTCGAAATCTTGTCAACGGATTCGACATGAAAATATAATAGACAAACAGCATTTGTAACTGGACTCATTGAATAGCCTCGAAGATAGGTCAGTGGAGATTTAAGACAAACAATAAAAGCCAACTGTACTAGGACGAGGTGTTCAACTGTTCTAAAGATACGTGTTCTAGGAATCACTACACAACAGAACTGACGTTAACTGACTGTATTGAAACCGAATTTTATAGCGTTGCCGTCGATATTATCCAAACTTGTTATTCCGATTAACGATGTAGGTATTAAGGATCCACCTGCGCATGCGAACGTGTCTTATGATAATTTAATTCTTAGGGCTTCATAAAAAAATAATTATACTCGAATTTGCATCGCTGTCATTATTATTCCACAGACGGCTTCAACCTTCAGCTGTCCCAACAGACGACCTCACTCTGCCGGACCTAAATGTAACAGTTTGAAAACATTCAAACGAGCTAAAAGTGTCCGCTAAACAAACAGACCGTCGCGTCGCGTCGGCGCGGCGTTTGAAAACAAGGTCAAAGTTAATGTCTCCTGACAAAAAATGGAGCAATTTTTGTCGCTTAATCCGGCCAGCGAAGAGGCGAGCGGCGAGCGAAGGCATCCCAAATATGAGTAGCGATGATATTTAAATGACCGGCGGCGGCGGCTGCGCGGGCGCATCGCTTTGACACACCGCGCACCGACGCGACGCATTCCGTGCGTCCGTCCGCAATGACCTGCTGTTTTGCGTTGCCGACCAGTCTATCAGGAACGTGGCTGTTTTGATGTCAGACAGAACGTCAAATCATTTTAAGAAAATAATGAATAAGATAAAAAGTAGTTGTCTATACATCGCAAACCCATGCTTAGTTGCAATTAAATGTTCGTAGGATTACGGCCACTTACCAAGTAACTGTTACGCTAGATTAATGATGGAATTGGATGAAATACTTAGGTAAGTGCATCTAAAAGAAGCAATTTCTACTTAAACAATAAAACTTAACGGTAGCGGTATTAATTGCTTCACAAACTGGTATCCTCGATCAGTACTGTTATGGATAAATTGTATGTAGATGCCGTCAGTGCCAAAGCAATTACACCATAATAAGTCTAATCGGTTCAGCGCTCGTGGTTGAACTGCTAAGTGGATGCTAAATTACCGATGAGCTCACTTTGTTCCTCCCTCCCGATTCCCGTACAAAACAAAAAATGATTAAAGCAACTAAAATATTGTTAGGTATTAGAAAAATAAATAAAATTGATTGAATAAAATAATTGGATGTTTCCGATTAGTTATCTCGCGACGCGACACTTCCTTTACTTACAAGTTATCTATCTGAACAAGGATTCAATTGCTACGGGTAAGGAAGCAGCTCACAGCTCCGCAACTTGTTCACACCTTACCGGGGTGTGCGCGTGCGCACGCCGACTGTAGCGTAATGACGCTAACGTTAGTGAGCATGAAGCCATTTCGACGATACTGCACTGAATGGAGTCGAACCCGCTCCTAACAAGGGCACATCGTTTGAATGCGTCACTTTTTGCGCCGCACCCGGTCGACAAGCCGAATATTCCGAGCAAGTTTTTCGTCAGTTTGAATAAATAAAATATTCATTGTATGCAAGTTATCTGACTGTATAAATTCATATTAATGTATGGAAGGTATGAAGTTTTTGGCATAAAGTTACTCATTTATTCATGGTCAGGTTTGTGTGACATGACATCAACATTCTGATCAACTACATTGCTGATGGGGTCGGAGAATTAGAAAATCAAATGGAAATAACTTGACTGTGCCAATAATTACAATATTGTATACCCACAATCCCGAATACCATCATGCCTCTGTTCCCCGATGAGGTAGACAGAGGCATCCTCTTGTAAGTTAATCCACAGTTCACCAGTGGGGGGTGTGGGGTCTACTACCATTATCTTAGATACAATACTTCATTATTTCAACTTTAATTAGACGACAATGACAATTGTATCACAGCTGTCAATGAAGACTGTTATATTTTTGTTGTGCGTGTTCTAAATGTATCTACTAACATGCAGTAGGTAGCACTTGTGTTAACATCGCTCTGGTTCTTGTTCTTTTCTATCCTCTCGGATGTACCTTGAGCCCGTGATAACGTTAGGCAAGAAAAAACTTAAAATACAACGACTTCAATTAGATACATATTTAGTATTAGAGACCATAGCAATGCGCTCTGTAACAACCTTATCATCGATAAAAACAAGATGGTGGCCAATTATAATAATTCCATATCTCGTGCTGCAGCACATGTCAATGCTCGTCAGTGACATATTCGTGAGCGTTCGCAGTGAAATGTTAATTCTGTGCTGGTGAGGCCCGGCGCGGCGGCGGCGGTGTGCGCGCGCGCCGGCCGCAGCTCCCACGCCGCGGGCACGCCGCGCATGCGCAAAAACACGCCCTGCACCAGCACACACCAGAGCACCACCCGCAGTAGTACCGCTGCACTGTGAAGTCCTATCATGCTCAAAATTTGTAACTCTTGAGGCAACGCTCTTGATAAATATCGAGTATTTATGAGTTAAGTAAATATGCTATCATATCTTTTTGTTTCTTTAACAATTTTGCTAAGATAGAAATGTTTGTAAATTGCCAAAAATTTACGACAAGTACAGATAGTTCCAGTCTCATGAGTTCATGACAATGTCTAATAATCATTTACAAGTAACGCTGACAGAAAATCCAGCGCGCAAACTTATAAAGCTACAGCCTGCTGCTAGTGTGATATTTACAAGAACAAAATCAGTACTCTTTGATTTCTATTCTATGAGCCTGTTTCACCATCTTACTTCCCGTACATTCCCATTTATAATTTCAGACTATTTCATACTTGGCAGAAGATTCAATTCTTTTTCTATTTTTAAATAAATTATAAGACTACCCAGGAGGGCTAGACAAGTTGCATTTTTACATTCGAATCGAACAACAAAATGTATGTACTACATTAGTGACAGCCCGATTGTCGAAAGCTTGTGTCATTTCGACCGTTAAAAATGCAACTTGTCTAGCCTCCCAGAGGTCATGAAACAGAACGTTAGCAAACTTCACGGCCACAAGGCTCACATGATTTCGGATACGTAAGATTCACGTTCTAAATTACTTGTACTAAAGTGTAACAACACACGGACAGCATAATATATAATTGACATTATTAGTCCGGGTTGCATCACTGCATGAGTGACTGAATTTCTTGAGACAACAATTTTGCAGTTTCTGTTTTCTGATAATTATAATAAAACACTCTTTACGCCTTGGTAAATGACTTTTTATGATCACAGTTTCAAGAACAGACTGGAAATGTATTTCTGTTATATGTCAGTGTGGTGACGGCGCCGCGGATTGTTCGCGCTTCTGCCTCGTGCATACAGATGCAGCGTAATTGTCACGCACAAAAACTAAACGCATGATAATCGAGGAAATACCACCTGAACCGGACGCCGCGCCGGTCTGCACTGATTGTCGCCGGACGAGTGCGCACACCGAGCCAGTTCATGCGATGTCGTGTTGTGTTCCTTGTGGATTATTATAATTATGCCTGCTCTATGGGAAAGGTGTGGACAGCTGTAAAAGTGAACGGAGTTATATGGAGAACTGTAGCTATGGTGAGTGTGTGTGTATCTACATAATATGTCTAGCGCACGACACACATCTAAGTGGACGACATTTATAACTTAGCTCTTGTCGTTTTTACTGCTACTGAAGTAACAAGAGCTTATGTTTATCAGTTTTCACCATGGATTGCATTGTATTGGAGAGAGATCTGCTCGGCGCCGCTCTTATTTCAAGCTTAATCTTTATCTATTAGGTACAATATTGTAAATTGAGCATTCCGCTACGAACTAATATATAGATCTGTGCATATACACGTATGATGACAATTTAAGGCAAACCATTATCTAATAAGAGTCACATAAAAGATATAATATAATTGTGCAATAGTGACTTCAGTCGATTCATAAATTGATTATAACTATCGTAAACTGGAGGGATTGTTTGGTAGTAAAATCTGTACGCAGCCATTCAAAGCAGCTCTACATTTATTTTTAGCATTTCTGCTCTATTATGTAAAATAACAACATTTATCATTACGTGTTTTTACACTCCAGTGTTTTAGTATCTTCACAATATGTTGTGTACAACAGCAGCACCTCCGACACCGGTCCCTCACAACCCTGGACGATACCCTTCACACATAGAGCAGTCTCTATGCGTCATTAATGAAATCTGTTAAAAAAACGGTTTTTCAACCCGTGAACTTTAGAACATTAGTCTGAGTATTCATGAGGGCTTGGATGCGCACACGCAACTTTTTCTGTTGCCCCTCGACAAGTAGCGGCCAATCGCTGGCGTTTTAATTGCCGTAATCACCGTCTTGTCATTTGCCTCCGAGTGATTTAAGCCGGCGACTTTTTGCCGGCCAGCTATTTTTTGCCGTCCGGCCGTGATACATTGCCGTAACATCAATGGCTTCGTCGGAAACGTTTCTGTGTTGAATAAATTAACCATTCACATTCATTCAAACGTGAGATTTCGTCGAAGATAAAGGTACCACCGATTATATCTGATCAAGTATTTTATGTAAAAAATATTATGTATCGATTGTGACGCGCTGATAATTACCAATGTTTCATCATAACTATGTAACAAGCAAAACAACATGAATTCGATATATCACGTTCTTAATTTTTTTATCGAAATACGCCTCATTGCTCGGATGGCTGTTAGCTCGGCTGCTCGTGCTCGACGAGGCACGAATTCTATTTTTTTATATGTTTATCTAAATCATCATTTCTGACGTTAAGTAGACCAGTCAACTCAAACATACTGCCGTCATGACTGTGACTTCAAGGCCTCGAAGGCTTTTGAAGGCTTAAGGACCGATAGCGCGTATTGGTTTTACGGAAGGAAGCTTTGCTACTACGAGTAGCAGCATAGGTGCGCGTGAGTCTAGCACGTCCTGGCTGGTCTAACTCGAAGCCGCGTTAGCGCATTTTGAGAGCAACAATCGACTTTTATAAATAATATTTGTGTAAACTCTGATCAATTTAATACTGTGACATACAATATTGTCCTTACTTCCAAAACATAGATACTATATCACAACAGTATTTGGTTGAGTTTAGCCTGTTTAGGTAAAATATAACTGGCATGAGCCAGTGCGGAAAAGGAGTGAATATTCTCACGCGGCTGCGCGGGCGCAACGGAGGCGCGGAGTAGGTATTGTAATTGCCCGTAATCTTTACTACCATAAAGCATAGGATTTAAGCTTTATATATTGCTTTTGCTAGCCGGTGGCATATTGTAAGTACCTAGTAGGTACTTACAGACCTATCCACAGGTACCTATAGTGATATAGCTAGGTACCTAACTATTATGAACATATTTTGAGTAACAAGATGTTGTCATATTCCTTACTAATATTATAAATGCGAAAGTAACCCTGTCTGTCTGTCTCGCTTTAACGCCAAAAAGTAGTTTTGGCGTTAAAGAACCGATTTAAATGAAATTTGGTGCACAGATAGTCTAGAGGACATAGGCTACTTTTTAATGCGTAAGGGCTGTAGGGGGTTGTAACAGGAGATGAAAGTACCCAGACCATGCGGGCGAAGCCGCTGCCGGAAAGCGATTTTTTATAAATATGAAACTTGCTTAGTAGGAATTATGATTTTATATTAGAAAAAATATTTTATAGAATCTTTATGAGACAATGCAAACCATGAACCAATAAGTCGTGAATTTAATTTCAGTGTTTCTATGAGGGAACAGGCATTAACTTACAGTGTTGCGCCTGCGCAAGCGGTCGGCCGCTGATAATCTAGTTAAATTTATTTATTGAGGCTCGCGAGCATCCTCGCGGCCCCGCGCCGTTCATTACCAACACTTCAAAAAATGCAACAAAACATAAAGAAAGTTCTCCACAAAAATAAATAAATAAATAAGTTACACTACCTATATCTTATAGAGTTCCAGGGACACATACACCCACGTACCTGTAGTGTAGTAGGTATAGTTCTTGTGTACTCAGACGTTTTTAGTAAAATAGGCCAAGTTTGATAATAGAACATGTATGTCTACCAAATTTTTGATTGCTGATAATTTTGGAAACAGAAAATTTACATAAGTAATTAGATTAATATCTATGGTATCGGGCGACACCGGCGCGATAGCCGCTCCACACACCGCGGCGCCAGCAGTATCTGCGGATATCTGCAACATATCGCGCGATGTGTATCGAGTGATCTGCTGATAGCCGATCTGCGGCGACTACACAACTCATTTTTTATATGTTTGAATATGTAAAGTGCCGTGTTTTCAACTGATAACCGGCTTTTAGGGTTGCCAAATTTTGAGAAAATTCAATCGTAGAAATCTTACAAACTTTCTTTTTAGGTTCTGTCTTTTTGTTGCTTCAATATTTGTTTTTCTTTCAACACAATAGGTATTGCTTTTTAGACTTTCTACAAATTATAGGTACCTACTTTTTTGGTAACAAATGTTTTTTTCTGCCTGGTATAAAGTATTGTAAGTTCTCAAGTGTTAACTTTATTTATTTATTTATTTATTTATGTTAGGGAAACAAACAGCTTATAATTATCTTAAAAAATAGGTTACAAAATATAAAACTTAAGCCTATAGTTTCCGCCTATAAAAACAAAGGAAACACAAACAATCTTATTGGATGAAGGAAAGTAAATTAAAATTATTATTATGTGTCACGGATTGAGATTTGACTGAAAAAACTCTTTCGATACAAGTCGTCGGAATGGATGGGACTTAGTTTCAAATATGTCAATAAGATGCTCTTTAACAGCGCTGTTAATGTATTTGACTACCCTGGGAAAGTAGGCACTGGAACGATAGTTTGTGTCAACGGTTGAAGTAGCTAAACAAGAATGGGTTCTTAAACGTCTGCTGGGAACAAGTAAATTAATTTTGCTCAAAAGATCGGGTGAGTCTATATTGCAGTGGGTTATGTCTAATAGTAAAGTGCCGTCAGCTGTTTTCCTACGCATATAAAGAGGAAGTATATGATGCCTTCTGCAGCGAGCCGTATAACAATCGTCACTTATTTTTGTTTTATATTCTAAATATCTTAAAAACCTTTTCTGTATGGATTCGATTTTGGAAATGTACACGTTATATTGAGGATTCCTCACCTCCACACCTGACAAGCGTATTCCAAAACACTTCTGACAAACGAACAATATAAGATTTTGAGTGTTTTTATATTTTTGAAATTTGTACCAGACCTAATAACGAAACTTAGTGCCTTAGAAGCTTTCTTAACAATGGATTCAACGTGGTCATCAAATAATAATTTGGAATCGTGAATCACTCCGAGATCTCTAATGTGATTCACTTTGGACATGTTCTTCTGTTTAAGAATGTAATCAAAAACAATAGGTTGGCGTTTTCTAGTAAAACTGATCAAGAAGCACTTTGAAACATTTAGGTCCAATTTGTTGCATGCACAATATTGTTCCAGCCGGGTGAGGTCTTCTTGTAACAATAAACAGTCATTTAAAGTATTGATTTGTTTTAATACTTTCATGTCATCAGCATATAAAAGAAAATTAGAATGTCGGAAGCACTTGTTGATGTCATTAATAAAAATAATAAATAGTAGAGGACCAGTTAAAGAGCCTTGAGGTACCCCAGATGGAATGGCTTCCCATCCAGATTGAAATCCGTTTATAGCAACAGCCTGGGTGCGGTTGCTTAAGTACGACTCAAACCATTTAAGTAAGTTTCCGTACACTCCTACTAGTTGCAATTTGTAGAGAAGGATCTCATGATGTATGCAATCAAAAGCCTTGCTGTAATCTGTAAAAATTACATCAACTTGCCCACCAGCATCCATACCAGAAGAAATAAAGTCATTGGATAAAAGGAGATTAGTAACTGTTGAGCGTTTCTTGAGGAAACCATGCTGTTCGTTCAAAAATGAATGTGAAAGTGCTGCATAAAGTTGCTTATGTATCATTTTTTCAAAAATTTTCACGAAGATACACAATTTGGAGATAGGTCTATAATTTGAGATCTCATTACGGTCTCCCTTTTTAAATATTGGTGTTACAAAAGCTGACTTCCAAATACTTGGAACTATACCTTCCGCGATGGAGCGTTTAAAGAGGATACGTAGTGGGTCAACGAGTCCATGAGCGCAACTGACGATAAACACCGGTGGAAGTCCATCGGGTCCAGCACCTTTACTAAGATCCAACGACTTAAGTAACTTTAACAGCTCTTCGCCGTTAATTTCAATACTAGAGATATAGTTATTTGAGCTGCTTGGGTAAGACGTATTTATGTTATTGACTACAGATTCCGGGGATAAATATGTGGACTGGAAATAGGCTGCAAACAAGTTACACACTGCCGGCCCACTATCTGCGGTAGCAGTACCATAATGCATAATGGAAGGGAATTGACTTCCTCCACCTCGGATAGACTTAATGTAAGACCAAAAAGCTCTCGGATTGTTTTCGGAAATGCTTTTTTCAATTTTGTTGATGTAAGCAAGATAACATTCCTTATCTAACTCTTTAGCCCTGGATCTTAGCAAAGAATAAGTTCGATAGTCTTCAAGATTGCCGTATACTTTATATTTATCAAAATATTTACGTTTCTCATTTAAAACTTTCTTGAGGGCTAAACTGTACCAGGGAGGAGAATTATTTTTTCCTGATACGAATTTAGAGGGTATATACTTGTCCCTTAATTCAAATAAAATCTTGTAAAAGAATTCAACGGCTGACTCCAACGAGCAATTCTGTAGCTTCTCCGACCAAGCAATACTATCAAGCTCCTTACATATTGCACTGTAATTTCCACGAGCAAAACAATACTTAAGTCTCCCTTTGGATTCTAAATGAGTATACGTACATGAATGGATATTAATTAATAAAGCCTTGTGATGAGCGTCCTCTGGAACCAATGGGTCATCACTATGTAAGACTTCTACGCTCTCAGTAGAAAAAATAAGGTCCAAGAGTCTGTTATTTATGTTTAGGACGTGATTATATTGTTGCAAATTGCACTGAGTAATAATATCAAAAAATTGTTGTTGCCCTGCACCTTGAATAGTTGTAGGAAGCAAATACGAAGAAAAATCATCATTGGCAGTCCAGACCACGTTGCTTAAATTAAAATCACCCGTGATTAAGAATTTGTCGTTTGGGTGGCTCATAAATACATCATTTAATTTGTTGGAGAAGTTTATAAGCTGTTGAGTGAAGGTATTGCCATGGTTTTGTGAAATTAAATATAATATACAAATGTGAATTTTGTATGAGTTGTGTTTTTTATTGTTAATTGTTATAGTAATCCAAAGATCTTCTGCTGATGAGCGCCAGTCTGGCTTGATAGAAACGGGAAACCTATTATTCACTGCCACTAGGACACCACCTCCACGTGTCTGATCCGTGGAATCATAATCCCTGTCACGTCTCCACACAAAATACCTATCATCAAATAGTTCACGATTGTTAATTCCCTCGAGTAACCACGTTTCGGTTATTAGTATAATGTCAAAAGAATTCGAATATACATTCATTTTAAATAGGTGTGTCTTGCTTCTCAGTCCTCTAGCATTTTGATAATATGCTTGCAATGTCATCAATCAAATAATTCTATTAATCTAATACGCGAGTATAAACAAAGATAAAGAATAAAAACAATAATAAAATGGTTAAAAATGTGTATAAAATAACAAGATCGAGTCGGTCGGGCGAGTATAAACAAAGATAAAGAATAAAAACAATAATAAAATGGTTAAAAAATGTGTATAAAATAACAAGATCATTATTAACTGGTAGGTGTATAAAGCCAATATTAGAAGTGTTTACAATTAGTTTATTTAGGATAATATAGGGCAGTAAAAACGCATAAAATAAATAAAGAGCATTAAAAAAGAACCCAAAAGCAATAGGCACAGCGCTCACGAATAATATCGTTCCCAAGAAAAAATTGAATTTCGTAATATTGAGTGATTAATTACTAAAAAACTTAAGATTAAAGTACTAAGCGAGACAGTTATACTATGTGCTTTATGAATCATTTCGCAGTTGACACAAACTATCGAATAATGCAGACATGTACAAGAAATATCTGTGCATTCCGACATAATATAATTAAATGAATTGTTGAGTATGTAATAAAGCTCGATAAGAGCAAGGCTTCTCAATCCGTGGGGTTTACAAGTTAAACAAAATGTAAAAGAAAAACAATATGTAAATATAAAATAAAGGATTGTTAACATATTTTTAAAAGATCTTTTTCCGTTTGAATCACAAATGTTTTGGAGGTTGATGATTTTCTTGCTAATATTTTGCAGTGCTTGACCCATAAAAACTGGAAGCTACTGTCCCTTGCCAATGATTTAGCTTTGGCTAATAAATTCTTATAGTATAGTGTCAGGTGATCATTTACATAAACGGGGCCGTCTGTGGGATAGCCAAGTAACTGCAAAGTTACACATTTGAAATTCCGTGCCGCCGCAATAAAATCCTCTTTAGTGTATCGATTGACAAAAGATACAATGATTGACTTCATGGAGTTAGATTGACGGGGTGCTACTCTTGTGATAAAGTTAATGTCATCCTTTTTTATAGGGAAACTTACCACTGATCCGATTTTAATAACAATATCAAATAAGTTTTCCTTATGCTTAATCGGTATTCCCTTAATCTCGACATTATTGGAACGGGCTCTCTGTTCATTCTCCCGACTATTTTCTGAGATCGCTGATATGTCCGCTTGTAAGGTGGGAATGATAGCTGAAATTTCTTCAACTGCTTTAACCCGGTCTTGTAAACAATTTACAGTTTCAGAAAATTTGGCAATAAAACAGCAAACGTAATACTTTATTCCCCGACAGCTCTGTTTAGTTGGGCCGGGCAGCGCCTGCGCGCCCCTACTTCGTTTTATGAATATTGGTGCGTCCTCGCCGCGGGCTGTGGGTCAGCTATCGCGATGCGCGAGCGCACGCTTCATAACACGCGACGTGATTTACCGCATCTTGCCGCGCCGCACCGCGTCGTACAGACACGATGCGGCTATCTGACGTCTGCCACACAGTACTTACTTAAAGTACTTAGTAGGAGTTTAGTTTTAATTTTATTATAACCCGTCTAATATTAGTTATTTTAATGAAGAAAAAAATCTATTGGCGGGCAGGATTCGAATCTGCACCTTCTGATAAAATACACCAGAAGCTATGACCGCTATACCACCACGAGCCAAGTCGAAAGCTTCCTTCAGTGTCCTTCACATTCTTAATTGACGTCTCAGGGTGCCAATTTTTTCCTTCTTTAAAATAACTGAACATGGATAAAAACTGATATTGTTTTGCGTGGTAACCGTAAAATAGAGACGGCCACCACACAAGGTGCACCAGAAAGTGGCAAGGCTTACACTACACTGCAGTCAATCGCTATTAATTATCCCTTGAGCCGAGAAGACATGACCGCTGTTACCCTCTGTTATCAATAGATTAAACAGCCAACCTGTAGCATACACTACTTAATCTACATCGAGAATTGTCAAAATGTTCCATATACTTATCCACAGGTTCTAAGGTTGGTAGTAGGTTACCTATATCCGTATTATAAACATTCAGTTTCCTGCGTTACAACGTCATTCGATAGGCAGTAGCGCCACCTCGTGACACATTCGCGCCACTCCGCTGAGTCAGAGCTAGCGTTATCTACTGATTACTAATGAATCAGCCGCATAGTTAAATGTTCATAATCCTTGGTCTGTATGTATTTATGTATTCATACACGTCGAGTAGTGGCACAAGGTGTCAAGTGGTCAGGCGGCAGGGCGCAGTACCGCGAACGAACACTCACTACATGTTTACCACCTCGTGAGTGTAGGTACTGTTACGGGTAATTAGTGTAATCCAAGTCCTTTTCTATCCTCCATCCAACAGTCACAATTAACAGTTTTTGCAACATTTTTCATTGCTATTCCGCTCCTACTACTTGTAGTGTGATGGTATATAGCCTATAGCCTTCTCCGATAAATGGGCTATCTAACACAGTAAGAATTTTTCAAATCGGTCTAGTAGTTTCGGGGCCTATTCGATAAAAACAAACAAATAATAATATCTTTCCTCTTTATACCGAAGCTATAAAAATTCACACCTTTATGTTACTCCGACGGCATCAGAACTGACGTCCTACTTAAGTTTTTAAACGTTGCGTGACTTATCTTAAGTTTATAAGTAAGAATTGCACACAGTTACTTTACATTTGGTAACGTCACTAATGTAACATGCTTGTTCGTAAAGCAAACAATATATATCAGTGCACGGCACGATAATAAGGTTATCTGGACAAACACGGGGAATTATCAACAGTACTGTGAATAGGGAGTGTCCGATGAAAGGAAATTGTGAAGATAAACGACGGTGCGAGAGAACACGTCTTGTTAGGCAGTTATACTTAATTACACGAAATACGTTACACTGTGAAATTAGTCGTTAGAATTTTAACAATATTTAATATCTATAATAATACTTAGGTATTACCTATTTGTCTTAATAACATTAGTCTGTAATTATCTTGTATGTAATCGTAAAAATGTGCCCCATCACAAGTAAAAAAAAAACATTGGTTAATTATGGAATCAACTGCCTCATTAGCCTAGACGCGCGACTGCTACGCTAAAGGCCCCGGGTTCGATTCTCAGGTCGAGCAGTGTTATTGGGTTGTTTAATGAAATTCTCCGTAGCACTTCGTAGTTTAGATTTCTGCCCGTTTAATAGCAATAGCCTCGCCCCCTATTACATAGGACCACACATACACACAAGGCGAACTGTACCTCTACAGGAGTGATGGTATGTTGTGTTTTTAACTTATTATAGAATCATTCATCATCACTATTATTATTATTCAGTCTGATAGTGAAACAGATAAGTTCTTTCCACCGACACTAGATTTCATGTTCATGCCAAAGCTGCTAAGTAGGTTCCAAGGTGACATAGGAACGTCACAAATACATTTATTGACACCTAGATAACGTCTCTCCTAAGAAAACATGTAGTGGTTTAAAATCACCAACATGCTACAAGGTAACATGTTGGTGATTGTCTTACAACGCTGTTTAGTAACTCACAATTAAAACCTGTATGCCTGTAAGCCAATAAAAAATTTTTGGTCAACTTGGAAACCAAACCCAGGACCTCACGTCTCACCTCACAGCTGCTACACAATAGAGGTCACAAGATCACTAGAATAATGAACACCCCTGCTTATTCACTTTAGTACATTACACTCAAGTTCATTTCACATTGCAATCCAATCAACTATTTGTACAATCTATACAATTTACTTATTATATTCTAGCCTAATGATAGCCTACCCAAGCTTATGAATAAACCTTCTCGATAGCCATATTGAAGTGCATTAGTATACCATAAACTTGCAACGAACTGTCCTGCTACAGATTTATCGATAACACTCAACCGGCTAGTGAATACTAAATCACAAACAAGTTACGCAACGACATCAGATACGGAAACACGAGACTTTCGTCACACGCGTCCTACTTACGTACAAATATCAAATAATTCCACAAAAACAACTAATAATATTTGATTATGCATACGTAATACAGTCAAATGATAGGTTATGCGCAACTAACCCGAAATCTGTGCGTGTCGGTCGCCGTATCGCACGGTCGCGGTCGCCGGTCGACGGTCGACGGTCGCAAGTCGCAGACTATCATTTGGAGCGCTCACCTGCGCATTACTATTGCGCAACTAATATTAAAGAATATTCTGCATCGGTTATATTTATCCCGGGCCCTGGATGTGAAAGCATTGATTAATATTGTAATGAGCACGACGAATAACTTCCTCTGTACCACAAATCGATGCTAAGGCAGTAATGCTGTCCATTGCCGACTCACTAGGAGACAGTTTTGAAGAATCCTCTTCAAAAATATACTTGGAAATCGTACATACTATAAGTATAGTGTTATCTCCTTATCGTGGAGGTGTATGTTGTGCAGGCAGCGGTCAGTAATTGTGTATAGTTTGAGATAATAGCGGCGCGGGCGCGGCGGTCGCGGGTGCAATTATTTTTATCCGCCGTCCGGGGCGGGAGCGCCGTGATTTGCGTACGCGCATTATGCGCCGGCCCTTAATAACACGTTCACGAGCGAGCGCCTGCGCCGCTCTTGGTCGTGTCTCCTAAATTACGCTATTGTTGTAGCGCAGGAATGAGGACCGGCTGCCTGAATGCAAATACGAGACAATAATGCGTCATAATACGTCACCATAATGCATCATTATACGTCACCATAATGGTAGCATCTACTAAATAATTATACGGCCAGTCTACTCACCGTCGTAATGACAGAATCTAAATTCCTAAAACTTTTGCTTAATATATCCTTACAAAAAAAAAACAATGTCTTCTGTTCAATTGACTTAGTCAATCACCACGGAAGAGCTTTCAAAATAAACTTATGTAAACAGTAAAGTGTCCACTAGGTTTTATATCTCTGTTTCCTCGGCAGCCTGCAGTCCAGCTCTATAGTTAAACAAAAGCTTTCATCTTTCTATTGCAAACATCCCATTCTCTTTGAAAGTCTTTAATCGTCAAGAGGCAATGAAAGTGCAGTTCCCATCACGCTGAGGAAGTGCCCAATTTGATTACGTAGCAGCGAAACAATAGCTGGCATTATCTATGTACACATGTAACGTAATAGGATAATATGTAAAGCCACGACACTGGTCATTACGCAATCGACGGGAGGCGGGCACATCACAACTAACTGCAGAAGCTCTGATGATGTCTCATACATGACATGTCTGCTACTAATACCTGCATGGAAAAAGAATGCTTCTTCTTCTATAAAACAAGATATATCGTCAACCCATATACTGTCCCACTCCAGGTGTCGGGTCTCCTCTCAGTATGAGAGGGATTAAGCTATATAGTCCACCACGGTAGCCTAATGCGAGTTAGCAGACTTCACATGTAGGTTTTCTCACATGTCAGAGGGTCGTGCCTTGGATTTGAAATCGAGACCTTTGACTTGGCAGTCCCGTGGTCATACCCCTAGGATATCACTGCTACCAAGAAGAAACAAGATAGTTAATACTGGAATACATAGAAAAAATCCGGTGAGGTGGAGGTTCCTTTAGTGTGCCCCGTTTAAAAACAGTAATTTTATGTTCAATTCAATTTCCTCATCCACACGACTTTTCAGCATTGCAGCGCCAATTTACGATGACATACAAAGTGGATATTTTCCAGGTATCTGCTTTGTGGTGCAGTTTAGTTAAAACGAGCTGCGCCTGAGCATCGCGCACCGATAGAGTTGCGGTTAAATTGTAATTGTATCCTATCTGCGGACTATTTTAGTCAGTTTTGTAGAATCGTAAATACTTTTACTACTTTTAATAGTCATGCATTTGACGTAGGATATGAAATAAATGATATGATATCTACACTAATAATTATAAAGAGGAAAGATTTGTATTTTTGTATGTAACGAATAAACTCAAAAAGTACTGGACCGATTTGAAAAATTCTTTCCATGTTAGATAGCCCATTTATCGGGGAAGGCTATAGACTATATATCATCACGCCACGACTAATAGGAGCGGAGTAGTAATGAAAAATGTTGCAAAAACGGGGGAAAAAATTATGAGACCACGCGGGCGAAGCCGCTGGCGGGGAGCTAGTCTTTATATATATAATTCCTTAAATCTCAAAACCGGCCTGTATTTCTAGGCTGGTTTACGATCAATTTAATTTATGTGGTTTAACGTAAAGGATACAATACCATTCACCACTTCCTAGTAATATCCAGACACGGTGGAACCTTAAGTTATATTTACGTTAATTCATTTTATGAATTGAACATCTAATCGAACATTGTTATTCGCATCGATATACTAGAAGATTAAATCATTTCGTTGCCGGGATCTAACTAGCTAGTGTAACAAGACGCTACCTTATCATTACATCTCCTGGCCCGCACTGAGTCTGACCACTGACCAGGTAATCAGCGCCGCTCCTCAGGCACCGGAAGCAGGTCTTACATAAAGCCACAATATCTCTAATTAGTATGATCCGAGGCGTCGGCTGATTGGATTCAGTTTAATAAGCATAAAGCACATGCGGCGTGTGCGCGCGCAGCTAACCACAGGCCGCGCATGCGCTGTAATAGTCAAAGGATCCATAAAAAGAGAAGAACAGAAAGTCTAGTTGATAACCTGCTCACAGCCACTCACATTACTGCACATCGGGAGACGTATAAAAATGAGTAGTTAACATGGTTTATCATTACAAAAGTAAACCATTTCAGTATTCCACTCACCGCCATTTGATAACTATGACAGTGTGAAGGTTGGATAGTTGCTGTATTCCAAAGTCAACATTATATAACAATTAGCTATACTAAAGTTTATCTATAACGTTAACAATGTTATAATATACTAGATCACAGAGCTGTTTCTAATGAGATTAAATAATTCGAAATCCACTATTACAGCGCTGTATCAGTCATCACAAAAGACCTAGCAACTTTCAGCAACCAAGAACTCAACGAAACCTTTTCTTCTGTATGTTTTTGCGTCGTGTAATAGTGCAGTAAGTACGCGCACTGGCATCGATGACGTAATGAGAGGCCATTGTTTAGCGAAAGCCTTTGAAGAGGTCTACGTGGACTACTTGCGGGGAATGACTGGGTATCGAAACATAGAAGTAGTTGTCGAGCTAGATGCAACTCAATACACGTCATAGGTAAGTAAGTTAATACCTATAATGTCCTAGGGACCTAGGACATTATACGTAATGCGTCGCACAGGCACGGTCCTGAAGTGGTCTTTAAAGAGGAAACAGTGTACCCTCGGTGTACTGATGGCAGCCACCGTTGTCGATTTAGTGGGTAAGAAGACCAGTCGCCTTTTGAAGGTTAGTCGACTATATCCTGGTACTGGCTTGTCTTAGCAAAGTGATTATGATTTTTGTGCTAGTTCTGATGTCAGTATTGACTCTACCTCCGTAAGCTTTATGGAGATACAGTTGTAAATAAATAAAATTAATTACTACCTGACCTGAATAGTTGTTATTCCAGGAGGTTGATCCTGAAGGTAGACAGTTATTGAAGAAATAAACTAGTTCCTTTGGTTGGTTACTGATAGCGTCCACATTCCACAAGCATACGAATCCTAGATATATGTAAACATTGAAATAATAACACAATCTTTAGGAGATCAATGTAATCTATTGTTCGGACATCAATGTACGTGTGTGTGTTTGTGTGTGAGCGCATGCGCGGTGCAGCGGGCTGCGCGCGCGCTGTGATTAATATGATTATTTGATTGTTTAATCACGGGGGCACGATACAGAGCAGCACCGGCAATGATCGCGCTTGACCCAGGTACATGGAGCTTTACAAATAATAGAGTTGCTAGTGGGTGGTTTTATAATGAATGGCAAATCTTGGCCTTCTCCTTGAGATTAGTCGAAATGTTCCAAAACTTACTTAATTTTATACCGATAGGTAAGTACCTCACGAAATGTATTGTTAACTACTTAGAACACGCATGACTCACAAATGGACACTTGTACCTAACCTACAGGTACTTTATATTGAATAAATATCTTAGTATTTTCCTCAATTGACTGCAGTAGAGCTGTAGAAGGTCTTTTTCTACAAAGTATAGAACCTACCTATCTACTTACTATTCCTACAAGTACCTATAACAAAAATGTAGGTATATACCTTATCCGCGACCCTCTAACAAACGTTTCTTATTATTAGGTCAAGTTTACTGTTTATAATTATGAAAGTGAACCCCCGAGTACTGCTAGTATAGCGAAACAGTCGAGCTCATCAGTTTGTGAGCTATTTAAGGAGAGCTCTCTTGTAGGTACCATAAACAGGAATACACTGCGTGTGCTGTGTTCCAACGAATGCAATTAATTATAGTTAATAATGTAAAAGCAATTATTATTTTGTTTATAAATAAGGCAATATGACGACTGACACATACTGTAGGTACGAGTAATATCATCTTAACTATTAGAACAATATGATGAATGGTGAATTACCAAGAATTTAAGACACCAAAGCGTTGGCTTCTGTATGTCTTCTTCAATTCTTGGCCTTAGTCCAGCTGTGGAAGTTAGTGTGGAGGGACGGGGAGTGTTGTCCCTCGCACCAAAGGGAGGATCCTCCGACCAGGCGGTGTTGTTATGCCTGGCGGGCCACTGCCCGACGGTTGATGTCGGGCGGTTGTATATATGCAAGTTGCACGGTAAACTTTACTTGCGCGATTCAGGACTTGTTGCTTCTTTCCTACAAGTTCTTATGTAGCTCGATAGATGTCGCTACATTAGTTATTAATAAAAGTTTAATGTTCTTAAAAATACAACTCTGTCAAACTTATAAGTAACTATTATATAAATTACATAAATAGTTGTTAAAGTGAGTAGTTTTCAGCAATAGCCTTTTTGTATCGATAGTACTAGTTAATCGGTATCTTTATCTACCTAATTACAAAACTGATTAAGTTTAAGAAAGATGGGCCAAGCTTAACTGAACTCAGGCAGTGAAGTATACTCGGCCAGGTCGGCGGTCGCCTCGATGGCGCACCGATACAAAAAATGCACATTGTTGAGTAATTCCAATCAATTAATAGTAACGCAGGGCTGTGCAAAAACGAGCAGTCCGCGATAAGGCCGGGAACACGTCAAGAATCCCGGACACGCGGCGCGGAATCACGGACCCGTCGTGCTTCCCGGTACCAGCCCACCACGAGCCTATTGGGCATTATGAATAACAATACAATTGAGAATTTAATTATAAACATTATCTCCATTAATTACCGATCTGACCATCTTTGCAATATAAAAAACCGAATACCAATATGGTTTTACACCTAAATGTGAAAATAAATAATAAACTTTACATTCAAAACTTTACAGGTCACATAGGTACTTAGTTATATGATTAATTTTACTTGCATTAGATCTTTCTCCGGGTGGTAGCTTATCAATTTATCATACCTGTTGGTTTTACTGACACAAAGGACTTCAGATGCATCTGTCAAGGTTTACGTAAGTTAAGATAGAATCCGAGTCGTAGTTTTTAAAATATACTTACAAACTACAACTACATATTACAGCGGTAAGATTGTAACCGTATTTAGATTGATGAACGGTAGATACCTACTCGGTGAGCTACTGTGATCTCATGTGCTGCCATCTGTGCGGGTGGGCCGCTGTTCAACATGCGCCCGCGCCGAGATAATCATCAGCCGCGCACACGCACCGCTACGTAGACATCACACGGTGAAGACCTGGCATTACTGCCCAAATTAAAGTAGGTGTTATAAAAAGAACCTTTTTACATTTTGTACAGACATATCTCTTAACTACACGTATGTATGCAATAAATTCATTACAAAATATTGTTATGAATTCCATACAGTTTTAATTGTGGCCATAAATGGCTCGCCGCCTAACAATTAGTACGTAGATTGGCACACATAGCTGTACCGAAAAAAACTAATTATCCTCCTTGAGACAATGACTCAGAATAAAATATAACGCACTGTATCCATTTCTAGAGGCGGTTAATCGCTTTGAGCCAATAAAAATATAAGTTAATTGTTAATAGTGGGGCCTGCGCGCGCGCCGCCGCCGCCGCCGCCTCGCATGCGTATTAACGCGTACGCAAGTAATAGCGCTGTCCAACTGTGATCAATGATCAATGATCGATAAATAGCTCGAGGGGGGTGTAATTATTATTAGTTAAATGATTGTTTGTATTTAAATTAATTAAGAGAAATGAATACGATTTTAATTACCTACATGTTGGTTTCAGAGGGAAATATCCTTTTCTGATAGGGGTAAACAGAAATTATAGAACTCTACCTACTTCTTAATTGGATGTGTATGGTCATGGTTTGCACCAATTATCTCGATAACCGCTGGCATTCGCCATACAAATCCGTTGTTAAACTAAACGCGATAACTATAAACTTGGTTGTTATACCTATCTATTATTATGTCTTTAAAGTGAAATAAATAATATTCTATTCTATTCTATTCTAACTAGTTACACATTTATTATTCTGCCTGGTTACCCTAAGGGTCCTAAGCTCGACTGCAAGGCTCGAGGTCCCGGGTTCGTTTCCCAGGTGCAGCAGGTCGGAGCTAGGATTTGTGCCCGGTTGATGACTCGCTGAACTGTGGGTGTAACTACATCAGTGTACGCCTCTGCCTAACTTTTCGGGGAATAAAGGCGTGATGATGATGGTATACCTATTACATTTATGCACTGAGGGATATGCATGTCCAATACAGCTTTTCGATGTCTTGCGATGTCGCGTCTAAAAATCAAGCTCTATGGCGTTTCCCTCATTTTGATTAAACCGCATTAAACGCTCGCATCCAGGTGGGTGGCGTCTCAGCTCCGGGAACCTGATGTCCACAAAAACCCAACAATGCGTCAATGGGCCGCGGTAAGAACTGTCCACCGCACATCGAGGGTCAATACCGGGAAACTGACGATATTTACCATTTAGACACTCACTTAACGACCATTAATATTCGTAAACTGCAAATGAGTTTACAACGATAGCGGCAAAAAGCCAGAGATCTCTTATAAATGTTAATATTATAGCTTCACTGTGCGCTGACATATCAATTCCGTCTCCTTGATACCTACGTACTTAAATTGAACTTTGTAGTCCCCTAAATACCTCGAACCTTTGTAATAAAACAACTAAGTAACACATTACATCTAACGGTTCCTTTATTTTTTCATTAGAACAATTACTAAAGATTCTAGTGATTTCGATTAAATGCTAAATATTCATAAAAACGAGGACAGAAGGAAAATTTGAATGAAAATAATATATTTCAGGTATAATTACAGCATTCTTCACGATGTTTCACTTCACAGTTCATTTAAATAAGTTATGATTTACTTACTTTCAAAATTGCCAAGTGTTTTGAATTCAAACCCTTGAACCAAACCTTGACTTCACAGTTCATGGTGGTTGTTCTTTTTACTAGATTATATTGTAGGACTATTATCTTAGATTATATTGTAGGACTTTATCTTAGATTATATTGTAGGACTACCTATATCTTAAGTAAGAAGGTTGAAATGACAATTATGATAAAAAAATATTCGTGAGCTTTTCACGCCTTTAATGATTTTTTATAGACGAACAGAATAAAAACCGTCCGGCATCAACATTACACCCTTTGTCCGAAAAACTGATGCGCTACGATGAAGTAGATAACGCAAGCCCCTCGGCGGCCGCGGGACATTAATGAATTAATTGAATACATAAACATTCGGCCACCGCCGCCCGCGCCGGCAGGACACCAGCCGCGCGATAGGGGTCGCCACTTGATGGAATTAAAAAGCCATAATGTTCCCATGGATGTCATCAGGTAGTTAGTTAAATCAATGGGGTCTCGCGAAAGGGGGAACGATACGAATCGACAAATTAGTTAAAAATGCTTAAACTGTATAATGTGTAGTTTAATATACAATTAGTTATATTTGTGGTAACAATTACGAGTACCGATAGGAATCGGTCGTTTAAGGAACAGTTAACGATTGGTGATATGTTTATTACTATGCTGTTTGTTAATTGTGCCGACATTTAGTTAATTCAGAATTAACTCCGAACTTATGACATTTATTCTTCGAATAAAAATGGTCATTGATTAAATTAATTTGAATACTACTTACACAATTTATCTGAGGCAGGTACTTACCTAAATAAATTCTACTGTCACCTTATAACTAGGTAAGTACCTATATACTTAGCTAATTTTGAAGGGAGCACTAAGAACAATCAGAAATTTTGAACTTATTTCTATGGATGGATATAGAAAACAGCCCAATACACATCAGAGTGTGTTAGATAAGACCTTGTTGGACATCTAGGTGAGAAAGATTTACTTAGTTCGAAACTGTCAGCAGGCTAATTAAACTCGGTAATTAAAGTGCAGGCATTCATTATGAAAATTAAAGTACCTTTGTCCTGCAGTGGACTAATCAGAAACTGCTATGTTACCTATGACCTACCTACGGAGGTAGGTACCTACACTACCTACATATATCTAGCAGAAACGAATAGATATAATATAGCATTGATATTTCGTATTTTAAGATCAGCCTTTTATCGAAGCAGCTGATGAATAACATTCGGTCACACAGGGTGATGCCGGATAAATGACCGCATACATATCAATTGTGTATCGTTTACTAATCAAGCGGACGACGGGCGGCGCAGGCGCATCAGATAAGGGCGCAGTCACCAGCGTGGCGCGTCCATCAATGTCCCGCCAATAGATACAAATGCACGTCGCCTTAACACGTGACGTACTGAAGGGACATCGTGCTGTCTAGATGTTTCAAATGATCAGTTGGGTACCTACCAGAAGAAAAACAACGTTTCTGGATACCTTCAGATGATTTGATGAGACGAGATGACGAGTTGAGCAGGTAAAACAGGACTTATTGACATAAAAATACTCAACTAAGTGATACGGTTGAGCTGAGAACCACTAGCTAAATATCAGGCTCCGTGGTTCTACCAATAGGTATTTCACTTCTTTCATTTCCAATATGATCAATGATCAATCAATTTTGTATGACAAACCTAGTTCCTCAGGGGATGGCTTGAGATGCTATACAGGTTGTCCATACAAAATATTTGACGGATACGCTAACAACTATCACTCAGTACCTAAGTTACTGCCGTTATTGGTATACCTTCCTGTAATACCTGTAATACCTTCTACCTACCAACAGATAGTCAAAACATAAACATAACATTGTGTAGCGTCAATAATGTTTCTACAGGAGAATATAATAATATGTACATGTAAGTACTATACCAAGTACTTAGAGATGCGAGTGAATGACGAGAACCCGGGAACTTAAAGTTGTCAAAACAATCGAGAGTTCATTCATATAGCCGACCTTTGTCCGACGACATTTACTCATCAGTGACGAGATGAAGCGGTCCGCGGTCATAGCCGTGGCGTCCCACGGCCCACTCTCACTATAAACTTTAAACATGCATTAAACATCACACAAGTCCTCATTCAACCCGCTATTACCATCTTAACGACCAGTGTCGCAACGAGATAGCAATCAGAGACATCTGCTAATTTATATTAGCTTATTAAACTAATTACCCCAAACAATGGAGTCTGCAATAATCCGCCTGCAATTTACATTGAATACATCGAAACGCTGAAACATCTAGCAAAAGTACTGCGTGCATTAACCAATCAAGTGCGAGGATTTTGAACTAGGAAATCGGTGCGGACCAATGGCGACGCAGAGGAATGCGCGCGCGCCGCCTGCGGCCGCCCCGGCACGCCCCCCTCCCCCCACATAGGCGGTTTCTAGCCGACTAGTTTTAGACTTAACCATACACGTATTTGATTAAAATGATGTCTATTTAGTTAGAAGTCGTAATCGTAATGTTGTGACACATATCTATCTAGACACGTTTGTGTTGAATGTGCTAGGGGCTAGGACACTTTCCGTCATAAGGTTTTAGTTCAACTAGTCAATGCCATAACTTTCACCGTGTCAAACCAAACAAGATATTTCAATTATAACAATAACAGCACTTCATATTATTTTCATTGAGCTCTAGCAGTCAAGGCTTAATACAATACAGTGTTAAAATATCGCTAAGGTAAACGTCCCAATAACCGTTAAGTTTTGAACTTCGCCGACTTTGCAGGTCTGCTGTGCTAAAACCAGTAGACTTACAACAATGATATTTACATGTATGGATAGGTAATTTATTCTAGTCTTTTGTGATTACTTTTTTCTAAATGAATATAAACGTTAATATACAGTAATACAATAAAATAATTAAAAAGGGCCATTTGTACCAGTATCCGGTAGATTTGTACCAGTAATCGTTTTACTGTCCCAGAATCCGGTAATTTTTACCGCGAATATGAACTCTATTGCTTGACGTTAAGGTTCACAGAAATAAGTTATATTATTGCATTTTTGTGATTAAAAATAAATGTGTAATTATGTGTATCCAAAGAAACGACATTATTTCTAATTAAATATGTACTTGAAACATATTAATAATTAATTAATTACTTATAGGTATATATTGTAACCATCAAATATTTTTTATGAAATTTCTATACATTGACTCGCCTATAATTTAGAATCAAATTATTTTTGAAAAGTACTTAAAGTTATATTTATTGAATTTACTTGGGAAGTACCTTGTAGGTGGAAGGGACATCGACGCACATCCGAATACCATGATTCAGTAAGTACACGATTCTGGACCCCCCTGCGTTGTAGTTTTCCGTAACTTTTTTCATCAATTTTTCAATTTTTTCTACAGTTTTTTTTACTTCAACGTGTAAAAAAACACTATTTCTATCTAGCCAAATTAAATTTATAATTAAAAAATCTATATTTCATTTATTTTGGATCGCGCGCGCGATATTATTCACCGCGGAGCGTTATAATCGCCATTTTAGCAATACACTGCGCGATCATTTTCTACATGAATGACCTAGTTCATTTTATTTTTGACCTTGAGTGAAACCTTATCACGGCGTTTGCGCATCGATGTCCCTTCCACCTTGTATTTAACTAACCCCTATAATTTTGAATACAAACATAATTCGAACCTAAAAGAGAGAGAGGGATCAGTATTAATACCAAGAACACAATTAAATCTACATTAATACACATACAGAAAAATGGCATAATTATATACCCAACGCATTCGTTACCCTTTACTTATTGTCCGAAAATCCTCATGGATATTGGATAACCTCCGTCTCCCACAAGGGAAGCCAGAGAGTTATTTCGGACTCGTAAACAAGATATAAAAAGATTAGAAGCCTTTGAGATGTGGTGCTGGAGAAAGATGGAAGGAATCAGTTGGACAAAGAAAATACCAAACGAAGAAGTTCTACAAAAAATAAAAGAAAAAAAGGCGGTTCCTATAAGACAGAGACCAGAAGGGGTAAAATGATAGGCCACCTTATACGCCACGACGACTTCATAAAAAATATCATAGGAGGAAAGACAGAGGGAAGCAGAGGAAGGGGTAGGCCAAGAATGAGCTACATAACACAGATAAAAGAGAAAATGAAAGTCGCGACGTATAAGGAGGTCCAGGAGTTGGCTCTCAACAGAGAGCAGTGAAAGACGCTGCACCGACAAGAACGTAGCTCTTAAATAGAAGAAGAAGAGACCGACTAAAAACACACGGTCAACTATGGAGGGGGCTCATCAAAGATCCCGATCTCTGATGAACGCACCGGTGGCCCTGCTGTGCCTTTGCCTTTGTGACGATGACGCCACTTGACGATGTCAAAACTTACGCCGACGCTACTCCACTCCGAGACACTGTCTGTTCCGACAGCAAGCGAACGCGTAAGATGGTGACCAGTTGTTCACCGTAGAGCGCCGCTGCTGGAAGCCGTACAGCTAGGTCTGGGCCGAAGCGTGACAGATGCCTGACAAGGCGCCCTGCAACAATTCTCTCAAATGCCGTTTGAACGCCTCATCAAGCAGGCATATGGGACGATACGAGGCCTTCTTTTTTATTTCTAGCTGGAGTGGAACATACTATGCTGAAGGAAGCTTATCAATAACCGTGTAGCGGTTATTTACTATCTACATAACCTAGGTTCAGAACAAACACAACCGGCAACCATGCCCGGTCGGGCATGGTTGCCGGTTGTGTGTGGAATTCCATCAGGGCCTAGCACTGCGTTGCGGACCCTCAGGCCGCTTACAGTTCAGTCCAGCTCCATTTCTGTCACTTCTAACTCGTTAAACCAGTCTGACGCGGATTTTAAGGGTAATGAGTGACCTTCCTGAACTGTTAGAAAGAACGTATTAACAAGTCTGCCCAACAAGTCCGGGTCAAGGGTTTCTGTAAGTGGGAGGACTCAAGGACGCAGTTTGCCCATGACCACTTTATATGATTTCCCCCACGGATCCAGTCCAGTCCCTCAACAAGATCTAACCAAGGTCGAGACCTAGCTTCTGCAATGTCCTTTAGGAGCATC
Organism: Acronicta psi; assembly: GCA_946251955.1. NCBI lineage: Eukaryota > Metazoa > Arthropoda > Insecta > Lepidoptera > Noctuidae > Acronicta > Acronicta psi. Next base: position 15,026,363 of record OX276475.1, on the reverse strand, counting down.
TTTGTGGCTGCCCAGTATGCCACATAAGTCAGGTTTATCTCGTCGGTTGTAGCTCGACGTCGGGTGCGCGAATACCGCCCGCCATCAAGACCTTAAGCATACTTGTCTCAGCTGTGTCTTCTGACCACCAATACACTGACCGAAGCTTTGCGCACCTTACCCTAAGCATCGATGTATTGCATTACTCCCTATACCAGGCTGCGTCCACTTCCGGATCGAGCAGGATACATTTGGTGTTCGATTCTGTTGGCCACGCACGCAGCGACAAAGGCAGCTGCGACGAGTGGCATTGCAGGGTCTCTTGTTTCAATTGATCAGGACTAGATCAGGACATCGAAAATGATAACGGTAGTTGGATAATGTGACCACCTCCTACGCTACTTTCCACCCAGGCACTAAAGCATTAGGTCTCGCCCATGAATTGAATTGAAACATGAAATTGAATCCCCTTGCCATCGGACGCATGTTGCGACAGATCCCTGATTGAGAAGACAAAGATTAAGTCCAGCCGCTTCTTGTAGCATCCTTTCTCTAGTTCGCGCAGCTGTTTCCCCGCTCTCTGGAGTGAGTACTTATAGGTGTTCGGCCTTACGTGCTCTCCGAGGCACGGAGGGGTTTCGATGTGTTAAGAATGGTCACCCATCCATGAACTGACCGCGGCAAGCGTAGCTTATCGGTTGATCAGCGTAGTTATAAGTTAGCCACAAGCCCCTCAAAGACGACCTTCAGCTGAGTCTTTATTAAAATACCCCAATTTTAAAATGACAGTTTGTAGCACTACCTGGTACGAAAGGGTCCCAGTGTTCAGCGGTATGCCGCGTGGCGTGGTAAGTACATGGAATATAGTTGTTATAGTCGTAATCGATTAGAAATAATACAAAAAAACTAACAAACCAATTAAATCCACATGGTTTTAAAATAAAGTACAGTTTTAAAATGAAGTCAAAGGAAAATAAGTCTTAATTTAAGGTAATAAGAATCATTATGCAACTGTTAATCTACGTTGTAGTACCCGGCAGATCTTTATACCCCAGTATCAAAGGAAAATGAGACTTATTCCAAGGAAATAAGGATACAATAACGGGTATCGGTACAATGGTTATTGTGTGCACCAATATCCGGCAAAAAATGCCGGGTATTAGGTCAGGTCGGGATTGGTGTGTACCAATAGATGTGACATGCAAAAATAAATACTTTTCAATTAGATTCATCTTATTTTATAGCTTATATCGATATATAGTTTACTTAAATATTTTAATAAATTAACCCCTTTACCGTATGGTCATCCGTAGCAGCATGGCAAGCTCAACAATACGAAGGGGTGATCTCATAGTTCAGGAACAAAACTTAGAATTTTTTGATTATTTTCGCAGAGCACACTTTTGTTGTTGCACAGTTTTGCTACCATTAAACTTTTTGGTCAGTTTTCCTATTATAACGGTACAAAATATTAGCAAGAATGTGTTACTGCTTACAAAATTTAATTTGTTATTGATAGGAAGGTAGAAAACAAAAAAAACTGACTGGTTACCGGGTACTGGGACACTGCCGGAAATAGGGACGTTTACCTTACGAGCTATCTCTGCATTTATTATTCAAGTACTTACTCAGGCTGTAGGGAATGTCTATCATCAAAATTTACTTGAACCTCGTATCCCATTGTATGCCTCTATTATTATTGCAAGTATCTAACATCCTAGTACTTTCCTAACTCTATTGATTTGACAAATATCGCTTCTCACATTATGGTTCGCATAAGGATCAGACTACTTACCTTTCCAAAATATCATTAATTGATGCTATACCTACCAACATTTTTTATTTCATAAAAACACATCTTGATAACAAAAGAATGAAGTTAAACAAATTATTTCTTGTCTGCTTGGCAGTACCTACGTACCTACTCGTGTTCGCAGAGATTTGAATAAAATATTCCATACGTTACTGATCGCATCTCGTCTAATTAATTAAAACGTGTTCATTTCAGTGTTCTGCCAAAATACATACAGTCCCTTTTCGTTTGCTTATTCACTCAATCATGTAGTCTAATTAAAGCAATTACTCACAAGTTTTTTGACTAATTAGCATTTCAAGGGTCTGGTAACAATGCGTGTGGTGCCTCCGCTCGTTACTTGTGTGTATATTCGCGATGCCGCGATAGTCCGCTATCAATCATCGCATAATATCGCTAATTGTGGAAATCGGCGGGCAATTGCCGACCCGTGGGCAGTTTGCTCCCCATCACCTGTAGGTCCCAGGTATGCTAATGCGGCGCCCCCTCGCGATCAGATCTGGCACGTGTCGTGATAATTACGTGATAACACACACGAACGCTTTATTTAACGTGATACAAGTTCCTTTAAATTTCCTGGACAGCGATCTTGATGAGAATATTATGAGTGATGGATCGCAGTGCCTAATTGGTGGTTATCTGTTGGCAGGCGGCGACACGATCTCGTAGATAGCTTGTACCCACTACATGATTGATGATCCAGTCTAGACCACGCTCTAGAACGCACAAATTTTTCCATCACGATTGCGAATGCAGATACTTAGCTAAAAGCTGTCTAAACATTCAATTACTAAGTTAAATGATAGAGTGGTGTGGACTGAGCTTTCTAACAAAACAGAGAAAAGGAAACCAAGACAGCGGTACAGTAGGTACCTACCTAAACATGGTGTTGCCACCCTCAGTGCCATCTATTTCCTCTTCCATGAGCAAAGCAGCGATATTTACAGCAGTGGCGATGTGTCGGCGAACACATTAATGTCTCCGGCGCTATAACCGACCGATATGTAGGAGCGACTTATGATGCATGGCCTGCTGGCAGCCAGCCTAATGACCTAGTCTATGACACTAGAGTCATAACTACTCGAGAAAGCACTTCATCGCTCTCAATGGAGTGCTTTCTTGAGTAATAGGTATAATGTCAATGAAATGGCTCATCGGCCTTTTGGTTATAAGCGCAAACAAATGTGCACAGTCGCCAAGCAGTACCTACATTGCACCTAAAACTGGCGACGCTCAGGCCGCTCACCGCGCTCAGTCATGGATTGGTAGCCATTCATAGCACACCGTAACTCCATCACAGAACCTATGTGAATCGTTAGTGGTAATCAGAACCAGTATCGGTAATTCGGTATTGCTCAGTTATAACTATCGTTTCATGTAAAAGCAACCCAATGCGGCTTAGACTGGAAGCCGATCACAACATAAGCAGTTAGGGAAAAGTTAAGAATGATGGATTAGTTTTTTTTTATTGTATTAAGATGACAAAAAGCATACAGGCTACTTAATGGTGAAACGCCGCAAACGCAGACTATGAACGCCCACCACCTTTAAGATTAATATTCCCACTATTTCACTGGCTACGTCACCCTTTAAATCGGTACACAATAATGTTGGTAAGTACCTAAAAACTTCGAGGCAAAATATATGACAATGTGATTCTAGTGGTACCAACCGAGATCTCAGCAGCAAAGCCTATATCGTGGTAAATTCTGCATATTCATAAAGAGCGCGAGGGAGTCTTAATTTGACGCGAAGATGTGCAGGTTTGAATCCTGCATTCTCCCTATACCTACTCACATATGGTCAAACCTGGTCTATGACACTTCAGCACAGGTCCACCCTCGAGGTTTGCCAGCGGGCGGGGAATTCTGCGAATGTTAAGTGGGATTGGGCCGGACGTGTCTGCCGCATTTGCCAATGAGCTGTGGGATGAAAGAAACACCGAATTGGTCCCATTATATGCCAGGTGACACCGCCGTAGAATACGGCGAAGATGGAGAGACGAGCTTGACTCCTACCGTAAAGACTGAAAATTATTGAGATGTGTGTAAGAGGAAGAGGGAGGCCTTTGCCCTGCAGTAGGACAATATAGGCTAGATAGACTATCTATAGAATAATATATAGCGAAGTGAAACGAGGACGTATCGCTAAGTAAGTAGGTAGGTACTACTTACCTATAATATAGTAAACACAATAGTTTTGAATAACGTAATGCGCAAGTTTAGATTTATTTATTATTAATTTAAATTAAGTGCATATTTAGTTATTAAAATGCAATATTAAGTGAACATTCATTTTTAATTACAGTTAATTTCCCTACTCATATCTTTAAAAATGTGTAGTATGCGTTAATACTAAATAACTACATTAAAAATTAACTAATGTATCCTTTAATCTAATCTAATCGAACGGTTTCACATTAATCCTTTCCCAATCTTGAAGTTTTTAAGCCCTTCAGTTGAGACTAAAGTACTACATTTAAATACTTAGATTTGCTACTACCTACACTATAAGAAAAGTTTCAGTTAAAACATTCTTGGACCGGAAAAAAATTGTATTTTACCGAAATCGTAAGTACTACAAAATACTCACAACAAGATAATGTGCCTCGCAGACAAAACATAAACAATAAACACAAACCTGTGTTCAAAATACTTAAACAACACAATTTCATCGTCTATCAATTATCTGTCGAGGAAGTACATGTCCTGTGGTTATCATATTCATAGGCTGACCATATCGGACAAACCACGAAACGCAATAGATCACTCACGGACGATAGCGCTGCGACTTGTACATGAATTAGCTTAATTACTTGATAGCATCGGCGCTGGTGCACCGAGCCTTCGTGTGTCTACCTGTCAGTCATCACATTACCTTGATGGTATCACTTCTAGGAAAACGTAATGAGTCTGTCAGCCTTGAGGTGTAATGTTTCACTAGGGCACGACGGAGTATAGGCTACTCCGTCGTGCCCTAGTCCTCAAGTCGCTAATATTGGCACATCTAGAGTCTCGATTGTTTCACATTTTCAGCGTGTCGATTCCTAGACCTACATTTTCCTTTTATCTTGAAGCGACCTCGATAGTAGGATGAATTCAGGTAGTCATGAAAAGTGTGTATTAAATATTATTTTTGCTTCAGAGCTTGAATGATTTATACTATCGTTGTAAGCTGATTTAAATACAACGAATTATTAAGTTATGAATAATTTAAGGAGTAATAATAATTAATTATTTAATAATTTAATTTAATATTTATGTAAATATCAGATCCGTATGTTTTGTAATGGCTAAGCAATATTACAACCCATGACGCCCAAATCTTTAATGCGTCGTCTTAATAATTCCTTCAGTACTTAAATCCTGAAAAAGGTAAGTTCAAAGGTTTTTAATTGGTTTAAGGTTTTTATATCTATTAGGTATGTATTTCTCTATTCTAGTATTTACTTCCGGTCCTTTTTTACTTGCACTTTTATTATGTTACTTATTCAAATACGGAATTGTGTTTTAGTTGAACAAAGAAAAAGATGTAAGCTAGGGATTTGTAGCGTCACCGAGGCTAGGTTGATCAGTACCTATAGATAAAGCGAAAGTGGTGTGCCAGGATCGTAGCAAGTGGAAATCTGATCTCTGCCTATCTCAATGGAAAACAGGCGAGAAGCTATGTACGTATGTATTGACAAAGGGACGAGAACAATTATATAAATCAATCCTGAAATAATGACTATGATCGAAAACCTAGATCGAAGCTAGTGTTTATCTATTTATACTTATCTGTTACATCTGGTCCTCCACAGTTCTAGGAAACTCCTAAGTACATATGAACAAATATGTCTGAATTGTGAGAACTACTTGTCTCTAGCTAGTAATTATTTATTCTTGGTAAAGTTAGTTGTGTTGGTCATTAGGACACAGACACATCCTAAAGCATACTTTCGCGCTCTTCATTAAAATTGCACACATCTCCAGGTTATTAATTAGTGTCGTGTTAATAAACAATTCAAAGTGCTGTTCGTAATACAATGCGAGATGACGTCATAACATAGTTGACTTTATAGAGCCAAACAAAAACAAAATTAAAATTGGCACAAAAATTATTATAGTTTGCATTATTTGAATCCAGGCTGAAGTCAAATTTTTCTTTATCTAACATGACACAGATACTACAACGAAATTTAACACATAGGTTTGCGTATGTATAGGTACCTAGGTAGTTAGGTACCTATATCAAACTGGACGAAGTTAAAGAAGTATGCAAGAATAACAAGCGGCATGCTGTACTTTCTGCCTACCATTAGGTATGGGAAAAACGTATGCTTTGCTATAAAGCCTGAAGGGCAGTTTATCCTTATAATATCAGTATCGCTTCGTGTAAAATAGCTATAGCTATTCTTGATACCAGCTATTCAGCCGCATCCTAAAGAATCGTTCCTCTTCAACAAATGCAACGTATTTTTTACCAATCATAGCCAAGTATGTAAGCAAATTACACATAGGTAAATAAAAGATTGACTCACACTTCTAAATAATAATTCTTGATACAACACAACGGGCGACCTATATTGCGCAAGTCGCCAAGAGCCGCGTATCAATAAGTAAACATTCAGTTTGCTAAGAATTGGCAGTTAACTCGCGAAACTGTATTGAAATCAATATTCACGTAGATATTATTGAGTTATCGTTGAATAAACATGGCGATAACGTCAGGTGCTTGTTTGTGCTTTGAAAAATAAAAAATATGTGGGTCAGCGACGCACCTGTGGCAGAGCGCCGAGCACCGAGCCATCGCGAGCCACCGCGACCCACGCGGACGGAAGGACCACGCAAACACCTATCACTAAAACAGTTTAGGCTCACATTGGCATAATAGCAAAACATGTAAGGTATACATGGTGTTAAAATAATTGTAACACCTAGATTACAATTATTGTAACACCATGTAGACCATGCTTTATGCAAATAAAAAATATTATTAATTATCACAAATAGCCTGTTTGCAGAAACTAAATAAATAGAAAAATAAATAAGTAAATCTAACCCTCTCAGGATATATACCGATAATTCAATACAACGGATTTCCATTGTGTATGGTTATTACAAATCCAATTCTGATGCCAGAGTTAAAAGATGTACTCATTTAAAATATGCTACCTAATGACTGCAGTGATATTGATGCCATCGTATTACAACATGTTGGTTTTTACTGAAACTTATATATTATGAATGAGAGCGACATTTCGTATTGTCGATACTACAGATACGGCATTCTTTCGCTCGTGCGAATGCGAGCATCCTATAAAAACCATCGACACTTCCGTCGGACGTTCAGCGCGAAATACATAATTAATAAATAACATCCTTTACATCAATTATCAATAATTTATCGAGTAACATAGGAAGGTATGTACTAGTAGTTAACACATGCATGTAACAAAACAATTTATAATATAATGTACTTATACATTATACCTACATACAGCTACCATCAACAGATTAGCTGTGCAGTAGGCAAACGAATTGGAATAGAAGATTTAATTGAACAAAGATTTGATATTTGTTATTATATTCAGGAATTATAACCTAAGCTAACACGAAAACGTGAGAGTACCTAAGAATAGTAGATAACAGCAATTAGATTAAAACTCCCACACAAATATCCATTGCGTAAAACAATATCAACGCGCACCGCCCAACATAGTTAGTACCTAATAAATAAGTTCTTAGGTATGTATAAATCAATGCTGAGTAATATCTTGTTTATTTAATTAATATTTACTTTGTTAATCAGTTGTGACTTATAGATGATCTATGCGAGCGCTCAAGGCTTATACACAGAAGGTACTTACATAGATAATTATGTGAGTACATACCTACATTAGTATTTGTAATTCTATTTGCTGTTCTAAGTAAAAATTTAAAATAAAAGTTCTATAGAGATACCGGCCTAATAACAGTATATACGCAGTAAAAATACCTATGACGATTTAAAAATAAATCGTAACATTATTGCTTTACAGGCTCACTGTAAAGTAAATTTTTTTTCAGTGATTTGCATACAATCAAAATACTGAAATGTGTAGACAACTATTTGTACCAGACATAATACAAATAAATTGATGAGATTTGACTTGACTACTTTCATGTATAGAGAGAGTGGCATCGCAAGAAGAAGAAAGAAGTCAGAACAAGGCATGTAAGTCTTGTACGAGGATTATCAGTCATAAGCAGCAGACGGGCAAAATGCAGAGATATTAATGCTGTGCTACCAGAGATTCGGAGAAACGAGTGCTCGGTGCTCCTCGACCAAGTCCTACAGACGAACCCTCCAAACTTTTGCACAAAATTATAGCATCTAATAGTTAATAAAATGAATTCACCCTGAAAGGTTTATAGGTTATAGGTGAAATCTTTATTTTGTACATATTATACTTAACTCTTTTCTGAACATGTCTTCATCGTCCTCATAATCAGCATCAGCATGTATTCGTCATCTGCTGGAGACTTAGAATCTGGGAAATTAGAAGAAACACTGAGATATAGTTATTCACTAGGAGAGGCCTACCCTAGTGAATATATATGTCTCAGTGTTTCATCTAATTTTTAATATTTGCAGTATATTATTATCAAACGCACCTTTGTATTTAATGTGACAAAATAAAATTTAATCGAAATGATTCAACAATCGCGATGATATTACATTTGCAGTGTGATTATATTTACGATTCGCTTGGTGAGCGACGCGATATCGTTTCCGCTGTCTCTCGATAACGTATCGTATCGTATTTGTACTTAATTTATTCATTCCGTGGTTTTATCGGAAGTGGGTCGCGTGAGGTTGGCGCCATCGCCAGTGCCACGACTTATAACTAGGTGTGGTACACACACTACATACCTAACTCTGTGATTCATGACATCTAATATTAATATAATCTCCATAAATTATCGAAGAGATATAAAAACTGGAACTAAAATACTATCGATTCATGATACATACAGTGTTTTAGATGATTATACTAAAGTTCATTTAACTTTACGTTTTAATTTAACCAATACACAAAATTATATTTAACAATGTTAAAGCTCAATTCAATTTCAGTGTTTACTAAATTACAAGTTAGCTTTTACAAGCGCTTATGAAACGTACCACTAATTTACTTGCACGGTTTAAAGGGGGCTTTCGATTACAAAAAAATAAGTGGCCCAATTTACATTGCTATTGAACTATATCATTGAATTATGTATTATGTTCTTTTTCTGAAAATGTAGAATATACCCGAACATGTAGCAATAACTAACTGTACCTACAATTGTGACTTGTATTACCAAAAGTATCATAGATTTTAAGAGGTAATTTAAATCGTTATAAATATAGACAAAGTCAACTTATAGTGCATGTTGTCAAACATACAGTCTGACGATAATAATAACGAATTATTCATTTAATATGGGTACTATAATTGGTAACATTATTAGAGTTAATAATTTTTAAAATCTCTTGTGACGCTTTGTCTTGGTACTCAGGAAGATTTTGGTGAAAATGGGCATTAGACTATTATATAGGTAAATATATTTCATCGCTGTTATTATAGTATAGGTCATAGTTTCAAAACATGTAAGTAATATGTACACAAGTACATCAAATATACATAGGAGTGTTGTTGAGCATGAGTTATGTGTAACTCTATCGCTATCAGTTCAATCCGTATTAATATACATATTAACATGACGAATGGCTTCTACTAATGCGGACACTCATTCAATTCCAGAAAACTGATGTTACTGTAATTGTATTCAAATGAATTCATTAAAAGATACGTCACTTTGAAAATTACAAAATGTTGGTCCTATGCTCCATTCATAACGTTTATTTGTTCTAAGTCTGCATGAGGTAGGTACTTGGCGTATTTATTGAACTATTATAATTGATAATTAAAATATCTTAAAAGTTTACATCAAAGAAAAAGTTCCGGTCCAGTTCTTTATAAAAGCAATTGTTACAACTAAAATTAAAAATATTAATATGTCAAAAACGAAATATGCATAAGAACGAGTTCATGGGAGGTCTCCATCACTTGTTTGTTCATAACACAAAGCTTCGTGCGTGATACAGTAGCGTTAGTCAAAGTTATTTATATACCAATATTAATTTTAATATCTTAAGTATAATATTATGTAAAATAAATTAGGCTCCACCTGTCCCGCTATAAGTACATAATGAGGTGATATAATGTAATATTGGCGGCAGTGTCAATGATTTACGATACACTGTTTATATGAAACCGTGTAGTTTGGATTAAATATTGACATTTGCATGTTCGCCACTCATACTTTACAGCGATATAATATTGCAGTTTTACTTATTTATCAACGTTTATAAAAATATGTTTATGAATTAAAATATTTAGCCTAGGATGATGGTGGTATTAATATTTAATTAATTAAAATATTTTGGTGATGCCTCTAGTGGTTACAATTTAAAATGGCTCGCACCTAAAACTTCTAGTCAACTGTCTACTGCAAGCCTTTGCAGTGGGTGTAACTGTGCCAGTAGTGTGAACTGCGCCAGTGTGAGTGTGGTGCACTAACCAGTGGGCCGGTGAATAGGCTGCATTATTATTATTTTTTCAGAACCCCTCATGATTTTCCAAGAAACGGTACCTACCTAATAATTCTAGTTCGCGTGCAGTGGCCATCGGTTATAAAATTCATGAGACAATTCATGAAACATCGTTTTTTTTTCATCGAAGGCATACATTTTTCACGTACTTATTCACGTCTAACCTCATAAACATGTGAGAATGGCGATAAAAGAAAACATTGCGAAATATAACTCGCATAAATAACAATATGTACTTAATTTGGCATAATTCGGTGTGATAGCTGAGCGTACATAAAGTGTAATAGCGCCATTATCGCTGAACTGCACTATTATAATTTCGATGTCCGATAAAATTTCGAGTTATTATATTAATTGTACTAAATGAGTCGCAGAAAAGTTAATTACTTGAAATATTTTTATCTAAGACGAGAAAATTATTTTTAGATAAGTATCATATACACTAAGTAATTAAATCACAAAATTACTGAGTACTTGACGAACATTCTCGTGGTTATGAATAATTTATAACATATTCAAGCCAATAACGGAGCTGAATAAATTATATTTTCACGTATAAACGTCGCTACACTAATAGGTAACACACATATTATGGTTCGGATCACATTATTTTATTCGTCTATAATTTCCCATCACCACCATAAAAAACCCAAAACTCCTACCTGACTCAAATCCATGAGCACGAACCACCCGACGCCTTCAAAAGAAAAAAAAGTTCGTATCCAAATCAGTCACTGTAGTCACTGTAGACACTGTAGTTCAGCACTAGTCACTGCGGTGGCCGCGGGCGGCAGGTGCGTGCGCGGCACTAGCGCGGCGGCGGCGGCGGCGGCGCGCGCATCTCCGGAGCGCGTAAACTGTCACAGCGACACCTCATGCGCACGCGCATCCTACGTCACGCCAGCACCGGAACTTTACTAAACTTTCATATCACGTGTCTATTAACTTTTTAGTATTTATGGTAATCGTATCTAGTTAAATGGTTCCTGTCAATTAGTATAAGCGATTACTAAGTATTTGCGTTTTATGGACTTTATTAAAATGCATGAGGTGCTAATGATCCGGATTGAATATGTATATATAGTTTCTTTTGGCTCCTAATTGCATCAATATGTAATGCTTCGTGTATTGTGGAGATTTCCTATATCCTGACGTTTTTACACAGTATTGGCCGATACGCTGCATCAAAATGTTGCTTATTTTTACTGTACATAGTTTGTAAAACAACGCAATCTTTTTAAAAAGTTGCATCATTTAATAATTCATGTGAAATTAATTCTCTATTACTTTGTAAGCATAAACCTAGGAACCTATTTCTAGCAGGAATAAAGGTTGAAAATATTTCAACAATCAATATATAATGAACCTGGTATTCGGAGAGCTATTAAAACTTTAGCCTCAGTACCTCTCCTACAGCGATTTTTATTAGTTACTTAACAGCAGAATAATAAGTTTAATACTTAGTATTATATTTTAAGTTTAAACGTAAAATGTACGTTCTATGGAGGTGAAGATACTGCATGTTTGCTCGCTCGATAAGGCTGGATATCGAGAAAGTTATCGTATCGTAAGCAAACAGCCCGACCGGCGCGTACGCATCACGCAACTGTGCCACTCATTACTATACAAGTGCCATCCGTCCAGGACTCAACAGGGGTACTCTGACAGATGTGGGTCGGTCACACACCTCGCGGTGTCCATTCGAAGCTGTTCTACATAAAAAAAAAACGTTTCTAATCTGAACGCAATATTTTGTTAGAAATACTAACGTATACCTATTTTAGATTTTCTAGCCAAAGTTACCTTACAACACAATTGCTAACTTGCTAGTAAGCTAATCAATGCTGACTTCGGATTCAGAACCCGACATTCACAAGACACCTCTTTTAACTAAAAGCATCGCGAAGAAACAGGTACAATGGTCACAAATTGCTAACACATTGTTGTCACTTTTCATTAATACCTATTAGGTACCTATTAGTTGTAGGTAGGTCAAAGGATTGTTTTCTGTGACAAAATCAGAAGCAGGATTGATTTAATTAGTTAAGCTTACGAGGTTGACGTAACCCTCGAAGTCCTGGGTTGGATGCCCAGGATAGAGCAGTGATCAGTATTGGGTTTTCTATCTAATTTTCAGTAGCAGCTCGGAGTTTGAATTTGTGCACGGTGAATTGCAATAGGCTGGCCTCCTTGAACCTAAACATACCGGCAACCTGTGGGCCTCTGCCTAACCCTACGGGGTATATAATCGCAATAGTATATAACTATACCTAACATGGTAATGGCGAATGTAGTTAGAACTTCTGTCTAGCCCATCTTAGATGTCAGGCGTTACGAATGTTTATAATGATATTTCTTGCAAATACGATACGATCAGACGATTGATAAGTGCGGCACATATTCATGAAGTATTTACCACGTAGTCACGGCGCGCGACGCCGCGGCATCAACCGATAGCGCGCGCTAATATTGACTCCCGTCTATTGCAACTATTGCTACAGTATTAATAAGTGTTTTAATGACTATTGTTCGATACAGTCATTTACTGATATTTTAATCAAGTAGGTAGGGAAAAATACCGAAGCAAGATTAAGTACGTAGGTACAACGGTTTTCCCCGGTTGATACCTAAGGTACCTACAGAGAAATTATGTTACCATATTTACAATGTCATCCCTATAAAATATACTATCACTTTTCCTGAAATCACTCAAGCCCTACACGCCTACCAAACACCAATTCAATCAATAACTAGTCCGTGTGTATACACCACACAGCTAAATAATGCTAAGTAAACAATAAGCAATAACACATATTACCTACATATTATATTCACTTCTCACTCATAACTCTGTAACACTGCACTATTGTACCTATAGTTCCAAAATTATTACTTTAAACACTAAAGAACAAAATGTTCCATTTGCATAACAATGCTAATTACTATCCTATTAGTAGTAGTAAGTATTTAGTTTCCCGACATTTCGACCGAATTGCATCGGTGCGTGGCGGTGACTGCGCGGCCGCAGACGGCGCGGGCTCAGTCCGAGCGGAGAATTTTTCCAACTACCCTCACGAACAAAAGTAAAAACCAAACATGTTTGGTTTTTATTTTTAATCTGTCGCGCGCAGATATTTAGTAATTAGCATGTTCATTGATAGAGATTTTATTCGGACCCTTGATTGTGATTACTTTTATCCTGGGTTCTTGAACTATGTAGGTATATATTTATTGTCGTATTTATTTTTCATTTTAGATTATATTTACCTATTATATTACGGAGTATTTATCAAAATTACCTATTTAAAAAAATTTCCTCAGCAGTCCACGTCCTTGTTAGATAAAAAAATCCAGAATATTCCCACGAGCCACATTCCAAACTCAGGAAACGAAAAAAAACGCATTAAATAAAAATAAACTGTATCTATTTATATCATGCACAATTACCGCTAACTATACAAATTGACTGGTGTCGGCGCTGCCTTCTCGCTGTCCGTCGGCGCGGCGGCGCTGCGGCGGCGGAGCGGCGGCGTGTCGGCTTCGTGTCGGCTTCGTGTCTGCGTGGTGTCGGGCGGTGTCGGTCGGCGTGTCGTGTCGTGTGACCCGCTGCGTCACGGCGCGCCACGCCACGCTCTGTGGGAAACCATCAAACCACTCTAATGACAGACCTGCCACGAGAGACTTTTTGTGAGGTAGGCGTAAGTGCGTACCTACATGGGCGTCTCAAGCGTTGTATACGAAACTACTCGTAACTTCAATCAAACAGTAAAAGACAAAACGCACGACTATCAACTTATTGTTACATATAATGACACAAAACAATATGTGATAAACGTAAAATCTCTTTTGTGTGTATCGTTTGACTTTTCTTTACTTACATGCTACCTACATGTACTTATACCTAATAAGCTGGTTATAATAAATATGTAAGTAATAAAAGTTATGAGATTCTAATAAATATTAACACCTACTGCTTACAAATAGAAACAAATTATCACATACACAAAACATTGTATGAGAAGCTTGTGTTTGGTAACCGCATCAGACAATCGCGCCGCAGTGCTACGAACTATATAGGGTAATATGACGGCGTGCATTATATTTCCACCGACTTTTCATGTACTTAAATATAATTCAGTTTAACATAGCCATCATCTATTGATTACAATTCATGGTGTAGTGCAGGGCAGGTTGCAGTCCGGGGGGTGCAGGGCGCGATGACAAATTTATCGCGCGCCGCGACAATAAAACGCGCTCGTAAAAATATTACTACATAGTACCCACTCCCCCCTCCCGCCCCCACACCCGAGAGGAACCCCCGAGAGCCCCACGGAGGGATCCCGCGAGAAATAACACACTTTGTCTTAGAGAGAATCGAGTTCAATCGCGACTTACAGGTTGAAAGAATACGAGTCGTTGATGTGGCATATTGAGCAAAACTTCGAGTTACAGATATATGGACTGTAAGTATGAAAATAAATACTACTGTGTACACTTTCATTTCTCATAGGTACAGTACAGTCGATGTTACAATCAAAATAGTTAACTAAAGATAATGACTGAAAATAAATAATTATGCAAAACTGTAACCAATGGCTACCTCTTTATCATCATCGAAATACAATTTGTGAACAATCATTAGGTGCTGACCTAGTTAAATAATGGTGAAAACTACCGCAACACATTGTCTGCGTTCGTAGCTCCGCACGTAAAGTTGGGCGTTATGATATGATATCGCGGTGAGCCGGGATGTGGCGAGATGTGGCGGGATCTGGCCGAATCTGCCGCGCCGCCATCCGACGCCTCTTTACTGTGATTGAACCGATCATACAACACTAACGGCCATTTGATCTGCTATTGCGCAGATTACGCACAAATCCTACTTATTTATATATAAACTACCTAGATGTTTGTTTACCTAAGCAAACGGCTTGGTTTTTGCGGCAGGCCCATCTTCGTTCGTTCGATGAAGCGCCATTCAGTCGTCACCGATGCCGCCATCTGTCGATTGATAAAGTAATAAGCTGTATTATTTAGTAAAAACTCCTAAAGCTGATGTATTATTCAGAATCACCTCTTCCTTGGGATGTGGAAGTAAAAACTGTGGGCGCGATAATATCACTGACGTGTGGAGAACATTGTAGAGTCGCAGGCAAGGCAAGCGCGGTTACACTATAAATATAGAGGTTTCTATTAAAAGTAATATGACATTCTACTTAGTTTCCTAAAGAAAAACAGTATAGAGGTATCATTATGAATATTTTCTTTAGACACAGCCCATGATAACATGCTTTAAGTAAATGTAGACACTTGTAGTGAAACATTACGATTACCCACCGCTGTGTTGATGTCACTCAACATTTTTGTGGCGCACCACAATGTAACTAATGCTGTTATGTATCGATAAATAAAACTCAATGATATACAGGAAAATGTATGCGTTGAAGATACCTTCTTTTCGCCATAAACTTCAGTACAATATGAACGAATGAAAACATGCTATTACTATGTGTTACTACATTATGTTACGTTGTGCGCCGTAGACGTTATGCCTGATTATTATTCATACACGAGTAGGTATGTATCTGTTGAAACAAATATTATTATGTAAAATTACAACAGCATTCGCGATAGACCCTCTCGACCTGAATGTAATAATTAAGTAGTGTGTGGCGAGTGGATGCCGTGAACCCGCGCGGTGCCGCGGCCGCGCTCGCTCCTCTTTACGAGCATATTTATAGCTCGCTCGGACACTCGCCGTTTTTTACGATATACATAAAAGCTGCCGTGAAAGATTTACGCCAAATATATTCCGGCTAATGCTGATTGCGCGTTTCATTGTACTAATGTTATTACTACGATTTATTGACGAATCTATCTACTAAATGATTATGTAGATTAAATTGTTGGGTGGGTAGGTACTCACAAATCACACTTTTTTAGGTGCCGTCATCAGACTTAACGTTGGTTTTTCTAATACTTAATCTTTTTTTAGTATCTGTACCTACTGTGGCTACTATAGATGTGAGGGTGAGAACCGGGTCTTAACTGCACATTCGTAAATACACAATGTTGGTTTGATTGAATATAAACGATGTTATTGTAATATACGATAGCAAAAAGGTAGGTTGTGCCTGCGGTGGATACTGTAACTGAATGATAGCCCTCGGCTCGTAAGCTGGCGGACGATCAATTTTTTGATAGTGTCAGTCGCGGCGACAAGTCATTTCTTACGACAACATTTGATTTGAGACCCCGCAAATTCAATTTGTAGCACAATGCCGCTAAAAGTGAGCTCGTCGCGCGCCTCACACGACACGCCGCCCGCTGCCGGCGGCGGCGACGCGCCCAGCCCGCAAATGGAAAGCAAACTGAAGCCCAAATAAATATTCGCTTTAGCAACAATCGAGCTCACAACTCACACAATTACGACGGAATGGAAAACCTTAGATAAATAAAATCGGAAGCGGCGCGGGTAGGGGGGGAGGGGGTGGACAGGGGGAAGATTTTTCGCAAAAACCGAAAAAGCGAAGGCAGCAAACACAAATATTGGGCGAATGTAGCGAATTTGGAAAATCTATTCGGTTTATTGACAGCGGAGGGCCGCCGCCGCCGCGGGGCCCGCCGACCGCATTCAAATCCCCGCCCGCCGCGATTTACAATAAATTTCAAGCGGAGAATATGTTTGCAATATGTCAGAGGTAGGGCTTCGCCCCTACTGCTCTCGAGACCAATTACTTTGCCCTTTCGCCCCCGCCTCGCGGTGCGAGTGCCTCGCAGTGCCTCGAGGCGCAACTTTAAACACTGGCGGTGAATGTAGCGACTTGTTTACAACATAATCGCGTTGGGGGCCTCGGCTTTAAGTTTTCCATTCAATTCTTTGAATGGGGTTCACATCATGTGAATATCCAATTTTCTCGACGAACGATTTATTTTTATGTTAGTTCAAGAGATAAAACTGTTTATGTTATGACAATAATAAACATACACCATTTAACTTTGTATGAATATTATAATTATGTTGTATTTTAGGTAGGTTTGCAATTTTTCTCCTGTACCTATTGTGACAATGTAAATGTTAGCATAAAAGTATTTTTTTATATTTTTCTTTATTGGCCAACCAACAATTCTTTACACTAAAACTATTTACAAAAATGTGGTTTACAATACTAAGGCAAGTGTAACAATTTCTTAGAGGCTAGCACCACATGCACCATAAACGTAGTAGCTGTGCCACAAGCACTATACTTAAATTTACCTACATACTTAACTTAAATTAAATTTACATTTTATTGTATTAAACATTTTTTATTAAATTGAATTAATTGAATATATTAAAAAAAAAGAAAAATAATAAAGAAACAAAATTGACATGAAAACCAGATTTAATACAGATAATTAATACAAGTATGATTTCTGTAAAACTAAGATAAAGAATATGTTCAGTAACGCAAGCGATGTTGGCGCGCCCTTTCAGGGTGGGCTGACACGAAAATATAAAAACAAAACATGATAGAGTCATAAAAAGTGAGGGAATCATTATAAAAGCTAGAGCTGCGAGCTGCGGGCCACGAGCAGGGGCCACCCGGCGACGCCCGGGACGTGTACCAACAACATAACTATGTGTGGTAGGGGACACTGTCACTATTATTGACACATCAAAATTCGCGATTTTGGAACTACCTTCACAATGTCATGAAAAGCGTTTCAATATTGGTATGATAATATTTTAAACACGCGGCAAGTAATGTACGTAAGTACTTAGTGTTATTCAGGCAACCTGACGGTATGTAATGACAAAATATTTAAACATATACAAATACCGAGATTTTTTTAATAAAACTGTACTCAACCTGGCAATCAAATCTACGACCTCAAGCGCAGCAGTCGCGCTGACGTACACTGGGCTAACGAGGCAGTTTAGATTCATAACTATCTCAATACTCATCAAAATTGCATCGATAAACAAAGCATTAGTCGGGGTCGGGGAGGATACAGGCGCGGGCGCCAACAGTTGCAAAGTTTCACAAGTCTCATAACCGCTTAGTGGGCAGCACGGCAGCACGGCAGCAGGGCTGCGCGGCTGCAGGGGCAGCGCGCGGGCGGACAGCGGCCGAGCCTCATTACGCGCCCGCCCGGAATTCCACTCTTTATTTATGAAATAAAAATGAAAACATTTCTGCGGAGAGCTGACGAATGGCCATCCCCCTGCGCACCCCACTTCACCCCCTGCCACCCCCGCCCCGTCCACTGGGGGTGGGTGCCGCGACATAGCTACCTCGCAGTAATATGACAGCTGTGTGTTTTCCAATTACCTACGCTACGATATTCGTAGCATAGGTAATGACTACGGAATTTCGTAGCGTAGATATTCTAATTATGTGCTACGGTGTCTAGTTTTCTATGCTACGGATATTGCTACGAATTTCGTAGAGCTGCTGTTTTTAAATTAATATTGTATGTTTTCTTACAGTGTAAGTGGTCTTGATGTGAATTCCTTATTAACTAATTTAAGTCTTCTTTACTACGTACGTAGGTACATATATTGTACCAATGACAGTTTATCTTACTATTATAATTCTTCTGTACGTGTGTTTGTCATCTATCGGCTCCTCCTATACAGCTAAACGGTATGATAATCATTTTCTTTAATGGTAGAAGAATATGTTTGTTTCTCATCTGATTCACATATATCTAGTTATCTATGAAAACATGTTTTTCATTAATATTAAAGTATAATTCGCAAGGAAGTCTCCCAACAAATATCGATAGCACAAATTCGATACTTTAAAAGCAGCAGTGGAAACAATAACACATGTTTAATGTTATCTAAACCGTCGTCAGAGTTTATTGTGAAGCAGTATGGATTGACATATAATATGTATGTGCGGGTTACGTTTACCTATGTAGAATTTTATTGGATTTCTATTACCAAATTGTACCTACTACAGAAAGTTTAGATTTGTCGCCTTCTGGGTATTGGTTATTTTTGACAAAAGGCTCAAGATGCGATGTTAACTTTCACGAATCACGGGTGGCTTCACAAACACGAGTGTAACATGCACAAAAACCAACTAAGACCTAGAACAATGATCTGTAGGGTAGGTCATACGAAAATTATTCAGGATAGGAATCGAACGAATAAACGAAATCGAAAAATACAGTACCTATAAAAGTTGATCGCTCGACTACTGCTATGTCCGAGCGTTTCTTTGAATTGCAATAAGGCTATTTATCATGAATATTGCCAGTTGGTGACAAATATTGCCAGTAGCTTTATATATTTTTTTTATATTAGCTTCACGCTTTCTAAATGGGGGAACTCTCTAGACACGTATTTCAAGCCTAGCTGTATCCTATTTATCTTTTAAAATATAATCTGTTTTCTCCATATGAACCGTGCACCTAAATTCGTCATTTCATAAGTGCTTGTATATGTACCACAGTACCTGGTTTATATGAAAATAAAACTATTTTGATTTTGAATTAATTAAACTATGATATTTTCGAAATTTCTTAGTTTTAGATATTTTGTCATCGTCAAGAGAAGCGATTAACGAGTACCTGTCTATGTAGGTACTTGTCTTCTTCATGAGTACCTAACATGGCGTCCATTTTCCAATTAAACATAACACGTGTAATTACAGTTAAGTTTAATTCCCGCCGGGGGTCGCCGAGGGTGGCGGTGCTCGGGTCGCGGAGGCGGGGGGGGGGGAGGACCGGAAAGATTTTTCAATTACCAACTTTGTGCCGTTCGCTCCAATCTCAGATTGTAGAGTAGCGGCGGGGAATAGAGCACGGAGGACTGATTATTAACATAACATTATGATAATGAATTGTTTTTCATATTTTTTACAATAAGCTCTCAACCAATTAAGATTATGATTACGGGACCTAAGTAAACACATCGGCGAACTGTGGTTGTACATTTGCTTACCCCTTTGGGGAATACCAGGCGTGATGGTAAGTTATTTGTGGTTTATCTGATCCATATCAATGCAGCAATCAATGGATGCTGCTAGGCTGCATTAGGTATATAAAATTAGCATATTATAAATAATATAGTTTTTACCGTTTGTCATTTGCTCATTATTATGTTACGTAAGTATCTAATTGTTTAAAAAAATGGGGTCTATAGATACTGTTGTTAGTTTTACGACGTCATTACAATATCAACTGTCTAGGGTGGTCCTTTAAAATGTAATTTAAATAAAAACTTTTATGTAAGTACCTATATCTATCTCTGAATGGCATTTTCTCAACTGCAGATACTGTCCGTAACTGTTACGGATTTAAAGTAATGTTCTATTTACCACCAAAAACAGCCTTCACCAAGGGCTAAAAACACCCTTATTTATACATAAGTAATACTAACTGTAACATACACACTAAATGGCAATTTGAACTAGATATTTCAGTTATCAGGTAAACGTTTTTAAAGATTCAGGTAGGCTACTCTGTGCGCTGTGGAATTCTTAATATCAGTGCGCGCTAACTACGGCCGTATAATATTGGCTGCTGCTGGGCGGCTGCCTCACCCCCCTCCCCCTCACTCCGCCCCGACGTCCGCCCGCCCCGCGCTGTCGCGGCGCGTGCACTGCCTTAGGCTGAACGCACATGCAACTTGCATCCCACAATCACTTAATTTTCTTTAAAGGTCATTTAAATACCATCACGTCTGTTTTCCCCAATTATTCGGCAGAGTTGTACTAATGTAAACCCACAGTTCGCCGGTATGTTTCGGTCCCATATAACAGGGGTCGAATTTCAATCACGAGTTGCTACTGATAATTTCATAGAAAACCCCAATACCAATTCGGGCAGACGTGAAAATATAGAACTTAGGATCTCAAGCGTAACAGTCGCTTTTACGACCACTTGGCTGGTGAGGCAGTTGCGTAGTATATTTTAAGCGATAGCTTCTTTCATTTCACAGTTCCGTTTGTGACGTGGGTGAATGGACGACGAGTAGTAATCTTTTGAATCTAGTTTAAGATTTTCAGGTATCAACACAAACAACAATAGTAAATTCTTGTCGGAAAGAAATTGACCTGTAGAGACTGCCGGAGGGCAAGACATTCGCCTTACCTGTACGTAGAAGTATAAAAATATAAATTGATCATTAAATGAATCCAAGAACTTTAATAAAATTGTAGCATGGCCGTTTGAAGTAAATATTTAAAGGCTATTCTCAGCTCGTCCCCGGTGTGGTGAGCGCGAGTCGTGCGTGTCCGGCGGGCCTAATGTCCACTAACGATTACACGCTGAAGTAAACGCTACTTTTAAATTGGATTCCGGCAACTAGCGCTCTTTGTTCAGCGCCACAAAGGAGCGGCGCGAGGTACCGAATACTTGCCGAGCAACGCGTTTGCACCAGAGACGCGCGTCGCAAACGTCTTACGTCAAATTAAAAACAACATAAGCAATAAATAATACTTTACACTACTACATTCAACCCCTCAAAGAAAAGAAAACATTTATTACAACAGCAAATTAACCTATTAACAGTGTTCTTGCAGCTGAATGCCAGAGACCTGTGGTATTTTCAGTAGATCTTAAAAATGGCGTCATTACTGCCTATCTGCCCGGAGTGATAGGATAAGCGACAGCTTTACACTTTTGCAATTTGCATTTGGCCAGTCTGACAAATGCAGGTTGGCATGACGCAGGTTGGCAGGCACCTTTAAGAACTTCGTAGACTTCATCGCAATGTTTTCTTTAATAAGTATTCAAACAAGCAAATTGTAGTAGAACCCATAGCGATATACTGTACAAGTGTACATATTTCATATTGCTACATACTTAATTATGTAGGTACTTTCATGAAGTTAGAAATCAATTTCATGCAACCATTGCGGCAAATTTTTATGCTCGCTTATTGAAGTTTTTTCCTATTTTGGGAGGCTAGCCGTAAACAACTAAAAGGAACTATCTTTTTGTATTTTTTAAGCATTTTCCATGCTAAAAATAACTAAAAGGAACCTAACATACGACGGCGAGTTGCGCGAGTTCTCTACCTAATTCTAGGGAGAATAGAGGTGTGAATGTGGGTAGGTATCTATGTATTTCGGAGAAATAAATCAATTAGTTGACATTGACAGCAATACCAATTAACTTTACATAATATCGTGTAAGTACATCAAAGCTTTAGTCATATTTATTACTTGCACGAATACTAAAAAACTTATATTACAATATGTTATGTTATATATTAAAATCAAAATAAAATTTCATATCATGGCAGCAATAAACCTTAAAAAAACTAAAGCCACACTTACAATTCTGTGAAACAGCGCGCTACATTCGGTTAATTACACAATATCAAGAGTTAAATCCTTAAGCCGCAGTAAAGCGTACATAAACGCTGATCCAATATCGGAACGGCGTTAAACAGCTAATAAAGAAGGCCATTTAATAAAGCGACGGCACGGAACGGCACCGGACACCAAACCCGTCGCTGTAAAATGCACTTAAATTTATGATTATAGAGGTTTATGAAAGATTTAAGTTGTGCTGCGCTGCCGGCGGGCGGCGGGCGGCGGCGGCGGCCGGCATGCTGCCCTTATTGCCGAGCATGACGATGGTTCCGTCATTAACGTGACCTTAACATCGTGGGAATAACTATATCCTTATGCTTTTTAAAGAATTTATGATGCTATTGTAGAGTCCTAACGGTCGCAGTTTGGAAAGCTTTGGTGCTTTAGTCCCAGCGAAAATATTAGATTGAAATGTGGATCCATCCGCAATGGACATAGGTGACTCGACCCACTAGACCTGCACAGACGTTTGTCTGTGGTCTAGGACTTCGAGTACCGGACTACTGATCACGAGGTCGTGAGTTCGATGCTCACAGGACACAAATATTTATGTGATGACATAGGTGTTTGTATTTGTCTGGGTGTTTCCTATATATTTATTCTTATTATAAGTATATATTTACAAAAAAGTATATAAATATATATAAGCATTATATAAATTATTTAGTAGCCATAGTATTCAAATTCAAATCATTTATTGGAGACTAAGTGTACATATGGGTAATAATTATGTTATGGTAGTTAAGACTTAGTGCCTTTTCCAAGCATTGCAACATCGAGGGCAAAAGACTATAAACATTTAATTAAACTAACAGCAATGTCGCCTTAAATATAATAAACTATTAATTATGTCAGCTATTAAAGATACAATTATACATGTCTTGTAGCATTTATAATTATTATATTATTAACTAATTAATTACAATTATATCATTATGAAATAACATAGATGAAGAAGAAGAATATTTTTTTAGTACAAGCTCTGCTTAGTTTGGGACTAGATGGTGCTGTGAAATGACCTAGAATATGTTTTTATTTATTTAATTATAGGTCTTGCGTACCGATATGTCAATTTAGGTAGGTATAAGCACACAATTAGAAAAGTAGGCAGCAGTTAAAGGATCAGACATCTAAGTACCTACTAATGTGAAAATTGCTGCTAATTCATCATCATCATATCAGCCAATAACCCTCCTTCGGCAGTCGGGTAAAAAATGTCCACAGCTGAACAAAGGCTTCGCCCAAAAGCTTTATAAAGACTACCTACTTCCACAAAAGAAAGAGGTATTAATGCATAGCAAACAAATTATATGCAAGAATAGATGAAATATTTTTGCATCTAAATTCTGTTGGACCATGCGCCTCGTTGTCATAATGAGTATAGTCCCCCCCCCCCCGCGCGCCGCGTTAGTTAGGGGCAGTGCATACATTACGCGCGGTGCACACGATCGATACGCACCCCAGTCTCCGCGCGTATTTGCATAAGCCGTTGAGATGCGCTCATTAACTGCCGCCCCCCGGTCGATATGTGCAGTGTGCACGACTCCCAGGAGAAACATGAGATCACACATTTTACGATTCGAATTCTAAATGTGTTGTGTTTTGTTTACATCTTTATATCTTAGCCCACCTTGGTTGAATAATTATCTATACTAATATTATAAAGAGGAAAGATTTGATTGTTTGTTTGTATTGAATAGGCTCCAAAACTACTGGACCGATTTGAAAATTCTTTCAGTGTTAGATAGCCCATTTATCGGGGAAGGCTATAGGCTACATACCATCACGCTACAACTAATTGGAGCGGAGTAGCAATGAAAAATGTTGCAAAACTGGGGGGGTAAAGTTATCAAGACCACGCAAGCGAAGCCGCTGGCGGGAAGCTAGTATTATATACATAAATATGGAGTCTTCGTTTTGATAACAATATATCGGTGACTGCATTCAGTTCCTTGCAGTAGTTTTTGCGTGATGCAAGTACAGACATACAGACAAATATTCTAAAAACTGAATTGTTTTGGCTTGTTGCTGTAATAAAGACAATAGTTATTTTGTGTCTATAATATCCAGATATCGCGTCGGCCTATTCCAATTTTATTTAATATATACATGTATATATCTTTATATGGTATATACCGTTTAATGCTTAATCAATTATTAATGAATACACAAGAAATAGTCCGCGTCGCGTGTCATAACGTTGCTGCTCATCGTGCGCATACGCAACAAGTGCAATGTATGCGGCGTCAATCAAACACTACTTACTTATAATTAAGTGAAACCATGTTGCATGCGACTTAAACTGATAAAAATCTGTTAACATGTTTTTGCGAATACGAAATGACGTTACAAAATCATTATCATTAACTGAATTGTTCTTTGAAGTAACAGTAAAAAATTAAGAATAAGTAATCAGAACTAGAAAGTAGTGAAATTAACATCTTGACCACATTTTCTCCTAATAGTTGCATGCGGCTGAAATTAATGCTTGTTTTGTATCAGTAAATTATTACAATGGAATCGTTATACTGTGTAGGCACTACGCAAGCAGGTTGACAGCGTAAGGCAGCGGTTGGACCTAGAAGTCTTTCTTTCTTCTATTTCAAAAACACAAAGAAACGCGAGTCAGACAAAATTAATTGATATCTCAGTCTGTGAGCACATGGAGAGTGTACAAAGCGCCGCACACCTCGGTGCATTTCCCCGGCAGACTCCCCGCCCCCGGCCCCCGGCCCCCGGCCCGCTTGCCGTCCACCGGCCCCGGGGCGCGTAATTAAGCCTCTCGCGACACTTAGCAGCTCGGTACGGTAGGTCCGGTCCTGCCCGCGGGCCACTCCATGTAAATGGACGCTTTGCTCGATAGACCGTAGCTTATTGATTGAATGTGAGCGATTTTGGAGTTCACTCAGGTATGATAAGTAGTCCTTTAAATTCCTATTGAGACGCTTTATTAATAAATCGTTTTCTTTGAATCAGGTATTGCTTCATAGGTACTACGCGATCTATAGACGATTAGCTTATTTTCGTATTGTTAAATGAAACTGTAATTCAAACCGTTAAAACATACTTTTCGAATCGTTACATTAGTTTTTTTATGACATAATATTCTATCATTTGTTTTGGCATTAATTTCTGCCCACAATAGATGGACAGAGGGGAGAAGGTGTGGTCCACTTATTACCACAGTTAGCGTATCATTGCGAACTATCTACATATTGAATAATATTTCGGACAGACACTCCCACTAGTGATAACATCAAAATACTTTCTTAGATATTATTACAATAAACTGTGCAACGAATAAGTCATTTTGTATTCATAGCACTCCCAGCTATTGCTATCCCAGATAACTGATATCAACTGTAAAGCGTGGTCTCAAAAATGTTTAAATTGCGATAAGCTACGTCAATATAATGATAGGTACCAAACAGTCTATATCACAAACTTCAATCACGTAGTTACTAAACTAAGGATCATTGAATCAATTTGGGTGTAAGGTAGGGGGCGAGGGGCGAGGGAGGCGCACCAAGGGTGGCTCATAATTAGGCTGGCGGATTAGCCTCCAGCGAGGAAATTACCTTGAAACTGGATGGCTTCCGGGCCTCAGGACCCTATTTTAGAGGCTGGCAGACAATCGGCGACGCCATTACTGCGGCAATTAAGACAGGTATTCGATTGGCTCCGTTCTGCTGATTGAAAATATTTCGTGTAGCGTACAACTGCGCGCTTATTGCATTCCCAGATTTAGATTTAGAATTAGATTGGTTTGTAGTGTCGTTTTATTGGTTGGGTTCAAATGTCAACATTAAAACATACAAATATTCATTCTTGTTACATTTCATTCAATTTTGTTATTTCAAAAATTACTTCGTTACTCAACTATATTCTAGATCATCAACTTTTAGGATTGGAAATCACCACACTTCAAGCTTTCTGTGATGTATGCTTTTTAAATGGTTCAAAGTCAGTAGGTATAATATTCAGCCTTGGTAATATTGGAAGACAACTAAGTAGTTAAAAAAATATAGTTTCGTGCAATGATATAAACTAATATATAATGTCATTGGGCTCGTGATGATGACTAGGTATGCTTCGTTATAACTGAAATATAATGATGTTTATCACTATCGTGTTTCTTTAATTGGCAACTGCGAAAAGGGAATTGTTTTAAAGGTGTTCGTGCCTTAAATGTATTCGATGTACTTTCCAAAGTAAGAATATTCATAGTTAATGTATTTTGCGGTTACTCGTTTGTGACTCAAAAGGCTTAAAGGTCAATATCACTATTCTTCACGCCCCGAGGTAGCGAATAATTGTTTTTCTATTCATAATAATTTATTATAGTTATTATTTTTAAGCTTGCGTCCATTTAGGTAACTGCAGTTTAACTACCTCACGTTATAGCTTTCGCTTTAAACTTTCTTATTGCTTCTTAATAATTCGAAACTGAACTTGGGTAAGACTGTTTAAGCTGTCGCCGTAAGGTAGATACACCAATGTGGTCGTGTGTTGTGGGTAATGAATGCAGAAGAAAATGTTTTTATATCAACAACACGAAACGCTTCGTGCTTTAGGAAGTGTTGAAACCTTATTTATATCTGTTCACGTATCATTGCTTTTTTTTTCCAAACTTTATTTTTATTTATTTATTTGGCTCACCAACAATTTGTTGACACACATATGATTAGAAAAATCCATGCTAAAATATAAAAAATGCAAGTGTCACAATCACTTACAGGTAAGCACCGCATAATATTATATAGGTGGTAAATACTAAAAAATCAAAAAAAGACAATCTTTACATAGGTACTTATTAAGTTGAAATCTCTTCTCTATGCGCTTACGTTTGACGAATATACTTCAAGGTTTGCTTCTGCTGAGCAAACGAATAGATTTAACGTCATATTCGAGCTTTATTATAATGTTGCACATTCGTAATTCATGTGTCACTAAGAACGTAACTTATTTCTAGTACAATGAGCGTGGGTCTGCCCGGGGGCGGGGTGGGGCACGCGGGGGGCGGCCGCTGCAGCCCGTTACCATGACAACCGCCCCCGTCTAATCAATTGCAGAAATATGTACGATCCATTACCAGCACAACGGGAGCCACCTCTCCCCGCTCGTCACATTGTAACTATTACGATGAGAGAGTGACAGAATGCGCTGCGAGGGGTCCAGTTATGTCGGTCGTTTTATACAGGAGAGCTCGGCGACATTACACACACTTGGGAAGCGAAGAAAAGATGTATAGAGCAAGAGTATCGACACTATTACGTCTAACTGAACGACTGCGAGACGCGAGCTCTGATGCTAATATTATATTATGCGCTTAATAGACTGTGATTACGACAAAGTAAAATTGTAGTTAAACACGCATCTGATACAAGACATAGTAATGTTCTTTATTTAAAACTAAAGCTCTCAAGAAATATCTTGTTAGGAGTAAATATGATTACATAATACGAACCGTAGCATAACATTTGGGTCTCGTAGCTCGTAGCCCGTAGCGCCCACCGGCCGCGCTACGCCGTAGCACGCTCCGGCCTGGAAAATTAATTAGACTTCATAAATATCCAGAGACGTTTAATTACAAGAATAAATATTATTCGTACACTTGATAGCTAATAGCTATACCGTAATACACTAATAGTTTCCAGTGCTGACCTATTGTCTATGGTTTTAATGTTTCTTGTACAGAATGACCGTTAGATAATTGATTTACTACCTACTTTACTACATTAATTAATGCTGTGATAAATAATTAAATGCTACTTGTTGGTAGGCAGTGATAGCCTAGGGGTGCGACCACTGGACTGCCAAGTCCAAGGTCTCGAGTTCGAACCCAAGGCACGCACCTCTGACTTTTCCAAATCATGTGCGCTTTAACGGTGAAGGAAAACATCGTGAGGAAACCTGCATGCCTCAGGAATTTTCTCAACGGCATGTGAAGTCTGCCAACCCGCATTAGGCCAGCGTGGTGGACTATAGCTTAATCCCTCTCATACTGAGAGGAGACCCGTGCCCAGCAGTGAGACAGTATATGGGTTGATTATACTTGTTGGTATCAAAAAGCAGCAATTGCAATGTTTTTACGCAATTTTTTTTTACTAACAAGTTTTCATACTTACGTAAGAATAATGTTTTTAGTATGAGACGAGCATATAGCCATTAACCGGACAGGAATCCAAACTCCAAGCAGCTACTGAGAATTTCATTTGCTCGACATGGGAATAGAACACAAACAGTTACACTCTTAACACTCAACAATCGTGTTAAAAATCCTAAATAAATATAAATAATAATAATAACACTACATAGAAGTGTCTCTTACCTTTATTTCTGCAAACATCTTGCCAGAACTGTCGCGTACAACCAACCTTTTGTTTGACAAAGCCTCGGCGACTGCCTCTTCTTCGTGACTCCAGTTCTTCTTCCAAATGTTTGGTAGTGACCAGTTTCTTCGGTCAACAGTTCGTTCCCTCCACCTGAAAATATCAATTTGTGTATCCAATTTATGGGTCCATTTGAGCAACGCGGTGCTATTTAATTGATGAGAAATGATGTATTGTATCTAATTCACTTCACACAATTTGTACTTCAGGGGGGCTAGACAAGTTGCATTTTGACATTCGAATCGACAAACAAAATGTATGTTAATGACATTAGTGACAGCCCGATTTGTCTAAAGCTTGTGTCATTTCCATACATTTTGTTTGTCGATTCGAATGTCAAAATGCAACTTGTCTAGCCCCCCAGTACTTGTTTCTATTTCTGTTGACGGCAAATCATAATATAATAATTATAGTTATGTATATCACATCACATAATTTTCTTTGCATTTGTATGTATGTATCATTATTCTGTATTGTTAATTACAGCATTTACAGCTAATATTATAATACTAAATGAAGGTACCTATAGCTATGTCGCCCGACAAATGGTTTTAGACCTGATTTAATGGCGCCGTTTTTTCCTAAGACACAATGTGATAGCATCAGGCTATCTGTTCTGAATGCTGATGCAATATAAACAGTTATACATACCCTACAAATGTTTTAGTGACTATATACCCGCTATAGTCCTTGCATGTAAAATACAACCATCATCTTTTGACTGCACAGTTAATCTTGCAGTGGACTGTGCCGTACCTGTGGACATCAAATTATGTTTTACAGTTAATAATATAAACCAGTTGAGTTATAATACAGTTATCAAAATTAAACCAAGGAACTTAAAATTGAGTAGATTTCTGGGAGCTTGATAAGATGATGTCGGTATTAATCAGAAGAGAACCGAGCGCTAATATACAATGTCCTCCAAGCAAAACTATCCAGACGCGGCATACCTACAATTAACATAAATATGAGTGCATACGACAGCGCGTGGTCGTACTCAGAGGGGATGTCTCCCTCCCCCTCCCCCCATCCCGTGTATAATTACGCCACCCCGCTGCACTCGGGCTCAACACATTTCTCATATAACCCGGCGATTATTGACAATCGCCACCACCTGTCGGTGAAGGCTGGGATTAACATCGTTTATCGGCGCACAATTAATCGTTTGTTTAATCTGCGGCCGGCGGAGCGCGAAATTAATTATAGTAATTATATTTGTGGCGCCTCCGGAGCAGTCTCCACGTAAGAGGCCAGCGATTCATTTTCTCAATACAGCTCCATTTAAAAGTAGGCGGTCATTACGTTAATTGTCCTAAGTAATTTATTGATAGCGTTAACGACTACAATAAACATCAATTTCCCAAGATATAACGACGACACAACGTTCATAGTTGTAAAGTCCCGAGTTCCCGACCCTCGCCCTTCAAAAATAACTCTAAAAAGGCGAGTACACTCCATTATGTGATTTAAAAATGATATTCAAAATCGCTATTAGGACCAAAACGAGCGTGGCCGCTATTCTATTACCGACCCTTGCTGGAATAAATTCCATCGAAGCACAATAATAATAAAAAAATGTCGAGAGCTTGTCGCGTGCAAAAGACGTGCGGTCACGCGGTCCTCCCTTGCAACCCCGACCCCCCCCCCCGCTCACACTCCCCGCCGCACCCCCTGCCTCGTCCCGCGGCCTCCTCCACGACTCGCACCCTCGCAGCCACCCCCGCTCGAATATAATATGCATTATGCGAAATCCGTAACTCTTATGTCGGGTCCGGAGAATACCTTAAACAGGCGGT
This sequence comes from Acronicta psi, assembly GCA_946251955.1. Classification (NCBI taxonomy): domain Eukaryota; kingdom Metazoa; phylum Arthropoda; class Insecta; order Lepidoptera; family Noctuidae; genus Acronicta; species Acronicta psi. The sequence goes on along the minus strand of OX276475.1, from coordinate 14,995,444 downwards.
ACGCCAAACGACAATAGACTTTAGACCATTGACCGAAGGTTGAAATTTAACACAGCAACGCAGCTTATAAGACATTTGCGCGACGACGGGTAGCGCGGTTTCCTTAGGGCGGGCAAGGCCTGCACTCTCAAGATAACGCTGGGTATTAATCATAGTATTATCGGCCGGTGGCGGCGTCTTTGTTATGACACCGCGTTATTGCAGTTTTTTCTCTATCTACCCTCGAGGAGCCGATAAACGGCTCGAGAGTGAATTTTCCGGGACAGATGTTTTAGTAATCCAGGGAGAGATAGCGCGCATAACGTTACAATAAAACATTCACTATTATGACAACGACGTCACTCGATAGGGTCACTCCGCTCTCACATTTATTAAGTCATAAAATGTAAAAACCTTATAAAATAGTGAATGAATTGTCTAGTAGAAATGCTTACGATATAATTTAATGTTTTTCACGTGTGAGACATTGTAAATACTTAGTATAATAGTCTTAACTAATTATGAATATAGACTGCCGCCGGCAAAGCACTACAAATACAACTTTCGAAGTCTTGGGAGTTGCGGAGACTTCTTCAACGCATACAAGACGAAAACACGCCAGAAACGCCATTTCACACTGACATGAAAATTGTTAACCATTTAACCGCCACAATAGTTCGATCCCATCATTTACTGTACCTTCCAGTCAGTGACTTCAGAGATAGTGAATGTTGCTTCTTCGAAGAAAGCTCTCAATAGGGCACGAGATGACTGGCTCAATTGGAGCTTAAATATCAAGGGACAGGGCGAAGGGACGCAACAATTTGTGTATGATTAATGACTGCGTCAGTCGTGGCCAGAAATCTGCGAGGCCCGCGGGACCGCTTCAAACTATAAAAGTTTTCACGCATGCTGCCCACGACAACGCTCCCGTGCTGCCACATCTCTGGCAAATTATTCACAAATGCTGTTAGAGATTACTGTTATTTAAAATTCCCGCTACAACTGAAACCATTTATTGCTCTTAATCACTTCAATATAGGTAGGTAGAGCAATTTTAATATCACAATTAAAATTCGGTTCGGTGTCCTAAGAATAAAATATTCCAAATTTAAATGTTACCTCAAAGCTAACTTCCATACACAAACACTCTAATAAGTACTTTGGTAGCAAGAGATGGGTTGTGTGTGTGTGTGCGTGATGTGTTCGTGTGTAGTAGGATCATTTTTCACGTTTCATGAAGCGGCGGGCGTGGGGCAGTGGATTAAAATACATTTCGCTAGTCGTTGGTGATGGATGGCCCTCTCGGAGGGAAAGGGTTGCTACCCTCCCTCCCAGACCTCCCTCCGGTAGCCATTATAAATGAGCACCGTTAGCTAGTTGGTATGTATATGAGGAAGATTTTTTATTGTTCTTCTTTGTAGAGAAGCAATCTAAGATTGCAAAGCGACTTTATTAATAAAATATTTTCATGGTTCTTGAATTACTAGACTTTAGAATTATTTTTGGACAACATACTTAATGTTTTTGTTTTGTTTGGGGTCATAACCTACAGGGCTACAGGTAATTGAACCGCTTAGATGTAGGATGTGTAGGTATCTGAAAGTATTATGTTTGTAAATGTACCACCCACGATACAGAAGAAATCCTAACGTGGGACACAATGTTTTGTAAAAAGAAAAGAATAACTTAATCGTTGTACTAGCAACGGAGCGGAAAGATATGATGGTTGTTGAAGTGTTGATAGACCATGTCATAAACAAAGCTATATCGCACCAACATAACGGCTGCCAATAAGGAAAACGTATCAAAGTTAAACCCAATTGCGTAACAAAATGTATCCGTTCCTTCACGTTAAAACATCATGTCTTTTCCTGAAATCAACACTGTAACGCGACACGCCTCTGAAAATAATTTCAGGCAAATAGAGCAGAGTGAAAGCAAATACCAGAAAAACGGGGGTATTTGCGTTGTATCGTGTTTTGGGAAAAAAACGCCTTGTGACGTTTCCGATGTGTGTCAAACGTAACGCACACGAGCCGGCGAGGGTACCCCGCGGCACAAACGCTGCGTTTTATGAACAGATTTATACTAACATCTAGGGTATTTCGTCTAGGGAAACTTTTGATTTAAAGTATTTATTCTATCTGCTATGTATCAGTTACGAACAGAAATTAAAGGAAAAAAACTTGAACGGAATTTAGCAATTAGGTACTTGTCTAAACTATCAATTCTCTCTGCTCTTACTCCGTATAGTGCTAACAAGCAGCAACTAAATACTAAATACCACACAGAGCAGACAGCAGAGGATCTCTACAGGAATCTTCCAATTAAAACAGTTTAAATATAACTTAAAGCATTCGGATTGATTGTTAAAAATTATGAGAATAGTTCCTACAAACATGAAAAAAGCAAGATATATTTTATTATAGTTGACGTTTTGTGCCAGAGTGTACACGGCATCGGCAGTGCGTCTGCACAGCGCTCGCAGCGCTTAGTGCGGCGAGCCCAAGCGGTCGCGCCGGATATTTCATTTCCCATATTAACCGCGCTTATATTGACGATATTACCGTTAATGGTCGCAATTATCCAATATTTACACGATATAGTTTTGCAAATATTTATATTGGTCGGTTCGTAACTCGATAACCGTTTATTGTGATGGGTATTCTATCTGTGCTATTCTTTGGAACTTTAACACTAAGTTCCTTCCTTTTATTTTGTTTCTAGTGTGTACTGGAGAGTCAGCTTCAACATGAATATAGGTGAATGTGCCTCGAAGTTTTGTTCGAAACAGACTGGTTAAGTCAACAGGACCGACAAGAATCCGATAATTATATTTCAACATGTTAAGCATTTAAAGTACTTATTACATAAATAGGTTGTTGTTTATGCTTAGCATCGTCTCTGAATATTAGCCTTAGTGTTACCTCGCCCTGCCACATAGCACACAAAGCCACACACACAGTGCGTCACGGCAACTCGACACCGCGGCACGTCGCCGCCGCACATTAGCTGATTGTCTGCCAACACCTCGCATGCTATATTTGCGCACACGCCTTCTTTCGAGCTTCTATGTTAAAGTACCCACTTTTATTGCAATTAATTTTATCACTTGGTAATGGGAGACTCATTTCCTTTCGAACTAAGTACTTACTTAACTACCAACATTATAACGACATATACAAGTAACTAAATAGGTACATATTAAGTATAAAAACCGTTTAAGTTATTATTAAATACGTGAATTGTGAATTATTTTACCAAAAACACATAGGTATTTTTAATGAGTACGTAGTTACCTACATAAAAAATCTCTCTATAAATCCGTAAAAAGTAGTTTTATTTCAATGTCTAGTATTCGCGTAAGTGTCAGAAATCAGTAAATCTCTTAATCATTAAAATTTTTATCAATTAAATAATATGAAAAAGTGAAGGCTGGCCCAATACTCCTATCAAAACACCAACATCTTTAAATTATTAAAAAAAAAAGAAGTAACTTGCCAAAATCTATTTAAACTCACTTAAAATAAAGTACGCCGGGTTCACAATAAATCACTGGAGATAACAAAAAGCACCAGGTGTGCGTGCTTGACACATGATTTTAAAACACCGTTTTATAACACTACAAAATGTGTCGGAACAAAAAACGTGTCAAATGGTAACGTCGCGTGGCACCAACTAAACATGATGCTAAAAAACAGCTGCAACCGAAAAGGGTTGCGGAAGGGTTGTAACCCCTTAGGGTGAAAGCCGCCCTTATTTTTTAACGACACGTGTCTCTCAAATCGAGACTGTCAGAACCCTTTGTATGCAAAGCGCCAATAAAAAAGCTCGGCGCGTGCATGCGCGTTCTGATTTTAAACTGATTTGAATATAGAACATTTACATAGCCGGTGAGAAGGCCTGCCATTGGCCGGGGATTTGCGTACGGTCTTGCGCACTGCGAGCCTACGCAGGTTTTTTAAAGTGTCATTTTTAGGAGCGTGGCGTTTGATTCGCTGTCGCGGCTCGCGATATGATATCGTACGGTATGTATGGAGATTAGTTTGCATATTGTCTCGCTGTGTGCCATTATGTACGCACTATACAAGGGTTATAGACGTTGCGTTGCTGCGATGCGGAGGGGACTATACCTACCTACCTAATGTGTTATTTAGTGGACAGTATGTTTTAAGTAGTATTACATTTCTTAATAAGTGTTTATAATACTTTTACCTGCCTCTACTTTTTTTATTAAACTGTCATAACATTTTTTATTTAGTATAGTAGGTGACCTATCTAGCTAGCTGTGTTAGAACAATATTACCTAATACCTACTCATTATTTTCAGCACGCGGATATTGTAAATATAACAAACAACAAAAGTTTTAATAGCCTTTACTCGTATAAAATGAACAAATTTCATTGGAAATACGTGAGGTAGTTTGAGAAGAACACGGTTAGCCCTGGGCAAACATCACAACTTCATGTAGGAGAGAAACTATGAGACTCATTAGAGGGGACAGCGCCCTTTGTACCACAATCAGGCCCGCCAGGGGGCGCCATTATCGAATTGTTTAAAATAACGAGGGACCAGTCGTTTGTGTTGCCAGTTAGTCGTGCTTGTACATACATATATTAGGATAAAACATTTAAGTACGTTTATACTCATAGTTACATATACCAATAAATGTTTGAGATCTGTATGTGTACTGTGCGGTAGATACATTAAAAGAGCCTCCAAAGGTGACGATATTTAAATACTCGTACGGCATACCCTGAGACATGCTACCTTCCTGCTGAGTTGCTAATCTTTTCACAAGGGCATGAACTTGGTGCCTGTAGCAAACTTTTATGTCGACACGATAGACGACGAAGAACATAAAGACATAAACAATAATCTAACACAGCATAACATCAAAACAATACTTCCACAATTATAACAGTGGGGCCAACATAAACCTCTCCGGAACACAATACCTCCTCTCTTCAATTCCAATTAAATTCCGAATCAAAGTTCTAACGATTCACCTGTCCGCCGTGTACAGGAAGAAAGCGGGATTGTTCCAACGTAAAGGAGCCAGTGGCCTGTCACTGTGCCTCTACACACATCGTTACGGCTTGTTTACACGGCTCAAAGATCACAAAAAACGGACCATTTGGTAATTAAATTGTGCCTCGAGGCGGGGTACCTACTGCAAACTTGAAGAGCAAACAGCGGCCGCTCGTATAAAATGTAGCTACTCTACCAAATTGCTCGACAGTTGTGTCCCAAATTGTTGATCTAGGTAACCGTTGATACACTAATGCACGGAGGTAGAAATTGTTTATCTTTTCTGTACTACTTACTGTCATATTACTTTCCAATCTTACAAAGTTTTTATATTATGTTTGAGCTATACGGTTGTATCATGGTGACAATTGGGACTGGTCTACTAAAATATCTTAAACTCTTTCATCAAAAGACCAAATAGTGACACATATTTGATAGGAGCCTTCTACAATTAAGAACTTTAAAAACTAAAAATATATTGTTTAAGAAACGCTAGTGCCATCTAGTAACAGTAATCGTTAAAGTATCTATAGCAAATAAATTACAGTTAGATAATTAAATTCTTGTTTAATGTTAAGAAACGAGGGTTAGCGTTACTTTAAAAATTACGTTAGGCAGGTAGTTTGATATTTTTAACAAACAACACATCAAAATTGTTTCTCTAACTTCGCTTCCAACAAGAATTCCGGATAAAATTTAAGTGTAAACAGAATTCACGTTACTATGAGACGTCCAGACTGGGGTGACACACAATAGAAGGGGAGATTGGCGGGTCTATTTGTTGTCACAGCACACATTCAACTAAACACACAATTTTGCAATTCATAGAAAAAATAATGGATGGATAAACCAAAGTTAAAATGGACCTGTAACTATGACTGCGCTTAGTTATCTCCCGTAAGATTTACCTAACAATCAGTGTTCATGGAACAGGCCAGTTATTTCTTTTGTCTTATCACTTGTACAAAGGTTGTACTTTCTTTTTTTTTCAATACTTTATCGTGTTATATCGTAATTCGAAAATCCTAATAAAATTCATAGGATCCATAAAAAGGTGTTGGTATCTATAATCCGTCATTTCATTTACCATTGACCCAACCAATTGGATAATATATGAATAGTTTACAATTAGTTAAAAAGCTCACAAAGCCTCACGGCCACAGTTAAAAAAAACATTTCTATCAGTTTCAGTAATGCTACACCTCAAACTGCTTGTTTTGATTGAATAAATCAACAAATTCTCTAAGGAGACATAGGTTGATATTCGCAGCTTTAATAAACTTTTACTGACAGCAGCTGAAGTTCGAGTATGTAAGTAGGTACTTAGCTTTTAATGACTCCCCGTTACTGCCATAGTTATTAAGATAACACACTATAAAAAAGCGTTTCGAAATTTAATTGCTATCTAGATAGGTACCTTGACACCTACATAATATATGTATATGCGCTTCACTTACGACACTAGTAATTAATAACTTTTAAAAAATCATCGTACGAGCAACTGTTAGTGCAGGAACATAATTATTAATAGTTAAGTATGAATACCTAGTAAGAGCTGAGGTGCATGCTTTCTTTGTCCTTGAGCTGTAAAGGTTGCAGTTCACAAGCTGCCACTTATTCCTTCTCAACTTTAAGGTTCATTATCGCAAACAAAACTAGAGTACAGTTAGCTGAGTAAATTATCATTAATTAGGAGAAAGTATAGTAGGTAATGGAGTGTTCAGCCCACGCAAAAAATAGTGTAACGTAAAATGTGTTCATTGTTAGCACGTAAAGGGCACCGGACTTGTGACACTGACATGCATGATGCTCAGCGGCTCATCTGACCGTATAATAAATTAAGTGTTGAACTCATTTCAATACAATAACTTATTTTAATGTATGGCTGTCAGTATTCGTTAGTTTTTCATTTATTTTGCCATATTAAAATGATATTTAGTGGTACCTAGGCTTGTACTGTAGCCATAAAATTGTAATTAACCCTTTAACCGCCTGTGTCGGATAAACCCGACAAAAAATTTCGGGTCCATTTCGCCAGAGTCGTATATTTCCGACCAAAATACCACAGCTCGTTTAATGTACTGTTTTATTTAATTACGCTGTATTCTATCAAAAAAATGTTTATATTAGGTAAATAGTTAACTAAGTATTCATTTACAATTTAATAAACTGTAGTCTCCTAATAAAAATAATGTCCAAAGTTTAATTAATTACTAATATAATTTTTAGAAAATTGTATTGATGTACAATGCCCATTACGGAAAAATCCGACCATACGGACGGGACATACGTCAAGGTTTATCCATACCAAATAAACATATTTCAAAATATTTATTTTTAAACTGACAAATTTACTATAAACAATACAGTAATATTATATTTACAAATATTTGTGAGTATTTCATTTAATTCCTTTGAAATTAAGTGAATTTACTTGTGAAATGTCAGCAACTGAGTTGATGGTCCCATCCCTAGCCTATCTGTTCAGAAACTTACTTTGTAAGTACGCCCAGCGCCACGGTCGGATAAAGACGACCGCTTCGTACGTCATAAGCGAGTGCCGATTTCTGGAATATTCCACCAGTGTTGTGCTTATGCACTTTTGTGTATCGATTGTCGAAATGAAATTTATCATGACTACTACGGAAGAATTAATACGAATTCTAGAAGCCGATAACAATGAAGAATTTATATCAGACGAAGAGTTTAACATTGATGGAGAGGTATTTTTTTTATTATTACATATTTCAATTTAATGTGTAGTGTAGTATGGTAGTGGTGACTGAATGGAATTTTTATTATTAGAGTGAATGAGATGGCGAGAGTGCGCCGAGCGATGAGAATGCGCGATTGCGCGCGCGGTCACTCTGGAACGGTGAGTCTGATTGGTTGCATTGCGGGTTGCGTGAGCGCTGCGGTCCCTCATAGATACGAAGGTAGTTTGCCGTCGCCTTTTTACTAGGGACAATATTACATAAAACAAATATGAAAATATTTAAGTAATCAGTTTTTATTTATATGTATAAAACGAAATATCGACATCGAAAAATCCAATTATTGCACATCCCTCTTTGTTGTATTTTTCGATTCACTGTGCCGGGCGCTGGGGGCACGACAATTGATATAAAATCGGGCGGTTAAAAGGTTAAAAAAAGCATTTCATTCAGTGCAGTTGTCGCCAAACTTATTGTCCGGGTTGAAGTTGGCACGAGAAGAAAAAAACGAAAGCTCAAGTCGTAGGCTGTCGTTTTAAATCATACTAATCCAATATTTTTCTTTCTCCGATTTTTACGGCCGGGTTAAAGTTAGCTCGTACCAACTTCAACCCGGACAATAAGTTTGGCGACAACTGTACGTTGGTGTAGGATCGCAGCTCTGTTATATTGGCAGCTTTAACGCAGAAGCCACGCCTGCACCGACGGCGACGCCTCCAGCTACTCACACTAATTACTATGAAATACTTTGAATTCTTGCACACATGCATCTCTACACTATTATTCATCTTACATTGTAATCATAATTCTTATTAATTCCACGCACAACACTTTGTAATTATAAATGTGCATGTACCGGACGGGCGTGGTGGTTGGAGTTCCAATATGAAGATTTTTGTTTGCTAATCATCATTATTCTTTAGGTACCTTACTTAGTTAGTTATCACTCTTTAGTATATATTTTTATCGTTAGCTATACCTATTACCTGTTATCATTTAATAATCCTATAATTATTATTTTCTTCGAAAGCAACTTTCACTAGCTGGTTAATACCAATGTGAATAAAACCATTGTATAAATGTACAAATCCACGTCGTGGTTCCATTTGAGTTCATCAAACATTGGTCACTAACTGGAAACAACAATCGGCCGTCTTCTCTAATTAGCCAAAGCGGTGATGTTTTTACCTACAAGGAGGTCGTTCCAATTCCAACTGACGTTTTAATTAAAACTTAATTCACGGATATTACGCTTTTCAACAAATTCTTCAAAGTCCTTCCCATTAACATTCAGTTTCTCTAGAAATATTCGTGATACACTAATTAGTTAATAAGAATTATACTCCATTACAATTGTAATTTGCATTAACCATGTTGTAAGTAGTTGCAAAAAGCTTTCACTGACGAACACAACAATCTAAGTTATGATAAAGTTAAACGTTTAAAAGAAAATTTAGCATAAACTGAACATGGAATAATCCCGAACCAGTAACCAGCCACCATCGACGCGACTCGCGTCCTGTGATCGTGCCGCATAATCAGTTAAAAAATTTGCCTCCGCGATCAATTTGCGTCCATTACCGACGGGTCAGAGTGCGGTGCCTGACGATCTTAATGAACTTTTAAACTTCATCTTACACTGTGAAATCATCCTTGTCTTTGAGCAAGTAAGATTGAAAATGCAAATTGTAAGCTACTACTTAGTCACATCAATACAACTCGATTACATGCTTTTCAAATATGAATTTTATGTCCCCGCTTCTGAAGTTGAGATTTCTTTGGTGTCGGTGTTCTCTTTGATAGTAATACAAGGCGAATTCGGCGGCGCCTAAGCATAAGTATGCTAATTTAGGCAATTGGGAGTATTGGGAGCGCGCTCGGTCGGCGGCATACTGATGATGTTGGAGGATAAGGCAGCCTCGACCTGACGCTGGCGGGAGCGACAGGGTCACACGCGACGGTTTAGGCGCTCAATGTCATGATTCAATTGTATCCGTTTATGTGCCTGACCATTTCTTGATTAGTTATGACGACACATACACACTACACACACATAATAAGTCATATGATTTATGCATTACGTAGGTTCATTTGCGTAGACATACGTTCCATTTCCAGTCCTCGGATAGTTAACACCGTATTTCTTATTTTTATATCTTTTTTTTCGTCTATGGGTTGACTATTTCATTAACCTACAATATCCACACATTCTGATATCGCAATAGAGTACCAGTAAAAAATATAGGAACTTGCATTATTTTTTAAAAGAGTATCCACGGAATTTCTTGCCGGATTCTTCTCCATTGGACCAACTTTTTGGAACCGTGCAACTAGAATCATTTAACGTTTCATATATGCTGTAAAAGCTTATTTGAAATAAAAACATTTTTATTTTTTATTTTTTTTGAATTTGGTTCATCAGTAACATTCATATTTATTATAAGTAATCCCTTGTGTCGGAAGGAAACAACTTTTGATAGGTGCGCGCACTTTTGAATATAAGTCACAAAAATTTGATTGTTTTGGTGCTCATAACGCTACTGAATTTAAAAAAAATGTAGGTACCTTTATGTGATAATTATGTACCTACACGAATTTCAAAACGACTTGTTTGTCTTTGGGTTTTTTCAATGGTATACTGTTACAAAGATCTTTGAGCTTCATAAATCCTATATGTTTGAATTTCCGATCTGTTTTATAATGAGTATAAATATGTAGGTACTCAAAACTCTAGTTTCTAAAACACTCCTAGTTCCTACTACAAATTTAAATCAGTGACTGATAAAAGTGTCATAAAAGCATATAATGTTTACGGTAAATAAAAATTTAACCAATCCGTTACCTAGGTACATTTTAAGGAATTGTCGATAGATGATCATCATAATTATTAGATCTGCAGAAAAAGTAACTGGGTAGGTACTCTCTCGATCAATTGCTTGTATGTCCTTTATTAGTATAGTCCTGCATCTGCCAATTACATCATTATGTACCACTGTATCGTACAGTATTCATAATAGCAGACTATATAATTTTTATGACTGTAATTTTCTCTTTGGTACCTGTTTTGTAACTCCATAAAACGTTGTGTTAATTGTGACATTAAGATAGATGGTAAAGATAACCAGAACTGATACAAACAACGTCGTTATAGTATTCCTTGTTAAGACTTACAAGACACTATAGAAATTTCGAGTTGCATAGAGTGAGATGCAATAGAACATGACCTTACAAAGAATCCAACACAGCCACTAAGGATTTTAATTAGACAAAGCAAAATATGGAGATTAGCGAAAACTATGATGACACGTAGGCGTCTCGATTGATTAATTTACTTCGAATTATATAATCATCATCAGCAACCCATTAATGGTCCCACCGCTTGGCACGGGTCTCCTCTCACTCTCAGAATGAGAGGGGTTAGACTATAGTCCACCACGCTTGACTAGTGCGGCTATAATTTTATTACCTGTAAAGGTAATATTAACTTTTAACTATAGCGTCGCTGTTTTCTACTACAGCTGATGAAACAAAATATACATGTTTGCTCAAAATTACCCTAAGCATTCTTATAAATGTTATTTCTTTCTTTTCTTTCTTTCTATTTTCCATAGAATTCTTAAATGGTGCCTCCCTTTTTTATCACAGCATCATCGGAGCTAGTCTAACCGCTCCAGATCGGAATGCGCCCTGCTACTGTTTTGTTGCGTTCCATCTTGGTACCGTTAAATTTGAATCCGCGAGACGGGTGAGCGCGCGCGCGGGGCAATCTGCGCCGGCCGGTATGCGCATGCGCGTTGTCGCCGACTGATGGATGACAGGTGACGTCGGCGCCGCAAAGGACCAGGGCCGGCTCAAATAAATATAATATAGAAACAAAACAGGAACCTTATATGCTTTTAATTACTCTACTTCAAAGAGAAATTGCGACCGTTAATAGGTGCCTCACATCGTCCGTTCTTATAAACTGTGTTAAAAAACAATAAATAGATCATGTGGTTAGGAATTCATTCCAAAACATGTATCTATATAAATACAGATAAGTAGTGTGATCATTTCAAGGGTATTATCAATTACCAAAATTATACTTCATAACATAGAATAGTGCGGTAGCCCTAACCGTTCGGAACTCATTAAACATTCGCGGGCTGGCCGGCCGGGCCTCGTCAGATATTGCGGTGGTCACAAAGATGCCGCCCGCAGCCACCGCATCTGACACACCGCTACATTTAGCGTAATACCTACCGTGTAGCGTAATACGCCGATACCAAATGATAAATCATTACTATGGTAAGCATTACATGATATTATAGATTCCTAAATTGTCTTTTAAATGTGTCGGTGCCTACGCAATGAAGTTATGTCCAAAGAAGGTGGCGGCTCTTCGACTCTCACAAGGGTAAATTTTTGGAACAGTGCTTCTTAAATCAAGTTTAAGAAACATCCATTTGAAGCACGTAAGTCAGCTTGACGACTGTAGAAACGGATTAGCTGTTAAGAAACTGAGAGATAAATTCAATATGAAGGTGTCGGTGTCGACATAATATCTGTTACGTTACCCAAAAGTTTTGGTAAGGTTTGCAGCATGATTCCTTGCATTTTAGGTCAATGAGTATCCGAACCACCTAGCTCCTTTATGGAGTACCTATTAAGACATTCATTTTATTTTCCTTCAAGGAAACCTGCTTACACAAAAGCTCCTTTGTAAATATGATTGAGCAACTAAAATCTGACTTTATCGGCAACAGGACCATGTAATGTGTCTATAATTAAAATGGAAAGAATGAAACTCATAAGGTCATGAAATAAACCAGCGTAGCCGTGCCGCCCGCGGACCGGCCGGGCGACGAGAGGGGAATATTCCAAGAAATTGCGCGTGCGCATCTCAACGATCATAAATCGCAGAGAGGAATTTGGATATAGATAGCGCTAGCATGTAACTTAACTAGGATTAATTACCTAAACAATTTTGTTATTTATAATAAGAATTATTACATATAGGTACCTATTAACCTATCTTATATCCCTTGGTAAGAAAGGTTAGATGTTTTGTGTGCTTACGGGGAAATAGTTGACAAAATTGTTGCCTGTGACTCAATTCCCTAAAACTAATATAAGTAGGTACATTAATTCTACTTCTAGGACGAGGCTATTAGGTAATTGTATTTCTTTCGATATCACACCTGTAACTTCGCCAATTTTTGCGTATCAATAACGGTATCCACATAAGGTAGGTGGATACCGTTTGTCACAGACCGCTTAGTAAGTACGTGAAAATACCATTACAGAAACAATAAAATCAAAGCCGAAACGCATCAGTTACGCATTACATTTGTGCGCGGAGCATGCGCAGCGTTTAATTGTGTTTAAGAGTAATTAAAGCTATAGTTTATCTGTGGTGCGGCACCGACGCAGCCTCGGCACGACACAGCACGCACGCACCTAATACACCTATGTATATGTTGTGGCTCATTTAAGAGATCTAGTTAGTATTAGTGTACCTATAACCGGTTAGTAGGTATTAATGTGATAATCGTTTGACAGTAAACCTATCCTACCTATCATAGGCAGCTAACCTTCTAACGAACTTAGATGGTTGACTCTCGCTCTCCAAGTACCTATTTAGGTATCGGAAAGCCTATGTTCAAAGGCAAAGCTTTTATATTATCCTACCTATCTTTAAATTGAGAAAGAATCTAAGCTACTACTTTTCCCTTCTAATTACCCAAATTATTAGCGTACCTACTGTTATAGTAAGAATAATACCTACTTTTCTCTTTGTTTTGTCGATATCGTAATTGAGGACCTATATTTTTACAGCAATACCCAACGTACCTATAGTATATACCCCGGTGACACCGCTAATTAATAGAATTGAAATTAGTGGCACATCCTCAAACAAAATCCATCGTAAAATCATAAACACACACATAAATAATACTACTGAACGGTACAAAAAAACGAGAACCGTGGAACACATTTTGATTTAAGAGCGAATGGATACACCGTACAAATTAGCTGTATCTCGCACTACATAATATATGATTGTAGCAAAAACAAAATCAATATCGGTGCACGGCGCAAGTATTCGGAAGCCCAGACATGTTTATCTATGAGCCCAGCGGGGCCCCGCAGGGACCACCGCGGAGCTTGCCCGCGGACCCCCGCCGACACACAATATGCTAATAATTGCCTCATAAAAACTGCTGATATTTCACTTGAAATGTTTTATACAAATATGGTCAAGGTAACAGTAATAAGCTATCCTGATTATGCTTTCACGTCACCCGTCGTATTTAGTCTACTGTATAAATTGATAAAGCACTGACTGTGAAGCTTGCCGATAGCATGGATAAGCATAGGGAGTGTTAAACAGTGCCAAGCTAGCAAAACAAAATTATAGGTTAGAACCTAGGATAAAAACCTAGGGAAGTGACAATGCTAAGTGAGAATGAAGTCATAACATAATACAACAATCTGTCGGAACTCCTCAGTTAATAAGTATATTTCGACATAACACAAGATGAACAAATTAAGATATTTACCTATCATTACAATTTCGGAATTTTCAACAAATAAAAAAAAAATCATCAAAGAAACGCATAAATAGCTTCTATCCCGCACGTCATCAATAGGCAAAGCCTCCCCTTGCGACAGAAGCTGATCGGACGTGCAATAACAGAACAATGCAGTGAATGCTAAGTTACCCCCGTGTGAAGAGACGTGAGGTCAAGCGGAGGACTCGGAGGGTGCCGCGCAAACTCCACACATATGAGATGACCCTCTGTTAAAGCAAAATATTCCGTTTGAATAACTTAACACAGGCCGAATGTTGATCATAGCCTTTCGTAGAGTATCAAAGGTGCTGATAACATTAGGTACTAAATATAACTAATCTCCAACAATCTCAAACCATAGCGCTAACTTATATGTTCTACCTACTGTCCATACTTAGCGCTAATGCACATTCTAATGCGATTATTTATTTATTAAGAAAATATTGCAATATTATTGTGCATTCAGATATTGTGTTGCAAAATTTCCATTTAGGTAGGTACATAACGTAGTTTTCAAATTTGTGAAAATATTACAAATTAATCATATCAACAGGTAAGCAGGTACAGGTAGTCAAACTTTTTATGCTAAGTAGGTATTGTTTTAATTAGTAAGCACCGATCCTAAAACAACTACCTTACAATATAGTAACGATAAAAGTCCAACCACTACCCCGAAGACCTCAATCTACAAATATAATAACTATGATCTTTAATAATGAGGGGGGAAAAGATAAGAAATCTTCATGTACAGAAACTTCTCAGAAAATACCGACATTCCTTAACGGTCCCCTCTTGTATCTACGCATAGTCAGTACCTAGTGGAAAACTTAAATCCAAACATACATAAAACATGTCATACGCTTATCTTGGCAGGACCACGAGCGTGAGATAAGTCGCATCAATTTTTTCAGACGCCGTTCAAAATCCCTCGGCGTTGTCGACTGCCCGCTAAAATATTCTCTGGTTTATGCGCTGAATAATAAGACCCTTACCACAGGAACTAGAGGTCGGAATAATGCATAATATTGGCGATTTCAAAAGAGAATACTCTGTATTACGAGCAGGTAAAATAGATGATGTAGGTAATTAGTGCACCCATAAGAGGTTAGTAATCAATCATAATTAGAATTCTTATAAAAAATTTTAGGTTACATAAATATTCATAATAACATAAGACTCATACATAATTGTGAGCAAGTCTTCGCAAGATTTCAGATTAACTAAATGTTAAAGAATGAATATACTAATTGGGTGGAACACAGAATGTCATATAAGACATTCAACATAAAAATCACACAATTACGGCACTACCATACCAAACGTGTTATCGCAATCGGCTCCCGGCTGCACAAAAACTGTATTGAAGAAGCTTTAGCAAAAACGTGCGGTTCTGTCGCTGCGGAAAAAACGTCGCGCGCGACCTACCCAATGATGTTTATTGTATGAGTCGCTGAATTTCAAGTGTTTTTTTAGATTTAATGGATTGCGTGCCGTCTCCACCCCTAGCTGGACCACATAAAAAATGATCGTCGAAAACATAGGATGTGTTTACTTGTGTTAAAATATAAACGGTAGGTCCATTGATTCAACTTTTTCTTAAAGGTTTGCAAGAAGTTTTCGATCTACATTAAGTAAAATTGGTAGGCTGTATGACTGTATCTTACTTATGGGTATTAAAAAAATCGCATTTTATTCTGAATAATAAAGCTTCTATTCACGGCTGCTAAAACATATCGCAGCGACCTGTCCACTGATAGCGACATTTCCCATCGTAAATCAGATCTCTAAAATATTCCATGTATGTATGTAGGGCGCCGTCGTACAAAACATAGCTACACGTATGTATTAGATAAGCGATATATTCCGCTCGGTTAGGCTCGGCCAGTCACGGTTCAAATATTAATCATGCCGTTTCAGGCCTCGGGAAATTTCATAAAGAAACTATATGTTAATGGAATGAATTGATTGCCCGGCTGCACAGTCATGTCGAGTCAGATTGTCAGTGGCTTCATTGCTAACTGAGACCAATTGATAAAAAGTAGCTATTTATGTAAGAGCACCAACCATCGCTAATACATTTTTCTTTGTTAATGCACTAGTATACATATGCCATTCCAATTTTTTTATGCCGAGGTAAAGGGCCTAACCAGTCTGCGGTTGTAAGTGAAGTTGACTACCTAGGCTGCACCGGAACATCACATAATCATCAACCCATATACTGTCCCACTGCTGGACACGGGTCTGCTCGCTCTTTCAGTGCAACATGGTTACATTCCTATCTTGATAATATGATGACAAACAGGAAATGATTGCTCGTTAAGGTCCAGTTACTTAGGTACATATTAGAAAATATTTTACTTTTAGGAGTCTTTTCAATAATTGTGTTGACAGTGCTTACTTCTCTTCATATGATCCAGCGTCGTCGAGTACCCTGAACCTGGACAGAAGAACTTTTAGAGGCTAAAGTGCCTTCCGATAGACGTCAATCCGATCATTTATAAAATGACAGAGCAATATTAAAATGTTTTTAAATACCGTTAGGCGTGGCGCATGGCCAGTTTTGGCACTAAGTAAGACAAGCAATCTATATCTATTAAATATAGAGAAATAGCTAAGATAAGTGAGTATAGTATTAACATGGGACCTAATGGCGATATCAAGTCACGAAGAGACAAAGAGACTCATCAATCATTTACGGCTAATGCGCCAAAGACACTCCACAACCCTTTTACTGGAGATCACTTCGGATGTCAATACATAGATCAGTCATCTCCATCAGTCATTCATCATTATATTAGGACCGATAGATGCCCAAAAACACGATCAAATATTGCGTAGGTAGTAGATACTATACCTAATATAGAAGCTGAGAACTGGAAACCGGGTAAGACTGTTATTATAGATACGGTACTTACGGTCTGCAATACAACAAATAATTAGAACTCAGCAAACTAAATTTTCCAAACCTTTTCAATTGTATTTAATAATATATTAAAGTAAATATATTATAAATACAGATTAAAACTTACGAAGAATGTACCTAAGTATATTTTTTATAATTTTGTTACAATTAAATTCTTGACCAATCCAAAAAGAGTCTTCGATCGATTTGGGCTAAACGACTTCTGATTAGTCTTCATTGATGCATTCCGTTGCCAATTCATTAGAGAGATTAATTGGAAAACAAGTTGAATGAATGAAACGTCGCCGTCGTCAAGTATCCTCTGACGGTCACGCAATTTGTGATTTTTATAAACAAATAATTTTAGAGTCTTTCTCGAGAGTGACACCATATTATGTATAGATACCATAGTACGTGGATAAGGATAATATAAACGTTTTACGAAGCCTAATTTCAGTGAAACACGGTTCGACATAACATTGTTTATGTCCGCGGGTTATTGTGTACTAAGCAAAATATTATAACGCAGTACTAATGCCGCGATACGTTCGCCGTGAAAAAACAATAAAACGATTTAACTACGTCACGCGTCGCGACCGCTCTGACTATAACAACGGTGGACAATATCCCATACGATTTATAATGTATCTTTTTTTATTACCATAGGGAGGCGGAGTGATGTAACCAGCCGAACGATGTTTTATTACTTGCAAGCTATCGTTTTATTTGCTGTATGTAGAAAATATAGCGATTATAGTATTGCGATACATGCTATTGTATAAATAGGTACTTAAAACATTTTTAACCTGTGTTGGTATCTCTTGAAATTTTCGAATGAGAACATACAAACTAAAGCCAATATTTGTTTATAAAAAAATGTGATACCGCTTAGTTAATCATTATCTAAATGACTGAAGGTGGATTCTTGTAAAGAATCCACCACAAAGGTAAAGAATAGGTACCAACAGAGGTCTACAAATAATAAGTTAAGTAAGGGAATAGAATGTGTTATGAAAGGTCATTAACATTTAACGAGCTTTAAATTATTTGCGCGCTTTCATTGGACGCCATCATAGCTAGGTATAGCAATTTCTTTGTTTGGCGACATTTCACGTAATGACCTGTGTAGTATTACAGCCGGTTTATGTGCTTCCAAGATGTAGCCGTAATAGTAAAATGATCTTAATACAGCATAAACCTCCCATTACTTTTGTTAGCGACGTCCGGTGGCGATAATTCGACATGATATTGCACTTACTAAAGTACGTTTTAACTGCTATAATTTTGGTCTCCTCTTGACCAAAACGCCTAAAGGTCTGAACAACAAAAAATCCTTACATTAACGTAGGTAGGTGCCACCTCCAAATAAGTTCCCATTAAATTGTCTGGCAGATAATTTAATACAGTTCAATTTTTTAATTTATCCGGGGCTTAGCGTGAAACAAGCCCTCAGTATTTTACTAACTAGCATACTTTTCTTATGTAAACTTAGCTCTGTTTATTTTATTGGCACTTAGTGTGACCAGTTGACCACCTGTCACAAACCCATAAGTAAGTATCTATCTAGCTTGTACTATTGTAAATACATATACTTATTATACATTGGAAATTATAGATAGTTGTTTTGTACTACTAAAACACAGGTGTTCCCAATTAGGAACTGGAAACGTTTGAATAGAAGTAGGTACAGGGTGAATTAATTCATAAGAGTACTGAATAATGTTGTGTTTGGTTTATAATCTACTAAGTATAAACCTACTAACCTACCTTGACGAAGTTGGCCCTAGTTAAATTTTTGGGCTAGTACCAATTTTCACTATTTTATAATTTTCAAGTAGACCATGTAGAGAAATTATGCTAATGAATTAAAAGTAGGTAGGAAGGTATCTAGTAAAATAGATAAACACCTGCGAGTACAAGCTACTATTTATTTTTCTGCTCAATCTTATTATACCTAAGTACCTACCTACATATTTTGAAACAAGTTGGTAACCTAACTAAAATGAGGGATTTCATTAAATTCATAAAATCAAAATTATCTCACGGTGCGATCAACACAATTGTAGGTAAGTTCATTGAACTAAAATTGTTATGAAGCGTTACTGAGGTAGCGCTAATGATCCATCCACGTTTTATTTTGGGGCAAATAACAAAAAAAAACATTTTTACTGTAAATTGACTAATAAATAATTTAGTTGCTCGATTTTTTGCGCTCAACAAAAGCTTTTGAAAATGTGCAAAGTATTACGAACAAGGGCGGGGGCGATGTGAAAATTTAAACTTAATCCCCATTGCTAACGTCGCAACTGCAAAGGATAATAGCCGCAGTTCCCAGCGTCACATTAAACCTACAACATTAGAGAATAGTAGCCCTTCTCACAAACATAATAAAGATTTCCTTAACAGCATTTTTAAAATGGCCATTGAAAAAATATTCCTTATTCGGCAATCGTCCCGAGCTTTGTGCTTACATCAACTTCACACGAGTAATGGTCACTTGGAATACCGTCCCCATTGTTCGTTAAACGATATTTTTACTAACGTTTGATTTTTGCTGAACATACTTAAAGAAAGTAAGTAGAGTAGTTACCTATAGTTACCTACAGGATAGGGCGTGACGAAATCTTTTACTGAAGAAAAGGAGGAAATAGATTTTTGACAATAATAGGTAAGTACACATCAATGATACAAAACCAATCACAACATAAATCCGGAATCCCACTTGATACGAACACATACTACAGAAATTTTTAAGAATGTTAAACACAAAACAGGGTAACACGATCCCTTATTCCCAGCGCCCAACATCGGCGCACACCTCCGCAAATCGTAATCCTCTTAGAAAACATTTCCAATTTAAAAAGAATTCCTCTTATCCCTCTGAGGAGGGCACGCGTAAAAAATAAAAGGAAAAACTGTGTGACACGACACACAAGACGGTAGATATATAACACGGTTTTCACTGGGCCCCTCGATTCCTTACAGGTCGCTTCTTCCGTCGAGAAAGCATCTATTGAAACTCCACTCAGGCCGTGTTAGCTATCTATTTAGTATAAAAAGGGTCGAGAATTTTTCGAGATCCTTTTTTATCCGAAGGTGGGCGCCCTCCCTATGCCGCCGACCCGTACCGGCCACTCGTTCAACCAAACTATAGAGTATATATCTACTAGTAGGCATTAGGTATACTAAGCAAGATCCTTAATCGTTAAGGAACTATTTTAGGTTATACAAACATGTAAACTAAAATATCTTCAAATATTCTTGCTGCAATAAATTCAACATGAGCAATTTGTGATTTGTGTATCCCCCTCTATGCCCCAACCCCAGCAGCGGGCCGTCCCTCGCTGGCCTCCAGCATCAGTTCAAATATTTAAAGGGCGGCTGAATTTGATTCCATCCGTTTGGATCGCCTCTAGAGCGGTTCGCAATTGGATCACATACGCGGTTACTACGGCTCGTCTCCCTGAACTAAGAGTTATTTCGCTAAAATCAATTTATCCAAGCAAATTTGATTTCAATAGTAAACTTAAATTTGTTTCAATTCGGTTGAACGGTTGTAGAGAGGTAGAGGCTTGTACATAAGTAATGACTACATGTACAGAGTACAGACATTTTCAAATAATAATGATAAAATCAAATCGAAATCAAATTTGATTTTTAATTGGAACTGTATGAATTTTGTCTTTTAAATACGGCTTTGTCCTTTTAGTTACTTTATTAATGTTTTAGGTAGTCCTCAAGTTAAATTTGTCTTACGTCAAATCCCCGAATAAGCAACCTATCTACAAAATATCGTTTTGTAGATATATACAGTCCACATAAGACTAGCGGCGGCGGCGCCTGGGGATCGGTTAACCCGCGTTACACGAAGCTCGTCCCGACGGAGGATTCCGACTTTCCACAAAGAAAATAGCAATCAAAATTTGATTTACCGCCACCCGCGGCCATACATCACACCGCTCTAATCCGCGGAAAGAGAGAAAGCCTAAAATCTAAGGGGATCCGACGTCGCTGTCGAATTGAAAATCCTTGTGGCACGAGCCGCCTTTAATATTTATGACCAAGTAAAAAATACGCACAGGCCTATGAATAAATATGCGAGAAGTGTCGGTGGTGGCCCGACTTTACGGGCCGGGAGAGGGTGGCTCAATAACTCAGGAAGTAAAAGCTATTTGCACATAGACTTAGGATCGTACCTATGTATATATTTAACTTCCCCTTTCATTTGCATTCTACAATAATTTCTTTTATATAACTTGTAAGATTTAGTAGGTACCTACCCTACCATTACCAAACTACTAAGTATGAATGTACACACATTGCATAACAGCATATACAGACAAGCGAAAACATTAATAAGATACAAATAACCTTTTCACAGATTAAAGTAATCATCTCCTCACACATCAATTTAACTAGCGCACTGCTGGGCATAGATTTCTTCGAATTAGACGACGTCTGTGGTCTAGTGGTTCGAGTACCGGACTGCTGATCACGAGGTCGTGGGTTCGATTCCCACAGGACACAAATATTTATGTGATGAATATAAGTATTTGTGTTTGTCTGGGTGTTTCTTATCTATACATATAAAATGCTTTGTCCTGAATGACTGACTGACTGACTGACTTACTCACTGACGGATCAAAGCACAGCCTAAACCGCTGATCGTAGAGACTTGAAACTTGGAGGGTTTATTCTTTGTATGACGTAGGCATCCGATAAGATAGGATTTTTCGAAATTTTATCCCTAAGTGGGTGAAAAAGGGGCGCAAAGTTTGTATGGGACAACGTGGTTCCTTGGTCCAATCTACTTCAAATTTTGCATAAACATTCTATAACAGAATTGAAGGAAGACGTGTTTCGTATTTTATTGAAAATCATCCCCTAACTGGGTTAAAAAGGGGATAGAAAGTTATTTTATTTCCAAGTTGATATCAATACTCCTTAGTGTTTTTTATTTAAATTAGATTAAAATAAAAAAATTGACACATGAAATGTCAATTCCTCAGCAGTAAATAATGTCGAGTAGTGAACAGTAGTGAAGGCTCTTTATTCAATAAACAAAGGTTTAATAAATTCCAGTATAATAATACCTAGTGATATCTTTTTTTGAGTGCTCCTGGTGTAACAGGCAAGACTTTTATTAAGTTGAACATCGGCCAAAGTCAGAAGCAATCGTGATATCGCCTTAGCGGTCTCATCGTCCGGAATTGCTTCCACGCTGATGGAAGGAGGTAAAACTGCACTGGTAAACTGCGTTCAAAGGTCTTCTCGATTTGATACAAACTGAAACCCCACGCTGCAATATACCCAAACAAAGTACTATGGCAGAAGTTTGGTATTTGAGTACTATGGCTCTTAAAGGGGATTACTGTATTGTCGGCAGGCGATTTCCGACAGAATTTACCAGTAGAGCTCAGAAGTAAAAGCGCGTGAAGCGGTCTCATTTGTGGACAGTTCTCAGACCCGTTTCTTAAAATAGGAAATGGTGAAACATATAAAATTGAGAACACACACACAAAATTATGCAATGGCACCAGATTTCAAGTGAAAACAAGCATCGCAATGTAATCGAGTCAACTATACTGACCAGTTGTTCTCGAGGAGAGTATGTATTTATTCCTAGGATTTGAATTCAAGAGAGTGCAGTTTCCCGTCAAAGTCTGCTTTACAATGACCAAAAACACAGCTGAAGGTCAAACTCTTGGTAGCGGGAGTAGATTTGAGGGAAAGCTGCTTCTCCCGCGGGCAGAGTATGTGGCATGCTGCAGAGTAAGCGCACAGAGTAAACCTGTTGATTCTAGCATCCGAAGAAAAAACAAAAAAATATTGTTACAAAGAAATACTGTGGCAGGTGTAGTATTTCTATTTCGTTGTAAAAAGATAATAGATAATAACACCATGTAACTTACACCAGATAGAAGACCGAGCTTAATGTTCATAAAATATATAATGTATCATTTTTTTATTTTATTTTCATGCTTTTTTAACCTTTAAATTCCTACAACATAATAAAGATTGTTATATTTTATAAGTATTCGAACATTTTCACAAATTAATTTGTTTTATCAAAATTAATAACATTAAAAAAATTATAATTTTTAAAGTAAGAATCCTAATAGAACCATTTTCCACTT
Organism: Acronicta psi; assembly: GCA_946251955.1. Taxonomy (NCBI): domain Eukaryota; kingdom Metazoa; phylum Arthropoda; class Insecta; order Lepidoptera; family Noctuidae; genus Acronicta; species Acronicta psi. Next base: position 14,972,123 of record OX276475.1, on the reverse strand, counting down.
CTACACGGACGAAGTTGCGGGCATAAGCTAGTGTATTATAAGTACGTATATACAAAAAAAAAATATAAGTATTATATCCATTGTCTAGTACCCATAGTACAAGCTCTGCTTAGTTTGGGACTAGATGGTGCTGTGTAAAAATGTCCCAAGATATTTTTTTTTTTTTATGAGAAAAGGGTTGGCATCCTCACACGCCTTCAAAAATATCTTAGGTATGTAGGTTTCCTAGATAATAACACTATAAGTAGTCTAATCCCTCTCATTTTTAGAAAACCGTGCCAAGCAGATGGACAGTAAAATGGGTTGATGATGCAGGTTTCCTCGTGATGTTTTTTGTTCACCGTTTTATGCGAGTGATAATAAATTATTGAATTTATTTATTTTTTGCTTTCGAACCCGAGACCTACGACTTTGCAGTCGCTAGGCTATCACAATTTTTTTTGTTTACTAAAAATATAAGTAATTTACTTCGAACAAATACAAACGTCAAGACGCCATCGAATCGGAACAGCACATTAAGCATGTACATATTATATTTTTAATTTTCTGTTGCACCCACGATACCCAACATTTGCCTCGCTTGCCCTTCTGGGAGGTGATAGCATACTATGCTATGTACAACTATTGCTAAAATATTATGTAGGTAGTTACAGGGTATAGCGAACGGCATATAAAATACCATACGGCCTTACGATAACATACTTACCATAGCTACCTAACATGAAATGAATTGATATTTATTTCTGCAAATAGATCTTTTCACACTTTTACAAGTCAACGTTTTGCAGTTTTGTGCTAGGTGGTAGTTTTGACCTATGGTATGGTATGGCTGTATGGTATTTTATTTTAACTATATTATTAGGTATCTATTTTATGATGACGGCTGTGGTCGAGTGGTTCGAGTACCGGACTGCTAATCACGAGGTTTGATTCCCACAGGACACAAATATTTATGTGACAAATATAAGTTGTGTTGTGTTGTGTGTATTTGTGTTTGTCTGGGTGTTTATTATGTATCATAAGTATGTTTTTATAAAAAAAAAAGTATTATATCCATTGTCTAGTACCCATAGTAGTAGACTAGACATAATATCTAGTCGTAATTACCTCATCTAAGACCCTTCATAACTGCGTAACAGACATGTTTTTGATGCCCGTTAACTACTAAAATGAGATGAAAATAAATCCCTCGTGACAGAGCCTAAACCGGAAATGCCGATCAAAAGTACCACCTGCTGAGTCCAAGCAAGTAGATACATGGATCAAGATAGCAATAAAAATTACGCACAAGAAACAAAACTAGTATCCCCTATCGGTAATTTTGCATCGAGATCGATCGCCGGAGGGCACCGCACCGTGCGGAGGGACCGGTGAGCGATGTCGCATTAGGGAGTTTGCATGGGGTCACCGTAAGCCGTTTCCGATAAGGCCCCCCGGCGACAGTATTTCGGACTTTCGGCATTTTTGGCTCAATACTCGCTTATCTGCGTGGCACACTCGCCTGCAATATACGTGAGCTGAATAATGCATTCGACCGTCCACCACTCACACGCCAAATTGAAATTATTTTCGTATAATACATTATTGATTGAGACTATAACGTTTATAGTTCGTTGTGAAGCTTGCATTCATAGCAAGTAGGAAGGTATATAGTAGCCAAGCTGTACCTAATGTTTGAATTTGTACCTATCACTTAGTGCTACATCTATCGTTTAAAATGTTGTCTGTGTTAACTGTAAAAGAAACCATTTCATCTACAAAAAAAACTAATCATATTATCCTTAATAATATTATAAATGCGAAAGTAACTTTGTCTGTCGCGCTTTCACGCCAAAATTACTGAAGCGATTTAAATGGAATTTGGTACACAGATAGTCTATAGCCTGAGAAAGGACATAAGCTACTTTTTGCAAAAAAAGGGCTGTAAGGGTTTGAAATAGGGGATGTATGTTATAAGAAATACCCACACCAACCTCCACGCTAGAAATCTAGTATATAATATTTATGCCTAATAGCATTGTAGCATATTACTGCATAAGGATTGGACCGAGCTCGTGCTCACCAGTCCAGTACTTGAACCACTAGACAACAGAAGTCGTCAAATGAAAATATGCCAAAGAAAAGTGCTGGATACGTATCAGCCTGAGATATGCTTGATCTTGGTTTTAGTAGGTAGTTAGGTTACCTATTGTTTATATCAATGGGTTAACAGATCAAAAATTTATAAAAAATAACATATATTCGGGAAACGCGTCGTAAAAGTTATGCATGGCGTTAAATACCTTTTTTATCAGATCTTCACGGGCTTGGATACAACAACTCAGCAAAGCAAAAAAAAAAATTTAAAAAAAGTTTTATCGTAATCCTAATTTAGGAGTTTGTATAATCGCACTTAAACCTAGTATTAACAACACCTATGGATGGATTACATCCATCGTACCTAATTTAATAGGCTCGCCCCCTATAAGGTACATGGGACCTAAACATACCTACTAGCGAACTGTGGGTGTACATTAGTACACCTCTGACTAACCCTTCGGGGTATACAGGCGTGATGGTATGAATGTAATAACATACCTAATGTATGTATAAGTCAGGTATTAAAGATAATATTAATTAAAAATAATATTTATATTTATATGACGAAAGTTTCAAATACCTTTAAAACATGACAAATTTTAACACCTGGGTTTTTCCTATTTCCTTCTGTGTAGGTAAGTAAGCTTAGGTAGGTACAGGAAAACAAAGAAAGCGCGCTAAGTGTACTATCCAATCGATTTAGGTAAACGAAAAAACTTCAAGCCACCATACCAAGATTGAGATCTCGCAAGAGCCGTTTCTAACACTCCTCCACATGACAAATGTGCGTTTCCCCACTTTTTACACGACAAGGGTGTCACGCAAAAAAATGTATGAGGAAATTTACCTAATGGCCGCGATTCTTTATTCTCTATCGCCATTGTCGCGCGGACAATGCTGTAATGGAGGGATGACGTGAGTGGACTCCTCACGACACGACGGGGTTTTATTCTCTTTCCATTTTATTTCAAATGTTCGTGCGCTACTTGTGAATATGAGGCATTACCGAATTCATTTAGTTTCCATTCAAACAAGACTTTGATAGAACAGGCCCTTGGTATTCGTAAATATAAGAACACAATATGGGTATTACCATTCTTCTCAACGCGCAAGTGTAGGCACTGCTACATTTCTCTTCAGCTTCATTCATCAGTGTTCATAAGGTTTTAGCACAAAATTTTAAATAGGATAAGATAGTAAATTAGTTACACCTACCTAAGTATAAGTAAGTAACATACCTACTGGCGCCTCCATTAATTGTACACAAAAAAAATACGAACTGGTAAAGCAAACAGAGCATAATTCATTTCAAAATTGAGGGGTTCATGGCGAAAGTTATAAATACGCTGATCAATAATAGATTTGCAAGGTCAGTCTGTGGATGGGCAGCCATTCTTAACAAATCAAGAAATAGAATAACACGTAAGTCAGTAGGCCTGTACCGGTAGTCATACGGAAACCTATAACAATAGTTTGTGGTAGTCTGGCTACCACAAACGATTCTTATAGGTTTCCGTATATGTACCTATGTAGCCTAAAGAACCTATATCGGTATTGCCCAGATCTTGTGTTGCAGAGTCGTGAGCAATAAAAGCCTTGTTGACGTCCGTTGAGTTACCCCAAAGAAGTAACCCATACCTTAGTACTGAGCCAACATGACCATGATAGGCAGTGATGGCTGCTTTTTCACCAGCGAGTTTTTTATTTTTTTCAGAGCATACACAAATTTGTTTATGCGAGTGCATACACTTTCAACGTGATTTTTCCAATTACATTGCTTATCTAATACTACTTTTTCAATTAAAATTTAAGAGATTGTTACCTAGTTCGTCTTCGTCTCTCTCAGTAAACTACTATATTATGTAAAAAATATCGTTGTACGTAATAAAATAATACACGTAACGTAATATTTATTTTATATAATAAGTATTTGTGTTCGTCTAGCTGTTTTGTATAATAAGTATGTATTTACAAATAATATATAAGTACCTATTATATCCATTGTCTAGTACCCATAGTACAAGCTCTGCTTAATTTGGTGGCTTAGTAGATGGTGCTGTGTAAAATATCCCCAGAATTATTTATGCTCGCGCATAATTACTATTAGTATAGATAGACACTTTTGAAGAATATTTTTTCCACACAAATCGTGGACCTACTGTTAATTTTCTTGGCATTCCGGGAAATTTATGTGATATTAAAATACCTAATGCTGCTTTAGAAATGATAAAATAAAAAATATTATTCGGGCTTTTTAAAATAAGGGTATTATAGACCGGGTGCTAGACGAGTTCAGTGTGTAACTTTGTTTTTTTGAATCATTTATTGATATGTTAATTTTTTTTTTATTAAATATATTTTTAATAATTCTAGAAAGTATTTATTTTAACTTTTTGTTTATCTTTTTCAATTGACTAGCTAAAAGTATTTTTAATCATAAGAAACAATGGGATATTGTCACTGAACAGTCAATGAAATACTTAGTTCCAAAATATTTTTCAGTTCATTACCTAAGGGGATGAGGGTTAAAAATAATAATTGGACCAACAAACCTTCTGCCAACATCTAGATTCGTAATCTGCAAGCTTTTCTAAATGTTCAAAACTTTTTACAGAATGCAGTCCTCATACTTTGCACACTCAACATCCTTTGGCGCCTGCACTAGTAATGAAATACCAATATTAAAAAAGGTAGAATTCAAATAAATTAGTCCACAACTTAACTATAGAAGACAAAAGATAAACTAAATTTTCATAATAATGCAGCACATAATATTACCAGAAAAAATTCTATCAAACCATTCAGGTTTATTTTAAGTTTAAATAGGTATTTTCTCATAATTTTCAGCAATAAAAACTATGCAAAATGGTATCAAACACTTCTAATTAGCACATGGCACAGCAATCATTTACATTTAACAGGTTGTTACAAGCACTTTCTAGAGAGAACTGTTGGGATATTCTGCCCGGAGCACCCACCGAGTGGAGACTGATATTCTCCGGACGAATAAAATTTAAAATCATCCCAACTCAGCCCTGCTATTGGACAACGAACCCCTTTCCCGTGTGCGCGTGTGCTAAAAAATGAAAGGGTTAAAAACAACCCTTTTTTAAGAACTCCCCTTATTTTGCATCTCTTTCTACTATGACAGCCTCACCTCACCCCTTCACAAATATTATACCACGCTGAAAGGGATATTTTCGTTAAATGTACATTTCATGCATATAAGCTGAAAAAAATATAATTTATATTATTTCAGATAGGTCCCTACTGAAAATAAAAAGCAAGGTAGGTAAGTATGCAAGTTTGAACAGCAGCAAACAGAAGCAATTAATGTATCAAAATAAAGAGAAGACAGTCATACAGTATAGTGACTGCACATAAAATTCGAAGGTCGGGCTCGGGGGGCAGCATTCAATAGGAAAGGCACGTCCAGCAATAGATCAGGCTGATGATAATGATATTCATGATGAACAATAAACTAATACGTAAAACTGAAGGTTTAGTAACAGCAAAACCAATACTGTTAAAATCAAATAATACACCAATTAAATTAATATTGTTAGATATTAATATTTACCTAATTAATTTAGAATTGTTAAAAAAGTAAAACAAAATAAACAAAACTTTTGAATTAACTTGACTTTAGTTTCGCTCTCTTTCTCTCTCTAATCTCTAAACAACTCGTTTCGTTTTACGCAACCACATCACATACACTGTATGTAAGCATTATTATTTATTTTATTATTCCACTCCATTTCCAGCTCCAGCTTTAGAATTTACAACTTTATTTTATAGAAATTGACTTCACTTACAAATCTATAAACGCTTATAAAATAAGAACTAACAAGAAGCGCTTTAGGTACTCATAAATAATATTTTTTTAAGTAAAGCGCTTCTTGATACTAGCTACTATGTAACATACTGATTGTAAAAAAAATTTTGATTATTAATTATTGATTTGATAAAACTTAATTAATACCTTAAGTCAAATCGCCGTAACGTTCCGTTAAGGTCCTTAACGGAACGTTACGGCGATTTGTCATTGTCTTTGTCAATAATTGTCACATTTGACACTGTAACAACTGTCACATCACATGCTTACAAGTTACAGTCTGACTGAATAGTGAATTTACCTTGCTAAAATATAGTAATCTGTGAATATGGTAATCTGTGAGTGAATTCAGCAATTCAGCATTAGCCTGGCTGTATAATTGTATTTTATTCACTTTTAGTATTCTACCCTTTGCCTGGCTCTCGCTGGCAGATTGGCAGAATCAAGCTCACTCCGACTAATTATTAATTTATTTAATATTAAGGCCGGCAAGTCATCACTAATTTCGTGAACAAAGATGACGCTTTATCATTTTGGAAATTGTCTCGCACTGGTATATGCACCGTATCATATGGCATACAAGTTTTCCGGGATGTAAGTGATCTACCTCAGGTTATCCATCAACTTCTGAAACATAAATGAAAAATTATTAGACTTAACGAACCATTTATGTTTTAGATCTGAATACGCTACTTTCTCAAAATGTGTGTATGCAGGAGGACTATACATCTTTACACAGCTATGTAAGATGTTGTTGCTAGCTACATTCTTCCCTGATACAGACACTAGCCACATAACAGGAGAATATAATGTGTTCTTGGTAAGTATCACATTATATTTAAAATTACATGAATCCATAAATCATAGGATTCAAATTCTTAAAGCTTTTTCGGTGTGTTTGGAAATCAATAGTTTTTATGAACAGAGTTAAATCTTTTCTTGTTGAGATAAAACAAATGTTACAATTCTCTATATAGATTATTAGATGATGTTTTTAATGCCACTGATTTGATCTGTATGGTACATGAAATATTTTTGAATTTTAGGATTTTTGAATGAGAGTGGTTAGACTAAAGTCAACCGCACTGGCCAAATGCAGGTTAGCAGAGTTTTACCCCATCTGCACTGTGTGATGGGTTAGAATACAATTCCTCACTGTCATTCAAATTGAAATCTTGAAAGTGGCAACAAAAATCTGTCTTGCTTGGTTGTAGGATCTCAACTGGGGTCCGATGTGCGGACAACTATGTATGGGCTACATAGGATTAGCAATTAATAATTATTATTTAACTATTCCAGGAAATCCTGAAAGCTACTGTTGACTTTGCTGACCTCTTGGGTATATACTTTGCATTGAATTCTGTGCCGGGCAAAGGTCATGCTAAGATCCTCACATCTGCCATTGGATGGGCAAGTGCAGAGGTAATTATGGTTAAACCCTTGTATCAACATTAAGCGTCTTAGTTTGGTATGATATGAAACGGAATGGAATGCTATAAATTAATTTGTATAGAACATAATGTAATCTTTCAGTTTATTTATACATAGAATATTATAGGGAAATGCTCCTGCTGTTCAACTCCAAGTTTCATCCACATTCACAGAGTGGGTAGCTCTCAGAATGGCATTTTTTTTACAGTAGGGCAAATTGGTTTATTAGTTTTGGAGACTATTGAATACAAACAAACAAACAATAAAACTGTTCCTGTTTATAATAATATAGATATTAGATAGCTTGAAATATAGAGTTTGTGCACAATTTTAAACATTAATCCTATTTTTCAATTTTTCTTAAGATAAAAACCACCTACTGAAATTATTACAAGGTCTCGCATAAAATGTGTTTCCAGGTGGTGGTGACTCGCAGCGTGTTGCTGTGGGTGGGCGCGCGCGGCTCGGAGTTCGACTGGCGCTACGTGCGCTCGTGCGCCGAGTCCAACGTGGCGCTGCTGCACACGGCCGCCACGGCCGCGCTCGTGTGGCTGTGGACGCGCAGCGACCTGCCGCGCAGCCACTCGCCGCTCGTCATCTCGCTGCTCGCGCTGTCCCCGTACCGCGGCCTCATCGAGGAGGCCGTCGGTAGCATCTTGTCCCTCAGCGCCTGGGCTTTGTTAGCGCTACGTGCCGTCCACGCCGGCGCTGTCGGCTTGACTGCTTTGGGCATGTATGCAGTCCTAGCCCAACAAATTGGAATATAATCATATTCCAAATTAGGTAAATGTAACTGTACAAGTGTACATCAACAGTTACATTAACCTACTTTGTTGAGTTTATCCTTGTGTATGATTTTAAGTTATTGTTATTTTAAGTGCTAAATGAAGAACCCATTTGGTTGATTGATTATACATGAGAAATGCACCTGTAAAGTTTTATTTATTTTTTGTGATTTTTATCCGTTTTACTTTGCAATAGGATAACCTACCAATGAGTTAATAAAAACTGTTGTTTTACAAACTCTATAATGGAATGCTTACAAAAATGGAAAGCTATACGCCCGTTTCCCACGGGGGTCCAGACACACCACAGAAATTAGGTACCTATGTATTTAAATAGGGTAAGTATTTGGTATGTTGTTATATGTTGATATATATAATATTATGTCGACTGATGTTTGATATACTTATATACTTAATCTAAGGATATATATTTCTCGCCAAACTTATTGTCTGGGTTGAAGTTGGCACGTGCAAACTTTAGCCCAGCTGTAAAAATCGGAGAAAGAAAAATATTAGATTTCAATATATATATAAACGAAAGCTCAAGTCGTAATAGGCTGTCGTTTTAAATCATTCTAATCCAATATTTTTCTATCTCCGATTTTTACGGCCGGGTTTAAGTTAGCTCGTACCAACTTCAACCCGGACAACAAGTTTGGCGAGAACTGTACATAATCTAAGGATATACTTATATACTATTATTATATACTAGCATACTATTTACATATTTATTTATTTTATTTACTATCTGCTCTTAAATTCTCGTTTTTTGTCTATGGTCTTACTAAAGGAAAAAAAAATCATCATGCAAAAAAATGTCGATGCATCGATACTTTTACTCGATTAAAATATCGTACCTTCATCATCACGCCTATATTATATTCCCCAAACGATTAGGCAGAGATACTGTACTAATGACCCGCTGGTATGTCTAGGTCCCATCATGTAACAGTTGCGTGAGCCTAAAACCATCAACCGGCCCTCCGTCCTTCAACATTCATTATCATCACCCTTTTAGTCGCATGCTATGTTGCAACCATGGAAGATATAACTAAGTATCTAACTTCATTACACCTAAGTATTTTAAATAATTATACTTACTATTTCAATTTCTCTGTTTACGCATGCAACATACAACAATGTCAATACCAACAACTGACTACTGATTTCGGTTGGTTATTATTACAACCGCCATGGCGCCACCCACCACGGAAAAAGTATTCCGTGGGCGCCACCGCGCAGGCTGCGTTTGTCTGGGGAGAGCGAGAGGCCTAACTAGCATATAGGTACTATAGTCCGCGCGGAACTAGTTGGCCGCGCAATGCGCATTAGGTAGGGACAGGGATGAGGCAGCGGATTACTGTAAATGAAAACAAGTGCGGGGGGCCCGTCCGTCCCACCGCGGGCAAGTGACCCCACCTTTCATCCCGCCTTTCTTCGATTTTTACGGCCAGGTTAAAGTTAGCTCGTGCCAACTTCAACCCGGACAATAAGTTTGGCGAGAACTGTACCTATTACACAATAGACAAGGAATCAAGGATTTGTCAGTTGTCACTTGTATTGCTTGTCACATGTCAAGTTGTCTGTCCAGTGCTGCCATTTTAGCGCTTTCGGCGCTAGATCTAGCGCTTTTTTGCAATGTTCAGCGGGCACATGATAATTTTAGCGCCTAACGGATAATTTAGCGCTTTCTTAATTTTTAATATGGCAGCACTATTTGTTCCGTGGGGAATAAAATTATTGTTTATGTTCAATTTTGTGCTCTATGCCAGCTGGGTTTTAATATGGCAATAGAGCACGGGGAATCCCATGAACATTAAGTACGGTTTGTTTCATGTTTTGTTGATTGACTTTGCTTCTTTCATTTTCATTCTGTCTATGTGAACGCACTGAAGTTCCCAAACCCAGTATACCCAAACTGTAGGTATAGAATAATATTATTATGTTTTCTCTTCTAAATTTTTTTTTTGTTTGTTGTTGTTTTGTTGTCTTTCACTACAATCACGTTTACAATTCGTATTTTATTTTATTTTTGTGGTGCGTATGACGCTTTTTCCACGATCAATGTGATTACACAATCTACCATACTAAACACATAGAGCAAAACAACGGAGCCGTAAACGAGATGCGTTTATACGAGTCGCAATCTGCGTCTCGCTTCCAAACCTTTATCAGAATTGTTTTAAGAGTTCATGGTTACAGCCCATGTTTAGTATGGGAGATTATTTAATCACACTGATCGTCTAATAAAAAGCGCTTCTATTAAAAGTTCGAAGTTTAGCGCTTTATTGACTCGTTTGAGCCGATTTAGCGCTTTAATGGCTCGTGAATATATTCGAATCTAGCGCTTAGTGCACCGCTGTCAGCGCTGATTAGATTTTTTCATCTGGCAGCACTGTGTCTGTCTGTCGTGACGTGAGACGTGAATGAAAATGGCGACGAAGTTTACATTAAATTTAATTCATTATTTAATCAATCAGTGTATTTAATTTGTCGTGCGCTGTTGATTGTTGATTTATTAAAATAAAATTTCAATTAAATGTCTTAGGGTAATCAAGTAAGCCTGTCTACCTACTGTAATTGGTAAATTACTTGTGTTGTGATCTGATGATATGAGCGGTGTACTGTTACGATCACTTCAATTTGTATGCAGTTTTCAGTGTTATATTTTGCTCTTGTGATGAAGTTATTTACATAATTTTGCGGTCAGCGTTAGCGATGTTGGTCGCTACGGTTTTAGTGTTTTTTTTAGGCCAAATAAGTGCAGAATCCGATGAAATAAGTTATAGGTGTAGTGGCAATAACAATAATGATACGTCGATGACATTCGAGCGTACACATGACGGGGTGAACGGTCGCTATACTGCAGAGCTATGCACTCTGAAGAACCCGAATTGGACAGACTGGACGATAGACCTGCTGTTCTATGATAACTTGAAGAACTGTGGCAACCACGGTTGGTTGCGGAGGCCTGGCAACCAGCACTCTACAAATACATTAGATATACATGACCCAACTAACTGCACTCATGTAAGTATTAACTAATCATCCCTACAAATACAGAAAACAGAAAAACACTTGCAAAATTTATTAAAATTCTTGTTTCATCATAAAAATAGCAAATTAGGGTTCTTCCTTAAGATCATAAAGCTTCTTATTTTATTGCATGTGTATGTTTATTTTATTTATTATGGACCATCAACATAGGACACATATAATTAGGTACATTAAACGTAAAACACATAAGAATAACTAGGTGAACAAATTAAATTAAAGAAAAAATCTAAATAACATTATAAAAGAAAACTAAATCATAAATTAAATATACTCATTTCTGACACTTAAGCGAATACATTTAAATAAAACTACTTTTTACGGATTTTATCACGACATAGTAGTAAAAGTAGTTTTATTTCAATAAATAAAATAATTGAAAAGCGACCCAACAATTATTTAGTAGGTAGTTAGTTGGTGAGGAGAATTTTAAGTTTTTTTTGGTTTGACTTATATTTATAAAAGAAAAACATAATTCCCCTCACCAACCGTTCTCTGTATTACAATGTAATTATATGAAATATAAAACATAGATAGACATGTCTTTCATATTGAATAATGACTTGTAAAATTGCTGCAGGTGTGTTACGCGATGAACTTTGATTTGATATTCAGCGGCTGCTATGGAGTCAAGAGCACTTTCAAAAAGGGTACAATAAGTAGTGCCCCCCATGACTCATACCACATTATCAACAACAATCTCACAAAAACATACTTCTTTGAAAACCAACCACATGTTAATTTTGTCAACCATGAGTAAGTACAACTTATAATGTAACAATATTTCTATAACTTTCAAATTTTCTAATTCAATTCAATTCAATCCATTATTGGTTAAATTTAAGTCTATAATTTTGTTATATTTTCAAACTATTTATATTGCAGTGATGAGGTATCATTATACTGGTACTTGGGCATACCTGCAACAGAGTTCAGAGTGGAGATGTGTCATAAACAAAACAATACAATGGTACAGTATTTATATATTGATTACTTTATTGTAATGGTGTGGTGTGTAGTACCTTCAGCTTCATTGGTCTAGCAGCTGCAAGTGTAGTAGTTGAACATAAGGGTTTGATATCCAGGAAGTGCAATATACTATTGAGTTTTCTATGAAATAAATATAAAAAATATATAAAAATATTTAAATATTTTTGAATATTTTACACATCACCACTAATCCCAAACTAAGCAGAGCTTGTACAGTGGATATAATAACTATATACATATTTTTTTGTAAATACCTACTTATAATATATAAGATACCCAGAAAAACACAACCACTTAATTTCATCACATAAATCATTGTCTTGTGGGAATCAAACCCACAGATGCCGTCTGAAATGACTATTTACTGTATTTATAGAATGATAGCGACTAAGTATAATGTTATCATCATAATTGTATTCATGCCTGTGTTTTATATAACACCCAGCATTTATGATACTCTGTTCTGGCTGTGCATATGCATCTAAATGTTGGTCAGCCTTCTGTGTTTTTCTCCTACATTTCATTCTGCCGATGATATCATCTTCAGAAACCTTAACTTAAAGATAATTCTCTGTGCCTTCCTTATAATCCTTATTTATTCATCCTCATTCATTGACCTTAATGCTTTGAATATTTGTGTGTACCAGGAATGCATAAAGAACGAGGATGTGACTCGGAACTGTACGTTGCACAATGTTAAAGAGGTGCACTGCGTCCTGTCGCCGCCGTACGCCTGCTACCGCGCGCTGCTGACCCACGAGGCGCCCTGGATCTCCGGCGTTTTCAACAGCCATACTTTTGTCCATTATGATTTCTGTGAGTTCTTTATATTCTTTAACGGAAAAGATTAATGGAGCCAGCGTAACGTCGCGGCAATGATTTGCGTGATCGATGTAGTAGTAGTAATAGATGCAAAGCTTTTTTTTTGTGCGTCATGTTTCCAGACACTCGCTAGCTGGACAGTTATTTTGGCGGTCAACCGGTCAGAAATATTTTTTTTCAATAGGAAATATGCACATGACCTCAAAATGTACAAACATATTTTATTGTAATCTTAACCTATCAAAAACATAAATGTGAAATGAGAGCCAAGTTCAATATTATGAAATTTTGTGCCTTGGTTGTTGACTTCAACAACAAAAGAAGTGAGATCTAAATGTCCCAAGTTCAATAAAGTCCTGATATTTATTTATAGGATTACTTAAAGCAAATTAAAATAATTATATTATAATTTCTTCTTATAACTTAGGAAAATATATTGAAGCCTAAGATCTGACTTGGCTAGTTCTCATATACTCATGTTTTTTTGTGAATTTGCTCCAAGGTCTGATACTAATTAAGATGTGCGTGGTTGTGAAGTAAATGTCGGTAGTCCAATGCAGTGTGTTGTGTCAGGCCACCACGCGGTGAGGGTGGTGGTGGCGGGCGGCGGCGGCGCGCGCCTGTGGTGGGCGTGCGGCGGCGCGGCGCTGGCGGCGGCGGCGCTGCTGGCGGCCGCCGCGCTGCGCCAAGCGCTGCGCACGCGCAACTACCACAAGCACGTGCTGGACTCGTGGCGCCGCATCCGGTGAGTACCCAACACCACTCCACGCCCACGTCACATCCGACAGAGCTGGTGCACGAGCTTGTCTGGTATGCATCCGTGAATTAGACAATTTTTTTTTTCTTAGTATCAATGGTAATAATTAATCATGTCACTTGCACTAAATCGATAGAGAGAAGCAATCAGTTGCGGGGACCTACCGATTTTTTTACCTGCTATGTATCTGTTCTGTGTATCATGAGAGGTTCTGTGATTATGTTATACACTATTTGACCTGAGATTAATTTAACCTTATGGCCATAAATTGCCAACAATGTGAATAAACATTTCTTTTAAATAAATATCCGTTATCTCAGTGGCAAGTCACTATTTATCTGTATTTTAACAAAAACAATTTATTAATTGACGCATGTCGTTGATTGACTCGTGACATCATTATCTATCGACATCATCAGACGCACATGCTTGCTCTAAGACATTTTAATTAGTAGCCACATCCAAATCTTAATATTAAATGTCTCAATCTCAGACTCGTTTTCCTTATACTGCTAATAGATTAAAGTGAAAGATTTTAAACGTATAATGAATAATAAATTCAACTACGCCTATCGTAACTGATAATGTTTTCAATAACAAACAAGTTTATTTTCTTATCATGTAAAAGGTCAGCACTGTTGTGAGGAAAATGTGTGTGATTTCCTCATGAATCTTACATAGTGTTTTGGTAAAATAATCAAATATGAACTAGACTATACTAGACAGAACAAGAGGCACAAGTATAGGTAGGTATATCGCTGTACCTACTAGTGCCTCTGCCATAGACTCGACGAACACTTCCTTTTATAGAGTTTGTGCCACACATTATTTTTTAGTATATTCTGGGGATTTTATATTAAAAATAACGAAATGATTTTTAATTTGATTTTTTCCACAAAAGCTGCCCAGGATATCTGATGACGTCCATTTAAGGTAATTATACTTATACCTATGATATAAATTGTTTGCATAATTCCTTAGAAAAATGGTAGTCAATGTAGATTTACTATAAGCTAATAGCTTTTCTCAGAGTTCCTGCATAATTATTAGGTTGTAGGTACTCAATACTCAATCATTTATTGCACTCCACAAGTTAAATAGATATGCAATAAATAAATAAATAAAGGTATGCAATATAACTATATGTCATACTATTTATTGATGATAACAAGGAAATTCAAAATAAATGCTGGCAAAATCTGTTCTTTTATCATTAATTTTAAATGTTTATGATTTATTTTAACTAATTTGATCATTTGATTGAATAAAAGGCATTGAATTTATTTGTGTAGAAGATATGTGCAGAACGGAAATATATGAATGCTTTAGAAGAACTCTCTTGACATTTTTATAGCAGTTTTAAAGTGTTACAGGCTTTCCGACCTCACCTGGACATTTACTTGGGTGTCGAGGAAAATAGTTAAGACCGTTTTTATAAAATACTCGTAGGTAATTAGGTGTTAGATCTATCTTTATTTCTTTATCACACGCGAAGAAAAACCCACAGGCCACTACAGTAAATTAATTAACGTATTTATATGAGGAAACTGCGTTATATTCCTCAAAAATATTTTGGTCACCCTTATTAGTTGAGTGGTCCTAAGCGCGGCTGCGACGCTAGAGGTCTTGGGTTGATTCCCAAATCGAGCAATGTTAATTGGGTTTTTCTTTGAAATTCTCAGTAGCAGCTCGGAGTCTGGATTTGAGTTCGGTTAATGTCAATAGGCTCACAGCTAAACATACTGAGCACTGTGGGTTTTTATTAGTACACCTTTACCTAACCCTCCGGGGAATACAGGCGTGATGGTATGTTGTTAAATCTTTTGGGTGGGCTAAGTATACATAGAGAGTGATACGTTCTCTATCAGAGTATGAAAAGATAGTGTAAATGTATGTCTTATATTTGAAGAGATTTACAATCTCAAGTGCTATCACGGGAATTATGCTGAATGTAAATAAACGAAATACTTAGAAGCTTATGACACAATCATATGAATAAATCTGCCTACTTAATTTGGGTACACAATGCCTTCACTTGAGCCCCAATTAGGTGAGCTGCTGTAAATGTGTGACATGCCTGCATTATGGCCGACTCATTGTCAACCGCATGCGATTAGTACATAGAAGAATACAACAGTAGTTGTACAATCTGTTCAACTATTTCTTGTTGAACGTATTAAGTACTTGTTATTTTAAACTTTAACTTGGAATAGCTGCTAAGGAAAACGACTAATAAATAAACAACATTTTGCACTAATTGCACTAGGGGTCGCAAGCGTGATTCTCACACGGAACAAATGACTATGAGAGTATGTATGCCATGTGCCATGTAATATTTGTTACAGAAAAGCAGAAAAAATACACCGATAAATAGGTATATCAATGTATTTTTTCTGCAAATATTTTGTTCACACGTTACCTAAAAAGGAATGATAATTATGTTAAGCTAAGATATGATTCTAAAATTAATTCGACTACATATTCGGGCCAAGTTTTTACAACAAATATTAAACCTCAGACGTCAATTGTCAGGTGACTACGTGGAAAAAAGAATTATATTTTTGAACAGCGAACAATATTCATGTTTACGAGTATATAGCGCCTATAGTCTGCCTTTACAATACCGCGATCTGTTCAAACAAACTATTCTACTAGGCGGCACATTAGTCTTCATTTACTGACTATTATATTTGTATTTAACGTTCAGACGTTAATGAGTCGCCAAGGCTATGGCTCTGCAAACATTTTGTGCCAGCACAACATAGGACAAAGGCTCCGACTGGTGCTTTTTTTTGATCACGACTATTATAGATAGGCAATGTCGAAGCATCTCAAATCACCACAGATCTGTGTGATGTAAGAATCCCGTAACCCGTCTTTTGAGTCGGTCGAACGCTAGAGGTCTCGAGGGTTTGATGCGAATGTCGGACAATAACATAGTCTCTTGAAGTTCCAGCGAGGCAGAGGTGGCGCCAGTGGTTGAGCAGGGAAGTGGGCCCGTGCTGCTGCTGTACGCGCGCGAGGGCGAGCTCGGACAGAAGGTCGTGGCCGCTCTCAAGGCGCTCGTGCAGAAAGCCACGGGTGGGATGGTAACTATACCCTTTGAACTTACTTTACTTTCGTTTTAAAAATCTTTGCCCCACAGTAAGATTTTCTGCTGTATCCGGCTCGACGGACCAAAATATGTTGGGTCCTGCAACCGTGGTACCTGTGTACCGGGAATCATTACCTATGTTTAATACGCAAGAAAATCATCGAAACGTGTAGACCGAACTAGCCTTGTTATTCAGAACTTAAAACATCAAAGATAATGATGTGCAAATATTATATGTAATGTGCGCGTGATCGCGAGCGTCAACATAAAATTGTCGAGTGTAGGTATTCGCACTGATTTACAAACACGCACACCCGGAATAACTTTATGGCCATACAAAAATATTCTTTCTGTGTTGAATTTGTGAGATCCTTTGCACCTAATACCTATTAAAGAAAAAAAAAATTGTTAAACCAGTGTAGTCCTTAATGATGTCACCTATTGCCAATATAGAGTAGTGTTGGAGCGTAATCAAATTGATCTGTTGACGGTAGACTGGTCGGTGTAAAATACCTACAATGTAGTGTCTATGTTTTTATTTCATATACAGGGTGGAAACGGAAACATGACAGTAAATGAATCCACGGCTATTCTAGTGCAAAGAAGCACTATAGAATAACATACCAACCCAGCGATGAGCTGACAAACTCGTTTGGGAAGTTCCTAATTGCTCAAAGGATAGCCTTTTCCATACCAAATGTAAACGTTGATCTCGTGAATACAGCGTTAATATTTCTGTGTCCATACTAATATTATAAATGCGAAAGAAACTATGTCTCATTTTCTCGCCCAAAATGCTGAACAGATATTAATAAAATTTCTAGGAGGAACTACAAGGAGATAGATAGTATCCTATAAATTTCAAAATATCCTTTGGAATGTAAGTAAAACCGCGGCCAACAGCTAGTTTAGTTTCATCAAATTCACGTATGAAGCGCCGGCGTGGCAGCGTGTCGATGTGTGCGCAGCGCACACGCACTATGCAGGTATTAGATTTAGTTCAGTACCAACAACCTGATAAGCGATGACAAATATCGCGGGTTGCTAGCGTTGTCATGTGTTGTTATAACACAAAACGTTTAGGCAGTTGTAATAACGTTCGGCATAATGAACCTTCCAGGTACCAAGTACTAATCTAATTTTTATTTGTGGGTTAGGTAGATATCAAAAGTTTCTAGTTTATCAATAATTGGAGGCATTGGAGTCACATCCCTGATAATATGATTAGATAAAACTAGTGCCTGTAGAATATTGTGGGGGAGGAATCTTTGATAATCTATCAAACTACTGGCACCCTTGGACTACTCGTATAACATATTCTGTAGTAATAATAGGAAAAGGTGACTGATTGATTGAGTGATCTAGATCTAGTTGTGATGATGAAACATAATAATATGATGACATATGAACACATATGATGTAGAAATCTGCTAAGAAAGGATTTTCGAAAACCCCCAAGGGATTGGGAAAAATTAATAGATGAACGCGATAACACCGTTAGTTGTTTATAAACATGTCTCGTGTTTATAAATAAATAACTGTCTGTGATACTCATAGTTATGGTATCTTCAGCGAAAGTGCACATAATATGATAATTTGTAGCTACAATACAACACCCAGTCTGGCTAGTTATGTGGGCACCACACGTGCACTCGATTACACAGTAGATAACCCGCTGCGCTTTGTTATACGACAAAAAAGTAGTAATAGGAACTACAATTGAATTTTATTTCGTATGTTTTATACTATGTAGTGTTTTCCCAAATTGTATTTAAAAATAATGCGTAAATTGAATTTCTTTTGACTGAATGTAAGGCAAACTTCGTGGAATGCATTTTTAAATGCATTCCACGAAGCATTTAGCATTTATACTGGAATACTTTGCCCTCATTTAGGTTTTAACGTCTTCTTAGCACTGGTTTTCGTGATGTTAAATGATTTGACTTCACCCATTTTCATTTCAAGTTTGAAGATATTTTTTTCTTTGTACGATTTTATGTCAAAAGCATACCAGTTGCAGTTTGTTTGCATAGATAACGGGCGCGAAACCGATCGGGCTTTCAATAGTAAGCTGTTACTGTTAGGTTTTCTGTTGCAGTAATAAAATCTATGTGGTTTACTTTGAAAACTCACTTATTTACTTATTATGTTCCTGATGGACGAATATTATTATAATCATAGTATATTATTCACCAAATAGAAAGAGAAAGGGATATTTTAGATCTTCCATCAGGGAAAGATTTCTCCTGGCTTTGGTGGGAATCGTTTTTTGATGGGGAAAATCTTATGGATGTCTGCTACTTAGGGAGGTGGTAGGGTATATCGGATTCATACCAACTAAAAACCGCATTTACCTTCCCTTGCCCTACATGCCATGGCCATGGGATTAGTTACATTCACTACGAACATGACCGGAGAACTCTCGTCTAGGGCGCGCCGTTTACTGGGTCTATTATCTGTTCGGACGATGAAGTCCCTAAGTCTGCTGTAGGATATAGCATATGGAGCCCGGGATTCTGTTGCACAGTGTTCGGTGCGTTTTGGTTATATCACCACGGGAGAAATCGTATAGGTGGACTACGATTGTAATGATATTATAGCCGTAAAGTAACGAGTTTAAATTAAAGCATCTTAATATTTATCAATCTGAGTAAATTTTTGTTGAGAAAATATTTGCGATTTTAGCGGTCGATTTGTGGTTGGCTGAATATTTTTTATTGTGTTTCGATTGAAGTGAGTCATTTTTGTTGTTGGTTATTTTAAAATAGTCAGATGTTGTGGTTCTCAGATTGAGTTGATGATAAATGGGTAGTGGTGCGGCGGCAGTGTATAATGTGTGTGTGTGTGCGGGTTGTGCGGCAGGTGTACGACGTGTTCTCGGCGGAGCTGACGGCGGCGAGCGCGGCGGCGCCGGCCGCGTGGCTGCGCGCCGCGCTGGCGGGCCGCGCGCGCGTGCTGCTGCTGCAGTCGCCCGCGCTCGCCGCGCTCTACCGGGCGCACCCCACCACCCAGCCCACCACCCAGCCCACGGGACTCACACGTAATTCATACTCCACTTTTGTTATGCCATTTTGTCAAGGAAAAAAATTTATCTCTATATTTTATACATATATGAAATAGCGAATAGTAACAGTGTGTAAAATGTATGTGTAACACAGTGCAGGAGCCGTTGTTAGGCCGGCGGGCGCATTACCGGTCGCCGCATTTCGGCGACGCGCTGCTGCAGTTGGCGCTGCGCCTCATCGCTGACACGGCGCAGGACCACCACGCCTACCACAAATACTACTTCGCTACGTGAGTACTACTGCTCTAGCGACGTAACATTACTATTGTTATAATTATACAGGGTGACCAATTTTACATTGAAATTTTTTTTTATCTAAGACATCCCAAAAAATAATCTAAACGCATATGTTCCGCAAAAATCAGTAATTTCGTTTTTTTTTATTTTTTTATAAAAACCCCGGATAGAATATTGAGTAGTAATTAGCGATGGCTAAATTGTAGATGTGGGCCCATTTGTTTATTATCAATTTAGAAAAAGTGAAATTAGTTCCTGGTCCTAGTTTCAAAGTGGACGATTTGCCCCCTTACTCAGTGTTAGAGTAGTTAGGTGTAGGACAATATACAATAGCAAATAATGAGAGTATGTTGTGGGCAGGCTGAGCGGGCTGCAGACGGACATCATGCCGCACGTGGTGCCGTACCGGCGCTACGAGCTGCCCGGCGCCGGCGCCGCGCTGCTGGCCGACCTGGCCGGCGCCGGGCGGCCGGCCGCCGCGCCCGCGCTGGCCGAGCTGGCCGAGCTGGCCGAGCTGGCCGAGCTGTCTGACGCGGCGCGCGCGCTGCTGCAGCACGTGCAGCAGCGCCCCGACTACCTGATGGACGAGCTCATCATCGTGTGACCCGAGGCCCCGAGGTGACCTTGCTATTCATACACACACCGGTTCATATGCTACGACAGAACTATTAGTAACAAAACAGCTCAATATTTTTTTAAATTATTGAGCCCAAACTCGTTAAATACTTATTACTGTTGAGATAAGCTAAGCATAATATATTATGCAAACACTTATCATTTTGTATCACTTATAGTTTTGTTATCAATGTACCTCGACAGTTCACAGACTGCCGACAACTCAACATTTCTAAATACATTTTTATTAAGACGACGCATTGAAGATTTGGGGGTCATGGATCTTAATATTTCTCAGCCATTACAAAACATACGGATCTGATTTTTACATATGTCATTATTCATGTCTTTAGCTATAAATTTGTAGTACAGAAACACGATCGGTTAAACTTTACTGCAGAGAAAAAAAATTTGAAGACAGCTCTTCAAAAACATGGATTCGCATTTTATGAAGAAACGGAACGGATTTAAATCTTCAAATTTTCACTATAGATAAGTTTCAACAGACTCTTTGAAATGGTAATTGGATTTTTTAAAATACATTTTAGATTAGATTTTAAATGAGAAAAACCGTTTTGGCGCATACGACTTTCCACTATAAGCTAGTTTGCACTTGTTTTTGTATGGAGAATGCCTCCTGTCAGTCCGCCACGGACTGTTATCAGCGCCGGGTCTGTGTCAGATGAGCTCCCACGACCAGTATAAGCTGACCTTTCAGCGTACGGGAAGCCTATACAATGTAAATGCTTATTAGACTGGACTTTATAAATTGACAATCGGTAAAATAGAACAAAGCTAAATGGAGTCGTCTTTGGACTTATGGGAATATAAAAAAATATTATCACATTTAATATATTTTCAATGTATTTCAGGTAACCAGGTCTATAAATCAACATACAATAACGTAAAAAAAATCAAAATTAAATCTAAAAAATTAAGCGACTGGGAACTTTCATGGAAAATGCTGCTGATCCCTTTGAGATATAAAAAAATAATGTATGGTAGAATTGTTCCTTTTTGATAGGCCTATAAAAAAGTTCCCGATACCATAAGTGTATCTTTTAAAAATAGCTGACTATACCCATTCTAATATTTTAAAAAATGGTTACATTATTTAATGTGGTCTATCTTTAAACCATTGAGGGTTTTCTTAGACTGTCTTCCGTCTCCATCATTAGGTCACCTTTAGATGTCCATTATGTTGTAAGGTCATTAGGACTACATAACTGTGCTAAGTTTCATCACAATCGGTTCTCAAGTAAAAATTTGAAAGGGTTCATTTCAAGGGTAGTAAAAACATATACAATTATGAATATACAGACGAATATAAAACCTGCTCCGGTTCTTCGTCGGTTAAAAAAATTAATGCATACCTATATGCTCTGCTGTCTGTGCAAAGCTGGGCAGGTCGTTACTCGCTAATAAATAATAATATAAACTAGAAGGTACACGTAAGTACCTGGGCTTGCGAGCTCTGCCTGGACGAAAGTTGGTTAAGACCGGACCAAACGTTAGCCCGATTTCCACGCATTTATTAAATTTACATAAATAACACGGCATCTTCCCAGACATTAAAAAAAATAACATAAGTTTAAGCTCTGGTAACTCTGATAAAAACTATTTCTATACACTTTTACACACTACAACTAAGCCTATTAAGTAACATAAATTTCTAATAACAATGTGTGATCCTAATAGGAATGGTAGACCATTTTGTCTTATTCTGGTTTACATAGGAAGAAAAAATACCGAATACCGACACCAATTTTCATATATTACTTAACATAATATCACGTCCGCGCCTGTATTCGTCAAGGGCTATGGCGATAAACTGAGATATACTAATGTAACTAAAAGTTTGCTGGTATGTGTAGGCCCTATGTAAGAGGTGGTGAACCATTTGCCATCAAATTATTACCTACCTACAAACCCAACCTTAGGATGTACCTAGTACATCCTAAGCTTGGCTTTGTGACTGATTACATAAAACTACTGAATGACCATCGTCTTAGCTTTTTCTCAATTATGTAGGTATAGGCTTCCAATGTAACCAATGCCGCAGAATACCAATATTTTACACGAACACGAAGTGACTGCAGTCAGACATATATGCTTCTAAATTTCTGGGCAGTACCAATCTTCGAAGGATATTCGAAGTTGTCAGGCTTTCTTGGGCTTTTGACCACCACTAACGATTGTCATAGTTGTCTGTATTCGTTCGTTCGTTGGGGACATTTTATACAGCACCATCAGTCCCAAAATTAGTAGAGCACTAGACAATAGAAATAATACTTAAATAGTTTTTTTTTATATATTTTTAAATACTTAAGAAATACCCAGACCAACACAAACCATTATTTTCATCACACATATTTGTGTCTTGTAGGAATCTAGCCCTTGACAACAGGGAAAGAGCGCTTTACGACGTGCTCACCGAGGCACGGAAGGGTCTCGGTATGTTAAAAATGGTCACCAGTATAATTATACACGCACATCATCACACAAAACGGCTCATAACTCAGTTATGAGCTCCAGAAACGACTGTATGTGATGCCATATTTAGAATTTTATAATTTTTGTTTAAGAATCTTTTGTAGATAGCAGCAGTATGACAACCATGAAAATTGTAAACCATTTTATATTATCGACTTATCAATTTATTAGCATGCTATTTTGACATGTTAGCTTTAATTAGAAATCTTAAAATGTACATTTAATATTAGGTACATAATAATTTAATAATGTAATTTTTAATTCCTAGCGCTCCGTCCCGACTTCACACGGGTAGACATTACCGGGACTAGCATGCAACTACTACCGTACTATAGTAGCTCCTTAGTACCACGTTCCTACATCCATTTTTAAAACGAAGACATACTTAATTGAATTTTTATCAATATTTTTTGTTCTCAAAATATACCTATGTAAGAAGCCTATAGACCGTCGGTAAACAAGTGATGGGTGCGTGATTCTTGGGTTCCTGATGAATACCTATAGCCTAAGATCCCACCGCTCAAATCGGTATGTATCTGTTTTTTGGATAAGACTATTTTTTAATAAATCTTACGTGATAGTAGAATAGATTACACCAGGGTTGCCTGGCGAAATTTGGCCGCAACTACCTTTAATTATAAATATTCTACTCGAGTTTTGGAGAAAAAATGTAGTCACATGTTTTTTTAATGAATCCAACGTCATTTGAAAGAGAATAGTGTAGTGAGTGGAAAAAGCCATGGTTGCCAGCTCTCAGTCGGCCGCAACTTAAGGGTTGCCAGGTTTAAACAGGTACTCCACTGTTGATAATTTGCAGTCATCTGTTTTTTTAGTAAGTTATATATCAATTTAAAGGTAATTTTTTTCTCTACATTATAACATAGGGTTGCCTGAAAAATAATGGCCGCAAGTAGGGGTTGCCATCATTTGAATTAATTTATTCCACTTGATGAGGGAGCGAAAAACAAGAATAAAAACGAACAACAAAACATACCATCACGCCTGTATTCCCCGAAGGGTTCGACAGAGGTGTACTAATGTACACCAACAGTTCGCTGGTACTATCCAAGAACACCGTGCTCGACCCGGGAATCGAACCCAGGAGCTCTAGCGTAGTAGTCGCGCTTGGGACTACTAGACCAACGAGGCAGTCTAAACAAATCAAAAAATAATATACAGGGTGGCCGGAGAAGTAACGTTCAAAGAGAAAATTTAGATTCCTCTAATCAAGGGGTATCCAAAACACCCCCATGTATTATTTTTAATGAAGGAAAAAATCGGCGGGCGGGCAGGATTCGAACCTGCGCCTTCTGGTTCGGTACACCAGACGCTCTGACCACTAAGCCACCGCTCGCCCTGCTCGCCAGTCGAAATCTTCCTTCACATTCTAATTTACGTCTTAAAGGTGACGTAGCGACATCTATTGTGAATGCTTCACAACCCCCATGTATGTTTCGCGATTTTCAGTTGCTTAGAAGATACAATGATTTTGATTATTTTTTTAATAATTTCCACCTGACATTGGTTTTGTGTTTTTTCTTTTATTGTTGTATGATTATAAATGTTTTTTTTTATGGTAAGGAATAACTATAATGTCAACTACTTCCCCTAAAATATTGTACACCTAGGCCTAATGGATCATGAAAAAATTGAGGTTAAAGTTCAAATTTTCTGCTTAAGGGTTTCAGTCACAAAAGATTGACTCTTATTTTTATGTTTGTTTGAATAGTGCAAGGGTTTCGGAGTATTTTTAAAAAATGCCACATATCTTGAAGATAAAAATACATTTAAAAAATGTAGAGGTCAGGATTAATTTCCTGTAAATTGCATTCAGTGACAAAGGAGTAACTTTTTTATGGAAACTGGAACAATATTTCTTTAAATTTTCATACCCCAAACAAAAAAATCTATAGGTTTGATGCCAAAACAGCGTGGTGGACAGCGAATTATTTCGTTCTTTAAAAAAAAAAAACTAAATTAGTTAAGTCGTCGGTAGCGCGACTCTTACGCTAAAGGTTCGGAGTATGATTCCCAGTTCGGGCAGTCTTATTAGGTTTTTTCATGCAATTTGCTGTAATAGCTCGAAATTAACTTTCAACTCACCTCACTACAAGCGCCTCGAGGTAACACCACATTACACTACACCGCAACTTTCAACTCACCTCACTACAAGCGCCTCGAGGTAATTGTACTACAACCATTTACGCTAGACGATACGATACCAAGAAACATTTTTCCGGTCGCAGAATGCATACAGATGAATTCCATTGATAGTACGAGATCCCACTGATGAGTGAGTGAGTTTTTTAACCCCCATGTGAGTTTTTTATGAAAACTAGAATAATATTTTAACAAAAAATTTCCACCTTCATACACCACCATTCTACAGAACACCCACAGTTCACTAGTATGGTTAGGTCACGTAATAGGCGAGCCTATTGCCATTAACCGGGTGTAAATGTTAATTTCGAGCTATTACAGCAAATTGCATGAAAAAACCTAATAAGACTGCCCGAACTGGGAATCATACTCCGAACCTTTAGCGTAAGAGTCGCGCTACCGACGACTTAACTAATTTAGTATTTTTTTTTTAAAGAACGAAATAATTCGCTGTCCACCACGCTGTTTTGGCATCAAACCTATAGATTTTTTTGTTTGGGGTATGAAAATTTAAAGAAATATTGTTCCAGTTTCCATAAAAAAGTTACTCCTTTGTCACTGAATGCAATTTACAGGAAATTAATCCTGACCTCTACATTTTTTAAATGTATTTTTATCTTCAAGATATGTGGCATTTTTTAAAAATACTCCGAAACCCTTGCACTATTCAAACAAACATAAAAATAAGAGTCAATCTTTTGTGACTGAAACCCTTAAGCAGAAAATTTGAACTTTAACCTCAATTTTTTCATGATCCATTAGGCCTAGGTGTACAATATTTTAGGGGAAGTAGTTGACATTATAGTTATTCCTTACCATAAAAAAAAACATTTATAATCATACAACAATAAAAGAAAAAACACAAAACCAATGTCAGGTGGAAATTATTAAAAAAATAATCAAAATCATTGTATCTTCTAAGCAACTGAAAATCGCGAAACATACATGGGGGTTGTGAAGCATTCACAATAGATGTCGCTACGTCACCTTTAAGACGTAAATTAGAATGTGAAGGAAGATTTCGACTGGCGAGCAGGGCGAGCGGTGGCTTAGTGGTCAGAGCGTCTGGTGTACCGAACCAGAAGGCGCAGGTTCGAATCCTGCCCGCCCGCCGATTTTTTCCTTCATTAAAAATAATACATGGGGGTGTTTTGGATACCCCTTGATTAGAGGAATCTAAATTTTCTCTTTGAACGTCACTTCTCCGGCCACCCTGTATATTATTTTTTTATTTGTTTAGACTGCCTCGTTGGTCTAGTAGTCCCAAGCGCGACTACGACGCTAGAGCTCCTGGGTTCGATCCCCGGGTCGAGCACGGTGTTCTTGGATAGTACCAGCGAACTGTTGGTGTACATTAGTACACCTCTGTCGAACCCTTCGGGGAATACAGGCGTGATGGTATGTTTTGTTGTTCGTTTTTATTCTTGTTTTTCGCTCCCTCATCAAGTGGAATAAATTAATTCAAATGATGGCAACCCCTACTTGCGGCCATTATTTTTCAGGCAACCCTATGTTATAATGTAGAGAAAAAAATTACCTTTAAATTGATATATAACTTACTAAAAAAACAGATGACTGCAAATTATCAACAGTGGAGTACCTGTTTAAACCTGGCAACCCTTAAGTTGCGGCCGACTGAGAGCTGGCAACCATGGCTTTTTCCACTCACTACACTATTCTCTTTCAAATGACGTTGGATTCATTAAAAAAACATGTGACTACATTTTTTCTCCAAAACTCGAGTAGAATATTTATAATTAAAGGTAGTTGCGGCCAAATTTCGCCAGGCAACCCTGGTGTAATCTATTCTACTATCACGTAAGATTTATTAAAAAATAGTCTTATCCAAAAAACAGATACATACCGATTTGAGCGGTGGGATCTCGTACTACTACGCGACGCCGCGCCGCCGCCGAGCGCTTTCTTTATCGCGGCCATGTTTGAGTTAGTAATAAACCAGCCTTACATTAGACGCACTCCATTCATATTAGTTCCGCAGTACTACCATACTTATGAAGCGGATGGGTAACTTCAATAGTTGAGAATAGGAAGGTGGTAGCGTCCCAGATTCTAAGGGTGACTGGAATTGAGACGCCAAGCGAGCATGTGAAGTACGTAGCCATTTTAACCAAAAATTGTTCTGTCCATCTGATCCTGGAGCTAATTATTATTATTATATAATCGTTGACCTCTGGGAACAACCCCTTAAAATATCCATTTAACATTACACAAAATAATTGTTCAAATTAATATTCTTGCAACAAAAATAAAGATAGTAAGCGCGACTCTATGACGTCTCTGTTCCACAGCGCGAGCCTACGATCGCAAACCACGAAGTATTTGCGGGGTGTAAGCGGATGGCGCGGTGCGGGGGTCCGTTTTCAGATTCATAGTTTGTCAATGCCTCGCCTTAATGTAAAGAGGGTTACTATTTCGTAAAGAAACAACACCGTTCTCTTCATCAAAACTGAAGCAATAATACGTCGGATTCGCGCGTTTCAGCGACTCAATCACAGCGTTTGGCGTTTTTAAGTTTGCGTTGTGGATAATGGCGATGCATTTTGCTTCTGAAAAGCGACTAATTCGCCGATCAACGATGCTAAAATTATAACCCTTATCAAGTCATTGACAAACGTTAAGAAAAGTCAATCCCATACATTTCATAATTTTCATATTGTATTAACTAACGCTATAGAATATCACTTCTTTAGAGTAGTTAGTTGATTACACAAAGGCAAATAAATTATAAAACGTATAAGGTAAGGTAAGGTATGGTTTATAACAATAAGTAGCATTTGCAGAACATGAAGTACTAGTCTTTTTAATATTTACTTACGACATGCACTGATAATATCCGTAAAAACTTGTCAAATAGTTAAGTGGGCATGTCAGTTTTATTAATAAATGTTTTGTCGCATCTATGGACAATTCGTGATATTCAAATTTTAGACGCTGTGCGTCGAATCTCCTTATCGAATAAGTTTCCGTATTGTATGCAGAACGTTCGTTACAGTGAAGGCTTTTGTACATTTAATTAGAACCATTGTTGAATTCAGTTAGAAACAAATTCTGCAACTAAAATCAACTTGAACTTAATGTGTAAAAGAGCACCACTTGGAATTATACCCCCCCATGTCCGAGGGGATGGGCAAAAAATATCGATATACCGATATTTAATATTAATTTTAGACTATCGAATTCGTACATATTTAACTCCACATGAGTTTTGTATTTAATTAATCCTTAAGCCCCTGCATTTTCCTCTAAAATCGCCAATTTTAAACATTCCCGCCGCAATCTTCATCAATTGCAATGGAATCTAAGTATAACTTAACGTAGTCTTCAGAAAGAGTGGCTTCATCCGTAAATCTGACAGTACCCGACAATAGCGTGGTAACCGCTGCGGGTTGACTACAAAGCAGTTTTTTACCTAAAATTATTGTTTGACCTTTGTGTAGCATGAAAAACCCTATTTTGTTCATGTTTTATTGCTACGAATTTTGAAAAAACTTAAAAAAACGGCGATATATCGATACCCGGTATAATATATCGATAATTTAAAAAACAAACGACTTGATTTTTTCTTTTGCCCATCCCTACTCAGTTACCTTTTCAAGGACAATATTGTGTTGATTATGTAATGATGAAACATGCAATGATGTGAGTTTAAATCTTAGCTGTCCGGTTAAGCATATTATTAACATACTTTTATACATAATTAATAACCTTATCTGAATATGTATAGTAGATTTAAATTGGTATGTACAGACTGCATACTTTTATAAAACAGTTATATATTGTATACATGTAAATATACAGTAAGAACCTACTTGTAGAACATAATCCATCTTAGTGGCGGCTATAAAGTAGGTAGATTTTATATGATCACATTTGATTTTATAATGTGATGGTTGTATTTAGTAGAATTAAGATAATATGGTGGCAGTATAACGTAATATTAAATCGGTACCGAGATGTTTAATGAATGAACTAAGCAGGTACCATTTTGTGTTTTAAAATATGTATTATTTCCCAAAAAATCTCCTTATTTTTAAAATGCAAGTGGTATTTTATCCATTGACTAGTCTTTTTTCTTTACCGTAATATTTAAAATCTGAGAAGGTCGTCGTTCTACAAATGTGAATTTTTGATCATTATCATTTTTCATCATCTGCCTTATTGGTTTAGTGGTTGTAAGCGACTTCTACGCTAAAGGGTTAGCTTTAATTCCTGGGTCGAGCAGTGTTGTTGGGTTTTCCTGTGAGATTCCCAGAAGCAGCTCCAGATTTGTGTCCCTTGATGGCAATAGGTTCGCCCCTATTACATGCGTGGGGCCTAAAGATACTGGGAAACTATGAGTGTACAGCAGTAGACCTATTATTGTAACCCATGGAGTAGTGTTGATGATAATATTGCAATCACCAGAACAACTATGCATTTTTGTATGTTATTGTATCTAAAACTATGACCCTGCGCGATAAACCATATTTTGTAACAAATAGTTTTAGCTTTTAAGTACAATTATAAAGATCTTGCCTTAAGTAATAATGATAATAACGGAAGTAACTGTAATTATAATTCAATTATATTACAGTTATCTGCTTATTTTGTAAATAGCTATAACGTAATTATGTATATGTACTTACGTAATATTATTTAGTTATAGATGCTAGATGTTGTTGATCAGTTGTTGTTTGTGTCGTTATATTGTTATGTACCTATTAATATTACATACATATAATATATATGTAAGCTAAACAGATAATATGTATCATATCTAAAAAAATATTTTCTAATATTAGGTACATTGTATTTTGGGTTTTGGAAAATGATGATTTTATATCATCTTCTTAACATTTCACGTTAGTAAGGAAGAATAAACGTTGTATGAGCTGTGTTCAGTTACTTATGATTTGTTTCTTTATGGCAAATTGACATTTAATCAAAATGAGACTAATGCTAATGTGGAAGTTTAAAGAAATAATTAATTCAGCGCCATTAAGGGACTAGTATACAAAGTTTATACTAGGTATGTTATTGTCCAGTGAGAGGTTTTATGTAACACACAAGTATATGTACCTATACCTAATATATATTATAAATATATATACCCTGCCTCATTTGCAAATAATTCCGCATCTTGCAACTTGAGTTACACTAAACATTAAGTGCGTAAAGTCGTTAATAGAATAACATAAAATCGACGGATAAAAACCTTTGTAGTTCTATTTTTACACTAGAATATTGAATGCGGATGTTATTGCAAAGGAGTATATTAATATCTTTATTTGTTGTATTCGTTGTTATTTCTAATATAACGTAAATATATGTAATGTTCATATATTAAGGTGTTCATATTCGGTTAATTTAATGTTTAGCCGATAATTAATAAAAACAATAGACTCGTGTCAACTATAGCCAATGATATTGTCAATTAAAAAAACATTTTTGTATTAAATAAATAATAATTTGTTGTTTTTCGTATAATTTTCTTATCCAAAGCCATTTGTTTCAGGCAAAATTAATTTCCGCGTATCTTGAAGTCTAACTACCTAGTCTAGTTCTCTTGGCAAACTCCTGAATCTGTGAGAAATAAATATCGATCAAGCTAATTTATTTATTCATTCATTGTGTTATGTCGATTAGGTATGTTATTGTAGACTTTTCAAGGTATCCTGTCAATCCCATGGATTTTATCAGCCTTTCTCATGTGTCACATGCACTCCTTTCTCTCATTGACCCATACAACATCTGAGATACGCCTGCTACTAGGTCTCGCTCGGGATCTCTTGTCAAATACAGTTCCAGGTTGCCTCCACAAAGTCTTACCTTGGTTTCAAGGGACAGGCACCTCCATTTGTTATGAATAAAATATATATTATCTGTGCACACCGTATTTTCAAACAAATCTCAATTTCATCATTTCTGTTTCACTCTTACTTACAAAATTAAATCAAAAGTCATCCTCAATTTTATTTCATTGGAAATGGAATTATCGAGTGAAGTGGGCAGGTCGTCTACTGTATAATTTTGATAATATTTTAGCTTCAGTAATATAGACAGATTATAATGATGAAGAATGGTTAGTCAGTCCCGGCAGAACATTTCCTTTACAGAATAGGAACAAAACATACTACATACATTATTGGACTTATTTCAATGGTACAAAATATTTTTTTTTAAGGTTATATTGCATGATTATTGCGCAGAGCTTCACAATCTTAGTTGAATGTTGTATCACCATAACGAAATTGTAGCAAACACAAATAGGGCATACAAGGTTGCCCGATGCCTAATTAATTTCAAATGATCTCATTAATGGATACCATGCCAATATTTTAATTGCATGTTTGGTACTGAATCTTGATTTAGTTTAGCTGGCATCAATACTATATTAATCGTGAACTCAAGATCATTTCCTGAATGGTTATTTATACACGCAGAAACCTTCAATATAAAAAAAAAACTAAATTAAAGTGGAAGTCAGGTCCAAAATAAATAGTGGCTAAAGTACCTTGTAGAAAAAGTAAAAGTTAATATTAAATTAACAATTTTATTACATGAAAATAGTAAATGGTATGTACCAGTAATAAAATAAATAAAATTAAAAACAAAATACCAGTTTGACAGGCAACAAGAGTTCTTAATTCAAAGGTCCCGCGCTACCGGCGTGTGAGCGAGACAGCGATAGTGCGCGGCACTCGGCTCGAGCAGGTAACAGACATGGCGTCGCTATTCATTATGGCAACCAATGTAAATTGCTGCCGCGACAGCTACTTGTGGATGAGACACTGTAAGTATAAAGATGATCGTGAAATAAAAAAAAACAGTAGGCAAGGTAAACTATCAACTATATTTTGTCTCTTGGAAAGCCGCAGTCAGAGTATAATAATGGTCGCAGTGCTCATACAATTATTTATCTCGCGTAGAGTAAAATAATTAGAAAAAAAAAAGAGAATGAAATGTAAGGTCTGATTATAGATAGATAGATATAATATTCTTTACTGCACACTCACACCAAAAACCAATGTAAAGAACAATAAATAGAAATAGAGATGGAATTAGTTAGTTTTTTAGGGAGTTCTCCTAAAATAAGATCCTTGATCGACTACGCCACCGTTTTGGGAAATATAAAATGACGGCAGCGTTATTTACTTTGACACTTTCAATTAGCGAGAATGCCCAAATGTTACAAAAACAAACCTATTTCCATAATGTCAATATTTTGCATGATAGGTATGTCCACACAATGCTTACATGCGCAACTTTTTTTATCAGCGATTTATTATCAGGCAAGTATTATATAACTGTTGGTGTGTGTGCGCTCTGTCTCGCTCGCACGCGTGCGGCTTGCTCGCTCGCCGGCAGTCAGAGCGAGACGCAAGATGTTGCATTAAATTTCGATCCTATTCTGTAATGTTTTGTCCAATCGCGTCCGATCTCTGCGTGTTCCGGTTCTTTGTCATCAATGGGTTGCCGGGCGAGTCCATTTGGAGTGTCACTCGAAAATGTTTTACGCTATATTTAAACGAGATTTTGTGCCATGAAACATTCTGTAATCCGTCCGGTGGTTCTATCTATCGTTTCGATCGTAAATTTCATTCCGGGCCGCAGTATTTAGCGCGATCGCTCTTATGCCCTTTCGGTATTAATGAGACGTGCCCACTTCAGCTGACTGCGCCGTACGCAAGGCTACTCTAACTAAACTAGTAGTAGTCCGGCGTTCGAAGGAGACGGTCGGGTGTGGACGCGTGCGAGTGATATGCGGAAATGTTACTGAGGTTTAAAATGTTTTTGGAACGATTCCCATAGGCGCGAGGGTTCGTAGATCTAGTGCGGGTGCCGTGGCCAGGCATCGCCCAGCGTAGTCCCGCGCCGCCCACAGTGTCCGTGCGGACGAGCGGAGGCTCAATAATGCTCAAATTCTTGACTCACAAGCTGCGAACGCATTCGTTGAATGAGGAGAGCGTTTCCGAGAAGGTGGGTGTCGGCACGAACCGGCGGGCGCCGCGAAGGTCACTTCGCTACCAGAAAATGGCCGCCCGCCGAGAACAAAGAAGCGGAACGCTCGCCGGCTGCCGGCGCGGCGGCGGCCGGGCCCGTGTGCCGCCGCCGCGCCGGCCCGCTCGCTCCGCTCCCACCGCTCGCACCGCTCACGCCGCTCTTGTTGCAGGTGGAGGAGCGCGACTCCGGCACCGAGTCGGACGACGACGCGGAGCGCGCCGGCCCGGGTGAGTGCTCACTCCGCTCTCCGTTTTCACATTTTCACCTTAATAACACCCAGTTCTACACCGAGAAATTACCGGCCGACACGTTAGTCCACAATAATTGAAAATCGATTTTGCAATCCGTCACAAGAAAAGGAATCTGTGGCTGATAACGCTCAGGTGATAATGCCATGGAATAAAAACAAAATACAATGTATGTAGGCAGGCAGTTACCTTGTGTGTATGTTAATCGTCACTTTATTAGAATCTTATTAGCATACTGACCCATCCAGGTGCGGCTTGTATTGTTTATTTTCTGTTGAACACACCAGAAACGCTTAGATCGTAGTCGGCTCACTGCCGGCTGTCGGGTCACCTCTGTGGCTTTCCACTGTTAGTGAGCAGTCTGTAGTCTGTGCCGGGTGTACACTGTAATAAACGCTCATTTCTTTGTTAACGTCTGATATGACCTTGACAGGCGACCTTGAACTTTTATCGACGTTATCCGTCACAAATTGATATTTATTTCGATGATATTTTTTAAGAGCTAGTTCGATGGCTTACATTTAAAATGTAAGCTACTGGATATCATCTCAAACGAAGATAAAACAGGCTCATAAAGCCTGTCCACATCATACATAATATTGGTCAATCGGGTCAATAATAAAAAACATTAGGCTACTTATATTTCTTCTTATACCATCAAGATTTGTTATGTGTTTTTATGGTATGGTATTAGTTTTTATTGCAGTAGTCAGTTTTAGTGAAATCAGTGAGTTCTGAGGATAAATGTTCTTCTGGAACGTTCAGAAACTCTGTTGAATCACTTATTATGAAACGCCTTGAACCTGGCATTTCTATTTATTAAAGATTCCATCATTAAAGCAAATAACAGGTGAAAATTGAAATTAGATTAATGTAAATAAAGTAAATTGTAAATAAAGATTGATAATAATAGGAAGTTAAAAGGAGCCACGCCTTTTCCTGGAAAATTGTAGTTGATTCAATTATCGGTGAGGCTTATAATGAGAATCTAGATTTACACAGGCCTGGTCTGTGAATATTCTTCTACTTGGCGTTAGATCAGGCTCAGGTAGAACTTTGGTTTGTATAGCTTAACTACTTCTGCGTTTCAAGGGATCTTTTTAGCGCTTTCGAGTTATCATCTGGAAATAATGTTGTTGATTCAATTCTCTAGTGGATCTTTCATGTCTTGCAGGCTTATGATATTGTCATTGAAGGGTAAAGGGTTATAGAAATTATATATAGGAGTGATACTAGGTTCTATGTCCTGCATCTAGTTTTATGTGTTGTCTAGCTTTTGTGAAATTATTATATTATTAGGTTCATTTAGACGCCGTAGGTGTGTACAAGTTTACTATTGTTCAAATCATTTCTACGTTTCAATTCACTCTGTGTTATTCCCGGTCTTACAATAAAATATCATACTCTTAGTTTTTTTCGTTTTAAAGAATTAAAAGATTCTTCAATCTTAAATTTTTATATTATTGGTAGCAGCCGTCGTAAAATCTTTGTGTTACGTGAAAATAGTGGTATTTGGTAAAGTACTAGCTTATTTCTACTGCCAAGCGGTGTTAAAGTATTATATCGATGACATTATTGGTACAGGACTCTACTACCTCCAAACGAAGACATGCTTACTGGTTTTCATAGTGTAAAATCAGCCAGTTCCTCCCTCATTGATATTATTGTGAGAAGATATCTGTAAAGCAGGCTCCCTTCTTATCTTAGTTTATCTACTATGAATATTCCGATGTATTGGAGTTTAGACGTTTCGTCATGAACTCACAGCTGCTGTCTGCTCATGAAACGATTTTCACTATTACTCACTCATCATCCTCTTGCCCTTATTGTCTTTTATGTCTTTTTCTTCCATACATCTCTATTAGCTGTCATCTCTTCATTCAACTCCTTTGTGGTCATACCCTTTATCACACAGTCCATCCATCTTTTCGTTGGTCTTCCTCTTCCCTTATATCCATCCACATTCATGCTCAAAACCTTTTTAGTAACTATTACACTATTACTCACTATGGTGTGTTTATATGTATAATATCTGGTCTGGGTATGCTCTTTGAAATCAGCCTCTAACGGAGACCGGAAGATCATACATTTATGTTTCTGGTGAACAAAGAAACTCTAACATGGAATAATTTACTTATTGATTACTGTATTGCAAGTGCCTTATATACAGTTTTTAGAGAAAAAAGCCACCGGCCAGACTTGCTCAATGATTTTAACTATAATTACGAGCACTAAAAGCACTTGCCTAGGGCATTAAGGCCTTTGTACATTTCTGTACATAATGCATAAATAAATAAATAAAACAATCAATCTGAAAGGATTTAAGCTTAAAAAACTTAAATATTTATTAGCAATTACTTGTTGAATAACAACACTTAAGGGTGAATTGCTTTAATATTGCAATGGTTGGTTAACTAGAGGGTTAAGCAGAAAGTAGGTTTCATTTATTTTAATTAAATCTCTTTTAAGGATACATTATTTGTGGTTATAGATACCGATCATGTTGGAGTACTCAGTCAGGAGTCACTTCTAGGCCTGAAAGCATTTTGTTCAGTTCTAGGGTTGTAGTGTGAATGGTGTCAGAATTATTGATTCTCCAACAAAGATACAACTTACAGCTAGTGGCTTACAATTAAGACGCGGATCACACTGATTCAGATGCACACAATTTGAGGAGGGACTCTCAAATTATATTTCGGTTTGAGGAAGGTTCCTATTACATGGTCAGTCAGATCATCAGTTAAGGTCTTTCTTTACCTTGTCGGTATGCACACTTTAGGTACAAACTTTTTTTCCAAATTGCGCTCGAGTCTGTTGTCTGTCTACGTATAGGCAAGCTCTTAGGTCATCTGTTTACACGCTGGGATGGGAGTTCTCTCACGTTGTTTCTCTATGTGTAGATTCCGCTCACAACTTAGCAGCTTCTGCGAACTTTGTTATTTAAAAATGTAAGTGGTGATCTAGCTACCGGAATATTGCCTGCATGCTATAGAATGCATACTAAAAGCTTGCAGCAGTACATGACGAAAAGTGCAAGTCTTAGAACGATAAGCACATAAACAGTATTGGGCCCGCGTGACCCAAAGGAAGAATGTAGGTAGGCCCCTTAACTTAGAGGTAGGCTCTTTATATTTGTAAAAATACGAGATCATGGCGAACACCACTGCGGGGCAGAGCTAGTATTATCATAATCGTAACACTGTCGATTTGAACATATGTACTATAGGTATATAATTACATACTTGTCAAAATCGTTCGATAACTTGACACGAAGTGATTGATTGATGTACCTATACGTTGCGTAACACGTGTCGGGGCATGTGCCCGCAGATGTTAGGAAGTCCATCATAATTGTGTCCGTGGCGAGCCAAAGTCTAACTATATTCATTCACTAGTGATTATCATCTGGTTAGCGAGATGACCATAGCCTGGCAGATAACGTGTGCTTTTTGACGGTTCTGACAGAATAAACTTTAAAAGCTGTTTTTGGTGTATGAATAATAAATGAATAAATGTTGAATAATCGACTGCCTCGTTGGTCTAGTGGTCCCAAGTGCGACTGCTACACTAGAGGTCCTGGTTTCGATTCGGATCGAGCAGTGTTGTTGGGTTTTCTGTGAAATTCCCAGTAGCAGCACGGAGTGCCTTATTGTTTTCCACGATCATGCAACATGGTAATTATACATTTACTGATTGTTTGAAATAACATGTAATTTCTGACTCTCGCTACACTTCGGATTGTTTTGATTGTGGTTTAGTTTATTGCATAAACTATCCTTATGGCTATATCCGTTTCCACGTTTGATAGCAACATATAGACTACCTAACACCATTATTATTAGTAGGTAGTGTGATTTAGTTTTTATTTCGAATTGGTTACCTAGACTGGTTTTGAAACTAGACTAGACTAAACTACTAAATCCGGATCGGGTAGTTATCGATGAGACACGACGCTAATTATTTTAGTTTTAAAACTAGATAGGGAGAGTATCACCTGAATATCTATGGATATTTGATTTACAATGAGTAACAAATGCATGACTGCCCGGTTGGTCTAGTGCGACTGCGACTGCAAAGAGGTCCTGGGTTCGATCCCCGGGTTGAGCAAAGTTTAATTGGGTTTTCTGTGAAATTCCCATTAGCAGCTCTGGATCTGTGCCCGGTTGATGGCAATAGGGTCACCCCCTATTACATGGGACGTAAAACATACCAGCGAAACGTGGGTGTTCAATAGTACGCCTCTGCCTATCCCTTAGGGGAATATAGGCGTAATGGTATGTTATGAGTAGCAAATGATCACCAATTACTGTCAAGTGTCAACTGAAAAAACCTCTAGTCTCCATACACGCACAGTACCTAGGTACCTAGTAAGTATCAAAAGGGTGGCCTTTTCAATCTCATTTCAAAATTCTAGGTAAGTATTTATTTCATGTATAGATAATCGTCTGTACTCCAGTTTAATCCTGGCTTTGACACGACGAGACCGACCATGGCTTATCTTATCCCGACATGATAAGTAGTATAATTCTTTGGTTCACCGTGAGTAGTAACGTGTGAAACGAGTGAAGGCGCGGATATCGGCGGTGTCCGCACTTGATATCATGTGTTTGTTTACATATCCAATCGAACACGGACGGTGTTCAAGCGCTGCGGATATTCTGCTCGTGTTCACACACGTGCTTGGAAACTTCTAGATTTCTTTGTCGATTCTAAGAACTGAAGTTCCGGTTCAAATTGATGCGCTGTAAGTGGTGTACCGTGTAACTTCTTGCCTGTATAACTTGGCGCG
Organism: Acronicta psi; assembly: GCA_946251955.1. Taxonomy (NCBI): domain Eukaryota; kingdom Metazoa; phylum Arthropoda; class Insecta; order Lepidoptera; family Noctuidae; genus Acronicta; species Acronicta psi. Next base: position 14,933,666 of record OX276475.1, on the reverse strand, counting down.
TACTTAGATACATCTGAGCGAATTAATTCGGATAATATTGATTTTCAACGCAACAACACACACGCATAATTAGGGACACAGTATGTAGGTAGCCTTTCAGTTGTAGCCACTGAATCAGGTCTATATTATAATAGGCGTTTTCGTTGCTGTATCCAAATTAAAGTCTACTGACACCTACATCTTAGGCCTTATCTAGCTATTGCTAAGTATAATAAAGTACTTACCAAACTCTTTATTGCTTCTACATCATCACTAAGCCTATTTACCGTGGTCCTCGCCGTCCTCAGAGCAGTCCGCGTGGTATCAGCTGTCTGTATCCACTAGCTACTACAGTAGTGGTGCACGCAAGGACGCAAGTAACTCTAGGAGGTAGTTTCGCAATGCGTCCCCAATTATCTCGTCAGTATTGAAGGCGATATTTATTTACCACGAGGCCGGCACGCAGTCTGCGACTCTTCACTGCCACTACATGACAGTACACAGAAGCCTCACTACTAGACTAAAACAGTTTTTCTCTAGAGGAATGCAGACATGGAGCGAAAATGTCACTGCTGCCAGAAATAATCAATGTGTTTAGATATTGTTTTCGGCTTCCAAACAAGTGAACTAAGTATGAGATAGTATGCTGTTTTGTAGTTCTATAATCTAATTAAATACGATCACGTAATAAGCAAGCATGCATTCGTATTTGTAGTTATCTGACTAGTAAGTACACAGTGATTAGTGGTATGCGGGCTGTGGTGCGATTTAAGCATGGAATTAAAATGTGACGAACATAGGTATTAATGAAGTATCTACTTCATGCTATAATGTGCTACGGCAGCGTCACTCACGAGCCTCTGCTATGCCTCATTACATTATGGAGCCAGAGCGCTATAGCCTAGCAGACATGCTTTATCGTGTATTGTACGAAGTCGATATTCTGCGCCATTGTTGCCCCACCACAGTAAGAGAACGCACGCAACACAACACTAATAACATAATTAGATTTGAGAACGGCACACGTGTGAGTCGTTCACTCGACTTTATTATAATATTTCTGTGCCGCTGATAATGATGCTCAAGTGCTGTGTCAACATTGTTTCCTGATGTGATATCGTTCTAGGGATATCGTGCTCAAGTGGCCCCAAAAACCTTCCAATGGGTGAGGATCATTAGTATGCTAATGAGTAATTTAATCACTACTTACATGCACTGCATTTATATGAAAAAGAGAACTCTAAATATAATCATGAACGCACAAAATAATAAGTGATTTATCATATCAGCACGTCGCTATCTCGTATCCGTGAAGTGTCGTGACACTGCCATGATCATCACGCTTGGTAATCGGCGCTGATAGCTTCCAACGTGCAGTCGCTACTGCTCTCTGCCCTCCTACCATCCATTGACACTTCTATTATTGGGAACACATACTAGTATTCATGAAATCTTGTCCAGGTGGAATAAAGCATTTAACTCTGACTTCCTATGGGTATTATCGACACCTCCAGACTAACCGGTATGCACAACCAGTCAGTCTTTACAGTAATTAGGTAACCTGACAATAATTATCTTCGACTTCGACATACGATTACAAACAAAATCGCGTCACAATTCCCAAGTTCATTGCATCCTTGACTTCTGAACCGGTACACAATGCCCGATAAAAACCAACCGGTGTTTAATTTGACCGGTTTTCGAGTTACATGACTCGCATTGTTTCCCAACCTTGCTTCTCGAGGGGATAGTCTGGTTCCACTTGACCCTCGCATTTCAACAATAGCTGCAAGTCCCGACTAAGAATTAAACTGCGTGATATGAAACCAATATTCCGGTACGCACTTGTTACCGATGCGACCCATATTATTAGGCACGACAGGAAGGTGTTAGGGTGGAGACTGGAGACCCAGGACATGGCGAATGGTCGGTCGTCAGCCCGTTATTAGACGAACTGGATAAAAACTGCTACTTTACTGCTGAGCTGAACTGGATAAGGCTGAACACGGAGAATAATCAAATAGTGCACGCGTTAACAGGCCTAGCCTAGCACAGCATCAGATGAGTAGAAGAATAGAAAGCGTAGGAGAAAGATATTTTGAACCCTCGAGAGCCTTTGTCCATTAATTGTTTGTTTGTCGATGGCATCGTAGTTACACAAGGGATGAACGTATTCTTATGTTTAATTATGCTGCATAAACAATGATTTCAAACAATAGCTACCATTCAAACATAATTTGTACACCAACCACACAGATACACTACTTAGGAGTAATGCACGCACACATATGACAATTGCTAGCTATTCTAACGAGACAAAGCAAACAGGTAACATCTAAATCTATATGTCTATTAACTGTCTAGGATAGCTTGAGTCGATACCTCCTGTTGATGAACTCCTAGTCTTCTGGTATAACACCATGGAAGAGCAGCACGCATTGTTGATTGTAATTTTAATGAGGATTAAGTACGTTTAGGTATATTTAGGACATCCTTTGTAGTAATATATTTCAAATATATTAATAGTAACATCAGTGGTATAACAACTGCATGTCTGTCAAGGACACTACGTACAAATACCCAGTATCAGTGCTCGTCTATATCTTGGCCATGTGTAATAAGCACACACAACTGGCCGTTTACACAATGGTCAAGCCCGAGATAAAGTTGTTGGCTTTGCGGATTAACCATAAAACTATACAATTACCTATTATAGGTACTTAACGACAGTGTTTTCTTAGGTTACGGAGGTTTTTTCATCTCGGAATGATAAAATTAAGTTGAATTTTGCAATGCTGGAAAAGCTTCTAGAGCGTTGAGTGCTAGCTATGCACTTAGCATACAATGTTAATAAGTGAAAAAAATGTTTTCTTCCGCGTTTTACTTTTTGTTATTGTAACTACAGGCATTGATTCCCTTTCTTTTAATCCTTGTCATATTGATGATAGATAGCAATTTATAATTATCCTTTTTCGGTTTAATTTGTCATCTTATTTAATTCGTGTCTACTGTGTTACCAGTCGTAAGTACGTTATTGTTTGACCTAGACAGAAAAAACATTATTCTCTTATATATTTCAAACTAACTTGGAGTGAATGCATCAGAGATAAGCAGCTAATGTTATTAATTTATTATAGATAGTGATAATGAGACATATGAAATAACAACTTATGTCATAATGTTATGGATGTTCTTAGACCGTGACGAAACATGTTTAGGACCTGATCGGTTGTGATAACGAGGTGTTATCTCGCTCTAACATCTGCATTGTGATAACATCAGATCAGTTTATCATCCCACGCGCCTTGCCTTTAACTTTTATCGACACTTGCTCTTGAACGTGTCGTAAGGTCAAATGTTTTACACTTATTTTACGATCTCCAGTTATTTTTTTTATCTCTCAAATGTATCAGTCATTGATCTAACCAAACCTGTGTTAACTAAGCTGCTTAGAATATATTGTGGTAATTTTTCACATTGATAGAAAAAAGTTGATAGTTGGCATAGCTACACTCACCTTCAGCTTTATCCGCTTACTTTCTAGACGACCAGACCATTAAAAACTCCTTCACCCGCTTATCTTATAACAAGCCTGTATATTCAAATCTTTGAATAAATACAACGTTTTGGCAAAATATTTCAACCGGTTACTTATCTTTTCTTTGTATTATTTATAGATTAGCCTTTCTTAAGTAGGACTGCAAAAGCTTTGAACCTCAGATTATATCTTAATAGGCCTGAAATATTGTAATTGGCTTCACTGACTTGTTTCTAGTAGGTACATTCTTCTTCTATGATTCTTTGAATAACTTGAAGTTTACTTACCGAGACGTGATGATAGTATAACGTGCAAACTGGATGAAACCAATAAACTAAGAACTACACCGAGATATCACAGGTCTCAAGCGATTATATCTAGGTCTTACTTTTTCTAACCGGTTAGGCCTAGGTAAAGCCAGTTACGGTCATTTAAAAACCAGTTGTTTGTTCTATTTTACACCTAAATCTAGTTTTTAGTAGTCTGGGGAACATGTTAGTAAAGTGTTACGATTTTATACAGTGGTGGAACAGTCACGGGCGGTCAGCGGCGGTAATGCACGCAGACACCATGAACATGAACTATCCCGAAATTTATTTCGAACCGTTAGGACTGATGGCCGCTGGAGCCAATCACAAAAAACCAGTATCCTCCTATATATTATATGCCATACATAAAAATATCTGTATTGCAAAAGTGGGTTAAATGTCATTGTTAAACATTGTTTCTTGTGCAGCCGCCATGCAACATACGAAAAAGTAGTGGTAGCTGGAAGTTTCGGATACTCTATCGACCAGGTAGCTGAATCTAAAACGTTAGTGCATGGTAAACAAGTGTTATCGGGTGAGTGTATTATGTTTTGATATTAATTCGCTATCGAGCCCGATAACCCTGCACATAGTCAGTTTATCGAGCGGCGCGTATCGCTAGAACATTCAGTAGCCGGCATGTCGCGGTGTCGATCACTGTACCACATCCACATCGCACTGTAATATGTGTTCGTATTCATACTACCTTTGACTCGCAAGGACCTATTGACGGGTGGATATGGGTAAGAGAGTTATGTTTTGATTAAAAATTCGTTGTTTTACCTCTAAACTTGCTCGCTCCTCAAAGTAACCCGGAAAGAACTGTGTTAATAGGTTTCACACTAACTCTGTTTGATAATCGTTTATATATGTTATATGTTCACCCTCACTAATGTACTAACAAACACATCACACATTCAACGCCTAATTCTAGCCTATTGTCTTTCTTTGTTGTTTCCTCTAAGCAGTAAAAACTCCTAACAAAGCAGATAATCCATCGGTTCAGGCTCATATCCCCTTCAAAACAAAGAAAAACAGTTCCACATAAGAAACGGAAGATTTACTACAATCTACAAATCACATTCGGCGAAATGCTCGTCGATCATACTTGAACAAAAACCCGAGTCGATCGGCGAGCGCTTACGAGAAACAATCGTGGGATCATTTCCGAGCGCTTACACATGATATCAGGTTATAACAATAAATTAAATACTACTTTATGTTGTTTACAAATTAGCACATTATAATTCTTTACAATACTTATATACCTATGATATGAAGGCACAAACAGTCGTGTTAAATATTATACCATTTTGGTAGATTAGGTGAAGGGAGCAGCAGCTTTGCGTGCGTGGTACCTATGCTGTTCTCTATTTGCTTACCGCTTCGCTATTTGCCAGATAATAATATAGACTACCTAATATTCTCAACCGGAAACCATGAACTACGTCAACTTTCGGTATACGGACAAAGGCAGGTTGCAGAACTTTAGTTCGATTTTCACTGCCGTAGCTTAAAAATATTATAAACATCACTAGGTTGAATGTTAAAAATGTTTATAAGGTAAATTATGAAAATTTAAACCATTCTGATATCTATCCAATCCTCTCCCAAAACCTTGAACTTAGATACACAAACGCAACTGATTCGAAAACTTTCCATTTAGAATAAATTAATAACCCGTTTGTCATGTTTGTGTCGTTCGCGTGTTTAGACAGCTTTATTTATTTACGCGAAATATCTAAAAACTATACGTATTTAGTAATAATAATGAGACCTGTCCTTGACAGTTATCACGGGGAGTGCTATGTCGTGTTTGTTCAGGTGAATGCGCGCGCGCAGGCCGCGTACGCTGCTCCGCGGTTGGCTAGCCTCTATGTTGTCTTAAACTATGTGACATCATGCTTGTAAATAGCCTCATTATTAGACGTGCATGGAAGCGTACATTGTTTGGAGGTACCTTTATTGGGTTGGTAATGGTACTGTAAATTGTTGGTATTGAAGCTTTTGCTATTAGATCTTTCTTGAATATTACATTACAATTGTTGTCTTTCATCTCGGGTGCCTCGGAACTGGCTTTTGCATGGATTAGTATACCGAATGAATCCCTTGTTATTATTTTCCTAAAATATTAAGTGAAAGGAATCGATAATCTCTCACCTTTGAACGTATAAGAACTTCCCTGTTCTATCGTTGTGGCTAAAAATTGTATGGGAAGTCTATCTGTGCTAATTAGGTTTCTGCAAATGTCTATTACAAATTAGATTTCATGAAACATTTTGGTAAAATCATTTTAGTGACGGCTGTTTGAAAGGCAAAACTGTTAAACATTTCGCGACTAACGCATGTCGAGTTCTCGACGCTCGGGCATCCAATCCTAAAATTCTCATTGCACTGAATCACCGTGTGCGTCGTGCGTCGTTAATATTATGAATAAAACATATCTCCAAAAGTGGATAAATTAATTGGTGGCCATTTCTCCGAAGCCCTGGCTCACGAGGAGATGGCTACCGGATGCACTGCCAACAGGGCTGGCACCACTACTTGGCAATATACGAATGTACTGTTATATGATGAAAAACAGAAACTAAACATTTCAAGGTAAATTATATTAATTTTCAAGCACTATGATTATCTCGAATTCCTGCTCCGGGTAATCTGTTACTTTCACTTCGTTTTGAAAGACGACTAGTTTCTTGATGAGAAGTTCTTATCACCCCATTTGGAATGCTACTTACCTGACCATCGAAACTTATTCTTAGCATTTTCAATTTGGTAAGGTAGGTATGAATATATTTTTTGCATTTATTTGATGGCAGCCCTAGAAGCTCGTGAATCGTGTTTCTCCCCATCAATTGACAATTTCGCGGTGAATGGGCCCCCTACGCGCGCGCATGCCCCAACAAGGCGCGATCGGTCGTAGCGTATCGTCGCGACCATAACTACAAAAAGCACGCTGTGTCGACTTGTGAGCGGTGCGCGGCCCTCAGCCTGCCCACTGTGCCTACTGTGCCCACTGTGCCCACTGCCTGTCGCGGCCGACGGGCCACCTAACTGTATCGTACACGTCGGTATTACGTCAATCCCGTCAGCCACTTAAACATGGCATTCGTCAATAGCGAAGGAGATAATTATCTTCCCAAAGCGCTGCGCATTATTTTGCTGTTCCTACAAGTGTGTGTCGTTATTTAAACCAAATTCTAGCTGCCTATTCCAAATACGCTTCAAATTCAGCTTCTATCTATTTATGCAAATTACACTCGGATAGTAATATGATAATCCAAATTGCTTTGTAAATTCATCAAACTTGCTATTAGTGCGAGCAATTTGTCGAATGTCGGTTTATAGATTGCATTGCTCCTGCATTAGATGCAGTGTTTAATGTTTAGTTTATAATTGACTGCATTCCTTGAGATGCTCATTGCTCACTGGTGTAGCGATAGTTTCGTAACGAGCCATGCTAATCTGGACATAACGTGGAAGATTACATGCATTTGTAATGGTGCCGGTTTGTATCATTAGCGTGCCGATGATTCCTGGGTTCGAGGTCGTCACAATAGCGCGATAGCTAATTCTAACAAACAATGCGGTGACCCAACCGGCGCGCTGATGTTTTGCTCCATTGTAAGTCGTAAATGTATTACAAAATATTTATACTGACTTGTTTAGTTGTTTAGGAAATCGTGCGGAGCACAGTGACCGGATGAGCGAGTGGCCCGGCCCGTCTTTCACCCACGATATTATTAAAAAGTAAAGGACGAAAAAAGGAGGAAAAAAAGGAAAGACGTTCTTCTGACTCTTCCTAGTAATCTCAATCATGTCTCCTTCGGGATATCCTAAACTAGAAGGTTTACCTTTTGTTGACTATACTTTCAACAGAAATCACCCTAATAAATATAACCAACTCAGCACTTCAAGTCACTCTTAATGTAGCAATACCAAAATTCAGGGTTGTATTATGTTTAGAATACAAGAAAGTCATTTAGGTAGTTGTATTTGTCATTACGATGCGCGCCGTGCGCCGTACACGGCTAACTGATCGGAATGGAGGACGGATCTGGTTCCATGTGGACGTTCGGACCTTATCTTAATGTGTGGTGTGTCCTCAGAGCTGCGGTGCTTCGGCTCCGAGCCCGGATGGCACACAATTTGAATTGGGAATTTAAATCCTGTTAACTGCCGTCTATTTTATGGATAAACAATTATTTCTAGTGTGGTTTTCATAAAATGGCCAGATTTTATGAAAACCACATGGATATGAAGTTATATGCTAGAATGATTGTGTTTTGTGATTCGCAAATTAAAAGTAAGAACTGCCCAATTTGGTAAGTAGTCTAAGGGATTTATTTATTCATAATCTTTGCTTATTTAAAACGCAAAACACATTATCGTAATCAAGAATCCAAATGGAAATTGTTATGGCAAATATGCTTCGTCCTATCGATATTATATCAGTTCAATTTATATGAATTGCAACCAGATTTGGAATATTCAATGCAAACTGCATTAACTGGAAACTCGTATAGTTTATAAGGTATCCGGTGACATTAGGCTAGGAGCTAGGCGCATTACGTGTCGCGGGCACTTGCCGACACATGAAATGGACATTTCAAGTCCCAAGAAGCAAATACGAGGAATAATAAGAGTCGCGTGCGCAGTGGGCAGCCCATTCGTGCAAGATTATGAGGCTGACGGCCAATAGGCGCGCACTCCCCGCGCCCGCGGGGCGACGCGCGCCGACGCCAATCGACGCATAATCAAAACTTATACGAGTGATAACCATATTGCGTGGTGACCGACCGCCCGACACGGTGAGAGAAATTCTTTCTTCTTATATTGCATACCCGATCAGGATAACGTGTTGCTGACGATGTGCTCGAACACTTGTGATTGTTGTCGCCGGTGCCGTGCTCTCGTGTTGATCGTAAACGCCGCAAACATTGGATGCACGACGCGTGCGCAGTGACACGTCATAGTGCAGTTATCATCAGCCATTCTGAATCACCGCTTGAGGAGGACCTAGCACTAGTATTTCGTCATATTTTAAGAATCTTCAGCTTTATTCAGTGTAATTCGTGACGTTTTGGCACTGCCATCTGCCACCGTTCGTCTACGACGCAGGTTTCAGTAGCCTTATCTGATGTATTTTACAGGTGTGAGAGCACATCGGTGTAATAAACTTGTTTCATATGTGGTTAGTGGTACTCGCAGCTAATCAGCTGTTAACGTTGGCGAACATTGTATGCTCGGAAGCGTCCACGTAGCACTTGTGGGTCGTCCGCGACACTCGCCGAGAACGATCTCAGTTCACTGGAGGCTAGCCCACTTAATATCTACCTACGAGTTTCAGAACCGTTTTTACAGTTAGTTAACTTCCTATTTTGTTACGATGATGAGAGGTTTACGTAACTTGGTTTTTGTGGTTCCTTATATTATTATATAGCTATGTTATTGCTGCCAGCTTTTTACAGATGAGATCGCTGACTCGGTAAAGGTTGTTTTATAGTGTGTTTTTTTGTTGGTGATAGGTACCTATAACCGGTTTTTGGCAGCCATATATTAAAGTATATAATGAACAGAGATTTTTTTCACGTGTAAATAATAACTTGTTATTGTGCACAAAAAAGTAGTGAGCACTTTTTATCGTTTTGAAACTATCAAAGAATTATATGGTACCATACTGTAGACACCCTTGAAACGAATGTAATAGAAAATATGATTTTGCACGATTTTGTTATTATATTAAAGTTATTTGAAAAAGTTAAGGCAATTGAAAAGGGGAATCATAGTACCTGGTCATAATCTTGCTAAGTTATTCTTTCTTCATAAGTAGGAGTGAGTATATGAGAAGCTCATGAGCCTAACCCACTGCCGAATCGAAAGATAGGATAATACAAATTAAGGATTGGTATAATTCCCTTTCCAAATATTAAGTTAGTTAGTTAATTAAGTTATCCTGTTTAAGAAGCTATTTATTTTGATTTTATAGCAGATCAGAAACGATATCATGATCACTGCACGTATTTCGGTTACATTAGGTAAGAACTGGTAGATTAAATCCATTCAAATTCAAATTATTTTATTTCAATTAGACCATAATAGGCACTTTTGAATTTTCAAACTAGTTGCACGGTTCCAAAAAGTGGGACTTATGGAGGAGAGCCGGCAATAAAACTCCATAGTCACTCTTTTTAAAAAAATATAGGCAAGTAACAATAAAACTTTGTGATGAGTAGTATGAGTATAATGCAGTATGAGGTGTATGACTAAAAAAAAGAACAAAAAACAAACAAAAGAACATAGCCATTGCAGTAAGAGCTGACCAGTCCCGACAGACAGCACCCGTTCACGAGCATGACATTGAGCATTGCTCAGTTTAAACCATTAGTTATTATTAGGGTGTTCATGGCATACATTAAAAACACCATGTTTTCTGGTTGGGCGCCCGCATTTGTAGACTGTGAAGAGTTTTACCTCACAGTAGAGCCTCTCCCGGTTACTTATGTCGTGCAGTTACGCGATAGGGCCAAGATAGATAGTGCAGTATATTACACAACTTTACGTTACCATAGAGTTAGTTGATGAGCTCTTTTCATTTGATATGTTGCCGTAATAAGAGCCCGAGTAACTCCCAACATTACGTGCCCGACGGTTAATTCAAGATAATCTTTTCATATTTTCGCTCCACAGGGAAGGGAAGTCAGTAATGATAGTAGTTTGTTATTTCGATTTCCTTGTGCCAATAAGAGCGTGCGACGGATAAAAACCGCCATACACTCGCCATGGCTGTAATACGTGATTTCCGTCAATATATCTTAGCGAGGTTGTTATTAGTATAAGTTATGTCACGGCACCGGTCGGCCCGGTCTCGGGGGCCTGTTTTTACTCGAATATCGTTTTTTACGAGACGTTTGCGCCGGAGCGAGCCGCGCCGCGCCGCTCCTAGTAATGAGCAACCCTACGCCCGCGCCTGTGCCAACTCAATGGGGTTTTAAATGTTATTTTTTAAGTGGCGGAACCATAAAATTGGAAACCAGTTTTAATTTATCAGCGCGAATGTTGTTTCATCCGCTCGCCTGTAAATGTGGAAGGTAATTATGTGCGCAATTTTAGTCGCGCAACTTTATCCGCGAGATTACTTGAATCTGTGTACCAAGTACGCCACGCGGGGACAATTATTTATTTACATTTACATTTATTAAAACTAGTTTCTGTCCGCTTCGTGATATATCCACCGTTTAATTTTAATTCTGCCGGGTATCAGTTGAGTCACAGAAGAAGCGTTGCTCAGTTGATCGCTGAGTGCTACGTGAGGCCCGGCATCAGCAGTAGGTAAACGTTACATAACGCGAAACTATACATAGTTGTGGTAGGTCGCGTCGCACATTATCTATAAAATTATAAAGCGTACGTGTCCTAGTACACTCGCTATCATTGTGATAGGTGGTGTGATATAGGGCGCACTGTTCGCGCACTGTGCACTGTGTGTGTTACTGTAACTTTGTAACTAACTAACAACGTAGTTGTAACTATTCTGTGGTAGTGCGTGCACATTTGAGCATAAGATCTTAATGGAATTAAATGTATAATTATGCTGTTTGAAGAGCAATTTCTCTCTTCATCATCATCTCTTTATCATACCTATATGCCTCGTTAGCGTAGTAGTCCTAAGCGCGACTGCTACGCTCGAGGTCCTCGGTTCCATTTCCAGGTCAATCATGTTATTGGGTCTTTCTATGACATTCTCAATACCTAGCAGATCGGAGTTTAGATTTGTGTCATGTACTAGGCTGGCCCTTTATTACACGGGACCCTAACATAACGGTGAACTGTGGGTATACATACATACAGTACGCGTCTGCCTAACTCTTCGGGGAATACAGGTCCCCCGCAGAACTGCTTCAACTCAGGGTTCGATAGCTAAATATTCTCTCTTAGCTTTGTCATGTTACATAGTCAACAATTAGTCGTCAGTCATGTTCAAATCATCGATCGGAACAAGCGTGGACTAACAATCGATCGTGAGGCAATGCCCTTAAGTCGCGGGCGGCTCTTATGCATAGTTCATTTGTTTGTAGTGCTTGCAACTCGGACGCGGACGCGCTGCAGCCGCAGCTCGATACGGTACTGAGTGGTGTTTTTGTTCTGATTCTAGAACTAATGAAGAGTTCATTTTGTCCAATTTATTTGACTTCAGTGCAGTGCTTCTTTTCGCCTGTCTGTATCACGTTATCTTTATTGGATAGTTAATAGTCTCATCATCATCATATCAGCCAAAAGAGGTCCACTGTTGAACAAAACCCTCCCCCAACTACTTCCACAGGGACCTGCCATATGCTGCATTCAACGACTCCATCTCGTTGGAGGCCGTCCTACGCTGCGCTTTCCGGTGCGTGGTCTCCACTCGAGAACCTTTCTGCCCCAGTTGCAAGCTTCAGCTTGATAATCCTTTCGGTTATGTCGGTCACTTTGGTTCTTCTACGGATCTACTCATTTCTTACTTGATTGCGAAGAGAAACACTAAGCATAGCTCGCTTAGTGACCTTGAGCTGTCTTATGAGGCTCATATTGAGTAACCACGTCTCTGTGCCATATGTCATCACTGGTAAGTTAATAGTACACTATTATCATTGCACATGCTAAGTCGCCAATTCCTCGCACCCTGGCCGCGCTAAACGATCTCTTGGATTCTAATCCAACAGGCGATCTGTTTGCGGATGAGTGGACGAAGATTATATTGGTATGTCAGAAGAACTGTGAGAGGAAGGTATGAAAGTGTTTTTACCTTCTTTTATTTACTTTGCTTTGTTTTGTAGATTTTAATAAACTTAGGCTTTTTTTAGTTACTGTAATTGGTGGATCCGTTGTAGTTAATTAAATAAATAAATAAATAAATAAATAAATCATAACTCCAAATACACATAAAATTGTGTGCGGTTTGTTTTACTTATGTAACCGACCCTATAGATAGCCGTTAGGTTCCAGTCTGTTCTTATTAGTGGTGGTACCCACACCGTCGAGGCAGTGTGCAGCGCCCTTGTTTCTCTTATTTTTATTACAAATAACTTCTCTTACGTGTCAGGTACGGGGTACCTACTAAAGTGTCCATGGCAGGCATAATCGTCAGCTGTTTATCGTTTGTTCGCGGGGAGCGCGGTCGCCAACCTACATACCGATATCTGGCGCGATGGACGCGGTGCGCCGATTACCGGGTGCGATTGTGACCACCACCTGATAACGATGCCTTCGTTCACGCCAGGTTCAATTAATCTCTGTTTGTATCTAAATTACGATTTCATTTACGCTGTAGATTATTTTTATTTTACTAGCAACCAAATTAACTGCGAATCTATTTTACTTAAAGGTCAGGGAAACTGGCTCTGTCGCAAAATGACCACTTCTCAAAATGACTACAGGTAGCAAAATGTCCCTTTCTCAGAATGTCCCTTTCGCAAAATGTCCCTTTCTCAGAATGTCCCTTTCGCAAAATGTCCCTTTCTCAGAATGTCCCTTTCGTAAAATGTCCCTTTAGCAAAATGTCCCCTTCCTCAAATAGGCATTAAATTACTTTCATCAGTAAAAAAACTGGTCAAGAGCCAGTGTACAACACAGAGGGGTACTGTATTAATGTTCAATCATTAAAATATGGATAGGTAGGTGCATGCACATAAACTAAAATAAAATAATAGAAATCGAATTTTGTCAGATTTACTGTCAATCAAAAGATCAATTTACACAAATAAACAATAAACTTATTAAACTTAACTCAAATACAAAAAAAAAAATGTTTTACAATCATTGTAATATTTATTTTGATAATAATCGTATTTTTTTTTTATTGTTTAAGTGTTAACTCATTATTTTCTAATTTAGCTAATAATACTTTATATTTCTTGTCGAAATACTTTCATCAGTAAAAACCTTTCAATTCATGTATTGGCAACACTTTAAACAAAACCTATGAGGGTACTTGAAAAATAATTGCAAAAGTTATATGTCAGTTCCCCATTGTAATATTTTAGATTTAAGATTTTCAAAATGAATCAAGAATTTGAGTTAAGTTTAATAAGTTGATTGTTTATTTGTGTAAATTGATCTTTTGATTGACAGTAAATCTGACAAAATTCGATTTCTATTATTTTATTTTAGTTTATGTGCATGCACCTACCTATCCATATTTTAATGATTGAACATTAATACAGTACCCCTCTGTGTTGTACACTGGCTCTTGACCAGTTTTTTTACTGATGAAAGTAATTTAATGCCTATTTGAGGAAGGGGACATTTTGCTAAAGGGACATTTTACGAAAGGGACATTTTGCGAAAGGGACATTCTGAGAAAGGGACATTTTGCGAAAGGGACATTCTGAGAAAGGGACATTTTGCTACCTGTGGTCATTTTGCGACAGAGCCGGGAAACTTAAAGAATTTAGTCCTAAAACTGTTAAAGTCTTGGACGGCTATTCATTGCACCGTAATGACCATGTTGAAATACAGATTCTTATTTAAATGTACATTTCTGTACGCATGCCAAATCTCGTTTACAATTGTTCTTTCTCTTACAATTGAGATAAATTGTTATGGACATCGTCACCCCATTTCATCAATAGCTTAGTGTAATTAACACATTTTATCGTAGGTAAAACGATTTGTTTAAATAACAACCAGTTACGTAGGCATGTCTATTTTTCACAGCACGAACAGAAGTAGGTTATGGTAGTTTTGCAATACTATAAAATTAACGGCTTTAAATCGGTAAATAAAGACCGCATATTAAATTAAGTCAGTCATTTTGCAAATTCTAGAACTACTTAGGAGGAAAGATAATTATTATTATTATTTAAGAAAGTTTATTGCTAAGATGCAGTAAAAAATTTCCGCTAAGCGGTACCTATTTCAATGTCCGTAAAACAGATTTTTCTAGGCAGCAAACAGTCAGGCGATAGATTCGCGAGTAGAATGGCGCGTATGGTGTTGGCGCATAAGTTGAGTTGTAAGTGGGAGGTATCTGGCTGGTGCACGGTGCACGCTGAGGCTGGCGGTGGCCGGGGCGGCGGCGGCGGCGGAGGCGGTGCAAACAGTAGGTACTGCGCGGCCGTTCAACTCTGAACCGAAACGGGGTCGAGGAGGTTACCGCGACGCACGCCCGCGCTGCACGCGCGCACAGAAACGCAACTGCGAATAGCCCCTAAGATCATTTTGATAAACACGTCTAGTTTTGGCTAGGCTTGAAAGAGTGATTGATAGGTACCTACTGATAAATAGGTACTCGCCCAATGACATGGTTTTCATGTGCATACAACTTTTCCTTTATTTGTGCTTTCCGTTGGGAAGTTTTAGGTACCAAGAATTTCTGGCATGGCTAAGTTTGCGATTTGCCAAGGCGATAAATATTTGTTACATATTGTTCTATAAACGTTCCAGCCGCTCCCAATTGTTTCATATTTCTCCTGGTCCCCCAGATAACATCGTTCATGTTTATACCTAGGTCACACCACATCACACCTACTACCTAACTTGTGAGGCACTCTTCTACAAATTTATTCGGATCAGTTCTTCGTAATTGATAAATCAAAACCGTTCAAATATTCAACGATCAATATCGATTGTTTTTTTTTTATTTGCTCTTAAGAAGGCTTACAGACTAATAACATCAATACATGACCAATATAGAAAAAAATTTTGCTAATAACAAGCCTCCACCGATAAATATATATTTAATAGAACTAAATAAATAAATAAATATCCTGGTACATTTTACACAGCACCATCTAGTCCCAAACTAAGCAGAGCTTGTACTATGGGTACAATGGATATAATTCTTATATATATTTTTTGTAAATACATACTTATAATACATAGGAAACACCCAGACAAACAAACATTTATATTCATCGTGTTTTTGGGAATCGAACCCACGACCTCGTGATCAGCAGTCCGGTACTCGAACCACTAGACCACAGACGTCGTCAAATAGAAGATTCTACATTACAAGATACTTACAATAAAAAATACTACTAAGATACTAGGTGTTAAAAAGGTCATGAAAGATTGCCGCTTAGTCTCCGATGCAAATTTCAGTCAACAGTTAACTTGGAGAAAAGGCTCATTGTTATAACTAACAGTTAAGTGATAGGTTAATAACCTATTACCCACGGCAAATAAACTTCAGACTGTAAACCTGCAATTTGCTTTCATGAAATTCTTCAAAGCTTTGAACAGATATGCATTTATCTTTTATAATTTTATATTATATACCCCAAATAAATTCCAAAAAGTGTTTCGACGCTACTTATTATCGTTATTATCATCATAATATTCATCATACCAGGTACCTACTAGGTAGATTTATAATGTATTTTGTAGCAAAGTTTTTGTTTAACTGACGCTTAGTGGCTGCCTAGCTCCAGGGTGTTCGTGATTAGGAAAACACGTTTGTGGCTTAGCGAGACGTTTCCCGAGCCAAAGGTGAACGTCCATTTAGTGGCCCAGGCGCTCGACTGATGCCAACTAATGTAAAACACGAGGTTCTGCCGCCGTTGACAGTCATTGTTCTGAAAACTTTGCTGTCTTATTCTTCTTAGATTTTTTACTATGGTCAATTACTTACCATTAAAATCAATTTCTTAGGTATCAAGAGAGTACTGAGTACACTAATTAGGTCTTACAAACACGTAATCATTGTCAAGGACTCGCGACACGGAGTGATCTCTTAAAAATTGAGATGTATAAGATAACCTGTTTCATGTTAACTTCATTTTATATTTCATTTAATACATTATTGTCATACAATGATACGAATCATACATTGAATGCATTACAAAACCTCAGGAAGTACCTAGTTTCTAACATGACAGCTTCACAGAGTTTCCGTATTCTGTGGTTTCTCGACGATTCATTTTACGGGTCCCGGTGAGATCGAATATAATAATCGCGTGATGCACTGAAAACTGCATCTAAGCTCATTAATTCGCAATGAATTAGCGAAAGGAGTACGAAATCGCGAGGTCGTCGCCCGGTCGCAAGTGGGTCGCGACTCGCGCGCCGCGGCGCGACCGCGAGCGACCAGCGACCTGCCGCGCGATTGCTCGGGACGTTACAATTCAATTTACTAAAATTATTTCAGTATTAATTTTTGTTTCTTACTCACAAACACACTTACCTATACAATGTTCCAGTGGAAATTTCTTCTCCAACCCTTTCCTTTCAATCTTCTTAGCACCTCGAGCGCCTTCATCAGGTCAAGTACAATACTATTGTAAAATGCTGGCCTCTACCTTGGCCATAATGTGGCCATATTTCATGGTTGTATAGTCTGTATTTGAATAGTGCACTTCCCTGTGCTCCCCTAACAATTTATCACGGGGAATTCAGCTCGACTTTTAGTTGTTTTATGTTTTAGTCTATCAGTCATCTCGTCGTCTGAAATGTAACCACTCTTACAGGACTAAATATGTAATACAACTCACTCAGATATGTTTCCAATAGATGGGTACCTACTTAGTATCTATCCGTGATAATAGCATGAAAGAACTTAATGACCATTGATAATGCCTTATGAATTGTTGAAGTAGGTACTTGTCGCAACGAATCCGTTTCCTCAAACGATTAGTAAAGAAAGAAGATTAACGGCAGATTAGATTGGTGTTTAAAACATTTCTAAAAGGCTTCAATTACATTATCATCTTGTGTATAGATACACTAGAATATTCACACTAATGAATGGCGGGGATTGCAAATAGTTAAAATAGAATGGCTGGAGGTCGTGGCCTGCGTGTCGTGAACTCTTCGCTAAGGACGGCCGCGCATATCCGCTCTACTACACTCGACTGTAATTGCATTGCAATTGCATGCGACAAATCGCTGTACCGCTGTATCACGAGTTTTAGCATGTTTGACTGTATCTCTCGTAAAAAGAGTCCTTTTTTATTGATCATATTCTATGGATCGTATAAAGTAACAGACAAACCATAAAAATTATGGTGACATGAGAACAGAAGTCGCAATGAGACGCGAAATCGCATCAGTCCGTCACAATGTACGCCTTAATGTTGAATCAATTCTGTAATTTATTATTATTGCGTGTTGCACTTGCAAAAGATACATCAGTGGAAACACAGGGAACAGCCGCCGCAGCGGCGGGCGCGCCCGTGCTCGTGCTCGCTGACATGGAATTGTTTTTCTATTGCTAATGTATAGGTACCACTCAAGCAATGTTTTATAACCATCCGATAAATATAAAGATAGTCTTATCCTCAAAGTGTTAGTAGATAAGCTATCTTTGGGATAAAATAAGAACACATTTATTATTGTTTATAATCTTTACTTATGAGATATAACTTATCAGTCACATGTAGATGTAGACTACAAATCTGAACGAAATCAGATAAGTTCCGATTAGAAATGACTGACGTGACGGAATTTTCCGGATGGTAAATAAGGTAAGTCAATAATCACTGGTGGGAATACAACATGAGTTATGTATGGTATTAGGTTGAGGAAGAAAGCTATAATATTAATATAATTATTGTATTTGTCACTGTCGCGCTGCTCAGATTAAAAGCCTTTGAATTTAAATGCATACATTGTAGAACACAGTTGCCTCGTGTGCAAATATAGTGCGAGATATGTTAGGGAGGCAAGACCGCGCGTGGACTGGTGAACACAGCGACTCCTCCCGTGTGTTGCCGCTCCGCGACGCGTCTAGTCGCGTGTGTACCAACAGTTAGCTAAACGCGGACCAACGCATTGTATGCAATATAACATATTTTTTCAGTTCCAATTCTTTGCCATTATGTTTTATTATAATTAAAGGAGCAGCAATTGTGAAAATTCCCATTCACATAGATAAAAACATTACATTATTATGTTAATGTTTGTTGTTCTGGATTGAGTTGCACAGTGAAATAGGAACGGCAGTTTCATTATTTATAGAAGTTTGTAATTAATTAAATTGGAAGTGATTTGGCTGAATGGGTCTCGCTTGACCGACAGTGACAAGGGCTTGGCAGGACTGATGTATTCTATGTTAAAATTCACAGAATAACAACGTGAAAATAATAGAGCCAGTGCCAAGTCTGTGGATTCAAGCAGAGACCAACAGGGTGCGTTCATAGAATTTAGTAACAAACATTAATATAGCCTTGAGATTTTATGTCATGAGTACAAACCCACCATCAATTTGGAACTTAACTGTTGACCATTGTAACTGTCATATTTGTGGCTAGAATCAGCGTGGGCGTGTGTGTCAATAAGGTGTTGTTGATTGTAACCAATGCGTGGTGTTGTTTCAGGTGATTTCTGCACTGACGTCATCATGAAGTGGAACGACGTCACGGATATCAGTGAGTTCTGTTTTATATTTTAGTGAAAAAAATAGTTTTTGATACTGACATAAGAATTTAGAGTCGAAAAAGACAGCTAAATCTAGCTGAATGTTTAAACTAAAATTAATTAAATAGTTAAACAGCTAAGGCCTGTAAGAAAATTTAATATATTTGTCCACGCAACGCTAACATTTAGCTATCGAACATATACATACGTCAGAACTGCATAACACTTAATATTGCAGTAGGTTCCGTAAGGATTCAATCATTATTTTAATTTGATTAAACCTTTAAACAAAAAAACCTTCCTTCATCTAAGCTCATAAGATGACCTTCCTGTTATCAAACAATGCGGCAATCCAACGAGCTAAAAGTCAAGTAGTGCCCACGCGTCGCCCACGCTGCGCGCGCGCCGTACGCAGCGTACGCATGCGCGCCAACGTACTCACTCACTACACATAGTACGGCGGCCGACCGGCGAGCGAGCCAACACATCTTATTTTATTTGTGTAACGCACCGTCACCCACTTATTTACAATCATTTCCAAACTATAATTTGGCTAAGATTTTAGTGTACCTCGCCATAGCAAGCAATCAAAGTTATATTTCAGTCTGATCGGCGGACAATTACGGAAGATTGCTTGCACATTATGTGCGAGCCATCACAGCAGTTCCATGACAGAGGAGCAATTAGTGACATATAAACCCACATACAATCAATTCTCTAAATTTTAGTCTAAAAGAAAATATAGGTGACGTAAGATTCACCTTTTACTATTTATCTTTTTACCTTCCTTCTCTGCTACAATGGTAATTATGGTGTGTCTGCTGACCGTTGGGAAAATAGCTTTAAAGCCATTCCTAAGTTGATTAAGAATGTAATTGTCAAGAGCGTACTCGTGAACATTCAGCATACAGAGTTCCTCTGAGCCGAGGCTGCAGTAATCTGATTTCAATCGAGCGAAGTGGACGCCAGTTAATGCCCTAACAAGAGGGGATACCTGTTGTCACATTCAATATTTCAGACGCGCTCAGACCGGCTTATTGAGGCGTCCGTCCCCACCCACTGTCCCACGTGAGAGGCGAATGTGATGTCGCTGCGATCTGAAAATATCGAACAAATGTTTCATTCAAGGATAAATCCAAAAAACTAAGTACTTGCTTCAGGTTTTAAGAGAACAAGAAGGATGCGATGCTGTAAGTTATCCTACACCAGCTTCGATTTATGTCGCACTGTGTGTTGTTACGAACGGAAAGGAGGGTAGCAACGGATATGCACAGCCAGAAATTAGATCAGTCAGCGCAGTTTAGGGAGCTGTGGCTGAATATAGTAGCGTTGGATCTCCTAATGCGATCCTGTAGTTTGGCAGGGAGCGCAGGAAGACGACAGTGTTGCGCCCGGTCGCCGGCCATTCATACCGAAATAACTAGGGTTGACACATACGACGAACATGAAAATGAGTTTCTAATGCTACGGCATGACCTGCGTGTTAACGTGTTAACTAACACGTTTATAGGGGATTACGCAGATGTGGCCAATATTTTAATGTGTCTATTTGCCTACTTTATGAACGTAACGTTAACACTAACGTTAACGTTAACGTAGGTGGAGTAGAAGCATTATAGGATTTTTAGATGTACCTACTTAGTTACTAAGCTGCTTCTAGTGCATACTCTTAGTGACTATGTTATAAATGCCGAAATATATGAGAAGTTTGGCTTTTACGACATATAAATAGTTAAGTTTCGTCGCACATTGCGGAGGCGTTCGGATGTAATCGCGTGTGTAACGCACACTGAGCGTCTTGCGGTCGCGCCGCACCTTGTGGTCAACGTCGCGCGATTTCGCACCGACTTCGCTGCACACGACTGACGAACTAATGACGTGCATTTATGCAGACTACAATAGAACCATAGACGTGCCCATGATAACTTGCACATGGTGTTTATTGACCTAGAGAAGGCTTACAATAAAGTTTATGAAAAAGTCTCGTGCAGTCGACTAGAACCAACGACAAGTTCGTCGCAACTCGCAAGTGTCGCTGTAAATTTGCTCCAAGAGTGGGTGTTAGATACTTAACGTTGATAATTATGCAATAACATCATCAAAATACAAAGGCATTCTGGTACATGCTGTTTGCTGACTGCAGAGTCCCTGTCAAGAAAGAAGGTAAATCAACAACTTGCCTAAATAGTACACATTTCTGGAGAGTGTAAACCTGGAAATCAACAGAACCAATCAAATACACGTTCATTTTGGAATTCATCAATGTTCATCTGCTCTGATTGTCGGATCAGTGATGTTAGGATGGGAAACATAAACTCAGGACTATTAAATATCCTGGTAAAAGGAACCAAACGAATAACTGAGTATAAAACTGTAACTAGCCTAACTTTATAAGAGGGTATTTTAAAGTAGCGCTAGTTGCTGAAAATGTTGTAGTAGTTATGTTATTGTATTGTATTGACATGACTTGATGATGTGATACGTAGCAGTGAAAACAATGTTAATTACTTACATGATGATGAGATGAAAGAAGATCGAAGCAAAGAGGCAGAAACGAGTAGTTTTGAAATTAATGGAGTCAGGAGTTCCGCCAATATAAATATTTTATCTAAGACGTTGCTTGAAAGCTGTAGATATGTTTTGCAAAGAGTAAAAATGGCATTAATAAGCGATTCATTTAAAACTTTTTTATTTTGATGCAGGCGAATTAATGAAACTTAAAACATATTTTTCCAATTCTGTTTACGTAGGTATTTACTCGAACTGAACTTATTTAAATAAGAAAGGAACAGAAAATAAACATTGTTTACCAGGCTAGCAAGCAAAGATGTTATAAGAGCTACTTCGCACGTCACGCGTTTCATTAAGCAGATACACACAGTATTCGCTTGAAACAAATTCAGATGCAACTTTCTTACGTAGGCGATGGGGATACGTTCCAACATTCTTTCAGTTTGGCGGCTTTAGCGAAACTGGGTTATGTGTAACATTCCCAAGTGAACATCTCAAACAATCTAAAATACGGTTTGTGTATAAATAACAGAATTGGGTGTTTTAAAATTTTCGCTGTAAGAAATGTTTATCTGAGCGTGACGGTCGGCCATGTTGCGCTCGCGCCGAATTGCAGATTACATCACTGCGCAAAAAAAAAATCGCGTGCGCGTGCAAGCAGCGAAGGTGCGAGGAGGGGGCGGGGAGCAGAGCGGGGGAGTGGCGGGGGAGCGGCACGCTGTAACGACCTTGGCCTTGCTCGGGCCGCGGCCAAGGTGAGCGTTCAACTTTATACCGTAATTATACATGCGCCCACCAGTCTACCGCCGCACACACTTATTATGTTGCCACAAAGGCGATCGTGACCATACCCGAGAGGATACCCACTATAATATTATACACTACTCGCCTCTAACTCAGCCTCGGGTGCAATGAAAGCAGAAACGTTCAATCCATTACTCGGTTTCTCTCGAATAATCGGCGGATGTTATCGAAACGCCTTGCGGGAACCGCTCTGTATAGCTAAACTTGCAACTCGTTTGGTAGTTGGCTAGTTGGACGACGCGATCACGCTCTCACGTCAAGTGGGTGAGCAAACAGCGCGGTGTTACTGCCACGTATCCATGTACATTAGTTGGGTACACACGAACAGGTTTATAATTAAGCTGTAGCGGCCAAAACTTGAACAAGTTGCCTTTTAGACATGTTACTTGTTTGAACTTTCCTTACTCGTTGACCATTCGTTTCGGATGTTTGAAGATATATTCTATTCAGAAACCAAACATTTGATTCGTGTGCGTAGATTACCGATGTCTGTAAACAGGCGCAGCGCACATTTATCTTATATTTGCTCTCTGATTTTGAAGAGCTAACACATCGTGATAAAACAAAAACTATAGCTCTTAATGGGTTCTCAGATTATTTATTTAGGGTGCAGTGTTTTTATTTGGTACATACTTCGTTTGTATAAGTATATATTATTCAGACGCCAATCACTTCCTTATATATATTAAAAGATGGAAAAAATATGGAAGGGTGATTACACTGACAACTACATCATTAACGAAACCAAAAAATAGACGATTTCGATAAAATAATTACATAATAATATGCGAACTCCACACATTCTAAATACGTGGTATAGTAAAATAATGACGTTCACTAATACAGCACAATAAAAAGGACAAATGAGATGTTATCGCGCCGCCCGGTGCGTGTGTTGTCGTTGGCTATTGTCCAGTGATATGCTTTGGGCGCGCGCCCGGCGGCGTCCGGCGCGCGGCGTCACAACACACCAGGAAATAATAGGTGGCAGAAGGTGTACCTACTCTGAGCAGGTGACGACTAGCAGGGACTATCGAAAAAAAGGATAGGCTACTCGGTGGGATCATCATCATCCTTCCATATACTGTCCAACTGCTGGGCACGGGTCTCCTCTCAGTATGAGAGGGATTAGGCTATTGTAGTCAACCCCGCTGACCTAATAGGGTTGGCAAACTTAACTAGCCTTCTTTCCCTTATTCTTTTCCTGCACCGGTGAAGCGAGCGATAATTACGCACATGATTTCGAAAAGTCAGAGATGGGTGGATTATGGATCCTTGGATATAAACTCGACACATTTGACTTGGCAGTCCAATGGTCATATCAGGAAAGGATTGGAATTTGGAATCAAGGTGCTGAACTGACTCATCTTACGGTGTTTTTTTTCTCTTAATGCCTGTAAACTTATTACATAAGAGTTCACGGGAGCCTCAGTGCTGCACCCAAGTCGGTATACTTCATCCGCAAAGATCCTTCACGATACTCTCCAATGGGAATTATACCTATAAGTAGGTACAGTGATTTACGAATTCCCATTTTGGTTCTCGAATTTTGAATGCAGTTAAAACAATGAGAAATAACACGTTTAGACTTTATAACCTTTGATAATAATATCAGGTTTGTATTAAACGCAATCCTTGGATGTGTATAAAGTGGTTCTGTATGCCAAGCCATCTACTAAAACAACAATAACCTTTACTAATATTACAACTACTTTGAACTATTCACATTTTGCTCGTTTTGTTTTGAAAACATTACGAAATGTAGGTTTATCAAGATTGAAACCATGATTACCATTACCAGTGCCACGAACCATACCATGAACGTATTAAAGCATCTATGCGCATATATTTCCATATTTCTAAGGGCTTGTTTCACAGCTTACTGATAAGTTCCCATTAAATTAGCTGGCACATAATTTCATACAAATCTTCCATTTTTTATTTATTCGGTGGTTTGCGGTTATCCAGAGGTGTTGAATCAGGCCCTAAGTCTTCTAACCTCTTAATTGTTTACAACTCAGAGTAGATTTAAAATTCTTGGTGTAACATTATTAAATAGATTACATTCTCGTGTGGTGTTTACCAAGGACCACAAAGACGTGGTCGGTGGCGCATGCCCGTCACGTACGCGTTGTGGGCCCGCCACATTACCATACTGGTGAACGTTATAGTCGCAATCATGCCATGTCTGCTCATTGTGCCAGCAAAGTGACTCTTATTTGCACAATTTTAACGTTCATAGAACTTCAGGCAGATGAAGTGGAAACGTAATGTTCTGATAAAGGTTCAAAATTGACGAAAATGTCCGTATGTAGATCTTAGTGTAGTGTCCTTTTAAATATCCTACCGCTGTGTCCAAATGTGATAGTTGAGGTTGAGACTTACCACAATTTAAAACTTCGCTCCAATTTAGATAGTAAAACATGGATATAACTTGAAAGAAATTTAAACTAACGATAACAACAGATTCCGCATTCCCAATACCCAAACCAATATTGGACACTTAAATTAATTGAGATTTTACTGTGAAGCATGCATTGTTGGGGTGGAATCGACAAGGCCTCCAAAGTAGCATCATAAAATAGAGTTTATTATAGATACAGCAGGACTATTCTGTGTAGCTGATCTGATCTGCGATATAATGCGCTCTTCGGAAAGCATTATGACACTGGAATACTATAGCAATTTCCGTGTGGTCCGTCTACAAATATATTAACCCCTTTCGGAGCCGTAAGTGTCAAGACATTAGGATTGTCTAAGTCACTGCAAGGTTCTTGTGCAGCAGTATCGTCTCTATCCGATGTACTAAGAATACTAAGTCAGTTTCGTTAGTTATCGATCGGATGAACAAAATTTTACAAAACGTCCACTCGCATTCCAACTTATATTTACAAACAAAGGTCACATTAAAATTCGTTTTTAAACATTTATATTACACATATTTAATCTCTCTGACCTTAAAATTTACATTTCTAATACAACAGTAATCGTTGATGATTAATCGTCGCCATTTTGTTCGCTAATGGCCGCCGTATTTTGTTTTTATACCTACTTGTGCGCCTTGAACTTGACCGGTATGCTATGTGAACATCAGTGATGTTTTTTAAACTACGCATTATAAATAGTGGTAATTATATAAGGAGTTTTGGACACACGAGCCTACTTCTTTAATTAGACGACTTGATATTGTTCAAATGTTTTTATTTCAAATATTGTGTAGAACTGTATTGGAGATAATTCTGTCTCTTTTCCGCTAAAGTGATGTTGCTATATCGTTGATGCTACAATCACTTAGCGTGTGATCTCCGAGAATAGGTAAACCCTTTTATTTCCTGGGAGTCTTAAACCGCTTGCTATCAAGGCGTTTCTCTGGATAGGATTCGTGATTCTCCTTGCTTCAAAATAATTTCTAAGCAAATCGTCATACTCACTTAGAAAATAATACTGACCGATAGTTTATCTTGCGAACGCCAATCTGTCTGCCAACATGTTAGCCCCTCAAGTCTCAAAATACTTACGTGTGGCAGTCGAATGCAAGAGCTACACAGTCCCACAGCATGTATGTGCAAATAAACTTGCGGATTGAATTCAAGGCACATCGGTTAGTTTCAAACTCGGCAGCTAAACAATACAGACCGATGTTTATTAGCGTTGCTTGGTAGTGAGTAACCGCGCAGCCATTATGTGAGCGGCGCGCATGCGCATGGGGCTGCCCACGCGCACGCCCGTCGTGTCACGCCGAATCGCGGATCGACACGCATTTGCGTCCCTAATGATATGGTAACCATTAATTATGACAGATTTGTATCAATTTTGATGTAGTCGTACAGAAGTACCTACCGATCATCCTTTGTAGAGCTAGGAATACATAAACTGTACGGTCGGTGTACTTTGCATGTTTCAAACAGCTAAGTCGAACCCGAACATAAGCGATGTTGACGATTAATGACTCTGAAATCAACACAATCACATGGTTGGAAACAATATTAGACAGCTTTTTCCACGTGAACGCTCTATCCTACGTCTATAAAAGTAACGAAGTAATTTTGTTGACACCATGTCATTTAACAGGAAAGCATTGGCGACAATCTCATCTTTATTTTTCGCGAAACAAACTAAATTATATCTCTTGCAGAAAAAGTACTTAGGTATTGTAAAAATATTACTTTCGTATGTGAAGATGAAAGAGCGAAGAGTTGAAGGCTGTAAATATTTAACAAAAATACAAGCTAGCTACGGGCACGTGATCGCTAACAAGGCCAAAATAACTGTTTACTTTGACATTGACCAGCATTCAGCTGGGTTCAAGCTCACTGTTTTGCTTTTGTTGTCAGTCTTTACTCGTAAGCATCTCACAGATCTACCCTCTTACTTATCAATAACCCAGTGTTTAATTAATATAAATAGAACTGTATCGATAGATAGAACTGTTCAATTAAAGTAATTCAACTTACTGTCTCTCTCATCTTGTATGTCTTGACTCTTAAATCATTCGACTTTCCAATTTATTTAGTACTAGCTTCCCGCCAGCGGCTTCGCCCGCGTGGTCTTATAATTTTTTCCCCGTTTTTGCTACATTTTTCATTACTACTCCGCTCCTATTAGTCGTAGCGTGATAATATATAGCCTATGTTACTCGGGGATAATGTAGCTTTCCAAAGGTGAAAGAATTTTTGAAATCGGTCCAGTAGTTTCGGAGCCTATTCATTACAAACAAACAAACAAACAAACAAATCTTTCCTCTTTATAATATTAGTATAGATTAAAGCAAAATGAAATTTCTGTCAGTTTTTCTAATCGTTACTTATGCATTCTTTTATGTCTTTTTTTGTTATAACGGTCCAGAATATGATTGCATAGGATAGGATTAGTTAGGAAAATTTTCCTTCTACAATAGAGAATTAGATATCATATCAAATACAAATATTTGAGAATCACATCAAATATAATACTAGTAGGTAAGTGCGTGTAAGTGGAATGCCAAATTTGTTCGGTAACAGGCTACGCAGGACTTTAATAAACAAAGTTCCTGCTCTCTCTGACGAATGGACACACAACATCAGTTGGACGTTTCGTGACTTGCTCGCGTCAACGGCGCATTGAATCTTGATCTGGCCGACCGCGATAACTTCGCTTGTCCCTCATTACTTCACTTCCAACTTTGAACCGTACGACGACGACTTTGCACTGTATCCCTCTTTGATAGATAGAATTGACATTTGGAGATGAAAGATAAGTGGAGAGCGATTTCAGTGCGTCGAGGCAGGGCTGAGCCCTTTCAATTATTCACAGGCGGAACACTATTATGGCACACGTATGTTGTTGCCTTCTGTCGGAGCGGACCTTATCTCCACTTTGTATGCTCCTGCAAACAGGGTCGTTGACATCGCTACGTGGCTTTCAGTTCGTTCCGCGTCGGCTCCACTACCTAGCTATTTATGATGCATAATTTCTTTTTTTCTCTTTACATCTAGAAGGTTAATTGGTACAAATTTTAGATGGACTATGGGCCGCACTCAGAGACGTCACTTAACCTTAATGAATCATTAGCTAATGACACCCAGTATATCTTAGTACACTGACAACAAACGCGAATATGGAAAAATAGGTCAAGATATAGTAGCCACTGTTTGTTAATGATTCATTAAGGTTAAGTGACGTCTCTGAGTTGGGGTGTATGACTTAAATTAAATTGTATCTAGGATTGTATGACTAAATCATAGATAGTGTCCTAAATCTAACTTTGTATTCGATTAGTCGGCTGAAATATGCAACCCTGATCGTGTTTATGTATATCCCCCGGGCGGTCGCCGGTCGCCAGCGAAATTAGAAACTTATTCCGGCGTCTATTTTAATTTGTTCTACCCCGCCGATGGAAATAATCCCTTTCTAACGATTTTTATCGTTATTTTTAGTCGGTCGCTCCATGTTCCCATTCGCCACTTGCTGTGTTTTAATGATCCTAATCTTTGTGCGCTATAAATTGTCTTATAACTACTATCATGAACTTTGTCTTAATCATTTCTCCAAATTAACAGCAGGGTCGCATGCATGTAATGATGAACTCTGGTTTCAAAGTATTTGTTCTCTGGAAGGAATGGCCATTCCAATACTAAATACAATATAGAGCTGAGAGAATTCTTCACTGAGGCAAAAATACTATTAAAGTCAACAGTTCGACATCAGAATACAACTAATCCATAATGTGTGCGTTGTAGTAGGATAAACACCTCATTATAAGAGTGACAGGTTGTTTGTACCTGTGCGAATTATATAGGAGCTCAACACTCGTCGTTTTTGCTCCATACCCAGAACATGATAGAAACTAATTGGATATTATACAGTCTGTTATTTGAATGTCTCAATTACTGTCACTGGTTCGGTTTATCTGTGTTTGTTTACCGACTTGTAGATAGCCGCACAACCGGTTCTTATTCTATTTTGGTTGCCTTTTAGATTCGTAGTCTTTAACGTGGACTGGCGTTCTTTCATATTAAATATCCTGGGACATTTTACACAGCATCATCTAGTCCCAAACAAAGCAGAGCTTGTGCTATGGCTAGACGATGGATATAATACTTATACATATCCTTTTTTTTGTTAACCAAATTATATACTTATAATACATAAGAAATACCCAGACAAACAAACATTCTCATAAAATTATTTGTGTCCTGTGGGAAACCCCCTCGTGATGAGCAGTCCGGTGTACTCGAATCACTAGATTCACAGATATAAAAAAAAACTTTGTTTTGAACTGAATGTTATGATTGTTTGTTTTATTTTTTTGAAAGGGGTTCGTAAAAAATATATTTGCAATGCGTAAGTACATGAATTAAAGTATTTGGAATGTCTTCACATATTTTTAAATATGTTATTTTCGTAGAAGTAGGTATCCTAAAATGTTAATTGAAGGTGAACTAGCTAATTACATGAACGCCACACTACTTGATTCGGAGAGCCACGATTTTATACAAGTCAAACCTGTTGTTTATAAGGCTAAGCTGCCTACGTCACTATTTGTTGCCTATTATTTTCTTTCACTTATTGTTTTATTATGTTATGTTATATCTATACAGCGATTTTTTTATCACGTGCCGGAATTTAAGGGCGCATCAGTCATCACCATGAAAAACTTTTAATATAAGACCAACCCTTAAATTGCAAAAAATATCAGCTGTTCCAAACATTTTGTCGAGTTAACAGAACATAAATAAATATAATTATGGAACATTATTGTAACAGCTGATTATTTTTTCGCGATTTAGGAGTTGGTCTTGTAGCAAAAGTTGTTCATAATGATGAGTACGAGTACAATGACCCCTTAAATTTTATCACGTGATAAAAAATAGCGCTGTATATTTATAGCCTATCCGTCGCTTCGCAAACGCAAACATGAGGTATCATTAGGTTTTACAGGAAGTATTCTGTTTAGCAAAATAGTTTTTAAAACGTTAGGCAGCAAATTATACATTTTTTTTGCTCGAGATAAGTTAACCTTTTTGAGTACTTATTGATTTTTCTGTAGAGTTTTATTGCTGTGTGCAGTGTGCTTTATCACGTTTTATTTCTGAAGTATGAACAGGAATTTTCTCTACATAAATCACTAAATAAGTAAATACTTTTACTATAATATTATAATGTAAAGACGCGACTCGCGAGCTCTCTATCGGAATCCGGAAGGTCGTGCCACCATCGAACCCTAATCAACTATAGTGATAAATGTGGCCTTAACAAACACATTTATCTTAGTTGGAGGTTAACTGAGAGGATCAAACACCCATCCTTGCCGGATCATCATCCGCTTCCTTGTTTCTTCCGGCTTAGAGAACTTTAGGGCAAGAATCCCGTGACAAAACAATACAAAATGACTTAGTCTGAAGGGCTGAACTACAATACAAGCAAAAAGATCTTGGCACGACAATAGCCTAACGGTTGGGGCGCTAACGTACTGTTGGACATAGACTTATTCAATACTGTAAGTACTGTCCTTCACAAATAATCGTGTGTGTATTGAAACTTGAATCTGATATCGTTTAATAGTTTATGAAAACCTCATTTGATTTTGAATTCATTAGCTATAATTATCTCGATACAGGATGGCCCATTTACAGCTGTCCAAAAATTGATTTTTGGATCTAGGACATCCCAAGTATTAATCTTAACGCAACATATAAGTATGTTCCCTCGACTTGAATGCGTTTAAACCTTATCTTGCTTGATGGAAAGCACAAACACGGTCTTGAGCACGCGATTCAAGTAGGTAAGTAATTACCCTTTCAGGCCTTTAGGCTCTCACATTTATTCACGAGCACATAAGCGTTTATTATTTATGTTCGAAGCATATAGAAGTTTATATTCCAATCTTATATGTGTATCTCGACAATACGTCGAGTGAACAGTGCCCCGACCATGAGTTTTTCTCACTAGACTCGCTAGCGACGCCGTAAAATATTTGTATGGAAACCCTCGCAGCGCCTCTATCGGTTACGTAAGGAACTTAAATCTACTATGAGATTACACCGTTTCGTTGCGTAAAAAACCTATCGAAAGCCATTCGATAGAACTCATGGTTGAGGTACTGTTCCGTATCTGCATATCTGTGCAGAGCATCTGCAATCTTCGTAAGTATAAAGTAGGAGTTGGCAGCATAGAAATAATGTCGTACGTTGCGCTATAACTTTATCGGTTCGAATTTACATGTAGTCAGCACTTAGGTAGGTAACTAGGTACCCTTATTTATGTCCTCACTATCAGTCGTCGAAAACTTATATCTCATCAGGCAAACAGTCAAAAAAGCCTTTACATTTTTTGACGTTGCTATCAACAGCCGATAGATCCATAATATATTGTAATACTTACTCGAAATCTAAAACTGATAAAGAGCAGTTAGAAATCTTCTATTTGAATGAGTTACGAGGCTATAATATATTATGTTGTGTATGATGTGTGAGCGGCGCGGCGGCGGCGCCGCGCAGCCTGCTACCTAGCTGCCTGCCACAAGTTCAAGAATATCCCCTCCCACCGTCCTGTCCGCCTCCTTCCGTCTCTCGTGCATCCACCAGCTTCCGCTCCCACCTCATTATGCTAAACGCAATCAGTCTAACTATACTAAGAAGACAGCGAGCTGTCAATAAATTAGACGTTTTATGCTATATATAACCAAGTACATGGATTTGACAGGATGTGCAAACTTGTTGTAATTCGAGGCCAACCAGTTTTTCTATTGGAATCTTATATTTGGTTTCTGGCCTAAGGTATATTTAAAAATTTAGAGACTATACAGTTACAGGTGAACTTAATTTTGGTCCTTTTCTATTAAAAGCGGACCAAAAGACCAAATTTTATCATTTTCTTAGTAGGTAATGCTAATCTATCTACTATGAACGTAATCTTGCTCATGCCATGAGTCATTGGAAGTTTATAGGCATATGGTGGCGGGCACCAACCCTGCTGTAAACAGGCACAAACTTGTCACAACGCGTACCTACTATTAAACCGATATCCTGTACTAATGGTGGCGCGCAGTGTAGGTATTAAGGTATTTTGTGACCATCGTCACTTGCCTGTTGGATTACATTTTGGTTTTATCTTTTAAAAAGAAACTAGTTATATTAATCTTACTGAAAGAAATACAAGGTGGAAGGGACATCGACGCACATCCGAATACCATGAGTTCAGTACATGATTCTGGACCCCCCTGTGTTGAAATTTTCCGTAACATTATTCATAATTTTTTCAATTTTTTCTCCAGTTTTTGTTACTTGAACGTGTAAAAAAACATTTCTATGTAACCAAATTACATTTATAATTAAAAAATAATTATTTCATTTATTTCGAATCGCACGCGCGATAACTTTTACCCCGCGGAGCGTTATAGTCGCGTTTTTAGCAATACATTGCGCGCTCAAAAGTGACAATATCTGTAGGTGAATATGAATGACCTATGTCATTTTATTTTTAAACTTGAGTGAAACCTTGTCACGACGTTTATGCGTCGATGTCCCTTCCACCTTGTATACTATCTCAGGCAGGATTCTAACCTGCGTTTATCCGGTTATGTTCATCGGACGCTTTAGCCACAAATCTGCCGAGACCACTGCCGATACCGTCACTCCGTCAGCCTGCGATATCGAATTTCTCTTTTACAGTGTGACGTGTTTTCATTGCTTATTTTAATTCCAATTGTATATGAAATCAAAGCATTACAGAAAAGAGCGCGTTTTAGGTGTTTCTTTGCCACAGAACAAAACCTAGTAACCTTTTTACTCGTGGATGGAGCGTGCTAAACATAAAATCCGTATAATAAAGGTACAAATGAATTAATTTCTATTGTAAATAACGGGAAGTAGGTCATGTTAATATAAGTCATTGTGTGTTATCATTCACGTAATGTATTTATTTCCTTGTGTAAAGTTAACAGGGCTGAAATAAGTATTATTATTAGTATATCTACAATATACAATCGCTCAGTTACCTGGTCATTTAATGGTTAATAGCATTTCTGTGGAGGAAAAATTAAGCCAATTCATGTTTTCTTGTAAACTAATTATGTTCTTACTGAGTGACTGACTAAACTTTCAACGCACAACCAAAACAACTAAATCTAGAAAGTTGAAATTTTGAAAAGGTATAATTTATAGTATTATCATCTGATGAGAGACAAAGTCCGTGGGGCAAAGCTGATCTAGGTATACTGTATTTCGGCATAAACATTGACTGCGAAGCTTTAATTTAATTTGTATTAAAAGTTTAGATAGAACGGAAATATAATAATGGTCGTTCGTCGTAGTGCTTAGGTTAACAGCAGATTTGGCCATAACTATTTAGTAAGCGCAATCGTTCTCCCATGAAGAAGCAAAAGGGAAATCATATCAGAAATATCAGAAAGACAATATCAGAATCAGCTGTTCCTTAGTGTTCAGTAGCGTAGTCTGACCAGCGGCAGCGTATCCTGTAGGACATATCCCACTATAATTATATCCGCCTACAGCTACTTCAGTTTCGTCACAGACAGAAAAAAGACGACGATACAAGTTATTTAAAAAACAACGGTACTTTTATTATGAGGATGCTGTCGCCAATTATATCGTAAATCTGCAGAGGCGATGCCTCCTCACACGCGAGACATGCCAGTGTATTGAACATACGTTTTAACGACCACTTTTATAGACGCGTATAATAAACACTAAAATTAAAATTAACAATTCCGAGAAAGTCACTGTTGCGATCTGTACCTAAGTCCTGGGATATCACTATCATTATTATAAATTATTGAATTTTTTCTTATATCCAAATACGCTACTCTATATAAAATAACATTATGTTATTATGTAGATTAATATACATTGCTGTTATACTTTAATATTAAGATGAATGAGCAATTATAGTATAGTTAGTATCTGTTTGACTGCCACAGTCATTCTGACATGTTCTCCCAGTGACATGTGCGATGCAGCAACACTGCAGCCGAAAGGGCAAACTAATAGATTTATCTGTCGCCGTGTGTACCACAAGAAATCTATTTTTTTAATTAAGGACCTATATTTGGGTTCGATAGATGTGTCCTTGTCATCAATGTAAGTTTGTAACCGTAGTCATTTGTTCCGCAGGCATGGGCGGCGAGGCGTGCGCGTGCGCACCGGCGCCGCCTCGGCTGCTGCCCGAGCCGGAGCCCGACCACCTGTACGACCACCACTCTTCAGAAGAGGAACTAGAGGTGAGTAACACGCTATACTGTCACAGTAACAGCATGGCTCAGCAGAGTGTACCACGTTTGTGAACCTTTGTTGTCTTAACTGTAGCGTCAAGTTTGTTTATCAGATTTAGAACCATAATTAATATGTATAGTCAGTACAGTACATTATGTATATTCTGTCGTTATTTCTTAATTTAGTACCAATTTCGTTCGGTTTAATTATAAATGAGAATAGCTCAATCTGTTTAAAGCTGTCGGTCGAGCATACTTATTATATATATATATATATATATATATATATATATTTATACACAGAAGCTAAGAAAAACTCGTTTAATCGTTATGTACTCATAAACAATAATGTGACTCCCGATGAAAGTTGATATATGTATTTTTCAAAGTGATAAGTAATGACAAATGTAATACGTAGCGTGAGAAAAATACTGTAACTGAACAAGTAGACAACGGCACTAGCTGAATGTATTCCAGTTGGTTGCAAACGATTCAATCATTGTCTCCAGATCTAGGTCTCACGCATGGCCTCTAAATGTAATCTTGTTCGGAATTAATCTTAAATCAAACCTTTTCTTACCAGACAAGATGTTATAATAACCGTCCAAATACTTAACCGGCCTTATTAGGATTCAGGACCTGTAATTTCTTTTTCTAATAATTTAGTAAAATTGACACTAACGGTTTTTTCAATGACAGTTTCAAATATTTGGTTTGCCCCACTGAACTCCACATTTAATAATATCGGCTAATACAACTGGGTCGTTCCAAGCATGTACAAA
This sequence comes from Acronicta psi, assembly GCA_946251955.1. NCBI lineage: Eukaryota > Metazoa > Arthropoda > Insecta > Lepidoptera > Noctuidae > Acronicta > Acronicta psi. The sequence continues at coordinate 14,898,701 of OX276475.1, read as the reverse complement.
ATAAGATAAGAATTCCTTTAGTACACAGACGCACTTTCTGCGCCGAATTCATAAAATATTCAATTACCAAGATACACACTTTCGCAATTACAACATTACACTTTGAACTTGAGCACACAATCTTCGGCGAGCAATCTAGTTGAAACGTCAGAGAAGAAGAGAATTTAATCAACTTTGTTCTGTCTGAGTAAATTTATAGTCGAGTTATTAAATTAAAAATAAAACTATCTCAAATCTTTCAAAGTGTGAAGTGATTTATTTTCACAAAGAGCTGGACTAGACCACGTTAGTAGGTATTCGCGGGTTAATGTTCAAACACTTGAATGGTCGACTCGGAAGCACATGTTCACGTGTTCTGTAATACACAATCTATTGATGTTTTACTTACAAACGTATCGTTGAGCTGTAGATAAATCTATGCGGTTGGATAGACCCATCATAGTTCACTGTTGATAATTACATCTTAATAAATCTATGTTAAAAATTATAAGCTTAGAAAACGTCCTAGAATTCTGCGATTCTGGTAATTCGAGCAGTCCGCCGTTCATGGAAAATACATTAATTGTAGTCCAGCAAATGTTTTGAAAAACTTAGGTGCACTTAAACAGAAGGAGTCGGTGAGTTGTTGGTAATAGTAAAAAAATCCACGTTATCAAGAATAGTTAATGACGTAAGTAATTTGACTTTTTGACTCGGTACTGATGACGCCGTTCTACTCAGATATTGAGTAGGTATAACAAATACAGCTGCTGGAGAAATCTACTAGGTTCTGAAATTCTGAACTAAGTGCGATCGTAGTTAGGTACTAGACCTACGGAACTCAAAGATGGCCCTAATGAAACGCAAAATAGAAGGTTTTGGACAATTTGAGATGTTGAGATGATGATGTTGAACACATGTTTTATTTTTGTTTACCAATTTAAGTTTCGGAGTTTAATTGATTACTTGTATGTTAGCAATTTATTGATAGTCAATAAAAAGCGGTACGTTGCGCAACGGAGGCGAGTGACTCCGGCCGTATCTCACAGCACCAATGTCCGGCACTTCGCATGCCGCATTAATTCGCAACGACACGCCGCAACTAAATTACAGTCGTAGACAACCTCTCCCCTACCCCGCACTGCCTTCCTTACCCCCTTGCATCCCCTTCGCACCCCGTAGTGGTCATCACGGGGTATATTAGGCAGACACTTGACGTATACCTCAATATTTCGACCATGGAAGCAGGTACTTTATTTAGCGGGCCGCCGGGTATTGGCAAAAATAATGGCATGTCCCTCATCGAAAGGGCAAAGGACCCATCCTTAAAATAGAAGAAGGTCAAACGCACGTTAAACTCAAACGAAGGTAAAACTCAGCATGTTTTTGGAATTTCGTGAAGATTACTTGTTTAGTTAGTTAATACCTCTTTAAAATTCGCCCGGAATGTGTCGGATGCAGTCAATTTAAGTTTTATATCTGAAGCTACGCTTGCATTCTTTAATAATTTAGCGACAGATACATTAGAGTAATGCAGTTACATGATGTGAGGAGATTAAAAAGTTAGGAGAGCAGGTGAACGCCCTCCGGCGAGGCGAGCGAGCGAAAATTGCCTCAAGCAAAAAAACAGCCGACCTCATCTACCTAGCGTCATACGTTCTACTAATTTAATGTTTTTACTGCACTTTTTCTATACGGTACGTCCAGCCATCCAAATTATGTAATTTACTACCATCTGACTTGTGCACTGTGCATCTGCATTTGCGTTTTTCGGATGTTCGATTAAGTTGTTTTTGTGTGGCGGCGTGGAATATATATCTCTAGCAAACATAAGAGCAATTTATATAATATTAGTAAACAGCAGTAGTGGAGAGCAAAGTGTAGCACACAAGTGCGCGTGTCGTGTACGCCGCGTCGGTATCGTCTTCCATTGTTGGTGAAGAGGCCGCGTCAAGCGGCTCCGTCTATAACTACACAGAGTACACTGGGCCCGTTTATCTGCTCCGTGGCATAATGGAGCCATCAACTTGTCCCCCGCTAAGTTTTGCATCGCATTTCTATACGGTGTCTGTTTGTTGGACGTAGACCTCGACGAAAACGTGGCATTGTCTCCAATCCTCGCACTTTACACTGCTCAGAGCTGCCAGACGATATGGGCTGTATTTGAGAAAAACTGCAAGTGATACACCGTGCGTAGACAATTAAATAGCGTCAGTGCGACCAGCTCGTTACTCGTATTAGATCACGAACAAGATTTACCGCTCTGGTGGTTCGTAAACAAATTAGGCTATCAAGTCAATACAATTATTTTCAATTATAACGCGTATGTAGAGCGCGCGAAATTGTGGATCGATACGAGTGGCGGCTGGCATTTTTTCGTAGCGAGTTGCCGAGCTGCACACGCTCTCCATCTTCAGTTGACGCTCGCTTCTTTTTTTTCAGTAACAAGACAAAACAATCCGTGATTTTTTATTCATTTTTTCCCGTCTGCCGCCTGCATAACATTTTGTTTATCTTGCGCTTGGCTTGAAATTAGAAATTCTTTTGTCTCCGCACTTTTTTAATTGCAAAAAGGAAACGGAAATGGCTTTCTAAAGAAAGAAAAACGTCGTGTGATAATATTAAATGCGTAAAGCCATTCCTACATTGTTTGCTCTCACGAAGTATTCAGCGTGGCCGTGCAAAGGGGGGGCTTATTAGCGTCACACTGAGACTGCAACAGCGCGGGGTTTTCTTGCTTAAATTATTTATTGTGCAAGGTGAATTTTTGCCGTTAACATTTTAATGGCTCAAGAATATCCCACTTCCTTCAGTTTTACATAAAGTATCTTACGCTTAGGCAGTATTACTTATGCTCAAAGCGAGTAAGTTGTACTTCCAAAAGAGTCAGCGGAAAGGGAGAGGGATGCATAGACTACTCTCTCGATCCGTAATAAAGGCATCGGTCGCCGGAGGGCGCAAGCAAACCTCCAGACTCCAAGAGTTTAGCCTGCGGGTGGTTGACTTGAGGAGTCGCCTAGATGGCCCCAGTAGACGTACGTTTTAGACGTAGTAGAACATGCCCTAAATAGAAAGCGAGGATAAGCGTGAAATTTCATAGGACATCTTAGACCCACAAAATAATGGTCGTATATAAAGGCACACTCTTAGTGTACTAGTCACTTCGGGTCGGGTTATCTGGCACCGGCACTATCGACCGCTAGACGTGCCCATAATCGCGGCTCATTTCTCAACAGACTAACCAGCACCGCGGCCCTCAAAGGCGAGGCGGTTTTTTCGCCGGGATCCATCCATAATGAACGAGCGGTCAGCCTAAACCGTGGAACTTTTCTACCACAGTTAACAGTACTCGACGGGACTTCTCAACGCGTTTCTAATTACACGCTAAAATATTCAACGTCGCCGTCGCGTACTTCTCAGACGAGAGTTTTGGTTCTTACAGCCTTTCTTTTTGTTTAGTCCTTTCGGAAATGTTGTCCCGAGACATGTCGTTTCGGATTATGTGTATCCCGCTGTTACTAGTTTAGGCCCTTTACTGATCTGTAAAGATCAGTGATCTGAGAGATCGAACTGTAATAACGCTAATTACCTCCTCTTTGATGTAACTAAAACCGAGCATCATTTGACGCGTTAGCGTTTTTTATTTTGATTGTATGAGTATGTATATCGTATTGACGTGAATTGCGAGCATTGCTCTTGCGGAATATTCTTATGTATTTAGGCAGTAGGTCTTAACGATGGTCTAACACTTGGTTTTTATGCTACTTGATTTGGATATTATGCTCGGCCGACTCGTAGTCCCCATACACGTGTCACGTCATGACGTTGGTGAGCGGTGTCTGACGGTGCGGCGGTGCAGGTGATCAATGGCGCGCCGCGCGGTGGCGGCGGCGGCGGCGGCGCCGGCGCGGGCGCGGCGGCGGGCGCGGGCGCGGCCGAGTCGCGGCGGCGCGGGGCCTCGTCGCCGCCGCCCGCCGCGCCCGAGAAGCGCAAGTGGCCCGCGCAGCCCTACCCCGACGCCGACGCCGACGAGCTGGCGCCGCGCCCCGCCTCCTCCGATGATGACGATACGAAGGTACGAGATACTAATACCCCATCTGCATTAGTGCCATCCAATGTTTACACTAATACTTGTATATATATTCCCTTTTATACTGTAATTCTAAGACTAATATTGAAGTGGGGCCACGGCGTTTGCAGGTGGAGACGCCCGTGAGATTCCGCACGTCCCCGCCGCTGGAGGCGCTGAAGCCGCGGCGCGCGGGCGCGTGCGCATGCGCGGGCGGCGCGCCGCTGTCGCCGCGCCGGCGCCGCACGCCGCTGCCGCCGCCGCGCAGGCACCGCCCCGCACTTGACTTTGATAAAATGCAACAGGTATGTACTACTATAAGAAACTAACCCATCTCATTAATGCAATGTGTACAACGGCAACTATCAAAAGCGTGTTAGGATGTTAGTCGAAGGGACGCTCCACGCGCAGTTGTCGTCTTCTGCAGTTTATACATTACATTGTATTGTATACTGTGATCGACACATCACATAACTTCTCTCATCTAAAAGTCCAAAACCTTCTTCCAAAATTCTCTTGTACCTACACTAACACACATACACTAACACCCAAAATCTACTACGAAAACAATATCGTACCTACAACTGTCGATGTGTGTCATAATTGGGAGCTATACCTCGCCGCCCAGGGTCACGAGCGTCCCAAACATACTAATGTGCGGCTTGCCCGCGGACGTCACCCGAATTTTCGCTTCTATATCCTGAATCCTAAGCTACAATTTAATGAATACTAAGAAAAATTCGGAGAAATGTAACTTCCAGATGTCGTTGATTTCTTCCGTCGTATCGACATTAGCTAGGTTACATATCTCGTATGAATCCGCCGCTAGAGGCGCTTGTGTAGCATGAACTCTCCGTAATGTTAAAACGTATTGCTTGTGGGTTGACTACGCGGTTTTCTTTCTATTATATGTTACGAATACTACACTACGTTGAACTTTGAAGCAGTGAAGGTAATTAAATCGTCACCTGTATTAAAAATGCCCAAGTCAAGTTGAAGTACTGGCGATATGACGGGAAAAAGCACGATGTAAAAGAAAATCCTTAAATTAATTAGGATTTGGGACAACGTTTTGATTGAAAATGACATTAAAAGTAGATAATGTGTTTGCCCCGCTTTACCATAACATTGGACTGCAATAGTCAATATCACGCATCGTCAAAAGAAATCTTATATCGAACGCTCTTTCCAAATTCGCCAAAACGATACCTTGACTAATTTCGAACGCAAATGCGCTGTGGGGCCAATAACAGATAGTTACCGTTTAGTCACAACCGCCGACGTTTAGTTCTGCTCAGCAACTGGTAGTGAACGCTAACAGTAGTTCCAGATTGTTTTTTCATGGGTAGGTATCGTGATTAGTGACCGTAGCTATTGAGCCGATGGGTGCCAGGCTAGCGATTTGAATAATCCTATGAATAATTTAAAAACTTAAAATAGGATCGTGGATTGCGTTTGAATTTGTTTTAACTTGTATTTCAGATATTTGGTTGTTGCTAGGTTTTGATCCAGGTGTTAGTGATTCAAAGTTTTTTAAATATAAAATTAATTGGTTACAACTTATTATCCAACGTTTATCAGCGTATCCAGTAAAGTGATTTTCACTTGACCATCATAGTTATACAAGGTGGAAGGGACATCGACGCACATCAGAAAACCAGGAGACCCTTATGTGTTTAAATTTTCCGTAACTTTTTTCAATTTTTTCTGCAGTTTTTTTTACTTGAACGTGTAAAAAAAAATTATTTCTATCTACCCAAATTAGATTTATAATTAAAAAATCATTATTTTATTTATTTCGGATCGCGCGCGCTATAACATTCACCGCGGAGCGTTATAACGTATTTCCGCAAAAACTTAATTCAAAAAGTTCAGGTCGAAATTTAATGAATTTAAAAACAATTAACACTATTTTGGACCTTTTTAGATAGGTAACAAAATTGTAATTTGCGCTGTTTAGAATTGTTCAGTCAGTGTGACTGGTATTCTTTCATAAACATTCATTTTATTTTAAATCTTATTATTAGCGAACACTATAAATAAATATATTTTTCATCCCACCATCTCGGAAAAGACTATTTTTACTCTTCGATATCTGAGTGCAAAAGTCGTTTTTATCCTCTAGAGAGACAAAGTAAATTGAATTTAGAACATCCTGCTTTTACCCCCCTGGCGCTGAATTTATCATACAACTTTTTTTTTTATTTGTTAAAAACTCAGACTTGGAACCTTCCCTAGGTTCCGAGTCTAAACGCAACAAAGTATCGATATGTCGAATCGTTTTTTTTTTTGAAAATATCAGTATCGATACTGATATTTTTATTTAAAAATATCGATATATGGGCAATATCTCTTAAAAACCAAATTATAAAACAACAAATCAAGTCGACCAAAAACAAAAAATACATTAAATATAATTTGTTAAAAAGATGTTAGTATAATAAAAGTATTCCTTTTTGGGATTTTATAATCTTAAAACTTATAAATGTTTATTAGTCTGTAAAAAATATAGATTTTTATACCTTTTCGATACTTTGAATTTTATATCGAAATATTAAATATCGCTCAAAAATATCGATACATTAAAAAAATAATATCGATATATCGATATTTTTTCAACAAGCCTACCGGAACTTTCTTGGTGTACTTTTTTAAGTCACTAACACCAACATTACAATACCTAACAAAAATATTACACTCAAGTAATTGTAGCAACGTTACTTTCAATTTCTCTTAATTATACCTAGTATTATTTGTTATAATTTAAAGAATAGGTATTCTGTAAAACTTACCTATCATATAGTATTTAATACCTAAAATGAAATAAAAGTATCTTGTGGTGGTAAATGTTTTTTTAGTCATTTCCTCGCTGAGGTGGGATGAAAAGTTACGTGTTGCACTCGAGTGCAAAGCTTTTTCACCTTGTGCGCTGACGCTCAGGATTCTAATTTTTGAATCCTTCGCTTGCTCGGTCATCAAAATTGAGCACGCGGTTAAAAAGCAACTTTGCACTCTTGTATAACAAATAACTATTATTACGTTTATGATAAATAATGTACCTAGGTATTGGGATTGTATCAAGGCCATTGTCATCGTTTTAATCTGGTATTTTGATATAGCTACCTTCGAAGGTACCAATTCTTGAAAATCTAAATGTAATTTTCTGAAGCGTAGCGTTACTTACAACGTAAAATAAAATGTTAAAGCAATATAAATGTCGACAAACAAGAGAATCTCTTGAACATTTTTCTTCAGTTATTTAATAAAGCCAAGAGTAGCTTAAAGAGGAAATAAAATAACTTCAAGTCTTATTAATTGGTAAGCTTGATTACAGTTAATTCTATTTGTCACATCTATATATAACAAGTTAGTATTACTAATAAACGACTTAGGGTGGGTTAATGGGGGATTAATTGGGTATTGCTAAACATAATATTTGGTAAAGTTATCAAAATGTTATCCAATCTCTTTGATCAAAGTATCTAACATTGGACAAAATAATATTACGTTTACCCTAATACATATTCACATTATCGTCGTGAGCATAGCTTTTTCCAAGATATGTTCAGTTTCCGCTTCCACCTACATAACACAGAGCGACTATTAACTGAGACTTACATCCTAACGACTGGACATTAACGAATAGTATGTATTATGGCAGCCGGCGGCTACGCTCTAACTCTAATAACGAAAGGAAATTTTGATTAGGAATGGTCTCAATGGTTTTAAGCCTGTAATGTCCCACTGCAGGGCAAAGCCCCCCCCCCCCACTCTCTGTGTCCGTGGCAATCTCCAACCAGTCCAATAATATGTAAATATTTAATTGACCTCAATCTACACATGAGTGCGAACTAGTAGTCTTGCAGTGATGAGTTTCCATACTACTTTATCAGCAAACTGGAAGTTCTCAATGTTATACACATACTCAAGAAGAAAACAGAGACATACGGGGCCTTCATTCATTATTATAAATGAATATCATATTAATGAGAAGTGTTTACACCATACGGTTATATTATTTATTCATGCGTTTAATGTTACATAGGAATACGATATCAATTATGGCGGTAATTAGTGGCTTCGCAACATAATGGTGCTCACACACGTACTCATACCTAGGCATATAAATAGAACACAGAATGTACCAGCTGCTTATAATCCTGAGCAAGCCGCCATTGGACTCGAGTCGGAATCTACTCACAGATGCAATAAGTTCTTTTGTAATCTAGGCGATATAAGCCCCAAATTGTTGTTGAATGTTAAAGCTTGATTCGTAGAACTCAAAACTATTTTTATTTATTTATTTCACATAGGTAATTCTAATTATAACATCTTTACAGAAATCCAAATAAATTATATTTATACATACAAAATTGAGAATTTGATTGTATTTTTACTTTTTCGCTCTTTTAACTTACGCATTCCGTTTGCCTGCGTATCGTGACCGGCTCCTAATAACTTTAATCACTTTACTATGATTGCTATTCCCACAACACAAACACGAGTGATATCCAATTTCAGATGATAACAAAAAATAGTAGGCTTAGCTTAGTTTTCAAATGCAAAATGTTGACATAAGTATTAAGGCATCAGATTTACATACACTTTTAATAATAATCATTATTTTTCCTTTGTTACATTAGGTTTTGTAACTTCATGCATATAATAACATTCTCTTGTAATTTCTATCTAGTCTATCTAGCCTGTATTATCCCACTGCATGGAGAAGGCCTCCCTCTCCATCTTCGCGTTAGTCTACCGCGGTGTCGCCTGGCATTTATGGGATCCATACGGTGGTTATTTTAGCCCACTTCGCTTCAGATTCGATTTATAGACGTTTTTCTTTATCTTAGAAGCCAGAAGTGTATTCAATGAACAGTGTTCATTGAACACCGTTCAATTCAAGTGGGTATGTGACTAGATTTGAACACTGTTTGTCCTCTCTGTTTTGAGTATGACACATCACGTAGTTTATGTGTCTCGTGCGACTAAACCCGCCAAACTTACATTTTGATGCTAAATATCTTAGTATATTTTATAAAGTAGGTATTTTAACATTATTTAACAGTTATTAGGCCCATACTTCTTTGAATGAGACTTATAAAACTTCAACATATTGGTAATATTATTGAGTCTGTAGTTCTGCATATCGCCCTTTATTCAATCGTACTACAATATTAGACATTGAAATAAAACTACATTCTCCGCATTTTATCAAAATATGTATAATGATATCCAAACTTCGGATCTATTACGACATCCACACGGTTAGACCATGGATGCTGTTGCAGAACCTGGTTTAGTTCAATATTCCTGTAAATTGTATTGTTCCTGTAAAGATCTACAGCTTCATGGCACAGTTCAGAACACAGATAAAAGAGTCATAGCATAATATTGCACACGCAATAATCCCACCATCCGATGCAACTCCGTGATCATCAAATTTATTCGAGACAAGTCATAAGACATTTGGTGCGCGTCTCCACGGCACATGGCGGCGCATAATGAACGCACATGTGGAGCCGTGCGCTCCCACGGTCGCATGTGTACGAAACGTGTAGTATTGTGTACCTAGTGTAATCCCTTTACTAAGGTGATGACGTTTTGATAGTTTATAGTGGTAAAGATAATAAATTGTTGTGGCGTTAGGAAAGCTGGAGACTATCTTTACGAAGTCTGTGCTGATAATACACAATGGTCTACGCCTCTAAAAAAAAGGTGTCATCAAAAGCTTTGACCACTCCTAGATCCTAGTCTGTATTCCCTGAAGGGCTAAAGGCAAAGTGTACGTTCTAATGCACACCCACAATTCGCCGGTTTATGTAGGTCTTAAGTAATAGGGGGCTAGCCTAACGCCATCAACCGAAGAAATCCAGATTCCGAGTTGCTAATGGGAATTTCAAAGGAAAACCCAAATAAACTGCTCGAATTGAACCTAGAACTTCTAGCACAGCATAGCAGTGTCGCTTGGGACCACTAGATTGACGAGGCTCTATTATGTGTAATAAAAATCTACCATTGGGAGGTAACATTAGTTCAAAATATGAAGTGTTAGTGCGTAGTAAAAACTGTCACCTCATCCAAGGCCCTGGTGTCTGCATTGATCTGCATCACTATTTCCTTTTCGCGAAATCCCTTGGTTTTGTCTGCCTTGCTCGCAATCACGTTTCGGGACAAATTTCGCAAAATTATACGTTTAATTCTGGAAATATGTACGGCATGGCTTCGTGGAAAATCGTTTGCCGTGATCTTAAGATTAGTCCTGGTCTAAATCGGTACTAAGAATAAGTACCTTGCATGGTTTGTTTGCTTAATCATTATATGCTTGTACCTAAGTCTGTATAGGAAACATTTAGCAGTCATCTTGTCAGCTTTAGTTGGTGTGTGTGATTTAATAAGGACATATCCTAGTGGCACACGTAGGAACTGTCGTTATCTTGCTCTAAGACTTACATAAGCTAGCTACATGCAAGCAAGCTAGTTGCACCTTTAGTGATACGTTATCACGGCCTTATCGAGCACCGGGTCAATGACCTCACATGCATGCGGGTGCTTACATCTGCGATCCGAACTCTACAATACAGATAGATAACAGCCAGATATTTATCATGTCATAATTTTGATGTTGACCGATATTCTTATAAAATATCTCCAAACAGCAATATTTTTTCAGCAGTGCTCGGTGCTCGTGGGAGTTCAGTGTGGGGCATCCTGTGTTCGATTTCCGAGTTGATCATGTTAATGAGATTTTCTATTAGGGACTCATTTGCTAGTACGTAGCACTCGAATACCAGTTACTTATTACTCATCAATAGATCACAAAATCTCAGAAAAATAACGCCTATAAAATTTTAATTTAGCGTTTGAAATGGCTGTGCCGATTTCGTCGTGACTTTCACTCGCAGATAGCTAATGTTATAAAAATTCACTTGGGCTTCTTTTATCTAAGAAATTTAAAAAAAATGGATAAACGCTAGTAACACCGCGAGTATTATTTTAATAATACGCGATTAGAAATTCGTCTGATAGGTACGTGCCTAGTTCTTGTTATTCCTGCATTTGCAAAACATCTCTTGTAGGTAACAAAAATAAACAGATCTTTAAGTAAAAAAAAATAAACAACCTCGCAAACTAAGGAAACATTGCTTGTTGTTGTAATGTATGTCATACATTAATATTACCTATATCAATGTATTATGTCATACGCATAGTATCTCTTGACCGTCAGTCAGGTGTTCCGCGTAAGACCGCATCCGGGATATAATTACATATTGATTCAAGGCTTGCCAAATTATAATTGAACATTGATCTAATTACACCGCACTTGGTGAATAGGCACATCAATACTGTTATGCTCGTTGAAACAATTTGGGCTGCTCTCCAGCTGCTTGTTAATGATGACGTTTATGGTTTGGTAGGAGTAAAAAGAAATAAATTATCTGCGTTTAGCTTATTATGACGTCTAAAAAATGGCTTAAAATACCGAATCGATGTTATACACAAACTCATCCTGTTGCAGTTAGGGTACTTCCCAAAGATGCAAAAAGTCCAAAAGGCCTTACATATTGTTAATTAATTTGGGCTTAAGTATGAGGTTTACAATGTGCCCAAAGGACCATCCGTTATGTCGATTGCTTGATTTATGAAGCTTTCTGAATACCACGATGTCTATGTGTATGGTGGTGGGGCCGGGCACCCTCAATGAGCCCAAGCCCAACTCATTGAGTGTCCCCACTCGTCGCATCAATGAACGGCATTCCTCGCGCGCCGCCGGGCGAGCGCGGCGCGGCGCCCCTATATGGCGCGCTGGGGAATGGACACTCGGCGCACACACTTTTTGCCCAGCGCCGTACTAATCAGAAGGGTTTCGATTCAAAGCCGTGCTCTCTAACTGTGTGATGAAATATACGAATAAGTGGCCAAATAAGCCGAAACCCGAATAGTCAAATGTTTGGGTGAACCCTGGTTTTCGGCAATACCCCGTCGGCCTGTGTGGTTTTGACGCAAATTGTGTTGTTACAGCTGAAGGTGGGCGGCGGAGTGCGGTCGTGGCGCGCGGTGGGCGGCGCCCACGGCGGAGAGCTCTCCGTGTTCTGCTGGTGAGCCGCGCCACGCCCGCCCAGCACCACACGCCGCACGGTGAGACTAGCTTGTTGCCTGCCACTTCACTCTCCGTGTTCTGCTGGTGAGACTAGCTTGTTGCCTGCCACTTCACTCTCCGTGTTCTGCTGGTGAGACTAGCTTGTTGCCTGCCACTTCACTCTCCGTGTTCTGCTGGTGAGACTAGCTTGTTGCCTGCCACTACACTCTCCGTGTTCTGCTGGTGAGACTAGCTTGTTACCTGCCACTTCACTCCCCGTGTTCTGCTGGTGAGACTAGCTTGTTGCCTGCCACTTCACTCTCCGTGTTCTGCTGGTGAGACTAGCTTGTTGCCTGCCACTTCACTCTCCGTGTTCTGCTGGTGAGACTAGCTTGTTGCCTGCCACTTCACTCTCCGTGTTCTGCTGGTGAGACTAGCTTGTTACCTGCCACTTCACTCCCCGTGTTCTGCTGGTGAGACTAGCTTGTTGCCTGCCACTTCACTCTCCGTGTTCTGCTGGTGAGACTAGCTTGTTGCCTGCCACTTCACTCTCCGTGTTCTGCTGGTGAGACTAGCTTGTTACCTGCCACTTCACTCCCCGTGTTCTGCTGGTGAGACTAGCTTGTTGCCTGCCACTTCACTCTCCGTGTTCTGCTGGTGAGACTAGCTTGTTACCTGCCACTTCACTCTCCGTGTTCTGCTGGTGAGACTAGCTTGTTGCCTGCCACTTCACTCTCCGTGTTCTGCTGGTGAGACTAGCTTGTTACCTGCCACTTTACTCTCCATGTTCTGCTGGTGAGACTAGCTTGTTACCTGCCACTTCACTCTCCGTGTTCTGCTGGTGAGACTAGCTTGTTACCTGCCAATTGACTCTCCGTGTTCTGCTGGTGAGACTAGCTTGTTACCTGCCACTTTACTCTCCATGTTCTGCTGGTGAGACTAGCTTGTTACCTGCTCCTTCACTCTCCGTGTTCTGCTGGTGACACTCATTTGAGTGACGAAGTGTTATATGTGTAGGCGTGGGTAGACCCAGTGGCGTAGGTAATGCCATTTCGGATTCGTCGATCGTAGCATAACGTGGACATAACTTCTAACCCCCCAAAACCCGCGACTTCGTCTGCATGGAATAGTTACTTTGTTACATATAAACTTTTATCCCCTATTTCACCCCTACATAGGTAATTGCGATTTCATGCCAAATTTCAGCCCGATCTCTCCAGTGGTTAGTGGCTGTGCGTTGATAGATCACTGTGTTAGTCAGTCAGTCAGCTTTGAGTTTTCAAAAATCTAAGAAGATTTATACAAACTTTCATCCCCTATTTTATCCCTTTAGGGGTGGAATTTATCAAAATCCGTTCTTAGGGAATGCCTACGTCATAGTAGCTATATGCATGCAAAGTCTCAGCCCGATCGGTTTAAAATTGACAAAGTTTCATACAAACTTTCATCCCCTATTTTATCCCCTTGGGGGTAGAATTTATCAAAATCCTTTCTTAGGGGATGCCTACGTCATAGTAGCTATTTGCATGCAGTCTCAGACCGATCGGTTTAAAATTGACAAAGTTTCATACAAACTTTCATCCCCTATTTTATTTATACCCTTCGGGGTCTCTCTCTCATAGTGCCTCTCCGACTAGCGAAGGTTGGCAGTCAATTTAGCATATTCATGCCTGTCTCTAGCGAGGCGAAACAGTTCGGCAGCACTCGCTATCCCCTTCGGGGTAGAATTTATCAAAATCCTTTCTTAGCGGATGCCTACGTTATAACATCTACCTGCATGCCAAATTTCAGCCCGATCCCTCCAGTGGTTTGGGCTGTGCGTTGATAGATCACTATGTCCGTCACCTTTGAGTTTTATATAATATTTAGATATAATGTTGTATTGTGTGTTGTGTGTGTTTGTAAAAAGATAATTAATATTTTGGTTTTGATTGATTTTTATGTCACTAACTGCTAAATTTCCTAACGCTCTATTTATTATAATAATTACACACATACACGTACACATTGGACACACTAAAACAATTTACGAAGACGAGATTTAAAACACGCTTCTATAAAGTTGTACTTTATAATTTGGAAAAAAAACACTAAAAATATTGGAGCTATAGTCTGTTTTTTAATCTCAGAGACTAAAGTGACATTACGTGGGATACCAGTTTTTAGCATTTCTTAAATAGTTATGTGCCTCTATCGAAAATTATCGCTAATAAATTGAAGTGTCGGTTTTTTACATTAAGTTATCCTGAAAAAAATAGTAGGTCTTATTTAAAACGTAATAATCATGAGTCGGATTAGGTAGAGTTTTGTAGGACTAAATAACGACAGCGAAATCAACATAGTTTTCTAAAACTTTTTTACAGCGATTGATATAGTTTTCTAATACTTTTTTACCTCGTTGGAACATAAGACTAAATTTATTAAAGTCCTTTCTTAGTTTTTTTTTGGTAGGTAATTTTACGTCATTTGGTACTTAAAACTCTACCGACGACTTACCTTTCATAGACTTTATTGTGCATTCGGACAATTTTAATTAATTTGGGCTTGAATTATACGATTTGGAATAGAAAAATTTTAAGCTAATCGTCTAAAAGTTACGATTCAACAAACCGGTATCGTAGGTACAACCCTATACAAAAAAGCTGGTATCATTATTTGTAATTTTGACACTTGCATGTGTCAATCTAGTCTCTGAGATTAAAAAACGGACTTATAGTTTCCTTTTGGCAGTTTTTTTTATGGTAATATTCATTATAATAAAAAAACTGCCAATATGTAAACTCGACAATATTTAAAATCCCAGAATCCCGGAGTATGTCCATGTTAACCTATTATATATTTGAGAGCATTCATACTAAATGGCACCTACGCCGACCAGTGTATATAACACAACGCTAACACAGATCCCCTCTCAAAATAAAATCATTGTTGAACATTACAAAAATGTATATATATTGCTTAAAATAAATTCGTGCATTTTCGCTTTAGGGTTTACTAAAGTAAGTTGGGTAGGCATTGTATGTTTTTGTGTTTATGTTACAGATAGTGGTCGGCTTGCAGTGCGGGCGCCGTACTTAGTCCCGCCGCCGCACCTCGCCTCGCGCCCCGACCTATTCTATGTGTTAGTTTAACTGTCTGTAATCAATCCCCATTAGCGCAATAAGAAAGTTTCAAATTCCCTATATATCCGTATCGATATCCGCATCGTAGTGTCCGTATTCCGTACCGGTGGCGTGAGGCGGCGGTGTCGGCCGTACTAGCGTGGCTGTGCCGCTGTCCCTGTGCCGCTGTGCCGCTGTGCTGCTGCACCGCTGCCGCTGTGCCGCTGTGCTGCTGCACCGCTGCCGCTGTGCCGCTGCACTGGCGTGGCTGGCACGGCTACGTGGCATCCCGACGTCCAGTTCCTTTGTAAATTGCACTCTAATAATGATCAAAGTACAAACTTACGCTATAGCGGCGGCCGACGACGCGCTGACTCTGTTTTTCGAAGAATTTACTCGTTTTGAATACTGTGTTTTATCCATCAGTTTGATACTCGACTAGATTGTCAGAACGCGGGATTTTTAATGATTATTTTAGTTAATGATGTCAACGAAACTACAAAGTTTATACGAGGCCATCGCTAGGATTACTGTGCCCAAAACTACTTTAATTTGTCTATTGTGATAAAGTGGTATTGTAATGATATTTCAATGGACTGAAAGCGAGCGGCGCGGCGCCGTCGTCCGGCACCCGCATGCGCCGTATGCGCCGCATGCACTTTATGCGCCGCATGCGCTGTATGCGCCGCATGCGCTGTATGCGCCGCATGCGCTGTATGCGCTGTATGCGCTGGATGCACTCGGCGGAGCATGCGCGCAGTGTGTGGCAAACTCATGTTTGCGCATTCACCTCTGATCGTTGCACGATACACACTGTTGGCTGCGCAGTACGCAGTCCCACAGAGACTTCGGCGCCCGGGACGCCACGACGACGGCGCCCACGCTTTGGTATTAGAGGTGTGGAATTTATATTCGCCTCGAGTTTTTGATCTCGAATTGCGACCAACGCGACGAGCGCGTGCTCGGCCCGCCCTCGTCGTGCCCACTGTACCCAGAGTACGGCTGACATTTATACTGTACTTAGAGTACAGCACGACATGAACACTGTACTCTGAGTACAGCCCGATATATACACTGTATATAGTGACAAGTCATCGCACTCAGGGCCGCGCACGCGCTCGCGACACATAACGTGATTCCTTCATAGATTAACGTTTATATTTTACCAGTTTAAAATGTCAATTGATATGAAGACGAGTGTGCGCAGCGCATTTTGTGCAATAACTACCGCATGGGGCGAGGCCGCGTGGGACAGGCCGCGAGGGGATAGGCCGCGAGGGGCCAGGCCGCCGGCGGCCTCCCGGTGGTCCGCGGCGGCCGGTGTTGGGCGCAACTCGTCGTTCGTACAAGTTATGTCGGTTGTACTCTAGTTGTATACTTATGTTAGTAGTTGTTTAGCAGGGCTAAAACATTCTGTTACTTGTACCTATTGTGTTATAAAATGAAAAGGAAAAAAAAGAAACATAATAATGTTAATGTGGTGCGAGTGGAGTCAGTGAATTTAACGATAAAGACATTTAACAAATTTTCAAATTAATATGATAAAAAGTACTAAGACTTTTTTTAAATCGCTTGAATAAAGATATTGTATGTACATAGTGTTAAGTGACGTAGCATAAGTGCAGACTTAGATGTAGTAGGTATAACAAATTGTATGGCGGCGACCGGCCGCGCCGGCCACGCCGCCCGATCTATCGTTAACGATTTTTCTTTTTTAATTGTGTTATTTTTTATTTCTGCTATAGTTTCGTTACTGACAATTTCATTGTTATCGATCCAGCCGACAGCCGCGAGCCGGCCCGGCTCCGCTCAGCGGCCGCATCGAATGTGGATCTCGGATGTTTGCGAATTTTCATATTATGAAGCCTCACTAGATATCAATAATATTATAATACATTCGATAACGCCGAACAACATACAAATGACATATTTTTACATGATTATTATCAAGTCTAATTTGTAGAAATGAATATTTTTTCATTCATTTCTGCCTGTGCCACACTTTAATAACTTGCGCGAGAACTGATATACAATGCCTAATTTTTGTAACTCGGATTCTGATCCTAGGAGTTATTTTCACTGCTTCTCGTTTAGCGAATAAGAAACATTTTTGTATGGGTTTTCTAAGGGATAAGTAGCTCTCTAATCCGGAAGCGGTGATAACAGCTCTTAATTATAGTGAAGCGTGAATTTTTGGTTTTTCATTTAAACACTTCGATTTTGATAACGCAAAAAGTAAGAGAAAAACTTGGAATTTCATGAATTTTTGGTATTTTGTACAACATATTATTAAAGATGTGTAGGTACCAAGTCCAAATAATATACCAATATTATGCTATACAATCAGTCGCCGAGTAAATGCGTAAGATATAGTGTGTGGCACACGAGCGGAGTTTGTGGTCAAGTTGTTTGCTAAAATCAGTGGTGATATTTTACAAAATAATTTATATTATGTTTTTATATATTAACAAGCGTAATAAAGAGTGAGCAAAAGCACATCTTACATCAATGTTTCATTATCCCGTTAATTCATTCCTTAGGTATCGTCGCTAAGCAAGGAAGGCCTCCATAGGGCCAACATAGCGGACTACGCCTGATCTAGAACTATTGGTAACCAGCCAACCATCGTGTGTCAAATTGTAATACAAATTTGACATACGGAAGCCTTACTTTACGCTGAGCATCGTCTCTGAGGCTGAGATTCAGAGAAGAGACTCAGCATGAACTTACGCTTCCGTATGTCAAATTGTCATCCAAATTTGACATACGGAAGCCTTACTTTACAATGAGCGTCGTCTCTGAATGTTAGCCTGAATGTTAGCCTTAGGCTGACATTCAGAAACGAGACTCAGCATGAACTTATGCTTCCGTATGTCAAAATCGAGTGCTTACGTTCAAATTTGTATTCAGAGATGTTCGGAACACTGCTTAAACTTCGCGTAAACTATGCTAAGCCTAAGTAGTCAATATCGGTTACTTTAGCTGTCTAAGCAGTGGATCTAGCGCCACCCGGCGGACAAAGCTGTAGTTATTTTTGGTAGTTTGATATATTTTTATTTACTTAGATTTATTAAATAGCTGTTTCATATCATTTTATTTAGTTTTTTTATAGAATAGATAATATGTCGATGTAAGTAAATATTGTTTGTCAATAAAAACTTTTTATCTTACCATATAACTTTACATTAAATGTGTATGTGGTGCTTTTATTGTGAAACCAAATCTACTTAAAAATACTATCATTATTATAAAAAAGATATTTCTTGGCGAAAATAATAGATGTTAGCGCTGTTTACTGTGACAATGTTGCAACAAAAACAATTTCTATCTCAGATATTGTTGTTTCGCTCACTCTTATGACATTACATATATTGCTATCCTTTATTTATAACAGAGCGTAGGCTAAGTTAAGACGGACGAAGTTTGAGACGTAATATGTTTCTGAATACCACTTTTTAAGATGCGGTAAGCCGATTCTTGTCTTAGACTGATCTAAGCCCGTCTTACATGAATATCTCTGAATGTCAGCCTTAGTACCTCCACGCTCTGCTTAGTTTGGACTTTGAGACTGAGGCTGATATTCAGAGATGAAACTAAGCATAAACTTAGGTTTCCGTATGTCAAATTGTCATACAAATTTGACATACGGAAGGAAGCATTACATCGTCAGCATTACGTCGAGACGATGCTAAGCGTAAGTAATGCTTCCGTATGTCAAATCAATTCCGTGTCAAATTTGCACTACAAATTTGATACACAGATGGTTCGATGTCGTACTATAATTATAGTATTTGTACTATAATTTCATGCTTCGTACTATATACTATCCATATCTAAGGATAGTACGAAAAATACTATAATTTAATAATTACTTTGCACTAATGACTAATATAAAAACCATTTACTACCAATCCAATATTTAAAGAACCAAAAAATTTAAAAAATAATCACATAACTTCATATTTTCACTCCTCAAGTGCCTTCGAAATATTCATAATACACAAACTGGCAATACAATTCAAAGGCGGTAGCGCAAAAGTGGTAATTGTACTGATTTTATTCCTACTAAGGATCAAACAAATATTGAATAACTGATCAAATTGGAAGAGGTAATTGCATAAATTGGTATTGATTGAATAACTGATACACTTGGAAGAGTTAATTGCATAAATTGGTACTGATTTTAATGACTTTTGATCCCAATTAATAGTGTACTATAATTTATGTACAAATACTATCCTTTTCAACTTTTTGTTCTATCGTTTTGAACATTGCCAAATCAAACCCTGGTTATCCAGGGCCGTAAATAAATAAAAAAAAAGATGAAAGATGTCTGCCAGCTAGGGATGCCGGAAATGCAAAAAATATCGATATTGATATTTTCAAAAAATATCGATATATCGGCCAACTTATAAACTTAATTATAAAACAGCCAAAAAAAAAGGAAATTTGTAATGTTTTAACTTAAAAATGTTTATTGGTCTGAAAAAAATATCGATTTTGATACCTTTTCGATACCTGGAATTTTTTATCGATACATCGATGTATCGAAATATTAAATATCGCTCAAAAATATCGATAAATTCAAAAATCGATATATCGATATTTTTCCAACATCCCTACTGCCAGCTGAGTACTGCCAGCGGTGTTTTGATTAGCTAAATTACATAGCTTCATAGATAGATTAGAATACTCTTTCTTTACATAGCTTGCTACAATATAGTAATCTGTGGTTTTATGGTTGTGGTTGATGCGCACGGGCATTTTTCTTGTTCTCATAACTCAGTAATTTCAGTATTATACTTGTACTTAGGGTAAAGGACCCTATTGCTGACACCCCCCCAATTTATTGACATCCTTTTGTTATTTTTAAAATATAAGGAAACTTGGCAACCCAAGAGTGATATTTATTAAAATTATTTTAAGTAGTTCATTTTTTTATGCCATTGTTAACACCAATCAGTCAAAAGAACTAAAATGCCGCCAAAACAGCAGATACAAACAGTGCAATCGGTGTGTCAGGGAGAGAAAGTTGGTTTTCTTAGATTTTCGATAAGGGAAGCGTTCATTTTAATCATGTTAAAATATTAATAAAATCGAATACCTTTCTTTGAATGTTGTGTTAAACTAATATTGAAGGTTAAAATAATAGATTTCAATGGTTATTTCTCCATTAACTCTGTTCGTTGAATTTTTACAAGGTGTCGATTTTTGGTATCTCGAAAATAGTGTAATTCCAATTTTTAAATTAGTTTTTAAGGAGGTTCATTCAATTATCAGTACTTAGTTTATGACTTAGTACAAAATTACTAATTAGATTTAAGTCAAAATACACCTTTATTCCAAATTCTGACATGGGTGTCAAATTAATATAACTACTTATAATCATCAGTGTTGGTAATTGGGCAAGGCTATGTCAATAATTGGAATAAAATAAAGACATTCTACTAATCAGAGTATATTGACGACGTCTGTGGTCTAGTGGTTCGAGTTCGAGAGACTGCTGATCACGAGGTTGTGGGTTCGATTCCTACAGGACACATGAATGAAAAAAAAAAATGACGTCTTTCATACGCTTTAATGTGCGAACTAATTTTAAAAATGATCTTTAGTTGTATCAATTTTCATTTTACATTATCATTTAGGATCTATTTAGTGATTCTATGATGATTTATCCCAGTAAGCGTCGTTTGTACACCAAGTGTACTAAAAATTTGACGATTTTTTTATCATGGAAATTCGTAAATACTATATTTTTCCTGCTCTTATTTGAAAAAAATGAAGGAAAACGAAAAGGATGGCGATAATAGTCATATATGCACCCTCATACTGCGCATGTTCGCATAGGTTGCATTCATTATCATGGGAAAGGTTAAACACAGGTTATTAAATGAAACAAAAAACCCGACTGCGTAAAAAGTACTAACTAAAAATCTAAAAACAAGCTCTGTGATGTTGGAAAATGTATTGCAGGCGGGACAAGCAAAGAAACAATTTTGTTTATGAACGAGCAGCTTGTCCCGCCTGCAATACATTTTCCAACATCACAGAGCTTGTTTTTAGATTTTTAGTTAGTACTTTTTACGCAGTTGGGTTTTTTGTTTCATTTAATAATTTAATAGGTACTAAGAAAATTGCTATAATAAAAAGATGTCAATAAATTGGCACAACGCCTGACGATAATAGGGAAAAATGTGTCAATTTTTGGGTAAATCATACTAAATCAATAAAACTTGAAAAAATAACACCAAATATCATTTATATGAAAATTTTGTTTATTGGCAAGAAACTACATTAATTGCTCTATTATTTTGAAACTGATATCCAACGGGCAATACCGTAAAATGTCAGATATCAAACCATTTTGATACGACAGCCCTTAAAGTGTCAATAATTGGGTATCTTACCCTATATTGAAAGTGATTTCATTGCTATTAGCGTCGAGTTGAATATCCTCCGCTGTGGCTGTGAGCTTGCTATTGACGGACGTCGAGTTTTACCCTCCGTCATAACTGTGTACTGTTTGAGTGCAGAAACTTTGAGACAGGACTCTTTTCTTTAGTGTTGTGTATTTTGTTGACCACACGATGTCGTTTATGACGTGTTGTGTTCTGGACTGCTTGGTCACATTCTCTGGAAGTACGTATTTGAACTTTCGACTTCTAGAAAAGGAGGTTATGACTACGACATTTTTTACAGTACGAACGGCGTTACCTGGCCAGAGTTGGCTGTTAGGTTGCACAGTATGACATTTTTTTAATATTAACCATCCATTGCGAATTCACACTTCTAACTTCAGTCCGGCCAGGTTACGTCTTGCGCAGTGTTCCAGACGACCCACCAACGCTATGTTCTCTTTCTATTACAAAACATGTTTTTCCATTAGTAGTTGGAACAAAAACATACTAAGATATGATATACATACCTATTAGGTTTCATCTATTATTTAAAATTAAAACTATTATTAGGTTTTCCAGTACCAAACTATCTGTTTTAAATCAGAACAATAAAGTTAAAGATTATTGTTTTGTAACATTTTGTAATTAGCAGTATCTATCTACTAGTATGTCTGTAGTGATTAGCCATCTTAGGTTTCGTTTACAAGTAGGATATTACTTATTATTTGTTCATGTCACAAGAAAAGGAAGCGAGGTAGACCAAGCTGTAGTAGGTGGCACATGGACAAGAGTAGCTAATGATAGAGAGAAATGATTGAAAAAGATGCATAACTGAATGATACTGTAAATGAAATTACTCTCTGTCTGAATAAAGGCTATTTTACTATAGGATAGGATATCACAAGCCTGTATACCTGTAAGTATTATGTATAATCTATTTCTATTTAAGGTGGAATCCTTCATCGCTTTCCCAATCCTAACACTGAGCAAGAACGGTTTCAAGCATGGACTGCAGAAATCGGTGGAGAAGTGGCCACATTAGATCATAATTATGTGTTCAAAAATAGGAGGGTTTGCCACAAACATTTTGATCAAATTTACTGTGGATCAAATAACAGACTTACTAAAACAGCAGTACCAACACTTCATCTACCAGGTACAATAATAATTTTATTCATTATTGTATTTATTATCAGCATATGCTGTCACATTCCTAGGCATGGGCCTCCCTTCACTGTTTTTTATAAATTTACACACCATCAAAACTGAAATAATTCTATTGTAATATCTATCCTTTACAATGTTAATGTGAGTTTCATTATTAATTTGATTATCTCATATGTTTCAGGCACGATTTTGGGTTTACCCATTGCACAAGAAACAGTGGCGAAAATTGGAAGCCCATGTAATTTGGCAGTTGAATTAAATACCCTGGCTATTCCAAGTACCAGTAAAGATTATATTTTACCTGTAACAGCTACCCAACCAAGACAACCAGGTAAAATATGTATAATTATGCTATTATTATCAGTACCAGAAATTATACTGGTAAATTGTAAGAATTCAGAGGTTTTGGGCGGTTGAGGCTGGTAGACTGATACAACAGACCATTTTCCATGTTCCTTCCGACAACACGATCATCTTTCTTTTTAGAAAATCGGTTGATTAGCCTGCAATGCCTGCCCGGCCCACCTAATGGACTGAGATGATATTTATTTCTGCACACAGGTCTTTCAAGGACACTTTTATAAGTCAATGTTTTAAAATATCTTTTTAAACAAGAAATGACAAGTGCTTTTTCCCACGGGAATCAAACCGCTGACTGCCATGTAGAGAGGCTAGAGCTCTCACTACTAAACCACAGAGTCAGTGTGTTTGTAAAAGCGCATAAATAAAATGTAGTTATGTTGCAGGTAGAAGAAGTAGTTCTTTGACACAAAAAGAAATTGAGTTAATGAAAAGTATAAAGAACCTGAAAAAAGAAGTCCATAAAAATAAAGTGGCAAACGAATCTTTCAAAAAACGTTTGCATTTGGCACTTAAAAGTATCAAACATGATACACTGAAGCATGTGACTGAAAAAATGACAAAGGCAGTAAAAACACTAATTGAAATTCAAATTAAACAGGCTGGTAAAAAATATAAACTAAAAGAAAAAATACTGGCATTATCTTTATATATAAAAGAACTCTGTGATTATCTTTGTACAAGCCTAGCCCTAGGACATACTGCTTGCTAAGCGAAATATGCATTTTGCCGAAGAAAGAGATTGGATACCAATACAAAAGTTACCATTAAAACTTGGTATAAATGATGTCCTTTTTGCAGACTTTCAAAGAAAGTACTAAGATTGCCTGAAAATTGCAGATATTGTACTGTCATTTTCGATGAAATGTCTATAGCCTCCAGTGTCACAGTCACATATGATCAGACAAATGACGAAATTGTAGGTTTCACAGATAATGGGGAAAACAAACCAAATAATTTTCTGACCACACATTAGTGTTTAGGCCTGCCAGCCTGTCACATACATATTTTGCAACAGCAACATGAAAAGCTGGGACTTATCTCAAATAATAAAAAATGTGCAAGACACTGGGTTGAAGATTGTGGCAACTGTGTGTGACCAAGCTGCCACAAACATGTCAGCTATAAATATTTTACTAAATAAAACGAAAGAGGAGTACTTAAGAAATGAAAAAGAGTGGAGAAGAGGTTTCTTTAAAATAAATTTGAGAAAATTTGTACCTATTTATGACCCTCCACACCTCACGAAAGGAATAAGGAACAATCTACTGACAAAAACTTTCAAAAGCCAAACAATGTACTGCAAAGTGGCAGCACATAATAGATTTGTACAAGAGAGGTCCTGGATACTCTGGACTTCGTCTTGTGCCAAAATTAACGGCTTACCACGTAATAGCTCACCTTATACCCAAAATTTTGCACCCAAGTTCTAGTTGCAGTGTTGGCGTAGCACTTGGATTTATGGCAGGTTAGTAAATTTGAAACTCAGTAATTTTTTTACTTTATGTTATACCGTTTCTATTCTTTCTTATCTGGATGTGACCTCCAGAGCGACAGTTAGCGCTCGGATTCGATTTCCAGGGGTAAGAGCAACTTTGGGTGTTGTTTCTAGTTTGGCTAGGATATTGCAGGCTGATCACCTTATTATTCGACAATAAAGATGATCTGTTGTGTCAGAGGACCACATAAAATTGCTGATCCTGTTTCCTATATCTATAGGATATATGACTATATAGGATATATGACGACGTCTGTGGTCTAGTGGTTCGAGTACCGAACTGCTGATCACGAGGTCGTGAGTTCGATTCCCACAAGACACAAACATTTATGTGATGAACTTAGGTGTTTGTGTTTGTCTGGGTGTTTCTTATATATTATAAGTATGTATTTACAAAAAAAAAGTATATAAGTATTATGTCCATAGTCTAGTACCCATAGTACAAGCTCTGCTTAGTTTGGGACTAGATGGTGCTGTGTAAAAAAATGATCCAAGATATTTATTTATTTATTATTATAGGATATAATATATCTCTGGGTTATAAAACTGATGGAATATTGGTTGCACCTGTGATTTGCGGGCACTATACCAATCCCGTGCAGTTGGCCGGTTTCAATAAGATCCGAATATCGGTCAGGACACTATTATTACACCCTTTCTGTTATAATTGTATGAAATATTGTTTTCTTCTACAGATGCTGGAAAACTACCAGAGGACAGCAGGGAAACTGCAGATATACTATTATTATTTGATAATATATTTGATTCTGTGAATGTCCCAACTTCACCACATCTTAAATTATGGCAGGACAGCATACCAATAATTAAGTCAATGAAATATGTAGACCCCAACGGAAAAACTACTCGACGGTTCCTTCAATAACTAGTTGGATAAAAACAATAGAAGGATTTAAAATTATTCTTAAAGAATTTAATAACTTGGGGTTAAATTCTATTTTATTAAGACATTTTAATCGAGATCCTATAGAAAACTTTTTTGGAGCTATAAGGGCTCATGGCGCTCAAAATATCATACCAAATGCGGTTGCATTCTAGGGTGCCTATAAAACATTATTAATTAATAATATGACATCCGCTTATTCTGATGGAGCAAATTGTGATTAAGACGAAAATTCATACTTGTTGACCTCATTAGGATTTTTTTTTTTCAATAATGAGTGTCAAGAGACAAACATGGCTAGCGAACCAAATAATATATGAAGAACATTAATTAGTAATTGAACCTATAAATATGAACAATTTGATAAAAAGTCAAAGTACTATAGACAAAGAGAGATATACAACCCTAGCCTACTGCAGCGGCTGGCTATGGCTACTACTGCTACTACAAAGGCTAGAAAAATTTATAAGAATTGCTTACAATGTAAAAATGATTTCGAAAGTGATAAGGTGGAAATCTACCATGGGTACATCTACATAAGTATTTCTGAATATTCCAATAAAGATTGGTTGTGCTATCCCACTAAGGAAGCTATTAACATGTTTGTCCAAACAGAAAGCATAACTCACACTATTTTGAAAAAAAACAAAAAAACAAATATGGAGCATTTATTATTTGTTCTATACATTTAGACATTTCGTTTATAAAATGCCATTTGCATAGAGACAATGTCATTAGGTTTTTAATTCACAAGAGTTCAATATTCCATTTATTTACATGGTGTAAAAATATAAATAAAATATTAATGGGCAAAGAATTAAATTATAACCCTAATGACAATAAATACCTATAAATTTAACTTTATAGCAAATTAAACCGCTACTTAATTGCTGTTTGAGTATAAAACAATAAATAAAAATTAATGTCACTTCTTTCTTGCTTCTTCAACCATACGCCAGTTTTTCAATACAATCAAACTTAATATCAATTTATCCTTCTTTGATCATACTTTTAGTCATAAGTAATACTTAAAAATAATTACCTTAATTACTATAATAAAACTTGACTAAAGTTATAAATATGTTAATAGAATGGATGTCCAATAAGTAAATAAATAAGATATATTGATGGATAAATTAATACAATTTTTATTTATTATTTTATACTCAAACATATATGAAATAAAAGCAATTAGAGTGAAAATATAGACAATTTGTTCACATAGAATAATTCTAATCACCTCACGAATCATGATATACCTCTACAAGATGCGGGAGTATACAAGCTTGATTGTGACTGTAGTCTCTCTTACACATGGCGGCGTTGTGTGTTGGGTCGTTTTATTTCCTACAACATGGTTGAGTCAAACGGCGCCGATACACACGTCATGCTCGTGAAAGAGTGCTGTTTGTCGGGACTGGTCGGCTCGTAACTGCTATGGCAGTAATTTCAATTCTAATACTTACCTACTCTTTAGTATCTACATCTACACATCAAGCCGCATCATCCTCATTACTATTCACAACAATTGTTACTGTTACCACACATATTTTTTAATAAGAGTATCTATAGAGTTTCGTGCCGGCTCTACTCTATAAGACAGACTTTTTTTGGAACCGTGCAACTAGTTTACCGTTTCAACAGTACCTATATAAATGATCTAATTTGAAATAAGCATATTTGAATTTGATAGGCCAAACTAAACGAAGCGTAGGGACCCGCGTAAAAGAACACATCGCTGATGTCAAACACCGCCGTTCCGGAAAGTGCAATTTGTCAACACGCCCTTGACAAGGCAAGGCATTACATCAGATTTGATCAACCTCAAGTCCTGGCAAAACCGATTCTTACCCAGGATGATTCGTGAGGCAATTGAAATTTAAAAAAACATCCAAATTTCAATAGAGAAGATGGCTGGGTCTTACCACCTGCTTGTGCCTATTACAGACTCAATTAAATCTAAATCCAAGCCTAAAACTGCAAGACCGAAGGATACGGTGAGCTCGTTCTGCGTGAATCGGATTGTCAACAATTAACAAAAATGTAGGGTAGCTGTTAGTAATTGAAAATTTGAAACGTCAAGACGCCTACCACCTTAGTCAGTGACCCATGGACGCTGTAAAGGGTCCGAAACGTCGGGATTACAATAATATCAATATAACGCGATAAAATCCGTAAAAAAATAAAAAGTAGTTTTATTTCAATGTCTAGTACAGTTCTCGCCAAACTTATTGTCCGGGTTGAAGTTGACGTTACCGCCCCTTTGAGCATGGTACAGTCGAGTGGAAAATTACAAACGCTACTAAACACTAACAACTTAAATTAGTAACAAATTACATTATCAAACAATTTAACAACGACAAAACTAATATTGGTACTAGAAAGTGTAGCCAACTGTAATGTTTTAACTTTTAACCGTCGATTTACGGTTATTGGCAATTTTCTCAGTTATGACCTTTTTATAGGTATACTCCCGCAGCTTCAGCAAAACCTATTATTACGCGCAGTAACTAATAACTATACAGTAATAGTACTACTATTTTATAATAGAACTAGCTTTTTGCCCGCGACTTCGTCCGCGTGGAATAGTTACTTTGTTCCATAATTATGAACATTCATCCCCTATTTCACACCTACATAGGTCGAAATTTATTAATTATTTGGCACTTAGGTATATTTTTTGCGGCTTTTGTTGTGTTTAGCGTGTGTAAAAACTGAAACAAACTAATACATTTACATCCTCCATCATCCCTTATTTTATCCCCATGGGGGTTGAATTTATCAAAATCCTATTTAAGCGGACGTCTTCATCATAGCAGCTCCAATCTTTAATTTCAGTTCAATCAGTCTAAGAAGATTTATACAAACTTTCATCCCCTATTTTATCCCCTTAGGGGTGGACTTTATCAAAATCCTTTCTTAGGGGATGTCTACGTCATAGTAGTTATATGCATGCTTGGATGACGACAATGAAAGGTACATTACACTCAAGCTCAGAAATTAATAATTAATTGTAATTTGAAGAGCCTACAAATGGCCTACAATGAATGTAATACATAGGTATTAAAATTTGATTATCACATGTTTTTTATTCATATTCTGTTCCTTATTTCTGTGAAATTATTACTACCAATAGGTAATACAAAATAAGCAAAAGCTGTAAATTAACTGGGTTTTATTTTACACTATTTTTAATCTTGTATGTAGCTTTGCTCTAGGATAGAATTGACAACACTGTACTCGACTGTATGTTCCGAGCGCAATGTGCGAGTGGTTCTTGCACAAGGAGACGCCAGCGGGGAGGAACCTGCGCCAAAGAGTATTATAATTACAGGGGGGCTGCGTACGGGTGACCGCGGTAGAAACCCCGTGCACCCGCGCTCCTTTACCCCAACTGATATCATAATTTTACATTCTGCCAAAGAGTATAATAATATAGTGGGAACATTCTGCGCAGCGGTTCGCGTCAACTTTAACTCTGACAATAAGATTGGCGCGTACTGTATTCGCGTAAGTCAGAAATCAGTTCAAGTCAGTATCAATAGTCAATAATTGTCAAATTCACTGTCAAAGTTGCACCTCGATTGATTTGATAAATCTCTGAATAATTAAAATGGACTCGCTAATAGTTCTGCGGAAACCTTTGAGGAGCTCGTCTTTAGTGCAAACATTAATGTTACCGAAAAAGTTTAAAAAAATTGCATTCAAGGTCGAACCGATCTTAGGTGGACCGAACGAAGACTCAATCATTGCGAACTGCAAGCCGGCCATATCTTTCGTCAAGTTGTATAATGAACTTTGTTTAGAGAAGTCCAGATGCGCTGGCGAGCCGGCGGCGCCGCGCCTGCCTGCGCACAGGCGGGTCGCGCGCCGCCCGCCGCCGCAGTACGGCGCGGCGCGGCGCCTGCCGCAGGACTATACCGCGGCGCGGCGCCTGTCGCTGCACTGCAACACACCGGCGCAGAGCTCTGCGTCCTCGCTCGTCACGCGCTACAGAGGTCACTCTGGTGGTGACGACACTTGCGCACAAGTTTACGTCGAAAGCTGGCCGCCTAGCTCTGCGAGAGCTGAACTAATGGTAGAGTTCGATTACGGTACTAGTTTCAATAATTCGAGAGTTTCATAACCCTGTAAAATATATGTAATCAAAAATTTCAAATAGGTATAATTTTTTTCTAAATTTGGTGGAATTGTTAGCTGCTTCAACTTGCTTTAATGAAACACGCTATTATTTTAAAATTAATTTATTCATAGGAATCAATAATAGATAGGTAATGCAATAAATTATGAGTTACAATATTGTACAATCGTGATAATAGTCTCACGCCATTCTCGATTTATCAATTTCAATGTTATTAGCAGTCTGGTAAAAAGTAAACATGCAAGCATGTATTTTATTTATTGTTGGTTTACTCAAAAATCGGAATATAAAATTATTGGTTGCTTTTTTGCATA
Organism: Acronicta psi; assembly: GCA_946251955.1. NCBI lineage: Eukaryota > Metazoa > Arthropoda > Insecta > Lepidoptera > Noctuidae > Acronicta > Acronicta psi. Next base: position 14,868,693 of record OX276475.1, on the reverse strand, counting down.
ATTATGATGTTGTCTTGTTTACAATAACTTATAGGAAACTTAAATTATCACTAGCTTTAATGGAGATGTTGTATCAAATTATACAAAAATACCACTTATCGATAGGTAGCCAAGTATTAAAATGCATTTATTAATTAAGCAAAAAAGACCTTAATTAAATAATTACAATTAATTATCCATAAAAGTAATTTTGACTGATACATCACTAAAAGTTATATACATGAATACACTAAAAATACAGTAAATCAGTTCATTTTTTTAAACCTATATTTAAACTATTTCTCTTTGACAGTAATGCTAAAATATTTTAATAATGTTCTACTTTTCTTATTAGACTTAGGAGTTCTCTCCGACACAGACGTTCTTCGCGCTGGGACATTCTCTTTGGGGCTGAGAGGTGTACTCATGTTTATTTTTTCAGCAACTCCCGTACATTTGCCCTTTCTTTCGCGAACCATAAGCGTCAACCAGTCAGTGGTAGTGTCTTTCTTCTTGACAGGCGACATTAGCCTCAAATGTGGTGCTTCACCATCTAAGACGTAGTTTGGTAGATTCTTAGTAGGCGTCGAGAACGATATGATTCTAACTTTGTTCGGCGACACTCGTACTGGTGACCTATTGTGTATAGTATTTGGAGATAACTGTTTCATGCCTTTCGGCGACAACAGTTTACAGTTTTTGTTTTCATAGTTCTTAGTAGGCGTCATGAAGGAGGAGCCTGCTATAGGCATGTAGCACCACTCGTTAGAAGCTTCAATATGACAATTTCGCGGTGGGCTTTGTTCAAGACGGTCACCGTGTCGTTTTATTCCTGCTGGCAATAACTTCAGTTCATCTTCTTCAATATGAGGGTCTAGTTTAAGTCTTTTTATGGATATCTCAGCTTCATCGGCGTCTTTGGATGCGTTCATCAGATCCGTAAGACATCGTTTGGTTTTTCTAATGGAAGCATTTCCTTGGGAACGTAGGCGTTTGGCACTGTAGGACCCGGGAGTGGTTGTAACTTTTCGTTTAAGTGAATTAGGAGTTTTGTCCAGTGCGCCCCACTGCGGCAGGCTAGCGACGTGTCGGCGCGGCACGGGCTCGGCGTGGCCACTGCGCGCGCGCTCGGGCGGTAGCGTGGCGCGCTCGGGCGGCAGCGCGGCGCCGTCGGGCGGTAGCGCGGCGCGCTCGGGCCCCACGCGCCAGATCTTGTGGCGCGCGTCGTCGCTGCACGTGACGAGCTTGGTGTCGGCGCGGGCGCACCACGCGGCGCACGTCACTTCCGCCCAGTGACCCGTTAGCCTCACCACGGGTTCAGAGTATTTCACGTTCCATATGTAAGCGTTTTTATCACTGCTGCCGCTGACTAAGTACATATTGTCGGGACTGAGACACGTCTTTATGTAGAAAGTGCTGTTTTCGTGACCTACGTACCTCTGCTCCGGCATAGCATTGTAGGTGGATATATTAAAACAATAGATAACATTATCCATGCAGCTCGCATATAGCCTCATCCTAGCATCATCTATTATCAAGTTCGTGTAACCGTTCTTAGTTGAGCTGCCACAGTAAGGTATAGAGTGTTTCGGTAGCGGTTCTCTCTTGTAAATGTTATAGTTTTTGCGAAAATCCCATACTTTTATATTGCCGTCGCATTCCCCACAAGATATGAGTGTGTTGTCGTCTTGGAAGACTAGTCCTGTGATGCTGATGGCCCTGTGGTTGTCGATGCGGGGTCGCTTACCGTGTGAGCCGGGGGTCTTGGGGTTGAAGCTGGAGTGGCAGTTCATGAGGCAGTTGTCTGGTTTGAGGACAATGGAGGGCTGGGTGTTAGCTCGTATGTCCCACACCAGGATGTGGCCGTCGCGGGCGCCCGTGGCGAACACGGCCGGCTGCGCGGGCCGGAACACGGCCGTCTTCACCGAGCGCGTGTGGCTCGAGAACACCAGCACGCGCCGCGGAGCGCCCTCCGCCACATCCCACAGGCACGCTGTGTGGTCACCTGCAAGTTGAATGCATGAATCCTAAAATTATTTTTGATTTTGAACTAAATAAAATAAAAAATTATCACACTAAGAACATATAAAATTATTTTTTAATATTTTTGAGTATTATAGAAGATTGAATATAATTTAATTTACTCAAAATTCAAATTAAAAATTCTATGATAGGTATGATGGATAGATTAAAAAGATTCAAAAATCAGGAAGCAGGGCAGAATAGATATAGAATAGTATTTTTTTAATTTAACAATGCAAAATACTGATTTCCGACATTTATGCAAACTGAATAAACTTAGGTACTATGAAATTAGAGCCAGGATCTTAAAAAAAAGAAGAATTAGTATAAAATTGAACTGCATTATTTTTTATTTTTATTTTTTTTATTGCCTACAGTGGCAGACTAGCAGATGGCCCACCTGATGTTAAGTGGTAACCACGGCCCATGGACATCAGCAACATATTTAAACAGATTTAATTTTACTATAGTTAAACAGCTCTTTTTATAGCTTTTAAAGAGACCATAACAATAGTATAAAGAAACTAGGTTATTTACTTAATCATGTAAGGTCTGAATGGATTTCATCTATCATCAATGGATCATTGATTGAATATGTATTATATGATGATTATAATGTTTGATGTAACATTACTGTTAGTATAGTTTCCTAAATATTAACAACTGGGTACCTAGTACATACAATAATTATAGTATATCCTAGTATATCAAGGAATTGTGGAACAGCCTGGTACACCACAACCTTATACCAAAAACAAAATATTGTGTATTATTATTACATTGGTTACACAATAAATATAAGTAATTCTATATTTTGATCAGGCATATTTTATAGGCCTATTGATATAATTTGGACCAACCTTTTTATCAGGAAGCTTTGGATCAAGATATCCTTTGATATATACGAGACAAGGTGTTAAATGAACTATTTATAATTATGCTTTTATGACCAGTAGACTAGATGAATTCACTGCACCGTATACCAAAATTGGTATAGTGCCAATTGTGAATCTAAATTATCCAAGAACCCACTCATATCAAATTTAGTGCAGCCATACAAGAATAACATAATTATCATACATCAATGTTTACCTGACACAGTGACAAAGCTCATGTTCTGTGGCATCCAAGCCAAATCAAAGACAGCATTGTTGTGGCATTGGAATCCTTCCAGTGTGCTGGCAGTTGTTATGTTGGATGTATCCTGGAAACGGTTGCAAATATTTGTGGTTAGGGACAATGATAATAACATAATAGGGGATTGAATGGAGAGGCTTAGGTACCTGTATAGCAACTCTTCCATCCTCATTCGCAAGAGCGAGGATGTGCTCATAACCGGGAGCCTCCGAGAATCGGCACGCAAATATCGGTGGATCCTGGTCGAAGCTAGCCTCAATGTTCGCATTCTGCAGCCCATAAAAGGATTCCTCGCTGTCCACCACTAATCGCTTCAAGATGTTGTCGTAGTTTAACCGACAATCTGGAAGAACGCAACTGTAAACGTGATATTCATAACAAAAATCTTTTTCAACGTAAGTTTTACTTACAAATGCCAAGCTGCCGATCGATCAAGCACTGGATATCATTCATTTTCATACATCGCCAAACAGTATCTACACTATAAAGAAAACAATAGTTTGGTTATCGTCGAAAAGATCCAAAGAAAGATTTCAGAAGCTTTCTATTTCTTTTGATGAATGAATTCCGAGTTTCCGACTTCCCGTAGAAATGAATATTGAATTGAATGAATATGATTTTATGTCGAAAACTACTAAAAGATAATAAATAAGGCGCGAAAAAGACCACGGGCATAGCCAATCCAATGCGTTGATTGATTGAACTTGAGTGACACTGACAACATTCAGAACTCAAGACTGACAAGTGACAACTCTGACAAGTGATGCTTTTATTTATCCATCCATAGATTTTTCTTATTTCTCTAAGGCGTCGATATCGACAAGATTTTAATTTTAATACTTAAAGATTGGATGTCACTTGACACTTCTCCAGCCATTCTTTAAGTGATCTATGTTATCTATGGCATTGCTATGCGATGCGTCTTAGTCTATGGTCTATAGGTGTATTATCTATGGCTATGCGTTTAGTTTGCTTTGCTGTGGCTTTGCTTGATTTTACTTATTATTTTGTTGTGGTGATGTGAGAAGGGAAATAAAAATTTAAGTTTTTATGTATCAATATCTTGCTTATCGGATGGAAATTGGACCAATTTAAAACTTATATTGTGATGTTACTCTAGTTTTGTTTATTTCAAAAGTGAAGGACTAGAAAATGTCTGTTTTGTGTAGTATCTTATAAATATAGCTGGTTACCGTGTCGCTTGATTTTCCACTTGATACCTATCTCTCAGAAGTGAAGTTTCTATGAAACGAAGTAATCGATGTGATCAGCTATTAAGGAAGAGCAGAGTAAGTGTTCAACAATGATTGTTATAGTTACCCAAAGGTTCGTTACGTAGACACAAGCATAATGAAGAAAATTTGAAATTTTCAGGTGTATGGAATGTGAGCCTTCCGTGGAAAATGGACGAGGTTGGTTCAAGCCGGCAGTACGGCAAGTACAGGCACAGGTACTGCGGTCCAGCAAGAGCAGCGAGCGTTTCGAGCTCGACGCAGGCGGCGGGCGCGTGCTGGTCAGCACCTCTGCAGAGCGTGGCGCGCCTGCTGCTGGCACGCTGGGCCTCGTTATGGTGCCAGCTCACCAATCCCACGACGCCGCTCGTGCGCTCACAACCGACGCTCCCTTTATGAACAGTATGGATGAAATATCTTATTGGATTTATACCAAGCGGGCACCATGCCTGATGAACTATGACAATGTCAAAAAACAGAATGAGCAAGCACAGTGTTCTAAAACCAAACCAAAAAGTGTTCCCAGTGTTGCTGAAGTCCCTTCACCAAAAAAGAAGAAGAAGAGGAAGCTGTCTCTGTTAGATGATGATGCCAGCTCCGTGGAGAAGCACCAGAATGTTTACTTTGATACTTCTCACAAGCAGAAGCAGGCTGTGATGAGTAGTTGTAAGTCTGATACATTAGGATCAGACATAGACTTCAATATTAAAAACACCTCTGTTCAAGAAAAAACTAAAAGATCAAGGCTACTGAAAACCAATAGGACTACTTTACACAAGAAAAATAAAGTGATAACATCAACACCTAAGGTTTCAAACTTGAGAAGGAGCCTGAGGCAAGCTCAGCAGAGTCTTAATAATAACAGCCAACTTAATAGTTCCTTTGAAATATATAATAATTGTAACATTAATGGTAAAAATAATAAAAATTGTGAGTTAGAACAAAAATCTCCAGATAAACCGAAAAAGGCTTCAGAACTACTCGCAGGCGGGGACCAGAGTGTTGATAATAAGAAAAACACTGTACTGAACAAGTACAACAAGTTTGATAATGAAGCACTTAATGGTCAATTTGAAGATGTTAGTGATGTGTCTGGGTTCACAGCTAACTACATTAGGTCTACTAAACTGCAATCTACTAAAACTCCTAGAAAATTGAGGTGTAAAAGTAGTAGAAACCTTGTTAAGGAATCAAGGCAAAGTGATCAAAAAGACAGTACAATGGTTGTCTGCGTCAATAAGTCTGTGAACACTGGTGTGTCAAAGTCAGCTCTTAACTGCAGCACAGAGTCGGAAAATGTAATCAATTTAGTGACAAAGGGTATTGACAAGTCATCCAAAGTGACTAAGAGCACATCCTTATTAAAATTTATGGATACAAAGACCAGTAAGAGTGGCAAAGAGACAGTTAGTAACAATAAACTAGAAGGCAGCAGGACTAGAGCCAAGCCTAGCTTAAATGTATCATTCCAATCACAAAATAGCACATCACGGTACCCAAAACGTTACAGAAACAATACAACATCAGAAGTTGTAGCAGAGACTCCTGATGTTACTAACCAGGCAGATAAAAGAAGAAAAATTAGTAAAAATTCAAGTGACTTTAACAATTCAGACCGAAAAGAGAACCCTGAAGCAAAAACAGTTTCTAGGACTAGGAGTGGCAGGAGCATTGGCTTGACACTCCGACAACCTGAGAACTCAGTCTTAGTTCTGAGCAACTCTACAGAGCAGGTCAGTTCCATGGTCAGCATGAATGTGGCCAGCCCTGGAACAGAGCACACAGAAAGGTTGAAGAAGAAAAAGAGAATCACAAGGCACTTACGTTCAAAAAAATCAACAGACAAACAGACAAGTTTACAGAGAGGCTCTCAAAGAGACAAAAGTGGTTTTGCTGCTTGCTTCTCTGACAGTGATGATGATAGTGAACCTTTAAAGCAAAGGAAATTCTTCTGTGCCTGAAACTTTAAAGACTACAGGCTACTCTGGAGTTATGTTATAACACATTAATACCTATTGTTAGACATGAATGTAGACAATTACATTTACAGGGGTAAATAATGTAAAATCAAAAGTATACATGAAACATTTATTCACTTACTGATTAAATTAGAGAGACTTTAAAACAAACAGATTGCTATTTGATTATACATAATATATTAGCTAAAAGAAATACATTTCTATGTGAAATTTAAAAATATACACTCTCCAAATAAAGTTATGCAAATATTAAAATATGAATTATTTGTAAATGTTAACTGTCTGTTGGCACTCAAATTTGTTTTGTTTTTCTTCAGATTTTGGTTAGATTATATTGATTGTAATATTATTCTAATTTAATCACTAAGCTCATTGATTGAGGATTAGAAACATGGCAATAAGAGCCTACCTGCATTTACATATTTTAGCTACCAAAACATATATTTCTCAGGAATTTGGTAAAAGACCCCCCTAATTTCAATTAAAGTTATTTTCATGTGCATTATGGTTGTAAAGATATAAACCTATAGTTATATAACTGCTTCTGGAGTAACTTAGGTTAGGCTCATAGAAATTTCAAAAATCAAGTTAAAATGTTTCCCAGTTCCCGACGTTCCGGACATTTTATAATAAGTACATAACAGAAATTAGTATGTGTCTGAAAATCGTTTTAAATGATTAAAAAAACATTTTCTATGATTGGGAAAAGGCTCAATCAGTTCCCAGCCTTTGCTGAGGTGAGCTGGATGTAGTGACACTTAAAAGATTAAGATTTTTTAAATTATAAATCATAATCTTTTAAGGGAGGAAAGATTTAAATTATAAAATCTTGTATGTAAAATATTATGTTCGAAATCTGCTGTTAAAATGAGCAACTGTTTATCCAGAGCGTAACCTGTGGCTAAGTAAATTAACTGGCTACATGTATTACTGGCCTGTTCTATATTCCCGCTGCTCTTGTTGGAATTCCAATGCTTGACAGATTTGTATGAACTAGAAGTGTATTAAATTTGCTCAGTGCCTGTATAATTATTGCACTCTACTGTATCGGCATGTATTAGCATCTAGATATGTATTTAACTTATAATACAGTAGTTAGTATATTGCATACTCGTTATACTGGTTATATTATATTCGTGCTAATGACAGCATTGGTCTTCATTTTAATAACATTATTTAACATCGTTATTGATGTTTTTTTTGACTTGTGACATAAAAATACTAAAAGAGTATTAGAAAGTACGCTATCTCAACACTTGGCGCGTGTTTCAGTTGGTTTTTCTGATAAAAAAAACGTAATATTAGAACACAAATGAAATTTGTGTGCAAAATCTTTGTTTTTATAAAGTGCCATTGTATATTGTTATGTATTTTACATTAAGTACTATATTTAAGTTTGATCCATGACTGCGGCACATTGCGGAGATAGTTCATTCTGTATGGTGTGGGAATTTACTTATTTATAGTTTAGAGAGACCAGGGTCGACTGGTCAAGTGCGGGTCGAACTCAACAGATGAAGCTCTAAATATTTCCGTAACGAATTGAAACCCTAAAAATTGTAAAACTGAATACGTGCTATGTAGGTAAAATGAAAGTAAATTACGAAACAAATGTTTTAAATACACCTTTATGTATTGTTGATATTTCGATGAAATTGATCCCTTTTTAAAATACTTTTAAAATGTGTATGAATGAATTTTCTCATAATATGTAAAGATTGGACTATCTTTCTCTGGCATAATAATGATATCTATCGAATTTTTGACTATAGGATAATACTTACAGAACTTTTTATTTAGTTTTTATCAAATTTTGGTGTATTATATTTTGTAGCTTTTATGTATTTAAAATTGCATAGTAAAGTTAATCTTAACTGTATAAGTTCTTTCAATTTTTACCACCAAGCCATAGTAGATATTTCTACTGTGACCAAGCTTAACATAGTATTAGACTTCCAAGAAAGAACTATTTATTGACCACTAGCTTCTCGCCCCGCCATCGCACGGGTTTGAATTTCTCGGCTTTCATCTACTTTATCATGCATGTATACTACATAATGTAAATCTTCCCCTTGAATAATTTTATCTATTGCTGAAATCTGCATTATAATCCGTTGCGTAGTTTAAAAGATCAGCGTACAAACAGCGGGAACATCTTTGTTTTATACCATGTAGGTACATATTACATAGTGGTTCGTCTATTTATGGGCTATAATAATTATTTTAAGTTTCTTAAAGATAATATACTAGGTACCCACAACTACACTTACGTGTACTTATTTATATATACTATATATTGGTTAAGCGGTACCTGTATGTATGTAAATAGCCAACATACACTATGTATAAATTTTGACATTCAACAACACCACACGCTCGTGATATAAGGTTAGGAACCCATTAATACCTACTTTACCATTACCACAGAAGGACGAAGGCGCTTCAGAAACAAGCAGAGTTTACCAACAAAGTGGTGCTAGTAACTGGCGCAAGTGCTGGTATAAGCGAGTCCACTGCTATCCTGTTTGCTAAACTTGGGGCGAAGTTGTCACTTGAGGAATGAGAACAACTTGCGCGCGGTGGCGGACAAGTGCGAGCAGCAGAAGGGCGTGAAGCTACTGGGGATCGTGGCAGACCTGGCCACTGATGCGGGCGTCGAGAGCACTGCTAAGAAAACCCTGGATCACTTTAGAAGGTACATACATCGCCTTGAAAAATTGTTTAACCTCGGCTCGACGGCATTTCCTAACGAAAGATCTCTAAATAAAGGTCGTAGGTAGTAACAAAGTTCAAAACTTGTCATGTTCTTGAAAATGTGGTAATTATACTTGACTGTGAGAAAATGCTGGACCTTGAACACTAAGAGACCCTGTTTCTTAGCACGAGAGCTAGCTAGCCGCTTCACATGTATTATCACTTGCTCGTTTTTATGATAAAAACTGCAATCTGCTACACGCTTTACTTCCTACAACTTCGTTGTCCCTATTCACCGTTTCAGACTAGATGTCCTCGTCAACAACGCCAGTCAACGCGGGTTCTATGGCACTATGCAAACAACGGACATGGCGACCTACGACATGGTGTTGCAGCTAAACGGAAGAGCCGTGTACAACCTTACTAGACTGCTGGTACCAGCATTGACCAAGGGGAATATCATAAACAAGGTAAGGAAGGTCCCATATAACTAGACTACTTAACTTGAGAATTAACTCCTTTTGCGTGCCACTGGAGTGATGTTTTCGTGCCGCGATTTAGAAAATGGCTATCGTTTATTTCCATCGTTACAAAATGTCCGTGACTTTAAGTGAAACACGGTGGGACGTCATTGTTTGGAATGGAATTGATCCTGCGACCCGTACCGCAGTACTCAGTAGCCAATTGCCCAACCACTGCGCCAGCGCCCGTCGCATTGTATGTATACAATATACATCAAGTTTATCGATACATACAGGTACTGATAAAATACTATAGGTACTTATAACCTACTTAATTCAATGTCATAAACAGTTAAAAGATTCAAGTAGCTTCTTGAGTGAAATATTCTCACCTCTTCAAGTATTAAGATAGCAAAACTTCCGGAAACCAATTAAATAATAATCAATACAATAATTGTTCAAGGGTAGGTACTATCCAACATTTACAAATAATTATACTGGAGACAATACATAGGGCCTGCTACTTACAACCTCCGGATTTCTGGAGATTTTCTAAACGGCATGTGAAGTCTGCCAATCTGCACTAGGCCAGTGTGGTGGACTATAGCCTTACCCCTCTTATTCTGAGAGGAGACCTGTGCCCAGCAGTGGTACTATTAATGGGTTGTGGAAGAAATTCTATTTGGGAAAATTTTGAAAAAAGGTACCTACACTGAATGGAAAAGTAAACCGAAAACGCCCACAAATTGCTTTTTGTGCTACATCATTATCTTGTTCAATTTTGATTATTAAAACAAATGTTTACATATTGTATGGTACAAAATAAGCTGATTTCCAAATTTATGTGGAATCGGAAATAATAATTGTCTTTTTGTTTAAATTTAAATTTCTGCAGATCTTTCAGGCAGATTTTTATGATGTCTTTGTAACGTTCGTTTAGACCTAAAACAACTGTTTGTAATCGTTGCGTGGGAACTAGGAAGTCACTACGAGAATAAGTGGGGTTGACCCAGGTAGTATACAGGGTGTTTGGTAGAACGTTGAACAAACGAAAATGGTGGTTAGTTGGGGTCATCTGCTACCCACTGGGCCCAAATTATTTAACCTTGGCCGCAATGTTTTTTTTTTACTTTTTTTTAATTTCACAGAAAATTATCAGTTTTTTATCAATTTAAATTCGAATATCTTTACTTGTGATGGGTAAAACAGGCAGGATGTTGTTTTGTATTAATGTCTAATTATATTCGAATTTTAAATAAAAAAAACTGGTAATTTTCTGTGAAATTAAAAAAAGTAAAAATGAAAACGGTGCGGCCAAGGTCAAATAATTTGGGCCAAGTGGGTAGCAGATGACCCCAACTAACCACCATTTTCGTATGTTCAACGTTCTACCAAACACCCTGTATAAGTAAGTAATTGTTAGTTTTAAAGTCGAACCTCTTGTCTTTTTTAAGACTGCTCAAATAAAGTTGCGGTTATAATTAGGTAGTTGAACTATGATTCCTTTTATACCTCTTATTCCTCCGATGCTACATTTATATTATACTAGCTGTCCCGGCAAACGTTGTTTTGCCATATAGGGTTGGGTCATTTTAGGGGGATGAAAAATAGATGTTGGCCGATTCTCATAGATACCGGATAAGCACACAAAATTTCATACAAATCGGTCCAGCCGTTTCGGAGGAGTATGGCAACTAAAACTGTGACACGAGAATTTTATATATTCGATTAGATATGTTATTACTACAACCACTACCTACCTAACTACTTTTTGCAACCGGCGCCATGTTACCACCAGTTAAGTACATAATTATCTGATATGGCTACAGATATGGCTTTATAATTGCCAGTGTTCGATAATATTGTTCAGACGCATAGTAAGTTAACACAAGTTTACTAGTAGGTAGGTACGTTACATTTAAACAATCATGAATGTAGATTTTACCAACAAAGTGGTGCTAGTAACTGGCGCTAGTATCGGTATAGGCGAGTCCACTGCTATCCTGTTTGCTAAACTTGGGGCGAAGTTGTCAATTGTGGGGAGGAATGAGAACAACTTGCGCGCGGTGGCGGACAAGTGCGAGCAGCAGAAGGGCGTGAAGCCGCTGGCGATCGTGGCAGACCTGGCCACTGATGCGGGCGTCGAGAGCACTGCTCAGACTACTTTGGATCACCTCGGAAGGTATGAACCGACACCTTTAGAAACTGTTTAACCTCATTGAACCATTTATTTACTATCAAATGGAACTAACAAAGAACTAAACCATCTGTCAAGAAGCTAACTTTAGGAGAGTGCTTGTAGTCAGTCATGAGCTGTATCAAAAATCGCATCAAAGAAGAACTAATTGTACTGAATTAGCTGCTCAGTATCCATGGTTATGTGCAGGGCCATAAACTTTTTTCGAGATAAAGCATACTCATCAAGGTACTCCTAAAGTATTTATTATTTTATTATAACAGTTTTTGTCTGTTACAGATTGGATGTTCTGGTAAACAATGCAGGTGTGGGCACCCGGACAACCATCCAAACAACGGATATGGAGAAATTCGACCAGGTGTTCCAGTTGGACGTGAGGTCGGTGTATAACCTCACTAGGCTGCTGGTGCCGGCCCTGATCAAGAGCAAGGGGAACATCATCAATGTGTCCAGTATAGCAGCGACGGTGGTCGTTGTGGGTAGCTTGCCGTATGGCATGGCCAAGGTAAAGATGGTGACTAGGTGACTCATGAAGCAAATCTTTTTTTTTAACTAGCCCTTATTGTCCCAATTCTGAGCAAAGCCCTCCCCCCATTTCTTCCATTTATCTCTTTGTTGGGCTATTTCTGTCCAGTTATCCAGGAAGGCATCCAAGTCGTCTCACCATCTCCTTCGTGGTCTGCCGAGTTTCCGGTTAGCTGTCTTAGGGCTCTAATTCTGTGCAATAGAAGCCCACAGTTCATCCGGCATGCGGCAGACATGGCCTGCCCAGTCCCATTTAAGTTTAGCAGCCTTTTGAGCCACATCGGTAATTTGGGTTTTGGAGCGCAGTACAGAATTGCGGACTCGATCTGTTAATCTGACACTAAGTATACTACGCTCCATAGTCAGTTGGCAAACCTTGAGTTTGGACTTCTGAATCTTAGTCAAAGACCAGGTCTGCGCACCATAAGCAAATCTTCCTTCTTAGAAATTTTCATTTATAACCCGAATACTACATATTATTTATGTAGAAGGTAGAGTAATTAATTTAGATGTCTATGTTATTATGTAGATGTCGTTATAACTACAACTATTTAGTTACTGAATCGGTCGAAGGAGTTTTAGGTAAAAACATATACTTTATTTGTTATTTCACAGGCTGCACTTGACCACTTTACTCGCCTGACCGCTCTGGAGCTGGCTCCCAAGGGCGTCAGAGTCAACACAATCAGCCCAGGACTTACGGTAAGTATATCGAAATATTATAATGTATAGTCCACCATAAAATTGCTTTACCACTTTTGACAAAAACTTCCGTCCAAATTAAATTTAATAAGGCTCCAATCTGTCACTTGGTCTTGTAAGCAAAAATAGACCTTGTTGTTTTGTGATGTGCAAACGACATTCACTCTAAATGGTGGCAAAGCAATTTTATTGTCGACTATACCTATATGTGCACTCGTAATTCTTAACCTGCCAATGTTCATCTCCCAGGTATCAAATTTCCTGAAGCGTATCACGGGCTACTCAGAGGATGAGTACCAGGCGTGGCTGGCCGAAGCTACGAAGTCTATCCCCATGGGGCAGCCATGCGATGGGGAGGACATCGCCAGGATGATTGTGCACGTCGCCAGCGACAACTGCCGGCTCGTCACGGGGAACATCATCGAAGTGGACGGCGCGATGCGATTCACTTGTTCCAGCAGCATTCTTACTAAGTAGGCGGTGTTGCCATATACAAATTATCTAATAAGCCCCGCAAATTGATAATGTGCCTGGCGGATCTTGGTGACGTAAAAATACCGTAACCACTCCCAGTCCTACGCGTTAGCACCACTAGGACGTCACATTGAGGTTGAGGGAGGTGAGACGGTTCCAGCTCATTAGCAACTTGCGGGACTTATACACTATTTGATTTTGAGTTTAATATGCAGCGTTAAAAATCTAATGTTTTAACCTTTGTTTTGATGAAAAATATGATGTGTTTAATAAATGGGTACACTAGCTGTGTCCGCGGTTTCTCCCGCCTTGCTCGGCTCCTAATTATCATAGCGTAATGTTAAATAGCCTTCCTCAAGATTATATATATGCGATATGAAATGGATACAATTTTTTTCGAATCCGTTTAGTAGTTCCAGTGACTAGCGTGTTCAAACAAACAAACTTTCACTTCTATCATATTAAATTTATTATGTTTAACTCAGTAGAATAGAATAGAATAGAATATACTTTATTGTACACCAAGAAACAACGCAAAGGAAATAAATACTAAAATATAACAATAGAAGGTACAATTGGCGGTCTTATCGCTAAAAGCAATTTCTTCCAGACAACCATTGAATGGATAAAGGTCAAAGAAGAAAACAGATAACGGGCGGTTGAAGGTGTACTCCATAACTACAATATATACATAGATAGACTATAATATTATTACATAATTATATAGGATATATAAAAATATAATATATACATAAACGATATTAATATAGGAAGAATACAGTAACAATTTATACAGAAGGAGCCAAGTAGTGGTCTTTCACCTGCTTTTTAAAAGAGGCCAATGTTTGTGCACGTCTCACGGACACTGGCAGTGCATTCCACAGACGAGTGGCCTGTACGGTGAATGAATGGTCATAAAATGTTGTGGTGTGCATATTGATTGGTGTGCATATCAGTATTGTTTTATTATATTGTATATATTATAATATTCTCTTGGATCTTCTTATTTAATATTTTCCTTAAACAAACTGAAGCAACCATAGCACATGAGAGGGTAAGAGTAACGAAATATGAAAATAAAATATTAAATTAAGTACATAGGTACATAACTACCTACCTAAATTAGATAACCTTGAGACTGTTCTGTCTGTACATGAACGAACTATTACGCGAACTAAGTAATTACATCCCTCCACACACGACAGATGAAACCTACTTACTTTATTTGTATTTTTAAGCTAAGTTATTTTTTGGTAGGTATTTGCAGATTATTTCGGGTTTTGGTACAATTGATAAGAATGTAAGTAACAAGTGTTACGGCATACTCAATTATTACCTACATGTCATCAAACTAAGTAGTGGTTAAGCGCTACCAAGTGGTCATAGTCAATTGTTTACCCAAGTAATATATTTTTCATCCCACCATCTCGGAAAGACTATTTTTACTCTTCGATATCTGAGTGCAAAAGTCGTTTTTATCCTCTAGAGAGACAAAGTAAATTGAATTTAGAACATCGTGCTTTTACCCCCCTGGCGCCGAATTTATCATACAACTTTTTTTTAATTTGTTAAAAACTCAGACTTGGAACCTTCCCTAGGTTCCGAGTCTAAACGCAACAAAGTATCGATATATGTCGAATCGATATTTTTTGAAAATATCAGCATCGATACTGATATTTTTATTTAAAAATATCGATATAGGGGCGATATATCTTAAAAACCAAATTATAAAACAACAAATCAAGTCGACCAAAACCAAAAAAAATACATTAAATATAATTTGTTAAAAAGATGTTAGTATAAAAAAAGTATTCCTTTTTGGGATTTTATAATCTTAAAACTTATTAATGTTTTTTGGTCTGTAAAAAATATAG
Source organism: Acronicta psi (assembly GCA_946251955.1). Lineage (NCBI taxonomy): Eukaryota > Metazoa > Arthropoda > Insecta > Lepidoptera > Noctuidae > Acronicta > Acronicta psi. Next base: position 14,853,417 of record OX276475.1, on the reverse strand, counting down.
ATTTTTATACCTTTTCGATACTTTGAATTATATATCGAAATATTAAATATCGCTCAAAAATATCGATACATTAAAAAAATAATATCGATATATCGATGTATCGATATTTTTTCAACAAGCCTACCGGAACTTTCTTGGTGTACTTTTTTAAGTTACTAACTTGAGTATTGAGTATTGAGTATTGAGTATTGAGTATTGAGTATTGAGTATTGAGTATTGAGTATTGAGTATTGAGTATTGAGTATTGAGTATTGAATATTGAGTATTGAGTATTGAGTATTGAGTATTGAGTATTGAGTATTAAGTATTGAGTATTGAGTATTGAGTATTGAGTATTGAGTATTGAGTATTGAGTATTGAGTATTGAGTATTGAGTATTGAGTATTGAGTATTGAGTATTGAGTATTGAGTATCGAGTATTGAGTATCGAGTATCGAGTATTGAGTATTGAGTATTGAGTATTGAGTATTGAGTATTGAGTATTGAGTATTGAGTATTATTTGTTATAATTTAAAGAAAAGGTATTCTGTAAAACTTACCTATCATATAGTATTTAATACCTAAAATGAAATAAAAGTATCTTGTGGTTGTAAATGTTTTTTTTAGTCATTTCCTCGCTGAGGTGGGATGAAAAGTTACGTGTTGCACTCGAGTGCAAAGATTTTTCACCTTGTGCTCTTTTAATTCCCTCGCTGACGCTCAGGATTCTAATTTTTGAATCACTCGCTCCGCTCGTGATTCAATTTTAGAATCCTTCGCTTGCTCGGTCATCAAAATTGAGCACGCGGTTAAAAAGCAACTTTGCACTCTTGTATAACAAATAACTATTTCATCCCACCATCTCTGAAAGTGTATTTTTACTCTTCGATATCTGAGTGCAAAAGTCGTTTTTATCCTCTAGAGAGACAAAGTAAATTGAATTTAGAACATCGTGCTTTTACCCCCCTGGCGCCGAATTTATCATACAACTTTTTTTTAATTTGTTAAAAACTTACGACTTGGAACCTTCCCTAGGTTCCGAGTCTAAACGCAACAAAGTATCGATATATGTCGAATCGATGTTTTTTGAAAATATCAGTATCGATACTGATATTTTTATTTAAAAATATCGATATGGGCGATATATCTTAAAAACCAAATTATAAAACAACAAATCAAGTCGACCAAAAACAAAAAATACATTAAATATAATTTGTTAAAAAGATGTTAGTATAAAAAAAAGTATTCCTTTTTGGGATTTTATAATCTTAAAACTTATAAATGTTTATTGGTGTGTAAAAAATATAGATTTTTATACCTTTTCGATAATTTGAATTTTATATCGAAATATTAAATATCGCTCAAAAATAACGATATATTAAAAAAAAATATCGATATATCGATGTATCGATATTTTTCAACAAGCCTACCGGAACTTTCTTGGTGTACTTTTTTAAGTCACTAAAACCAACATTATAATACCTAACAAAAATATTACACTCAAGTAATCGTAGCAACGTTACTTTCAATTTCTCTAGTATTACATACCTACCAACTAATGTACACATTATGGAATGCAATAAAGTATTGAGTATTGAGTATTGAGTATTGAGTATTGAGTTCTATTCTGTAAAAAACCTATCATATAGTATTTAATACCTAAAATGAAATAAAAGTATCTTGTGGTTGTAAATGTTTTTTTTTGTCATTTCCTCGCTGAGGTGGGATGAAAAGTTACGTGTTGCACTTGAGTGCAAAGATTTTTCACCTTGTGCTCTTTTAATTCCCTCGCTGACGCTCAGGATTCTAATTTTTGAATCACTCGCTCCGCTCGTGATTCAATTTTAGAATCCTTCGCTTGCTCGGTCATCAAAATTGAGCACGCGGTTAAAAAGCAACTTTGCACTCTTGTATAACAAATAACTATTATTGATCAAAAGTACAATCTGCAGGTATGTTAGGTAAGTAGATGATGCTTTACGGCCCCTTCCTATAATAACAAATCAGTTGATAGATTAGCTTATTATAGAAAGGATTTAACATGCACAACAAACATCCATACAAATAATGTCAAAATTATAGGTATCTCATTGCTTAAGAGGCCGTGCACAAATTTGACTCAATTTTTCAAAATTTGATTCAATCGAGTTCTATGTTTCGGCTCGAGGTTGGGCGTAGTATCGTATAAACAATTTTGATCTTTTCAATAATAATTATCACAAATAAATGATGGCCCGATGGTTACTGGCGCGATCGAGTTTTTGCGCTCGATAATATATCTCAATGTATCTATTATTTTCACAGTGAAAATATTACTTTTTTGAAAATATAAATTTACGTTCTATTTAAAGGATAACTTAAGTTAAATACACTATTTTTTAAATTTCGTAAAAGTGCCTCTAAAAAATAGAAAAAAATACATATTTGACTGGAAGTTTTCCAAAAATAACATTATTTCATCATTTTTTTTCTGGTATATTTTGTATAAAACTTGAAAAAAGTAACCTGGCTCTCTAAAAGAAGAGTATGTACTGTATTTAATACATATTTTTTACATTCATAATTACTTATAGTTTCTTGGCTAGCGACGATCAAACGTCACTCGAACGCAACTTTTCGGAAAAAGAATTGTCAATATTCGTGATTTACCACTAATATGGAAATAATTTAAAAAATCCACTTTGGCTCTCTAACATAAAAGGAACTGTTCTTTTCAATTCATGGCTCAGTTTTTATTTTCCCCTATTCGGTTCCTTGCAATCGATGATCAAAATGTATCAAAATGGGTCGATTTGTAGGACGGACCCTTAAGAAACCGGCCGTTAGGTACTCAACGATGTTACCTATAATATTTTTATTTAGATACAATATTAAGCCAATTGAATCAGATAAAACACTAAGATATAATTACTATTGATAAGATTATTTGTCATAAATAAACAGTGAATACTTACAACAGTGATATTTATTATTTGACAAACATTGGCTCTTGTCTACCTATCTATTTATATATCTAAACATAGCTAAAAATTATAAATGACGGCAATGTTTATGTTATATTTGGCACGGCTTTGAAATGGCATTGTTTTTGTTATTTACCTCACTTCCATCGTATGATTTTGTTTTGTTTACGTCTACGTCTTGCGCGCCCGGTGCCGGTGGCAATGAACTTGTACCCATGCTATATTAAGTATTATCGCTACACCAGCTTTGTACAGTTACTCCTCGGCATGCCATAATAACATTGTTCGCGTCAGTAGCTCACAAGTGTTTTTATACACAGCACGCGTAAAATAAATCATATGATTGTAGATTTTACAAAAAACCAATTTTACCAACCAAATTTAAAAAGGAACCAATTATAATACCTATTACCACATAAGGAACTGCAGAAACAAAAAACAACCATGGACGTAGATTTTACCAACAAAGTGGTGCTAGTAACTGGCGCTAGTTCTGGTATAGGCGAGTCCACTGCTATCCTGTTTGCTAAACTTGGGGCGAAGTTGTCACTTGTGGGGCGGAATGAGAACAACTTGCGCGCGGTGGCGGACAAGTGCGAGCAGCAGAAGGGCGTGAAGCCGCTGGCGATCGTGGCAGACCTGGCCACTGACGCGGGCGTCGAGAGCACTGCTCAGACTACTTTGGATCACTTTGGAAGGTATGTGGAGATTTTCTTTGTGAAAGTTACACATTTCTGCTCAGTCCACCCCATCATAAAACAGGTGAAGGCAAAGTTCAGTTTTTAGACGGTAAAAATGCAAACATACTTGAGGACGGACCAATAACACGGTCCCTGTTTGATCATTGCACTATCGATATTACTCACCTTTTATGGTTTAAGCCGGTAAACTAGCTGACGATTTCGCTGTCGGTGTCGGGATTCACCATCAGTGTGGGTCACCGGATATAGTAGTCGCTACGCCAGTGGTCGCCAGTTAGTAAAACCCCAAGGTCCTAGCACCGATTATTATTAAGATAAAAGTTTTTACTTACTTCCATCTTCAGGCTAGACGTCCTGATAAACAACGCGGGCATCAGCGCGCGCACGTGCCTGCAGCGCGCCGACATGGCGACCTTCGACGAGGTGTTCAACGTGAACGTGCGCGCCGTGTACAACCTCACGCGCCTGCTGGTGCCCGCGCTGCTGCAGGCGCAGGGGAACGTCGTCAACATCTCCAGCATATCTGGCACGGCGGTCGCTGTGGGCAGCTTGCCTTATGGCATGGCTAAAGTAAGTCAACTTCTAGAAGAGATCATACGTTTTCCCACACAGCAAAACCCAACGATGAATTAGGTATAAATTATTAGTGAGCGTAGATGAAAAGATATACAAAAGGTATAATTTAACGTCCTATTTCACTGCAGTATACTTTATTCCTGATTTCGTGTCATAATAATAATAGTTGTGGTTTCATGTTTGCAGGCTGCACTCGACCATTTCACTCGTCTGACGGCTCTCGAGCTTGCTCCCAAGGGCGTCAGGGTCAACACCGTCAGCCCTGGAGTTACGGTAAGTAACTACGTATCAGTAATCACAATACGTAAGTAGTAGGTATACCTAGTTATTTAAATCAACCACTTTTATGGTAGGTATTTATTCATTAATTATAGAAAATTTAAAAAGTTTAGAAAAAAGGTTATACGTCATTTAGGACTCAATTACCATTAGTAAAAGATGTAACTTTGGAAGGAGCTGTCATATTATTCCTAAGTATATATATTTTCAGGTTTCAAACATAGTGAAGCGCATGACAGGGTACAGTGAGGAGGAGTACCAGGCGTGGTTGTCGGCGGCCGCCAGCGCCGTGCCCATGGGGCGCGTGTGCCGGGGGGAGGACGTCGCCAGCATGGTGGCGCACCTGGCCAGCGACCGCAGCCGCCTGGTCACCGGCACCGTCGTCGCGGTGGACGGCGGCTTGAGGTTTGCCAGCCCGAGTAATTTAATGTCCAAGCAAATGAAGTGAATCACCTAAGAAAATGCTAGTTAGTGTTAGTGCCGTTTTATACTAAATAGCTTCGATTTTAGACATGCACATTTTGTATATTATGTATAGAACATATCATATTATTATGACTCATTTGTATATTTTTAATAAGTACCTATAATAAAGGATTTTATTGTCTTAAGACAGAAGAAGGAATTTCCTTTAGGGTAAAACCGGTATAGATGCGCCGATTATAATTACCTACTCTAATTTTGCAGGTAATTCGCATGCTATTTTATTGATCTATCGAGACTCCAACCACAGTGTAATTATGCTCCAACTACCGCTAAGTTCCTATCGCATGTGTTGCACGGGAAAGCAAGGGGCGATCAAAGTTTTTGAGAGATTGATAGCCCTGTTTTTTGGTGGATCATCTAATTTAAACATAATTTATATATATATAAGCTACCTGCTGTAGTCTGGTGCTAGTTACAAATTAAATATTTTCTTGTTCGCACTGAGACTTATTATAAGTAAAGTGATTCCAAAAAGTGTGGCATCTGTCTCAGTTAAAATCTTACGGATGTTTTAGTTGCAATTTGCACTAGAATTATAATCACAATATTAATAAAGGTTGGTGATAATGAGTTTATGTCACAAGGTCACGTAAGATAAGAGAAGTTTAAGTAAGATATAAAAAATGTATCATTGCGTAAACTTTGGCCGTAATGGTTTGACTTATTAGGTACCATACGTGACGAATAGTGTTTTAGAAATAGTTCCACCTTTGTTATAGACGGTATCTAATCTATAGGTAATGTTACTAATTTTATTTTAAGTATAGGTACAACAAAAATGTTAATTTTTTGTAAAATCTTGCCAAGCATTTATTTGTATTTAGCCATGTTCTAAACTACTACTAGATTACAAAGATTAGTTAGGTATGTTTTTTGTCCGTTTTTGCTATTGGATATCATGATTATTATCACAATTGCCGTTTAGTTTAGAGGCACTATTAAGCTCACTATTTAAATAAAAAACATTAAAATGTTACCATGTACCTGTACCATGTTACATGTACCTAATTATCTGAGAAAATGTCGGGTCGACATTATTATATAGTAAATCTTCACGGATCGTTTACCGTCAGGGGAGACGCCAAGGTACGAACGCTTGCAGAGGTAAAAATGCATAGTTCACCGGTTACCGGATCCGAAATCCAAAGTCCGAGCTGTCCCTGTCCGAGCTGGTACCGATAATTTCACAAAAAAACCCAACCCAGTGTTGAACTCAGAACCTCTAGCTAAGCAGTCCACAGTCGTGTTCAGTGCCACTAAACTAACGAAGCAGTCTAGGCAGCGTGGTGAGTCTCAGTCTCGCATTAGTCGCGTTCCGATGCGGATGTGTCGCTGACACATTATTTTTATAATTCGTGTAGCGCGGTACTCGCCGTCGCCCGTAATATGATCGCCATGAGTCAACAACTTGTGGCGAGCGAACTACTAGCGTTCTTGCAGCAGAAACTGGATGTAATGGACGAGGTGTCTGCAGTCCAGATCTTCTCTACGAACTTCAGCGAGGACGACATCGCTGCTTCCAAGCTGCTCTTGTACACTCTGTTGAACAAGAAAGACAAGATGGTGTCCCGCAGGCGTGACGGGACAAAGAAAAGCGTGCAGGACATCATAACGCTGCTTAAGGAGACCGACCCTGCCTTGTCGAAGGCGATGCCGTTTGTGGCGAAGGACTTATATAAGCTCCCTCCAGTCACCTTCGATCACGTCGATGTAACGAGCCTGCTGAAAGACATCGTCTTTCTAAAGGCCAGTCTGGTGGATGTGCAGAAGAGGTTGGATGCATCCCAAAGCACCGTTGCCGATTTGCGCAATGAACTCATAGAGTTGCGTAAGACGGGTGCGGTAAGTGGGTCACCATCGAGTGTATCGAACATCAACACGCGTCGCGGAGCAGGCCTCGATACATCGGGTGCAAGCTACGCGTCAGCGGGTTTGTCGTCGCCGTCGCCGCCACCGTCGAACGCTGAGGTTGCAGAGTGCACACCGTGCGCGCCCCGCGGCGCCGCCCCCGCCCCTGCGGCGCCCCCGCCCCTGCGGCGCCCCCGCCCCTGCGGCGCCCCCGCCCCTGCGGCGCACCCGCCCCTGCGGCCCCCCGCCCCTGCGGCGCCCCCGCCCCTGCGGCGCCCCCGCCCCTGCGGCGCCCCCGCTCCTGCGGCGCCCCCGCCCCTGCGGCGCACCCGCCCCTGCGGCCCCCCACCCCTGCGGCCCCCCGCCCCTGCGGCGCCCCCGCCCCTGCGGCGCCCCCGCCCCTGCGGCGCCCCACGCCCCTGCGGCGCCCCCGCCCCTCCGGCACCTCCGTGAGTATGGAGTCCAAGGTAACCGTACGTGCTGCGAAGCCGAACACTCCGCTATACATCTCCCGCCTACACTACACCACAAAGGCGGAGGATATCATGGAGTACGTCCGCCAAAGGATTAAGTACACGCCGAGAGTGCAGCTGCTGGAATCGCGCCGCAACGTCAACTTTAAGGCGTTTGTAGTGCGAGTACCAACATGCTATCTGCACCTCGTCATGGAAGAGGACTTTTGGCCGCAGGACGTGGTGTTCCGTCGCTTCCGCGGACAAGTGCCACTGGATCGCACTGTGACTGGTGCTAAGTGAAGTGTTTACTAACATAGGTTAAGTTATATTTACTAACATGAACTGTAATATTGTCATATATATGCTATTCTGTAAGGTATATATCTATGGGCCAAAGTAGCCTGAAAATAAAGAAATTTATTATTATTATTATTATTTAGAGCTGGCACACCTGGCACACTGGCTATTTTAACTGCAAAAGAAGGCCGCCTAATAGACCTGCCTGTAAAAGTTAGATACATATTCCACGATTATCCAATTGCACACAATGCTATTATAAAAATGTTTGCGATATAAAGCCGGCATGACCCCCGAGGTTCACAAATAGATTTTGTATTGTGACTTGAAGCTTTAGGCTAACATTCAGAGACGATGCTCAGCGTAAAGTAAGGCTTCCGTATGTCAAACTAGCTTTCCGCCAGCGGCTTCGCCCGCTATCCCACGGGAACCATACATTTTACCGGGATAAACAGTAGCCTATGTGCTATTCCAGACTATAATCTATCTCTGTGCCAAATTTCATCCACATCCGTTCTGTAGTTTTTGCGTGAAAGAGTAACAAACATCCATCCATCCATCCATCCTCACAAACTTTCACATTTATAATATTAGTAGGATAGGATTTGCATTAATACAAATTTGACATACGGAAGCCTTACTTTACGCTGAGCATCGTCTCTGAATGTTAGCCTTAGAGCACTATGCTTATGTATTTTTTTTCTTTGGTAATTAGAATCTATATTGTTAGGGTATAGTATAATATATATTATAATGTGAAGATTAAAATCAAATAAAATATAGTTTTTGCTATACCAAGCAACACATAAACAAGCTCAGGAGTCGCATAATGGTTCTGATTAAAAATCAAAAACATTATGCGAATGATCAAAAAGGTGTTTTGCCAGAATTGAGGAAATGTCAGACATTGATGTAATATTATTATTCATTCAAACCTACTAATATGCACAATTATTGAATAATATAGTAGTACATAAATATTCATGATGCGTCTAGATGTTTAGTTTTAAAATGAAATTTTATTACTATTTATGTAGAGTGTGTGGCGGATAAAAACATTGACGTGGACGTACCTATTACCAGTTAAGAGTTTTATAATATCGCTTAAATCCAATGACATTATATTATTGCTTAAATTCCACTTTTCAAGTGCTAGCAGGGAAAACAGGTTGAAAAGATAAACTAAGATGATATAATCTTTCATAGGTACCTATACATACTAATGTGTATGAAATACCTATGAAAGATTATATCATGTTAGTTTATCTTTTCAATAAACATTTTATAGTTTGTGTTGGGTGTAAAAAAACACGAACAACAGCACTGAATTTATTACCGAAAAAAACAATTTACTTAATCTGTTCTTTCAAAATTTCACTGTTTCCGGATCCGGCAAACTGTAAAGCACCATCTACTGGCACGATAGCGCCGGAGACGACTCTGCTGACGTCATCGTTGGCTAGGTGCACGATCATGTGCGCGCAGTCCCCCCCCGTGGAGGCCGAGCCCAGGGGGATGGTGCCCTCCGCCTTCTTGATCCACGCGCGGTACTCCTCGTCCGTGTAGCCCGTGAGGCGTTGAACAAATGAGCTTATCTAGAAAAGCAATAAATGAATTGGAAACTTTTGGATATTTAGTAGAAGTACTTACTGGACGTCTGCCACGAGTAGCGCTAATTGTGGTTCTCACTGTTTTCAACACTAACTGAGCGGTCCAACATGAAGTGCGGGAGATATTGATACACTAACACTACTACAAACACATTAACAAAATTATGTAGTCGGTATTGCTAATTTACCCTTACAGTAAGCCGGTATTTTTAAAACAAGCTGAGCTCAAGGCCACCAGTGGTCAAGGAGCTCAAGGGCAGAGGCCAACCGCTACGAAAAAAAAATATACTCACAGTAATACCAGGGCTAACAACATTAACACGAACGCCCTTCGGAGCTAGTTCATAAGCGATCAGGCGACTGAAGTGGTCCAGGGCAGCCTGTCAACAAAAGAAGTCTCAATTTTCTTATCTCTCAGTAACACAGTACTTAAATGAACATTGAATAAAGTATAAGTCAAAAGGTAGGCTTACCTTAGAAATACTGTATGGCAAGTTCCCAGTGGTCACCATGGAGGCCATAATGCTGGACACATTGATAATATTGCCCTTAGACTCGATCAGCGCCGGCACCAGCAGCCGGGTCAGGTTGTACACCCCGCGGATGTTGACATTGAACACTTGGTCGAAAGTTTCCATGGTGGCTATCTGGATGGTGGTCCTAGCGCCCACTGCAGCATTGTTTACCAGCACGTCAAGCCTGCAAGAAGAACAACGACGGAATCCAAAACGTGCTACGTATGTCTATCTTCCCTTATTATTCCGCCACAGATCAGAAAACCTACCTCCATTAGCAGTGGGATCCGATCGCCTGATGCGGGAGAGATTGTGGATACGAGTATGTACGCCCCACTTACTTATTATTATTATTATCCTACTACTTAAAGTGATCCTCTTACCGTTTAAAGTGTTGCAGGGTTTGCTGAGCGGTATTCTCGACACCCTCATCGGTGCCAAGATCTGCTACGATCGTCAGTGGTTTCTCGCCCCGCTGCTTCTCACATACGTCTGCGACTTGTTGTAGGTTGGACTCGTTTCTTCCAACAAGAGCCAATTTTGCCCCATATTTCGCGAAAAGTATGGCGGTCGACTTCCCTATACCGGCACTTGCGCCTGTTACTAACACCACTTTGTTACTGAAGTCCATTCTGTGCCTGTACCTGTAGAACAACTGGTCTAGCTGTTATCGCGACAACGCTATTTAATGTGACTTCATTAATGTATGCAAATATCTCAGATATTATTTTTAACTTACCTACTTTTTAGGGGTCTGTTCCAAATAATGATCAAAAAGAGAACCTCTGCTGTCTACTGTGAGACGTTACTTCGGTGCAATAGACATATTATAATATGTTCTGGACGTCACGTTTTTCTCAATAAGTACTTACATCCCGACCGACTTGAGACAGATAAATAACTGACCACATTTTAACTATAGCTACTAGACTTTATATACATAAAATTAATATGGGTCAAAAAAGTTATGTGTGTTATTTTAAAAGATCTCTTTTGAGTCTCGACTCGACTTGTGTGCCACAGATGAGGACACAAATATTTATGCGATGAACAAAGTGTTTAAGTTCGAGAATGGAACCCACGACCTTATAATCAGCAATCCGACACTCGAACCGTCAAAACTGATCGGGTCGGGTACAAAAAATACAGTCGAATTGAGGACGTCGTACTTAAAATGTTTCATTTTAAGGTTCAGAATTAATTCCAGTTTACAAAAAAATAACCACTTAAGTAGGTACTATTTATTTTGTAATAGTAAGGAACTCTAGGCTGGCTGCCTGGCTATTATATATGGCGTATTTTATACATGCTTGACCGGTTTTATTTAACATATATTTTCAATATTTATATGGTCAACAAAAATGTATCTAAGTACTGGTTTTATAAAAACCAGTAAGTAGATACCGGGTGTTTGTTCACCTTTCATCGATTTCGTCTGCTTAGTGTCACGGAATGTTTAATCGTTATTTTTTTAATGTCTGCGATGTTCTATTTATAAAAATATCTTTACAGCTAAATACGGAATATGCATCGATATCATCGTTATTGTAGCTTATTTACTGTTAAACTTATATCATAAAACTACATCATACCTGTATACCCCGAAGAGGTCCAGGTAGGTATCCATGGGGCGAGCCTAATGCCATGACCGGGCACAAAGCGTCGCGATCGAGATTACGACCATTAGACCAACCATACATCTACACCATCACGCATGTATTCCCCGATGGATTAGGCAGAGCCAGAGGTATAGGTACTAATGTACACCCACAGTTCGCCGGAATGTTTATGTAATAGGGGTCGAGCCTATTGCCATCACCCGGGCACAAATCTCTCTCTGGAATTTCACAGAAAAACCCAATAACACTTAGCCCGACTCGAGAATCGAACCCATTGCAGGACCTCTGGCATAACAGTCGCGCTTGGGGTTACTACTTAGACCAACGAGGCAGTTATAGGTAATTAGTAATTAGGTGTTCATTATATTGTTTAGCCCCATCTACTGGTCGTAGAATACTACTATATTTAATTTTGGACAGTTCTATGACATATTATTCCACTCCACGATAGATGTCGCTGTTGTAATAATACTTTTCCTCACTAGATGTCAGTGCCAGTATCTTAATAATAAACGTTGACCACAAACCGTACATCTCAAGTACGAACTTAGATGAAGTTTTCAACGCATTTGGCAAGTTTGAAATCTATTTAAATTATTTTAACTAGTGAGGCTCTATTTTTAACTTCATTTTTAAATACACAAAGATCTTTTAAAGTAACCAAAGCTACATATTTTTTTTCATTTATTATTTTACTTTTTTATCTAAAAATGTTAATTTAGAATAACAACGTAATGATTTAATGAATACTATGGTGTTGTCTAAATAATGGACTAAAATAAATCTTTCAGTGTAAAATAAATAAAAACTCAGTTGAATAATCTATCTATTATATTCTTAAAACACCTTGCTGACACATCTGCTATTGAAAGTTAGTAAGTAAATACATTTTCTGTCTGTTATTGAGTACCGACCATTTTTAACATCTCGTACCTTGACATTGGCAAAATCATCGAATGTTCGTCGATGGAGCCATAACCCTAAAAGAAGAAAAAGTAAATACATTATATTACTCAAATAATAACTCCTTATACTTAAATTCTAACAAAGAGTACAAATGGAAATGTCAACAAGTCAAACGGCTTATTCCACATCAGTGGATTTGTGAATAAAATGCCACTTTACAAGTGTGGGAACGAAATTGTAGTTTTAGCTTATAATGGAAATGTCAAGTGTACTTCTAAAGGTGTCGGAAATGTTTGGTCCAACAGCAACGATTTTATAAGAAAAGTAATAAGCAACAATTAAATAGGTAATTAATATTTTTACAAATTATTGTTCAGTGTATTTGAAAAAAAAAACGATTAAAGTATTTGTAGACAATTTTATTTTAAAAGTTACCCTATTTGATACTAGATGGCGTTAGCAGTACTGTTTATAGGAGTTGATATTGTAGTGTAGTTGTTTTTTTTATCTTCAAAAAGTCCTGAAACAACATCACAGTAGCTTGGTAAACGTCAGAGCTGTCAGTAGGGCCGACTGGCCGAGACGGGTGTTACTGTGTAATTCAATATAGCTACAGATCAAATCTGTTGTTTTCAGAGCTATGTTTTGCCTTGTTATTTTACAAACTGCTCGTGTTACTGCACAAACATGTTCATGAATGTATCGGTTACTGTTGTTACTTGTAAACTAGCTGAAACTAAATAAAAGTATAAGGCAGTTTTTGTACCTATTTCTGACGAGGATGACGTTTGACGAATACCATTAATAACGACGGAAAAGGAAGGAACCTATTGCATTGCACCACCAATTTGTTAGAAATTTAACCAAAAAATTATGATAAAATTGAAAAATACCTATAACTAGGTAACTACTTAATACTTTCATTGCCAATGAATTGTTCATGTAAATAGGTATTAAAAACTTTTTGTAGCATTTAATAACTAGATTAAATTCTTACTAATCAAATCTTAATAACTTAGGTTAAATTATTTATATTAGGTACGATAAACGATTACATTTACCAAAGTTAAAGGAACTCTACCCTGATCACAATGATTCCTGTTAAAACCTATGCTTTATCAAACAAACACATGAAAATCAGTTGCTTAAAATAAATCCGTCGGACAAGCGTGAGTGATTTTCTGACCCAGTCACAATGAAATGTAATTGTCACAATAAGTAATTAAGTACAAATCTTTTGCCGGTGCAGCGTCATCCACCGCTCTCTGTTGAGAGCTAACTCCAGGCAGGCTAACATGCGCGCCACGACAAAATTTTGTCTACTCTTTTGTCTCGATCGTTCTTGTGCGAAAACGAAACAAAAGCACGACATAAGCGTAGACAAAATGTTCTCGCGGCGTGCATGTTAGCCCGGCTGGACCTCTATACGCCGCGACTTACAGCTTAGCTGTGTATGTAGCTCATTTTTGGCCTACCCCTTCTTCTCCTTCCTTCTATCTTTCCTTCTATGATGTTTTTTATAAATTCGTCGTGGCAAATCTTCGACAAATCTAACGTGTACAAATGTCATTCCCATACATTTTGATTCTATTCGTTTGTCGATCCGAAAGTTAGATTGCAACTTGGCTAGGTCCGCTGTCTGGTTGTAACGTTGTTTAGTTGCAAGATTGCCCCAGTGCCCATGTCAGATCACTAACATTCGGCCAACATGGCCTGCCCAGTCCCACTTGAGCTTGGCAGCTTTCTGGGCGACGTCGGTGCCTTTATTTGTAGTGCCAGAGCCGACCTGAACGGTTATTGCTGCCGAATATTTGGGATCAATAGGTAAGTTCTATATTGAATATTAAGTATTTCACTCTTGATATTGAATACAATACCGTTGTATTGACATGAACGTTGGCAGAACTTCACAGCGTTCATCCGTTGCCTCTGTAGATCTGATGTTTATTTCTACATCAACAGCTAGGTATACCTTAATCTGTAGTTTCCTAATGTTCAATCATCACTACAAGCATGAGCCATTATAACGCTATGAATAGCTACCACAAACAATGATGTGCCGCAGTAACTCGACACCACGCTCGCCGGCGCGGGCGGACTCTCAAAGACATTACCTTTTTCAACCAACTTTTTTATAAAGGTAAGATGCCGAATCCTTTAATTATGGTCCAATCATTTAGACATCTTAGTCTGCGGGTACGTTGTGACAGGTATGGGTGGAAGAAATAAATTGATTCATTTTATTAATAATAACGTAATTATTTTGAGCTAGCTAGCTAGCTAAATATAGCTTAGGTACTTTAGAGTTTCAAAATAGTTTTGAGGATAAGTACCTACCGCTTTTCTATCTGATAGATGTACCTATCTGTCAGTTCCATACCTCTTTACCTTTTTCTATTTCTACACACATTGGATACCTATGTGTATATTATATTAGTATTATTCTTGAAAATCCTCATGGATCCCTGCCACTTGGGGAAACGGCGGGGTATCTCACTCATACCGACTAAAAACAGAAGCTGCCTTCAGGCTTTAGGTACAATATGAAAAAAAAAACACTGAGAATGGTACGACGGTACCTAGTGCCTTACCCGTTTGCTTGCCTCGTCTTGTTCAGGAGAGCTAAAATGTCCACTTTAATGATTCACATTATTAATCGCATACAGCCGCCGCTGTGCCTTACGTGACCTATTACACAGGCACTTATATCTCGTTGTCCGGTGAGCCTATAGGCACTGGTAACGTAAGCCATCGTGTACAACTTCTTGTACAGGGATTGATATCATGATTCATCAACTGTGAAGTGATGAAGTGCCCATTTCCCCAGAAATCATCAGCATCATCCGCAGCCCAATTTCTCCCAATGCTGTGTATAGGCGTCTCTTATTATTCAATCTGTATGGTTATCGCATCAATCTCTTAATTTTTTGAGAGATTTAATATCTACACACCAAGAACTAATTTCCTGTAGATTCACGACACGCTATATACCTACGCAACCTGACTCAACAAAGTAAACAAAAGAAACATACTATTTGTTAAAAACATAGCGCGGCAGTGAAAGGGTTGTCGGTGTGTGTGCACAAGGCGGGGTGGGTGTGGCCTAGCGGCGGCGCGTTTGATCGCGACCTAACCCCCCGCCTACGACAGCTCGTCGGAAACGCATCGAGTTACTACTTCCTCAACGGGTTTCAATACACTTTGTGTTGGATTTTTTGAATTTCAATTGCAATGAAAACGTCAGACTTAATTATACAAGAAATTCTTTTATTGTATGTAAATAAAAGATGAATCAAATGGCGTCTGTTTGCCTGTTGAAGGGATGCAGGCATAAATATTTAAATTAAGTCTGCTTATGTTCACGGCTTTATACTAAGATTTTTGTATGTTTGCTAACGGCTGGTTCCTGTACCAAATCCTTCGTCAGATTTGTTTAGGTACTAGAGATAGAATTTTGACATAAGGTCCATACAAATAATGTCAAAACTTCTATCTCTTATATGCAAATCAATAGGCAAATTGGATATAGAAATGGGCCGTGAGTAAGTCTTTAGGTACCCATGTTTATTAGGATCTTTGAAAATTAAAACCGAACATGCAGATGTCAAGACGAAACCTGCGCGCCACGATGTTACCTATAAGTAGTTTTACAGTCGCATATCTCATGCTAAGTCAATGGCTTCAGACTAGAATTAATACCTAATAAGAGAGAATTTTTGGGAGACGCATAGCTTCCTTTAATGATATAGGTCTGTAATGGATGCACACGACACGACGAATTCATAAAAAACATCATAGATGGAAAGATAGAGGGAAGGAGAGAAAGAGGTAGGCCAAGAATGAGCTACATAACACAGATAAAAGAGAAACCTGAAACTCGCGACGTAGGTATAAGGAGGTCCAGGAGTTGGCTCTAAATACAGAGCAGTGGAAGACGCTGCACCGACAAGAGCGTAGCTCTTAATATAGAAGAAGAAGAATGGATGCAAAAATAGGCAAGAAATACGTTGATTTTTATATAAATATTCAGTTGGTAATTGGTATTTACCTTCCCTAGGCGGGTTATAAATAATCATGATAAATTGATAATTATATAGTTTTTTCTATAGTTCATTTCTGAATATTAATGGTACCTTTCTGATAATATCATCACAAAATTTGGCGACGTTCGTAAAAATATTCAGGACTTTATTTTCTTTATGCTTGATACGTCACTCAAAAGGAAGAAACTTAAATGATACCAAAAGTAATTTTATTTTTTCCCAACAACAACAATTTTAATAACTTTGAAAGTCGTTGCTGTTTAAAAATAAACACATTTACACGGGTGACATGTAATATGCGCGCGCGCAGCTTCATGTGCATATTATTTATACGTTTTGCAATCATCTCGGCTCAGCACGGTGCCAGCAATGATCGCAAAGCTTTTTAACGCCAATACACTTAAATACACATCTTATTTCCTTATTGGTAAACTTGAAAATCGCATGTAAGAGATCCATCAGATCATACCAACCTTAAACTTATCGCTAAAAAATATTGTGTTCTATTTTTAGTACGAAGAGTTGGTTTTCGTTTGTTGAGGTTGTAGTGAGGAAGCGAGGGTGCGAAGCGGGTTCCGTCTAAATAAATTGTCCCCGATATATCCTGGCGCGTATATCACGCCGCATTTACACCTCGGAAGGGTTAGCGGATACTTGAGGTACAAATTATGTTTGATTTGATACTTGATTCGGATATTATGGAGAAGGGGTACATTTTGGTGACTACAGAAGTTATAATTTATTTGTACGCCATGTTGAATGTAGAGTTTTAATTATTTACCGAAGTTTAAATTATTTACAACAACACCTAAAATAATAATTTTAAGTATCAAACTTTTAATGCCAATTTGATAGCACAATAAAATAACAATAAACATAAATATATACATATTCAAAAGTAGGTATTCAACTTTAGAAATATTAACGATAAGTATAATAAACTTTTTAGTCTAACAAAATTAATCGTTAAAGTCCGATAAACGATAAAGTATGTGTTCCTAGTAAGAAACTCCAAAAAATCCGGGTTGTCATCATCTCCATATACGCTGTTCTTTATCTTATAAGCGGCGAATCAAAAGAGATTACCGGCTACATAAATATGGCTGCAGAGATTATTATAATTTGTATTATAACATTAAAATAATATCGTCTGGCCGTCGTCGACGCCCGCATAATAGATTTATCTGAGGCTCTGAGCTCGTACATCAACACTGTCGAATACTCCGAACGGTGCATAACATTAAATAACGAGTTCACTTCAGGATAGTGTGGGATTTGCTAATGAGTTTAAAGGTGAGGTTTTAAGCATAACTTAATCAATCTTCTTCGTGTCGATGGTACGATTTTTTAAATTAAATTTGCTGTGCCCAAAACTTCGCCACTTCCACAGCATCGTCAGTGGCAGCGCAGAGGTCGCTTTGATTGCAAGTAGCGGGGCACAAAGGACAGGATAGGAGATGCACCATTGTTTGCGGCACAGTTCCACAACCACAACCTGCATTCATTTCATCTAGATATCCCCACTTTACCAGATTTGAATTACACCTCCCCACTTGGGAGGTGTAATGTAAGTGTATCATTATAAAGGTCCTACTAAAGTTGTTCCTTTATATTGATGGACAATCAAAACATTGCCTCGACTAGTTCTAGTGGTCGTAAGCGCGACTGCTATGCAAGGCTAGAGGTTTTGATTCAGTAAAGTATTATTCGGTTTTTCTACAAATTTCTTAGTAGCAACCAGAAACATATGAGGCTGGTCACGATGCGAACTGTGACTTCCATTTTCGTGTAAAAAACAATTTCAACTTTTCAACTTGCTGACTGATAACGCCAAAATAATCAGAATTGGTGATTGTCGCGCATTTTGTTGACCGCTCGCGCCATGTTAGTATGCGTTCAGAAATACGAACAATGGGCGCGTTCGGTTCACGCTGCGTGCGCTGTAAACGTTGCCTCGTTGCCTACAGTGGGTGGTATATTGTTTTATGGGCAGCATTACACGCTTCTTCCCGCTCTGTCCTGAGTTTTACGAGGGACAATGACGGGACAAATCGTAAGAATTCAACTCTGTTGTCAGATCGCTTGATAGAGTGCCGTAATCTTTCTTCCTGTCACATATTTTGTGTGCTTTGTTTGTTGCACACATGATTGCCATATCACTGGCCATCATAAACAGTTGTCTAGTTTAAGGTTTTTAAATAGAAAAATGTACCTAACTACAATGCATTAGGTTGAGTACAAGGGGGCAATTATACCTACCGATATGATGAGATTAATTGTTTAAGTGTTATTTTATAAACTGTAATTTTATTTTGCGTCATAGATTGACCCACGCACAAATTTAATGTTTCGAAACAAAACAAGTCATTTAAACGACCCTCCATTATAAAATAACATTTTGATCTACTTGACCATATTAAAATAAATTTAAACAATATTTTCCGCGCCATTCATCAAATATTTTTATAGTTGCCAACATAATTATGAATGTTGCAAATTAAAAGAATAATAATTTTATAATAATGAACAGATTATGTAAATCCAACCATTCAATATACGTCAAGTTATAAATCATATGGGTTTAATTCAAGTTTTGGCTATTAAATAACATTAATAGATAATCAACAGTTTTTTGTGGCTGATTGAGACGTTACAAATGACATACGGCCTAAATATAATTAATGAAATGGCTGACCGTTTTCAAAATATTAACAAGTTTTTATGTGCGTGGGAGTGACAAATTGGCTATAATGTCGTTATTCGTAATATTGTTTCGGTACTAGGGAATTGATTTTGGTTGTGTAATATTTATCGCAGCCCCAAGCTATAAGGTGACAATTTGGATTTGGTTTGAATAGTGTTCATCTAGCTTATTGATATCCTTTGGATGGATGAATTAAATATTTAATTGTGTATAATGTAAAAAACCTAACGAGTAATTACAGGTAGTTCCTTCGTCTTGTTAACATTTTTTCGTCCGATGCTTTACCATGCTGTCAAAACCCTTCACCAAATAATTCCTACTATAAATTAAAAAAAAAAAATTACCTTCTGTATTCGTAATCAAGTTATTTTATTTAAAGTAGGTAGGTACATAACTCATTTTAACGTCACTAGCACAAATTAAAATTCATTGTTGATAGCCAAACAAACAATCGATGAGCCATAAACTAAAATAAATCCTTACATCACTATGTCAACATCTAATGATATTCCATTTTCAAAATAACAACAGTTGTACAGTGACATAAATTACGGCCAGTATTTTGTTGAGTCGTTCGTTTCCTTGAATTTATCGACATTGTCGTGCGTTTTGTCGCATGCTGCATTGTTTTTAATCGCCCGCTGGTCGATCTATTGTGGCATGGCATTTGTTTAAGTAGTGCTGTGTAGTCATCCATCACTCGTCGTGGGTGCTACTGCGCGGTTACAGTCCTGGCCTTGGACTGTGCCGTTATTCGTAGAGGTTTTCTGTAAATAGGGGTTGTTTCAATTTGATATAGGTTACATAGCACACTTTTTTACATCAATTTTGGATAGTATCTAAACCTATTAAGAAAAATCTGTGAATATAGAACTTTAAATGGAATGCTGACTGTATAGAACTTTTAAAGGAATTCAAAATAATCCAATCTAACAAATCAGTATATCTAGGTAGGTAACTATGTCTACACCAAGACACCTGATAAACCCGAGAGAATAGGTACATAAATGGCTAAATTTATTAAGTTGGTACCACACTACCACTTAGGTAAATGTGAATCCAAGACTACACGCTGTACATAATTCCTGTCATTATTTCCAATCAATTGTTTGACGTGGTTGCATTGTCCACACAGTGGCTCTCAATGGTGTCCTAATGCTTGTTTACATTGTTTAACGGTAGAACAATAAGCCAACTGTATGGCCAAAGAGGCTGAATGGGTGTTGCCTATGCCTTCGCATGTTCCACGAACGAAAGTTTGACGGATTGATTTTGGGTGTACCTATGCGCGATTGGAGGGAATTGATTGTCTGTGCAAAAACATTTAATAGTTAAATTCTTGTAGTGTTTTTATAAATTGTAAAATTGGTTCTCATTTTCCAATACCTAGCTATAAACCTGTATTTTTTGTGATTGTAAGTACCTAAGACTACCAAAAAAAACTCTTGCAATAGTTAAGTTATATGTATTTAAGGTTGTTAGCATCAGTGTGAATTGTGATAATGCTTAAGCGAGTGCTCCTAGAAAATAAGTCAAAGCACTACATTCCCTGGTGAGTTAATTTATCATATTAATTTATTCAATGATCCGCGATTGTAATTGCTGGGCTCATAAGTACGTCTGATCTGTCAACCATATTAATCTGAGTAGTGCTTTAGGTCCGTGATCTATCAGAGATCCATCCATATTTTTTAACCTACCTATCCTTATGTATGTACCGATACCTTTACATAATACCTGTATTTCCCAAACCGCTATAGGCGTTTTGTTTTAATATATTTTGCCTGAAAAGCTATGTATCATATTAATTTGGGGTCAGCACAACTTCTTACTTGCCTTCTACGGTCAACCCTACACATCACGACATTTACTCTTGCCTACCTACTTACAAACATACACATCTTTCTGATGTTTAATAAATTTTTTGGTGTTCCGTATGTCCAATGTCCTTCTACCGTCGTATTCTGCTTTACTTATAGAATTTTACTCATTAATGCAATAATAAAACAATGTCTTCACAATATAACTTTTTTAACACGTAAAACACAGTTTCGTCCTTCTGATTTATACTGTCTGTAAACGTACGGTTTTACGGCTAGCTTTTATGATATTATTGTATATCTAAGGTTTTGTGACCGGTTAATTCGAATGGTGTCGACGTGAGATTTTGAAGAAAGGTTTACGGAATTGATTAGTTCTTTTATTATTGAGATTTAAAGTTAATGCAACAAGTATTGGTTTTTCAAATACAAGTACATTTCTACCTATAATTTTTAATGTAAAATCCTAATGACAATGGAATATGAATAGCTTTGTATTGTTTCTATCATATCAATCAATTAAGTACCTAGATACTAGATAAACACGTAAATTGTAAGTTCAGAAGTGTAAGGCTAATATTCAGAGACGATGCTAAGCGTAAAGTAATGCTTCCGTATGTCAAATTTGTATGACAATTTGACATATATGGAAGCCTAAGTTTATGCTTAGCATCGTCTCTGAATATTAAGCCTTAGACTGCTATAGCAGCTTCTTGGGGCTGCGTTTGGTAACAAAACAATATGCTGTACCTAAGAATCGTCGATAAAAAAAACTAAACTAACACTTATTCAGAATGCATTCAAAACAATTTCACCAACAAATCTCCCGTAGATTTTGAACATTTTGAACAAAAAATTGGAATCAAAGCAACAAATCAATAAAACAATGAGAATTTACTTCTCAACCAAAACAAATTAGGAAGGGCATTGTGAAGAGTAAGTATTGTGCGATTGTGACCATTCAGGGGCTGCCATAAAACTGCAGGTAGACTGAGACCTGATATACAGCAGTTATAAAACATGTTCACAAATGTAACGCGTATAATGTTTACTTGTTTTCTTATTGTTTCGAAGTGAAATTTTAGTTTAGAACGCTACGGAAAAGATGTTGTTTTGCTAAAAGTAAAGGATTTCGATATCGGCGGGGTAGTTAGGGCCACACACTATTAAAAATCACTTATCCTGAAAAGCAGACGAAACAAAGTTAGGTCCTCTGGTAGGGGTTGCAACAGATTAGATAATTAATAGTCTTACTTCACTTTTTACTACGGAAGTATAGGTAACCAACGCAGTAGGTATTTACTTTATTACCTACGCTACGCAAGTACTTAATATTAAAAATTAAAAGCTCCCACCTAGAAATCTACGAAATGTTACCTTGCTAGTAACTGAGTCAATAAATATATGTATAAGAAATAAACACAAACAAGAAATAAATTAAAAATGATATTAATTCCGCTCGTAAATCTTACACAATAAGCTTTCAAACAAAAGCACCCACATAGAAACAAAAGCTTTTGTTTTTTTCTTCCAAAAAGTGGCTCTGAGTGGTCTAGTTTGGGCCAAAGACTGCAATAAAATTTACAAACCTTCTTTGTAACAAAACTATTTAAAACAATGCTGGGCAATGTTCGTCACAAATTGTAATGTAAACAAGTGTAAAATAAAATTTATTTGTGTAAGTCACAAGACATTTATGACACAGTAAAAGTTTAAAGAGTTGAATGAAAATATCAATGTTTGTTAATATTTTAGAACTGAAAACGATTCCTGTTTAAGTATAATTACGATTACTCGCAACTTCCCAGTTGAAACAAAAAATATTTATGTTGTAGCTTTAGGTCTTTAATTAATTTTAGTGTGTAAGTTCACGAAATCATCAACAAAATCAGATCGGGATTGAAAAAGATTGTCTATGTTATTGAGTAAAAAATCTTAAAACCTTGTCTCCCTGATATTTAAAACGTGTTCAAACGTATAATACACAAAGATTAGCATTACTTTAGTTTATACCTTACAATATGAAAGCCTTACAGAATCATCAGCTTTCTCTTATATAATCTTGTTTAATAGAGCAGTATTATACATAAATAAACCTGTAATATCCCACCGGTACACTTTACACGGCGAAGCTTATAAATCAATAACCGATGCAAGAGTTATATCCGTTAACCGCCTAATGATGTCCGGGTAAATAATTACCGACGTCTCAATTTGTTGCGCAGGGTTGTCAATATCCAAAACGGTGCGATAAAAACCTTCCAAATAATCTCTATGTCTAGAATTTCAAAATTAAAAGGTACCCTTTAAGTTGTTTTGTGTTGATGTTAGTGACATTTAACATAAAACATCAAAATGACAAAACATAAACAGTGAATCATGCTATCAAAATACTGATGATTTACTTTAGCGTTAGAAGAATTCATAAAAATATTAAAATTGGTATTATATTTTACTCTTGTATGTTTAGTTTAAGTACTCAATTTTGTTGAAACTCTGTACCTATTTTCCGTGCAGTTTGCAATATAAAGGTATTATAATTTCGAAGTTATTCTGTTTGTATAAAGTTGTTTGTGTTGAATGCTGACTTATTTTAGTAGATTTTACGTGACATCCTTACAGTAAGTATGTGATCATGCTGCGCGCGCACCTAATCACGATCTATTGCCGAGACGGATCGAAACTTTTCGGCTCGCTTCGGCAACATAAATCACGGCCATACGCGAATGTAATGATCAGCTTAAATAAAAAAATGGTAACACAATATTTATGAGTACAGATAGAATTAGGGACACAATTATCATTTATATTCTCTGTCATGTTTATGGTATTATTTTGTGATAATTTCTTATTTTTTTGTTTGGGATTTCTTAATGTGTTAGTAGGTTCTAATTTAGTGTAAATCTTGTATTTTTGATTTACATGTTATTATTAATATTAAATACAAATCTTATTTCATAATCAGTGACTTTGAAGTATTAAAATTTATACACCGTTATAGCTTAAAAAAGATCCAACAGGGTATTCCAATAGGGATATTGTTTGATTAATCCTAACAGTGTCTCCCCGTCAAACGGACCCCAAGAAGCAATAAAATTGCCTTATTTAAAAATTAAAAACCGTTCATAATATATTTTTACACATAGCCCGGGGTATGGCTACTGTGAATATTTCCTAAATTAAGTTACCCACGTCTCTGCTGGCACCTGTTGACGTATCCTACGGCACCGTGAGGGCTTCTCGCGATAATTGATGAGCATGGGCCTGGTGGACCCCCGCCAGCAGCGAAGGGTCATGCTTAGGGAACGGTGCAAGGGACACGAGAAATGCGGGCAAATGTTGTTCTGTCGGGCATCGAGTGTTGGCCCACAAAGTTTGACGTAGATTAGGACTAATAAGTAATATAAAATTTACATTGGTTGATTACAGGTGAAATTGCAGTAGCGGAAAAGAAAATTTTCGTGGTACCAGGATCTCGTAATTAGATACAAGGTATGTACGTAGAAAAGATTTGTTTTATTTTATTTATCTATCTCTTTCTCTTATCGTTATTCTTGTTTCGCTATGTGCTTGTTTCTTGCACCACCCGGCTATTCTCACATACCGCAGGGCGCGTCTTCGCTTGCCAAAATAAAACATTAATATTATAACATTCTAATACAATGAACACCTGCCTTATAAACAAAAAAGTTAATAATTATAAAAGTGGGATGGATGCCTATGTTGTGGCCGTGTCGTTATCATCCTTAATTAAGATTAGCATAATTATGTTGTACCTATTATTTTTATAAGGATGAATCATATTTTTTTAATAATCATGGCAATACTATTAATTTTTTATACAACAATAAACTCCATGCTAAAATTGTTTTAAAAACACTGGAATTTTTCTATCTTCTTCTTTCCCATTTATTGGTTATTGTGAAAATGTACAGTACCTAATTTAATTCTGATGTTTTTAAAATTATTGGTAATATTGATACATAATATACTCCATGCTGTGAGTATTAAAGACACGCTCAACATTTAACATTGTTTTTAACGGTCTGTTAACTAGTGACGTTAGGTAGACTTATGACACTTCATAGCCCCAAGTTTTATTGTTATTGGTGAAAACAACTGGCCGAAGCCGCGGGTAGCGGAGTATGGCCCATACTTTACGATTATTGCTTAATCAACCCGTTTTGCCAATATTTTATGGAAATTGATATTTATAGCCTCATAGAACGTAAGCTGCGGTTGACGGTTAAAGGAATATTGACGTCACGCTGTTATGGGGTTAAAGAAAAACGTAGAATGTGTAACGTAGAATTTGTGTGTGTAAGTAAGCGACAGGACATGAGTCGCATTCGCATAATGATACATTTTGTGGTTTAAAACTTTTTAGTCGCATTAGTCATAAACTCCTAAGAAATATTAAAATCAATTCTACATCGGTACCATATTATGAAGTTTTGTTTTTTGATTTCTATAATCTTGATTAACTTCTAAACAATTAAATTTAAGGTAGGTGCACCATTGCTATCAAACGTTGAATTACAAAAATACATACTAACAAAAAAACAACAAACCAATTATCGTCATTGGAGCGAACGAGTACAATGTCTAATGACTTACAATACTATTGTATCAGAGGGGTCGGCAGTGAAATTACCGGTACAAAAGACTCGCGGGCCTCGCCACGGGGCGCCTGTTATCGTCCTTCTAAAAAAAAACTTATTTATAACACAATTTGAACTTTATTTCTAGCAAAATAAGGGTTTTGTAAGTGTATGGTGCATGTATGTAATTTGTATGAAGTCTTTATTACGAAAATATACATTCGTTAACAATTGTAACGCGTTTGTTAGTGTTCAGATGTTATCGGGGTCACTTTTGTACCCCGGTCGCGGCACGGGGGTTACAATTTGTTACCGGGTGTATGTCAACGGTGAATTTGTATAGTTTTTTGTTAATTTATCTTCGTTTAATTTACGTTTTCTTTGAAAACAACGTGGAATACTCATTCGTCATAAACCCATAAATCGTCCTACTGCTAAGTACGAGTCTCCTCTTAGAATGGGAGTGGTTAGGCCATAGTCTACCACGCTAGCTAGTGCGGGTTGGCAGACGTTGAGAAAATTTCTCAGGCATGCAGTTTTCCTAACGATTTTCTCTTTAATCGTTGTAAGGTTGTAAGTGATAATTAATTATTAACACACACATGATTACGAACAGTTAGAGGTGCGTGCCTTGGATTCGAACTCAAGACCTACGACTTGGCGAGTCCTGTGGTCGTACCCCTAGGCACTGCTTTACTTGATATACTCATACGTAAAGTATGATGTCGAAAAATCTTTAAAAATGTATGGGTAACTGTAGGCAGATCAGCAAATTCAGCAATAGGATTGAAAGGTACCTTACCTTTACCTATGTTCAACTTTTTCCAATAAAACGATAATTTTTCGTGTAGGTATCAAATTAATTATAATTTATATCAAGTATATATTTAGTGGTTCAGTGTCACCCACATTATGTTTTACGTGTAATAAAGTAGTTGTGTGTGCGCCGGATGTTGCCACATGCTCAGGATTCTACGGTATTGGTTTTAAAAAACCACTGATGTAGGAATGGATGTTGTGTTTATAATTGTAGAGCTGTGCTTTAACAGGTTACTTTTAAAAAAAGGCGAGTATAAATTAATGATTGCGTTCTTTCTAGACGTACTAATGCTGGATACTCTTTAATTTATTTGGATTTAATGTTTCGGACGCATGCATTTCAGTGTAATAGAGACTTCTCTCAAGAATTTTCAATTGTAAAGGGTTTTATTAATAACTATGGATAGATAAAACACGGCTCTGCATGTATCATCTTAGCTTAAATTAAGATTATTGGTAACCATTTACTAGGTATATAATATTCTAACCAATCAAGCCATCGTGTCTGAAGTCCGCACTCATATGAGTCCAACATCATTGTTCTAAAGGAAATCAAATTCGTAACTGAAAATGTGGAAATACAATTTAGTCCCTATTCAATGGAAATAAGGCCTACAGATCTCAAAGTATCAAGTAATAAATGTCAAAAATTAAAACCTTGTACTAAAACTATGGCGACAGTGTAAAATTGATGGCACCCATAACGTTTTTAATGGCAATGCACAACTTTCAAAATGTTACGTTCCCACTGTTTTCAAAAGTTTATTTACACTAGAAAGCTTTGTTTGGTCAATTTTTTTATTGTGTTTTTAAAGGTAGTAAAAGATTTTATTGTCGTTTATCGGAGGTGACTATCAAGTAATAAATTATTTTGCAATTTCAAGTTTATTACAGTTCTTAGATATCAGTGGATAAAGTTTTCAAGTTGTTTGAATCGTATATCAAAAGTGCATTAGTTAATTATATTATACGGCTTTATGTTAATGATTAAAATATCCGTTTAGGAATCATCATCACATTCATAGAAACGTTTGGCCAAAAAATCTGCTTTAACTAGTTTTCTACAATAAAGAAAAAAAGCGGGCCTTTAGGGAGGACTTTATAATATTGCTATTGCACACTTTCCTTGCTTACCCACATGAGTGGGTGTTGAAAAAAGAGTTTGTATCTGCATATTTAACTAAAATATAGTCGCCGCTAATACATACATTGGGCAGCTCATCGTACAGCAAGTAGTTACACTACACCAGAATTAACAAAAATGGATTTGATATTCAGCATCTTACGACTCGACAAAAGGTCCTTGAATATCTTTTTCATGGCAACGTTCTAGACGCAATATATATGCGTGATATGGTATCAGCCTAAGGAGACTTTAGTGCCTAATTTCTTGTTTGTAAAAATATTAATCTATGTGCAGTAGGGGTTAACTACATAACCTCTAATTGTTTTAGAAGCTGTCCAGCTATCTAGAATGGACACATAACATTATTTTATAGCCAATAAAATGCTTATATGGCCTATATGTTTATCGTAGAGTAATTTTAATTACAGCCCACCGTGTGTTTTATTATGCGTTTTATGGCTTTCCCCACTTTTTGTCACGAGATCAATGTTTTATTGGGGAGAATGTGTCTATACCTCATTATTTAGCGGTAAGTACTACTGATAATAACATTATCATTTTTATAATGTCATGCACACACTTGAGGGTTTGTCGAATGTGGTAATTATAAACGTAAGTAACTAGTCCTCAGTCAGAGCATAAATACTTGTTAAAGATAATTTGAAATCAAATCATTTGAATGATGATGATAATGGTTATTAGTAGCGGGGTACGGAGAATACCAAAATTCTTAGGAAATACTATTCCAGCTCTAAAATGTAAGGTATTTTTCGATAATTGAGTTGTGGAAGCCATACCTATATTAACCGCACTTCGTGAAATTAGCTAAATTAATCATAATCAAAATTGTTCCGTGTATTTTCGAAGAAGTCTAAAGAAGTATAGTAAGAGGTATATACAATTTTCAATAGGAATAAGTTAGTTGTCTATTTTATATTATTATTACTAGCTCATTTTTGATATTTTTCCTGCACTTATTTCATTCCTGCTTACTTAATTATGATGATCTCATCTGCCCATCGCGACAAGTACCAAATAATTAACCAATCCGAGACAGGATCACGTGAGAGTCGCAGCTGGACGGCGCGTGCGCAGCCACTTCCTCTGATCTTTGACTCAGACAATTGTACGCATCTGCCTTCGCTCCTTCTATGATATAAGATCTTTAAATTGGACCGATATCTCCCCTCAGTGGGCGACGCGCGCAAGACGCTCGGGAGGGGAGGAGGCCAATTTATCTTGGCCTGGATTCATCAGGCACTCCCGAGATATCCTTGCGATTCATACTGCCCTATGTTGTTCTTCAATTAAGTTGAAATTTGAATGTTTCGTTAGTAAAAACATTGTAAGGAAATATGTTACTCAATCCTTTATTGTCACAAGGATATGAATTGAAGTGGTTCGCGATCAACTAGGTGTTTCCGCCTCAGCTGTTTGTAGTGTTTAAGACAACATTCTGTTTGGACACCTATTTGAAGAGAGCAAACTTTTTGTTTTAAACTCTTCAGAGAATCTGTCATCAACTGACATCCTAAAAATGGATACATAAAATTTTAAAAGTCAAAACATTTCAGCAGTTATGACCCACAGGCAAGTCAAATTCTCTAAAACCAAGAGATCTCGGAAAGTTAAACGGGTGGAGGAAGAGTACGAGAGTAGCAACGAGAGCAGGAGAGCGGTCCTACTGAGTTGTGACGATGTCGACAAAATGGCAGCGGAGAGCTCAAGAGCAAGGTTGATCAGTCACTTAGTGAGCAAGTCTGAAAATTACTCTCCCAGAGAATTTGCATCGTACTACCGCGGATCAACTAGATATATCGACCCTCCTTACTCGGTTACATCTCACACCAATAGAGTGCCTGTACCGATAATCCGGCAAGTGATCCCTACCTACCCTTCACTTATTCAGGCTCCTCGATGGTGCCCATACCCATCGCCTCTATCAGAACAAAATTCTGAAACAGATTTTATGATGGACCCACACTTTAGCTGCAAATGTGAACATTGTACGTCGCCGAATTGTCCTGCTAAATTCTGCAGTACAGTAAAACCATGTAGATTCAAAGATAACATCATGACCTTTTGCGACCGTTATACAATGACCCTAAAGTTAAATGACGCAGCTTGCGGCCGCACGCCGATCCCGTCGACGCCTAAATGCTCTGACGTATTTGTGCCAGGCACTTCTTCTATGATTGCCGTTAGAGATGGTAATGGAAAGCTTAAAATCCATGAAATGTATTCCCGAAAATGTCCGCCGGTACCTATATTGAAGAAGGGTTTTCCTGGCCCGGTATATTATGATTGCCACCAAAAGAAAGTGATAGACGATTATCCGGACCAGGCCGTGCGCGATGTTGATCCGTCGAGGGCTAAATCTGTAAAATGTTTTTTTAGAAAGGAAGAAGACGATGTGGTTACAGATTGTGACGGGGAGGTCGTCTCGAGGAAGAATATATACAATGAAGGCATCAGTGATGTCGTTACGGATAAGTTTCCTTTATGTCTGAAGAAGACTCCGCCTCCAGAATGTAGCAAATCTTCTGCGTCGAGCAAATATTACGACTCGGAAGAAGAGAACTATATCCCTCACTCGCATAAAAGCGAATCTAAATATCACACGTGCTGTAAAAAGTCTCCGCCAAGAGAGTACGTTTGTGACAATGGAACACAGCGGATAAGGCAACATTTAATGGTTCCAAGCCCAAGGCTTGTCTGTAAGACTTACGGCACTAGGGCTTGTAAACGTTGCAAACAGATTCCTAGGAGCATCAAGTTGCCAAAAAAAGTTCTAACTTCAGAGAGAGTCATAGACTCGTGCGTTGCCAAGCGCCCGAGGAGCAAATCCCCTTGCAGAAGAAAATAATCAAAATGAACAAATAATGGACTTTGTTAAACAATTGTTGAACTTGTTTTTTTTTATTTTCAGTCTGTCGACAATTTTTCAAATCGTAAATCATGGTTTACTTCTTAAATAATAATTACATACATGAATCGAGCTCTTTAATTTTTTTGTAGTTAAATGGGCACTGAATTGTTTTTCTATTTTTCTAGATTTTCTAACTCCTACCTAGGGTAAAGGATTTAGTAAGTTCTTACACTTAATTTTACGTGTTATATTACTTGATACCTACACTGATCCAACTGTAATTTATACAAACATAAGTATATAGCTTCACGCCTATTTCTCATTGGGGTAGGCAGAGATTATAGATCGGGTAGGGTGGGCAACGCACGAGTCATACCCCTTGTGTTGCAAACGTCCATGGGCTATGGTAATCGCTTAGCATTAGGCGGGCTATAAGATTGTTTGCCTCCTTAATGGTATAAAAAAAATGATTTCCACTTGCTACGATCCTGGCACACTACGATCAAAGCACACTACTTAATTTAGTTACTAAAATAAAGTTTGGTCTGATAAAGTTAACTACTACACTAAGCAAACTATCTACCAGACTGGGTTTTAGTCCAGGAAGAACATCCACCATTGTCTATTTATCCCATATTTATCCTCTGTACTGCCCATACTCTCACAAGTGTGAGTGAGTTTCAATAAAATAATCTTTAAAATTTCTAGGCAAAATAGCTGACTGTTTGACTCCCTTCATTCCAATCAGACGAGTCGTCAGTTATGGAAGTCGAGGATTAATAAATATGCTACTGCATGTGCATCGGTACAGCTGTTTATTAAGCCGGAGCAGAGGTCACCAGCTGAGAAAGCACTTGATTCAATAATCTGGTGCAATTGCTGCGCGGACGCTCATACCATTGAGAGATGCTCAACATTTTTGTGATGTTTTGGAATAATTTTAAAAAGGGTGTGTCGTCAAAAGTGTTTTTTTCTCTTCTTCAGAAGTCAGTCTAAGCATTATGATTACTTATTTCGTTCGTATCTGGCTTACCTATACCGAACCTACACCAGTACTGCAATTTGAACAAAGTTCATCCTGGACCACCGACGAATTGCTGATTTCTGATTCAAAATATTAAAACTACAATTACCAAACCAGTGAACAATAACTCCTCCTCAAAAATGTTGTCCGAAAGACCCATTATGCCATAATTATTTTGTTCAATCCTTCTGGATGCTACACAATAAACTTATAAATAAATAAAAATAAACGCCTTATATTTCTTTCAAGCAATGTTTACAACAATTTAAAACTGAGTTATTGTAATTATGTAATTTTTTCTTCAATTTTTTTTTATTCTGCAAGTACCCCTCTACAGGTGAAGGCCTCCTCCAAAGATATCCAGACCTCTCTTGACTGGGCTGTTTGCACCCAGTTTGTTCCAGCTATCTTTTTTATTTCGTCTTCCCATCTAGCGATGGGTCTCCCCTTCTTTCGTTTTCCTTGTGGGCCCATCCATACCGTTACCTTTTTCGTCCACCTCTGATCTTGTAGGCGCGCTACATGCCCGGCCCATTTCCATTTTAATACTAGAGACAATATACTTATCTCTAGGTACATAAATTGTTGTCGACTTCTGCCTGGTGGGGTCCGGCACGCGTCGCCTGCGCATCGCAATCTGCACTCAGCCATAATATACTCTCGTTTGTTTGGATCGTCTCCCTCGCGCCGACACCGACGCCTGTTTTCATTACATTTTATACAACTCGCTTATTTAGGACTTACACTATTACATACACAAAACCCACCATTACGCCTATATTCTTTGAACAGTTAGGCAAAGTTGTTGCATAATGTACACATCACACCAGTATGTTTAGGTCCCATATAATAGCTGTAAGGGCTGAGCCTATTTCCATCAATCGTTCACAAATCCAAACTCAGAAATAACGTGACGAAATACAATTACTATGAAATTATTTAGTTTGAATTCCGCTTATGCTGAGATGCAAGAGCACCGCGCCCCGGGCTAATTATATCTTTCTTTTTTTTACTGTCATGGATTTCCGCAAAGTAACGCCTGATTCCATTAAAAATGTGACGAAATACATTTTTCAGGAAAAAAAAATTAGATTCGAGAATTTTTATGGTATAAAGTACCTATAGAAACTTTTATATTCCTGAACATAGCAGGAGCTTCTGATAAAAGGGTTTCTCCTGGAAGTACTCATACTTATCCGAACTATATCTTTCGGTAACCAAGCAACTAGGTATATTCCTGTTGAAGGGTACCTATAGCCACAGTCTATATATAAATGTATACTGTGCTATAGCTACGATAATGTTTTTTATTATTCACGTGATTGTGCGAGTTCGTATCGGTAAAATTTATGAAACGACTAACGTTTCCCTTCTGTTTCTAACGTTGTTTCGGTTATCATAAATTTTCCTGTGTAGGTATATAGATAGCAGATTTTTTTTTAACATTCCGTGATGTGAATCGTCGCCTATCATTTACCAACCTTTATTATAATCTTAACAGAGTTTTTATGAATTCAACTGTAACATATTTTAATCACCCGAATGTGTATTTTACGAGCCAAAAGTTTTGTTTCGACTATTTTAAAGGGCTATAAACAATCCGAGGTAAGTTAATACAGTTTAGCCGTAATAGTCGTAAAACTCAACTAAGATAATGATAATATAACAGGCGATGTGTGCAGGTACCCTTACCTATCAGCTTACTCCATCAGTATGTTTCTGTTTCATATTTTTAATAATTGTAAATACCTTTCATTTTAATCTGAAATATTTGGTAGGGAGGTATATTAAGTTGTTTTTTTTAAACTAGTCAATAGAATAGATGTGTGGTGCTTTCTCAAGAAAGAAAGCTTTTCTACCTATAGGTACTTATATGATATGGAAAAAGGTAAAACTTTTTTTTTATTGAGAAGTTTTAGAATTTGATGACAACCTGATTAGTGATTGATACCTTCAGACATAAGACTGAACTTCTGAACTGAAAAGTCACAGGTCCAGCAGTGAAAGATGATGATACTAAACTTTTGATGATACACGAAACTTTACCCAATTTAAGGTCTTTGATGTAATTGTGTACAAATTATAATAACAGTGTCGCCGCGACAATTGCCCATGCGCAGCTCATTAGTGGTGTGCGCAGGCGGAGGCGTGAACATTGATGTTATCTGATGAACTTGGAGCTGTCAAATTGTGCTGGGGAGCGGAATGCGGGATTCGGGAATGAGTAATTTAATATTTTTGTAAAAAAATTATGATAGTTTATTAAAATAAGTAGGTAACATGTTATTATTTTTTTGCCCTTTTTTCGTCATTGGCGTAAGATTTTAGATATTTTTTTTGACGCGGACAAATCTGGCGCTGGCTGTCGTCTGTCACCTGGTGACGGTGACGTGGCAGGGTATGTCGGACTCGTACTGAAAACCACACTTGCTTTTCTTTGACACCGTTGCTTTATATAATCACGACCATGGGATTCGAAACATTAACCACGGTCCTCACCCCACAGCCTGTCCCTCCCAAGCTCCTGCTTGCTTACCACGTTGTGATGTAGTATATGTATGTACCTACTATTTCAATGTGTGTAACCAAATATATAACCCGTGTAGTAACATAATAAAGAGTAGTCTTGTACCATATCTTGTGATGTTTCATTCAATCTGACACCCGACCGTACATGGCGACCGTGACAGGACTTGAATCATGTGCGCGATTAGTGTAGACTTTGCGCTGCGAGACAACTGTTTAAGTGAGAGATACAGTAAAAGTGACTTTCAATCATGTGTAACTCAAAAGTAACTAATGAAGAGGTATTTCTCAATCAAAATAGCGCCGCTAAAAACACCGCGACGGTGGAGGAATTCAAATTGCATTTGTCGATTGTTAACACGATACTTATGGCTATAAGTATCGTGTTAACAATCATTTGCACGATTTTATTCCTTGGTGCGCTATACTTGATGTACAAAATTTACAAGAGATGTCATGAGTCTTGGGCGCGAGAGCAGATAACGAGACATGTCTTAAGGCGTTCTTTGGATAGATCCAGAAAGTACCGCGGCGGTGCTTGTGGCATGTCTGCAAGCGAGGAATGTCGGGTCCATGCTTCAAACTAGGGTCCCTGACAACACAACACAACACAACACAGAGGCGTACAACAAATGATACAATTCGGCTAGTGTTCTTGTGAGTTCTGTGTCCTAATAAATGTGTAAAAGTGCGGCAATTCTAATACGGACAGTGTACGCGTGTGTGTAAGCAGTGGAATCATAATCGCGATTTAGGTATATGAACTATAAAATTATGAACAGTTATGTATGAGGAGTTATTACAGATATACAATGACCTTGGTAAGATAAGAATATATTTAATAAAAATAGGGCCAAGTAGGCGAAGAGGTGAAATTGTTTTGAAAAAGCTAAAAGAGGCCGATAAATTACTGAGTACTTTCAATGAGAATTTAGACCATTTAAGTTTGCTTAAAACCAGGTTAAAAGACGAGGAGTTATGTAAATTTAATAAATTACACAAAGATTTTGTTAGCTTGTATGAAAATATTTTAGATTTGTGTAATAGTTCATCGACTGAAGGATCGATATTAGAACTAAATATGGCGAAATTTGATTTAAAGATCGCCTTGAGCTTATTACCAGTTTTAAATGACGACGGCACAAATACAAAACAACTTATTGATGGGATAGAGTACTATCAAACGGAACTTGACTCAGACAGTCAAATTAAATTAATAAATTTTGTTTTAAAAAGTCGACTTTCGCAATCTGCTAAACTCAAACTTAATACAAAATATGACAATGTAAATGAGTTAATCAAGGCTATGAAAACATGCTTGTTACCTAAAAAATCGGCAACGGCCCTGCAACACAAATTATACAATGTGAAACAAAATGATCTTTCTATAGATGACTACGGTAAGAAAATAACAGAGTTGTTTGTTGACTTGACGATTTCCCAATCTGAAGGCAATGAGTCTAACTTTGGTATATTGAAGCCTATAAACGAAAAATTAGCCATTAAAAGTTTTGCCGACGGATTGAGAAATCGTCGGCTAAGCATTATAATAGCAGCACGACAATTTACATCTTTAGGTGATGCCATACAAGCAGCCATCGATGAGGAGGTTTCAACACCGTCCACTTCAGGTGATATTTTATTTATGCGTCGTAATAACCACTATTACCAATATAGGAATTCCAGAGGTCAAGGGGTGTCACGAGGACGAGGACAAGCAATCCCACCGGCGGAACGGAGGGATGATCGAATGTCACAAGCAGGTCGTGGTGGATGGAGATCTCGCGGCCGTGGTGCATCAAACTATGGAACTAGAGGTAGGATATTTTTTAACCAAGCTAATAACCAGGAACAGCAACAAAATACGCATATTTTGACAGATGCAAAACCGCAAGAAAGTCAATCTGAAAATAATAACGATAATTTAGAAGAGTTTTTTCGTGAATAAAAGCGTTATGATGTCATGTAGTAGCTTATATCATATTTCATTACACTCTCAACATAATAATCTTACATATACGTGGCTAATCGACACCGGTGCTTCCATATCGGCTATAAAATATAAACACATTGCTGAGTTGAATGTACCCAATCAAAAAGAGAAGCTTGTTGTAAATGGTATTGGGGGAAAAATTGAAGCGATCGGTTTTGTTTATCTTGAATTAAGAGCAGGTGATCAAATTCTAAACCATAAATTCTACGTATTTGAATCCTTACCCTGCAAAGCAAGTGGCATTTTAGGCCAAGACTTTTTGAGCAAATATCATTCGATAATTAACTTTAGAAATAACTCTTTGGTATTATATAATAATAATAAGGAAATTAGTTTGCCGATTACCAAACATAATGAGACGCTAACTATACCGGCTAGGTCCGAAAGTACGCATTACATTGCGACCGACATAACGGAGGACTGTGTAGTCTGCGCGGCGGAAATAGGAAACGGAATATTTTTAGCAAGTACATTGACAAACCCCGTGGATGGAAAGCTACCAATTAGAATCTTGAATACTACAGAGAATGATTTTTATTTACATAACTTTCGACCTAGTATACATAAAGCAAGTGATTACAATATTTGTATATTTGACAAGCCTAGTAAAAATGCAGAACGAGTCAAAAAATTGATACCTTTATTAAAATTAGGTCACTTAAATAAGGAGGAACAAATTAGTATTACAAACATATGTGCAAAATATAATGATATTTTTTATCTCGAAGGAGACCGGCTCACTACGACAACTATATATAAACATTCAATAACTATACAACCCGGCACTAGACCAATGTACAGCAAACCTTACAGGCTCCCACATTCACAAAAAGGGGAAATACAGAATCAAATTGACCACATGCTCGAACAAGGTATAATTGAACCTTGTAATAGCGAATGGTCTAGTCCCGTTCTGTTAGTACCAAAGAAATCAAACGGAGAAAAGAAATGGCGTCTAGTCATTGATTACCGAAAGCTAAATAACTGTGTACAGAATGATAAATTCCCTCTGCCAAATATTCATGAAATATTAGACTCACTATCTGGTTGCATTTATTTTACGCACTTAGACTTAAGTCAAGGCTTTTATAACGTGGAACTCGAACCCAGTAGTAGAAAATTTACAGCTTTCCATTCAGGCCAATTTCAAATGACTAGAATGCCAATGGGTCTTAAGACAAGCCCAAACTCATTTGCCCGAATGATGACAATGGCAATGGCGGGCCTTAATTACGAAAGGTGTTTATGTTATCAAGACGATTTGATTATAATGGGACGGGACTTATTGAACCATAACAAAAATTTAATCGAAGTGTTAGAAAGATTACGCAGTGTCAATTTAAAAATAAATCCAATAAAGTGCGACTTTCTTAAAAAGGAAATGCTCTATTTAGGCCACGTCGTAACAGACAGCGGTGTGCTACCCGATCCAGAAAAGATTAGTGCTATACAAAACTATCCAGTTCCTCAAAACACACACGAAGTAAAGCGATTTGTAGCCTTAGCCAATTATTATCGCAAATTTATTCCAAATTTTGCAAAAATTGCAAACAGGTTAAATATTTTGTGTAGGAAAAATGTAGAATTTATTTGGAATAGTGACGCAGAAAAGGCATTTCAGACACTTAAAAAATGTATGTCTTCACCACCAGTTCTACAATATCCGGATTTATCAGATAAAAATCAGTTTATTGTACAAACAGATGCGTCAGGTTACGCGATAGGAGCGGTTTTATCCAATAGCAATGGTCGGCCAGTCGCTTACGCCAGTAGGAGTTTAAACAAAGCTGAACGGAATTACCCGACTATAGAAAAAGAACTCCTGGCTATAGTATGGGCCGTAAAACATTTTAGACCCTATTTGTATGGTCGTCCATTCAAAATAATAACCGACCACAAACCACTGGTATATTTATTTAGTTTAAAGGAGCCGTCAAGTAGACTACTAAAATTTAGATTATGTTTAGAAGAATATGACTATTTAGTTGAATACGTCAAAGGTCAACAAAATGCGGCCGCCGATGCTCTATCTCGAATTCCAATATCGTCAAAGGATTTAAAGAGCATACACGAATGTTTATGTGTAATGACACGAGCACAAATCAAAAAATTACAACAAACTTCTCATATTCCTGAAGATACCGCAGACAACTGTGTCTCAAGTCAAGCAAGGATTGTAGGAACAATTAATAAACCTAATAATGCAGTAGAGCTGCAATTAATTGATAAAACAAGCCTAAACAGGCTACAAAATACAAATAGAATATCTAGGGAAAATGATATATTTTCATATGATAATGAAAAAAAGGTTTTGTATATAAATCCATCTGCTCGATCACAAATGACGCCAGCCGCATTTGTGAGAGCGATGTGCGATTTCTGCAAGGTCATTGATATACAAGAAATTTATTTTGTGAAAAATAAATACAATAACGTATTTTTAGAAAAAATAACTAATGAGATTAAAAGATATACTAAATGGGAAGGGCCACGGTTATGTATTTTAAATGATATAGAAAGAATAGATAATAATTTAGAAGATAGGAGAGTCATTTTGAATGACTTTCACTTATTACCCACAAGTGGCCACGCAGGCACAAAAAGAATGTTTAACAACATTAAAAAATATTATTTCTGGCCTGGTCTCGAAAAGGATATAAATAACTTTGTTAAAAAATGCTCTTTTTGTCAAAAACACAAGTATACGGTTATGGTAAAAGAACCCATGGTTATAACCACAACAGCACAATCTTCGTTTGAAAAAATATTTTTAGATATCGTAGGGCCACTAGATAGAGATTATAATAACTACACATATATTTTAACACTTCAGTGCGAACTGTCAAAATATGTATGTGCCTTTCCACTAGTGAGT
Source organism: Acronicta psi (assembly GCA_946251955.1). Taxonomy (NCBI): domain Eukaryota; kingdom Metazoa; phylum Arthropoda; class Insecta; order Lepidoptera; family Noctuidae; genus Acronicta; species Acronicta psi. The sequence goes on along the minus strand of OX276475.1, from coordinate 14,814,783 downwards.
AGAACATCAGCGGAAGTCGCTCGTGTGTTCGTCAACAACTTCATTCTCGTGCACGGGGTGCCTCGGGAAATTGCTACTGACAGAGGTACGGAGTTTATGTCAGAGACATTCAAAACGGTATGTACAATTCTCAATATTTCTAAACTGAACTCAACAGCGTATCATCATCAGAGCATTGGCGCTTTGGAGAATTCCCACAAAACCCTAGGAGCCTTTTTAAGAATACACATTAATCAAAGACCAGACTCATGGAGTTTATGGTTACCTTTTTGGGCCTTTGCATACAACACCACAGTACATTCATCGACAAAATTTACTCCTTTCGAACTTGTCTATGGAAAGAAATGTAACTTACCAAGTAATCTTTTAAAAACAGTAGACCCACTCTACAATTATGACAATTATCCCCTTGAGCTTAAATATAGATTGCAGGTTTCACAAACAGAAGCCCGGAAAAACTTAATTAATTCGAAATAAGAAAGGAAAATCAGATATGATCAATATGTAAGACCTATAAAATATAAAACAAATGACAAAATATTGATTAAAAATGAAACTGGTAATAAGCTCTCAAATCTTTATAGTGGTCCTTACATTGTTATTAGAGATTTATCACCAAATGTAGAGGTAAACATCAATGGTAAAAATGATATTATTCATAAAAACAGAACGAAGTTGTATTACTCATAATTATGTATAGTAACAATACCTAGGTTACTGACCTACATTGCGATCGTGACTGTAAAATGATATACGCTCATGTTACACTGGATAGATTATACCAGCTAAAAAGTACATGTATTATTTCAAACATTATTTGCTTATATTGTTTGTAATCATAGCTATAAGTAAAAATTGTATAAAAAAAAAAAAAAAAAAAAACATAGAATAGTTTTTTTTTTTTAATTGCCCTGGGAGGTGTGATGTAGTATATGTATGTACCTACTATTTCAATGTGTGTAACCAAATATATAACCCGTGTAGTAACATAATAAAGAGTAGTCTTGTACCATATCTTGTGATGTTTCATTCAATCTGACACCCGACCGTACAACGTCCAAAAATGTTGACAATAAGGAATAACAAAAAAATACCAACTTAAGTACAATTAAGAATCATGATATTCATAATCAACTACTACTGTGCCTCAGCATATAAATAAGGCGCCTTACACATTTGCCGGCCTGGCCGCTGCGGGCCACAGTTAAATAATTATAACTATAATTGCGTTAGGACACGCCCCGCGCAAGCTGGCCACTGATAATTTGAATAAATTGGTTACTTTCATAAACTAAAACGTTCGTCGTTAATTAATCATTGTTTATGAATATTGTCACGCGCTTGTGAGAACAGTCGTACCATATACTGATTTGAAGTTTTTAGTATGTTTTAACAGCTACAGTTCCCGCCAATCTTTTTGTCCGGCTTGAAGTTGTCACGAATTAACTTCAACCCGGCCGAGAGAGAGAAAAATATTGGATAAAAATAAATGAAAACGAAACCTCAAATCGTACGCTGTCGTTTAGATTCATTTTAATGCAACGTTTTTCTCTCCGATTTTCTTCTCTTTCTTCGTGCTGATGGTACGACTTTTGTAAATTAAATTCCTCTTCCTAAAATAATCCATAAAACGATCGTAGCCTAACCTTATACCTCAGTGTAAAGCCGTTACACCAACAGGCTACCTTAAACTAAGAAGTAATCAGTGATGATCATAATAATAACAAATATTAAAACGGAGATGAGACTCGCTAGTATAAAGTCAAAATTATAATAGACAGGTCCATATCTTCAAATTCCTCAAAAATAACCCAGTAGTTTCTTAGATGACCCCGACTAGACAAGCATACAAGTTATCTATCAGTCAAAAACCATGACCAAGCGAATACCAAACGTGAAATGCGAAGAAACATTTGACAGACGTTTATTTCCTTTGCTATGCACGACGCGGGACTCGAATGCACGACCGTTAGTTAATTATTATTATATGTAACCAAATCATTATCATGGTTTCTATGACATTAGCATATAGATTATTGTCAAGATGATGTAATAAATACTATTTATTACATCATCTTGACAATAATCTATTACAAAGTCAAACTTTGTATTTTATAAGTAGGATCAAAAATGTTACAGGGTAACTGATATTGAGAATAGAAATAAAAATAAATTTATTTTTCTCATCATCATTACACAAGGTTACATAGTAAATAACAGCTGAGATAGAGACTGGAGTATGTGGTAGGTAAAACTTGTGTGACAGATCACCAGGCTACCCTTAGTAGAGACATTAGACTTAGAAAAGACAGATTTCCTGAGTGTTTCAGTTTGAACAATTACTATGTGAATCAGGAAGGAACCGCGATTTCTTATTAAGTCTTACTTTCTTTGAGATTTCTCTAAAATATCTTTATTTCCGACATGTACATATTAACTCTGCGATTACAAATAAAACTTATTTAATATCATGAACTGAGTACGGGACTAACGAGCGAAGTGCGGTCAAACAACTAGTGAATAATAATTTTGTTATTATTTGTCGGTAGATATCAAAAGATGTCAAAATGCTGACGGATCAGGGCGCGTTTGATGTCGCCGCGGCAGGGGTGCGCAACACTCGGCAACATTTACATAAAAATAAACTTTATTAAGTTATGACACGTTAATTATGTTGATACCTGTACTTCGTGGTGGAAAAGATAGACAGAGGGAGATAGTTAAAGATGACCAGTTTGAGTAATTTACATAATTACAAACGAAATTTCGTCACAGCTTAATTATTCTAAATTACAAATACTTATGGGTCATTTGTTAATTAAAATGAGAATTTTTTATCTAATTTAGATTCTAGATACACACAAGTACCAAGTACTCATAAACAAAATACGAATTCGAAATTCAAAATGCAGAGTATATGCGTGAAAATGTAACGTAAGCCGTACGATACGGCCTGCAACGTAATGAACAGACATGGTAAAACACCTCTGTACCGCAGTGGACCTCTTTTGGCTGATATGATGATGAGAATAAAGCGTGATTTTGGGATTATTACTTTTGCAGCAAAGCATCCTAATGAAATCTGCACTATAAAGTTTCAATGATGCAGTTCGTGAATCTGGCAACAAAGCAGTCGCTTGTAGGTACTACACTTGCCTAATTGCGAAACTGCGGTTACCTGTGCCACAGTAGGTACCGTGCTTCACTAAGTACTCGTTACCAAAAATTGCTTTAGCAGTAGCACTTCATATGAGAGAAAGTTGATAAGTCCTACCAGTAATGCAGCGCCCCTACCAAAGCGGCCAGCCCAATCAATCACGCGCGTCATCGGCTTCCCGGCGTCGTTAGCAGCAAAAACTCGCTCCGATACCAAACTAATAACTCGCCTGTACGATAAATAAACACTGAGCGATCGAAGACGAATTGCGATCGAATTCAATTGGAGCAAAAAGTAGGGCTTGTTAATGTCCGTTATTAATGATGTCTATATTTGTTTTGTTTTAAATTGAGTGATGTCTCCGGCTCGTCGTATTTACGTTGATCCTTGTCTGCTACGGTCTCAGGCGGCGCCTAGGACACTCCCTAACAGATACCTCAGCTTACAATATCAGTATTATCCTGTAACAATTTCCTAGATTCATCTGGGTAGATGCAAATAATTTGCTAAAGAATACTGAATAAATGAAATGTATAGGTACTGCATCTATTACCCTACCTAACTTCAGTTACAATACCTGTGGGTCATCTCATCACTCATCAAGTTATTTGAGACCACTTCTGATCTTTACAAGTTTTGCCCCCAGTGCACCATGAGGGGCTCGTGGCTAAGTTATAACAACGCTGATCAACCGATCTGCAAGTTTAAGCTATGCTTGCCGAGGTCAGTCTGTGGATGGGTGACCATTCTTAACACATCGAGACCCCTCCGTGCCTCAGAGAGCACGTAAAGCCGTCGGTCCTGGTTGTCATACGACCATCTATGACAATCGTTAGTGTTAGTCAGAAACCCCAAAAACCCTGACAACCAGTTTATTCTTCGAATATCGGTATTGCCCAGAAATTGGGTTGCGGAAGTCTGATGGCAGTCGCTTCGTGTAAAATACTGATATTCAGCCGCATCTGGTTAGACTAGAAGCCGACCCTAACATGGTTGGGAAAAAGGCTAGGAGGATGATGATGCCCCCAGTGCACCATTAAAACCAGTGGCTTACACAACCACATTCAAGTGTCGTCGATTTTTTTTTGTTTTGACACAAAATTTGACTTCATGGACCTCTTCTCCAATAATTCATGTTTGAGTATAAAATTCCCTGCCTTCCACCTGGGGAATAATAGCCCTTTTGAACCATTGGCAGCTGACTTTCTAAAAGGCTTTTTTTTAAATGGCTCTAAGCTTTGTTTTATAGAAACCAGTTTAGCTATTTCTACATCTCAGTTCAAAACTGTCTGTTTTTGCAATTCGAGTTTTGACATTCAGATTATCTTTACACAGTATTCTAGTAAGGAGGCCAATATGGCAATGTTAGGACATGTTTGGCATTTGGCAACCAACTCGTATCGACAGATCATAATTAAGATATCACGAATGTATTTATGTTTGTATGTTAATTTGTAAGCAGCAGTATTGTTTGTTGCATTGATATCGCGTAGGATTTTAATTGAAGTCTTTTATACGTTTGATTTCACTATTATATGGATGTAGAAAGAAAGCTCATGATCAGTTATGGTTTGGTGTTGGTTATGTAACTGCCCCTAGTTAATAAAAAGCATTTTCACTGTTTTCGTGACGTAAAGTGCATATTTTTCTGCCTGTCATATTGGATCATATACCCATGTAGCTACATTTTCGCCACCCGGGATAGCCTAACAATTACCACAGCTTGAGGATATTAAAATAGTTTTCCCGACTCCAGTAGATCTTACAGTAGTCTGAATTTACGTCTTTCTAGAAGAGTTTGAACATAAATATTTTTTTAATAATCTTGTACCAGGCTGTACTTAAGTAACTATATTTGCCGCCTGGCCGTTTATGACGCGTTATGGTTAATTAATAAATCTTAATAAACCAACAATAAAAAGCTACTCCGAAGGCTACAACTTTTACTTTACCGAAACAAAAAAAGTGAGAAACTAAATAACAATACATCGCCAGTTGATCTGCGGGACGACACAAAACCAACAAAGCTAATTCCATTAGCTCCAGACACTGATGATCTAGCCATACTTACACAAATATGATCGTATCTGCTGCCACAGAGTTAAGTCTGTTTCAGTAGGGACTTTTTACACTGATATAATACCTACTCCATTTATTTATTTACAAATAAATAATATCAAGTCCAAAATATTGCAATTGCAACATTTTGGACCTATGTGCAGCGTTGTATATATCTAGGTACCTACTTAGTTTTAGTTTTGTTAAATTCACAAATACCTAAGGATTAATTTAGTAATATTCTTCTGTAATCATTTACATTATAATAATAACTGTATTTTCCGAATTTACAAACAATATCAGAGCGCGTTAAACTTTGTGATTTGAGACGGAATATTTTTAAATTTGTGTCTGAAATGATTTTATTCGATGTAAGTCAACACAAGTTACTTATCCTATACTATTCTTCTTCTTAAATTTAAGAGCTCAGCTCTTGGTCTCTCACTGTTCTCTATCTTCTGCCTTCTGTTTTACCTCTGGATACGACTCGCTCAAAAAAATCTATAAGTAGGTCTCTATTTATGAAAATTAGTGTTCTCTTTTACCCGAGAAGCGCTCGGTCGACAGGTAGATACTTGACGTCAAGATGACGCGAAAAACATTTAGCTCCCTTGACAGATGGATGACTGCTAGCTTAACTTTTTACCAATAATCTTGTTTACCTACATAGTTTATAAAGTCTGTTTTAAACAACGATGTAACATAAAGAAAAATAATATGAATAACAATGACGGTGGCATACGGTTAAGTCGTTTGTCTTTTATTTAAAGCATTATTATAGTATTAAGTGTCCACAAGTAAATACATCACAATAGATTACATCAGTATTTTTACAGTAAAATCACATTCTAGTAAGTACCTTGTCTTTACTAATCCACTTGTTTTTAAGAAATACAGATTAACAACATGAACATGTATTTTACAAAGACTTTCTAATCTCTTCTTAACTCTGCCACGGGTAAGCATTTCATCGATAACTAAATACAATATCTGACGATTATCTCTTGCTAATAATCCTTTCACAGAACTCAACCTTACAACCTTTTAGAGAGGGTTGATTTCGCTCTGAAATATCAGTCAAGAAGTTGCACGGTCCACGAAATGTTTCTAATAATTAGTTATCATTGATCATCTGAGCTCGACCACATTAATAAAGATATTAAATGCCTTCTTTATTTAATTATCATCTCAATTTTCACTTTATTGTTAATGCATTAAAGTCTGAAATACTTTAAAAGTATCTTAGGTAGGCGGTAAGTTCAAAGGCAGCGGCATCTGTCGGCCGGCACGGGTAAAACCAATCATGTGACAGCGACACAGACTAAAAAATAATGTTTGGCTACTTTTTTATGTTTATTTTGAAACTGACCGCAGATAAAAATAGTTGAGCGTGGGTGTGTCGGACTGCAAGAAAGGAATGACGTTGTCGTTTTTTTACAAGATTTGCTAAACATGACACTGCGCAGGTTTAGCGCAATTCTGACGACACTTATCTTAGGCGTGACGTGATCCAGTCATATTGTTCTCTATTGGGGTCAAAATTCGTAAGACGTAGAAAGCGAACGATGTCCAATTAATAAATTACCTAATTCTTCTTTCCGTCACTGCTTAGGATAGCGATCCTATATAAAAACTAAATTATGCAAAAAGCAATACTTATATGGGAGAAATGAAACTGTTTCTAAACCGGGTAAGTATAGGAGCTATGTACAATTTTACATACCTTATTAGGAACATCATTGGTCAGCTGACTCCTCTGTGTATGCGCATTGATGCGCAAGATTCAAGTCACACTCATACAAGTCATACAAATACAATGTGGAGGGACCATTACAGTACAGCGTTTTATCGAGCTATCTTTCATTGAGATTACTGATTCTAAAATTATGGACAAATTGCCCTTTAAGCTAGCTAATTCCAATCCTATGATAATATGTTGCAAAAAGGTATATTGGTAAATAGTATTACTCTTTATCAAAATCCTTACATTAATACAATCTGCTCAAGTGGAGCTGGTACGCTTTAACTTTACTGACAACTTAAAAAATGCATCGCACTAAAATGATTCCTACCAATATTAATAAATCATAGCAGTGTAGCATGCGCGTGAGTGCGACATGGAAACTGTATTAGTGTTCAGAGGGGGCCGACAGGGGCCCAGGTTAATCTCCACCACACTTCACTGCGTCCACATCAAAATTCGATTAAATTGACCCTCTCGACCGTCTTAATTTTAATCTAACGTGAGTCACAAAGTCGGAATACTCAAAGGACTTAATCCTTGAAATTATAAACGACATCGCATTGGTGATCCATGTTTCCTGATATCAGAAGTTAAGGGAAAATATTTCCAGAGGATCAGATTACTTGCATTCAATTTTATATTAATTAGATATAGAAACGATGACTACAAGCTGTTAATTCTGTTGTTTCATGTACAAAATAAGTCTAAATAAACGTATACCTAATATAAAATAATCAGTAAGACAACTGATTGATTATGTAATCTTAAGTAATAAATCCACAAGACACGAGAAGACCGACCACTTCCCTTTTACAATCCACAACGATCCCCAAACATTAGCTTTTACTGTACCCTCCACTGCTGCCCGCCGGCGGCCGCGCCGCGCAAATAACCCCGTATAGAGTTACCCCAGTTAACACCTCCGCTGCAATATTTAATCCAAGCGCAGCGTTGTATGGCGAAACTGAAGACGGCCGTAACCCGACGCCTGCGCAGCACAAAGCCTCCTTTAAATCAGCTCACGCTATAAAGACTGTGTTTTAGCTTTCGGCTCTTCTCTCGCCTTTTAGTGTTCAATAATTGTGTAATAATAAAACGGAATTATGCGAATTGCGCTGTTTTGTTATAATTGCAGGTAGTAGTTAGCACAGTCGTATCATCGGTATTCCTCATATACTATGCTAAATTTTTAAGCAGGTTTCAGTGGTAATATCTATGGTAGAGGTCTCATGCAGCTGATACTGCCTCAAATTTCCCAGGCAGTAGAAAAATGAAACAAAATACAATATTCTGTAAACAAAGCTTACACAAAATGCAATTTTTTTACGAACATGTCTCGATGCTTACCTATTCTTTGACGTCAAAGGTTTGCGGATTGACTATATTGTGCAGATACGTATCGCGTTTCTGCGATGCTGTGTCAAAAGTACCGAACATTGACTATGTAGGCGTTTCTGTGAGAAAAGGGGACAGGTGGGAACGGGTGAAGTTAATTCGCTAATGTTACATTGTGTCGGGGTCTTTTAGACACCCGCGCGCGGTTTCCAGTTACCGATTTATTAGCTATTTGGGGAACTGTTGAAGCTAATAGTTATTGATAGTTTTTGCACATCGATCTTTGTAATAAAATCTTTACAATTGGAGATGTTGAAGGTGTAGTGCGGTTATCAAATGACGATGCGGGCTTTTTAACATTAAAGACTGTTTCACTTCAGTTGTTGTTTTTTCGTTTTGCTGGGGGTAAGAAATGAGTTTAATTTTATATGCGATGGCCTTACTTGATGTGGCATGCCATATCAAGAGTTGGATTGGATATAAAGCTCTAAAGTTGTCAATACCGGACAACTTTAGAACTCTATATACAACACAATCTACGGTTTCTCTTGAGGTGGGTCCTTCACACTTTGCTTCCCATAATTATTTATCTATTGCCCACAACTAAATCTAACACATTTCCGTATCAGTGGATCGTATTTTAAAACCAATCCGAAATGTTAATGTATCGCAAAAAACTACAACACAATCTATCAACATAGATGCTTTTCAACAACGTAATCTAGTTTGCCGTCCATTAATCAAAACGTATCGATTCCCATACACTATCGACATTTTTTAATAATATGACAGGTAAATGCTCGGCATTTAGTGAGTGCTTTTTCTTTTTGTAATAAATTGACAGCCCTATGTTTACTGCTATAAAAAAATGAAACGTCTGTAGTGCTTTTAAAATATAGTTGATTATCCTATGGCAATCAATTCACGGATGGCACAAAAAGAACTTGTATATTTTATTATCTCTTGTGCCGGCTGACTCAATTAGAGGCGGCATGTATCGATGCATCTCTCGAATCGGTATTCGATTTATTAATTAATCGATATACAAACATGGGCCCGTCATCATTCCGATATAATATTTTAGATAGATCGCTTTATGGTGTTCCGATACGGTACTTTAAGTACTAATAACACTTTATAACTTTTATTGTTATGGTCTACAATGGGGACAACTTTCTTTTTGGTGTACGACTGTTATTTTATTAGAATGGAACTCAAGTGTGATTATGTGGAAATATTTAACTGATTATAAAATTTACTCGTAGAATTTGATTCCATTTTAAATTAGATGATTAGGATTAGGATTTTTCTTTAAAAAATTAAAAAATATCTATACCTTATTTAACGCAGGGTGGATGAAATGGCGGCAGGTTACGGGAACTGTGTGCGACCCCCGAATTCCCCTTAAACTAAAGGGGAAAATATACAAAAGCATGATAAGACCTGCCGTCTTGTATGGGTCTGAATGTTGGGCTACAAAAGGGATGCATGAAAGGCAATTGCATGCAGCTGAGATGAGAATGCTACGAGGAATGTGTGGAGTTACAAGAATGGACAGGGTCAGGAATGAGTATATAAGAGGTAGTTTGAAAGTAGCACCGGTTACTGAAAAGTTGTGCAGTAACCGCTTAGCGTGGTATGGACATGTGATGCGTAGAAGTGAAGAGCATGTTACCAAAAAGGTTTTAAGCATGAATGTGGATGGATATAAGGGAAGAGGAAGACCTAAGAAAAGATGGATGGACTGTGTGAGAAAGGATATGACCACAAAGGAAGTGAATGATGAGATGACGGCTAATAGAGATGTATGGAAGAAAAAGACATACTGCGCCGACCCCAAGTGAATAGGCATAAGGGCAGGAGGATGATGATGGATGATCTATACCTTATTCGCCCATCTTAAATTTTTAACAATAGTGGTTGTTATCACGAACAAAGGTAGCATTTATCTTTTCATAACACTTTTTAGCAAAAACAGCAATACTTATACCCGGACACCGTTAAGACTTTTAACCCAAAAGTACCACTTTAAAAAATCCGATTACCCAAAACATTTATTTTAACCCTACATAGCTAATGTAGCGAAAACAGACCATATAACCATACAAAAAACGAAAGAATAATCTTTTGAACAAAATATAACGAATATTATTTGTCTGTAACAATACAATTTAATCCTAATATTCATGGGCTTAGAATTATGGGTTGAAGAGCATTTTTTAAATTTCATAAAGGAGTATTTATTAAGTTTTTGCTAAGTAAAAAGGGTTTTATTTAATAGCCCGTAAGGTGAGGCGTATGTTTCTCATCAGTGCCTCAACCATGAGTTCTATCGAATGGCTCTCGATAGGTTTTTTACGCATCGAAACGCTGTAATCTCATAGCAAATTTTAGTTCCTTGCGTAACCGCTAGAGGCGCTGCGATCCATACAAATATTTTACGGCGTCGCTAGCGAGTCTAGTGAGAAAAACTCATGGTCGAGGCACTGATCTCTATACTTCGTACATGCGTGGCGGCTGACTTTGACGATCGCTTGTTGCAATTATTGTAGGGTGATGATATTGCTGATCATTTTATTAGGATAAATTCATCTTAGTTCATAATAAAAGTTAGGTACATACATTAATTTTATTTTTCTTATAATAACAGTTCAAATTCCCTATTGATATAAACACAATCTATTCAATGATAAAATTTATTATTAGTTGTATAATGTCAACATCTACTTACCTACACTTAAAAGTTCTAAAATAATTTTAGCAATGCGTTTTTGATGTAGTATAAATTCACGGCATCTTTTGGTGAAACCAACACTTTTACCAAGCTTAAGTCCAAGCAATTTTTTGATATTGATTGTTTTCTGACAATTATTTTCAGCAAGCTCTCAGCAATGTTTGTGCAAATATTTTTGTGTAACGTGTGGTTACACTACGACACTGAACCGGGATTTATCCGCACCGTTGCACTTATTAAACATATCTTATATCAATAATAAATCTACTTAACACCGTACCCCTTATACTGTTCGCATAAGGTTGAAGATCACGTGTTTACCGTTCAAGTTCTTCAAGGATCGACATTGGATGCGCGGGCGCAGATGTGTTACGTCTTTGTTGTATAATTTGCGTTTTCCGGTTTAATGGTCGCGTCGAGAGGGATTATGAGCAGAGGAAGGGTTAAATGTTACAATGTGGTTGAGTTGTGAGAGGGTTAAGTGTTGCGGTCTCTTGGACTGTACGGTTAAGTGGTATTAATGCGTAATATGTTTAGTAATTAGGAATATAAGTTACAAATGGGTTACAGAGAAACAGATGATTGCGCAGCGTTATGTACCTATAAAAAAAAAACACAAAAATAATTCTCAAATGTTTTGAAAAAATAGTCTTGCAGTGTTAGTAAGTAGCCTTACTAAGAAACCTTACAATTTAATCTTTGGATGCAAGCTACTTGTTCTATCAATGAAAGGAGGCTAAAATCTTTTCATGCATGTAACAGTGATGACATCAGAATTTTGACATATTTCTCTGCTATCCAACAAAGTACTTTATTTGAGACATAAGCCAAATAACTTCTTTACCTACAATAGACCAACTTATGAGGATTAAAAAACAACTTTATTGTAGGAACAATACTATGTATAAAACACAAAATGTCCTAGAATTACCACATAGTTAATCAAAAATTGAACTTATTGAATATATGTTTAAGTTTGAAATCACTAGTGGCTGGATTCGAAGGGTAAAAGGTACAATTATTGTCGTCACCACATTAACCCTGTCAACGCTCATCCCTGATTTATTGTTAGCAATTATTCTTGGAGGATATTTAAGAGAACCGTGTCTCTAACATGTGTTATGTTGTTATACAAACATGGTTTAGTCGAATGGAAGGGTTATTCTGAAACTGAGATTACATTTTTAATATTATATATAAGTACTGTTTCAGCAAAAACAATATTATTTGACTGATAATAAAAATATTAACTGATTAACCACCTGTATCCTGTCATTCTTAACCTTTAAAACAGTTCACAGTACACAGCCTTAATAGCCTAAGGTAATAAGGAAATATTCCTTGCGACTATATCCTTCATGAACAATTTGTCTAAAAAGTGCATTTAATAATAATGAATTACTGGCATATTTTACATATTCATATTCTTTATACCCTCTCCTATTCAAATCATTCGATAATGAAATCAATACTTTCTGTATGTGCTTTATTTTCCTTAAATATTACCACAAAATTCCACTACTGAAACATCATAACAGCGAACAAAAGCTTACAAACAGAATACCCCCGTACGTGGGAGTGCGGCGCGGGCGCAGCAAAGCCTTCGATTGAGACATCCGACACGCCATCAAACGTACCGCCTTTCTATAGCCCTTTAGGTATCGACAACTCGAGTATTCACCCTACATTTTACGTCACACCTTGCACTTCACCTTTAACACATTGGTATAAAGTCGGTTTTAGAAAGCTTTAGTATTGTAGTTAAATTTTAAAGTACAAAATTAAATTTGTTTGTCTTTATCCATTTAACCCTTATATCATTCATTGTTGTCTGAAATTTGTCAGTTGCGTGATGTAGAGGACATCTTTTGATGCTTTTTTCGTTCATTGTTGTATTAATGTTGATATCGGATCTCGGAGTGCTAATGTGGTGACGTAGGAGAGTGCATTATGTGATAGAGTATACTTTTAACTTTTTTTTCATAGAGCTGCGATGTTACTGTCGTATGAATAAAAAACTTGTTTATCAGACATCTGGATAGCTGCGAGATAAACCCTTTTTAGTTAAGATGTGTTGTAAAAGGTAAATTACCTATTTATTGCAGTATAATGCAGGTGAGAGTAACGAAACCGGATGAGTAGAGTTGATAATGACGGAAGCCGCCAGCAAACACGTATTAAACTACTTAGTTATGTTAGTAAGGTGTAGCAGTTAATGAAGCAAATGTTGATTTTAATCATTAATCGATTAAAGAATAAATTATTATGTATAGGTACCTAAGCTATCTATTTTTCTACGACTATGTACTATGTGCAAAGCTTAGGTATTGTATGGAAAAGCTACTATGAAAGGTTTTTTATTTCCTTAACACATAAACTATTCCAACATCACCTCTGCTCCTGTTGAGATTCGAGTCCCGAGAAGAATCCGAGAAGAAAGAAGTATTTGTTTGAATTTTGGTTAAAGGACATGTTGGTTTGATCACTTGTCTACTCTACCACCATGCCATGACCAGATATTGTACCTAAGTACTTCAATGTTAAAAAATATTCGAAGTATTAAATGTTAATCAATTAATTTTACCCCATTTCCGATTGTTCCCCTACAAAAGAGTATAAACCACTACAATTAAATTAACCGCCGACTAGGGCACATGTTTAGTGCCGTGATCAGTATAACGCTATAATTAGAGGGTAGGCAGTGGCGTGCATCGCTTGTTAGTAAACGTGGCCGCAGTGTGGTGATCGTCCCACGCGCGGACGCGCTCTATAATTGTGATGATGACTGTACCTACTGTTTATGCGAAATTAGATATTAGAATTTAATCAAGTACAGGATTCATGCAATTTTTTTTTCATTCAGGCGTCAAACATGTCATATTCAACCCTCTGAAATTGAGGACAATCAAATATAACAGTCTTCGAAAGCAATACTTATTATGTAAGAGTTTAATTGGAACCCACTTAAGTTGAAATCTAACCATCGACTTCGAAGTTGATGATATCGATTTTATTTTGTTATATGAATATGCTGGCTGATAGTAGGTAAGTGTAGCGATATCCTGCCTGAGGATGAACTGTTTGTCAATCTCCTCCTGCTCTCCTCCTCCTCCAGCTCCTGATTAGGTACTGATTGTCATAGGTATTCTTATAAATTACTAGCTTCCCGCCAGCGGCTTCGCCCGCGTGGTCTTATAATTTTTTCCCCGTTTTTGCTACATTTTTCATTACTACTCCGCTCCTATTAGTCGTAGCGTGATGATATATAGCCTATGTTACTCGGGGATAATGTAGCTTTCCAAAGGTGAAAGAATTTTTGAAATCGGTCCAGTAGTTTCGGAGCCTATTCATTACAAACAAACAAACAAACAAATCTTTCCTCTTTATAATATTAGTATAGATAATTTAACACGAAGTTGTCCAGTTATATTTTTTCGACAGCACTCTTATTTCAAACATAAAAGGTTTTTTTGCTGTATGAGCCATACAGCAAATTATTCTTCAGCGTTGTATTACAATAAAAATATTCAAATTCTTAGCGAACTTTGATTACCATGTAATGTATGAAATGTGTAGGTATGTATGTAAAGTAAAAGCTCACAAGAGGAAATCATTCGCTTTGTTAAGCGAAGCATCGTTATGTGTGAAGCTCAATCAAAGAATAATGATGTGACAATAAGTTATCGATAAAAAATTCTAAAATACAAATAGGTAATAACTTTGTACTTATTTGGAGTTATAGGTAATAATGTAAGATATATAAGATGAAGGTAGTTTTTTGGGGATTGGGCAGAAAACCACTAGTTTGAAATAAAGGAAGAAAGAAAGATATAGGTAATGCTGTGTGTTTTTTTTATGGTGTAATGACACCAGTCTCTATGGTACGTACTTAGGTTAGATACAAAACCTAATAATATTTCGGAAGATTATATCTAATCTCTGGTATATCTGTAAGCTGGTGGAATTAACTTCATCCATGAGAAGTGGAAGGATCAGTTGTTCTTTTGTTATGTATTTTTGAATTATCGATGATTTCCCATCCCTAACTCATAAACCGCGTTAATCAAGTGCGCGCGCATAGCAGCGATAATTAGATTGGGCGGCGCGTGCGTCGGTCGCGACCCGCAGCCAAAGCCACAATTCAAAATAATGCATAGAAGGTCAGTGGATCTTCCAATTGTGTAGTACCTATATATCCTTATTATAAATTATTGTAAAAGAAGGTCTATTTCTTCAATTTTCTTTATTGTATCAGGAGTTCTGAACGACCCTCCACTAAATGTGATTAATGAGTGTCGTAAATTGCACAATGGCTTATAAGTACCTACTAGTAAACGTAGTTGACGTAAAAAATGTGCAGTACAGTGGATCATTGCGAAAAAAAATTTTTTCATGCTTTTTTTTGTTTTTGATCTACAGTTTTTAAACTACAACATAATTATGTGTAAGCAGTGATAGCCTAGGGGTATGACCACTGGACTGCCAAGTCAAAGGTCTCGAGTTCGAATCTAAGGTATGCACCTCTGACTTTTCGGAATCATGTACGTAATTATCACTCGCTTTATCGGTGAAGGGAAACCTGCATACCTGAGAGATTTTCTCGACGGCGTGTGCAGTCTGCCAACCCGCATTAGGCTAGAGTGGTGAACTATAGCCTAATCCCTCTCATACTGAGAGGAGACCCCTGCCCAACAGTGTGACAGTATATGGGTTGATTATTATTTATTTTTATTATAGTTATGTGTGGAGTGGAACTTTTGTACAGTATCTTGTGACGATATTCTTTGGTTAGTCAGTAACCGGCGACTTCTCGCCGCGTTATATCGTCATAATTGTTTCATTCTTGTGTGTAGTTAGTATCTCATTATTGTGCATGAAAACCGTTCACCATTAACCTATTTGAAAGTTATATATCTTAAGTGCAAAAGCACTTTCAAATAATATCTATCACTTTCTTCACATCGTGAAATCTGTAGTGATCATTACCTATCTCTTTTAAGAAGGGTTTGTACTCTCTTCCTTCGTCCTCTAGAACATAACCTAACTTAGGAATTAGTGCAGAAATAATAAAAATACTACAGAAAAACTAAATGGTGGATGTATCTTTTTCACTCAAATAAGGCGGGTTTTCTGTGTAAAAAAGCATCTATTACTATCACAGGACTTTATGATCAGAGGCTGAAGAGAAGATAACATGCAATCTAAAATTCAACCCTCAAAATGTATGGAATTGACGTAAGCTTTTCAACAAATGGGACGGTCAAGTCATTCGTTCGTTGGATTACTTAGAATGCAACTTGTCTATGCCCCAGTAAGAGCAAGCAGCAAGTCTACTAAAGTGAGAGATTGATCGAGCGAATGAAATGTCGTCAAATTCCTGGTCTACCGTTGTTTATATATTCATGTAGAAATTGCTCTGCAGCATTAGTATAAATAAGTGGTGGACGGCGTCGTCGCGAGCTCGTTGTACTAGTTGGTGTGTATTAGTAAATTGTTGCCCACAAGTGGCCACGGTTGAGCACAATGCACAATAGACACTGATGTAACTTTTAGGGACTATTTACACATAATCAGTAGTTCCTGAGATTAGCGCTTTATAATATTAGTATAGATATAGTAGATAAGTATAGATATGAATATTTCCGATGGCTTCCAAGAAGTTCTCGAAGAAATGCGTGTAGTCCCTAGCTTGGCACTGCTTGGCACTCTGTCTGTGCGCGGGCGCAGATCGACGTGAACACAAATTGTTGTCACATACCTTCATATTTATTGTACAGCGTGTCTCAAAGTTCTATATTCATAAATATACCAACCCGAGCGGCGGGTTGTTTATAATTAATATGCATTAAATTAAATGCAAATCAATCATTTAATTGCAGAAGTATTTGGTCAATAGGACCCATTACTATTAATGTAATTACATTGTAATGTAATTACATTAATTATTCGTCGATTTAAATAAAGTTTACCAAATAATCATACTTACAAAATTCTATTATAATTAATAGAATCAGGTGTTACTTTGCGGAAATCCATGACAATAAATTGCAATGAAAATATTTAGTTTTAATTCTGCTTATGCTGAGATGCGAGAGCACCGCCGCGCCGCCTGGAAGAGTCAACACCTCGGCGTCGCACCTGGTGATGCCTCGCGGAGAGGCGAAACACGTGTCGTCACATAGGTTTGGGTATGCATGTTGCACTAACAACTTAGTTCTCCCTGCATGTGCATAATTAGCGGGCGAGAGGGCGGTGCTCTTGCATCTCAGCATAAGCGGAATTAAAACAAAATATTTTCATTGCAATTTATTCAAAATTCTATTTTCTTTTGAACAAAATATTTTGACTACACAAGTGTTTTTCGGCCTTCGTTACAAAACTGTATTATTAGTAAAACATTTTTATGTAATTGTGAGCAAACAAAGTTACACGTGCAAATTTTAAGTGTGTTGCCGTAACGCGTCACTAATGATGTATTTATTAAACATACTCATATAAATACAATAGTGTTTGATCAGTAGGACCGAACTTTGTCCTTGACCGCTTAAAAAACCACTGTCACTGGAATTTTTGACGTGTGTAGTCTAGTAGTCCCACAGAACTGATTCAGACAGACAGGACAGTCCCACATTCCCACAGGACAAAAATATATCTGGGTGTTTCTTGTGTAAAATGTCCCAGAATATTTATTTATTTAATGTATTTAGCTTTTAACTTTTTCTGTGACGCGTGCATATAAACAAAGTTATCTCCTTAAAGACATTATTACCTACGTTGCAATAATTCGTAACTCAACGAATGATTGCATTCATTGTAATAGTTAGGCTTAAAAATTAGGTTGACCATCTGGTAACACAATTAACGAAGTAACTTAAGTATATAAAACCCACTAACATAATTTAAAAACAAAATAGCGCGCGGTTTCCAACGGGGAAAAAATAGGGTAAAAAGTCATAAAATTCTGGTGTTTCACACCGAACTTTGAGAACCACCACTTCAACTAGTTTGAAGGATGTCCTACAAGGAGTGCTAGCCAACAATTGGAGCATAAGTGAACACATCCTCATCACGGCGGCTTGAGAACTGCTTGCGCGGCCATATTGCTTTACGTTTCACAATATTATTGTTTATTGTCAAGATCTTTATGACTCAGTCTTGCATGTACCGAAGTTGTTTGTCCGGTGGCTCTAGTATAAAGTGGTATTTTTCTGTTTTTCCCTGATACCTAAGTGAAATTACGAAAACATCACGACGAGGCTTGAAAAGGGACCTAAGACCCTTAAGTACTGCCAGTCAACCAGAAATGGCTATCCTATTATGCGTGAAGGTTTTAGAGCCAACGTGCAAAAACAAAGTTCAAAAATGCATCTTGTGCATTTCTCTCGATCATACATTATTTGCAAAATATAAGTGATGTTCCTAAAACTCCTTCACGAATACTGTTGAGGTCTACTGATAGTGATAGCCACATCATGCTTAGTACACAAATATATTCGGCTCTTACACGTGTAAATCTGTTTTTTCTTTTATTAACCTTGGCTTAACTACAGGTGTTTGTTACTGGTGACACAAACATACAAAGAATAATAGATTAGGGGTTTCGTATTTAATTAAAATTCTACACCATATTTTGACGATCATGACGTTTTAGGGTTAAGAAGGACTGATTCGTGGATTTTCAAAAGGGCTATGGAATTAGACCCGGCTGCAGTTTTATTCTCAGTTTGCTCTACCTGGGCATCAGACCCAGCACTTACACTTCAACAGCAACGACCACCAATGATGTCCCCTATTTTGGAATATGCGTCCATAACGTATTGATACTTGGTACATCTAGTAAGTACAAAGAGGCAAAACAATATGTACTAATGTTAGACAGTTAGACAGTACTAATAGTCAAAGAATATCTGTGTTGTGTAGTAGTGTATGTATTTTATTTATTTGTTTATTTATTTATATATGCTTTATTGTACACCAAAAAGAAATACACAGGTAAGATACATAATTACAATTAGAATATACAATAAGTGGCATTATCGCGATCTGCGATTTCTTCCAGGCAACCTTTGGATGGACACATACCTAACTGAACTGAACTGAGAAGTATTTTATTTTATGACACATTTATACATAAAATTACAGTTCTTATAACCTTGAAGAACTACTACTCTATACGTTTAATGTTAAATTAAGTAACATACTTTACACACTCAGTTAAATTTATTTATTTTGGATCTCTAACAAGATGTACACCTTACATACTAATCATAACATATAATATTATATGTGCCTTGTGTCCTCTCAATTAGAGGAGACCACATCATGCATATTAATTATAGAAAAAAACTAAAAAATTATACAATTGTTTAGGCGACAGGGACGTCAACATGGTTTGCTAGTTTAGTACGTATTAAATATTTAAACTTGGCCAGACTGTTGGAAAAGATGTCTATGTCTTCCGAGGATCTAGTAACAAGTTTTCAAGTGTCATCCTGGCAATTGGTGCGTGCGCACCTAAATTGGTACGATAACGTCAATCCACGTGTAGGACGTAGAAGTGGTTAAGAAATCAACACACTAAAGTATTCCATACTATTAAAAAAGATCTAGATTCAAAAAATCTAAAATACTACTTACCTAACATTTCTGGATCTCAAGTCCACCGTAACCGGAATTCCAAGGTAAGGTAGGTAAGCCGATAAAATGATCCGTTGAGTGGATGCTTCAGTGATGTAAACATCTAACCATCGGCTGTGGTAACCGCCTACCATCACGCGGGCTGCATACTCGTTTCTACCCTTGTCGTAAAAATAATAGGTTTAATTGATCTTCCCCTTCACCCACGCCTTTATTTAATTGGAAATCCAACGGATATTGCCAAAATAGAGACGGCGCTAACAATTTTCCTCCCTAGACCATAATTATCAACATTGATGCCAATTAAAATATCGTTAATTAACAATTAGAACTATCTGCTATTAATACTGACAGACAATTTTATGGGCAGTAGTTCATGTTAGGAAAACATTGAATTTCTTTTAACGGATACAGATAGAGCAAAGTTAATGGAACTTTTTGTTATAAATGCTCAGCCGGAATTGAACTCATTCCGGAATTCAGATGATATCTCCATGATTCTAAGCAATAAAAAATACATTGAGAGAAAATCTGGGCTTACTGGACCCGATTTAGCTAAGCAAATTTTCTTCTTCTGCTGCTTTTCTGACTGTTGCATAAATAAATATCTTGGGACATTTTTACACAGCACCATCTAGTCCCAAACTAAGCAGAGCTTGTACTACGGGTACTAGACAGTGGATATAATACTTATATACTTTTTTTTTGTAAATACATACTTATAATATATAAGAAACACCCAGACAAACACAAACACCTAAGTACATCACATAAATGTTTGTGTCTTGTGGGAATCGAACCCACGACCTCGTGATCAGCAGTCCGGTACTCGAACCACTAGACCACAGACGTCGTCAAATATATACCTTTGCAGAAAAGAAGGGCAGTCACATAACATAAATGAGTTGACTAAGTACTTGAAGCTGGTTCTTCTGCCACACCTTTCCTGTCTTCTTGGTCAGGTAGGCTTGCGTACGTGACCATGCGCACATCGCAGCACCACACAATCAAAACAAACTATTTTCTTCATAGGAATAACAATTAATTTGCTATTAAATTACTATTAGCTTGGCGCGGACTCCATTCCGAAATAATACTTATTTACTACTTTAATTTCAAATATTTGTGTGGGAATGGAGAAAATAGCAGATTTTCCTTATAATTTTCGGGAGGGCCGACTGCTTTCAGAAGAAAAATTGCAGCAAGGGTTTCTTTTTACCTCTTAATTATCTTTTGTCGTTTATATAAACAAAATCCCTTGATAACCTTTTATATGTTTATACTAGCATATGCCCGCAACTTCGTTCGCGTAGAAGTCGAAAATGGTCTAATGGGATTTTTAATTGTTTTTTTACGTTATTATTTTTGATAAAACATAAATTAATATGTGAAAATGTTTGAAAACTTATAAAATATAACAATCTTTATGTTGTAGGGATTTAAAGGTTAAAAAAGTATGAAAATAAAATAAAAATTTGATACATTTATATATTTTATGAACATTAAGCTCGGTCTTTGATCTGGTGTAAGTTACATGGGGTCATTATCTATCTATCTTTTAACAATGAAATAGAAATACTACACCTGCCACAGTATTTCTTTGTAACAATTTTTTTTTTCTTCGGATGCTAGAATCAACAGGCTACTCTGTGCGCTTACTCTGGAGCATGCCATATACTCTGCCCGTGGGAGAAGCAGCTTTCCCTCAAATCTACTCCCGCTACCAAGAGTTTGACCTTCAGCTTTGTTTATGGTCATTGTAAATCAGGCTGGAAAACTGCACTCTCTTGAATTCAAAGGGGGTAATTTGATGGTGTTAGTGGAATCCTAGGAATAAATACAGACTCTCCTCGAGAACAACTGGTCAGTATAGTTGATTCGATTACATTGCAATGGATGTTTTCACTTGAAATCTGGTGCCATTGCATAATTTTGGTGGATTTATATTCCACAGCAACATAATAGGGGCGCCAACTCTCAATTTTAATGTGTTCCACCATTTCCTATTTTAAGGAACGGGTCTGAGAACTGTCCACAAATGAGACCGCTTCATGCGCTTTTATTTCTGAGCTCTACTGGTAGTCTGTCGGAAATCGCCTGCCGACAATACAGTAATGCCCTTTAAGAGCCATTATAGTACTCACATCCCAAACTTAGGCCATAGTACATTGTTTGTCGATATATTGCCGAGTGGGGTTTCAGTTTGTATCAAATCGAGAAGAACTTTGAACGCAGTTTACCAGTGCAGTTTTACCTCCTTCTATCAGCGTGGCAGCAATTCCGGACGATGCGACCAATATTAAACTTAATAAAAGTCTTGCCTGTTACACCAGGAGCACTCAAAAAAATATATCACTACGTATTATTATACTGAAATTTATTAAATCTTTGTTTATTGAATAAAGAGCCTTTATTACTTGACATTGTTTACTGCTGAGGAATTGACAACTCATGTGTCAAAATTTTTATTTTAATCTAATTAAAATAGGCAAAACACTAAGGAGAATTGATATCAACTTCGTAGAAAAATAACTTTTTACCCCTTTTTAACCCAGTTAGGGGATGAATTTCAATAAAATATGAAACACGTCTTCCTTCAATTCTGTTATAGAATGTTTATGCAAAATTTGAAGTAGATTGGAACAAGGAATCACGTAGTCCCATACAAACTTTTCCCCCCTTTTTCACCCCCTTAGGGGTAGAATTTCGGGAAATCCTTCCTTATCGGATGCCTACGTCATACAAAGAACACACCCTCCAAGTTTCAGGTCTCTACGATCAGCGGTTTAGGCTGTGCGTTGATCCGTCAGTCAGTGAGTCATTCAGGACAAAGCATTTTATATATTGTATAGATTATTGCGGCACGAGTCTTTAAGTCACGTCAAATTCACATTGAGAGGGTCAACTGGTTGATCGTGATTTTCCTGATGCAAAAAGTTTCATTTTTGCACAAAAATTCCAACTATCAGAGTTTAAAAAAAGAAGATCGACGCGGCTCATACAGTCACATAATATTTTATCTCTACTCAGAGTCAGATGTTTGGTTTTTCAATTTGCAGATTAAGCAAATTCAACAAATTACTTCCTCTAGCTTCGATTCATTCTCGTCTTATTATTGAAATCTAGGTCTCTAAAAATAGCTTTCGACCGCAGGAAAGCCATTAGCTGCTATATCATATTAGTTGTCACGTACATAATGTTATTGTACAACATTTTATTTAATGATGGCGTCGTGCAGTTACAGTAATTATCGATTATATATCATTTGCGCTAATGATTATAAAATGTTAGTAAATAATAGTGGTCATTGATTGAACATGTAATTTCTTTTGTTCTTGTGTGTTTTAGATTGTGTATTTTTTCTTTGCAATAAGATGTAAAACAAACAAGCACACGGACTGTGGTGCGCGGCAATCGCAGCCTATTGGCTAATGACGTCAGCAACACCAGTAGCACTAGTTGTCATCCCAACACCTTAGTGATTAAGGGCCCGTTTCACCACCTCTTGATAGCCGCTAACTGTCGGATAAATAAAAAAATGGAACAATATTTCTATGCAATTATTTGCCAAGTTACCTAACGGGAACTTATCAGTAAGCTGTGAAACAGGTCCTAAGTCTCATAGCCCAGTGACGTCACTGGCTACATTGCCCTATAAACCGGAACACAACAATGTTAGGACATAGCATAAGTATTATAATGTTAGCATAATTAGTAGCCCAATATTTGGCAATGCGGTGACGGTACCACAGTCGAGCTAAAGCAACTTATGAAGACGTGTAGTAATGTACCTATACCCACATTTAACAATTAAAATAGGTACATGTGACACTAATCTTGAAAGGTAAGTGTATTCTAATATCTGGGTTTTTCCAAAATAGACAAGAATGGGATTTCTCAGATAATAGGTACATAATCCTTATTTCGTAAAGATTCTAGATTAAAAATGTAATTATCAGCTTTGTACCTACATATTTTCATGTGTAAACAATTCATTCATTTTCTTATGAAATAATAAATGCTAATAATATTAAACAAGTATTATAATATAATAGGTACCGTCTACTTATTTCTGCATAGAAATTCTATCATATAGGAAAATCAAAGGCATGTTTCAAATACGTTATCAATGTAACATTAATCATTTGCCGTTGCTATTCAAGACAACCGTATCAAACCTACATTGCAAGAACTGCCCACCCTCAAGGTATATCAACTTGCAGGTACAGATCGATCGCCCTCTAGGGACGTATGTCGATTGCCCATTCTGTCACTGCTATTCTATTAAATGTCCAAAAATATTTATTTATTAAAAATATTTATTATTATTCCTTGAGGTATTCATAGAGAGGTAGATTTTGTTTATAAATGCAATATGAAGAAATAGCTAGCGGTAGGTAGGTAATGTTATTCAGGATTAGAACATTGCGGTAGCTGATCTTCTTGACACTTCAGTAAAAACATGTTAGTAGTCGTGGAGAACCGTCATATCATAACACTCCATCGTGTGTGTTGTGTTGCGATTCGATTATAGAGAAATGCAAAACATGGACAAGTGAATGAACTTCACCAAATTATTTCTATGATATCTGCTAACCTGCAACTCGCGTTAACATAGGAGGCTGCAGCTTCCACTAAAAGTAATACTTAATTTTGTTTCACATCACCTGCTAAGATTATAATAGACTCGTTGTGCAACAAGCGCGACACCATGACATAAGTGTATCGCAACAAAGGTGTCAGACACACGTCTACTCGCTCGTAGCTACTTACAACAGAACAACAAGCACAATGGAAATTTGCAATGTGCTAACGTCGTCCGGACATCTATCATTTGGCAGCGCGTAGTCTAAGTTGAGAGAGACGGCGAAATTATTGTAATATAACTGTACATTTGAAGTACCTCAACATGACCATTAAGATTAAACATGTCTAAGAACGATCCCGACTAGGTAGTTTTAAGATGGACTGACAATGTTTTCAGACATTTTGCTGTACGAATTTTTCATGCTAGTTACGTCGTTACAATAACTTATAAAACTTGTTGTTTGGCAAATAGGCAAAGATGAACGTATTTTCTTTTCTTTTTTTAATCTTTGTACCACAAAAAAAAATTATGTCATAATTATTATACTTAATATCTATTGTTCATACCACATTTAAACAACGTCACTGTATAAGCCATTATTTAATTTATAGATATCTTTTTAGTATGCAATTTAAAAAAGCCATTTTACTTACCTATATAAAACATCACTATCAGAAAAATATAAAAGTAAGTATAATAAATATTTCCATAACGTCGCGTCGACCCGCTTCGTCTCATGGCTCGTCCCACCCCGCCGGCTAACAGTTCCGTACCTGTATTTGAATACAATCGGCCAGCCGGACAACACAAATACACGCCACGCCACGGTCACTGTGGCCGCTGTCACCAGGAAGCCATCGTTAATCATCCATCAACTCAGTTGGCACACTCCTCCAAGCCGGACAATAGGTTTAAATAGTGATTTCAAACTTTCTTTTGATAACTTCATGACTACCACTGTGCGCCAGCAGCAGTAACTACTTAGTAGTAGACAAGATAAAGTTTCAACCCGTGTATGAACATGACTTGGAATATTTTTTTTTAAATGTTTTTTTTAAAAATCCATCAACGCTGATTACGGCCTTATGTTCAGCGTTGGACTGCAGGTTTATTTCAGAAATCATTTACCCATTTATACACTCTGAACTAACTAGGCATCGAACCAAAAATTGCTTCTGTGCAATTGCGACCACTATAACAAAGAACCACTCGAATTGTATTGTCAATATAAAAATATGGTTTGAGATAAAAGAATGTGCAACCGATTCTGCGTACTGCGTATAAACGTACGTACGTAATAGGTTTCAGCCTGTCTTACTATTGAAAAAAAAACCAGATAAACTAAACGGCTTGTTATTACCGTAAATGGCAGCGATTACGAATACTAAATATTTTAGTATTTAACTACGCAAAAGTAGTTTAGCTAACATACTTGTATGTATTAGACGTTCAGAAAAATAGTAATTATTTCGACTGTATAATAATCTAGTCATTTCCGTTAAACACAGGCTCTTTGGAACATTGTTATACAAACTAATTATTATGTGGTGGCGTAGTTTTAAATGTTTGTTTTGTTATTAAAATGTTTTAAAACACATTATTAGACTAGAACATTCGTTTAGGAGAGTTCTATTTTAGTTTTGATTTATGGATTCATTTAAAACAATCATGTTATTTCACAATAATCGTATTGTTACGTTACCTACACTACTTAAATTCATTCTCTCGTTTTCAAAACTGTTAGCTTGATGATCTGAAAATTAGAACCTCCATTCTCTTGGGTACGGCTGTCTACATTTACGGTTTGTACTTATTATACGTTCACATGTAAAACAAACAATCAGAATATTCGGTTAAGTAAATACTAAAAATATCAATTATCTTTTTATCGAAGTCGTGCGATAGAAGATTGCCGGATGTTATGCTGATGATCAAAATAAATGTATCTACGTTATCTGCCAATAAGCCGCCGGTGATATCATAATACACTGCAGTATTATTATCTATTATTAATATTACATTGTTTGCGTCATCCTAATTAATGCGTCAATATGCTACAAATTATCTAACAAAGAATACATAACAACATCGTTCTGAAGACATGTGCGCCTGAGTTGACTTCAGTGCTGACACGCCTCTTTCGCCTCTCACTTGAGACTGGTCGAGTGCCA
This sequence comes from Acronicta psi, assembly GCA_946251955.1. Classification (NCBI taxonomy): domain Eukaryota; kingdom Metazoa; phylum Arthropoda; class Insecta; order Lepidoptera; family Noctuidae; genus Acronicta; species Acronicta psi. The sequence goes on along the minus strand of OX276475.1, from coordinate 14,788,359 downwards.
ACATTGTGGAAGCTTGCTAACGTGCATCTAGTGCCTAATAAGGGTAGTCGTGCTGACCCTGCTAACTACAGGCTTAATTTGGTCACATCTATGCCTCGGTATCCGAGGCTCCTGGCATACCTAGAAGCAAATGATTTACTTAGTGAACGTCAGTACGGATTTCGACGAAACCGAACGAAAACGAAAACGAAACCGGTCTACTGGGGCCTTTTAGCATACGTCACACATATCTAAAATGAGGCCATCAAGAGGCACAGAGAGGTGCTCCCCGCGCCTCTTGATATCTCGAAGGCTTTCGACAGGGTCTCGTATGATGGTCTTGTTACTAGGCTTTCATCGTATGCCCACTACTTTAGTAATCTGGATATCGAACTATTGGAGGAATCGATCGATACGAGTCGTCATTGATAGCTGCTCGTCGGATAGAATGGATATCAATGCCGTGTTCCCCAGGGGTCGGTACTCTCTACAACAGTCTTCCTGCTGCACATCAATGATCTGCTGAAACCCGGTATTTTTATTTAGGTACGTAGATGATAGCACCGTCGTAGAGGGTTACACATTCAACGCATGGACCAGTGGACTGGAAATCCAGTCTCTAAGAGAGGCCATGGTCGATCACTTGAATTTGTCCCATTAGGCAGTCTCTGAATGGGGCGATGCCAATCTGTGTGTGTGAAACTAAGGCTGAGATTCAGAGAAGAGACTCAGCATGAACTTACGCTTCCGTATGTCAAATTGTAATACAAATTTGACATACGGAAGCCTTACTTTACGCTGAGCATCGTCTCTGAATGTTAGCCTAAAACTAAATGAAACTAATAATAAAAAAAACTATTTCTGAAAAATGAAGAACACATAAGTATCCGTTTAGAGTATGCTAATACTAACGTGAATACTTGAATAGTTTACATAGCCCCCCGATATGACCCCAGACCATTTTTTTATTGGTGATAAAAATGTTTTTATTTTCCTTAGTTGTGCAATTTTCTATAAGAGTTCATATTTTAATACAAAGTATTAAACCTAACAAGGTATTAATTATATAATTTCTTTAAAGAATTGAAATTATTTATCATTTATTTTAATTCGAAAAAAAGCCGTGAACCGGAAACTCAGACTTATTTTATCTTTAGGTATATGAAAATATTAGTCGAGATCCTTCAGTAAACATATGGATTTTATTAGATATCATATCAAATAAGTACTTACCTAATATTTTGATGACAAGACCTATCAGTTCCGGATAGGAATGATACGATGCTTTTTATCTGTTATCTATACAAATCAACGGTATCTTTGCGGATTGTAAATGTTTTATAAAACATGATAGATAATAAAACAAACGTGCTTTAGATAATATTATTATGTTGCATGTTCATTTACTGACATTCGTAGCAACGTTGGCGTAGTCCGGCGCAGGCGCATCATTGCTTTACTGTCGAGTTTGATGACGTCATGTACCCAGGATTTCCACGAGTAAATCCTTCACCTATTTCATATATCATCCATTATAATGACAACAAAAGAATTGATATTTCGCTTCGCAACGGTGAAAACTTTAAATCCACATTTACGAATCTTTGAAAAACTGTTTCCTTTTGCGATAATTTATAAAAACATGTTAATCTCAATGTTACACGTGTAGGCAACTTTCATTATACTGTACATACATATATGCTGTGTATAATTATGTACGTAATTTAGTTTACATAAGCCAACTTATACTATTGTGATTATACTGCCGAAACAATGGACGGCATTTGGCAATATTTAATTAATCTTGTTTGTTAACCTGCTAATTTATTAAAAGTAAATGATAATGGAGATCAATATTTATTATTATGTAAAGGTTTAGTCGGTCTTATAATATCTAAATATAAAAACGAATGATTGTCTAAATTTTAATTCTATTGTTGGTGATAATTGGTACTGGTTTTTTTTTACAGACATAACTAGCTTCCCGCCAGCGGCTTCGCCCGCGTGTTATGTATAAACATACATATAAACCTTCCTTAAGAATCACTCTATCTATTAAAAAAAACCGCATCAAAATCCGTTGCGTAGTTTTAAAGATCTAAGCATACATAGGGACAGACAGACGCGACGGAGGACTTTGTTTTATAATATGTAGTGGTTATGTATTATGGTCGAATATTTGTAAAGTGAAACACTACTATACATATGACCACTTAACAAAATGTTATCTCTTCAACACATATTTTTTGTAGAAGTAAATAAGTATGCATACCTAGTATTCATCGATTAGGTACCTATATAGACAATCAATATTCTTATATCCACATTCGCGCTCAAATTATGTAGCTATCAGTCTGCCAATGTGTTTGTTTGATTGTTACAAATATTTAAAACCCTATATTGTTGCCACAAAGTTAAACACTGACGTGACGAAATAGGAATACAGAATTATCTATCTATACTAATATTACAAAGAGGAAAGATTTGGTTGTTTGTTTGTTTGTATTGCATAGGCGCCGAAACTACTGGACCGATTTGAAAAAAAATTCAGTGTTCTAACACTGAGAAGGCCATATACCATCACGCTACGACTAATAGGAGCGAAGTAGCAATAAAAAATATTGCATAACGGGGGATAAAAGTTATTAAAACCACGTGGGCGAAGCCGCTGGCGGGAAGCTAGTCTAGAATAATAAGGATAATAATAATAATTTTCGTTATAGATGTATTCCAGGAATAGCAATGATTTGAATAGCAATAATTTGAATAGCAATGATCCGAATAGCAATTGACGTATTCCACGAATGGCAATTATCAATATTTTTGTCTATTTTGGTCAATTGCTATTCGTGGACTATATTTTTATATTAAATTTTATTCCACGAATGGCAATTTCGTCATAGTATCAACTAGTGATGTGGTTTACAATTTTAAAGTTTGTCAGTTATCTTTTTTAAAATGGGGCATGATAGTTGAATATAATCTTCAGCAATCCGACAGAAATCCGTCTAGTGGTTACCTACGTAAGAAACTAAAATCGGCTATGAGATTACAGCGTTTTGATGCGTAAAAACCTATTAAAAGCAATTCGATAGAATTCATGGTGAAGTACTGTTGGCACCCTTCGGGTGCGGTACAATAAAAATCACGCTGACTTGTCATGTGAATCCAAATAGCTACGTTCCTTACTAAGTTAAAATAAACATGGAAGGCAAAAATTAATCATATTGATAAAACGATGATACCTACCGAAGTCGTTTTTGGCTACAGGAGCGCGCACAGATACATACATTATGTGTATCATGATGATAAAAAATATAATTGACGTAGACTTATTTTATCTGATAGACCTATATCTGTTTATCAATATTGTTAAAGTAAATAGTAACTATTTAATTATATAATGACAATATGCGTGGAAATCCACTTTCCAATGTTATAACACAAAAAACAATAATGACATTGGATGAAGTGATGGATATATCTTTTAAGTCTGGGCTTAACTTGGCAGTAGTATAGGTTACACTTGACTTTAAACATACGCAAAACTACATTAAACACGGTTCTAGCATGTGTACATTTTTTCAGGTTTTCAGTAGAAGTAGGTACTTACGGCTGAAGAGGTATATTCACATACCTACCTACAAAATTAAAAGCAGATCGATTCTACAGGAATATCTCAATATTTCTCTCATTGGCATCATTTAAAGCATTTGAAAATAGGTACTTAGCTTCATTTTTCAAGCTGAAGTATCTCTCAATAAATCACAATCACTACTCTACTACTATTGAGGAGTTTAGGAGCTAAAACCACTTCGAAAATACTGACAAATTCGTTTCTTTATACTGAAGGTGAAAATGTAGATAGCATGGTACTTTGTGTAGCTCATCCTGACAGCTAGTTACATCTATCGATCGACAAAAAGCCGCTGATTGCGTCTGACATGGATGCCACGTTTTGACTGTTTCCTTTGTAGTGTAATTTGTTTGCTTGTAGCAACACTGGCTGTCAATAAACAGCTTTTTAATCGAATGTTTGTTATTACCTCTGTTAGTTACAGAGTCTTGTTGGTTTTTTGGAGAAAAGCAAAAATATAACTATCATGTTTTATGTTATATTGGCAAATTAAACTTTATATAACTACTACCTATGTAATGGAAAGTTAACGACGCCCTTATACCAATATAATGGGGCTTCACGACGCGTCGGTATGTAATCGATGACCTTTTTGACGTTAATCACGTTCCCTGAGCACGGGCCTCCTCAGAAATTAACAGGGATCAGGCTGAAGTCCGCCATGCTGGATACTGAACTATTGCGGGTTGCATAACTTCACACACCCTTAGATACCCTTGACAGTAGAGGTGCATATTTTTCTTAAGCTCAGCGAAGCATAGAGAAAACGTCAATAAGTAGGTGGTGGTGGGCACTTTCGGAGCACTTGCTTCTCCATAAGAAACGACTAATTTGGAACCGTGCACCTAGTTTCGACATATAAATGTTTGTTTGTATCATATATATACATATAATTAGATATTATCTTATATGTTTCGTTTCATAAGATCTATGTGAATGTGAAAATAAAACTATTTTGATTTTGAGGCTACCAACCATTATAAAGATCTATAATTTGTGTAGTATCAGATATAAGAAGATACTATTAACGCAATAAAATCACGATATTTAAATAAAAGAATAGTCACGATAAGTTATATCAACATGTGTTTCAAATCACCATAAGTTATATCAACGTGTGTTTTAGGTATCTACCTGTCATTGTTAAGATCCTGGTCGCCTTGGAACTTTACATGAGAAAAATCCTAAACCCTAAGAGACAAAAAGTTTGGAATACCTACCTATGTTGAACGCCATTTTATCGTAAGACCGTGAAGTCTGGAGTTTATAGATCATGAACTTTGTATCCCTTCTAGATACTACATATTTATTTATTTAGGATCCCCAACAAAGGGCATACACAATTTCAAAATATTATGTGAAAAGTGCATCAGTACAGCAACCCGTATTGTCGAACAAAATAAATGCCTGAGATTTCTTTTGAACCTAATTTGATCAAATGGGGTCGACTTGCTCGGCACAGAAACACCTGTGATTTAAGTCGGTGTCCATGGGGTAGGATTTCCCGCTTTGGAAAAGTGTAACGACAGAAAGAAATAAAATAGCCTAGGTACTTATGTACGTTTGTATTCAACACAAAAATTCAATGCTCATAGTATAATAAGCGGGTAGGTATGCGATTATGTGTTATTACCTGAGATTCTGGTTTAAGTTTGTAACAAACTCTTGTCGTGACACATTCATACATTTAGGCCTAACATTATATCACGCTCGTCTTCAAGAGTTGTTATGCCGAAATAACTTAATAGACAGTTCCTAATGTAGTCGTATGGCATTCAATGGAATCAAGAAATTCGTCTCATAAAAAATGAACTGATTGATAACTCAAAAATGTTATTCAAATATGGTCAAGTGTTGACAGTGTTCAAGTGTTGACACTGTTCAAGTGTTGTCAAGTTGAGCAAACGCAGGGTGCGGATGGAAATGTGTCCTAAACCACGTCTCCTCCTATATCCTGATCTGTGTCCTACAACCTGCATTCAAAGCGACCTCTGCACTGCCACTGACGACGCTGTGGAAGTAACACCACAGAATAGATTCCAGTCTTAGATCCTACGGCCCCTACGGGTAACACCCAGTACAAAGATTTAGCCATTTGTTTGTTTGATTAAAAAATGGGGAGTGTACAGTTGTAAGATGACGAATGCAAAATATGCGTCTCGGTTTGCCTATATCTCAATGTGACGTGCTGATATGATAATGCCATAAGTTGTTATGACGCGGCAAAATATTTACATCCATACCTACATAAATTGTAACTCGGATTTACAAAACACAAGTCATTCATTGACATATCAACACGTAGAGATAAAATTATCGAAACCTTTGGCATGGATTCCACACTAAACGTTTTGATAATTTTATCCATCATGGAATTGGATGCTTATCATTTGTTCGTAGGAGTGTTAGAGAGCTTTCCCAGATTAATATTTTTTTATACGGCCTCAACTTCATTATTTGTTAACTTAATTACTTCTTAGTTGGCTGTTAGGATTTAAAGCTATTACTGGTGTACCTGGTATTCTTTAATGAAAGCTATAAACTTCTTAAAGTTTGTGCTATAAATCGCATTGTTCCTGGTATCGCATAATTGTTATAGCAGCTGAATTGCTTATTCATCGATTATAGTAATAAATCGTACATCCCAAAATATACTAATTTTCAAGAATACCGTTGACCGGATGTTCTAAGAAATCTCTTTAGTTGTTTATCTCGAACCGTCATTGTTTACACAACGCCAGATCGGACAACGGGGAATTAATCTTAACCAAGACGGCATCTTAATCTTTTAGTGAAAAAGTGAAACTACTACTACTTATCCAATCTTAGCAATGTAGCAACAATCTCGTTATCCCTTAAAAAGAACAATCTAAATCCCCGATCATTTTAATCCCCTGTATTGAAGAGTAACGGAGTTTTATAAACTCTTTCTATCTTAGGTTTGTTTGTTTGGTCGAACTTGACCCGAATCCACAGCTCCCAGTACCAAGGTGAGGTAAATAAAATAAATGGATAAATGTGAACAATACTTTAGTTTTATTATTATAACTCTGTATCTTAATCCTATAATCTAGATCTACGTCAATAAATATACAACTTTGGAAATATTTACACATAATGACAATACAACTGCGGAATGCTGCGTCAGAGAGGTGGCGTCTACTAATATTGCGAACTACAGAGATTACCTCTCAACTCCACTGGTCCATTGGCTACACTAAAACTAAATCACAGATAAATAAAAACGTCTTCCGACCTTTTAGTCAGTCTATTTGGTTAAGCCTCTATGAGATTACTGGTACAATCACTGCCTCGTTAGCACCGTGACAGGCTTGTAGATGTGAGGCGTCAGCGGGTGGTGCGACGGCGAGGGCAGCTCGGGACTTGAGGTGCCCGAGTGTGTTGGAGAGTGCATCATAGGCGGCGACGGAGGGAGCAGCGGTGACGTCTGCGCCAACATCGCCGACGTCTGCGCGAGCTGAGAGTTTTGTAGTAGAGGCGACTGTCCGAGGAAAGGTGCCGACGGCATGCGGTCGTACAGCGCAGGTGAGTACGGCAGGCTACCGTACCCCATAGCGTCGCCACGGAAGGCTGGGTGAACCGCACTAGGGGCCACTGGCGGAGTCTTCATTTGCATGGGCGCGTACCTTTGGTACAACAGCTGTGAGTACAAGCCAACGAGTTGTGAGTACGTGGCAGGAGGGTACGCGCCCGGGAGCGCCGCGCCGGGGAACAGCGGCCTCTTGAAGCAGGCGAGCCGTGAGCGGCCATTGAGCGCGGACCGTCGGCGCAGCTTGCCCGTCGTGCCACCGATGAACACATCTTCAGCGGAAGCGTCCAGCATCCAGTAGTTGCCCTTGCCAGGGTCGTCGTAGTGGCGCGGAACTTTCACAAAGCACTTGTTCAAACTCAGGTTGTGGCGGATAGAGTTTTGCCATCCTTGCCTGTTCTCTCTGTAGTACGGGAAGTTTGTCATGATGTACTCGTATATTCCATTCAATGTGAGGCGTTTCTCGGGACTGTTGCGGATTGCCATCATGATGAGGGCGTTGTAGCTGTATGCAGGCTTCTCGTGCTTTTTGTCTTTCTTGTCGTCGTCATCTTTAGGCTTAGTGCAGTCAACCGGCTCAGTGCCAGTGACGTCCAGCTCGGAGTCGCTGAGGTCGGCCTCGGAGGGCGATGCGCCCGTCGACGAGGCCGCGGGGGACGGCGGTGCTGGTGGCTTATTCATCAGTATAGAGTTAATACTGAAATCTCCTTCGAACTTCACCATTTTGAAAACACTTGTAAATACACTTGTCAGACACGTCGTGCGTGCGCTTACACTGCGAGCGGCGAGTGAACTGGCGGCCGCGGAGGCGGCGCGCGCTTTTATACGGTGCGTCTCTGGCTCCGCCTCCGCAGCTTTGTAAGTGCGCCGCTACCAATCAGTGGCTGAGCTTTTTGATACATAGAGCCACGCCCCTAGTCCCATAAGCTCTCCCCTCCGCGCAAGCTCACTGTATTTCGTTTTATTTGAGTTGCGCGCGCGCAGCGACGAGTTTATTTATTATCTGGTATATCTTTTATTGGTACTGTAACTACGATTATAAATCGATTGTGGTTTGTTATGTGATTAATGGGTATTGTAAAATATTTTTTTCTATTGTACTCTATGTTTTAAGTTGGTCAATTTATGTTGATTGATTTTTGATAGTCGTAGTAACATGCAGTGATGTCTTTTATACTTAACTCAAATAAACTTTCGAGATGCAGTAGTGTCGTGAATCAGCTAACTTAATGTTAAACCTGGGTACTTATCTATAGATATTTTTGTATACTATCAATAATGATTTAAGAAGGATTGTAGGCATAGAAGAAGTTGTAGTTTCTGTGTAATATAGGTACCTATCTATTATGATAAATGAAGCAATGAGATAACATATTTAAAAGAATTCAAACGTTGAACGATGAAGAATTTCGTTTCCTTAAAATCAATACTTACCTACCTACTTGCTTATAAGTTGCATTCAGTTATATATAATTGACTTAAGTAAGTAGGTAGCTACAATGTAAAGAAATCTTTGCTAATTTGAAGGAAACATGAAGCTAGCAAATTGTAGCAAGAAAAAAAATTAACTTAACTGATTATTGACTGTAAAAAGAATTAAACAGATTTACGTTTATGGTACTTTGACTAATAACAATACTTAGCAGATTAAACTTCTACAGTTATAGGATTTAATTAAGAGGTTTCTTTTTAATCATTTTATCCGTTTACGTTAGTAAAATGAAAAGATTATTATATTTTACGTTACGGCTTCTAACGGAATGCAACTTATAATAATACAATGGTATTAGTTAATTGGTATTCAGTCTTTAAACGAATATTAGATTTTCTGCGTAGCTAATTATAATGATGATAATAGGTACCTACTAGGTAGTTAGGTACACCTACTTACCTACTTTACTTTCTATAAGAGGCAAAAGAATAGGTAGTCTAAGTATAATCCCAATATGCCATAAGTGGAAAAAAAAGGAAAAATCAGACGGTCACAACTAAAGACTACATACCTAGGTATTAAGCCAGTCATGAAGTTTACCAAAGGTTTTAAGGTTTACGTTCATTAACTTCTAAGTCTGCTAACATATATGCTAGAATATTCTATTCTATCATAAAAAGACAAAAGTTAACACTAAAGAGTTTATGAGTGGGTACACACAAGGCTTCTGTTAAGAAGTACTTAGATACTTCTGACTAAACAGAAGTCTAAGTACATCTTTGATATGGTAGGTACCGACCTAATAGACGATGCATATTTCTAGATAATTATAATCAAATACCTAATAATATTATTATGTTTACTCTACGACATACTTTGGCATAGGTATGTCATTAGGAAACATTAATTTTTTGGTGCCATTAGGTACTACGCGTGTTGATTGCATGCGATAATATGCTATATATTAGGTACCTAAGTCTACTGTCATAATATGATTACTGTCATGGCCATCAGCATGAATTGCAATAATTAAATAACATACCATCACGCCCTTATCACGCCTCTATTCCCCTATGGATTCAGCAGAGGTGTACTAATGTACACTTACAGTTCGCCGGTACTCCTACCTATCTCTAAATATCACCAAGGATTAGAAAAAGTATTCTGTTCTGGAACTAGGTATATCAGATTCGGTTTAAAGATTCTTTATTTATTCTAAAGAACAGTGTTCACTTACGAATAAATACAATGGTAATTCAGTATGTTCTTAAAGCTATCCAGTGGCCATTGCAATAGGTACTAAAACAGTACATTTTGTGGTGACAATTTATTAATATAAAATAAATAAGCATGATTGAAATTGATATAAGTTGATTGGATATTATACATTATTAATTAACATTGATATAAGATTATTTTGCTTAATCCTAGACACTGTTGTAATTTAACTGTTACAACATTAATCACTCGTCACCTACGTGAACTACCGGTCAAAATATTATCGGCTAAACTTGTCTTAGTTGATTAGAACATTTAGGTTTAAGTATCTGTAGTTAAAACTACAATTCGTTTTAACTAAGGCTAAAAGCTAAACCTGCCCTTATTCTCAATTACTGATTAACTTAAACTTAATTTAAGTTCATTAAAAAGAACCAAGTTCTATACTTAATAGTTTAATACAATAACTCCTCTCAGAATGAGAAGGATTAGCCGGGATGAGATGAGATATGAGAAGTTCAATGCGGGTTTGCCGTTTTTGGTTCGTTTTAACCCAATTTTGTTATACTTAGGTACTTAGTAATTAGCCATGTACCTAGGTATCTAAACCTAAACAGATTTGATTCGCTATCTAAGCATTCAGGATTTCTACGATTTCTTCTATACGACATGGAAAATTACGGGTTTAAAATTGACAATTGAATTATTTTATTATAGGTATGTACCTCTTGTATTTATTACCCATTCTTCATAATCATTATGTCTATTTGTTGACAGTCAGCCTGCTCCCTACTTATCTTATCAATTAAAGTTTTATATCATTGTGTTAACGTGAATCTCATAAAAATCAACAAACAAAAATATTTATCATGCGATAATGTAGCATATCTATTATTAATACGATTATTTCTATTATGATGATACGGAACGACCCGTATCTCTGTAATAGCAGTAATTAAAAAAACCCAATTATGTCCAAATCGCTGAAAGTTGGCGGTATTGGCTACGTCTTAAATTCGTGTTGACATTGCGTTAAATGTTAATTAACAATGATCCTGTACCCCGCCGGCCGCGACCGGACCAATTGATTGAAACTATTAAAAAGAAAAATTATGAAAAGGGTAAAAGAAGATACTTCTTACATTAGTGACCTACAACCCCGAAATACCCTAAAATACTGCAAGGTTATGTCATCAGCATTTGCAAGGAGCGCGGGGGATTCGGTTTGTGGTTTCACAAGAATTTACGGAGAACGGACTAGTATGGTGACAGATAGGTATACCTACTAGCAATCCGCCCTCACTTCGCTTTTGAGTACTATTATTATAATTTTATGAAAAATGTGTATAGCACTCAGAGATAACGTACCTTTACAACAAAAATAATATATAAATATAAATATAATAATAGAAATTTTTCAAAATAGTTACAGTATTATAGATCTAGAGATTACCCTTGCAACCTCACAAACGCACAAACTTTACTTCTTTGGTATAGATAAATAAAATACCTAAATAAACAAATATCTCGGGACATTTTTACACAGCATCGTCTAGTCCCAAACTAAGCAGAGCTTGTACTATGGGTACTAGACAATGGATATAATACTTATGTACTTTTTTTTTGTAAATACGTACTTATAATACATATGAAACACCCAGACAAACTTATATTCATCCCATAAAAATTTGTGTCCTGTGGGAATTGAACCCTGAACGACCTCGTGATCAGCAGTCTGGTACTCGAACCACTAGACCAGACGTCGTCTAAGAAAAAATATTGTCTTTATATTGTTATTGATACGTGTTCTGCGGTATTGGCGCCATAGCTGCATCTTTAAAATTAAGTTAAATATAGAATGGATACAAGTCAACAGTTTATAAGTATGTACCTAAGTATCTCTACTGTTTTCTGACTTGGCTTCACTACTATCATACATAGAAATAAAACCACTTTCTACAGATTCGTTACATTACAGCATCCATGGTCACGGGTAAACCTGAATAAAATTAAGTATAAAATAATTACAATGTGATAAAATCCTTGATTATTATCTACAAGGCGGGCATTATTATGGAATATTTAAGTTATCTATAAATAGAATTATCAGAACGATTATTTGTTGGAAACAATGAAACATATTATCGAAATTATTTTTGGACATCCTGAATCTAATCTTTTATTTATTTAATTATAAGAATGATATGCATTAGGAACCTAAAGCATTAATAAAATCTATAAATTAGCAATTATACAGACAAAAACACGTGTAATGTACGAAGATACACAAAACATAAAAGTGTACTAAAGATTCACACATCATGTCTCGATATCAATCGACAAACTATGACAATATCGACGTGCTCGAATTAGACGAACAAAGAACACACCTGTGTCGTGCGCGACAAAGGGCAGACGCGCCTACCCACGTATCTACAGACGTATCTACCAAGGTTTGGATATGGTTTTATTTATATTTAAGTAGTACTTTAGCCTGCTTATGCAAGGTCAGACTAGGTTTAAATTCAGCAGTTAAATAAAAGAACCTGTTCCAATCAGTCAAAGAACTTATTTTTGCAATTCACGACTTTATTTTTAACGGAATATGTTGTTAAGCCGTTGTCATTCCGTTATCTATTCTTAGGCTAATCCTTGTAGAACCCCACAATCTCCGTCTTGAATATTTATTATGCCATATCCATTTTCTATCAGCTGCTAGGTGCAACCATGCGCTACTTCTATACACAATAGTGTCGGATTTGTGTCGGTGCCGTCTGATCGCGGACTTCTGATCGATTGATCAGCTGAACTGATTGACTCGGTCAGATCACGGTCAACGCTGCCATTGTCACAGGATTATGCTGTCGTTTATAGGTTAACTGGTATCAGATGAGTTTTGAGACGTGTGTGATGTGATCTCGTAGTGATTACACTCGTAAAGCTTAGTCATCTTCAAGATACTATTCTGAAGTACCTACATACATAAGTTTGATAATCCAACTTGATAAAATAGAAAACCATCTTTCCGCCAGCGGCTTCGCCCGCGTGGCTTATGTATTTCTTATAACTTTCATTTCCTAATTATTTCAACCCCTTACAGCCCTTTTTTCGCATTAAAAAGTAGCTAAGTAAGTAAGTAAACATAAAAGTGTTGTAGGTACCCATATTAAAGTGTTATGCACAAATATTAGTAAGGATAATATTTCAGCTACACTCATCCAGTAAATTGTGCATTGTGTAAATTTTATTGTGCATAACACTTTAATATGGGTGGGTACCTACAACACTTTTATGTGTAAATATCTATGTATCCAGCCTGTATTAATGTCCCACTGCAGAGCCTCCTTCTCCCTCTTCCGCACATCTCTATTGCCACTGATGAGGCAATATTAGGTATTTTCAAATATACGTATAAAAATACATAAAAAATGTCAATCCTTTCCGTTTCACCGTGTCTATAAAAAAAAACTCAAAAAGCGATATCGTGTCTCCTACATCAGCGGGAGATCAAACCAGCCGCGATGTTCGTCCATGTCATGTGACGTCACACGGTCCACTGCACACCGACACTAGGCACAGAAGTACCAGTCGCAACAACGAATGAAAAATAACAAGCAGAATCCGTAATTTTCTTGCTTATCAAAGGAATTACGCAACAACGCCTTGTCTGAGCAATTCTGATAGTTAAAAACTGGTGAACGTTGACGAAGCAAAAGATTTAGGAAAAATGTAATCGTATTTCCATATCTATATATATAAATCTATATATATAAAACTCAAAAGTGACTGACTGACTGACTGACTGACTGACATAGTGATCTATCAACGCACAGCCCAAACCACTGGAGGGATCGGGCTGAAATTTGGCATTCAGGTAGATGTTATGACGTAGGCATCCGCTAAGAAAGGATTTTGATAAATTCTACCCCCAAGGGGATGAAAGTTTGTATGAAAGTTTGTCAATTTTAAACCGATCGGGCTGAGACTTTGCATGCATATAGCTACTATGACGTAGGCATCCCCTAAGAAAGAATTTTGATAAATTCTACCCCCAAGGGGATAAAATAGGGGATGAAAGTTTGTATAAATCTTCTTAGATTTTCGACTGATTGAACTGAAATTAAAGATTGGAGCTACTAGGATGAAGACGTCCGCTTAAATAGAATTTTTATAAATTCAACCCCCATTGGGATAAAATAAGGAATGAAGGAGGATGTAAATGTATTCGTTTTATGTTGCTTGCTCACGTGTAAGTTCACCCAATAGCTTGATAGTTTTAGCGCCTAATGACAGATTAGTTAAGACTATTGTGTACAGAGAAGTTTTGTAGGCCCTAATTTTTTACACACGCTAAACAAAATTAAAGCCGCAAAAATATACCTAATTAATAATAATACTTCTTAACGCGAGCGAAGCCGCGGGCAAAATAATTTTAATAAATTTCGACCTATGTAGGGGTGAAATAGGGGATGAAAGTTCATATGGAACTAAGTAACTATTCCACGCGGACGAAGTCGCGGGCAAAAAGCTAGTCTAATATAAATGGGGTTCTCCTATGAAATTCCTATGGAATAAAATTGATTAAAATTCGGGCGAATGTTGCTACATTTTTTCTTATATCTCTTGAGTAGAAAACCGTAGATCTTCTGATCTGTGCTGCGAGTTAATTACGCAGTGTTGCACTATCAAGAGATAACGCCAGACTAAGTGGCTCCGGGTGTAATATTAGTATTAGTGACGCGTCACTAGTTTAGATTCGAAGATCGAACCGATTGCAGCTTTTGTTTGTTTATTTGGAGCGGGTAAATTAAAATGTTAATTTAAATTAATTCATCTAAAGTTATCTGTCGGATGCTGAAAGTCTTGGATGTAGCTGGTTAGCATATAAATAGTATAGATACGTACAGAGGATATTAAACGATCCGATTCATCCGATTCCGCTTCTTATAATCATTTTAAATCGGCGATATAGTCAACTGTGCAAACAATGTAAATAGTTTATACTGAAAACAATAATAATATTATCGCTGCACTTCTTTGTAATGTAATGAAGCTGAGTAAATAAGAACTTAATGCTCAATATATTGTATACCACAATGTAGGTATGTACCTATCTATTCTTAGGTGGTATGGCAATATCAGACAAGGTAAGAGAACAACTGACCTTGTGTCTGACGCAGCAATATAGGGAGTGGACTCATTGGAAATAACGGATATTAGATTAAATAAATACCAAACAAGGAACAGACAGAGATGTAGTAACACACACAAACAGATACGATCCTAATTAACCGGGCAGAAATCCTAACTCCGAGCAGCTGAGAATTTCATAGGAAAAGTGTAACTTTTACGACTACAACATCAATATTAGATACCTTTGGTTTTTTCGTCTTATATTTTATTAGTATCCCCATTTATCAGCAATCTATAACCCTGTTAACGTTTGTAGACACGATCTCTAATAATGCCGATAAAACGCAACCGAAAAACATTAGAATGTCCTCACAGTGAGCCCAAGCACACGAGTGCGTGTGACTCATGGTTCATAACACAAGTGAGATCACGACATTAGGCCTCCGCACCTCCAATTGGTGTGGTCGGCGTTGTTTGTGACCCGCACCTTAAGTAAGGTTAAATAATTGATGCAGACGCGCTGCCCAGACCCGTAGGGATGCGCCGCCGCCGCCGATAGGTGTCTGTTTAATAAACCATGAGCTAAACGTGTGACAACTCAATTCATATTTTATATAATAAATAATAATACGAACTAAATTATATAATTTAGTTTTTAGGGTTAAATCAATAGTATTTTAGTGAATTCTTCAGACACTATGCTTACCTGTTTTGACACAGTAGGTCAATCTTTAACTATTAAATAATTTTGAATACGAACATTCTATCGATGTGCTAATAAATAATTTAGATTTTGCCCTACACAAACATTTTTAATTACAAAACACACCGGTACATATCTATAAACAGCTGATTATTCATGTTAATAAAGTATCACAGATCAGCATGACACCTTCACAATACACATTAGGTTTGTCTTTGATCTAGTCACTTTCGATATGTCCCATCCCTAGAGTTATGAAGTGTGTATGTATGTGCATGAAATTAAATTAGTGCTGAGATGTAAGGGGTCGCGCGTGGGCGCTGTTGTGCTCATACATATTGAGAGCGCGGCCTACCACGAGCTCACAACTCTGTTGTGACTGCGACACGTATCGAGTGCAGTAACTGATGAGTTATTGTGTGGATTTTAAATTCAGGCAGAGACGTGCAAATTAGTAGTCCTCTTCTTCATCAAAAGCATTGATTTACAGAACCGTTCCTTTACTCATTAATGTAGTCCTCAGTAGTAGATACCTAGCACCTTTGATTTGATCGAACTTACTGTATGGTCTTCGTAGGTCATTGTACTCTCAATTCCACCTGTCAGACAATAATCAAAAATTTTGAAACATCTTTACTGTAAACAATGTCACTATTTTACTCTTACAATGATTTAAAAGTGAGTATTGTTCGACACAATGTCGACTTATCACTCCCCATCATTGAACTAATTAGATCATGCCATCACACAGATCAACTGGACGAGATGTGCGCGTAATACACACTTCCTTATTCCGACATAATTGGTACAACACACACAATTCGGAGAGTTCCTTGTAAGATGGAGAGGAAACGAGAAACAAACGGTTGGCGAAACAAAAGACTACGTGCAAACTAATTGCGATTTGTATAGAATATACTTGATTAGTACAGCTGAGCTTCCGTAGCACGCGTTTCTTGATTATAAGTACTTACTTACATAACAATTATGTATAAATAGGTTTTTTTTCGTTCCTTCGTTCGTTTATTTTTCCTCTATCCTCTTATCCGATAGGGTCGTAATTATAGGTCATACAAACATTTATTCCATGCGGGAATGATAGATGACCCCGCTAATCCATCCAAACTTTGAGATAACTCTAGTGAACTGTAAAAAACTGTCAACATTTCTAATTTATACTCTTGTTAAAACAAAACACAATTTATATTCTGAACCATAGACTTTATAATAACTACACACCCAATCATGTTAGTTGCTACCGATACTCGGTCTCTAACTGCGTGGTCGTAATGATATTCGTAACGAGCTGTGCAAGACTCCCTGGTGTGATCGCCTCCTGACATACCCAACTGTTTAATCAACACCTTACAAAATATATTTTGAACTCAATGACTACAGAAATAAAGGTACAAAATGAGTTTATTATGGGTATGATTAAGTTTGTGATGCAAAGACGTAGGATTGTCTGGTTGTAATGTAATTCAATGTAAACTAGATCTTTATATAAATTAATTATTAAATATCTTGCTGGTTTTATTCTAATCAATCATATTAATTTGAAAATTATCTGCAGCAAAATTCACTGTACCTACCTAAAATAAAAAATAATCTTTTAAAGTAAAGACTAAAATCCTTCAGTTCGGCAAAAATTCATTCCTTTTTTCTTTCATAATAAAACTATGAGTTAATTATTTTAATTAGTTAAATGTGTTATGTTCAATGTATTGCGCCCAGTGCGCCAAGCTAATGATTTCTGGGCAAAATAATTTTATGCATGAATATGTCGCAGCGCATGTGCAGGTCTGTCAGCTTCCTGGGATATATTGCCAGACGGTCTGCCAATACTAAAAGTATAACAGAAGGAGCATTTTAAAACTAGACCAACAATCTACCCATCCGACTGCCCGTATGGTTTAAACGTTTGACATATTAATGTAGTATTTTTAACCATTTATTTATGGAAAGAGAAAACTATTACATTATAAGCTTACTTAATTTTGATCGTGGTCATCGTGTCCTCGTATCCTGCAGTTTTGAATTTATTTGCAATAGCGTTGCGTCATCAATTCATCATCCGGTAATCAATTTTCGACAACGATTTATGGTGTATTCAAATCTATAAACCACTGATTTTTCTTCCACTGAAAAATATATCTTCTATCAAAGATATTTATCATACAATAAAAAAAAACAAAACGTATAAACGACTTCTCAAATTATGTAAATTATGAAAACACACTAGTTCAAATTAATATACCTTGAGCTAATTGCCAATTTATACCGTAGGCACATTAGGCCAGGCTACTGATTTCTGGGCAAAAATGTTTTATGCGTGAATCTATCGCAGCGTATTCGCAGGCCTGACAGCCCCCTAGTTATAATTTTTAATTCGTGTCTCGTGTGAAACTTCTGAAAGTACTTATTTCGGGTTCCACCACAACTTTATTTTAAGAAATGTCGTAAAGAGGTGTGAAGTTCTGCACAGAAACATTAAGTGCATTTTAAGAAAGCAAATCGTATTGCGAAAAGGATTAGTTACTTGGTAAGTCCTACTGTGTACAAAGCTGCATTAAGTAAAAAATATACGAGTATTTACATTCTGAG
Source organism: Acronicta psi (assembly GCA_946251955.1). Lineage (NCBI taxonomy): Eukaryota > Metazoa > Arthropoda > Insecta > Lepidoptera > Noctuidae > Acronicta > Acronicta psi. The sequence continues at coordinate 14,770,103 of OX276475.1, read as the reverse complement.
GAAACATGAATGCATGCATGCATAAACAGGCTGGAGCACTCTCTCCTGACCTTTAACAGTTCTAACATGAAACAAAACAACATTAATTACCATTAATACATGCATGATTCAGAATTATCATCAGAAAAAGGAAGAACTAAATTAGGACCTAGATTTCATAATTTTATCTTCCTTGGTGAGCCGGTGTGCCGACATCCTAATGTTTCACAAAACTGTGACATTTAATTTTTAACACAGTGAGAGGACAAATTAAAATTGTCAAAGGACTCGTTATGATCCGTGAACTTACAAGTTTATCATCTTTGAATAATTTGCAAGATTCTTACAACTTTCAACTTTGTTTTCAAGAAGGTACTTTTGGTTTTGAAACTGTTTGTTTGTAATATAATTGCATTTTGCACTAGAAAAGGTGTTTGAATCAAGTTATGTTTGAGGCAAACGCAAGTCCTGCCGCAGCGCACTGTGCACTTAAATTAAAATAATGTTACATATAAATAAACGCTTTTTCTTTAAGTTATTATTGTTTCATGAGTGAAACCATGGGCAACAGCTAGTTCTATATAAAATAATTCAAGATGTGAAGACATAATTATTAGTATTTACTCTACCCTGACGGTGGACTATCGCTACCACTGTTATTAGTTAGGTATTGTCCCGTTAGTTGGTCAATAACAGGGTCGCCATATTTAATCTTGTAGTCACGATTTTCTATAATCAAACATCAAGAATGTTTGGTAAACTATTAAAAATAACATTAAAAAGGCATCTATCATTTGACACATCTGTATTAAAAATTACCATACTAACTTACCATTCCAACTGTAAAGTTTTTGTTTAACCTTCTGCCAGGTAATAATCTATCTTATAGTGCTTAATTTTAAGAGTCATCGGTATCGGCATTGATGTGTGAAATAATGTAATTTTATGTTGGTTTTTAAGATAGGCGTCACAAAACGGACAGATGGACACGTAAGTCACGTGATGGTCAATTCAGATTAAATATTGTAATAAGATATGTCCATCTTTTTGTCCAGGATTTTCATAAGTTTGACCACTGGGGTATTTGTCGGTATGCGTATTGTAAATTTGTGACCACGTGAATGTTGATTGAAATAAGTTTGAAAGTAGTTTAAAATCTTTTCTATTTTTGACGCTTGAGTTTGATGTTTTACAAACCCTGTACCGTATCGTTTACCTCGCCTCTATCACCTAGGTCTTGGCCGCGCGCCCCCGCCCCGATCATGGCACCGTGGCCCACCTGTGTCTTCCCATGGCCGCCCTCCATAATTTAACGCTATACACCGATCGGCGTACATTAAACATTCGATAATAAGTGGCCACTTATAATTATTTCATAAATACGCACATTAATGAAGGGAGTCACGCTTTGATTTTGTGTTTAAGGATATTTTGATGTGTACAAGACTTTTAAGTAGAAAAGTTACCAAAGTAAATCTTTAGTGAAAATCAACTAGTTTTAATATCTGTTTTTATAGTCAAGACGTTGGTACGTAACTAATATTTCTTTCTTTACACCAATTGCTAAACAAAGTCAAATCAAACAGTCGTTATTTATTATTATTATTTATTATTCATTTCAAATGCACAAGAAAAGAGGTACTTCAATAATACTTGACAAAACTGTATTTTCTCAAAATTAATCTTTATCAAAATCTTTCACTTACTTAAACGCTCAACAGGGTAACCACGCGACCCGGGGGGCGGTGAGAACTACCAGAAAATATCCGATAAGTACCCGACACGGGTGGATACACTAGCAAGTAGCTCCCGGAGTGAATGATGTAGTGTAATACTATTTGGAATAAATTAGGTGATTGTACAACTTTATGAGAGGTTGCAAAATCCTGTGGGAATTTTCAAGCAATCCAACAATCGTTTAATAAATAAAAGAATATTTTTTGAGGCAGTTGAAATGTAAAAATACTTACTTGATTCCGTAAACATTTCAGCAGAATATTACTTTTCCTGATCCGGGGATTAAACTCTCAAATTCACTAACAAACACTGACCATCATATTTTTTAAGTAGAAAATATTAACCATACTAAAACTAAATTAAGTTTAAAAACATCCACAAACTGTAGCGATACTCTACTAAATAATTCAGTGTCTCCGTCCCCAACACGACTAAATAACAGTTTTGTACGGTCAGCAACGAAATTACCAAACGTAAACGAGACCGCGTTTAATCGCTTGCATATTATATTGGATCATTTTATCATGGAAGTGTGCGATGAAATGTTTTGTGTACACTGATGGTTAATATTTGTGTCACTTATATTAACCTAGATCGTTTTACAAACATACTTACCTTCACGCCAGTATCCGTAAAAGTTTAGACAGAGGTTTATTGGCGTACACCCAGTGCCGCTGATATCTATAAAAAATATCCGACAGGTCTCATAACCGAAAGATACCTTAAATAAAGGCCTAATTGACAATACAATACAATAAATAAAGGCATAATTGACCACATGAGAAGCCTTAAAAGCGTGACAATTACCCGCTTATGTTTATCAAAACCCCACTACTTCTATGATAGTAGTCTATTCAAAGAGATCGCACACTTAGAAGACAGTTTGCCAGCCTAACCGTCAATGGACACATAACACGTCGATTCTCTCATGTTCCACCTCGACCAAGGTCTCCATGGGAACCTCGTCACCTGCACGGACGTCACGTTCGGAAAAAAGCGGTGTTTTGCCGCAGTCATAGTTTACTTCATTACCCTACTTAGTTATGTGCGCCTCTTGGGCCATAATTAAACTTCATTAGAGCTTAAGTACCGGTTGTGACAGTAATTCTAGATGTTGACTGTACTTTTAGGTACTTATGTTCTTTGTTTTTGATAATAGTTGTAACATACAAAAAAAAATATTAAGTATTCAAATTCAAGTTTTTAATTATTTAGATTTAAGCACTTGACTTTGATTTAATGTATGGCACGGGCATCCAAAATTATTGAAAACACTTGGCCACAGTCCACCGCACTGGCCTAATAGAGGCAAACAAACTCTGTGCATCGTTTAAGACTTTTGAGTCATTGTGTTGACAATGACAAACCTACAATAAGTACTTATTTATTGAAATACATCCAGCCGTTCATGTACTTATAAAACCATATTTTAAAAAAGCACAGCTTTTGTGTTTCGCTGTTACAAGTTAATCTACTTCCACACATATTATATAAGAGATTTTGCTATATTTAATACTCAACAAGGAATACCTAGAAATAATTGAAAAATATACTGAAAAAACATAAATAAAACGCGAAATGAAATCCTGGAACTATTAAATATGGTGAATAATTTCCCGTACATACAATTAGAGCGTGGTACTGCGACAGCTGGTCGGGAGCGGCCGATCACTGCAGTCGGGCGGCGCGGCGTGGTTCGTTATTAAGTGGACCCCACCCCAGTTACATATGAAACTAGTTAAATATGAATTGAGAATTAAGGTGAAGGTGAAGTGATAAGATGCCAAGAAAATACGAAGACAGTACGTAGTATTTCTAGGCTTTCGTACAAGTCAGCTTAGCCGCGTGAGCCCTTGATTCTTGAAGAGCTCCGTTAGACATTGGAAGGCGAAATGAATTGATCAACTTTGATCAAATACAATTAAGATTGATTGAGCAAAATCCTACACACCACAGTGTGACCAAAAAGTATAACGAGTAAGTCATTAAGTATAATGTTTTTAATAAATAACCTTGGCCTATTTACACAGATGACGTCTGTGGTCTAGTGGTTCGAGTACCAGACTACTGAACACGAGGTCGTGGGTTCGATTCCCACAAGACACAAACATTTATGTGATGAACTTAGGTACGTGTTTGTGTTGGTCTGGGTGTTTCTTATATATTATAAGTATGTATTTTTTAAAAAAAAGTATATAAGTATTATATCCATTGTATAGTACCCATAGTGCAAGCTCTACTTAGTTTGGGACTAGATGGTACTGTGTAAAAATGTACCAAGATATTAAAATTAAGGTCTAACAGTGTTATACGTATACTTTTTAAGGAACAGATTTTTTGGAATTTAGTTCTGGTAGCTATTTCATTAAATTTACTAATAAAAATATTAATACCTAAAATACCCTAAAATACCCAGGTCCTGCAACTAAAGTACACTCACAGTCTGTTTTAACGTTTTTAGGTCACAATCCAAATACAATATTACCAAAGCTGAAAATCTCAAAAATCCAACGTCCCCTTAACAACAATACATCGTACAACATACCCTGAACAGTATTGAATATATTTCCATACTCCAGGGGAAATATTATGATGTATAGTATGTAATGTTGGTCAAAGTGTTTCTGGCTACAGTCATGTAATATTCAACCAATAATGACAGGGTGGCCGGTGTATAGACATTTTGTTTAAGCGGATATTTTACCTCATGTAGCGTAATATGTATTTAAAAGCAATTTGGTTGTGAATAGGTATACCTGTATGATTTTATTGGTGGCTTACTTGGTGGTATACCTATATAAACTAGGTTATAAACTTTTGTTTCTCTTGAATTTATAAACCTATGTGCAGAATTACCTATAGATTCTGAGTTACTCCATTAAGTTACTATAATTCCTAGTAGTTAGTACGATTGAACTGTTCCAATGAACCGGGCTATTGACTCCATAATTACAACATTTCGGGCTGACATATTTTTTATTTCATTTTATTATTACTACTAGCATATGCCCGCAACTTCGTTCGCGTAGAAGTCGAAAATGGTTCTAATAGGATTTTTAATAGTATTTCTACGCTATTAATTTTGATATAACATAAATTCATATCTGAAAATGTTTGTAAAATTATAAAATATAACAATGTTTATGGTGTAGGTATTTAAAGGTTAAAAAAGAAAGAAAATAAAATAAAAATTTGATACATTTTATATTTTATAAACATTAAGCTCGGTCTTTGATCTGGTGTAAGTTACATGGGGTTATTATCTATTATCTTTTAACAACGAAATAGAAATACTACACTTACCACAGTATTTCTTTGTAACATTATTTTTTTGATTTTCCTTCGGATGCTAGAATCAACAAACAGGTTACTCTGTGCGCTTACTTTGGAGCACGCCACATACTCCCGCGAGTTTGACCTTCAGCTTTGTTTTTGGTCATTGTAAAGCAAACTTTGGAAAACTGCACTCTCTTGAATTCAAAGGGGTAATTTGATGGTGTTAGTGGAATCCTAAGAATAAATACAGACTCTCCTCGAGAACAACTGGTCAGTATAGTTGACTCGATTACATTGCAATGCATGTTTTCACTTGAAATCTGGTGCCATTGCATAACTTTGGTGAATTTATATTCCACAGCAACATAATAGGGTCGCCAACTCTCAATTTTAATGTGTTCCACCATTTCATATTTTAAGGAACGGGTCTGAGAACTGTCCACAAATGAGACCGCTTCACGCGCTTTTATTTCTGAGCTCTACTGGTAGTCTGTCGGAAATCGCCTGCTGACAATACAGTAATCCCCTTTAAGAGCCATAGTACTCACATCCCAAACTTCTGCCATAGTACTCACATCCCAAACTTCTGCCATAGTACATTGTTTGGGTATATTACCGAGTGGGGTTTCGGTTTGTATCAAATCGAGAAGAACTTTGAACGCAGTTTACCAGTGCAGTTTTACCTCCTTCCATCATCGTGGCAGCAATTCCGGACGATGCAACCGATATTAAACTTAATAAAAGTCTTGCCTTTTACACCAGGAGCACTCAAAAAAATATCACTACGTATTATTAAACTGGAATATAATAATCTTTGTTCATTGAATATAGAGCCTTCACTATTTGACATTATTTACTGCTAAGGAATTGACATCTCATGTGTCAAAATAAAAATGTAATTAAAATAAAAAACACTAAGGAGTATTGATATCATCTTCGAAGCAAAATTACTTTCTACCCCTTTTTAACCCCGTTGGGGGATGAATTTCAATAAAATACGAAACACGTCTTCCATCAATTCTGTTAAAGAATGTTTATGCAAAATTTTAAGTAGATTGGACCAAGGAATCACGTTGTCCCATACAAACTTTGCCCCCCTTTTTCACCCCCTTAGGGATAGAATTTCGAAAAATCCTTTCTTATCGGATGCCTACGTCATACAAAGAATACACCCTCCAAGTTTCAGGTCTCTACGATCAGCGGTTTAGGCTGTGCGTTGATCCGTCAGTGAGTAAGTCAGTCATTCAGGACAAAGCATTTTATATGTATAGATTTGACATTGCAATAATTTATTACTTGACATAATAATCAACCCATATACTGTCCCACTGCTGGGCACGGGTCTCCTCTCAGTATGAGAGGGATTAGGCTATAGTCCACCACGCTAGCCTAATGCGGGTTGGCAGACTTCACATGCCGTCGAGAATTCTCTCAGGCATGCAGGTTTCCTCACGATGTTTTCCTTCACCGTTAAAGCGAGTGATAATTACGCACATGATTTCGAAAAGTCAGAGGTGCGTGCCTTGGATTCGAACTCGAGACCTTCGACTTGGCAGTCCAGTGGTCATACCCCTAGGCTATCACTGCTCAGTCGGTAGAGCATGAGACTCTTACTTGACATAGCAATCATTATATCTTATATTGTAACATTAAATAATTTACCTGCGAACTTTTAAATTGAGAGATTTTGTTACCGTAAATCTTTTATTATTGAGAAATTAGCATTATGAACTGTAAAGTATGAGTATTCTGCAGGCTTAGATGTTACTTAAATATAACTAGCCCCGCAGTCTGAGCTTGTCATTCTCACTTAAATGTCCTGCTGATGGTGGCGCTGTGTGTCGGGTCGTTTTATTCCCTACAACATGGTTGAGTCAAACGGCGCCGATACACACGTCATGCTCGTGAACGGGTGCTGTCTGTTGGGACTGGTCGGCTCTTACTGCTATGGAAGTAATTTCAATTGTAATACTTACCTACTCTTTAATCTCTGCAACTACACATCAAGCTGCATCATCCTCATTACTATTCACAACAACTGTTACTGTTACCACACATATTTAAAAAAAAGAGTATATATGGAGTTTCTTGCCGGCTCTTCTCCATAAGACTCACTTTTTTTGGAACCGTGCAACTAATTTAACGTTTCAAAAGTACCTATTTATATGGTCTAATTCAAATAAAATATTTTGAATTTGAATTAACTATATCTCTAATGACATAAAGTAGCATTAAAACATTAGATTGTTGCCAACCCAAATATCAACTATCTATATACATATACATAGTTGGGAAAAGGATAGGATTTGAATTCATAACTAGGAGGATGGTTGGAAATTTTCTGACAAGAAAATGGGAAATTAAGACAGTTGCAGCTGTCATAACATAAGTACATAGATAGATACGAGTACGTAACCATTGCCTGTGCGGATAGCAAAAGCGCGGTTTCATATTTTACACAAGATCAAAATAAGTCATGATTAACACAGCATAAATTCGTGTTGTGTTGTGTATTAGATTATCTCGCGACATTTAATGTCGTTATTTAATGCGTGGCCTCGTAGCTAAGTAATAACTATGCTATCAATCGATATGCAAAAACTCAAGGTTAGGTTGCGCTTCAGTCTTTGAATTCTTAACACCATAGAGCCACATTTACGTGCGTTGGAGTCGGTCGTAATGCACCTTTATAAGTTTTGACTTTTGGGCCTGAGAGCTAGTTCCCTCTATCAGGTCTCTAGGTCCTGGCTGCAGCTCCGGCAGTCTGCAGCCCGTAGGGACAGGATCGGCAACTAAACTCACCAACACCCCTCTGGTGGAGCAGATGTCCATGATCGGCGATTACTACTTACCATCAGTGGCTCTTGTGCTCGTTTGCCGACAGCCTGATAACTAGTCCGTTAGATATCTCTACTGTCCAGAAATTAGGTTCAAGTTCAAGTCCTATATTGTTCAATATAAAATCCAGCAAGGGCTGCGTAGGTCTGATGGCAGTCGCTTCGTAAGTTACTGATATTCTGTCATCCGGTTTGATTGGTTACACTTCTATGTGTGTTGGAATCGGCTGCCAACCCAAATATCAACTATCTATATACATATACATAGTTGGGAAAAGGATAGGATTTGAATTCATAACTAGGAGGATGGTTGGAAATTTTCTGACAAGAAAATGGGAAATTAAGACAGTTGCAGCTGTCATAACATAAGTACATAGATAGATACGAGTACGTAACCATTGCCTGTGCGGATAGCAAAAGCGCGGTTTCATATTTTACACAAGATCAAAATAAGTCATGATTAACACAGCATAAATTCGTGTTGTGTTGTGTATTAGATTATCTCGCGACATTTAATGTCGTTATTTAATGCGTGGCCTCGTAGCTAAGTAATAACTATGCTATCAATCGATATGCAAAAACTCAAGGTTAGGTTGCGCTTCAGTCTTTGAATTCTTAACACCATAGAGCCACATTTACGTGCGTTGGAGTCGGTCGTAATGCACCTTTATAAGTTTTGACTTTTGGGCCTGAGAGCTAGTTCCCTCTATCAGGTCTCTAGGTCCTGGCTGCAGCTCCGGCAGTCTGCAGCCCGTAGGGACAGGATCGGCAACTAAACTCACCAACACCCCTCTGGTGGAGCAGATGTCCATGATCGGCGATTACTACTTACCATCAGTGGCTCTTGTGCTCGTTTGCCGACAGCCTGATAACTAGTCCGTTAGATATCTCTACTGTCCAGAAATTAGGTTCAAGTTCAAGTCCTATATTGTTCAATATAAAATCCAGCAAGGGCTGCGTAGGTCTGATGGCAGTCGCTTCGTAAGTTACTGATATTCTGTCATCCGGTTTGATTGGTTACACTTCTATGTGTGTTGGAATCGGCTGCCAACCCAAATATCAACTATCTATATACATATACATAGTTGGGAAAAGGATAGGATTTGAATTCATAACTAGGAGGATGGTTGGAAATTTTCTGACAAGAAAATGGGAAATTAAGACAGTTGCAGCTGTCATAACATAAGTACATAGATAGATACGAGTACGTAACCATTGCCTGTGCGGATAGCAAAAGCGCGGTTTCATATTTTACACAAGATCAAAATAAGTCATGATTAACACAGCATAAATTCGTGTTGTGTTGTGTATTAGATTATCTCGCGACACTACTACAAAGCTAATCTAATCTGATAGGCGTCAGTTATTACTTAGTATTGTATAATGTTGTGAAATATTTACTGTTTTTGTAAAAAGTTTATAGAAATAAAATAAAATAAAATTTATCTGTTAGGTTTATTGAAGTGCTGCGAAGATACACAATGATATCATGCACTGAGGTGATAAAATGTCCGCAGGCAGTTCTGTTCACCATATAAGTATTTTTTAAATTATTCGTGTTTACTGTGCTTTGCACATTTCCTTGTGCAACATAAGAGTATAAAATAGTAATATGAAATTAATTATTAACGGCTTTTCTATCAAAGAAAAGTATGGTTAGGAGTCGGAGTCGAGCCAAATTATCATTTTTACTGGGCGTATGGGTTTTGACCAAAATTTTGTACCTATGTAAATCATAGTAGCACTTTACTGTACCTACCTGTTCGGAAGTCCAGAAATATTGCCCAATTATACGTTCAAATATGAGTGTTTATAGCAGTGCAGCCGGCCTTATGGCACATCGACCTTTGGATACACAAAAACACATTGGCCCACGAGACTACATAAAAGTAACACATTTAAATTAACCATTACAAACATTACATTACACACAATCTCCTCACAATCACACTGGAGGTGTCAAGGTAACCGAACACCAAACAAAACAGCCACATACCGACAGAAACCATGATTGGCAGCGCCCGCGCAGCCAGCCACTGTAACAAGAACACAGAAGGCATACTCCATACTGAAGAACTTTATAAAACGAAATAATAATAAGTAAATATTTTCCACAATCTACCTCAACTACTGGGTCGTGTAGACTGTAGATGTACAAATAATCTACATTACAATAGTAACACTACCAGTGTTTAAAATTCTAATCAAACACAATTCAGAGTTCTTTAAAAAGGTAGAGTCTGCCAAGCCCTTTTGAGTCAAGGGTGGTCAATTTTGTTCTTACCGAATCGTGTGGCTTACAGGTTACATAGTCTTGTCAGAAAACAATATTGACAATAGAAATATTAATATTCTCAGGCGCCGACATCTTATGTTACTTACATTACTATACTATTAGCGAACATACATAGTAACATTGTATATAGGAAAGTATATAACGTTCTTTATAATTTTATAAAGAAAAACTAAAACTAAGTTAAACTTCTGTCCTTTCTTTTATATTGTTGGGATACAGACACCATGATTGGCAGCGCTTGCGCAGTGCGTCGCGTCGGTAGCGCGAGAGAACTGTCAAAATGATCTAGAAAACTTGACAGGACTAAGCCAACGTTTTTATAGGATTATCACCCTTATTGCATAGGGTTCAGAACGAGGGTTACGGTTAAAATTGTGTATTTGTTTGTTTGCGGTGAGATGGTCGTTCACTTTGATTTGCCGAAGCGGTGGGTCAGTAGGGAAGCTATAGTTTTGTGGGAATATAGGATGTTTAATACCCGGGATATTTATTTTATTAAGATAAAACAATGATCTAATAGTTGTTGTGTGTGCTGGGTGTACGGAGCTCTCTTTTAGTGACTGCCAAAGAAACCTAATAATTAGGCTAATGTCGCTAATGATAACAAATACGTCACCTAATAGAGTTCAATGTTGAAAGCATGACAATCTACACAGTGGCCCAAAAAATCAGTGAAACGATTCTTTTTCGATTCTAAAATCCGGTAATTTTATAAATAATTAAAATGCATGGTCACCGTAGGTCAAGTGTCGAGCCGCTCTCGGCTGACATCATAATATTAGTTACTAGGAGTGATACGAGTGATCGTGATCCATCGCCGTATGCGCACCTTTGCGGCAACTCGACGTAGCACCAACCTACGTCATAGAGTCTTTCTGTCGGGGCAAGAAACACAGGCTGTTTGCTGTACCCCCATGCCGTACCGTTGCACATGCTAAGTCGCCAATTCCTCGCACCCTGGCCGCGCTAAACGATCTCTTGGATTCTAATCCAACAGGCGATCTGTTTGCGGATGAATGGACGAAGATTATATTGGTATGTCAGAAGTACTGTGAGAGGAAGGTATGAAAGTGTTTTTACCTTCTTTTATTTACTTTGCTTTGTTTTGTAGATTTTAATAAACTTAGGCTTTTTTTTAGTTACTGTAATTGGTGGATCCGTTGTAGTTAATTAAATAAATAAATAAATAAATAAATAGAGACAAGTTGTTTATTTAAGAATAGGTAAGTACAAATAAAAAGGTTTTCCTCCTAACTTTTAACAGACCCTTCGAGTAGCAGTTGTAAACAAATCGATAGACACAACTCAACTGATATATTTTTGGACGCATGAAAAAGAATTGATTTAATATAAAACGATATTTTCATGAACCTCATTAATCATCTGTTGTAATATATTTTTGCATTAATATCAAATTAAAGCAATTGTAACTACCAATGTTTGCGTTAAAAAAAACAACAATCTTTATACATTTATACGAATAAAACAATCAAATCAACAAACAGCACATAAATTATATGTACTACTGGAATAACAATATTGTTTTTATTCACATAGAGACTAGACAAAACATATTTACTTATTTAAACATAATTCATTATGTACGATACACAGGTGTAGGTTAACAAACACGGCCGTTAATGTAAAGAGGTTTATATTATTTATAAATATAGATTCTTTACAATAATAAATAATAATGTTCGTAGACTTCTTTTTTCATAGAAACACTTGAACAGCAATGGAATTTTGTTTTTGTTCAACTTCTATGAGGGTGACCATGCTTATGATAGAAAATGTTCTATGAGTAACTCAATAAATACTTTTCTAGTTCATTGCTTAGGAACAACGATGGATCGGACCTGCAACCTCCATATATTATGTATTATGACTGCAACGTTTTAAGGGTTATGTATACCAAGAAAAACTACCAAACTCATACATGTCTTTGCCATAAGCAGTTGTCGATCGATCCAACATAACAAGGGCTTTGCGGTAAAGAGCTGAGTATATATTTTGAAATAAAAAATAATATTTTGATCTACAGCTAGTCCTACGAGAGCTTAGCGTAAGTTCTTTAGTGAAACCCCTAGAAGAAACTAGTTACATTGATTTTAAAACTCCACACAATACCATTGACAGAATTAAAAGCATTTGAATGAATACGCTCAATATAAAATCAAACACAACTCACTTTACAGACATAATAGAATTTAACATCTTTAAAAACAGACCATTAGGGCTGTAACATGACACTGCATACAGTAGCGACAAAAGATAACGATCTAAAAACATATTATTTTTCACTAAACTAAACACCGGCGTGTATTGTGCGTAGATTTATATCAGCATTATGCAATATTAACGTGAGATACAACGTAGGATATTGTCGATATAGCTAATGTCCATGGTGGTATTATCAGCTGGAGTGTTTGAAATTCTGACCCTTTGGAACTAGGTCCTGAATTTTTAATAAGTAAATGAAGTAACGTCATATACTTTAATGTTTTCACAATCACGATACCAATAAATAAATATGTTTTTATTTTTTTTAATAAATATGTTTTTAGTTTTTTTTTTGGAAAAGTTAACTTTATAAAATTTCAATAGGTAGGTATCATTAATTGATACACTAATAAAAGCAACACTTTTTAGATTTTTTTTTAAATGTATAATATGTTTGCACAGTGACAGTAAATGTTTGAGTAAGTGGTACAAATACTCATAAATAATATAAAACGACTACAGATTATAAAATAGTACAAAAATAAAACCAAATTAATGTAAATTTTAGCGTAAATTACAAAGACCAGAAGGTCGTTAAATGACAGTTACCGAATTTAAATATATTAATGATAAGAACCTAAAAGCAAATCCATACTAAAAAAAACTAATACTATAATCAAATATTCAAATGACGCTTTTATCTAATGGGTGCTAGAGTTACTTGAGTCATTTACTATGCAAAGGAAAATGGCTACTTTACTTTATCTTAATGATAGCATCTCCTAATTTATATTTTCAAAATGACACAATTGCGTGTTTATTTGTTATACCTAATAAACAAAACATAATACTTGTAATAATGCGATAAGAATTTCATTTAGAAACACAATAATTCTTTTCAGTATTCATCTCAGTTCAATGGATAAATTTTTGTGACGTTGTCACCAAAATGTTAAGTTTTGAATTACGAAACTGCTGCAAGCCGCCTCAAACCGGACATAACCGCAAACTAGGAAGACAACGCGAGAAATCAGAAATCCTCGAAAAAATCCATTGTCACTTTCCAAACTATTGAATAGGATTATCAATTATTTGGTCACCCTAAATAGATTTTATCTACATTCATCGAAATATGATCGGCTTATTATAACTATATTTGCTAGTTTTTGGCTTTTGTTGGTCCAAACAGTAGATTGGCCGATAACTAGGACCATTGTGAGATACATGAACCCAATATTAAGTTTCGGCAGTTTGTTTGTTGATCAGAGATAGGTATGTAACTGTCATTTTATTCAAATTTTATTGTTATTGCGCGGGATCTGGTTTCGTTATCGGGTGCTCGATGTTAAAATATCCATATTATTAAGTATTTATTATATTTTAATTATTTGAGTCTTATCCGGGACTAAGAATTAAAAGTACATTCAAATGTTGCATGTGTGTTTTATTTAGGTGTCATTAACTAGTGAAAATTTAGTTTCAAAGTCCACTAAAAGCTGGCCATCATTTGAGGGGTATCATTATCAACCCATTAATCGTCCCACTGCTGGGTACGGGTCTCTTTTCAGTGCGGGAGTGGTTAGGCTATATTCCACCATCACCTTGCTTAGTGCGGGTTGGCAATCTTCACGCGCCGTCGAGAAAATCTCTCAGACATGTAGGTTTCCTCACGATGGTGTCCTTTGTCGTTGTAAGCGAGGGATAAATAATTATTAATAGGGACGCAGAGAATCATGAAAGTCAGAGATGCATGCCTTGGATTCGAACTCGTGACCTACGACTTGGCAGACTGGCAGTCCAATGGTCATGTCACTAAGCTGTCACTGCTCTGAGGGGCAGCGATCGCGAAATTAATCCATATCCGTTCTCTACTCCGAAAGCGGACACAATCACAACGTTTTGTTTCCTCGACACTGTGGTATGCAAATATATGTGTGACAGACAGAACAACGTTCCAAAATTAAATATCAGTTTTCCAACCATCGCACGAATTACGAAAATTATTTGAATAAGTACTACATAATCACATTTACACTTGCTACAAAATTAATTACGATTGATTACAAAATAATTCTTCTTTTGCGCAAATAGGTATAGAAACTCGACAACGGTGGTTGCTAAGTAAAAACCAGCATGACTGTTAGAAACATTGTGTGTATGCAAATATAGCGGCTATTGTGACGAGTGACGTGACGTGACGTCGCCGCGACGTGACACCACCGACACGGACGGAACGACATGCGAGGTGGAAGCTTTGTAATTATTTTGATGGTGTTTGTTCTGGTTTAATAATATGGCTTTAGGGTAGGTATGACATACACATTACGTGTCCTTATTTTTTAAAGGCATCTACTGTTTTCAAGAAAATATGTCACTTCAGCAAGTGATTCCTTAGAATTTAAGAAATTCATTGATTTTCTATATCTCATGTGTAAGTAGCTAAAACACTGTTAAGTATATCGGCTTGATTTAATTATTCAATTCTAGAACGATAAAATGTGTAGTGCCAAAAATTCACACACGCCCACTAGAAGAAAGAGCACACACTTTTTATAGAAAGAGTCAAAGTTTCGGATCAAAAGACCCACCGAGCGACTTCACACCTGAGTCTTACATAACCATGCATCTATTTACTTCACTCACAGTCAAACAATACGCATCAAACGTCACGCACCTGTGGCCCGCACCAACCGGGGCGTGTTAATAACGCCGTAATGAGCATGACTTGCGTACGCGCAACAGAACACCCTGTGATTTAGCTACCGCGTCAGTTATGTTCGATGAGACCGCTATTTCGATCAATTGTTTGCGTAATTAGCAGTTTTGTGTTAGAAATTATTTGGCTACAAATAATACCGAGTTGTATTATAGTGTTGGTTCATTTCACGCCTTTTTTCTTGAGGGGTGGGAACGGCCAGCTAGCGGTGTGTTGTCGGCCCCAATCAAACGGCGGCAGCAGCTTTGTGTTCTCCGCTAGAGATAATATCTTGAATAAACTGTCATTAGTTATCTATCAGTTGCTAACAAAACTAATAGAGATGAGTCGACTAATTGAACCAGTAGCAGCAGATACAGTGAAATATATAAGTACCTTGAGTTTCGTTTAATTTTTCTCAGTAGGTACGGCCTTTATATCATGATAATCATAATTAACAACACTGTCCAGTTCTGAACTCCTCTCTGGAACCACGCTTGCTTGTAAAAGAGCTAAAAGAAAAACAGATTAACGACACCAACAAAGTGAACTTGAAATTTCAATCATTCAAAAATTCATGATCGTCTTTGTTACTCAAGAAGCTGTTCTCAATGTTCTCATTCCCCGAACACCGAAACATGTTATCAGCCTCAATAAGGCGATTTGTACCCAAAGACCAGACTCGTAAGAGGTAAGACCAATAAAAATACTTGTGACTCAATAGAGTGGTGGCGGTGCGTACCGTTTTGGTACCATTAGTGGCGTAATGAAGCGGTCGGTCTGCTACCAAATGTATCGTGGACATTATTGGTGCGATAAAAAGGTACCAATGTTATGCGGTACGAGAATTTTGTATTTTTATAAAAACTCGTGTTTTGTTCCGGTAATAATTATTTTGTTATTAGGTACTGTGAGATAAGTTAAAAATAAGGTTATTTTATGAAGTGTACATATTGGTATTCAAAAATTTACATAACACATTATTTCACTAGCTTTCCGCCAGCGGCTTCACCCGCTATCCCACGGGAACCATACATTTTACCGGGATAAAAAGTAGCCTATGTGCTATTCCAGACTATAATCTATCTCTGTGCCAAATTTCATCCAGATCCGTTCAGTAGTTTTTGCGTGAAAGAGTAACAAACATCCATCCATCCATCCTCACAAACTTTCACATTTATAATATTAGTTTAGTAGGATAAACCCAATTGCTGTTCGATTGGCTATATACCTAGTAGTCCTCCACGTTTTCCTTCATCAATATATGGAAGTGATAATTAATTTATTATTTATTTTTCATAAACGATCATCAATGGACACGCACTCTCGACAGTGGACTGCACTGCTAATAGTGCTCCCGGCACCCGATGCCGACTACACTCCAATTAATATTCAAATTAATATGTATTTGAGACGATACACTAAATACTGGCGTTCTCCAATGCACGATGAATATTGGGAGTCGACACAAGGAAAAACTAAAAATGTCTCTACGTATCCCTCACTTTCTCTCTCTCTCATTGGTTATTAAAATGCACTAAAATTTATGTATGAAACATAAAAACAGTATAAATGTGTATTTACTAACTTAGTACTTAGTACCTACTATGTTTTTTTCAAATAATTTATGATGGATGATACATGACGGAAGGCAACTGGGTGAAAATATATGAAGATCGGGCTCTGCTCACTTAATGTCGCTGTCTACGTACAGCACTGGACAAATACGGGCTGATGATGATTATAATGATACATGAGAAGATTCCCACTACGCACTATGAAAAAGTTTAAACATAGCATTAACTGTAAATATCTCAGAATCACGGCTTTCATCATCCGGACAAAAGGACCAAATGGAAAACGACATAACGACACAAGATATCGGGCATTTCTCAACAGCAAAATGTTTACGATACGGATTGTTAACGAACTGTTAATATGTTGTTCATGCAAATCACGCGCGTTTGTTTTCTATTTGAAACTGTTAGATACGACGCGACAAGCCAGCGCAGGCGACGCAAAGGAGAGGAGACCGAGATTTCTTTATTAGATCTTCTTCATTTCGATATCTTCTGCTTTTAAAATTTAGTTTATCGCCTAACATGAGCAACTATCTTTCCATGATTTGGCCTTAAATTGTAATTAATCTTCAACAATTATTATCCTCTGCATTTGGACATTTAATTGATACGGAACCTTGAAACTAGAATCCTTTAGTAATGAAGCTTCTTCTTGCTTACTCTCCTTTTGACAGCTTTTATCAGTTGTTTATGAGAAACCTAAACATTCCACTGACGTTTGGATACTGAGTACCCATAGGGTTCGTGCAAAATTAAATTATGGTGTTACAGGAGTCTTAGTTTTGTGGTATTTTCGCTACTGTTATCTCAATTGTGAAACAATAAATCATGAACTGGATCCTTTTCCTTAATTACCCAACAACCCGCTACATCTTTAAACTTAGACCGGAGTTCAAACCAAAACAGACAGCGGATCGCTCTCGTTATGTCGATAGCTGCGACGATTAAGATACACCCGGCATTAGTGTTCCGCCACCGCATCTTGTCATACTAATTAAATTAGGCAGGAATTCGTCCGTCCACTAGATGGGGTAAGCAGCAGTGTATGGCGTAATTAAATACAGGTATGCCATAAGATAAACTGTTTTAAATAACTGCCGTGGGATACAAGAGCAGCCGGATGCAATTTAGAGCTAAGATGTGATTATCCATAGTAAGTACCACAGTAGAAATGCCCTTTTGGGGTAAGAAGAACCGCAGAGAGTTTGAGCAGACTTGGCCTAACTGACGGTACCTACGCATACATTAGTCATCATGTAGCTCAATAATTATACAGCTAGAGCTCAACGACCCGTCGCGATACGTAATCAGCAGCATAGACGAGTGATTCGATTTGCTTGAAAAAAAAAAAAAAAACTACTTACATTCAAAAGCTTTTGAAAGAGCAACACACGCGTAGACAGGTGTCTCTTATTAGTAGTGTAATTTTGGTCAAAACTACAAAACATACGCAATTTTAAGACAACCCTTAAATACATTCCAAGGTTGATAAAAATTCCTACCTACATCCTTCTGCTGAACAATTAAATACACAACTAAAGAATTATATCTGTAGCATCGTCCCCCAAACATTACATATTTGTAGACAACCAACGGCTCAATAAATCGTCACTCATTTATATCTATTGTACTGTAACGTTACAACATCGTGAGGGACCCCGGCCGCGGCCGACGTTAGACGGCTTCCGACTTCAATAAATAAGTGATTTTATACAAAGATGCTTTGTGGAAAGAGGGCGGGATTTTACTCCACACTACAGGAGACCTTAATAGAATGTGAACTCTACTGTTTTGAGTATAACTAAATTAATTCAGATCTACCGTATACAAACTATAATGTGTAAAGTAATAATGTTTTTCGTACATAATTAACGTCTAGAAATTCGGTAAACGCAACTTAGGACACCTACCAATGACATGGATGGACTAACTGGAAAAAAAGCGGTGTAAGTTTTTAAAAGTAAAGAGTTCTGGGGGTTGTTAGATGCAGACAGCTTATAACCGATACGTGGCAACCTATGGAATAGCTTTTTATTTTGTTGGGGATGTCCTTATGATAATGTGAGGAGCTCCGTTTGGTCCGAAAACCAGCCCAACAGTCCGAAAAATCTAGGTTCAACAGTAGTTTGCTACGTTCTCCTCGCGCTATTAATTGAAACATTAAGTTCATCAAATGTGTGCATGCTTAGAATTCAACTGCGAAACGAATCGCCGATGATGATACCCTTTCAAAGTTGATTCATCCCCCAAAAGAAAATAACCGTGAAGCCATAGATAAAGCCATTACCAGACAACTGAACATACAGGAAATTATCGGCACATAACACACATACATACGTTCATTGTACACAGACAATAAACCCAAATTGAGACCTCACATTTGCCACGCTAGTCCGCTCAAATCTGCCGACGAACTGTGGGAGCGGCGACAAAGCCCATAATAATAGATAAATAAAGTCAAATACCGCACGCAAACCTACATGATAAACCCAAAGAATCAATAGCAACCCTATTTCGAGCTACCAGGGATGAAACTGACGGCAAACCTTAAATTTGTTGTGAAAAGTCGTAAATCATGACGCGTTTCGTTAAGGGTTGCCGACAATACCTGGTCGCGTACGCGTAATAAATTATGTTTTATGTTTATAAAAACATCAAGATGTAAATTAAAGCTTTTATTTGTTTGGTTATTACAAAAATGCCGCCTTTGAACACCGGGGATGAAGTAAGGGTGTTTCGATTTCACGGGGATGTCGCGAATGTTGGAATTTTAGTTTTACTAGCTTGCAACGACATATCAATCCATTGACTTTTATGCTTTTTCTTGAAAACTTATCAAATAAAATGAAACATGCCATGCTAGAAAAAAGGCAAATATAATATACAACTGTAGGTACGCTACCTAGGTACCGGTAACGGTAGCTTTACGAATCTTGCACATTATTTTAGTATGGGTAAGTTGATTAGAATAGAATATTCTTTATTGTACACCAAGAAACAAATAAAAAAAAACATCATCATCATGGAAAGCCTGTGAGTGGGTTAGGTTTCCGCACTTAGTCCTAGAGTTGGACCATTGTACGTATACCGTGGGCTGTTTATTCTAACCAGCCCATCTCCCTCCAGAAGCAGATTAGTCTTCCCGGCCTCCTCAGTGTGTGCGCTAGGGATCTTGGTGATCCCAGGGTTATCCGTACCGTTTCCATCATTCCACCAAAAAAGCATCAAGAAATTAAGTATTACATAGGTACCTAATACACAATACGGTGTAAAATGTCTGAAACCAAAAATCATTCTGCCAAACAAAATAAACTCCAAGCAACCAACGTTTGATAGCTTCAGACACTGTGTCTAATCTATGATAATCCTGAAGTAATCTCCACAAGTTTAGCCGATCAGTTTGTTTTAAATAGACTAAATCAACAAACTGAACGCGACAAGGATTTGTCTCAAAACGCATGAGAATAGAATCTAATTATGGAGCCAATGCTGGAATTTATAGCTGTAAAATATTTTCTTCAGCAGTAAATAGTTAAGAAACACTTATTTAATGATTATGACGCTCTACGAATATTGAACATTTAATTTTAGATAGTTTCCTCTCTTGCGTCGATTCTGGTGCTATGCTTCTGCCGCAAAAGACCAAATGTATATCATATACATACACATCTATATCTCTTGCATTTTTTGCACGAATGATAATTATCTACTAGTTAATTAGTAAATTAATAATAGGTACTTATCGGGAATTTAAGTAAATTGCATTAACTCTACAGATTATTATTTCTTTTCTAAATCTTGAAATTACAGGCTCGCTGCAGGCGACCACGAGCCTTCTCCAAGCCACTGCTATATTGGCAAACCTTATAGCAGTTGCTTGGAGAAGAGAAGAGTTGAAAATAATTCTAATAAAACTTGTTTAAGACAGGCTAATTATTTTAAATTTTTATTGACCTACAAATCAACAATAGTTATGATGCGTATACGCACACACGTGTGAGTTAGTCACGCTGGTAATGTTACCCAACATGGCCACACAACACATTATAAAGGGCGGCAACCCCATATAGTTACACTTTGAATTATTTTTATTTCATTAATAACAAAAGATTTCACCCATTTTGAAATATGATTTGGTCGCCATCTTGTGTTCTCACATGCGCGCGCAGAATTTTCTACACAATCGACTCACGCACACATTGATGTTATATTTTTTATTATGTTTTTTTAACAATAACCGTGGCTAACGTCAGAAATATGGATACATGGTGGTTATTTAAGAATTTTATAGAACCAATGCTGAACCGTGCCTAATGAATAAATGTAGGAACGGCTGCGTATTTTCAAATAAATGTTTTGACATGTTTTAATATGACTGAATTTAGATCAAACTTGTTTAGCGAGTTTTGTATTTGAATGATATGCTAATGACTGGTTTTTATATATTTTGCAAATACTTAGCTAAGTATATTAACTAATAAATATGCAATGGTCCTGCATTTAATTTCCTACGTTAATTATATTAAACTAACACCGTAAAACATTTTTTTTCGATTTACTTTTTTGCGGTTTCAAGTACTTATGTATATAACTTCAAAGATATATAAAATAATGACCAATAAATAAAAATATATTTCCGTCAAAACTGCTAAATACAAACTATAAAAATCATAAACCAGTCGCCTGACTATAAACGTAACTCGTTGATTTAATTAATTCAATTAAATTTATCGATAAAAACTGTCAAAATCGATTGGTAAAATATTAAACGATATCATTTCATAAATTCAGCGTTGATTGCCTTTCATTACAATTTTGATTGAGACATTTGGAGTGGATATAAGAATGTGGGATGAATTGGCCCCAGCTCGCTAAGTTGTATAAGTTTTTATGAGGATTCATATTCTTTATTTATATTTTTTGTCAATCATCAAAATAAGTTTGGAATTTTGAGTCATATCATGTCTAAAAACAATACAACTGTTGCTTTTGGTTTTCTCATATTTTTTTGATGGTAGCGATGAAAAGCAAAATATTTTAAATACATTTTTTTAATGTGTACAATAATGTTAATTAATTCATTTATTTATTTGTTAATTATTAGAGATTTCTAATTCAAACAAAGTTTAAAAGGACACTGTGACGAATTGTTTCCGTTTAGTATATTATTTTTTTCTAAAACCTACAAAAAAAAACACAGCTTTCGGGGTTCAAAATAATACAATAGAAACATAATAGTAAAAAATTATATCAATCTAAAGCGGACATAAATTACAACATTAGTACGGGCCCGTAGTGATTTGCGCTGCGTACGCGCACCCCGCGTCAACTGAGATGTCAGAAACCCACGAATAATAACGCGGCAAATATTTATAAATGTTTTATTTGAGCCGCGAGGGATCATGTAGCCGAATTCAGGTAGGGTGCAAGTGCAAGCGATCGGCGACGAAATAATAAATAAATTATTATTTTATACTAATGTCTGACAAAATTGCACTTTTGAAACGATTAAAATGAAACGGAATTCCTTATTCCTCTTTGTTTATAATTTATCGTGATAGTTTGAATTCATTTCTTTTATTTTTATTTCAGACAGGAATGTTAGCAGGTGTCCTATGTTGATAACATAAACAGTAATAATTCTATCAAGGAATCAAATAATACATTATCGACAATACCGGTTTACCTAGCTACTGCCAGTTGATAGACAATGTATAAGTTTTCATAATAAATATTCAAGATCTTTGTAGTCCCCTTAGACGGGCTGTTTCACAATCACGATAGTTTCCTTCAGTAATACATTTTAATAACATCAAATTGTCTCGATTTATAATAAAATATTAAACCGCTCTCGCTTCTGCTTCAACTTAAACCTTATCCATCAACAATTAGCCCTATTGTACTCTCCCTAAAGTCGAGCGAGGCAGCGTGGCACGACTAGTTTGTGGCCGAATGTAGATCGAATTATGTTTGCACACATGCTTAGCACAGGAGAGTACTAAACGGATTTAAGACGACGCATTGAAGATTTGGGGGTCATGGATCTTAATATTTCTCAGCCATTACAAAACATACGGATCTGATTTTTACATATGTCATTATTCATGTCTTTAGCTATAAATTTGTAGTACAGAAACACGATCGGTTAAACTTTACTGCAGAGAAAAAAAATTTGAAGACAGCTCTTCAAAAACATGGATTCGCATTTTATGAAGAAACGGAACGGATTTAAATCTTCAAATTTTCACTATAGATAAGTTTCAACAGACTCTTTGAAATGGTAATTGGATTTTTTAAAATACAATTTAGATTAGATTTTAAACGAGAAAAACCGTTTTGGCGCATACGACTTTCCACTATAAGCTAGTTTGCACTTGTTTTTGTATGGAGAATGCCTCCTGTCAGTCCGCCACGGACTGTTATCAGCGCCGGGTCTGCGTCAGATGAGCTCCCACGACCAGTATAAACTGACCTTTCAGTGTACGGGAAGCCTATACAATGTAAATGCTTATTAGACTGGACTTTATAAATTGACAATCGGTAAAATAGAACAAAGCTAAATGGAGTCGTCTTTGGACTTATGCGAATATAAAAAAATATTATCACATTTAATATATTTTCAATGTATTTCAGGTAACCAGGTCTATAAATCAACATACAATAACGTAAAAATAACAAAATTAAATCTAAAAATTAAGCGACTGGGAACATTCATGGAAAATGCTGCCTTATCCCTTTGAGATATAAAAAAATAATGTATGGTAGAATTGTTCCTTTTTGATAGGCCTATAAAAAAGTTCCCGATACCATAAGTGTATCTTTTAAAGATAACTTACTATACCCATTCTAATGTTTAAAAAAATGGTTACATTATTTAATGTGGTCTATCTTTAAACCATTGAGGGTTTTCTTCGACAGTCTTCCATCTCCATCATCAGGTTAACGTTAGGTGTTTATTATGTTGTAACATGGAATTAAATAAGCTCAAACACGAGGTAGCTGCTGTAAACCATTAAGGGTTTTCTCCGACTGTCTTCCATCTCCATCATCAGGTCACCTTTGGATGTCCATTATGTTGTAAGGTCATTAGGACTAAATAACTGTGCTAAGTTTCATCACAATCATGTATTACTTATTTTATTACTTATTTTATTTTATTATTATTACTTATTTTCATATATTACTTAACATAATATCACGTCCGCGCCTGTATTCGTCAAGGGCTATGGCGATAAACTGAGATATACTAATGTAACTAAAAGTTTGCTGGTATGTGTAGGCCCCATGTAAGAGGTGGTGAATCATTTGCCATCAAATTATTCTACCTACAAAGCCAACCTTAGGATGTACCTAGTACATCCTAAGCTTGGCGTTGTGACTGATTAGATAAAACGACTGAATGATCATCGTCTTAACTTTTTCTCAATTATGTAGGGATAGGCTTCCAATGTAACCAATGCCGCAGAATACCAATATTTTACACGAACACGAAGTGACTGCAGTCAGACATATATGCTTCTAAATTTCTGGGCAGTACCAATATTCGAAGGATATTCGAAGTTGTCAGGCTTTCTTGGGCTTTTGACTACCACTAATGATTGTCATAGTTGTCTGTATTCGTTCGTTCTTTAGGGGAGATTTTATACAGCACCATCAGTCCCAAAATTAGTAGAGCACTAGACAATAGAAATAATACTTAAATAGTTTTTTTTTATATATTTATAAATACTTAAGAAATACCCAGACCAACACAAACCATTATTTTCATCACACATATTTGTATCTTGTAGGAATCTAGCCCTTGACAATAGAGAAAGAGCGCTTTACGACGTGCTCACCGAGGCACGGAGGGGTCTCGGTATGTTAAAAATGGTCACCAGTATAATTATACACGCACATCATCACACAAAACGGCTCATAACTCAGTTATGAGCTCCAGAAACGACTGTATGTGTTGCCATATTTAAAACTTTATAATTTTTGTTTAAGAATCTTTTGTAGATAGCAGCAGTATGACAACCATGAAAATTGTAAACCATTTTATATTATCGACTTATAAATTTATTAGCATGCTATTTTGACATGTTACCTTTAATTAGAAATCTTAAAATATACATTTAACATTAGGTACATAATAATTTAATTATTTAATTTTTAATTCCTAGCGGTCCGTCCCGACGTCACACGGGTAGACATTTCCGGGACTAGCATACAACTACTACCGTACTATAGTAGCTCCTTAGTACCACGTTCCTACATCCATATTTAAAACGCAGCCATACTTAATTGAATTTTTATCAATATTTTTTGTTCTCAAAATATATGTAAGAAGCCTATAGACCGTCGGTAAACAAGTGATGGGTGCGTGATTCTTGGGTTCCTGATGAATACCTACACGACGCCACGCCGCCGCCGAGCGCTTTCTTTATCGCGGCCATTAGTTCCGCAGTACTACCATACTTATGGAGCGGATGGGTAACTTCAATAGTTAAGAATAGGAAGGTGGTAGCGTCCCAGATTCTAAGGGTGACTGGAATTGAGACGCCAAGCGAGCATGTGAAGTACGTAGCCATTTTAACCAAAAATTGTTCTGTCCATCTGGTCCTGGAGCTAATTATTATTATTATATAATCGTTGACCTCTGGGAACAACCCCTTAAAATATCCATTTAACATTCCACAAAATGATTGTTCAAATTAATATTCTCACAACAAAAATAAATATAGTATAGATAGTAAGCGCGACTCTATGTCTCTCTATGTTCCACAGCACGAGCCTACGATCGCAAACCACGAAGTATTTGCGGGGTGTAAGAGGATGGCGCGGTGCGGGGGTCCGATTTCAGATTCATAGTTTGTCAATGCCTCGCCTTAATGTCACGGAACATATTCTGGAAAATAGTTCGCCATAGTATTGTTTATGGAGATAGCTTCGATATTATCTTCGCGTGGCATATATTCGATGCGAGAGGATTTTTACTATGCTAACTGGCTTTCCCATCAAGATCGTTAGACTGATTTCACTGTATGAACAGTTAAAACACACAAGAACCAATAAAATAATATATCTTGAATTTAAAACTGATAAAAACAAGCCTATAACTAGACATTGGAATATTTAAGATGCATTATGATTTCGGCTACTATCAGGGTTATAATGTCATCTGTGAGTCAATTTTGTATCTCAATTCAATTTAACTTGTTATCGATTGAAGTTAATTCTTTAGATAATATAAATACCGTTTAACATATTGCAAAACATATTTATAAAATCGTGGTGTAATTAGTACAAATACTGTTTCAAACGATCAAACGGCGTTACTTTCAATCCTTTTCTCAATCAATGTGATTAAAAACTAATAAAATGTTGAATGTGAAAAAAAATATGATCAATATAGTTGATTAACGCCTCAATTAAAATTCAAATCAATCACAAATTGGTAGTTGCTTGATAGCAGTAAATAAAGCCATTATATTTTAATCCATTTCATTCCGCAGAGGCGCTGCAGAAAGCTTGCGTGTATTACATACATATGCAATTCCAGCTTTTAACGTAATAGAATAATAAAATGTTATTAGATTCCAATTATGAATAACGAAACAATCTTTCAAACCTAAGGTATAAATATCTTATTAAAAAGTAATAAAATACAACTCCAGTCTGAATAACTTAATAAAATTTATTCTGTTACAAAAAATAACATTTAGAATCAAGTCGACCCCTATCAAGCGAGCCACAACTCCTTCCCAACATAATGTGCTTAAAACTCATTCAAAGTATTCGCTATACCGCTAATGTGTGGGTAAATCTATCCGTGCGGAAGTCAAAACTATTGTCACCCTACACTTTTTGCCACATTCAATTTTCAACCTTCTACATAACAGTTAAAGTACAAAATTGGCTTTGATAAGGTTTGGTATATATCCAGAGTGATATAGGTTTTTATAATAAGTAGTCCCATTGAATAAAAGCGATGCACCATAAGAAATTAGTTGGCATTGATGCGCGCGTATTGTCTCGTGATGGGTGAACAGCGTGTCACTGCGCATGTCGCCCCACTATTGTCAGCTCGTCTGAATATTTTTGTATCGTCTCGCATTGTTGATAAAAAGTGTGAGAGAGACCAGGAAATCGTTTGATCGTATTACATTTGTTGTTAAATTATTGCAAAGATAAGATTCAGTACATAAAAATAGTAATAGTAATTTTCCCACTACTAGGCTAGAGAAAGTCTATGATTATAGAGAAAGTACAGCTACTACGTTTTTCTGTGCATGTTATATTATTTTTGCAAAAAGCTTGCCGAAACCGACCGAATTCTCAAATTCTTATCTCAATAACGCAATTGGAAACAAGTATCACCCTCAAACGACATTTTACTACTCATGTTTTCATGATAAATCTTTTACAGTGGATTGTACATTTAGCCCCGTGTAATGTTGCAGTTGATGGTGGCGCTAGTCGCGCCGAGAAATGTCAAAAATCTGTCAAAATCTGTACATTTAAATGTAGTTCACTTTTCACCGTCGTCGGTTAAAGTTTAACTGGTTTTACAATAAGTATAACAATTATAATTGGGAAACTGGTAACATTTTAAATAGGTGTGCATTGAACATAATCCGAGGGTCCATGGCCCAACCTCACATTAGAACATCTTAATTTCAATCGCCATAAAACGCATAAAGAACAGTTTTATAAAAGCGTCATGGATTTGTAAAGCTCGCTGTTCATGTCGCGACAATGTAACTACAATTGATTTTCAGATTATTTAAAATATTTATTGTGATGTTTTAATATGAAATGTAAAGGTTATAAATACGTATTTAGCAGTAAACAGTATTTATAAAAGAAGTATGTTAGGTACCATAAAGAAAATGAACAGAAATCCTCTTATCAATATACAAAGATTCCCTTAAATCGACGCATTAGATGCCAACCAATAAAAAATCATACAAAAATTATCTCTGTCTGTCTGTGAATGTGCATCCTACAGACAATTTATATAAAGCGACATAACGCGAGGACAGGTCGGCGCGCTTATCGTAATCATGTTGTGTCGCCCGCGACCGCGCCGCAGCTTTGATGTGCCGCTGACGGTGACCACGCGACCAGGGTCTCTCCGGCCAGTCGAACTGCCCTGTGTATAATACTTCTAATTAATGCAATTAATGGGCAGTCGCCCAGACACGAGAACAACCCCATAGTACACGTATAATGGTCCTATTCCCATACTAGGACTAAGTGCCGAAACCAAACCCACAAAAGAAGTGGGTTTTCATGATAATGATGATGATGGATAGGGTAATTATGAGGTGTTATTAATTATTGCTTGCAATATGAAAGGGCCAGTTACAGTTACATAAATCCAAGATTCCAGGAAATGTTCTATTCAGGTCATGAAATGTAATTAATATTAAAAACCTCACACACTTTCTACTACCTATTATAAGATCCAGCCTAAAAAGAAAAGCATTAGGAACTTATTCTGTTTTACGTATAATTTTGTACCTATTATTTATGTTCAGTTTTTTAAATCAGTTAATTCTATGTAGTAATCCCAGACGATTCACTGGTCTCTTAATCCTTGTTCTTCTTCTTAATTTTTGAGATGTCACTTTTAAAATTAAACAATCTATTTAATCTTAAGCTTAAATACACTAAGAAAAAGTTCATAATAACGGTAGTCATATTATGGTAGGTAGAAAATTCATAGTGCCTCTTTTACGTGGTAGTGGCTCAGCCAATGCTGGATGTAATTACCTAATTACAATATACTACTGGTGGACAGAACTAAAAAACTAACGATAAGGTATCTTTGAGTCCATCTGTATCCCATTTTATTAATAAAGTAGAACCAAAATAGTTCAAAACTCAAATAACAACAGGAAGTTAAGTTGAAGAATATTCTGGGATTATAAACTGCAGCATACACCTGTGTTCTAATAATCTCGAATATACAGATACTTATGTCACTCGAACTGTTCCCACACTCAAGTCAATATCCCATCGTTTTCAAAATCATGGTGCTCCGATTACACCCACGGCTCGAGATTACGATCCCGCGTTACATTTGACAAGAAAAATTAATATGTTATTGTGCTTATTATTAAAATTTAAACGTATCCCACTGTCGCTTCCAATTAAACCGTGGAACGTTGAAAACTTATTTATAAATAATGACTCTCTTGGCGTTGGTGAACTTACTGCTTTATAATTTCTATACCAAATGAACGTAAGTTATGGTGAAAGCATTCATTTAAGCAGTTTTGACTATAATTATTTGGAATTTACTAAGAAATAAGAGTGTAGGTACTTGTAGTCACTATGCTGGCGACAAAACGTCCGTGTACGTTGCGGAGAGGTTGTCCACATGACACGACTATAATAAAATTATGAATGAGATTGGTAGTGGCCATTGATCTTTTAGGCCCATACGTTAATGCTAAGTGTCCATCATAGATCCATTATCGATACCTATTATCTTAACACAGAACGGTACAAAATTTAGGATTTTATATGGATTATGATACACGACAGTGAGAGCACGTACATTTTTAAAAGTCAAATCAAAGTGCTCAATATGTCGTTTGTACAGAACGGTTCTTATTCTTATTCTATCCAACCACTGACGATAGAAAAAGACTGCTCATTAGTTTGTTAATGACTGGAAAAGAGGATACCGGATAACGGGAAACCCTTTGGATTTGATGTATTGAAAAATATCATAAAGAATGTTATGCCAGGTGAAAACACATTCAAGTAGAAGTTATCTCCACAACGCTGTACGTTATTGTAGCCGCACACGTCCCATTTGCACATTCATACGTTTGTTGCGCCGACAGCTGAAAGATCAGGCCATTCTCCAACATTTCATGGTGGTCCCAAATCTCAAGTGCTTCACAAAATCACGACAAATCCATTGAGGACCAAACTCAATCAGCATGAACAATTTAAGTTTCAACAATTATCCAAGTTAAGCGAAACGAGATCATCCGACACACAGAATGGACCCCAAATAACGTCTTACTGAGTCCATGTTTGCCGACGTTGTCCTTTCCATGCCCAAATAATCCTCCGAATAATCTGCCATGAATAAATAAGCAGTTACTTTGTCATCGTGACGTATATTGACAAGTCTTCGCTTTAGAAAACTCTTTAGAACCAAATAACAATCCAAATTCAACCTTAATTCGATGATACTATAGAAGACGAAAGTTTCGAGTCTCGCTAAATTGTTTTACCCCCAGATTTCAGAGCTGTTATGGAATATATAACTCTGTCCTTTGAGGATTAGGTCCAATGTCGTTTGAGACTGGTTCGCGAATTGGAAATCCGTGTCGTCTAATCCGTCGGCGATTAGTTTTGATGTTTTCAAGGAGAGTTTTTTCAGCACGTTCACTTTCAGACAGATGTGGTCGCGTTAATGAGGCTGCGCGGGTGGGCCCTGCCTGTGGTCCGGCGCAACTCTATTATCTATTATTGTCCATAATAACCAGCCATTGTGCGCATTGTCAACGCTGTTTTCACTTTCTTTAATCCTTTAACACGTAAACAGATATGGATATGTTTGGAAAGGTCCGAAGTGATGACAGACTGGCAGAGGTCTTAGTCGACAGGATTAGCTCAGACATTTTGGATTTGTAGTCGTGGTCAACGTCTTTGCAGATGTATGTATTATAACACTATATAATATTATGCTGCTACATTTCTATAAGTATGGAAATAGTCATTGATTTGAAACAACTTTTTTTATTGAAATTAGGAAGACATCCAATTGAAATATTTACATCTATATCTACCTGAGACTTAATTTTGTGACTAACAATAACTTCAACTTTTTGAGGCTAAAATATTTGAGCTACAGCCCGATAGTCAGTCTGCACTTTTTGCTTTTTGCACTTCACAATTACCATCATATTCATATCCATTATAAACTGCATGCCGTTGATACATACATGACACAGAACGTGAAACATAAAATCTACATATTGGCATTGATCTCGGTAGCTTAGCGGCTGAAACGTCCGGTGTACTTCACCTGAAGGACGCAGATTCGAATCCTTCCTGATGTCCTATTATTCCTTAGCTTAATTCAATACCTACTTCCATAGTGAAATGTTTGTCTTCAAGTTATTCAAGTTTATTTTAATACTTTCAGTTTCGTACACAGCTTAATCTACAACATATAAAACCGTACGATCACTGTAGTATTCAGAATTAATATCCGCGTGATTACTTAACAGAACGCTATTGTTTCGCGTCCATTGTGCGGCCCGTGTGAAGTTGATATGTGTATTGTAAGCGGCGGGTTGCTAATGACAGGGTGCGCTGAACCGAAAGAAAGAAATGATTGGTGGAATGGAGTATGCCTATGGACGCGGGAACTCACAGAAACATTGCATAAAGACCTTCAAGAGATTTAGAGCATTTCAATAAGATTAAATCCCTTAAGGTCATAATTTGGTAATACGTAGGTAATCATGTAATCAGGTATTTACAAAACTGGGTAGGAAAGGTACAGGTGTAGGTACCTGTACCTTTCATTCAATCAAAAATACTCCACTTTAAATTCTATATAGAGATTTTATTAGATTACTTAATTCAAAAAAAGTAAGGTCGACTTAGTATATATCTCAATTCTTCCTCGAACGAAGGCCTTCGAAGTGAACACAGAACTGAACCCACAGTGTCTGCCGCGCCTCTGCACCCCATCTACTCTATGTAGTAACACCGCGTCATGGACACTAATAAGCCGGTAGCGGTATAATTGTGTAATCTGTTGATAATTGCCGCCCGCGCCACTATTCGCGCTCCTATTACTAATGCGCCCGCGCACCTGTGCTTTATGAAGGGGTAAGAAGGGAAAGGGCTTTCGACGGTCTTTTAAGGTATGAATTATATAATGATACTTTGTAAGTAAGTAGTAATACTTATACTCATAAAAGTTACTCAAAATAATTTTGGTTACCATCATCATTATCGGCCCTCAAATGTTTTTCTTGAAACGAGCAAACTTGAGCTCCAAACCGACCACGATTAGTGATGCTCGGGCCACACTAACGAGAATGCTAAATTGCGATGGCCACACTTGAACCGCCAATCGAGTTATCGCCTAATGTCAATGCCGTTGTAAAATGATCGCGAAGAGTTATGGCTACACTAACGTTAAACGTCCATTATCGCGATAATCATTAGCATTTCTCGCTAGTGAAAATAGAAAAAGAAAATTAGAATCCACCCATCCCCACAAGAACCAGGGCAAGCGCAGCTCTACAAACTTTTCCCCTAATCAACGTCTGAAAAGCTCCAGACTTCTGTGTGGAACCGAGTTCATGATGTGGTTACACAAATCTATTTCTTTGTTAGAATTAATTATACAAATAAACGGCTTTCGACAAGATAATGGTAGACAACCGTAGCAGAGGCCGATAGAACAATATTATAATATAATATGACTAAAGCAAGTCATCTCTGTTGCACGAACCCTATAATTTTCGGTGTTAGTGTTACTGGCATTTTGATGCGCTTTCTACTGTTTATTATATGGATTTTTACATAATTATGTTGAGTCAAAAGGGACTTCTGATTATTCCGTAACTTTTATAACTGAGAAGAAGCTAAAAGTTATAATAATCACATGTTTGTACGTTATATGAAGGTTACTACGTTTTAAGAAGGTTTATATTTTATTTATTCTTGGTAATCTAACTCCGTACCGAGGCATATAATGTAATACAATTCTCAATATGACAACATATTCAAGTAACAGTAATGTAATACTTGGTTACCTTGGTTACACATTCTTTGGTTAAAATGGTTGCATTTATTTTGTTTAACCTGACATTGATGGTGAGATGATGTTATAAAATATACTAACAAACTTATCCCCATCACATTATAACAAATTATAAATAAGAACTCAATCACACAGGTATGTTAATTAAGCTGCGTCCACACCGGCGGATTATCGCCCGCAAATGGCGTGCCGAATCGCACCCGATTGAATTGTTGACGTTCTAAACCGGCTTCATTACGTTATCTGAGGTAAAATATTTTATTTCAAAGCTGAGGTTGATTTAAATAATTGTGAGGTAGTAATAAAATCTCATAAAAAATAACTTATTTGGAAACGTTTTAGTGTATTTTGTGAACTCTTATCATGACTATTTTCTTACATTATCTTGAAAGAAGCTTACAAAGCAGAAAAGTGAACAGTATAATGATTAGATATAATTACATAGTCTCTCTACCTTTCAGAATTGTAGGCCACAAATTAGGCTTTTCACCAATAAGCTATATTCTCATTTCTCTCTAACCTAACGAAAATCAACAAAAACAGAGTATTAAAATGTGTCAAACTATGACAAACGTTATAAGTATAACTAATACAAAACACGTGTTAACACGTGATGTGAGACACATATTCGTTGCCGTGGCGCCGCCCGCATCTGACAACACTTAGCGATCAACACCAGAACGCTTAGCGGGAAATTTTAAATTATTCCCTTTAAATAGTTGTGTTTGAACAGTTTGAACATAGCTTTATTTTATGGGTAGGTATATTAAATATTTCCTCTTGTCTGTTTAATGGGTTCGTAAATACTTAGTTTTCGTACAATTTTGTGACAAAGAACTCTTAAAAGAAGTTTTGCGTACTTCTAAAATTACTCAAACATTTTTAGCACTTATTTACATCCTGCGGAACCCAAATACATAGTAACAAAGTCATGTCGACGAGTTGAAACTCAAGAGTATGTCAGGAGTATAACGGAGGGAGAGGGGTGAGGAAGCCCGTGATATAGACCAAGCCCGTGACATTGATCCTCTTAAATAAGGTCCTCCTTTATAACAAGGCTAATTTATTGAATCCCAATCCTTTTGTCCCTACACACCATTTTTAAAATAGATTTGTAAACATTGTATCTACTAATTGAAACGAATTAGCGCTGTGTTCATAATCAACTCACTAATTGATAGTCAACGAACTGCCAATACCTTGTTACACTAACAACAACATTCAATAGATACAATAACCATCCATTCAATTCAAATTGCTGAAAATCTCGTATAAAATTGCCATAATATTTGAGAGATAGCTTACAAAATTGGCATAATAACATCGACACCTGAGACCTCCCCGAACGAGGGCGCCCTCGCGACGATCATATCAATTATGAGGTGCCCTCTCACAGAGATTACGGAGGGCGCCGAGATTGAAGGATACTTACACTCATTGAAATATTTTTTTCAGTGAATTGAGTAACTTATTTAGAATTATAATATTTCTTTATAAATAAGCTATGTAAGACTATGTTCAAAGCATTTAATCCTTTAAAATATTATCTGCTTACACAAAAGAAACTATTATATTTCACGAATAAAAGCACAGATTTTGAAAAAGATATACAAATAAACAAGGTTTAATGTACCGTGTGTGTCCACTATTATCTCTTTGTGTACTTGTGTGTGCGGAGAGGGATAGTGTCCCGTTTTCACCCCCGACTGCCCCTCAAAGGGCTGTTGACTGAGATGCGAGATATCCTCTCAAGTTGCGAGATTACCGCGATAATGTGACATAAAAGAACACTTAAAAAGTAATCATTGCTCCTTAAGATTGCAGACGATAGTGAAAGAAATCTTGAGCCAAAATATAATGGTGCAAAGATTCTTTTCTGCCGTTAACATACACTTATTATAACCGTATCATCACTCCAATG
Source organism: Acronicta psi (assembly GCA_946251955.1). Lineage (NCBI taxonomy): Eukaryota > Metazoa > Arthropoda > Insecta > Lepidoptera > Noctuidae > Acronicta > Acronicta psi. The sequence goes on along the minus strand of OX276475.1, from coordinate 14,735,763 downwards.
TTGCCTTAGGCATTAGACAGAGGTGTAATATCTACACCTACAGTTCATCGGTATGTCTAGGTCCTATGCAATAAAGAGCGAGCCTAAATCCAAACTCTCTGGTAGACTATAAATTATAACCTCAATAATCCTTTACTCGACCTGAGAATCAAAGCAATTTATTGTACGTATTCAGTAATTATTCTATATTGCCCTAATCAGTTCACAAACATTTAACAAGTGGAAAACAAGGCCTCTGACAATATATCCCATTCCTAATTGGGTTGCCAACACGCCACCCACGATGACTCCTTTAATTACTTTGTCACTTGGGTCCAACACTGTCATCGGGTCTATAAAAATTTGCTGATATCCCATAGAAATATGGGCCGGGCCCATTTGGCGCTTTGTCGGGATGCATTCTCGATCTTGTTTGGAGATGAGTGATATCTTGAGCTCATTGAGTTTTAAGATAACTGTCTCATCAAATATGAGCACGTTTGTAAAAGACGTCTGTATACATACCTCTTGTTTTTTGTTGTTTATTTTTTTTTCATTTTGTATTTGGGTCAATCTCCAAAACGGGCGTATTCGTGTGATCGCTCTGGTGCTTTTCAGATATTGATATTTAATGGTAATTATGTATCTCAGTAAAAATAATGATATTCAAATAGTACATTTTTACTATTGGCCTTCAATTTACACAAACAGTTATGGAAATATTTAAGATCAAAAATTTTTGCGACCAGAGCAATCATAATTGGTGCCAGAGCGATCATAAATAGTGAAATGAGGGGAACAAAAAAAAATATATTGATAAAATATTATTTATTTAGCCGTTTTCAGTCATAGTCAGTGTACGTTAACAAGATTATATGAAAATTTTATATGTAAGAGAAATATATAATTTTAGAAAAAGGACAAGGCATATTATCAGTCATATATATCAAAAATATATTCCGTATTTTTACTTATATAAATTTTTTTATTTTATATAAAACTAGCTTTCCGCCAGCGGCTTCGCCCGCGTGGTCATGTATTATACATATAAACCTTCCTCAAAATCACTCTATCTAGGTATTAAAAAAAACCGCATCAAAATCCGTTGCGTAGTTTTAAAGATCTAAGCATATTAGGGACAGACAGGTGCGACGAAGGCCTTTGTTTTATAATATGTAAGGATAATTTCTAAAATAACAAATTACCATAATTATAAAAATCAACTTTTGGGTTAGTTTCATTTATTTGGACTTAATTAAATCACCTCTATGTAAATGAGACAAAATTAAAAACCTTTTGAAATCAATCATTAATTAATAGCTACAGTCTTTTATATAGTTACAAAATTACTTACACCTTAACTCAGAGACGTCACTTAACCTTAATGAATCGTTAACAAACAGTGGCTACTATATCTTGACCTATTTTTCCATATTTAGTAGTTTCTTGTTTGTTATAAATTTCATATATTATTCGTCTGTCTCTGTAATCTATTCCTACTTCTTTTAGAGTTTTCATCATTTTATTCCAATTAACTTTATCAAATGCTTTTACTAGATCTACAAATGCTATATATGTATTTAGTCCTATGTCTAAGCGACAATCAATCAGCATCCTCAGTGCTAGTATAGCTTCTCTGGTTCCTTTGTTTTTACGAAATCCGTATTGGTCTGGACCCACCAAGTTTTCTATTTTATTTTGTAGTCTATTCTGAATAATTTTTAGTTATATTTTTGATGCGTGAGTTATGAGGCTAAGGGTTCTGTACTCTTCACATTATAGTGTATTGGCTTTCTTAGGCAAGGTTATTAGTTTGCTCATACAGTAATCTGATGGTATATTGCCAGTTCTGTATATATCTAGAGTTAATTTAAATATTTCTCCCAATAGTATGTCTTATTTTCTTCAATAGATAATTTATTTCGAGGCATGATTTCAATCTGCAACAATAGTTGCCATTAATTTTTAGAGAAGAAAGAGTTACAGTTGTGGTTAGTTAAATGCCAATATAATAATATTATCAAGGTAAAATACGTCAAATCTGTTTATGGGTTTAGGTTACCCAAAGAAACCCAGGAAAGGTTATAAATTAAAGGATATATGCATAGTTCTTCGTTTGTCATTGTTACAGGCCGGTACTACTACTTAAAATAGATTTATAATGTACAATTAATACAAAATGTCATCGCTCTGGTCGCTTTGGACAGAGCAATCACAGCCATAGCGATCAGAAAAAGTCCCAAAATCATAAATATAGCTGAATTTAAAAGCAGTAGAATGTTGTGATTACGTCTCATAAAAAACATCATAACGATCACTTAATTCACATAGCAAATACATTCAGAGGCTTACTATTTCATTTAAATAACGTGCCATAGCAATCATAAAATTCGAGAACCAAATCCAGAGCAGTCATAAACTTACCTTCGTAATGTTGGAGCGCGGGAACGTGGCACACAGATATCTTCCTCGGTGGTTAGACCACTACTGGCGTTACCCCGCGGGAGAGGAATAGAGTGTCTATAACGCGTAACTAGGGATGAGCGCGATGTTTTACCTCAGCGCAGAGCGATGAGATAAAATACCCGGTCACGATTTTAAATTCAAATTGTGCCAAAAGTATTATTAATATAACTAAAAATATTTTATTACTATGAAGATTAACTATTTGCTAGGTAATCTAAATAAGTTGTTTTATATGAACCTACTCATTAAAAAAGTTAGAGAATATTTTTTCATTCAATCGGGAGTTGGGTCAACCCAGAGCGATCAGGATTTTAGGGTTTAAGATTTTTTTTAAAGCATTTGAAATAAACTTATTCATAATATTACCCTTGTATCACGTAGATTAGACACCGAACTGTATATAAAAAAATACTTGTAAAACGTTTTTCGATTTTAAAATGGGTTTATCCAGCCCGACACGAAAAAAAATGCCTCTGGAGATCGACCCATTTCCATCTTTACAATAGCTGTCTTTAGTAACGATGTTAGGTGTAAAACATTCCGCATGGAAAATTGTGTGTATTTGTAACTTTAAAGGTATGCAAAGTCAATGGTTGTCTAATGTCAAGGTTGGTCTGTTCAAATGAAACTGCATTCTTACAATAGAGAAACGACTACAGTATGAAATAGAAGCCAGCGAGCACCGCTAGCTCACAAAAACTTGTCTCCAGCTACCGCATACTGGTGTGAGCTGCGACATTCTTCACCCTCCCCAAGTCGCGGCTCCTTACATCTCTAATATTTATTAATCGCAACCTCGTGAGGAATGCCACAGCCCCACCCGCGTGGTTGTCGTACCGTATAAGGTAATGTGATCCGGAAGTTTGAGAAATATATTGTAGAAATAGAACTCCAGAGAGGTGTATTGGTTAATAAGGAACAAGTTGGATTTGTCGACCTTCGATTTTAAACTGTGCCTTCTAAGGTTAATCTTTGGATGGGTTACTATGCTGGCCTCAACTGAACGAGACACGTTAAACCGTTGGTTAGAGTATTTCGTATCCTAAAAGTAGTAGGTATACCTACTACAAGTTGGATAACTGATTTAATCATAAAACTTTACTTACAAAATACTTTGTTAGAAGTGTTGAACATAATAGATTGATTCCTTGAAGTGCCCTAAACTTATCATTTGTCAAACCATCCCCCTTGTACCAAAATGCTCATTGACACACAGCTGAAGTGTGTATTATCTCTAGTGCCATCTTATAAGTTTATTGGAACTAATTTTAATAAGGCCTTTAGTGTTCGTATATTATGTCACTTGAGAAAACTTTTTCCGAAGATTCAGTTTAAGAGATATTAACAAGTATTTGCAAATTCCTCCTTGACTAATGTGTTCTCGCCGCCCACCGCTGGGCAAGTTAACACATTCCCCACATAGTTGGCACTACGCTAATGAGTCGGTGAACGCTCCGGCAACCCCGAGTTATTGCCCACAATTTGTTCCTAGTTAGTGTGAGGACCACCTGATTGTGATATAAGCAATTAAGAAGAGCTTATGAAGTTTCAGTTCAATATTAACAAGAATTTACGATGGTAGGCAAAAACAAGAGACACTAAACTACGGTCTCTAGTTTCTGCCTACCACTGTGGGGAAAAAGGCGTGAGTGTATGTATATATGTATTTACTATGATATATTATGTAAAGAATCGGTACCGTTTGTTATACCTTTCCAAAGATACAGTCACAACTACTGTAGATATATTTTCCATTTTCTAGAGAAATGCTCTTTTAGAAGTTTATTCTTCTCTAACACCACATTATTCAGTTTGGTGGCTCCACGAAGAATTATATGTGCTGAATTTGGTGAAGTATGGAAGTTGATTAAAATACGGTCACATGACTATTCCACTCAGTCTTAAAGTTTGACAACCGCATATAAACAGTTGTATGCTTAACGCTGCCTTGAATCACACATGAAATCTTACAATTTCGGGCTACCCCTCTTTGAAACAAGAAGGATACCTAAAAATAGCCAGCCATATCAAAAGCAAAGACAATCAACATTCCTACGTATAATTTTTCAGTATAACGAGCGTGCGGTAGGTGGGGACAGGAGTCGTTTGTTCGCTGCGCGCGCGCACCTCGCGGCTAATTAGTGCGCGAGCCGTGAAGACTTCCGAGGGGAAATCGTTTGAGGCGAGACAATCATGGTGTACAGTAAATGATTATAGCTACCTAGATTCAAACAAATTAATTAAACATATCTTCGGGAACTTTCTTTGTATTTTTTTACCTATTTGCGTTTCTAGATCTCTACTAACCCCGTGAAAGGTGAGTAGGTGCTCTGACTATATTTATACGAACAAACTGAGTAAAATATCTTCATTATTATAAAATGTGACATTCTTTAGCTGTACATAAAATCCTTACCAGGCCAGACAATTTTAAATGAACCTTGTACGTTATACAGCTATTGCGTTCGGACTTCAAAGAAAGAATAACGAATTATCTTACCTCCTTAATATTCACAGATTAGCCATCACTAATTTAACAGATCTGTCAAACCAATTTCATGATAATTAACAGGATTGACTACCAAAATTATCGTATACCCTCATTAACACGTAGAGTGATCAGAGGGATTGATGGAGCCAAACATTTCCAGCCGCGCGGGAGGTCCAGGGATCAAAGCTCCGTTGACAAATTACACGAAAATATTAACACGTGTCGTGCCAGCTAACAGATTGGTAAATTTTGTCATACATGTGTTTTTGATGTTTCCGAACACGAAGAATAAGGGGGGGGGGGGGGGTAAGAGGGAGTGGAAGTGTGCTGTCATCGTTCAGATCAGGACTTTTTTATACATTCATTAAATGCTGATATTTGTAGTCAAACAGAGTCAAACATAACTGATTATACATATAACAAAACATCATCAGAACAATGTATAAGTAACTTTTCTTTACACTCTAAGACATACAATGTCAAGTCAATATTTATTTAAGTTGCAGTCCTTCAAAATTTTAAACATTTTACGAGTATACAGAGTGGTTCAATTTGGACAGTGTAATGACAGAAACAACAAAATTACCTAAAATATCGAATGCTCAAACTATCACATTAAAACTGATACTCAACTGAATATCTAACCATCTCATGATTTACGACTAGTGTGTTACACTTGTGGTTACGATCACCTCTTCAATAACCACCCAGGTTGTCGAGTGGTTGCAGATAACGATGTCGAAACGTTTTGCTAAGTGCCGCCCGATTTCAAAACTTTGGGGATCAATGGGTTAGGTTGAAACATCAAATCGAATTAGTTTTATAAACTTTCCTCAATTTTTATAGGCTTTACTGATTAAGCACGTCAATGTAACAGTGTTTCTCATGGGTAAGAAGCCTTAAAAAGCTTACAACAAATGTACAAGTATGTATAATTGTATAGCTTCTCCATATCCCATACTGCAAAAGTTGTTAAAAGGACACCACAGAAAAGCCATTTCCTTTTAGTAACCAAGTATTATTTCACATAGAATACACCTTTCTCTTAATTAAAATTAATATTTTCTTGTGATGAACAGAACCCACTTAAAAGAATGCCCCAACTTTTTACGCCATAGGTGCTCGCGTGGGTGGCGCCCATTTTTAGCCATCGCCGATTTTTACCAAAACATGGCGCCAATCATTGGTCCATGTTTATCCCTTATCAGCGCCGGTTAATTGGTGTTTTTACCCCTAATTGATGAGTCTATTTTTTGTAAGGTACACGAGATTTGCGTAAGATGGTAGCCGAGGGTACAATGACTGAAGTGCCTCAATCCTCATCCCTTATGGGTGAACAGTTTTTTGGTACGCTTCGGTTTATTTCCTTGGTTATTTATTAGGGTAATTTACGTAATTTGATCGCTGTGAAAAAAGTTCCAGACTGAATTATGGACTTTGCTTTAAACTGAGGTAAAATCTTTGTCAGATAATATTACAAGATTTTTTGTAATGTCGGTGTAACTTAATATCAAAATTTGAACATTCCTCAAAACATAATTAAGTACAAACAAACATATTTAAGTACAATGCTAATGGTAAAACCGGCACACCGCATTGCACCTGTAGTACAAACAAGATGCATTATTACAAAGAAAACATCTCATAAACAAACTAAAAACTAATCGGGTTTTTTTTTGCGTCGGCGTTTGTAACGTTTACTTTGACGTTGCCGATATCTTGAAGGCACCAAATGTTTCAACTTGGTTGGAGTTGAACAAAATCCGCTGTTTTACCCCAGGATTAAGTGTATCCACTCAGGGGTGGCCCAACGATGGACGATTTGCTAAAATAACAACGTCGTACAATGTGCTGCGTTACGGTACCTACTTGAATGGAATTGAACAGCCCCGCTTGCATTTGGAAAATGCATCATGCAATCATGTTTATTAAAGAATAGGCTATGTTGATCGATAAGTTTTGGCGTCCTTGTTTAATACAACAATCTTGTACATACACACTATGTATGGAAGGCATACATAGTCTACATAGTGTATATAAGATTGTTAGGTCAAGCCTAGACTAAGCCATTTGCTTGAGTGTGTTAAAATAGCGCTGAAAGTGATTGCTGGGGTATATTAAGCCAACCAAACCAAAAAATATTATATTAGAGTTCGATTTTGGATTCTTTCCTGGTATTTATTATTTATTTATTTATTTATTTAAGGTTCGCCCACCGCACATATATGGACATAGATACATTGAGTCTTATGGTAATATTCTAATATATATGCCAATTACGGGCAAACACAACATTGACAAAAACACGCAAGATTATTTATACACTACTACAAAGAGACACGATATAAAAACAATAGCACACAATACATCCAATACATACAATAAAACGGAAAAAAATAAAAATAAAACGGAAAACATAACAGTAGTAAACCAGGAAATACAGATACAAACAAAGTTACCTTTTTCGACAACTGACTTGATTAGGAGACTTGATAGCACGTAGGGAAGCCAGGATTCTCGATTTAAATTTCGCCTTAGAGTCATCAAATATATCTATCTCAGGAATGGACTTAATAAGTGAATTCTGGTACAATACGCTTAGCAGTAGGTACACGTCAGTCCAACTCTTCGGGGAATACAAACGTGATGATATGTGTATCTCAAAAAAGTATTGCGATCTTGTCTCGAAAAATAAGCCTTGATCGATTTGAAAGGACATATTCAATAATCACGTTAGTGGTACATTCCCAAAGCACCCCATGCCCCATATGTGCAGATGTTTATTGACACCGCCCTATATAAAATGAGCACAACTCTCCCCAGTGTTGTAACAATATTATCTACAAATATTAGGCACGATTGTGTTCAATAAGGGTCCTTTTGTTCGACCCACTGTGCGGTTCTCCCACAAACATAACTTTTACCGCTTGCCAGACAATTTTGGACTCTGAAGTTGGACTCACAAAAATGATTAAAACTTCACATTTCCAGACAAATTTGTGTTTATTGTGGTGACGTTTAAAACAGCGTGATCGTGTTTACAATTCACAGGACATGTGGGAACAAGGTTTTACAATTCAATCGAGATTTATGATTGTGTTGGTGTTACAGTTACTTGACAATTTTACGTACCTACGGAACTTTCAAATGTGTGAGATCTTACTTTAGGACTTATTTAGATACAGCAGCAGGAACAATCGCACGCAGTTACACGAGTCACACCTATACAAAATGAAAAGGTACTATATTAAGTGTACATTTTTTTTAAAGAAATAAATGTAAAAGCGGAAGCAGCTAATAAGCTTCAAAATCTTACCGTTAAATAAAGGTAGGCACTCGCGATATTTTCAATTAGTTTTTTAACAGATAAAAATTCTCCATAAATAAATACACTCAGGTAGTTGCGGGCTTCTTTAATGTCTAAAAAATAGCATATTTCTATAATATACCTTTACAAAATCTATTCTTTACGATTCACACAAACCAAATCCACGCTCGAGTGACTTTTGGAAATAGCCTCAAACGTGCGTGTACGCAGGCCGCACGGTGTGCAGAGCAGTCCCGCGCCTGGACAAAAACGCGCCGCTAATGACTCGAGCGAATATCGACAATTTGCTACGTGCGATTGAACAACATCAATGCGATTTATACACCCCAAGTGCAATTCTGAACAGCTTTTTACAATGCTGAAAATTAAACTTTGATATCAGACGTATAAGGCTGAATTTTGAGTGTGAAGTGAGATGCTGGAAAATAAAGACATAAGCGTCGCATATCGAGGGCGAACGCCATAAAATATTATCATTTATCACGTGGATGTGTTTATTATTGGCAAGCGGTTACTGCGGTAAACGTCGGCGTTACCATTATTAATAATCAACGGATGACATCTGCAATACAGTTATTGTTTGCATGTCGTAAATCTTTGGAGAGAAAAAAGGACATGTGCGGGAATACGTTGTTTGAGATAAAAGTACATTCATCCGGTACGCTTTGAACTTTACCGTGCAATGTAGTCTGAAATCAGAACAGGACGTATTTATACAGCTTTCTATAAGTTCTTATATGGACTGGAACCTCTGAGAAAAGTAATATCAGTATAACTTACATTTTTAACTCTTGTTTGACTCGTATTTTATCCATAAAAATCTGTAGATTTTGTAATAACAAAAAAATTTACTATCACGAATCCTCGAGTCAACAAGTTTATTCAACACAAGTTTCCGAAATCAGCGCTTCTACATACAAGGCGGCCAATCTATCAAAGTCAACAAATAAGTTTGACATACACATTTAATCTAATGTTTGTACAATCAAACTGCGTATGCGCAGCTTTCGTGAAATGGCTGGCTAATGTTGCGAAACATTCATTTAAACAGGGGACCGGTGTTTAGCGTTATTATTAAGTTGTAAGGGATTTAAATGTGACTTCCGCACATTCATCACGCGTGTAAAGCCGATTGAATCGACCGCTCCGCTCCGAGCGTGCCGAATCTATTCAGCGCGCACATTGCGCTTTTTTGTCCACCATCGACTCGACCGTTCTACTGTCCATGATGGTTTTATTGCGGGTGCATTTCACAAATTATTGGCCTCTTATTCTTTAGTGACGAAGTTATATGGCCGCTGTAAAACAATAAATTAGTCGATTGTTTACAGTTTTCGTGGTTTTGGTGTTTTGTTGGGACCCCATGTGAAGCATTAGTCACACTATGTGACAATGCGGTTGTAAACCAATGATGGTGTATTAAATGTCATTCAAATTTTGGTTTGGATGCGATGACGAGACCATATTCAGCTGTGGTAATGAGAGATTCTATTGAAACAAATGTAAGGATTCCGTTGTGTTCCGAGTGCGACGCTATGGTGCACAGTGGGACATTTGTGGTGTGATCAGTGGCTAAAGAAATTTGGTAAAAGCTCATTATTGGCGTAACTTTGCGGCTGTAATCGCATTTAATTTTTTCATGCCTGGAACAGACAAAGGTTTTTGGCCACTAATGTCCCACTGTTACTAAACAATGCACCTATAATGTTGTGGGTTTTGAAAACTATTCTTGTTCATAGGTACCTATATTAATTAAGTGGAAACCAAATCACTGTGACAAATAAGTAAACATTTTAAGTGAAAACTCGTTTCCGTCTGATATCTTTGCAGTCGGGTTTTCTGTATAATATCATCAACCTATTAACTGCCCCACTATTAAGCAATAGCATGGGTCTCCTTTCAGTATGATAGGAATTAGGCTATTGTCCAACACGCTGGTCTATTGCAGGTTGGGCGACGGATATTTTCAAAAGCCTTCGAAAATATTTCAGGCATGCAAGTCTTCTCATGTTTTTCTTCTCCGTTGTTGTAAGCGAGTGATAATTAATTATTTAATTTATTTTAATTAATATTTTGCGTATCCACATGACAAAGAAAAGTTTTTACTTTTCCTACAGCAAAGGACAAGCCATTTTCCAGGCACGACGGACCTCTGTTTTCGAGCTTATAGCTTATTATAATAACTTATTAAGAGCTTATTATAACTTGGCACCTAAGACTTGGCCGTCCAGTTGATGACCACTGGGCGGTCAAGTCTTATATTCCTAAGCTATCATTGCTGATTTTGTTTATACAATTTAATATATATAATTATATTTTGTTCTTTTATAGAATCATAGGTATATTTAATGTATGTTTAACTTATATAAATATAATTATACTTATCATTTATTGTACTTGTTTGCACCGTAAACAACCCTTGTTTTTGTCCAGTGCAGTTGTGTCCATCCAAAGGTTGCCTGGAAGAAATCGCAGACAGCGATAAGGCCGCCCATTTTACGTCTTAATTTTATTTCCTACATAATGTTCTTTGATAAAAACTGTATTATATTATGGTGTACAATAAAGTATATACAAATAAATTCATAATAATTCCATTAACATAATATTCCAGTCAAAACATCCCACGCTCTACCAATTTATTCTTTAAATGATCTTACACCCTCATAATCAGGTACCAGTGTTACAAAATTTAAAAAATCAGGACAAAAACTTTTTGTTTACTGTCATCGCTACTGATTTAAAACAAAATGATTTGCAAAATTTTTACTCATTGGAAGATGTTGACAAATGGTGAAATCTCAGGAGGTTTCAACAACTTGTGGTAATCCCCGAGGAGATCGTCCTAATGTTTACTACATTAGTTTGCATTTTACAAATTACTTCTGGGGTTTAGCTTCGTTCACAGTTATTTCTTTATATCTTTACCTTAAGGAAGAAAATGCAATGTGAGAATTTAAATGTACCTAATTTCTTCTTTTGATTTATAATTATAAAATTTTTCATACATTTAATTTTATGTCATTAATCAGTAGTGTACTTTTTTCGATGAACCATGAAAGATTTTACTTATTTAATCATCTGACCGTCCTTTCCAATAAATATTAATCCTAAAATTAGTATTTACGTACCGTAACGGACATCAAAACTTCTATTATAATACGCCACCAATAATAATCTATTCAAAACCCAAAGATTTATTTAAGTTAAATCATTAGAGCCAACAGGAGACTGTCGGCTTGCACAAAACCGACGGATCACTTACCAACACTTTAATGCCTTTGTCATAAACACGCATCCACTGTGCACGTCAAACTTTCACCATCCACTAAACGATACAAGTCAAAAAAAGTCAAAGTAAAAAATAATCTTCTTCCAACACTAATAAGATCGATTTCGTATCTAAAATCTTTAAAAAGTCGGTCTTCTTTTTGCTAAAGGGATAAATGAGATGTCGGTGCCACACTGAGCAAAGCTGCCGACACAAAAAATATCACAAAGGCACAAAGTTTTGGACACAAAGCGACATAGGGAAATAAATTATTTCATCTGTTCAGACCTTTCACGATAATATTGGCAAATGTTTCCATTCGGGACTGGCCACGCCCTTGCTTGAATCCAACAGGAAAAAAATTTTGACGCCTCGAATTGGTCAACCTGAAATGATCCTTATTACGTGAAACCAAAACATAAACTACAATACAAAAATACTGGACAGTGGTCCGCGGCACGTCACAAAGTAGACAAAGTCAACATCTCTTTTACAATTTTTTTCAATAACGCTAACATATATTTTGACTGTGATGTTTTTATTATTTTTGTCCGTGATGGCGTTCAACGTGCATGGCTAACTATCGGCGATTTTTTTCTCAAAGGCGGCGTTTGTGCATGCCTAATGTATAGCATGGCAGCCTCAGTGGCCGGTGCATGTGATATCGGTTCCTAGAACTGCCGACAAAGTCACAAGTAATTAAATAATGGTTGCAATGTTGACTTTTTGGAGTACTTTGGCTTCCGTTCATGGGGTTTCCAATTAATCAATGATAAAACGGGGCTTTCAATATGAAGACAAAGCATTTGTGTAAAGTCGCCATGTGCATTAATAGCAAGTAGTTAAGATAAGAACTGTTAGAATAGCCAAAGCTTTTAAAAGGTTGAGGTAAAACAACATTAGATTACATTTTTTGCTTTACAAAGTCGTTCAAAGAGAAGATTCCGAAGCTGCACAACTGAATTTAATCAAACCGCTGCAGACGTAACAAGGTTTATCATATAGAAAGCTACTGGTTAGGACTTGCAAATATGCACAAAACTAGTTCCTTTCTGAAATCCATTAACCTCAAGGCAGGAAAGCACACACGACAAGTATAAATAAAGCAGCATCCAGAACAGAGCACGCAAACACCTTTTAAATAAATGACAGCATTTTCGGCAAATAGTTTGTCAACAAAAACTGTAACAAACAATCAGTTACCACTTCTGGCAGAAGCTGGAACATTCCATCAATCAATCAGCAATCTAAGCCTGTCGCAAACAATGCTACTTCTTCGAACATGTGACAATGAGTCCGGAAACAGTGAAGCGTTGCACCCGATCGCAGCAGTGCACCTCGAGCGTTTGCACAATGTGCAGAGCTCGTTACGACTGCAAGCAGGGGGCAACGTAAATCACGTAGACAGTTAGACCTTTTTTCCAATTTTGTTTTCGCATCTGCATACTCAAATTGGAAATTATAATGTGTGTATAAATAGTACTGCATTGGATCGCCTCGAGCGAGGTTAGAACCGGAAAATGTGGCGGCTGAGTTATGCGGCTAGCCCTGCTGATGATGTATGGGAGGCTGTATGTAAATGGACACTAATTAGTAATGAGTGCAAAGAATTCGCCCAAGTGAATGGGTTTGGCATATGTGTGAATAATTAAATAATACAAATTAATTGTTTTTTTGAATAGTTAATATTATTATGAAACGTATATAGCGTCCACGTTTTATTTACGTAACTTACTATTAAACTGACTGCCGATAAAAAAATGCCAACAACCAAAACCTCGTCTTACTAGGGCGCACTCCAATACCATACCATCATCATGCCTGTATTCATTGAAAGGTTAGGTTGTGGTGTACTGTGCACACACATTTCGTCATTATGTTTAGTTTCCAAGTAGCAGGGGACAGCCCAGTTGCCACAATCCGGACAAAAATCCTAACTCCGAACTAATAATTAGAGTTTTATAGAAAATCTCAATAACACTGCTCAACCAAATCTCAATCTTTTGCGCTTTAGTCACTAAGACAATTAACTTAAAAAATAAACAAATTACTTGTGTACGTACTTCTTAACAAATTGATGATGGTACTACATTAAATTCTTTGAAATGCATCAAGTCCTCATATAATTGCATAGAAGCAAGACATTTTTTAATCATGCTTTTTCCAACAAAAAGTTCCGTAGACAATGGAACATTAAGCTCCGATTTCTCCAGTTACAATACCCACCCACTGCTACCATCAGCTACCATACATCTTACAAAAGCTTCTGATGATGGCACACAGTGCACTAACGTGCTCCACGCCAATTATGCATTCAATGTGTCAAAGAAAAGTCGTAAACGTCGCACAATGAGCCGGAACGCGCGCGCTCTGGACAAAAATCTACAAAAACTGTAATGCTGATTAGTCGCATGAAATTCATTAAGTTAGACACCCAAGTAGCGGTAGCATGACTAATTGAAAATGTGTTACTGATTTCAGGATGAATTATGACGAGTTTTACGGAGATCACATTAATTTCCTAAATGAGGGAAAACAAAAAGTTTTTAAATGACATTTTTGTTCGTGACGTAGTTAACTGAATATCAAAATGTCCAAAATTAAGAAACGTTTAAAAAATTTATGCACATATGGCAAACTTTTTTATCTGTGACCAATTTGAAAAAAAAATCTTATTTAGAAACGTTCTACAACATATTTACATTCACCTAAATTCACGTATCCAACTAAGCATTATTATTTCGCAAAATACACTACCTACCTATCTCAACAATCAAAACAAAATTCACATGATATTAAGTTCATCGTAATTTTAAAGTAGCACTTTGCAAGAATTTAAAGACAAATCAGCGTCATCTTTCGTTTAAACAAAAGCCCAATGTTACAAAAGAAGTGTCGCTGGCCAAAAAGATAGTGAACAGTAAATCAATGGCATTCGCGCCGGCTCATTGAGCGTGGCGGTTGCTTCTGTCTTCTGCATGGCGAATCGATGGCATTCTCCATAGTCTATGGAAACGCGGGCGGTCTACTCAATATATTCAGTTATTGATAGCAATTGCAATTTTATAAATTGTTTCCAAGTTTTGTCGACTTTTTTATCAGGCAGATTCTTCAAATAGTTCAAATGCTTCGACACATTACAAAATATTGACACACTAAAATAAAGCAACCGTTAGGTACGGATTTTATTTGTTTTAATTGAATCCATTCGGTTCGGGCCTGATTATATTGTAAAAAAAGTTCTGAGCTGGAAGGAGGCTCAACGGCTCAATACTTCGAATCTTATTAACCCTAGCCTTACACAGCAATACATCCCAAAAGTTTATGAACACAGTTTTAGTTCCTACGAAGACTTCACTATACATACCTACGGTGCGGACTTCGGTCATTACAATTCCATTTACTAAATAATTAAATATCTTGGGACATTTTTTTACACAACACCATCTAGTCCCAAACTAAGCATAGCTTGTACTATGGGTACTAGACAATGGATATAATACTGAAGTATATACTTACTTTTTTTTATAAATACATACTTATAATAAATAGAAACACCCGGACAAACACAAACACTTAAGTTCATCACATAATTGTTTGTGTCTTATGGGAATCGAACCCACAACCTCATGATCAGCAGTCCGGTACTCGAACCACTAGACCACAGACGTCGTCACGTTTCAACGTTTCGTTGTACTAAAAAGTTTACTTTTTTCTTTTTCAGGTAAATAACTTGGTGTTCCTTGTATATCCATAGATAAGGTAAAATTATGTTCTTAATAATTAAAAACGATTAAGTACTTACATATAGGTCACAACTTTTTTTTTTAAATCCGACTTCTATACAGAGGTGACCAGACACCCACCAAATTTTTATTGGGCTGTCCCGAAATAGCTATTCTATCAGATATCAGTGTTCTTAATCACTTAATAAGCAACAAAATTATGAGTGAATAAAACCTGATTAAAATTATATATTTTTAATTTATTAAATGGTGTTACATCCACGAAAATTAAACATCAACCTTTCCAACATTGTTAACGAAACGCTCAATCTTTGTAAAATAACAGTTATTACCTAAAACATGGGCTCGATTACACGATACGTGCGCATACGCAAATATTCGCAATCTGCCAGCGGCAGTAAATCTCGCACGTAATGAACGTCGCCGCGTGTGATCGCTAACTTATTTTGTCGCGCGATTTGTTGCGGCCAGGCACGACATCGAACGAGTGTGAAATTACCTTTACTGCGTTTTACTGTTACCCCAATACGCCAAACAATTTTGAAGCTTGTTTGTGCTAGCATAACGCTGGATATCGACCCGTGTGGCAAGAGGTTCTCAAATGAGTAATTGCCCTCAGTTATTCTATTGGGTGTGAATTGATTACGTTTAATGTTTTATTAAAATGCATGTGATGTGTATATTTTTGTTGTTCTGAATTAATAACGAGTTTAATTTGAAAATTATGCGCGTGTATGTAAAAATGTTGCTACTGTATGTATAAACTTTAATCCTGAAATGGCCTTCAATTTGTACTGCATTCTCATGGTCTAATAAAAGAAACGGAATTTCACTGAGTTTTCCTCGTATAAAAAGCATAATATTTAAGAATTTCTTCGTCTAGTAAGTAACCCACTAAAAGCAAGTTTAACTCGAAGCTAATTTATGCAAACACTTAAAATACATTAAAGTCACATTATTATTTAAATTACATACAAATTAAAAGGTCGTAAAACACACAAAAACTTTGTGTAACACATCGCCATGAATCATGTAAGTTGTAATAAGTTTAAGTCAAAAACAATGAGTGCGTCGAAACGCTGCTCGTTCCCACTCGACCACATATTTGGTTTTAGACAACACCTAACCGTATTAACTTAGTATTGACATTCAAATCAGTAGCTCAGCTCATTTATTTTGAATTCCAAACGTGTTAGGGACAAAAGTGAAACAATATGGGTTGGAGCAACAGTAAGTCTGGTCAACAGTGGCGCCGTGGAAGCGCGCGCCATCTGTCAAAATTACTCGCCATATTTATTAGGCAGAGACAATGAGTGACGCGACTCTTTGAATATGGAATCGTATTTTTTCTTGTGAAAGTTTTGTTCGTGGTGTGGTAGCGCTCAACCAGACTGTATAACGCAATAGTTGAATAATGCGTAAGCTGCAACTAGTAGATTTGAAAAGAGTTTAACGTTTTCCAGCGTTAAGACAGAGAACACTAGATACACATACACACACAAAATACAGTTTAACAAATAACGAAGAAGCTACTTAACAAACTGAAGTGGCTCACGCTTGTCCTTTAGAAATCATAAATTAGTATTAAATTCGTTTTTAAGCATTTGTTTTGAATGCGCCCTCCTTCACACAGGACGCACACTAATAAGACACCTTTAATAAAAATAACGCTATATATACAATTAAATACACTAATAGCATAATACTTATGAACAATAATACACTTTTCTTTCATAACAAGACTGGCATGAAAATCGACCTACTTACTGTGAAGTTAAAACCGAATAAAAACAATAGCGGGTACAGCAATAAATAACATGAAATATTTAACAAAATACATCAAAATTAACATTTCAAAATTAGTTTATTAATCACAAATCCCTTGTTCTCCGACTCACAAAAATAAAAGTCAAATATGTACACTTCGGTCAATTATTTCAGTACTTAGTGTTCTGAAGTCGACAACGACACTCAATATTTTTGTGTCAGAGCGAACAAAAAAGAATATAGTGTGTACTTTGTGCGATGCTCTATAACAATTGCCGAGTTATTTGTTACATGCAAATACTTTTCAGATACTTTACAATATAGTCAGATGTTTATCATCCAGATAAGAAGTTTTTCTAGAATATTACAAAACATTTGTTTAGTTAAGGTAAATAAGTATATCATGAAAATAGATAACTAGATAGATAGTAGGTAAAGTTATCAAAAGGAATACCTTAAAATCCGTTAGGTTTTAGTTCGTAAGACGTTGGGCCTTAGATTTTTAAAGGCGGAATAGGTACAAGTAATTTTGCTATCAAATTCAGAGTACTTAAACCAGTGAAAGGCCCGTGAGACCTTACTATGTATATTGTACCTATTTATAACGAGCTGTTACCGCGGTGTTATTAACGTTCATAATTATTGTTTTCTAAATAAAATTTATAATATAAAGGTAGCATAAGTTACTCAATAGTTATCTGCGAGTGTGTCAGAGATTAGCTGGAACAAACAGACAGACAGGAAGACAAAAATCAAAAATTATTTTATGATGTAGGTAAGTACCTACCGTTTATACTTTCATAATATATATTTAGTGAAAAGCTTTTAATTTGAAATTACAAACAGACATTTCAATTTTATTTATTTATATAGATTTATAGAACAGATAGATTCACTACAGTAAAACGGTAACAATCAGAAGAGAATATTGTAAACATAGTGTGTTTGCTCAGATGTGACCACCGCACCGTACATGTGTCATTAGAAAAGTCAATACACCTACTTGCTACTATAATTACGGCATTATAATCTGTTTATTTGTAAATATAATCAATTATTATTTATTGTAAGTGATTTCATAGTTATTTATGTTGTTTTTGAACCTATTAATGTAGAATTGTTTTTCATGATGCACCTTGTTGTATATTTCTATAGGTATATGACATTGATACAGTTCAACAAATCAGCATTAAACCAAACATATTTTTCTGAAATTGCCAGATCTTAGGAATAACTTTTAAAGAAAACTGATATACTTAACCGATCGGATGAACGCGTCCAACTGACGACTTGATGTTGGGCGCCAATCTCTACCTAGGTAAGTAAGATATTTACTATTTTTTGTATGTAGACATACCCTAGGTGTCACGATTGTCTTGGGCAAAGTCAATACCAAAAATGAACTGTTTTACAAACAGTCATTCGGCAAAAACAGGGATCATTTGCAAGGACTGACCGAAAACTGACTGACGCGGCACTTCGGCTCGTAAGACCCTTATAGGAAATTCCTCTTCTAATAGGAAACAAGACCTAGTACGTAACAGATTATGACAAGCAACTGTCCTGCTCCGACATCTGCGCAGCTACCATGAATATCTCTCCATCGATATAATACATAACCCATGGCCACTTGGCCAGCCATGACATGGTGCCATCACACTAGCGACATCTATACGTCATGCCGATAACCATCTCCCATCGATTCATCATAAAAATAACGTTTTTGGGAACTGACTTATGTTTTGCAGTTCGTGAAAGTTTAATTATTGGAATTTGAACCTTACTGCAAATACGGTACGACCGTGGGTGGTGTTGATACAACGATATTGGTGGTTATGTTGGGTGAAATGCCGTGTGCACATTGACAAGCGTACGAAATAATTCATTTGTTTGTAATAAGTATAGTTAATTTTCGTTTATCTTGAGGTTCAGTAAAAACACAGTGATAGTAACTCCGGTTTACGTGTCGTCGGTTCAATTTTCACTGAAGAAAATAGATTGTATTTTTATTCATATCTACTATTATGAACTTGTATAAGTAACCTATGCCTAATTGCCTACACGCATTGTGTTACACCATTGCTTAATCGATTGATAAAACAGAAACACAATAACCTGTCTTAAATACAAAGAAATATTTGGACATGTAGTAGTGACCTATCTACGCTGAGGCATGGACTACCTGGATATACCCTATACCCTATCGACCTTCGAAGATCCTGGAAAGAGAAGACAAACGTATAACGACTAATATAGGTCAGTAGAGTCCATCAACTAATATGTATGTGTATAGGTAGGTAAGTAATGAAAAGAAAATATCAATCAATACAGTAAGAAACACAGAAGACATTTTATGAGAAATAGACAATATTTTTTCTTGTCCGGTAATGCGACGCAATTCATTGATAATTTCCGTTATTCAGAAAATAGGTCAAGTTCGTCGCCTGAAACGAACCCCTTTATAGAGCCTCCATTCATGTGACCGTGTGGCCTAATGGATAAGGCGTCGGACTTCGGATCCGAAGATTGCAGGTTCGAGTCCTGTCACGGTCGGTCAATGTACTTTTTGGCATGTTTTCGGTCATTTTAACCTTTTTAGAATTTGACCCGTAGTTCTAGTATAACTTGTTCTAATAATGCTGATTAAATGTAAATATTTGATTAGTAATACATTTACATTAGGATTTTACTAATACGTAACTTAATACGTATTAAGAAATACAGGATCAACTTGTTATGGTTCATACAGAATAATAATAATGTTACTTTTGTCAACATTAATATACTTCTTTACGGTAACGTTTAAGGTATCGGAGTAGTAAACTCTATGACTGATATTTTTTATGTTATTATTACAAAGGACAAACTTAACACAAAAGCAAGGCGGATAAAGTTTATATAGTATAATTATGTCAATTGTTTAGCAAACAGTTCAAGCAAAATTAAACAAAAAAATGGTTTAAACCTACTTTACATTTAATGTTTCAAAATTAAATCATTAGTTATTTATTCATGAACAAATTTTAAAAAATATATATTACCTATTACAGAAAAACGTTATACTTAACACAAAAATATTGATAAACAGTGAGATTAGCCCCGGCCGGGAAGCGAATTCACGACCGATCCATCAAGCCGCCACGAAAATATTTATATTCTGAAATAACGGACGCGGCTTCCGCCGTATCGCGACACATCTACTAAATACTTTGTTAATAACACGCTATTGTTTTAGGAATTTAGAGCACATGCCTCATCTATGTGGAAAATCTTATAATTACTATGTAAAATGTATTTAGCTTAGAAACCGTTTTATATACTTAGACACCTAAATTATAAAGACCCATACCATCACGCCTGTATTCCCCGAAGGGCTAGGCAGAGGCATATACTAATGTACACTATGTAAGTAGTAGTAGTACATTGTACAGTGTAGGTACACCCACAGTTCGCCGGAGGAATATTCAGGTCTTATGTAAAAGCCGACCCCATTGCCATTAACCGGGCACTAATCCAATCTCCGAGCCGTTACTGAGAGTTTCATACAAAAACTCAATAACACTGTCGGGAATCGAACCTAGGAACATAGAGCGTAGTAGTCGCGCTTACGAACACTAGGCTAACGAGGCAGTTAAAATATAAAGGTTCTTAATAACCAAAAGGTTTAATCAGTCTTCAATTAATTAACCCAAACTTCACCCTGCGCGTGCTAAACGCTAAATACGTGATACCAGCTAAGCGCAGGCACATTTTTATATTTGCAATAATTAACTTCATCATCAGACAAGCATACTTCCCATATGCTATGGCTTAAGATCGATCATTGCTGCCTACCCTCGTCAGGTTTTTTAGTAGCGACACCCGCGCGACATGCGCACAAGCAGCCGCGCGGAAAACTGACGGAATGACAGACCGATTTGATAGGCCTGTTCATTTTTGTAGATAAATAAAGAAATATTTTCTCACGTTGAGTTTAAATGAAAGAGGATGGTTATCTCTGGGGCCGGGACGTTATTATAAAGACGATCCAAATAATTATGGGCAGTATTTCTTGCGTAATAGCACGATACTCCTGAAAAGTGGTCATTTCTTTTATGTAACTGTGCAAATCTATAGTTGATAATACTCACATTGTTGTCTTTTAATCTAAAGATAGATTTATTTTTATATACTCCTAAGAAAAAGCCTCTACTTTCCTGATGTTGCGCTTTCTTCAGTAATAAGGAAAGACTTTCAGGTCGTTCCGAAAAACGTAAGTATCTACTAACGAAAAATATATTGTGTGCCCTTATTTATACCGGTTTAAAAAACTTGTAACTACATTTAAACTCAAATTCCGATCTCCATTGTGCGTAAACATTCTCTATTTTTAAGCCCTCCATGTAGGTAAATAGTCCATAAAACTATAGTTAAATTCTTAAAGTAATACGCATGATCAAACGCTCCGTCAAAGGCCCGGTAACGTAAACTGGTAAGCACGATGGACGCCCGCGCCACTTCCTGTAACGATTTAATTACACCTGTAACACGTAAACAACGGTTTCCGGCACGGCAATAGTGGAGTTTATGATTTTAATATCAAAACGATAAATGCTAGGTGTTATTCTTGTTGTATTAGATATAATAACATTATAAATTTATTTACTTTAGACATGACATGACTTCAGACATTCTCATACCTATACAAAATAATGCTAAAGCTAATCTGGGCTCATGGTATAGGTAGAACTATGGGGCACAGCCTGTGACTCTAACATCATGAGAATACAAAGAGCGCTAAATAACATCCTAAAGCAAATATTAAATGCGCCATGGTTTATCAGGACAAAGGAGATCCATGAAATCCCGGACCTGCCAACGGTTAAAGAAGGGATCACCTGCTATGGTAACAACTACAAATCACGACCAAAATTCACCCAAATCAGCTAGCAGGACAGGTGGCCACTGAAACCACATACCTGAAACCACTCGTCAACTGAAGAAGAGGTGAGACATCTTCGACCAAAATAGTCACCTACACGGCTGACTCCAAAAAGAAAGGGTGAACTCCGCTGGGAGCAACTTCCTACATACCATCTTGACTACATCTCATCTGCATATGCAGACTGTATAGTATATTGACTGATTGCAAGATATTAATTAAAAAAAATATGTATTTACTTCAGACTTGTAAAAATCTGTAGAGACTGGTTAAAGAAGGTCGCAGTAACTACAGTGCGTTTAACTGCCTGAGTAAACAACAAACACGTAGTTGTTTTAGAAGTGTAATTGAGACAGAGTTATGTGCATACTAGTACTGCCTATTCCTTTTCCGCTTTTCACCAGTAGACTGTCCCTGAGGGTGGTTCCAAAGTTGAAAGCAGCCTAAAAGATGTTTGACCAAAGGCTAGGCAAATGTTAATTTCCATTTTATAGCTGGTATTAATAAATAACATATTTCGCTAGTAGTTCTCTAATTATGAAACCACATGAAAACGGCCGAGTTGCTAAACTTTACGGCTTCAAATAGGATGTAACGTCGTGTTCTGCACGTATATGCCACAGACTACACATCATATGGCCTGCTTGTGACAGTGTAGGTTGCGCTACGCCACCAATTTCAATGTATCTAATGTTTTAATGATCTTTTTTTTAAAACTACTCCTTTGGTATGGTTTGGCTATGAAGTTCTTCTTGGCGGACATCACTGTTTGTGAAACATTTAAGCATCTGCCCTTTCGAATAAAGAGCACACACGAGAGAATAATTTGAAGATTGGATAGCATAACCTAAGGATACCCCATTCGGTCATCATTTGATTGGCTATCTGCGTCCGCGCATCCGGCCTCAAACGTCCCTTTGATCGCTGGAAACATTCATCATTACCCGCTGAAACCCACAGTGTATTGACAGATTTACGACGCCCAAGCGTGTGCATTTGAAAAAATATTCATTCAAACACACATTATTATGATTTTTTGGTTTCTATAAACATTTTTTTGTTTATGATTAATGTGATATCAAAAGTTCTCTTTGATGGTTTGAGTTCGGTTTTAGAGGTTTCGGTTTCCTATTTGATGTAAATACTGATTTGTAGTGATGATGTTATCATAATAGGTAAGTACTCATAGGGCTCCCAATATAATTTAGTTTGATAAAGATATATCTTTGCTACATTAGTCCATGATTGCTAGATTTGTCTTCGTAAATAGGTTGTGTTACATTACAATAATATTCGTGTACGATAAACAAGAAATTACTTTCTCTGAACCTTTTGGGTGTTGTCAATAAGAGATCCATCTTCAGCAGTGGAAAAAGATATTCCAGGAGCTAAAATTTGGAACAACTTATTGATTTCTGACACTTACGCGAATACTAGACATTAAAATAAAACTACTTTTTACGGATTTTATCGCGTTATATTGATATTATTTTACCACCTGTAAAGTGTCATATACCTCTACAAGATGCGGGAGTATACAAGCTTGATTGTGACTGTGGTCTCTTTTACAAAGGCCAAACTAAACGAAGCATAGGGACCCGCGTAAAAGAACACATCGCTGATGTCAAACACCGCCTTTCCGGAAAGTCTGCAATTTGTGAACACACCCTTGACAAGGCCCGTCATTACATCAGATTTGATCAACCACAAGTCCTCGCAAAAGAAAACCGATTCCTACCCAGGATGATTCGTGAGGCCATTGAAATGACCGAAGGATACGGTGAGCTGTTCTGCGTGAATCGGATTGTCAATAATTAACAGAAATGTAGGGTAGCTGTTAGTAATTAAAACTTCAAGACGCCTACCACCTTAGTCACCCGTGACCATGGACGCTGTAAAGGGTCCGAAACGTCGGGATTAAAATTATATAATATCAATATAACGCGATAAAATTCGTAAAAAGTAGTTTTATTTCAATTTGGAACAACTTATTAAGTAAAAGATATAATTTAAGAAATGGGAATACGATCTCAGGCAGGTATCGAACCTGCTTCTCTCAGGTTAGTACACAGCTTTAGCTAACAGCTATCGAGACCACTGTCTGTGACGTCGAATTTTGCTTCCATATTCTACGTCTTCTTTAGGTAACGTCAGCTGTATATAATTAAAAACAAAATCAACCAATTGGTTCTTAATATAAAACTTATTAATGTTGGTAGGTTACCTTACCACACCATAAATATCACTTATACAGCATTGCTAACCGAATGTCCACAAGCTTATTATAATGAGTCCTGCAGGGTTTCCGAGGCCTCACGAGCGCTGCGACTGCGTACGAGTCGACCAATATTGAATTAATTTGCATAAAACCTTACAACGTGAGGAATACTTAATAGGATTAGAATCCAATGATTATTGTAAATTATGTATACCTATTACCTGTGAGTCATTGCTATCAATGTAAGGATTCAATTTGTACGTTCTGACGTCGCGCTTATAATACCTAAAGATGTGTGTAAGTACTTCTACCTTTCATACAGGAAATATTATACTGTTTGACTGTTTGTCTATTTATTGAGTACCGTATCGAAGGATTACATGTTCTATTATAATCCCAGTATTTTACAGAAAGTTAAGTATTAGTTAGGTATACGACTTTCAAGCACATCTGTTTAGACTAGAAAACTCCAACCCTATGTAATACATTACAATAAGCTAGTAAAGAGTGAAATACAATAGCACAATCTTCTTGGAACTCCAATAACAATAAAACGTAGCTCCTAAATCAAAAAGCCGCGATGGTGTAGTGTAGTGGGTCGATGCGTAATGATAAATGTTAGGCAACAGTGCACAGTTCATAGTGGCGATGTGCTCGCCACGCTGGTGATGTGCTGGCCGCAAATATGAAAATATACAAGCAGTGCGTAAATAACGCGAGGGCACTTCAAAGTAAAGTGCGCGCCGCCGACCCAGCGCAAGCGCAACACTCACGCGAGAGCGACTAGCGATATCAATCACCGCTTGCACATAATTATGTAACACTGTGGGCCTCTTTTACCACCTCCTAATATGTTCCCGTTAAATTAATTTGCAGTTAATTTCATAAAAAAAAACATATTTAAATTTATCCGGCGGGTAGCGACTATCAAAGGTGGTGAAATAGGCCCGATTTCTTGTAAGTATACAATTTTAGAGGAGGACACTGTGATTGATTGATGATGATTTCGTTTTAATTCGGCATCCAGGTCGATGATTGCATTGCTTTGCATTCGCTAGGATTTTTTCTGTCAAGTAATACCTAACGGGATATCTAAAAAGGGCATAGACATTGGACATGGATCTCCTTCTGAATGATACTTTTGTAAACTGTATATACTGTAGTGCACTTATATAAAACATGTCCCTAAGTAAAATTGTAACCACATGGATTATTATTTACTTTGGTCTCAGACTTTCAGTCCTAAAACTGGTAGATGGTAGGTTTTAACAAATACTCATTCAGCCCCTAACTTAGGCCATCGAAAACATGGAAGCAGAGCGGTGTTGTTTACACACAATATCGCTCATTGGGCCAAACCGAACGAATGCTGTAATAAACACCATGTTCGCATCGCCAACACCAACGCCAGAGCCAATATACCAACGTATGGTCCATCATTTTGACATCGAAGATGTAAAACATTGGATTATTAGGCCTCGTTCACTTGAAACTGTCCTTGGGTCCTCAATTTCTAACAAATGGAGGTAAAGTTGAAGAAAACTTCATTATAAAGAAGATATTTTCTTAGTCACATCTAGGACAACGAGAAGACACGGATTTGTGTCCAGTGTCCTGGAACTAACTATTCAAAGTCTTAGGAGGTTAGGAGCGACGTAATTCCTAATGTCTCTACCTCTATCTTTTGTAATAATGATTTCACTAATCTCGTCTCATGGCCAACATTGGCTAAACATCACGTCCTATGTTGGTGGTTGGCCGACACGAGTGGGTTTGTTTAATAGCAAACACAGGCCGGCCGCCCGCGTAAACATCGGCCACATCAAAGCGATCAGGAGCGTGCGCGCGCGCAACTACTTGGTCGTTTTACACATGTTGTAGCCGTTGTAGGAACAACAAATTTATTATAATTTTGATTACTAACTATGAGGAGTTTTTTTATAACTACCCACACTATATAGAAACAAGGTTTTGGATATATTTTCTTTATTTACTTCTAAATACCTTGGTTGAATGAATAAATCATGATGACCTTATTTTGTACAGGTATCAGTATTTCTTAAGTTAGAAGTCTCGTCACAAAATTTGATCTAAATGGCAATAGCTATCCAAAAGTTAGATCAAATAAAACACTTTCATAAAAAAATTAATAGCTAATTACCAATTCCTACGGCTTCTTCTAAAATAAAAACAAGATTTTTATCGGTAAAACGTAACATTTGACATGCGGTTAATTATAATTAAGTATAATTTAATATGACGTAATCATCTCAATCAAAGGCGAAATGATCAAGACTAACCGCGCGCACTCCCGCGCACATCGGCGGATTGATCAAAACCGCTTTGATCTCACAGATCACGCGCCCTTTACTTATATTACTTAAATTTTTACTAACAAGCAAACGTATGATTAGGCCGCGCTCTATTATATTAACAACCTTAATCTTATTCACACAAGATTTAAAATCATTATTGATTACATAAATCCTAATACTCTTTAGAATAAACTTATTTATAATGAATTTAGTTTCGATATAGTGCAAGTTCTAAATCCTTGCCACTGAATTTCCAACCTTACACAACTGATCCAAATGTCTGTTTCGACTGAGCTGTTCTCATCGCTTATGACATGTGATGCACGGTGGTGGTTCGTGTGATGTGTCAAAACGGTGATGAGTAGCAGGCGCGCGGTGTAAACACGTGCACGTGGTGGTCTCCTCCGCAACAGCAATACCTAGAAGCACTCTGACTGACCTGGAAAATCATTATTTGACATACATTTCAATATTAGGTATTATAACGTTTGTGGAGTGCCGTGTAGTTAAAGACAAAGAAAGAAGAAGAAAGAAAATAGATTTAGATACTCGTATTTGCATAGACAAGACGAATACAACATTTAAAATAATATAAACTACGAAATTATGGGCCACATCCACACAAAACGACCAATACGAATATTAGACCTTTTTAAAATCACAGGCATATATAGAAACCAGTTAAGAAAACGCTTGCGTAATAGGTATACCCCCATAGATATCAACTCATCTTACTGTACCCATACTCCCTTTGTTTTTCCTTCACATCAGATTGCTTTCGATGTAAACAATCCAGTCCACAACCCACACTCGGAGTTCAAAAACCCCAATTTGAAGTAATTAGTGATGTCCTACACAGGAACCCAACCGCCACGCGTGCGGTCCGGTGTAGTCTTACTTGTTACCATCGACCCACTTGACGTAATTAGTACAATTATACTAATTTCCTTGTTAAGTCTTAGAGGAAATGTTTATAAACTACTAAGTAACTGATTACATGGATAGAAAGATAATGCGGAGTGATAAGTGTATGGGTTACGCAGACTACAACGTAGGGGGGAAAGGGCTATCACGTTGATTAGGCACTGACGCCTATAATACGTCTAGGATGAGAGGATTAGGTATGGCCGAAATTCCTCATGTTAGCCTCGGCCCTAGAAAGATTTTTGTAGTAATCCCTAGGCTTTGTCGCCGTGAGAGTCGGCAAGCTCTTGTCTTTTTGCTACACGTACTTCTGTTCTTCATATAATTTCAACTGTTATACCTCAGATGAGAGGAGCTTCGCAGGAGCCTCTCAAAAGGGGCCACAGATGTACACCACAATCATCACATAAATTAACATAAAAAATGGTGCTCACCGTTTTGCCTATATGAGCAACATAAGCAAAACGGTAAGCAACATTAGTATTAGTTGCTTGTCATGCCTGAATGCCTCTCACTATCCTGGGAAAAGATTAACGCGTATGAATATACCAACATGAACACAAAATCATAACTGCTTGTCAAAATGAGGACAAATTAAGTAAATTGTTCACAAACACCCCGCATAATAAAATCAAATGGCCCACTGTTATAATTGTTTGGAAATGTTACAAACCGGGAATCCACCCGCCACCATTTGTAACAATCTTGACGATTTTACCGAATAAATGTTTAGTGTCTATTGATTTTATTATACGTTAAGGACAGTGTACACTCATTCGTTTCCGCTGCAATAGTGTGGCTAATAATTAACAGTTAAATCATATCCTTAGTATTTGTACTGTACATGAACTCAATGAAGTCATGACACAACTCTTTTGAAAGCCATTTTTTAATATCTAGTAATGTAGAATCCGCTAGTTTACAGGAAACTGACAAACATGACCCACAAAAACATAAATGTCAAAATAAAAATACTCCTTGTGGAGATAGTGTGTTCGTCATCTCATGTGCTCATCCCTTAACAATCACTACAACCTAACAATGTGTCGGTCTTCCACATTCTGGTAAAGTGTACCATGCGGGAGGGCAGAGGTCAGAGGGACATAAATACTAATTATTTTATTGTATGAATCAACGTCCAATCTAATAGACACTAATAGATACGAGTGTTGGTACATTCCTGTTAATTCTTTTACAAAAACATATTTTATTGAGACATTCAGAATGAGGGTTACCTAGGATCCAATAGCCAAGTCAAGGATGTAACTACGTTCTTCGAAAGACAAATCTTGAGAAAATGACATATGATCAAAAAAGAAAAAATATAATAATAATAATAAATATCTTGGGACATTTTTACACAGCACCATCTAGTCCCAAACTAAGCACAGCTTGTACTATGGGTACTAGACAATGGATATAATACTTATATACTTTTTTTTGTAAATACATACTTATAATACATAATTCTATATTTTTTATAAACCTACATAATTATACAATAAAAAGTGTTGTTTGTAATTCTCTGGTCACAAAACCATAATTTCCTTGAATAGTCAATTAGTGCTTCGACTACCTTTATCTTTATGGGTAATTGGGTATTTGGAGTGCAATTCCAAGGAGTTTTGCAAGACTTCCAATCTTGGCTAGCCTTAGATGGCTGACACTGTGCCTCAGGAGGCCACTATTTTCAATCGAAACATAATCAATTACTGTGTGTGACGTATTATTGAATCATTTCTTAACAAACGGATCGACTGAAGACACAAAACAAACATAAGATCTCTGATTCCGTTCCATACGGGCGCATTGCCGTCCAATTGATGCTCGTCCGACAATGCGTCCAAAGCCATCATCTGCCTACAATACAGACCTTTGTGAACAAATTGTATTAAGACGATTAACCTATTGTACGACAACAGGGCTTCATGTACGAGTTAGTATATACATATTTGTGTGTGGATTTGAATGTAACTTCCCGTTTAAATGTATTGTTGGTGAGATGTTGGTGTATTACCTCAATGGCGCAGTGCTCCAAGCTTATTAATGTTCCCAGTTGGCACCAGAATGAGCCGATTGCTTTATAGAGTTCATTGTGTACATTACGTGTCATCTTGGGGGACCATTCCCAAACGCATAACATATACCTATTAACATCCTTTAGCATATTATGTAGGTAGGTTATTTGGCACACATTACCTAAGTCAGACTGAATGCAGATCTCAATAACGAGTAAACGGCAAATCTATGTCTGGTTATAAGTTATTATTTCATTTATTGTTGTCACAGGTACCTATGATCTATGTGGCATGTACCACACTTGACGGTGTATATTTTAATTAATACAATACTAATTTGTTGTCAATACACCCACTAACCGCTTGATAAATCAGACTACTATAATTAGATCAACAAGTAGACTGCAATATATCAAAGAAAAACTTTAAAAAAATATATAATTTAATATTGATTTATGTTATAAACATTAACGTGATTGTTATTAATTGACGCGCAGACGCACCGCGCCGCGTGACCCCGGAGATATAAACCATTTAGCTGAAATACCGCCGCAATTGACCCGTGCTCCTCTAAAGGGGTAACAATGGCGTGTGGTGTAAGGTATAGCATCTGTACTCTGTCTGTGAAGCTGTCTTTTTAAGTTGCAACTCTGTATCATTCTTATCTATCTTATTTACGGCAACTCAGTACCTACCAGTTGCCATTTAAACCATTTATGTTGCCAAACAACACAATACATAACAAAAAACTTACAATATACAACACAATACATAACAAAAAACTTATAATAATACGTGTAGCAAGGAAACCAGCTCGGCAATTGATTACTGATTTTCAGCAGGTCTCTGCCATTTAATTACCTTTTTTTATCAGTTGTAGTTTTTTTCACAAGCTTTCTGTAAAATTTAAAATGCTAATAGGTTCTAGTCGGTAAGGCTGCAACATAACTATGCGAAGAAGTACGCATAGTTATCTTGCAGCCTTAAATTAGCTTAGCTTAGCTAGCTTAGCTTAATTTTTCACTCCATAAAAAAGGCTTGTAGCACCGTAGTAAATTCGTAGCACCAGGCGTAGCTCCGCGTAGCATAGATAAATTGTAAAATTTCGAAAAGTATTGTTTACTAGTGATTTGTTTATTATTTATTTTCAAGTAGAATGTACACCTAATCATATTTTCTCATAAATTACAATAGGTAATTATAACGTCTGCAAGTCAGAAGTTACTCTGCTATGGGAAAGTAACTTTACTACGAATGCAACTTCAAATGTAAATGTAATGTCAATACAGTGGTGTTAGAGTATAGAAAAATAAAAAATTGTAATGTTATACAATTAATGTTTTCTTCTGAGTAATAAATAATATCTTACTGTTCTCCTAAGGAGAGGGAGAGTTCTCCTGGGATGTGGGTTGATGTCCATGGGAATTTCCATGTGATTAGGTAAAACGCGATCGTCGTGAGTTACACAAAGTATATCAGGTAGTTTATCATAAAGTTGTCGATACGAGCATGACCCGCTACGTCCTCTGGCTTGTACCACAGGTGTTAGTGGACTGTCATGCCCGCGCTTTGAAAGCAATCCGTTCCACTGACGGTGACCGCCGCCGCTGTGACGGTCACAGTGTAGGGTTGATAATAGTCGTAAATATACGATAACTACGTTGGTTAGTCTACGAGTAATTTAAAGCTTAATTTTGTATTTACTGATGTTTAAACTTTTTTTTATCCCACTTTATCCTACTTGCAACTATATTTTGTGGCACGTGGCGGATTGGCTTTAAAACTACTGATACGGACTAGTACTGAAATTTGGAAACTAACAAGAATTTTCTAAGTATACAAATACCATAATCGAACTTATAACATTGATTCTCCTGACTGACTGACCTGACCTCACCGCAGAACCAAACCGACCAAATCTAGAAACCTGAAATTAGGAAAAAGTTTTATTTTATCTAAGCATCTAATTAAAGAAAGGATACAGGGAATTTTCTGATTGAGAAAAATTTATCAAACCGTGATACGCAGTGGAGTACAGCTAACCTTACGTTGCATGATAAGTTAAAAAAGTAAGTAGGTGTAACATATTCTCAGCACATCACTTATATCCCCAGCATTCCGAGGGGTAGCCTGTGCACTGTGCAGGGATGACCGAGCGTGGTGTGGACAGTAATGGCCGCCAAACGGATGGCGTGCCCAGTCATTATAATTGCCGTGTTACTGACCAACATGCGGGCGACTGCCGGTCCATGCAGGGGTTGATAACATGCAGAACAGAAATTTCTATTTTAACGAGGAGAGTATGCGTCTATGCGTTTGTTTTCAAAATGAAAAATTTCCGACAGTGTAAGCTGCTTCTGCTTATCCACAGTGCATGTAAGTAATTGGAGTTGCTTAGTATGAACTACTTTATGAATTGGGAGTTTAGCATGTCGAAACGAAACCAATGGATTCGCAACAGCAATTAAAATATTGAAAAAAGCTCCCTTACGTAACGGAAACTAGAAGTATGTGAAGATTTTCCCAAACCCTAGAAATACTGTTGTGGAGTAGCGAATAAACTCAAAGTCCTTAAAATATAAAGAAATAAAGGCGGAAGCTAGAGCATTTTACGTACTTTTTACCCGACGACACGGCAAAAAGCCGAAGGAAGGGTTTTATTTACAAAACGCCCCAACGGTTGAGAATCCCTGGTGTTGCCAACTTTCCACGGAGGGCGACAACTAATCGCTCCGAGTGCTTTTTGAAATCATTCAATTATGAATATTGACCAACAAAGACATTGTCGTTGCACTCGTTAAAGTGGGAGATGGGACGCAAGCATTGCATAACTTTGACAAAGTAAAGTTAACTTAGTATGGTTGTTACGGAATAACTTGTGTTACAGTGCTACCGTGAATTGTTCGGAGCTAATGCTAGCGGCAGTCGCTGAACAAATTATGATAACGATGAATAATGAGGCAATAGAAGTCAATACTATTCAGAGAATCTGAAGAGAATATGTTTGATTAATAAGTAGATGGAAACAAGCCAGTTTTAAAAGCATTTACCTCAGTTTTAAAAGCCTCAGCCTCAACCCTTTAAAACGCCTTTTAAACTTCAATAAACTAGTCTGACTTTAAATGACTCGCTATGCCATTTCGATGACAATAAATGTAGATGGTACTCATTATAACACCCACTTTTGTCTCTCAGCTAACTACTAAGCACAAAAAATAAGCAATGAATCTAGGCAGACAGTGTGTACAGTAAATTGGCCTGCCCCATCACGACCAATAACAATCAGACTGGCTAGAGGTCCAATTACAAGACTTAACCTCGGCGCAGGGGTCACAATATAATTTAATAAACTCGCATTGTTGTGGTGTGCGTGCTGTCCCACTGTGTGGGCAGAACTGGAATGAGACTAGAAAATGTAATAGGGATCACTTCTACATTACTGTATCTGTTATTACTCTTACAGGTTTTTCAAAGATAACAGTCACTCATCAGCACATCAGTTAAATCAACTTAGGTACCAAAGTCACGTCGTTCTTTTTACGATCCACAGCACTTTCTTGTACATTCATATCGGCCCTGGCAGTTCGATGTATTGGGCTGGTGGCTTACGTCAGGGAAATCTTTCCTATTTTCAGGATAGGTCTCACGATCCTATTAAATCGGTCGATCGAAACATCAAATTAATAAACGAACGAGTTAAGAATAGCGCGTGCGGAAGATACGAATGTTGGATGAGCGAGCATTTGAATTCACAGTATTATTTCAAAGAAAGGCGTTAAGACTTATTTAAAATTCAAACTAAGTAAGATACTAAAAGTATCTTTAAACCATAACAATTACTACAGTTAACCTCGGTGCAGGGGTCACAATATAATTTAATAAACTTGATTGTTACGACTGTCTGTGAACTAAGATGACGTGTATGTAACTTTTCACTGTGTGAGTGGGATTCCAAGCAATTGTAGAGAAATAGAGGAAGTTTATATTACAAAAGGAAGAAATAGAACCTTTATGCGTCGGATAGAAAATTGCAAATCG
The DNA here is from genome assembly GCA_946251955.1 of Acronicta psi. Taxonomy (NCBI): domain Eukaryota; kingdom Metazoa; phylum Arthropoda; class Insecta; order Lepidoptera; family Noctuidae; genus Acronicta; species Acronicta psi. Next base: position 14,702,281 of record OX276475.1, on the reverse strand, counting down.
AAAATCACAAATGTATTGTAGACCGGATCGGAAACGAGATTGAATGTAAAACATGATATTGATGCCACCATCTACACCTCGTAATAATAATCAACCCATATACTGTCCCACTGCTGGGCACGGGTCTCCTCTCAGTATGAGAGGGATTAGGCTATAGTCCACCACGCTAACCTAATGCGGGTTGGCAGACATAACCACAATTATTATGTATCATATCTACTCCGGACAATACATAGGCACAACGACATAGATATTTTTGTTTACACCCTCGATGGCACTATCTGTTACTAAAAGTTTTTAATCGAGTGGAAATCGTCATCTGTAGTGTATCAGCAATCCAAATCTCAGCTCTAGTACACCTTTCACTTTTCAAGTTCCTTTTTTAAACTTTTTTACACGGAACTTTTTTTTATTTTTTTTAAACTAAATAACCTGCACTTACCCACCCATCTGACAGTAATTACACAAAACAGATGCACAACGTATCGTATTACTCTCTTTTATGTTATCGTACAAATATTTTCGTAATACCAGTAACACGATATGGGAACAACGATACGATAATTACAGCAAACAATGTCACTATCAGATGGTTTGCTCAAGCGGCAGTTTGGTTGTTAACGGTCTAGCCGTTTTGGAGGTAAAAGCGACTGACGCTGCGATAAAATTCCGGATCAGGTAGAATTTTTTTTGTATATTATTTGTGATGACAGTAGTATGATTGTAAATTATATTGAAATTAGTCCTAATACTTAGGTATATTAGAGCTCGTTGTGAAAGGTACTAAGATATTAGCTGGATAAAGCCTATCCTTACCGATTTACTAAAGGTATTTTGGTTTTAAGTAGGGATGTAGTGGTGTACAATTGCACACCCCGGTATCTATACTAATATTATAAAGCTGAAGAGTTTGTTGTTGGTTGAACGCGCTAATCTCAGGAACTACTGGACCGATTTGAAAAATTCTCTCAGTGTTAGATAGCCCGTTTACCAAGGAAGGCTTATAGGCTATATACCATCACGCTACGACCAAAAGGAGCGTAGTATAAAAATGTTGCAAAAACATGGGAAAAAAATTTACTTCTACGGAAACGAAGTCGCGGTCAAAGGCTAGTGTTCTTATATTCCTTGAAATAGGTGGTGAACACAATTTCAAACTTAATTGTATATTAGAAATGGAACCCAGAATCTCTGGGGCTTGCGACCACTAGACCAATGAAAGCAAGTGAAGTAAATGTTGATGTCACGCGGATATTCCACTTCCACCGTCCGTGGATGAGGAGCATCATTCTTTAGCTGCCAAGCATAGAGGCTGACAGCTTACGTTTAAAACATAGTTCTGTTCATACATGGGTTATCATCCATGAACAGGAACATATAAGGGCACCTTAATATCTTCGATCAATCTGCGTAGTTATGAAGACACGATCCCCTCTAATAGGAACTTCATCATCAACCCATTAACTGTCCTACTGCGGGTCTCCTCTCAGTATGGGATTAGGCCATAGTCCACCACGCTGGCCTAATGCTGGTTGGCGGACTTCACATGCCGTCGAAAAAATCTCTCAGGCATGCAGGTTCCCTGATAATTAAGTACGCACATGATATCGAAAAGTCAAAGGTGCGTGCCTTGCATTCGAACTTGAGACCTTTGAGTTGGCAGACTTGATGATCATTCCCCTAGGCTATCACTGCTTCATTGGAACTTAATATAAGTAATGTCAGAAACCAGTAAACTTAATATATACCTAGCCATCTAAATCACGTCCCCACCTGGCCCTGTTAGCAAACTAGGCAGTTTATTTTCAGTGTACGTTCGAGCAGTGTACAACAATTCTTAGAAACAACTATTAAAACTCCGTGTTGTTCGAATGACGTCTTAATTTCATGCGCGCGTGCGCAGGTGCTAGTCTTACCTTAGGCTGAGTGCGCACGATTGTAAATGGGAATCAAAAAGTCATCCCGTGAAATTTAAATGATTCAGATTCTTCCGTTTTTATTTTTGTATAGGTAACAAAAACAATCTGAAGTGTGTCATTGTATACTGCTAAAAAAACCCATTTAATTAACCCGTGAGAAGGCGCGCCTCTGTTTGTTGCATGGAGAGGCGCGCGCGAGCAAATTACTCACACTACTTTAAATGCTCATATTTCTACGTTTAAAGTACTTATTGACTTATAATGGATTTATATGAATAAAACAAGGTTTAATTAGTAAGAAAATAAGTATTTTTATTATAACTATGAAACATAAATGCAACTTCTAAAACAAATAACAAAACAACTAATTTTTATTTTCTAATTTTGACAGTCTTCATATAAATCACAATAAAAAATCTTACATATCAAAATCTTAAAAAAAATACTCTTCCATGAGATCTGGACAAGTGTGCCTCTCGAAACACATTAAACACATATATGTGATATGTTCGGTGCAGAGTAATTGCTTGCACAAAGTGCAAGCTTTTTTTGACCGTCTATTCTTTCGTCTAGGACATAGGTATAGAACAGAATCCGCTTGGCCTAGACTCTGAAATAGGTCTAGGAGCCGACACAAATCATTCATTAGAAACTTGAGATCTGAAGATATATTCTCCATGCAAATTCGGCGTGAAATATGTGGTTTTACCAGCTCAAGCGCCACTTCTTTTAGGAATGTACGTCTTTCAATCAATTGTCGCCCATTTTACATATTTGTTGTAGCTAAAAACAAAAAATATTACTATATAGTATTTACGTAATAATTAACCAATTAAACATATATAAATAAAATAATATAATCTAGAAAATACAATAATACTTATTTTTATTGGAAAAATAAATACTTACACGGATGGGCGCGTGATGAGCAAATTACCGCACGATGGTACGCGGCCTCCTCAAACACTTAGCTGCGTGGTCGCAACAGAACTGATCGGCACGAGAGTTACGTCACGGGGGAGGGGATGAATAGTTGGGAAGGTACCTAAGCGCTTGAGACGTTAGGGCGTCGGTATCACCAAAAAATTTTGCTTTAAAATTTTGTGTGAGTGAATTGCTCATAGCGCGCCTTCTCACGGGTTAAGATTGTTTTTAAACTTGTTTCCGAAGATTAACCGACTAGTTTTCCATAGACCAAATTAATAGTTTTTGGATCTTCAGGAATTACTCTAATCACTACATAGAAAGGTCTCATGTGTCCTGTTCGTGAATATCATAAAAAACTCTTGCGTGACTATCAAAATGACTCACTAACAATTCCATGCGCCAATAAACTTGAAGACACTTCGTCTTTTTAACTTTGAACAATACAAAACTAATCGCCTCAACTTTCGACCAAAGAGTTGTCATATCTACAAATTGATCAGATTTAATCTATGACAATACAAATAGCGATCTTCTTTCGCTACCCACCTTTACCGCGGCGGTTTCTTTGATCTCGGCAATTGTTACCGTTTGATGTTGCCGCCTTTACTGGTTCGTGTTAACTGTTACAAATATTACTGTAGACGCTATGTTGATACATTAGTTGGAAACTTGTCGGAAAATTCTGAAAATATCGACTCGTGTTGAAAAAAAAACAAATCAATTGATGGTTAGTTTTTACATTGTATAACTCTATGAATTAGATTCACAGATCATTCTACTGGATATACAAAGCTACACCAATATTCATTTGCGTAGGTACACAAGACGCCAATCTAAAATATTATAAACCGGTGAAAATACAAGAAATAAAGAGGGACCATATTTTGCCCCTATGTATTGCAGTAGTAGATATAATTCGTGGTAGGTATTACCATTTCTTCTCGTTTGTCTGAAAAAGGGATAGTTAAGGTGCTAACCGACCTTCAAACTGTCTCGCTATTAAGCTTTTGATGAATTATGTTGCTTGTATAAGCTGGTAGCTAGTACCACTCATTTGTAACGTGCTCGGCTATCTCTCGAAAGCTTTAAGTTACGAAACAATCCTCGAAACCAAAATATATTTGCAAATCGACAAAAAACAGCGCACATTTTAAATTTGAAAACAAGAAATTCTAAGAACACAAAAAACCTAATTTGTTATGAAACACTGGGAAGAGTTCATAACTGTACGGAATTGTTTGATAAACAGTTTGTAATTGTGTACGCTTACATTAAAGATGAACTGCTTGATCTTGCGCTGAAGCTAAACGTTTTAGAAGTTCAAAAACTTGTGTAGTCTAGTCCCGCAAACATAAACAAAGAGTGCACTCCAGTGGGCTTGCTGCTTTGAGGAATACTGTGATCACTAATTGCTTAAGTAGTTACGATGAGTGTAGGAGCAATAATAGAATCTATATTTTCTACCACTTGTTTATGCAATCGATCTATTTCCAAATAGGCTTATAGACTCATTCTGTGTAAAGTGACAGCGACGGCCACGAAACTCATTCCATCACAAATATAAGAAGTCTTAAGTACCTTACTATAAAATAATATCTTTATGAACACTACAGCAATAAATGTTTTGACTTTTGAATATAAAGAAAACTATCTATGAAAGTTTAGAGTTTCTTTTAACTGTTTAGAATTTTCTATTCTTTTATATAACTCTATATAGCTAATTATCATATCATCTTGTCTCGCACAATAAATCCCAATGTACCTATTGAAAAGGCCAATATAAAATCCGCCAAAAATAAACGTCACAAAAATAAATTGTTCATAAAGTTGCCCATAAGAATGTTCCAAAGCAAGACTTCTATAAATAGACTGAATAAATATTAGAGCAGAATAATTCATTCATCTATTATTGAATCCTGACCATAGAAAAGAGATTATTATGACCATTTCAAAAGAGCAAACCGATTATCCAAGAATCGATTCATGCACCCCAAAATATTCGGACATATCATGAATGAAGCTACGACAATCTCAATAATTATAAGATTTTGTCGAAAATTTCATAAAATCATACACAAATCCTGTTTTGGGGACACAATTTCGAAAAAAAAACATCCGTTTGAAAGGGTACAGAAGATTATAACTACGGCAAAATGTGTGCAAAACACATAGTTTGAATAAATATAATGTGTATAAACAACTTCTACAAAAGAATTGCAAATATGAAAATATCCGGATTGTGCCAGCGATTGTCCGAATAAACCTTTTTTTACAAGATTAACCAATGACAATGCGGTGAAAGGATTGAGAGATTCAATTTTGGAATTCATGAATGACTGTTCTGTCATGACAGATTTTGTCATACGTTGTCATCTTGTGTTTAAACACCGTGTGACATACTATATTCAGGCTTACAGTACGTAGGTAATTTAAAATGGATTGTATTCATGAATTAACAGGTGGAAAGATTTAAAAAAATCCAAAATGTAAGGTCTCTTCACATGTTAACTTTCCATTTCAAAATGTTAGCTTACATCAATAAATGCAGGCAAACTCACGACGTTAACATGGAAATTGACAATTTTCCATACTGAAAACGTCAACTTTTTTGGAGTTTACAAAAACAATCCGTATTTAGAGCTCATTTCCCGAAACCGTACAACACGAGGACGTTACCATATTTAACTAGAGATTAACACTACCATTTTGGCGGGAAGTCGTCAGTTATCGAACACAGCCGAACCGAACGCGCCGCATAAAACAGCATAAAACGGGTTAATCTCCGCCCAGTAATCCTCTAACATATGTATCTGTCGTTGCGTTTTGACGTAGATTTACAATTATTTACAAGAAATACTCGCTGCACGCCGGTTGTGTGCGCTCACGATAATCCGCGGATTAACTCGCGTCTTGTTTATGGTGCGCTGTCACCCGCCTAATTGTCTGTGGTCGGGAAAAAGCGCGGGAACGTTGGGACAAAATGGCGACTGTGATTTATTTGGGGTTGGCGGTTTTCACAATATTTCTAGAGCAAGATGTTTTGTGTCGAATGAGAGATGGTCCGTGCGGTTGGATTATATTGGTTTCGTGTTACTTGTTTTTGTTGGCAGAGTTTAGCGTAGCATCAACTTTTAGCATCGCGCATCAGTATCATTTGATTTGCAGCGCGTAGACGGCAGAATGGCTGTCCGTGTGTCGCCTGTCGACGAAATATATTAGTCATTGTCTTGTCACCTCGATCGTACGTTATTTTAAGATTTATAAGCGTCTAAGTGAATTCGCGCAAAATAAAATTGTCAACCCTGTAAAGTAAAAGTGAAATATTTACTTGTTATCTATGTTGACCTCTGAGGTATGTATAATCTCCATAAATAATGGAATACATTGGGGAGATTATATTAAGCGTTTAGTAACTAATATAATACATAATATTTATATTTGGAGTAAATTAATACCTTTATTAAAAAACGATTTATTCGCCGTTGTAGAATCTCTTTACTATACGGTTGGTAAGTATTGCTAATTAAATTCACTGGCTCAACACCACACCAAGTACCTCGTGCGGGTTACGCTTCACACCTCAACAGGAGTTTTTACCCCCACCTCTCTGTTGACATTAGTGACAGCTAGTCGGCTACCTTACTATTGATGTGAGTGAGACAGTGTTTACATATCTATTAAATCGATACACTACAGCCGTCCCGTCCAAAATTCCAAAATACCTCGCGGTCACTAATTTAAATCCATTTTCACTCACCAAAATCATTATCTCCCCATGAGTTTGGTATCTCTTTTTAATAGTTTTTCGTTAAGAACAGAATATTACACGGTGGTGACAGCATTTTTCGGATCTTTTCTCAGTCATGTTGAAAGGCATGTTAAGCATCTAATAAAACTTTAAAGTTTCAACTAAATAGGTAAAGACTTTAAATCCATTCAAAAAATGATTCTATTGTAAGTAGACAAATAACTGTTTCCATTATAGTAGGTTGCAAAAATTTCTGAGATATGTATGTACCTAGTTATGTAGCACCACTATAACAGTTGCACGTTAAAAGTTACAAAACTTTGAAAATAATAAAACAACAAAGCGGATATTATTTAATCAACATATCACAATTCCTAACCGCCATCGCCATAATGAAGTTATTTGTCCGTTATAATTTGGTTGACATCAAAGCTAATGTCAAACTGTTTCATCATGGCGGATTTGGTGACTATTGAACTGTGACAGGCGGAACTGGAAATTACGTCATTAAAACTATGTTTATTGTGACGGGACGGAACTTGACGTCATTATAGTTGACGCGATTTGGCGGACGATAAAATGTTAAGAGGATGACTATCTTCTGCCTGTGACTTCGCTTGGTTCATGATGAAGCGACAGAAACGTATCAGAGGATGTTGAAGGGCTATTTATTGTTGCTCTTTTTGTCTAATCTCCTTAGCCTTATTACCGATCTCAATTAAGTTTTTATCTTTAGTTTCCTAAGCGTATTCTTTTATGTCCATTGTCATATCATCTCAAAATAACCGAATAGGCTGTATTCCAACACGCTGAATAAATCTAGTTTGGATTAAATCAAATGAAGTGAGGCATCCTAGAGGAACTTTATGGATTCCTCTAAGATGCATCTTTTCATTTCCTGAATCTGATAACTAGTTAAAAATTATAAATAAATATACTGTCTAATTAATAATACATATAGATAGTTTAAAGCTATCACAACGGACAAATCATCTGATCTATATAGATCCTTATGGTAAAGCACTGGACTTCAATAGATGTTTCATAGAAACATACACAATTTAAAACATACAGTAAGTTTTATTTAACAAAATATTTCGACGATACACAATTACTCGAACTATATTATACAATAGTGAACCCTGTAAAGTAAAAGTGAAATATTTACTTGTTATCTATGTTGACCTCTGAGGTATGTATAATCTCCATAAATAATGGAATACATTGGGGAGATTATATTAAGCGTTTAGTAACTAATATAATACATAATATTTATATTTGGAGTAAATTAATACCTTTATTAAAAAACGATTTATTCGCCGTTGTAGAATCTCTTTACTATACGGTTGGTAAGTATTGCTAATTAAATTCACTGGCTCAACACCACACCAAGTACCTCGTGCGGGTTACGCTTCACACCTCAACAGGAGTTTTTACCCCCACCTCTCTGTTGACATTAGTGACAGCTAGTCGGCTACCTTACTATTGATGTGAGTGAGACAGTGTTTACATATCTATTAAATCGATACACTACAGCCGTCCCGTCCAAAATTCCAAAATACCTCGCGGTCACTAATTTAAATCCATTTTCACTCACCAAAATCATTATCTCCCCATGAGTTTGGTATCTCTTTTTAATAGTTTTTCGTTAAGAACAGAATATTACACGGTGGTGACAGCATTTTTCGGATCTTTTCTCAGTCATGTTGAAAGGCATGTTAAGCATCTAATAAAACTTTAAAGTTTCAACTAAATAGGTAAAGACTTTAAATCCATTCAAAAAATGATTCTATTGTAAGTAGACAAATAACTGTACGTCATTAAAACTATGTTTATTGTGACGGGACGGAACTTGACGTCATTATAGTTGACGCGATTTGGCGGACGATAAAATGTTAAGAGGATGACTATCTTCTGCCTGTGACTTCGCTTGGTTCATGATGAAGCGACAGAAACGTATCAGAGGATGTTGAAGGGCTATTTATTGTTGCTCTTTTTGTCTAATCTCCTTAGCCTTATTACCGATCTCAATTAAGTTTTTATCTTTAGTTTCCTAAGCGTATTCTTTTATGTCCATTGTCATATCATCTCAAAATAACCGAATAGGCTGTATTCCAACACGCTGAATAAATCTAGTTTGGATTAAATCAAATGAAGTGAGGCATCCTAGAGGAACTTTATGGATTCCTCTAAGATGCATCTTTTCATTTCCTGAATCTGATAACTAGTTAAAAATTATAAATAAATATACTGTCTAATTAATAATACATATAGATAGTTTAAAGCTATCACAACGGACAAATCATCTGATCTATATAGATCCTTATGGTAAAGCACTGGACTTCAATAGATGTTTCATAGAAACATACACAATTTAAAACATACAGTAAGTTTTATTTAACAAAATATTTCGACGATACACAATTACTCGAACTATATTATACAATAGTGAAACACTCCGCTACGAATCATTAAATAAAGCTCTGTCGCCAATTCGCATAGATATAAATAAAAGCTGTGAAAAAAAGACCGCAGAGGTATTTAATTGACAAATATTTTCGCGACACTGGCCGTTTTAAACTTTTAAATAAAAATACTGATCTTATTTTTTAGGGGCACGTGTATTGCTTTTTTAAACGATCACTTTTTTTATCTTTTTTCATAGATATATCGGTACCTCGATACATCTGTTTGTAAATATAATATACGTAAGTGACAATTAAAATACTAATATATCAATCCTTCCATCTAAACTCAATGAACACTTTACATAACTTATCAAGTTTGTATGGGAAGGTGCTATTTTTTTGTGCATAATATATTTTAAACTTTTGTGGGACAAATTCTTTACTGTATCGTTCACTCCATTCGGACTCGTATATCAGTTCTGATTCTAAATAAATGTTAATGTAGTCTGCCTAATAGATTTTACATTCTTGATTAAGATAGATACAGAACCCTACTATCTGTATCGTATTCGCGAGTTCTAATTTGAGTCTGACTCATTATCATCACTATCTATCAGCTTTAATTGCCTGTATGTAATCTGTTAAAATAGCTCGAAAACAATACGAATTACAATGTTTACAGTACATTTTTTATAATATTTAACTTAAGAAATAATGAAGCAATGCTAGAACTTTACAGAGTAGGTAACACTGCATTGTCAAATATTATGTTACCAAACAGTAACATTAAAAGTATAGCAATTGTTATAAGCAAACAACCTCTGTCCGTCGAAAAAATAACGAAATATATTTTACACAATATTTTTAAAAATAAATTGCTGCTGGTTGTTGTGTAAAATATTTTTAGGTAATTATACTAAGTTCGGTTAAAACTGGCCAATGGTAAACCAAGAACAAACCATTGCGAGCAACAATTGCTGCTACTGGAATAAAAACTAAGTGTCATGCCCACTTACGTGTTTTTAACAATAACGCTCTTTTGCAATTAGTCGATAACGTTTCAAATTGCTTTTAAAGTCCTTGTAAACTGGAAACTTAACAGTGTATGCACGCAATGCCGTCAATATTTATCAGTTATCGAAACATTATTTCGCTCCGTAAATAATATACTTGATATTGAGGTTTTATTTAAGAGATGACTTTTCAAAATGGGCTGATACTCTCGAAGTTGAAGAGACAACTGCTTAGTAAATTGCAAACTGTATTCGAGACAGTCTCTACCTATTCATACATGTAAAAACATACTTACAAAGTAGCATGTACGAGTATTTCATTAAGTACGACACAAAAATTTATATCTATACCTACGTGAAAGGGGTTTGTGAAATAAACAACCAAAAAAAAATGCCGAAGCAATGCGTGTTTTTACCCGACTGCCGAAGGAGATATTATACAATTTGTTTGACGGGGCTACGTTAGCTGCTGCGGCTGCTGTAGTACGACAGAATTTTATATATCAATGTTCTTGTTCCGAAGTTGAAAGCTACCTGCATGTGGTAGCGTCAATATCTTTCAGTTGTAATGTTCGCACTGATAAATAAATATTATTCTCACAGGGGAAATCGCTCGACATCGCGCCAAAGGCGATAATATTCAAATTTGGATTCAACAAAAAACACAACAAGAATCCTTTTATAATGGTTTGAGTACTGTATTAATTAACAATTTAAAACTTCAACAACAAAATGAAGAAAATACTTCAATATTTAAATTTGATAATACATAGGTACTATAAGTACTAGACTTGTAAATAACTTGTTGATACGTTGTAAGAACATGTAATGTTTTAAAAAGCCTGTAAAGTAACGGACAAATTGACCTTGTATTCGCTTGCCCAGTTGCTGTGAGTTAGGCTCTAGGTTCAATACCAAGGTCCAGCAATATAACTGTTATTACATGTGACCCAAAATGTACCGGCGAACTGTGGCGTGTAAGTACAAATACAGCACCTCTCTAGACCGAAGAATACAGGTGTTGGTATTCTATCTAGATTCTAGCCTGTTTTATCCCATTGCAAAATAACTTCAGTAAATGCCTCCGTTTCGATATTCATTCATTCGTCCATTGTTATCCCCATCACTACATTTAACAGAACCATACCTATGCGAAGATATTTCATCACAGGTAGAAAAGAAGAAGAAATACGGAAATAAAGTTAAAGATAGAGTCAAGTAGTTAGGTACCTATAAAAAAGTATCGTTGGATGAGATATTTCATAAAGTAACTGAAGGTAAACTTCGCTTGTTCGTAAGATGGAATCATTGTGACACGTGTCGCCATCTGTTGATGTTGATAGATTAACATCTTTTAGTTATAAGCAAAAGATATCAACAGGCCACAGGTTGAATTTAGTTTTAGTCTAATTATTTAATTAAGAAAATTAATTCATCTTATATCTTGCTGTTTTGGTTCATAGACATTCATGTAAAAATAAAAAATAAAATGTCGACGCCTTGTGGATAAACTAGTGTCAGATAAAAAAAAATATCTTTATACTGATAGATATATACCTATTTACAGAAAATAAACAATATCTAAGTACTACTTTAATAAGAATCAAATAAGAGTAGTCTTTAATAATAATCAGGATCCACTTTTGTTGTAGCAAGTAACAATTATTTGCAAGTGCCTACCAGTTCTTTGCCGCAGTAAACAAAACGTTTTACTATAGGTGTATCTTTTTAAAATAAATAACAGAAATTCTCTAATAAAATCCAGGACTACCTCATTGGTCCAGTGGTCGCTAGCGGCTGCCAAGTGTAAGGTTCGATTCCCAATTGCATTTTCAGCAGCATCTCGGAGTGTGGATTAGTGCCCGGTTAACGGCAATTAGCTGACCCCCTATACCTATTGGGAGCTAAAACATACCGGCGTACTAGAGGTTTCGCTACCGCCAACATTGTATATTATGTTAATAGGTAAAGGTGTTTACCCAAATATTCAATTTCAAGCTATTACTAGTTTCAAGTTCAATTTACGTACGAACAATGAGAGTTGAAGTTTCACAAGTACCTATAAATACAATGTTTAATATAATAACCCTACAAATTGTAATAAAAATACTTTTATCACAATTCTGGGAACTGCTGCATAGCATATTCTGCAAGGTAGTCGCTGAGAGATAAATTTACCATAATGAGTGTCATAAGATACAGTCCCCAATTAAAGAGAATTAGCATTTTAATCATCTTTAAAGTTGAAACTCAACTACACATCTACTTTAATAAAAAAAGTCTAAAAATTCATTTGACAAAAATATTTGTTTTTTTTACTGGTTTTTAATTATATTATAACTATTACTCTTGTGTTAATTTGGTCCCTCTTAACACAAAATCAAGAGTTTTGAGAGGAACAACAACCCCTTAAGATGTAGGTAATAAAAATATTTTATGGCGCGAATGCATAAACGTTACTTATGGTGGCTACATTATAACATGTAAACTGAAAACAAAACTGGTGGGCTAGAATCGCCTTATGAAGTAATCTTTACGATTCAAATCTATTTAAAAAATTAACCAAAGCACATTCTAAACAATATTCTTATGGGAATTATATATATATTATGATAACCATTTTAGCCTAGCTAAAAAAGCTTAATGCTAAAAATAATAGACTATAAAGAACAAACAATTTTGCTACAAAATCCACCTTTATGTAGGCCTAATGCACACAAGAAGAAAACTATCGACAAATAGCTGAATACCACTCAATAATACCAGTCGTTCGTTTCCGAAACATCGTTTATTGCTCCATAACTTAAATTAAGCCTCTTATTAATTTAAAAGTTTAAATATAAATCTTATATTAACAATAAATAGGGTTACCACGTCACTGTACACTGTCCACATATCACAGTCACTTTGCCTTTACTAAGATATACACTAGGATATCTTTCGAAAGACCTATCTCTTCTCACTTATCAACTGTGTTTCACTAGATGTTCTGGTTCTTGGCTCGGGGGGCTCATTGGCGGCGCGATCCCGTGTATCCTTCTGTATAACTGGTGATAAGGACTCGGTGGAGGTGGAGGTAGCCTTAATAATGGGCTAGGGAGCGCATACCTTCCATAAACTGACAGCAAAGGAGGGTACAACCCAACTAGAGATGCGTAAGGGTTCCCGAACATCGGGTGGAGCAGCGCGCCGCGCTTGAACGCAGCCAGCCTCGACCTCGACGCGGCCGTCGATCTCCTGCGCAGCTTCCCCGTGGTCCCTCCAATAAACACGTCATCCGAGGAAGGGTCCAACATCCAGTAGTTCCCCTTCCCCGGGTCGTCGTAATGTCGAGGCACTTTGACGAAACATTTGTTTAAGCTCAGATTATGCCTGATCGAGTTCTGCCAACCCTGTTTGTTCTCCTTGTAATAGGGAAAATTCTTCATTATGTACTCGTATATGCCGTTAAGTGTCAGTCTTTTCTCAGGGCTGCTGCGAATCGCCATCATGATGAGCGCATTGTAGCTGTACGCTGGCTTCTCATTTTTCTTTTCTTCAGGGAGTGCTGAAGATCCGGGTGGTGGTGTTTCGGTCCCTGTGACGTCGAGCTCAGTGTCCGAGGGTGAGGGAGAGCGTGACGATGCTTCGGGGAGCAGGTTTCGGATGGTGAAACTATGTGGCGGAGTCATAGTGGTGCGACATCTCGGGCGGCCGGCACTCGACTGGCCGGGACAGAGCTCCGGCTGCGAGCCCCGCCTCTCGGCACCTCCTATCGCAGACCCTCCTACCTTTTGTATCGGTACGACTACCATATTTACTGATGACGACGACTTTACCTCACAAAACTTATGGGTCATATTTCTTTGAACAAAGTTCGTTTAATTTAGTGGCGTGCTCTAAGGGAATGTTCATAGGGTTGTCGGGGGTTAAAATATTATAAAATTAAAATGATCCGTCATGGTTTTGTAAACAGTTTTTTTCTTGTAACTAATATTTCACGCGTTGTTTAGCGGTATGTTTAGTTTAGTTATTTGTTGTAGTAACAGTAATGGTTCCGCAGATGTTCCCGATGTGTTAATAGTTACTATTTGACAAATTGTTTGTTGCGTCACCGCGATAATGTGTGACAAAGGGTTATTAATTTAATTTATCGCGCTAAAAGTTTAGAGCTATTAATTTATTATGATCTCTTTGTTGGCTGAACAATAGTTGAATGTTGAACTAGTTTGAAAGCTCGCCTGTTAATCAAGATAACTTGCATCTGATATAAGTTACAACTATCTATCTATCTATAATATCGAAAGTTACTTTAAAGCATCGCATCATTAGTTCGAATCCTGCATCAGTGATCCGAACAAAATAGGATATCATTCCAAACCCAACGCTGAATAAGCGTACACGAAAAATGAAAATTCTTATTTTATTGAAAAACAATGAAACAACCTAGAAGTGCTAGGTTCGAATCGATTATGAACATTGTTCCAAAATACATAACTGATGTCGCATGGTGCCCCAAAAGGACCGAGAGGCACGCCCACTTTCTCTTTAACTCTTTGCGGCATTTTACTCCATGAATTGTTGAACCTTGGCCCACATACAATTTTTTATCGTGAAATCTTACATGCACTCACACGCAGACTTGGAGCAACTCTCTGCAGGCCCTACAGACATTTGTTTCGTGAGGAGATCGAACCCGCGAGTCTGAGCACAGCATCTGATTGCTTGACCATTGCGCCAATTGAACCGTCATTCTCACAAAGCTTTATTATCTTACTAAGTTCTTAGTTTTGGTACACATTGACTTACAGGAAATGCTGTGTGAGATTTAGTGACATATTAATATTTCTAGTAACTACCTATATGGACATCTCTTTGCGATTAAGACTTAACTTGGCCAAGTGCCCTTTATCGCTAAGGTCGTCCTACAACGTCACCCATCAATTGGTAGAGCTGCAGAAATTGCTATGATGGTCATTGTAACCCAAACAAACTCAACAAGCTAATCTACCTACATCAGGACCAATTTCCAAAATTCTTCACCATTAGAAAGCTACATCATTCCCGAGTAATATAGGCTATAATTAATAAGGAATATCCACACCACGCGGACAAAGCCACTGGCGGAAAACTAGTGTTGTATAAAACTAAATAAATATATGTATACCTATAGATACATACTCAAAATAAATCTATTCATCAATGATCTACCATATAAAACAGATCCTATAACAAATCTATATACGTTTATATAATTCAGTCTACACAACACATACAATTTCCCAGATTTTCCCGGAACAAACACAATCTCGGCCCGCGACGCCCCGCCCCCGCGCCACGCCCACTGCTATGCATGTGTGTGTGTTTGTTTTGTTGTTTGGTTCAACACTGACGTGGAGGTGTTGAAACACTGAATATAAGTATGTAGTAGTCAGTATAGATATAAGGTAAACTTAGACTGCACTGTATTATACTATACGTACTATACGAAGATAGTCTGATATATGGAACATTGTGTCTAGGAAAGTCGATCACTTGCCTACTGTCTACAACCGTGCCTACAAGCTACTATAGTGCTATGTTCTGGATACGGTAGGATACTTATACAGTAAAAAAAAGAACCCAATCTACTCCGACTTTCGACATGCGAGATGTTGCACCGTGGGGTAAAATTACGAGTACCGACGTGAAGTTTTTTCACAACCATAATAACTGCCTAGTGGTAGTAAACGCGGCCTTCCAGACTTCTAAGGACTTTCTATGAAATTTTCAGTAACTAAAACTAATTTTTAAAATCTACCGCCAACATCCAAAACCTCTTGCCATTCAATTGACGATGACAGATTGAAATAAGTCTTCATTTGGAGTTGGTAGCAATAATGCTACTGGTAATAAATACAGAATATTGTTTTATTTTCATAATAACAGGCGTCTGTAGTGTACATGCCGTACGTGAGGGTAGGTGGTGGTGGCAGACGCCACGGACGACGGACGGGCGCGACCGCGGCGCGTGATTATACCACGATTGAGCCAATTGATACCAAACGAGTAGGGACTCTCTGTGGATGTAACATTATGGGACATTTTTAATAAGTTCACCTCACGATAAATTCCATCATCGACAATTAAAAGTTATTTATACCTATTATCACAGAATGCATACTATTTATACCTACATAATAGAAATTATACATAATAACTTTGTAGTTCAGTTGCTTTATTAGAGGCCTCTAAATGTTTTGACAAAATTTCGATAAGACAATTGTCGATGATGGAATGGATGGAATTAAGTAGGAACATAGTATGTATCATACATTTTCTTAAACTAATTATATACTACATATAACTACTTACTAATATTTAAACAACAAGCGCCAGTTAAAAATTAATTTTGAAGCACTAAGATTGTCTCACTTGTAACCAAACTCCTGGCCACACCACTACAGTAGAGCACAGTGTCGGTCGCAGACGCAGTGGCCGGCGACAAATATTTAACAACCGACGCGACGTAATGCATGTAAACCTTTATAATTTATGAGATTTTTAATTTAGGTAGGAAAAATCGATTTTTATTAATATTGTTAGTGCAGCTGTAGTGTATTTAGATACTTATTTTTGTCAAAGTACCTACCAGTAATAATGGTCTAGTAATAGTAGAACAGTGGACGTTAACGTAAGTATTCGACGATGACTGTAGGCAGTACCAACTTAGTGACCGCATAACATCATTACCATGAGCAATTCAGAGTTAAAATGTAGGCGAATCTTAGAACAAACTATGGTGACTGCGTTTTATTATGTTCTAAGTCCTATTGGCGTTTTTATTCTGTAGCATGCCTTGTTCCCAACTCCATTAAAACCAAGTCACGAAATCATAATTAAAACAAAAACAGCCCACTGCGCCAAACCGACATAAAGCTGCCAAAAAACTGTTCCAAAATGTTTGAAACTCCAAGCAACGGCACTCGTTACTGTTTCCCAGTAAATACTAAGTAAATAAATAAATACGACGAGTCGCGCGTGTTTTTGTCCAGATTGGAGCAATTACCCGTTCCACTGTGCGACTGCTAGGAACGTGCGAAACATTGTTTCAAATTGTTGGTTGGTTTGTCAAAATCGCTTCCGAATGTTTTTAGTGAAGCTTTTTGCATTGAACTTTTTGGATACTAGAAACTTTTGAATTCTCTTATACTCTGAACACGGATTAAAAATCTAAACTGTAAATCCAATAGTGTAAAACTAGGACTATTAGATAAACGCTGATGGCGATGCGGAGGAGTTTTTTGATGCCTTATTGTAAATAGTTATTTTATTATTATTTTATTTTAGTTATATTTAGGAATAGATATTTAATTTAGTACTTAGATACATTGTAATATATAGTTTTAGTGAATATCTTTAAATCAAATATCAATACATTAGTACAGTTTTTTTACAAGAGATGGTTAATATTTAAATTCTAATAAGTCTCTTAGCAATCCCATTTGCAACCATTCCAACATTTAGCTAACTACTGTATCCCTTCATTCAAAATCGCGTATACATAATCGCAAAGGGTGACGCGCACCCCAAAAAGAGGTCGCCTATTACACAGGACTATACCATAACCGTAACAGATTTAAGTTATAATAAAAGAGTATGAGACAATCCCACCCGATCATCATCGACAAACACTGTAGCATGACATAACCAGACCGACAGGAATGTTGTGCGATAATTGGTTGATACGTTTTGATAGTTGTAAGTTACCTAGTATCCGAATACGTTCTTAGCATGCTGATGGGATGAAGCAGCACGGTGTAATGGGCGGACAGCTTAACAGTTAAACAAATACAATTGTTTTTAGACTGTTCTGGGTGTTTGTGTGCAGTTTGTACAGCTTCCAATGATTGGAGCATTCTCATGGCTTCCGACGTCCAGTGTCGATATTGGAGCGTGTGGCTTCTTATTGGCCTTATTGGTAAAAATATAATAAAAATGTGGACGTACGTCAGTCTAGAGTACAAGCGAATACGTTATTTCAAGTCAAGCGCACTCCATCCTCTTCTACATTTTTACTTACAACATCGGGTGAGATAGTGTCAAAAAAAACTCAAATCTGGTGATTTTTGTCATAAATATTTAGGAACAATGTTGTAATTAGACACTTATGAAACTTTGGCTTTAATTTATTAAACATTTTAATGAGCTGCATACATAGAGTAGAGTAATGTAGGTACTGTTGATTACGCACAAAGACAAAGAGTATCGTGAACTCTTTCACAGCAGTTACTAAACTTGTTCACATTCTTAATTTCCATAAATGGTTTAGAATCAACTTCAAACAAAGGATCACACCTCACTAAACCTGGGTGTTCCCAGACCCTCATTTCTGTCAACCCCCATTAACCGCTATTTAACCACAATACATCTCAACACAGAAGCTCCTTTAATGATGAAGATTTTTAAAATATCATCTTTGACATAATATTTGGCTGATGATAGGCCACGTCTCAAATCCGTTGTTAATCTTACTGGATTTTAAAACGTTACAAGTTAATTAAGTATATGAAAGCATCAACTAATCGATTAATATAATTTTAATAAAATAAATGTCTGGTCTTTTTAAGTTTCCATAAGAGACTGGTGGAAAATTCGTGACCAGAGGGCTGACTTGTATATAGGCGAACACATAAGCATTGGCATTTTACGCGGCAATGCTGCCAGCCTTCTGGCACACTTCTGGGCACGTTGCCAGATGACAGTGATGCCGAGGAATACTTTTATGCTTACTATGCTTAGTCGCGTTTTAATGTATTTATTTGATAAGACTATTTGTAAGTATTGTAAATAATATAGTAACATTTTAATACAAAATCATAAAAGTAAGCTTCCCTAATATTTTTTTTATTTTCTTTCTTTTCTTTCTGGTCTAGGATTCGAACCTTGCCCTTTTGTATACTTATTACTTGGTGATATGAGTCAGATCAGTCTTGTCCCGCAACCTAGTGCAGCCCAGTATGGGTCTGTCCGCCCCTGGCGCCCTCCGGTGAGCTAGTGGCGAAAACGCCACGGGCACGCCACTGCGCCTGCGCATTCGTGCTCAATTTGTTAAATTCCGTTTTGTTTGAAATCTATTGTTGTGTGTTGTTTTTTATTTGAATTTAAGTTACTGGAAGAAGAAGGGTTGGTGTGGTTGTTATTGGTATATTTTTTAAGCATGGTCCTAGAATAATAGTTATTAAGTACGAAATACGAATACGCTCCATTTCAAATTTATGAACTCGTATAACAAATATTTTCAATGTTATTTTTTTATTATTAGATTTATTGCATGCCAAGTGTACATAAATAATTGTTATGAGTAGTTTGTATTTATTTTAGCGCTCATATCTAACTTTAGATATAGATTTACTTGGAAGGATATACTTAGAAGGCTACTTGTGCAATGTGCTTGTAAGTAAGAGAAAATATCGTAACTGTTAATACAGCATTTTTCATAAAATTTCGTGAAAACCGCATACGAAAATGAAAAGCAAAGACAAAATTACAAGTTGACATAACACCAGTGGAACACGAAATGAAACTCAGCAAAGTAGGTGTCTCATCTTAAGGAGGCGCGCTCGAGCCGCGGCTAATGTTGTTGAAATATTGATTAATATTGTCGCCATGTTGGATTGCCTCTCCAGCGGAGCACAAGAGTGCGGAAGCCGCCCTCTCCCGGATAACGTTCCGGTTTCCAATAGATACTTCCCCACCTTTGTTAGATACAAGCACACTTCAAAAATTCTCGCTTTATTTTAAAAATATACCATTGAAATTTAAAAAGAATTGTTGTAAAAGAACGCTCAATTGAGCAACTATTAAAACAATGATGAAACCTTTTTACATACATTGAGGTATTGTTAGGTTTCCTGACGAATGTTTTCGAATACATCGATTATTAGAGGGAGCATTCTTTTTTTGGAAGTTTGAGCTGTGGTTAACATTTAAATAAACTCCTACTTTAACTATTTTATGTAGAGTTTAATTTCCTAGGTTTTGATCGGTCCATAAGAATTCAAGTGGCTTTTTTAAATAACTGAAGTATCCAATCAGCAGCTGAACTAGGAGCACGTAACGCGTAAGTAACAGTTTTCAATTTACTAATATTAATTATTTGTTTGTTTTAAAGATTTATACATTTTGTAAGTGCCCGTTAGTTGGGGTAGGTACGCCTTTTTTCAGATGTTAGGTGGATCTACAGTTGTCATACAATATACATATAATTAATTAAGATACACAATATTATTTGCCTTTGAAATACCATATTCCATCGTGATAGTGTTGACTTTGTAAAACAATTTGATAGCTCGACATGTCGTCTGTCCGTATAACATACAATCATCTCACGGCGAACTTTATTCGCTCATTACGAAATTCACAGTTAGAGAGGGCTCTATGTGTTTTATTAAATGCACAACTTACAAAATCCTATCTATCACAGCCACATGTGAGCACAAGAAAAGACAAAACTCTCAGTCTAGCCCCTTTGTGACGGAAGAATAGTAAAGAAATCGACAACGATGATGGAATTAACAGTTTTGCTCTATATTTTTTTTAATCTACCGCCTGATGCTTTTCTTATTCGTATGATATACAAATCTATGCTCATAAACAACTTTTTTTAAAGCAAACTTCAACGAACAGAGCTCACCTTTAATGTCGGGCATTTTTTCATCCGTAGCACGTGCACAGGTGTTAAAAATGTCGGTGACTTGACCACAGGCACGGGGCGCCTATGGAAAACTGACAAAATAAAGATGCCATTATTGGTCCGCAAGCAGATGCTGCACAAGATATATCATTATTAAATAGAATTTAAGTTGTCACGTATTGTACGAGCCTACTACTGATTATTTTATACAATAGTTAGGTTGCAGTAAAGCTGTGAAAGTTTTCTTCGAATTGTTGCAAAGTTATTATCACTCGATAATTGAAAAAATGGTTATCTCATTGGCTGATGGATAAATGTGTCGCGTATGGTCGCGCCTTTTTAGTTTCATATTCACGTTATAATAATCGTTCCTAAACAGAATCGTTATTTCAAACTCTTGTAGAAGGATGCTTCTAATAACACTACCTTACAAAAATTATATACATATATAGGGGAAAGTTGAATCAAAGAAGTATTACATAGCCGGTGTTCATTTCCATTCCTATGTACCAAAATTATACTCTAAAGTAAAAGATTTCCTTTGCCCCTTGACTTCTACACTAGATTTTGACAGTAAGAGCTATAGGACAAAAACTATACCTACATTTAACATAGATTAAAAACATTTATTTCTTATCTATAATATTCCATTAGATTTATATAAATAAGGGTAAAAATCCCGTGGCAGACCTCAAGAAAACATTTTTATACAGCCTTTATGTTGGTCAACATGGCGACGAATGGAATTGCGTTAGTTTGCAAGAAACACGAACACTTTTAATGATACTCTACGTTTCCACGCAGAGTGATGTGTTGTGCCATTTACTCTGTCATTTTATTCGTATTTATGTATTTACTTCGCAAACAAGTGTTAATAAGTATATGAAACATAACTACAATCTATTAAAAGTTTCAGTTATGATATTGTTAGAAACTTCATAAGAAGTCTAAGTTAGAAATTGCTCCCTGTAATAAATTGTTCTTCACGGAAGTGGGAAACTATAATTGTACCTAGCCTAATTAACAGTGCTAACTAGAAAGGGTAAATTAACCCTCTTAAAACATGTAATGGCTATAATTCCAACCCTTCGTCGCTCGATTTCTTCCAATTTGCAAAACAATCCCTCAAATGGCGATGAACGAGATGTTACATACCAAACTTTTTTCAACATCTGTCGTAGCCCCGTGTCCATTCTGCCGCTGTATTATTTTCTTTTTTTACCGCGTTCCTTTTGCAGTTTCGATCGGATTTGTCTACGGGGGGTCGGGATTGTACCACTAACGATTGCTTACGAGTACTGTTGAGGTTATTGCACGTTTTCGCTCTTTGATTGTCCGAATGTGACGGATTTGCGATTTAAACGCTATTCAGGAAATGACATTTGAGCAAAGAGGATTAGAGAAAGAGCGGCTAACAATGGTCGGTGTGGATTACAAACTTGTGAACGTTTTGCTTAGTTTTTAAATCATTCAAAGCATTTTTCGATAATTATGAAGCCATCTGTCAGATTCAATCGGTCAGTCAATCATATCGTTTTAGTAGGTATCATTCATTGACTCTATGTGGCAATTCTTAAAATATGTGTGAGTTAAAATTATAAATACTTACCTATAGTATTGAAAGTAGAACGTTCACTTTTCACAACGTCAATGTAGTAATTGTCAATAATAACATATTTGGGACAATTTCGCCATAAACATTTCAATACGTGAGAAAAGCATTTAAAAACTTTCTCAAGAGTAAGCAAAACAAGCCTCTAGAGAGTACGATATCAATTGATCATCTGCCTACATTCTACATGTATCCGATTTAATTAAGTCGTTTGCGACACGTGAGGCTCAATGGGAGCGCGCCTTTGCATTGTAAACGACTAGTGTCGCATTGTTGGCAAGCAGTGGGAGGTTGGCCCGGTTTCCGAACGCACCTGTCGACGTCATATAGGATTCGAAAATCAAATTTAAAAATTAAACGTTAAAGTTGAAATTGGTGCAGTGCAAGAGTTTGTAGCGTGGGTCTTATACAAGAAAGGCAAAAATATATTCAGCTTACATTACAAAATTTCAAGAGGTAAAGTTCTGCACTACGAAGTGATTACTTATTTGCTATTGACTAGTCAAAATCATACATTTGCTTAGTGAAGGAAAAATGGATTTTAAATTAAAAAAACCTAGGTATAGGTCTATCTGGATTATCTGGGTGGGTAGGGGTAGGGGTATTATCTGGATGAAAAGAGCTGAGGATCGGGCTCGATTGCGTTCACTAGAAGATGCTTCACGGTTAGCAGTGGACGAATACGAGCTGATGATGATTATGACGACGAAACCTATTTTGAATCCATCCTACATAATATTTTATACGTAGATCCTTCTTAAAGCAATACATCATGACGTCACATGCCATAACGTATGCTAAACACAACCTCTCACAAACGTCTCAATATGCCGCGCCGACGTGTTAGACTTATTGTAGATCTGTAACAATGGTGATAATTGATCGTGTCGGTCGCCTCATGCAGATGGCGGCGACACCCTTTATTTGTTACATATAAGACAATTTTATTATCTCCGCATGTAACAACTGACTATAACAAGATGGCAGTCAATCTTTTGACGTTCCGTTTGTGTTAGAGGTTTTCTAAGAACATAAAATTGTAATTAAAATTGTACAGATGTACAAAAATTTATTTGTTGTTGTGGCAATAAATACATTTGTAACGGAGCTTGGTATGAAGTGTGAATTCTGGCAATAGTGATAACAAGCACTGACTTAAATTCGCAAATCATGTGTTCAGTTCTAAGCAGGCATTATTTTGTTTATTAATAAATCTGATACACCCTACTGTTTAGTGTATATGAGTTGATCAATTCTTATTCTCTATCGTACCTAGTTTATCGGTTGTATAACCTAGAAGCAAAAAAAACTTAGGTATGTCTTATATAGGTTTAGAACCCGCGGAGTGTATTGATTATGTAGGCCTCAGCTGTTCCTCGAGGTGAACAAGTCCAGATTTTTTTACAGCAAGCGTACGAGCCTTGTATTGTTAGTGAAAAAGAAACATGAATTTTAATCTAACTAATCTATCGTCACCGTTGTTAAAAAAACCCTACTTACATTATTTCCACAATATCCTGATACTGATTGGTATGTTACAATATTTGACATGCTAACACAATTGGAGGTTAACACAAAAGTCGAAGTAACGGTAGCGTCCCGAGCTATTGACAGTGCTAGCATGTGATGGATTGTTATGGGTACAAAAGGTAGCACATTGGGTTCGTACATACCTTACCATAGTTGTAAAGTGTTTTACATGAGAATCCAAATGTTTTTATGTTAGCCTTAAGTTTTGGTAAGGTATTTCGTTGAAGTTGCTGGCCTGTCATCTTGGCCATCTTGGGCAATGTTTGGATGTTTTATGTTTGTTGTTTGGAAAATAATAATAACGGTACGTACAGACTACTGGGTTTCTCAAAGTACCACATATTTATTCTGTTATTTTATTTTCTTGGACTTGAAAATTTAATTGATACAAAAAAAAACAGAAAAAGTGCTAGTCACGATACCTCAAGCATATATTTTATATGTAAAAGGGTTTTTCAATAAGAAATTGTTTTCACGGTGAAACAACATAACGAGAAACAAGGAATTCCAAAATATATTCTTCTTCTAAATCTTTCACCGTAGAAATTAATAAAAATATTTGTACTTAATGGTGTGCTATTGACTCAACAAGCAGACATTGTCGTCGTACAAAAATATACAAATCTGAATACAAAAACAAAATCCGCACGGACAATGGTACTCATCATTACGAAAACATTAACGCACGTCGGCCTGCGGGGTGCCAATTATTTTTACTCGCAACCCCATCACGCGGTGATTATTCGCACTAGCAACACTTACACTCGTTCATCATCGGTCAGTCGCGTGCGAGTCGGGGCGGCACGCGACTCCATGGGAGCTAAGCGTTTTAAAAACACTACATGTTTTATATTGAATTCCTCTTCGCTTATTTGTTTCCCTTGGGTTCCTATTAATAACAAGGTCGTTATCTAATCTTGTGTGGGGCCTTAAGTATAACTCAAAATGGCCGTTATCCTTGTACCCATATCAGCAACCTAATCCCCCGGCCTGATGGTACTATCCGTATGATTTCTCTATTATCCGTTCGTATATGGCTGATTTCAAATTTCAAATACTTATTATATGGACTAAGTTATTATTGACGAAGTTGTTTACAAGCACAAGAGGATATCTGCTCGCTCTTAGCTCTCAAAACTCGATCGCTGGGGCAAAAAGTTTTTTGAGTAAATGCACCAGAAACGCAGAAGACGGCTTCCAACGAGATGAACAATCGACCTGATAAAGGTCGCTAGCCTACAAACTATTAAAAATACTTTTCCCATAGTTGAATCGCTTGTATGTACCTCTCTAAATTTGCAAAAGCTCTTTAATCTTTGCGTTAGTTCTTGAGTACCCTAGAAAGACTAATCATCTAAAAATTCGACATGGTATAAAAGTCTCCCTAAATTTGAACTAACATACGTTAGAGAGAAATGAAATACAATTCCCACTGCATACATAAAATCTTATAACGAAATTCTCATACTTATTAGCGGGACTGTACTCAAAAATCACTGAACTTACAAAAACTTAAGCAATTAATTCGCGACGGATCACCGAAGCGCGCGAGCTTGCACAAAGGCGGCCATGTTTAACAAATAACCTTAATCTGGAATTCGCGCCATTGTCACACCCTGTTTACGGCGTCCAGCCGATTAAGCACCCAATATTCCCGCCCATTGTGTGTTCGCCAGATTCGCCACTCAATCGTAATAAAATTGTGGGAATAGAGCCGTTTTCTGAACTTTTCTAATTGTGTGAACGTATTTATTACTCATAATTGGTTTTCGACAGATGTTAATGAATTCAATTCTTCAATGTTAATTGATATTGCGTTAAGCCATTGTTCTGGGTTGAACTGTTGCAATTACTTATGAAGAAACTTTCGCCGTAATATCGGTAAACGCTATTATTACAAGTAAATCGTTAGTCGTAAATTGAAATAGAAATTATGATATATTCTGTCATGAGATATTTTTACTTTTTTACAATGCAAACTGTACCTAGGTACTTTCGAGATGATATTGTCATAATGTATAGAGATTTATACACTGTGATATTGTACTGCTCTTTTACGAAGTAAAAAACGCTGTTTCTTGGGCATGTATACAAAGAACTGAAAGTACAGTACCTACACTACAACTGCAATTGATAAATTTAAATTGTTTTCCTGGTGGCGGCTGGCAAAAATTGCCATATTGAGCAATTCCCCTGGAGTTAACATACCATCACGCCTATATTCCCCGAAGGGGTAGGCAGAGGCGTACAAATTTACACCCACATTTCCCTGGTATGTTTAGGTCTTATGTAATTTGGGGCGAGCCTGTTGCCATCAAACGGGTACAAATCCAGACTCCGAGCTGCTACTGGGAATTTCACCCGAAAAAACCGAACAACACTGCTCCGCCCGGGGATCGAACCCAGGACTTTTAGCGTAGCAGGCACCCTTGGGACCACTAGGCCAACGAGGCCTTGGAGTTAATTTAATATTTAAAATCGTAGCAGATGCTTAGTTAACTACCCAACATTGTCTAATGTGAATGTTAGGGTTCTTCGAAAGCGGCCTTCTTGTCCTAAATTCCAATAATATTTTCTTTTTGTAGAGAAACCAAGTCTAACAATTGTTGCGGGAAGATAAAACGTTTTGTCCTGCTATGTCTAATATAGGCACAGATTACATAACCATAACATGGCTATGTTGAACCCTTTCAAATTCTATGGAAGCGATGAGGATGCCGAAATTAACATCAATATCCCTAAACAAACCATCAATTGTTCCCAAAATCACTAATTCCTTCCATAATACAAAAATAAACTATGGCAAAATACAACAACATTGCGTTCGAATTAACTATGTTTGTGCAACGGTATCGGTTACTGAACGGGGCGCGCCCGAGGGCAGTGCTGCCAACCTCTGGCTGAAAACAATTAAAACTATAAAAGAAAAATGGCGGGCCCGTGGGTGCCCACGGCGAGGTTGTGGGAATGCACCCATTGTTTCTGATCTTATTGATGTTCACACGCGGAGTCCAGACAGCCGGTGTCGATCGGAAACAATGCGATGTTGATTCGCGACTCAATCAGCCTCTACATATGGCGTTTTTGTTCAATGTATGATATGCGCTCACTGAGCTGAAAGTTTTCCACCTCCGGGAGTATGCTCTACTAATCGTACGTGGCATGGAATAATAAAACAATGAAGTGTATGGTTTACAAATGCTCGACTGAATTAATGGTCGTTTTGCAAGTAGCAATTAGGGGGGTATACCTACTACTAGGTCGATAAGAAAGATTACAAAGATTACTAAAAATAACAATTGCCACCCCTACCTACTTTAAAATAATGTACCTACTATTCTCTCTATTCTAACGGCAGCAATGAAGTAGGTACCGCTGACTACCGCTACGCTGCCAATTTTTGCCGATTTTATTAAAAAACAAATTACCTAGCTCTGAAAGCAAGTAACAAGTACCTACAAGCTTCGCTTTTTTTGGGACTACATGGTTCTATACCTACATTTAGTGTTATTATTATGTATAGATATATCACTACTCGCACTCCTGAAAATGGAAATCCGGAAACCTCAAGAAATACACCCTCTCGGTTAAAACTACGTAACATTATCATCTCAAATCAACGACCCTTGAACTATGAGCTTGATTTGCATACAACTGTGCTGGCGAACCTGATCGCGCGTATCGCACGTATGGTTCGGTGTGGAGTGGGCGAGCGCGTGCCGAATCGCGCGCGCGCCATACTTCAAACTCCTTATACTTCAAAAATAAACGCTTTCTAAGTGGTTAATTGACGCACGTGTTTAAAACGCTATTGTTTAAGAGATAACCACGAAAATAGTGTGGAAGAGTCCTTCAATAGCTTTTGAACTGTCCATCTCCGACTCTCTTTTTTATCTACCTATTGTCATCCCTACCCGACGGCGTAGGTACTACGTCGCGATCGGTCATTTTCGCGAAAAGTTACGCGTTCCAGTAACAAAAAAACTACTAATGGGATACATTCAAATTCAATAGATCAATCAACATTTAAACTGTATTGCCATCAGATTACGAGAGCGACGATGTCAGTGGGCTAATCTTTGGAGAAAATCGTACGGTCACTTGATATCAGAAAATGGTTCAATGGTTGTTTTAAATAATTTCGCAAAAAACTGACTAGGAACACAACGTATGATAATATTATGTAGGTAATGTACCTATCGTTTATTATGGAAACCTAAACAATATTATCGTTATTAGTAAACTGTGTTACATACCGCCATCTAGTATCGAGTAGATGAACTGAGTTTAAAAATTTGCAATTTTTTTTAAATATTATACGATATATAGATTCCATAAGAGCTCTGGAGTTGCAATTTATTTTTTTATAAAATTTATGCAAAATGGAATTGTTAACTAATGTAGTAATGTGCCATTTCTTTATCGAATCGAAAATGGTGCGGATTTCTTTTTTCAAAATTCAAAATATTTTTATTTCAATTAGACCATATAAATAGGTACTTTTGAAACGTTAAATTAGTTGCACGGTTCCAAAAAAAGTGGGTCTTATGGAGAAGAGCCGGCAAGAAACTCCATAGATACTCTTTTTTAAAAATATGTGTGGTAACAGTAACAATTGTTGTGAATAGTAATGAGGATGATGCAGCTTGATGTGTAGTTGCAGAGATTAAAGTGTAGGTAAGTATTACAATTGAAATTACTGCCATAGTAGTAAGAGCCGACCAGTCCCGACAGACAGCACCCGTTCACGAGCATGACGTGTGTATCGGCGCCGTTTGACTCAACCAAATGAAATGCTTTGAAATGCTATCTAATAATAATAATGGTATCAGAGTGCAGAGCCACCTTTTATTTAACATTGTAATAACAGATAAATAAGTGTCAGCTTTAATGTTATATTTTACTTGCTTTCGCAATATTTTCTTAGAAATGTCGCCCGTGAGTGCGCAAACAAGCAACACGATCACCCGTAATCTGTGAAAATAAGTAAATTGCTACTTAAGCGAGAAATTGACCTGTCATCACAAACAAATAGCATTAGGGGAAAGCTCTCTGTATATTGGAGCTTCCTGCGGTCAAGTTACGTATTACGACCGGCAGAGGGCCAGCAAATATTTGATGTCTGGTAATTGTCATACGAGAAGAAAATATCCTTTTACAACGTCCCTCGTGTGTTAAAGTTTACTAGCAGTGAAAAAAGATATCTGCTACGTTATGGTGTTTTAATTTGGGTAGTTATTTTTATGTAGGTAGGTACCTGCCTATCTTTTAGGTTGGGGCACAGTATAAAAAGGAAAAGGAGTGGATGGGGTGTGATAATAATTACCGGTATTAATTATTACAATTATGTTAATGGTGACGACCAATAATAATTATAAGCTCAATTTAACCGTAGCTTAGACAAACACTAGGTAGGCACTATCAATGTGTGTATCGGTAGGTATGTACTACCGTGTGATTGTATTTAAGCATGCTTTTCAAATCACACGGTAGGTTACTTATTAAATACGTAAATACAAACATACAAACTATTTCAAAATATCGCGGCCACACTGATATGAAAAACTAAATCAATGAACTGTCAATTTAAAGTTCAGTTCTGCTTTAAATGTCACAGTAGTTTTTATAATATTTCAATAAAAATGAATGTTCACAAACTATGGGAGTACAAGGAGTACATAAACGTAAATGGTATGATGTTAACCAACGAACTCATATCTTTACTTCAAAATTCGTTGACATTATTGCAAGTTGAGAACCATTTCACCCACATACAATATTGGGGGAAAATATACGCAGTAGACTTCGATTACCACATCGCTGTTGGCATTAACACTGACGCCTTAAATGATCGTAAATATTTCTACACCACAGATTTTAAATTCTGGGGCTTACTACCCAGGGCAAAGAAAAAATACAAACAATTGTCTCTTCTAACAACATTTCCATTTAGAGGCGAGCCAGCTCTAAAAGTAAAGGTCTTAGACGAAGCTTTGGAAGAGAATCATCCTGATAGATGCAAGATTATGAAAGAGGAGAGTCGCCTCTCTGCTACAATCAGCAATATTTGTGACGAAGCTGAAGTGTGCGCCCGCGGGCAGCTGATTAAGCAGCCATCGGGTACTGTGGTAATCAATCCAAATTATTACGGTTTGAATGCTCCCGAAGCAAAGCTTTTGAAATCGTATCTCCACATAAGACCTGCTCAGCATCGCTGGAATACGAATCTACTTACTAGACAAGACTACAACTACAGTATGGACTTTCTGGATTCTATTGATCGGGACATTCCAAATGGATGTTGGAACCTTTCCGTGGAGCAGAGCGGGTCTCTCGTGTATTTAAAAAGTCTCTATTGGCCCGGAATGATGTTCTTTCATAAAGTGAGAACACCCGATGCCGGTTTTCTTTATGTTGGTAACGGCCGTAAGAATTTAGATGTACCTTTTCTGCTATAATTTTTTTTTCATTAAAAAATTATGAGTTTCCTCTTGCATGTAATTTTAGTAAATATATTAATTATTATATTACGTTACTTTTTTAATACTTAGTTTGGCGCGTTTTAATACTTATTTCAAGAAAAAAATATTGGATTAAAATAAATAAAAACGAAAGCTCAAGTCGTAGGCTGTCGTTTTAAATCATTTTAGTTTCACGGAATACAGTAAAGTAAAAGGCCGGATACATGGGCGAGTAATTCCGTCACATACAGTCCCTCAGCCCTCTCCCAATGATGCACCCACCATACATGTATACAGTTCTCGCCAATCTTATTGTCCGGCCTGAAGTTGGCACGAGCTAAATTCAAGAGAAAAATATTGGATTTAAGTTATTTTTATTAAAACGACAGCGACTTGAGCTTTCGTTTTTATAGTCCAATGTTTTTCTTTCTCCAGTTTCTACGGTTTCTATAGCCGGGTTGAAATTAGCTCGTGTCAACTTCAAGCCGGCGATTGAGGGATGTCGGATGAAATGCAATAAAGTATCGATGTATTTCGTATCGATATTTTTTTGAAAATATCAATATCGATATTGATTTTTTTACTAAAAAATATCGATATATTGGCCAACTTAATAACCAAATTACTACATTTCCAATACCTATTAAATTAAACGTTTAACGCTTTTATTTTGGTCAGAGAATCAGCATTGCCATACAACGTGGCGATGCGGAGGAAATTTTTGATGCCTTATTGTAAATATTTATTTTATTATTATTTTATTTTAAATATATTTTGGAATAGATTTATAACCAAATTATAAAACAGCAAATCAAGTAGACCAAAAACAAAAAATACTTAAAAATAATTTGTTAAAAAGATGTTAGTATAAAAAAACTATTCCTTTTTGGATTTTTTTAATCTTAAAACTTATAAATGTTTATTGGTCTGAAAAACATATTGATTTTTATACCTTTTCGATACTTGGAATTTTATAGCGATACATCGATATAATATCGAAATATTAAATATCGCTCAAAAATATCGATTCATTGAAAAAATAATATCGGTGTATCGATATTTTTCAACAAGCCTATCTACGTCTATGGCAACAACACACAATACTTCAAATTTCAGGCAGGCAACATTGAAAAATGTCACTATTCCGTTTTCCGTTCGGTTCACCTGTCGGATAAAAAATACCTTGGTTGGCGCTTAAATAACCGGCGTTTGTGCTTTTTTCGATATTCTCTCGCATTGTTATAATACCTCTTGATTATTCTCTAGAAGTGCTAAAATGGCTACAGACGGCGTCAATATCGCCACCGAAGACGCTGAAATGGCGGAATGTGATGGGGACAAAGTTGTTACGATGATGGATGTTTTACAAGAGCAACAGGACTTCGAAGAAGATGCTAATGCAGTCCTTGGGGCATCCGACGACAAAAACTGCACTTATTCGAAGGTAGGGTATGGCTTCTTGAGTTATAAAACCTGTAATATTTTACAAACATGGCGTAGCAAGATTGACGTTGCAAATGTGTTAGATCACGTTATTTTGCCTTATTTGTAGTTATTTTGTACCTAAAACAAGCTCATTAACCCAAATCAGTCGCGTACGTGGCTCATAAAACCCACAATTTTAGGATAATCCTAAATACGACGTTCATTACCAATACAATATGCGTAGTACAAAGGAACCCAACAGTGATTTACATATCGTTTAACTACCCCTAACAATAAACTGATCGCTAATCCAATCCATTAGTTATAGAATGTACAATGAGTAAACACCCCATTCCTCCTTTACCACTTAATTACTTCGAATCTTGCACATGATTGTATTATTTATTAGCTATGTCTAGATTGAGATTCTATTGCTATTTGACAAAAAAATATTTTGGCTAAAAGTCCATACCCATAATTTCGCTAATTTAACAATTAGGTATGAGAATACATGTTACAAATTATCAGAGATATTGTTATCAGCTCCAATTTCAGGCTTTCTCTTGTTTGGAGGTTATATTATTATCATAAAAATATAATGAGCATTTATATAATCCCATAAGCCTAGTATCAGCAATACATTATTATAAGCCTTGTCCCATTGCAAGGCAGAGGCCACCCCACTCTGCTTCCACCATAATTGTACTTATGATAGAAATATGTACTTATACCCAATACATATCAAATAAAGTAAGATGTACCATTAGATATTGTGCTATAGAGAATTTCTAAACAAAGTGAAAAGATTTGCAATGCTAACAGTGACAAGAAAGACCAACTTCTGCTGTACCTTCAATGTCTATTACAAAAATGCATGTACAGCACTGAGTGATTTATTTCTTCTATTATGTCACAATAAAATCATATATTCTTCATTACAGGGTTCCATCAAAAGACAAGCTCTTTATGCCTGTCTTACTTGCTGCACAGAAGCGAAGACAGACCCTACCAAGAGAGCTGGTGTGTGCCTTGCATGCAGCTTAAACTGTCATGAAAACCATGAACTTATTGAGTTGTACACCAAAAGAAACTTTAGGTGTGATTGTGGCAACCCAAAGTTTAACTCCCACCCTTGCACATTCACACAAGACAAAGTTGACCTCAATGATGAAAATATTTATAACCAAAATTTCAGTGGACTCTACTGTACCTGTCAAAGGCCATACCCAGACCCAGAGTCCACCATTGAAGATGACATGATTCAGTGCATCATTTGTGAGGACTGGCTCCATGCCTCTCATCTAGAAGCTGTTGTTCCTGCGAATGACCAATATGCAGAAATGGTCTGCAAAGCTTGTATGGAGAAGAATGAATTCTTACATGATTACAGTTTGTTTGCTGTTCATGTTGAGACAGAAGATGTTGATGTAACTATCAATGGGGAAGCTAAATCATCAGAAAATAGTATTTGCAATGGAGAATTGGCTGAGGAGAAATTGGTTAATGGTGTAGAACAAAATAAAACCAATAAGGATGGTGCAGATGTTAAAATTAATTCAGATGTCAAAATGAATGATAATAATGAAAATGGTGAAGCCAAAGACGGTTTGGAAAATTTAAAAATTAATGAAAATATGCTAACAGAGGCTAGTAAGGAAATAAACCAGAATGATTCAAGTAATATAAATGGTGAATCAATAGAATCAAAACCCAAAGAAAATGATAACCTAAATAGGGAAAATGACAGCAAAATCAATTTGGATACCGAAAACAAAAAAACTGAGGAAGAAGTAAAACGTATTGATTCTACTGACAAAAATGAATTATCTAAATATAATGATACATCTGTTACCCCTGAAGATTCAAAAATTGAAGACGAAAATACTTCAGCAGCACAACCTAAAGATATGAATGCACCTAAAATTGAAACTAATCTGAATAATGAACCGTCAGGTGATGACAAAATGGTTACAGATGAAAAAACTGACAACAAAGAAGACAAGATGGAAAACATTGAAACAAAACCACATGAAACTAATGAGGCACTAAAGGAGCCAACTGAAACACAACAACAAAGTATTGAACAATCCAAAAAAGATTGTGGTGAAAATGACATTCCAAATGATGGAGACAAATCAGAACAAAAACCTTTAGATGATCTTAGTTCATTAACAGATGAAAATCCAACTTCTAAATTAAACAAAGATATGACTACAGATCAAAAACCTACAGAAGGGACAGAACAATGTGAAGATAGTAAAATTCAAGACATTGAAATGAATAATGAAGATTTGCCTAAAGAAACTTCCGAAAGTGAAGACAATTCTCAAGAAAAACCAGAGCCTGAGGAGAAAACTGCTTCTGCCAATGTTGAAGTGCCTGACACATCACAATCTGAGAGTGACGAAAAAGAAAATACTGATGTTAAGACTGATTCCGTAATGGATGCCATTGACGAATTATTACAAACAACAAATGAGACAAACAGTAAAAATGCAAATAAAGAATCTACCAGTGAGTTGAAAGAAACGAAAGAACCTGTTGAGACAGCAGATTCTACTGACGTCGAAATGAATACTGAAAACAAATCTTATAATGAAATATCTGAAAAGGCAGATGAAAGTACTAAAACCACTCATAGCACTAATGATGGCACAAAAGATGTTGAAATGACAGATGCTTCTGCTGAGAAAGAACTGGTTGTAAATGAAAGTAAATTTGATGACTCTTCTACAATTGATTCTGGCAGTAAAGATGAGAATTATATGAAAGCAAGTGACAGTGTGAGTAAAAGTGAAGCACTTGACAATGAATCTCCTAAAGACAAAGATGATAAATCTGACGTGACTGACACAGAAAATGAAAATATTCACAACAAAAAAGAAAATGAAGCTTTACACACAACAGAAAATAATCTGGCAAAATATACTGATGAAAATGATAGTGGAAATATAATGAAACCTAAAGAAATTGAGTTGTCTCCAATTAATGATACAGTACCTAATGCAATTGAAAACACAAAGGAACACAAACGGAAACTTAGTACTGACTTATCAGACGATATCTCTTCAAAGAAAGCTAAAATAGAATGTTTGAGACCCAAAGGAGTAGAACGAGTTCACAAGGGAGCTACATTCTGGCCTTCTAATTTCCGACAAAAATTGTGTACATGTGCTGAATGTCTTACAATGTACAAGGACCTTAAAGTCCTGTTTCTAACTGACTTGGAAGACACTGTATTTGCTTATGAAAGCTTGGGCAAAGAGAACGTCGCCGGTGGAGCCTCACAGTACGAAAAAGGTCTTCAAGCACTATCTTCCTTAGACCGAATACAACAAATAAATGCTCTGACCGAATACAATAAAATGAGAGACAAATTACTAGATTTCCTTAAGAGTTTCAAAGACAGAAAAGAAATTGTCAAGGAAGAAGATATAAAAGCATTTTTTGCGGGGATGAAACCCCGGCGAGAGCCCGATGGCGTTTATTTCTGCAGATAAAAGTAGTGCATAGTGTTAAGAATTATTTTTTATGATTTCTACTAATTTGATTCTATGACCGCATTCCCCCTTTAGTACTGTTATGATTGATTGATGGTTATTGAATTCTCAATATATTCATTTTTATGATATTTTCATTTTCATTTCTTATTACCGTGATTACAACAAATAAACATTTTACCGTCTATTTGTAATATCGGAATATTAGCTCATTACTAATCCTTAATAACTTCTAATCCTTACTTCCTAACTAATATTATAAATGCGAAAGTCTCTCTGTCTGTCCCGATTTCACGCCGAAACTACTGAACCGAATTGAATGAAATTTGGTACACAGATAGTCTAGAGCCGGAGAAAGGACATAGGATATTTTTTAATGCTAGTAATAAATAATAAATATGTAAATATCCTGGGACACCAGGAATTTTAGATTACGTCTGTGGTATGTCCCGAATAAGCGGTGCTAATCTGTACTCGTGACGGTGTGGGAGTGAGCAAAAGGGAATTACAGTTCGCGCCAAACTTATTGTCCGGGTTGAAGTTGGCGTTAGCTAACTTTAACCCGGCCGTAAAAATCAGAGAAAGAAAAATATTAGATTGTAATAAATAAAAACGAAAGCTCAAGTCGTAATCTGTGGTTATAAATTATTCTGATCCAATGTTTTTCTTTCTCCGATGTTTGCGGCCGGGTTAAAGTTAGCTAGCGCCAACTTCAACCCGGACAATAAGTTTGGCGCGAACTGTACCCGCTGAATAAGGCCTCTCCCACACATACGCGGCCTGCGGTGGCGGTCAGTACAACTGACTGACAGATTAATCATCATTACAACTCACTGCACTGATATGTCATTCACATAGGTACTAATTGCAAAGAAATTAAAAATTGGTTCCTTTCTGTTATAACTGTTATATTACATATATATTACCTAATTATCTATATTTATATATATATTATACTTATTTATCAATAAAATCTTATATTTAAATATATGGTTTGGTTATTGTATATTGTTACATTAATTTACAGTTTACCACTATTGTTTAAATATTTATTTTTTTGTACCTATATTTTTTTACTTAGGTATTCAATTTAACCCAAAGGTTGACTGGCAGAGAATGCCATATGATATTAAGTCCGCCTTATGTGCTGCTATTGTACATAAAAGAATAAATAAATAAATAAACAACTGACCGCCACCGCATGTTTGGGAGATCCCTAATGTAGTTATCAAAAAAGAAGTATACGGGATCATAATTACATATAAGATTGTGCCATAATGTAAACGCTTATGTAAATATTAATGTAAATTATTGTTACCTGCTTGGAACACCAACTCTGGCAGAGATAATTTTGTCAGTTTGCAGACTACAATATATAATATAGATAGACTATATATATATATATACAAAATAATTAAATAACGAGGAATGAAAAATACGGCTGAGATATTATTGTTTTGAAAGGATTGCAGATCCTTGCAAAACTCCCATAAAGGATTGAATACACACAAATACCTTCTGTTGGTGGGTTAACTAGAAATAATCATTTATTCAACTTAAAATCATTTGAAGATATATAACATTATCTTTATTTGTGAAAGCTTGTAATTAGGAAAATCATTACTCATGTGTTAATCTACGATTGTAATTTGTCTGTGAGCTTTCCTAAAATTAATAAATTAGTGACAAGCAATCCGTTGCTGCGCTAGAGGTCGTCGTCTGTTCCAACCCGCGCGCATCACAAATTTATTTGTATGGTCTACAGATAGTGTTGATACTACTCTCTAGAAACTACAATAATCTTTTAGGTTGCTCTAACATGAAATGAAACTCATTATACATAAGATAATTATCTTTATTATCGTAAGAGGTTATGGAGGCGTTATCACGATCACGCATACAGTATATCATAGTGTCCGGGCCGGTAGAGCAAGTGCACCAGCGGCTTAGAACCCTCCGGGAAGTCGTGCGCTATCACCTGCAACAAAAATATATTTACTAAGTTGATCTAGAATGCTATATAACTAAGTAATGTTTCTATGTTGGCAATACCAGGGTCATATAATAATATATTACTCCAGACATAGCAGTAATATCTGCTGTCTGGATCTTGACTAAAAGAAGCCTACCTATGTCCAACAGTAAATGAATGCATGCTGATGATCCTCATGGCCAAAAACGAGTGATCATATTTTGACAATATTGCCATATTTTATGCTCGCAGATCATAGTGATATGCAATCTATGTACTTATTTATGCCCATACTATGAGTTGAATTGAATTCATTAATTGTTGAAAAGTTATACATGTAGGAATATTATCATGATGCTTTTCATCAGATTGTGAATGGTGAAAATTAAATTATTGTTAACGATCAATACCTTACTCACCTGGCTGCCAGTGCCGCGGTCCATATATTTCACTCTGACGCCGACATTAAGAGCATTGCTCAGCGCTATTATATGAATGTGGTCAGACTCCTTATACATTGGTTCCACTTCCTGAAAAATAAGTTAGGATAGTGGGTATGGGTAAATACTTACTCATACAGTTTGCGCCAAACTTATTGTCGGGGTTGAAGTTGGCACTAGCTAACTTTAATTCAGCCGTAAAAATCAGAGAAAGAATATTATTAGATTATAATAAATAAATAGGGAAGCTCAAGTCGTAGGCTATCGTTTTAAATAATTTTAATCCAATATTTATCTTTCTCCGAATTTTAAGGTCGGGTTAAAGCTAGCTCGTGCCA
This sequence comes from Acronicta psi, assembly GCA_946251955.1. Lineage (NCBI taxonomy): Eukaryota > Metazoa > Arthropoda > Insecta > Lepidoptera > Noctuidae > Acronicta > Acronicta psi. The sequence continues at coordinate 14,664,334 of OX276475.1, read as the reverse complement.
ACTTCAACCCGGACAATAAGTTTGGCGCGAACTGTACCTTTAAACAAATTGGTGCAATAATGTATGCTGGCTTGTAAGTGACTTAAAAGACATGAGCACAGCCTTGCTATTGAGATAGGTACTACATACATCATCCTATGGAAGACCATACCTGTCTACAAAACTCAGTAACAGTACGTGGTCCCTCAATGAAGTTCTGATAAAAATCATTCTCTGTCTGCAGCTGGCCAGAGGTGACAAGACGCAAGTACACCACAAAGTAGTCAGAGTAGCCCTGCTTGTTGAACTTGTCGTGTAGCTCTGCTCTGACTGTCTCTAGTGAGTCAGGTGAGCCCCCTGCTTGCTCACCCACTCTTTGCACCACTTCCATAAACTGAAATTAATAAAAAATACTAAGTTTTTATTATGTTATTAAATACTAAAGAAAATGGAAATTAGATTTATGGACATAATTTTCTAGTGTATATTTGCATGTAATATACTTTCATTTGATCATCAGTTTAATTTATTTTATTATTAGATTGCAAACTTGTTTACAAACCCTAGAAATGTGTTGATTGATGATATTTCTAGCCAAGAAATGCTACAGGCTAACCATGATTTTAAATAAAAACCTAAGAAAACTTACTTGTTTTTTGAAAACATAGTAATAGAATATCATTGAAAAATAGACTGTACAACATTTTAGTAGTGTGGATAAATATATCAAATAATTGTGATAATTACAAACAAATAACCGTAAGAAAACAACAACAATAACTAGATAACCTATAAAATAAATATAAAAAAAACTCACGGTCTCATAGAAGTCTTCCACTGTGAACTGTGAGAAACCCAAGGCGACAAGAATCTCCTTAGAGTTCTTCGCTATTTCATAAAACTTATCGTATTCACTCTTATCCGTCAGTAGATGTTCTAAATATGCGTACGAAAACGCACGGAAGAAACAGTTGCCGTCCGGCCGCGTTCTCCTAATATACTTATACTTAGAGGACAAATCTTTTACTTTTAACAGGTACACTGGATCCTCATTATATTCCTTTTCTAATGATGACAATGGTTCAAGTTCACCCACGAGCGGTATCGTTTCCGATATCTGCAAAACAAACACAACACAATGTCAAAAGTAGTAATGTAGTTTTTCGTCAAATATATAATTTTTCACACTATAAATGGGTCCCCTTAGGACGCTCACCTCTTTCTCTATCTCGCGCTGTTGTTTCATAATCAACTCATCTTGATTTATTGAGTTATCTATAATATTGCCGGCGCAACCGCTACTGCTCGATGCATCGTCCGCCATTTTTAAATAAAATAAAAATTAACTTGACAGATCTCAACAAATGACAATCGAGCACATTAAATAAAAATGCGTTCGAAAAACATCGGTACAACAAATGCATTCAAAAATATATATTTTTATCGATTTTAGTTTTCTGTGAGACGTGTTAGTAATTTTTATTTATGTACCTATGCAACAGGGTCAATATTAGGGCATTTATTGAATTGCAAAACTAATAATAATAATTGTCATTATGTACTATATTATTGCTTTTAAACCAACATTCATTTTTATTACTGACGTCTGTGATCTAGTGCTAGTGGCTAAAGTATTGGATTGCAGATAAACTGATAAGTCGTGGGTTCGATTCCCACAGGACAAAAATGTGATGAATGAACATAAGTGTTTGTTTGTCTGGGTGTTTTCTATAAATATAATAAATACGTATTTATTCACTATTCATATATATAATATATATTCACTGTCATTATATATCATCACGTTACGACCAATAGGAGACAAAACATTCTACGGGAAGGAAGTCGTGGGCAAAGGCTAGTCAACTATACAATTATTACATACATTATTTTATGGATTCAGAAGTCTAATGAATAAGACGGTATAAGTTAGTAATTTGTTGTTTTATTGTTTATACGTAAAATCACTGCCTTCAGGAATGGCTGTAGATCTGTTATATCCTTATTACAATCTTAAAACTAATCAGCAAACATATCCTCGATTTTCTTTTGTACTTCTTTCTCTGTATCTGAGTTGAGTTTGTCAGGTAGGTTCTTGACAGCTTCTAAATCTGCTGGCTCATCATCATCAGTGGGCGCTTCTCCCTTAGCCTGGCAGAAAATACAAAAATAGTAAGATTTTTTGTTATTATAGTGCCAAGTATTATAAGTATACATATTATGGTTCATTCAAATATTCAATATTGGGTTACCAAAAGTAAACTATTGTAAATTAAACATGTTCCATGCAATGGGTTAGAGCACAGACATAGATTTAGATTTACGTCTGTGGGTTAGTCATAAATCCAATAGGAACCCCAAATACCTTCTGCAGTTGTATTTCGAGCTGCATAATAGCACGCTCAAGCCGATAGTTATCGGATACGAGCTGCGCCCACCGTCGGCGAAGCGCTCGCAGTCTCGCTCCACTTGCAGTCTGTGAGCGTTTGCGCTCCCAATTCACTGACGCTATTTGTTTCCTGTGCATCATGTTTCACATTTAGCAAAAATATAATTAATTTTTATTATATTTTAATCAATTTAATTATATATTGCTTCATATAATGTACAAATTAAAACAAATGGTAGGCTTATAACTAGGGTTCAGTTATGGAGACTTTCGGACTGAACAAATGAATGGTGCTTTTTTTCCTAATCATCATCAACAGTGCAAACAAACTTTTTCCTAACTGTTTACATTGTTCATGACAGATCGCGAAACCAAATTAATCACACAAAAACATTTGAATTAATATGTTGCATGTTGCATCTACAGATGTAGAATTGTATTTTAAAAAGTTTATGAACCTTAACTGACTATGTACATTCTGTGACCGAGTGACCAGTGCCTGTAATGTGTTGAGGTAGGACCTCCATGCTTCCGATCCATACTGCAGCTGTAGCTCTAAGTTCAGCACCCTGATGGCTTGGTGTGACAGTTGTGCATGAGAGTTGTCTACAGATTCTGACCAAGCAGTTGGCTCACCAAGACGTCCTGCTGGTGGTGGAGGAAGCTCATAACTGCAGGATAAACAAAGTGCTTAATTAATTTATTCTTCATTCACACTATAGTGGTATACTTTCAATTGGTGGATGATTCCAATGGCCCAGCTGTATACCAAGATGTATGAATGTGGAAGAAGCAAAAGAAGTGTACAGGAATCATGGCAAGTGGCAGTCTCTAGTTTTTGCCTACTCCTGTGGATAAGAATTATTGTGGGTGTTAATTTTAACACAAAATTAAATTGACCAAATGTCAAATATGCTACCTAATGGTAAGATGGCATTATGTTAAATAGTTTTATTAGTTATGTACTGTTGTAATACTCACCGTTTCATAGACAATGGCTCCATAGGTAGCCGTTGCTGTACCCTCTCCATCTCCCTCTGTAATGCTGAAGTTTCAAATGCAGTGCTAGGTTCAGGACCAGCATTTTCTAGATAGTTTTTAGTAGGTCTGTAACGTCGACATTCTTCTTCAACCATAGCCAAGGCCTAAAATGGATAGATATTATGATGGACATAATTTAATCTTTGAACAATATGGTTTCACTTTCATTCGATAAATGAGGTATGCTATAACAAAAGCAAAAGGCGATTCTCTGACCCCAACTCCTACACTCTGCAACTAAGGCGACTCTGACACCGAAGTTTATTTAATGAAGCATACAGCATTAATATATATAATGATAATTGAGTGTAAGGTTATGTAGGTATACTTACGGCTTCCCTGACTCCTGGGTCATCATAACCTTGATCAATGTACGGTAATGCGTCCACTACTACTTCCCCAGACATTTTTATTAAAAAACGAATAATATATTTACGTAATAATTATTTTATCATAAACACTGCCCGACAACGACGAGTCGATTGTTGACAAATACAACAGAACGAACAGAACAGATGAACAGTGTTGCCAACAGTTATACTAGCTTCCCACCAGATTCAACCTCTAAAACCACCAGAAAACCACTAACAAAAAACGGATGTACTTTAAAAATCACTAAAATTTCCACTAAAAAAAATATACAATAAAAAAATAGTAATTAGGTTTCTTTATTACGTAAATAATAAAAAAAAACAACATATTTTAAATTTTAATAACAATTTTATTATAAATCATCATAATTACCAATCATTAAGTTAAAGGACGATGCGCTGTGCTATCTCGGGAAATTAAAATCTTGCTTGCGTTTTTTGCAATTTGCAGGTTTCGAAAATCAGCCAAATCCGCACGAAAGGAGGTCACCAAAATCCGCTCAAATTATGTACCAAATGTATACTTATTGGGAAAAATACCCTGTAATTCGCTGGTTAAAACTCTAGTCGTACTTTTTTTGTATGCTTACTAGGAGATGAGAAAAAAATACTTTTAATTTGAAAAATCACACGCCAATTTGAAACATATCATCAATTTCATAGTTTTTATAGTAAAAACTGTCAACTTGACAGCTATCTGATGTCAGTGTCAGTTTTGGAATGTCAAACGCACGCAAATATGACACATTATAACAGTTTCATTGTGATTTCATAGTAAAAACTGTGAACTGTCAACTTGACAGCTGTCATGTACCTCAGGTACACAGGAAGTCATCGAAATCGGCCCAAATGAGGTACCGAACGTACAGTTATTGGAAAAAACACCTTGTATTACGCTGGTTAAAACGTGTCGTACTTTTTTTAATGTTTTTTTTTATTTATTTTTTTATTGAAATAGTACAGCCACATCAAACACATCAACACTTACGCTAAATAGACTCTTAAAAACTAGGACTGATGCATCTGACAATTGAGGCGTACATAGCAATGTTGACTGGGGGGTGAGAAAAAACCTTTTAAAGTGAGAAAAATCACGCCTTTTTGGTATACTACTATCTATTTCGTAAAGATTTCATAGTAAAAACTGTTAGTGTCAGTCTCGGAATGTCAAACGCACGCCATTACGGCACATTATTATCAGTTTTATAGGGATTTCATGGTAAAAACTATCAACTTGACAGCTGCCATGTACCTCCGGTACAAATTTGGGCTGAGTTGTATAGGCTTTTGACGACTTCCTTTGGGCTGAGTTGTATGGGCTTTGATGACCTCCTTTAACTTAGAACGATGATGATTTTTATGTTTAAAATGATATAAATACGTATTTATTTTTATCGCATGTCATATTTTGATCAAGATACAACCTGACACTGACCTGCAAATTGCAAAAAACGCAAGAAATTTGAATTTCGCGGGAAAAGAAAATTATTTGTATATAAAAATAATTGAATAGCTTGGAGCCAGTCTTTTAAATGTGTGTCTTGAAGCCAAGAATCCCGTAGTGTATATTGGTACACAAAACTTTCGTGTATATTGTGGTTTGGGCATAATTATGAGTAATTATTACGGTTGTAAAAATTCGCGAGAATAAAACGACACACTGAGCAGTCCGCGACCGAGTTCACTCAGTTTTTTAAACTAACTACTACTTTGAAATATTCTATGGGGTATTCCTGCGTATAGTGCAATAAGCAGGATGCGGCGGTTCAGTTTTGCCTCAACAATAAAAGTAAATAGTACTCCTGAAAATTAAATGAAGTAGAAAAATATATCTCGTAACGTGTGGTTGAGTGATATCATTTTCAGTAATTAAAATTGAATTCTACCACTAGAAAAATCCACCAGCCACTAAACGTAATATTTCGCCACTAAATGGGGGGTCAAAACCACCAGTTTTAGTGGAAAATCCACTAAGTTGGCAACACTGCAGATGAAGCTGTCCCTCACTCTGACTCATGTCACTGTCATGTCACGTCAGAATCATTTTTTTTCTTGAATTATGACATCACACTACTTGTACATTTAGCCAATTAAAAATAGACTAAGTATATTTGTCATAGTGGGAATCGTAGACAGAGGAACCACCTTACCTATTAGCTGTCTTTTTGTATCTTTTTAAGCATTTACCATTTTCCATGCGACATTGAACTAACTGTAAACCACTGAAAAGTAAATCGTCTCGGTTGTGAAGCATTTGCTTCCCAATAGATGTCGCCAACGTCACATATGAAGGAAGATTTTGACTTGGCGAATAGGACTCGCGGTGCGGTCTGGTGTATTTAACCAGACGCAGATTTGAGTTCTCTCCTGCCCGCCATTCAATTTTTTCCTTAATAACTGGTAACCTTATCATTGTAAATGCTTAAAAAAATACAAGATAAAAATTCTATTGATATTTGTTTCGACTAATTATATTTCGTGTACGGGAGCAATTCTATTGCGAATAGATAGACAGAGGAATGTCATGTCCCCAAAACTGTTTACCACTGCAATGGAAGACACACACGCACACGCACAGTCGCACACGCGCACGCATACGCACACGTACACGTACACGGACACGCCGCACGCACGCACACACACACACACACATGGTTGGCAGATATGATGATGATAATGAATTGGTATTGGATAAAACCTATATACCTACACTCTACAGACATCAAACAGCTGTCCCTTCGAAATGCAGGCATGGTATTCTAGTATTGTAATGTAATATTGGCCGCCCATTTATTTATATCTTTTATATCTATATAAATAAAAATGGGCCTCAGAGCCTCTGGCCTCACCTCTGGATAGCCGCTAACCGTCGAATAACTTAAAAATTGGAACAAATTTGTATGAAATTATCTGCCAAGTATCGCTGGGAGGTTCGAGAAATTATCGGTTGAGCGGTTTAAAAAAAAAAAAAAAAATTGGTAAGTATGTATAGTATTGATATTTGGTTTACTCTGAAACCTCGCTGTCCCTTGGAGCAGTAAAAAAAATTGAAATAAAATCCAACCGCATAAGCCTTCAGAACACCCAAAAATAAACCCAAGAAAAAACAACAAAACAAACAATTTATATTAATTAAATGTGTTTGACACCCACTCCAAATTAATTAGAAATCATATAAGTAAACATTAATTTATTTTTCTTTTTCGTTTTGGTTTCTCAAAATTTCTTCAGATGCGTCCACATTAGGGCCGCGCGGATCCGTGAGGCCAAGTGTCGCGGCACGCGGCAGAGCCTCGAGTGTAAACGTAAGCGAGGCCTAAGGAAGTGAGGATGGTTGTAAAAAATAAATACTTCATTCAGTTACAATGATATACTATGCACATGTCGGTCTGCTATTCTTTTAGAATTTAATCGTTACTAAATTCTAAAAACGAAAATATATAATTTACTATCAAGTGATCATCTCAAGTGTGGAAAATTTATGATGCAATAATTAATTATGAGTGCTTTTTAAATTATTTTGCGGTTGTTAAAATTAAAAGTGGTGTTAATTTTACGGAGGTAAGCTGCACATATAAAAAGGTAAGGATGATTGTGAGCTTTTAAGCTTATAAAGGTGCATGTGGCATGTTTCAAATTTTTAATTCCTACTTTTTTCCTTTTTAATAATAGAAGATTATTAATGGGAGGATATTCTAATTACCCGTAGTGGCAATCCTAAATCAAATTCCTTCTAAACTCCAGATTCAGAACAATTCTGTGGCGCAATGTGTTGCTTTCATAAAAGAAAGAAAGGAGACATAGGAAATAAGTACTTCTAAGTTATGATATTTTATTTAGGATATAACGTAACACAACACCACACCTAAGACTAAGACCATCACGCTTGTATTCCCGAATGGTTAGGCAGAGGTGTAGATATAGGTACTACACCGACAGTTCAGCGATATGTTTGGGCCCCATGTAAGTAATAGGGGGCGACCCTGTTGTCGGACACAAATGCTATTTGCGAGCTGCTACTGAGAATTTCAAAGAAAAACTTTTTAGTAATTTGCTGCACTCTAGCGTAGCAGTCGCGGACCTGAGGACCACTAAACTAGCAAGGCAGTTATCACATAATATTTGAGATATTATTATTTATGATACCACTGCTGGACTGCCAAGTCATGGGTACTTGGACCTTTTTTTATTTTATGCAATCATTAGTTAATTAATTATCACTTAATCGATTGGAAAACTGAACGATATCTCGACGGCATGTTGTGCAGACTGTTAACCCGCAGTGGACTAGCGGGGTGGACTATTCCCTAACCCTCCTTCAACCTTCTTCACAGAGCCGTCCCAGCATTGGGACAGTAGGTAAATGGTTTGATGATGATTTTTTTAATTGGTGTTTCTAAATTGCCTATAGGTATTGTTTAATTATTATTTATTGATGAAAACTAGTTTCAATGTTAAAAAACTTGTTCTTAGATTTCCGGTTTCTCCGATTTCGCGAAACAACATATTTTTTCGTTAGTTTTAATTTATCCGTGTGATAATTGAGATCGTTTGTTTTAATTTACAATCGTTTTACATAATTCAATCTACTGTTGCTGGGATTTTTTATCGATCTTTTTACGATATTTGTCGTTCTGTCGACATCATAATACAAATCTTTGAATTTCTAAGCATAAGCATCTAAGTATACTACATATAAATCTTCCTCTTGAATCACTCTATCTATTTCTGAAAAGAAAACTGCATTAAAATACGTTGCGTAGTTTTACAGATTTATGCGCACAAACCGCGGGATTATATTTCTTATTGGGGCATTCTAAAGATAGCTTTGTAATAAACGTAATGGTTTCGATTCCCAGGTCGATCAGTGTTATAAGGGTTTTCATGAAATTCTCAGTAGCAGCTTAGAGTTTGCCCGGTTAATGGCAATAGGCTCGCCCCCTACTACAAGAGACTTAAACACACTGGTGAACTGTGGCTAGTATAAACCGCAGCCGTAAAACAATTTTACAACTAGACTTCGCCCGCGACTTTGTTCCCGTAGAAGTGAAATCTTTTTTTATATTGAAATAAAAATACTTTTTACGGATTTTATCGCGTTATATTAATATTATTTTAATCCCGACGTTTCGGACCCTTTACAGCGTCCGATAGATAGATAAATAGATAAATAAAATCCGTAAAAAGTAGTTTTATTTCAATGTCTAGTATTCGCGTAAGTGTCAGAAATCTTTTTTTATAGTTTAAAAATAATGTCGATATCAATTTCTTGTTTTATCGAATATAATAATATCTTCCTTGTTGTATCGTTGGCCGTATGTTTTGGTTGGTGACTGACTGACGGTTCGTTATTGAACTTTTTTTTGGATCAAGCCATAATAAAAAAAAATTCTGTCCACAGGACCAGGATGAATATTTTTACACAATTTCTGTCTCTTTTCAACGTGCGGACGATTGGGTCGATGGTGAAACTCTGGCAATTTATCTTCAATTCCATTGCAATGCTTGAATTGGATGCCAATGATTTCCCTCCACAGGCCCAAGTTACAGGTTTGTATGAATAAAGCTTGTTTTTTTCATAAATTACGTTACGTTAGCTTGCCCTGGGATTCCCTCCCGAGAGCCGCGCGATTTACAATTGGTAATGTTGGTATTCCGCATTCCTTCGCACACAGCGCCATAACGATGTCAATGATTGGACAAAGAACTAAAATATGTATAACTTCTATAATTCATAAATACTCGCTTTCGGCAGTTCGACTACTTTGACAATGTTGTTTTCAAGGTGATTAAGATATCAACATACTCGTAGGTATACCGAACTAATAAAAATATTGAACGTTTATGGATCACCAATTACAAATTTCAATATTTTTTTGTAACGCTCTTTAAGACACGATCTAGGTTCATTGCAGTTGTAATGCGACAGTACCTACTCACAACATTTAGCAGTCGGAAAATGAAATATCATGAGAATTTCACATTCAAGTACTGGATCTTAATACCCAGTTCCCCGCCTCTGGACAGCCGCTTACCACAGGATAAATAAAAAAATGAAATTATCTGCCAAGTAATCATTTAACGTGTAAGTAAGTGCTGCGCCCTCCGCACAGCAATTACTGAGCTGGTTTCATTGCTACACATAACACACATTTTTTGTGTATATGTATTGTGTTATGTATTATGAAGGTTATGTGTGGCAAAATAAATGGTTTAAATGGTTTAAGTGGGAACTTATCAGTAAGCTGTAAAACAGGCCCTTATCCTCATCCACCTTTAGACGATGCAAATATTGTTTTCGTGCGGGAATCTCCCGCGATTAGCCGTTGAAACTGAAACCGATCGCTTAGCTTCAGTAGCCGGTTCGGACCGTGGAAACCAAAGATGTATAGGAACATTATTGATCGAAGATAGGTACGGACGGTACGTTAGTAAATTTAGTACTTACCTTGTAATAAAATATTTTTTTATAATTTCAGACGGACAAATGTTTGACTTTATCATAGTGGGTGGTGGTTCAGCAGGTTGTGTGCTTGCCAATAGGCTCACAGAGATCTTTGATTGGAATGTGCTGCTTATAGAAGCTGGTGGCAATCCACCTCCTACAGCGAAGGTGAGCATAACTACGTATATGCATATTATTTTATTACATGTTTTGCCCACGTCTTCGCTTGGGTGAAGTTTGATTTTGTTACCACAGTGAGTTACACTTCTTTTATCATCATTATCAGCCAAAATAGGTCCACTTCTGAACAAAGACCTCCCCCATAGACTTCCACAGGGACCGGTCGTATGCTGCCTTCGTCGCATACCTCGTCGCATTTACGGATTTTTACCTACGCTGAAAATAATGCTGACGTACATAATACTGCAGACTGCCTCGTTGGTCTAGTGGTCCCAAGCGCGAGTTCCACGCTAGAGGTCCTGGGTTCGATTCCCGGGTCGAGCAGATTTGTTGGGTTTTCTGTGAAATTCCCATAGGATCGGAGTCTGGATTTGTGCCCGGTTGATGGCAATAGGCTCGCCCCCTATTACATGGGACCTAAAAACATACCGGCGAAATGTGGGTGTACATTAGTACGCCTCTGCCTACCCCTTCGGGGAATACAGGCGTGATGGTATGTATGTAAGTACATAATAATATGTATTTTCCAATATTACAAAAAAGATTATTATCCTGAATACTTTTTAATGGATTGGTGGAAGCCTGCTATTTCAGTTAGTATAACTAATAAGTTAAGATGACGTTGTATATAATGTTCTGCCACTTTTAAGTATCTATTAGTATAACAATAGGCAGGGCCGCGCCGCCGCGCCGCCCCTGTGTGCGAAGTGTGCGGCGCACACAGGCGCCAAGATAATAGAGGCGCCGCCATCGAAAAAAATTTTGTTACACTTACACAACAATAATAAAAAAGATTTAAGTATAACTTGTCACTAATAGTGTTTTTAAAGACAGTTTCCAATTTATATTTAGGCGATGTTACCGACTTCCCTCATAATGTACTCAACTGTCTTTTGTTTTGGATTGGATTGTGTTTGGTTGATAATCACGCTTGTATTCCCTGGATGATTAGGCTGGTGTAGGTGTACTTATTTACATCCACAGCTCGCCAGTATGTTTAGATCCCATGTAAGGGCCTGTGCACCGACGGCGCGCTATAGGTCTACAGGCTGCGTCTGACTCGCGTGCGTATGCAGCTACAAACGCGCGTCAACAAACGTGTGCACAGGCTCTAATGGATAGCCAGGTAGCCTATTGCCATCAACGCAACAGAAAAACCCAACAACACTTTGAACGACTCGGAAATCAATAAAATTATAAATGGAAAATTATACATTTGGCTTATACCGATGTCAGTATCGGATCAAGGACAATTTAATTTTTTTTATAGTTGTCGATGTTATAAATATGAATATCATAATCGTCAACATCATCATCAAATATGAATAGGACATTTTAGTAGGATTAGTACCTACGTAAGGTAAAGAAGTCAAAGTGAAAGATATTAACGGCGTAAAGGCGAAAGGCTGGCGTCGTACCGCATACTTTTGTTGTTGTCGGGTTATAAAATTTGTACCATTTATTAAAGCAACCAAGTCATTTAATTTCATGTATTTATATTATTTTTATGACTCCGGATTTATTAATAATATCAATAAAAATATTTTTATATATAAACGTAGTGAAAGCGTAAACTAAACGCAGTTATGTTTTTAGAAGTTGCCATATGTAAAATATCACAAACATCGGAATGATAAATTAATTATTTAGAAATAGAAATAACATTAAATGTATATGCTATTTATCGCCGGGTATTGTATTAAACCTAAGAATGCATAATTGTTGCATAAATTCAAATAGTATATGATTTATTGATAGGAATGATTTTATCAATATATTTCATTTGTTCATGTGGCAATTATTTATTGACACTATTGACAGGTCAAGTCATTCACTGTCATTCCGTTTGTATTTATATTTTACTGTACTAATTGTTTACTGTTTTGGATTGTGGTTTGTTGTGTGTGATTACATCAATTCAGAGCAAATAAGTGAATTATCTGGCGGTCTGGGCCGTATTTACATTGAGTTGAGCATTTGTTCAAAGCGTTTGTGTTGTATGGAGACGATAAGAATTAGTCGACGCAGGATTTTGATTGAAGGGGCAAATGAAGAAACACAGAATGGCCAATACAATTTCTACATGAATTCAACCACGAGAGGTATAAAAAGCATTACCTTCTGTAACTATTAAAATGCCTAATTGTCTTTATTTGATTTAAACAATGAAATGAAAGGAGTGTATGTTACTAAATTGATATACCTACATTACTTCACTGTCATCATGCATGTTTGAATGCAAGCTTTTCTTTATTTATATTTTTTATTTTAGGCTTATTCTGAAGATGAAGCTTATTGTATGCCATATTGGCTAAGAGCTAGAAGAACCAGGATGGCTCCACCAGTTGAAGACATTCAACCCCCTTCACCTGATCATGTGGATGGTGATCATTCAGTCTTAATGTGTGCTGTATTTGGTCAGAGTTTGTCCACCACAATATCCCATAAAGAGTGGAATCCTGACAACATTGCCTGGTTATTGGAGCACCAGCAGGTACAGATAATATTTTTTGTGTATTTCTTTTATGCATGAACATGTTGGGCATAACTTATGTCTATTGTGATAGGGATGTTCGATCCGATCCGATACGTGTATGGATCGATACAAAGGAATACGATCCAACCGATTTTTGTATCGATACAATGGCATTCGATCCGTTAGTGGATCGATACAAATACCATGAGAATCGGATCGGAAAATTTGTTGTATTAAATTCTAAAATAATAAATAATTTGTAACCTTAATATTTATTCGTAATATTAATACCGCATTCCTAAGCTCAAAAGTATGGATTATAACAACAAACAGGTTCATATTACACTAATATAAATATTTCTCTGGCAGTGTATATTATTATCTAGTTATATATTATTATCTTATATTTTTCAATATACCTTCAATGTTGGCATGATTACTTGAGATTATAGATAATTTCATAAAAAAAACAACCAAGCCCTACGTTATTTGTCAGTGTTGTAAAAACAAGTAATATTGTTCTGTGGGTAGTAACGTCTGTACCGTCAGAACGTCTGTTCTTGTTGTCCATCCACTTTAAATAAAATCGACAATCACCTAGATCCAGAGCGGCTATCAGATAATAATTTTTACCTACCCTACCATTCAAAGATTGACCAATGTAAAAAAAAAAATATTTCTCTACTAATTATACTTTGAAGCTTTAAATTACAATATATTTAACATTTTTAATATTGTTGATACGATACTGGATCGATCCAAAATATCGTATCAAATCAATCGGATTGATACTTGGATCGATACAATGTATTACGATCCATTACGATCCGAAATATCGATACAAAGCCCCTGGATCGAACATCCCTATATTGTGATATTTATGGCCATTTCATGACAATATTATATTTTTCAGATGTCATCCATGAATGAAGTCTGTGGAGCATTTCCGCTTTCATTGAATATACATTAGAGGTATTCCAAAGAGAATAAATGGTTGAGAGGTTAAAACCCAATGTTCTAAAATAAAGTCCCTCTTCGGTTAAACCATATTTTGTATTTATAGTTGCAGAAATAAACATGAATGGTCGGGACGTGATGAGATTTAAGATCATTTGGATGCTGCTCACATGTAATGAGTATTATATGTGAGCAATGGTCGGGTAATACCCTCTGGCGAGCATAGTTTAGGTACCAAACCTAAGCTATGCTTGCCATGAGTAATATTATAAGTAGGTAGGTACTATAAAATAAATGTGTACTTACAAAAACAAAGTATTGTTTTATTTACCTACACTTAAAACCCCATCAGAATTTCATCATTATCTAACTGATGCAGTCCGCTGCTGGACAAAGGTATCTCGTAATGAAACGCATTGAATAGATATGATCCTCATCTCAATCTACCTATTTAATGGTAACTACAATAATAGCAACAAGCAATCTAGAACATTTACTTTATAACCAAAACAATGTTATGTGCCTATAAGTAACAATCTATATTGGTACACCAGTACATAACCTAAAAAAATAAAACTGGTTCTAACTTTTATGTCCCAACTTCAAAAAATCTAAGAATTTAAGAAGCAGTTTTCTATCATATTACCTACAAATTAAAACAATAAGTAACCCAAAACACGAATGCTATTACCGGTACGAAACTCCCATACAAGCCTGCCTTTCGCCTTTATTTACAACTTAAAATCAAAGAATATAATCAGCTTTTAAAAAATACTACTTACTGTCTCGTTGGTCTAATGGACCCAAGCCACTTGTTGGGTTTTCTGTGAAATTCCCAGTAGCAGCTCGGAGTCTGGATTTGTGCCCGGTTGATGGCAATAGACTCGCGGCCCCATTACATGGGACCTAAACATACCGGCAAAATGTGGGTGTACATTAGTACGTCTCTGCCTACCCCTTCGGGGAATATAGGCGTGATGGTATGTTTGTTAAAAAATACGACTCTTGAGTTACTAATTTCCGAAAAAAAAACGTAATTGACTATTAGCTATTTTTCAACGCGGGGGCCCTCTATATTTATGTAAACGACGGCAGTTTTACCTTTCCCCTTTACGTGAATCCGACCCTCCACGCTATTAAAAAGCGTAGATGTATTAAGAGGCATTGTAGGTATTGATATATTATTATTTAAATATAAATAAGATCATTCATTATCCTTGTTTCAGTACCCCGGATTGTTTGCACTAGTGGACTATTCTGCTGCAGACTGGAACTACTACACCGTTAACGATGGATACACAAGTCAAGGGCTTAAAATGAATACAGTCCATCTTACCAGAGGCAAGATGTTGGGCGGTTCCAGCGGAGCTAATTACATGTTCTATGTACGTGGAAACAAACACGACTATAATGACTGGGTAGAACAGGGCAACGAAGGCTGGGATTGGGACACAGTGCTGCCATACTTTAAAAAAAGCGAACGGTTTAAAGACTACGAGGTGATGCAGAGTAGTTCTAGAGACTTCCACAGTACCACGGGCCTACTAGGAGTTTCAAGACCACAATGGAAGAAGAGAACGGAAAATTATCTGCAAGCTTTCCAGGAAAATGGACACGATATACTTTTAGATTATAATGGAGAAGATCAGCTGGGGTATGGATTGCCCGCGTATACAGTCGATGACAACGTACGACAACATACAGCCGCTGCTTTTCTCGAGCCAGTTAAAGATCGCAAAAACCTCTTTGTTTTAAAAAAAACTTTAGCTAGAAGGATTCTATTTAACAGTAACAGAAAGGCTATAGGAGTGGAAGTTAAATTACCAAATAAAAAAATAATTAATATATTAGCTACAAGAGAAATCATTCTATCAGCTGGTGCAATCAATAGTCCTCAGTTAATGATGTTGTCAGGCATAGGACCTAAAAATCATTTGTATGAGCAAGGCATCGATGTATTATTAGATTCCCCTGGTGTTGGCAGCAATTTACAAGATCATCCTATTGTTGCTGTCGCTATGGCTGTTGAGACTGACCCCTCATCCATTATCGAGAATTTAGATATGTTCAGTAACCTCGATAAGTTCCCTGTGCCTTGTATCTTGGGGCATGTTGCTGTCAACAAAAGTCAGACATATCCCGATTATCAAACAACAATTTTTCCATTGCCAGCAAACTCCCTCGTATCGCCTTTAATATGTTCACATGTTTTTCGTTTTGATGATGAAATTTGCTACGCTCTGATCGAAGCAAACAAAGGCAGGAGGATTTTGTACACAATTTTGGATTTACTACATCCAGAATCTAAAGGTAGGATTAGATTGAAAAGCAAGAACCCTGAAATAAATCCACTCATATACAATGGTTATTATATAAACAAAGTGGATTTAGAAAATCATGCACGTTATATCGAAGACTTTATAAGTGTTATCAATACACAATATTTTGGAAGTGTAAAAGCAAAATTAATAGACTTAAAAGTTCCTCAATGCAAGTCGTTTAGTTTTGGTAGTAATGAGTATTGGAAGTGCATTGTTTTAAATACGGCAACGACTCAATGGCATCCTTCCGGGACTTGTGCTATGGGTCCTGAAGGTAAGGGAGTGGTGGATGAAAAATTACGGGTCAGAGGAGTAGCCGGACTTCGTGTAGTAGACGCTAGTATTATGCCATCGATTGTCAGTGGCAATTTAAATGCACCAACGATAATGATCGCTGAAAAGGCATCTGATATGATTAAAGTTGATAATGGAATAAATATAAATTTATAACAACATGTTGACTTTTGCTTAGTTTTTCTTTTACACACAACTTCACACGGATGCAATGTAAATACTAGTGCAGCAAAAGCATTTGCTTTCCAACAGACTGATGTCGTTAACGTCACCTTGAGACCATCTTGAGACGATAATTTACAATGTGAAGGAAGATTTCGACGTGGCGATACGTCGTTAAGTATAGCGGACGTTAAATGCGAATTAGATGAAAATCATCAGAGAAAAAAGAATTAAATGAATTTTCACAAGCAAAATAGAAAGAACTGTCATCTGGCATAGTTATATAAATATACTAGTTTTCCGCCTGCGGCTTCACCCGCGTGGTATTTCTTACTTTCATCACCTACTTCAACCACTTACAGCCCTTTTCGCATTAAAAAAAAGCCTATGTCCTTTCTTAGGCTCCTATCTCTATACTATCTCTGTACGAAATTACATTTAAATCGGTTCAGTAGTTTTGGCGTGAAAGCCGGACAGACAGACAGACAAAGTTACTTTCGTATTTATAATATTAGTATGGATTAGTAAGGATAATGATATAACTATCTAAAAAATAAAACTATATAAAATTTTGCAATAACCTGCCGGCCGACCGTACACACATTAAAATAAAGTTAAATGTTTCCGAAAGTACTTAATTAACAAGTATTCAAACAACGTAAGAAAAAAAATTGTCACACTAATCTAATTGTTGACAGGTTGACAGATGCCAATTTGACATTTACCTAACAAAAAACTAAATAAAAACTTATTTACCATAGCCCCCAAAAAAAAAAAAAAAAAACTTATTTACATATCTAAACGAAAACTGTAAAAAATTAAAAATCTTGTTTTGTGGGTAGAGTGAAGGTGGTCCAGGTCAGGTGGACTGAGTGATGTGCTGATCTGATACCTTCTCGACAGAGATATTTTTTTGCACAGAATTGCCTAAGAATTTAGTTCTGAAATTTGAAACTTGACTGAAACTTTTAAAAATCTCATTGCTACCATTGTCCATTATATCCACGTAATAATCCATGGTAACAAAGAGATTTTAAAGTTTGCACGGTTATTAATTAACCGTCGGAAGACAGAGCAGAACAAAACTTGAAAAAGTGCTTAAGTTTTTCTGATTTTAATTTTATTGTGAACCAACCCATGACTCTTCAAGAAACTATGATAAACCAGGAGCTTGCAAACGTAGATTTGACTAAGGTCAGTCTCCTCTTAATGTTGTTTGCTTTGCCTGGGGACAAATTATTTATATAGTTTGTATGCCCAGTAGGTACTTACTTGTGTCTAGTGATGTCATGCTCAAATTATACCGATTTTCATGATCTTTAATTTGTTGGATTTGTCTCCACTCCAATAAAAGAATAACTATTAAAATATCAGAAATGGGGTGTAACGGGTTCAAACTTGACAAGCAAAGTTGTATGGAAAAGCTAGTCAATAATTATATCTCACTAATCTTACCACCTAGTAAATGTCAACTCTATGTAGGAGACTGCTATCAATCAATTAAATTCAATCGCTTATTCTCAGTTCCTACTTACAGCTTTCAGGGTAATATATTGGTTTCATGTGTAAATCTTCTAATGACAAAATAACACTATTGTCTACATTTCAGATAGCAGCATTACAGCAGAAGCGAACATTGGCATTTGTTAACCACTTTGTGCTAACCAATGTCCAATTCCTAAACAATTTTATGAAGAAATGTGAACAGAAGTTGATGGCATTTGAAAGGAAATTGGAAAAAGTCAATGCATCCATGGTTTTATTGGAAGCTAGGGTATGTTGGAACAGAATCACAGTGTGGTTTCATGTTATCTTACAGTGCTTCAAACATGCATTGAACATTGCTTTATTTTATTAGTAGAATATCAATCATATTATGGAAGCTTGTTTTCATATGCCAGTATAGATAAGAAGCTTGGAGTTTAGCTTTAATTAATTCTTTACCCCTTCAACTTGGAATTATGCTACATTAGCTTTCCGCCAGCGGCTTCGGCTGCTATCCCACGGGAACCATATGTTTTACCGGGATAAAAAGTAGCCAGTGTGCTATTCCAGACCATAATCTATCTCTGTTCCAAATTTCATCCAGATCAGTTCAGTAGTTTTTGTGTGAACGAGTAACAAACAGTCATCCAAACTTTCACATCTATAATATTAGTAGGATTAAACTATACTACAGTACACAAAGCCTATTTTCCTAAAAAGATGCTATAAATCTAATTGTTGCAGCTCTCATCTATACCAGAATTAAACACTCCAGATGTCTCCCCAACCAAACAACCATCAGTAGTTGCAGAGGTTGCAGACACAAAGCCTTCAGAAGAAACTGAACCTAAACCCAGCACAGAAGAGACAAAAGTACCAGAAGCCCCGTGTGAAGCTGCAGGTGTTGTACCAAGTAAACCTGTACCACAGCCTGAGTATAATAAGTTTGTCAAAATGGTGCAGGTTGGGGTGCCCTTACAGGCTGTTAAATTAAAAGTATCATTAGAAGGCTTGGATCCTAATGTTTTAGAAGAAATATTAAAAAAATAAGATTTTTAACTATACATGCCAAACATTCAAATAAGAATATTGTTGTCAATGGCTAAATGATTAATTACCATCTTATTTATGCAAATAGATCTTTTACAAGTTAATGTATTTTTTATTATACCTATTTTGAGAGATCAGTACCGTCCCTGGTTTAGTAAACTTATTAATTCCCCCATCATATCCATTTATAAACAGTGCAGACTAGCACCTCAAGAAACTATTATCTATTATAAAGGAGTGAGGGTAGGTATGAATGTAAATGTGTGGGAACACATTTACATTCATACCTACCCTCACTCCTTTTTCCTACAGGGGTAGGTAGAAATAAGAGACGGTCACTTTTCTTCCAATAAAATAATGTCGGTGTAAATTTTTTTGGGGCATACACTTCTGGCGCTTCCACTGACAAATTGATATTCGCCTCGATAAAATCCTTGTCATGTGCCGTTCATCCATTCTCTCGGCATCAAAAATCAAAACCATCTCAACATTTTTCCCTCATTACATCGTTTTGTAGACCACAACATGCCCTTTATCACACACTCTTTCTATCATTTAGATAAACCACTTCTTTTTTAAAATATTAATCTAAATAAGTAGGTATATTTGTTTTTAGTTTATTTCTTATAAAGGCTATTATTATTATCTCTTTGTTTGAAGCTCTATTCAAAAGATATTGTTAGCATATCATGGTATATCTGCATATTATTAGGTGAATTTATAAGTTACATGAATTTATCAAAAACTTAACCAAATTTTTTTATCTAAAAAAAATGTTGCCATGACCACCAAAATTTAAGGCCCATTTACACGATGCAATTTTCTTACCTGTTGATTGCCATTAAAATAGCAGCAATTATTCTTGCATTTTCCAAAGTTGCAAGACAATACAATTTTTATTTTTGCATCAACTTTTTGTACTCAAAAGACAATATAATTGCTTCATGTAAATCAATCAGCTGTAAGGTAAGATTACTATTGTTATTTTTATATTATTTTAAGAGAAGTATCATAACTAGTTGGTTTTTGGGACTTCAAATAAAAGGAGAAAATTGGTGAAACTTATTTATTATCCAGCCTAGAACTGAATCATTTGTCCCTTCCTCTTTTTGTCTCCACCGAGCTCGAAGTGCTTGCAGCGCTTGAGCGCCACCTGTGACCTCACCTTGCAGTCTGCACACTCAAGACGGAGCACAATTTTCTTTGTTGTTTTAGCCTGAAAATTTAAATTGGTGTCATTTACAAGTATAATGAAAAATCTGCATTCGGAGATAGTCCTGTAGCTTCTTAAAATACCTACTGTTACTATTTACAACTAAAAAACTACTATTTCTGGGATACCTGTAGTAAATAAATTATGTTAATTATAAATAAGCTCAGGTTGTTATCTGTGCAGAACACACTGTTATAAGGTATCTATATTTTTTATGGAGTAATTAAATTAATTTAACTATCAAAATTTTTTAAAGCTAAATATTCAGTTTTATTTATTTAATAAACCATATTATATAAAATAAGGATAAAGGTGCTTGTATGTATGCCCATAACAGGTAGGCACACTCAGCATTCACCATACATAAAAAGTAATACACACATAATTCCATATTAATTTTACAGATACATGCACACATCTTTCTCCCACAGAGGTATGTAGATACTAGAGACTGTTGCTTGCTAAATTAGCAACTTATTTACTGACTTAGGTTGGTAGGAAGATGCATCATAGGGAAAGGGCTAAGGCTGATATTCAGAAACGAGACTCAACATGAACTTATGCTTCCGTATGTCAAATTTGTATGACAATTTGACATACGGAAGCGTAAGTTCATGCTGAGTCTCTTCTCTGAATCTCAACCTAAGAGTGTAAGATGTTTACTGCCATCACACAAAAACAGCATGATACATAGCTATGTTAGATAAATAAACTTGTTTAGTAATCCATCTCGGTTGGAAACAAGTAACATGGTACATACACACTCCCTTAGAGCTGGTTACATGTGTATTTACCAGTCCATTCACTATTTTATCCTTGCCTTCAAGGTAAACAATAGAACCTTTACACAATTAGGTACTTCCTTCTTACCTCAAACAATAGTTATTGGGGTTTCTCTGTAGGTTTATAAACAAACAATATGCAATTATTATTCTAGCAAAATATCCCAGTTTAGAGGTTATGAACTTACCTTCTTTTTGAAGATAGGCTTAGACTGACCACCGTAACCCTGCTGTTTACGGTCATAACGCCTTCTGCCCTGCGCGGCGTGCCTTTCCTTGGATTTTTTGTACTGAGACACCTTGTGAGTTTTATGACACTTGCATTTTTTGCAGTAGGTCCTTCGCTGTTTAGGTACATTCACCTGAAATTTTCAAAGTTTTATATAAAATACACTCTCTGTTGACGACTACGGTGTGTCACAAAACATTTCTGCTATTATCTAATTTATTATATAAGGCGCATTTCATGATTAAAAGGGATAAATTATGAGAAATACACAAACCATTTTGGCGTTCGTTTAGCACGGTATCAACAAACGTCAAAGAAAGAAAGGATTGACCGATTGAAAGAAACGTCAACCTTTTCGCTCTTCCTCTTGTCAAAACGAACGAACGACGATTGACATTGACACTTGGCAGTATTGCCAATATTCTTAAATACTACCAGTAAAATAAAGACTGCTTCCCATGGAACTAATATGTCAAACTTCGTTACACTTCGTTTACATCACTAAGTATACTTACTACTTCCATGCTGCTTCCAATCTTCCAATCATCCAAGTTGCCAGTGAATAGATATGTCTTGTGTGCCATTTTATTACGCATTTTATGTATATAAAGTTTAAATAAATCAATCAATATCACTTGTGGAAGATGGAACAAATAGAAAACAAAATCGTCAGCCATTGGACATAATTATGCATTCTCGAAAGTATTTCTAGTGAATTTACACAAATTTTTAGCACCTTTAACCATTAATGGAATGAAAAGCATGGAATCACAATAATTGGTTATTCTAACAAACTCTAAAATCTAACAAGAATACACATTATACACACTACACACACACTCTCACACAATTTGCGCATTTTTAATATAAGTAAGATTTCTTTTTTTCATTCAATATACTTTTTTCGTTCGAATACTTTTTTCACGCGAATAATTCGAATAGCTCTTTTCTAGAATCGTAGTATTCGAATGACTACCCTTTCGATTGATCATGCGAATGAATCATTCGCATTCACTCATCACTAAGTCATATTGTTTATTGTTTCAATACAGGAATATTTATATGCCTAAAGCCAAACAAAGAAGAATATTAGAAACATTGCAATATGTAATTTCTCTCTTAGTGGTATGCAATCTTACTAATATTATAAATGTGAAAGTTTGTGAGGATGGATCGATGGATGGATGTTTGTTACTCTTTCACGCAAAAACTACTAAACGGATCTGGATGAAATTTGGCACAGAGATACCTTATAAAATATGTACCTAAATAATTGCAATGAAGAATAAATAAATATATAATATAATATAATTCTAACTAAAACATGACTAGAATAAATACTAAAAAATATATTTATTTAATTTAATTTAATTCATACATTACGTTACATAAATACAATATATAAAATAAGTTGTATATTAAATATAGTACCATAATTTAAAACAGTTGTTATTAATATCTTTAAAATAGTTGACATAAATTAGTACTTCCTCTCTCCTTTAATGCTGTGCCCGACAGGGTCCACAATGTACTTATATTAATGTATACTTACCATCTAAAAAACTTTGTGGAACGCAATAAATGAATGAATACTGAATAGATTATAGTCTGGAATAGCACATAGGCTACTTTTTATCCCGGTAAAATGTATGGTTCCCGTGGGATAGCGGGCGAAGCCGCTGGCGGAAAGCTAGTATTATCATATAACAATGTGAGTGCCAATAATAATTAATTCACCAAAATAACACAACACAGTCAAAATACAGTACAATCCTACTTCCTATCCTACTAATATTATAAATGTGAAAGTTTGTGAGGATGGATGGATGGATGGATGTTTGTTACTCTTTCACGCAAAAACTACTGAACGGATCTGGATGAAATTTGGCACGGAAATAGATTATAGTCTGGATTAACACATAGGCTACTGTATGGTTCCCGTGGGATAGCGGGCGAAGCCGCTGGCGGAAAGCTAGTTAAAAATATAACGAACATATTCTTTATATAATTTTAGTTAGAGTGCGCGCCACCACTGAAGTCCTATTTGTCTTCGTACTGGCAACATTTAGTTCTGCGATAGCAGCGCTTCGTTTATAGGACTTCAGTGGTGGCGCACTCTAGTAACAATTAGTAGATGTCCGAAATGCAGTAAAGTATCGATATATATCGTATCGATATTTTTTTTAAATATCAATTTCGTTATTGATATTTTTATAAAAAAATATTGATATATCGGCTAACTTAAAAACCAAATTATTAAACACCAAATCAAGTCGACCAAATACATAAAACATAATTTGTTAAATAAATGTTAGTATAAAAAAAGAATTTCTTTTTGGGATTGTTTAATCTTAAAACTTATAAATGTTTATTGGTCTGAAAAAATATTAATTTTTATACCTTTTCGATACTTGGAATTTTGTAATTATATACATCGATATATCGAAATATTAAATATAGCTCAAAAATATCGCTACATTGAAAAAATAATATCGATATATCAATGTATCGATAAATTTCAACAAGCCTACCCACGACGTGAATTTTAGCGGCAAATCTGACAGTTGTGGAGATTTTTCTTTTACTTGTACCTAGATAATTTCGTTAAAAGTTAATAAATTATGAAGTTCGCTATTCCAGAAATATCGTGGCATAATAGAGATCCTGTTTTGAGTGTAGACTTTCAGCCAAAAGCAGATATACATGAACCATTACGGCTCGCTACAGGAGGGACTGATTCCCATGTTTTGGTACCTATGTTTTCTTAATATAATTATTTCTCTTTTTATTGTTATGACCTCTCGATCACTGAATAAAAACTTTGTAGTGCGAAAAGTCCTATGAGAACAGTAACTTCAGATAGTCACCCTAGTTTCGACAATAACATGCTACAAAAGAAATCATTATTGTACTCCCTTTTAAAACTCGAAAATATGCACTCAAGTTTCTTTCTAAATTCTACTTACTATTCTCTAATTATGTGTACTTAATCATTGAATTTTCCAGATTTGGTATATTTCAACCACAGAGACAGGGTCAGTGAACTTAGAAGTAGCAGCAGACCTCACACGCCACCAGAAAGCTGTGAATGTAGTGCGCTGGTCACCTAATGGCCAATTCTTAGCCTCTGGAGATGATGAGTCTATCATATTTATTTGGAAGAAAACTGATAAGGAACCAGCACCAACCTCAGATCAAATGGAAGAACAGTATAAGGAATCTTGGATAATCCATAAGGTTAATTTCAGTTTGTTTGTATGTATGTATTATAAAATCTTTCTATAGATCTCTAATTATTAAATCAAATATCATTATCTTGTTGATACTAATTTTGTACAAAATATGAGCACTGAATAGGTCAGTCATGAATAGCCCAGGGTGTCCCACTGCTGTACAAAGGCCTCTCCCTTAAAAAACTAATATTTTATTTATTTACCTACCTCCCACAGTATTTTTTTATGATATCACCACAACAGTAAAAATAATGTGTAATTAAATTAATACTTAAGTAATAATTATGACATTATCCAAGTCTACACTTTTGTTCAAATCTCTAATTAATTAAGGGATAGCAGGAAAACTCACAATATAGTCAGGTCATCCTGGCAAAGCTGTACTTACTTTTTTCTGCTATCAGTAACATAAAATGTGTAATGTTTTAATATTTCCTCCATTAAAGACTCTTCGAGGCCACATGGAAGATGTGTTGGACATCTCCTGGAGTGCCAACTCTTTGCACCTGGCGTCAGGTTCAGTGGACAACAAATTGCTGATGTGGGATCTGAATCGTGGCAGATACAGCAGTATCCTGACAGACCATAAGGGTTTTGTACAAGGAGTGTCCTGGGACCCAAAGGGACAGATGATTGCATCTGCTAGCAGTGATCGGTGAGTTATCAAGATTAGTGTGTGGTTAAAGTTCTGGCATTTCTTGGCCATTATTTTAATTTATAAATAATTGAATGAGCACCTTGTCTTGTGGTACATTTCAATAAAAGTTCTCTCTTGTTACTCAGTATAGATTGACTATTAATGTATATCCTATCACCTATGAAATTTGGGTTAGTAAGTACCTTTTGTTTATGAAGAGAATACAGGTGATGTACAAACACTGCAATGAAATTTAACCATTTCAAAACTCTCTTTCAGGGTTTTTCGCACTTTCGACGTGACTTCAAAGAAAGTGACCTCCCGCAGTAGCAAGGCCATCCTGCCATTCCCCTCGGAACATCCACTCCACAATGTTAAAGTGCGACTCTATCATGATGATACTCTGCAGACTTACTACAGGTACGCTAGTAGAACAAGAATATAATCCTTTCTTAAGAGATGCAAAACGATCGCAGGGCAGACCACCAGCCCGATGGTCGGATGATATTGTGAGGGCAGTAGGGAATCTGTGGGTGCCACTTGCACAAGATCAGCAACAGTGGCGTAATAGAGAAGAGGCCTTTACTCAGCAGTGGGTGTTACAGGCTGAGTAGATAGATAGATAGATAGATTAAGATATGGTGAGTTGTCTGTTGGGGAACTATACACTGTATAATAAAAAAACAAGCATAGTTTCCCAGGTGAGCCTCCAATTTTTTTAAAACCCTCAACCAAAATTATTATTTGTTATGTTGTTAGTTACAGAAATCTCAGTTGGCTTTTATATTCTGGTGGATATTACTTCATGCTGACTTCATACTATAAATAAGAATATTTTGGAATGGGGGTCAATCCAAAATATTCTTATTTATAGTTTGTAAATGAAATAATTTAAGTACATACATATTTTTATCAGGAGGCTTCAGTTCAGCCCTGATGGTTTGCTGATAGCAGTGCCGGCTGGGCGCGTGGAGCCTGAGCAGGGCAAGATGGAAACTAAGCCCATTAACGCCGTTTACATCTACACGCGATACTCTTTGAAAGTGTGAGTTTATCTTGAATCATTAAGATTTGAGTCAAGATAATTATCTTAATATATAAAACAGTCCAACACTTTGTTTGCATTGAACAGGCTCTTAAAGTAATGGACTGATTTGAAAATTCTTTTCCCATTAGAAAGTTATATCTTTACTAATTTAACTATTATGTACGGCTGGCTGTTTAGTCCGGCATGCATCCTGCCGTGTGGAGAGGCGGCGTTGGTCACCCGCTGGTGCCCGCGCTCGTGGGCGCTGCGAGGCCGTGGCGCGGGCGGCGGGGGCGAAGGCCCGGCGCCGGCCTTCCCGCTGGCGCGGCGCATGCTGCTGGCCGTGGGCACCAAGCGCTCTGTACTAGTGTACGACACGCAACAGAAGACGCCACTCGCACTCATCAATAATATACATTACACCAGGTAGCACAATCTATTTCAATATAGATAGTCCAGAAATTGAACTATCAATTCGAGCTTTATATTCAGTTTACACGAATTAATACCGAGGATAATATTTATCTTGGAAAGCAACAAACTTTATCAAAAGTAGTAGCAGCAGTGTTGTATGTTGCCCTTTTTTACTCAGACTAACAGACCTGACGTGGTCCCCGGATGGGCTGACGCTGGTGGCTTCCAGCACGGACGGCTACTGCTCCGTCATCACGTTCGCTGACGGCGAACTGGGCGAAGTATTGCCTGATGAAGTTGCTGCTGAACCCTCCAGTACAACGGCGCTAGGTAAATGTTTGACTTGATGACTTCAGTCTATTGATAAATCTATGGAACAGGCTCTGTTCCATAGATTTTTAAACGGTGTAGGGGTGATCACTATTAACAACATCATTTTTTTTTTCTTTGATAAATCCTATAGTTTATTGAAAGTCATTTTATTGAAAACTTGTTTCCTGATATATCCTATGATTCTATATTAACATCAAATTAATGTATAATGTTTGCAAAAGTTTATTTGACCATTAATCAATTTGTTTCAACAGATTCTATGGAGGTTGAAGAACAGCCACTAGAAACACCTAAACAGGAACAAGTAAAACCTAAAGAAACAAAAGAAACCAAATTGGTTGGCAAGATAGACTCTTTCATCAAATTCAAAGCACCTGAAAAGTCGCCGAAGAAACAGAAAATTGAACCGCAACAGAAAACACCAATTAAAATAGATGTACTAAATGAAGTGGCCATGCCCTCATGGTCGGATAATAGTAGCAACGAAATTATAAAGCCTAAAAACACAGAAACTGCGAAAGATTCAGAAATCATGGTAATTGATGACAGCGAAGATATCAAACTGGTATATGAAGATACGGAAGGCGCTAAATCACCGGATTCACCTAAGAATACAACGAATAAAAATAGTAATTGCGAGAAATCTGAACCAAACACCCCCAAAAATACTACAAAATCTGATGAACATAAAGCAAAATTTGGAACTCCAAAAAGTTCTAATACCGTCAATATTGATAATCAGATTGGTACTCCAAAAAGCACTTTGAACCTTATTAGTGATAATAATTTCTTCAAACAAGCTAAAGTGACTGATGTCAAAGAGCAGGTAGCCGTTAAATCAGCTCCAAGTCCGAAGGCTCCCAGAAGAGTCAGTTTTGTTACTTTATCAAGCCCTAAGAACACAAAGAAGAAATAGTTTGGTACCAATTTATTTGAGTTTCTGTATTGTAACATGGCATAACCGAAATGCCTACTATGCAAAGAGGAAGATGTGTGAGAAAAAGAAAACACCTCTTGGTAAGCTATGTTGTGAGAACAACTTAAAACAATTGTAGATTACTTTTTTACTACTGTGACCTTACAATACAATCTTTTTAAAAAAATACACTATCTGGCATAGTAAGCATCGAGTTATTTACGCCAAAATGTCGTCCAATCATACGAAGCATAATCATTTGTAATGTAATAATAGTATAATGTCCTAATTTAAGTATATAAATAAAATATAAAATGTTTTAGTTTGTAAATAAAAGATGTCTGTAAAAGTAAACATTTATAATAAATATTTACATTTCAATGCGTAGTATCACATTCAAAATAAAAGTGAGTATAATAAAATATATCTGCATCAATCAAAAGTATTGGTACTTACCTACTGATCGGACGATACGGCGTAAGTTTGATCGTAAATCAAATGGGGACCTTAATTACTTATTACATTTTCTTGTAGTTGCGCGAGAATAAGTGAACGGCAGAAATCACTCGGAAGTGTGTGGAGACTAAGTTATTTCAATATTGACTTGTTTAATTTACACTTAACTAGCTTAACTGGAGGGGACAACGCGACCACTACAGTAAACAGTGTTTGAACAAACATTTCTGCGATCACCATACTTAAAAGATATAACGAGGGTTTAAATAACGTCTGCGAACACTGCCCTGAGAAAAAGGTCAGGAGAGGTCACAAATAAAATAATTATGACAGTTCTGGTGTGAAATAAGGATTTGTAACTACAAGAAAATGAAAGTTTTGACCGAGTAAATCAGACGAATGGAAGAGAAACACGTACCTACGTATACACGTTGAACGCAACGTTTTTAATTATTGCTCCAGTGTGCGGCTGCACTACTGACTACACCTTACGATAGCACAATCTTGATACTTAGCGCTAGATCTTGTGACGACTGCGAATGACAAATACACAACTAAATCTAGGTTTGATTTAAAAAGGCATAATTTTTGTTTATAAAATATGGCAATGATTTTTATTTGCGTCTAGGAATAACTGACGAACAGTAATGCGTCCAAATCAATTCATCTAATACCACAATGGTAATTTTAGTGTTCAAATACCTATATCTGAAAATCACAGGCGAAACAGTCCAATAACATTAAACCTAATTTGTCCATATTAGTAAGTAAAAAACAAAAATAAACACACATCTCGCCTTTTTAGTAACTAAATAAATTGCCTGTGATTTGCAAAAACGCTTATCAAATACAAAATTTAATGATGTATCTTTTCTGTCATTTCACTAGTCGCCACAAATCCAAGGCTTTACAAATGTCTACACTTATAACAGTTATAAATATAGTTTTGTTTATCGATAAGTCAACTCACTTCACTAATAGTAAAGTCCTAGTATAATAAAACTCAATCAAAATCTATTTTCAACACTGAATTAAGGTTGTGTGTCACTCAGTCTTAGTCCGGCGTGGTAGGACTATAGATAAGTAGTTTGCTTCAATAATTTGTTTATAAATATATGTTGTTGTCGTCTTATCGGTACAGTCTCGCAAAATCGCGTAGCAGCCGAGTCATTTCCTTGCATTTTTCCGCCCTGCGAACAAATAATGTAATCATAATTACGTCGAAATAAATATTACCTATCCCAAAAGATAATGAGACAGACAAAGTCCTACCCTTTGATGTCAATGTCAATAGGATGAATTGATGCTAGCGAATAAAGTCATGAAATGGTCATATTCTGTGTACATGTTTTATTACAACAATGATAGCAGATTATATTTATAAATTAGTTTTTTTTTTACATTATTACATATTTTTTTTTTTCAAATTGTAAAGTATCATCGTTTGGAGAGCCCTTGAGTGCAGGGTGTCGGTTACCTGATGGCGTACTGGTGGAACTGCCAGCACTGCTGGTCCGTGGGCAGCGCGGCGCGGTCGCGGGGCAGGCGCTGCAGCGCCGCGTGCAGCCAGTCCACGCCGGCGCCGCGCTGCCACTCCTGCAGTTCCAGCATCACCTCGGCCACCTCGCTCAGCATGTACGAGTGCAGGTGCAGCACGCTCGCCTCCATCAGCCGGAACGTCAGCTCTTCGCCGTAAGTCTTCAACGCTGTTTCGGCCAGGGCTGGGAAATGGTTAGCTTTAGAATCGTGGACAAGAGAACATTCTTCAGTCACTTAAAGTCAATTCTTATCTAACCTTTGATCTCGTGTTTATCGGCGCGCGTCGTGTTAGCCACCTTGACGAAGTCGTAGAGGAACTTCATGACGGAGGAGTTGGCCTCGCGGTGGTCCAGCGCCACCGCCAGCGCGGCGCATTGCAGCACCGTCGGCAGTGCGCCCGACGACAAAAATTCTTGCGGGATCCGCTGTAGGAATCTACGAGTACATTTTTTTTAGTAAATTTTGACTTTGATTTAAGGTTTTTATTTGATTTTGTTATCATTATAAAACAATCACCATAATTAGAATTATTGAGCGATTAGACTAGCATTAAACAAAATTAATCGGTGCAAGTTATGTTGGCAACGAGAACTCAAACCTTATGCAGAGTCGGAAGAGATCATCGACGGTGTCGGGGTTGTCCTTGAGTCCGTCGGGGCGGTGCAGCAGCTGGAAGGCCTGCGGCATGACGTCCTGCAGCAGCGCCACCAGGTGCGGCACGGCGGGCGGCTGCGGCGCCAGCTCGTCCAGCAGCACGGAGGCCAGGTACAGCACGCAGGAGTGCGGCGCGGCGCGGTACAGGCGCCGCAGCCGCGCCGTGAGCGCCGGCGCCAGCGCGGCCGCGCGCCGCCCCGCGCAGCGCACGCCGAAGCGCACGCAGCGGCACCAGCGCTCCATCACGCGGCCGTCGCTCGCGTACCTGCGCACGAGCCGAGCGTTACTCACTGCGTGGAGCACTCGTGCGGCCGCAGGCGCTCACGTACTTGTCCATGGCGTCCTGCAGCACGGGCCAGGCGTCGGACAGCGCGGGCACGCAGGGGTGCGCGTCCGCGGCGGCGGCGCTGGGCACGTCCACGTCGCGGAACAGCGCCGCCACGCGGTCCAGCCACACGGCGGGGTCGCTGCTGGTGCCCTTGCGCACTTCGCGGTCCGCCTTCATCAACTCTGATAGACCGTTGATTTGTACGCCTACGGCTTCGCGCATTGCAATCGTTAGCTAGAAGTAGATATGTTATGTCGAGTTTTAGCTATGGGAACAAAACAAATTATTGTCAATATTGTTCAAATTTAACAATTCTTTGTTGTTGATTAATGTCATAAGTGTAGTATAACAAATGTAATTGAAAATACGCATAGGTATTTACATTTAATTTATTTCACAATGTGGTAATAATATAAAAGTTAGTGACAGAACAAGTGAGTGCGAACACACCTGGTCGGGCGGCAGGCGGCCGATGGCGGAGGCGAGCGCCCGCATGAGCGCGCTGGCGGCGTGCGGGCCCAGCGCGAGCTGCTCGCTGGCCGCGGCCGCGCGCAGCAGTGACGTCACATGGCACGACGCCTGCGCGCGGCACGCGCGGCAAATGTTCTGCAGCGCAACATAACACAATACCAACTGAACACTAAACATTCAGTTACACTATCAATTATTTGGTTAGATCAAAAGCTTCACAAAAACAAAAGATAAAAGGCAACTGGTGAAATTAGAAAATCAACAAAGGAACCTATAAAACAATTTTTATCCTCGTCACATAGTTATTTCATCCATAGATGTAGACTGACCTGTAAAGCAGTAGCTGCAGCATATGCAAGCTGCTTATCGTGCAGCGCCTTGATGAGAAACTGCAGACAAGACTCGAGGCACTCGGAGTGACGCTCAATCCACTCGCACAGTTCGCCCAACAGAAGGATGCAGGTCTTCCTCACAGCGAGATGGGCAGTATCCGGCATGGACAGGATGGCTTCCACCACCTTCGGTACGTATTCATACTCATCCCTGGAAAATAATTTGATAAGAAGGATTTTAATTATCCAATTCAAATTAATTTTTTTGCACTATTTTTATCACTTGTCACACAATTTTATATTTTAATTTTGCAGATGTTTTAGCTCCAGAAAGGTAGGACTTTAATTATGCTCACTGTACTGTGAGAAGCACCATGAACTTCTGCCAGAACACTCGGCTAGAATATAATTATTATCATAAAAGTTGTAATGGTTACGGCAATATATTTTTGGCGACGGATTGCATCACAAAGAGTGCGGCTTCCGTCTGCTCCCAGCTGATGTCGGCATGGAGCACCGCGAACATCTGCCGGAACACTGAGCTGGACCCCACGATGAACACCACATCTTTGATCAGACCCATAACCTTGCTGCGGAATTCCTGGAAAAAAAGAAGGGATTTAATTTTATTTTTCACCACATACATATTCATTATAATATTGTTGTTTGACCTTTGAATAATTTCAGATATAGCGCTAAAGAAAACCCAGCTGGGGCCAAGGTATAGCGATGGCTGGGCGATAACGTCGTCGTCATCTCGACTTACCTAGTAATTAATTATTTTTCACTTACAACAAATACATTATTTGTCTGCTCCCATCCCTTCCCTTTACAGGACTCTGCTGATGTCAGCATAATGACATCAGTGAATTACCCTTATTTCATTACTACAGTTAGCCATCATTCATATATCCATGAGATATTTGTTTAAGTATACATCTGTATATATAACTGGAAAAGTTGATTGATTGACTGATACATCAACACCCATTACGCACAGGTCAAACCACTAAACAGATTAGGTTGAAATTTGGCACAAAGATAGGCATTTTGACAAAGGTATCCGTTAAGAAAGGCTTTCGGGAAATTCCTATGACATTGGTAAAAATTAGATGAATACAAGTAACAAGGCATTGAACAGCAAGTACTTACATAAAACTCATCCCCCTCATCAGGCAGCTGCGTGTGGTCGGGTTCGCACTGGCAGTGCCTCGCAAGGGCCTCGATTAGCCTCTCAATGTGAGGTTTGAAAGCATCCGTGAGCGGCTGGTAATCGCGCTGGTACACCTCCTCAGACAATCGGTACCACAGGTTGAATGTTATTTCTGCTACCTGGTGACAAGTAAATTATATTTTAAAACTTTAAAAAGAAACTCCCTATTTCTTTGTCCATATTACCTATATCAAGTAAGTGGGGCTGTATGTGTCATCCAATACAAACAGTTCCATGTTGTCAAAACTGATGCAATTCTGTTGCTAACTTACTGATTAGTATAGTGGTTATTCCATATACCATTGATTTATTTATATTTATACTTGGTTGTTTAAATAATTAATATAGTAGGTAGGTCTCTAACAAAGGACACAAATTTATCCAGTGTTGTTAACATAATGTTGTAAGATATTACTAAGTATTTAGTTTATTTGGATGACTAAAATATTTGTAAATGTAATTTTAATTACCACAAATTATTATCTGCTTACCTCATAATCATGATGTCCAACACACACCAAAGCCAACTCTAAAGACCTCAGTGCGAAATGAGAACTCCCTCCTGACATTGACACAATAATTTTCTCCAAGAATGTCTCGGCTAACTCTGTAAACACTCTTGCATAATTAGTAGCCTTTTCATCCTCCTCATGGGCCACGGCTAGGTGATAACTTTCCTCCAAAGCTGACACACTCTCAAACAACAGCATCTCTATATTGTCATTATTATTGTTTTCCTCCAAGCAGTGCAATAAAGCAGTAATGCAGTCAGATGCTGCATCATGCAATGTATTTATGGAGTTGTGATCTCTTAGAACCTGTAAACTGTAGCCAATGACAGCATTCTGTGGAACTTCCTGTATATTTATTGCTTTGACTTGTATCCAAGATGTCATACACTTAATAATTTTCAATGCAACATGTGTGCTTTGAGAATTAGTGATACTTTCTTTGAGAAATAAAGTAACAATGTGGGAGTTTGACCTTAACTCAGACTTAATGTCTTCCCTCCTATTTTCACCGAGTTTTAAGCTAGATGAATCTATTTCCTGAGGTAGCACAGTCAAAATTTCTAGAAGTGCAAAATCATTTTTGTTTGAAAATGATTTGATTAGGTCACTAATACAATTTTGCCATGAAGGCATTTGTAGAGCCAAGTCTGCTAATGCTAATGACAGCTGTGTGAGCACTGAAGCACTTGTCTCTGGGGAGGTGCGTTCCAGATGGGCCACTAGAGAGTCCCGGAGTGAAACAAGGGCCTCAGGTGGCAGTTCAGACAAGCTGTGCTGTACTTTCGACCTCATCGTCTGAGCAGCGAAGTAGCAAGAATTCAAGTCTTTTTTCTGTTGTAAAAGTTCGTCGGCTATCTTCCAC
This sequence comes from Acronicta psi, assembly GCA_946251955.1. Taxonomy (NCBI): domain Eukaryota; kingdom Metazoa; phylum Arthropoda; class Insecta; order Lepidoptera; family Noctuidae; genus Acronicta; species Acronicta psi. The sequence goes on along the minus strand of OX276475.1, from coordinate 14,630,033 downwards.
GAATGTATCTGGAAATAAGTTTATTGAATTGAACAATTGACTAGTATGTTCGACTGTTAAACATCAGTTTTATGAATATTTAGTGGCATACTTACAGATTTTTGCATATCCCCCAGCCATAATGAGGCTTTTTCTTTTTCACTTGCATTGGGGTTATCATATAAGGCGCTTATGGCCTGGTAAATAGTTTCTATTGTAGGGGTATCCATGTTGATAGACCGGTAATACACTAATTAATATCAGCGCCACTGTATCGTAACACTTGTATCATACACTGTCATATCTAAAAACGTGGAAAACGACCTAAAAAACTCAAATAATTAACAAACAAGCAAAAGTCGCAGCAAATGCTTGACTGAAAGTTAACCATAAACAAATAATGTTGCTACTTCCTTGTCAGTGTTGCCAACTCCTCGCTATTCGGAGCATAGATTATTTATATCAGAGTCGCCAGAGCGTAGAGAGGGAAACCTCTGTAGTACGCCGTCAATCTGGGTCTATCCCATCCATTATACATAGACCTTAGCCTTTGTCCGCGACTTCGTTCCCGTAGAAGTTCAATTTTCCCGCCCGTTTTTGCAACGTTTTTAATTAATACTCCACTCCCATTTTTCCTAGGGTGATGATAATAGCCTATAGCCTTCCTCGATAAACGGGCTATCTAAAATCGAAAAAAAAATTCAAATCGGACCAGTAGTTCCTGAAATTAGCGCGTTCAACCTAACAAACAAACAAACTCTTCAGCTTTATAATATTAGTATAGATAAATTATATGGTCTTATTAGTTTTATTTCTGAACTTATAATATTTTGCCTTTATTTTCCGTAAAAAATTATGTAGTTGTAGTCATTGTTGTTTGTAATTTTGATTCTTTATAATGTCTGTGGGCGTTCACTAAAAGGGGCCTACATCCAGCAGTGGACGAATACGGGATTAAAGGTATTCTAATCTATGTACGGGATGATGATTGATGATGATGATTACAGTAGTAAAGGAATACGACTTTATATGTATTTATCGTATGATCGCTCATTCAAAATGTCTGGCAGTGGCAGCACTGATCGGCTAGAGGCGCTGTGAGGGTTTTCTATACAAATATTTTACGGCGTCGCTAGCGAGTATAGTGAGAAAAATTCATAGTCCAGGCACTGTAGCTCAATGGCTCAAACCCGTGCGATCTGACTCATTAAAATGACTCAGAGCTGAGTTACACACCTCTACCACAGAAGCAATTATTGGCTTTCTTCTTCTGCTATGATTTTAATATTTCCAAAAATAATATGATTGCTAAAATGTCATCAGAGAGGTGGTATCAGTCGATTTTTTATAAGATTTAATTTTAGATTGTAAGAATATGATTTAAAAAAGGTTGTATGATTCGTATTCGTAGATATTTAATAATAATTGTAAATACGTAATTAAATCTTCGTTGTACTCACAGGTTTATTAATAAAATCTCCCGAAATCTACCCGTTTTTACTGGCAAACTTGGTTTTGCAGCACTGCAAACACGTCTGAACTCGAAGTGATCGGGATCCGATTCCGAATGGCGCGTTCACTGCGGATTACGTCATCTGCAGAAATTCCGGTCTCCGACGCAGAAATGCCGTTCCAGTGGACGCACTTTCATACAAATCCATATCTTCCTCCTAGCCTTTTTAACTTAACCATGTTGGGGTCGGCTTCCAGTCTAACCAGGATGCGGCTGAATATCAGTATTTTACACGAAGCGACTGCCATCAGACCTCCGCAACCCAATTTTATACAAATCCATACATTACAAGCAATAAAATCCGTCCGCTCCGTACGGACCGATTCCAACAGTGGGACGCGCACCTTTCTTCTTCTCCTCCGTTCAGAAACCAAAACAGTTACCTCTTATTGGACGCTAAAACTAAAGTAAAATTAACAAGTATATATTGGGGGTGAATCCTGTTCTTCATTTTTACATGATGGGGTGAATTTGCTTAGCTTATTGTCTTTATTATTATTTATTTGACTATGATCCCATAGGCAATGTAATAATAGGACTACTCTACAACTAAAACTAATTGTAATGAACGATAAAAAACAAAAGCCTGTCAATGTCATGCCATAAACTAAACCTGTCAAAGTCACTTTGTCAAGAATTTTTATCATCTGTTGGGGAAAGGATCGATAAAACAAAGATAATAAAAATACATAACGCACTACAAATGTTTCTCACCGGGCCGTCTATTATTCGTAGTATAACTGCACTGACAAGGCAAGCGGCCGGACGAGCGCTTCATACTTCGGAAATAGCCATGGCACCTATAAAGGTATATTTTATCCGAGATGTTTAAACATTATATAATAGTTATTAGCCGGCATATGTGATACTAATGTATGTTCGTTCTTCTTAGGTTGGTGATTCGCTGCCGGTTACTGATTTGTTCGAAGATTCTCCGGCGAATAAAGTGAGTGTATGTGATTTGACGGCGGGAAAGGTCGTGGTGCTGTTTGCGGTACCTGGTGCATTTACTCCTGGCTGCTCGAAGACCCACTTGCCTGGGTATGTGGCGAATGCGGACAAGATGAAAGCTGATGGTGTCGACGAGGTCGTGTGCGTGTCGGTCAACGATCCTTATGTGATGGCTGCCTGGGGAGCTCAGCACAACACCAAGGGAAAGGTAAGGGTGTCGATGTAATTTCTGTGTACCTATACTTATGTAGTTATTCTCTTTGAAGTTATATCAAACTTTTAAGCAGAGTTTATAGGAACACTGCAACCCTAAGACAAAGTTTGTCGAGCTGGCAAAGAGCTAAATTGCTTTGTTACATTCATGTTATCTTGTTTTGAATTAAAAAAATCCATCCTTAAATCCTAAAACTATTCTATAATCTAAATAATGGTCATTTTAACCTTCAACCATGCATTAATAATAGTTACCTACTTGATAATTACAAACATGTCAGAGGTCAGTCAGTTGCTAACAACACAACAGATACCTATATTGTGTAGATAGTATAATGAATTCTATAATGCATTTTAGATTATTCCATTCCTTGTGTAAAAGTGTAATTGAGATTTTACCCTCTTAATGTTACATCTACCCACAAAAAAGACAAAGTGATATTTTAGCATCAACCATCACAGTACTTTTTTTTATTACATTGAATAGTGTTTACATGTCCATAAAAATGAAGTTATTTACTTAATTTTTATATATTTAGTATTATTCATAAAAAGACACTGCATTTACACTACAATGTCACTTTTTAATTAGATGTATAAATAGGCACTTTTATAAATTGTTGTTGAAACATTGTGCTTAGTATATTATTGATATAATGAAATCCCAAGATTTCTGATCCATCACAGAAGCACACCAGTAACCAAGGACCATGGATGCTATAAAGGTTTTTTTTTATCGTTGATGATTTTGAGCTTGACCACAATCTCACCTGATAAGTGTGGATGTGGTAAGGCTAATATTCAGAGACGATGCTCAGCATAAACTTAGGCTTCCGGATGTCAAATTGTCATACAAATTTGACATATGGAAGTGTTACTTTACGCTTAGCATCCTGTCTGAATATTAGCCTAAGATGGACCGCGTCTACCCATAAGAAATATATAAACATTAACATATTTGAAACAACAGGTTTATTAAAATCTCTCAAAATAAATCTTTGACAAAGGACTTTTTCTTTGTTTTTCGAAAGCCCATTTTATTTACGAATAAAATCGCAATTCTTCAATTCATGACTACAAAAATTCATAAAACTTTGTTTTTGCATCTCTGTCATAATAATGTGGTTCACTCAAAATAATACAATAGTGATTTGTGACCATGAAAATATAATATTTGTCCCACAGTATCTATGATCTTTTGATCAAGTAAAACTAACTGGTTTTACTAGATAATTAGAAGTAAATGTTATGCTTTACAATATTAGGTATCTTCAACAGTGTCGACCTCAATTCCTCCTCTTCATAAAATAGGGTAAATAGGTAGTAGTAGGTCGTTCATTAAATCGCAGCGCAAACATTTCTGTTTACACTCAATTTGTCAATAATCGTAATGGCCGAGAAAATTGCAAAAACTGTACTCGTAATGGGCGATAAACGCGGTTCGCTGTGAGGCCGCGACAGCACTCATTATGAAATCAATACGCTCCACTGGCGGCGACCTCCGCCCTTCTGATTGCTAAATTATTCAAGTAAACGCCGCGCTTTACATTTATATAGACTGAGGTGAGATATCGATCCATAAAGAACTGCGTGATTATTGTTATTCGTAAATAAGCATCATTATGACTAAAAATAATTAGACCTGCATTTCTCACGCATACTATTAATATTTTGAGCACCATAGTCCACATGTCATGCATCACATAATATAAGAAATTAATATTAGAGAAATTAATATCCTATAGGTACACGGTTTTCGACGAGGTTTACCGAATATTAGATTTTGACACGTTCCTTCCTACCTACCTAACTTAGCAACTAAGTAATTAACCCCCGACGGAAAAACGACGGGGTATTATAAGTTTGACGCGCGCGCGCGCGCGCGCGCGTGTGTGTGTGTGTGTGTGTGTGTGTGTGTGTGTGTGTGTGTGTGTGTGTGTTTGTGTGTGTGTGTGTGTGTGTGTGTGTGTGTGTGTGTGCGTGCGTGCGTGCGTGCGTGCGTGCGTGCGTGCGTGCGTGCGTGCGTGCGTGCGTGCGTGCGTGCGTGCGTGCGTGTGTGTGTGTGTGTGTGTGTGTGTGTGTGTGTGGCATCGTAGCTCCCGAACGGATGAACCGATTTTGATTTTGTATTTTTTATTTGAAAGGTGAATTAGTCGGGAGTGTTCTTAGCTATGTTTGATGAAAATCGGCCCAAGATGGCCGCCGCTACAAAATAGCGGATTTTAGTTTAGGTTATTTGTTTAGATTCGAACGGATAGTGGAACACTTCAGATTCTTTAAAAAATACGAAAGAGTTGTAGTTCTTTTTTCTTAGAGAAAGGTACCTATATAATAAATAAAATGTAATAATAAATTAGATACCTATAGTTTTTTTTTTTATGTAATTTAATTTAATTTTAACTGTATTAATACCTAATTAAATATAAATGATAATATTGTTATTGTATCGTACCAAATTCCACTAAAATATTAATTTTGCAGCGCCCTTGCAGGGTTTCATATTGATACCACAAACTATTGTAACATCCTTATTACATATGAAAGCAATAAAGATTTGAATTTGAATTTGAATTAATATTTCCACCATTTTTAGGGCTCATTGAGCCCTACACGTACCTACACACAGTTACACACCTCATTAATTTCATTTCGTAAAACTTTACACAGACCATCATAAAAGCAAAGCGTGTAGAATCAGATTAACCCGTAAAAACTGCCCGGGGCGCACGTAGACTGGCTCATTAATTTGCGAGATCAAAAGGCTTTTTTAGCATTTTAAGGGTAGCCACACGGATGACGGCAGCCCGGGTTTACTACAACGCTTGATTTTAGAATTTCAGTCACAGAATTAAAGTTCTCCGTATTATCCAAATGCCGATCGAGAATTATTGTAGTTTCATACTTGATTACATCCCTACTGAGAGCCGATTTCACCATTTAAATTAAACGCGATCAATTCAAGTTAATCTCAGTTCTCGCGGTTAACTGAGTTCAGGACGCAGGTTTGCATTTCACCAACATAAACTGAACTCAGTTAAGGCTGATCTTAGTTTAAATTCTGAACGCCCGATTTTGGACGTTTAACGTATCTGATCGCGATCAAGACCTGTCAAAGCCATAAAAGATAACCTAATTCATAATTTAATTATTTTTAAGAGATATTCTAATTATATGAGTAGTCTATATTATTGGGTTTCGGCAGTATTTCAATAAAACTCGTTAGAATTCTTAAAACACGATAATTAATAATTATGCAGAAGCGAAATGACATTATTTAATGGAGAAGAGAAACAGCGCCACCAGTGTCATAAAACGGAAACGAAACACGTACGTTTACGAAGATACTATCCAACAAAATGTTTACAAAGACATCTATCATCTATCATAGAAATTTATATTTATTCAACGTAATTATATTGCCTACAAGCTGTACTTTTTAATTTTAATACTCTCTGAATTTACTCGAACTTCACTATCCTCAAAATCATCTCAAATCTCATTTAAAAATTATAACTTACCATTTTTAACTGCAAAGCGCATCGTAATTTGTCTATGATTGTCACGAACTGACAACATTTACATTCTATGTCAAAGTAAACTTAGTTCTCGTAAACGCGATCAAAAATTACCCGGTGAAATCTGCGAGACGTGAACTGAGATCAGTACGTCAACCATGAGTTCTATCGAATGGCTTTCGATAGGTTTTTAACGCATCGAAACGCTGTAATCTCATAGCAGATTTTAGTTCCTTACGTAACCGCTAGAGGCGCTGCGAGTGTTTTCCATACAAATATTTTACGGCATCGCTAGCGAGTCTAGTGAGAAAAACTCATGGTCGAGGCACAGAACCAACATATGAACTCGATTAAGCAGAACTTAGTTTTATTGAACTCAGTTTTTAATGAGAACGGTGAAATCGGCCCTGAGTCGGAGTATTGGTAAAATTAAAATATCATCAACTTTCTTTCTGTGTGTTACGGACGGCAACTCGTGTAACAAAGAGGCCAAAGTCTTTCGTCTCATAAATCATTTATTCGTCTTTTCAAGTTGTGGTTTGTTTTTGTTTGATGAAACTGAAATACCTTAAAACCTTAAGACCTGTATCCTGTATGACATTATCGTATAATAATGAGTCCTTATTATAATAGGTAGGTACTGCGTATTGCGTTGTATCCAGCCTTTAGTCATAACAGGAATAAAACGGTCGCTTTGAAATGCGGAAACTCACTTTACAATTTACTTCACTTTGTCACGGAACTAATTAAATATTTGAGTGAATGTGAAAACCTTCAGTTCACCTACCTTTACGTCGTAAAATGACGGTGATTTCCATTCAAAAAAGCTATTGTTTGTTTGCTATAACTGTGTTTGAAATCATGTAACTTTGTAACTTAACAGTTTTTGTACCATCTTGGGTAAAAATAATAAATAGTATTGCAATTCCTACTATAATTCACTTAACGAATAAACATTGATGACATTTACAGATCCGGATGCTGGCAGACCCCAGCGGCTCGTTCATCAAGGCTCTGGATTTGGGTATCAATTTACCGCCCCTCGGCGGCTACCGCGCTAAGCGTTTCTCCATGGTCATCAAGGACAGCAAGGTGGACAAGCTGAACGTGGAGCCCGATGGCACCGGTCTTTCCTGCTCCTTAGCTAATAATCTTAAGATTAAGTAAATAATCACAATTTAGCGAGAGGTAGACGACGGCCATGATATTGTTAGTAACATTGGAATAGAAGTTAGCGCGCACACAAGACAAGAAACTGAAAAGTATTTTTTGCGACACAGTCGAATGTAATAGCAAGATAGTCTTCCTGATAGTGCGACACAAATACTATTTGGTGATTGAAAGCATATTAATGATTTATTATGATCAGTTTATTTGAATTTAATTCGAAGATTCGCTAAATAAAATTATTAGGTTTTCACCTTTCGCAGCCTAGCACCTACGCATGACCTCTTCTGTCAAGTAACACGAGATAACGCGGGGCGTTATTTAAATTAAGCATAGCTTGTTTGTTTGTTAGTTTTACCTTAACTTGCAGTGTCATGTCATTATATTTAAGTGTGGCTCAAGCATTTAAGTGCGTTTACCCTGAAAGTATGAGTCCTTTGTCTTTGTGAAATATGGCCCTAGTTTACCCTCATCATGTCGTGATTTAACTTTTTTTCAATTATATAATTAAGATCCCTTACGTAATTTGTGATTAAACACACCTAGCTTCACGCAGGTCATAGACTGTACGAGCACTCCTTGTGATATTGAAAACAAATCAATTTATATTAAAAAGAAGATATAATACTTATAGGTTGTGTTTTCATTTCGAAGGTCTTAGGGCGCTTTTTTAGAAAAGACAGTGACAATATCGAAAAACTTATTGTGCAACAACTCAACTCACTCGGCAAAGTAGAGGGAAAAAACCTCGTAGACGCAGCCCTATACGTTGGTCTCACCAGATCCGCACCGCCCTAGACTCGACAGTCCACAGCGCCCTCCACACCGCCAGAGACAGAAACAGCTGGCGAAAGAGTACGGGAGAAAGTGATGCATGAGGGAGGTCACGACCCCAGCACTGAGGAATACGACTCAAGGAGGAGGACAGCGCTTTCATAATGTGAAATTGTGAATGTGGGCGTTAGCAGCGCGGTAGTAGCACTTCAGAAGCCGATGCCTTCACATTATACAACAACAGCCGCGGCGGGCGTGCGCGACTGCCTCGCTTTTGTTTATCTGACTGCCTGACTGGGAGGTGGTAGCGCGGCTGTCGCGTTACTACCGAGCTGCTGAACGTGTTGTTAAAGTGCTCCGATGTATACCTTACTATATGGAAAGCGCCCCTATGTATTACTTTACTCCATGGGAAGCGCCCCTATGTATTACTTTACTCCATGGGAAGCGCCCCGATGTATTACTTTAATGGAAAGCGCCCTTACTGTCAGGTTAGATACCTACCACAGCCACCACAGATTTAGTACATAGGTTGACTTTAGTATTGACGTTTCTTATGCAATGCGCAATAATAAGTAAGAATATCTTCGAAATTTTGAACATATTTACCTGACCACGCTCAAAACCATGTAATCGTTGCTCATAGCCTGACTTTATGAGTGAATGAACAGGCTACTGAGGCCACGGCCACCCACAGCCGGGCATCACGTGCCAGATCGGTAGGTGTCGTTCTCAGCCATTATGCAGGACAGACACTTACGGGAATACTAGACATTGAAATATAACTACTTTTTACGGATTTTGATTTTGCCACCTCAGTTACCCTTGGACGGACACTGTAAAGGTTCCGAAACTCCGAAACATCAGGATTAAAATAATATCAGCGATAAAATCCGTAAAAATTGTTTTATTTCAAGTAAAAAATATAATTCTGCAAATTAGTATCGTGCTTCAAAAGTTTCATTATTGTTCGTAAGGAAATTGGAACGCGGAATACGTAAATGCGAAACGAAATGTCAAATTGTCAATGTCATTGTCAAAAAATCGTCAAAACATTGAATTAAATTGCAAGCCCCGTCCTCAATATTTTGTTTATTTTTCTAATAAAGAAAATATAAATGAACATGTCATTATGACCAAGAACTGTAATCATGTATAATCGGGCCCATTACTTTGGAACAATATTGTTTTTGTGTTCGCTTATTTATTTAGTTAGGGTTGTGTTTACCGAGATTTTTGATGATGAGAGTGCGCTGGTCGACGAATGGCTGGATCAAAATGATTTTAGTGAATACAAGAAGTTGTTTCGGGAATATGGTAAGTACTTAGATTTATCGTACATCTTCCTGTTATAAAAAATGGTATATTCACAGGAAATCTCATTGATAAAATGGTCGGGACGCGTTCCGTGAATCGGCAATATTATGCGATATCTGATAGGTTTCAGTGCCCGCTAAATAACTGAAAATTTGGCATAATTCGAACCCTAGGTTTCTCTTTATCTTTAAATAACATTGACAAGGTTTTTTATATTTTCTATTATGCTGAAAAAAAAGAGGGAACGAACTCGTGTAACCCTTTTCGCCTGAGACCAAGGCGGCTCTCTTACCTTTACCATAGAGTGGGATATTGTAGAACAAAAATAATAATAATGATAGTTGTCTGGCACAGCATTTAGAATTTGAGACTGATACCGAATTTCTTCATTATTTTACACACTTCCATTTGTGATGTATTATAAAGAATCTAAGGGAGGTATGAACTGATTCATAGGATATACTTAAGCTTTAGTCATAAGATAAAAAATGTGGATTAGCTGTAGTGTGTGCCACATTACAAATTATGATATTATATTGAACCATTGTCTTCATTTAAATATCTAAGAGAACTGGATGTGTCTCTCACTGAAGATAGGTTATAATATCTCAATTTCTTGCTGCAAGTTATCATCCATCAAATATTTTATTTATTTTAACTAAAGCAAATAAAACATCATATCTTATTATCTAGATGTTTATGAAAACACTATTAATTTTAAGGCATTGTAGAAAGAACATACAAATAGATAGGTAATGATTTGAATTTTTTCAAGATTATTATTTGGTACTTACTAAATTAATAGAAATGTTTTTTGGTTACTTACAGTTTCGGACATGCAATAGTTTATATTGCAAATCCGTAAAAAATATACAGTTACAGAGCTCCATAACATACCTGGTGAAACCTTTACTTAATTATTTTAGATTTCTTAATTATTGCAATGAGAATTGTATAGTTACAGTACAGTGTGACCTGGTGAACTAACTATAGCTCTTGCCTTTTTATCTGGAACTGCCCAGAAGTGGGACCATGTGCTGTACTTGATAAATGTAGTATGTGTAATGGTATGTGATAATATGATCATCATCATGATCCCTAATAATTCTAACATATCCTGTGATGGTAGTGTACGAAATGACACTACAACAGATCCACCACTTTTCTAGGTCACTATAGATGCAGTAGTCTTGATGCGCTGCTTTAGTAATGATCTCATATGCTGCAGGAAAGATTAACACAATATTTTGAAAAAACCAAGTTGACTAGCCTATGACTTGTAGAGGCATGGTGTCACAGAGTAATCTTTTAAGACATAATCACTTCAAGCTACTAATTATGGATGCAATGGTCAATGGAAATGAACTAGTAGTATCACCTTTTAGTACCTAGTAGTATCACCATTCAAATATTTTAAATTTTGAATTTGAATTTGAATAAAGTTCAAAGCAGGAGTCATCCCAAATTCGTGTTCAAAAAAAGAAAAAAGTTCAATGAACACATTTGCTAATTTTGTCCTGCAGTAGGTATAGCGCCGCGCCGTTCAAAACAAATTTTGTTAAAAAAATAAATTTTGCCTGTACCTACTGAGATTGTAATCATAATCCAATTAACGCGATGAAAGTGAGAATGCCGCGGCAGAAAATGATATCAGTATCTATAGAGATCCCGCGGGCTCAGGCGCGAGGGGTGGCTGTGACGTAGCCAGAACCCACCCGCCACCCCCACCCTGCCGGCAAACAAATACAAAGACCGCTAGTTCACTCAGTCGCGTCGCACCCACCTCGCTGTGCGTACGTCGCTAAACCTATCACACATACACACACCACCATAATATGATCGTTTTAATTAAAATTGTGATAAAATACACAGCCAGAAATTTTTTTAAATTCTTGCCATAATAAACGTCATTTTCTCGTTTTATTTTCGAATCCGAGTGAGATTCCTTTGTTCGGTTTGTATGCGGTGAAGGCGGTTAATTCGGTTTAGAGAATTGAATGTCAATTGGATTGTAAAGTTCAGTACAACATGTGGCAATTCGAGGATTCGGAGATTTATTCTATAGGGATGATACACCCTTCTCACAGCCGGCATTCTGGGCTGTCCATGCTGTCTGGAGTATCGCAGTTTTCAGGTAGGTTGCAGTCGTCTTGATGTTATTTTGCAGGTAAAGGACCTTCCGATTTAGGGCACAATAAAACGGCGAATAAACTGAAATATATAATTTTAAGGACTTGCTCTCCTCCAAAATAGCTATTTGTCCTGGAGTCTCCATGAAACGTTCTAACTACAGGATACTTTAATATAAATGTGCATTCAGAAATTCAGCAATTCATAAAAAGTCTGTTGTTAAAAATAAATTCATTTTGAGGACAGCATTCATTATAACAACACTAATAACTTCAGAGGGTCCGCACCAGTAACATTTAATAGCCCGTAACAAACAAACAGATTTATTTAATAAACACAAGACCTTAACTTGTCGAGTTAAAGTCGAAATTTACTTCACAAGTTGTGTGTAACAAGCTTTCGCAGTATCATTATTTGGGTAATCCCTTCAGCGTCGCATTTTATTGCATTACGTTATCTGTGAAGCATTTGGCTTTCAGAAGTCGCATTATTTAGCTTTGATTTGAGAATATCAAAACAACTGAAGAAGAAGCCAGCCGTAGTGGTAATCTACTGTCCAAAGCTCTTGCGTTTGTGCTTAGTGCTCAGTTATTCAATGTTATACCCGTAGTCGGCACATTTTAATAAAGATTTATGTGCGCAGTAATTTATTATCATGTGTGTGTTTATTATACGGTGTACTGTGTATTTACAAAACGGAGGTACGGATGTTCAATTCCCGCCGGAGATCTTATTTTTCTTTCATTTAATTTTATATCTTTATTACCTACGTATTTATATGGTATTGCCCTGAACTAGCGGTGAATAAAGATCTTGCATAAGGGACTGCAAAAAGTCTAGTGTGACTAATCAGTAATGTATCATTCTGAAGGTGATAGACCCAAGCTTGCAATAATAGAGTTCTTGCTGCGTTACCCTCCGGTTTTCGGATAATTGTTTTGAAGATCGCGACACACTAAAACCTCTTCAATACTCAATACATTTATTACACTCCACAAGTTAAATATGTAGATGTTTTTCTTCTGTATTGGTGTACACGCTACATCGCTCGCATTTTATGAAAGAACAAACTATATATTTTTACATCAACTAGCTTTCCGCCAGCGGCTTCGCCCGCGTGGTATTCCTTATAACTTTCATCCCCTATTTAACCCCTTACGGCCCTTTTTTCGCATTAAAAAGTAGCCTATGTCATTTCTCAGGCTCTAGAATCTCTAAATCGGTTCAGTATATAGCTTTGGCGTAAAAGCGCGACAGACATACAGACAGACAGTTACTTTCGCATTTATAATATTAGTAAGGATAATATTAATATTGTAATACCCGGGGAGGCGGTAAGGATCCATGAAGATTCACCGCATCCCTAAAAAATATTCCACATACATAGCATCCAAACAAGTGCCGTCACAGTTGGGACTGATGTACTCAAAGCCGCTATGGCTCTTTTATTTCTTCAAAACGCCATTTCGGACATTGCTCTGCATTATAACACATAACATATTATATATTATTATTACTGCTATGTCTGTTTGACTTGACTATAAAAACGTGATTGTCTCTCCATGATTCTGTTTGTTTCGTCGTTTTTAGTTAGGAAATGTATAGTATTTATCAAACTCTAAAAAACCTCTCAGCTAAAGACCAGACCAGACCTATAAAGCATTCAAGTATACATCCTACTAATATTATTAACGTGAAAGTTTGAATGGATGGATGTTTGTTCCTCTTTCAAAGACAATTACGTCTTTAACATAGAGTAATGTATATGAAATAGCTAGATCACGCGGGCGAAGCCACTGGCGGAAAGCTAGTTTTAAGTAATTCTTTATCTTCTAAATAACGAATCTTTAAATTTAAATCATAATCATAATCATAATCATTTATTTGCTAAAAGTGTTGGTACAATGAAGGTCTTAATACAGTAATTTAGTATCCTAGCACTTAGTCACAGATAGGACATGTAAATACAGTCATACATATTATTATATTAATTACAAAATGTCCATCACTAATTATCAAATATCATTAATGTCATTTAAATAGTCATTTACAGAATAAAATCGTTTTTTCAGCAACCATTAACCATAAATAACGAAACGAAAATCTATCTATTTACATTATTTAAACTACATATATAATTTTGAAGATTGTTTTAACTGAGCAAGCATAAAAATATATTAAAAAGTATAAAGCAGCCACTGCAACTAATTGCCAGTTCTGCACTCGTCGTGTATAAGCAGCCGTAATGAATACGGTCCAAGCAAAAAGCCATTGCGATAAATTAACCTGTGACATGTAAATCTAAACGAACAGTACGCGCATAGATTAGAATATGACTCGTACGCGCGGCATAACCTGGCCGGGGTGAAGTTGTCCGTTCCAATACACAATGCTTAGTTTAGGTTATAAATTGTGTACTTACTGCGCAACCAAACACTGAACAGCTAACTTCAGTCCGGCCATGTTATGTCGCGTGTCGTTTGGCCTTCAGAAGCTCGAATGGGGGTAGATACACTGAAAATATGTGTTTAAAGTATTTATCCTAACGTATTTTATTTACCTGTGGTATGTTGGTCGCATGCTCACAAAGAAAAATCTGAAAAGACCATTTAATATCATATTATATATCATTATACACCTATCCTTCACTGCGTCTAGAATATACCAACAGAAACTTGATACTTGTTGAATAAACTGTAAAAAAACAATACTACTTTCCTGTAATATAAGTCCCAACCGCAATTAAAACACGTTTCGTGTACCTAATTATCACGCGTTAATTAGATTTGCGAACTCAATGTAATCAAACAAGTACGTTGAAGAGTTGAAAAGGTTTAAAAGAGTTTTGCTAGGAAGTGATGTAGACGAACGTTTAGTAGTGCAGAGGAGAGTAGAAGGCCACCGCTCTCGCGGCCGATCACCCACCCATGGACAGATGCAATAAAATCAACAAGAAAATGTTCCCAGAGTGTACACCTACACCCGCTAATACAGAAAGATGGAGAAATTTCGCAAAATCCCCGCAACCATGATGGATCAAGACAACCCATGACAACGACCACTGCCAAAAGTGTACGACTAAGTAGAAGAAGAAGATGTAGACGAGGAACTGAATGCGGAATACTGAGAATTTTGTTTTAAGGAAACTGGACTAAATCAACACGAGCGGCTGCAGTTTTTCTGACTCCACTTGTCCGCTTTGCTTTTATTCTATTTATCTTCGGGGTTGCCGGCAGGTACCAGGCGGGCGATCAGTCCTCTTGCTGGGATTATTTCGCCCGGTTCCCCATTTTGGTGGATCCCTTCATGGGTTACTGGCGTTCGGTGTCGCGAATCTTCCACTTGCTTTGCAGAAGCCCAACAGTTGTCTGTTGGATATTTCTGCAAGCTGCTCTTCATTTACTTCCGTCTGTTCCCAATATTTCCCATCTGAGTAGTGCATACATTTTGCATTCTGCTACTAGATGGAAGCTTCCGCTATGCTTATTACGCTTGCACCGTTTAAATGCAGCACTCGTTGCGAGCACCGCTTGAAACTAATTCAAAAAGGCCGCTGGACCTCAACTTATGTTAACCTTGTATGGTTTGGCGCGCGTTTTGTTTAGACATCGCCACGTAAACAGTATTTATTAGTCTTTGACAGAAGATATTGTATCATCAACACTCACGACACCGCTTGGAACCAATTGAAGAGTTTCGCGTAAGGGTAATTATGTCTCGGCGTCAGGGGATGAACCTGATAATATATGTATTTAAATATTGTTTGCAATATGAAAATATTTTAGCCGTGTTGTAGATATTGCACTGTTAGAGGATCGCAGTGAGTCGATATATTCCTTTGAATCACTACAAAGCGTTGACGTAACTGTATAAAAGTTTGACAAAGGTCTGATGCACAAAAAGCTTCTCTTTTGTAGCGAATATCGAGCGCCGCAGTAACCCATTTCCCTCAGTTTGTTTTTAATCCCCACAGCGCCGCGGAAATAAATAAAATTTATGCATATCCGATACAGCAGCGGAGATAAAAGCCATCTCGCTAAATTAACGAATCCAATTAAAGCTGTCATTTGAGTTTTCAGTTCCGTGCAGTGACGTAATTTTTTAAAGGTATTAATTCATTTTATCTTTAGTTCCGTACATGTCTTAAGACATTTAGGGCCTGTTTTTCCACCTCCTAGTAAGTTACTGATTAATTACTTGGCATATAATTTCATACAAAAGTATTTTCGTTCCATTTTTTAATTTAAATTGGCGGTTAGCAGCTATCCATGGGTGCTGAAACAGGCCCTAAATATCTTTTTGTTTGGGTAAATTATTACCTAGAATTAAAAAATTGAAGATCGCGAAAAGCATTTCAGTGCCTTTTCTTTGCTCAGTGCTTTATGAGTAGGTTTAAAATTCCTTAAAAATTAAATAGACGGTCCGCAATATGGCAACATGTTATGTAAGTAAGTATTTTCTGCTTTTAAATTGCTTATTAGTATTCTGCTATTGTGCTGTTTAGATCAAGATGTATACAGCCAGGTAGAGCAGTGGCAAATATTGATTATATTTTTTGTTCTTTAGAACTTCAGTGCCCATATTTTGTGATATTTTACAAAGCGAGTAAGAAAAATACCTAGTCTGTTTTTATCATAACCATTTTGATCACACTTCTTGATTCTTTCTGAAATGTAATTACGTAAGTCTTTTTTAAACTTGATATAAAATTGACTGTTATTTAATTAATTATAATTAAAGTTAGTTATAAATGTATATGTATATAATATTAAGTAAATAAATACATTATCCAGAACAAAGGCATTAATTTTGTATACGGGTTGATTTGTTGCGTGATGATGTAATTATTTTTACGGCTGTTTGCCTCTCAGGATCTAATTAACGTGCCAGCGGGGGGATAACATGCATGCCGCGACATAATTTTGTCCTCTCATTATCTCGTCTCCGGCCACAGATTCGGCCCCAGATAAGCGACGATTAAATTAATTCGTGCTGCGCATGTTGACCATCGTGTACTGACCAACTTTGAGCAGTGCAAGTTTAGATCAAAATCTGCATCTGCAGTACCGCGTTCTGCGTTGGAATCATGCCAAACGCGTCCTGTCGTTTAGTGAAATCTTTAACACAAGAAAACTCCATTCGCTAATTTTAATTATATGAAAAATACTCCTAACGCTTTATGTAACGCTGACCTGACACGAATTGACCTTTGGTGCAAGTCCTGCATGAACCCTGTTAGTAATCGATAATACCCCGCGCTGCCTGCGTCTGGAATCTGAATCTGCTTTAATTAGACAATCTTGTTTCGTTTCTCTGAGGAATGTTATTGCATTATGGTAAAGGTCCAAGCGCCGCTCTTTGTGTTCGGAATCAACCGCATTACTTTGATTCAAAAGTTAAATCGTATTATAGCTATAAAAGCCAGTGCAATTATTAAATCGTGTTATTTTCAGACGCAGCTGGTTGAACTGCATCCCAAAAAGGTTTTGTTAATGAGTTTCTATTGTGTATATTTCAGACGGTTTTATTGTTATCTCTATGAATATTGTTCGTAATACTATTCTAGATCATTTTATACTCGAGCTTTGTAACTGATTAGTAGATGAACATACTGACCGCACCCATACCTATTTTCAAATAGAAGTGCATTCCTACATAGTGTCATGTCGGGGATGCATCTGTATTTACAAGTCCACCTGTAGCCCTGGGCTGGCCGGGTTGCGGGTCGCCGGCCCAGTTCTGCGTCCTACTTAGCCGGCGCAACAAGTGTTGAGTCATTATAATTATCTTGATTTTGCCGTACTTGGATGACGTTCTTACTATTATTGTCAAGAGTCAAGTAAGGTTTCATGGATCTTGGATTATGATCGGCATGAAACGATGGCTGTTTGTATGACTTGTATGCGGCGTTTTTGTGGGATTGATAAGTTTCGTTAGTTATTATTAATTGGTCACTGTCATTTCTATAAAGAGCGCGAATTTAGTGGTCTCATAGCTAACTAACGTTTTAGAATAAACAGGCAGATAAATAATAATTAGATCTAGTATAATTTTGTTGACAAATAATTCGAGTTTTGTAATAAAAAAAAGTAATTATGTTCTAATTTTACGTTTTAACCTTTAACTCCTTCTAGTTTCTGCCTAGTAACGTGTGTATATGTCTTGTAAGAAATGTGGTATTTTTTATACATACTTTGTAATTAAATAAAACATTGTGTAACGAGACATATTTTTACGCTTTTCCGAATCATTTATGTCACCTCTTTACATGCGAACCTTTTGGGCTCGGTATTTTCACCGCAGGCAAACATTAACTAAACTACACTGAGTCAGCAAAAAGATATTATGGCCCAAAAGCCAAGGGCAAAGCTTTTAACTCCATAATAAACACTATATAAGGCTTATCGTTTACCAAGTAGAGAGAGGATGTACTGAACCGATGGTGGACCTTGAAAAATAAAGGGATTTAAACCAATATTTTGTTCGAAGAAATTGGTTTGACGCGACTCATATTTCGTGAAAAGAAACTTGTGAAAATGTTTTTGGTTGGTCTTTTTGTTTCTGTTCTTATTTGAATTTTTTAAATTTAATGTTATTATGTTTTTTTTTATTTTATCTTATTGGTGAGATCCTTCAAAAAAGGTCAAGTGCATAGTACTAAGAACCGGTGTTTGTGGAGGAGGCAAAAGAAATATGCGAGAATCGTAGCAAGGGACGGTCTCTAGTTTCTGCCTACCACTGTGGCTTAAAGGCGTGAGTGATTGGTTTTTTTGGCTTGGGTTACGTCATCTACCCCTTGTAAACCCCTGCAACAGAAATTGCCCACACGTCTACATTCATCCATTTTCTCAATTTCATATCACGGGCCGGAGCCACGATTGTATAAAATGAATGCGCGAAGTATGTGTTTGACATGTTCTGCGTCTTTGTAGTATAGCAATGAACACTCAATCAATGCAGTATAAAATCTCTTTTCTATGATCATTGAACCTTCAACCATTGAACCTCAATTAATTGGACTAATAACAAGCAGTCTTTAATCTTGTGGAGCTATGATTCTATAGAGTTTTGTCAGATCAGCGTGACACAAATATTTACTTAATGGCCATAATCTACATCAAAAGTTACAAGTTGGTACAACTGGGGCATCAACTTTGGCCAACAATAATGTTCTGCCAAGAAAAAGGATTTGGGGCCAAAAACACAATTTCCGTGTAGAAAACATATCGTAGACATCAGTTGTTTTTGTAGAACGAAACTAATTCGTGTGACCTTAGCCTCAAGTTCACAAAGCCGCAATAAAAATGCGGTAGTCGTAAAAAAACTTTGGCATCGTATATTAAAAACATGTCATCGATTTTACAAAAGCCAAGTTCGTGACTTTGTTGTTTAGCCATGCCTATCTAACCCATGTCGTGATGTGCGTGTTAGGTATTGCTATATGCATTTATTGAATTATGTTAGTACCTTTAACCACTCATGAATCTCTACTCATTATATTATGAATACTTTTCCCTTAACATGTACGCACACAAGAGCATTAATATTTTTCTTATAAATTGCCAAAATTGTGGTTGCCGAAGAAACTTTAGGTCTCTTATTGATTTTTTCTTGATTTACCACTTAGTAACAAGTAACGTACTTGTCAAAACAAGCAATTCCGAAGTTGTTTCGACAGCAAAGTCTATTCCTTCTGGGGGAATTTAAAGGTTTTGGCAAAAAATTACGTCTTGTTAGTGATTCGCATGAAAATTGGTTCTGGTGAACAGTCACTTAATTTAAATGTCCATTTAATGCTGCAACTTATGCCGAAGGAGAAATGGTTCTGTACTAAACCACTATAATTATAATGGCTCACGCTCAGAATGTGCACTTTGCATTTGGGACACTTTTCATAACGGGCACTTCGTATTTGGTGCACTTCGCATTTGAGGCACTTTTCAAAATAAGCACTTCGCAAAAGGGCACGTTTAATTATGTGTCAGGCAAGTAGTTGTAGTATTAGCAAGTATTTTTTAACTATTTTTCTTATCGCAGACAAGACGTCAGCGTGGCGTGTTAGCTGCAGTTCGTGCTTAATCTGCAGATACTATCTGGCCAAGTCTCTGCATTACAACTTAGATTAAAATATCGCGTGAGTCATGTGAGCCAGCACTTTAAAGTTTTACATCACTTTCACAAGTTTGTGAATGGCTTGGCTTGAAAATCTTGTGGTGTGGTGTCTACAAATAGAATAATAACAGGAGAAGCTTTGGTTTCATAGTCGTGACGGAGTTTTGTCAGTTACTTGCGCATTTAAACGCATCACAGTGCTAAAGACTGCTTTATTCTAAATGAACAATGTCTTCGGCGGTTAAAAATATTGTGTAAAGACTCATGGATAATTTTACATATATTATGAATTAGTTTTGCTTCTTTTTTTATTATAAAAGCCATACAAACTTTAATTAAATGATCGGTCTCCTAATTTTCTGAAAGCTTATTTGAAGTTCATTACCAGAATTCGTCTTTAGTTTTTACTGAGAAAATCCAATGATAGATAGATGTTTACTTGTAGATAGTGTTGTACGGGGCTTCAATGTCGTGAATATTATCTTCTTTTCATAGACATGGTAGCGTGACTCACATATTCAAAGGTCACGGTGCAAACAGGCTCCAAAAGTCTTCGTTATGTTATACTTGAATGTAGCTAGGATTCTAAGGGTCTGATTCACCACCTTCGGATTTTTTTCAACCGACTTCAAAAAAAGGAGGAGGTTCTCAATTCGACTGTATGTTTTTTTTAATGTTTGTTACCTCAGAACTTTGGACTGGGTGAACCGATTTTGATAATTCTTTTTTATTCGAAAGCTGGTGCTTACAGATTGGTCCCGATTTTTTCGAAATCCGGTGAGCGGTTGTAAAAATATCGGCGAAAAAATTTTAAGAATTTTATACATAGATGATATTATGGTTTACCCCGAAACCTCGCTGTTTGTGCCGGTCAGTGAGTTTAGTTGCTCCCCCCCTCCTCATATAATATAATATATATTCCACTAAAACTTTGAAAATAAATTATTTTTAAACAAAAAACAAATCGCCTCCAAAATACACATAGGAACTAAAAAGCAAAAAATAACATATTTACATTATGATTTCTAACTAATTTGGAGGCGGTGCCAAACTATTAATTTAATTCAAATATGACTTTCGTCATATGACCGACTCAAAATTAGTTAGAAATCATAATGTAAATATGTTATTTTTTGCTTTTTAGTTCCTATGTGTTTTTTTTATGAAATTATCTGCCTGCTAATCTTACGGCAACTCATCAGTAAGCTGTGAAACAAGCCCTAAATATCGTATCGCATTTCCAAATCACAAAATTAAGGGCCTGCTTCACAGCTCACTGATAAGTTCCCGTTTAATTACTTGGCATTTCATACAAATATTGTTTCAATTTTGAATTTATCCGGTGGTTAGCGGCTATCAAGCGGTGGTGAAACAGGCCCTAAGTTTCAAAAGTTGACGAGAGAATTTATTACATATTTGAATTAAGAACTAGAATGACTTCATTTTTTATAAATACCCCCCAATGATAACTTTTTTTCGTTATTGCAGAATATGTGCATTAACATATTAATTCGCATTAATTTTTGAGTAGACCTCGGGCTTCACGTGATGAAAAGGAATAGGATAAATTACATTTCTGAAACGACGACCCAGGGAGTCGCTAGTTATATTGTTGGGTAAATATTTCAGTCACATTTGGAACCATGGGAAGGAAGATAGAGCAGAAGAAGATTTAATAGTGATATTTTTCATTAGATTGTTGGTCATGGTTTATTTTCCAGAATGAATACAAAAATTGTTACACCTAGATTATGTATAACACTCTGCTGCTGCTGACTGCTATTTTATTGGCAAATATTTCATTGGCATTTTATCAGGCAAATAATCAAATTAACATAGGATTATATTATTATTATCAACATAAGTAATATTATTATGTAATTATGTAAATTTTTACTTTACATCATAACACATAATGTAGTATGATGTTTATACTGTCGGTCGGCGTATAATAGGTGTATATACTTAACTGAATTACAGTATATTACAAGATACTTTTGACGTAATACCAAGACTTTCTTGTCGTCACGCAGGCTACCATTAGTCCCAAGGTCAAGGTCGCGCCGTTGCTAAGTAACGCGCCGACAACAAAGCTTCTCTGACTGTAATTTAATATTATTAATGGGTTTGAACATGGATTCTGCATTAAAAAATTTATTAGCAGTAATAATCCCTCGTTTAATGCATGTTAATATGAAACAGAGGTGTTGTTAAAAGTACCACGGTGGGCGCCATTACATTTTCGTATTCTGATTTTCTGTACATTGATTGTCAGAACTATTGTTATGAAACAATTTTCGCGTATTAAATATCAAGTTACAGATATTAAGTGTTAAGTATCTTTGTGAATCTGTAAGGAAATGTGGAAGTTTTTAGTAGTCCCGCGGTGGGTGGCATTAAGCATTTAAATTTAATGTACCTAACTACCTATTTCATTTCTATAAACAAATTGTTGGACTAATGATTTCCAAGTAGCAAATAAACCTTTGAACTATTATTACAGGTATCGTACGTACTGTTAAAATAGTAGATTTGGTAGGGATCAATATAATTATGTATACTTTTTGGCTGCAGGAATCTCGACGCTATCTGGATGCGGGTCCCCAGACCAGTTGGACCGCCTGCCTGAGCTGCCGGCGGCTGAAGAGAAGAGGCTGCGCCGCGCCGCCCAGGTGCTGCAGCATAGGCTCGTGCTGCGGCAGTGGCTGGCCACGCACAGGCTGCAGCATACTTATTCCAAGTAAGTAAAGAGCTCTTGTAGTTTTTATTGTATGCTATCCTATTGTATATTGGTGTTGGTATTATCTGTTTTGCATAACTAGTGTTTAATTTACAAAATAGTGTCGTAATTTTTAGTTAAATTTAGGATTTCTCAAGAGCACAGTATTTAAGCGTGGCGCAGTAATAAATTTCCCAAATGTAACAGTTGTAGTAATTGAACTTTCTAGTTTCAAGAATTCTATTACTGAAGTTCCACACCGGAAAGGAAATTAACTTTTTGTAAATAGGTCTAGGGCGGACGTTTAGGAAATTCCTATATATTCCATAGATATTCCCAACTATTTCGACCTTAAGATGCTAAGTTTTGTAGAAATTAAGAATTTTCGGTTCAGTGATTCGGAAATAGGCTAAACAATATTCTTAGGTTCAAATGGAAAGATCTCAACCTTAAATTCTACACAACAAAATAAGACTGTAATGGAATGACTAAAACTAACAACCATTAATCATACTTCGACAGCGACACGTGTACGAAATTGAAAATTGTAGGTAAGGAAGTGGGTTCTAAATTGAATGGGACACTTAGCGAGGTTGAGTGGTAGTCAGACTGAGTCCGGGGTTACCGAATGGCCTAGAAAGCCTTCGTTTTAGATTATTATCAGCGATGACAGAAAAAAATATAGATATTATGGATTCAAAAGATCTAAGACCAGTATTTTTAGCTATAAATCTAGTAAAAGATAGTGCGTGTCGAACACGTGCCAACTTTCAATGTAGGTACTTAGTAGATTGTCTATGACCTTGACATTTCCTCGTCAAATGTTAAGGAAAAATGGGCTGAGTTCAAGCTACACGCGTATTCTTTGCGAAACTTCTGCATTACTTGGCTGTTTCTTATATTTCACCATATTTTTCCCATTATTGGATCACGTTGGTGAAGTATTTTTCCTTTTACTGTTAAGTTTTGACGAGTTTTAACTATTATTCCTTTTTAGGTAAACAATAATTAACGTAGGTAGCAGCGGATCAGAAAACCTTTGGTTTAATATCCATAAAAATAAACCTAGCATTATCTGCATGGCGGATATTCAAACTACAGCTTTGTATCAGAATATCAGAGTCGGCGTTCCGAAAGCCCACCTTTTGTTAGAAGTATGTCAATTTTGATACAAGCGGCCTTTGTTGCGAGCTGTCGGCGGGAGTGACAATACCTTCGTCGACTCATTCAGGCAAGCGCCCACCAACCACCGAGCCACTTTGAAAACTGTTGATTGATGTTTCGAAAAGCTATTTTTATTGTGCTAAGCTCTTTGATGCTTTACTGTGTGAGTTAGTTTGGAATAGCGTAGGTATTGTAAAAAAAAACGTTTTATTTCCACTGGATTATTACCAGATAATTAGTCTACCCAGTTCCAGTATGGTATTTTTTTAAACCTCGCCCTGTATTAAATGTATAAATGTATTTCTTTCTTTCTTTCTTTCTTTATACTACGATTTTCTTTTGTATTGTATTGGGTGCATTTACAATCACGATTTACTAGACCCGAAACGACTAACGCAAATATTTTTGTTCGAGTGGCAAAGAAGCCAATCGCTCAGTCACTACGTTGAACGTATGGTTAAACGTTCTACAATTCGACGATTGTCAACAATTTCAGCCATAGGAAGACTTTCCGGAAAATTGGACCTAAATATACGGAGCAGCTCCAGAGACACTTATGCATAACTCCGCACAAAATCCGAGCTAAACCGCAGCTTGCAAATTTATATTTTACTGGGAGAGTTAAGGAAATTTTGTAAAAATTTGAATACATTCCGTATTCAGTCCTAAGCTCGCGGAAACTCGGGTCTGTGTTGTGTAAGACATGTGTGTTGCAGCTGTTCTGCTATAACCACCCTCGAGGGAAATGCGGCAATCCGCTGAAAAGTTCTACTGTAAAGTTGAAACAACAAAATAAAAGATTCCTCTCTTGTTCGGTTTGACCTTTGCGAAATTGAGTACGAGACCCTTCTTGAATACAGTAGGCCTATAAAATCCGCGTCACTGAGCCGCAGCTCATAACTGCTTAAATAAAACGAAATTACCCCACCCAATAAAGAAATATAGGAAAAAAAGGTCATTTTTATGAAAATATACAAAAGAGCAATCGTCCAGCGCCTGATTGGTGCTTCGGATTATTACATTTAAAATTTACAGAAAAAACACAATCTGTGCCTGATGCTCTTTAACGATCCAACGCGCTTTCATATTCATTGCCTGCTCCACCGTCCCATCTGCAACTACAGAAGGGTATTGAAATTTTAATCTACGGGATTCAGATAACTTATTCGAAAAATATTCTTAAACTCTTTTGGCGATGTTCGCATTTATTCGCAAACTAGATACCTTGCCAGATTCGATATTAGTGACGCTTTGCATGCCTGCGGGCGCAAATTGGACGCGATGGCAACTATCAATAAATCCTCACCTGCGTCTGACCCAGCATTGTTCACTGCAAGTAGGTCAACAGCCTTCTTAAGCCCACCACAGTACTCTTTTCTATACACGGTAAACGAGCATTTATTTGATCTGTAATATTTTTTACTTGAAAATGCACACTACAGTTATTTTCTCTGTTTATGAATGGAACTCGTTTGTGTTACGGACTTAAAGATGATTTTTCCTTTTTACAGTTTTCAAGTTCTTACAGGCTCAATCTTAGTTCTCTTCATGAAATGTTTTCAGCAAAGTTATTATATTTAAATATTAAGGCTTGGAAATATATTTACATAAAGTAAAGTGACAGTTGCCATGTTCTTAATATTACTTTTTAAATTTTTCTATTTCTAAGTGCTTGCAAACCAAACCTTACACCTAAATAAATCTTCAACTCATCTCATAATCATGAGGGTATTATGAAAAAGGGCCAAGATTTATTCTCATTTTTACTTAGATGTCGCACGGGGGCTCGCATCGCCTATCGCAGATCGCTCCACGTCCCTACGCTTGATGTATGGCAATCTTTCCGCTCCATTGAATTTCTGGCAACTGCAAAAGGCGTTTTTCGCATATTATGAAGCATTTTGATTCAATTTGAATCCCTCTTACAGAAATGTATTTATATTCTGACGTGAACTTGTGTGGGACTTGCATTCGAACTAATCCTTGCGTGGCAGTTGGATGGATTGAATGGATTTGAATTATTTCAGAGTTGTTAAAGATATTATATTCATGGCTAGATTATTTTTAAGTGGGAGGTACATTCGTGTGTGTGTGTGTGTGTGTGTATGTTCTATTAGAAACATTGGGCATACCCCCAACTCTGGAAGAAAATTTTGCATTTACATTAAATTCGATATAGGTAACTAGTTTTCATTTATTTAGGTCTAAGTTTGAGAAAGTATCAGATTTAATAATCACGAGACGATTATAACAACGCCGACAGGATTCAAAACTAACAGCAAGTAGCGACTCAACACTGAACATACCAAAATTATCATGGCATGACGTAATTTAACTTAATTAAGTACCCAGTTCATATGTTACAATGACATATACTGCAGTCCTTCCTACTGAAAATCGGCAATGCTTGTCCGATTTCCAAGAAAAGGTGGGTTGGTGGTGTTGGAGCTTTGACAGTCATTACCACGGAACAGAAAATAAACTTAGTATGCGCATGCTGGATGGCTTTTTTTTCATTTATGTTTGGGTTGTATGCTCATTGGGCAACATTGTATCAAATCGTATATTGCATGGGACTTATTTGTATGTACCTGTCTGAATAAATTTTTGTCATCTGTGTTCCTTATTAACCAAAACTGATAATTACTGTAAGGTTATTTTAAAGGTACAAGACGGACATATTTCAAGAGTAACACAATTTTATATAAAAACTACGTAGTAGTGCCAACTGCCAAAGCATCTGCTATTGGCACAAACGCTATTGATATTTGCACACGTGTGCAATACAAAAATGTCACTATCTTAATGTTGAATTCGTTTCCACAGGGTATATTCTTGCTTGCGTTAGTGATTCAACTCTAAACAAAGATCTTACTAAAGCGTTTGATATGACGATCCTTCATAATATCCAAGAAGTTTCTCGTAATCCAAGTTTAAAATGTTTCAACTTACCGTCGTGTGTTTGTTTCGGGTTGAGCTCGTTTTAGGAGCTTTGTTTATGACTGTCCTGGGAATTATAACACGGATTGTATCAAATCAATTCTAAAGGATAGAGTTTATTGTTACCAAAAAAGTTTTTGACGGATTTAGCATAAACGGTTTATTTGTGGTTGTGGAGGTATTTACAACAATTCAAGAGAGAGTAGACGTCTGTTAAATGCAGATAAATTATGGTTGTTTTATCCTCGGACATTGCTTGTTGTAATTAACAAATGAACAATCCTGTAATAGTAAGTGTCATTAGGGTGGCGATAGATACTTAACATAACTATTCTGTCGTGTTGTGATTTTCCTAAAAATGTGATTAAAGCACAACTGAGAACTTTTATCGAAAGCTAGTTATATGAGCCGCAGGATTCATTATATTTTGCAGTAGATTGTTAGATGTTTTATTGTCCTTGAAAGATTTTTTTTACCTTTTGCCTAATCGTACCGAACGATCTCAAAACAGTCCGCTTTTCGTTCATTTTTCTTCATCGTATTCGTGTCGGATCAGCAGTTCTATCAACTGAAAGATTGCAAATACAAGCGGGCTCTCGCTTCTGTGTCTTTTATTACTGTATTCTATTTTGTTTTGTCTATTGTGTCTACTAATTGTTTACTTGTGTCTAACATTCGCTATTAATTTAACATCGGCCTTTGTCTTACAGTAATTAAAAAAATCATGATCCATGTGTTTGTTTTTACGGCAAATTTTAGTGCTTAATCCTGTTTGTTGTAAGCTACTACCACTAAAACACAAATCATTGCTAAAAGAAAACATAATTCAGAACTGAGCAGAGCTTCACAAAGTTAGGGTTGATGTCTGACCGTGTGACTGGTATCCGATTAATATTTCGCGTGGTCGTCTACCGCGCGAGCCAGACAAGCTATATTTACTTACATTTCTACCTGCTGTAAACTAGGGCAGTCGGGTGAGTATGTATTAAAAATGAATTTACCTACTGTTCAATTTATTGTCTGTGTAAGCCGTCTTCTAGAGATGATTGTCTATTAATCTTATTCATTTAGGTTCTGGGCTTTATACCTCCGTCTAACTATATTTTGGACTCTGGGACTTGCGCTCCATTCGCAACATCAGCTGCTTTTGTACACATGGCAGATGAGAACATACCTTTAACATACCGTTGTCCTGCAGAGGCCCGGTCGCCAAAGAGACAAAACGTTTTTGTAAGATTTCCTTTACGGATCCCTAACATTATGCCTTAAATACAAAATAGGAAATGAGATCATTTCCCTTTAGCTATGAACGGGTATGCCGCGGTTTCCGGGTTCGCTCTTTTATGACTATTTGGCTCTCGTCATATCATGGACAAACGCCCATAAACGGTGTCAAACTGCCGCGGAAAATTTGACGTTTAGGAAATCCTATTCCATACACATACATTTGCTTTCTCTCGTAGAAATTGCTCAGTCGCAACTTTGTAGAGTTTAAGAGTACCTAGCTTGCATTCAGAAAGGGGAAAACGTGACTTATTTATTTATTTATTTATATTTTAAGGACCTCCAACAAGAGACATACATAAATCTTATATTGTCCATCACCACAGGTACAGAGAAATGTACTCCCTCAATTATAGGAGGCCACAGCATCCAAATTAAATAGGTGACATTACATACATAAATTAAAAATTAAATTAAATTAAATACAATATTAACATTAACGGACGCATTTAAAATATTTTGCTACTTATGATTTAAGATGTCTTTACTCGCGCGGAAAATTGTAAATTCACTGGAGTTTGAGTAACAAAGAATAATGGTATTATATCATATTCATATTTGTTGATTTGTTTCTGTTTTAGATTATTATAATAATATCTTTATAAGTTTAAAAGCGTTTAAGTATGTATTAGTTAAGAATTGAATTGAATAATGTGATACAAATACTAAAGTAAAAGTAATACTAAGAGCCTTTTTTAAATTTTGACCCGCATTATACATAGCGCGCTAGTTACGCTAAATAGCCTAATCCCTTTATTTCCTCTCATACTGAGAGGCGACCCGTGCCCAGCAGTGGGACAGTATATGGGTTTATGATGACTGATTAGCCTTTTTAAGGGTTTGTGAAAGTAAGAATCGTTACACTCAACATACATAAAATAAGTTAGTACTTAAAATGTGTAAGGGCAAAAACATTAAATAGTTAAACAATGACTGCATAGATGTAATCTGTTATATACCAACTGTCGCAGTGGCTAGTTGCATTGTGTTTTACGAGCCGAGTTCAGCCGGAAGGCACGGCCAGCATGAATAATATCCACAAGCTCTTTATTCGTGTTGTGGCCGGTAATCTAGCCAGCGGCGTGGAATACATGCAGCGATAGCATGACGTGTTGGCCATGTTGTCCGTGTAGCCATGTTTCATGCTGTGCAGGTGAAGTCTTATCGTATGTTGTAATTGTGACTCGTAAAGGTTTTGTATAATAGTTACCATCATGAGTACATAACGCTTGTGTCAAGCAAAAAGGTTAGGTAAGATCATCTTTGCCTAGCTACAGTTGCCGGTTTAAAATCCCATATATAGGAGACGTGCCTAATGCAGTTTACAAATATAGCCCCAGCTAACTCCGCAAGCCTCTCATCCCAATCGGTTGATGCCCCGCAACCATCTAGAAGAGAATAGAGAGGATATTTAACTTCTTCGGAAGAGATGACTTAATGGCATGAAATGAAATCCATATTACTTTTATTGTCTGCCTTGCCAATGGTCTA
Source organism: Acronicta psi (assembly GCA_946251955.1). Lineage (NCBI taxonomy): Eukaryota > Metazoa > Arthropoda > Insecta > Lepidoptera > Noctuidae > Acronicta > Acronicta psi. The sequence continues at coordinate 14,600,764 of OX276475.1, read as the reverse complement.
GTGGTCACAAATCTGGCTGCCCAGCGTAAATTTGTTAGTGGGATTCCTAGCAAAACCTTATTAGAAATATATTAATAAATGGAGTATCTGGAAGTTTCGCCTACTGGAGCTACCTTGGCCTGGAAAATATTTTATTTTTATTTTTGTAGTTTTTACTTTTTGTCTAATATTAATCTAGGCTAGAACTACGGGTAGAACTTGACGCAAAACCTTCACTTCGCCAACGTAACTTCGCTGTCTGAAAATATGTTTGAGAACCTTCGTAGCCTAGCAACGACCTATAATACCTAGTGTAAGTTGCCCATGGTGCAACATACAAACATATAAATTCGCAAAAAGTTAATACTTCTTCTTCATCAGCACGAAAACAATTTTAAGGTGTTAGGCGGTGAAGATGTCTTAAATTATAGGAACAGGGGGCTAAATAAGGTTATATTAGGGAAACGTAACCTGAGGGCTAAGATGGCAATACTCAGCATTTTCTCGAAATCAATTATTTACGTTTGGAGCTCATATTAATTTCGTAACAATTTTCTATGGTAAATCGTACTACTGATTCACCAAAGACGGTCTTTATAGCCTGCTCTATAAATAGAACCTCATCAAATCTGAATCTTTTTATATCAACGATGCGAGGACACGAATGTCAACGTGGAGTGAGTAATTAAACAATGGCACATGCACAAACGAGTCTGAACATAGATGGACGTGATTGAGTTAAAGCCCTCACTCACAGCGCGATAATCCGCTAATGTGATCACCTGTCCCCCGAGGCGCCGAGCGTGCTTGTTCATGCAGCGACGTCTGACAGATATGCACTGTAGGGTATTGTTGCGAAGATGTAGTACCGTAGTAGACCTGAATACATTGGAAGTGAGATTAGAGCACATCGGACCCTTTTGCGAAATATTCATGTATCAACATTACGCTTAATATGTATATTTTCAGTGTCAAAAAATGTTTTCGTAAGTGTTAACAGACAGAAAAATATTCTTGGGTAATATTTATGTCTAGTACGGAAAAAAATACTTTGCTAATTCCGATTTAGTTTCCTAGTTATGTATCTATTGACAACATGGCACGGGTCAATTAGTTAGGCCAGCAAAATAATTTTATTTAGGAAAATATCTTGTAAAATAATTGAACATAAAACAATGTTATCGTAACATATAAATAACTCTATAAACAACACAATCTCGTTGCTAACCCTTTATCTAAGTCGTTGCGGGTCGTTTATCACATCAGGTCTCCGACCTCCGATGCCCAAGTCGATGAAACACCCGGCTTGCCTCGCAGGCCTGCGAGCAATATGTTATGGACCGTGATGAACGTAAATGGCTTACTGAGAATTTGATAGCAATCCTCACGAAAGCTTGATGGAAAATTATGTGGTGTAGAAACTGTTGCTTCTGTATTTCCTTTATTTTTAGAGGTTCTTTAGTTTGAACCACAGACAAATTATAATGGTAAAATAAAATATGGTGGAATTACTTTCTTTTGTCCTCAGACTTCTCAGTCTCGATGTATCGTCACTGGAGGACGTGTACTGGCTGGAGGACAGCACGGCGCGCCACGTCCTGGACCCCAAGGACTTCGGCGCGTGGTCTGCGGCTCGCCAGAGTCTACCCACCGGCAAGGAGGCGCTGCAGACCTTGAAGACTGACCTTTGGAGTGCCGTCGTAAAGAACAGCAAGCACCAAGACGCGTGGACTTGGGGTGAGAAAAAAAAAAAGATAAATTTGTTTACTCCCAACAGCATTCTTGGTAGTAGCTTTTTCTACCTCTCAGGTTTTTTCTGCAGGTGGTATGCTGGTAGTGTCAGTGTCAGTGTGCGGCCTGGTGACGTTGGCGGCCATGACACAGCCATCACTCGCCCCGGAAGCGAAGCACTCCCTGTTGCAATATGTCACCGGGAAATATTTACATCCACCTAGTTGTAAGGTAACGCTGTCGCTTTAACTATAGTTGGTTTTTACGTTCGTTTCTGGAGGAAGGAAATCTTTAAGTTAATCAGCACTTGTCCAGGTTGAATGGGGCTGGACGGAACCGCAGGCGGTGGGCGAGACGATGTGCTTCACAGTGCACTGCTTCCAGCGCAACGGACACCCGTACCCTATCTGCGACACCGACGAGCTTACCGTGTCTATATGCCACGGCACCAGGAAGGTAAGTGTAAGTTGGTTCAGCGTTACTTTGTCGATGTTGTGTTGCATCACTTATTCCTGTTATGCTGAAAGTTTTATATATCACAAACACATTATTATACTCTTGCTTCTTTAATTCTCTCTTTCAGTCATTGCTTCTTGCATGCTTTAATGCTTTATCTATGACTTTATTATAGCAGATACTTAGTCGACAATTTTGTATGGAACAAGCAACTTCTTCACAATATAGATTTCTCGAACGAACTGGGTATCGATACGACTTTTTCTGAAGCTTGCGATTTCTGCTCAATTTCTGATTTTGTCCAGCAATGAGTCTTTGTAACGGCAATATTTTACGTTATTATTATCTATAGTATATGTTGTAGGTCACAGCTGTGATAGAGCTAGGGTCTGGAGACCCGGCGCAGGCTAATACTGCGCGCGTCAAGTTCACCGTCAGAACAGCAGGCGCCTACATCATATCAATTATGATTGGTAAGATATACACACATTATTATAACGTTATGCGACGTCTTCAATTCTTTAGTGACGGTTAGTATTCCGACGCCTTCAGACACGTTAATAATTCCTGCGCCTTTAGTGACGTTTTTAATTCCGACCCCTTTACTGAGGTTTTTGATTCCGACGCCTTTAGTGACTTCTTCAACTACGACACCTTTAGTGACATCTTCAATTCCGACGCCTTGAGTGGCGTCTTCAACTCCGACGCCTTTAGTGACTTCTTCAACTACGACACCTTTAGTGACATCTTCAATTCCAACGCCTTGAGTGGCGTCTTCAATTCCGACGCCTTTAGTGACTACTTCAACTACGACATCTTTAATTCCGACGCCTTTAGAGGCATCTTCAATTCCGACGCCTTTAGTGACTTCTTCAACTACGATACCTTTAGTGACGTCTTTAATTCCGACGCCCTTAGTGACGTCTTCAATTCTGACGCCTTTAGTGACGTCTTCGACCCCTTTGAGTTTTTTTTCTGACTGAAGCGTCGTTCTTCCTTAGGAGCGGTGTCAATAAGTGGCAGCCCGTACCGCAAGTGGTTCACGGCGGGGCGCGTGGAGGCGCGGCGCTCGCGCGTGGGGCGCGCGCACCACGCGCTCGTGTGGGCGGCCGGCCACGCGCGCCTGCTGCACGTGCACCCGCGCGACCAGTACGACAACCCCGCGCCGCTCAGCGACCACGAGCCGCCCGCCGTGAGTGTGTAGTGTGTAACACGCGGTGACGTCACCGTGCGCAGGCGCCGTGTGGGCGGCCGGCCACGCGCGCCTGCTGCACGTGCACCCGCGCGACCAGTACGACAACCCCGCGCCGCTCAGCGACCACGAGCCGCCCGCCGTGAGTGTGTAGTGTGTAACACGCGGTGACGTCACCGTGCGCAGGCGCCGTGTGGGCGGCCGGCCACGCGCGCCTGCTGCACGTGCACCCGCGCGACCAGTACGACAACCCCGCGCCGCTCAGCGACCACGAGCCGCCCGCCGTGAGTGTGTAGTGTGTAACACGCGGTGACGTCACCGTGCGCAGGCGCCGTGTGGGCGGCCGGCCACGCGCGCCTGCTGCACGTGCACCCGCGCGACCAGTACGACAACCCCGCGCCGCTCAGCGACCACGAGCCGCCCGCCGTGAGTGTGTAGTGTGTAACACGCGGTGACGTCACCGTGCGCAGGCGCCGTGTGGGCGGCCGGCCACGCGCGCCTGCTGCACGTGCACCCGCGCGACCAGTACGACAACCCCGCGCCGCTCAGCGACCACGAGCCGCCCGCCGTGAGTGTGTAGTGTGTAACACGCGGTGACGTCACCGTGCGCAGGCGCCGTGTGGGCGGCCGGCCACGCGCGCCTGCTGCACGTGCACCCGCGCGACCAGTACGACAACCCCGCGCCGCTCAGCGACCACGAGCCGCCCGCCGTGAGTGTGTAGTGTGTAACACGCGGTGACGTCACCGTGCGCAGGCGCCGTGTGGGCGGCCGGCCACGCGCGCCTGCTGCACGTGCACCCGCGCGACCAGTACGACAACCCCGCGCCGCTCAGCGACCACGAGCCGCCCGCCGTGAGTGTGTAGTGTGTAACACGCGGTGACGTCACCGTGCGCAGGCGCCGTGTGGGCGGCCGGCCACGCGCGCCTGCTGCACGTGCACCCGCGCGACCAGTACGACAACCCCGCGCCGCTCAGCGACCACGAGCCGCCCGCCGTGAGTGTGTAGTGTGTAACACGCGGTGACGTCACCGTGCGCAGGCGCCGTGTGGGCGGCCGGCCACGCGCGCCTGCTGCACGTGCACCCGCGCGACCAGTACGACAACCCCGCGCCGCTCAGCGACCACGAGCCGCCCGCCGTGAGTGTGTAGTGTGTAACACGCGGTGACGTCACCGTGCGCAGGCGCCGTGTGGGCGGCCGGCCACGCGCGCCTGCTGCACGTGCACCCGCGCGACCAGTACGACAACCCCGCGCCGCTCAGCGACCACGAGCCGCCCGCCGTGAGTGTGTAGTGTGTAACACGCGGTGACGTCACCGTGCGCAGGCGCCGTGTGGGCGGCCGGCCACGCGCGCCTGCTACACTTGTGTGGGTTGTAGCGTTTTACTATAATTGTTACATAACGACGAAGGGCATAACTGTAAAATATTTTTTTTTTACTAGTACAATCTATAAATAAAAAGATTTTATTTTCGTCCAGGGCTTCTCAATAAAAATCAACCCTCTGGGCGGCGAGGTGGACGAGGCGCTGTCGTCGTCCGCGTCGTTCGCGTACGACAGCGTGAACCAGCGCGTGACGCTGTCGCTGTGCTTCGAGCGCGCCGGCGTGTACCGCGCGCACGTGCTCTACGACGGCGTGCTGCTGCACAACGGCGAGTTCGACTGCATCGTGCTCACTGGTATGTACGCCGCGTGCTGCTGCACAACGGCGAGTTCGACTGCATCGTGCTCACTGGTATGTACGCCGCGTGCTGCTGCACAACGGCGAGTTCGACTGCATCGTGCTCACTGGTATGTACGCCGCGTGCTGCTGCACAACGGCGAGTTCGACTGCATCGTGCTCACTGGTATGTACGCCGCGTGCTGCTGCACAACGGCGAGTTCGACTGCATCGTGCTCACTGGTATGTACGCCGCGTGCTGCTGCACAACGGCGAGTTCGACTGCATCGTGCTCACTGGTATGTACGCCGCGTGCTGCTGCACAACGGCGAGTTCGACTGCATCGTGCTCACTGGTATGTACGCCGCGTGCTGCTGCACAACGGCGAGTTCGACTGCATCGTGCTCACTGGTATGTACGCCGCGTGCTGCTGCACAACGGCGAGTTCGACTGCATCGTGCTCACTGGTATGTACGCCGCGTGCTGCTGCACAACGGCGAGTTCGACTGCATCGTGCTCACTGGTATGTACGCCGCGTGCTGCTGCACAACGGCGAGTTCGACTGCATCGTGCTCACTGGTATGTACGCCGCGTGCTGCTGCACAACGGCGAGTTCGACTGCATCGTGCTCACTGGTATGTACGCCGCGTGCTGCTGCACAACGGCGAGTTCGACTGCATCGTGCTCACTGGTATGTACGCCGCGTGCTGCTGCACAACGGCGAGTTCGACTGCATCGTGCTCACTGGTATGTACGCCGCGTGCTGCTGCACAACGGCGAGTTCGACTGCATCGTGCTCACTGGTATGTACGCCGCGTGCTGCTGCACAACGGCGAGTTCGACTGCATCGTGCTCACTGGTATGTACGCCGCGTGCTGCTGCACAACGGCGAGTTCGACTGCATCGTGCTCACTGGTATGTACGCCGCGTGCTGCTGCACAACGGCGAGTTCGACTGCATCGTGCTCACTGGTATGTACGCCGCGTGCTGCTGCACAACGGCGAGTTCGACTGCATCGTGCTCACTGGTATGTACGCCGCGTGCTGCTGCACAACGGCGAGTTCGACTGCATCGTGCTCACTGGTATGTACGCCGCGTGCTGCTGCACAACGGCGAGTTCGACTGCATCGTGCTCACTGGTATGTACGCCGCGTGCTGCTGCACAACGGCGAGTTCGACTGCATCGTGCTCACTGGTATGTACGCCGCGTGCTGCTGCACAACGGCGAGTTCGACTGCATCGTGCTCACTGGTATGTACGCCGCGTGCTGCTGCACAACGGCGAGTTCGACTGCATCGTGCTCACTGGTATGTACGCCGCGTGCTGCTGCACAACGGCGAGTTCGACTGCATCGTGCTCACTGGTATGTACGCCGCGTGCTGCTGCACAACGGCGAGTTCGACTGCATCGTGCTCACTGGTATGTACGCCGCGTGCTGCTGCACAACGGCGAGTTCGACTGCATCGTGCTCACTGGTATGTACGCCGCGTGCTGCTGCACAACGGCGAGTTCGACTGCATCGTGCTCACTGGTATGTACGCCGCGTGCTGCTGCACAACGGCGAGTTCGACTGCATCGTGCTCACTGGTATGTACGCCGCGTGCTGCTGCACAACGGCGAGTTCGACTGCATCGTGCTCACTGGTATGTACGCCGCGTGCTGCTGCACAACGGCGAGTTCGACTGCATCGTGCTCACTGGTATGTACGCCGCGTGCTGCTGCACAACGGCGAGTTCGACTGCATCGTGCTCACTGGTATGTACGCCTGCACCTGCTCGTCTGCTACTGTAGAGAATAAAAAAAACTGCCCCATAAGACTTGGTCGTGGTTCAAAGCTCAAAGTAAAACAAGTATAATGTTGTCATTTCAATGTTTCCCTTCCAGCGAGTGACACGGCGACAGTGCAGCGCAACATATCGTCGAAGCGCCACAACATCTGCTACGAGGCGCGGCTGCTGTCCGGCAAGCCGCGCCGCGTGCTGTGCTGCATCAGCCCCAAGCAGCTTACGCTCAAGGACTACATCCTTAAGTTCATCCCCAAGAGGATCACCACCTTTCGTCTGTGTCCTTCGACTAAGGTGAGTGGACAAGAGGATCACCAACGGCATATTCTAACAGGAACGGCTATTACGGTTTGCGAACTCTAATTTGCGCAAGATACGAAGTTCATATAGGTCGTAATTTATGAAGTCAACTTGGACTCAATATGAGCTAAGGCAGGTGGCTCTGGTTATGCTGGACAAGTTTTTGCTGAATGTCAGCCAAGTCCATTCAGCTCAACTTCAAGTCCAAAATAATGAGTGTTCCCTCTCAGCTGATCCTGAAGCCCACGTTGCCGGGCGCGGGCCCGGGCGGGGAGTTCACGCTGGAGGACGGGGTGCAGCCGCAGCTGGAGCTGGTCTCCGCTGACAGGGACCTCATCGCCGCCACATTCACGCAGCTGCTCATCGCCAACTGCGGCGGTGAAGACACCTTCAAGGTACGAACATAGTACGAACCAGTTATCATCGTCATTAATAGGCTCAGTAGCTCAAAATCTAAACAACCAGAACAAATCGTTAGCAATCTTCCTTGACCTCTCCAAAGCTTTTGACACTGCCTCTGTTCCTCTTCTACTCAGTAAATTAGAAAGGATAGGTATAAGAGGCCTACCGCTTAATTTGTTTAAAAGTTACCTTAGTGGTCGCTCTCAAATTATCAAGATAAACAACCACACTAGTAAAGAAACATACCTCACATATGGAGTTTCGCAAGGTAGTGTCTTAAGACCCACCCTTTTCTTGATTTACATCAACGAGCTCTGTAAACTTGATCTAAAAAACTCCAAAGTGATTGCTTACGCTGATGACACTGTTATCCTAGTTCGTGGTGGTGACTGGAACGAAGCTCGGCTTCAGGCAGAGTCAGCCTTGCGAGTTACTATGAGATGGCTCACACAAAATTTACTCACCATCAACTTGGATAAAACTACATTTATCACTTTTAGTCCAAGAGAAGCGTCACAGCCAGCCCCATCCTTCCGTCTGACCGCTCATGCATGCCATCCAATGAGTACTGCTACGTGTGGCTGTCCTGAAGTTATGCGCACAGACTCAATAAAATATCTTGGAGTCTGGGTCGACAGTGCGTTGACATGGAGTGGGCAAATCAATTCGCTGGTCTCCAGGGTAAGAAAATTAATGTTTGTTTTTAAAACTCTTAGGATCTCTGCCAATTTCTCTGCCCTGAAAACTGTGTACTTTGCTCTTGCCCATTCCGTCTTAACGTACTGTATTTCGGCCTGGGGTGGTGCTGGTAAATGTCTTATGTTGCGTCTGGAAAGGGCACAAAGGGCGGTCCTTAAGGTAATGGCCTTTAAACCCTGCAGCTTCCCTACCAGCGAACTGTACACACTATGGAAGCTACCTACAGTAAGGCACTCTTTTGTATTAAGTACAGTGTTGCGGATGCACTCAAAATTGCGTTTTGACCCGAAGTTTATTAGAAAAAAAACGTAGAACTGACAGAGTCTGCCCGATACCACGTGTCAAATTGGAAATTGTCCGCCGGCAATTCATATTCTGCAGTCCCGTGCTGTACAATAGAATAAATAAAGTGCTTACTATTTATCCACGTACTCTTCGGGACTCCAAAAGAACCATTGATGAATGGCTCCACACTCTTACTTACGAAGAATTGGAGGCTTTAGTCAAACCCTAATGATATCTCTTCCACAGACATGCACACCAAATACACGTAGCGTGGAGTGTGCTCATGCTGGCACTCTGTACGCTTACACCCCACAGACACGCACTACACTCACATACAACACTCACACATGCACGACACTCAAATGCACTTACCTTAGATTTCATAGTATTTACATTTTATAATATATTATGTTATTGTTCTTTACCCAAACCTTCTTTATGTCCAACACTGGAAATTAGAACGCTGTCGTCTCCCTCCTGGAGGTGGGCGTTAATAGCTGCGACACAGTTTCGCAACTAATGTAGCTATTTACGTACGCAAATAATTAGTAAAATGTGTTTTGCTCCAATAAAGATAAAGAATCTAAGCATAAACATAATTATTTCAAATTTTATTTGTACTTGGTAATTACTAGCTTAGAACAGCAAGTGTGAAGGAGAGTATTTACACAGATTTGTGTGCCTAATTAAAATTCGATTAGATTTTTTACTTTTACTTCTATAATAGACAAGCTTCAACTAAATACAAGAAAGACGGCATTCGGTTGGTCCCCCTCTTAACAGCTTGTCTTTCGACAAAGGCCTCCTCTAAGGCTCTCCATTTGTTTCTGTCCTTTGCTGTACGTAACCATTCTGGACCCAGTATTTCCTTAAAATCGTGTTTCCATCGCTTTAGCTGTCTTCCTCGATTTCTTTTGCTTTCTCTAATTAGTTATTTAGGGTCCATTTCTCTCTCTTTTCTCAACATATGTCCCGTCCAGCGCCATCTGAATGCGTCCACCGTCAGCGTTGATTGGTTCAAGTATTAAGGCAAGTGTCCGTGCGCAGAACAAGCAGGAGTTCTTCTACAGCGAGCTGCGCAAGGCGCACGCGCGGCACGCGCACGACAAGCTCGCCATCCGCGTGCTGCGCGCCGAGCTGCTGCGCACCAGCCTCAAGGCCACCAAGCACTTCACCGTGCAGGACTGGTGCAAGAACTTCGACATCACCTTCCAGGGCGAACAGGGTATGCTCCGTGCTCAACATTCTATCACTCACTGTCACTTAGGCTAATATTCTATATTACGCTACCGTATGTCAAATTGTAATACAAATTGGACATACGGAAGCGTTACTTTACGTTTAGCGTCCTCTCTGAATATTAGCCTAAACTTCCAGCTTTGTGGGCCTAGATTTTACAGCTCCTTAAAAAAACATGTTGCCAGCCGATGACCGGTACTAAGAATACAAAACTGACTGTTGACTAGCTGACCTGTATATTTCTATAAAATAGTTGGTAAATAAAAAATTACAGCTTTAAAATGTGCCTCCTAGTGCTTATATGATCGTAATGTTAGGTGGATCGTCATATCAACGACTTGTAGATCCATTTTTGGGCTAGAGGAAAATCAGCCGCACCTGTTTCAATCTAACTAGTTTACATGTGTATATTGTAGGCGTGGACTGGGGCGGAGTTCGCCGCGAGTGGTTCTCTTTACTTTGCGGACAGCTGTTCGACTCCAAGTTCGGTCTTTTCGTGTCATTTCACGACTCGCCCACGGGGTTGGTACATCCTAATCCTGATCGACCGCCGCATCTCAAGGTGAGGATTTATTTTTCATAAGGCTTGCTTGTTTTTGTGGACTAGCTGTTCTCGGTGGTGTTATTCGTATTCATCTTTTTCTTTTTTAATAAATAAGTTTTATAATATAAAAGTAGCTGTTACCTCTACATTAGCTATTTGTTGATAACTAGAAATATTTTGCTGTGCATAATTTAAGAAAACTACAAATATGATTATATCAATTTATAAGGCCACTTCACGAGCGTTTATGTACTACAAGGAATGTCCTTTTTCCGATTTTTTACGGTTCGGTATGGCATACCATAAAACATATAACATATTGTTCGGGTTGAAGTTGGTATGAGCTAACTTCAACCCGGCCGTAAAAAGCGGAGAAAGAAAAATATTGGATTGTAATAAATAAAAAGTAAAGATTAAGTCGGTCGATTAAGTTACGGTAGGGTTGAAGTTAGCTTTTTTTTTAACGTCTGGAAATGCTTTATGCACCGTCACGCTGCCCGGGGAAGGCGGCGCGGTGTGTGGGTGCTCGCCTCATCACCATTCGGCCGGGGTCACGGGTACGTGTGAACATTCTTCCGCGACCCCGGCGGTGACGAGGGTTGAAGTTAGCTTTTTTTTTTTTTTTTTTGTCGAGGTTGGAAATCCTCAGGATGTCCCCCGCCCCGGGGAGGGCGGGGGGGTCTGTCAGACTCCTACTGACTAAAACCAACCCCGGTGTTCCCACTCGCACTTGCGTCGGGGGCTACGGGAACAACGCATTCTTCCGCGGCCCCCGACTAGTGTTGGCCCGCCTCCTCGGCGGGCCCCGCCTGGTGTAAGGGGGGATACAGACACTCCCCCCCACGTCTGAGAGGGGCGCGCGTGGAACACTACGCGCCGCCGCCTATGGTCCTTGGGAGAGGGGCCGGCGGACTTCCCCGCGTCCACCGGCCCCGGACCGATCCTCTATGGAGGCCGGAAGAGGGCATTGTCGGCCCTCCTCCGCCGCCCGGTGCGCCTGCTGCGGAGCGGGATGGTACTGTGGCGAGAACTGTACGTTTGTGCACGTCGGACTGGCGGACAGTAAAATTCCATAGTGCACAAACGGGCGCGGGCGCGACGTGTGCTCGCGCCGGCCTGTGCGCGGGCGGCCGCGTCATGCGATTGCCTAGGTTGTATTTCGAAACAGTTTAGTCAACTTATGGTGTGTTCAATAAGTAGAAACGATATTCTAATATGTGTTGACATATGCGTACTATACTTATCTGTGTGCAGCTAAAGCACTTCGAGCTGGCCGGCGGCTCGTACCGGCAGCTCGTGTATGTGTGACATGTGTATGTGTGTGTGCAGCTGAAGCACTTCGAGCTGGCCGGCAAGCTGGTGGGCAAGTGCCTGTACGAGAGCGCGCTGGGCGGCTCGTACCGGCAGCTCGTGTATGTGTGACATGTGTATGTGTGTGTGCAGCTGAAGCACTTCGAGCTGGCCGGCAAGCTGGTGGGCAAGTGCCTGTACGAGAGCGCGCTGGGCGGCTCGTACCGGCAGCTCGTGTATGTGTGACATGTGTATGTGTGTGTGCAGCTGAAGCACTTCGAGCTGGCCGGCAAGCTGGTGGGCAAGTGCCTGTACGAGAGCGCGCTGGGCGGCTCGTACCGGCAGCTCGTGTATGTGTGACATGTGTATGTGTGTGTGCAGCTGAAGCACTTCGAGCTGGCCGGCAAGCTGGTGGGCAAGTGCCTGTACGAGAGCGCGCTGGGCGGCTCGTACCGGCAGCTCGTGTATGTGTGACATGTGTATGTGTGTGTGCAGCTGAAGCACTTCGAGCTGGCCGGCAAGCTGGTGGGCAAGTGCCTGTACGAGAGCGCGCTGGGCGGCTCGTACCGGCAGCTCGTGTATGTGTGACATGTGTATGTGTGTGTGCAGCTGAAGCACTTCGAGCTGGCCGGCAAGCTGGTGGGCAAGTGCCTGTACGAGAGCGCGCTGGGCGGCTCGTACCGGCAGCTCGTGTATGTGTGACATGTGTATGTGTGTGTGCAGCTGAAGCACTTCGAGCTGGCCGGCAAGCTGGTGGGCAAGTGCCTGTACGAGAGCGCGCTGGGCGGCTCGTACCGGCAGCTCGTGTATGTGTGACATGTGTATGTGTGTGTGCAGCTGAAGCACTTCGAGCTGGCCGGCAAGCTGGTGGGCAAGTGCCTGTACGAGAGCGCGCTGGGCGGCTCGTACCGGCAGCTCGTGTATGTGTGACATGTGTATGTGTGTGTGCAGCTGAAGCACTTCGAGCTGGCCGGCAAGCTGGTGGGCAAGTGCCTGTACGAGAGCGCGCTGGGCGGCTCGTACCGGCAGCTCGTGTATGTGTGACATGTGTATGTGTGTGTGCAGCTGAAGCACTTCGAGCTGGCCGGCAAGCTGGTGGGCAAGTGCCTGTACGAGAGCGCGCTGGGCGGCTCGTACCGGCAGCTCGTGTATGTGTGACATGTGTATGTGTGTGTGCAGCTGAAGCACTTCGAGCTGGCCGGCAAGCTGGTGGGCAAGTGCCTGTACGAGAGCGCGCTGGGCGGCTCGTACCGGCAGCTCGTGTATGTGTGACATGTGTATGTGTGTGTGCAGCTGAAGCACTTCGAGCTGGCCGGCAAGCTGGTGGGCAAGTGCCTGTACGAGAGCGCGCTGGGCGGCTCGTACCGGCAGCTCGTGTATGTGTGACATGTGTATGTGTGTGTGCAGCTGAAGCACTTCGAGCTGGCCGGCAAGCTGGTGGGCAAGTGCCTGTACGAGAGCGCGCTGGGCGGCTCGTACCGGCAGCTGGTGCGCGCGCGCCTCACGCGCTCGTTCCTCGCGCAGATCATCGGCCTGCGCGTGCACTACAAGGTACAACACTACACTCTTCACTCTATTAGCATTACTATCAGACATCGGAATAAGTAGAACACCTCCTTATAAAAATCTCGAGATTATAATATGGTCGTTTTTATGCAAAACAAACATACGGGCCACCTGATGATAAATGGTAATCACAGTCTATAGGCAGTCGCCTGCACCATCAATTTCATTCATTTTGGGACCTCTGTTAATGTTAATCTCATTTTCTCAATAATTTCACTCTTCTTCTTTTCGTGTCAATGGTAAATCAATGTGTCGAGTAAATTTGAAAAAAATAAACATTATTGGCAATACCAATAATTTCACTGGCAATATTACACGCAACAGGCTAGGCCCCGCCCCCGGCGTCCTCCCCAGTCTCGGCCGTATGTTGCGCCGACACTGCCTGTTGCACTATTTCAAGATAAAATACCAAAAAAAAAATTGTACCAGTATTTCGAGCAAGACGACCCGGAGCTGTACCTGTCGAAGATCAAGTACGTGCTGGAGACGGACCTGGACAGCGGCGAGTCCGTGCCCGAGCTGTACTTCGCGGACGACGTGTACGACTCCAGCGGGCGCCTGCTGGAGACGCACGACCTGCTGCCCAACGGCTCCACCATACGGGTACGTTAAATACACATAATATGGAACACTTTGTTATGTAACCTTGTAACTGTATTGTACCAATTTTCCATTTATTCCAGCTCAGCATCTAGGTCGTCTCGTTATCATCTCCGTAGTCTGTCGCGCTTCTGGTTAACTGTCTTAGGGTAGAATATATTATAATAGTATTCTGTAATAATTTATTAAAAATATTATTGTTCTCGACTAAGAGTGGTTATACACTACGTCCAATCCGAATACATGAAAATACGATCTGGTGTAGTCATAGAACTGTGGAGGGACGAGGTGTGATGTCCTTCCATCCAAAGAGAGGATCCTCCGACCAGGCTGATGTTATGCCTGGTGGGCCACTGCCCGACGGTTGATGTCGGGCGGTTGTATTGTATGCAAGTTGCACGGTAAATTTCACTTGCGCGATTCAGGATTTTGTAGCTTCGTACAAGTTCTTATGTAGCGCGTTAGATGTCGCTACAGAACTATTTGTATGGTAGATGGTAGTTTACACACTACATCCAATTTCCGTCATCCGATTTCTTGTAGTGCGTAACCACTGTGTTCGCGCCTACGTTATCATGCTCCTTGGACCGGTTGCCGGAGGAGCGCGCGGGGCGCGCGGGGCGCGGGGACGCATGATCTGTCAACGCGGCCGTCGACTCACTCACTTCATTCTTCTCAACCGCAAGCTAAGGCGGACGTATTATTGTCTCTTCGTTACGCACATATTGTACTTATTTTTTTATAATATACATCGTTGTACCATCATCTTCGAATTTCAATTACACCTTATGTCCTCGCTGACACACTGCAGCATCATAATATGATGTTGCAGTATTATAAGTGTAATGATGTGTTGGTCAGGTGCGCAACAGCAACAAGATAGTGTACCTGGACGCGCTGGCGCAGTGGCGGCTGGCGGCGCGCGTGCGGGCGGAGACGGACGCGTTCCTGCGCGGGCTCACGCTGCTCGTGCCCGACAACCTGCTCGCCATCTTCGACGAGAACGAGCTCGAGGTGCGTGCGAGCGTGCTGTCGTGGCTGTGGGCGGCGCCAGCTGACTAGTTCTGTTGATAGTGTTGGTGTTGGTGTTGGTGTTGGTCCCGCAGCTGCTGGTGTGCGGCACGGGCGCCGTGTCGGTGTCGGACTGGCGCGCGCACGCGCTGGTGGCGGGCGCGGGGCGCGACTGGGAGCGCGTGCTGTCGTGGCTGTGGGCGGCGCTCACCAACTTCAGCACCGAGGAGCGCGCGCGCCTGCTGCAGTTCACCACGGGCTGCTCGCAGCTGCCGCCCGGCGGGTTCGCCGTGAGTGCCCGCTCCAGCTATACAAACATACTTCCAAACACTTAACCACTTGAAGGCTCATTCAGAGTGACCGATGCTCGCCAACTATATGCGATTTATCTCTTATGTTAGTCCGCGGAACGAGCGGCTACTTTAGTATCGATCAAGTGTTAGATCCGGGTGCACGTGATATTTTTCCTGATTTGTGAAAACACATCTATCCAAAAATACGTTATAATGTCCTACTGTTCTATTAGGTGGCATGGTAAATTATCTAAATAAAAAGGTCATTACTTTTCATCGTTAATTACGAAATTTATTGGTATAGTAAATAGTACTACTGTTGTTACAGAGCTCAAGCTAAACTGGTAGTTCAACGTAAACTTGCACCTTACCAAAAAACTGCTCGTTGATGTCTTTTTGAGAAGTCTCTTTCTATCTTGAGGCAATTGCCTATACTTTATAAATCAAAGCCTCACTTCTGGCTCAACAATTCCAGGAGCTGAACCCTCGTTTTCAAATAACGGCGGCACCGAACTTCGGCGCGTTGCCGACAGCGCATACGTGTTTCAACCAGCTGTGCCTGCCCGACTACGACAGCTACGAGCAGCTGGTGCACGCGCTGCTGTGGGCTATCAACGAGGGCGGCGAGGGGTTCGGCATGATATAAGGAAGAATGGTTCGAAACGAAGTTGGCTGCACACACATTTCCAACATAAGCTGACTTTGTATTGTATAGGCTTTCCATACAATGAGAGGTCAACTTATACTGGAAACAGCTTGAAGTGTAGCCATGCATAGTACGAAGAACTTCAAAGGTAAGGTCAAGTATTTAGAACTTGCTCGGGTGTTTTAGTTATCTTATTTACCTTAAAGTATTATTTACACTGAAAGAATGTTACGTAACGACCCGTTTCAAAAAAATGTCTGTCGCAGATACTTTGACGTTAATTTTATACTTGTACTTATGAGTTTTGTAACGTACCAGTCAGAATGAAGTCACTAAAAATATTTTATTTCAATAAGACAATTAAAATAGGTACTTTTGACCAGTCAGAAACTAGTTTAATAAAGTATTATTTACCTAAAGAGTAAATCAGCCCGTATTTCGGATATGCTGTTGAATACAATAAAATTATATTCGCACTTATATCATGTAGTTCAGTACTTTAACAGACACAGTTCTCCCCAAACTTATTGTCCGGCTTTAGGTAGGCACGAGCTAACTTTAACTGGGCTGCTAAAATATTAGATTATAATGATTTAAAACGACAGCCTCCGACTTGAGCTTTCCTTTTTTATTTATTACGGTCCAATATTTATCTTTCTCCAATTTTTACGGCCGGGTCGAAGTTAGCGCGTGCCAACTTCAAGCCGAACAATAAGTTTGGCGAGAACTGTACGAATCACTCATTGAGGCTATTATTTTAGTTAACTTTATATAAGCCTATTTTAAAGGCACACCTTTTTATTCGAAGTTATGAATAATTTAATTCTATCTAAATGTTAGATAACGTATGTGTTGTTCTAATTCTTTTGACTCAACTATGTTTGTAGTTGACCACTTTTCACCCTTTTATTAAGGTTTGATCAATTGTCAACTTTGCGTTGTTCACCGATAATAATTATCTTTTAGTTCAACAAGTGTCAAATAAACATTATTTATTCGTATCGATGGATCGAAAAACCTCACGATCCAGTAATTCGAGCAAGTTTCTACAATATCTTTATAGATAGTATTTGACGGTACTTCAATCATTTCAATTTGAGCCTTATGACTGTCTAATTCTAAGTCACAAGTCGAAGTGTAATATAAAATTGTAAAAACCGATGTTGGTCCCATTGAAATTGTAACGTTATTCCAGGGACTGAAAAACCATATTCCCTTAATTAAGCCCACGTGTCCATAGTATATTTTAGTTACGTAGCATAGTTTTTATTGTTATTTATATCGCGTGGATCAACTCAGCCTAGTCATAACTCGTCATATTGTTATACGCACGTCTCGTTTAGCGTTATGGCTCTCATTGTGTCACCTATGTTGGCCAGTGGACGTCCATTGTGTACAGAGAAAGGGACCAGTAGGCTAACTCTGAAAGTAATCGTATATTAAAAGAAGTGCATTGGTATAAGCCACTCATGAATTGAACGTTACGTCAGTGTTACAAGGAACACTCGTGTTGGATCTTTTAATACGTCGTTTGATTCGTCCCAGTCTGTATTATTTAATTTTAAAGCAATATTAATAGCGGCACCTTCCAGTCACGGATCCTACTGACGAGGTCTAATAGACCCAGCTCTCGGTAATTATAGGAATTGTAATATAACAGTAAGAGCGTAAGAAAAGAAGAATGCCAACATGGGTCCCTGCCATGATGAGCCTTAAATTTTAATGGAATCCTGCCAAGACGATGTCCATATACATGGAATTGATAAACGTATGACAATAACAAATTAATTTAACATCTCTTGTTATTGTTACTATTAAGAGAGTTAGTGAACCGCTTAAACAAAATAATTAAATTCAAGAAAAGATAAAAGTTGATAAATATTTCAACGTTTTGGATACGGTGAAATATAAAAAATAATCAATTATTGGTAAAATTGAGGCTAACAAAATTAAATAAGCGCAATTTACTTTTGCATTAAATATAAAAACACGTACAATTATTACCCGCGTATTATTAACATTTTAGTCACTAAAAATGCTATCCTACTTATAATTTTTAAAGCACATAATAGGATGCCTTTGAGGCTATACGCGTTCGGTATAGTCAAATAGTGTGCCTCGATAGTGTGAGCACATATTACTTAATAGTAACTCCGTAATTATAAGTCGAGTAGACGCTATTTACGCGCTCTCGCCAATCTTTTTGTCCGGCGGTTGAAGTTGGCACGAGCCAACTTCAACCCGTTCGAAAAAATCGGATAGAGAAAAATATTGGATTAAAATGAACCAAAACGACACCCTGCGACTTGAGCTTACATTTATTTAAATCTATTTTATTTGAATACTTTTCTTTCTCCGATTTTACGGTCGTGGTGTCCGGACAAAAAGATTGGTGAGAACTGTACATAAGGTAAATATTTCAAGAGTCTAACAGTACGACGGACACTATTTTTAGGGCTATTGTTCACATTGAGGCACTGAATAAGTGAATTATTTCAAAGCTAGGTTTATTTAGATCTGATTTTTTTTTTTGTTAAAGTTGATAATAATATTATTAATATTCATCTCAAGAGATGCTATTATCGATAATTTTTATGAAAAATTTGTACTTTAAGTATTTTATAATTGTGTTCATACAATAAGTATTATATTGTTTATTATTTAAACCTTTATATTTATTATACTTATATACATTAAAATTAACAAAGAGTATGAGAAGATAGGTTTCAGGTTTTGCAATTGTTTTATAAGAAAATGGCTTGTGGTTTTCGCAACAACATTTGGACATTAAAATTCGTTAATTTTAACTTAATAATAAAATAATGGTTAATTTAATTTACTTATCAAACAAAAATAATAAATTTTGACTTTAAAACCTGAGATCTAACTCCAAACTCAAGCAATCTTCATTTTAGTACAAACAAATGTTGGCCTAAACTATATTCTGTAACTCCAAACTAAACTCCTTAATACTGCATTTAAATAATTACAATTAAAATAATATGTTGTAATTGAAATATTATATAAGTGTGCAAAGTATGTGATTAGTATATAAATCCTGTGAATGCACTTCGGTGAAAAAATGAAAAGAACGTATCTATTTAGTTAATGTCACAGTTTTACGGTTAATGTTACGTGTTGCGAATCGTAGGAAGTTAAGAAAGATAACAAACGCTAACAAACCAAAGAATAATTACATGTCATCAATTAAACTGCGTATCTCGATACGGGTACAAGACATTTGTAGGATATATCCTCCGTCCCACATCATAAATATAAACAACGGAACAACTAAGAAAATTAAACTATACTATATAACACACTACACGGAAACTGTCATTCTGAAATAAACTTTATCACATTTTCTTAGTTGTTACGATCATTTTGAACACTTTGTTTGTCCTGATATATCTGACTGTACCATTACTTTTTATTGGTCCGAGTTTATTTCTTTTAAGTATTTTAGGCAAACCATTATCTATACTAATATTATAAAGAGGAAATACCTAATTGATTGTTTGTTGATGATGATTTGTTTGTACTGGATCGATTTGAAAAATTCTTTTAGTGTTAGATAGCCTATTTATCGGGGAAGGTTATAGGCTATATAACATTACGCCACGACTAATAGGAGCGGAGTAGCATTGAAAAATATTGCAAAACGGAGGAAAAATTCATAAGACCACGCGGGCGAAGCCGCTGGCGGGAAGCTAGTTAAGAAAAATTATGTTGTAACATTTGTTTGTTACAACATAATTTTTCTAGAGTAGAGTTAAGGCAGTAACATACAATTTTGAGGGCGTAACATTTACCGTAAAGAAAAAAGACAGGCAATGATATTTAGTGTTCAATCAAAGATACTTAGTTAGTTATAATAATAATTATAGTTTAGCGACTTAAGTTTCAACATCTGTTATTATGGTTCTAGTCATATATTACACTTTTAGATTTAAATATAATTGCGATTGCATTTATAATATGGTTCGCGGAGCAGACGCGGTTCTGTATATTAGTTTAATCATTGTAAAACAATCAGAAATCTCGTACATCTTTCAAATTAAAGTTTGCGACCACTCTTAGCATAGACCGTATCTCCAGAATATACCAACATAGGTCCCTATCGGCCCGCCCCAAGGTTTGCCATCGCAAAATGTACCTCATGGGCCTTGCATGTTAAATAGCAGTTTACAGTTTTATGACAATGATATAAACGCGTCTGCTCTTGGAACTACCGCACAGTTAAAGCTAGTGATTAGTTTATAATAATTAAATATCATCTGATAATAGTATATTTTTACTATTAATGCTGTATTTGTTATCTATTCCTCAAAATACATGCCGTATTTAAATTGTAAACTTTGTTTTTACTTTTATAATTCATAAACCAGCGATTTATTTCATTCCTAGTATTGGCAGTAGCATATTATGAAGGAATGCATAATAATACCTACTGTATTTATGTATATTTTTTATGTAAGCGAACCGATTTAAGGCCCCAGTCTAGCAAAATTTGGCAGTTGTCAAATTATTAGCTCATTTTTGCAACGTTTTTTTAAGGAATGGAAGGATATAGTGTCATATATTTTTATCGCGATAGAATATATGTTATATTAGCTTTATCTACGTATTTTTTTCACGTTCCTCTGGTTAGTTTATGTTATATAAATCAGGCGTCAAAGATGGCGCTCTCGCGCCCAACGCCATTTAGAGTCATGTTTGTGCACGTTAATCGGGGTATTCAAGACTAAATTCAAAAATCTACCCAGCGCAAAATTATCTTAAGATAGTCGTCTTCAAAATGCGCTGAGTAGATTTTTAATTATACCTTTAGTTTTCTTAATCCGAGTGTCATAACATCGTCAAATTTTCCTGTTTTTGGTCCCAAAACAAACGGTTTTTTTAATAATAAAAACTCAAAATATTGATGAAATCATTTGATCATTTTAAAGTACGTGTATTAAATGACACAACCAATTTAAAAAAAATGTGTACCTGCTCCACAAATATTTTTTATAGTGTTTTCAACAGGCACGGTTTATAAAAGAAAATCTCAAGCCAATTTCTTCAGAGGCGGCCAGTCGGTCGTAGCGGTTGGACGTGGATTCTATGTCAAATTCAAATTTGTACCTCTCGCTCTAAATTTTGCTCTCTCTCTAACCTTGCTGGCGTACTATCGGGCATTGAAACTTGCTCTACTTCATTATTTTTATGTCAATTTATCAGATATTATTTCCGACGCGCGTTTCCCGATCACGCGCGTTTTTATTCCACAAGCAGTTTAATCGATCGATTGTTTTAAAAATGCGGTGTGTTTAGGCATTTATTGGACACCTAAACGCTTGGATGTCTGTCTAACTTTATGGTCCCGATTCTTCTGTCCCTAGTTAACACCTGGGTACAGAAACAACTCGACACCATTTTTTACATTAATAACAGACATAGACTGTTTTGTTGGCAGTAAAGTGCGATAGTAACAAGTCTGTTACTATGGTTTATTAACTTGTTACCACTAGGTAACAAGTTTGTTACTATGGTCCGTTAACTTTTTATCACTAGGAAACAAGTTCGTTACTATGGTCCGTTAACTTATTACCACTAGGTAACAAGTTTGTCCGACACCCAAAAAATTTACCTATTACCCTCCCCGGTTTGAATCACATAAATTGAATAATTACTATCCTAATATAATTATAATTATCAGCCAAAAGAAGTCCACTGTACGTGTGGAACAAAGGCCTCACCCATAGACTTCCACAAGGACTGGTTATATGCCGCCTGAATCCAACGACTCCCAGCGACCTTCATCATCATTGAAAACCCACTCCTGTGTTCTCAATGATGATGAAAACCTGTGTGTTCGGTTTCCGTACTTAGTCCTGCAGTGGACCATTGTCCCAGCTACCTTTATCGGGTCATTAGACCATAGTTAGAAAGTGGGAAAGACTTAGTTTGAAAGTGAGTGTGAAAAGTACTGAAAAGTTGTGCAGTGACCGCTTATCTACGATATATGGACATATTATAATGCGTAGAAGTAGAGAGCCTAGTTACAAAACAGGTTTTGAACATAAATGTGGATGGATATAGTAGAAGAGGAAGACCAAAGAAAAGATGAATAGACAGTGTGAGAATGACGACGATGTACGTAAGAAAAAAACAATGCGCCGACCCCAAGTGAAGGTGAGGTGGTGCCTATAGGTGTACATATACGAGCTAGATGGAAATATGATATACTGGCTGGATGTAAACGATTGCAGGGCAGATCACCCCCCGATTGTCGGTTAATATGGCAGTGCCGTAATAGAGAAGAGGCCCTGACTCAGCAGTGTGTTGCACGCGGTTTTTCATTTACCCCACTTCATGTGCCTAGAAGAAAAGTCTTTTGATCGATTTTTTGGTGTTAAACATTTCTAATCCCAACTTGGACATGAGCTGTGGCTTTTGGACGGCTGAATAGATTTACATGATCCCATTTAATTTAAAAGAAAATTGTAACAGAATTAAAAGACTAATCTGTGGAGGGATTTACAAATACAATAAGAGCTGGATTGAGCCGTGGGCTAGTCATTTTGTTGCTGAGCTATAAGCTCAACGGTTCAAACCCGTGTGATCTGGTTCATCTAGCTCATTGAAAGCTGAGTTTACACACCTCTAATGATAGCCAGACGGCTATAGCAGTCTTGGAAGTGTATTCTATGTCAAATTCTTACTTCTCGCTCTGAATTTTGAACCTCTAACCAGTTTAGATCAAGAAATAAAACACAAAGGTCTACTCCAAAGCAAACCATCTCCTGAAACTTGACCTTATAGTGAATCAACCTCCTTCTTTTTCATGTCTGTTAAAATGAAATTAAAACCTCGACTAAAAATATCTACTGTTCCATAAATCATAAAGTACTTAAATTATTTCAAACGACAGATATTTTTTTCAGATTTTCAGGGTATAATCCCACAGGCCACAGTAGTGTTGTTCATTATAATTAAATAGAAATATCTTTTTGTATTTTTTAAGCATTTTCCATACTAAGATTACAAGTTATTTTTAATGAAGGAAAAAATCGGCTGGCGGGCAGGTTTCGAACCTGCGTCTTCTGTTTCGGTACACCACGGTACACTACGGTTGGTTGGGGCTCGCGGTAGCTTAGTGGTCAAAGCGTCTCATGTACCGAACCAGAAGATGCAGGTTCGAATCCTGCCCGCCAGCCGATTTTTTCCTTTATTAAAAATAAATAGAAATATTTTATTTTGTAAAGTAGAGCAACTTTCATTTCGTAGCACTGCTCTACACTTTGTAATTTACGTATCACAGGATGATACAGAGGGTGCCTCGCGGGGTTCGTGTCCGCGAACTGTCAATATACTGAATTCGTTTGTTATGCACAGCTAGACTGGGGCCTTAAGCATATTAGAATGTGTACTTAAAGTTAAATACAGACGAAACGAGAATATTGTTCTTTTTGTAGCAAGTTAAAATTCTAATTGATTGATAACAAGCATGGCGTTAGAAAATTTGATTATTTATATAGAAGACTAATTCACATTATAAATTTATTTGTGTAAATATAATATAGGTAGCTGACATCATGTAAATATCTATTTCGAAATTAAATAAACTTGGGCGAGTGACACGGTTTGGGTAGCAAGACTAGGTAAGACCTGCATACTTCGTGACTTTTTGAACCCAACATTTATTTCGATTCTATTAAAACAATGGACGGTTTTGAATTGGCAAATCTAGTTGCCAGAACTTCATAAAGGAAAACTGTAGAAATAAATGGCACGTAGATCAATAGTTTCGCCATGCTGCCTCGCTGTCACACTTTGCTCCCTTTTATTAAAAAAATAAAATTCAATCCAGTTCTAAGCTAAGCAATTTTAAATCCATCTTTACAAACGTGAGGTGTAGTTTCCATGTGCAAGTTTAATAAAGGCACGTAGCAAAACCGTGCCACTCGCCTTATAATTACGTAGTATGGGAGCGGGCAGAGCTTTAGGCCTAACATAGTGTAGCACACGCTATTATTTCAGCATTATGTACTTAAATCTGTAATAATTTTGAATTTAATTCGTATTACTTTAATGGATATATTTTAAGTTGAATAACACTGCCAACACTTAAGTCCATATATTGGGCACGGGACTTTTCTCAGGCTGACTATAGAGCCGAGGTGGACACAATTTTTACTCAGTATAATCTTTAAGGTAGCTCATAGGTTACCAGGCTTCTCTTGTCGAACTTGAGCGTAAGCAGAACCCGTCAGTGTTTGATTTCGATAAATTTCATATATATGATCATAGTAATAAACAAAACGAAACGATAGATACTAAAATGTGCAATATTAATAAGCCATAAACTCTGCTAAAATATGTGACATTAAAATCAAAATATATATTAATATATATCAATTGATTCCCATTTAATTACCTATAAAGATTTAACTTAGTCATTGGTAATGGAAAACTAATGTGCTCGCCCCACTCCCCAGTGATAGGAACCATTCCAAATGTTGATATTTTGTAGTTGAAACATTGTTGATTAGAAATGTAAGACTGAAATAAATTGATGACGTCAAACTTGCACGTTTTATTTATATTATTAGGAGAAGATGATGAATATAATGATTTTGTATTAGCTAGTCTAGTTTATTTTGAAAACCCAGTGGAGTTTGGCAGTTCCAGATAACTTGAGACAAAAACACAGGTCCGCGTCGTTTAGGGGTTAATGTTCTGCTAGCGTGAAATGTGACATTTTACTTGAAAGAAAATCAACAAATTATTTTTTAAATTATTTATTTTATAAAACTAAGCAACAACAATCACTTAAAAATATACTCAACAATCAAGAATAGTTTAATAATTATGCATCTAAAACATTGACATCTTATATAAAAGTAAATACTTACCAAACTTACCTTGTAAACGTGTATAAACATTTTCTACATCTCTGAACCTATAAAATAATATTGTACTTTTGTCTTTTTGGGACAATTAAACAAAAAACAAAGCAAAATTTTGCAGTTTCAACTCTGCCTGGAAATGACGTAAGGGTGATTAACACGGTGCAAGTTTATTGGCCGTTGAATGCAATAAGTTGAAGCAATTAAGCAGTCCAAGTAGTGTTTGGAAGATTTAAATTTTATTGCATGCAACAAGCAAGTAACTGGCGTCGTGTAAATGAGCCTTTAGTCTGTTGATTTTGGAAATGTATTATAAATTATTATATTATTATGGGATGCCAGATCTAGCTGGTATTAGTGACCACAGGATAGCTTCAGGTACCGCCTTGGGGTTGCGGAGCCACGAGCGCGCCGCACCCAGCATCCTGCAGAAAAACATTGTATGTCGCAGCGTTTGGCAGAAGTGTACAAAAGAATCCACCATAATATATCAATTGTCAATTTTTATCAAAATATTTTTCTCTTTAAGAATATGTTTCCTATGTCATTTTAAGAGTATCGTACATATCCAGCGTTGAATTATGCGTAATTTTTGCAACAGTTTTATTTACATTAGTTTTTAATTCCTATCACTTAAGGAGCTGCATACAAGACCAGTCAGTTCAAGATGCAATCAAGCTAGATACTGAATTAAATAGGATTAGTTACTTGGTGAGTGGTCGCGGCCACCAGTCGAGCTGTTCCCTGGTGAGCAGCAGGTCGTGCTGCATGGCGGCGAGCTGTTCGCGCAGCAGCTGCAGCTCGCTGCGCAGCGCGCTGGTCTCATCGGCCGCCGCCGACACGCGGCTGCTGAGCTCCGCGCACTCGCGGGAGCAGCGCTCACGAGCCCTGACATCAAACAATAGTTATGTTACATATATGTCCCGTAAGTTGCTAATGGGCTGGAACCTTGTCTAATTAACCTCCATATGACGTCATCCGTAGTTCTTGCCGGCTAGTGGTGCTAAGGCGTACTGAGAGCAGTTACTTCATTTTTACGTCACCAAGGTGGCCGCCAGAAGGAAGGTAGGGAGGCCTTTGCCCTGCAGTGGGACCAACCGGGCTGATAATAATAAGATGGCCGCTAGGCACATTATCAATTTGCGGGACTTATAATTATGCATTGCTAGGTTCTTTTGATTTTCTATTCATTTGTTTTACAGATGTTGGTGAAATTAAGTCTATGAAAATAATACTGCTATTGACAGTGACACCTCTCGGTGATCCGTGACCATATTGACGTTTCATTAGATGTCTTCAATTTATTTGTCGAGGCTTGGTACCCTTTGTTTAAGATATCTTTATCAGGCCATGCTGGCTGTCGTAGATGCTAAGGAACTTACTCTTCTTCTTGCACCAATCGTTCGCTGGTGATGTCCAGTTGGCGCTGCTTCTCGTCGGTCTCGCGCCGCAGCGCCGCCACCTCGCCCTCCGCTGACGACAGCAACTCCTCGTGTTGAGCCAGATCTTCCTCTAGTATTGCCAGCTAGAATATACAAGTCTCAATTTTTAAATGGACGACACACCTTTATGTAAAAGTCCATTTTAATTAAAGGTAGGCAACTTTTGGGTACATTATTATCGACGCAGGGAAACTACAGACATACCTACTACAGGGAAACTTGGCAGTTGGCATTGCAAAAGTCGAAACAAAGTTGTTTCACGGTAAACACGGCTGGTCACCCCGCAAGAGGTCCTACTATCAAGCAAATCAAATCTTGTCGTTTCTTACGTGCTGCCGATCCGATCTGAATGCCAATGTGTGATTCCCCACACGGGGAAACAGAACCTGAGAACCATCTACTGATTCTACTTGTAATCTACTGACCGATTTGTTACTGGAATCGGTCGTAATGGCGCGG
Source organism: Acronicta psi (assembly GCA_946251955.1). NCBI lineage: Eukaryota > Metazoa > Arthropoda > Insecta > Lepidoptera > Noctuidae > Acronicta > Acronicta psi. The sequence goes on along the minus strand of OX276475.1, from coordinate 14,574,296 downwards.
CTACACGCTACCGTTTTGCCTGCGTAGTCCAGGCCTGTACAGTACAGGCATGACTGTACAAAAAGATGAAACATTAGGGACTGCGCGAGCTACCGTCTTGCTGTCCACACGCACGAATTTACCTGCACAAACTGGTTTGCGCAGACAGAGTGTGGACGGGTCATTACATGAAGAAATACTGATTGAGCTGTCAGTCCCCTATGAGCATGAGGTCCCGCTGTGTTGTGCCAGCGCTCACCCTGTCGTAGGCGTGGTCGCGGGCGAGCGCGGCGTCGCGGTGCGCGGCGCGCTCGAGCGCCAGCGCGTGCTCGCTGACGGCCGCCGCCGCGCGCACGCCGTCCAGCTCGTTGCGACAGTTGCGCCAACCTAACCGAAACAACATTATGTCGGACAACGTTTTTATGCACGCAGCTAGTAAGTAGTAGATGTATGATGATGGATAGACAGGCGTCTCCCTAATCCGCCTACTAGCCCCTTTTCTTCAATCCCGCATCAAGAGTATATCTTCTATTTTCGTAAATCTTCATATCAGCCAAAGGACGTCCACGCCAAACAGGAACCAGTGATCGATTTGGCCAAGTATATGCCATTTGCCAGGCCCGATAATGGTCATCATTATCAGCCCGTGTTCGTCCACTGGTGGACGTAGTTCAGTTTTAGCGAATAGAAAGATATAATATAGATATGATGATAGATATAGAGACGATAATGATAGATATTGTCCTATTATGATGATAATGAAAGAATAAAACAGTCGTCAATCTCACTCACCAATGCTCATCTCCGACGCACGATCTTCGGCGGCACAAACATCATCTTCTAAAGCTAATTTCTCCTAAAGGAAAATAAAATAACATTGATACCACTAACAGTTCTATATCGGTGTCTACAGTCTTTACAGGCTAAGATTTCTGCGTCGTCCCTCAGATTCACAGGGTTGTTTGTTTGAAATGTGTGTTTTTTAAAGGTTTTTGGGCATAAGACTTATGCCACTGTCTGTATATCTACAATTAGTCCATATTTTTAATTAAAAACGGATACAGTTCAGCTGTTTACATTTCGCAACTGAGTACATATTATGACGTGAGCATCCGCTAAGTACGGATTTTAAATTCAACCCCTAATGGGGGATTCACGGCTAGGTGAGAGCGAAGATTAGACGATACGCCCACATCTTGGTATTAGAGAGACAAGAACGCTTACTCGTTCCAGCACTGCCTTCTCAAGTTCCTTGTCCCTGAGCAGTTGCTTCAGCCGCTCGAGCTCGCGCATCGCCATCCGCACCTTAGAATTGTCAGAGTCCAGCAGAGACTTCAGCGTGGTGATCTGGATGCGCAGGCGTTCGGAGTACGACACCTGGATGAGGGCTGATTAGTGAGTCCACGCGACGAAACAATTTGATAACAATTTGCAGAACAAAGTATTACCTGAGTCTCTAAAGTTTTGCGGAGGCACCTGACGTCCTCCCGGCGTCGTCTCCAGGCTGCTATGATCATGAACTTGCAGATCCTAGAAGCAGCCATCTCCTCGGCATCTCCGTGCACTCCTGGTGATTCCACCACGGAGAGACCATTTGTCCTAGAAAATGAATGTTTTGAAAGACTATCGATTTTACACTACAAGAGACACAGACGTTCTCAACGTACATTCCAGATAGATACCAAGTAAAAATCCTTTGACGTCCTTTGTCGTCTTCTAGACGCGATTCATTAACGCCGATACCGGTAGTAACGTCATTTTTTATCCTCACCAATAGTCTGTCAAATCCGTACAACAAACCTGTCAATCTTAATCCGTTTGGTAGGCGTTAGGTCCTCCATTGAAGCTGCCTTGGCCTTAGCTACAGGACGCGTGGGTGTCTCCTGGCTCGTGTACGCGTCCAGACAGCTTCTGATCCTGGCCAGGTTGGGGCTTGGCCCGCACCATTTGGCGGTGAACTTGTTCACCGGAGTTGAGAACAGCTGCTTTTTCGGATGAGCTGGTTGAACGCGGCTATAAGATACGAAGGTTGAATTAGCATGTGAATGAATGGATTGTCTCAATAATTATGGTTTTTCGGAAACGAATTTCCAATTTCTCTGGTCTAAGATAGCAAAATAAATATCGTATCCTACTAATCAGGACAACGCCACAGAATTCTTCTTTTCCAAGGCCCGAAAGCCGACGGTCAAGTCGGATTACTACAAAAAGAAGTCCCTAATTTTTTTAAGTTAGATTTTTGGGTTTCGTAGGTGAACAGAAAATATCTTTTAGGTATTGAGTTTATTTTAAGGAAAATGTACCTATTATTTACATATATTACATGACGCGGCGTATATTCCCACTTTCATTTGCGTATTTGTGGTGTGTACAACTTACAGGAAATACAGGGTAAATAGTTCAGTAAATGAATGAAGAAATGACGTCTTTGTTACATGTTTTTGTATTAGGTTTCCGTCCTTCCGTTAGATTTCCTTTAGATGAATCAGCTACTTAGGTACGTTACGTTCCATATTATTAAATAACTTAATTTACACGCCCATACCTAATACCTATTCCCCAAATTGATGTGTAGGTACTGTTCTGTACAACAGTACCTACACATCAATTTGGGGAATAGGTTCATAAGTCCATTATCATGTCAAGGATCATATTTGCCTGCACGTTACTGCGCGTATACATAAACATATATGTAGTATTATGTAGTGATTTGAAATTTAATACCACTATTACACATACAGCACTGAATGATCGTTACATCGCTCTCTTTGCGACTAGATAATTATAAAGAGTACGTTAAACGAGATCGTGTATGTATGCAAAATTTTGGTTATAGAAAAAGGTTCAATGAAATTTGTTTCATGCGATCGACTTCGACTTGTAAAAATGGTAATAGACTTATACCCGCGACCGTACACCCACATTTCACTGGTATGTTTTTAGGTCCCATGTAAAGGCATGTAACAACAAAAGACCATTGCAATAACCCGGGCACACATCAAACTGGGCTCGTACTAATAAGTTCCGAATAAAAAAACTCATTCGGCGAGGGAGTCGAACAGAGAACTTCACGTTAAGCAACTACGCTTGCGACCATCAGACCAACAATGAGCAGTGCTCTCATTATTATGATGGTCCAGACTTTAGTAGCTGTGAGCTACCCAATTAATTATAATGTACAGAATGTACTTTAGCCGGCTCCCTAGCTCCTTCCGCGCTATTTGATTGATCTTAATACCTTTGCTTCGCTCCGCCTGCTAAGATGATCATTCTTAATAATAATTTATCGAGACCCATCCACCGGTGTTTCGGAAAGCACGTTAGCTGGTGGTGGTCTAATTTAAATGCCTATTACCCTATCTAGAAGTCATCATGACTAGCCCTACTCTTTTCGTTACTTCCCACAGTTAGTAACGAGGATATCAAACTCACGCAGGCGGTGTAGTCTGCAATTTATGCCGTTCTCTGGACAGTTCGCGTTCCGAGATGTCTCCGGCGCCAGCCCGCGCCACCGGGGACGCGCTGCGAGGTAACTTCACTACTTGTTCCGGCATTTGTATCCCTTTTATAATATTCTCAAGTATTTATTTGTATAATTGCTAGATTGAAAAGCGTTTTTGATAGTAAATGACAGTAAGTCTCAGTGACATAGATTCGAAAATATTTTTGAAATTTGTTTTTCCTTTTTTGTTTGTAGATACAAACAACAACTTTTTTACATTATGCCACTAACTGAAAATAGTTGAGAAAGAGTTTCGTCGGGTCTGGCTCGGTGAGTACCTAAAGAAAAAGTTTACGTATTCAATTGCTACGCTACTACGTGCTGCTACTGAATATCTAATATGTAGTAGGTACTAGTTGGTAAATCGAGCATTAATTTTATTACAGCTGTGGGTATTATAAAATAATTTGAAAGCTTGGCGGGAGTAGGTAGGACAAATTAATCACAATATCTAGTGTCCTAGTGGCGATTTCACGACGACCAGTGCTACGAAGCCTACGCTTCATCGCTACGGCTACGCTACTACGCGACGTCGTCGATATAGCGTAGCAAACATTGAATTTTGAAACAGAGGTCATATTTGTGAGGTTGCACTCCCCTTGATCCAAGATTTAAAACAACACGCATAGATCGGCAAAAGCCTCTCTCCTCTTCTCCTTTCTATTCAGGTTTATTGTAATACCTAGTATCGGTTCAAATATGTATACCTACGTAATTAAATACCTACTTACATTATGTAACAACGTATCTATCTTAGGTGTAAAACCGAATAGGTAGGAATAAACATCAATGATCGCATCAATCTCGCAAATTCCAACCGATCTGCAGGCTTTCTATAATTTTTCAATTACTTACAGTGCCACGCGAGTACGCCACATCAACCCTCCGCTTTAAACATAAGTTGCGCCTACTTAATTGCCAATTCTAATACCAAACGGCCTATGAACAAAGCGTTTACAAGCATATTAAAAACGCAAAATTATGGAGTATGTAGGGGTGCCGCAGATATAATATGGCGTGCGGCGACGCATGGTGGCGGCGGTCGGTGGCGCGGCGTGGCGCCAGCCCTAGTGTCGCCCGCTGCGTGACGCATGGGACAAGGAACTTAGAACTGCAGGTGCCTTACATTTCAATTATTTTTCTAAAGCACATTGGGGAGTTTATTACCCTTGTCAATAGAGCCTTCATAAGAAAACAACATAGCAAAGCGTGTTGCCCGTGTTGGTGTTGAGCCTTCAATAAGTATTAATTACGCGTTTGTTACAAATGACCGTAACGCGATAATCAGAAATTCGATTAGCTAAACGCCTCATGGTAATAGTTCTTAAGGACTTCCAGTAAAGACCGTGCAAGTACCTGTTCCCATATTTAAAATTTATATTCTCTTGGCGAATAGGTACCTAAAAGCTATGGGGCAAGGCCACTTAACCTGGTTGACCACTGTAGGGATGTCGGAAATTCAAAAAGTATCGATATATATCGTATCGATATTTAAAAAAAAAATATCAATATCGATATTTATATTTTCAAAAAATATCGATATATCGATATATCGGCCAACTTAAAACTAAATTATAAACCAGCAAAAAAAGGTCATTTGTAATCTTTTAACTTAAATTTTTAAAAGATTACAAATGACCTTTTTTTTGCTGTTTTATAATTTAGTTTTAAGTTGGTCGGTTTATTGTTCTGAAAAAAATATCGATTTTGATACCTTTTCGATACTTGGAATTTTATATCGATACCTCGATATATCGAAATATTAATTATCGCTCAAAAATATCGATATATTGAAAAAATAATATCGATATATCGATATTTTTTCAACATGCCTAGACCACTGTGTTAAGATAGTTTGCAGTGGCGTATGTTTGTGATGTTGACAAGCTGTCAACAGTGCGCCACCACAAGGATTCAGGGCTGAAAATCTTTTTTTGTTACCTATGTCTCTTTCTAGGCAAGACAAGGAAAGCGAAAGACGAGTTAAAAATGCGTTGAGGTGCTATGTAAAGAAATGGACATGTGCATCCTTCCCAATCTTACTTAAATTGCCCAAACTTGGTCTTTGACAGAAAGTCAAAAGGTCTAACTCAAGGTTTACCAGAGAGCAATGGAGCGTAGTAATCTGGGAGTTAAATAGACCGACCGGAATGCGAAACTGTATACTACGCTCCAAAACTCAAGTGGGACTGAGCAGGCCATGTTAGCCGAATCAGCACGGCCTGTTTAACAACTGAATTGCATCCCCCTTCAAGGTGACGATGAGGACGCCGGACGCCCATATCATCGGTGGCGGGATGATATAAATACGTTTCAACCAGATTGGTCTACATGCAGATAAATGCATCTGCATGGAAAAAAAGGGGGGACCTAGCTCAATTTTGGGACAGTTTGGGCTAAAAGTAAAATAAACTCCTAATAATTTTATGATTAGACAGATCAGAGGCTTAAGTGGAGCCAGGAGCCCAAATTTATTGTTGTTGTTGTTCAAAATCGTCATTCAATGAATTTTTGACAGTTTCCTCGACCACCACTGAAATAGCAGACTAGGGATCCAGATCAACTGATTGGCTGCAGGGCTATCGGTTGTCATCTTATAAAAATGTATGTAAGAATTTCAACCTGACTTTAACAAGTTTAGCCGCCACGTCATGGTATTGCGTAAATATTATATAACACTGGCTCAGGGGTAAAAACGGAGGGTTGGTCTAATTTAGCGTTTGGGTACTATAAGGCTATGTGGCGACTGGCGCGGTGGCGGCGACGCGCGGCGCCTCACGCAACGGCGCGTCACCCTGCCGCCACCGCTGACTCATAACTGAAGTCTGAATGTTTTTGAATAACTTTACCTGTTCGTACTCAGAGGTGTGTTAGACGAAAATAGAACGAGTTACTACTATAGAGTTGCACCTTTGCGTAGATAAAGCATTAAACTGTACTGGTTGAACAAAACCGAAGATGTTTGTTGCTAAATGAACCATTCCAGCGAGTGGTTGGCGTTTCTTTTGATTTTTTTTAAACTTAGACAAGCCCGCGGGCCCGTCGAACTAAATCCATGCCAATGCTACTCCAGTAAGCCATTATCTAGAATGAGTATCATCCAGAAAATTGCCGAGAGAATGAAGTTGGAACCTTCCAATCAGAAAATTAAGTTGGAGAAGAAAATTTGTTTTCACTTCCATCTGAAACGTTTAAAGCAAGAGACAGAAAAGAGCTTTATGCCATTTGATTTTTGACATAAGAACAGCGATGAATACAGGTATCTTACTTTAAAATCATTACTTACCTTACCCTCCTTTCGGCAGTCGGGTAACAAGGATTACACCTACTTAGGTATTATATAGGTCATACTAACTAGGTAGTTAGTATGACCTATTTTAGGAAATAACACTAACTAGATGAGTGTGTTTGGATGTTTGACACGATGACTTCGTGTTTCTTTTTCAAAATCTTTAATGTTCGTCATTGAATGTATTACCTACCTACCTTTATCTACACATGCCCTGAAAAGTCGCAAAGCTTCAATATCTCCAAATAATAAAATAGTCGGAATACGTGACATTAGGTATCCGATGAGTCATCGGCTGAAACGTCCTGAAATTGAGACGCACGACCCCACCCCCTGCCCTGTATTATTCAGACCTCTGGTGACGCATACTTGAGCCCGCAAGAAAATTGGACTCAATAAAAAAATAAACACTGACTCATCCTTGGTCTATCTCTAGAGTAGATAGGTACCAAATAATAAGATAAGATAGTGTTTTTAAAGGGACTCACTGAACAACTACGTACCTATCTAAAGCTGAATTTCAGGATTCTCAGGTGTTTTTAAGAATATTACCTATAAATTTGTTTCTATTGAATATTACCTATATTTATAATAATAGGAATATCTACTTTGTTCTATCTACCCTCCATACGGAATAATCAGAATCTTGCTTGGTGACTATGTAGATATTAGAGCCGTGCCTACATTGTTCCGCGTCCGTAAATAACCTGAAACATTATAATTATTTTCGTTTAATATATTTTTAACGTAATAGTGTAAGTATAATCTATCGTAAAGACATTTTAATTACAACGGAGATCTTATATTTTAATTTTGGCGGGAAATAATTAAAGTACAGATATCGCTGTCCCTGTCACCGCAGCGTCAGTGTAAGCTATGCAACCGCTATCCCTTTCTCACTCGCACTCGCAAAATAAAGTTTAGAATTCACCATACGCATGCGCTATGTCCGCATACGTCACACGGCCGCCATGTGATGTGACAGTAGGCGGCCAATCACCGCCAATAGCCGGCAGTCGTTGCTAGTGTGGTGTCGGGACATGACGCACACTAATATGATTTATCATTAGTTTTAGTTTTTGACGTTCACTAACCGGGGTAGTGTTACTTCGCTTCGATACGTTGATACAATTTTCCTACTTATTTAATTCACCGTGGTTATTTAAAATTAGTGCCGTGGGTTAACAATACAGTGTCAGAGTTCGGGACATTATCTGTGACAATTCTTGGAACTACACAGCGTCGAGACGAGAGAGAGACCTTGATAACTAGTTCCTTCGACGAGCGAGAGCGAAGAAACAGTTCACAGTTATTATTATAGGATCATTCATGCTGGAGGTACGTCTATAGTTTACAATTTGTGAAGTATAACGTGTGTGTTTGCGAATCACCAGTCGGTATTAGTTAAAAAGTGAGGTTTAGTGCGTTCAAAGTTCATGAAAGTATACTCTGAAAGTGGGAAGTGTTGTTATAAAACGAAACGAGCTATGACGAAGTTATAAATGTGCGTTTTGATATTGTCGCGTGCGGAAGGACCGCTGTGAGGTGTCCGCTGCCCGCGGTCTAATCGTAGAGTGCCATGGACATCGGCGGAGGTAAAACTGTGGACGAAATGCATGATTGTAACCTGCCATACATTTTTGTTTTTGCCGATCCGTCACTGCACTTAGTTGTTTGCACTTTTATGCAAAAGCAACGGATCGTACATCTAAGTCTAGTCAATTTTAGTGCATAAGAGCCAGGGCTGTGAAGCTTCTCAATGTTCTAGTTAGCTGGGTGGTTGAGTATGTTCTATTTATATCCTCTATCTAAAGCTGGCTGCACACACATCTGCTTTCGATATGCGTTTAGTTATTTCACTGTTGTAATGTCAATTCTTTCATTTCAAAATCTTTGCCTTTTTGCACTGCCTTTATTTCTTTCATCAACCTACTTGTTCTAGTTTCTATATTTAAACTAAATAACTATAGATTTTGTTGCATACAAAGTTTTCATATTATTTATTTACATTTCTATTATCTATGGACTTAATCTCAGAAGTGTGAATAAAGACACAACTACCCACTTTATCAGAACCAGTGATTATCTTCATGTAAGTACTTTATTACTATGCATTATTGCAAGTTATATCTTATATTACTTTAATAAAAATAAAACAGACAAAAATAATCACAGCTAAGCTATGTATAAATAAATTCAAAATGATTTAAAACTTATAGAACAAATAAACAAATTTTGATCCCAATTTGATTTCTCTCTCTTGTCTGACTGACAATATGACAGATCATGATCATGATGGAGCAACTTGGAATGAATTATTTGTTTCTAACTGGAAGCTAGTACTTAACAGATTGGGATTTTGTGCCAGTTTTGAGAACTCCCACCTATAACAGGTGTAATTATCTAATATCCATGTCACCATCCTCAATTTTTCCTGCACACATTTTAGTAAGTACAATTTCAGTCTTATCAGATTGTAATCTGGTACATTTCATTTATTACAAGCTACCGGTTAATCATTGCTTGTTATTTATTCCAATCCCCAACAAATCCCTCTGTATAGCGTGGTGTAGTGTCATAATGTGTAATAAATGGCAGCATAACAAAGAAGGAAATCCAATCTAAATTATTGTAGGTATTAATTGGGCAATATTTGTTTGTTTATTGCAGTTTCTGTTTGAAGATTTTCACAATGACCTCTCTACAACTTTTAAAACTCTCTACAGAAAAACATTTTCATAATTATTTTGTATTGAATGAGGTTCACGAGTAAGCCAGCCACTTTATGCAAACTGCATACCTATACATATATGTATATACACAGGAAAGTTCACTGAACTTTGTCTTTTCAGAATCAGGCTTGCTTCAAGTGACACACTGACCATCTATATTTTTAAGTATTTTCCTCAATCAATAATAGTATTTCTGAACTAGCTCCATTAGTACCATCACAGATTAAATTATGTACAACTGTTATCTTTTGTATAATAAATAAACATTTTGGGATGAACACATTTAACAATGTGAGATGTCTTTGTTAATCATGGGTACCTATGTAGATAAACATTATTTTCCAACATAATAATATATAATAGTTATGTATATTAAATAACATGATTTAATAAATAGCAAAAAACTAAATAATTGTTAAAGGCAATAACAAATGACCAAAAAAAGCAGATCATAAAACTTTAAAAAACAACAAATTAATAAGAATACATTCTAAAACAAATTAAAATAGTTGAACACCGTTCAACTAGTTTCAATTCAATATAATAATAATAATGCATTTATTTCTCTCATAAAGGATTAGTATATGAAACAATAATAGGTAATTAAACCAATAATTATTTTGATTGCATTAGTGTACAATTTTTTTTTAAATTATTTTGAAAACCATAATGAACCCTTAAAGAATATTGAAATTATTTACTTTATGTGAGAGTCCATGACCATTATGTGAGAGTTATATGTCACACTTATTTATGACTTCATTTCTCAGAAATGAGGAAATTCAGTGGGCACTAACATTTACTTTTGGATTCATAATTTCACAAATGAATAGTGTAGGAACAAGATGCATATTTTAATGTGTTTTTCAAACAAAAATCTATTCACTGAAATTTAAGGGATATTCCCAATCCTACTGCATAAATAAAATATGTAAGTTGGACTAAAACTAACGGAGAGGGGGAAAGTTTGCGCAGTGTATTTTCGTGCAAAATATACTAAAAATCGGCTACTGCGCATCCGCCATTTTAGTTCAAGTTATTTGCCGGCAGCTATAATAATATTGAATCTGATCTATGAAGGAAACAATCACCTCAAGCATTATTTCGGTTTTTTTTTGTAACGGTATTCCCGGTATTCGGGTATTATTAAGGTAAGCATTTTGTGGTTAAGGAAAAAAAATTGTACTTAAATAATATGGATTTGCATAAATGCGCCTAAGCAAATAATGCCTCAATTTATACATCGTGGTTTCAAGGGCATGGATCCGTGTGTTATCAACTATACTCCGGTCATCGAGACTGCCCACATTGATGTGAATGTGAAAGTGTACATGTATCCTCAGCGCCTACAAATTAAGATAAAACATCCTTCAACCTTGGATAACGTCTATTATTAATAATACAATGACCCTTACGGGTGTAGTTCCTTGGATGTCTATCCTTTCGATAGTGCTTCCTATTTTTACGAAATTTTTATAAATAATTATTTATTTATTCTTTCTGACTTGGCACCTCTTCCTAAAATGAGCTATCTGTCTTCGTGGTCTCGTTTTAGACAATATCTTTTCTCCGTTTTCTTACCAAAGATCGCGAAGACATTTTTTTTGCAATGGTTGGAACCTTTACCTTATGCAATGTAGATCTCACTCGTAAACTTCCTTCGAATCCTTCCTTCTCATATATCCGATGTATGTAACTGTTGCTTTTCTGTAAGTAATGGAATTCTTTCTTACCCTTCACATTTTAACCCTTTCTTTTTAAGACACTTCTAAACAAAACAAAAGGAGTGGAACTTGTGGTTATCGTTTGTTAACCATGTGGAACACTTGCATCCAACATTACACAAAATTAGGATAAATTTAGGTAGTTACTTATATTATCTAACACGAGGGATAGAAAACCCATTTTACATAAACAAATGATAGGGTTGATACGATATAAAAGGCTAATTTTTGTATTTTATTGACCTTTTTTTTGATCCATTAACTGTCTTATTTTTAGTATCCATAAGTACATTAAGGCCGGACTCAGAGACGTCACTTAACCTTAATGAATCATTAGCTAATGACACCCAGTATATCTTAGTACACTGACAACAAACGCGAATATGGAAAAATAGGTCAAGATTATAGTATATTAGCCACGATTATAGTAGCCACTGTTTGTTAATGATTCATTAAGGTTAAGTGACGTCTCTGAGTTGGGGTGTAAGCACCCAATCGTTAGTGGTGGCCAGAAACCCGAAAAGCCTGTCCTTAGGATATCAGGCATCGACATAACCCTGAAATAGTCTTTATTGCTTCCTTTGCAGCTACTTCGTGTAAAATGTACTCAGTTACTTTTGGTTAGACTCGAACTCTGTCCAAAACGATGATAATTAAAAAGAAAACCAACCTATATTTTAGATTCCACGTAAAAGGGGTAAGCCAATCCACGAACCGGGCACAAAACTCCATAGCTGCTATTTTGAATTTGATAGGAAAGTCCTTAGCTTGACCAGTGAATTGGACCTGAGATTTCTAACTCATCAGGATTGCTTGCGACCTAGACCAAATCATCAATGAGGCTGTTATAAACCATAGAAAGAACAAACAAAGAATAATGTCCAACCCTAGTGTCCGAATTCTGTTCATCCGGTTTTGTTTTGATAGTTAATCTATGTGTGTGTGAATTATCAATTTATCATGTCCTCACAGCATACCAGTCTGAACTAATTCAGTTACTGACGAGCTGTCAATGATAAAGTGTGTGAGGGTAATCAGTGAAAATAAGTGCCGAGAAAAAAATATCTATTAATCGTTGAAGATGTCAGATTTTGATTTAATTATTAAAAAAATCGTACTATGTTTGGGTATGTGTTATTTTGTTTACTTAATTTACTGGTTTTTGTGTGTTGACAAATCATACATAGGTACATGTAACTTTTTTAATGAACAGCTTATCTAAATCATTGTTAGGTATACTAATAGGATGATAAATAAAATGAAAATAAATAGGATGAGGCTTTAACACTTCCTTAAATGCCTTCATTTGAGGAAGTGTTAAAGCTTCATATTCACTAGGGACAAGGAAATCTCTACCGACACAAGTTGCACCGCATCGCTTTACGGGGCTTACTCCGAAAAATTAAATACGAAGTTCCCACTATAGTACGTGTACGCAGTAATATCAGCTAGGTACCACGAAAGCGTTTCGGTTGTTAGATGTCTAGCATTATGTTATTTGGTTGTAATTGTTAGGCAATACAGGAACAATACATAACTTCATCGTGAGATTTTTTCGCGCGGTTCTTTCGTTTCGGTCCAAATGTTTGACGTTCGATTTTCTCAATACTGTCCCATTTGAGGGACAAACCACGACCCTGTCGACCGACCGTGTAGCGGGACATTTTGTACCCTAGTGAATGAGAGGCTTTATTGTACTGATTTGCAATATCGATACGTAACTCGAATGAATAGCTAATAACTACCTAACTAACACGGTGTGACAATATGTTTCTGTGGTCATAAATTACAGTTGCTTAGCACGACTTAGGTAGCTACGTTTTATTTTATAATGATCATAATTGATTTATGTAAATGTAAATGATTGCTGATGTTCTTTAAATACTTAGAACATTAACACAATGTCATATTGATGATAGCCTGCTTGTCGCTCAGTCTCAGTTAATTGATTTCGAAGATGGTTTCAAGTTAGTAGATATTTTATTTGTTTCGTAACTTTTTCCTCCCAACGGATTCTTTCAATATTAAAGTTTAGTTTTGAAAATTTTGGAATCAAACCGCGATGCAGCGCAAAGGTAATACCGCCGCTCAATAACTTTGTCATTCAATTTCAATTTACTGAAGCATTGATTACAGAAAAGAATAGGATGTAATTGCTCAACATTTGCAGCTTAAGTTGCAAAGGTGATAGAACTTTTATTTTGTATCTAAGGATAACGAGTGCTATTTAGTTTGGTAGGCACAGTAATAAAAACATACACTCGCCCTATTAAATGCGCAGTACTTCTGTCACGGCAACATAAATTGTATACCAAGGGCGTTTCAAAATTAAGTATGCAAAGGGACTAACCCTTTGTTTCGTCCAACCCTTAGGTAATTTGCAGTAATTACACCATAAGTTATCTGGCACAGTGCCAACCTAATCTAACATCAACGACATAACTTTTAGGGTCTATTTCACCACCTCCAAGTTCCCGTTAAATTACTTGGCAGATAATTTCATAAAAATTTTGTTTCATTTTTTAATTTATCCGGCGGTTAGCGGCTATCCAGAGCTGGTGAAATATATTTAAAAAAAAATTAACATATAGCTTTTTCAATATTTTTTTTCCAATCGACTGAATTCTGTAATGGTTATTGAGATTGTAACCTCTTATAACATAAGCTATGTAGGTACATAATACGGCGGTATGATATTGTTCGTATCGGGAATTGAACCTCGCTTAGCTGTTGTGCTGGCAACCAGTAGGACGCAGACAGATTAAATCCTTACAACAATATGTGCGCTGGCTTATAAATGCAGAATTGTAAATATTAACTTACATGGGCTAATTTGTATGCAGCATCGGTGCAATAAGGTACCCACTGCATTGTAATAAGGGCCACTCTAACATAAATGGCTTGTACTGCTATCTTTTATTGCCAACACTTAGGGGAACTGTCTAATATGAGACTGAAGGGTTTGAGCGTATTCATATTGATAAAAAGGACCTTGGTGTTTTAATACGACATCTGTGGTCTAGCGGTTCGAGTACCGGACTGCTGATCACGGGTTCGATTCCCACAAGACACAAACATTTATGTGATGAACTTAGGTGTTTGTGTTTGTCTGGGTGTTTCTTATATATTATAAGTATGTAATTACAAAAAAAAGTATATAAGTATTATATCCATTGTCTGGTACCCATAGTACAAGCTCTGCTTGGTTTGGGACTAGATGGTGCTGTGTAAAAATGTCCCAAGATATTTATTATTTATAATACCAACTGTCTCTCGAATCTAAACATAATATTTAATAAAACAACACGCCTGTATACCCCAAAGTGTATGTACACCGTTATGTTTAAGTCCCTAAACAATGTACAGGGGGCGAGCCTCTTGCCTTTAACTTGCAAATCTTCCTGACTAGGAATTAGATTTTCCAAGACTTGAAAAAAATTCTTTGTGAAATATAGGTACTTAATATACATATATATATACTATTCTGCACTGCCTATCGCTAGTTTCGAAGTCTTCGTGATTACTGGATAGCAAATCAATTACCTAATTTTGATAACTGTTAGAACTTGATAAATTAAATTGATTTATTTGAAATAATGTGTCTTAATTATCAGGGTGGCGTAATTATTATTAAGCGTAGATCATTTTATTTCATCAACTTTAAGAAAAATTTAACCTTAATGGACATATGAAGCGTAATTAGCATCTTAGCCAGAAGAAACTTTATTACAGTCCCTACCTTTTTTTGGGTGCAGAAAATGTCCCTGAATCCTTTGCAACCTGGGGAGGAGGCACTCGCCTTCTCTTGCCTAATAATCTCTGTCTACTCCAATGTGAGACTGGGCGTGATATTATTGCATTTTAGCATGGTTGAAGGTGCTACACGTGCAGTAAACGTTTTGCCATAAGCCCACAACTCAGAATGAGTTTAATTTTAAATATATATATATCTGTTATCGCTACTCGTATAATCTGTATATCATTGAGGAAGCGTGCTTGTTAAATAGACATGTAACGATAAAGTATTGTAATCACCTGCTTAGCTCTACGGTACAAAGTAGATCCGTGAAGTAATAAATATGTAGATTCTGACGTTTACGCGAATATTCCACTCACGCATATCTATGAACGAATGAAAGGGCTGCAATAAAATTCGTATGTTTTTTACAGTATATTATATTCAAAGCATTATTTTATCTGCCTAGCCGTTTCTTTGTTGGCTGGTTATGTTGTTCCAGCCGGACCAGTCCCGTAGAAGTAATTTCGGACAATCCAAGATCTAGTTCCTAACTGCTGCTATTGATATTATACTTGGTTGTCGAGGCACAATTGCACTGCATCTGCCAGCCCAAGTGAGCCCCGCTACAATTCCTAAGGAATTATGAACATCAAGTTTGATTTAAGCAGAATATCTTTTTCTCCTAGCCGTCATCTGGTAATTCAATTCTTTTATACCCAAATATTATCTCACACAGTCCATCCATCTTTTCGTTGGTCTCCATCTTCCTTTATATCGATTCAAATTCATCATCAAAACCTTTCTGGTAACATGCTCTTCATGTCCTACTTATAGCAAAAATTGTTCGTAATGATGAGTATAACAACCACTTTTTAGCTAAAATAATGTTCACAGTTTATAAAGCAGAAATATGTTTATCAGTGCTCTTTGAATTGTAATTTTTTCGTCGTATTTGATTTGCTGATTGATAAAATTAATTATAGAAGGCAGATAATATCTTAGACAGATCCGGTTTTATCAAAGTTGGTGCGTGCACGCATTATTATTGTCCTATCGTTCGTATCTTTAAGGTGGGTTGTTTGGTTTGTATGACAGCAGCGTATTTTTACGGACTTTACTTTTATGCACATTCATACTCTTCACTTACACATGAACACATCACATGTATTTACCAAAATTATTACATGATACAACAATGATTACAATTTTTTATAGGATCAGAATTATTGGTACTTACACAACTTTTTTATTGATTTGCAAAAAAGGCATTCCTAATTTTATGCAAATCATTAGGGTGAGGGTTTGTTCACCGCAGTCAATATTTTACAGCGGATATGGCAGTAATATTTTTAAAAGAGAAACACAATTTTATTATAGGCTCGCCCCCTATGACGTGCCACATGAAAACACCCGCGATTTGGGGGTGCACTTAGGGAATTTTTAGCCTAACCCTTCGAGAAATACAGGTGTAATGTTATGTAATATTATATAGATTATAGATACATACATAATTATAATATGTATTAGTAAGAAAGAGTTCATCAAAGCAAGTTGCATTAAGTACTAGGTATCTGTTTATAACAACTCGTTTACTTGCGTAGGTTATATTCCGATTTGCATTATAATCGTAGGGTATTAAGGGACAGGATCTTAAAACAGGCGCGGTTGACGTCATTGGGGATGTATGACGTAGATCCCGCCGGGTTTATCTTAGAGTTGTCTATTTCACCGACGTCACGCCCGTGGTTTTCTCCAATACTCACAAATTGTACTTTATACGATAGAGAGGTGATTAGCAACTTAATGTATTGAATCGATGCAAGAACAGTTAAAATATTATCTTCACCTCGTAAGTTTTATTCAATTATCCAATGTACTTAGCATGAGGACCAACGCGTACCTAGTTGGTTAAATTAAAATAGGTTTATAAAGCTGCTGAACCAGGTGCTTGCAATGTGTATTTATTCAACTGCAACTACCTACATAATAAATATAACGTATAACCTATTCTGTGATAAACACAATATACTACCTACATAAAATAGTACTTAGTAATAAAGGGACTTGTATGAATCCAAAACATCTCTCTCTATAAGTCTATACCTACTTATTTTACTTTTTAACGACGTCTGTGGTGTAGTGGTATGAGTACCGGACTGCTAATCACATGGTCGTGGGTTTGATTCCCACAGGACACAAATATTTATGTAATGAACTTAAGTGTTTGTGTTTGTCTGGTGTATTATATATTATAAATATGTATGTAATATTTACAAAAAAGTACCCATAGTACAAGCTCTGCTTAGTTTGGGACTAGATGGTGCTGTGTAACAATGTCCAAGGATATTTATTTATTTATCTACGTAGGTACATAAACAAAACCTTGAATAATTGCAAAGTGAAAAAAAAAACTAACTACTTACGTCCATTTTGTTTACAAATGAATCAGATGCATCAGCGGTCACCAGTAAGTCTACATGTATTGTATGTCATGATAACCGAGGCTAAAGATCAAGCGATCGTAAATTGTGAGAGATTGCGATTTGCGAATGTATTCTACTTACAAGTAATTTAATTAACCATTAAAACGTGATTCGAAGTATTTCAATTACTATAACGAAACTAAGTATTAGTGTTAAACCATTTTATTTGTCAATGTAATAAATTAAACAATTTATTAAACTCCGTGACCATACAGTTAAACTGCATAAAAATGACCACTTGATGAATCACAATATGAATCGCGTACGCAAGGCTGCAGGCATGCCGTGCCATACACTTCCAGTAAAGACTTTTTATTTTTTGCATATTTTTGGGACAGTTTTAGATGGCACCATCTACTACTAGACAATTAAGAATAGATGGATGGACAATGGACATTATTATACTTTTTTTTAAATACATACTAATAATACATGTGAAACACCCAGACAAACCCAAACACAAGTTTATCACTAATCAAATAAATATTAGTGTCCTGTGGGAATCTAACCCTCGACCTTCGTGATCAGCCGTCATCGAAATTATTGTACAAAACGCCTTGTAGAATTGTAGAAGCCTTGTAGAATGCGGGTGCACATGCACGCTATTCATGTTCATCAAAAGTGGTGATTTTAGCCCACCTGAAATAACACCAGTTTTGAGTCTCTTAACCTTTCAACTAAAAAAAATAATAAAAATATATCCTGGGACATTTTACACAGCACCATCTAGTCCCAAGCTAAGCAGAGCTTGTACTATGGGTATGGTATTTTTGTAAATACATACTTATAATATATAAGAAACACCCAGACAAACACAAACACTTAACTATCTTTTTGTATTTTTTTAAGCATTTTCCATGCTAAAATTACAGTTACAGCCGATTTTTTCCTCCATTAAAAATAACAAACACTTAAGTTCATCACAATAAATGTTTGTGTCCTGTGGGAATAGAACCCACGACCTCGTGATTAGCAGTCCGGCACTCGAACCACTACAGACGTCGTCGTCGTCGACGTCGTTCAACTGCCTTGCTTTTGGAAATGCTGATTCAATTTCTAGCTGGTAAATGTCCCACATTTTCTGAACCTTTGTTCTAAGGCGCTGCATGTCTTATGATTCTTATGCACCCAATATTGCACGCTCCGGCGCAATTTTGAGATCGCTTTTTTCCCAATTTGGCCATCATTTAATGGAACTCCATTACAAAAAAATCAATCAAATCCATTGTCGTGTGATGTGTTAAGTAGTACTTTCAGCGTAATACCGTTATTTATGGAAATGGTTTACTATTCATCAGGTCCCAGGACAGCCAGAAGTAAAACTTTTCGTTATAGCCTTTACAAAGTGTTGTTAATCTTTACTCAAATCTTATGTCAGCTTTCACACAATCCATTCATCTCTTTAATCTCCTCTTTCCTCATCTTCCCATTTATAAAAGTTTTCTCGTAAATGTCCTTCATTCACCATCATCTACACCTTACATTCTCATTTCTTGTACAGCACAGATTCCTCTCTCAGCTGTATGTAACTGAACACTATCTTAGAAAGATCCCCTTCAATTTAATTCATTGAAGAACGGCCAGAGATTCGTAATAATTGTTTTTCTATTGAGTCTGCTTATTGTTTTTGGGGAATCCGGGGCTCGCTAAGGCCAACCTTTGGGGTCCTCAGATGGAACTCCAATAATGATACTATATACGTATGATACGTGGCCTGAACTACCTGTCCTCGATTGAATCAAATATTCTACAAAATAAACTCAAATCATGCTTATTGATTTTTTTGTAAACGTCTATTGATAACTGTCTTGTTATCAAAAGATTAATTAATACATTAATCTTTTAATAACTAATGTAATGTTTTATAATTGGTGTAAGTTAAGCTGCGTTATCGATCTCTTCTTTACGAGATATGCAGCAGTGAAGTGTCACAATTTTTTTTGCTGCCTTGTTTATAAAATATCATTCCAACAAATTTTTAAACTTTTTTTATCTTAGGGGCAAACTCAAACCAAAAGTAGTTAACCATTTAAATCTAACTTCCTTCTAAGTCTTCCTCCAGACCGTGTTTCAAGTTTTAATTCCTGCATTCAGTTTTTCCAAAATCAACTGTACGCTTATTACACATTATTATTTATATTTAGATATCCTCTTAACGTATATGAGGAAAACGCATACACATCCCGTGGACCAGCCAGGTTTGGAACTCCCAGATTTTTGTGGGTGATATTTTTAGCCACCTTTGTATGTTTCGACCTTTTTACGTTCTAGTTCCCCTTCTCGGTCGTTTTGCAGTCGGTAGGTGCCGCAAATGTATCAGCAATGCCTCTGGTGTTACAGGAGAACATGGGCAAGGATGACTATCTTATATTACCATCAGGTAGCTCATCTGCAGTGGGAAACGGCAGGAAACTGGCCATTCTATTTGCCATGTGGCAGTTTTTGGTTCTGCCGGGCAATTGTTATCATTGAGAGATTCAAGGAGTTCAATATCAAATAGTTTGTAGGTACTTCAAGTATTACCACAAAGCCTCTCGTTTGCTCTCGCACTATGAATCCATGATTGCGGGGGTACATCTTTTTATAATATACGTAGGCATTACTTAAAAAACTTAGAATATCACCCGTGACCATGGGCGCTGTAAAGGGTCCGAAACGTCGGGATAAAAATAATATCAATATAACACGATAAAATCCGTAAAAAGTAGTTTTCTTTCAACTTAGAATATGTTAATCTGTATACCTTTTTTTAATTGTTATTTTTTCCGTTTATTTGGTGCCCTCAATTTTGATATTAGCTGATAAAATTAAATATTGAATACAGATAATATCTCAGATCCGGTTGGCGCGTGCACGCATCATTTGTGTTTTATCGATCGTATCTTCACCTTATGTTGTTCGTGTAAAACGGGCAGAGCAACATTTTCGGCAATCTAAAGGCAATTTGTATAAAGAATTATTTTTAATTTTTTGATCAAAGTACCCACTTTATCTTCATGTCGTGTCGATCTATCTATACTTAATAATACTCGTATTATAAAGCTGAAGAGTTTGACTGTTTTTTTTTTTGGTTGAACGCGCTTATTTCGGGACATACTGGTCCGATTTGACGTCCGTCCTTTCATTGTTTGATAGCCTGTTTAACGAGGAAGGCTTTAGGCTACACAATCATCATGCTACGCTCAATAGGAGCTGAGTATAAATTAAAAATGTTGCAAAAAATGGGAAAATTATTTACTTCTACGGAAACTAAGTCGCGGGCAAAGACTATCCTCTATAAGCTTCGTTGAAGGTATATAAAATATGCAATCAGCTGTTGTGTCATTGACGATGAATCACTTTTCCCAAGAGACTAAGCATCGCGGCGCTTTTTCTCACTGCGTTGTCTACTGCTAACAAATTTGATAGTCTACGATCTTGCTTATTGCGAACATTTATATATATATTATTCCTGCCTGCATCTATACTAGAGGACATTTTAGATTACCATCTATTATACTTCTTAGAATCTTTGCATTTAAAATATTATCCATCTCGTATCTACTTAGCATAATACCTATATTCACACTCGTTTCGAAGAACTTGTCTACTTTTTTCCTGCTAATTTTCAATCAACATTACAATATCAAGGAAGTTTCCTTTATGTTATATCAAAAGTTCCGAATTCTTTGGGTTTTCCTTCCGTGTCGTCATAATGATAAAGATAGCTAGCAGGTTTTGATAATGATAACTATTTATTAATACAGATAACTATAATTATACTATGATGTTCGTATATAGTAATAACCTGTGGCGAAATTACTATTTACGTTAGCTATATCTCTTTAATTCGCATATTGGGTGAACCCCAATTTGATGTATGGGGTATGGACTATGGAATTCTCTTTCTTTCTTATTTATTTAGAATTATAATACCTATATGAATCAGATGAGTCATTTTAAATTTGTTTACCTCTGCAGTCGCGAATCTCTTGTATTATTTCTATGCAATATGAAATGCACAGAATGAGGAGCAGTGGCGAAGACCCGAATTGCTTATAACTTCATAAACAGCCACAAGATAAAACTTGATAGAAGGGACGATGGAAGATAGCCTAAAGACAGATGCATTACCCTTACAATACGATTAGTTGGGAAAGGATTATTGGTTAGCATTATTCCATCCAGGACTGGATCACTGGACATTGGACAAAGCAGCACCTAATGGGAAGAGTGGCTATTAAAAATGAATAATGATAATTTAATAACTAACGTAATTTTTTTAATAGCTTATGATATTTAGCGATCGTTATGCGCATTGCGCACGCGTCGCCTAGACTACGTCTGGTCGTGACTCGTGACGTGCGTGCGCGTGGGCAGATTTGATGTTGAACTAGCGCAGCGCCACTATAAAATTGCAGGAGATCAACAAGTGGTCAAAAAACCACTCAATAATAAATAATTAAAAACCTATGTTTAATAGAAAAAAATCTATAATTTCTTGTAATTTATAGAAATTTCGACCAACATTATTTGAATGACTCCATAGTCATTTGATTAAACTGAAGCCTTCCCGCGCGCACATTTTTGAGTTTGCGAAAATATCAGCTATGTTTTTATGGTTTGCATTCATTTTGTTCAAAAGCACGTATTCCATAATGTAAGCATAGCACACTGCAGAGGTTATATTAAAAGACTCGTCATGATTGATGTTCACCACACTACAATTGTGTATGTCTCACATCGCTTACAATTTGTATGCACTCAGTAGCGATTTACCTCGGTATAAGATCTTGTAAATGACTGTAATAAAATATGTTCTGCGCACTTATAATAATTTTATTGCTTTATAAACACTTGCCATGCCATGACCATTTGCCATGCTGTTCCCATAAAAATCCAAAATCCCTGAAACACGTAATTATTTATTTAAGGAGAATAGCTACCTGTTACAATTATGCTAATAAGTTAAAACAAAAAAAAGGATTTTTGGAAATTTCAACTTACTGCCATTTTCATGCGACTAACCAGTGACCTTAGCGGTTGTTTGCATTTTAATATAACCCATGTTTCAAAAGAAGACTGAAAGTAGTTCTGACTAATCAGTCAGTCAGACCAAACGATTTTATAACATTTTACTGCATGAATCATCTGAAATAATTGAAATTGAGATATTCATATTTTATTAATCGCAATTTGAATAAACGTTTAATTGACGATTTTTTGTAAAAACTTATGGATTGCATGATTCCTGTTGATATCCTATGTATGACGCATGTGTGACGTAGGGACGAATGAATGATAGATAAATACACAAAATGTGTACTACAAAAGAAGAATAATAATAATAATAAATTAATTATTATTAAGTATGTTTTATATTTTCACCCTTATCGTACGATCCAGTTTCATGCTTTATTATTTTTAGGTAGTTTAAACTCATTTGATTGTTAGTCTGTTATGCAATATAAGTTTATTTTCTTGTTTATTCCTGATGATTGTGCTTAAGTAGTAGCTTTTTGTGTCGGGCATTAAAAATAATCTGGGTGTATGGTAATTATTTTTAATATTGTACGTCTCTGTAGAATTAAGTACCGATGTTTGTAAATTGTAGTATGTTGTTTATTTAGATTAGATTATTGTTCACACAAATAAAAGAAAAACATAAACATCTACGTAAATTAAAAATAATTTAAAACACTATACTTAGGGCCTCTTTCACCTCTGGATAGCCGCTAACTGCCGGATAAATTAAAAAAATATAGCAAAATTTGTATAAAATTATCTGACAAGTAATTTAACAGGATCTTATCAGGAGGTATTGAAACAGGCCCTTATAAGTTTTATTTATTACTATTGTTAGTAACTTGGCATTACTGATTTTGTTTATGTTTTTCTTTTATTAAATGCACTGGCAAATCTTATAATATGTATCGGGTCAACTTCTTTACTTATACGTTTTCTTTTCTTGTTTACAGAAAGCGCTCTAGGCATTCCCCATAATGAGGAACAACTGAATATTAGTGATGTTTGTAAGTATATTATTAATTATTTTGATCTAACTAGGCTGTGTTATATAAAGTGTCAAGCACACAGGGGCCCGGGCTTGTAGGCATGTTGCATTTTGACAAACAAATATAAACAAAATGTATGGAAATGACATTAGTGACAGCACGATTTGTTGAAAACTTGTGTCATTTGTATATATTTTGTTTCTATTCGTTTGTCGGAGATATAAAAAGCAGATGGGGGGTACACAAAAGTAGTCCACTTAAAACTTGACCGCTCGCTGTGTGCTAGTCGCTTCACTTATACCTATTTTACGGATTAGCAAGTAACTAACTAATAAAAAAATACCAGGAATAAAACACTATAAATTATTCCAACTGAATGGTAAGTACAAAATAACGTGTTTAAAAGCAAGTCGTTACTTCTACAATTTTTATACTAATATCATTCGTCACCGTCTACTGTCATCCCGCCTGTACTCCCCAAGAGTTAGGCAGAGACGTACCTATGTACACGGTCCCACACAAACTCCGAGCTAATACTGAGAATTTCATAGAAAACTCCAATACACTTTGCTCTATTGGTAATCGAACTCAGGTCCTCGAGCGTAGCAGTCGCGCTTAGGACCACTAACGTGGCAGTTCTGGACGACATGACTGTATAAGATAAGCCTAGGTTCAAGAGGCACAACCGCCAATGACGATGAGTCTGATGAGAAGCCCTTAGTGGGAACAAGGCACTTAATTTGTAACAAGTGCCATAA
This sequence comes from Acronicta psi, assembly GCA_946251955.1. Lineage (NCBI taxonomy): Eukaryota > Metazoa > Arthropoda > Insecta > Lepidoptera > Noctuidae > Acronicta > Acronicta psi. The sequence goes on along the minus strand of OX276475.1, from coordinate 14,550,097 downwards.
AAAAAACAGTAAAATTGGTTTTCCGACCTTGTCGACACTTAGTAGTCCACGTTCCGAAGCTCGTCCAAAAACTAGTTTCTTAGTTCAACACCGTCTGTGCAATAAATATTAACATTAATAATAATAATATGCTAAAGTGTTCCGTCTCATTCCACGACCTTCCAACTTGTTTATGTTTTGTTTTTAATTCGTATTTTAATTGAAGGTATCGTTTGCGGTTTTCTCCCTGGCAAGACTGCAACTCATTGATTACGTCACAGATTTACTAACTACCAAATACCTTAAATTCTTTGTTCTAGTATACCTCTTTACGATATAAGGCTGATACTCACCGCTTAGACCTAAAAACAAAAACCTTTAATAATAATAATTGTACACAGTTGGGGGTCCCTATTCAAATAGTAACTGTGACAGGTAATATACAAACATCACAGGGTCTGAACAACCTAAAAATTAATTGAAAAAAATATAACGATTGATGACTGTATACTTAAATTATTGTCAAAGGCAGTTTGCCACAGTATTTGGTCATATGATTATATGTATAGCAATTTGTTTATTTAATATGGTGTTTTGAAAAATATTTATTCAAAGAACAATGTTCAATACGTCCCTACACTTGTAGCATTTTCAAACCTACGTAATATGTTAATCGGAAGGCAATAACCATCCTATCCTTTTACTAGCTTGTTGCCCGCGGCTTCGTCCGCGTGGAATAGTTACTTTGTTCCATATGAACTTTCATCCCCTATTTTACCCCTACATAGGTCGAAATTTCTTTAATTTCAGTTCAATCAGTCGAAAATCTAAGAAGATTTATACAAACTTTCATCCCCTATTTTATCCCCTTAGGGGTGGAATTTATCAAAATCCTTTCTTAGCGGATGCCTATGTCATAACATCTACTTGCATGCCAAATTTCAGCCCGATCCCTCCAGTGGTTTGGGCTGTGCATTGATAGATCACTATGTCAGTCAGTCAGTCAGTCACCTTTGAGTTTTATATATTTAGATTGTATGACAGCGAAACGGAAATGTCTGCCTGAAAAAGTTATATCAACATAAAGAAACCGGAATCAGTGACAATTATTAATGTTCTTTGTTAAAATAATATCGCAGATGTAGGTATTGCTGACGAAACTTTTCTTCTTTTACCGATAAACACAATCACTGTGGGACGGTTATAACCTTCGTTCGGAGTTTTCAGACAAATCTATAGAATCAAAATGCATGCATCAACGCTTGGGATACACTAGAACAAAGTTCAATGAAAAATTCTATGAAACTTGTTGATATAACTTTTTTCAGACAGACATTTCTATTGCGGTGTCATACAATAAAATGATAAGATGGTTATGGCCCTTCGACTACAATAGGTTTTAAAGTGCTGCAAGGGTGGGGACGGTGTCCATACATTTTTGAACATTGTTCTTCTACTATGAAACTAGAATTTGTATTCCTGTTACTTACTTGTGAAAAAAGTAATTGTAATTTGTCGGGTCATACAAAAACCATGTATCGATCGGTATATTTTTCCTGTTTCAATTTCAAGGATAAAAAATACAATGGCTTAAATTAAATTGGACTTAAAGGAAAACATTTAAATATGTATATGTTTTGCTAAAAGAGGCCCACATTGAGATGTTTTTTATTGAGGATAAAACATCCTTTATATAGTTTTATCACAAGCTTTTGTACTACCTAGGTACAAGTGACTAGTCCAAATTTATTTGGTGTCGGCACAGCATATAATTTTGCACCATTCATCCTTCTGAGCCGTTTCACTTTAGACTCGAGGTCCCCTCGATTCTCGGGTGGAGCAAAGTGTTGTTGCGTCTTTTTGTGAATTTCCCAATAACAGCTCTAATCTAACTTACTAAACTAACTAATCTAACTTTCTAGCGAACTGTGGATATTTACATTACTTGCTGGAGGTGTCAGTAGAAGATTCCGATAAAATCCTACTAATATTATAATTAATGTGAAAGTTTGGATGGATGGTTGTTAATCAATCGCGCCACAACGGCTGAACCGATCTGGATGAAATTTGGCACAGAGATAGATTATAGTCTGGAATAGCACATAGGCTTTATCCTGATAAAATGTATGGCTTACTTGGGATAGATTTCTTTTAATAATTTATAAGAAATACCCAGACCACGCGAGTAAAGCCGCCGGCGGAAAGCTAGTTAATAATATTACATGTAAAATAATATTTGCAACAGCTGTTTAGAGATGAGCAACATAAAGTTAAAATAATGTGGGACTTTAGAACAACAATTCTCAAAGTGATTGGAGGATGAAATAAGTTTGAGAACCTGTGACCTAAATCGTCCTACCATCGTCATGTATGCATGGTATGTTATCGTATGATAATGTTAAATGTTTCCATTGTACAGTTGAGGCGATCACTCTGGCGGACCCGTCGTTCGGCGTGGGCGCAGGCGCCGGCCTAGACGAGAGCATGGCGCACCGCGACCAGCCGTACGTGGAGATCATCGAGCAGCCGGCCAGCAAGGCGCTCAGGTTAGTACATTACATTACATTATTAAATATTCTGAAGGAGTGGCTCGTGGCCAAGTTGTAACTACGCTGATCAACCAATCTGCAAGGTTAAGCTACACTTGCCGCGGTCAGTCTGTGGATGGGTGACCATTCTTAACATATCGAGACCCCTCCGTGCCTCGGAGAGCACGTAAAGCCGTCGGTCCCGGTTGTCATACGAACACCTATGACAATCGTTAGTGGTAGTCAGAAGCCTAAAAAAAGCCTGACAACCAGTCTTTCCTTCGAATATCGGTATTGCCTAGAAATTGGGTTGCGGAGGTCTGATGGCAGTCGCTCCGTGTAAAATACTGATATTCAGCCGCATCCTGGTTAGACTGGAAGCCGACCCCAACATGGTTGGGAAAAAGGCTAGGAGGAAGATTAAATATTCTGAAGAAGATACAATCTTCATTCCATTTCCATTTTGGTGTGCCGCAGGGAAGCGTGCTGGGGCCCACCCTGTTTATTATATATATAAACTGACTATGCGCCATGAAAATCCCTCAAGCCAGAATATTTACATATGCGGACGACACTGCAATCGTATTTTATGGGAAAACTTGGGAGGACGTTCGGGTTGCAGTTGAAACTGGGATTAAGGCTGCTGCAAACTGGCTGCAGCACAATCTTTTGACGCTTAATGTGGAGAAAACGAAAGCAATAAACTTTGCCATCTCGAAACGCACCTCCCCTAGCGGTTCTGCGTGTCTACAGCTTCACTCCTGCTCTAGCCCAGTAAATTGTTCTTGCCCACGTATCGAACAAACAGATACGGTTAAATATCTTGGAGTCTTTGTAGATAACCGTTTGTCATGGTCTACACATCTGAATGCTTTAAAGGGTAGGGTTCGAAAAATGCTTCGTATCTTTAAGCAACTGGGTAAGATTGCAGATGACTCAGTTCTAAAGATGATCTACTATTCTCTGTGTCAATCAATACTCAACTACTGTGTAATAGCATGGGGTGCGGCTGGAAAAACCTCATTAATCAAGGTAGAAAGAGCTCAGCGAGCTCTGCTCAAAGTTGCCTATAGACGACCGTTCCGGTATCCCACTAACACATTGTACACTGAAGTGGGTGTTCTTAGAGTCAGACAGCTTTACATCCTATCTGTCACTCTAAGATTTCACAAAACCTCGCGGAGCACTTGTATCCTCTCAAGTCGAAGGATACACTGGGAAAAGCCTCGATGTTGTAAACCAATCGGTAGAAGGTCTTATAGTTTTATGGGGCCGCACATTTATGGAAAACTCAATGACCGACACAAAATTCTGCAACTAACACATAATAAATGCAAAATTACAGTAACAAAATGGCTTTTGACATTGGACTACGACCTAACTGAAAACATCTTATCCTAAAAACGCTCGCAGCTCACATTGATAGGTGCACTAGCATTTATTTATATACTTATTATACTTATCATCATATATATTACATATATCATTATATATATTACTACTCATAATCATACAATATGTATTATAATCAGCCACACTCTCAGAACACCAACACTACCTCCGCCCCACACACACACATTTATACATATACACCCAATTCCCAAAACCCATTCAAACATAAATACATATCACAGGTAGTAAAGTGTTTTCTTTAATTATCTTTGTTATACTTGTTTTGTTATAATGGGCACATCTGTGTAAAATAAAAATGTAAACGGAACGAAGGTGCCTGGAACTCACGACACAGGGAATCCTAGTGTGAGTTTCAGGAATCAATGAACTTAAATGTAATTTTTTATACAATAAAATATTCTTATTCTTATTCTTATTCTTATAATCAAGAATAATGGCAGATGACCTCTTTTTGCCCTTATTATTATGAGCATAAGGTCGAAAGTGGTTAAACGCTAAGATTGCCGATTGATGATAGGTCAAAGCTTATCAATTCGTTCCCATAAACCAATCAATTCGTAATTAATTGCACTTTGTGTTATTAAGTTCGACCTGTCCACTACGTATCGATAACGCCTGAGTCCTAATGACATAGTAACAATCACAGGTTGCAATACACTTTCTGCGAATCTATCTATATAAATAAAAATGAATCACTAAATGTTTTGCTAAGCGCGAAACTTGAGAACGGCTGAACAGATTTGGCTGATTTCATTTTTGTTGTGTTTTATGAAGTCTGAAAAATAGACAAGTTGCATTTTGACATTCGAATCGACACACGAATAAAAACAAAATCTAAGGAAATTAAATGACACAAGCTTTCCACAAAACGGGCTGTCACTAATGTCAATACCCTACATTTTGTTTATATTCGTTTGTCGATTCGAATGTCATGTCTAGGCCCCCAGGGTCCAGAAATGAAATCCAGGAGTCCATAGAACCTCAAACTCCATGGCCTGCGTCCTTACGACTTACATTATGAACACCGATCAATCAATGTGCAAGCTGAAACTATGCTAACCACAGTCTATGGATGGGTGACCATTCTTATTGTATCACACAAAGATTCTTTTATGCCTCCTCGTACAACTGTCGGTCCCGGTTGTTACCTATGACACTTTTTAATGGTAGTGCACCAACCCGCATTAGGCCGTATTCTGAGAGGAGACCCATGTTGACCATAACCCAGAGCCCATAACTTTGGGCAGAGGGTTTTAAATGATGATGATAATGATAATGACGCCCCAAAAGCCTAACATTCCCCAAAAATGAGGTTGCGAAAGTCTAATTGAAGTAGCTTTGAAAACCTAGGAGGATGATGTATTTATTGCACTTAGCAACTAAGTAGTGTAATATCTAGTTGGCAGAGTACATCTGGGGGCGATCTCTCAGCGAGTATTGATTTCAGTGGGGCTGTGAGTGGGCAGGATAGGTCATCCACCCCATGGCCTATATTAAAATCTGTGTCGTTCGTGTTTAAAATTACAAATATTTTTAGTCATAATGTATGCATAAGATAGTACTTAATTAGTATCTAGTTTCTGGTAGCGACTGCTGGCGCTTAGCTTACAAAATTTGATCCAAAATATTTTTGAACTTAGCCTGACTTCAACGTAATCTTTAATTTCTTAGTATATATAGAGTTTTAATAATACATTAGCTTCCTTAATGTATGCAGCAAAAATAATGTTGGCCAATCACCAATCATCAAAAACCAATGTTTATAATTTATTTCACATTCCAGGTTTTAAAACTAATCTTGGTCATTGCGCCGCTGCACGCTGTGCCAAGACTTTGTAGGCAATATAACATAATTATTATCCAAAACGACAAAATTGGATATAAGTAGTACTCTACCAAATTTTCTCAAAGTTTTAAATGAAGTGCTTATATGATTTTTGACTACCTAACTTGTACGTTCATTCAAAATCAAAATCAATCAAAATCAAAATAGTTTTATTTTCACATAGACCTTAAAAATTGTTATAAATTGTTTTCAACTTGAACAAAAATATTGTAATACCTACATAATTATTTAGCTTAGTTGTATAACTTAATTTTGTTGTGCTTGCTGTGGTGTCCACTAATTGAGGGAGTACACAGGATAGATTTTATTTTGTTTTGTAACCTGTAAATGTTTGTGTATCCTTTGTTGGAGATCCTTACTATATAAAATAAAAATAAATAAATCAATCACAATTACGATTGGTCTTGGTAGGTCTTGGTAATGTCTGTTCTCTCATAATCAGATATGTTTCATTCTTATTTGTGCTCCAAATAAAAGAGTTTTCTATACAAAGTATAAATATAAAAAAAAAATGTATAAGACAATACTCTTACTCTTTATTGATATGACTTGCGCATCGCTACTCTATAATTAATTAAAGGGACAATTGTTTTTCTATTGTATGCTAAAACTTCATAGTAAACAAAATTACTTGATATGTGTGGGGCAAAGGAAAACGCCTCTATAAGTCCATTCAACTATATTTAGTTTTTTTTAAATGAATCACCGGCATTTTTGCTTTACGAATGCATGCTACCGTAATGCCGTATCAATATTATCTGAGGTAGGGTTGCCAAGAGAAATAGAAGAATATTAGTAGAATAAACGCGAGGTGTTCGTCGCAGCCATGGAAATACCGAAAGATATTGTGGAGGTGGTATAGCCACAGCTCGAAAGTAATGGCGAACTAAATATGCATTCGACGGTACAAACAAATAGAAATAAATAATATCATAAGTCGTGTCCGTAATATATATTTGTTTCTTTAGTCAATTTTATGTGTAGAAAGAGCATTATTTTTACTTTTCTTGGAATGTATAAAAAAGTTTTACGTAGGTAATTAGGTTATGAAACATTGATCTTTTGTGAATTACATAGTCGGGCTATATTTACGTTATCACGCGGTTATTGCTTTACGGGATGAGGATAAAACCCACGCTAATTACGCTTATCAGGCGCAAAATGTGTTTCAGTAAGAACTTTGGGATATTGAATTGACACTAGAAATATACCAAATTGTAAAAGAGGATTTTTTGTTTTTCGTTTCAAATTTTTTGAAAATACCCTCAAAAATTCAACTTATTTTTACCAATGCAGAAAGTTGGTATGGAAATGGTATTTTCATTTAAATATCTCTGATTATTATTTCCAGAATAACCACTTGTGTTTCTGAGTAAGTGAAAGTATCCCGTAAAATGCCATCACAAATTTTTTAGCCCGGCAACAATCGCCTATGGAAAAAAAAGTAAAAAATAGCAGAGACTAGATGTAGTCGGGGTGAGCGTGAATCACCGCGGCGCAATATTTACTTACATTTGCGCATACAACTCTGCAGAATGACATTATAATGTAAACTAAAATAAATAGAACTCATTAATTATTATTATTAATATTATCATCATTCGCTGATGTTGGTGAACCGATTTGGCTGAAAACCTCGGACAACGAATAAGGTTTCTTAGGTTGGAAAGGTAACTCAGAGAATCTGATAGTCCTTTTCTCTATGGTGTATTATTTTATTGAAATTTAGATAGGACAGCTAGTGAATATGTTAAATTGTTTAATAATTTTAATGATTGTTGTGATTTCAACGAGATTTCGATTTTTTTATTTAGCCTCTTTTGTGTCCCATTGCTGGGCAAATGCCTTCCCTAACTTAGTCCAGGACCTTCTGTCCTGGGCCTAACGATTACAATTTTAATATTTTTTATGTAAGTAACACACTATAGTTTCTTATGTGGTAGTCAAAGGAAATCGTTCCGAAAAACCAAGACTCTTTGCTCTAAAGCTGAGCCATGTAGTCATTTTCTTCACATCTATGTTCTTTGGTAGTTGAAACAACTCGATCTATTTGGCCTAATGCCATGTTTTTGATAGTTAATGTACTGTGTGGTGTGTAATTTAATATGACTGGTTTAAAATCAATATTTAGATTTGAGATATACTCAAAAGTACATTCTACAAAGTGGTAAGTATTATATCGTAGGTAGGACTGATGTATACCTACGCGATGCCGCGCCGCCGCCGCGCGCATTCTGTATCGCGGCCATGTTTTGTCTCAGTAATAAACCAGCAGTACACTAGACGGACGTATCATTTCTCTCCCCCGCGTTCCGCGCGCTCCATACTTATCATTGGCGACGAGGTGAACAATTACCCACGCAAACAATCAAAATGAACGCGTTTTTAGGAAACCTAACGACATTTGATCATAAAATCAGTGATTGGCAAATGTATAGAGGAAAGTTAACGCAGTTTTTGAAAATTAACAGTGTCGAGGACAATAAAAAAAGTGGAATATTACTGTGCCATCTGTCAGAGGAAACGTATCGTCTGGTGCTCAACTTAGCTTTTCCAAAAGATTTAGGAAATTTGAGTTATGAAGCGCTGGTAGCATTACTCGACGGCCATTTTAAACCAAAAAAGTGCACGTTTGTGGACAAGGCTAAATTCTTTGGTGCTAACAGAGAAAAAGGCGAAACCGTTGTAGAATGGGCGGCGCGATTAAGAGGTTTGGCAACCTATTGTGATTTCGGCACCGCTCTGGAAACGAACTTATTAGATCGTTTCGTCCTCGGTTTGAGTGCAGGTCCAGAACGTGACAAGCTTTTCGAACAGAACCCGTCGACGCTAACGTTGTCGCGGGCTATTGAAATAGCGGAGCAGGCAGCGTGTGCCAAGGAGGCGAAGGCCCTTTTAGGCAGCTCGGAGCCCACACCCATCAAGGAGGAACCAGTATACCGCGCGAAGTTCCAAGGTCAACCGAGCCGTGGGCGCGGCGCCGGTGCTACGGAGGCGGCGAACCGCCGCGATTCGGATCGTTGCGAGGTGTGCGGAATGAGAAATCATAGTGCTATTAAGTGTCGTTTTAAGGGTTATACGTGTCAAAAGTGCGGTGTAAAAGGTCATTTAAAAAAAGTGTGCGGTAACTCGAAGGGCGCCACGCGTGTTTATCATGTAGATGCAACCGAAGGATGCAGTGGTGACCAGCCCCAGGACCAGGGTTGTGAGGAATGCCAGAATTTTAACATAAGGTATGTGGCTGATAAGCCAATTCAAATCGAATTGATTTTAGGTGATCAAGTAGTTATTATGGAACTAGACTCTGGATCGGGCAGCACGGTTATATCCGATCAATTATATAATAAAAATTTCTCGCAATACCTGTTACAAAATTGTGATGTAAAAATGTGTTTGTATGATGGACATAAAATCTCTCCACTAGGTTATTTTAATGTTATAGCGAAATTTAATAAATTGCAAAAGATCATAAAAGTTTTTGTAGTTAGAAACGGAGGCCCTCCATTACTAGGTAGGGATTTCATGTCCGCTTTTAATTTAATTATCACAACTAACATTAATTCTTTAATAAGTAGCGATAAGGATGTAATGGAATTGCTTGAGAAATACCCAGATCTGTGGCGAGATGAGTTAGGAGCATTTAATAAATTTAAAGTAAGTTTACAACTAAAAGAAAATTCTGTTCCCAAATTTTTTAAACCCCGAACTGTGCCCTTTGCCCTACGAGATAAGGTCGAACAAGAATTAGATCGTTTAGTAAGTTTAGGTATTTTAGTCTCTATAAACCACGCTCATTATGCCACTCCAATAGTGCCGGTGTTAAAAGAAAACAACCAAGTTAGAATCGCGGGTGACTTCTCGGTAACATTAAATAAAGACCTGGTAATAGAAAAATACCCATTACCCAGAATTGAAGAGGTTTTTGCTAAGATCGGAGGGGGTGAGTTATATAGTAAAATTGACTTAAAAAATGCATATAATCAATTTGTATTAGACGAGTCATCTCAGGAACTAACGGCTATAAACACACACAAAGGGCTATTCAAATATACACGTTTAGTCTACGGCCTTGCAAACGCGCCCGCTATTTTTCAAAAGTCTATGGAAACGCTATTAGCCGGAATAGACGGAGTAAGTGTGTGGCTCGATGACATATGTATTACAGGACCCGATAGAAGCTCACATATTAAAAGACTCAAGGACGTTCTAAGTAGATTAAGCGAGGCCGGTCTACGTCTTCAAAAAGATAAGTGCGAATTTTTCAAAGAAAGTGTAATTTACTTAGGCTACGTCATCAGTAAAACGGGACTAATGACTAGCCCTGACAAGGTCAAGGCAATATTAAGCGCCCCCGAGCCAGCCAATGTCACCGAAGTTAAAAGATTCCTAGGCGTCGTAAATTACTACAGGAATTTTATTCCCAACGCTTCGTCAGTACTAAGTCCTCTCCACGAATTACTACGAAACAATGCGCCCTGGGAATGGGGTGATAGGCAGCGGCAGGCTATGTTGACAGTCTGCCGTGAGCTAGCATCGGAGCGCGTACTGGCGCATTTCGAGCCGTCGGCGCAACTCGTGCTTACGGTAGACGCAGGCCCGGCAGGGCTCGGCGCGGTGCTATCGCAGTGCGGGGACGACGACGCACACAAGCGACCGCTCGCATATGCATCGCGCTCGCTGACCGCCAGCGAGCGTAATTACAGTCAAATACAAAAAGAGGCAGCCGCTATCATATTTGGTGTAAAAAGGTTTCACCAATATTTGTATGGTCGCAGTGATCCATTCATTCTAGAAACGGATCATAGGCCATTGGTGTCAATTTTTAACAATAAGACAGGTATACCGGTAACGACAGCCTTACGGCTGCAAAGATATGCGATTACGCTCTCTGCGTATAATTATGTAGTCCGTTATGTAACAGGTGACAATAACGTAGTGGCTGATTATTTTTCCCGCGCGCCTTTAAAGTGTACTAATAAGGCGGGAGACGATAGTAATGATACCTACTACGCGCTTAAGTTCTTAGACGAAACATCACCCGCTACTACGATTCGCGAAATAATGCAGGCTACGGCGAACGATAAAGTGATCCAAACTGTCCGTAGGTACATGCAAAAAGGTTGGCCCCGAAAAATAAATTGTAAATTTATTTCCCCTTATTTCCTGTGCAAGTCTGATTTGCAATTCGAAAACAATTGCCTTTTTAGGGGACATAAAATAGTAATTCCGGTTTCGCTAAGAAATAAAATGTTACGAGAACTGCACGATACTCATTTAGGCATAATTAAAACAAAAAGTAACGCACGCTGTAGGATGTGGTGGCCTGGCATTGATAGTGACATCGAGCGTTGGATAGGGTCCTGCGAGACGTGCGCGAGCGTACGAGCCGCACCCCCGCGCGACCCCCCCGCGCCCTGGCCCGCCGCCACCGCCGCTTGGCAACGCGTACACATAGATTATATGACCGTGGGGCAGAGGGTATATCTCGTGGTTGTTGATTCCTATAGTAAATGGGTAGAATGTCTACACATGCAAAATGGAACTACAACTAAATCATTGATCAGTAAACTCAAGGAAGTCTTTTCAACCTTCGGTATACCGAATGTGTTGGTATCAGATAATGACGTGAAAATCAATTCTATTGAGTTTAAGACGTTCTGTTCTTCTAATGGAATCAAATACATGACGTCACCTATTTACCACCCGCCCAGCAATGGACAAGCGGAAAATTCGGTGAGGACGTGTAAAAAAATGCTTAAATGTATACTAAAAGATAATTTACCACTATTCCAAATTCATGATCTGTTACTAGGATATTTGTTTAATTATAGAAATTCGGTGCACTGTACCACAGGGGAAACGCCCGCGAAACTAATGTTTGGAAGAAATCTACGGTCTCGTCTCGATTTAGTCTTACCTTCAAGTGTACCTACCTGTTTAGAGATACAAGGGGTGCCCGGGAAAAGACAATTCACGATTGGCGATGTCGTTTGGACCCGTTGGTACAGCGCACGAAAGGAAACGTGGTTGTTAGGAATAATAAAAGATAGAATAGGCAATAAAATGTTCAACATTCATATTAAAGATTTAGATTTATCCTGTATAAGACATGTAGATCAGTTATTGAAGTATACAGGTAGCAATGAGCCCACAAAAACTAGCACTATTAAGGTGCCTCATCAGCAGCAATCGCCCCTTATTTCAGATATCGCCAATTCAGGCCAAGCTACTGCATTGCCAGCAGCACCTAGTTCAACCGTGGCGAATGAAACTGATGATGTGCCAGCAGATGCGGAATGTGTCACAAATAGTGATAAGGAGGAATGGCGAGATTGTGAGGCGAATGAGAGTGAGGGAACAGCAGCTGATGGTATAGCATCAACACCGCTATCGACAGCGCAGCCGGTGACTCCTGTTGCAAAGGGCAATCAATCTCGGAAACCGGGACACCGTAGTGTTGACATACCATCGGCTTCAATACCAACACCCTCACGCCAAAAGCGTACTAGAACGGCGGTAGATTATAAGAAATACTTTTAATTATACTGTATACCTAATTATGCTAATGTACCTAATGCTTTGTGGGGTTAAAATGTTAACATAACTACCGTTTGTTAGTAATTGTATTGTTTGTTAGTATAGTATAGTATTGTATCGTTTGTTAGTATAGTATTGTTTATACCTACTGTTACTTACCTATCTTAATGTAAGTACCTACTGTTTTGTTTTTCTCATAACCTAAAATTGTCTGCAGGTTTCAAAATCTAAGTGTGAAGGAATGATGTATACCTACGCGATGCCGCGCCGCCGCCGCGCGCATTCTGTATCGCGGCCATGTTTTGTCTCAGTAATAAACCAGCAGTACACTAGACGGACGTATCATTTCTCTCCCCCGCGTTCCGCGCGCTCCATACTTATCAAGGACACTTCATATAAATTTGCCGACCAGTATACACGCAAGGTATGGCAAAGATGGCGAATCTATCTATTTGCAGCTTTGTCTATTGTATTTTTTCTTCCACTTGCAAATTCTTTTTCTATCATACAATCTGTTGGCATTTCCCTTTGAGCCTTGCAATGATCTTTCTTACTAAGACTGCGTCAAAAATAATAAATGAATATCTCAGGACATTTTACACAGCACCATCTAGTCCAAACTAAGCAGAGCTTGTACTATGGGTACTAGACAACGGTTATAATACTTATATACTTTTGTAAATACATACTTATAATATATAATACACCCATGTAATGTAGACTTAAAAATATGTTTTATGATTAGTTATTTAGTTATATAAACTCCTTATTTTTTCACGTGCTACAAGGGCAAACCTTACTCCAAGGATGCCGAAAGCACTTAGATACAATGTTGTATACAATACAAATACAAAACTGCGAAAATCCCTCATTTATTCAATCGAAAATACGTCATAAAACCGTAGTATCTAACGTCACACATTGAATGATGATTGATCATTGCTATACAAAACTGTTCGCCTTTTGTTCCGTTAGTCCGCTACTAATTCTGCCGGTGACGCTCGAAGCTATTTCAGGGTTGAAGTGTCGGCCCTCGAATACTGGATCTGTAACATGTTGCAACATTATTGTGGTTAAAAAATGATGATTGTTTTAAAGTTAAGATGATTGTTTTAAGAGTTATTCCGGATGGATACTTGAACCGATTCCCTTCTGGTTATTATTATTATTTAATTCCTGTCTGATCCACTGTAAATTTTGTCATTCTGTTCTTATCCACTATAAATTTTGTCATTCTGTTCTGATCCCCTTACTCTTTTTGACAGTTAAGTACAGTCAAGATAAAAACAGCTGTCTATGTAATTCGGGTAGAATATTTATTTTTTATCAGATGTTGTAAACTTTCTTAAATTACTTTTCGAGGCAAAGAGTTCCCTTCCCTATGTCCCCAGGCATCTAGTCCAATCTATCTCCTTGCCAAATTAAATTGTATCTTCTATTAATTGGTTTAGACGTGAAAATCGTTACCAATTTTAATAATTCTAGAAATTTCTGTAATTAATTAATTATTATTAAATTTTGTGAATTTAGTAAACAGGGGGATTGCTGTTTTTACTAGTGTGCTCATGAACCCTGTTGCTATAACTATGAATTGCTAAATATCACATTTGTTGTCAAAACGTCGATGTATTTAACGACCAGTGGCCGCTGTAAATACATGCCACAACACGAATTACTACTAATAACTGGTTCTGTTCCTGACTATAGATACCAGCAACATCAATTTATTTTTATAAACGTGAAGTCGCCCGTTTGCTTGTTTACTTATCACATAAAACATCACACACAAAAATATATCAAACAAATCTATCCAAAAAATAAAAATGAATCGTCAAAATGTTTGTATGCGCACAACTTCCGAACAACTGCACCGAATTGATTTTTTTTGTGTTCATTATTGTCACGGCAAGGTGTGTGTGTGTGTATTTTTTTTAATCCGTCGTGTTACGCAGGCGAAGCCGCGTACTGGTCGCTAGTTAAAGAAATTATAGGTATATAAAATATATATCCCTATTATCCCTCCTTGAGTCGTTCTCCTCACTGCTGAGGGTCGTGATCTCTATGCAAGTTTCTGGACTACGCTCCGCTACTTCACTCTACTCTCTGCAGCATGGATGGCGTCGCTCACACTGGAGTCGAGTGTCGAGCGAATCTGATCGGACCAACGCATCGGGCTCCTTCCTCTCGGTCTTTTTCCTTCGATCTTGCCTGTCACAAGCAGCTTCTCTAGGTTATCACCACGCTTCCTGGCTATATGACCGAAGAATTCAAAGATTCTCCGAAGGTATGTTGTGGAGACCTAGTATTAATTTTTAATTCCTTAAGGATTGAGGCGTTAGTCCGATGTGCCGTCCACGGAATGCGAAGCATCCTCATAAAATATACATAATATTTAATATCAAAGTGTTAAGTTATCAAATCGTGAGGAGAATGCATAAGCAAATGATCAAAATAAAGTCTTTATAATTGGTATTCTTCAGATATTTAATTTAGCTAGTGATCGTCCATAAATAACTGCGCCCTGAGCAATTAATAAAGCATCAAAGTAAGCTTGATATGGACCAGTGCCTCGACCATGAGTTTTTCTCACTCAACTCGCTAGCGACGCCGTAAAATATTTGTATGGAAAACCCTCGCAGCGCCTTTAGAGGTTACGTAAGGAACTAAAATCGGCTATGAGATTACAGCGTTTTGATGCGTAAAAAACCTATCGAAGCAATTCGATTGAACTCATGGTTGAGGTACAGTACCTTGTTGTCAACCAGTTTCTTATTTAAAGACTAGTTATAAACGAACTGATAATTTAATAATAAAACGTTATTGAGAAGAGAAAGATAACCTATTCTCACACAGATTATTAAAAATTGATAAATAAATTACTGAAAGGTGTATGATTGTATAAATCTTGCTTGGTAAAAGTTTTTGGAACGTAAGTATTATAAGATAATTTTTGTTGATTCTGAACGACAAGGATGTGGTATTCAGTTTTATTTTACTTTCACTGCATTGACAAACTGTCTCTTCTTTTCTCTTCTTGTCTCTTCTTGGTTTATGAGCTCCCCGCCTGGTGTACCTAATACTGTTTTTGTGTGTAATCAATTGACAAAAGTTCTGTTATCACGCCCGCAGACATAGTAAAATCGAATAGTACCGCTGTTATCATCGTTATATAACTTCCTTAGCTTGTTTGTAATTATTAGAACATTGTTAGTTCTCCATGGTGTCTTATAGCAACAAAATGAGGAAGTAGACTAATTTATTGGTGCTTTGGTACTCTGCCGTGCGGGGATTTACCTCGAGTACATAACATCCTTGAAAGCGGTATCGAAATCGAGAACTACGCTTTGACTGAGTACCTACTGTGCGTGACGCATGCGCCGTACCCGTCTCGAAGCGACGGCGGCGCCCACGCATGTGTTGTTACGTTAATCATTATTATTTAATCTGTGCTTTCATTCGCACGACTTTTTAAGAATTGGAATTTGGTTCAGATTCAACGGTTTAAGTAATAATTTTGAATAAGTTGTTTAAGGTGATGTGGGGGATGTGTAATTGTGCCCAGAATATAAATAGGCCCCTGTTCGCATTGATTTTATTGTAAGATTATAATTTAGCATATATTTCACATGCTTTACCGTTAATAATTTACATGTTAATAAGGAATAATGGGCGTAGGCTTTTGTATCTGTTTTGTATTATGTATAACAATATATTATATTATGTGGTATGTGTGTATGTGTACTGTACTACAGTACGCGCGCCATAACTTGACTGGACTGAAGTTAGTCGTTTAAATGCGCAATGGAGGTTATATTTTTATATATATATTTATTGTCATTAGGTATTAGTAGCCTTTGCCCGCAACTTCGTTCCCGCAGAAGTTGTATTTTTCCCCCCGTTTTTGCAAGATTTTTAATTATTACTCCGCTCTTATTGGTCGTAGCGTGATGGTATATAGCCTATAGCCTTCTTCGATAAACGGGCTATTGAACACTGAAGATTTTTTTAAATCGGACCAGGGAGGCTAGACAGCTTGCATTTTGGCATTCGAATCGACAAACAAAATTTATTGGAAATAACACAAGCTTTCAACAAATCGGGCTGTCACTAATGTCATTTACATACATTTTAGAATTATAACCTCCTGACATTAGCGCGTTCAAACAAACCAACTGTTCAGCTTTATAATATTCGTATAGATAATACATGGAATACATGCAATTTCATAATATTCGCATTTTGTTGAGAAAGCATGCGTGCCAATCTAATTAAATAATATGAAACAGGGTTTTCCTATTCCATAATAATTTGACGAACTTTTCCTCCCGTTTATCCTGATTTGCCCTTGAGCAGCCTATATCCAGCGTTGGGTTTATTTTGGGAAATCTATTTACTTACTTATGGGACTAATCATCGTGCTATGGGCGTGCTAGGTCGCTGACAATGTCTGCGGATAGTAACAAATAAGGCCGCCAAACAACGCAAACTAAATGCTTAATTGCTTACATTAGTAAAACTGGTTTTTATGAAATTAGAATTAACGACCCTATGTATCTCAGTCACGGTCGGTTTACTGTACAACGATTTGAATCATCAATAATATAACAATCATAAGATGATAGGTAGACGTGATAAAAAATGTAATGAGTATGAAGAAAGAAATAATCCTTGATTACCCACAGTACTGTACAGTAGTAATAACTAATCTGTACATGCCCCATAGGGTGTTAATAGGAAAATGACAAGAAAGTATTTAAATCCTCCTTTGAATTCAGTCAATAATCACAAATAAGTCAAGTGACCATTCTGGGCATTTATCGAGACTCCTCCGTACCTCTGATGGAACTCGGATTAATTAAAACACTTATGATAATAAGGACAATCATTAGTGATGGCGGGAAAGGAAGCGCAGCGTGATACTGATGTAAGAAGCTTGAAGAATCTGACAATCAATTTAAATCAGTATTACCCAGAAATTGGGTCTAAAACGCCGCATCTGGTTAGACTGGTACGCGACCCAAACATGTTGGTAAAATACTAAGATGACGTGGATTTTGCAACATTGTAAATGCACTTTTATTGTAATTGTAACACCGCACACACTATAATTTCCATTGATCTATCAGTGCCGTGTTTCAGCCACAACTGTCGACAGGAAAACAATGATAGTTATATCGTGCCTTCGTACAATTTCAATGCAATAATTGCACCCACTGCATAATTGTTATACGTTTTGTATAAGTATTACGTTGGTTTATTTTTTTCCTGTAGGTGGTGCCAGACTTCGTCGCTAATACGCTATTCATTACAATGTACAAGAATAGTAATAATCAGTCGCGGTTATACGGCTTAATTAGATAATTAGTTAGGTGAATAGATTTAACTTCAAATCAGCCTGTTTATGTATAATACTTTAACTTTTGACAGATATCAACCGTTGATACCGTGGTATCAACCATTACTAAAACCCATGACTTTGTAAACATTTAAAACGATTTGGAAACGATTAACATATTTTTCAATCAATTAATTTTTTGAACGCCAGAGTCATGACTGGATGATATTATAGTCACAGTACAGACAGTACCTTGGCGCTTGAGAGCACGTGGCACCAAACACACTATCTAATGTAATTTTATTAAAATTTAAAACAGTATGTGTGACCAATAATTCTAACCATAGATTTGTAAAAGATGACCTGTTTTTTTAAATCTTACCGCAAATCTCTAACTACCCTTTTTTTTTGCGTCCGGAAATGCTTTATGCACCGTCACGCCGCCCTGGGGAAGGCAGCGCGGTGTGTGGGACTCCATCCTGAAAAGGACGTATACCCACTAAAACCAGACCGGTGTTCGCCTCATCACCATTCAGCCGGGGTGCGGGAACGTGCTGACATTCTTCCGCGACCCCGGCGGTGACGGGCCGCCTATGCGGCCCCCGGCTCTTTTGGGAGGGTGCGTAAGGTGTGTGTGAGAGGAGGGTCTCTCCTACCAATCCACTGAGTGGGACGCGGCACACTCCGACCGCATCACCTACTCGGGCCTAGTGCTGGGCGACAGACTTCCCCGAGCCTGCCGCCCGTGGCCACTTTATGGTGGTTGCCCTGTTCCTGCGCCCAGTGCGTCGGGCGCGGATTGGTAGGGTTGCGGCAGCGGTCTCCCGTTCCCGCTCCACGGCCTCCTTCTGCGAGATGACGTCCTCTAAATCTCTAACTGACCGCAACCAACCCAAATTTCCCGAACTGCAGTTTCCACTCCCCACCCCCTCCATAAGTTTTGTATCTTATTGTCAATGTGTTTTATAAAATAAATTGATGACCTTATATTACAATACCTATATTTATTCAGGTTTGTCATACACATTACAATACATATTTTTCCTTAAAAATCCGTCAGTCAGCCTTGCTGGTAATCTGTTTATCACGACGTCAACCATTGTTGTGTAGGTCATGGTACGATATAAGAATATCCATTAAAGATTTACAATTTGTCACACACACAGACGGCGAGAGACAAAAGCTTCAAACTTTAAACACTTCCATGACCATTTTCTCTTGTCAAACAAGATTCGAGAAACAAATGTCGCGCGTCATTCGCACGGAATGCCTAGAGTTCCATACAAATAGCTAGGCCTAAGAGCCCCTAGTTCAAGTGCCAGGTCGTTTCGACTCTGTATGCAATGCGCACACGTTGCTTCGTTATGTCATGCGCATCGTGGCAACACACGTGAGTGCTCCAAGCAATGTTCGCGGAAAATCATGAACACTATTTGTACTCCACAACATATTTACTAATTATTAGCTGCAGATTTTTTATTATGCAAATATAAATAAATAAATATCTTGACACATAATTGTTTCTTTGTTTTGAGATCTCTTTTATCAAATAGAAAATAAAATCATGTCTTTGTGGTCACAGAATAGGTAGTATAGATACTGTAGGCGTTGGGCACTTGTGAAGGGGGTGATATAGAAACTTAATGAACAACCTTAATGAATGACCTTCTTTTTTTTTTCTTTTTTTTTATACAGATTCAATGCAGCGAGGCACGTCGTTTACAGATACCATCATCCACATCTTCTCAAGTTTAAATGCACTACCGGTTTTTATACACTTACAAAGTTGTTACACTGTTCAAGTAGATTATATTGGTTTTGGCGCTACAAAGGTAAATTGGGCCTACGATTTCGAAGTAAGATAATCATCGAGGCAGTCATGTTCATGTTCTCGTATGAACTCAAAGGCAACCCTAGCCCGTACACACACACTTGCGCATGTCCAAACGTAATCTTTCTTATGTAGTTGTGTCCATGGTAATCAAGGAGACAAGGAAGTTCTTATTGCAGTTACGATCAGTTATCAGCCTTTTCCTGCATACGATGTTGAGTTTAACCAAATGTAGTGACATATTTAATTGGAACGAAAGTCGTAATATCGAGACGGAGTTTAATATGCAAAAATAACCATTACAATTATGTAATAATGACATCAAAAACTATATTATTAACTCAACACGTAGAGGAAGTGACGAAGAAGTATTTAGTTAACCGTAACTGTGAGCTAATAAGTTCATAAAGTAAGCTAATTTACTGTTTACATTAGCGCTGCCGGTTCCGGCAGAGAATGGCGCAGGCGCCTGCAAATTAACAAGTCGATTGCCGCTCGCGAGTGTGCGCATTGTTTTATAGATCGTTACAAGGGTTGCCGACTTTGCCAATATGTATATAATGCTAACCGAAACTCGCCAAGAATTTTTGGCACATTGTGAAACTAAGCACAGATTCATTTGCTGTCTTTTTAACATAATATCTTATTCTTCCTAGCCTTTTTCCAAACCATGTTGGGGTCGGCTTCCAGTCTAACCAGATGCGGCTGAATATCAGTACTTTACACGAATCGACCGCCATCAGACCTCCGCAACCCAATTTCTGGGTAAATACCGATATACGATGGATAGACTGGGTGTCAGACTTTCTTGAACTTTTTAACATAATCCCATTATAATAAATATAAAATGGAATATTTTCTTATTGTAATATAATTGTTCACAGATTTCGTTATGAGTGCGAGGGCCGGTCAGCGGGTTCGATTCCCGGCGTGAACAGCACTTTAGAGAACAAGACGTATCCTACTATTAAGATACACGGCTACAAAGGACAGCTTGTCATCGTAGTGTCGTGTGTCACCAAAGATGAACCTTACAGGTAAGCATTTTAAAATGTAGTGACTCGTATTGTATGTTAAGTAGAATTGTGAATTTGAGTAAACATTTCTTCTAAATACACGCATACCATCACATCTGTATTCCCCGAAAGCTTAGGCAGACGTCTACTATGTACACCCACAGTTCGCCGGTATGTTTAGGTCCAATGTAATACGGGGGCGAGCCTATTGCTAGAGCCATCTACCGGGCAGAAATTCAGACTCCCTCGCAGTTATTCGGAATTTATGCGAAAAAACCCAAACACATTGCTCGATCCGGCATCGAACCCAGGAAATTAGCGTAGCAGTTTAGGACCTCTAGACCAACAGGGCAGACAAGATACATTACAATAACTTGCTGGCTCTCCAATTTTTTACTGGAGAGTTACACCTAACAGCATAACTGTTTTTTACTGACAACCACAACCACTTGCATAAGCATATTCACGACTGAGATCTATTATCTTCATAGTTTAACATCATAATCAACCCGTTCATTATCCTACTGATAGAGACGGGTCTCCTTTCAGAATGAGATGACATGATTGCGAAAAAGAAAGAGAAGGAAAGTTTTTTGGGATTAGTAGCTACGGGACGCATAATCAAATTCATGGCAGAGTATTATGACTGCTGTTCCACATACATATATTTAGTACCAATGTTTGTTCTGGCTTACTATTTATGGAGAGCATTGTGTTGACTGCGGTTTCCTCGACATAAACTTGGCCGGCAGACAAAGTGCAGACATTGTTTGACTTTACATAATAATATTTGAGCTTCGTTAAAAATGTACCGGTGCTGTTGCCACGCGGCATACTAACTACTTACCGTGTCAGATTTTAACTATTAATATTATTGATTTATAGACTAACTGCATATCTGGTATAGGTCGGCTGTTTCTTTTTACTATGTTCGGCAGATTGGATGGTCTAAAAGCCCAGATACAGCAATTCGTCTGGAATCCAGTCATGTTTATAATTTTAGCAGTTCCTTAGCGAATTTCTATTGTTCATATTTTATATGAAAGCGTTTTTTTAGCCCTGTAGTAAGGGCAAAGCGAATGATTTGCCACTCTCTCTTGAAGTTCTCTGAGGTAACCATCAAGTACAAGTCGATAAAAGTTTATAAGGTCAATGTGTCATAAAGACGCCACGAGGACTCTTGTAATATCGATGGTAAAAAGAGACATTAAAGGCATAGTCACACGACGTAGGTATTTCATGTGCGCTGATAACACGCAATTCATACGTAAATCTTCATCTTCCTTTCTTTCTTCTGACATATCGTACTAAGGTTTACCGGCTGCGACTGAATCTAATTTAAAGCTCGCCTCTTCTGCGCCTATGTTTATTGAGGATGCTCAACTATCTAACTTGATATATCATCCAAGATCTTCAGTATTTTTCCGACCAGGGGGTCGTTCACATCACATTAGTGACAGCCCGATTTGTCGAAGTGTCATTTCCATACATTTTGTTTGTCGATTCGAATGTCAAAATGCAACTTGTCTAGCCCCCCTGGTCGGAAAAATACTGAAGATCTTGGATGATATGTAATGAATCTTTTTTTTTTCTTGTCAGGGCGCACCCCCACAACCTGGTGGGTCGTGAACGCTGCGAGAGGGGCGTGTGCACGATCCCCCTGCGCATCACGGAGGAGACCAGCGAGTATCAGTTCAAGAACCTGGGCATCCAGTGCGTGAAGCGACGCGACATCGCCGAAGCACTCACCGTCAGGGAGAAACTACGAGTCGACCCCTTTAGAAGTAAGTGGAAACTGGATCCTTATAAGAGGTTACATAATTATTATTGTATCTCCATTTTCAAATGTCGAATTGAATGTTTATTGTCAGTGTTATCTGATTATTGATACAAATAGGGTTGAAAATAGAGCACGCAATTTTAGTTACTAATATCTGCTTGGGCGCTGGTTCTCACAAGACGGAATGCAATATAACAGTTTTACGGGTGAGAGTGTAGCTGTAGTGTAGGTTGGATCACTAGATCCAAACAATCTATCTCTAAAGTTATGAGGGTTGTCAGACTTCGTCATTGTCGTGTAGAGGTGGGCAAAGTGTATCATTTTTGCGATTGGAACATTTGCATCTGGATCACTGAAATGTTCCGAAACACTGATATGTTTCATTTGGCTCATTTTGATCATCGACTCAAAATATGATACAGAATGTTTCTAATACATACATAGAGTTGCGTTGCAGGCGTTTATTACTGAGTCAGTGAAATTTTATGTGGCAACAATGCTGAGTGATATAAGTGCTTACTATAGGTTATTTATTGTGTACTGTACCGTGATAAGATTGTATATAAAATCGATCCTCCCGCGAAAATTATTTCGCCCGCTTACACGCCAGTCGCGAGACGCGAGTCAATAGTTAAGTTACTCAGTGTCTCAATTTTGTCTCTCTCGCTCGCGGCTCAGTCGCCTCGCGAGCGACGCGTCGCGCGAAATGAGCGCTCAGCAAAGTAATGTTTCAGATCCAAATGATACGTTTGAAACGTTTCCAGTGAACCAATCTTTTGGATCACTTTAGTGATTCGGATCAGTGAGTTCTGTAAAGAGTTACACAGGCCTATTGTCGTGGTGAATATGTCGGATCTCGTGGCCATGGCATAAAGGGCAAGAGAAGGACAGTGCGGTTTTTAATGGGTACGAGTTCGACATAACCTGCAGCCTCCCCTGGTGGCAAAGATATATGAAGAGTACCCGCATCTCAAAAAAATCATAAGCTTGTCAGACAGATGAGGCTTTCAGATTAATCTTAAGGGTCCGTCCTACAAATCGACCCATTTTGATACATTTTGATCATCGATTGCAAGGAACCGAATAGGGGAAAATAAAAACTGAGCCATGAATTGAAAAGAACAGTTCCTTTTATGTTAGAGAGCCAAAGTGGATTTTTTTAATTATTTCCATATTAGTGGTAAATCACGAATATTGACAACTCTTTTTCCGAAAAGTTGCGTTCGAGTGACGTTTGATCGTCGCTAGCCAAGAAACTATAAGTAATTATGAATGTAAAAAATATGTATTAAATACAGTACGTACTCTTCTTTTAGAGAGCCAGGTTACTTTTTTCAAGTTTTATACAAAATATACCAGAAAAAAAATGATGAAATAATGTTATTTTTGGAAAACTTCCAGTCAAATATGTATTTTTTTCTGTATTTTAGAGGCACTTTTACGAAATTTAAAAAATAGTGTATTAAACTTAAGTTATCCTTTAAATAGAACGTAAATTTATATTTTCAAAAAAGTAATATTTTCACTGTGAAAATAATAGATACATTGAGCTATATTATCGAGCGCAAAAACTCGATCGCGCCAGTAACCATCGGGCCATCATTTATTTGTGATAATTATTATTGAAAAGATCAAAATTGTTTATACGATACTACGCCCAACCTCGAGCTGAAACATAGAACTCGATTGAATCAAATTTTGAAAAATTGAGTCAAATTTGTGCACGGCCTCTTAATCAAAGAAATATAAAGGGAGGGCTAGAATAATATCCTTATTGAAGCCTATCACCTTATTTGGTGACATGTAACCAATACTGGCTTTGAAATAAGAGGTGTGTGCACGTTCCACCTGAATGGTATGCACAAATGTCTTCAAGATCATGACGTCAGTTAATTTCGACATCCCAGCAAATTGACGTCATACGGAGACCAATAAAATCGCTCAGCCCGTAATTGCACTGCAATTTCTTGTAAAAGGCTTGATAAAATGCTATATTTGTAACTAATAAATACCTAGGTCATAAGGCTTGGCTCAGGATAGACGTAAAAACCGCCGGGGTCGCGGAAGAATGTGAATACCCGTGACTCCGGCCAATGATGTTGAGGCGAACACCCGTCTGGCTTTAGTGGGTAGACGTCCTTTTCAGGGCGGAGTCCCACACACCACGCCGCCTTCCCCAGGGCGGCGTGACGGTGCATAAAGCATTTCCAGACGCAAAAAAAAGGATAGATGTAAAATGTCTAACAAGACTTACATTGTAAGTCATTTTCTTAGTACCATCTCATAAGAGCCTAGTGGTCCTAAAGGCAACTGCTACGCTTGGGGAACTGAGTTAAATTCCCAGGTCAAGGAGTTATTATATTGGATTTTTCTATGAAATTCTCAGTAGCAATTCGGAGTTTGAACTTGTGCCCACCTGATGGCAATAAGCTCGCCATTACATGGGACCTAATATAACCGCCGAACTGTGAGTGTACTTTAAGACACCTTTGCCTAACCCTTGGCATACAGACGTGATGGTATCTTTGTTTGTAACCCAGAAAACACGCAGACAATTTTCTAGAAATAAGACCCAACTTGATCGAATTTCCGCCCACACTAAATTCATCCAGTATCGAATCTGCTGCGTTTTGTAAAAAGCTGTCTATACTTGACTATCAGAACAATATTTTTAATTTCTCTGTACATACGTTACGTAGGTCCATTCATGTAGCATGTGCTGCGCCTGAGTGTCGCATAATTACCCGTTAAACCAGTCCCTCGAGGTCGGTCGCTGAACCACTCCTTTGTCTCACACCATTACTATTAACATGTCTACTAAACGTCTCGCTTAGTTAGTCTCTTTGTTCAGTAGGAAGCTCGACCACTTTCATACCTCCTTTTTGCGTGTCAGTCGGTTAGCGGGCCAAATTTATATTTTTATAGAATATAGTTTATAAGAGCCTTTATATTCCTTGATAAAATCCTCATGGATGTCTTTGGTTTCCCAGAGAATATAATATATAGGGTTATGTCGGACTTTTCCGGCTTAAAATATACGGTCATCCCTAGCACTTAGCATTAGAGTAATTATCACTTTATTTGTACTTATTAATAAATAAGTACTAAGGCTTCAATGAACGAATCGATGACCTTCCTGTGCTTTGTAGACAAGGGTTTGTGGTTATCTGAGACATCAAAATCATTGCAAAGATGACAGTGCGTTTAGGACGACCAGAAACTTAAAGCTTATCTGCTGAATTGCTACTGAAAATTTCATAGAAAATCATCAATCACACATTTCATACGTAACACGCCTTGACTGCTGGTTATCGTAACTAGACCTTATACTCAGCAGGCGCTCGCAGCCACTAGATCAATGAGGAAACTATAAATAACATAAACTGGAATTGTAATAAAATTGATGGCGTGTGTTCTCCGTCTCTGTTTAATGGGCAGAATAAAATAAATGTCTGCAAACACATTGAATAAACTGTATTTATATACTTACTGCTGCAAATGCTATATAAATAGTGCATAAGATGGATGGTAATTAATGATCTTCCAAGGTTCTCCAAATATGTCTCTCTTGGATCGGTAAGGGTCACATAGGGCGGATAGGAAATATCCTCGACCTACTGGGCAACGTTGGGTAATAATCTAGGTAATTTTATGTATAAGTAATAAAATTCAGTGTGGACATAAGTACAATTATGAGCAAAAAACATGTATAAACTAACAAAAGTGTTAAATCGATTTCCTCCTGAAGTACTAATAGAACTTTTGTGATATTACGAAAACAGTATTTACGAACCAATACTATAGTGACATTGGTGTTATCACAAAGTTGCAATCGTTCATTCATGAAAAAAATCGCTGCAGCCCTTTTGTAATTTGTAAGTGTTTTTATGGCTGTACATCCGCTCCCTCCTTTTCAACGGCGGGTAGCCATATTCGGGTTGTTAATTAAGCATAGCTGAGCTCCCTTTTCATTTAGTTTAGCCAATCGTAAACTAAAGTAACTTGTATTTAAAATTATGAAATTAGTCGAGCTACACTGAGTTTATCTCTGAAATCCGCTTATTCTATCAAAGCAATCTTTATCACACGAAATAGGCTCACTTAGATAATTTAAAACTGATCATAGCTACCCGATTTTAGAGACATTTATAGGTAGGCGATTTAAATAATTACTACCATACATAGCGTGTTGGAAACCCCGGCTATATTTTGCACGGCCGGCAATAGACGCAGTGGGACCGGAACTGCGTGTTATGTTACACACAGCTTACATAACCGCTTTCTTAAATGGTAGGGGAGAGCTATCTACGCCTATGCTGCCTTAATTATTGCTAGACTAGATTGCTTAAGTACCTAAAGCTCTAAATAATTGCCTTGGATTGTTTTTTGAAAGCCCATAGGTACTTAAAGAAAGAAAATATCAGCCCCGAATACAAAGGTTTTAACTGCGAAATTTTTTCATGTTTAAATCTCGCGAGACAAAACTGATTAAAATGGCTATTCGAGTCAAATGTTCCCTGTGTAACCTACCTATCAACTGAACAAGTTATCTCCTAAGAGAACAATGCTTAATTTGTCATTTTAATGTTCCTCTTTATTGCGCATTAAAAACAATTAAATAAATACTTACTGTTAAGTGTGAAAAAAAAAACTTATATAATATAAAGAAAAAATATCTTCAGGACCTATTAAGAACCTTCAATGTTTGTTTGAAATCTATTGGAGGGTGGGGACGTTTCCTGCAAATCAGTGATAGTTGTAAATATGTGTGAGGTTGAAGATAAAGCTTTTATGTTTACCAATTTTAAGTCAATAAAGAGTTATTAAAAGTATCTCGCATCCCACAGTCTAGTACTAAATGCAGATCCTGAGTTTGCGCGCTACATTCTAAATTGACATCGTTATGTAACTTTTTCTTATCGGTTTATTCACCCATGATGCAAAAACCTCGCAACAGGCCAACAGAGTGCGTATGACTAAGTCCGGATGTTATTCAGTAAACACTGTTTTTTAAACACAACCATAATTCGTATGTAATTAAGTTCATAATTAATTAACGTAATCAAATTAAAATATATTTTTATAACCTGTGTAATTAAACATTATGAAAATTCGGATTATTTCATTTGTTTAAAGTCATAATATTTTATGTTTAAAGTCATATTTGTTTAAAGTAATTGTTAGCTACATACATAAAATAACAACGGAAAAAAATTACAATACAAAGTTTTCAGGACCGAACCACATCTATCGGATCACATGTGATCGACTGGAATAACTCCCCACACTAAAATCGACTTTATCATTCCAGACTAAGGTCGAAAGTCACTAAAATATTCTGTCTACCGCCGATTCAGAAATAGCTGAGCGACCAGAAATACCCTTAAACCGCGGCTGGCCTCTTTCAGCGACCTATAAACCCGCTAAAGACTCGTCTCGTTGAATGCTGTATGCTAAATTTGACTAAATTGACTCATTAGGAAGCGTTTTACGAGCTATATCTGGAATTGGTTATGGATATTGAAACAAAATTGAACGTCATTTCTGACCTTCGGAGCAAAAGAATGATGAAAAAATTACCAGAATATGTAACAAGTTCGTTATATTATTGAATAAACCAGTTGTTATCGTTGACATGGACATCAAACCCAAAACTCATTAGTCTAAACTACTAAACTGCTGCTAATAACGTCAACATTACAATAGACAGCATTCAAACACAGTTAATATTATTATATTTAAATAATTCATACGGAGTAGGTAGTCTTGCGAAGTTACGACTCGAATCCGTATTTGTTACTAAACTCAATCGAGGCATTTCACATTTTCAATCGAGTTCTACGGGTACTCGGGTGGTTTCCAGATTCATTAGGGTTTTGTGGTTTTGACTCGAGTCCGAGTGCACTCGATTCGATATTTTCACTAGAGTACGTTATTTTTCAATTTCACTAGAGTCGCATCACAAATATGGAGGAGCTTGCATGATCTCCCCTAAAACACATCTTGTCCTGGAAAGTAGCAGCAAAAAAGTATAAATTATAATTACTGCCCTATCAAATGACCTTAGGTTACGAAATAAATAAATCGTAAATATATTTAAACACAAATTCACATATTTATAGCGATGCTAACGCTTGCAATATCTTTTTCTTTTTTCTTATTTATCTTTGGGTGCGAAAATCCTCATGGATCTTTTGCCACCTAGGGAGGTAAATAAATAAATAAATCGTAAATATATTTAAACACAAATTCACATATTTATAGCGATGCTAACGCTTGCAATATCTTTTTCTTTTTTCTTATTTATCTTTGGGTGCGAAAATCCTCATGGATCTTTTGCCACCTAGGGAGGCGACATGGGTATGTCGGATAAAAATAGCACTTGCCTTCTCTTACCCTATAGTTACGGCCAAATATCCTCCCCCCCCTAAAAAGTAAATGTTATTAGTAAATAATAAATGCAATGCAGCATAACTGCAGTGCATCCAAACGGTCAATGCATCAAACAGGAAAACTCCGTACAAAACATACAGACAGAGCTGGGAAAGCGTTGTCCTTTACGATTCGGCGCCCGCGCAGTATGGACCGGTTTTTGTTACGATTTACGAATCGTGTATTGAGATATTAAAATACTAACTACTTTACTTTAACATGTAAATTGTATTTTTTAATACCTCTGTAATATTTTTGTATGGCAACATAATGGATCTAAGAGCAGCCGTTGATGATGACTCAAGTACCTCTAAAAGATTTAATGTTCTCTATAGCACACACACACATGTTTGTTCTAAGACTTTCTTTAAAGTACAGTCCAGTAGTTTTAGTTGCGATTACACTGTGGGCACATAAGCTAACATTCTATAGTAATACATATCGAGGTCCTTCTATATACCTCTGAAGCAGTAAGACAGTTCCTAAGGGTACTCGTTAGCTGTACTACGGCCTGCTACATTGAGGAGACAGTATTTCTATTTTTTTTTGTTCAACTGCACTTGGGTTGATTGGAAGCCGGCTTCGATCAATACTGATGAATAATATTTATGCTTTGATTTCGACCACTATGAGACATTGGATAAACATGCTTTTTATTCAATACCAAATAACCTCGGGCGGTGTCTGAGTGTGAGTTTAGAGTCGCGGGTTCGATTTCCGCATCGGAACAAATATTTGTGTACAGTCCACGGTATTTGTTCGGCGTTGTAGTTTTGTATGCGAGTGTAATTATGGCACCTATACGCTGGATCTAAACTACTGGTAAATACTGGCGTAGTTACTATTATCTAAAGGTAGCAGGTACCTACATGCAGATGGCCTTCGCCATAGCCAGGGTCAGTCACCGCTTAGCTTGAAGAATATTTATGGCGCTTTTTCGCGAAAAATAACATAAGATTGTCGAATAACTTCACGGATGATGCCTGTTTTACTTAGTGTTAATATTATAAAATAAATAATAAATAGTAAAATCTTTATTTAAATTCTTTTACAAAGGATGAACAGTTCTTCAGCTTATGTGGTAGCTAAAACTAAGATACATATTTCTTAATGTAATCTTAATGTAATCTTAGCATGGAAAATGCTTAAAAAATACAAAAAGATATTTCTTAATAATAATTTATTAAGATACAGTGTACATTTATAATTGCTCTGAGGATATGTGGCGACCTGCCTGAACTAGGTTTGTACAAACCTGTTTCAGGCCATCATAGTTGTTGATAGGTTTTAAAGCTAGCTAGCTCACCTGTTAACCTATTTTACTAACCTGAATATTATAGGGCGCTTGAATTGGGTCACGTCGATAGTGCAGCGGGTGAGGCCGGGTTGCATGAACTCTTGAGCGGAGGAAAGGGAAGGGGTGCATTTGTAAGAAATGTGGTTGTGTATTCAATAAACCTCATCATCAACCCAGTAAGTGTTCCACTGCTGGGCCACGGGTCTCCTCTCAGTATGAGAGGGATTAGGCCATAGTCCACTACGCGGGCCTAATGCGGGTTGACATCCAATTCATCCAAGAGTACCGAATTTCAATGGTCTAAATATAATAAAATCGTCATAGTGTCGATCCCCTTAATGGCTTTATTTGTTTATATCAATGGCGTGAGCATATATAATGGGGCAGGTGACTATCTAGGTTAGCTCATCGGTCAACGGTACTGTTACGGGCGGGCCGAGCCGACGCACGGTTCCGAGTGAAAGTGCCCGCCGGGAAACCCCGCTCTGACGTCAGTGTGACGTTTATGTAATTTTTATTAACGGTCTCAGTTTTTGATTTCAAAATACACTCGCCATAGGCATAATCATAGGATTTTGGGATTGTATGAAAGGTTTGTTATTTTATATTGTCAATAAATTTATTATTATTATTTGTATCTCCTTTTGGATCTCACGGCATGCCTCCTATAAGGAAGGCATCCGGTCCTTTGGAAGGCTTGCGCGCGGGGACACAGGTCCAATGCGTAGAGGCCCCTTGGAGAGCTTTGTTCTAGTTTGGAATGGGACACTTACCCGGGATACTCCAAAACTGCACTATGGGAGTACAGCCACGAAGTCTCCCGGGTGGGTGCAGGACTATTGTAAAGGATGGTTATTTATTAATAGGTTTATGGATGTGGGTGTTACGTGGATTATTATACTTCTATTGCCGGAAGAAAACGGCGTCTGCCTTCAGCCTCGAACAAACATCCTTAGGTACGGCAGACGGTGACTCGCCACCTCACTAGCTGGGCCCCCCGAAAAGCTGCCAGTACAGGCAGAAGGCGGCAACAGCGGTGTGAGCGGCTAAGGGTGTAGAGAGGTGCGGCCCCGGTTTCACCGTCGCGAGTCTTCATAAGACCCGGATTGGGTTTCCCCGCTATTACGCCATTAGACACTTCTACCCCCGAGCATATAGCTCTGGCGGCCCCCCTCTGTCCAGCCAATTAAGGCAAGACAGAGTTGAGAGTCCTGCGGGCGCTCTTGGGTTTCCACCCCAGCTACCTATTACGGGCAAACTGGAGACGAGGCCCTGACCGACACTCTGGAGCAATAAGGACCGCAGTGTCGCCACTCACCATCAGCTCGCCACAAGCTGCCCTGCGGTTTGTGCGCTTTTTTCTTGGCCTTATGACACATTTTTTGTTATCACAGGTTTTTAAAAGCGGTTTTAATCTACCCTCCAGTTTTACGTCAGTCTCATGATTATTATTATAATGTGGATCATTCATAGTATAAATTGTGATTGTATGTATGTGTACATTTAATTATAGACCCGCTATTTTTGCTAACTGGGAACTCCGGGGCGTTCATAACGACAAAAACAACTAATTTGTAGATACTGAAATCAATTTTTGTAACACGTATATTTCCTCTAATATGTTTCTTTCAGTTAAACGACACTGCAACATTTTTAACAAATCCTAGGAAAATAAAAGATCGTATAAAATAAGACCTATCTGCAGATTTGTAGCTAAAATGCATGAACAAAGTACATTAGCCTTTATTTGTAAGATACTGTGAAGTGTTCACCGAACTGCGAAAAGAAGGTGGGAGGGCTATGTCACGGGTGACGTCACAAACATAATTAACCTAGACTCGATATAAAATATATGTGGAAGACACGAATATTTTTCACACATTCCAGTCAAGACCTAACATGGGTTTATTTTTAATAGTAGAAGATTTTAAGTCTGAGCAGTCAAGTCTGCTAACCCCTCTCTCATTCTTACAGGATACCTTTGCCTTACAGTCTGTACTCTGTCTCATGTACGCAATATTAAGAACACTGTTCATATGTGTATCCCAGATCTTTGAAGTATTTTCCGCATCTTTTGTCTAATACATATTTTCCTGGTATTTTGTACCATGATTAGAATTTGTAATGTAATGTGCATATTTTTTTTGCCGATAATTGATTTATATAGAATATCTTATGTAATGAGAAGCAGGTAAAGCTGCAAACATTATGTAATTAACACTTGCGTTTTTATTCGAGAAGATATTAAAAGTTTGTTTCATTTAAAAATTGGGCTTAGGTATAAGTGTCTTTCTTTACCATGAAACTTAAACGAAGCTTTCATTTAGTTGCATCTAGCCTGCAAACAAAATAGACCATAACAGATTAATATTTTATTAAAGCAAATAATTTGGTCATACCTAGTCATGTGATTTCCAATTCGAGGTCCGTGATTCCGTGGAAAAGTAACCAGGGTAATTTTGAATACCACGGCACACGGAACGGACGTAACACGACGAACGGATAATATTTGTATGGGGCACGGGCACCGGTAGTGTATGCCATTCTGTAAGTACATATACACACAATCGGTTTCACTTCTGAATCCGCAGTGTATAATGTGATAATTTCTGTTTGCTCCTACCATACAGAAAGAAATATAGTGTAAAGCAATAAGTAGTAATAAATTTGGATATCTTTACAGAAAACTTCGACCACAAGAATCATCCTCAGAGCATAGACCTGAACGCGGTGCGGCTATGCTTCCAAGTGTTCCTACCGGACGACACCAACCGGCTGCGGCGGCCGCTCACGCCCGTCGTGTCCGACGTCATCTACGACAAGAAGGCCATGAGCGACCTGCTCATCGTGCGCTCCAGCCACTGCTCCGGAACCGCTAGGGGTGGAACGCAAGTCATTCTCCTATGTGAGAAGGTGAGGGACATTTTTATGGATACAACTATTGCAAGTCTTCTGTGTAAGTAGTATAGCATTGCCAAATATTCTGTCCGCAATACTTGTTCGCTACTTTTACCAATAGTATAGTTCACTTGTGTTAGATTGGTTAACAGGCTTAGTGAAAAGTAGAAAGAATAAATTGTACACTTAAACTAAAACTTTTTGGCTGGGATGGAGGGGGGATGCTCTATCCCTTTCTCGCTTAGCCGCACGTAGCTTTCGATGTCACAGTCCTTTATAGTACGATCTCTGTCTAGCACAAAATTAAAATACTCATAACTTTCTTATGCGATAACCGATTTTTGTATTCTTTGTGATTATCAGCTCTACTTATGGTCAACCTTTTCATTTGACTATAAAAAATAAACAACAAGCCTAATCAACTAGCCTAATCCACAGTAAGGAACACGATAAAAATTAAGCCCTCATTTGGATGCTTTACTGTCAATTGAGCCAGACTGGAGCTGGTAATATGTTTGTAAACTCTTATGTCAAGATTCTTGCTGTTTTACACCCATGCGCCACTTAAGAAAAACTGAGAAGAAGCTTAAGTACAAATAGAAAAAATAGAAATTAGTGTAAAGAGGGTCTTTTCCCAAGTTTTAACAGTTATCATGAGATTGAAATACGAGGTTATAATGCTACCTAAAATATAAGTCGGATTGATATCGTCATCCATTTTTAATTATGCCTTGCTACTTTTTTAACTGCAATGTATCAATCAGTTCCTAAAACAACATCCTATTGTCTTTCAGGTGACCAGAGAAGACATAGAAGTAGTGTTCTACCAGGAGGAGAACGGTATAGTGGTGTGGGAAGAGACGGCCATCCGGATCCTTGTCCACAAGCAGGTCGCCATCGCGTTCGAGACCCCTGCCTACAGATACCCCAATACCACGGAACACGTCAATGTAAGTGCTTAGAATTTCTGTACAAATCGAATTTTCATTTGTTGAACTGAATTAACTGCAGAAGTAGGTACCTGTTTATAGAAGCCATGTTTCTTCTCTCTTTTCAGGTTCACTTCCAGCTGAAGAGGCTGTCGGACAACGCTCGCAGCAACTCTGTCGCGTTCGAATATATCCCCGAGTTCACAGGTACCGCCCGCAAACCTCTGCCAGACCTGTCTCTGTTCTCGCTCCTCCTCAACGACAAGCGCACCGACACCAATAATAACAAACCGGACAAACCCGAGGTCGTCAGCTCAACCACCGATAGCGTCAGCGTTAACGTTTCCGATGAAACAGACTCCGCGGACGTTACCGATGTTAACGGTAACGTGCAAGTCACGGACATCGAAGTCGTCGACACCAACGAGAAAAGTCTTAACGAACTCCTCGATCAGGTCGCGGAACTTGACGAGATATACTCGGAGAACCGCACGCGCCTCGAAAATATTAGCTCTCTAACTAATGATACTGAGGATATAGAGGATTTTAATGACGCGGGAACATACACTAGTTTGCAACTCGCTTTCAAAAACCCCGTAGAGATCTCCGAACCCGAACCCATGTCTTACGAGGACGTCCAGGTCCAGACCTACCGCGGTCCTATAATCGAGTTCAGTCCTCTAAAACGCGATACGGACGACGAGCGCGCCCCTCCCCTACCCCCCAAACGCGTGCGCAAAGCCTCCACTGAACCCTTTAAAACAAGTCAGACTTCGGTAGATAGTATCTTGAAACCAGGCCGACAGATTCCCGTCACACGTAACCCAGATAATTTGAAAGTGAATTCGGAAATGACAGTCGCGAGGAGCGAGCCGGCGCTGCCTCCAGTCAAAAAGCGTTCCTTCTTCTCCCGCCTGTTCAGGAGAAAGGACAAGTCTCCAGCTCCTAGCGTCAAATCAGAGGGGAGGAAAGAGGCTAAGAGCAAGCCTGTCGGTCGTTCAGTAAGCAGCGTGTCTGGCGTCCGCCCATCGAAGTTTAAGTCGTCCGTTTCCCACACTTCGCTCAAAGATAATGCATCGGGTACAGGCTTGAGTTACGCGGATAGTATCACTCATATATCCCTGCACGGTGATGTGGACGAGAAGTCCACTTCTCAGACGTCTCTACGTCGTCCCGCGAGCTTGGCGCCTCTGCCACCGACAGATGGCGGCACCATACTCGTGGCAGAAAGTGTGCTAGCGCTAGACGCGTCTCAGTTTAAAAAGTTACAAGACGATTTGGATCTTACTGACGCGGAGCATTACGCGTTGTATATGGCAGTCGCCCCGCATGCCACGGTATCCGAATTTGACGAAACTAGTTGCTATTACTCTCCAGTAGATGGCAGCAAATTTCAAAATAATCAATAGTTAGAAACGTTCTACTCGTAAACTCATTTGTACAGTCCATTGCGCGTTCGTGACTGCGTTTTTATTATAAATGTAGGAAAACCGCAATGGACTTCACACATAATAACTATTTCGTAAGTGGTTGAATATACCATCTTCACAGAAATTAATATTTTTTGACGAAATGATGTCTATTTAAGACTAAAAAACTCGAGAGGCTATAATGTATTTGTCCACCGTTAATGCCAAATTTTCTGAATTCTTTACAGGTTTTCTACGTGTTTACATTTACCGTTTATTTACGATGATTTTGTTAAATTTTTATGACAAACGGTATAACAACATCAGTCTTAAATGTTCCCCAAGTAATTAAAAAAAAAACTAAACCATTATGTCCGTTCTTCACTAGTCAGTCTTACATTTAGTTGGCAAAAACAACTAAAGAACAAAAAGCAGTTTTAAGATTCCCCATCACAAACATGCAAATGTTTTGTAAAATAACCGATTAGGCTAAGAACTATTCGGTGTATTTTCGAACTAGCTGAATTAAGGCGTATCACACGCCGTCATACAACCATTGATAATCGTGAAAAAAGTCACAAGAATGTAAAACTATATTTCCCTTATTTTAATTGTCTGGGGTTGTTATACCTCGTCATACTCAATTAATAATATAATGACATTGAATATTCTAGATATGAGTACTAAGAAGCGGAAGGTGGTTAGCGACATATTACGAAACTACGAACTTGAAAGTAAGTTCATGTTTATATTTCATGTATTTTTACAGGTTGTCTTGTAACTGATGGGAAGCAGATTGTAGATGAAAAGCAAGCAATATATTAGGATAGTGTCGACTATCAAGTTGACAAAAATGTAATTTTATGTGTATAAACATGATTTTGTCTACAGAAAATGTGCGACAAAACTCGACAAAAAAACAAAAGTCTACACTTGCTTTCCATCTATATAAGTTACGAGTATATCCAAACATAATGATATCTAATACTAGGTTCCTTTGTTGCGAAGCAAAATACTAGATTCCGCAAACTGCACAACATACTTTTTTACTATAAGATATCTTCAGTGGCGGCGTAATACCTAAATTTTATGTGGGCAAAATTCATTTTGCGGGGCCCTCTGCCAGCGCAAGATTTGCATAATTTTTCGGGGCGCGAGGCCCCCTGGGTCGCGAGGCCGTAGGCGGTGGCCCACGTCGCCCACGCCTTACGCCGCCACTGGATATCTTTATGATAGAACATAACAATATTATGTAATAAATATTGTTTGATCTAAGCTAAGTATTTTGTCCTGACTATTGTGTACTTTGGGAAATGTTTTTGGTGATAGGGTAATAAAAGTATAATGATCTATGGAATCATACTTTCCACAAAAAGAAAAATGTTTGAAGCTTGAAAATCGTCACCGTCATTTGATTATACACTAAATATAAATTACCTTATGGACCTACTATATATTATTATATATAAGTAAAATGTATGTAGTCTAGATCTGGTTTTGGTAAAATATTGTTTTATTAACAAAAACGTAGTTAATAAGTAGTAAAAGTAATTTAATATTAACATTGATGTTATTTATGTAAGAAATTGTGGATTATTGGGAATTTTGTTCTTATGAGAAGGTTTTGGAATGGTGTCTGGTATAAATTACCAATGGGATTGGATAATTTATAATAGTATATATTCATATTTTATAACTAACTTTATAATAATAACATAGATAACTTAATAATAAATATGTACTAAAATCCCCGGGTGATGTATGTGTGTAGGTGTTGTTGTCAGGCGGGCATTTAAGAAGCAAACCGTTTCTTAAATATTAATGTCGGTACCTACAGTAAGCATGTTTCTATGCAAAGCTCTTTATTAAATAAGCGGTGTTTTGCCACCTATGAGTCTCTAGTCGTCTATATATTCGTGTTTTTGTTGTTAATTTATTATTTTAACGAATTATTATAATATTTTTGTTACAATTTCGGATGTCTATTGTCGTTTTGTTAATTTCTTAGGATGTTTAATAATATATAAACAGTGTGAATTCTTGGTACGAAATCCGTTACCAATAATAGAAAAAAACATTGGCCTGTTTAAGAAACCTTGATACAAAGAAATGCACAGTGTGTAAAAAAAATATAACAGTATAAAGCAAACATGTTTTGGGTATGTAGGTGCTGCTATGATAATAGCATGCATTTTCAACCTAACAGCTATCAGAACAAAGTTTATTTTCACATAATAAGTAGCTAATGTGGATATGTGTGTAGCAAAAAATACAAACAAAATTGATGAATTTTATGAAAAACCAAATTAAAAAAATATATAATGTAACAAAATCGGCATGACTGGCCCGTGTTGTATAACGGCCCAGTCTGTTAAGTGGTTTGAGACCCAGACGAACTTTGAATGGAATTACAAAATAGATGTGTAATTAATGTTATACGATTTGATTGTTATTTTGGCAAAATTGGTTATGAATATAATTATTTAATTATGTGTTTACAGGGTGTTTTTATCGCTACTGTAGTAACAAATATCGTGAAAGTCTTGTCGTATTTCGCTCTGAAATTTAATGACTCTGTGATTAAAACACCTTGTATACCTAATAATAAAATAATAAATAAATTGGTACATGCTTAGAATAGTATAAGGTAAAACATATCTTTGAAAGTGTATGTCAGATATTATTAGATGAAGTTTTAGATAAATTTACAAATTATTAACGAATTTGTCATTAAAATTTGGTTTTTTATGGGCTAAGCCGGAAACAATGTCAAATATTAATATTTTTCAGAGGCCTAAATTTCGTTTATACAGCCAAGCTGTTTGGTACACTGTCCCCTACATTACTTACTATAGTTATCTTCGATATTCTTGCATTTGTAATAATTTAAAACAATATTATAAAGTTCTGTTTTTTTACCGTTTCTTTTTGTAAATGATAAGAATTGAATAGCGAAGCTTGATTGATGCGAAATTCTATATTAATATTGCTAATAAAAATCCGTGGGTTTTATTTTCTGTTCTCGGAGCCCTAAACCCCGAATGACGTCAGAGGTACGAATACTTTCTTGTGGCATGGTTTTGATGTTTTTACTGTTTTCGAGCTTTTTTTGGTTATAATTATTTTTCACACATATTCATGTTAGCTTTTAAGTTTTTGTTAAGAAAGTAGATTTAGATATTTAAAATGCATGATTTTATATTGTTTGCGAGAACGTATTATTAATAAATATTTGTACTGTATATAGGAATTAATGTTGTGGCAGTGTAGTTTCTACTTTAAAGTATAATTTGACGGATTGCCCCTAGACCGGTACTCAATGGATCATGTCCACACGTATGTTTGTCAACAAAGTACAAAAATAATATCAATTATATTTCTTACGTAATAATATTTCAAGTATACCAAACGTTGTTCCTTAATTATTCATAGAATTCTAATAAACGAGTCGTAAAACTTTTTAAATGTGCTTACATGAACCATTAGCCACCAAACTAACTCTATTAGTCTTTATTTACTTATAACACTACTAGGGCTGGGCTGAATATTCGTTTGACACTGTGATAACTGCAAATTCAGAAAGGAAATATTCTACTTTGTTTTTAGTTATTTATTTATTAAAACTATTTACATCTTTTTATCGTCAGTTTTATATAAATGTCTAAACGCTGCCAGATTTTAACCGAATATTCGGATTCGATAAATGTATCGATTATTCGGTCCCATCTCTAATTCCTACATTATAGTTCAAGCAATTTTCTTGACTGACTTTGTATGTGTAGCTAGTCCTAAATTTTGCATGTTTTGTGTTTTGGTGTTATTGTAATAGTAGTTTAGATGATAATAATTAATAAAACACTACCATCACTGATGTATAAATGTTTTTCCAGGGATGTATTCGCCGGATCACCAGCAAATCAAATCTGAACCGAAAGGTGAGATATTTGTGATATTTATAAAATTGTTGAAACTTTGTGGGTGCCAAAGTATCTGCTATGAGTAGAAGTCAGATTATAAACCA
This sequence comes from Acronicta psi, assembly GCA_946251955.1. NCBI lineage: Eukaryota > Metazoa > Arthropoda > Insecta > Lepidoptera > Noctuidae > Acronicta > Acronicta psi. Next base: position 14,510,846 of record OX276475.1, on the reverse strand, counting down.
ATCTGTATTCGGCAATTCGAAGTGCCGCAAGAGACAATGTTTACGAAATTTGTTGGATTACTCTCAATTTACTATCTTTTTGTATTTTTTAAGCCATGCTAAGATCACAAGTTATTTCTGGTGTACCGAACCAGAAGACGCAGGTTCGAATCCTGCCCGCCCGCCGATATACTCTCAATTTGTTTTTTTATTGTACCTGTTATTAATAAAACGTAAAAATTACGTCATTACAGATAGGACACCGCCGCATCATAATATAAGCAGTCCGCCGCTTCATGGCTACGCGCCGCAGTATGAACAGGTAATATTATATTCTATTTTTATTTCAATGAAATATTATTAAGAGCAAGCTCTTTGTTGTAACAACTATAATAGTTTCCCATTGTTGCTACATTTGACAGGTTTTAAGTTGTGAATGTTTCTGGTTAACGTAATAAAATTAACTCCTTTCAGAATTGGGGTTTGCAAGAAAATATGCAAGGTGGCATAGCTATCCCTGGCCCGAGCCACATGAACCCGGTGGCCGGCAGCCACGGAAATCCGTTCGTACAGGACATGTGGGCGAGCCAGCCCTACAGCCAGCTGTCGCCCGGCCACATGGCGCAGGGGCTGCCGGCGATGCAGCCCAGCCTGCAGGCGCTGTCCCCGCAGATGCAGGGCATGCCGCCGCAGCTGCAGGCCGTGTCCCCGCAGCTACAGGCCATGTCCCCCGGCCTGCAGCCGTCCTCGCCCATGCAGGCCATGTCCCCTAACGTGCCGGCGCAGTACGGCGAGCGCATGTCGCCCGGCATGGCGGTCATGTCCCCGGGCATGCAGGTGTCCCCGCTGGGCCGCCTGTCGCCAAACATGCCGCAGAACATGGGGCACATCTCACCCAACCTCGTGCAGCAGCAACCTAGCTATGCGCAGGTTAGATATTTTCAGTAAAGTGGGTAAATGGACATGGAAAATTCAGAAATTCTGGACTTTGCACCCAAACCATCTCTGGATACTTGGTTTGAACCCAAATATCCATATCCAGACTGATATGTATAGGTTAAAATATGTATTTCTCCTAGTCCACCTACTGATTCTGCCAATACTGTACAGCAACCGCAGCAGTCGCTGATGGAGTCGGACGGGAACAGCGCGGCGTCGCTGACCAACCTGCTGATGGACCGCGGCGAGCACAGCCTGCTGCTGAACTCCAGCGAGCTGTCGGGGCTCTCCGCGCTGCTGGGCGACCGCTCCCACGAGCCGCAGCCACTCGACTACTGAACGCCATGCGCCAGGGGAACGCGCCACGATCTCTTCTAATCCCGAAGATGCAACTGAACTGTCCATCATTTGAATTGATGAGTATCGACTTGAATATCGATTGACCAGTTTAGTTGCATCTAGCACCTAACAATGACAGCATCCATTGATATCGTAATAATATTACAGTAACGAATTATTTAAATCTAGTTCTTGCTATGAAAATGTTTAACATTAACTGAGTTTACTGAGACAAGCTACAGTGGCGCACTCTAGACATCTAGTTTACAGATTACGGACTTAAACATAGTTACGTACGAGAGTGACTGAATCCCGGAATCGATATTCATCCCGTAATCGATTAAAAGGATTTGATATTTTATTGTAATCTATATTTCTTTAGACGATAAATTACGTTAAATAGTTTTATTTTACCGATCTGGGATTTTTATAGTAAGTGTGAGCGAGTGTTACAATCTAATTGGACGCAGCTTTCGTGGAGTTTATACTTGTTTTTCGTAGTATGATTGAAGGTAAAATAGAAGTGTTGCTGTTACTTTGTATTAATTGTGTGCTTAATTTTTATTCATGAAGATTATTGTTTCTGTCTTTAATGTAACATACAGGCTTGCATGCATGTCACACTTAAAGATTTACAACATAATGTTTAATAATTTACTCTCTTTTTCAAAAACGGTGGAGTTTGTCTCAATAAGAGGATAGATAGAAAAGTGTTGTCGAGATCTCCATAAACTACTGTTTTTAATGTAATTTTATAGTTGATCTCCAGAGAAATTTGAAATTGTATTTTATTAGTTGGTGCTTTAACTAACCTCTTTTATCCGGCAGTAAAGTAGCAGAGTAGTATCACCAGTCATTTCAAACCAGAAAATAATTTTATTTAAATGGCATTTATTTATTATTAACCCAAATAGATATTTTTTATTTTCAGAACAAATATATTGTAAATATCAAAATATTGCATGATAAGAACTTCATTATTATCTGCGTACAATATTACAAAATATGTTAACGTGTAAGAGATTATGTATGTACGTTCATTTTTTAAAGTCCAATACCATTTCTACTTGATAGAAATGACTATCTGGAATTTTGTTAAAAATTCTAAGAGCTTATCAACTAAGAACGGATAACAAAGAAAATGTATAAACGTCAAGGGAGTCATTATTGTCCTATTCAGATAAATATGTTTTACATATAGGGGACAAACTAGGTCAGACTACGTCATGTTTTATTCAATAGCTGTTTCCTGGTTGAATGCCCTTTGATTACTGCATAAGATTTAAGTCAATCCAATATGATGACGGCTAAGTACTGTTTTAAAAATACATTGTACTTGTGACGGACAGAAAAAGGCATTACAAATTGTAGCGATAAAGGCATTTAGGAGATGTCATATTGAATTAATGTCAAACAATAGTAACGTGCGATTTTTTATTTATGGTCATATTGTCATTAAAAACATTAAAAAAAATACTGCAAAATTTATGTTAAAGTGCATGTACTTACACAAAGAATGTCTACATGGAATTATTTCAAATGAAAGTAAACATATCGCATGTCCCTATATTCCTTCAAAATCAAACAATTTATTTTTTAAATGCTTTGTATGTAAAACAAGTAAGAAAGAATCCCTCATTGATAAAAATCCCATAAAAATCGATGTTTTCCTTACGAAAATGATGAGATTTTATAAATCTTGATTTTAATGCAATTAGTTTATTTAAATCTTCTCATTTAAGATTAAGTTTTTATTATTAATTGCTTATTTTGGTTATGATTTGTTACCAAATAGATTGTAAATATTTTCTAAAAGAAAAAAAATGTTAAGGGACCTTAAATGTATGATTTGATTATTTACAAAAGAATTAAAAATTCACGCCTATAGGTACTTGTAATGAAATTTTAGAAAATGCCTTCAAACTCTGTTTTCTTTGTAGCATAAAAAAATTGGCAATTCGTTTTCTTATTCGGCAAGATAAATACTGTTGTGACATGAACAAAAATAGTGAAGCTAGTAAGACCGTTTGAATATATTCATTACCTACTCGTTTTAGTTATTTTAATTGTAAGCAGACATCACAAGGTACATATTATGTAATTATGACGAATGTGCAATGATATGAAAGCATTGAAAATGCCTGTTTTGTTATATTTTTGAGAAAAAAATACAATTAAAGTATATTATTTGAAAATAGTAGTTTTTTTACAACCTGGGTTGTGTAGACAGCTATTCGACAGGCCAGTCACCAGGGCTCCGAAACCAAGTCGGACGTGGTAAGCCCGTAAAGACAATCTCACAAAATAATGGTGTTCGATGTGCCCATCGGGTCTTCGGTGTGCGTGCAGTGTCTGTGTCAGACAAAGGCCTCATCTACTTACATGCCAGCCCACATATAGCCCAGTTACCTACTAAACACGCGAGGATGATGGCAGCGTCAACAAACGCAGATTAGGGAATATGCGTCTGACTTAAAAAAACGGCCAAATATTTTTTTTTATGAACTTAATCGTTTTAGAATTATGTCTATGTAGATATTTTTTTATATTATTTCTTTTTTGATGAGTAAATAATTATTAAAAAGTCCAAAAAAACTTGGAAATTCAAATCACTTGAAAAGCAACACTATCGGTCAAATGGAATATGACGTCAAAGTCTACTAAAACAGTGTCTGTTGTACGTGGTTGTTTGGTTGAGAGAACGTAGACTTTGACGTCACGGCAAGCGCGCCAAAATCGCGGGTGTTTAAAATGCCAATATCTGTCTCATAATTTAATAATTTTTTTGTTACTTAATTTTAGTTTTAAAGCGCTGGAATTTACGGCTACATAAAGATATAAAGTATCGTTTAAAAATATAAAAAAAATGTGCATATTCCCTAAACATCCATTACGCCTATATTTCCTGAAGGTTAGGCAGAGGTGCACTAATATATACCACCCACAGTTCGCCGGTATGTTTAGGTCCTATGTAGGTAATAGGAGGAGCCTATTGTCATCAACCAGGCACAAATCCAGACTCCGAGCTGCTACTGGGAATTTCCCAGAAAAACCCAACGATACTGCTCGACCTGGGAATTGAACCCTGGAACTCTAGCGCTTGGGACCACTAGACCAACGAACCTAGCTAATTTTACCTGCCATAGACTAAAATACATAGGTTAGGTTAGGAAAATAAAACAAATGCACGCAATTAAGTATATTTGTAAAAAAATAATAACACGCAGCATAGGTGGGTACCTAAAAAATAGACTATCGTTAACTTACCGTCTACCGGAATTACTAAGTAACCTAATTACCCACTTACCTTATATTCGCGAGGGAATCGAACCCGAATCGCTGGCTGGCGATGACTCACTAAGCCATGACTAAACGAGCCGTAAATATTGTACCTACCCTATCATAACTTATTATTCCAAAACTTTCATACGGCGTGTCATTAAAATGGTTATACTTATTACATACCCGCTTAGATTAAACCATATACTTATTCCTAATGCTGTCAATTAATTTACATCATAAAACAACGATTGAATTATATTTTAATGAAACATGAATCGTCTTGGAATAAGGGTCAACGATTATAACTTGAAATATAACGTTATTTTGTCATCCCGGGAAAACGGTTAGTCCTTCCGGAAAAGGAAAATATAAATGTAAAATGTACATGAAAGGCTACTAACTTCAATTATTTAAGGCATATAAATCTAATGCGTATTCCCATAGCATGTCATCCAAGGCATGGCATCCTGAGCATGACATTGACCAGGACATTATATCGGTATTATCGTCCCAGGGTATGACATCCGAGGTATGACATACAAGACATCAGATCATTACATTCGAGGTCTACGCAGCCGAGGCATGTCCTCCAAGGTATGATCCCCAGGTACAAACACTCAAGGTATACGCCAAATATGATTCATAAACCGAAACCAAAGAAAAATATCTAAGCGTATTTTTTTCGTGAAGTAGGTACCTAATGTGAATAGTTTGTTGTCTGACCCAGTAAGCGTCGTATGTACCTACACCAAGTGTGCAAAAAAGTTGGCGATTTTTTTTTATCATGGAAATTCGTAAAACTATATTTTTCCTGCTCTAATTTGCAAAAATTGTAGGGAAACGAAAAGGATGGCAATATGCACCCGCATACTGCACATTTTCGCATAGGTTGCATTCATTATCGTGGGAAAGGTTAATAATTTGTTAGTAACATTTTAAACTAAACCCCGTCGTTTTTGCGTCGGGGGTTAAAAATACGTTTTTGATGAAACTATTTTTATTATTATTTTAATTTTACCATTATTATTACTGTTTATAATGCAAGCTGTGGGTAGATCGTAGATCTTACCGTGACAGAGGTAAGTACTTCAACCGAATATTCAGTAGAATACTATTATGAAAAACTATGGCGAATTAAAGAATTATTAATTAAAGAATATTTGGCGCATCTCTGATCCAAGCCATTAAGAAATGGTATGCTATACTGGGCATGGCATCCTGGTATGCGCACCCTGGGCGAGGCATGTCCGTCACGATATCTGTCAAGGGTCCTTTTGTTTATTAGCCAAGTAAAATTTTTACGTTTTATTAGGTAGTTTTACTTCAGGTTATAACCAAAATTCTATAAAAGTCCCGTCTAATGTAGCGAAGAACCTATATACATACGTATCATCACGCCTATGTATCCAAAGGGTGGAGCAGAGGAGGTGTATTCTTGTTCCACAGTTACTTTATCGATACCGTAATTGAGTACTTATAAATCGAAACTGCGAGAACTTGAAGCTGTTGCTAAGTTGTTTCTCTAAAGAAGTCACAAGACCAATGCTAAATATTGATGTCCGTTTTCGTTTAAGTAGTGAAATAAATGTCTTCCTGAAACTACCCACACAAATAAAATACTCGTTGTAACGAGTACGAGTGCGTTACGTAACATTTTAATTTCGAAGATCAAGGGCCTGTTTCACCATCTCTGGATAGCCGCTAACCGCCAGATAAATTAAAAAATGAAACAAAATTCGAATGAATTATCTGCCAAGAGTGCCAAGTAATTTGAATTGGTGAAACAGGCGCTACAAAATTATTATACTTAAAGGTGTTGGTGTTGGTACTTACCTACATATTGTTTTTTCTTTAAAAATAGCATCAATCACAGAGTAGACTAGGTACCTACATGCTGCTAAAGATAAATCAATACAATAAACCTATTCGTCACATAATACACCCCACAATCACTTTGCAAATAAAATCACAGTCTACCGACAAAACTACCATAGAAGTTCTTCTTTCTCTTCAGTGTTGGCATCATACGGATTGTTCATTGAAATTACACGATACTAAATAGAAGGATTTAATAAACATTTACAATTAAATTTAGACTAGTTACCTTCCCACTACAATTGTTTGGACCACGGCTTTTTTTCGTAACGACTGTGGCGGGAGCGGGACTGGCGGGTGCAGTGTTGCCAACAGTTCTATCATCTTTGTAGCTAAATCTTGTGCAAAAGTTCCCAGATTTCTCAATTTTATCCCAAAAAGTAGCTAGAATTAAAAAAACCTAAGCATTGAAATCAAAATTCAAAGGAAAGTCCCTTATTTAGCTACATTTTTTTCAAAATGTAGGTGACAGTGGTGAAAAATAGCTACATCTAGCTATAAAATAGCTAAGTTGGTATCAGTGGGCGGGTGGCCTTACGATTGATTGATTACTGGATGACAGGCAAAAGTATAATGCCCTATGCCTTAGAGCCTTTAGCCTCAGATTTTATTTTGTAAACTTATGATAAAAAAAAATCGTGATTTTATAGTTTTGAGCCAAAGAGAATATAACCGCTTACGCTGTTTTGAGCATTGTTAAAATTAACCAACTTGCTACCGTGGTGTTACCTTTTCGACGGACACTTTCTTTTATACAGAACAGACATCACCTCTGTTCGTCAGAGTAAAGGATAAGTATCTACGGCCTTAAATTAATTTTTAAATCGCGCTGTCATTTGTGTCAACAACACTGTCAACGATATTCTCAAACAGTGTTGCCAACTTAGTGGATTTTCCACTAAAACTGGTGGTTTTGACCCCCCATTTAGTGGCGAAATATTGTGTTTAGTGGCTGGTGGATTTTTCTAGTGGTTTAGTAGAATTCAGTTTTAACGTTACGAGATATATTATTTCTACTTCATTTAATTTTCAGGAGTACTATTTACTTTTATTGTTTAGGCAAATCTGAACCGCCGCATCCCGCTCATTGCACTATACGCAGGGATACCCCATAGAATATTTTAAAGTAGTAGTTAGTTTACAAACCTGAGTGAACTCGGTCGCGGACTGCTCAGTGTGTCGTATTATACTCGCGAATTTTTTCAAGCGTAATAATCTATAATATAAAAATGAATCGCAAAATGTGTTGGTAAGCACATAACTCAACAACGCCTGGACCAATTTGGCCAATTCTTTTTTTTAAATGTTCGTTGAAGTCCAACGATGGTTCTTACGGCGAGAAAAAATCGAATAGTTGCCGGGAAAACCCTAAAAACAGCCCTTTTCTTTTTCACATACAAACGTTTTCTAACTAAAACGTAGAATCAATTTGAGCTTTATTGCTATTGTATAAAGTTCATATCAAATTACAAGCACTCACTGTTATCTAAGAAATGTAGGTGTGTTCCTAACGTCAAAAAGTAAATTTGCACTTTCTTACCGCTATACAAAGTTCAAATTCAATAATATCTATCAAAACAGTGTGCGTGTGTGCGTTGGAGCACAGAATACGTCGTTGGAGGATTTAATGTCGCGTTCCGAAACTAAAAAAAAGTGATCGCGGACCCGACCAAATTGAATAGTCACAAAATATAAAATATCGTTTATCACAAAGCACTAGAATGAAAATAGAACTGATTTTTTTTTGTTAATAATTATGATTTACATGATTAAAATTACTTACTTTTAAATGCTTAAAGTGTTTTATTTAATTATTTTTAATTCACACCGAATTATTACCAGGGAATTATTATTATTTAGAACAAAACACTGCCACATTACAAATTTTTTTGACAGGACGAAGTCTGTCGGGTCAGCTAGTTACTAATAAATATGCCCAAACCACAATGTACACGAAAGTATTGCGTACCAATATACACTACGGGATTCTTGGCTTCAAGACACACATTTAAAAGACTAAGCTATTCAAATATTCTTATATTCATTTTTCTTTCCCTGCGAAATTCAGATTTCTTGCGTTTTTTGCAATTTGCATGTTAGTGTCAGGTTGTATCTTGATCAAAATATGACATATGATAAAAATAAATACGCATTTATATCATTTTAAACATAAACATCATCTTTCTAAGGTAAAGGTCATCAAAGCCCATACAACTCAGCCCAAAGGAGGTCGTCAAAAGCCTATACAACTCAGCCCAAATTTGTACCGGAGGTACATGACAGCTGTCAAGTTGATAGTTTTACCATGAAATCCCTAAAAAACTGATAATAATGTGCCTTAATGGCGTGCGTTTGACATTCCGAGACTGACACTAACAGTTTATACTATAAAATCTTTACGATATATAGATAGTAGTATATCAACATTAAAAAAAGTACGAAGAGTTTTAACCAGCGTAAGGTGTTTTTTCCAATAACTGTACGTTCGGTACCTCATTTGGGCCGATTTCGATGACGTCCATTATACCCGAGGTACATGACAGCTGTCAAGTTGAAAGTTTTTACTATAAAACACTATGAAATTGACGATGTATTTCAAATTGGCGTGCGTTTTTCAAATTAAAAGTATTTTTTCTCATCCCCTAGTAAGCATACAAAAAAAGTACGACTAGAGTTTTAACCTGCGTATTACAGGGTGTTTTTCCCAATAAGTGTACATTCGGTACTTAATTTGGGCGGATTTTGGTGACCTGCTTTCGTGCAGATTTGGCTGATTTTCGAAACCTGCAAATTGTAAAAAACGCAAAAAAGATTTGAATTTCACGAGATAGCACAACGCATCGTCCTTTAACTTGTTCATTGGTACTTATGTTGATTTATAATCAAATTGTTATTAAGATTTAAAATATGTTGATTTTTATATTTTTTTTATTATTTACGTAATAATAAAGAAACCCAATTACTATTTTTTATTGTATAATTTTTTTAGTGGAAATTTTAGTGATTTTTAAAGTACATCCGTTTTTTGTTAGTGGTTTTCTGGTGGTTTCAGAGGTTGAATCTGGTGGGAAGCTAGTATAACTGTTGGCAACACTGTTCTCAAAATATAAATATAAATAACAAACAAATCGTTGTCATGGTTGCTAGGTGTGGTGATAGTGTTAATAAAATTTATAAAAATAAACGCACAAAATGAATGAAATCACTTCATCTGTACCTGAGCCTAAGAAAGTTGGTGTATGGGCTGAAGGAACTCACATTGAAGCGAAGTATGGTTCCTATTTTAGTCTAATTAAAATCACCGAAATCTATAGCATCCTCCATCCTTTTTTGTAATAGACGCAGCTTTTTAACTTTTATTGACCCTCGTCAACCTTCGACAAACGAGATTTTCAGAGTTTAGGTCAGACATTCGACTTATCGATTCATTTACTATTTTCAGAGAATTCGTGATACCGAAAAAGTCGCCGGATTCTAGTGACGATATACCAACGATACCAGATCTAGATGATCTGCAAGATATTTTGGAGAAAGAAATATCTATGCCGCCAGTGTTAGTAAATATTTTTATTTTCTAATTCTTTTTTTTTAGGTTTAATTTGTAGCATGATACTGTGTTCAATAATATTTTTTGTAGATCTCCATAATTATCACAATTCATGCTCCCATTATAAAATATTTCTTTCTAACAGCTCCGATCATAAAGACACTGAAACAGTAAACACACTGTCAGAAGTTGGTGGAGGTATATCTGGGACAGCAGATAGTGTTGAGGCGGTGTTGGAAGTACTGAACTCATACATACCTCAGGAGGAGATAGACTCCGCTGACACTGTGTGGACCGTTGACTCTTTGCTCCAGGAGTTGGCTGAAGAAAGTCAGAAATGAAACTTAGTTATGCACACTGTACACTTGTGTAAACAAAAAAACAAATATAATGTTATGTGTCACATTGAATAAAAAAAAACACGTTTTAAACTAAAAAACAATAGAATACCATCTACCCTCTGATATAAATAATTATTAGTTAGCTATATATTGGCCATTTGAATGCTCAAAGTTTAAGTTATAAATTGTATACTACGTAACTAACACTAACAAACAGCTATCTTCAATCCGGTCAAGTTATATTGCGTGTACTGTAAACCAGAGCAAGCAAAGAAATTATTTACTAAGTGGGTAGGTTTCTTTACCGTTCTTGAATAAACAAGCTAAGTAGTAAGTAGTAGGCTACTAGCTAGTACCTAACATAATCCATATAGTAGGGTTTGTGAACTCATAAGAATAGTTGACATTAAGTTTTGGAAAGTCGCTCCATAATTATTAAGTTTAGGATATCTACAAACAACCAACAGGCATGTTAAAAAAGTTAGTCCAGATTTGAGGAACTATCGTAATATATGTATAATTAGTGCAGGTAATGTACATTATACATAAAGTCTTCAACTTACCACCATTGTTGTAGAGTCCCGGAGAACAAACATGTTGCGAGGTAACTTCACATAATTTTATACCACACTAATTATTGTTCACATAAGGTCAGCAACCCTTTTTACCAAAGTATTGAGCATTCAACACGTTTTTTTCTAATTACACTGTTTGCGCATTCATTCGCGCGTGACAAGTGTCATTTTGATTATGTGGGTAGTTGTAAAAGGAATGGGAATAGAGATATGACTGATGACAGTTTCTATGGTGTGGTAGGTAGTCAAAATAATAAGATTACTGTTCTGTGGTCATTATTTTATTTGTAAAAAACTTTTATTATAACTATTAAATACTGTGCTATAACAGTTATTGTAACAAATCTCCGTCCAATGTACAGCATAGTCTAAGGAATGATTGTTCTCTTATTGATTAAAAAAATAAATTATAATTTGAAAATCGTTGGTGTTATTGTACATTATTTTAAGTCATAATTTTCCAATTCGTTTTAGGTTGTGTATCTTCTACATATTAAAATGACAATAATATTTTTTATTTTATTATTGAACTTGGTTAATTCACTCAAGTCATGATAAGAATCATAACGCTCCTATCAGTAATAGTGATAGGTTTCTGACAATCGATTCCGCGAGCTGATTCGCTATAGCATAATGTGTCCGTAACGTTATTAGACTTGTAGATTTGTATTCTGTACCTCAACCATGAGTTCTATCGAATGGCTTTCGATAGGGTTTTTTACGCATCGAAACGCTGTAATCTCATAGCAGATTTTAGTTCCTTACGTAACCGCTAGAGCCTAGAGCCGCTGCGAGGGTTTTCCATACAAATATTTTACGGCGTCAGCGAGTCTTGTGAGAAATTCTCATGGTCGAGGCACTGGCTGGTATAATAGAATACGTTTTTGAAATTGGCCGCCAGAGCGTTAGGTACGCGTTGCCGTTGTCAAATGAGCACTAGTTAGAGATTGATTTTCCTTCGCCCTAGACAGGAGAAAGATGCGTACAAAGCAATGATACGCGTATATTACAATAGCTTCTTAACACCCATGATGCGATGCAGAATGGATCGCCTGCGTAGGACGAGGGATACCTAACATTAAATGTATCGCTAAGGAGATGTCAGTCCATATTTTTTTACAGTTCCTTAATCAGTGTCTTTTAACACCTAATTATTAATTTTTAAAGGAACGAAGGCTCTACAATCATCTCGAAGACATTAGAATATCGAACACTTCTTATTTATGCATGCGTGGAATAACTTTTTTGTTTACCTGCGCATGCGCAATTTGTTGGTGTATCCTTATACACCAACAAATTGCGCATTCCTTAACTTCCTATTTTGGAAACAGATCACAGAATGAAAAATTCTATGTTCCCCTCGTGATAGCCATGCATGAATAATGCATGTGTAATGTTTCCATTTCTAAGTGCAATCTGCGCACTTTAAAAGGGAACACGACACGCCGCTAGTTTTATGTCTTTCTTATATCATGTCGTCACAATAGTTCATTGCTAGTCAGCAGGTTGGTAGCGAGACTGTCCTGCTGATATCGACTCTTCTTAGTCCAGAATCGCACGAGCACGATTCTAAAACACTACCTTTAACCCACATAAATCTGAAGAAGTGTGGTCTCAATTTATTTCATCATTCCGATTTTCACTGCATTCAGCGTCTCTGATTGGTGAAGAGCTTGGAACAGCCCAATCGGCAATCAGAACTCTGTCTATGCGTAAAATCGAGAAGATGAAATTAAAACGCCCTAATTAAGGCATTTGTTCTACGAAAACGTTCTCGTTTAATCGAGTGGATGGGAGTATCGATTAGACATTATTTTTAGATCTCCTGTTCAAACAGTAGGTATACACACTGTCCCAGATGGTATATCTGGGATAGCGGATAGTGTTGAGGCCTTGTTGGAAGTACTGAACTCACTAGAGTAGTATCGATTGGGTAGTCGATTAGATATGGATATAAACTACGATTCTAGTTAGGATTAGTAACATTATCTAGCTAGGTATAGTAACAGTTGAACATAATTGAATTTGGGGATATAATAACAGAATCAAAATATACTAGAACTACTGTCGATTCGTGATTTAAACTCTGTAACAACTATTTGAGTTTGATAGATCCCAGTGATAGCAGAGAAGGGCCATGTTTTACCACTTCTGGATAGCCGCTAACTGCTGGATAAATGAAAAATGGAACCAATTTTTTATGTAATCATACGCCAAATCATTTAACGGGAACTTACTTGAAGGTGGTGTATAAGTTGGTATGAGAATTATAACATAAATAATTCACTGGGTGATTCAGCTTGGGCATCTTCCTAAACAATTCACGTCTAACTAATTACCACTAACTTGAATGGCATCATACAATTCATCAACCCCCTTTCCATCAAGGTGGATACGTCAGAAGACAATAAAACCGCGGCGTATACTAGTCTAAAGAAATTAGCTTACCATCAGGGCATTGTTTGCCACCTTAGGGGTATAAAATATCGTAAAGTTCCCGTGTAAGCTGGCGATTTTGGTTCTTTTACAGAAATGAGTGATTCGATCGCACAGAGAAATATATATTCTTTAGAGTAGTATATCTATGTTATTTGTATTTAGCACAAACACATGCTAATTATCTTTTAAATTTTAGTTGAAGAAAAATACGATCTTGGGCAGGGTTTAGCTAACCAGGGTTTATCTTCTACATGGTTTAGCTAACTAAGCTGCCAAGAGTACTGTCAGTGATGTCAAATTTTTCCGTCATTTTTCTTTAGTATGAAGCGGTTAGATTTATTGTCTTATTGTCGTGTCCGCCCTGTATTGGGCCCGTATTGTGGTTTTCCCGTATTCCAGTCCTACTGATACTGATGAATGTCATTATTTTTGAGCAATAACAATATACTAAAGTTATGAGGGCTTGATGGGATCAGAAAACTTAAAAAATATATACTCATTCCTTAATTTTGGTATTATTATCTGCCAAAATACCACATTTGCTAGTTACAACAATTGCCTACTAAAAACCAATTAAGTTTCTGGCTATTTAGAATTACTGAATTTTAACCTTATACGAAAAGAATTTCTTGCAAAGCTATTTTGCGTGAACTGAGATCAGGAACAACAATACAACTAGACAGCTTAACTCTTACAAATATTTTTTACGTCCTGTTTGCTTTTGCGCTCGTGAGGCCGAAAAGAACTCTAAATGCATCAATGAAAACAATCCCTGTAAGTATTTGCATAATTTTTTCAGCACAAAACCTAATAAATTCTTCAGGATTGGTTCAGAATCAACAATCTAATTCTATGACCTACAAGACATACTCTGAATTAAACTCCTGCTTGAGCCCCCTGCGGTTCTAAAGGCAATGTACGCTGTGATAATTAACACAATATATGAAGGCAAGATAGTAGCAGCATATAACTCTTTGCTGTTCAATAAACTGAGTCCAGAGACGAAGAAGTGTGACACTATGACCCAACCCACTTTAATATAGTTTTTGTCATCAAATCCACTGAAGAATATAACACTCCAGAATGTGTTGAGCAATATCATACAGAGGGTCATGGCTGCACTTGTAACGAAGAAGTACTCTGTGCCATTGTGGAGCCCTAAGGTCCCCGGCCCCACCTGTAAATAAAGGGGGATTTCTTATTAGTACTGATAAGGTTGGTCTCTGTGTGTGTGTGAGTGATTCATACTAAACTAATAAACTCTTTACTTTTTGATAATAATTGTTATGAAGCAGACAAAGAGAACCTCAAAACACAGATCAAGCCATAAGATGACCAATTTTTTTATCTGCGAAAGGTCTTTTAATATTGTTAAGAAATCCTGCGATGATAGTGAAGAAATATGTACATACCGAATCAGCCAGTACATTAATGAGGGCAAAGGCTCCGCTCATCGTTCCAAATCCTAGTCCCGACACATAAGCCATCTCCAGCTTGTTGCTGCCAATGTTGTGGTTCTCTGATATCTCTTTTAGACCTGCCTCAGTCTTCCGTAACAAGACATACATGCCATATCGGAATGCTTCCTAAAAAATAAAAGTCATGTCTTAAATAATTCTCTCCTACGATTAGAATGCAACCTATGCAAAAAAGTGCAGTATGCAGGTGCATATTAGAGGTGTGCGCCGCGCCGCCACGCCGCCGCCGCCGGCGGACCTGAAGCACGCCGCCGCCGCCGGTCATGAGACCGGCGTGAAATCGGCGTGTCTTTTTAAGTTTATTTCGTTGACAAATAAACGCCTAATCAAGTCCTTCAGAAGCTATCTAACTCTGTCATACTCGAGGGCACAACGCCGGAGGCATAGAACAGACGCGTGGTGGTGCTTTTCTTCAAAAAACGCGATAACACCTTATTGAGGAATCTATCTCGCTTCTAAGTCATGTCTACAAGTTGTTTTCAAGGATCATCACGAATCGTCTCGAGCGCAGGTTTGATGACTTCTAGCCTTCGGAACAAGCCGGTTTCCGAAAAGGTTTTAGTACCATAGACCACTTCCATACGCTCCGACATATTTACAGAAGACCGAGGAGTGTAATCAGCCACTTTTCTTAGTGTTTGTGGACTATGAGAAAGCCTTCGATTGAAACTTGGGCGATGCTGCAACCTTTGCAGCGGTGCCACAAAACTTCGCTACTTCCACACTATCGTCAGTTGCTGCGCAGAGGTGCCTTTGATTGCATGTTGTGGGGCACAAAGGACAGGATAGGAGGTGCACCATTGTTTGCGGCACAGTTCCACAACCACACCCTGCAGCCGTTTCATCGAGATAGCCCCACTTCATCATCATCATCATATCAGCCTACAGAGGTCTACTGCTGAACAAAGGCCTCGCCCATAGACTTCCACAAGGACCGGTTATGCCACCTGCATCCAACGACTTCCAGCGACCTTTATCAGGTCATCCGTCCATCTCGTTGGAGGCCGTCCTACGCTACGCTTTCCGGTGCGTGGACTCGAGAACCTTTTAGCCCCAGCGGCCATCAGTTCTACAAGCTATGTGCCCCGCCCACTGCCACTTCAGTTTGCTTATCCTTTGAGCTATGTCGGCAACTTTGGTTTTTCTACGGATCTCTTCATTTCTGATTCGATCGCGTAGAGAAATACCAAGCATAGCTCTTTCCATAGTTCGCTGAGTGACCTTGAGCTTACTTGTGAGGCCCATAGTAAGCGACCACGTCTCTGTGCCATATGTCATCACTGGTAATACACACTGGTTAAAGACTTTTGTCTTGAGGCATTGTGGTATAGTTGACGAAAAGACGTCTTCATCACGTCCCCTCTTCACCAGATTTTAATTACACCTCCCCACTTGGGTTCGGAGTCGGTTTAGTGCCAAGAAAGGTTACATCCTGGGGACAGGTGCTCGCTTGGTGGTAGGTAATAAGTAGGCGGGGAAGATATCTCCAACCACAGTTTGAAGCGTTAAAAGCTTATACAAAAACGCCATTATGTCGGTCCGAATACACGAACAGTGTACGGGGGCAATTCCATTGCAAAAGGGTGTTATCCAGGAAGATGTCATATCCCCGAAACTATTCACCACCGCAATGGAAGATGCCTTCAAGTTACTGAAGTGGAAAGGCTGGCGTCAACATCAATGGCGAGTATATCACTGATCTTCATTTTACCAACGATATCGATATCGCAAAATCGCTTCATGAGCTCAGCACCATGCTCAATGACCTCAACAGTTTCCTAGCAGGTAAGTCTTAAAAGAACATGGGCAAGACGAAAGTTATGTCAAACGCTCATGTCGTGCCCATCCCAATATCCGTTGGGAGCTCTACTCTCGAAGTTGTTGACGAGTATGTCTATCTAGGGCAAACCGTCCAGCTAGGCAGGTCCAATTTCGAGAAAGAGGTCAATCTTCGAATCCGACTCGGCTGGGCAGCGTTCGCGAATCTTCGCAACGTCTTTTCGTCAACTATACCACAATGCCATAAGACAAAATTCTTCAACCAGTGTCTATTACCAGTACATATGGCACAGAGACGTGGTCACTCATTATGGGCCAAAGCTCAAGGTCACTCAGCGAGCTATGCTTGGTATTTCTCTACGCTACGAAATCAGAAATGAGGAGATCCGTAGAAGAACCAAATGATCGATAAAGCCGAAAGGATTAGCAAGTTGAAGTGGCAGTGGGCGGGGCACATAGCTCGTAGAACTGATGGCTGCTAGGGCAGAATGGTTCTGGAATGTAGAGCACGCGCCGGAAAGCGCAACATGGGACGGCCTCCAACGAGATAGACCGGAGACCTGGTAAAGGTCGCTGGGAGTCGTTGGATGCAGACAACATACGACCGGTCCCTGTGAATGTCAATGGGGGAGGTCTTTGTTCAGCAGTGAACCTTTTTGGCTGATATGATGATGATAATGTTGTAATATGTTGTTTTTTGTAAAACGAGAAGGTAATAAAACCTGAATTGTCTTTCTTCTCTTTGAAGTCTAACTCAAAAGTACTGACGCCGATTTCACGCCGGTTACGCCGCCGCCGCCGGCAAAATTTTGCCATCACGCCGCCGCCGACGAAAATTAAATCGGCGCACACCTCTAGTGCATATATGACTATTATTGCCATCCTTTTCGTTTCCCTACAAATCTTGCAAATTAGAGCAGGAATATTAATGTTGTTGCATGTTCTATTAATAAAATATAATACCAATTAATTTAGGAATTTGTCCTTTCTACTATACTGTACAGTGTACACATGTATGTTTTAGTGCATAATAGAAGCAAAGGCCTTATCATATATTCGAAAATCAACATGATAAGAATAAGATCCTAATAATTTTAAACATTAGGATTCAGTTCAGATAGTATAACTAATAGCCTGCAGTTTTAAGAAAGTAAAATATGGGTTTTCCCAGTAGGTATCTTGTCTGTCAATTTATACTATGGAAAAGAAAGGATTCTTTGCAATTCTAACCATTATTATCTGATTTACTAACCTGGAATATTATAGCAAACACCATTCCAAACGCCAAATACGATCGTAATGGTACCACTGCGTACCAAACGAGCGATGATAGTAGAAATGATAACAGCCACCCAAATGCTGCTGCTATCATGATGATGATGCGCACTGGGTCGTTGGCCACCGTCAGCGCGAACATGACTAGTGGAGCCCCGAAGGCAAGGAGAGAACAACTGAAGAATTCCGCGAGAGTCATCCTACACAATTACTAGCACTTTGTGTACACAGTAACACTAACTTATACCGCCTAGCAGCTACCTATTACGGTTAACTGTTTAACTTAATAAGGCTAACTACACTAAGAACATTCAACGACAAATTAAATAAGCGATATTTTTGTATAAAAATGAAA
Organism: Acronicta psi; assembly: GCA_946251955.1. Lineage (NCBI taxonomy): Eukaryota > Metazoa > Arthropoda > Insecta > Lepidoptera > Noctuidae > Acronicta > Acronicta psi. The sequence goes on along the minus strand of OX276475.1, from coordinate 14,492,643 downwards.
TGAATCATGAATCACAAGAAAGAAGCAGTCGAAGTTTGACGTTTGTGACTTTGTGGGTGACAACTGACAGGGTGAATGAATTTGTCAATTTTGTCATTCAAAATTGACATTGTTGTAGGCATATATTTTTTTTAATTTAGTTCCTGACGGAACAGGCTAAGGTCTGAGAAATTGTTGGTGAAGTGAAGCCGAAGGAGGCTGTGATTTTGCATGACGAACGTTGACTTGCTTTTGCTCAATTTTTATGTAACATTTTTTTTGGTTTTCAATTTTCAGTTAATTTTCTACAACTATATCTATTTTGCATATATTATTTAAGTTGCGTTTACATTGTCCAAATCAAAGAACACATATACCCTGTCCAAATATCTATTAAATAGTTTTTTTTTACATAATACCGCAATACATAATACTAGAAAACGGTGGCGGGACGATCTAGACGCATACCGCGAGGATTGGTTTGAGGCGGCCCGAGATAAGAGTGTATGGAAAGACCTGGGGGAGGCCTTTGCCCAGCAGTGGGACAGTAATGGCTAATAAAAAAAAAATAAAAAAAATACCGCAAAGTCGTAGACAAAGTACAAACTAAAAGTAAAAAATATAAAACTCCAGTAACTCCACCAAACTCCACAAACTTCCTTGTCAATTTCATGTCTGTCACTGTCATCTGGAACTCTGGCTGGCAGTCAGTCAGTTAGAAACTGTCAACTTTACACTTCGGCTAGTGATGGGCGATTGTTACAAAATTGAACAATCGAATTATTCAAATTAAAGAGTATGCACTATTCGAATAATCGTTCGTCATTCGAATTATGTTGAGTTTATTTAGTACAGTTCGCGACAAACTTATTGTCCGGGTTGAAGTAGGCGTTAGCTATTATAAAAAATATTAGATTGTAATCAATAAAAACGAAAGCTCAAGTCGTAATCTGTCGGTATAAATTATTCTAATCCAATATTTTTCTACCTCCGATTTTTACGGCCTGGTTAAAGTTAGCTAGCGCCAACTTCAACCCGGACATTAAGTTTGGCGCGAACTGTAAGAGCTGCACACTACACACTTTTACACTACACTGCTTTTATATCGAGTTTGTTTTTGAAATTAACCGTAATTTTTTGTTGTTTTTCAGCAATAAGTGTATAATTATTATCATGACGTATATAGGGGGAATCTTGGTATAACGAAATATTTCTTAGAAACAACAAAACACAATTTTTAACATCAATGATTCACATTTTTTTAAGTAGATATTTTACTGTCTGTCTAAAATAACCCTACTATTATTTATTGTGGGAGAAAATTATGTAGGTATATTCGTGGCTTATGTTTCTAGTAGTTTCATTTAGTTTTTGTAATAGTGTTGGGAACAGCTAGTGACAAAAATGTTTTTATTTTAAAACATAATTATTAGCTGCAATAAAAATAAATATTTGACAGTTGGTTTGGTTGACGGCATATAAGTTTAAAATGTTGTAGCAAGCATTCACATCACACAGGCATACGCACACACACACACACACTTATACACAACTTGCGCATTTTTAATACTAGTAAGGTTTTTTTTTCATTCGAATAGCTCTTTTCTACAATCGAATAGTTCGAATGACTACCCTTTCGAATGATCATTCGAATTTGACATTCGCCCACGGCCCACCACTAACTTCGGCTTCACAACTTGGATAACCTCAAATTAGCATTTATTTATTTTTATTATTTTGTTATATTAACAGAAGTCAGTATAACAACAAGGGCATTCTTACTTTATCAGTAAATATGCCGCCAAAACAAGCGAAGAAAACTTTGTGGGTGGACTGTGAGCGATGCGGCTGTAGTATAACCTCAAATGATAAAAATATTCATGTAGAGTTGAACTGTGGGCGAGATCAAGTAAAATGCCCTTACGTTGAAGATAGGAAGCTGTTTACTTGGCTGCAGAGAACCGGTGTGGCGCCTGATGGGGCTCCGCGAGACGCTGTGCTGGTACACCCGTCGGCAGGGACACTGATTGGAGCGGTGATTGGTTGTCCTTTGCAGTTGAGCAGGGAAGGTGCTCCCATGATGGTGAAGCGAATGTGGCCGTCCAAAGCGTCGGCTCCGGCCGCTGTTATATTACCTGCAGCTGGTATGTCACTACAATGGTTATTTCTGATTCTCAGCAATTTTTTTTTACATTTTATTTTCATTTAAGTTAGTTCAGCAATTGAGCAATGTCAGAGATAGTGAAGTCTAAATTCACCTTGTTAATTTGGAGTTTACACAACGTTTTCTAAAATAAAAGTGCCAATTAAATAAAATATTTTCTTTAAAACACTCATTTCTTACAAAGATATAATAATGAGGAAAGTCTTCTTTTCAAATGATTTCCTAGTGATAGAAAATAGTGAAGCAACTATATTTCCATTTTCAGATTTGTCAGCTGCATGGAGCAATGACAACATGAAGGTAACAGTCACTGTGATTCAGGAGGAAATACCCAAGGCAACTCAGGTCACCATCAAACTCAACAACCATAAAACTGAGACAGATATTTGTGATATTTTAAAACAACATTTTTACAGCAATTTTATTTGTATTGGTAGCATTTTAGTTTACTATTATTTTGGAAAGAAATTAGAAATTGAGGTGCTCAATGTAAAATCAGACAAGTTAGATCATAAGGGTTGGTATGTGTTAGGTGAAAATACTAACTGGAGTATGGAAAAGGAAACCATACAAAAAATTAAGAAAAAACCACAGGTTTTAGGTGGTGCTGATGATATTTTAGATGAAATACAGACATTCATCAAAATATCATTCAGTATAGATGGTTTAACTGCTAACTTTCAACCTACAAGAGGCTTGCTACTCTATGGACACTCAGGAATAGGAAAAACAGCTATTTGTAAATACCTAATAGAGAATCTCAACTGTTATCACATAGAAATAAATGGTCCAGCTATTTTCAGTAAATATTTTGGTGAAACTGAAGGAACCATGAGGAGCTTGTTTGAAAAAGCTATCCAAAATCAACCAAGCATAATAATGGTTGATGAGATTGAAACAATATGCCCTAGAAGGTCTTCAGGTAGTACTGAGCAAGAAAGGCGAATTACTTCAGCGTTTGTTAACATGCTCGACAATTTACACGCCGAAAATAGCAGAGTTTTTGTATTAGCTACAACAAGAAAGCCAGAAAACATTGACCCGATGCTCAGACGGTTTGGTAGGCTAGACAAAGAAATAGAAGTTCCTGTGCCTGATAGAATAAGAAGGAAAGAAATTGTATACAGTTTGCTCAAAAATCTGCCAAATAAAGTATCTTCAGACGATATAGAAAATATTTCAGATTTAGCGCATGGTTACGTCGCCGCCGATTTAGTAAATCTGTGCACACAAGCAACTATGAAGTGCATAAAACGGTCTAGTGACTTTATTGAGCGTGATGATCTAATTGCAGCACTAACTATAGTAAGACCCAGTGCTATGCGGGAATTACTGATAGAAATACCTAACGTAAGGTGGACAGATATTGGCGGACAAGACGACTTAAAGTTAAAGTTGCGTCAGGCCGTCGAATGGCCGTTGAAACACGCTGAGAGCTTCCGAAGACTAGGAGTAAGGCCTCCGGGTGGCGTACTGCTCTACGGACCCCCGGGCTGCTCGAAAACAATGATAGCGAAAGCTTTAGCAACCGAAAGTGGTCTAAACTTCCTATCAATAAAAGGGCCCGAATTGTTTTCGAAATGGGTTGGCGAATCTGAGAGAGCAGTCAGAGATTTGTTTACAAAAGCACGTCAGGTCGCGCCGTCTATTATTTTCTTTGATGAAATGGACGCTATAGGTGGAGAAAGAGGGGCCGGGGAAGCTGGAGTCCATGAAAGAGTTCTAGCGCAACTGCTAACTGAATTGGATGGCGTTGTACCTCTCAACTCCGTTACTATTTTGGCGGCAACAAATCGTCCGGATAGGATGGACAGAGCATTACTAAGGCCAGGGCGGTTAGATAGACTGATCTATGTTCCATTGCCAGACTTTGAGACTAGGTTGCAGATCATAGAGTTAAAACTAGGAAAAATGGCAACAAGTGATGATGTGAACTCACATAATTTGGCTACAAGGACTGAGGGATTTTCGGGCGCTGAGCTCCAGGCTCTTTGTCATGAAGCCGCGTTGAGAGCCTTGGAGAAAGATCTTGACTGTCCAGAAGTAACTATGGAGCATTTTGAACATGTCCTCAAAGATTTTAAGCCAAGAACACCCGAATCTTTATTGAAGGTTTACCAAGAATTTGCTTTGGGACAAAAGTCTGGGTAAATAGTTTTAGATGCCTGGCTCTCGATCCAGTACTTGTTCGTGCTCATAGGTTTTTGGGACAGGTGTCGGCGAATTTTGAGTATGACGGGTGACGCGAATAATGCTAGCAGAAGTTGATTGATGAGTACTTTTTGATCTGTCAGAGAATTGATGAGTCTATTTATCAGTTGAGGTTCCACTAACTTTGGTCTTTATTTCCATTTAACATCAAATATTGTCCCCTTACTCTCTATAGCCGTTTGAAGCTTTTCCCGCAAATTGCTTGCTTAAAGTATTGTGTTGTGTGCAGTGGCGAGTTAATAGCGTAATTATAAGTAAAAGTGCCTTACTTTCCTAAATCATTTATTTAATAAGAATCCTTAAAATCTATTTGTATATAAATTATTATTAACTCTAGTCCTTATTTTTTAATCACATCAATTTGAATTGCTTCTGCCTTATTTTTAGGTACAAATACCAAATTGTTATCTTTTGGTGTAAACAAAAGATGTTTTTATTTTTTGAATAAAAAGTTGAAAATTTAAGTAGTAGTTATTAGACCGACACGATCTAGGTTATATCGATTAAATATATTTGGAATCTCAAACTGATCCGAAGGAAACGAATCAAGTTGACATAATTATAGATTCTTCCTTTATCACGCGATTTATATTCAAACATCGATGTTCTAACGATTTTATGTCGATCGCGTCAATAATAAGTACCTACGTCAATTGAACAACGCATTGAAATCCTTATAGTAATTATAACTAGTTTCTTCAGGACATAATCAGGCCTAAAAATAGGATGCGTGGGAACTTAAAAATATATAGGTGCACATGAACCAGATATTAGTTATTAACCCTATAATGTCATTGTTTGAATATACATACAAATACAAAAACAGTCCTACAAACATGGGATTTTACAACACAGCAATGTTTTGTCTTGCTAGCATTGGCGTACCTAGCTGAAATTAAATTTTAGAAATTATTAGGCCACAAAAACAAGTTTAAATGGGTAGAAATTATTAAGAGAAAGACGTGGCCAAACGCTAACCTACTTAAGCTATCAGGTTGTATTCTGGAACAGGACAGGAAAATAAGGTTCTATGTAGAAAAAAATTGTGCGCGTTACCCATTTAGGTACGCCAATGTTGCTAAAAAAACTATTTTAAATGCAAGTTTACACACTTATACTATGGTATATAATATTAAACTTACTCATGTCGTATGCGTTTTGCGTATCATTATATTTACAATACGCAAAATTCTAATTCATAGTTTTATACATATTGCAACTTTCCATACATACGTTAGTTTCGAATCCACGAACGAAACAAAATGAACAAAATATCATTTCCAGTTTCACACATTTTGCGTTCGTTGATTCGATATTCAGTACCTCAACCATGAGTTCTATCGAATTGCTTTCAATATGTTTTTTACGCATCGAAACGCTGTACCTAATCTTTTATCCGATTTTAGTTCCTTACGTAACCGCTAGAGACGTTAGACGGTTTCCCATACAAATATTTTGCGGCGTCGCTAGCGAGTTTAGTGAGAAAAACTCATGGTCGAGGTACAGATTGCATCTTATCGATGCGCTCAAGAAAATACGTACTCAAGCACGAACGAATGACCTGCGATATTGGACCTTTTCAGAGGGTTAGAGCCCTCTGAAAAGGTCAAAATATTTATGAGTCAGCCATCAAATTTTGTAAATAAATCGCGATAGTATGAACGAATAACATTAGACTGAAATGTAGGTAGGATTTGGGATGAGTTGGGTTATTTACTTAATAACACATAGTACACATTCTATAAAGATATTCATTTAAATGTGATTTGCTCATGGATGGGTTTCCGCTTGACCACAATCTCACCTGATGCTAAGTGTAGATGTGGCCTAAGATGGACCATGTTTACCCACAAGATGCTCATTCGCTCTGCCCTTTACTATCAAACTCGTTCTTTATTTTCTTACTTGTTTATTTTGTATCTTTTAAGTCTTTTTGATCTAAGTAAACGAATACTTACATAAAATTAATGGAAAGTCACGCAAAACCAAGTGTTTTTTTAAGGTGCAATGCACTGTAGGTAATATTATTATTTAATTGTCCACTTTTTAGGTGGTATAAAATGGACTATATTTTTTTTTATTTAATATTTTATTCCAGAAAGTTGAGAATTTATAAATGTTAGATTTTCGATCAGTCTTTTGAAAAAAGGATACTCAACATTTTATAGCTGTTAGTCTATATTATTAGCGATATTAAGCTGCGGTACTTTTTATTCCATCTGCAGCCTTACTTCGTAAGACAATTTCAATCGACCATTATGATAAATGACCATAATATGAAAAATATTTAGATGCATGTACGCACGGGAATTATTTTAATAAGAGTACCATTTAGGCACACACTGATATAACTATAATAAGTTAATCAGGTCATAATGGTTTCTGATACAAGGAAGAAGTACTTTGTCACAATAATGGGCCCTAGGTATTTTAGTGCTTCATCAACCAAGTATTCTTATATCCAATGGGCCCCTCGCATTCATATACCAAATGGGCCCCCAACATTTTAATGCTTAATGAGGCCTGGCATTATAAGGTCCATTAGATTTCATGAAAATTAGTGTACACGTCTTTATTTAACCCACCATACCTCGATAAATATCAACACCTAAAGGGCTCCAAGAGCTCTTCCCTAGTGCTCCATTTAGATATGTAGCGCCAGAGTAGAGTATGAAATCTGCACGAAACCCTATCAAAAAAAGTTTGCAAATACATCTACTACTACAAAATCATTTGGAATGGGGCTAGAGGCGACCCAGTCGACATAATTATCACCACAATACAAAGCTACTCTCTACATTCTACTAGGAAATCAGGAAGCATCTACAAGGAATAAGAAGAATAACAGAATAGAAAACGATACTCTTTCATGCTCATACCAAGGAACCTATTAGGAGGGAGAGAGAGGGAAAATCTCAAGTACAATACATTTTTCTCCATAACCTCCATACCGTCCTTATTCTTCAGAAACCATTAGTCAATTCACTCTTATACGCGCAGGATCTCAGTGTGTCGGTTGTAGCAGATGGCGATCCAGTCGGGCTGGGTGGCGCCCCACTGGATCTGGTTGACCTCGCCCTCGGCCGCCGTGTAGGCCAGGATCGGGTCCTCGATGGCGCGCGGCATCTGCTGGATGTCCCAGATCAGGGCCTGGTGGTCGTCGCCGGCCGTGCAGATGTGGCATGAGCTGAGGAATAGTATATGTATACTGTCATTTTAAGATATAAGGGAAGAGGAAGACCAAAGAAAAGATGGATGGACTGTGTGAGAAAGGATATAACCACAAAGAAGTTGAATGATGAGATGACGGCTGACCCTAAGTGAATAGGAATAAGAGCTGGATGATGATGATGTCTGTCATTTTAAGAAAAATACCTCGCACAATACATCATCATCGACTTGTATACTGTCCCACTGCTGGGCACGGGTCTCCTATCAGAGGGATTAGGCTGTAGTCCACCACACTGGCCTAATGCGGGCTGGCCATCTTCACATGCCGTCGAGAAAATCTCCCAGGCATGTAGGTTTCCTCACGATGTTTTCCTTCACTGTTGCCAGTGATAATTATGCACATGGTTTCGAAAAGTCAGAGGTGCGTCTAGCCTAGCGCCTATTCGTATTCGAGACCTTTGACTTGGGAGTCCAGTGGTCTATTCCAGTCCCCTATGCTATCACAAAATACATATTAGACGCAAATTACAATGATTGGACAGCAGAAGCTAAACAAACCGATGCCGATAGTAGTGTTGTCAAGACTATGCAGTAAAAACTATAGTAAGTATAAAAAAACACATTGGGATATGTGCTGTATTGAACCAGGGTTCCTTTACAAATAAATATTTTCAAATACACAAAAACAACAACCTGTAACATAGGTAGGCGCAGTAACCGATCGCTCAGCTCAAATTTTTTGACATTCGTTACCTATACTTGCTTAGGTGGAGACAAAACGTAACGAAATCATTGCGGTGAAATCCTTCAAGGAGTTTATAATGTCTCACCTATGAGGTGCCCAAGCGATGCCGTTGACGCAGGCCCTGTGGTTGTTGAGCCTGGCCACCGGAGTGCACGGCACCCGCACGTCCAGGATGATGACCTCGCACGCGTCCATGGCGACTGTGGCCAGGTAGTTAGGGTCCTGCTTGTTCCACGCCAGCCGGAGTAGCGGGGTGTGTTGGGGGTCCTGTGGAGACAGGTGGATGTAATCACATGAATAAAGGCCTGTTTCACCGCCGCACAACCGTCACAAGCCGCTAACCGTTAGATAAATTACAAAATGAACAAGTTTTGTATGAAATTATCTGCCAAGTAATTTAACGGGAACATATCAATGAGCTGTGATAGGCCCTAAATATTCCTTGAATTGCACCATTGTTCCAAGTTGTGAGGCTATGGTTGTATAGTCATAATCCAACAAGTAGCGGCGGGTTTAGACGGGAGAGACAATGCTAAGCATAAAGTTATGCTTATGTATGTCAAATTTGTAATACAATTTGACATACAGAAGCCTAAGTTTATGCTTAGCATCGTCTCTGAATATAAGCCTATAAGTTGTAGGTCTGGGGTATGCTGTAATGAGGGGTATGCTGTCTGCCATCAGGGTAGGAGTAAGTTGGACTCATACTGGCTTAAAACTATACTTGCCTTCTATTGTCAAGACTTCGACAAGTGTGTAATTCAGCCTATCCAACTGCTATAAAAAATTAAAAAAAATTATGATTAATGAAAATGAACCTCATAGATGATGGTGGAGTGTTCGAGGTGCCGGAGGTCGAACATGCGCACGGAGCCGTCGGCGCCGACCGACGCGAACATGTCGCGGCCGCCGCCCGCGCGGCTGAACGCTATGTCGTACACTTCCTGAAACGATCACTTACACTTTGAACATCTGCAATGTAACATTATGTAAGACAGGTGCAATAAGTTGCCACATAATAAATACAAATTGGGATTATTTTGATACTAAAAAAACTATTCTTTAAGAGAGAATCATGGACGATTCTCTGAGTTTGTTTCGGCGTTTCTTCTCAGAGGTCGTCAGTTAGGTAATGCCGACGCCATTTAGCACATAACCGCAAAACATTGACTTGTGAGAAATAATTATAATTTCATTTCATGATATCAAGCAAAATAAAAAAAAATACATTTTACCTTATCATGAGCAATAAGCTGCGTCTTCACATGGCCTGACACCTCATTGACCCTCCCAAGTACTTGTCCTGTCTCCAGACCCCATATAGTGCAGGTGGTGTCAATACTGCTGGTGCCGATCAGATTGGGGTCCACCTCATTCCAGTCGAAGGATGTGAGGGGGGCGCAGAAGTCGGAGTTCTTGTTGTTGTTGAGCACACACTCGAACAGAGTGTAGGGCTCTCCGGCGCGCCAGATGCGGAGGTAGTCGCCTGATGGAGAATGTTGTATAGAATTGTGGAATCATATTAGATTAATTTATTCACACTAGTCTATACTAATATTATAAAGAGGAAAGATTTGTTTGTTTGTTTGTTTGTAATGAATAGGCTCCGAAACTACTGGACCGATTTCAAAAATTCTTTCACCTTTGGAAAGCTACATTATCCCCGAGTAACATAGGCTATATATCATCACGCTACGACTAATAGGAGCGGAGTAGTAATGAAAAATGTAGCAAAAACGGGGAAAAAATTATAAGACCACGCGGGCGAAGCCGCTGGCGGGAAGCTAGTATAGTATATAGTTCTAGTACGACCTCCTTCCTTTGAATAAAAACTGTAAATTCGTCAATTATATATTTATTTGAGTTCATTTGTTTATGGGCGATTCTCTGTAAACTCGTAATCGGCTGTCCTGACCGTTTTTTTCATAAAGTAATTGTATTATTTAAAAGAAAATCACTCCTAATGATACTTTAACCCCGAAACTTAACGGGCCCATTGTTTTTAGAACCATACCAATTTTAATTATTTTTCCAGACGCGATAGAAGCTCTAAAAATACAGTCCCCTGGCTGTCCCCATCACTGTATTCTCGCCTAGAAACAAGGTTTACGAAGGAGTTATTGAAATTACATACATTTCGCAGTTATTATATTAAGAAGAATAATACAATTAATATTATTTACGTAAAACTAGATCTCATTATGAATTTTATTTTATTCGTAAACACCTGTAAACTTTGTCCCCAGAATTTCTATACAGTCCCCTGCCAAAAATTTAAAACCCATAATTATAAAAACTATATTACTTAGAAACGTTTTATAGGGAGAAACGAAACGCAATTATAGTGTAGTTGGCAACCTTGCTGAATGCGGCGTCGAGACGCCATTTGGTTTAGTATCAGAGTGTCATTTGTGAGGTGAACACGCGTTTGGTCCGCTACCACACACAGTCCTCTGGTAAGTAATAATATTTATATGTTAATTATTTCAGTTATCGCTATATAGTTTATTGTTTTCTTTTTTATGTCTAAATTGATCGGTAGGTTTTTAAAAAACTATTTTACATCAGTTTTGTAAATATTGTGAAATCTATCCTAAATACACAGTCCCCTGGCAACAGTCCTCTGCCTGAAAATGCAGCAGGGGACTGTTTTACACAACAGGGGACTGTGTATTTTGCGTATTGGTTATTGTATTTATGTATTTTTTGTGTAAATTTATCCGCTAATCTATTTTATTAACGTAAGAGTAATCAAAGTATCATTGCTTCGCCTTATTTTCCTTAATAAACTTATATTATTTTACACAGGCCGATCTAACACAAATGATAGTTCTCCTGGCTCCTAAAAAGAAAAAGTCATCCGGAAAGGTCTACAGAAAAAGAGCAAGCAGAATAAGCAGAGTGACTACAATATCAAAGAAGAAAAATGACCCTGAAAAGAGAGAAAAGGAGAAGTTGAAGTACCAAAAGAAGAAAGAAAAGGGTTTGCGAAAAATACTAAAGGACATGAGGCAGCATGACAGAGCTGCCTTAAAGAAATGGAAAGAACATTGTTCTGTATATCGAGCCAAAAGACTAAGACTGAAAAGCGTCACTGGATACATATAGTATCTGCTTCTGGAATTGATAACGGCGTTAATACGGCGGAAATACTTTTGTACGAGAAAAAAACGCCTACAAGACCACGCTGCTCCAGTTCCAGTTCAAATATCTCCAGCTCCAAGCCCAGCAGTCTCCAGTACTAGTCTACAGCAAAGAAAGAAAGAAGTTAGTATTAAAAAAGAAGTTTAACAGAGAAAGAAATGAAAAGACCCCACGTTTAGAGAAAAAGCTTGAGAAGTACAAAAACTAATCTTTTTTGTACTTCTCAAGCTAAGCGAGAATTGATAGTAAAAACAAGAAAATCGTTGAAGATACACCTAAGACAAAGATTTTGAAAATGTTACAGGAGCCTGATCGAAGAAAAGAAGTAGTCAAGAAAGCGTTGTTTGGCGACGTCATAATTAAGCAGTTCAAAGAAAATTATTCCACATTGAAATGTACTAAAGAGAGACAAATCTTTCAAAAAGCTGTTACTGGCAGTATTGTACAAAACCTGTATTTTTTTCAATGGCTTAGATGTACCTGTAGTTAAACAACAAGTAAAATACCATATACCATATATTCTGATATACCATAGTTATATCAGAAGCCCAAATACAAGTTGTTTCTTCTTTCTTATAAAAGAGCTGTTCATAAAAAAGATAATAGTAATAGAAGATAATAATAGTAATGGGAGCCATTGCCAAAACTGTGAAGAAACAGAAGAGATATCTTCTTGACACAGTTTTTAATCTTTATAAAATGTTTATTACTGGCACTTAAAAATTAGCTACCAAACATTTTGTCGACTCCGTCCAAGTTGTGAAACCAAACGCTTAAAACCCCGATAGGTGTCTTTGCATAGTTGACAGCAACATAGACATGAAGCTTAGCGCACTTCATACTGCTAACACATTGACTCACAACAATCACCACAAGTTGCTGGAAGATCTATACATATTGGGACCGTTAGAATGTGATTGTTTGGCGAGAACATACATCATGTCATACTTGCCTTGGTAAAAACCCAAAATATAAAAAAAAATATAACGGAAACGTCATAAAATATAAAATGTGGTTTTCCGAGAGACAACAAATCCAAGATTTTAGGTGCCTCAGCAGATCCTTAACAGTCCCCTGATGCCTCAAACAGTCCCCTGTCACGATTTTTTGGAAAATCGCGAATAACTCGGAAAATACGTATAATTTCAGTCAGCCTCCTTATCTCACTAAAATAATAGTTAATTTTCTACGAAATAAGACACAATTTATTGGCAAATGGCAAAAAAAATTGCCAGGACAGCATTTGTATGGGACTGTGCGAGCTTACAGAGAAATGCCCTTATTATGTATTACTTATGTGGTGCCCAAGATACAGGCCTAGCCTAGTTTGGGACCATTGGAAATTGCTAAATAAAGTTATATTTGGCAAATAAATTTTTATTTTTATTATTTATATTATTTAAAATTTTAGGGCATCTTTGTTTTTAAGGTTTCTAAGAACCACATTATATTATTGAGCATGCTTTAACTCACCACTGGTGGCCAGCAGGTCAGGGTAGACCCCCTTGCTGTCAGGGATCCACATGATCTTAGTGGTAGGGTATGGGTGATCAAATGTGCTTTTAGCACTGAATTCACTTGTGTCTTCATCCAAGGATATGATTTGTACCTGAAAAATAAATAAAGCAAGTAAAAATATATACAATATAAAATAAACCAGTTTTTTTTATTTTGTGGGTGAAATAATCCCAGCAAGAGGACTGATCGCCCGTCTGGTGCCAGTGTCCCCGAAGATAAATAACCAGTTCTTTCCCGTCAAAGTAATTATGATCTAAATTAGGTATATTATCAGTTCCATTATAGTCTACCACAGCATGGCATGCAAATGTTCTACAAGTTACGATAATGTTGATAAAAATCAAACCTTCCCTTCCATAGGAAGTTCTTTCCAATAGACATATTATTCAGTACCATATGTGTGATTTAGTGAATTGAGGGATGTTAACAATACTTAAAATAAACAGTGTTAAATTAAAGTACCTTGTTATTATACTCCTCAACAAAGCTTCCGAGAGCCAGGCGGAACCGTTTGTCTGGCCTGACTGACCAGTTCATGGAGTACAGTGGCCATGGTGCTTGATATCTGTTGAAGAAAACATGTTGTTAATCTGTAATATTATGTATTTATGAGTAATGTTGTATCTTAGTCGTTTAAAAAAAGTCTATTAAAATTTACTTCAAATATGCTTTGCATGTATTACAGGAATAAAAGATGGTAACTTTAACACTTACTTGTATATTTCCTTGCGTTTTGTGCTGGAACTTGTAGTACTTGAACTGCTATGTGGCATTGACATTTTGCCTGGCCAAATTTACTTCTGGGAAAAGTAAATTATGATTATTTAAATCTTTACGACAAAACTTCACATATCAACTCTTGTTCAGTGTTTAAGGATGATTTTAATGTACTTTATTCCAATGTTTAGTGTAAAAGGAATATATTTTAACAATTATTTTCGGACAAAATTAAAGCTAAATTGGAGCACTGTATTGTTCAAAACAAACCTCGTTTTATAATGAGATTAGTACTTCTGTCAAGATTTCAACACATAGATTGTATTAGTAATAGAAGTTGTAGATGTTTAATTAGGACAAAACCTATTTTGTAACTTTATTTATAAACTTTAGTCCATGTGAAACGAAAGCATTATTTTTGCAATTTTGACAATTCCGACGACAAATTGACAATTGAGGATATGACATTTAAGGCAGGTGTTGCCATTTGTCTCGTTGACTATTGATTTTAACAGTGTTGCTAATAGTGTTGTTAATAGACGCAATTTTTTTTATCACGAGTAGACAATGGTAGACAATTTGTTTAGACCCGGACAACAAGTTTGGCGAGAACTGTAAGTACATAGATATCAAATCTAGTGCTAATTAGAGCCCGTGTAACGTAACCCACTACATTCAAGTTTTAATTCGTTCTTCGCCGATTGTAGGTCCATACCTAGACATTTTAGAACAATAGTTGCTGAGACAATACAATACAATTTACAAGTTTTATTACTAAAACCTTTGCGTAAAAAGTTATTCTTGTCAATTTCGAAAGGCATTATGTGCGTGAAGCGAAAATGCTTACCTACTGTGTTGGAAATTATTTTCGTTTCACTTACCTACATAATTTGTTTTGTTTTGTTTTAATTTTTTCTTGTACATTGAATGAATTATTACTCCTACGAAAGTGACGAAGTAAAATAAAAGTACCTAATGTGTTATTGCCTCATTGAGTCCTTGGTCTGACCCTAAGCGCGACTGGTGCGCTAAAGATTGTGGGTTCGGTTCTCGAGTTGAGCAATGTTGCTGGATTTTTGTGTAAAATTCTGAGTACAGTTCTCGCCAAACTTATTGTCCGGGTTGAAGTTGGTACGTGCAAACTTTAACCCAGCCGTAAAAATCGGAGAAACAAAAATAATAGATGTCAATAAATATAAACGAACGCTCAAGTCGTAGGCTGTCTTTTTTAATTATTCTAATCCAATGTTTTTCTTTCTTCGATTTTTACGGCCGAGTTAAAGTTAGCTCGTGCCAACTTCAACCCGGACAATAAGTTTGGCGAGGACTGTACCTACTTAGTAAATCGGAATCCAAATTAGTGCCCGGTTTATGGCAAAAGCCTCTCATACCGGCGAACTGTGGATGTATAGCAGTAGGTACCTTTGCCAAACTCTTCGGGGAATACAGGCGTGATGGTATGAGTTCATGTATTAGGTATTTGATTCTCTTTACCTTACTATTCACTTCCGCAAAATTAGCCACATTACGTTCTGATAATATATTATAATAATATTATGTGTATGGCATTGTATGGCATTAACCAAGTAATTATTTTAATAATTAAATGAAGAAAGTGATTTCATTAAAAGCAAGCAGTTTAGTTAGAAATTATGAATTAGCTAATGTTACCTAATTACCTTACTCCCGGATGTTAGATCTTGTTGAAATTGTATATCGTCGTATAATACCGACGTTTTTGATACCGACGCCTTTAATACCGTCACCATTAATACCGATGCCTATAATATCGATGCCAATAATACCGACGCCAATAATGCCGACGCCGATAATATCGACGCTTATAAAACCGACGCTGATATTACCGACGTCTATATTACCGACGCCTACAATATCTACGCTTATAAAACCGACGCTAATAATACTGACGTCCATAATACGGACGCGTATAATACCGACGTTTTTGATATAATATCGACGCTTAATAATAGCGATATCTATAATACCGACGCCTATAATATCGACGCTTATAAAACCGACGCTGATAATACTGACGTCTATAATATCGGCGCTTATAATACCGACGCTGATATAATACCGTCGCGGCGTCGCCTATAATGTATCGACGCTTACAATACCTTTACAATACTTTTTTGTTTTGAAGGGTACACGGACCCTCGAGGTGGTCCCATTTAAATTTGAAAAATAAGTTCCATCATGCATGGCACAATCGACCTTATTAATTCAGTGCGCATGCGTTGAGCTCCGGTTAAGGACATCGCTTTCTTTGTTACGTCAACATTCGTTTAGGGACTAGTGATATAATTAGTTGCGCAAGAGTTGCTCGCGCATTTCATACATATCACTCATAGATCATAATAAAATTATTATTATAATTTCGTACCAAATTATGCGAGAGTAAATATAAAAATATAAAATACATACCAACAGACGAATTAATAAAAAAAAAAAAAACATTTTTAGCTGTTTGTTCTTCAGACCTTATTTTAAAAATTTTCTGTATAATTTTATGTCTTCTTTATGTATCTGTTAATAATTTGTGTATATGGGTTTACTTTGCCTGAATTAAATTTAATTATTATTAATAACCATTCTATTTTTCTAATCGGTAGCTAAGATAGGTAATTTAGGTATTAATTTTGCCTTATTTGGCCTGGCCAGGCCGTGAGCGGAAAGTCTTGGGTACGATGGGTTGAGCAAAGTATTGCTGAGATTTTCTATGAAATAATTAGTTCGGCATACCAGCGAACTATTGGAGTACATTAGTACAGGGATACAGTAATGGTATGCAATATGTTAAAAAAACCCGGTCCGAACTGAAAGGGGTATTTAGGTATCCCAAACACATTACCAAATAAAAAAACCATAAAAGTAAGGCTGTTAATGAAGTTTTAAATGCACGATTTTTGTACAACAATTACCAAAATTGCCCAAAATCAAGCAATTTTCTTAAATGTGACAATACTTTTATAAAAAGTAGCCTATGTCCTTTCTCAGGCTCAAATTTCATTTAAATCGTTCAGTAGTTTTGGCGTGAAAGCGCGACAGACAGACAGACAGAGTTAAGTACTTTCGCATTTATAATAGTAGTAAGGTTTTTTTTACTTGTAAACTGAAAAGAATAACATAAATGTAATCTAATATCGATACCTAATCAGAGTTATTCCCAGTTGTCCCCACCGTCTATGTCTCCACTGGTGACAAATGGGAAAAACATTCCCATTTGTCACCAGTGGTGGCATCCCCAGTGAGCCCCGCCTTACTGGGGACGTATTTATTTATTTTTTCCATCTGTCACCACTGGTGGCAACTGGGAACAAGAGTGGCCATTCCCATTTGTCACCAGTGGAGACGTAGACGGTGGGGACAACTGGGAATAACTCCCTAATAATATTACCTTATAGGGTTTTCTTAACATGTTGTATAAATTATGTTTTATTCGAAACGCACTCTGTGGTTAGATAGAAATTCCTTGGTTAATAACGCTAGTGTATTTTACGTCCATTTACAACTATACAGATATGCTGTAATTATCACTTCAGTTTATGAAAGTTGTACTTTATGTAAATGCTGCGAATAATTGAGGGAAATGGAGTAAGAGCTGAGAAGCCGGTGAAGGTTGGCCTTCGTTATCAGTGTTGCAGTACCTACTGGTAGTGCGAGGGGACGTTGTGTAACTCAAGGAATTCATTGGCAAAGCTTTGGTAAAAGGTTCTCAGAAAACTGCGCTTATTGTTGGCGCTTACTTATTTTTTCTGTATTTTCTTTAGATTTTCATTTTTATCTAATTCGGCTAAAAAAAGAGGAACTTGGATTTACTGTCTATAACGACTGATAAAATAATATTATATTAAAATACTGCCTCGTTGGTATAGATAGCGGTCCTAAGAGCAACTGCTACGCTATAGGTCCTGGGTTCGATTCCCGGGTCTAACAGTGTTGTTGGGTTTTTCTGTGTATTTCCCAGTAGCACCTCGGAGTCTGGATTTGTGACCGGTTGATGGCTCGTCAGCGAACAATGGATGTACGTTAGTACACCTCTGCCTAACCCTTTGGGGAATACAGGCGTGATGGTATCTTATGTTGTCTCTTAAATAAAATATCTTCGACCTTTTTGAACAACCTCTTCATTCATCAAGCTAGGAACTACAAAAACTGACCTGAGTAGCAGGGGCTTTACATTTCACTAAAGAACTTCAATTCGAAAAGTTTATGATTTTGTATTAAAATGTATATATAAATTAAAAGTGTATGACTCATACATCATAAAAAATCTATTACGTTAGGTATTTCTTTTATAAATAGAATATGTTGTTATTTTTAATTCAAATTAACAACATGATAAAATTATGATTTCGCGCGCTTTATACATATATACCATACATACATATACTATACATACCATGCGTCGACATTTATTTGTAAAATTACTAGCAAGTCCATTATTAAGAACTGGCACTGATAATATCTTTAACCTTTAGATTTCTATGAACTTTATAATGTAACGGACATTATTTAATGTCTTAGACCAACACATTATATTATCTGCACATAGCTTGCCTCGCAATATTATATTGTTGTTTGTTGAATGTTATGAGTAAGGACCGGTTGAGAAAGAGGACTTCAAGTTCATAATTTAAAGCTGATAGCGTATCATAAATTGCAGAAGATTAGCAGACGCAGAACCAATACGTGCTAATAGTGGATTAGAACTTCAGAGATCCTAATCTTGCTTAAAGGAACTGCGGCAATCCAGATACCAATCTATGTGGTACTTGCTAGTGAAACCCCATGTGCCTGAACAGCCGAATACCCGAACGAGGGATGATTTCTAACGCTGATGAAGAAGCTTCATATGTTACCATTGGCACGGAAGAAGGAATTTATGTTTACTGTCAATGTTATTGTTTTAGTTAATAAATAATCATTGGGTGTGTCTGGCTGTTAAAAGCCCTTCTAAAAAATCTGGACTCATTTGCTAAATGCGGCTGACTGTCATTTTTAGTTTTAGTTGACACTGTTGACAGCGATTGCCGCTTAGCGATCGCCATTTTGCTTATAAGAATCTATATGCGCTTTTATCGGCCAGGCGCGCCCATTGACGATGTCTGTGGTCTAGTGGTTCGAGTTCCAGTCTGCTGATCACGAGGTCGTGGGTTCGATGGACGTCCACAGGACACAAATATTTATCATGAACTTAAGTGTTTGTGTTTATCTGGGTGTTTCTTATACATGAATATTAAAACTTAAGTATTTACAATAACCTAACCTAAATTAAAAATTTAGAAAACCCCCGACACGAAATGTTATTTGCTATTTTGTGGTGGCGGCCATCTTGGATTTCAAATTTATCATAGTGTATAGTATTCTACTAGTCAAGCCCTTTCATTTGATACCCATATTGACGGAGTTGTGAAAAAAATTGTAATCCGCTGTCTTGTAGCGGCGGCCATCTTGGACCGATTTTCATCAAACATAGCTAAGACACTCCCGACTAATTCACCTTTCAAATAAAAAAAACAAAATCAAAATCGGTCCATCCATTGGGGAGCTACGATGCCACAGACAGACACACACACACACACACACACACACACAGACACTCAAACTTATAACACCCCGTCGTTTTTGCGTCGGGGGTTAAAAAAGAAGTTGGTTGCTTTGCATAGTACATGCTCTGTTTAGTTTGGGACTAGTTGGTGCTGTGTAAAGTGTCCCAGGATATTTATTTTCTTTATTGTTTATCCTGTTTCTTTTCGACAAGACCCTGCTGGATATGTCAAATCGTGCCTAAACGGCATTACATGTGTTAATTTACTACTCAACTACTACGCATATCCATTTAGGCGGCAAATACCACACAAGCAGTACATATAATACATCTTACAAAGCCTCACTGCTTAGGTCAAGGTTCTCTATATTAATAGCAGTCTTTTGTCCGGCTGTAACATTTGTCTTGTTTTGACAACACTCACGCGCAGTTCTGTTCGTCAAAGGTTAATACAAACTGGTTAGATTAACTTTTTATTGTGATCTGTATTGTTCTGAGAAATGTGCTCTTGCCTTGGTTTGATTGGTAGGTGCTTGTTTATTGGGTGTAAACGTGATCTAGTTATAAGTCCTGCAAATTGATAATGTGCCTGGCGGCCATCTTGGTGACGTAAAAATGACGTAACCGCTCTCAGTACGCGTTAGCACCACTAATCGGCAAGTACGGTGGATGACGTCACTTTGAGGTTAATTAAACAAGGTCCCAGTTCATTAGCAACTTGCGGGACATATATTCCTCATTGGTCTGCAGTATCACTGTATTCGAAGGGGTAGGTAGATGGGTACTTAATGTACAACCACATTATTGATCGAAGACACCCACAGTTCGCCGGTATGTTTAGGTCCCATGTGATAGGGGGCGAGCCTATTGCCATCAACCTTCACAGAAAATCCAACAACACTTTACTCGACCCGAGGATTGAACCTAGGACCTTTAGCGTAGCAGTCGCCCTTAGGACCACTAGACCAACGAGGCAGTCCTACAATAAGTTGTTGCAAACTTTCATGTTTTTGTCGATCCACTTCAAACAAACTTAGCCAACGCATCTTTTGCAATACTTCAGTATCGACGAATTCGATCAGTTTCGACGGCAGCCGTCAACACGGGGAAGTGACCTCTGCTGATCAGATTAATCGAACAATGCCCATCGCTACACCTTGACCCGCGACCTTTCGCTGCGTGCTAAAACAATTACTTAATGAAAGGTTGACCATTCTGTGTTTAGATTTTGAGATATGTTTATGAAGGATTGTTCGGCTAATGGTCTTGTTGCTGCCGATATGAATTTAAGTAGACACTTAATATCTATCAACTTTTTGACTTGATAACAATTACGCAAATCAAGCAATTTGCGAGGAGTGTGTATCAGTTATACGTTGAATGGATATCTGTCTCACTGTCTCTTAGGCTGCAGATACTTGATGATGTTATGCTCCAAACATAATTCGGATTAAGTATATTTTAATGCTAACTAAAAGAAAAAAACAAACAAATCAATTACAACAGTCTTACCCTAAAATGCCCCGGACAACAACGCAGTTTTTGGTAAACCTCAAACCTTTATTAACCTCACCATGTTTCACATTACAAAATTACGGGAATTCTGTGTTGGTTATGTATGTAAAGTAAGTGTTAGGTAGAAATTGGGCACTGTTCACCTTGTTATAGTAAAATTAAGCTGGTAAGATGCGTCCCAAATCACGCCTTTGTTTTGGCAACACTAATCATTCAACACCAAAATTGCAATGTTTGGTAGGAAGTAACAAAATATAACGACGTTGTAATCGACGCCGACGCCTCCGCTCACATAATACTTAATTACTAATTAAACAATCATGTTTGCACTTTGCAGGATGTATAGAACATATAAAGTTCAAGGTTTTTATGTGATCTAATCTTTGTATGTTCAACTCCATCAAACAGGTAGATTGTTAGATAACATATCGGCGGAAATTTCAAAGGAATTTATGACCACGTAATATAGAGAACACTAAAGCAAGTTACCACACTTGGGCAAGTCCAATTAACTTTGTAAATTACCGTATAAATAAAACCAAAATAGTTTAGTTACGGTAAAGACAAAAGAACGTACATGATTCTATTTCGACATATTAGTCGTGATAAGTAGGTGCACAATTTGTGCAGTGAAGTAAGAAAAGGTATAAGTACTTATGCTATTTTTACAATTAATTATGATATTTGTGATATTATTTTGTAAAAGGCGCATTATAAATTACCTATCTATATCATTTAGCCAAATCTAATCTCCCAGTATTTAGTTTAAAAATGTTTTTATCGTTCCCGCTAAAAAATGTGCTCTTATAGCTGAAGTTAGATCAAAGTCTTGAGCGAAAATCCTCCCGTCTTAGAAAACCATTTCACAAGGAAGGTTATTAAAAAAGTTTGTGGATGTTTCGAGAATCCTAAACTGTATTACAGCTGTCGAAATAGCAGTAAGTGCATAATTATATGGTTGCTCTTGTGTTGTGCATGTCGACACACAGCAGACTAATTAAAACGCATAATTTATGACACGTACAACACACGTAGTTTACGACAGCGTCTGTCTGTATGATGCGACCGAGTGTCATCCATGAGTTTAAATTAGTTGTAGTTTTGTAATTAATCTTTTGATTGCAAAATAGATGCAATAAGTGGTGCTTCTGTGTTGGATGTTTTCGATAGGTTTAGAAAGTAGCTACCACGAAGGGGATCATTGATGCATTGCTAATGACAGAGTACGACATGATTGGTAATGCATTGTAATCAAAGGGAAAAGTTGAAAAAAATACTATAATTTTTAGTAGCGTTTTTAGTGTCCGCTGCCAGATGAACTCAAAAAGGGACCTCAATGACACATAAATTAAGAAAAAATAAATACTAAATGGCAAAACCAGAATATAGGTGAAAAAATTATATTAAATCTTTATTGATACATATTTACCCAATAGGTATTCTTGGGATGATCTACAGACTTAGCAAACCCTGTCAACTAAAACTCAAAACAAAAATCCAAGATGTATTTCCAAAAATATCAACACCGCCTGCGCCTCGGTATCGTTACTAAACTGATAGAGGATTCCGAAGTGTGGAGTTTATACTTGAGATACAAAGATCTCAAGATAAACGCTAAGACGAATAGGCACCCAGTCCAGATGACGACATTGGCCAGCTGAGCCTGGTACATAGCAAAGCCCCTACGGCGGACTGTTCTCAGGTAGATCGATCTCTTGAGCCGGTACAGACGCGTTTGCTTTGGCCTGAGATAGAACATTTAGTATGCTGTTCTTGATCAAGTAACTGCTCATATTTTAGTCGCCGTGAATAAATTCTGGAAGAAAGAAAATTTGTTGTAAAGTCTTGCCTGTGTGATTTCTCGCAGATACATTTATCTGACTTTACTGTACACCATTTTTTTATTTAGCTTGTATTGTCCCAATTTTGAGCAGTTACCTACCCATTTCTTCCACTTACACCTTAATAAACATTGTCATACAGTGGGCAAACTTATCACTGTCTGCGATTTCTTCCAGGCAACCTAAGGATGGACATTCTCTGTCTTCTATCTACTAAGAATTTATGGAGCCAATGGTAACATAATTGTTTGCTATATTGCGGAAGCTCACTAGGTTTTGTTAATTCTTTAGTGGCAAGTGGCGAGTGTTGAAATTTAATGACAGAGAAGATTAATTCGCGTTGTAAGCTACTCCTTTATATGTCCCGAAAACCAGGTGATTTAGACCAGGAGGGTTGTGTGGTGTGCCTCACCCCTTCAAGAATTTCGGAAACTTTTATTGGACCTCAGTCTCCACGAAATATACGGAACTATATAGCCTACACAGATAGAATTCTACCCAAGGGACTTGAACTTAAGGAACTTTCGTATAAATAACAAATGCAAGAACAAAGCTGGTTACCTCATTGGTCAAGTCGTGTCAGGTTTGATGTACATCAGGTATAGAGATCTAACGACTACAGCGGTGACCACCAGAGCTCCTGTCCAAGCGACTACAGTGCACAGCTGTGAGTTAAACCCCCAGTCCTCGTCCTTTCTCCTTAAGTGCAGGCATTTCTTCACTAGTCTCCTAAGCTTTTTATACTTGGGTTCTGCGTGGCCGCAAAGTTTTGGCCGCATCACATCTATTTTCTCTTCGTTCATGCTTATTCATTTTTATTCACTGTTTTTAAAACACTGGTTTAGTTTTACTAGTGTGGTTTACGACGTGGATCGTCACGGTAGAATCTGCAGAGGGAATGGATTTTGGTTCATTTTGCAGTAATTTTGGTTCCCGTTTACAAAGATGACATTTTGGAGTAGTGACGTCGGTTTTCGTTTTGTTTTTAAATGGAATGACAGATGGTGACAATGTCAAGGTTTAGTGAAAGAGGTTTTAATGTGGAAAGGTTGAAAAGTTTGAGGAAGGATTACCGAAAGAAGTTTAGAGAAAATAAGCCATAAGTTAAGTTTGTAAAGGAGCATAATTCATGAGTAGTATAATTCTAGCCGCGGAACTTTTCCCAGGTGGCAAAAGCTAAGCGTGCAAACGTGAAGAAGGTACTATAAAATTGTGAAGGTGTAAGATCAAAAAGATAAATACCTGGCGGTAATTTTATCCATATATCAAGCCGTTCGAATTAATAGCAATGAATGAAAATCTTAGGTAATAGCTGATTCATATTATTGGTCAAAAGTAGTTCTAGAAAACTATAAGATATTCATGAATAAAAACTCAATGACCACTGACCAACGTCCAACGTTTGCACATTTTCAAAGAACACTGACTGACTACTAATACAGTTTGAAGGATAGTCTTGTAACCAGATGGAGCAATGGACTTTGAAACAAATAAGGTGCATTACTCTAACGGCCTTAATGCTTGCGATGACTGAACCCTGATGCTTAGAAGGTTACGTTTAAAAGTTATTGAGTTTTAAAATGCAGTTTAAACAGCGCAATCTATTTTTTTTATTGATGTTCCCTTAAACTGCCTCGTAGATGTAGTGGCCCCAAGCACAACTGCTACGCTAGAGGTCTGGGTTCGATCCCCGGGTCAAGCAACGTGTTGTTGGGTTTTTCTATAAAATACCCAGTAGCAGCTCGGAGTCAGGATTTGGACCCAGTTGATGGCAATAGGCTCGTCTCCTATTACATGGGACCTAAAGACACCAGCGAACAGTGGGTGTATGTTTGTACACCTCTGTCCAAACCTTCGGAGAATACAGGCGTGATGGTGTGTGGTATTCCGTGAACTGATTTATCAGCAAATATTGCCAGCGTCGGGTGCTTTAGAAGTCATTGTGAGGATTGGATTGTTAAAGAAGAGTTTTCTCCTGAGCTTTTTACAACCTATGATTTCCTTCTTCCAGCAAGAGATAGTATTCGTTGACAATGTTAGTTCATTGCGTTTATTACCTAGTTAGAGTGCTTTGTGCCAATGACAGCCTGAGTAAGAGTTAGACGTCACTTTGCTTCCCTAGACTGAAGACATCATCATCAATCAAAACTGTTTTAGAAGCATAGATAGCACTCCAGAGTCTTTTAGGTATGAAGAAACGTATTATATTCTACTTACATATTGCAAAATTAATTCAATACAAAAAACATCTTAACTAATATTTCTTGAACCTTATCAAAGAAGAAAGGAAAGCGTAACAATCTAATACAAATAGGTGCCGTTTCGTGTCTATGGCAACATCCGTGGGGCGAACAATGCGCACACGCATCGTACACTGGTAAGTTACAGATTGAGCTCGCGAGATGAATGGAGTCGCCATTGTTAACTACAGTTATTTATTGGTTGTGTAACTGAAAAGAATTCGAGTGTAAATTAAATTTATTTTTTGAAATATTCAAGAGAACTTTGTTGTGGGCAGAGAAAAACTAAAGTAGTTAAGGGCTTGGTTAATTTTTTTTTTGGTTGACCATTGCCGCGAGCTATCAGAATGAAAAAAATATATTTAAAACAAATACATTGTTTCCGTATTATATTATGACCGATAACTTGTATGTGTGGTGTAAACTGTTAGTATAAGTTGGTTAATAAATAAATAAATAAAAAATGCTAGCTTTTATACTTCACAATGACCAAAGTTCATATCGCAAAGTTTCTGCAGTGGAAAAAACCGAATTCCATTGTAGATTTTATCGGCGTAGTTTGCAAAGATAAGTATTGGAAGAAAGTATTTTTACAAAACAACAGTCCTTGACATATCTGGAACAAGTCATACGTTGAGGCAACCTGCATGTCAAACAAACTTATTGCGGATTTACAATGTGTTTTTGTTGTAAAATAACATTTAAAACGATTCAATAAGGTCTAAATTGTACTTTCACAGTGGTAATTTTAAGTTTGCGTTCTTACATTTGCGATGCGGCCCGCGGCAAAGTTATTCGTTTCGGTTTCGGAACGCAGCGTGTTATCGTAACATTTTACTGGCTGAATAACCAATGTCCGTTGCCTCTCAGTTTGTTTTGTTCGACATGTGTCACTGCGATCGCGAATTTTGGCGCCAATTTCTACATTCTTTTTAGCGCTACAGTTAAGAACAGTTAGTTGTCTATTGATTTCATTTGAATTATTTTAAGATCTGTGAATCATAAACAAGCTCTCAAATTATAAAGACTTTAAAGGCAAAAAATTTACATACGGAAATTGTTAATTAATTCCTTTGTTGAATGCAGAAATCTAATTGTATTAATATTTCATTAAATGTACAAATAAGGCAGACTGATAATTAACTTAAACGATGACTTTTTTTTATTCTTCTACGTGTCGATGGTACGATAAAAAAAAAAATTTGGTGTACCCAAAACTTTGCCACTTCCACAGCATCGTCAGTTCGTTTTATTTAAAAGGTTTTAGTCGTAAGGAAGAACTTATTAAGTTTTACTGACCATTGAAATACTTACTAACACGATTCTTATTAGCCTTTGAACTAAGCTAAAATTATCTTTGTAAGTACAAGTTCACCACAATAGTTCAAGGTGGATATTGAATTCACGACCTCTCAGCTCTCGGTGGCTGCTATTTATTGCTTTTAACTTTTTTATAACCAGGGTTTCACTGGACCAATATCCATATCTAATTATGTCCGTGTCCTTGACGACTTCCGTGTCAAAGGCTTCACAAGCGAAGAAATTAAAAAAAGACATTACTGATGTTAATAATATCAGTAGATTAGATCATAGGTCTAAATTGTTGTTTCTTTTTAATATTTTAAAAATAATGGTACTTAACTACGTATTAAATCTCTGGTATTGCTGAGTTATATGGACTGACATGATGAGAATAAATTATAAGAACATACAATCACTCCCATATTCCCTGAAGGGCTAGGCAGAGGTGGCAGCATCCACAGTTCGCAGTTTAGGTCCCATTTAATAGGGGACGAGCAGTGATAAATATTTTTTAACAATATATAATGTCATTGGGGACGAGTCTATTGCCATTAACAAAATTAAAGAATTTAATAGTAAAATTTAATAACATTTTGCTTAACCTGGGTTCGTTCCTAGACCAACGAGGCAGTTGAGAACATAGAAACAGTCTACTACTACTACTACTACAGTATACTTAATGTGCTTCGATTGATCACGATTTAACCGGTGTTTATTATAAAAACTGAGGTGACGGGGCGTGGGAACTACCGATTGATACTACTTAGAGGTACGTAGACAGACGTATATAAATTATAAGAACAAAGTATTTTAACTTGTTTAAATTGCGAGGAAAATCTCTCCTACGCCGCCGCCGCGCGCCGCGTATATAAAATGTATGTCAGAGTAAGTAGAAGTACTCTTCTTCTTTCTGCTTTAATAAGCATACACTGCGTAATGCGTGACAGCAGACAATTAAATCATCGATAAATGGGGTCATGATCATGTTCTTCATTAAACCTAATGAAGTCCACTGCTGAACAAAGATCTCCCCCACAGACTTTCACAAGGACCTGCAGGCTTAGCCAAGTTGCAATCTGAGGTCATCAAAAGCCCATATAACAACCCAAACGAAACAGCTGATAGTGTGCCAAAATGGCGTGATTTTTCTCGCCCGCGGGTTACACGGTGCCTGTATCTAACAACTCCCAGCGACCTTACGATAAATGGGGTACTTAGGTACACGTATGATGAATGACGGTATTATTACTGTACTTACCTAAATGATCTCTGGCACATCCTGCGTAGTCAGATCTAGAAAGTAGATACACAGTATGAGAAAGAAGAACGGGGTGTGGTTACTAGGCTAGAATATGATTAAGCATTGGATACGGAACTCTAAAAGTCAAATCAACACCATGATATTTTTTCAGGACATAAAAAAAACAATTCAACCAATCTCATAAATCTATTCTTGAACAATAATTCTATAGCGGAGATTTGCAGATCACGGCCTTCAAGAGATAATTCGGAGATTGACAGAACAAGTACATAGACAGTGACGCACGGCCGGACAGGAAACCGGACACTGCTGACCTTACTGTACACAATAGGGTTTATTATACAAGTAAAATTTGGATTACTGATTATTGTTACAGTCGCCATTAGCGTTGTACTGAGCATGAGGTCTGATTCTCAAGTCTGGTAGCAGTGTTTTTGGATTTTCCTGATAAAAATCCGCAATTTGCTAACTAATATCAGTGAAGAACTGCAAGAGGACATGGCTCACATGGCCACTCTGGTAACACTGGTAACACTCTGGTAACTGGTAACACGGCAAAACTGTTTGGTACCACCGTCGGTCTAATGTGGGGTTGTTAGTTGTTACCTACCGCCGAGTACCATCCAGAGAATGAAAACTGGTGCTTCAGACAGCACCAGCTTCCGCAGAGAAAATAACAAAATTTCAGTTTCCATCAGCTGCTAACGGAAGATATCATGGAAAATCCGAGATATGAGATCATGTTTCCGACAGACTCATGGTTTTTTAGAGGCCTAGGCTTGACTGTCAGCTCGCCTGATGCTAAGCAATACTGCGCCTGCGGAGTACAATGTAGTGCGCTTGTTCAGGCAAGAAACCGATCCACTCGTGACTCACCGATGATCGGAAAAACCGATTCAGGAAGCGTATTCCACGTGTTTGGGCAGTTGGGCTGGTCTGCTCGTTATCGGGGGTTCTGTCCCGGAAATGGAAGCAAAGCAATGTTGTTAACACAGATAATGACGCATAGAGACGGTCAACCGGACCCGGTCGGCCTTCTAAAGAATTCTGTTGGCATGTAGGCAGGTATGTTGAGCTTTGGAGCTTAGAATATTAAAAAGTTCTGTGATCAGTAATTTTCCGAATGATTTCTTAGGGGGTTCCAAAAGCGTTTAGTCGTCCTCCATGGAACGGTTGATGATTAATGGGTTTTATGTGTTGGATTTAAACCCATTGATCATACCTATTTCTTTGTTACATAGAAGCAGTGCCCACCGTAGCCTTGATCACGGTAGAGTAGGATAGTCCGTCAGCGCCCTTTGGTAGACGCGTTCACTACACGTAAACTGTGCTTCGGTTTGGGGCTGGAAATTTGTCAGCGATTTTACGCTTTTACTCATAAAAATACGTCAACACATAGCTAGTCATGTCACAGACAGGCAACTATGCTCTAAGCATAGCTACAAGCTAGTGACGTGACGTGGCCGTACAACCGGAGCCGGCCGACCTTGTGCGTCCGCGCCCTTTGTCATAACTGTAACTGGGACACGTATGTGAATGGGCCCGACTAGACCACCTTTGTGAATGGATAATACACTGCGAAGGTGTGCTTACGAAGCTTTTTAGTTATAGCAATGCTTTCTTAGTTATCCTCTCTTAAACATGTAAAAACTGGAAACAAATATATGCAAAATATTTAGCTAGATTTGAAGTTAAGGCAAAGCAAGCCATAGCGATTTGCTTCAAAAGGGTTCAAAGGATTTATTACCAGTAATATGAAGATGGCTTAAGGTCAGCCACCTTGAGGGACACTGTTGTGTACAATAAGAAATGTAACTACTCTATGCTAAAGATTGCCGTGATCCTGTACTACTGTCTTGAAGTGTCCTGTCACTGCATTGCCGTAATCCTGTGTCGGATATGACCATTATATAGACGGGTTTCTAAAGTGCACTTGAAATTTAGGTCAATTTCAAAGACAATCATATAACTTGTGAAAATCTACTTAATACAAACTCCAGATAAAATAATTTTTGGAAGGCAAAGGAGGGCGAAGCCATCTAAGTTATTTAAATAAATTCATCGCAAACAAGTTTTTTGAGAAAAGGTGATAAAGCATAGTTTCTGCATATCTAGTATGCAACTTACAACTGGATCAAAACGCAAAATATTTGGGGCAAATGTCAAAGGGATTTAATAAAAGGTCTCAACGCAAAGCTGCACGGTAAGCGATCTTCTCACGGCGATATCAGCCTATTAATAGAATTGTGAAGCTTGCTAAAGCTACCTAGTATTTTTTATTGTATATAAGATGGCAAACAAATATCTTGTCACCCCATGGCATGGGCACTTGTAACCACTAGTGTTACTGTGAGACCTCATTTCAAATACCAATCCTCATATTAGACATAATAGGTACTTAAATTAACTTTAATACGGAGGAATTCTTCGACGCTTAGTTTAACGGATTTTTTTTCTGGAAACGGAAAGTACCACGGAAAGAAAAATCTTTTTTTCTTTTATGTAAATATTTTAATTGTGTTATTTAAGTAGTTTTTGCAGAAATAATATGTTTTTACGACCCAAAGACTACAATATAATATAGATCCTACCCAATGGTGAAAAGTACATAATGTATAACTTTACTGAATTATTGATCTATCAGTACTTTAACACAAAATTAGAACGCCTGTGTAAAAATACCAGAAAATATAGAAAAAGGGGATTTAAAAAAAATCCTACGCATCGATATTGGAAATCGATCAATACCTATTTACTATTCTTTAAACAGTTCCTTGACATGCCAAACTTGTGTATAAAAATCAGTGATTGCGATACATATCTAATTGGTTTTTTCTTAACATACCTACAGATACATAAAGGTAGAATAATTATTCGCTATTATGGGAGATAATTAAAAATATACTTGACTACAAGCTACTAGCAGACATAAGTTACTTAGCTTCCGCCTACCGGAAAGTCTGAGTCATAAATACATTACAAACGTACACAAAATCATGTATGGATATAAATAACTAAATAAATAAATATATATATATAAATAAACACTAGGTGAACACTTCAACGTGTAGATATTAGAATTTATTTTACAAAAAAAAACTGCCAAGGAAAGCGGGTTTGTTGGACGCATCTTTTATTCTATAGTACAGAAAACCGTGGATTCTTTGCTTAGGTTATGTCATCTGGTCATATCTGGTCTTCATCATCAGACCAGCTCAATGACACCATATTGTAGAGTTTTACCCAGCTTTCAGTTACTTTTAACACCATTTCAAAATGATAGAGATTTGGCTATAGTCCACCACGCTGGCCTACTGCGGGTTGGCAGACTTCACATGCCGTCGAGAAAATCTCAGGAATGCCGGTTTCCTCAGGATGTTTTTCTTCACCGTCGTAAGTGTCAGGGGCGCGCCTTGGATCTCGAGACCTACGACTTGTCCAGTTGTTCATATAATCTCTAGGCTAGTTACAGCTTGTAAAATACGGCAGCATGAAAACCGAAAGCTTTGAAATAGCTATCTACTTAATGGTATAAGTATAATTCACACAATACTATTACACACACATATCCTGGTGCCGTGAAAGGACCAGGTCCGTAACACACAAGCTCGCCATTGGCCAGCGGCGCGACCTTGACAGCCATGCGCACGCGCAACGAAAGTGAAATGGAAACTGCTTCGTTACTATGTACGGAGACAGGATTGGAAATAAATATTGTGCTTATTAATTTATAAATTATTTCATAAAGCAGTTATAGTTATGAATGCTTTTAAAATTCTGAAAGTTATTTGTTTTTTAATATTCTCAGATCCGTGCACGATTTAATTTCTCTTTAAAAAAAGCAGTGGTAATTCTGTCGTTATGAACCTACATAGATAGGTAGATAGATAGATAGAATATTCTTTATTGCACACCAAAACCAATTTAAAGAACAATTTTATAAACAATAAACAATAATATAACATACCGATCATACAGTTCAATATCCAGGACACACACTAGGTAATAAATTGAATAGGCCTTCTTAGTTCTTATTAACAAAACAAGGAACTTCTGTCTATAAATTGGAAAGATAAAACTGTATCCCGCGGTGTGATCCGCGTTCATTTAAAGTTTTCACAAGTCTATGGGAATTTCCCAATTTATCAACCGACTTCAAAAAAGGAGGAGGTTCTTAATTCGACTGTATTTTTTTTTCGACTGGCTGAACCCATTTTGGTGATTCTTTTTTTATTCGAAAGCTGGTGCTTACAGATTGGTCCCATAAAATTTTTCATCCGGTGAGCGGTTGTAAAAATATCGACGGTAGGCGGTGCCAAACTACTAATTTAATTTAAATATGACTTTCGTTAATTGTCTGTTTGGCACCGACCCAAAATTAGTTAGAAATCATAATGCAAATATGTTATTTATTGCTTTTTCGTTCTTTTTTTGGAGGCGGTTTTTTTTTGTTTAAAAATATTTTTTTGCTAACGTGTCGTTATAACTATCTGTCAAATATCGATCGATCTGTTTCGTTCCTTTTCAGCTCTGCGTCAGTAGATCAGTCCGCCAGTCACGTTATCCATAAAATCAATTTAAAAACATAAATGTGTATTTAAGTTTAACGAACCGTCTCGGCCGTCAGAGTAGAACCAAAACGTTCACTGTACCACTGAAGGTGTAAAGTTTGTCATTGTAAGTATTGTTTAATTGTAATCAATACTATTTGTTGTTATTTGCTACTACTTTCGGCGTACTTTGATATATAATACGTATTTAACAATATTTTTTTACAATGATACAGTATATATGTGTGTATTGAAGGTCGTTAGAGTCTATATTACATTGTCTTTAGATATATAACAAGGTCCGGTATCATTTGACGAAAGCTAGTTAAGAATATACCATAATTGTCTGTATATACAAATATAAACTATATACTTAAATGTTATCATTTCCTAATTGCATACCGTTTGTACGAGTACATAACATAATTTGTTAAATTTAAATGGAGGAGTTTAGGCACCAGTCTCCCACAATATAATGTCCCACCTATATGTTACTGTAGAAATAAGGCTAGCAATCAAGAGTAATATTGTGGAGAAAAATAAACATATTATTATTATTAATTACCATACATCACCCCGCCTGTATTCTGTGAAGGGTTAGGCTGAGTTGTACTTATGTACTTACAGTCTACACTCACAGTTTGCCGGAATGTTTAGATTCAATGTAATAGGCGAACCTATTGCCAATCCTCGGGCTAAATCTAAATTCCGAGCTGATACTGAGAATTTAATAGGAAAACCTAATAACACTACACGGGAATTTAAGAATCGAATAAGTAATCGAACCCAGGACATCAACAGTAGCAGTCGCGCTTCCCACCACTACGCTAATGAGGCAGCTGTAAAATATCAAAAACATTACTGTAAAAACAAGCCAAGTTTTCGGAAAAAGAAATGAGATAAAAACATCAAGTTGTTGAGGAACTAAAGTGTTTTGTATGCAGTACAGTTTTCGATGACCCCTTTGCCAAATAAATTGAAGCCAAACCTCGATACGTGTCATCATGTCGTTGCATCACTAGTAGGGTGTGACATCTAGGTTGATTTTATATACAGGGTGTTTGGTAGAACGTTGAACATACGAAAATGGTGGTTAGTTGGGGTCATCTGCTACCCACTTGGCCCAAATTATTTGACCTTGGCCGCACCGTTTATTTTCTTTACTTTTTTTTAATTTCACAGAAAATTACCAGTTTTTTTTAACTTTAAATTCGAATAGATTTTACTTGTGACGGGTAAATGTATTTTTTTACATCTTTTTGTACCTTTAAATACTCATAACTTTTTTTCCTATTAAAATCTGTGCCAAACAATTTTATGAGAGTCTGCTACAATTAGACATTAATACAAAACAACATCCTGCCTGTTTTACTCGTCACAAGTAAAGATATTCGAATTTAAAGTTTAAAAAAACTGGTAATTTTCTGTGAAATTAAAAAAAGTAAAAAAAACGGTGCGGCCAAGGTCAAATAATTTGGGCCAAGTGGGTAGCAGATGACCCCAACTAACCACCATTTTCGTATGTTCAACGTTCTACCAAACACCCTGTATATTCGTACATACTATATTTACTAGAAACCCGTCCCCCGGCTTCTAATTCATATACATTTATAACAAATTATACACCTAAATCTTCCTCATTGAATCACTCTGTCTATTGGTGAAAACCACATGGAAATCTGTTCAGTTGTTTACGAGTATATTGCAGACAGACAGACACGGGTGGGGACTTTGTTTTTAATTTTGATACTTGTGACTACTGATGTGCGCTTTAGAGAAAATACTTTTTTGAAAACATACCTATTTTCATACAAAGAAATACAGGCCTGGTAAGAGGCATACGTATGGTCCTGGGTTCGATTCCCAGGTCAAGCAGTGTTGTTAGGTAATACTGTGAAATTCTCAGTATCAGCTCGGCTGAGCTTGGAGTTTATAATTGTGCCCGTTTTATGGCAATAAGTTCACCACATACAGGCGAACCGTGGGTGTAAATATCACCTCTGTCTAACCCTTCGGTGAATACATGGCGTGATGTTATGCTATGTGAATCATTTCACAATTCCGAAGGTTTTAGATGACGGTGCTCTACATTTATGACATGGCTATAATTATAGACTTTAATGTATGATTATCTGCGCATAGGCCACCATTAGTGAAGGTTATGTTATAAAAGTATTCGGTGCTATATGGTATCTGGTATTTCCTGTGGTTTTTATTTTTAATGAAGGAAAAAATCGGCTGTCGAGCAGGATTCGAACCTGCGTCTTCTGGTTCGGGACACCAGACAGACGCTTTGACCGCTAAGCTATCGCAACCCCACTCGCCAGTCGAAATCCTCCTTCACATTGTAAACTTACGTCTTAAGGTGACAAAACCGTACCTGAGGTTGGTATATGAAGATATGCTTTTTTCCCCTCCATGTTTTGACATCCTCAAAGATCTCCGCTACTTGGGGAGGTGGCAGTCTTTGTTGGACTCCTGCCGACTAAAAACCTGAATTCAGTACACTTCTACGTGACTCTCCGAGGAATACAGGCGTGATGGTATTTTGAGTATCCTTGAATTACTGTAGGTACACTTTGCGCACCGGTAGTGCTCGTCCCAAGTGATAGGTGTCGCTGTGAGCGTCACGGCCATTTCTAATGTTTGCGCTTCCTTACATTGTTCAATAGAGGTATTATTTGACAGTAATTTGGGAAGTATCTACTTACTATTGTGTCATTTTTTGGCAATTTAATCTTGTGACTGTAATTTGGTCTTTTGTTCATTCAAAGTAATAAGGGCAATTTAAATCTAATAATGCATAAATAGCAGCCCCTTCAAAAGCAAAACCTTAATGAATTATACACCTTCTGATTTCTTGGATGTTTGGACTTTAAAAGAGACCATGATTCTCTGAGTTTGCTTCGGCATTTTTTCCTCAGAGGTCATTGCCGACGCCAGCCGTCTAGTACACAGTGGCCTGAAAATACTTATTTTCAGAAACAAACCAAATTTCATTTCATTCCATTACAAAGTAATCTATAATTAAAAATCTGATCTATATTTCACAACGATTACCGGGAATTTTTTCATACATAATGATTGAGATACGAGTTTTCTAACGGCTTACGTAAAGCACAACAGGTTCGATTCCGATTTATTGAACTGTGGCAAAAGTTATAATATTTAGTGTTATGATTATGAATGCTTGCAGTAATATGTACTGTGACGCTCAGTTAAACAGAAAATATAGGCATTATTGTTGAGACTGACTCTGTTCCGCCCTGTGTTGTAAGAGTTCTTGATTTATATCTAAGAGTATTAAATATTTATCTTATCTATTTTACAAGGCATATTATATGTATAGCTATGGGAGGCTAAAACGACAGATAGATTTCCACAGGAAACCCAATAACAATTTGCTCGCACTCTGGAATCGAAATAAGGACTTAACTTACGACAGCTACATTAAACGACGTCTGTGGTCTAGTGGTTCGAGCACTGGATTGCTGAGCACGAGGTCGTGGGTTCGATTCCCACAAGACACAAACATTTATGTGATGAACTTAGGTGTTTGTGTTTGTCTGGGTGTTTCTTATATATTATAAGTATGTATTTACAAAAAAAAAGTATATAATATCCATTGTCTAGTACCCATAGTACAAGCTCTGCTTAGTTTGGGACTAGATGGTGCTGTGTAAAAAATGTCCCAAGATATTATTATTATTATTATTATTAATGACTAGACTCCTGAGAACCACGATACCTAAATGGAAGACAGCCTTGAAAATAAAATTATATAACATACTGTCACGCCTGTATTCCCCGATGGATAATGCAGAGGTGTACTAATGTACACACTCACAGTTACCCGGAATGTTTCATTATGATCATATCAGCAAAAAGAGCTCCACTGCTAAACAAATGCCTCCCCATTGACTTTCACAGGGACCAGACGTATGCTGCCTGCATCCAACGACTCCCAGCGACCTTTACCAGGTCGTCGGTCCCACTCGTTGGAGGAATGTTTAGGTCCCACGTAATAGGGGGCGAGCCTATTGCCAAGTATATATGTATATCTAAACTGTTTCGGCTATTTATCTCTATGCGGGTATGAAGGCTTTCGACCACAAGTGCCGGTAGGTGGCGCAACCGCTGCGGTCAAACACTACACGCCGGTATTCGTTACTAATTGGACAATATGAATATGATTATATTTGTGTGCTGGACAAGAAAGAAAGAAAGCAAGTTTTATTGAAAATACACAATCCACACAAGACATTAATTACATAAAACAAGACAAATACAAACATAAAAGAAATCAAATCGGAAGATTACACACACAGACTAAAGCTAAAGCTGCTATTTTTTTTTTCGATCGTCCCGTATTTTAGCACTGAAGAGGAACAATTTACGTATTGTGACATTTAACAGGACGCTGCATACCTATACTCAACCTCAGTAATTGGCGATGCTGCAGCTGTGAGGAGTCGGATGAATGTAGATCGCTAATACACAAGCGACGTGCTCATCAGCAGTGATAGCCTAGGGGTATGACCACTGGACTGCCAAGTAAAAAGTCTCGAGTTCGAATTCAAGGTACGCACCTCTGACTTTTCGAAATCATGTGCGTAATTATCACTCGCTTTAACGGTGAAGGAAAACATCGCGAGGAAACCTGCATGCCTGAGACATATTCTCCACGGCATGTGAAGTCTGCCAACCCGCATTAGGCCAGCGTGGTGGACTATGGC
The DNA here is from genome assembly GCA_946251955.1 of Acronicta psi. Classification (NCBI taxonomy): domain Eukaryota; kingdom Metazoa; phylum Arthropoda; class Insecta; order Lepidoptera; family Noctuidae; genus Acronicta; species Acronicta psi. The sequence continues at coordinate 14,455,977 of OX276475.1, read as the reverse complement.
CTAACCCCTCTCATACTGAGAGGAGACCCGTGCCCAGCAGGGGGACAGTTAATGGGTTGATGATGTGCTCATCTAGGGGAATATTGAAATAAAAGAACTCACCCCTAAGCGGATCCTGCAGTTTGTGACAGCCGCAGGTTTTAGCGGTCACAACAGGTGTTTAGAGGTCGCAGTGATACCTAAAATAGGCGCTAATAATAGTCTTTAGACTTTTTAGATAAAAGTTTGATGAATTGGTTGTAAGGTAGTTAAAATTATACATTAACAATTGTACTTTTATGTAAAGCATTTAGAGATTCGTGGCTCAGTCATAAATACGCTGATCAATCAATAACGTTGCTTGACCTGAGAGTCGAACCTAAGCTGACAGATTGGCAGCGTCATGGGTCGGGTCGTTGAGCTCCTTATGTTCTTCCTGTTGATCAACTTAAAGCAGCTGTAATTCTTTCGTTACATACCATGATTCTCGGAGTTGGTTTTGGTGTTCTTTCTCAAACGTCGTCAGGAAATTCCGAAGTTATCTAAAAATCTTAAAATAAGATAAATATAGTTGCGTTCACTAGACCAACAAGACACTTACTACTTAGTCAATGAACGTAAAATAAAGCATACGTAAGCGTAAGTACGTTTATTATTTTTAATTAAATGACGGTACCTACTAATTATATAAGGTGTTGTATTTTTTTGGAGAAATTTTCTTTTTACTTCCTGCATGCTTAATAAATACTTGAATTATCTAATACATTCTTTAATAAAAAGTAGGTTCAAAAATAAATTAAAAAATTTACGTCTCAAAAGCGTATTACCTTATATGCGCAAACGCAATTCAAATAGTCAACTTCAATGTAACATGTTACATAAAGTCGTTTAATTGTTAATTAATTCAGTGAGTAATTGTGTAGCGTAATTTTGCAAATTAACCGGTAATGCTACTTCATACACGCGAACTATGCGCATGAGCAACGGGACGAACGAAATGCCTTGTAATTTAATTTGAGATAATCTGATATTATTAATATCTGTAATATGTAAATCGATATGGATCTGAAGTGCCGGATGAAATAGTTTCTCGATTAAAAATGAATTCTACTATCGATTACTGTATGGTTAGATTTCCGGGCTTGGGTGGATTTTTTGTGGTCTATACTATTATAAAGAGGAAAGATTTGTATTTTTGATGATTATTATAGTTTTTAAGTTTATTAAAAACTATAAGACTACGATCGAAGCCGCTATCGGAAAGCTAGTATGTTATATTTTTATAAAATATCGTAACAGTTTTAATTATACAACTCTTGCAAAAGGGGAGGGTGCTTTTGATTGCCGGAGATACAGGGTTTATCTGCACATACACTGCAGCAGGTATTTTGGTACCCTGCCAGGTGTTAGGTCGAAATCTAGATCAAGGCTAGGTATCTTCGCAAAACATCGCCACATGGTCATTGAATCTAAATACCTGCATAATATTATGTAGATGTTAATGAGATTTGTATTAGATGTAATGTTAATGTCAACATCAAGATTGAAGGTTAGCGTGAGATGTAGTATATTGAAAGTCGCGTGCGGGAAATAAGACAGTAGGTAGTGTGCTTTTCACATACCACAAAAGTTAATTAACTACCAAGACATTCTTAGAAAGGGTAACACTTAATTTCAGTGGAAAATTCTGTGAGACTTGGGATAGAGATTTTCAGGAAATTAGTCCTAACTAGATCGATTTTTCACCACCGTAAATTCCTACACCTATTTTGTAAATTTCATCAAGATTTTCGCGCAGTTCTTCAGGGCACTAGTTTTAGTTAAGTTTTTCTGGACATTTTCCGCACTTAGTCTCTTAATTGCGGCATTTGAGAACACTATTCCGTCAAACGAGAAATCCGCTCGTATAATAGTATAGAATAAAATTTTCATCCCTAAATTATCATGCCTATATTTCTGAAGGATTCAACCCTGACATCACTAGAGAAAAACGTAGTAAGAAGTCATAGATTTAAAAGTACCTACTGTGTACGGTAGTAAAAGTTTTAAAGTATTTTATTTGTATCAATTTCAATTAAAACATTTATGATTTACACTGGCCGGATAGCCAATAAAAACAAATGAAAACATTGAAGGTAAAAAAATAATAGACAACTATTGAAGTTGTAATTAAATTAATTGTCAATTAGATAAATCAAACGGGTAAATGTAATAATTCTATCCCGGAAACTTTCACAGGCCATTTGAATTCCCAGTTTCGGGATTAAGTCGTTGTAGGAAGCTTGTAATCCAGATCGATCCGTCGAACACCGTGTAGAGAAAACATTGAATGTAATTAATATAATAATAGTTTGGGGGGGAGGTTATATAGTGGCCGCATACGGTTGGCCGCCATTCGGCGCGCGTACCCTTCGCGCAAGCGCATGCCTCGCGAGTGACAAAAGTGACAGTTTAACCCTAAAATGGCGGCCAAATTTTACGTAAGTGTCAAAATTAAGTGCAGATTTGTGGTTTTAGAACGCCCCCTTTGGATTCTGGATTCGCGCTCGAGTGTTGCAGTGGTTTTATATTTTTTTTGTGAAATATACGAAAACGTCTATCGTAAGGTGGTTCTAAACCACATTTCTGCGTCCATTGTTTTGCATGTGAATAATTGATGTTGCAGTTTGATATTTGGTGAATTGCTATTGCAAGTAATTTGTTATTTGTGTGCGTTAAATTTAGGTAGAGTTAAATTTTTTGTTGCTCTAGTTAGTATCGTATAAAAAGCGTAACAATTTTGTTGAATGTCTATTTATTTAACTTAAACGGTTTTTTGTTGTATATGAATAAACCTTTTAAATTATTCGTTTCAGTTCTAGCTATTTTTAAGATTTGCCTAGATCTATGTAAATTATATTTTGGCGCGACAAGTGACATATTTTTGTTATTTAGGTATCTACTTATCCTTTAAAATAGTATTATTTTCACAATATTATTGGCAGTTTTATAGAATTTAGACCAATTAAGTACATGTTTGTAAAACATCTCAACTCTGAACTTATTTTGCTTTCAAGGACTCGAAATAAAATGAAAGTTAACAAATGCGATATATTCTAGAAATGTTAGGCAATAAGATTAATGCCTAGGTCTACCAGGCACACTCGAAAACTGGTTGTTAGGGTCGATAACCTTATTCTCTATATTTTATAGGTCTAGTGATATTCGCTCAACACTTTCGCATTTGCAGGGTTGACGAACTAAAAGTAAAAAAAATATCATAATATATTTGAGATGCACACTAATAATGTATTAAAAATCCATATTTTGTAAACATACATAAAATGTCGACATTATACACATCAGTTTTAGTAATTCTTTCATGATTTATTATTAATAAAAACATACTGAAATATTTATGTTAATTTAGTTGTTTTACATTATACTCAATTCTTCATATAAATTAGAAAATTTATTACAACATTCATCTTAATAATGCGGAAGTATTTAACATTTTTATTAATTAGCTTTTAAATAAACTGACAAAGAATTTTAATAAATTCAAATAAAATTTATTACATAAACTTTTTTCGGTACATACTATAATTATTTTTTAATTACGGCCATCAAGGGTAATTGTGAACAGTAAATTACTGGTACAACTGATCCCGATTACCCTTTGCATCTATCTTTAATTACCCCGGGTTAACCTCACATAATTATTGCTCATAGTAGATCGTTTATCCACAATATTTCCCCTTAATAGTCTGACGCAAGATAAAATCTTTGCATACCAAACAACACGAACTCACTTGCTCTGTATTAAAATTCACGCGTTTGAAAAAAGAATTACCTAACCGATGTTTAACCGATCGTTAGAGAAAACAACGAAAGTTAACTTGGATATACGGAAAGTGAAACTTATCGCGGGAAGTCGGCGCGGACGGCCGCCCCACCCAACGTATGTTCCGATATAAATATTTTTTCTACGATAAGCCTTCTATAGTTTCGTTCTTTATTTTAGGTTAAACCAATCAGTGTAAGATTATTAAGATAAGTCGATAGGCATTGCTTCATTGTGATCTAGAGGACGTAAGTGTAACTGCTGCGTGAGATCCTGGGTTCGATAACCGGGTCAAGCAAAGTGATATTGAGTTTTTTTTGTGATATGCCCAGTAGTATTTAGGAGTTTGGAATTGTACCCGTTAATGGCAATAGGTTTGCCCCTATTATATGGGACGTGACATCACGCCTGTATTCCCTAAAGGGCTAGGCAGAGGCACACTGCTGGTACACTTTCAGATCAGTATGGTAAAGTTCCATGTAATATCATGTCATCAACCGGGCAAATTCTACGAGCTATTATTAAGAATTTCACAAAAAAACCAATAACACTCTGCTCAAGCTCGGTCGCGCTTATATGACCAAATGAAACAGTTTTTGCCTATTAAATTCTATTAAATTTTAAGCGGCTATTATCAAGATAATGTTGCGCCCGCGGTGTGCGCGTGGGCAACGCCTCGGCAATGCGGACCGTTGCGTTGCAACAGAACACGACATTATCATATTAATAGCGATCACTTACAGCTGTACCGTGATTCATACAATCGATACATAGCCTATCTGAGGTTTTGAAGGACAGTAACAAACTTAAAATAAAACTACCGTTTACGGATTTTATCGCGTTATATTGATATTATTTTAATCCCGACGTTTCGAAACCTTAACAGCGTCCATGGAATTAAAATAATATCAATATAACGCGATAAAATCCGTAAAAAGTAGTTTTATTCGATGTCTACTCGTAATGTCGCGTAAGTGTCAGAAATCAGTAAGTAACAAACTTATTTAAAATCAATATCTATTCTATACAAATAAATAAAATTTAATTGTCTGTTCGTAATCTATGTAGGTGTTTGTTTGGTTCAACGCGATAATCTTAGAAATTACTGGTCCGATTTAACAAAAATCTTTCAGTGTTACATAGACCATTTATCGAGGAAGGCCATCTACGTCATGGCCAATAAATAGTTGCGGATTATCAATGAAAAATTATTGATTTTTTTTTATATACCGGTGCGACGCCGAGACGGGCCGCTAGTGTCAAAATAACAACTTTTGTTTAAATGCATATGAAAGTGTATGCTGTTTGTTGCGCTTAATCCCCAATATCGAGTCAGCTGATATAATAAGGATTAACATATCCAAAGGTCGCTACTCACAACAATAGTGATACTTAAGTACTTAATATTATGTTATAACAGATAAAGGCTTAAGCTACTTTTATTTTACAAAAGGACTAGCTTTTTTTTTTGTTCCCGTAGAAGTTGAATTTTTCCCCCGTTTTTGCAACATTTTTAATTGATACTCCGCTCCTATTGGTCGTAGCGTGATGATATATAGCTTATAACCTTCCTCATTAAACAGGCTATCTAACAGTGAAAGAAGTTTTTAAATCGGACCAGTAGTTCTTGAGATTAGCGCTTTCAACCAAATAATAATCAAACAGCTTATTCAATATCAATTCAGATTCATAGATAGCTTATCTAACAACTTCAGCTTCATAATATTAGTATAGATTAGAGGTCCGCAATACCTCTGCCTATCCTTTCTGGGAATACAGCCGTGATGATACGTTTTGATATAATAAAGTATATATTACCAGAGAGCTTACAAAATCTCACGAGACATAAGTTCAGTATAAGCTTTAACAAACAAATGTAATTTGCGTGCAGTGCTCCGGTAGGCTTGTAGGTCAGGCGCAGGCGCCTGCGCTGCGCTGGCGCAACCGTCCCAGTTCTCAGGGATAGGACTCGGAAGTGTACTGGGTCAAATATCTTTATTATATTATTTGTTTGGCTTGAGTAATTATCTTTTATTAATTAATACCTTATTGCTTTGTCATTTTTAATAGCGTTTATAAAAGACTAGCTTTCCGCCAGCGGCTTTGCCCGCTATCCCACGGGAACCATGCATTTTACCGGGATAAAAAGCGTAGCCTATGTGCTATTCTAGACATCTATCTCTGTGCCAAATATTATCCAGATCCGTTCAGTAATTTTTGCGGAAAGAGTAACAAACATCCATACATCCAAACTTTCATATTTATAAAATTAGTAGGATGATTATCTACATTATCTACATCTACATCTACACTAATATTATAAAGAGGAAAGATTTGTATTTTTGTATGTAACGAATAAACTCAAAAAGTACTGGACCGATTTGAAAAATTCATTCCATGTTAGATAGCCCATTTATCGGGGAAGGCTATAGGCTATATATCAGCACGCTACGACTAATAGGAGCGGAGTAGTAATGAAAAATGTTGCAAAAACGGGGGAAAAAATTATAAGACCAGGCGGGCGAAGCCGCTGGCGGGAAGCTAGTTTACTATAATCGAGGATTGAGAAAGGTATGTTATGATGGTTTGGGCATATAGAGAGGCTGGATGAACGCAGATTGACGAAACAAGTATACATAGCGAGTACGAATGGAAGAGTCGGAAGGGATCGACCTCGGCGAACGTACCACAACCAAATTGAGGATGTTCTCAAAAAAGGCAAGGTTAAGAGCACCCTAAACCGACGATCATGCATGGGGAGGGTGTTGAACAATGAACATAGATGAAGTGATAAAGTGGGCGTGAAAAGAAAAAAAAAAGTACAAAAAAAATATGTGTAGGTATTAGTGGTGGTTTCATCTAGCTATGCGAATAGCTTTGTAAAGCACATAATTCTATAGATCTATAGGTATGGGTGCGCATGCGCAATTGGCCTCGTTCGCAAATAATGCGCGGGGATCCGATGGGATCTGTTATCTTTACGAAATATAGATCGTTCAATAATGTATTTTTATAGTGTGAGTTTATTTACATAACTTTATTGTAGCATGGTGGAGATTATTATGGGGAATTGGTAAACACTTAGATACCTCGTCAGTCTAGTGGTCAGTCTAGGTCTTGGCTTCAAGTCCCGGTAGCAGCAAAGTGTGCAAAGTGTTATTGGGATTTTTTTATGAAATCCTAATTAGCAGCTCGGAGATTTGATTTGTGCCCTCTATTATATGGAAATCGGCATGGAAATATTATACATACCGGTGTACCGTGGGTGCACATTAGAAGGCGAAAATAGACGTGATAGTATGAGTTATCAATACTTAGTTTTACTTTATTTACAACTAGCTTCCCGCCAGCGGCTTCGCCCGCGTGGTCTTATGAATTTTTCCCCCGTTTTTGCAACATTTTTTATTTTTACTCCGCTCCTATTAGTTGTAGCGTGATGATATATAGTCTATAGCCTTCCCCGATAAATGGGCTATCCAATACTGAAAGAATTTTTCAAATCGGTCTAGTGGTTTCGGAGCCTATTCAATACAAACAAACAATGAAATCTTTCCTCTTTAAATTATTAGTATATACTATTAGGGACCTTCTTTTTACATACTTTTCACAGTTAACGCTCACAGTCACAAACCCTCAGTTAACATTATTAAACGTTGGTTTAACTTAACAATTATATTTGACATTAATTCTCGTGGGATCCGGGACGGCCATCGAATATAGTGCACAGCTAATAATTTTCAGCTTTTTATCTTATACCTACGTTGTTATTGTAAGGAGGTTATTTACTGCACAATGCTTTAATGCTATTATTAGCGTCAGATCGTATCTTGTCTTTGTATCTTTTATCTGTACAGTCGGCAGACTGTGACTCAAGTCAACCAACACACACTTGGCTAAATCGCACAAATGAAACATAAATATTAACCCGGGGACATTTTGTGCAGCAGCATCTAGTCCAACTAAGCAGAGCTTGTACTACGGTCTACGGGTACTAGACAATGGATATAATACTTATATACTTTTTTTTGTAATTTATAATACATAAGAAACACCCTGACAAACACAAACACTAAGTTCATTACATAAATATTTGTGTCCTGTGGGAATCGAACCCACAACCTCGTGATCAGCAGTCCGGTACTTGAACCACCAGACTTTCTGTCTGTACGCTTTCATAAATAAAATGTATGATGTTCTAATGGTGGAGATCTGGTGACCCGTAACACAAGGCTTCCCTTATCTCGTGTACCTACCAGTCTCCACAATATATATTATGTAACTTGTAGTGTTGTGCTAAAAACTTGTATTTGTATTTTGTATTATTACAAAAGGCAAAAAGGCTTGAAGGGGCTTGAAAGTTTGCATGGAACAAAGTAATTATACCACGCGACGAAGTCACGGGAAAAGTCTAGTATATTCTAAAAAACGGGAATTTCACGGGAAAAGTCTAGTATATATTAGTCTAGTATTTGTTAAGCTTTATTAAACGTTAAATCATAGCTATTTAATATCTATATCATGAAATTAGTCAAACAGCAGCACTGCCATTCAACGTGGCAATGCAGCCAGCCTTTTGAGTACCCCTCCAATTGATAGCGGAGGAGATTTCTTTTAAATTAATTAAAAATTAAAGTTAAAAAGTTCTTTTTGATTCAATAATCTTGTACCCTAGATACATAGGTACAGAAATTTGGTAAAACATAAGCAAACGCTAAAGTGCGATCGAGTTTCTTACATGTTTGTACATCGTATCTACTGACAAAGTGTAGCAACATCAGTAATGTCCAGTTTAAATATCAGGAGAGTTCACAAAAAGTGACAGGAGGCTAGTTTAGTGAAGTCTCGGCGCAAAAACATCGTCCACTCACACTAGATTGATTCTCGCAACTTGGGAGGCGTCTGATTTAGTTTAATATTTCGATAGGGCTTTAGATTTACTACACATGCCGTCACTACTGTTGTTCATCTCCCTAAATAATATTGAACTGAACAATGCCTGATGAATGCGTGCCGTCAGCTGATGTAGTAGTCTACGTAAAGCTCTAATGGATCATAAGGGCAATATCTGAAATGGCCTTTAGAAGAGAGAATCTCTCTTCGAAAGGCCATTTTAGATATTTCCCTATATTGTTTCCTTTACAAAAAAAAAAGTATATAAGTATTATATCCATTGTCTAGTACCCATAGTACAAGCTCTGCTTAGTTTGGGACTAGATGGTGCTGTGTAAAAAATGTCCCAGGATATGTATGTATGTATGTATGTATTGTTTCACTCACTCAATAATATATTGTGTTCTAACTTAACTTATTTTCTACTATGATTGGACTTTAAAAGAGACCATGATTATTTGAATTTGTTTTTAAGTTTTTCCTCTGTGGTTATTGTTAGGAAATGCTGGGGCACGTATTAAAAACTAAATATTTTAAGTGTATTCTCTTTTTTTTTTAATGAATATCAATTATTACCTTTTAAAGGTTGAGAGAGAGAGAGAGACAGAGAGATTATGGAAACTATTGATACGACAAGTGTTTCCACTTTACCTTCTCAGTTTAAATACATTTGTGCACTTTTATCTGGTTGAATAAATAAATAAATATTTGGGGACATTTTAACACAGCACCATCTAGTCCCAAACTAAGCAGAGCTTGTACTATGGGTACCAGACAATGGATATAATACTTATATACTTTTTTTTTGTATATACATACTTATTATACATAGGAAACACCCAGACAAACACAAATACTTATATTGATCATCACATAAATATTTGTGTGTATTCTGTGTATTATGTATATTCGAACCCACGACCTCGTGAATTTACCGCCCGGGAGGGTGGTACATCTCAATGACGACAAATGAAGGCTATCTATTAATTACCTTCAGCAAAGCATTAAATTTTTTAGTTTGGGACCAAAACTAAAATATTACATAATAGCGCATCGATTTGAAATTCAATAAGCACGTCGTCAGCAATTACAAATACCGAAAAAGTAAGCAAAATTAACATAGAAGACAATTGACTACAAGTGACGTTTTTCAATGACACTCAACACGTGGGAACACGTTGGTGAACGAAAGTGAAACTATAATAAGAACACAATGACACTCGGTGCCGTTTGGTCCGAGTTCAAATCCAGGGCAAGCACCTTTGACTTAATCAGTTCTGAACCATGCGAGGATTACTGATTACTTAAATTGGGTTTTATAATAAACCCTACGGAGTTTAATTGTTCTAATTGTATTTTACGAATTATTCTAATTGTATTTTAAAAAGAACGTTTCCCCCCAAACAGCCTGGCTCGGAACAAGTATCTGTAAGCTATTTTTTATTTATATACCACTAAGGTGGCAAACAAGCATACGGCCCGCCTGATGGTAAGCGGTTACCGTAACCTATGGACGCTTGCAACACCAGAGGTATCACTCCCGCGTTGCCGACCCGAAAAACCAAAGCTATACACAATTTGTTCTGTGTGGAGATCAAAGCCGCGGCTCAGCGCAGAAGCCGATCGTTCAGCCACTATGCCATTCGTGCTGTAAACGGTATTGTACTCATCGTTCACGTAAAATAATAATTAGTTTTTTCTAAAACTAACACAAATGACGCGAAAAGGTAATATAATATGTTGTATCCTTGCGTATCTTCACGGCTGTTAAGAATGGTTTAGAGAGTAAACAGAAAAGTTACGCATTTTACACGTGGAAAGAGATCTTTCAAAACATATTTCTTGGTTCAGAGGATACAATGAAAATTTACACAGACCGTATATAATGTATTTGTTAATAGAAAATGGAGTTTTTCAAAAAGAAACATTACACATACATGTTTAACTAAACTGTAAATTCAAAAACTTATCTATATTACTTTGTGTAGTTGTTGTCGATTTGAGAGTGAATTTGCTGATGTTGTTTCTGTAAAGTGTAAAAATTAGTATCTTCTTTATTAATCAAGTACTTCGTACAATTTACAATCTATTTATATAACATTTAATAAAAAAAATTTTTTCCTTTTATTCTTATTCAGCTTGTAGCTTTTATGGAACCTAAACATACCGGCTAATATTTATAGGTACATCTCTAACTGCCTCTTTGGGGAATACAAGCGTAGTGATGTTTTATGTAACCCTAAGACAACTAGAAAAAAACTGCGAAAGACATTTATTCAGCATAAAAAAAAAACAAACAGTGTTCTCGCAGTAATTCGATTATATTATCGATTGCAAAGCTATACTTATCTTTATTTCTCTTTATAATCGGCGACTTATCGTTATGAAAGCCTACAATGTAAAGCTCAATACTTAAATTGGATACAAAAAGGTTCTCGTTTTAAAATTATAGTATTTTGTAACGGTTTAACCAATTTATTTTTGTATTATACTGTTAGTACAGAAAATCAGATAAACGGGGTAGGTATATCGGTCCCACTGGTACGGGGCACCTTTTAGAATGAGAAGGACTCGTACCGAAAAAAAATGGGTTTGTGCTCTGTTAATGACAGTGGGCTTGTCCCTTATTAGGTACAGCTATGAGCAAAAACATGTATACACTAACAAAAGTGCTAAATCCATTTTCTCGTAAAATTCTAATAGAACTTTTGTGATATTGCGAACACAGTATTCACGAACCAATACTATAGTGACATTGGTGTGATCACAAAGCTGAAATCGTTTATTTATTAAAAAATCGCTTTTGCCCTTTTGTAAGTGTTTATATGGCTGTGCACGTGACTTTACATAGGTCCTAAAACATAAACAGTGGATTTACTTTATTTATTATTATTTATTTGTCAAATACAGATGTGATGTTATAAGTATACTATTTTATTATAGGCGTATCAAGCTCCAGGAAATTAAAGTTAAAGCAACATATTCACCTGTTCCTAATTAAAAGTTTATTCACAAATGTGGGGCAATTTGGCACCTGATGACTTCAAGCTATAATTTATGGATTGGTTCGATATTAACAGCGACATTCACTCAACTATATGTATGTCAATTCATCATATTTACTTACAACATAATTAATCAGAGGATAGAGTAACATTATTTTGACATTATTACATGTAATGATGTGAAATTTAATTTGTATGTGGCTGTTTATGACATAATTATTTAAGTGTTCAGTTATATTATATTAGACATATATGGTATACGTCTAATATAATATAGGGTAATGACAGATTATTTGGCAGAACAGAAATTAAGGTACCGCCACAATGGCATTAGAATATAATTATCTTTTTGTATTTTTTTAAACATTTTCCATGCTTAGATTACTAAGATTAGAATACTTACAAGTTTATTATAACCAGTTACCAGATGACAGCGATGAGGAGTACTTTGACGCCTAGGTGCGGAAATTTTGGTTTATATTTTTATTTTTTGTTTTTTTATTGAATTTGTACATTATGTAAATATATAAAGGTTATTGTATTAGTTAACATATATTCTATCGCAATAAAAATATCGAATATAGTTATTATATATATATATTTTCTTTCATTAACAATAATTATTATATAATATTTCTTTTTTATTGTTTTAAATTCTTCTCTCGTAGGTCAAGCAGCACCTTTGTACTATAGTCATAATTATTTATGACTTTCTATGTGTTCAGTGTGTACATAAATAAATAAAAATCAAATTTCTTCATCAGCTCTAGAACGAACATTTAATTCTTTCTAGAAATCGAGTAACAATTTTTCTCAAAAACTTGGTACAAAATGCACTTGCTTCGTACAAATTAAGCTAAATGTTGACTAAAACCCGTTGAGCATCAGTTTTCGTAATGACATCTGCAAGGCTAGCTAGTGCTTTTCCCACGACCCGGTTCGTTGAATACATTACCCGGTGTGTACGCGCACATTTGGCAATGCATTGGCACATCTTTTTAAACGATCTAGATTTTGTTAAAATTTTTGTGCCTTAAAAATGCTTGTGCTATTCAATTGGATTAATTTTGTTGATAGTTAATTTGAATAACGTCCGTATATGTAAAGTTTAATTGACAAGATTAGAACTCTTTTTAAATGAACTTGATGCATGATTGATTGCACGGTTGGTGTTGCAGTAGAATCGACTGTGGTGGGTTCGATTCTTATCCGAGACCAAAAACAACAAAAAAAATTTTTGAGTCTAGAAATAAAGTACAATCTACTTTATGTCCAAACTATAGTCCATATCCTAGTTTCCCTCACGAGTGACAATATTAGACTGTCTAAAATAACAGTAGAAATATTGTGAGCCTATCGCACACTTTAATCATCGTATTAATCCGACATACGTGAATTTGGAAGTCGTCGGTAGTCGACGGAATGCGGTAGTCAATTAGGAAGGCCATTGGGCAGCGGTGGATGTCCGGTAGATATCCGAAATTTGACTTACATGACCTTGTTGACCTTAGTTGACACTTTGACCTTATGAATGCACATGCAGAATGATAAGGATTAAATGTCACTTGTTTTAATTATGAAAAAGTATTTTTGATAAAACCTTAAGGTTGGTTAACAGTAATTGGCTAGATGATGACGAATTTATCCATTCCAAGTCCATGGTATGGTATCCAAGCGCGTTGCCGACCCTAAAAACCTCTTAGAGGTTTATGGAGGATTCACTGCGCTGACAGTTTAAGGGAATATTCTTCTTGCTGCCAGCGTAGCGTATCCTTAGAAGGAGCTCTGGCTACCTTACTCACTGCAGGAACACAACACACAATATTTGGCTGCAGTTTTCTGTAAAGTGAAGGTACTTCCCTAGATGGGCTGCTCCAGATTGAGCCATAAATGGCTGTGCCCTAGCTCTCTCAAAATTATATTTCATCCATATCTGTTATATTTTTAAACTATTGTAAGTAAACAATAGGTCGTGATATCAAACTGTTTAATTGCTTCACGTTGTACAAAGGTTACAAAGGTCATGTGGAGGCGGCTTCCTCCATGACCCGGCGGCGTGACAAAAAACACGAACCTCTTCCACGTTTAGTTAATTACCGGTTTAACCAGCCATTTATCGTTTAACTAAAATAACTGTTATTGCTATTCTTTTTTAACGTCGGAACCAATATTTTAATTAGGGTTTTGTAGTTATTTTGCAATATAGGTACTTTGGGATATTGATGCTATGCATAGCATAATGACCACTGAACTGTCAAGTCTCTAGGTGTCTAGGTCTCGAGTTCAAATCCAAGGCACGCATCACTGACTTTCCGTAATCATGTGCGTATTAATAATTAATTAATTATCACTCACTTTTTACGGTGAAGGAAAACCTCGTAAGGAAACCTGCATGCTTGAGATTTTCTCAACGGTGAATGAAGTCTGCCAATCCGCACTGGACCAGCGTGGTGATAGCCGAACTCTTATCCTAAGAACGGTAGGGCACAGCAACTTATCGCTCAAATCTGGAACAGCCCATCTGGGGAAGATGACCTTACAGAAAACTGCAGCCAAATAGCACACTTTAGTGTGTTCTTTATGTTGTGTTCCTGCAGTGAGTTAGGTTGCCAGAGCTCCTTCAAAGGCGCTGCGCCGGCAGCAAGAGGAACATTCTAAAAACTGTCGGCCCAGTGAATCCTCCATAAACCTCTAAGGTGTTTTTGTAGGGTCGGCAACGCGTGAGACGCTTCGGTGTTGTAAAGTCCATAGGCTGCGCTACCATCAAACGGGCCGTATGCTTATTTATCCGTGCGGACAGATAATGGGTTGATAATGATGTTATGCATGCGATTAACACTCTATTGTGGAATATAGGAAGAAATATATTATAACAAAATATAATAAAGAATTAATAATTAATAGAAACATAAAATAACAGCGTTTTGTTACATAAACAAAGAGTAACCATAACGCAATTTATCCTCTGTTATTTTACTGGCGGATAATATTTCAACACAATTCTACATAAGTTAATAGATCGTAAATCATCAGTTTATCTGCTGTTTACAGTTTTGTCAATTATCGCATTTAATTAAGCAATAACAAGATTAAATCCGGGTGAAAATGATGAACGTAACATGTGTATAATAAAATGCATCGAATATAAACTTTCTCTAAAAAAGGAAATCTAGTGTTTAATCATTTTGTTTAACTGTAGTTAGTATGTGGTGTCAACAGCTCTTTGTTTTAGCTCAGGGGTCGGTTAGGAAATGACACCTCCTATAAATCTGCAACTATAACTTGTAAAAGTGTCTTCAAAAGGTCTGTTTACGAAATTTAATAAAAATACATTTAATAAGTCAATGTTTTTAGATTTTTAGGGTTCCGTACCAGAAGGGTGGCAATGGAACCCTAATGACTAAGCCTCCGCTCTTCGTCCGTCCCGGCTGTCTGTCAGCGGGCTGTATCTCATGAATCGTAATAGGTAGAGAGTTGTTTTCATAGAGTTTATATTTGTCTTGCTACTTTAATTTTATTGATACTAATTATAATAAAAAATGGCATGAAGTACAAAAGTTTGTGGACAAATAAATAAACCGTTATTATTATTATTGTAAAAGGCAAAAAGGCTTGAGGGGTTGAAATAGGCGAACAAAGTTTGCATGGAACAAAGTACCTACTAGTGTTACTAGTGTACTAAGTAACTATAGTGTACTAGCTCCGCACGTGGCTTCGCCCGCGTGGTCTGGATATTTCTTATAACTTTCATCCCCTATTTCAACCCCTTACAGCCCTTTTTTCTCAAAAAAAAGTAGCCTATGTCCTTTCTCAGGCTCTAGACTATCTCTGTACCAAATTTAATTTAAATCGGTTCAGTAGTTTTGGCGTGAAAGCGCGACAGACAGACAGAGTTACTTTCGCATTTATAATATTAGTATGGAACTCGGAGAATCATCATACTTAGAGCTTTCAACAAAATGTCTGTCTGTATGTCATGTGAGTCGTGATCGACGAATAGGTCACTTGTTTATATTCGTTCATTCACTGGCACAGTGGCCGGCACTCTCGCTTGCGAACTTACGACTAAACACGGCAGAAGGTCACGCGCATAAATATTTATTAGGTATTACGTCTTACTTGCTGTGGCCTGCAGCTTCACTCGCGTCCCAGGGGGGCTAGACAAGTTGCATTTTGACATTCGAAATTTCGAATCGACAAACAAAATATATGTAAATGACATTAGTGACAGCCCGATTTGTCGAAAGCTTGTGTCATTTCCATACATTTGACATTTCACATGTTTGTCGATTCGAATGTCAAAATGCAACTTGTCTAGCCCCCCAGGACTAAGTATTAACATATGTATTGGTTGCTCCTCCTTCCCTTGTCCCAATTTATTTGGGGTTCGTGCAGTATGTCATTTTCTTCCATTTACTCCCTTCATTTTCTTTTTCTTTCAATTTTGGTAAAAAATACCTTTTGTTAACTATGTACTGATCCCCTAAAGGTTATTAAAGCCATAATTTATAGCCTATATGTTAAACCGTACATTAATATTAAAATAGTTCTTACAGGTTGTCCTGTAAGTAGTAGTTTTCAAGTATCACTTACTTAAAAATCATAACTTCAAAACAACAAAACCTAGGACCATAAACTTAAGTGTTTTTCTTAGATAATAGTTCCCTCTATCCTACACTGGTTGGTCCACTTCTTACGGGTCATACAGGCTTACACAGGAAGCATACTAACACATTTTAGGAATACGGGAAACGCCTCTGGTTAACAGTCTTGAATACTTTTTGTCGTACAGTTTTTTTATAATTTCAAACATTCAGATAAATTCGTATTTATGCAAGGTTGTCAATTTAAATAATGTCTGAAATGCAATTGTGCATGCTTCACAATGGACGCCATCTTGTATGAATAAAGTCTTACAATTATTTTTATATATTCAAGGTCTGCGATATTGAAAGTTTGTAATTTTATTCGTTCTGTTAGGAGTTCAAAGGTTTCTTTGTTATTTTGCACAATTTCTCCGTTGTGAATGAGGGAAATGCAGGGCGATTCGTTTCGGTGGGTATCTATAATCTATAATAATGATGATTCTTCTATAATAATATTATAAAGCTGAGAGTTTGTTTGTTTGTTTGAACGCTTAATCTCTTAACGCGTTAATCTCAGAAACGACTGATCCGATTTGAAAAAAAATTTCAGTGTTAGATAGCCCGTTTAACGAAGAAGGCTATATGTCATCACGCTACGACCAATAGGAGCTGAGTATCAATTAAAAGTGTTGCAAAAATGGGGGCAAAGGTCAACTTTTACGGGAACGAAGACGCGGGCGAATTCTAGTCTAAGTCAATATTAGCGAATCGCACCGGCTTCGTATAAGTTCATAAAGTAAATCTTATAACCTTTTTAGACAAAATATCTCCCCATGTAACACATTCAATCACAATTACACAATCAAATAATAGATACACATAACTACAACTGCGATAGGCCTAGAGAAAACAAACCGATTATTAAATATGATCACGAACAAACATCGATCCCTACATAGCAATCGATTATGATAATCGATACAATCGATTATAAATATTGTTGTGAAAGTTATTATAGATAGTAAAATTGTAACGCCTATTCGTCTTCTTGCTCATCATGACATCACATCACATTTTTATATCATAACATAGTAATACCATCACGCCTGTATCCCCTGAAGGGTTAGCCAGAGGTGTGATGTAAACACACACAGTTCCCTGTTATAGGTCCCATGTAATAGGAGTCAAGCCTATTGCCATAAACCGGTCAGAAATCCAAACTCGTAGGCTAATGTTCAGAGAGTACGATGCTAAGCGTAAAGTAATGCTTCCGTATGTCAAATTTGTATGACAATTTGACATACGGAAACCTAAGCTTATGCTTAGCATCGTCTCTGAATATAAGCCTTAGATACTACTAGGAATTTTAAAGAAAAATCCTTAAGCTCCTTGAATAGAACAGCGTCGCAGTTTTGGATCACTAGGCGATTATGAGGCATTGAGGGAGTAAAATACATAAAAGTATTTTTTAAAAGGACCAAGTACGAATGTACAGCAAAGTATTGGGACTGGTCCTCACTGGCGGCACACGGGTCGAGGTCGCGTGTATCGCGTCGGTTCGTACTATTAACAGCCATTGTGTGGCTATCAGCGGCCATCTGCGCCCACGGTGCGCCCGCGAACTTACTATCAAGTAGCATATCATTATGTTTGGACCAACATTTGCATTTTTTTAACCGATTTAAAGAAACGAGGAGGTTCTCTCGTACTTATATATTTTTTCTGTATGACCACGCATAACTTTTATCACAGTGTAGTCCGATTTTGATAATTCTATTCGAAAAGCGAAATATCAATCTTTTTTAGTCTTAACCCATATTAAGTCGGTGCCAAACAAATTCAATTTAAATATGTTATTTGTTGATTTTTTTTTGGCTCCGACTCAATATAAGTTAAGACTAAAATAATGTTAGTAGCGGATCCAGAAGCTAAGAGGCTCAAGCCCCTCTCCAAACATTTTTTTCTTAGTTGTCTAATTCCTACAGTTCCTATATTAAATAAAAATTTTACTTATCGTCGCAGTATCTATATATCTCCCCACCAAATAAGAAACCTGGTTTCATCCTGCACCACTGTAATGTTAAAAATTGATTTAAAAATGAATATTTTGTTTTACAGCAATTAAGTTATAAAAATAATAACACAATTCAGATTCGCTACGTATTGCACCTTTATTTTCTTGCGCGTTGAAGTCTTTTGTTCGCGCGGTAGCATCTTCATTTAAATATCGTACATTTTAATTGGTTAATTATCTGCTTTACTGGTGTGCGTTCGCGCAGCGGAATGTTGTTGAATTTAAAGATTTTAATTATGCAGATATTTAGTGTATGACGTCGTATAATTGTGTATGGTAAAAAAAAATTTGTGCACGCAGCCATTGTTGAGAAATTCACCAAAAACTGATTCCGCTGGGCGAACGTTGTCCTGGCGGAACTCTTTTTAATCCATAGACTTTAGAACAAAAAAGATGTGTCAAAAAATTAGTGTATATTTGTGTGTAATTGTGTATGTATGAATAAAATTAGTGCATGCATAAACTTCGGAGAAATTCAAGTTTCCGCTACGCGAACGTTTGGCCATTAGCTAGTTTTCATATAAAGCGCTTACATAGAGAGCTGTAGATTTTTACATACATTGTTTTGAATTTGTGTGTATTTGTTTAAAAAACAGATTTAGAAAAAAACGTAGGGCTTAAAAGATAAAAATATAAACGTAAAATACGCTGATTAGGTCTTAGTTCTTAAAGTATGCACTTTGGGGTCTAGATTTTCACGTTTATACAAACCTTGTAAGTGTCTGCAACATGTTGCCAAGTATCAATGATGTTCCGTTAGTAATTAAAGAGTTATAGGACAATTTACCATGAATAGATCACTGTTTACAAAGCAGTCAAATATCACGACGTTCTAAGGGAATTGCATGGTAAAATGTATGCCAATAATTAGTGTATTCATTAAACTATTCACATGCAAAATTTCATGTCATTAAATTCAGTAATTAAAGAAAAACAATTATAATACTGACGAAGCATCGAAAACGTACATAACCCGACCAAGTTCAGATGGCTACAAAAAAGCGGCCGTGCAATATATTTAGGTAACATCCCAAAATCTACAGTATAATACCGGTATTGAATTGGTACAGGTGATAACATAATTGTTGTTTCGATATAATTTATAGGTCATTTATTTTTGTACACCTACTTTTTTAAATGTATTTGACTATGACAGAAAGTAGGTACTATTTACGTAGGTACTTTATTTAAGTAGGTATGCGCTTGAGACTTGAGATATAATCTAGATATATTATTTAAGACAAAAATAATACAACTAATTTCTATTAAAGATTTCACGGAACAGGATTCTAACTATAGACCCCATAGGGAAATTATATAATTACCACATGTAAGTACTACTGTTTCGGTAAATATTTATCATATTGTAGCTTATTACACTATTTTTATCGTAGATAGTGGCGTTATTATTAAAAAAATATTTTTAATTCAAGAAATGCAATTGTTTTCTTTTTTCCTAACGATTGTGTACGCAACTGTACCATATTAATAAATACTATTCTGGAAGTTTAAGAACGTTTCTTAGATATATGGCACGGCCGCTTTTTTGTAGCCATCTGAACTTAGTCGGGTTATGTACGTTTTCGATGCTTTGTCAGTATTATAATTGTTTTTCTTTAATTACTGAATTTAATGACATGAAATTTTGCATGTGAATAGTTTAATGAATACACTAATTATTGGCATACATTTTACCATGCAATTCCCTTAGAACGTCGTGATATTTGACTGCTTTGTAAACAGTGATCTATTCATGGTAAATTGTCCTATAACTCTTTAATTACTAACGGAACATCATTGATACTTGGCAACATGTTGCAGACACTTACAAGGTTTGTATAAACGTGAAAATCTAGACCCCAAAGTGCATACTTTAAGAACTAAGACCTAATCAGCGTATTTTACGTTTATATTTTTATCTTTTAAGCCCTACGTTTTTTTCTAAATCTGTTTTTTAAACAAATACACACAAATTCAAAACAATGTATGTAAAAATCTACAGCTCTCTATGTAAGCGCTTTATATGAAAACTAGCTAATGGCCAAACGTTCGCGTAGCGGAAACTTGAATTTCTCCGAAGTTTATGCATGCACTAATTTTATTCATACATACACAATTACACACAAATACACACTAATTTTTTGACACATCTTTTTTGTTCTAAAGTCTATGGATTAAAAAGAGTTCCGCCAGGACAACGTTCGCCCAGCGGAATCAGTTTTTGGTGAATTACTCAACAATGGCTGCGTGCACAAATTTTTTTTTACCATACACAATTATACGACGTCATACACTAAATATCTGCATAATTAAAATCTTTAAATTCAACAACATTCCGCTGCGCGAACGCACACGCTTTACTGATTAACCAATTAAAACTGCATTTATTATACAAACGTGTGCAATAACAATAAGGTAGGTGAATAAATATTTATCGTTGGTATAAATTAATTTAAATAAGTAATATTAGTAGTAATATAGTCTGTTTCACTAACTCTGGAGAGCCGGTAACCGCAGGATAAATTCAAAAATGGAACAAAATTTGTATGAATTTATCTGCCAAGTAATTTAACGGGAACTTATCAGTGAGCTGTGAAACCCTTTGACAACTAAATTGTAACACTCATAGATAATAGAAAGTGTTCGTTACTTGAAATTGTTTCGAGTAGCGAGAAAACCTCAAGTTACGTCAGTTAAGTAACAACTGACACCAAAGTTACAACTATTACACTTATCCGTTTCTTCCGTTTTGGATAGAAATTGTTATTTTATTGGTAAATACAATTGCA
Source organism: Acronicta psi (assembly GCA_946251955.1). Classification (NCBI taxonomy): domain Eukaryota; kingdom Metazoa; phylum Arthropoda; class Insecta; order Lepidoptera; family Noctuidae; genus Acronicta; species Acronicta psi. The sequence goes on along the minus strand of OX276475.1, from coordinate 14,434,831 downwards.
TGAGCTTCCATCATTAAAATTATTGTTTTAAAAGAAAATATCATTGTCCTACACAAAGGATATCTCTTGTTTCGTTGGCACAATATTTTCTAGAGGTCCTAGAGTTGATTCTCGGGTCAAGTAAATTGTTATTGGGTTTTTCTATGAAAACCTTAGTAAAATTAATAACGAAATAATATCTTTTTGTATTGTTTTAACCATTTTCCATGCTAAGATTACAAGTTATTTTTAATGAAGGAAAAAATCGGCTGTCGGGCAGGATTCGAACCTGCGTCTTCTGGTTCGGTACACCAGACGCTTTGACCACTAAGCTATCGCGAGCCCCGCTCGCCAGTCGAAATCTTCCTTCACATTCTAATTTACATCTTAAAAGACTGGCGAGCGGGGCCCGCGATAGCTTAGTGGTCAAAGCGTCTGGTGTACCGAACCAGAAGGCGCAGGTTCGAATCCTGCCCGACAGCCGATTTTTTCCTTCATTAAAAATAACGAAATAATAATTAACAGCCTTGAGGATTTTTAGAATTTTATTCATTTATTTTCGTGCCACAAATTACAGAATATAATTAGTTTGACTACAGATACAATTTTAAAATGAATTTGGGAATGACTGATGCCTGAACAAGTTTTTGCTTTGTTGATAGGACATGGGATCTAAACACACTGGCGAACTGTACAGTCACGCGCACAGCCATATATACACTTACAAAAGTGCTGAATTTTTTCACGAATCAACGATTGCAACTTTGTAATAACACCAATGACACTATAGTATTGGTTCGTAAATACTGTGTTCGTAATTTCACAAAAGTTCTATCAGTACTTTAGGAGAAAATCGATTTAGATTCTTCATAGATTTTTTGGGATATATAGCCATGACGGTGCGATATATTATATTAAGTAAGGTTGCGAAACTGTCTCAGTGAAAGTGGTCGTTACATTACATTACATTTGAACCTCACCCGAAATTCTTAACCTACTCTACATACAACACTACTCTCACCGCTCCACATAGTGCCCTTAAATCGCGGACCGGTTTGTGCAAGCGCATGCGGTCACAATTACGTCAACATATTCTGTACACGTATTGTTAGGAGGTTCCTTTCCCTGGAGCCCTGACCTCCGATAGATTGGACTCTGTTCCCAATACCGGTGGGCTACTATTTTTTATATTTTTAAATGTTTTTACAAAAATATTTTAAGATACAATGAATAAATAAAGAGAATATTTTTGGACATTTTACACAGCACCATCTAGTCCCAAACTAAGCAGAGCTTGTACTATGGGCACTAGACAATGGATATAATACTTATATACCATTTTTTTGTAAATACATACTTATTTTCATCACATAAATATTTGTGTTGATCGTGGGAATCGAACCTACAACCTCGTGATCAGTAGTCCGTAAGTATGAACTTCTTTTCCCGTTTTGATGAAAACATTTGGTGAAGGATTTCATTTAGTTGCATTGTCGTATTTAAAACATCAATGAAAACTGTAGTAACAACCAGGAAAACAATGCTCAATCTGGAAATCATACCCAGGACCTCACCACTGGACTAGAGTACAATAGGTGCTCTCTATATATCCTAAAACAAGAAACCCTCTCTTTACTAATTAATAATTAGTTTAATTAGTGTAAAGATTGTATTGGATATAATATCTGGAAAATAAACGATTTCTTTCATTTCATTTCATTTACGTGCATGGACACGCAACTTTGCACAATTTCACACTTTCTTCACCCCAAAGGTATAAAGTTACACAGTGCTCCACATAATGCCCTTAGGACCGGTTCCTGCGCAAGCGCAGACGGTCGCCAGCTGGCTCTGTGTTACATAAAGCCGACCATTGCGGTCTTTGTTGAAACTTTGTAAGTTCTTGGGTGTTAGCTTGTTAAGTATCGTTGTCTAAAATTGTTTTAAACTGCAGTATCTCTTGTGTTTTCGGTGTACCTAATAATAAAGATAAAATAAATAAATAAATATACTGGGACGTTTTACACAACACCTATGGGTACTAGACAATGGATATAATACTTAAATACTACTTTTTTGTAAATACATACTTATAATAAGAAATAACCAGACAAACACAAACACTTATTGTTCATCACATTAATATTCGTGTCCTGTGGGAATCGAACCCGACCTCATGATCAGCAGTCCGGTACTCGAACTACTAGACCACAGAAGTCGTCATTGAAGTATAAGTAAATATATTTCATGTTTAATAACACAAGGAGTCAGTTGTACCAGACCAATTAGTCTTAAGAGATGCTTAGAAATTACAGTTCAGAAACTACCATCGTTTATTATTTGTTTGACCTATTGCAAAGTAAGTAAAGTTGTGTCCATAATTATATAACATTCATAAAGCTTTTATACTTCTTTATAAATCGGTTTTATACTTTTTTTAAATGTAATCTAAGAGGTAGTTTGAAAGTGGCACCGCAACAGCAAAGTTACAGCAAAGTTGTGCAGTAATCGCTTATCGTGTTGGACATGTGATGTATGTTACCAGTAAAGTTATTGCATGAATTTGGGTGTAAAACACTGATTTATCCGTATCTAGTTGGTCTAGTGGTGTCAAAGGCGACTTCTGGGTTCGATTCCTGGGTCGAGCAGTGTTGTTGGGTTTTTCTGTGAAATTCCCAGTAGCAGCTCGGAGTGGCCGGTGCCAATAGGCTCGACTCCTATTACATGGCACCTAAACGTATATTAGTACGCCTCTTTCTAACCCTTCGGGATATACATATAGGCGTGATGTAGACTGGGTACCGACCCCAAAGTGTTAGCAAAAAGGTTTGAATGTGAGTTAAAACTATTTATGTCACTTTGACTCGCACCTGACCACAGCCTCACAGAACAGTTACCTTAGTTACCTAACATCAGTATAATACACGTGCTTTGTTTACACCATCATTCAAAAGAGAATGATACATACATACAACATACATTCACCTTTCATTCATAAACTCAGATAGTCCCATATGACATTTATGTCGACCGAATAAGGACTACATTGCTTTGCCATTTAACAAAGTATCAAGACCATAATTTAATTAGCATAGTTTCCTTATGTGTACATACATACGTCATTTCTTACTGTTTTCTATTGTAGCGCATTATGTAGGAAATGTCAGGCTTATATTTGTTATGCAAAACGGTGCTTTTACAAAAAAAGGAGAATATTAATTAGGTAATAAGGTGAGTGAACGTTTAGTAAAGGCGACTTCGATTGTAAATGTAACGGGTTCATTTTAAACTCATTTCGATTTAATTTCCTTTCCAATAGAGCACAAATGTTTATGTAATGTACTTGTTTGTCTAGATGTACATACAAAGTTTCAGGCCTGTTTGTCATTGCGGTAGACAGCTACAGATTTCCACTGGCACACCACTTTCGCTTCATCCATGCTCATCAACCTCCCCATGCATGCTCGTCGACTTAAGGTGCTCTTAACCTTGCCTTGTTTGAGGACGTCCGTAATCTAGTAGCTATGGCTATCTATTCAATCTTAATAACTACTCTTTAATCTCTGCATCAAGCTACATCATCCACAATACTATTCACAACAATTGTTACTGTGACCATTTTTTATTTAAAAAGAGTGTCTATGAATTTTCTTGCTGCGTCTTCTCCGGAACCACTTTTTTGGAACCGTGCAAGTTCGACCTTTTAAAGGTCTAAGCAGTTTGACCTTTCAAAAGTACGTATTAACTATAGTCTAATTGAAAAAAGAAATATGTATTATAATTTGAAATTGAAATTAGTTGTCGTACGTTTGCTGAAGTCTAGTTTCCAGTTTTTCTATCCGGAAAATCTCCGTTTATCCAATCTCTCAACATGCCCAAACCATCTTAACATACCTTATCTCATACCGATCGTTAGTATATCATTTAGGAGTTCCTAATAACATACTTTTTTCTTCTCTCACTTATATGTATCTGTCTGTTGCTTTTAGAACCAGTCTTTTGGAATTTGAATATCGCAATATACGAAAATAATGCAAATATACTTGCAGATCGCCTTCAAGATCAAAAATGTAATGATAGTGCTAACATAATGATACGTAGAACATCAATCTTATCTCATATTGTCAAGATCACGCGGTGAAACAGAACAGCTTGCACTAATGACTTGTTTCATCATGATTATATAGTATGGTGACCTTCATTTCAAGCATTTGTTTTAGATATTTTTTTTGATGTATCTACACTAAATATATTATTTATTTACTTTAACTTAAACGGCTTGCCCATTAAAAATATAGCATCTGATATTATAAATGCGAAATAACTGTCTGTCTTTTTAAGTCACCTTTTTAAGTCTAAACTGATGAACAGATTACTTTTGGCAAGAAAATAGATTGCACCCTGAGGATGGACATTTATGCTACTTTACTAAGCACTGATAGTGAGCTAAACCAAGTACCAAGTGGGTCCTACAAAATATTATACGATAGCGCGGGAGACCTAGGTGGAGATGGTAATATGTACTTCTTCCCAAAGAATAGGCCCAAAACAGCCCTGATCCGTAAATCATGGACAGAGGGTAGGAAGGCCTTTACTGCATGGAGGCCTAGGGACGATAAAGGCTATATTATAATAACAATAACTGATAGTGATGATTCGAGGTTAATTGTGAAACCTTACCACAGTAAACACACATATATTAAAGTGACGTAACTCCAAACAATAGCAACTTAAATTCGCAATTTCACACTTAATTTTAAGTTTCTTAATTAACGTTTACTACTTCCATCACAACAATGGCACAAGTATGAATTTCTCAAAATAATGTCAACAGTTTTTCGGTGATTTCTCAACGAGTTTTAATGTGTGGTTTTTACGGTTGTGCATTTTCGCACGGGGTTTTATTATATTATTGCGTATTGTTAAAGAATTTTTGAATTTTCAAACAGGTTATCGTGGAATGTGTTTTTTTAGAAAGCTGTTATCTTGTTTTATGGTGAAATTAAATTAAATAAATTTTGTAAGCAACTTAAATTTAAAATGTTAAATTGTAAAAAATACACCATCCATCTATGTCTTGCCGGTAGGCAAAATATCGGACCTTAGTAATAACTTTATGTTCCCATAATTGTCTTGGGTAAAACCTTGTCCACACTACGATATCTCCTAACAAGATATCTCCTTGCAAAATTTTATACAAATCTGTTTAACAGTTTAGGCGTGATTTACGTAATAAACAAACAGACGTTACTTTTACAGAATTTATTTATTTTTATTGCACGGATTACTCACAAGCGACCTCGAGCCCCTTAAATTATTTTCCATAACACCTACAGGAAATCATAAAGCTGTGTTTAAACGACCCTATATCCAGCATTCCGTATAAATAAAGACTGTCAAGGCGTTCCGCATTCTGCGGACGTAAACAGTGTGTACAATCTATATTTTATTTTCCTCCCAATCAGCATAGTTACATGGAAAATTTATTATGACGAAAGATTTGATTGTTTGTTTGTTTAAATTGAATAGGCTCCGAAACTACTGGACCAATATTGAAAAAAAACTTCATCGTTGGTCTAGTGTATCCCAAACGCGACTACTACGCTAGAGGTTCTGGGTTCGTATCCCGGGTCGAGCAAAGTGTTGTTGGGTTTTTCTGTGAAAAAATGTCGGTGTCTGGATTTGTGCCCGGTTGATGGCAATAGGCTCGCCCCCTATTACATGGGACCTAAACATACCAATGAAATGTGGGTGTACATTAGAACGCCTCTGCCTACCCCTTCGGGAAATACAGGTGTGATGGTATGGAATCTGGATCTCTTAATGAATTGTCATGTATGGGCAAGAGCTACTGAACGCAGAACCCTCGCCATTGCAAGTAAACAGTGAGAAACCATGTGCAAATGTATGTAAATCGCGTAGACCTGTTTCCAGTCCGTATAAACGAGCGCAATGAAAGGTCGCCGTCAGTTCGACTTTAACATACCTGTTGCTCTTCTCGGTACAATTACAATAAATACTGTGAATTGATCAGGATATGAGTAATGTGACAAAATGGTGAATGTGCTGCCAAAAAAGTTTTACTTATATTGTAGACAGCCCCTCAACCATGAGTTCTATCGAATGACATTCGATAGGACTTTTTTTACGCATCGAAACGCTGTAATCTCATTGCAGGCTTTAGTTCCTTACGTAACCGCTAGAGGCGCTGCGAGAGTTTTCCATGCAAATATTTTACGGCGTCGCTAGCGAGTCTAGTGAGAAAAACTCATGGTCGAGGCACTGGAAAAGGATCATATATCGTTTGTATGATAGAGATTTGTGTGGATTTTTTTAAATTGTATCTTGCATTTCAAATTAGAAGAAAATTAATAAAAAACCGAAATATCTAAGAAAAAAATCACACATAATTATACATACCATCACGCCTGTATTCCACAAAAGGTTAGTCAAAGGTGTACTAATGTACACCCACAGTTTGCCAACTATATTTAGAGCCCATGTAATAGGAGGTCTATTGCCACCAACCGGGCACAAATCCTGGCTCCGAGCTGTTACTGGGAATTTCACAGAAAAACCCAACAACATTTTTCTCGAATCCAAGACCTCTAGCGTCATAGTCGCGCTTGGGACCACTAGACAAACCGTAACAGGCAGTAGACACATTGATAACTCGTATAAGTCCCGCAAATGCTAATGAGCTTGAACTTTGTCTAATAAACATCCACGTGACGTCATCCGCCGTACTCGCCGCCAGTGGTGCTTACGGTACTGAGTGTAGTTACGTCATTTTGACGTCACCAAAATGGCGGCCAGGCGCATAAGCAGTTTGCGGGGCTTATAAATTTGTTTTCATCAGATTTATTTACTCAATAGGCCTTGTACTAACCTTATACATTAACCTATGTTTTAACTGTTTAATTGAGTAATCTGTAATGTCAATGAGCGGAAATGGGCCTATTAAGAGCGAGGGCTCCTTATCAAACGATCGTGGGTTCGACTCCGATGCGTTGAAGTATGACGACACTCCTTTTAACGGGAGTAACTTTGTATTTAGTGTTTTTCTTTAAGGTTTGAGTTATATGGACACCGATTTTTTTTAATAATTTTTCATCGGAACTTTTCCGTATCTTGGAACCCATTGCATTCTTTTCAGAGTCACAAAAAAGTCACAAAAGTGTTTTTCACACGTTCATGTTGCTTTAATTGTGCATGTCCTTTTACCAATTCCGTAGGAATACTTCAACTTAAATGTCAAATTTCACGTATATAGCGTCTTTTCTATAATTTCTGATATTTCATTATTAATTTTATTATTGAGTGCTTATACATAAAAGCGTAGGTAGTTACTAGTTAGGTTAAGTCGTAGGCATTCACTTAAAAATTATCTGTTACATTAAATGTAAAACTGATAAATAAAAAGTAGTATCTCTAGGTGTATCATAAATAAATGATTTTAAGTTTTTTTTTTACTAATTATTATCTTTTTATCTTTTCAGGTAAGTACCCAAGCCAGGATAAAACTTACTTCTACATCTTTAAAACGGAGAACAAGCAGTTGTTATCTATTAACTGTAAGTACGTACACATTTATCTACAACATAGCAACTGAACAAGCGATACATTCTATTCGACACAATTGTAGGCCGATCTGAGAATGTAACAATATGTATACAGATGTAGCTTGTATCTTAGTACTAAGTATATGTATATAGACGACTTTGTTCGTGTATGGTGTAGGTGTGTATATATATATATATTGGACACTAACTTTTCGCCAGCGGCTTCGCCCGCGTGGTCTTATGAACTTTTCCCCGTTTTTGCAACATTTTTAATTGATACTCAGCTCCTATTGGTCGTAGCGTAATGATATAACCTAAAGCCTTCCTCAATAAAAGGGCTATCTAACACTGAAAGAATTTTTTAAATCGGACCAGTAGTTCCTGAGATTAGCACGTTCAACCAAACAAACAAACAAAATTTAGCTTTATAGTATTAGTATAGATTGGCTAACTAATTATCTGTCTCATTAAAGTCTCTCCTAACTGCGACTGTTGTGTTCAATTCCCAGTTCGGGCAGTGTTGTTGAGTTTTTTATGAAATTCTCAGTAGCAGCTTGTCTAGATTTGTGCTCGGTTAATGGCAATAGGCTCGCCCCCTATTACACGAGACCCAAGCAAACCGGAACTGTGTGAGTACATTAGTACACCTCTGCCTAATCCTTCGGGAAATATAGGCGTGATGGTGTGTATGTTTAGACTCATCATTGCTCTGGTGGTTGCAAGCGCGGTTACTGAATGTAAGGTCATCCGGTTTGATTGCCAGATCCAGCATTAAGATTTCTTCGATATAATTTTCTCATTTCATTCACAAACCATTAGTAATTAACCGCATAAGGGCACCGTGAGACAGTACATACAATGCGGACCATATGCGCCCGCGCAGCGTATCGTGGCGGACACGGCCCGACCTTCGCGTGATCCTTTCTAATGCCATTCCTGCGCCGGCGCAGCCGTGTACGACTGTTAATCTGTTATTTGCCAGGGTAATATGTTTGTTGATTGTTTTTATGAATTATTCCGATCTGTCCCCTCACTCCGTCCCCTCGGGGGGACAGATCGGACAAAAAAGTTCGATCTGTCCCCTTATCATTTATAGGGGGACAGATGAAACTGTTAGTGAGTGATTATAGTTCGATCTGTCTCCTCCTTGCTCACAGGGGGACAGATCGAACTTTTTTTTCCTATCTGTCCCCCCGAGGGGACGGAGCGAGGTGACAGATCGGAATAATTCGTTTCCATAGCCGGTATATCTAAACTCCGAATTGCTATTAAGAATTTTTAGATAAATCTAATAACACTGCTCGAACTGGGAACTGAATTCAGTGAAATTTTACAATATTATTATTTCTAAAGATATTATAATCCGGAATTACTTAATTAATTCCGGATAATCTCGTTTGGTTTTATAAGAAAATAAGAATAAGAAAGCATTTATTCAGACGGACAGACAGACACAAATACATATAATACAACAAATTCTGATACATTTAAAGTAAAATTAGGTAGGTACATATTACAAGAAAAAAAAAAGAAAGAACGTTGTTTTCGAATACGGTAATGAATGTTAAAAACTAATTTCTGTTACAACTTATTATTATTTGTATACCACTGAGGTGGCAAACAAGCATACGGCCCGCCTGATGGTAAGCGGTTACCGTAGCCTATGGACGCTTGCAACACCAGGGGTATCACTCGCGCGTTTCCGACCCGAAAAATCTCTTACGAGGTTTATGGAGGATTCACTGCGCTGACAGTTTGAGGGAATATTCCTCTTGCTGCCAGCGCAGCACATCCTTAGAAGGAGCTCTGGCGACCTTACTCACTGCAGGAACACAACACACCATGAAGTGTGTTATTTGGCTGCAGTTTTACAGTTTTAGTAATAGATTCAGTACCGTTGTTGTAATGAAATAAATATATTTTAATGATATATTAAATTATCTAGGCTGGGGTTGACGTGGGTTTAAGATTTTCAATGCTATACAGCTGACTTCTGAGAGGGCCTGGATTCGATTCCAGGGTCTAACAGTGTTATTGAGATTTTCTAATCGATACTGTACAAACTTACTTGATGATGTTGGAATAATTACTTACCTACTTAGCCCCAAAGTGTATTTATGTTTGAAGACCAAATATCATGAATCTTTCGCTTTCTGGCGCCTTTTCGCTTTTTCTTGTTGTTCTTCTTCTTATCTTCTGAACCTGGAAATCGTACAAAAGATTCGTTAGTATAATTGAGGACTTAAAGAGAAAGGTGGAGTGTTATACCAACTGAAACAACATGGTTTCAAGTCTTCCTCAATCATTAATTCAGATTAATCTTAAAAAAAAACTAATCTTCCATCTCTGCCTCAATCATCACCGTTTAAATCACAACATCAAGTCTGTTATCCAAACATCTACAAACATTCGTCACGGACGATTTACATGTTCCGTGACGGTTACGTAACGACACGCGTGACGGCTCGTGACGGGTACGTTGGCACACGGATGTCTGTCTGTCCGCTTGCCCGCCGTGACTTGGCGGCACGCGACGACGTCGTTGCCTGTTTATACTGGACTAGCTTTCCGCCAGCGGCTTCGCCCGCGTGGTCTTATAAATTTTTGCCACGTTTTTGCAACATGTTTCATTGCTACTCCGCTGCTATAGGTCGTAGCGTGATGGTATAGGTATAGCTTATAGCCTTCCGCGATAAATGGGCTAACTAACACTCTAAGAATTTTTCAAATCGGTCCAGAAGTTCGGAGCCTATTCAATACAAACAAACAATCAAATCTTTCCTCTTTATTATATTAGTATAGATAGACATGTTCCATTGAATGTTTATGTGTAAGCATGCGAAATCGTTGAGTAAACTCTTGTAAGTAATGACGTATCTCTTTGTAGAGTTAGCCCATGATAAAGGGCTGGGTTTTATAGTACTAGTATCAGTTGTCGCTAATCTTTTTAAGCTAGATTTGTCTTTAGTTTTTATTCATTTTTACCCAATCTTTTACTCATTCAATTTTTTTTTGGCTCGTGCTAACTTCAGCTCGGCCAAAAAGATAGGCGAGTACTGTATGTAACTTGTACCCTACGTAAAATATGATTGGTGCTAAAGTAAAATTTGAAATAATCGTTTTTGGAGCTCCGAGTTTTATAATATTTATTTTGGAAAACCAATAATACATAAACTTTTGATGCTAGATATAGAATGTAGGTATACGGTGGACTACAAAAAGAGGGAAGGAGGAACATAGAAAGCAGAAAGTAATCATATTCATAACCTGTGCAGTGTTCTCCAATAAAAAAAAACTTAAACTGTTTTATTACATTTTAACTTTTCCATTTTCTGTCAAATCACTTTTTTAAATCGTAACTCAAAGTTAAAACACGCAAATCATTTTGACTTTCGCTCGATTTTTGAAATCATGTTATCTTGCGCTTACGCACCCACGCGTTAATTTTACGCTGTTCTATTTTCAAAAACAAATGGTAATTGTTTGTTTATGTAATACGTAGATGGTATAGATTAAAAATCTTATGATTAAGGCTCAGTAATTACAGCGAAAGTTTATAAAGATTATAATAATTATAATTTAAAAAATTAGAGGAAGCTGGAATCTTATTAATTTATTTCATGAATTAATTTAGAATTAAGATTTAACAAATTTTTATTATCATTATTTTTAATTACTGACAAGTGGATTTTCATTTTCGTTACGCAATAGGCTCGCCCCGTATTACATAGGACCTAAACATACCGGCGAAATGTGGGTGTAAATTAGTACGCCTCTGCCTACCCCTTCGAGGAATATAGGCGTGATGGTATGTATTTTCGTAACGTGGTAAGTAGGGTAGGTTAAAATACTAAATATAGAGCCCGAACATTTGACAGACGCGTTCACCATACACAAACACTAACGCCATCTTTGTTAGTATCGCATGACATTTGTTTTTTAGCCGTTCGCGGACAAGTGCACTTCGGCTTAGAGAAGACCATTTTGGGACCAAGTTCGGGGGTGTCATTGTGACATGCGGTCCGGCCAATCCTTACGCAATAATATATTATAAGTCAATGTATATAAAACATATCAACAAACGGGGACAGTTCTCGCCAAACTTATTGTCTGGGTTGAAGTTGGTACGAGCTAATTTTAACGCGTCCGTAAGAATCGGAGAAAGAAAAAGATTGGATTAGAATGATTTAAAACGACAGCCTACCACTTGAGCTTTCGCTTTTATTTATTACAATTTAATATTTTTCTTTCTCCGATTTTTACGGCTGGGTTAAAGTTAGCACGTGCCAACTTCAACTCGGACAATAAGTTTGGCGAGAACTGTACCCGTTTGTGACCGTAGCCGACACCCGTAGCATGACCCTTCAAGGTATATTTATTTATTTATTTTGACAAGACACTTCAACGATTTATTCACTAAATACAGTTTATATTTATATAACATACAGTTTCTTTTTATAGGCTGAATTTGTCACTTATAGAAGCACTGTGCACAAGTGCACAGCACTGGCATACATTTAACTAGACTGACACTGTGCACCTGTATCAAGAAGCAAGAAAACGGAACACCCGTGATCTTTACTTATTTAGGGTGTTTAGGGTAAAAATTATGAGAGATAAATAATAACATAACATACCTTCACGCCCATATTCCCCGAAGGGGTAGGCAGAGGCGTTGCACACCCACATTTCGCCAGTATGTTTAGGTCCCATGTAATAGGGGGCGAGCCTATTGCCATCAACCGGGCACAAATCCAGACTCCGACATTTTTTCACAGAAAAACCCAACAACACTGCTCGACCCGGGGATCGAACCCAGGACCTCTAGCGTAGCAGTCGCATTTGGGACCACTAGACAAACGAGGCAGCCTATAATAATAATAAAATGGAATAGTATAGGTTTGATAATGTAATACCTACGTTATGCTAATTTAAATAAAGTTCTAATTTATACAAAATTGTGCTTATCTTCTGCCAATCTTACGACACCACAGCAGGTCAGTCTAATAAACGCGATCACCAGACGTACCATCTGTCCCACCTCATTAATCACGAGCCGTGAAGATGCTCAGCAATACAAATCTCTCACCATCAATCAGTGTAGCGTACGCAGCAGGCACCAGGTGACCACTTTCACTAGATCTTGACCCCGCGCCGCTCAGAACTGGTTCTCACGCGAGTGTCATGTCACATGTGTTACTGGTCATTAAACCCTGTCCGGTGTTATGGTTGTGGAGAGGTTCCGCTGGATTATACATAAGTGGCTAAGCAGAAAGGCTTTACCTTACCTTATAGATTTCAGGGTAATAGGTCTTAAATTATCATTAAAACTATCCTTCTTCCCTTTTCCAAATATATTGGTGGCATAAACTTTTGTACATTAAGATATAACTTTTTATAATGGGAGGAAAACAAACATTATATTGTTTTTTAAATGCCTCGTCGTCTTATCTCATCAGATGACTCCTAAAACCAAAAATATCAATCTTCAAACAACTAACTTACACTGTCTTGCTTGCTATCTCTCTCTTAATTAAGCTTAAACCCTTCTTCTTTATTTCTATGTGATTTAAATCTATAATTAAGGGCCTATTTCATCATCGTTACTTGAAATACACTTGGCTCTGCTCCATTAAAAAAAAGGTCGTAGTGAGACAATCAAATCATGGTTGGCGCCAAAATTTCAAACCAGAATCATAGTAAATTAGGGGCTGCTGTTTTTTTTAGCAGCGTCAGGCTAATTTTAACTTCAGTGACAGCTAGTCATTATCATACAAACGCACAATAATTACCTAAACAAAAAACATCACGAAAAGTCATGACATTAAATGTCAGGCTTCGGTTAACCCTAGCAAGGGCAGGCGTTCACACTGCCCCTGCAATTAATAAAACCGCGGCGAAGTGCGAGCTTGACACACAAAGAGTTCTGTATATAAACGTTCCATTAGTAATCATTTTGTGAAAAATAATATAAACTACCCAAACATTTGCCTCTCAGTTTTTTGTAATAATAATAAAAAAAAATCACAATAAACAAATTATTTTATTGTTGAAGTCTGTAAAAGTAGCAAGATTTAGGCTTAGTAGCGGTTTCGCCCGAAATTGGTTCGCCCGAAATGGGCGAATGAACTACTTTCAATTTAAGATTTAGGTACATAACAAGTTTCAATAACTTAAAAAAAAATAAAACAAATTATTTTATTGTTGAAGTCTGTAAAAGTAGCAAGATTTAGGTACATAACAAGTTTCAATAACTTAAAAAAAAATACCTACGACTGTACTCAATACCGTTTTCCTTACAATACACGGAATCCTAACAAGTGACGTTAATTACAAGACGGCGATGGGATCTGTCAAGGTCAGCTGTCAAGTGAAAGTTTTGGCGGGAAATAGAATGGGCGAGATTATATGAATCGATATTGTTCTAATGATCGATTTGGTAAAGGTCGAGGTTGCTCGCGTCGATTAGTTGATAATGCGTTTTAAATTAACTAGAGTAGTTACGTGGGAGATTTTTAAATTTGAGTTTTGTAATTCTGACCATAATAGGTTTAGTGACTTGAGTGTAGTTTGTTAGCACTACTTTATTAAAGCTCTTGTCTGCTACGTTGCTTGAAACTTTTCAAGCAAATTAAACTTTAGGGCTGAATATAGTAAAATCCTACGACTACCTACGTTTGTTTTAGGAACTTCCGAGAGTATAGTACACATTACATTACGGACTACACCGAACGCCTGATATGAATTTCATACAAAAAAAAAAAAAATGTTTATGTACTTATCAGTAGTAATGATAATTTGGGGTACACCACGGTACATAAAAACCTTTTCTATTCCTTTCGGTACACATACGCGTTTGAATGCGACCGAAGTCTACGAAAATTGGCTCCTCTATGAAAATGCCATCAATTTATCACTACCCACCATCACGCACTTTGAAGGTATGGTGCCATCGGATTGAAATCTTTATACTAAAATTTCGTAACAACAAGTACTCAAGATTCTAGGAATACAACATTTTAATTTTATAAACCACAAGGTGATCATAGCATGGGTAACCTCGCTGGCCAATCAAAAGTTCACGTTGATTAATGTAGCCAGCTACAAATGTAGAGACAATCATTTTTGCCGTTGGCTACCCTTGAGCTCATGATGGATGGCTGCCATTTTGTCAAGTTTAATGAGTGTATACGCATGTATTACAAAAATTAGCAGATTTTAAAACTTACTAATAATTTTGATGAGTATTATCATCTTGATCACATTACATAATCTAATCGCTGCACCGTTATTTTTTTTTTTCAGTTTATAAATGCTTTGCTTTCTGTCTGTCGCAAAAAGACGATTACTGCAATAACCAGACTCGAGTAACCACAAAAGTTGGCCAATATTGTACGTGATAAAAAAGCCTACCGTTTTCCACACATCGATTCAATATCGAATAAAAATAAAAAGAATCGATGTATCGATTCAAAGTGCATGCGTTAACAATTTTCTATAGTGCGTAAACATTGCGACACGTTCTTTTGTTTCGTAACAATCTTATTCAATGTTTTGCTAACCGTACCTCATGTGCGGTTCTCACATACTGATCAAGGATTTTCGATATAAATATTTATTTGTTTACTGATAGGTACAGGTACAATCGATTTTAATCGATCGGAAATAATTGAAAATTGTTATGAATGTGTTTTATATTTGAATAACGTGAATCTTGGATTCTGCATGCCATAAGTCCTTGAGTTGCAGTAAAACTTTTATACAAAATATTCCGAGAAAAAAAAACAAAACGTCATTTTTGACTCTTTCATTGACATGTTTCATGTATACGGTAAAAGTAATCATACTTACTGCCTTGTGCCGGTGTTGCTAGCATCTATGATAAAGTTATTTCTTACGTGTAAAGGTCGTTGTTCTAAAAGTGGCCAGAGGGAATTGATTTTGTAGGCTGGAACATGATTTTTCTATGCATTTTCCATCTAATACCGGATCAACAGTTTTTATACACCTTGGTACAAATTTTTGATTGCGATTTAAAAAATTGCTAAAGGTGGCCTATAAATCGTTACTTATCATAAGGAAGCCCATTCATCATACAAAGCTACGTTTTTAGATACTAATCGTGTAGTAGATTAGTATTGTATGCTAATGTTACAAGATTATGGTAACGTAATATGTTTGTGTTACTTTTTCGTCATCATTTTTAAAATGATGTCTGTTTTACTGTTTAACTGCGCCGACCCTAAGTGAATAGGGATAAGGGTAGGAGGATGATGATGATTATGATGATGATTTTAAACTGTTTTAAGTCTAGGTTGGTCCAACTGAATGTTGAAAAGTAGGATAGATATTTCTGGACAATATTAACAGGTTTGACGATAGGAGATTGATGAAAGATATGCAAGGTACATCTCACATTAATACCTACATGCATTAAACGGTGAAGAAATCACCGTAGAGACTATAAGTATGCCTGAAAGATTTTCAAGTCCCCCCTCCCCCCCTTCATTTTGAGGAGACCCGTGCAATCACTGAGCAATGGGATTGTAAATCGGTAGTTGACGAAACACGGCTGGGTTGTTTAAAACCTCAAGTTAAACACGAGAGTCGACATTGTCGACTAGCATAACATTATTATAAACCGATTTCACAATCGATTCTTACCGATTATCGAGAATCGGTCCGTCTATTACAATTATAGTTACGATAGCCGCCTTGTGAAATACACACTCATTCATTAATAATAATTTCTTCGATTGTAAAGCGATGTCGTAAACTCGTGATGTTTTGAAAGAAAAACATTGAAATATTGAAACAATACCGATTGGCCCGCGGCTGTGTTCTATCGATATGACGTTGATTGATCCCTTTATTTATTGACTCCTGAGTTACGAAACCAATGTAACAGAAGCCTTGATAATCGCATGCGCAGCTGCTGGGCATACGTGAATCCTAGTACCCTTAATCTTGATTTCTCACAGATCGAGATCGACTCGATAGAGGGTTGTATTATGAAGCTTTAGAGCCATCGTCGTTCCAGTGTGACAGAGAGATTCTGCTATACAAGTTGGGTTAGCATCTCTTTTTTGCAACGTAACAGTTATGGCCTGAGCACTTCATAATACGACCCCAGGAATAACTCTGATTCCTAAGCTACTATAGAGAATTTCAAAGACAAAACCTAATAATACAGCTCGACCTGTTAACCTAACCTGTACTAGCATGTCTCGCGTTGAGGGTCCCATGCAATAAGAAAAGTCAGGGATGCCTGCTCCGACTTTGAAATGAAACCATCGGCACCGTGCAGTTGTATTAAAGGATTGTATAAAATTTAATTCGAGAGACTAGTTAATTAATACATGCTAATCTTTGCACTCAATGTCAAGATGAGGTCCATCCCATCGGTCAGTGAAACCGTTTGCTTTCTAAGTCGCGTGGCGCATGCGTAATGCTCGCGACTCCTGCACCGGACGCGCAGTGAAAGTGACAGTGATCTAGCTTATTTAGTAACTTATTTAGAATACATGTGGTGATTTGCGGTGGTCAATTGGTTGGTGTTCTATTCAAACAATGTTTGACATTAACGAAATCTTTTCAGGGTATAAAACAGGAAAGCTATGATATCTGTTTGTCTCTTTTCACGCCTAAACTGCTGATCACATTTTGATAAAATTTGGCAAGGAGTTAAATACATTCCATTCTGAGCAAGGACATATAAAAGTCAAAATATTTGATTTCAATTAGACCATTAGAAAAGGTACATTTGAAAAGTCGAAAACTTTGTTGCATGGTTCCAAAAAGTGGGTCGGATGGAGACGCCAAGAATGAATGAATTTTTTACAGGGCTGTATTTAGGGCCACGGATAAAGAATTATGAAGTGTATTCCAAATAATTAAAATTCCAACCTGTCACATTTGAGAGCATGATGTATGTAACAGGCTACTTAACACCCACACAATGACCACCGCATGATTATGTGGTGTGTCATACATAACGAATGAGTTACGGGTATTATGCGCACGCGCATGACATGCTTAGTGGTCAACTGGTACAGTTAAACTAGATTGTTATAAAATTTTAGAAAAAAGTCTTGTGGTTAAGTAACTTTGCGTGTAAGAAGTCATTTGATAGGATTTTTAACAGTGTTTATGAGTATGTATTTTATGAGACGCCAATGTCTCCTACTTTAGAGAGGGAGAGATGTATGACGACATTAAGACGACATGAAGGGACATGGGAAGCTATCTCTATGTAACAGACAAATGGAAAACTTCGGTATTAGAAGCAAAATGCATGGAAATGACAAGCTTTCCACAAATCGGGCTGTCACTAATGTCATTTCCATATGTCAATGTCAAATTGCAACTTGTCTAGGCCCCGTATCATTTGATTCAACAATGAGGTAGGTCATAATAGGCCCGACACACAACCCCACCACCGTTTTCCTGCCTAATGCTGACGTGGGTTACACCAGAATTTTAACTACGGATACCTAAGCTCCCTTTTTTCGCCAGCTTTACAATAAAGCTTTTGCACATTTGACCCACAATACTACTAAGTCTAGAAGCTTTTAAAATCGTGAACGGAACACCTACTGTCATAGATTTAAATGGTTAAAGTAAATCGTGTCTCTAATAGCTTAATCGTGTATATATAAACGTTATTGTAGAAGTCAGAACCATGGTAATGGTAAACAGTTTCCGAGTTCAATTATCCAATTGTTTGACTAATTAAGGGTTGTTAGATTACTTTTGAATGTCTCGGTTTTGTTTGACAGTGGCCTCCAGTAAATAAGTGGCTCCAGTAAAAAGGGTTAGCCATTCTCTTTCGTTATGAGTACTGGGTTTCTGATTTTGTTTTACAAATGGCGTGCATTGTTTTGCGTACTTTAAAAGTGCAGTGATAAAGAGCCAGTATTGGTAGACCATATGGTTCTTAAATGATTTTCTCATTAACTGTGCCCTGTGGCGCAGACAGTAGGTAGATAGATATACATTATAAAATAAATGTTCCTTTCAGCTTTCTAGTCTAAGTAGCTTTGGCAGTCAAAACAAACGATTTGTTGAAGTTAAGATAGATAATTTAGTTTAGGTTTGTAGTAATTTGGACTGAGTATGCTTAGCTAATTATCTTTAAATACACTATATTATAACTAAGACCTCAAAAAATACATCTTATATTTCAATTCAGTCACTTATAAATTAACAAATCTACTTAAATCCTACTTAGCGAAAAAAACCAGCGTCTTTTTTAATGAGCTCACGCATGCAACAGCCTAACAGAGAGCAGTGTCGAAAGTATCAGAAATTGTCATTTGATTACGCCTATTTATATGTCGTTTGCAGCTTTCATGCGTCTTGCACATAGGTCGGGGCTTTCGTCACACTGCACAAATTACTTGCGTACTGCACTGTGGTGCCGATATTCTGAAATCTGAATATTGCCATGCATTTATTCGTTAAAAGCAGAAGTTTAAAGTCCAATTTTGTCGTTACATATCTTTTACCGAAAGTAGGTATTACTGAAGACGATATAATACAATGACATAAATATGTCACGGAATTCGATTTTTCTAAACTGTGGCTTTTAACCCGTCGTTAATCTTTTAAAATAAACTCCAGGCTACTGCAAAAAACTGCCTGCCAGGAATACATAATAACAATTTGCCCAACCCGGGAATTGAACTCTAAACCCTACGCTCAGCCTGCGTTTGCGACTATGAAACAAATTTGACGCCCCGCGGGAATAAAAATAGTTAAAAACTAGTTCTCTTAAAACTAAACTCTTTACCTTGATGATTATCAAAGAATGAACTTACATCTCATGCAAATCATATACAAATCATTATATTACATGTTCTGACAAAGTCTAGGTTTTAATTTCAGTCTAGTTAGCCTTTACCTAACCTTGGCCAGATGATTACTAGACCGCAGAATATTCTGGTTTTGATGATATTTTTATTGCTATACAATGATTAGAATATTTTATGATTCCATTAATTATGCAGTTGAGGATATCCTTATGCGAAGTGAGGAATAATTTATTGTTGTATCATCTGTTTCTTAATCAAAATCGTAATAATTTATAGTAACGTATCAGAAAATTCTAGAATTGCTTAACTTAAGGCTCGCCTATTGCCATTAATCGGATACAAATACAAAAGTTTTTTTTATAAATATCCTGGGACATTTTTACACAGCACCATCTAGTCCCAAACTAAGTAGAGCTTGTACTATGGGTACTAGACAATGGATATAATACTTATATACTTTTTCTTTTGTAAATACATACTAATATAATATATAAGAAATACCCAGACAAACACAAACACCTAAGTTCATCACATAAATGTTTGTGTCTTGTGGAAATCGAACCCACAACCTCGTGATCAGCAGTCCGGTACTCAAACCACTAGATCACAGACGTCGTCAACTCCGACCTACTACTGAGAATTTTATAAAAAAATCAAATTTTTCCCGACCTGAAAATCGAACTCTAGGCTAACGGGGCAGTTGAAACGTGGAACTGTCGGCGTACATTTGTACACCTCTGCCTTACCCTTGGGGGAACAGGCGTGATGCCGTAGTAACGTAGTTACAGCTCCGTAGAAATTACAAGTTCAAAACTGGAGCAAATTAATAAAAACTCATAATGTAACATGTAATGTAATGTCATGATGTAATCAAGTCTTTATTAATGCTAAGTGTAACTTCACGGCTCATTAAACGAACAGGTGCCGACAGTATTACAGTTTTTTTTTATTAGGCTGAATTTCATAGTTTGCAGCGATATTGCGCAGCGGAACTGTATCTACAAGATATTGTGATAATATGAAAGGTAATTATATGCTCATGATTCAGACAACGGAACAGTGTCAAGTTTTGTTGGTAGCACTTGCTTCCGGACAGTCCAGTCTAGAATTCTAGATTGTGTCAATGTCATTATTTCTGGGTCAAATTACTAAAAATGTACTTTTGAAAAGTTAAAGCCGCGGTTCCAAAAAGTTATAGAGACTTACTGACGGAAAATTCCATTACAATATTAATCTTTAGTTTACTATTTCATTCTGCATAGGGAAATAAGATTAAGAATAGAATAAGAATAAGAAATTATATATAAATAGAAATTAAATATATTATATACAGGGTACAAATTTAAACTCTTATCTGCTAGGTACTGAGATTTTCATAAAAACCAATAACACTACTCGACCTGGGAATCGAACCCCGAGCGTTGCAGTCGCGCTTATGACTACTACATGCTAAATAAGAGGCAGTTTCTGTTACTTAAGTTAAATATTGATCGATGACCGAAAACTATTACATTTTAAATTAAAAAACAATCTAAAACGACACTGTTAATATAAGACAGGTTGTTAATTAAAAACTAAACGGATCTCTACTGTGTTGCCCACTCTTCTGTGTTAATTATGTTACCAATGGAAATTGCAACGTTACATTTCTTTTGTTACTAAACAATTAAGACTATATTAGAACATTATGAACATGTAACAGAGATGTTAAGCTTGCATGCTCTGGTTAACATAGTAAGTGCTAACAAACGGTGTAAACATTGAAATATTGTATACAAAGTTCAAATTTATCTAACAATATTTATTTAATAAATTATTTTGGGACATTTTACACAGCACCATCTAGTCCCAAACTAAGCAGAGCTTGTACTATGGGTACTAGACAATGCATATAATTGATGTATACTGTTTTTAACCCCCGACGCAAAAACGACGGGGTGTTATAAGTTTGACATGTCTGTGTGTTTGTGTGTGTGTGTCTGTGGCATCGTAGCTCCCGAACGGATGAACCGATTTTGAATTTGATTTTTTTATATGAAAGGTGAATTAGTCGGGAGTGTTCTTAGCTATGTTTGATGAAAATCGGTCCAAGATGGCCGCCGCCACAAAATAGCGGACTACATATTTTTTGACAACTCCCTCAATATAGGTGTCAAATGTAAGGGCTTAACTAGGAGAATAATATACACTATAATAAATTTCAAATCCAAGATGTCCGCCACCAAAAAATGGCAAATTACATTTCGTGTCGGGGGTTTTCTAAATTTTTAATTTAGGTTAGGTTATGTAAATTAATTAATGTTTAACTTAACAATGACAAGATGTATGAACATTGACGAAACAAAATAAATATGCAAGAATCGTAGCGAAGTCTAGTTTCTGCCTACCCCTGTGTGAAAAAGGCGGTGAGTGTATGTTTAACTTAACATACATTCACGCCTGTATTTCTTAAAAGGTAAGGCAGAAGTGTACACTTATAGTTCGTTCATCTGTTGCCAGTCTGTTTCTAGGAATACCATGAAAATATTAACCCAACCAAAGCCTTGCGAAATTTCTACAAAAAATAAGTAGGTATAATTACATTTTCCATTTACTCAAACACAACATTTTGAAATATAGTTTTATATTTCATATAGTAATGTAGACTGAATAAAGAACAGCCACTTCAAATTCTAATTACAATAAGAGCAATACACAACTTTTTAAGTCGTTGTGAAATTGGACCCCTACTGATACTCAAAGGCGTCAGATAGTAGATAAACCATCATGAATGACTTTAGGCAGGACAATCCCGAGCTTTAGTACTAGTTCTGGTACATAAAACATAATTATATGTTAAGTAACCGTTGGTCACGACTTGCCGAAGTTCGCCAGGCCAGTGACGTGACGAAATTGGAGCGAGCTTGTGACAGCGACCGATCGTATCAAGTGATAGCCCTTTTTGGTGCTGTGTAATGTAGGCGGAAACATGTGGAACTATTTTTATGGCTTCAAAAAGTATTGTCGCACTACACAAAATTACCCAAAAATGAGCAGTTTTTTTCAATGTGACAACACTAACACCTGCTATGGTATATTTGATATCTGTGACAATTCCCCCTGTACGTTTCCTTATTTTTTTATGAAAAATATATTATTTTAATTTTTTAATATTTGGATTTTTTTTAATCTACTAAAAAGGATTACATATTTTTATTTAATCTAGTATCGATACCTAATAATACCCTCACGGATCGGACAGGGTTTTCTTAACATTTCTTTTATTTATTAACCACTGTTATAGAAACCCATCAGACACTTAAGTATACAAATGCAAACTTGTGTAATTTCCATCGAAAATATTTTCGAGTGTTGCGGAAACAGACATACGGAAGCTGCATCTTCTCCGAAGATATTAACATAATAAAAACATTAACGCTTAGCAAGTTTATTCATATCGTTTTGTGTAATCATCAAATGCGATACATATTTCAACTTAAGTGATATATTTACTGGATTGCTATTTAAAAACTAGTCGAAAAACATGCATTTATTCACATAAAGCCGGTTATTTTCAAGGCCAATTCACAAATAAATCAATGCAAATGCTGCTGCATTATGCACAAGTAATCAAGTTATTAGTCACACTGTTTTTATGTGTATTCTTGTTTACTTAATACATACAAACTCCATTCCCATTAAATTCCAGTTTCCGAGGACTTTTACTCCTGTCAGAGAGACCTTGTATAATCTCGTACGAAAATTAAGGGCCTGTTTCACAACTTACTAATAAAATTACTTGACATATAATTGAATACATTTTTAGTAACAAAATGTATGGAAATGATACAAGCTTTCGACAAATCAGGCTGTCACTAATATCATTTCCACACATTTTGTTTCCATTCGTTTGTCGATTCGAATGTCAAATTGCATCTTGTCTAGCCCCCCTTGGCGGCGGGATTAATTCAAAAATGTAACAAAAATATATTCAATTATAAATTGAAAATGAAAAAATATTTATTTAAACATACAAATCAGTCAATTAAAAAGCTTTAAAGTGAGATCAAGATAATGTTAAATTTGTACATCGACTTTAGTCACTAGGTGTATTTGCCATGGTCCCCACACTAGGCAAGGCCTGTATCGTGGGGGCCTGTATGATGTCGTAACATAAAACACAGTCAAGCCTATTGCACTATAATTAAAATTAAAACAAGTACTTTAAGATAAAATAAAATAAAAATAAAAGGTGTTTCTATTCGTTTGTTGTGTCGTCTAACGAGGCATTGTTAACATAAAGTTGAGCAACTCGTTAAGGACAACACTTGTAATCCTTTCTAACATTAACGCGTCGCGACGTATCGATTACACGCCCTTAATGCGTAATGAAGACATAAATTAGTTATCATTACGTATAATCAAATCGTTGTCTTTACTTACGAGCAATAGCCAGTTAATAAACAGAATACTGTATAAAACTCTCAGTGCACTCTGCATGTTATGGGTTATATACCATCACGCCTGTACGCCTCAAATGGTTAGGCAGAGTTGTAGGTACCTAGATGCAGATCCATAGTTCTGATAGGTTCAGGGTCGGACTGGCCAGGGTGGCGATTGCCAGCCGGGCCCCGGCCTGCGCGGGCCCCCCACGCGCCTGGCTTGCGGACCATTTCTGAAAGGCGCGATAACTTCAGAACGAACAAACTGATTTGGATGTACTTTCACGAGCTTTGACATTATTTAAGAGATGAAAAAACATTATTTTCTAATAGTATTCCATCTACCACTATCCTTTTGGGAAGGGAAAGTCACCCGGGCCCTTCCGGCTTAGTCCGAGCCTGGATAGGTCCCATGTAATAGGGGACGAGCCTATTGCCACAAATCCTAACTCTGAGCTGTTATTGACAATTTCATAATAACACCCAACAACACTTTGCTGGGCCTAAGAATCGAACCAAGGACTACGAGCGTAGCATTTGCGCTTATGACCAAGCAGTCATGTCATGGGATGGTTGTATGTTTTAGTCAGTATAGGAGTCCGATATAACCCATCGCCTTTCCTCGCGAGAGATAGTAGACATGCATTTAATACTAGTAGCACTCATTCATACATTTTCATACAGCGAATCGCGTCTATTCACACAGATCTATTTAATATTGCTCGAGCGTAACACACTTTCGCTAAGTTGGGTAACGTGGTACACGACACTTGAATGTGGAGCGATTTTCTAAACATGGTATCGGTATTGTCCCCTGGGGGTGGCCGTAAATTGAGCGTCGACGTGCGTACCCGCCATGGCCTAATGGCCGATATTGCGTAACCTGCGAACCTATTGAAGTCCACTAAAGGAGGCAAGGATCCCCGTAATCGTGATGTCACATGCATGCGCACAGTTACGTGCTCCACATTTTTCATGGCCGGAAAATCGAACCTTGGACAAACTCGTTGGGTCGGGCGTTAAATAAATTAATGCTCGCATTAATCGTAGTTTCAACCAGTTTCACTCGTTATCCTTGCAACTGCGATTTTTAAGGTCCCCATACACTATGGCGTAACATAATTGTACAAGTATTTTAGCTATGACCACATTTACACAAAATATCGCAATGGAAAACAGGCATTTTATTTGCTACTTTCTTTTGACTCTATTAGTATTGATTGCCTGATAGTGAGATCAAATAGGATACAATATTATAATAAAGCACGCCATTTTAAAAAAAACTCCTTCGAAGTTCTTGCTAACCTTCCACGGGCAGAATGGCCGTTATAATTTTGTTAATAATGAATTTTACAATAATATGTATTCTTAAAAAGAAGACTAGTTCAATTACTAGTTATTTTATAGTCAATCAATAAGTATGTAACTATCTTCTTGGTGTCCATTAATTTGATACTTATTCTTGATCTGATTAAACACAATTAGGTTACAGGTTACAGTAGATGTTATGCTCAAGTGGACAGTTACCTTTAGATAAATGTATGTTGCAACATAACTAGTTTGATATGTTATTTTTACACTTAAATGCCTAATCAAACCATTAGAATTCGATTAATTAAAATGTTTAGTATAAACTAAACGTTAACAAAATATTGACATTAATGGGTCTGTAAACCAATTTATAATTACTTTATGATGATGACACGTTGTCTTTATAGTCGATAGTTTTTAAGCAAATTAGATCATTATGTAAATTGACATAGGAAATATAATCATACATCATAGGAACGTAAAAACAATCTTAATCAAATAACTCGGTTTATTATGTACAATAAACTTATAAGATAAAAATACATTATTGAACCCTTAATGAATAAGTCTATATATATAAAGCTTTATCCCATCTTAACTTTAAAATCAGTCATCACCTCAGTTATCACTGCTAGACAAGAACCTCAAGTATCATATTTTATTTTGTCCTACGCTGATAATGTGTATTGGGATAGTTGAACCACCCAGCACTTACAGAACAGTGCCATGGAGATTATTCGGCTAGAAAGACTTAGTTATACTGACCTTATCCCGCTAAGCGTCATTTGTATGTACATCAAGTGTACAAACAATTTGGCGATGTTTTTAATCATGGAAGTTCGAAAACTATATTTTTCCTGCCCTAAAATTGTAGGGAAACGAAAAGGATGTCCTTCAAAAAGGTCACAACCGGCGCGTGTGTATGACAAGATGTGTGAATATGGAGGAAGCTAAAGAAGTACGCAAGAATAGTAGCAAGTGGCGGTCTCTAGTTTCTGCCTACCCCTGTGGGAAATAGGCGTGGGTGCATTTGGCTAAAAAAATATTACGAGAATAGAAGAGAGAGAGAGAAGAGAGAAGAGAGAGAAGGATATGAATGTGGAGAGGAGAAAAGGTACAGGCAGATCAAATAAAATATGCACCTAGTTCAAATAAATTAGGACAAGGGCAGGAGGGATGATAAATCTAAAAAATAATGCGATCACATAAAAAAAAACTAGACTTAAATGTAGCGACAAATTCTACGACAGGAGACATTAAGCATTTTTTTCTCACGCCATTATTTGCCTATTAAGGCGACATCTTGAATGAGGAACATAAAAATATTCACAACGGATGGCGTAAGAGCACAATGAAACTTTCACGATAATAGTCTATGTAAAGGCCATTGAGCCTAGAAACGTAGAAAGATGCTGATTTAAAAATTGCCTGCTGTTAAACTATAGTCACGTAACTTTCACTGGAGTGAGTGTGTGTCTTTATATAAATCAATCAAATTCGTTATTGGGTCCAAAAAACCGGACGCGGTAAAAACTATACTATCGATAAGAAGTTACATATTGGTTATCTAACTGTAATAACTATGTTTCAATATACAATACCTATAACTACATTACTATTTTGTCATTCATTGTACTCATCGTTATGAAATTTTTTTACTTTAGGATCAAACATAAATTGCGAAAAATAGATGATTAAAAGATCACACTGTAGAGAACATCTTTGTCTTTTTGCCAATAAAAATAATATCAATATAAATATTCTAAGGGTGTATATATACATAAATGTGACCTAAACTCAACATCCAAGACTGTATGTCAACTTTTTTAGGTCGTAACCACTACTTAGGACCCACATGAAACTAAATAAAAGTCAAGATAAACTGTTCTAATATGAAACAAGATTTAGAAGAAAAAAGTTAGTGCATAATACAATTTTTGAACTCTACAATTACACACAAGTGTGAGCATGTCTTCAACATAACTTAGTACTCGTCCTAAATTGCTCAATTAGTTAAAACCTTTTTCGGATCTAAGTAATTTTTGGGTAATTCGTGAGAAACGTTTATAATTTTCCTATTATGGCGATTCTTAATTGAGCTGTGGTGACTGACTGGTGATTAGAGCCTAGAATTATCTTAATCGTTTATTAATTATGTTCTAAGGGCCTTCAATGTACTTTAGTGGTATAAATTTTATAATTATGTTTGGTACACTCGAAGATGATTGCGATAAATAAAGTAAAGAAAAATTTTTTTTAAGTCATTTAGCTAAGTTCTCTGTTAACATGATAAAAAATATAAATCCTTATTTTAAAATGAGTAAAGACATAAACCAAACCGCTATCTTGCCACTTGAAGATTGTGTACAGGGTGTATCACTTTCCCTTGCGTCATGGTCGCCCTAGCGGTGTGCGCAGTGCGTGCGCCCGCGCCGCCCGGAATGCGACCGCGTTTTGTAATTAACCACTATTACAACAATTGTATAACGTTATTATGTGATATTGAATTACTTTGTAACCTGCTTCTATGCGTATTTCGTGTAGGTGTTGAATGGTTAAATGTATGTCTGGTTATCACAAATTAAAAAAAAAAATTAGATGACTTTCGGTGTTAAATTAATCTGTGGTTAAACTGTTTTCACCAAACCACGCCTTTTCTTCGTCTGCGGGGAGGGAGTTATAGAAAGAATTAGCTGTCCTTGCACGGACACACACTTTTATGCCGAAACCTTACACAGTTCGCCGAATCAATCAAGAATTTTCCATATTTAAAAAAAAAAATCCACCGCAACTACGAGTACTAACTAATTGTAAAAGTGTAGATCATACTAATATTTGGTCATATGAGGATCAAATAGATAACCCGTGGTGCTTTAATTCAATAATTTTCCCATTTTCATTCCTTTCCTTCATAAATGATGGTCACACTACATCTTTGCAGTTTCTACAGAAAGTTGTCATTGATGTATTAAATACGCTTATTATATAACCGAGCAGAGAGCAACGTCCGCGATGAGCATGACCTCAGAGTGGGTCATTATCATTACCAGCGAAGGGCTGTGGTCATATTATAGTTATTATATTAACATCATGTAGTCGGTATTCGTGTTGTGAGAACAAGGTATTTTACTTCCATTTGGTTTTTCTAATGCCATCGTAAGTGACGTTAAAGAGTGATTTGTAATGTCAAGGAATGTATTTTTTGCAAGATTAGGGACCTGTTTCACCAGCTCCTGATAAGTTCCTGTTAAAGTAGTTGGCAGATAATTTTCTACAAAGGAGGTCACCAAAAGCACATACAACTCAGCCCAAATTTGTACCGGAGGTACATGACAGCTGTCAAGTGGATAGTTTTTACCATGAAATCACTATGAAACTGATTATAACCTGCAGTAGTGGCGTGCGTTTGACATTCCGGAACTGACACTGACAGATTTTACTATGATACCTTACCAAACAGCTAAAAGTGTGACAAAATGGCATGATTTTTCACAAATTAAAAGTTTTTTTTGCTCATCCCCCAGTCAACATTAAAAAAAAGTACGACTAGAGTTTTAACCAGCATAATACAAGGTATTTTTTCCACAAAGTGTACCTTCGGTACATCATTTGGGCCGATTTCGATGACCTCCTTTATTCCACTTTTTAATTTATCCAGTGGTTAACGGTTACCCAGAGATAGCAAAACAGGCCCTAATTCTTATTAATATATTTATCTTTTCACTACTCATTATAATTTCCAAGTAAATATCGCAGACTGTTGTTATATACCTCTGCCCAACCCTTCTAGGAATGCAGGCGTGATCGACTGATCTATGTAGGTATAAAACGACCCTCGGACTTCAGTAGTATTATATTATTATTATTTTTATTCTTTTTTGTAAATAACCAGTTGCATAGTCCTAAATACCTAGTTGCAAGTATATACCTAAACGGACATTATATAGACACAGTTCACTGAAAGTTACCTACATCAATGTTGCTCAAGCTTAATTAATTAGAGCCCAACATCAAACAATTAGTCACATGTCGGTACAGTCTAGAACAAAATAGAGATACATTAGTTTAGTTTCAGAGTTTGGCAACATTAGCGGTGGATTGTACGGGACCTTGCCTCGCGTTTCGTAAATGTCGTTGAACTATTTAGAAATATGAACTAGCAAACAAAAGAAAAGGATTTTTTTTTATTGAATTTGTACTAGCAAACTATTAACTTTATTAACTATTCGAACGAATTATATACCTTCATTCATTAGTAGTTTACGGAGTGCCTACCTTAATGGATAAGGCAGAGGTGTACTTAATTTACTCCACGTTTCGTCGGTATCTTAAAGGTCCCATATAATAGGGGGCGCTTACTATATTTATTGATATTAACTGGGCAAAAATCCAAATTTCTGCTACTGAAAATTTAATAAAAAAACTTATTATTAACATTTTATTAAATAACTAATCTTTTTATTTAGCATACTTATTTATTTACTTTGCATTCTGTATGTCTTATGACAAAATAAAGCGAACTATAATTATATGTATGAACTGCATACCTACGTTTCGCAAATATTTTTTTTTTTATGATTTATGAATTATGTTTGATAACACTGCTCAAATCGAATCGAAAACCTCGGGCGATCAGTAGACATGCCACGAGACAGCGGTATTAATAAAGAGTGGGCTCTACGGAACCCAAGGGAGCCTAATTTGTTTGCGGAACATCCTCATGCATCATCTCCCATGTAAGAAGGTGGCAGGGTATGTTGGGCTCGTACCAACTAAAAACCACGCCTTATTGGCCATGGCTGACATTCTCCCCTGAACCTGAAAATTTTAAGAACTGATACCAAAGAACAATTGAATTTGAATTGAAATTCAAATTGAAATTCTGAATTGTTTAATCTAACAATTACTATCTCTTTCTTTCAGATGGTGTGTCTAGTTCTGTGCGTGGGCGTGGCAGCGGGGGCTCGTTCCAGGCCGCGGCTGCAGCAGCCCATTGCTGACGAGTACGACTACGAGCCGCAAGCCCAGGACCGCGCCGCTGGCGATCAGGTACCACCAATTTACAAAACGAAACTATGTAAAATTTTACACAGTTGAGTCATGCAGTCGGGGCTTTTAAGGGTCGGCAACGCATCAGCAATGCCTCTGGTATTGCAGGCGTCCATAGGTGGCAATTAAATACTTTCTATATTCTGAAGAGATATTTGATTACTGACAGTTGCGAATTCTAGTCATTTTAATATTATTTTTAGACTTGCCAAGGCTTTTCATAGATTCAGTTCCATATTATTAGTTTTTCTTTATTATTAACTTTTAGATATTTTTTTTTTGGTATGAAAGAGCGAAGTCTCTTATCAATATTATAATTATTGATAACCATAGTTCAAATAGAAATAAATGTTGCAATTGTACATTATAATAATAATTAGTATGTACAAAAGCATCCAAGTCTATCTGGATAATTTTATGGATAATAGGCCAGAGAAAGCTACCTAGCGACCTTTGAAAGCTCCAATATTGCTTCGTTAAACAAACAACTTCAATAACTCATTTCAGGTGGTGCTGGTAGCGGCTGATTCGTACGATGGACTGTACCGTGCCTCAGACAGATTGGACGAGGAGTACGAGCCCAGGGCCCTGCAGCGTCAGCCCGCCAGGCTGAAGTCGCAGCAGCAGGCCCAGGAGCCCAAGCAGCCGCCAGTGCAGACCATCAGAAATTACAATAAGGTACGATGGGTTTATAATTGTTATTCAAAACAGTAACAGACAAATAAGCATTTTAGATGTCAATTTTCTCCAATCGACATAATTTAAACTTTATAATAAATTATTACCACCATCTAATATACCACCTTAGTCACCCGTGACCACGGGCGCTGTGAAGGGTCCGAAACGTCGGGATTAAAATAATATCAATTTAACGCGACAAAATCCGTAAAAAGTAGTTTTATTACAATTTATAATTATTCTCTTTTCAGGTAAACGATGATGGTAGCTTCACTTTTGGCTACGAAGCAGCTGATGGCTCCTTTAAGGAGGAGACGCGAGGCACCGACTGCGTAGTCCGCGGCAAGTACGGCTACGTAGACCCTGACGGTAACAAGCGAGAGTTCACCTACGTCTCCGGGAACCCTTGCGATCCCAACAAGCCTAACGAGGAAGAAGATGAACCCGCCGCACCTGACTCCGCGGAGAGAGACGACCCCGAACCCAACTACCCTACACGACCGGCTCCCAGGCCCACGACATCACGACCACCCACGACATACTTCCAAAACGACTTCCGCGATGCTGATGAAGATGAAGTTGAAGAGGAGCCTCTGCAGCATATCAGACAGAGAGTTGTCCAACGTCCACAACCAGCACAGCAGAGGAGACCCGCTTACCAGGCGCAACCCATCGCTATCACACCTCGTCCTGTACAAGTTCAAACTCCCAGAACTCTGCCCCCAGCGACTACTTTCAGGCCACAGCTGGTCCAAGTGACTGGTAAGCCCCAGCCTCAGTACAGCCCCCAGCCTCAGTACAGCCCTCAGCCAAACTACTCACCTACTCCAGCTCCGGCTGTCATCACCACTGCTAGCCCGTCAAGGCCAGGCCAGATCGATTTTGCAGCTGAGTTCGCTAAATTCCATCGTGATAACCAACAACTGCAGCCAACCACCTCTGCTGGCGCCAGCCCTACGAAGGCCACATCGACAGCGCCGGCTCCTAGCGGCAACCCTCTGTACTCTACCGAGCTGGTCTACGATCCGTCAAGTGGCTCATACAACACCCAGCTGTATCAAACCCTACCCCAGACGAAGGGAGAGCTCAACTTGAACCAGAGACTGCAACCTTACGTTGCCTCTCCCCAGCTGCAGCCGAGACCATTCGTGCCATCTCCTCAGATCCCATCTGTGCCTACATCTGCTGCTCCCAGCGGTCCTCTGTACAGGCACCAACTG
The DNA here is from genome assembly GCA_946251955.1 of Acronicta psi. Taxonomy (NCBI): domain Eukaryota; kingdom Metazoa; phylum Arthropoda; class Insecta; order Lepidoptera; family Noctuidae; genus Acronicta; species Acronicta psi. The sequence continues at coordinate 14,402,798 of OX276475.1, read as the reverse complement.
CAGAACCCTCAACAAGTATACCAGAGGCAGCAGGCCGAGAACCAATTCCAGAACTCGCAGCAACTGTTCGCACAGCAGCAACAGTTGCAGCAAAGTCAGTTGCAGAGGGATAGAGCGGCCGCAAGAGCGCAGGCTCAAAGACTACAGATATCATCCCAGGCACAGGAAGGTTCACCTGGGCAATTCTACTACGTGGCACCTCGTGGAGAGTCCTCTTCTTCCGGACAGATCGACGCCTTCCTCAGAGGGCACGGCATCCAGTTTTAGTCCCTAAAGCTAACTTAGTTGAGCTAGTTAATCACTATCGACCAGTCAGCAACAGTCTCTCAAGTAAGGCCATAAGCAATGTACAAGTCTCCGATTGGTCGAATAGTATAATCGAGTGCGAAAGTGTGTATGTTTATATCTAGTGTTTATGGACGGACAGTGGTGGTCTCCGCCCGTGTACATAATACGCTGTGTCTAATCAGTACCTTAATGTAATTCTAGTAAATAGTGTAATAAGTATAAAATTAATATTGTAACGTATGGAATGACTTTCGTGCGTGACAGTCCCCGACGCGCGTTATTGTAAAAACTTACAAATGATCATTTGTAATATTTTTTGTTTTAATAATAAATTATATTTTTTATAATATTATGTGTATTGATTTGTTGTTAAACCTCAATGTTGTAACAATACAATGCGCACTCATTGAAGCGGACAGTGAAGGTGAAGGATTAATAAAGAAGAAAAAACTGTACGAAACAATTTACTTTACAATTCAAACGCTTTTTTATGTTGTTTGTTACAAATTCTAGACAAATTCTGAACTACAGCAAAGCTAGAACTTATCAATAGGATACATGAAACATAACAAGCTTTTTATATTTGAGAATGAATGCCATTATAGTAAAGTTATTAATATATCATTGTTGAGGATCATAATCGAGACTAAATAATTTCGGGTCATGGCAAACAACAATAATTTTGACATTCGATAAAATAAACGCTAGCTAAAGGATATGTAACTAGTCTGAGTTCAAATCGAAAGCACGCAACCTTTTAATTAACATATCCGGATATACAGCTCTTATAAACCAAATCTGGCCTCAAATTAAACAGCCCTGAGCATTATAGTAGCTTGTTAACAGCATTTAAGAGAACTAAGAGCTGTACATGGGATGTACAATGGCATATACCTACAGCTGTCAATACGCCACTAGTCAGCCCTTATAATGCTCCTATAGCTGTATTGTTTTATCTAGTCAGCCCTTATAATGCTCCTATAGCTGTATAGGAGCATTATAAGGGCTGACTAGATAAAACAAACGACAAAAGCTGCTTTAGGGCTTTGTAACGGCTATTGTTATATCTAAAAATAAATAGCAACAAAAATTAACTAGACAATGTGAATCAAAGTCTGCCAACTCGAACAAAGGGAGGTGAGATAATCTAGTCCATCTCTTTCTAGACTCGTGGAGGCTTTTGAATGAGACCTAAATTTTTAAAGCTTTGACGTTAAGAGAAATTCAACGTCACAGGCAGTGATCTCAACAGCTTAGTTAAAGCGTCTAATGTACCAAATCGGAGGACGCAGTTTTAAATGCTGTCTGAAGTAAAATTATTCTTTTTTTTATGGTTTAATTTAGCAAACAAGCAAACCAACCATCTGACATCTGAGTAAGTAGTCATCGCAATCTAATGGACACCTGAAACACTGAAGACTCTTAAAAATCTATTCGACCTAGATTTAAACAACGATGCGACATTTCATAAGTGGCTGTAGTAGTAGTAGCATAAGAATTTTATGAAAATAAATAAATAAATATCCTGGGACATTTTTACACAGCACCATCTAGTCCCAAACTAAGCAGAGCTTGTATTATGGGTACTAGACAATGGATATAATACTTATATACTTTTTTTTTGTATAACATACTTATAATACATAAGAAACACCCAGACAAACACAAACACTTAAGGAGATAGAAGGGATTAAAATAATATCAATATAACGCGATAAAATCCGTAAAAAGTAGTTTTATTACAAACACTTAAGTTCATCACAATAAATGTTTAAAAATGAGCATGTTCAAAATCAGCAGTCCGGTACTCGAACCACTGGACCACAGACGTCGTCGAAAAAATAATACTATTATGATTGTAAAGCAACTGAATGGACGAACTGGCTCTGACGCGCCAAAGTCTGAACACAGAAAAAGGTTTCTTCTTTCGCTTTCAAAACTTTATTATTTCGCTATATTTAAAAAAAGTTTGTGTCTCTTCTCGCCCGCCGCTAGATCCGGTCCAAATATCAGTCTAGTTTTCCAATAAATAATCATAATCATGTTTGTACAAAGGTAGAGGGTAAAGGCAGAACAGCGAAAAAAATATATCAAAGGAAAAGTTGTTTACTAGTCGGAATTTAAAGGTTTTTTTTCGAAGTCTGTATTGTGGAGGCCCCAGGGCAGTAGCCCCTGTTACCCACCGGCCCTGGATCCGGGCCTGGCTATAATAAGTCTGTTAGCGCAAAGGTTTACATAACTAGATCACTCGCAAGTCCACTGGCCGGCAGAGCTACTAGTCAATAATTAACTCGCTCATAATTTACTGGTTTCTAGCCTACAGTCGCGTGCCTTCCGCATTTTTATTGGAGAAATCCAATAATAATCAAATGAGCCGCTTTCATATTTCTTAGAAATACTTTTCCTCTTTAGCAGATTATAACTGTGACAACATAAGGCCGCCAATCATCACGCCTGAAGCTATAAAGGCCTAAGCAGTAGTGTACAAGTATCCACCCACAGTTTGCCGATCTGTTTTAGGTGATATGTAATGGGTCGAGCCTATTGCTATACAAAATCTTAGCTTATTTAAATTTGTTAAAAATCGACTTCAGAATTTATGTCATTTTTCTCTACCAAATCTATCAATTCTTGTGTCACTGGACGACCATTCTGACAATTTGGAATAACCTCCCCGATTTTTTGGGTGCAGAAAATCCTAGGGCCTAGGGTGGCGGCGGCAGGGTATGTTGGACTCATACCTACCTCATCCTCCTAGCCTCTTCCCAACCATGTCGGGGTGGGCTTCCAGTGTAACCAGATGCGGCTGAATATCAGAATTTTACACGAAACGACTGCCAACAGACCTCCGCAACCCAATTTCTGGGCAATACCGATATTCGAAGGATAGACTGGTTGTCAGGCTTTTTGACTTCTGACTACCACTAACGATTGTCATATGTGTTTATATGACAACCGGGACCGACGGCTTTACGTGCTCTCCAAGGCACGGAGGGGTTTCGATGTGTTAAGAACGGTCACCCATCCACAGACTAACCTCGGCAAGCGTTGCTTAACCTTTCAGATCGGTTGATCAGCGTTGTTTTGACTTAGCCACGAGCCCCTCATACGTACCTACCGACTAAAAACGCACTAGCAATTACGACATTACGAGATAATCACGGACATTAACCACGACCATAACGGGAGACTAGGGCCCCTGGACCTCTTGCTGAGCAGCCGCGCTTGAGACTAATAGACACATGAGGCATCTAGCACATGCCGGTTTTATAATATTTCTGTTTACTGTTAGAACGAAATATTATATTGTTAATGCTTAAATCAACAAATCTGTCATTTCGCCTAAAAATTATACAAACTCACCACCACAAGATCATCGACCGACCGACAAGAATTTGTCGATTTTAACCAAGCGACATCTAGCGTGATATATTAGAATCTCGACATTGTACGTAGAACGTTTTACGGATGTAATGCCATAATAATGAAATAATGGAGCTACACTACATAGCTACTGTGACTTTCTTATTTTATACTTAGTTCACGGTTCTTCGACCAGGTGGCGACTATTTAAAAAGGCGAATTTTATAGATTCACTAGCTGACCCGGCAAATGTTGTTTTGCCATTTAGTGGTGGGTCACCCTTATCATTTAGGGATATGAAAAATAGATGTTGTCCGATATTCGGACCTACCCGATATGCAGACAAAATTTCATACAAATCGGTCCAGCCGTTTCGGTGGAGTTTGGTAACAAACACCGCGACACGAGAATTTTATATATTAGATATTATGTCGATATGTCTAATATAAAAGTATCCAAGAATAGGAAAAAAGCGTTAGTATAGGTAGGTATGTATGTACGACAAAGTCCTAGCTAGTACCGAGTTCCCTTCATATTCGTGGTGAATGCTCCTGATCCCACGGCAATGACGTCAGGTCAAGAGATTTATGAGTCCGACAGGCCTGCCACCTCCCCAGGTGGCGGAGATCCTTGAGGAAACTCCCCAAAAAAAGGGATATTGAGTTAGAAAACCATAGATTTCTCAAAATCAAGTACGTAAATAATCAAATAATTATGACGCGCTTATGCGGTGAAGGAAGGCATCGGCGGCGGCATGTGCAGTCTGCCAACCCACACTAGGCCACTAGGCCAGCGTGGATGACCTATAACCTCTCTCATTCTAGGAGGAGGCCTGTCCCCAGAAACACTCCTCGGGATTATTACTCCTGGGGAAAAGATTATTTATAAAATACGTTTATTTATACATACCTATTTTATAAAAAATATTTTAGCTATTTGTAATATTGACACATGAAAATGACGGCTAAAATATTTTTATATTAGCCTTAGCCTGGGTTGAGCTTTGTAATAAAAGGTATGTAACCCACCCCCCGTAGGTGTTTGGTACAGCTCTGCTTCTGCTTCAGTGTGAATTATATGACGAATTTAAGGCTTGTTATTCTTTTGTAAATAAATCTTGTTCATTTCGGGAAATTTTAAACTCACTGCTGCGCGCTGCTTACCCGCAAATGCAAATTCCACAATATTTGAATAGAAAAAAACATTAACTAGCTAGGTACTCACCTCAGCAATTCAGATAAATGACGTTCCCTCCTCTGCAAAATGTCATTAGATAGTACATATACAAACAACACTGACAGTACATCATAAAAACACTGATGTTTGACATTCCTTGCGTAAAAAATCACCCAGTCTGGTATCACGTATACCTATTAGTTATTTATTGCCTGAGTAGTAATAGTAGTTAGTAGTAATAAGTTAGAAATACACAACACAACACAGAATTATTATAATTATGACATTGTCATCCAGAAGTTAGTTAGAGAATCATAATAATTATCATACACTCACGCATTTATCCCAAAGGGGTAGGCAGAACCTACAGAACGCCCTTGCTACTTGCATACTGTTATTGCTTCTGAGAATTTCACAGAAACACATTTTGCTCGACCTGGTGATCTAACCCAGCACCTAGAGCGTAGCAGTCACGCTTAGGACTACTAGTCTAACAAGACAGTAGATTTTGGCTGTATAAGCAGAGGTGAATTAACAGTCATATTTAAGTATGTATGTTTGCTATACACTGGTAACATTTGCAATAATCCGTGGGAACATGCACAATCCAGTATACGGCACAATCGTCATTGTTATAACAAAAAGATTTATTATGTGCTTAATAAGTTGTTGATGTTTTTATAATGATAAGTAATGTCTGTTTATCTAGTTTTTCTTATTAATATCGAATTTTGTTATAATGACATGTAATTGTAACACTTTTAAATCAAATCAAATAATTTATTAATTTGTAAGTACCTATACATTGTTTAAAAATAGAGATCGCTATGCAAAGCCTGAAAAAATATATTATTATAAAATAATATATTGATTGAATTTTTATTTATTTGTTTGTGTGGCTTTCAGAATAGAAACAAGAAATTCATTTTCGCGATGTCTTACTTGTGATAATTTTAATTAGGACTGCCTCGTTAGTCTAGTGGTCACACGACTGCTACGCTAGAGGTCCTTCGTTCGATTCCCTTGTCGAGCAAAGTTTTGTTGGTTTTTTTCTGTGAAATTTTTGAACAGCACAGGCGTGATGGTATGTATGTATGTATTTTATTTAACTTGTTTATGGTAATCTAGATGTTTAAGCTGTACTAAAATATACGTATAGTTTAAAAATCTAGATACTTAGATCTTTTGCAAATTGTATTAGTATAGTAAAGATGAAGAGTATGATTGTCTGAACGCGCTCATCTCTGGCACTACAGGTCGGATTCGAAAAAATCTTTTTGCATTTGATAGTCCAGTTCTTGAGGAAGGTTACGCTATGATAATTAATGAGGAGCCTAGCAAGTCTGCTGAAACGGGCACAGTTAGCCTTTTATAGTTTTATAAAGGTACATGAAGTCAGGCTTTCAGTGGTCTCGTTTTTGGTAATAGTAAATTTTAAATACTTCCAAAGATAACAATACCCAGCAAGGTGATATACTCGTAATAATTAACAAACAGTAACAAAACGAGGTAGGTGTTACCCTCGTGAGAACTCTGATAGGTATCTCTTGTCAGAGAACAGCAAGGTGAACGATTTGAGTCTTATTCGCGAAGTGGTTTCAGAGGCCAACGGCTATCAGATGTAGTATTTATAGATTAATGAAGTTAGGTTTTAATTTAGACGACTAACAATAGGATGATTAAACGCTATACTTTATAAATAGGTAATGATTCGCAAGAACACCCGTTTTTAACCGTTTGCCGAAAAGGAGGGTAATGTTTTTGCAAATGTAATTACACTTGAAAGCTCTCCACCTGTGCACTCAGAGTGTTTATAATTAACATTGGCATGACCTAAAAAACGCAAGTGGTTATTACGAATTTGACTTTGACTACCGTGGGAGCAGACAGACAAACAGACCGCCTCCGCCCAACCGTACCATAGACAAAGACAATCGAACAATTAAAATAACAACACCACCGAAATCTATAACGCCCTAAAAAGTGTATCTGTCCACATACAAGTTATTTTACAAAACTATTTGGACAATTAAACAATTGGGAGCTTACGGCACAAGTGTACGAGTAGCTAAAGAGAAAAAGATTTTCCGTTTCAGATAATGAAATGACAACAATAGTGACGCTTGCGCAACATTCGCACGGCGGCGCTGAGAGTGGGGCGATATTTTTATATAGGGGAGTTACGGGCGCGCCGCCGCCGTACCGTCGACATGCCGACAGCCCGCCTGACGAGATGATCGTCCTCATCATCATCGCGTGCATCACGACAGCAGCTGCGACCAACACCACCAATGATGCCTCAACAGAATCACCAACAAATACCACCAAAGAAATCCTCAAAGCCAGTGAAACAGCTGACCCTAAAAAGGTCCAAATTGTCAAGCAAATCCGACGGTTGAACGAAGATGGTTCTTATACAATAGGATATGAAGCTGATGATGGAACTTTTAAGATCGAGAACAAAGATGTCCTTGGAAATGTTAAGGGGACTTTTGGCTACATAGACCAGGATGGCGAGATCAAACGAGTGACGTATACATCTTCGAGTGATAGTACACCGGTGCCAGTTACCACGACCACTCCTAGTACTCCGACTATGATTGTGAGAGTGAATAAAACAGTGTCATCAACAACTAGAAGACCTTTGCCTACAGTTGTGTACCCTACGAGAAGTTCATATACCACGAGAGGAACAGTGATTCAAGCTATACCCAGGAGACGAGTGCACGCCAGTTCCACAAGAGCCCCACTTACTGAGACCACGACTGAAACTCAGAAACTCGAAGAAACGACAACAAATATCTTGAGTTTGTACAAACCGAAAGTCGACGATGTTAAAACCCGGACGCAGATATTAAAGCCGATGGCGGCGACTGTGAGAGACGACTTGATTACAAAACAAACAACGACGAAGCTTCCTTTGACCATCAAGCCAGTTTATGAACATGTTACCGAGAAAGATCAAGAAAGTGATGTTACTAAAGCTAATACTATCCGTCGCGAGTTAAGTGGAACCAGCCCCAACCCTCGTATGGTCAGCTTACAGCAATCAGTGGGTGACGATTCTACTGACGTCTATGGAAGCCATCTGTCTATGGGAACTGTTCGACCTTTATTCACGACTACGACTCCTAGACAAAGATTAGTACCGATCCATTCTTTAGTGGCAGCCAGACAGAAGATTCATCAGCAATATCAAGAACCTATCCAGGAACAGGAGACGACTATTGAAGCGAGCACGGGGCGTGTTTTCGATCATGACCATGTAGTGACCACAAATCCAGTGCCAGTGGTTCATATTCAGTCTCAAAGGGATCAAGATGACCAAGTGTATCAGCAGCCAATATACAGGAGACCGCCTGCGGCTGTTCATTTCCGTACAAGAGAATATTTGAGGGACAATCCTGGAGCCCCTGTTCCTATCGGGAACACGCGACCCTTCCTACAATACGAATTTCAGAATAAAGTATTCGAGCCTCAGTATATGAAGGAAACTTCACAGCAACCGCAAAGACCTCAGCTGACTCCAGATGTGACAAATCAACCTTATGAAGTGCGACCAACGACCAGAATCATTCCGATTCCTGTGGACGACAGGGGAGTACCTCTCCAAGGGTACCAAGGACGATTGGTGAACCCCTACCAACGACCAGCCCTCTTCCAGCCGAGATACGATCCTGTAGAAGAGATGACGTCAATCGCAGCCCCTGTGAGTACCAGAGATTTACGCCGCTTGCTCCATATTCTGATTTTACGGCAGAACAAGTTGCAAGCCTTGATGGATCAGATGATTCCGGGCCCGTCTTTGTACCGTCCGGAGAACGACTACCGTTATCAGCGGTACCAGGAGGACGATCGTTACGATTACCGGTACGACCAGTACCGGCAGGAGTATCAGAATCAGGGTTACGAGAATCAGTATGAGAGTCAGCGATATGTCCCCAGGAGGAGGCTGTACACTCGGCCGTATGACACTGCAGGCTCCTCCTCCAATCACATCGAGGAGATGCCGGAGTTCCTCCCACCTGAAATAAGAGAAGCTTTGTTGTTGAAGATGCTGATTCTGGCCATCAGTCCTGACTTCATGCCGACGGTGGCACCGGCCACTGAGCTGACCACAGCAGCCCCACCTCCCAGGAAGCAAGTGAGGAACATCCAGATCCTGGGGGAGGAGGGGTCGATGGACGACAAGAGGCCACAGCGAAATTGAGGTACAATATTTATTTTAATGTTCTAGAATACTCATGTAATGTAAATAGTAACTTTTTATGTAAATTGTGTAGTAAAGAAATTATTCTTTAAAATTACTTCTGCTGTTTAATTTCAATTCATTTAACTTTTAATACCTTTAATTCATTAACACGTTAATTTAACTACCAGTTAAACTTTCGCTTACTTAGTTTTAAACTGACAGTATCAAACAATGACTGTTATTAACTCTATAAAAGTCATTAGACAGAACACTAAAAGCACAGCAGAATCGAAGTGCATATGTTACAACAAAGTTATATTCTCCGTAACGTTTACAACAAAGTTATATTCTCCGAAGGCTTAGGCAGAGGTGTACTAACCTACTGGTGTTTAGGCCACACAATAGGGGGCGAGGCTATTGCCATTAAGTATAAATCCAAATTGAGAGCAGCTACTGAGAATTCCACAGATTTAACCAACAACTCTTTTCTCGATCTGTGGTTCAAACCCTAGATCTCTACCGTAGCAACCGCACTTAGAAACACTAATGTTATGTTCTCACTTTATTAATTTGTTATGGGTTTACTTATATTATTCGCCTTACTAAAATGAAGGCACATCTTTTCCAACCAAGTAAGAAAAAATGTTCAAGACTTATACACATGTGTGTAATAATAAACAGTAGCGCAACTTCCGCTTAACGCAATTTTATAAATGCGCCTTATTAGATACGCCTCCTGAATAAAACTAAGACAAAGGACAGATACTTATACTTCAAACTAACTAAATCATATTTAACTAGAAACATACCCTTGGCATGAATTACAAAAAATATTGAAAGAAAAAATCTACTTAACGCTATTCACGCAGGTGCAGGCAGTCTCGACATGAATTTTATGGAATGATTTTTTTTAAAGAATAGATAGACGCAAAACTACAACGTATCGTATCAGAAAAACAAAATACTGCCTGCCCTGGGACTCAAAACCAGGATTCACTTTAGTCGCACTTGCTATTTGAGTTCCTTGCTTACCCAACAATGTATTAAAAACATAATACCTAAGTACTTATATAAAGTGACGAATATTTTAAGTTAATTCGGAAAGTTAAACTAAATAACTTTTCAGAATAAACATAAGTTAGAAACAAACAACAACCTGTCTTCCATACAAGATTATATACGTAGAGTAGTAACGCTCAACGGTTTTCAAAAGATGTCCCATTTTTTGGATGATACAAAACGAAAATATAACGAAACGAAACAAATAATGAATTGAAATAATGTGTTCGTCTTCGGAGTTTAGGCACTATTTGAGATCACGGGTCTATGCAAAAAAAGTGTCAAACAGTCAAACAGAAAAACAAACGGTTAAGATAGTGTAGTTAAACTTCACGCGCTCTTACGTGTGATAATATCTATGCGCGAGTTAAGTCATCTTGAGGAACTGCGTAACTTTATGTGGTCTCAAGCGATATGTAACAAAGATTATTTTGTTTTAGATACATAAAGATAGATAGGATATTTATTATTAGGATATATGAAAAAAAAAACAAGTTCTTTAACCGCGGGACCTACGTCTCAAATGGGCAAAATATATCTAAAAACAATTTTATCCCAATTTTTACTAGAGCGTTTGTTGAAGGTTTTCATATGTGTAAAAATATGAACATGTTTTTATATCCTCAAATGGTAGTTTTCCGGAAAATCGAAGAATATTATTATTCTATAGTTACTAAATGCGGCCGGTTTAATTAACCGGCGGAGCGCAGGTTTGAATCCTGCCCAAGATCGTATTTTCTTTCGCAAAAATGTATGTCTTAATAAAGAAAGACATTATAAACCTCTAATTTTAACTATAAACTATCAGACCAGCTGTTGCCATATCTCCCATTCACCATGGGAAAATACACAAGAGTTTAATTGCCGTTCATTTGTGTTAGAGGAACATTAAAGAGTTTCAAGGTCTTTTCCCAAAATATTAACTATATGCTGTGTGCAAACAATAGGCAACCTTCACGCCTGCGATTCTTGGCAAACAAAGGGTGAGCAGGGGTCTAGAAATTGTCGCAACGTTGTGATGTGGTCACCATCTAATCACTATTAATATTTTTAGTGAATTACGATTTAAGCTTTTAATTTTAAAATTATTTTATCTCGGAGAAAGCCTTAACCACTTTCGTGTAGTCATTTTATTACGTTATACAAATATTGTTTTTTGAATCTTCTTAGAAAACGAATATTAACTATATAAGATTGAAAATACGCTCAGCTATAATATATAATTCAACTTCAAGTATAAATAACCGTATAAATACAAGTATAAATAATAAATTTGTGTTTTTTATAAATAATCAATTAATTTCAAATATAACTTGCCTATCACTTGTCCCATATATGTTTCATTCTACAATTTTAACCGAAACAAAAAGGAACCCAATTTTAACCGAAACAAAAAAAAACCTCACTATGTATGTACTTATTATTATTATCTACTTAAACAGACAATAAAAAACGACAAAAATAGAGCCATGTACATCAATTTAAAAACACGTAATTAACACACTCTAACAAAACGTTAAACTATCAAAAAGCTACTTAATATCAAAACTAGACATAACATTCTAAACTAATGCATAACAACAGTTGAATTGCGCAATGTTCTTGAGAAATAAGCCACACATACGTGCATACATACAAATTCCCATGCGTTCATAATGCTGGGAAGAACTCCCACGTCCTACATGCGGTCCGCTAAAAATGACAAAGAAACGTTCAATAATGTAATGCCTTGTGTAATTGTGTGTTTCAATCGATGGTAGAGTTATGGGGAGGTTGTGAGTAGGTACGTACTGAAGGTCGATGTGCCTGATGTGTCTCCAATGAATACAACAATCAACCCCAATCAGGATTGGTTAATATACCCATGTACCTTAAACAGTGATGTGACTGTGACCAGTGTTAGAGTGGAGACTGCGTTTGGCCATGCGTACAGTTCGCGCCAAACTTATTGTCCGGGTTGAAGTTGGAAATAGAAATAGAAAATTTTATTTGCTGGAAAACATGGTCACAAGGTATTGTCAATATCGTGAAAGTACATCATGTTTCGCTGACAAGCAGCATGCAAAATTTACATAAGTTAAAATTTCAAAATTTACAGTAATTAAAGTAATGTCAAATTACATTTAAGTTAAATTAATCATGTACACAACACATTTAATCATAATTATAAATTAAACACTTCAATCATAGACTACAATTGACTTCAATTAAATAAATTACTATCTTTGTATTCTAGGAACTCTTTTACGCTATATTATTGGCGTTAGCTAACTTTGACTCGGCCGTAAAAATCGGAGAAAGAAAAATATTAGATTGTAATAACGAAAGCTCAAGTCGTAATCTGTCGTTATAAATTATTCTAATCCAATATTTTTCTTTCTCCGATTTTTACGGCCGGGTTAAAGTAAGCTAGCGCCAACTTCAACCCGGGCAATAAGTTTGGCGCGAACCATACGAGTAGTGTAGAACGCCTTGCGACACGATGGACCGACGATTTAAAAGGTTGGCAGCGGATGGATGCGTGCTGCACAAAACCGGGATGTTTGGCGCTCTTTGGGAGACCTACGTTCAGCAGTGGACGACAATAGGGAATAGGCTGATATGATGAAAACAGATAAATCATTAGATGGCCAATGTGATAGGTCTGAAGTTTGAATCTGAGTTTTGGTAATAATGTAGCTGTGCGACCGATGAGCCCTACTCCGGTGAAAATAGATAGAAAACAATTTTTCCCAGAAATGAGATCAAGCTAGATCGCTTTTCCGCCCTCGCTATATATTGCAACTTTCACCGTAATTGTAGATGCTCAATTAATAGTAATAAATAATATACGACGTCTGTGGTCTAGTGGTTCGAGTACCGGACTGCTGATCACGAGGTCGTGGGTTCGATTCCCACAAGACACAAACATTTATTGTGATGAACTTAAGTGTTTCTGTTTGTCTGGGTGTTTCTTATGTATTATAAGTATGTATTTATAAAAAAAAAGGTTTTAAGTATTATATCCATTGTCTAGTACCCATAGTACAAGCTCTGCTTAGTTTGGGACTAGATGGTGCTGTGTAAAAAAAATGTCCCAGGATATAACATACCATTACGCCTGTGTTTCCCGATGAGTGAGGCAGAAGTGTATTGCTGTACATTTACACTTCGTCGGTTATATTTAAGTCCCATATAGGAGGTGGCGAAACTATTGCCATCGGTCCGGCACAAATCTAGTCTCCGAGCTGCTACTGGGAATTTTATAGAAATATCCATCTACACTGGTCGAACCGGGAATGGAATTTGCAAATGAATTCAAACATCTTCAGGAAACCTTCATGCAAGTAGGTATTCGTGTATAAGGTACAAAAGAGGTTTAAGATAATTATTATATATCGGCTATATCTTCCTTACACAATATAAAACAAAGTCGGTCCCACTGTTTGTACGCTTAGATCTTATAGCTACGCAACGGATTTTAATGCAGTTTTTAGCAATAGATAGTATGCAGTAAACGTATACCTATGACAAATAATTTAGTAGAGAATGCACCCGTGCGAAGCGGGGTTGGGTCGCTAGTATTAGATATATTAACATCAAGGCTCTTTAATTTTTAAAAAGGTATCTTTTGTATTTTTTTAAGCATTTTCCATGCTAAGATTACAAATAATTTTTAATGAAGGAAAAAATCGATTTCGACTGGCGAGCGGGGCGAGCGGTAGCTTAGTGGTCAAAGCGTCTGGTGTACCGAACCATAAGACGCAGGTTCGAATCCTGCCCGCCAGCCGATTTTTTCCTTCATTAAAAATTACTTTAAAAAAGGTGTTAGATTGCCTGGTTCCTATAGTTGCAAGTGCGGCTACTAAGCGGATCTGGATACGATTTCCGAACCGGGTTTATTGAGTATTGACTTTAAGATATTTTCAATAAGAACTCGGAGTTTGGATTTATGCCCGATAAATGGCTCGCCTCCTACATAGAACCTCAAATATAATTATCGCTCAACTGATGTACTGGGGGGCTAGACAAGTTGCATTTTGACATTCGAATCGACAAACAAAATGTATGTAAATGACATTAGTGACAGCCCGATTTGCCGAAAGCTTGTCTCATTTCCATACATTTTGTTTGTCGATTCGAATGTCAAATGTCGAATGTAGGTACTATACATCCTTCAGAAAAAGTACGCGTGGTGGTAAAATTAGACTGGTTAGACTAGAAGCTCATCCTCCGAGCCTTTTCCCAACCATGTTGGGGTCGGCTTCCAACCTAACCAAATGCGGCAATATCAGTATTTTACACGAAGCGAATGCCATCAGACCTCCGCAACCCAATTTCTGGGCAATACCGATATTCTAAGGATAGACTGGTTGTCAGGCATTTTGGGCTTCTGACTATCACAGTGTGTGTCATTTGGTGCCTATCTTCATATGAGCATGGGTTACAGAGCAGAAATTTAATTTTGGCCATATGAATCAGACGAAGAATGAAATTTCGAAGAACTACCTGTTTATGGTCCATGCGCCTCCTCTCTCTTTGAACCAACAGCGGATATAAGTATGGAAAATTCAAGGATCAATAAACTATCATAAACTATTCCAATATTTCATTTTATCAAAATAAATTTGATAAAAACAAAAATTTCGTTTGTTTTTAATTAATTAATTAAAAAAATAGTCTACATATTTACAAAATGATATTGAGATTTATTCTTAGGCTAGTAGGTTCCGAAGGTGATGTCGTGCAGAGCTGGTGCTCCGTTCGATGGCAGGGCGTATTCCTTGAGGAGCTGGTCGAGCATGGAGTAAGGCTGCTGGTGGGGTCTTGGAGCCAACTGCGACGGGCCTGCGGATTGGCCGGAGTAGTCCTGGGTAAGCTCTGGGAACTGAGACCTGAAGTCCTGCTTGGGTTGCTGGTACTGTCTCCGCGGTGGCTCGGGGTTGAAGAAGTTGTCCTCTGTTGGAGCTGGGGCGGCCCCGGCGAAGAATGCGGGCTGGAAATTGTTGAACAAGTTATAAAATTATAGTTCATTATAGTATAATTTTGTCATGGGTGTTCGCATGTTTTAGTAATTATATTTATATCCCGATGTTTCGGTTCCTAGTAAGCGTCCAAGGTCACATGTAAAGGGTGCGAAACGTCAGGATTGAAATAATGTTAATTAATATACCTAACATGATACAATCCTAAAAATTTAGTTTTAATCCAATGTCAAATAATCATGTTTTTTTAATCCAATATCAGAAATCAGTATTATTTCGACGATACTTTTGAAAATGTATAAATTTTCTTCACTGACTATGGAAAAATAACAGGCTAATTATGGGAAATAGGACATGCGCTTCTGATTTATATTATAAACATTTTTGGTTCTGACTTTGATAGTATGTAAAGATGCGTTACCTTAGGCGGAGCAGGACCCTGTGATTGCCTGTACTGCTGCTGCGGCTGCGGTGCGGGCCTGTACTGGGGCTGGGGCGTGGGCGCCGGCGCTCGGAACTGGGGCTGCTGAGTGGGCGGCGGCGCGCGGAACTGCGCCTGGGGGGCCGGCGCGCGGTACTGGGGCTGGGGCGCTGGCTGCGGGCGGTACTGCTGCGCGGGGCGGGGCGCGGGGCGCGGCGGGGCGGGCTCGTCGTTGTAGTCGTAGTCTATTGCCTGCGCGGGGGCCGGTCGGTACTGGGCGCGGTTAGACTGGGGAAACAACAGTGTTTGGTCATTTAATATTTTCAATAGCTTTAAAATGGGGTTCTTCAAAAAAGGATTTAAGGACCATACCATCAAGCGGGCCACATGGTTGTTTGCCACCCTTGTGGTATAAAAAAAATGCAATGGAAACAAATATAGTTAGTCCATATTTTCAATTATTATGTATATCAGTTTTTTAACGTTCTACATTATTTTAATTAGGCGTGCCCCCAAAACAATCAGTAATATTATAAAAAAGCATAGCTCCCGTATAGCCTAGTATACAAGCAAATTCCGTAATGCTATGTAAGACAATCATGTAGTATTACTTAGGTGGGTAAGTAAGCAGCCTAGGGATATGACCACTGGACTCCCAAGTATAGGTATGTCTCGAATGGATTGGATTAGATCCAAGGCACACGTCTGGGTTTTCATAAACCCAGAGGTGTGCACACATTATTATGTTTGTAAGAGACCACGTTTAGGCAAGCGTAGTGTAGGACGCCCTGCCACACGCACGATGGACCGACGATTTAAGGAAGTTGGCTGGCAGCGGATGGATGCGAGCTGCCCAAGACCGGGATGGTTGGCGCTCTTTGGGGGAAGCCTATGTTCAGCAGTGGACGGCAATAGGCTGATATATATATCAGCCTATGCTATAATATATATATGATTTATATATATATATATATAAAGTTCCCCAGGACGCTAGGCTTGTATAGTACCACAGATTAACTAGGTAGTAATAGTTCCTGCAACTGCCCTTTTTTAAAGGTACTTATTATAAAATGTAAAACATAAAAAAATATTTGAACGTTATTTTTGTAGTGAAGTCCAGTCGAAATATGCTGAAACGTACCTGCGACTTGCCAGGCCTGCCTCCATCGTCCCTGTCCCTGGTGGTCTCGTCGACCAGCGTGGGTGGCGCCACAGTGATGCCCTCACCTGCGGGCTGGAAACCATACTTGTTCGCACCGTACTCTACCACTCGGACCTGAAAGCGAGGAGACACGTCCAATATTTAGTTTGTTTTGTAACTAGAGCAAACCAGAGAGAACGACGTCTGTGGGCTGGCGTTCGAGTACCGGATTACTGATCACAAGAGTTCGATTCCCACAGAACACAAATATTTATGTGATGAATTTAAGTATTTGTGTTTGTCTGGATGTTTCTTATAAGTATGTACTAAAATAACTATGACTATTTTGGCAGTTCCAAATGTTCTCTGTCGTTTTTCAATATCGTTCGTAAGAAAGAGATAGTATGATTGAAACAGAACCAGTATTTACCTTGCCACTATCATCTTTGTATCCGTATTTGCCTTTGACGTCTCCGGTAGGGGACTTGGTTTCAATTTTGAACGATCCATCGGCGGCCTCGTATCCGTACGTGTACGATCCATCCTCATTGTGCCTGTAATGTATCACGAATAATATCAATTTATGCTTAAACTAACAAATAGTTTTACTTATAGTCTGCGCGGAACTAGTTGGCCGTGCTTTAGGTATGTGAGCGGTGGGACGGAGCGGCGGGGTCGTATGCGCGCAGTGGGCTGGAGGGGCGGGGGCGCTTGCTTTTGTTCACAGTAACCCGCCACCGTCCCTCGTCCCTACCTAAGGCACGGCCGACTAGTTCCGCGCGGACTATAATAGATTTAGGGCCTGTTTTACCACCTCTGGATAGCCGCTAACCGCCAGATAATTTAATAAATGGAACAAAATTTGTATGAAATTATCTGCCAAGTAATTTAACGGGAACTTATCAGTAAGCTGTGAAACAGGCTCTTATTCTTCTTCAATTCTTATCACACGGACAGATATAAATAGTGTTTTAGTTTAATTTGGACTTTTTTTTAATTGTATCATCATCCCATTGTTGGGTATAGGCCTCCTCCAAACATTGCCATTTGCCTAAATCTTGCGCCACTCGCATCCAGGTTGGACTCGCGACTTTTACGATGTCGTCGACCCATCTTGGTTTTGTATAGTTGAAATTATATAATTTGGACAAGTAAAATAATAGTTCATCAGTAGATAACGGCGTTTATTTTATAATTTAAACGAGCAGACGAGCCACGAAATGCCCATGAAAACCTGCAACACCAGAGGCGTTGAAAGGGTCCCCCCTTTCGGTACACATACAATGGTCTTTTACGTAAGGGTGGAACCCAGCCCGTCCAACCTGAAGCGTTCCTACCACCGAGCTAGTTAAATCTTTTTCCGCTTCTCACCCGTCAACTTCTTTTTAATTTATTTTTCCTTTCGATAACTTTATAATACTGCATGACACGAATAGATTGTGACTACAATACCTAATTTTGCAACTAATACTAGTATGACTGTAGTTAGTTTGGTCTAATAAATAACTAGACTTGAAACCAGTCCTTAGGTTACATTTAGGTATTTTAGAACTGAGCCTTACCTAACACTTAACTTAGGTATTATGTCTACCCAACAGTACGTGCAGTCAAGGCTGTAGGCGTCAGCCTGGGTACTGACGAAATGTAATAAGTTAATACTTAAGATAACTATAAGAAATCCAATATTAATTCTTGCAAAGATAAGACACACTTTCACACAAAGACAGAATTAGTAAGATGTTAGTACAGTCCCGTAAAGACCTATGTAGAGTTCTCGCTAAGAGAAAAAAAAATGGATTAAGTAAAATGATTTAAAACGACAGCCTAGGACTTAAGCTTTCGTTTTCATTTATTAAAATCCATATTTTTCTTTCTCCGATTTTTACGGCCGAGTTAAAGTTAGCTCGTGCCAACTTCAAACCGGACAATAAGTTCGGCGATAACTGTACACCAATGACAGTTGTTAGTGGTGGTCAGTAGCTCAAAAAACCTTTTTTGGGGCGTCAGGTCAAACACTTAAGATCTTTCATCAGATAAAAGACAAAATAAACGAAATAGCTTCACAATCGGCGAAAATATCGCGTATTATAATCTTACAAAAAGAATTAAGTCGAATTGAAATCCTCCTTACTTGAAGTCGGTTAAAAAGGGAAAGAGAGAATAGGAAAGTTGGAAGGACAGTTTATGAACAAAACACAACAATACCAATCGCTTGGCAGTGCCGTATCTCCAATAAGATTCATTACGTGTTGGAGATGGCGGAAAAACACTGTGGTCCGCTTCGGGTTTGGGGACGATTTATTGCTTGAATCTTGTAGCAATCTATACACATAATAAAACTGTTTAAACCGGGATAAATATATGTAATATCATTTTTATCCTGACAGTTAGGACCATCTAAGGTCTCGGGTAATCTAAGATGGTGTCTTGATGTTAAAATTACTAACCGTTACATTTTAGTTTGATTAGCGATCCAATTAACGCAGAACGAGCTCTCTAAGTAACCCTTTATAAATAAGACTACAACAATTAATGACAAAGCTTATGGAGAACGCTTTTCCATATATTTAAATTCCATTCCATCTATTCCATATATAAAAATATTTTATTTCTATTCGATCGTTGATTCAAATATCATCCATTGCAACTTCGCTCTGGGGCGAAGTTACCCTTTACACTTGTTCAATTAAATAGATTATCGTATTTGATCTGGGAAATCATGCGCAGAATTCACTATTCTCATATTCTCAAAGTCGGTACCGTTCCCTGAATAATCATGCAGACTATTACAGGATCAGACTGGCCACATAGTCAGGGTGGCGATTGCCAGCCGGGCCCTAGCCTGCACGGGCCGCCCAGGTACCTGGCCGTTTTTGAACGGCGCGAATTAACATTATTTAAGAGTTAAAAAACCATTATTTTCCGATTGTATTCCTTTTACCGCTATCCTGTCCCAGGCCCCGGGCTTTTGTGGGAGGGTAAGTCTTGTGGCTCAGTCCGACCCTGGACTATTGCATAGGTAGATACGTTCCTGTCGGCGTTGCCTATATACTACTAGATTAGACATTACCTATTGATCTGTTTGAGGATCGGCACAGGAGTGGAGGCCTGCTGCTTAGGCTCGGACGCGATGTATCGCGGCGCGCGCTCCTCTTGGTACTGCGCGTGCGCACACGCCACAAAGGCCAGCACCGCCTGCGGAAAAAAGAAATAGGGAATTTATTTTATGAAATCAGATGCTCATTTGGATCAGCAGAAATCGAACCTGCGACTCATAGCGTATAAGCCAAACGCTTCACCACTGCTAGTGCTTAGTCGATCATTTTATAGGAATAGGATGAAAAAGGTTGCATACAATAAAGAATATATCTTTATGTTCTGTTTGTTCGCTTAGATCTTTTCAACTACGCAACGGATTTTAATGCAGTTTTCATCAATAGATAGAGTGATTTAAGACAAAGGTTTATATGTAGTAAGTATACATGCATACAATAGTAAAGAAAAGCCGAGAAATTCAAAGCCATGCGAAGCCGGGGCGGGTCGCCAGTGAAGAAATAAATGATTCAAAACAAAACAATACACTGTACTAGAAATTGCAAACGTAAAATTCTAATAAAACATATTTAATTTAATTAATAACGAAATGTGTGCTACATATCAATTTAAAATATCTAGTTCAATTACTTGCTTGTGAAACAGTGTGGACCTTGACACTTGCAGTTGTTTTAATATAATATAGTGTAATGTGTCAGGTTGGGGGTAATTGTGGCATGTGGCCGCGTTTGAAGGTGGAAGCGCTTTCATTGAACGATGTATGAAGGTGGACTATGCAAAATTAATATGTAAGAATGGCAACATTTGAAGACATGAAGTTTCAGTTTTCTGATATATAAAAATATAAAGATACATAGTTTGCCTAATTCCTTACCCTACCTTTTTGCTTTTTGCTTTGGTAAAAAGGCTCGAGTGACGTGTTTTTTTGGTAACCAGCTGGTAAATTATATTTGTGTAATTAAAAAAAACTTATAAAGACGCTTATTTTATTTTATTTTATTTTATTTGGAACAATAAACAGCCACAATATTAAAAATAACATTAACAATAAATATTTGACGTGATAACAATACTGCAGCCCACGACATTGCTCACGTATTAAGCATCGGTGCTTTGCGTAAACTGCCCTTTTTATTTTTATATGTTAGTAATTAGACGCTTCGAAAAGTCAATCCTTTATTTTTTTGGTAATAGGTGGCGCTCAAAGAGTTATTTACTAACTGACGACCAAAGATACTGGCGACCTATGAAAAGAAATGCCGAAACAAACACTGAGAAGTACGCATTTTTCCAAGTCCAGACATTAGTGGCTGGACTTTGAAAAAGACCAGACACTAATGTCTGGACTTAGAAGATATCAAATAAAGTAATATTACAATGCAGGGCAATGTCTGAAATGGCCTTTTGAAGAGTCACAGCGGTTTTGAATAAAGTATTGTGTAGCGCATTTACGAGTATAACTAGGGATACACACTTATGTATGACTTTTTGATAAGGTTTCGTTATGTCCTTTATATAACATGCTTCATTTTATGCCTTAGACCACACAACTATGACGAAAGTTCACGCATTGATGGATTTACGTGTCAAATAGTACAGTCTGTCACAACGTCTCGATCTAAACTTAGGTCTGACTGGGCCGCAACATTAGCCATAAGGTAAGGTGCAATACTACTGCAACACTAGTGTTGCAAAATTACACAAATTTTGGACTGACTAACTGTGTGATATATTGTTGTTATATACTTATAGATGACGATAACTGATAGTTAGGGTCTGTTTCACAACCTCCTGATAAGTTCCCGTTAAATTACTTGGCAGATAATTTCATAAAAAAATTGTTCCATTTTTTTATTTATCCAGCTGTTAGCGGCTATCCATAGGTGGTGAAATAGGGCATTATTCTTCTCTACTCTCATCTTAGCCATCTTCGAATATGCTACACTAGGCATCAATGAATCTTAACAGATGTATATCAATAATTGCAGTTTGATCAACGACAGCCTGAAATAAGATTGTCAGAATTAACCATTCCCTAAAGTCTCGTAATGACTAAATTCAGGTAAATGGTTTTGGGATGAATAAGGGCAAAATGCTAGATCCAATAATTTACAGACTGTCTTTGAAAAAAAGGTATCTATGGTGTTTGTCTTGTAAATGTTAATGTTGATTTTGGTATTTGTCTGTCTTTCCACTTATTGTTAGACACTTTTTCAAAAAATTACGTTACGTTAAAGTATTAGGTAATCTGAGGTTACATACAACCATTTCACTCATAGTTTTCGGACATAAAATACAACGCCAATAAACGGTGCGTGATAAAAAAAACACGTTACGTTTCTGTTGCGAAAACTAGTCGCTATAAATTATTTGTTTGTTACAAATGAAAATAATGTAGATGTGAAACTACTACTTACTACTACATAGTATTACATAGTTTGAATATATCCATGGATAGTAATGAGAGTAATGGACAAGTAAAGCAAAATAAGTTTTGTTACTGTCACAAATTCTGTGACATAATTTGTGATAGTAACAAAACTTATTTTGCAGTTATTTCGAGTCTGAATGTCTGTGTAATCACAGACATTCAGACTCGAAATAACTGTAGGATATACCAATAATTGTTTCGTACAAAAAAACATACAGACGAATTGAGAACCTCCTCCTTTTTTTGAAGTCGGTTGAAAATTGAACTCACGGGCCGTAGCGAAGAAACATATTATATATTTTATTCTTTAACGGTATGACGAGAAACCAAATCTGATAAATGTGGCTTGATTTAGGAATTGTGTAGTAGGCACTACTTGTTTAACGATCCGGATGCGGATTAATATAGTTTTTGATGGATAATTCTAAGCAATGAAATCCTCATGAGATCAACACTAAAATACCGCGAACTCGAAATCTCAAACAAAACAGAATTCAATTATTTTTAGCAGTAAAAACGTAAATAATTTCACGAACTATTTCACGGTTGATTAAATTATGTGAATCATTCACAAAAAGTCTAGATTTTATTGTTAATTTCATGCACGAATTTTCAATTCATAATCCCGCCTATGTCCAATGCAGGCTTAGTCATTTCTATTTCTTTTTTAATTCTTGAAACAAAGGTGGACTACTATTATAATATAAATAATTATAATAAGGCACAAAGGGGCTAGGAAAGTACTTTAGAGGCCACGGCCCGTTCACTGGACACTGAGCAGAATATCCAGTACGACAAATCGACCACGCCCTTGGGAATCCAAAGAGCGACAAGCCATTTTAGATCGTCTGGTTCAAGAATATGATTCAAAATAATTTGATTGAGACCTCGTGACTAGTTTGCAGCAGGTAGATTTGCGCAATTTTGCGTCATGTCACCATTCAATAAGTCTGATATTTGGTTGCGTTTAACCGACAGTTGCAAAGAAAGCATGCGGAAATGTAATGCATATATCGACACAAGTGATTACTTTTTGTTTTGGCGTCAAGGTCTATTTTAAAAGCTGCAGAGCAATTTTGTTTTTGTTTATTATCTTAAGTAGATCATGAGAATATAAAATAATTATGTAAAATGTCAAGATAGAATAAAACAAAAGTAGTGTTTGTAAGTTAAAATGTTGGGAAATTGATATTTTGATAAACCTTTTCTTAACTAGACCAACATTTTGTTAGTTTAAATTAGTACCCTTCTGCCTAACTTTCGGGAAATATAACCGTGATGTGCACACTGAAATAACAAAAATTTTAATCGTAACCGTTTTTAGAATTGTTTTAGTTTTAGATACCCAAGTAGGTTATGTATTAAATTTTCGAGATAAGGAAATATTATATCATCTATTTTTCACATAACACCACTGTATTGTTCAATTGTAAACTTTCATTATGTTGATATCATCAGTGGCTTGTAATTTTAATTACATGATCTTATCAATCAACGCGTTACATAATTTTATTGTCTTTAGTTGACTTTGAATAGTAGTCACACTGTGTAAACTTAAACACTGCAATGTTGCACTGTACCTCAAATGATTTAAGAGCCACTTATATTTTTATTTATTTAGCACGTTGGTAAAGAATATTGATAAATAAATAATCAGTGATGTCCTAAAAGCCCTTTATTCATTTCTATATTAATTTTACTAAGAGTATATTTTTTAATGCCATTTGCAACCGATTCTGTGGTCCTTCTGCACATCTTCCTAGCATGCGACGCTGCGCGGGCGCAAGGCCCGGTAGTGTTGGTACGTCACAGATTAATTTACGGCTTTATTGCTGCCGTTATCTGACCATTGGCACTGATAACAACTCCAGTTTCGAATCACTTGGAATTTTTTATGATATTTCTGCAATAAGTAAAAACATTGGACTAATTATTCGTATATATCAATGCAATAAATTATAATAGAAAAAACTACATAATTATAATGTAGGCATTATACAATGTACATATTTATAATGGAGTCTCTAGTTCTCCTAATGGTAGATCTATTTATTAATCTTGTCCTTCAAAGAGGTTTTGTATCAAGAGATTTCGCTCTAAGTGAAACCTCCTTTGTGCAACCTTAATAGTTTTTTTTAATTTGTTTTATACGATATCCCCACGATTCAAGCTTTGTTTGGTGTGGAGACCAGGGCAAATACACCTCGTTAACCCACGACAATGTACACATTTATTTATATTATTACATATTAAATTAACAAACTAGATCGCCGGTGTCAGTCACACAGTTCATTCGAGCACAGACAGTCGTTAATTCTATCTTAATAGAGAGATTTCAACAAACTGTAACTTAGTTTACGCTGGATAAAAAATTACCTTTTTATGCAATAAAGAACATTAGATTTGATTATTTTAATCTAATTTTAAGACTTGTAAGTTGGTAGTCTACGTTGATTTGTTTTTAGAATTTTTAAAGTTACTTATTAATGATAATGAACGAATTATTGGAACAAACTCTCAAGTTACCATTATCTGTTATCGTTACAAGTTTATATTTCGTAACGTAGCCTCGAAGCCAAGTCGAAACCACTTGGAACATTTCCTATCAGAAACTGGAACAAACCTCTAGGACAACCGCATTCAGCACAAAAACGCCTTTATCTAAACACGAGTTGCTACCGCTGTTGCTATCGCGAGATTATAAATACAAATTCTCGTCAAACTTTTTGTCCGGCTTGAAGTTGGCAAGAGCTAACTTCAACCTCGCCGGGAAAAGTATTTGATTAAAAAAATATTTAAAACGACAGCCTTTTTCATTTATTTATAGTTCAACTTTTTTTTCTCCGTTTTTAACGGCTGGGTTGAAGTTAGCTTCCCAACTTCAAGCCGGACAATTAGATTGGCGAGAACAGTACCTACTAATAAGAGAATTACATGAGGAAGTTCTAGTTTTTTAAGAAGATGACAAAGAAGGTAATTGTCACCCGCAACCTCTATAGTGTTGATAACAAATTCAGCAACACCAGTAGCATTTATTACTGTCGTATTATCTTCAGTCCAGTAAGTAAGGTTAAGTTTTACTGTGTAAAGAATAAGTATCATCACAGCCCGTTAACTGTCCCACTGCTGGGCACAAGTGCCCAACAGAATCAGAGTGGTTTAAAATTACCACGGTGCCTAATTTTTTTAATTGTTAACTCATTTGAATATAATTTTTGTATCTATTACTACTATTTTGTATGTTTTTTATGTAAATAGTGCAACAAACATTACCAAAGACGGTTTCATTTTGTTTTCATGTATAAAGCATTGTATATAATATCTTCATCACACTTTATGTAGTTATAGTATAGTTGGCAGTGGAGCTAATTTCGTTAATATATCGAATTAACACACGCTGTTATAAGACTTTTTCTAAAATTAAATATCGATGGAAATTTTAATGATTTTGATCTGTAGTTCCTAATATTTTCACCTTTGATCACGTTATTTGCAACACACGCGAAGTTTTATCACCACATCACTATTTATTGTTAACAACTGCATAACAAAGGAACCACCACTGATCGACGTCACCCGCAATTAACTTTCACTTAATTACTCAGTAAAATTCTATAAACACTTACTGAAATTAAACAATTAACACAAAACACATAAAATTATAAAATATGGAAATTACAATGATGGCGCGCATATATACGTAATACCTAAAATTAATTATATAAAAATATACATATTGTTTAAAAAACGGACTCATTTCTGCAATGGAAATATTTGAATAAACTACAATAAAAAAAACAAATGTCAAAAAATGAGTTCTACTTTTTTTTTCTAAAAAGCAGTGGAATTGTTAATAAATGCCAATTATTCCCAAATGAGGTTATATTGTCTATTGTTTTTTTCCAAAAAAGGTTTTATATGAGCTATGTAACGTACCAATCGCGTGAACGGTGTCATGTCGGCAAGTCGGAGGCGCGGCGCGGGCGCAATGCTCTTATATATCAACCACGGGGCAAAACCTTTCACTGAATTTTTATATATTA
Source organism: Acronicta psi (assembly GCA_946251955.1). NCBI lineage: Eukaryota > Metazoa > Arthropoda > Insecta > Lepidoptera > Noctuidae > Acronicta > Acronicta psi. Next base: position 14,376,666 of record OX276475.1, on the reverse strand, counting down.
CAATTTTAGGGGTGATGGGAATCACATATATATCAAAACATGTCAAGTTTAGTTCAAAATATATAACTATTTTTATTTCTTTCAATACAAAAATGACGACTAAATAAAAAAGTTACTTGGATGCGCCAACGCAACGCACAGTTGCATCTGTCGTCCGACCTAAAATAAATTTTATAACACATAAAATAAACAATGGCCGACTATTTTTAGTGTTATTGTAATAAAAAGTAAATAGGTTTTCATGGCATTGACCTTCTGTGTTACATTTATTTGAGCAGATTTGATCCACGCTGTAACCTTGGGCTTAGTATTTAGTTGTCACAGTGTTTCTTGCCAAGTTGCCAATATTAATTGACATTATTGAACAATAATGAGCAGTGGTAGCCTAAGGGTATGATCACTAGACTACCAAGTCAAAAGTTCGAATCTAAGGCACGCACCTCTGATTTTTCGAAATCATGTGCGTAATTATCACTCGCTTTAACAGTGAAGGAAAACATCTCGAGGAAACCTGCATGCCTGAGAGATTTTCTCGACGGCATGTGAAGTCTGCCAACCGGCATTAGGATAGCGTGGTGAACTATAGCCTAATCCCTCTCATACTAAGAGGAGACCCGTGCCCAGCAGTGTGACAGTATATGGGTTGATTATTATTATTGAATAACCGATATACATCGACTAAGTACTCTTTACAAAATGTATGGATACTGTGTTTGTGTAGCGATCAGCCGCAGTCATCAACGTATCGTGAAGCTGGCTTTGATGCAGAAGGGTTAGGTAGAAGTGTACGTCCACAATTCGCCGGTATGTTTAGGTCCCATGTAATGGCGTAGGGCGAGGTAGGGCGAGCCTATTACTCCAAAATACTGGCGACTATTGAGAATTTTATAGAAAAACCCAATACCACTTTTCTCAACCCGGGAATAGAACCCAGGACCTCGGAGCGTAGTAGTCGTGCTCAGGACCACTAGGCAAACGAAGCAGTTATAACGTGGCCAATAGCGTAGCTACGACTTTTTGGTTGGGCCTGGCTATCATTAAGTTTTCATTTTCTGCCATCTCAGAATTCTAGGGTGGGCACTGGGCACCACCCAAGACTGCGGGGGAGGGAGGCTCGGAAATTATGCCTATATATATTGTAGAGGCCTTTTTTATGCATCCCTCATGCAGATTTCATAAACATACCATCATGCCTGTTTCCCCCTAAGGGTAAGCAGATATATGTACCTACTAGTACACCCAAATTTCTCCTCTTGTGAGAAGTGTGTTAGGTGAGGAGGAGGAGGATCTCAGAATGAGAGGGTTTAGAGTAGGTATTAAATAAAACAATAAATAAATAAATATTTTTGGACATTTTACACATCACAATCTAGTCCCAAACTAAGCATGTAGAGAATCATGAGTTCTAATCGGAGAATCAAAAATATTGGATTAAAATTATTTCAAACGATAACCTACGACTTGAGTTTTCGTTTTTATTTAATAAAATCCTATAATTTTGTATCTCCGATTTTTACGGCCGGTTTAAAGTTAGCTCGTGCTAACTCCAACCCGGACAATAAGTTTAGCGAGAACTGTAAATCATAGTCATCATATCATCATCATACATAAGATATCGTTATTAACCGAGTACAAATCAAAACAACAAGCTGCTACTATCAATTACATAAAAAGTCCTTTAACTATTTTATTTATTTTAGGATAACTTACAGCTAAACAGCACATGGAATAAAACTCGACTTCACATTACCTTTATTTGACATTTATTATTTCAGTTACTGAATAATGTGTTTCAAACAACATTCATGTAAAGGTTATTAATTTATTGTTTTTATGCCCAATACCTAGGCGAAGTTTTCAATCTATCTCGTGAAACATACAACCTTCAGGCTATAACGGAAGAAAGTCTCGCCGCACCCCACACATCAATGTCGAGGCTAGACTACATCACCCGTCTAGGTTTATACTATCACGCCATTAGCTGAAACGGTAAGGTAGAGGCGTACTGCAGGGCTAAGCGGAGATCTCTAGATGAATAAAAATATTAATAAATAAAGACTGTGAATTCTATAAGAATTTATTCCGGAAGAAAAGCTTAATGGGGCCATTACAGCCCCCCGTCTAGGTTGTCTTATAATACCTAATATACTTAGATAGTACTCTGCAATCGAAGGGAAACTCGAATTGAGTAAGTGGGGAAAGTAGAAGATCAGGCTCTGTGGCATTCACTGGGAGAGAACTACGTCCAGCAGTGGTTAAATACAGGCTGATGATGATGATGATTATAATGATGATGACTATAATTGTGCAATGAATCATTATCATCAGTGCATCAGTAATTGGAAATGCACTCGATGGTACCTACTTTGATATATCATTTGTTTAGTCGACGATTTTTAATTGGTAAGATTTATCACAACATTTTTCACTGTATTTTGAAACCAAATAGAAATAGAAATATTTATTCGTCAATGTAGGTAATATTTACATTTAAATTAGTTCGCTACATTGTACCCATAGGCATACAAATGTATTACTAAAATCTTAAAAGTATAGACTTATTTTATTTTAATTAAAAATTATTACAAATTAACACAATTCACAACACACAACAACAACACAACAACAACTCGACTATTATGACTTGAGATCGAGAAACTCAATCGTAGAATAAAAACATTTTCTAATTAGTAACTCCTTGAAAGCTTTTTTAAATACATCTAATTTTAGATCCCTGATGTTTTTGGGTTTTTTTTTTGTAAATTACTGGAGCCATTTCGTAGATACTTTTTCTAAAAAGAGCCGTATTACTATAATCAGTACTGAGAATATTTGAGTCCCTTTTCCTTAATCTCACATCCACTGGGTCTTTTTTTTGTGTGTGTGTGATTGTTTTTGACAGTTTTATGTTTTGCACGTTTTGGATTTGGAAATTTTGGATTTGTTTAGCTTGACATTTCAACAAAGTACTTATGGTATGCCGAATTCTATTGCCTACAATGTGACAAAGCCCTATAATTTGCGAAAAAACATCAGTAGGTTTTTCTCACGAAGCTTCTACCATATTTTGACATTCGCTACCCGTAATGTAAACTATCATAGGTATTCACGACCAACGCGAAGGTGTCTACTAGGAAGTACTCATTGTTTCCTGTCTGATCTATATTGTGTACTACACTCGATTGCATGTTTATTGTATGTAACACTATCTTTGTTAACTAGAGTAAGCTTGAGACAAGTAACTTTCATTTAACTTGTGTTTAATTGTCACGTTGTGTTTGTGAGGACACTACACGTTTTGTGCAGGTCACCTCGCCCCTACATTACGACAAGTAGGTATTGTAGATTCGATTACCACCTGAGATCAATTTTAAAAAACTTTGTCGTGCGTCATTTTGGGCGAAAATAAACTAATTTTCTTTCTTTCTTTCTTGTATCTTTGTCCACAAACAGTTCTTTCGTCCGTTAATTGCAAGTTTGTAAAAACTGTCTCATTTGCCTACTGGTTATGAGTGCGACTGCTACGGTTGAGGTTCGATTACCAGCTGGACCAGTGTTGTTGGGTTTAAAAAAAAAATCTCAGTCGAAATTTGGATTTATGCTCGATTAATGGGAATAGACTGGCTGGATATTACATGGCACCTAAACATAGCGACATCGTTGGTACACCCCTGCCACAGAATAAATAATAACAGAATGGCCACTCCCTAACGTCAGATACCTCAGGTCCCCCGCGTTCTGCCGGTGTTCTTGCCGGACGGACTGCCAACAAACCGTACGCACTCTCACGCACATATTTGCATTTGCACGTGTACAAACATAATTTTGACAAGTTTGACATTTGGTATTGTAGTGTGCAGCGGTATCAGAAAGTTTGTATGGAGTGTCACAGGTGTGCCCCTGCCTAACCCTTCGTTCACGTGACACACTTAACGTATCGAAAAATATGATAACGACCGCCGGAGGGTCATTGAATTGAACACCGTAACATATTGACATTCACTGTAGTATCGATTACTTACATCACATTAACATTCGGGTCGCGTATTGGTGTCTCGGTTAAAATCTGCACGATTTAGGTAGTACGGTGCGATGCGCCCGCGCACGTGACATGTGGTGAACCAATTGGTGATTCATAAAAACCTTTTAGGGCTTCTCTTTAGTAATTTTTAAATAATAGGTGTAAATACAGAATATTGTGTACATTCCCTAACGACAAGACCGATGCAACTGCTGGCGATTAGCTATGGGCACAGCGCTATGGGTGTCAGGTTCTATTCCGCACAGAACAAATGATGTAGTGAAGTCAACCATATAGTCTTTGAGTGAAGTGAAGTAAAATGTTGTGTTCTACTTACTTATATTTTTTTTGTGTGATTTTTTGTGCCTGCTCTCACATGCTGCGGGGACCTTAAATAAATGTGGACAAGGACAGGAAGATGATAATGACGAGATTAATATGTTTCTGAATAACTAGCTTTCCGCCAGCGGCTTTGCCCGCGTAGTCTAGGTATTTCTTTCAAATTATAGCCTATGTTACTCGATAAAGATGTAGCTCTCTATTGGTGAAAGATTTTTTCAAATCGGTCCAGTACTTTTGGAGCCTATTCAATTCAAACAAACAAACAATCAAATCCTTCCTCTCTATTATAATACATAATGACATAAAGTATAAATTATTTGTTACGTGACAGCCCTAAGAGACCTTGCAGGGCTCCAACCGAGCCCCGAATACTCAATCATGCAATTTGGCACAGCATTTTAGTAAAAAAACTAATTGTTGAAACATTTTACCTGTATACAGAATGGTTATAACAGAAGTGGCATCTTATTATACCTATTTGGAGGTTGAAGATCAATTAAGAAGCTTCTGTCTTTACAAAGAAGGTTTATAAAAACCCAATAACACAGCTGGGAATCGATCCCAGGACCGCGAGCCTAGCACTCGCGATTATAAACACTAAGCTCTGCAGGCTTTAATAAAACAAAAAACGAATCTGTACCTATAAACTACCTACCCGTTTACTTGCGTGAATGATAAGAACTCCAATCTAGATAGCGGCGTATGCGCAGCTCTCTACTAAAGACATTAACCCCTTTATCAGCCATCACGGAATTGTTAACCTATTATTTAACTCGAGATTAAAACGTAATTGGTTTTGATATAATAATTACAAATTGATTTCCAGTCCATATTCGCCCGGCATTAGCTTCGATACATTAGCTGGTTGCAGCTTGACTTCACACATCAATCATTGTACAAAATGCTTAAGAATTACGTAAGATATTTAACTATCAGGGTTTTTATAGGTGTTGCGACTGCCTATGGAGCATCAGCTTGAATTGGTGCCCGGTTAATTGGAATAGGCTCGCCCCCATTACAAATGAGCGAAACATATGTAAACAGCTGTGGGTTTTCATTTTAATAATAAGATTCTTCCTAAGGTTTGGATGGCAAATAAAAAAATATTTTAATAAGGACTCGCAGATGTTCGGCCCAAAACTTACCACCACCAACTCCTGATTAGTTCCCGTTAAATTACTTGGCAGATAGTTTCATACAAATTTTGTTCCATTTTTTAATTTATCTTAAAGTTAGCGGCTATCCAGAGGTGCTGAAACAGGCCTAAGACATCAGCTGTTTGGAAAACCAACTGCTACTAAAAATCCCTTTAAAGTATTGAGATAAGTGATATAAATAAATGAATACAAAATGCTGTCATGTAGACAGAACCAGCCCACCTCGACAGGCCTGCATTCTTCAAACAAAGGTCAACGATCAGCCAGATAGGTACTGCAATAAACTGTCTCAATCGCTTTAAATTATTATAACTTAGAATTTGTCCGATAAAGTTATAGGTTAGTTGCTCACTAAATACGGCAGTGATTCGCGGTACGAACTCCCAATGGTTCGCAAGACCTAAATATTAATCTAATAGATTGTTTTCTCATATTGTAAGTATCCATATATTATTGTAGCAGATATCATTGTTAACAACTAAAACTTAAAAGAGTAACCATGGAGTTTCTTGCCGGTTCTTCTCCATAGGAAACGACTAATTTGGAAACCGTGCACCTAAATTCGACATTTCATAAGTGTCTGTATATGATTTATATGAAAATAAATATCCTGGGACATTTTTACACAGCACCATCTAGTCCCAAACTAAGCAGAGCTCGTACTATGGGTACTAGACAATGGATAATTGGATATAATACTTATATACTTTTTTTTTGTAAATACATACTTATGATACATAGAAAACACCCAGACAAACACAAACACTTAAGTTCATCAAAATAAATGTTTGTGTCCTGTGGGAATCGAACCCACGACCTCGTGAAACAGCAGTCTGGTACTCGAACCACTAGACCACAGACGTCGTCAAATCAAATAAAACCTTCCGTCGTTTCTCAAATCAAATAAAACCTTTGATTTGAGAAATTATGTGAATAGATTTATTTTCAGATTGGCAGTTTGTTTTTCTTCCTTGTGGTCCCTGCTAAGGACAATGAAATCAAAGTGGTCATTGGTCAAAAAAGGGTTGAAAACCACTGAAATAGGTGAACAATCCGGTGTGAATCCAGTCCAAGACGAATCTAATGACGTATCATTTATCAAAGTTAAAGTTTTGATCCATTGAGTAGTTAGATAGCAACGGACATAAATATATTCATACAGGTCAAACAAATCCTTTCTTTGGCAGTCGGGTAAAAAATACACAGAAAATAATTTATTTCACAAGCATTTTTACCTTTAAATGAGTTAGTCTCTAAGTAAAACAATACCAATTCCAGCTCACGCCTACCAGATGGCGTTGCAAATCATTTCACTTGCATTTCAACTAAGTTGCAACTGTCCGAGTGTAAACCAGTTTGAACCCGAGTTATTAACTTACCGCCGCGGACAGTGGCTACCAGGAAGTTGCCACGTGACCTTGCGAACACTTTCATACGTATGTCACGGTTAAGCTAATTGTAATTATTGTGTTACATCGTCTGTTACTTGTAGTTCATGAAAGTCATAATGACGTTTGTGTTGCTTGTTATATTGTGAACACGTAGGTAGTTATACAAGGTGGAAGGGACATCGAGCACATCCGAATACCATGAGTTCAGTACATGATTCTGGGCCTGTCTGCGTTGAAATTTTCCGTAACTTTTTTCATCAATTTTTCAATATTTACTGCAGTTTTTTTTACTTGAACATGTAAAAAAACATTATTTCTATCTACCCAAATTCGATTTATAATTAAAATATCATTATTTCATTTATTTCTGATCGCGCGCGCGATAACTTTCGCCGCGGAGCGTTATAATCGCGTTTTTAGCAATACACTGCGCGCTCAAAAATATCAATATCTGTAATAACCGATCATTTTCTACATGAATGACCTAGGTCATTTTATTTTTGACCTTGTGTGAAACCTTGCCACGACGTTTGTGCGTCGATGTCCCTTCGACCTTGTATATTACTAGTGTTCCGCCAGCGGCTTCACCCGCGTGGTTTGGGTATTTATTATAAATTATACCCTGTGTTACTCGGTAAAGATGTAGCTATCTAATGGTGAAAGAATTTTTGAAATCGGTCTAGTAGTTTCGGAGCCTATTCAATTCACACAAACAAACTGTCAAATCTTTCCTCTTTATATTATTAGTATAGATAGAGACTAGCAGCTGTGTGCTGCAGGCGCTGCAGTGCTTTTTTGGGCCAGTAAGCTTTTCTAGCGTATGCAAAACAACTCACTGAAATTTCATTTTCATTTCGATCGGCTTAATAGTTGTAGGAATGCATTAAGGACAGACACACACATTGATTTGTTTTTTATACCGCTAAGGTGGCAAACAAGCATACGGCCCGTTTAATCCAAATACCACTATGCTTGACCTAGGAATCGAAACAGCGCACAGCAGACGCGCTAACTAGGCTAACGAGGTAGTTCATACGACAATAATCAATTAATAACCGATATGGTCACTTGTATAAAACACTGAACTCTGTGTGTTACAACAACATGCAGCTGTCACTATACTTACAAATAAATGTATACAAGTAAAGTTAATAACAGTTTTAGTTTTTTTTTATTTAGACGTCTAGAAACGGATGTGTACGCGGAGGTCGATTATGAAATGTTTTTGTAATACTTTTAGATCTAATTTAGCTGACATTTAAATACTAGTTAGATATATTATACTACTTACTTATATTAGATGTTAGTGTTGCACAAATAGGTAACTTTTATTCGATATAATATGATTCATTTCATTGTTCTTATGCCACTGCACTATAAGTTAAGTTAGAAAAATGGCGTATTACTTATTATTCAAGGATTTGGTGATCGTAAGCGCGATACGCTAGAGGTCCTGGGTTGGATTCCTGGGCCGAGTAAAGTGTTGTTGATTTCACGACGTCTGTGGTCTAGTGGTTCGAGTAGCGGACTGCTAATCACGAGGTCGTGAGTTCGATTCCCACAGGACACAAACATTTATTGTGATGAACTTAAGTGTTTGTCACAAATTACAGAAGGATAAAAATTTCATTACTAATACATTATACATACACAAAATAACTAAGTAGGGTAAAGAACCCTATTGCTGACACCCCCCCAATTTATTGACATCCTTTTGTTATTTTTAAAATATAAGTAAACTTGAGTGATATTTATTAAAATTACTTTAGGTAGTTCATTTTTTTATGCCATTGTTAACACCAATCAGTCAAAAGAACTAAAATGCCGCCAAAACAGCAGATACAAACAGTGCAATCGGTGTGTCAGGGAGAGAAAGTTGGTTTTCTTAGAGTTTCGATAAGGGAAGCGTTCATTTTAATCATGTGAAAATATAAAAAAAATCGAATACCTTTCTTTGAATGTTGTGTTAAACTAATATTGAAGGTTAAAATAACAGATTTCAATGGTTATTTCTCCATTAACTGTGTTCGTTGAATTTTTACAAGGTGTCGATTTTTGGTATCTCGAAAATAGTGTAATTCCAATTTATTGACATCCATGTCAGTAATTGGAATTTTTAAATTAGTTTTTGAGGAGGTTCATTCAATGATCAGTACTTAGTTTATGACTTACTATAAAATTACTAATTAGATTTAAGGCAAAATACACCTTTATTCCAAATTCTGACATGGGTGTCAAATTTATATAACTACTTATAAACATCAGTGTTGGTAATTGGGCAAGGCTATGTCAATAATTGGAATAAAATGAAGACATTCAACTACTACTAATCAGAGTATTTTGACGACGTCTGTGGTCTAGTGGTTCGAGTACCGGACTGCTGATCACGAGGTTGTGGGTTTGATTCCCACAGGACACATGAATTAAAAAAAAACAAAATGACGTCTTTCATACGCTTTAATGTGCGAACTAATTTTCAAAATGACCTTTAGTTGTATCAATTTTCATTTTAAATTATCATTTAGGATCTATCTAGTGATTCTATGATGATTTATAAACTAAAAAGTAGGAAATAAAGTCAATTATTAAATGAAACAAAAAACCCAACTGCGTAAAAAGTACTAACTAAAAATCTAATAAAAAACAAGCTCTGTGATGTTGGAAAATGTATTGGGGACAAGCTGCTCGTTCATAAACAAAATTGTTTCTTTGCTTGTTCCGCCTGCAATACATTTTCCAACATCACAGAGCTTGTTTTTAGATTTTTAGTTAGTACTTTTTACGCAGTTGGGTTTTTTGTTTCATTTAATAATTTAATAGGTACTAAGAAAATTGCTATAATAAAAAGGTGTCAATAAATTGGCACAACACCTGACGATAATAGGGAAAAATGTGTCAATTTTTGGGTAAATCATACTAAATCAATAAAACTTGAAAAAATAACACCAAATATCATTTATATAAAAATTTTGTTTATTGGCAAGAAACTACATTAATTGCTCTATTATTTTGAAACTGATATCCAACGGGCAATACCGTAAAATGTCAGATATCAAACCATTTTGATACGACAGCCCTTAAAGTGTCAATAATTGGGTATCTTACCCTACTAAATTAAAAATCTATTCCTAAATATGACTAAAATAAAATAATAATAAAATGACTATTTACAATAAGGCATCAAAAAACTCCTCCGCATCGCCATCAGCTGGAAGGGTACCCAGAAGGCTGGCTGCATTGCCACGTTGTATGGCAATGCTGATTCTCTGACCAAAATAAAGTGTTTGTGTTTGTCTGGGTGTTTCTTATCTATACTAATATTATAAAGAGGAAAGATTTGTTTGTTTGTTTGTTTGTAATGAATAGGCTCCGAAACTACTGGACCGATTCCAAAAATTCTTTCACCTTTGGAAAGCTACATTATCCCCGAGTAACATAGGCTATATATCATCACGCTACGACTAATAGGAGCGGAGTAGTAATGAAAAATGTAGCAAAAACGGGGAAAAAATTATAAGACCACGCGGGCGAAGCCGCTGGCGGGAAGCTAGTATATTATAAGTATGTATTTACAAAAAAAAAGTATATGAGTATTGTATCCATTCAGGGGCGTACCGATAGAAAATGGCGCCTAGGGCAAGCATCATATTTGCGCCCCTTAATAAATTAACTTGATAAATAAAATTAATTGGATCTCTTTTCTTACATTAGTAAGTTATAGGAAGGATAATGAAATTATACAATTTGTTTATTATTACCTCCAGTCGCGTTATGACACAACGAGCGAAGCGCGCTCGAAAATTTGGGCACCCCACCTGGGACAGGTTAGATTAGAAGGGGTAATTACAATTAGTTTGTTAGTACCTCCAGTTGTCTCAGTAAGAGCGAGCGAAGCGAGCTCGAAAATTGGGACCACTCACCTCGGACAGGTTAGGTTAGAAAGGTAATTACAATTAGTTTGTGACTGCCTTCAGTTGTCTTATGAGCGAGCGAAGAGAGCTCAAAAGTTTGGGCCACCCACCTCGGACAGATTAGGTTAGGTAATTCCAATTAGTTCGTTAGTACCTCCAGTTGTCTCATGTAAGAACGAGCGAAGCGAGCTCGAAAATGGAGGCCACCCACCTCGGACAAGTTAGATTAGAAGGGTAATTACAATTAGTTTGTTACTACCACCGCTGTCTCATGCAAGAGCGAGCGAAGCGAGCTCGAAATTTTGGCCACTCACCTCAGACGGGTTAGGTTAGAAGGGTGATTCCAGTTAGTTAGCCAGTACCTTCAGTTGTCTTAGCAAGAGCGAGAGAAGCGAGCTCGAAAATTGGGGCCACTCACCTCGGACAGGTTAGATTAGAAGGGCAATTACAATTAGTTTGTCACTACCCCCAATAGTCCCATGTAAGAGCGAGCGAAGCGAGCTCGAAAATTTGGGCCAGCCACTTGGGACAGCTTAGATTAGAAGGGTAATTACACTCTATCTTTTTATATTTTTTATTTCCATGCTACGTTACCTAAAAACGTAAGTTTAGAATATGAAGGAAGATCTAGAGTTGGCGAGTGGGACTCGCGGTGGCTTAGCGGTCATAGAAGAAGACGCAGGTAAGAATCCTGCCCGCCAGTTGAATTTTTCCTTCATTAAAACAAAAGAGTAACTACAATTAGCTTGTAACTAACATCAGATGTATTATGAGCGAGCGTAGCGAGCTTGAAAATTTGGGCCCTCCACCTCGGACAGGTTAGGTTAAAAGGGTATGACTGACTGGTGATGGGATTTGCTAGAGCGCGAGCAAAGCGAGCGAACGAAGCCCCCGTTATCCACTTCATCTTAGGTTACTTTAAACCCTTAACACAGAAATAACCCCGCTTCTCCGACATCAGCACCATTACCTACACTGATTTTTCTCATTGCCCTCCTAACAACACTAGTAAGAAAGGATATCAAATCACATGGGCAAGAAAGGAAAAGTATACCCGATTGATCTGTTGGATGATCTATATAAAGAATTTGTTCTTTAAAATCAATTATTGACGTAAACTCATTAAAAATAAAATGAGTTTATTAAAGCAACTTTAACTTATTTACTATGCAAAGAGACGAAGGATACCCAGGGTCCCCAGATTTTGATTTAAGATCTTGGATTTTCACAGACGTTACGTCTCTGTGGTTTTCCAAGTACGGAGAAAATCATACAGAACCATAGGGCTGGAATAACATTTATAAGTTAATATAATAGGTATATGTCAATCTACAAACTATGCCGTGTTGGGTTTGAGTCTATTATGTATTAATAGAGTGTATGTATGAGCAAGATGGTATGACATTGTGAAGTAAATGTAACAGTATGAAATGGTTATCGCTTTGATTTATAAAATTTAATGATTAGCGATTTTGCGCCCCCCTTCGATTGGCGCCCAGGGCACGTGCCCTGCCTGCCCCACCCTAGTTACGCCACTGTATCCATTATCTAGTACAAGCTCTAGTACCCATAGTACAAGCTTTGGTTAGTTTGGGACTAGATGGTGCTGTGTAAAATATCCCAGGATATTTTATTTTTTATTCTCTGTCACATTCCCAGTAGCAACTCGGAGTTTTGATTGCACACCCAGTTTTTTATTATATTCCGGTCCGGGGCGATATAATAGGGGGCGAGCCTATTGCGATTATCCGGAGACAAGTACAAACTCCGAGCTGCTACTGAGAAATTTCGTATAAGAACCCAATAACACTGCTAGACCTGGGAATCGAACCTAGGATCGAGCGTAGCTGTCGTACTCAAGACCACAAGACTAACTAACGAGGCAGTTTGTTCTCTAATCGTTTTTTTTAAATATATTGTCATATCTGTGAATTCCTTGACTCAATAGTCACCTACCCTTAACTTGAACATTTCTCTAACGTGACAATGATGTCACGTTTAAAGAATGTTCCATTTACATTTTATTACAAATCTTAACATACGAGTACTACATTTCCGGACCTACAATGTCAAAATAAGCGCCATCATTAACGACCGCCAAAATAATCCCTTCAGGCAAGTGACATTTAGAAGCACATTACCGAAGATGTATTCACAAAGTCACATAAATGGGACAGCCGAGGACGTCAGTGAGGACAGATATGGTACATGACCACAGCGACACGCTACGTACCGGTACATATGAGGAAGTGACATTTCGTTACTTGTAGAGCTTTAAATTAAACTGGGTACAGTGTAGTTTGTGAAACAGAAGCCGTGTTTATTGGTGCAGGTTTTTGTATCGTTGATGTAAATAATTTTGTAGTTTACAAAGATTTCTAAGGAAAAAGATTAAAAATAAATATAAACTTTCAAAGGGAAAGAAAGAAATACAATTAATAATCTATACCATCATTAATAAACCAGAGCTTTGTTCTGTGGGTATGTTGTAACTATATTTTAATAGTTATTCTATGTAACAAACATCTTATTAATTTGCACATTATGCGTGTCATCTTGGCTATTCTACAAAATAAATCGTTTCCATTTTAGATGCAAAGAAACAGACACAGTTACGGGCAACAACTAGTTTGTATGACGGTCTCTGTGGCCACACTACTCTGTGTGTGCCACATACAGGTGTGGTCGACATTACGCGACGAATTGATTTTAAGTCATTGCTCGCTTTTGGAGGTCTCGGCGACCTTAGCAGTTAGCCGATTAGTTCTATTGCCTATTTGCGCCTATCTAAACCTTTTGCTGAGGCCAAATGTATTTGCATGTATAGATATGTTTACGTATCGTGTAGGCATGTGATAATATATTTAATAGATTAATTATTGTTAAAGTATGAAAGATATCGCTGCAGCACGATTGGCCTAAATATGGTGGTTCTCCATTTTACAACTTCATAACGTATCAATGAATAATATGAATATGGGTCTATCTATCCAATCAATCAATGAAAAACTCACGCCAATTTAACCCAGCTCTTCATGTTAAATACTGCAGATACATCATAATGATTCATTGATTCAAGTGGCATTATAAAATTCTTAAGGATTCGTTTCTAGATCTAGAGGAATTGCTCAATATGACCTTTTTAGCCCCCCTAAGCGCAATCAGAACTCGTACCTAAATGAAATTTACATTTGAACAGGGCAATAAATATGCTAAACTTACTAAAATTACGTGTTTGTTCCATAAATTGTATCAAAGCTCATATTATCACTTGTCGTAACCCGAGAAGACCTTGCAACTCACACTTGACATTTTGAAACGGCTCAAATTTGCTCCAGTTTTAGTGAATATAATTAAGGTATGTAGTAAAATAATTACTTCATGCATACTTTATAATTATACGGCTCCACCCGCGTAAAATTTGGTTTTAGTAGTAATTAATTCTTCTTTTCGGGAAAACAGCGATCGGGATAAAATATCTAAGGCTTCGTAAAGTAACGCTTCCATATGTCAAATTTGTATTACAATTTGACATACGGAAGCCTAAGTTTATGCTTAGCATCGTCTCTGAATATAAGCCTAAGAGATAACAATCCTGTTTAGCCAAGGCCATCTCTATTCTAAATGCATCCAGCTGTTGCAGCGTGAAGAAGTAACAAACATCCAAACAAACTTTCATATTTATTTATAAATAAATATTAGTAGGATAGAGTGTGTCTTATTTTCTGATACCGTCCACAAAATTCAACAAAACTTTGCACAGAGTTAATTTGAAGAAGGCAACAGGATATTCTTTATCCTGGAGAAAAGTAAGAACACAACATTATTTACAAGCAAACCCAAGGTTGGTAGGTACTCGGATGATATATTTTTATAAGAAATAAGGAAAAATAAGGTAAGTAAAAATCTCTGATTTGTGTCCACGAGGGCTCAGAAATCTCAAAACTTACAGCAATTTTATTAATTCTTGATATTGTTTGGAGATAGGTCCTGTATAATGCTGAATGTGACTATTACGTATTTAAGTTAACAAAATAATAAATAATATGCCTATTCCAATAATTACTTGACAATTCAACATATCTAATTGTAAGTACCAAGTGACTAAGGCCGCCTGCTCGCGAGCCGGATATAAGTAGATGCCGTCCACAGTATTTCCTCTCTGTACTTGAATTACCGGTTTGTAAACGCCTTAATGTAACAATGATCATATTTCCCGAAATAAATGTCTACAGATTTACCTACTTACATTGAATCAGTAAATAACTGACGCCATTCCTGATGACACTATCTTTGTCAGTACATAGTCAGTTCTATTGAGAACCAAGGTTTTAATTCTGTCAACCAGTTCTTAAATATTCCTAAATTACGTCCTTTCTCCAGATAATTCCTTTTCCCCTTCCTTTCCCCCCTATTTTGTTTCCCCTGGTTTCCCCATTCCCATACACACGTTTTTCCTATCCACTTTGGCATTGTCAGAATTGTCGACATCGGCACAAATTGCTATAAAGAAGAAAAGAAGAAGAAGGTATCTGGTTACTCCAGAACTCGTGGAAATTTCCAACAATCGTTTCTTAGCGGATGCCTACGTCATAATAAACACACACAAATAATACACTTTATTGTGTGTTATGTTCCTGCAGTGAGTAAGGTCGCCAGAGCTCCTTCTAATGCGCTGTGCTGGCAACAAGAGGAATATCCCCTCAAACTGTCAGCGCAGTGAATCCTCCATAAACCTCTAAGAGGTTTTTCGGGTCGGCAACGCGCGAGTGAAACCCCGGGTGCTGCAAGCGTCCATAGGCTATGGTAACCGCTTACCGAATGCTTGTTTGCCACCTAGTGGTATATAAAAAAAAATATCTGTGTGCCAAATTTCAGCCCAATCGTTTCAGTGGGTTGAGCTGTGCATTTAAAGATCACTCAGTGAGTTACATTTTGCTTACTATTTTCTTTCTTAGTTTTTTCTATGAAATTTTCAGTATCAGCTGATACCTTTTAGGATTTGTGTTCGGTATATGGAAATAGGCTCGCCTCCTGTTACATGGGACCTACTGATGAACTGTGGGTGTACTCTAGAAGGACCTTTCCTAACTTTTGGAGTGCAGGCGTGAATCGTTATGTATATAAAACTCATCAGAGTTAATCAATTATGGTAAATTATGACGAATTAGTTTATTTTTTTATTTTGTTTAATTGTACTATAGCCTAATCCCTCTCATACTGAGAGGAGACCCGTGCCCAGCAGTGGCACAGTATATGGGTTGATTATTATTATTATTATTTATTATTGATTGTTTTCCAAAGCATGATGATAAACTATTGAAACTTGACGAAAATTTTATTGATGTTCCGTTTACGATCATACATCACTAGGTGCTCTCAATCACAACCATTTCCCATACGCTCTTGCGCATATTAAATACTTTTATTTACAAGTAACTGATCCACTTTCTCTGTGACAATAAAAGGAAACAAACCATTTATTACATAACATTTTATTTAATCGTATATTTACAATCGGTACACGTACTATTTCGCACAAGCAACGGCTATTTTGAAATCTGCGTGCGCGCAATCAATCGCTCGTTTATTGAATTTATATTTTATTATTACATAATAAAATTAGTACTTACTTTGTACATAGGTAAATATGTTACAATAATAATTATTTGGCAACACAAATTTACAATTTATAATGTTTAATTAATTTTAAATTTATTCGAGTGTCCTTTAGTGTCCTTTTACTTCTTTTTGCAAAATTGCGCTAACATTGTTCTAATTAATTATTTTTTGGTAATTAATTGGGTACGTTTTCCACATTTATTTTGCAATCATATCCTTGTACCTTTTTCAAAAAATATATGCAATTACTTCGAAAGTAAATTGCTAAGATTTTAATTTCAGGCATTAGTTGATAGTAATTATAGAAAGCTGTTATTATAAATCAAATGTAAAGGTATAATAAAACGGTCGATACAGGTTCGACATACCCCGGGGCATAATCGACAGGGGAGGAAAACCACGATGATTTTCCGCAATATTAGAAATTTGCTCCTGATTTGCTATTTTCGACTTTAAAAACCGACTCTACCTAATCAAGTAATCACAATCAGTGAGCGGACGCGCAGTATAGACAATTTTTTTACAGTGCGGAAAATCCTCATAGATCTATTCCCGCCAGGAGAGGCGGTATGGTGCAAACAGTACATGAAAATCACACATCCTTCCTGAAAACAGTACTTACCTACCCAGGTAAGTACTGTTTTCAGGAAGGATTAGGAAGACTGCATGAATATAATTTCTCATTTTCAAGTAATTTACAAAACTTCTTAATTTACAATCATAAATAAATTACTTTGTGGAATGTAATAAACATTGAGTAGGTTGGCATTATTTTAGAGATATTTTTTTAAGATTACAGATCGTTAGGAAACCCACTAATATTGTAAAGTTTTTTAAAGTCACCTGTGATTCATCAATAGTACCTACATATCAGACATAATGTTATCTATGTCATTAACTACCTGTAATTTAGAAGTAGCTACCTTTTGTGTAACTACTTCTAAATTACAACTTTCCGTAACAATTGAACTTTTGTGTTGCCAAAAAATATAGATATTAAAAATAATTACTTAAAATATCGATAATTATGTTTTAATATATACATGCATAGGGACCTACCTACCTACATATAGTTTCTTCAGAGTAAGATAGGAAGTACCTATCTAATCTATCTTTGAGGATCCAAGTTAATTGAAAAAAGTTATTGAGGTTCGTGAATAAGCTACAGATAGTTTAACTGTCACATTCATTCATAATAATATTATAAGTATGGATTTTTAAAATGAGCTGTAGCATTATTCTAAAATATAATATTTATATTGTATAAAAATTATAATATACTTACAGTACCGATACGTGTAAATAATGTAATAAATAAATATAATGTAAATATACTGTATATACGGAAATATGAAATAAGTACTGAATACCAACAGAAGATAAATAAATAGATAAATTTATTATTAGTGTATCTACACACGTGCAACTTTTGTTACGCTACAACTAAGTCTTTTTTATAACTTCACTTGTCTGTATTTTATCTATATTACTTACATTAAACAAATTCTTGATTTTCACGTAGATATAGGAATATTTTAAAACGTTTTAGCTTGTAATACAAAAGGTATAAAACCTTTTCCAATTACTGCAGGTATAAAATCAAAATATCGCGCTGCAAAGATTTTACATGAGTGGACTAATCTTATAAAGATGAAAATATTTATAATAGCCTTAAAATTAATAAAAGAAAAGTATAAATAAATTATTTAATTCATATTGTGAGTCACAATATAATTAAAGCTCCTCCTCCTTTGAAATTTTATAAAAATACACCGATACAATTTGACTAGTACTAAAAATAAAAAAATCGTATAAAAAGGTGTCGTTCGTCGCTTTGGGAAACTACCCTTAAATATTTTATATTTCGTACATACTAATATAATTATTATTTTTTAAACACTACCTGAATTTTAGTGCATAGGTACTAATAATAATCATTATCGGTCGAAAAACAGGAATAAAAATGTAGACAATACAAAACCGAAATGTTATTATTAATATTTTTTACCCTTAGGAAATGTTCAGAACTTTTATTAGATTAATGTATTCTAAAATTCAGCCAATGTTAATAAAATAAGTCATAGATAGACGGTACATATTTGCAAGCGAGTTTTTTTTAAAATACATATGTAAAGAGTTTACAATTAAATTTGCAGCGAGATATAATTTATTAAAAAAATATACTACGAAATTAAGTTAAGTTACTTCTATCCCTAAGTATTTACACCGAAATACAGAATTAGTCCGGTACTGAGGTTCATCAGTGTTATATAAAACTTATTTTAATGATCATTTGCACTCTATGAACCGTCTACCCTACCACTAACGTTACAACTAGCGTATCCTGAATAAAGAAACAACAACCCATTATTCCTTAACCAGTGAAGTTAACGGAATATGACCCTGAGCTGGGGTCAAAGTTCTGAGCTGGGTGTCCAAAGAATGGGTTGTAGTTCTGATTCTGTTGCTGGTATTGAGGTTGATAACTCTGGGGCTGGGGTTGGAAACTCTGGCTCTGGAAGTTCTGGTAAGGCTGGGGAGTGTACGCCTGGTAAGAGAACTGGGGCTGCTGGTGGTACACCTGACTTTGAGGACGGTAGCCCTGGCTTTGGCCGGGGAATTGCTGAGGACCTTGGTTAAATAGGCTCGTTTCCTGGGAGTAAAGGGGCGCTGAATTGTACTGTCTCTGTTGCTGGTATTGAGGAGCTGGAGCGGCTGTAGGGGCAGGAGCAGGCTGGTACTGCCTGATAGGGGCGGGCTGGGCAGGCTGAGCCGACTGGTGGTACTGTCGGATGGGGGCAGGTCGTGGCTGCGCGCGGCTGTTGTACTTCGGGTCCTCATAGATGCTGGGGTCCTCGCGGTACTGACCATCATCCTCCTGGCCGTCGGTGAGCGCGTTAGAAGACTGCTGGTTGTTCAAGGTCGGGGGTGGCACCATGATACCCGGACCTGCAAAGGAAAATGTTGAATAAGAATTTTTCATAAGACTTTTATGTGAACTTTGTACGGCCTCATTAGCCTAACGGTCCTTAGTATAACTGCTACGCTTGAGGTCCTGGTTTCAGCAGCTCTGAGTTTTTTTTTATTGCCTACAGTGGCAGACGAGCAGGTGACCCACCTGATGGTAAGTGGTAACCACTGCCCATGGACATCAGCAACGTCAGGGGCAAAGCTGACGCCGCCAACTGTGTATGGTAGACAGCTCTTTTTAGGCCTCGTTTGAAGACGAACATGTCATAGCACACGGGAAACACCGCAGTGAGTTTGGATTTGTGTCCAGTTAATGGGAATAGGTTCGCCTCCTACATGGGACCTAAGGCATCGCAATCGGAGCATTTCTATGGAGGTGTGGCAATTTATTTAATTAAATCAATTAGTAAAATTTAAACCAAAATGGTCTAATAAACTCTTGGACTAGAAAACTTAATAGCCTGTAGAGTATCGCAACAGTAGCCCACGTCTGCCACCAACCTTCACGCGCTGATAATCTACATAACTAGATAATCCCGCAAAACAGATTACCACAGTTAAAAAGTAATTTGAAAAGTGTTAACTCGTTCTTTAGAAAAAAGTTTGTATATTAACATAGAACATTATGTTTTATTGTATTTACAACTATTTGTAGGTCATACACATTTGTTTCGTGCGGAAATCGAAGCCACCAAAACCGAATTCAAAAAATTAGTAGTAAATTCGGTATTGAGTAAAATAATAAAATTAATTACTGTTTTTTTAGTTACTGTTCCACTGCTGGGTAAAGGCCTCCCCCAGGTCTTTCCATGTACTCCTATCTCGTATAAGTTAAGTATACCAATCGAATTGATTGGCACGGGTGATTCAGCAATCGGCTGCTGTACCACGAGTCGCGGGAACGATATCCTCACCAACTATGTATATTATATATTTCTGGCTGGCTTACAGATAGTCCTTCCGGGCCTCGGTTTTAGTAAAGTAAAAGTCTTTATACATGTACCCGCAATATTATAGGTATCGAAGAAAATCCTACGATAAGGCAAGGTTTTAAAGCAAGAAAAAAATGGAAGAAAATCTTTATCACCCGATGAATTTAGTAAAAGAGAAACAAAACACAAACACATATCTATAAACGACAAATAATTGATTTTCTATGAACCACCATGACAGTATTACACCATTGATGTATATCGGTTACCCAACCAGTAAATTAGAGAGCTATGGAGCAACCGGCCCCGTTACACTGCGCGTGCGCCGCTACTGCTCATGTCATTTGCCGGACAGTGGCTAATTGTTGACAAATTGATGATTGATCAGAAAATTCTACTCATATTTCTTCATGTTAGTTTTGGTAAGTTACCATCGAGCCCCGAAGGGAAGGCAGAACTGGACCTACTGCATAACAGGATGTTCCGTTAATCGGGTATTAAAACTGCTACTGAGTATTTCATAGGTAAATCCAACAAATTTTATTTCCTTCTGTAAGAGTGTGAAATATCTTTATGTATCCTCGTCCACCTGGGAAGGTAGCAAGGTATATCCGAGTAAAAATCGTACTTGGGCTTGCCCTGTAGTCATAATCCTGAGTTTCGATAAATTCGCCAAAGCTGTAGCAGTTACAAGCAACGGACACCATCAAGGTTGAAATTCGAACCCATGATCTCATGCTGTACAACCGGGTTTCCGAATATTAGAGATATCGCCTGGAGTCAACTATTCATATAAAGATAGACTATTAAGCCCATCTCCATTGCAATACTTCATTACTTTATGAAACAAAGGCTTTCCGCCAGCTTCGGCCGCGTGGTCTGGGTGTTTCTATATAAATTATAGCTTTTGTTACTCGGTAAAGATATAGCTTTCTAATGGCGAAAGAATTTTTAAAATCGGTCGAGTAGTTTTTGAATTAAATAGTACGAAACAAAAAAAAAGAAAAATCAAATATTTCCTCTTTACAATATTACTAGCGACCCGCCCCGGCTTCGCATGGGTTTGAATTTCTTGTATTTTCTGTACTATAATATGTATGTATTATACATATAAACCTTCCTCTTCAATCACTCTATCTATTAAAAAAACCACATCAAAATCCGTTGCGTAGTTTTAAAGATTTAAGCATACATAGGGATATAGGGACAGAGAAAGCGACTTTGTTTATACTATGTAGTGATTAGTATAGAAAAGTATCCTACCTTCAGGCTCGAAGCCTCTTTGGCTGCTAGCACCATAAGAGATCTCCCTGGTCTTGCCGTTCTCATCAAGATATCCGTATTTCCCAGCCACGTCTCCATTCGGGTACTTGGTCTCGATTTTGAAGGATCCGTCCGCAGCCTCGTAGCCATAGCTGTAGGAGCCATCATCGTTCTGACGGTTGATCTGCTTCAGGATGGGTACTGGGGTCGTGGTGGGGCCGTTAGGACCCTGGCAGCTGACTACCAACCACGCCGCGCAAAGGATCAGTGTCTGGAAAGAAAAAAATGGGTTTAATAACGTTTAAAGAAAGACTTTGGGAGTGCCACAGGGTTCTATCGTAGGACCATAAAAAGGATAATTAGTATCTACATTAGAATAGGATGATTAGTTTATATAAATTTTATTATAAGTATGTATTTACAAAAAAATGATAAGTACTATATGAAATTCATTGTCTAGTAGGGTCTGTATGTTATATGTATTAGTTTGGGACTAGATGGTGCGATGGTGGGATGATTTATAAAGATTTTGACCATCCCTTTACTCTCGTAGGGTAATCCTAGTTTGATATCTTCAAAGGTGAATGTGAAGGCTGTTATGGAACCACAAACTAATTCTTAAGTAAGTAGTTATTATATTGCATCTTACTTCAGACAAATCCACGACAGCAGTGGCAAAATTTTTACTGAAGAGCCACGAACATTAGTGGTTGAACTATTTCCAAATGTATTTTTTTGCTCCGCTGCACGACAGGTTTCTAAGGAGTTCCTTTCCCTGATTTCCTACCATCAAGTTGTTTTTTGGAACCCGACCATTTTACGGTTACGGTACGGTTACTTAACGAACTACGTAAGTTCAAAAAGAATTTAAGTAATGTAATTAGAATTACACAAAATTTACAATTTGATACAATAAAAAAGTAAAATAAACTAAAAACCACTTTACTTCGGAAGCACAAATAAAAATTAAAGAACCACATTTTTTACTACTTACTCCGCGAACCGTATAATTTGGTTAAAATTACACAATTTAGTAAAAAATCTGCTCGGCGTAAAGCTATTTCAGTTAGTAGTGCACGTGGCCTTGATCTTGTCGGAGCGATCTCGTTTCTGTGTTGTTTCGTAATCGTTGCGTGGTCGTCACGCTAGGTGTAATTGGGCGTCTTTGTATAGTGTAAGATATTTTCTTCGATAATTATAACCTTTTGTATTATCTATTATTATCTTTTTATATTTTGCGTTATTTCTATTATTTTTTGTTACCAATGATATCGGTATTTTATGTTTTATTAAGTTTCTGAATACTTATACACACCAGACTTGATCCGCAGGCCCAGCTTTAATTTTTTGTTGAATAGGTACTTTATGCACATAAAAAAAAAAATTTGGGCTGACTTATTGACATTAGGCATCCTTAACTTAACTTCCAAAACTTAAGATGGTTTGGGCTTATAGAGAGGATAGATGAACGGAAATTGACGAAACAAGTATACATAGCGAGTACGAATGGAAGAGTCGGAAAGGGTCGACCTCGGCGAACGTACCACAACCCAATTGCGGACGTTCTCAAAAAAGACAAGGTTAAGAGCACCCTAAACCGACCAGCATGCATGGGGAGGTTGATGAACACAGATAAAGCGAAAGTGGTACGCCAGAATCGTAGCCAGTGGAAATCTATAGTCTCTGCCTACCCATAAGGGAAACAGGTCTGAAGTTTGTATGTATATAACTACTACACAGTTCTTGTGTATTAGGTACAAATTCCTGTTGAAGTCTTTGTGACTAGTAATAAGAAACTTGGCCGCTGCGGTGACGCCTAGTGAATGTCCCGAGTCAGGCATAGCCTTGTGGTCAGCACGGACATGCAGTACTTTTTGTATATACATGTTTATATATATATATATATATATGTATTGCTCGTAATAAATTGGATTTGGTAATTGAGTTCATTTTTTATTGTCCTAGTTTATTGATAATTAGGTTATATTACATAAAGGACCATTTTTCTAAATTCACTTCAGATAGGGAAGGCTGGAGTATTGCTACCTTTTTGTTTAGGCACAACGCAGAGCACTAACGCTATGTTCCCATTTGAGAATATATTAAGTGCCCAATGTATTGGTGCTTTTAAAATAGGTGCCCAAACAAAAAGCTAGCAATACTCCAGCCTTCCCTATGTGAATAAAACCTACTCCTTTCAATAAAACTGTACATCATTACACTCTTTAACATTCCTAGTCTTAAGCGCGACTGTTACGTTTGAGGTTCTGTGTTCGATTCCCAGGTTGAGCAATGTTATTGGATTATTCTATGGATTTCTCAGTAGCAGCTCGAAACCTGGATTTGTGCACAGTTAATGGCAACAAGCTCGTATAACATGGGCCCTAAACATACTGACGAACTGTGGGTGTACCTTAATACACCTCTGTCTAATGTAATGATAAAGATCTAGCGCAAGCAACCTTGAAGTTCCGGGTTCGACCACCTGTTAAGTCCTGGAGATCAAAAAAGTTAATTAGATCTCAAGAAAAAATTCAAGGATAATTTCCTGATCGGAATAGCCAACATACCTACCTACCTGAATTTTCAAAATGGCTGCCGATGAATCAAAAATCTATAGAAAGAACCTCAGGCAAAGAATTCATTAGCAGTGCAAAAAAAATAAAAACATGTATGCCTACTTCATCAATTGCCGTAAGTGACATTGCATAAAAACTTTGCGTAGGTACATAAGCAACGTGATACACTTTTAATCAAAGGTATAAAATTACATTTGGTAATTGCAGATAATAAATTATTAAGTTTTAGCTTTGTACCCGAGGTGTTATTTATGATGGTGTCGTTTTTCCTAATCTCGTAAATTTTTCCAGATTATAAAACACATTTTTTTTCCCACTGGCGTTCTGAAAACCACCACACTATTCTAGGGTGTTTTGTTATTGTAGGGTCCAACCCTGGCTGAGCTACGCCAATGTAACACAAACTATAAAACCTAGGGTTTAATAATCTGCAATCTACCTAGACTGCGATCCGGTGCAGCGAAGATCCGTACATTTTCTTTATTTATCAAGCAAAGACGTCTGTGGTCGAGAGCTAGGTAATAAGTTCGAGAACCAAAAATCGAGCTGAAGAATAAATACATGCCTAGAAAGTATGTAATATATGCAGATGCTAATTGAAGAACAAAATTTAATATTTTTCTGTAAAGAGCAACCGTAAAATGTATTGGAAAAATCTATTTAGGGAATACTGCAAGTTCTATTCGACTGGGTGCTCTTCGCAAGTGACCTTGCCTGAACTAGGTATTGGATTTTTAAGACATGCTACGGACAGTATGTATATTAGCAAGACTTTACAGAATACCCATACTCACAATATGATTACCGGTATTATAACTGGTTCAAACTCTTCGATGTGTAGTGATTAAGTATAATATCAGTTAGGACACGTCGAACCAGTCATATTGATGTCTACTACATAACTATGTCAATAAATCTAGCGGTTACGTAAGATTCAGGACATTTTCTAAGCTTTAGCAAGTTTCTAACACTTCCTACAATAGCAACGGCTAACCCAGATAGCTTATTCAAATTAATTGAATCTATGTATACAAAACTGCACAGTTTGTTTGAACGTGCTTATCTCTAGAACTCGGACTTGAAAAATTTTTTTGGCATTTGATAGCCCAATTCTTGAGGAAGATTATGGGCTGTTTATCATCACGCTATGATATTTATTAGGAGGCGATCAAGCGGGTGAAACCGCGGGCACAGCTAGTTTCTATATATTTACAAAGATTTACCAAATCTACGCTTTTACTATTAATACGAAAGTAACTCTTTATTAGTCTTTCTACGCCTAAACCGCGGAACAGAGTTCGATAAAATCTGGCAAGGTGATAGATTGCATCCTGAGGAAGGATATACTAAGCCAGCCAGACATTATGTCAGTAAAAAAGTAAGTAATCTTTTTACACGAATATTTCCCGTGTTTTTGGAAGTGATGTTTTATACAGCTGATATTTTCTAATATTTTTGTCACATTATATTTTATCTTTGTGGTTAATCAAATATATAGACTTCAAGAAAATATAGTAACATAGCATATTGTAAAGTAATTTGTACTGCACTATATGAGTCGTACTCGAAATAAAAGTATTATTATTATTATAATCAATTGATCTCATTTAATTAATTATGATTGCAGATGGTATTACCAAGGTGACAACAAGCAATATGAATTTATGGCGCATTAACTCTGATATAATTATTTCATGTTACATACCTGCCTAAGAATGCGGTTCGGTTCGCGTGTAAATGAGATGTATAAGAGCGTGTGCAGACGGTGAGACAATCTAAGTACCTAGTTTGATGTGTCGTTGCAATATGCCTTAATGTTTATTGCTATTCAATGAATATTTAATAAGTGGTATTGTGTTTTGGCTCATGAATGTTATTGGAACGGGTTGTTACAAATGTCATATTCATATATTTGTCATGTCATATTTCAACAGCTTGCAGCTATCCTAGCTAGCTAAAAACAGATCCATCCTGTATAGCAATACAGAATGAACTTAAAGTCCATCATAACCAAATCAAATCCACTACAAAAATCCCAGGTGCATCGGGCATTCATATAAAAATAAATAAATAAATTCATCAAAACATTCGTTAAGTACACATAGTCACTGAATAGATACAAGTCCGCACAGTGAGTACGTAATCGACTATAAAACTAATGGAATCAACACAGATTCCATTATTTTGATAATCGATTAAGTACGCAAAAGTACCTAATAATCTGGTAATCGAATCGACACATCCCTATGCGTAACTCATATTTTGATGAACTCCGGTAACTGTAATCGATCGACACATTATTAGTTACACATGCACCGATTACAACAACCTACTATTTAATCGCGACATGTCTGTCGCACGTAATTTGAATACGTCTTGCCGTCCGACCGCGGTCTAATTTTGGCGCACACAAAACTATTATAAGGTCGTTTTTTACATCATTGATCTTGATTTGTTACTTGTACTTATAATCAAGCCTTGTATGTATGGGTTTTAAATAATAATTGCTTATTAAAGTGTCGTAATGAGAATTAGAAAAATTATGAAATATGCAATGCAAGAATAGCAATATTTAGAGCTCGAAAATGTTTGTTTGTTTTAAAATAAGGTTAATCTTTTTTAAATAATAATCTTTTTCTTAAAGAGGAAGTGTTGCTTTGTTTTATAATTAGTACCTAGTTAAAAACGACTTAATTAGTTACCTTATTTTTAATTAGCTTTTTATTTGAAAATGTTTCTTTATCCTTTATTATTGTTTTAATTCACGCTAAGTATAATTTTTATCATACACCCAATAAACATTCGAACTAGTTTTTGGAATCTTAATGCTCTAAAGTAGGAAAATCAACAATCATCAATCAAAGGTCTCAAGTTTTAATCCAAAGCAACGCACCTCTGAAAAATCATGCGCGATAACATCGAAGAAGGATTTTCTCGACGGCATTTGAAATGTAACCCGATCTAGGCCAGTGTGGTGGACTATAGGAGGAAACCTGTGCCCAGCAGTGGGACAGTAAACAGAATGTTATTTTTTTAGAAGAATGTTATTTTTATGTTTTACATTTTACTGTTCTATCAACAATAACATATTCTTTCACAATCATTCCACTGTATCCTTAAATTCGCCGTGTCTGTGTTCAAACCCACGTTTACGCCCCTTCACTTGCTTTGCCTTGTCCAAAACAATAACTTAAGCAATGTAAGTAATTGTACATAGATTGTTTTATTGATAAAACCTTACTGACCAATATTGCGTGTCTGTACGGAATTTTAATTAGATTTCTAGAAAGATTTTAAATGCAGTCTGGAGTACTTTTTAAATTAACAATGTTCTTGATATGAAAAATTGAAAATATATTTACTACCTTGGCAATATTGCTGGCACGAATGGCGCAATGGTTGTCGGCTCCCACGCTACTGATAACAGGTTCGATTCCCACAAGCAATAAATATTTGTATGACCTTACGTTGTTTTTGGACCTTATGTTTCGATATTTATTTCTAAAAACAGGTACAACACCCTTAAAAAATAGATGAGTTTAATTTTAATCCTGGCTATGATAGTGAGATTTTCAATGTATGTAGGTACTACAATCATATTCCTATTATGTAGAATACATAAACACGTATTTAGTAGTGAGTGGATTGATTAAAAACTGTACCTCAGTAATATGACTTATCCCAGTGTTTTAGAATGTTAGTCTCGTCAGAACTAAGAACAATAATTTGACCGCAACAATACTTAAATTATCTAATAAGTGTGAAAAACGGATTTCACATAATTAAACACAACAAACGTATTCTCCGGAATAAAGGTGTCATTGAATACATTGTGCCCCTTTTTGCCACAGATAATTAAAACAAAAGAGTGACATTGTCTCGAGCCTATACAGCAACTACTGTCAAAAGAGAACTGTCAAAATTGAACTTGATTTAAAACAAAAGCTGGAACACGTAATTGTTTTTGTAAACAATCGTTGCGTAAACCGAAGTGGGTTGCGTTGCAACGTTATCTATTTGTGGGCACGAGGCTTGCATACTGATGGCATGCTTTATAGAATAGTAATGGCCGGTTTCTGGCCTATAGATTTTGCGAAGGCCTTTTCCACATGATGACGCGACGCAATTTTCACGCCACGCGGCAAAAACCATCGTCATTTGTGATAAGAGTCAGTCAGTACAATAAGTACCTAATACTGGCAACATTGTTGAGGGATAATGAAAGAAGATTCTGATTTGTATTCATAACTAACTTTACACAGAGATTAGGTATTAATTTATCTGCTAAAATAAGTGCAGTAATTGAGGCCAATTTGTATCTTTCCTAATTTGGGAATTCTGACTTTGTCTCTCCAACAAATTATTTGTTTATTGCGCTCCTAATAAAGACTAAACCAATTCTTAGCTTTGTTTGTCGGTGAGTCAGGAACATTGTCTACTTGCCTTATATCCGCCAAGGTTTCGATTAATAAATGTTAGACAGTTATTATTTCGCTAATCCAATCTCAAAATGTTCAGATTAATTGGCCGTATTTATTATTAACACATTTCCTCAACGTTTTGTCTAACCTTGAAGTTTTGTTATAATTAGGAAATCCCTGTGATTCAGATCGAATATTGACTGTTTATTATCTACTCGGTATAGAAATGTTGTGAGAAAACTGTCATTTCATTGATCTCGATTACTATCGATATTATTTGTAAGAGGAACCATCGATAAGTCTTTATCGCCTGCCTAGTCTGACTAGGTATCCCGCACACGTCAATAGCAATTTATACCTATCTAAGAAAATCTAGAAGCCAGAGGTATGGACGTGTGACTGGGCTGGCTCTTATTTGTAATGCAGAAAATGCTCATCCGCAGTCGCAGGAGATGGTGGCATGACTGAAAACTGCACTTGCCTACCTCTGCCCTATGATTGGGGCCATAGGAAATGTGATCACATTCGCCATGACCGTGGTAGGCCTGGACTTGAACTCGGCCTGTTCGCGGTAGGCTAATCGTAACCTGCTTTTAGGCAACCGTTATTTGCCAGTTAATAATCTATTAGGAATAATCCCTAGTTGCCTTTGCCTGCAGTTTGTCGATCTGTTTGGCTAGAACAGCAATCAAAGCAAGCCTGCTATCATCTAAGTGTAGTAACGACCGCGCCCACGTACTTTGTGCCTGCATTCCCACTGACAACCACTTGCGAAATAATATCAACTTGTCCGAAGTTATCGGTATTTGTAACATAACATCACACCTATCGTATTATGAAAGACGTAGACAGATCATAGATGGATGAAGTTATGAGGATTATCTACTCCCAAAAAAAAAACAATAAATGTGCTCCGCATTCCGCTTACTCAATGCAGAATAGCAGTAATTATACAAGAAGGAATAAAGTGAGAAAGAAAAGAGAAAAATAATTTATTCATTGTACAATGGGTACACTGAATAAATTATTTTTCTCCTTTCTTTCTCACTTTATTTCTCATTGGAAAATATAATAAGTGCTCATTGCATTGTTGCTCTAAAAACCGCAGCTCAATCGGGAATAGGTACTCCCCCATAGCTAATAGATACCTATTTACTATTTTTTAAAGCCAATAAAAGCTTTCAGACGTCTAATATTGCGAAATGTTCATAAGAGTATAAAATACGGAAAACCTTTAGCCTTATTAAGAATTTTATTTTAACTTACTTTATGGCCTTGTTATTGCATTTACGTAAACTTGTTTATTTATCAGTTCCCTCTAGGCTGAATACAGACAGTCGCGATTTCACACTTTTTGAATATTAATTTTAAATACACAACCCACGCTTATCATGTCTAATATTATAATCAGGAGGCTTGTCGTGCATTTATACATAACTAGCTTTCCGCCAGCGGCTTCGCTCGCATCGTCTGGGTATTTCTTATAACTTTCGTCCCCTATTTCAACCCCTTACAGCCTCTCTCTCTCTCTAGCCTCAGGCTCTAGACTATCTCTGTACCAAATTTTATTTAAATCGGTTCAGTCGTTTTGGCTTGAAAGCGCGACAGACAGACAGACAGACAGAGTTACTTTCACATTTATAATATTAGTAGGGATCGCAGAGCGGCTCCAGATATTCAACTAACTTTACTCTACAAGAGAAAAAAACTCGGGTGAGGCTCTACTTAGCCATATCTTGACTATCTTTACCTTCTACTACTAAGTACGAGTCCTACTTTCTTAGTATATATATAAAAAATTATAAGTATAAGTATTTTATCCATTCTCTACCCTAGTACTCGCACTTAAAACTGCTTAGTTCCGGACTAGGTGGTGCTGTTTAAAATGTCCTCAATATTTATTTATCACGGCTTTTTCGGTAAGATAAAGTTTGTGAAGACCAATTCATTAAGATTGAATCACTGACGAGCAGACCAAAAAGTGTGCTTTTTTCTTTCTTTCAAATAGTAAAATCATAAGATCCATTACAAGTTGTTGTTTCGTTTCGGTCTGAAGCTTCGACTCTCGCCCCCCTGACGTCGCGACCATCTGCACATAGCCTTACACGTAACCTGCTGGCTGCTACTAGTGCACTGTAATTTGTAATATTCCATCAAGCTGTCCACTTTATGAGGACAATAATATTATTGTGCTTGAGAAATCGTGCTAGTTGTGTGCTGCGCAGCTGTGGTTCCTACGTAGTTGAAGTATTATACATATATTCAGTTCGTAATTTACAAATCTACTGAAAAAGCTTTATTATCATTTAAAATATACGTCTTTTTACCCGTGTGCCGAAGGAGGGTTATGGGTTTGACGTGTGTGTATGTATGTCCGTTCCTATGTCCGCTCGTAACTACTCAAAAGCTCAACCGATTTAGATAAATGATACCTTATTAGATTCGTCTTGATGGCACGAGTGGCACTGGGTACATGATCAACGAATAAAAATGGCGGATTTTATACGCTTTAATGTGCGAGCTGATTTTGTTCAGTTCGGTTCAGATGAAAATAGTTATGGTCCGAAAAGTCAAAAATTATTTGCGATTACTAGCAAAGTCAAATAAACATAGTTATGATCCAGAAGCCAACATTTGTTTGCGATTAAGCAAAGCCGTTATTCTAATTCGTTTAAAAATATCTCCAATGTGGCAAACTAGAAACTAGTTGATAGTATAAATAATTAGTCAACCTTAAAATAAAAAATCTAAAAATACACTTTAACGAACAAAGCACTTAACTTTTCTTAGAAATAGATCATTGCGCTT
Source organism: Acronicta psi (assembly GCA_946251955.1). Lineage (NCBI taxonomy): Eukaryota > Metazoa > Arthropoda > Insecta > Lepidoptera > Noctuidae > Acronicta > Acronicta psi. Next base: position 14,345,249 of record OX276475.1, on the reverse strand, counting down.
GCGCATGGACGCTAATGGACGAACGTAAGCACTAAGTGTTACATTACATTACACCATGTAACTCCGTGAGAAATTCACATAAAAAGTAAAGCTCTAATTACTGTTGCAAGGGGTATTAACATGATAATTTATGGTCGGAAATCAGATAACTTAAATTGAAGAGGTATTATTGCAACGGTAGATAATTGAGCAACATTATAAATTAATTAGATATTTTAAAATTAAAACTTAGTAATTACTTAGTAAGTATGTATTTGTTGTTTAAATTCAACATTTTAATTCATACAATTACGAAAAGCAATGTAATTTATGATCACATTTAAGCTTAAGTCAATTATTCCGTTTAAAATTCCGTTGAGTACCTACCTAAGTAAAAAACAATATAAATGAAATACTTAAATAATAATATCAGTATTTCACGACCACAAACTTTGTATCAAACAATACCTAAAAGGTCAAAGCACATTCACGCATAATTTATTATGTCCCAACGTTGAATAGTCAATCATTCACAGGTTGTTAAAAATTATTAGATCACTATTTAATTACCTACATAACAACGCGAACAATAACAAACACTTTACGATCAAAAGCCTATGCTTTCACTAAAAACACAACATAGAAAAAAAACAAATTCTTCCACGATGAAATAAAAAGATTTCCGTGTAAAGTTGAAAATTTCCCGCCCTTACAAAACGTCTTAAATTTTCCCGCCACAAAATCTAAACAAACTCACCTTCAAAACCAACATGGCTGCTTGTCAAAATTCCCGCGTTTCTCGCGCGTTATGGCAAGCGTTCACAACACACGTCTGCCGTTTGCTACACCGCCACTTGTATTTATAATGTCGCTAAGTTACCACAGTGGTTGGTCTGATATTGTTATTCCTCGCAGAGCCCTATCGTAACGTAACACCCCCGTCGGTCAGTTATGCTTATGTTGACACATTTACTAATGATTCATGGAGGAAATACGCTTGTTATTTAATCTAGTTTTTTTTGTGTATAATGAGCTTGCAAGTTTGATTCTAGAGTAGATAAGTTCATAGTGACGTGGGTATTACCATAGTGGAACAAATGAAACACGGCATTTTTATTTGTATTCAGGTAACAGAGACCCATTGATAATTGCAAATAGGTACGTATGTTAGATACAAATACTTACCTACAATTTCCTAGGTAACAATAAAAACACTCCGATTCGAGAATTAGGACTAAACTCAATTTAGAATCCTTTACTTTACTTTTATGTTTATTTAAATCAATTTATAACCATCATTTTTAGTACTTAGGTGACCATTCCTAAAGAGAACGGTAATGGTTACCTTAGTACCACTCATAGAAAACACCTCTTGAAAAATAATTAACCTATCAAGACTGAGATACACAATAGATTCATGTCTTAATTACCCAAACAATAAGATAAGTTAACGAATTTATACTATCAATCAATAAGACCGACAACTAGATTTCCAGATCCAGCAACCTGTATTAGTTTAGTTATATCCAAGCCATAGATTGACCATGTTCACATATGATATACTTGCGTACTGATTTTCCGGCCTTACTCCAAATTGCTAGCGTAGATTTTCCTGTAAAAGCATCAAGAACCAAGTACATTTGAATAAAGAAACGGGGCCAAAGCCAGATCCTATTGTTAAAAACTTGTTTATTTTGTCATATGTACATTAGTACACCAGCACCGCATTTCATCTTGAGGTCATAGAATTACCGAATTATGACGTGAAATGATATTAATTATTTCTGTAAGTAGATCCTTTAAAGACACTTTTACAAGTGTTACGTGTTCAGTCAATCGAATACAATATCCTTTAAATTCATAATTTTAAGTTTGAATCAAGTATATTTATAAAATTAAACTCTCCTTTTTCGCAGTTGTGAGCAACTAAGTATCTGAGATACTTTGTCTTTACATTGTGTTTAAAATAGTCAAAATATCTGATTGATAAAACTAAAACGCACCAAACTGTGTTATTTGCTGATTATCTTGAGCTATTTTTTAAGTTATTTATAATTATTAAAAATTCTATGCACCATCCCAATCAATCGAGCTATCAAAAAAACTGCATCGAAATAAATTCTATTGGGACCTACGACTCTACGAGACGCATATGGAAAAAATAACATGCTCCAAACCATAGTTGTAGGTGGTATTGACGTAGGTAAGTCTATTAACAACGGCTATCAACTGATAGGACGTCAGAAGATGTCTTTATGTATCGCCGGTTATTCAATACTCTACACCCTATTCTATCCAATACCTACTGTTTAGTGTTTGTAATGAGGTTCTCGAAAACGGCTCCAACTATTAGGATGAAAGCTGAAGTTAGGCGTTAACCCCGGGCAAAAAATCGATCTAGATAGATCCTATGTCTAGGAAAATTAGTTTTCTCTATCTTCACCCGAGCAGAGTCCGGGAGTCCTAATTTATCTCTCAAAAAGTCCTTTAAAAACAACTCAAACAGGCAATAGCTTGTCAAATTTATAATACTACTTGAATAAAGTTAAATAGTCAGTTGCCTGAAGGTTTAACCAGTAATAAACATTTAAAGGTTATTTATTCTATTTTGCGTATTACAAGTTACATTCAAAAGTTCAATAGCTAGATATTATTTAGATCAAAATCGCGTTGTTCCAGTTTATCCAGTAAGTATGGACCTAGTAGGTACTGTAGTGAGTGAATGACCAGTGCCTCGACCATGAGTTTTTCTCACTAGACTCGCTAGCGACGCCGTAAAATATTTGTGTGGAAAACCCTCGCAGCGCCTCTAGCGGTTACGTAAGGAACTAAAATCTGCTATGAGATTACAGCGTTTCGATGCGTAAAAAACCTATAGAAAGCCATTCAATACAACTCATGGTTGAGGCACAGAACTTGTGGGGAATATCCGAGGGTATTTTACTGATAGCTTGAATGCTTATAATCCAAGTGAGTCTGATGGTAAGCACAAGCAAGATCTAGGATGAAACATTGAAGTAAAATACCCACTCCGGCTCTGAACCCCCTTATACCATCACGCTTGTATTCCCCGAAGGGTTGGGCAGAGTCTGCTGTACACCCACAGTACACCGGTATGTTTAGGCCCCATGTAATAGAGGGCAATCCTATCGTTATTAACCTTCCGAGCTGTTACTGAAAATATCACAGAAAATCCCAATAATACTTTTCTCGACCTAAATCGAACCCAGAACCTCAAGGCGTTTTCAACTGAAAATCGAATTTATGTATATTTATTATTTAGTATTATTACAGAAAAAACAAAGCTTAAATTAAACATTGCCCCACAAAACTGTGTAGTCTAATATTAATATTTAGCAAAAAGCTTGTAGTCTATATCGAAAAGCTACAAAAGCCAACTGTATCACACCCCAGCCTAATCCATCGTCGGATATACGGGCGTGATGGTACTGTTAACTTGACAGCTGTCATGTAAATGCAAATTTGGGCTGAGTTGTATGGGCTTTTGATGACTCCCGTTGTTACACAGTTAAAACCTCAGAAAAAATTATTCACATCGGTTCTATAAATCATTAATAACAACTTCCTACCATCCATAAACTTGTAGAAATAACCCAATTTGATTAGACAATTAATATTCACACGTACATAAATAACTAGGTAATTATTAAATTAATCAACTGCTTTGCCTCGTTGGTCTAGCTAGTGGCCCAAGCGCGACTGCTATGGTAAAGGTCCTGGGTTCGATTCCCGAGTCGAGCAGTGTTGTTGGGGTTTTCAGGTTTTCTTTGAAATTCCCAGCAGTAGCAGCTGGATTCAGGATTTGTGCCTGGTTGATAGATGCCAGCCATAGGTGTCGGTGTATATATAACATATATACAGTTCTCGCCAAACTTATTGTCCGGGTTGAAGTCGGCACGAGCTAACTTTAACCCGACCGTAATAATCGGAGAAAGCAAAATATTGGATTAGAATGATTTAAAAGACAGCCTGCGACTTGAGCTTTCGTTTTTTTTATTACATGTAATATTTTTCTTTCTCCGATTTTGACGGCCGGGCCAGACAATAAGTTTGGCGAGAACTGTACATAAGGACACCTCTGCCTAACCCTTTGGGGAATACACGCGTGATGGTATGAATGTTCGTATTAATAAAAATATTTTGGTAACAATTTAAGAAGTTCATAAATATAGGTATAGGAATAAGCAATTTTTTTTTAAAGTAGATGAGATTAGATGAAACAATAATTTGACTGCCTGATATTCAACGGCAACCGCAGCCTAAAGACGCCAGTAACACCAATGGTGTCAGTTGTCCTCATTGTCCATGTCACATGTCTCATGTCCTCATCCTCATTTCCCCTAAAGAAGCCATCATGTGGTTTTCATTAATCGTAAAATTTGAATAATAATTTAAGAAGTTCATATAAGATGATGACAGATAAAAATATCATAACATATAAATAAGTTGGACCCTTGAAGCCCCCACAACTCGTTCTAGACGCTTCCAGCAAGGCCAAGTACGACCAGTCTCCTTACAGATATGTAGTGTAGGAGCTAGTGTGCGTAAATCAACTATCGCTTTTCATTTGTAAAGCAATGGCAGGGCCATACTTTTCGCGCGTAAACATTTAAACATGTTACCCTAATCCCCTTTTTACAGATGGTTAAATAGGCCTAGGTCTAAGCTAAACCAAGTTTCGAAGTAAGTAAGTTTATATTTAAACTGGAATGATTGGGGTCCAGCTAGAATCCGGTAGGTAAATCATAAAAAAGGCAGAAAGATATTTTAAATAAATTTATTAATAAATTATTTATACGTACCTATACGTAATAAAAAAAAGAAAACTGATAGTAATTTCAACTACACTAATGTAACACTACACGTAGTCCAAGCAGGCGCTTGCCGGCGCAGGCAACTTATGTTTCTTAGAAAACGTAAGTGAAATTAAGCGTGAAGGTTACAGGCAAATGTGACAATAATGTTTTATGAACGAATAGACAATTGACATGTAAATTTTAATAGATATTATTATTCATAAAATAAAGGCAGTCGAATATAAATTTTAGTATACGAGAATATTGACGCGTTGTGTAAAATGCATACCGTAGCTCCCCGACTAGTAACGCGTCTATAGATCTCCGCAAGTGACCGTAATGTATGTGCACGCGCAGAAGGGACAGATTTCATCTCCCGCGCATTCCACTGTCAGGTTTTTATTTATTACGACGCTTTATTGCGTATAATAAGCTTTCTTGCAATTGTAAGCAAATTTTATTTCTACCTAGTGGCTTGGAAAAATTTATGAAAATTGTCTTCTGTCTTCTGCGTTAACATACCTATTTTATTGCCCTGTATTTTATGTCATTCTAACTGTACCTAAAATGAATTCAAATACAACCGATATACATCAACTAAACGTGTAAGAAGATTAACTTGCTTTTGACCTTGATTTTAAATGTTTTACTTAATTATTTAGGTATTGATTGACAGGATGTAGAGTAGACATCGTTACGCTTTGTTTACCTACCTACTGTAGCATAATAACACATCTTAACAAAGATCCAAATATACAAGGTGGAAGGGACATCAAAGCACAAACGTCGTGACAAGGTTTCACTCAAGGTCAAAAATAAAATGATCTATGTCATTAATGTAGAAAATGAACGGTTATTACAGATATTGACATTTTTGAGGCCGCAGTGTATTGCTAAAAACGCGATTATAATGCTCCGCGGTGAATGTTATCGTGCGCGCGATCCGTAATAAATGAAATAATGATCATTTAATTATAAATCTAATTTAGGTAGATAGAAAAAAAATGATTTTTTTACACGTTCAAGTAAAAAGAACTGCAGAAAAAAATTGAAAAATTTATGAAAAAAGTTACGGAAAATTTCAACGCAGGGGGGTCCAGAATCATGTACTGAACTCATAGTATTCAGATGTGTTAAGATGTCCCTTCCACCTTGTATTTAAAAATAGTAGCCTGAATCTAATCGGTGTCGTGCAGAATGGCTTATTCCTTTGCACACGACGGAGATAGAAGGAGGCGTGAGGAGGACGAGGAGACCTTGGCCCAGCACTGGGACTTCTTAGTCGCTATCTTCATTACTGAAGGTCTGATGGTTTGGTCGCTCAATGAATTATGCACCTCCACATGTTTCTCTGCGGTCTTAATTGTTTTGGTTATTGGCAGGCCCGTGGCCCCTAGGTCACTCTGGGACACACCAGGCTGAGGCTAATCGTAATCGTAGTCCAGTGACTAAACGACAGGTTTTCACGCTACAGGTCGCGGATTCGGGCCCTATGTGGTACAAAGTGGCAAATAACAACAGACTCTGGGAGAAAGTACCATTATATATATAAACAAAGCATCACAATAGATCAATATCAACAAAATTAGGGTGTTCAACGCGTGAATGATGCCTCGGTGTTATAAACGTCCATAAGCTGCGATGGGTAACTGCGGTAACCGCTTACCATCAAGCAGGTATGCTTTGCCACCCTTCTGGTATAAAAAAAACTCTGCTCTGCAATCAAAGCTTGCATAAAGTAGTGAAAAATATAATTAACTTGTATAATTAATGAAGATCGTAAGTTGTATAGTGATTGCGCGTGAGTGGTGTCAACCGTTCCACTCTACAAAGCGGACAACAGCCACTAAATGACCTACAGACGTACCTACAAACTTATTTATATTTATATATAAACAGCTGCGGAATAAAATACAATAAGAAAAGAAAATACTACTCATAAATAAACTACTTCACAATTCGTATTTATATCACACATTATGTAGGTACTACCTACTCGAATATTACGCTGTGATTATGTCACTGACTGTGGCTTCATAATGGTTGAGCTTTAGGAGGAGGAGGAGCGCTAGGAGTCATGGGTTTGAATGTTTGATTCCAATGCGAAATACTAAGTATTGAATGCCCTGCGGATACTTATTTTGTGTTTGGCTGTTTCCTTGTGAGATTTACCTATACCTAATTGTAAACGCTCTACTATAAAATAAAATATCACAAGTAAGTACTACCACCCATCGAAGGAAGCCGTAATAGAGACAGTACTTCCTGTTGTCTTAGCTAAGTATGTATTAGGTACCTACTTACGGAAGTTACGCGTATTCAAGAAGCACTGGTGAGTATTTTAATCCTTCCGGTGGTTTCCATGGTAAGCAGGCAAGCGTCTGTAACGGTGTAATATCAAGTGTCTAAACGAAAACTAATCTTCCCATAATTTTTTACTCTACGCCATATCTGGGAACCACATAGTTTTGGAGACATAAAAGGTTAGTCACATTTTTTTTCTACTTTTTCCAGGTAAATAGATAATTAAAAAATGATTTAAACTTTCTTCTAAATACATACATATTATTTTAGATAGTTCTTAGTAAATAAGGCTTTAATAAGTTTTTTTTTTTTCCTTCCTTCATTAAAAATAACTTGTAATCTTTGCATGGAAAATGCTTAAAAAAATACAAAAAGATAAGGCTTTAATAATTACAAATCTCGATGAATTTCAAGCGAAACACAAATACGCGGTGTAAAAAGTAAAAGTACCTAGGTATTTTCCGCGATTATGTACTTATTTTACTCTCAATGGATTGGTGGTGTTTGATGTATATCAGGCGTAGTTTTAAGCTATATTAAGGGTAAGTCTAGACCTTTGTATAAAACAGACTTTAGATCTCATTTGGACTGTTTATACACTTTTTAGAATCGGTTAAAGGAGAGCTGTAGTTTACCCTCACACCACACAGGTCTCATAGTGTCGTTATGAAGCTTTCCACTGTTTGTTCAAAACAAAACATGACATTTTATACGATACAGTATCCTGACGTATAGTGTTCTCAAAAAATTAAAGAAAAAAAGTCATATTATGTGCCTTGGACACATGGAGACGTAGACACAAGGGCAGTAAAAGTACTTCCGTGTCGGAGTGACTCATTTCATTCAACGATATTTTATGCGTCAGGATTTACTTTAGTTAAGATGTTGACGTTAATTATTACCACAGGTAGGTAAGTAAGTACCTAGTTTACTTAATAAAGGGACAACGTTAACGCAGTATGGGTACAAATTGAAAGCGTGCCAAAAGGTTAGGCAGAGTCGTACTACCGTGCACAGTCCGCTCCGATCCTATTAATTTTGTAGGGGGAACCTATTGCCTGAGAGCTGTTTCATAGAATTTCACAGTGAAAAACCCAACATTTTGCTAAACCTGGGAACCCGAATCGAATTCAATACTGCCGATATTACGTGGGTGTGCAAAACTGCCTTATGTCTAGATAGATTTAGTTATAAGATCCTAGAAGAGTTTAGGTTGTCATAGGACGAGCGCTAGGTAATCTCTCACAATCTAAGTAGGTACTGGGCGCTGTGCCAATGAAGTTCGCAACCTATTGCACAAGTAGATATACAGGGTGTTTGGTAGAACATTGAACATACGAAAATAGTAGTTAGTTGGGGTCATCTGCTACCCACTTGACCCAAATTATTTGACCTTGGCCGCAGTATTTTTTTTACTTTTTTAATTTCACCGAAAATTACCAGTTTTTTTTTAACTTTAAATTCGAATATCTTTACTTGTGACGGGTAAATGTATTTTTTTACACCTTTAAAGACTCATAACTTTTTTTCCCATTAAAATCTGTACCAAACAATAATTTTATGAGAGTCTGCTACAATTAGACATTAATACAAAACAACATCCTGCCTGTTTTACCCATCACAAGTAAAGATATTTGAATTTAAAGTTAAAATAAACTGGTAATTTTCTGTGAAATTAAAAAAGTAAAAAAAAAACGGTGCGGCCAAGGTCAAATAATTTGGGCCAAGTGGGTAGCAGATGACCCCAACTAACCACCATTTTCGTATGTTCAACGTTCTACCAAACACCCTGTATAAGTATATGTACCCAGTACCTACTCAATTCCGTCGTGATTCCTAGGGAAGGTCATGACACTCAGCATTGAGGAGTACGACTAAAGGAGGAGTACCTACTTACCTAGTATTTATCAAAACATTTCTATATATCAAGGTATCTGATATCCTCAAACGCCAATCTCTTCTAAGTTCTTGTCAATAGATCGACTTGACTTCACATTGACAAGTATTTTATTAAATCTGAAAATAAACATAAACATAGTGTTTACATAGGTAAACTTAACTTCATATTTGAATTATAATCTGCGTCATCTATGACGACGAAATAGCTATTAGGTACTAGGTAAATAATTATCTACCAATTGTGGGCTCACTCCTATTCCTAAACCAAAACAAAAACGCAAAAGGTAGCCTATGTCCTATCCAGTAGCGGATTTACCCTAAAACCCAGTAGGCTTGGCCAAGGGTGGCCAGATATCCTAATATCTCCGCCATATATGGGGAAGGCCGCCCGTAGAATGCCTTCCCCTTCCTTCCCTTCTCAAATGTATACAATTTAGCGATAAAAACAACAATAAACTTCTAGAAAAAACCATTTCAAATAACGGAAATAACTATACAACTAGGAAATCCTCGTTAAAATAATTACTTAATTAGAGATAATTGTAAAACAAATACCTTATCTAAACATAACACAAAATGTCCTTAGACGGCAATCGAATAAGAATAACAATAGTTTAAAGGTATTGTCTAAGAAAATTCGAGGACTGCGCGCCAAATTTTCTCTACATTACTGCTGCAACGCGCGTGCGCGGGCGGCCATGACACCGCGGCCATTTGTATTCGACACATAGACGCATGCGAAACGGTAACCGATAACTGCATATTATTTCACTTGTTACACATCCAGCGTTACTTATGTATGATTTAATGACACAGTTTTTAGGTTCCTGCCTCATTCATTGCGACAAAATTAGATTCTTGTGGTGTAAGCAGCCTTCTAAAATTAAATCAGTACCTACCTAATGTCTAACATTTAACACAATCATACCAACTTGGCAAATATTTATGAGGATACTGGCTAGCACAGTCGAGTACGATGGCTTAGTGCAATACAAGGGATTGCGGAGGGAGGGAAAGGGAATATTTTTGAAGATGGTAAATGAAAATCAGTAGTTATATCAATAAAAGAAACTTTATTAACTGCTAAACAGAGAAAAATATACTAAAAATTACATGAACAATGGCTTCTATGCGCTTACACCTATCTTACAGTAAATAGAGCGAAAGGAAACATTCACAGTTTTGTACATAAAGCTCCTTGCTCACTGTGGCGTAACATGAAATAGACTAACATAGTACTTTGTTTAGTTGCTGTACCTGCAGTTGAAGTAGAATTGTGTGCGTACATACTAGATGTTTAACCGATCCCTTACAAACGCTAACATGACAAATTAATTAATTGTGAAAAGTACAAAAATTACTTTAACCGGGGCCTATGCCCATTATTTTACTATTCTGCAGAGATTAAAACAGTTTCGACTCCTGCATGATAAAAACTTATTTAAATAATATAATTGTGTGACAAACAAATGTTTTGTCCCTGTTTCAGGGATATTTGTAACTGGTTGTGTGTATTTTTAATAAATGTTGTGCGTTATGTCTTTAAAAGGATCATGTTACGCTGTAGTGAACGAGGAGCTATAAAACCCACTTAGACTCAATTCATAATAATTCGACAAAACGACACTTACAATTTCTCAAATTCAACAGACATCGACGTTTTGGATTTGACAACATTTACATTAAAAATACTAATTAATTCGCAACGTGTAGTCTAGTATTACAACATTATACGAATACAGAAACAAGTTTCATTATTTGAGCATGATTTAAAATTTTAAAATTGCTACATGCACTACTAGCGTGAAATCATGTAAAATTAAATCATTCATATTATTTAAAACGAGGACGCTAAAATGTTTGTGGTAAATCTGTTTATTTACACAATTCATTTTCTACAGCAAATAAATGTTCTAGTTTATACACTAGTTTCACAAGAATGGTCCAGTTTACCCTTGGGAGTTTCGGGGTAAAAAATCTGTCAAATCCATAACGCGCAAAACATAGATACCTACATAACAATAACCACACCGTCGTAAAACATTATGTACACGTTTACATTTCACTCTGACACCACAAAGATCACACAATTTCAGACGCACATATAACCATTATTAGTATTTTTTATTTTGAATCGAATCGTACAAAAGTATAGATTAAATAGTTGATGTATGGACACTGAAAGTGTTTCTCTTATTTACAGGAAACTATTTTTTGCACTGGCTAGGATATCGGGGTTGTGGTGTAGTGAGCAATCCTTAAAAATGCCAATTCCATCAGAACCACTCATGGTATTTTTATGTCTGTGTCTGTGATAGATTACCGCTCAGCTCTGATTGGTATAAACCATTTGATCTATCGTTCTGTACAATCAATCCAAAATTAGTATTAAATATACAATATCATCAGCAAAGAGTTTACAGATTTTCTACATTTTTACCAGACATAATATACAGTGGGTTGTATGAAAAGTAGTAGGGTAAATCTGTCATGTAACCTTCTAGTATTTTTCAAAAGTATAATGGAATTCACTCATTAAATGTACAGGCTGCGGTGAGACATTAGATGACAAACGGACTACGATACCGTAACGTCGCTATCATGTTAAATAAATTCATTTATCAATTTGCAATTATGACCGAAACAGGATGCACCAACAACTTTTTATACAACTCGTACAACATTAACTTGATTTAAAAAAAATAAGGCATACGAATGGTATTTATACTAATTTATATGAATAGGCATTATTATCGCTATGGTCAAATTATATAAAAAATAAAACAAAAATGCAATATCGTAGATAATTCCAAATATAATAAATATGAATACTATTCTCATGTAATAAATAATAAGGCATTCGTCGAAGTTCAAAGTTTAAAAAGGCACTATAATATAATAAGTTGCGTGGATTTATGAAAACCTAGTAAGTCATATGAATTAACAATTTGTAAAATAAATAAATATCAATTGTATACTTTTGTTACTGTATAAGAAAGAAGCCTTTTGTATGAATTAAGTCAACAGGTTATTTTTCCATCATATTATTACCCTCATTCCAATATTATACAAATTTCATCGCAGTCGGCAGCCAACTATTCGTGTATAAAGATACTCGCTTGTCATAGATAAATCTGATAATACACTTGCACTAATGAGTGTACAATCAGTCTCTTTGAGCAAGGTTACCCCCTTTAAAATAATAAATAAGGTAATATCGATTACATCCCTTACGATCTCTGCCGTCTGCCTTCCAATATACCAAAATATGAATCACACAGTGACACAATCCATACAAAAACCAACCATTCAAGTGGACGGTTACACATGCTACATTTAGGCACATTTCAAGAGGCCATAGGTTGTTAAACAGCATTCCATTATTTATGAAAACTGCGTTTGGTTGACGGTGGATTGTTTTACTATTTTGATAAAGTAGGTATCATTATCATGCCTTTGTACCTTTCACGATGAAACTGGGTTACAAACTTTGGTGTAGCTAGGGTAACTTTGAACAACCCTTAATTTTAAATATTTTTATACCATGGTCATAATTCTGATACCTTAGTATACAACTCAAATTGTATGGGCTAATCCAATACACCGAAACGCGTATTTTTTTACTTTTCAGCGGTTTATAAGTAATATGGGAATGTACTTCTAGCACTGATTTTTTCTATTATTCGATGAGCTTTCTATTTTTTTTCTATGCTGAATTATAAATATATAAATTCACTGGATTATCCGTAACAAATGTGGTGCATGTTAGCTACTATTGTATACATTAAAGGCTACATTAGAAACATCTGGTTGTATAATTTAATATTTATTAAAATGTTTTAATCGAGTTTAATACCCCTTTGCTCTATCAGTCATTCATCTATTTTTTACATGATTGATGATTCTTGTTATTATTTATGTCAACTATAATAATTATTATTTTTATGAAGGGCTAATAAGACGCCAATCTTCGAAAGAAGGGGACGTTCTTCGAAAGACGAAAAGTATTTCACTATATCTGATTGTTCAAGCAACGTTGCTAATGAATGAAAAGATAGTGTCTGTCCAAAGTTATGAATTTTGGTTAAAATAAGTTACCAGGCATATTTCAAACTAGGTATTTTTTTCCGTCGTGGGGGGTAAAAATCTAAAGATTTAAAGAACTGATTGAAAACTGAGTTTTACTTGCATAGTATTTAGTTTATAAAGTAGCGTTAGTCAACGCCATCTATGAATAGGAAATATATAGGTTATATTAATTGCTCTACTACAACTGGGACACGCAACAGTCACTCTTTTTGAGGAACTAAATCATTTCTTATTAATATTTTGAGATCAATCACTTTTTTTTACTCTGCCCATGTCCCCTCGATTTGGTTTTAATTCTTTTTTAGTCAACTGTCATCACTAAAAACTATAACGTTTAAAACAATTTTGCATTGAAATTTCCCAACTTGATTTTTTCAAAACTTTAGAGATTAATTTTATTTTAAAATTAAACATTTATATTACAAAATAACTACCAACAGAACGATTTACACTGAAATTGTAACATTCAGATTTTACAATTTACAAGACAAAATAAACTCTTGTCAAAATGATGATGGCACAATTCAAAATTATTGTCAAATAAGTTTTTTCGACTCTAATTTCGACATACCTCATTTTGTTAACCTTACTCTCACCAGCATGCATGTAAACCCTGTGTGTTTCCCTTGCCAAATCAATCAACTCCATTCATAAAATCTACAATATTTTCTCACTTCATTCAAACTCGAGTTTGGAGTCGAAAAAAATATTTGACATTATATAAATACAGTTACTGTATATATAGAACACATATCTGTCACCTATGCTATCAATTGAGGTATCGTGGCTCATTTGTATAGTATCCGAAAAATTCGAGTGTTTTATGGTTACCCTAACTTTTTAATGGTAAGTATAGTGCTCAGTTCTGATAGTGTATGATGTGAACAAATAAACTTGCGGATGTCGGTTCTTGGTTAATTACAAGTATTGTTAATACGCGGCATGTGTACAGAATAAGAATGTAAATCAACGCAAAGGCGTTTACTTTATCTATTTTTTTTTTAATTTTAACTAATGGTAGTTCTAAATGCAAGCTAACTTCCATAAATTAATTTTATACCAGACAACCATAATTCATACTATGTGATGGAAAATTGATTTGATTTATACAATGAGCCACAAAACCAAAACACTGATTTAAATGTTAGTTAAAATAAAAAATTGCATTATAACTAAATCTAAGCTAATCATATAATATATATGAATCTTACATACATGTAGATATATATTTATGTCTTATCTTAATAATATATTTATAATAATGTGCTAAAATATAATATCATCAATATCGAACGAATTTATGGCGAACACAAACTTTTGTGCAAGAAATTACAAAAAAAAAAGATTTAAGCTTCATTATTTACATGAATAATATCTTTTATACCTTGTCCTAAATTATACTGACGAGTATAGTAAACCTTAATGTCTTTATTCATTATAATACGCTTACAAAATACGATTCAATAAATTGGACACATGGTTTGAGCTGCATAATTGTAAAATGCCAATTGGGGCTTTATTACAACACAAAACATTGAAAAACGATAAAAAATATTTTGTCACGTATAAAAAATACAAAATGCAACGGTTGAAATGATTTTTGAGATTAAAGAATTTTAATACCGGATACCAAAATACGGTGGGGGTTGTCAAGTGTAGGCGTCGCGGCTAGGACACGGACGAGATGGCGTTGTGTGGGGAGCCCATCTGCGTTAGCACTTTGTCTAGCCACTGTAGCGGCCCATGAAGGTGGATTTCTATCCAGCAGGGCGTGGACGTCACGTCCTGGCGATGGTACTCCGCCCCCCAGCCTTTCACGAACGACATACGAATCGTACACATCTTCGTCAACTCGTAAACCGCTTCGAAACCGTGGTTAACACTTTGGGAAAGCAATTGCGCGAACTCTCTGTTATTGAATATTTTAAGCGAACACCCGGGAGGTATTTTACACACCGTGGAAGGATGGAAACCGTGGTGATGGTTGCAGTTACGGCTCTGGACGAAGATAGCAGCGTCTGACAAACATTCGGCGTACACTTCCCCACCAACATAGTACAAATGAACGCCTTTACCTATATGCCGTCTAGTGTTCTCAATAGTGGAATTCCTGTTCACATTACTGAGCTGTCCTAAACAGAACCTGTCGCTGTTATTCGATGGATCCGTGAACCCATCGACCACTACCGAATGGGAGTTACAATGGAACACCTCGCCGACACGGCAGTTCAACTCGTAATACGCAACCGATGCCCAGTAAAGGGGCTCCTGATAGGAAACCGGGGCAACCTCCCCGGGAGGTTCCGAGTCATCTGAGGGTGGGGAGTACGCTGGGGGCGGCGTATCAGGTAGCTCCGAGCTAGCTGAAGGAGGGAACCCTGATCCTGAGTAGGAGACGTTATGAGGCATTGACGGTTCTGCTGTCCTTTGGAAGGGTAGTAGAGAGTGACCTGGAGCGAACTCTGAATGTCTGGGTACTAACACTGGAGGCAGGACAGGGCTCTCGACCCTCTTGTAGTGGTAGGGGTTGATGCATACTTCCTTCTGTTTCGCGCTGAAGGGGTACTGGCATATCTCCAGGGGTTTGAGCTCGTGGTGGCTTTGGAGGTCGGGCCATCGCCACACACGACAGTATATCACGTGCGGAAGGCCTTTGCGGTGTGATACCTGGAAATTTTGAAGTTTATGTTAGAATTTTTACTTTCAAATGTCTGTAATTTTCAAATAAGGAATTGCCATTACTTTCGCATATGCATGACACTGATTATATATGCCTCATTTGTCTAGTGGACGAAAGCGTGACTGCTACGCTAGAAGTCCTGTGTTCGATGCCCGAGTCGACCGGTGTTGTTGGGTTCAGCTCGATGTTAGGATTTGTCCGCAGTTAATGGTAATAGGCTCACCCCCTATTACATGGGACCTAAACTTACCAGCAAACTGTGGGTGTAAATTAGTACGCCTCTGCCTAACCATTCAGCAAACACAGATGTGATGGTATGTTATGTATGTTAGTAGTTAGGGGTACTGGATACGGAAGGGCGAAACCTTAATGCCAGGAAATAACGGTAGATGAATTGATTTTTAGACACCAACCTGCAACCTGCCATCAAGTGACCTCGGTATCGTGACACACTTGGATGGCGTGCCTGGACACGACAGCGCCCGTTCTAGCTCCTCGATGGCACCTTTCCGTTTCTTTAACTTTTTGACCAGACTGTCTACTGCCTTCTCCGCCCATTTCTCTTCTTCGTCACCCTGTAAAAACGAGATGAAAGCATTATTATTAGGTACTATTATAAAAATTAATATGTTTTACATTTCTATTGACACGCCGATATCAGCTGTTGCGCTATAGGTTAGTATTATCTTTTTGTATTATTTTTAGCATTTCATTTCATTTCCATGCTAAATACCAAAAATAACAGTTATTGGTATTATACCGATAACTGGTATTGTTTTACCAGGAAATTTAATGAAGGAAAAAATCTAACAACACCTTGAGACGTAAGGTTAGAATGTGAAGGAAAATTTCGACCTGGCAGGTGGCATAGAGGTTATAGCGTTTGGTGTATTTAACCAGAAGACGCAGGTTCGAATCCTTCCCTACTCCTGTGGTTCGAATCCTGCCCGCCAGTCAACTTTTTCCTTCATTAAAATAACTGGTCTTCATTATTGATCACATGAGGCAAAAGGTACAATACAAAATAGAAGATCCATCACATTAGAAATCTGTTCTGATAGTTTTTATTTACATTATGTTCCGCAAAAGGAAGGAAATTATGCAGGCTGGCGCATTGATCATTAATTCTAAGCATGCAGTGTCTCCGCAACACTGTCTAATGGACTACTGATGTTAAGTGCATTACTAAAATAGCAAGTTTTCAACATTAAACAGCAAAATAACAGCAATGAATGCCTAATAGTTTGTTAAACACATGATTTATTCATTTTGATTATAAAAAATCTATGAATACTTAGTCAAAATTAATAATAATATGAATACACATCTCTATTTAATGCCCGAGTAGTAATAGACATACTGACACTGCGATACTTACTAATCAAAGAAAATTAAAAGAAATTAACCTTTTTTTCAGCTTTTCAACTCAAATTTTGCTATTATTTGTGATAATAATCACTATAATGATCATTGATAAAAACAATAAAAATATAGCAATGAATACAAACGACTTTATTATTTCAGTTTGTGCCCCCATCCGCGCGGCAAAATACGGTGTACATTCAAGGCGGCTTTAGACATCTCCTGGCCTTACGACATTTCCAAAAAATATGTTGTTTTCCTCAAATCTAAATTCATAGTATTTTATAAATGAAATCGATTGTTTGATAGCAAACAACAATCATTTGAATCATAACTTCTAAGAAATTACTGACTGTTCAATGATGACTCATGTAGTATATTTTTACCTTAACTGTAATTTGCATAATACTTGGGATTACCCATAACTAGGTTGATTTCGGAAACAGATACAGATTCAAGGAGCAGATCTTTATTATAATCATAGCAAGAGCATAAAATATGCATACATCATATTGTATTGTTGAAAGTACATGCAATAGGTACCCACTAACTATGAGAAATTGTTTTATCAATATTTTTGTATTAATGTGCTAATTTAAATAATGTGATTTATATCTATCTACACTAATATTATAAAGAGGAGAGATTTGATTCTTTGTTTGTTTATATTAAATAGGCTCCGAAACTACTGAACCTGAAAAAGTCTTTCAATGTGAGATAGCCCATTTATCGGGGAAGGCTACACAAACATCACGCTATGACTAATAGGAGCAGAATATCAATGAAATTGTTGCAAAAACCTAACATTATGAAAACTGTTATACCTTATATATTTCTTTAAAAAGAGTGACTGTGTAGTTTATTGCTGGCTCTTCTCCATTAGTCCAAATTTTTGGAACCATGCAACTAGTTTGACTTTTTTAAAGTAAACCTATTCAGATGGTCTAATTGAAATAAAATATTTGAATTTGAAATTGAGGCTTTTGGGAAATTCCTACAGAATGGGGAACATTTTTATAAACTTAAGTAACACCACGGGGAACAGCTAGTTAATTATAAAACTTATTTTACATGATTAACTTATTATAAACTAGGAAGTGGACAGCGTTTGTGTGTTAACTGAATTTTTAGAAAAAGCCTTCAATTTTGCATAAATAAATAT
This sequence comes from Acronicta psi, assembly GCA_946251955.1. Taxonomy (NCBI): domain Eukaryota; kingdom Metazoa; phylum Arthropoda; class Insecta; order Lepidoptera; family Noctuidae; genus Acronicta; species Acronicta psi. The sequence goes on along the minus strand of OX276475.1, from coordinate 14,326,957 downwards.
TGATATTGATGAAATGAATATGTTGATGATAATATTAGGCGTATAGCTATGACAATTTAACCAGTTGATAAATTAATGTGCCCAAGCTTGAGATAAAATCAATAGACATACATACTTTAATTAAATTTTAGTCGGCATGCAACATTCTTTCACCACTTTTTGTTATATTCATCAACACTACAAATAATATTATAAATGTTGGTGGTTAAGACACAGATTTTTTTTTAATCAGCAGATAGTTTACACATAAATTTTATCAACATGAACAGACTTTCTCCATGACTGGTTTAATTAATAAATATTAAGATAACACCCCTAATCACATCAAGCTGATATCAGGTCAATGAACTGCGAAACAGACAGGTTTATATATCTCTCATTATTGTGAACCTCTGTTTTGAGCTTTGAAGGTCATAGAGGAATCCCATTAATAGCTGGAAGAAGATTGGGTATCTTCTTCTATTGTGTCAGTATAATTATGTTTAAAAAATACTAGATACAACAGAACATTAGACTGACAACTAATTATGGAGAGGCACTGTTCCTAAGGTGCACCAAACAATGGTAAATTATATTAAGATACTTTTACAAGGAAATGTTTAATTTTTTTTAAAAGAAGATAGTAATAGCTTTTCTTAGCTAACCTTTCTTTCTGAGAAGAAATACCTAAATAAACTTAGAGGTCATCTTCATCACCATAATCTTTTCTTAAGATCGGTTTTAAACCATACACAGTAGAAGAATATATAGAGGCTTAAGAGTTGACAGTGCCTGCTGATGCCATGCATGCATCAGTCATAGTGTAGCTCAACCATAATTTAGGAAGCCCAACAACTGATTGCATGCCATTACCAGTGCTGCAGAACATTTTATTATTGACAATAATTTTTATGAACATCACTCTTGGAGGTACTATTGAGGTACTTGGGTTTAGTGGGAGTATTATCGGCTAACAGATGGTATAGAAATTTACAGAGCTAAACCAAATAGAAGCCTCACACTAAGTACATTTTTTAGGAAAAGTAACATGAGACAAGTAATAAAATCTTACCTGTTTCCATCCCAATAACTTCTTGACAGCAGGACTTGTAAACGTGAACAGGCTATTCAGGCTAGACATAGGCCCACTGCTTGAAGATTCGCCATCGTCGGTGTCCATGATTACCAACTCGCACCAGCCCGCGAATGAGTCACCGAACTTAGGGAGCCACCTCCCGCCAATAAGCACAGCGCAGGAAAACTCAAACTGCCATCGATCCTAAACACCACTTGGTATTCCCCACAACGTCGAGGAACCAATTACGAACACTACAAAATAATGATTAGCGTGACAAGCGTCGGTCCTACTAAATGATTTACGACGACACTTTCGTGGACACTACTACGCAACTGTCATGGCTCCATTTATAACTCAAGTCGCAGTCTTGCGGTGGGTTTTAAGTAGGGTTTTGTGTTATTTAGCTACGTGAAAACTGTGCAAAAATAAAATAAAATCGTCAAGCTACACTAGAACAGCTCAGGAGACATTTTTCAATGGCACATTGCCACAGAACATAATTTCTAGAGAGCACATTACACAGATAAAAAAATTTAAAAATGTATGTACCATTGCCATAGAACATAATTTCTAGAGAGCACATTACACAGATATATATATTTTTTAAATTGTATGTACAGTTCTCGCTTCTCGCCAAACTTATTGTCCGGGTTGAAGTTGGCACGAGCTAACTTTAACCCGGCAGTAAAAATCGGAGAATCAAAAATATTGGATTAAAATTATTTCAATCGACAGTCGACGACGTTAGCTTTCAGTTTTATTTATTACAATCCTATAATTTTGTTTCTTTGATGGAAAAACAGATCATTTTTGATCATTTTTTAATAGTGAAGATTTCACAATTTTGTTAAATAAAACAACTTCTTGCTTTAAAATATTTGTATATTTTTTTTGTTCTGCAATTTTACTTTTTGAAGACATTATGACATCACTTTTTTTACATTTTTTAATTTAATACATTCGATACTGTTTTACTGGATGAATATGGGCGTATCTTAGCGTCTATACTTGTATGTAAAAAAATCTCTGTAAATAGTAAAAATACCATGATGACGATGACGAGATGAGTTAGTTCGCCAGCTCAAAGACCGCAGTCTTTAAAACTATCTGTCACCGACTCGAGCCGAGTAAGCGCACGAGCTTAAAAACCGCGGTCTTTAAAACCGTGCGTCTATCTGGCGCTTAATAATTACTAATAGTTCTTCCAGACACTTGTCGTCTCGTCTCATCATTTTCTACATCGTTCAATTTCTTTTATTTTTTGCGAATGTCAGCTGTGTCAAAGATCTTAAAATGCTTATACCCAAATCATTCAATTATCAGAATTCATTTTCAAATCTCCTTGTTCGCCTGCTTAGTGTGTCGTTCCATCTATCAAACTTAGTGCAAAATGCAATGTGAAAACTGGCGAGCGAGATAGCTTTATAAACAAAGCTTCAAGAGTAAAAAAGTTGTATATATTTATATGGATATTTATAGGTTTTAACAAGTTGGATACGACTCTGGAACGCTGCCCTTTATCGCGTTTTGGTGAGAATTTTCTCGAATTTGAAGTGTCATTTCTAGACTTCGTGTTGCTTTGCTTGTTTGAACTCGACGAACAAATTAGTGAAATATAGAGCATAGTGAAGCGATATCCTAGATTATTTTGCAGTAAATATTGTATTACAAGTGCGTCTTTGGTTTTATCAGTTTTTAGCAGAAAACAATCATGGAACAGGTAAGAGGTTATAACTTTATTCGGACGCTTTACTATTAGATTTTTGAATGAAGTAGCATAATTAGAACGTGGGTAACATTTTTAGGTGAATCAATTGAAGGAGAAAGGTAATGCGGCATTATCATCAGGGAAGTTCGACGAGGCCGTGAAGTTTTACACGGCTGCTATCGCCTTAGACCCGAAAAACCACGTTCTGTACAGTAACCGGTCGGCAGCTTATGCTAAAGATGAGAACTACACCGCAGCCTTAGAGGATGCCAATCAGACGATTGCTATAAACCCTACATGGAGTAAAGGTTACTCTCGCAAAGGGTCAGCGTTGGCATATTTAGGGCGACATGACGAGGCTGTTGCAGCTTACGAAAAGGGGCTGGAACTTGAGCCTGGTAATGAACAGCTTGCTTCTGGTCTGGCTGAGGTCAGGAAGCAAGCTGTGGAACTCAAGTTGAAGACAGAACAGCTGTTTGAGAAGCTCAGAGCAAACCCACAGACAAAGGAATGGCTGAATGATCCGGAATATGTCAAAATGGTTGAGGTAAGCAAATCATTTCTGATAATCTTAGTTCTATATCATTATTTCCACCCTTTACATAGAATATATAAGAACAAATACAAGATATTTCCTTAAAAAAATATTTGTAGAATATTGATGTAATTTTAGATTTTTGCTTGTCACCTTTCCATTTTAATTAAGTATTATTGTAATTCTATTTGTAGAAGGTAAATTAGCATGTAGCATTTGATTATCATTAATTATAATTCTCCAACCAGTCTGCCAAAAAAGAGGGAAACAATATTTAAGAAGCATAAAATATGAGATTCATATTCAAAAATATTAACACTAGCTGACCCGATCAAAATTGAAATAAAATTGAATTAATCCCACAGAATACAGTAGGTTAAGATTTCCTGAATAATGCAGTTTTCTGGGCAACTTACAAATTTTCTCTCTTTAAAGTATTATTTGGACAATGAACGTTAAAAAAAACCAATACAGATCATATGTGTTATGCTTACCAACAAAAAGTATTTGGTTTTTATTTATATAGACTATCTAAGCTTTTTCACAACAATGTGGGGGCGTCTGTAATATCTTTTGTGGATAATACTGAAAATTCTATGTTAAACTGGCCAGGCTTTTCTGGCTTCTGAGTAGGTTTAGGTGTTCAAATCAAATCTTTATTGTGTTCCATAATGTTTAAACAGATGGTAAACTTATAACTAGGGATCAATTGGTTGAACCCTGTCGGGGTGGGAATGGACCCTGTCGGGCACAGCATAGTATAATAAAGTAGGAGCGAGGGAGAGTTTCAATCGGTTTATAATTATTCATTAATTTAATTGCTTAATATTATATGTGTTGTTACGACAACTGTCATCAACGTAATGCGTAAAGGGTTATGAATTGTCATCCATACATTGCCTGTAGCAAATGGCATCCTTAGCCATGAAACCCTCAAAATATGAAACTTGAGTTAGAAAAAATGCAGTAAATTCTCATTCAGTTCATTACATTTAACTCAGCATTATTAAATTGTTAAAAGCATTCTAATAATTCATCTTCTAATTTAATAATAATAATAGCCTTTATTAAGACAAGGAAGTTAACATGATCAGTAGTTGTACAGTATTTAATACTACAAAGGCAAAGGCCTCCCTCCAACTGCCTCCATTCCTCTCTTTGTTTGCCTTTGGTTGTCCATCTTCTAATTTAGCCTCGATAAATTCACAGAAAATAGCACAGAATCCCTTTGATGTCCAAAATCTTGGTGCTAAGATGGAAGACAAAAGGGTCCTCACCACAATCAGTATCATGTTCGGTCTAGACCTTCACATGCCCATGGATGTTGACCCACCGGCACCAGAGAAGAGGAATGCAGAACCACCGAAAAAGGAAGAACCAGAAAGACCAAAATACGAGGACCTACCAGAAAATAGAAGACGGGCTTTATTAGAAAAAGATCTAGGCAATGATTACTACAAAAAGAAGGACTTTGAAAATGCTCTGAAACATTACCAAAAAGCCATAGACAGTGATCCCACAGATATAACTTTTTATACAAATATGGCTGCTGTATACTTTGAACAGAAAGAGTATGAGAAATGTGTTAAAGAATGTGAGAAAGCTATTGATATTGGAAGAGAAAATAGAGCTGATTTCAAGTTAATAGCTAAGGCGTTTACTAGGATTGGTAAGTTTATCCCTTTATAATTTTGATTTACAGCTTGTGTGATGAATGAGTTCATTATTAAATGGACACAATGACAAAGCATTATTTTCATTAACATGTTATTACATTTTACATCTTTGTTAAAATTATTCTCAATAGTCAACTTCATAATAAATTAAAAATACACACATTTTTATTGAAAATATTTGCTGAGAATAGTTTGTGGCTTAGATAAACCATTAGGCAAGCTGTATGTTCCATTACATCATATATTTCTTGACCTAGAGGTTTTGTTAGGTTCATTGCAACGCCAGTTTTAATTGGTTCTTTGAGAAGCAATCAGAGAGAAACACCTGGTCACTGTATTTTGGGGAAGTTCGCCGCCCTATGACTAGGCCTGAGATGGTATTGTAATAGTTGTTCCCGCACCCCACTTGCGTATTGGGGAAGTGAATACACTTGCCCAAATAGTGGTGGACACAGACTGATTAGTTGTCTACTACTTCAGTGATGCAGAGGTACCCCAGCATAAACTGGCAAAGCAAAACACTTGTGTGGTTTTAGGTGGTAGCCACCCACTATGGGTGCTGGCTGGGTAGCGTGAGTCCGTGACAATTTCCACAGGCATAATAGGATAGTTCAGGGCCCATAATGACGTCACGGGTCACAGCATAGGAGTATTTTGTGACTTGTGACTAGTGTTGCCGAAAAATCGATAGTATAACGTCAAAATCATGTACTCAATTGATAGGCCTATCAATAGTATAGATGCTTCTGTTAGAGCAATACTATTGATTAACAGCAACACTATCAATAGATTATGCAATATTGGGGAGCAATACTATCGATACTATCTATATAGTGTATTCGTTTCCAACAATAGTATTGCTCTAACAGTGCCTCGACCATGAGTTTTTCTCACTAGACTCGCTAGCGACTCCGTGAAATATTTGTATGGAAAACCTTCGCAGCGCCTCTAGCGGTTACGTAACAAACTAAAATCTACTATGAGATTACAGCATTTCGATGCGTAAAAAACCTATCGAAAGCCATTCGATAGAACTCATGGTTGAGCTACAGAAGCATATGTACTATCGATAGTTTATCGATAGAGCACTATTGGACGACACTAATTCTTCCGACACATCATACATGTCTCGACAATGGATATCGATCGCGCATCGCCGGTCGTTGGCCCTTTATCTATAAAGTAGAAGTTCAATGCCCTGAAAGAATATAATAGTCAACCAAAGCAATATTTGAGTTTCATGTGAATATGTTGAATATGTTAATAAGTCAAGTAACAAATTAATATGCAGTCGCATATTAACAATGGATTTTCTTATGGAGATAATTAATTAAATAAATAAGTAAATATTAATATTCTGGGACATTTAACATAGTACCTTCTATTCCTAAACTGACCAGATCTTACTATGGGTACTAGACAATGGATATAATACTTATAGACTACAGCCTGCGCGGAACTAGTTGGCCGCGCCTTAGGCAGGGGCGGGGGTGAGGCGGCGGGTTACTGTGGACAAAAACTAGCGCCCCCGCCCCTCTGTGCCGCGGCTCACATACCTAAGGCGTGGCCAACTAATTCTGCACAGACTATATGTATATTTAAATACATAAGAAACACCCAGACAAACATAAACACTTCTATGAATATGAGTGTTTGTGTGTATAAGTTTTCATTTCACATAAATGTTTGTGTCTCCTGTGGGAATTGAACCCACAACCTCATGATCAGCAGTCAGTATTAATTATCTTTTATTTTATTATGGAAATGCAAGTCATTCCATGAGACAGCAGCAAGTATAATTATAAGCAAACTATGTTTTATTGGTTTTTATTTATAGACTTCTTGAAAATGGAATTAATATATAAGATGTTTACACATAATGCAAGCTGTTTACACATAATGCAAGATGTTTACACATAATGCAAGCTGTTTACACATAATGGCCCACACTCACAGACATCACTTAACCTAATAAAGCATTATACCCAGTATATCTTAGTAGACTGACAACAAATTCAAATATAGAACATTAGGCCAAGATATAGTAGCCACTGTTTGTTCATTCGCATTAAGTGACGTCTCTGAATTGGGGCCAGTGCAAGCCAAGGTTACAAAGTAACATTACATTACATATTATATTGGACCTTAACATAGCCCCGAACTGCTGGTGTGCAGCCGTGATGGTGTCTGTTACATAAAATAACACAGGAAAATAAAACAATTTAAGAAAAAATCCAATTAGGAACTTCTGAGTAACAAAATATTAATTGGTATAGGTTGTCATTATTGCCTAGAGCCCTGCGTGAGTTGATTTGGTGCCCACTACAGGAAAGTTGTTGTGGTTTCTTTATTAGGAAATGTCCAGTACCAGCTTGATAAGATAGTATATAAATTTTGTCGGGAATCCAATGTAATGACGTAACATTTTTACATAATGGTTATTTTCCACAATGTTATGAGCGTCTAGTTTATTCCAATTTCGTGGGAACTGAATACCGAATTAGGCTAATATTCAGAGACGACTTTACGCTTAGTGTAATCTGAGCCTTAATATTTTGAATATTAGCCTTAGGGATGTTGAAAAAATATCGATATATCGATATATCGATATAATTTTTTCATTATATCGATATTTTTGAGCGATATTTAATATTTCGATATATCGATGTATCGATATAAAATTCCAAGTATCGAAAAGGTATCAAAATCGATATTTTTTTCAGAACAATAAACCGTAATCTTTTAAAAATTTAAGTTAAAAGATTACAAATGACCTTTTTTTTTTTTTTTAGCTGTTTTATAATTTAGTTTTAAGTTGGCCGATATATCGATATAGCCGAAATTTATATTTTTTGAAAATATAAATATCGATATTGATATTTTTTTTTAAAATATCGATACGATATATATCGATATTTTTTGAATTTCCGACATCCCTAATTAGCCTTAGTGAACTTCATCGTGGTGTATAAGCAACTAACCTTTGCCCGCGACTTCGTTCCAGTAGAAGTTGAATTTTTCCCCCGTTTTTGCAACATTTTTAATTTTTACTCGGCTTCTATTGGTCTTACCGTGATGATATATAGGTATATAGCCTATAGCCTTCCTCGTTAAACAGGCTATCTAACACTGAAAGAAATTTTCATATTGTATTCCTCCTAGTCCACCGAACAAACAAACTCTTCAGCTTAGTATACATAGATAAAGCTACCCCCAAGCGACCGGCTCCCGGCTTCGCACGGAACGACAACTTCCACCTACATATTTCAGCCAATTGACACAAAACCTTAACAAATTATACACCAAACCTTCATGAATCACTGTCTAGTGGTGAAAACCGCATGAAAATCCTTTCAGTAGATTTTGAGTTTATCGCGAATAGATAGACAGACAGATGGAAAGACGCAGCGGGGGACTTTGTTTTATAATATGTAGTGACAATGATAAGCCTTAGATAGACCATCATTTGCAAGCAAAGAGTCGGTTTAAACGAAAAGTGCAACTTCTAAGCATGGGGCTGATGTGAAATAGATTTCAATATCAACATTACCACATGTTTATAAATCATCCGTATCCAACCCTCAAGTTTGTGGTTTTGACACATTGCCAACATAATAAAATCCTCTGTGATAAAATGCATTTTATCACAGAGGATTTTATGAGATAAAATAATGTTATGTTCCACAAAAATAAACAGATGCAACATCAAAATAAACAAGCTTGGGAAATTATTTGATGGATGAGAAAAATTTGGCTGAATTTTTTCATGGAAAGTACTAGAAACACCTTTGTGACGATGTTACTGTTTCTGGTAAAGCTGTCAAGTATAATGGAATAGAATACAAGTACATACATACAGTTTGTGCACAAGCTACTAATATTTTGTGACAGTCTGGGTGTATGCATGTGAGAAAAGTATATCTCAAAGTCACTGTATGAAACACACAGACTAATTCGTAGTGTGTCCAAATTATTATTCACTTGCAAAGCTCTTACAATCTTTTAATTAAATAAATAGGCTGCTGCAAACTGATACCCTTACCTTTTATCAGCAGGCGACACTTGTGCCAAACGCTATAGAAACTGATGACACGCCTACCGTGTCTGTAGACACGTATGTTAAAATTGTAGTTGTTGTTTCCATGTTATTATAGCCCGCGTGGAACTAGTTGGTCGCGCCTTAGGTAGGGACGGGGGTGAGGCGGCGGGTTACTGTGAACAAAAATAAGCGCCCCCGCCTCTCCGTCCCACCGCGCGCAGGCAACCCCGCCCCTCCGTCCCGTCGCTCACATACCGCGGCCAACTAGTTCCGCGCAGACTATAAACTAACATGAAAAGTTTGACTACCTATACTATAGTAGTACACTAGAATAGTGCCATGAGTTAACGAAGACACCATTCCACTCTCATACGCCATACATGAAAATTATTCTTGACATGCGTGTCCTTTTGCGTCACATTGAATCCGTTAATGTCCTTTTCAACAGGTAATGCATACAAAAAGATGGAGCAGTGGAAGCTAGCAAAAACATACTTCGAGAAGTCAATGTCTGAACATCGTACTCCAGAGATTAAGACATTGCTGAGTGAGGTGGAGAGACGGATAGCCGAGGAGGAGAAGAAGGCTTACGTGGACCCTGTGAAGGCAGAACAGGAGAAGGAACTTGGAAATGATTATTTTAAGAAAGGTGAGGATGTTTCTTCTATATAACAATCACGCCTTGTTTAAGGGTATCCCAGAGTAGCAAAATATGACTATGATTAATAATCATATTTTTATAGGGGTTTTTTTAGAGACAAATGTATGGTTAGTATACTGATCGTAAGCGCGTCTGCGAAGCGTGAGGTGTGGCTTGGTTGTAAATATGAATATAGTTAGCACGGCATAAAATGGCCAGACTGAAGTTGGCCGTTTATATGCAATTTTTGAATTAAACAATCCATTGCGCAAATCGCTAACTTCACTCCGGCTAGGTTATGCCGCGTGTACTGTACATTTTGTGATGTTATGCCCTCAAATGAGACTTATTCCTCACAAACAACTACTGTTTCCGCAGGTGACTACAGCACAGCAGTTAAACACTACACTGAAGCCATCAAACGTAACCCGGACGACCCGAAGCTGTACTCCAACCGCGCCGCCTGCTACACCAAGCTGGCTGCTTTCGACCTTGGACTTAAAGACTGCGACCAGTGCTGCAAGCTCGACCCTAAATTCATCAAGGGATGGATCCGAAAGGGAAAGATCCTGCAGGTAAATTGTTTAGCTATTTCACACGCGTGCGTGCGTGCGTGCGTGCGTGCGTGCGTGCGTGCGTGCGTGCGTGCGTGCGTGCGTGCGTGCGTGCGTGCGTGCGTGCGTGCGTGCGTGCGTGCGTTCGTGCGTTCGTGCGTGCGTGCGTGTGTGTGTGTGTGTGTGTGTGTGTGTGTGTGTGTGTGTGTGTGTGTGTGTGTGTGGTAATTAAGTCCGAAATGTCCGCCGTTGATTCATGAGGATTCTAAAAATTTTATATTAGACACAATGTTACTGGAACTGTAAGCTTATGTTTTTTTAACATACAGCATAATAATATCTTTTATTTATTGTTCCGATCGAGAATCGATATTATTCGATATGATGATCCGCAGCGATAGTGTTACCCGTAGTTGAAATTGTTGCCGTAGTTTAAATGGTTGTATTATTCGGGTCTATGGCGATCTTTTAATTACGATTTTCGAGAACGATAGGAATTGGTGATGGGAAGAATGAAGAATATGAATAATGATAAAAATATATTATGATGAAGAATATTTATTCAGTTTATAAAATTAAAATATAGTTGTACAGAACATACATTCTGTCTTCTAATAGACAGAGGTGAACATAGAAGAATGAAGGCATAAAAGCATATTACCAGTCGGTTGATTTTTTCTTTTGTTTTGGTCTTCACAGGGTATGCAGAAGCACTCGAAAGCGCTCACGGCGTATCAGAAGGCTCTGGAGCTGGACCCAAGCAATGCAGAGGCGCTGGAGGGCTACCGCGCCTGCTCCACGCAACTAAACTCCAATCCTGAGGAGGTATGTTATGTTAATAATATGTTAAATATTAGTGTGGTGGAAGAAAGAGGAACATACATAATGAAAATTAAATATCTATACTAATATTATAAAGAGGAAAGATTTGTTTGTTTGTTTGTTTGTTTGTTTGTAATGAATAGGCTCCGAAACTACTGGACCGATTTCAAAAATTCTTTCACCTTTGGAAAGCTACATTATCCCCGAGTAACATAGGCTATATATCATCACGCTACGACTAATAGGACAGGAGTAGTAATGAAAAATGTAGCAAAAACGGGGGAAAAAATTATAAGACCACGCGGGCGAAGCCGCTGGCGGGAAGCTAGTGTAATAATAAAATTGAAATGCCACTTGCGAATATAATTATGAAATCTTTGTAAATACGGCCTAGAAAGTTAAATTTAGTACATAGGTAACATTTTTTTGGCGGGGCGGCGGGGTATGTTCCACTCTACCGACTAAAAACCTCATTTGCCATCCCTTGCCATGCGATGAATATGTGTTGCATCTAGTTACAGTTCACGCCAAAATTATTGTCCGGTTGAAGTTGTCACGAGCTAACTTTAACCCGGCCGTAAAAATCGGAGAAAGAAAAATATTGGATAAAAATGATTTTAAGCGACAGCCTACGACTTGAGGTTTCGTTTTTATTTATTACAATCCTATAATTTTGTTTCTCTGATTTTTACGGCCGGGTTAAAGTTAGCTCGTGGCAACTTCAATCTGGACAATAAGTTTAGCGAGAACTGTACTAGATTACAAGGTATGGCTAGTAGACCTATAAACAAATAAATAATAGTAAGCAGCAAAGATCAAGCACTTACAAACAAAATTATACCCTAATTTGGTGATGTCTGTCATGTCAAGTTTAATGGAGACCATTCCAAATAGAAAGTAATTGTATAGACGCATTCAAAAACAATTGTATTCTGTAAAGGTATGATTGTATTGTTCTAAAACAATAATCCTTGGAATATTCTGTCGTCGACTAACAATCGGTATTTAAAGAGTCGTTTCGTAACCGAACTAGTAATAATTGGTGTTATAAAATACATAGACTGCCTAATATAAAACCCTTCCTTCGGCTTTTTGCCGTGTCGTCGGGTAATTAGGTGATTCATTGTCTCGTGTGGTAACTGCAACTGTTATGGTAGAGATACTGGGATCGTTTACTGGGCTGTACCTCAACCATGAGTTCTATTGAATGGCTTTCGGTAGGTTTTTTATGCATCGAAACGCTGTAATCTTTTAGAAGATTCCTAACGTAACCGCTAGAGGCGCTGCGAGGGTTTTCCATACAAATATTTTACAGCGTCGCTAGCGAGTCTAGTGAGAAAAACTCATGGTCGAGGCACTGGGCAGTGTTGGCTTTTTCTATGAAATTCTCAGAAGCAGGTCAGAGATTAAACTTGTGTCTGGTTCATAGGAATAGGCTAGCCCCCTATACCATGAGAACTAAACATACTGGCGAATTGTGGTGTACTATGACAGCACACCTCTGCCTAACCCGCCAGTGAATACAAATGTGATGTGATTTTATTATATTATGTTGCTGTCAAAAAAATTATTTTACAGTAACAATTTATGATAGTTATTCGAGCACAAACCTTTATTGCAACACAGTACATATATAACCCTTCTTTTATATACAGGTTCGCAAGCGTGCCATGGCCGACCCGGAAGTGCAACAAATCCTCCGCGACCCAGCGATGCGCTGCATCCTCGAGCAGATGCAGCAAGACCCCCAGGCTCTACAGGACCATCTTAAGAACCCAGATATCGCTGCAAAGATTCAGAAGCTTCTAGAATCTGGCCTTATCGCTATCCACTAGTTTATAAACGCCTCAAATAGAGATTAGGATTATATCAATTAGTATCTGAATCGATTAAAAAAACTACCATTATAGAAGTATTGTTTCGTTGCTGGCAACGTTTCTCCAGTGATTATGTTTGTGTATGAAACCTGTCATTTTGTGGTTTGCAAAATTACATAATATTTTTTTATACCGATACCAGCAGTTATGAACCAATTAGTATTTTTAATTGATTCAGATACGAGTTTTCAGAGTCTCGTCATCTCGGATACTTTAAATGGAGATCGAGTTACTGTTTTGAAAATGATTTTCGCCTACCAAACTATTAAAACTTAATTAGGTATTTAAAGTCATTGCTTTTTTTACTGTGATTTACTCATTAAGGTGATTGCTTGATCCTTTGAAATTTTACTCGAAAATGCTATCTTTTTGTTTATAAGGATCTGTTTTACCACCTCCTGATAAGTTCCCGTTAAATTACTTGGCAGATAACTTTATACAAATTTTGTTCCATTTTTTTATTTATGCGGCTTTCGTAAAAAAATAACTAAAATTTTTGATTACTATTTCAAAGGGCGAAACATTCACTACGTATTATGCTTGTCTCAAATTGTAGGCTTGTGGACCATTCCAAAGTATGCTTTTTCAGTAAGTTAATGCAGTTTGGACTTCAGATTTAGGTTTTATTTTAGCATACCTACTTAATTTGAAGAATATCTTTATGCAGATATACACTGCCTGAAGGATGGATTTTACATTAATAACAATTTTTGTAATTTATTCAATAATAAATAAATGTAGGCAATATTTTGTTTTATTGCGGATTCTGGAAAGCCTTCGTTCGTATTAGTAGAAATACAAAACACCAATGACTACCATATGTAGGTACATTAGGTATACCTTAGAGACGCGCCGAACATCGGTTCAACCGAATACTAATATTTGGTCCAAAATGTACCAAACCGATTATTCTGTTCACGCTTACGACACTGAACATGTCTATTATTCTCTTTGTCTATTATTTATCTATAATTATGTCAAGCGAGGCGTTCTACGAGTGGCAGCGGATCCCCGCCGGCCCGTTGGCCGAATACCGAATACGAACACAACAGTCTACCGAACATTCGGTGCATCTCCATTTTAAACTAAAGGTGGAAACCCAACGCGGCGCACGGAGAGGCTACACTCCCTCGTCAAGCTTCGCTTTGACATAAAAAGTATAGAGCTGTATCCACGTTACGCACGATTTGTCATCATTGGTACACGCGTGGCTGGTTTGGATATGGCGGCCACATAGGTCAACGCCATGCACGATGTGATTCGTATAGCGCGTGCTCGTTGTCAAACAAATAAACCCACGCAGCTAAAGTGCGCCGCATGCCTGTGGACAGCGGCGCGGTGGGTTTCCGCCTTAACAATAATAAAAATATTGTAAAACTGCGGGTGAACGTTACTAGATAAATTGTATTACGTATGAAATAAGTAAATCTGCACGTAGATATACCACTTGTATTGAAATAGAAATTAAGCAAGAACTACATTTTCATTGTATAGTAGGAAAATCTACTTTTACACATGCAACACTACTCACAACTGTCATTATTTTCACAACTGTCAATTTATTTGATAGAAAATTTCTTATTGATTGACAGTCATCACTTGACAGTGACAGAAATCGAACGAATCAGAAATCAGAATCGAAATAACCGAATAATCGAATTTATTTCGTAAAAATACTTTACATAAAGCACACGCAAATTTTTTTATGGTGTTTTTACTATATTAAATTTAATTGTGGTGATATTAACAACTTGTGGCGATGTTGCTAAATGGTAAACGTGATTTTAACCGTTTATAAGTGCCGGTAATAAAGCATAAACACAAATTGACCAGTGTGAGGTTGTGACTAGGTGTTTTGTTTAGACTCGAAAAACGTAAGTAAACAACAATATAACTAATTAAGTTATTATAATAATTGAAACTCTACTGCGTGCTGTTTGCATTACCTTAAATAAGAAAAATATTGGATATAAATTATTTTTAAATAAAAAAGAACCGCCTATTATAATAATATCTCTACGTTCTTATTATAAATGAGTGATAAATCAAGAGATTATAAATAATAAACTTACCAAGTACAACAAAGTAATATTTATTACACTATGCATAGGGTTCAAAACTGTACCCTTGTTAATAACTGTCCATTGTTTTTATATGATTGTAATTTTGCCAATGCTAAATTTAATGTATGTCTTTTTTTATCAGAATGACCCACTTCCGCTGCTTATCTTTGTTTATACTACTCAGAACAGAACAGTATTATTTAAAAAAGTAACAGTCTATGTCATTACCTCATTATGAAAAATATTTAAAAAAAATGTATGCAATACCTCTTTTGTTAGTATTGAGCTGTGACACATACATAACTTCATAATGTTATTTCTATTGTTTACAAACTTAGCTCTTTGAACCATTATCATGATTAGTATTTATGTTTTTACGGCATTCAACTTGTGATAGTCAGTTGACTGATAATAACTTCATACTTTATAAAAAAAATACATTTGGGGTTTACAAACTACAAAGAACATTAAAAATACTGGAGCAGGCAGCTAAGTTTTTAAATTAATTTTTCAAATGCGAGGTCCACATTTATATCTTTTGTGACCCAAAGAGAAGTCCCAGGCTATTAAACAACTTGCTGCTGGACAGTTCCATTCAAACTCAAACTATGCAAACCATGTCAGGTTTAACTATGAGACTATCCACTGCTTCTTATTGGATATAATAAATAGGTACCTAGAAAGAACACCCAAAAATGGAATATTTAAGGTATTTTTTTTTGCCCTTATAAATTATTCTTCAACATCAACTTCGACAAGAAGTCAAATCAACATTTAATAAGTCTACGATACATGTATCAAATATCATTGTAAAGAACTATAAATTTAAAAAAGAGTAACCATGGAGTTTCTTGCTGGTTGTTCTCCATAGGAAACAACTATTTTAGAACTATGCCCCGACATTTGATAAGTGTCTGTATATGGTTTATATGATAATAAAACTATGATTTTTGATATTTCTCAAAAGTACATTTATAAATAAATTCTATAGTTGTTGGGAATTATTTTATTTATAGTTTCTGCCCCTTTTTGCCAAGGAGTGCTCAAAACAGACTAGGCACTAAGCTACAGCTCAACTACTATAACTAGACTTCTAGACTTGTATGAGTATTCTTCATAAAGGCAAAGGCCCTAAGCAATTCTCAGCACAAAATATAATCTTATGTCAGGTATTTATCAGCCAGCTGTAAGATAAAACTACTACCTATCACAATCTAATATAATTAATTAGGTACCTTGCTAAATAATATGCGTGTAATGCCTAAATTAATTGAACTGAGATTGCACAATATTTTTATAAATTTCTAACTCGCGAATTTGATCTAAAAACAAAGGCAAAGGCAAATTCTATTTACTAAATATTTTTCAAGTTTATCTATTATGAAAAATGTTGTGCGACATGGGGTTAACAGTTTTTAACTAGACATAAATCATAACTGAGTTGATATTCAGAAATCTTTAAATATCTCAATAACAATTTACTCAACCTGGGCATTAAACCCAGGAACTTCTGCTCAGCAGCTAGGCGACTACTAGACCAAGGAGGTTGTTATAAGTCCCGCAAATTGATGTGCCGGCCATCTTACTGACGTATAAATGACGTATCCGCTCTCAGTACGCGTTAGACCCACTAGCTGGCAATTACGGCGGATGACGTCACGTGGACTCTAATTAGATAAGGGGAGCTCATTAGCAACTTGTAACTTATATGGATGAATATTTACACATCAAAATACGAGATTTGCGACGTAATTAAAATAATGCTTCGATATTAATACGTTTTTTTTTAATTTGTTTTAAGCGATCTGTTTACGATTGTCAAACCAGATGCAAACTTGAAATAGAATAACGAATATAATTTTGTTGAAGATAATGATCTACATAATTAATGTCATTGGTTGAAGGTAAAAAACTTATTTACTTATTTTGATCGATAACGCTAATTCGTATGGAATCCAGGCTCTAGAAGCTTCCACAGCAAAATTATAACGCTAAAATAATTCTTATCTAGTTATCTGTTAATATCTGATATCGTAAAATATCAACATAATGGATAAGTATGGAAATACAAAAAGTTCCTAAGTGCGTAATGTTTGGATATCACTCCAGTAGTTTGATTCTATCGCAAAAAAAATGGTTTCAAATGCTTTGCTCATAGCCGAAGAACAAGTTGCGTGTCCACCGACCAATTTGTAATTTAGATAGAAGATACTATGTTGCCCGTTTAAAATAAAGTTCGCTTTTGGAAGGGAAATTATGGGGCTGAAATTACATTACAGGGCAACACGACCAGGGTATTTGACAAATGTTATAATGATACATTATAAGTACATTTCTGTAAACATTGTGTTGGATTTTATAACGAGATGGCGCCGGCATTTCCTAACTGACGACCTCTGAGAAGTTACGCCGAAACAAACTCAGAAAATCATGGTCTCTTTAATTGAAAGTCCAGACATCACATATACCTACATATAATCACAAAATATGTAAGTGTTAATACAGAAAAATGTCTGAAATTGTCGTTTGGAGAAAGAGCCATCGTGGCATGCCGAAGCGAAGTGGTCCCTGCCGAAGCGCGACGGCACGAAATATCAAATCCACGCAAATATAAGTAGTCATTAGGTATGGATTCTTTTACGGTTCCAATACTGACAGGAGGACTAGAATGTACTAGGTATAAATTGTAATACAGTGGAACAGCTCGTTACACCTGTGAAATAATGAATGAAGATAAAGGAGATATGATATCGCATCGGCATAGTCCAAATAACGTTTATTAGTTTCACGGTCAATAAGGAAAACTGGCAGGTATCGGAAAATATGACCTTCATTTCGGGCTTACATAAGTTAGGCTGACGCTCGGCCACACCAACGAAAAACGGCAAAGCCCATTGTCGCGAGAATGAACGCGATAAACAACGCGTCAAAATTAATGCCTAAATTGAGTGGCCACACTACTTGAACCGCCAGTCCAGCTGTCGCCTAACGTCAACGGCAATGTTAATGCCGCTGTAAAATTATCGCGAAGAGTCATGGCTACACTAACGTTAAACGTCCATTATCGCGATAATTATCGGCATTTCTTGTTAGTGCGGCCCCAGCATGTCTGAACTTTAGTAAGCACTAAGGATCATATTGATCTTAGCTTCCAGAAGATGTAAAGAACACAAATTCATATTTATTTGTTGGATGCCCGTATTGCCCGTGACTACTATTACTTACCATCACGCCTGTGTTCCCCGTAGGATTAGGCTGTGGTGTTGTATACCCACATTTCTCCAGGATTTTTAGGTCCCATGTACTACTGCTATGCATATTACGCCGATGGCTTAGTGCAGGATGGCGATAGTCTCGTGATGGTCGTGGTGAATCTTCCTGTTCTCATGGTCATGACGCATAGGGCAAGTGAGGTTTTTAGTCGGCATGAGTCTGATATACCTCGTCGCCTCCCCAGATGGTGGAGATCCATGAGGATTTTCCGCACCCCCCAAAAAGTTATGGCTATGGTACCTAATGGTGATGGTTTTCACCAATAACAAGGGGGCGATAATCCCCCTTAGTAGGGGTAGGTATAGGATAAAGACTATGATTTATAAACTCGGGCAAAGCCTAAGATGTTTTTATTGGTTAAAATAACAAGTTTAACAATTCAGCATTGTGTCTTTCACAGGTAATCTTATAAATCAAGATGGTGTCCCAGGGCACAAGGAGCGGGCTCCTCCTGGGCTTCGGCTCGTTCATGGTGGTCACAGGAGCCGTCATGGTGGTGTTCTGGCCACCGCTGTTCGTCTCAGAGTTACAGAAGGTAAGCAGGGATACTTTAAGGCTACATAAATATTAACGTCGAATTTTTCTAGTCTATTCGAACAACATTCATTAATATATTTTTAATGAAGGAAAAAATCGGCTATCGGGCAGGATTCGAACCTGCGTCTTCTGGTTCAATACACCAGACGCTATGACTGCTAAACCACCGCGAGTCGATTTTTTTCTTAATAACTTGTAATCTTAGCATGGAAAATGATTAAAAATACAAAAGATAACATTTAAATAATATGTTCAATGAATGGTTGAAAGATTTCTATTTCATGACTACGCTGGTCTGAACTCTGGTCTGACGATGCTTTTCACAAATTCAGAAGAGGAAAGGAACAAGTTTGTATCCATTAGTGTGGCTGTTCATGTGGCATAGTCAATGTCCCTGGACGATCACTTCCAAACGGGCTGGAATTCTCCATCAACTCCTTATAAAACCCGTATTCTTTATGACAATTTGGCAATTCCTTGCTTCAAAATAAATGCTTATAAAATGGTACCGTTTTCAAGTAACCAAGGAATCGGGAGTATTTCATAAAGAACCATTTGCTATTATAATCACTTTCTTCTCTCAATTCTCACTCTCTAAACACTTCTTTCCTCCGCCCATGTCATTGGGAGTCGTTGGATGCAGGCTGCATACGACCGGTATCTTCGGAAGTCTATCAGGGAAGCCTTTGTTCAGCAGAGGCCTCTTTTGGCTCATATGATGATGATAAAAACATTTGTTACAGATGATGACTTTAACAGAAGACTCGATGTCTTTCAGCATATGGCGGGAGACGCCAATCCCTATGCACCTGGAGTTCTACTTCTTCAACATCAGCAATGTGAACGACATTCTCGCCAGTAGAGCAGAGAAGTTGGAAGTCGTGCAAATGGGGCCTTACGTGTTTAGGGAGTCGCATAGAAAGGTAAGTTGATGTGTTGGAAAGACTGAAAAGAATTTACATGCAGTTTTTGATCGATCAATCAATTGAAACCTGTTGTATGTTCCATTTATTTTTGAACGAAAAGGCAAGCTGCAGTACGATTTGCCGCCTTCAGTGAACTCAAGGAACACGTTATTGTTATTTAGACATAGGCTCTTGTCATTAACCGGGCACCAACCCAAACCCAAACTCCGAGATCCTACTGCTAGTGAGTATTTCACAGAAAACACCAATAACTTTGCTCCTCTTAGAAATCGGACGAGGTCCTCTAGCGTAGCAGTCGCGTTAAGGACCAATAAACCAACGAGGCAGTTTAGTTGATAATGAATTATTAGGTTATTCGGTTGTCAACTTATCAATGACTTATCGTGTCTCGTCACTTAATTAGTGCTAATTCAATAACGATTTGGAAGTACATAGGTATTTTAATGACCCGTAATAAATAACTCGTGTATTTTATTATTTTTATTGCTTAATTGGTTGTTATATCGATATCGTTAGTTATTGTAAAACATAGTGGCTATTGCCAATCTGTTTCGAATTTGTCAAATTAAAAAAAATAATTAACGGTGATGTATGGAAGAGAAAGACATACTGCTGGATGATGAAATGATGATAATAATCAAATTACCGAAATGTATTGAAGGACGTATCTCCATAAACGATTCTTCTTTTAAAAGGAGGACATTAAAAGGACAAGGACAGCATTATGAAACTCCTAATAATGTGCCATAATGGCGTGCGTTTGACATTCCGAAACTTACACTGACAGTAGATAGCTGTCAAGTTAACAGTTTATACTATAAAAATACTATGAAACTGATAACAGTGTGTCGATATCGCGCGTTTTTTTTTTCAAATTAAAAGTTACACTGTCTCATCCCCTAGTAAGCATAAAAAAAGTACGAACAGTTTTAACCAGCATAATACAGGGTATTTTTTCCAATAGGTGTACCTTCGGTACATCATTTGGGCAGATTTTGATGACCTCCTTTACTAGTTGTTGCATGTAGTTTTACTGTAGAGCTAGTATGTTATAAATACAGACATACTAATAATATTTGAATGTAGATCTATACATCTATACAAATAACATTTAGTACAAAAAACAATCGTAAAATCTTGGGCGGAATTTTTGATACTTAGTGATATTTGGTGATAACACTATATCACTTCCGTGTCATAATCGCCGAATACGGATTGAAATTGTTATGTGTTGCGTCACTTCGCCTGACGAGGGCGTGGACTATGAGTTTGCAAATTCCTGGGCCGGATCCACATCCAATGGTCGGACCATTGGATGTGGGTACCAATGGTCGGGGTCCATAGGAGGAGAACATTGTTCTATCATGGTAGTCGTGGATGTCACGATTTCCATGACCGGGACTAAAATGCAGGGGAAGATAAGTTTTAGTCGATTCCCTGGCTGAAAGCATTCAGTGCCTCGCCACTAAGTCCGGTTTTTAAAAGTCACTCGAGTCAAATATGTCCGACATCAAAAGAAATTACGAGTTTCGAGAGTTATTTTTTGCGAGACTGACATACCTTGCTGCCTCCCCAGTCCCCTGGACGAGGACCATGAGCAGTTTCCGCCCCGAAAAAATAAAAAATAAATAAATAATGGTAAGATCTTTGTATTAAAACTGTAATTTAGGTAAGCATTAAAATGTCATCAGACCAGAAATCTTATAAGAATCCGTAAGATATCCATCCTCCGTGAAGGACGTGTCTAGTTCATAGAAACATCATGACAATAGATTTGCCTCCATTACTGACAGTTGGCCCTACTGTTGTTGACTGGCTTCTATTTTAATCAAGGCAGGAATGATTGTTCTGTCACTCCTGGAGAAACTTTGGCAATAGATTCTCTGTCATCCAAAAGAATCAAACCCAAGGACCTCTAGAGCATTCTCCGTTACGACCACAAGCCGTATGTCAAATTGTAATACAAATTTGACATACGGAACCGTTACTTTACGCTTAGCGTAGTCTCTGAATATGAGCCTTAGACCAATCACGCAGTCAACTCGATGAATGAATCTGGAAAATATGACAGTTGCATACATCAATTGTACCATTTCGACTGGAAGCCCACTCAATCATAGCGGAACAGCCAGGATGTTTATGATAACAAACATATTATTATTCTTTATGCTTCTATCATTAAAGTCCACTGATTACGTCGTCAGTTGTAAATGCAGTTATAAAACCTAGATGATAATAAATTACCGTTTATATAACAAATGTTATGTTTTAAAGCATTCAGACTGATATCGAGTGCACGCCTTAGTTTGTTGAACTGTGGGTGGGAGTGGAAGCCCATCAACTCTGATTAGGTCCTGGAGGACAAAAAGGCCACATTGCTCACAGTAATCCTCTGGAACCAATTCATATTTAGAACCCATAATATTGGTTAGCAGACTAATTCAAATAGTTATTACTATGAACTAATTTAAATCATAATAATATTATGGGCAAATGCGCAAATATCACTTTCGTGCTTATCTTATATCCATGCCATTTTTTTCAACTATGTTGGGGTCGGCTTCCTATCTAACCAGCGGGCCTAGCCAAGTTGCAATCTAACGCACGGATCGACAAACGAATAGAAACAAAATGTATGGGAATAACATTTATAAACGTCAGATTTGTCAAAAGCTTATGTCATTTCCATTCATTTTGTTTCCATTCGTTCGTCGATCGGAACTTTAGATTGCAACATGGCTAGGGCCCCAGTTGCGCCAGAATGCCTATTACCCGAAGCCACTACTTACATACTTGCGAAACCAACAGACACTTTTCGGGCTTCCGAATAACACTAATAATTCTCGTATGACTACCGGGACCAACGGCGTAGCGTGCTGCAAAGCACGGAGTAATGTCATTATCAATGACATTATACATGGTTAAAAAGACGGTCAGTATGCTAACAAGGTCACCAATCTTCAACCTGACCTCAACAAGCACAGCTGAACATGGCAGATAGTTTGATCAGCGTAGTTATTACTTACAGGGGTCCTAATGCTTATCGACCAGTTTGAATAGATAATAAAATTACAACCTGGTACTGCTTAAGTTACCATCGTAATATCGTGCACTGATACTCACTTTACTACATGTAAATGATTGCGAAATTAGACAGCAGTACATATGGCGAGGCCGCTACAGGCCGCTAACAAACATATTATGAGACATTAATGTGCTGCTGCAATGACTATGGTACGAAATAGTAGCGCTTTAGCCTTTAAAGAATGTATTTTCACTTTATATCATAATGTTACGTCTATTTTGTTACTGTTTTTAAACAGTGATGAAATATTAGGAAAACCAGAAGTAATAAAAATAATAGCTTATTTTTGTTTTGCTAATGTCATGTTTCGCGAAACGATTATTAAAATTAGTATCGCTTCATGTTGCTGTACACAAAATGATTTGGCGAACACGTGCCGAACTCGTGCATATTTTAGTAATCATTTGTTTGAAGACAAGGTTCAAAGTCTATATTTTTAAAGGATATTATGACTCGATATGTTTAGTTGCACTCTACCAAATTAGGTATGGAAAAGGTCATTCATTAGGCTCCAATAAACACACATCAGATTATTTTTTTCTGACATTTTAAATATAGGATTCTAATTATACCTACCAACTGTTTCCTAAACACTAACGTCACTAACCTGTTCAATACAAGTTGCCCTCTTTTACGCGTTTTTACCTTTTTATTACTTAGTTAGTTCTGCACCGCGGTTCCATTAGTTTTTTCTTTTTGCTCAGCTCATAAGGGCCGTAGCATGATTTTACATACCTTATTACCTTCCTCAAGAACGGGGCTATCAAATGCCAAAAAGATTTTTCAAATCCGACTGGTATTTCCAGAGATAAGCTCGTTTATAAATAAACAACAATACTTTTCTAGCTTTTTTAATAAATTCTAAAGTGGAGTAAGTGAGTGACTGACCCCTACATTTATTTATGTATGTGAGTGTTCGCGAAACTCATTAACCTGGTTTATGTTCCGTAATACTGACTCGTTTTCGGTGTAGAAATGCATGTTACATAGGTTATGCATGCCGTACGGCAACGTGTTGTGTTATACAATCTGTTTTGTTTACTACATGTTTAACACGACTCATTAGTGCTCGTAAATACTTTTCCTGGATTTCTCCTGGTTGAATTCTCAGGTCTCTCTTCTCCTACTCCTCGTCCTTCGCTCGTCTCCTCTTTCTGGTTGGATTCTCAGGTCGAACAGTGTTATGAGGTTTAGTAGTTTTGTTTATAGTAGTTGTAGTCAGCTCCTAGTTTAGATTTGGGCTACTGGCTACAGGTTTGGCTCCTTTTAAATGGGACAGAACTGTACCAGCGAACTGTGGGTGTACATTTGTACCCCTTGCCTAAACTTTGGGGAATACAGGTGTGATGTTAAGTTATTTTTATACAACGTGTTACGGAAAGGTCATATTCATCCAAAAGGGGTGATGATTACATCAGGTATAGATTCTCTATGCAAAGTTTCCACGCAAAATAAATTACTCAAAAAATTCATACCCAACTTTTGGTTTCGTAAGTTTATTGAAATCAAACCATAACAAACGTGTCCCTGCACTACGAGGGTCATTAACTTTTCACGTCATTTCCTAATATTGAAGTTAAATCTCTTTCGCGATCTGTGCGCCTAGTACACGCTGTAGGTATTGTGCCGCCGCGCCGCCCTGTGTCGGCGCGGGCTGACAGGATCACACGAGCCGACAATGCGAGCGCGTACATGTGCGCAATAATTGTAAACATACTTTAGGCATTTAGGTACTCCTTAGTTTAAAACTAATAATGCAATACGTAATTTGCTTATTTACGGTTTACATACACGTTAATATCGACCCAGAATAACCTACGAATTTAACTAAAAAAACTGACGTAAAAAAGTTTTTAATTTTAATTTTTTTATTAAGGAATGGGCTTGCGTTTGACCGCCACCTTTCCTGATGTTAAGTGATGGTGCGGTCTACGATGGTACACTCTTGCCCAGCAAACGATGGCAGTGAAATAAGGCTCCACGCTGCCGACTGCTGGTCGAGTTGCAGTGGAGCAACAACTATTCCGACCCATCCCCTAAGTTAATAAAAAAAGTACATAAACATTCACACCAAGGTTTAGGTAGGTAGCTACTAAGCTTGTTTTAATCCCTTATTACGTTAACAATAAAATCTAAGAGCCATGCTTTTAGCAAATTAACTTACATTTTTAAAGATGGGGTTCGATGTGGTGCCCTTGGTATTGTATGCACAAGGCCGCGCGCTTGTTCATGGACAACTGAACATTTCGCAGCATGTCACACATCATCATCTCGTAATATTCACTATTACTGAACGACATTTTTTAACAATCACGAAATCACAATTAGGTACACTGGATCGGATAGAGGGAGCGACCGAAGCACACGAGTATTATTAAACAACTGACGAAGCTCCGAAGCTGTGGGGAAGAACCGAAAAATAAAACTCCTGCTCTTCTACTATCCTAGTAATAGGGTAGCTGGCCCAATTATTGTACATTTTGAATTTATTTTCGATTTTTTGTTAAAATTAATTTACTAATCAAGTCAGCCTATCGCAGTCCACTGCTGGACATAGGCCTCTCTCAAGTTGCGCCACAAACAACACACGGTTTCCCGCCTTTTGCATCCAGTAATCGTAGCGCCGCGCAGTATCGCTTTTTACCCCCAGCTACCTAATAATAATTTCAAGAAAACTGTGATAAATTTAATACATTGAAGCACACCGATTAAGGAAGAGTTAGGCCAGGGCATCAGTTAATTAATAAAACCTATGAGCTGAGTTGACAAACGAAACCGATAAGATAATTTGATGTGGACTGTGGGGGTGGTACCTACATAAGTACATAGTCTTAATTTGTAAGTATTGATTAATCAAAATAGCGACATTAGCGACAGATAAGTTGAGTATTGATTCGATTTATTTATTTATTGAAGGCTACCAGCTAAGACTATCACTACGACTATGACTATGTACCTGCAACTGGCTCATTTACCCTTAATATCATTGTGTGTGTAACCCCCGATGAAATTAGGGTTCAGTTATCATTGTTCGCAAATGCTGTCCGAACAACACTCGTTACTCATGAGGTCCTAGTACTTTTAACAATTTATTTCCATAGTAATACATTTTTGCGGCCTATTTTTTTTATTGTGTTTTATTAAACAAATAAAGACTCAGTACTACCTACTAAAAGCCAAAACCCATGTCTCAGCCAAATGGGCCCGCCGACAAAATGTAAACTTCTGATACGTTTTAAATGTTTTCAGTTGTAATTTAGTGTTGTTATCATCATAATTATCAACTCATTACTGTCCCACAGCTGGGCACGGACCTCTTCTCAGAATGAGAAGGTTAAGGTTAGTTCATCACGCTGGCCTTCTGCGAGTTGTTTAGCCGTGTGCGTGTTAGAATGGCAAAAACTACCAACATAATTTAATTTTAAAATCCTACCTATTTAAATAAAAGCGGAACCCATTGCACACTGGCATTTTATTTCTACCAGGAGACACATAAGTTGCATAGAGTAAAGTTAATTAGGGTTCATTTTGAATAAATTATGTTACGAAATCCTTTTTCTGTTCTAGGTTCCATTAGGTTCTTTCGCAGTATTTACCTAAGCAATTAATTTCTGGTAGAGTACCTATGTATGTCAACCAACATAAAAAAGAAATGTTGGATACTCAAATTCTGTGTCTGTGGTTTAATTTCAATGATTACGTAGATTCACACATTACATACTCTGTTATGTTTGTTATTAGATTGTTTTACGTAGATAGGTAACTAAGTATTATTTACTAGTCCCTACTAATCCCTTCATTAAGTACCTACCTAAATTCAATATCATTTTCAAGCTAACAAATGATTTACTGATGATTGATTGATGATTTGTTAATTTTTAAAGGATTTGTATTTTAGCTTGTTCACAAACATAATCAGTTTATGTCAAAAAAAGTGAGTAACAAAATAAAATATCCGGAACCCTTTATCCAAAAATACCAGGAGTAAGAGCATAAGAGGTTTGTTTTCACAGGTGAATGTATCGTGAGTACCTACTTACACCGATCAGCTGACTTGGTTGCTAGTGATGTGTAAATTTCAAGTTGAAATGTTTGGGTTTTTGGTTTCATTCCTCATATCTTCCTAACATGTAGATATAGGATTTAAAAACCTTTGCAATATAGTTTATTATGATCCAAAGAAGCCGTGCACTTGATATGTATATACCCTTTCCGTAACACGTTGTATACTTACTTGTCCCGGCAGACCTTGTTCTCATTTCTCTAAAACCAAATAATGATTATTGTTTTTTTATATTTTTTCTTCGTATTTTTCATTTTTCTCTCCATAAGTAAGTACCTTCCTCAGACTGTATCAAACATAACAAAAAAGAAATCAGCCAAATCGGTTCAGCCGTTCTCTAGTTTTGCGCTTAGCAACACATTTAGTGATTAATTTTTATTATATAGAAGATTTATTATTATTATTTATAATATTAGTAGTAAAAAAATTTTGTATTTTGTTTTCCCTCAGGTTACTTTTGCCTTGTATACTTGGGTACACACGACGTCAACATGTCAAGCTATACCAAATCACCGCTATTGCGACAGAATGCAGGCGGTCGAATGGCAAACTGTGTAGATTTATGTGTCGCCGTGTGTACACGCTGTGTGTGATAAAAAGATGAGCTAGTCAGCAGTTTTGTAAATTGTTTACAAAACGGCTAGAAATACGCGGTCATTTGAAGCATATTTAATATAGTTTCTTCATATATTTTGTAAATATTTAAAAAAGTTAGTAAGTAGGTTGTCTTGTTGAATCGGTAGAGGTAGTTTTTTGGAATAATTAATTTCAAGGTTTTAATAAAATTCAATGTCGTAGGAATTTAAAAAAAAAACTAGCGAAATAATTAAATATGATTAACTATTATTGTAATCTTGTTAACTGCTGTAGGTCCCATCCTATGTAAAAGTTGGCGGGCTCACAAATCTAAACTCCAAACTGCTACTCGGAATTTCATAGAAAATACACTTTGCTCGACCCGGACATCGAACCCGGGACCTCTCAGTAGTCTGACTTACAACTTACGATCACTAGTTTAATAATGCAGTTGACTGAAAATATAATATAGCTACTAGCTTTCCTATACCGGCCTCGCCCGAGTAGGCTGGGATTTCTTATAAAATATAGGCTACTACTCGGTAAATATATAGTTTTCTAATGGTGAAAGAATTTTTCAAATCGGTCCATTAGTTTCGAGGCCTATTCAATTCAAACAAACACAATCAAATCTTTCCTCGTTTTATCGATTACTGCCTCCATGCCATGCCATAGTAAATACTATTGAGAGAGTTGCTGCCGATTCGGTGTAGTAGTAGTGTAGTAGCTTACATAGTTTAAGTGTTTATCATGTCCTTAGTATGATGGAGCTGATGTTTCCAAAAAGGAAAAAAGCTCCGAAATAAAAAATAAATTTAAAAAAAAACTTTCCTCTTTATAATATTAGTGTAGATTAGCAGTACAAAGAAGTGTTAATCTTAATTTTGTTTGTTCAACAGACGAACCTAACATGGAACGAGAACAGCACGTTGACGTTCTACAACCAGCGCTGGTGGCACTACGAGCCGGAGCTGTCGAACGGCTCGCTCTCCGACAACATCACCAGCATCAACCCGATCATAGCGGTAACTATATCATTAACTAGCTTTCCGCCACCGGCTTCGCCCGCAATCCCACAGGAACCATACATTTTACCAGGATAAAAAGCCTATGTGCTATCCCAGACTATAATCTATCTCTGTGCCAAAGGAGGTCATCAAAAGCCCATACAACTCAGCCCAAATTTGTACCTGAGGTACATGGCAGCTGTCAAGTTGACAGTTTTTACCATGAAATCACTATAAGTATTTATTTATTTATTTATTTCGGGAAAAACAAACAGATACACACTTATATTGCTTAAAAAAAATAATATAAACATTAACTTATGTGAAACCCACAGCGTTTTCCACGTATTTTACATAAATGATTATTATAAGCTAAAAACTAAAAACTGAGCTCGAAGGAGACAATACAAATGATATTTATTACATAATTATTGTTATGGTTTTATTTTTATTTATTCTAAATAAATATGAAAATAAATGAATTGAATATAGAAATAAAAATAAAGTAGGTATGACTACGGATTTAACAGGCTATTTTTTCCAATAAGTGAACCTTCGGTACAATATTTGGGCAGATTTTGGTGACATCCTCTCATCTTTCGTTCAGCAGCTTTTGTGTGAAAGAGTAACAAAATTATCCATACATCCAAACTTTCATATTTATAATATTATTAGGTTAACTTTCAACCTTGTTGTTGGGTTATCAGTGATGGACGAAGGTGATCACTTACCATCAGATCAGGTCTGATAGCTCGCTTAATTGCCTCCTTCTTCTATAAAAAAATAATCAAAGCCCATTTAGACATTGGCTGTGTTTGGCCGATAAAAGAGTCATCAATCATTCATTAATCCATTTACTGTCCTCTCGCCTCGGCCCGAGTTTTCTCTAAGAACAATAGTCCAAAACGTCCAACGTCAAAAAGTCCAAATGTGATCCTGATTGTTGAAAACATCATTCCATTGTGGAAATTAACACTTTTTTCCGTCTATTTGTTACTTTGTCCAAATGTCGCAGCCATTTAAAGGTCTTTAAAAAAATACAACTCTCGGTACAGACGGTGGCGTACGTGATGCGTAACGAGCGGCTGATCGTGAAGGTGCCAGTGGACGTGTTCCTGCGGCTGTACCACAGCGACATGTTCCTCACGGCCAACGTGTCCTCATGGCTGTTCGACGGCATCGACGACCCAGTCCTCGACATCGCCGCCAATTTCCCCGACCTCCCCATCAACATACCCTACGACAAGTTCGGCTGGTTCTATGAGGTGAGTGGACTTCTATACGTAACAATCTCGTCTGTAATCTGTTGTAAGAGAGGTAAGGTACAGCCATTTATGGCTCAAATCGGTCAGCCCGTCGGGGGAAGTACCTCCACCTTACAGAAAACGGCAGCCAAATAGTACACTTTATTGTGTGTTGTTCCTGCAGCGAGTAAGGTAGCCAGAGCGCCTTCTAAGGACGCGCTGCGCTGGCAGCAAGAAGAATATTCCCTTAAACTGTCGGCGCAGTGAATCCTCCATAAATCTCTAAGAGGTTTTTGCAGGGTCGGCAACGCGTGAGTGACGCTTCGGTGTTGTAAACGTCCATAGGCTGCGGTAACCGTCTAGCATCAAACGGGTCGCATGCTTGTTTGCCACCCTTGTAAGATAAAAAAAAACTAGTAACAATCTATCTTATCTCAGAGCTATGGTAAGGCGCCACCGCTACATGGTAGAAGTGCCTAAATCTCGCACTAAGCGTTTTGCCTCCACATAATATATACAGTGCGAACTTCTAATGTGGAACTCGGTGTCGGAATCTTTGTTCCCCGAGACTTTGTAAGGATGGACGCGGGGAGACGAAATGAATAATGTGCCTATAAATACAATAATAATCATAATTATATACCTATGTGCGTATCGATATAGAGTACTACACTACAACTTATAATTTGGGTGTCTTCAAGACGCGAGTGAATCGATTTCTTCTAGGCAAACGCGCTCCATCGTAGACCACATCGTTGCTTAGCATCAGGCGAGTTGTGGTCAAGCGCAAGCCTATCTTAGATAAAACAAATCTATCAAACCAACCCAAACATACCGGTGAACACTTACACTTCTGCCTAACCCCTTAGGGAATACAGGGGTGATTATAATATGTTGAGGACTGTGCGCTCTTTATCAATTTTGTTCTAATTGCTATACAGTACTTTATGCAACAACAAAACTGTGATTCTTTATGTAACAACTAATTTTAATGTCGTCTCTATTTATCATTGACTAACGGAGGGGCAAAGTCCGAATAGCACAAATGCATCATTTTACAGTAGTATAGGCTAATATTATGAAGTATATTTGCATTGTATAGGCTCCGAAACTACTGGACCGATTTGAAAAATTCTTTCACCATTAGAAAGCTGCTTTACCGAGTAACATTAAATTATATAAGAAATGCTATAAAAGAAAGGCTAATTTATAAGAAATGCTTAGGTCACGCGAACCAAGCCCCTGGCGGAAAGGTAGTTAGTTAGTAGATAAATAAATTTCTTTATTTGCATAAAATGTGGTAAATACACATTTTACCGTATAACACAGCAAGCAATAGATATAATCCCAGCACATTACTTTTACATCATAACATCTGATTTTTTGTTCTATATGCAGTGTTTGTTAAATAACAAACATATTTCAGATGTCTTAATATCACTGACTCGACTATAGTCGACTATAGTAGACTATAGAATTGTGATAAGATTACGTTTACGGTTAAAAATATTTTGGTGTTAAGAAGCATCAATATTATATTTTTTTAAGATAGGTACAGTAAATCGATCTCAATCAATATTAGAAAGTAATTTTAGTATCAAATAATTATGTAGATTGCCTCGTTGGTATAGTAGTATAGTGGTCCCAAGCGCGACTGTTGCGCTAGAGGTCCTGGGTTCAATTCCCGGGCGGTAGTGTTGTTCTGTGAAATTCCCAGTAGCAACTCAGTCTGGATTTGTGTTGGTTGGTGGCAATAGATTTCGCCCTTATGATGGTATGTAATATGTGTGAAATAGTAACCATGTAGTTTCTTGCCGGTTCTTCTCCATAGGAAACGACTAATTTGGAACCGTGCACCTAGACTCGACATTTCATAAGTGCCTGTATAAGATTTATGTGAAAATAACCCTCCTCCTTCGGCAGTCGGGTAATAAAACTATTTTGATTGATTGATTGTGGCAAAAACATTGTAAGAAAAAGCCTGAGCGTTTAGAGGTGAGAGCTATTTATAAAGCTATGCGAACACAAAAACTACCTGTGCCTTGCTATGTTACCAGCGTACCTTAACCCGTAGGAATATCCCCTTGGTGGACCCTAATTTCCATAAAACGTAACAACCGTTGGTTTTCATATATTTTTTTGGAATTAAGGTTTCAATGCTGATGCACGTTCGTTGAAAATTGTGACATGCGCAAGTGCATTGTTCAATAGCGTATTGTCTGTGTATGTAGATGAATCACCGATCTGAGATCATCATACAGTATTTTGCAATATGTACTTATTTGTTCGTGTAGGTCAGTCTTTTTACTCATTGACCTTGTGGTAAGGTTTGAATACAGTCATCCTGTTTATTTCTTTTGGAAAATTCTTAATTAGGTCTTTAGTATTTAGTGGAAATGGAAGTGGGAGTCAATATATAGTTAACTAGCCATTGCCCGCGGCTTCATTCGTAGAAGTTGATTTTTCCCCCCAGTTTTTATAACATTTTTAATTGACACTCCGCTCTTATTGGTCGTAGCGTGATGATATATAGCCTTCCACGATAAACGGGCTATCTAACACTGAAAGAATTTTTCAAATCGGACTAGTAGTTCCTGAGATTAGCACGTTCAACCAAACAAACTACAGCTTTATAATAGTTAAGTATAGATTAATGGCTTAGATCGGCAATTGATCAGCAACTCTTCTGTTATTGCCGGTGTCCATGAGCAGCAATTACCACTTTATACCATCAACAATAGGTGGCTGATTTGCTTACTTGCCGACAAACCATGAAAAAGTTATTTACATTCTCGATTTCGAGTTAATCAATAGGCACCCTGCAGGGTTGGACTGGCCACATAGTCAGGGTGGCAATTGCCAGCCGGGCCCTAGCCTACACTGGCCCCCCATAGGCCTGGCTTGCGGGCCGTTTTTGAACGGCGCGATCACTTTCGAACAAATTAACTGATTTTGAACGAATTACACGAGTTGTTTAAAAATTAAAAAACCATTATTTTCCGATTCTATAAAAACTAAGTCCTTAATTTAGTTTTTTGCACGAGTTGTTATTCTGGTCTGATGCTCTTGCGCAGTTGCCGAAATAAAGTAACTTTGAAAGGTCAAGCAGCATGTAATTATGTAAATTTCAAATATAAGTACATCTCAATGTTTTTTTATATAAATAAGTAGATAGATATTCTAGATATATAAATTATCGTCTTCACAAAGCCTTTGTTTAGACTTAGAAAATGAACTCATCTTTAAACAACGATAACAACAGTACCATAGTGTTCATATCTTATCTGTAATCTTTATTATTTTTTCTTTACTATCCATGCCCATAAATTGTTGAAAACAGGTAAGTTAACATATTGTTTTTATGTACCACCGTAGCATATACTGACGTACCTAATACGATGTTTTTGTAATACGTCTATGATATGAAGTCCGCGTCCGCGGACTCTGGGTGGTCTTTTAAGAGGAAAGAGTGCCCCAGTGCCCCCCTCTATGTGCTAATGGTGGCCACCGGGTAGGTTTTAGTGGTAAGGATCTCATATCCACGGTATAATAAAATCCCCCCAAAAACCGACAGCCCTTTAAAGGTTTTACCCCCCGTAGACGAAAAATATGATTAACAGTTCTTTTTAATAAATGAAAAAATCAACAAGCAGGCACGACTCGAACCTGGATAACTATACCAGACGCTATGACCGCTAAGCCACCGCGAGTCCCCCGCCCCCCGCACGGTTGTCATACGGTAGACAATGGTTAGTGGTATTCAGAAGACCGAATAGCCAAATAGCCAATTTATAAATAGCCAATAGTATTGCCAATTTGGTTGCGGAGGTCTGATAGCAGACGCGTCATGACAAATATTGAAATATGCAGCATCGGGTTAAATTGAAACTGATCCTAACTAATCTAATGATGGGGCTACCGTCAGCTTAATTTAATATAATTATTTTGAGGTAGTAGAATAATTCTAGTCAAGATAATTTGGGTAAATACAACTGCATTGTCAAGTATTATATATATTATATATAAAGCTCAAATGTGATTCCGGTTTGAAAAGTAACGTCGCCAGTCAATACAGTGAAAGCGTGACTGCTACGTCAGAGGTCCTGGTTTCGATCTCTGGATCGAATAGAGTTATTCGGTTTTACTGTGAAATTCCCAGTAGCAGCTCGGAGTCTGGATTTTTGCCCGATTGATGCCAATGGACTTGCCCCCATTACATGGGATCTGAACATAGCAGCGAATTGAGTACACCCCTGCCTACCCCTTCGGGAAACAGGCGTGAGGCAGTATGTATGAAATTAATCATTAATCAAATGTTACTGTAATTTCAATGTTTCATAAATATTTGATTTTTTGGAGATTTTACACAGCACCATCTAGGCCTTAAACTAAGCAGAGCTTGTACTATGGGTACTAGAGATTAGTTATAATACTTATTTTTAAATACATACTTATTGTATATAAGAAACAGCCAGACAAAAACAAACACTTATATTCATCACATAGATATTTGTGCCCTCTGGGAATCGAACCCACGAACTCGTGATTAGGAATCCGGTACCTACTCGAACCGCTAGACCACAGACGTCATCTCAAATACAAGTATTTACTGTATACAAAATTTTATAAAAGAAAATCATTGAAGTAAAAGTATACCGTGTTTATTGTAGCATGACATTGGCGAGTCAAACGACTCGTTATGTAAAGATGGCGCAATTTGCTGTTGCCGCAAGCATTTGATTGGTGTCACCGTGTTATGAGCATTGCTATTTAGCAATATAAAGATTATAAACAATAAAATTGGACGGAGATAGCGGAGACGTTTGCTCAGCAAAGGGTCATCATCATAATCATCTTCCTACCCTTGTCCCAATTTTTTTTGAGGTCAGCGCTGTATAGAAGGTGGACATCGATGCACGTCCGAATACCATGAGTTCAGTACCTGATTCTGGACCGAACGCCTGAACCTGATCTGAACGACTTTAACTTAAAATTTACCGTAACTGTAACTTTTTTCATCAAATTTACATTTTTTTCTGCAGTTTTTATTTCTTGAACACGTAAAAAACATTATTTCTATCTACCCAATTTAGATTTATAATAAAAAAAAAAAAATGATCGTTTATTTCGGATCGCGCGCGTGATAATATTCACTGCGGAGCGTTATAATCGCGTTTTTAG
Source organism: Acronicta psi (assembly GCA_946251955.1). NCBI lineage: Eukaryota > Metazoa > Arthropoda > Insecta > Lepidoptera > Noctuidae > Acronicta > Acronicta psi. Next base: position 14,292,094 of record OX276475.1, on the reverse strand, counting down.
CAATACACTGCGCGCTCAAAAATGTCAATATCTGTAATAACCGATTATTTCTACATGATTGACCTAGGTCATTTTATTTTTGTACCGTGAGTGATGATACCTTGTCCCTTCCGCCTTGTATTTGCAGTATATTATATTCTTTTGTTCCACTTATTCCTGGCTGCCGTAAACTTAGTACTCTCTTTTATGAGGGGATCTCAATTTAATCAATTTTCTTTTTATAGCACTTTCCATGCTAAGATTAGCCAGACTGGCGGGTAGAACTCGAAACCTGCGTCTTCTGGTTAAAAACGCTAACGTCACCTTGAGACGTGTATTTAGAATGTGAAGGAAGATTTCGACTTGGCGAGTACCGGGGGCTACCGCAGCGAGGACAGATTTTTTTTCTAGCCCACTTTGTCCCACTGCTAGGCAAAGGCTCCCTCCCCTCTTCTCTTCTGCTCTTCAGATCATCTTTGCTTCTAGCCAACATCATTCAATTTGTTTGGGACAATAGTTATGAGAAAACAAATAAATACTGTAGTTTTTTTCTTTTACTTATTAGTATGAGTAAAGAATAAAAACTATTGGTATTACGGTACCTACTTATCGCGGTTTTAAGGCTCCTCGACAAGCGAGTCTGCGGTTAAATTATTGCGGTTACTTGCAACTGTCCTGTTTAGAATACAAAGTATTTTATTATATTGGGGCCTAAAGTAGGTTTAGACGTGCTTTATTTAGAAATGTTACACTACAAATCTGTATGTTTTTATCATCAGTGTATATTTGTGTGCTTTACCTCAAAACTAACCGTTACTTGCGGTTTTACTCGCGTTTCAAATAGGTAGAAGACTATAGATTCCCTTTGGTTAAGCCGTAAAGTAGTCTGTTTCTATCCTTCGGATACAATTTGGCTCTTTGCCAATTTTTTTATAGATTTTAATCAAAACCTGTTCAGCAGTTTCTTCAATTTCGGAGCCCATTCAATGCAAACAAACTATCAAATATTTCCTTTTTATAATATTAATAGAGAAAATGGACTAATGAATTTTGGATCATAACATAAGCCCGGTGCCCGGTGCACCCTGGGCAGTTAACCTCGCGATTTCAAATATTTTTGCCACAGTTAAAATGTAAAAATGTCTAGGTACGTATTATATTTTCTTTGTTTCATTAAATGCTGAGCTGCAATACCCCTCCAAATTCAGATATTAAATGCTTTACGTGCAGCAATCGTAAATAGATTGCGTCACCCAGCACATCGCGATCGGCAGAATTCCTTCATGGATCATACGTGCATACACGCAACTTTCTCTATTGTGTAATGATGCACAAGTTACTAATAAATGTGGCTGGGAAGTTGGGAACAGCCTATAAATCAGCTACATAGGCTTGAGTGCGGAAAATCCTTATATGTATCGTCTGCCACCTGTGAGGCGACTGGGTATGTTGTACTAGTACCAACTAAATACAACATGCACCATTAAAAAGGCCTTACAGGACTATGCCGATATGAAACGCATAGAGGAGTGCCTAGGGTTAGAACACTCACGACATTTCCTCGGCTGCAGCACCACAAGAGTCTCAAAATTCGTTCTGAGCAACAGAACTGACAAAGCCCGAGCTGTCATTGGAGCTCTTACAGGGCACTACACCACAAATGACATGCTCCATAAAATGAAGCTAGCTTTGAATAACGACTGCAGAGAATTCAAGGAAACTATGCAGCACATCCTGTGCGATTGTGACGTCCTCGCGACGAAACGACGAGTCAACGATGACTCTTCTCGGCAACGGGTACCCGAAGCCGGAAGATTTTAGGTTCCTTCCTCTCAGTAGGTTAGCCGCCTTCGTAAACCACTTCTTCAAAGAGTAAGGAATATACGGTAATGGGGACAACACAAAAGATCCCATTGGGTCGAAGTGTTGCTGGTTGTACCAGCCCCCAAAGTAAGATAAGATAAGAAATACAATAAAAACCTCACTTGCGTTCCCTCGCCTTACAGTCACGGTCATGAGATTCGAAACATTTACCACAACCATGACAGGATCTGTTGTAGGCCTACACGGGGAACAGCCCAGTCCTCTCAGAAAGGAGGCCTTAAGCGATACAGCTGATTATGAGGAAAAGGTGGCAATCCAGGGCTTTTGTTACAACAAACCTAAAAAGCGGTGCCTTCCATACGACACCACAACCTGGTCCAATGCAATGTGGTGTTCCTGCTCGAGCCAGGAGCAGCCCCTCTCCAGGATTCTACTTAGCTTCACCGTGGGCCTTCAAATCATGGTTACTAAGCCGTGAAAACACGAGAACCATTTGCAATACACCTCAGTCTAACAAATCGAGGAAATGTAATTTTTATACATGACGTTATAACCTTATAAAAAATTCCACGCTTCACAAAATACTGTTCTGTACTGTACTGTACTGCACAGTACATGCATTGTTATCATATCATCGTGTATTGCATGTTTGTTTGTTGGGAACATTGATGACTTATAATTATGGACACTGAAATCATTACCACATATATTTTTAGACTAGCTTCCCGCCAGCGGCTTCGCCCGCGTGGTCTTGATAACTTTTTTCACCCGTTTTTGCAACATTTTTCATTGCTACTCTGCTCCTGTTAGTCGTAGCGATGGTATATAGCCTTCCCCGATAAATGGGGACCTAACACTAATACAACACACGAAAGAATTTTTCAAATCGGTCCAGTAGTCTCGGAGCCTATTCAATTCAAACAAACAATCAAATCTTTCCTCTTTATAATAATTGTTAGCAGAGATATAATTTTTAGTACGCCTCATAATTTTAATATATCACACAAATAACCTAATATGATTACACAATAAAGGACATAACATACCTATTACACACCTAAAAAAAAAAAAAATATGATAGTGATGTAATCAATTTAGTCTGGATTTAGTCTGAGCGTATCAGTAGGTAGTAATTAGCGCTACGTTGCAGTAACAGCAGCATCTGAGTCACGTGCAGATAAGAGTAATATTGCTAAACGTGAGGTAGCTTAATTATTATTTAATTAGTTAATAAGAGGCCTGTTTTACGACCGACCAGAGAAATTAAAAAATAGAACAAAAGGAGTCATCGAAATCGGCCCAAAGGTTGTAACGAAGGTACACTTGTAAAAAAAATACACTGTATTACGCTGGTTAAAATTCTAGTCGTACTTTTTTTTAATGTTGACTGGAGGATAAGAAAAAACTTTTAATTTAAGAAAAATCACGCCATTTTGGCACACTATTAGCTGTTTAATTGGCTGTTTCGTAATGATTTCATAGTAAAATCTGTCAGTATCAGTTTCGGAATGTCAAACGCGCGCTCCTCAATCTCACTCAATTTAGTGCACACGCACTAAAAGTAGCCTATGTCCCTCCTCAGGCTCTAGACTTTTTGTGTAAATTTCTTTTAAATCGATTCAGTAGTTTTGGCTTGAAAGCGCGACAGACAGACAGACAGACAGACGCATTTCGCATTTATAATAATAGTAAGGAAAGGATTGGGACATATCTTCCACTGCACCACACTTACGGAATAAAATAGCGCTAAGTATTGGAGAATTAGACCTGCCAATAGAGACCAACGGGCCAGTCTCATTTCCAATATCTATGGTTCCACCATCAATAAACCAACCCTCTCCCTCCACAGCGCAACGGATCCATAGAATTCGACGGGTCGTTCAACATGAACACAGGTGCTGCAGACTTCTCCCGACTAGGGGACATTCAGCAGTGGCGGTTCTCTAACAGGACAGACTACAGAGGGGAGTGCGGGGAGGTGAAGGGGTCTACCGGAGAGCTGTGGGCGCCGGAGCTCGGCCAGCCAGAGGTGTATGTGTTCGCCTCAGACATATGCACGTGAGTATATTCCTCATCATCATCATCAACCCATTAACTGGCACTGGTGACCTGTACCGGTTTTATAAAACCTATTAGGTACAGGCACCAGTTCTCTCACAAAACAGGTTGCTCTGACAAAAATAATAATTAAGATCTATTTTTTTATCGTTGATGGGTTTGCGCTTGACAACAATCTCACCTGATGATAAGTTGATGTGGTCTAAGATGGACCGCGTCTACCCATAAGATGCCCATTCACTCTGGCCTTGAAAAGACCTATGTTGTAGGCGTCAAGGAACACAGTCGCCGGAAGAAAATTCCACAACTTCGCTGTGCGCACAAGGAAAGATGAAGCGAAACGCTTAGTGTCGCAAGTTGGAACGTCTACGACATAGCGGTGGTGACACTTCCGACGCCTAGTTAATTTTAACCCATATATTGTAACTTTTGTGAAGAGAAATAATAAATATATAAAAACTGTCCCACTGCTGGGTACGGGTCTCCTCTCAGTATGAGAGGGATTAGGCCATAGGCCACCACGCTGGATGCGGGTTCTTCACACGCCCGCCGCCGAGAAAATCTCTCAGGCATGCAGGTCTCCTCACGATGTTTTCCTTCACCGTTAAAGCGAGTGATAATTACGCATATGATTTTGAAAAGTAAGAGGTGCGTGCCTTGGATTTCAATCAAGACCTTTGACTTAGCAGTCCAGTGGTTATGGCCCCTAAGCTATCACTGCTTCACAAATTTAGGTAGTCGGGTGTTAATTCAGAAAATAATATAAAATAAGGGTCCGGAGAGGAATGGGCCTGTAATTTGTTACTGACTGACGCATGAAGGTTTAATTTAGTTAAAAACTCGTATTTGTGGTAACATTAAAAGTAGGCATTTTAATCTTAAATTTATACCCGATGAGTTCAGTGACCTGACGCTTGGCCTTCTGAATGTGATAAGAGTATAAGACTTGAATTCATTATAACCTTAAAATAAAACTACTTTTTACGGATTTGCACGACCCGATAAAATCCGTAAAAAGTAGTTTTATTTTAATACGTGTAAGTGTCCGAATCCAGTAATAGCCTGTTCGAATTTGAATACTTTTGGCGACAAATCCAACAAATCAAAGATCATGAACATTAGTCCAGCAGTTCTCGAGTTAGAATTATTGTAACAAACCCGACTTTGTTTTATATAATATCTATAATATAAAAATTTATCGCCGAAATATTTGTACTCGCATTACTTCCGAAAAACTGCACCAGATTTGATAATTATTTGTGTGTGTTCTTTATTGTCAGGAGAAGGTGAAAAAATTTATTAAAAAACGATAGAAAATATTAAAATTATCCGAAACGTGAGTGCTAATGAGACAGAAGACTGTGAGATGTCTTCAATTCATGGAAGTAGTAAGTATACAATAGGAATGTGCACTTATGAAGAAAAACGGTCTAAGCGAGATAGTTAGGGTGGAGCAACTCATCTCGCTCTATTAGAGTGACCATGATTTTTGTCGTCAAGAGAGACCATGTCAGTTTTATGTTATATGACAGGATTTGTGAAATTAGTTTATTTTTCTTTCTACTAAAGAAAAATATTTGCAGTAAGCATAGGCACTGTTGTTGTAATTGCATATTGCCGTCTGTCGCATAAAAATTGGTAAAAGCGTTGAACTGTTGATCATGAGATAAATATATTTATGTGATAAGCACAAGTGTTTGTGTTGTTCTGGGAGTATGTTATAATAATAATATAAGCCTTTATCCAGACAACTATTGCATTAATTTAACATTGACGACTCTGGTGAGTCGATGACACCGACAACTTTGTCTGTTTGCCCAGCTTTGGCAAAGGCCTCCTCCAATTCTTTCCACTCTCTCCGGTTTACCGCTTTTCTAGTCCATGTTTTCCCGGCTATTGCCTTTATTTCGCCTTCCCACCTTCGAAACTATCTACCTCGTTTCCTCTTTCTATTTCTAGGATACCAAAATACAATATTTTTGTTCCATTTTTCAGTGCCTCTTAATAGGTGACCTGTCTTTTCTGTGTTTTCTTATTCTAGTTGTGACGTTTTCTATTTTTGTCCGTTTCCTAATGGTTTTATTGTTGATTTTGTCCAATTTCTTTATATTCAACATGCTTCTCTCCATTGCTGTCTGGCATGTTTCTAGTTTCTTGATTGCGCTTTAGTAAGTGCCCAAGTTTGGGAGTTTCTTATGTATGTACCAAAAAATATGCATTATACCATGTCTAATGCGCTAAAGAGGGCACCACCGAAGTGTAGTGCGCGATGGCGCCCAGACGTCCACTGTCGTCTCAAAAAGTCAACTGGTCGTTCGTAATCATCAATAAATAATTATAGTCGACATAACTAATATTTTTTATTGTCGTCAAAACATACATGTCCTTTTAAAGTCTGACATAATTTGAAAACATTGTCACCCGAAAGGCCCCTCAACCCACCATTTGTGACGTAAATTAAAATTATATAATTGGTAGACTCGGTCCCGTGTACCGGGATTTTCAGTCTTAGATTTTGCAATAATTAACTTTAAACATAAATACTACCAACATTTTCAGCAAAATGAATAATCATGATTATTTAAAGTATAAGTAGGTTGATAGTTTGGTTATTAAAATACATTGATAATAAAACAAAGGCATCTTATAAATAACAAAGCTCGTTTATTAGTGTTTATACGATTTCACTTAAATAATAAAAAAACAAAATAATAAAAAACAACAGTTAAACAGTGAAATAGTTGGAATTTTTCGATACGTCCGGTCTCGTAGACATTTACGTTACCATTGGTGGGTTAAGTTTGTAACCTGTGAGTGGATTTGTTAGAGCCAGTATATGATTAATTTCCACATCCTTTATACGCAACACCTTTTCACTATTTTATACATTCTTCACAAATAAAATAACAACAAAAAATCACGGAACGAAAATGACGCGATGTCATTGCCATTGTTTTAAAGTTGTCATATCAAAATTTCAAAACTAACCATAAACCTAAAAAGTTCTATTATATTTCAAGAATTTACTCAAAAAAAATACTTTTGACTTTTCTTATCTTTATTTCATAAAAACATATTTTACGCAGTAGTTTATCTAGCAATGTATAACTCTATAATATTTTTTGGATCAGATACCCTAGCCTCGTGGAAAATCTACTAGACGATTTGAAAATTCTTGTATGGCAATTTATTAAAACGAGACACAATCCCCTACCCTAACCTCTCTATCTGACCGTAACGTATTTCGGTTTAAATATAAAGTTTAATAGATTGCAATAAGGTCGGTTTTACGTTGAGTTGTTGAGCCGAGTACGCATTCCGGATGTAAACGAAGTGTAACGAAGTTTGACATATTAGTTCCATGCTTCAATTATATTGACAAAACTGACAGACAGTATTGACGTTGTCTTCAATTATATTGACAAAACTGACAGACAGTATTGACGTTGTCTTTCAATTATATTGACAAAACTGACAGTATTAACGTTGTCTTCAAGTATATTGACAAAACTGACAGTATTGACGTTGTCTTCAAGTATATTGACAAAACTGACAGACAGTATTGACGTTGTCTTCAATTATATTGACAAAACTGACAGAAAGTATTGACGTTGTCTTCAATTATATTGACAAAACTGATAGTATTGACGGCAAAAAATATGGCGGTATGAAGGTTAGCTAGTATTAAATAAAGATTACGATATTAAGACGCTCTATTACGTATTTACAGGTACTTAATTCTGGGCAAAGACAAGGAGGTGACCGTGGAAGGCATCACGGGCGTGCAGTACGCCGCCAACGAGTCAGTGTTCGACAACGGACATAAGTACCCGCGTATGGTACGTACTCAACTCTAAATGATGTCATCCATCATCATCATTTTTTTATACCACTAAGGTGGCAAACAATCATTCGGTCCGCCTGATGGTAAGCGGTTACCGTAGCTTATGGACGCTTGCAACACCAGGGGGGTATCACTCGCGCGTTGCCGTCCTGAAAAACCTTTTAGAGGTTTAGGAGAGAAGGATTCACTGCGCCGACAGTTTGAGGGAATATCCCCTTATTTGATTTATGGTCAACTTTCAACATAAACAGTCAACTAAGTAGTTTATTGTGGTGTTGTAGGCGTGTTACTGCGGCGAGGTCCGCGACAGCGAGTGCATGCCGGCGGGCGCGCTCAACGTGTCGGCGTGTCGCTTCGGCGCGCCCGCCTTCGTGTCGCTGCCGCACTTCCTGCACGCCGACACGCACTACGCCAGCAAGGTTGACGGACTCAACGCTACAGAGTGAGTAACACTGCATTTCACTTACATATTATACAGCTTATATTACTAATATTATACACTGTATATCACTTACATATTATACAGCTTATATTACTAATATTATACACTGTATATCACTTACATATTATACAGCTTATATTACTAATATTATACACTGTATATCACTTACATATTATACAGCTTATATTACTAATATTATACACTGTATATCACTTACATATTATACAGCTTATATTACTAATATTATACACTGTATATCACTTACATATTATACAGATTATATTACTAATATTATACACTGTATATCACTAACATATTATACAGTGTATATCACTAACATACAAGGTGGAAGGGACATCGACACACAATCGTCGTGACAAGGTTTCATTCAAGGACAAAAATAAAATGACCTAGGTCATTCATGTAGAAAATAATCGGTTATTACAGTTATGGACATTTTTGAACGCGCAGTGTATTGCTAAAAACGCGATTATAACGCTCCGCGGTGAATGTTATCGCGCGTGCAATCCCAAATAAATGAAGTAATGATTTTTTTATTATAAATCTAATTTAGGTAGATAGAAATAATGTTTTTTTAAGCGTTCAAGTTAAAAAAATACTGCAGAAAAAATTGAAAAATTGATTTAAAAAAAAAGTTACGGAAAATTTCAACGCAGAGGGGTTCAGAATCATGTACTGAACTCATGGTATACGGATGTGCGTCGATGTCCCTTCCACCTTGTATTATTATACAAGGTATATCTGTATCACTAACGTATTATACAGCATGTAGTCGACAATACCAAATGAACGAATAAAATTGATCAATGATTGATTAAAACACTTACCAAGTCAGGGTCTGAAATGGCATTTTGAAGAAGAAGCCACTGTATATTTAATGGTATAAACGAAATGTCGTTTACACCATTAAATAAATAAATTTACAATTTTTAAAATAGATTCAAGTTTATTATTTATTATTAGTTCTTAGGTATTTTTTGAAGGCGGTTTGTTTTTTGTTTATATAGATAACAAAAAAAATATAAATCCTGACTTATAGTATTTTCCATTAACAGAGACATGAACTTCCGTCTTTCGTTGGAGATGTTCACGGGGATGCCGCTGGCGGTCGGGGCGCAGCTGCAGATAAACTTGCTCGTGAGACATGTGACTGGAATTACGTGAGTAGAATTATAATGTATCTTTACTTATTATACAATACTTATTACACATTGTATAATAATAACATACGATTACTTATTATACTATACTTATTATACATTGTATAATAATAACATACCATCACCCTAAAGGGGGTAGGCAGAGGTTTACTAATGTACACCCACATTTCGCCGGTATGTTTAGGTACAGGTAGTATATTTTAAACGTGGACGAATCCATCTTCTGCATTTATTTAATATTTAAAATAGTGGACTTATCTTTTTGTATTTTTTAAGCATTTTCCACGCTAAGATTACAAGTTATTTTTAATGAAGGAAAAAATCGGCGGGCGGGCAGGATTCGAACCTGCGTCTTCTGGTGTACCGAACCAGAAGACGCAGGTTCGAATCCTGCCCGCCCGCCGATTTTTTCCTTCATTAAAAATAGTGGACTTAGTGAAAATTATGTATTTTGTTGTTTGCCAGAATAAACAACGCGTTGCCTGACGCGGACACGCTGGTGCCGATGTTCTGGTTCCGGCAGGAGATGTCCACCACGCCGGAGTACGCGGCGCTGGCTCGCTCCGCGCTGCGCCTGCGCTACTGGGTGCCCTACGGACTCTACGCACTCACCGTCAGTATTGCAAACTATATTATTTTTATTTCGACTGTTCATAATAAAAAAACATGATCACAAAAATGTTCAGAAGACCCCAAAAACATGTAATGACTAGTACACAAGCGCAGTGCTCATCTAGGAAAACACATTCTAAATCCAGATGAAATAAAGGAGCTTACCCCTAAGCAGATCCTGCAGTTTGTGTCAGCCGCAGGATTTAGCGGTGAACTCTAAATTTCATCAAGCGGCGATCACAACAGATTGTGACACGATCTTAGTCGCTACACTGTTGACAGAGTGGTCGTGGTCGTCACATCAGGGGCGGTGGCACGCTTCACAATAATTCGTCGCCATTCCTCTCGTACCGCAGCTTTTCTGGTGCACTCATGTAGTGGACCATTCAATGCAACTTTTATCTGGTCTGTCCAGCGCATTGGTATCTGCCACGAGCTGTTGTGGCGTCAACTTTCGCTTGTACTACAAGGCACGTGACATGTGACACGATAGCCGCGAACAAAATAATAATAAAATATGCCTAGTGTTAAAAAATTTTTGTTTTGATATTGAACAGCCTATTTGTACATAATATGTAAAGTTAGCTAGATTTTTATCATTATAATAAGCTGGTCCCATTACCATTCTCAGTGGCAGTTCGAAGTTCATATTTAGCAATAGGCAATAGACAAAGCCCCCTAAAGGACCAAAAACATACTGGTGTGCTGCCTGTGCCCACTATTTGGCAGAGATCCACATAAAAATAGGCGCAATATATTATAAGAGGTGTATTTTTCAGTACTCGATACACAAATAAAATGACTCTCATCATTATGAACAACTTTAAATGGGAGCAACCTTAATATTGTCTATAAAACAGCTGTTCCGATGTATATTTAAATTGTTTTTTTTTAATATTTTCAGGTAGTTGGCATAGGATTGCTAATAGGAGGTATAGTAATATTAATAAAGAAATTACTGAACTCGCCGGAAACCACGCCGATATTAGGAGAGTCGTCGTCACAAGAGTCCTAATGACCCATTGACTGACAAACTGGTACGTAAGTGATAACATGACCACTGAAAGTGGCAAGGAAATATTTTAAGTGAAGAAAAAATACACAGGGTGTATGAAGTAAGTGTTCTAGTATTGACAAAAATGTTTTAACATCTCAGTCAATTTTTATAAGTTGTTTTTAGTGTAAACACGGAATCATAAGTGTTGCAATCGACAAAATATTTGACCAATTATTGTTTGACAGTTCTTGTAGATAGGTATATTATATAAAAATAATATTTTGGTGGCGAGTAGGTTCCCTAGCGGCCAGCCTCGGAACTAACTTAGAGTAAATCGCTGGAAATTTGCAGACGCTGTCAGTGTTGCCAACCAATTATTTTTTAATTTCTGCGTGCTAAAGGTTTTTTAATATAATGTTTCTCGAAAATTTGAATCATCCTTCATCTGTATCGTTTCGGCTTTGATCAGTTCCGCAAAGGGCCACTAGGGAAGTTTAATCGTTACCAATACTTGATCACAACTTTACCTCTTATTTCAAAACACTACCCAAGTATGCGCATGATCACTGTAGACTAGACTATAACATTATAATAATAATAAAATTTATTTAAACTGGCAATCATTTTATCGACTGAAAAGTTGACATAAACCCTTGGTGAGTATGCTTGCTGTGGGTAGTGGGCTTGAGCATTGTTACAATACGCTTTAGTGTGTCTAGTGATTGTTGACGTCATAATAATTAGTCTTAATCTAGTGTTATGAGCTTCCCGTGTAGTATACTGCCATTAAAGTTCCAAAAATAATGTATACAGGATGTTTATTTACGACAAAAAATAAAATGAATGACGTAAGTGTATAAAATAATTTAGGTTCTAAAAATGTCTATTTAAAATTTTACTGCTTTAAAATATTTTTTGGTAATAAAGTTTCCCTTATTACTTACTAAAGATGGTATAAGAAAAATTCTACTTTTAAAAAAGCCCTAATATCTCTTTTTGTAATACAATGACGCTTGAACGAGATGAATGTTTTTTAACCATCTTTTGTAATGAAACAGGGGTTTTGTTAGTCTTTAAATAAACAGTTTGTGTATGAGGGCATTTGTAGATAATGCTCAATGTATATTTCGTATGTGCCTTAAAATGCTACAAGCTATAATTAAAACGTTGTTGCAGATATAAAATAGTGAACAATTTAGAACAATATGGCGTATTTTACTTTTGTATTTATATTTTATGAAATATTTAAGGCCTGTTTATACAATTTTTCATGTGAAATAATAATAATATTTTATTGTGTTTGTAATTTATTTATCTATATACTTATAGATAGTGTAAATAAAAAAAAACTGATCAGAAAATAATCATTAATTTCTTATTTATGGAATCTGTGCATTTTGAATCGTGACTTTAGTCAAAAACACCCTGTTAAGTATAAAATAAAATCACTATAAAAGTTACCTAATCGTTTGTACAGGGTAAACAAAGCCAGGTTTTTTGTTACGGAGCCACTCATTCCTCGTAAATAGTAACCAAAGATACACTAATTTAGATGTTTTATTTTTCAAAGTTTTTATGTTTCAAGTCTCCGTGTATATGTGATTAATCATGAAGGCAATAATCTTCCAAACATAACAGTTACCATTATAGTGTTGTACCTAACTTGTATCTCTTCCTCTTTTCAAATTTAAGAGCTCAGCTCTTTTCGATCTGCTGCCGTTCGTTTTACCTCTACACGACTAGCTCATGAATTTTTCCCTTGACTTGCTCATAGAAACTTCGTCTGGGTCTTCGCATTCCCCGTATGTATGTATGTTTCCACTTATGTATTTGCTTCCTTATTTATATTTGACTCGCTGAAAATCAGCAGTGACTTCAGAAATTGGTATGTAAATCAAAATTTTCCTCCATTTGTCAATTCGGCAAAAATAGTTATTAGGTATTTCGACACACTTTATTATAGTCGCGCGGAACTAGTTGGCCGCACCTTAGAACGGCGGGACGGAGGGGCGGGGTCGCCAACGCGCGTTGGGGCGGAGGGGCGGGGGCGCTTGTTTTCGTTCACAGTAACCCGCCGCCTCACTCCCGTCCCTACTTAAGGCGCGGCCAACTAGTTCCGCGCGGACTATAGCGGTTATTTTTAATTTTGCGAAGTCACTATCATATTGAGATTTTTAAACACTTTATTTATTGTTACCACAATTAATTAGTTTGATCACATTTTTTGTTCAAGAACTGATTTTGAACATCTTTTTATATTCTTATCGTTCTGCGATTGTCCCATGTCTTAAATAATATGTAATAAAGCACATTATATAGCATATAATAGTAATAAACATAAGAATATGTAATAAAGCGCAGGGGACCATCCGTTTAAAGTTTTTTTTTATGATAGGCTAATAAATCTATATAGTTAAAAAAAAAACAATGTTATAGACTAATTAGCCATCCTGTTTAATTGTATTCCAGAGGTTTCTATATTGTTATAAATAAGGAAATTATTGTTATATAATTAATTATGTTTTTTATAATTATTTTATATAAATGTACTTATATTTCTTTAAGTGTGATAATGAATCGTGTATAGGAAAATTTAAATAATGTACTATGTATATATTTATTTACATTTTTTTTTTATGAAAATATCTACAACTCTCTGATTTCAACTGATGTATGTAACCTGTTTTACCACCTCTGGATAGCCGCTAACTGCTGGATAATAAAAAAATGAAACAAATTTTTAATGAAATTATCTGCCAGTTAATTTAACGGGAACTTACGTAGGAGCTGGTGAAACAGGCCCTTAATTTAATAATAATAATAATATTCAATAATACAATCAATGACTGTCGAAAAAATTTGGTATTTAGTTTAATTTTATACACGCAGAGATCTCAGACCTTCAAAGTAATGTAACTGGATCTACTGTGATTTTTGGTTTAAATAATAAATATATATACGAAAGTATTGTTATAATAGTTTAGTTTTAAAATTACCTATTCACCTTTAAACAAAAAAAAATCGAGCAAGTGGATCGCGTATGGAAATCTTGCTTCTACTGTTGCGATTGCCTGGCGACGGGTCAGTCGCATGCAGGTACCTGAATATATACTAGTGTTGCCGCTCGATAGTCCACTACTTATTGATAGACTATCATTAGTTTAAGCAAAAACTATAGTTTCGATAGTATTGCTAGCAATACTATCGATCAACAGCTTTACTATCGATAGTATCGTTTCTAATGATCTATAATATCGTTTCTAACGAGTAATACTATCGATAATATTGTTTCTAACCAGCGATACTATCGATAATATCGTTTCTAACGAGTGATACTATCGATAATATCGTTTCTAACGAGCGATACTATCGATAGTATTTCTCTAGCAAAACCATCTATAGGTACTATCGGTTGGGTACATGTTTTTGGCGTTTTACAATCGAATGTAAAACTATCGATTTTTCGGCAACGCTAATGTATAATGTATGTACCATATGCCTGCCGGTCACAGCTCTGAGGCCGGAGATCTCCGGCGCTCAGTATGCTATACACATGGGGAGACTGGTGGATGCTTTCTCTCTCCCATAATTAGCTCGCAGTAAGAGGCGGCAGGTTCCTACGCGCTTTCGCTACCAGCTATAGATTGGATGGCGAGGCATCGCTTGCCGTACCGCCACTGCACAACACTGCTCAAATTGCATTATTATAAAGAATAAATAAAAAATTTGAAAACCCCAGACGGAAAATAAAATTTTCCATTTTGTGATGGCGGCCATCTTGGATTTGAAATTTATCATAGTCTATTATAGTATTCTACAAGTCAAACTAGTGTTGTCAATGACTCAGTTGTTTAAGTCCTTTAAAATATGACTTAAACAACTAGTTCAGACTAAAAAGACTAATAGACTAACAAGACTATCTTTAGACTAATAAGACTAGCTTGAAGACTTAAACAGCTTAACGACTCAGTCCTTTAAGAAAATGCTTACACCTTAGTCGGTTAATAAAATCTTATACAGCTAGCCTTTTAAGTCTTTGTCCCAATGATAATAACTATCCAGCAATATTCGTGGTTAATAAATCGCAATAAACCTTTTTCTCGGTCTCCTGCCGGCCCTGTCGGACATACAACATGTTTATTATATTAAACACGTAAATTTTATTTTATGCTAAACAAGACTGAAACGTCGCTTATATAATTTTAAAGTTTAAAATAGTTGTACGCTCTTGCACGTTACGTCTACATTGTTTGTCATGTCAATTCACTTGTCATGAGTAGATTGCTGTTCTGCAGACCTTTTGATGAATGATAAGTTCAATGTGTACTTATTTATATTGGCTGTCCAGTCTTTCTTTTAGAGTTTAGCTAGTGCTTAGTAGTAGTTACTGCAATGGGGATTAGTCTTTTTGATAATTCTTAAAAGATGGAGTAAATTTAAGTCTTTTTCATAACTAATCAATCATACACGACTCCCTAGGCGAGTCTTTTTAGTTCAAACTTAAAAGCCTTAAAAGACTTACAAGCCTTATAAGACTAACACGCCTTATAAGCCTTAAAGCACTAGAGACTATGCTTATTCTACGCAAACCTTAGTCGAGAACTAAAAAGACTTAAGAGACTAAAAGCTAAGGGTTTAAAGGACTAAGTCAGTCTTTAGCTGTCAAAATGTAGTCTAGTCGCTTCATACACGACTTAAACGACTGAGTCTCTTTCATCACTAAGTCAAACCCTTTCATTTGATACCCATATTGAGGGAGTTTTGAAAAAATATGTAATCTGATAGGTATGTTGTGGCGGCGGCCATCTTGGACTGATTTTCATCAAACATATCTAATATCGGTTTACCCGCTCGGGAGCTACGATGCCACAGACAGACACACACACACACACAAACAGACACGTCAAGCTTCCAACAACCCGTTGTTTTTGCGTCGGGGGTTAATAATAAAAAAGTTAAGAGAGATTACTTCATGGCGCCACTGCATGCTATCGATGGACTGGGTGTGAAAGATTACTAGAGATAGCATCTAAATATTAATGTTTTTGGTATTTACCTAATCATGGCGAGACGTTATGTTGTATGCTCTATACCTAACACACCTGTTTATCGCAAACTTACGATAATAATATCGATAACGCTTGTTTATGGGAAATCGGATTTAATAACAAAAATTCCTGTATAAAAAATTTGTTAAACCAGTTGCTTATCTAGAATTTAATCTTGTTTATCTTTTATATCGTCTGTGCATAGGTAATTTGATTTGTTCAAAATATGAGAAAAATAAAAAGTACTACCTACAAGAATTCAAACTTTAGACAAAGATTTAATGATAGAGAACAAAATTATTTTACAAAACTTATTAGTTTTATTTATTTGATTACAATTTTTACGATACATTTTGTTTTAAATAATATGCATATTACCAGATATAGGATACTTAATAATATTAAGATGTGTATACTTGATTGTTAAGTTGTTTTTATTTATTTTTGTTGTATACTAAATAGGTATAATACCTGCTTAATACAAAATAACATTATAATAAAAAAAACTAATAATAACTTTGTATCGTCTATAGAAATACGCGTATCTACATAATAGCATCATCGAGAATACGATTATTTTCCTAATTATTTTGATCAATTATGAGCTTATTTAACAAAAACGAACAAAAATATACCTAATGACCAATATTTATATTTATAGGGCATTTAGACTACGTCTGTGGTCAAGCGGTTCGATTACCGGACTGCTGATCACGAGGTCGTGGGTTCGATTCCCACAAGACACAAATATTTATGTGATGATGAATATAAGTATTTGTGTTTGTCTGGGTGTTTCCTATGTATAATAAGTATGTATTTACAAAAAAAAAGTATATAAGTATTATATCCATTGTCTAGTACCCATAGTACAAGCTCTGCTTAGTTTGGGACTAGATGGTGCTGTGTAAAAATGTCCCCAAAATATTATTATTATTTATTTATGCCAAGGCCAAGGATGCACAATACACATGATCTGACTTTTCGATATTATCACTCGCAGGAAAACTTCGTAAGGAAACCTGCTCACCGTTGTCACCGTAGATACGGTTCTAACTTATTGTCCGGGTTGAAGTTGGCACGAGTTAACTTTAATCTAGCCTTAAAAATCGGAGAAAAAATATTGGATTATAATGATTTAAAACGACAGCCTACGACTTGAGCTTTAGTTTTTATTTATTACAATCTAATATTTTTCTTTCCCCGATTTTTACGGCTGGGGTAAAGTGAGCTCGTGCCAACTTCACCCGGACAATAAGTTTGGCGAGAACTGTATGTTCTCGACGGCATTTTTTCAAGCCAGAGCGTGTGAAGGAGGCCCGGTTCCTCGAGGATTTCATATCTCATAACCGCTGGATAAATAAAAAAATGGAACAAAATCTATATGAAATTATCTGCCAAGTAATTTAACGGGAACTTATCAGTAAGTGGAACAGGCTCCAACATCATTATCTAATCTGATACAAAGTATTACTTGTATAATGAAGACACGTGTCGAGCTCCTCATACTAATGTATTATTAGAAGCTAGGTTAGCGCGCAAATCGATCTATAAAGGTTAAGTTACGATACGCGGTCTAAGCTTAGATGGGTAATTTGTTAAAAAGGACCACAAATAATAATTTTGTCTGCCTTGTATGAACACTGGATCGTTGGTCTAGTGGTCCCAAGCGCGACTGCTGTAGCTCCTCGGATTCTGGATTTGTGCCCAGTTAATGGCAATAGGCTCGCCCAGGCGAACTGTGAGTGCAGGTTCTGGTGTCTTCCACCCTTTGGGAGATATTAATAGGCGTAATGGTGTGTTTTATGTTATGTAATTCGAATAAAGTTCTTAGGGGAAAATCTAAAGTTTACTCGGAAAATATGAAAATTTTGGGAAAATGAAAATACGGTTTTCTATGTGGTTTTTGTATCCTAGCTAGTATTTAATAAATCTACTTAGATTGTACACTTGTGTTCGGAAAATTTCCTTTACAACTGCATAGCGAAGGTACCTACCTATCTATATTTTAATAACGCTACAATTTTATAACAAGAATTATAGGTATGTATGAGTAGGTCATAATGCTATTTCAATTCCATGAACTCTGGTACTGATACTGTGCGATTCCAGAGGAATTTCCTTCCAAGCCCGCGCAGTTGGACTAATAGGCTACGGTAACCGCTTACCATAAAGCGGGCCGTATGCTTTTTTCGCACCTTAGTGATAAGTATAAAAAACCATAGGTAATGCTTATTCTTACTATAATATTATAAACCCGAAAGTAACTCTGTCTGCCTGTCGTGCTTTCACGCCAAAACTACTGAATCGATTTATATGAAATTTAGTACACAGATAGTCTAGAGCCTGAGAAAGGACATAGGCTACTTTTTAATACGAAAAAAGGCTGTAAGGGGTTGAAATGGCGGATGAAAGTCATACCCAGACCACGCGGACAAAGCCGTTGGTGGAAGGAGGAGGGGATAAAATATTTTTGCGAATGCTTTGAATAATAAGTTGTGGCAATTCATTGCATTATGATTACGAAGAAGTAACAAATAATTCCGCCTCACTTGACCTCTGAACGGTGCAGTTAATCGGACCGATAAGCGGTTACTACACTCACCGTTATATAGTAAAGTCCTTAACCTTTTAACTAACAGAATAGCATAACTTTGATAATGAATGTTAATTATTTAATATTTATTAAAACTGGTTTCCTTCAAATGATGAAGAATATGAATAGGTAGAATAGGACCTATTTCAATGTAACTTTTTCTCTTTTTTAAATAATAAGAATAAGTATATGAATAATGTAGGTACCTCCCTACCAACATAATTATTAAATTCACTTTAACAGTAACATAAATTAAATTCTATATTTATTCATGAATGAAAAGCTTGTTTCAAAGCTATTGTTTAGAAACGCTAAGGCGATTCTAAGCATAAACTTAGGCTTCCGTATGTCAAATTGTAATACAAATTTTACATACGGAAGCATTACTTTACGCTGAGCATCGTCTCTGAATATTAGCCTAAGTATTTTATAAAATATTAACTCACGTTTTATTTAGGATTCTAGATATTAGGTACGTTTTATTTTAACCTAAGCATTGGACATTATTCCTTCACCGCCGGTATGTCAATGAGACTATTAGCTATCATTCAATTGTGTATCCAATGTGTTCAATATCTTATTGTAAACTTTATCTTTAGTACATATTGTATAAGTGTACTTACTCAGTTACATTTGACAATCTGAAGCGGACGCACGCGTGTTCGCTTCATAAAATATCGGAATTCGGAATAATTGTTGTGTTAGTGCTTCTAAGAACAAATTATATTAAAAAAACATTTATTTTTAGATAGTGTTGGCCGAAATTGTGTTCTCTTTTCAAAATTGGATTCCATTTTTTTTTATTCGGCGCGGAAATTTGACAGGTGAGTTTGTTTATTTATTTTTATTATGAGTTTAGCCTAAATTGGCTGTTAATTGATTTTAGGGCCCGAATAATAGGTATAATTTATTATACACGTGGCTGATAATTAACACCTTATCCTCTGTTTATTTAAAGTGATAAGAGATCGAAAGTCCAAACGAAGGTTAGATTAGGCATTATTTACTCAATAATTTTAAGGGCTACGCTGCATATTTTTCGGGGAATGTAAACAGAACTTGTCTTTTTCGATATAAATATATTTTTTGTTATCAATATTATCAATGTCTCTTACATGGATTTAAATAATATGGATACACCTAGAACATGCATGATTATTCATAAGTAACCGGTATCATGACGCGATGTTTTGAATAAATTTTTAAATTTATCTATAGATAACACACACTTCCACAGAAAACTTAGGTAAATAACAAAAATTACAGAGTGCCTACAGAGTAAGTTTATGAACAAATAATAAACAAAAAATAAAAATAAATTTAAACAAAGGGCTTACTTTAGGTACTTGCAGTACCTAGGTACTCAAAAAGTTAGGTATTTTTTTTACCTAACTGATAAAATTTACATCACGTGCTCGTTCGATCAACAGGCGACGTAGGGTACAGCAACGCAGTCAACATGCGACATAATTTTTTTTAGCCATAAAATGTTCAATTGTTCAAAAACATTTTTCCTATAAATGTTCAACATAAAGTTCCAATTTCGTCTAATGTTGTATACCTAGCAAATATTTATTAGTAGGTAGGTCTCTAGTTAATTAATGTAAACATATTTTGTGTATTATAGGTACATCGTGGGCCTTTTTCACAACCTACGAAAAGCTACGAAACACCAAATAAATTTTAAAATGTAAAAAAAAATTATGAACTTTTCTGCCCAGGTATTTAACGGTATGTTAAGATGGTTTAGGCTTATTGAGAGGATTGATGAACGGAGATTGACGAAACAAGTATACATGGCGAGTACGAATGGAAGAGTCAGAGAAGAACATGGCGAAGAAGTGAATGGTGTGCCAGGATCGTAGCAAGTGGAAATCTATAGTCTCTGCCTACCCCTAGGGGAAACAGGCGTGAAGTGTATGTATGTAAGAACTTATAGGGAGGTGGTGATACAGGCCTTGAAACATGTTCCCGATGAAGGTATATTTTTCAGTCCTTGAAATAACTAATTTGAAACTGTTGTTGGACGTCACTGAGGGCCACAGTGATAAGTTACCGTTAAATTAGATGGCGGATAATTCCATACAAATTTTGTTCTATTCCTGAATTTATTCGGCAGTTAGCGGCTATCTAGAGGCGGTGAAACAGGACCTAAGCCTACATACATGAGACAGTACCTATATAGGTACATAATAGTTATTATTTTGTCTTTAATTGTTAGGCGCCGCATAAGTACTTATAGCGAGTATTATCTTCTGTTACTTCTTCTTCATGTCAATGGTACGATTTAAATTAAAGGAGGTCATCAAAAGCCAATACAACTCAGCCCAAATTGTACCGGCGGTACATGTCAGCTGTCAAGTTGATAGTTTTTACCATGTTTTTACCATGAAATCACTATGAAACCATAATTATATATCATATATCATAATAATCTGCCGTAATGGCGTACGTTTGACATTCCGAAACTGACACTGACAGTTTTTACTATGAAATCATTACGAAAAAGATAATAGTGTGCCAAAATGGCATGATTTTTCTCAAATTAAAGATTTTTTAATCTCATCCCCAGTCAACATTAAAACAAAGTACGACTAGAGTTTTAACCAGCGTATATAATACAGAGTATTTTTTTCAAATAGGTGTACCTTCGGTACCTCATTTGGGCCGATTTCGATGACCTCCTTTGTCGTGCCCATAGCTTCGCCACTTCCACAGCATCGTCAGTGGCAGCACAGAGGTTGCTTTGATTGCAGGTTGTGGGGCACAAAGGACAGGATAGGAGGTGCACCATTCTGTTACTGATTGTTTCATATCAATAAGTTTCCTTTTTAGCAGTTTCTTTTTTAATTAAAAAAAAAGATACTAAGATTGGAATTGCAAGTTCCAGCAATCGAATCTTTTCTCAATACAACCGAAGAGTAACAATTTTTTTGATAAATCGTTTTAACTCCCACAAGCGAAATTGAAAACGGGTTTAAGAAAAACTGTAAAGAAATGTACCCGCAGCTTTTTCCTTTTTCTTCAACAGTGTCACCGTGGCATAAACAGTAGGTGTGTGGCATAAATAATAAACCTATATCTATATCTATACTAATATTATAAAGAGGAAAGATTTGTTTGTTTGTTTGTTTGTTTGTAATGAATAGGCTCCGAAACTACTGGACCGATTTCAAAAATTATTTCACCTTTGGAAAGCTACATTATCCCCGAGTAACATAGGCTATATATCATCACGCTATGACTAATAGGAGCGGAGTAGTAATGAAAAATGTAGCAAAAACGGGGAAAAAATTATAAGACCACGCGGGCGAAGCCGCTGGCGGGAAGCTAGTTTAAGATAAAATGATAAGATTTGGAAAATTTAAGATAAAATGATAAGATTTGGAAAAAGATAAAGTATCGCAGTGTTAAACGATAAAAATGTTTTTTGTAGTCACATTGAAAGGTCAAATTTATTTGACGACTGTATTACCGCACCGGGTAGATTAAAATATGAAATTATCTGCCAAGTTTAACAGGAACTTACTAGATGATGAAATAGGCTCCTAATTTGATAAAATATCATCATCATCATCATCCTCCTGCCCTTATCCCTATTCACTTGGGGTCGGCGCAGTAGGTATGCCTTTCTCTTCCATACATCTCTATTGGCCGTCATCTCATCATTCACTTCCTTTGTGGTCATATCCTTTCTCACACAGTCCATCCATCTTTTCTATGGTCTTCCTCTTCCCATATATCCATCCACATTCATGCTTAAAACCTTTTTGGTAACATGCTCTTCACTTCTATGAATTATGATGATGATAAAATATCATAATACGAATTAAATAAATAATTAAAATCCTGGGTTACGAGTATTTTACATATCACCATCTAGTCCCAAACTAAGCATATAGCTTGTACTATGGGTACTAGACAATGGATATGTAATAATACTAATGTACTTTTTTTGTAATTTCATGAGGGTGCATATGGTGCCAAACTAAGCATATAGCTTGTACTATGGGTACTAGACAATGGATATAATAATACTTATGTACTTTTTTTTTGTAATTTCATGGTACATAATATGGTGCTACTTATACATTTCCAGTAGGTTCTTACAACCTGACCTTGAAAATAAACGAAAAACCTTTTACGATGTGTGGTCAGCCCATACAGCACGGTGCCATACCATCGTGATATTCCGATTCAAGAAAAGTGGGTATTCTAGCCCTCTAGTTCCAATTTGAACAAGGCATGTTGACTATCTTTTTTGTATTTTTTTAAGCATTTTCCATGCTAAGATTACAAGTTATTTAATTTAAGTTATATACGTTAATTTAAGTTATATACGTTAATTTTAGTTATATACGTCACCTTTAAGACGTATCTAGTAGTTTGTCCGGGCACTTATAAGATTAATTTTCTTTATTAAAACTTCCGTTGGTGTTACTGAAAAAAAAAGGTTGGGTTAGTTAAATTCCTATGTTTGTATGTAAGTACACTGAGATGACAATGACGATGATAAGTGACAACTAGTCTAGACTAGACTAGTCTAGTACCGGACTGCCCATCACGAGGTCGTGGGTTTGATTCCCACAGAAGCGAATATTTATGTGATAAACTTGAGTGTTTGTGTTTGTCTGGGTATTTCTTATTCTTACTGTAGTATTTTCAATAAAAAGGTATAAAGTATTATATCCATTGTCTAGTACCCATAGTACAAGCTCTGCCTAGTTTGGGACTAGATGGTGCTGTGTAAAATGTCAAAGAAAAAAAGAAAGTAACTAATATAGTACATATCATATACAACACCCCTTTACCTAAACGGGTAGGCAGAAATTATAGAACGTGTCGCTACGATCCAGGCTTACCTCTTTATTATTATTATTTTATCTTACATAAGTTAAGTAGGTACCTATACATATTTAATAAACAAAGTACATCCACTTAAAATCCATTTTATTTTATAGATCCCGGGTTATTTTCAACCGATTTAAAAAAAAGGAAAAAGGTTCTCAGTTCGACTGTATTTTTTATGTTTGTTACCTCAGAACTTCTGAATGGGTAAACCTATTTTGATGATTCTGTTTTTATTCGAAAGCTGGTACTTCCAGATGGGTCCCATATAAACTTTACCGAAATCCGGTGAGCGGTTTTAAAAAAACCACGAATATTAAAAAATTAGATGATATATTTTGGTTTTCTCCGCAACCTCGCAGTCTGTACCGGGTAGTGTGTATAGTGTGTATAGTTAATATAATAGGTACACAACAAAATACATCTATATTTCACTAAAACTTTTTAAATAATTTAATTCTGAAATCCTGCGTAATAAATTAACAGATATCATCTAAATTATATGTAAATACAAAAATATATTATCACTCTGCGATCATTAATTGTGCAATAGAAACATATAAATATTCAACATGTTTATCACTAGATGACCTATAAAAATAGTAGGTATGTTAATAAATCAAAAGTGTTATTTTTAATGAAGGAAAAAAAAAATATAACTTGTAATCTTAGCATGGAAAATGCTTAAAAAATACAAAAAGATAATAAATCAAAAGTGCATTAAGTTTTTGCTTAATTATCATTAAAATACGATAATTGGATAATTATTTCAAGATTTCGGAATCTTTACATAAATCGTCGGTGTGCAGATGAATACCTACTAAACTCGGGTATTTTAGGCGCAATTAATTAATTACTCACCAATCAATCTATCAACCTGTTGTAAATTGCAGGATAGTTGCATTCTACGTCTGCCATTTCAATTTTAATAATAGGGGTTAAAGTATGAAATTGACGTTTTATTGTAATAGGTACTTCGAATTGAGATAGAACCTTCATGGTTTGAGATTTTTGAGTGAAACTTTTTTCACATGGTACTTATGAAGTTCTTCTTTTAAAAAATGTGCAACATTCGATTATCGACTTTCAGTTGTTTTTCTATTCAGCTTAGACAAGAAAGATGGATACTTCGAAAATTCGAGTGATTTTTTGATACGAGTTCCGACACGGAATTAACGCGGCAGAAACAGCTCGCAATATCAATGTTGCGTTTAGAGAGGGGACTGCTAATAAATGCACTGTGCGATTTTGGTACGAAAGCGTTTCGTGATGAAAACTTTGATTTGAAGAACGAACCATGTGGAAGACCGCCCACGCAGGTGAATAACACGCAGGTGAATGAATGGAAAGAGATGGTGGAAGCCGATCCGAGCCAAACTACCCAGGAATTAGCGGCATGGCTTAACGTATACTGAATGAATGAATGAATACCTTACCAACAATATTGACTCATTTGCGTCAAATCAATAAAATAAAAAATGATAACGCAAGACCTCATACAGCACGAGAAACCGTTTTAGCTCTACAGGAACTGCAATTAGAAACCATACGTCACCCTCCGTATTCGCCAGACCTTGCTCCAACGGATTATCTTTTTTTTCGTGATTTGGAGTTTGGACAATTTTCTACGTAATAAAAAGTTTTCTTTCCAGGAGACGGTACAAAATGCTTTCACACATTTTGTCGAATCTAGATCACCAGAGTTCTATCGCAAAGGCATAAACCAGCGACCAGCTGTACCACTGACGCAGCTGTACGTGTCCCGACTGCATTACTCTATAAAGGCCGAGGAGTTTGTAGAGTACATCTGCATCAAGACCAAATTTATCTTGAGGGTCGAACGGTTGGAGTCTAGTCACAATGTGGATTTTAATTCTTTTGTGGTGAGAGTGCCGACCCAACATCTGACGACCTTCATGAACGAAGAATTTTGGCCAAGAGGGGTAGTGTTCCGGCGATTCCGAGGACGGCTACCGGACACCGCGCGACACACGACGCCGACTCTTCGTGTAAATTAGTGCTTAGTTTATTTTATTATTGTGTTGTATAGTATTTTATTGTTTTAAGTTCATTATATTGTATTGTATTATAGTATTTTATATAATATGGCCCTTGAAGCCTGAAAAAAAAAGACCTTCCTATTAGATGGCAGCAATGTATAAATAATAATGGTAATTATTTTGATTAAATAAATATGTTAACTTTATAAAAAAACTAATTTCAATTTTTTAAGTACAAATCAGCAATTTCATACTTTAACCCCTAATAGAATGGCTGTGCTATGTCAATAAGTGCCGGTTCCCGTTTAATTACTTGGCAGATAATATCATACAAATTTTGTTCCGTTTTTCAATTTATCCGACAGTTAACCGCTATCCAGAGGTTGTGAAACAGGCGCTTAAGCAAAAAGACTGACAAATGTTAAAGAAATCTTGAAGGCTAACAAATGTTAAAGAAATCTTGAAGGCTGACAAATGTTAAAGAAATCTTGAAGACTGACAAATGTTAAAGAAATTTGAAGACTGACAAATGTTAAAGAAATCTTGAAGACTGACAAATGTTAAAGAAATTTGAAGACTGACAAATGTTAAAGAAATCTTGAAGACTGACAAATGTTAAAGAAATTTGAAGGCTGATAAATGTTAAAGAAATTTGAAGACTGAAAATTTGTTAAAGAAATCTTGAAGACTGACAAATGTTAAAGAAATTTGAAGACTGACAAATGTTAAAGAAATCTTGAAGACTGACAAATGTTAAAGAAATTTGAAGGCTGATAAATGTTAAAGAAATTTGAAGACTGAAAATTTGTTAAAAAAATCTTGAAGACTGACAAATGTTAAAGAAATTTGAAGACTGACAAATGTTAAAGAAATCTTGAAGATTGACAAATGTTAAAGAAATCTTGAAGACTGACAAATGTTAAAGAAATCTTGAAGACTGACAAATGTTAAAGAAATCTTGAAGGCTGACAAATGTTAAAGAAATTTGAAGGCTGACAAATGTTAAAGAAATCTTGAAGACTGACAAATGTTAAAGAAATCTTGAAGACTGACAAATGTTAAAGAAATCTTGAAGACTGACAAATGTTAAAGAAATCTTGGTCATAGTATTTTCTATAACGTTTTTCAAAGATGACGTTTCTTTTCAGACATCGTCAGATAGGAAAAGCCCATTCCACAAAGTACCTATAATAACACTTTAACAACTAACCTAAATAAACAATTTAGAAAACCCCCGACACGAAATTTTATTTGCCATTTTGTGGTGGCGGCCATCTTGGACCGATTTTCATCAAACATAGCTAAGAACACCTCCGAATAATTCACCTTTCAAATAAAAAAAACAAAATCAAAATCGGTTCATCCGTTCGGGAGCTACGATGCCACAGACACACACACACACACACACACAGACACGTCAAACTTATAACACCCCGTCGTTTTTGCGTCGGGGGTTAGAAATAGCTTGCAACATGGTCTTGCTTATTATGCAGTATAATTTCAACGATTATTATGGTCTAAATGACAACATAGTAGGTAAATGCCTGTAAAAACTAAAAGTACATAAAGCTTTTGTTTTCTTAATGTTTTTCCGTTCTTTTCCTCAAAATGGTAGCTCAATGGGTTTGCTTTGAATCTCTTGGGGCATTTAATTAGTGTAAATAACGACGCAAATCGTTTCTGCTCAAGGATATTGAATAGGTGGACGGAAGTTAAATGTCAACTTATTCAGACAATCAGTTTGTCTACTGTATTAATTCGATTAAGCAGCCATAAAAACCATATATTTTGCCACACATAATCTCAAAATAAGTTATTATATTTGTCTTCTAGATTATTATTAAAAAGAGGTAAAGTTTGTGAGTTTGAAAGGGAGGCGATTTTAGCAGAAGTACAGGCGATAAGCTTCATCTTTTTTCGTCGGACAGACGGACGGATGGACGGACAGCAGAGGTACTAAAAATCTAATAAAATCAAGCTCTGTGATGTTGGAAAATGAATTGCAGGTCGGACAAGCAAAGTAACAATTTTGTTTATACTTTTAATTTACCTAACGAACAGCTTATCCCGCCTGCAGTAGGTACATTTTCCAACATCACTTATTTAGCTTGTTTTCATTAGATTTTTAGTTGGTACTTTTTACGCAGTCTGGTTTTTTCAATTTTATTTCCTACACTTTAAATCATCATAGAATCACTAGGAAGATCCTTAATGATAATTTAAATTGAAAATTGATACAATTAAAGGTCATTTTCAAAATCAATTCGCACAAAGCTTATAAAATTCGCCATATTATTTTTTATTAATTACATGTACCCAGTGACACTCGTGCCATCAAGACAAAATCTAATGAGCTGTAATTTATCTAAATCAATTGAGCCGTTGAGTGGTTACGAGCGGACATAGGAACGGACATACATAAATACATACGCGTCAAACACATAACCCTCCTTGTGCAGTCGAGTAAAAGGTTTTGTGAGTTTGTAAGGGAGGCGATTTTAGCAGAAGCACAGGCTTCAGCTTTTTTTTTCGTCGGACGGACGGACGGAAGGACGGCACAGCAGAGGTTTAGTAATAAAAATATCATAACACACCATGCTTGTATGATCGAGGGTTTGGAAGAGGTACCACAACCCAAAGTTTACCGGTATGTTTAGGTCCCATGTTCCCAACAGGGGGCGAGCCTATTGCCACCAACCGAGAACAAATTTAAACTCCAAGTTGCTATTGAGAATTTCACAAAACCCTAACAATACTTTGCTGAAAAATCGAACCCAGAACCTAGCTTAGTAATATACTTTTTACCCCCGACCCAAAAACGACGGGGTCTGTCTGTCGCATCGTAGCTCCCGAATGGATGAACCGCTTTTAATTTTATTGTTTTTTGTTTGAAAGGTAAATTATTAATAATTTACTCGTGTATATCTTATACGCCATTTGCCATCCATCAATTTAGGATAGCATGTAAGTAATGTGTCATCAATCAAATGACAATATTGATTGTCATATACGAGTGAGACATGTCCACGTGTTGGACAAATTGATATGAAATATGACATTGAGTTAAATGGTATGATTTATTAAGAATTTAGTTTTATACTCGGCTATGCCATATGGCATTAAGTCCGCCCTATGTGCTAATGTACATAAAATAATAATACGAGTATCCTGGGACATAATATCCTGGGACATTTTACACAACACCATCTAGTCCCAAACTAAGCAGAGCTTGTACTATGGGTACTAGACAATGGATATAATGCTTATATACAGTTTTTTGTAAATACATACTTATCTTCTACTATATAAAAATAAGTCGGGTTTTCCTTCCTGACGCTATAACTCCAGAACGCACGAACCGATTTCCACGGATTTGCATTCGTTGGAAAGGTCTTGGGCTCCGTGAGGTTTATAGCAAAGAAATTCAGGAAAAATTTCAACAGAAAAGCGGGTTAAAAAGGTTATCAAGACCACGCGGGCGAAGCCGC
This sequence comes from Acronicta psi, assembly GCA_946251955.1. NCBI lineage: Eukaryota > Metazoa > Arthropoda > Insecta > Lepidoptera > Noctuidae > Acronicta > Acronicta psi. The sequence goes on along the minus strand of OX276475.1, from coordinate 14,263,180 downwards.
TGGCGGAAAGCTAGTAATATATAAGAAGCACCCAGACAAACACAAACACAAACACTTAAGTTCATCACATAAATGTTTGTGTTCTGTGGGAATCGAACCCACGACCTCGTGATCAGCATTCCAGTACTCGAACCACTAGACCACAGAGGTCGAATAAATAAATAAAGTATAAATAAATGAAATAAATAAATGTCAGTGAGCTTATAAACACGTTCATCTACATCTACATATTATCATCACGCCTGTACTCCTCAAAAGATTAGGCAGATGTGTACCTACTGCTAATAGACAGACAGAGACAAAAAAATAAAAAATGGTTTTTTATGTAGGTACCGTATAAACTTTCATATGCATTAGATAAAAAGCTGTAATTATTTGAAATTACAAACAGACACTTCAAATAGATAAGAAACAGTGATAGGTCTCGAGTTCGAATCCAAGGCGCGCACCTCTGACTTTTCGAAATCATGTGCGTAATTATCACCCGCTAAAAATCGTGAGGAAACCTGCGTGCCTCATGCCATAGGTTTTTCTCGACGGCATGTGAAGTCTGCCATCCCGTATTACGCTAGCGTGGTGGACTATAGCCTAATCCCTCTCATACTGAGAGGAGACCCGTGCCCAGCAGTGGGACAGTATATGGATGGATCATGATGATAAATAAGATCGTCATCGAGTGATTTATATGTTATTAAACAATTCCTTCCTCCTAGCCTTTTCCAAACCATGTTGGGGTCGGCTTCCAGTCTAACCAGGATGCGGCTGAATATCAGTATTTTACACGAAGCGACTGCCATCAGACCTCCGCAACCCAATTTCTAGGCAATACCGATATTCGAAGGATAGACTGGTTGTCAGGCTTTTTAGGCTTCTGACTACCACTAACGATTGTCATAGGAGTTCGTATGACAACCGGGACCGACGGCTTTACGTGCTCTCCGATGCACGGAGGGGTCTCGATATGTTAAGAATGGTCACCCATCCACAGACTGACCGCGGCAAGTGTAGCTTAACCTTGCAGATCTGTTGATCAGCGTAGTTACAACTTGGCCCCGAGTCCCTCGTTATGTTATTAAACAATTAAGTAAGAAAAAATATAGATTCCTTTTCCTTATAATTTTTACAAAATTGTTTTTGTTTGTCTGTTCATCCGCTATGCGTTGTTTTGCCTGAACAAAGGTCACTTATGAGAACAGTTAAAACGTAGCTTTAGTTCACAGCTATTTAGTATTTGCTTATTTATTTATTTACTAGCATTCTGCCAGCGGCTTCGCCCGCTATCCCACGGGAACCATATATGTATTTTACCGGTTTAAAAATAGCCTAGTTGCTATTCCAGACTATAATACTACTACTATACTATATACTATATCTCTGTGCCAAATTTCATCCAGAACCGTTCAGTACTTTTTGCGTGAAAGAGTAACATAACATCCATCCATTCATCCGAAGTTTCACATTTATAATATTAATAATAATCTTTATTTCTCCATAAGAATACTTACACAAAAATTACATTTTAGGCCTTATATTATACAGGGTGTTTGGCGCATGGACCGACACAATTTTTTGGGAGATAGGGCGGGTCATTTGCTAGGTTTCAGCCCTAGAAGCTAAGTCCTAAGTGTCAGGGTCATTGGGATATGATTTTTTAAGTTTTCTTTGGTAGTCAGTTAGTCACCCAAAATTTCACCTCTAGGTCATCATAACTTTTTGTTTTTAGGTGTAGCAACACCAAAGAAGTGTTATATTACTCATAAATGTGTATTTATTCGATGTGAATCATGACTTCATAACATTGATTACTATAAAATGACTTCCGAGCTCCCAAAGTCCATGGCACTTAGGAGTTAACTTCTTGGGCTGAAACCTAGCAAATGACTCCCCCTATCTCTAAACAAATTGTGTCGGTCTATGCGCCAAACACCCTGTATATTAGTGGGAATGTGGGATGTACACACTGAACCAAACATAAAAGAAATAAATTAGTTATGTACCTTCTTATATAATATTATTGCCTCATGAGCCCACTGGTCGTAAGCGCCGCCTAACCCTAACCGCTGCCAAGCGTCCCTGTTTTCGATTCCCGTGACGAGCAGTGTGATTAGATTTCTGTGAATTCCCAGTAGCAGCTCGGTGTTTGGATGTGTGCCCGGTTAATGGCAATAGGCTTGCCCCCTATTGCATGGGACCTAAATATACCGGCGAACTGTGGTTTTACAGCAGTATACTTCTGCCAAACCTTTGAACTTAAAAGCGTGTTGTTTTATGATATGTTTTTTTAATCCTTAGAGGTCGGCAATCTTCTATTTTTTGTTACCTACACGTGTTAAATGTTTCTTAATAAAACTACGGCGCGCGGCGCGGCGTGACTCAGTTACGGAACATATATTTTTATATACAAGTATCGTATGAACAAAAAAATTTCATATATGTGTGCGTGCTTGCAGGTTGAGTCGATTTGGTTGCTCGCGAGTGTATTAGTAGGCTCTACCAAACGTACCTTACGTAGGGCTCGATTCCCATGTCGAGCAAAGTGTGATTGGATTTCTGTGAAATAAATTGTCTTTTTAACAGATTTTTTTATAAGATACTAGCTTTCCGCCAGCGGCTTCGCCCGCTATCCCACGGGAACCATACATTTTACCGGGATAAAAAGTAGCCTATATGTGCTATTCCAGACTATAATCTATCTCTGTGCCAAATTTCATCCAGATCCGTTCAGTAGTTTTTGCGTGAAAGAGTAACAAACATCCATCCATCCATCCTCACAAACTTTCACATTTATAATATTAGTAAAATAAGACAAGATTTCCGCCAGCGGCTTCGCCCGCGTGGTCTTATAATTTTTTCCCCCGTTTTTGCAACATTTTGATTACTACCCCGCTTCTATGAGTCGTAGCGGAGAGCGGAGGCTTTTGTTCAGCACTGGACCTCTTTTGGTTGATATGATGATGATACGCAGACGAAGTCGAAGGTGGCATTTCGTAAAAAAACCTTAAATTTAATCACAATGCCTGTATCCCAATACCTATTGGCTAAAAAGGCGACATTTATCTAAATTAGTGTTTCTTACTACCTTTTAGCCCTAAGGTATACCCATGTCATGTCTTAGAAGTAATTGCGATACGTTTCGTTATGTGTCAGATAAAAGGTCCGACCACTTTGCTAAATTAAAAAGACGCAATACAAAATAATGGTCGTAGGTACTGCAATAAAAATATTTTTTTTAAATGAAAACCTTTATTTTATGTCATACGAGGCGGATAGGCGAGCAACAGCTCGATTTTTATGGTACCTATTACCTAATCTATACTAATATTAAGAAGCTGAAGAAGAAAAATTTGTTTTTTTGTTTGTTTGTTTGGTTAATATAAAATATCAATTTCCACAGGAACCAAGTCGCGGACAAGTCTTGATTATAATGTATATGAGGACAACCTTATTTTTTAAATAGCTGTTATTTGTGTTCATCATTTTTACGCAATCCCGAGGGAATTTTCCAACATTATTTCTTAATCGCCGGAAAAATAAACAATAGAACGAAAATTGTACCGAATTAAAATTTGTACGAAATTTTGCTGCTAACAATTTTACCGGAACTTTGCACACGGGATGACACGGGATTTGAATCTAGGACCTAGCAGTCGCGCTTGAGACCACAAGATTAACGTGGCAGTCAGAAGCCAGAACAGAGATTTGAAGGATAACGCCTACCATCGACAAGGTCTTCCGGTTTGTTGTTATTATTTATTTATAACTAATGTCTCTATTGTCTTTGATAAACAACACGTATTCAGTCCAGTGTGCCCACTCCACCTTCTGGCGGAATGCGGATCGCTGATACACAAGCGCAGCGCTCATCTAGCGAAACATTTCCTAAGCCCAGATGAAATAAAGAGGATCACCCCTAAACAAATCCTGCAGTTTGTGTCAGCCGCAGCCCAAATGAGGTACCGAAGGTACACCTTAAAAACTGTCAAGTTGATAGTTTTTACCGGATTCAAATTTGTACCGGACCCAAATTTGTACAACAAATCCCAAATTTGTACAACAAATTTGGGCTTAGTTCTATGGGCTTTTGGTGACTTCCTTTTACCGGAGATACATGACAGCTGTTAAGTTGATAGTTTTACCATGAAATCACTGTGAAACAAGTAATAATCTGGCCTAATGGCGTGCGTTTGACATTCTGAAACTGACACTGACAGTTTTTACTATGAAATCATTACGAAACAGATAAAAGTGTGCCAAAATGCCGTGATTTTTCTCAAACTAAAAGATTTTTTCTCATCCCCCAGTCAACATTAAAAATAGTACGACTAGCGTAATACTGGGTATTTTTTCCAATAAATGCCAAATACCTTCAGTACATCATTTGGGCCGATTTCGATGACCTCCTTTATATCATCAAGCGGCGATAATAATAGACCTGCTAAGGTCGCAGTGACTTTATAGTCGCAAACAAATAATAAAAAAATAAAAAAGAACGTGTCACAGAATTATGTATCTATTTGAAGGTATGCATATTAAAAACAAACGTTCAGATACGCATTAGTTAAGTTATTTGTTAAGCCAAATTAAATTGTACATTATACTTGTTATCGCTTCCTGAGGTCAAAGTCACTGCATTAATTCGAATGCAATTATTTAATCGGTCTATTTTAATTTATACAAATATACGCGGGTAGCTATTCGCTATTATCTATTTCTTTAAATTAAATTACTGTTACTTAAAACAATATATATTAAAGAAATAATAGTATACTCATTATAGTAGGTATATGAAAACGTGTTCAGTATCTTGGTAGCTGTTTAAAAAAATACCAGTTTAGAAGTTGAAGTGACATTGGATGTGTTTAACTTGGCCGATAAAAACGCTTTAAGCGCTTCTAAGCAAAATGGCGATCGCTAAGCGGTAAACGCTGTCAACAGTGTCAACTGCTAAATTAATTTAATATTAATCAATTTAATTTAGCATTAAGTCCGCCTTATATGCTAGTGTACATAAAAGTATAAATAAATAAATAAATCAATTTGATCAATGACAGTAGACATAGTTTCGCATATCAGTAGGGATTATCTAAATTAGTGATTTTGAATAATCAGCCAGTTTTTAAACTAGATATCAAAATGAAATCTAGTTTAAACACTAATTTAGTAACTTTTTTTTATACCACAAGGGTGGCAAACTAGCTTGTGGTCTTGGGTTCAGTCCCGGTACAAAGTATTATTATTGGGTTCTGTATGTAATTCTCAGTAGCAGCTTCGAGTATGGATTTGTCCTCCTCCCGGACCTATACATATCGGTGAACTGAGCCAGTAACTACATTAGTACCTTTGCCTAACCCTTCCGGAGAATGTAGGCGTGATGATCCCTAGAAAGGGGGGCTAGACAAGTTGCATTTTGACATTCGAATCGAAAAACAAAATGTATGTAAATGACATTAGTGACATCCCGATTTGTCGAAAGCTTGTGTCATTTCCATACATTTTGTTTGTAGATTCGAATGTCAAAATGCAACTTGGTAAGTACAGAGAATTTCCGACCACAAAAACAATTACTAAGGGTACCTATCAAACGCTGGATCTTATAATACAGTACTTGCTTGCGACAGCGAGAATCAGACTGCAATATGAATATCTATTTTTGGACCAGGCGATCTAATTTTGTGTCCAATTCTTAACTAGTTATATATTTTAAGTTGAACGCAACGGCAGCTAACTTTACCGTTAAGATTTAACCTGTTTGACGAGACAACTTTAACTTCTGACACGTGACTAATCATATGTATGTTAATATGTCAACAGTATGTTTGTATTTTTAACCATACAAGTAAATATTAGTGTATCTTTGAAAAAAATTGAAAAAATATTTAGTACGTGTGTGTGTATGTCACTGAAGTACTCTTAAACGGCTGGAGAGATTATGGTGAATTTTTATGTGTTAGAGTACCTAACCTGGATTGTGTAAATTCACTAGTTTTTTTTTCACAGTTTGTATTTTCCCTGTTGATACATCTTGGCATACAAAGTTTTGAATATACTATGGAAATGTATTCAAAATTTTGTATGACAAGATGTATGAACGTCGAAAAAGCAAACTAAAAAAACATCGACGAAAAAGTAACTGACAAGTGAAAAATAAATCGTTTTTTTACGTCTGTGTCACTGCTGTGCAAAGGCTTCTTCTATGTCAGCCCAAGATTTTCAATCATGGGCTTCATACCACAATGATAAAAGTGGTGTTTCTAAATCATCTCGCCAAAGTCTCTTCGGCCGGTAACTTTATTAATACAAGCTGTTATTCAACTTGCCAGCTCGCAGGTTGGAACCGTGTCAGGTCCTATTTATTTCTCTAAAATATATATCTTTAAAAATAAAGTCTAAATAAAGTTTTATAGTTCAACAATGATATAGGTCGTCATATCGTATGTTGATCGATATAGGCGGAATTTCATTAAATACTGACCAGTATTTAATGAAATTCCGCTTGATCGATCAACATAGTGCAACCTTGAGTTTAAATTACAAACATATAATAAATATTAATCATTTAATAGGCCCCTGACCCTGACCAAACCTGACGGTTTTGTTTCTAAACTAAATACTCATAATTACTACGAATGTCTATTTATAATGTCTATTTAAATATTTATAACATAATCAGGTTTGATAAAATGGCGACAGGTCACAGGAACAGCTTACGACCCGCGGATGCCTCCCAAGCTAAAGGGCAAAATCTATAAATCTATTCTAATAATATTATAAAGAGAAAAGGTTTGTTTGTTTGTATTGAATAGGCTCCGAAACTACTGGTCCAATTTGAAAAATTACATAAAAGAAAAAGGTATTGAACAATTATGTTAATTGTGTTCTATCACAGTTACTGAATCACTAAAAACGCACTGTATTAAAAACTATTCTGTAGTATTAGATTACAACATAGTACATACGTAACAGTTCTCTATCTAGCCAACCAAAGAATATAATCTACTTAATTTTTTATTAACACATTAAGTAGGTATGTTTTAAATTTTAAGTTTTATAAACTGGTATTTTACCACATTTTGTCCATGAATTCCGTTTGGGTTTGTTGAACTTGCCATTTCTTTATTGCACAATATTTGAACATACGCGAATAAGATTAAGTAATTATGGCTATATCATTACTATGCTAATGAATACATTGATCTATTACGTGTTGCAAAAAAAACCTGATGTAAAACTTAAATCTATTACTTAATATTATAAAGAGGAAAGATTTGGTGGGAGTCAAGAAAACATATGCACCTTAATAAAAAAAATGCTTGCTGGGTACATTCATACGCAGACTTCTTTTACCAAACACAAATACACACACCACCTAAGAAGTACAAACAAACTGACACTCATTATGCCAAGAACCAGTACGGTAAAAGAAGTGTCCTATACGACGCGGTAAAGAGGTACAATAAACTACCAAATGAAGTGAAAAAGTGTGAAAGTGTGTCATTATTAAAAAAAAAATTAAAACATTATATACTTGACAAAATATAGACTAATATACATTAAAAAAAAACGCAATTGCAACTAAAACCTTAATATAATGAAACATAAAGAAAATAGAAAACCATTTAAAAATATTCCTTCACAAATAATTTTGATAATATTAAACAATACTGTTATTGGCTTCCATCCCCCTTATGAGTCATTAGCTTAGCTACCCATGGTCGAACTATTGTTATATCTCTATTTTTTAAATAACTATGTAAAATACTACTATGCTCTTATATAAGTGAACTATAATGTTCTTGAGAAAATAAAGTTCATTAAACCTAAATAACTATGAATAATTCATTTTTACAAGACATTCGCTACATTAATTAACATTAACTAAGCAAAGCACATTGTAGGTGCAAAAGCTTACATTGCTTTTAGTCTATACTTAATATTATAAAGAGGAAAGATTTGTATTTTTGTATGTAACGAATAAACTCAAAAAGTACTGGACCGATTTGAAAAATTCTTTCCATGTTAGATAGCCCATTTATCGGGGAAGGCTATAGGCTATATATCATCACGCTACGACTAATAGGAGCGGAGTAGTAATGAAAAATGTTGCAAAAACGGGGGAAAAAATTATAAGACCACGCGGGCGAAGCCCTGGCGGGAAGTTAGTTGTAAATAAAATGATGATATGTTAATATTATGTAAGTATTTTTATAAGTTTATTTTAAGGACACTTTTACAGGTCAATGTTTTATATTATTTTTTAATCTAGATGGCGCTGGCTACGCCGTGCTACGAATGCTACGACGTAGTCGAGCGATTGCAAAACGCGCGATTGAATCGCAGGACTTTGATCTTTTTCGATCACTTTTCCGTTTACGGGACGGGAGCCTATTCAATTCAAACAAACAAACAATCAAATATTTTCTCTTTATATTATTAGGATAAATGAAAATGAAAAATTTCAATGAAAATCCTAACTGCTCGACCTGTGAATCGAACCGAGGACTTCTAGCGTAGTAGTCGCACTCACGACCTAGGTTAATGAGGTCGTCTATTACCTATAGGCAGCTAAGAGATAAATATATCCACAAACGGATGTAAAAGTATCGTATTTAGTATCTATGATATGAATAAAGGATCGTGATTTAGTTAAGTGTCATGAAATATGAATGCAGCTGAATCATCGTCCTTTTGATAACCTTTTTTTGTACTACGGTTGAATTTATTTATTTATTTATTTATTTAATCTTTAATGCACATTTATGGTACATAAGGCGGACTTAATGCCATAAGGCATTCTCTCCCAGTCAACCTTTGGGTTAAAAAGAGCATCACGAAATGCGGTACGAAAAAATAAAAAAACAACAATTAATAACAATTATAAAGTAGTAAATACTTTAAAAATATATTAAGTACATTACATATAATACATACAAAAATTATATATACATACATAAATTATACATACATACATAAATATAAATTATACATAAATATGAATATTTAAATAGAAATATATCAGCTTGATGAAAACACCGATTAGCTATAAATAAAAAAAAATTAAGGGTTCAGTGATTTAAAATAAAATTCACGTACTTTCCGTTTAAATGAGAATTTACTCGTTGCCTTTCTGATGTCAAGTGGTAGCACATTCCAGAGTTTGATAGCTGAAACAGCGAAGGAATTAGAAATAAAACCTGTACGGTGGGAAGGTAATTCAAGAAGCAAATTTTCAAAAGCGCGAAGGTTATGATTGTGAGAACTGCCCAATATTTTAAAATGAACCTTAAGATAATTTGGAGCATATGGATCGTTTATGATGGTGAAGAGCATGCAGAGAGATCTGAGAGATCTTCTCTGGCGAATAGGCAGCCATTTTAGCTGAGTGCGGTATAGGGAAATGTGGTCGTATTTACGAAGTCCAAAAATAAAACGTATGCAGTTATTGAGAAGTCGATCCAGTTTATTTAAAAATTCTTGAGATAGATCGGAGTAACAAACATCTGCATAATCAATGATAGGAAGCACTAAGGACTGGACCAAAAGCGTTTTGATTTTAGGCGGAAGAAAATTTTTAAACCTATAGAGACACCGCAATGAGGAAGTAACGCTCTGACTAACATGTGCAACTTGTTTGTTCCAGTCAAACCTATTGTCAATGTGTAAACCCAAGTCTTTTAAATGTGATGAAAAAGGAATAACTATATTGTTAAATTTAATTGGTTGTATTTGACTTAGATTCACTTTCATAACATTTAACGGGCTGCCTATAACAATAGCCTGACATTTGCTGACATTCACAGCTACTCCAAATTTGCTAGACCAGTCCCAGATTGTGCAGAGATCCGTATTGAGGCTGGAGATACAGCTGTCTAAGTTACTGATATCAGCTTGCACATAGAGTTGCAGATCGTCCGCATACAGATGGTAAGAGCATTTAAGAATTGTGGTGACAGAATTGATGAATAGTGAAAATAAAAGGGGAGAGAGAATACCGCCTTGTGGAACACCAACTGTGAGGTCGCACCAATCAGAAAATTCCTGATCAATGCGTACTCTTTGCTGGCGGCCACGAAGATATGATGAAAACCAACCCTGAGATGACGACGAGATCCCAATTTGTGATAGGATGGCAAGGAGAATGTCATGGTCAACGGTATTAAAAGCATTGGAGAAGTCTATTAAAACTAACACCGTCAGCTTTGAGTTCTCCATACCATACCTGATGTCCTCTGTAACTTTTAGCAAAGCAGTGGATGTGCTGTGAGCGGGTCGAAAACCGGATTGAAAATGGGACAAGAGATTATTTGAAAATACGTAAGAGGAAATTTGCTTGTGAGTAACTGCTTCAATGATCTTAGACTGGAAAGGAAGTATAGAAATGGGTCTAAAGTGATTGACTAAGCCGGGGTTAGAAATTTTCGGAAGAGGGACAATATGAGCTTTACGCCAAATTACAGGAAAATCCCCAGTCTGCAAAGAGAAATTGATGATGTGAGTCAAAATGGGAAGTATATTTTCAATAATAAAAGATATCATAGTTCTGCCGATCCCGTCCCAGCCAATGGCTTTGGACTTGATCGACTTGAAAACTTTGAGGACCTCGACATCAGTTACAGGGGAAAATGAAAAGGAGTCTGGAGGTACTTTTGGCATGGAAGTAATATCTAAAATGGTTTGATGTTTAACATTATCTGGGAGTATGGCAGATGTTGAGAAGTGCTGATTTAGACTATCAAGAGATAGGTTCGAAGGCAAAAAATTTGATTTTGATTTAGATATACCAAATGATTTAAGAAACTTCCATATGTCTGCCGGTGAAGAGTTAAGAACATTTTCACAAATGTATCGGCGTTTAGAAACTCTTACCATCTGGTTACAACGGTTTCTTGCTAGTTTGTACAGCAAGAATCGACATGATTTTGGGCATTTCTGTGTATCAAATATCTTACTGTTATTTTTTTAAATTATCTGCCATCTAAGTCTACATTCAAATAAATACTGGTTATTCTTATTTCATAAATTGTTTTCAAAGATACAAATTCATAATAGCAATTTCTTTTACGAAAATTATTTTGAAAAAGATTTTTTAACGATAGTTCGTTATTACACTTGCGCTTTTCTCAGCTTTTTTATGGTTTCGTAAAGGTATGGTATATCTTTGTACCTAAGACGATTAAAAACCAGTTAATGTAACTAAATTAAGGCATGATTTTAACAAAAAAAAATCGGATAACTTACAGCTATTCAGCTATTTTAACTATTGTTTATTTCGCTGATATTGGTGTGGGTTACCTTATTAATTTACCTTATTGTCGATGGTCATTTTTTTTACGTCCCAATAAAGTCAAATAAAATGCCTAAAATAAAAATAAAACATCGTTTTTTATGTGCACTTAAGGATCTCTAGCTATCTAGATGTTACCACGTGAATGAAACCCCAGCATTTAGATACAGCTCAGACTAATTCGTTGCATGTCAGTTGAAAAACTGACAATAATCGCATGTCAATTTAGCTGGTTCAGTTATTGTGTTCAACGTCAACATTAACTAGCGGGTGAATGACCTGTTAAACATACTTAACTAATTGCGTGCGAGAAAAATGCAGCGAATCTAAAAGTCTATTTTTTTAAATTAAGATTAATGAATGCAGAATAATTCTTTTGATTAGTCATAAAGTGATAGATGACACTAAAAAGTACGTAATTTATCAATTAACAAGTTCGATCCCTGCTCTAAAAAATACAAATCTTAGTTCTTCATGGCAAAGAATTTTATTTAAGAAAAGAACTACTTATAAGGACCACACATGCACGCACATATCATCACGCCTGTGTTCCCCAAAGAGTTAGGCAGTTTACCAGTATGTTTAGGCCCCATGTAGTAGAAGGCAAGTCTGTTAGACTAAAGATATGGCCACAGATAATATGGCCGTCCAAACATTTGACAGACGCGTTTGCCATACACAAAAACACCAACGCCATCTTTGTTAGTATCGTATGGCGTTTGTTTTTTAGCCGATCGCGGACTAGTTCAATTCGGTTTACAGAAGACCATTTTGGTACCAAATTCGGGAGTGTTATTGTGATGTTCGGGAGGCTCAGTCCTTACGCAGTAATAAGTATATAAGTCAATTATATTAGATAAGATAAGAAGTTTCTTTGCACTAAGGGTACTAAGGCTAACATTCAGAGACGATGCTCAGCGTAAAGTAAATTGTATTACAATTTGACATACGGAAGCGTAAGTTCATGCTGAGTCTCTTCTCTGAATCTCAGCCTAAGTCGAAGAACGATTTCGCACTACGTCCAAACCGAATCAGATCCGAATCCGTGAAAATACGGTCCGAAGTAGTCGTTGAACTATTTGTACATAGAAATCGGATGACGGACATCTGATCTAGTGCGTAAACTATCATACAAACAGTTCTACGACTAAACCGGACCGTATTTGACGGATTCGGTTCGGACATAGTTTGCCACAGATGTCATAGATGTTTATATAACAATCGAGATCGACGTCTTTACGTGCTCTTTATACAGGGGGCCTAGAAACAAAATGTATGTAAATGACATTAGTGACAGCCCGATTTGTCGAAAGCTTGTGTCATTTCCATACTTTTTGTTCGTCGATTCGAATGTCAAAATGCAACTTGTCTAGCCCCCCAGGTCTGTCTACAGGTTTAAAGTCTATCTAGATAGTAACACGCATTAAGGTACATATGTTTCATCGTGTTCATGATTGGCGCAATCTTCTAATAAAACGAATCATGTGTATGTCTGTCTGAGTAAATTGAAACATCCTTCTAAGGTGCGTAGGCGCCATACTTTCTTTCGAAGACGCACGTTATCGATGATTTAAAAACAAACAAAAGCTGACTGACTACCGGTGCCTAACGGAACATTCGTTCGTGGTAGTCCCAAATACCCTGAGAACCAATATTCTTTTAAGACTTTGGCTAGATATTGGGATGCGGAGGTCTAATCGCAGGCGCTTTGTGCAAAATACTGATATATACCTAGTAAGTATATAATAATGTTCCGCTGTACTGCCTTAATGGTCTAGTGGTCCCAAGCGCGACTACTACGCTAGAGGTCCTGGGTTCGCTCCCCAGCTCGAGCCAAGTGTTGTTGGGTTTTCTGTGAAATTTACAGTAGCAGATCGAAACCGGATTCGTGCCCGGTTAATGGTAATAGGCTCGCTCCCTATCACATGGGACCTAAATATACCGGCGGAATGTGGGTGTCCATCAGTACGCCTCTGCCTACCCCTTCGGCACAGGCGTGATGGTATGCATAATATATGTTTCGCTGTATCTTTAGTGTTTTTTTATCGGATGCCAAACAACCATACGAATCGCCGCCGCAAAAGCGGTAACTGCAGCGTACTTATAGACGCCATGCAACACAAGTAGTATGAACTAAGTACACCATTCTAGCCTTTTCTCAATTAAATAAATTTATTTTTAGCATCTATATGTTGAAAGTCATTTAAATACTCGTAGGTACAGTTCTCGACAAACTTATTGTCCGGGTTGAAGTTGCCACGAGCTAACTTTAACTCGACCGTAAATTCGGAGAAATTAAAAACGACAGCCTGACTTGAGCTTTCGTTTTTATTTATTACAATCTAATATATTTCTATCTCCGATTTTTAAGCTGGGTTAAAGTTAGCCCGTGCGAACTTCAACCCGGACAATAAGTTTGGCGAGAACTGTATAGATGTGTTCTCAGTAAATTAAATTTAAGTACATCTGAACTCAAATAGCCCAGAGCGGTGTCACCGGAGACTAGCATCAAGTAGTCGGTCAACGATCACGAATTCGTATGACGGTTCACAAGTAGGTAATGACCGCATCCGGGCACGGAGCGTGAGCCCGAGATCCGCGCCGGGACACATTTGGAACAAAACGGTGACGAATTTTTTTATCTTTGTTTTTCACTCAAAAAGTTTACATAATTATCAGTAGATCAAAAACCAATCTGTATTAATAACTAGAGAAAAAACATAAAAAAATAAGTAAGAGAAGTAGGTCAGAACAAGGTCCCGGCAGAACTTCTTCTGCCCTATTTCTCTTTCCTCGTATTTTTTTATGTTTTTTATTTCCATAAGAACCTTCCTAAAACTTCATCAAACACAACAAAAACGAAATCAGCCAAATCGGTTCAGCCGTTCCCGAGTTTTGCGCTTAGCAACACAATTAGTGGTTCATTTTTATTTATTTATATATTTTATATATGTATAGGTATAAAGTGGAAAGATTCTTGTTTGTTTGTTTGCATTGAATAGGCTCCGAAATTAATGGACCGATTTGAATAATTATGTCACCTTAAGAAGCTACAATTACCGAGTAAAATAGGAAATTTATAAGCAATACCCATTGGATACCTACTATTGGATACCTACTATTGGATACCTACTATTGGATACCTACTATTGGATACCTACTATTGGATACCTACTATTGGATACCTACTATTGGATACCTACTATTGGATACCTACTATTGGATACCTACTACGCAGGCGAAGCAGCTGCCGGAAAGCTAGTTATCAATATTTTGGGACACTTTGCACAGCACCATCTATCTAAGTCCCAAACTAAGCAGAGCTTGTAGGTACTAGACAATTAATGGATACATACATTATAAAACTTTCTAGTAAATAATACTCTACTTAAATACATAAGAAATAATACTTATAATACCTGCATAAGAAAAACTTAGACAAACACAAACATTAGCATATCGTAGAATGAATCCTATAATGCTAGAAATATCTTTGTTTTAAAGACGCACTGGAATCCGCCCCTGCGCCTTATACCAAACAAACATAACTATGCATCGCTGACCCTTGATTCATACACTTGTCATACACGGCCATCAAACACAGATAAAACCACTCATATATCATATAATATTATTGTTTAATTACTTGTCTGACCTTTTGAACTCTCACAGAACAAATATTTTAATGAATTAATTACATTATGTTATCAAAGGAGAAGTTTGTATGAGTTTGCGCATAATTACATTATTTTGGAAATGGATGAGAATGTATGATCAGCTGGTAAGGTTTCTGTGAAAATTCTTAAAGTAAATAGTTACCAGTAACTTGTAATCTTAGCATGGAAAATGCTTAAAAAAATACAAAAAAGATAGTAAAGTTATAAGTCAAACTTTACTATAACCACTCCCACATTTTGGTCTTTTGTTATGAACGCGAGTATCTCCGCGGGAGAGAGCTAGTTATAACACACCATCACGGTTGTATTCCCCAAAAGATAAGGACTAGGTAGAGACATATCAATGTACAGTTCAACATGACAAATCCAAACTATGTATAAAAATCAATAGCAGTTCGGTTGCTACAGATTTTCTATTTCATTGAATAACGATAAAACCGTTTTCCAAGAGTAGCATTCTATTTCTATTTATCTTCGGGGGTTCGCCCGCCTACAGGCACCAGGCGGGCGATCAGTCCTCTTGTTGGGATTATTTCTCCCAGTTCCCCATTTTTGGTGGATCCCTTCATGGGTTACTGGCGCTCGGCGTCGCGAATCTTCTGATTGCTTTGCAGAAGCCCAACAGCTGTAAATAGAAGTGTAGCATACCTGACTGATGCTGTGAATCTTACGAAAATTAGGTAAGATTTTATACATAAAATTAAGAGCCTGTTTCACAGGTTACTGATAAGTTCCCTTTAAATTAGCTGGCAGATAATTTAATACAAATTTTGTTCCATTTTTTAATTTATTTAGCAGTTAGTCCAGAGGCAGGCTCTAAAATTATTTAGATATAAAATGTTACATTAGTAACATTTAATGTACCTACCTATTCTTAACATTATTGTAGAAAACCTATATTTTCTGTTATCAAAGTTTATATAGTAAAAACTATGGCTTGTTATTTATAATCTGACATAACTATACCTACGAGTATATTTTACATATCTAAGAAAGCTAATATCGAAATAAATTCGATGACTGGTTACTATTTTGATAACCCAGTTGTTCTACATAATTATATCATTTATCTATACTATTATAAAATTGTAAAAAAGTCATTTCTGTACATTGAAGATATTTAAAAAAAAACAATTGGGTTAGAGTATATAAACGATCGCGAACCCAAAAATGTGATTTTTAGAATTCTTGTCTGTTTGTCTGTTTGTCTGTTTGTTAGGGGTTGGCGCTAAACCTACTGAATAGATTTGAATTTTGTATGAACTGTTGTAAAGCATAATTTCCAACTTAAAAACTGATGTAAAGCTTTTTTCAATTATTTGAATAGATCCTTGGATACAGCTTGACCTCTCTGTTGTATGCAAGCCCATAGAAAGAAGAGATCATCATTGTTGGTTTTTTGTTTTTTATTTTCTATTTAAAAGTCCATCGTTCAACTAAAAAAATGAGGTATATCTCATTCCACTCGGTTGCGTAGATGCTGAGATAGAGCTTGACCTCTCTGTAGTATGTATTCCTATTGATATAAGGGATCATTATTGTTGGTTCTTTAATTAAGTTGTCATATGCGCAGAAATCGTGATTGTTGATTAGTTATAAACGTTTTAAGTGGTATAGACTTAAATTAAACAATAGTTGTAAAGTTTGGTTAGAATTACGAGTTATTACGACTAACTGAAGCTTCCGTTTTCTTTTACACAGATATTCACTAACACATATTTTCACAAACAGCATCACCTCAGTACCTCATAAAGTACCTCAGTACCGAGACTAATTGTCGACCGGAATCGAACCCACAATATTCATTGAGCTTAGCGCCGTTATAACTTAGTCACGAGGCCCTTTTTACAAACCTCTAATATCAAATAAAATTTTATATTATAATATCGTTATACTTCATATACATATATGTATATACCTAATAGATAGGCTAATGTATATCCATACCTAATGTAATTTTTTTATCTATTATACGACATAATTATCACGAATTGGCCATAGTACAAGCGCTGCTTAGTTTGGGACTAGACGGTGCTGTGTAAAATGACAAATATTTATTTATTTAAATACATATAAGATTACGGACAAAGGGCCTTGTTACACAACCTCTGGATAATTTTATAAAATGTTAGAAAATCGAACAAAACTATGTAGAGTTCGTGAAACAAGCCCTAAAAATCCAAAATACTTATTTAAACGTATGCTAATTTACTTTTCTCGTTACAAAGAGCAATCACTTGTTTCCTCTTGTGTTTGTTTACTAATTGTAATGATGAATCATTAGACACAACAATGAATCAGTGTTACACATGTCTGTGTGTACGTCAAGGTCACCATGAAACGCATATAGCGGCGCGTGGCCAACTACGTTCTCTATCTAAACATATAATTAACATAGTACGTCTTATTAGATAATGATTGTGAGTATACTATTAGAAAACCATTTAAACCATTTATCTCGCCACACACAACACAATACGTATAAATAAAATCAATAATTAACTAAAACTAATGAATAAAAAGTAATTAAATTAGATCGTATCGATTTGATCATTAGCCGACTTCAAAAAAGACGGTGGTTTATTTATAGATCTTATACCTAGGTAAAGAACAGATAGGTAACTGTACCTATCTGTTCTTTGTATGTCGGACACGTACTGCTCGACCCAGGAAAGAATCCAGGACGTCACGCTCAGAAGCCGTACTTGTATTACCTAGTTATGTATAATATTTATTTTTATATTTATTTAAACTTTATGTAAGTACATGAAATGGTACACAAGGCGGACTATAATATTTATTTAACTATTTACGAACCACAATATTGGTATTTATAGTCTACGCGGAACTAGTTGGCCGTGCCTTAGGTATGTGAGAGGCGGGACGGAGAGGCAGGGTCGCCTGCGCGCGGTGGGACGGAGTTGCGGGGGCGCTTGCTTTTGTTCACAGTAACACGCCGCCTCACCCCCGTCTCTACCTAAGGCGCGGCCAACTAGTTCCGCGTGAACTATAGTATGACTACCTAGCCACTTTTAGGCAGATTTATCAGTATGACAACGATCTAATTACATATAAGCAAAATAATAATTATTTGGGTGAGATCTACAGATTAATTACAAACAGATTAGATAGCCCTCAGAATTGGCCCGATGACGTCGACGTCTGGCTGGCTACCTTGGGTTGTAACCTACTTAGACTACCTACATACAAAAGACTTTTTAAATCGAACGAATTTATAATTGATTTGAATAAACGGGACTAGAGACCTACCTCCAGGCACGCACTGGGGGACTAGACAAGTTGCATTTTGACATTCGAATCGACAAACAAAATGTATGTAAATGACATTAGTGACAGCCCGATTTGTCGAAAGCCTATGTCATTTCCATACATTTTGTTTGTCGATTCGAATGTCAAAATGCAACTTGTCTAGCCCCCCTGGTTGATACCTCAGCCGAGGAGTGTTATCTGAGTTTTTATAACGCTTTTATTAGCTTGTTATGTATACTTGGAATCTTTGAACGTGATTTTCACCCCTTTCAAAACGACGGATTGATTTGAAACTTTGCACACTTATCAAGAACCGAAGCCAATGCAATAATTTGTATAGTTTCTTTATAGATAACCGAAATAAAAAGTAAAAAATATATACCTAACAGTTTAAAAAAACACGCTTTTATAGAAAATCTTTTTTCATATAAATAAATTAATATCCTGGGACATTTTACACAGCACCATCTAGTCCCAAACTAAGCAGAGCTTGTAAGTATTTGACGACGTCTGTGGTCTAGTTGTTCGAGTACCGGACTGCTGATCACGAGGTCGTGGGTTCGATTCCCACAAGACACAAACATTTATGTGGTGAACTTAGGTGTTTGTGTTTGTCTGGATGTTTCTTATATATTATAAGTATATATTTACAAAAAAAAATAAAGTATATAATCACAGAGGATAGAGAGAGATAGATCACAGGGGTCGTCGAAATTAAACCAAAAATAAGTATTGTAAAAAAGCTTGAGCGTTCTAAGTAGCAGCTGTGTTTATATTAGTGACCCTTCGAGGTATAAATGCGTGTCAATTACGCGTCTTTCTCAACCAAAACGTGTATCCAATAAAACACTAATGAATCCGAGGAATCCTGTCAATCGTAATTAGGACTGACAGGCGTCACTCCTTATCAAGCGGGATAGTCAGTTATTCGCTAGAGTTATCAGGGGAATTTACAAAAAAATCAATTATTAAATGAAAAAAAAAAATCCGATTGCGTAAAAAGTAGGTACTTACTAAAAATTTAAAAACAAGCTCTGTGATGTTGGAAAATGTATTGCAGGCGGGACAAGCTGTTCGTTCATAAACAAAATTGTTTCCTTGCTTGTCCCGCCTGTAATACATTTTCCAACACCACAGAGCTTGTTTTTAGATTTGGATTTTATTTCCTACTTTTTAGTTTATAAATCATCATAGAATCTATAGATAGATCCTAAACGATAATTTAAAATGAAAATTAATACAACTAAAGATAATATTTACAATTAGTTCGCACATTAAAGCGTATAAAATCCACCATTTTGATTTTTTTCAAATTTCATGTACCCAGTGACACTCGTACTATTAAGATGAATCTAATGAGGTGTCATTTATCTAGATTGGTTGAGCCATTGAGTAATTACGACCGGACATAGGAACGGACATACATACATACATACATACCAAAATAATGTATGTAAAAATATCAAAATGTTAATTTCTGTTGATAAAGCAAAATGTCAGATCTTATCTTTATTGTTATCTTAAGACTTGATGATATTTATTAATCTATTTATGCAAATTATAAACTAGAAATAGGGGCATTTCTATATTATCCGTAGATAGAACTGGATAGCGTTATCTGCTAACAAATTAAAGTGCAAACATCAATTCTTATTGATTTTTTTCGTAGACGCGGATGCTGGTTATCGGATTCGGTTCTTGGACCTTGGCAATATCATTTATCTATGCTCGGTCTCGAAAAGTCGAGATAAAGAGCAAATAGCCTTCGGTCGACGTGTGTGGGAGTGTATCGTTAGTATGGAGTTGAAAGAGAACTGGATCCAAATGAATTTGAATCCATCCAAAAATTTGTTTGTACCGTATTAAGAAACATCTCCTTTTTAACGGTGATCTAGTACTCCTCAAACAATTACAACAATTTAAATATCTTATAGTTATCTAGGTAGGTATATCATGTCATAGTATATAAGCTCTGCTTATTTTGGGACTAGACGGTGCTCTGTAAAATGTACCTATAAGTATTCATAACATAACATACCTCACGCATTTATTCCCTGATCGACTAGGCAGAGGTGTACCAATGAACACCCACAGTCCTATTGCCTTCGCTTGTTTCAGAATGAACTAAAAAGATGTGTGCAATTCCCTTAATATCCCAAGAACCCACGATGGCCAGACATTCGTCATTTTATAAAAGCTGATAATTTATCAGAGCATAACCCTATCACAGGTAAGAACGATCCACGAGTATGGAGTTGGGATTGTGGTTACTTAAGCAGATATCAGGTAATAAAGGTGTATAAAATAGGAACTCTTTAAAAATTAAGCTTTATACTATAACGAATTTTCAGCTTTTATAGAATGACGAATGTCTGGCCATCGTGGGCTCTTCCTCTATAACATAAGACACTCACAATTATTTTCTTGGCACGTCTGAGCAGCTATTTACAGACACTTGGAACTTGCTTAACCCGGAAACCCCAAAATACTTTCAATGCGGAAAATATTGTTGAAGATTAACAAAAGAATTCGTACTGTTCCACCCTCGTCCACCCGCCCCTGAAGTGTAAAAGTTTGTCAAATAAAAACGTTACCGAGTTATAAACGATACAATGGTCGAGGAAACCGTACATTTTGATATTAACAAAGAAATCACGTTGGCGTTGCTTAAGGGACTTGCTTCACCATCTCTGGATAGAACTGCCAGATCAATAAAAAATGGAACAAAATTTGTACCTATGATGATTCTCTGAGTTTGTTTCGACGTTTCTTCTAAGAGGTCGTTAGACAGGAAATGCCGGCGCTATCTCGAAAAAATGTAAAACTTTGACTTGTAAACGTGTCTTTAAAATATCTAAGTATTTACAGAAATAAATATAATTTATAATTATTATATAAAATTATATACCAAGTTATTTAGCGGGAACTTACTGGGTGGTAGTGAAATAAATAAATAAATATCTTGGGAAATTTTCACACAGCACCATCTAGTCCCAAACTAAGCAGAGCTTGTACTATGGGTACTAGACAATGGATATAATACTTATATACTTTTTTTTTGTAAATACATACTTATAATACATAAGAAACACCCAGACAAACACAAATACTTATATTCATCACATAAATATTTGTGTCCTGTGGGAATCGAACCCACGACCTCGTGATCAGCAGTCCGGTACTCGAACCACTAAGTAGACCACAGACGTCGTCAATAGGCTCTAAGTTGTGTTAGTCAACTTCACGACACTAAACGAACGGATACGAATGACAGCTAATCCACTTAATTTTGGTGCAGTAGATTACTTCTAAGTTACTGGACACTATACTATTCCACATGAACGAAGTTTCTTACTTTTTAAAAACCCTCTATTTATGGCCATACAGTTATGTACTTATTTATATGTAGGTAATGTAGGTAGGTATATGTGATTAATTGCTGTGTCAAAACATACCTTTATAGCAATACCTGGGTGTGGCCTATAAGAAAATTCACAGATAAGATAACAAAAGCACCAACAATCCACATTGATTTTAAAAATCATTTATGATTATAAGAAATCGCTAGATATTTTAATTAGTAAACTAATGGCCGGCTTTGTACTATCGCGTATTGAATAAAATTGCACGCAAACATCACTCATGTAATCAGAAACAGGGCTATCTATGTCTCAAAGGATGACCCGCAGAGAAACAGGACATCAATCCCACAAAAGGGATGACCCGCCGATAAACAGGGCTTCTATCCCGCAAAAGGGATGCCCCACCGAGACGGCATCTATCCTGCAAAAGGATGACCCGCCGAGATACGGCATCTATCCTGCAAAAGGATGACCCGCCGAGATACGGCATCTATCCTGCAAAAGGATGACCCGCCGAGATACGGCATCTATCCTGCAAAAGGATGACCCGCCGAAATACGGCATCTATCCTGCAAAAGGATGATCCGCCGAGATACGGCATCTATCCTGCAAAAGGATGACCCGCCGAGATACGGCATCTATCCTGCAAAAGGATGAATCCGCCGAGATACGGCATCTATCCCGCAAAAGGGATGCCCCACCGAGACGGCATCTATCCTGGAAAGGATGACCCGCCGAGATACGGCATCTATCCTGCAAAAGGATGACCCGCCGAGATAAAGGGCTATCTCTCAAATACAAAGTTAAAATTGTATTGACAATTTATTAGTTAAGATCTAAATTTAAAATAATTAAGTGTTACGACTTCGAAACCGTGCAAGCTGACACCTTAAAAGTTGTGCTTTTTATACAGTATTGTTATAAATATGTTATTAGAATTACGAAAAATGTAACAACTACTCGATGTCCAATAAATAAATAAATAAAAACTTTGATCGCACATTGCCTTCCCATCCAACACAGTCAATTTAGTGCCAGTTGGAGATTCACGATAGATAAATAAAATAGCGATTCATCCGCAAAGCTAGTGTAATTATAATCGGGGCGTATAGGTGTCCCGATTATATGTGTGACACATATCCCTGTCTTTTTTAATCTAATTTAAGGAGTTGGAATACCTATAAATTGTTTCAATTTATTTTTTTATATTCTCAGGTCCCCTAATCGGTGGAGGAATGTTGTCCAACATTTGGACGCCGCACACCAGAAGCTACTCAGAAAGGCTGCAGATCTTTGTTGCAGTATAGCAAGTTGCTGAGCACACCGCCTACCCTCGAGCTGACGGTCACTTACCCACCAGAGCTTTGTGATCAGGTATGAAAGAAGACAAGACTGACCCTTGTCCATCGAATGGTTGTCTTTAAGAAATAGCCTCTGTCATAACAATAGTTTCCCTATTGTTTAGAACCTTTAAAAGGTTGCGCGATAGAACTGCCCATTGCACTCTTGAAATGTCTTACTTTTATTTTATCCTTTGGTGTACTGTAAGAGGCCATAAGTCCATTATCATGTCAAGGATCGTATTTGCCTGCACGTTACTGCGCGTATACATAAACACATATTAAGTGTTTTGAAATTAAATACCACTATCTTAATACGCCGTCGCGACATCACAGCACTGAATGATTATCACATCGCTCTCTTTCCGACTATATAATTATGGTAGAGTACGATATACAAGATCGTCTATGTATGCAAAATGTTCGTTATAGAAAAAGGTCGTAAGTGAAACTTGTTTCATGCGATAGACTTGTAAAAATAGTAATGGATTTATGACCGCGAACGTACAACATATTGGATGAGCGCGAGTGACGCCGCGGGAGCAGCTGGTATAATGATACTATCGATTCAAATCCACAAGGGACTGCCATCGCATATCTGTAGCGTGCGACACGAGTACAGCCTGGCGGGGAACTAGTTTAGTTATAACAAGGTCAAAGAAGATGGGATTAGGTCGCCGGGCTTAACTATAAATTATGCAGCAGTACATCAGTATTTTGCACAAAATAGTTTGCAATTGGGTTGCGGAGGTCTGATGGCAGTCGCTTCGTGTAAAATACTAATATTGAGCCAACATTTTTAATTGGTACTCCGCTCTTTTTGGTCTTAGCGTGATGGTATATAGCCTATAACCTTCCTCGTTAAACAGGCTATCTAACACTGAAAGAATTTTTCAAATCGGACCAGTAGTTCCTGAGATTAGTGCGTTCAACCAAACAAACAAACAAACTCTTTAGCTTTATAATATTAGTATAGAATTATTACTAGCTTTCCGTCAATCCTTTTTTCGCATTAAAAAGAAGCCTATGTCCTTTCTCAGGCTGTAGACTATCTGTTAACGGCGATAAGGTCGAGTATTGTTTGTTCAACTTTATTGAAATGAAACTACGTGCGGACCGTTTGACAGTTTATTTTTAACTAACATAATATGAGTAAAATGGACTGTAATATAAACACAGGTAGGTATAGTCATCACTATAACGCGCTTGGACACTATCTGTGTACCAAATTTCATTTAAATTGGTTCAGAACTTTTAGCGTGAAAGCGCGACAGACAGACAGCCGGACAGACAGAGTTACTTTCGCATTTATATTACCAATAAGGATTATATTCTTAATATGATTATGAGACTGTAATTGTTACTTAGTACAGTTAGTAAATAATCTGTACATAGGTTTAGATGTGTAACGTGCGTGATATCGATCGCGGCTGCGGTCAGCGAGTCCTTATGTAAGACCGCTCGGCTTACCGTGTCAGGGTTTCTGGATCAACATTGATTATTGCTTTTATGATAACATAGAAATAGCTATATTTTATTGCTGCATGAATCTATACTAATATTATAAAGAGGAAAGATTTGTTTGTTTGTTTGTTTGTTTGTTTGTTTGTTTGTTTGTTTGTTTGTTTGTTTGTTTGTTTGTTTGTTTGTTTGTTTGTTTGTTTGTTTGTTTGTTTGTTTGTTTGTTTGTTTGTTTGTTTGTTTGTTTGTTTGTTTGTTTGTTTGTTTGTTTGTTTGTTTGTTTGTTTGTTTGTTTGTTTGTTTGTTTGTTTGTTTGTTTGTTTGTTTGTTTGTTTGTTTGTTTGTTTGTTTGTTTGTTTGTTTGTTTGTTTGTTTGTTTGTTTGTTTGTTTGTTTGTTTGTTTGTTTGTTTGTTTGTTTGTTTGTTTGTTTGTTTGTTTGTTTGTTTGTTTGTTTGTTTGTTTGTTTGTTTGTTTGTTTGTTTGTTTGTTTGTTTGTTTGTTTGTTTGTTTGTTTGTTTGTTTGTTTGTTTGTTTGTTTGTTTGTTTGTTTGTTTGTTTGTTTGTTTGTTTGTTTGTTTGTTTGTTTGTTTGTTTGTTTGTTTGTTTGTTTGTTTGTTTGTTTGTTTGTTTGTTTGTTTGTTTGTTTGTTTGTTTGTTTGTTTGTTTGTTTGTTTGTTTGTTTGTTTGTTTGTTTGTTTGTTTGTTTGTTTGTTTGTTTGTTTGTTTGTTTGTTTGTTTGTTTGTTTGTTTGTAATGAATAGGCTCCGAAACTACTGGACCGATTTCAAAAATTCTTTCACCTTTGGAAAGCTACATTATCCCCGAGTAACATAGGCTATATATCATCACGCTACGACTAATAGGAGCGGAGTAGTAATGAAAAATGTAGCAAAAACGGGGAAAAAATTATAAGACCACGCGGGCGAAGCCGCTGGCGGGAAGCTATCTACTATATAAAAATAAGTCGGGTTTTCCTTCCTGACGCTATAACTCCAGAACACACGAACCGATTTCCACGGTTTTCCATTCGTTGGAAAGGTCTCGGGCTCCGTGAGGTTTATAGCAAAGAAAATTCAGGAAAAATTTAACAGAAAAGCGGGTTAAAAGGGTTATCAAGACCACGCGGGCGAAGCCGCTGGCGGAAAGCTAGTTACTTAATAAAATTAATATTTATATTCCAAGTCATTCGTTGCACCATGCGCCCTTTTTCGCTCCCCCATTGGTTGCTACGAATTATCGTCAGAACAGTTTCTTGTATCGCTCTTGTGAAAGTTACAATAAACTTATGCGTGGTCATGATCTTGATATAACCGTCACTAATATATCTTCAATGAGAACGGTTTTGAATTCAATTGACTTTTAATTTCTGTGGCGTCATGTTGGTCATCAACGAAACGGTTACCTTTATTATGAACCGAACTGGAAGGTACTATTCTCTTATTTAATTTAGGCATTATGTAATTTATTTACTTTGGCGTAGTACTGTGAGCTTGTTTTTTTTCTTGTTTAAATGATTTCTATCTATGGAGACTTTTTAATAACTTCATATTGTTATTTAGTTTTAGATTTTAGTTATTTTAGCTGATAGTCTTCCTAAAAGTTATAAATAAAAATGAAAATTATAAGTCACTTAGATACGACATCAAGTCTGTATTCACAGATGATTAAGGTAGAGGTTTAATAAAATCTTTGATTAAGCAATATTTTTATTGATGAACTGAGCAATACTTGGAGTAAATAATAATAATATATATTTAGGACATTTTACACAGCACCATCTAGTACCAAAATAAGCAGAGCTTGTACTATGGGTACTAGACAATGGATGTAATACTTTTATACTTGTAAATACTTTAATAAATTATAATGAACCCAAATTCCCTTCGCCCTGGCAAACACAAACACTTATTTTCATCACATAAATATTTGTGTCCTGTGGGAATCGAACTAACGATCTCGTGATCAGCAGTCCGGTACTTGAACCACTAGACCACAGACGACGCTTCAAAGACGACGCTAAGCGACAGCGTAGCGCCATGAGTAAGCCCGTAGCAAACTAGCAACAAGCTTAATAAAATTATTATTTTGTAATTGATCGGAGCAAGATTTTCGTAGCGATTACGTAGCTCATTGAGAGATCCCGTAGCAGTGTTACGAATTAGTAAAATATTTTTTTCTGATGTGTTGAGCAATAGTACGAATAGAAGAGTTGGAAGGGGCCGACCTCGGCGAACGTATCACAACCAGATTGCGGACGTTCTCAAAAAAGGCAAGGTTAAGAGCCCCCTAAACCGACGAGCATGCATGGAGAGGTTAATGAACATAGACGAAGCGAAAGTGGTGTGCCAGGATCGTAGAAAGTGGTAATCTATAGTCTCTGCCTACCCCTTTGGGAAACAGGCGTGAAGCTATGTATGTATGTATGTGTTGGGCAATATTCTGTAGCAAAGTGTTACGAATTAGTAAAAGATTTTTTTCTGATGTGTTGAGCAGTATTCTATAGCAAAGTGTTACGTGTTGTTAAAAAGCAAATTTACTGATGATCGTAGCATGAGTTTCGTAGCGATTATATAGCTTAGCGGTCAAGCGTAAGCGTTATAAATCGTGCATTTTATTGATGCTCGTAGCACTTTCGTAGCAAATACGTAGCGGAGTAGCGTAAATTTATTACTGGATAGCTTGAGCTTTTATTATTAGACACTGGCAGCAGCCTCCTCAAAGCGTTTAAAAAAACTAATGTATCATAGAATAATATATTTTTTAATAAGAGTAAATACTAGTTTTTGTAAAGGGTCCGAAACGTCGGGATTAAAATAATAACAATATAATGCGATAAAATCCGTTAAAAGTAGTTTTATTTCAATGTCTAGTAGGTATTAGCGTGTCGGAAATCAGTAGATTTTTTTTACATATAAAATATATGGTTTACATAGACAAGAGCCACACCCTATTTGTATGGCCAAAGTAACTAGGTACTTTAAGTTAATACAAACATTTGTTCCGTATGGGAGTTGAACTCATAGCCCGTGTCACCGAAACCGACCGCGCCCAGACGCTACGCCAAACGTGCCGAGTTGCAGTCAAATATATTTTCACCATAGATAGATAGATACACAGATAGATAGGTATTTTCTTTGCATGTTTGTTTTTTTTTCTTTTTGTCCATGGGCGGCGGCAGTCCGTTACAGTTCTCGCCAAACTTATTGTCCGGGTTGAAGTTTGCACGAGCTAACTTTAACCCGGCCGTAAAAATCGGAGCCACAAAATTATAGTATTGTAATAAATAAAAACGAAAGCTCAAGTCGTAGGCTGTCGTTTGAAATGTAATATTTTTGATTCTCCGATTTTTACGGCCGGGTTAAAGTTAGCTCGTGCCAACTTCAACCCGGAAAATCAGTTTGGCGACAACTGTACCATTAGGTAACCCATATGTTCGTTTGCCTCCTCTGTTAATAAAAAAGAAGTATTTAAATGCAGATTTGATTATTACATACAGGCTGGCAGGCAATTACTTATGTGTTTGGATAGCGACTACATAGCTCTGATATTATCCGACTACAAACATCGTATGACACAGTGATAATTTTATTGATACGAACATTTAATCATTGTAATAAAATTTGATTACTTGGTATTTCGTATAGTTGATTATTGATAATTACGTGACGATAAAATGCATACTTACGTTCCTTTTATTCTTGATAGGTCGTATTTATATTACTGCATTTTACACATTGGCATACCATCACGCTTGTGTTCCCCGAAGGGGTAGGCAGAGGCGTACTAATGTACACCCAAATTTCGCCGGTATGTTTAGGCCCCATGTAATAGGGGGTGAGCCGCCATTAACTGTGCACAAATCCAGACTCCGAGCTGCTACTGGCCATTTCACAGAAAACCCAACAACACTTTGCTTAACTCGGGGATTGAACCCAGGACCTCTAGCGTAGCAGTCGCGCTTGGGACCACTAGACCAACGAGGCAGTCGAGGGAACGAGGGAGATTTTACACATTGGTAACAATAATTAAGTAATTATCTAGTAGTTCTTTAATTATTTAGTTCCTTAAATATACAACGTGGAAGGGACATCGACGCACATCCGAATACCATGAGTTCAGTACCCCCTGCATTGAAATTTTCCGTAACTTTTTTCATAGATTTTTCAATTTTTTTTACTTGAACGTGTAAAACATTATTACTTTCTACCCAAATTAGATTTATAATTAAAAAAACATTATTTTATTTATTTCGGATCTCGCGCGCGATAACATTCACCACGGAGCGTTATAATCACGTTTTTAGCAATACACTGCGCGCTCAAAATAGTCAGTATCTGTAATAACCAAATAGGTTTATTTTTGACCTTGAGTAAAACCTTGTCACGACATTTGTGCTTCGATGTCCCTTCCACCTTGTATATAGACGCTAACTAACAAAAAAATATGATGATAATATCAGTTACTGCTTTCAGCATGAAAAATACAGAATTATTCCTTTTAAATTTACTTAGAGTAGGTACACCAATATAGTTGAACTTTTTTTTTTTTTTTTATAATATACAGGGTTACAGGTTAAGTCGACCTAGATCCGTTAAGGGCGTGTAGTACCCATCTTTTCTGACATATTTCACTATAGAACACCCTACCCCAAACCTAAGCGTTTTCAAGAAAATCGACATTTAAATTTAATTTTTTACTAACTTTTTTAACTTTCAATCGTTCAGAACAAAGTATTTAGTTAACCTACGTAGGATTATGGTTATTAAATTCATAGAGCATCTTAATTCGCATGTAAAAAATCAATAATAATAATTATAAGATGCACTAACTTCAAAATATTGTAATTAATGGCAAAAAATCGGCAATTTTTATTAAAAAAATTAAATGTCGATTTTCTTGAAAACGTTTAGGTTTGGGGTAGGGTGTTCTATAGTGAAATATGTCAGAAAAGATGGGTACTACACGCCCTTAACGGATCTAGGTCGACTTAACCTGTAACCCTGTATATCCTGGGGCATTTTTTTACACAGCACCATCTATTCCCAAACTAAGCAGAGCTTGTACTATGGGTACTTGACAATGGATATAATACTTATATACTTTTTTTTTGTAAATACATACTTATAATACATAGGAAACACCCAGACAAACACAAACACTTAAGTTCATCACAATAAATGTTTGTGTCCTGTGGGAATCGAACCCACGATCTCGTGATCAGCAGTCCGGTACTCGAACCGCTAGACCACAGACGTCGTCAAAATATGTTGTTACATGTTGTTCTGAGAATGGCATAATTTTATTGTAGATTCATTTAACCGATGTAGACATCAGCTGTTCTCCCTCCTACGCAGACTGTCAACGCAAATACAGAGAATATTTCACAGAACTGGCATTAGATTTAAAATATATAGTTATTCTGGAACGTTTTACACAGCAATATCTAGTCCTAAGCTTGTGCTATTTATACTAGACAGTGACAAAAAAAAAACGTTTCTAGACATGATTAGAACATGCGTCTCTCCTTTTCAGTACAATGGTAGTTTGGTTGGGTTCCAAAAATTTGAATCTGATAGAAAAAATATATCATACCATCACCCCTGTAATTACCGAAGGGTTAGGCAGAAGTGTATAGTACCTAGTAGTAGTACTATGCACCCACAGTTCGCCGGAATGTTTTACGTCCTATGTGATAGGGGGCGAGCCTATTGCCATTATGCGGTCACAAATCCAAACTACTCCAGAAAACACAATAACACTTCGCTTCCTGAGAATCAAACCCAGGACTACGAGGGTAGCATTCGCGCGGACCATTAGGCTTTAGGCTTTAGTGGAACCGACAAGAAACTCCATCATAATAAAAATAACTAAGTATTTTTAAAATGACTCTCCAGACAAAATTGTAAATAACTAATTACGATACTAATTAGTTAATGATTTTGTCGTCGGTGTTGTGATCACAACAACGTTATCAACTTATCATTAAGTCGTTGATAATGTATGTCAGTTTACAACGAACTGTAGATGGGGACAGTTGTCGTTTCGTTTACAATCAGTGCTTTTGATATAAAATAAAAAGTCTTTAACAAAATCATATTTGATATAACAGTTTTCGAGATTAGAATTCGTATGTACAATTGTACATGTTCAGTGAATATTTTGCACTTATTATTTTTAATAGTTATAATCTATTTTAATTTTAATTTTGTGATCGTAATATGACGGTGAACAATGGATGTCCAACTTTACTTGGAACGTATGTGAACAACCATATACAACATGTTAAGAAAACCCTGTCTGACCCGTGAAGGTATTATTAGGTACCGATATTAGATTACATTTACGTAATCCTTTTGAGTTTACAAGTAAATGGTGTACATTAGTACCTATGCCTCTGCTTACCCCTTCGGGGAATATGGACGTGATGGTATGAAGGAAACTTAAGTTCATAGCTACAGAGGCAATCGTCACAGGTGCCAAATATACCACGGCAGGTAATAGTATTATTACATTCAAGAAAATTGATAGATTTTGGGTAATTTTTGTATAAAAATCGTGAATTTAAAACTTCATTAACAGCCTTATTATTTTGTAAATATTTAATTTATTTTATTTAGTACTGTGATTGGGATACTTATATACCCCTTTCGGATCGGACAGGGTTTTTTTAACACATTGTATATCTTTTAACAGTGTAGTCATCCAACCCACATTAGGCCAGCTTGGTGGCTTTTTTTTCGCGGCTATCGTATCACTTCGACCCTGTTGGGTCTATTGTGATCGCCCTTGGTGGTTTAAATTTAGAGTTCTCCGCTAAATCCTGCTACTGACACAAACTGCAGGATCTGCACATACTTTTTTGACATGCAAACTGATATTTGTGTACTTATTTATCTATCAATATTGTCGCAATTTAGTTTTTAACCTCCGACGCAAAAACGACGGGGTGTTATAAGTTTGACGAGTCTGTGTCTGTGTGTGTGTGTGTGTGTGTCTGTGGCATCGTAGCCCCCGAACGGATAAACCGATTTTGATTTTGTTTTTTATTTGAAAGGTGAATTAGTCGGGAGTGTTCTTAGCTATGTTTGATGAAAATCGGTCCCAGATGGCCGCCGCCACAAAATAGCGAATTACATATTTTTTTTACAACTCCCTCAATATGGGTATCAAATAAAAGGGCTTAACTAGGAGAATACTATACACTATGATAAATTTCAAATCCGCCACCACAAAATGGCAAATTACATTTCGTGACGGGGGTTTTTTACTTTAAGTATGTTGTTGTCCCGCCTGCAATACATTTTCCAACATCACAGAGATTGTTAGTTCGTACGTTTTACGTATTCGGGTTTTTTGTTTCATTTCATTTCCACAGGGGTAAGCAGAAACTAACGACCGCCACTCGCTTCGATTCTTGCACACTTCTTTAGCTCCCCCACGTTTATACATCTTCTCTGCCAAACCTTCGGGCAATAAAAGTTAAAATGTTATTATGTTGAAACTTAACTGTTATTATTTCAGAGTGACGCCGCTGCCGATCAAGATGCGCGGGCGCACGCCGCGCTGGCTGTGGGTGTGCGCGGGCGGCGGCGCGCTGCTCGCCCTCGCAGCACTCGCCACAGCACTCGCGTGGACCAACATATTCGACTCCGTTCTAGCTTCTGTAAGTAGGTACCTACACTATGAACATATATAGGGCACAAATTTGCAAATGTGTTATTCGGTTTTTCTATAAAATTCCCAGTAGCAGCTCGGAGTCTGGATTTGTGCCCGGTTGATGGTAATTGGCTCGCCTTCTATTACATGGGACCTAGACATACCGACGCACTGTGGGCAGACATTAGTATCTAGGTACAACTCTACTTTACCCTTTGGGGAATTCAGGCGTGATGATATATAAAAAGTGAAATTCTCCTCCACATTGAGATTTTCTCCTGTAGGTACCTACCGTGGGTGAATTTGCTACATGACATACATTTTGTCCTAAAAACTGCTTTATTTAAATAGCTCTTTGCCGCAGCTTCGCTCGCGCTAAGTTTGAACCCCGTTTTTTTATTATTCTGTTATTCGGGGCGGAGACAAATCCAACAAATCAAAAATCATGAAAATCGGTCCAGCGGTTCTCGAGTTATAAGTGTTGTAACAAACCCGACTTTGTTTTAAATATTAAGATTACAATTTTATAATAGATATAGGTGGTACAAAACTTTTGACCTTAACAATTTTAAAGTAAAGGCATAATATACATAAATAAAATATGATATAATTATTGTATCTTTAAAATATCCTAGACAGATAAAAACTATTCGAATCCGGGTTAGGCTACACACGTGCCGTTAAAACGAAATACAAGTAATTATTGGAAACGTGCACACCAAATAGTTGTTAATTGGATTCAAGTTCTTGAGCGAAGCCTTACAATTTGTAATCTGTGCTTACAGTGCTAATGTCAGAGCGATTTTGTATAATATATGTTTATTATAAGTATTTAAAGAACGTAGGATTTTTATTATATTACGCATTGTCAAGTTAACAATGGAAAACTATCGATATATTCGTTTATGTAACCATCATACCATCACACCTTTATTCCCCAAAGGGGTAGGTAGGGGTAGGTAGGTAGGCAGAGGCGTACTAATGTACACCCACATTTCGCCAGTGTGTTTAGGTCCCATGTAATAGGGGGCGAGCCTATTGCCTTCAACCGGGCACTAATTCCTACTCCGAGCTGCTACTGGGAATTTCACAGAAAACCCAACAACACTGCTCGACCCGGGGATCGAACCCAGGACCTCTAGCGTAACAGTTGCGGTTAGGACCACTAGACCAACGAGGCAGTCCTCATTTTTGTAACCTCCTAGATAATCTCTTTTTTTTTTGACAAAACATATGAAAATCCGTATTCCGATTCGGATAACGATAGCAAATTAAATAATGTAAATACAGATAAGATATAAAGGGTAATTAATGTCATTGTAAATATTATAAAATACATTTGAGAATTCAGCTGCGTTCTGTGGAATCCTTACTAATAATAAAAATGCGAAAGTAACTCCGTCTGTCGGTCTGTTTGTCGCGCTTTCACGCCAAAACTACAGAACCTATGTAAATGAAATGAGGCCATGAGAACCATAGTGGCCTAACTCATTTTTTTACAATATTGAGCTTATGATTTTTTCCTTGATAGAACCAGAGTGACCTAAAAGTGATACAACAAATATTCACTAGATAGCAGCAAAATCACTGTTACGGTTTTTAGTCTGTGATCTAAACCCTAATTTAAAATACTGTTTTTATTTCCTATGGTACTCAAGAAGCTTGTCCATTGAATTAGGCCACTATGGTTCTCATGGCCTCAAATTTAAAATGGTATACAGATAGTCTAGAGCCTGAGAAAGGTCATAGGCTAATTTTTAATCCGAAAAAAGGCCTGTAAGGGGACGAAATAGGGGATGAAAGTTATACCTAGTTATTTATATAAATTGCTGGTATGTTTAGGTTCCAATATAATAGAGAGAGGGCGAGCCTATTGCCATTAACCGTGCACAAAACCAAACTCCGAGCTGCTTAATACAAGGTGGAAGGGACATCGACGCACATCCGAATACCATGAGTTCAGTGCAAGAATCTGGACCCGTGTTGAAATTTTCCGTATTTTTTTTCTGCAGTTTTCTTTACTTGAACATGTAAAAAACATTATTTCTATCTACCCCAATTAGATTTACAATAAAAATAAACATTATTTCATTTATTTCGGATCGCGCGCGCGTTAATATTCACCGCGGAGCGTTATGATCGCGTTTTTAGCAATACACTGCGCGCTCAAAAATGTCAATATCTGTAATAACCGATCATTTTTAACCCCCGACGCAAAAACGACGGGGTGTTATAAGTTTGACGTGTGTGTGTGTGTGTGTGTGTGTGTGTCTGTCTGTGGCATCGTAGCTCCCGAACGGATGAACCGATTTTGATTTTGATTTTTTTATTTGAAAGGTGAATTAGTCGGGAGTGTTCTTAGCTATGTTTGATAAAAATCGGTCCAAGATGGCCGCCGCTACAAAATATCGGATTACATATATTTTCACAACTCCCTCAATATGGGTATCAAATGAAAGGGCTTAACTAGGAGAATACTATAGACTATTAAAAATTTCAAATCCAAGATGGCCGCCACCACAAAATGGCAAATTACATTTCGTGTCGGGGTTTTCTAAATTTTTAATTTAGGTTAGGTTATTTACATGAATGACTTAAGTCATTTCATTTTTGCCCTTGAATGAAACCTTGTCACGACGTTTGTGCGTCGATGTCCCTTCCACCTTGTATAATTTATTAGAATGGAATAGTAACCTAATAATAATAAGACTTTGTTTGACTTGGGAATCGATCCCATCATCTCAAGCGTAGCAGTCACGCTAGCGACCACCAGGCTATAATGAAAAAGCGTTCGTGCAAACGTACGTAACCGTTGCTAAATAACACGGTATCATGTAACACTTTGATCGTTAACAAAGGACAGACGGACAAAGCTAACATTTCTATACATATCATTATAACGTATGTAACCTTTCAACAACTTTGTTAACACCATCACGCCTCTATAAACGGGAAAGATAGGCAGAGGTGTATGGTACACCCTTAATTTGTCTTTGGTCCCATGTAATAGGGGATCAACCCAGGCTGTGTGTCAATTGTCAGTACAAAGCTTCCGAGCTTGTACTGACAATTTTAAATAACTCCAATATCAAAGGTTTTGCTTCATCTGGGAATCGAATCCAGGACCTTGAGAGTAGCAGTAGGTCTTGCGGTCTCTCATTTCATTTCATTTCAAACACTGGCGTGATGGTTTGGTAGCTAAGTGATATGTTCATTAAACTGCCAAGTTTGAAAACTGCAGCCAAATAACACACTTTATTGTGTATTGTGTATCTGCAGTGAGTAAGGTTAGCAGAGCTCCTTCTAAGGTTGAACTGCGCTGGCAGCAAGAGGAACATATCAAACTGTCGGCGCAGTGAATCCTCCATAAAACTCTAAGAGATCGGATCGGGTCGGCAACGCGCGAGTGATTCCCCTGGTGTTGCAAACGTCCATAGGCTACGGTAACCGCTTACCATCAGGCGGGCTGTACGCTTGTTTGCCACCTTAGTGGTATAAAAAAAAGTCGAAGTCCGAATCTTAAGCACGCATCTTAACTTCTAAATCATAATTATTATCACTTGCTTTAAAAATAAAGGAGAACTATAATATAAGCAATTTGTAATTCAAAACTGTCCAGGTTATGACGTCAATTACTCGAGCGGCATTTGTTTCCAATTCAATTGGTCTGTCTGACTAATTCTAGTCTTTGATCAGTTTGATCTATCAATTGAAAGGTTTCAAATAACATGACAGTTAATGAAGACATGAGGTAGAATCAATATGCACCATCTGTTTATTCGCCTTGAATGACAATTTATCAATAGAGGATTAACTTTTTAATCAGTGGTTCAATTGCGATGACCTGATGTTAAATGATTACAGCATGTGTTTTATCATCGTCCTCTTGCTCTCGTCTCAATATGTCAAAGGCCAAAGAATATATGAATGGATTGTGTTAAGTTCGATATGATGGAAAAGGGAGTCAATAAGGAGGTTACGAATGGGAAAAAGGATAGGAGCTGCGCCGACGCCAAATAAACTGCTGGGTACGGGTCTCCTCTCAGTATGAGAGGGATTAGGCTATAGTCCACCACGCTAGCCTAACGTGGGTTTGGTAGACTTCACATATCGTCGAGAAAATCTCTCATGTATGCAAGTTTCCTTCACCGTTAAAGCGAGTGATAATTACGCACATGATTTCTAAAAGTCAGAGGTGCGTGCCTTGGATTCTCGAGACCTTTGACTTGGCAGTCCAGTGGTTATACTGCTGAATTGTCTAATGTGTTAAGACCTAAGTAAGATTCATTCATCTTTTCTTGTAATCCCACTACTTACCTCTTCATCCCGCCACATACATTTCCATCACTCTCCTAGTCACATACCTTCTCATCACGTGCCCATTCCAAGATAAACGATTCCCTTACGGAAAAAACTTTAAGGCAGGCATTTTTGCTTTTTACCGATGTTTGTATGACGACTGGGATTGACAACTTTGCGTGCAGTCTGAGGCGTTTTCGCCGGTATATTTAAGTTCCATGTAGTAGGGGGTGGGGCACAACATGACATGGGAATCGAATCCAGGACCTCGAGAAAACCTGTCTCATTTTTATATTGCTTCAAATTCATAATTAAATATATTATATCATAAGATATGGATGAGTAGTTTTCAGATTTTGAGTGCATAAACAATAACTTGTTCTCCCTGATTTAAATATCACACAATATTATTTTTTCAAAAGCTTTAACCTTTATTTTTAATATATTTTTATATATTTAATATATTTATATTACTTATACTTAATCACGTCAAAAACATATCCTGCGCGAGTGGGCTAGAATTTTATTATATGATGCATAATTTTAAAGGTCTAGGCAAAAACGATAACAGATTGTATAATCATCTCATCAACTATGATGGATCTTTGATAAAACTTTAGGTACTGTTTGTTATTTTGTCATCGCAAAAACTTGTTACCAAATAATGTCAGTTGCTTTATAAAATTTAGTAATTTAGCTACTACAAATTGTAAAAGTTATACCTTTATAGACCTTTTTTTATGCCTAAAGGACTACAAAGTCTTCAGAAGATGTTTACAATGATAGAGGGTGCTTTGAAAGAAGGGAATGAAAGTAAATATAAAGTAAGACGAAAGTTATGAAGCCTTTTTTTATATTGGTAATGTGATTGGAATAACTTTCGGGTCAGACAGGATTTTTAGCATATTGAATTATATATTATTTTTATAGCTGCTTTAGCTGCTCCTGTTGTTTACCAACAGGCAAAGTAGTGGTCAAACGTAAGCCCATAGTGTATAAAAAAAAATGTGTTTACTCTAAAAGTATGGAAAATTCGTAATATGCCTAATTGCCTAGCTATAATTTATGTTAATTAAAGCTAGACGTCTGGGTTTATACCTAATTAGAATAAAAGTAGAATAAATACATGAAAATTATTCTTTACAAGTCTTTTATTAATTTTTGAGCCAAATTTTTATAGGTTGTATTATTTTTATGAGGTATTTTATTGGGATATTAAGAAGTAGCCGAACACGATGTTTACAACCAATTTACAACCTAATCTATGTTTTAGTATTTGCAACCTTGTTATGGGCAATATATGGTAATCTTTTTAAATTAGTCAAATTAAAATATTGAATTAGATAATTATATAATACTAGCTGTCCCGGCAAACGTTGTTTTGCCATATAGGGGTGGGTCATTTTAGGGGGATGAAAAATAGATGTTGGCCGATTCTCATAGATACCGGATAAGCACACAAAATTTCATACAAATCGGTCCAGCCGTTTCGGAGGAGTATGGCAACTAAAACTGTGACACGAGAATTATATATATTAGAATTAGATCATAGAAATAAGTGTTTTTGAAAAGTCAAACTAGGACTTATAAAGAAGAGCCGGTAAGAAACTCCATAAACAGACTCTTTTAAATATGGTATTTACTAGTAACTATTTCTTTTTTTTGCTTCACGGTATTAGCAGCTAAATATTGATCACAACTTCAACCTGTACCTCAACCATGAGTTCTATCGAATGACTTTCGATAGGGTTTTTACGCATCGAAACGCTCTAATCTCATAGCAGATTTTAGTTCCTTACGTAACCGCTAGAGGCGCTGCAAGGGTTTTCTATACAAATATTTTACGACGTCGCTAGCGAGTCTAGTGAAAAAACTCATGTTCGAGGCACAGCTGTTGAACCGTATGAAAATCCGTTACACAAACTCAGAGTAGCGGTAGGGTTTTCTTTAGAACTAGTTACTTAATGCCTGATTTTCTATTCATATTTTTTTCGGTTATTTCCGCAGTTTTATTTACTTGAATGTGTAAAAAAACATTATTTCTATCAATCAAATTAGATTTATAATTAAAAATTCATTATTTCATTTATTTCGGATCGGGCGTGCGATACCTTACATTACATTTGCGTACATTCACCGCGGAGCGTTATAATCGCGTTTTTAGCAATACACTGCGCGCACAAAAATGTCAATATCTGTAATAATCGATCATTTTCTTCGTGAATGACCTAGGTCATTTTATTTTTGACCTTGAGTGAAACCCTGTCACGACGTTTGTGCCTTCCATCTTGTATGTAGTGACGAAGATTCTTATTTTGTTACAGCAATTAGCGTTGAAGCCAAACTCCCATTCTTACGACAACTGGGTGGCGCCGACGGTACCTCTGTACTTTGATATCTACCTCTTCAACTGGACCAACTCCGATAGGTTTCCTGATGAGAAGCCGGCATTGGAACAACTGGGTGAGTGTATTACAGAATACCATTCATTATTGTAGTATTTAAGGATAAATATTTTGTCTGAAAGTAAAAAATATTCGCCTTGAGGTTCGAACCTGCGTTTTTCCGATGTAGCATGCGTTAATGTAAAAAAAAAACACGATTGTTTTATCCCTTACTTTTCGTAATTCTCAATAGGGAGGGAATTTTTCAAAATCCTTGGCACTGAGACATGCTGAACAGTGCGTAGTCACCTAAACTGGTCATAATCTTGTTTACTACAGTTTAATAGGTCATATCATATTTTTATCTTAAATCGTTAATTAAATACAGCCTCCGCAGCCTAAATCGTAAAAAATGCTATCTAGAATATTATAACTTGTCAAGCCATTTATAATCTGGTAATTAGAATATTTAGAATATTCATGAGTTACTTTTAAGTATAAATTTTAATTAATTAATTAAGTTATGCTTACGATCTAAATCTGTAATATTTAACTATTCTTACGCAATATAGATCTACTAGTCTTTTATTGGATTTATTTTTTACAGGCCTATAATAGTTTTATTTATTATCTTTATGAATATCAAGATACTTCATTATATTTGATATGCCAATATCATGGCTTTTCGCCAGCGTGCAGCGGCTTCGTCCGCATGGACGCTTGGCTCACCCACGGCTCCTAAGGGCTTTTAAGTGTATCGACAAATAGTGGGAGCAGTAGTAGTACAGTAAAACACCTCTTCTTAACTACGGGGAGTATAGGTGGGATGTTAGGTACCTATATAAAATTGTGTGTATGGTCTTGAAATTATACAACTTTTGTCGACATGACGTTTCGGACCCTTTAGATTATCAATGTTCACGGACAGATTGTGTAGAGTTAGATCATGGACGGGTATGAATCAGAAAAAAGTTAATTTCAAAGGGCAGCACTTAGAGATGTCACTTAGCCTAATGCATCATTAGCTAATATAAACCCTAACAACAACAACAAACACTAACAACAAACTCAATTATGGAAAAATAGGCCAAGATACTCGTATAGTAGCCACTGTTTGTTAACGATTCATTAACGTTAACTGACGTTTCAGAGTAATGTCATGTCATGTCATGTCATGCCATAGACTAATGTCAAAAGTGTCAAAAATGTGTGTTAACTTGTTTTGATCCTAGGTCCGTATCGTTTCCGTGAGAAGCGGCGGCACGTGAACGTGACGTGGCACGACCACAACGGGACCGTGGGCTACCGCACGCTGAGGAGTTGGTTCTTCGACGAGGCCACCTCCAACGGAACCCTGCAGGACAATATCACTACACTCAATGTTATTGCTGCTGTGAGTATCAGCAACTGTTCCGCTGTATTCAGGGGGTTAAAATGATACGTGCACAATTGTTCGTGTTGTACAGTACCCTCCAATCTTTTTGGCCGGGGAGGAGTTGTCGCAAGTCGCTGAGCAGAATGCAAAATAGTGTATGCAAGCATACGTTTCGTTCAGAACATTAATAAAAATGCCTACGGCTCCAGCTAATCTTTTAGAAGGCATATAAGATTGGAGACTACTGTACAGTGCCTATATGGAATAAGTGTATAGAGCCTTTTGTACAAAAAGAGGGCTGCTTTAAACCAGCTCCGACTACACAGACTACACTATATTTTGGCGCTTTGATGATATCATCGCGAAGATATTTCGAGAGATTTATTCTTATATTCTTATTATTTTATAGAGATTCATTTTTTTTTATTATTATAAATTTGAGTGCGTTTGGCAGCACCTCACCTGCTGGTAAGTGACCATGCTGCCGAGGATGGAGCACGCATACTCAAATAATCTCTGTTCGCTCTCGCCTTGAAGGTTCCCAAATTATATGAATCGGGAAACACAGCAGCCGGCAAAGAATTCCACTCCCTAGCCGTTCGCATGATAAAAGATGAAGCAACACGTTTGCTTATGTTTTTACGATTTTGTTCACTACATTATTCATGTATTCGAGTTTCCTTATTCGTGTAAAAGTTCTTTCAACGTTAGTTTCAGACCGTTAACGAGAGATGTCTGAACATATTTCTTATTTTATGATAACTGCGGTACTAATAGTACCGCTAAACTCTCGTTAACCCTGTGATACTCGATTAAAAGTTATAATGATGAAATACTCCAGTTTCACTGTTTGTAATAACAAACACTCGAGCAACTTTGCGTTGTTGTTTTCTTCTTCGTTACGAAATTCTTCGGGTCATGGCCAAAGTCGGAGGAAAC
The DNA here is from genome assembly GCA_946251955.1 of Acronicta psi. Classification (NCBI taxonomy): domain Eukaryota; kingdom Metazoa; phylum Arthropoda; class Insecta; order Lepidoptera; family Noctuidae; genus Acronicta; species Acronicta psi. The sequence goes on along the minus strand of OX276475.1, from coordinate 14,222,135 downwards.
TTAAGTCATAAAAGTATTAACAAATTATAGGTCCGTTCATAATTGGTATGTTTATTTGGTAAGATTATTTACATTTCCATATATCGATTATTCCATTATAACGTGGCAGACGTTGTCTGTAATGTCGAGAGAGATCAACTTCTTTGTAGGAATGTTTTTATGTTTGTGTCTTTAATTCCAGTCCGCAGTGTACCGCTCGCGGTTTTGGGGCTTTCTCCAGCAGAAGGGCCTCTCGATGGGGCTGGCGATGTTCAACCAGCACATTGCCGTGTCCAAGCTGGCCAGGGAACTCCTGTTCGACGGGTACGAGGACCCGCTGTTGGACCTGGCTAAGAGTCTGCCGCCCAGCACCACGGGGGGAGCGCCACCAGTTGACCGATTTGGATGGTTCTATGAGGTAACTAAACTTCACCGCGATGGTCTAGTTTTGCCCATCTTCCGTGGGGATTTCCCAAAAATCCGTCTAAGTGCTCATCCTTGCTATAAGTATATAATACCCTTCTCCATACTGCCGTGGTAATCGATAGGGCAGTAAGTCAGAAAAGGTGGTTTCGATTTCGAAGTCGGGTTTGTTACAACAGTTATAACTCGACAACGGCTGGGCCGATTTTCATGATTTTTGATTTGTTGGTGTAACGGGGTTCAAACGCGAGCGAAGTAGCGGGAATCAGCTAGTTTCTGATAAAACTAAACACTGGATTTTTATGTTTTATCTATCAAAAGAAAGAATAGAAAGAAGAAAGAAAAATATGTTTTTTACAGTGTAGTAAGTAACACAGTAATAAATTGGTTTTAAAATGAACAAAAATAAATTGGCCTTTGACCCAAGGCAGCATAAGTCCCATCACTTTATGACTTGAGTTTGACTTTTCAAAAGTACCTATTCATATGGTCTAATTGAAATAAAATATTTGAATTTGAAGTATCTTACTTTGAAGTAACCTTATTTTTTATTTACCTTAAAAATAATGGGTCATTGTACTCATAATTATGAATAACTACTGGTATATGACCAAGCCTGAAATCAAGGAAACTATGCAGCACATCCTGTGCGATTGTGACGTCCTGGCGACGAAACGGATGAGTCTTCTCGGCAACGGGTACCCGAAGCCGGAAGATTTTAGGTTCCTTCCTCTCAGTGTGTTAGCCGCCTTCGTAAACCACGTCTTCAAAGAGTAAGGAATATACGGTAATGGGGACAACACAAAAGATCCCATTGGGTCGAAGTGTTGCTGGTTGTACCAGCCCCCATAGTAAGATAAAGTTAAAAAAGCCTGAAATCACCAAAAAAGGTGATAGGAAACTTACTTAAACGTTATTTATTTATTCTGTCATGTTGTCAGAATAATAAAAGTGTATAATAAATAAATAAATTGTATTTTGTAAAACTATGTTTCTGCACATAAATGAGATCGATAAGAATTGACTGAATTTAAATTTATTAAATAAGTATTTTTTGCTTTATAAAAGTTGACTCTAAGTGCTAATTTACCCAAAAAAAGTTATATACGTGTTATCTAAACGACATAATTATGATAATTGGACCAACAAATCTGTATTTTATCTAGACATGGTCGTGGCGAATGCTCCGCTCCGCTCTGTACCTGGGACTATAGGTAGGCGATAGCAAGTGCGGTTTTTAGTTGGTACAGTTACTAGTAAAACATGTATATGTTACCGGAAATGTATGAAATCAAGGAATTGTATACAAATCCTAGGAAATGTGTACAATTCCGATACTATTTACGAAATGTATAAATTATTGTTTGAAAAACTATTTACCTAATGCATAGATATCCTAGGAAATGTATAAATTTTCTCGGAATTGTATATAATTCCAATATCGTATTAGGAAATGTGTAAAGTAAATGCTTTCTGTAATAAAACACGTTGTTAATAATATTTTTTTATTATAGAACTTATTGAGACAATCGGGTAATAGTCATACCGTAAAATAATAATAATATGTTCATATTATCTTACTAATTAAAACTTCTAAAATCAACTCTCTATTAAAAAAAAACCTAACCTAACCTAACCTAACCGCGATCGCCGGATCAGGCGAAGCAATACCTTCCCCTCGTCCCGCGTACCCACCAATATCATAAATGTTTTACATTTCCGATTGCTATTTAGGAAATGTATAGATTTCCTAGGAAATGTGTAATGTGTAAGTATAATATAATTTATTTCACACATTTCCGTGCGATTTTAGGAAATACATACATTTCCTAGGAATTGTATACAATGACGGATTACATACATTTCCGTTAACATATACACTAACAAAAGTGCTAAAGCGATTTTCTCCTAAAGTACTAATAGAACTTTTGTAATATTACGAACACAGTATTTACGAACCAATACTATAGTGACATTGGTGTTATTTCAAAGTTGCAATCGTTCATTCATGAAAAATCGCTTTAGCACTTTGGTTAGTGTATACAATACATGTTTTTGCACGTGACTGTACGAACCCCGTAGGACTGATTATTACTAGTTGCGTGTTTATATGTTATGGTACAATAATAAGTTGACCATAAACAGAGCCAAAAATAAAAATAGGTTAACAAATAAAAAAGTTATCAGAAAAATTTTTTAGCCCCGATTAAATATAGAGCATTCCCTTAAATCCCCACCAAAAAGTAGTTTTAGTTTCAGAATAATTTATATTTATAATATATATCTACTTTTCACTAAGCCTGTTATTCTGAACAAATCTTGAACAAACCAGACAACTACCCTATTGAGGCAGTTTATTGAAAATGCTATTATACATTATAACAATCACCTAAGTTTTAAACTACTTACTATAACTATATCTATCCGGAATAAATAAACGTAAACTAAATAAAAAATTAAATACTCCCGACACAAAATGAAAAACATAATGTAATTAGCCATTTTGTGCTGAATCGGCGGCCATCTTAGATTTGAAATTTATTATAGTCTATATTATTCTACTAGAAAATAGCCCTTTCATTTGATACTCATGTTGAGGGAGTTGTAAAAAAATATATAATAACACACACACATCAAACTTATAACATCTCGTCGTTTTTGCGTCGGGGGTTAAAAATAGACCTTTAAAGAAGATTTTTTGAGCTATCGTCGACTTCTAGGAGGTCAAAAATTATACTTTACCTACATTCTTTAAAAGATCATAATTATAGAGGAACAACTCTTTGGAGACGGACGGTTTCATGGAAGTGTCGACGGGACGGATCAGCGGCACCCTGCCTGGCCAGATCCTGAGGTGGAACTATGAGGACCACATCCCTTACTACGATGGAGAGTGCTCCAAAGTAAGTACCTTTATTGAAATATTCTATACTAATAATATTATAAAGAGGAAAGATTTGATTGCTTGTTCGTTTGAATTGAATTGATTCCGAAAATACTGGACCGATTTGAAAAATTCTTTCACGATTAGAAAGCTACATCATTACCGAGTAACAATGGTAGTAACATGTATGGGACCAGGAGGAGGAGGAAAAGGAGTATAATTTAAAGGACCACGCCGGCGGAACCGCTGGCGGAAAGCTAGTACAGAATAAACCACATTTCACATAACCCCTGTACCTTCGAATTCACCCCCACAGCTTGCCAGTACGTTTCCAATTAGTAATAGGGGACGAACCTATTGCCAATAACCGGACACAAATCCAAACTACGAGAGGATTCTGGGAATCGAAGACGGATGAAGTTTTTTAATAACAGTAGGAAGCAGTAGTTTTAGAAACTGTAGCAGTAATTTTGTTTGTATTATTGACATAAATATTATTGCGTAAGGACTGGGGGAACCGCATGGTACAATGACACCCCTTGGTACTAAAATCGTCTTCTCCATCGAAGTGAACTGGTCCGCGATCGGCTAAAAAACAAACGCCATGCGATACTAACAAAGATGGCGTGAGAGTTTCTGTGTATGGTGGTGAACGCGTCTGTCAAATGTGCGGACGGCCCTTCTTAGCCCATCTTTAGTATTTTTAATCAATTATTTATACAAGTACGTTTCGCATACAAATCAACAGCTTGCAAAATACATTTATTATTTGTTGGTTAGCTATCAGGCAGCGCAGGGGAGTTTATGCCACGGAACCTGACAGAGGACTCCACGCTGACCATGTTCGTCCCGGACTTGTGCAGGACTGTCAACATGGACTTCGTGGACAGCGGTGAGCAGGACGGCCTGCTGTACAACAAGTATGCGCTCACGCAGACCAGCTTTGACAACTGTGAGTACCTTTGTTTATTTTAAATTTAAGTGCGTTTGGCAGCATCTCACGTAAAAGTAAATGACGATGCTGCTGAGGACGTAACGCAAACTCAAATAATGTCTATTCACCGAGAGTGAATGTTTACCTTACACCTTGTAAACCTTAAAGGTTTCCTATATTATACGAATCGAGAAACACATGTTCGCATGATAAAAGATGAAGCAAAACGCTTCGTGCAAGTGAAATATTAACGACAAAGGGGTGGAATCCCTCCCTGCCTCTGGTTGTCCGATAAAGGAATGGAGAGGAGGGAATGAGATTTTGCAGTTTCTGGTAACACTCACCGAAATGTGTCTTGTAGAACACAGATAAACTGGCGACTTTGCGGCGATGCTCAAGGCTTTGAAGCTTATTTTAAACAAGCTTCTCGTTGCCAATGATCTGCATCAACATTATCATCGTCACAGCTTGCAACTGTGCTATTATTTTCTTATGAAAGGCATCCAATCACACCCATATTCCCCGAAGGATTAGGCAGAAGTGTATTAATGTACATCCACAGTTCACTTGACTGTTTAGGTCCCATGTAATAGGGCGGTAGAAGCAGTGATAGTCTAGGGATGTGACCACTGGACTGCTAAATCGTAGGTCTCCAAAGCACACATCCCTGACTTTTCGTAATCATGTGCGTATTGATAGGATAGAAAGAGAAGGCAACCTGCATGCCTGAGATATTTTCTTGACGGCGAGTGAAGTCTGCCAACCCGCACTGGTGAGAGGTCTCATACTGAGAAGACACCCGTGCCTGCAGTGGGACAGTTAATAGGTTGATGTCTTGATGATGAAGGGAGCGAGCATATTGCTATTAACCGGGTACTCTACACCCACATTTCCACCTTTCAATACCGCCGAGCGAAATGGAGCCCACGACATGGCAGAACGGCAGTTACATATCAATTTCCCATTTTCCAGCGTCGTCATCTCCGTCAAACACTTGTTTCTGCAACGGCGAGTGCCTGTGGAGCGGCGTGATGAACGTGTCGGCGTGTCGGTTCGGCTCGCCCGCGTTCGTGTCGCTGCCGCACTTCCTGCACGCCGACCCGCGCCTGCGCGCCGCCGTGCGCGGCTTGCGCCCCGACGCCGACGCACACTCCTTCTACTTCGCCGTTGAGCCGGTAAGCTATGACTATTAGGGCTTGTTCCACCACCTCTGGATAGCAAATAACTGCAGGATAAATTAAAAAATGGAACAAAGGAGGCCGTCAAAAGCCCATACAACTCAGCCCAAATTAACCTGAGGTACATGACAGCTGTCAAGTTGACAGTTGAAATCATGAAATCACTATGAAACTGTCCATAAATGGCTTGCGTTTGACATTCTAAAACTGACACTGACAGTAGAGCAGATAGCTGTCAAGTTGACAGTTTGTACTATAAAAACCCTATGAAACTGGTAATAGTGTGTAAAAAGGGCGTGCGTGTTTTCTAATTAAAAGTTTTTTTTCTCATTCCCTAGTAAGCATAAAAAAGTACGACTAGAGTTTTAACCAGCGTAATACAGGGTTTTTTTTCCAATCCCATCTCAATCCCTAACAAAAACTTGAAACATTGAACTAGATTTTTTTAAATCTTGTTTTTGCTTCTGTAAAGTAATGATATTTGACTTATGCAATTTGTCACAGGAGGCAAAAATTTAAAAAAAAGAACACAATTTGTATGAGAAATTATCTACCAAATAACTTCACGGGAACTTACATACTACTTACTTATAAGGTGAAACAGGCCCTAGCCCTAAATCTTATAATTTAAAAACATTATTATTAGTTATTTTATATTATTATTTTCAGAAATTGGGTGTACCGCTGGATGTGGCGGCGAGATTCCAGCTCAACATCTTCATGGAACCCAGTCCTAATGTTGGGTAGGTTTCCAGTTTACGTTACATAAATAATTTAGGGAACCCAGTACTAATGTTGGGTAGGTTACCGGTTTACGTTACATAAATAATTTAGGCAACCCAGTACTAATGTTGGGTAGATTTCTAGTTTACGTTACATAAATAATGTAGAGATATACTTAATTATTATAACAGAATATAATTATTTAATTGAAATAGGTACAAATTATTGTTACTGCCTCGTTAGCCAAGAGGCCCTCAGCGTGACTGTTACGTATGAGGTTCTGGGTTCGAGTCCTGGGTTGAGCAACGTGTTGCTAGGTTTTTCTGTGGAATTCCCAGAAGCAGCTCGGAGTCTGGATTTGTGCCCGGTTGATAGTAATAGGCACGCTCTATTACATCGGGACCGACATACATTTTTATTGTGGTTAGACAGGAAATGGAAATCTCCAGCAATTATTAGCCTTCCGCATTGGTCATGTGGTCGCAAGCGCAGCTGCGGCACGGTTTTATTATGTATTGTCATTTTATAATTTAACTATACATACCTAAATATAAATACACTACACATAAATCGACCGAACTCACGCCACAATAAATTATTAAAAGAATATTTTGCGAGTTTTTTAACCTATTAAATTAACATACCTAATGGCGTTATTATCAGTTGCAATCAACCAATCAACATAATTAAGAACCAGTTTTTGGGTAGCGCCTGCACCTCAGTTTAATATTATTTATTTAGTTAGATAATGTATTCAAATCTTTTCCCGTCTGACATCGATATGTTATTTTATTTATTTAGGTAATATAGCTGTTCCCCGCGGTGCTACTCGCGTTAATAATAAAAAAAATATGTAAAAATAGCCTTAGTCTTACTCCTCATAGCTTAAGCTATCTGCTGCCAACCCGCACCAAGCCAGCGTGGTGGACTATAGCCTAACCCGTCTCATTCTGAGAGAAGACCCGTGCCCATTAGAGTTCCTAATCATCGTCCTTCTGCCCTTATCCCTATTCACTTGGGGTTGACGTAGAAATGGATAAATAGCCCGATAGTTTGGATTATTAATAGCCATCCAATGGAGATAACCGCGGGGTTATTCATAATTCATAAACATTCTTTTACAATACCTACATTAATAGCGGTATTAATGTAGGTATTGTAAAAGAGTGTTTTTTGTCTAAATGTAATTTTCGCACTACTACCACGTAAAAAAAAAATTGCGGGCGTTCTCTAAATGTACTTCATTCAGAGAATTGGGCTAATATGACGTTTCCTCTGTGGCAACTTTCAAACAAAAAAAAAGACAAAAAAAATGGAATTAAGATGGTATTAGAAGTTGGAGTGTCCACTAGAAAAACATTAACAGCAGGGTATCATTTATAATAATTGGCTACTAATGGCTATAAACTGCACTTAATCAAAATCATCAGGCTATTGACCCATCTATAGGTCGACGCAGTACTATGTCATTTTCTTTCATACATCTCTAAATAAATAAATAAATATCTTGGGACATTTTTACACAGCACCATCTAGTCCCAAACTAAGCAGAGCTTGTACTATGGGTACTAGACAATGGATGCAATACTTATATACTTTTTTTTTGTAAATATATACTTATAATAAGAAACACCCAGACAAACACAAACACCTAAGTTCATCACATAAATGTTTGTGTCTTGTGGGAATCGAACCCACGACCTCGTGATCAGCAGTCCGGTACTCGAACCACTAGACCACAGACGGCGTCATAGATCTCTGTTAGCTGCCATCTCGTCATTCAACTTCTTTGTGGTCATATTCTTTCTTACACCGTAAGTTAGTTATAAAGAGTTCCTAATGACCTATTTATTTTCTATTTTGTTACCAACAGGCTCTACCAAGACGTACCAAGAATGCTGTTTCCAATATTATGGGTAGAACAGCGAGTCAAAATCGACGAACAAATAATCACCGAGCTTCGGTACGTACGCGCCATCTATGACTGGGGCGGCACCGTGTGCGCGTGCGCAGCGCTCGTGTTCGCCGCCCTCGTCACCATAGCAACCTGCTGGGCAAGAAGACCGCAGTATATCAAAAAGGAGCTGCTGACGTCATTTGAAAAGCCGAAAGACGAGGCCGAGTTAAAACTCAACCCTATATGAATGTTATATTAGTATATGTACATAGAAATGGAAGCTAGATCTACGATTCGGTTTGAAGTTACAGAAATGTGAAACTTTTGACATCTAGGTCTTTGAAGACGAATGAAGTTGAGAGTATTCAAATCAGAATGATATTTTTTGTAAGCTATTTGACTCCAAAATGAGTTTGAAACTAGATAAGTACCTAAGATCATTTTTTTATGAATAAAATATAAAAGTATGACGTTCTTGGTTTAGGTACCACGAACCAGACACCTTCATTAGACACAAAATATTAATAACCAGACATTTTATTTTAAACTAATATTAGTATATTTTTCATCCAGCCTTTCACGTTTAATATGACTAGGTACATGATTATCTACTGTGACTTGTATTAGACAAAAAAAAAATTATGATCCGTCCAGGAACTGTTTATCAATCTTTGTGGGTAATAATGCGACAAGGCTCGACATACTTCCGTCGTCTTCTTTCTCGTCTTGTATCACTGTCTCGATAAAAGATATCCGTCGATAAAATTATTTTGCGGGGCACACGCTAGTCTGTCCACTAGGAGGCCAAAACAGTAAAACTATTGTTTCTAAAGTCAGAGTTGAGGAGGGGTGTTATTTGTATGGAATCTGAGTATCTGACTATTGGTTTCTTATTGGTTCACGACTACTGTACGTCAACCATGAGTTCTATCGAATGGCTCTCGATAGGTTTTTTACGCATCAAAACGATGTAAACTCATACATAGCAGATTTTAGTTCCTTACGTAACCGCTAGAGACGCTGCGAGGGTTTTCCATTCAAATATTTTACGGCGTTGCCGAGGCACTGATCTACATACATAGCTTCACGCCTGTTTCCCATAGGGGTAGACAGAGACTATAGATTTCCACTTGCCACGATCCTGGCACACCACTTTCGCGTCATCTATGTTTATCGCCCTCCCCATGCATGCTCGTCGGTTTAGGATGCTCTTAACCTTACCTTCTCGAAATCAAAATCAATCAAAATAGTGTTATTTTCATATAAACCATATAAAGGCACTTATGAAATGTCGAATTTAGGTGCACGATTCCAAATTATTCGTTTCCTATGGAGAAGAACCGCCAAGAAACTCCATGGATAGGAAGACCACAAGTGTAAAACGTAACTATCGCATTGGATATAATCTGTAAAGATATTGTTGAGAAATAAAATAAATAAATAAATAAACTATTTGCGAGGGTAATGGAATGTTGGCACCGCGTCAGTAGATTAATACATCGAAGGTACCTAACAATAGATACGATTGTTTTCTGTACAATTTAGATTTTTCAAAATGACGTTTTAAAATTAATAATGACGGTTACCGTTTGAACCTCGTATTTCGAATTATCGCATGTTTTTAATCAACCTGTAATAAGTTGGTTAAGATTGTTAAGATTTTACACATCTCCTATGAACTTCGCCATAGTCCATAGGTTCCGTATTTTTGTCTATGCGAAAACATAATGCTTGCTTGATTTGACGACAAGTTATCAATCATTTTGTTTGCCATAATATCAAATTGATCAAGAGAGTGTAGCTAAATATAATGTTTTATTAGGATGTCCTGTGATATTGAAACAATGTGTGTCTTTGTTTACTTCTGTGTTGCCATGTTAGCTCAAGGCACAGTTTTTACCACAAGTATTAAATGGGTTTACCTAAAGTGTACTTTTTTGTATTGTAGATAGTTTTGTTGGTGTGTGTATGATAGCAGTGATAGCCTAGGAATATGACCACTGGACTGCCAAGTCGAAGGTCTCAAGTTCTAATCCAAAGCATGCACCTCTGTGCGTGTTAATATCACTTGTTTACAAGGGTCAAGGAAAACATTGTTTGGAAATCTGCATGCCTAAAAGATTTTTTCGACAGCGTGTTCTACCAAGTTGCATTTGGCCAGCTTAGTGGACTTCAGAATGCGAGAAGACCTGTGCCCAGCAGTGGGACAGTTAATGGATTAATAATGCTATTATCCACAAATTTTGGTAGTATATTATGTGGTAACAACTGTGCCATAAATAGGTGTAATTCGGAAAAAAATAAATGCAATCCTTTTTTTTTAACATTGTTAAAGAGAATCTTTGACAGATTATTTAAATTGTATTATGTATAGAAAGTTGTTAATATATTAGAGGTAGTGTTGCACATACTCGTATTATTGTATAAATAATTATTTTAAAACCAAAGAGATTTTCTAAAAAGGTTTAGATCGAGAAATTATTATTAGATTTAGATTGTTAGTTTAGGATTCCAGTAAAATAATTGCCAGAATTATTATAGGATAAAAGGCTCATTTAACTATGTGATATTTACAGATATTATTATTGCCAAACATTCCAATACTTACATGACATAATAATTTGAAAATAGCAATAATGCGTAAAACCACTAAAAATCATCTTGGCATGTCAAATATTATCAAACTAATTTGATATTCAATATTTTTGTAATAGTCCCCTACATTATTGTTGGGGTACAAAATAATAGTTAAAATGTGTATTTTTATATATCGATCTAGCAAAATATCAACAATTTATTTTTGTAGAATATATTTTGTAAAATGACAATAGCATAAGTATTAAATGTTAATAATATTTCTATAAGTACTAGTCTTTAAGTAAGTGTTAAAATAATTAACGACCACACTAAATAAACTAATAAAAAACTAAATAAAACTCAGTACAGTTCTCGACAATCTTTTTGTCCGACCTGAAGTTGATGCGATCCAACTTCAACCCGGCGTAAAAATTGTAGAGCGAATTATTTTTGTAAAATATTCAAAAACGAAAGCTCAATTCGTAGGCTGCCGTTTTGATATTTTTCTCTCCGATTTTTACTGCCAGGTTGAATTTAGAGCCAACTGCAAAGCAAGTGCCATGCTTAGTGCCAACTGCAAAGCAAGTGCCATGCTTAGTGCCAACTGCAAGCCGGACAAAAAGATTGACGAGAACTGTACCTGCCTACTTGACAAATCAAAATAAATAATATAATTAATAAAGCCGTCCTTTGAAATATGTATGCACATAATATTTAGTGTGGTCATGAGATAGAATCAAATGCCCACCGCATTGCCAATATTGTGTGGTTCAAATATGTGGTTAAAAAAGCCTTATATTTCATTTACCGTAAAAATCTAAGGGGTCATTGCACTAATTTAGGAATAAATTTTACTCTGGGACCAACTTTGAAATCGCAATTAAGTATCTAATAACATACATTTAACTAAAAAAAATCCAAGAGCCTCTGAAGTCTTGGTTTTGAATGAGCTTTATGTATTTGCGGATAATTATACTTATGAGGTATTGTGTATCTAACGAATATTATCGTTTCAATTGTTTTTTAATGCCGCCTGAACGGTACTGGCACTGTTTAGATATTTTTGATGAGAAGTATTTAATCAGCGGTACCATACATGTATAGAACAGCAGTTTTTTTTATTCATGATTATAATAATAAATATTTTGGGACACAGCACCTTATACTCCCAAACCAACCAGAAGTTGTATGGGTACAAGACAATGGATATAAGTTTTTTTTTGTTGTAAATATATACCTACTTATAATACAAGAATCACCCAGACAAATCTTGTGACCAGTGGGAATTGAACCCATTAGACGTTGTCAAGGTTGGTCCCATAGTAAAAGTTGTTCAATTATTTATATTGTAATATTTTTGCAGTAATTGAAACATAAGGGCGTGTAAAAATATTACAATTACGTTCTCTAGTAAAAATAATATTGTGATCGTGTGTGGTCGTGAAGTTGTGATCATAGAAAATGCTGTTGAGAGTACATCATGTTTTTATTAGTTAATAATAACTTAGTTAATATTATTGTACAAAATATAGTAATTAATAGTACTGAAAATATAAGAAAATAGTTTCTTTAATCTGTTTTTATTTTTTTATTTGATACCATAGTAATATTATTATCATTACTCCAAGATATTTAACAAGGTTTCTGTAAACTTTGGAGGGTAGGTTGAATCAAACCGTTGACTTATCCGTACCACAAGGTCGCGTACCTACCTTTAATAAGGGTTTTTAAAAGTAAGTACGCGCCAATTATATTGGCTCGAGACAACTTCAGGCCAAACAAAAAAATTAAACACGGCCGTAGAGAGAGAGGGAAAAAGATTAGATTAAAATTAATATAAATGAAAGCTCGAGTCGTATGCTAGCGTTTTTATTAATTTTAATATGTAGATAATTACTATAACTGGTTTTAATATATTAAAATCCTACTATTAACTAAATTAATATTAAAAAATTTAACCTATGAAAAATATTTTTTCCGAAAAGTTTATTCTCGTGACCATCTATAAGTATAGAATAAGGCCTTTATCTGACAAAACAATAGTTTCCGTATTATTTCGACCTTTTGAAATGTTGAAGAGTACCTAAGCTAGAAACAATTTTAATGCTGTTCTTGACAGTACTTTTAACTTTATATTTCAGAAGTATTCCAGAATATTAAGATAAAAATATATCTAAAAGGCTGATTTATACGATGCAAGTTTCTTGCCTGTTGAATGCAAGTTAAGTTAACAATAATAAAAGTTGAACCGTCTAAACAGCATTTGGACGATGCAATTCCTTGCTTCAATTTTATTGTATGCAAGAGGCAAGAAACTTGTACCTATGGTGTAAATAGGACTTAAGATGAATCTAGAATTCTAGACGAGCAGCGTAGCTCTGTTTACCTACTAGTTATGTCTAAGAACTGCACAATACCACATCCTGCATCCTCATCCGGGGATTCTACGTACCTACATCTAGATACAGACCAATCACGATACCGGATGACTTAGTAATGCAGCTGCCATGATCTCTAGTACCAGGAGATAGAGAGCAAAGTACCTTGTTTATGTCAAGGAGTAAATTTGTCGTTTCAATCGGATCGTCCGATGTCGAGTGAATTAAACACGTGTACAGGTTTTGTCTAGATTGTCATTTTGTTTAGTTAACTAAATAATTCTGGTTAAACTTGCCTGCCGTAAGTGCTTGTTGAAATTCTGCGTACCAACTCATCTCTCAGCTTTACGAATAATTTTATCATCAATGAAAGTTGGGATTGATCGCTTAGGGTCCCGGGTTCAACTTCCAGGTCAACCAAAGTGTTAAAGGGTTTTCTATAAAATTCTCAGTTTTGCTTTGATTTGTGCCCGGTTGGTGCCATTAGGCTCGCCACCTATTCTATGGCACCTAACTGTTGTGGTGTACATTAGTCAACTTCTGCCTAACCCTTTCGGGAATACAGGCGTGATGATGTTATGTTATGTCTAGTTAAAGTCGTTCAAAGCAAAGTGAATGAGCCCAGCAGATAAATTGAGATAAACGTCGCAAGAAATACGATCAGATACCGACATAAGATAACCTAATAGGATGATTTCACACAATACTCGTAGAATAAAAACGGTTGGCTTTTTTAGCCGTGTTAAAAAATAAAAAATATCCATAAAGTTTACAAAGTCGACCATCAATTTTCATAATCTCTTTTATTACTGTGACGTTTTTGATCTATAGTCTTTGTACCACAGATTAAAAAAATCTGTTTATTACCACCGGTTTCAATCCCGAATTTGAATTTCCTTTGGGGCAATAGATTTTATTTTGAGAATTTAGATTTTTTGCATTGGAATTTGGTTCTATTCGTTTGTCGATTCGAATTTCAAATTGCCATTTAACTACAGGCCCAGAATTTCTTTTTCATGGGTGCCTGCCAGCCTGCCCACCTAGGGGGGTGGCAGGGTATGTCGGACAGATACCGACTAACAACCTCATTTGTCTTCCCTTACCCAAGTCATGGCCATGGGATCAGCTACATTCACCACGAGCATGACGGCTTCCAGGACTACCAGGGGGGCTAGACAAGTTTTATTTTGGCATTCGAATCGACAAACAAAATGTATGGAAATGACACAAGCTTTCGACAAATCGGGCTGTCACTAATGTCATTTCCATACATTTTGTTTGTCGATTCGAATGTCAAAATGCAACTTGTCTAGTCCCCCAGAACGCGTTAGTATCTATACATAGGCAAGAAACACAGGCTGTTTGCCGTACCGTTGCACGTGCTAAGTCGCCAATTCCTCGCACCCTGGCCGCGCTAAACGATCTCTTGGATTCTAATCCAACAGGCGATCTGTTTGCGGATGTGTGGACGAAGATTATATTTGTATATCAAAAGTACTGTGAGAGGAAGGTATGAAAGTGTTTTTTTACCTTCTTTTATTTACTTTGCTTTGTTTTGTAGATTTCAATAAATTTAGTTTTTTTAGTTACTGTAATTGGTGGATCCGTAGTAAATAAATAGGTACTTCTCACACAACAGATCATTGTTCATGCTGTGGTCGCTGCCCTATGAACGCTTCCTAACGCACCTAGGAACGTCATTTCTGTCCTTGGTACCATCTCGAAAACCACTTTACTAGCAATCAAGTCGTCAGTTTGATTGGCCAATTTTATAATAAACAGGTGCCAGGGTACGCCAGTCATCCACAAGACGGGTGCGCCACGAGACGAAGTACCTACCTACGAAATAAAAACTCTTTGAGTGTATAAAAATATTTAAAAAATGATTCGTCTGCTCGTTTTGGCCTTTGCGGGTATGTTGTCTTTGCTTTATTTTTGTATAAAAAATATTGGAATTATTCGGTAGGTTCGATATTTGAATTTGTTTGGGGGTTCAGATAGATTTGGAAGTGGCACTTAAATTTAAGAAAAAATAATAAAACCAAAAGCTATGCAAATAAAATGGTTAGCAATTTGGTTAGCAGGTAAACACTTACACCTATATAAAAGGTAAGTATGCTTATCTACTTAATTACTTAATTAATTCATGACTTATTATTCAAAACAACGTAGTTAATAATACAAAGGTCTGTGCTAAGCCGATAACATGACAAACGTTACCTGCGCCTACCTGCATTGAATAGCAACACAGTAAAAAACACGTCGCTCATTATTTTCATCAGGCGCTGAAAAATTAAAAATAATTTTATCACGTACAGAAAGTGTGTTTAATTTAGATTAAAGGTGCATGAGATAAGAAAGGCGTTGTTTTAACAACAATTTGATATAAACAATTTGCAGTAAGATACATTAGGTTGACCTGTAAATTATTTATCCTGAAGATATGACGCATTTCCTTATTTACAAATTAAATTAAGAAACAACGCATGAATGGTAGGCTGTTTTATATCAGAATAAGAACTCAATTTCTAAAATGTTTCGTAAAAAAATAAATGAATACTTACAAGTTCATAAAAATAAACACGAAAAAGTATTTATTATATAACATAATATATATTTTATAACATAATATATATTTTATAGGTGCCTCCAGTATTTTTGTTATCACTACATTTTATAAAACATGGCAAAGTCCTTCGCCGCGTCTGTCTGTCGGTTCGCGATAAACTCAAAAACTACTGCACCGATTTTCATGCTGTTTTCACCAATGGATAGAGTAGTTCTCGAGGAAGGTTTGAGTAGGTAGGTATATATTTTGTCAAGTTTTTGTATACATTTGCTTAAATATAAATGGCCACGCGGGGAAGCTGCGGCCACCGCTGGCGGAAAGCTAATTCTTTTATATTATGCCTCGAAGCTCTACCTCTAGCTGAATATTTTTTTAATAATCAAAACGCGATACAATCCGTAATTACCTTTAATCAACAAAATATCTAATGAGTCACTGTGAATCGTACGACTCACACTTAAAACCAACCAAAAAAAGCATGTGTTTCATTCAAGCCAATATTATAACAAGATAACCCAATTCCTTCGCGATTCTGTTGAAATGACTCAGTTATGAGATATACTTCCGTTCTCGAAGCAGATCAAAGTGAGCTCTGGCGGCTTACACCAGATCTTTGGCTGACTACCCACAAACTGGCGTAAACTGTGGTTACGACACCCAACGGTGGTTTATGCAGCCCATTCGACTGTTTGTTAAAGTTGTCTGTGATCTATTTTGTGGGTAGATCCTAGAACATTGAGGTATCCAGTGAAATCGTACTAGAGCGTCGTACATTTTTAAACGCTCTAAGGAATCTTAGCCATTCGAAGATGTAGATTACATGTATTGTAGGTATCCCAAGAAGGAATTTGTATAGCAATAATTTTAAAAAAATACGTTTCGGAAACACGATAACTCTTACTTTCTATTTAGTATGCAAACATTATCATCAATGTACCTATAGTTGCCGGCAAATAATAAAAATAGCGGATGCGCTGTAGACAGTAGTCGATTTTAGTAGGTATATTTTGCATTTACATTGCGCGAACTTTTCTCCTCTAGGTACCTTACCTACTGAGTTTTGCTTCAAATTACGTGCCACAAACTGTAACAGGCAACACTGTTTACTAGTGTTTACCCATATATTAGTGAGGTTAATCATAGACTAGATAGAATTCGCAAAGAGGAAGTACCTAAGCCAGTGTTTTGTTTGTTTTGGTTTATTTAGAAGTATAAAGGATAAAGTAAAATTTTGTTTTCTTAAGTAGGTTAAGGAACACAATAATACATCAATGTAACTATTTATTAGCGACCCGTGCGCAACTTCGAGTGCGTAGTTTTCTAGTGGATTTTCAAAATATACCTGAAAACAAGAATACGACATAAAATCTGCCAAATCCGTCGAGTAGGTCTCAAATTTTCAAGTGATAATCTTTATAAACCACTTGAGAATTCACTGTACCTACATGCGGCAATTGATTTTATTAATACTTAGTTATAGATTAAAGAAACGCTAATTTCTATTTAAAAAACATTGATTCAAATTGTTTATTCTTAAAAAGTGTCTCAAGAACTCTCAAGGCACTGAAAAATAACCATTCAAGTTCTACAAACAATTAAATCCAAGGTATTAATACTACGTACAAATCTATAAAGTGGGTACTTGTTAATTCCATGAGGACGTACTTACTTAGTAACCTACTTTCCATTATAAAGATCAAAGGCAGAATTTTAATCGTTTTATTCGCTTCATAAACATCACCATTTTACGTCAAACGTATAATTCTTGGTTGACAACACTGACGTACATTTTGTTTTCTGTTGGATGTGTACCAGCTGATGTAGAACTTTATTGAACGTGATTAGTTGTGTAAAAATATTTACCTAATAATTGTAAAAAAAGTCCCAACCTAGCGGTAAATTATAATTATGTAACTGGCAACTCCATGCACGCATTCGCGTATACATATAGTACCTATATTATATAGTAGTCTTTGCATATTAGTGAAAGTGCGATACAAGGTCACGTAAACAAAAGTGTATGAATCGCGATAGTGCTCTAAAGATTACAATAATTTATACTTTACAAATAAAATCAGTGTTGGCAAGGTATTTAATCCAGGTGTTTAGTAAAGTCCAATGTTTTAATCTAGACACTGTTACTCAGCAGTATTGTTACTATGATAAAATGGCAAAATATGGCATGCATGAATACAATGTCACTGTCAATGACAAGTACTGACAACTTAAGCAATAATCCACTCCATAGACACGAATAGAATAAGGCATACACTTTACGAATTAAGTGTTGCCATGATATCAGTAATAAATCTACCAAAGAGTTGCTACTATTACTGTAAAAAAATAATGACTTAAAATCATGATAAATAAGAATTTAATTTATTTTGCAGCCATCGTGGTGAGGTGTGAGGAAGAACCAATGAAGAATTTAACAACAATTACTTGGGCTCATGCCGTTAACAACAAGACATACTTGCAAGCGGCCTTATCGAGTAAGTATTGATTATCTTTACATAGTACACAACAAAATAGCTCCCGCTTTAGTGTACTTATAGAAATATGTAGATAAGACTTACGGCACAATTTGTCAACCTCTGTGGACTAACTGGTAATCACAAGGTCATGGGTTCGATTCCTGCAAGACACATTTTTTTTTGTGATGATGACGAACAGAATTGTTTTCTTAAATCACATACAGTAAAAGATTTGATTAGTTTGGGACTAGAAGATGGCTATGTGTAAAATGTCCCTAATATTTATTTACTTTAAGATAATTTATAAGAACCGTATTATATGACGTAATCCTTTATATGGTAGGTTTTTAGGTACTACTCAAGTCTTCTTCCTTCTTCTTCTACCGACGGCTTTACGTGCTCTCCAAGGCACGGAGGGTCTCGATATGTTAAGAACTACAACTTTAGGTACTACTCAAGTCTCAACATTAATTCTGCCTTTATATTCTCGGGAACAATACGTATCCTGCTTTTTTGTACATTTAGATCATACATAACTAAACAAACTCAGCTATGCCGATGCTAAAATTGATTCTTTGTTAAAATAAATCGAATACTTAATCTTTATAAGAACTTAATTGAAATTAAACGCGAATCTTAATCCGTTAACATTACGATTAAAGAAACATTCCACTACTGGGAATTTCTGCAGCTGCATCACCTATCAATCAACAATATGTTCTGTCTCTTTTTAATGTACAGTGTTAGATAGAGAGCGGTGCCAGTTGTTAGTACAACAGTAATGTGATTTGATTGAGTGTGGCAACACTAAGATCGCGCGGGTTGTGGTGCAATCTATAGGAATAAGCGGTAATTTTTTGTCGTTGAATAATTATTATGATAGGTACTTTTATTTTTTGTCTTCTCTAGAAATTCTACTGTATGTATGTATGTGTTTACAAATACAAATGTTTACATGCACAAACACTCAGATCCGTAGACCCAGCAACATAATCATCATCATATCAGCCTACAGAGGTCCACTGCTGAACAAAGGCCTCCCCCATAACCTTCCACAAGGACCGGTTATATGCCACCTGCATCCAACGACTTCCAGCAACCTTTACCAGTGCCTCGACCATGAGTTTTTCTCACTAGACTCGCTAGCGACGCAGTAAAATATTTGTATGGGAAACCCTCGCAGCGCCTCTAGCGGTTACGTAAGGAACTAGAATCTGCTATGAGATTCCAGCGTTTCGATGCGTAAAAAACCTATCGAAAGCCATTCGACAGAACTCATGGTTGAGGTACAGGTCATCCGTCCATCTCGGTGGAGGCCGGCCTACGCTGCACTTTCCGGTGCGTGGTCTCAACTCGAGAACCTTTCTGCCCCGGCGGCCAGCAACAGTCATAACAATATTTGTTGCGTGCGGGAATCGAAGCCTCCACCCGTAGCACAGAATAAGCTGCATAATCAGCTACTAAGTACGCCAAATATACTGACAAGTATCAAGTGGAGAAATTAAGATGCTTGATTTTATTTAAAAAAAATATCAGCGCATACCTTGGCCCACACGCTTTCAGGAATAGCTCTTATTCCCAACATTGCCAGTTCATGGAACACAGCAATTTATAACAATTAACGTTATGACAGATTTGGGCTTGACACGTATGTTGTAACACGGAGCAGTAAGTACATGGAATGTTAAAATAACATAAATAAAAGGTACCTGGTACATGCCTATAGTGTCAATTAGGTCTAAGTATGTGTTGCTAGATCTATGTTGATTGAAATTGCCATTAAAGGCGCTACCGTGCTGGCAGCTACTTTGTACGTACTAACGCCCGCGGAGATAAAAATTGGTAGCAAGTTGTACCAAAAGTAATTTTGTTCATGATTTTTTTCTGCATCAAGTGAGCGAGACAGAACGTATTGACCGAATGTATGAGATACTTTATTTATAACATTATGCTCCATCCATTTGTGTATTTAGTAAGTGTACACGATGTAATGTATAAATAATTAAATTCGTATGAAAAACCTAGTTCCTCAGCTGGCCGCTAGAGGCGCTATACAGGTTTTTCATACAAAATAACACATTTCAAAACAGATCCGCTACCGACTATCGCAAAATTGCGATAATTATTTAAGTATCTGACAGTTTCTAAAAAATATTACCCTCCTTAGCTACCCTTTCTTACATAGTCTACCATGACCATGGACGCTGTAAAGGGTCCAAACGTTGGGATACAATGATTTCGAAAGAATATTGATATGTCAATGTTGGGATAGGTATAGTGTGAATAATTATACCCGTTTATCGCGATAAAAACAGTATTAAGTAATATTATTTTAATGTATAATATCAAATCAAATCAAATCATTTTTATTTGCAATATAGGTAAGTACAAAATGTTGTTACAGATTGAGGTTAGTAGGTATCTCTATATTAATGCCACATCAAGGCGTGCATCAATATTTAATACAAATTCAAATAAAATTTCTTAAAATCCGTAAAAAGTAGTTTTATTTCAATGTCTAGTATTCGCGTAAGTGTCAGAAATCAGTATATAAAATTTCTTTACTTATTTAGTGCAAAATGTTAATAAAATTATTCATGTCGATATTATCTATTAGGAAATCATTAATTGTATAATAACATTTTTCAACCAAAAACTTATTCATACATTTTTTAAATTGCGTTAAATTTATTTTTTTAATGTCATCTGGTAATTTATTAAAGATTTTTTGTGCCATGCAAAGAAAACTCTTACTTAGTAATGCTGTCCCGGTGCCGTACGCAATCTCAAGCTCCAGCTTATTCTTATCACGAAGTTTTCTGTAATGACTTTTATATGCAATATTGTATAGATAAGTGTTAGTCTTAACAAATATACTCACTTCATAAATATACAACGATGGCAATGTTAACAATTTTAAATGTTTAAAGAATGGTTGGCAGCTTGTTGTTGTGTCCAGGCCGCATATGGCTCTGATGCATCTTTTCTGGGCTTTAAAGATAGTTTCCTTCGAAACCGAATTTCCCCAAAAAATAATGCCATACCTCAGAACGGATACGACATTACCATGGTAAGCACATAGGACAGATTCTCGATTAACTATTTTGGTGAGTTTATATAGAGCAAAAGCTGATTTATTTAATTTTTTACAGATCTCATCTAGATGTGTTTTCCACGACAATTGACTATCAATATGTATACCTAAGAATTTGATAACATTAATTGAGTTAACTGTTTTGCCATGGTAATTTAAACAGATGTCTCTAATATTTAATTTTTGACGGAAATGCATAATCTATATTCACATAAGTTCCAAAAATCTGTTTCGGAAGTTAAAATGAAAAATTATGCGTAGACAGAGACACAAATACTTCGGCTAATTTGTGTTATTTATATTGCAACGTCAACACAGTCTCATTGGTGTATGTTTGATCAGATATGTAGTGTTTGTTCAGATGCTTTTCGCGAAAATAAGAAATTAAGTAATGACGTTACACCGATGTTTACGCAGATGTCTCGCGATAATTATGTTACTTATTATGTGTGGAGAGCCACACATCATCACTCCATTTTGATGTTACTGCGTGCGCCGACCGCGCAAAACGTTTGAAACTGTTACCTATTTAAACAATATGCAAATAGGTTTGCTTACGAAAGGTGCAGTTGCTGGGAATTGTAACGTAAATATTGTTACATAATTTGAGTATTTGTTTTCATTTTAAAATAGATTTCAAAGAGAACCTACCTACCGTTGAATCAGAGTAAAATTAGGTTATACAATTATGTAAGAAACATTATAAAAGCACTCTCTCTTTTTTTAATTTTTTTATTGCGGTTATTGTAAAAAGTAACTTTACAGCTATTAATCGGTTTTCATAAGCTAATTATATAATAATTACGAATGTTTTAAACTTAAGTATTAAAATGTCAATTAATTATTGATTGTCTAATTAATTTTCTGGATTATTTTTATAATTTTTTGAATGTTGCAATCCGAAGTGTTGAAGACACTCGCAGAGAAGGCCTATTCTGGTAAATTAAAATAATAATAGACTGTTTTTATCGCGAAACAGTGTCAACCCCTGCTGAGTGCTGCTAGAGCTGGTGTAGGTATACATATAGTAACAAAAATTAGAATAGGGTAAATAATATCTTGGGACATTTTTACACAGCACCATCTAGTCCCAAACTAAGCAGAGCTTGTACTATGGGTACTAGACAATGGATATACTTATGTACATTTTTTTTTGTTTGGGTTTTTCTGGGTGTTTCTTATGTATTATAAGTATACATTTACAAAAATATAAGTATTGTATCCATTGTCTAGTACCCATAGTACAAGCTCTGCTTAGTTTGGGACTAGATGGTGCTGTGTGCAAAATGTCCCAAGATATTTATTTATTTATTATTTATTAATCGTAACAAGTAGCGAACTCCAGTTTTTGCATTCTCCCGTGGGAAAAGCGTGAATGTATGTTGTTATGCCTTCACTAGTTATCCTTACTAATATTAAATTACCTCTGTGTGTCTGTCTGTCGCGCTTTCACGCCAAAACTGCAGACTGGTTTAAATAAATTTTGGTAGTAGTAGAATAC
Source organism: Acronicta psi (assembly GCA_946251955.1). NCBI lineage: Eukaryota > Metazoa > Arthropoda > Insecta > Lepidoptera > Noctuidae > Acronicta > Acronicta psi. Next base: position 14,199,524 of record OX276475.1, on the reverse strand, counting down.
GATAGTCTAGATCCTGAGAAAAGACATAGGCTGCTTTTTATTGCGAAAAAACAAAAAACCCGACTGCGTAAATAGTACTGAGTAACTAAAAATCTAAAAACAAGCTCTGTGATGTTGGAAAATGTATTGCAGGCGGGACAAGCAAAGAAAAATTTTTGTTTATGAACAAACAGCTTCAACAACAACAAACAGTCGGGTTTGTTTCATTTAATAATTGATTTTATTTCCCACTTTTTAGTTTATAAATTTATTTATTTATTAAATCTTTAGGAAGACCAACAGCATGCAATAAACAACATAAAAAATATGCACTAAGTTTCATGACGCCAATTACAGGTCTTCGCGCATAAATAACTTAATACATTTTTGAACATTAGAACTAAATTAACATATTAAACTTATAAATCTAATTAATAATACATAATTACCAGTTGTACAACTAAGAACCTATTTTGACTGACTGTCTCCAGCTTAGCATTAAAAAAATTATTCTATGATAATTTAATTAAAAAAATAATTCAATCATCATAGAATCACTAGATAGATGCTAAATGATAATTTAAAATGAAAATTGATACAACTAAAGATTATTTTCAAAATCAGTTCGCATATTAAAGCGTATAAAATCCGCCATTTTGTTTTTTTTTTTAAATTTCGTGTATCCAGTGACACTCGTGCCATCAAGACGAATCTAATGAGGTGTCATTTATCTAAATCGGTTGGGCCGTTGAGTAGTTACGACCGGACATAGGAACGGACATACATACATACGCGTCAAAAACACATAACCTTCCTTCGGCAGTCGGGTAAAAAGGTGAGGGGTTGAAGGACGCCGTTAGCGCTGTTAGCGTGAAGCCGCTGGCGGAAAACTACATAAATAAAATATCGGAACGTACCTACTGACTAGTCTACGACTACTAATAAATAAATAAAAAATAAAATTGTTTATTTGGTTCCACTGTTACAGTAATGGTTAGTAGCTATTTGGAGTCTCCCTTTAGGCAAATAATGCCTGTGTTAGGCGACACCGCCACTTCTATAGTAGTATTTATTTCTGACAGTATTTATTTTTATTACAGTGTTATAAATCTCTGACTAGTCACCTAGCTAGAGAATCTTCAAAAAATATTTTTTTTTTTCTTTAAATGCTTGTTAATGTTATAGATTCCGTGCACCCTACAAAACTCGTGTAACGAAACCATAGCGCGATTCAGGAAGACGCGTAGATGGCACAACGCCATCTATCGCGGCGACGAGCAAACAGTGTGTTTGCTTTGTGTTTATTATTATTGTTGTTTTGTATCGTTCCGAGGGGATAATTTAATGTAATATCCTCTCTAACATATCAGTATCATCCTCCTGCTCTTGTCCCAATTTATTTGAGGTCGGCGTGTTAATGTCCTATCTTTTATTTCAGTTATTCCTAGTAGTATATCATAATATTATTTAGTCCCTTTTCAATATTATCGGTGTTAATGATCCATCCATCTTTGTTCTTAACTAGTAGGTATATCACTAACATGTTATCTTTTATTATCTTTTTAAATAAAAAGTAAATCCTTACTTAATGCGAAAGTAACTCTGTCTGTCTGTCGCGCTTTCCTTTAAGTGTGGAAACACATGGAAACAATAATGAAACGTATCAGAAAATTAATCTGGATTTTTAAACTCTTTGTCTTCAAACGTCATACACACACACATTCTTACTTAACACTAAACTTATCTTGTGTTCCTGTTATATACAAATTGGTATTTTCTTTTTGGTATCACTGTTTGTCTCGACATTATCTAACTAGTGTAACGATGCTCAGCGTAAAGTAATGCTTCCGTAATTTGACATACGGAAGCATAAGTTCATGCTTAGCCTCGTCTCTGAATATTAGGCTAAGGGGAAGTAGCGAGGCAACCCCAACACAAGTATTCTTTAACTTACCGGGGCTGCCTCAAGTTTTGTAAGCAAAACATAACATAAAAAATTATTACGTCTCAAACACATTATGTTTGAGACGTAATAATTTTTTTATTATAATTTTTTAAGGTAATTGAGTGGATTTATTACTAGAAATTCCCGTGATATTCAAAGAATCAATTAAAATGTTACAGGTACAGTATGTATGCTGGAAGCAGACATCGTGATCGGCAAAGTCATCGGCAAGGATGGGCCACCCGTCCCTATAATGGCCCACCCTCCCGCCACCAGCTCGGACCTCACCCTGGCAGAATTCCTGGAGACCATAGCCCAGCATAACTTGAAGCTAGCGAATGCGAGCACCAAGAAAGGAGCCAAATTGGACTTCAAGTCAATTGAGGCATTTGAGCAGAGTCAGGAACTTATTGGAGGTTATCAGGTAAAGATTCACCAATAATGGAGAATTGAAGACGTCAGTTTAATGGTGAAGTCTGTGAACCGTCGGATTGCTGATCACGAGGTTGTGGGTTCGATTCCACACAAAACAAATATTCAGTTATCAGTTTATTATACTGGCGTTTCCGGTATTACCTAACAACGGTAAGTAGCCTAGTTGTGAGAACGCCTACTGGAGGTCTTGGATTCGATTCCCAGGTCGAGTAGTGTTATTGTATTCTATGAAATTTTGGGTAGCAGCTCGGAATTATTGTGTTCGGTTAAGGGCAATAGGCTCGCCCCCTATTACATGGGACCTAATCTAAACATAACGGCGACCTGTGAGTGTAGTAGTACCCCTCTGCCTAACCCTTCGAGAAATCCAGGCGTGATGGTATTATGTTATTATAATCGCTACGTATGAAGTACTTAATCAATTTAGTCATCTTTTATAATTAGTTATAGCCTCATACATGTCCCATGCATGGTATTCCTAACATCACAGAACAGTAAACAATAATACATTTTATTACAACAAATCTAAGGTTGGTTTTACAACACTTGTTACAAGGGCCTACTATTTGACTAGCCGTGGAAATGTGAACTCTGTTGCCCTATGTATAGTGATGGTTGTTGTTTAATGTGATGGTTGCAGACGTCTTAATTAGAATAATGACATAGCGTGTGAATAATCGGGAGTGTAAAACAACATCTTGTGTGGTCGGTCTGTGTGAGGGTGAGGCTGCGAGATTAGCGGGGCCATAAGCGACACAGGGAAGGAATCCGCTATTTACTTATATTTTACACTAGCTTTAAATACAATTTAGAGCCTATGTTACTTGGGAAAGATGTAACTTTTTAATAGTGAAAGAATTTTTGAAATCGATGCAGTAGTTTTTGAGTTTACTCATTATAATACAAACATACAAAAATACAAATCTTTTCTTTTTGTAATATTCATAGATTTAGATAAAAGGTTTTTCAGTAATGTTTCGAGAAATCGATTTTTCTTCAAAGGAATTAAAAAAAACTGATTTTCGTATAAATGGATTTTTAGTTAATAATTAAAGAGACCTCTAGAGGGTTGAAACAATTGTTTTTGGTTGGTTTTCCACCCATCATAGATTAAAGGAAAAACAGAACCCTTTAAGGGGACATTACATTTTTATGGGGATTTGATGGCTAAATTTATTTCTTCTGAAAACAGTGTTGCTTAATTAAATGAAGACGCTGAAGTTCGTCAAAGAACACTGAACATATAAAAAAAAACTCAAAGGTACCTTGCAATTTTAAAACAATATGCACTTTCTGTACTCAGTGTAGTTTTTTTATTCAAACTCAATGTAAATTATTTTTTTACGTATTGTACAGTACATATATATTATATGTATATTAAGTCGCTGACAAAACTTCGTAAAAAAAGCCTTTAAAAGAATGTAAACTTATTCGTTCGATTCGATCACAATCGCTGACTTCGGGGCCACACAATAACAACATATGAATCGACGCGCATGTGTCGCGGGTCGCTAGGACCACCAAACATTTGTTGCAGCCCATGATTGAGAGCCCCTGAAAAAATAGCGGCGATCTATAAGAGATTTAGCAGATGTGCACATTAAGTATAGGTGTCATGTTTAATTTCTTGTATCCTGCTCGTGGGAATTATGTATATTTTTATATTTAAGTACTAGCTTTCCGCCAGCGGTTTCGCCCGTGGTCTCACAAATTATAGCCTATGGTACCCGGGAAAGACGTAGCTTTCTAATGCTGAAAGAATTTTTGAAATCGGTCCAGTAGTTATAATAATAATAATAATAATTTTAAGCTACTATTTTTTATATTTTTAAATGTTTTTATATTTTCTGCTTTTTATAAAAATATTTAAAAATACAAATAATGTGTATGAAAATAAATAAAGAGAATAATAATAATAATATCCTGGGACATTTTACACAGCACCATCTAGTCCCAAACTAAGCAGAGCTTGTACTATGGATACTAGACAATGGATATAATACTTATATACTTTTTTTTTGTAAATACATACTTATAATATATAAGAAACACCCAGACAAACACAAACACTTAAGTTCATCACATAAATATTTGTGTCTTGTGGGAATCGAACCCACGACCTCGTGATCAGCAGTCCGGTACTCGAACCACTAGACCACAGACGTCGTCGTTTTTGGGTTTACTCGCTAAACATACAAAAATACAAATCTTTTCTCTTTATAATATTATCTAGTATCGACTAGCGACCTGACCCGGCTTCGTACGGGTTCATTATTATAATTAGCCCATTAACTTAGTCTTAATGCTGGACAAGGGTCTTCTCTCAGAATGAGGGGGGTTAGGCTGTAGTCCAGTGTGTGCCAGGTGGAAGGAAAGAAAGTAAAGAACTCGACTTGGCAGACCAGAAAGAATTCTTTTACTCTTCCAGAGGTCATATATATACTCATAATACTTTTACTATAATAAGTTTAAATAAATAAATCAAGAAGTGTTAACATTTTAATTAAAATCAAAAAGTAAGACAACATTGAAATTATAAAGCCTATTATGTAATTATGTATCTAACTGTAAATAAATTCCATTATAATTCAAATGATTTATTTGCTGACAAAATTTATTGTTACATTACAGGTGTTAGTTAGTCTTGAAATTAGTTACAATAATTGTTCTGCCCATTGTGGCGTGCAAATTGAAATAACACACTAAATCTACCGTAGCAAATTAGAATAACATGTTACGATAATATAAAGAATTAGTTACACCTTTCGAAATTAGTTGTTCTTTAATTTAGGCCTTCATCTGTTATAACAATTCAATACAAAAACATACAAAAATGTCATATATTAATTACATTCAGTGATTGGAGCTACCTTTTAAGCAAATAATGCTTGTGTTATGTATGAGACTCCGTTCTTCGTTATCTAATACAAACATAACTAAACATGGTAATAGAAATACAAAGATTTCTTTTTTTGGGTTTGGTTTGTTTTCTTTTTTAACCCCCGACGCAAAAACGACGGGGTGCTTTAAGTTTGACGTGTCTGTGTGTGTGTGTGTCTGTCTGTGGCATCGTAGCTCCCGAACGGATGAACCGATTTTAATTTTCTTTTTTTTATTTGAAAGGTGAATTAGTCGGGAACTCGGGAGTGTTCTTAGGTATGTTTGATGAAAATCGGTCCAAGATGGCCGCCGCCACAAAATAGCGAGTTACATATTTTTTCACAACTCCCTCAAGGGTATCAAATGAAAGGGCTTAAATAGGAGAACACTATACACTATGATAAATTTCAAATCCAAAATGGCCGCCACCACCAAACTAGCAAATTACATTTCGTGTCGGGGGATTTCTAAATTTTTAATTTAGGTTAGGTTATCTTTCACGTCTTGTTCTATAAAACTTCGCCCAATGGTGTCATACGATATTAGTTCACTATCATCATATCAGTTAAAAAAGATTCACACAAAGACCGGTCACATGCCGCCTGCATCCCACGACTCCCAGGGACCTTTACCAGGTCATCCATCTGTCCATCTCGTTGGAGGCTGTCTTACACTTCGATTCCGACGACTTTAGTATCAATTTTTTTATTCTACATTAAAGCTTTCCCTGCAAATAATTTAGCGGGTAATAAACATAAATCAAATCCCGCAAATTGATAACGGGCTGGCGGCCATCTTGATGACGTAAAAATGACGTAACCGCTCTCAGTACGCGTTAGCACCACTACCCGGCAAGTACGGCGGATGACGTCACTTTGAGGTTAATTAGACAAGATTCCAACCCATTAGTTACTTGCGGCACTTATATCCGTCAACAAGCTACCACACACTCATTTAAAAATAAAACAAAAACACCAATGCGGTTAAGGTCAGATTCTTGGAAGAATAATGAGTTAACGACAGTTTCGGAGCCCTAACAGGAGCGATTAAAGCTACCAATTAAGGGGATTATGTCAACGGTTTAAACCGTGGCTGTAAACTGTAGTTAGTAATTAACTACAATTGGTAACAATCAGAGAAATGTCTTCATCACCAGAATGATTCACGGTCATGTTAAAGTTCTAGTAGATCGTGATAAGCGATAGATATATGAGGCAGTGAAAATATAATATGATCAGCACTACATGCTTCAATGGTTTTGGTTTGAACTTTAGACAGATGGTGGCAAGCGCGGCTGCTAAGCTTCAGCCTTGAGTTCGATTCTCAGGTCAAGTAGCTCGGATTTATTTAGCCTGGTTACCTGGAACATGGAAGCTAAAATGTACATTAGTGAATCTCTGCCTAAACGGTTTGGGAATATTAAGCGTAATAATGTGATGTGATCTTGAATTCTTTGAAAGTAAAAATGTATTAGTATTGATAAGAGGTGTAAAGTGCTTTATTTTTTGTTTATTTTGACAACGAGTTCACTGCAAAAATGCCGCAGACAAGAAGGAAATGGATAACTATAATATGGGGTTACAAAATAAAAAATAAAACAAAATAGGGATGAAACGAATGTGATTAATTAAAAGAGTGAATTTTGAAGGACGGAGGGATAGAGGAAGGCTGGAGAAAAGGGATTTAAGTCGAGTTAAGGTCGATGTGATAAAATGAGAATGAATGAGGATGGTAGGGATGAATGGAAGAAAAGGACAGGCTGCGCCAACCCCAAATAAATTGGGCAGGAAGATAATTATGCTGATGACAAAATAAAAAAACTTACATAACTATATGAGTAACTGTAACATTGGGTAACAGGGGAATACAGAATATGTGTTTGCCTTTGCACATTCGGGTAAAACAAGAGGTACTTTACAGTAACAAAAATATAATTTGCTTACAAATTAAATTTACATAGCTATCGCGTCGCCGTCTCTCGTAGGACACAGAGCGACTTGCGCCGGCGCACATGTGCATCGTCTTCCGCGTATCATTATCATGTGCAATCGTCTCTTTCGGACCGAGTTGGCCGACTGGGCGTCTGTTTGTTAGCAAGAATTCATTTCCAGTACATTGGTCGTGAACTTGGAGAGATCAGGCTTGAGATAACACAAATTTGATTGAACGTTGTATTTATAAGTATTGTAGGTACAAGAGTAATGATAGCCATGGCGCGGTGAAAGAGCCCATGAAGTCACGAAAGAGAATACGTGGCGTAGTTTCATAATAAACCATGATGATAAATGACTATTGCACTGCAAAGCAAAGGTCCCAAATTTAAATCTACACGCACTTCCGATCCGACTTTCAAATTTTTTAAATGTGAATTATTGTAGCCATTGTTACCGGGACCATAATAACGAATCGATTATGATGTCGATGCGATGATGATGATGCGATAGATGCGTACTTTAGGAGTGGAACATGCGTAAATAGGAAGATACATAAACTGCCTAATATAAAACCCTTCCTTCGGCTTTTTGCCGTGTCGTCGGGTAAAAAAGAAGGGTATTTCTTTCCTAGCCATCACACTATCGTTGACAATCTAATGTTCTGTAACCACGTTAACAACAGTCGACTTCTTCTACAGAATCTACCTTTATGGTTGAATGCAGACATCCTGCCAGGGCCAGTAGACGCTACCACAAAGCCAGTGGACCCGGCCAAGTTCCTGAAACTCGGCTCCAAGCATGTCTGTGCGGTCTTGTCCGTTGGGTGGACCACCAACTATGGCGGGAACGTTACGGAGGGAGAGTATACCAGCGAGCAGATCGGCACCATGCTGAGGATGATTAATGAGAACCATATTAATCAGACTGTCACATTCCCTGTAAGTATATCACAATACTTCAGCAGTCTTAGTCTATTCCGCCTTCTCCATAAGCACAGCTTAGTCCAGAGACCCCTGATAGTAAAGGAAAGGACCCTTGGATAGCCGAACACAGCCCTGGTTTTGGTTGAACAGTTCATGATTAGCTTCCAAATAGGGTTTATATAACATTGCTGTTGTAAAATCTGATTATTTCAAGATAGTTACATTCCTAAAACGTTTCCATCTTATCTAGGTCCGCGCTGGTCTTGCTGCAAACAGCCAGCCGGTTATCCTCGACCTTCTTCGTGAGACTTCGTCACTGAACTCCTCAATGACGGTGTGGTCCAGCGAGGGAGATCACGTGGAGGTAGACCGTCTCCGGGCCTTGATCCTCACCGTAGGACTCGAGAGGACGTACCTGGATGTGCCCCACGAATTGGCGGCAAAGCTGCACCTCCCTCCACCTGACACTAAGACAAAGAACTAAATTCCATTATGTAGATTTTTTAAATTAATTAATAAATGGAGGCTTATTTCAACATAGGTAATGATGTTTTTCTGGAACCTGGTGACGTCCTAAATCTACATTAGATTTTCTTCGTAAAGAGTAAAGGTGAAGAAATAATTTTAATACCATTAGAGAGAGAGAGAGGAAAACAGCTGTGACATTGATTGAAGTCTCTGCTAAGTTCAACCGCAGAAGCCTCAGTCATCACAATGGGTCCTTTTTATGTAGGCTGTACTGTTCAGAACCAAGCTATAGTTATACCTGTTGTATCCTAACCTCAACAAAACTGGCAAAATTCACAAGTAAAACTAAATTTAATCTGCTAAAGCTACACTGTTTTTGGGTTGGCCTAGATGACCTTTTCTTTACCAAAGACCTCAATGATTTTGGCTGCATAATTAAAACAGCACTAATAATCATTAGCATACGCACCACCCAAGATAATGTCATGACTTCCTGCGTCTAGATTAAGGCCGGAATGCCGCCTGAGCATGACTGAACTTACCATACTAATTATAACAAACTTTACGCTAGTTTATTATAATTCCCATTGTCCCAATGTGCCTTTCTGTCTCCCGACTGTACCTAACCACTGCAACAAGCAATTCTGACATCTATCTATCAAGTGATAAGACTCTCGTAACATGCAAATTGTAATTGGTTTTAGGCCCTACGCTGACCAAATTTTCTGCACGCAAATTAGGCAATTTTGAACTTTGTTGTAGTTAAAATAAGAGTGGGTGCGATAGTAATATGAAGAGTGGTGTATAGGGTGTCGACCTTTGCCATGTGTTGGCCACGTGACAGACTGCTACACCATAGACGATTGTCATTCATGCTCCGTTGTCTGAACAGACATGAATCTATTTAAATTGTTACCTGAGTGAATGGGGCACTGTTTTAGAAATTACTAGTGTGATCTTTTACGGTTCATTTGAATAAAAGTATAATACGTTTGACCCTTTATTGTTGGAAAGTACAAAAACAGAGTCTGAGAAGTATATGAATACATTCACCAGTCTTATACTACCGATATATGAGGGGGGGGTTGTAACTGGCCAGTTGGATTGAGTACTAAATTCTACCACCAAGTATTGTAGGGTATTGATGCACTTGCCTTGACTTTTCCAACACTTTTCTTTTTAGCCTGCTTATGGGAAAGTTTTCACACAAATATTTGAGTTCTTTTCAAAAGTCGTCAGTTAGGAAATGACATACAAAAAACCGAAAACATTGACTTGTGTCCTTTCTGTTATTGAGTACCGACCATTTTTAACATCTCGTACCTTGACATTGGCAAAATCATCGAATGTTCGTCGATGGAGCCATAACCCTTAAAAAAAAAGACGTGTCCTTAAAGAACTACATATGTCAGTTAATTGTCTTTGACTCATAAAGGTAAATAGATAACATTTTAATTAATAACACTATTAAGGCAGCTATCTACTTGAAAGAAATTTGATCCGTAACAAAGCGTTGTGTTTAGTTCAGTGTTATATTAAAGACCTGTTTCAAGACCTCCTAAGTTACCGTTTACTTTGCCGAAAATTTCATAAAAGTGTTGGTCCATTTAGAATTTATCCGGAAGTTAGAGGCTATCCAGAGATGGTGAAACAGGATAAATAAATAAATATCTTGGGACATTTTTTACACAGCACCATCTAGTCCCAAACTAAGCAAAACGGCTTTTTATGCTTAGGCTATTTGGAACAAGCGATTATAAATTAGACATGGTTTTAAGCTTATCTACATTTGAAAAAAAATCACCCAGCTTCTTTTTTAAGAAATGGGCGATGGACGGCGGTGTCTATTACATATCTGTCAACTGTCGCCTAGTTCTAGAATAAATCCTCCATAGAATCCAATAAAAACAAACGTTGTTCAATTTGGCACCTCGTGGCAACCATTTTGTTTATCCATATGTCATTTTAACGCGGCGACCTGGTTCATTCTCAGACATCAGTCTTGTAAAAAAACATAACTAATATAAACAGCCCGACTGGTCACGTAAGCAAGGGGATCTTCAAGCTAGTTTACGTTAGTTTGGTAAGCAGCATACATGTATTCCGTTTTTTTTATTGTCAATAGTAGCTCGGCGTTTGGATTTGTGCCTGCCCCCCATTACAAAGATCTAAACATACTGGTGTATTGCACGTAGGGAATATAGACGTGACAGATAAGTAATGCAAATGTCAAAATTGACGTTGCGTTTTTAGCCGATCGCGGACTAGTTCACTTCGGTTTAGAGAAGATCATTTGTCACCTTCCAGTCCTTAGGTAATAATATAATAAGTCAATGCATACCAAGAAATGAATTTTAATTTCTGCACAATTTCTAAAGAACACCGCATACCGGCCGCTTTGTGTTCATAATAAATTAATTCTTAGTATTTCTATAAAACTGTGCGGGTGTAACCTCCACAATGTTGCTAATTTCTTTGAAGTCGAACTCGTTACAAGACTTTGTAAATTGTGTTTACGATAATTTAGTATAAGATGTGCAACCACAGTGCACCTCTTTTGAGTCTGGTACAGTTTAGACGACATAATGCGGGTCATGAAATTGTACATACGTAAGTCGATGTGCAAAGATATACTTACCTATTTTACGATATAAACTTGTAATATTTTTGTACATAATAACTTTTTTCAGTGTAAACAGTTGTTTTATCGCAACTGTATTACTATTTATTAAAGTTTACAGATGACCGAATTACAGTATGAGTAAAGTATAATATCATGTTCACAAGCTTCTAAGCAATGAAAGGGATAAAGAATACAGTAGCTGAAAATTAAACCTTTAGCAAACTGTGGAAGATTCCGATTTTTGGGATGCCTAAAACCCTCATGGATCCATCCTTCCGGCGGCAGATTATGTAGGATTCTTACCGACTAAAACCTGCACTTGTCTTCTTTTGCAATATGTCATGGCCTTATCGATCACCACGAGTATATGACCATTAGGTCACAAAAACTAGGGACCAGCAGGAATTTTCCAGAATCCTCTGCCTGCGTCATAATAACCATCTAAGTGCTAAATTTCATCCCAATTCCTTGTTGTGCGATAATAGATCAGTCTGTCAATCAGCCACCTCTTCTTTTAATATAAGTATATACAGATAAAATGGAAAACTCAAGGTGGCGTGGTGAGGGTCCAATGGGAATCCTTTTTATCGCAATTACACCTCTACTTTTTGTACACATTCGTGACGATCCGACCTCGGGTCGTTCACTCGACCCAATGGCATTTACGTACACATTATAACGACATATTATGACTGCTGTGACAACTCACCATCGATCATAGAAATAATGGAGACAGCCTCACTGAAAAAATATGCTATTTTAATCGGAAGTTTCGTCCAAACCAGGAGATAGTGTATGTAAGAGGTAAGTACCATTATCTACACTTCTACACTATCTACACTATAATATTATAAAGAGGAAAGATTTGTATTTTTGTATGTAACGAATAAACTCAAAAAGTACTGGACCGATTTGAAAAATTCTTTCCATGCTAGATAGCCCATTTATCGGGGAAGGCTATAGGCTATATATCATCACGCTACGACTAATAGGAGCGGAGTAGTAATGAAAAATGTTGCAAAAACGGGGGAAAAATTATAAGACCACGCGGGCGAAGCCGCTGGCGGGAAGCTAGTGGAAAATAAAAATTGTTGTGAATATGTTTCTGATAAATAAATAAAATAAGTAATAACTTAGGTATGTTCACCCAAAGTTCGAAAATTTGTTTAGGTTTCACTTATACCTAGGTATATTAATTTAGGGCTACTACGGAGAATATCATAAAAATATCCACTGCTCAACCTAGGAATCGGGGCCCATTTCACCACCTCTAGATAGCCGCTAACCGCCAGATAAACTTAAAACTGAAAATTTCTTATGAAATTATCTGCATAATAATTTAACAGGGACTTATCAGGAAGTGGTAAAACACCCACTCAATGTTTTTAATTCTCACTAGCTTTCCGCCAGCGGCTTCGCCCGCGTGGTCTTATGTTTTCCCCGTTTTTGCAACATTTTTCATTGCTACTCCGCTCCTATTAGTCGTAGCGTGTATAGTATATAGCCTATAGCCTTCCCCGATAAATGGGCTATCTAACACTGAAAGATTTTTTCAAATCGATCTAGTAGTTTCGGAGCCTATTCAATACAAACAAACAATCAAATCTTCCCTCTTTATTATATTAGTACAGATATACATTACTTTTCTCCCGAGGGCCTTCGACCTTCGTATTATTACATACTATTATGTACATGACCATTTTGCTCATACTCTGGTGCTAATATCTCCCTAGATATATCTTCGGCGACATCTATCCGATAGTTATGACTTCCGACCTCCGACCTCAGCTTCTTAATTACTATTCTTTATGCGAAGTTATGAAACAGAACGTTGTGTATGGATTGTATGAGCTATGTCTTCGTCAGCTGTAACTTTAACCTTTAGATTACGTCAGAGGATCTCCTTTAATATTTCATCACCTACATTTTGTGACGACCTCTGTGATCTAGCAGTTCGGTTGTCAGAATGCTGATCATGAAGTCGTGGGTTTCATTTCCATAGGACGCAAATGTTTATGTGAAAAAACCTTTATGTTGACCCTTAAGTGTCTATGGACCACAGCCTGCCGGAATCGCAGCAAGTTCTCAAAGTTGGTTCTCAAGCATACAAATCAGAACACACACGATATACTCTGAAGTTGGGGGGTCGCCAACCATTCAGACCCCAAGTGCACAAAGTCTCGGAGCAAGTACGATCATGACAACTTAAAGAAATTGATGTAGGTTTCACAATTTGATGACCTGAATGTATTATATTTTTAATATTCACGTCCTAATTTTAATTTTATTACAGTTCAGAGAATTCTAGACTTCCTAAATAAACTATTTCATAGTTCCCACAGGCTATTAATGAGTATCGCAAGCTATTAACCGATCGGTCTCGAGTGTAGCCACTAATGGCTCAGTGGCTGGTGGAATGCGCCTCGGTAAAAAGGTTTAAATGCTACATAATAATTATATAGTATTGTGATTGAATGAGTTAGTGAGTGACAGATACTAACAGTGTCTCGACCATGAGTTTTGACTCGCTAGCGACGCCGTAAAATATTTGTATGGAAAACCAATTTTAGAGTAGGTACCTATGCATTTCAAGTTTGGAGTCCATATTTCACTAAAGACATAGAAATGTTGGAAAAGGTGCAACGCAGCCTCACCAAAATACCAAGACAACTAAAGAAACAGCCATATGAAGAACGGCTAAAACGGTTGAAACTACTACTACCTTGAAAGATCGAAGGGAGCGTGGAGACCTAATAGAAACCTTTAAGATTTTGAACGGGCATTACGACTTACATGATTTCAATCAAAAGATACTGAAGCTAAGATAATAATACCCGCCTTAGAGGACATCATCTTAAGTTAAGAACTAGCTTCTCCAACAATAATCCCTACAAACATTTTTTCACAAACAGAGTTGTGAGGGAATGGAATAAAGTACCTGAAGGAGTAGTTTCAGCGCCTAATATCAATATTTTTAAGAATAGACTCGACAAACACATTCAAAACAAAGACCAATTGATGTTTTACAACTGGATACAGGCATTTATCAGTTATTTTAACTACCTGCCTGATAATTAATAATAATAAAAAAAACTCTCGCAGCGCCTCTAGCGGTTACGTAAGGAACTAAAATCTGCTATGAGATGCGAATACGTTTCGATGCGGAAAAAACCCATCGAAAGCCATTCGATAGAACTCATGGTTGAGGTACTAATAAATAAAGACAAAAAGTAATCATAATTATGTCATTTAATCAGTGAAATGAAGTGAAGGACGTCGACAATGATGATTGTCGACGTCCTCGTCATCATTTTCATAGTGACCATCATCATCACCTACGTATAAATTATCATAAATGTTGTAATGATCATAAACTTTGTCATAGACAATGAATAAATACAATTAAAAACTATTATGATGATGATCACTAAGGGCCGCACTCAGAGTCGTCACTTAACTTATTGAATCATTAGCTAATGAGACCCAGTTTGTGTTGCCCCCATTACCGTATATTCCTTACTCTTTGAAGACGTGGTTCATGAAGGCGGCTAACCCACTGAGAGGAAGGAACCTAAAATCTTCCGGCTTCGGGTACCCGTTGCCGAGAAGACTCATCCGTTTCGTCGCCAGGACGTCACAATCGCACAGGATGTGTTGCAAAGTTTTCTTGAATTCACCACAGGCTCTGCAGTCGTTGTTCAAAGCTAGGGTACCTTAGGGAACCTACCTAATACCTACGTAACCAGACACTCAAGTATGAATGAGCGACGAGACAGAATTGCATTCGTGACTTATACATAAATAATGTAGAGTGTATCGCGAGGTGAAAGTCCCTATCGTCTGCCACACGAAATGCTTTATTTTTATCATTGTTCTTCGTATTTTATCGCCCGATGATTAAATTGGAATATAAACAATGCACTTTGAGATGCACAGTCTGTCTTTGATCGCAAAAAATATTGTGTGACTGAATTTTCTGATGGATGCAATGAGACTGTTAATTTAGTTTTTATTGGGAGGGTGACCAGGACCACATGCAATTTAATGCAATTGTAATTATACTTAGTTCTACTTAAAAGTGTTTTTATACTTTACTAGCTTCCCGCCAGCGGCTTCGCCCGCGTGGTCTTATAATTTTTTCCCCCGTTTTTGCAACATTTTTCATTACTACTCCGCTCCTATTAGTCGTAGCGTGATGATATATAGCCTATAGCCTACAAATCTTTCCTCTTTATAATATTATATATTATTATTAGTGTAGATGTAGATATGTAGGTATAATTAACGTACCTATAATAATTATGTTTATAATAAGGAAGTACTTTACAGTAAAACTGTTTATAGATAATTCATCATTTTAATACAACGATAATTAATTATTTTATAGTTCAATGTGGTTATAAATACCTTCTTACCTAATTACCTATATTGTTATATAATGAACTTGAAATAAGTAGTATTTAATGTAGGTCTGTAGTTTGGAATTGAAATTAAATTTTATACGGATGATTAAGCATAAAATATTGATGCGTTATTATTCTGTATGAAGAACACATGTTTTGAATATATACATATGTATATTAATATTTCTTTGTCTTATTGTATGTACGCGCATAACATGAGCAAACTTTTGGTACTATAGAGGTTGGCATAGGTTCCAAATTCGATTTCATACAAATATTTGTTTCGTGTGGGAAGGGAACCCGCGACCACTGCGCTATTACATATATTTTATGTCCATATAGCCTTGGAGATGAGGTAAACACAACTAAAATGGTCAGTTAGTAACTGTGGAAATAAAAACTCATTTGAAAATAAACTTTTTAAACTAGTTCATAAAGTTTAAATTCTAAAAACTCTTACCACTAATTACAATAACACAATTAGGTATATTTTATAAACCAAGATAAAGACGTAGGTACTATAAATTATTGTGGTATAAACATTATTTATCAAAGGAGGTAAAGAAAAAAACTATTTTAACACTAACTTGTAAACAAATTATAATCATTAATTATTATTAAAGTGATTGATAAGCTAAGTTGTCATTTGAAATTATTATGTTGCGGTGTAAATCTAACTTCGCATTACAGCTTCATGTGAACAAAGAAATTGGAAAGCAATTGATGTATTATGAATAGCGGCGGCCGTAATAATTTGGTTTTGCAACAAAAGCATTTCCAGTAAGGCTGACGAATCTGTTAGGCTATAATGACCATTTTCAATTAATTCTAATATGTTTATAAATAACGTAGCTAGCTGTTTCTAGAATACAATTCCCTACTGCCATTAAAATCACCATCTCGTTTCTTATGCGAGAAGATCGAATCTTGCTCTGTGAAGTATATCATACACCTTTTGGGAATGGCTTTTGAGAATGGATTTTTAACTTAAAGTACTTAGCGTTCTTTACGAGAGCTTGTCATTCCATTGAGTACCTATACTTTTTTCTACAACCGTATCTACTAACCTCTATCCGATTCTTGGATATTTTTTTCTCCCTTTCTTGGGGTAACATTGGCGGTGGGATGTGGTAAGGAATTTGCAGGTGATTCGGCAGGTGTTCAGTACCTACCTATTACTGCTTTTTGGAAATTATGTAGCATGTGCTGGGATCTGTAAGATACCTCTTTAAGCTACATTTTAAACTGGCACAACTCCAGTTGATGAGGTTACTTTTTTTTATACCACTAAGGTGGCAAACAAGCATACGGCCCGCCTGATGGTAAGCGGTTACCATAGCCCATGGACGCTTGCAACACCAGGGGTATAACTCGCGCGTTGCCGACCCGAAAAACCTCTTAGAGGTTTATGGAGGATTCACTGCGCCGACAGTTTGAGGGAATATTCCTCTAGCTGCCATCGCAGCGCATCCTTAAAAGGAGCTCTGGCGACCTTGCTCACTGCAGGAACACAACACACAATAAAGTGTGTTATTTGGCTGCAGTTTTCTGTAAGGTGGAGGTACTTCCCCAGATGGGCTGCTCCAGATTTGAGCCATAAATAGCTGTGCCCTACCTCTCTTAAAAGGAC
This sequence comes from Acronicta psi, assembly GCA_946251955.1. NCBI lineage: Eukaryota > Metazoa > Arthropoda > Insecta > Lepidoptera > Noctuidae > Acronicta > Acronicta psi. The sequence continues at coordinate 14,182,304 of OX276475.1, read as the reverse complement.
TAGGTATAATGAATGGTTTCAATTCCGATATTAGAAGAAATAACAGAAGGTTCAATTCTGTTATTCTCATTCACACCACTCCAATTTTTTTTTTCTACATCAACTTTTTTAGTCCTTTATTAATGTCACTCGGAGGAACCTCCCCTGCATCATCCTTTATGATGTTTCTCTGCAATAGATCCTTCTTCTTTTACCCTTGTCTGTAGTAACCCTTTCTAGCATTTATCGTATGTAGTGTAAACATTATGAAATTTAATTTTTATAAATTATCTTTACATTTCATTCCATTCCAATAAAACGTCGGTGCTGTTACTAAGCAGTTACTTTCTCGGTTAAATTGTTGTGTCTGACGGGAATCGATCTGCGTCATGTGTATACTTTAGTAAATTACCAGATGGCCGTAGTTTTATACCATATATACTGCACGAGAAATACTTTCCGCCAGCGGCTTCGCCCGTGGTCTGTGCATTTCTTATAACTTTCATCCCCTATTTTAACCCCTTACAGCCTTTTTTTTGCAATAAAATGTAACCTATGTCCTTTCTCAGGCTCTAGACTATATGTGTACCAATTTTCATTTAAATCGGTTCAGTAGTTTTTGCGTGAAACCGCGACAGACAGACAAACAGTTACTTCCGCATTTATAATGTAAGTAAGAATATATATGAGAATAATGAGATTACGTTTGAGTTAGGAAGCAACAATAATATCGCTTTAGTAGACAATAACATTAATACTAGCTTTCCGACAGCGGCTCTGCCCGCGTGGTCTGGTTATTTTTAAAAAATTATTAAAACAAATCTATCCCACGGGAACTGGGATTTACTGGGATAAAAAGTAGCCTCTGTGATATTCCAGACTATAATCTATCTCTGTGCCAAAGTTCATCCAGATCCGATCAGACGTCCTGGCGTGATTGGGTAACAAACATCCATCCTTGCAAACTTTCACATTTATAATATTAGTAGGATTTAAATCCTCACACAAACTATTTAGTTTAATGTCAAGCGCATCCAGACACTGCACGATTGAAAAAATCAAAAGCGATTCCGATATCCCTACAACAAGCGCGTTCACCCAACTAAGCTATTCCCGAGGCGCGCGCCATGTGCCAGTCGACGCTCCGCCGCGGTCGCACGATGCTGCGCCTATCTCTCCTCGTTATCCTCCTCACGCACCGCATCCGCACCGCTCACGTCACCGACACACCATTTTCAAATCGTTTCGACAAATTGTATCAAAAGTTAGAGCGGTTAACCGTCGCGCCCGACCGAAAATTGGGTCCTTCGTCCGAAGAAAAGTTGTACGAAAAATTGGATCGGTTGAATTCACTTTCGCCTGATCGAGTGGAACTTACTGATGAAGATGAGGAGTTGCTGACTGCTCTGAAGGCTTGGGGGGGACTGAGTACGGAGCAGCTGGATGGGGTGGTCAAGGACTTGCGGGGGATGAAGGCGGAGCGCAGGGAAGAAGTCAATGACCAGGAGTATGCTGATGAGGACGATGAGGTAGGTACCCTATGTAAATGAACTTCTCTTTAAATATTTTTCAGTGAGCAAAGTCGAAGTATTAAATCGTGATAAATTCAAGCTGATTAAACATTTAACTTTACTTAGTATTTACACACAAGACATAAGACGATGTAATGTTTAATTAGGTATTTATGCTATAAAATTAACAAGTGTGAATTGAAAACGACTTCTTTTCACTTTTAATTATAGAGTAGGTCAACTATTATTCATTTAACTTTTTTCATTTCATTCAAGTTTTTTGATGATAGTTTTCTATCAGTGCCTAAAAACTACATAATGTTTAATGTTTTTACTATACAATTAAAAAAACCTTGTAATTCAAATTAAAAATATAATTAAAAGTTTAAAAAAATTTGGTTACTTACCTAATAAATTTTAGTTTAAACTAGCGACTCGCACGCAGCTACGTAAACGTATCAAAGTGGATTTAAAAAAACACAAACCTTATCCTGACAATAATGAACACAAAACTTTTTTTTGTAAATACATACTTATAATACATAAGCAACACCCAGACAAACACAAATACTTATATTCATCACATAAATATTTGTGTCCTGTGGGAATCGAACCTACGACCTCGGGATCAGCAGTCCGGTACTCGAACCACTAGACCACAGACGTCGTCAATATGACTCTGGTGCCGGGAGTCAGGGTTCCAAAGGTGTCCAGGATTACTGTCTAACTAGAACCAGCTCTCGACAATAAGAGCCTCTTGGCACAGGGTAAAACCCCTGTTCATTGCGAATCTTGGTAGACCAAACGGCCGTCAAAAACAATCACTAAAATAACTTGTTGTTATAATAATAGTAATGTCTCTGGGATTCCCCTGATTCCAGACACATAGTAGCTGTAGATGGCTATACCGACATCGGCAAAGTATCCACAGCATACTGTGAAGTTGCGCATAAGCAATTCATATTATCATGTTTCGTGAAAACCGTCATTTTTAGTCCCATCATGGCCGTGGTAAGTAAATGTTTTGGATCTCATGACCATAGCATATAGGGCAAGGGAAGTTAAATCCTGTTTTCAGTTGTCAGGAGTCCCCTGGATACCCATACGTCAGGATATCATGCCACTTCATCAACATTATATCACCCCAAAGAGGTCCACTGTGGAACAAGGCCTCTTGCCTTTCCCTAAGACCGGTCACATGTCGCCTGCATCCAACGACTCCCGGGGACTTTTACTAGCTCGTCATAAAAGTTATAATATTTGTAACTTGCTCATCTTTTAGTTAAATACATAAACAAAAAACAGACTGTAAAGTTGTTAGGTCAAATTGGTGTCATTATCCATATATTGAGATGGTAGACATAAATATAGTAATAACCATGTCTTATTTGCTATCTCGTTAGCCAAGTGCTCCGCAACACGCTTGAAGTCCTGGGTTCGATTTTCAGGTCGAGCAGTGTTATTTGGTTTTTGTGAAGTTATCGGTAGCAGCTTAGAGTTTGGACTTGTGCCTGATAAATGGTAATAGGCTCGCCCCTTACTACGTGTGACCTTACGGGTACATATCTGCTGAACCCTGACCCCTTTTGGCGTAGCTGTTAAGAAATGTGCCCCTGATTCATGGGGAACCGGTTCGATCCTAGCAAGGAACAGATATGCGACTCCACCGGCGGACTGCACATTCAAAGGTCTTGAATTCAAATCCTAGGTACGCCCCGCTGACTAGTGTTGCCCAAATGCAAGAACAAGACGAGACTTAGCCAGTCTTGGTCTTGGTCTTGCGCCAATACACCTGGTCTTGGTCTTGGTCTTGGTCTTGCGCTCCCAGTCTTGGTCTTGGTCTTGGTCTTGCAGCAAGAGTCTTGCAAGTCTTGCAATTACCTATTAGTCTATTACTATTTATTAAAGTTTACTTTAAATCTTAGAAAAACGTATTAGAATTGAAACATTGTGAGCTTGAATTAACATAGCCATAGTAAAGATCAAGCAGATTAATAAATAACTGAGGATTTGATAAGAAATTCGAAAAATCAACTGACCTATATGTCGTTTTCCATGGAAGTAACTGTTTCTTAATAAACATTTATGTAATGTAAAAAACAAATTAATTACAATAACTTGACTGTATTTTAAAGAACAATATCTGTCTAGAAAGAGATTGAACCCTCAACTTATATGAAATTTAATAAAAGAGTTTTACGATTTATCATTTATTATAATATATACTTACTAGAATAAAATATTATTAAATAAATTATTATGACATCTACTACCTATCCTTAACATTTTTTCCTATCATAATACTACTTGCGTGATCAGTATAATGTATTCATTTTCATTCTAAGCACTCTGAAACTTATTTATTCTTTGGAACACCTGTAGGTACTCTTAAAATTCGAAATTATTTTGCATGAGTATACCTACGCCCTGTGGCGGCAATCAAATAGTGTCAAATGTTGTGATTTCGGCGCGGCGGCAACGATTGTTGTATATGATTTCAAAAGAAGCCGCCGGCGCGTGTATCATAACCATGTACTTCCGAAAAGCGGCAAATTTCTTTGAGAAGTAAGTACAAAACCTTTGATGCCGCATTATCAAAGTGCCGATTGTTAAAACATAACTATGCATGCACTCAGTTTGATTTTAATGGATATTTTTTTATTCGCTATGTAGGTATGTTTATGGTATTAGTCATAATGCGCATAGGTCCAGTTTTTCATATTCTTTGATACAGTTTTTTGCGTCTCATAGAATTCCTAAGCGTACCTATACACCAAACTGTTACACCTAACTACTCCGTGAAATAGCGCTAAGTCCTAGCTGCAAGACGCAAGAGTCTTGCAGGCTTAGTCTTGTTCTTGCTCAAGTCTTGCACGGTCAGTCTTGGTCTTGGTCTTGCTAAAAATACGCGGTCTTGTTCTTGGTCTTGGTCTTGCAAAAACGCAAGAACAAGACCAAGACTGCAAGACCAAGACTGAATTTGGGCAACACTACCGCTGACTTTTCAAAATCTGTGCGTAATTATCACTCGCTTTATCGATGAAGGAAAACATCGTGAGGAAACCTGCATGATTGAGAGATTTTCTCGACGGCATGTGAAGTCTGCTAACCCGCATTAGGCCAGCGTGGTCGATTATAGCCTGATCCTTCTCACACTGAGGGTAGACCCGTGCCCAGCAGTGGGATAGTTAATGAGTTGATGATGAATATATACAGTACGATATACAGGTAATTATTCCGGGTATGGGTGTTTGTTTGTTTGTTTGACACACACACGTTGACAGATAAAACTCCAAGTGGGGCGAAGTTTAAAAAAAACGCATTTATAACACTCATTACGTCACGCTGTTGTCATAACATGAAGTAAAGTCAAACAAATACAGCTTTAAAGATAAGAGATAGACCGGAATTAGGCCGAGCCCAAAGAATACAGATTACAATTATGTGATCTACCTATGTCTACGCAGAGTAGTATCTTATCATCATCTTAGGATGGCTGGATTTTGGTTTAAATTATTTAGGGACGAATTTAAAGGTATGGGCTGGCTTGAGCATGAGACTGGGTTTTAGCAACGGGCCTTGCAGTCCGTGCAGTGTCGTGAGAGTGCTATGTAAAAGGGGGCGAACCTCATCCTTCTAGCGTTTTCTCCAACCATGTTGTAGAATGGATTCTAGGAAGGACAAAGTCTACCTTCTGTCTCAAAAAAAGATGCTTGTGAAACAGCTGGCAAGAGCTAGTGACTTTATTAATATACTTACTTCTAATTTGAATCATACTCATCATCCTCCTAGCCGTTTTCCCATGTGGTTGACGGCTTCCAGTCTAACTAGTTGCGGCTGAATATCAGTATTTTACACGAAGCGACCGCCATCAGACCTCCGCAACCCAGTTACTGGGCAATACCATTATTCGGAGGATAGACTGATTGTCAGGATTTTTGGGCTTCTGACTACCACACTAACGGTGTTCGAATGACAACCGGGACCGACGGCTTTACGTGGTCTCCGAAGCACGGAGGGGTCTCGATGTGTTAAGAATGGTCACCCATCTGCAGACTGACCGCGCCAAGCGTAGCTTAAGATCAGATAACGTCGTTATAACTTAGCCACGAGCCCTTGTAAAAGGGAGCAAACCTATAGCTATAATCATTCACAAATTAACACTCCGAATCCGAGCTACTAATGAGAAATTCATTAAAAAACCGGTAACAATTTTCTCAACCTGGGAATCGAATCAAGCAGTTGCGTTTACTACCCGTCAGACAAATGAGGCGGTTATAAATTGAAAAAAAATGGTTTTAATTGAAATAAGCGACCATTTTTAATGACTTGGTCGGACTCTCAGATCTGTCGATACGTTGCAAAGTGTATGCTTTTAATAAACATGACCAGTAAATCTAGTTTCATGTCATTATCCAGAAGCCGAGTATAAATAAACTATTTATTTATCTTTCGATCGATTCACTGCGCAAGCGCATGTCTTGCAGTCAATGTAAACACCATCTGCTTGTGTTTTTAATGTAAAAACAAATTTTGGTTTAATACTGTTTACATTTGCGGCACCTATTTACAAAGTGAAAGATGTTACTTAGGGTTTTAGTAGACCCGTGGCCGATATAACCCTCGTACTACATCAGGTCCCGCAAAAATATATTTTTTTATTAAGTATATGATAAATGACTTAATAATTAAACTAATAAGTAATAATGTGTACTTATATCATTTTTCTTTTATGTAAATATTTTAATTATGTAATTTAAGTAGTTTATAAGACCCTGTAATTTTCAAGTCAAAACCACAATACAATTTTATCACTTATAATTAATTAATGCAGTAAGTTGAACTTAGGTCCTGGGTCATCAGTTGATTAGTGTAGAAAGCAGTCATACGTGATAGACAGTAAAAAACTGTCAACTTGACAGCTGTCATGTACCTCAGGTACAAATTTGGGCTGAGTTGTATGGGCTTTTGACATAGTCATACGATAAGAATTTTGAGCAATGCCCACGCGATTAGGAAGAACATAGACGAATGCGAGTATATTCGCGGGGAATAGCTAGTCTATGATATTATGTGAAAGTTACCCTACACATACATATGAAATATACGACTTGTAATAAGATTATTGATTGGCTAATACAGAAAATTATAATAAATTATCATAGATTGATCGATACTTATGGTAATAGAATGGTTGTCGAATCGAATTCAAGGCGTGTCTCGATTTGTTGAGAATGTTATTTTACTTTTGCATGTAATATGAAAGTTTAAGTGTATGTAACTTCTTCAGAGATAGTTATCATACATAACATTGTAATTTATAAAGTAATAGTCATCAATGTATTGAATAAAATATAAAAAAATGTGTGGGCAAGAAGTGAGTACGCTAAACTTCGAAACGACTGAACATACTTATATAATTTTCTTGCGATTTTCACAGATAGATTAAGGCGAGCTTGAGCTTATAGGTACATTTATGTTTTTTTTTAATTGTATCAACTCATCAATCGATATCAGACGTTCCCAAACTTATTTTGTCTAACTTTTAAAATCTGTTATTTTGTAGCGCTCCCGTTTTTTTTTCCATCTTAAAGAACTCGATAATATACGAGTCTCACCTGGATTTTAATTAATCCTATATTTTGTTTTAAAACTAATCTAATGTGAAGGATGAATCTGATGATTTTAAACAAGTTTATTAAAATCAGGGTCCAATTTACTCCACATTTTTTTCTGGGCCCCTTATCCTTATATATATCATTAAAAATCAATTGCCCTATCTATGAAAGATTTAACAACTGTTTTCTGAGTTTCGATTTAAGACTATCGTAATCTTTAATGCGAATTAGAACGGCATAGAACTTTAATCGCATTGGCTTCCAACTTGCTAGTAGCCATTTGTTTTTATGGCTGATGTAATAAATGGCGAGCCTATTACTATTAACCTGGTAAAGACCCAAACTCCGGGATGTTTTTGAGAATTGGTCTTCCAGAAAACCCTATAACACTGCCCAGCATGAGAATCGAATCTGGAACCTCAAACTAAGCAACTGCGTGTGGGAACACAAGACCAATACATACATACCATGACGCCTATATTACATAATCACGCCTATATTCCGTGAAGGGTTAGGCAGAGGGGTAATTTATTTATTTAATTAGGTACACCAACAGCATATATATTTTTTACAATCAAAAGAAAAGGTACATAGAAAAGGTCTAATAATGTACACCCACAATTCGCCTGTAGGTTTTGGGGTAAGCTCATTGTCCTTGACCTGGGAATCGAACCCAGGACCACTAACTAAGCCAACTAAATGGCAGTAAATTAATTCACTTAAATTTTATGACTGTTATATATTGACACAATTATTGCTACTTAGTAGTAAATGTCAACTACCTAGTACCGCAATCGTGTGGCTTCATCTCAGTACAATGTACCTCAACTAAACATAAATACATGGTGTTTTAATTCTTTGGTAAAACATAAATTAAATTATCTACTTAATCATAGTAAAAATATGGCAAGCATACTGAGGGGCCGACCCCAAAGATAGGAAAAGGTAAGGAGGATGTTGATAAGGATGACTGAAAGTACAAGGTGGAAGGGACATCGACCCACATCCGAATGTACATGATTCTGGACCCCCCTGCGTTGAAATTTATAAAATTTTGTAAACTTTTTTCATTATTTAAAAAAAAATTGTCTTAAATGTGATTTCGTACAAAACATTATTTCTATCTACCCAAATTAGATTAAAATAAAAATAAATATTATTTCATTTATTTCGAATCGCGCGCGCGATAACATTCACCGCGGAGTGTATGATTGCGTTTTCAGCAATACACTGCGCGCTCAAAAATGTCATAACCTAAATCTGTAATAACCGTTCATTTTCTACATGAATGACCTAGGTCATTTTATTTTTGACCTTGACTGAAACCTTGTCACGACGTTTGTGTGTCGATGTCCCTTCCACCTTGTATAAATGGATTACTGCATCACTTACTGTTGTTGTTATAAGAATTTGCAATTTTAAGTTACATTTATAAAACACTAGAGCTGTTCCCCGCGCCGCGGTGTCACGCGCGTTCATAATTTTTTTCCCAATGATGTGGGAACTTCCCAAAATATCGTTATAAATTATAGCTTATATGTTATTCTGATGTATAAACAATGATACTGTAAAGTTTCATCGAAATCCGTTTAGTAGTTTTTGCGTGAAAGAGTAACAATAAATAAATAAATATCTTGGGACATTTACACAGCACCATCTAGTCCCAAACTAAGCAGAGCATATACTATGGGTACTAGACAATGGATACAATACTTATATACTTTTTTTTTGTAAATACATACTTATAATATATAAGAAACACCCAGACAAACACAAACACTTAAGTTCATCACTTAAATGTTTGTGTCTTGTGGGAATCGAACCCACGACCTCCTGATCAGCAGTCCGGTACTCGAACCTCTAGACCACAGACGTCGTCAAACATCCATACATCTTTCACTAGGATAAGACACTGAGTAACACAACCTGTAGTAATGTTATTAGTATGCAATTATTTTACTTGTTTAATTTATGCAGTGGTTATGTGTGTTTATTATTTAATTACGAGTTTACTCGGAAAGACGGACAAGTGATAAACGCAGACATAAAATAAAATAGTGTTTTAGATTCATAGACGATTCTAAGGCGTGTTGCACACTTAATCGGGTCGTCGGCACATTCGGTTTGGCAGAACCGACGCGAAGCAATTACTATATTCGACTTACATTCGGCTCGTGACGATCGGAACAAGTACTAATGTTGCAAGCCTTATGTGGTTGATTTGTTAAGGGGAACATTACAGAATGTAAGATGTTCTGATTCGCTGTGCCCGGGCGTCTTCTGTGAAATTCCTAGTAACAGCAGGAGTCTGTATTTGTGCCCGGTTGATGGCAATGGTGAACTGTGGGTATACCTACAATGTACATTAGTACACCCCTGCCAAACCCTTCGGGAATACAGGCGTGATGGTTTCGCATGGGCCCGCGATGCTACATTTCTCGCCAACCTTTTTGTCCACGAGCCAACTTTAGGTCGGTCGTAAAATTCGGAGAAAAAAATAAAGCTCTAGAAAGCTCAAGTCGTAGGCTGTCGTTTTTAGGGATTTGTGAAAAAATATGTGATTCGCTATTTTGTGGCGGCGGCCATCTTGTACCGATTTTCATCAAACATAGCTAAGAACACTCCCGACTAATTCACCTTTCAAATAAAAAAAATAAAATCAATATCGGTTCATCCGTTTGGGAGCTACGATGCCACAGACAGACACACACACACACGCGCGCACACACACACACACACACACACACACACACACACACACAGACACGTCAAACTTATAACACCCCGTCGTTTTTGCGTCGGGGGTTAAAAAGTAACGATCTATGAAATGAATGCTACCGACCGAATGAAATACGATGAGCGCGGCTGAAACTGGACTTAAAATATAAACTAGACTATAAAATTAAAAATATTTTAGCTATAAAATATGGACTATTTTAATTGCTTTGGTAGGTAAACATTTGAAAAATCTTTGATCTATTACGCAACAGAATTCTCTCTGAGATTAGAGCTACACGATTCTAAAACTCCCTTTAAACGAAAAAATACGACGCGCGCGCATAAATTAAAAATCAAAATAATTTTGAAGCGACATTCTTTGATCGTGTTACCGTTAAATCTTTGTGTGAATCTGTTCCAAAAACTATGAAATGGCCGGCCGGTCGTATTCGCGCCAGACGGCGGCGCGTGCGCATGAGTCCGCATGACATACCTAAATAGCGCGGTAATTGTGTCAAATTAAATACTAGGCGAAAGCCGCGGCTTCCGTTACGGGAATTGAACCTAGTACGTCGAGCTTAGCCAGTCGCGCGTATAACTAAGATAACGAGGTGTTATTGACTCGTAGATATAACAGAATTGCTTTAAAGGATGTCACCAAAATCTGCCCAAATGATGTACCGAGGTAGACTTATTGGAAAAAAATACCCTGTATTACGCTGGTTAAATCTCTAGTCATACTTTTTTATGCTTCGATACTAGGGGATGAGAAAAAATTAGTTTAATTAATTTGAAAAAAAAACGCACGCCATTTTGACACACTATTATCAGTTTCATAGTGTTTTTATAGTAAAAACTGTCAACTTGACAGCTGTCATGTACCTCAGGTACAAATTTGGGCTGAGTTGTATGGGCTTTTGATGACCCCCTTTGAATATATATATATAAAATTAAATAATATAAATAATAAAAATAAAAATGAATATATATATATAAATAAAAATAGCTAAATATAGCATATCGTGACCTCTGACCTGAGGGACGATGCAGACATCGATAGGGAGCGAAGGGCGTTGTCTGTGAGGGCCAATATGATCGCCCGCAGGTTTGATCGTTGTTCGGGGGCCGTCAAAATAACTCTTTTCAGAGCGTTTTGTACGTCCTTGTACGCGGCCAGCCTGTGGGGGTCATATACCCAGAAGCAGTACAACGCTCTCCGAGTTCAATATAATAATGCGTTCAGGGTGTTGTTGGGGCTGCCCCGGTACTGCAGCGCGTCAGGGATGTTTGCCGACGCCCGTGTCGACTGTTTCTACACGACTATGCGGAAGCGGTGCACATCTTTGGGGCGCAGGCTCCGAGGCACCTCCAGCACCATCCTGAGCGTATTTGCGAACAGATTTGATTGTTATTACATTAACCATTGTTATATGATTAATGTAATGACAAACAAACAAATGACTCAGAGACAGGCGTATTATTAATTATTTGTATGTATAATTATTATTTTAATTTAATTTAATTTATTAACATAATATGATCTGAAATGGATTGAAATAAATGATATTTGAATTTGAAAATTTGAATTTGAATAGCCTTATTTTGAAATTCCTCTAACAGCGGTAGATTTGCTAACTGGATTTTGACATAACATAATGTCAAAATATTATCTGATAGTCGACTGATTTGATGTTGGAACCGGCCGTAAATTCTTATCTAAAGTGGCCTTATTGACCCCCTAGAGAGTCATTTAACCACTAGCACCAATGGAGTCTAAGTGGACGAAGCTGCGGTTACATCTAATTACATATCAGTAGGCAATGGCAGGCAATAAATCTCCATCCTATTTATGGGCAATGCGTGCCCATGAGCATAACATTTCGTGCACGGATCATGGTCAGCACGAACATAAAGTAAATCAATACAGATGCTTGTCAGCATGGTGTCAGTATTGAGTGCTAAATAACTAGCTCGGGCTAGTACACTTTATAAAACTATTAGTTACTAACACCACAGAATAAATAATAACAGAATGGCCACTCTCCGCCCCTCCCTAACGTCAGATACCTCAGGTCCCCCGCATTCTGCCGGTGTTCTTGCCGGACGGACTGCCAACAAACCCTACGCACTCTCAAAATTAAATAATATGACACATGACATGACATGTTTTTTATTTCAATTAGACAACAAGACCTTACTCTTACAAAAAGACACTTAAAAATATGGTACATACCTAACTATAATAATTCTGTTGTAAATAATAGAACTCTTTAGACGATATTTCTTCATTCATTGTACTTACATTCTTTCCTGTATGTAGTTAATGTATTGATTTGACTATAAACTTTATGATCACGTCATGCTCCAAGGATGCAAATATAATTCATAGTTTAATGGCCCTCTGGCGTCTATGATATCATTAAAATTATTAACCAGTCATCATTAAACATAAATCGTTTATACCCTTAACCCATTTAATGTTCGTTATAAATTAAACAAGATAATTATGGTTATTGCAAAAACTAGTGGTGAGGCTTACATACATAGTGCCTAGACTAGCTGCTCCCTGCGGGGTTACTCGCATTCATTTAGTTTTTTCTATTCCTGGGGAATTTTCCCAAATTATCTCTCAAAGAACTTACCGGCGAACGATACTTACCTTAGTACAAACTCTGCTTAACCCCTCGGGAAAAAAAGTGTGATGATACTGTACTGTTTTGGTTCGACAGTATGGATAGGTGAGATCCCCTATAATATATAGGACTCGCCCCTTATTACCTAGGTCCCATGCCTAAACTACAAAATAATTAATAACAGAATGGCCACTCTCCGCCCCTCCCTAACGTCAGATACCTCAGGTCCCCCGCATTCTGCCGGTGTTCTTGCAGGGGGCCAACCACAAGCTCTTATAGCAGTATTATTATAATCTTACTTCGACTTTTCGTACCATGAAGTCCTTAAAACAAGCTTATTGTCAGAGTGAAACAATATTATTTTTTTAGCGGTTTTGGTGACGTCACCTCTAAAAGTATACATATTTTGGTTCAAGATCGGAGTCCGTAGTAGCGATTCGGACAAGTGCGGAAAAGGGACAGCGCTATACCAGTTTATATAGCGTTGTTTCTTTTCTGATAGCAGGGAATAGACAAATAGTTCATTCTTTCCCAACACTAAGCAGGAGTTAAACAATATTGTACAGTGAAGGTCATGGTACGAAAAAGAGTAATGTTATTATATCCCTGAAACAAAACACTATTGAAATAAGATTGTTTCCTAAAAGATTGTAGTAGGCCCCCAGGACTACCAACAAACCCTACACACCGTCACGCACACATATGCACGTGTACAAACGTAATTTTGACAAGTTTGACATTTGGTATTGTAGTGTGCAGCGGTATCGAAAAGTTTGTACGGAGTGTCACAGGTGTGCCTAAACATAGCGGCGAACTCTGGGTACAGTACTATATTAGTATAAACTGGTTGTCGGGCTTTTTTAAGCTTCTGACAACTTCTAACGATTGGATGTGTATCGAATGAGAACCGGGACTGACAACTTTACGTGCTCTCCGAGGCACGGAGGCCGAGGAATGGTCCTCCATCCATAGACTGCCCGTGGCAAGCGTAGCCTAAACTGGCAGATTGGTTAATCAACAAAGTTATAACTTGGCTATGAACCTTAAATAGATGTTCAAGGTTAAATTTGTTATATAAAAATGTTTATCGCGATTAGGAATCTCTCTCTGTCAGGCTGAAATAAACGACACAGACAAAGCGACCTAGTCAGAACGATTTGTTACCAACTGAAAACAATAAAATTTATAGGATACGAATTCGTGATCGATACGTCTATCGTGTATCGCTATTAAATTTAACGTCTCCAATCGATTCGAATGTGAAATTGCAACTTGTTTATCTAATCGGATGATACTTATTATGTTATTAATTTTGGCCGTAAAACTTCCATGTTGGGTAGAAGTACTTGTTGTGAGATTCAATAAAACCCAGCACGATTGATAGTAGGATCTAGAGATCCGCTTGTCTTACTAACCCTCACAGGTAAAGGCTTCGTCACACAGAACGCGTTTTTAGCGCGCGCGCGCTTGTATTGTCTTTGACCTGTCAAACAGACTTGTATTTTTTACCGAATTTTATCTGACGCCGGGCATTAGAATGTGGTAAAAATTGTTACTGAATAGTTGATTGAACATGTCTGACAAATACCCTTGTTTGTATGACACGAGGAACAGTGTATACCAGTACCTACCGTATATACGTACCGAGTAAATAAAAAAAAAAGTATACATACATATACGCGACGCTAGTCTGGAACGCTCTAGCGTCTTGACGCGCGTTAAAACGCGTCCTGCTGGGGGTTACAAGTTACAATTTGACATTCGAATCGACAAACGAATAGAAACAAAATGTATCGTAATGACATTAGTGACAGCCCGATTTGTCAAAAGCTTGTGCCATTTCCAAACAGTTTTAGTGTGTTTCGTCTACTTTAGTACTTATTTCTTATCTATTGGTTTCGTCGTGTGAATGTGAGAATCCGAAAACTGGTGCCACTCGTTCGATTTTGTCGATCGAGTCATTTCACAATTTTTATCCATTGTTTAGTAACTCTACCTAGGTACCCATAATACAAGTTTTGCTTAATTTGGGACTGTGTAAAATGTCACCGGATATTTAGCGATTCGAGCGCAGCTTCACCTGCGTTTCCCTGGTCTTAATTTTTACCTCGTTTTTCCTGTTTTTTTTCTCTCCATAAGGACCTTTCTCAGACTTCATCCAACACAACAAAAAGGAAATCAGCCAAATCGGTTCAGCCGTTCTCGAGTTTTGCGCTTACAATTTAGTGATTTATTTTTATTATTTTTAAAGATAGATAGATTTATATTCGGACTGGCTGTAACTGAGGTAAACCGAACAACACTGTTCAAACTGAGAATCGAACACCTCAAGCTTAGCTGGCGCGCTTAGAGCCACTAGGCTAACGAGGCAGTTCAATCTATATTAATATAGTTCATCGGCCACGTGCACATTATTATTAAACTCCATTAACTCTTACTTCCTTATAGCCAATAACCATTTCAATACGCGGTACAATATTGATAGGAACATGCCCTAAATGCCGGCACAGTTGGCGGCGCGTGCGCACATCTGCGCGAGGTTCCGGGTTCTCTTCCTGTGGCGTGACCGGTTTTAATTTATTAAGGAATTAAATATGAACATTAAACTACTAATGGAAAGTCTGTTTGGAAGTTTGTTACACTTTCATGCTGTAACGGCTGGACAGATTTGGCTGAAATATTGAATAGAAGTAGCTTATACCCTGGATACATTTAACATAGGTTTTTTGGGATGGGTGCGTGGTAGGTAGGATGCAGTGATAGCCTAGCGATATGACCAATGTACTGCCAAGCCAAAGGTCTCGAGTTCAAATACTTGCCTCTGACCTCCTCTGACTTTTCAAAATCTTGCGCGAATTTATCACTCGCTTTAACGGTAAAGGAAAACATCGTAAGGAAACTTACATGCCCAAGAGATTTTCTCGACGGCATCATACTGAGAGGAGGCCCGTGCCCAGCGGGGGTTATTAAGGATGAACATTATGGGTTGTTAAGTATGTTTTTGACGAATTTTATCCCGATCGCGGAGGTGGACAAATTTTTCTATCACTACAGGAAAATACTCATAAAAAGTATTGGTAAAAAGATAGTTACAGTGCCTCGACCATGAATTTATTTTTTTCACTAGACTCGCTAGCGACGCCGTAAAATATTTGTATGGAAATCCCTCGCAGCGCCTCTAGCGGTTACGTAAGGAACTCAAATCTGCTATGAGATTATTGCGTTTCGATGCGTAAAAAACCTATCGAAAGCCATTCGATAGAACTCATGGTTGACGTACTGGTAAGTAGGTACTATGGGTACGCATCTCTTGAAAGAGAAAATGTTATTTGAGTTATTTTCCTGTTCACATACAAAATTCTCTTAGCTGACTACCTTTTAACTTGCATCATATCCACATTATCTAAAATAGTTCACCACAAACACAGTTGTGTTTCTAAGAAGTCTGACACAAACGTGACATAATGTGTAAATATAGTTAGTCTGTACGGCTATATTATAGCCGAGCCTATTATTAGTGAGCCCTATACAAAATACCTAGTTATAATAACTATTGTATAGGGCTCACTATCTTATTATGTATTGTGTACAATATACATACACCACATAGTTTTCTTAGGATGACTAAAGATCTTGGATAGTCAGAACCGTTTTTTTTATTATTTTTTTTCGTCTATGGGTTGACTATTGATCCAGTATCCATTGAATTTCTTGACCGCTTTTTCTGCATAGGACTAACTTTATGGAACCGTGCAACTAAAATCATTTAACGTTTCATAAATGCTGGATGGATAGCCACTATCTGCTGGATAAAATAAAGAATGTTGGTGTTGCAACAAGCTCTAAGTATTATTTTTAAGCGTGAGCAAAAAAGTTTATAAGTTTATAATACTTTTTTAAACTTTCTACAACAGGTTTATGGATTTAGACTAATGTTATTAGTGTTGTTACTGGACAAAAGTTTTTACAGCGTAAAATATTTTTTGAACAATAAAACACGTGACAATCTTCTAATGCATGCAATCTTATCCAGATAATAATAATGATGGAATATTGAAAACCAATACTTGTACACCAGATAATAATGGTAGAGTATGGCCTGCTTATTTTAAAAGAGTATCCATGGAGCTTCTTCTCCATATGACCAACTTTTTGGAATCGAGCATCTAGAATAATTTTACGTTTCTTAAATGCTTGTAAAAGCGTATAACTATAAAAAAGTTTATATATATAACTAGCTGTCCCGGCAAACGTTGTTTTGCCATATAGGGGTGGCTCACCCTTATCATTTAGGGGATGAAAAATAGATGTTGGCCGATTCTCAGACCTACCCGATATGCACACAAAATTTCATACAAATCGGTCCAGCCGTTTCTACTCGGTACTAAAACTGTGACACGAGAATTTTATATTTATTTATTTATTTATTTAGATATAGTTAGATATAGCTTTGAAATAATAACAATTTGAATTTTAAATTGAAAATTAACCTTGAAAATACCCTCATATTCGACGTCTGTGGTCTAGTGGTTCGAGTACCGGACTGCTGATCACGAGGTCGTTGGTTCGATTCCCACAGGACACAAATATTTATGTGATGAATACTTATATGTATTTGTGTTTGGCTGTCTAGTACCCATAGTACAAGCTCTGCTTAGTTTGGGACTAGATGGTGTTGTGTAAAAATGTCCCAAGATATTTATTTTATTTATTTTATGCTGACAAATAAATGTATTTCTTTCTTTCTAACATAACATCCGCGTTAACTAAATGCACACAAAATGTTCAGTGAACCACAAAGAATGTATGACCGTTTTCTCCTAGGTTTTTACGGCTGTAGGAGTGTAGGTCTCCCGACCATAAAATAGTTACAGCTCTATCATGTGGTAAACAGAATGACGTGAAGTGTCATAATAATCGTTCTAGGATATGAGGTCAAACGGCTGTCTGGTGATCGTAAATCAAACTGTTAGGGATTGTTTAAATCATGTATACGCCGAGTAAATCCGGCCCAACAAATAAACATGGTAACCCCGTCAGTATCTTCAGTTACAATGATTTTATAATGTACAGTTGTTTTTTTATTAGACATTAATTTAATTCTTGTAAATAATACAATTTCTTATGCTTTATAGGTGGGGGCCGGTAATCTTTCATAGACCTAGGGCTACTAAGTGATACCTTGCGAGTATCCCGAGGAGTTAGGTCTCCTCTTGTAAAATCCTACTCATTGCATATTTTACGGCAGTACCTAATCCTGCAATGATCAAATCTCTTTTTTTTATAACAGAGGGGGCAAACGAACGTGCTGGACTTTTAGACAAGTTGCAATTTGACATTCGAATCGACAGATGAATAGAAACAAAATGTATGGAAATGACACAGGCTTTTGACAAATCGGGCTGTCACTATGTCACACTTTGTCTAGGGGCCTGGATGGTAAGCGACTACCGCTGCCCATTGATATCAGTGCCTCGACCATGAGTTTTTCTCACTAGACTCGCTAGTGACGCCGTAAAATATTTGTATGGAAAACCCTTGCAGCGCCTCTAGCGGTTACGTAAGGAACTGAAATCTGCTATGAGATTACAGCGTTTCGATGCGTAAAAAACCAATCGAAGCCATTCGATAGAACTCATGGTTGAGGTACAGCGACATCTTAGCTGTATCTAAGTTTTTCAGGTAGCTTGCGGCGGCTGGTGTGAATTTCTGGTCTTCCGACATTCCACCAGGAAAACAGAGAAGATTAAGGATTTATAGAGTCCCCACACTGTGATTACAGAGCACCTGACTACTCTTTCCCATGTGGTAACCGAATGCCCACTCCGCAAATTAAGGTTAACAATTGTTATTCAAAGTTGAAAAAAAATACAAGAGCTTATTTACATATTTCGTCAAAGCGAACGGGGCCAGGCAAGTCATTAGTCTGCCACGCTATTTAGTCTGGCCTACTGTGAGTTGACAGGCTTAACAAATTTTCAAGTAGGCATGTCGTCTTTACGATCCCTTCCTTATCCGTCAGAGCAAATTAGACATGTGACAGTCAATAACTTATTTACAGAACTAGCTTTCAGCCTAACTTTATTTATTACCCTTTATTTTAAGAGAGGTAGGGCATAGCCATTTATGGCTCAAATCTGGAGCAGCCCATCTGGGGAAGTACCTCCACCTTACAGAAAACTGCAGCCAAATAACACACTTTATTGTGTGTTGTGTTCCTGCAGTGAGTAAGGTCGCCAGAGCTCCTTCTAAGGATGCGCTGCGCTGGCAGTAAGAGGAATATTCCCTCAAACTGTCGGCGCAGTGAATCCTCCATAAACCTCTATGAGTTTTTGGGGTCGGCAACGCGCGAGTGATACCCCTGGGCGTCCATAGGCTATGGTAACCGCTTACCATCAGGCGGGCCGTATGCTTGTTTGCCACCTTAGTGGCATAAAAAAAAACCCGACTGCCGAAGGAAGGTTACGATTTTGACGTGTATGTATGTATGTCCATTCCTATGTCCGCTCATAATTACTTAACCGAATTAGATAAATAATACATCATTGGATTCGTATTGATGGTACGAGAGTCACTGGGTACATGAAATTCTATAAAAATCAAGATGGCGGACTTTATGCACTTTAATGTGCGGGCTGATTTTGAAAATCATCTTTAGGCGCATATTTTTTTTTTTTCAAATTATTTAGGATCTATGGAAGTATTGAGTGATATTGTGATGATTTAAAAACAAAAAACCCGACTGCGTTAAAAGTACAAACTAAAAATCCAAAAAGAAGCCTTGAATGTTGGAAAATGTATTGCAGGCGGCGACCTATTCGTTCGTATTCTGAACGATAATGAATTATAAATAAACATTTTTCTTTGCTTGTCCCTGCCTGCTTAATTACATTTTCTGTCTTTAAACGAGAGATAGTAAGGTGTATGATATAATCACAATGATAATGATAGCCTATTAACGTCCGGGGATAATGCAGCTGTGTATAGAGAAAGTATTTTCAGAATCGGTTGATTAGTTACGGAGATTATCTGCTACATTCTCGTATAAATTCACAAACGAAATTAGTTTAGAATATAGAATGAGACGTCTAGAAGAAGACCCGTAAAGAACGATATATGGATTTGGAAAAAGATATAAATAACCATAGGACATACATCAAAGGTCTTAAAATGCCAGGTATCAATTAACCAGGTTAAAATGGTCCAGTATCCAGGATAAAAAAAAAACACACACGCCTAAATGTGGCGAAGTTTTAGGCACACCAAATTTTTTTTTTTTTAATCGTACCATCGACACGAAGAAGAAGAAGAGGTATAAAATAGTTCATAAAAGGTACTTCCTATTGCTTCTAAAGCAATAGTTACTATTTTAAACGCGTCTTGATAATATTTACTTACAATTGATAGACAACTTGACCTCACATCCTCTAATGATAATGATTATGACCATAATTAGCTTTTATGCAATCTGTAGTTAAAAGGTTTCGCGTAGGGCTGTCGATCTTTATGAAATACTTAAAGATAGGTATTATTAAATAAATAAATAACAATAATAAATATCTTGGGACATTTTTACACAGCACCATCTAGTCCCAAACTAAGCAGAGCTTGTACTATGGGTACTAGATAATGGATAAAATACTTATACCTATACTTTTTTTTGTAAATATATACTTATGATATATAAGAAACACCCAGACTAATACAAAATTACAAACACATAAGTTCATCACATAAATGTTTGTGTCTTGTGGGAATCGAACCCACGATCTCGTGATCAGCAGTCCGGTATTCGAACCACTAGACCACAGACGTCGTCAATGTAAATGTTTCATTGGCTTAGTTATCTTATAAAACTGCCTAACTGGCCTAGTGGTGCTCAGCGCGACTGCTACGCTTGATATCTTGGGTTCGATTCCCAGGTCGAGCAGTGGGTTTTTTTTATGAAATCCGCAGTAAGTAGCAGCTCGGAGTTTGGATTTGCGCCCGGTTGGTGGCAATAAGCTCGGACGGCGAATTTATTGATACAATTTTCCTCTTCATCATAATTAAAATTTTCTCACTTCTTAGTAGTTAAGTACACTGATATTATTTATTACGATGACGTCACTCAACCGGCGTGTGCGCAGGTCACCACGCATAAAAGTCGAGACAAGTGTATCTGATTTACGAGTTGACACTTAGTCATTACAGTCACAACCACGAATCAGTTACGATCTACTGTTTCCTAGTAATGCGATAATAGTTCATACACACATACACTAACACGTTTTTCCCACAAGGGTAGGCAGAAACTAGAGTCCCCCATTTGCTATGATTTCTTTTGTCAAAATAGTGTTTTGTGCAAACTGCAAAATAATTGTATTTCTTTCTTTCCTTTATACCAATCATTAGCATTATGATTAGCATTAGCTGGCCCCCAAGATACAGACAAAAGTCTAGTTAGGGGGTCACCGTTAAACAGTCACCTCTCCCACGATTTGAATGCAACCTATGCAAAAATGTGCAGTATGTGGGTGCATATATGACTATTATTGCCATCCTTTTCGTTTCCCTAAAATTTTTGCAAATTAGAGCAGGAAAAATATAGTTTTACGAATTTCCATGATAAAAAAAATCGCCAATTTTTTTGCACACTTGGTGTGCAAACTACATTTACTGGGTTAATGGTTTATGATTGTTACAAGAAATTTTTACTGTATGCACTATGCTATACCCAATTTATGTAACAAAGAATTGGATAAATAAATAAATTGCAAATTGCAAATAAATTATTATTATATCGAAAGAAGAAATATTTTTTTAAATTCCATATGGTTTTCTGATTCTTTATAGATAGTATATCTAATTATCTATACTATCTATACTAATATTATAAAGCTAAAGAGTTTGTTTGTTTGTTTGTTTGGTTAAACGCGCTAATCTCAAAAACTAATGGTCCGACTAAAAAAAATGTTTCAGTGTTAGATAGCCTGTTTAACGAGGAAGGCTGGTCATATATAATCACGCTACGACCAATAGGAGCGGAGTATCAATTAAAAATGTTGCAAAAACGGGGAAAAAATCTACTTCTACGAAGTCGCGGTACGCAGTACCTAGACTTATTTGCACTGTTAAACGATAAAAAATAAACAAACCAATTACAAGTATGAAGTCACCACATATTATAATTAACTCGTTTGCCAACAAATAAACAAACGAATAATCAGAAAATAACTGCACTGCGTATGCGCCGATCAATAAAATACTTGCTTCTTTTTCGGTTTTTGTGGGACATTTTAATCGAAAATCGTTGTATCGATCGCCGGCGTTCTTAATAAAAGTAATTTGATACTTGTCCAATGAGTTTATTAATTTTACTGACATATTGAAAATATGACATTTATGTAGATATTATTAATATCAGGAAGATCGGTTCTTATAATATGTGTTTTTTCCTTCTTATACTTGTATGTGTTATTTAACTTTTTACTGACTGAAGAACTTGATACTACGATCAGTTTCTCTATCGATCTATGAAAAAAACCGATCAAGGACTAGTCAAGAAAGGCAAGGGTTAAGAGCACCCTGAACCGATGAGCATGCCTATGGGGTGAGCATAGACGAAGCGAATGTGATGTGCCAGGATCGTAGCAAGTGGAAATCTATGGTCTTTGCCTACCCATATGGGAAACTATGTATGTATGTTTATATGTAAGTGCCAATCCAGACCCACACAAAAAAAAATCCGTGCCATTTTAAATTAGTATCAATAAAATAGAGTATTAAAAATTGTCGATATAGTGGCACTAGAAATAGAAACTGGTTATACGTTATACTGGAATACGTGGTTTCTTAGATAGAGCCAGCTAACAGAGGAGGCTTAGTAATAGAGTCCCGTTGCGTACCTTTCATGTACGGAACCCTAAAAATTACTTTCAAAACTTCTCCAGTCAAATGTCACTTGGACTATTCCTTCCTAGAGATTTTTGTGTTTTGTTCAAATGTAGGTACACAATGTATTATGTCAGGTGATGTTTCATTACCCTTTAACCCGTCCATATGCACAAATTGCCCAGCCGTCCGTACCGACAAGTAAACACGTATAACTGATAACCTCCCGGCTCTTTAGTGAATGGGCAACCTGCGCCTGCGCACGTGACCCGTAACCGGACTGTTCGGCGAACGCTTATGTTAGATAAAGTTGTTTATGTACGATTTGTATGAAGTTTTTTTGCAAGGTCCGAAAGATGTCTCATTGGATCATTGTTGGCCGAATGCGAATGCTACGCTAAAGCTCCTGGGTTCGATAGCCAGGTCGGGCAAATTCTGAAGCATAACTCCGACTAACGTTTCACTGCCGAATGAGCCGATGAGAGAATGTTGTGTTTATAAGTTGTTCAATAAGTTCAATGACAGAACTTTTCAACGAACGATTCGCCGACAAAACGATTTATTCATAAGTCTTTGGTGAAAGATTCCTCCGACGATTCTCGAATTGTGGATCAGGGCCTGTAGACAAGTTGAAATTTGACATTCGAATCAACAAACAGATAGAAACAAAATCTATGGAAATGACACAAGCTTTCGACAAATCGGGTTGTTACTAATGTCATTTCCATACATTTTCTATGCAATTGTCGATTTGAATGTCAAATTGCAATTTGTCTATAGTCCGCGCGGAACTAGTTGGCCGCGCCTTAGATAAGGACGGGGGTGAGGCGGCGGCGGCGGGTTACTGTGAACAAAAGCAAGCGCCCCCAACCCTCCGTCCCACCGCGCACAGGCGACCCCGCCCCTCCATCCCGCAACTCACATAACTAAGGCGCGGCCAACTAGTTCCGCGCGAGTTCTAGTTACAACAGAGACGTCACAACCATAATAGAATGACTTAAGCTTAACGTTATTGAATCGTTAACAAACAGTGGCTGCTATATCTTGGTCTATTTTTCCATATTTGAGTTTGTTGTCAGTGTACTAAGATATACTGGGTCTCATTATCTAATGATTCATTAGGTTTTAGTGACATCTCTAAGTGCGGCCCAAAGCCTAAATATATTTTCCTTTTTCATTTTAGTGCTATAAATATGTTGAAAAAAATATGTCGAAATGTTGCCCTGGCTCTGAATGTATGAGCGATTTTGGTATAATTGGGATCTGTTACAAAATGACATGGCCATAGTTGTGACACTCGCAAATGCCAGAGGAACTGAAATAAATATTGATAACTAAAAAAATGTCTTGTGGATCATATTTTTCTGTACAAAACTTTGATATCATAGAATAAATTTCAAATTGTTGAAAAGAATTTTTATTTCAATTTTCATATTACACTTAAAGCCTCTTACACAGCTTACTGATAAGTTTCCGTATAAGTAATTAGCTGGTAGATAATTTCATACAATAAACTTTGTTCCATTTTTGAATTTATCCGACTGTTAGCGGCTATCCAGAGGTGATCAAACAGGCCCCTAATCTTGTTTGCCAATAAGTAAATAAACTAATGATCAGAAAATAACTGCGCTGCGTGTGCGCCGATCAATCAAACACTTGCTTTTTTTTCTGTTTTCGTGGGACATTTTAATCGAAAATCGTTGTATCGATAGCCGGCTTTCTTTGCCATGATTATTAAAATCAATTTGATATGTCCAATGAATCAATGAGATTATTAATTTTACTGGCAGATTAAAAATACGAGTTTTCTGTACCTCTACCTACATATTAGTAATGTACAGACACGAGCAAAGATATGTAAACACTTACCGAAGTTCTAAAGCGATTTTTTCATGAATGAACGATTGTAACTGTGAGATAACACCAATGTCACAATAGTATTGGTTCGTAAATACTATGTTCGTAATACTACAAAATTCCAATCACTAGTTTAGGAGAAAATCGCTTTTGAATTTTGAGAAGTGTATACATGTTTTTGCTTGTGACTGTACCCCAAGAGGGGGGGCGGAAGAAAGATCGGTTCTTTTAATACGGGTTGACCACATCCCTACACAATCTATCTTCCTTCGGCTGGAGTGATTTGAATGGAATTTTGTATGTATATTTCAATGGGTACCTGGATGGTTTCCGTCTAGCCATCTATGTAGTTTAAAAACATTGATTTGTAAGTGTCCACAGATGAAATGATATTAATTTCATCTGTGGCTCTTTTGGCACAATGACTATATAGGTAATTATATTGATAGTCTTATTAAATTTATGTTATTTTAAGTGACCTTCTCGTTTTTGTGCCAATAAATACATTTTCTTCTTCTTTCTTTCTAATTGGACCTAGTAGGTGGCCCTGCTGTTTGTGTCACCTGTACAAGAGAACATTCAAGATAACTACTATGTAAAATTATGTTATTAAATTATTCATACCAACCCTACTACACTTTAATGCCGCTCCTGGCACCTAGCTACCGGTAGTGGTCGTTTAGTCGCAAAGCTGTCGATAATAGGCCGTTATGGGTAATCTGCGGTCTGTGTGTCGCAGCCAGCGCACCGAACTATTAAATGGGCGGCAAAATAATATGAACTACTTGTAGACAGGTAAGATCTCGCTAGATGCAGTCTTTTTATGAATATCTCGCGACAATCCCCCCGAAGTGTGAACTAGTAACTTGGAGCAATTTCAAAAATTACATATTCATTTGGAAATGTTATTTTAAACATGCGATAAAATGTTAAAATTAAGTAAAAACCTGATGGAACTTCTTCTTTGATGACAGGGAAGTTTTTTTCATTTTCTTCCTTATCCACGCTGCTTTTGGAATTTTACTAAAGGAACATTTAGCCGGAGAGAAGAGACGTTGGTGAGATGTTTTGAACAACCTTTTGCCAACGTGGTATGAAGAAGCACAGGATAGTAAATCCTGCACAGCCGTGCGACACACACACACACACATTTTGCCGGCGTGGTTATTTTTTTGCATGTCACCAGAGCATGAATCGCAAAATGTTGCATTCACAAAACACGTTTTTTGCGAATAATTTTTTTACAACTTCGGGGCAGTCTGGCTGTACTTAATAACCGCCCAAAGAGTCTGGGTATGCCATGTCTGGAATCTGTGAAAGTTAAACTAAAGAAATATAATAATATCATGGTAGCTAAAACATATTTTTCGACGATTTTTTTTGCAGAAGTCGTATATTGCAAAGTAGCAAAATATCCGCTACCTTGCAGTCAGACTCGATTTCACTATCAGATAAACTGTAACTTTGAAATAAGGTACACAGTTTTAATAATAATAATAATAATTAATAATTAATATATTTATTGAATTGAACACATTTTACAAAGTATATAAACCCACCAAACTGTGTGACAGTTTGTCGGTGGGAATAGCGCGCAGTAAACATTTGGTATGAATGAACAGGGATGATTAATGATTTCAGGCTGCCTAAAACACCTCCGAATGGGTCACCAGCTCTTAGGCTACTATAACCACCTGGTTTAGTGAACCAATTTCTCTTGTAGGGAAGTCAAGCTTGTAGCGTCTGGGCCGACAACGCTGTTGCTTTGCTTATATCGGATCCAATCTGTGGTAGCCCTTGACACCACTTCGTCTGGCAGTAAAAGGGACTTGCAGAAAACACATTGGTATAAGCACCAACTAGATTTTTATTCGGTGTCCGTGTTCACGTGTGATATATGCTGCTTTTATTGGTCTATTAAAATTCCCTGTGGTCATTGCACTGTCTCAATAATAAGACGTAAGCGACAATTGCAGTGCGAAGTGATTGTAACGTGCCATTGCCGGATTCCTTTCATTACTAGCTAGCGACGGCTTGTCGAACAAACGTGGTGAGTTTGGTATTATTTTCGTATCAACACTGCTAATTTTATCCCGCATTGGGGCGTATAACAGAATGGCGTTTATGTATTAATAATACTTGAGTATGGTACATTTGCATTTGTTTCTTTTTTTTATTTACATAACATCACGTCTGCGTTCCCCAAAGGGTTAGTTCACCAGTATGTTTAAGGTATCTATACTAATATTATAAAGAGAAATTATATATAAACCAGTTATTTCAACGACGTCTAGCATATTTTTTTTATTTAATGATAATATTTTTGTGTTATTAATATCTAATCTATACTATCTATACTAATATTATAAAGAGGAAAGATTTGTTTGTTTGTTTGTTTGTTTGTAATGAATAGGCTCCGAAACTACTGGACCGATTTAAAAAATTCTTTCACCTTTGGAAAGCTACATTATCCCCGAGTAACATAGGCTATATATCATCACGCTACGACTAATAGGAGCGGAGTAGTAATGAAAAATGTAGCAAAAACGGGGAAAAAATTATAAGACCACGCGGGCGAAGCCGCTGGCGGGAAGCTAGTAAGTATATAAAATGCTCGTGTCGCGGTGTTTGTTACCATACTCCTCCGAAATCGGTCAAATCGGTTCATCAATCGGTCGGTAGGCCAACATCTATTTTTCTTATCTCTATGATAAGGGTGACGCACCCCTACCTATATGGCAAAACAACGTTTGCCGGGTCGGCTAGTAACGCTATAAAAACCAAAAACATGTTTTATTTCAATTGAAATAGAGTTACTTAGGTCTTCATTTTACACGTCAAACGCCATTGACTACCTATCACTGGTATCCCAGTTTATATATCGATAACAAGCGCCTACGGGTGCCGCGTAATAGTATTGGGCATGTCGTCATGTCTCACTGTCCCTTCCACCCGCAATTTACGAGCGGCGCGCCTATTTGAAAATGTTAACTTTCGCCTCTAGAACTTTCTGTATTCCCCGAAGGAAGATGATTAAGTCAGATATGTACTGCTGTAGGTAATTAGGTACACCCACAGTTCACCAACATGAGTTCCAGAGCTTCTTGGGAAAATATATACATATATTAGGGTACCAAATAGGTACTAAATATGTTCATTAATTAAGCGGTTAAAACTATGAGAACTCGAGTAGTCAGCCAACCTGACGTCAGAATAGCTGACCATCACTTTATTTTGTTGATATTTCTTAACGCAGAGGTACTAAATATTGCATAAAAGGTAATATACCACATGAGTAAACATGTAATAAACAGTGCACATGGTCTCCTGTAAATATCTCTTTTGGTCTAGCCATACTCACGGTCAGTGTTTTACTACTGCACGACACTAGACGCCGTTTTCGCAGTTTCAGTCGAGGTCTAACCTAAAATCTAAAACATACATACATACATAGCTTCACGCCTGTTTCCCATAGGGGTAGGCAGATACTATAGATTTCCACTTGCTACGATCCTGGCACACCACTTTCGCTTCGTCTAAAAACATGTCCCATCTTAATACGCCGCCAAGTTATGTATAAATGTGTGTAAACAGAAATGGTAATGTTTATAGTTTAGAAAGTTTTTAATGTTCATTTTATTTTAAGCAGTCATGTCTGAATTGTGCAGCGGCACGACTCGCACTTTTAATGTGTAATAGAATGCGTACTGCGCCATTCACACTTGTCTCCACTCGGAAAAAGAATAGGATTTAGTCCACCACAAGTGCAATAATATATGACATTCGAATTGACAAACGAAAAGAAAGAAAATGTATGGAAATGACATTAGTGACAGCTCGATTTGTCAAAAGCTCTGGTGTCATTTCCATACATTTTCTTTCTATTTGTTTGCCGATTCGAATGTCAAATTGCAATTTGTCTGTAGACTCGTATGGGTTGGCAGAATTGACACATCGTCGAGAAAATCTCTCAGGCATGCAGGTGTACGTATCAATGCTCATTTATTAAAAAAAAGAAAAAAACCTATATTAAATAACCCGATTCCTTTCTTATGCTTACCGATCCAGTTTTCCTATAAATCATCAGTCACCGAGGAATGCACCACAAAAACGATGGCGGAAAAACTAGATTGTGCGACCTGTTTCACTAGTATGCGCATCTTGGCACATTAGCATGATGTGGGAACCTTTATCCAAAGAACGATATTGGGCTCGAAACTTGGAAACTTGGCTTTCCCTTTTGTTTGTTATTTTGTGTTTTTCTACTAAATAAATTAGGTATGGAAAAATAGGGTAAAATGGGTAGTTGGTGGATTAGAGTTCTGTCTTTCTCAAAATGGCCGAAAAACGTTCCCATGTGGGCGCTGGAGGCTTTCAGGGTTGGTCATAATAATTACTATAGGTAGTTATTTTTACAAGATGGTTATTAAAAATAATTGGGGGCAAAGTGGACGGTTTGAGATTTGAGAACCAGGATTACACAAATGAAACTAAGGTAAACGTCCCAATAACCGTTAAGTTTTGAACTTCGCCGACTTTGCAGGTCTGCTGTGCTAAAACCAGTAGACTTACAACAATGATATTTACATGTATGGATAGGTAATTTATTCTAGTCTTTTGTGATTACTTTTTTCTAAATGAATATAAACGTTAATATACAATAATACAACAAAATAATTAAAAAGGGCCATTTGTACCAGTATCCGGTAGATTTGTACCAGTAATCGTTTTACTGTCCCAGAATCCGGTAATTTTTACCGCGAATATGAACTCTATTGCTTGACGTTAAGGTTCACAGAAATAAGTTTTATTATTGCATTTTTGTGATCAAAAATAAATAGGGTAAAAATAGGGATTATGTGTATCCAAAGAAACCACATTATTTCTAATTAAATATGTACTTGAAACATATGAATAATTAATTAATTACTTAAAGGTATAAATTGTAACCATCAAATATTTTTTATGAAATTTCTATACATTGACTTGCCTATAATTTTTAATCAAATTATTTTTGAAAAGTACTTAAAGTTATATTTATTGAATTTACTTGGGAAGTACCTTGTAGGTGGAAGGGACATCGACGCACATCCGAATACCATCATTCAGTACACGATTCTGGACCCCCCTGCGTTGTAGTTTTCCGTAACTTTTTTCATCAATTTTTCAATTTTTTCTATAGTTTTTTTTACTTCAACGTGTAAAAAAACTTAATTTTTATCTAGCCAAATTAGATTTATAATTAAAAAATCAATATTTCATTAATTTTGGATCGCGCGCGCGATATTATTCACCACGGAGTGTTATAATCGCGTTTTTAGCAATACACTGCGCGATCATTTTCTACATGAATGACCTAGGTCATTTTATTTTTGACCTTGAGTGAAACCTTATCACGGCGTTTGCGCATCGATGTCCCTTCCACCTTGTATTTAACTAACCCCTATAATTTTGAATACAAACATAATTCGAACCTAAAAGAGAGAGAGAGGGATCAGTATTAATACCAAGAACGCAATTAAATCTGCATTAATACACATACAGAAAAATGGCATAATTATATACCCAACGCATTCGTTACCCTTTACTTATTGTCTGAAAATCCTCATGGATATTGGATAACCTCCGTCTCCCACAAGGGAAGCCAGAGAGTTATTTCGGACTCGTAAACAAGATATAAAAAGATTAGAAGCCTTTGAGATGTGGTGCTGGAGAAAGATGGAAGGAATCAGTTGGACAAAGAAAATAACAAACGAAGAAGTTCTACAAAAAATAAAAGAAAAAAGGCGGTTCCTACAAGACAGAGACCAGAAGGGGTAAAATGATAGGCCACCTTATACGCCACGACGACTTCATAAAAAATATCATAGGAGGAAAGACGGAGGGAAGCAGAGGAAGGGGTAGGCCAAGAATGAGCTACATAACACAGATAAAAGAGAAACTGAAAGTCGCGACGTATAAGGAGGTCCAGGAGTTGGCTCTCAACAGAGAGCAGTGAAAGACGCTGCACCGACAAGAACGTAGCTCTTAAATAGAAGAAGAAGAGACCGACTTAAAACACACGGTCAACTATGGAGGGGGATCTCTGATGAACGCACCGGTGGCCCTGCTGTGCTTTGCCTTTGTGACGATGACACTACTTGACGATGTCAAAACTTACGCCGACGCTACTGCACTCCGAGACACTGCCTGTTCCGACAGCAAGCGAACGCGTAAGATGGTGACCAGTTGTTCACCGTAGAGCGCCGCTGCTGGAAGCCGTACAGCTAGGTCTGGGCCGACGCGTGACAGATGCCTGACAAGGCGCCCTGCAACAATTCTCTCAAATACCGTTTGAACGCCTCATCAAGCAGGCATATGGGACGATACGAGGCCTTCTTTTTTATTTCTAGCTGGAGTGGAACATACTATGATGAAGGAAGCTTATCAATAACCGTGTAGCGGTTATTTACTATCTACATAACCTAGGTTCAGAACAAACACAACCGGCAACCATGCCCGACCTGGAATTCCATCAGGGCCTAGCACTGCGTTGCGGACCCTCAGGCCGCTTACAGTTCAGTCCAGCTCCATTTCTGTCTCTTCTAACTCGTTAAACCAGTCTGACGCGGATTTTAAGGGTAATGGGTGACCTTCCTGAACTGTTAGAAAGAACGTATTAACAAGTCTGCCCAACAAGTCCGGGTCAAGGGTTTCTGTAAGTGGGAGAACTCAAGGACGCAGTTTGCCCATGACCACTTTATATGATTTCCCCCACGGATCCAGTCCAGTCCCTCAACAAGATCTAACCAAGGTCGAGACCTAGCTTCTGCAAGGTCCTTTAGGAGCATCTTTGTGGCTGCCCAGTATGCCACATAAGTCAGGTTTATCTCGTCGGTTGTAGCTCGACGTCGGGTGCGCGAATACCGCCCGCTATCAAGACCTTAAGCATACTTGTCTCAGCTGTGTCTTCTGACCACCAATACACTGACCGAAGCTTTGCGCACCTTACCCTAAGCATCGATGTATTGCATTACTTCCTATACCAGGCTGCGTCCACTTCCGGATCGGGCAGGATACATTCGGTGTTCGATTCTGTTGGCCACGCAGCGACAAAGGCAGCTGCGACGAGTGGCATTGCAGGGTTTCTTGTTTCAATTGATCAGGACATCGAAAATGATAACGGTAGTTGGATAATGTGACCACCTCCTACGCTACTTTCCACCCAGGCACTAAAGCATTAGGTCTCGCCCATGAAAAATTGAATCCCCTTGCCATCGGACGCATGTTGCGACAGATCCCTGATTGAGAAGACAAAGATTAAGTCCAGCCGCTTCTTGTAGCATCCTTTCTCTAGTTCGCATCGCTGTTTCCCCGCTCTCTGGAGTGAGTACTTATAGGTGTTCGGCTTTACGTGCTCTCCGAGGCACGGAGGGGTTTCGATGTGTTAAGAATGGTCACCCATCCATGAACGGACCGCGGCAAGCGTAGCTTATCGGTTAATCAGCGTAGTTATAAGTTAGCCACAAGCCCCTCGAAGACGAACTTCAGCTGAGTCTTAATTAAAATACCCCCATTTTAAAATGACAGTTTGTTGCACTACCTGGTACGAAAGGGTCCCAGTCTACAGCGGTATGCCGCGTGGCGTGGTAAGTACATGGAATATAGTTGTTATAGTCGTAATCGATTAGAAATAATACAGAAAAACTAATAAACCAATTAAATCCACATGGTTTTAAAATAAAGTACAGGTTTAAAATGAAGTCAAAGGAAAATAAGTCTTAATTTAAGGTAATAAGAATCATTATGCAACTGTTAATCTACGTTGTAGTACTCGGCAGATCTTTATACCCCAGTATCAAAGGAAAATGAGACTTATTCCAAGGCAATAAGGATACAATAACGGGTATCGGTACAATGGTCATTGTGTGCACCAATATCCGGCAAAAAATGCCGGGTATTAGGTCAGGTCGGGATTAGTGTGTACCAATAGATGTGACATGCAAAAATAAATACTTTTCAATTAGATTCATCTTATTTTATAGGTTATATCGATATATAGTTTACTTAAATATTTTAATAAATTAACCCCTTTACCGTATGGTCATCCGTAGCAGCATGGCAAGCTCATCAATACGAAGGGGTGATCTCATAGTTCAGGGACAAAACTTAGAATTTTTTGAATATTTTCGCAGAGCACACTTTTGTTGTTGCACAGTTTTGCTACCATTAAACTTTTTGGTCAGTTTTCCTATTATAACGGTACAAAATATTAGCAAGAATGTGTTACTGCTTACAACATTTAATTTGTTATTGATAGGAAGGTAGAAAACAAAAAAAACTGACTGGTTACCGGGTACTGGGACACTGCCGGAAATAGGGACGTTTACCTTAGACTAGTCACCTACTTCAACATTCCAGAAGATGTTACCGCAGCCGCTAACAATGCGTTATCATCTCGTAAATCAATTGGGAAGCGGGTTAGCGAGGTAGTTTGTGATAAGATAACTCGCAGAATGCACCATTGCAATGTTTGAGCGGGCTACTGTTGTACACTGGCCTTAATAGCGAGTGTAGGACAATCTCAATGAAGTAACACATAGGTCATTTTGCCTCCTTTAACGGCTGGAAGGATTCTAATGAATTTCTAATCACAGTAGCTCATTATTCTTATTACAACGCGTCTCACTACGATTTATGACTACTTAGAATTCTGTCTGACTTTTATAAGACATATAAATAATTCAGCATACCAAAGTGTTATTAAACCTTTCTTCGAAACAGCCAGGTGCAACGGAAGTGTGCGATTCAGAGGTAATCGCGGTGAAATTAGTCGCTAATATTACAAGTTGTTTACGACTTTAGTTTGAAAGTAATAAGGTTGGAATTGAAGTGTTGTGATTCGTAATCATTTGTGAGTAATTTTGAAGACGGCATGCTCAGCTTTACACTGTAGAGGACTGGTCGCGGGTGTTGCGTGCCAAGCCAGTGATGCCAAATTAAATGTTATTTTAGCTTCAGTTTTAGAAAACTAGTAGCTTTTTCCCGAGGCTTCGGCCACGTGGAGTTAGGAACTTTGAACCCCTTTCCGGTAGAAATTATGAATTTTTCGAAACTAAAAGTAGCCTATGTTCTAATCCAAGCTTATAAGCCATCACTATTTCAACTTTCAGCCAAATCGGTTCAGCCGTTTTGCAGTGAAAGAGCAACAAACATCCAAACTTACAAACTACTTATCGCCTTTATAATAATTATTATACCTAGTAAGATACAATGTAAAACGTACAACACTGCGTATAGGTAGATAATATTGTCTAATAACTTCCAATTATGTACTTATTGATTTGTAAATAATGTAATATATAAAACGTTGGATTGGTTACTTCAAATTATTAGTCTTCTAATTAAATTTGCCACAAATTGGATCCCACACGAAATGAAGCGACAGCGTGGTCGGCCCAGACGGAGGTGGCGTGATGAACTCGACTCCCACGAGAGAGACTGGATCTTTAAGGCAACAGATAGAGCGGCATGGAAGGAGGGAAAGGAGGCCTTTGCCCAGCAGTGGGACAAAGTGGGCTAGATTTTTTTTTTTATTAAATTTAATGTGCTAAATCTATACATTAAACATAAGTACCTACGATGTTTCACATAAACAAACCATCACGCTTGTACTCTCAAAAGGGTTAAGACGAGAAAGATGTACTAATGTGTACAGTTCACTAGTATATTTCGGTCTCATGTAAAAGGGGCCGAAATTGTTGCCATTAACCACAAACTAAAATTCAAAGCTGCGACTGAAAAAATTATAGTACCTAAGTAAAACCAATTCCACCGCCACAGTTTTACAATCAAATGAATTAACACTGATACTAATCGACCAGGAACTTAAATGCTGAACTTTAGCGTAGCAGTCAGGCTTACAACAGATTTCTAATATAATAAATGCGAAAGTAACTCTGTCTGTCTGTCTGTCTGTGGCGCTTTCGCGTCAAAACTACTGAAGCGATTTAAACGAAATTTGGTACACAGATAGTCTAGAGCCTGAGAAAAGACATAGGCTTTTTAATGTGACAAAAGGGCTGTAAGGGGTTGAAATTAATAGGGGATGAAAGTTGTAAGTAATACCCAGACCACGCGAGCGAAGCCACTGGCAGAAAGCTACAATGTCTCTCTTACAATCTATCTTGCGAAATTGTAAACTGTCGAATATTCGAAAAGTGTTGACAATATGTCGTTTACAATCTTGCGACATAGATAATAAAAATAACCTAACCTAAATTAAAAATTTAGACAAGTAAAAATTTAAACAAATGTAATTTGCCATTTTGTGGTGGCGGCCATCTTGGATTTGAAATTCATCATAGTGTAGTATTCTCCTAGTTAAGACCTTCCATTTGATACCCATATTGAGGGAGTTGTGAAAAAATATGTTATTCGCTATTTTGTAGCGGCGGCCATCTTGGACCGATTTTCATCAAACATAGCTAAGAACACTCCCGACTAATTCACCTTTCAAATAAAAAAAACAAAATCAAAATCGGTTCATACGTTCGGGAGCTACGATGCCACAGACAGACAGACACACACACACACACACACACACACACATACACACACACACACACACAGACACGTCAAACTTATAACACCCCGTCGTTTTTGCGTCGGGGGTTCACAAATATTTTTGCACATTTTACTTACACTGCACCATCGAGTCCTAATCTAAGCAGAGCTTGTACCTACTATAGGTAGGTACTAGACAGTTAAAGAATTCCTAACAGAACGTAAATTATAATAATGATAGGTGTTATTTCATAATTATTAAAAATGATAATATAATTTAATTGTGTTAATTGTTATTTTATATATTATTAGATTCTTCCCGCAGCTTCGCTCGCGTCAAGTTTGAACCCCGTTACAATTTTCTGATGTTTTAATAGTTATTCTGTTATTCGGGGCGAAGACAAATCCAACAAACCAAAAACCATACAAATCGGTCCAGCAGTTCTCGAGTTATAAGTGTTGTAACAAACCCGACTTTGTTTTATATATTAGATTACATTGTATTTTATGTTAATCGTTAAGTAGGTATTTTGTTCAAATTAAAGCAATGGTATTAATTGTATTCATTCTGCAAGTAAGTAATAAAAACAAAAGATGTTAAAAGTACCTACATTAATTAATATTGTATATGATGTCAATTCATTTAATTTTGCACACCATTGTATAGTATATTGTGTGGCAACAATTTTGACCTATTTTAGAACTGTCTGTACCCATATTTATAGCACATAAACATCTTATCTTATCTTATCTTTTTGTTAATACCTACTTATAATACATAGGAAACAATCAGACAAACCCAAACACTTATAAAATACTAGCTTCCCGGCAGCGGCTTCGCCCGCGTGGTATGTTATTATACATATAAACCTTCCTTAAGAATCACTCTATCTATTAAAAAAAACAGCATCAAAATCCGTTGCGTAGTTTTAAAGATCTAAGCATACATAGGGACAGACAGACGCGACGGAGGACTTTGTTTTATAATATGTAAGGATTTCTGTCCTGTGGGAATCGAAACAAAGACCTCGTGATCAGCAGTCAGGTACTCAAACAACTAGACCACAGACGTCGTTGAGACGTAGTTGTAGATTTATTTGAACCATGTTGGTAACAATTGACGCTGTCTTCAACCTGCTCTCTTTACATAACTTAAAGAGCTATTGTTGACAAATACCTGAGTCTTGTTTGAACCTAACCTGGTTATATTGAAGTAAGAATCCGGCACTATAAGCCATTATTTTGTATGAGGTACCTTTGAGGTTATTACTGAACACGAATAAAAAAAATTTATAATGTAATATTGAGATAGAAATTATCTCTCGATGTAAATTATCTGTAAATGTTCCGTGCAAAAAAAAGGTTATTTTAAAAGGTATATGTAATATGTAGGTATGAATATCGGTGACTGTTTTAATCATAATTTTTAATTTCATAGACGAATTCAAGACACGTATCTACCTTATGTGCGTATTAACAATTAATTATCACTCGCTTACAACAGTGAACACAACATCGTGAGGAAACCTCCATGCCTGAGAAATTTTCTCGACGGCGTGTGAGGGCTGCTATTCCGCACTAGGACATCGTGGTGGACCTAATATACCTGGATAGCCTAACTCCTCTCATTCTGAGAGGAGACCCGTGCCCAGCAGTGGGACGATTAATGGGTTGATGATGATCACAACAGTTAATTAAGTCATCTGAAATATACCTTCTTCTTTTGGGTGCCTCGTCACTACTGAAGGTCGCCAATCATCTTTTTAAATTCTTCCTTGTTCAGAACCAGCCTGAACAAAATCTTTAACTTTTCTTAACCGAGTCCATTGTAGGATGTTGCGGAGCCAGGATTCCAATCAACACTTCTTTCAATTGTCAATCTTCATCATTATTTCCATCAGTATTGTCAGCAGTTGGTAGCGTTCATGTCTTAAAACATGTTCAAGGCACGCAATTTTTCTCTGTTTAATGATACGTACAAGTTCGGGCTTCTCTTATAAATATAATACCTACCTAGACAATATTTTTCATCTAGGACTAAAGGCAAAACAACTTACATGATATTATTGTTACAATTCTAAAGTTACCTAATCAAATTACTAATTTTATTTTAATCTATACAAACTATGTATATATAGACTGTAAGTTCTCTTTCCTAAACAGCCCTAACAAACAAACTATAGATTATTTTCAAAACATTTCTTTTTCTTTGAAGTATATCGATCAACTCGTCGGCGTCCATTAAAAAGAAACCAGATGGCCACTATTAATACTGTTTCTATTCTGGGTAGCGGGTTCGAGCCCGCGTGTTGCATTCCTATGCATTGACGGGTGCGTGGCCTTATAGACAGTAACACCTAACTTAGTATAAGCCCTCGCTACTGCTGGCTGAGAGTTCTTGCCCGAAAAGAGTGTCTATGGAGTTTCTTGCCGGCTCTTCTCCGTAAGTCTCATTGTTCGGAACCATGCAAATAGGTTGACTTTTCAAAAGTACCAAAAAGTATATGGTCTAATTGAAATAAAACACTTGAAATTGAAATTGAAACTGTCGACCAATACCCCTACTCGGAGACCCGCGACTTATGATTAATCCTACTAATTTGGCTAACAAACAGCAGTAGTACGGCGTCAAAATTTTATCGTGTCATTCCTTTCATGTCGTCGCATAGAAATGCCAGTCTAACTCGTAAATAGCCGACTGCACACAATTTATTAAGCCATTCTGATAACTAGGCCAAAGCATGTGAAAACTGTGTGACTTTACAAATTGACAGATATATTTATGACTGTATTAAACAGGACGCCATTTATAGCTCTATCTAGCAAATTGTATACATTTATGCGAACTAATGCTCGTTATAATGGTCATGTTATATAGAACAAATTGTGTAATTGCAAAGTTAGGAATATTCTGTATAAGTTGGCTTTTGGAGTTATTGCCGTTGGATAAAGCCCTTGATGGCTGGCGGTGAAACACTAGGTCAGCAGTAAGCATTATCAGGTAGGAGTGCCTAAACACACGCCTTCAGTAACCCGCTGACTTAGGTGCTATTGGGACTGAAATATTTATGGAATGGACATGGGCCAGTGTGGTATATGGTACAGTCAGTCACTGGTACAATCAGAATCAAAAATATGTAGCGACATCTATCAAGCTGCATAAGAATTTGTACTTATCATCCTATCATACAAATCCTGAATCGCGCAAGTGAAGTTTATCGTGCAACTTGCATATATACAACCGCCCAGCATCAAAAGTCTGGCAGTGGCCCGACAGGCATAACACCCGACTGGTCGGAGGATCCTCCCTTTGGTGCGAACGACATCACACCTCGTCCCTCCACACTGGTGATCCCGACATGATCCTGTGTCTCCACACTGGCTCCACATATATCGAAAGGCTGGCGAAACAGACTGTTCATAATTATACGAATCCTTTCAAATGGGGAGTTCACTAAGGGACGGGAGTTTTAAGAGAGGTAGGGCACAGCCATTTATGGCTCAAATCTGGAGCAGCCCATCTGGGCAAGTACCTCAACCTTACACAAAACTGCAGCCAAATAACACACTTTATTTTGAGTTATGTTCCTGCAGTGAGTAAGGTTTCCAGAGCTCCTTCGAAGGATGCGATGCGCTGGCAGCAAGAGGAATATTCCCTTAAACTGTCGGCGCAGTGAATCCTCCATAAACCTCTGAGGTTTTTAGGGTCGGCAACGCGCGAGTGATACCCCTGGTGTTGCAAGCGTCCGGCTACGGTAGCGGCTATGGTAACCGTTTACCATTAGGCGGACCGTATGCATGTTTACCACCTTAGTGGTATAGAAAAAACAAAATGAGAAATACCTCACCCCTGTCACACTGTCTTACCATTCTCTCTATGAACTAACCCGGTTCCCTACTATTTTCCAGGACCTACACGACATGGAATCCGACTACCCGATGGACGGCAATGACGACTGGGACTCCGACGACTTGGCCGACACCAGCTCCACGGCGGCACCCAAGACCAGGACCCTGGGCGTGTCGCCCTCCGCCTTCACCAAGACGGAGTCGGTTAAGACGGTGGTGTCAGCGGCGGAGTCCATAGCTGCTACTAACGCGCGGCCGAGAATTCTGGAAGATCGTAAGTATCTAGCTTGATAACTCACATATTAGGGTTGTGATGGAACTCTGAATTTCGTCTCCGCAAGTGCGGAACTTCCGCAAGAAATCTTACCCCCACCTCCGCATCCACTCCGCTCGGGTGGTGTGCGTAAAATGACTTATACTTAGTACCTTTGTTTCATAAATAATTAATTAATGAAACATAGGTACTTATACTTAGTACCTTTGTTTCATAAATAATTAATTAATGAAACATAGGTACTTATACTTAGTACCTATGTTTCATTAATTCATTATTTCCA
This sequence comes from Acronicta psi, assembly GCA_946251955.1. NCBI lineage: Eukaryota > Metazoa > Arthropoda > Insecta > Lepidoptera > Noctuidae > Acronicta > Acronicta psi. The sequence goes on along the minus strand of OX276475.1, from coordinate 14,143,164 downwards.
TTTCATGAGGTTTAAAGTAATACTACAAGTAGTGTCATTTGTCATTTTACGCACACCTCCACCGAGCGGAGTAGATGCGGAGGTGGGGGTAAGATTTCTTGCGAAAGTGAAAATGAACCATGTGAATCAAATGAATTCATTTTTCACAGGACACAAATATTCGTGTGATGAACATAAGTATTTGTGTTTGTCTGTGTGTTTCATGTGTATTATACGTAAGTATATTTACAATAAAAAAGTATATAAGTATTATATCCATTGTCTAGTACCCATAGTACAAGCTCTGCTTAGTTTGGGTCTAGATGGTATGTATTTATTAAATAATATAATTATAATTATTTGGCGCCATTGATTCGATGACAGCTTTGATAGACGTGGCCGGAGAGGCGCGGGTAATTTATTTTTCCGGTCCTATCCTCCTGGCTAATAGTAAAAATACTTTTTTTCCAGCACTAACTCCAGTCGAGCGCACAGCTCTTCGGCGGGCCGCAATGCGCAGCATGAGCAACCTTCTGCAAGCCGGCAAGTGCCTCCACCCTCAAGCTCGCTGGCTGACCGTCAGGCAGCTCGCCCCTGCCGCCGACACCAGGTGAGTGGGGCGTATATTAATTACTGGGTAAATAAAAAACTGGGTAAATAGCTCGTAGAACCGATGGCCGCTGAGGCAGAAAGGTTCTCGAGTGGAGACCACGCACCGGAAAGCGCAGCGTGGGACGGCCTCCAACGGGATGGACCGATGACCTGGTAAAGGTCGCTGGAAGTCGCTGGATGCAGGTAGCATGCGTCCGGTCCCTGTCGAAGTCAATGGGGGAGGCCTTTGTTCAGCAGTGGACCTCTTTTGGCTGACATGATGATGATGATGAAATAAAAAACTTGCCTGTTTTCTGCAACTATCCATATAATATATGGACCTTAAGATCAATTCTCACGATAATATTAAAGACAAGTTTACTTCGGTATCTACTAAGTATACGAGTTAGTATAATGATAATTTACCCGCATAGTATTCGGGGTTTGTAGCACTTCTTCCCTCGGGGACCCGCTATTGGGAAAGATTCTATGTGCTAATCCAAGGTATAACGTCACATGACGTCATCTCAATTGACGCCAGCTGAAGACGTAAAGAATATGAAAAATAATCGATAACACAGGCAGTGGACTCGGTAGCTATTGGCTAAAATCTCCAATGCTGTACATAACTGCAGGTTCGAACCATGCCTGAGATCGTATAATACCTATAATTCTTTACTTCCAACTGTAGGTACCTGCCACCGTGTGTACGTCTGCATCGCTGCGCACCTGACTCCGGCTGCTGCGTCAACGAGAGCGAGGTGTGCGCCCCCATAGACGGCAAAACTGTGGTCCTGCCATTCTATGTAAGTATCTTATTCATATTTTTTTATGGTTTATTTCGCCATACGAGCTTCCTGATAGTAGTTGTACCCATGATGCCATGTGTCCATACCTGCATCACCGGTAATGTCGCTATCCCCTAAAAGCCACTATTGACTGAAAAGCAACGAAAGACAGTGAGCGCGAGTAAGAACGCGAAAAAGTCGGTGGTCGCCAGCGAGTCCAACCTCAAGAGGTCCTACAACCGCGCAAGTCAGATTATTTTTTGCCTCGTCATTATTCTTACACTAAGAAAAAAAGCTTCGCATGTGCCTTGGAAAATAGGGAAGATCATTATCGTCATCAGTAGTTTGTCTTGTATTTCTGATTTTAACTATACTTTACCTACTCCCAGCTCCACAAGGCGAACGGGCAGATGAACGTTGTAAGGATGCAGTTCTTCAACCACACGCAGTGTGCTTGCGTCTCCAGGGATACTCTACAGATGACTTTCACGACTAGGGTCGAGAAATCAAGCTACGGAGACAGCCAGGAGGAGCTGGAAAGACCCTCGCGCAGAGCTCTGGTGGAAAGTCAGAATGACTGGAGGGCGCCGACGGAAGAACCCAACCTGGAAAAGGACGAGGAGCCTACTGCACCTCCTCAGCTGCGCAGGTGAATAACTCAGTATATTTATAATTTTATTTGAAGGGAAACATTAACACACTGTCTTAAAATATCTTAAAAAATAATGTAACATTTAAATTTCAGATGCACCTGTCCCGCTTTATTCTTGGCGAGCATGACAGACAGCGAACCTTGTTCATGCGTGTGCGACTGGCCGGATGGTGGGCGCCGGCGAGACTGCCAGTACCTCGCCAAGGGAAGGGAGCACTTCGGCCTGCGAGACAGAGTCTGTGTGGCCAGAGGGGACTGCAACCCCCCCTCCTGCGAGTACGGGGCTTATGACAGGGCTCTTGGCAAATGTCCTCTGCGAAGGTACAGGAGAATGAGATTCCATTCCCGAGGCAGATATCAGGAGAAAACGATGGTGGTGTGAGGGAATTTGACATAATTGATTGTGGGGATTTTATGGTTTTATGCAGGATTTGGCAACATTCTTGTTAGGTCTTTCTGGTACAAACACAATTTCTAACAGATTTTCGCCTGATTATCGCCTTATATCATTATTAGAATTGAAATAAAAAAAAATCGGGTTGATTTTAATTTCTTTGATTAAAAGTCAGTTATATATTAAAAGAATCCAGGCTTTAAGAGACCTTCGTGTTTGTCGTCAAGAGCCAAGCCAAGCCTTGAACATCTGAAGATCGACTTTATTGAATCCATATTAAATAATAAATTATTTCGCAGAAATTACAGCGACGTGTTCTTATAACACAATACTTTCCGCTATTTACATTAGTTTCCTATTTGTGCAAGTGAAGTAATTAAAGAGACTGCATACATAATTATGCTGTGCATGTATGTATTATATTAAAAGTAGAATATATTTTTTTTTGTGCCATACAGACTGAGTAAATATCGCATATTTGTCTGACATTGGATACGCACTTGTGAAATATTTCGTTTTCGACAAATGAAAGTGAAAAAATGACGTGGCCCATAGTTATCCGAGATAGCCAAGCCGCTGCCTATCGGATATTTTGTATTCGTAATCATAAGTGGTCAAATATAAGTATACTATAATAAGTATACAATAAATCTTTTGAATTTTACTATGCTACTCGTACTTAGAATTTTTTGCATCTGGCCTAAGCTCAAAATCTGTAGGCACATAGTCAGTGCTGATTATTTTAGACGTCATAATATGAATCTTTGAAAATATCTACCTATATGTTTATCTAAGACATTTTAACAACAGACTTAATAAATCTGTATCAGTATTATGTCTAGTTAAATATAAAAATAAAAGGCAGCCAGAATTATTCACCCTATTCTTCAGAATAATACTTAAGTACATAATTGTATTTTTATGATACAATTAATTTGGTGTAAGTAAATGCTCCGCAAGTCTTACAAGCAATGCTCTTTTCGTTAACATTTCAAGTACCTACACAATGCGGGATGGATCAACCTACTTGATATTTTGACTTTTGCTACAAATTTTACTCCAATGGTTAGGTACTCGGAATGAGGAGGTACATCTACATACACTTGCAAATTTAGACTTAGTTTACTTCTCGATATGAATCAAAATTGTCAAGAGTACTAGATTCAAGAATAGACTTCCACAGTCGGTAATTAATTATGTACATCACATGGATCTCGACTTCTGTTTCATGATGTTAGCCCAATAAAAAGTATTTTTATATTTTGTATCAGTCACGCGCAAAAACATGTATACACTTACAAAAGGGCTGAAGCGATTTTGCAAGATTGCAAGTTTGTGATAACACCAATGTCACTATTGGTTCGTAAATACTGTGTTCGTAATATCACAAAATTTCTATTAGTACTTTAGGAGAAATTCGATTTAGCACTTTTGTTAGTCTAAACATGTTTTTGCTCGTGACTGTTCTTACGATTTATTTCATGTGGTTGTGAAGGTATTTACCCACACGCAACCTTGTACACCAAACTGTGCTGTCTAACTCTTGTACTTGAGATATTAATTAACTTTAGCTGAGTACAGTCACGCGAACAAATATGTACTTATACACTGCTTAAAATTCAAAAGCGATTTTCCCGTTAAAGTATTGGTTAAAATTGTATAGTGTAACAAAAAATATATTTTCCAACCAATACTATAATGATATTGATATTATCTCAAAGTTGAAATCGTATTTTTACGAGAAAAAATCTTTCGAATGTGGTTTAGTGTGTACATATTTATGCTCGTGACTGTACATTTTGATACGCTAAAACTAAATTATGACAGAGTTAAACTATTCTATAATATCTCGTTTTGCGACCTGCCAAGATGCTTTATATGGAAGAATTTGCAGCCCGACATAATAATTAAAACTAGAAAAATATCATGAAAGTTTGAATATAAATTTCAAATGTTTTCAGCATAATATTTTTGTATCGTCTTATGATGGAAGGGATACGACTATTTGTAAGATTATTAGGTATTATTAAGTTGTAAATAAAATTATTTTAAAATGAATTATTTTCTTTTTTTATTGTTTACTTAAATCCAAAATTTAACTCTAATTAATTTATTCAATTTTTATTTCTCAATGACAACATTATACGTCCGTATTTATTAATTTACTATAATGCCCTATTATATTAAAATTAAGGCAATGCAAGTATATAATGTGTATCTACTGACATTGGAGATACATACACATAATACCTATGTATTGGGAAAATACTGCATATGACTGGTGTAGTGTATTTAAAATTATGTAAACAATGTCATACACAACAAGTAGCGAGGTAGTTGTCACTAATATAAACTGGAAAGTCACTACAAATGGCAAGGTTGGAACTGGTATATGCGGTAAATAAAGTGATACCTGAATCCCTGTAACCAGCAATAATGCGGGTTACAGGGATTCTACAAGTGGTATAAGTACCACCACCAACTTGAAACACTACAACATTGATGATTCATTTTGAAAACTTCATCAGAATCGATCAAATATATGTTTTTACAGCAAAAGCAAGGAAGGAAGGGTTATAATTTATATTAGGCAGTCTACTAGCGCCTAAAGTACTCATCTGATTTTGATGAATGAGGTGTCAATCGATTTATTATGGGTCCGGTAGCAATAATTTTTTTATAATCAAAATCAACGTCACGGATGTTATATGCAATTAAAAATTTTTATGAATTGTAATTTGCCATTTTGTGATGGCGGCCATCTTGGAATTGAAATTTAGCATAGTGTATAGTATTCTCCTCGTTAAGCCCTTTCATTTGATACCCATATTGAGGGAGTTGTGAAAAAATATGTAATTAATTATTTTGTGGCGGCGGCCATCTTGGACCAATTTTCATCAAACATAGCTAAGAACACCCGACTAATTCACCTTTCAAATAAAAAAGCAAAATCAAAATCGATTCATCCGTTCGGGAGCTACGATGCCACAGACACACACACACACACACACACACACATACACACACACACACACACACACACACACACACACACACACACACACAGACACACACAGACACACACACACACTCACACACACACACACACTCACACACACACACACACACAAACTTATAACACCCCGTCCTTTTTGCGTCGGGGGTTAAAAAAGAGAGGCGATGTGAAAAAAATGCTTCCCTATCGAGTGGTATGTCAAACGAAAGAGGAGAAAATTTATATGATTTTTGAGAACCGGATAGAGAGAATCAGATAAAGAGAACAATTTGTTGTAAATCACCTCTCCTGTAACCCCTTCATAGAAATAGTTTCATTTTCCCTGTCTGTGTTTGTGGTCATTGTGTAAAATCATTAGTCGCGTCTGGCAATGATTTATAACCGTCATTTTCGTCTGGGATTTTCATAGATGTTTTTAATGTAATCCAACCAATTTGCCATAAAAATTTCAGCGTGCCTAAAACATGTTTTATGCGCATATTTTTTTATATAATTTCGTGGCAGTCTGACTGTACTTAATAAAAGAGTCTGGAAATGTGATTTCTGGAATCTGTGAATGTTAAACTAAAGAAGTATACCTAATAATTTCATGGTGCCTAAAACATATTTTTTGACGATTTTTTTCGCAGAAGTCGTAATACTGCGCAGTAGCAAAATAACCGCTAAGTATCTTGCTGCCAAACTTATAATATAATAATCAACCCATATACTGTCCCACTGCTGGGCACGTTGCGTGGGCACGGCAAACACTAAGTAGCTTACGTAATCTATACTAATATTATAAAACTGAAGAGTTTGTTTGTTTGGTTGAACGTGCTAATCTCAGGAACTACTGGTCCGATTTGAAACATTCTTTCAGTGTTAGATAGCCTGTTTAACGAGGAAGGCTTAAGGAGGAAGGAAATTCAATTCATAAAAATCTTGCGGCTGTATTCAAATCTTTACAGAAGTTACGATAAGCTACATATAAAGAATGTTTACATTTGTAAATTTAATAAAGTGTCATCATTGTTTGAAGTAATTTATTTTTTTGGATCTTTGCGCAGGTGCTGGAATATATTTCAACTATTCAAATATTCGGTCGGTATAAAAGACCGCAGTTTTTGAGAAAATGCATCAGTTTTTAAACACTGGCTTGTAGAGACACTGTCTTGTCTAACTTAAAAAGTATATAACATACTCATCAAAACTTTCAAAATGAAGACCTTCATCATGTTATTGGCTGTCGTATTCGTGAGTATATTTAAGTATCTATTATATATATATCTACCTAATTAAACTAAATTAAATTACGAAATACCTATCACTCAGTATTTAATAAACAATTACAAAAACTAAACCTTCCAAAGAAGAAACGGTCAGACTGATCCACTGATCGATCAAGAAACATATAATATTGTAGAAATGTTCGTGTGCACTGAGAAAGGATTTTGAGAAATTCACACGGGGTTGGGAAGGATATGACGTATACATATGTATTGTATTATAAATATATGTTTGTATCTATCAATATAATATTTATATTAATTTCTTATTTTATAGTTTATCTCAATAGATAATAATTATTTAAAGGGTTATTTTTGTACCTATTTTAACTTTATCTCACACACCCAACGGTTGACTGGTAGGGAATGCCATGTGGCATTAAGTCCGCCTTTTTCAACCGACTTCAAAAAAGGAGGAGTTACCTCATAACTTTCGACTGGGTGAACCGATTTTGATTTTTCTTTTTTACCCATCCCATACATTTTTTATCGAAATCCGGAGAGCGGTTGTAAAAATATCGACGAAAATTAAAAAAAAATATACATAGATGATACTATATGGAGGTGCCAAACAGACAATCAACGAAAGTCATATTTAAATTAAATTAGTAGTTTGGCACCGCCCCCAAATTAGTTAGAAATCATAATATGTTCTTTTTTGGAGGTGGTTTGTTTTTTGTTTAAAAATAATTTATGTACTACTTTTGTACATTGAAGTATAAATAAATAAATACATATGATAAATAGATTAACATCGCAGGGAACAGCTTGCAATTAATATACCTAAGATTATCCTTTATTGTTTAGGAAAACCTAAACTTATAGGTATTTAAAATAAAATACGGAAGATACTTAATTAAACTCATAGCTCAAGCACGACTCGCCATTGATCTTTTTTTATTTCAGGCAACTGTCGCCTGCGCAGATGCATCGCCTTTCATTGACTCAGTTATTGGCACCGTTTTAGGTAAGTAAACCATTTGTTACATTAAACTAAATACTTAGTATAACTTTACTTAACTAAATACTTTCGGCGATCGTTAAAGCCGACTGTTCGGTAAACTACATTTTATGTAGCGAGATAAGATTAGGTACCTATTCAATGATCTTTTTATGAAAAAAGTCAGCAGAAAAGATTTTACCAGTATTTTTCTTAATGAATAAGTTCCGAGTTAATAATTATTTTATAATATCTTATTTACATCTCAGTGATAAAGTTGTGGATTATCAGAAACGCTTTATATTATAAAGATAACTATGATGACGATGGTTAACTGCAGACTTGCCCCTTTGCTCAGAGGAAACCGAGCGTGGCACTTTTTTTTTAATTTCAGTCTTTTCCCAAAGTAATGTTCGAGAAAATATTGTGTCTTCATATTTTAATATCACATTCGGTTATAAGATCTACTTCATATTATTTATTATTAATAGAACGCTATTTCATAATACAAAATTTATTTCTAGACAGTGTAAACAAGACATTGACGGAGGGCCTGAATGTGACCGTATTGGATAATGTATTGGGAGTCCAAATTACCCCAAACACTGCGGATATTAATGTTCTTGGAACCTCACTAATAGACCTGGATAACGGCAACGACGCAGTTAGTAGTGACAGTGGTAGTAATAGTACTTCTACTGTCAATGCAACTGCTACAGCCTAGAACAAGTGATTGAATTAAACGCAATGAAAGTCCACGACAAATCACGCAGCAAATCTAAAAGAACCTTAGAAGTCCATCAGTTCCACAAGCAACATATACACAATTGATAAGCGAACATGAAACTTAATAAACACACGAAGTAAGTGTAATCGTGGGCTAAACGAAATGGCTTTTATTGAATATTGAATACCTATTGAGTTTAAATACTTATTTGCTTAATATCTGTATATATTTAGCGCAGTTATGTTTTATAATTGAAGACCAGCCAATCGTATTCAGAAATAGGTACCTACAAATATCTTGTTATACGCAGATTGTAGTGACACAGTCCTTTATGTCACCACAACAAGCGTTCTACAAGTATGGGTGTGTCAGGAATCACCTCATTTGTCAGTTACTTGTTGATACGGTGGGTGCGACAAATCGTTGTCAACTTCATCATCTGACAGCAACAAATCCCATACACTTCGGTCGCCTTTGGCCAACAGCAGTAGTGGCGCCTTGAAATACCTAAGTGTATTATTAACATCTGGACAAATCTCCAAGCTACCTAATATACACTAAAGTTCCTACAAGACACGAATACATGTCACGACGGCCATAACATCGATGAGAAGATATCAAGTCAAGAGTCCAGATTTCTTATATCTTCAAAGCTTATGAAGACAGAAAGGAAGCTTGACGGTGTCATCGTGTGCAACACACAGGTATGTGAACATTTTATAACAATGCAGTGTTGTTTCGCCACCGCGTAAGTATTTAGGTTCCCTGGGGTTATTGTCCAAGAATGTTTATTATCATGATAACACAAGACGCAGTGTCTAGTTTTCTGCATGTTTCAAACAATCCTTTCGAACCACTTAGAAATAGATTCAATGAATAAATCGGTCGATGGTATAAGGTGCATTAGAAACGCGAAGCGGCGATCCGCGACCCATAATTGCTATGACGCAGAACGGTCCAGCGCATTTACCTTTTAATACTTGTGATCTGCCTCACTATCTGGCGTATATTTTTTAACGTTACAGATCGTATTTTTCTTTTAGTAAAAATAAAATAGTTTTATTTTCACATAAACCTTATACAGGCACTTACGAAATGTCGAGTCTAGGTGTACGGTTCCTAATTAATTGTTTTCTATGAGGAATTGGCAAGAAACTCCTTGGTTACACTTTAAAATTTTTCGTTTTTTACAATGGTAAAAAGTTTATATCTTACTAAATAACTTTTTATTTATTTTAGATCGTTGAATACTAAATTACCAACATTTAGTTCACACAATATTCTTTTACAGGCCTGCTGCATAAAATTACTGGAGACGACCGAGGTCCTAAGGTGCTGAAGCTGACGGGACGGACGGACGGGCTGAGAAGACGGGACGTCATAGAAGAAGTGCTGCTGCTCTTACAGTCTCTACAATGAACTCGTCTTCATGGAGGTTTATTCCTATCATCAGCTAGCGTCGCTTGCATAATATAGGAACGTCAAATTGTCTTGAACGTGGTCCAACTAATTGCGCTAAATGATATAGAAATTTATAATTATATATTAATTCAGAGATAAAATTGTATTGAATTAGAATGACAGTACTTTAAAAATTAAAAAATAATTTGTTACTTGCGGTGTATTCTTTACTATTCACAATATTATACTCGAAGAAAGCAGACATTAAAATTATCTTACCTCTCCGTAATTAATATTTGGCGGGAATAGTACGCCTATATTCCTCGAATTTCTCGAACAGACGAGTTCTTATGTAGATCCACAGTTTGCCAATATGTTTTAGATCTCATTATACGGGGCGACGAAAACTCGGAAATTGAAGCCAGGATCTCTTACTCCCCAAAGGGTCCAAATCAATTCAAATCAAAATACACATACAATAAACATTTTGACATAAACGTTATAAAGGCGAAATGTCGAATCTAGGTGCACGGTTCCCAATTAGTCGTTTCTTAAGGAGAAGAACTGGAATGAAACCATTGCTACTATATGGCGGGGACAAGCTATTCGTTCAGTCTAAATTATAAACAATAGGTAGGTACCTACTGAATTATAAACAACACTGTTTCTTTGCTTGTCACCTGCAGTACATTTTCCAACATTCAAGGCTTGTTTTTGGATTTTTAGTTAGTACTTTTAACGCAGTCGGGTTTTTTGTTTCATTGAATAATTTATATTATTGACATGAGCAAAGTTTTTGATTTTATTGTCCATGATTTTCTCCTTTATAAAAGCTCTGCTTATGGTCTACGTGGTGTAGCTGAAAAATGGCTTCAAAGCTATCTTAAAAATAGGCAGCAATGTGTCGAAATTAAGGACGAAAATAATGAAAATTAATAAATTGTTATTAGGTCATCATTAGTTAAAAACAAAGTAGGCGTACCACAAGGGAGTATAATAGGCCCCCTTCTATTTCCCATTTATATACGACCTCCCCGACCATATAAATCATCCATGTAATTTGTTTACAGATGATATCCATAATAATTTATAGAGACAGTAAAACTAACTACTTATAATAATGAAATAAATCAGACGGTGGAAAAATCTTTACAATGGATGGAAAACAATAACCTTAAAGCTAATATCACAAAAACTAAATACATTGAATTCTTTAATAGAGATAAATGTAAAACCGGGCTAAACATCATGTATAAAGGTGAACCGCTTACAGAAGCCAACGATGTCATTTAGAAGTTTGACATGCTCGTGGAAGCTTCATATTAATAAGGTTAGCATGAAAATAAATAAATTTGCCTACGCGATAGCGCGGTTAACAAAAATCTGCAATCAAAAGATAGCATTAGGTACAAGCTTACCGCGGATATGTTGCCTCTCAATTAAGGTGTGCAGTACTACTTTGGGGTAATTCAGTTAACATAAACAGGGTGTTGATATCCCAAAAACAATGCATTCTTGCAATCTGCAAATCAGCAATATCCATTTTTTTTTTATCGTTGATTGGTTTGCGCTTGACCACAAGTGTAGATGTGGTCTAAGATGGACCGCGCCTACCCAAAAGATGCCCATTCACTCTGGCCTTGAAAAGACCCATGTTGTAGGTGTCAGGGAACACAGTCGCCGGAAGAGAATTCCACAACTTCGCTGTGCGCACGAGGAATGATGAAGCGAAACGGTTAGCGCGGCAAGGTGGAACGTCTACGACATAGCGGTGGAGACCCTTCCGATCCCTAGTGGTTCGATGGAAGAATGGAGATGGTGGAACAAGATCATGGAGGTCCATATATTATTGTATCAGATATCATTGTTAAAAACGCAAATTTAAAAGAGTAGGTAACCATGGAGATTTTTGCCAGTTCTTCTCCCTAGGAAACGACTAATTACTAACTACCTAACTAACTAAATTGGAACCATGCACCTAAATTCAACATTTAATCTAAGTGCTTTTACTTATAAAAGCACTTAGATTAAATGTTGAATTTAGGTGAAAATAGTTTTATTTTCTTATAAACCTTAGTTTATAAGAAAATAAAACTATTTTCTTTATTTATATTATAAACCTTAGTTTATAAGAAAATAAAACTATTTTGATAATTAAATAATTTAAACTCAAAGAGTTCTTCGAAGAATAACTTCGAGAACTTCGAAGCGGATTTTGAAAAAAAATATATATCGAACTTATTCTGCAAATACTTTTAAAAACTTCTACGTCTCTAACTATTAAAAAAAATATAACACTTCCTATTAATTAGGCAAAACATTGACCAAATAACAGTTAAGGTATCAGAGGGTACATTTTTAGTTTGAGATATAAATAGCTAAGTACGGAATTTCTAACACTAACTTTTTATATGTGTGTGAGAACTGAGGGACCGGACTGGGATTTCGAAAAAAACTATTGTAGGATTTAGTAGTAGTCCTAAAACAATTGTAGGCTAAATCTGGGAATTTGTAGTAACATATTTTAAAAGTTACAGCCCTTAAAGTGTGGTCCCTCAGTCCTCACACACATAAGTGTGATCTCTGAAAGTATCTAAATAACTAAGGTATTGTGAATACAGACATTTAGTAGTAAATTTGCAAAGACTTTTTATTAAATAAAACACCACTGAGCATCAAAGATAAAAAAGATATTATGACTAAACTGTGGTCCCTCAATTCTCACAAAGGCAAATTATTGTTTTTGTGAATTTTACCGAATCTAATAAATAAAATCTTTCTCTTTCTACATCAAGTTTTAGTAGTAGTCGTAAAACGTTTTTAAAACGAAGAATTAGAAAAAAATATCGACGGAATATGAAGATATCAATTAAAAACACTGGTCCCTCAGTCCCTGACAAAGTTTATGAAATAGCTGCTTGACGAAAGGAATATTAGAAAGTCTAGTGTGCTTAACTTTTAGTAGTAATTTACTACTAAGTAATAGGTATCTAAAATTATGTATTTCTTACCTCTTAGCCAAGATAATATGATTATTATAATCTTACGAAAATCCATGAGATAGGGTGACCACACCAGCCACACAGTGAAGTACAGTATCTACTTTGATGACATTAGCGAAGCGAAAATAAGGTTGTACGATTAATAACATTACGAAATTTCAATTTGAAGTTAACAAAGTAACTATCAATGAAACTATTTTCAAATTGAAATTTCATAATGTAATTATAACATTAAACTAACCGTACAACCTTATTTTCGCTTCGCTAATGTCATCAAAGTGGGTACTGTACTTCACTGTGTGGTTAGTGTGGTCACCCTATCTCATGGATTTTCGTAAGATTATAATAATCATATTATTATTGTCTCGGCTAAGAGGTAAGAAATACATAATTTTAGATACCTATTACTTAGTAGTAAATTACTACTAAAAGTTAGGCACACTAGACTTTCTAATATTCCTTTCGTCAAGCAGCTATTTCATAAACTTTGTCAGGGACTGAGGGACCAGTGTTTTTAATTGATATCTTCATATTCCGTCGATATTTTTTTCTAATTCTTTGTTTTTTACGAGTTTTTACGACTACTACTAAAACTTGATGTAGAAAGAGAAAGATTTTATTTATTAGATTCGGTAAAATTCACAAAAACAATAATTCGCCTGTGTGAGAATTGAGGGACCACAGTTTAGTGATAATATCTTTTTTATCTTTGATGCTCAGTGGTGTTTTATTTAATAAAAAGTCTTTGCAAATTTACTACTAAATGTCTGTATTCACAATACCTTAGTTATTTAGATACTTTCCGAGATCACACTTATGTGTGTGAGGACTGAGGGACCACACTTTAAGGGCTGTAACTTTTAAAATATGTTACTACAAATTCCCAGATTTAGCCTACAATTGTTTTAGGACTACTACTAAATCCTACAATAGTTTTTTTCGAAATCCGAGTCTGGTCCCTCAGTTCTCACACACATCTTTTTATTTACTTTTTACGGCAGAAGTTCGAAGGTTCCGCCACATTTCCACAAGCGCATTTCGATAATCTTTGTCTCAAAATATCCACATTTGCGATCGGCGTCATTTAGTCGATACTCTATATATAAGTACTTAATTGACTGTACCCAATTTATATCATAACGGAATCAGAAACTAGAATTACTAAAAGGACATGGCCAAGACATGGCTAAAAAACTGCACCAGATATGTATGAGAACGTCTCACTTGCTCGTAACATTCAAACATTCATTTCATTGTAAGCAAAGACACTTTATATTAAATCACTTTGATTGTAAGTAGATATTATGTTTATTCTCATAGAACTTTCATGAACTAAACAAATAAGAGTTTTCACATAACTTTATTGTTTCATGTTTTTTTGTTTGATGTGGACAATAGTTAAATCTGTATATATAAAAGGAAAAGGTCCGATTTACCTATCAACGCACAGCCCAAACCACTAATCGGAATGGACTGAAATTTGGCACACATAGATATTATGACGGGATTGGAAAAAAAAATAATCTCAGAGACTAGATTGACACATGCAACTGTCAAAATAACAAATAATGATACCACCTTTTTGTGTAGTGTTGTACCTACGATACCGGTTTGTTGAATTGTAACTTTTAGACGATAAGCTTAATTTTTTTTTTATTCCAAATCGTATCATTAAAGCCCAAATTAATTAAAATTGTCCGAATACTCAATAAAGTATATATATATAGGTAAGTCTTTAAGTACCAAATGACGTAAAATTACCTACCAAAAAAAACTATAAGAAAGAACTTTAATAAATTTAGTCTTATGTTCCAACGAGGTAAAAAAGTATTAGAAAACTATATCAATCGCTATAAAAAAGTTTTAGAAGACTGTTGATTTCACTGTCGTTATTTAGTCCTTAAAAACTCTACCTAACCCGACCCATGATTACTACGTTTTAAATAAGACCTACTATTTTTTTTCTGGACCTCAGTATAAAAACACCGACACTTCAATTTATTAGCGATAATTTTCAATTGGGGCACATTATTTTAAGAAATGCAAAAAACTGGTATCCCACTTGATGTTACTTTAGTGTCAGAGATTAAAAAACAGACTATAGTTAATCCTAAATGACCGACAAATTCCGAATTACAGAGAAGAAATATTTTTTTCGGCCCATTTTATGCCCATATTTGCGTTTTTACAGTGTTAACTTTCATTGATTTTATAAGTGCTTTTCTTGGCCAAACATACCCATTATACAGCGTGGGCAGAAAATCGTGGATCAAACGAAACAGTGCGATAGTTGGGGTTATTTGAAGTAAAAAATATTTCTGGGCAAAGCTATGATGATTTCTGAAGAAAATATCAAAATTAGTAGTAACAGGCAATTAGACTAAAATGGGTACCTATTTTAAAACAATAAATGGTGTCTAGTTGCTTCTAGGAAATGTATCGTCGCTACAAAAATGCTTTCATGATAGTAGGTGCCAAGATTTATGAGTATTGGAACTGTTTTCAATACATTTTAAGTTTCACGAAAAATGATTTGTAGGTAGTGTAGTGTATTGACTAAATAAAGTGTTGCTTGGTTGTCTCTGGCACCTACGTCACGTGACGATCGTAAAGGGACGCTCGATCGAAGCGGTTGTGTGTGGTACGATTGTACAGGTGCTGTGGTGTTGTGGAGCCGTAAAACACTCCAAGAAGCTGGACATTACATGTGGCGACGAGGAAAATAGTAAGTACTGCATTAGTGAAAAAAAAAAAGAGTAAAGATGGGCGATATGGTGCGGTAAACAAATGGCGTCATTCCCAGAGTACTTTGCCTAATTTACTATGAACCGGTTGTTTTAGTCATTACCTGTTGATACCAAAACAGTTGCATCTTGACTTCTTAACGATTGTAGATAATTTCATTATTGACGGGAAATATAAACAGCACTTGGGTGCTTATTGCTTTAATATTTCGCCAATGTTTGCTTGTATTACAATATTTGGTAGCATCATACCTATACCCTTTAAACAGTGCACAACAAACCTCTGCAATTATTGAGCTAAGCATATAAACAAATGAGTGCCTGTAGGTTAAGCTAAGTTGGACTGTGAGTGTGAGTGCATTGAATGTACGATTGTTTTGTGGCACCTGGGGGCTTACCACGACCTCTTATCGCGATTCAGTTTAGGACTTAAATTGAATTATTTTGCTTATTCGCACCACAACGTCATAATTATGATTGACTTTACGCCCAACTCTCTGACAGCGATTCAGTGTCAAATTGCGTCACTAATGCTGATTTCATTCGCTTAAAATCGAAACCATGACCTCTTAATAAACCTAAACTGAGACGCTGCACCGTCAAAGTTGACGATTCAATAAAAGTTACTCTTTTTGCAGCTTATACTCAATAACTGAGTGAAATGTCGGTCCTGGGTTCGATTCCCGGGTCGAGCAGTGTTGTTGGGTTTTTCTGTGAAATTCCCTAGCAGCTCGAAGTCTGGATTTGTAACCAGTTGATGGCAATAGGTTCACCCATATTCATCATCAAACCATGTAGTGTCCCACTGCTGGGTTCTGGTCTCCTCTCAGTTTGAGAGGGAGAGCACCACGCTGGCCTTATGCGGGTTGGCAGACTTCACACGCCGCCCGTCGAGAAAATCTCTCACTGGTTCCCTCACGATTTTTTCCTACACCGTTAAAGCGAGTGATAAATGATGAACCTCTGATACTTCGAAATCATGTGCGTAAGCATGATTTTGAAGAGTCGAGGTTCGTGTCTTGGATTCGAACTCGAGACCTTTGACTTGGCAATCCAGTGGATATATCTAATGTACTAAGTGTGGTTTCAGGTGTAAGTGTACGCAGCCGATAACCTAAGCAGGAAGAACCATGGGGGAATTAAAACGCACTTGTAATTCTTAATGCTTGTGATTCTAAACTCCCAATGAGTGGTTTATTTAATATTTTTACCATATTAATTACACGTTTTGGTCTAGAACTTTAGGTTCCCTATATTACAACTGTACATGTGTTGCCCATCGTTAGAAAGCTTGTTTCGTGCCCTAAATGCCTATGCTATTTATATCACACCTTCACACACCTAGCTATTATTAGTTAGGGAGGTATGAAATTATAAGACCTATCATTTTTAGGGCATGAAACAAATTTCTATTCCTATATCTTTGTAACCATTACTTATATTGAAATGAAACAACTACGAATAGCTAGGACATATCTGTGGCTATGCGCTGATATAATATAACATCTTTATTAACTTCAGGTATTTACCTAAATACACGAGACGGTAAAAAATTGAACATAAAATCACTTTAAACTATTACAAAGTGACAATTTAGTCACCGCCGATGTTGTGAAGGCGTAAACACACACAAACACACTATTTAAAATAGTAATTACTATTATTAAACACTAAAGGCACTATCTTATCTATATTTCTTCTTCTTCATAATCACTACCTCATAACTGAGGCATAGCCACCTTCACTGTGTCAACTCATCGCAGAGGTGCGCGTCCTCTACTCCTGGTACCCTCCACGCGGCCGCGGGTAATCAGTTGGTTTTCTAGGGCATTTTCCAAAGAATTCGAGGTGTATAGATTCTTCTTGATGGACAGTTCTAGAATCGACTCGTTTGTGCGTCGCTGTGTCCACGATATTCAAAACATTCTGCGCGAGCACCACATCATCATCAGCATCCTATCTATTTACATTGTTTCTATTTCACTATAATACATGTCTGTCTTTCACTTGAAATGACTGATGGATTGATTCTGTTCGTTTTTTTTGTGTGATTACGCTTTAACAATTTATTCATTTCCACGAATTTATTTATAAACACAATAACAAATATTAAAATTAAATTCGGTGTGAAAATGACAGGACTGACAATTGACCTATATATCAAACCGACAACTAGGGATGTTGAAAAAATATCGATATATCGATATTATTTTTTCAATGTTTCGATAATTTTGAGCGATATTTAATATTTCGATATATCGGTGTATCGATATAAAATTCCAAGTATCGAAAAGGTATAAAAATCGATATTTTCTTCAGACCAATAAACATTTTTAAGTTATAAGATTAAAAAACTCTTTTTTTTGGCTGTTCTATAATTTGGTTTTTAAGTTTGCCGGTATATCGATATAACGATATTTTTTTTAAATATCAATATCGATATTGATATTATATTTTAAAATATCGATACGATATATATCGATACTTTTTGCGTTCCCGACATCCCTACCGACAACCGTCATCTTTTACGAAAGTACGTTCAAATATTTTCACACACGATTTAAGATACCATCACAAGTAACGTTATATTTTTGTTAAATTAAAATAGGTAATAAACAAAATAACGTCTATTTTGATTTTGTAGTAATTTTTTCATAGCTGTTTTTTTATAATTTCGTACGTAAAAGTACAGTCAGCACCAAAAGTCGATGAACAGAATCAACTTAACAAAACACCTGTTCACAATAAAATGCCATAAGTTATAGTCGCAACTAGGAAACAAAATAGCCTGTACACCAGAAATTTACAAAAGTCGTTAAACACGAGTATTTCAAAAGTACATGTGCACTAGTATTCCTAAAGTCGCTGTACACCATCAATCCAAATGTCGCTGAACATCATTGTATCAAAAGTCACTAAACAGCAGTAAAGACAAAATTAGGTTAACAAAGTATATTTTTAATGTTGTCGTGCGTTAATATACTTTTGACGCTTATGTTGTTCAGCTACTTTTGGGACAGTACTTGCTTGACCTTAATAATGTATGTTAACATGTTAGTATCTATTTCAATACTTATTTACAAAGCAATTATATTTTATTGTCAGTAATCATACTAATCTATAATATGAAATAACATAATCATAACTCTAATGATCTACGAAGCGATTATTGTGACGGTACTTGTAATTTACTTTGCGCGAATCTTACAAAACCTACCTTCCTTTAATTTTTAATTTATTATTTCTATTCACATGACTTGTGATAATTTTAGTCTAGCGTATGATTGTCGTAGTCTGAAGTAATTGAAACGTTGTGTAAATGCATAATTGTTTATTTATATTATTGAGATACATCAATCGATAAATATCACAATAATGCCGTATAATGTGCATACTATAATATGATAGGTAAGTTTTACAGAATACCTATTATTTAAATTATAACAAATAATACTTAATACTCAATACTCAATACTAAATACTCAATACTCAATACTCAATACTCAATACTCAATACTCAATACTCAATACTCAATACTCAATACTCAATACTCAATACTCAATACTCAATACTCAATACTCAATACTCAATACTCAATACTCAATACTCAATACTCAATAATCAATACTCAATACTCAATACTTTATTGCATTCCATAATGTGTACATTAGTTGGTAGGTATGTAATACTAGAGAAATTGAAAGTAACGTTGCTACACTTACTCGAGTGTAATATTTTTGCTAGGTATTGTAATGTTGGTGTTAGTGACTTAAAAAAGTACACCAAGAAAGTTTCGGTAGGCTTGTTGAAAAAATATCGATACATCGATATATCAATATTATTTTTTTAATGTATCAATATTTTTGAGCGATATTTAATATTTCGATATAAAATTCAAAGTATCGAAAAGGTATAAAAATCTATATTTTTTACAGACCAATAAACATTTATAAGTTTTAAGATTATAAAATCCGAAAAAAGAACCTTTTTTTTTATTCTAACATCTTTTTAACAAATTATATTTAATGTATTTTTTGTTTTTGGTCGACTTGATTTGTTGTTTTATAATTTGGTTTTTAATATATATCGCCCATATATCGATATTTTTAAATAAAAATATCAGTATCGATGCTGATATTTTCAAAAAATATCGATTCGACATTATCGATACTTTGTTGCGTTTAGACTCGGAACCTAGGGAAGGTTCCAAGTCTGAGTTTTTAACAAATTAAAAAAAAGTTGTATGATAAATTCGGCGCCAGGGGGGTAAAAGCACGATGTTCTAAATTCAATTTACTTTGTCTCTCTAGAGGATAAAAACGACTTTTGCACTCAGATATCGAAGAGTAAAAATAGTCTTTCCGAGATGGTGGGATGAAATAGTTATTTGTTATACAAGAGTGCAAAGTTGCTTTTTAACCGCGTGCTCAATTTTGATGACCGAGCAAGCGAAGGATTCTAAAATTGAATCACGAGCGGAGCGAGTGATTCAAAAATTAGAATCCTGAGCGTCAGCGAGGGAATTAAAAGAGCAAAAGGTGAAAAATCTTTGCACTCGAGTGCAACACGTAACTTTTCATTCCACCTCAGCGAGGAAATGACTAAAAACATAAAAACATTTACAACCACAAGATACTTTTATTTCAGTTTAGGTATTAAATACTATATGATAGGTAAGTTTTACAGAATACCTATTCTTTAAATTATAATAAATAATACTAGGTATAATTAAGAGAAATTGAAAGTAACGTTGCTATAATTCCTTGAGTGTAATATTTTTGTTAGGTATTGTAATGTTGGTGTTAGTGACTTAAAAAAGTACACCAAGAAAGTTCCGGTATTTTTTTAATAAGCCTTATTAAAAAAAATATCGATACATCGTTTTTGATGTATCGATATTTTTGAGTGATATTTAATAATTCGATATATCGATGCATCCATATAAAATTCAAAGTATCGAAAAGGTATAAAAATCTATATTTTTTACAGACCAATAAACATTTATAAGTTTTAAGATTATAAAATCCCAAAAAGGAATACTTTTTTTATACTCAAAATCTTTTTAACAAATGTGTTTTTTATCTTTTTGTATTTTTTTAAGCATTTTCCATGCTAAGATTACAAGTTATTTTTTCCTTCATTAAAAATGTGTTTTTTGTTTTTGGTCGACTTGATTTGTTGTTTTATAATTTGGTTTTTAAGATATATCGCCCATATATCGATATTTTTAAATAATAATATCAGTATCGATACTGATATTTTAAAAAAATATCGATTCGACATTATATCGATACTTTGTTGCGTTTAGACTCGGAACCTAGGGAAGGTTCCAAGTCTAAGTTTTTAACAAATTAAAAAAAAGTTGTATGATAAATTCGGCGCCAGGGGGGTAAAAGCACGATGTTCTAAATTCAATTTACTTTGTCTCTCTAGAGGATAAAAACGACTTTTGCACTCAGATATCGAAGAGTAAAAATACACTTTCCGAGGTGGTGGGATGAAAAGTATATTAACGCACGACAACATTAAAAATATACTTTGTTAACCTAATTTTGTCTTTACTGCTGTTTAGTGACTTTTGATACAATGATGTTCAGCGACATTTGGATTGATGGTGTACAGCGACTTTAGGAATACTAGTGCACATGTACTTTTGAAATACTCGTGTTTAACGACTTTTGTAAATTTCTGGTGTACAGGCTATTTTGTTTCCTAGTTGCGACTATAACTTATGGCATTTTATTGTGAACAGGTGTTTTGTTAAGTTGATTCTGTTCATCGACTTTTGGTGCTGACTGTACTTTCTCCCTTGTTTTAAAAAACCGGTAAACTTGGAAGTCCAAGCATATTAGTTTTTGAACCTACTTTTGAACGTAGGCTATAACTCCGTCACTTTCACACAATAATGCCGTTCAGAGACAAACATCGGTCATTCATTCACCAATAACGATTTAAACTCGGCCCAACTTTAAGATTGTCATGGTGTCATACAAAGCGATTCCATTTAGGCACCTAAACCCAACTGCCTCGTGTTTGAAAAGTTATTGTAAAGTTGATGGTAAGGCCCCTGGGAGAAATATATTGTAGTAGGCTTAGGGTTGGATTTGGGCACATTCAAAACAATAGCACAAGGATTGTAAAAGGATAGTATTTGTAAAAGAAAGAAAATTGTACCCTTTCATTGACTTATACAGGGTGTTTGGTAGAACGTTGAACATACGAAAATGGTGGTTAGTTGGGGTCATCTGCTACCCACTTGGCCCAAATTATTTGACCTTGGCCGCACCGTTTTCATTTTTACTTTTTTTAATTTCACAGAAAATTACCAGTTTTTTTTACTTAAAATTCGAATATAATTAGACATTAATACAAAACAACATCCTGCCTGTTTTACCCATCACAAGTAAAGATATTCGAATTTAAATTGATAAAAAACTGATAATTTTCTGTGAAATTAAAAAAAAGTAAAAAAAAAAACAGTGCGGCCAAGGTTAAATAATTTGGTCCCAGTGGGTAGCAGATGACCCCAACTACCCACCATTTTCGTATGTTCAACGTTCTACCAAACACCCTGTATAACATTTATATCAATGTACTCTTTATTATATTCAATTGAAATCAACAATGAAGTTATGTGATTTGATTTTAAATGGCCTTTATATTGGTAGTTTATATGAAGTAATGAAAAAAAAATTGTATTTTATGTACTATCCTTAGACATGAATAGTATATAGTACAAAGCATGAAATTATAGTATAAATACTATAATTATAATATGAGATCCAACCCTGATTATGCTTGTGTTTTAGTTATGTTCCTAATTGTATACAAAAATAGCAAGGTTTAAATACAACCGGAGACCGTTAAATCGGTAGTTAACTGTCTTCCTAACTAACGCAGATTAAATTGGATCTGTTTCACTAAACTGATTAAAACTATGTGGTTGTGATTAATACTGATAAATAGAAAGGAGTATCTACTCAAAGCAGTTAGAACCGAGCTGATCATTAAATTGATACCAGTAAATAAAACAAAAGCTTTACAATAAAATTATTATTGTATGAGGTTAGTAGGTACTAACTTAGCAGATTAAAATCTGATAATTAAATTTATATGTTTGTTGGTATGGAGGGCTCAAGTAGACTTATGTGGATAAAAATATAATCCAATCATTAAATTGATATACAAGATGGAAGCATCTAATATAAAATCTAACTGCAGATACATAAATATCTGAATCATTTAATTGATTATTCCAGGTCGCCCCAAAGATGTCACTCCTTTCACTGGAAAAGTTCGACTGTAACGGTGAATCTACCTCAGTGGGTACACGATGGGAGCGATGGAAACGAGCACTATTCATTTACCTCGAAGCGTCCAACATTGACAAAGCCGTAAAAAAAGGGCCTCTCTTCTACATTTCGGTGAGATAGATTTACAGGAAATATTTTACAACATTCCTGGGGCTAATGTCGAACCAACTGAAAGCGAAGACGTATTTGAAGTAACAATATCTAAACTTGATGCCTACTTTGCACCAAAACAGAGCAAAGTTTACGAGAGACATACATTCAGGCTCCTTAAACAAGAACCCGACGAAAAATTTGAAAAATTTTTGGTGAGACTGAGAAAACAAGCTGATAAATGTCAGTTTGCCGACAGGGATGAAAACATTATCGACCAAATAACGGAAAAATGTTTTCTACCCGAACTGAGAAAAAAGATATTACGGATTGGGGATGAAATTACACTAGAACGAGTAATCACCGAAGCAAATACCCTTGAAGTTGTTAATAAACAATTAGAAGAGTTTAAAAACCCACTAAAATCAAATGAGAATCAAGAAGTAAACAGGATGGATAGTAAATTTAAAAGGAACTTTGATAAATCAAAGAATGTCCAACATGGATGCGGTAGATGTGGCAATCCTAGACATGCTGGAAACGATGCAAAATGCCCAGCAAGGGATAAAGAATGCCTAAAGTGTGGTCTTAAGGGGCATTTCAGACAATACTGCCGAACGAAACAGACGTTGAAGCGGAAAGTGGAAAAGGAAAATAGACACGAACAAAAGAAAGGTCGTTTCGACAGGGAGAAGAATGAAGTTAATGAAGTGGGTGACTCTTCTAACAACACAGTACATAAAGATGGAGAAACTGAGTATGTTTTTCATATTGATGACGATGTAGAAATTAACTGCACTATTGGAGGAGTACAAACTAAGATGTTGATTGATTCGGGCTGCAAACAGAATTTGATTACGGAAAGAACTTGGGAAATATTAAAGAAAAACAAAGTTAATGTGTATAATCAACTTCCAAATCCCATTGTTACATTTATGGCTTACGGTAGCTCTACACCGCTGAAGATAAAAGGATCATTTGAAGCTCAGATTAAAGTAGGACTAAGATCCGTAAACTCAACTTTCTATGTTGTTATTGATGGCACTAGAAATCTTTTAGGGAAAACTTCGGCAATAGCATTAGGAGTTTTGAAAATTGGATTGAATGCAGACGTTAATCAAGTAGATTTCCAGATTTTCCCCAAATTTAAAGATGTATTAATCCACTTACCAATCGATCATTCAATCCCACCAGTATCACAACCTTACAGGTACTGATTTAATTCGTATTTCTAATAAATACATGTGTAATGTTCATTGATCTCAAATGTTGATTGTTACCCTCATAACATATATTATTATATTGTTATAATTATCACTCATTAAAGGTTATTACTGATTTATTATTTTTGACTATTTCTTATCAGGAGGATCCCTATACCCTTAGAAGCTAAAATTGAAAACAAAATTGAAGAACTTAAACAAAGGGATATTATAGAGCCGGTAGTAGGTTCTTCTAAATGGGTGTCCCCTGTAGTGCCGGTGCTGAAGGAAAATGGAGAAGTACGTCTGTGTATTGACATGCGCCGAGCTAACGAAGCCATTGTACGTGAAAACCACCCATTGCCTACAATGGACAAGCTGCTACCTAAGATGAAAAATGCAAAAGTATTTACAAAATTAGATATTAAAGACGCATTTCACCAACTTGAAATAGATGCGGCTTCAAGACACATAACTACCTTTATAACCAGTAAGGGCTTATTCAGGTATAAGAGACTCATGTTTGGCATATCATGCGCCCCAGAAATATTCCAGAAAACATTAGAGCGCATGCTTTTAGGGTGTGAAGGTGTGGTAAATTACATTGATGACATTTTAGTCTATGGAAAGGACGCGCTTGAACATGATTCGCGATTAAAAAAAGTAATATCTGTTTTAAATGAAAATAATGTAGTGATAAGAAATGACAAATGCTGTTTTAGAATGGGAAAAGTGAGCTTTCTAGGACATGAGTTGTCAGAAGAAGGGGTAAGACCATTGAAAAAGTACATTTCTACAATAAAAGAGTTTAGAGCACCTAAAACTACCGGAGAGCTACAAAGTTTCTTAGGTCTAGTTAATTTTGTGAGCAAATGGATACCCAACTATGCTACGGCAACAGAACCTCTTAAAATCCTACTAAGAAACAAAACAGGAGATCGGAAGGACATAACCGAAAACTGGGGACCAGAACAAAAGTCGTGTTTTGAGTCGTTGAAGGAAACCATGACAAATATTTCTAGCTTAGGGTATTATAATGTTAGTGATCGTACGATTGTCATAGCAGATGCTAGTCCTGTGGGTTTGGGTGGAGTTTTAGTTCAAACTAATTCTAAAGATGAGCCCAGGATTATTGCATATGGCCACAAAACTTTGACTGACTGTGAACGCCGCTATTGCCAGACAGAAAAAGAAGCGCTAGCTCTCGTGTGGGCGGTGGAACATTTCCATATATTCCTTTATGGTAAAAGATTCGAACTCATAACAGACCACAAGCCGTTGGAGGTAATATTTGGTCCCAAATCTAAGCCATGTGCAAGGATAGAGAGATGGGTTATGCGCTTACAATCATACGACTATAAAATAGTCTACCAACCAGGGAAAACCAATATCGCAGATTCATTGTCTAGACTAAGCAAAAGTCCGGAGAAATCCCTGATAAAATTGGAAGACAATCACATTTGCCAAATTGTAGAGTTTGCCCGACCTCGTGCTGTTTCTCTTAAAGAAATAATAGATAGCTCAATGGACGATAAGGAAATACTAAACGTGAAAGAGGGTCTATATCGGAACATATGGAACGACGACGTGAAGTTGTATAAAATCTTTCAAAATGAACTTTGTTTCCATGATGGTATATTATTGAGAGGAATGAGAATTGTGGTTCCCTCGGCACTCCGTAAAAGAGTTTTGGATGCAGCTCACGAGGGACATCCCGGTATCGTGTCAATGAAGGCGAGACTTCGTACGAAAGTCTGGTGGCCTAGATGCGACAAAGAGGCCGAGAATATTGTAAAAGTAAATAAATAAAAATAAAAATGTTTATTTCGTCAACTTAAAAGTGGTACAATTGCTGAGTTTGGAATCACCTTTTAAGCAAATTTTTGCTTGTGATAGGTGATTCCGCTCTTCCAAGATACATTATGCGATGTTTAAGTGTGAGCGAAAAACACTGATTATGAAATTAACCTAGGCATGCAAATGATTTTAAGAAGGCGTTTAGTGACAAAGTGTGAAGGAAATTAGAAGTGAATGATATAAGCCGGTGATTAAGTAGGAGGGTAAGCGCGTATGTGTGAGAAGGTGTGTATTCGGTCTTGAATGAGTGTGTGTGTGTGTGTGAGAGAGAGGGTGTAAATGAGTGTGTGAGAATGTAGATTTGTGAACATTTTTAAGCCAGCTCTAAGTCTATGTTTTGGGATCGGAAGATACTGCAGTACAATAACTTCCAGACTAACTAACTAACGGAGTGTAAGTAATAATATTAACTGATGCTTTGTAGTATGGACTCAACTTCTTCATAGCTAAGGGTTGCTAACCATAGGGTGAGGGTCTTTTTACAGTCGTGGTAAGTCAGAGGGTAGATGGTATGTTCTTTATTCAGTTTATTATAGATATGAGAAGATTGCGATGTATATTGTCTTGCGGCAAATAATGTTTTGACCATTAATTGTGGTGCTACATTGTTCTTCCTCCTAGTTTTAGTTTTAGAAGAGACAAAGGTAAGAGATTTGTGTTTTTTTAGAGCAATCAGAAGAACATATAGTTTCCTGACTGATAACAGGTTAGATGTTAAATAAAGGTCTGCTGTGGGGAATCTGAGTGGTTTAAAGAACATGACCTTTAATAGTGCGCGTTGGGCCCGCTCTAGTTCTAGAAATTTCATCTTTGTAGCACCACCCCATACTGGTAAACAGTACGTTAGGACTGACTGACCTAGCGAGACGTATATTTGTTGTAAAAGACTCTTTGGAGCCACGTGCCGAAGTGATTTAAAAGTCCATATTAGTTTCCTGACTCTATTCATTATAAGTTCTAGGTGTAGGTGCCAGGATAGTCTTTGATCCAGCATTACTCCGAGGTACTTAGTGCTATTTACTTTATTAATATTCAGACAAGAGCAATTGGGGATTGAGGGGTCGCTACAGTTATGGATTTTAATGTGGAGATCAGGTGCCGGTTGGGAACTATTATAGATGGAGAAACAGATGTAATTAGTCTTTGAAACATTTAAAGTTAAAAGGTTTTGGTCAAGCCAGGCAGCTATCGTAGTCATTCCACGCTCAGCTATTCGGCCGACGCTGTCCCATGTTTGTGCTGAGAAAACTATTGCTGTATCATCAGCGTACGAGAATATTTGAGCGCCTTTAATACTCATGTTGCAAAGGTTATTAATGTAAATGAGGAACAGCGTCGGGCCGAGTACACTGCCTTGTCCGACCCCGTAAGTGACAGATTCTTCGGAACTGGAGAAATCTCCTATTTTTACAACCTGGCTGCGCCCGCACAGATAATTTTCGAATAGTTTAAGGGGAATACCCCTAATCCCGATGCCTTCTAGTCTGTGTAGAAGTGTGGGAACAGAAACCGTATCGAAGGCCTTTTTGAGGTCAAGAAAGACTGCCAGACACTTACCTCCGCTGTCCACTTTGTCAGTGACAGCGGAGACAAGTGCCAGGACTGCGTCTTCTGTGGACTTGCCCTGTCTAAACCCGAACTGGGAGGGGGAGAGAATGCTATTCTTGGTTAAATATTTGATTAAGCGCTGGTTTATTAATCTTTCGATGTTTTTAGACAGGGAAGGGAGGACGGATATTGGCCTATAGTTCGACGGATCGGTTCTGTCCCCACCCTTGTACACAGGCGTTATTATAGCTTGTTTTAGAGCGGTAGGGAAGATCCCCTGTTCGAAGCATAAATTAACAAGATAGGATATAATTGGGGCGATAGTTGACAGAGAAGTTTTTAAAAAGCTTATAGGAATTTGGTCCCAACCGGTGGCACTGTTGGTTTTTAAACTCCTGATGACAACAGCAACTTCATCAGGGTCCGTGTTGAGAAGCACAAAGGACGACACTGGTGGGTTCGCAGCCCGAAATATGTGAGGATTGTAAATGGCGTTCCTAGTGGGGTTGTTTATGATATCGTCAGCGAGTAGCTTACCTATTGTGGAGAAGTATTTGTTTACTTTTATTGTCGCCTCTCGAGGGGTAGCCGCTGTTTCCAGTAACGCTAAGTTTTGAGTTTTGGGTGGTTTTCGTTGCGTAATATTGTTAATTGTGTACCACAATTTTTTGGGAAAAGCCTGTAAAGGATGTACCCTTGTATCTGCACCATGTCCACCAAACCCTATGAAACGGCGTGAGTTGCCAGAAGGGCCTTGGATTGATATCGCAATTGATTTGATGGGCCCTCTCCCAAGTGGTGACCACCTGTTTGTTGTAGTCGATTATTACAGCAGATATAAAGAAGTGAAGATTTGTCGTAAAATTACCTCTACTGAAATTGTAGCCAAACTTAAAGAAATATTCAGTCGATTAGGAAATCCAATTTCAATAACTGCAGATAATGGAAGGCAATTCATCAGCGAAGAGTTTAAATCATTTCTAACAGAAAGAAACATCATTCTTTTCAATACAGTACCATATTGGCCGCAACAAAATGGAGAAGTCGAACGACAAAACCGCGACATACTTAAACGTCTTAAAATAAGTATAGCTGAAAATAAAGACTGGAAGGAAAGTTTGCTGGATTATTTAATCATGTACAACAGCACACCACATTCTGTTACTGGAAGAACCCCATCAGAACTTTTCTTCAAAAGGAAGTTTAGAGATAAATTACCTATGGTAAACGATACAATGGAGAGGACAGCACAAGACACTGAGGTTAAGGATAGAGATCAAGAAAGAAAACAAATGGGAAAGGAAAACGGAGACAGGAAACGGAAGGCTGAAGAGTGTGATTTAATACCAGGAGACAAAGTGTATATAAAAAATATGAATAAAGAAAATAAATTAAGCTTAGACTACAATCCAGAAACACACACAGTGGAAAACACGAAAGGAGGAGACATCACGGTAAGAAACAATGAAACTGGTCAAATTCGAAGAAGGAACGTTGTACATTTGAAAAGAGTTCAAGGGGAATGGAGTGTCTGCCAAGATCGAAATGAAATTAACGACGAGGAAATGAATGTCGAAACTTAACCCTAGTATAGCTACATAAAACTTTGATTTCATTAATTATGTTTGATTCATGTAAAATCCATTATATATTATAAAGCTTAGTATATGTTACATTAATAAGTATTAAGAGAGATATAATCAATCAATCAAAAACAAATAAAACAAAAAAGGGATGTAGTGTATTGACTAAATAAAGTGTTGCTTGGTTGTCTCTGGCACCTACGTCACGTGACGATCGTAAAGGGACGCTCGATCGAAGCGGTTGTGTGTGGTACGATTGTACAGGTGCTGTGGTGTTGTGGAGCCGTAAAACACTCCAAGAAGCTGGACATTACAGGTAGTAACTTTAAAACGTTACTGTAAAAAAATGTGTTCTACAAAAAAATGACTCTGTAGTAGAAAAACTTGGCTACCTATTTAATGAGGATTAAAACGAGGTATAACACATAGCTGTAGCTAAATTATTATTTTATGTTAATTTTTTCATAGCAAGGTCTAAATAAAGTAAATCAGACAATAGTCAAACAACAGTTAAATCGGACTGTAGTATTTATTTTATGATTCCTTTATTTCACACATTCTACCTTGTATAGACAGAGCCTAGAAACTACGACAAAATAATTGACATCATAAAAATCGCTGCCAAAATCAGTATTCCACGTGACTTGCTGAAGCTCGTATATTCTAAAAGCCTAACCAATAACTCTGCACAACTCTGTTCTAAGTAAGTATGAGGTAAAGAGTTGATGAATATACTCAGCAAAAGCCGTAGGTAAAAATGGATGTCACTAATGGTAGGTATCCACTACAAACATGATACACGTTGGGAAAAAGCACGGGCAACACAAACTGTACGTACACAAACTTACTGGAAATATACCTCCAAGCCATCTCCAGACCAAGTCACTGCTTATCTGGTAGCCCACCAGCTATTAACCCAGCCCAGCAGCTAAACGGTAAACCGACTAATCAGTTAGCAAAATAAAGTCCACGAAATAACAAACAATAATGAGATTAGGGATGTTCGATCCGACCCGATACTTGTGTGGATCGATACAAAGGAATACGATCCAATGGCTTTCGGTCCGTTAGTGGATCGATAAAAATACCATGAGGATCGATCGGATCGAAGAATTTGTTTTATTAAATTCTAAAATAATAAACAATATGTTACCCAAATAATTATTCGTAATATTAATAAAGTATGGTTTATAACAACAAACAGGTTCATATTCCAGTAAAATAAATATTTCTCTGGCGGTGGAATCAATATAGGTACCTTCAATTTCGGCATGATTACTTGAGATTATAGATAATTTCATAAAAAATCAACCAAGCCCTACGTTATTTGTCAGTGGTAAAAACAAGTAATATTGTTCTGTGGGTAGGAACGTCTGTGCCCTACGAACGTCTTTTCTTGTTGGCCACCCACTTTAAATAAAATCTACGATCATCTAGATCCAAGCGGCTATCAAGATTATAAAAAAAATATTAATATAACATTCAAAGATTGGCCAATGTAACAAAATAATTATTTCCCGCATACCGAAACTTTGAAGCTTTAAATTAAGTACAACATATTTATTTTTTTTCATATTCGATGTTACCTACACCTATTTATTTGATAATTATAGCTGCCTATTTTATAATTGATTGAAATCATAATTGTAATTTATGTCTTTTTGATGTACAATAAAGTATACCTAAGTATATAAATAAATGTATAGATTACGGACGAAAGCGAGGGATTATCATAGTATCAAGTTAATCGTAGCATAGGTAACGAACTAATCTAACGTTAACAAAGAACACGTTTCTTTAGTTCGGTACCTATGCTACGATTAGCTAGCTGGAGTTATTTTATTCCAACGTGTTCTGCGCCAGTCCAGTGTGATGGTCACAAAACGGTGTGTACATGTGAACGGTGACAACGGTGTTGGTTCCGCGTATGCGGCACAGGTACTTCCTGAAACAGTCGCAATACCTGAGTTGAGCATGTTGAGACCTAGCTCCTTTTACAGCCAAAACTATTTGACAAGTCTTACAAAGGCATGCCACACCGCGGTGTGCCTTCGTATTCAAACGCCTAGTTAAAGTTGATAGCAAAGTGTTTTCTTGACGATGTTCGTACCTATTGAGGTAGGCGTTTACGATTTTGCCTACGAAATGGTATTTTTTCACATAACATTTTTCAGTACTAGGTTCATGTTAAATACATTATTGGGGCAGCCGTATTCTTTAGTTTATTTATAATACTGTTCTATATCTATATTTATATACTCTGTTTTACCACCTCTGGATAGCCGCTAGGCGCGGGCGATAAATAAAAAAATGGAACTTAATTTGCATGAAATTATCTGCCAAGTAATTTAACAGGAACATAATAGGCATCAGGATACTATCTTTTTGTATTTTTTAAGCATTTTCCACGCTAGGATTACCACTGCCTGCCACTGCCTGACTGCCTGATGCTGCCCGCTGATTTTTTCCGAAATTTTCCACCCTTTACTCCGTATGATCACAGTCTGATCTCCAGATCTCATGATTGTCACGTAAAAAATAGAATGTCCAGAACGTAGGATTTTATTTCACGAATATGATTCACTTAATTAGATCAGAAATTAGATTAGAAATGTAGTGAAAGACATCATATGCACCTTCAACATTCAATAAACACCGCATTTTAACACCTTCCAAATAAGGATTACGTAGATAGGTAGGTTCTCAATTCGGCTGTAATTTTTTTAGTACTACTTATAATATTATGTTGTTACGCTATATCATCGCCGATCCGCGACCGATTTGTACCTGTTTCTTTTTTTTATTATATACCTATAACATACAGATTCCTACTTAGTAACTTATAATTGTCTATTTTTGACCATCTCGATTTTAAAGATAAAGGTTACCTATATTATTTGCCAACGTTGCTGAGTTCTGGGCCGGACACGTATGAGGCCATAACGGGCCCGTTTCACCACCTCCTGATATAAGTTCCCGTTAAATTACTTGGCAGATAATTTCATACAAATTATGTTCCATTTTTAAATTAATTAAATGGTGACGAAACGGGCACTAAATATTATTGTTTCCTCATTCAATTACAAATGAGCAATTACGCTTATTTTGATATATATAATTATAATAAAAATATTCTAAGCACTTTTATTATTGACATTACAAAATTTTATTTCTATTAGATTGACATTGTGAGGTCGGTCAAATTTGTTATGCCCTAATCGTTTACTTATTTTTAAACGACATAACATTTGTAATCACTATGTACTATGTATTTTGCATCCTCTTTACCCATATTACGCAAATAAATAATGTTGAATTTGAAAATTTAAATTTGAATTTGAATTATTATTATACTGCCGACAAACTGTTATGCAGTTTGGCAGGAGAAACTTGTTGCTAATAAAATATTGTAATACGTTATTGAAAACAATAAAGAAAGAATTATTATCTTTGTTCCCTAGACTTTGTTGAGTGGTGTTAATTTAAATAAATAGGTACCTAGCTACGAGTTTATATTTGTCAATGATAACGCTATACATATATCCGTATTTATTCAAGTGCATTATTTATCATATTAAAATTAAGGCAATGCATATTACTGGATGTGTATTTGGAAGAAAATGTATTGTCTATAAATAAATAATAAATAAATATCTTGGGACATTTTTTTACACAGCACCATCTAGTCCCAAACTAAGCAGAGCTTGTACTATGGGTACTAAACAATGGATATAATACTTATATACTTTTTTTTTGTAAATACATATAATATATAAGATACACCCAGACAAACACAAACACCTAAGTTCATCACATAAATGTTTGTGTCTTGTGGGAATCAAACCCACGACCTCCTGATCAGCAGTCCGGTACTCAAACCACTAGACCACAGACGTCTATGTACTGATAGGTATAATTAATTACCTATTAGTTTACTACCGCCAACCACTTGGAACACTAAGGCTGAGATTCAGAGAAGAGACTCAGCATGAACTTACGCTTCCGTATGTCATGCATCCTCTCTGAATGTTAGCCTAAGGCTAACATTCAGAGACGACGCTCAGCTTAAAGTAAGGCTTTCGTATGTCAAATTTGTATTACAATATGACATAGGTACGGAAGCATAAGTTCATGCTGTCTCGTTTCTGAATCTCAGCCTAAGCGCCTGTTTCAGCACCTCCCAGTAAGTTTATTTTAAACTAGCTTTCCGCCAGCGGCTTCACCCGCTATCCCACGGGAACCATACATTTTACCGGGATAAAAAGTAGCCTATGTGCTATTCCAGACTATAATCTATCTATGTGCCAAATTTCATCCAGATCCGTTCAGTAGTTTTTGCGTGAAAGAGTAACAAACATCCATCCATCCATCCTCACAAACTTTCACATTTATAATATTAGTAGGATAGGATAGGAAGTAGGATAATATTAGTAGAATATTAGTAGGAAGTAGGATTACTTGACGGATAATTTCATACCTGAAATTTTGTTCTATTTTTTTTTATGCGGCGGTTCGCTGCTATCCTAAGGTGGTGAAAGACCCTTAGAAGCCAGACATAACCTCAACATTGAAATCGCGCCAATAAATTGGCTACAGAATATAATGGGTAACAGGCGCCCAACTATCAAAATGAATAATAAACACATAAATCTATCACTACTAATATTTTGAGATTTTAAGAGAAAAAATGTCCGGAGGTATATATTCCGTAAAGCAAAAGTAGAGCCAAACATCAGTGCCTCGACCATGAGTTTTTCTCACTAGACTCGCTAGCGACGTCGTAAAATATTTGTATGAAATACCCTCGCAGCGCCTCTAGAGGTTACGTAAGGAACTAAAATCTGCTTTGAGATTACAGTGTTTCGATTCGTAAAACACCGTTCGAAAGCTATTCGATATAACTCATGGTTGACGTACTGAACTCTTCGATCTAAACATCTCAACCAAGGAGCCAAATAGAAAGGAATACCAACCAATGAATATTTACAAAGATATCTTTGTATCATTTAGGATCTGTTTTACCACAGCCGCCGGATAAATTCTAAAATGGAACAATATGTATAAAATATCATCTGCCAAATAATTTAACGAGAACTTATCAGTAAGCTGTGAAAGAGGCCTACTAAAAATCTAGAAAATCAGCCTATAAACAGAGCTCCTAAGGATGCGCCGCGCTGCCAGCAAGAGGCACAGTGAATCCTCAGGTAAGTAAGTCAGTACTTAAAAGTGGTTTTTAGGGTCGGCAACGCGCGAGTGATGCCCCTGGTTTTGCAAGCGTCCATAGGCTACGGTAACCGCTTAACATCAAGCGGGCCGTATGCTTGTTTGCCACCTTAATGGTATAAAAAAAGATAAATAGGAGTCACTTTTAACGGATAGGTTAGGTTTTTAAGTTCTGAGCCTTAAATGAATGTACTCAGGTAGGTACCTAGTTAATAATTCTAGAAAATACTACAGCTTCAGTATGCATCTGTCATGCTTGTTTAAAGTAATTTATTTATTTTGGTATCTTTGCGCAGGTACTGGAAAAAATTTCACTATTCAAATATTCGGTCGATATAAAAGACCGCAGTTTGTGAGGAAATTCATAAGTTTTTAAACACTGGGTTATAAAGACACTGTCTTGAACCGAAATAAATAACTTAAAAACTTGTACAAACTTATCAATAACTCCCAAAATGAAGACCTTCATCCTTTTATTGGCTGTTGTATGCGTGAGTACATTCTATTATCTCTTTAATATCTTAACCTTTTTACTATCTGTTGTGTCCTGTGTTTAACACAATATATCCTGGAATGGTGTTGGGATAAATAATAAACAGCTTTTGGGTGTCGGACTCAGAGAGGGAGTGCGTTATCATATATCATGTTGTCAATTATTGTCAATGTCAGTGTCGTACGCCTCTCCACCGCGCCCTCTACTCTACCACAGCACGCGTAACTAGTTTATTGTATCGTTCTATTCGCAATACATCACAATTATCTATTCCGTTTTTTCGCATATGTTTCGGGTATCTTTGCTTATCATGTAGATACAAATACCGGCACGTACAGTTCTCGCCAAACTTATTGTCCGGGTTGAAGTTGGCACGAGCGTACCCACGAGCACCCAGCCGTAAAAATCGGCGAAATAAAAAATATTAGATTTTAATAAATATAAACGACGATTTTTACGACCGCGAAGTTTGGCGAAAACTGTAAGTTGGACTAAAACTAACGTAGAGGGGGAAAGTTTGCGCAGTGCATTTGCATGCAAAATGTACAAAATTCGACTTCCAAGCATCCACCATTTTAGTTCGTTATTAGGTATTTGTCGGAAACAATACTGGATACAAATAGTAGGAAAATATTTTAGCTTGTCCCGCTTGCAATACATTTTCCAACATTCGGTTACTTCCTTCATGTCCGATAGTTAAATAAGTAGAGCTTGTTTTTACCCGACTGCCGAAGGAGGGTTATGTGTTTGACGTGTATGTATGTATATCCATTTCTATGTCAGCTCGTAACCACTCAACAACTCAACCGATTTAGATAAATGATACCTCATTAGATTCGTCATGATGGCACGAGTGTCACTTGAAACATGAAATTTTAAAAAACATGGCGTATTTTATACGCTTTAGTGTGCGAGTTGATTTTGAAAATGATCTTTAGCTGTATCAATTTTCATTTAAAATTATCATTTAGAATATATCTAGTTATTCTATGATCATTTATATACTAAAAAGTAGGAAATAAAATCAATTACATGTATAAATAAGTATATATAAAAAAATATTTGCTTGTCCCGCCGAGAATATAATAGGGAATATGCATTTTTTTTTTTAAACGATACTTTATATCGTTATGTAGCCGTAAAAATTCCAGCGCCTTAAAACTAAAATTAAGTAACAAAAAAAAATTATTAAATTATGAGACACATATTGGCATTTTAAACACCCGCGATTTTGGCGCGCTTGCCGTGACGTCAAAGTCTACGTTCTCTCAACCAAACAACCACGTACAACAGACACTGTTTTAGTAGACTTTGACGTCATATTCCATTTGACCGATAGTGTTGCGTTTCAAGTGATTTGAATTTCCAACAGTTTTTTTGGACTTTTTAATAATTATTTTCTCATCAAAAAAGAAATAATATAAAAAAATATCTACATAGACATAATTCTAAAACGATAAAGTTCTTAAAAAAAATATTTGACCTTTTTTTAAGTCAGACGCATATTCCCTTCTTAAATTTTAAGTTAGTTCTTTTTACGCAGTCGGGTAGTTAAATTTCAAGTAAGTACTTTTAACGCAGTCGGAATTTTATTCCATAAAATTTCCTTGAATAGTAATCCCTTTTATTTCTTGCCGACATCATTGACTAAAAAACTTTCACGAACACAATATATATTTTTCAAAGATAAGAAAGAAGATATCTAGCATTTGTTTATGCAAAATACAATAGAACAACTATGTAGTACGAAAGAACCATTCGAACCATTTTGTTCATTGTCATGGTCAAAATGGTTCGACATTGAACTAACTGTAAAGTAAGTCTTGTCGGTCAGAAAATTTATTCTCTATTCACGTATAAGACCGTTGGCTTAAATTCTAAGATTATTTTGACTACTCAGGGGGCCCCCAAACGAATGGAATTGTACGGAAATTACAAAGTTACAGTTCGCGCCAAACTTATTGTCCGGGTTGAAGTTGGCGCTGGCTAACTTTAACCCGGCCGTAAAAATCGGAGAAAGAAAAATATTAGATTGAAATAAATAAAAACGAAAGCTCAAGTCGTAATCTGTCGTTATAAATTATTCTAATCCAATATTTTTCTTTCTCCGATTTTTACGGCTGGGTTAAAGTTAGCTAGCGCCAACTTCAACCCGGACAATAAGTTTGGCGCGAACTGTACCTTACTAGTTATAATTCAATCGTCCGACTCGGTATAAGTAGTAGTTTGGATCTGTTTGAAAATCATACATACACCCGCTATCCTGACAAATACTCTTACTAAGAAAACCTAAACTTATACGTACCTAACTACCCATCACTACTAATTATAAAATTTAAAATAAAAGACAGACGATCGGGAGACCGAACACTCATCACTACAGTACGACCGGCAATTCATACTTATTATTTTTAATTTCAGGCAACTGTCGCCTGCGCAGACGCATCGCCTCTCGTTAAAGAAA
Organism: Acronicta psi; assembly: GCA_946251955.1. NCBI lineage: Eukaryota > Metazoa > Arthropoda > Insecta > Lepidoptera > Noctuidae > Acronicta > Acronicta psi. Next base: position 14,105,891 of record OX276475.1, on the reverse strand, counting down.
TTATTGGCGGAGTTAAGGGTAAGTGAACCATTTTTTTTAAACCCTATCGTCAAACGTTAAAGTTGACTGCTCGGTGAACTAGATAATTTTTAGCGAAAAAGGTTAGGTTAGCTATTTGAAGATAATTTAACGAAAAAAAAGTGGGGATATTTTTATTAGTAACATAACATACTTACCATCACGCCAATATTCCCTGAAGGGTTAGGCAGAGGCGTACTAATGTACACCTACAGTTCGTCTGTATGTTTAAGGCATCCGTATGGATTGGGGATCCACTTTAAATTTAATAGGGTAACCCTAAATATATAGTATTTAATAGGTAATCAGATGTTTGTAGGCGAAATTCTGGAATTAAATTGTAAAATATATAGTCATATATATTAAAGAAAGTATTAAATGGTTTTTTTTTTAATATTATGTACTATTTAGTAGTAATTGTGTAGAGTGCCTACAAGAAATATAGTTTCAGTATAGATGACATTTAAAAAGATACAATACCTAGTCATAGTGGATGCTCAATTTGTACATGAGAGTTGGATTATCTTCGAGAGTAATCGACGTAAAATTAATGGTAGGTACTCTTCCGTAGAAGTTTAAAAATATTTAAAGAGATATTCAAGAAGGTAAGGTTCCGGACAAAATTTTATTGGTGTTTTATCATAATAGCCATGAATAACATCTATCATGACCCATTTCGAGTAATTATTTAATCAGTAGACATCCTGTATATTATAAAGATAGCTATGATGTCGATCCACTAGGCCAGTTGGGTGAACTACAGTGTCACCCCTCTAGGAAGCATACTAGATCCTGTTAAGAAACTAATAGTGGCACAATTAATGGATACTTTTTTATTTTTTATTTGTTTGCACAAAATATTCAAGAAAATATTTATGAGATCCACTTCACATGAATAATAAAGTAACACTATGTTAAAAATTCAAATTTACTTTTAGATTTAGTAGAGAATGTAGAGGATTCTCTCACAAACATTCTACATCCGGGAAAGGGAAGTAGTAGTACTGACAGCGAGGTGACTGTTAGTACCGACGGCAGTTCAACTAGTGGCGACGATACTGAAAATGATTCAGTTAGTACTGATATTACCGGTGAAAGCGAGGTGACTGTTAGTACCGACGGCAGTTCAACTAATGGCGACGATACTGAAGATGATTCAGTTAGTACTGATATTACCGGTGAAAGCGAGGTGACTGTTAGTACCGACGGCAGTTCAACTAGTGGCGACGATACTGAAAATGATTCAGTTAGTACTGATATTACCGGTGAAAGCGAGGTGACTGTTAGTACCGACGGCAGTTCAACTAATGGCGACGATACTGAAGATGATTCAGTTAGTACTGATATTACCGGTGAAAGCGAGGTGACTGTTAGTACCGACGGCAGTTCAACTAGTGGCGACGATACTGAAAATGATTCAGTTAGTACTGATATTACCGGTGAAAGCGAGGTGACTGTTAGTACCGACGGCAGTTCAACTAGTGGCGACGATACTGAAAATGATTCAGTTAGTACTGATATTACCGGTGAAAGCGAGGTGACTGTTAGTACCGACGGCAGTTCAACTAATGGCGACGATACTGAAGATGATTCAGTTAGTACTGATACTACCGGTGACAATACAGTTACCGATGATTCAACTAGTTATAATTCTAGTAGTAGTGACGATGCAACTGTTTCAACCTAGGACAAGTGATTATATTAAACGCAATAAAAGCCCACGATAAATCACGCAGCAAATCTAAAATTAAGAAGTTCGTCAATTCCAGAAGCTACATGACCTAATATTTAAAGATCGTACAGTTTGTGAGTTTGGATGTTCGGAGTAATCTTCGAAACTACTGATCCTATTTTGTAAGTTATTTCACTGTTAGAAAAGTAAATTATCCCTGTTAGCCGATTTAGCGCAGACGAAGTTGCTCGGGTCAGCTAAACACATGAAGATAAAGATTAATCGTGGGTTAAACGAAATGGCTTTTGTTGAATATTGAATACCTATTGAGTTCACATACTTATTTGCTTAATATCTGTATATATTTAGCGCAGTTATGCTATACCCACTTGTTTGAACTGCTAAGGATTTAAAGAATTTTGCATAATATACTTGGTAAATTGAAGACCAGCCAACTGTATTCAGAATTACCTACAAATATCAAATCATCTATGAAGAAGGGATGCTTAGTGACAGTCCTTTATGTCACCACAACAAGTGCGGGTGTGTCAGAAATCACCTCAATTTGTCAGTTACTCGATAAACGTCTTGATACGTTGGATGAGACAAATAATTGTTGTCTATTTCGTCATCTGGCAGCGACAAATCGCATGGCCTCCGACGCCAGCTGCCTTAAAATAAGAATATTATTAACATCTGGTCAAATCTCAAAGCTAAGCTACCTGCTATACACTAAAGTTAAAGTTCCTACAAGACACGAATACGTGTCACGTCGGCCATAACATCGATGAAAATATATCAAGTCAAGAGTCCAGATTTCTTATATCTTCAAAGCTTATGAAGACAGAAAGGAAGCTTGACGGTGTCATCGTATGCAACACACAGGTATGTCAACATATTGTAACAATACCCAAGGGTATTTCTCTAAGAATATTTTTATTATCACCATATTTTATTATCACTATGTTGCTAATGCTGCTAGCATTAGCAACATAGGTACCTAATTAAATTTTATACTTCTATTATTCGCAAGTCAATATCAATTTTTTTTAAATAATACAGGATTGTTTGGAACGCGTGCATTTGAAACTCCAAATGGCGACACAATTTCTATGATCGTCCGGGACTTCCGGCACATTTACCATGTCCTATACGTACTAAATTTAATAAATAATAAAAATAATATAAGCTTAACCTTACTAATAGTATAAATGCGAAAGTAACTGTCTGTCGCGCTTTCACGCCAAAACTGCCGAACCGATTAAAATGAAATTAGGTACACAGAGAGTCTAGGGTCTGAGAAAGGACATAGGGTAAGGCTAAGGCTTTTTTTAATGCGAAAAAGGGCTGTAAGGCGTTGAAATAGGGAATGAAAGTTATAAGAAATACCAACTCAGACAACGCGGGCTAAGCCGCTGGCGGAAAGCTAGTATTTAATAAAATAATTCATTTACAGTAGTTTGAATTAAAAAAAATTGTTGGCTATTTGAGATCGTTGAATTAAAAATTACATTTAGCTCACTCAATCTTCTTTCACAGATCGGCTGCATGAAGTAATTGGAGATGATCGGGTGTAAATGGTGCTGGTGCTTATAGATGGGACATGTTAAAGGAATTGCTGCTGCTCATCTCGTCATGCGCACATATATAGAAGCATCAAATGGTCTTGAACATGGGTCAACTGCTTGCGCTAAATTATATAGAAACGTATAGTTCATATATATTCATTCAGAAATAAAATTGTTTAGATTTAGAATTCCAGTCCTTTGAAAATAAAAATTGCATTGTTATGTATTTCGTATTCTTTACCATATCCAAATCAAATCTTTATTGCGGTCCATAATGTTTAAAGACGGTAAGCTTATAGCTAGGGATCAATTATGGACCCAGTCGGGCACAGCATAGTAGGTATAATAAAGTAGGATCTAAATCTATTACACCTAAAGAAAGCAAAGATGACGCTTCTATCCTCTACCTATCCTATCAGTACAGTCAGCATCAATTTATATATCAGGACATACAGTGTTCAAAATTATCGGAACAACTAAGAAAATTAAACTATATTTCATTGGCACAAGGACTATTGCAGTAACTGTCATTATGAAATAAACTTTATCACATTGAAATAAAGTTTTAAACTGAGTGTCTAAACTAAAATTAGACTATCATTTCAGGTTCTGTTACAAAACCCTATCATAACACCTCCACACCCTCTTTAGGAGGAAAAACGCCCAAGTTGTCACCACTACTTCTGGCAGGTACACCCTGTTCGTGATACAATAAAGTCATATACACAAATATATTGAGAAGCATCGAGATTAAAAAGTATATAATTTCGTATCGCTGTGAACCTTAAAATGCGGAGAAAATTTACTTTATTACCATCGTAAATGTCTTGATAAGAGCCCAATTATTATGAGGCTAAGTGCGGAAAACGCCCAGCAAAACTAAACTTAAGTCTCTTGATTATTTCTACGAAATATATATATAACTAGCTGTCCCGGCAAACGTTGTTTTGCCATATAGGGGTGGGTCATTTTAGGGGGATGAAAAATAGATGTTGGCCGATTCTCATAGATACCGGATAAGCACACAAAATTTCATACAAATCGGTCCAGCCGTTTCGGAGGAGTATGGCAACTAAAACTGTGACACGAGAATTTTATATATTAGATTAAATAATATAATACTATAATTACGTGCTATAATTTAGTATACATATTAAGACTACAAGCTGCCGTCTGTCTTGGCCTTTACTCAGATGTTTAAACAATTTTTCGAAAGACATTTGCACAGATGCTAATGAATCGAGGTACCCAATTCGCTTAACATAAATGGCCGTACTCGGCAACGGAAGGCACAAGTTCAAGCATCGGGTTATAGAGACACTGTCTCGATCCCAACCAAATAGGTACCTACCTAGCAAAAAATTACATGATGCTCAAAATGAAGACCTTCGTCCTGTTTTTGATTTCCGTAATCGTGAGTACATTTATTAAATAATTAATATTATTTATGTAAACATACAATTTACACAAGATTCGTGCATGTTAACACCCAACGGAACGAGGATAAGAGAAGTGAAGGGAACGAGGGAAACTATTGTGAAATGATATTTGAAATGATGTAATGATATTTATGTCTGTAAGGAGATCCTTTAAAGGCACTTTAACAAGTCATTATATATATTTTTTTAATATTCTGAGAAGAAACGCTAAAACAAACAGAGAATCATGGTCTCTTTTAAAGTCCAGACAGTCGTAGTATTTAGCAGATATGCGAGTTTGATAATATAGGGCAAAATCTGAAATGGCCTTTTGACGAAAGAGCCACAGTTTTGAGTTGACCAGTCCTAACTGACGGCACGCATGCAACAGTCATCGTGTAGCTCAACCATTATTGTGGGACAAAGTTTCAATTATTCATAATAATAAACCAGCCCAGTATCAACGGGGATATCTCGATAAAACGGCTGCAGGGTGTGGTTGTGGAACTGTGCCGCAAACAATGATGCACCTCCTATCCTGTCCTTTGTGCCCCACAACCTGCAATCAAAGCGACCTCTGTGCTGCCACTGACGATGCTGTGGAAGTGGCGAAGTTTTGGGCACAGCAAATTTAATTTTAAAAAGTCGTACCATCGACACAAAGAAGAAGTATTAAGGCATGTAGAGTGGACATTTTGGGCCCCCGAAAACCTTCCTAAACGTCATTTTTACATTTGTAAAAATAACAAGTTTAAAATGGACTACCTACTTATTAATCTGTCTTGCAGAAATCATTTTGACTGACTTTATCAGTTGTATATCGTCTTTGGTCTTTCTTCATACTCAAAAATACCAATTTATTGTTGATTTACGCAGTCAATATTTCTGTGTACATATAAAATTTTTAATCAACTACTTAATACGTCATGTGCAAACACAGGTGTAATACGTTATGGAAGACATCGAAGTATCAGTGCTGAAACTTTGTTAACTGCGCAGATTGCGTAAATCTGAGAACAATTTATGTAGTTGTAGAGTAGTAACAGTCATATGAAGTCATTTTATTTCAAGTGAATTGAATTTTGTAGCTTTCCTATAAGTTATATAAGTATCCTGTGACCGCTATTCAAAATGGCATTTGAACTTTTAAAAACGCCTGCGCTAATCCCGATGTTCCTGATTTTATCAATGGTTGGTCATTTATGATATATTATGAAGTATTTATAGCATACCTAAGTGCGTTTTGCTCAGCTTGAACTAGACCGTATTTTTTTTAAATTACAGGCAGCTGTAGTCAGCGTAGAAAAAACGGAAATGGGTAAGAGATTTAATATTTTTATAGATTTACCTTAGACCATTTTTTCAAACTTGGCGATCGTTTCATATCATATGGGGTCGCGTGTTCAATAAACAAGGACTAAAGAGTGTTAATAGGTAGCGTAATACGAATTTTAGTACCTACATAAACGTGCGTTGTTTTTCAATTAAATGCCAAATTCCCTTAGAAACACAATCACAAGGAAAGTATTATGAAGGAACCTGCATACCTACTTGAGATTTTCTCAACGGTGTCTGACGTTTACCAGCTCGCAACCCGCGGTTGAATGAGAATGAGTGAAAGATAAATTTGGGTTAACCTTCCTCCGGGAAACCCCGGGTTTTTATTGGGTTTTTCTAACCCCTCAAATTCTCAGAGGAGACCTCGCCCAGCAGTAGGACACTTCATGGATGGTGATGGTGGTGTATTAGTAGGATAATAAAACTAGTAAAAAACTAGTTACAGTCGAATTGATACCCTCCTCCTTTTTTTAAAGTCTGTTAAAAATGGTACATGTACGCCATGTGCAGCCATTTCCTGGATCTTTTGGCCAACACATCCACTGTAATTAATTTGAATTCAATGGTTTTCAATCAGGAATTGGGGCTAACCTGGATTTCCAGACGCTGATATTGGACGACGGCTCTTCTCGAGGGAAGTGCTACTGCTCGTGCAACCTCAACAGTGACGTCGTCTTCCTGGAGATAGACAGTAACGATCCACTTGGTTCGTTTCTAGGAGTAATGTAGAAGCGTCAACTTGTCTTAACAAACATTCAACTTAAGCCAGCTTAATAATACAGAAATAGATGCATTCAGTTCTAGACAACATTTTATTGAATTTTAATCTCAACCTTTCGAAAAATATAAGTAATTGGAGTTACATGTGTAATTATTTTTACCATCCATAAGTTTAAATAATAAAAACCGGCTGGAAAAGATTTTAGTTATAATTATATAATTAAACTAAGTACTAACTGCATAATATCTATCGCTAACTTATGAAATACGTACCTATGTCTACTATATGAGCCCGGGGTAAGGGTTGAGTTAGTCGATGACGTTAGTTAGATGCCGCTGTCAATTTTATGGACTAGCGGTTGTTAACTGGTGGCCCACGGACCATGGTGGTCCCTGGAAGCACCCGAAGTGGTCCGCGAAGACATCCTAAATATTACTACTAAACGTAGATTATATTGCCTCCAAACATATATCCAATTCTTTCTTTCTTATGTACTACCTACTATCCGGTTTAGGTACGTAGTTTAACACAATATGAGCTTATCGTATAGTTTGCGGAATCAGACGGTGCAAAATAAAAAACTCGCGATATAAGGTAGTATGAATAATGTACTAAAATAGTAAGTAAGATGGTAAAGTGGCTAAGCGGCCAAAGTGCAGAGCATGGCGGTGCCGCGCTTGACCCAGAAGTCGGAGGACTCCTTGCCGGCCGGCAGGTCCACGGCCACCACGAAGGCGCCCATGCGCAGCGGGTAGTAGTAGCACGGGCACACGTACCGGTCTGCGTGGAACCATAACTACCCATCACCGACGGCGCAGATATCAATTGCTATTGAGCTATTTATTGCTATTGAGCAATTTATTGCTATTGAGAAATTTGTTGCTATTGAGCAATTTCATGCTATTGACCAATATATTACTATTGGTAATATATTGATTATTATTCAATAGCATGAAATCGCAATTAATTGCAATTAATTGCTATTGAGCAATTAATTGCTATTGAGTAATTTATTGCTATTGAACAATTGATATCTGAGCTGTGCTGTGGTACCCACAGACGATTAAATAGAACTATGAACAGAACAGACCGATATCGGCTACAGCTAACAAGTATTTTCAACAAAATTTTTATTGCATAGAGCTGTATTTAATTGTCAGTAGAACAAATGACAAAACACGAGTATGTAAATGTGATATTATAAATTATTGAAACTATTTCCTTAAAACCTCGACTTAATGTAACAATAGCTTATGGATTTATAAGTCACCCTAAATAACAGTATCGTTTGACAACAATTTGGACATAAACAAAGAATTTCTAAAAAAACAGTCATGTACTTACTGCGCAAACGTTTGCCGGTGATTCTGATGGGCTTAAAATGTATGGGCGACATTGGGAACACTAGCTGCATCGGCAGCGGCTCCTGCAAGTGTCCCTCCTTGCGGAACCACGACGCGCCCTCCAGGTATTGCCCTCTGTTGAACCAAATTGAAATATTTTATTTCAATTACACCACTTAAATAGGTACTTTTCAATTTAGTTGCACGGTTCCAAAAAGAGGGACTTATGGAGAAGAACCGGCAAGAAACTCCAGTCACTCTTTAAAAAAATATATATAGTATCAGTTTATATGTGAGTTTTGAGGATAGTGCAGTTTGATGTATTAGATTTAAGAGTTTCGAGATAGAAAAAGATAGCTATAGGCAGTAAGAGCTAACGAGTCCCGATGGATAGCCAAGCAAACAGCGTCAAACTGGAGTTGAGCTGATTCCATTCATCGGAATTATTTAGTCTATTTGCTTTTCAGTTACTTTTAGCGACCAAAAATCTAGAGTAGACTGACATGAAGTAATAGCATTTATTATGCGTCGTACCCATATGGTTTTGCTGTACAAAACACCAATAATTAAGTAAACAATAAATAGAGGGAGGATAGTCGATGGTCGGCGTAACGAGATGATCAAATAAATAGATTGAGAGAAGGGGCTAGCCAGGTTTGCAGTGTGCAACATAAATATGCCCCAACATAAACATGCAACATTCACCACGACCATGACGAGAACTTTTTAATTATGTACCTATAGTCCGTTTTTAATATCAGAGACATGTATTATGTCAAAATTACAAATAATGATACCAGCTTTTTTGTGTAGTGTTGTACCTACGATATCGGTTTGTTGAATCATAATTTTTAGACGATTAGCTTAAAAGTTTTCTATTCCAAATTGTATCATTAAAGTTAAATTAATTGAAATTGTTTGAATGCACAAAAAAGTCTATGTAAGGTATGTCGTCGTAGTTTTAGTTTTTTCTGTATAAATACCTGATGTAAACGCCCCCGTCCCGCGGCGGGCGCACGAAGCCGGCCTCCTCCAGCGGCATGACGGTGAACTCCCAGCACAGCGTGTCGATGGGCCAGCTCTCACCACGCGCGGTCGTCTGCAATACTTTATCATGTCAAACTGGAACTTGCCACTTGATTGTGACCCGAGGGCAAAAAAATTATTGACAGATCATCGTGCTGTTAGAAAAAAATCTCGTAATGTGTCACGTTTCCAAGATAAACGTTTTCAAAGTTAACTGGGAAACTCAAGAAATCTATGTATGAATTTCAACGATCAACGAAGTGATTCGGTAAACATGGCTCCTTTTGGCGTGATGCTTTACATATAATGATTCCTTTTTGAATGAATTTAAAAGTGTTCGTGTACCGTGATGCAGACCAGGTAGCGGCTTCACGTTACCTGCATGACGGCGGTAAGGAAGCCCGTGGGCGCCACGAAGGCGGGCAGCCAGCACAGCGTGGGCGGCGCGCGCGGCGCGTTGGCCCAGCCCTGCAGGTGCGCGCCGCGCAGGAACAGCTCGCGGCACCACGCGCCCAGCGGCTTCATCGACGGCCGACCTGCCGACACCACGGTATCGGAGGTTATCGACACCATTATCATACGGCACACAACCACATATTATGAAAAAGCCTGACGCGTACGCGATGTCGCAACGGCGTATTAAGATAGTGCGATATTACATTTCAAATCACTAAGTTATATGTTTATGTATACACGCAGTAACGTGCAAATACGATCCTTAACATGATATCCTTGATATGATAATGGACTTATGACCTCTTACTGTACATCAGGGACTACAGCCAACGAATGTATAGATGTACACAAAGGGAAGAATGAAAATAAACAGACTTTGCAACATCTTTTTGAAAGCATAATTATTTATAACCATGAAAGGATCGGACAAACCTACAGATGACGCTGGCTAGGGTTAATCTTGCGCCTCAACTTCTAAAACTTTAAAGTAATAATTGTGACCAGATATACTTTGGGTGGTCAACCTTTACCTAGAGTTAATTCTATCCATGACTAGGGCGTACACCAAGACTCCAAACTTTTATTTGATACTCACGTGGACGCAATCTTATCAAAAGCATCTAAGTCATTAGGATTTATTATCAGGTTCTCTAAATCCTTTAAAAAATTAAAAACTTTAACAATTCTTTACTGTTAGAAGCCAGCTAGAATACGCATCAGAAATTTGGAATCCTTGCTATCAAAAATATATTGAACGAATTGAAAATGTTTATGTTTAAATTTTTATGTTTCCACCAGAAAACTCCATATAATTCCGAACAGTACCTCGAACTCTGTAAGAAGTATCACTTGTTACCTCTGGCAATTCATCGTCAGATTTCCGACTGCGTCTTTCTGCTAAAGATCTTTTAAAATGACATCGACTGCCCTGAACTGTTTATCTAAATTCAGCTTCAACATACCGTCAAGGACCCTATTCAATCCACCTATTTACCGCTCGAGTTACAGAATAAACTCTTATGTTGTGCGTGCGAGCAAATATTCCAACAACCTGTGTAAACAGCACGACTTCACTGTTCTTTTAGTTTTAAACGTGAAGACTTGTTATTGGCTGTCAGATCACTGTTCAAGAATGTAAAGTGTCTTAATTTGCTGTAAATGAAATGATGATGAAATGAAATGAAATGATATTTATTTCTGTAAGTAGATCCTTTAAAGACACTTTTACAAGTCATTATTTTTTTTTTTAATTCTAGATGTCGCCGGCATTTCCTAACTCTCCTAACTAACGTCTGAGAAGAAACGCCGAAACAAACTCAGAGAATCATGGTCTCTTTTAAAGTCCAGACAAACGTAGTATATATCGGATATGCGAGTTAAACAATGTAGGGTCAAATCTGAAACAAGTAGTGTCTTCCATGCTGTATAAATAAATAAATACATAAATCTCTCATCAATCAATCAAATCAATTATCTTGATAAAATAATGTGTAGAGCTGTGATGCAACTATCATCATCCTGTGGGAGTGGATGATTGTTAAACGGTACATATTGGTTTACCTCTAAGCCAAAAAGTGGGTGTCCTCCCTTCAAAAATACAAGTGTACATGATCTCCAGCATCTCAGACATCACCACGAGACCTTCAATTGCCCGACGAAGCTCCTGCATGACAAAAAACAAAGCACCTGTCACTATATTTCAACATAAATTCATTCAAAACTAATTATTATCAGTAAGAGATAAGTGAAATCGAAAGGATTAGATGGATTGCGAATAGAAACATTTTGGAGTTTAGTTTTAATTGTGTTCAAGATAAGTAAATTGTTGTCAGGACATTCTCTAACTGATACAGTTAGAGAATGTCCTGACAACAACTTGAGCTAGGCGGTAAGTATCCTGCCAGGTGTTCTAGGAAAAAGGAGGTATAGATTAAGTATGGTAAAATATCTTTCCACAAGACCCACCAATAGACACTAGCGCTACAGACATGTTTGTTTTGACTTGCATCAACTCACCCTGAGTCCTGCTGTGATGTTGTTGATGAGGACGTTGAAGTAACCGATCTCCTGCAGCAGCGAGACGCACATGGGCATCACGATCTCGGGGCCCATCATACGCTCCGTGGTCTCCATGTCTATCTTGCCTGGCAATTTAGAGAGCATCTCTTGGGCTAGTTCATCGACCTAAGAACAGAGTGGGCCTGGTCACGGTCGTGGCGAAAGTCACGATTTCTGCCGTGAGTAAGGCAAGTGCGGTTTTTTGTCGGTATGAGTCTAACATACATGTGCCACGTCCCTACGGAGTGGAAGATCCATAAGGAATTCCATCCCCCTTCAATAAATAGGAAAACACTTGCGAGTGATGTAGTGTATTGCATTAGTTTACTGTTGCACCGCGACATTTACTAAATAACAGTACTTAACGCACGTATTGCGAAGGGTAAAGGTTGCCGGTTATTAATTACATGAGACAAGCGGCCTGGTAAAGGTCACCGGTAGTCATTACCCCGGATGATTTATAGGCCCTGACTGCATATAATGACTGGAAGTCCATAAAGGAGGATTAACATTGTTGAATAACCATTCTGGAAATATGTAATTGGTTTTCGATTGGGAGATAAGGAGGACTTAGCAGTTAGAAATTTCATTTAGACAGTGGGACACAGTAAGCTAATGGTAGCGGCAATGCGGTATACCTTCTGGTCCTCCCCGCCGCCCGCGCCGCCGCCCCCGGTGCTCGCGAGGGAAAACAGAGTCGAACACATGATCAAGGCATCCTGTAACAAAACTGCTTATTGAATTTGCCAAGTACCAGTAATATTTCATACTTCTTGTGTGTTCTGTGGGTGTTATTATAAACATAAATATCACAATTATATTCTAATGATGCGTTTCCACTGACGCGGAACTAGGTGGAGTGTTCACCCAGCTCCCAGCACCCAGCTCCGCTTCTGCGTAAATGGACCCAAACACAGATCTAGTAACAATAACTCGCAATATTTACACACGTTGAATATCGAGGTAGGGCACAGTAATTTATCGTTCAAATCTGGAGCAGCCCGACTGGGGAAGTAACTCCACCTTCCAGCCAAGGAAGTACCTCCGCCTTACAGTGTGTTGTGTTCCTGCAGTGAGTAAGGTTGCCAAAGTTGTCCTTGTAAGGATGTGCTGCATTGGCAGCAAGAGGGACATTCCCATAAACTGTCAATGCAGTGAATCCTCCATAAACCTCGTAAGAGGTTTTTGCAGAGTCGGCAACGCGTGAGTAACGCTTCGGTGTTATGAAAGTCCATAGACTGCGATAATCGTCTACCATCAAATGGGCCGCATGATTGTTTGCCACCCTTGTTGAATAAAAAAAAACGTAGACACACTGCTGCAGCTAGGTATAATGCAAATCATGGAACGACGCGCAGTGCAGCGCAGACCACTGTACCGATCTTACTATGAGTTTAGTGAGTGAGTCTACTATGGTCTAGTTGGCAATTAGTTTGTGTAGTGGTGGTGAGGGGTGAGGGGTGAGTGGTGAGGGTAGTACCTGCGCGAGCGTGGCGACGTCGGCGGAGGCGTGCTGCCCCACGGACTCGGCGCGCTCGGCGGCGGGCAGCAGGTCCAGGAAGTCGCGGTACGACTCCAGGCTGCCGTCGCGCGGGATGTGGTACGCTGGGATCGACGACAACCTGCAATACGCACCCCGTCACTACGCTGCTTACACCAGCGCTACGTATTATTTAAATTAAATCCATATGTTTTACCCTCGACCCAAAGGGAGGAGGAGGGGTGTTATAACTTTGACGTGTCCGTCTGTCTGCCTGTGACTGTACGAATTTCACTTTAACGTATTTCCAATAGTGTTATCTGGAGCCTCAAATACAACACTGGAATACCATCAAAGTATACAATTGAATAAAAACACAAAAAAATCTTATACTTTTCGACGGAACGAAACCATAGCGCGATCTAAATTGATCCATCCATCTATCGCGCTAAGGTACAACACAAAAATGCAATGGTTTCGTTCCGCCTTAACAGTGGCATCGTAGCTCTGAAGTGAATGGACTGATTTTGATCTTAAAATCTCCTTCTCTGCCTCACTTAAGATCTTAAAATTATCAAGTGATACGACTGCTGCTGTTGGCTTCTATCAGGCTCCAGTTGCCGCTTAGGACCAAGCGGCCTATTCCTATTATACCTATATTTATTATCTGTCATTACAATAAAAAACCCAAACCTATAGAAGGGGGTGTCCAAAGCCTCCTCGTTAAAGAACTGGTTGATGTAAGCGATAAGCACGCGCTTGTCCCAGTCGTCGGTGATATGGCCACCGTAGTTGATGATCGCGAACAAGTAGCGCAGCGCGTCCCACGGCACCTCCTCGTATTCCTCCAAGTAGTTCGCCAGAAGGTTGTCAGAAACCTAAAGGCGTTGTGGTAATTAAATAATGTTCATAAATAATTGCGGAACAGTTTCAGTGTCATAAATGTCACAACTGTCACCCTTGGGTCAAAGGATTGTCGGAGTGACTGCCTCTGTGTGTGTATTCTGCCTTTTGTACAACGGTCAGTGTTCCCAGGAATTGTTTCAATTCGACGCCTAAAGCTACTTTCTATCACCGCACCTCTCGCCATCGGCGTGGAGCTAGTCCTACAACCACTAGGATCCTATACTGTACGATTCCAGAGGAATTTCTTTTCACGCACGCTCAGGTTGTGGAATCAGATTCCTGCCAAGGTTTTCCCAAGAGACTACAGCGTGGGGTTCAAATGGGGTGTGAAGAGATTTCTACAGAATCGGCAACGCGCGAGTGATACCCCTGGTGTTAGAATCGTCCATAGACTACTGTTACTGCTTACTATCAGACGGACTGCATGCTTGTTTGCCACCGTAGTGGTAATAAAAAAATGTTTGACTTCAATTCAATTCAATGTTCGGGAATCCAACCCAGGGCGTCTTACTCAGCAGTCGCACTCACTAGACTGATAATAGATAATAACAGTAATGTAGTAATGCTGAAAAGAGATGGAACTGACGTCAAAGTCTGCGTCGTTGAAGCTGTAGACGGCGTTGTAGCCGAGCTGCCGGAAGCGCTTGCGCGCGATGAGCGTGCAGTGGAAGAACGACACGCAGAACAGCAGGCGCCGGTACTTGGGCGTCGCCTCGTCGAACTTGTCCTCGTTGATGTTCGCGAACAGACGCACCAAGTTGCCCTTTAGACCCTGTTTATGCCGGTTTACTATGTTACCAGACTTAAAAGAAGAGGCGGAACTCAGTTTGATGGGTTTTTTGCTATCTATCTATACGGGATATGGAGGCAGTAAAACTCCAGATTTTCGAAAGGGTGAAGGGTAGGGAGACGCTTCGACAAAGTACGTCCGTGCGCAATCATAGGCAAAAGCTGCTAAAAATATTTTTTGCGTATCGGTGCGCTCCGCTATGTACGCGACCCCCTTCCCACTGGCGTGTGTCTACATTATGTTTATCTTTGTTTTACCCGATATTGAATAGATTTCGAATGTCCTTCTTCATCTACTTTAAAGTATTTTGTAAGTACTTCCTAATTGATTATTTAATCAAGTTTGGTGATTTTCACTTTACCTGTGGCGGTTCTGTGGTCATCTTGATGCTTCTCTGCAGCATTCCGAGAGGAAACTTGTCATCGGGCATAGATGAGAGCCAAAGCCGGAAGCGCGGATGTATTTTGGGGTTATCCAGACCTCGCAAGGAGCCAAGCCACTCGCAAGCTAGGTGACAATTGGCGAGGAACACCCAACCGCCTTCCTTCATACCGTGGGACAACATCCTGTGGAGTTTTATATCTGCCTATTATAACACTGACTGACTGACTGACTGACAGCTGTTACGTCATTTTTACGTCATCAAGGTGACCGCTAGGCACATTATCAATTTGCGGGGCGGTGCGTTTATTTTTATAGCAACGAGCTCGTGCCAATACCTGGTAGCAGTGGGTGCCTGGCCCTGGCCGAGGCTGAGCGAGGCGAAGCGGTCGAACATCTTGACGTCGAGCGCCAGCTGTATGAGCGCCGCCGTGGGGTCCACGCCCGGCGACAGCACGAACAGCAGCGACGTCTTCCACGTCGACTCCTCCCACGCAGCCTGCCCAATGTACACTTATACAAGTGAAGCAATTATATGAACGTTCATTGCGGTTTTATATAGTCGCAGATCTGCGGCACGGATCTACACAGCACAATGTCCTGAGGTCGATACTTCGGTGTTCAGTAACGAGCCAAAGCGCGAGATCGAAAAAGTTCGAGCTCGACAGATGGCGTTAGCATCGAATTAGTTCGTTAAAACGATTTAATAATAATTTTATGTAAAATAAGGCGAGCTCAGATCAGAATACTACTGTAGTTTTATTACAAATCCTGTAAGTGTTCACATTAAGTTCAACATCACCTGTCCGGTGGTAAATACCCGGGTCGGGACGTATTATTGTTTTACTCTATAAAATTCCCAGGTAGTATCTACATACTAAGTTGTAGGTTTTCACTGTCACCTTGATGTCGAGCACGGGCGGCTCGACGTAGCGCGGGCCCAGCACGTTGACGATGAACGTCGTGATGCACGCCGACACGCGGTCCACGCGCAGCGAGCGCACGAACAGGATCTTCTGGAAGTCGCTGCAGATGTCGTTCCATTCACCTGCCACCAACGATGCCACACACAATTGTTATTCAGTATTATAAGGGGTCTGACATACCCAACTGCTACAAAACAACTACAAAAATTGGCCAAAGGTGTAGCACTCACCGATGAGCGGCTGTGTCTCAGGCTCAGGGTGCAGGTACCACTCCTTCCACTCCTTGCTGAGCGTCTCGAACACGTCTACGATGCCGTGGAAGCCCGGCAGCTTGTCCATCTCCGTGATGTTATCCCAACACTCGTCTGGCATCCAATCTGTATACCAAATTAATTTCAATTTTTTTAAACATCATATAAATCTCGCAATATTTTCATGAATTAATGCCAGATTACGAAGAAAATGGCGCAGAATGTGGCTCAATAGCAATTATAAGTCCCGCAAGTTGCGAATGGGCTGGAACCTTAGTCTGATTAACCTCAAAGTGACGTCATCCGCCATACTCACCTACTAGAGGTGCTAACGCGTACTGAGAACGGTTACGTCATTTTTACGTCACCAATATGGCCGCCAAGCACAATAACAATTTGCGGGGCTTATATCTATGGAGTTATTAGTAGGCCAGAGGTCTCTAAAGATGAGTAGGAAAGACTTATACTAACTAGACTAGGGAAGTAGCACTTACTAGTTGGATTGTCCGGCTGTTCTGATCTATCCAGAACCACTCCGCCTTTCAAGAGGAACAAGTATTCATTGCGACTCATCTTTCCCATTTGAAACAGTATACGGGACACTATGTGGAAGGATAGGAGCAACTTGTGACGCTCGAACAGAGCTCGACAGGTGTTTCTGTGTTTATATGAAGAAATAATATAACTTTGTATGATGTTGGACATAAAAGGGACATAGATGTGTGAACATGCAATGAGTTTTTTTTATTATGAATTATAGCTCGTGTGCTAGACACTCGTCCAAAAACAAGATTGGTGTAGATTACAGAAAATAAATAGACGTATACACCCGGCTACTCTCCGCTCCTATTTACATTTCACCTCGCTTTGTAGCCTTTGGTTTCTGCGCATATACTAATTTGCAAGAATGCGGACATCATGTCGCTTATATACCTATAACGTGCATTGGAAACGGTGCGTTTCTATGGAGTGTCCGAAGTGTCCTTATGCCCTTGGCCTATTTGGGGTCTGCACAGTATAAATATCCTGGGACATTTTACACAGCACCATCTAGTCCCAAACTAAGCAGAGCTTGTACTATGGGTACTAGACAATGGATATAATACTTATATACTTATAATATATAAGAAACACCCAGACAAACACAAACACTAAAGTTCATCACATAAATGTTTGTGTCCTGTGGGAATCGAACCCACGACCTCGTGTTCAGCAGTCCGGTACTCGAACCACTAGACCACAGACGTCGTCAGTATGTACTTTTCTTCCTGCCGTCAACTTATTAATCACACCGTTTTTAACCATATCGGCCTTAACACAATCCATCCATCTTTTCTTTGGTATTCCTATCTTTCCGTCCATCCACATTCACGTCATTTTAGTGTCCAAGGTATGATACTAACTTATAAACAGCATAAGTGTGGAACTCATTGAGGTTGTTGATCCGGTCCTCGAGCTCGCCCGCCTTGGGGCTGCGGTCGATGGAGTAGGTGAAGAGGTCGATGTAGGCGTCCAGCGAGAACTGGTACATGGGGTCGATGCGGGACAGGTCGTTGAGCGCGAAGAACAGCACCGAGGCGCGCACCGCCACCGGCACGTAGCCCTGCGCGCCACACGTGCCAACATTTTTTTAAATTGCCTACAGTGACAGACGAGCAGGCGGCCCACCTGTTAGTAAATACCGGGCATATGCGCTATATGGACTCCCTCTGCTAAAATATATTATTATGCTCGAACTCTCACTTAACGTAATGATTCTTTAGCTAACAGAGATACAGTATATCTTAGTACACTGACAACAAATTCAAATATAGAAAAATAGGCCAAGATATAGTAGCCACTGTTTTTTTTTTCGTTATTGCCTACAGCGGCAGACGAGCAGGTGACCCACCTGATGGTAAGTGGTAACCACCGCCCATGGACTTCAGCAACCCCAAGGGTAAAGCTGAGCCGCCGCCTACTGTGTATGGTAGAGAGCTCGTTTTAGGCCTCGTTTGAAGAAGAACATGTCATATCACACGGGAAACACCGCAGCAGGTAGTTCATTCCAGAGCTTGATAGTACGGGGTAGGAATGATCTTTGGAATCTTTGTTGCATAATGTTTGATGATTTGATTCATTAACGTTAATTGAAGTTTCTGAGTACGGCCCTAAATCTACTTTAATTTATTGCACCACGACTGGACTACCAAGTCGTAGGTCTTAAGTTCGAATCCAACCTCTGACTTTTCGTAATCATGTGCGTATTAATAAAGCAATTATCACTCACTTACAACGATAGGAAAACATAGTGAGGAAACTTAAATGCCTCAAAAATGTTGTCGACGGAGTGTGAAGTCTGCCAACCTGCACTAGACCAGCATTTTGGAATATAGACTAACCGCTTTCATTCTAAGAGATTCGTGCCCAACAGTGGATGTGACATAACTACCCTGCTCAATTCGTCTAGCAAAATTATTTTTAAACAAAAAACCAACCACCTCCAAAACGTGGTGCCAAACAAACAATCAACGAGTCATATTTTTTTAATTAAATTAGTAGTTTGGCACCGCCTCCAAATTAGTTAGAAATCATAATGTAAATATGTAACTGTTATTTTTTGCTTTTTAGTTCCTAGGTGTGTTTTTGGGGCGGTTTGTTAATTGTTTAAAAATAATTAATTTTAAAAGTTTGTTTTGTGCCTATAAACGCACTGCCCTAATATCTAAACAGCGAGAAAACCAAAATATCATCTATGTATACAATTTTTTAGATTTGCTTTTTTAAAAACCGATAGGCCGCTTTCGATAAAATTTATATGGGACCACAATTGACTGAGAAATCGCATAACATACATACAAAAAAAACAGTCGAATTAAGAACCTCCTTTTTTGAAGTCGGTTAAAAATATTCTGCCATTGACCAAAAATGTGCCAACAATGTTTGGTTGGAAAAGTTATGTAGCCAGTCGAATTACTGTGCTATAAGAGACAATGCAGGTCTCATGATTATCCTTGAGACCGAAAACGCGAATGAACCCCACTGGTGTTGCCGACGTCTGCTGCAGTCGATCTTCAAAATATATAACTTACCGCTCTGGCAGTGTCAATCTCCTTCTCAGTGACCTGCGAGGTGATGAGTGCCTCCTTGACGTCCAGCGATGTGCGTTGTGACGTCTGAAGGGTGAGGAACAGCTCCTCGTTCTCCAGAAGAGGCACTTGTGACTCGTACATGATGCGGAGGAGGTCGTTCTCCAAATCTACCTGATAAGGGAAGGTGCAGGTGATTCTAACATTGCTGAATATTATGTAACATTTCAAACGTCTGCTTTGGCATCAGATGGAAAGAATAAGAAGAAACGAACGCAATAAAGAAAGCAATAAACTTTGCCTTGTACTATGCAGTTAATATTACAAGAATATACATATATTATTACAGTATAGATCAACTCAAAGCTGCGTCTCTTTCTTCAAAAGTCCATTGCAGACATTGTCCTACATTGTAACCTCAAATATTGGATACAAAAAACTATGTCTAGGCTTTAAAAGAGACCATGATTCTCTGAGTTTGCTTAGGCGTTTCTTCTCAGAGGTCGTCAGTTAGAATATGCCGACGCCATCTAGCACAAAACCACAAAACATTGACTATAATCCGCGCGGAACAAGTTGGCCGCGCCTTAGGTAGGGACGGGGGTGAGGCGGCGGGTTACTGTGAACGAAAACAAGCGCCCCGCCCCTCCATCCCACCGCGCGCAGGCGACCCCACCCTTCCGTCCCGCCGCTCACATACCTAAGGCGCGGTCAACTAGTTCCGCGCAGACTATAGTAAGTGTTTGAAAAGATCTATTTGCAGAAAATATCATTTCATCAGTATCATTTCATTTTATCATATAAGCACGTAGCCAGTGTTACCTGTGTGAGTTACTTACGAGCACTTTCTTGTTGTGCGCGATGGACAGCACGAGCGTGTCCTTCATTTGTTCGAGCTGCGGCCGCTCCTTGCGCACCACGATGCCCAGCAGCTGTGCCGTCAAACCTTGCTCCTTCACAGCAAAGTTCACCATCGTAGTTTTCGTTAGAGTCTCGGGAGTGTAAACTGGGTTTCCTGATGTGCAAGCATTGATCTAAATACCACCGTATTTTACAGACGCTTTCGTCATACACATAAACATTAGCGCCATCTTTGTTAATATCGCATGGCGTTTATTTTTTCGCGACCGCGGACTAGTCGATTTGGAGATCATTTTGGGACCAAGTTCGGAGGAGTCATTGTGACGTGCGGTCATTGTATTTTATCGGTTTGTTTCCCAAATAAAATAAAATAAAAAGTGTCGATTTTCACAAAAAACTTACTAACTTCAAATATTTAATTTATGATCAAATATACACGTTACGTTTTTAATTGTCTTACGATTAACTTACCAAGCTTGGTCGTCAGATAAAGACGAAATTCAGGATGATAAGAAACCATCTTGTCGTTAAACTTGATGACCTTCGAGTTGCCGATGGTCACGACGGCTTTCTCCAGAATAGGCGCGATGGACGGATCCAGTACTTCCCCCACGTTTTGGATGATGATAGGCTTGCCTCCAGCCAGGCAATTTTCCATTATCTTCAAGTAGTTCGGTTGCCCGAAGTCTACGACCTGGTGATTGTCATTACTTTTAATATGCCCATTGCCCACTAGATTTTGCTCGCAACTTTGTGTGATTATCGATCACCAATACAGTCTGTTTGCTTGGGTGTCTCGCAACTATCTGGATTGAACACAATAACTACAAATTTTGTGGAAACTTACATTATAAATGGTAGCTAGTCTTATGTTACTATTATTAATTTTATAATTCCCATCAAAACCGTATACGAATTAAAATTCCAAAGACATGTGTGATTGTTTTTCTGTAAACTTTACCCAATCAAGGGATAACAGACGGAATACAAGTGAGGGAGACTTTCTCACCTGTATCCCACTCTTCTCCTCGAGGCGGGAGATCCAGATGAGCGCCTGTCCCTGAGGGTCGACGGCCAGCGGCCACCGCGTCGCGCGCACCACTATGATGCCGTTCTCAGCACTAAAGTTGTCGTCTGATCAACAACATTACACTGATTTTATTTAAACAGGCTGTAATGTTTTGGCGAAGTGATAGTTATTTCTTTTTGCCAGCTTACGACCGGAACTCAATAACTCACACTCAATTATTTTTGCCAAGATAAAGATGAGATGAGATAAAGATGCTACCATAGAAGTAATGTTAAATTTTGATCTCCAGCGAAATTTTACATTATTTCTATTCTGAACAGATCCGCACCGCTCTAGACTTGACAGTCCATAACACCCTCCATACCGCCAGAGACAGAAACAGTTGGAGAAAGATGGTACGGGAGACGCTGATGCATAATAAGGGAGGTCACGACCCTCAGCACTGAGGAATACGACTCAAGAAGGAGGATTCAAATATTATATTATCTTCCTGCAGTATTGGTACTCTCTGCATCTTCTAGGTCAAAAAGATTTTAGATCATAGTAACTTTATCTACAGAATAACCTAAATATTTATCATCAAGTGCTGCAAGGAACTTGTTTAAGATGTTTGTGAAATCCGACTCCCTTAGTTTGTAGTTAGTTATTAATTAGTTAAAACGTGTTAATTTCTATTAATGTGATAGGAATAATGGGACTGACATGTTCTTGTTATAGAATAAAAGTCCCTATAATAAATAAAGATTAAAAAAAAAAAAAAACCTAAATATTTTTTAGTTTACAATGTAAACTAGTAAGCCTGCACAAGAATGTGTCTTACCAGGCAGACCCATGTAATTCCAGTCCCTAAGCGTAGCATCATCTAGCAAGAACTTCTTCATACTAAGATCCATGGTCACCGGCAGAGATTCATTGCAGACCTGCGTAAAACGTAGAGTATAATAGAAAAGCTACCATTTAGAACGGGTTATACTCAGTCTCGGACACGCTATTGTTCTCTTTCAAAAAGATCATTTCAGTCATTGTCGTACATGATTGATTGCCTCACATAATTTTCTAAAACATTGACTTGAAATTTTTATGTTTTATCTAATGTTTTATTATAGATGAAACTTTACAGTATTATAGATTAAACATGAGAATAATGGATATGGAAAAGAGATATCGGATATGTAAAAGAGCAACAGTTACGTTACAATTGTGAAACTTCTTGTAGCATTATTGTATACAGTATATTTTTTGCCGTGGGTGTGGGATTGAGGACAGCTAGGTATTCAAAGCTTCAAACAATCGATTTGCATGCTATTCTTTCTTTTACAATACTGTTTAAGCTTTCCATCAAGGCAAAACTAATGCCTTCAAGTCAACATTACAAAATCTTCAAACCAAGTTAGGTACTAGACACATAATTATATGATGGTTAAAACTTGACTGACCTCCAAGAACCAGTCCTCCATGAGGGACTCCCTGTACTCGGAGACGAAGGGCCCGAGGTACGCGACGAACCCGGTCGCGATCAGACAGTCGCCGGGCAAGTTGTCAAACTCCTTGTCCAAACGCTCCACTGTCATCTCCCAACGTTCCTTCTCACCTAACAGTAATAGAGATACCATTTTAGAATCCGTTATCTAGAGTAATAGCTATCTTACTACAGTTCTCGCCAAACTTATTGTCCGGGTTGAAGTTGGCACAAGCTAAGGCGGGTTAAAGTTAGCTCGTGCCAACTTCAACCCAGACAATAAGTTTGGCGAGAACTGTACCTGATGGTAGTAGTAGTCATCATCACTCATGCATGAACACCTGCAAGGCTTTCTAGATTTGTTGCATCAGCATTGCAAAGCAACCGAAAGTAATAATGGTAAAATACCACTATTGGGTACCATTTGCAGTGACCATTTCGTGATTCATCGCGATTCATAAATTAAGCCACTTTTGATAGATCATAATATGAATCGCATGCACACGGCTGCACATCGTACTGTATATTGCTGGTAAGGGCTGAACTTACGACGTTATAGGTCAGGGGCCACCAATTAGTTTCGCTCGGGGTCCGTTAAAACAAATGAAATGATCGTCGCGGCCCGCACAAAATTTTATACAAACAAATATCGATGAAACAAATGTAATTACGGAAATAATAAAGGTTGCTGCGGCCTATCTGTCTGAAGTTTGGAGTAAAATTAGTACAAGCTATTGACAATAAATCCTGGAGATGTTCATGCAAGTTGTTCTCGCGGTCCGCCACTTGGTGACCCCTGTTATAGTCTCTAATTATGTTAGATTAATATTTATCTAAATGAGATCTGTTGTACCTGACAATCCCGTGATCAGGGCCTCAGCTCTTTCAAGCTTAAGCTGCAGCATTCGTGACCTTCGCTCAAGCTCCTCCTTCTGCGCCACCTTCTCATCATATTCCTTCTGCAGCCGCGCGATCATCTCGCTGAGCTCACGCAACTTGGCGCGTGCTTCGGCCAAGATCTGCTGCTTCATGCGCAAGGATTCTAGCGCTTCTTCTAGACGCTCCTTCTTTGGCTTAACGATTCTAGTTAGTGACGTGTAATTTTAATTAGTTATAAGGGCCTTTATATCGTTCATAGTAATTTATTACGTACATAATTCATAACATTGGTACCGTTCTACGGGGCTTAATACATCAATTTAGTACTATATTAAATTGATGTATTAAACATTTTAGTTTATAGTAGACTTGTTACTTTTGTATTTATTTTAGTGAATTACTTACGATTTAAAGTGTTTAGTACACGTGTAGCTATAGAATCCAGTGTAGTCGCAAGCGCACTCACTTGTAGATCTTGCCGTACTTCTCCATGGCGCGCACCCAGAGGCAGAGCGACTTGGCGGCGGCGGACACGGTGCCGACGATCTCGGGGTCGAAGTCGGGCTTGACGGTGTAGGTGCCGATCTTCTTCAGCGTTTTGTCCGAGATGTTGTCCTTGTCGAAGTCGCGCAGCCGGTCCAGGAAGTACTGGTCGCCCAGCTGCCGCTTGGCCTCCGCCCACGTCGGCTCTTTCTGTTGAAGTACGATACCGAACAATTTGGACACAGCAACAGACCACCTACTTTTAGTTTTACACCCAAACAAAGTAGTTTTACAAACGGAAGAAATTGATGGATGGTTGCATGTTTGTTACTCAATCACGCCAGAACAACTGAACGGATCTGAATGAAATTTGGCACAAACATTGATTTATAGTCTGGAAGAGCACACACATGTAGGCTACTTTTTATTCCGGTAAAATGTATGGTTCCCTTGGGATAGATTTATTTTAATAATTTATAAATACCCAGACCACGCGGGCGAAGTCGCTGACGAAAAGCATAAATTTTGAAAATATTTGCGGAAAAACAGTACAGTAAATTTTTATTGAAAAATTACCGAATTGTTTATAGACTCGATTGCGTACTTCTACGCAGACTCGCGGGTGCAACTAATAATATTATGTATTTTGTCAAAATAATAATTATAATTACTTGTAAGAATATAAGCACAGCTTCCAGCACCATTTCCACCTTCTGCGGCGGTTTGGCGTAGGACTTTACTTCAGTGATGTCCTTCTTGTTCAACGCATCCAAAGCCTGAGCATAAGTTTTAATGGTTTATTGTCAGTAAACGCACAGGAAAGCCACTTAACGTAAAGTATTCATAGCCGCCCATGGACACCTATAATAATAATAATAAAAATCTTTATTTTCTCACCACAATATAAAGTTAAGATTATTATTACCAATAGTTACAATATTCATTACACTGTGGGAGTCTGGTGCCTGAGCTAGGCGAAAACCTGTGTTACAGGACACCAGGTCTCCAGCCCGTGTTTTTGTCTAGTTTATTAATATTAAAGGATATTTGCGGAAATTGGAAGCGGATTTGACTAGAGCCACAGATTAATAAGAATTTGCGTTCGAAAATATGCGTTGCGCATTATAAGGTATTTAGCGTAAACTCTCATTGCGAGGCCGTCCTACGCTACGTTTTCCGGTGCGTTCAAAAAGAATCAATTCAATTGACCAAGATCGACAATGATGCCACAAAGTATATACTTCCAACTTCGACAGGTACTCTTTTCTTTAATTTTAAGTCTAAATTATGGTGAGTTTAGTAAGTCTTAAAACCGATCCTTTCTTGGACCAGCCGGGCTAACATGCACGCCGCGAGAACATTTTGGCGACGCTTATGTCGTGCTTTTGTCTCGTTTTCGCACGAGTAAGAGCGAGACAAAAGAGTAGACAAAATTTTGTCGTGGCGCGCATGTTAGCCTGGCTGGTGTCACCTTGATAGCCTCCTCCAGCGCGGGCATGGCAGCGGCCAGGTCCCTCATGGCCGCGTCGGCTAGCTTCTTGCACTGAACTTCCTCTTCCATGGTCTTCTTGCTCCTAGCCGCGACGCTGCGCTGTTGTTCGTCGGCGTTGCGTTGCTGAACGTTGATCACGCCCATGTATTCGATACATTGTTCCGTATATAACCCAACTTGGACCTGGAAGGAAATTGGAAAATATTTTTCTGATCTGAATAGAAAATTTCTAGCACATTGACAATAAGGTTAAACAGAGGTTTAGTGATGTATACCCGTAGTTTGCTAATCATGTATTTTGTTATGTTATGTTATTGTTATTTTATTTTTTTTTGGGGACATAGCACCATCCCAAACTAAGCAGAGCTTGTACTATGGGTACTAGACAATTATTTATATATTAATTATTATATACTTTTTTTTGTAAATACATACTTATTATACATAGGACACCCAGACAACTGTTACTCAGCTTGATATGATTGTGTCTTAAGAGATGAACTTACATTTTGCTATAATGCTGACTAGCAGTACTATAATAAATGCTACAGTTTTAATATTAACGACAGGGGTGTTATAAGTTTGACGTGTTTCTGTGTGTGTGTCTGTGTGTGTGTGTATTTTAGTTTTTTTATTTGAAAGGTGAATTAGTCGGGAGTGTTCTTAGCTATGTTTGATGAAAATCGGTCTAAGATGGCCGCCGCCACAAAATAGCAAATTACATATTTTTTCACAACTCCCTCAATATGGGTATCAAATGAAAGGGCTTAACTAGGAGAATACTATGCACTATGATAATTTGCAAATCCAAGATGGCCGCCACCACAAAATGGCAAATTACATTTCGCGTCGGGGGTTTCCAAAATTTTTAAATTTCATAAAGCCGATACTCATTATTTTTATTGGAGAGTTTACACGAGCATCCGGAGTATCGGTTTATGATGTAGATCCGCACCTGTGCCTCGGCGAGCTCCTCGGACATCTGCCCCACGAGGCGCGTGGTCTCCTCGACCTTTCCGAGCCCATTTCGCAGCTTGTTCGCTTGCAGAGCAATCTCGAAACGTTTCGCCGCCAACATCCTGGCAGAACACACACAACAAGACAGTTGAAGGAAACTCTCAACCGTTTACATCACCCGTTACCTTGTGCTATTTCATGTTACTTTAATAGAACTTTATACCCAATATGGTAACCAAGTAACTACTTCGATATTACACACAAAAAAGTTGAGTTAAAATGCAACACTGAGTTTACGGATTCTTGAGTCCACTAATGACTTGAGTTAGTAACCTGTCGATTATTTTCCTACTGCAAAATTTGATATAAGATCTATATCTAGGATATGGATGACGTACTCTTTGTACCCGGCCACGAGCTCAAGGTAGTTGGTGGGTGTGACGTAGTTGGTCCTCCTCATCTCCTGCCACATCTTGACGGAATACTTGCCGACCGACGAGTGGATCAGAGACATGATGGACGCCACGGACGCTCGCAGGATGTCCTCGCGACTCTCGATCAAGGACTCCATCCTGCGAATCTGTAAAAACGATGGGTACATCCAATTCTTGCCAACTTAAAACTATAGTGTGCAATCCATTACCCAGGGTTGGCTTTAAGCGCATATAATATGTCGTTTTTTTTTTTTATTAATTTCAGGCAACAAGGCCCATAGAAAAATATATAATGCAATACATAAAATACTATAACCTCCACATCTTATTAGCACAATTAGAAAGAAAGAAAGAAATAATAAATTTTATTTAACACGTAAATGTACACGCAATTACGACACTTATCTATAAAACTAGACAGAGGTGTACTAGTGTACATCCATAGTTTGCCGGTATGTTTAAGTCCCATGTAATACGGGGCGAGCCTATTGCCATTAACTGGGCACAAATTCTAACTTCGAGATGCTACTGAGAATTTCATAGAAAAATCCAATTCGCTTTGCTCGACCTGGGCTCGAAAAGCTCGAACACAGGATCTTCGAACACGCTTAGGACCAATAAGATAATGATCTGTATCTATGGAGTCAAGTTACCCTGGGTCCAGTGATGGAGGCCAGCAGTTCGACGCCGTGCAGGAACTTGTATGCGACCTCCAGCAAGGCCTCGCGCGGCCACTCCAGGAACCAGTTGGTCGTGGTCGCGTTGATCAGCGCCGGGTACTGGCGGATGCGGTTCCTGTGGTGAACAGTATTTGAAGAGATAGAAAGGTTTCTGGTCGCTAAAATCTACTATGTTTGAGTAGTAAATATACATACCTTTCCACCTGCATCCTTGAAGGGTTATGCAGACCTGTCCTGATTTCTTCACAGTTCGCTTCATCTATGCCCACCAACCTCCCCTTAAATAATAAATATGCTCATCGGTGTAAGGTGCTCCTAATCTTGACTTTTTTGAAAATGTGAGCAATTTGGCTGTTATATGTTCGCCAAAGTCGACCTTAGGATCGTAGCAAGTCTATAGCTACGTACGTATGCATTGACGGCTGTGGATGATAATGACGACGATGCTATTAAAATGAGGATACTACCTGAACTCTTCGCCAATAGGGCTGAAGCAGAGAACGATGTGCAGACTGCTCTTGACTCTTTCCACTAGGAACAAGTACACTACTTCATTCGTCTGCATCAAGTTTGCCGCTTTCATCGGTTTCTCTAAGGCGGTTTTTATCTGTTCAAATAAAGATATACTAAGGGGCATGTTTCACCACCTCCCAGTAAGTTCCTGTTAAATTACCTGACAGATAATTTGATACAATCTATCTATCTATTCAGCCGGTAGCACCCACTGCTGAGTAAAGGCCTCTTCTCTATTACGCCAGTGTTGCCGATCTTGTGCAAGTCGCACCCACAGATTTCCTACTGCCCTCACAATGTCCTCGATATATCGACAAAAGAAAAGTCAAGTGGATATGAGTTGGTTAGGTATGCATTAAATTATGTATAAAGCTGTTTTCTGTCTTAGGCATATTCGTTTACACTACTGATTTTCTGTGAAAAACTGTAATTGGCCGTATTCTGTTATACATTGTGCATTTGATTGTTAGCTGTAAGTTTTCCTAAAATAATAAAATAAAATAAATCACAGAGCAAACGCCCTGTAATCGTTTTACATCTCTTGGCCACCATTCGGCAACTGTTTTGCTACAATTTTGTAATTTTAGAGAAAGAAAAATACGATCTTAGGCTTGGTTTGGACCTCTACCAACGCTAATAAAAACTTTAATCTACCTAGTGCCAACTACCATGAACTATTAAAAGTTTAGAACAAAGCGTACATCTTCAAACTCATCAGGTTTGTAAAGATTGGTGACCTCTCCACTGCTCAGCAAGTTGTTTATGATCTCCGTGAACGTCTCATCAGCGATTTGCGTGTCCGAGAATATGAATGTGGTCTTCTTCTGGTCCACGCCGCAACTCGTGTATAGAAGCTGGTGGGGGAGGGAGTAAAACTTGATCATTGTGATCTCTTCTTCTTCGTGTCGATGGTATGACTTTTTAAAATTAAATTTGGTGATCATTGTAATGGAATGTTTCATAGACAACAAACGGTGGCGCCACCAATAGGGCTCTGCGCCACTTGTTGCTGTTTCGAACCCAACACGGAACAAATATTTGTATGAACTATCTACAACGGTACCGAACGTAGCTATCCTGTAGAAAAAACTAACCGAAGCTCATCACCAAGCTCCTCTAAAGTCTTGGCTCTTCGACAGAAAAAGAAATAATTAGTTTTTGCCATTATTCCAAAATCCCAAGTTAATAATTACCTTCAGATCTTCCCTGAAGTCCTTGACGCCATAGGTTTTAGTAACGATCACTGTGAACGAGACGTACTCGCATATGTACGTCGCTACTCGAGTTAAGCACGTTCGTCCAGAACCACCTATAAAATTAATTATTATTAGGCAATGATAAAAAAGGACGTGAACTTGTGGCTTAGTAGCAATAACCCTCATGATCGGTAGATCTAAAAGGTTAAGGATGTATTCACAGGGCGTTTTCGACGCAGATAACGCGCGTTTAATGAGACTGCTCGCTAACTACGCAATCTAAACGAGATTCAGTCGCAGCCAGTTTGATCTTTGAATCACGCCATGCTCCCGGACCATCGAACAAGGGAACACCAAGTGTGACACTCGAGTCCAACATGTCGACACCTCTCCTAGAGCTGGTGATTCTATGACGATTCTCTGCACGATAAAAAAACTACAATAAAGAACAAACCAATGCCAACGCAGAGCATGTTCCCCCTGGGCTGCGAGATGACGCGCACGATGCGGCAGATGTGCTCGATGGCGTCCTTGAACAGCACCAGGTCCATTTTAACTACGCCCGGGCAGCTGTTGTACTCATCCATCTGATTCGTAATGTATCTGGGGCAAATTCAAATTCAATTTAAAAAGTGGACCTTATGAAGAAGATCCCAGAAAGAAACTACATAAACACTTATATTAAAATATATAATATAGTTTTGAGGAATAATAGGAAAATATTTAAAAAAGCCGTTTTTAATTCATTTGTACAGAAGTTCATACTTCTACTACAGCGGTTTCAGCAATGCGTTCAGTCAGTCAGCCAGTCAGCGTCTAACTTTACATAACCGATGAAACGCCACTCCACCTTCTGGCGAAATGCGGATCAGAGATACACAAGGGCAGCGCTCATCTAGGGAAACATTTCCTAAACCCAGATGAAATAAAGGAGCTCACTCCTAAAACAAATCCTGCATTTTATTTAAGCCGCAATCATCAAGCGGCGATCACAATAGACCAACTAATAGGTTGCAGTGATACTATAGCCGCAAACAAATAATAAAAAAAACTTTACATATAACCAAAGGCGCTAAGGTCTGTTTTATCTTTGCATCCCCTCCCCATTATTACTTACTTGCGCAGCGCTTCGGGGTCATTCATGTCGTCATACACTTCGTAAGGGTTGAGGAAGTGTCCGAACAATGGCGGACTCTTGGTCGGACACAGCGCGTGGAACGTCAGCTCGAAGTGCTTGCCCAGCATTTCGCCCACGTGGTTCATGAACCAGTCCCGGTCCCTGGCGAACCGTAAAAGGAGCGGTGTATAAACCCCGCAAATTGACATAACTGCTCCCAGTTCGCGTAAGCACCACAAGCCGGCAAGTACGCATGCTATGCCTATCCATTGAATAGTTATTAATAAAATGCAACCGGGGGTTTTTCAAAAAGGGAGTTAATAGGTTTACTAAGCTATCAAGCGAGCCGCGTGTTTGATTACCACCCTTGTGGTATAACAATAAACGAGGATGGACACAGACTGCCTTGTGTCTCAAATAGTCTTTAGGGGTACGAGTGAAAGTTTGGATAACAGCTCGTAATATTATAAATGCGAAACTAAAGCTGTCCGTCTATGTGTTACTTATTTACGTTTGAACTTGTTTCAGTAAAATTGTAAAAATTTTCAAAATTTTACTTTTGGCAACAATTTTGCTAGGATATTCTCAGTGGCAGCTCGGAGTCTGGTTTTATGCTCTGTTGATGGCAATAGGCTCGCGCCTTAATTTCTTGGGACCTAAAATTATACCGGCGAACTGTGTATGTAATGTACATAACTCCATCTTTGCTTAATGATGATATGTGTATGTAGCTACCCTACACAACTGTACTATTTTTTTTTACATACACTATCGGCTTACGTTTGACCACTACTACTTTTCACCAAGAAATAAACGAAGCAAGATAATGGACTCACTTCTCTTCAGTGAGTCTGTCGCAGAAGACTCTGAAGCACTCGTGTATCCACAGCCGCAGGAACCGAGCCTTTGTGTTCGTGTAATCTTTATTGCTACGCAGTAGACCCTGTAAATACGTAAATTTTATACGAGTACGTTTACCTATATTCAACTTGGCCATATTACTTATTAACGTCGATTACACACGCGATTACACCCGCGACTTATTAACGTTATTCTATACTAACAACGTCAGAGGTAAAATTGACTTTATATCTTCTTCCTACGCATGTACCGCATGCCCAACTTCTCCACGGCAAGAAAACACATCACTGATAACGTAGTGCTTGTAAAACTCTTGTGACTAGAGATGGGCAGATCGGTAAAAAATGGGAAAGGGTAAAGTAGGTAAAAACCCAAAAATACCCATTTTGGATAAGGATTAAGTTAGATAGTAATTATATTTGATTGATTAAAAAATAACATGTGGTATGTTTTCAATTTCAATTAAACCATAATGATAATAAATATATAGCGTAGAGCCAGCGCACATGGACTTTTTAACTAACTAACCAAAATGCTATATTATTATGTCATCACTGGTAAACACACACTGGTTGAAGACTTTTGTCTTAAGGTACAGTGTTATAGTTGACGAGAAGACGTTGCGAAATTTCCCGAACTCTGCCCAGTCAAGTCGGATTCGATGAGTGACCTCTTTCTCGAAGTTGGATGTACCTTTTTTTTGTTGGGTGGGTATATTTAGTGGGTCTAGAAGTCAGTTTGTAAACGCACCCACTACGTATGTACAGGAGTATATGTTTTAATATTAACTTACTTGGAATATCTTGGAGATGTCTCTCAAGTTGAACAGGTAGTGCATTTTGCTGGGTGTAGGCAGCAGCTTAGCTACTATGTTGTTGAACATGTCTATAGAAGCTATCAACACGGTTTTGCCTGTTTCAAAAACAATGATATTTTTTTACCATTGTTCATTTTTTCTCGAGCAGTGTTAATGGCAGTTTGGATTTGTTCGCGGTTGATGGCAATAGGCTCGACTCCTAATACATAGGACCTAAGCATATAGACTAACTGTGATTGTACATTAGTGAACCTTCGAGGAATGCAGCACATCTTATGTGATTGTGACGTCCTAGCAACGAAACGGATGAGTCTGCTCGGCAACGGGTACCCTACGCCAGAAGATTTTTTTTCTTCTAAGATGAAGATTCTTTCTTCTAAGTGGGTTAGTCGCCTTTATCAACTACGTCTTCAAACAGTAAAGAAGATACAGTAATGGGGACAACACAAAAGATCTCATTGGGTCGAAGTGTTACTGGCTCATAAAAGCCAGCACCAACAGCAAGATAAGGAACTTTCGAGAAATACTTTAGGTTATATTAAAAATCATGTCTCTAATCTAAAACTTACCAACAGACTTGGTCTCCTCGTCGAAGTCCTGCAGGTGCTGGCCCAGCATGGTGCCGAAGATCTTGACGAGCTGCTGCTGCGTGGGCGGCGGCAGGAAGAAGGCGTGGAAGCACGACAGCAGGCGCGGCGGCAGCGGGGAGCGCGCGCCGCCCGGCGGGCCCGCCGCGCCGCACAGCACCATGTTCTGCCACATCACACATATTCATGCTTCTAAATAGCTTTCTGTACCTCGAACATGAATTTTTCTCACTAAACTCGCTCGACGCCGTAAAATATTTATACGGAAAACCCTCCAACGCCTCTAGCGGTTGCGTAACGAACAAAATCGGCTATGAGATTACAACGTTTCAATGCGTAAAAAACCTATCGAATGCTATTCTATGAAACTCATGGTTAAGGTACTGATGTTGACTGGTAAATGCAATCTTTAAACATTGCTATCGCCATCATCTTTTTTTGAATACACAATTGTCTCACGTTTGGCCGCTATGCCTGCGTCCATCTTTCATCAGTCTTCATGTTCATAAAGTAAAAGCTAAATGGCACACTGGTCTTACTATGACTTAAAATCTTACTGCGAAGGAAATTCCCAGCAGTTCCACTGGTAGGACTACTCGATAAGACTGACTACTGAGAATTGGTCGTCAATTCATCGTTATCGTGATCATCACAATTATTATCATACTTTCCATCATCATTGTCGTCAACGTTATTAATTATCATCATCGCATAATAATTATCATCATTCAGTCAGTCAGCGCCAACATTAACATTAACGATATCATCATTTTTATAGTCGTCTTTAACGTCATTAATATATTTACCCATAATATCAAAGCTTAAAATCCTATTGCCAGGTAAGCCAATATAAATGTTGATGATGATTATATGAACTACATAAATACCTTGACGTTCTTGCGCCACTGTTTGGCTCTATCGAACCAGTAGCCGTAGTCATGCCACAGTCTCACAAGCTCTAGAGGTGGTTGGGACCCGTAGTAGTCACGAACTGGCATGTTGATATCATCCATGAATGCTATCATTCTCTTGCCTGTAGAGTATGATATAATATATATTAGGCTGGAATAGATACCCTTTGAATTGTTAATAAAAAATTCGAATTTGAAAGGTTTCTCAAGTCAATGTTTATTTGATCAAATAGCTCTAGCATTCCATAACTGCCGAAACAAGCTCGCGGAATCATGGTCTCTGTTAAAGTCCGGACATAGTATCACATTATGTGAGTCACAATGTCTGAAATGGCCTTTTGAAGAAAAAGCAGCTTTGAAAAGACCAGTCCCAGCCGACGGCACGAATTCATCAGTCCTTGTGTAGCTTAACCAATGTTGAAAGTTTTTGAATGACTTTCTTGAACATGCAGGTTTCCTATTAATCTTTAAACCAGGGTAAACGGGATTGATGAACATAGAAAGTTGTGTGCCAGGATCGTAGCAAGTGGAAAGCTCTATAGCTTTATAGTCTCTGCCTACTGCCTGTGAAGCTATGTATGTATGTAAACGAGATTATAATGCCAATAAAGAGTGGCTCGCAACTGCATCTTTCTATTATTGGGTTAATATGATTAATCGATTGGTAAAACTAAACTCACCTCCAGCTGGCACATAGTTCCCTTTGGTCCTCTTCTCAAGGCGGGACTCTATGATGTCCTGCACGTTAGCTGCCGTGGTCTGGGCAGACATGTTGATGACTTGGGTGCTGTACCTGTGACACGAGGAAAACATTTGAGGTCCTTAAGTAACATTTACATAATCGTGATATGACACACAAACATTCCCTTATTTACTGAGGTACTAAACTTGACGTACTTTATGACGTAATAATAATATAATAAACGAGTCTTTGTGATAGTGGGAAACTTGAAAATCAATTAACTACCATTGTAGACACACTTGAAGAGTCCATAGGAAATTTCTAATATTTATTATATTTTGGCGTGTGCTTCAACACTTATTATAAAGATAACGAGGTGCGGAAACTGGTGGAGAGCGGATATGTCGTTAATTTTTTAAAGCTATTGATGATTTCAAACACGTAAAATTTGTACCAATGAAACTGTAAATCAAAACAAAAAATAAGGAGGCTAGCGTATTAGAAGTTGAACAGCCATATTTTCATGGTAACTAATAAATAAACATCTTGGGACATTTTACACAGCACCATCTAGTCTCAAACTAAGCAGAGCTTGTACTATGGGTAATAATACTTATATGTATACATTTTTTTTGTAAATACATACTTATAATGTATAAGAAACACTCAGACAAACACAAACACTTAAGTTCATGACATAAATGTTTATGTCCTGTGGGAATCGAACCCACGACCTCGTGATGAGCAGTCCGGTACTCGAACCACTAGACCACAGACGTCGTCAAATTCTAGAAGGCCCTTACTTGGTAGGGTCCAGGCTGGCCAGTGTCCCCTGTATGAGGTAGGTCTTGCCGGTGCCTGTGGGACCACCCACCAGCACGCCGTAGCCCGCCTTCAGCATGTCCAGCGCTAGGATCTGCACGCGGATGAACTCGACCGTCGGCACCAGGATGTTGTGGAAGCCGGAGCTGGAGGAACCACCAACTTACCGTGATTCTGGTCGATACTATTAAAATTACAGCTATGATACGCAGTCTGATTACGCTATAGCCAAGAGCGATACATATGCGAATGTATGAAATCATGACATGAGTACAGCTCAACCGATTAGGAAATTTTTGTTTTTGTTGTGTCCATATTTGTCAGGACAAGGTTTGTATGAAAGTATTGTTTTGGGGAAACAGCGCATGCGTCACTAGTTTAAAATAAATAAAATCTTAGTATGACCAATTTTCAACCTAGTTTCATGCAAGCACAATGTGCCAATATTTTCCAAGACCCTCTTTTCTAAACAAACCAACAGCTGTTCTGTCTCAAATTGTCGATTGTACTAACGTGGGGTTAAATCTCCAGTTATCAGGCAGCTTCTCCTCCCAGGGTTTGAACTGCCGCAGTCTCTCGTCCACATAGTAGTCGTAGATAGTGTCCTTGAGCGGGAAGATGCCCTCGTGCTCACGGACCCAATTGTCCAGCTTGCGGCGGGGCTCGTCCTCCAACGTCGCGCATACCGACCAGATCATGCTGCATACGACCATAACATATAAAAAAATAGCAGGAATGAGATTTGCTGGGTTTATGAAAAGGGAAGGGTTTATACCGAAGGGAAGATCAACAACTAAGCTTCGAAGATTAGTTATTGGGCACAGCGGGTCCGAGCATGCATTAATACATTTTCAAATACCACTAAAACTGAATTCAAATAAAAGTAATAGTAAAACTGACGCAAAGAGGAATCTCATCTTGGTGAGTCCCTCGATGTCCTGCTCCTCGTCGGGCTGCGGCGGCTGCGGCTCGGGCTGCAGCGCCAGCAGGCGGCACAGCCCGCGCACGCCCGTCAGCTCCTGCCCGCGCACGCTGGCGCCCTCCGACAGCTGCAGCCGCTTCAGCTCCAGCACCGGCGTCAGGATCGTCAGGAAGTGACGCCGCAGCTGCAGCCAACTACCTACTAGTACTATGTTGGACTCGGCTTCCAGTCTAACCAGATGTGACTGAATAGTAGACCACCACACCCTAGGCAACCAATTTCTGGGCAACACCGATATTCGAAGGATAGACTGCTTTTAACTACCACTAACGATTGTGATAGTTTCTAGTATGACAACCAGGACTGACTAGCTACATTTTATTTCATCTTTTATGGTCTTTCTCTATGTCTCTTACTAAAATTAGTATTTCTATGCAATATTAACTATTATTGGTAATCTTCTTCTGTAGTAACATTATTATGAATAAATCTGTTCTTACCAGCTCCCTATAATCAGGACTTTCGACGGTGTCGAGCCAGGAGTTGACGTAGGGCCACCAGCCCCAGTCTTTGTAGTCATTGTACACCATGCCGTTGCGAGACACCGTGGCTGGTGAGGCCACTGCCAGGTCCAATGTCTCGATTAATAACGTCACCTGAATTTGGAGAAACATCTTTTTCACTGTAGTGGTGATTCTTATTCCCGAATAACGGCGCCGATACACACGTCATGCTCGTGAACAGGTGCTGTCTGGCGGGGTCGGTCAGCTCTTACTGCAATGACTATCTTCTCCTTTTATTTTTTAACTGTTACCATTTATAGCTAGCTATATTTTAAGAGTGACTATGGAGTTTCTTGCCGGCTCTTCTCCATAAGTCTCACTTTTTAGAACCTTGCAACTAGTTTGACTATTCAAAAGTGCTTATTTATAAGGTCTAATTGACATAATTTGATTAATATATTCTATAGCGCAGTAACACGGCGTGCGATGTAGGTATACTCAACTTTCACTCGGCACGAACATTAGCACCATACTGTACTTAGTGTACTGACTCAAAGTACACGAATATACATAAATTATACCTGACTGAGGTGTCTGAGACTCGCTTTCGCCCGCAACTTCAAAATAAAACAAGGACTATAGCACTCCTCTAGCTATCTATCTGTATATACAAATATAAGATAACGTTGAATTACCTGAGCCGGCATAGATATTCTCTCACTGTTGACCAAAGTAAGTAGTTTGTTGTCATCCATCACAGAGTTCAAGTTCTCTATCCAAATGGCGTCAACTGGACCATCAAATATGATCCACTTCATATCCGGAGACTCGTCTACAGGACAATATAAATCAGAGTCAAACGTTTAATAATGGCTGATTTTACCTTAAAACGCGACGAGACGTAAGAATCTCTTATTAATATGATATTATATCACCCCTACGAATACATTAAAAGAAAAAACGTTTAATGGCCATCCGGTGCACTGAGGGTCGTTAGCCCAGCTGACTGCAATTACAACTACAAAAGGAGATGGAACATGTTAACCCTTCAAACATTAAGCTGGAAACCGACCCGAAGTTCCAAGCAACCCCTATCGGCCTAACCAGCACGGATAATATTTTACGTCACGCGGGATAAATGATATACGCCACGACCATGACAGATAGTTCGGTACAATCACCAGATTCCATCAAGAGTTGGTGATTTCCCTGAACTGATTCCTGGTACAGTTCAAAGTAAGAATACAAAATACCTTGACAAGTGGTCCTCATAATAGAAGACAAGACTCCATCCTTCCATTCTCCGGTAGCCAAGTTATACTCCCCGTAGAGTTCACCCAGGGTCAGTGCTTTAGGGTTGATGGGGAAGGGGTGCACGACCTCGAAGCCGGGCTGCTTCTCACGGTGCAGTCGCGTCAGGGTCGCCGCCAACATCTTCCACGACGTGGACTTGGCTGTGTTGGTGTCGCCGAGGAGAATGCTTGAGTGGCGAGAGTTCTAAATCATATATTTGTTTTGTTAGGATCTACGAATATTCGAATTCAATGGGAGCAAAATTTATCTTAGTTTATTTATTTGGGACAAATATTTATAGGTACTTATTACGTGAGACCTGAACAGCGGTCTGTTCACTGCCAACTGTAGGTATACATTAGTACGCCTCTGCCTTACCCTTCTGGTAATACAGGCGTGATAATAGTTTTATACACAGAAATAATTCAAATAAACCACTAACCTTTGTCTCGTATGTCTGTATAACTTTATGCAATGCTGCCTTAACGGGTTGAAGACCGACGAGCCTCATCTCAGCTGTGATAGCCGTCTCCAGCAATTCGTAATCCAGGGTAGGGATCTCCACGTCGGGGAAGATGTCCTGCATGATGCCGTCGAATAATGGCACATCCTTAGCCGTGAGCCGGGCTACATTCATGTCTCGCATTGCTAGGATCACCATCTGCAGACAACTTGGTGCTTAACCACTAACTTTGATTAATACTAAGAGCATTTTTAACTGCCTCATTGGTCTAGTGGTCCCAAGGGGGACTGCTACGTTAGAGGTCCTGGTTTTGATTGATGGATTCCTGCCTGGCTAACATGCGCACCACGACAAAATTTAATCTACTCTTTTGTCTTGCTCTTTCTTATGCGAAAACGAGACAAAAGGGCGATTTAAGCGTCGAGAAAATTTTCTCGAGGGGCGCATGTTAGCCCAGCTGGTCGAGCAGTGTTGAAATTCCCTGTAGCAGCTTAGGGTTTGGATTTGTGCCTGTTTAATAGCAAACCTAAACCTTTTGCAATTCCTCAACAAACAAATTCCATAATTATGTAGCTCGCCATACCTCTTGTTCAGGTAGATTAGGGTACGCCCTCCTCTTGACGCCGGCATATCGGAGCAGCGCGACCATGGACCGCAGCCCGAAGTCGTAGTGGTCCTGTTTGGAGAGCTGCTGCATAGCCAGCTGATATAACGTAAATACCTAGAATTAAGCAACAGGTTTAAGCAGGCGATTCTAGTTTAAAAATAAAATAGCTAAAACCTCTATACGACAGAACCTAAGACCGTAAGGAGTTCGCAATCGTGATAAGTTTATAGGCATGTTCCCTAAAATGAATAAATATACCGACTTCTTTATTACGTTAGACCATAAGGGAATTTCTTGTGGGATATTATCACTAACCTACCAACAAATAAGGTGGTCCCTTCTAAATCTCTTGACCACCGCAGACGGGTCCAACAAATCAGCTATGAGTGGATTTTGGTGTACGGCCACTTCATGTACCTACCTACTGATACAGTTATTAATAAACTAAAAAATAAGCTTTACCTTCTTAGCATTAACTTTATAAGCGGTGAACCCGTCAGAGAAGAGCGTGTTCTCCGCAATGATGAGAGAGTCTGGCACACACATGGCGATGGGCCGGAACATAGACTTCAGATTGTCTGGCAACTCAGTTCGCCCCGCATAACTGTGGCGAATGAAACCTTGTAGAATCGTAAAGTATTATCGACCAGATATCCTCCGAATAATTATAAGTACTCGAGACTTTAGCTCTCTGTAGGTGGTGAGAAGATAGATGACGCATTTACGAAGAGTTGTCTCCTAGATCATTATTAACATCCACGTGGCAAGAGTTCCTTGATCCGATATTATTAATGTAAAAGTAATACCTACTACCTAATATCGTTAAAAATTATTTTTATTTACATCGAGTTTACGAAGACAGCAAGACTTGTGATTATCTCCAGACACTTATTCTCTAATATTTTTCTCAGTAGCTTATAATGCACGTATACAAACTGCGTGATAAGGAACTTCGAAAATGTATGGAAGTAAGATAGCTGCGCTCACCCAGGATTCATAGTAATGAATATGCCGCAGTTTGGATCCAGTTTGATATCGGCGCCCTCGAACATGAACCTTTTCTGGAAGAGGGACAGAGCCAGTAGCACCGCCAGGATCTGCTGCGCCACCACCGACAACACTTCGATGTTGATGCGGTTGAACTCGTCGAAGCAACCCCAACAACCGCTTTGTGCGATACCTAGATGTTCAGATAATTATATTTGCTAGACCTAGTTTGGCTGCGTTCAAGGAACTAAGGTAGCAGAATCTAAAATGTACGAACATTGATATGAAATCTGGTTTCAGTGTCTGCACACAGTTTTTAGTCGGTATGGGTCCGACATACCGCTTTTTCCGGTGGCAGGGAACTACGACGATTTTCCACACCGTAAGAAAAAAAAAAACAAAAATATATTTTAACCCGTACTCTCGTGACGTCTGTGATGTAAGTAAGTACTATAATGCAGAAATCTTAGTGAACATCAGTCATCATCTACAACCAGATTAAACTTACTAAAGGGTATTGTAATTCCACCGGTGTGTGCGATAGTGGAATCTGATTGATGCATTGAGGCTATACAATACACCAGTTCAAAAATCCTATTCCAATATATCCGCTACTCAGGACGGCAAAGGC
Organism: Acronicta psi; assembly: GCA_946251955.1. NCBI lineage: Eukaryota > Metazoa > Arthropoda > Insecta > Lepidoptera > Noctuidae > Acronicta > Acronicta psi. Next base: position 14,065,284 of record OX276475.1, on the reverse strand, counting down.
GTAACTTCCAGTGGAAGAATGGACTCTTTAGAGTTAGACAATGTTTTTGTGAATGTGTGTTGTGGGAAAAGGCTAGGAAGAATTACCAGAAAAGCATTTGGCCATGGATTTGTAGTCGAGTCCGTCAGAACAGTTGGTGACGACCACCCATCTGGCCAGCGCTCTGCCCAGGTCCTTCACGGTCTCAGTCTTGCCGGTGCCTGCGGGACCCTGGGGACTCCCGCCACGGAACAGATGCAGAGCAGTCGTTAAGGTTATGTAGCATCTAAGGAACATTGGCCACTGTATAGTTCAGCTGACTTTTGAAGATATCATAGAGATAACTTCACAGTCAAATCCTACCTTGGGTCTAAAATAAGGTAAGAAATTCACGTATGTGGTTCTGACGACAATAGGCTAGTGGACAGTTTATTTTTATAGTCTCATATTAACGTTGACCATGAATAGAGCCGATCAATAAAAACAAAATTAAAATAAGTTAATAAGAACGAATTTATGATCATTTTAATTTTATGCTAGACAGAGATCGCACTATACTGACAAAATGACGTCAAACCGTGCGTGCGCCACACAAATTCAATACTAAACACTCGTTTTGCGGGAAAGGGACAAAGCATCCCCACCAAAAACTTCAAATGCTTATATCTTAAAACTTTATTGGCCGATTTAAATGATTGTTTCAGCGGGTATACGTTTTATTTTATTATATTTTTCCCAAGTCTGTTATTTTTGAAGAAATCAAACACCAGTCCACTACCCTATTTTTAATTTTCGGTCACCTGTCAGTTAGTGGTGTAATGACGAGCCGTCCAGAGTTGCCTATGTACTCGTACGTATAAACAGAGTTGGTGTTCGTCTGCTTGATGTAGCAGTCTTCGCGCTCGCGGTCCCAGTAGAACTTCAGCTGGGAGAACCACTCGAACGCGGTCACGTTCATACAGCCTAAATTGCAAACCGTAAAATTACTTCACTGACAGAAATAATTTCCAATTCTTGTATGTAGTTTTAGTGATTTTGTGACAAGATCAATGTTTTCTCTCTTCTTTCAATCAAATATATTAATCTCGTTTGCGCTAAATATGGTAGTAATCGGAACATCCTACTCGTAAGTCGAAAAAAGTTGTGAACGTCAGTGGTAAATAATTATTATATGAGCTATCATATTCTATTAGTATACCTAAGCCATAGTGTAATAAAAAAAGTCTTCAATTCCATGGTACCTACCTATTAGGAATCCTACTAAGAGAATTAATCTACTGCAGTCTACCAAAACGAAGCTGCGGCCAAAATAGAAAATATAAATAATCATAAAATACACACTCACCCATTTTATACATCTTATCTACCGTGTCCCTAGAGTGTATCTCAATGACGCATAGCGCGTTGACTTTAGCGCGCAGGATCTTGGATATCTCTTTGCGAGACATCATCTGAAGAGTAGTGAGGATTATGTTCTGCTTCTTGCGCAATTTCTTTAGAGGTTTCTTCTCTTTCATGATCTCGCAGCGACAGAGAGTGCGAGTGCAGTCGGAGGTCCACTGGATCTGGTTTTGAAGTGCCAATTAAGTAATCGCTAACAAAATACCTATTATACCCAAGTTCTTCGGTGCATATAACATATACTAGACCAAATTATATTAAAATACTAGCTATGTTAAGCACAATGCTGGCATTTTTAAGTCCAAGAATAATAAGAGGATTATGTAGAACTTACATACCAGCGAATTGTGGGTGCAACTACTGAAAGCTGCTTCTGAGAATTTTATAGAAAACCAACATGCTAGTCCTGGACATCAGACCAAAGACTCCAAGCGTAGGCAAATAGCCAAGTCGCTCTTGCGACCACCAGCCTAGGTATTCATATTAAGCAATATTCGCATGACAATAACAAAATTACTTTCATATCATATAACCTAAATTAAAAATTTTGAAAACCCCCGACAGGAAATGTAATTTGCCATTTTGTGGTGGCCGCCATCTTGGATTTGAAATTTATCATAGTGTATTCTCCTAGTTAAGCCCTTACATTTGATACCCATATTGCGGGAGTTGTGAAAAAATATGTAATTCGCTATTTTGTGGCGGCCGCCATCTTGGACCGATTGCCGACCGTTTTTGCGTCGGGGGTTAAAAATACCGAGCCATATTACTCGGGGCTTCGCATAGTTTCCTGGTTTCGCATAAAGCTCTCTATCTCTCTCTCGCTCTATCTCCCCTGCTTTGTATGTTTTTCAACAAGTGTAGCTCACATGTCCAGTTACCGAACAATGCTATGCAGTTGCTACATGTGCAGCTCACAGTTGCAGTTACCTTAATTTTATTCTGCCCTAAGGTATGTACATTATTACGATTAAAGTTGCTTTACCTTACTGGACGTGATACCAAGTTGCCCAGGCCAGTCGTTAATCCACTGCTCTCTTTGATAGCGGCATTTCCGTAATGCTGCTCTCGTCAATATCAATTGCTAGAAAACGTAATTGTTGTTTTTGTCACTCAGTCTGCATTATTTGTGTCTTTTGGCGTTACAACGCTTACAACTACTATAACGCGTGGTAATCGTAGGTATATACTATTAACACTGCTATTACCCGACCCAGAAATGATTTAATACAGGCTAACATTGCCTTTTTTCGAGAGACGTCCACTAGTCAACTGAAAAGACCAGCTACGCGGCTGATCCTTTGAGTTATAGCGGTGATCGGTACCCAAAAGGCACGATACTTTAGCATAATCTACTATATAAAAATAAGTCGGGTTTTCCTTCCTGACGCTATAACTCCAGAACGCACGAACCGATTTCCACGGTTTTGCATTCGTTGGAAAGGTCTCGGGCTCCGTGAGGTTTATAGCAAAGAAAATTCAGGAATTTCAACAGAAAAGCGGGTTAAAAAGGTTATCAAGACCACCGCTGAAGCCGCTGGCGGAAAGCTAGTTGTTTTTAAGTTTAATGCTTCATTCGATAAGTACTCATTCAGTCCACTCGGCTGTACTTTTCCGACATGCGGTAGTTGCAGGACTCATCAGAGCCATTCGTCTTAAGTCTAGTCATGTTGAACTTACCTACATAATATCTTCACAACTACAGTGCCAGTCGTCACTAACATCTGTCAGTCTAGGTCAGCACCAGATATATCGGGACATACAAAGTTCAAAATGATCGAAACAACTAAGAAAATTAAACTATATCTCAATGGCACAAGGAATATTTCAGAACGAACACATTACACGGCAACTGTCATTCTGAAATAAACTTTATCACATTAAGATAAAGTTTAATTTTCTTAGTTGTTCCGATCATTTTCAACACATTGTATGTCCTGATATATCTGATGCTGACTGCATCTACTCGTATCTACAGGGTCTAACTACCGTAACTATCTACTACCCTATAACAGTGTCAACATCTCACATCTCTAAGCACAATCCGCATGGTATGCTCAAGTCCAAGGAGCCACACTTCAGCAGGCCCGTCCAGCACCAAGTTGTACTTCCACTCAATGCACTCTCCGTCTTCCGACGTCATGGCCTTCGCCACTGGCAGGCCTACAGGATTCTGTAAATGTAGTATATGTGTGTCTAAAAGGTATTTTGACAGTACGATAATGACTACGTACGCAACATTATCATTATCAAACAGTTGCTGTTAGGCCAAGCATTCGAAAATCCTAAATTCTCCCCACAACCTCCATGACGGTACCGCACTGGTACAAGAGTGTGGATATAAGAAGTATGCTGTCTAAATTCAATGTAATATTATTCAAATACACTTAGCACTGCATTTTTTTTTTTTATTATATTCATTACATACCTACATATATCTTTACAGGTACTTATATTACCTAATACAATAGTGTACAGTGAAATTAAAACTGTATTTAATTTGAATATTTAAAGTGGAATATTTTATTAATTTGTTCAGTTAATTCGAAATGATAAAAATGTGAACGAAGGTGTGTTGTGTATAAAAAATAGAGTAAATTTAAGCCTCTATCCATTATAACAATAGATTCCCTATTGTTTGGACCCTTAAAAGGTATTTAAAATTAGTCAAATTTGTTTTTATACAATAACATTTATATTTGGTAAAATGAAGAATATAACACAAATTCTCTTATGTATACAATAACATTTACATTTGGTAAAAATCAGGAATATAACACAAATTCTCTTACGTATAATATCTTAACAGGTACAAACAATGTATTCTAAGACAATATCAGAACTTCTGGACTCAATAATATTATGCAATAAATACACAACATTATTACATCTTACTTAATATTATGCCAAATCATAAAATACCAAACAGAGATTTTTTTTTATTAATTACAAGTAAAAAATGGTGAAATTTGTAGTAAACCATCAAGAATATTAAATGTGCTCAAGAGCAGATAAATATCCTATTAATTTGCCACACATTTCAAAAACAATTCTATATGTATACAAAACATTACTCCATAGAATTAGCATATCTGCTAGAAGTAACTCCATGAATCTTCTCTGGTAATGTCAACATGATCTTCAGAACTGCTTTCTTGACTTCATCAGAGCGACATGACCAGACTAAATGCAGATAATCATTCAAGAGTCCTTTAGCTTGAGAACTGGGATGATACATCAGGAGAATTACTAGAGCCTGAAAGTAATGAAAATGTATGTGGTCATAAAACATAGCATATAATCATCACACTTGTTTACCCCAGAGCCAGTATTTTAGGGCCCACATAATAGGGTGCAAGCCCATTGCCATAGACCAGGTACAAATTGAATCTTAAAGCTGCTAGTGAGAATTTCTTCTAAAACCCCCAGTAACACTAAGCCCATAGCTGGGTATCAAAGACTACTAGCATAGCAGTTACCTTACAGCCACTAATGAGGCAGATACTATGCCTTCATCAAATAGGTATTACAGCATTATTCTGGTAACTATTTTGTATTGAAAATGGGACAGCTATTTAATGAAGTAACATTTGTCAACATTGCTGCTTTAATAAACATTTAAAACAGTTTGATTTTTCTTTTTCAACTCTCGGTGCATTTACAAACATATTATATTCTCACATACACAACCACCCAGTCCTAGAATTAAGTTCATTGGCATAATGACAACAATGCCTAATTAATTAATTAAGGTCCCTCATACTTCCAAGATCTCCTTAGTCACCTTTTTTATTATATGATGGCATAAAAAATACTCACTCTAACATACAGAGAAGCCTCATTAACATCTTTCCAAGTATGTGTCCATGGTGGGAACTTTTTCAGTAAGTACAACAGTTTACCCCAATTATGTGAATAAATAGCCTTACAGCAAGCTATCCTGTATACAGATTTAAATGTCCTCAAGTCACCATCCTGGTACTTGACATTAGTTCTACTTTGTTGGAGTTTCACTAAATTTCTTTTACAATATATTTTTATGGGATCAAAGTTCTGTGGTGCCTCCATCAATTCTATCACTTTTTTCTGAAAACCAAATAAGGTTTATATATTAGTATATATATAAATTTGTAAAATCCACTAACATTTTCAAGGTAAGAACTAAAATAAAATGTAGGTAACTTTACAGAGGAATTAAATAGGAGTAAATAAAAGCAGCTAGCTGAGGAACTAATTTGAGGTGCCAGATAATGAAATTAAGAACTCTTATAAAACACTGTGGTATGAAAATTTATTGCGAAAATCGGTCACTCGCCTATCAAGTAAGTAGATACTGAGAGCTACAATACATACCTAACATTATATTCAATTTTCAGAATGTTGTTTCACTGCAATTTGGTATTTGGATGGGTGAAGTCTTTGGTGGGTGGACTGTGTAACAGTACCCTCTTAACTATTACAATAAACCACCAATCTGTATGAAAAATTGCCAAGTATGGTGTTTAACTAAGGCGACTCTCTTTGCTGTGATTGTTCCTTATAAATCCTTAGAAAGAAAGTGCGAAAGATAATGGTATCAACTACTGCAAATACAGCAATTACATTTAATACAAGTTACTAAGGATAAAACTATGATGAAGCAATCAAATAATGTTGTACATAGTTGCAATATTTACCATTGTACTCATCGGTACAAAGTGACATCTATCCAAAATTTCTTCCATTATGCACGACTTACACTTGTAAAATTATTAAAAGCCAAAGGTTTTTTAATCACGTGTGCAAAATGTTTGTTTTGTATTTTGATTTTCGATTTCGTTTTCGTCAGTAGGATTGTTATTTGACTTTGACATTGACAGCTAGCTAACTCTGTCAGTCTGTCAGTTGTCACTTGTCTCTGAAATTGTTCCGTCACACGCGAGAAGCGAAGTAGGTATAAAAATAATGTTGTTGTTCAATCCGTAATAATTTCTACTAAGCCCGGCTACAATAATAAAACTTTTGATGCTCGCCAGAAGGCACTGCTAAATCAAATCGCCTAATCAAAAAAATTAATGATTCCTAATTAAATTGTGTGATATTATTTTAATTTATTACCTTGTCAATCCTAATTCTATTAACATTATCGAATAATTTCTTCAAATGAACTTGAATCAATGACGGCCTCTTGGAATTTCCGAGAATTTCAAGTAAATCATCATTGGATATAAAGTAGAATCTTGGAAACAATTGCCGTTTCGTCTCAAGATATTTTTCTAGAGCTCGGAGAATGCCATCTAAGTTATCCACCATTTGGTTTAATTTATTAAATAGATAAGGTGCGGGTTTATATAAACAGGCTTCTATGGCATTTTTCCCTGCATGCATGCTACAAAAAATTTTTTTTTTATAAATTAGGGTTATACCTAACCATGGTTAACCATAAAAAGTATATTCGTCAAACCCCAAACTGCCAAAGATTCTTTTAAATATTTATGTTAAAAAACTGGGGCTGAAGAGAAAAGTAGTAATACTAACATGGGTAATTGAGTGTAGGTAGTAACGGTGAGTGGGATTGTTAATTTTAAGATGAAAACAATAATTGTTGTAAAATTTTTCTTAATAAGTTATTACAAAGCTAACCTTGAGGTTACTTCTTGCCAATCGGCGGTCAATGCATCAAATATTAAAACTTCGGCTGGCAATTGCTTTCTAATATCTTCACCACTAAAAATTGTTTCTAGATAGAGGTATCGACGTTGCACTTGTAATGATATCTGTCTCAAATAAATAATATTTTATCAAGCAATGGCTATAATGATGGCAAACAACCAAAAACAATCAGTTTACTTACTTCAATACACTCTGCAACGTAACCCAAAGATTTTTCCCAATAATCTACTTCTTTTATGAACGGTTCTACATATTTTGTAGATTTCATTGACGACAGTTGAACTTGATGATCTTCAAGAAACTAAGCAATTATAAAAAGATTTTCTGTATTTTATGTACCGGTTTAAGTTAAATTTGAATTAAGTTATGAGATCAACATAATTACAATAATCCAGTTTAATTTTGAAACAGACCTGCATAACATCATCTACATTCTTAATCCTGTAAATATCTCCCTTGTGTGGCTGCATCTCATAAGTCGTATTCTTCCACACCTCTCTGATTGCTTTTAAACCGTTTTCAATATTCAATTCCATAGTAGCAGCATTAGATATTTCTGCTATTTCTTCGGCATAGGCTTGGAAGTTTAGTCGCATAATCAATTCTAATTTGAAGTCTTCGGAATTTTGATCAAATTCTCTGTATATGTATTACGGTAAAGGTATGAAAAAATACTTAGTAGATCAGTGGTGTGTAGTTCATAAATATCTACTTATCCAATAATTTTAAGAAACGTTCAACCGACAGCAGAATTCAATCATCTGGTAAACCAGAGGATTGATTTCTGCCTTCGGTTTTCTTCTTGTCTAACACCGGTCATCGCTTTAGCTACTAACGAGGCTACCCGAAAAGTTTTTTTTTCTGCCACTGTAGAAAAACCGGAGGGGTATCTCATTGGATGGATGGATGGATAGGATAGATGATGTAGATGCTTGCAATTTTTACTAAATATTTATTTAAATATGTTTTTATTAGTCCACCTAACAAAGTTACATAAATAACATAGTACACGTATGTTCTTAATAAGTTACATTTTAGACAATTACAAAAATTTCAAACATTACCCTTAATATATTCACAATTATAATATTTTTTTTAGACGATTACAAATGTATCAAATCATATCTAGTTACTTATAGTTATTAATGATAACTTACACTCCCATAAGCGCTTTTATTCTATCCCAATGCCGTTCCCTCATGCAAGGATTTTTTAAATCACCGATTAGAGGTAGTGTTCGCCTAAATGCATCGACTTTGATTCTAGTTGTGTCTATTATTTCCCAACCTTTATCTTTTAGCTGACGAGAAAGTCGATTGAAATTTCTGAAAAAGAAACCCGGATAAATGTAGTGGCATCATCACAAAATCAGCGACGTAACACTCGTTTAACCTGAATGTGAATGATAATATAATATTTGAAAATTTTAGCGATGTTACCTGAACAAAAACATAACATTTTCTTCCATCAGGTCTGTTTCCATTTCCCAGAACGTTTGAGTCTTATATTTTTCCCAGGATTCTTCCCATTGGTTTACCAAACCCCAGACTTCCTCCAACTTCTCCAATTCCTTCTCCATTTTCAGAAGATCCAGATTCACTGGAGTACTAAGAGCAATTACAGTTTTATTAAACATTCATTAAACTTATAAATTAATTTTGCATCTACTACACAATTTCTACTCATATTTCCATCACAAGTCTCCAAATGGCAAGTTCTAGTGTTCATAGAATGTGATTTTTTTAAATTAAAGTTATAGGCAGGTTATAGGCATTTAAAGCTTCAAATAGAAGCTTTAAATGCCTATAACCTTCTAAAGAAAGTTCCTGGTTGAACCATATAATTATATTACTCGTTATAACTAAATCCATACCTAACTACACCCATTCTAATTCTGAATAGAGTTTGATAAAATTAGGAGATACATTGCATTCTGAGGAAGAACATAGGCAACCTTCTGTATCAAAATATGTATGGGAGTAAAACCGCGGGCAACAGATAATCCTTTAAACATACATTAAAAAGCTATTTACGTTAAGTTAAACACAGCAAGTCCATCACGAATTTGTTGTTCCTGTGCTCGCAATGCATTAAGTTGTTCTCTAAAAGCTTTCAATTGAGATAGTGCATCTTTGGCACTGATATCAGAAGTGACTGGCGCTGTCTTATAAAAATCTTCGCAAAATTCTTTAGCTGCTTCTTTAAATACCTTGGAGAAAGTGGAGAGGGAAGTGATAAAAACGGTAGGGTTATTTGTCTTTCGATGGTAATAAAGAGGAATTGTAATTATTACGCCAAATTTGAAAATAAATGGGTATCATCGAGTTCTTTTGTAAAAAAAATCACATACTTCTGCTTGATCCAGTAACCCAGTCTTGAATTTCTCTTTGTTTGTTTCAAGATTTTTTTTAGCTTCTTCCAATACACTTAAGTAGTCGGACCAAAGTTCAGGTATGTTTTCATGACGCGTTATCATGTCAGAACTTAATTCGACTTCGAATTTCGCTAAAGTTTTAAAAGCAAAGCTGTTATTTTGAATTCACAATTACAAATTAAAATTTATGCATCGCATATTATAATAAATATTTTAACATTGCTTTCCTACATGTACACTGCAATACTATGACGTTAAATATTAATAATTATAGGGACCAGCAGGAATCTGGGCTCGGTGAAAATAATAGTAGGCATTAGGTAAGCTGATAATTCACTTCTGCGCAGATTTAAAGATTCCTACTGGTCACTGTATTTAAATCTCACAAGTAGCTACCTACAGTGAACTTAAATCTATTTTGAGGACAGTCTTATGTAGCAAATATTAAATTACTTAAGTTGATTTCATCAATTTGCAAATAGTCCTTTTGCTTATTTAATTTTAAACTTTCTTACCTAATGCCAACATTTGCTCAGTAATGGGAGGAAATGTTTTTTCAACCCGGGTCAATTCCGATATTAAACGATCATAAGTTTCAATGGATTCTTGTAGCTCCTTTAAATCAGTCGGTACCTTAAATAAAATTCTTTATTTATTATTTCTATTCATATAATTACTCGAATACACACGACAGCATCTCAATCTATTCAAATGGCCTACAATATCACCATCAAAATCACAATCGCGGGTTGGACAACCCGTATTCCATGAGGGCAAACGGTATCTTATACATACACGGCAGGTACGCACCTAAGTAAATAAATAAAAGAAGGCCTTGATCTTTGTTAAAAACATAAGAAGGTAAAACTTTAGTTTTCGTCTGTATGATTCAGACGATACCTAGTTCATAGATGCTAGCTAATAGCGTAAACTGTAATAAACAGTAACTTTGTGTAAGATAAATTAAGATAATGAAATATCAAATGTAGGTAATTGTAATTTATGGTATTTGAAAACTATCGTACACACTCCTATACCTACTAAACAAAAAATATTATCCAGCAAAATATTTTTACAGACCTTCAAAGCCTCTTCGGTACTCTTTTCAACGTAATTATAAACAATATCAATATCAGACTCTGTAATGGTTCTCAAAAGTTCTCCCAGTTTAGTTTGCCAAATAATGCAGTGTGATATAATAGATTTTTTTAACTCACTTGAGTTTAAGGTGATGAAATGAATCTGAAATAAAATTCATAAACACTAAATTTCTGTAAAATTTTATTAAAGAAGATACAGTGAAGAGTATAACAAAATTAAGTCACAATGTAATAATAATGTACCTACCTGGTTGATTGTTTCCTGTATCTGAATAGAATTAGCAAGATTACTATAATTTATAATTAGATTGTCAAATTCTTCGGCAGTATGCTTCTCTTCTCTATAAGTCTGCAAAAAGGATTCTTTGTCTGTAGTCCAGATATGCATATAAGGATCCCACATTGTCAGGTGCTCGATTACTAGTCTGATGTTGTAGTCAATTTCTGAAATATTTTTTATTATTCTATATTAAGGATAAACTAATAACTACGTATACAATGTGGTTATAGAGTTAACACATATATTTATAGAGGGGTTTAATACTTTAGTTAAATTCACCATCATCAATCAACATCTGAAGCTTATTACAATCCTGGTCCGTTTCTATGGCTTCGTAAAACCTCCTCAATCCTCCTGAAGGAAGTGAGAACTTTTCATAGAGACGTGGAACAGTACTCATAATATGAATTATTTCGTCTAGCACGGTCGAAAACGTTTCCTGGATTTCGTACTTTGTTGGTACATATGTAATGTCTGTTCCAGTGAGGTAGAGATTCATTTTTATTAAAGGTGACGGTGCCATTGTACCTGCGGATTAATCATGAAACAAATTATGTGAGTTTCTTCCTAGTGGAAACTTTCCTTGAAATAACCTCAAGATTTATTTTAGAAATATTAATACACGATTATTATTTTATGTATATGCGTACATAATTAATAAAATTTACCTTAAATTGGAACGTTTTGGAGACATTGTATTTTGAATTTTATTATTTTATTCGCACCAACTAAATAGGTACCTATACGTCATAAGTTTTAAAATAATATACCGTCACGTTTGTATCAACCTGGGAATCGAACCCTTGATCTCGAGCGAAGCAGTCACGCTTAGGACTACTAGGGTATGGAGGCAGTTGCTTTCTCTCTGAATACTCACCATCTCCATGTACACACTTATACATGTTTTGCATTGTCGATTTTATGCCTAATCGTAAAGCATCCTCTAGAAGTCGATCGAATCTTCTAACGTATTTAATCCAATGTTCTGCCATCTTAAATAAAATAAACGAATTGATTTACTGAACAATTTTACAGTAAAAATCATAAGCAGTATTAACATACCTACTTACCTGTGTTATAAAGGGTTCAAAGCCTTCATAGACAATAACAAGATAAATTACTATTATTCTGTACATGTCTAATACAGCTTCCATAGCTGTAGCTTCCATTTTACGAATAATATTTCGCAGAACTTTAATATCAAATACATTATAAATATCGAATTCAATGAATGGCGTATCACATATCTTTTCCATTATTTTTACTAAATTGACATTACAACTTTTATATGTAGTCAAGAAATCTTGAAGCTGGAAAGTAAAAGTTGGTTAACCGGTTTCATTTTGATGCAGAGAAGTAAAAAGAAAAAAACATTAGGTATACCAACTTCTCCAATTTGCATCACACAGTCTGCTATGTACGCATCAGACATTGTCGAGGTCCAGGTTAGTTTTGTTATTCCGGGTTGCACTTTTTTCTCACAAGCCTAAACACAAATTATACCATTTAGTAAAACTATTCAATAACTGGCAATTTTAACCACAGTATACATCAGAACTTTAACTTTAACTTTTATTATTTATTTTATATTTTCAAAATCCCAAAAAAATCTGCTGTTCCGCACATTTAAGTTGAGTATTAAAGTTTAACTGAACTTCTTACTACAGTAATTTTAAAGTTGTTTTTGAATGAAATTATAAATATCACATTTACTTTATTATCTGTCACTGCCTGACTGTCATTTCCATTTGTCAATCATTCTGTCTGAGTCTGCCAAAACAATACATTTTGAATACAAGTTTGATTTTTTTACAAAATTTTGTAAAAACTATTGATAGTGGTCGTTGTTCTACTTTAAATTAATAATAGCTTATGATTTTCTTCATGACCTACGAAAAAAATGAACCTAGGTGACCCTGAGTTAGAACTGATTGACCCAACACCAAATGTCCATACATTGTTCATTCATTTTGATAAAATATTTTTTTGGACCAAATTAGCCAGTAGAGCTGTTGTGAGATGGAGCAAAAGAATGTATTCCTGCGCTGGGGTGTGCTCGTAAGTACTAAATAATGTCTTAGGCATAGTAGTGATGCCTTAGAATTTTGGCACCTGCTTTCACGTTTTATTTGAGATAGTGTGAACAGAGTTGATTATCGATTATAATATCTGCCTGTAGTGAACATAGTGCAGCCCAGGCCCTCGTCTTACATATTTTACAGAATAGAAACTGATTACTAATTATGTAGGTACTATTTTTGTCTATTTGTTATTGTCAACTGAATAAAAATAGTAGATCAACTCTCCACCTATCACATGGGCCCTAAACAAACCGGCAAATGTGGGTGTACATTAAGCACGCCTCTGCCTTGCCCTTGGGGGAATATAGATATGATGGTATGTTTTTGATATTGTTAAAATCCAGGTTTAATAAAACCATTGTGCTCATCATGCTCACAAGTGTATTTTATTCTAAAGCTATTGTGTTTTCAGTTACGAAGGCCGGGGTGGCCTTTGTGATATAGCACTGAGTGAACCTCTCCTTAAACTGCGGCCCCGCAAAGATCTGATTGAGACCCTGCTCCATGAGATGATACATGCATTCCTGTTTGTCACAAACAGGGACCAAGACAGGGATGGCCATGGACCAAACTTCCAGGCACATATGCACAGGATTAATAAGTCTGCAGGCTTGAATATTAGCATTTACCACAGTTTCCATGATGAGGTTAGTAGGTATATAACATTTTGTTAGTAACCTGTCCTCTCATTTTTAATAATTACATAACTAATTATTTCTTAGTGTTTCCATATTTAACTTTGTCAATGTAATGTAGTTTGCTTTTTGCCACAACTTCAGTCAAGTCAGTAACTCATTACTATACATTTTATACTCCATTTTCAGGTGGAGTTGTATCAAACACACTGGTGGCGTTGCAATGGCCCCTGTCAGACTAGAAGACCTCACTTTGGTCTTGTTCGACGGTCCATGAACAGGGCACCAGGCCCCAGTGACTACTGGTGGAAAGATCACATAAGAAAATGTGGAGGCACCTTTGTCAAAATAAAGGAACCAGAAAATAAGCAAAATAATAAAGGCAAGATAAATACTAGTGCCAAGAAGCCAAATGCAGATATCACAAAATATATTACTAATAACATTAAAACTATAAACAATGTCCCAAATACTTGTAATAATACAAATAATACTTTCAACCCAGTTTTAAAAGATTCCAGTAATATTAAGGCTAACACTAAAACTAAGACAAATAGTTCAAGCACTCTTGTTATTACTAAAAAGGGAGCCATTTTCAACCCTACTGCACCAAAGCCTCCTTCACAGCAAATACCTGTTTTTACTGGAAGTGGTAATACTATAAATCAAGGGAAATGTAGCTCCAGTGCTTCAGATGTAAAAGAAACTGTGAGAAACATATGGGCTAACAAACAAATACCTGCTAAAACCTATAAAGAGCCTGTTAATAATGTTCTAATTAGTCCTTTATTTAAAAAACCTGTTACAAGCTTGCAGACGAATTCTTCCAAAGGACCGGCAAGTAAAGTCGGAGTTTCTAATCCAAATAAACATAAAGCTGAACCCACTAACTTACAATCACCTCCCATGAAAATGAAGAAGATAGATAATTACTTCAAAGCAACATCAGTACTGAAAGACTTGTATGGTGATGATTATAAGTTAACTCAATCAAACAATAGTACAAAGTTAGTTGCAGTTAGTGTTAAAGTAGAGCTAGTTGACTGTCCTATCTGTTGTGCTAAATTTAGCAATGAAGAAATCAATAGACATTTAGATGAATGTTTGAATAAAGACATTATTGAGAAACTTAGTAACGATAGCATTGGAAGTGTTCAAGAAATTAAACCTAGTCAAAGTAATACAGATAGAACAAAAATCAGAGATCAAATTGGTGTGATACCACCAATACCTGCATTTAGCGGCAAACCAAGTAGTCTTAATAGTAACACTGTTGATTTAACTAATTTTAATATAAATGATAATTACATAAATACGGATAGAAGTAAACGAAAGATGGAATCACAAAATTCCTTACAAAACAATAGTAATGAAGTAATATCAAGAACTACTACAGAAATAGGCGAAGAAATTGAAAAACAGAATGCAGAAATGGTAAAATCATCAAACACTGGCAAAAGGCGGAATACCATTAGTTTCATAACAAAAGACAGAGGGGATTATATGCCAGCTCAAGTTAAAATAGATCCAGAAGATGTTATAATTAAACCTGAGCCTAAAACAAGTGCTGATAAGGTATTTGATCAAATTTGTCCATGCTGTGGCAATGAATTTGAAAAACCAGTTGAACAACACTTAGATGAGTGCTTAGTTTTCTTTAGTAATAACACATCAATACCTGACGAAGGCGCTAGCACAAGTTATTGTAATAACACAACTATAGTAATAGAAGATGATGAAGATGATGATGCTTTTGATGAGACACAGACTATGAACGCAACCGGCACGAAGACCCCTTGCCCTTGCTGCATGAAGATGGTAGAAACAGACGATATGAATGAGCATTTAGATTTATGTTTGCAATAGATTTGCTTATGTTGTTTAATTTATAATCATTGTTATTATCGTATATTTAATTTTTAATTGTACCCGTTTTATTGTTCGTTGGATGAAGAATTAATGTTGTATTAGACTGAATTATGTCGTCAATGATTTTTAAACTGCGGCGTAAAATGAAAACTTTGTGAATTTTCCATTTAATAATGTGATATTAGAATAATAATATTAATAAATAACTTCCTTATGATTTGTGTGTTTTTTGGACGGTATTGGAAGTTTTATGAAGAGTGTACCTCAAAACAAAAAGCCATGAACATATTAAACATGAGCTGCACTTACCAAGATTAGAGGTTTGAAGAGCAATCTCTCCTCATCGGACAAAGAATCCAGGATCTTATTATATCCTTTTACAACGGCCAACACGCTTTCATATACGTAGAACACTGTCTTACTTTTCATGAAAACCTGGGTTGATTTTTATGATTTAAATAAGAAATATAACCACCTCAGATTAATCTAGCGGTCGTAAGCGCTCGCTACTTAATATTAAGCTATTGAGCCACAAAGCGAAAGAAGAGGAAAATGTTGTGTGCATTTGGATGTGAATATGGGAAAATATCAAGATAAAATGGACTGGTCGCAGATAGGTAAAAGTAAAATCTTCAAGGGATGGTGAGCTGCTGGCCTTCGGCCTTGGCTGACCTTGATCGGCAGATATTTATTTAGTCGTTACTTGGAAGGCTAGCAATTTCTTAACATTTCCTTACGTACATACCTGAAACGCATGGACCGGTATATCATTCCCTAGGTTCTCCCACTGCGCAGCCTCTTTGCATAGCTCCAGAATATTTCTAAAATGAATTAATACTTTGATGAACCTTAAATTTGTTACTAAGTACTTAAGTAGGCAGTAAACAATATCATGTTAATATGTAACCTATTTAAAATTCATAAACAAGGACTGCTTCATTGATCTATTGGTTGATTGTAATTGGCGGCTGGCCGTGAGGTTTTGATTTGAAATTCTTAGTGGCTCCGGGTTAATGGTAAAGGGCTTTCCTCTCAATACCTGCGTACTGTGGCCTTTGGTACACCCACACGGGTAAGCAGAAACTGCAGATAGCTACGATTCTTGTATTCCTACTTCTTTTGCTTCGTCCACAGTTGTACATCTAGTGTAGGTGTAGTCTAGGCACCGCATTATTACCTATATGTTCCTAGATAACGGTTGACAAGAAACTCTCTCTACTCTACTCACACGTCGATGTTACATTCCAAAAGCCCTGGATTCTCGGCGCTCTTCCTCATCAGAGTCTTGTTGAGTCCAGCACCACATTTTTCGTCCAAGTTGTGCTTTTAGAAACATAAATAAATATTTTCAGAGGCATGAATGTCTGAAATTGCAATTTGTCGTAAAGGCTTCGGAGCGACCTTTGCAAAACTTCATCATCAATCCATTAATTGTCCCACTGCTGGGCACGGATCTCCTCTCAGTATGAGAGGGATTAGGCCATAGTGCACCACGCTGGCCTAATACGGGTTGGCAGACTTCACATGCCGTCGAGAAAATCTCTCAGGTATGCAGGTTTCCTCACGATGTTTTCCTTCACCGTTGAAGCGAGTGATAATTATTACGTACATGATTTCGAAAAGTTAGAGGTGTGTGCTTTGTGTGTCAACCGGTCATTCCCCTAGGCTATCACTACTTTGCAAAACTTCATCTTCCTAGCCTCTTCCCAACCATGTTGGGGTCGGCTTCCAGCCTATAGATATTCGAAGGATAAACTGGTTGTTAGGCTTTATGACTTCTGACTACCACTAACGATTGTCATAGCTGTTCGTATGACAACCGGGACCGACGGGTTTACGTGCTCTCCGAGGCACGGAGGGTCTCGATGTGTTAAGATGTGTGTGATGTGTTCTCGTCACCCATCCACAGACTGACCTCGGCAAGCGTAGCTTAACCTTGCAGATCGGTTGTTCAGCGTTGCTATAACTTAGCCACGAGCTCCACGAGCTTTGCAAAACTATAATGATAAAATTAACTTAATTGCTCTAAAGTCGTCGTCGGCGGCTAACGAGCAGACGACCCATCTGATGGTACCTATGCCGCCCATGGACACCTTCAACATCGGACGAGTCTCAAATGTTTGTGTCTCACCGTCCAGGATATCCAGAGCTCTCTGATGGCGACATCTATGGCGCCCATGAGCCTGTTCACGTGCATGATCACGTCTTCAGAGTTGCTGCACGGTAGTAGCCATGCGGACGCATCCGTCATTATCTGTTCAAGATAAGGAAAGTAAGGAAAATTGGTAAAAATAGAAAAAGTAATTAATAAAGAACCCCCGGGTAACAGCCGCCGTCTTTTGTCGAAATCAGAATAAATAACTTCATTGGCTACACCTATTTTCTGTTGATTTCGATATTCGCCGCGACGCGTAACGGCGTATTTTAAAATTTGGGAAGTTCTATCATAGTTTCTGCATGTGATCATGAATGTTAGGTACCTACCTTCTTGAGATACAGGAGCCTATTCTTCCTCATCTTGAGCACGGCGGCGCGGCCCGCGAACGACGGCATGTCGGCCGGGTAGTAGCTGCGCGTCGACACCATGTCCTTCTTCGACTCCTGCACCTCCTCGCTGAACATGGCCCATACCTGAACATTGCGGCACAGATTTTGTTACTGGAGGGAGTACTATCACGTATGCTGCACACGTACTATATTGGTCATCACATAATCATCAGCCAAAAGAGGTCCACTGCCAAACAAAGGCTTCTTCTATACAGGTCACATTGAGCAATTTCTCTATTTTCTCTGCAATCAACAGCCCAGGATCTGCGATTTTTTTGAACCGAGGCAAAACCTTGATAGTGGCAATCGAAGACAATCACGTACGTGTTCTAGACCTAATAGTTCATAAATCAACTTATGTGTTTAAAAACCAAATGAGTACCTAATCGATAGAATAACGTACGTTTGATACAATCTGTCAATCTAGGGTTGGCAATCAATCCTGATTTAGAGCAAATTCTTAGCAGTTTTCTTCTATGATTCATTATTATTACGATTCATCAAAAACAGCTATTAAAACCCTGCAGACAGAGAGATGATCGTTTTTCTGTCTCTTTATTTTCTGTAAATGAGACAGACTGGACGAGTCCATCTCGTAATATAACCAATGTCTATTCTTTAGCTGAAGCAGATTTAGGGTTCGATTGGTTATCAGGATAGGTATATTGTATCATGTTGTGACTCCGGAGAACTAATATGAGGTTTAAGCAGAATACTTCAGACTGTACGTGCTGAAATTGTTTTATTGAAGCTTACCTCAGCAGTCTTCCTTTTGAACACTCGTTTGAGGTTCTTCCTTTTGGAGTAGTTGTTGAGAGAGAATAGTGCGACGACCGCCTCTTCCACGTGGTTGACACCTTCAAACACAGTGTCAACTAGGTTCTCTATTATTATCTGTGAAGCAATTGGCGTTTTTAATACTGGCTGCAAGGAATCTTGTAGTATAAGCAGTTGATGTAAAATTGGGCTTTGTGGTGTTCATTGAAAGAGGCAGGAGGCATTATGAAGTAGGTGTGTCGATCTATGGTTCCTTCAAAGATGCATTGCAGAAATGAAAAGTTAATTCACACAACTGCCTCATGGTTGCAAAGGTGGCGACTAACTACTATTAGTGAGATCCAGCATTTGAATTCTAGATCGTGCAGTGCTATTATTTGTTTCTTCTCAGGAGCAGTTTCGAGTTTGTTGCGCCCGGTTAATGGGAAGACTTTTGCTTCAAAATACACGGAACGAAAATAACCGTACCAATGAGAATTGTGAGTGTACATTAGTACACCACCGCCTGATACTTCAGGAATAAGGCGCGAACACTATTGATTCCATAAATGCTATTATGAAGAAAGAAGTATAAAACTAATTATTTCTGGTTTTAAAGATGGCGCGTCTTGGTATCATTATTGAGCTACAGATTCCTCTAACCTCGATATCCTTGATGACGCTCCTGAAGGCGAGTATGTCGTCGTACCAGGAGGGCGCCTGCACGTCCAGGATAGTGTTACCAACGCCCTTCACGTCTAGCAGCGCCGCGAAGAACATGCGTTCGATCTTCTCGCATTTAGCTTCAAACTGTTCTCCTCGAGCTCCGCCGAAGCATGGTTTGTTTATGACTTCCAGTTCGTCAATCCTGTACAAATTGCGAAGTAAGAATTATGGATCATAATATGTTTTGAGATTATGTATTATAGGTTTTGCACATAACCTTTTCATTTGCTCATAAGCCAGAGCGGTTACCAGAACGGCGCGAGGTCTTAGTTATTCGTATAGTCAAATAAAAAAAGACTACATCGCGATCATAATTATGTAGTATACGCTGTTCATCTTTGGGAATGTAGAGGGACAATTTAAAATCAGCCAAAAAGCTGCCATGTTCTTAGTATTATTTAAGAAAATCATAGTTTATGATACGTAAAATATAGTATTCTTTGTTAAATAGATAGAATAGAATCCACAAAAACTTTTCATTATAGGTACCACATGTAGGTCGGTATGTACTTATAAACTTACCTCCCAAAAATGATCATGCAGTTACAGACATCGAGCATATCGAAGCACCTTTGAATGAACGAGTCGATATAATTAAAGATTGACCCCGTGTCTAGCTCCCAGCTGCCAGGGTTCACCTCGTTATGGGCTTCTGCCATCACGTCGTAAATCTCCCTGTATTTTTTGCAACAGTCTATACACTTGCTGAACTCTCCTAGCGCCTTTATAGTATTACCATCAAAGAGTTCATCCAGCTTGATATAGTTTCGGCATAAAATGATTATTTGATTACTCAAGGCTTTGAACAAATTCGTAATCCTAGTCTCAGAGTTATAGGTAGGAGACTCCATCCATATGAACCTGAAGAGGTTTATAATTTGTGGTATATGTTTGGCTATCTCGTCGGGGTCCACTACGCATTCAAGGACAGCGCAAGGTTGCTTGATGATCTGCAAGTACTCTATATTGGAGGTAGCCTCGCCGATCTTTTGGACAATTTCCTCGCAAAGTGATTGGAACTGGTGAATGAATGTGGAGTGGGTGGTCACCAGGATCTTGGTAATATGCTTCACTGCTGGGTTTTTCAGTTGATGAAGTAAGGCATTGAGGTTTTCATCTGTAAAATAGATAAAGTGTTTTTTAAGTGTTGAGTCGCTTGTAATATTGAAATGTCTCTGGAAATAGGTAGGTAATTAAAAGTTAATTTACGGTAATAATTTAATTAAGACAAAAACCTTGAATGTTTAATGTAAGAGAACGTAGAAAATGAAGAATGTAGTTTAATTCACTCAAAGCCTTAACATTCAGAGAGGGCGCTAAGCGTAAACTTTTGCTTAGCGTCGTCTGTGAATATTAGCCTAACAAACAAAAAAATATAATAAGAACTCACGTCGATAAATCCAGAAGTCATATTCATCACTAGGACACAGCAACTCCTTTTGTGAAGCCACAAACGCCTGATCTTCTAAACACGACTTAATCTGATGGGTCCAGTAGACCACCACACCCTCGAGCCTCTTAACCAGCTCTCGATCAGCACTGGCCTTCTCAAACGATAAGTTTTGACCCTCTCGGGGTATGTATAGGACGGTTAAGCCTAACATCTTGTAGTACATATCAGTTAGCTTCGCAAGAAATGTATGGATATGAGTACAGAACTCGCTTTTGACACCTGAGAAAAATAAATATGTGTAGGAGACGATGTTATTATAAGCGTTGAACGGGAGCATGACTGAAGAAATTTGGCAGGTAAGGTAAAGGCGCTGCAATAGATAATTGCAATAGGCGGAGGTTCAACTTTGCGACCTACTTCAATATACTTATAATACCCAATTCATTGCTACTTACTGTCAGGCCACGTATTCACCGCAAAGAAATACGGAGCATACACATTCTCCAGCATATTAATCACATTCGCCTCAATAGAATCAACGAACGTCCCGAATATGATGTCATCATGAAAGGTTTCAGCCTTGAAAATGAAGTCCGGAGGCCTTATGAAATACGTCAAATCGTAAACCGGGGTGGTAGGGATATCACTGCTGGCTTTCAACTTATCCCCTTTGAAGTATACAGAGAGGACTAAATTCTTCGGTTCCAGGATCCACTCTTCGATAGCTATCTTAGTGTCATCCGTCCAGTCGTCTTCGCGAAGGTCATAGAGAGTGGTCATCTTCATAATGTAATCAACCAGCTTCTCTATCTCTTCGGGCTCGTATATTGGTTTAACAGGAATTTCAGCCAGCTCCTTTTCCAGCTGAAGGAGGCGCTCACGTTCTGTAATGTTAAAGGAAACATTTATAAACCTACTTTGGTAGAAATTATGTCCTGTTAGAATCCCAGCCTAGGTACCTACTACGTTAATTTGTCTAGTAAAGTAAATTGTTTGTCTGAAAAGAGGTCAAACGCGATGAAATTATTAGGGACCTACCTACCTATCACATAGAGGACACAAATGTAGGCCAGTTGCTATTCAATCTTAACAGACCTGATAAAAAATAACCCAGAATAACCAGACCTGAGAATTGGGACCTAGGACTGATTTTTTGATTGGGTTGATTTTTTTAGTTGTTTTAATTTTAGAAAAACATTATTGAAATCTGTAGGAAAGTAAGTAGGTACCCAATTCGGTGCCTGTAGCTATAGGTTTAATAAATACTACAAATGTCTAGTACCCATAGTACAAGCTCTGCTTAGTTTGGTGTTGGTGTTGTGTAAAAAAAATGTCCCAAGATATTTATTTATTATTTATTTATTAAATACTTCATTAGTTTAGTAGGTAATAAGCCCGCCTACTGAGGAGGAGGTCTTCGATTTCGATGCCACGCAATTTGAGCAATGATGTGATATAGGGTTTTCAATGAAATTCTGTGGTATTTAAAGATAGGCTCATCGTCGGTATTGGCGATGGTACCTATATGTAATATGCGTGTTTAGGTACTAGAAAAAGTCATTAGGCCAGGTACACTATCTACATTGCATTGATATAATATATGTTTTAATTAATTATTAGTGCCTAGTTGTAACAAAAGTTACACCAAATTGGTAGGTACCTACATCACTAAGTATAATAAATATTATCCCGGATAAAGATCCCGGTCAATACTGGCAAGTAGCAACTAGCCGAAAGGTAAATGATGTTATATGATCTGTGTTCTATAATTATCGTTGGGTAAAATCATATTTTGAATTTGGCATAGATAATATACCTCTGTCTTCTTCAGAGTCATGACTCAAGTCGTCGCTCCAAGCGATTTTGGGACGTTTTTTCTTTACGTCTCCGCCTTCCGCCATATTGGCGTTAGTCACTAAATTACACTAATTAAACTAAGTAATAACTTAATTGAGACAATAAATAATGAAAACTTAATATTTTTCAATTCATTGACAATCTACGTTTTCCGAAGAAAACAATAGAATGGCAAAAATTTTGAAAGGTTCCCGCCTTTTCTGGTATATTTTTTTTTACTGTCGTGGTGTTTGAAGTTGTACTCGGCCAGCTTATTACTATGATGACTAAAGAGTTCGGAATGTAATATTGATTAAACTTAGCATGGTAACGAAGCAGTTTGGTGTTCCTTGAGTGTGGCTATGGTTTAATTTGAGTCCAGAAAAGTAGAGAAAAAATATTTAAAACAACAGAGTACGACTTGAGCTTTCTTTTTATTTATTAGTTATAGTTAAAAAAATATTTTTCTTTCTCTGATTTTTACGGCCGAGTATAACTTAGCTCGGGCCAAATTAAAGCCGGACATTTGGCGAGAAATGTAACTATATATAATTTAAATTTCATGTTTTCATAAACTTTTATTTTCAATACCAACCTTGATTGATTCGCCTTTTTTAAAACTCAACTCTATGGTTTATGCTCGTAATGAAAGATGTCACCCTCACCGTCAACGCGTATGTCTGTTGTCATTTACCCCAGAATTGTTGTGAAAAATCGTTAAATTTAAACTTATAATGATATAATTTGTTTAGGAAATAAAGTTTACATTAATCGTTTGTTTCAAGTTCTAAATAATAATAAGTTAGTTAATTTTAGTTTACAACCGTGTAATATTTTGTACCGTGACTTGTTGTGTGGTTCTGTGAACAGAACGGTCGAATATCGACCGTGGGATTTTGATATAACTACTTATTACCAAACTTGGCACGCAAATTTGTGATTACAGTGCAATGTTATTCCACAGGTAAATATTGAGGAAAGTATGCAAGTATTATTGTAAGCGTAGCTTAAATACCTATCTATTCTTTTCCCAACTACCTACATTTTTAAATATAAGATCAAGTTTTCAATCAAATAAAATGCTACGGAATCAGTCATTTTTTTAACCGCAGTTATACTTAATAACCCTCCTGCCTGACTGCCACCACTTGTAGGTACGACAAGTAAATAAATAAATAGATAATTATAAGTAAGTAGAAGTAGGTAGCATACGGTTTGACCTGTAGCTGTAATAGTGTCTAAGACCTGCCATTCCTACCGAATTACATAAATTCGGTATCCTGGATCTAAATTCATTGGTCTTAGTGGTCGTAAGCGCAACTGTTACGTCAGAGGTCATGGGTTCGATTCCCAGAGAGCAGTGTTGTTTGATTTATCTGTGAAATTCCCAGTAGTAGCTCGGAGATATTGGGATTTGTGCCTGGTTTATACTAATAAGAAGGAATATCTTGGCCGGGGTGAAGTTGGCCGTTTGAATGCGCAATGGATTGTTTCGGTTATAAGTTGTATACTGCGCTGAACAGCTAACTTCAGTCCGGCAAAGTCATGTCGCGCGTACTGTACAAGGGAGTGGTTTTGACAGCTTGTAGGCGAACTTTTTTTTTCTTATATGACAGAGGCAGCTAGCATGCTCCAACAAAATGTTGGATGGCGTGGGGCGTGTTCACGTTCAGTAGAGACGGGCGCGCGCGGCTGGCGGGGGTGCTGCGCGCGCTGCTGATCGCCCAGCTCGTGGTGTCGCTGTGCATGGTCATCTTCTGCTACAACACTAGTCTCAGGGTCATGCTGCTGCTCAAACACATACATAAGGTAAGAAGCGTATGCGAGTGCTTCACCTGTACATACAGTTCTCGTCAATCTTATTGTCCGGCTTGAAGTTTGCACAAGCTAACTTCAACCCTGTTGTAAACGGCCGGGTTGAATTTTAAGTTAGCTCGTGCCAGCTTCAGGCTGGGCAATAACATTGGCGGGAACAGTGTACAGATTTTATAACTACCCGCATTTTAACGTACTACCTACTTACATCTAACAATTTATTACGCGCATCGTGACAGTACAGTTGTGTTACAGGACAGTGCGTTTTGAACGTTGATCGTTATTATGACAGTATCTAACTCAGTTTCTACATTTTACGCGTCTGTGTGAGATCTGCTTCCCTGTAATAATTGTGGTTTATAATGTGATGAGTTCGGATTGAGTTCTACTGAAAATAAAATTCATGTTATTGGATGTTTTCTAAAAACACATTTAATGCCCCTCTGCTGTCAGGAATATGGAGTCTTCCAGTTTAAGCACCTATTTTCAGAGAATCTGTTCTTTTTATACCCATTTGAGAATATATTTAGTGCTCATTGTATTGGGTGCTCTAAAAACGGGAAAACTCTAGGTTACTATGTAATCATCATGTAGTGGAGTAAGACGTAAGTGGAGTAGTAAGATGTTCAGTATGTTTTTGTACTCCAGGTAACTGTCCTACTTCTCTACGGCTTGATACTGTTCCAAGCGTACGGCATGAAGCTCCACTACACCGGTGGGCTGCGCCTGATCGCTTTGCTCCTCAAGTGTCCGCACTGGAAGCGCGCGACCCTCGTCAGCAGCGTGTGGCTGGTCACCGGGACCATGGTCGCCGCTAACGGCATGCTGGTGTACGCGGCCTGTAGGGGCACCTTGAAGGTATCGAGACTTAGTACAGAATCTCATCTATCGTGTCAAATTTCTCCACAGTAAAATAATTTAATATTAAGAACCTATGGCAGCTATACATCAATTTTCTAATGGAAATCATTCAAGTATATGTTTTATCAGGTCTTATTAAGCAATTCTTCTCGAATCAATTTATGTTTTGAACCCCTAGCAACTCCAACTCCTTAGATTTTTTTTTCAATTATGATATAACAATGCCGCCTTTTTGGCTATGTAGATTGGTGTTACTTGGCAGTCCTGCGTTTTTACTATTGCTGGTTGAAGTAGCGGATAGTTAAATATAGTAATGAGTAAAATATTTGCAGGCGTTGATGAAGGAGCTGTCATCCTCATTGCGTATCGGCATCTCTCAGTACTTGACGGAGCCTACGTGGAAAGCCCTCATGGACACAATGCAGGTATTATTTATTAATAAGTCCTGTTTTTCCATTTATCCCTGTCACCATTTTTATCTCAACATTTACTCTCTTTTCAATCATAGGACCTTAATATTTTCCATTCAAACAGGTGGAGCTAAGTTGCTGTGGGGCGGACAAGCCAACCGATTGGCACGAGATACCCTGGATCAACATGGACTTCCTCAATGAGGGCTCAGACCTGGTGATGAAGTAAGCCCGTCCTTTATTTTTATTTAGATGGTTCATTTTGTTTGAATAAAAATGCACTCCTTATAATAAAACTTGCACCGTAATGCTTTTTGTAACCGCCACCGTCATCGGGACGTGACTGTCAACCTGATGATGGCGCCGATTTAGCAATACATACATTTACTATGGCCGTGTGTCCACCGCACGTTTGTCGCGTCAACGTGATCTCGAAATAATCTCGTTGCCAGTGACGTCCCGGTGACGGTAGCGGTCGACAAACAGCCTGACCACCGATATTTTTTAGTCGGCGTGCATTTTATCGTGTCTGTTAAAACGTATTTTATGTTTTCCTTCTTTTGAACAATTTTGGTCTTGCTGGCCTGATCGCAGGCATACATGGGATGTAAAATGGAATATGCAGAAAGGATATTAGAAGTAAATGTTTTTTTCGGTACTGGTTCTGTATACGCCAGAACACAGAGAATATGTCGAATGATAATCATAGGTACATGTGGTGATGCAAACCCACCAGGGTTTAATGGCTTTTCTGCGTCTCTTTTCAGCATTCGGAAGGTAAGTTTTTATATTCTTAACCGTCGTCCTATAGGCCCTATACGTACCTTAATGTAAAAGTAATATCGAACATTTTATCACTATTATCTAGCTGAATTATACTTTAGATTAGCGGGCGCAGACGGCAAGGTGTTGCCGCCAGTGTCTCCGTACTCGTGCTGCACTCCGCGGGTGCTCGCGCCATGCTACCACGACCCATTACAACAGGTAACACCTGAGTTTTCATTTGGATCATTTGGATCATTTAGATCATTTGGATCATTTGGATCATTTGGATCATTTGGATCATTTGGATCATTTGGATCATTTGGATCATTTGGATCATTTGGATCATTTGGATCATTTGGATCATTTGGATCATTTGGATCATTTGGATCATTTGGATCATTTGGATCATGATCATGTAGATCATTTCGATTGTTCGATTTACACCAATGTTGGGTCCTATCAATGTGTCAGTTAGTATCCCAAGCCTGTATGGATGCAGCATGTAGTGTGTTCGTGTTGTGCACAGTCGGAGTGGCGCGAGGTGTGGTCGGAGGGCTCGCCGCTGCTGTCGGCGTCGCTGCACACGCGCGGCTGCGTGGAGGCGGTGCGCGCGCCGCTCACGCGCGCCCTGCTCGCGCTGCAGTGCTTCAACATGCTCGTGTTCTTGTTCCAGGTGCAATACCTCAATAAGCTAGACTAGATTACCGAGTTCTGACGTGAGTGAGAGTGAGATGACTATATATTATAATTGTGCACGTGTATGAGTGAGAGAGTGCGTAAGTGCCGTTTCGTTCAGACTCGTAGATGAGAAGTTTTATGTTGTTAATTTACGCTCAACTCGGCCACTACCTACCCAATGTTTTACTTAACATAATATTAATAACTTACATGTAGGTATTTATTGCTTCCATTACGTCAACCATGAGTTCTATCGAATGACTTTCGATAGGTTTTTTACGCATCGAAACGCTGTAATCTCATAGCAGATTTTAGTTCCTTACGTAACCGCTAGAGGCGCTGCGAGGGTTTTCCATACAAATATTTTACGGCGTCGCTTGCGAGTCTAGCGAGAAAAACTCACGGTCGAGGCACAGATACGTGTAGTTTCTGCGTAAATTTCCATAGACTTCGATAGTATGATATCTGATAATATAATTATTATTCAAGAAGTTTATGCTGCTATCTTAACTTACATAGAAAAAGCATCTTTACGTACAATTACAGGTGTATGTCATTGGATTTGAGTGATGTAATACAATTGTAGATCCTGATAGTTGTGTTGACGCAACTGCTGCGCACGAGTGCGCGCGAGGCGGTGCTGCGCGGCGACTGCGCCGGCACCGGACGCGGCGTCATTTTCGGGAAGCTGACCGTGCAGCCCTCCGCACAGGTACCAATACCTTCACCATTCTCCTGCCCTTGTTCCCAATATATTTGGGGTCGGCACAGTCTATTGTACCTTACTAGCTTTCAGTGTTACAGCCTATGTCACCCGGGGATAGTGTAGCTTCCCAACGGTGAAAGAATTTTTCAAATCGGTCCAGTAGTTTCGGAGCCTATTCAATTCAAACAAACAATCAAATTCTTCCCCATGATAATAATATATCTTAGTACACATATTCATTCCTTCCATTTCTTCTTCTCTGTTTTCTCTCATTATTTACGGAATCGTCTGTCTTGGTAGTTTCCAAGATTTAGTAATATTGAATGAGTTTTCAGAGAATAATGAATGAGGCAATACGCGGGAACCATTGATTACATAAAATTCATTATTTGTATCTATAGCTTTGTCACCTAGTCAAGGTGATTCTGTCATATTACGTATACGTAATATGACAGAATCACCTACGTATATTAGGACAACAGCTGCAAGATTTAAAGAACTATAACTTTCTATGTTAAGGTTATTTATACAGCTGTTTTAATACACAGTTTTTAATAAAGCTATTGTTCCCATCAGCTTTTGTTAATAACAGTGATTTTTGTACTACATTTTTTGAAGTAAATAATGGACATTTGGTTATTGCTTGAACCTAAAGTGCTACGTTTACTTTGGAAACCTTCCTCGACTTTGGCCAGTCCGTATTAAGTCCGTATTAGGAAATTCTCCAAAACCTAACAACGCCCACTACTGAGAATGCTGTACCTACTGAAAATGACTATTTGTTCTACTAGTAGTAGTAAGGGTTCTATAGCTATAATAGGTTTTAAATTTCTCTGAACCTTCATAGTGCCCCCTATGCTTTGCCCGATGGTAAATGATAACCGTAGCATTTATGAACTAAATTTTTAATTACTAGATGACTCGCGTGTAGATTGAGATAAGTAGTGGTTGGGAAATAATGTATTTTTTTTGGTTATTCGGTAGCACACTAGTTCAAGTAGAGACGACTTGTTGGGTTGCTCGAGCACGAGCGCGGGTGCGGGCGGTGGGCCGGGAGCGGACGGCGGCACGGACGGGGCGGGCGCGGACGGCAGCTGCTGCGCAGGCGGAGCGGGCGCGGGCAGCAGCTACTGCGCGGGCTGGGCGCACCGGCGCTCGCACCGCCGGTCGCACCGCTACATGCGCACCAGGACCAGCTACCCCTACCTTTCCTAGTGAGTCGCCTTTATATCTATTTGTCATCCTTAGGTTCATTGATTCTGTGCCGTTAAGCGGTAGCATCACCGTTGACCGCGAATCATGGAATCCTACATGAGAGAAGAAAAGAGTCCGTGAGAAACGCTTGAATGATTATAGTCAAGGGTTTTTGACTCTCCCGTCTTCTTACACCAAGACACTTTTCACTTTCATTAAGCTGGAGGCCTATGACACTACAACTTCTTATTTTTGTTGCAGGCGAGTCGATATTCAAGTTAATTCTCTTGGACCTTTGTGTGTGTGTGTGTGATTTTGATATTATATCGTGTCTGTCACTGAAATTATCTGAACACAGTACAAAGCGATATTCACTTAACTCGTGCAAAACGATTCATGGGGCTTTTGCCTTAAAAGCTTTATAAATTGTATGTGTAAGTACTTGCATAATCAGTGTTAAGATAATTTAAGTAGTTAATCTCGGAAAGTACTGTTGTTTAGGATTTTAACAGTGACAAATGGACAGATTTATAAGTGAATGTACTGTTTTCATACTAATAAGATGTTGTACATAATTGCAGTATATTATGTAAATAAAAGTACAATTTGAATCAATGCAAAGGCTTTATTTTCGACGTTTTATAAACAGTCCTTACTAGCTAATAATTAAGTAACGTAGCGCTGATGCGAATGATATATTATGTCGGCGCCGGGCGGCTCGATGGAATGTGTTCGTTGGTCACGCGCCACTGCCTTCAGCACCCCGGTCGAAAATATTAGGAGGGATTTTCGTGATAAATAATGATTGTTCGATATAAGTCGGGGTGCTGAGTGCGGCGACGCGGGGCGACGCGGGGTGGGGCGACGCGGGGCGGCGCTGTGCTCAGAGCGGCGGCGGCCCGTCGGGGTAGCGCAGCACGGGCTCGAGGCCGAGCGGGCGCGCGCGGCAGCCGGGCGCGGCGTGCGGCGCCAGCGCGGCGGCGCCCAGCAGCAGCAGCAGCAGCGCCTGGAACGGCAGCGACGCGCGCGCCACGCGGCACACGAAGCGCAGCCCGCGCCCCATGCCGCCGAACAGCGCGCCCTCCTCGCTCTCGCCCTCCTCTTCATCCACTACCGGTCTGTGGAGATTAAAACATCATGTTACCTCGGGTTTTAGACAAATCGCGTTAGCAGTTTTAAAAGGATTAGGAAAGAATTCAAGAAAGGCGAGCCGTAAGTAATAGTATAAATCGAAAATAAAAACCCGAAGGACCAGGATTGTTTATCAAATACTTAGGCTAATTTTAGAGTAAAATTATTGGTCCTTCGGGCCAAAAAGCAAACCGACTTGGAATTATTGGACCTTCGAGCCGACAACTAAATTTTATTCTAGAAAATTTCGTCCTTCGAGTCGGAGAAAAATTTTAATTTTAGAATTTTGGTCCTTCGAGCCGGCAAGCAAATATGATTTTGGAATTATTGGTCCTTCGAGCCGAAAAACAAATCATGTCCTTGGAGTCGGAGAACAAATATAATTTTAGTATTTTTGGTTCTTCGAGCCGGAAAGCAAATTTGATTTTGGAATTATTGGTCCTTTGAGTCGGCAAGCAAATTTGATTTTGGAATTATTGGTCCTTCGAGCCGGAAAGCAAACTTTATTCTAGAAAATTTGGTCCTTCGGGCCGGAAATTTTAAATAGAAAAAATGTTAAATTGAAATTAGGAGGGAAAATTAACATGAGAAGAGAATGTTATAATTTAAAAAAAAAAAACAGCTAAAAGAATATTAATATGCAAAATAAAAAGGTGGTTAGGCGCTCAATCTGGCTAATTTTTAGCAACAGAAATACACTTATTTTCTTTACAAAAAAATCACAAATTGTTACACAGTAGGTGTATTTTTATTATGATATTTTGCAATTAAGTAATGTAGTTAAAAATATATTCAAATTATAGTTCAAACTTGAAAAAGTGTATAATTGCTGCTAAGTTCATTGAGAAAACTACGCAGTGGTAGGTACTTACTGTGTCTCGTCGAGCGGCGGCAGTTGCAAGCTCGACAACTCTTCCTCGTCCTCCTCCATTAGCTACGAACGACAAAATACATCAACATACGGTGCAAAGCGACTAACAACGTGGTAGGTAACCTACTGTATAGCAAATACTGCACTGACGCTGCCATTTTTATCTTCGAAATAAACTTTTATCTGATTTTCAAATATGAAATCGTAAAAAAAAGATTATTTGTCAGAATCAGTGTAGTGTTTGTTTACTTTAGATACAAACTATATTCCAATTATTTTTAAAAACTGTCTATTTGTGTTGGTTTCCATGTTTTATGTCAGTAGTTATCAGTAAACTAAATAAAATCAAAGCTTTTGTGTCTGACTCTTACTGTGCACGCGGCAGGTGAAGCGTGGTGTAAGGCAAACTAATGTTAATATTGGTAAGTAGTTGTCGAACCTAATGTTTAAGTCATAAACATGTTATGTCAGTATTTTTGTTATTTTGTTTGTGGCTCTAGCACATATTATGGAACGGTGTCAGTTGTTATTAGGTACCTACTATATTTTTAGAGGTATATATTATAGGTACTTTGGATTAGTATTACGGTTGGTCTTTGGTTGGTCAACGTACCTAAAGATAATTATTACAGTGCGGGTGTGCTAGAGCCGTAAGTATTAGTAGTGTATGTAACAACATACCTGTGGCGCCAGTGTGGCAGCGGCGGCGGCGAGCGCGCTCGCACTGCCAGCGGACGCGGGGCGGCGCGCCAGGGCCGCGCCCAGCTTGAGCGCGTACACCGAGCACAGCTTGCGTAGCGATTGCAGGCGCAGGCGCAGCTCAGCCAGGCGCGTGTGCGGTGCGGCGCCGGGCGCCAGCAGCGCGGCGGCCTCGTGCAGTGCCAGCACTCGCGGCTCAGCGCGCCGCAGCTCGTCGCGCAGTTCGGCGAAGCGGCGGAAGTCGCGCTGCAGGTCGGCGGGCGCGCGGCCCAGGCGCAGCGGCTCGCGGCCGCGCACGGCGCGCTCGGCGGCCGCCAGCTGCGCCACCAGCTCGACCACGATGTCGTGGAACTGTCGGTTGTGCAGCAGCGCGCGCTGCAGCGCCGCCTGCCAGTCGTGCGCGCGGCGGCAGGCCTCGTCCCAGCGCGCGTTGGCGGCGGCCAGGCGCGCGCGCACGCGCTCGGCCGCGGCCGCCGACCGAGCGTGCGCCGCCACGTGCGTGCCGACCACGTTCAATGATACCACGATCGATTTGTGCGAGTCCAGATCCAGAAGGAATTCACGGTGGTCCTATAATACATAACGATCATTTTTATACAAACAGTCATATTATTAAGTTAGCTGCTTAAAATCAAATCGTATTTTTGTCGGCTCTAGTACCTGTATAACATCTTCGAGGGCGTCGTACTGCTCGGGCGGGCCGGTGCGCGCGTCGTCCGTGGCCTCGGCGAACTGCAGCCACTGCTCCAGCCGCCACAGGTCATTGTCCAGCTGCTTCCAGTTGCGCTCCGAACACAGCGGACACGTCAGCCGACCGGGCTCACTGTTGTGGGGAGATAGACCGTGATAGTTGGCGTAAGGGGGCAAAATCAGGGCTTAGGGCCATTAGATTCGACCTTTAGATTCTTAGGACCACATTTTAAATTAAAGGGTAGAAATATATACTTTGAGTAAAAACACTCACTATAAGACAAGTATTAATCGTTATAAAATTTACATTTACTAAAAAATAATAAATAAAATATGGTTTTAATTTATGTTAATATAAGAGAAGTCAAAACATATTTCTGTCTTTTCATTTGCGTTTTAAAGATGTAAAATATTATGACTTCCGCTTAACATCCCAATCCAAGCCAATATATAAAAACATTTATCTATAAAATAATATAAATAAAATTGTAGCCATAATTATGTACTTATTTAAGTAAAATAAAACAAACAACACAACTAACTACACATAAAATAGCCCAAAATTTATAAAGCTTAATATTAAGTCAGTGTAAAGTGCAGTGCATTACATTGATAAACAAAGAGTGAAACTAAAATTAATTTCAATAACTAAGTAGGTACCAATATTACTAATTAATATCATCAATCATCATGCAACATCGTATGCATTCCTGCTACACATATGTAAATAATAAGGAAATAAACGGACAACACACTAAAACTTATGTTAAACAAATCCCATAATCAGGCGTTAATAATATACTGAAATGTCATTCACAAATCCAAATGACTAAAAATACTTACGTCTTTATGAATATACAAATGATACTAAATGCTACTACAGATTGCTTAAATATTATTTCAATTTTACTTTAAATTTAAGCAGAATCATTAAAAATATCTAGGCATTTACCAAAATATAACAAGGTACTATTCAAAATCTACAACAAAATTTAATGCCTGTACCGATATGGTACCAAATTTTGCACACACACAAATAGCAATATCTACTGAAATCTAAGGTAGCAGAAACGATACGAGTATAAAACTACAAATATTAGGTAAGCAGTACTCACTGTTCGCACGTGAGCGCGTACGACGCTGAGTGGGGCAACCTAAAGGATCAAAAACGCATGTGTTTAGAGCATGCCGGTTAGGAAGCTGTTACACACGTGTCACGACCCGGGATAAAACTGATACGCCACAAGTGTGTACGATGCCTGATACACCGAGTGCTGAAGTGTTATGTGTATTTGACAGTTCTTGAATTTATACATATAACAGCAAATAAATCTTTGGTATTTAGACTGATTCATGAAAAGTAAAAGAACAACAAGAAAAAAAAAACGTGAAGAAAACAAAAGATACAGGTCACTTTAATTTTATTAAATGGCGTATCTATATTTTATCATCTAGTCTGTGCACTCCACGGCATTTTGAATAACTTAAAAATATTCAGTCTTTATTTTATTTACAACTACTGAGTTTAAAATCATATTTGTCATAATAGGGATACATGTGTATATAATTATAAATGCAGAAAAATAAAGAAGTACAGTCAGCCACACAAATACCAAATTAAAGACCTCATTTTTCGTTTAATATTTTAGTCCTTTTATGTATAATTTTGTGTGTGGCGCCGATTGTACGTCACCGATATATAATCCACTGTTCAATAACAGCTTTAAGCCCCGTCACCAGTTGCCAATCAGTGCTTTAAGTGCTACCATATAACAATCATCAAATAACAACATTGAAGACTTAAATACAAGGACATTTCATATAAAGGCACTATAAGCTATGCAAATAGGTAAAAAATGCAGCTTGATTTAAAATTCAAGGGAAGATGCGATTATCGTAAATATACACAAAAGAGAGGGAGATAGTAATACTAAGTTTGTTTTGAATACAGATGCAAGTGACTAGAGGAATAATAAAAGAAGGATTTAAATATTAAAATAATAATACGCATTCATGAAGGTTTTCAGAAGATCAAGCAGTTGCGTCTTAATAGATAATTTTGGAAATGACTTGAAAATTTAAGATATTTTAGGCCAAGAGAAATAAAATAGTGAAGCAAATAGCATTTTCTTAACTCGAGATGTTATAGTACATAATATAGGATTAAAAACGGTCACGTCAGGTAATCATATCAAAGCATCTAGCATTTCTATACATCGTCATCTACATGAAATGTCCAAAGAAGATCGTTAGGTTCAATTCGTGAAAATATTCAAATTACACCAGGCGCCAAAATAACACATAATTACAGATTCACAAGATCCATAATTGCGTGCAATTTGACTTGTTGAAACTCACCTCAAGTTGTTTATTTGGAGTTCCCGTTTCTTCGCCTGGCTTAGCAGGTCTTCGTATGTCAAGGATAGAGATTCTACTTCTTTGAGCAAGGCTTCATCTTCTGTAGCGTCGCATTCTGTGAGGAGTAGCTCAGATAGATGTTTTGCCAGCTCGAGCGTTTGTCCAGGTTTGGCACCAGCTTTGGCAATATCTTTGGCGGCAGTGGCCAGTTCGTCACTGCTTGCCTTCTCGTTGGGTTGTGTTTGGAGGGATACTCGAAGTACTTCTAAAGCCTCCGAGGTTTCTTTGACGGCAGTCGCTAGTTCAGCTCTGTAGGTTTCCTTGGAAGTGAGGGTGTCAACTTGAAGGGCGGCGTCGGTTTCCCATTTAAGTGTATCCACCTGTCAAAATATCCTTATATTAGATTTATCTTTTTCGTAGTAGTTATCATGATGGGAAAGAAAGGGTCACACCTTTAGATAGCTAAAAAAATATTTTCACTAGTCATAAGAACTTCATGTATAACATGATGATTTACTTTGGTATAAGCTGAAGTCGCTTTCGGTTTCATTGAAAGTAGACCCACGGTGTTGTGTGTGTTCAATGAACATAGTAGTTTAACCAGGCATGATCATTAAAATTACCTGAACAGCAGAATCCACATCCCCAACGACCTCAGCTCGTGCGAGGTCTAGTCGTGTCCGCACATCTGCGAAGAGCGCGCGGTACTCCGACACCATGTCAGACACTCCCGACACTGTGGACACTGCGGCAGCTAGCCGGTCTGCGTCTTCCACTAGCGCTTGGCATTCTAGGAGTTCTTGTTCGACGCCCTGGAGAGGATAATAGATATTAATACATCTAATAAACTTATGATCAACATTATAATTAATGTTTATACATACTATAAAGCACGAATTGAGTTTGGTTGAAAAACACTTACATCGAGTTCTTTTAAGGTGGCGACTTTGTCGAGCGGCGCTGGCGCAAGATGCAGCGTTCGGGTCAGCCGGACGTCAGCCTCGGCCAGTGCCACCACGGCCTTGCCATGCGCCGCCACGAACTGCCGGTGCGCATCCGCACCAGCCGCATCCACGCGACCGCGTAGCTGTTGCCAGCGCCGCACCGCCGCACGAAGTCGCGCAGCGTCATCAGCACCTGCTCCTCGCAGCTCTACCCCTCGGGCGGAAGCTATTCTGCTGTAGGCATCTTCCAACCGCTTGATGTCTCCTTCTAAACTTTCTAAGTCTTTTATCACAGCTTTAGAAACGGTCTCATCTTCGGGCTCGCCGCGTTGCTTTCTAGTTTCAATCTTCTCCACTCTCCTTTCAATAGAGTCGAGTTTCTTCTCAACCTTCGGTAGCAAAGAGTTAGCTAACTCTGCGGATTTCCTGATCTCTTTAAGCGAGTTCTTTCGCTGTTCTGACATGTCGCAGATGTTCTTCCATTTCTTTTCGACGATGTCAACGCCTGTGTGGAGATTGCGGAGATCAAAGTTGCCTTTGAGGACATCAGGGTCATTGAATACGAGCTCGCAGAGATTCAGGGTCTCCCCTACTTCTCCACTCTCGTCTTCTATGCTTTTGTGAATATCATCTCGATCTCTGAATTTCTCGTCAACAGCCCGTGTCGTTAGATGTTCTAATACAACAGATGCAGATAAGTTAGATTCTATGGAATGTAGTTTTAACCTAATTTCAGTAAGCCTTTCTTCGAGTTGAGATATGGTTTCCAGAAGTTCATTTATTTTTGCTATTCTTGATCGTCCAGTCTCTTGCATCTTATGCCATCGTTCTTGTATGTCCTTAAGTTGTTTAGATGTACTCTTACTGTAAGATTTTTCATCTTTCTTAGATAAGTCGACTAGAGTAGTACCGGTTTCAGTGAGCCATTCAAATTCACGTTCTTTCAAGACGGTTTCTGCTTGAACTTCGGAGTTTATCCTTCTAATAAGGTCCTGAGGATCAATAGCTCCGATTTCAGTGCTTTGGTTGGAGGCTTCAAGACGTGTTTCGAGGGTGATGATCCATTCAATAAATCGTTGCAAACGGGAGTCGAATATTGAGTAAACTTCTAACCTCTCTTGTAGTCTATGGATGATAATAGATAGTTGGTGTTCCAGGTCGGCTCGCTGTTGCCGCAGCTGCCATACCTTTTGGTTCACTAACCTGATATCCTGTGGACTCAGGCATTCCTTTAGCTGTTCTTGAATGACGCTAAGGGTTTCAATTTGAGTTTCAGTCTTCACAATCTTTGTCCTCATGTCTGAGTATCTATCAATTGCTTTCTTAAGTTGAGGCCGGGATAATCTATCTTCATCAGAATAGTTCATTATTTCGTCCTGAGTCTTTGAGTAGAGTTTGTGAAGTTCATTGTTCGATAGATTTTCATATTCATTGATCAAGCCCAGTATCCTATTTAAGAAATCTCTCCATGTGTCAAGGCTAGCCTGTAAGTTGTCAACTCTTTTGACGATACCAGCGTATTCCATCCTAACAGATGTTCCATATGCCTCTTCGGTGAATTCGAGAACTTTTTTCAGGTCACTTAACAATTTGTCAGATTGTCTCCTGCCTTCAGGGACTTTGTCTGAGAGATTCTGTATCTTAGCCAATATTTTTTGTATCCTCTTAATGTGTACATATCTGAGCTGGAGCTTTTCCTTCTCCCTTTCCATTTCTTTGAGCCATCTCAATAGCTCTGTGTACACTTCTCTGTAGTCATCCCACGCTGCTATCCTAGTACATACTTCATCGTGTCTCTCAACGATTCTAGCTAATGTCTCATTGTGAAGGTTTGTCAGCGTATCAAACTTGTCAGCCAATTCTCTGTTCCTGGTTTCTCTGTTCTCGTTCATTAAAACAGATCTCTGTGACGTCAATAAGTTTCTGTGTACCCTGCACAAGCGACGGTGCTCTGTAAGGTTTTCGTAGTCAGCCGGTACTGAGCCAGATAAGAACGATTGCAGATCTATTAAATATTCGTGCCATAGTCTTAACGCTGTCGCCGCATCCCCAGACCTGACTAGCGCGGTTGACAGCCGGTGGTAATGTAGGAAGGTATCTCTGAACATGGCCTGCCATAGTTCCAGGATTCTTACTATAGAATGTTCGTCTGAAACGTCTCGATCAATGTCTGGCAGCTCAGCCTTCGCTGGGGCGATGTCTGCTTCACTCTTGCCAAGTGCTATTAAGTTGTCACGAAGCGCGATCAGTTTATCTTCCACTATTTCACCGTCTTCGTGTACGGGTGTTAGGTCCTGTCGACAATAACATAACTAATTAAAAATATTACTAGATTTACAACCTAATACTAAAATACCAATACTATGGCCGGAATTAGTCTAGAATAATAGAAAAAAACGTATTGCCAGTTATTGTTCAACGTTGTCTTATGATCGATCGGTTGTGAATCTAGGTAATTGCGCGTGACAATTGATTTCTAGTGGTTACAATTTATCAATAAGACCGCGACCACTTCAATTTTTTGCGGGTCAATGCCCTAGATGTCTAATATTATCTGCAACAACGTTTTTATCGCCTGTTCGAACAAATTGGTTGTTGATTTGATTGAAATTATTTACCTATCGCAGCATATTATTTCTGACTTCTTCATTTATATGTATAATTTGTTTTTGGAACTTTTGCTACATTATCATTGTCTTTCTTCCTACACTACTCAAATATCCGACCCCCATTCGGATTACACATATTCTCAATAACTATGTGTTCTAGAATACAGGTTTACGAACTAGAACAGTTAATAAAATCTACATAAGTCAATATATATTATAAGTACGATAACTCGTAATATTATTAGTACAAAGTGCAGGACAATCAATACTGCCGTTATACTTATAATAAATTCACGAACGCACGCGTGCACCCGTTAGGACAAACTGATATCTAGCAAATACGGACTTCATGCCATCGATTAAGGTATTGTGGTATAAGGGCGATGAGCTTAACTATCATCCAACATTACAATTACAGTACCTACATTAAAAATTATTAAATTGTTCTAGTGATCAAATGTGCGTGTAGTATGATTTTGAGGTTGAAAGCAAACCGATAGGACTGATTTGTAGCATCACAATGAATCAATATTTTATCGTGATGGTAAAATAAAACATCTTATGAATTCTCTTTAGCAGCAATTTCTCTTTTCTTTTTGAGATGCAACTAAAGTCATTTTTTTTTTAATTGGGTGTTATATTAATTAAAATCCCGCTCCTTTCAGTTTCAATTACAAATCTCTTTGCTCATTTACTGATTCCTTATCTAACTTTATTACAATTATAGACCTATTGCCCTTTAGTATCGGTGAGTCGTCTAAGTATCATGAGGCGGTCACACAGCGGTGCAAAACAATTTAATTTATGAAGCGTTTAATGTCTGCTACAGATAAGTTTAGCATTAAATCTTAACATATCTTCTGTGGACAGACGAATATAGTGAATATATATACGAATATAAGGGCTCTATTTTAAATAGATAATAAACAATGAAACATCAAGTCAAAATTTGACAGTAGATGCTGCAACAAATTGATTACTAAGATAGGATCGTTAAAGATTTCTACAACATTCAGGGTCTCACCTGTCTCATATCACACAGCTTCTCCTTCGCGTGCTGAGCCTTGGCTCTCGCCAGCTGCCGTGCCTCTCCCAGGTCGGCCAGCGTCTGCACAGCCCCCGCCACCAGCTGCAGGCGTCTCGCCAGTGCGTCGGCATCGGCTTGCAGGGCACGGGAGCCGGTCTCGGCGGCCACGCGCGCGGCCAGCGACCTTAGCTCTGCTACGCGAGCTTCTTGTTCTAGGCATGCCTGGAGA
The DNA here is from genome assembly GCA_946251955.1 of Acronicta psi. Taxonomy (NCBI): domain Eukaryota; kingdom Metazoa; phylum Arthropoda; class Insecta; order Lepidoptera; family Noctuidae; genus Acronicta; species Acronicta psi. The sequence continues at coordinate 14,025,668 of OX276475.1, read as the reverse complement.
AGATGAAGACGAAGAAATTAACAATCGTGGAACAGTCTCGTTGAGCCAAAAATCTTAATTTAAATTAATGATAAACGTAGATAGGTATTTTTCAACAAAAGAAATGCGCTTTGGATCTGTATTGGCTTGCTTCCAGAAGAAGACAGTAACTTTGGTACCTCTAAATAACTTTTATTCAAAGTAAATAAAACGTTATTTATATTAGTTAAACTGGTCTATCGATAAAAAACCATAAACTTTTGGTTGACTAGATTACCGTGCCTAGGTACATATTTTATACGGAAGTAGAGATATTAACTATCTGTTCGCTTAAATCAAGTGTGAAAACTTGTTAGGATAACGAAATTGCATTTGTTTATCAGCATGTGGTACAATTCAGTTAACAAAGTCATTTCAGCCTGTCATCCACGGCGATGCAATTTTGAGTCTACCATTGTTTTCAGTAAAGCAATAACTTGTTACTGCATTTGAATGACGCAGAGGAAAATACAGGGTGTTTGGTAGAACGTTGAACATACGAAAATGGTGGTTAGTTGGGGTCATCTGCTACCCACTTGGCCCGAATTATTTGACCTTGGCCGCACTGTTTTTTTTTTAATTTCACAGAAAATTACCAGTTTTTTTTAACTTTAAATTCGAATATCTTTACTTGTGACGGGTAAATGTATTTTTTTACATCTTTTTGTACCTTCAAAAGACTAATATCTTCTTTTCCCATTAAAATCTGTACCAAACAATAATTTTATGAGAGTCTGCTACAATTAGACATTAATACAAAACAACATCCTGCCTGTTTTACTCGTCACAAGTAAAGATATTCGAATTTAAAGTTAAAAAAAACTGGTAATTTTCTGTGAAATAAAAAAAAGTAAAAAAAAAACGGTGCGGCCAAGGTCAAATAATTTGGGCCAAGTGGGTAGCAGATGACCCCAACTAACCACCATTTTCGTATGTTCAACGTTCTACCAAACACCCTGTATATGCGTCGCAAAGAAACAGTACATTAAAAATATTTATGAGTTTATTATTAGGTACAGTTCTCGCCAAACTTATTTTTCCGGCTTGAAGTTGGCACGAGCTCACTTCAATCCGGCCGTAAAAGTCGGAGAAAGAAAAATATTGGATTCAAATGCTTTAAAACGACAGCCTACGACTTGAGCATTCGTTTTTATACACCACAATATTTAACTGTACCAGCCGTATAGGTCTAAACCCAAGGAATTTACGTAGGAACTTACGCCTTTAGCACCTTTATATTGGGTGCGAAAAATCCTCCTATATCAGACGTATAAAACTTTGCCTTCGTTTGCCCTTTTATTAACTTAATCATGGGATTCGGAACATTACTTAAGCCCGCTAGATACTTTACGATATATTTGACCGATTTATCTGTGCAAATCGGCTTGCTCAGATTAATCGCTTCGCTTCGTTACGTATGTAAAAAGAAAACACATTTATTCAGGCACATGACATCCGACAAACACAGAGATATAATATGTAAAAACGAATTACTATACTATGTATAGTAATACCTTTTGTCTCTAATTCATATGTAGCGGGCTTTAGACCTAAATATATCTACTTTATTGGCGAAATGTGGGTATATAATATACATCATTACATCCCTACATAATCCTTAGAAATCATGGCTTTTACCTAAAGCCATCTAAAACTCAGTCTAAAACATTCTAGCCAGTATAGTCGATGTTCAAGATAGGTACATAATGAGCGCATTAGTATGTGTCGGTCTGTAGGCCAGGCATCGCTGTCGGACCTCGTGACCTGCCCGTTCTATTGCTGTTAATTTGCCTATTGCACAATACGTACTTGGGGGCTAGACAAGTTGCATTTTGACATTCGAATCGACAAACAAAATGTATGTAAATGACATTAGTGACAGCCCGATTTGTCGAAAGCTTGTGTCATTTACATACATTTTGTTTGTCGATTCGAATGTCAAAATGCAACTTCTCTAGCCCCCCTTATAATGGAGTTTCAAAGTATAGTCTCAATGTGAATGTCTTATTATAAATTCTAATAAATAAATTAAACATTATTATTATAATGTTTTACTTTCTGTTTACAATCTAGGTATTTTTACACATGCAAGATAAATTTTAAGAGGCCAGCTTCCAGTCCTCCGAAAGATAAAAAGATAAAGTGATTGTTATATCATGTGCTGAGCTATTAGCTAGATTGTTTTCTCCTTCATAGGTGGTGGTGGAGCTGTATAATAGCTTTATTTTATATACTGTTTTATTATATGTATAGATTTTCATAACTTCATAACTACCGACCCGCCCGATATCGCACGGGTTCATTAATTGGCCTATAACCTTCTTAGATAATGTAATCCTACTTTCTATAGGTAAAAACTGTATATTATTTTTATACAGACTTTCTGTTATTTCGGGATTATCTTATGAGATTATCAGAAACTGCGCGGCCCCGCGGGGAATGTAAATACGACGACGATGACGACGACGTCTGTGGTCTAGTGGTTTGAGTACCGGACTGCTGATCACGAGGTCGTGGGTTCGATTCCCACAGGACACAAACATTTATTGTGATGAACTTAAGTGTTTGTTTGTCTGGGTGTTTCTTATCTATACTAATATTATAAAGAGGAAAGATTTGTTTGTTTGTAATGAATAGGCTCCGAAACTACTGGACCGATTTCAAAAATTCTTTCACCTTTGGAAAGCTACATTATCCCCGAGTAACATAGGCTATATATCATCACGCTACGACTAATAGGAGCGGAGTAGTAATGAAAAATGTAGCAAAAACGGGGAAAAAATTATAAGACCACGCGGGCGAAGCCGCTGGCGGGAAGCTAGTATATTATAAGTATGTATTTACGAAAAAAAAGTATATAAGTATTATATCCATTGTCTAGTACAGCCATAGTACCTACAAGCTCTGCTTAGTTTGGGACTAGATGGTGCTGTGTAAAAATGTCCCAGGATATTAATTAATTTATTATTATAAAATATATGGTTATATTACCTACTAGTGATGGGATATAAATATACCTATACATACTATGTGCAGCGATACATTTCCGCTTTACCAGAAGACATAATATAAAGTATTGCATGTCATTCACCGCTTATCATTCGCAACTTGCACCGAGTGAACGGAACTGTTGATATTCACTCGGAATTAGTTCGTTTAGAGAGCTATCTAATGGAGCGTGTAATGCACGGCCGCAGCCCACAGTCGTGCATTGTATTCGCGAAATCAAACCATCAAGACATTTCATTCTGTTGATGTAAGTATTATAATTTTACAATACATTTTGATACTTGATCAGTAGATCTCTAATCGTTGATCAACCGATCTGCAAGGTTAAGCTACGCTTGCCGAGATCAGTCTGTGGATGGGTAACCATTCTTAACACATCGAGATCCCTTAGTCGTCCCGGTTGTCATACGAACACCTATGACAATCGTTAGTGGTAGTCAGAAGCCCAAAAAGCCTAATAACCAGTCAATCCTTCGAATATCGGTATTGCCCAGAAATTGGGTTGCGGACGTCTGATGGCAGTCGCTTCGTGTAAAATACTGATATTCAGCCGCATCTGGTCTGGAAGCCGACCCGACATGGTTAGGAAAAAGGCTAAGAGGATGATGACATTCGATATTTGATCAAGCAAAATTAAAGGAAGAAAATTTCTTTCAAACAACGTTTCTACCAGAATTGCATATTAACAGCTGATGCATTGGTATATGAATGTGAAGTACTGGGTTCGATTCGCAGGTTTAAAATGTTTGTAATTTCTATGAAATTTTAAGTAACAGTACTGCAAGCAAATAATCAAATCTTTCCTCTTTATAATATTATTACAGAAGTATAGACAAATATTTGTTCAAAAATTCGAAGACATCCTAGAAGCCTCATTTGGAAAATTTCGTTTAAAAATATTTTTGTAATGTAACATTGAAATACTGGTTATATAAAGAAATCTGTATATCAACGAGGAAGCGATAAACATTGTGTAATCAAAACCTTGTCCTAGATAATAATATTGTCGCCTCGGTAAATATAACGTATTTTTAAATCATTTTATAATCGTGTTCTCGGAAACGATTAACGTTACCAATGTCACTGGAAAGAGCCTAACTACCTAGCAATGGTTACCTGGCGAAGGCATATAGGGGGGCTAGACAAGTTGGATTTTGACATTCGAATCGACAAACAAAATGTATGAAAATGACACATGCTTTCGACAAATCGGGCTGTCACTAATGTCATTTACATACATTTTGATTTTTGATTCGATAAAATGCAACTTGTCTAGCCCCCCTGTCCGCTGGTAGGGTTAACGATTGAGCGGACAATCAAAGAATTTATTTTATTAATTTCTTAGATGATATTGAATAAAACCTGTTACAGTAAAATCCCAAACTTAATGTAAGTACTGTTCAGTTGTCTGTAAAAAAACTGTTTTATAACAACATTAATATAATTTTATTATTGTATGCCCAATAGGCAGGACATACTGGAACTAAAATTAATATTTAACACCTGTTTGTATTAACCTATCCTCACAATACAAAGATTTGATTTGATTTGATTTAAAAAGAATAAAGTCTAGTGCTAGAAATCTTCGAAAAAACGTAGAAATTTCAAACGCAATTTGATGCATGACTTCATATATTCACGCATGATATTCTCAGTATCGATACACATTCTTAAGATTCTAACATAATAATTACAATACACAGACATAGTTAATTCGGATCAACATTGGATCGACGGCGGCGCGTGCGCATCGCATCCCTGCGCGTTAGATCACATCCGTAACGCATCTGCACTGTTTAACGTTAAAGATCGAAATAGATGCGTTTCGTATATTTGCTCTTCAATATGAATCATTAGAAGATCCGGTTTAGCTTATGCTAGAGAAGTTTAAAAACGATGTTCTGTTTCATGACCAATGAAATGCATTAGCAAAAAGTGTTATGAATAGGAGGTGAAATGATACTCGTATTATGTCAAAACGATGCAAAAATGCGCCAAGTTAAGATTAGATAATGGCAAGCTGACTTCCTATTAAATACCTACAATACAATTAATCATACCGGTGTACTGCGGGTATACCTAATAAAATTATATTCCTACATTCTTGCCTAACCCTGCGGGGAATACAGTCTTGTTTCATGTATGATATGTTATATACATACCTATTTATTGTTCAACACGGACAGCAACAAACGTTACTAAAACATATAGGGTAAACATATAGGTGCGGCGACTGTGTAAACACTATATTTCCTTCCGGGAAACAGCCGGGTATGATTGTGATCATTAATTAGTATCAAAGTAATTAAAAGCTACCTTTTCTGTAATGAAAAGTCAATGTTATTAAATGAACTTGTTAGTTTTTGTGTCCATAACAAACTATGAAATTTTAACATGCCAGTGCTAGGTACATTTTTGTATCGTATTATAGGTGTTTTTTAGGGTTAAGTACCCGAAGGGTGTTACTAAGCTTCCGCTATCTGTCCGTCTGTCTGTCAGCCTTCTGTCAGCGGCTGTACTAATTTTCACAGTTACTATTTCTATAGTGCCACCACAGAATAGGTAATAGGTGCCACTATAACGAAAAAAACAATATTTTACCAGACGACGGGAACCCTTTATGTGCGGGTCAGACTCGCACTTGACCGGTATTTTAGTTTTTCTTTCAAAATACAGAATCTTCTAGATGTTATAATATGTCATTTGAAAAGCATTAAAAAATACAGGAGCCACAAATTACTTTTCTATAACGCTTGGGTAATTTAATCATTATCTAGTCATTTTCTGGTTTCATGAGATTTAGTATTTAAAATATCTTTCAGTACCAATCAATACTTCACACGTGTGTTACGATCATACATCGACGAACATTTTCATACATAATCTGGTCACAGTAAAAGTGATCTACCCATTACATGAGGTTCATTATTACTTTCATACAAGACTTTCACTACAATATTTGGATGACGAACGTGAGAAATATCGTAATGATTGCCGAAATTGTATGCCATGTGTGTGTGGCGAAATTTGTATGAATAATAGGCGGTACGTGAATATTTCTAATTCAACTTTAAAATTATGGGGCCGCATGGCACGAAATAATATTAATATACAAGGTGGAAGAGACATCGACTCACAAACGTTGTGATAAGGTTTCACTCAGGGTCAAAAATAAAATGACCTTAGGTCATTCCTGTAGAAAATGATCGGTTATTACAGATATTGACATTTTTGAGCACGCAGCGTATTGCTAATAACGCTATTATAACGCTTCGCGGTGAATGTTATCGAGCACGCGATCGGAAATAAATGAAATAAATGACCTTTAAATATAATTTAGGTAGATAGAAATAATGTTTTTTTACACGTTCAAGTAAGAAAAACTGCAGAAAAAATTGAAAAATTTATGATAAAAGTTACGGAAAATTTCAACGCAGGGGGGTATTATGTACTGAACTCATGGTATTCGGATGTGCGTCGATGTCCCCTCCACCTTGTATTATTGGAACTCTAACTGCCTCGTTGCCTAGTGATCCCAAACGCGACTGCTACGGCATTCAAAAGGCTATTCAAATATTTTTTATGGCAAGTTATTTAAACACAGCCCTTACCCAAAACCTTTAAATAACTCAACTTTTAAGCATCGTTATTAGTCATAACTAATGACTAAATGTTCGTCCTAAATTAAATTTAAGAGTATCACGCTATTAATGGCTTGGGCGCGCCTTTCGCATATGCAGTCAATTCGCCTAATGGCGGCCGTTCTTGAAACAACCCAGGCATGCGAGGGTTATACCCGCACTGAAATACTTGAGGCAATGGACGTAAAAGCTTTTAAAATTATTACACTTATCTTTATTGATACATTTTATTTAAAGAGAAAGTTGAATGGTTTTTGTTATTTAATAAATTTTCGGAATGGGGAGATTGAAGAGACCCGTGCCCCAGCAAAGGGTTAATAATTATGATCATTACGAGGTATTGCAGTGATAGCTACCGTTTAATGTTAAGTCAATATAATTATGTGACATAATATTATTCTAATTTAATCTCCCTTCCTTACTACTAAAAAATACGAAATATGATTCATACTAAAAAAAAGTAGGCGCAGATAATTGAACTTTTTATGTCCCCGACTGTACATTTTAGGTAGATTCTTAACACGAACTGTTTCGTCTCAGTAACTGTAAGATATAATCACTAAGCTAACAGACATTAAAACTCTATTGGACTATTGAACTCTAATGATGGGCACTTTCCCATCATTATTTTCCCATTAATTTTATGAAATGTGCTAAAAAATTACATTTCCTTTTTCTCCGTTAAAACGTTTGACTTACAGCTAGCGGTTTCATTTCGTGTAAGTGATATTGATTGATTGCCGTGCGGCGCCGGCCGAGCCACAAAGTTAGTACAACGCAAGGGCGGCGTATCGCGCCTGCTATTAAGACGTTCCACTGTTGCACCACAGAGTTAGGAAACGGAAGACTTGGCCAGATTGGCCATTATTAATTATCGTTAATTATTATTATTAAAAATAATTATTAGACGCGGCGGGTCTCCTCATAAAATGATTGCACGCATAAGTCGTCAGAGATAATTATGAGACGATTTAATTATTTCGAGATAGGACCCATAATATTATAATATAGCCGCTACAGAAACAGCGGACGTTCCTTTTGATATCTTAGTTACACCTACTCGTAGAATACAATTTCTCTGTGCGCTTATCGTGTAACTAAAGTTGTACCAACGATATATTAGTTTATTCTTTGCCACAATAATACCGAAGAAGGTTAGAAAGTGTATGTCAAAGTACTTGCTCATTCAATACCTTCCCGGTTTTCTATAACTCAATTACTTTTATAGCTTTCACAGAAATATTTATTAAATTGTTCACGTTTTATTCAAACAGTTTACAATAGTGAATATTATTATTGCCTTTTGTGGAGAGCCTCATCAATAAGTATATATGGAATTAATAGAAAGATTTATAACTACGTGTTTTCTGTTAGTCAATTTTTAACAGTACATACAAAGCCCGAGTAACTTTTTAGAAACAAAAAACTGACTTCAAACATTTTGTATAATACATTTAATAAAAAATATCTGTTAAAACACAAAATACAAATCAGTCTGTATATCTCTTTTGTTGGTTATACTTATCTATTATGTTTTTCTGAATTGCGTTGCAGACGGAAATCCGACAATGCATTGCGGCCTTAATGAACAGCACGATGATGGCATCCTTAAAACCAGTTTGTGAATAAGACAACTTGAAGTTAAGCTAATTAAAACAACATTTGTATTCACATTGATAAACCTTACAGTACAAATTGTTCAAGTAGTGTCACTTACGCTAATTTTACACGATTAGAATATGCGCCAAGTTGTGACCAAAAAATTTAGGTAGAGAAAACCGGTGACCTAGATACGAAAGAAACCGATTTCAAGCATTTTGTGACGCGTCTTCAGAGCTGGTGCAAACTGTTGATAAATAAACTCAATTTGTATAGAACCGTCTTGGACGTTGTATTCTATCACATAAAAAGAAAGTCCAAATGAGCTCACAGTCAACGAAGACATCCTGTCAGATGCTTCTATATTGCAATGATTAAAGATTAAATACATTTTTATTTATTTTCACAGTTAAGTTTTAACTTCTATGTGTCCACTGATTTAATAGGTAAGTTACAATGTTTTTTCGCGGAATTTCCTGTACAACTGTAGATTTTATTCGAGATGAATTTAACTGGAACTATTATTTGTAACACAAGCTTTGGGCTATTTGAACTATAATTTACAAGGTTCTCACTCAACTTTAAACTCGTAAAGAAACAAAATGATACCTACGTAGTAGGTACGCACCTACACTAATATTTATTGTCAGTGCTTACTCAAGTAAAAAGTTTACCAACTTCCGTAATACTTGGCGAAAACCACAACAAAATGTATACGGCAGTTTTCTAGAAACTAATAAACACATAGATGTACACAGCTACTTTTTTCTGTGAAGTGTCAACCAACAAACCTCTATATGCAGTACAAAGTGCTGCGGTTAAGTTTTTATTCTAAATAATGTTAAGGCGATACATATTGATCGCCTGCGCATCTTCCCCTCCCCATACGGTACGGAGAAAGCTTTTTTCTAGAACTGATGCATTACTTGGCACAGTTATTTATAAGAGTATCAAGAATTCGAGATAAACAGTGCGCAGGTGGTTTTTACACTCCTGGCTTTCTGCCTAGCCAATAATTTATTATACCATTTGAATTTGTTTTCTAAATTATTTCAACTTGGTTATTGTTTTTCTCGTATCATTGCGACCTAAGAAATATTAGACAAAATAACTGAATATACCACTGGGAAAGGTAATTATTTTCATCAATAAACATATCCTGTAAGCCTGAGTTTTATTTGTCTTGAATTACTCAACTATTAACTAAAAAATTCAAACACAATTTTTGGAATGGCCTTCGTAGTAATACAATGTTTATTAATAAATCTCAAAATTAGAACGCTGCTGCACTGGCCAATAGCGAGGCGATACTTTTCGCGCCTATTGCGTCATCTTGCAGACGATTTACAGTCGAGACGTGATTCGGCAATGTTCGGGTCAACGGATTAATTCGATTGGATTGCACTGCGCGTAGGCACAGGAATTTAGTCATGCAGCCTAAATATGGCGAGTATTTATGTATCGACTCAGTGTGTCGTTTAAAAATAGTAGTTAGTATGCATGAAGTAATATAATTTTCATTTGTGCGTATTTTTGTTGTTTACGTCAGCGTAGACATTAGCGCCTGCGGACTACAGCGTCTACAGCAACTACTGTTTTCAGTACCGTACCCTCACGCTTGAATTTTCTCACACACACAAACACCCAAACTGGAAACAACTACCAACTTAAATATTTGTTCTGTCCCATAACGCGAAGTGACTGGCACTATTCATGCGTGAAATACTTATATAATATTTATAAAAAGAAAATAGGTACCTATAATTCTAAGATTTTGTGAGTTGAAGAATTCATTCTTCATGTGAAAAAATCACTGCCCGATTTTTTCACATGAAGAATGAATTCTACTCACAAAATCTTATTAGCAAAACAAAGGTATTTCATAGTATGTTTGTTCTTGAACAATAAAAGGGGCGCTTTGTAAGATGTTGTTCGGCATTTAGCAGCGTACATACATGTCTAATTGTGCTAACTATTCAAAATGGTAAAATCGACCTAGTTCGGTCGCAAGCAGACAGACTTAAAACACAAAATTAGCAACTGTAGCCTAGTTTAAATATTATTAAAGTTATGTAGGCATGTAGAAAAAAAGACTGATAAAAATATATGTAGGTACCGAATGAATTGGCCAAATGTGAGATAAACTACTAATGTGTTAAAATTATGTAGAATTTTAGATATCGGCAATTTAATAAATAACTATGGTGCTATGAACAAAGAATGAGAAAACACCTCCGTCTTTTTTACCAAGTTGATAGCGTAACTACAGTAAAAAAAAACGAAATAATTAAAAGGTAAAAAAAGTATATGTATATTTCTCTACGGCCATAAATAGGTATATACATAATTATTGTTTAACAGAATACCAATCCCTTTAACTGCTTATCTTAAATAGTAGCTATAAGATATAATAATAAATACATAAAATGATCTACCGTTAAACTTTTTATAATATTATACTTAGTATATATATAATATACTGTACAAACAAGGCAAACAAAATTGGACCAATGTCATGAAATTTATCAAAATTATTATTACGAAATTTGTTAAAAATATTCTAGCTTACATGCTAAACTAAAATTGAATACCTAACCTTCAGAATATTTTTAATGCAAAATAGTTCTATAAATATTACAACACGTAGGACTCATGTCAAGGTATCTGTGAATCTCATTGATAATCTCATGATCAAATTGATTATCGATATAAAAGGATTTTTTTAACCAGAACCGACTAAAGTAAAGGTTATCGGAACCTAAAGTTTCCACATGAACCTAGAACAGTTAATTATTCACATCTGTAAATACGTACACATTTTATTCATACTAAATCGAATCCGAGATACCTAATCATTGTCATAAGCAACATTTAAAAACATTGTAAGAACTGGCGTATGATGTCGAACGGATCCAATTTAAGTTTCTGTCAGCAAGATGACTGATAGGTACTAAATTTAAAGTTAATGCAATGAAAGAAAGAAAATGTTTGGTAATAGCTACAATAAGTTAAGCAACGAAATCGATTATCTATTTCAAATAATCAATTGGAGCGCAACGTTTAGCAATAATCTCGATGTAATCATATCCTTACATAATTTTATTCCATTTTTGCCGTGTCTATTTTGTTACTAGCTCTATCGACAGACCGGGAAGAGTTTGCCCTTGACAAGTTAGCAGTGATAATCACAATAGCATCGCTACTAATGTTTGTTTTTAATTATGTTTGACTTTGGAAACTTCAATTCGAGTTTAGTAACGTGTGTATCTATTTGAATACTGAAATATTTTCTTTGACAGGAATCGTTCACACGAGGTAAGTACTTTAGAGACTAGCTACAATTTTTTTTTCAAAGAAACCTTTGAGTGTCGAAATTTCCAGTATTTTCTAAAGTTGATTGTAGTCAAGATAACACCATAATAAAAAAATATGAATGCCTCTACATAGATACTGTAGAGGCATTCATATTTTTTTATTTTCTATTTTAGTGGCTTCCGGAAAATACTAAACATCCACGAGCATAAAAAGAATAGGACGAATATTTGTATTTTGATTTTTTGTTACATTTTATTTAGGCGTTGGCAATTCCTGTTTTAAATCGAAAATTACACAAACTAATCTTCTCAAAAACCTATTACTTAATTGTAATAGGGCTAAGGTTTTTTTTTATCTTACCCAAGTTAAACAACTTTTTAAATGAATATCAGCACCTATTCACACATTTTATTGTCAGGTTGCCAGTGCAATGAAAAAAAAAAACACTTAAATTCAATGTTTTTCGAACAAACTTCGCCCCTTTGTAAGTCTGGCCACAAAAACATGCTAATTACTACTGCAGATATAATTGTAAGCCACAATACCTCGACCTTGTGTGTCGGCGCTGACAAATTAGCCAAACTTGGACTAATTACCCCAAATGATGGGTAAATTATTTACTAAGGCTCTTTTCTTGCATGTCTGAGTTTGCTATATTTAAAAAGTAATAAGTGAAAAGGTTAATTATAGTTGGAAATAATAAAATATATACACGTGAGTCTAAAATTTTTAATTGGCACGTGTTATATGGAACCTTTTTACATTCTCAAGTTTAGCTTTACTCTCGTCAAGTTTTGTTAATTATAAAATTTTAAGTGGTTTGAGTAAGTAATAATTTATAATTATTATAAAACCAATATGATCCCGACATTCATGGTACATAATAAAACATAATTATTTGATTATGTACCTACATAGATTGATTGATTGATTTTCTGTAATGCAGTGCTCCTCATCCGCACACGTATGTTATTTTCTAATGTTATTTACGCATAGACAATCCTACTTTTCAATAAATTCTAATGCTTTACAAGTCAATATAAAAGAACAAAACCGAATTAAGAACCTCATTCTTTTTTATTTTTCGTCTGTTTTGATAAAAAACAAATGATAATCACTTTACATTGTCATTGCAAATGTTTTGTTGTTTACATTGTATGTTTCGCTCGCTTTAATGTAGTGTAGAATTCGAATGTTATGATCCCTGTCACTTTTTATGCACTATTGAGATCCTTAACCTAGTTATGACGTCACACGTTTAGGATATCGTGACTAGATATTAGGTATAGCGTAGTACACGTATTAATAACAGCTCTAAATAATCTCAGTATTTTATCTATTCGGCATAATCTTAAATATGACTAAATACATTTATGTCTATATAAAGCAATGCCGTATCGTAAAATTGACCATAGCCGATAGGTATAGATACCACGGAACGAAGCTAGTAAATTAATGAATGCGCATTTTTGAGGTTTGTGTAATAAATAAATAAATAATAAATATTTTGGGGACATTTTTACACAGCACCATCTAGTCCCAAACTAAGCAGAGCTTGTACTATGAGTACTAGACAACGGATATAATACTTATATACTGTTTTTTTTGTAAATACATACTTATTATACATAGGAAATACCCAGACAAACACAAATACTTATATTCATCATCACATAAATATTTGTGTCTTGTGGGAATCGAACCCACGACTTCATGATCAGCGGTCCGGTACTCGAACCACTATACCACAGACGTCATCGATGTATGAATTGATAAAGTTGATTTTGAGAGTACATTCAAGTTTTATTTTTGTGGGTTCCACACAGAAGATGTTCCATGATGCTTAAAATTAATTCGATAAGATCTCAAAACAAGCAAATAAGTGTACGAAATGCACGTTTAAAATTATTATGTTCTAAAATTAAAATTCTAAAATTCTAAAAACGTTCTAAAATTATTATGATGTGTATTATAAATTGATGGCCCTTCACTAGCGCTCAAATTGGATAGCTCCATTTTTGTAAGCGGAACTATAGTTCCCCTTTTGGAATAACTTCCTTTCTAGTCCTGTAGCTAGCAATATTTTATTACACAATCATACCATCACGCCTGTATTCCTCACAGAGTTAGGCAGAGACGTACTTATTTATAATTACCCAGTTCGGAGGTAGGTTTAGGCCCTCTAAGAGCGTGCACTAACTCCGAGATGCTACTTAGAATTTCTTTGAAAAAAAAAAAACAGTAACACCCGGGAGCCCTAGCTTCCCTAGATGACCATTAGACTAAAGGCAGTTAATTGTTATATAGTTATTAACAGGATAAAATAACTAAATAATAATATCAACATGTATTTTTGTCGTGTATTTCCTCTGACTTGTTCACCCGATGATCTCATCGTTGTTTGCACAGATTACAATGAACTTAGCATTTAAACGTTTTACTGCGCTAGCCGTTGATAAATAATTTATTAAGAGACTAGACTGTATGACGCTGATTCCTTTGCCAAACGGACGGCCAAATTTAAATTTATTCGAAGATCTAATTACAAATATTTATTTCTTTTTTTGAATTGTTCAATAATAACATATTTTACGTAACGATGAATTGCATGGCTTGCTATTTAATATACGGTGATGACATTATTTAAGCCAATGAATTGATTAAGCACGTAGGTTCGTAAATTTCATACAGCACGTCTAGCGTGATTAGATGGCATAGCTATGGTTTCGTAATCCAGCGCGCAATCTTGAGATAGCATAAACCTCAATATTTTTTTAAGAACATTCAAATAACGAAGGGTACCTCGCACAGATAATATCAATCTTACCTCCTGAAGTGACATGTTTGCAGATAAATCACAGTGTGATCCCGTGACACATATTCCTTATCACAACACTAAAAACACGATCATATCTCGCGTTCGACAATATCATGGCACAAATGAACGATTCAGCACAGCACTACTTCGTTAAATACACTTAATTATATCGTTAATTAAGTACTTATTATTTCACTCATTATTATGTTTATGTTTAGTAACGATAAACAGATTAAAAAGAATAATTAAAAATCGAATGTTGACCGATTGGTTAAGCGCCTGCGTAATGTAATAAATATTATCAATGTTAATTACTTTATTTACATTTGAGGGTAGTGTTATTTTTTACTTAATTAAATAAATATTTGTTCTCTCCGTATTTTGTTCGTTATTATTTATTTTTCAAAATAAACATACGACTCCCGCCATTTCACTGACTAATTGCACCGGCCAGTGTCATCACTGTTAAATTCAATTTGAATGCGGAATTCAAATTTTACAAATTTGGAACATCGCTCACAATTGAGTCACGGCCGCGTTCCAAGGTCGACATTGTATGCAGTTGCTGCTTTTATCGCCTAATGATCAAATGAAATTATGCATACAACTTAAACATTGTTACACTCGAGTGTGTAACCTTGGATGTTATCGATTTTGTCACTTCGGATTTGGGGTTTTCGATTATTCGAGTTATGTTTCGAGTTTGTTCGTTTGTTCGCGCGTTTGGTGCAGACGTCCTTCGGTGTGGACGCCCGCGAAGCGACTGTGCCGTGGTTGGCTGTAAGTACTATCACATACGTTATCAGCGCGATTTTATTGTGACTGTTCATAAGTTTCACTTCATTAACTTGCCTTATCATCATTGTTTTTGCATTACTATGTGCTGCGGTGAAGCCAGGGTCGCTGACGAATTTTTTCAGTCGATTTAATTTTGGGCGCGTCTAAAGTGTGATAAGAAAACTATGCGAAAAACTTAAATAGCTATAGTTTCAGCTGTTTTCTATCAGAACTTGTTATAAAACTCGTTTTCACTTAAAAGTTGTGAGTGTTTTCAGTAAATTTGATGTCATGCCATTTGTTTTTATCACGCGACTGTAAGGTACTTGTGAATATAATTGGAAGTATGGGTAGATATCAATAAAATTTATTGTAGCCAAGTATTTATAACAGAAACATTAAATATTTTGCGTTTGTCTAGTTTGATAAAAGTTACTTAGTAACTTTGACGACGTGGATTCGATTCTCACAAGACACAAACATTTATGTGATAAACTTAGGTGTTTGTGTTTGTGTGGGTGTTTCTTATATATATTATTATAAGTATGTATTTACAAAAAAGTACCCATAGTACAAGCTCTGCTTAGTTTGGGATGGTGATGGTGCTGTGTAAAAATGTCCCAAGATATTTATATTTTTTTAAATATTTTTTTTTTACTGAAAATCATGGAATAATGGTAAGACGAAAATATACCAAATGTTTAAATGATCAATGCAAATTGGTCCCGAATATTACTTTTAACATAGGAATTCCCATGTTACAAATAACTTTAATTCTAACAATTCATGAAATTGTTCAACAAAAATTCTATATCGACGTTGTATATAACTGTTTCTCGCAATGTTAGCGGTTCAAACACCGCAAGTAAAAAATATACCTACCATTGCTCCACTTAAGTGTTGCTAAAATTTAAGTGATAAATTAATGAAAACGTGTGCCGTAAATAACATACCATTACGCATACGCATATATTCGAATAATTAATTCGAAGTGCTAGCAAAGACGTACTCCTATAGTTTGCCGACATGTTTAGGTCCCAAGCAGGCAAAAGCATGCTTTAAAACTATAGATATATCTAAATCTATATCTAATTATTATTATAGTTATATCTTATTATTATACTTTATATTAATAACACAAAATTTAAATCTATTCAGTAGTTTCAGTGCAAACCCCTAACAAACAGACAAGAATTCTAAAAATCACTTTTTTGGGTTGGCGATCGTTTATATACTCTAACCCACTTGTTTTTTTTTTAAATATCTTCAATGTACAGACACGACGTTTTTACATTTTTATAATAGTATAGATTATTTTATTTTACTTATATTTAGGAATAAATTTTTAATTTAGTACTTAGATACATTGTAATATATAGTTTTAGTGAATATCAGAAATATATAACTTTTATATATAATCTATATTATAATATTATAAAGTTGAAGACTTTGTTTGTTTGTCTGGTTGAACGCGCTAATCTCAGGAACTATTAGTCTGATTTGAAAAAAAAAATCTGTGTTAGATAGCCTGTTTAACGAGGAAGGCTATATATCATCACGCTACGACAAATAGGAGCTGAGTATAAATTAAAAATGTTGCAAAAACGGAGGTAAAAAATCTACTTCTACGGGAACGAAGTCCTAGGTAGGTTCTTATATTCGCGTAACTGTCAGGTGTCAGTAAAAAGTGTCAGAATGTAATAGGGGGGAGCCAGTAAGCCTATAGCGATTAACCGGGTATCCGAAGGGTTAGGCAGGGCTGTACTATAAAAGTACATTTGGCTAAGCATTGGAGTGAGCCTATTGCCATTCAGCGGTCACAAATTCCGAGATGCGAACTGATGCGACTGAGAATTTTATAGAAAAATCCAATAACAAATTGATTACTTAGACCAGGAATTTAGGAATTTAGGACCAAGAATTAGGGAATCAAATCCAGGGCCTCACACCAGCAGCCGCGCTTACGATCACTGTTTACTGGAATAATGACACCAATGTAATTTCGTGCGCCCCAAAAACCCGGAAAATCATTGATGCTAACATTGTTTACCGACTATACGCATTGGTATTACAACAGTGCGTGTGAACTCCGGTCATTATGTCTCTGTCATAAATTTGCTTTGATAGTCGCCACCGATACTTTCTCAGAATTCAACCAGTTATTTTATCTCTTATTTGAACGGAAAACAATTATGTGTATGTTTTCTGATACGTATTGAACATTTGAACTGAGTGTGTAATTTAAAATAGGTAATAAAACTAATTTAAAAAATCGTTATCAACTTTTATACGTATAGTAGGTAGATATATGAACTAATAATTAAGTGACATTGTAGCTTGCGGATCGCTTGTATAAAACTTTATAGGCAGGTTTCATTAAAAAATATACACTTTTTTTCAGAGCCAAAAAATGTAAATTATTTGTTCATCATGGGAACTTTATAGTGAGGATTGGTATTAATTACCTTTCTAAATAACTGCTTGTAAAACAAAACTATGTTACAACATAAAAATTGAATTACAGATATCTATTATTAGCTACAAATAGACGGACAATCGTTTTGGATTTTAGCACAATTTTAGGTCATAGCATTGCCAAATTTGTTTTAATTTATTAGTACAATATTAGGTTTTGTCTAGTTTTCTATAGTTTAGCTTAATTCTAATATAATTACTACGTTTCTTTGAAAAAAAGACTAGAATAAATAAATATTCGGACTTACTTTACAGAACTCGCAAAACATCGATGCACTACCGCAGTCGTCCCATCAATGTCAGGCATGACATCAGCCTATCGTAATAAATCGGCGTCATATTTGGCACCTGACAACTTTCGATATGTGCGTCAAGTCTCGGTCGAGCACCCCATCACTAAACGAGTGATGTGCCGTGCAAATATCGATAAGAATAGAACCATAGAGAGTACCAAGTAAAGAGTTCGTAGTTTTAGATTATTATTATTTAAATATTTTTAGCGCATTTTTTGTCTATAAAGTTTAATGATTCATTTAATTCCCTTTATTTCAAGTCGCTCATTAGCTAAGAAGCAGCTCTAATCTTAGTGCCGTTTCATTTAATTGTAACCGTAATGACAAAGACAAATTAGATAATTAATAGAGGTTTACTAAGCATTTTCGGCAAAACGGCTCAACCGATTGGGCTGAAAGCATATACCTTGGGTTAGGACATTGGCACATTTTAATCCCGAAAAATTAAAAGTTCCTATGGGAAACGAGTTCAAAGTTCGTAACTCCACGCAGGCGAAAACAACTTAGTTAACTCAAAATTTCTTGAGATATAATTTGAGAGAAAAAATATATTTCATTATAATTATGCGTAAATTATAATTATACTAGTTGAGTATTAAACCCGGCCACGCTTCGCTGTAGCTCAATTTATTTTTAAAGAAATCACATGCAACAAATGTAAAATACTTAAAGTCAAATCATAAACTACTTTTCCAGTTTTGCGGACACCAACATACGAAAGATATTTGTTTAAATAAAAAACATTTCTGCAACTGACTCGATAATGTTAACTAAAAAAGATTACGAAGTTAAAATAATGTAAATCCTTAGATTCTGTAAGACTGCTTCCGATTTTCATTGTAACTGTACTTACTACAGATATTCTGACCGGAGAGGATTTGCAAAAAGTTTGTGCTAAGTGCATAGACCTTTATGTATAAATAAAAAACGGGCGGCCATCACGCCTACTCGCTGATTTAATTGTATTATAAAGTACACAAAAAACCTGACGGTAAGCTACTGTTATACAAATAAGGCTTAAGTTCCTAGTGACTAATCATTCCACCACTGACCATTAACCATGGAGTTTCTTGCCGGTTCTTCTTCATAGGAAACGACTAATTAGGAACCGTGCACCTAGTTTCGACATTTTATAAGTCCCTGCATAAGGTCTATGTTAAAATAAAACTATTTTGATTTTTGACTGTATTCATTGGTTTAGTGATCGCAAGTGCGTGCTTGGTTCTGGGTTTGACTGCCAGGTTTAGCAGCGTGTCAATGGATTTTTATAAATTCTTAGTACCACGTCGGTGATTGGGTTTGTGCTTGGATATTGGCAATAGGCATGATGGTATCATCACGCCTGTATTCCCCGATAGGTGAAGCAGAGGTCTACCGAAGTACACCCATAGTTCGCCGGTATGTCTAGCTTCCATGTAATAAGGGGCGAGCCTATTGCTATCAACTGTGCACAAATCCAGACCAAGTTGCTAGGTACTAGGAATACAGAAAAACCCAACAACACTTTGCTCGATGCGGGAATAAAACCCAGGATCTCTAGCGTTGCAGACGCGTTTGGGACCAGACCAACGAAGCAGTTACAATATCTACGAATGTGTCCCTTCAAGCATGATATCTAGGTATATTAATTCAATATTTTTTATGAACGAGATTAGCGATATCACTACCATGGAACGAATTAAAAAAAACATCTTTTTCAATTCATTTAAAGAGGTGCAACCACCAGCTAGCTATATGATTATGTTTATATGTCTGCCCAACCCCTGAACAGATATAACGTGATAATATTTTACAACTGAAACGTTCGCGAAGTGAGAGCAATGCCCTCAATCCATTAAGGTAAGTTAGGTGCGGTCAGTTCGCGTGAGTCACGGTCGTGAGTTCGGTGCTTGTTTGCGCTTAACTTTATCGATATTTGGCTTATATTAACTTGAGAACTTAAAGACTGACTTACTCATTACCCTTCCTTTTGGCTTTTTGCCGTCATCGGGTAGGCGTAGTGTGGCTTTACTGTATTTACTTTGTATTTAAAATATAAAGGATGTCATCGAAATCGGCCCAAATGATGTACCGAAGGTACACCTATTGGAAAAAATACCCTGTATTACGCTGGTTAAAACTCTAGTCGTACTTTTTTAATGTTGACTAGGGTATGAGAAAAATAACGTTTAATTTGATGAAAATCACGCCATTTTGGCACACTATTAGCTGTTTCGTAATGATTTAATAGTAAAAACTGTCAGTGTCAGTTTCAGAGTGTCAAACGCACGCCATTACGGCAGAGTATTATCTGTTTCATAGTGATTTCATGGTAAAAACCAGTAAAAACTACCAACTTGACAGCTGACATGTACCTCCGGTACAAAGTTGGGCTGAGTTGTATGGGCTTTTGATGATCTCCTTTACCCATTCATTACTAAAGAACATTTGACAGATTCGTTCGCCGTACACAGAAACAATAACGCCATCTTTGTAGAAGTTGTGTTTACTCGACTGCACCATAATAAAAGGTACTGTGTTTTGAGTGTTGGTAAGTATTATGTATGTTTTTCTGTTTCGTTGCAACTTCCTGTAACCTGAACAACGTAATTTTGAATCGAAGCCAGTATATTTGTCTTCCTGTCAGGAGGGTAGACTACATTCTATAATAGCTACTAAATTGAAACGTAACACTCTTTCTTCTTCTGCTTCTGATAAAAGATCTGCCAGTGAGCAGGTCGATAAGGAGTGTGACCACCTGGGGTGCTTTGGATGAACATTTAACTGTATATCCGCTATACCTAATACACAGTATAATCTAATCAGGAGTTTAGTCAGCGATAAGCACTAGCTAGTATGAAGGATATTTGGACATGTTAAACGCCTCTATTGGTCACCACAGGAACTATGTTCTCAATACAAAATATTGCTCACTCACCTCCTAAATTGTATCAAAATGTGCCTCCAATGACACTATGGGCCTGTTTCACCGTTAAATTATTTGGCAGCTAATTTCATATAAATTTTGTTCTATTTTTGAATTCATCCGGTCGTTAGCGGCTATTAAGAGGTAGTGAAAAAAGGCCCTTAATGACACAAATACTGACAAAGCCATTAGATAAAGGCAAACACATAGAACTTACTTGGGCAGTGTTGGGCGCGTCGTCGGGACGCAGAGCGTGCAGGCGCGCCTCCTGGAAGTCCGCGAAGGCGCGCACTGCGGCCGCTGCGTCGCGGTACCGCTTCCATAACTCTACAGCTTTGTGGTACCTGATAGATGAGAGGATAGATTAACAAACGACCGTAAGCTTCTTTTCTAGGATAGTTAAAAAAAATACGAGTAACTCAAAGATGAAGGTACTTAGCAGGTTAAAGTTCATATTCTGAGAGAATTGAGTTTGTTTTAAGCCCCGGAAATTGATAATGTGCTCGGCGGCCATCTTGGTAACGTAAAAATGACGGCTCTAAGTACGCGTTAGCACCACTACCCGGCAAGTACGGCGGATGCCGTCACTTTGAAGTTAATAAGACAAGGTTCCAGCCCATTAGCAACTTGCGGGACTTAAAATACATATGTACAGTACAGTACTCATCTAGGAATTCCCAGACACAATTAAAGAGCCCAATCCTCAGGAAACATAATTTGAGGCATTTAAGCTTAAAACATCTACTAAATGTATTATAGTTTTTTATACTCACTTGTCGCACAGGTGGTTGAGATTCGAGCAGGTATGCTCATACGCAGTAGCAGCATCATCCAGCTCTCTCCTCAGGCTGGCCGCGACTGAAGGCTCTGTAGACGCCTCCAGAGGGGCAGCGGCGGCCGTCAGCTCACCAACCAGTTCACCACTACGACGAGACAGCGACTCGCTCAGGGTCTATGGAGGAGAATGGGGTATATTTCAGGAATCCATTGGTGAGATTAAAGTTGCACCCGAATCTATTTTGGGTTAATTTGGACGTTATCTATGAGATGTAGTTATTATTGCAATTACAGAATTATTTTGCTCCAACACTGCTGTTATTTTCTGCCTCAGAAAACACGTTTTTGAGAATTATGACGGATGCTCAGGCTGCTTTTATACTTCAACTGATACAAAACATTACTTATAACAAGTTTTATTTTTAAAAGAAAATGTATCATCATTTTCGTAATTCACTTGGGTCAGCGAAGTATGTTCATAATTATCTGCAATATAATTTTATCCTTTACAGAAACACAACAGATGTTTGGGAGTGTTTCTGAGCACATTGTCTAAATCAATCGAGCTTCACTCACCTCTAACTTCTCTGTAGCCTTCAGCAGCCTGTCATAATCCACCTGACCCTGCACAGTGAGCAACTCCACCATATAGTCAGCCTCTCTCACGGCACCCTGCACCAGTTCCAACTGGCGCTCGAAGCGACGCCATAGATGGAGTTTGGCGCGAAGTCGACTGCTCAAGTCACTGCAAGCTGCTTCGAGTTCTGCATGCGTTTCCTGCAAGTGAAAAGCTTGGTTAGAAGGCCTGAAGAGGTTTTGAAAATTGGAAATTTTAGAAAAAACTGAATGTAAAGTAAAGTATGAATAAAAAAATAGCTAACGCTAAAGAACGTTGACTGAGATTTTTTTTTTAAATATGTATTTTTATCATTTACATAATATAAAATTAATAAGAGTAATTACCTGTAGAGCTGAGATATCTTTTTCGACGCCAGTAGGCGACACGACGACTCGGAGGCTAGTCGGCAGCGTATGCAGTGCCTGCCGCAACGCCAAAATATCTCTCCATTGTGACGACAGTTCTTCAATCAGCTTATCGCAGTTCTCCGAGGCCCTTTCCACCACATCGCTGCCTAGTCTTTCCGCAGCTTCGCATTCTTCTAGAGTCAAACGAGCTCGTCGTTGACTCTTCTGGCATCGCAGAATACCAGCCTGGACTTGCACTATCTTCTCCTTCAACAGCATGCTGCGTTCAAGCTCCTCAGATATCTGGTCATCAAGTATACCCGACTGCGTTAATAAAGCACCAAGGCGCTCTGATTCGGCAGTAGGCAGTAAACTCAGCCTTCCTAATTCATTTTGTATCCTGTCAATACGGCCAGTCATTACTTGTAACCTTTCAATGTACAGGTTCAGCTCATCCTCGCTCTTAATCACGCCTTTGAGGCTGTCCAAAGATGCACGGAGTTCTCGTAGCTCTTCTTCGAGAATGTTGAGTTTTTCTCCTGAAGACACATCACGGTCTGAGATGTTCTGTATTGCCGTCGAGTGAATATTACCAATTTTGGACGCTAAATCGCTCCACCTGTCTTCTATCTTTGAGAAGAACTGTCTTTGTACCATTTCATCGGAGACGGGAAGAATCTCAAGTGCCTTTTCAAATTGGATACCTGATTCGTTTTTGAGGTTGTTGTGAACTTCATGTTGTGCCTTTAATTCCCAGAATCTTCTAAGGTTTCCTGTGGTAGTGATGTTTTCTGGAGTAATAAACTCCAGTTCTCTGTTTGCAATTTTCATCCATCCTTCAATCCTATCGATAAGAAGGTCATACGTCACCCAATTCTCTTTGAAAGCAGTTAGTCTTGTCAACCTAGAGTCCACGTCCTCCTGTAACTTCAACAACGTGTCGAGTGCTACAGAACACTCCGTTTCTAAACCAGAGCAGACTATCAAGTTTTGTAGGCTCTCAGTAATGGACAAGAGCCGCAACATCTTCGCATAATGATGGGAAACATCCAGACTTATTGACTGATACAAGTTAATGTACTGTTCGTGGTCTCTTGAAGTTACATTGCTCAAATCAGGTACTCGCTGCTGAGCAACAACCAGCCATTGTCGCTCTTCTTTCATGCCATGTTGCAGTAATGACCACCTTGATGCAGCTAGTGTCATTTGTTGAGCTCTGCTTGCAGCCCTATCGATGATCACTGTGGCTCTCTCATGTAAAGAATTATGCAGAGATGAATACTTCGCCCTTGTTTCACTATCTAGGTTATCCTCTAATGACTCCAGAATAGCTCTGCAGTGGCTCAAATTAACAAAGAATTTTCTGTGCTTTTGAATTTCTTCGTGCAGGTGGTCCAAATCAGATACAATAATTTTTCCGTCAAGTAAAGCTTCGGCCACGTCAGTAATCTGACCAAAGTCTTGTAGAGTTTGTTCGTATTCTTCAGCTAAAGATGCTAGTTGTAATAGTCGGTCTCTTTCTGTATTGATGGCGTTCTCCACTTGCTTAGTGTCGTCATCAGCATTGTACAGTTTAGATGGACACTCCCTCTTAGGGTTCGCTTCGATTAGACTACGACACCGTTTAAACATTTTTCTGATAGTTTCGAAATTGTCTAAGTTACTGGTTTCGATTTTATCCAGTTTCTCTAATTTCTGTTGCGTTGGTATTTCCGATAGTATGACATCATCTAAGGTGTTCTTGACTACCTCTACGGAGTCACTGAGTTTGTCTGTGTCGTCTAAGAATTTGATCCATTCTTTCTCTACTTCTTGTACTTTGACCAAGCTTTGACTACTCAAAGTATTAACCGCATCCACTTGACGCGTTAATGTTTCGATCAAAGTAATTATTTCTTCATTCACTTCAGTCACCTCAATAATGTGCTTAAGGTCTTGAACTTGTTTCTTGAGTGACTTCAGACGTTCAGTTTCTTCCGTTGACCTCGAGCCGCTAACAGTCTCTCTCTGAATCTTGTATTGTATTTCTTCTAACCAAATTGAAATTGTTTCTATGACGATAATAATACTTCTCTCTGTTCTTGTTGGATCATTGCTTTCAATTGAATTTTTAACTTCATCCAATTCTTTGTTGACGACAAGATTATATGAATTTTCAACTGACGGCTCTAATAACGCAATAGTCATAGAGTCATCAGGTATGGTCTTTTGTGGTTCTGTTACCGACTGTGTTCGCTTTTCAAGAGTGTCCAGTAATCTAGCTTTCTCAGATTTTTGAGGAACAATAGTCTTACTGGGAGATGGAGATTTAGATTTAGATCTTTGTACAACATCAGAATACGTCAATTTGTGATGTGTTTGCTTAGGCATCATTGGGCTGACAAGCTGAGAAATTCCCTCATCTATTGAAGATGCATCTTTGAGTGACACATCTTCGCTAGTTGGTGTCACAGACATAGACAGCTCGGTATTGATTAGATCTGAAAGACTTTCAGGTGATTGTAAGAAAGGTGATTCAGTTTTCTTCTTTGGTTTCCTCTTTTTCTGTTTGTATTTGTCACCCAAAATAGACTGTGGGGGTTCTTCAAATGAGCGTTCACTTTCTATGAATTCAGTCGTCGCACGTGGAATGGAGATCTGAGCTCTCAAGTGGACTTCGTAAGGCTCATCCGTAGATGTAGAAATTGAATCTTCAGAATAATCCCTGGGTGATGTTTGCTGGGTGCTGTCAATTGTGATGACCTCTGTCTTTTTTACTTCTTGAATTGGAATTGATACGGGGGCCAATTCTACTGGTACTTCCCTCGGAGAAGTTTGTTGTGTGTTGTCCACTGTTATAACATCCTTTAATGGGGGTTCAACTGCAGGTGCAACAACCAGCGTGGGTTCAGGTTCTATTGGTGGTGATGGTACTACAGACTCCTGCGGTTTTTGTGGTATTGGTTCGTGTTCTCGAGGAGTAGTCTGTTGTGAAATTTCTACAGTTACCACGTCCTTTAGTTCAAGTTTAGGAACATCTACCTCTTCCCTTGGGGTTGTTTGTTGCGTACTATCAACTGTAATAACTTCTTTCTTAATCTCAAGTAAAGGTAGAGAAGGAACTTCTACAGGTTTAATCTCTTTTACAAGTTCCGGTTCAGGTTCATCAGACTGAGTGAAAGTGCTTATGAGTGGAACTTCCGGTGTCTGCATACCCATCTCTGTTAAGTCTTTCTCTTTAACAGGACTGGTTGAAGTACCTTGTTCTGTAATCTCTTGTTTAGTAGTCTGAATGTCCATTTCAGTCGTCTCCACCAGCATTTCTGTACTCTTCTCGTCCTTTTGTATCATAGGCATTGGAGAAGTTTGTATTTCTCGTGATTCTGTTACAATTTCAGGTGATCCAGATTTTTCTTCTTCTACAACTGGCTCTTCAACAACTGGTGAAGTTTGCGAAAACTTTTCTTCTGGAGTACTGATGTCATGTGGAATAACCTGAGTTGTTGCTTCTAGCTGGATGATTGGTTCTGGAGATTCAGACCGGCTTGTTTGTATTTCAGTATCTGACATGATCTTTTCTACGACAGTAGTGACTTCTTCGATGGTTTGCGTGTGTGCTTCCTTATCTTCTATTGGCGTCGTTTGCGTTATAACTTCGCTCATGGAAGTAGGTGTTGTCTGAAGGTCAATATCAGATGTTTCGGGTCTTGATATTTCTTCAATAGGCTCTGTTTCTTCAGGAGATGTTTGGATAGAGTATTCCTGGGTAGCAATTTCTTCGACAACAGGTACAGGGAATTTCAGAATAGTACCAACTTCTCTTTCGGCAGTTTCCGGGCTGCTTTGGACGCATTCTTCAACGATTTTAACAGTGGTGTTATCAGACGTTTCACTAATAGTATGGTACGATTCCTCTTTAGGTGATGAAGCTTCTATTTCCGTTCCTAGCTTTGGACTTTCTGCTTTGAGCTCTGGCACCGGCTCTACTTCTATTTCAGGTTCTATCTCAGGTTCTGAGGGGGATTTTGCTGGCTCAGCAGGTGTTTTCTTCTTGCGTTTCTTATCTTTACCTTTCTTAATAGGTTCAAGCATTTCGACAGGTGTGGTGACAGTCGTATCATCAGTTTCAGTAGTAGCAATTACAGGATAAACAGTTTCCTCACTTACTACGTGAGGCTTTCGTTTCTTATGCTTCTTTTTCTTATCAGGTGTAGCTACTGGTCCCATAGAAATATCTTCAGCCTCGTATCCCCGTTCTTCAGAGATAGTAAGTGATTCAGTTTCAACAAACGAATCATCAAAGTCGGGTTCTTTTACTTCAGTAATAGGTTCATCCGGTTCTTCAATAATAGATAAATCAGGTGTCTTTTCTTTTTCAAGTTCCTGAAGATTTTCTACCGGGGGTTCAGTAGACTTAATTGCAATAATAGGTGAAGGCAATTTTACTTCTGTGATAGGTTCTTGAGGCAAAATTTCTTGTAATACCACTGGTTCTAATATTTCTTCAGTGGGTGTAGGGGACTGACGTGGAGGTGATTTAGGTAGCTCCACATAATGGCTAAGAGAAGAACTATCAGTATCCGCAATACTCTTATCAGTTTCAATTTCAGTGGATTCACTTGTTGTGGAACCAGCCTTATGCTTCTTCTTCTTCTTGCTTTTCTTATGTTCTTTTACTGATTTTGGCGGCGTAACTTCTGTTTGTGGTTGTTCTGCAACTACGTCAGTTACTGGAATTTTAGCTTTTTCTTTAGTGACCTTGACTTCACTTGGCAGAACAACTTCAATGTCTTTCTTAACAACTATAGGCTCTTGTTTAAAGTCTTCAACCTTCAAGTCGAATTTTACCTTAGGTTCAACTTTCTTTGTCTCTTGAGTTTTTGTTAGTGACAAAGAAATATCAACTGATTGCCCATATTTCTCAGGCTGTGTAATTTGAGGGTCAGGCTTAAAGCCTCGCAAATCAGTATCTTGGCGTTCTGATTGCAGAAGCATAGTGACATCGTACTTAGTGTTAGGTCTACTTGACAATGATTGTGCAGAGTCGATTATCTCAGATGTTTGCGATGGAACATCTTGTTTTTCCGGCTGGCCAAACGTCATTAGTAGTTTGTTGACGCTATCAGAAGAACCTTGGATTTGGGGCTCGTACTGTCTTATATAGGACATTTCAGGTGCCTCAGGGACTCTATTGATATCAGATTCAGATATAACAGTGCCTACTTTTAATGGTTCCACTTCAATCGTAGACTGGATTGGTGCCTTTTCCGTTGTTATTTGGCTCACTATCTTTTCAATACCAGCATTAATAGTTTCTGGAACTTTTTCATACTTTTCGGAACTTTCTTTGATAATAAGTTCTTTAGTTAAAGCGACCACTCCGATTTCAGGTTGTACTGTTTCAGTCTGTAGGAAATATTCTTCTGTGCCAGGTACTGGCTCATCTGTATTAGAAACAAGAATGGGTTGTTGTTCGTTTCTTTCAGACTCCTTAATAACCATTTCAATAGGTTTAGAAACAGACGATTCTTCTTCTCTCATTTCTGGCAAGTGCTGTTCTTTGATAGCAATAGAAACTGTTGATGGTATGTCATCATGTCGTATAGGATCTTTGGGTTCGGTAGATGTTTGAGTCACTTGAATCATGGTACTCTGCGAGGCATCTTCTAAAATTACCGAGGGTTTGACTTCTAGCTTTTCTTCCACTTTTTCAGGTAAATGGATAGCTCCAGCGTGAATACTTTCATGATCCAAAAGTTCTTTAGTTACTTCTAAAATATTATTTTGTGCTACACCCTTTTGTTCCTTAATTTCTTTTGTGATCAATTCTATGGTCTCATTTTCAGGTTTCAGATCCAATGTTAAATCTTTTTCAGGAGTAGGCACCTGGGGTTGTTCTTCTACTTTTACAGAAGGTTTGACGTCAATAATATCAACCGGTGCTGTTTCTTTTGCTGTGGTTTCTTCAGTCACAATATCAAAATCTTCCTGTTGAGTCGAAAATTCTGTTATTTTCGAAACATTTTCAGGTTCCACAACCATATTGGATGGCTCTATCTGCTTTACAGGCACTGCAGGTATTTTGGAAATAGCCGTGTGGTCTATTTCACTACCAATAAAGTTTTTCGTAAGATCCACAAGACTGGTATCATTAGGGGTATCGCTACCAGGACTTACAGGAGTTACATCGGTAACTTCGACTGCCTGTGCTCTCTCAGGAGTAGCTTCAATCATCTCTTCGGTTGTGATGGTAGTTTCAGGTTCAAATTCAATGGTTTCTTTGACAATTGTTACTGTTTCTGGTACTTTGGAAACCAAGGCTTCTTTGGATGTGGACTTAGTTTCATTAATCATCATTTGTGTAGTATCGTCTCTTTCAATTACCGTAGAGATTGGTTTATCGGACTCTATATTTACTGATTCTTGAATCAGAGGCGCTTCATCTTTTGGTGTTTCAGAAATGAGTTCTTTCTTTTTACGTTGTTCTGGAGTTTTATGGATAGCTGAATGGTCAATCTCAGTCCCGATAAAACCTTTAGTGATATCTAGAATACTTTTTTCTTGTGACTGTATTTTGCTATCTGTTGTTGGCTGTATAGCAATTATTTCTGATCCTTTAAGCGCTGAAGCCTCATTAAGAGGTAAACTGTGTTCAGTTAGTTTTACTTCTACTTTCACTGTTGGTTTTAGTTCTTCCACCTTAGGTTGTTCTGTTTCAGGTTCTTTGACTAACTCAGTTTCTTTGATTGTATCCTCTTTCATTTCATATGGTTTCACTTGAACTTTAACTGGTGATGCCGGTATTTTAGAAACAGCGGAATGGTCCATTTCACTGCCAATAAAACTCATTGTGGTATCAATGAGAGTGTTATTCTTTATGCCGTTTGTTTCAGGAATTTTGGTTAATACAGTTTTAGTTGAAGTTTCAGAAATAGTTGGTTTTTCACTGGTAACTTTGCTCGTTTTTGTTGTTTTGGATGTAATTGTAATTTCAGGTTC
Source organism: Acronicta psi (assembly GCA_946251955.1). Taxonomy (NCBI): domain Eukaryota; kingdom Metazoa; phylum Arthropoda; class Insecta; order Lepidoptera; family Noctuidae; genus Acronicta; species Acronicta psi. Next base: position 13,996,097 of record OX276475.1, on the reverse strand, counting down.
AGTGGATTGGATTGTTTCCTGGATGGTTTGCATCACTGCATCAGGTTCTTGGCTCTTATCTTGCATCACATTTTTGGTTTTCTCAGTTTCGTCATCTTTGCTAGATTTCGTAGGTTCCAGTTCAGTCGAGCCAATAACGGTTACAATGTCTTTCGCGGTAATTTCAGGAACTGTTATTTCAGAAGCAGAGATTGTTGTTACAGTCACAGATGGATTAGTCGGTTCATTTACAGTAATTGTCTTGGTTATTACTGTCTCATCAAGACTAGCTTCGTTATCTTGAATGGTAGGTGGCGACTCTTTTGATTTCTCGGATTCTTTTAGACCAAGTGAATGCTGCTTTTCACCTTCAATCCAATTCTTGGTGACATCGATTCGACTTTGATCCGCCTGTTTGTCAAAAGAAGTCATACTAGAACATTCAGTTGTTTTAGATGTAATAACTTTAGTTGTTGTAAAACCATCTTGATCTACAGACTTAGTAACGGTTGAAGTGATTTTGGGCTCCATAATGTGTACAGTTTCTTTGATAACATGGATTCCTGTATCAGGTCGGTCTTCGGCCTCTTTAACAGAATCAGGAACCTGTTTTTGAGTTACAGTCTGACCAATTTGCTCCACGACTGGTTTCTTTGTTGGTGATAGGGAGGCAGCAGAATGGTCCATCTCACTGCCAATCAAGCTCTTAGTTAAATCAAGAATAGTGTTATCTTTTTGAGTAGGCATTGGTTTTGATTTAGGCATCATTGGTAATTCGCCCTTAACATCCTCTTGTATATATTCCAATACATCAGGTTTGCTTAATTTAACTTTAATGTCAGCAGTCATAGTCGAATCTGGAACGTATTCATCATCCGGTTCTTCAACAATTTGTTCAGTAACGTGTTCCTTACCGTCTATTATTTGTACTTGTTTAATTATCCTGATGCGTTTGGTCTTGACACCTTCACTTTGGATGCTATGCGATACTCTAGGTTCTTCTTCAATTACTTCCACATCATCAGGTTCCTCAATTACCTCTTCAGTAACATGTTCTTTACCATCAATAATTTGTATATGTTTGATAATTCTTCTTCTGGTTCTAGTAATCTTTCTAGTGATTTTCTGTACTACAGTAGCCATATTTGTAGAAGATGTTTCCAATGTTGAATGTTGTACACCTCCAGTTATATATACTGTTTGACCGTCGTGCGGTTCTTGTACAATATAAGTAGTTTCATCAGGTTCTTGGGTTTGCGTACTATCGTCAGGTAGAACTTCAAATGATTCCGATACCGTTATGTTTTTAACCGGTGTGCTTTCTCGTTCCTGGGATGAACGCACATCAGTTTCAGATTTTACGAAACGCGTATGATGACTGCTACTTTCCTTCTGGATAAAATCTTGCATCATTTTCTCCAATTGTTGGGCCTGAGTAAGCTCATCTGGAGCATGTACATGTTCACTGGGTTTATTATTATCTTCTGGCTTATCATCAGGCTTCTCATCTCGTGTATTGTTATCAAGCTTATCTTTGTTTGGTATATCATCTCCTGGTTTTTCGCCCTTTGATGATTCATCATCCTTGCGAGGTGGAAGCGCTGGGTGATCGCCTCTATCGTCATCATCATCGCCCTCTACTACGGTGGGTGGAACGTCACCTCTTTCTCCTACATTAATAGAAACTCTTGGAATTTGTTCCTCGACAACTTCAACATTATCAGGTTCTTCAATGACTTCTTCAGTTACGTGTTCTTTTCCGTCAATAATAACGACGCGGCGAATAATGCGTCTTCGAGTCTTGATTATTCTTTTTGTGACCTGCTGAACAACAGCCGTCACACTTGATGTGGATGTTTGAACTTGAGGGAGTTCCTGTCCCTCGGCCAGTAGGAGTATCTCTTCCGGTTTCATATCCTTCTCTAAAGTAATCATCATGTCAGGTTTAGATGTGAACTCTTGAATAGTGACGTCGCCCCCTGGTACACTAGATATAATCTGGCCTCCATAAGTTTGATAATGGATATGTTGTACACCACCATCTTCTAAAGTAGTAGACGTACCTCCTTTCTCATCACTGATAGCTATTTGAGAGTAAGCTTGATCGTGTGGGATGTCACTTGACAATATATGAGATTCATGTTGTTGGCTTTGTAATATCTGCTGTCTTGTGACCAGGGTCTTTCTGACCTTCTTCACGATGATTCTCTTAGTGCCATCGGCGTCCACTACAACTTCTGTGGTTGTTTCATCAGGTTCTACCATAACTGTCTCGAATGATTGAGGCAGGCTATGAGTAATGTTTAATTGTGAATTTTTTCTATAATTATCATCTCTGTAGTTTGCATCAACCAGCAGGGACTTCTCGTCAACTTTTTGTTCTCTCCTGACAGGTCGACTAGCAATTTCAATGATTTCATGACCGTCAGAAGTCGTCTGTCGTACTTGAATATTTTCAAGGATTTCTTGCACTTCGGAATGTGGTTCACTAGTTTGTACGGCTATTTCCATGGGAGGAGCGCACGTGATAGAGACATCATGTGTAGTAATGACCTCAGGTTGGCATATGACAGACTTGTCAGACATAGACGGAGGCTCAGACATAAGACTCTTACCTGTCTGAGTATCGATTGCTACCGTTTCTTTTACAATCTGGATTTGAACTGGTTCGGGCTTCTCATGACTAGGTTTACTCTCTTGTACTGTTGTAACTTTAACACTTTCTTCCGAAGGTTGTTTTAGTGATTGCACTTTTTCCGATGACAATTTTTCTTCTTTGATGGCCTCACTCTCTCTAGGTGTCACGACTTCTTCTGGCATCGACGTTGAGTCGATTGTTCTATCTGTTTGTGAGATATCGTCTTCAGCAACTTCTGGTGCTGATTTCATGTGCAGTAATACCTGCCTTAACCTTTCTATCTCAATAATGACTAGATGCTTTGTTTCCTCTAACGCCTTCTGCATTGCATTCAATTTCACCCTCAAAGACTGACTAGATTCATCTTGACTTATCACAGTTATCGACTTCAGTATAATCTCATACTCTTCGTACTCTCTAATATAGCGTTCATAAATTTCAATATATCTTACAATATCGTCTTCTGTCAACACTTCCGACTGTAAAGTGGATTCCTTAAGGCCGTTGTTAATGGCTTCGAGCCATCGATCCAGTTTGGCAATTTTCTCTTTTTGTTCTTCGACTTCCTTAGCTTGACGCGCCATTTCCACTTTGGCGTCCTGAAAATTATAATTTAAACATTATTTGACTTAATCGCACACACATTTATATTAATATTATATTTTTTTACATTGTATTATAAATAAAAACACCCCATATGCATGCTATTCTTTATTAGTAGAAAATAGTTCTATTTAGAAAACCAAATAAATTAGTAGAAAATAGTTGCAAACGGTAGGTCAATCAAGTTACATTAAGATATTTAACATATTAGATTAATTGTTTATTTTAACTTATTATATATCTTTTTTGTATTTTTTAAGCATTTTCCATGCTAAGATTACAAGTTATTTTAATGAAGGAAAAATCCTGCCCGCCATCCGATTTTTTCCTTCATTAAGATTAACTAATTAACATTTACCTTGTTTTTACATTGTAAATTTAATGTTAGTGTTATTGAATTTATAAAAAATATTTTTCAAATAATATTAATTAATAGTACATAATTTACAAAGCCCGTTAGTACCATTTACAAAGAGATATATTGATTTAAGTTACCTTTCTTACCTGGATGATGTTTATGCCTTCGCGGGCCTGGGTCAGTAGCTTCACAATCCTGGCTTTCATGACCACCAGGTCCTTCAGTAGCATCTGCACCTCCTGCTCCTGCCGGTACTCCATGATCTTTGTCTCCAGGATCTCTGCTGCTTCTTCGCACTTCACTAGAATTGTTATACCCTCCTGGAATGTTTGAAGTATGCTTGTAAGTTGCTGGTACATAAAACATTAGAATTAATTGTAAAGTTTGTACTCATCACAAATTGGGTAAGTACTTTTTTGATAGCCTAGCCTGTAACTGTATCTACTTCTCTAATATATGTCACCTTCATCTACACAATCCAACGACTGAATTGGGTCTAATAATGTCCCCAAAAAGAGTGAAGAAATTAATAACTTAGATTTGACATCAGTGGCAAAGGTTTAGGGCCTAACCTTGATTTTAAAGAAAAATATATTTCATTTTATATATACATATACCTACATGATTTATGCGAAATTAAAAATGGACACTTTTAAAATGCACAGATTAAATTCATTGTTTTTTAAATTGTGATTTACCAGGTACGTGACCTACATAATAGTTTTTCAAGCAATTAATATATTACCGAAGATAAAAGTGTTAAAAATAAAATTATTATGTCTAGAAACCCTGTAAATAGCGGCAGGTGGCACTAACTGGGCATTAGCGAAGATAAATGAATACTTTGAAGGGAATGAGTCATTCAAACCATGTCACGAAATGATCTCTGGGACTAAGAGACATTAAACATAAGTAAGCAAACCTATTTGTACGGCAGATAAGGAAGGAAAATTTGAACACATCAAGTGCATCACACACACTAATTGAATAGAGATAAAACAAAAATATACATGGCGACATTGTTTTCTCAGTAAAAATTCTAAATATATCCGTGATGTGAGCTGGAAAACATTTAGTTACTCATACAACTATTATGTCATGGTTGAATACAATTTTAATATAACCATGTGTCAATGATTGACTCTCTATGGGATTGGTTGAGCTAGAAAATGTATTGAATTAGATCTGAGCATAGCAATGGTAGATACATACGTTTTAAAAGAAGAAAAATACATATACATACTGGCGTAAAGCAGATAATAATAGAATAATGTTTATGATTGATCTTGTAAAGGCCGTTTGTAATAAGTCTAAAAGTTTATAGTTGTATTTGATAATTCTATTAAAAACTATATCAGTTGAGGAATCATGATTCTAAAAATTCGATTTTGTTGACATGACACCTGCAGCAGGACATTTGAAGGTCGTACCTATGCATCACCGCAAGTTGCAAGAAATACGCTTGGAATGATTCATTCTACTTCTACGTGCCTATTTTCTATTTAAACATAAAATAAACCTTGTAAATTTTATGAGACATTATTTTAAAGAGCACAATTATGAGTTTAATGTTTCAGCTAAAATTATTTTTACTGCGGAAGTCGTGAGAGAGACTTAAGGAGATTTACTCGGTAATAGATAAACAGTAGCCCATTCATTCCCAGTTATAGATGGTGCCATCGCTGACTTTCAATGAAAACACCAGTTCATAGATGCTTCGGAATGTCATGCCTATATTACTCGAAGGCTTAGGCAGAGTTGTACTAATGTTCACTCAGGTTTGCCGGTATGTTTAGGTCCCATTTAATAGGGGGGCGAGCCTTTTGCCATTAACCGGGCACAACTCCGAGTTGCTACTGAGATTTTCATATAAAAACCCAATAATACTTTGCTTGACCTTCGAATAACCAAACCCAGGACCTCGAATGTAGCAGTCGTGCTTAATACTACTAGGCTAGGTAACAAGGCAGTTGAATTGAAGCTGGTTTAAAACAAATTAATGATTATCTAGCTAATTAATGATTGTCTAGTTCAATAATAATATAAGTATTTTATAGATACCTATACATTAAAGCGAATGCAAATAAATAAAATACCTAAGTTTGTTTTCCTTCTAAATATTATGAATAACAAGTTCACAAATTAGATGATGAGGTATCTTTGCAGATATGTAACGACCTAAAGCCGAATTCGTAATATTGTATTTAGAAATGACGAGCGCTATGGCGTCATGGCCAAACAGAACGAATCAGCTGATTTTATAGCCGTTGGAAATACTTCAATGGATAACTAAGTACTTTGATGATTTTGAATTGAATAACGATTATATAGAAAATGTATAATAGGCCTCACACAATCAAAACGTCTATATAATTACTACTAAATAGCACATTACATAAATAACACAAACTTGTGAGGAATATTTAGGTTTCTAGCTGTCTTGAAATTTATAAAACTTTTCAGAAAAAGCTACCTGCGATCAAGATAGACAAAGAAACGTTTCAGTTAATAAACGTATGTTGTCAATTTTGGCAAAAAAAAACGGTCGTCTTTCTACTATCTACATTCATAGCACGTAGTAGTCTTACATCTTGCGTGGGAAGGTAAACAAGAGGTGTACTCTACAAAAATGTCATTAGCGTCAAAACAAGCGCCAAACATCTAACATCAGCATATTGCAAGTCAGACAATTTGAAGGTCAAATTTTCCAGGTCAAAAGTCAGACACATTAGTCATTCCATTCAAGTCTAGATGACCACAAGGAATAAATTGATTAAGTCAACAATAAATTGAACGTAACTGGTTACAGTTGATTGAATCACAATACCTTACCCAAAGGGGACTGTATAGAAGGTACATTATAATGGGTCGGGGTTGAATGGTTTATAAAGGCTGAATAAAGTTGATTTTAATTGAGTCACTTACAGTAATTTTGATAACTAAAAGTACCGATATTTCTAAATTGCAAACTATTTTTCCTAGCCACCAGGGGGCTTGCTACCGATACTTTCTATACTACCTTTGGCTTGTCTATCTTGAAAACCGCTGTAATTATAATATAATGTTTTTGTTTAAGTATGGTATTGGTGTTGTTTTGAAGATTCAAATAAATAAGCTAATAAATTCATTCTGATCTAATACCCGGTTAAAGCCACTTGATGTTTAAGAAAATATTTATTTATATTTTTAGTTAATATCACAACCTATTGAATAGATTACAGGTATGCGTATGTAATTAATAATAAAATCCAATACCTGTCAAAAATAAAGCCACTATCACTAATAACACTTCACGAAAAACAATCGATTAAATCGATTCCATCGTAAAATAATTTTCATTCGAATAATTCGTATTCGTATCGACTGCACTGCGTTCGTTCACTTACTAGTGCCCTGCGAGAAGCCAAACACTAACATTATTATTAACTCTATGTCGTAACGTGCAGGTGACATCATTTGGTGAAACATCACAATATATGGACTAACTCACTGCCAAGGCCGCACCATTGTTGGGAGATGACAGAACCATAAAATGTCTGGCGATCATATAAAATGTTGCACCTATCAGTCACGTTTTAATTTGAAGTCATTATAACTAAAACAAAGTACCAAATGTTGTATTCTTTGCCACTAGGAATATAAAAAAAAATCGAAAGTAACATAAAAGTTTTTCCTAAACATCACTTAACATTTTTTAAGATAATTTTCTGATCTTATTACGCGATAAAATCCTAGTAGTAAATATCTATAAGTTTTATTTTATGGTTTGGATTGATACAAATAAGGTCTTTCGTAGAGAAAAACTACAAACAAGTCAAGTCCTGAGACTGATAGGCGACGTGGCCAAAAAAAGAGATGGTAAGGCAATCTTGATACTTTTAATGCAGATGGGGTCCAATGGATGGCACCATGAGCATGATGGGCTGATGGTGAATCGTAATAGTAAGTTCAGAAAAGCTCGTAAAATAAAATAAAAGAGACAAATTACTGTGTATTTTTTACGAGAGTCACAGTAACCTACTTGCCTCAATCACCTCCTACGATTTGCGCGAAATGAACAGCTGATGTATGCTGCGCTGATTTTAACTCAACTGAATTCTAGTTTTGTTTATAAGGCAGAAATTCGGGCAATTTTGAATGAAGATTCATTTGACTTCTGGTATATACCAATACGTATTACAAAATAGCTAATCTAAATTTAACAGCATCTACGTCAGTAGGAATTTGGGTCTGTTATTTTTGATCAATGGCGTATATACAGCGAGGACTTACCCTGAGACCTTCCTCCATGGCTTCCAGACTCTCGTCAGGCAGGTCCGATAAGTGTGTCTGTACGTCTCTTATTTCTTCTAGCAGAGTTTCTATATCGTTAGATAATTCATCCTGAGAACACACACTTTTATTAGCAAATCACACTTCTGTACATCAGTGATATGGAATCTAAAGTTCTATTTGGTGATTTAGATTTCTTATTACTTGTTAATTCTAAAATGGATAGCAAATTATATAGGTACGCGTGTTTTAATGTTATATTGACCGAAATAAATAAATAATTTGAATTTGAATTTTTATCACAATATATTATATAATATAATTTTTATAATAATTTATCATAAATGCGAAAGTAACTCTGTCTATCTGTCGCGCTTTCACGTCAAAACTACTGAACCGATTTAAATAAAATTTGGTACAAAGATAGTCTAGAGCCTGACAAAGAACACAGGCTACTTTTTAATGCAAAAAAGGCTGTGAGGGGTTGAAATAGGAGATGAAAGTTATAAGAAATACTACTACTAGACCACGCGGTCGAAGCTACTGGCGGAAAGCTACATTAAAAATAGGGTTCACAACAATAATAAATTTCTCAATTAATTAATGCATCCTGTAGAGATTTAAAATGTAAAACCATGCATTACAATTTCACGTGGGACATAAATCAAGATTAAACACATCTCTGGACCAATAGTTTTGGATAACGGCCAAAATATAAATTACGGCTTCGTATACTGGGAATGAATGTAGGCATTCGCTACGAACAAAGCTCCAATTTGTACGGTTTGTATTCTGGAGAATGAGCGCAGAAACAAAATTAACGCTATCGTGTATGTACGCTATAATATAATTAAACAGCTAAAATTCCTTTCGTGTCCAATCTAAATCTCCAAAAGAATAGAATCTGCGTTTTCAGTTTGCAAAACTTTTGATTCCATATCATCCGAAATATTTTAAAGGGAAAACAGTCCATGGGGTCATTTCAATGGACTTTAGGTTAGGAACACAATACAACAAAAATATAAAACAATTAGTTCATAACATCAATGTTGGCATGACATGCAAACGAAATACATAGAAGTCTGCAGACAAAGATGGTTACTGGGGCTATCGATAAAAAATATATGGTCAGTCTAGAAACCAATTGCCCTGTACCGTAGGCGTGTAAAATTACAGAATTTAACAATGCAAAATTGCGTTTCGAAAACAAACATTCCAACAAGCGAAAAAATTTTGATTCAATTTAGAAAAATATTGTAAATAAAGAGGATTTAATTGCATGTTTTTGGAGAAAAAACTTGCCAGCAAAATTGTTGTATTGTGAATTTTGAAAACCCAAAGTATGAGAAGAAAACAATTAAGTCCCTTTAATTAAACATTCAAGTTAGTTTTCGTTGTCAATAGTAGTGTGTTGAAGCGTGTGGGCATTCACACTGATAAGCGTTTGGAATGAAATCGGTACAGAACACTTGATATAAGGATAATCCATGATGAATTCTATTTGAATTTAGAATAATTGGACGCTAATAATACTTTACACAAGACATTCAAAACATATCAGGAAAATGAACTTGAAAACACCATTCAATTCTATTTTGATCTTGCAAACTAAACTACTGAAATTCAAAACAGCAAAATAATATGACTGACCTTAGCATTTTTTTAAATTTAACTGCAGATTTTGTCAAAGTTCTTTGTTTAAATTACTAATGCTGCAAACTTTTGCAGTCTTGTTTGTTCTGCGTTGTATTTTCATCAACTTTCAAAGCCCAAATACAGACTCTATAAATAATTTTCTTGTTTAAGCGGCAACAGTCAATCGTCTCGTAGTAGCCAAATTTTGACGGGGGTTATATCCAAATTATTATCATTTAGTAAAACAATCACGTGAAAATAAAACAATGCACGTAATTTTAAAGTTTATTGCAATAAAAAATCTGATGATTGACAAAGACTAGAAAAAATCAAATCTGACTAGAGTTGACTAGATTTTATAATCACACAATACAAAATTAATGACTAATCAAATGCGTTACTATACTACTGTAAAAATTTACAGTGCACGCCAAAATATGGCACTACAAGACGAGCTGCGGCGTGGCTAAATACATCACAATACAGAGCTTCGTAATATGTGAAATTAAGAATTTAGTAATTATATCATGCCAAACATAAAGTATATATTTAAAAATCGTACAATACGACTGTGGGTCAGTCACCTTTGTTGTCCTCTGGGGTGTCTCCTCCGGCTCCTGTTTGGATGAGGATGGGGCTGGTGCTATAGGTAGGGTGGTTAGTATATCCTCCCTAAAGACAGGCTTGTCCAAAACGTCATCATTAACAGGAGTTTCGACGCTCAAATATGACGATTTGTCTTTCCAACTACACATGCCCCCGGGTAGATCCATGGATATGTAGTCGGAATTATAAGGCGAACCATATGATTCTTTAGGATCTTCACCTTCAGAAGAGTGACCAGAACTGCCGCCCTGGTCTCGGTCCTTATCATTTTGGTCTTTAATTTTGGTTCCCGTGTTGTCGACAGTGGGTGTTTTAATTTTATTAGCCAATGAAAGGAAATATTGACATTCAGCGTCGTGGTATATATGTTTTTCAGGCCAGAAAGAACTGTCATTGATAATATTTTCCTCGACGCTAATACCTTCGTCAATATTTGGTTCATGAGTGTCTAAAAGTGAGATAGTTTTTTCTACGGATGTACGATTTATTAATAGTAATTCCGCATCATCGATATTGTGTTTGTCCGTCCAGAAAGTATCCGCTTTAAGGTTTGTGAGAATGTTAGTAGTGGTATCAGTGTTAGAAAGTGGGATATCAGATACAAAATCGTGTCTAACAGTTTCCTTGACAGTGATGCTTTCTGTAGTATGTTTCGATATATTTTTCGATTCGGATGATACTTCTGATTCAATTGGCAGAGCTGGCTTATCTTGTATTTTTTCTGCTTCAATAAAGGTAATCACTTGAGTAGCAAGTGAGTTACCTGCTGTAATTTCATTTCCAAAGCTAGGTTTTAGAGCTACGTCTGGTGTAAAAATGTCATCGTTTTTCTCTGACTGAATAAATGCAAATGTTGATTTATCCGATTCAGGCGGCATTATATTTTCCTTTTCAAATACCAGATTAGATTCTGGTGAAGAAACTAGTTTGTTTGGTACTTTATCAATTTTATTAGCAGTGGGTATTTCCATTATTTCAGAAGGAGTTGCAGCTTGCCTATCGTCTGATGGCTGAATTAAAGGATCTAGAATTGCCATCGTTGTAACAACGGGTTTTTCTGACGGAGTAATATTAGTAATTGCTTGTGTATCCGGTTTACTAAAATCTCTGGGAGTTTCATCTTCTTGAGTAACTTGAAAATCTTCCGAGTGTTCTAAGGAGTGAGTTTCAGTCATTGACAAGGGTTCGGTATCGTCTAGTAAAGAGTCTATCATGCTCATACTAATATGTTTCTCATCTAGTTCTTCATCATGCTTAAATCTTTTATCTTGTAATAGTAGTACAGGCACTGCGGATTCATCAACTGATTTAGGCTCAAAGCTATCAGGTTCAGGAGTGGCCAGTGATGGAGTCATATTATCCAATAATTCATCATATTGATACTCAATGGAAGTTTGGGTATCAGTCAGTTCTTTAGGTGAATCATCACTAAGCAATGAAGAATCGTTTTCGGGTGACAACATTTCTTCAATCTCTCGTTGCAAGTCAGCCATTTTAGTCTCAAGTGATTGATCCTCAGCAATTGTATTATCAAGTCCCTGTTTCTGAGTTTCTATAGCTGATAATTCTGTGATTATTTCAGTAGCAGTTTGGATTGGCTTGGAAATATCTATAGATTGTTTGGAGCTATCATCAACTGGGATTTTTTCTTCTTTAATTTCAACATTGAATGTTTCTGTGGGTGTATGCTGTATTTCTACAGATATTATTTCAGATAAATCCATACTAGGATCCATTTTCCAGAACTGAGCCTCTGAGAAAACTCTATCTTTTATAGGAGTTTGAATAGATTCTGGTGTTGAAATAGGGGTATCTGTCTGCTTTTCCTGGGATCTTATTGGTAGTTTAGGCTCTGTAACCATTTCTTGTTTAGAAGAAGTGATTCCAACAGGAGATGAACTCTCAGCAGCTTCAGCCACTTCAACAGGTTTCTTATCCTTTTTCTTCTTTTTACTTTTCTTTTTAGACTCTGATTGAATTATTGTAGTATTAATTTCTTTCTCTGTCTCTTCCACCAGTGGTGTGTCTACGATGTCATCTTCTTTAGGTGATAACGGCTTTTCATCCACAGGTATAATAGCTTTATCTTTTGATTTAGAAGATCGTTTCTTTTTATCTTTCTTTGGAGGCTGTTTATCTTCATCAGATGTGCTAAGAGATACTACATTAGCTTTAGGTTTAATTTCTTTTTCTCTAGATTTCGAAGAGCGACTCTTTCTGCTTGATTTTTTCATCGGTTTTTCGTCCTCTGAAGGGCTTTGTGTGGACTCAGCATCATCTGGTTTAAGAGTGGTAGTCAGTGGTTCAAATCTATTCTCAGATTTTTCACGGGTATCTCGTTTCTGTGACACACTTGATTGTGACCGAGCCTCTCTAGATTTGGATCTAGACCTTCTACTCCTATCAACGGTAATAAATCCTTCAGCGTCTACCTCGACTTCGGACTTATGATGGTCATTGTCTGATTCATCCACAAGAATCATTGGAGGGTGCGGTTTAGCAAAAACGTGTGCTGGCTCCGAATATGATGCTTCTTCTTTCTGTGTTCTTTCGGGTGACGAACGTTTGGCTACTATTTTAGCCCAAGATCCAATATTGTTATCGCTTTCTGAAATCGTGTCTTTTAACTCTGCTTCAAAAATCTCTAATACTGCTGGTATCACTGGTGTTTTAGTCACTTTCTCAGTTACTTGTAGTTTTTCTGGTCGAGACAGTATTAATTCTCTTTCTTTTGGTTTCTCCGTAATAAGCTGTAAGAACTCTTTATGTTCGTGAGTCAAGCCTTCGGCCAAGACATCAGCGTAAGACTTACCCTCCTCAGCAGTTTTGACCCATACATTAACTGGTTCTGGTAAAACTGGAGATACTTCAGGTACAGATAGTGCTGGTAGTGGTGTTGGAGCAATTTCGGATGGTTTTACAGATGATACTTCCTTTTTATCATCCTTTTTCTTTTTCTTTTTACTTTTCTTTTGTTTACTTTCAACATGCTCTTCTTCAGTAGGAACTTCTACCTCCGAAACAGTTTGGATTAGTGCTGGAGCTAGTGGTACGGTTTCCAATTTGTCCTTTTTAGTTTGTAGTACTGATGAATAAGAAATTTGTGGTGCTGCTGGAGCCTCTTCTTTCAAGACTTCAATAATTTCTTCTTCTGTAGTAATTTGTGCAGGTGCATCGTCAACTACCTCAGAACTACTCTCAGACACTGTAGTAATAGTCTGATACATGTAAGAGGGTGTAAACTCAGGTGCATCAGCCGATAATTTAGAATACAATACAGTGTTCGAATAAGAAGGTTTAAATTCAGGGATGGAATCAATTTCGGGAAGGAGATCATGCAAGCTATGTATAGGGGATTTCTCTACACGGCTAACAGGTTCCGTATGGGTTAGTTGTGTTTCCCTACTATCAGTTGGAACTACAGTTTCCGTATTTGTGTCCGCAGATTTTGGTGTACCCATAGCTGGTGTTTTACTAAAACCGGTTTCAGGCAAGTTTATCATCGATTCTAAAATTTCGGTTTGTATAAACGCCGCCGAGATAGTGTTGGGCTTGGTTTCGAGCTCCAACTCCGTAGGACCTATATCTACAAATTCACTTGCATCAGGAATAGTAAAATCTTCGGTTGCCTCAACGATTTCAATGTCCTCTAAAGGCGAAGCAAATCCTTCGTTTACCACGGCTTCCTCAACAATTTCTTTCTCCATACTGCTAGGTTGTTTTGGTTTAGGGTCTTCCGTTTTTAATAATAGTTCTTGTTTAGTATATTTAATAGAATTTTCAGTATCCTTAATATCACCAAATACCACTGGCACGAGACTTTCATTGAGATCATCAATCACGAAAGTTTCATAAGCTGGTTTAGTAATAGCTGGTGAATCAGGTTCTGAAAGAGTTTGCGTGATAATATCTTGGTTTTCAATGTCCTTAATATCATCGAATACTACTGGCACGAGACTTTCGCTAAGATCATCAATCACGAAAGTTTCATGAGCTGGTTTAACAATAGCTGGTAAATCAGGTTCCGAGAGTGCTTCTGTGATAAGAGCTTGGTTTTTAATAGATTTTTCAATGTCCTTAATATCACCGAATACCATTGGCACGAGACTTTCATTAAGATCATCAATCACGAAAGTTTCATGAGTTGGTTTAGGAATAGCTGGCAAATCAGGTTCCGAAAGTGCTTCTGTGATAAGATCTTGGACCAAAGTAGGGTCATGTTTAGTTTCGGGAGTTAAAGAACGGTGACGTTCCGTAGGGATATCAGAAGTAGAAAAATATATTTCTGTCGTACTATCGGTAACAGTCTCTTGAATTAGTTTAGTTTCAGAATCAGAAATTATTTTTTCTTTTCTTTCAGGCTTATTATTTTCCGCATCCGCAATCATTTCTGTCACTTCATTACGATCAATTATTTCAAATGTATCATCTTCAAATGCGATAGGTTCTTCTTGAGTTGCTGAAAATTCTTTTGAAGGAATGTCATCTATATTTTCGCCCGATTTATCTTTATTTTCTGAAACCTTATCTGTGGGGCTTTGTTGATGTTGAGTATCAAATACTAGAGATTTTACTTCCACTGTGGGTGTTGCGTCCTCAACATCACCGTAAACTACCGGAATAGGAGTATTACTAAGATCATCGACTTCGAACGAAAGTCCAATATTTTCTAAGTGTGCTTTTAGAAGTGGTGAAGTAAGCTCTACTTTTCCTTTATCTGGATCAGTTTCTGGGACAATGCTTTCATTTTTAATAAAGTCTGTGCTACCAGTAATCAGAAGTACAGTTTCTTCTGTTTTATCGGAAGTCACATTTCGGTCCAATGATTTTACTTCACTTAGTGTAGAGTCCTGAGTATCACTTTTGGAAATTTCAGAAACTTTTCTTACTTTACTAGACGCCAGAATATGTTCAGCATCTTGAATTTCTTGATAACTGTGATGCAACGGTTCAAACATAATTTCCTTGATTGGTGACTTTTGTTTTTCTTTAATATCTTCAGTCACGTCAGCTACAGTTTCTGTTGCTGGTCTAAAATCAATGGATGCTTCAGGTTCTTGAGGAGAACTTCGTGTAGAAGCGAGTAAGCTTTCAGCATCATTAAGTTCATGGTAACTGAATCTTGGCAATTCGTAGATAGTTTGACTCAACTCTGGTGCTGTAACAACTCGTGGAACATTTTCAACAATAAGAGTTTCTACTGCACCATTAATATTAAGACTATCACTATGAATGACGTGGTTTTCAACCCTTTGTTCTGTTGGTGGCATTGTTTCGTTAATAACATTAACGGCTAATAATTGTTCTTGTCCAGATTCTTCGTGAATAATCCTGTCTTGCTGTTCTTTCTTTACGTCTTCAGGAAGAGAAGATTCTCGGCTTGTTTCTCTAGAGTTTGTTACAATTTTAGCTAATAAACATTCAGCATCACATATCTCTTGATAACTGATGCGAGGCGATTCAAATATTAATGGTTCAGGTTCCGTAGTCGTATCAACCGATGCAATATCACAATCTATGTTTACTGATAAAATGTTTTTATCATCTTCAGTAACAGTTTTTGTGATTCCTTCCTTAATTTTATCTTCTGTTAAGCCAACTTGAGTAGCTAATCGTTTTTCAGCATCGGATAGATCTTGATAGTATAGAGTGATTGGCTCACCGGCATCTTGAGATGGTGGTGTATCTCTTGATGTCATAACAGATTCATTTATTTTAGTAGATACATCTGACGTATTTGTAACCTCTAGGTCTCGATCAATTGATGGTACTTTTGTCTGGATAACTTGCACAGCTTCAACTATTTTGGATTTTTCACTCTTACGTTCCATGGCTAGACGTTTTTCAGCGTCAAATATCTCATGATAACTGTGGCGGGGCGTCTCTTCACGTAGAAATTCTATGCCAAAATCAGGAATTTTAAGTTTATTTTCTTTAATTTGAATGGGCTCTTCTGCAATAACCGTGTGTGCTATTGGTTCATTGGCGGGTAATAATACCATGCTCTCTGATGTAATGAAATTATTAGTTTGTTCAAAGATAGTTTTACATGTCGTATCTGTTGTAACATCAAGAGACTGAAGAAGACTTTCTTCAGCATTCACAAGCGTCAGTTGTGTTACTTTGATTTCGTCGACATTCTCAATTTCTGTTGAGACTGGTAGTTGACTTACAACGGTATCTGGCGTTTTACTCTCGAAATCACTAGTTTTGACCTTAGATTCTTCTCTAGGTTTTATATTATGAGATGCTAAAAATATTTCAGCATCTTTGATTTCCTGATAGCTAATTCTTGGAGCTTCTTCTTTTACAGGAGAAACTCTGTCTACGTTTTTAACGTCAGAATTCCCTTGCTCTGTATGAATTTCTTCCAAAGTATGCAGAGCCTCACTTGAATCTTCAGTTTTGTAAACAGTTTCAGAGACACGCAAAGGCGAAACTGTTTCTTTAATTGCTATTGTTGATATTTCACCAGGTGGATTAGAAACATGACTCGCTAAAATAGCTTCAGCGTCTTTTATTTCATGGTAACTAATTTTAGGTCCTTCCTCGGCTACCAAAAACGCTAGTTCGGATTCTGCAGCTTTAGGAACATTTTCATTTACTGGTTTGATTATTTGAATTTCTAATACGGAGGTTTCAGGTTGTTCCGTTTCTTCTACTTTGATGTTAGTACTTCTTACAGTAGCATCAACTTCGTCTTCTTCAATATCAATTTTTGATGCTTCTTCTTTAGTCAGGTTTTGAGGTTTTCCTGGAGACGTTTCAATGACTGGTTCAGAAACTTGAGTAACAAGTATTATTTCAGCATCTTTTACTTCTTGATAATTGAACTGCGGTGCTTCTTCTCTCGCCGCTGAAACTTTTTCAGGTTTTGTTTCTTGAAGTTCAGCCACGTCAGAATTATCAATCAATTTAATGTCTTCTTGAATATCGCCATCTTGTGTAATGATAGAATCCCGTTGACTTAACATTAATTGAGTGTAATCATAATCTAACATATAAGTGTCTAAATTTTGTGAATATGACTTAACTTCATTAACTAACTCTTGATAAGGAATATCAAAATGTTTGTTCTTCGTTTTCTTTTCAGCAGGTGCTCTGCTACGATCTTGAACTGAGCCAAAAATAGCTTCTTCAAGCATTTCATTTAAATCTTCTTCAGTTAAAGACGTTTTAGGTTCAGTGAACGCATTTTCTATACTTTCCTGTTGATCAGGCATAGGTTTGATAATTTTAGAATCCATTTTCTCGTGTATCTCTTGTTCTTGTTTTGATTTAGTTAAATCAGTTTGATCGTCTGCCAAATTGGCTTCCTCAGCATATGCATTCGTCTCGATCGGTTTCTCAATAATATTTTTTATTACTACTTCGGAAGAAGAAGTAACAACGTTCGTTATAATCTGTGTTGTTACCAGCCCCAATTTTTCTGTGGATACATTTGTAACAATATTATCCTGTACAAGGTCAGATGTTTGGCTAGACGCTTGGTCTGATTCATGTTCAAGTATAGTATCAACAGACTCAGCAACTTTTGTTTTAGTAAGATTACTTTCAGATTCTAATTTATTTTTTTGTTGTACCAAATGATCTGTAAGAACCTTATTTTCTAAAACATTATCACTAACATTAATGGAAGACTTTTCATCAGTGATTTTGTTAGTCATCGTTTCGTCACTAAACACTACATCATCTTCAATAGATTGAGGTTCTTCCAACGAGTTACTCTTACTACTAAAAACTTTAACAGTCCTGATAGGGGGCAGTTTTTTCTCTTCGTGTGTTATTAAATAGATAGTACGGGTTTCAACATCTTGAGTTATTGGTTCATAATGAGTTATCTCTTCAACAATGTTGTATGCTCCTTCTTTCAATATATCGGGTGAGAAGAATTTATCATTGTTATTCTGTTCATTGTCAGTATTTGCGACTGGCATTACTTGCTTCTGGTCTTCTAAGCTTTCTACATTTATATCACCGGAACTTTCTGAGATAATTTCAGGTTTCCCAGGAAGAACGGCTTTTTCTAATGAAGATTTAATATTACGTTCCATTTCTAGTAACATATTTGTCGTTTCTTGTAATATGGTTACTTGATTAGCAACATGTGCTGTTTCGGCAATAGTTAAGTCAGAATCCGGTTGACTGATAGGTTCAAACGTTGTTTCAGTTACACCTTCTTCTTCTTCTATCATAGCGTTCCAATCAATATGTTCAATTGGTTGAATATTTTCAACGTCTATATCAGGTGAAGTATCATAATCAATCTTAGTGGTGAATTCTAACGGTTTAGCTTCATGTTTAGGTACTTTAGACTCAATGATTGTTGGCTTTGACTGTTCTTGTTTTCCTTTAGATTTTGGAGCCTTTTCCTTTGGTTTCTTTTTAGAACCTTCAGAACGTTCAATTGCTTTTAAGGCCTTGTCAATGTCATCGTCGTCAATTTTTTGTTTTTTAGACCTTTTCTTCTTATTCGATTTTACTTCTTCGAAAGGATATTCATCTGCTTTTATTTCTTCCGACAATGGTTCAGATATAGGCAATTCAGTTTCGACAGATTTTTCTTTTACAATATTTTCTGGTTTTGATTTCTTGTTGGATCGTTTAGAGTCTTCCTGTGGTTTGGATTCTACAATTTCTTGAGAAGTTGTATCATGTTTTTTAGTAACAGACACAATTTCCCTTTGTTCAACGGCTGTCTTTTGAATTGCATCTTCTTTAGCATCTCCGTGTTTATTCTTTTTAGATTTCTTTTTCTTTGATGGCTTTTGTTCTTCAACTTGCTCTATTATATTTGGTATTTCTTCTACAACGGGATCTATAGCCTTTACATCTTCTTCGATTATTTCAACAGTTTCTGTTGCTTCAAGAACTACAGGTACATGCGTCTTTTCTTGTTTCTTTTGTTTCTTCTTTTTCTTTATTTTAGGTGAAGATTCGTCCGTTTTGGCACTATCAATCATTTTGGCAGGTTGTAAGACAACTTCCTTAGTGTGGTCTGGTTCTGGCAGTTCAGACTCAGGTTCTTGTTGTGGTTGTATAGATACCGTTGACAGGGATTCAGTCTGTACCTTATCCTGTTGTTGAGTTTCTATTTGACCCTGACTTTTTTCTACAGGCTCCAAAAATACAAATTCTGTCTGCTCAGGTGCAGTTTGGTCTTGTATGAATCGTGATTCCTGCTGAATACGTTCTGGCTTAATATTCTGTTCTGATTTCATAGATTCCAATTCTATTTGTTCGGATGGTATTTTGTTTATTTTCATAAGATCCGATTCAACTTCGATTCTTTCCGGATAATCACCTTGTTGTGTTTGTATTTTTTCTATTGGTATTGGTATCGGTTGTTTACGTTCAGATTTACTGGTGATCAAGTCTGAAGTAAGCTCTGCCTCAGATTTGGGTTTATTTTTATGAGATTTCTTTTTATTTTTAGATTTTTTATCTATTTCCCCAATTTGAGTTTGCTCTTCCTGTTTCAAAGTTAGATTTTGTACAGCCAGTAATTCAATCTCTTTAGCTTTATTAGCTTCTTCAAGATCCTGATTCTGTTCAACATATTTTTGTTCAGTTATCGATGTTACTATACAGTCTGTTATTGGAGTGACTTCTATATTTTCAGATGTTTCTTCTTGCATGTGTTGTTCTCTACTAGCATGATGCGACGGTATTTCTGTCACTGTATCACTTAGTATTTCTTTGCATTTGGTATCTACAGAAGTAGTTTTTGTCACAATTTCTTCTTTTAATTCAATTTCATGTGTTATATTAGAGATTATTTTAGATGTAACTCCAGCAGAACTTTCTTTTGGAATTTCATCTAAAATTATGATCTCTTTTTCTTTAGACTGCTCAAAGGGTGACAACGCTTGTTCTTTATCCCCTATAACTTCTGATTGAGTTAGAAGTTGTAAATTAATTTGTGAAACAGGCTTAAAGACAGCCTCAGATTTTGTTTCAACGACGTTTGGTTTACTCTTACCAGAGTCAACAACAAAGGTAACGTCAGTAACGCTATCAATAGAACTACGTCCTGATTTCTCAGACTTATCCAAAGAAGATTGCTTTTGGCTTTTCTTTTTCTTCGGTTTAGTTTCTTTACTCATAATTTCAAGTGGAGTCGTAGACTCAACAGTAATAAACTCTGTATTAATATCACTTGTTTTAGCAGGCGATTCTTTGTGACCTTTCTTTTTCTTAGGTTTAGTTTGTGCATTTGTTTCTTTAACCTGTACCTTATTGGTATCATCTTCTACAGGTTCTTTTAAAGTGTGAACTGCTGCTGTTGCTATCTCAGTAATACTTTCTTTACTTTTATCACGAGACTCCTTTGTTTTCTTTTTTTTACTTCTGTCTAGGTCTTCTATTTCTTTGAGAGCTTTTTGTATTTCGTCTTCAGACGATTTAGATTTCTTAGATTTTTGCTTCTTCTTTGGTTTTTTGGGTTCAACATCCTCAGAGTTTTCAGGTTGGGAGTCTTCTGTGACAATCTCAGTGACAGTTTCCACAACTGTAGCACTGTGTTGTAGCTTTTTGACTACTTCTTTACTATAAGTCTCTACATGTTGCTCTCCAGGAATAATTTTGATTGACGTATCCCTTATCGGTGTCAATTCAACTTCGACCAATAGCTCCGGCTCATCAAAGTCTTGAACTTCAATGACCTTTTTCATAGTCTTTTTCTTTTTCATTGCTTGAACGTCATGCGCCTTTGTAGGTCGTTTTTCTGGTCCACGCCTCTGTCTGGGCATGTCTCTTGATCTGCTTCTAGGAGGTGGTCGTTCGGACTTGTCAGGCCTTTCTAATCTGCCTGTTTTGTCAGGTCTTTCGGGTCTATCTGGTTTGAACCTCGGCGGCTCAATCTTCTCAACTTTCGATTCAAATTGCTGAATCGGTGGAGATCTCTCAACGCATTCTACTACGATCTCCTTAACCAGCTCAACATGTGCCACCTGTGGTTTCGGTAAGGACGTAACGCTATGAGTACGGGGCTGCTTTCGTAGCCCTAGTGCTAAAATCTCCGCGTAAGATAGTTCGTGCGAGCGTTCTTTCGCTGGACTAGGACCCCTCTCCGATTCTACTGGATATGGTTCCGGTTGATCAGGCACGTTCATTAAAGGTTCGTGTGATTCCTGATACACGGATGCAGGCACATCGATGGGCATCTCCCGGTACTCTACTGGGGGTTCCGCATAATATTCAGGAACCAACTCCGGTTCTGGGCGCGGTACAAAGTCATCATAGTAAACGTTAACGTCACCGCCATAAGGCTCACTGACACTGATAGACTCGCACACACGGGTGTCACTTTGCGACACTGCGTCATCATCAACTCTCTCACTGAGCACACACGGTTCCGCGAGCACTTCCACGGTTTCGTTCCGAGTGTCATCTGATTCGGGCGGGGAGGGCGGGGTTCGGTCCCGGTCGTGCTCGTCGGGGTGTGCGCTGTGCGCGCGGGAGCCGCGGGAGCTAGAGCGCGAGCCGGAGCCCTTGACTATCTCGGCGTAGGTGATGCCGCCCGGCGCCCAGCAGGGCGAGCGGGCCCGGGCGGGCGCGGCGGAGGGCGGAGCCAGGCGCGCGCGCTCTCGCCTCTCAGGCGAGCGCGCACGCCTGTTGCTGTGCGCGTGCGCCGCGCTCGTCACGAGCATGGACAGAGTGGCGGCGTGCTCGTCGGTCGCCTGCATCACGAAGTACGGGTCCAGCGTGTAGATCGCTCCGGTCAGCTCTTCGATTCGCCGGGCGACCTCCTGATACGCAAGTACGGACAAACACATAATTTACAAGGGTGTCTCTCAGACGAGCGAACGGACGTGATGAGAGGTTGAGCGAAAGGAAAAGACGGTGGCTGCGATGCGTCTCGTATATTTTAACGTTTCGTATTATTATGCTTATAAAAATTACAGGGACGAGATGACAAGGAATTAACTTATGAACTAAACGCGGTTAGATCGCGGTCTACGCGTCTCGCAGCGGCTCGGCGTCGGGACTGCCGCGCTGCACTAGTAGCTTGACTCGTTCATTACGCGCCTGAATCTTGCTTTGAAGCGATTTGACGCGCTCGCGATACTCCTAGCGGAGGATATCAGTTCGACGTGTTAGTAGCGGGGAGGGTGAGGAGGAGGGTGACAAAAAGAAAACATAAGATAAATAAAAGATGATCGAGCGTCGAAGCGGGCGCCGGAGCGCCCGCAAGGTGAGATGAAGCGTGCCCGCCACCTGCCCGGTCGCCCTGAGAGCCTCCAGGTCGGATAAACAAAACTAGAATACTCGCTAGCCACCTACTCGCGGGGATCGGTGCGGGTCGAGCCGAATGTGACGGTGCTTACCTGTTGCTGACGATGCGCGCGCTCAGGTTCACGCGGGCTGTAGTTGGGTTGCGCGGCGTGGCGCAGCTGCTGCTCGGCCTGTAGCAGCTGCGCGCGCAGCTCAGACACGTCGGCGCAGTAGGCGTCGACCTGTGCCAACGCGCGGGATAACTGCGTGGCCTGCGCCGCTGTCTGCTGCGCCAGCGCGTCCAGCGCCGAAGACAACTCGCGTGCCGCCGCCTCCACGCCCTCCGGTCCCACTGACTGCGCTGCCACGCCGTCCGGACCGAAGTGTACCTGCCGACACAAAATTTGTTAAAAACCAGTCCCCATCTGCGCGCTTCACTGCTCCTGGAAATCACATCCAAATAAATACTAAATAATAATAATAATAATATAATAATAATAATATCAATGCGACGCTGACAACTCACGTTGAGTTTTTCCACTGCATATGAGATCTTTGTCTTTTGCGTGGATATATCGTTTATCAATTTCTCCCTCAGGGCGAGACGATCCCTGAGCGGTTTCTTTGTATTCTGGGGTGCCTCTAGTGTTCTCGTGGTCGCATCGAGCCAGTGCCCGACGTCCTTTAATTTCTTTTCGCATCGCTCCCATTCTTCAGCTAGTTCCTGTAGTAGACCGTTCTGAAAAGATATAAAAACATTATTTAGCGCTTCGAGTGAGTTTGCAACCCTGTGTAATTATAACCAGTAGTACTGACTGTCTTTGCTAATTTCTTTTCGACGTCGACAGTCGCATTCTCTGCTGCTTCTAGCCTAGAAGGCAAATCTCCGGGGCTCGTTACCCTTTCGATTGCCTCTATTTCCTTAGCCATATCCGCTAAATTCTTGGCTTGCTGCTTACAGCTCTTGAGCGCGTTCTGTAAAGATAATTAAATTTAGTAAACAAACAACAAATCACTCGGAAACATTATATCACTGATTGCAGACGCGTACCCCATATTCAGTCTGTTTCTGTTGCGCCTCCTGCAAGTCGGCCAAAGGGAGTGGCCGCGCGAGGAATGCACGTTGTGTCTCAACCCAAAGTAGGACTTTCTCAAGTAGTGTAAGGAATCGGGCGACCGCGTCGCAGGCATCTTCAACGGCAGCTTGTCGCGCTTCTAACTCGCTGCACACTGCTGCAAACTGTTCCGATAGCGCAGTCACTGTAGACTGTACTAATTGTCTCTCTCCAGGGTCGCGGCTGCCCTCAACTATTGCACGTGCGTTACGCGTCAACCTTTCAACGCGGTCAGCAACGTTTGGCACTTCGGATCTGGTCGCAACCAGGCGTTCTTTGTATTGTTCGGGCGCCAGTGTGCGGTCCCTCGCTATGAGTTCAGCGGCGCGCACCCACGCCTGCACGTCCTCGACATCGCTTGCATATTCGGAGCGAGCCGTACGCGCACGTTTCCATTCCCTCTCCTTTTCTTCCATGGCTGCCGCTAATGCCTCAGAGGATAGTTCTAGGGAGGACAGCTCCTGGGCAATGTCCGCTGGTGCCGATCCTCCGTAACGCTTCCTGCTTTCCTCCGTGAAATTCTTTGTACGCTCCACTAAATCCGAAACTTCCTTGTTCAGCGCGCGCACGTTATCTGCTTCGTCTTCTCCAAACACGTAGAAAGTCCTGACTTTTGCTGTCAAAACTTCTATTTGCTGCCGGAGCTCGTCGATTCTCTCCGACACGCGATCGAATTCGGACACAATGTCGTCGATCTCAGCGAGCCGCGCCGCAAGAGTCTGTCGCAATCTGCAAAATAAAACCAATATTAAAGCGTGTAGTTCCCAACGTACAGCACGGGATTGTGGTTTAGGGAGCGCGAGTGAGGTGTAGGTGCCAAAACGCGACGAAAATAATCCGACGGCGCGGCGTGACGCTGCGCCCGTGACGGTGCAAGGTCGCCGCGGCGCCCGAGCCGGTGCGCTACCTCGTCGTTCGTGCTCGTTCGCTCGCGGCGCTCCGCTCGCGTCGCCCGCCCGTCGCTCAATGAACCGTTCTCGATAGATTCGCTGGACGCATCTAATTTTAAATTCCACGTTCTAATGTTTGCACGGTGACATCATAGCGCGCGAGTTTTTTTGGTGCATTCGCCGGCCAGTGTTTACGTTTTGCACGCGCACGCCCGACCGCGTTTACCTTATGCTAGGGTGACGCGAGCCGTGCGACCTTCGGCCGGCCGGTTGCCATATGCTAACTAAATGTGTTCGTTAGTGTCGAACGCGCGATGAACATCGGTTACCTACAAAACGGAAGCGGCCGACACTGTAACGCAAGAATAATCGCAGTGAATGATGACCGCCACCGCGTGCCGCGCGGCCGGCCGACGCTGGCCCGGTTTATGTAAACCAGTACCGTACATAATGTAGTCACTTTGAAATGGAAATACATACGCAGTTATTACATAAAAGATCCCGTGGGACAGTGTTCCCAGTCCGCAGAATCACTATTGTGAGGGTGAGTCATCGCGCACCGGTACACGTAGGCACAGTCACATTTGTATCACATAATTCAAATAAAATTGTATAATGTCGCAGCCGCGCGGCGATGTAGGCACGTCCCAGTCTCCTTATAGCATAAAAATTCGCTTCGATACTGTAAAAACGACGTCCGCCGCTTATTTTCAGACCGGTCCCCGAGTTTCTGGTTCGCGGAAGGGCACCGTGCGATTGCCTCGGGCACAGGTTTCGCAACACACAATTCCACAGAGGTACACTCTCATAGCGACGTGTTTACTTTTATAATGTAGCGAATGTATTTTTCTTGTTGCTAAAATGGCGTATCGTTCTAAGTATATCCCTTTAGCCGGCTTCCAGTGCAGACTGTGAGGCCGTGACCTATTAAGCGCTGCGATCGCCCGCATGCGCAGTAAGCTCGGAAATACAAGTCTGCCAGTTTGAATAACGATTACGTCTCCCCCATACCCTGTCGATTGTCTGGCTTTTGTTTCGGTGGAAATTGAACTTTGTATGCTGTAGCGTAAGTACGACATTGGCGTAAAAAAGGGCATGACGTAGGGCGTTTTGGTCGCGCTGTTTGTTCTCTGATTGATTCTATTCTAGTCTGAAAGTGCGGAGAAAACTACGACACATCAAGTTTCTTGTGGAAGCTCGTTTCTAGAGCTTAACACTAACAAAGATTTTATAACTAGACCCCGTTCAATATTGACACAATGGCAACAAAGTTCGAACAACAACAACACTTCACTGTGATTTTTTTTCTAAACTGTTTAACTCAATTTTCCGTCTTTATTACAGGAGAAAATGTTATTGTGAATTTCAAGGGTAATCACCTGGTACTCAACAAAGGGTTTAACCCTAAATAACTAAGAAAGATACAGGCACACGTGTCTATCAGCACGGTTTAATAAAGGCTAGCTGCGAGGGGTGCATAATGCATGAAGCCCCCCACCCACGACCCTACAAGACAAGTACTATATGTGTGTATTTTTAATAAATACATGTCTGGCGGCAGACTAACTCAATACCAAATATTGATTGCTTCATTCTGTTTTGCAGTGATGCGATTGCGATTTAAAGCGGCATTGCAGTAAATTGACACGTTTGAAGTTGTAAACCGATCAAATATAAACAGAATAAACAGATCAATAGAATATTTTTTGTATAATTCTTTTATGAAATTCGCAGCAGCAGCTGGGAGATTTGATTCAAACATGAAAGGCATTAAAAAATACCCCCACGCCTATATTCCTTTAAAGGTTAGGCAGCAGTGTACCTAACTAATATACACATACAGTTCTACAGTATGTTTAGGTTTTAGAATTTGGATTTCCCCATCCAGATTGATTGACTAATTGGCTTCCAAATCACACCCGTGAGCTGCTCTGCCCGGCACTAGGGAATACAGACGGGATGGTATGACTAAGCGAAATAATGGAAGAACGTGGCCTATTAACTATGTATTGAAAGAGTTATGTCATCGTTATTTCCTGAACAGGAAGTTTGACAGCACGACTGACGGCACATTGTTACAGTACCTCGCCTACATTTTATTCAACCACAATACGTTTGGCAGAGTAATCATTATGTTAAATTCTGTTTCCTGTTTCTACAGAGGTTTCAAGTTCAGTTTCAACTGATTATGAGTTATTTATCTTGTTTTAAATAAACGTTTCCATGTCACTGGTTTAATAATAATTTTAGGATTGTTGTTATTACTGAAAAAGTAGGTTACCGTGTATGGTATGGCTGCGTTTTCGTAATTATTATAATTCTATTCTTATTTTTCTAATCAAATTCATATAATAAAATTGTAAACAAAAATATATTACAACTTATTAGTTATGTAAATGTAATTAATTTCTAAAGGAGTACCGATTGTGGAGTTTTTTGCCTTAAAATTAAGATACCTTTATTAACTTATTCTACTCCTCATATTTAATTGATCTACTTATGCAATGCATTCGTATATTTTAATGAAGTATTTATAATAGTATTTATAATATAATATAATACAAATTGAGAACACATCTTCCCCATCCCTTCTGTTAAAATTATTAATAAATTATATCCCAATATATTATTTTCAATTCATGTCACTATAATCTTTTAAACCGCAAATTTGTCTTTTCGTACTGTTCATCAATTTATATTATATTATATATAAGTACTAATATTTTTAAGTTTGTTAATTTGTTTTTATGTATTGAATAGGCTTCGAAACTACTGGACCGTTTCGAAAAATTATTTTAATGTTAGATAGCCCATTTATCGGGAAGGCTACAGGCTATACATCATCACGCTACGACTAATAGGAGCGGAGTAGCAATGAAAAATGTTGCAAAACGAGGGAAAAATTCATAATACCACGTGGGCGAAACCGTTGGCGGAAAGCTAGTATATTATATACTTAAATATTACTCTACACTCTTCAATCATTTATTTTATAACCAAAAAAAGTCTACACTCAACTAAAACGGAACAGACATATCTGAAAACACACACACAAATCCTTATATAAATAACGCGGAAGTTCTACCACATATATAGGGGGTGTATATATTATGTACATAATATGGTTGATAAACAGGCTTGGCGATAACAAGTCAACGACCCAGCTGATGGCAATGCTGCCAAACTGTGTTGGCGGGAGTGGTGCCGGGAGATTGGCACGCAGTCGACGGACCATAACTTGCGTGGACGGGGAGGGTACGGTTAGTGCCTTCGATGTGCACTCGACTAAGACGACTACACGACTTTATGGTTTATTGGAATTCGGACCTTAAACTTAACCATTAAACGTTTTTTATGGTGTAAACAGATCAAGTAAAGACTAGACTTTCAATGTACCTATAAGAAAATTTGGTCTGATATTGCTTGTTTATGCGAATTGTAAAAGAACCATAGGAATTTCGCAAAATCCTTTCTTAAAGCATGTGATCCATGTTCCAAATACCAGCTTCCTAGAATTCTGTTTCACAACCTCTGGATAACCCGCTAACTGTCGGATACATTAAAAAATTGAACAATATTTGTATTAAGTTATCTGCCAGCTAAATTATCGGGAACTTGTCAGTAAGCTGTGAAACAGCCCCTTAGTGTAGTGTTGATTACGTGTTTAGCTATCAGTCAGTCAGGATAAAAGATTTAAAAATTTTTTTTTATTCATATTTATGTATAATTTATATTTATGTATGTATATATAATTTTTGTATGTATTATTATGTAATGTACTTAATATGTTTTTATAGTATTTATTTACACTTTATTATTATTATTACTGTTTTTTTATTTTTTCGTACCGCATTTCGTGATGCTCTTTTTTAACCCAAAGGTTGACTGGGAGAGAATGCCTTATGGCATTAAGTCCGCCTTATGTACCATCAATGTGCATTAAAGAATAAATAAATAAATAAAAGTTTATACAATATGATTAGGTACTAAAAATACCAGCAACAGTTTGGTGAATCAACCTTGAATATTTATAAGGATTATAAGTAAGTAATCGCTAATAAGGTGGATTATATGTGTTGTTTTTATAATTACGACAAAATAACTACTTAGTACAGACTATACAGACTGTTTGAGTTTGTAATATTTGTCTAGCATACCTAAATATAACCTTTTTTCGTCTCTGCATCACCCTAAGGTAGAGAATGCCTAAGGCATTAAGGCCGCCCTTTGTATATTAAGAACTTAATAAATAAATAAAAATTCTAGAAGAAATATCTAGTATGAATCAACAAAAAAAATAAGCGGATTAATTGTAAACTTCGTTATTGGCGTATTGGTAAGTTTATATTACTATTTTTTAAGAAGAAGCTGTGAAGTTTCTGGTACAAATAAATAAATAAGTGTAGCTGCCTCAGAAACACATTTACATGGCTATTTTCCAGTCTAGGACAGTTATTACTTGGCCATAACCATAACCGTGTAGGCTGGCCAAATGGGGTCATTATAGCATTATATATTTAAGACAGGCTGGTGTATTGCTTTGAAGGGAGGCCTCTGTCTGACAGTGAGCTGTAAGCAGCTGTTTTCGTTCCCACCGCGTAATATCAAGGCGAAATGCATATTTTACAGGATCGAGAATAAGCTGCAATTTTCCTAGAAACTAATACAGACATTATAAACCAAATTTAACACAGGAAAACCAAAAAAGTCGACTGCGTAAAATACTAATTTGTAAAAGTATCTGGATGTCATATTTAAGACCTACTTTCAGCAGTATAAGAATAATATAATAATAATAATCGTTTATTTCACCAATATTTGCTCAACATAACATCGTTAGAATATGGCTTAAGCTAAGTAGATCAACAGTAAAAAGACCCTGACTTCTAAACTAGGTAATAACCTGTATCTTAGAAGTCAGTGCACCTTCAAATTTAGGCTACCAAAGAAGAAGAAAAACTGTGTAATTATAATTAAAAGTATGTAGAGATTATTATCAGAGTTCTACAAGGTATAAACAACCAGATTACATAACATTATTTACGCGAAAAGCCCACAGTTAGGGAAAAGTAAATTATCTAGCGATGTAACCATGATTAACTAAGTACTTGTATCGCTTCTTCAAGTAGGTGGTCGTTGATGACGTAACCTCGCCCCATGTGGTAAACTTGCAATATTCAATTCTTAGACAGTTCTCTTATGCCATTATTAGGTCCCATCTGGCGCGGAGATCCGATTCAATTTGCAATAAATTATTGTTTATTGAAGTGTTATATTAGGCCACGGTCTTTGGACTTGTCACTCCATATACTTTACCGTTTATAAATGCAGTTTGCAATGTTTTTGCTATACTTGGTTCACGCGATAGAAGTACAACTAGTGTGTTAAGCACTTGTGAATGTGTTGATGCGTAGAGTGCAAAGAATTGACAGATTTATGTTATAAACAACTTTAGCTTTTAAACCTTGAAGGATGAATTTAAATGAGAATCTTGTATTACGTAATTTATGAAAAAACTATATTTTAAGATTTGCGTGTTTTTACCTGATGATTGATTTACGTACTTTAATGAAATTCACACATTTTATCAACCTCAGTCTAAGATAATTTTTTTTCTTCTGAGGTTACATTACAAAACCACTCCAAAGTTCTCAAACGTGAGTCCACAAAGTTCTCTGAGAGAACGAGGATTAAACTAGGTTGTTTTTATTTTAAATTAGAAACTGTACCAATAAAATAATTCTATATTCCTTTATCCAAGCCTAAAGTAGCCCTTAGACAAGATCCGATTTGTCTTAAACCCATCGAATATAGTTTGTCAGCCTTTGCCCACTATAACTGCATAATGCGTCAGACTAGAAATTCTCGTCTAGACACAATTAAAACTATGACATCAGCTAACAAAGTCACATGGAGCAAGCGTATCAAGGTTGCAAGCTGTTCGCTCCATCCATCAAGACACTATGCCCAGTAAACCTCGTTATTTGTGGTAACAAGGTCAAAGTCATATGGAAAACAGGCTTAAATATGTTCGCAGTTGCGGAAACCGAGGCAGTTAAACGTTACAATGTTGGAATTATAGCTATAGGAGCCCAAATATTAGAAGGAAAAAGATGACAAGGTCGACTTAGTAAAACAGATTATAATGTAAATAATGGAAGGATTCGAACGATCAACGCAGCTCAATTAAGCTCTTAGGAGCCCGTTTTAGAAATTACGTTACTTTTAAAAAGTGTACGGAATGTAAGACGGATAGTCAAATATAAGTTTAGACAGTTACTAATCGCCCCTGGCTCCTAAATAAGCTAATGACGTCACTTCACTTAAATCTAAGGGTTATTTTAATAATCTCCGAGATTCTTAGCTAGCGGTGATGTCATAGTTCAAGACGGTATGTGTGAATATGCAAAATGTACTCTATTATTTGGCGAATAAAGTCTAGATAGTACTGAGATTATTTTCGTAAAAGCGAAATCATTTTAAGATCCTGTGTCATTGATTGCGTAACGCGAATATTTGTAAGGGGCCAGTGATTTTTTAAATTTTACTTTATTTTGTTTCTTGAACAACGTTAGAAAGAAGACCATTTTGTGAAGTAAGTATCAAAGTATGAAGATGATATTTTAAGTAGATATCTATTTTAAATAAACAATTTTAGATGTTACAAGTGCATGTTAGCATTTGTCTCTAGCTAGAGGTTAATTAAATCTATCTCCTAAGAAAATATAAATTCTACTCTTTATGATTGCAAGCATTACATTTTTGATTATATGAAGCTGAATGGGTCATACACTCAAAGTTTCAAGCTTATAACAAAGCTCTAAATGTTTAAATTCTAATTTAGTGGGCATTATCAGTGGTTTGTGTGAAAATATAATTTAACTACAACTATTACTCGCGTAGATCTCGTTTTTATTAGTCCTGTGAGAATTCCTAAAAACCCGTCTTAGTTTGCACTAACTAACCTTATATTTTGTGAACCTATTTACAGAATAACTATAATTTCATTTTCATCATGGTTGTTATGACCTATATTATTTACGTAATATTTAGAATCCTTTGCGATGAAACATTTACTTTTGAGATAGATGTAAGTAATAATGTGCATATTGCTGCAATAAATATGATGTTCATGTTCAACCGTCTTACGTTGAAGTAGCAATGTTTGTAATTTACGTTACTGTTATGAAACATTATATATTTTCTAGCGTTATTAGGCCTGGCATTTTTTAAGGAATTATAATTAGCTGCTTTAGAATTTTCTACCACTTATGTAACTGACCCTGAGGAACACGCAACTCTGTCATCTGAATTTCTCATTCAATTTATTTCTTACGTTATTTTACAATTCTCTCACGCTATTTTAGTAGTGTTCTCATTATCTTGTTGTTTATTTTTATTGGATTTTAAATTTAAAATATCACAGCTAGCAACAGTGTTATGGTACATATAAAAGGCTTTATTCATTCAGTTTACTATTATACTTTATTTATGTTATTTAGTCATACCTGCTTCATTAGTCGTAAGTGCAACTGCTATGCTTTGAGGTCTTGGGTTCGATTACCGGGTTGATCAGGGTGTTTTCGTGTTTTTTATGAAATTACAATTTAGTTTAGATTTGTGCTCGGTTAATGACAATAGGCTCGCAACCTATTACATGGGACTTAAACCTATCGGTGAATTGTGGGTTACGGCAAGTACCTAGGTGACTTCCTATTTTGTTTATCTGGGAGTAAAGAGTGATGGTATGTTATTCTTTATTGTAATACGATTTTGAATAAATTAAAATGCATGTATCCACAATTTTGCACGTTATAATTTCACATTGCACTATGTCACGACCAAATTACTACCCGATATAACAGCAAAATATCTTTATTAATCCTACAAAGGATTAGTTTCGATAAGATAATTTAAATTTTTAGAACTAACAGTACGTATCTATTATGTTAAAGATTCTGCTATTACAATCAGCATTTGCTTTTCAATGAAAAAAATATCTTTTCACGTCTCTTAATACCAATACCTAATTGCGTTGTAAATGCAACAGTCTGCTGCTGTTGCCAATTAATATGAACTCGATGACTGTACTATTGCCCTTGACTACCTCATATAGCGTCATCACCAATTTCGTATCAGCATAACCAATAAGATCATCAAAACAAATAACAACAAACGTCTTTAAAATAAAAAGATAAAAGTCGATTTTCGCTTGAAATTATTTACGATATCAGCAGAAAGTCTTTGGTCATACCTTTTTAAAGATTTTAAATGCTTTCATTATATCCGTCGGCATCGTTTAATAAAGAGTCGTTTAGCGTATAACACCGGTAAATATAATTTTGCAGTCTGTCAGCCATGCTCGACAATATTGAGTAAAAAAATGTACCTACTGTAAAATGTTGAGAAAATAAAATTGAACTTTGATCTGAAAGTAAGGATTCTTGTTTTTAAATATAGCTTCGTTTGCAATAAAAACTGGATACCATTAAAATGCTGATACAGAGTACTGTTAAGCATGCTCATTCAACCAGAGCCTAAAGTCTAGGTACTATTTTACTGTGTTAATCTTTAGAATGACTTATTTTTGTAAGTTTTTTCTATCAGATCAGATATAATTGATATAGCAGATTTAGGCCCCCAGTTTATACCTAAACGTTGTGGAATTTAAAGGCACTGTAACGGGAACCAATATTTTTTTGACCAAGACAACAGTAACTTTAGTTGCATTTTAGTAAACCAAAGAATCAAAAGCCGCTGGTAATTGATTTTGTGAGGACATTATAGGGGTTCTTGTATTTCATAAAAAAACGCTAAAGTGGATAGTTCCCTGAACTTCAAGGGAATTCTTCAATAATTGAAAAACATGAATATAACAATTTTATTCAAGTCTAAAATATGTCTCCTAAATGTTTAAGATGAACGTGAAACCCGAGTTATACGACTAATTGCACACAAATAGACCTGAAGCTATCCATCAAAATTTCAACACAAGAAACTAAAATCCGAAAAAAATGGCCAAACATAAAACGAACGAAGCAGAATGTTTGACGCCAACACTTTTCCGACTAGTTATTTCAGTAGATGACGAAATTGAAGCAAACAAACCTAAATCTTGAGAAGAAGCAAGAAGGTTGAAAATAAAGTGTTTCTTTTAAAGAAAATACAAATATTTTTGTTTTGAATACAAGAGCGCCGGGGCTGTCAGCTAGTTGATGCTATGCCAGAAGATTTCTTCCGGAATTCATTGGCAGGTTCAACAGCAAACTGCCCTAGTTTCCAAGATAAGGTTTTTTTCATAATATTCAGTTAAAGACCAGCTGTACACGTTAAGAAAAGTTTGTAGAGAAAGTGAAATATATTTTTGGTTGCATTACATAATAACGCTACTGACCTAGTTAGATCGTGTTATGAGAAAAAATATCCCGCAATTTCTTCGAAATCTATAAAAGTCGCCAGAGACAGAGCTTTTAAAGTAGCCTGTTGGCTCTATCAATTGTGTACCTCAAGGACTTGTAAAGGTACAAAATGTTTGTTCATTGCACTATTCCAATAGGTATCGTAAAAGAATATTTGTTGTGATCTAAGGAAATACAGGTCAATGTCCTAAACGTAATTTTACCACAATAATTATGCTTAGGAGAATCAGAATCAGTTAAATTGACTTGTATTAAAACTCACTAACCGAATAGGTGGGAATCATCGGTTTCAAATCTATCATGTCCTTCTTTGTTTCAAAAGCTGTCTTGCCTTTCCAATTCCCAACAAAATGGTTACCTACAAGCAATTTTACAACTCCGACGTAGCGGTATCAGCATTTAACCGTTGAAAACATGTCTTCGTTCAAAAGGCACTTTATGTCTTTCTTGGTCAAAAACGTCGAGTTAAATGAAACCCGTTTAAGAAGTCTTATGTCGAAAAGTTAAACAGAGATATATTTGGTTGCAACAGATTTAAGTACATAAGTGTTACTGATCCTTAGAAACCTGGCGAAACCATTGTTTACTGTAAATAATAAATAAATAAGAATCTATTTTGATTTATGCCCGTATCGTTCAACTACCTATAACCAAAATCTGTTGCAGTTTTTCTCTTTTCTATTCGTTCTAAACACGGCATCGCAATTTGTAATCCTATAAGTGTTCAAAGCCTACCAGCGTCATAACTTAGCCTATTTCTCTCAATTGGCTCGTCAATCGATCAACTCAAAGCCAATTAAGCCGACACATAAGCAACTAGTGTTACATCTTACTAGTCCAGACAACCTCGACTCGATGTGTAACTTGGCAATATTATGTTTTATTCATCGTTTGGGGTAACAGCGTATGTAGCGGGCGGTAGAGTTATCGACGCAAGTTTTGGAGTATTGACAAGATCCGAATTACTTAGTTTTTGCAACATTTTATATATCTTTTATATTATTTATATTATGTATTACAATACAACTATCCTCATTGAAATTTGATCTCGGATACTCATAAGTTGGAAGTACCCTGTGCACCGAAATTAGAAACAATGTATGGAATTTAAAATAACCTAAAATACATTGTTACGATCGTTTAACACGTATTATTGACCAGAATTCAACTCCGCAGTTAAAAAATAAACTCTATTTGTATACCAAGGTTAATCTAAGTGGTTTGCTTTTAATGCTTTCCTGCGAATCTTATAATACGTAGTCACAGTTTAACCATTAATTTTACACGCGTCAATAAACATTGTTTAATGCATTCTCTGTTGGTTTTGGCACCTAACGTGGACATACGGAATTAGAATCGAAAAACACGGATGAATGTTTAAAATGACTTACCTTTGATGATGAAATACTGAAAAGGAACCCACAAGCATAATGCATTGGTTTAAAGCACACATTGCTTATTGAGCAAAACAAAGAGGATAGTTTCAAATCAATTTTCACTAGGTATTGGATGCTATATGCTATTGTATGCTCATAGAAATCAAAAGAAGTACCTAGGAATCATTTGAAACATATTCGTGGATTTTTCTAATGACAAATAAATTATTTTCTGTATATAGATAAATATTATGGATGGAAAATAGTGCTACCTGACGAGAATGTAGCTAAGCAACATTCAGTTTATTATAAGATCACTCGGTTATTAGTGTCCGATCAAAAAAAAAAACTATTTCTCTTGAGTCTATTTCTTTAAGGTAATGGCAACATCGGTAAGGACAACAATTAACGTAAGCTTTAAACCAACACACACTTACCTGCTGGATAAAACATCTGCATCTGTCTATAGCATAACTTTACAGGCAAACAGACACACAAAACCAGAAGTAAAACAGTCAGGGCTATGTCTGAAGATAAGACAAACGTTTCTCTCTGCAGACATTGCAGAATATTCATAGGAAAAGTTTTACCAAAAGGAGAGGAAAAAGTAGTCGATAGACAAAATAACAGGTTGGAGAGAGAAGAGTAGTGAACTATGGTTAAATAATTATATCTTAAAAACAAGGAGAGTAGAAAGGGGAGGTTATTCTGCTGAACTTTAATTGTTGTAGTGTGGATCTACATAGTTCTAGTGTCACAAATTTGAGTTAATTAGAGTTTCTTTTCATATCACTTGTTCATCGTTAACCGTTTAGGTTTATGTTTAACATATTTTACATTTTGATTTACGACACTGAGGGCCTGTTAAACCACCTCTTGATTTGTTCCCGTTAAATTACTAAGCAGATAATTTCATACAAATCTTGTTCCATTTTTTAATGTCTCCGGCGGTGAGCAGCTATGCAGGGGGGCTAGACAAGTTGCGTTTTGACATTCGAATCGACAAACAAAATGTATGTAAATGACATTAGTGACAGCCCGATTTGTCGAAAGCTTGTTTAATTTCCATACATTTTGTTTGTCGATTCGAATGTCAAAATGCAACTTGGCTAGCCCTCCTGAGGTGGTGAAACTGGCCCTTAGACTTGTGACATTGAACTTTTGTTTTTAACAATGCTATCCAATTGCTTGTCTTTACGTATTAGAGAAGCAGAAAATAAAGATACACACAGAAAGAAATACACAAACACAACTTACTTCTCGTAAGCTTCTACGAGCTCTTTAACGTTCCTCTCGGTATCATTGGCGGCGTCTTTGGAGTGAGGTTTCAGGAGGTTGACTACGAAGTCAGAGTGCTCCAATAGCTCATCTCGGGTGTCTTCTAGACTTGATACTTCGCTTTGGAGTTCCTGGGAGGAAAGAAAAACTTTTAATGCAAACTGCTTGGAAAATCTCTTTTTTGTCATCATTGGCGTCATGTTTTTTTTACTGACTGCGCTAGATCCTTCTAGGGTTATGTTTTTAAAGAGTATGTATAATTGTTTAGAACGCTCTGCGGCCTGAAGTTAATCTTATTCACTACTTTTTTAAATATTTCGACATTGATTCAGAAATATTCTCGAGTATTCTCTCTATAAGTTTACAAAAAGCTACAAAGTTACTAAGAATAGCAAACATAGTAATTTTTGTTTTTTTTTTGCTAGACAAGCCTGGCTCCGATGCTTTTGCGAAACCTAATTTACTATAATGAAATCAGTTTATTACAACAACAATAAAGTTTGAAATATTACAAGTCAAAACATAACTAGTCCTAGGAAGCTAAGTACCTGTAACGCATGTCTGGTGTCGACAGCTCGTCGGCGGGTGCTGGGGTTGGCATCCAGCTGCCTCAAGCGGTCAGACGCAGCGGTAATAGCTGCTGCTAGGCTCCTCTGCACGTCCAGCAGCTGGTTCCAGCGGTGAAGCTGCTGGTCTGCTGTCGCGGCTCGCTTGGCGAGACCTTGAGGTGGAAGAAGAAATTCATAATTGTCTTTGCTGTCCCTTTTCAAAACTTAAATTTGATGTCAATAGTAAAACAACAAATAAGTACTAATGATGAGTATGTTTCAAATAAATACGATTATGATAGAAATTTCCTTATTTTTGTAAAACTATTTATTGGTTTTATCGTTAGTATCCTTCGAAAGGTTGTAGTAGGTAGCTACCTATTCGTTTGTATAATCCTGCTAGTGATATAAATAAACTGGTTTTATATACACAATGTGTAGTTACAAGTGTCTGGTCCTTTTGGCAATTAACTTTCATTGATCCATAGGTACTATTATAATTTCACTCTCACCACTCTCAACACTCTTCTTTTATTATGATATCTGTATGTGAAAACTTGTAATTGGCTGTCTGGTTACTAAAATGATCGCTGTTATATTAAATTAGCTGTAAGTTTTCCATAAATAAAATAAATAAATAAATTTTCAGAGTTATAACACAAAAGACTAGTAGGCAATTTGTCTTGTGTTTGTAAATGTTAACTTTCAAAAGAAAATATTATGAAGGTATTGTCGCCGAGAGTCGTTAGATGCAGGTGGCATATGACCGGTCCCTGTGGAAGTCTGGGGAGGCCTTTGTTCAGCAGTGGACTGATATGATGATGATGATGAAAGCCTATCGATTGTAAATTGTAAACAATCTTGATCACCGTTCACATACCTTCGCATGCCACATTCCATCTGTCGGCGAGTTCCCGGGTCCTCTGCTCGACCCTCTCTCCACTGGCAGCATCAGCACCAGAGCAGAGCTCGCGCGCCCGCTCCCGGACCACGTCCAAGAGCGGCTGTTGATTCTGAAGATATAGGGTAAACCAGGTCAGTTGGAGACAAAAGAAAGAAGAATGCTGCAATCAAAGTAATTAGAGTCGAAAATTCTGGTCAAACTTTTTGCATTATATGCAAATTCCTGAATAAAGCCATATTATTTTTATTAATACTTTACATTACAAGTTTACGAACAAGACTACACCAGTAGAGCAAATAGAGGGTAAAACTGATGAGAGATATCAAGAATAGTGTCCCAAGGTTCCAGTAATAGACTGCTAGGCAATAAGTTGATGAGAGAAGAGTTTAAAAGGTCTTCTTCACAGAGCAAACTAAGATCATTTTATAAATTATTTGTTCTTTGTTAGATACAAAGAACAAATAATTTCATAATCAATATTCTCATAAATAAGGAAGGATTGTGCGCTTGTTAGTATGAGCGAAATTCCTATAAAACAAAGTTCAATTTGATGATAAAATGAGTGGGCCGAGGATTTTTACGAGAATATAGACACGGTATTCAATGTAAAGTTGGGATCTATTAGCTACAGTTTCTAGTCTCTCATCAGCCTATTAAGAGGGTGGGACCAGAGTCTTCCACTGGAGACCTGGAATCCACATAACAGGGGATTAAAAGACCACATTGAACATTTAAACTGGATTCTAGATACATTGAAAGTTGTCTTTAGTCCTGCAGATGAAGTTTTGAACACACACTGTTTTAAAGGGCATACAACTCATTTTTCTTAAGGAACATTGACTCCGGTCTTTGTGGCTTCATTCAGGAAGTTGTCGATCAGTAACGGATACACGAAAATGTTTTATACGTTCCACATTGATTGACATCAAGAAATCGTTGGTTACACACACGACTGGCTGGTTACCCAATATAAATTGAAATTCTCCTTTCATACTTACAAACTGGTTCCGAACCTAAATGCATTATGGAAAGAAAGTATTGATTACAAGTATTAATTCCTTTCTAAGTAATTAAATGTAAGTACCTGTACAACTTATTACGGCTAGACAGCCTAAGTTACTGCTCAAGAAGATTGATTTGTTGTGTTGGTTGTTGTTCCAAGTTTAAGTAACAGTAATTTTTATATCATGGAACAATAATTATGTTTTATTTATTGTTTTCGTGGTTTTTGCAGTCGCTGTAATTATATTAACGGTTGAGTGTTTTAAGTTATGTTGTTTTATGGAAACAAATGTTAAAAAGTTCTACGAATACTTGTTCCGTCTTTGTTAATTTTATATTTTCTGTAATCACATAGATGATAAAATCTGATTAGATTTAACTTGAATCTAAAATAACACATACTTCATAAAGAAAACATGTAAATTCTGTAAGGAAAACATTAGAGAAACAAACTGTGTTTTCTCATGTCTTTGCAGACAAAGTTTGTATATTTTATACGTTTTTAACATTTCAAAGTCAATAAAGTGGTTGCTTGTGAAGTTTCAAAGTGACTTTATTGCTGAAACTATTTTTATTTCGATTGTTATTGTATTGCAACTATGTTCTATGACTTTTTCTTACGTCTTAAAATGGCCGGGAACGATAATGGCTTCATTGTCCATGCTATGGCCACCGAATCTGACATCATTTTGTTTTTGAAATGCAGGCACTACTGTGTTATCGCCTTGCTTACAATAAACATTTGTTATTTTTTTTATTTCTCTATTTCTCTATAACTCAGAACAAAGAACCTTTATTACAATCTAGCTTTTATCCGCGACTTCTGAATGGTACCTAACAGGTACCTATTACGTAGAATTTAACAAGCCTTTTATTTTTCTACTTCTGTGAAAATGTTTTTAGATAAAGATGTTGGGCTATATACTAGCGTAAGTTGGTCAAATTGCTGTATGTAAAGAATCTGCCACCAGACCTCCGCTACTCAATTTCTGGGTAGTGAATACTAATATGTGTCTCTTTGGTCTAGTGGTCCCAATGCTACGCTAGAGGTCGTGGGTTCGATTCTAGATTCATTCACATTCATCGCCTCCTATACAAGGGAGTCCCTTGTATAGGAGGCGATGGCTATTGCCATCAATTGGGGAACAAATCCCGACTCCGAGATGCTACTGAGAATTTCACAGAAAAATCCAACAACACTTTGCTCGAATCTAGAATCGAACCCACGACCTCTAGCGTAGTATTGGGACCACTAGACCAATGAAGGGACCTATCCGCGAACCGTGAGTGTAACCGTGTGTACATTGGTACATCTCTGCCTAATCCTTCGGAGAATACTTGATGCGTGATTCTAATATTAGAGCAATTACTGTCCTTAACTATATATCGCAACAATTAGACATATTTAATTTTACATTGGCGGAGTTTGAGCGAGTGGCTATAAACCATTTATCAGGAATTTATTATTAAGAATTAGTGTATAAATTAGTTTAAAACAATAACTACATGTTGTATTGGGTGCATGCCTGTAAAAACATTGTATGTGAATAAATAAATAAATATCCTAAGTACGCATTTTTGGCTTCTGACCGATAATTGTGATATGTGTATGACAACCGGTCCCTGTGACACGGGTTCTCGATGTGCAACTAAAATATCTAAGGATATGGAATATACTATGGCATTCAATTTGATGATGGTAGGCTGTAGGCACCAAGTGTCAAAGGGTCACGGCATTGACTTGCAATTCAAAGTCGACAGTTCAATTTGCATCCGTTTCATTGTTGTGGCGATCCTGTTTATATTATGATAGCACTTAAATATGATCAAAGGGGTCCTAATATCTGTTGTAACTTACTGAAAGCCTTGTGTTCAGAGTGGCTTTTACCTACTGGGGACTGAGTAAACAATATACCGCAAAAAGTTCAAAAATACGTCGTAAAACTTAAATTATGTAAAAACTTTACTAATATAATGAATAATATATAATAATAATACTAATAAATAAATAATTAGTTAAAGCCTAAAGCCGAAAAGTTTGTTTGTTTGTTGTTTGGTTGAAAGCGCTAATCTCAGGAACTACTAGTCCGATTTGAAAAAATATTTCAGTGTTAGATAGCTCGTTTATTTTATTTCAATGTCTAGTATTCGCGTAAGTGTCAGAAATCAGAATGATGAGTGTATTTATTTATGTAAGTATAAACATATACTTGAATTGCGATTACTATAATATTCTTTCAAAGTAATATTTTCACGGTATGAAAAACGGAATATTAAACTCTACCCATTTAAACTTGACTTTCAGTTAAACTATATTATGTAAACTGTTCTTATATAATGAAAATAGAAAGTTTTCGCTTGAATAGTCTTGATTCTAACATAATGGCGAAAACTCCCATGTGTTTACAATGTTATCACAGCTCAATTGATGACTGATAAGCGGTACTTGATAACAGGCATGCATGCTATGCCACTTAGATATTGAGACTACTCGGAATAATGGTACTATGGCCTATAAAGAAGAAAGATTTGATTGTTTGTTTGTTTGTATTGAATAGGCTCCGAAACTACTGGACCGATTTGAACAACTCTTTCAGTGTTAGATAGCCCATTTATCGGGGAAGGCTATAGGCTATATATCATCACGCTACGACTAATAAGAGCGGAGTAGCAATGATAAATGTTGCAAAAACGGGGAAAAATGTTTAATACCCCGCGGGCGAAGCCTCTGGCGGGAAGCTACTGTAAAATAAAATTAACATAAGTCCTAGCAGCCCTTCCTAGAATACTTGCGTGATGGTATGTTGCATATTTCTACCAAAACAGTGTCTCGAATGAAACCCCATGTTCATATTCAAGCTATCTACCACGCGCCCGTCCTTGACACCTCGACTCATTGTGTCTATTTATAGCCGATGAGAAAAAACGTTAGCCACAAGATTGCAGCTCTGCGCAGCCTACATTCTACTTTGCTATATTTATATTACTTGCTGATTAAAACTAAGATTAGATTATGAAAATGTAGAACATTGTAATGTGGCGATATTTCTGCGCGAGAGCAGAATTGATAAGAGTTAGTTGCATTGGAGGAAGTTGGTATTTGAAATAGTAATAGCTTTATAATTACATAAACATAACATCGCGCATGTATTCCTCGAAGGGTTGAACAGAGTTGTAAAATACATCCACAATTCGCCGGTATGTTTAGGTCCCATGTGATAGTGGCTGAATCTATTGGCATTAACTAGACACAAATCCTGCGACCAATGAAAATATGCTCGACCTGGGAATAGAACCCAGGACCTCGAGCGTAGTAGTTGCGATTACAACCAATACGTTACCAAGGCAATTTTGTAAAAAAAGAAACAATATTATCAGTACCTATAAGATGTTTTTAAATGGGACATTAACTGCAGAGATAGCCTTGAATTC
Source organism: Acronicta psi (assembly GCA_946251955.1). Taxonomy (NCBI): domain Eukaryota; kingdom Metazoa; phylum Arthropoda; class Insecta; order Lepidoptera; family Noctuidae; genus Acronicta; species Acronicta psi. Next base: position 13,953,826 of record OX276475.1, on the reverse strand, counting down.
AACTTTCAAACAACAGTGGGAAAATACTAAGTGAAGAGGGGAAGATCTTAACAAGCTATCGGAAATGTTTCCTGCCCCCTTAGCCAAGTTGCAATCTGTGATTCGGATCGACGAACGAATATAATGAAAATGTATGGAAATGACATTACATGGCACATGGCACATGGCTAGACAAGTTGCATTTTGACATTTGAATCGACAAACAAAATATGACATTAGTGACAGCCCGATTTGTCGAAAGTTTGTGTCATTTCCATACATTTTGTCTCTATTCGTTCGTCGATACTTAGCTATAGATTGCAACTTGGCTAAGGGGGCTGAATATAAAATGCTTAGCTAACTTTGTAATTCAGTGTGCACCTACGCTAAATAATTGTACAGTTAAGTATGGGCTGAACAAATTGGACTAATAACAATTGTCTTTTACGCAATTTACATGTAATTAATTATGTATTTTTCTTTCTTATGTAGCCAGTTTATAGACGACAACACGATATTAAATTTTATAAACCACACCTATATTAGGTAGTCTACAAGAATTTTAAATGGGAAATAATACTCTATATATTACAACTTTCCATACAAATTAAATCGATGAGTTGACACAAGGGGATTTGATTTCCGTTTGTAATACCATTTGCTATTTTAAAGAAATTTTTATTACAAAATGTTTGGTACTACAAACTTGAATTAAGAACTCAATAACCTCCAGTACAGTATTTTTTTTTTCGTTATTTTATCTGCCAAGGAGTATAATTATACAATTAGGCAAATATGTTCCATAAAACAGCTGTGTTTTATTTAGTTTTATAATAAAGTAGTTATACCTACCTATAAAATTCTCTTTTCTTTTTCCGTGTATAAAATTGCACTTCATTGCAATTCGGCGACGTCTTTCAGACAACCTTTGCGTGGAAGCAAGTATTATGAAAGTTGCCAGTGCAAAATAAAACTTATTACATTTCAAGATGACTGTACAGTGAAAGTAGACTTCACTTGTAACTTTCACTGTTACAATTCGTAAGTATTGATCAATATCAGGATGCTGTGGACTCCGTTCTGCCTTTATCCATCGCTTAAAGTACAACGGCTTCGTATAAATGGATTCTGAATTGCACACTTGCACAGGGTTATTGACCCTTCACGCCCGGCGTTAAATGACTTTGCAAATAATGCAAATGAACGATTATGCTGTTTATATTAAATTCCTTTGCATTTCAATTACATATACTTCACACTACCTACATAATTTTAAGTCTATGAATTCGTGAACTATCAGTTTTTGGGGAATTTATTTATTTAAGTAAGTATATATGGTCATTTACTTGAAATACTTTTATGGTCCTCATTATTTACAAGCTTAAAATATATATTTTGGTCAGAGAGAGCCTCAAGGGCTTCTAAATACAAAAAAAAAATAGAATCTAGGTAACACTTTTCCAGCTAGTGATTTATACGAAAACAGAGAACTGCGGTAATACGAATCCCAAACATACCAGGGTACTATGGATGAAAGACGTATGTATGTATGTTTATGTTATTTAAAAATACTAAAAGTCGTATCTGTTCTTCGTTTCTCTGTTACCTTTTCACGCCTCAACCGCTGAACAGATTTCGATACAATCTGCCATGGAAATATATTGCATTCTGAGAAAAACATATTCGTCTCAAAAAGTCGTTTGAGATGTAACTGAAATTTAAGGGCATAATAGCTGGTACTACATTTATATTTTGAACGTAACCAGCTAACATAGTCAAGTTGAAATCTAACATTTGGATCAACGAACGAGTGGAAACAAAACGTATAGAAATGATATAAGCTTTCGACAAATCTGACGTTTACAAATGCCATTCCCGTACATTTTGTTTTTATAGATAAACGTCAGATTGCTACTTTGCTAGGTCCGGGGGGTTCTCATAAAGTCGCAAGAAATAATAGCCGGCGCCTCTTGAAAAAGTAACTTCCTTTGAATTTAAAGCAGTGACGTCATGAGCGACGTTTTAAAAATATTAACTCGGTGCTCCATGGCCGTTGGGCCAAAACGTGGGATAATAATCACAAATGAGTCATTCGACCTCACCAATTATGGGACAGTCTCGTGAGCTGATACTTTAATTCTGACTCTAAAAAATAGAATAAAAAAAACAGTTTTTGTATATGAATAGGTATGATAAAAGATTTATTTTCTCTGCAAATAAATCAACACCTACTTTTAGAAGTCAGTGTTTTTCATTTTCTTTTGACACTACAGGGGTTTTCTCCCTGTAGACCCGTGAAAACAGAAACAAACTCAACGAACTCTCTCTTTTAGAGCTAGAGTTACAGGCACGGAGTTTTTCTACATGACGATAAGTATCCAAACTAAAATAGAACTATTTTATAAAGTATTAGGTTCTAAAATGAGTTTTTATCATCGATTAATGGGCTTTTAAGTCGCATGTCGTGTTTTCGATGGTACTGCTGACAACCGATAAATTACATAACGCGACGGATCGATACTGCGGCCTTGAACTTCAAGGTCACCTTATGTTTTAACCTCTTGAAGTACACACTCATTTTATGCTTTCAAGGAATATCTTTGGAAACTTGTTTTCAATTTAGCTCCAAGTTTCAAAAGTAGAAAACTTAAAGGCTCTTTATTTATCCACTTAAAGAGATAGAAACAGGACATTTAGAAATAATTACTTTGTCATCGTATAAGGTATAATAACCGGTACATAAGTGACAATATTTTAACTCAACTCAGTCCAATGTTTTACTGAAAATGGCCTCAACCGGTGCGTTGGTGTTTAACTCGCCGTGCAAACGATAATAACCGTGAGATCACGTTTCAAGATCACAAAAAAGAACTCAAACACTTTTTACACACAACACTTAACCTTACAGCTCAGAATCACATCAAACAAAGCCATAATATAGATTGGTACACAAATTAGCATGAAGCTAGGAAAGTGAAAACACACGTAATAACCCTGAGTCAACCGATCGTGACCTTGAACTTTAAACTTGGAAAACAACAACAACACAACATACACAACAAAATGTGCAAATCGACAATATTATTAGACGCTGTATCACAAACTTACCTTCCTTTTTCGCGGAATTTTTAATACCTACTTACTGACTAGAATTAAAAAAATTGAAATGCTATAATTTGTTTGTGAACTAAGTGGGCACGTGGTTATAACACTTGCACGTTGTGAAAGCAAAGCAATAAGTTGTGTGTTTGTTGTGTACAGTTCTCATTGCGATGCTATGCAGTCACAGACTGGCGAGCGCGCGGCCCGGCGCGCTCCGTGACATCACTCGGTTAAGGCGAAGACGGTGAAGTCATAAGTGTTGTGCAATCCTCCGTGGAGGGTTTAACACTGTGACAAGTGCCGATAAAAAAAGTATTTATTTATTTATTTATTGAATTAGGGTTTACACACGGCTTGTGCTATTTATATTATTTATATCTTGTGATAAAGTTGTTACAATAATTGTTCTTACACACTAGCCATTTACGGGTTAAATAAATATTGGCAGGTACTTGTGCCGTTACAAACATGCACTTTGAAATTTTATGAATTTGGAATATTGGGTAACTTAATGAATATTGCTTCTGCAAATTCAGTATCCCATACTATGATGTCTAAGAGCCTGTTTAACCACCTTTGGGTAGTAGCTAAACACCGGATAAATTTAAAAATGGAACAAAATTTTTATGAAATTATCTGCCAAGTAATTTAACGGCAATTAACTAGGAGGTGGACAAACAGGACCTAAACATTGTTTTATAATTTTAGTTTTTATTCTAAAAATAGTTTTTCATATAGGTATATTTTATTTTCAAATTTATTCTCAATTATTTTGATATTCCTATTTGCTTTACTTAATACTATTTCATTAATTGAACAGTTAAATTAATTAAAAATTTAATAACTTTTTAATTTTTCAGTGTGCTCTTTCAAATTTCAAATGTCTCATATTTACCATGAAATTGAGATTTGATGCACGCACATTACCTACTCATAATTTATAATCTTTTGTGTTTCATTTTATCGTTCAGAGTGCAGAAGAGCGTATTTATTACGTCACATGTAAGTTAAGAGTACATGGAACTCATTTTAAAGAATTCTGTCCTTGTCCTCCCATATATTTTTATAGCTCTCCGTAAAAGTCAAGTTCGTGTTATGAATTTATTATTGATTTTTTTGCAATGCCCGATCGCGTCAGAGTCAGCGTCAGTTGATTGTGCGCATTTTTTTTAGTGAAACTGTTCTAATACGGCAAATGTCAGACATGAAAATAGTGTAATTTTATTTTATAAAATAAAATATACTGGACTAATACCAAACAAAATGAGATGGAAACCTAAAATGGTCGGTTTTGTTGCCAAAGAAACCAAGACTTCATTGGGGTCTGATCTGATCATATGAAACACAGTAATTATAAAAATCAACGTTCATTTTATTTCGCAGTCGGACAAAATTGCGTCGGTCAGTCCAGCAACGTTGCCTTAAATCCACAACAATGGGCCTTGAAATCAAGTGCATTAACCTAGTCTTAAACTAAAAATAAGAGCAACCAACTGCGGTATAACACGGGTTACATAAAACCTAGGAAACGTTTCTTATCGAGTTAGGTGAAAGAAAATGAACGAATCTTACTTTAATATTATAAAGGCGAAAGTTTAAGTTTGGATGTTTGTTGCTCTTTCACGGCAAAACGGCTGAACTGATTTGGCTGAAAGTTGAAATGGTGATGGCTTTTACCTTGAATGAGGACATAGGCTACATTTTAATTTAAAAAATTCAAAGTTCCTACGGGAAACGGGTTCAAAGTTCCTAACACAACATTACTTAATTTCTATGTTATATTTATTTGTGTTTTTATTATTATGTGTAAATGTCGATTAGCGTTTTTTTTAAATATATTTTTATATTTTTTTTATTGTGCTATATTAAAAAATAATATATCAAAAGATGCTTTGTGTCGCAGGGTCAATTATTCTGTGAGTAAAAAGAATTTAACAATACAGTTTTATACTGTAGTTTAACGGTGACATGACAATAATGTATTTATCTTTAACTGTACTGTTTATCATGGTATCTATACACCAAGATATCGGCTGTATACTTGTATCAAACTTGTTATTATGACATAACTGATAGGGACATGCCTAATTTCAGGAAGAAATTTATCTTGCGATAAAAAGATAGTGAATATTACTTTTTTACACTGCAAATTAATGACAAATAAGTATTACAAAGTTGTTTGTTCTTGGAGGTGTAAATATTTTCAACTGTTTCTTGGAAAATAATAGATACCTATGTTTAATCATTGTTTAATTACTTACTCTGATTTCCTTTTTTCCTTTCATCATCTGTTAGTTTAGTAATGAAAAAGAACTACTTTTACAAAATGAATCGCAGTTTGAGTTTATATAGGTACTAACCTCGAGGATAAATAATAAGAAATACAACTATTTCGACTTTTTAGAGATTTTACAGGAACCAATTTTTTGTAATAATTTTCAAAACTTATAAGCGAACGGTAGCAGCATTTTTAATTTATCATTCCAACAAAATTTTATATCTGTGACAAACCAGCTAAAGATAGCACGAATAAATATTTGCAAACTCCTTGCACGCTCAGGCTATTTATTTAAAAAAAATAAACAATGATATCCAGCAAAAACTGAAGACATTACATTTTATATTCAACCGTTCTGACTTCATTTTAAATTATAATGCCTCCATTAGTATGGAATTTATTCATTATGTGTCGAGCCGGTATACAACAGTATCGCACTATTGGTAAATAGGTTTTTTATTTGCCATTGTTAAAGCTTGACATGCGATATTTTTCTTTTAGAACTGTTAACTGTGCTACTTATGGACATCTAGTGGCGACCGAATGAACTAATTACAGATAGTACTATAATGCTTTACTTGTGTCCTTATCTAAGAAGGAACGCGTATCATACCTACTAAAACACTAATAATAGTACAACATTGGGTCTTTATCATACTGAAATAATATTAGGGACTTCCCCGATTATAGTGCACAATCAAATTACTCTCGATCCTTGTCGCACAGTAAATCTAAAGAAGTATGGAAACCCCCTGTCCAAAAATGTCAGACAGTGACTCACAAGATCACTTGCGAACGCGTTCATAATCTAAATTGATCGAAATTGAAAGATTTATTCATGCTCATGCCAGACATACAGGTCTAAAATTAGCACCATACGTAGTTAAAAAATGATTTTCCTCAATACGGAAATCAGTTCAGAGATTCAATTACTAGGTTCATGTACATTGATATCCTGAACATATTACCGAACAACACACCTACATCATACCAATATTTGATTATTATCGATGACGCAGAAATTCACAAACAGTATTATATGACAATCAGTATTTGCTCTAATAAAGTGGGTGACCAGCCAGCCTACTCACAAAAGGTTTAACTATTAGAACAACGTATTCAGACTTGCATAGTAACTGCGTTTTAAAGAGCTGAGCTAAAATTATCAAAATATATGTATTTTTAAATTTATCAATACTCATAAATAACACTGCGGTCGTCTTTGACTCATATCCGAGATATCATTTAGTCATAGAGGATATAACCTTGAGTTCCATTTACATTGCTAATTAAATCATGCGTACTACGGCGCGTAACTAGACAAGTCTGAACTTGATATGATATATTCACTCACCTCAAGATCATTCTTGGCATGATTCAGTTTCTCCAGATGCAGCCTCAGCGCGTCCACTGATGTCACCGACTCGTCCTGGATGTCGTTCTTGTCCAAAATCGCCTTAATCTTATCCACGAGTTGACAGAAATCTTTCCAGATCTCCAAATCTTGTTCCAGTTGGGCTTGACGAGATTTAGCAGAGTTGAGAGTGTTCTTCAGAAGCTGGTTGTGTTTTTGGTGATCCTTGGACAGTTCCTCTTGTTCGGAAGCTGCCAGAGATGGCCAGATCTTGTCTACAATATCTTGCATCCGCTTCCCAACAAGATCTTTCATTGAAGGTTCGGATGTATTAAAGAAGGATTTGTGTTCTTCTAAGTCGGATTCTATATTCTCGAAATCGGTACCGTTTTTACCCATATCTAGGCGTATGGTGGCTTCGTTGACCCAGATGTTAAGTTTCTCGACGAGTTGTAGGTATTGCTGTCTGTATTTCTTGTTGTCTTGTAAGTATTTTTCTCTGTTGGCTAGTTCAGCTGGTAACGATGTCTTTAGAGAGTTGCCTTCTGACATCATTTCAAGTAACGTGCTCGGAACTCCGTCATCGTTCTTTATTACATCAGTTATTTTCGTAAGTTTGTCCAGATATGACTGAATGTTCTTAACAAGTGTTGCGTGTTCTGTGAGTTTCTTGTCGACGCTAGCGACGTCTCTGTTTAAAAGTGGTCGTGAATGTACAGCAGCTTCGTTGTCGTGCAGCCATTGCAGGATCTCTGAGAGGTCTGCGCCGAGTTTCTTATGTTCGGCAGCGGCTCTCTCATGTTCTTGACGTTTGGCTTCGACAGTTCTTCTCAACGTCAAAAGCTGTTGTTTCAATGACTGTAGAAGTTCTGTTATATTGTTTCTGTCAATCACAGTACCTTCAGCAGCGATCTGTTGGCCTTTATCCGTTGCTGTCGCGAGTAAAGCTTCACATCCTTGAATCTTGACGATAATATCATCATAACGCTTAATTTTATCTTCCAAGGAATCGTTGGATTTTTCAATTTCGGAGGTGAGATCAGTATATTTGGAAATGAATTCTTCAATTTCTTTCACTAATGCAAAGAATTGTTCTCTCAGGAGCAGGAGTTGTTTGAGTTTGGATATTTGATCTTCAATTGTACTCATTAGATCATCTTGTTGCGTCAGTATATCCTGAAGATCATGTAAGTTTCCACCTTGAAGTTCGTTGAGCATTGCTTTGTTCTTCTTCAGGTCAGCTAAGATAGATTCGTATGCTTGTATGATTGGCTGGACGTCCTCTACCTTGTTTCCTATAGGTTTGTTTAAAGCCTTCAATTTGTTTTGGATTTCATTCAAAAACTCAAGCGCAGCAGCAATCTTAGCCGCAGCATCCTTGTACTCTTTGATGTGTTTGAGTAGAATGCTCTTCTTATCATTGATAATAGCTTTAATTCTTACAAATCTATCAGACAGGACATTGACTTGTTCCTTCAGCTGTAGTTTGTTTGAATCGGACAGTGACTCCATGATATCTTTCGATTTATCCTTAATTTTGACGATGTTCTTTTCGACATCTTCTGCTTCTTTGCTAAGTTTCTCAAACTTGGCGAGTTGTTCTTCCAAGAGTTGTAGGCTGGTAGTACGCAATTCAGGAGTAGCAGCTACTTCGGCTTCATTCAACCAGCTTTGGCACTTAGCAACTTCCGATTCAAACTCGTTTCTGCCTTGTAATCGTTTGTTGAGTCCTGCAAGTTTGTCATCTATGTCGACCTTTGCTGAAGTGTAGGACTTATTCAGGTTTTCAAGAATAGCTTGTAGTTTAGCCCTGTCTTCGGGAGAACAATCCTTAGATACAGCATTACCTTGACGCATTACTTCAGTCAGTGTATCATTGTGGAAGTCAGATAATTCGGTCTGGTGTTTCTTGTGCACTGCAATTTCTTTTTCAACTTTAGCAGCTTCGAGAGGTACTGGGCCACCAAGTTTCTTAATCTCAGCAAGTTTAGCTTTGAGCCAGTTCTTGGCCTTTTCGATGTCATTCTCAAGTTTTTTCCTGTCTTCAGCGCTTGTTCCTAATCTTTCAATTTCTTGTTTGATAAGTGACGCCAGTTGCTTTTGTTTGGAAGATAATTCTGATAATTCTGATTCTAATTGCATCTGTTCAGAAGGTTCTAATTCTGCTTGAATATTGCTTACCTTCTTTTCTAAAGAATCGATGACTGTTTTCTTACCGTCGGTTTCCTTCAGAAGATTTGCTACTTTCTTTTGTCGTTCTTTGACGGACTTGCTTTCATAACCAAGAGGTTCGGGGTGAAGAATGTTGTCAATTTCCTTTTGCATCCATTCGTTCTGGGCATTGACTTCACTCTTGGTGCCATCGATAGCTTTGTAAGTGATTTCAAGCATTTGCAGTTTGCGTTGGATGCGCTTAGCAATGTCATTGTATCTTCGTTCAACTGATTTCATCTGTAAAAAAGATAATATTTCGTTTGTTAATCGTTGAGGTTCAACGATTACCTAAAACTATCTATATTAAAATGTAACCAGCACCATGTAACATCGGTCAATGCTATGATTTCCTTTTGGACATTTAGCTTAGTGAGTAATTTCACGGTGAGGTGATTACTGCTAATGTTTCTACAGTCACATTTTTATTTGTTTATATATTGAATGATAACTTACTTGCTCTTCCACCTGTTGAGACTCCAAATTGCTGACGATGTTGATAACTTGTGATCCAACAGCCTTGATGCTGTCCACCTTATCTTTGCCAGCTTGACCAAATTCAGAGGACAGTTCCTTGAGAGCGCTGAGCTTCTGAGGGCATGGCAGTCCAGAGCCCTTATCAGCCAGACACATCTTCTTGAGAGTGGAATCAAACCAGTCGTGAATTTCTTGACATTTGTTGCGGAAGGCGTCGATGATAGCTTGGTTGCCCTTCTCTCTTTCAATTGCCTTGAGTATGGTTTGTTCTAGACTGTCTAGTTCTTCTTCTAGGTTAATCTCGTCTTCAAGTCCTGCATAATCATTATAAACGGTGATTTATCGAAACATAAAATTTCAAGGATATAACAAACTTTCGGAGGTGTTAAACTATGTACTAACCTTCAGTAGGTATTTCAGTAAGTAGCCTGTTCCTCTTTTCGCTAAGAGAAGCCAGTGCATCATTCATTGCGGCCATGTCCTGCTTCGCGGCCTCAGGCCTCAACTTGGATGGGTTGGCGAGCCAGTCACGGGCGAGTGCAGTGTGGACCGCGATCCATTCTTGGATCTCTAGGACTTGCTTCATAGCCTCTTCCATGCCATGGACGGCATCTCCTAACTCCTCCAAGTGACTTTGTACCTGTTGATAAATTAGATGTAAGTTCATCTGAAGAATTGTAGTGCAAAACGGGAAAGTCAAAACTACACTACTCTTTGTTGCCATTGCTTTAATGATATCGAATATCATCTGTTAAGTGCAAATTACATAGATACACTAGAAATGATCGTGTATTATACAATGGTTTCTGTACTAAGTGATTACAGATTGCTACTGATAAGCTAGTCGTAAAGTGATTCAAAGAATTCGTGAAGAAGTGCCATCACTCCTGCCATTTAGTCTTTGATAAGATTTAAGTATAGTATAGGCTCACATTATACCCATATAGGGATGCAGATAATGATATAAAAAGTGAAATAACCCATTGGTTGATTGACTAAACTTACAACAGGGTCAAAAAGACAATCGTTAATAGTTACTAAAACAAGCATCTCCTTACCTTGGTTTCGAAAGTCGAAAGCTTTTGCCCAAACTCTGGTGCCTCGAGATGTTTAAGTATTATGTCAATGCGCGGCGCGCTCTCTACTTCAGTCACATGTTTCTATAACAAACCATGCGTGACACACAGACATCAAAACACACAGTGCACGTTAGTATGTATGTAATTATTAATTTGTTATTGGGTAGACAGAGAAAATATTGAAAGGTGAAAAGGATTCAGACATGTACAGTAGTACAGTATTATGTGATGAAGCTACTATTCAAAGTAGTTCAGACAGTCAGTAGTTCAGTTATGTTAACATTATAATACCAGTTTAAAATAATAAATACTATAATTTCATAACCATGGTTGATGAAAATTTTGTCATTTACCGGTGAATTCGTATTGATTTAACACCGTTGGCGAAATTTTCATTAACTAGATCAACAGATGTTGTGCTTACTGATAAAGCATCCTGGCCGATTTCACATTATAACGGTCGCGACAAATAAAGTAAAACCTCTTCTCATTACTTAAATCCCTCCAAAACTTTCTATTAGGTACCACACCACAAAAAGATTTGGTCTTAGTTTTTAAGAGCTGCGCTTTTTGTTGATCATATTTTTAATACAAAATTATTGGTTATTTCACCAAAGATTACTATATTTTCTCTGTCTTTTCTTGGTACGGACGTGACCTAGCAGAAGCATTTGATTCAACTTTGTTCTTGTGATATTAAGTGTCATGTTGCTAAGTGATTCATGTTATTCGTGCCTGTTGTACTTTATACAAACAGTGCCATTTTCTCATTGTCTGATTCGAGATTATTCATGAGCATTGAGATAACATTTAAGATTGGGATATAATAAATATAATTTGCATGAAGTTGTTTATAATTCGCCTCCAATTTTGTATCGTCAGTGTCAGACAATAGGCGTTTAATGTTTCGAATCTCAGCACTCACTTACATTGTGACAATAAATTACATAAAATATTGATATTTTTAATAAACTTGTGACTTAGGTCTCAATAAATGGGTTCAGATTTTTTTATTGCGCCCCGTTCGGATAGCAATTCGTATTGCTGCAAGTTGCTATTTGCTTTGCGTTGCTATGAGAATTATGATTGTGGATTAATAGTTTACTTCAATATGTTGTATTACTTAATGAACTTATTATTATTATAATCATAATGCAACAATTTCTGACACAGAGTTTTATACATTTACCTAATATCACTCCTTAAACTCAGCTAGGAACTATTTTGAAATTAATTATTACTTTCTTCAACTTAAAAATGGTTAAGGTATTTGTTTCTATTTTAAATCTGTTTAATAATAATATACGGCGTATCAGGTAATAAGTATCTTAAAACTGGAATAATCTCGACACAGACAAAACCAGGTGCGCAAAAGTTACATTGCCAACGATAAAGCCTTTACATATTATTGGTCTAACTACTGGCTATCTACCAAATTGTTAACTATTTTGTATATCGTTAATTATATTTATAATAGAAGATCTTATCTTACATTAAAACGTTGGTTCTGTTCGTTTTGTCGACCTGGCAAACTTATAAGCATAGATTTATTATAACATTATTTGCAGATCATTCGGTTTCTTTAAGCAAGGACGAGTCGTATTGTATTAGAATTTTGTCTATCGGTTATCACCAAACTGGTGTACCTCGGAATTTAATAAATTCCGAGGCACACCAGTTAAGTCGTTACCAGCTAAGTCGTTACCAGCTAAGTCGTTACCTAGATGTTTAGATCTAATCTATCAGCGATTAGTGGTAACTAATGTTGCGCTGTAATTCATTTAAATTTTATATTGGTTCTACCCCACCACAATAATTCCTTTAAAATATTACTTAGGTGCCTGCTTTTGAATTACCTTAAAACTATAATTTATTAAATTAACTAAGACAAAAAATTCTATTTCTCATGCAATACGATTCGTCCAATAACATTCAACGGCCACGCAACTGACACAGCTCGTCCTGTCAGTTAACTGCATTTCAAAACGACGTCAACACTTCAGAAGCGAGTATGTTGGAGGATGCTTTCAGTACCTGATCTATGAGGTCCTCGAGGCGGGCGCGTACGTGGAGCTCCCTCGGTGGGATAGGCAGAGGTGCCGTGTCAGCTGGGGAAGATGGACGGGAGACAGATGCTGCGGCCGCGGAGCATGCCGCAACGGCCGCGGAAAGGCGACTCTTCTCGGTTTGAAGGCGGTTATGGAGAGCCTAAAGGTAAGAAATATTATGTATAACTCGAATATTTGTCGGAAATTAGCCATGAAAGTTTAGCTATGCTCCTTGCTTGAAAATATTTCATCTTACGATAGAAATAATATTATTTCCAGTCTGTAAGTATATAATTGAGAATAAAGACAAATACTTACCCTAGCCTTATCCAGTAGATCCCGTCCATGAGAAAGTCCATCAACTGGCACATCGAGTTCTGTAATAGCTGGCTCCATTTCATCCAAGTTGTTCAGAATGCTCTCCAACGTGTCTTCATACTCTTTGAACTTTGCGAGACCCTCTCTAAGACGACGCTCGATTTGAAGAGCAGTAGCCAACAAACTCTTGTGACTGTCATTGACATTCTTGAGCTGTTTGCCAACAGTCTCTCGGATTGATGGTGTGGTAGCTTCGTAGCGTTCAATCTGAGCTTGTCCTTTGCCTTCTAATTCGTCTAATGTTGATCTGTACTTCTGGATGTCTTCGAGGAGCACTGCATGTTGAGCTAGTTGCTCCTCAGTCTGTTCTCTATTTGCGATGTACAAAGAGTTGTGGGCCATAAGCTGGAAGGAGATCTGGAGTAGCCATTTCTCTGTATCCTGCAGAGACTGGTGGTAGTTATTGTAGTCCTTGATCTCAGATTCGAGTTCGGCTTTCTTAGCGGCACATTTAGCACGCAACGCTTTGCATTTCTTTTCAATTTCGATGACTGACTCCTTGATTGCTGGTTTCTTCGCCCATGAACTAAGTTCAGCGGCTTCGCTCTTAAGCCTATCCAATTCTGGTTTTTTGTTATCAATCTCATCTTCAATGTGCTTGTATTTTTCTAAAAGAGTCTTCATTTCTCCTAATTCTCCACCAGTTTGTGGAACCTTGTCCAAGTTTTGTTCAGTGTCCTTGATCCATTGATCCATTTTCTTTTTAGAATCTTCGAAGTCCTCCCATTTACCGATAGCAGCTTTGAGCTGAGCAGTGATGGAATTGAGATCTATCTTCAGTTGATCCCAACTCTCTTGTAAGACTTTTACGTCATTGCGGAGGCCGTCTTGTTCCTCTGGTGGAGTGTTGTTGAGAGCTTTTTTGAATGCTTCTTGTAAGACGACGAGTAAGTGATGACCTTCAGTCATTCTGTTGCTTACCAGTTTGACCGTCTCCAGTTTATCTTTTGTGGTGTCAATGTCACCAACTCCAATAGAATCTTGAACGGTACCATGAGCTGTCTCTAACCATTGTTGGAGATCTTCCTTTGCTTTGATAAACTCGGTGTGATCTGAGAGGTTTTTCTCGCCATTAGAAACTAGACCCTGAATCTTAGTGAGCAAGGTTGTATATTCTGTTTGAAGGTTAACTGTCTTATCGCGAACCCAGGCACAAGCGCTCTGTTCCATCAGATTCTCGCATCTGTCGTTAAGTTCTTCTAAGACATGTTTGTGCCCTAAAGCCTCGGACAGAAGTTCCTGTAAAATAACACAATTATAGTAACAAGTTTAACATTATAAGCTTTACTTGGTTATTTCTTTATAAATACTTACGCGACACTTTTCAAGATGTTCAGGCGTTATCTTATCAACCTTCTGCACGGTTTTCAACTTATTATCGAACTCTTTCACCCACTTGGTCATCTTCTCCGATGTCTCCAAGTAGTCTGACCAAGCGGATAAACATTTCTCCAACAACTTCTTAGTGTCCTTACAAATCTGTTGTAGATTCTCCCACTCAATCTTCAACTGCTTTATTTCTTGGTTAATGTTATCTTTTCCTTCATTGCCAGTAGTTTCAAGTACGGCATTACTGAGGCTTATGGCCTTTTGTAATAATGCTTCACCCTTAGGTAAGGATTCAATGATTTTGTTAACTTTCTGCAGTTTCTTCTGCACGGAATCCTTCTCGCCGTGGGAGTCGGAGCACTGTTGGATCTCAATCTTGCAGTTCCTGATCCAGTCGTAGAAATTGTCGTATGACTCTTTGTATTGAATGTGAGAGTTCACGTAGTCTTCCAGTTTCTAGAATAAATAAATAGTGCTGAACTTGTATATAAACCAGTTTAGATTGTATATAGATAAATAATGGGTGAATTATTACACGACTCAGATGTTACAACTACGTAAATTACAGTTGTAATCAAAATTTTACCGTTAAAGATACTTACAGCAATCATTTCATTTACGGTCTTTCTGATACCATCATATCGTTTTAGCGTATCTTCGATACCCTTAGATTTGAGAGACGAATCTTCCCGTAGCTTCTCATTCAACTTCTTAACTAAATCATTGTGGGAGTCAATGTCTCTGTTAAATGTCTTAAATTTCTCCAGCTTAGCCTTCTTCTCAGATAGATCTTGGAGAAGAGAATCGTCTGATTGGATCTTTTGGTCGATGTCGTCTAACCATTCGACTAGGAGTTTGTGAATCTGGAACACGGAATATAATAACGTATAAATTTTGAAAAGACGCAAATAAAATTGCATAGCCCTTTATCCTTATTTAACCTATTTATTAACTATGCATAAAAATTTCCTCACCTTAGAAATATCATCGAACTGCGACGCTCTATTCATTAACTTATTCCTGACGTCTTGCAGATCAGCTATCAGTTTATCAAACTCCTGCTTCAGATTATCAGTGTCTTCCTGTATTTTAGCCGCACCCGTCTGTTCAGTGTTCATTATAACCTTCTCTTTGAGTTCCAAAAGGTATCTCAGTTTATTCTGGCCTTGCTCCAAGGATTGCCGGAGCAGTTTCACTGTGTTCAGTTTGCTATTCACTTCAGGTAGGTTGTTAGGTATTTCAGCACACTGGTTGAGTTTCTCTCGGGTCCTGTCAAGCCAATCTTGGCATTCGCCGTACAGAGCATTGTGTTGTTGATGTTCCTAAAATTAAATTCATATTTAGAGTTGGTATTTAATATAATAATTAAAATAAATATTTCTTTCTCAACAGCATTTTTTTCTAGCAGCAAAAATAAATTTAACAAAGCACATCTTATGAAGATTAACATTATTATTATACTATTATCTTAAATTACGTTAAAACCTTCTAAAATTCAATTCTAAATAGAAACCAATTTTACCTGGTAATGGAGTTCGAGCCTCTTCATAACCTCCTTGGCTAGTGATAGCAAGGCGTTGTACTTGGTAGTAAGCTGGGTAATGCCATTAGAGATCCTAGTGTCTGCACAGGTTTCCAATAAGGTCTGAGCGCGGACATTCAGTTTGTCCAGCTCTGCTTGCCAGTCAAATAGCATTTGGAGGTGTCCCTGAAATAATTTTTTTATTGAAATATGAAAGTTAAATCTTCAGCAGGCCTACTTACTTTTAAACCTCTAATCAATGACATTATATATAGTTAAAAGAGGCCTCTAATGCAATCTGTATACAAGCTTCACGTCATTTAATGGTCCAATTTATAATAAAGTTGTACTGAATTAATCGTTCCCTTGATTAAGAATCAATAATAAATATTGAACAAAATATACATATAAAACCAATTATAATGCTGTGTGTTTTACGAAAATAAATAAATATTAAAATAAACAAATGTCATAGATTTGGCATGAGAAACCTATGATGATGAAGGACTTAAAGGCATATTACATTAATGTCTAAAAACATCGATAAAAAGTAAAAAATATGTACCTGGAACTCCTCAAGAACGACCTTTTTCTGTTCCAAATTGTTTTGCAGTTTATTGAAGGATTGCACTAATTTCTCAGTCTTTGACAACCAATCTAAGGCTTCCTTGTATTGCTCTTCGTATTCAGTCCACTTGACGATACCTCCTTCGATCAGAGCTTTGGTGTTGTTTAGCTGTTCACTGTTAAAATAAATATAGAAAGATTTTAATAATTATTAAAAAGAATAACATGCTGGAATGGTAATTTATGAAATAATTATTAAATATTAAAATACACTTACACATAGGTATCGTATTCCTCTTGCATCAGAGCTACTTCTTCTTCAATTTCCTCTCTGTCTTCATCATCAGCTAAGCTGCAGGATATCTCGCCCTGTTCCAGAGCCTTCTGCAGCTTAGCTTGACCTTCAGGCAGTTCACTTTCCAAAACTTTGAGTTGTGAAATCTTACTACTCAACGATTCTTTATCACCTGTTGCATCAGAGCACTTTCCTAATCTCTCTTTGGCAGCTCTAATCCATTGGACGAAGTCTGCACCAGCATCAATGAATGCTTGATGTTGTTCCACAGTCTCTCTCTGTTTTTCATACAAGTCCTTAGCTTGTTTAGATAGAGTTTCGTATTTGCTGGTGATCTCAGACGCCGGAGCCTGTTGCATAAGTTCTGAAGCCTTAGAAGTTACAGACTGAATCATGGGTTCAAACGAAACGATATCTTGCACAATATTGTTTGTTTGACGGAGTGTGGCTTTCCTCTCGGGCAGACTAAGACCTGCCGTGAGTCCGGCAAGACGGTCCTGGCCCTTTTTAGACTTGGCAACTTTCTGTTCACACACTTCTTGGAGTTTTGCTTCTCTGTCGGATATCCATTGTTGGAGTTGTGAATAACTTGAACTGTAGTCAGCCCATTGAAGCAAGGCTGTCTCCAGATGAACTTTGGCCGTACTCATTTTCTTGACAAGGCGGTCCCACTCATTTTGCAGTTCTTTGAGTTCGGTATTGATCTTGTCTTTGCCATCGGACCTTGTATTTCTTAGGACTTTTTCACCGCTGTTGACCGTGGCATGAACCAGATTCTGACCTTCTTCGCGACGTTTAAGCAAGTCTTCGATCTGTTCTAGACGCTTCTGTAGGGCTTCCTTACTGCTATTACTACCAGCTTCGCTGCCACTGCGAGTAATCTCCCAAGCGTCATCAATCCATTTTTTGGTCTTCATATAGTTGTCATCATAGGTCTGATGTTGTTCGTAGTTAGTCTCAACCTTTTTGAGTACATCATTAGCCATGTTTACTAGTACTTGATATCTGGAGTTAAGATGACGTAACTGGTTATTGACATAGGTGTCTAAGTGTGAAGCTAGAAGACCAGCAGCTGATGCGTTGAACTTGTCAATGTCCGCTTTACCCTTGTTCAGCTGATCAACTATTTCCTTAACTTCATTGACTTGACCGCCCTTCTCTTTGGCTGTTCCGAGTAGGGTAAGTTTTTGGTTTTTAATAAGAATCTCTTTCTGTTGTAACCAATCAGACAATCTTTCGTACTCATCTTTGTATTCACGCCATTGATTTACGGTATCTTCCAATTGACTCTTCTGTTGTTTGATTTCATTGAACAAATCGTCAAAGCTTTCTTTCAATGCCTTCATTTCATTCTTAATGATTGCCTGGCCATCAGGTGATGTACTAGCAAGGACAACCTCGCCTGTGTGTTGCAGATGTTCTAACAACAGTTCTCCTTGTGCTTGTTTGTTAATCAAAGCATCAAGAGGGGCTACCGAATTTTCGATTGCTAGTTTATCGCTCAATGGTTTGGATTTTAATGAAGGCACCTTTTCTCGAGCTCTGCTTAGCCACTGTATTAATTCATCGTGAGCTTCTTTGTAGAGTCTGTGGTCTTTGTACTGTTCTTCACGATCAGCAAGCAGTTTCTTAATCTTTTCATACAGATTATCGAATTTGCTCAAAGTTTCTTGAGCTTTCGAAGCAGTCTGGTTTTGTTGACCACTCGCGATCATTTCTGCTGCTTTAGCCTTCAGCGTATCTACATCTAAACGGTCACAGCGGGCTTTTTCTTCTACCTCTTTAAGCTTTTCAAGCTGTGCTCTCTTATCAGACATAGATGTCTCATATGGTGTTAGTTCGGCTAACATGTTTTCGAGATATATATTACTCTTTTCAATTAGCTGTATCTGTTCAAGGAATCCAGCCCATTTGGTAACTGAGTCGTCAAGCATGTTCTTAGTTTCGATCATTCGAGACAATAACGCAGACCACTGTTCTTGTAAGGCAACTAAAGAATTATTGATAGCATCGTGGCCCGCCGGTGCTGTATTAGCCATAACGTTCTGCGCCAGTTCAACAAGTGACTGGACCTTTGTAAAACCTTCATCCTTAGTAAGTAACAAGTTTTGAATCAATACTAATTTCGTTTCTAGGTCATCCTGGGAGCAGGAGCTCAAGTCAGCACAAAAGTCTAGTTTGTCTCTCAACTCTTCTATCCATTGTGAGCATTCTGTGACATTGCTAGCAAATTCTTGATGAGTCTTCACATACTGTTGCCATCTATTCGTCAGATCTTTAACCTTTTGTGACAGATTTTGATACTTCACTGAAAGGTCTGATATTTGAGATGCACGTGGTCCAAACACGCCAGTGTGTAAGTGCTGAGCCTTCTCAGTAATGTTGTCAATTTCGAGTTCTTTAGCACGCACTTCACCTTGAAGCTCTTGGAACTTGTTGAACTGTTCTTGTTTCTCTGGTAAAGTTGCTTTAAGGTCAACAGCATGGATTTGGTTGTCTGTATTTCTGATCCATGCCAAGCACTGGTCCTTCATGTTTTCATATTCATTCCATTGCTGAATCTTGTTTTCCATTGACTCGATAGTCTTATTAATGAAGGATACGAGGCCTTCCCATTCTTGATGGGAAGCATCTATCTGGTTGCTGATATTAGCTTGTCCATTACTTATAGTTCCTGGCAGAACCTTTTCACCCAAAGAGCGTATTTTGTCGATACGGTTCTTTTCTTCGGGGAGGTTCAGTTGTAGAGATTTGAGTTTCTCGCAGTTGCTGCTCAGCGCAACACGTTCAAGATTTACGTCACCCCACAATTGGGCTGTGTTATGTGTAGCTTCAACCCATTCTTCCAAATCCTTAACTGCCTTAGTGTATTGCTGATGATTATTTACTATGGCTTCGTATTGTTCGACGAAGGATTTAGCTCTGGCCAAAATAGTATCATGCCTTTGTTTAAGTTGGTTAATTTCTTTGGATATATCTTTACTAACATCAGGCAAAGTTTGAGCACGGGATTCTAAATCTGCTATATCTTGTTGATGGGTAATAGCGTCTTGTAAGAACGTTCTGTATACATTAAGTTGATTGCGCTTCTCATCTAAAGTAGCCTTGAGTTCAATCTCCTTAGGGAGATTCTTCTCAGCAGTAGTCAACCATTGCTGTACGGTCTTAAGGTTGTCTTCAAACGAGGACCATTTGTTAAGTTCTGAATCAAGATCCCTCTCTGCTTTAGTGATGTTATCATACAAGTTGTCAATAGCTTGTTGGATGTCATGCAGTTGTTGTTCAATAATTTCTTTACCTTCAGGCGATGTAGAGGGGTATAATTTCTCTCCAAGTTCAAATGTGTTATTAACGAGAAGTGTAGCGTTACGTCTCTGACTAAGTAAATCGTTAAGACTTTCTCGCTTAACACTTATGCCTTCAGGGGTGTTAGATAAGTTTTCCTTGCATTCAACGAATTTATGTTGTGCCGCCTTCAACCAATCACTGCACTGATTGTATTTTTCTTGATAGGCGTTATGATCATTGACAGCTTGTTCGCATTTTTTAACAAGCTCTTTAGCGGTTGACTGTACTGACTGGAATCGTGACGTCATCTGTTGCAGGTTCATTGTGATCCTAGTATCGTTACAGTTTTCAATAAGATCACTGAATTCATCAGTCAATTTGTCAACATCATTCTCCGTCTTCTTTAGGTTAGCCAAGATAGCCTGAAAGTTAATTGCAATTAGTTTTATGTAGAAAAATATAAAAATAATTATGTTTAAACTGAACTACGACAACTACCATTAGTATCGCCATTGAGATAGTTAGACCTTTTAAACGTCTGTCAGCATTAGAAGTACCAATAACCAACGCTTCTATATTAGTAAAAATATAAATAGAGTCAAAACTTGAAGTATTGGAGGCATACACAATATACGAGTATGTAAATATAAATATGCTTTTACTGTTAGGATTCTATTAATATTATATTCGTGAAATTAGATACTACTGAAAATTAGGCTATTTCCTACGGTGCTGACGATAAAAGATGTTTATTTCTTTCATCAACTCTTACTTGATCCAAGGTTTCGCCCAAAGTAATTACTGCACTCAAATCATTTTCGTGATTATCAATCGCTCTACTTAAATCCTGTTCAAAATTGATTATGTAAATAAGGAGGTAAAAAAGTCAAGGTAATACAAATTATTATTGAAAAATTCTTACCTGATATTTGTTGAGCTGATCAATTTTTTCATCCAGGGTTGCTTTGGGAGTGTAGGTCTTCAAGCTCATCTCGGTGTCACTCAGCCAGTGTTGGAGACGGTCGTTAGCGCTATCAAATTCGATCCATTGTTGTATCTTGTCCTCTATTCCACGTTTCACATCATGTACTGTAGCAGTGAATTTTTCCAAATCGGCTCGGAGGAGACTCAATTCCCTAGACATACCATCTTTACCTCTAGGAGAGAGTTTGGCATTATTCTTCTCAATTAAGTCAGACAGCATCTTCAATTTGTTATTTCCAGTTGGGATTGCATCTAATAGTTCTTGGATCTTAGCCAATTTGCTCTGCAATGCAGCTTTGTTGCCACTGAAATCTGATAACAGATGAAGGCGGTCCCAAAGATGCTTCTGATAATCTTGCAGGGACTTCTGCTGATCAGCGAATTGTTGGTAGATGTCGAAGGTGCTTTCATGTTTATCAATGATGCCTGACAACCTGTTCGTCAGAGCATTGTATCTGTCCCATACTGATTTTATTATCGCAGTCATTTCGTCGCTTTCTTCTTTTCCTGAGTGGAGGGTGGCAGATACACTCTTTGCCTTTTCTGTTACTGTTTCTATTACTCTTTTGTGCGAATATATTTCTTGTAACAGTGTCTTGTTCTTTAATAATTTTGACTTGATTTCTTGAGCTGAGTTCAGCACAGCCTTTTCTTCAGCATCTACTATTTTTTCCTTCTCATCTAACCAAGACAAAGTTTGCTGTAGAACGTCTTGATAGCTTGACCATTGTAATGTTTGAGACTCGTATTCTTTCTGTTGTTGAAGGATGGTATCATTCAGTTTATCCCATCTCTCTCTAAGGGCCCTGATTTCAGCGCGAATGTTTTCTCTGCCGTTTGCTGCTGTTTCAGGTAATACTTTGTCACCAGCTGTATTTAGTATACTGATCTTGTGTTCCCCATTTTCTCTTTCCATCAAGAACACTTGCAGTTTGTTGCCTTTACTTTCGATGCTAAGCTTGTCTTCTTTAGTCACCATCTGCGATAGTTGTTCTTCTAATGGCTTGAGCCATGCATCGAATTCATTACGTAACTGCGCATATTTTCTGTGATCAGCTACTAGTTCTGACCAGTGGTTTACAATTTCTTTAGAGATGAGATGCAACTGCTGATAACGGCTACTGACTTGAGTAACAAGAGGTTTAAGACGTTCGGTGCCGCTAAGTTGGATCAGACTATGAGATTCATCAACGAATGCATCGATTTCCTTCTCTTTAGCGTTAATATTGTTTCGAAGATCAACATACCTTTGTAATTGAGCTTCTTTGTCTTTAAGAGTAGAGCAAAGGCTTTGATCTCGGCATTTTGATTCCATGTCTTTAAGCCATTCAGAAATAGATTCTATTGAAGAGTCGAACTTGTTCCAAATCTCTAATGTGTGCTTAAGTTTTTGTTCTGAAGTACTGATATTTTCAACAGCATTACGCAGCTGGTCATGCAAGTTGTCTATTTCAGCTTTAATAGCGTTGTTACCAGCTTCAGAAGTACTCTTACTTACATTTGAGAAGACTGCCCTTATTTCATCTAATTTACTAGAACCAACCTTTTCAATATCCTTCAAAGCTATAGCGGACTGCAGTTTTCTTATTATTTCAGGCTTTTCACCGGTTGCGTTTTCAATATCGAGAAGCTTCTCTGATTGTGAGCCTAGCCATTCTTTGTACTGTTGAATGAGGCGTACTAGATCTTCATGTCTCTTCACACAGTCTTCCAAATTATCTTGAAGATTTTGGGATTTTGTTACAATGTTTTGGAATAGCTGTTTGATAGATTGTAAGTAAACGTTCAAAGAAGCGTCATGTGTCTGATCAACTAACTGTTGAGCTTTGTCACAAACAGATTCAACCAGTTGTTGATGAGTCATAATCTCTTGATGCATAATCTTATGGTTTTGCAATTGCGCCTTTTTCTCTTCAAGAGAAGCCTTCAGTTCAGTGTGACGTTGCATTGCCCTTTCTACATCTTTGAGCCATTTTGTTAGTTGTTCTTGAGCTAGGCTAAAGTCTGAGAACTGCAGGAGGCATTGATCTAACTTATTCACAGTTTCTTGGAAACTATCTCCAAAACTGTCCCACAGTGTCCTTATTTTGCGAATCTTTTGACGTATAACTTCTCTACCATCGGGACTAGTATGTGTGTAGAGTTTTTCACCTAAACTTAAAAATTCTTCAAATGCCGGAGTCTTCTTGTTTCTAGTCTCATAGAGTTCTTTAGCTTTGTTTTGCTTTTCTTGTAAGACAGCATAGTCTCCTACAATTTCATTCAGATCCTGTAGCTCACCGAGCATACCCATGAGCCAATTTTCCATGTTGTTATATTCATTTTCAAATGTTTGGTGCTCTGATACGAATACTTCATACTTCGAGATAATCTCATTCACAAGGTTGTTAAGTGTGTGGTATCTTGTTGCCAGCTTAGATGTTTTATTCGTTAGTTCAGATTCAGTGGCTACGTTTTGCTTAGTATCAGTCAACGCAGCAAAATCAGCGCTTCTTGAATTAAGTTCACTCAAAATCTCCTTAACCTTCTGTAAGTGAGCAATCTTGGCCTCCAAATTGCTCTTGAGGCTCTGATCTCTGACTTGATTTTCTTTAACCTTCAACCATTCTTCAAGCTCATCTAATGTCTTCTGACTCTCAGTCCATTGTTTCAGAGTATCCTTAAGTTTCTTATCTTGATCTTTGCATTGTGTTGCTAATTGGTCCCATGTAACTTTGAGCTGTTCATACTCGCTGATGAGTACTGGGTGTCCATTGGGACTTGTAGATTCTATTACGTTGTCTAATTGTGATTTTAGACCACCAAGAGCAGTCTGGATATCTTTAGCTTTCAGTGTCACTTTTTCGATGGCAGCTATCTTGGCATCTACGTCATCTTTCTGAGTAACAGCTCCATAATTCAGCATGCTGTTCTCAGCAACAATGTGGTTAAGTCGGTCTCGGATGTCTTCAAACATTTGTACATATTTTTCGTGAACGGCGACGTGCGATTCGCATGTTGCAATTCTTTTTTCAAGTTCTTTAGACATGTCTCTATATCTCTCAATCGTTTTAGAAAGACTTTTTTCAGCTTCTTCGTCAGGCATCAGCTTGATTTTCTCAGTTAATTGTGACAGCATAGATTGATGCAATTCAACCTCTTGGTGTAAAATTTTACTAGCATGAAGCTGAGCCTTCTTTTCAGGTAATGTAGGACATAGTTTGAACTCGCCAAGTTCTTTTTCTTTATCACTGATCCATTTTTGAACTTGATTAAATGTGTCATCGAATGATGATCTCTTGTTGATTGTCGTTTCAATGTCTTTAATTACATTATTGAGTGAATCCACGGAATCTTCAAAGTAATCTCTGAGAGCTCTTAATTCATTTCTCACCTGTTCACGACATTCAGGCGTGATGCCACTGAATAGAGCTTCACCAGATTCGATGGCGTTATTGAGAAGCCTCTGACCAACATCCTTATTTTCGTTAAGTTTCTTTACCTGTGCAAGATCAGCTGCCGATGGTTTAGCGTGCTTGCTCATGACAGCCAAGTCTTTAATCTTGTTGTTAGCATCCTGAAGCCAGTTCTTGAATTCAGAAATAGATTTGTCATACTTTCCTTTGTTATTTTTCAAGTCTTTAAGTCTGTTAAGGTGGCTATCCATAAACTTGCCTACAGTTTGGTATCTAGACACCAAATGATTGATGTGTTGTAAAACTCGAGAGTCTGGATTGCGAGATAATATCTTTTCTCCAATTTCTTGCAGTTTGCTAACTTCTCCACCATAGTCCTTTGTTTCTTGATTAAGTTTTTCAATTTCCGCAATTTTGGTGTCAATTTCGTCCAAGTTAAGTAAGTTAGCGGCTTCTTGTCTGACTTTGTTTTCTTTGTCTTTCAGCCACTCTGATATGTTATCTAACAATACTTCATACTCTTGCCATGCGTCAATGTTTTCTTTAAGCCTGTTTTTAATTTCCTCACAGTTAGCATTAAGAACATCCAGGTTCTTCTGAGCTTTTTCAGTTTGTTGTGCAGCTTCTTGAGCACAAGCAGGCTCTGCGACCACTTTTAGAATATCACGAGCTTCTTTTAACTCTGTCACTCTATTTTTACAATCAGCAATACCATTTTCTACTTCTACAAGAGCAGCGCTCTTGACTTCCAAGTTGTATTTGTCGCTAGTGACGTCTGGCATGCACCATCTTGTCTTATCGTCTAATATTTTCAGATTCCTGTTGAACATAGCTAACTTGTCAGTAAAGAGTTTTTGCAAGAACGTCAACAGAGTAATTTCAGTTTTGTTTGCGTGCACCAAAACACTTTCAAATCTTTTTTGTAAAGTGCTTAGTTCTTTTGGTACTAGTGACTCATAGAAGCCTGGGTAATTATCGTTCATTTCTGAGACATTTTCTGACAAGTTATCGATTTCGTCACTCAAGTTTTGCAGTTCGGCTTTGCAGGCTTGACATTTTTTCAGACGGTCAAGAATCTTCGCATTATCACCAGTCATGTCGTCGCACTTGATAATGTCATCACGGATTTTACTTACATTATCTGAAAGGCGTTTGATGTGGTCCTTCAATTTATTCTCCTTTGTTCCCAGCGATGATACTGCACTCTCTAAATTATCAGCAAGCGACTGAAGAGCGGCAAACTCCTTGTCCAAGTAGTCTATGATTGAAGACACCTGACCAACTGGGATACTTTTATTCATGTTCGTAATTTGTTCACATTTTGCCTTAATACTGTTCTTAAGACCTGTGTATATAGGTAGTTCTTCCTTGTATTTCGTAAGATGACTTTGTCCAAACCTGATTTCCAAATTGTCACAAGCATTGGCTAAGTTTTGGCCAGTCTCGCTGAGCCACGTAATAACTTGATTCTTTGTATCGTCGATCTGTCTCCAGACGATCAGTTGAGATTCTAAGTCTTGTATCCTCTTGATGACAGCATCGTTTACTTTCTCCCAATGTGTTTGAGATGTCAAGAATGCTTCTTCAAGCGGGCTTGTATCAAATCCTCCTAGAGTCGAGGCCTGTTTAAGTACGGATTGCTTAATAACATCCATTTGATCTAAAAGGCCTTTGGACCTCTTGAGGATTTCATACGATTTCTTTGCCTTTTCCAAAGCCTGGCCAGTTTGAATGTAGTCGTTAGGAGCTTCTTTGCAGTCGTTGTACAACTGCTCAGCCCTGCTCATTTCCCTATCAAACGCTACAGTAAAGTTCTTCAACTCGTGAAGTGTTGAAGACAATAAGATATACTTGTTTTTAGTATCACGAACGGCATTTACAACTTGGTCCCAGTTATTGTCAGCAGTGGATAATGCATTCTGAATCGTACCCATATTTGGTTGGTCTTCCCTCATTAAGTGAAGGCCCTCTTCTCTAAGATCCTTCCGAATAGATTGTTTTTCTTTCATTTCTGCATCTAATTTGTCCAATTGTTCCGTCATATCCTGGATTGTGGATTCAGTTAAAGGTACGGGTTTCTGAGCCATATCGTTGAGGACCGTCTGTACATTGTGTAAAACTTCAGATAAAGCGTTGTGCTGTACGTTAAATTTGTCCCATCTTGCGCCAACCTTTTGCACTAAATCTCGCTTGTTGGTTACTTGATTTAGTAAAGCTTCTGCCTTCGTCTCAATTTCTTTAACTATACTTGTAGGAGACATAATGCGGCCGGTGTTCTGATCAGTGACCTTGACCCTGGATGGTCCATCTAACAGAGCTACATTACTCTTCCATTCAGGTATTTTGGTGATTACATTTACAAGTTCTTGTCTTAAAATTTCGTAACTTTCTGGTGTAAGCTTCGGACCTTCGATCTGGTACTGTATGTGATTTAGTTGTTGCTTGGATTCCTCATACCAATTCAGTAGGTCAGACCACTTCTGTAGAACGCCTTTGTTCTGTTGTATGTTATTTTCAATAATCTGGTAGTGCTCGGCAATGTTGGAATAAGTTTCACTTAGGGAACGGGACTCGTCGGGATGTGAAGCAAGAGTCATGTTTTTAATTTCGTTGTAAATATCGGTGAACTCAGGTGCTTTAGCCGCATGTTCTTGTAAAAGAACATGCATTGACTGTAGTGTAGGTTCCACTTTGTCGGCACCAATCTGATCGTAGCTCTCAGTCTTTCTTCTGAAGTCAGTGATCCAATTATCGAAGTTGTGCAGTTTAGTCAAGAACTCCTGTCTAACGATGATCTTGTCGGAGAGCTCATTGACTCTTGACCTCACCGTCTCAGCGAGATCGTTTGTACGTTGTTTTATATCTGAAACTTTGTTCTTGAGTAAAGTGGCACCTTCGGGTTGTATGTTATGGCAGATATTATCACATGTTTGTGATAAACTGATAATTTTAGCTTGCTGTTGTGATATTTCATTTCCAAAAGACTTAAGTTTATTCAACTCTCTGTCTAATTTCTCAACCTGCGGTGAGTCAACAGATACGCTTCTGCTGCTCAGCAGCTTTTCACCATTTTCAATCCAAGTTTCTAATTTGTCAGCTTCGCGTTCAAAGTTCTCCCAGTTAGTGACAAGTTTTTCAAGTTTGTTGTTCCACTGATCAGCCAAATCGTGAACCACTGCCCACCGTGAATGAATGGCATCCACTTCATCTGGGGCACTGGTCTTTCCTGATAGTTGGTGACTGACACTAGACAGAATTTGCAAGTTCATCAGTTGTTTATCACAGTCAGTAATAAGAGCTTTGGATTGCTGTTGCAATTGTTGTGCTTCTGGTAAAGTTGTGGGTTTCGGTACATTGCCCAGTTTCATTTCAGCTTCTTCAATCCATGGTTTTATTTCAGACACACCCTTCTGATACTTCTGATAGGTTGCTAAGTCGTGTTCGACTACTTTGGTCTGATGTTCTGTAGATCTCTGGAGATCAGCCATCATTTTTTCTAATAAAGCGACTTCACTTTTTAACCTGTTGGCATCTTGGACACGGTGCTCTACTGCCAATTTAGCACCCTGGTCAGCAACACCTCGAATCGTCTCTAATTTTTCGGTTATTACCTTTTGTAAGGCCTGTGACTTCACTACTCTTTCTTCTGGTGTTATGTTCTCTGCCCTAATTTGTTGGATCAACACTGGACTTTCCTTCTTAATCCATTCTCTGACGTGTTCCAACTTGTGTTCGATTTTGACCCATTCATCGTTGAACTTCTCTAGATGAACGACTTTAGAGTCGACTTCATCTTGTACTCTTACCAACTTGCGTTCGATAGTTTCCAGGTCTTTCTCTATTACAGGTTTGGGTTTGTCCGCTGTAAGTGTACGGAGTTCAGAGTACGCCTGTTGTAGCTGGGGTAGTCTTTCAGACTTGGCTTTTTCAATATCAGTCTTTATAATCTTCGTTTCCTGAAGTTCACGGCCAATATTGGAAACTCCAAGTTCTAGGCCTGGGTGAACGACGTAGCTCTCATATTTATCAAGGTCTGACAAAAGTTCATCTTTTTGATACTCATAGTTGGACCAGACCTTCTGTGTGTCACGTAATTTGTGTAGACGGTCGGTAGAAGTCTCATAGGCGGTATTCCAGCCAGTTTCAAGGTTTCTAACGTCCTCTCTGACGAAAGCGGGTGCATTAGCATCCTTGATGAGGTCCTTGCCTCTTTGCAACATGGACATGACAGAAGGTCGGTGGCGGTCGAGTTTCTGTACCGCGGCTTGTTGCTCAAGCACTAACTGCTCGACGTGTTGGAGTGACTGGGGCTCGGGTACAACCATGGCTTGCTCTTTAGCATTTTCCAGTACACAAATGACCTCGTGGACTTCTCTGCGGTAGGTGTAGCATCTTGTGTAGGTCTCAGTCTTTATCATCGTGATCTCGATGGTCGGTATTAGGTTCTTGTACCTCGCAATGAGGTTTTCTAATTTAATTTGTTCCTCCTGGGCTTCTCCGTCTGAGCAGTGGTTTGTGAGCATGTCTAGTGTTTGAACCAGCCATTTCATGTCTTCACGTTTCTTGTCGGCTTCGCGGCAGATATTCTAGAAATAAAAGCCGGTTAAATTTCTGAAAACACGCTCAACTATTTTTTGATTATTGCTTTACTTTTTTAATATAATTTTGACAAGTCATATTTACCATTAGTTCCCTCAACTATTTGTATCCAAAGAAAGCATAAGAGAAAAATACGAAACTTTAGCATTTTCGATATTATTGACAACACTAGAAATTAGAATAGAAATTAAATTATTATAAAATCTTATTGAAATTAAAACTAAACAAAATTGCCTAATTTGTTACATTCTAAGCTTACCTGGAAGATGGTCTTCTCTCTCTCAAACGCCTCAGCCGAGTCCACTTCTCTCACGATGCTGTCCATAGTCTTATCCACATGGTCCATCCACCTCTCCATTTCCCTGAACTTGTCTCTATAGGCATCCCACTTGGCAGGAATTCTTTGCAACTGTTGTCTGAAATGTTCTACCCTTTGCACGGTAGACTCCCACATCTGTTCACATTTCCTGACGGATTCTTCCAAGGTTGTGTCTGAAGTCTGGTGGGTGTAACTGGAGGCAATCTTGTGCAAGTTTTGGAGACAATGCTCCACTTGCATGATCTTGCCCTGGTTACGGAAGTACTCCTCGTTGCGGATGAGGATTCCATCCGCGTCGTCACTTTGGTTGTACGCCTAAGAAGGTAAAGTTTAATTAGCTTAAGTTACTTATTGTGTAGTTCTTCTTCTATTTAAGAGTCTCTTGTCGGTGCAGCATCTTCCACCGCTCTCTATTAGGAGCTAACTCCTGAACCCCCTCATACGTCACGTTATTCAATTTCTCTTTCATTTGTGTTATGTAGCTCTTCTTTACCTACCCCTTCCTCTCCGTCCTTCTATGGTGTTTTATATAAATGTGTACTCGTATGATTTATGAACATAAAGAAGACATCTTAGTCCATATAAAACTGCATTTTTTTTATTTCATATATTCATACGCAGAACATTATCCGATTATGGACATCATAAAATATACAAATAATATACCTGTTCTTCATATACGATCTCCTTCTCAATGTCCTTGATGCAATGCAGGAATACGGCTTCGTCCAGGCGGAACTCGAGGCGCATGAGATGCGGCGGCGCCTTGTCTAACAGAGAGCGCCAGCGCTGCTGCAGCTGTTCCACTGTCGCGACTACGCGGGGACGCTCCTCTTCACTCACCAGCTGGAGTGGGACAAAAGTTAATTTTGAAATGGAATATATTGGATGATTTGGTTGGTTCCAGTGATCGAGTCAATGGCTGTCGAAGTTATGACAAAAATACAACTTTACTATTAATGTTTATCCTAAAGACTTTGTAACTTGGTGTAAGTAAACAGTCATTTGATAATAATTATAGTCGTTGCATCCAACAATTGCTACGAGACGCGAAAACAACTATATAATATAACGGCGACGTACAGTTATTTTTTGTTATTATTAATTATTTTAGTGTGTTTATTCTTATTGTATTCTATATGTACCCATTCTTATAATTATCGTTGTATTTATAGCAATTAAATGTTTTTTTATCTTTCTTTCTTTCTTAAAGTGTGATTGTACATTGAGCCCCTTTGGATTTTTCAATCAGGCGGATGATATTGCCCGAGGTAATTATGGCATCTGTATTGCTGACTATGAAGTGATTTTAACCCTACTGAAAAAAAAACTGGTAAACCTTAATGTAGAATGTAGAAAAGACTATTTACCTCAATAAGCTCTCGTCCAGATCTCACAAGTTCCGAAACAGCTCTCTCGTCGGCTCCCTGGAAGAATCTCTTGTGGAAGTCAACTGCCTGTTTGGAGTCTACCCTGTTGTCAGCGAGCAGGGCCTCAGCGCGAGAGGCCCACTCCTCCACGGCGCGCTTCTTGGTTTCAAAGTCCTCCCAGGCGCGGACAAGGCGCTGGAGTTCGGCCTCGCGGCGAGTCGCCTCCGATGATACGTGAGCGAACCTGATGGAGAAAGTTATGTTCATGGCGATCTGTAGTTTCTGCATACGAGAAAAAGGCGTGACTGTATGTATCTCACCTCTCATTAAGGTCCCTCATAAGTCTGACTTGTTCCGTGACGTCAGCGCTCCTGTCAGTGTCGGCTGACTTCACGATGTTCTGGAACACCTTGTTCTTGCTCTCCAACATGGAACGGTAGTACGTGGTGCGCGAGAAGAATGTGCGGTGGACTTCGTAACGCTCAGAGATTATTTCACTGCAAGAAATATTAAGAGACATTATTAAAAAAAACTAAGAATATGAATGATGATCTTTTTTCAACGAAAATATTTTTGACAAATAGTAATGTTGTCTAGGTAGTTAACACGTAGCTTTGATACAAATCAATAATTGCTTATTTGGATATATTATGTTATTGCTTCACTGAGTGGTTCCGTTAGAATAACGCGATAACTTCTAAAATATTAGTAATAGCACATGGTTAATTGTCGATAAACAAAGCTTTAATAAGCACAGTTTTCCTTCGTATCCGCGTTATAAAGTTTCGCAGTTTAATTAGGTATTGCTGCCTCAAAATGATTCCAACAAGAACAGTGTCTTTCTTAATAACATTAAGGAAATGTTCATTGATGGTTTTCTTACCGTCTTGTTTCTCCTCCAGTCCTCAGCGCTTCCTCAGCCTTGTCCAGCCAGGATCCAATCTCCTTTTGCCCGCTCTCCAACGACTCATGCTGGACGAGCAGCTGTCGGTATTGATGCAGCTTGACCGGAACTGTAGCTCTCACGCGAACCAGTGCTTCCTTCTGTTGCTTGAGCTTCGTCATGTTGGCTTCCACTTCATCACGAGGCATCTCGGCAATCGCGTTTTGGAAAGTTCTAGAAAAAAATATAACAAAATCTTCAAATATAGTCTTAAATTCACAGAAAATACAAGGCACTTTGTAAGTTTGATTATTTTCACGATATTTTTCTGCCTTATTCTGCCATCTTTTATGCTTATATTAAAATACACATCACTGTTTTTTAACCATCCTTTTTTAGACCTATAGAACAATGATGTATTCTTCTCCAATTTTTATAGTACACATTATTTTCCCGCATCACGCTATCTCTCACAGTAGCCTACAATACAGTAAGCAACAAACCTGCTTATAGTCTTGAACAGCTCCTCGTGGTGTTCTATCTCTGAGCTGAGCTGCAAAAGATGATCAATGTAGGTCTGTATGTCCACGGTATTGGCCCTGGGCTGTCTGTTCAGGAGATTTTCGGCTGCAGTCAGCCAAGAGTCCAATGCGTTGACTCCCGAGGCCAGCTCGCGACGATTGCGGAGAGCATCACCACCGCGGACGTACCTAAAATCGATGGATAATTATTAGTCATTGTAGTTCATCACTTGCATAATTATTTTAATATTTTCGATAGGAAAACGCTTTGTGATTTTTTTACTGGAATTAAAATGTTCCGTTCTGTATGTAGTAGTTTCTAGGAATACCATTTATCTGAATAGCATTTAAAAACAATAATTATTCTTTCTTATATATTATAAGTATGTATTTACAAAAAAAAAGTATATAAGTATTATAACCATTGTCTAGTACCCGTACAAGCTCTGCTTAGTTTGGGACTAGATGGTGCTGTGTAAAAATGTCCCAAGATATTTATTATTTATTTATTATACAAAAGGCGGCATGACCTGACATTTTTGGTTCAGTTCTATTCAGTCCATCCTAAGGTTGCCTGGAAGAGATCGCTAATCGCGATAAGGCCGCCCTTTGTATGTTTTAAAATTCTTGTTTTTCTGTCTTCGTTAATGTTTTTGGTGTACAATAAAGAGTATTTCTATTCTATTCTATTCCTGACCCTTCAACCAATATATTACAGACATAATGCAAAATCTATTGTTTCTGTGCCCTGGGGTGTAATTAGTTAGGCTTCACATATTACCATAGACCAAATAGATCACAAATCTGTTTTTTGCTGCCCCTTAGATACACAGAGATTTCGAGTGGTGAGTTCAAACTATATTAAAAACATGGTTAACTAGTGGACTGAATAACATGTTTAGTAGTGTGGACTTGTAGACCAGTAATTTTTATGGCAATATTATTCAATTTGAATGACGCTAGTTGTATTATTATTATATCAATTTTGGGTTAATCTTTTTTCAATAAAAACTGTTCAAATACCGCTGTTTGCTAGTTCAAAAGAATCCATTCCATTATACACGCAAAGAACTAGTTTATTATTCTGAAACCCAACCAACAGGATGATCAATTTGATATTTATTCTACTGTGTCGTTTTTAACTATCAGCTTTTACTATTAATAAAATGCCTTATTTTTTACTCGTTGTTAAATAAAATTAATATCTACTTTGATATTTATAAATTCTAATAGGTTCAGTTTTGGGAACTGATTTGAATTAATCAAAAATAACACAATGATTACGTAATAGAGAACTTACCGTTCAGCTTCTTCCCAGACACGTTCCCAGCGTTCAGTGATCTCCACATACTTCCTCTTCACTTCCTGGCTGATCTCTTCGGAGGATGTTGCAGCTAGGAACCCTGCTGCATCACCCAACAGTTGGTGCTTCTCCTTCCAAACCGTCAAGTCTTGGAAGAACTCCAGTCTCTCATCTTCGGACACTCGCAGCATATGCTGCGCCTTGTCTAACCAAGTGGTAAAGTCATCAGCTAATATGTTCCATCGTTCCCAATGAGCGATTACTTCTTCTAGCACACTCCTCGCGCACCGCACGTCTGAAGCTACGCGTCTCCATGTTTCGGAGACATCTTTCAAAAATGTATCAATATCTCTAGCTTCAGTCCTATCTACTTCACAAACCCTCTTATATTCCTCCGCTACTTGCTTAATATCAACGTAAGCTCTATCAAATTCCTGGAAAATCTTATTCTTAGTCACGAAATTATCATAATCTTCTAATAAGGCACGTACGTGGTCGATGCGACCGTACTTGCCGGTCCACGCGGCAAGTTTGGCTTTCGTCAGTTCTGTGAAGGCGACAATACAACATTTGTGCTCCAAATACTTTAATCTGGCTTTCCTCTGTGGCGCTCTTCGACTTACAGTCTGGAGTCGCTCTTTCATGTCTTGAAGTCTATCGCCTGGGATCCCGGCGGCTTCAGGTGATCTTAACGCCGCCTCGAACCTCTCGATAACTTCTGGTAGTCCTGCGAAAAAACCGCTGTGTTCCTCTAATTTCTCGCTGATTATTGCAGCGGTCCTTTCGTCTAAGCTAGTGGGGATTTCGTCAAAGTACAAAAGATATTCGGCCCTCGCTAACCACTCGCCGACATTTCTGAAGTCTCCGGGGAGATCAGAGTCTAAGAGCCACAACCATCTTCTGTGCAGTCTTTCTAATTCTATCCACAGGGAGACTAGTTCGCGCCAGGACTTTGGCGCGATCGCTACAAGGCTTTGTGTGTACATAAGTTTCTCTAATTTCTGGTAGATAGGTTCTCGCGCGAGCCGGTCGTTCTCGGCCCGCACGTAGTCTTCGTAGTGTCGCGAGAGCGTTCGCGAGTCGTATTGCCTTTGAACTGTGGTGACGCGCTCCGTCAACCACATTCTAAGAGATTCGTACTCCTCTTGCACTGCCGCTACGGCATCCGGTCCTGTCGTCTGTTGAAAAAACAATCCATAGTACATCAGGATGAACACTTGTTAAAACAAAGTTTAAAATAGATCTACCCGAAACAATGCTTAGAATTAATGAATTACTAGTCAATGAATCATTCCAATCAATTTTGTTGACCTTATAAGTATCGTTCACGGC
The DNA here is from genome assembly GCA_946251955.1 of Acronicta psi. Classification (NCBI taxonomy): domain Eukaryota; kingdom Metazoa; phylum Arthropoda; class Insecta; order Lepidoptera; family Noctuidae; genus Acronicta; species Acronicta psi. The sequence continues at coordinate 13,919,213 of OX276475.1, read as the reverse complement.
ACCTATTATGTAAATGCTGTGACTTGGCTTTTCAGAGACTAGAAGTTAATTTTGCTCTTTGTTTCAGAATATTATGCTGTGATAAAGACTGGCCGGATAATTTTGAAAGATTTGCGGAAATTTTCAAGCCAGTATTGTAATTATCTAATACTCGCTAAAATTACTTACTTTGGGTTCAGGATATTTGTGCAGGAACTGGGCTACATATGTCATGATGGATCTCTCATCAGGCTTGTCGACGTCCACATCCTCGGCATCCAGCAGCCTGGCAATGCCGAGAGCGGTCTCTGCGACGTCGAACGCGTGTTCCAAACGTTGTCTGTTGGTTTTCCTCTTCATCTCCGCCAGATTGATTAGGTTCGCTTTAATGGCATCGATGATCGCGAGGAACGCAATACCATCGCGCCATGATGGACCGAAGTCTGTCACTTGGATGTTTGAGTCCCTGGAGAGAAAATTTTACATTAATGGAAGATATAGAAACTTAGTCAGTAATTATATTTTCTGAATAAGATAATAAACATTCAGAAGTTACTGCCCATGCCATACAAACTTGGCGGTGGTATACAATAAGTCGAAGAAATACCACGTCTGTAAATTCCATAGAGTCCGGTATAGCCCATATGACAATGTTTAAAAAATATGAACCACTCCAAAAATAAGAATTTTCTGAAACAATTTATTGCTCTGCCATCATTAAGGAGGCCAAATTATTATAACTGCATTGAATTAGGCCAACGGATGCCTCTGAGGCACTTGGCAACGTTTGGCTAAATTAATGATGAAATTAATAACTATTACAGTCGTTATTACATCTGACGCCATTGACGTCAATTTTATTTGTAATACTATGTACTTCAATGTTGTCTAGGTTGTCAAGAAATTGTGATAAACGATTTGAGAGTTCGAGCTCTTGCTAACAGAATAAAAGCTGCTAAACTTCTAGAATACTTACTTTGGTAGCGCGTTGGCGACCCACTGAAGTAGGGTCTTCTTGGCGCCTTGCTTCCATTTGTCCTCGGCGCGCTGAGTCGGGGTGGCCGCACCCGACTCATGCGACATGACCGACGCACATCGAGACCCTCCCAGGTACTCTAAAGCCCGGCTGTTCTCCTCGATCTGATGGTTGTATATAGTAGTTTATTAGGAGAGAAAACAGGAGAGGATGATGATGAAAACGTTTAAAAGAAATCATTTTGAAACCGGACATGGTATTATGCTTTGTTTAAAGTCTTGATTGGATATAAGAAAAAAAAGAATAGAGCATTAAACATTGGCTTGAAATCAAAAGGATAGAAGAACACTTATGTATCTATTTAGACACAATAAATCATGTTTTCCAATCAATCATGCTACGTAAGTTTGGTGGGGATTATTTTCCTATTATCGGGGATTTTTAAAACTTCCATAAGCTTTAAAAAACGAATCAAAAGTTAAGTGGCTCAGGAGCAAAGTTTTTGTCGGTCGATAATAAATTATTTGTGTGATGAGAATGATTTTAAACAAGTTGTGAAGCAATTCACTAAACGACATCCAAAATCGAATCTTCGGTTTGTAGCTGACCTGTATGTATGACTGGATACACAACCTGTTTTGACGAAATTATGATATAATGATGGCTGCCGATGCAAAACAAAATGTTGATTTACATAAATGAATAGATTAACTGGCGCTACTTGTACTGGCAAAGATCCAAATGCTTTCTTTAACAAACCTTAATGGCGCTTGGGATCTTAAATCAAACCAGAAATGCATTGGTTTCATTGTAACTCTACTACATATTGCACTTCTAAGGAAGTTAAATCTAAATTTAGAAATTATAAGTGTAAAACACAATCACTGATATTCACCCAGGAAATGTAACATTATAAAAAAATATTCCTCGTACAACGCGTTGGCGCCAGCTGCAAAATTCATTTTGTAATCAAAAAAGTTTTCTTAATCACAACTCCCACACTAAGTCTACGTAGGTGATTAAAAAATAACAACTAATATACGAGTAACTTTAATGTGATATGATTTGTGACACTAGTGGTGATCTCTGTGAAATTAGTCCAATTATACCAATTTGGTCAACCAATAGCAGTACTGTGTAGTCTTTGGTCTCTGGCTTTAGAATTTTTAAATGTAAGGAAAGGTAATTATTATTACCAATCATATCATACAATACAAAAAGGTTAAAATAAATCTGTTCACAGAGTAAGCAAAGCTAATAAATAAGCTAGATAATAAATAGATATATTTTCATTAATGCAGCAATAATGATTTCAGTCGATATACAAACTACTAGAACTTACATAATATATATAAAAGATAATACAATAAACATAATATGCCAAGAGACCTGACTACATTAAAATCAGAAGCTGTGATGCCATTACCCACCTTCGGTCCTCTATCCTGTGGGTCCAATACATTGAGCGAAGCTTGCGCAAACAAAATTAGTTCAAGCCAATTAAAATGAGAACAACAATAGTTCAAACTATTTAGATAAATTCTTGAAAACGTTTAAAAAATCCAAGATTTTAAGTACTAATTCAGTGAAAAATCTGATAACACAGATAAGTATATCCTCATTTTAATGGTAGGTATTTATATAAATAATATTGAAAGTAATATTAGATTACAAGATAGTGCAGCTACTTCAGTTTAAAGAGACAGTTAAATAGAAATATCTCAAGTACAAGTAGTAGATAAAGAACAAATAGTAAACTAAAATTTAGATTATTCTAATAGTCTGCTATTGGCTGTTCAATTAAAAAATATAACAATTTGGAAAAAAAATCACGTCCATACTATGAATGACAATGTATGGAAGATGTAAATAAATCTAATATGGGAGATCCTGTTCAATCAAGGGCTGTTTTAGTGAAGCAGTTGGTATTAATTATCTAAATATTATACACGAAGTAGTAAACGACTAAGATGTTAATGATCATAGTGATAATATAAATAAAACAGATGAGATCATCGATTCAGATTGTATAAACATTGATGATCCTATTAGATTTACGATTGTAGTAAGGCTTTTTGAAGGTGTAGAGCTATACTACCTACGAAATACTGTGGAAGTTCTATCCTAATTGAAATCTATTTTGGTATACCACACGGTGCCGAGTCAATGGTGAACAGTGAGCCACAATAGTGAAATTTAAGAATTACGACACACTTTCCATCGCAATTAGATATTTTTGAATGTCGAAGTAATACAATACTGATAGAAAGCAATTTGTTCATTGTGATATTTGATATTTAAAGCTTAGATCCGGATGGGACCAGAAATATCCTAACAATTATTGTAATCGCAATTCATATTTCCCATCTTTCAGATATGAGAACAGGTCAGTGTTGATGAAAATTGCATCGCCAGGAAGATCTTGCAGTAAAGAATACTTTCCTATTGTATTATTTTGTGATTTATGAACTATTGTTTTTCTGACATATTTTTCCGTGTACCATTTATGAATGGAATAAAATGTGATTTATTCATTAGGTATTTACAAAATAACATTTATTTACTTAAGAAAGGAGAAATAGTTAAATGTCAACTGTCAACGGTTATTTTCGGCCAATGACAACAAAATCAGCAAAAACAAATGAAAATACCTTAGCAATATAAATATTTGTTAGGTTAGAAAATGTGGCCAGAATAAAATTTAATTTTGCTGGTCGTAAATTGCTAACCAACTAGCCAACTTGCCTAACCAAATACATGATTCTCTTCACAAATATACGAATCTTTTGCTAAAAGTTTAATTGATAGCCCTAGGAAAGTATAAACTTGTTGGTACTATTGCGGCTCTCTGTTGAAACACTAGCCAAGAAGATCGCGTTCCTACCTGGAAGTATAAGATGATAGTCCAGATGAGGCCGAGCACGACCGCCGGCCGGCCGTCCACCAGGTCGGCGGCGTTGATGTTGACCAGCTTGATCCTCTTGCCCGCCAGGAAGCGTAGGGCAGTGTTGGCGTTCGATAAGAAGTGCGGGCGTCGAAGGACTCGGCCGCGCTCCATGGGCTGTTGAGAAACAAACATTTTGAATCACAGTTACTGATAAAGAGAGCACGTAAAGCCGTTGGTCGGTCCCGGTTACCGGTACCACCACGGTCAGAAACCCAAAAAGATTGATAAACAGTCTATCCTTCGAATATCAGGATTGCTCAGAAATTGGGATGCAGAGGTCGGAAGACAGTCGCTTCATTTAAAATACTGGTATTCAGCCGCATCTTATTGTGATCGAATCCCACCCGAGGCAAATATATTTTGTGTTATTGTAATATTTAAATACATTATATAGTAGGATAGTTTAACACCTGTCTCCCATTGTCTCTTTTCAAACATAGAAAAATAATAATAATAAAATAATAAATAAATAACCTGGGACATTTTTACACAGCACCATCTAGTCCCACACTAAGCAGAGCTTCTACTATGGGTACTAGACAATGGATATAATACTTATATACTTTTTTTTGTAACTATATATTTATGATATATAAGATATAACAAACACCCAGACAAACACAAACAGCTAAGTTCATCACATAAATGTTTGTGTCTTGTGGGAATCGAACCCACGACCATACCATAGACGTGGTCAAAAAAAGAAAAAGACTAAAGGAGGAAGTTCTCAAGACTTTTTTAAAGGAAGAAACTTCATGACTATGTTACATAGAATGTAGTACTCACCAGCTTCTCCCCAGACAACACTTCGAGCAGCGCCAATAGTTTGGTTCCATCACGCAGATCGTAAATAAGGTCATCGATACGCAGTGGCGGTATACGCTGAAACAGATACATGATCAGGTCACCGTCATTATATCTCTCTCTAATGCCTCTCCAAAAGACTTCCACAAAGACCGGTCACATACCACCTGCCTTTAATAGGTAGCGGCGCGCGTGTTTTGTTCAACGAACACCTGTGGAAGCAAAGCATAGCCCCACTCCATGAGGTCCACTGTTTGTAACGAACCACAGGTTGTTATGATCGCCGGAATGTATAAGTCCCATGTAATAAGAGCGAGCCTATTGGTATTAACCGGGCACAAATCAAATCTACGAGCGGTCTAGACCTTTTTCCTTGATGTTTCAATGTACCTAAAGTTACTACTAAAAAGCTTTAGAAGTCCTAGTATTTAACCAAAATGAATATTAAATGGAATTTTATGAATTGAAACTGGGTAAGGCTACCTCCTCTATCTTTTGCCTCACATATTCATCATCATCAACCCATATACTGTCCCACTGCTGGGCACAGGTCTCCTCTCAGTATCAGTATGAGAGGGATTAGGCTACAGTCCACCAGGCTAGCCTAATGTGGGTTGGCAGACTTTACATGCCGTCGAAAAACTGTCGCTGGTTTCCTCACGATGTTTTCCTTCACAGTTAAAGCGAGTGATAAATTACGCATATGATATCGAAAAGTCAGAGATACTTTGTACTCAAACTTGAGACCATTGACTTGGCAGTCCAGTGGTCATACCCCTGAGCTATCACTGCCTCTACATTCATAACGGTGTAATAATAATATTTAAGAAGACTCTTACCTTCGACAAATGTGAATTAATCCAATTGACAAACGTTTTCTTCTGTACTCTTTCCTGTTCATCTGTAACAAGAGAAAATAAACATTACAGACTGTTCTTTAAGACTAATTATGTTTTTTTTTTTAAATACGTACAATATCTTGACCTCTAAAAGTATGGAACACTATGGACACCTACTGAAAATTAATTTTAAATGATTGCAAGCCCTTCTTATATAGTTTAGTCGATATTCTCACAGGATTATCTTTTTGTATTTTTTAAGCATTTTCCATGCTAAGATGTTTTTAAGAAGATGAAGATTTCGACAGGCGAGCGGCGCTCGCGATAGCTTAGTGGTTAAAGCGTCTGGTGTACCGAACCAGAAGACGCAGGTTCGAATCCTGCTCGCCAGCCGATTTTTTCCTTCATTAAAAATAACTTGTAATTCTCACAGGATTTGCAAATAGCTTAGTTTCATAATTAGGTCCCCTGCATCAGTGTGATATAAAGATTTTTAATCACAAATCAAAGGTTATTGAATCATGACCGTACCAGCATTATTTATAACTTATACGTGATAAAAAATCTTACGTAGCTAGGGATAATATATTCTGGAATCAAAGACAAACTCAATTTGCTCATCCCTAAATTCATCATACCCAAAAAAGACAGCACTCAAATACTTAACCAGCCCATAAAGAAAGATCAAACGCATAACAAGAATAGCTGGGACGACCATAAATGCTTTTGGCAGTAGACTAATGAGAGGCGATTGCCGGATTTGGCACGGTCCGTATGACCCAACTACATCACAATAGAGTGAGTCACTTTCTCTAGTGTAGACGGCTCCGCCTGCCAAGTTCAGTGCTCTAAGGATATTGTACGATAAGAGTAAACATAATTTTGCTATATTGTTTGTTATGGCTAGATAAATAGCTGTTATATCTGTCTAAATATAAACATGGAGATGCGATATCGAAGATGGATGTGTTCTACAAACTACATTATTACATTTTGAATGTTATGGATATGTGTTTGCACGTCATCATCTTCATCAACCTAAATATTGTCTGACTGCTGGGCACAGACTGACTGACTTGCTGACTTCACACGCTGTCAAGAAAAACTCTGAGGCATATAGGTTTCCTGCCGATACTTTTCGGATAATTAATTATTGGTACGCACATACGCTTTGTATTCGAACTTGAGAACTATGACTTAGCAAAAAGATAAGCTAGATAATAGGTTGAACCCGAGGCTAACTTATCGTGGTGTGATCATCATTTTAATGACTTCAGTGGTAGGATGCTCTAGGCTCACTCAGATACCCAGGAAAATGAATTAAATAAACACCGGGAAATAAACACCTTTTCGGCCACGGAAAAACCACGCAAAAGTTAACTAATGTTTTATCCTAATGTTATTGAATTACATAATATATATTGTATTTATGATTTATAAAATTGTTCTCTGCATTAATTTTTGCCATTTTTGGTGTTCAATAAAAAATATTATATCTATCAAAAGAAAAAGAAGAAGAAGAGTCTATAATTATATAACCTTAGAATTAGAGATAATAGACTCAGATTAATGTCCTTTCAAAATGAAAAAGAAATTTCTTTGTCGTGGCATACAAGAGCTATTTAATTCCGAAAGACAGCACTAGTTCACGAGCATGAAGTTATCCAAGTTATTAACTTCACCAAAACTAAAATACATATACCTACATAGACATACATACAGTGAAATAATCAGAATTCTATTTCTATTTTATGAGTTCATAGACTCTGCCCTGTAGAACAAATATTTGGAGATTGCGCGCTTTAGGATGTTGATAGATTATAGGCAAAACCGTAGTGTGTGTATTTATAAACGTAACAGTAACTGTAGTTAATTATGGTTCCGTATATTTACATAGTTGCAAGTTATTTGTTGATTTAGTTAACTTAATTGATTGAGTTAGATGTCCACGAATTGGCAACTGACTAAAGTAGACCGAAATATTGAAAATTGCCCTTCGTGGAATACGTCAATTGCCATTGACGAATTCCATCGGATAACTGCCATTCAAATAATTGCAATTCCTGGAAGAAATCCAATGGATAGACTGGTTCTCGAGGTTTCAGTATATAATTTGTCAGGTTTTTGTATAAGTACTATGGCTAAAATATAAATGGCCACACGGGCGAAGCGGCTGGCGGAAAACTAGTAAGTTATTAAAACAAAACAAACATGCCCAAAAACAAACAAACCAATAAATAATGTACAAACAAAATTGTCATTATACGTAAGTTACGAAAGTAGTATAAATTCCGTTCCTATTAAATCCATACAGTTTCCCGTAAACGCATTTCCATGGGGCTGAGGGGTCCCTGGTCGTTTTCCGTCAATTATCAGTCACGCATATTGGGCTGTCACTTGTAACTCCAAAACGGAGACTCGCACGCATGGCACGACCAGACACGGACAACGCCGAAGGAAGATTCCTTTGGATCAGGGGTGATAGCTTTCCCTTTGTAAAGAGAGCTATACCCTGCGATGATTCCGTGTTCATAAAAATTACCACAGTCCCAAAATCCTTTCTTAATTAATCCCTATATTGATGTATCTTTTTGTATTGTTTTTAAGCATTTTCCATGCTGAGATCATTAGATTTTTAATGAAGAAAAAAATCGACTCGCGGTTAGGACTTGAACTTGCGTCTAATGTTCAATAAACCAGACGCTATGACTGCAATTTTATTTTCCTTAATTAAAGTAACTATATTATGTGTGTCCAATTTTAGACCAATCCGTTCAGTGGCTTGGTCTGAAATTGGACCGACGGTTCGTATACAACAATACAGATTTACTTTTTAATAATAACGAATCAATTGACACTTCATTCATCAAAATCGGATGAGTAATTTAGGCGCTACACAAACTCAAATTAGGTACAATATTCCTACTGCTTTATTTACATATCTTTCAATTTCTGGCTTGCCTTAGTGGAGTAAAAAAGAAACTTTTTTCTGCCGCATATGCGAACGTTGTTGTGTTCTGATTTGAAGGGTTAAAAATGAAATTATTGAGCATATTAAGACCTGACAACTGGGGTCTCAAAATCAGCTCTGTAGAAATTTATGGGTATTTCATAATTGTGAGTAGTAGGTGAGCCCCACTGGTCACCTACTACTCACAATTATGAAATACTCATTCATTTCCATAGAGCTGATTTTGAGACCTCAATTGTTAAGTCTTGTCTACAGGCCACGGTGTCTTCGCGCATCCATGATTCTTTTGAATCAACCCTATATTTTTACGATCAATTTCGTGACAGTGATCGCGTGCGCGATAATTTTACGGGTGAACTCAATTCTTATCTAAACAGGCATTCTTTTATTTTTGTCAACGATATTATCGATAAAAATTATTTCCATTCATGTTTTCATTCCTGCATAACATTCAACCGCCTACTGTTTTACGAAGAGTAATATATTCCCCAAAGGCGTAACGCAGGAGTGTACCTAATGAACCCCATAATGTAAGTAACCACGAAATAGGGACAGGCCTTTTGCTGTTAGAAACAAATTATTTAAACTCCGCACTGCTAGTGAGAACTATTATTTTAAAAAAAACTTTTTAACATTTTACCTAACTTGATAATTGAACTTTTAAGCATCTGAAGGAAGTGAAGTTCTAATCCGCCTTAGTAATAACTTGATTCCCCAAATAAAACTTTACAATACAAAGTATTGCCGTTGGTGGCACCAACCACCACAGAGTTAATATTGTTGGAATCACGACTTTTTATCTTAACTAATTAACATTTTTGTCAAGCTGTTAGTCAAATTCAAAATGGTTTTATTTTCGAATAAACTTTTACAAACATTTATGAAACATTTTAATAATTCTAGTTGCACGGTTTCAAAAAGTTGATCCTATGGAGAAGAATCCGGCAAGAAACTCCATGGATACTCTTTTAAAAAAAAAGTTCTTACATTTTTTACTGGTACACAATTTATCAAGCATACATGGAGACATAGCGCTTTCTTTGCGTGTTCGGCTAGAAATATTCTATTTAATCTATCATTATTTTTTAAACTTAAGTTATGCGGAGTGCTCACGTATACTCACGTAAGCCATTTGACATTGTGGCGGGCGCCGTATGACGTCACCTACCATTACTGCGACCATTAGTAGTCGCCAGACTATGTATGGCAAGATATGGCGGCCATGGCCCTGTCACACGGCCCTAATACATCGCTTGTTTGAATAAACTATTATAAAAAGAAACATGTTAGAAATGTCTACTTAAACAACAACATTAGGCCCTAGTTTTGATTCCCTTTTCGAGCAAAGTTTTATTGGGTTTTTCTATGAAATTATATGTCGTAATCCGGAGCGTGAATTTGGGCCCAGTTACTTGCAACAGTCTCCCCTTGTACACTGTTGAACTGCGTCAGTCTTTCGACAATACATGTCTGAAGGTATGTCACTTAGCTTCATGATCATCATCAATCTTTTCATTGTCCTCCTGCTGGTCACATCGTGGGTGAACTTTCAGAAAGACAGTGGTTAGACTATTGGCCGATATCCAATCTGTCGAGTCACAGAATTTTAACATTTAGCATCAATACATAATAATGTCAAAATTCTATCTATAATAAGTAAATCTATCGACAGATTGGATATAGGAAACGACAGTAAGTCACGTTATTGTTTAAAGTAGTTAGTATATCGTGTCCTTGCACAAAAGGTTCATTTTCGGAAAAATATCATTATCATCGCTCCAAAAGCCAGATCGTTGTCATAGGCCATAAAAAAAACAATCGGTTTATCCGTTCGGGAACTACGATGCCACAGACAGACACACACAGACACACACACACAGACTCGTGAAACTTATAAAACCCCGTCGTTTTCGCGTTGGGGGTTAAAAAGCTGCCATCTTAAAGTGGAAATGGGCTGGACACGTCTGCCGCATGTCAAATGCGCTGTGGCCTGTGTCTGACAAAGCCCAGGCCCAGACGGGGATGGCGGGATGAGCTTGATTACTTCTGGAAGGATTGGTCCAAAATAGCCTTGTACCGAGAGGAACGGGAGGGAGGGCTTTACCATGCAATGGGACGATAATGGCTAAATAATAATAATCAATTAGTCCAGATCTAACAGACTTTAATATATTTATTCGACAAGGTAAGGTGAGCGTGGTAATTCAATCCACATTATATTATATTAGAGCGTATTCACAGTGAAGAAAAATATTGTATTTATTGTAGAACAGTATTGATGAAAGTGAATCCATTAGACGGGCGTTTATTTCTGTCGGGGTCGTGGTGAATTTGATCGTAAGTCGCAAGGCCATGAGTCCATGACTATAGGGGAAGGGAAGGCAAGGTTTTTAGTCAGAATGAGTCCGACATCCTGACTGCTTCTCTAGATGACGAAATCCAGAAAAAATACTTAACATACCATCACGCCTGTATTCCCCGAAGGGGTAGGCAGATAGGTATATAGGTTCCCAGAAGAATAGGCCAATTAGCATTTTTAACAAAACAACATAAATTAATGCTAATAAAAATTCAAAGCTTCCTAAAAATGACGTCAATTTCTCCGATGTTATTCTTCAAGAATTTAAGAATCAATAATTTAATCAACAACTAATCTCCAAACATACGGAAATAAAAATGTAACCCAGACAGCCCTGGATGAATAAACCTGTTAACATCTCACTAACCGTAATAAAAAAAACGTTTAAGCGCGAAATGAAAATTAAAAGTGGTACGATGTGTCCGCACGTTTACTAACAGACGAAAACGAATCGATGCCAAGGTCGACAGATGTAAACACGCCGCGAGATGATACTATTTCTATGTCTCTCTCTATCGTGCCAATGACAGGGGACATAAAGTCGATTTAAGCGACAAAGTACCCTCATGATTTAACTTAGTAAGTTTAAATAACACACGATGGAAGAAGATGGGATTTTTTTAAAGCAAAGATAGATAAAGAATTAACAATTCAAGGCTTGACGGTTGCATTAATTTTATTGTAAGGTCAAGGTAATATTTATATTCTAAGGATCTGCAATTTTTTTTTAATCTGTATTATAACTTCATTCTATCACTTTTTACGGGTCTCCTCTCATACTGGGAAGGGTATATAGTTCACCACCGCTGGGCTAGTGCGGGTTGGTAGACTTCACAGTCTATTTACATCAATACAAAACATAGGCATCCAGGTTTCAACATTTTCTTTTACAGTTTATGAGAGCAATAATTGACGTAACTTCGCTTCTACATTTCAGACCTACAACTTGGCAGTTCACTTATAGTCATCACTAGTTAGCTACCACTGCCACTGAAGTACTAACTAGGACCTACTGCAGTAAAATTTATTACCATCATTTGCAAAAGTAGCTGAAAGAGATTTTCTTGAAGGCGTTTGAAGTCAAGCCACTACAAAATAAAGAAAGATGTTTACGTCAATTCAATATCAAAGACCTTTCATATTTCAAGAGACCTTCTGATGTACGCAATAAATAAATAAAAAGACACGTAAACCAGCCGACCACAAGACGATGATCTAACAGCAGCCTTGGCACGGAACGACTTGACAGGACTTATTAATATTATGCTGCACTTGAGCGTTTGTGATCAATTTCATTGAGTTTCGAAATCTTATTTAGCTTTTATACGAAAATAATAGGAAAGAGCCAAGCATTTTATTTGTTTTCATTCAGCTTTTTCTAGGATTGCTTATTTTACTAGCTTAACTAGACTAAATAATATGTGACAATCCCATTATAATCTGATTAATGATAATTATGGTAAAAGTAGCGCTTCTGTTATATTAAAACATGATCAACATTAGAAAATTAAGCTAAGGAGCACATCTGAAGTGATTCCAGAAAATTTACTGTGTAGCGCTACTGAGAGAAAGATAGCCAAAGCACTAAGATGAAATAGATATTGAACTATAGAATCTATTAATAAGAATCATTTATTCATATTAAAGGAAGGAGGAATAATTCAAACATACAAAAGCGTAATCTGAATGCAGTATTTAAAACAGGAAAAGTCAGTCATAGGTCATAAATACTTCTCAATAAAAAAAAGGTTTTTCCTTTAATTTGACATCATCTCAACCTTACTGCGACAAGGAAATATCCATACTTCTCATATAAACGTGAAATTAAAATCAAGATAAACGGGTGTAATCGATGGAACACGCTAATTTTGTTTCTAAAATTGTAGATGCATCTTTAATAATATGGATGGCTGATTTGAGTAAATAAAGTGATTTGATACAGACTATCCAAGACACTATTATGTCACTATTATCACACTTAACTCTCAATCATAACGATAGATTAACCATGATCATGCGTTATACTTTACAGAATAGCTATTAAATCCAATCAGTGATTCGGTCATATTTTTATAGAAGCAATTCAATGTATCTAATCCATCAAAATCTTGGGCGTAATTAGTGGTAATAACAGTAATGAGCCCTACAGTGGTGTAATTAGCAACACTGTCTGGATTTTATCATGCGTTGGCACGCTGGCACAATTTATTTTTTGTCAGACCAACCTTGGCTCCGCGGCCCTTGACGGTCGTTGACGCTTATTACATCATTGACTACGCGGATATCAACCTTATTTGATTCTATTATATCTATGTGTGTCAACAAATTGTTGTGTTGATTGAAAGGGTTATTAGAATTAATAGATAATGTTTTACTTCCAATAACAGCCTACGTGGTAATCCAGAACAAGACATAAAGCAAATCCGAATTTTTGGTACACTTTTTAGGAGGAACTACAATGGAGCATGATTTAAAGAAGTTAAGATCTAATTACTTCCTTAATCAGACTAATATGACAAGCACAAGTGCAGCAGTTTAAAAACGGCAGCTACCAATTAATCAAATGAATTTGCATTTATAAAAATTGTTTATATAAATATATTTTGTATTAAATCATACCTACTTAGATGACAAGTTCAAATTACTAGGTACATACATTTAAAATCCGATTATCCAATGCTAGTTTTATCATGCGTATATAAAAGAATAATAGATGCTGCAACAGGTTTAGTTTCAAGGACAATTTTTTTGTATAGCAACAATTTAATAATCGTTACAAAAACTAGTTTGCAGAATTTTATGAGTAACTATGTTTTATTTTATTGGAAACGCTTTTGAAGCTAATTCAGATAGGTTCCCGAATACACTAGTATTATTAAATATTGGTTGATTAGTTTTAGTTTTGTATTTGGTTTTACCTGGTTTGTAATGTTCTCTTCTTCAGTATATTTTACATTTTATTTTTTTCATATTGTTTTTATTATTCATTCATCATCATCCTCTTGACCTTCTTCCAATTTAATTGAGGTTGTCGTAGTATATTTCTTTCTTCCACTACAACTCTCCAAAATAGTATAGAAGTGCAATTAATTGAAAAGAGTTTTTCATTATCATTATTAACATCCGTAAGGTAACTTCACCTACATATTCATATAATACATTACATATTTTTAGGCTAGATTATTTATTACTCAATACTAGTCCTTACTCCAACAAAGTAAAGGTTAATTTTATAGCCACAATTTATGTACCTACCTGCGTAGGTGAACTAGAGAAGTTACTATTACTGTTAGGCATTGTACTAATAATTGATGGCAAAGACAACTGAGCTAGAAAGTAGTAGACTATTAAATCGAATAGAAATCTTAACGCAGTCCTAACAGTCGGCATAAATACGTTACAGACGTTTAGTAAAACTATCAGTTGATTTAATGACTGGCTTTCTTTGTTAAGACTTTCTATTGTTAACCTTTTGATCTAGTATTTGCTGGTATTCAAAAAGTAGGAAGTTTGTCAAATAACCTTCTTGTTTTTTTATTTGGGACTTGGTATTATTTTATAGTGTCTTCCTAGAGTCTCTTCACTGCTGGGGGTCGTGATCTATGTGCAAAAGACCCGCAATTTTGCTCAAGATTCTGATCTTGATCTTGATCAAATTTGGAATTTTGGACATTTGACCAATATAATCTTTAAATGATTTCACTAAATTGATATATTGATAAATAATACGAGTAAGGTTGGAGTGTCCAGTACCTCTACCTCTTCTATTCATGTTATTTTGTCTATAACATATTTCATCACCATCATCATCATGCTCCTGCCCTTATCCCTATTCACTTGGGGTCGGCGCAGTATGTCTCCTTCTTCCTGGTGATGGATAATAGAGATGTATATCTCTATTATCCATCATCTCATCATTCACTTCCTTTGTGGTCATATCCTTTCTCACACAGTCGATCCATCTTTTATTTGGTCTATAACATATTTACATACATAAAATTCTACGCTAAGTTTCCTAGCAACTGGCATTATATCTCTTCACGCATAGATGTATGTAAATACACAAGAAGCGGTCATCAAGTAGTCAGACATAAAAATTTACGATCTTGGCCTTATGCACTCTCAGTTTGACAGTAGGTACCAATATAAATCTCGTTCAATATTTATGTCGTGTCACTTCTTAGAATACCTCGAGCGACCTTTCAGATGAATTGAACCTTCTTCTTAATAGCCCGGTGATGATGTGATGTGATGTGTGATGTGATGAGTGATGACGTTCGATTCTTGGGAACATTTGACGGTAACGGTGAGGGTAACAATATGGTAACAGCAATTGTTTACGTATAAGTTAATTAGCAGATATAGTAAAACATAAAATACTATTAGGCCTGTATTTCCTAAAGGCTTATGAAGAGGTGATTGATTGCGAGATTGCAATAAACTGGAGTAACGGACACTGAGCTGCTACTGTAAACACAATTTGGCAAAATGGGGGATTAATGATCCGTGGATCATCCAGTGCGAGTGTGGGGCTCCAGACCAGGACATGTCTCATTTACTCGAGTGCCCGAAGTGTCCATGCACCTGCACATTCGGGGACTTGATAAATTGGATTGGATGCCGCAATTAAGGTGGCTTCCTACTGGGCTCGCACTATATTAATAATCTTATTTATTGACATGAAATTGACTCGACACATTGATTTACCATTGACACGAAAAGAAGTAGAAGTTGCTACTGGGAACTATAAAGAAAAACCCAATGACTTCTCAACCTAGGAATCGAACCTAGGGCTCCAGCGTAGTTATCAAGCTTACTATAAGAGAATATCTTATTTATTTCTCCGAAATCAGTGGCAAGTTAGTCGACGCGGTTTCGAGTTCGAAGAATGGTAAATAAACTATTCAAATTGGCTTCGTACTTATTTATATCGGCTATTCAGCCATGACCAACAAAAAAATGATTAATCTCAAATTTTGCCTTGATCATAATTGATGTAATTATTTATTAAGATAATTTCCAAAGTGCAATAAAATTTAAATTTTATGATAATTTTATTCTGATAATTGGTAATTAGAAATTGGTGTTTAAAAATTGCGTTAAACTAATATCATTTAATTTTAATCTTATAACGTGTTTCTGTTTTACTACCTTCTAAAGTTCCCTCTAAACTACTTGACAGATAATTTCAAACTAATTTTGTTACATTTTTTAATTTATCCGGCGTCTGTTAGCGTTTTGTTATCGACTGATACACAAGAGAGCTAAAATGGTCATTTATGGTAAATCCTAATATGAATTTCATACATGAACGTGCTTACCATGCCATACTCTACATTTACAGGACGAGCTGACTTCTCAATAGATAAAAAGCCTGATACAATAAATAAATAATAATAAATAATAAATAAATATCCTGGGACATTTTTCACAGCACCATCTAGTCCCAAACTAAGGAGAGCTTGTACTATGGGTACTAGACAATGGATATAATACATATTATATACTTTTTTGTTGTAAATACATACTTATAATACATATGAAGCACCCAGACAAACACAATCACATAAATATTTGTGTCTTGTGGGAATCGAACCCACGACCTCGTGTCTCGTGATCAGCAGTCCGAACCACTACATCACAGACGTCGTCTCGTCGTCCCGTCGGTCAGACTACATCAGACGATCACATCGGCATGGTTTGCGTCGTGTATCCGGTTCATTAAAACTGGCCATTTTAGCGCCCCATTACAGTTTCACTTCAAAAACCACCGTTATTGCTACGGAATACGGGTGCACAGAGCAAACTATATATCTTGGTGTGTCTTTGTGTGTACTTATGGTATTTGTGTTGACATCGGCAATAACGTTAAATTTTTCCCCGCCCATGTTATTGGCAATAAATAATATGTTTCATAAGATTTATTACACATTTCTAAATAATTACTTTTTTATGGTTCAAGTATCGAATCCTGTTTAATTAGGTGATGTTGTTCAGTCATTTTTTATTATTTGAGTTGTTGCCTCACATTAGACATATTGTCTATTAGTCTTTAAAAAAAATCTCTGATTCTGATTTTGATTTACCTTGAATTTTTGGCGGATTTGAACACTATTTCGCAAAGACATCATCATCAACTCATTAACTGTCTAGGCTATAGATAGACTAGGCTATATAGTCTATAGTTTAACTTAGGCTATAGTCTATAGTATATAAGCTGTCGGGAAAATCTCTCGGAAAGTTATAGGCCTTTCTTAATAGGATGGTATGCCATCAAAATTTTTGTCAAATTTCTTTGTCCGATGTAATTATTTTGATTTAAAGACATTACTTAAATGACATTATTTTGATTACTCCATCTTCAAGCAACAAATTATATTCGTACAGTCACGAAAAAAAACATGTACACATACACTAACAAAAGTGCTAAAGCGATATTCTTCTAAAGTACTAAAAGAACTTTTGTAATATTACGAACACAGTATTTACGAACCAATACTATAGTGACATTGGTGTTACCTCAAAGTTGCAATCGTTCATTCTTAAAAAAAAGCTTTAGCACTTTTAAGGTTTAAGAACTTTATTTTCTCAAAAAGAAATACTTTTCTCTTTTTGTTAGTATATACATATTTTTGCTCGTGTCTGTACAAGAATGTTGATCCAATAGTGCACTAAGATATTGGACAACGACATTTCAGTCAGGCATTTCACCATAAAGTAACATTAATCATGAACACTGAAGTCTATAATGTCTTGAAAGTAGCACATCAATCAATCATACAATATTATTATTAATTTCTTAAGCTTTAACTAACGGAACTTAAAAGTACAATAGTAAATAACAGTCATCACTCCGCCTACAATCTTCATTCCTTATACACAGTCGACGGAGACAATACTCAATTTTTACCAGTTAGGAATATCAGGGCCGGATTTAGAGGTGTTGAGGCCTCGGGGCAACAAAGGAGTAGGGGCCCCCTGGCCTCAAATGATTATCCAAATAAAATTAAAATGTTTTTCAGTCGAGTTTTTCAATA
Organism: Acronicta psi; assembly: GCA_946251955.1. Classification (NCBI taxonomy): domain Eukaryota; kingdom Metazoa; phylum Arthropoda; class Insecta; order Lepidoptera; family Noctuidae; genus Acronicta; species Acronicta psi. The sequence goes on along the minus strand of OX276475.1, from coordinate 13,901,301 downwards.
AATAATCATAATCATGTTGGTACAAAGGTAAAGGTAGAACAGCGAATAAAAATATATCAAAGGAAAAGTTGTTTACTAGTGTTTACTAGTCGAAATTTAAAGGCTTTTTTTTAGAAGTCTCTATTGTGGGGGCCCCTCTTTTGTGGAGGCCCCGGGGCAGTAGCCCCTGTTACCCTCCCTTAAATCCGGCCCTGACGAATATCAATCATTTACACACAGACAAGTAAAAACAAATAAGTAATTTTTTATTTTTTTTATTTTTAATGAAGGAAAAAATCGGCTGGCGGGCAGGATTCGAACCTGCGTCTTCTGGTTCGGTACACCAGACGCTCTGCCAACGCTAAGCTACCGCGAGCCCCGCTCGCCAGTCGAAATCTTCCTTCACATTCTAATTTACGTCTTAAAGTTGACGTAGCTTTGAATGCTTAAAAAAAAATACAAAAGATAACAAATAAGTAGGTATAGTATAGTTACGGACGCTAAGTAATGGCTTGCTAACATTATTTAGGAACACTAATTTTATTGTTCCCCGCGGTGTTACGCGCGTTCATTATTTTTTTTATTAATAAGTAATCTAAGTTACTCCTTATAAAATTAGCTATCTTCGTGTGAAAGTCCCGTCAAAATCGGTCCAGCCGTTTCAGAGATTAGCCGGAATAAACAGACAGATAGACAAAATATTTTTAAATTGATTTTTTGATGTACATACCTTATTTACTTTCAGAATATGCATTTAGTGAAAAGCTGTTATTTTGAAATTACAGACACTTCAATTTTATTTATTTTTGTACGTATTATACCTACGTTTGTATGTATATATATGTATAGATTGACGTTTAAAGGCTCATGCAGCCAGTGTTATTACTTAGCTTACGAAGCTTAGCAATTAGCAATGAGGTCTAAAGATGACATGTGTTTTTTTTTTATTGCACCAAGTGATGTAACGTATAAAGGGCAGGTAATAAATAGACACTAGAAAAACTTCTAACACTTGCGCGTTGTCATCTTATAAATTAAGCTGATATACAGTACTTTTACTACCCTTCAAGTCATATCACAATATTATATTTTTGTATTTTTTAAGCATTTTCCATGCTAAGATTACAAGTTATTTTTAATAAAGGAAAAAATCGGCTGGCGAGCAGGATTCGAACCTGCGTCTTCTGGTTCGGTACACCAGACGCTCGCCTGTTGAAATCTTCCCTCACATTTCGACAGGCGAGCTTGGGTCACGATAGCTTAGTGGTTAAAGCGTCCGGTGTACCCAACCAGAAGACGCAGGTTTGAATCCTGCTCGCCAGCCGATTTTTTCCTTCATTAAAAATAATTCACAATAATATTGCTTAGCTTAGTTTTATCAACTTGATTGCTCAGACACTTAAACAAGTTTTTATTGTAAATTTGACACTCGAAATTCTTGTTCTTTTTTTCAGAGAACATCTCTTATTATTACCTATATTATATTATATTACAAAAATTAATACCACTCTACATAATGATACAGCTAACCTTTACATAAACAATATAGATAAGATTTGCAGACAGATAACGTAATCGATTCGTTAAGAAGGTCGCCACTGTATCTGCTAACATATTTTGTTTTAGATAACATTTACCTAGTATTTTGGTAAATTGATACTTAGATAAGTATTTATTGATAAATGGAATAGGAGTATAATGATTCATATTGCTAATCTGATTAGAATGTAATAATTTGTTATTGGTGTAGCGGTCTTGGCTATTGCGAGGCTCCAAGCAGGTACCGGACTGCTGATCACGAGGTCGTGGGTTCGATTCCCACAGGACACAAACATTTATTATGATGAAGTTAAGTGTTTGTGTTTGTCTGGGTGTTTCCTATGTATTATAAGTATGTATTTACAAAAAAAAAAGTATTATAGCCATTGTCTAGTACCCATAGTATAAGCTCTGCTTAGTTTGGGACTAGATAGTGCTGTGTAGAAATGTCCGAGGATATTTTTTTTTATGTCTTAGTATCAAGAAATAATGTTTAAATTTTGACAAAATAAAAAATACCTCTTTGGATGTTATAACATTAACGTTTATTTCCTTGTATTGATTTTGTATTATCTATTTGGAAAATCCCGGGAATATCCATAGTAACATCATTTTAATGTATAGTTGCAAGTTTATAAATCACACTACCTAATAGTAGGTACCTAAATCCGGTCCTTGCTTCAATCGCAAACCTGTTTGCAGTTGGCAACCGACAGTGATCCGCAAGACGTGTCTCTGAATGACTCCTACGCATTTAACTGTAGTTTGTCAATCAAGTTCAGGTTCATGTAGACGCCCAACTCTGATTAGCAATATTGTGGGACGGTACAAAATAACTGCCTTATTGGTCCAGTAGTTCTACAATACGTGCGGGATCATCCGGACTGAAGTCAGTTGTTTGAATGCGCAATGGATTGTTTAGGTACAAATTTTTATACAGCGCAACCAAACGGCCAACTTCAGTCCGGTCAGGTTATGCCGTGCATAATTTAAGCGCGCCTGCTGCGCTAAAGACACTGGATTCAATTCCAGGGTGGAGCGGTGTTGAGCTTGGGTTTTTCTGTGAATTTTCAAATATCAACAGACAACCAGCAAATACTAGTTATTACTAAATGATATGGATTAAGTCTGAAAGTGACGCCCGCCAGTAATGGATAAGTTGGAAGATTTGTCTTAGTATGGACACGTGATGAGAAGGGAAGAAACACACGCCACTGAGAGAGTGATGAAAATAGAAGGATGGAAGAGTAGATTAAGGCTAAAGAAAAAATTGATGGAATGTGTGAAGGTCAATATGATGGAAAAAGGAGTGAATGAGGAGGTGACGGCTAACAGGAATGAATTGAAATTAAAAAAATTGCTGCAATTACCCTAAAGAAATTGGGGCAAAGGCAGGGAGACGATGAAGATGACTAAATTATTGTTACGGATTTTATTTTCTCTCACCTATGAGTCACAGTCACTCTTTCCTTGGTCTTCAGTGTAAGGTTTTAAAGCATACATAGTCCGATTCACAGAATAGGTAAGTAATACTTAAAAGACTGCAGAAAAATGTTGCTCCCAAACAAATAAAAACACAATAATTTATAAATGATGACAGAATAAGAACAAATACGTAATTATTTATAAGCTGATATAATCAATTCGTTGCGATATTGCAAAATTTAATTTGGAATTCAGCTCCACATCTGAATACCTATAGTAGAGTTCATGTCACACACCAAAACATACCATGTGTTGTAAAAATAGAGTCTGATTTCGGTCGTTAGATAGATTTTGAATGACTGATGGTGAGGTCATCAAGGTAAGTGAACATTCACGTAACGTATAAAATAAACGACACACGACTTCTCCACTAGGTCAGTATTTAAGACTTTTTTAAATTGTAATCCTTAGAACCAGGTCATTCTAGCTCTTTATAAGGATCTTCGTAGATGGAACCCAAATTCTTTTCAGAAGCAAACGCAGCCTATTGCTGGAATCTCCTTACTCAGCTTCCTCGGACATCTCTGGTAGAAACGCAGCCTATAACCTATAACTAACTGCACTATTCTCAATGGCTATCCAAAGCAAGATTGTAAATAAAATATTGTAACTAAACATTTTTTTAAAGGAGTGTGTATTTTCTTGCCTGTTCCTCTCCATAAGTCCCACTTTTTGAACCATGCAACTAGTTTGACTTTTCAAAAGTACCTGTTGATATGGTGACTGGTAAGCTGGACGTTCTGGGTTCTATTCCCAGATCAAGCAGCGTTATTGGGATTTCCGTAATAGCAGCTCTATGAAATTCACAACAGCCGACACAAAATCCAAACTGCTAGTTTGGATTTTTGCGTAGTTATTGGCAATGGACTCGCCTATTACATGGGACCTGAATATACCGACGAACTGTACATATATACACCTCTGTCTAACCTTTCAGGGAATACAGACGTGATGGTATGTATTATGAATGTAAATATTTACATAGCAATGTCACAGTCGTCAGAGACAAACCATACAAGGAAAATGATTCGCATCGCTATTTCCGGTGCATCTTGTTTTTAAGTTGTTTATAAGATTCTTTGAAAACTTATCAGAATGCACAAGGTTGATTTGACCGTTTACGCGTGCGTTTACAAATTGACACGGCGGCGGCCCGCAGTCTAAATACTTCGAGACACAATTTTTTTGTATAAAAATGTATGGGAAAAAATAGACTCGACTTGTTTTTTTTTCTAATGCCATTGGTAACATTTTGATTTATTCGTTTTGCTACCTTTTGGAGTTGAACATGTTTGCTTACATACAATATTTTTAAACAAATTAATTAATGTTATTAAATATACTTATGAAAAATGTCCCTAAACACAATATCGTCAATTTTGTGTGAAGTGGCATCGGAAATGTATTTTTAATGCTTAAAAGCGCTTTTAAGCAAAATGGCGATCGCTAATCGGTAAGCGCTGTCAAAAGTGTCAACACACTGCTAAATCATTGACAGTAGCAAACGACAACTCTCTAATTCGTTTCTCAGCGCTAGCAAGCGCAACACACCCAATAAATTTTCACTTATTAATCATGATAATGCCTTCAAGTGAAGTCATGTCTAGAGTTTAATGATAAGCACTTACGTACAATGGCTCGTTAACATTTGGTTACACCAATAGATTATATAAATAGCTGCATTATCCTTAAACAACATTATGCACAATGCGCAAGAGCACAGATAGCGCAACATTCCACTTTTATCTTCCATTTTGAATTCCAGCCACAGAGCGTCTGGACTTTTAAGGTCGAAATTTCGAAATCACACCGAATTCAACCTTAACTGCTTCAAGTAAAGGTTTATTTTGTAACAATGATGTTATTCTTGGTGTATTTTTTAAGGATAAACCGTGCGTAGGCGCACGCAATATTATTGGTTCCGAATCGTGTTTAGTAAGTTTTAAAGCTATTTATAGAATAGCTAAGGTTTTATCTTCATCAGGTTTTTCTAGTTAGAGCTCGGTATTAGAAATAATTATGATAGCATTCTAGAACCCATCAAGTTAATATTAAAAGCAGATACCTACTCCATCAAGAAAAATTATTTCAACCTTTGCTATTTTTCCTTATGATAGCAATCACATTTTGTTTCTTATTCATAATTTAAAAAACCGATAAGTACTTGATAAGTGTGGTACTAATGAGCATCAATAATATTTAATTGCCATATTATTTTACGTATTCCGTAAGCGCCGACAGTAAAAAACATGTAGGTAAATTATTCTCGTGAGGTCTAGACAAGTTGCAATTTGACATTGGAATAGACAAAAAACTAAATGTATGGAAATGACACAAGCTTTCGACATATCGGGCTGTCACTAATGTCATTTTCATGTCACACAGGTCCAGGTGTTAAAAATACAGAATTTTTAGGTAACTCTATTGACTACATCTATACTATAGAGATTGTTTAATTTTATTTAAGGTCATCATTGAAAGCTGTTCCAAGTATTAAGTATCGATACAATATTTTTTCTTTTTAATATTAAAGAAAGAGAAAACGATTTTTTTTTATCTCTTTCTGCATAGGGAAGATAAAAGTCAAACAATCGTGACACAAAAAAATAATAAGAAAGCTATAATAAATCTCTAGCTGCTTTTATTATTTTAATGAGTTTGCTATCATCATATCAGCCTACAGAGGTCCACTGCTGAACAAAGGCCTCCCCCATACACTTCCACAAGGACCGGTTATATTTTACACAAAAACGAGTTTGCTATATGATACACGAAAATTGACCTAACAGTTGATAACCAAAAATGTTCTATGATAGTTACAATATCATAAAATGAATCGCAAAAAAACAAGGCAATAAAATATCATTTGATCATCGCACAGCGTTGGACCGGTTGGTTGCGCAAGCGCAGTGAGGTCACCCTAATGGACGACAAGGAGACATCAGTGAGAGTGAAATGGCAAGCTTGAAATAAATTGTGTTTTATTTGGGTTCTTATATGTATGATATATTTAATACTAACTATACATTTATGTTTGATGTTGTTAGTTTTTGAATGCCGGTTTACCGCAAGGGGATATACTGGGACCTATGAGAGTTCGAGAAAATTTCGCTTTTTTTTTGTTACTTATTTGTTTTGCTACACTTAAGTTAAGACTGCTACGCTAGAGGTCTCGGGCTCGATTCCCAGGTCGAGTAAAGTATTATTGGGTTTTTCTATAAAATTCTCAGTAGCAGCTCAGAGTTTGAATTTGTGCCCGGTTAGTGGCAATAGGCTTGCCTCCTATTGAAAATATGCCAAAGAACTGTGAGTGTATATTAGTAGAGCTCTGCCTAACCCAACAGTTACTGGCGCGGTGGTATATATATTATGTTTAAGATAAAACAAAGCACAAGACAATGACAGTAGTGTTGCTAACAATATGGTGAATTTAACCTCAAAATAAGCAAATAATAACGAGTAATTATGAATGGTAAATTATTGCAACTAAGATTTCATTGATTGATATCTAATATTCAATCCAATCCATTCATACACATACAACAATTTTGCTTAACCTTGATTTTAGTGTAACTAATTGCATCAATAACAAAACTTATCGTATATTGCGTTTCTTGGTAATCTATGTAGGTTTCTGCCGCCGATTTGAATTTATAAACTTGGCAATCTAAAACGTGAGTGATTTCAACATCAACAAATTGATATTATTTTATCTTTATCGAAAAAAGTATTGAATTTCAACCGTTTCTATTAGCATTTGACATTCTTTGATGACATTTAAAGTATTTGACATTAAGGGGCCCGTTTCACCACCTGGGCCCTGTTTAATAAAGCTGACAATTCGACATAAATATCTAAAAAAAAATACAAAATTGCAGAAATGTCGCGCCTAAGCTGTTTAATAAAAGTGACAAATATGAAAAAAATCGACAGGAGAAATCTTGACATATTTGTCATATGTCGCATGGTCAGCTTTATTAAACAGGACCCTGGAATTATATTTAAAAATAGAACATTATCTGCATGTTTCACCACCAGCACCTCTGAATAGCGACTAACCGCCGGATAAATTCAAAAATGGAACAAAATTATCTGCCAAGTAATTTAACAGGAACTTATCAGGCGGTGGTCGAACAACCCCTTAATCTACTTAAGAGACTTATTATTATTGTTATAAGAGACTTCACATTGGTCTAATGGCCGTAATCGCAACCGCTACGCTTGTTTGATTCTCGGGTCGGGTGGATTTTTCTGTAAATCCGTAGCATCTCGGAGATTATGGCATTATTTTTTAGGACTGAGTAAACTAAAAACTACAAAGACGGTAAGAAAAAATTCAGCAGTAGCATAATCAGTATCACTGGGCAGCAATATAGCAACAATATATAACTATTTTTTAAATTAAATGTAGGTTACATTTTAATTCTGAATTATACATATAACCGGGACCAACAGAATACCGAGAATATTATTTATTTTAAATTAATTAGTTTTATTACCAACTTTTAAATATTATTTTGTAAAAATAATTTATAACATTTTATGAACTAGCAGCAATAAAGGCTCATTTTATTATATTTTTTATTTTTATTTAACCGTAGCCAATTCACATAAGCAACCGCCTTCTATTTATCTAGACTATCTATGGAAACGCTCAATTTACGAGGCTCATAGCAAGGCTTTTGTGTACTCATGTTGATCCATTTTATCTTGTATAGATCAACTCCCACGTAAGTCTGGGTTATAATGGTTAAAAAAAAACTATTAAAACGCGAACAATCGACGCAGAACCCAAGGTCATGGACGCTATGTAATTTACTGTATGGTTTATTTATCTATTAGATTACCCCTACCGTTTGTTAGCGTTTCAAGCCTTAACCGCTCAGGGGGGCTAGACAAGTTGCATTTTGACATTCGAATCGACAAACAAAATTTATGGAAATGACACAAGCTTTCGACAAATCGGACTGTCACTTCCATACATTTTGTCTGTCGATTCGAATTACAAAATGCAACTTGTCTGGCCCCCCAGCAGATTTCTATAAAATGCACGAAGATGGACAGCATCCTGAGCAAGAATATATGTAACATTTTCTTCTCAAAAAGTCTTATGATATTCGAGCGAATCCGCGGGAAATCTCTATTTTTTTTTATACCGCTAAGCTGGCAAACAAGCATACGGCCCACCTGATGGTAAGCGGTTACCATAGCCTATGGACGCTTGCAACACCAGGGGTATCACTCGCGCGTTGCCGACCCGAAAAACCTCATAGAGGTTTATGGAGGATTCACTGCGCCGACAGTTTGAGGGAATATTCCTCTTACTGCCAGCGCAGCGATTCCTTAGGAGGAGCTCTGGCGACCTTACTCACTGCAGGAACACAACACACAATAAAGTGTGTTATTTGGCTGCAGTTTTCTGTAAGGTGGAGGTACTTCCGCAGATGGGCTGCGCCAGATTTGAGCCATAAATGGCTGTGCCCTACCTCTCTTAGCATACATACATACATACACTCAAGCCTTTTCCCACAGGGGTAAGCAGAAACTAGAGACCGCTACTTGCTAAGATACATACATAATTCTACACCTTCCTCGCCGTCCATACATTTTGTCATACACACGCGCCGGTTAGCAATAAAACAATAATTCACATCACATTCACACTTTCGTAATTGAAGGAACATTAATAATAATAATAATATGATGAGAACCTCATGAAGGCCGAGAAAGATAAAGAAATAAAGTATCTTGATTTGGCACGTGCGGTTGTCGACATGTGGGAGGTGAATTCGGCGATCATTGTACCGATCGTTGTGTCTGCCAATGGCTTAATAGCCAAGAGCCTCGACCAACATCTAAGGAGGCTCTCGTTGAGTGGCTGGATCACGGGCTTGATGCAGAAAGCAGTAGTCCTAGATACGGCACGTATTGTTAGGAGGTTCCTTTTCCTGGAGCCCTGACCACCGGTAGCTTGGACTCTGTTCCCGATACCGGTGGGCTACTATTTTCTATATTTTTATTTTTTTTTTATTTTCTGTTTTTTTATAAAAATATTTAAAAATACAAATAATATGTATAAAGAGAAATAAAGGAAATAATAATAATATGTATTTATTTCTCTTCTACAAAGGCATCTTACAGCTATAATTTATAAGATTTGATTTGTTACATTTGTTCAAATTTCATGTTTTTACGCGGTTTCATTTTTCCCAGTCCCTTGAATATTTCCCAAAATATCATTAAAAACACAGCTTCTATATTATTCTGGTGTAGAAACAATAATAATGAAAAGTTTCATTAGAATCCGTTCAGTAGTTTTTGCGTAAAAGAGTAACAAACATCCTCACATCCATCCTTCCACAAACTTTTACATTTATAATATTAGTAGTATTATAATAAAAAAATATTTGTTTTATCATTTTACACGACACAGGAGAGAAAATACAAGTGTGGGGAAACGACACTGAATTCTTTAAAATTGTTTTCTAGAAAATTAAGGTAATTTGTTCAATGTCACCTCCGATAACATTTATACATATAAAAACTTTAAACAATTCGCTAACACGATTGCACAATATTTTCAGTCCACGGCTTATCACAGTTCGTAAATGGGGCAAGAAACTGGTTTTATTTATAAACATGTAAAGATATGTACCTACCTACCTTGTTTGTTACATAGTTTCCATGGTGATAGAATTATAAATTTATGGTTTAGAGTAGATCAATGATACGAGTACCATATACATACAACGAAACAGTATCTTCCTTACATCCTTAATTACTTTCTACGAGCACCCTAAACGGATGAACATGCTTGGGGAGGTTCATCAGCATAGATGAGTCGAAAGTGGTGTGCCAGGGTCGTAGCAAGTGGATATCTATAGTCATTGACATAAACTCCACGTAACAATATTTTAACGGCCTTCATATGAATGATAGAACGTCGAAACCTTAGACATTTAAGAGTCTAAACTAAAAATATTTAAACAAGCTTTGGAAAATCAAGTAAACTTAAACGTTTCCAACAGAACTGAAATCGTTTTTGAATCCTGTGTGTAAAATTACAAGACAGTCTATCCAGAACATTCTTACCATAACGTTCCCGAGCACGTAAAACTGATGGCCCCGATTGTCATACAAATACATATGACAATCGTTAGTGATAGAAGGATGAAAAGCCTGACAAGACAACCAGTCTTTCCCTAAGATATTTATTCTACTAATGTATTTGCTATTCGCCTTAAGGGTTATTTCTGGGTAATACCGATAATTACCCAGAAATTGGATTGCGGAGGTCTAATGGCAGTCGTTTCGCGTAAAACACTTGATATCATAGTTGATGATGATAAAAATCATTCACCGAGTGGTTACCTCATTGAATCCTAATTATTATTAACTTTTGTCTACAAGTCTATTACTAGCAATTGATTTATCGTTTCTGTAATCAGAGCCGAGCTTGAAAAACACTAGGATGAATAAATTACATTAGTTCCAGCACTTGTTCCTGTACGGGCAATGAGTCATGTGCGCCAATTGACGGTGGTCACAGACCGTGAACCAGTAACCTGTCTCTATTTATGATTTTATGACCTACTAACATATTCATAGAAAATAGGGGCGTCAAGGGGGCCTAGACAAGTTGCAATTTGACTTTCGAATCGACAAACGAATAGAAACAAAATGTATGGAAATGACATTAGTGACAGCTCGATTTGTTGAAAGCTTGTGTCATTTTTATAAAAAAAAAATTGTCGATTCGAATGTCAAAATATAAGTTGTTTAGCCCCCAAGGTCAAATCATAGTGGTTGTGAGTAGATTGTAATGGTGTGGTTGATTATAACAATCATGTAGCCTTATAACCTAAGTAATAATCAACCCATATACTGTCCCACTGCTGGGCACGGGTCTCCTCTCAGTATGAGAGGGATTAGGCTGTAGTCCACCACGCTAGCCTAATGCGGGTTGGCAGACTTCAAATATTATCTAGAAACACTAAAGACTAGTCTCTCTTGTAAATTTCTACCAACACACAGAGATTTCGCTGTCAGATCGATGTATAGGCGATTTAGTTAGGTAGACAAGTACACGTCTAGAAAATAATCTGTGTTTCTGTCTGTCCTAAGTAAGGCAATATCACCCACGTTGTCCGTGTCCATAGTGATTGATGGAGAAATTTATTGAGGTGCTTTCTTGCAATGTCTCGAGATAAATTCGATTGCGTAGTGACTGAATGATTGCTCTCTGTAATGAACGGTTTATTTTCTAGCACGAAATAGGAACAAATATATTTTTTAATGGCTGCCAGGCAGAATTATCTATACAATTATTGTCAGTTAAAATTATCAGTTAAAGTATTATTAAAAAAAAATACAGTCGAATTGAGAACCTCCTCCTTTTTTTGAAGTCGGTTGATAAGGGTACGCCACATGTCAAATTTCTTTATTCTTTATCACTATTCAAAGAAATTGGTTGATATTTCTTGTGGTGTGACATTTTCGTGAATAAAAGTAATAGGTATTTACAACAACAAAAAACAAGCAATTGTAAGTAGTTTTAGTACCATAATACTACCTGTGCTTAGTTTGGGATTAGATGGAGCTGTGTAAAATGTCTCAGAATATTTATATTAAAAGTAATAGGTATTTACAACAACAAAAAACAAGCAATTATAAGTAGTTTTAGCACCGATAATACTAGCTGTGCTTAGTTTGGGATTAGATGGAGCTGTGTAAAATGTCTCAGAATATTTATATTAAAAGTAATAGGTATTTACAACAACAAAAAACAAGCAATTGTAAGTAGTTTTAGTACCATAATACTACCTCTGCTTAGTTTGGGATTAGATGGAGCTGTGTAAAATGTCTCAGAATATTTATATTAAAAGTAATAGGTATTTACAACAACAAAAAACAAGCAATTGTAAGTAGTTTTAGCACCGATAATACTAGCTGTGCTTAGTTTGGGATTAGATGGAGCTGTGTAAAATGTCTCAGAATATTTATATTAAAAGTAATAGGTATTTACAACAACAAAAAACAAGCAATTGTAAGTAGTTTTAGCACCGATAATACTAGCTGTGCTTAGTTTGGGATTAGATGGAGCTGTGTAAAATGTTAAATATAGGTACGAGGAACATTAAAAAGAATTTTGATCAATTCTTGAAGCCAGATATTAACAGTAACACCCTAGAACACATCAACAATATCCTAGTTAAACATTTTAACGTATTACGATATAATTTTCAATGACCAAATTACCGAAGCAAGAGTCATTTAGCTGTATGTAACCATTTCTTGTTTCTGGGAGAAATTTTGTATTATATGCAAAATAACAAACTTGCACACTACATAGAGTAGATCTAGGTACTAACTACTAACTAAACCTTAAATAACTTGAACAACTGCAGCCGTATGATCTCCATATTTTTTATAATGATTGAAAGAATAGAGTAGAATAGAAAGAAAAAGTGTTACATCATTTAATAAAACCTGTCACAAAACAGTAACATCTGTTCACAAAACTACTTATAATTACGAATATATTAGGTACCTACTATACTATTCATATGTTTCGAGTAGGTACCCGCGTAATTGTAACTGTTACAAGGGCATGGTATAACACAAATTGTTTTGTTGTGAAAAACTAATGTGTTTCAATGTTTGTGTTTGAAAATATAAATGAGACTTGAATTTTTATAGGAAGAAAGATTTTGCATGCAGCTTCGCCCGGGTAAAATTCGGTTTTTGTAGTCACCGCGATCGCGTCGGGTTAAAAAGTCCTACAGGGTATAGGTATATGTCAATTCAATTCAATTCAATTCAATTCTTTATTGCATTCCATAATGTATAAAGTTGTTGTTAGTTACAGTAAGTGTCAATTATGGACCCTGTCGGGCACAGCAAAGTTTTAGTAAAGTAGAAGAGAGGAGGAGCGTTTCTTTTTTTGAAATTAATTAAAATTAGATGGATGATAGATGGATGGTGTGTTAAATTTATACATTTACTTTTAATAATTTACTCAATTATTATTATTAAGTATTTATTATATTTTATAGTGTATTTATTATTATTATTTATAGTGTACATAGTTATAATTAATTTATTATTGATTACTGTTTTAATATCATAATTTATTTATTTATGTCCTTAGCGTGACTCTCGAGGTCCTGATTTCGATTCTCAGGTCGTGCAAAGTGTTATTGGTATATTTTCTAGTAGGTATTCTTGCTCAGAGTTAAGCTCGACTGGGACCTAAATATGTATACAGGGGAACTGTGGCTGTGCATTCGTACGCCTCTGCCTAATCCTTTGGGGAATACAGGGGTGATGGTACATTTTACATACGAGTACTAAAAATAAGATTTCTATGAGTTAAGGTGCTTACTCCACATCTCGTGGGGCAAAAAAACTCACGTCGCACATTTTGCATTCTCCACTCGATCAAATAACTCAGAATAAATACATTATGTATTTTTTCCAAAGACAGATCACCTTTATTTTCAATGTCAGTATAAATGATACAAGGGTCATGTGATAACCGCTTATTGGTTAATCACGCGCAGATGACATCACTTCATTAACGCATGCGTACTTCCAGCCTACTGGCGGATCAGTATGAAGTGTGTGAGAGTATGTTTGTTTTGTACTTATGATACTTTGTTGTGTACTAGGTCGGTTTGTATCTCTACCCTTTCGTGTATATCTTGGTAATAAAACGTATTTATAAAGCTTGTTACACACTGTTTTGTTTCTTGCGTTTGAATTTCAATTTGTATTTAAATGGAACGAGATGAAATAATATTGTATAAATAGCTTATTATGACGAAATATTTGTAAGGATTGTGTGTGTGTTTGAAATAGTGATAGCCTAGGAACATGGCCACTGGACTGCACAGTCAAAGGTCTCGAGTTCGAATCCAAGGCACCTCTGACTTTTGGAAATCATGTGCGTAATTATCTCTCGCTTTAACGAAAATATCGTGAGGAAAACTGCATGCCTGAGAGATTTTCTCGACGGCATGTGAAGTCTGCCAACCCGCATTAATCCTAATCCTTAAGGCCTAATCTCTCTCATAGGTATTAGGCACTGAGAGGAGACCCGTGCCCAACAGTTGGACAATTAATGGCTTGATGAGGGTTGTAAGGAGGTTGATTGATTGCCAAATCTTCAGTGTACTCGTAACAAAAAACTATCAAATCGCGGCTGCCAAGCTAAGTCCTGGGTTCGATTATCAGGTTGAGCAATTTTAGAGTTTCGTAGACAACAAGGAACCCTCATAGATTCGCCATATCCGTCGGTCAGTCTATCTGTCCGCGACTTCTAAGCACAGAAACTCATAATACGTACAAGAAAACGTGTCTGTAACATATATGTCACTTTGACATATGTCAGCTTGACATATGTCAGTTTGACAAAGAGGGAGACCAAAGTTTTTGTATGAAATAATTCCCAGTGTCCGCTCTCCCTTAAATCTCTTTGTTAATTACTGAAGACGTGAATACAATAAATTGCTTAAGTTATTACTCTCGGCGGACAAGCAATAAAACTATAAATAGTTATGTTTACTATTGTTATTATACAGTGGAACGTGATAAAGCCCGCTAGTTTAAGATACAAAACAAAATTGAATTCAACTCGTAAAACAAGACAAGAAAAACAAAAAGATATCGATAGAAGAAGAAGAAATGAGATAGCCAGAGATAAGATCAGTTATGGGTCTCGAATTTGAATCCAATGAACATTACGTCATAGGGGGCGAGCCTATTGCCATTAACCAGGCTTAAACTTAAGCTTTCTTCGAGAACTCAAAGATATTTTGCTCGACTAGAGAATCGTACGACCTCTAGCGTAGCACTGGCGCTAATGAAGGTAACATGGTGTAAGACAGGAAAATAGGTCTTTCTTTTTCTTTTTCCAAATCATGTTGGGGTCAGCTTCTAGTCTAACCAGGATGCCGCTGAATATCAGTATTTTATACGAAGCGACTGCCATCAGACCTCCGCAACCCATTTTCTGGGCAATACCGATATTCGAAGGAAAGACTGGTTGTCGTCAGGCTTTTTAGGTTTCTGACTACCAAAAACGATTGTTATTGGTGTTCGTATGACAACCGAGACCGACGGCTTTACGTACTCTCCGAGGCACGGAGGGGTCTCGATATGTTAAAAATGGTCACCCATCCACAGACTGACCGCGGCAAGTATAGCTTAACCTTTCAGATCGGTTAATCAGCGTAGTTACAACTTGGCCACAAACCTGAGGGATTTGTGGCCAAGTTGGTACCAAGGCCAAGGTAGCAGGCAGGCAGGTAGGTCTAGGACATATTTTAGTCTTTGTAGGACGATACGACCTTTCCACAATAGCTTCTTAGATATCAATTCATATCCTGAGCACGAAGCCAAGTGCTTAATTATTTGCATTTTGAACAATTTTATCATATACATATTTGTCATGCTGTGCCATTGTTTGGTCAAACCAAAGACTTCTAATGTGTACCACTACGACATAATATATTTACAAGTCTTGTAAAAGAGTTAAGGATCTTATTTTTATTAAACAATAAAATACTTTTTTTTTTCGACCTTTATCTATTAGGAAAAGCCTTTCAAAATAACGTTCCTCGTTCATAAATGGTCCCATTAGTTTTATTTGGAGTCAGTGCAACATGTCCAATTATTCCAATTATCCCTGTCAGTCATCATAGGATAGACAGAATTTTCTTTATTGGACACCTAAGACCTCATTTTCACTCCTTGTCAGTCAGATTTTCCTGAACACAATCCATCCGTATTTTTTTTCTCTACCCCTCCACTCTCTCATATTCCCGACACTTTTCTGCCTTCCTTATCACGTGCAAATACCAACGATTCTCTTGCGATTTGTCTGTCAACGGCGTCACTTACAGACTTCCTTTAATATACCCCTTGTAATGTCTTACCCCTTGTGCATACAATTCCTCACTGCCAATCAGATCAGCATCTTGTAAGAGGCCAGAAAAGATCTAACCAACTCGGTGGTAGGATCTCTTGGGGTCTGACTGACTGGCAACCATTATTACGTCGGAGTCTATCGCACATTTGTGTGTTTACCAACTTCTTGCGTGAACGTTGTTCCCCTCGGTTGCTTTGCAATCGGTATGGGTTTTTAAGGGCTGGCAACGCATCAGCAACGTTCCTAGTATTGCAAGTATCCATGACCACTTACCATCAGGTGACAAGTTTGCTCATTTGCGTAATCACGAGCAAAAACATATACACTAACAAAAGAGCTAAAACGATTTTTACATGAATGAACGATTGCAACTTTGAGATAACACCAATGTCACTATAGTATTGGTTCGTAAATACTGTGCTCGTAATATCACAAAAGTTCTACTAGTACTTTAGAAGAAAATCGTTTTAGCACTTTTGTATGTATGTGTACATGTTTTTTTTTCGTTCGTTCGGTTCGGTTCGTAAATAGGTACTGTGTTCGTAATATCACAAAAGTGTTATTAGTACTAAAGTACTAATAGAACTATTAGTTCTATTAGTACTGTTAGTTAGACATTTAGTTTTCAGTTTTAGACTTTCAGTTTAGACTGTGCTCGTTCTGGCCACTGTTTCAATACCATTTTCTTGGAGTAAAGAATATCGCGTATTACTTGAAAATGTGGTCCGTAGATGTCACTCCGCATCGCATGTTCAAGTTTACGCCCGTGAGCGGAGCCAATGCACCGATAGTTGCGGTTAGGCGTTACGTGATACGCCTGACTGCACGACACCCGTCTCCGCAGCTAAATGGGACATTACATGTGATGGCGACTCTGTGGCTGCGTGAGTGACCACTTGTGTTTTAAAGCCTTTTAGCTTTAAGTGGTGGTCACTTGAATGGAGGCTTTAGAATGGAATTTAGATTTAGTATCGCCGTTTTTATTGCACTCAGAATGTAAAATATGTCTACGTTTGATGCGTATAAGCTCCGACAAAAATTTATAATTTAGAAAATACCAGCTATTCCTCGCTGTGTTGCTTAAGTTCGTCATTTTTAGGAATTTCCCAAAATCCTTTCTTAACCTACGTTAACTGTGTCTTACGTCTGTGTCCTTTCTTAACTGTGTCCAAATTTCAGTCCAATTCGTTCAGGGTATTTTTTAGATTTTTAGAGAAATACTAAAATTCCTTGTTTTTTAAACAATCTAAACGATCTAGTGACTATTCAAAAAATGCAAATTGTTATAAAAATATATTTATGATACCTACACAGTTACACTATACATAGAGTACCTAAGTATTCCCACAAATGCATTTTTTTAATAACCTTTTTAACCAGTTTTACATAAAAAAACTAATCCAAATACAAGGTCAGCTACGTTAGACTGGAACTCTAAAATAAAAGCAGAAAATGTGCATGTTATTTGTGCATGCGCAGCGTGGGACGAGGATATGAGTGCGCCGGCGCAGTATTCTGAGTCTGACGTTATTGTATTATAAACATAATCCAAGCCCACGGTAACTGGAAGTAAGTCGAAAAAACAAGATGTAGTTTTAATGCGTTTTTTTTTATGCGATTTTTTTTTTAATGTTAGAGTCGTTTTTAAATAGTTTACAATAATCTAAGTTATGAGCATAACATGAACTGAGTTATAACATTGTAAAACTAGTTAGAACCGTGAACAAAATCTAATAACCGCGAATCGCGATGCGCGCGCGCACACTTGAGGCAGAAATATGCAACGCTTAAACTCAGGTTCGAAGATTTACCTACTCATTGTATTTATGTTTTCTTCAAGATTTTCATATATACTTTAAACACAAAATCTCGTAATTATCGGAAAAATATTAAGAAATTATTAGGTGATTATTATATACTTTTATAGGACAACGAATAGTTCTCCAAATGCTACTCAAGTCCTCATCTGATAAGTAGTTAAGGGAATTGGGTGTTGATTAACACACAAGGCATCCACTAACTTTTTAAAGCTAGATAAACTTAAAAGAAACACTTCCATTAGGTTCAATTTACTTAATTGGATTAATCTGTTAAGTTCTAATTGATCTGAGTGAAATGTTTATTGATGTTTCAGAAACTACTGTCTGTTTTCTTAATATTACGGGTCGTTTTTGCGTATTATTCTTTGAAATAAAACCGCTTTTTACGGAATTTATTGCGTTATATTGATATCATTTTCAAAAGTACTTTTATTTTAGATACTATCAAATATTCGCGTAAATGTCAGAAATTGGTGTGTTAATATACTTTTTTTAATCTGTTGTAACATTGGGGCTTGGTAATGAATTTATGGGAAATTTTAGAGTACCTACCTTAGATTTGGAGCCAATGAGAATAAGCCAACTTAACTACAAAATACTTAATAACATTAAATACAAAAACTGTTCAATTCTGCATGCAACTCATGCATTTAATAAATAATGAATTTCCGCATTTGTCGCAGTCAAAACAGCGGTGTTATATTATTCTGAAGTAACATAAAGGTTGAATAAATAATCCTTTTTTTGAAGTCGGTTAAAAAGTGTGTCTTTAAACGTCCTAACAGTGACGCAATAAGGTTTCGTCAATACAGGCATTCTCATCAGTCATGTCATTAGTTTAACAGCTGATAATGCTATTTCTGACCATCCCTAATTAGATTTTACATTAGAAGCTGTAATCAGCTGGCGGTAATTACCGGATAAATATATTATAGACACGTTATCTCGGCCCAACAATATTTTGTTGACATACTACTTTATGGTCTTGTCCTTGAAATTACACAATTTCGTAAGCACTTACATTCGCTCCAATTACTGCTATTTTATTCAGGTTGAATCCAGTTTTATTTTCACCAACGAATTTTAATTATATTAAAAAATATATACTATATTTTTTAATATAATTAAAATTCGCAGTGCACACGTAGTGACAAATTCACTTTAGATTTTACTTTTATCGAACTAGAAGACGCAGGAGTTCTGCCCGCGAGACGATTTTTTCATTCATTAAAATAACTAGTAATCTTAGCATGGAAAATGCTTAAAAAATACAAAAAGATAATGTAATAATAATATCTTGGGACATTTTACACAGCACCATCTATTCCCAAACTAAGCAAAGCTTGTACTATGGGTACTAGACAATGGATATAATACTTATATACATTTTTTTTGAAAATACATACTATAATATATAAGAAACACCCAGACAAACACAAACACCTAAGTTCATCACATAAATGTTTGTGTCTTGCGGGAATCGAACCAACTACCTCGTGATCAGCAGTCCGGTACTCGAACCACTAGACCACAGACGTCGTCAATAAGATATCAGTTAAATTTTAAATACATCCACACGAATCATTTGAACTCACGACCTTTTGCAGCAAATTCTTAAGGGACTGGTGTCATTCTTCGTTTAGTTCAATTTAAAAAAATTAACCCGTGATCAAACATACCATCACGCTTGTATTTTCTTAAGGGTTAGGCAGAAGTTTACTAATGCAAGTACACCTACAACTCGCCAATATGTTTAAGTCCCATATATTATGTAAGTAGCTTTTCCCCGCAGCTTCGCACGCGCCAAGTTCGAACCCCGTTTAAATTGTTATTCTGTTATTCGGGGCGGAGACAATTCCAGCAAATCAAAAACCATGAAAATCGGTCCAGCAGTTCTCGAGTTATAAGTGTTGTAACAAATCCGACTTTGTTTTATGTATTACTAGCTGATTCCTGCAACTTCGCTCGCGTTTGAACCCCGTTACACCATTTTTTTTTAGTTATTCTGTTATTCGGGGGAAGACAAATCCAACAAAGCAAAAACCAATAATACTGCTCGACCTGGGAATCGAATCCAGAACCTCGAGCGTAACAGTCGCACTTACAAACACTACGCTCATAAGGCATTTAAACAAACACATTGACTTGAAATATACCAAACGGATGTTTCATACAACATTTCTACCAGTAGTTGTTATTCACTTTAATGTTAATTTACTGTGTGTATGACATCACGCCAATTATAATACGCGATTACACATACCGTGTGACGTCATGAAGCTATTCAGTCATCCACAACAGTTTTATCGGAGATTTTCTCGGAAACATTCAAATATTACTTAAGAAGTTAATATAGATAATAGAATACATTATACCTCAGTGACAAATATTATGTTAGTATTAGCATTTTTTTAAAGCAGTGATGGCCTAGTGGTGTGACCACTGGACTGCCAAGTCAAAGGTCTCCAATTCGAATCCAAGGCACGCACCTCTGATTTCGAAATCATGTGCGAAATTATCACTCGCTTTAACGGTGAAGGAAAACATCGTGAGGAAACCTGCATGCCTGAGAGATATTCTCGACGATATGTGAAGTCTGCCAATCCGCATTAGGCCAGCGTGGTGGACTATGGCCTAATCCCTCTCATACTGAAAAGAGACCCGTGCCCAGCAATAGGACAATTAATGAGTTGATGATGACTAGCATTTATCCCGCGGCCCCGCCCGCGTCAAATTTGGTTTAGGTAGTATTTCTTCCCGTCGGATTCCACGATCGGGATAAAAATCTTTAAAAAAATTGTGAATAAGTGACTTCTACATATTATAGAAAGTAAACGCAATTCTTATACCATCACGCCTATATTCCCCGAAGGGTTAGGCAGATGCGTTACAGCGCACAGTTCGCCGGTGTATTTAGGTTCCATGTAATATGGTGAGCCTATTACCATTAACCGGACACAAATCTAAAATCCGAGTGTGATCAATGTCATTAGGGTTGGGAATAACTTGTGCATAAAGTGTTAAATAAATATAAACACGTTTTATAGAAAACCCTAATTGCTATATTCCTAATCTATACCTAAACTAAGCAGATTGTACTTACTACGGGTAACTAATATACAATGAATAACTTTTTTTGTAAATATTGGTATGCTACATACGAAACACCCAGACAAACAAAAACACTTAGTTCAACACATAAATATTTGTGTCCTGTGTTAATCGAACCTTGTGATCAGTAGTCCGGTACTCGACCCACTAAACCACAGAATATGTACTAGACAATGGATATAATACTTATATACTTTGTTTGTTAATTACTTCAATGCAAAAGTGCAGCTCCGCCTGCGTTTACCGAAAAAAAATACAAAAGCATTTGTACTACCTGTTAAACGCTGATAAGAAGTTGCAGAAGATATAATGACATATGACTTCAACAGACAAAGTCTTGTACAAGGAATCACACGACCACAACTGCATATTGGATATAATCTTAGCATTTCCTCAATGTCCGGTATTAGGCACCGTAATATATGATTAGACGTGATCTCATTACCAAAAGCAAAGTGTTACTGGTATTAGAAAGATTGCCATCTGACCTCAATAACCCTAAGTTAAATTAATCTTCATTGTTACATTATTTTCAATGTACAATTCGTTGCGGTACACTTACATTTTTGTTAAGTAAACAAATTAAAATCTTTGGAGCAAAAATATAAGAGACTAACTTTCCTACAGCGGCTTCGCCCGCGTTGTCCTGTTAACTTTTTTCTCCTGTTTTTGTAACATTTTTCATTGCTACTCCGCTCCTATTAGTCTTAGCGTCATGGTATATAGCCTATAGCCTTCCCCGATAAATGGGCTATCTAACACTGAAAGAATTTTTCAAATCGGTCCAGCAGTTTCGGAGCCTATTCAATACAAACAAACAATCAAATCTTTCCTCTTTATAATACTACTTATAGCAGTATAGATGTAATTTAAGTTAGTAACTACCATCACGCTTGTATTTCACGGAGGGTTCGATAGAGGTGTAGTAAACTAGTAATACACTCACAGTTCGCTATTATGTTTAGGTGCCATTTATTTTGGTTTGAGCCTATTGCTAACAAATCTAAACTTCGAGATGCTATTGAAAGTTTCACAAAAGAACCTATAAACTTATTTTTTTATGTCCTGTGTTAAATCTATACTAATATCATAAAAGCTGAAGATTTTGTTTGTTTGTTTGTTTGTTTGGTTAAACGCGCTAATCTCCGGAACTACTGGTCCGATTTGAAAAATTCTTTCAGTGTTAGATAGCAGCTTTATCGAGGAAGGTTATAGCTTAATATATCATTACGCTACGACCAATAGAAGCTGAGTGTCAATTAAAAATATTGCAAAATCGGGGTGGGAGGGGGGGGATTCAACATCTACGGGAACGAAATCGCGGGCAAAAGTTAGTAAATACTATATTTCTTCTTTCTTTCTTAAAACATTGTTTCACCTGAGAATCAAACCCATCGAACCCAATAGAACGTCTAGATTAGCAATCACGATTACTTACGAGAATAGCTGATAGAAGAATATTGAAAGAAATTAAATATTGCTGATAGAAGTTTTAATCTAGTGATTAAGACCTAGAAGTTTTATAGTATTGCAGAAATTCCTGTCAATAAAAATATTTGCGACCAAGTTCGAAATAATTAGACACCAAGTGCAATATTTATCGCTTTGCCTTAAAAAAAAGATTAGATTAAACAGCAGATTTTGAACCAACGCATCGCACAGGAATTTAATCTCTACCAAACTGGTGTTACAATCCCAAATGGATTAGAATAAAGATATCCTGATACGGATATAGAACATTTCGGGATTATTGGTAAATAATGTAGTGTATGGGTGTCAGTTGTTTTTTTCTCTTTATTTTTATTTAGGGACTTTTATACCTACGGTACAGTCAGCAACGAAAGTCGTTGAACACAACGAAAGTTTAAAAACATCACAGTACCAAAACTATTCATTAGATTTTGACTAAGGTAAAACATATACATATAAACATAACATACATAAGAAAGCTCAAGGTCACTCAGCGAGCTATGGAACGAGCTATGCTTGGTGTTTCTCTACGCGATCAAATCAGAAATGAGGAGATCCGTAGAAGAACCAAAGTGACCGACATAGCTGAAAGGATTAGCAAGCTAAAGTGGCAGTGGGCGGGGCACATAGCTCGTAGAACCGATGGCCGCTGGGGCAGAAAGGTTCTCGAATGGAGACCACGCACCGGAAAGCGCAGCGTGGGACGGCCTCCAACGAGATGGACCGATGACCTGGTAAAGGTCGCTGGAAGTCGCTGGATGCAGGTAGCATGCGTCCGGTCCCTGTGGAAGTCAATGGGGGAGGCCTTTGTTCAGCAGTGGACCTCTTTTGGCTGACATGATGATGAAAACATATAATTGTCCTCTATTATGAGAATTTGTACTGCCTTCAAGGGTCAGTGAATTCTGAATATTAAAGATGATAAAGCGTTTTGAAGATTTCATAGTGTTCAGCTACTTTCGTTGCTGACTGTACATGTCAGTCCCATCGTACCTTATAATACATTAATGTAACTAATAAAAACTAAGTTTAACTTATTATTACTTATTGAATCGTAATTGTACAAACTTATACAAACTTAACGCATCCCCAGAATTAGGTCTTGACAGTATGTTGAAATGTACCTAAGTATATCATATTTGTTTAAGTTGAGCTCTTTAAATAAGTTTTCTCTGGGAGCCTGATACTGAACACATTCCTTCAGTTGTTGATATGAAAATGTTTATAATTAGAGCGTAAATGTATGAAAAGAAAAGCCTCTTAAATATATAGCCCTTTTTACTATTACCATTTTTGTAAACTTGCTGACAATAGTGTTAATTACGAAATGTAATTTCTAGCAACTAGAGATAAATATGAAAGCCATGGTTTCCTGCCAGTTTTTGTCATTTACGCATTTAGGGATTTTGGCATTTAGGTCATAAATGTATGCCGAAAATGCCAAATGAATTTACACAAAACTAATGAATAAGATACACAAACAAATGTTCTCTGTGCATTAGGGAAAGCTGTATGAAAAATCGTTTTGTAGTATTTAAGTTTATCGCGTTCAGACGAACAGATAGACGTCAATGTAAGGATATTACTTGACGAATCACATTTTATGTTAAAAAAAATTTTTTTTTGCCACATCAATTAAAATATTCTTTTCAGACGAGACAACAACTCGCCTGATGTTAGGCAACGATGGAGCGCACTTGCCTAGAAGAAACCGATTCAATCTCGTCTTGAAGACACCCAAATTTTAAATCTCGGGGACCAAAAATTCCGCAGGCAGTTTAATAGGTTAGCGTAAAAAAAAATACGTGTAAGCTGGCAACAATAGGAAACCTTGAATGTAGAGAATGCAGAATCAACAAGTAACAGCCACATGAATTACGATTAAAGAAATGTATTAGCAACAGGTTGTGCCTATTGTCAACAATAGAGGTGCTTAATGTAAGTTTCATAAGAAAGTTTTTAACCAACCTACGCATCAACGCTACACTGTGTTATTTTGTAGTGTTTTTCTAACTAGCTGTTCGAATTTTTGTTTAATTTTTTGAAATACCTACATAAAATTTCTAAAATAAAAGTAGATTAAGTTACTCCTTATAATACTAGCTATCTGCGAGTGAGAGTCCCGTCAAAATCAGTCCAACTTTCCAGATATTAGCCAGAACAGACACATTTTTGTTTTTGCTAGTGGTTTTATGCTGTAGTTTCCATTAACATTAATTCTAAATGTCATTATTTAAAGAAGAAAGAATAGAGTTTTGGAGCCTTCCTTATTCTTTCTTCTTAACTGTACACTATTATAAGAAATCACGCGGGCAAAACCGCTGGCGGAAAACTTTCTTATAAAATAAGCTTCAAAAGAACTTTTACATCAAATAAATACATGCAACCCATGCTCTACTTAAGTATTTCTTCGAATAAGACAATACACCGTGAACAATGAAGATTGATATATCCAAAGTATAGCTAATTGCAATATAATCCGAGACGAATTTAATGAAAGAGAAACTGGACCGAACGATGCAGTAAATATCAAGTCACATAATTATAAAAGTATGTTTGACAGACATAAATCTAGACACAAGGCTATTATTACGATTTAAAAGGTAAAAAACTAGTAACTAGCCGACGACGTAAGTGATCTAGTTGTATTCGTCTAGATAAAAGGTGTCTCGCTAAATTTGGCATCTTAACTTTATAGATATTTAGCATTTTGTAATGCCAGAAACAATAAAAAAATACCAACAGTAAATGGGTTGATAATGAATAATTGGTAGGGCTAAACAGCCTATTGGAAACCTGCATCATGGAAACCACATTCTCTTTTGCTAAAATTGGTATGTTAAAAGATATTTAGCATTTTTTAATGTCAGAAACTACAAAAGGTTACCAATAGTAAATGGCTTGTTAACGGATAATATTGGTGGAGATAAGTATCCTATTGGAAAACGGCATTTGATAGGTATTTAGAATTTTAAACCCAAATTACACCAACTTGATGTATCCCATTCAAAAAGTGACGAGACAATTGTAGTTAATAATATTATACCTATGACTCATAATAATACATACTTAATTATCTAAATAACTATAACACAAACATGTAACTGATACAAGTAACATCATACTGCAAAAATCTGGTTTGTATTCTAAAGATTGCGTAGGAATTACACAAGACACAACGCGTCTTGTAAAACCAGATATTTGCCATCCCACAGATAAAGGAAACATTGTACATAGGTATAAGGATCACCAGACCAGTTTTGTTTTTTTGAAAAAGCGACTGTTACTGAGTAGGAATCATTTTTAGTTGTGACCGTGTGAATGCACTTGAAATTTACTGATAATTCAAGATTTCTGTACTTGTATATTTTTCTTAGTAAGACCAGCCACGGTATTCTAATAATCCCTATTACAAAAGCCTACTTTTACAAAACAAAATCTGTAAATGCAGAATTAAGTATGTTTTAAGGCTTCTAACGTTATAACCTTGAACTTCCATTTAACACAGCTGAGCAAATTAGTTTCACTAAAACGTTAGCAGATACACACAATTAGTTCTAAGTCGTCTTCGTAATGGTGATTCACTGTCTGACAAAGTAAGTGCATTGTTTTTCTTTTTAAGCAAGACAAATTACTTATTCACGCGTCTAAATCAACAGAGTGAGTAAGAAGCTAACAAGGTTGACTATTCTGGGATAAGAAGTAAAAAAGACAAAAATTCTGATGCTATATCCAGCAAAGGTGGAGATAGGGTTGATGCTGATGAAGATACCAATGAGAAAATGAGACTAGAAGCTATCAATATTTTAAACAGTGTAGCTTTCGATTTTAGTAGTGCTCCCAAAATTATAGTAAACATTTTATTGCCTAGTAATTGTTATAGCTGGAAAGAAAAAGTAGCGCAACAAACAAGTCTGCATGATCGTACTCATGACAAACAACTTTTAGATGAACTATCAATCTATCATCGATCAGAGCCGGCTGATCAGAAATGGCGATAATAACGACCGCACCGAGTCGTACATTTATTATGAAACCCGATAGATCTAATATTGCTACTTGGTATTACAGTCACGGAGACTAAATTAATATACCTACAGCATTTAGCAGTTGAAAAGTATATGGTATGGTATATTTAATGGTTATTTGATATTCTGATTAGAATATTATAGATAAATATTAATTTAAATAGAATATAGCGATCATATTTGTCAAACCGTAACAAAGGACACAAAATGTCCGGTCCGTATAATATTCAAGGATAGGATAGTAGTAGTGTAGAGAAATATAGGTTTGTAAATTTAGTATCTATCTAACTAAATAAAGATGGTTTGGCTAGTGATAAATTGCCTGATAAAAATACGTTGGTACCTATTGGTACAATAGTTTTTTGCAATAAAACTAAGCAAAGTCACCTAATAACTATCTCTTATTTGGCAGAACATTCCTTCCACTACAATACTCGTACAAAGGGTACTTAAAATTCAGCATTATCTAATCTAATCAAAAGTGCAATTAAGAAACCTTAATTGACCAAGTGCTTGAGGAATTATTAAACATTCGACAGAATTGTTGGCAATGATGTCATTTCGACCCAAACAGTCATATAAAAAAATCTATCCATTTTGTTCACAAATAAGCCAAACTAAAATTAGAATACCAAATTAAGTTGTTTACAACCGTCGATTGCCAAGGCCGAAGTTTACTTATGACATTTGCCGGTTGTTCAAAAACATAATATGACCTTCTGCAGTAGTAAATTACTAATAATATATGTATAATACATTACCACGGACATAACAATAAATAATACAGATGATAAGAGAAGAACAGGTACTCAAAAATGTATACAAATGCATTTTTTTCGCCAAAATGCATCAGTCCCTTTTTCGGAACTTAAACTTACCGCGTATTTCTGCGATGTGTGAGTCATATTCCGATTTGCTCCTCAGGTATTCCTTCCTAGGAGCCGATTGCCAGGTCTGCTGATACTCCGAGTACCACTCATGCTGAGGTGACTCTGCCCGGTCCTCACTCCGGGTCTCAGTCACAGTCCTCTTAACTACCCGCTCGAACTTGACGAAGCGGACGCCGGCAGCCAGGTCGCCCTCCTCGACCTGCCGCTCGAACTTTTCCAGCTCCTCAACGGGTTCCACATGTCTCAGCTTCAAGTTTGGGAAAGAAGATTCAAAAGTCTTTGTGGGTGATTCTGTGTCACGGGTATGTTTAAGTTTAACTTCGATTTTCGGCGACTCGGGGCGCCGCTTGCGCTGCTCTATACGTCGCTCTATTTCGCTTACATCAGTAGTTGCATCCACTGTGTCATTACTAGATTGTCCACTCCATACTTTCTCAAAGAAATGGACACGGTCCCGAAGACCGCTTTGCGACGGGGAGTCGCGGCCGTCCGACATTGCGACATGACCTCTCCGCACGGAGGCTCGCTCGATACTAGCCGTTAAGTTGGAGGTTTGTCTTTGCGCATGCGCTATACGATTCCACGTGTGGTTGTAGACATCGCCTAGACGATGACAGCGAGCTTTAGGGTGCGTTTAAATTACGGGAGGCTTTAGAAATCTGGGAAATTGTGTCAGGATGTAGAAAATTCCACGCAGATAGATACGGAAATGAAACTGTTTACTTTTATGCCAAATGCATTTTACTTCTTTATTTTGTACTGGTTGACAATAAACAGGAAAACAGTGCTATGAGTACAGAATGTGGGTTAATATTAATAGTATAAATGAACTATTTTTGGATGAATTGTTGAGTAGGTAGGTATCATTGTGTTATCTAAAGAAGATAATAAAGCTGACGTAACGCGATTAGTTCACCAATAATTATGTAAGATATTTTTAGATGTTATCAACTTATCATGTATTAACCGCTTCTGTATAAAAATGATAACATGCCATTTATTTTGGCGAACTTTGTATTCTAGAGATCAGAAAATATCATCAGTATGAAAAATTACTTTTATCAAAATCTCCAACTGCAACAACTTTTAGAAACAATATTTGGCACGGGAATTTCTTAAGTAACGTGGTGAGTGAACAAGGTAGGATTTTGGGAAATTCTCACGGGAGTTGGAAAAGCAAGCATTGCAAGTAACATCACATCGCATCTCATCCAGCCGAGAAAGGCCACATAGAATTTAAAAAAAACGAAGTGCCTGTTCCACCGTTTAGCACATTGTTCCATTTTTTTATTTGTCCGGCGGTTAGCTCACTTTGTCCCACTGCTGGGCAAAGGCCTCCCTTCCCTCCTTCCATGCCGCTCTGTCTGTTGCCTTAAGGAGCCAGTCTCTCTCGTGGGAGCCGAGTTCATCACGCCATCTCCGTCTGGGCCGACCACGCTGTCGCTTCATTTCGTGTGGGATCCAATTATTCGACGACTTATTTTCTTTTTTATCAGCGGGACCAATTTACAAAAAAAATATATTTAAAATAATAATTAAGTAAATAATTCATCCCGTGGGACCAATCCCAGTAAGACCAGTTTACTGAAGATTGGCAAAACATGCCCCAAATCTTGTAAAATGCAAAACCTAAACATAGGAACTTATACTATGTATTATCGTAGTATGTCACTAAGAGAAACGGGAGCCATGTTCTTTTAGGT
Source organism: Acronicta psi (assembly GCA_946251955.1). Taxonomy (NCBI): domain Eukaryota; kingdom Metazoa; phylum Arthropoda; class Insecta; order Lepidoptera; family Noctuidae; genus Acronicta; species Acronicta psi. The sequence goes on along the minus strand of OX276475.1, from coordinate 13,872,345 downwards.
AGTCCGTTGAACTCAGTTTATGTGGCGCAGTCACGGAGGCCCATGTTCGTATAGAACGGGACACCGGCGTTCTCGTGTCGTGATCGTATCGGATAGCTTACAACGTAACGTGAACTGTTGGAGAAATGTTATTGCTGAAATTAAAGTTTATTTCTTGATATAAAGAAGACTAATATCTATGGAGATAAAGAGACGTAGGTACTGCACCCTGAGTAATTTAGCGTTAAAGTTTGAGCTTTGAATGCACTTACATGCAACTCAGAGAAGAATGGCCATGCCTAACAGATAGTAAGGATAAGGATGATAAGTAAATAAGTAGGAGTTTGAAACTAGTGATCGAAAAAACTTGTCCACTCTTTTCCTAAACCCTATTTGTGATTATTGTAACATTTAAGAGTTCGGTGGGGCCTGTAGATAATTTGCAATTTGACATTACGAATAGAAACAAATTGTATGGATCTGACACAAGCTTTCGGCAAATCGGGCTGTCACTAATGTCATTTCCATGCATTTTGCTTTTATTAGTTTTTCGATCCGAATGTCAAATTGCAACTTATCTAGCCCCCAAGATGTAGGTAGCTGGAGATGTAGTTTCGTTTGTCAAAATAGACAACAAAGCATGAGGAAAAAGTAAGGTACCCAATATATTATATCCTATTCGATTGCCCTATACCTAGCATTGTTCCATTTTTAATGTCGGTTCGCTCATTCATATAATTATAGTGTGGGATCTAGAGCCGCAAACAAGAATATAACATGTGTTTATGTTTGTCTGGGTGTTTCCTATGTATTATAAGTATGTATTTACAAACAAACAAGACACAAACATTTATGTGATGAACTTAGCTGTTTGTGTTTATCTGGGTGTTTCTTATATCTTATATATTATTATTATATATTTCCAAAAAAAGTATATATAAGTATTATATCCATTGTCTAGTACCCATAGTACAAGCTCTGCTTAGTTTGGGACTAGATGGTGCTGTGTAAAAATGTCCGTGGATATTTATTTATTTATTCTTAGACAATAAATATTTTTTATTTCATTTTATTTCTTATATTATTACAATATAAAATAAAAATTTATTATTATTTCCCATCCAACAAAATTACACGAATTACATCAATAAATTTATAATCAACAAAACTACAATCAGTCTCAAAGAAAATCTCACTACGATAGCGATCGAGGTACGTTCTATGGCATAGAGCCCAGTTATTGGCATTAAATTTATGATACCCACGGCTAAGGCAGCCTCACTAAGTCACCGAGACAGTTTAGAGTTCTCCACAAGTGAATGTCAAAAGGTTTGTGGGACAAACTTGACTTACATTGCATATATTAGGGGTACTTACTCATTACATTTCTGAATTTTGCAAGTACGATTAGCAAACTTAAAAATATCTGAGGGTTACCATACAAACAATTTTTTTCATTTTTCTTAATTCTGATTGTAATAGATAAACAATGTAGAACTATATGTTTCTAAGCAAATCAACTGTAATAAATAATCCCAACAAAATTTTAAGGGTAAGAAAAACTGGTATTATATCCCGGAAAATTCGATCATAAAATTGGTTTACCACTTTTCACAAAAACTTCCGTCTAAATAAAATTTTATAATGCTCATTATCAATCTGTCATTTGGCAAAGTAAGTAAGTAAGCAAAAATAGACCTTGTTGTTTTGTGATGTGCAAACGACATTAACTACCCATAGACTTAATGTAAAGAAATTTTATAGTCGACTATACAATAGCCAGCGGTAGAAAGCCCTACAATCTACCCTACAATCTTTTCGCAACGAACTTTCTAATTTCCTAACTGTACTTACTCGTACAAACATTAAAATTAACCCAATGATGTTATCGCCGAAAGGGGTGTTCCAAGGCAGATCACCAACCATAACCAAATTCCGTTACAAGCACCGATGCCAACTTAGCTGTTTTATAGCTAGATCTAGCTATTTTTGCATCACTGTCAGCTATATTTTTTTTTTATCTAATATTATTTAATAATTGTAAATAATGTTTTTTTCCACCACATTTACAGATTGTAAGTAAATTAGTTTTACAAAATCTATACTAAAACACATCAGTGTTTAATGTGTTTGTGTGTGGATGTATACAAGGTGAAAGGGACATCAAAGCACAAACAAGACAAGGTTTCACTCAAGGTCAAAAATAAAATGACTCAGGTCATTCATATAGAAAATGATCGGTTATTACAGATATTGACACTTTTCAGCGCGCAGTGTATTGCTAAAAACGCGATTATAACACTCCGCGGTGAATGTTATCGTGCGCGCGGTCCGAAATAAATGAAATAATGATTTTTTAATTATAAATCTAATTTGGGTAGATAGAAATAATGTTGTTTTACATGTTCAAGTAAAAAAAAGCTGCAGAAAAAATTGAAAAATTGATAAAAAAAAGTTACGGGAAATTTCAATGCAGGAGGGTCTAGAATCACGTACTGAACTCATGGTATTCGGATGTGCGTCGATGTCCCCTTATAAATGTATGAAATATGGGAATGCGAATAAAAATTTAAGAATCTGGCAACTATTTGCAGATTTTGCTAAAGAGACGATAGTACAGTTGGCAACACTGGTTACAAGCTTCTGACTAAAATCAGCTGATCACAATCAATCCTCTATCTCTTTCGCACGTCACAGCGCGTCAATCTCGCGTCCCAGTCGGGTGCCAAAGGGCCAAAGCCCCGTGCCCTTGATTCACGACCTCCAACGCAGTAGACTGTGACCTATTTGTTGGGATCCTAATTGTTAAATTGGTTGATTGTGACTAGTGAATGTGTTACACTTGAGCGTTGAATGAGTAATTGCTATTTACTCGTGTAGGAAGCAGATAATTGTGTTCGCAATCATTTTTCGGGCTCCGGCTAACTGACGGCTCTATTTGACCTGTGGCATCCTTTTCTAACAAACTATTAACATGTTTTGGTACGTTCTTTGGTCAGAAGTAGGATACCGTAATAGGAAACTCTCTAAACACCCACAGTCTACAGACTTTATTGGACACAACGAGATGTAACATGCTCTTTAATTAGGTAGGTAGTTGGGTACTTGTAAAATCATCAACTTGTAACTTAGTAGGTATATTAGCTGTTCCCGCACCGGTGCGTTCACCAGCGATCCCGGAGTCCTCTCAACAGTGTGCTAGAGACGGCCGTGTGTTTTTAGTCGAACAACAAGTTTTTAGACACAACTCTCTGACTTTCCTTTCTGGCGAGCCGGCGGGTATCCATGAGGGTTTTCACAAGAAAAAAAAGGTATTAGCTGTTCCCAAAATCCTTTCTTATGCCTAAGTATATCATAATAACTATCTGTAGATTATATAGGGACATACTACATACACAGTTTAAAGATAAAATTCCAAAGAAATGGTTGTCAGTTTTATAAAATGTTATAAGCTTGCTTCTGAAAAGGGAAATATCAAGTTTGTGTTTAAAACATAGAAACCCGGATACATCCAAGTAGGGCAAGTTCATTACGAACGTGTAGTATTTTATAGTATCTAAATACCGTTTACTTGGTGCAAAAGCCCCGTATCTGCCCACCCAGTCATTTCCGTAAGTAGTACTGATATATAAGGTGGAAGGAACATCGACGCACATCCGAATACCATGAGTTCAGTACATGATTCTGGACCCCCTGCGTTGAAATTTTCCGTAACTTTTTTCATCTTTTTTTTCTACAGCTTTTTTTACTTGAACGTGTAAAAAATAATTATTTCTATGTACCCAAATTAGATTTATAATCCAAAAATCATTATTTCATTTATTTCGGATCGCGCGCGTGATAACTTTCACCGCGGAGCGTTATAATCGCGTTTTTAGCAATACACTGCCGCTCAAAAATGACAATATCTGTAACTAGCTTCCCGCCAGCGGCTTCGCCCGCGTGGTCTTATAATTTTTTCCCCGTTTTTGCTACATTTTCCATTACTACTCCGCTCCTATTAGTCGTAGCGTGATGATATATAGCCTATGTTACTCGGGGATAATGTAGCTTTCCAAAGGTGAAAGAATTTTTGAAATCGGTCCAGTAGTTTCGGAGCCTATTCATTACAAACAAACAAACAAACAAACAAACAAACAAACAAACAAACAAACAAATCTTTCCTCTTTATAATATTAGTATAGATGATTACTGTAACCATTTATATATATATTTTTTTTAAAAAGAGTGACTATGGAGTTTCTTGCCGGCTCTTCTCCATAAGTCCAACTTTTTGGAACCGTGCAACTAGTTTGACTTTTCGAAAGTACCTATTTATATGGTCTAATTGAAATAAAATATTTGAATTTGAATTTGAAATAACCGATTATTTTCTACATGAATGACCTAGGTCATTTTATTTAGACCTTGAATGAAACCTTGTCACGACGTTTGTGCGTCGATGTCCCTTCCACCTTGTATTTGAGTCTAAGACGCCATATAAAGTATCGAGGCAAACTTAAAGTTCTATTGATCTTTCCTCAAAAGGAAATTTTAGTGTCTCACAAAATATTATCTATATACAGTATACAAGTGTAAACCAACAAAAAGAAACAAAATTTATGTGTCTGTCTGTAATTTCACATTAACAGCTTTTCACTAAATGCATAATTATAAAACTTACTTAAAGTTTATACGATACTTACATCAAAAAATCTATTTATTTTTGTCAGCTGTCTCTCTGTTTGTTACGGCTAATCTCTGAATAAACTGGACCGATTTTAACAGGACTTTCACTCGCAGATAGTTAATGTTTTAAGGCGTAACTTAGGCTACTTTTATTTTGGAAGTTATATTTATTTTTAGAAATTGGATAAGCGCAAGTAACGCAGGAGGAACAACTAGTATGTTACTAAAATACTATGTCTAGACTTCCATAGAACATAAATTACCAAGTTTGTTTCGTCGTTTGTTCTCAGAAGTTGTTGTAACTTTCACAAGAACAAGTAAATATTTTATACACTTCACAAGTTAGTAATAAGTCGTCATCTGCCTATATTCCACTGCCGGATATTGGACCCTCTTAGTGAACGCTACAGAAACTGATCTTCGGCTTTCCACATACATACATATAATCTACTGTACAATAACTCCGACTAACTCTTTAGCCTAGGGGTCCTAAGCACGACTGCTACGCTAGAGGTCCTGGGTTCGATCCCCGGGTCGAGCAGTATTGGGTTTTCTGTGAAATTCCTAGTAGCAGCTCGGAGTCTGGATTTGTGCCCGGTTGATGGCAATAGACTCGCCCGCTATTACATGGGACCTAAACATACCGGCGAAATATATGCCTCTGCCTACCCCTTCGGGGAATATAGGCGTGATGGTATGTTATTTTATTATTAATATTATTATATTCGAGACGAAACAGGAATAAAATCTAGGTCGAAAAAACAGTGTAGTGAGGGACGAAACTCTGTGAAGTGTGACAGGAACACCATATATCCACCTATAATTATATTCCTGTATTCCACGAAAGGTAAGGCAGAAGTAATCTGCTATATATATACACAGTTTAGGCCAAGACCCAATAAGAGGCAAGCCCATTGCCATTAACCAGGCACAAATCTAAACTCCGAGCTTACTATAGTAGTGAAAATATAGCATCTATTGTTACATCATATATTATATGTATTCATCATCATATTTTTTATTACAAAAAAAAGTATAGTATATAGTAGTACCATAGTAAGTATTATATCCATTGTCTAGTACCCATAGTACAAGCTTTGCTTAGTTTGGGACTAGATGGTGCTGTGTAAAAAATGTCCCAAGATATTTATATTATTATTATATTATATCAATCAACTAAATTCTACGTACATTGACAATTAATTACAATATCAAAGCAATGACATGACTGTAGATATTTTATTCATGAACTCAGTCATATTTATTGGAAACAGATTAGAATAATCTCCTAACTAACATATCCCGTTTGTAATATTCATGGTCGATAGCTATTATTAGAGCTCAATGATGCTAAGTTAACTGATGTAAATAAAACACTATATATGCATAGTATGTGCTAGCTGAGTATTTGCAATTGAGATTTATACGACAGTGCGGTGTTGTTACGACGAACAGTTAAATATTTATTTATTTTATTTATTTATTAACTAACTTATACTAACAGTTCCACATAGAAGTTATCGGTCATAATATAATACGGAAACAATGTATTTTTTAAATATAAAATTAATGAATAATAATACTAGAAAATTATAAATAACTATAAAATTGCACTAGGTGTGGCTATAGATTCTAGGTAGCGAGAATCTATAGCCACACTTAGTACAATACAATAATAATAAATAAATATTTTTAGAACATTTTTACACAGCACCATCCAGTCCCAAAATAGGCATAGAAAGAAAGAAGAAAGAAACAAAACACATTTATTCAGACACACAACATCCGACAAACACAGTGATATAATAAGTAGAAACGAATTAAAAACAAAAAGGCACTATAATATGCATAGCTTGTACAATGGGTACTAGACAATGAATATAATACTAATAGTATACTTTTTGTAAATACAAAGAAACACCTAGACAAACACAAACACGTATGTCCATCACATAAATTATTTAACCCACAAGAACCCACATTTTGGAAATAGAATTAATAATTGTAATACATCGATCTTATCCGTGAGGTCTTAGGTAGATGGGTACTTCTATCAATATCCTTTTCTGTAGAAATACGGCACTAATTCTTCTTCCTTCTTCTTCTTATAACAATTGTGGCTCATACTAACACGATAAAAGAAGAATCTAAAGAACAAATATTTTAGCTTTTCAATTCTTTACTTCGAACCACTTTTTTACATGAAAGCTCTACACAAAGTTACTATCTGTTCCGGCGCAACACTAGTTATTAGTAACACACGACGGACATCCCTATTATAGTTCACAATTCATTCGTTCCCTTCCCCTTCATTATTTGGAAAATAAATTCAATCAAGATATATCAAGCCGTTTTTTTGTAATCTCACAAGAAGAAATCATATCCATGCTCAAACACTATCAAAATACTTAGTTTTATAAATACTAGAATTATATTAAGAAGGAAAGACAACTTTTTACGCTTTATCTAGAAAATGGGAAACGCATTTTACGAAAATACCTACTTGTCAACTTCTAAACGAATTAAATTAACTACTTACACATCAAAATTCTGCTTTTCCACGAAATTGAGCAGTTAATATCGGCAGTAATAATAAATAACAGTTAGTTTTAGTAGTATGCAGCCCGCATACCGCATGCAGTAATGACTGAAATATTAAGAAATTTCAAAAAGTTCGTCGTAGCTAGGCCGCACGCCAGCTTAGAGTACTCCAGGTCTTTGAACTTTTCCTGTGCCAACTTTTCTTCTACTTTCTTCAAAGCATTTTAAACTTTAGCACTTAGGTTTTAGACCGATGTTAGTTTGAGCAAAATTCGCCTAAGTTTTCTCGTGCAATTTTTAGAGTATTTTGAACTGTAAAGTTTAAAGTTTAGGGTCGATTTTAAGAATTTAAAATAGTTGTACGTTTTGAGGTAAAGTTCTTACGCTAATGTCCTATAGAGCAGTAGTAGGTGTGGTCTCAATTAGCATTTTGCTAAAGTTAAATAGGTGCTTATTCATAATAGTTATAATAATAATCAACCCATATACTGTCCCACTGCTGGGCACGGGTCTCCTCTCAGTACTTATGAGAGGGATTAGGCTATAGTCCACCACGCTAGCCTAATGCGGGTTGGCAGACTACACATGCGGTCGAGAAAATCTCTCAGGCATGCAGGTTTTCTCACGATGTTTTCCTTCACCGTTAAAGCCAGTGATAACTACGCACATGATTCCGAAAAGTCAGAGAGACCTTTGAATTAGCAGTCCAGTGGTCGTACCCCTAGACTATCACTGCTTATTTCATCATAATAGTTATGGTTATAAAAACTAAAAAGCAATGGTTTTATAATTTCAGAACATTTCTTACTTCCTTTTTCTGGATCTAGGCGCTGGAAGTTAGGTGTGCCCATAAGGGACAATAAATAAAAAAAATATATCGTGCATGAGCCTCTGGGGCTAGACAAGTTGCAATTTGACATTCGAATCGAAAAACTAATAGGAAATGTATGGAAATGACATTAGTGACAGCCCGATTTGTCGAAAGCTTGTGTCATTTCCATACATTTTCTTTCTATTCGTTTGTCTTTTCGAATGTCAAATTGCAGCTAATCTTTATGCAGGATTACTTAGCATTTTTTGCAACTTTACAATTTTTATGATAGTTAAAAGTCAACATTGTTATTTATAATCATTAATTTACATAGGGTTATTTACTGTAAATATTTATTTATGCGGCACAAAGCCCAACATTTAACAACCTGCATGCTTTGTAATATAAACGTTTGCAGAAATAAATTATCTTGTATCTTCCATAAAAATTACATATTTTCGTCTACTTACGAAGCAGTAACTAGTACGTGGCCTATTGTAGTTTCTGCTTACCCCTATGAGTAAAAGGGAGGCATGTCTATAATAATTATGAAGTAAATGAAAGTCTCAATCAATGAATTTTTTTATTCAATACAGACTTCATTCGCATAAAAAGTGGTGTTTATTCAAATCGCCCCCTATGGATAAATGAAATAAAACAGTAGGTATTACATTTTACTAGAAGGGGCGAAATCTAGGAGCGACTGCCGCATACACCTAGTTCAAAATTAAAATGATCAATATACCGAGTACTTACATACATATTGTGCAGATACAAATACATATTGTAGGTACAGATCCCATCTGACCGGCTTAGAGTAAGACACAAGGTGACCCATTGTATGTGTCGTATGTACCAGCTTGGTATTGTATATTAGGTTGTAGTTCAACGAAGAGTTTCTTTGGTTCGGACGCAATTATACAAAGTTTTTAATGTTTTTTTCTATAGGTGAAATTTAGGAGTTTAGGAATTTTAAATTAATGAACGGTTAATGGCAATAGGTCCGCTCCATATGCATGATACCTATTAAAATAAATTATTTTCCTGATTAAACGTTTGGTTCTGAATTGAGTATTTGGTTAATATCTCAATTCAGAACTAATACGGGAAATGGGGTTTGGGAAGTGGTTGTAAGCATGAATGTAAAGGTCCTGGGTTCCAATTCCCAGGTCGAGCAGTCTCACAAATTTACTCAATAGCAGCTCGAAATTTGTGCCCGTTTTATGGCAATAAGCCTTTTACCACTTTTGCGGTGTAAATATTTTCACTAACAAAACCATAGAGAAAATGTGTACTCATTTGAGTACCTAGCTACAACACTAAAGCGACCCTGATTCGGCGACACAATACGAAACGAAACTTTCGCGCTAAATCGAGATCAACGCTCGCGCAGGAACTTGAAACCAGATTATATTAAGACGCGTAATTTATTTATTCACTGGTATCCCAAGTGCTGCTGTGAGGTCTTGGTGGGGAATAGGTCAGTCTAGGGAGGGGTAGGTCTAGGGAGTCTATTTGCCATTAACCGAGCTTACCGGAGTTCCAAACTACTCAATCTGGGAATTGGACCCAGGGCCTCGAACGTAGCGGTCGCATCTAACGAAGCAGTCATAGACTCTTAATTTATTTATTTATTCAGTGTTCTACTATTGCCTATTGCCACTTCAGTGCCTCGACCATGAGATTTTCTCACTAGACTCGCTAGCGACGCCGTAAAATATTTGTATGGAAAACCCTCGCAGCGCCTCTAGCGGTTACGTAAGGAACTAAAATCTGCTATGAGATTACAGCGTTTCGATGCGTAAAAAACCTATCGAAAGCCATTCGATAGAACTCATGGTTGGCGTACAGTTCAGGCTTATTTTGTATGGTTATTACAAAAATAGGGTGTACCTATAATGCGTAGGAACTTACTATTGATTAGGTAAGTGGTCCGTCCGTCTGTCAGCGGACTGTATCTCATGAACCCGTAATACATAGAGAATTGAAATGTTCACAGAGTTTCTATTTCTAGTGCTAATACAACGCCAATAATTACCAATTTTATTGATACTAATAAAAATGGCACGAAACCCTTTATGTGTGGGTCCGACTAGTACTTGACGGCTTGACCGGTTTTTTATAAACATTCTGACTCGTGAAGATCATCGCTACTTATAGGAACCGGAAAGGCAATTCTATTTATGTCACCGATACATGAATAATTCTATAAACGCCTTGCTGCTAAGAACTACACTTTCGCTGGTTAAATCATCATACAGTATACCTTAACTATACATATAAGTAAAAGATTCATGAGAGAAATAATTTATGCATATATTGAACGACTACGTAAATTTAGCAAGAGGGTTCGGTTCAAATTAAACTAGCTAACTAAACAATTAAAAAGTTCAATAGATAAAAATCCTGATTTGACTCTTTCAAAAAGAAAAACCACTAAGTTATTACTTTCCATGGAAGGATTATTTGCGAATGTCTTATACATTTCCTATATAGTTGAATTTGTTTTAAATAATATTATGTAGTAGATGAATTTAGATTAATCGGTTTAAAACACATCTTTAACTATAACAACATATCTTACTAATAACATATCTTTAGAAAAAATCTAACAAGAAAATGGACTCCCATTTTGTACAATTCATTTTACCTAACTTCATCGATATGGTTGGCAAAACTGGCCACAATTTATCATTCAAACCAATCCATATCCCACCATATAAGTAGGTACTTACAATAAAAGACAAACATATCTTAACGCCTACGTATACGCGGTCTAGACCTAGCAGATAGCTGAACCGGTCTGACGAGAAAGGTACGTTAGAAATCTGAGCTGGTATTGTTAGAGCTGGGTCAAGCAACATGCGATGTACTCAGTCTCAGTGTTTAAATCTTTAAAGCCTAGGCTGCAGACAACATTACGAATTGAAATGAAACAGCCTATATTTGAAATATGAAATTATACAAATTAAATGTAATAAATGATAGTTTAAAATTCTCTCCCCCCTTCGGCAGTCGGGTAAAAACTAAAGAAACACGCTTTTATAGAAAAACAAATTAAAAAGTAAAAATAATTATTGTAAAAAAGCGTTTTTGGAACCGTGCAACTAGTTTGACTTCTCAAAAATACCTTTTTATAGTCTAATTGATATAAAAATATTTGAATTTGAAAAACAATACCTAGAAGTTATTTTATTGTCATCGGTCGTCGATAAGTGTGCAAAGTTTCAAAACAATATCTGGTTTTGAAAGGGGTGAAAATCAGGTTCAAAGACCCCGTTCATAATAGATACATACCAATCTAATAAAAGCATGATAAAAATGAAATGCCCATCGCGAGTTCCCACTGGAAGAATTACTACATAAAGGAGGTCGTCGAAATCGGCCCAAATGATATACCGAAGATACACTTATTGGAAAAAATACCCTGGTTTACGCTGGTCAAAACTCTAGTCGTACTTTTTTTCAATGTTGACTGTGGGATTAGAAAAAAAAAACTTAATTTATTTTTAATGAAGGAAAAAATCGGCTGGCGAGCAGGATTCGAACCTGTGTCTTCTGGTTCGGTACCCCAAATCTTTAACCCCTAAGCTATCTATCTATATATATCTATCTATTTTAATTTGAGAAAAATCACGCCATTTTGGCACACTGTTTCACATCTGTTTCGTAATGATGTCATAGTAAAAACTGCCAGTGTCAGTTTCAGACTATCAAACGCACGCCATTACGGCAGATTATTATCAGTTTCATAGTGATTTCATGGTAAAAACTATCAACTTGACAGCTGACATGAACCTTCGGTACAAATTTGGGCTGAACTGTGGCTTTCGATGACCTCGTTTACGCAGACTAAAGTCGCGAGCAGCAGCTAGTACCTAAACACTTACATATAATTTCAAACATAGAACATAGTTAGCAACATGTTCCTGTTGCACACAGGTATTTCATTTCAGAACGACGCGTGATCACGGGACGGCTAGCAGTCACGTACGTCTAGAAACGGGCCAGCGATACCTAGGCAATAGGCAGGATTTACTGGAAATGAATCGAGAGTTTGTTTCAACACGGTTATCAGTAATCGAGAAGTGTTTATTTCCGTTAGTAGTTGTCCTAAATCATAGTTTATTTATTTAATTCATTACCGCAGTGTACCAATTACAGTAACTAACAAACAAAACATTAAAATCTACAAAACAAGAAAATAAAAAACATAAGTAACACTTTCTTACATTCCTCTCACAGTACTTCTGACATAGATTATATAATACAGTACACCTCTGCCTAACCCTTCGAGTAATACAGGCGTGATAATGTATGATCGGGTTAGAGACAACTTTATTCTCATACTAACTTCCCGAAAGCGGCTTCGCCCGCGTGGTCTTATAATTTTTTCCCCCGTTTTTGCAACATTTTTCATTACTACTCCGCTCCTATTAGTCGTAGCGTGATGATATATAGCCTATAGCCTTCCCCGATAAATGGGCTATCTAACATGGAAAGAATTATTCAAATCGGTCCAGTACTTTTTGAGTTTATTCGTTACATACAAAAATACAAATCTTTCCTCTTTATAATAATACATGAGAATTACCTATATCAAATTATAGTAACATAACATAAATATTATTGTCATTGGGAAGTAAACACAAGTAATCAACCCATATACTGTCCCACTGCTGGGCACGGGTCTCCTCTCAGTATGAGAGGGATTAGGCTATAGTCCACCACGCTAGCCTAATGCGGGTTGGCATTAAGTATAACACATTAAGTATACATAATTATTTTTCTAATTGTTATGCGCTACAGGGTATCTGTCAAAAACTATGTCGGTCCGGCACGCGCGGTAGCTAAGCAAATGCAAGTAAATACATGGATCGAGCGTACCTGGGGGGCCAGACAAGTTGCATTTTGACATTCGAATCGACAAACAAAATGTATGTAAATGACATTAGTGACAGCCCGATTTGTCGAAAGATTGTGTCATTTCCATACATTTTGTTCGTCGATTCGAATGTCAAAATGCAACTTGTCTAGCCCCCCTGGAAGTGGATGATAACGCTATGAAGTTCGTTAATTTTTAGATAGATATTTCATCATCAACCCATTAACTGTCCCACTGCTAGGCACGGGTCTCCTCTGAGTATGAGAGGGATTAGGCTATAGTCCACCACGCTGGCCTAATGAAGGTTGGCAGACTTCACATGCCGGCCGAGAAAATCACTCAGGCACGCCGGTTTCCTCACAATGTTTTCCTTCACCGTAAAGCTGATTACGCACATTATTTTGAAAAGTCAGAGGTGCATGCCTTGCATGCGAACTCGAGACCTTTAACTTGGCAGTCCAGTGGTCATACCCCTAGGCTATCACTGCGCCACTATCTAATTAGATACTTACAAATCCTACTTAATGTTATAAATGTGAAAATTTGTATGTATGGATGGATGGATGTTTGTTACTCTTTCACGCAAAAACTACTGAACGGATCTGGATGAAATTTGGCACAGAGATAGATTATAGTCTGTAATAGCACATAGGCTCCTTTTTATCCCGGTAAAATGTATGGTTCCCGTGGGATAGCGGGCGAAGCCGCTGGCGGAAAGCGAGCTGATAGAGATGATATAGGCAAGAGTTATTTTTAACCGACTACGATGAACTCTAGAGTGTAATGTTTTATGTAAAGACGGGACGTTTAGTCTGGGCTAATTTAACAAGGCATTGATGGATATTAGACTTTATCTACGATGTATAAAAAGCTGAAAACTGGTCAAAATATTTTGATTTTATGTAAATATTATCTCGATATTATTAACACACACATACATACATGCAGACTCTTTATGTAGAGCGATACTTGATACGATTTTTCAATACTTTTTCTGTTACGTCCATTTCATAGATTTTCTGTCTTTATGCACCTGAGTTTTTGAACGCCTTTGTATTTTTTTAGTTTATCGCAGACGATAGGTACCACACGCCTGTATTCCCCGCAGGGTTAAGCAGATGTGTACTGATGTAATCCCACAATTTACCGGTATGTTTAGGTCCCATGTAATAGGGGGCGAGCCACTTGCCGTCAACCGGAGCTGCTACTGGGAATTTTACAGAAACACCCACCAACAATGCTCGACCCGGGAATCGAACCCAGGACCTCTAGCGTAAGGCACGTTTGGAACCACTAGACCAACGAGGCAGTGTATTCAAGGTGGAAGGGACATCGACGCACAAACGTCGTGACAAGGTTTCACTCAAGGTTAAAAATAAAATGACCTAGATCATTCTGTAGAAAATGATCGGTTATTACAGATACATTTTTGGGCGCGCAGTGTATTGCTAAAAACGCGATTATAACGCTCCGCGGTGGATGTTATCGCGCGCGGGATCCGAAATAAATGAAATAATGATTTTTTAATTATAATTCTAATTTCGGTAGTTAGAAATAATGTTTTTTCACGCGTTCAAGTAAAAATCACTGCAGGAAAAATTGAAAAGAATATGAAATTTCTACGCAGGGGTGGGGGGGCATTAATTTCCAGAGTCATATACTGAACTCAAGGTAATCGGATGTGCGTCGATGTCCCTTCCACTTTGTAGATAATATGGATATCAGTAAGTTATTAATAATTCGGTTTATTAACCTCAGGGTTTGCGTGCACCATCCAATCAACATGTATTGTAAACCATGTACTGCAGTACTAATTTCGTTGCGATAAACTTACTATAACACAACATGAAACACTGTTTATTGCTGCTATCCCCCTATAATTTACTTTTAATCTAACGCACATAGTTTTTAACCCCCGACGCAAAAACGACGGGGTGTTACAAGTTTAACGTGTCTGTGTGTGTGTGTGTGTGTGTCTGTCTGTGGCATCGTAGCTCCCGAACGGATGAACCGATTTTGATTTATTATTTTTTTTATTTGAAAGGTGAATTAGTCGGGAGTGTTCTTAGCTATGTTTGAAGAAAATCGGTCCAAGATGGCCGCCGCCACAAAATAGAAAAATTATATATTTCATATCTCCCTCAATATGGGTATCAAATGAAAGGGCTTAACTAGGAGAATACGATAAATTTCAATCCGCCGCCATCACAAAATGGCAAACGACATTTCGTGTCGGGGGTTTTCTTAAGTTTTTTATTTAGGTTAAGTTATGTTATTAACTTAACATACCGTCAAGCCTGTTTTAACCGAAGGGTTGGGCAGAAGACAGTGTACTTAATACACCCACAGCTGTTCCACAATACATTATATTTATATACCATGTATTGGGCGAGTCTATTTTTGCCACAAATAGTTTTTATTTTACAAAATTTCCAATGTACCTATTAAATTTATTTGAAATTGAGGTCCCGGGTTCTATTCCCAGGGTCAAACATTAGTTTTGTTTTATTAATTTTTCAGTACTAGCTCGGAGTTTGAATTTGTGTGGTCGATGTTAATACGCTCCCTATTAGACATACGAACTATGGCTTTACATTAGTACATATCTGCTGACTCCCTTCAGAGAATAACATGCGTGATAGATGGTATGTATTTTTGACCCGTCGTTGATATTATTATATTGCTCCTTATTAAAAGAGATGAGCAATACCTGTAGATATGTATTGCTATCAAGGTTAACTCCTTGGCAATGTAAGGACATTGTTTGAAACATAGTAAAGAGGAAACATACATAGCTTCACGACCGTTTCCCGTAGGGGTAGGTAGAGACTATAATATATTTCCACTTGCTACGATGCCGCCACTATCCATCATATCACATTTTACAAGCTTTTTATTCAACTTGCTTTGTTAGTATGTTTAGATCAAAATTTGAGAGCCCAGTCTGACCCACTTCCCGGAGTCCAATTGATCTGTAATTTGGTACACATAATATGTAGATCGAGGTACATTTTGATAATATGATATTTTTTAATCTTACTACTATCATAAAGCTGAAAAGTTAGTTTGTTTGTTTGAACACGCTAATCTTAGGAACTACTGGTCCGATTTGAAAATTTATTTTAGTGTTAGATAGCCTGTTTAACGAGGAAGCTTATCTACTATATAAAAATAAGTCGGGTTTTCCTTCCTGACGCTATAACTCCAGAACGCACGAACCGATTTCCACAGTTTTGCATTCGTTGGAAAGGTCTCGGGCTCCGTGAGGTTTATAGCAAAGAAAATTCAGGAAAAAATTCATCAGAAAAGCGGGTTAAAAAGGTTATCAAGACCACGCGGGCGAAGCCGCTGGCGGAAAGCTAGTAGGCTATATATCACTATGCTACGACAAACAGGAGCGGAGTATCAATTAAGAATGTTGCAAAAATGGGGGAACAAATTCAACTTTGTTTTTGTTTGTGAGTCAACAAAGGTTAATAATAGATATAGGATAGGAAGACCTTGGCATTTGGGAATAATTTGATGAAAGTCGGGAGAAACAGCTACTCTTTTACTCTTTTGACGTCTCTGTGGTCTAGTGGGTTGAGTACCGGACTGCTGATCACGAGGTCGTGGGTTCGATTCCCACAAGACAAACATTTATGTGATGAACTGAGGCGTTTGTGTTTGTCTGGGTGTTTCTTATACATATATTATAAATATGTAATTACAAAAAAAAGTATAGAAGTATTATATCCATCGTCTAGTACCCATGGTACAAGCTCTGCTTAGTTTGGGACTAGATGGTGCTATGTAAAATGTCCCAGGATATTTATTTATTTATTTGATTTACTCTAAGGCTAATATTCAGAAACGACGCTAACCATAAACTTACGCTTCCGTATGTCAAAATGTAATACAAATTTGACATACGGAAGCGTTACTTTACGCTTAGCGTCGTCTGTGAATATAAGCCTAATATAGACTGTTGACTGAACTACAAAATACTATAAAGTGTATGCATATGGGATTCCTGTACCGATGACATCAACCTGCGTTTACCAAGGCTAACTAGCTCGTAAAAGGGTTAGTCGTGCTTTTATATATGTAAACGAGTTGACCCAGACCTTATAAACTATCTATAGTTAAGTGTATGACATTGTAGTACCACTGTGACACTAAAGATGGGTACCCACAGGCTGACGCTGTATTGAACGCATTTTAGGGGGCAAAAAGAGGGGTTCCTTACGATAAAAGAGTGTCCATGTAGTTTCTTGCCGGATTCTTCTCCATAGGATCAACTTTTTGGAACCGTGCATCTAGCTTTTAAGGTTTCATAGGTGCTTGTAAAATCTTATCACTACATATTATAAAACAAAGTCCTCCGTCGCGTCTGTCTGTCCTTATATATGCTTAGATCTTTAAAACTACGCAATGAATTTTGATGCGGTTTTTTTTAATAGATAAAGTGATTCAAGAGAAACGTTTATATGTATAATACATGACCACGCGGGCGAAGCCGCTGACGGAAAGCTAGTTTGAAATAAAAACATTTGAACCTAAACTTGAACATTGTTTGCTTGAGTCTAGTTTAATAATGATTATATGCAATAAATTGATATCGGATCCTCAATATATAAAAAAAGTTATAAGTATTCCTTTACTATATTTAGCAAAACTGCGTCATGATCAGTGTTATTGGGGTTTTCATGAAATTTTCTAGTAGTTTAGATTTGTGCCCAGTCAATGGCATCTCTACTACGTAGTACATACCAAACTAGCGAACTTTGGGTGTACCTACATAAGTAGGTACGTCTCTGCCAAACCCTTCCATTCGTGATGGTATGTCTATAATATGTGTCTATTGCAAAAATCATCAAAGTATTCGAACACTAATCAGGGTAAAACGGCCAATTTTCTGCCATTCATTCTTAAACAAACGTCATGAAACCGTCCAAGAGTTTTGACCGTCGACCGTCAGTCAACGCGGTGACCGCATTCTCCCAAAGTTTCCTATGAAAGTGCTATTTTAGAATAACTGACAACAGGGACATTGACCTCAGCATGACAACTCCGTGGTTATTGACATTTGTTAGTCATGAAAATCAGTGGCCGACAATAATTCTAAATCGTAGATATATGACAGCTAAAGAGATTTAAAAGAAGTTCACTATATAAGGTCTTCGATGACAGCCTTCTCAAAATACACATTGCGTGTGTATGACAAGATAGATATATGACATACCTACATCTTGTTCTTGTCATACACGCTTGTGTAGAATGTATAGTACAAAGTAATGCGTAAGAATAGTCGTAAGTTCGACTACTACGCAAGGACCTGGGTTGGATATCTAGATCGAGCAATGTTTTTGGGTGTTAATATGAAATTCCTAGTAGCAGCTCGGAGTTGGAATTTGTGCCTGGTTGATTGCAGTATGCTTGCCCCCAAATGCATGGGACCTGAACATCACCCAGGACCCAGCATACCTACTACAGTTGTACATTACCCTACACCTCTGCGCATTACGCCGTTG
Organism: Acronicta psi; assembly: GCA_946251955.1. Classification (NCBI taxonomy): domain Eukaryota; kingdom Metazoa; phylum Arthropoda; class Insecta; order Lepidoptera; family Noctuidae; genus Acronicta; species Acronicta psi. The sequence goes on along the minus strand of OX276475.1, from coordinate 13,853,948 downwards.
TCTTGCCTGAAGGGCTAGCTTCAGGCAATACAACGGCGTAATGATATATAGAATGTAAAAGTGCTAAAATAGCCACATGTAATGATTCATGATAGTAAATTACTAATTATTTGTTACAAGTGAAAAATATGGATTAATTCCGAAGACATTAAAGACATAGTTTCACAAATAGCCACAGTAATAAAATGATATGACACTTTATAACGTAATAAGTCCACGTGATGACAAACTAGATACTTCGGTTTACGATCTCTAATAACCTGATAGCAACTCTAGTAACCTACTTACTAATCCTATTCGGTTTTAACTAAATGGCTAGCCATTCGAGAAATACGGGCGTGATGGTATGTATGAATATTTAGGTTATTCAAAAAGTAATTTTCCTACTGCTTCAGTTAAAACCGTACGTACCTAAGTACACCTTTGCTTAGGCAAAGGTGTACTTACGTAGACTGATACGATACTGTATATCCACAATTCACCGGTACGTTGTTAGGTCGCAGGTAATATATTGTCTATAAACGGGCATACCTAAGTCCAAACTCCAGACTTACAGAAAATTTCAAAAAAAACCTAGTCCCGACTCCCGAGTCAGATAGAATTTAGCCTGAAACTTTCAAGTCATCAACATCAACTTTCAAGGCTTTTTAATAAATCTACATTATCTAATTTCCTAATTGAAATTAACGCCCGTAAGAGTGGTACATCTCAAGTGGCGGTCTTAAGTTTCTGCTTACCCCGGTGGGAAAAGGGCGTGATTGTATATATGTGTATGTAATAATATCTATCAACAGTACCAAACGGTTCAGATTTACCTCCCACGTAAACTTAGGCTGTGAAATGAACTCCCTGCGGAGGTTTTCCCTGGAGACACAGCATGGGATTCTTCAAGAAAGAAGTTAAAAGTTTTTTGCAGGGTCAGCAACGCGTGAGTGAGGCTTCGGTGTTGTAAACATCCATAGGCTGTGGTAACCGCCCACCATCAAGCAAGTCACATGCTTGTTTGCCCGCCTTGTGGTAAAAAAAAAGATCTTGAAAGCTAGAAATCTTTTGAAGTATTCCTCTTTTAGGCTGCCTTTATTATAATTACCCGGAGCTAAAAACTCATTTCCACGTTTCCAACCATACAAAAAGACCTTCGTATAACGAAAGTGAACCGATCAGGTGCTGCGGGAGACAGGTTATCGTTCTAATAATACATTTGGCAAGTCTAAACCAAAGAATTAGCGACAGATTAGCAACGGACGTGTGATGGGTTATTTTCGTCAGTGAAGTAAGGTTGAGGCCAGCTCTGTTTCACGAACAAACACTAAAACAGAATCACTTGGATCTATTTTGTCTATAGCCGAATCATTTGAATTTAGAACCGCTAGTGAATTGATGCGTTGCTTACGAAGCAAGTATTTTGAGAAAATGCGCTAACGCACGCTCTTGTGTTGCTATGACATTGAAAAGTTACGCAATTCTAATAGATCGTGGGGTGCGTAGATTCTTCTTCCTTTTCTGCTCTTTATACTTGTAGGTCTGGGTTGTAAAGGAAGGAAACTTATCACGACAGAAGATTGACTAGCATTGATCGAATTACACCCTGTTAACATTTTATTCTTGAATTGATCAGTGAAATAGCAAGATAACAAGCTGTTTCAAGCTGTTTCCAATCACAGGAATCTTAAGACCCTTAGAAAGAAGAATGGTTTTTGTCCATGATAACAAACACTCAAAACTCCTGCGTATCTATTGCTCATGAGACGGCTATTCCTCTCTGCATGCTGGTAAACTACGCGTGCTATAAGTCAACTAGAACCAGCACGAAGCCTATGATACGTCGAGCCTGGCTCTTACATGTAATGCAAACAAGGGGGCTAGACAAGTTGCATTTTGACATTCGAATCGACAAACAAAATGTATGGAAATGACATTAGTGACAGCCCGATTTGTCGAAGGCTTGTGTAATTTCCATACATTTTGTTTGTCGATGCGAATGTCCAAATGCAACTTGTCTAGCCCCCCAGACCGTGTCCAGTCGTGTGACAGATGCCAGCTTCGTTTTATATAATGTAGTGAGTGGTGATAGTGATGTATATAGATTTAAAGCACTTCTTTATGAATAAATATCCTGGGACATTTTTACACAGCACCATCTAGTCCCAAACTAAGCAGAGATTGTACTATGGGAACTAGAGAATGGATATAATACATATTATATACTTTTTTTGTTGTAAATACATACTTATAATACATAGAAAACACCCAGACAAACACAAACACTTAAGTTCATCATAATAAATGTTTGTGTCCTGTGGGAATCGAACCCACGACGTCGTGATCAGCAGTCCGGTACTCAAACCACAGACGTCGTCTAACTTCTGGTGCCCCTTCAATTAGGTACTGAAGGTTGGCGATCAACTCCGAATATTTTATTGGGAGATATTGGTAGAAAGAGTCGTTTTTAAAATATCTTTTATGGCACACCACGATTTTTTAAAATAATTATTTTTACTTTATTAGTTTGTTTTTATTTAAAAGCTTGTTTTTTTTTTAGTTTATTGAAACTATTATTTACCTATTCTCTACTTTTTAGTTTGGTTATCTTCAAAGACAAACTATACAAATTATTGCATTGTTATCAGTCCTTGATAAGTGTGCAGTTTCAAAACAATCCATCGTTTTGAAAGGGGTGAAAATCACGTTTAAATATTCCGTTACATAGATTCATAGATAGATACATATCAAGCGTTATAAAAAAGCACACTTTCAAATCTACACTGGCCTTTACATTTACGTAAACCAAGGGTAAAGCATTCTAGGAATTCTCAATAGGTTTGAAAATAAAAGAAAATAGTCTTACTAACATATACAACTTGTAAGATTGGGCCGTGAAAAATGGGTTAGTATGTTGTCCGTAGGCAGATTCGTAGGCGGCTGTCTAACTATAAATACGTGTGAAATGTTGCGATCTTTAACACTCGGTTATTGTTCATTTTGTTCTTCATTCTACCATACATACCATCACGCTTATATTCCCCGAAGGGGTAGGCAGAGGCGTACTAATTTACACCCACATTACGCCGGTATGATTTTGTTTAAGTCTCATTTAATAGGTGGCCTACTGCCTTCAACCGGGCACAAATCCAGACTCCGAGGTGCTACTGGGAATTTCACAGAAAACCCAACAACACTGCTCGACCTGGGGATAAAACCCAGGACCTCTAGCGTAGCAGTCGCGCTTGGGACCACTAGACCAGCGAAGCAGTTTTCATTCTACCGATGGGACTGATGTTAGCCGAGTGGTCCTGGGTTCCATGATCGAGCAAAGCGTTGTTAATGGGTTTTTCTATGAAATTCTCAATATTATCTCGCAGTTTGGATGTTTGTTCGGCTAATGGCAATGGGCTATCCCCATTACATGTTAATATAATACTCAAAATGGCAGGTACCAGCCGAAAATCTGTGCTGTGCCCTCTCACAACAATTACTGAGCTGGTTTACTAGCTACATATATTATTATGTTGCAATTTCTTATTTACATGTCATCATCTTCCTACCCTTGTCCCAATTTATTTGGGGTCGGCGCAGCCTATCCTTTTTTTCCATTCATCCCTATTAGCCGTCACCTGCTCATTCACTCCCTTTTCCATCATATCAACCTTAACACAATCCATCCATCTTTTCTTTGGCCTTCCTCTATCCCTCCGTCCTTCTTCCGTCCTTAATTTCTTATTTACATGTGTGACAAAATATATTGTTTATAAATCTAACAAAATTACAAGTTGGTAACTAAAAGTTACGTGTAAGTTTTTTAACAGTCAAAGCCTAGAAGGAAATTTAATTGACATAAACAAAAGTAATTCAGTCATTTTTGACGGCGGCATAAAGTTGAGAAAAGGATAAAGATACTACGGAGAGAGTACAGAATTAAAGTGGTTTTTATAGTTATTATGTCTGCGAACGAGCAGACGAACTGGCTCTCACGCGCAAACTCTCAGAACACACTCAAAAGTGCTTTACGACAATATGTATAAAATGTATTTAACTTAGCAACATAACATCACGCTTGTATTTCACAAAGGGTTCAGTAGAGGTGTAGTAATACAATTCGCTGGTATGTTTAGGTGCCATGTATTTAGGGGGCGAGCCTATTGCTAACAAATCTAAACTTTAACTTAATTATACAAGGTGGAAGGACCTTGTATAATTATGTGTGATCGCTAGCCAGTCAGACCCAGGGCTTCGACAGTGGCAGGCAGGGCAGGCAGACTGACGAATTGTATTCTAATTTCTAACCCGTCCTTACAAGAGGTATAAGTGAAAGAGAGTTTGATTGTTATTATTATTCTCTTTATTTATTTCCATACACATTATTTGTATTTTTAAATATTTTTATAAAAAACAGATATATAAAAACATTTAAAAATATAATTATATTATGACGACATCTGTGGTCTAGCGGTTCGAGTACCGGACTGCTGATCACGAGGTCGTGGGTTCGATTCCCACAGGACACAAACATTTATTGCAATGAACTATAAATAATTTATTTGAATTTAAAATTGAGAGGGGTGTAATGGGGATTCAAACTTGGACGAGTGAGGCTGCGGGCAAAAGCTAGTTTTGAATACAATATCTTTTGCACATCTTTTTATACGAGTAGTCTGTGGGTGTCTTATTTGCAATTAAGATCCTACAGCGCTCTCCGCGTTCTTTATAATGAAGCGCTGAGGGTGCTGTTGCGGTTGCCCCGCTTATGCAGCGCGTCTTGAATGTTCGCGAGCGTCCGCATTGAGTGTTTCTATACTAGCATGCGCAAGAGGGCGACCTCAATAGCGGGTAGGGTGCGGGGTAGCGGCAATAGACTCCTCTCCGTTATTGCCAACAGGTTGGATGGGCCTTTCATGCAGTACTGGCAGGGCTTTCATGCACCTACATATAGGGCTTGGAGCAGGTAGAAATAAAAATAAAATAATTGTAATTCTAATATGATACTGACATTCCATTTATATTATTATTGTTTTGCATTTTATTATTTTGACAAATTTATTTATGAATTATTTCTAAGTAATGTAATATTCTAAATTTGATTTTGTAATTTGTAATACTTTTATAATTTTGTAGTGTAAAAAAAGTAAGGACTGTGAATTGTCTGAAATAAATGTTATATTATTATTATATCAAAGCTCAAATATGATCACAAACCCATGACAACACTATCTAGACACCAACATTATAGTAATTCTTATAAATAGAATGATCGGCGTAGGCGGCGCTGCTGACGGTACTTTTCTATATAAATAACTTTATTTATAAAACATCGTCGTCTATATGTAGATATAAATTCAACTGGACGTGTGCAACGGGCTTAGGATGTCGCGTACATGCTAATTTATGCTGTATAGGTTTAGAATTAAGTGTTAAAGTCGTTTGGAAGAAATAGATAAATGTGTTGGGTTGTGGATTTCCTAATGAGGTGATCAAATATAATTTGTGATCATTTTGTATACAGAAATAGCGCTTAGTTCTAACTAACTACTTAATTTAACTGTATTTATCGCTTATTATCCGTTGTAGGCGTGGCTACTCAGCGTAACGGCCTGGGTTCGATTTCCAAGCCAAGCAAGTGTTAGACACAGTAAATGTTGAAATATTTCTGAACGGCAATAGTATTAAGGTGTATGCGACGGTCTACTTAAAAGTGGTTTAAAAAAATAACCACAAGGGTAAATAAACACTTATCAATTAACCCAACAACACTGCTCGACTCGGGATTCGAATGAAGGACCTCTAGCGTAGCAGTCGCGCTTGGGAACACTAGGCCAACGGGGCATTGAAACCATTTCAAAGTTTACTGCAAAAACATTATATTTAACAAGTTAGTGGGCCATATCTTCACGACTCTGTTTATTGGTGTGGCGCAGTTATAAACGCCTACATCGCATCACTGAGATTTATGTCTTGTAGTTACTTTTAGTACCAGATAAAAGGCAATTGATTTATAATTTTAGTAACTCTAATTAATATACGGGTATATACTAGTGATATATAGCTAGTAAACTGGTACTAGTATATAAGGTAGAAGGGACATCGACGCACATCCGAATACCATGAGTTCAGAACATGATTCTGGACCCAACTGCGTTGAAATGTAACTTTTTACAACAATTTTTTTTAAAATTCTGCAGATTTTTTTACTTGAACGTGTAAAAAATCATTATTTGTATCTACCCAAATTAGATTTATAATTAAAAAAACATTATTTTATTTATTTTGGATCCCGCGCGCGATAACATTTATTTATTTAAACTTTATGTACATAAAATAGTACACATTCACCGCGGAGCGTTATAATCGCGTTTTTAGCAATACACTGCGCGCTCAAAAATGACAATATCTGTAATAACCGATCATTTTCTACACGAATGACCTAGGTAATTTTATTTTTGAACTTGAGTGAAACCTTGTCACGACGTTTGTGCGTCGATGTCCCTTCCACCTTTTTTTTACGAATATCAATTTGGAGTTTGTATTTGTGGCCAATTAAGTGCAGTAGGTTCGCCCTTCCGGGAATACAGGTGTTTGGTTGGTATGTGTGTACGTTTAGCGCAGCTCAAAGTGCCACAAGCACTTATTTTTAGAGCTTACCTTACTGACACAATAGTGAATAATACCAATTGTATCACCTCCGTAAATACAATTATATCTTTTGCCAGATACACATGACCTGTTAGACCTTTGGCAAATTCCAATTATAAACAGTGTGAGAGTTCTTGGAACTCATTCATTCATAGCCACATATTCATTTAGGTCACGCAGAAATAACTAATAATGACACGTGACAAATGTTAGCCAAACATTGTTGAAATCTTGGAATGCCTCTGTTTTATAGCTGTGACGAAACTTGTAATAAGCACGACGAATATTGTGAGGAGAGATGGTTTTCAGGCGATTTGAACAGAGAAAATTTATAGATTTCAACCAAATCGAAAATTGCCATTACCTTGTTCAAAGAGCCGACATAGCTCAAAGGAATAGCAAACTGAAGTAGCAGTGGTCGGGGCACATAGCTCGTAGAACTGATGGCCGTTGGGGCAGAAAGGTTCTCGAGTGGAGACCACGCACCGGAAAGCGCAGCGTAGGACGGCCTCCAACGAGATGGACGGTGATAAAGGTCGCTGGATGCAGATGGCATATTACTGGTCCTTGTGGAAGCCTATGGGGAGGCCTTTGTTCAGCAGTGTACTCTCTCTATCTCACTCACACTCAGTCACTCTGTTATATGTATAAAATAGTTGTTTGTGTATCTTCAAGATTATATTTAGGGTTACAATCGACGCAACACAAAAATACAAAATAACAAGGAACCCGTCGATTTTTACACCAAGTTTAAGCACACAGTAAGATACATTTTTATAGTGCGAATCCTCATGGATCATCGCCTCGCCGCTTCCCCTTAGGGGTGCGGCGCACCATTAGGATTTTTCGCGTAATAGACGCTGATACATTTGCCTCCCCTAGTCCTATTATCGAGGCTTTATAGACTCATGAAAATTTTCACCACGACCCTGAAAATAGATGCGATACCAAGCTGTTAAGCCTTCAACTGTCATAACAATAGTTTCCCTATTATTGTCTCTTAGGACAAATCATTAGAAATAATTGTCATTTTCTTGAAATACTCTACTGTTTTGTAGGAAGTGATAATTAACTAATATTTTCTATTTAAACTAAACTTCACAACCCACATTCGTAAGATGTGACGAGATCTTTTAAATAGAACTAACCAGCCACAATGTGCCACAGTTTGTGCTGGATTTTGGCACTAATTTACTTGCCCCCATTGTTAGCTGCAAAACGCCAATAGACCTAAAAACATTCCATTATAATATTCACATACTGTTCCCGGGGTGTTACTCGCATTTATCTATTGTTCCCAGTCCCAGGGAATTCCCCAAAATTCTTTCTTCGTGGATGCCATAAATATCATACATGAAGTGTGCTAAATTTCAACTCAATCCATCACCGGTACGACGATACGAACAGACGATTTTTTCCTACAGTCGAAAGGCTGGTCCTTTCGTTTTGGGCCGGTCAGACTAAATACCCTCCATTCAGTGGTTTGAGCTTGCGTTAATAGGTCTGTCAGTGAGTCACCTTTTCTTTTTATATATGAAGGATTAAAATGTATTCATGTAAAACATCAGTTATCACAATTTTGATATCACTAAAACATCGACAGACATTTGGGGCTCAAAAACTGTGATGAATACGTTCTTAAGCTCCTGTAATATATTATCAGACGCAAAAAAATAATCACACGAGTAAAATCACAGATCTAAGCCAATTTCTTCTAGACGACGGAGACAAACAAGCTAATTACAAACATAGCATCTAGAAATACATCGTACGATAGGTAAAACATGCAATAATAGAAATAAAATGAAGGAATAATACGAATCGTGCATCGACCTCGAATTTTCCAACACTTTCCGCGTGTCTTGTAACCGATTAACTGATGACGTCAGTGAGATCAGTGCGGGGGCGGATGACGATAAGACTAGACTCGAATCAGCTGTAAGAGATGCTGAGACGGATATATTCGAAGCGAAATTGCGCACGTGTATAATTTATGATAATATTCACGAATTTATAATAAATTATGACGGAGGTAACAGAATTCAGCTTAAAGATTGATGAGAAAAGTGTGTTAGAAGAAGAGGAAGTAGAAAAATATCAAATTCAAAAATTAAATGTAATTAGAATTATGGCATTTGAAAATCTGTTGAGAAATATAATATAAAGTATGTAGTAGCAAGTGATATTGGTACAGACACTATTATAGAAACTTCTACAGATATTGCATGTGCGATAGTTTCCGATGAAACTTTGTAAGCATTGAATGAAGTTATGAAGGAGGAGACAAGCTGGCCGTCAGCCAGGAGACAGAGGGTGGCGCAGCTTTTAAAATTGAGGGGCGCCGGCGCCGTCGCTCCTGCCAGACGAGGAAATGATTCAAATAAATCTTTACAAACCCTCCACTCAGTAATACAATTTTAATGAATTCGTAGTCATATTTGGGAATATTATGCTTGTCGAATAGAATCTAAATATTTTATTATAATTACTAAATTCTAAGGCATCATTTAAAAAAATAGACACGTCAGTGAGCGCTTCTTTGTCTGACTATATAAATTAGAAGCTTTTGGAAAACTTTCACAAAAATGACTTACTTCTACAAATTGTTCATAAAACAACGTAAAACAAAAGTTTGTTCACAATAATTTAATTTAAAACTTCTAACTAAAGGAACCATAATCTTAATCGAAGTCTATATATGAAATATATGCCAGTTATACGAACCTCATCAACATTCTGGCACACATCCGTTAATTAAGTATACACGCATGTGATTATGAATCAGTTTACTGTAAGGTCGATGATTAATGTTCAGGCTTCCGCCTGCACTGCAGTTAAAAATAGCGAATGAGCATAATGAAAGAGGCAGGCAATGTCATTGTTACATCAGATACTTGTTTTGATGATGATAAAATCTGTTTGCCAGCTTCAAGAAAATTGTGTGCCAAATATGAAAGGCGATCAAGCTTATTGTGATGATGATGTCAAAGTCGAATAACTGTATAATGAAATAAGAGTCAAAACCAAATTGTCCTTATGCTAAAACTCAGCTGAATTTATGTCAAACAAAACTAAGATTGCTTCAACTACATAAATATAAGAATCTAAGCCCTAAATTAGTCACAATAATTGATTGATAATAAATATAAATTTCATTATAAATATAGGTTAATAAGTAACGAATATCCCAGTCAGGAACTAAAATAATACATAGTAACAAACCTGGAAGAATAACATCCGATTGCGACCTTGCCAACACACCAAAAGTAGACCAACTCCAACCGATACATAAATTAGAATAGAAATGTCGTAACACGGGAAGCGTTCGTCATGCGCTCACCGGTCCCGCAAGGTGGATGATATCACAGGTTCATTCAGTGTTACAATATGCAAGTGCACGTTTCATTAGCAATGTTTGTTTTGGCGACCATGCTTCTTTTAACGGTCACATAAAATTAAATGATAGGAATTTTGTGAATAGGGAAGATAAAAATGTAATTGGGTTGGAAATTACTACATTTATAAAAAAACGTAAAATTTTTTAAGTAAGAAAAGACAGAGTTTACAGACAAAGTTTTAGAGCAAAAATGGTAATCGAGTGGTAAAATTGGTTAAACAAGGTAGCAGATAGAGAACAGTGGCGATTGCTCTATCAACAAGAGTTGAGTCTACAATAATATAGGTAGGTAAAAAGGAGAATCCCGTTATACGGATAGGTTTTAGTATGTACAGGTACTAAATAATAAAGTGCTGGTCATCTCAGGCCAATGTTACTGCCAACTAAATAGATACGCTACTTTAATACTCGTTAAAATTTTACCGTGCAGGTACTGCAAAATATTATTTTAACAATGATAGGTATATAGTAATAAATAAAAACTGAAATCATATTTATATTTAGAAATAGATCTTTAATGACACTTTTAGTAGTCAATGTTTTGGCATTTTAAATATGCCATACCGAGGAAAAACACCTAGATCCTCTCAAAGATCACAATCTCTTTTAAAGTTCGTGAGTCTAACAATTTTAGGCAATGGGAATGCTTGGAAGCTTTGAGTTGACCTGTTCATGCATAGGTTTAGGGTAGATTTACTGTTTGGGTCCCATCCAACCTCCATGATTTTAACATATTGAATACACAAGACTGTATGATTGTAATAACAGGTCGATGAGCAGTCATGTGATTGTGCATTTACAGTACAAATCTTATTGCATGTTTAATCGAATCTTGCTATTACAGTGAAGACAGTTAAAATGTATGCTGATGCGCATGTCCCGTAAAACAAATCTTCAAACAATTCATACCTGAAACTGAAACGAGGCGTAAACTGACGTATGTGTCTACACGTACGTTCATGAAGCAGCTGAAACTATTTCACATTTAGCAAAGCTGCATCATGATTGACAGTAACACGCATGTCCCCAATAGTGATTGACGCGGTGTCCATGCACTACACCGCCTCAGAAATTATCGCTTTTGGCATACCACCAAACTCTATAACTTCACTGACTGACTACTAGTTATAGAACGAATACGATTTAGCTCTGTCTGCAAGACACATATACATTTCATCAAATATTTTATTAGCTCTGGATCTTTATGGGCTATATTTTCAATCCTTGACAAATTCGCTTGTCTTGCTCTACTACTCCGCTTATGTTACAGCATAAACAAAACGTTTTGTAATGAATTATTGGTAGCAAACAAACATCAATCAAGCTTTGTATTGGAGGGGGGACCGCCAAACATATCCTAAAAGATAGCGTGACTGTTGCCCGTAGAAGCTTCGAAGTAATTTGATAGGGTACTGATATGCGAGGCCATAACCAGGTAAAGTGAATCGAAAATAAAAATACAGTTGGTATTTCCGATGGAAACAAAAACTTGAATTAAACAAATATTATTTGCGTTGACAATTAATGAATTAAAAAATATTATTGTCCCTTTCCATGAAAATATTTCAAAAAATGATAATTGTAATATTATTTGAACTAATAAGTTTTTATTTATTAGTGTTTTCTTAGAGAATGGTGACATATCTTTTTAACTAAGTATAATATAAAATAACGATACTTATTGCTAAATCATTTTAAAACGCTAAGCATAGCGCGAAAACGGAATACAAATTCCTCATAGAATCAACTGGGGCAACCAAAAATATACTTATATTCAAGGAAAATCCACTTCCATAACTTAAAGGCTTCACCTTTTCCACGTCATAACACATTATCTTAGGCCATGAGAAGCCATCAAGAGTTACCACGGGTGTAAGACTGTGGGCGTAGTGACGTACATGAAAGCAATTTGCGAGTGTTCAATTTTCCACATGATCGCCCAACAAGACGTGTTGGCGAAACATTAATGGCACTTACGTGAAAGAAAAGATCAAATTATGATAAAGATTTTGCTTCGAGAAAATTTTGTGTACCGTGCCCTATTTAAATTTGGTTCAATAAAGGGAATATTCCATGAATTTTAAAAATATGTTATGTGTGGTTAATTCGGATATGTTGATGACTAGCTCTACGCCAGCGGCATCGCTCGCGTGGTCCTATAAAATATAGCCTATTACTATGTTACTCTGTAAAGACGTAGCTTTCTAATAGTTTCAGAGCCTATTCAATTCAAACAAAATCTTTCCTCTTTATAATATTACTTTCATCGATTAAATTTTCATAATAACTAATTATCTATTTTAATAATAGTAATACATAATAAATCTCATTATCCTTACTATTATTATAAATGCGAAAGTAACTCTGTCTGTCTGTCGCGCTTTCACGCCAAAACTACTAAACCGATTTAAATGAAATTTGGTACAGAGATAGTCTAAAGCCTGAGAAAGAACATAGGTACTTTTTATCGCGAAAAAAGGACCGTAAGGGGTTGAAATAGGGGATTAAAGTTATAAGAAATACCTAGATCACGCGGGTGAAGCCGCTGGCGGAAAGCTAGTAACCCTATAAATCCCAATATTTTCCCTTTAATAAGATGCTGCCTAACATAAACATTTTCTCCAGAATCACAGCGCGTTTAAATGTAAACATACATTCTGATATACACAATTAAACACCCAGTCCAGGAACAACTAGGTGTAAGTCATACAAAAATGTATTCCGATCCTGCGCAAGCGACTGCTGCATTAATTAAGCCATCAACATTAGTTACAGTATTTAAAACAAACTTTCTGAAAATAATTAGGCTCCAGAATGATACAATTAAAACTTTTGCGATGTGCTTGTCAGAATTGAAACCATAACTTGACTCCTTAATGGTACCATATTAAGCGAAATTAAAGCGAAATGTAGTCAATATTTCACAAAATAATCACACATATGTGTCCCTGTCTCCATCCCAACGCGTAATGATTCAAACCGTAACGAGCAAATGAGTATCGTCACTATATCTGATCAACCAGTAAATATAGCCCAGTCTGTTTGTTTGTATACTGCTGCAATTTGTTTGTTGCCTGCAATTTGGCAGCAGCCCGTGAAATTTTTGCGATGTGATGAAATCTACAAAAACGTGGGAGAAAGTCCAGAGGTAAACGAAAATTGCAGCTAATTCCTGTTTGGTAACGTCAAAACAATTTTAAAAAAGAACGCGATAAAACATTGCGAGATGCAGAAACAGTTTTGGATTTTAAATTTTGTAGCAAACATATTCAGTAACATAGAGCAGGTGACAAACTTAATATTGTCATAATAGGTAAGAACATAGTACAAAAAAAAATGGTAAGAGTAATAGATATGTACTTAAATATTAATAATATTATAGTGACAACGACAACTAAACATCACAACAACAGCGACAGAGATAGCCTAAAACCCTCGTGAGTCAAAGGTTCACCAATCGTCTTTTAACTGACATGGACGATAAAAATAACATAATGCGTCACGTCATCCATCACGTTCGAGCATTCCAGCTTCCTAGACCAGACGTTACTAAGCTTTGAATCACACGCTCTCGAATATCGATATTGCTCCAGAATTAGGAACTAGTTCTAAAATTATTTCATCTTGCATAAACCCACCTGTGTTTACCGCACAACGATGAAATTTACTGACGTCTTTAGGAATTTTGAGCACATTGGAAATACGAACCGAGAATTTACGTTCCAAGTCTATATGACACTTATTTTTTCTCATCAATATTATTCTAAGTAGGTATAATTCCGTTTGGCAACACACCATAAAATCGTCGTTACCTATAAACCTTTTAACGATTTTAAAAACCGATGCCTAGTCACATTGCAGTCGATGTTCCATGATTATGTGACATTTTGATGATATGTACAATCAAATTGAAAACGAACAACCAGACAACAAAGGTTGAATTTCTGTCTCACGGTACTTTTCTACAAAATTCTTCTATGGCAGTACAATATTTTACTGCAAAATGCATAACATCGCTCATGCCATACTTTTAGTTTAAAGATTATTACTCCATAAAACCAGCTACACTAGACATAATTACACCGGACTTAAGAATTAATGAATCATATCGTTTAGATGCGAGTCCAAAATATACTTAGAACGTTAAATGAACATAAAAATGTCATCATTTTCAGTTCTATTATGAAATTTCTTTTGTTATGCAGCAAAGTAGGTAACCTCGTTTAGCGTTTATTTTCATTCGCAATAAACTTAATCCTCGTAGGTTTCTTGGATTAAATTGTTAACTAGAACTAAGCATAAGGCTTTTATTCAGAGACGAAACTAAGCGTAAACTTACGCTTCCTTATGTCAAATTTGACATACGGAAGCGTTACTTTACGCTTAGCGTCGTCTCTGAATAATAGCCTAAGGCTGAGATTCAGAGAAGAGACTCAGCATGAACTTACGTTTCCGTATTATTATTATTTATATATTTTTTTTTAATGTGGAGGTCGACTGGCGAGCAGGGCGAGCGGTGGCTTAGTGGTCAGAGCGTCTGGTGTACCGAACCAGGAGGCGCAGGTTCGAATCCTGCCCGCCCGCCGATTTTTTCCTTCATTAAAAATAACTTGTAATCTTAGCATGGAAAATGCTTAAAAAATACAAAAAGATAGAATTTCCGTATGTCAAATTGTAATACAAATTTGACATACGGAAGCGTTACTTCACGCTTAGCGTCGTCTCTGAATATTAGCCTAAGATTCGTTTCATTTCTACGAGAACCAGGACATGTTAACTACAATAAAATTACAAAGAAACCATATCTCTACCACTCACCTTGCAATAACTGAATCGTCGCCTGATACTCCGCTAGCTTTTCATCCACGTAGCCTTCCTGTGACTGCTGAGCTATGATCTCCGCTGTAGAGGGACCTCGTTCCTCCTCATCTTCCTCATATATCATGGGCCGCGGCGGCGGAGGCGGCTCCAGCGGCACTCCCGCGTAATCGTACTCGCGGACCGGCTCGTAAGGTGACGAGTAGTAGTACTCAGGACTTTGCCCCAATATAGGCGACATCGGATAAGGAGAGATGGAAAAATGAGAACTAGGCGATGGCGAGTGCTGTCGTAAATTGTGAGGGGAGTGCAGAGGTCGAAACGGTTTTGGGGATGGATGGACTGGTGGTGGAGTTACGATAGCTGTGGAGTGCCTGGGTCCTGAGATGAGCGGGGGTGGGCTGGGGGCCCATGGTGAGGGGGGACGGTAGTTGAGGGGGGAGGCGGGACCCGGAGGCCGCGCGCGACCTCGCCCCGGCGGCTGCGACATCTCGCGGATTGATTCACGTCAACCCGGTGTCACGCCACCATGTGCATCGCTGCAACAACAGATAAACATCGGTTAAGACAAATGCAATCATATTTTATTTATTTAAGAAAGCAGATATAGCCTAGAAGCAAGAGCGGTGGTATATCGCTTTATATCGACTTTGTCTGGGTGTTTCTTACGTATAATAAGTATGTATTTACAAAAAAAAAAGTAGATAAGTATTATATCCATTGTCTAGTACCCATAGTACAAGCTCTGCTTAGTTTGGGACTAGATAATGCTGTGTAAAAATGTCCCCAAAATAATTAATACTTATATACTTTTTTTTGTAAATATATACATAAAATACATATTATGAAACACCCAGACAAACACAAACACTTAAGTTCATCACAATAAATGTTTGTGTTCTGTGGGAATCAAACCCACGATTCTCGAATCGTGATCAGCAGTCCGGTACTCAACCCACTCGACCACAGACGTCGTCTGTTTAATTTATATTTTAAGAATTGAAGGACCGCACCTCTAAATTTACCCGATATTTTAATTATCCACTCTTGAGTGCTAAAGAATGTCATTATTAAGTTTGCCTTGTGTACCATTTCTACACAAAACAAAATTATCTTATTGTTTATCCAGTAAACGAAAACACTGATTTCAACAACAAAGAGAGACTCCATAAAGGCAGCAAGAACTTCAAATGTATCTTATCTAATAGTGGTACTAAGTATAGTAAGTATTTATTTAAGGCACATAAACAATGATAACACAAACCCTAAAAATATAAGGTACATAGATATAGTGTTTGATATGTGTGTTTTAAATAAATGTTATTTCTTTCTTTCTATAGTCTAATGCTATCATCAATAACAGACATCCACAATATGAAAAATAAAATTTAAATTGGAACTTATCCACAATTATGAAAAATATAAAAGAAAAGTAAAGTATAACTTGTCTGAATTATTATCATATGGCAATACATAAGCAAAGGCATGCAGATTACAACACAGTCTTCGAATTTTAAAAGCAACACCAGTTAATAGAAATACCACAAACTAAAGGACTCGCTTCAAATCTATTCCTGTTCGTATTCTCAAATCTATT
Organism: Acronicta psi; assembly: GCA_946251955.1. Classification (NCBI taxonomy): domain Eukaryota; kingdom Metazoa; phylum Arthropoda; class Insecta; order Lepidoptera; family Noctuidae; genus Acronicta; species Acronicta psi. The sequence continues at coordinate 13,837,509 of OX276475.1, read as the reverse complement.
TTAGGGTCTTCGGAAGGGGTTAAGACCCACATTTACACGGCAATATACAATACGCACGAAACAGATGCCCCGATACTTTTATTAGGTACAAATGGCTTCTTAAGTGTATTTATTGAATCGTGATAATCTTGAAATGTTGTTGCAGTGGTTCGAGGCCGACAAAAGAATTTTCAGAGCTTCACATTACCTCTTGCCAAATGTTATACAAGTATGTTTGGAGGGAAAACAAGGCAAAAAACAATTACATATGTATGTGTCGGTCACTCAGTTATGAAGCTAAAGACTTTGAGAATTACATTGTCACAAAAAATCACCCGACTGTGTTTTTTTTGAGCTTCTTAGCTTTATACGAGTACTAGCTGACCCGCGCAACTTTGTCTGCGCCAAATTGGTTGTTACCGGTTCCGTTGTAGGACCTACAGGGCCGGATTTAGAGTTGTGAAGGCCTCGGGGCAACATAGGAATAGAGCCCCCCCCCCCTGGCCCCCAAATTATTATCCAAATAAAATGAAAAAAAAAACTGTCGTTTTTCAATAAGTAATCATAATCATGTTTGTATAAAGGTAAAGGTAGAACAGCGAAAAAAAAAATATATATTAAGTTATTTACTAGTTGGAATTTAAAGGGTTTTTTTATGTGTCTATTGTGAGGGCCCCTCTTTTGGCCCTGAGGACCTAGGACTCGATTGTAGTGCCACCTACCGGGCCCAATTGTATTTCAAAACTATCGAAGAGCCCACTGAAACGCATAAATTTATATGTATAGATAAAATTCTACAAAAATACCTAGCGATTGTAGCTCCACTTACCGGTTCCAAAAATAAAAAGTAGTGTATAGCCTTAGTGAGCAGTTATAGCCTAGAGATATGACCACTGGATTGCCAAGTCGTCAGGTCTCGAGTTCGAGCCCAAAGGTACCTTTGGCTTTTCGTAATCATGTATCACTCGCTTACAACGGTAAAGGAATATCGTGAGAAAACCTGCACGCCTGAGAGATTTTCTCGACGGGGTGTGAAGTCTGCCAACCCGCACTATTAGGCCAGCGTGGTGGACTATAGCCTAACCCAGGCTATAGGCTATATAGTCCACCACGCTGGCCTAGTGCGGGTTCACACGCCTTTCTACACGCCTCTTCACGTACGAGATACCCGTGCCCAGTAGTGGGATGATTAAATAAATAAATAAATAAATAAATATCCTGGGACATTTTTACACAGCATCATCTAGTTCCAAACTAAGCAGAGCTTGTACTATGGGTACTAGACAATGGATATAATACTTATATACTTTTTTTTTGTAAATACATACTTATAATACATAGAAAACACCCAGACAAACACAAACACTTAAGCTCATCACAATAAATGTTTGTGTCCTGTGGGAATCGAACCCACGACCTCGTGATCAGCAGTCCGGTACTCGAACCACTAGACCACAGACGTCGTCGAAGATTAATAAGTTGATGATGATAATATAGCATTCAGGGATAATAATATATACCTTTATAAAGATCCCAATCTTGCCTAAGCACACACAAGGTCCATTATGGATAATGCAACTCAAATTAATCTTGGCTTAATAATGGCTTTGGTAACGGCCTAATGGTCGTAAACGCGACTGCTACGCTCGAGGTGCTGGGTTTGACTCACAGGTTAAGCAGATGTTGAGTTTTCTTTTGAAATTCTCAGTAGCAGCTCGTCACCTAATTGCTTGCGTTAAACCGTTCTCTTTGGATAAAGTTGGACTGATTAAAATAAAAAAACTATATTTAACTACAGTAATGTGTCTGCTCCACACAACCCTATTACATTTATTTACAGTATTTGGTACAACTGGGTCAGTTTCACCAAAATAACTGTTGAAAGAATCACGATTTAAAAAGTTTTAATTATCATGTTTTGAAGGTTCAGTTCATTTTTAAATGAAGTTCACTAGCTTGGCCTACGCTCTGGCAGTGGGCCAAGCTACTAGTAACACAAACGCATTCAGAACCACACAGTCATAGAGGAAAAATATGTGTTCTGAATTATTGTCAGGGTACATCAAACCTGCTTTCCGTACCTATCCACCATGGGGTAAAAATTTAAACGCATTGCTTTTTACCCGACTGCCAAAGGAGGGTTATGTGTTTGACGTGTATGTATGTATGTCCGTTCCTATATTCGCTCGTAACTACTCAACGGCTCAACCGATTTAAATAAATGATACATCATTGGATTCGTCTTGATGGCAGGAGTATCACTGGGTACACTGTCAAAATGGCGGACAATATGGGCTTGAATGTGTGGTCTGACTTTGAAAATCATCTTAAGGTGTATATTTTTTCTTTTTAAATGATCATTTAGGATCTATTGAAGTATTGGATGATACTTTGATGATTTAAAAACAAAAAAGTATGAAAAAAAAACGAATTATTCAATGAAAAGAAAAACCCGACTGCGTTAAAAGTACTAACCAAAAGTCCAAAAATAAGCCTTAAATGCTGGAAAATGTATTGCAGTTATTCGCTCGTATATTGTGAACCATACTGAATTATAAATAAAACTTTTTCGTTGCTTGTCCCCGACTGCAATACATTTTTCAACATACAAGGCTTGTTTTGAATTTTTAGGTAGTACTTTTTTACATAAATGTAAAAATTATGGAATTAGCTGTAATCTTGCCTAGTGAACGAAAGGCATAAAAAATATAGGTCAAACATTGCAAAAAGTTATGATAAAACAAGTTTGCAATAAATCCTCATTAGTAAACCAGTGTTGAGAGTAATAAAAATAAAATAAAAAATACTTCAACAAAATTATTTTTCCGAGAACAAGCATGTAAAAAATAAAATGCTTTTTGATCTTTGAACTGTTACTGAAACGAGTTTCTTGGGAAAGTTTATGCAATCATTGTGCGGGATGTAGGACTTACGAGTGATTCAGTGGGCTATCAAGTCTGCGACCTACTGACTCTTTGATAAATGTTGTCCTAGTTTTGGTACCATGATGAAAAACATTTCAAATCTGTACCTAAATCAAATCTCTTCCAACTAGCCTTTTAACCAACCATGTTGGGGTTGCTTCCAGCCTAACCAGGATTCGGCTAAATATCAGTATTTTACACGGAGCGACTGCCATCAGACCTCCGCAACCCAATTAAATAATAATAAATAATAAATCTTGGGACATTTTTTTTACACAGCACCATCTAGTCCCAAACTAAGCGGAGCTTGTACTATTGGTACTAGACAATGGATATAATACTTATATACTTTTTTTTGTAAATACATACTTACTTTTAATACATAGGAAACACCCAGACAAACACAAACACTTAAGTTCATCACATAAATATTTGTGTCTTGTGGGAATCGAACCCTACCACTAGACCACAGACGTCGTCTGGTAAATATGGTAGATATTTCCCGTTATTTTCGTAATGTTCCTGATCCTAAGGCCATGATGCATAGGACAAGTGATGGGAAGTGCGATTTTTAACCCCCAACGCGAAAACGACGGGGTGTTATAAGTGTGACGTGTGTGTGTGTGTGTGTGTGTGTGTGTGTGTGTGTGTGTGTGTGTGTGTGTGTGTGTGTGTGTCTATGGCATCGTAGCTCCCGAACGGATGAACCGATTTTGATTTTGTTTTTTTTTATTTGAAAGGTGAAGTAGTCGGAAGTGTTCTTAGCTATGTTTGATGAAAATCGGTCCAAGATGGCCGCCGCCACAAAATAGCGAATTACATATTTTTTCACAACTCCCTCAATATGGGTATCAAAGGGCTTAACTAGGAAAATACTATACACTATGATAAATTTCAAATCAAAGATGGCCGGCACCACAAAATGGCAAATTACATTTCAGTTGGGGGTTTTTAAATTTTTTAATTTAGGTTAGGTTTTTAGTCGGTACGGATCAGCCTATGTTCAGTCAGCCTATGATCAGTCTATGTTCCATTTTCCGGAACAAATAAGTTGTTCAATGGGCTCCGAAATGACTAAACGATTTGAAAAATATTTACCTACCAAGTAACATAGGCACACACTTTTTGACTTTTCTAAACTTAGACATTTATAAGAAAAAAGTAACATAGGCACACACTTTTAGACTTTTCTTAACAGACATTTATAAGATAACACCCAGACCACAGCTGACAAAAAGCTAGTACGTAATATAAAACTTGGTTTTGTGAAAGAAAGCGTCAGCCTCCACACGATTGAAATTCTAAATCTGCTATAGAAAGAACCTTGACATAAATTATTATTAAAACTTAGTTACATCTCAATCCATATGCTTTGATATTCCTAATTTTGATATCAAGCAAATAAAAAACTCTTAGCGAAGATAGTTAGATCAAAATTGATTTTGAAATTTCAACAATGGCTAAGAAAATCGGTGTTACGTCAGAAAAACGTAATAAAGTTAAAAGAAAAGATACAGAATTAGCAATACATCATGGACGGAATAGGATTTTGGTTCTAATTCCGTCGATTATATCACTGCAGAAAGCGCTGCCAATGCTCCAGTGTATTAGCTCCAGCTGAGCTTGACATGGTGATCTAGAAAAACTGATTTTAGACCTGTCAGAGACTAGAAAATCTTTTTTTTTATTTTTAGTTTTAGTTTGAGATGGTAGAACTAATACTGGTGGTTCGTCGAATATCATGTTGCAAAATTATCTGTTGCTAGGCAATTAGATAAGTACTAAGCTTTGTAGGTTAAGTGAAGGAGGCCTAACTGAGGTCAAGATGCCTACAACAGTAACAACTGAGGTCAAGATGACAACGCGCTAGTAACTAATAATACTAAATTTACTAGCGTCTATGTTTTTATACAAGGCGGAAGGGACATCGACGCACATCCGAATACCATGAGGTCAGAACATGATTCTGGACCCCCCTGCGTTGAAATTTTCCGTAACTTTTTTCATAAATTTTTCGATTTTTTCTGCAGTTATTTTTACTTAAACGTGTAAAAAATCATTATTTATATCTACCCAAACTAGATTTATAATTAATCATTATTTTATTTATTTCGGATCCCGCGTGCGATAACATTCACCGCGGAGCGTTATAATCGAGTTTTTAGCAATACACTGCGCGCTCATAAATGTCAATACCTATCTGTAATAACCGATCATTTTCTACATGAATGACCTAGGTCATTTTATTTTTGACCTCGAGTGAAACCTTGTCACAACGTTTGTGCGTCGATATCCCTTCCACCTGATATGTTATTTATTGTACACGTTCGTACACGCCCAGTTCCCTGGTCCCATGTTATAAGCGGCCCAGCCTATTGTCATCAACCAGGAACAACTCCACACTCCGAGCTGCTACTGGGAAACTACAACACTGCTCGACACGGCAATCGAACCCAGGACAGCAGCAGGCGCGCTTGTGGCTTATACTAGACAAAGAAGACACTCAAGCAGTAAATAACTTTCAGCCATCAATATTATAACGGTTTCCATTACGACGTTAGCAAGGTGTTTTCCACATTGATAATATTTATCGGATTTTCACATGAAATATTTTATAAACACTATCGATTATATTTTTTTTGTAACTTTGATGGGTGCCCACGCGCACGCCCACAACATTTTTATAAAAATATAAACATAACATTCGTGATTTACCGATCTCCTGTTTCACGGGTGAAATATTTTTGAGTTTATTTTTGTTAAAGTGTCAAGTTTATAAATACCAACATGCTTTTAATCCCCAAAGGATTAGGCAAAGGTGTACCCGTGTACACCCACAGTTCAACGGTATATTTAGGTCCCATATAATAGGGGGCCTATTGCCATCAAACCGGGCACAAATCAAAACTTTCAGTGTTAGATAGCCCATTTATCGGGGAAGGCTATAGGCTATATATAATCAAGCTACGACTAATCGCAGAAGCGAAGCGAAGCGGAGTAGCAATGAAAAATTTTGCAAAAACGGGGGTAAAATTCCACCATAAGACCACGCGGGCGAAGCCGCTGGCGGGAAGCTAGTATGTCATAAAATCAATAAAAGTACATTTATTAATAGCTAATGGGACATCATAAGAATGTTTATATCACAGGGCCTATTAAATAAAAGTCACCTGTCGCCATCGATCATTCAAATTATTTCTAACATGCCATAAGCCATTACAATCGTTGGCATGTTTCTCCAGCATCTTACATAAGGGGTCTCCACTCTGGCACGGTTGGAGGCCGGCCAGACCCCGTGCATTGCCCAAAGAGTAATTTTTTTGACGTACGCCCGTCTGGCCGGCGGCCATTCTTGACGCCATCTTGGCGTAAGTTCGTTGACTATTTTGTTATGCAAAACGTTTTAACATGCATCAGAAAAATCTAGATTTATGTTTTTACCAGCGTTCCGCCAGCGGCTTAGCTCGTGTTGTTTGGGTGTTTCTCATAACTTTCATCCTCTATTTCAACCCCTTACAGCCCTTTTTTCGCATTAAAAAGTATGCCTATGTCCTTTCTCAGGCTCTAGACTATCTGTGTACCAAATTTCATTAAAATCGATTCAGTAGTTTTGGCGTGAAAGCGACACAGACAGACAGAGCTACTTTCGCAATTATAATATTAGTAACGATAATTAAATGAAAACAGAAAGGACAAGTACAAAAAAATACAAATTTAAGATCAGAATAAGAATAGGTTTATTTGGAATTGAATTTGAATTGATTGAAGATAAAGGAGAATGGCGAGATCAAGTGTAATTCTGGACATCTCTCCTCTTTAAAACGTTGTAGAACAATAAAAAACTAACAAAAACGCAAATACAGTAGTAAAGCAAATGTAGTAATATCATCAATCAATCATAGAAGTTCGGAGAAAAAGAAAATCTAATAATACCTATATCTAATCGTCTTAACGCAAGATATAAGCTATCTCTATTCCAAATTTTACAGCCAAATCCATACAGCCGTTGCAGCGTGAAGAAGTAACAAACATCTAAACAGACACACTTTCACATTCGATATATTAGCAGGGTTTTATTTGCTCTGATTATCGTCAGTTATCCACTTTTCAAATCTAAGATCGGTAACAAGCCGCCTATGTAAAAAGCTTTTTACGTTACTTCAGAAGATTTTCGCCCGATCCGTTCTAGTTTCAGTCTTGTCATTGAAAGCTTTGTTTCTAAACACTTTTTTCATTCCCCTGACATTGGCACGTGTCCAGTTTAATTTATTTGTCGGTTATGTCTTTCAAAATATCTCCATTGCAGTGTGCAACCGACGTGAAGTTCCTAACGATTGATTATTTATAAACATTAGCTCATTTTTACATTACTACTTGATTAATGATTACAAATTTAAGTTGGATCAAAAGTTTGTTGTGCATTATGATTTGTGTAAAAATATTTCAATTAAGAGGTAAGTGCAAATTGAAATTCAAATATTTAAACTTCAATTAGACCATATAAATAATGAGGATAATGCAGCTTGATGTGTAGATGCAGATATTAAAAAGTAGATATTAGAATTGAAAAGATAGTTATAGCATTAAAAGCCGACCAGCCCTGAGAAAAGAAAGTACACAAGTTCAAATCATGCCAGGAATAAATGGATAAAAGGACATACAACGCCGAACCCTAATCCTAGATTAGGACAAGGGAAGGTGTATGATGATGATAAATTTAAAAAAATATATTTATTTGTTACTAGTTTAAAAAATATAGTGGTAAGTGGCAATTATCACACTAGCAACACTAGTAGTACTACTAGCTTGTAGTTTGGTATATATTTATACCTACCTATTGATATAAATATTGTTTTGGGTCGTAATATAAAACTACTCCTAATAAATCATAAATAGAACGAAACACCTATGAGTGTGCGACCCAATTCTCTGTGGTTTTGTTTAGACTGCACATAGTAGGTATCATCTGTTTGAATTCAGTTTAGCCTCTGATGAATTGGATTAGATCAATAATATAATTCCGAGTATTAGTGCGGACGATGCCAAAGGTACGAGGAAGATACCAATCGATCAAGTCGTCATAGATTTTGAAGATTTGTAAGAGACATTACCGAATGTATAAATATCGTGTGATGCAAGCATGGATGAAATCGTTAAAAACATCGAAACGACAATATTCTCTCTTTCATAACTTTGTCAAAGTTACATACTTCGGAAGTTTGAAATATTACATTTGAAGGATAAATTTATCGCCCAGATACGTGTTAAAATAATTAGGGCCTGTTTCACAGATGAGTTCCCGTAAAATTAACAAAAAATTTTTTCCCTAAAAATGTTGTTTCATTTTTTATTTTCGGCAGTTAGCGGTATCGGCAGTGTTTGTGAAACAGGGATGTAATAATTGAATTACTCTGGTCACTTAGCAATTATTTAAAATCTCGACGAATTCTGATAAAAATCGAAATACTTAGTAATATAGGCACTGAAAAGGGCCATTCATAAATATATTTAAAGTATTGAAATGTTTGAGTTTTTGGCCATTCACGCGGCCCATCATCAAACAATATCATGATGCAGTTCAATACTGTATTTAAAGCTTAGGTACTACAGTTTAAATATCGCTGAAATTTTCCCTAACACATAAAAATATAAGTACTTTGTTCCTTCAGCTTAAGTATATAGGTACCTGCTACAAAGTTTCATCACAAAATACCCACAAAAAATTGCCTCTTATTAAAGTTTGTTAGTAAACAAATAAAAGGGCAACTTTGTTTACTTTATGCACGTGCTGTTCATTAAAGCTAAACAAAGTCTTGGGCGAACTTCGTAAGAAAAACGTGAGCAAATGGAAAAACTCTCCTAACTTGAGAGGATTGAAACCAGAACACGTGGCGCAGAAACCTATAAAGATTTGCTCATAACAAAAAAAAAACACAAAACGTTTTTGGTATTGTGTTTAGCATAATTAGGCTGAGCAATCGGTTTCTATCTTTTTGTATTTTTTAGCATTTTCCATGCTAAGATGATAATAAGCACCAGTTCTTTAAATGAAGGAATGTTCGGTTTCTAATATATCTCTGATCCCTATCTCTCTTCAAATTCTCGAAATTAATTTATTGCCAGCCATGCTTGACAACAAAAAAAGTATTTATGGCTCATAGTGACACAATAGAATTTCCTAGCTTGTAGTAAGTAATGACTAGGTAGCACCCAATACTAAGAGAGGTAGGGCACAGCCATTTAAAGCTCAAATCTGAATCAGCCCGTCTGTGGAAGTACCTCAATGTTACAGAAAACTGCAGCCAAATAACACACTTTATTGTGTGTTGTGTTCCTGCAGTGTGTAAGGTCGCCAGAGCTTCTTCTAAGGATGCGCTGCGATGGCAGCAAGAGGAATATTCCCTTAAACTATCGGCGCAGTGAATCCTCCATAAGCCTCTAAGAGGTTTTTGCAGGGTTGGCAATGCGTGAGTGAGGCTGCGGTAACCGTCTAAAACTCCCGAAGTTGAAACGCAGCTCAAAGTATGATTATCGCAATCACACAACGTTGTCGCCTCGTTTATTTTGGTACACTCGTCATAAATACACTCATTACACTCGAAATGCAAATGATCTAATGAATGATGCAACCTTGACAGACGATAACAAGCTCTAAATACTGTTCTGGAGAAGTGTATGCAATACGAAAGAATTATCACAATTCCCATAGTGTTCTTATGATACTAAGGATGCAATATTGTTCGAATCGACAAACGAATAGAAAGAAAATATATGGAAATGATATTAGTGACAGCTCGATTTGTCGAAAGCTTGTGTCATTTCCATACATTTTGTTTCTACTGATCTAATTTATAAATCTCAAGAACCAATGCGTTGCCTCTGACATTTTGAAATTATTTGGATAACTGTTGGCAACCGCAACCTGTAGTTACCAGCAACACCAGTAGCATCACTAGCGCGGTGTCATCTTGGACTCATGTTTTTTTATTGCCTACAGTGACAGACGAGCAACGATGGTAAGTGGTAACCGCCGCCCATGGACATCAGTAACATCGGGGACAGAGCTGTGCCGCCACCTGCGGTGTGTTTTCTGAGAGTTCTTCTTAAGCCTCGTTTGAAGAAGGACATGTCATAGCGCACGCGAAACACCGCAGCAGGTAGTTTATTCTAGAGCCTGCTTGTTACTGCGTCACATCAAGCCGTGCCGAGGAGCCAATGGGGATCGACTCCGTCCTTCAGCAGTGGCCCCCACCTTCGGGCAACTCCGCCGGCAACACTCACTCGCCGTTACCGAACCGCGCACACGCATCGGTCGTCTTCCTATATTACTTGCGCCTATCGATAATTATACAGTCTATTTACCGAAGTATAGCAGTTTTATTCACTAGTCGAGACCTCCAGCATACAACTGGAGCTTGACTCTTTACATGATAGTGCGGGATAGGATTGATTTTTGGAAGCAGACTGTGCTGGACGAGATCAAGGTAGGCCCAGTAATGTCATCGGCTACATTGCCCTTCAAATCGGAACACAATAATTTAATTATCACTCGCTAAAACGATGAACAAAATTATCAAATCGGCAGGAAGCCTACATTCTTGAGAGACTCGACGGCGTGTGAAGTCTGTCAACCCACATTACGCCAGCGCTACAAAGTTGCTGCTGTAGTAATAAGCTCAAAATCAGGAAATGATACTAGCATGTGCATAAGTATGCGAATCATTTACGAAATTAAAACACATAAAAACAGTTCGCAACATTGTCATCATAACATAGAAATTACATTTCAAAACGGCAAGGTAACCATTTTCAGTTTAATGGCAAAATATGACGAGGAACAATATGAGCCATTTCCTTCACTACGTTTAGTGGCAGTATCGATTAACTTTAACTCGATCGAGTTTGTACATAATGAGGTTTGAATCACGGTGCAATGCAGAACGTAGATAAAGCAATTACCGGTGGTCTGTGTAACATCAAAGGGCCTGTTTGTATTACTCTATTCGTAGGTATATCGTCGTTTTTCTCAAAGGTATTCTTAACTGTGTTAAACATACAACAATACATGTAGGTAGCAGTATGTGCAGTATTCTCCGGGCCTAGAATCTGAACCGATCATAATGTACTGATTTCTGACACTTACGCGAATACTAGACATTGAAATAAAACTACTTTTTACGGATCGGTAAAAAGTAGTTTTATTTCGATCATAATGTGTTTAGATTTTTGAAGTGAAACCTTTTTTAGGCGCGTTGAACACATTTTGGGTGAACAAAAATCATGGAACTCGCGTCATCGTCACCGAACGCTTTTTATGAGCTATACCGTGTATATATGTGTACTTTGAAAACTTCTTAAGGTGTTTTTTTTTTAATCTTAGATAGGCTTGCGCTTGACCACACTCGCCTGATGCTAAGCAACGATGTGGTCTACGATGGAGCGTGCTTGCCTAGAAGAAACCGATTCATTCTCGTCTTGAAGACACCCAAATTATAAGTCTCGGGGAACAAAGATACCGGCAGTGAGTCCCACAACAGAGCAGTTCGGCCTACATATGTGAAGGCATAACGTTCAGTGCGAGATTTAGGCAGTTCCACCATGTAGCGGTGGCGCCTTACCTTCTTCTTTCATCATCATCATATTAGCCAAAAGAGGTCCACTGCTGAGCAAAGGCTTCCCCATAAACTCCCACAACGTTACATGCCGAATGCATCCAACCCCAGCGCTTAGTCTTCACTTCTAGGGAATTCTTTCTACCTTACTGTCTGGGGCCAAGGAGGTAGGATCTTATTAAATTTTCTAGGGTAAAGTAAAACTTTATATATATTATATATAACTAAACTATAACTTTATTTAACACTAGCTTTTAGTCGGTTGCTTTTCAGCTTTTAGCCAGGACTTTCATTTCCTATTTCAACCACTTACAACCCTTTTTTCACATTAAAAAGTAGCCTATGTCCTTTCTCAGGCTCTAGACTATCTGTGTACATCGACGGCATGGAAAGTCTGCCAACCCGCATTAGGCTAACGCCGTGGACTATAGCCTAATGCCTCTCATACTGAGAGGATACCCATGCCCAGCAGTGGGACAGTATATATTATAGGTTGATGATGATGAAGTAAAACTTCTGTAAATCTAAGTATAATTCAGTCAAATTAAAACACAAATTTCTAAATATCCACTTTTTCACTTAAAATTCTTCCACACTAAGCTTCTGCAAACACAAATTCGCAATTACTAACATAATCCATTATGAAAAAAACGCATGAGATTTATAATCGTAACTAATGCGTGTTTTAGAAGCTTCTAGGCTCTTTCAGTTAAAAAATATCGAGACAGGAACATGAAAGAAACAAGCTGAAAAAAGTGACGATAATAGCAAATTCGCGTGACTACCGGCCTGGTGACGCCAATCAGAGTGAAAAGACGTGGTTGACTGAAAAACTAAGGAGTTACCCTTTTTGCAGAATAATACGACGACTACAGACGACACACGACGTCTGTAGTCTAGTGGTTCGAGTACCGGACCTGATCACGAGGTTGTGGGTTCGATAATTCCCACAAGACACAATATGTGATGAGTATAAGTGTAATTTATTTATGTAATTAATTTACTAAATTAATTTTAGTACCTAAGGAAATGTAAGTAATAGCAAAAACATTCAAAAGCATTGTAAAAAAATTAAAGGTGATGTTCAAATATAAGATATTTTTATTGCATTGTATTAAAAAAAAACAATAATAAAGTTGTATGTACAAAGAAAAAGGATAGGTGTATTACATTCATAGTACAAGCTCTGCTTAGTTTGGGACTGTGTAAAATGTCCCAAAATATTTATTTAAGTATTAATATTTATTTTAATACATTTGACATTGCCTTTTTCACCTAATGGTCCTAAGGGGGTACGATTCCCAAGTCGAGCAAAATGTTGTTAGGTTTTTCTACAAAATTCTCAGTACTTAGCAGCTCGAAGTTTGAAGTTGTGCTCCACTCGCCCCGTATTACATGGGACCTATAACCGGGCACAAATCTATACTCCAAGCTGTGACAACTTTGCTTGATCTGAATTGAACCTGGAAAATCTTCTACGTAATTTAACAGCTTTGTAATTGTTCCCATAAAACCTATCACTATCGAATCGTTTACAAGATATTAAGGTACCAAAATAAACTTTACATCAAGTGATCAAAGATCGCTTTACGATGTTGTAATGGATCTTCAAACTTCAGTAAGATGTATTTTTTAACAAGCTTTGTTTATTTTACAATACACAACATTAAACATCATGATGGTGCTCGGCTTCGATCGCGAGGTAAGCAGAGATGTCAGTGTCATACATCTTTGATTTTATCTATAAATGCGAAAGTAATTCCGTCTGTAAGTTTGCTACCTTTTAATGCTTAAACAACTGAACAATTTTGATGATACGAGAAACGAGACCCAACATGAACTTATGCTTCCGTATGTCAAATTTGTATGACAATTTGACATACGGAAGCGTAAGTTCATGCTGAGTCTCTTCTCTGAATCTCAGCCTAAGGCTAACATTCGACGCTCAGCGTAAAGTAACGCTTCCGTATGTCAAATTGTAATACAAATTTGACATACGGAAGCATTACTTTAGCATATTACGCTTAGGATCGTCTATGAATATTAGCCTAAGACTTTCCTGTATCTTGGGTGCGTTTACAAACACAATTATTCACTTATGCAAGCACCCAAAACCCAAAGTACCTAGGTCATAAAAATATTTTGTTGTGTGTGGGTATCACACCCACGCGCATCAATTGCGCTACCACCACAAACATGCTGTCAAAAACAGTTTTATCTTTTATTTTAAATAAGCGGTGCGTTGCAATGCTTTAGTTTATTGTTTTTTAGTCCTGGGTTTGATTGCTAGGTCGAGCAAAGTGTTACAGGGATTTTCTATGAAATTTTCAGTGGCAGCTCAGTTCGGTCTTGTCAGTTAGGTCATGGACCATAGTAGCTCATATAGCATAGTAGCTCTGCTAAGCTTGGGACTAGATGGTGCTGTGTAAAAATGTACCCAAAAAAATTATATTATAATTATTATAGACTCGCCCCCTATTACATGGGACCTAAGCATACCGGTGAACTGTTGGTGTACATTTGTACACCTCTGCGTAACCCTTCGGGGAATTCAGAGGCGTGGTATGAAAGTTAATATTTTTTGTGAAAAATCTTTGACCTAACAAATCATAATGGAATGATTGGTATTATAGGAACGTATAGATCACAAACAAAAGTATAAGTAATATTGTTTTTTATAAATAAGATGATACTGTTCCAATTACAAAATTATAGTTTTTGTTAAAGTGGGTTGTTTAAAGATGTAACAGAATTGCGTCATATTTTGACACGTTTCAGTTTAATATTGCTGGCCTCTGAATCACTTTTAATTATACTAACCACAATTTAAAAAAAAAAATCAAATGTTAAATTAAAAACTCAATTCATATTCGTTCGACTAACGTATTTTTCTCCGCAGCCTGATCTCGAGTCACGTACACCGTCATGAAATATAAACACAGAGATACACTGGTTTACCTAGCTTTTGGACAGGGAAATCTCCTAATTACCTAAAAGATTCTTCATCATCAACCCATTAATTATCCCACTGCTGGGCACGGGTCTCCTCTCAGTATGAGAGGGATTAGGCCATAGTCCACCACGCTAGCCTAATGCGGGTTGGCAGACTTCACATGCCGTCGAGAAAATCTCTCAGGCATGCAGGTCTCCTCACGATGTTTTCTTCCACCGTTAAATATGTGTGATATTTAAAATTTTAATTTAAAAGATTCTTAGTGAAGCTTTTCAATAAATGCTTAGTTATGCAAAGTGATTATTTCGATAAAGTTTGTGTTAAAAAAAAAATCGAGCAATGATTTTTCATTCCGTTACATTAACTGTATGTTTCGCGATCTAAATGAATTCTTATATACAATAGGAAGAAGAGATAGGTACCCTACATAACAATAGAACAAATCAACAAGATGCTGGGAGCGGAAAATCAATACGGTCAGCCTCCAGTATGTCTAGACTGTAGACACAGACCGGCGTCCCGAGTAACCTATAAGGAACTTAGGCGCAATGCGGGAAAAGCGCACACCCATATTGCAGGAAATGCATTAAAACCTCATATTTCTACACATGCAATCAAAACAACAGTAGACTTAACAACAATATGTTAGGCACATTTAGAGGTTAGGAAAGCGACCGGTGCAATAATAACAAAAAGTGAAGCAAAAATCACTTCGATAAGCAACACACAGGGAATGACGGAGAAAATAATTTTGGAACAGGCAGGCGGACATATTGAAACTCAATACTCTCGCTTCCAGAGCGATAAGCGAGTCGCCGGCTAAACCGCTGCTAGTCAAGCGTTAAATCTCAAACAGATAAAAAATCTGACAACTATAGAATAATCACTACGTTACCGGTAACAGGGAACAACGTTCAAAGGTCCACAACACTGTCACTTCAAACACCGATATTAGAGAATTCAAATTCACTGGATTTTATTTGTTTTCACGGACGCGTTCCAAATTCGGAATTTGAAAATTTTTCGTGTGTACCGTCGAATGCCGTATACGGTGTGACCTTACCAAGTGAACGTTTCGTTACCGCGCGTTCGGTTGCGATGGTTTGGGAATGTCGGAGCGGCAGTTAGCGTTGGACTGAGGCGGGCGGGCGGATTCGGACGCGTTCGGCTCTATTCGGCCACATTTATATTTAGAATTTGGCTCTCTCCCCGGTTTTATATAGCAGTGAGTACATCGCGTATAAAGCGTATCCGAGATGTATACGTATAAGTAGGTATAGCCAGTATATGTATATATAGGAATTACGACTTTTTATTGAGTGGATTGTAAATTTTTGCATGCCGTCCGTTGGTACGGGATGGCCGATATTTCTGGGCGGACGGGACTATTTTTTGGCAATGCTAGCTAAATGTTCACCCACACGCATGCATAAAACGAATTCTTATGATTCTTTGCTAAAATAGGTCTAATAAATACCGTGACGTAGTCGATAAACAGTCGAATATTGATTGTGAATCAATACACGTAAAGTGTGCTAATTGTATCTACACTTTGTTCCGCAGTTGAGTGCAGCAAAATCTGGTTTTCCTGTCTTGCATGAATTAAAACTCTAGATTGACCTGTATTTAATACTTACCTCCTCTACTTACGTAATCTTATAATACTTAATTTTAAAATATTTTAACTTCTCTCGGACCGTATTAAAGTTAACCAACTTTTCTAGTCATAAAGTTGAACCAACTGCATAGCGTTTTATGGTTAAAACTTCTCGTTGCTACAAGATTAGAGAGACTTCGCTTTAAAGAAAAGTCTTACAAATCTTGTACTTACTTTAACTATGGTAAATTATTTTATTTTTTTGCCCGTGCCCAGCAGTGGGACAATATATAGGTTGCTGATGATAATGACAGCAAAGTCAAAGGTCTCGAGTTCGAATCCAAGGGACGCACACTCTGACTGTTCGAAATCATATGCGTAATTA
Organism: Acronicta psi; assembly: GCA_946251955.1. Classification (NCBI taxonomy): domain Eukaryota; kingdom Metazoa; phylum Arthropoda; class Insecta; order Lepidoptera; family Noctuidae; genus Acronicta; species Acronicta psi. The sequence goes on along the minus strand of OX276475.1, from coordinate 13,821,059 downwards.
TCACTCACTTTAACTGTGAAGGAAAACATCGTGAGGAAACCTGCATGCCTGAGAGATTTTCTCGACGACATGTGAAGTCTGCCAACCCGCACTAGGCCAGCGTGGTGGACTATTGTGGCGGAATCCCTCTCTTACTAAGAGGAGACCCATGCCCAGCAGTGGGATAGTATATGGGCTGATGATGATGATGATGATGGGCACAAATCCAACCTCCGAGCTTCTACTAGAAATTTCCCAGGAAATCCCTTGGAAATCCCCTCCGGAATCGAAGCCAGGACTACCAGGTTATCGAAACGGAACGATCTATTCATCAAATATTAAAAGAAATGAGAGCTTTACATACATACTAATATTACGAGCATTCGTGGTTAAGGGTAAAAATAAGCAATGATAACCTTGAGGCGTCATGCAGAAACGCGATATTCGTTTGTCGCGTAATATTTGTGTAATGAATGACTTTATGTTGTACATGGTGACATGATTTCTCTACATACATAATTAAAATATAATATGTATAATTCGAGTAAGTAATGTCTACCTATGCCACGGTCATTGTTAACCAATCGAGACCTCTCCGTACCTCGGAGAGTACATAGCAGGCTAATATTTAGAGACGACGCTAAGCGTAAAGTAACGCTTCCGTATGCATTACTTTCAACTTAGCGTCGTCTCTGAACATTAGCCTTAGGGTTGGCGAGTCAGACTGGCTGGCGTCCACCCTCACGTTGTACTCTGTTGTAAAGCACTTTTGTGCGTTTTCCGATTGTGGCGTGTTAGAGCCAGCTTCCCCCTCTTAGGCTTACATTCAGAGACGGCGCTAAACGTAAACGCAAACGTTACGCTTCCGTATGTCAAATTTGTATGACAATTTGACATACGGAAGCGTAAGTTTATTACTTACTTTACATTACTTTACGCTTAGCATCGTCTCTGAATATTATCCTAAGAGGTTCTACTACCGAGCAAGTCAGAGCTTTTCTCGCCTCTTTATTACAAGTGTACAATAGGTCTTCCTCCTAGCCTTTTCCCAACCATGTTGGGGTCGGCTCCCAGTCTAACCAGGAACCGGGTGAAGGCAGTATTTTACACGAAGCGACTACCCTCAGACCTCCGCAACTCAATTTCTAGGCAATACCGATATTTGAAGGATAGAATGGTTGTCAGGCTTTTTAGGTTTCTGACTACCACTAACGATTGTCATAGGTGTTCGTATGACAACCGGGACCGACAGCTTTACGTGCTCTCCGAGGCACGGAGAGGTCTCGATATGTTAAGAATGGTCACCCATCCACAGACTGACCGCGGCAAGTGTAGCTTGACCTCGCAGATCGGTTGATCAGCGTAGTTACAAATCGGCCACGAGCCCCTCTTCAGTGTACAATATAGGTACAAGTAAATGTGCCTAAAGTCTACACTAAATCTGTAGGTATTCTAGTCACGTAGGTCACAAAACCTAACGTCTGCATAATTTCTAGCAAGCCGCCAAGATGCTAGCCTCCCGCATAGAGCCGTTTATCCAGTTCCTACTTACTTATATGTAGACATTTTTGTCGAACCGCACTGCAGTTATACTGCGTCCCTATAAATTTTCACAAGGATTACCAAGTCCTGTGGGACATTGCGCTTTCTCGATACGAAATGTAAAGACGAAATAACAAGACCCGAGTTAATTTTATAGGTAAATACTGCCCTGTGGAGTGTGGTCATAAGCAATTACTACGGTAGAGGCCCTAGATTCGATTCCCGGGTCGTGCAAAGTGCTGGGTAGGTATATTGGTTTTTCTAAGAAATTCCTAGTAGAAGCTTGGAATTTGGATTTGTATCCGCCTGCTCTGCCAGACCCTTCCAGTAATACAAGCGTGATGGTATTTAATTAAGTAAATTTGAATCAAATCAAATCAAATGTCTTAATTTGTAGACATAGGTAAAAATGTTGTTAATGTGTAAAGTTATGATAGCGTTCATAACTTTACACATTAACAACATTTTTCTCTAGTCTAGTCTAGCCTTTAAAGGCGTACAAATATTGTAATAATAATATTTAACACTAGAGCAATTAATGAGATAATATTTTCTTTACATTTATGTGTATTACATACATTTACTTACATGTATGTATATGAATTCGAAACTCAATTCTTCTGTATTGTATGAAATCAGAATATACTTAGATATACAAGGAAATGTGGTATAATGCCAGAGTATCCCCATATTGACGGAGTTGTGAAAAAATATGTAATCCGCTGTATTGTAGCGGCGGCCATCTTAAACCGATTTTCATCAAACATAGCTTAAAACACTCCCGACTAATTCACCTTTCAAATAAATAAAACACACACTCACACACACACGCACGCACGCACGCACGCACAGCGTTAGCGTCGGGGGTTAAAATTACAAATATTGTAAAAGATAGACCTTATGCCTAAGTAATTATACGTTCATTAAAATAATCAGTCTTACTACATAATGAAATTAAGCTTGAAGGATGCTACAAACTGAATTTCGCGTTGCCCAACCAAATACCAATAGGCAATCAGTAGAAACTTCATAATCATTAGATACAATCAAGCTTATCCGTGTCTGTCTGAAAAGTTCGGCTCTCGAACATAATCAAAGTTGTTTTGAGAAAAGGTACGGTTGCATGTGCTATCGTTGTTTTTGTCGCGTCTTGGCGGGGGCACTACTATGGCCTCAGAATAGATTCGTTGTAGCATTATCGTAATAAAGCAACTTACATTCCTAACCTTACCTCATACTGATATCCCAATGCTTTCTTGCCGAACATATTGAACATCAAAAAAATTTTAACGATTTTTTCACAAAAAAAATGAATCCCACAATTCACACGACACACACCACATCAATATTAAAACTTTAATATCAGTCCCAAACATTTTCACAAACAAAACAAAATAGTTCTTGAAGTGCCGCTTATCGACATTAATTTACAGTGATAATTTAAACTGAGGGTAGAACAAAGATAACTTCGTTAACTTTGTTCTACTTGAAGAATTTTCTTTACTGGCTACCCTGCCACCATGCGTCAGCTGTCATTTAAATTTTGGGAGCGTTCCAGTACCATTACATTCAAATTTATAAAATAGACAGGTATTAAGTTTTTACTTTAATACTTTCATTGTACTTTAATTATGTACTTAAAATATCTGAGTAGGAATTTAGATGTAGTAGCAAATACTTTGAAGTATTTGCTTTTTACATAAAGTTAAAGTGAATTATGATTTTTAGAACAGTATTCGGCAAAAATATCATTTTTGTGTAATGCTATAAAACTTAACATATACTGTTCAGTATCTGGACCGCGATTATTGTCAAACAATAAAAACATTGACGGATTTTATTTTGTTAAATATTTACCTACTTTAGTACGACACAGTAATTTTAATAAATACTATTTTTTATTAGAAAAACTGTTATCATTATGTGCTGTTGACAAAGGGAATGTTAGACTAGTATTGTTTACAAATTTCGCTAAGAATTTTTGTTCGAAAAATGTTTAACCCTGATATCAATGACTATCAGCTAACTTCGATAATAACAGAGTGTTGTGGAGGCGTTGCGGTTGTGTACTCAGCCCTGTACAAGCCGAGCAATCAAAATGTCGCTATCAAAAGGTATTTTGTGGACAAAACGAAGGAGAATGCCAGTTTGATTCAGGTACAAAATATAGCCTATAACAATTTGTATTTAAACTATTAATCCCCTGTTTCTGATGGGTGACGCCCAAATAAAATTCACCTCGTCATATACGAACGCTTTATATCCCGACCATTTTTTTAATAGGTATATAAATTTCAGTTTCTAGGTCAATCAAGGGCTTCTAAAGGGCACTAGTACCCTAACCTTACCAAAGATAAATCATATAAATCCAGTTAACTATGATTGTTGTTCATAACAAGCAGTTCCAATAAACTGCCTATACTACCTGACACCTGTTTTATATCATGTTTTGACAATCATCAAAAATGCTCTGCCATACTTATACAAAAAATATTATTTATGCTAATGTTATTAATGGGTTCAAAATCCAAACCGTGACTGCATCAAAGAACCCATGACTTCCCAAGGTTGAAACAATTGTTTTTCTCGTTAAGTTAAATCAATCATTGTTATTAACAGAGGCCTATGTCCGGCAGTGGACAAATACAGGGTTATGATGATGATGAAGCATTAATATCTGTGATTGCTAACGTCTATGGTCTAGTGGTTCAAGTACCAAAGATCCAAAATTAAATTGTTAACTTTAACTGTATCTCTCTTACAGCAAGACATTCTTACACGGAAAGAACTGCAGCATGTTAACATACTGCCATACTTGACATCCTTTGTTCACGGCCGGGAGCTGTATGTGGTGTCTCCTCTCATGACCTTCGGCTCTTGCCGCGACATCCTTGACCGGTACTTCCAAGAGGGGCTTCCTGAACTAGCCTGTGCTATTGTATTGAGAGATACACTGCAGGCTTTACAGTATTTGCACAAACAATTATTTATTCATAGGTAAGTGAAAATACAAATATGTATGCACTATGAATGCAAAAGTAGCTCTGTCTGTCTATAACCTTTCCATGCCTAAACCGCTACAGAGATTTAAATAAAACTTCGTAAGGGGATAGATTTCTATAGCTTCATAATCATCCGGATACGGGAAGAAATCCTGGGATCACCAAGATCCCTAGTAGACACTAGCAGACGCTGGTTAGAATAAACAGCCCATGGCACACATACAATGGTCAAATTCTGAGACTAAGGGCGGAAACCAACCCCACCCACGGAAGGGGGTCTCCATGATAGTGATAGCAGCTTCATATGAATCGTTTAGGAGTGTTCGCGCAAGCCACGTGCTAGTGGGCGCGAATGGCGGCGTGCGGCTGTCGGGGCTGCGCAGCGCCGCCTCGCTGATGGTGCGCGGCCGCCGCCAGCGCACGCTGCACCAGCTGCCGCCGCCCGACCACGACAACACCAACCTCATGTGGCTCAGCCCCGAACTGCTTGAGCAGGTAACCAAACACTTAACTGTTATAATACACCATTAATTTAGCTTAGTACTTTGGAAATGGTGAATAGTGTGAATAATTTCAATGCAGTTTGATGCAGTTCCTTTCTCTTCAACCAGTAATAAGAGTTTTTGCGTTATATCCATAATTTGCGGCCTGACAGGTTTTTAACTTTGTTCAATCTGGAGAATAAAATAAGACTAGGAAACATGGAAGTATCTGGACACTTCCATGTACTAGTATACAGTAGTACACTACATTTTCACTTTTCTAGCTGGCTAGAGAAGTGTCTAGTTAGGAAAATGTAGTGTCCAGTTAGGAAAATGTAGTGTCCAGTTAGGAAAATGTAGTGTCCAGTTAGGAAAATGTAGTTTCCAGTTAGGAAAATGTAGTCTCCAGTTAGGAAAATGTAGTGTCCAGTTTTCTTCAATTCGAATGCCAATGAAACTGGTTCCTGCTTGCCATCATCAGAAATACATAAACAATGATGTCATCATTTCATATGGAAAATCGTTTAGAAGAGATTGGTGGTCTTATATCCAGTAATAAGTGTCCCGGAATAACGTCCTAAGTCTTTCCTTTGCTTCTTTTCAGAATCTCAAAGGTTATGATGAGAAGTCAGACATATATTCGCTGGGCGTGCTGTGCTGCGAGCTGGCCAACGGCGCGGTGCCGTTCGCGGAGGTGCCGACCACGCTGATGTTCACGGAGAAGGTGCGCGGCAGCCGGCCGCAGCTGCTCGACTGCTCCACTTTCCCGGAGCCCTGCCTTGATGATACTGAGATGAAGAGTGAGTACTACCATAGAAACTTACCAGCGGGCCACTTACCATTCGGATCGTTGAACAAATAGAAATAAAATGTATGGGAATGACATAAGCTATCGACAAATCTGACGCTTAGAAACGTCATTCCCATATATTTTGTTTCTATTTGTTGGTCGATCTGAACGTTAGAATGCAACTTGGTAGGGCCCGAGCTTTAATGGTAAAAGTACTATAGACGAATTTTAGCAGACCCAATACCTATACGTTCATGGAGATAAACAGCCTCTATATTCATGGCTCTGGGGATAAACACAGAGGGGCATGGTATGTCTTACTGTTGGCTTACAGTGGCAGTCCATGGTAACTGCTATAACCATACTAAAAATCTAATTGACTTTTAAAAGTAATTTTCTAATTTATCATTATAAAACTCCGTCTTCTGGCAGTGATCTTCGGTGTAATACTAGGAGGGAATTGCTTACCTGGTTTATTAGCTTACATCTCATCGAGCTCTCATTACTAATGTTGACACACGTAGTGTGTGGTTCCTCTAGCTAAAGGGAGGACCCGCGGAACAGGTCAGAGTTTTGTGTAATGCAAAGCGAAGCATTATACGAGGGCTGCACTAAAAGTATCGGGAATGGAATATTTCCACTGTTCCTGTCATATTTAAATCTTTTTAATTGAAAACATCTTGGTTTTAAGAATCGAATACCATTTATTTATTTTAAAAAAGATTCTCGGTCTTGCCACAAGGTATTTTCAAACTTGTTTAGTCGTTGAGAAAATGGAATTGACTCGAGAAAATTCAAGAGCGATGATTTATTATGACTTTCGAAGTGGTTTAACACAAAAACAGTGTGTTGATCGGATACTTTCTGCATTTGGTGATGAAGCCCCATCCAAAACCACAATTTATCGCTGGTTTGCTGAATTTCAACGTGGACGTATCAAGCTCAGTGATGATCCCCGTCAAGGTCGTCCAAAAACTGCAGTCACCCAAGAAAACGTTGATGTTGTGCGTAAGCTGATTGAGGAAGATCGACTTGTGACATACCGCGAAATTCAGGCAACTTTAGACGTTGGCATGAGTCAAATACAAATAATCTTGCATGAACGATTAGGTGTAAAAAAGTTGTTTTCCCGATGGATACCGCATTCGCTCTGTGAAGAGCAAAAAGCGGCTCGCGTTACTTGGTGCGTCAGAACTCTCGAAAGATTCCACGCAGGATCCTCAAATGCTGTATACAACATCGTATCAGGTGACGAATCCTGGATATACGCGTACGAACCCGAAACAAAAAACCAGTCACGAGTTTGGGTGTTCGAAAATGAGTTAAAGCCAACAAAAATTGTTCGTTCACGGAGTGTTGCAAAAAACATGGTGGCCACGTTTGTCTCCAAAACCGGCCATGTTGCGACTATTCCTCTTGAGGGACAAAGAACGGTTAATGCAGAATGGTATGCTAGCATTTGTTTGCCACAGGTCGTTTCTGAACTCCGTAAAGAGAACTGCAACCGCCGCATTATCCTCCATCACGACAATGCGAGTTCTCACACCGCGCACAGAACAAAAGAGTTTTTAGAGCAAAAAGAGCAAGAATTATTAGACCATCCGCCGTACAGCCCCGACCTAAGCCCTAATGATTTCTATACTTTCCCTAAAATTAAGAATAAATTGCGTGGTAAGAGATTTTCATCACCTGAAGAACCTGTGGACGCCTACAAAACGGCCATTTTGTAGACCCCAACTTCTGAATGGAATGGTTGCTTCAATGACTGGTTCCATCGTATGGAAAAATATGTCAAATTTCGCGAAGAATACTTCTAAAAGCCATAAATACATTTTTAAATAGTAATGTTGTGTCACTTCCTTGATTCCCGAAATTTTCAGTGCCACCCTCGTATTACCTAAATGCTTCGGTTTTACATTGCAAATGTTACTTGCGCGATGCAGGTTCTTGTGCTTCGCCGTGGTACCTATCTATCCCGATAGATGTCGCTAGTGTCAATTCGGCAGCAACATAAATACAGTTTTATGACGTTATAATTGAGAATAAATGAAATGTACCCCGGCAGGCATGTACAACACGGACAGCGGCGTGGGCGACAGCGCGGACGCCGTGTCGCGCCTGCGCCACGTCTACGCCGCCCGGAAGCTCTCCGACACCTTCCACCACCTCAGCGAGATGGCGCTGCAGAGGTTGCTAGTTACTACTGCATGACTATACAATATTATACTAAGCTAATGCTATTGTTTCATTTGCCAACTATCAATCAGTTAAAATGAAGTTAGTTACCAAAAAAAATTGGTGTATTATTAGTGCTTCGATTATCAACTGTCAGAGATAATTAAAAAGGTAGAGTAAAAATTATCTGTTCTCGTTCGACGTTTAAAAGCTTATCTATAAAAAAATAAAAACTGTGACATTTATTATTTATTTATTAATGTCCACCGATAATTATACATAATTCTAATGTAATGTATATTGCTGTAGTTATTTTAAATTAAATTTAATAAAAACTATAATAATTACTTACCTAACACTTGCAGGGACCCCGAAAAGCGGCCATCGGCGACGCAACTGCTAAACCACCCGTTCTTCAAGCAGATCAGGAAGAATGACTACCTGCCGGGCCTGATCGGACGAGTCAAGCCCATCAAACCTGACCCTAGTAAGTTCATTTTATTCATTTGCTAGTGTACATCTTCTATAATATAAAAATGAATCGCAAAATGTGTTGGTAAGCGCATAACTCAACAACGCCTGGACCAATTTGGCCAATTCTTTTTTTAAAATGTTCGTTGAAGTCCAACGATGGTTCTTACGGCGAGAAAAAATCGAATAGTTGCCGGGAAAACCCTAAAAACAGCCCTTTTCTTTTTCACATACAAACGTTTTCTAACTAAAACGTAGAATCAATTTGAGCTTTATTGCTTTTGTATAAAGTTCATATCAAATTACAAGCACTCACTGTTATCTAAGAAATGTAGGTGTGTTCCTAACGTCAAAAAGTAAATTTGCACTTTCTTACCGCTATACAAAGTTCAAATTCAATCATATCTATCAAAACAGTGTGCGTGTATGCGTTGGAGCACAGAATACGTCGTTGGAGGATTTAATGTCGCGTTCCGAAACTAAAAAAAAGTGATCGCGGACCCGACCAAATTGAATAGTCACAAAATATAAAATATCGTTTATCACAAAGCACTACAATGAAAATAGAACTGATTTTTTTTTGTTAATAATTATGATTTACATGATTAAAATTACTTACTTTTAAATGCTTAAAGTGTTTTATTTAATTATTTTTAATTCACACCGAATTATTACCAGGGTGACGGTTCTGTTCAGGATAATTTTTTGCAAAGAATATAAAAAAGGTAGGAACAAAACACTGCCACATTACAAATTTTTTTGACAGGACGAAGTCTGTCGGGTCAGCTAGTATTTTATAAAAATTGTTTTAATTACTACTACTACTACTTACCAGTATTTAATAATTAAATACTAGCCTATGCCCGCGACTTCGTTCCCGTAGAAGTTGATTTTTCCCCCCTTTTTGCAACATTTTTAATTGGGAGTCCGCTTCTATTGGTCGTAGCCTGATGATATATAGCCTATACCCTACCTCGTTAAACAGGCTATATTACACTGAAATAATGTTTCAAATCGGTCCAGTAGTTCTTGAGATTCAGCTTTATAATATTAGTATAGATTCAAAAACAATTTGCTATTTTTATATTACTTCTGACTCGTACTTAAAACAAAATGCGGGGAATGTGTTTATTTATTTTTTATTTTTTTCCAGATGACATGTCGGCACTACTGCTGCAAGAGAAATTATCAGAGATGGACATAGAAAAGACGACGGAGTGGGATTTCTAGCACTTTATCACCCCTAGGCTTAGATAACCTCACCCCGATATACGCTTCCTACACCATAGAAAACAGAAAACAAGCCTAACCAACTCTATAAGCCTAGTAGGCAAAATCTATACAAACATTTTTTTAATCTATACCTCCCACTGCCAGCAAAACTCACAAATGACTGGCCAATAAAATATCATCCTTATCTTATTCCGAGAGAGTTAAAATTAGAATACAGAGAAATCATGTCTGTAGAGCAGATAATTACTTGCATTCTATTTTTAACCCTATCTGAATGTTTATAAGAGTAATTTTTAACTGTCAGAGGATTTTTGCACTGACCCCGAAACTATATAAGGCTGTGTACACGATGATTAATAAGGTTTACTTAAAAAAATATTAATGTCAACATGTTTACGAAGCAAGGAGGCGTATATCCGCAGGTATAGACATGAATTTATGACATAATAAATAATAATTTAATATAATATTAGTTCAATTAGACCAGATGTTGCCACTGTGATCATTAAAGAACAATTTATTGTTTATTTGGTTTGTTTTTATTTCTTCGGTATTAAGCCTATTAAAAAAAAAGTGTGGGCTCTTTACATTGTAAAAAAAGCTGCATTGAGTTATTTCTCTGCAAACAATTCATATTTAAACATTCTTAAATAAAAAAAATAAGATTCAAAAACTGCTGCGGCACTTAGAGACGACATTAACGTTAATAAATCGTTAGTCTAACAGTGGCTACTACATCTTGACCTACTTTTCTTCATGTTGTCCTGTGTGTTTCATTACATAAATTTTGACGTCTGTGAGTGCGACGGTAAATAACTTGTAAGCAATTTGTGTGATGCGGGTCAGACGATGACGCGTTATGCATGCTGAAGACAACAGCGCCACCCAGCGAAGAATGAGCTTTCAATAGCTTGAAGAATTATTAGAATAGATCCATAAAATAAATTGCTGCGTTCACAGTGACATACAATTATATTTTATTGAGTATACATTTGAGTACAGCTTGCAGCCATATAGCGGCTGCGCGTGCGCCGGCGTCCTCGTCGTTGACGTGGTCGCTCGCCACGTACGACGCCCTCCCCGCCCTGACAATGTATACGATACTTATAAACATGGCAACACTTATTTTAACGATAGCAACACTAATATCAATGGTACGCTTAAAGGGCCTGTATGGAATAAATAAAAATGAATGGCCAAATGTTTTCTAAGCACAAAACTCTCGAACGTCTAAACCACTTCCGCATTTTTTTAAATATAGTTTGAGTAGACAGGGTAGACCATATATTTTTTTCAAAGATTCTATGCATTTGGCTTACGTCCTTAGTCAGTTCTCTATAGAACATCTAGAATACTGTCACTGAGGATTTAATCGTATGGCAACACTTGAACTGGCACTATTGCCTGTTCAAGTATTGCCATATGATTAAATATTAAACCTCTAATTTTGAAGATGAGGTGACGTAGATAAAATAGGTAAAAGAAATGTTACCTCGCCACCATCTTAGCTGTAGCCTTGGCTCCGGCATCAGCGGCTTCTGAAGTCTTCTTTAACAATACTGTCAAGTCAGCGTTCAAGTTCTGTTTGAACACCTCGGCTGCAGCGTGTAACGTATCTAACTGTGGATGAACAAGATATTAGTATTTCTTACTAGTACTACTACTACTTTTAGTAGTACTAAACTATCTTGCTGGTAAGCAGATTTGCTGCCGGCAAATTGGGGACTAAGGCTAATATTCATAGACGACGCTAAGCGTAAAGTAATGCTTCCGTATGTCAAATTTGTATTACAATTTGAGGAGGCGTAGGTTTACGCTTAGCGTCGTCTCTGAATATTAGCCTAAGACCCTATTTCGCTACCTCTGAATAACTGCTAACTGCCGGATAAATTCATAAATGGAACAAAATATGTTTGAAATTATCTGCCAAGTAATTTAACGGGAACTTATCAGGAGGTGGTGAAACAGGCCCTACATTTTTCTTAAGAGACCTAATGTATCATTAGCTAATAGGGACCCAGTATATCTTAGTGCACTCACAATCTCAAATATGGAAAAATAGGCCAAGATATAGTAGCCACTGTTTGTTAACGATTCATTAAGGTTAAGTGAAGTCTCTGGGTTGGGGCCTTAATGTCTCGGAATTTAAAAAATATTTATAACAAGCTTTTTCCCGCAACTTCGCTCGCGCCATGTTTGAACCCCATTACACCCCTTTAGTTTTGATGTTTTAATTGTTATTCTGTTATTCGGGGCGAAGACAAATCCAACAAAGCAAAAACCATGCAAATCGGTCCAGCAGTCGTCGAGTTATAAGGGTTGTAACAAACCCAACTTTGTTTTATATATTAGACTAGCTGATTCCCGCAACTTTGCTCGCGTTTGAACCCCGTTACATCATTTTTTTTTAGTTATTCTGTTATTCGGGGCGGAGACAAATCCAACAAATCAAAAACCATGCAAATCGGTCCAACAGTTCGCGAGTTATACGTGTTGTAACAAACCCGACTTTGTTTTATTTAATAGAGATATTATAATTGTAGTTATAGCATGAGGAACACTGATATTGATATGATAGATTAATTAATATCTATGAAAGTAGAATACCATGGTTCTATCGCCGGGTTCAGCTCCACCATACTTGGAAATGGCTTGCATGCCACTCTCCCACGCTGCCAGCCATGAGGCCGCGTCATTTGAACTTGCACTGAAATAAAACAGTTGAGAAAGAGAGAAGGTAGACGTCTGTGGTCTAGTGATTCGGGTACCGGACTGCTGATCACGAAGTCGTGGGTTAGATTCCCACAGGACACAAATATTTATGTGTTGAATATAAATGTTTGTTTTACTGGGTGTTTCCTATGTATTATAAGTATGTATTTACAACAAAAAAACGTATATAAGTATTACATCCATTGTCTAGTACCCATATTACAAGCTCTGCTTAGTTTGGGACTAGATGGTGCTGTGGAAAATGTGCCAGATTATTTATTTATTTAAATGACCACTGGACTACCAAGTCGAGTCTAGGTCTCGAGTTCAAAACCAAGGTACGCACCACTGACTTCGAAATCAAGTGCGTTTTAATCATTAATTGTCACTCGCTTGACAATGGTGAAAGAAAACATCGTCAGCAAACCTGCACTCCTGACAGTGTGTGAAGTCTACCAACCCAGTTTGGCCTGATGCAGCCATTGGTAAACAAAACTCAATACAAATTGACATACAGAAGCATATACGTAGTTGCTATCCTATGTGCATTCAAATATATAACAAACTTCCTATGGAGATTAAAACTTTACCGATGACACCCTTCAAAAAGGCATTACCCAAATGGTTAACTGAAAAGTGTTTATATTAATTGAAAGAATATTTCCAATTAAAATATTAATGTATTGGTAGTAGACAATGCATGACATATTAATGTGCATGACAGTTTTGCTTTCATGATCTTTATGACAAAATATGATGGACTATACTATAAATATTATGTTACCTTTTGTAACCATATTTGTAAGCAAAAAAATATTTTAATTTGAATTACTTTACGCATGAGCGTGACTAACTACAACGCTCACGCTCACGCTGATCATGGTATTGACAACTTACTTTGCCATAGCCTGTGAAGCTGCCGAGAGGCCCAAGCTGTAGATCCCTCCGGACGTACCGCCCATGTCAGTCTCCGCGATCTCAGACAGGTCCCATAGCACGTTGGACGGGTACTCTACCGATGCTGTCTTCAGATATGACTGTATTGCTGTTAAAGAAGATCAAGAAATATACAATCAGTCTGACGAAAGTATACAACGAATGATCAGCAACTGATCTAGAATTTATCATATCCATAATTATAATATGTATCTTATCAAGCCTGTATTACCGAAGGAATTAGCCGAGAGTGTAGACCATAGAATAGGGGCGAGCACAGATCAGAACTTCGAGCTACTATCATCATCATCATCTTCATGCTATTGTCCCAACTTATTTTTGGTTGTTGCAGTATGTTATTTTCTTCTATTCCTGTGTGCCATCCTCCCATCATTTACTCCCTTTTCAATCATTCCATCCATCTTTTCTTTGGTCTCCCTCCCTCCACATTCATATCCATCACTCTTCTAGCAACATGCGCTTCATTTCTTCTCATCACATACCCATATCTATGCAAACACCAAGCCACAGAATATAACCCAGGACCTTTATCAGCAGCCGCACTTACGATAACTCTTATACTGTTGGGAAAATTACTCACCATTTCCTAACTTCTTAAGTGTGATTCCACAATCTCCGTCACCACAGCCAGAATCCAGTTTGTTGAGTAAAGCTTCACTCTTGGTCAGCTCGTCTGCGGCAGCTAGCACACTGCTGCGGAGCATCTCCTGCTCTTTGGGTGAAAGGGATGGACCAGACGCAGCCTGCAGAATGATAATACTTAAGACTACGATAACTGGGCACACCCAGAAACGGAGGAATCGTGTTGTAGTGGTCGGTACAGAACAAAGAATTTGCAGAGAAGGCACAATGAAATAATCAAAAATTTTGGTGTAAGAACCACCTAAAATTATTTCAAAATAATATATCTTTCGGTACAGCAGAGTACTCCTAGTTCGAACGAACAATACACTAGTTTCATTGGTCCAGCCATAGCTATAGGTACATATATTAACAAACTTTACCACTATACCTTTCTCCCATCACTCTGCAATAACGTGTCATCGTCGACATGCTCCCCCTCGGTCCTCACTGACAGCTGACTTCCCATCCACGAGGCAGAGTCAGAAGGTACATCCAACAACTCCAGCCAGAAGTCACCCCTCTCCTTTGTCAGGTTCAGCAAACAGATCTGGAAGCCGTGCATCTCTAACGAGGTCTTGAGGTGCCCGGAGAAAATGCGCTCCACTGTGATTTTCTTACTTTCTGCGAAATTGAGATACAGAAAAGTGTCAATTTGCTGTCGATCATCGCGTCGACAATTAATAAATGTACTTAGATAACAGTGTGTTTAGGAATAGTAACCGTGTCATGGTATTGTGTTGCGTGGAATACTCCTCATACAGTTTGAGCAAGAACCCATGGAAGACGGCTCATGACATCTGGAGGACAAGGCTGAATCGCCCACAAGGAAAGACCTTATATGTCCAGAACCAGGCAATAAGTATCTAGGTAATAAAATAATTAATAAAATAAGTACGTAGGTAAATGCGATGTTTCTGCTCCGCTTTCACTCATACAGTTAGAAAAGCAAGCTTACCTAAATATTCTTTGGTCACACCGCTAATGATGTTCATTTCAAAGATGGAAGCTCCGCCTAAGTTGTTTATTGTCACTACCACTCTGTCGCCAGCGACCAACTTTAATTGTGGAATTATCTGGAAAGATTAACTTATAATTATTACTAGTAGTGATAACAAATGTGTACTTAGAAATGCCTAGAAATCAGGCTAAGAGTGTTACTATTTATTCACAAAACGGCTCTAGAAATTCAGGAATTTGGATTAGCAATAAAAATTGAAAGTATTTTCATAGTTGCCAAGAACTGAGAGAAGACCGTGAGGGTTCACTGCAGTCCATCATTACTATTATAACCTTTTCCAGCGGAGGATAAATATGACATAGTACACTGTATAAAGGACGTTATTCTTACGGGTGCAAATACTGTACCTGATCGATGATCATGGCAACAACTTCCTTAGCGGTGCCCATCTTCACCTTGGCGATGCCAGCTTCTCCGTGGACTCCCGCACCCAGTTCTATCTCATCATGAGCTATCTCGAACAGAGGTGGCTGACCTGTCCAATAAAGATGAAGAATCATGCATCTTAACCTAGCATCAATCGATGTTAGCTTAGGGATACGATCACTGAACGGCGAAGGCATCAGGTAGGTACCTCTGACTTTTCGTAATCATATGAGCTTTAATAAATTAATTATCACTCGCTTACAACAGTGAAGAAAAACATCGTGAGGAAACCTGCATGCCTGAGAGATATTTTCGACAGTGTGTGCAGTCTGCCAACGCGCATTAGGCCAGCGTGGTGGACTATAGCCTAGCCCCTCTCATTTTGACAGGAGACCTGTGCCCAGCAGTGGGACAGTTAATGTGTTGATGATGGTTATGATGGCAGAATTTTAAGGAGAAAAGGCAAAATAAACTCTATTCATTCATATTAGTTCCATACCAGGTAGTGAGCAGGCGTTAAGACAGACGCCCAAGGTAGCCATGTACTCGTTGGCCTCTACCGCCATGTTGCGGATGGTTGCCAGGTCGTAGCCCCTCGCTGCCAGGGCGCCACATATCTAAAGACACAAACCACATTGCAAATAAAAAACTACCAGCTGCCTCATTGCCCCAGTGGTAGTAATCGCCACTGCAACCCTCGCTGGAACACTTGGCTTCGATTCCCAAGTCGAGCAGTGTTCACTCGTGTGTGTTGGGTTTTTCTGAGGAATTCCAAGTAGCAGTTGGGAGGTACCCAGTAAATGGCAATAGGCTCAATCCTACATACCGTCATTATAACACCTGTCTAAATGACATTTATAAACATCATATTCTGCAGACACTTATCTTACTCCATCGTGGTCGAGGGTAAATGTTTTGGATTCCATGACTATGTCATAGAGCAAGAGAAGGCTCGTGTTTATCGCTATGAGTACTACATAGCCTACATACCCTGCCGCCATTCCAAGTGGCAAAGATCCGTGAGGATTTTCCACACCCCAAAAAAACCTACCTTATAAAATAACACCTCTCCGACCATACTGCGTCCGCCAGTCTTATTCTTACTGGAAGCAACATCTTCACCTACAATCACACCTTCCACCTGTTGAGAATACCACGATTTACATTATTGTTTTCATCATCATCAACCCATTAACTGTTCCACTGCTGCTTCTCTCAGAATGAGAGCGGTAAGGCTATAGTCCACCACGCTGTCGTAGTGCTGGTTGGCAGACTTCACACTCCCGCGCCGTCGCGCATTCGCAGAAATTTTCTCAGGCATGCAGGTTTCCTCACGATGTTTTCCTTCGCCGTTGTAAGCGAGTGATAATTACGCACATGATCACCAAAAGTCAGAGGTACCTTGGATTCTAGCTCGAGATCTTCGACTTGGCAGTCCAGTGATCATATCCCTAGGCTGTCACTATTTCTTCTAATAAATAAAATTCTCGTGTCGTGTTTGTTACCAAACTCCTCCGAAACGGCTGGACCGATTTGTATGAATTTTTGGGTGCATATCGGGTAGGTCTGAGAAACGGCAAACATAATATATTTTCATACCCCTAAATAATAAGGGTGCCCCACCCCTATTGTATAGCAAAACAACGTTTGCTGGGGCAAACGTTGTTTTGCTGAAATTGACAGAATTGACCTCGGGCGACTCAGCTTATACTTGATAGTTACGTATTGCTTATTAAATACTAGATTACCTATTAGAAAACAACAAGAAGAAACAAATATCTACCACCCACTAACCTTGATTCCCGAAATCTTAGCTTTTTCTATAGCTTTGCCGAAGTTTAATCTGTCTCCAGTATAGTTTCCAATGATGACTAATACCCCGCCTGGAAAATGCAAAAATATTATTATATAATAAATAAAATTAATTTAATTCAGGTAACCATGACCCATAAAACAACCACACAGAATAATAAAATAAAATAAAAATACAATTAATAATAGTATAGACAAAATAATCAACTCAAATCAGGCACAACTAGCAACATGTCTGCTGCAGCAATGCCTGATGTAAGGGCAGTCAAGTCTCCTAGCAATCATAGCCAGGACAGTAAGTATTGGAGCTGGCTCGCACCCTGCGCACCAAGGACGCGCACTGTATTAGTTATGTACTTAGATACTTGCTATCTTTTTAATGTTATTGCAAAGGTTAAAATTATCACTGATAACATTAATAAATTATCCATTATGAATGAATAAGCCACAGTGTGGGCTGTGTTATTTAATCTGTGGCTTATTTATATCTCTCCTTACATTATAACAATAGTCGACTGTTTATTTATCTTTTTTTTTCAAATATTTTGGAATTGACCTCCAGTGGCTCTTGTCTACCCATGTGTAGTCAGTCTAGACACGGTTCTCCTCTCAGAATTAGAGCGGCTAGCCTATAATCCACCACGCAGGCCTAATGCGTGTTGGCAGACGTCACGCACCGTCGAAAATACCTTTCAGCAGTGGGTGGCCGTCATTTAGCCCATGGTTGGAAGTGAGAGAGCATGAGAAGCCACCGCCTCTTACTACGAGCAGTTTATGCTTGAAAAGGAGATGGCGGAAAGGGAGAGGGAAGCATTAACATCTCCCCTGATCCGTAGAAAACGCACCGGACGTTTGAGAGAGCCAACAGAGCTCCAGCCTCGATACCTATAGTTTAGAAGTGCATGATAGATAATGTATACCTGAATTATATTTATATAACTGCGCTATCGCGTAGAGGACGTGGCCAGTAGGTGGCGACGCGAACACACCGCCCGCCACTGCACCGTCTAGAAGACCAGCTCCCACGAAACCTGATACACAAGAAAACAGCTAATAAATAATAACTAAATAAATAAGCCTTTTATTATTTCTCATCTTCATGCGATTTTACAATATTGATTACTATTTTATGTATATTTTTTACATGCAATTTTTTTATTTTATTTTATTGATAGATTTATACCTACACAATATTTTTTTTATTTTTTATTATAGTAATTGTATTATTATCGTATTTATATTTATAATATTTACATTTATTTGGTATTAATTTAATTTATATAATAATAATATATGTAATAATATTCATTTATTTAAATGAGAACCCCTCTGTAGGGTAAAGGCCTCCCCATTTTATTCCATTGTTCTCTATCTCTCGCTTTTTCTTGCCAATTTTCTCCCGCTATTTCCTTGATTATCATCCACCCATTTCCTTAATGGTCTTCCTCGTTTTCTTTTTCCCTCAGGTCCTTCCCATACTAGAGCTCGACTCGTCCACCGAGCGTCCTCCATTTTAGCTAGGTGTCCTGCCCATTTCCACTTTAATTTCATAGAGTGGAGTAAGAAATCTAATAGTGTTGTTTTTCCTCTTACTTATCTTGGTCAAGAAAACAACTACCATCTTTTAATACGGTTTTTGATACCAGCATTTGATATTCAGGCTTTCTATTATGGTTTACAAATACCTTCTACGCAAGCCGAGGGTAGGTACCTATATATTATGGTAAGCAAATGGTTTAACGGACGGTTTTATATATCTAATTTATATAGAAAATCCCGAAAAGATTGATCTTATTGTTGTTACTTTTTAGCCCCCGACGCAAAAACGACGGGGTGTTATAAGTTTGACGTCTCTGTGTGTGTGTGTGTCTGTCTGTGGCATCGTAGCTCCCGAACGGATGAACCGATTTTGATTTTGTTTTTTTTTATTTTTTCACAACTCCCTCAATATAGGTATCAAATGAAAGGGCTTAACTAGGAGAATACTATACACTATGATAAATTTCAAATCCAAGATGGTCGCCACCACAAAATGGCAAAATACATTTCGTGTCAGGGGTTTTCTAAATTTTTAATTTAGGTTATGTTAGGTTATAATAAAATGAAGATAATATAATAATCAAAACTTGAATACTACTAAGATACAACTGTTATTTCGCATTCCTTCTTACTGAAGAAGCATTGCGCAAAACAAAATACAAGGTCAGAGGGGAAAGTAATAAAATCTTACCGGCTGCAAAAGGTTCATGTCCCGAACCACCTCCTCCGAGAATGGCCACGCGGCCAGTGTCACTCTACAAAATATTACCAATTTATTAAATCAAGGTACCTATAACCAACATAACTCCAAGGTTGAAAATACTAAGAAATACTTAGATGTATATTTACTTATTGGTCTAACACCGGTTTAGAAGGCAAAAAATTAAGAGTAAGGGCGTTGTGCCCTTACGTTGTGGGCGGGGAACGTAAACATACCTACTGGCGTGACCATGAGTTTTTCTCACTACACTCGCTAGCGACGCGGTAAAATATTTGTATGGAAAACCCTCGCAGCGCCCCTAGCGGTTACGTAAGGAACTAAAATCTGCTATGAGATTACAGCGTTTCGATGCGTAAAAAGCCTATCGAAAGCCATTCGATAGAACTCATGGTTGAGGTACAGGAGTACACCCTTGCATAAGGCTGCCTGTCCACTGGAGTGGAACGAAATGGCGGAAGTGAGCGAGGTAAAAACCCACCAATAAATAAAGAGCGGAGATTTTGTGCAAATCTATTGGTAGGTTACCTCGTTCAGCGTTCCGCCACCTCGCTCTGCAAAAGTGGTCAGGCAGCCTAAAACTTCGAGGAATATAGACGTGTAGCGACATCTATCAAACTACATAAGAACTACAACGACAAATCCTGAATCTATACATATATGTATACAATCGCCCGACATCAACCGTCGGGCAGTGGCCCGCCAGGCATAACACCCGCCTGTTCCCTTTGGATGGAGGGACATCACACCTCATCTCTCCACAGGCATGATGGTATATTACGGAGGGTAGAATGTTTGTACCTTCTGTCTGACGGTGATGACCCTGTGCTTGGGGTGCAGCTGCAGCGCCGGGTAGGTGGCCACCACGCCGCGCAAGTTGTCATCTACGCACGTCTCCGTCGAGTTTATTATCTTCTTCGTTACTCGTCTATGTGGCGTCATCTGTATTACAAACATGAAAGAAAGAAAAAAAATATGTTTACTGCCGCCAAAAAATTAAATAAAAAACCCATGAGTACCCGAGAAAGAAAAACAGGGATGTGCAGTATGGCACATCTGTGTTTATTGATGAGAAGGTGGTAAATAAATGAAGGTCGACATAATATGAATACAGCTATTCCCCGCGGTGTTAAGTAGGTAGTAGTACTAGTAGGTACTTGCTTTTACCATATTTCCCAAAATCGTCTGTTAGCAGATGCTTACATCATAATATTGGCTTTCAACACAATCCGTTCAGTGGTTTGATCTAAGATCAGTTACTCACTCAAACCCATGACATGGAGGAGGCCCATCACATGCCAATACAGTAGGAGAGTAAATAATAAGAATTTAAGATCCCTCCTATCACCTCTAGTATCGCCGAAAGATCAATGTTGTTAAAGCGTTTTTATATTTACTCTAAGCTGAATGACTGTTCCTGTGTAATGTCACCGAGCCATGGATAGAGGTAATAAAGAGTAATCATGGAGTTTCTTGCCGGTTCTTCTCCATAGGTAACGACTAATTTGGAACCGTGCACCGTTCGAAATTTCATAAGTGCCTGCATATGGTCTATGTGACAATAAAACTATTTTTATTTTGAATAGAACCTCTTTCTTTTTCGTGTCTGAAGAAATGTGCGAAGACTCGATCGTAACGGAGACTGAGTAGGGGGGCTAGACAAGTTGCATTTTGACATTCGTATCGACAAACAAAATGTATGGAAATGACACAAGCTTTCGACAAATCGGGCTGTCACTAATGTAATTTCCATACATTTTGTTTGTCGATTCGAATGTCAAAATGCAACTTGTCTAGCCCCCCATTTTGTTAGTCGATTCGAATGTCAAAATGCAACTGGTCTAGCCCCCTAGCATTATCACATTCTCCAAGCTTCTTTAAATTTAGGCAGACTGCCTTGCATTATATTATCATCAGCCTTATCATAAACCCATATAGGTACAGTTCCACTGCTGGGCCATAAGTAGATATTAAAACAAATATTTTGTTTCCTTAATTATTCATAACACGACTTACCGTAAATCTTCTGTGAACACAACTCACGATAACACAACTTACGATTAGGTTTTCACAACAACAACTGCCAAATAATTACATAAGAGATACCATTATCACATCAACGTTTATGACCCTTGACTTATCACTGAACCCGAAGAAACAACTACAATACACAGACGGTACCCCCCTCCATATTAGAAAGGCCTGACAACTAAAATGTGTTACATTGACTGCTTTTTACAAATCATCATGTAAAAAGTTAGTAATTTATGCGCAATGGACTTATTGTTCAGCTGATATAGCCAACCAGTGACTAATTTCACTTGTGTTTTGTGACTTCAGATCGGTTCGTCGTTCTCTGTTGTTTGTAAAACTAGTTGAGTATACGAAAGCTAAGCGAAATAGTGCTACTAGTTCGATCCGTCACTGATAAATCCAATCTGATTTGCGAATAAAATTTAAAATAAGTAAGTAGATTCAGAAAGTAAAATGCTTGTAAAAAAATATAAAACGTAAAAACTTGCATTCCTTTTTTAAACTGCGGGTATTTAAAATTTGGAACGGTGCGCTAAAATAATATTTGTTCATAGATTTTTTTTTCTGCAGCGGATCATAGCCTCATTAATCCTAATTTCAAAAACAAATAATATTAAATTTATCTTATCGCTAAGTAAGGCATAAAAATTATCGCTAAGTAAGTATTAAAGTACGCAAACGGACTTGCCAAAACTGGATAAGAAATGTTTTATTCCATCGTTTATCATAATTATCTGGTACAAAAACAAGAAATATTATTACTTAATAAGTTAAAACATTATAAGACCTCCAAAAATGGTGCAAGACCTTTTTGATATTTCCATACGAGTGCGATTGAAGGTGACCATGTCAAGATAAAGTTCATGGCACATACAATTTTTAAAAATGTATATACTTATGTCAA
The DNA here is from genome assembly GCA_946251955.1 of Acronicta psi. Classification (NCBI taxonomy): domain Eukaryota; kingdom Metazoa; phylum Arthropoda; class Insecta; order Lepidoptera; family Noctuidae; genus Acronicta; species Acronicta psi. Next base: position 13,798,701 of record OX276475.1, on the reverse strand, counting down.
TTAGGTTCTTTCGTTGCTCTTCGGATTGGCTCGTTTAGGGTTCTACAAAGATCTTTCCTGCGCCTGCGCAGATAGCTTTAGCAGGACGCAAGTTTTATTCTAAAAGGAAACTGCTCGTTGCGATTGTAAAGCAAAACTATATTTAACTGGCCATAACTACAAATGGCTGCAGCTACAAATGAAAATGTACCTTACACTTAGCACATAAAGCAGAAAATAATGTAATAATAATTAACTGGCAGATAAGGCTTTTTCACTTAAGTCCTTTGTCAAATGTAATGTTCCATACATACATAAACATCCATATAATGCGGTCATAATTCATACAGTAAGAGGTCATAAGTCCATTATCATGTCAAGGATCGTATTTGCCTGCACGTTACTGCGCGTATACATAAACATACTATACTTAGTGATTTAAATTTTAATACCACTATCTTTTAATATGCCGTCGCGACATCACAGCATTGAATGATCATTCGACGACGTCTGTGGTCTAGTAGGTATCGCAATGTCTACTTGTATGAGCTTTCCCTAAGTCACTTAAGTACCTACTTCAAGTAGGTTCCAAGAATGGCATGGAGCTTCCCAAAGTAATGAAGACGACTTTGACGATGTCTGTGGTCTAGTGGTTCGAGTACCGGACTGCTGATCACGAGGTCGTGGGCTCGATTCCCACAGGACACAAACATTTATTGTGCTAAACTTAAGTGTTTGTGTTTGTCTGGGTGTTTCCTATGTATTATAAGTATGTATTTACAAAAAAAAAGGTATAAGTATTATATCCATTGTCTAGTACCCATAGTACAAGCTCTGCTGAGTTTGGGACTAGATGGTGCTATGTAAAAATGTCCCAGATTATTTACTACTAGCTTTTGCCCGCGGCTTCGCTTACGTGGATGTAGAAACAAAATTAGGATTAGAAATTGATCCCATTGATAAAAAACTTGTATTTTGAAGTAGTGTTTTAGAGGTTTGTAAAAAGGGCCTCGTGACTAAGTTATAACGGCGCTAAGCTCAATGAATATTTTGGGTTCGATTCCGGTCGACAATTAGTCTCGGTACTGAGGTACTTTATGAGGTACTGAGGTGATGCTGTTTGTGAAAATATGTCTAAAAGAAAACGGAAGCTTCAGTTAGTCGTAATAACTCGTAATTCTAACCAAACTTTACAACTATCGTTTAATTTAAGTCTATACGACTTTAAACGTTTATAACTAATCAACAATCACGATTTCTGCGCATATGACAACTTAATTAAAGAACCAACAATAATGATCCCTTATATCAATAGGAATACATACTACAGAGAGGTCAAGCTCTATCTCAGCATCTACGCAACCGAGTGGAATGAGATATACCTCATTTTTTTTGTTGAACGATGGACTTTTAAATAGAAAATCAAAAATCAATAACCAACAATGATGATCTCTTCTTTCTATGGGCTTGCATACAACAGAGAGGTCAAGCTCTATCAAAGGATATGTACGAATAATTGAAAAAAGCTTTACATCAGTTTTTAAGTTGGAAATTATGCATTACAACAGTTAACACAAAATTCAAATCTATTCAGTAGGTTTAGCGCCAACCCCTAACAAACAGACAAACAGACAAACAGACAAGAATTCTAAAAATCACATTTTTGGGTTCGCTATCGTTTATATACTCTAACCCAATCGTTTTTTTTTAAATATCTTCAATGTACAAGAACGACATTTTTACAATTTTATAATAGTATAGATATATTTATTTTATTATTACATCGCTCTTTCCGACTAGATAATTATGAAAGAGTACGATATACTAGATCGTCTATGTATGCAAAATGTTTGTTATAGAAAAAGGTCGTAAGTGAAACTTGTTTCATGCGATAGACTTGTAAAAAATGTAATGGACTTATGACCGCGACCGTACCTACCTAATTAACATTATTTAAGCCTACAAAAGAAAGCCTTGAACAACATTGGACTGAGTTATGTAAAACTAAAATATTCTAACGTCTTGACATGAATGGGGAAAATAAAAGACACCATGTAACTTGTAAAAAAATCATAACTTATAATATCATATTAAATAGAACCTACTTATGAATTATTCAGTTCATAACGAGTTGACACATACCTACTTTACAATATTGAGACAACATTTTTATCAACATAATAATATTTTAAGAAATAAACACATGCATAATATCATAGCCCATTATGAGTAGTTATAGTCTGCGCGTAACTAGTTGGCCGCGCCTTAGGTATGTGAGCGGCGGGACGGAGAGGCGGGGTCGCCTGCGCGCGGTGGGACGAAGGGGCGGGGGCGCTTGTTTTTGTTCACAGTAACCTGCCGCCTCACCCCCGTCCGTACCTAAGGCGCGGTCAACTAGTTCCGCGCGGACTATAGTCTGTGGATCGAACGTAGTGCGTAACCCCTTGTAAGGTTCAACTACTTCTGGTCGCACGGAAACGCACAGAAACGGCCAGATGTAATTAAACCCTTACACCACACATTATTATTATTTTCGCCTCTCGATTCAACACTACAATGGTCACAATAAGCACTAGTCACAAAAATTCTTATTTCAGACACTTTTTGATCCCAGATCAATATACTCGGAAGCTGTTGCTGACTCCTTGGAAGGGTGTGACGGTGCCTAAAAGAGCTCGCGACGCTCCATAGTACCCGATGCGGTATGAAGCGAAGATAGCGTCCTCGGGTACCCTCCATGTGAAGGTCACTCGACTGGTCCCCGTAATCGTTGACACACGCTCCCACATGAACCTAGAGTAATGACAATTTATTAGAGGCCAGCGGTTAACAAAAATAGTCATCAACCACTGCTGGGCATGGGTCTCCTCTCATTATGAGAGGGATTAGTCTATAGTCCACCACGCTAGTCTAATGCGGCTTAAAATAATTCACATGCCGTCGAGAAAATCTCTCAGGCATCCAGGTTTTCTTACAATGTTTATTCAAGTTTATTGTTTGTTATTGTTTATTTGGGGGGCCAAATAAATATGAACAGGAGCAGGAAGATGATGATATAAATATTTTTATGAAAGAGAAAACGTTGTCTTTTGTATTTTTATGAAGGATAAAATTGACCTGCGTTGATTTTTTCCTTCATTAAAATAACTAGCAATCTTAATCTTAGCAAGGAAAATGCTTAAAAAAATACAAAAAGAATAAGAAGTTTAGAACAGTCACCTAGTGTCCCAATCGGCATCGGTAGCATAGACCACCCATTCGGTCAGCTCAAACCTCTCCACCACAGCGTGGCTTTCCTCTTGCTTCAGATCATTGCGAGGGCTTGCTGCCACCTGGAAACCAAATGGTATTAGGATCAGCAAAGAAGATTGTTTGATCAGTGTTTACTGAGATGGTAGAACTCTACTGCTAAATTCGTCTGAAAAGTTGAGTACCACCGTATTGCCTTCATATTCTGCCGCTTAGCAATAATAATAATACGTTTATTTCAAGTACCAAAGACTCAAAATAGTGTTAGATATAAATTACTTGTCGTCGACAACATATGGAGATGGGAAGACGATCTAAAACTCACAGCTGGATATCACTGGAGAAGGAAAGCTTGTGACAGAACTCAGTGGAAGATGTTAGAGGAGGCCTATGCCAAGACGCACACTGAACTACAGGATATAATTTAGTGTAACTTGAACACATGGAACATTACCAGCATTTCAAACTATTCAACTTCGGAATAAAAAGCTTATTTATTATATAAATTACTCAGGTACAGGCTATGTTAGTACCTACCTTACATACATAGATTATATATAATTTTGATTATGAAATTCACCGCTGCAGTGTTACAGGTCCAGCTGAAACCTTGCGGCAGTGGTTCACAAATGTGCAGTCTAGTCTGCTAATTCAAATTCAAATTCAAATTCAAATTCAAAATATTTTATTTCAATTAGACCATATAAATAGGCACTTTTGAATTGTCAAACTAGTTGCACGGTTCCAAAAAGTGGGACTTATGGAGAAGAGCCGGCAAGAAACTCCATAGTTACTCTTTTAAAAAAAAAATAGGCGAGTAACAATAAAATTTTGTGATGAATAGTGTGAGTATAATGCAGCATGATGTGTATGACTAAAAAAAAAAATGGACAAAAAAACAAACAAACGAACATAGCCATTGCAGTAAGAGCTGACCAGTCCCGACAGACAGCACCCGTTCACGAGCATGACGTGTGTATCGGCGCCGTTTGACTCAACCATGTTGTAGGGAATAAAAAGACCCGACACACAACGCCACTATCAGCAGGACATTTAAGTGAGCATGACAAGCTCTACCTCGGGCTGGTTATAACTTATTATATTATACATTAATAGAATAACTAAAGCAACATCAAAAGCTGCAGAATACTCATACTGTACAGTTAATGAAGTTCACTTCTCAATAAAAAATGACACAATAAGACATACATAAAATCACGTAGCATAATTATTGCAATGTCAAATAGGTAATGATATTAATGATGCAAATTAAATGTCAGATTATTGTAATGTCAAGTAATGGTATAAATTAAATGTCAGATAAAAAAAAAAACATAATGAAATCAATAACCTGGTTCATTGGAACAGTTCAATCCCAAGCATTTTTGTCATCTATATAATCTTTCACCGTGTAGTAACCTTTATGATACAGCTTCTGCTTGACAACCGTCTTAAATTTGTTCAGGCTGAGGTTTTGAATATCGCTTGGGATTTTATTGTAAAAGCGTATACATTGGCATTTGAATGAATTACTTATCTTCTGGAGCCTAGTTGAGGGAACAATAAATTTATTTTTATTCCTGGTATTAATATTATGTGTATCACTACGTTTTTTAAAGAGATTAATATTCTTATGTGCATACAGTAAATTTTCATAAATGTACTGTGATGGAACAGTCATCACATTAATCTCCTTAAATTTATCCCTCAGTGAATATCTGGGACTTAAATTATAAATTGATCGAATAGCTCTCTTCTGCAACACAAAAATAGTTTGTATGTCGGCCGCATTTCCCCACAACAGAATACCGTACGACATCACACTATGAAAATAACTGAAATAAACCAGACGCGCAGTATCTACGTCAGTTAAGCTACGTATCTTTTTGACTGCGTATGCTGCAGAACTAAGCCTTTTCGACAACTTATCTATATGTGGGCCCCACTGAAGTTTTGAATCTAAAGTTATGCCTAAAAATACAGTGGTGTCCACAAGCTCCAATTCTTTGCCATTTATAGGTACACTGGTTTTCACCTGTTTTACGTTAGGTGTTGTAAACTTAATACATTTAGTTTTCGTTTCATTTAAAAGTAAATTATTAGCATTAAACCAGTGTACCACTTTTGAGAGGGCACCGTTTACATCGTCAGTAATCATTTGTTGACGTTTGAGTTGACTAGCAATCATAGTCAGGATGCTGTTGGCGCTGACCCGAACCCTACGCACCAAGGATGCGCATCGCTTCGGCATGACCGCAATAAAACAGTCCACACGAGCATCTGCAAACATCCCTGATGCACTGCAATAGCGGGGCAGCCCCAACAGCACCCTAAATGCATTATTATACTGTATGCAAAAAAAGTGTAAAAAGTGCTGCAGTATGCTCTAAATAGCAAAAATTTTACATCCACAGATTCAGGGCAATCATATTCCCTTTAAAATTCAGCGCCCTTCGCTCCCTAGCAATATCGTCATCTTCTCTAAGGCCAGTAGTCAATATGTGACCAACATATGTATGTAAATTGATGTACCCTTGAAAGGAGTATACACTGTTTATTTATCATAACTGGAGGCACTGCTTCCGGGTATTTACCTCTTGCCAATCTTATTTCATCTAATACTTGAGGCATGTCATCTCCACTCAATATCACTAAATGTTTGTATTTGTTAAGGAGATCCAGTGTACATTTACTGTCGGGAGATAACACAGGCTACAACCTGTCCTTGGTCCTCAAGATATACGTGTACTTTCGATTGAGCCACCAAGAATTTGTATGCATCATGGTTAGCCAGCCTTTTCTTGTTTATTTTCTTGAATTTGACAGATACTTGCATTTTTTTTTATAGCCGACTATATCTATGGACTATATCAACCTCTGTGGTGCCTTTGTGCATCGAAAGAATAGGAATATCACTTTCTGCCGCTCAGTAATGGTCTTCCGTCTTGTTAACTATTACCATTAATCCTGAGAAATAACTTTTCGTGTTACACTTCTTATTTATGACTTGAGTCCAACCTTCTTCATTGGCTGTATTTTGCTCAGAAGCGCTTTTTGCAATATCTGCAGTTGTTTGTTTACGTTGCTCATCGAATGCTGACATTCTTTTGTTTCGGATTAAATGGCTAAGTAGTTAGTGACATTACTGCGCATATGAAAATTACAACCGAGAGCTTGGATAAGGACGAAGTTTTGGATGCGGGAGGCGGTGCGCCCGTCCCGGTGGAAGTCTATGGGAGGTGTTTGATCAGCAGTGGATCTTTTGGCTGATATGATGATGATAACAGTTAGAGCGTCTGAAGATGACAACGCCCTAGTAGTATTTATAGGCTGCGGTTTCCGCTCTCCATCAAGCGACCCGTATGCTTTACATCTTGTTACAATAAAAAAGTGTTCGGTAACCACTGGGCGGACCACACCCCCGGACTTGGTCCCAAAATGGTCTTCTAAACCGAAGTGAACTAGTCCACGATCGGCCGAATAACAAACGCCATTAACACCATACGTTAGTAACAAAGATGGCGTTGGCTATGATGATGATGTATGGCGAACGCGTCTGTCAAATATTCAGACGGCATTATCTTTAGTATTTAAATCAATGTCGGGAACTTACGAAGGTAGCGCTGACGATGTCTCCTCTCCGCACCTCTTGCGGCGGCTGCTCGAGACAGTCTCCAAATCTCCTGCCAATCGGGGAGCCGTCGAACACCACCGGTGTGATCAGGGAGAGAGTGCGGTTGCGGTGGTCTTCGGGTTCTGGACCTGCAGGCACGTCACCACCCTGGGAAGAAAGAATTTCATTACTTTAAATTTTAAATGGTCCTCGATGACGGAGCCATAATAGATATCCAAAGCGTATTGATCTTTTCGCTCTAATTGAGACCACAATGTCAAATCTGTGTTGATAATTTACACATCATACTGCATTATACTCATACTATGCATCACAAAATTTTATTGTTACTCGCTATAAATAACTATATTTTTTTTTAAAGAGTGACTATGGAGTTTGTTGCCGGCTCTTTTCCATAAGTCCCACTTTTTGGAACCGTGCAACTAGTTTGCCAATTCAAAAGTGCCTATCTATGTGGTCTTATTGAAATAAAATATTTGGAATTTGAATTTGATACATACCTCGATAGCCGCCGTGGTAAACTGACTGAACTTGTTCAGGAATATGTCAAGGGTATTCGGTCCGTAGATTGTGGATGCTGCTTCGTATCTTTGTACCTGGTTGTAACAATAGAACGAAACGTAAAAAAAATACATAAGGCTAAACCATCTACAGTTCCATCATGCATTATCAAAACAGATAATGTAGCTTTTTCAAAGCGTATGAAAAAGTACTCTGTGATATAGCTCTAACACGACGAAACGGATGAGTCTTCTCGGCAACTGGTACCCGAAGCCGGAAGATTTTAGGTTCCTTCCTCTCAGTGGGTTAGCCGCCTTCGTAAACCACGTCTTCAAAGAGTAAGGAATATACGGGTGAATTTCAACAAGAGATTTTTATGTGTCATTTCGGTGGGATTTTTTTATTTCAATGTTATCTACATATTTTTAGTGACAAATAAAACTTTAGCCTATTTTGTTACATTGTGCGTGAGTGGACATTAAATATCATCAAAACTTACATAAATATTTAAGGATGAATTTTTAAGAGTCCACTGAAATGAAAAGTGTCTACCGTAATGATAAAAATTAACACCGAAATGATAGACTGTGCACCGGAATGAAATAAATCCACCGAAATGATACAGTAAAGAACAACCGTGCCGGGCAGCCAGGGTTCCGTACTTTGTAAGGTTTGATTTTCACAAATTTTAGATAAACACTGAGACAGTTATTTTAATATCATAATTAATATACAGAATTACAGTTAGTATTACATATACCATTCTTTGAGGTTTTACTTAATAACCTCAAAGAATGATATTATGTAATGTTTATTATGATATGAATGAATTGTTTCTTTACTTATATAATCTTTGGTAATTTAGTACTCATAATAAATTATATAAAAATAAAGGTAAGGCACTTATAATGAAGGTACACCCTCGAAGTAATTATTTTGTTGACAATTAGTATCTAGAAATAATAATCTACACTGTGGTGACTTACACACTCATCACATCATCGTTGAGCCGAACAAATGTGTATCTAAAATATATACATGTACTAACTAGATAGATATATGTATATATTTTATATATTTAAATACAAATACACCCGAATAATCTAATCTACACTCTAGGTAAAAGTACCTACATTACAAAACTATGACTTTGTATCTGACATAAGTATCTCTAAAACTTTATATATATACTAAATTACACGAATCTAGCACGAGTTATTACAGCCACCGAAATGAAACTATTTTTGTCTCCTTATTACTGAAATGATAAAATTACTTTTTTGGCGGGAAACGGCAAGACGTTGGGACCGGTGCGTTTGCGCCGAGAGCTTGAGCCGGATTGATCCGAAGTGAGGAAAGTTGAGAGGGGCGTAACAACGCAATGTTGACGTGGCTATTCTACTAAAACTTACTGTCCTCTGAAATGATAACTTTTTTCCAGACAAAAGTTAACTGCCTGTCAAATCCATGAGAAAGAAGATAAAGAAACAAAAATAGTTTTATTTGATCGAATATGTAATAATTTAATGATATCAAAATCGATTTAAATCCATATTACGAATGTATTTGCAGGGGAAGGTATTTTATGAACGGAATTGGGTTCAGGACAGGCCACCGTGATGATAAAATAACACTTTATAATTTTATTTTTTTGGTATATTAAAGGGTAGAAATCAATGATTTTTTTTGTCAAGGTAGAGGATTACTTAAACTATTGAGGAATAAATTTATAAAATTAAAAATCAGCACATTGCACTACCGTTCTCAGGTTTGCCGTGTATTTTTTTTGCTTGCGCAATTCACCCATACGGTAATGGGGACAACACAAAAGATCCCATTGGGTCGAAGTGTTGCTGGTTGCACCAGCCCCCATAGTAAGATAAGATAGCTCTAACACAAGTCACAACTATGCAGCAGCAAGAAGTTGGTGAAAATGAGCATACTACAAGAAAATGTTCTAAATATGTCACCTGATATTCTTCAAAAGTAGAGACATAATGTATGTACTCATTAGTCAGGCCTGACACAACCACTCTTGGTTCGAAGCCGTTGCGTTCCATCACGTTGCCGACCACAGACTTCATGCGCCGTCCGGCCATGGTTGTGGGCTCTCCGGGCACGCCCAAGATAACCAGGTCTCCGAGCCAGATGAGAGAAGCTGACACGATGCGAGGGTGCCACGGCAAAGGGAAGTTGGCCTGTTCCATGTTATGAAAAAGATCAATTCGGTACTTATATTAAAAACTTTGAATAATGAAATGTGATCTCGTTAAATAATACGTAAGGCTAAGGATTTCATTACAATGATCCTAATTTAACTCGTGTTTGATCACATTAATACCATTATTAATATATATGCGGAATATGTGGAAACGTTGTTGATTGTACGTTAACCTACTTAATTGTATACTTAGTCGTAAGAAGAAAATGTACAATTGTTTGTTTTCCCTAATAAAATAAAATAAAATAAAATAAGAAACACCCAGACAAACACAAACACTCACAAGTTCATCACATAAATGTTGGTGTCTTGTGGAAATCGAACCCACGACCTCGTGATCAGCAGTCCGGTACCCGAACCACTAGACCACAGACGTCGTCAAAAAAGTTGTTTTTATTCCCCCGTTTTTGCAACATTTTTAATTGGTAGTCCGCCCCTATTGGTCGTAGTGTGATAATATATAGCCTAACCTTCCTCGCCCCCCTTTCCCCCTCATCCGTGGTGTCCTGTGGGAATCGAACCCACGACCTCGTGATCAGCAGTCCGGTACTCGAACCACTAGACCATCATATTTTAAAACATACGAACCCGTCCAGTGGCCAGCAGGATAGGTTTGGGCGCGTGACACGCCGAGTCTTCCTCAGTAGGCTCCGCCACCACGCCACTGATAAGGTCAAGCAGTGGATTGCCTTCTATCGTGCCCTGTATTTCAAAATGAGAAACAAATTGTTCAGTTTTCGAAGCATTGAGTACTACAAAAGATTTACCATAATAGTCAGAATTCGTAAGTACTTGCGTAATATTAAGTGTATTAGCGCCATCTACAGTTCCTGAAGCGAAACTGTAGCCCATAGCAGGAACACAACCTTGAACTGGTTCACCCTGAAAGAGGAAAACAATTGTTAACAACCATTGGTCTAGCTGTCGCAACCGCGGCTGCTGAGTATGAGGCAAGTTAAAATGAGGAGCAATGTGTTATGGATCTATTATATTATTTTGTGCTTGGTAAATGTCAAAACAAACTAATGCCTGACAGCAACTGGATGAAAAGAGCGCAGATCGGACTCTGTGGCGTTCACTAAAAGACGAAGAGACAAATACGCGCTAATGATGATTATTATAACGGTGATGAATAGGCAAAAGACTCGATAGCCCCCTAGTAAGATATCTATACAGAGGCGTAAACTAAATAAAAAATATAGTGCAATAATGAACAGGTCTTACAACGTTGAAGGTCTGCGCCACAGGGTCGTACTTGGCGACCACCTCCTCAGGCATCTCCACGAACTGGTGGACAACGGCCAGATCGCCTATCAACTCTTCGCTTGGGGAATTCAGTGCCTCCTGCAAATGAAATGAAAATATTGGTCCTAAACATTCATTCGAATTATTTAGTTACTCGTATTAAGATAACATGTTATCTGCAATGCCATAGGATTTTTTTTGTAATATTTACATACTCGTAACATATGTAAAAACAGCATAATATCCAACAAGATCCATCTTAATGAGATTTGAGAAACCATTGTTTCAAAAATGTATCGTGAAATGCCTATAAAGTTGGGGAGTTCAGCCCCACCATACAGCAGACTATAGTACTAAGAGGTACTTACCCTTACTTTTTTGCAATATAAGTAGTAATTCACTGGCAATCCAAGACGAGAAACCCTTTCTTCTTAGCGAGTCGATGGCAAATAACAATATGAATGTTATGGGCTCACACTTAACCGGCCCAAAACTGTAAAAGCTAAGATCTAAATAAGTTGGTACATAAAAAAGTAACTCACCCACGCTCCCTCGAACACAGCAGTACCAATAATCTTGGTGCTCTCAAACATATCTTCGCCGGGTCCCTCAGCGAAGCACCGCTCCTGGGCGGCGCAGAGCAGGAACTGGTTGTCGCACGCAGCACCGGAGAACTCGCAGCGAGCGTCCCGGGTGTTGGGGGACACATCGCCCAGGTTGGATGAGAAGAAACCAGCTACGATATCAGGCTGAGAGAATAATTTTACATCATTGATGATGACTGCTCCAAACGGTTTCGGTCACGGCGACCGCTTTACGCTTAACCTTATGATAAATGCAGAGAAATTTCAGTCTTTCTAGAATTATTGTTCTTTTACTATTTGGTTTATTTTCTTAATCTAGATATCTATATCTATCTAATGCGATACCTAGTAGTATTATCCTTCTCAACATAACTGTGGCAAGATAGACATTGGCTACCGTTAGTCTTAAAAATTCATTTTTGAAGCCGCAGACAATTAATTATTTATCATTCCTATGGTATGTACCTAATTCCCTAAAAAAGTCTTCACTGTAACATTCACCAACCTTGCCAGGTAAGCTTTCAGGGTTCAGTTCCTTCTCCAGCCGAAGCGCTGCATACCCTAGGTTGTCTGAGGAGACGAGTTGGTTGGTCATGTTCATGCTGGTGGTATGCACCGCGAACCAGTTCAGCACACCATGGAGGCTGCCATCAGCCTTCAGAATCTTCACTTGAGTTAGAATGTCGTCTGTATTACTGTCATAACTGGAAAGAAAATTGAGTCCTACTTACATATCATTTAATTAAATTCTCTGTGTCCGTGTCCGCTCACACCCAACAGTCTGTGCTCATTTTAAGAGGTATATAGACGGTATGGACCCATCTTTGTCAACACTGCTTTGGTGAAAGGAAAATGTCCCTATTAATAGAGAAAGTTTTCCTTTCACCTCTTCAAAAAGTCAGTCCTTTGATTTAATATGACTTCTCAAACCTTCTCTTATTCTTGCTTCGGCGGTAGCATCTGACTATGTTAGACTTCAAAAATCACACTAACCGTGCTCTCTCCTCGGATGGGTTGTATTCATAGGAATAGGGTGACCTGTTCCTGTGTGCATTTGCCACTCGCGTCTGACCGAAGAACAGCCGAGCCGGCACCATGTTCTCATGTGCGCGGACTATACTCTGTAACAATAGAACGAGGATATTATGAAAGGAACAGATTTGCTTTGTTGCATATGTTTTAATAATTTTCTTTTATCTGTTCTTACCCTGGTTAGTCCATCAACATAAGCATTGAAGGTCTCTTGAGAGAAGCCGAGGATGCTGACGTCAAGGAGGAAGTCCACCAAGTGACCTCCTGGGCCGCTATGCGTGTGTGTGCCGGTGATTATCACGTTCCTCAACGTGTACATATCACCATATAATTCTTGGAGATTCTTCACCACCTGGAAATATTGGAGTTGGTTAAATTACAACTCTATATTTTGACAGTAGCTTCGTAAACGTTAAGTAACATTTCTATACTAGGCCGAAGAACTGACATAGCTTATTAATTCTGGATTAATCAAATTGGTTTCTGGGGTATTCGAACCCCAGTCGTTGTTACAGTAATGTTCTTGTGGGAATAAAGTCAACCTTCTTTCTAAAGGAGAAGCAGGTCGACTAAAGAAAAGTCGAAAAGTCAGGAAACGCTCGAGTATGTTTGATAAAGCTGCAATATGCTGCTCATTGAAAGTGTTATCTTTTTCTTTGCTTACCTCACGCCTAACGGCAATGCCAACAGCTTGCACTTCAGCAGTGACCAGCACGACCCTGGTGTCTCCCTTCACGAATATGAATGACCTGGCGAACTGGCGCAGGTGTAGCCCACGACCACTTTGACCTACTTCTGCGTAACCCATCTAAAAATATAAAAGATTAGAATATGTTGCCAGTCAAGATAGGTAGACAAGGATACTGTAAGGTCCTGTGGGTTAGGATCTGAGTCCTGGATTTTGTTTGGACAGAGGGAGGGACGTGGTTCAATGCCCTCACCCTCAGCTGAATCCGCTCTCGACAGAGTGATTCTGACTTCTAAATTGATGGTTTTTTTTTTCAATGCTTAGTAAGTTGTCATATTAATCAGTCTCCGTTATTCAGCAATGGACCTCTTTTGTTTGATACGATGTTGAAAAAACTCACGAAAGTTATATCCACGATTGGTCCTGTCATATCAGCGATACCAACGCCTACTCGGTACGGCAGATCCGACTCCTCATATGGCTGCTCAGTCGAAGTTTCGGGGACAGAAGTCGTAGAAGTCGTGGTAGTCGTAGTTAATCGTGGTTGCTGATCGTTAGCGTCATTTACTACTAGGACCATGGTGGCTGTCATGCCACCCACTACGCCCAGGACGACTATGGTTATGACCAGCTTGGCAGCCAACGTTATCGCCATTGTGTCTAGAATTGTTAAATTAAGAATAGGTTACATTCATGCCTCTAAAATTATGCTTTGATAAAGGGACCTATTTCTCCTTCTTGGCAGCCTAAACGTAGAATTAAATTCATTAAATATAAATAAATAAATATTCTGGGACATTTTTACACAGCACCATCTAGTTTCAAACTAAGCAGAACTTGTACTATGGGTACTAGACGATGGATATAATAATTATATACTTTTTTTTTGTAAATACATACTTATAATATATAAGAAAAACCCAGACAAACACAAACACCTAAGTTCATCACATAAATGTTTGTGTCTTGTGGGAATCGAACCCACGACCTCGTGATCATCAGTCCGGTACTTGAACCACTAGACCACAGACATCGTCAAAGTCGTCGTCATTACTTTGGAAAGCTCCATGCCATTCTTGGAACCTACTTGAAGTAGGTACTTAAGTGACTTAGGGAAAGCTCATACAAGTAGACATTGCGATACCTACTTAGGTTTTATCTTCTAAATCATCATTTCATCTGCACCTGCGTTATTAAAAAGATAGGTAGGTAGCTACGTAAATGCTAATGAATTAATTTCAGATAAAATTACCTATCAACTAATTAAGAAATGTTGGCGATGCACATAATGAGTATTATCTTCACATATTATCACTGCACAGGTGTACAAATGTACACTAATAGTTCGCTGATATGTTTGGATCCCATGCAATATAGGTGGCGAGCCTATTGCCCAAATCCAAACTCCGAGCTGCTACTGAGAATTTCATAGAAAAACCCAAACACGACACTGCTTCTTGGAATCGAACCAATCGCGTAGCAATCGCGTTTTAGGGTCACCAGGAAAGCGAACGAGTCGATACCAAAGAGATCTCATTATTTTTTCGCTTTAAAGTGACATTTTACACAGCATCATCTAGTCCCAAACTAAGCAGAGCTTGAACTCTATCTACTAGACAATGGATATAATACATAAGTATATACTTTTTTGTATATATAGAAAACACTCAGACAATCACATAAATATTTGTGTCCTGGTGGGAATCGAACCCACGACCTCGTGATCATCAGTCCGATATTCGAACCACTAGACAACAGACATCGTATTCTTTTAAGAGCTTTAATGCCATCCTATAAAGAAAATAAGAAGAAGAAAAAAATTAACAATAGTTATTTGTTATACAAGAGTGCAAAGTTGCTTTTTAACCGCGTGCTCAATTTTGATGACCGAGCAAGCGAAGGATTCTAAAATTGAATCACGAGCGGAGCGAGTTATTCAAAAATTAGAATCCTGAGCGTCAGCGAGGGAATTAAAAGAGCACAAGGTGAAAAATCTTTGCACTCGAGTGCAACACGTAACTTTTCATCCCACCTCAGCGAGGAAATGACTAAAAAAAAACATTTACAACCACAAGATACTTTTATTTCAGTTTAGGTATTAACTACTATATGATAGGTAAGTTTTACAGACTATTCTTTAAATTATAACAAATAATACTTGGTATAATTAAGAGAAATTGAAAGTAACGTTGCTACAATTACTTGACTGTAATATTTTTGTTAGGTACTGTAATGTTGGTGTTAGTGACTTAAAAAGTACACCGAGAAGGTTCCGATAGGCTTGTTGAAAAAATATCGATACATCGATATATCGATTTTATTTTTTAATGTTTCGATATTTAATATTTCGATATATCGATGCATCGATATAAAATTCAAAGTATCGAAAAGGTATAAAAATCAATATTTTTTACAGACCAATAAACATTTATAAGTTTTAAGATTATAAAATCCCAAAAAGGAATACTTTTTTTATACTAACATCTTTTTAACAAATTATATTTAATGTTTTTTTGTTTTTGGTCGACTTGATTTGGTGTTTTATAATTTGGTTTTTAAGATATATCGCCCATATAACGATATTTTTAAATAAAAATATCAGTATCGATACTCATATTTTCAAAAAATATCGATACGACATAATATATATCGATGCTTTGTTGCGTTTTTGTTAAGACTCGGAATCTAGGGAAGGTTCCAAGTCTGAGTTTTTAACAAATTAAAAAAAAGTTGTATGATAAATTCGGCGCCATGGGAGTAAAAGCACGATGTTCTAAATTCAATTTACTTTGTCTCTCTAGAGGATAAAAACGACTTTTGCACTCAGATATCGAAGAGTAAAAATACTCTTTCCGAGATGGGGGGATGAAAAATAATTTACTCACCGTATAACAACTGAACTCGATCACAATAAAATAAATATTTTTATTAAAAACTAACTTCAATAACACGCACCATTCCATTCAAATCAAAAACCAATAATGCAAGAAGATAATATTATAACAATATTAATTAACGGATCAAAATAATCCGATAACGCACTATCTGAAATATTTGTATGTAAGTAGGTGTGATAAATATTACTTAGAAATGGGGTCTGAAACTGAAAAGATAAATTGAAAAGCTGATCTTATGCAGCAAATTTATACAATGTGTTAAGAAAACCTTGTCCGAACCGTGAAGGTATTATTAGGTATCGATATTAGATTACATTTATGTAATCCTTTTCAGTTTACAAGTAAAAACAATATTCCGAATAAAAGTTGTTTTTTTTTATACAACAATGAAACTTAGATAAATAGCTACTAGGGCAATCGTCACATGTGCCTAAAAAACCACGGTAGGTGAGTGTTGCCACATTCAAGAAAATTGCTAGATTTTGGGTAATTTTGGTAATATTAGTACAAAAATCGTGAATTTAAAACTTCATTAACAGCCTTACTTTTATGAATATTTTATTTATATTATTTTATTTGGTAATGTGATTGGGATATCTATATACCCCTTTCGGGTCGGACAGGTTTTTTTTAACATATTGTATATTAGAAATTACTGTCTTCGTTGGTCTAGAGGTCCTGGGTTCGATTCACTGATGTAGCAGTGTTATTGAGTTTTTCTGTGAAATTCTTATTAGCAGCTCGGAGTCTAGATTTGTGCCCGGTTGATGGCAATAGGCTCGCCCCCTAAACATACAGGCAAACTGTGGGTGTACCCATCTGCTTATTGGGTTTTTATACGAAATAGTAATAAATCGAGAGTCGTGGTCTAGTGGTTCGAGTACCCGACTGCTGATCACAAAGTCGTGGGTTCGATTCCCACAGGACACAAAACATTTATGTGACGAACTTAAGTGTTTGTGTTTGTGTTTGTCTGAGTGTTTGTTATACATATAGGACAATATAGGTATTATAAGTATATTTTTACAAAAAAAGTATATAAGTATTATATCCATTGTCTAGTACCCATAGTACAAGCTCTGCTTAGTTTGGGACTATATGGTGCTGTGTAAACTGTGCCATCATATTTATTTAGCAAACACAAAAGAACCCCTTCAGAAAGGGTCGCTATTGCTTTATTTATTCAGATGTAGTTTCTACTAGCTGCGGGGGTTATCAATTATAATACTAGCTAATTATGAATATTAACAATTACACTAATCACGTATTTGATAAGGCCAAAATTTCGAGAGAAGATAATTTCTTTAGAGATAAAAAGTACCTATTAGATAATATTAAGTTTATTACGATAATTATTTGTGATGTTAATTCATCAAGATTGCGTCAATTTGATTTTTGATAGGAGACAAAATAATCAGGCAAGAAATGTTTAAAGGTAGGAATATGAAAGGAAAAGGTGAATTGGCCAGTGAGTTTGGATTAGAAATATATCAAAAAATATAAGCAGCCTCTCCGTACAATAACAATGAAATTAAAACTCAAAAACTTTTGTTATTATTTATTACATACAATTGGCACTTCACATAAATCTACGCACATAGTTTAACTAACTCAGTTCCAGAAATAAGTATATTTTAAATATGTATAATTATACCTATAGGTAAATCATAAAATAGTGGCAGTCAAGCGCTAGCGCATTTAAAATAATACGAAAGGAAGCGAAAATAATGTATGTACGTTAACAATTTTACAGACACTGAGATCTATAAAAATATCGGTATATATACCTAATAACAATTTCTCAAAGGCATTTATTACTATAGCTATTACAACTAAAATACCGTGAGATTTTTTGTGTATTGATACCAACCCGATTCGCCCCACTCTAGGCAAATAAAGACCATTCTACACTTCTTCCACACGTCACAGGGCTTCTTCTTCTCAATCTGCCAAGTGGCTTAGAGACAAGTTCATCCCACCATTATTTCTTTTTATTATTGAAAGAAATTAATTTAAACAGAAACATTTTATATAGTTATAAACTATATGCTTTACTTACTGATACATTATTGTATTATCTTCTAATCTAAACTTGGCCCCATTCAAAGCAGATTAACGGATAGTCCTTGGTTTTTATCAAGCTATATAATTTTATTAATCTCATACGCTTTAAATCCTTATCAAAAATATAAATATATATAAATATTTGTGTGACCACCAAGCTATTTTCTCTATGATAATGAACAAAAACAAATTAGATAAATTCTGCCGATAACTTTGCAGTTGGTGTGTTACCAATCAGTTGATTATTATTTTCATTTTTCATCGTGTTTTTTTTTTCGATTTTATCAAAAATATTGTCATTGGTAACATGGTGAATATGGCGGTTTATCAAATGTCAAATTAGTTTGCAACTACCTACGTAATTTAAAATGTACTCAGAGTTATCGTGCGAGCAATTTACTGTAATTATAGGTTGTAATTAGTAAAGAACTTTTATAAATAGCTATAAGTTTGTTACTCTCTTATCTTTCAAAATTACAAAAAATGACTTGTTTTACATATTTAAAAAAAATATATAATGTCATAATTTGTTTATTATCAAGGCCCGAATACAATATCGACCTTTTAGGTTAGGCGTTGTCGGCGGCGACGCTGTGTATTTAAAACAATAATATTTTTATTAGCATAATATTCACTTTAATCCTTAGTATACGAAAAGATATATAATTAACGACTAGACTATAACTAAATACCTATATTTTAAAGTAAGGAAAATATTTAATTTCAGAATTTTAGTTTTCTAAGCTTAAAAAAATATTTAAATATACGGTGACTATAAACGATATACGATTACACTATTGAATAAAGTGGGTAGTTAACAAAAAAACAAGCGGGCCTGTATTAGGGTTTGTTTACACTGAAGCGGCGGAAAAATTATGTCTGTAAAAGTTTATACCGGTATACAATATACATATTATATACCGGTATAGGTAACGGGATTTTTTTAAGATGTATAAAATAAGGGTATATGTTTGGAGCACAAAATATTGTCCTTGTCTAGCCCCAGTGTCGGTGTAAACTAAACGCACCCGAAGGCTAGGTTTTAAAGCAAGCCACGTATATCTTCTACCTACACAAAATCATATTTCTAACAATTTTACTTTGGTTTATTCATACACAAGTATATTCTTATCAAAAAAAATATTAAAACTATCACGCTAGTTAGGTAAGCATAGAATGCGGTATAATTTGGCAAATTAATAAATTAATTCTAATTTCAACAATAGTTGATGTTGTATTCAACATAGATGTCGCTACTGGTAGACCAAATGATGTGGCCATTGAAATAATGTGACTAAAGTATTGTTTCTTCATACAATGTTTATATTGATTAAATTGTAAGTATACGTGATATTTTATCTAAACAAAGAAAAAGGGTGATATTTAAATAATTTATGGCCATGCTTTGCATTGAAAATTAAAGCAAAAATATTTACTTTTAGTAAATATGGAATAACGCTAAAACGACCTCGGCACCTCATAGAAAAAAGCAAAAAGGCGATATCCACTTGACTTGAGCGTTCTTTCGTCGCATACTTCTATGTGGTGTCAACCTCGTCACGTCTTGGAATTGTGTCTTAATAACGAGCGTAACTTCGCGTGGTTGAATGGTCTAAGCATAGTCTATATGAAAGCCCCAAGTACTGGTACTGAAGTGGGATAATAATAAAGACTAAAAATTATCTTAATATCATCAGCTCGAGGTCCCTAAGTCAGACAATGAATTAAAAATAAAAATGTTATTACAATAAATTAGTACCGGCTTTTAAAGTTATAAGCTCAAAATATTTGACAGCCAACAGTTAAAAAAATATAACAACCTTAGAAAAGGTTTAATATACACTTATACTTATGAAACATGCATTTACGGCTTAAAATCCAAGATTTTAGACAAAAACATTTATTAAAGGCGGTAACTTGTATACCACTTTCTCTCACGGTATCCGTCGTCAAACGAAAAAAAGAGACGGATAATATGGCAACAAGACGAGTGTGAGTGGTACAGCAATATGAACAACCGCCATTTTTAGACCGGGAATGTTTTGGTACACTGGCCTCTAGCTTGGGACGACCCCAGTAGCAAGACAAACGGAGCTACATCCTAAGCCACCTCAAAACTGTCCGTGAACCCTTGGTAAGGATATATTCCTCCGAGGACATACTTGTAGTTTCCAAAGTGGTGGATCCTGTAAACTCCTCGAGGAGTGCCCACGGGGATCTCCCATTCGATTTCCACGCGACTTGTGCCCATTACTTTGGAGTCGCGGATCCAGGTGAACCTAGAAAGAAAAGGTCTCAGATGAGATAGTAAAGAGACAGGACACATTCATGGGACTAAGCCTAAGTTTCCATCAGTGTGCGAGAAATTCCACCAATAGGCTGTGTTTGCTTCTGTTTTAAACTCAGCTGATTGGTAGATTTTTTCCTCATTCACCGCTCAGCCTTTCCGCACATCTCTGGTGGATAGGCCTTAGGCTAAAAGAAATAAAGATTTCTTGCGAGACATGAGACTATAAGCCCATAAAGTAATGCTGATGCAAACTGAAAGCTTTATTGTTATTTTATTGAAGAGTTTTCCCCTTCTTTCTTCAATAAAAAGATGGCGTAAAATACTAAATTAAATTCACCATCTCTTTACGGGACAATGGCAAAAAGCCAAAAGGAAGAGTAATGAATTAGGCATTTTATTGTTTGTTTTTATTAACGAATGTTCCACTGCATCGCTGAAACTACTCAACTGAATTTGATGAATGAGGTATGATTCGATTCGACATTATAGTCCGGGTGACATAGACTGCATTTTATATTTAAAAAAATCAATATGGCGGATGTTATATCCAAAAAGAGGTAGCATTTTTTTATTTGTTAAGGTAAAAGATTAGTGTATTTCGTATCCTCTCAGACTACATACTTGGTTTCCCAGTCCGCATCAGTGGCGATGACTGTCCATGCATCATCTTCTTCGGAGTCGAGTCGTTCCACCGCGGCGTACCAGCGCTCGTGACGGATGCTGTTCCGAGGGTGCCCCGACACCTGAGGGCAACAGAGAATTATTTGTACTACAGTTCTCGCCAAACTTATTGTCCGGCTTGAAGTTGGCACGAGCTAACTTCAACCCGAGAAAAATATTGGATTAATTAAAACGATAGCCTACGACATGAGTTTTCGTTTTTATTTATTACAATTCAATATTTTTCTTCCTCCGATTTCTGGCCGGGTCGGCGGAATCGAATTGAATTGAATTACTTCAGTAATTCAATTCAATTCGATTCGATTCAATTCAATTCAATTCAATCATTTATTGCGAATATAGGTCAATTAGATGGTAAGTACATAAATTTCCTAACCTCGTGCCAACTTCAAGCCGGACAATAAGTTTGACGAGAACTGTAGGTACTAGACGTAGGTAGACACCATAGAGTATGTAGGCACAGACATTGTTTCGTTTGTATGTTTTTTTATTGCCTACAGTTGTAGACGAGCAAGCGCACACCTGGTGATAAGTGGTAACCGCCGCAAATGGATGGAAATTCTTAGTTTGTGTTAGTCTGGATATTTCTTATGTATAATGTATAAGTATATATTTTAAAAAAGTATCACGTATTATAGCCATTGTCTAGTACCCATAGTACAGCCTCTGCTTAGTTTGGGACTAGATGGTGCTGTGTAAAAATGTCCAAAGATATTTATTTTTTATTATTTATAGTAATACTTACAAACTGTGCAACAACCACATCTCCATAGCTGTATTGTTTCTGCGGCTGCTTCACGCAGTCTCCGAACTCACGTCTCCAGGGCGCGGAGTCCCACAGCACGGGCGGCACCAGCGATATCAGATGAGTGCTTAGATCGGGGGGGTCGGGGCCCGCTGGAACCTTGGTACCCTGGTTGTATGTATAATAATTAGCATTAATAACATACCATCACGCCTGTATTCCCCGAAGGGGTAGGCAGAGGCGTACTAATGTACACCCACATTTCGCCGGTATGTTTAGGTCCGATGGATGGATCTGTTTTTGGACTCAATAACACCGAATAGTCAATAGATTTCGTTGTTTTTTTAATCAGATACAGGTCCATTTTTATCTAGAAACCATAAATAGCCTTCAGCCAGCGGCTTTGCTCGTATATTTCTTAGAAATTATTTCTCATCTTTAAAACAAATCTATCCCACGGGAATCATATATTTTACCGGGAAAAAAGGGGATAAAAATAGCCTATGTGCTATTCCAGACTATAATCTATCTCTGTGCCAAGTTTCATCCAGATCCGTTCAGCCGTTCTGGGGTGATTTAGTAACAAATATCCATGCAAACTTTCCCATTTATAATATTAGTAGCATAAAAATAATAATAAAACTAACAAATTTCTCCATATCAACGGCCACAAGTGAGTTTTATTGGGTTGTACTAACCGATTTCAGTGCATTAGTCAATTCGACATATTTATTCAAATAGATGTCCAGCGTGTGCGGCCCGTAGATCGTGGAAGCTGCTTCGTATCTCTGCGCCTGCGTAGGAGCAAAGCAAATGTGAAATAAGAAATACTGAGTATTAGAACCTCTTTTTTAACACAACAGAAGAGTATTTTATCACTTGTGTAGAATTAGAAAGCCGCCTGCATCCAACAACATATGCATCATATCTACGTTTAATTAACCATAACGATCAACCCATATACTGTCCCACTGCTGGGCACGGGTCTCCTCTCATACTGAGAGGGATTACGCTATAGTCTACCACGATAATCTCATGCGGGTTGACAGACTTCAAAGGCCGTCAAGATCTCTCAGGCATGCAGGTTTCCTCACGGTGTTTTCCTTCACCGAGTGATAATTACGTACATGATTAAGAAAAGTCAGAGGCCTTGGATTGGTACTAGAGACCTTTGAATTGGCAGTCCAGTGGTCATATCCCTAGGCTATCACTGCTTTTCAAACTTTTTCATTGCTTTTTACATGTAATCAAAAATGCAATTTCTTACCAAACTCATAAGTCGCAAAATATTAAGCGGAATAAGATTGCTATAGATACACAAATCACAAGTATAATTTTTTGACTACTGAAGTATTTAGAACAAAGACTACAATACCTGATATTCTTCAGGAGTCGCAACGTAATCCGAATAGATATTGGACAGACCAGCGAGTACAACTTTCTTAGCTTCGGGGGCAGTCTTCGCAATGATATTCCGCAGCCTCCTGCCCGACATGGTGGTGAACTCTCCAGGCACAGCTGCCAGGAAAAGGCCTCCAATACGGGCGACGGAACAGGACACTATTTTAGGCTGCCATTCGTACGGGAATTTTGCCTGTAAGAAGTTTAAGTTGTCAGTTTTCTAGGCAAGTGGAAATGAGAAACTGTAAATATAGAATAGATAGAACATAGGTACCATCATGCCTGTATTCCCTAAAGGAGTACTAATGGACACCCACAGTTCGCCGGGTAAGTTTTCATGTAATAGCTTTGGAAACGAGCAAAAAGCCCAACTCCTGAGAATTTCATAGGAAGACCCAATCACTACTCGATCTAGGATTCGAACCCAGAATCTCAAGGTTCAATCAGACCTAAACGTGCGAGTCGCTCATAGCATCACTAAGACTTAAGCATGCCGGC
The DNA here is from genome assembly GCA_946251955.1 of Acronicta psi. NCBI lineage: Eukaryota > Metazoa > Arthropoda > Insecta > Lepidoptera > Noctuidae > Acronicta > Acronicta psi. Next base: position 13,774,992 of record OX276475.1, on the reverse strand, counting down.
AAATTGCGGGTGTACCTACACCAGTACGGTTCTTCTTCATGTATAAATATTTATTTGCGTAAAACGTTGTTAAGTACCAAAGATGGTTCATTTATTATAAAAGATCAGTCTCGTTTCGCCACAGTTAAAGTAGCAGAATTTTACAAAATATAAACTGTGCCTAGTGTTATTTTCTATGTTATTTTTTTTCTTGCTTCGTGTGTCTAGTGGTCCCAAGCGCGACTGCTACGCTAGAGGTCCTGGGTTCGTTGCCGGGGTCGAGCAAAGTGTTGTTGGGTTTTCTGTGAAATTCCCAGTAGCAGCTCGGCCCCTTATTACATGGGACTTAAACATACCGGCGAAATGTGGGTGTACAGTCACGAGCACAGCCAAAGTAAATACTGTGTTCGTAATATCACAAAAGTTTTATTAGTGCTTTAGGAGAAAATTTAGCACTTTTGATACAGTATACCTACATGTTTGCTTGAGACTGTACATGAGTACACCTGTGCCTACCTCTTCAAGGAATACAGGCGTGGTGGTGTGGTAGTGTTATGTTACAATGATGACATTTGTTACCCGTCCCGTCGCCAGTAGGATGGGCTTGGGCGCCTGGCACTTGACGTCCTCCTTGGTGGGCTCGGCGATGAAGTCCCGCACGGCGTTCCACAGCGGGTTGGAGCTGGTGGTGCCCTGCCGGAAGTCGAACGCGCCCGGCCCGTCCGTCGTGCCCGCCGCGAAGCTGTAGCCCATCGCGGGCAGGCAGCCCGACACCTTTACACTCTGACAAACAAAACACGTTGAGAATAGAGAAGGATTTAGTTTATCTCTTATGTAGAATCCTAGAACATTTACATGTGTCTTAACTTTTATAACTTGTCTACAAGATTAAATTAAAAAGCACCTGACATAAGAGAAAAATTTTGTGGTAGCAGCCATAGTGGATTTGAAATTTGTCAGTGTATAGTATTCTACTAGTCAAACCCTTTCATTTGCTACCCATTTTGAAGGAGTTCTGAAAAAAAAAATTAATCTGCCATTTTGTGGCGGCGGCCAGTTTGGACCAATTTTCATCAAACATAGACTAAATCAAAATTGATTCATCCGTTCGGAAACTAGGATACCACAGACAGACACACACACACAGATATGTCAAACTTATAACACAACCACTCCGTCGTTTTTGCGTCGGAAGTTAAAAAACAATTGCATTAGGTGGGTTGTACTTGTAGTGTAGTCGTCTTATTGCGACAATCTTGTAAGTACTCACGGTATTGAAGGTCTCTGAAACTGGGTCGAAGGGTGAGACCTCTTGTTCGGGCATGTTGACATACTGGTGCACGATGCCGACGGGGCCAGTCAGATCCTCACCCGGTTGATTCAAAAGATTCTGGGAAATCATTATTAATGTAATAACAATTTCAACATGGAAATGGAAATTTGGTCATCATATCCAAAGACCAAACTGCTGAACAAAATATAAACAGATTTCCTCAAGGAGAGGTTACATTGCCATCTGTATCCATCTCCCAGCAACCATTACCGGTCGTTTGTAGCTTTCGTTGGAGGCCTTTTGGTCCATCGGACATCCATTCTACGAGCTGTGTGCCCCACACTCCCACATCAGTTGTGACAGTCGCGTAAAGAATTACCAAGAAACCCATACCCAAAGATTACAGTGGCCATACTTCTCTCCACAGCTCGATAGGTGACATTAAGTTTTCTTTTAAGATCTTTAGCAAGCAAAGCTAACTTTGTCCAGTATGTGACGACTGGTATTATACACTTACCATAGCCGTCTGGAACATCTTGGTTGCTATGATCCTGGTACTATCGAACATGTCACGCCCAGGTCCTGAAGCGAAGCACCTCTCCTTCGGTAGTTTGCACAGCAGTGACTCCTGGTCGCATTTTTCACCAGAGAACTCGCAGTGAGGACCTCTCGTGTTCGGAGATACGTCACCCAAGTTTGTGGAGGCGAATGCGCAGACTATGCTGCCCTGGATATCAATTAAATATATAGAGAATTTCATTTCTATGAGAATCCTGCCGAAGGTATATCAAGTCTGAAGAGGTCCAAAATCATTAAGAGATAGTCGCAAATTTTCATTTGTCACCTGACCGCTAAATGTTAGTACGCAATAAATCTTTTGAATTTGAGAATTTGAGAATGTTAAAGACTTCAGCACCTGGTAAGTATACTATAGCATCAAAGATTTATAGAATAATCTGGATGATCAGAAGAAAAGTTATAAGCTTGACAGAGGAATTTATGGTTGTCACATCAACAGCTTCCTAAAATGACGAGAAATTCTACTATATTATTGTACAGTATATTAAAAGTATGTAGGTAGTTATTAAATTGTCTTTTTGTTCTTCTATAGGCCTGAAAAATTAGCAGTGCTCATGACGCTTGCGCGTTGCCTGTAGTATGAGGTCTGGAATTAAGAAAGTAAGTAAGTAGTTATCTAAGGAACAATGTCACCAAATCATTCTTACCTTACCAGGCAGCGTATTGTTCCCATTAAGCGCTTTCTCCATCAATACCGATGCATACCCTACGTTATCTGACGACACCAGGCGGTTGGTGTTGTTCATGCTGGTGGGATGCACTGCGAACCAGTTGATCACGCCCAAGATCTTATTCTCCGGAGTCACGAATCGCACCTGAGATAAAGTCTTGTCGGTATCGTACAAGTACCTGAAAAAAGTTATAAATAACCGACATGAAGTATTTGAAGAAAGTCATAATCGGTGAAGATATCGCCTGACATATGTGTATACAAATAAGTAGTCGAATTAAGAATCTCCTTATTTTTCTAAGAATGTTAATAAAGTGGCAAGTTCCTCAGCTGATATTGAACTAAGCTGGAAGCATACATCCTGACGAAATCCCGACTCTTATGATACATCAATGAAGATTGGTACTTCAAACTATACCCAAACACCAACTTAATCAAATTTAGGGAGACCAAATTTACAAGCCACTGTGGTTAAATATAAGAGAATTGCGTCTGCACCCACATCTAGTTTGACTGGAAGCCGAGCCCAATATAGTTGGGAAAAAAGGTAGTTTTGACGATGATCACCTGGCTCTCTCTTCACTCGGGTTGCGGAGGTAGGACGTAGGAGAGCGGTTGATGTTGGCCTCCAGTAATTCAGCCTCTCCGTACAACATGCGTGCTTCTGACAACCTGCTGTGCGCTATCACTATGCTCTGGAACATAGCAAGGGTTATCTGTCACAATATATTTACCCTGTCTCTGTGCTCCAGCACGACTAATACGTTTGAAGTTCTGGATTAGATTTACGTCAAGCAAAATGTATTTTTATTTCTATTAAGTTCTCAGTAGCAGCTCTGAGTTTGGATTTGTGTTTGGTTGAATGGCGATAGACTCGCCGCCTATTTATTACATGGGACCTAAACATACCAACGGACTGTTGGTGTATACTATATACAGTATATCACTGTCTGCCTTTATATGTATCGTCTCTAGGTACTGGCGACTTATTGACTGACTTCTATCGAATAAAATCCAAACAAATAGGTCACTACAATAAACAGGTTTTGCTTACTTACCCTAAAAATACCAAGAATATAAGCTGTATACGTCTCCTTCACAAAACCGAGGATCGGGAGGTCGAAGAGGAAGTCCATGAGGAAGCCGCCGGGCGTGGAGTGCGTGTGTGTGCCGCTGATGATGACGTTGTGTTCCCCGTACAACTCGCCGAAACGCTTCTGGAGACGTTTGATCACCTGGATTGTAGCAAAACAGATGAGCTGTAGGATGACCAAGACCGGGATGTTTGGCGCTCTTTGGGGGAGGCCTACGTTCAACAGTGGACGGCAATAGGCTGATAAGAAGATGAGCTGTATCTTCATATCTTTTTGATTTGTTGTCCTTTTCTTTTTGTATGTTTGGCTATAAACGCAGAGGTTTTCTTATTGCGTGTCGGTGGCAAAACAAAAATATACATAATATGGAATGCCTATTAAGATTGATAGAATCTAGCTTACTAATCCTTTCACCGTGATGGCAAATGTAACGCATACCTAGGTATAATGTTAATTAAGAGACAAAGATTTTTTTCTTAATATTATAGGTATTTTTATTTGTTTTCTATAAAATCATATAGGTAATCACCGTATAGGCAAGTCCATACATAATAATGAGACTTTCTCTGTGTACCTACACATAAAGAAAGTTGCTGTTCAATATTGTTTCCATTGCTGCTTTACCAATTAAATTATGAACAGGCATATTTATAATTCGCTCTATTTGTATCAAGGCCGCAGCACTAAAAAAAATTTCGTTTATTTACTTCAGTTCGCCAGCCTCCACTTACTCAGTCAGCATTCACACACGCCAGCACTTTTCCCCCACCCGCCCTGAGTAACCCGCACGGGTACAAACAAAAGTTTATCGTATTCTAAACAAATATCTGTGAATCACAGAAAGTTTTGCCAAGACGACGAGTGACACGATAAGGTGCAAATTCCTACTGACCTCTTTCCTCACACCATGGCCCATCATGGCGGCGTCAACAGACACAAAGACCAGCCTATTAGTGTTGTCACCACTGCCATCTTCTATGACGAACGCCCTGGAGAACTGTCGCAGGTGAATGCCATATCCTCGCTGTTCCAGTTGCGCATAGCCCATCTAGAAAGTAAAAAATAGTTATTTGTTATACAAGAGTGCAAAGTTGCTTTTTAACCGCGTGCTCAATTTTGATGACCGAGCAAGCGAAGGATTCTAAAATTGAATCACGAGCGGAGCGAGTGATTCAAAAATTAGAATCCTGAGCGTCAGCGAGGGAATTAAAAGAGCACAAGGTGAAAAATCTTTGCACTCGAGTGCAACACGTAACTTTTCATCCCACCTCAGCGAGGAAATGACTAAAAAAAACATTTACAACCACAAGATACTTTTATTTCATTTTATATATTAAATACTATATGATAGGTAAGTTTTACAGAATACCTATTCTTTAAATTATAACAAATAATACTCAATACTCAATACTCAATACTCAATACTCAATACTCAATACTCAATACTCAATACTCAATACTCAATACTCAATACTCAATACTCAATACTCAATACTCAATACTCAATACTCAATACTCAATACTCAATACTCAATACTCAATACTCAATACTCAATACTCAATACTCAATACTCAATACTCAATACTCAATACTCAATACTCAATACTCAATACTCAATACTCAATACTCAATACTCAATACTCAATACTCAATACTCAATACTCAATACTCAATACTCAATACTCAATACTCAATACTCAATACTCAATACTCAATACTCAATACTCAATACTCAATACTCAATACTCAATACTCAATACTCAATACTCAATACTCAATACTCAATACTCAATACTCAATACTCAATACTCAATACTCAATACTCAATACTCAATACTCAATACTCAATACTCAATACTCAATACTCAATACTCAATACTCAATACTCAATACTCAATACTCAATACTCAATACTCAATACTCAATACTCAATACTCAATACTCAATACTCAATACTCAATACTCAATACTCAATACTCAATACTCAATACTCAATACTCAATACTCAATACTCAATACTCAATACTCAATACTCAATACTCAATACTCAATACTCAATACTCAATACTCAATACTCAATACTTTATTGCATTCCATAATGTGTACATTAGTTGGTAGGTAACTAGGTATGTAATACTAGAGAAATTGAAAGTAACGTTGCTACAATTACTTGAGTGTAATATTTTTGTTAGGTATTGTAATGTTGGTGTTACTTGTTAGTGACTTAAAAAAGTACACCAAGAAAGTTCCGGTATGCTTGTTGAAAAAATATCGATACATCGATATGTCGATATTTTTTTTTTAATGTATCGATATTTTTGAGCGATATTTAATATTTCGATATAAAATTCAAAGTATCGAAAAGGTATAAAAATCTATATTTTTTACAGACCAATAAACATTTTTATAAGTTTTAAGATTATAAAATCCCAAAAAGGTATACTTTTTTTATACTAACATCTTCTTAAGAAATTATATTTAATGTATTTTTTGTTTTTGGTCGACTTGATTTGTTTTTTTATAATTTGGTTTTTAAGATATATCGCCCATATATCGATATTTTTAAATAAAAATATCGATTCGACATATATCGATACTTTGTTGCGTTTAGACTCGGAACCTAGGGAAGGTTCCAAGTCTGAGTTTTTAACAAATTAAAAAAAAGTTGTATGATAAATTCGGCGCCAGGGGGGTAAAAGCACGATGTTCTAAATTCAATTTACTTTGTCTCTCTAGAGGATAAAAACGACTTTTGCACTCAGATATCGAAGAGTAAAAATAGTCTTTCCGAGATGGTGGGATGAAAAAACTATTTAAAAAGAGTTTTTGGTGTTTTGTTTTGATATTGTTAACAAACTACCCTACCAACGTATTTAGATTTATATGGAGACTAACCGGACGCAGGCGCAACTAATAAAAAATATATTAAAGCGGTACATACGAGTATATAATTTTCTAAGACATGAGGAAAATGTTAGCTTAAAAAAAAACTACCAATTCAAAACCTGCAGACAGGTTTTAAACTGACGTAGGCTATTATGAAATTTTCATGGTAGCCTACGTCAATTTAAAAAACCAAAACCTAATTGTATGGAGAATTGGAGATAAAGTTTCTGTACCTAAATCGTATAAAAGTAGAACACAGTGACAACAGTCAAAACGACTAGACTAAAAGTCATGAACAGGATTATAAATTATCATCTAAGTGGTTTGCAACCATAACAAGTCATGTATGCAAGCCTTGCAAGGTTCAAATTTGAAATCTAGCGCTTATGTGCTAAGCGCTAGATTTCAAATTTGAACCTTGCAAGGCTTGCATACATGACTTGTTATTAACGTCTAATGTTACAAAATATACATATATGTATAGTGTAGAGGAGGTACCTTCCACTGTCTGTTTACTTCCAAGTAGAAGTAACATCACAATGTTATGTTTTATGAAACCCAGATCATTGTTATAGCAAACATTGCCAGGTTAAACCAATCAGCAATTTGTAGCTACATCCAGTCATAATACTAATTAGTTATATTGCACAAGAAATTAAAATGTGATAACCTAACCTAAATTATAAAATTTAGAAAACCCCGGACACGAAATGTAATTTTCCATTTTGTGGTGGCGGCCATCTTGGATTTGAAATTTTATCATAGTGCATAGTATTCGCCTAAGCCCTTTCATTTGATACCCATATTGAAGGAGTTGTGAAAAAATATGTAATTCGCTATTTTGTGGCGGCGGCCATCTTGGACCGATTTTCATCAAACATAGTTAAGAACACTCCCGACGAATTCGCCTTTCAAATAAACGGGAAGCCACACACACACAGAGACACGTCAAACTTATAACACCCCGTCGTTTTTGCGTCGGGGGTTAAAAATAGAAGTTGAAAGACCAAATCAATATCAATCATCATAAGTAGTTAGGCTATACTAATATTCCACAAGTTCCACCACGCTGGCACAGTACAGACGCTGTCCTAGTGAAGACGGACTTCACACGCCCAGAAAATCTCTCAGGCATGCAGGTTTCCTGATTTCTTCTTTACCGTTGTAAGCGAGTGATTACGAAAACCCTGAGGTGCATGTCTTGGATTCGAACTCGTAACCTACGACTTGGTAGTCCAGTGGTCATAATCCCTAGGCCAGGGACGACGAACCTTTATTCATCTGCGTGCCATATTTTACAGAAAAGGAGGCAGCCCAAATTTGTACCGGTTGTAAGTTGATAGTTTTTACCATGAAATCACCATGAAACTGATAGTAATCTGCCGTAATTGGCCGTAATGGCGTGCGTTTGACATTCCGAAACTGACACTGACAGTTTTTACTATGAAATCGTTACGAAACAGATACGTGCCAAAAAGTCATGATTTTTCTCAAATTAAAAGTTTCTTTTTCATCCCCCAGTAACATTAAATAAAGTACCACTAAAGTTAACCAGCGGAATACAGAGTATTTTGTTCCAATAAGTGTACATTCGGTACATCATTTGGGCCGACCTTTCGAAGAGACTTGTGCCGACATTCAATCTTGATTAGGGGGAAAGAATATATAGATTAGGCACCTAAAGCCCGCCCAAAATATTTTATTGCGCGCCATTGGTTCGCCATCAGTGCCCTTTGCTATTATTGTTGATTGAAGGTACTTACACATAATATAAAAGTGGAAAAGTTATGGATATGAATAAACAGCAATGACTACTAACACAGCTACACAGCTACACCTAAACAATTATATTTATAAAGCAAATGCGTACAAGTACAATAATATTATGACTAAGCAAACATAACAAAGCAATAACAAGTATAAATAAATGCAGAATTATGTCAACACTGTGTACATAGCCATTATGACTGTGTGCTCTCAGTTAAATACGGCAGAGTTGTACTTTAGTCAACAGGATAAGGGTTATGAGAACATATGGACGTTTTAATTCAAATATGTTCATCCCGAATTGATTTGATATCCGATTCCGGGCATAACACAGGTAGATAAGACCATCATACCATCACGGCTGTACTACACCCACGGTTTGCCGGGGGCCCGAGTCTATTGCCATCAACTTCGATCAATAGTAGTAAGTACTATTATTGATCGAAGGCCAACAACCGTGCACACAACGATGCTACTGAGACCCAACAAGACTGCTCGACCCGGAAATCGAACCCAGGACCTCTAGAAGTCACTGCTTGGCTCCTAATATGGGCTTAACAATAATAATGGGACCTAAAATATAACGGCCAGCTGTGGGTGAAAATACATGCCTACTAGGTTATGTTTATGTAGGTAAATAAAACACGGGTCACAATGACCGCATTGTGTGACGCATGATAGGTCACAAAACAACCGTCTCGCCGGCTGGAGCGCTCGCCTTGACCTCGGCAGTCTACAACAAATGAATGTGTACGACCGAACCGTTAAAAAAATATTCCAGAAACTTCAAACTGTTGCACCTGTTGTGTACTTAGCCTATAGAGCGATTGTAGTACAAATTTAATTATGTGCAGAGTATTGAATGGGGGGGTTTTATTTGATTTTAATCAATTGATAACCATGAATGAAACCCTTTATACCGAACTTTATTGAATTGTGAATTTCAAGTACCAATTTGACTGTATACAGTTTACTTTACAGTATTTATTAACGTGTTTGCACAGGAAATGTTTCGAAATTTTTCCATGCATGTAAATACCTAGGTGTCAAAGGAATTAAATACTTACGTAGGTACCTAGTACCTACTAAATGACTAATGTTAGATACACTTACATAATTTTAATCATCATTATTGCCCTAAATATCAATAATTATTTTAACTGAATCGACTGCCTCAAGCGTTCGTACGACAATCGAGACGTAAGGAGGGCTGTCACCCATCCATAAAGTAACCGCGGCCAGCTTAGCGTAACAAGGCATAACATTAGAATAATTATTATTAAACCGACTTGATTCGTTCCTAATTCGAAAGATATCATCATTCGTGAATCATGATATTGTTCATGTTGGTACTTCAGTTTTATATGTTAGTGTTGTTATGTTGGTATCAGCATGACTCATGCATGACCTTGAGACGGTCGAGAGCAGTGTCCCACTTATCTCGTCTATATTGCACTTTATTTGTTTACCTTCCATCGTTCCCACACAGGATGTTATTATATTATTATGAGACTTATTGTGCAGTTAATGACACTTATTCTACTTTTATTAGTCTGAGCTTTGACATCTTATATTGTATTTATAATATGTACCTAGACCTACTGACATACGAACGATGCGTGACCCTACGTCTACCAAACCAATTGTTTTACAAGTTATTTTAAATACAGTTCTCGCCAAACTTATTGTCCGCGTTGAAGTTGGCACGAGCTAACTTTAACCCCGCCGTAAAAATCGGAGAAAGACAAACATTGATTGATTGAACTAATTTGAAACGACAGCCTACGACTTGACCTTTAATTTTTATTGATTATAGTAGTCCAATATTTTTCTTTCTACGATTTTTACGGCGGGGTTGAAGTTAGCTCGTGGCAACTTCAAGCTTCAACATTAAGTTTGGCGAAGACTGTAGGTATGTCTGGGGTCAGTGGAATTCGAATTCCGAATATTCCAAGTTCGGAAACCTGATCAGGAAACAGAACGTCTGCTACCGGCATTACTGATGAAAAGCAAAACGGTATTCCTCCTATAATACGAGCTACGACGTATCACATAAGGTTCATTGTGCCGTATCAAATGGTATTACATTAGCGTCGATTTGTTTCAAGGACCCCTTCGCCAATACTTCACGATCTTTTAATCGCAATATCCAGTGTGACGTACGGTTTTATAAATAAGTAATAACTGGTTTACTTATTTACTACGCAATATGATGAGAAACCACACCATCACGCCTGTAATCCCCAAAGGGTAAGGCAAAAGTGTACTATGTAGACCGACAATTATTCGCCGGTATATTTGATAGGGGCCGAGCCCAAACTCCGAGCTGATACTGAAAATGTAAGGCCAATAACACTGCCCGACCTGGAAATCGAACCTTGGACCTCAAACGTAGCAGTCGTGCTGTGGACCACAGGTTGATGAGGCTGACAGATTATATTATGATGATGGAATTCTGTAAATACTCCTTAAAACATATTCATAAACGCTTGAAAAAAAAAGCGGGACGACTTTGCTTAGGTCTGAAAACCAGTGCCCTCTAGCACCGCATATTTTTGAACCACAGGTTCTCAAACTTTTAAAGCCCCCCAAATTTTTCTACACTTAACAACGTTTATTTTTATAATTTTAGAAGTAATAAATAAGTAGATATATAGTTATACCTGCGTGTTAAATAATAGTAAGGTTTCAACAGCTTAGTAATTGGACACGAAACTCCGAGTAATCCGATCGAGTGTGAAACGGTGCACCCCTGACTTAAATGACGTATTGTATGCTTGGACACTTATGCTATTAACACGACCTTAAACGTAAAGTGATGTAGTTTCCTTTCTATAATGATCCATTAGCTATTGTGGCAGCTAGACTGAGGTCGCTGAGGTGGTGGAAAATTATTAACGAAACGCTTCCAAAAAGCTGAAGGCTGTGATAAAGCCAAGAAACAATTATAGGACAGAACAGCCCACCACCGCCCTGCACAGCAGGTTCACAGTTCACCAAGGAGGTGAATGCATAACGGGGCGTTTTAGCAGATATTTTTCGAGGCGAGCATAGCGGGACTAGAGCATAGCGCGACTAATCAGGAAAATAATTAATCGTAATAGGATCCATAAAACCTCTTTTTTTCAGGCACATTGTAGGTGTCACCATGTAAATTCTCCTCTTGCAGGTCTACTGGAAGAGATTTCTTTGGAAATAAGTAGTACCTTTGTACCATATAGTCCTAATTATTTTATTAAGTGGGTGTATAAATAAATAAGCTGAGGAGAAAATACTTTACCTACGCTTTTCTAAAACGCTATTATCCCAATGTGCATCATTTTATGTGGGGTTCTAAAATATCAGTCCTCACTATAGAGCCAAAAAAAAATAAAGACCAAAATAAAAAATTATGACATTGCTATTTTAAGTGAATGTACACAAAAATTACCAGCTCAATGATACTGCTGTTTGTTTTTTATATAAAGCAGTTTAGAGGTTAACATAACATTAGTTGAGTGTGTCAAGTTCACATAAGTAAGGCGAAATATAATGATGTGAGGTCAAATACGTGAATCAGAGCATCAATGAGTACTGTTGTTAAACAGGTTATTTATTTCATAACATACTAGCTTCCCGCCAGCGGCTTCGCCCGCGTGGTCTTATAATTTTTTCCCCCGTTTTTGCAACATTTTTCATTACTACTCCGCTCCTATTAGTCTCTATCTGTGGATATAATACTTATATACTTTTTTGTTAATACATACTTATAATATATAAGAAACACCAAGACAAACACAAACACATAAGTTCATCACATTAATGTTTGTGTCCTGTGGGAATTGAGCAGCAGTCCGGTACTCGAACCACTAGACAATCATCGTCAAACAATTACACTTGCAACATTATTCAGTGTTGATCTCTGAAAGGTATTCCTCCACACGTCAGTGGGAACCGCAGTACAGCGTTGCACCCCTTTTATCTAGTATCCTAGGCTAGGTCTAGGATACCACTCAACGGGCCACTCTCTAAAGTTGGCCTGGCATTTGCAGGTAGCCTACTATTAATTAATCTGTGGCCTAACATAGTTCGACCTCTTGGAGAAACGAAGCTACTTACGAATAACGACGCATTTCTTCTTCGGATGGGGACTTCTCTTGACTTCTTATGACTTATAAATTGCTACTTACAAACGCAATCTCAGCTGGTGGACCGGTGACGTCAGCGATGCCGACGCCGACGCGCAGCGCGTGCGCAGCAGTCGCGCACGCAAGCACCAGCCACGCGGTATACATCATCATCTGAAAGTAAACGACACTGGGTCTGAGTATGACTGTGGTATAATCATGTATGTGTATTGACGTATACTTCAGTTAGGGACACAAAATCATTATCATCATAATAACCGTAGATCGTCCCCTGCTGAACAAAGGCCTCACCAAATCTTCATTAGGATCGGTTACATGCGTTGATGCGTCCAACAATTACCATTTAACCCCAACTGAGATCATCGGCCCATCATTTAGTTAAATTAATTTTAAGTACCCAAGAAGCCTGTTCATGTTTCAAAGTTTCTGAATCATATACTCCAATCCCAAGGCTTTGCAGACTTCTTAATAACTTTGATGGTAGGATAGATTTGTTGCATGCCCAATGACACACTGTAGAAATTAGAGATGCTCAACATTTGCCCACGTGGGTTATTTTCAATATTTCACAAAATGTCACAGAAGAGCCTTTGCCTATTGCGGGCAAACATCAAATTATACAACTAGCCATAGATTGCCATTTCTTATGAAAAATGCAGTATCTAGATATTTAACTGATGATTTTATATACCAGAATAAAACAACGTAAGTGGAGTGATCGGGATCAACAGTAGTTAATATGTGCTTATGGATCATGGAGATTTTAGGATATAAATCAAGCCGTAGGAATCGTAAAAATTAATCGTTAAGTTTTATTTCAAATTATCTCTCTCTCTCTTCCTGGCTATGAGTTGGGGTCAGCCTTCCGTATATTTCTTGTCCAGTTCGCTCGGACTCTCCGAAGAACTGATCCGAAGATCGGTTGGTTGTATCGATGACAATGACAACTTATGGTGTTTTCCAGGTTTTCTAACGACCTTGTACATTGTGAAAGCTTCGAAAATCAAATTTAATTATTTAATATTTCTAATCAATTGTAGGATGTCTTTAGTCAAAGGTTGAGATTACCTGCCCAAATCAATAAGAATTCGACTCACGTGCACGGCCGCGCAGATCAATGTCATTGACAATCGGATCTTCCGCTCAACGTGATTTGTGTCAGAATAGGATAAAAATCTACACTGCACAACACACTGCTACCTACTGACTGACTAATTTCATCGAATGTGATTATAATTCATTTTTTTTATCAATTTAATTGTTGTGCTTAGATTTGTTTTTGTATATGCAGCGACTATTAAATGATGAAACAATATTTTATTAAATGGCAGAAAAAGATTTGCTGCTGTAATTTTGCGGAATAGACATTTAGAGCACACGTGATACTTCGTTTTCATATCAATTAAATTGCTGTAAAAGCACTGTATTCAACCTATTAAAGCAAAACCTCCAACGTTAATTATTTGTCACGCCAAAGATATAACACCAATAGGACACAACAACTCAGAAATCCAGTTTTCCGTAAACAAAAGGAAAGTAAAAAAGGAGGTCAGACGGCCGTTGCTCCTTTGGACCCAATGACATGAAACCAATTAATTTTAACGAGCGAAAGTCCCTTAAAAACTGGCAAAGAGAGCGTAAAAGGATAAACTTTTTAAAACTTCACTTGCACAGAAAATAAAGAAAAAAAGTAAACATTACCCAAACGAAATCGACACGCACTAATCAAAGTTATAATCGTTTCATAACAAAAACAAAACAACTACACAACCGACAATTATGATGTACGATAAGTGAGTGATGATCTAAGTTACGATAGCAGTAGTAATAGTATTAAAACAGAGTTTAATGACACTGCGAGCCATAAATCAACTTCAAATAAGAATTATTATTAGAAGAAGATAAAAACTTCAGCCAACAACCGTGTTAAGAGAACTAAATTATAATGATATGTTCTAAGTAGCTATGAATTACGGCGATAACATTTAAACACAGACACATTATATTTACACCATACAAATTCTCAACAGCACGTGCCATTTCATGTTGTATTAGCTCAAGTAATCGGTGTATCAACTAGGTGAAAACCCGCGGTTAAGACAACAGCTGTGCAAATCCGTTCTATAATTTCACCAGATGGAGTTATTGAATTCACCGGTGACTAATCTCTATTTGGTAAAAACCTCACCTAAAACAACAATCATTATTTCACAATTATTATCGGTCCGATAGATGAAGTGACCCATAATTAAGGAAAATAGTCACGCAGAGGACTATAAATTACCCATAGGAATCATTGACCTTACTAATGTTAGGTACAAGTCATAAATACAATGATAAACAACCTTTTGATTTCTGACACTTACGCGAATACTAGACATTGAAATAAAACTACTTTTTACGGATTTTATCGCGTTATATTGATATTATTTTAATCCCGACGTTTCGGACCCTTTACAGCGTCCATGGTCACGGGTGACTAAGGTGGTAGGCGTCTTGAAGTTTTAATTACTAACAGCTACCCTACATTTCTGTTAATTATTGGCAATCCGATTCACGCAGAACGAGCTCACCGTATCCTTCGGTCTTGCAGTTTTAGGCTTGGATTTAGATTTAATTGAATCTATAATAGGGTTCCAAGCAGGTGGTAAGACCCAGCCATCTTCTCTATTGAAATTTGGATGTTTTTGAATTTCAATGGCCTCACGAATCATCCTGGGTAGGAATCGGTTTTCTTTTGCGAGGACTTGTGGTTGATCAAATCTGATGTAATGCCGGGCCTTGTCAAGGGTGTGTTCACAAATTACAGACTTTCCGGAACGGCGGTATTTGACATCAGCGATGTGTTCTTTTACGCGGGTCCCTATGCTTCGTTTTGTTTGGCCTATGTAAGAGAGAACACAGTCACAATCAAGCTTGTATACTCCCGCATCTTGTAGAGGTATATGACACTTTACAGGTGGTAAAAACTGACTGATCTTCTTCAGCGGCTTGAAGTAAGTTTTAATTGAAGCACGCTTCAAGATGTAGCCAATCTTGTCAGTGACTCCTCTCACATATGGTAGTACTGCAGGTAAGCGCTCGACTGTGGCACGTTTCACGCGGTTTCTGTGACGCAGGCGCGGTATTCGGAGCTTGTTGTCGTGCAGTACTTGCTTGACATGTTGAAGCTCTGCAGCCAGGTGTTGCTTGTCACAGATCCCACGTGCTCTCTGAAACAATGATTTACCGACGGTAGATAACTGTGTTGGGTGGTGGTGTGATTCACCATTTAGGTATTTGTCTGTATGGGTTTTCTTTCGATACACAGTGTGTGAACGTCGGGATTAAAATAATATCAATATAACGCGATAAAATCCGTAAAAAGTAATTTATTTCAATAAACAACCTTTATTAAATTGTTCTAGGACGTTAAGATAGCACTAGAAATTGCTGCAGTTATAACAACTATTTTTAATGTAAATACAAATAATTGCGATCAAGACATCAAGAGATCATTGGCCGATTTGGAAAACGCAATTAAACTTTTATTTGTGTAAAACCAATTAAAGTGTATTCAAGGTGAATTTGATGTTTATCTTGAAGAAGGTACAGAAATACTTAAATTAGATGTATTACTAGCTAATTCGCGTGGAGTTACTCGCGATCATCTATTTTTTACCGCTGACAATTTCCTAATATCCTATAGCAGTAGCCTACGTCATAATAAATATCTGTGCGCCAATTTTCAATCCAATCCTTTCAGTGCTTTACTCTGAGGTTTAATAGACCAGTCAATCACCTTTACTAATTATTAAAACATATTTCTCGGACTTCGAAGGACAGGCCTTTGCGAAAGACTAGCGACCAGCAGTCCTGCAAAATCGATTAATTGCGAGGTATAGAGAAAAAAACGGAGACTATCTACAATATTAGCAGATTCTCTTGAAGTTTCCAATTAATTGCCAGTAGAATTAACATTAACTGCCATACTAACACCGCATTAGTTTAATCATTCAGTTTTACTGGTGTAAATAAGCACCAATTAAAAATTAATTGCCCATAATAGTCACAATGAACTGAGTGTTCAGTCCGCTATTTTGACCATATTACTAATTGGCTTTTGCTGGCAATTTTTTTATGATAAATTTTATATCATATGTTCTTTAAGGTGTTTGTAAGTTTTGTATCTAATCAAAATATTTTTTGTCGCCGTTACGCGTATAGAATTCCAAAAAGCTTGTACTTAATATTTAACTACAATAATTCCTAAAACGCAAGACTGCAATGAAACCAGTCATACAGCAAGGCCAAACAATAATTGGTTACCTTTCAAAAACAAATGTACTCCGCGTATTGTAAATCAAATAATACATGACAAATTCACACAGTTATTTCTATAGAATGCCTGTTAAAAAACTGTTGAACTTAGACCATGTTTCTTCCTAACTGCGCTAAAAATACTGCTGTTTAAAAAAAGAGTTAAAAAAACTGCTATGGTTCTAAATATGAATTGTAAATATTATGATGTTAAAAAATGGAGGGCTCTAGAAAAAAAAACTCGAAGTGGGTGGTGTTCAAAATGAGGTTGAGAACCTTAACTTAAATGTAAGCATAAAAGATTAGGACAAATATTTGATACACATAATTATTATGAACGTTAAAAGAAAACAACTTGATACACAGTACAACAGAACATGTTAGTGAACTTTATGAGATCAAACAGGTTATCAATCGCTAAGGTGTATCACCTTATAGGTGCTATAATTAACATTATTAGCTCAGTTAAGATGATTAATTTAAAAGTTGATTAACTTTTTCCAATAAACAACATTTTAAAAGGCACATTACTCGTACTTTACTCTTGAAAGTGTTCATATATTTTGTTCTTATTTTATCACTGTACATGAAATATCGGCGTGCAGAATGAAGAAAAAGGGGACAGTATCTGTCAGTGATGAAACTTAATTCGATTTCGCGGATAATATTGCCTTGTGTGATATTGAGTGTGTAGCTATTGGACACACTAGGAACTAGGTAGGATGTCTAAAATTATACTACATAGAAGTACAGTTCTCGCCAAACTTATTGTCCGGGTTGAAGTTGACACGAGCTAACTTTAACCAGGCCGTAAAAGTCGGAGAAAGAAAAATATTGAATTGTAATCAATAAAAAGGAAAGCTCAAGCCGTAGGCTGCCGTTTTAAAAAAAAATATTCCAATATTTTTCTTTCTACGATTTTTAAAGTTAGCACATGCCAACTTCAACCCGGACAATAAGTTTGGCGAGAATTGTACCAGCAACACGATACTATAACAAAAGAACAGAATTTCCAAGGCAAGTTACGTACAAACTAGTTTTAGGTTGGGTCCAGTGTTTTCCGGCTTCCTTGAAGATGAGCATCCAATGGACGGAACAGTCGCTGCGAGTGAGCGACCTAATACATACTTACTGACAAAACGAGGTCATTCTACTTCCTTAGAATATTAAACAGCTGACAAGTTATATTGATATTATAGACCGTACGAGTAGATAGATAGTGATGTAAGATTTTAAACTGGTTTTTGATGGAAGCATATAAAAAATACTGTATTTCTCCGCAAATTTCGAAATTTTATGAAGAACATCTTAGACACGTCTCTAAATGAAATCTAAGTGAAGGCCGCTTTCGTTCAATCGTGATGTTATGATTCATTCAAATTTCAAATTCAAATTCAAAATATTTCATTTCAATTAGACCATATAAATAGGCACCAAAAATGGGACTCCGAAGAAGAGCCGGCAAGAAATTTCATCTACGTCTGTGCCATAGACTATTTATGTATTTACAATTTAACTAGAACGGTCATAGACTAATTACACTAATTAAATAGAATTACATTAGTAGATAGAATAGAATAGATCTAATCGGCTATATATATATATTTTTATCGTTTTACAAATATTTTTTACAGAATTACTTATATGTATAATAATAGCAACCAAAAACCACTAAGGTTTAATCCTGTGCTATCATGAGCCTGTAGACATAAGATAAAAGGTATAGATCATAAACTAAATGGAGCTTAAAAAATATTGTTTTAATTTCTTATTGATATTTTTAGTTGTTACACTTTTACATAGATCCAAGGGTAGGTTATTGACATAGACAAGACACTCTTATACAAAAAATATAGGTACCTATAGCTTATTTATATTATGGTAACAGTAACAATAAAATTCATTAATTCCAGATTCCAGAGAAATTGCTGAAATCCCAGTAGCCAGATGTGGAACAAAATTATGGCTTGACGATGATCCTCGATGGTCCTTGGTATGTGGAACGTGGAAGTTTGCGGAACAAGGACTGAACAACAAAATATTGATGAAACATGACTCTTATAACCAGACCACAGGGTATCGGAAACTTCCTCCCTTCAGAATGACGCAGGGCGCGCAAGTGATAGCTATTATAGTCAAACTACGTCATCAACAGTAGATAACTATGACTCAGATTAATTGTTACTGCGACCCAGCTGTTATTTCGACCTTGAACCTGAAGACAATCAGCAACACACGAAGTACGGTACTTTTACGACATCACATTTAAATGTGACGTCACCGTCGTAAATTGAAATTTACCGCCATGATACGCATTATGGGTTCATCATCATCGAGTCCATTTACAGACGCAAATCTAATCAAGAGGCCTCGACTATAGTCCAAAACGCTGGTTTAGTGCGGGTCAGTCGAAGGCACGCATGAACTTAGTAGCTAGATCTGGATATATGTACCTAATATGAAAGGTAAACATCGTGAAGAAACTACAGCTAACAGACACTAATGTACGACTCGTTTTCTGTTGGTTTATCCCACCAACAGAAAACGAGAATATCCACCAACAGAAAACGATGGCGAAATATCGTGAGACGCATAACATCTGCCCCTGAAAATGCTACTACATGACGACCACGACCGCTCCGCCAAGAGCGAAACGATATAGAAGAAGAATGTAGGATCTCTTGAGAAGAATGATTGTGATCGAGATCGATTAAATTCGCAAAACTAAGTATCTCCAGACGCAGAGAATCTACCTTACTTAGATAGAAAAATATATAATAATTTCCAATCTTTCAATCGTCTTTTGATAGATCAGGGAATGATTCTACAAGTGAGGAGTTGCAAGACGAAGACGAAGACTAAGAAAATAGAGATGGAATGTGTGGAAGATGGTCTGGTATTGGTAATAAAGAAAACGCAAGTGATGAGATGACCGATGATAGAGACGTGTGGAAAGGGCCACAAGTTGGGATAAACTTGGCATAACACGATGATACAATTTATGCTGGAAGAACAGAAATTCTGTACTAAATACGTGTAAACATGAATTTAAAACTCCATTATAACGCTCCAAACAACAAAATATTATTAATTGTAAATTTTCTTGAATGTCGTCCTGCGAGATGGTCGTGTTTCACAATTTCACCTGTAGCTACTGTCGTTCATTTGTTTCTCAACAAGTAGACTGAGTAGGTAACAAGCTAATGTAATGTAGTGAAATGTTGGCTTCAAGCATAACAACTAAAGACTAGACTTATTCCTAAACATAGTTTAGTTACGCCCCTGAAATTATAATCCCAATAATAAAATTAACGATCCGCCCTCGCTTCGCTTGGGGTACTACGAGTATTATTGTAATCTTATGTAAAAAGTATTTTTTTATTCATTACACATTATACAATAATATGATTTAGGTAAATCTTTCCCAACCTAACACTAAAAATATTTATTATTACAAAATTATAGATAGGACTTGGGAAAACTAACATACCTAGCAAATTAAAATAGAATAGAAGAGGTAAAACTATGGCATAGATAATTTAAGCATAATACAGGGTGTTTGGTAGAACGTTGAACATACGAAAATGGTGGTTACTTGGGGTCATCTGCTACCCACTTGGCCCAAATTATTTGACCTTGGCCGCACCGTTTTTTTTTTACTTTTTTTAATTTCACAGAAAATTACCAGTTTTTTTAACTTGTGACGGGTAAATGTATTTTTTTTACATCTTTTTGTACCTTTAAAGACTCATAAGTTTTTTTCCCACTAAAATCTGTGCCAAACAATAATTTTATGAGAGTCTGCTACAATTAGATATTAATACGAAACAACACCCTGCATGTTTTACCCGTCACAAGTAATGATATTCGAATTTAAAGTAAAAAAATACTGGAAATTTTCTGTGAAATAAAAAAAATTAAAAAAAAACGGTGCGGCCAAGGTCAAATAATTTGGGCCACGTGAGTAGCAGATGACCCCAACTAACCACCATTTTCGTATGTTCAACGTTCTACCAAACACCCTGTATATAAGAAAACTCTTACCTCCAACCATATAATTATAGTCAGTCCAGTATACCATACACTACCTATGTTAAATATTATGTGACTAAGTAGGTTATGTCTCTATGCCTGCCTCCTTTGTTTGCTTGTAAATAATGAGAGAACATACATAAAAGTATCATTAGTATTAAAAAATCGAAGGAATGTTGTAAATCTATACTAATATTATAAAGAGGAAAGATTTGTTTGTTTGTTTGTAATGAATAGGCTCCGAAACTACTGGACCGATTTAAAAAATTCTTTCACCTTTGGAAAGCTACATTATCCCCGAGTAACATAGGCTATATATCATCACGCTACGACTAATAGGAGCGGAGTAGTAATGAAAAATGTAGCAAAAACGGGGAAAAAATTATAAGACCACGCGGGCGAAGCCGCTGACGGGAAGCTAGTGTTGTAATATTTATCTTTTCCTATCGGATGTAAAAAGGTGTTTGTCCCCGCGCGATTACACCATTGCATTGTTGATACAATTGATGTATCCTTGTTCGCAACATTTATTAACATTGTTATGAGCATTAAAGTAAACATTGATCACGCAACATGCAATGCGATCGAAACAACCATCCGTGAGATCGGATGCGGTCGGATAATATAAAGAGGTAAAGTTTGTGAGTTTGGATGTTCGGGGTAATCTCCGGTACTACTGATCCGATTTTGACAATTCTTTCGCTGTTAGAAAGGTATATTATCCCCGAGTGCTATAGACATTTATTTTGGTAAATGTATGTATCTATACTAATATTATAATAGAGTAAAGATTTGTATTTTTGTAACTCAGAAACTACTGGACCGATTTCAAAAATTCTTTCACCATTACAAAGCTACATCTTTCTCGAGTAACAGGCTATAATTTATAATACCACGTGGGGGCGAAGCCGCTGGTGGTAGGCTAGTTTTTTATAAATGTCCGTGCGAAGCTGAGACGGGCCACTAGTTAACAGTGTTGGAGAATGGACAGTGGAGCTGTAGACGCTAATTGGTAACTGAAGGTAATAAATACATAACCAATAGGTATGTCATTGAACATCGATTTGACTTGAGGTCAGCTACGTGTCTAACCAGATGCGACTGGATAACAGTATTTTACACGAAACAACAGACTATCTAGCCTTATTTTTTTTTCTCGTAGATTTTTTATTTTTTATTGAAAGTTTTATTGAAAATACACGATCCATACAAGACATTATTACATAAAACGAGACAAATAAAAACATAAAAGAAATCAAATCAGAAGATACACACACACTAAAATAATTTTGTTGCGCGGAAATCGCGGCTTGCTAGCGCATCTCGCTCGTTCCCCGCGCCTATTTGGTAGAACGTAGATTAGAACATATACCAGGTACTCTATTTGAGTGACATGAATTGTATATAAAAAGTGCACCTCAGGGTCGCAAGCAGAGTTAAAAGAATTGGAATGTGGGCTGACACACTTGCGTGCAATTTTAAAGATTTTTCAAGGCAGCTAGAACGAGATGTTTGCAATAAAATTATCCGAGTTTGATTCCAAATGTCCAATGATACAGAAATACTTTGGTTGTAGACAGTCTATCAATTTTTATTGTCGGTAAAACCTCTGATACATACACATAATACACTTTCAATTTTATCCGAAAGAATAGTGGAAATCTATAGTCTCTGCCTACCCCTATGGGAAACAGGCGTGAAGCTATGTATGTATGTATGTATGAATAGTCGGAGAGTCTATTATAAGATTATCATTTTTCCTAGGTACCTACCTGTGAGCTTATTTTAAAACACCGGCTGATTTTAATCATCCTGCACATCGGTGCTGATTGGATAGAATAATTTAGTAGGTATATTGTTTTATCTTGGCATTCATATAACTTGACTCCTGTTTACTCCCTCAGCACGCGTATATCCCACTGTTTGGCTCAATTCACTATGCTGGCTGGCCTTATGTGGGTTGGCAGACTTATTATGCAGGTTTTTTCAAGATCTTTTCCTTCACCGTTGATAAAAGCCGAGTAGCTATATCAATCGCCGAGCGTAGATAAGATGCACTTAAACGCACTTTCATAACATCGGCATTGCAACTACACCGCAGCTAGTGATGGGCCACACCATGCCGATGGAGTAAGAGAAAGTTTTATCGATAACTCGATATCGACAAACCAATTATGTATACAATTAATAAGAGAATAGCTAGTCGGAATATTTTTGTTCCAGTTGATCCCAGGAGTCGCGGTTATTGCATTTAACCGGGCACAAATCCAACGATTCGAATGCACTGGGACTCTAACCCAGGACTTTTTTCAACAGCCACTAATGAGGTCGATATTATGATAAATTGTATACTGGAGAAAGAATATAATGTATTTGTGAAAAGGCTACCCACTAAACCTGTTGACACACCCTAGCAAAGTCGACAGATTTTCCTCATCGATGACTTGTTGATAACTTCGCTAACAGGGACATAATTTAATTAAGTGGCATAATAGTGTAGAAGACAATGAATTAGCTGTCGAATAGTCACTGTAATATGTCAAAGGTCAGCATAAACTTAATGTTGTTACAACTAACGATAAGATTCTGTATTTATTTACATTAAATAGTTGAATTATATTGACACAGTTTTTAAAATTAATTATCAGATTACTTATGCAAAATATAAGTATAGATTAAAAATATATATTTAGGACATGTGTGAAATATGACGATTTATTAAAGTTTACGATTTCAATAAGTTTTATAATTTATGAAATACATAGTCGATAGATAAGGATTTTAGCAGCACATCACTAATATTCACAGTGTTGTTATAACTTATACGTAGAGCTAGTTGGAAAATCGAAATAGATGTCTACAACGCGAGAAACCTGCAGTAGGTAATATAATATCTGGACTTTGCTATAGCTTCTCTCTGCTCTCACCATAGGTAGGTACACATATACTGATATGTAACAGAACAATCAATAAATATGTAACAAATTATTTTCACATTTGGTTTGTTTTTTGTTTAAAAATAATTTATTTCGAGAGTTTTAGTGGAATATAGATGTATTTAGTTTTGTCCCTATTATATGGGGAGGCCAACTAAACGCACTGACCGGCACAGACAGCGAGGTTTCGGAGTAAACCATATTATCATCAATGTACACATTTTTTTTAAATTTGGTCGATATTTTTACAACCGCTTACCAGATTTCGTTAAAAATTTTATGGGACCAATCTGTAAGCACCTGCTTTCGAATAAAAAAAGAATCATCAAAATCGGTTCACCCAGTCGAAAGTTCTGAGGTAACAAACATAAAAAATGAAGTGAAGTGAGAACTTTACATATACAACAACCAACCGACTTGAGGATCTCTTCCTTTTTCGTTGCTTTCCTCGGAAAGACGTCCGTGCCCAACAGTGGGACAATAATGGCAATGATCTGATATTATTACGATTCAACTACCTACATTCATCACAAGGTTATAAGACTAAAGGTTACTTCACACTACACCAGCGGTAAATTAACATAACCATAGATTGAAAGAGTTCTAATTCGACCTTTTTAACTTAACAATAACCTTAACACCGTTTAAAAAGGTGAAGCCAAATACCGACAGTATTTGGTCAATACCCAAAATCAAAGATTCTGTAGGTAATATGTATAGTTGGCCAATATTATAATCAATATTATTGACGCCATTGAACTTTAGAGGGCTCCACTTTCACAGTTAAGGTTCTATACCAATAAGGCAGATAAATTATTGAAATTGGGCCAGTTTCACCGTTTCAAACTCAATAGGCCCTTGGCAGATAATTAGGTATATACAAAGTCCATTATTTTTAATTTATCCGGCGATTAGCGTGTATCCAGGGGTGATGAAAAAGGCTCCATTTGAATTACTTCCTTATCCTTACATATTATAAAACAAAGTCCTCCGTCGCGTCTGTCTGTCCCTATGTATGCTTAGATCTTTAAAACTACGCAACGGATTTTGATGCGGTTTTTAATAGATACCTAGAGTGATTCAAGGGGAAGGTTTATATGTATAATACATGACCACGCGGGCGAAGCGGCTGGCGGAAAGCTAGTACATAATAAAGGTCAATTTTATACAGGGTTTTCGGGAAAAAAATGTTTAGATTTGGTTATATTTTTTTTATCTGTTTATCGTCTCGATGTCGAGATACCACAATTTCAAAAAAGCCTACTTATACTATTGCAATTTTCAATAATAGTTATGGCTTCAAGGACACTTACTTGACATTTTGCTCACCCAGCGTAAAATAAGAATCATGATTCTGTCATTAGTACGGTATTAGGCAATAACTCTATCAAACATAAATCAAGTTCTAATCAGGTGCCAAGTACCTAGTAGACCAATGGACGGTAACTCTAGAACATAATAAAATTGTTAAAGGTTGAGGAATATAACCTATAATAAAAACCCATGAATAAAAAATTATACGTACCTAGGTACTTACTTATTTCTATAAATTTTCAAAACACAGTACAGGGGGTAGATTTTAATTATACAAGATGGCGATGGCACCCACATCTCCTAACAGACTCGATATTAGGTACGTAACCTCTACGGAGAAAGAAAGAAAAAGATTTATTCGGTTACACGCAGGAAACCAAATAATAACAAAAAAAATTACAAACTATTACGATGTAAATAACATGCACGAAACCAGAAAAGGCCCTATCTCAGCATATTGCTACGCCATTAGATAAAATACAGAAAAAAAACGAAAGAAGACACGCCGAAACAAACAAAGAATCTTTGACCTATTATCGGCATAATATTAGCACACAATTTTCTATGACTCCAATTATCTCTTTCAGTGAAGATTTCAAAATTCAAAAGCTGGAGACCGCTTCTGATTGTTTGTCATTGTTTACATCGACGAGTAAGACAGGATGCCGCTTTTGTTCCGGATTTTCCTACACCGTTAGAGCATGATTGTAGACCACCTATTTTACTAATTTTACCTACATGCAAACTGTATCGCTATTTAAAGGAAGGAACATTTTGTGGATAACTTCGACTAAACTGAATACCTACGTTTCATTTATATTCAAATCATGTAAAATGTCACGCCAACGGACATCATTTCTAGTGCCGTATTCACGTGACAGCGTATTTATAGTCTTCTACGTAATACCTGGGTTTGTAATAAGCGCTGAATTCTTTGGTAATGGAAATAGGAATTCAGCGCTTATTACAAACCCTCTGACTACAGGCGTCAACATAATTATAATAATATTATATGGTATAGCAATTTTCTGAAGCTCTTGAAATCGATCTTTTGTCCAATACTATGAGATCATCAGGGAAACTAAGGCAAGGGTAATAAATGAAATAAGTTATAACAATCCTGATGCTCGACTTTTTAGTCCGGAACTTAACATTTTGCTGTTTGTGGTCGAAAGAATGGAACATAAGAGGAAATCTATCAAAGCAGCTCGTTAGACATAATTTGTCTTTCAAAACGATAGATAGGCCGCTATTGTAAACAGAAGTTTGCAAGTATAAAGTATTGATTTTTATACATCGCGATAATAAGTCAAGCCCCATATTCTTTGTCAACAATTTATGATTTATCTAACCAATATCTGATAACAACATTATTTCGATAAACTGAAAACAAAGAGCGGCTTGAACAACATTATTAATAAAAGAGCATTGTTGGGTTACCAGACAAGCATTACAGTCAACCGTTTATAATTAGCTGATCACGATGTGAAGCCGTGAAGATATGGGTACTTACGTGTGGTGTATTCGCATTGACTTTCTTCCATCCCTTTCTATATAGAAAAACGATAATGTTGGGGTGTAATTTGATTCTACGGAAATATTTCTACCCATCATTAAAAGGGCTTCTGTTATATGCACATGATCATCTGATGCACCCTGGGCCGTAAAGTTTAGTATGGATGTAAGTATACATAAAGTTACCTGCCAAGAGGTCAATCTTTTGACTTTTCACAACGGTAGACTCAAGTCAAGTCAAGAAATTCAAGCACAAGTCGCATCCTCCAATATTGATAAGATGATCTCATACCATCTGCAGAGGTGCAAACCCTAAAATATAAATGGAGGTCATGACCGCGAATCCGCGATTGTCACTTACATCCTTGGCAACCAAACAGTAAAAAGCAATGATAAATATATTTTAAAACTATTTAGGCCCTTAGGGTCTGTTTCACCTTCAAGTAAGTTTCCGTTAAAAGTTTGTCAGATATTTTCATACAATTATTTATCCGGCGATTAGTGGCTATCTTGAGATGATGATACAGGCCCTTAACATCATTGAGATATTGATAAAAGGGGCCACAGAACGGACATGGAAAACATTTGATCCCGGATCCCGATTTAATTTGAGTTAAACATAGGTATATTATGATAAATCAGAGCGATTTGTTCCCAACTGGAAACAATATATTATAATAAACTAGCTTCCCGCCAGCGGCTTCGCCCGCGTGGTCTTATAATTTTTTCCCCGTTTTTGCTACATTTTTCATTACTACTCCGCTCCTATTAGTCGTAGCGTGATGATATATAGCCTATGTTACTCGGGGATAATGTAGCTTTCCAAAGGTGAAAGAATTTTTGAAATCGGTCCAGTAGTTTCGGAGCCTATTCATTACAAACAAACAAACAAACAAACAAATCTTTCCTCTTTATAATATTAGTATAGATTACGATCTCGTTCCTAATGTCCCGTCTATCATTAGGTAGGTATTGTAGGTAACACTTTATTTCTTCTTGATTTCTTTAGTTAACTTTTGTAAACATGATGTAGATATGTCTTATAGGACACATGAATCTCATTCCAATAAGATAGTAAGAAGCAGGTGATTCAAAGTAGGTATCATAGAAGCTAATAGATAATGTGAATGAGTTCAACCTCACATAACACTTACCTACATCCTTAGATTGGTTCGCACTCCAGTTATTTGTGCACTGGGTTACCTTGGCAGTTATTGAAGAGGATTGCATTTATCTAAAGTAAGATATTAAAGAATAATATCTACCTATTTACAAAGAAATTATTTTTTACCTTTTGTAATAATTTAGTACTTAAGTAATATGTAAAATTTGTGGCATTGGAAAAATAACCAACAGTGATCCACAGATTAATAATAGATTTGTGAGTCATTTGCATAATGGTGGTTAGATACCTATATTTTTTATGAAAAGTTTAAAAAGTCCAAAACGTAAAGGAAACAGAACGATACCCTGAGGCACGCCAATAGAAAGCTACCTATATCCTCTATAATCTAAGGTTACATCACTTAAAAATATTATGAATGTTGAATTTTACCAATTTTAATTTTTAATCCACGAAACCAATTAATTAACTCGATTAGCGACGGGATACGTCGGGAATGTAGAATGAAGACAAGATATCAAACCCGACATTGTCAAACGCATCGCTAAAATCATAACAAAGTCAATATCCTATTTTCACTAATGTCGACCGTGACCGCAACTATGCTCTCCAACCCAATCTTTCCATTTCCCCAATAAAAGAAACGTCAAAACGCCACTGAAGAAAAATACCATAATACAGAGCAAGCCTTGTCTCATCCTCAATCAATTTAATAAATTAAATTAATAAATGACAAAAAATACAACAGAGCTTAGCAATTTTTTTATCACGGTAGCAAAAAGTAAAGTTAGGTACACAATATGGGCTATATATTCCAACCAATAAAAATACTTATTTATATTTTTTGGATTAAAAATCTAAAATTATATATTATTTACCTTTTTATCGGTAGGTACCTGAAAAATGTACTAACTATTTTACAGTTTTACACATCCATCACATTTTTCCGCAAAATGTTTCGACTTGTTTTCACGTTCGGAAACACTAAACTAGTATATTTGTTGATTTGTCAATAAAAATCGTTGCACAAAGGTCAGTTTAATTTAAAATGTATATACGAAAAGTGAACGCACTTCACAAGGACGACAACACGTAAACCCTCTCTCGCGGCGTAAATCGCACTAAATTATTGTGTTTGTGTACTGCCGTACTGCTGCGGTCTCGTCCGAGTCAAATTCAAATAGAATCGAACATCTGTCGCAAACGTTTGGGCCAACAATAATCGACTTGCTACAGATCAGATATCATCGTTTTCTTCCAATATGCTTTAAATAAAGGATAAGGATCTAAAGGATCAATATAATTTTTGTTGGCAACGTGCGACCGTGCTCCTGTAGTTATAGGTGTACTACCTACTCGTAGTAGTAAATAGGTATACTTTTGATGAGTATGTTAAAACAAATAGGTAAATAATAGACAAAATAAATAAAATTTTATTGTTTCAATAAAAATGCAATAAATAATATTCAAAATGTATATTTGTTTAATTAGTCAGTCTCCTAGGTCCCAGGTCACTTTTTGTTTTAAATTATTTAAAGTTATTATTCAGTAATTATCGTCCTACTGCAGGTGCAAGGACAACATACCTACAGGTTTCTCCGGTTTCTCCTACATCAGACACCAGTCTCTATATTCAATGCAATATCTAACTGAATAATCATAATTATTGATGATGAGAACATAAATAAACATTATTATTATTATAAACACACCTACTTATCTAAAGCTTATCAACTGCTGGTAAGTTCCCGTTAAATTACCTGGCAGATAATTTAATACAAATCTTATTCTAATTATTCATTTTATCCGGTGGTTAACGGCTATCCAGAAGTGGTAAAACAGGCCTTATGTAATATGGAGTTTCTTGCCCACTTTTTGGAATCGTGCAACTCGTTTGACGTTCAAAAGTACGTACCTAATACGGTCTAATTTAAATAAAATATTTGAATTTGGCAAAGACAAGATCATAATAAAATTATAATCTTAAATTAAAAATATTTTAATCCTTAGTTGAGTCCTTTGGATAATGATCCAGAAAAAATCAAAACTGGCAACAACGAAAATTTCACTTTGACACATGCCATGACAGTTAAA
Source organism: Acronicta psi (assembly GCA_946251955.1). Taxonomy (NCBI): domain Eukaryota; kingdom Metazoa; phylum Arthropoda; class Insecta; order Lepidoptera; family Noctuidae; genus Acronicta; species Acronicta psi. The sequence continues at coordinate 13,745,303 of OX276475.1, read as the reverse complement.
ATAAACAGTCTCTGGATTTCTGAAAAGAAGATTTATATGAATGTGTCAAATCAAATCAAAGACATACAAGGGAAAGTTTGCTTCTATTTTCGAAATTGTACACATAGATAATACTGTGTAATCATTGAGAGTATACGGAAGAAGTTTTTATTGAATTCCTATCAAGTTATGCTACCTATCGTGTTTTTGTAATCAAGTTTAGTGGTTTAGTGTTCGAAGCCAGTGTCAGTGATTTTTAAATAACCTTGGAAAACGTACCTGTTTATTTAAATAACGTTAAAGGTAGGTACGAATCTAGTTCTATCAATAGGTATACCATAATGAAAACTATTTTGTTGGACTCGAAACTTTTTTGTAGGAAATATCGGTAGGTAGTCTCATAAGTAAGTAATTGTGGTTACAAACTAACCACAAATACTTACTTTTTGGTAGGTTAATAACTGATAATTTAAAGCAAAAAGCTTAATGCAAGCTTCTCTATTCAAAGAGGCCATTTTATTTGAGCATTCGAGCCATTTACAAAATGTTTAAAACTGGCGCCAAATCTGTTATAAGTAGCAGCACCATCTATTTGTTTGACTGGTACCATAAACGTGACCTTTGTAACAAGTGCCGCCATCTGGCACGAGCCTGAGAATTTTATTTGTGAATACCGCGCGTTAGATGACGCTAGTAGAACGTTCCCACAGACCTAAGGCTGTGTTCACACACAATAGCTCTACAGGTACTATCTCTGCCGGATGCCTACGTTTACAAACTTACCTACCAGTTTATTAACCTCAACCGCATATTTTGATACTCGTTCAAAAGGCAAGTTTTAATAAATTTACTTTTAGAGGCTCTCATTTTGACTTTTTTTCGTTTTATTTGTATAGTTCTCTTTTGATTTTTCAACAGACTTCAAAAAAAGGACGAGGTTCTCAATTCGACTGTATTTTTTTTAATGTTTCTTACCTCAGAACTTTCGACTGGTTGAACCAATTTTCAATTCAATGATTCTTTTTTTTATCTGAAAGCTAGTGCTTCCAGATTGGTCCCATATAAATTTTATGTCTCATACAATTTTTGTAAGCGGTTTACGAAAATTAAAAAAATGTATATGTAGATGTTATTTTAGGTTTCTCTAACGTCGCTGTTTGTGCCGGGCAGAGCGTATAGTTGGCCTCCCCATATAATATAATAGGTACAAAACAAAATACATCTATATTCCACTAAAACTCTCGAAATTATTTTTAAACAAAAAACAAACCGCCTCCAAAAAACACCTAGGAACTAAAAAACAAAAAATTACATGTACATATTTAAATTATGATTTCTAATTTGGAGGCGGTGCCAAACTAATTTCATTTAAAGATGACTTTCGTTGATGTGTGTTCTGTTTTTAGTTTAAAACTAATAGTGGATAAGAAAATAGGTACCTATTTACCTTACATAATTTACTGCATCGCAACGTAAAAGTTAACCAACCGGAAGGTACGGTGTGCGCACCCGTAATACCGGGGCAAAAGGGATGGGAGTTTTTAAAAGGGGAACACATATTTGGTCACACCCCCGGAAATTTATTCACTTCGGAAGAACAAAATTGATATCCTGAACTCAATGTATTTGCTACAGTATGAACACCGCCCAAACAATTGCGCTTCAAGACATGCGCCATATTTATTTTTATAACGCTATCTTTATCGTCATTCATTTTTTTAATAGGTTCTCGAAAATTGAGAATTTCATGTTCGGGAATATTCAATCCGATACTATAGGGCAAATAAATAAGCTTAAAAACAAAATAACGTTTTACTTAAAATCGGTTGTATTTACATTTCGTCCATTGTAGAAAATCAATAGTGTTCAACATCACAAATAAATAAAATCGTACTAAGGTATTCACATAAGTCGTACATAGTACAAATATGCGACAGCTCATTCTCTTACCACAAAAAAATGAAAAGGCGGGACAATTAGATTTACTCATAAGACAATTTTATTGATTTCCATGTCAATTTTCTCTAATGAAAACATCTTTGCTCCCTTTGGTATTCGATCGCCAACGGAACAATTAACTAAATGCTTCTCAAAACATCTCGCCGTCTCCACGGGGGGCCGGCTACGTAAATATCATAAGTTATATCAACTAGGTGTCTGCTCACCGACGCCCCGCGAAAGACTGAGCAAAGTGAAAACGGATTTAACAAGAAGTATCAAAAACGCTCTTGTGACGATCAGCGTCTAGGCGGGCGGTACGCATACATCGCTGGCGGGTCAGTGGTAAGCTCGAGCAGCGATGTATAGCGCACATCGGGTGATTTTCCACGCGAGAGAACGCGTCGCCGCGTCGTGGTGCGGGGGCACGGCGAGCGGGCGCGGCGCGGAGAGCCGCCGGCAAATCGAACGAGGCCACGCGCGGCCACCACGCGCCGCCGCCCCGCCCCGCCCGTGGCGTCCTTTCATAAAAAATGACGTACATCCTACATACTAAATCACTTTAACCTAGGAATCTCTTATTCCACACCGTGAGACACTGGAGTACCGAGCTGGAGGTTCTATCCTATTTAACATTTATGGACAAAAATTACAGGCCGGTTTGATATTATTTTGTAATTCGCTATCGCAGCGCGGCGACCGTCGCGCTCTCTTTATCGGTCGTACAGAGAGCGGGCGGCCGGCGCGCGATGGGCGCGAGATAATGGCAAAATTGTGATGTTTTTCTAGTAAACTGACGTGTAGAATACGGCCGCGTCTCGGCCGGCGATAGATGCCGGCTCAAAGTAGCGCATCCTCGTCCAGACTCGGTAGCCCTGGATGTTACCGATCTGTCTCAATTCTATCACTTAATAACTAATTTTCTAAGTTTTATTTCGTTATCATACTTTATCACTATCCAATACGCGAACGAGTCAAACGAGGAAACGATTGTGCAATCGAAACGCGACTGTAGATGTACGGTATAAAAGAATACGATTAACCTGACTGCAACGTTCACACTAATGTTACATTACCGATTATAAAAATCACAGGCTTCACTTATGCTAAGTATGTACACACAAACTCTCATCAACAACAAGGAAATGAAGAATTGAGCTTTGTGACTTATAGCTTATTTACTCTAACGCGCCAAATCTGGCTTATTTCTATATTTTAGTAACGGGTAGGTTCCTACTGTATAGAAAAATATCACAACTTCACCATTCAACGGGCTCACAGGTAAACCTAGAATACAGAGCAGATTTCACTTAGAATAAAGTTTACTTCCGAAAAACACATTTGTACATTTCATGACAAAATTCAACAGCATTCTACTAAGTCTTAATTAATTACACGCTCATTATCGAGCCGAAAAAGTAAAGATACAGCTTTCAGTACCGAACTTAAATAATGTAAAAAAAATGAAAATCTGCATTGAATTTGACTTAATTAATTACATTTGTCATTTAAATAGAACTTGCACCCGTTTTAGGTGGGAGCGTTGTCGGCCCCGCGTGTTCCCAACTGTTGTTAGTGTCCTGTAGTTGGAGCTGTCGCTGTGTGTGGACAGTTGAGGCGAAGCGAGGCCGCGCCAGTCCGGGGCGTCACGAGCACTAACACATCACTGTGACATTGTCCATAAAGAGGCACGAGACGTATTACGCATCCTCCTCCTCCTCCTCGCCGAGTAACTCCTCTTCCACTTCTTCGTCTGTAACAACAAGCAAGTGACATTAGTATCGCAGAGACGCAAACACTTCACTGTCGAACGCAGCTTTTCAACGCTGGAAATTTTTTGTTATTTTTCGTAAGCATAGGGGACAAATAAATTACAATGATTACTTTTCTGGCTAAGTAGTTTAAATTTAATAGGTATAATTATAAAGATCGAAAAATAAATGATAACCTCACTGGCTCGTGTTTATGCATGTGCAATGTTTAGCTTATGATTACACGCTAAAACATAATGCGACCCTAGAAGCTAAATTGCCGTGATAATCACGCATAAGTGAACAAGATGAAATACAATACTGAGCTCTACACAACTTACCTTCACCGTCGAGATCGTCGTCCTCTCCCTCTATTATTTCATCATCGTCTTCTCCTTCTACTTCTTCATCGTCGTCTTCTTCACCCTCACCTTCTCCTTCTAAGTCTTCCTCTTCACTGTGTGGCTCATCCTCACCACCTCCTCCATTCTCCTCCTTTCGCGCCTTTTTCGCTTCTGTTGTTTTCTCCTAAAATCATAATAAATTAATGGCGGGAACCCTTGATTTAAATTGTTTACGTACCAAATACGACAGTATGTGGTGTGCCTTGACGTAGTCAAGATCGAATAAGTAATAATTGGCCATTAGCCAATATTATTTCAATTTCGAATGCACCAAAATCTGTTTATTAATGATTTTGTGGGTAAACTATGCAAGTTACCTGCTTAATAATGAAACGCAGGTGACAAAGATACGTAACGATAAAGAAGCGTGGGTCATTAGTTGTTGTGTGGGGGAAAGAGCGACGGCGACGTAGAGTGGGGCCGGCGTCATACGGCCCTTTTTCCCGTGGCAAAGTTGAACGGAACGCGGTCACCGCGCATACCTACCTAACCGTTCGCAAAGCGACGCCGTATACACAAGAAACAACTAAAAACCGTCTAAATAATAATCATACAGAGTCCCGTAACGTCGGCCGTTCATTAACATACACGTTTCAGATGTGTGAATTGCGACGAGGTTAACCTATACAATGCTACAGCTCTGTATCAAGCCGTAAACGCCATGCGCTCGTGTTGTAGCACGTAACCTAGCCTAGACGAAAGATAATAATAAAACATTCCCATTTCTAGTAAAATCTATAATTCCACTTCAATTTTGTGGATGAATGTTAACCTGATTGCTTGCTATGAAAAAGTGATACTAGAACAAAGGATACCTATACTAATATACACCTACATGCAAATAATGCCGGGTCATTGACTACTTTTCTGTGTAAGCGCCGAAATAAAATAACAGTTGTTCAAATGGCTGAAACGTAACTCATGGTAGACATGAATGCAACATTGGATAATAATAAGAATATACCTATTATTATGAGTAGATAACGCGAGCCGAACATTTTCGCGGCGTTTGTGATAGTCCATCCAACTCAAACACTGACACATTCGCGCCGGCCATGTTACTGATCCATCTAGCGTCACGCTACGATGAACGTAAACCCTGAGAAAGTCTAAAATAACTATTTACACGCAATATTATCAATAATGAACTCCGACTGGGCATTACTACAACTTTAGCGTACCTTTTTCTATAATAACCACATCAATGAGGACAGCGTACGTTCCCGCGCCATGTTTTTTTTTCGCCAAGGTCATGCCTCTGTATCGAAAACGAGTAAACAAAAGCTAAAAAATTAGAGATCCGCGGATATATCACACTTTTGATTAAATCCACGTCTTTAAACATTCTTATGATATCGTGTTATTGGCTCATCGATTTCCCCGTACACGCTAAAATGCCTAACTCGACAGAAATGACATCCAAAAATAAGCCGGTAAGGTAGCATCGTTTCCGTGTCTGCACTCTTAGAAATTCAATTTATCACGTGGAATGAAGTATGAACCTAACATAAATAAAGGAAATTGGTGTAATGCAGCTTTTATAATAGCGTTCAATAAAATGGCGAGCGATTATAACGAATACATTTTGTTTGACATGTGCACTCACCTCTGCTGCCCTTTTGGCTCCTTTTAGGTCACTTTTGGCGTCACCCTTCTTCTCATCGCCGACCTTGTCGACGGCCACTTCACTGTTATTTTCATTGGTGCTCATGATTGTTCTGATTTTGGTGTTAATTACTAGAATTAGTAAATTAAGTTGTACGGCTGCCCGGATCCGACGCGCGACTGACTGACTGAGCGAGTGAGCGAAGCGGCCCGATGAGTTTGAAAACGAAGATGGCGCGGGCTTCTGCACGCCTCGTCGCCGATTGGTTAAAAGCGTCCGCCATTAAACAAGCTATGACTAGCATGTGGACAAAAATTTTGAATTATGATTTCGTCATTATGTCGCAAAGGTACCACATGGTAAGTTAAATCGGTGTTAAAACTAATTTCGATGCTTTTCAATAATTTGGTTTCGTTACGAGTGATTTAGATTTAGAGAAATGTTAAAAAATAAGACCGCGTCGGCGTCAGTTAGTTCCGAATTTCGACACAAGGTAGCGCTGAGAAGCTATCAAACAAAAGCGGGAAAATAAAAAGTTTTGTGATAATGATAAAATTTGTACAACCATTGCAAATTTGAATATTTTGAATGTTGTCAGGTCAGCAAAATCGTACTATGTAACGGATTTGGATATTCTTATAAAAATATTTGGCACACCACATCTTTGTCGAAAAGACGAAAACACCAAACCACTATCTGGGGAAGTAGCTCGATGCGTGAGGACATTATTGATTTCAGGATTTTCTAGTCATATGACTAATATGACTATGAACATCACATTATCTTTGTTCCTACTCGGCAAAGGTAATCACCGAAACTGAAACATCACTGAAATACATACTCGCTTTTGGAAACTTCGAACTATGATCGCATCGTTGTTTGTACGTAGTGTACATAGCTGCCGCCATATTGAAAATTGATTGAATTATTTTATTTCAATAATTTACTCTGTAAGGTAAGGTTTGACTAGCCATATAGTCAATGCTCTCGTCTCGCAAACCCAAGACCTCACCCGTTTGAGGTTTGAGAACCTAGCGTTGCTATTTGAATAATAATTTATCAATCAAAATAAAGATAAACTTATTTAAAATCATCATTTATTTACACATTGGGACTAACCTTACATTTTTTACCCCACACACATTGGGAGGCTATAATAAAAGATAAATAAAATACACTCGAACTAAAATATAATTGTATGACCTATATGAGCGGTGGAAACATTAAAAAACGTAGGTAGTAAATTTAGAAATCCCGCAGAGAGGTATTTATTTTAGACGTAACGGGAACATTGTTACTTATTTACAATTATCTGTAGTATTAACTAATGTTTGACAAACAAACAAGTTGTTACCTTATTAAAACATTTTGTTTTACTTCTACATAACCAGTCTAAATATCTATTTTCTTTTCCCGCTCATGAATTTGACGCTAAGTCTAAAATAGATACTGAAGTACCTACCTAGTATAATACAATAATAAAACAAGATACCTAAGAAGTGTTTTATAAATGTGCAGGGTGGGTGCATGCTTTGTGCTAGTTAGAAACTTTTGAATATCATAAGCAGTTACCTAGCTGCATTCTAATTGAGGCTAAATTGCTGTTTTTAATTTTTATTTACTCTCAATTCGTGTTGCTAAGCTTTCACATTTAATAATAATATTCTTGCAACTTTTAGCGATTCATTGTACTCATAATGCATATGTTATGTTATGTGCATAGCACTGTTCTGCTGAAAAACTTATACTTAGCACAAAACACACTACAGAGGTACGAAAGTATACTGGAATTTAACATGGCAGACATTGTTAAAAAAGCGGGAATCCTGTTGCATGAGCTAACATGTTATAGGTCGAATCAAATACAGGCTCTAGCGTACTTTTAGCCGTATTGGATTAAACTGAATGTATCTAGAGCATTCCTTATAAATACTTATCTATTTAAAATATCTTTGAAAAACATTAATCATTTTTCTGTACGCTCAGACCTTTTTAGAATAAATTAGTATTTATACTTATTCACATAAAATGCGAAATTCCGTTAGTTAAATATCTGTTACCTCCATTAGCTTACGATTTTGTTTCAAAACTAATTATAAAACAAGTATTTTCTAATTTATGAATCAAAATATCCATCAAATCAATATATCACAGGCATATACATATTATTTATATAATAAAAAATTGTTTTACCTTTACAATTTCAAAACTATCAAACTATAGGGACACTTGTGGTTCTCATACTAATATACGAAGGCTGTGAATCCCTTCGAGAAGTTATTAACAACCTTTTGCTAATAAATTTCTACAGCTTTAATTTTTCATAGTTTTATAACAAAGTAAACTATAACGACAAGATAAATGTCGATCGGACATGTTGACCTCATTAATCTATATTTCAAGTTCCAAAGAACAAGAAACGTGTTATTTTTTTAACTATTTTTTAGGAAGTGACTCTATTTGTGTTTGACTTATAAGTAAAGTTTCATTTCGGTGTTTACATTACACACGAAATTTAAATACAGGTTATAATTTTTTTGGTTTGTAAAAATAAACGCCGATGGATATTCCTAATGGCTAGTCTTATTACTACAGTTATAAAATATTATTCTGGTTAACAAATGTCTGATCTAATAATATATTTATCTAAATATACTAAGCTATATTATAGATAGTAATCTTTTTACGACAGTAAACTGAATAAATTGTATTAATTACATATTATTTAAAGATATAGGTACCTAATATTAATATAATTATGTCTGGTACACAGCCTTGCGATTATTCAGGCATAAATACAGGCCCAAAGTAGGTCTGCAAAAAAACAAACTAAAGCATGCATTAGATCTAATACATATTACAGGTCATTTGTAAATAGATATTTTAAATACATCATGACTAACACGCTAGTCATAGACATAGTTGCGTCAGCCGCATCCCGTAATACGTGTGGAGATTACACATGACCTTTATTCAAACAATTGTGATGATTTAATTGCCAGTATTGAATATTTGCAACTGGCAACAATTTTAGGGCGCGAAATTCAAACTTCTTAGGTCAACTCTACAAAGGTATGAAAAGAGCCATGCAATCTAGGAATAAATATTAAAATATTGGTTTTTCAATGTGAGTCTTTCTAGGAACTCGTTAAAATACATATTTTGATGTTGCAGGAATCTAGGGTTTTTGAGGACTGGCTAGCGTTGCATTTAAATTCAGTCTATATGCCTTGCTAATATTTTTGAGCCGGCCCTAAAAATACCCCAGTTAATCCGATAGCTATTACAATTATTATTTTAGTGTTATTTGATTAGTTTAACGATGTTACAATATTTTAGATAACAACAGATATTGTATAAATAACTTTTTATCTACAAGTTTTTTATATTTAAAAACCACAAGCATCCCCGGACTATTTAAAAAAACAACTAATATTAACATGTGTATGTTTGGCATTTACAATATTTTAACTAAAACGTGAGTGAAAAAGTTGTGAGAAGAGAAAACTTTAGCGCCTAGTTAAATATTATAGTAAGTTTAGATTTAAATGCAGCGAGTATTCATAAACAACAAAAAACAAAGGCGAGAACAGACTTCGTAAAGAAACGTACGTTCCAGAATTAAAAACATCATACCATCACGCTTGTGTTCCCTAAAAGGTTAGGCAGAGATGTATTGTGATGTATGTTTGAGGTCCCTTATAGGGGTGAGCCTTTTGCCATTTTGCTAGGCACAAATTACAACTCCATGCTACTTATGAGAATTTCTTGAAAGAAACGTCCAATAGCACTTTTTCCAACCAGGGACTCTAACCCTTTGCTTCGTCTCATTTAGGAACATTTTAATGGTCTCAAACCTATCTTCTTAAAAAAACCAATATATTACATTGAACTAAAGGATATGGATAGCAACATTATGCTACTAAACTAAATTTTTGACTAATTTTTACCCGACTGCGAAGGAGGATTGTACTATAAATAAAACAAATTTTTCGCCTTAGCCGAACTTACTAGATGTTTTCAAGGTCACCAGATATTTTGAAAGTCTTTGTCCTACAAAGACACAATTACAGAGACGCAGACTTTCTTCACCTTATCTATGCTAATTCTGGCACCAAGACTGACCACAGAATTTAGATTTGTAGTAGAAGAATACTAGCTGAGCTATTCAACATAATATTATACCTACGGTTTTCTACAGAAAACAAGCTTCATTATGCACATGCTTCTACATTTTAAACATTTTGCCATTAGCTACATACATTTATGTATGAAATTTAGTTTTAATAGAGCATTTCAATTATGAAAACTCAATCCTTCATTGGTTTACCACGCCCAATTTTAATTTCACTACAAAACCTTACATCACTAACCAACTGTAATCATCAAATTTAACAAAACAAAATAATAACATCATAAATCAAACCAACGTAACATTTCGCTGCGTTTAAATCTACTCTTGGTAAAGCCTCCGTCTAGAAGGTAGTGCATACGTTTCCATCGAACTCGATATTGCCTCCTAGTGGTGGTACACTATCTTCGTCGGAAAACAGTCGGTTTTCTCCCCGCCACGCGCTATATAGTGTAGGTAAAAAATCGTTGAAGAGCGGACTTCGGAGCTGCGACACACTGTTTTCGCGTATTACCTGGAATATCATGATTGTGTGTTAGTTGTTGATATTTTTTAACACTTGCGAATATTTGCGCCGTTCTTACGCCGTATAACAAAATGACTGTGTTGCTTTATTCGTGAAAATGCGAAGAAAAATAATTTTCCCAGAAATTTGACCTAGTTGTATCGATTTTTCGCCTTCATTGCCACAATGTTCATTTCATCTAGGTCGATATATGGATTTGTTGACAAAATAAGCATTTGTATTAGGTGTTAGTGAAAAACTGCATCTAGTCTATTCTGATAAGTATGGGTTAAATTCTTATCAAAGAGTTCTCTCTTTGATAAGAATTCTTATTAGAGTAATAAGCGTAATCATATAAGAGTATTCTAAGGCGGTCGTCAGAGACGACGCCAAATATTTACCTAAGATGACAAACTCATGAGGAGATCAATTCAATTCAATTCAATAACAACTTTATACATTATGGAATGCATTCCATAATGTATAAAGTTGTTGGTTAGTTACAGTAAGTGTTAATTATGGACCCTGTCGAGCACAGCAAAGTCTTAGTAAAGTAGAAGAGAGGAGGAGCGTCTTTTTTTTGGAAATTAATTAAAATTAGATGGATGATGGATAAATTACGTCGGATGTTACGTACAGTTAATTAAAAATAAAGGTCTTTATACATACAGCTGAGTATACCCGACATACAACCTAAGCCGGACGAAGATTTCAGTCGTCAGGACAATGATAGAGCATTGTGTGGTATAGTCTTGTGAAAATTATTATTTTATATTATATCGCAATTTATCTATCAAAACTAACAGCAGACTTCATGTGTCTAGTCACTACTATCCGCCAGATTATATTTATCGCATATAACCGTAGTATCTTATCTCTTTCAGTAAGCTATGATTGTTACACAGATAATAATCTTTATACAATAGAAGCCACGACTGTAATCTCGTAGAGTACCCCAGAGTGTAATGTAAGGTTTGATTATTGCAAGATATTGAGTTAAAAGTACTGTATGGGCATTATCGAACTCCAATTCTCTGCTGACCATCATAATTTTGATGGCTAAATTAGCGATTTTGATACTGCAGTTGCAAAATCTAACATTACAACCCTATCCTTTCACCCAACATATTCGTGTCCACACTACATGGAAAAATATAAATATTTGCAGAGACCAAATTTCAGTGTTATCCTCGTGATACTGAACTGCCTAGTCAATGGCTCTAATTCAAATCCAAGGCAAGAACTTTTCGAAACCTACTAATAAATTATAATATCGCGCTTAAACGGGTAAGGAAAATATCGCGAGGGCGACAACAGCGAAAACAGACGCCCCCGCCCCTCCGCTCACATACCTAATGCGCGGCCAACTAGTTCCGCGCAGAGTATAGCTTACTTCCGAGCCGCCATTAAGTTTAAATCGTACTGTAGTTAGATGCAGTATACTTTGTTACTGCATTCGATTATAAACCTGAACCCGCCTTTTTATCAATTTGTATTATTATTAATACATGTAATAATAATGCTTACTCTTTCTAATCCATCGTAAGAGGGATCGTTTTGACTGCTAGGTATCCAGATCTTGACGTCCTTGTCCAGGCCGCTGGTCGCCAGCACTGGACATCTCGGATGAGCCTCTATACAATTGACCTGGAACAGCAATAACCAATATTATAGCCGAGTCTATTTATGGAGACCACGTTTAGGCAAGCGTAGTGTAGGACGCCCTACGACACGATGGACCGACGATTTAAAGAAGGTGGCTGGCAGCGGATGGATGCGAGCTGCCCAAGACCGGGATGGTTGGCGCTCTTTAGGGGAGGCCTACATTCAGCAATGGACGGCAACAGGCTGATATATATATTTTAATGGTCCTTAGCGCGACTGGTACCCGTGAGGTTCCGGGATTATTGGTCGAGCAAAGTGTTATTAAGATTTCTTTGAAATTAGATTTATGCCCTGTTACTGCCTTGCCCCTATTACATGGGACCTAAACCAGTGAACTGTGGGTATGTAGACATCAGCCTAACCCCTTGGGGTAACACCGGCGTGATGATAATAATATGTTATATTACTTCTATTTTCATAAAAATATTTTATTTTTCTTTTGCTGCACCTCTCGCAATTTTCACATCCAACTGTCTTTCGCAAAAATCCCATTAATCTAAAATATCTAAATAAAAATTTGTTCCACGCAGTAATTATTGATCCTGCGATCCGTGGTACGGTCAGCAATGAAAGTAGCTGAACACAGTCAAATGTTAATGCCAGCACTAAAACTTTTCATTCGGTTTTAATTGAGGTAGGCGATATAATTGTTATATTAGCAGAGAACTTTTAGACAGTGAAGACGTTAAAGCATTTTTAAGCATGCATCGGGTTTAGCGACTTTCGATGCTGACTATACAGAAGCCGATCGCTCAGCCACTGCACCAATCGTGCCAATGTCTTCAAGCGAGTTTTCCGAATTAAATAAAAATATTTCCAGCGCGATTGCAACAACTTGTGTCAGATAATGATCGATTCAAATCAGTTTAGATAAAGTAATGGTTTGAGCTTTATGAACTTTTCCAACACTTCCGCTTGGCCGGACAACAGCGCGGCCGAACAGAAGCGTTACTTTACGCTTTACGTCGTCTCTGAATATTAGCCTAAGAGTCCAATCAAAACTCATTTAAAGTTCTTGCCAATCTTTATGACCGGCCTGAAGTCGACACGAGCCAACTTCAACTCGGCAGTAAAAATCGGAGAAAAAGACAAGATTAAAATGAATAAAACGAGTCTACGATTTGACTTTCGTTTTTATTTATTTTTAATCCAATATTTTTCTTTCTCCTAATTTTTAGGGTAGAGTTGAAATTATGTGGCGCCAACTTCAGGCCGGACAATAACCAAAAAACCCGACTACAACTAAGCAAGCTCTGTGATGTTGGAAAATGTACTGCAGGCGGGACAAGCTGTTCGTTTATAAACAAAATTGTTTCTTTGCTTGTCAAACGTCACAGAGCTTGTTTTTAGATTTTTAGTTGGAGCTTTTTACGCAGTCGGGTTTTTTGGTTTATTTAATAATTGATTTTATTTCCTACTTTTTATTTTATAAACATCATCATAGAATCACTAGATAGATCCTAAATGATAATTTAAAATGAAAATTAATACAACTAAAGATCATTTTCAAAATCAGTTCGCACATTAAAACGTATAAAATCCGCCATTTTGTTTTTTTTATATAAGTTCATGTACCCAGTGACACTCGTGCCATCAAGACAAATCTAATGAGGTCTCATTTATCTAAATCGGTTAAGCCGTTGAGTAGTAACGAGCGAACATAGGAACGGACATACATACATACACACATACACAGTAGTTGACTTATTCTAAGAATTCTAGTAGCTTTTTAAAATACCTAGTAATATACATAGTATATTATAAGTATGACAACATTATCGCATTGGGTGTAGACCTGTTATGATGATGGTGATATTAAAAATAAATAAAATAAAAAATGTGCTAGGATCGTAGCAACTGGAAATCTATAGTCTCTGCCTACCCCTATGGGAAACAGGCGTAAAGCTATGTATGTATGTATGTATGTAAAAATAAAAAACCCTCCTTCGGTAGTCGGGTAAAAATATTGGCGAGGACCACATCCCACTATCCTCCTATCAGACTAGAACAAGTAGACACTCACAACGCCGTTCATGTCTCCCTGCAGCCACTGCACGATGGACTCGGACTTCTTGTCCCACATGTATATGTAGGAGCAGTCGGAGCCAGACACCACATACTCGCTCTTGGGCCCGAAGAACGCGACGCCTTTGAACGTGGCGCTGTTGCGGTGACCGCTATACCGGTGCGTGAAGCCTTCCTTTAAATCACTTGTGTTGTCCCTGAAATTATTCATTCACAAAAATAACACATTTTATTGTGTGTTGTGTTCCTGCAGTGAGTAAGGTCGCCAGAGCTCCTTGTAAGGATGCGCTGCGCTGGCAGTAAGAGGAATACTCCCTCAAACTGTCGACGCAGTGAATCCCCCATAAACCTTTAAGAGGTTTTTCGGGTCGGCAACGCGCGAGTGATACCCCTGGTGTTGCAAGCGTCTATAGGCTATGGTAACCGCTTACCATCAGGCGGGCTGTATGCTTGTTTGCCACCTTAGTTGTATAAAAAATAAAAAAATGAGCTGTTGCCTTATTATTGACTAGCTTTTCGCCATCGGCTCGGCCCGCGCGGTCTGGTTATTTCTTATAAAGTATTCTATGTTGTCTAATTATAAATAAATAAATATGCTGGGACATTTTTACACAGGACCATCTAGTCCCAAACTAAGCCGAGCTTGTACTATGGGTACTAGACAACGGATATAATACGTATATACTTTTTTTTGTAAATACATAGGTACTTATAATACATAAGAACCACCCAGACAAACACAAACACTTAAGTTTAGCACAATAAATGTTTGTGTCCTGTGGGAATCGAACCCACGAGCTCGTGATCAGCAGTCCGGTACTCGAACCACTAGACCACAGACGTCGTCAATTGTCTATACTCATCTTCATAAGATCTATCCCACGGGAACCAAACATTTTACCGGGATAAGCCTATGTGCTATTCCAGACTATAATCTATCTCTGTGCCAAATTTTATCCAGATCCGTTCAGTAGTTTTTGCGTGAAAGAGTAACAAACATCTATCCAAATTTTCATATTTATAATATTAGTAGGATTTACTTATTATATTAGATAAACACGATTTTAGGGTTCAAAAATATAAAATTTTGGTGACCACAAAAATAAAATTGGCAGTTACTTTAGTTAAGCTTGAAGACAACAAATAAAACTTGACTAACTTACTTATCATGAACGTCGTTTTTGGTGTCAAACAGGTAAATGTCCTCGTCGTTGTACGAGCCCAGGATCTCCGTGCCATTGTAGTTGAACACGGCGCAGGTTAGGTGCATCATTGACAACCGCACTTTTTTCTTCACGTTGCCCTAGAAATTTATATAATACACATCAAGAGAAATATATAGACATCTTTGAAATAATACTACTTTTTACGGATTTTATGGCGTCATATTGATATTATTTTAGTCTCGATGTTTCGGAGCCTTTACAGCGTCAAATGGCATGCCATTTGACGCTGTAAAGGCTCCGACTGCTCGTGACTGCTCGTGCTGCTCGTGACTGTACAGCTTATGGTCATGACCATAAGCTGTACAGTCACGAGCAAAAACATGTATTCACCTGTGAAAATTCAAAAGCGATTTTCTGCTAAAGTTTGAAGAAATTTTGTGGTATGACGAACATTACTACTACGAACCTATACTTTAGTGACATTGATGTTATCTCAAAGTTGCAATCGTTTATTCATGAAAAAATCGCTTTAGCACTTTTGTAAATGTGTTTAAATCTTTGCTCGTAACTGTACAAAGTCGCGATTACAAAGTTGTTCCCATATTTTGTTTATAATGACAATTACAATCTTCAGTATTTTTTAGACTTTGAATGAAGACAAAATGTTGATATTCAGAAACAGACGCAAAAAAAAATATTGATCATTTTTATTTTCACTCAGAGAGGATGGCTTGGCTTTATGATATGTATAATCGACCATAAAATTGCTTTACCACCCTTAGAGTGAATGTCGTTTGCACATCGCAAAACAACAAGGTCTATAGTCTATAGTTTTTGTCAAAAGTGGTAAAATAATTTTATACTCGACTATACAGTAGACATTTAACCTCAAAAAATGTGAGTAGATAGAAGTAATAATAATAATTTTAGGCATCTGATGGCCCATAGATACGAGTATAAACATGTTTAGACAGTGTGGTGTGGGTGGATGATGCCTTACGGAGTGGTCGTTGAAGAATGCGGGGCAGTAGTGCGCGAGCGGCTTGGCGGCGCGCCGCGTGTCGTACAGCCGCACGAACTTGTCGCGCCCCGCCACCACCAGCGAGCGCGCGCCCAGCGGGTGCCCGCTCACGCTGTACAGCGGCACGATCACGCTGTGCTCCTTCACTTGGAACAACCTAAACGAACGTACACCTCTTATAAGCCCCGCAAACTGATGTGCCTGGCGGCCATCTTGGTGACGTAAACATGACGTAACCGCACTCAGTACGCGTTAGCACCACTAGCCGGCAAGTATGGCGGATGACGTCACGTTGCGGTTAAATTAAACAAGGTTCCAGCCCCTTAGCAACTTGCGGGACATAACTAGACATAGTTAGCCTATTGGTCGTTAGTGCGACTGCTTTCTAGGCCAAGAATCGACACCGAGTTTACGAAGATATCGTGTAACATGGACTGTTCAGGCTGGCAGATTGTGGGGTTGAGCAGACTTGGTGGAACCAGTAAAACCAATGTTGCAGTGAATAATTGTAATTATAAGCAAAAAGGTAAAATCGTACAACCGAAGCGAGCGGATTCGTGACAGAGAGACAGGGTTGCCAAACATAAAAAATATAAACTTAAAATTTAAAATGTTGGTGTTACCAACACATACAAATAAGACTGACTGAGTTTTGATTATCGTAAGCAGTTTAATTAGTATGAGTGACCTGGAGGCATGTTCTGCCCGCACGTCGCACTGCATGACGAGCCCGTCCTCGCCGGCCGACAGCACGACGTGCGGCTCGGCCGCGCTCACGTGCAGCTTGTGCGCGGCGCGCGAGTGCGAGGCCAGGCGGCGCCGGGACACCGCCGCGCCGCCGCTCGGGTGGCACTGCAGCAGCCGCACCTGCACACACCTCATACCACTCTACACCACTACCTCAACCATGAGCTCTATCGAATGGCTTTCGATAGCTTTTTTACGCATTGAAACGCTGTAATCTCATAGCGGATTTTAGTTCCTTACGCAACCGCTAGAAGCGCTGCGAAGGTGTATCGAACGTGGAATACGAAGAGTGGGGTAATTCTGTTCCTGTGGTGCCAGCATCTTTCTTTGTTACACAAAAATAACCCTTATGGAAAAAGTAATAATGCTCTAAACTCACCTGACCATCCCTGGCACATGTGACAATATTCAACTGACTTCTAGCATTAAGGTATAGGAACTTGCTCTGAAATACGTTAGACTTATGGCCCGTCTTGATCGTCTGTATGGCTGTGTTGCGGGCCCAATCCCACACTACTACATTCGTGTCGTCCGACCCCGACGCTAGGAGGTGCCCTAGAAGAAAATAAGGTATTTATATTGGTTACCGTAAGACTGTGTACACTGTTACAGTTGTCGCCAAACTTATTGTCCGGGTTGAAGTTGACATGAGCTAACTTTAACTCGGCCGTAAAAATCGGAGAAAGAAAAATATTGGATTAGAATGATTTAAAACGACAGCCTACGACTTGAGTTTTCGTTTATATTTATTAAAATATAATATTTTTATTTCTCCGATTTTTACGTCTGGGTTAAAGTTGGCATGTGCTAACTTTAACCCGGACAATAAGTTTGGCGACAACTGTAGATTGAAATCTATTTCGCGAGATTATAATTTATCGATAAATTATTGTTTATTTCATTCTTATATTTTCCTCTAGCCGGGTTTAAGATGGCTCTCGCCAACTTCAGGCCGGACAATAAGATTGGCGAAAACTGTACGCAGTAGGTACCATAGGATACCATACCAGTAGGACCATTGTTGTATCGGTAAGTTAGAACAGTGACCAAAAATGACAGAACCGAAAAATAGTAATTTGTTCGCAGTTTGTTTCATTTCACAATATATTATAATCTAACGGTTTTTATTTTACGGTGGTGGATATTTCACCGTAAAATAAAACACGTCTAATGTCTAAAACGTGTTTAATCAGCCTTAAAATTAAGAATATGACTAAATTGAAATAAGTTTAACTTTTTTTAATAGCCATTGACATGCTAAGAAGAATTATGAACACCTAAGTTTGTGGTAATGTGAAATAGCAGCAAAATAGATGAAAAATATAAACACAGTGAAATCTTGGCTACATACATCAACAACTCGTGGATTAGTCTGTAAGACGAACCCCATTAGGCATGCTAACAATAATAGTCCTAATCACAAAAGTGAATAGAAATCAAAATAGTTTTTCAAAGATGATTGAGTTGTGTTTTATTATAAAACTGTCAATTGAAGTCTGTTTTGTTATGCCTAATAGTAATGTGTTAATTATATTGTCATACAAGTAATATTTTTCAGTACACGACCACTTAAGGTTCTAGAACATCTGACGGAATATGCGTCGCGTAACGCCAGAACCGACAAACATAAATAAAAACTACTAACTAAAAACAAGCTCTGTGATGTTGGAAAATGTATTGCAGGCGGGACAAGCAAAGAAACAATTTTGTTTATGAACGAACAGCTTGTCCCGCAGTTTTTACGCAGTCGGGTTTTTTGTTTCTTTTAATAATTGATTTTAGTTTTAGTTTAGTTAGTTTTATTTAGTTTATAAATCATCATAGAATCACTAGATAGATCCTAAATGATGATTTAAAATATAAATTGATACAACTAAAGATCATTTTCAAAATCAGTTCGCACATTAAAGCGTATAAAATCCGCCATATTGATTTTTTTTTAATTTCATGTACCCAGTGACAGTCGTGCCATCAAGACGAATCTAATGAGGTGTCATTTATCTAAATCGGTTAAGCCGTTGAGTAGTAACGAGCGAACATAGGAACGGACATACATACATACATACGCGTCAAACACATAACCCTCCTCCTTCGGCAGTCGGGTAAAAACATTCTAACTTACACACACGACGCACTAACGCATCATTGGTTGTTTTCTTTAATCATAGATGGGTTTGCGCTTGACCACAATCTCACATGATGGTAAGTGTAGATGTGGCCTTGAAAAGACCTATGTTGGAGGTGTCAGGGAACCAGGGAACACAGTCGCCGGAAGAGAATTCGACAGCTATAGCGAAGCTGTGCGCACAAGGAATGATGAAGTGAAACTATTATGCGGCAAGGTGGAACATCCACGGCATAGCAGTGGTTGCGATGCTTAGTGGTTCGATGGATGAATGGTGATGGTAGAACAAGTTCACGGAGGTCTTGTGCGCATTCCCCGTGAAACAACCTGTAGAAAACTGACAAGCATGCGACTTGACACCGGTGGCTCTGTCTAAGCAGGATTTTTGCTCAAAGTTTTATTATCTGTCGTTTTGGCGTTACGCGATCGACAATGCGCAGCGTATATTCCTGAGAGATGAGCTAGAACCCTTATAGTAATTTTCCGAATGTTTGTCTTTTATATTCTCCCATGAGATAAGATCATACAGATCATAATTTAAAGTATTTCTTACCTTCTGGATGAAAATTTATGGAATTGACGCAGCCCTTGTGTTTGTTGAGATGGTGGAGCTTCTTCATTCTGTATATCGCGTGCAGGGATCCGTAGAATCGGCGCTCAAACATGACGTCATCTTTCGTGGTCTTGCTGCACGGAAATGTCAGCCCCATCTCACGATTTATTATTTCTGTTAACAAAATATTAAATAAATTAAAAAAATAGTCTTTATTAGAGGCGTCAGAGTTACAGTTTCTGGGTAAAGCTATATGAATTCACAAAATGACTGATTTTTGTGTGCCTCTCGGCAAAGGCCTCCTCCAACTGTCTCCACTGTACTTTAACTAGCACCACTCTTGTCCACAATGGCCCTAAGGTTAGGCGGATCTCATCCTCCCATCTCCTGACTGGCACCCTCTTTTGTGTCTGCCATCCCTGGAGTACAAGACTGTGAGGAAGTTTGCCCCACTTATCCAGGCTGCTTCTTAGTAGGTGCCCGCCCAGTCCACCCCCATTTTAGTTAGTCAATATATTTTTAGCTGATCACAGACTAGTTCACTTTGGTTTAAAGAGGACCATTTTGGGACCAACTGTGGGGAAGTCATTGTGGCATTCGGTCTGCCCAGCCCTTCTGCAGTAACATATAAGTCAATGACTGTCTCAATTACTTTTTCTTGTGATTGTGGACAATTCTCTGGCACACTTGGAAGGCAGCAGGCAGCTTCCCTTTCCTTCCCCTGCAGTCACAGCTATATTATTTGTGACCATATCATAACCTAAGCTGACAGATGATTGTATGTTAACACTTGCACTAAATATATATATCTTAATACTTATATTTTAATTTGAATAGACAAGCTTAGAGTAATATTACTTTATCTAAAAAGGTTTATCACAAAAAGTTTTGATATATTTTTCCTTGGTGCACTTACCTCTAAGTAGCAAATAACTGTGTTTTGGCCTAGTTTTGAGCAGCACACTGGGTGGCTTGCCCTTAGTCTCCTCATTCTCATCATTTTCTTCAGTACTCCTGTTCAGTGGCTGGTCATCATCAGAATCTGTGTCTCCTGACTGAATGTCTATCAAATTATCTGACTCATAACTGTCATTGCTGTCTGAAGAACTTGACGATCTGTTGAATGAATTATTACATAATTTTCACTGTCTTGATTGTCAACTGAAAAGAACTAAAACCGACATTTAATATTCCACTGTTTCAGTATCAAGTGCCAATTAGAAATTAGTTTTTTAGTGCAAGTTTTTTATTGTCTAACCACAAAACCTTAATATAGACGGATTTGGACAAGTATGGCTTGAATATCAATTTCATTGTTACAAAAACTAAATTAGTAATTGTCAAATCTTATCTATAGTATTGAGACTTTTTAACATACATACTGAGCAAACATATATTTTCTTTTTTATTTAGTGTTGAACCATTAATATTCTAGTGCTGCAGAATGATCATGTTTAATTTATAAATAAGAAGATGTTACAGATATACAAATAAAGCAATAAATAGACAATCTGCAATGGTGTTGCATACATATATACCTTCACGCCTTTTTCCCATAGAGGCAGGTAGGCAGCAAAACTAAAGTAAATCCAAAATAATCTTATGATTCCTTTTTGCATATATTATCACAATACTACTACTACTGTTGCTCCACTTTATCACTCAGTAGGTTATCAATAATAGGTTAAAACCTTAATTTTATTATTGCTCACAAACACAGTCATTGATATTTTGTAGTACAACACCTGTTCATGATAATGGAAGTTTTAGGTCAGGGGTGGTCTAATTATTTAGCTGATTGACCTAATTTTGTTTTGTTGTCACACACACGCATTGGGTGGCACTAATGGAACAATACTTTGGTGGTATTGTGCATCTATTATAAAAGTTAACTTTGTCCATAATATGAACCAGCTCTGTAGGGCACAAGCAAGGTGCATGTTGGTCACCCGTTTTATTTTAACTTTCAACATTTTATAGTTATGGCAGGCATTATAGATTTACCCCCCTCATGCCAAACTACCCACTCTTAGTGAAGGCACTGCAGAAATAAGTATTATGTACAATCATCTTTGTTGATGTCAAAATGAATTAGAATTAAATTGAAAGATAAAATTTTTGTGGCTCTCATGATAGCTGGACTGTTTTTTTAGTTTGTATTGTTTAACTTACCCACTGCGTGAACCATCTGAATCTGGATGAAGGAAATCAGCCAACCTCCTCAAATCATCACTCTCCGTTTCTGAATTACTTTCATTTCTCCTAGTATTTGAAACAGTTTCATCTACAGACAAGTCATCGGAATCTCTGGAGGAACCATTGCTGTCTGTGTCTCTATCGGGCGTCTTTCGCTTCCTGTAGTTCCTACCCCATCTTGGACGTCGCAAATTCAAGAGAATGGCCCGAACGTTGCTCCCCGAAGGAGCAGCGTCCACTACCTCATTGGAAGGTCCCTCTATCGCACCAGCACCACGATCATCGCTGCTGGTACTCTCAGACTTGTCTGCAGACACTCCGCTGTCCACATTCTCATCTTTACTTGACGATCCAACTAAAAAAAAACAATCAAAATGGACACGAAGTTTTTACGTCACAATTTTTTGAGTTCGCGAATACAAGACAAAGTTTTACCTGTTTCTTTGAAACTATCCTGGGAACTGCCATCATTCAGTTTCAGTTTTTTTCCACCCAATTTAGGGCTCTTGGGAGAATACGGAATTTCGTCATCGCTCGAAGAATTATCTTCCATCGCTGCTTACGTTGAAATTATATCCTACAATGAAAGTATGGAAAACTTTAAGATGAAAACTACAACGCAATAGAATTCCAGCTAATTTAAAATAGTTTAATTTTTATGAATAAACTGAAACGGAACAAATGTAGGTATTCAATGGAGGATTTTTTCCAAAATTTTAGCGATTTTGGCAACAAGAACAAGGACAAAAATAATGAAGTTGTCAGCCTAAAAAAATAAGCTTATTCATTTTACGGTTTTAAAAATTAATAAAGAAAGACGAAAGAATCAATTCCAAACTTAATAGTTCTCTTTCGACGTCAAAATTCAAGAGGATTCAAAATGGGTCAAATTTTGCACATAGAAGAAACAAAACTGTTGCATCGTGAAAATAAAAATACTGATCGTTCGTCTCCCCGTGCGTGAGAGAAGCAAGGAGTCGTTTTCTAGGTAATGGCCCGCCTCATCAGCCTAGTGGATCTAAGCGCGACAACTACATATTATACTCGAGGGCCCAGGTTTGATTTGGGATGGAGTTAGACCATTTAGACTGAGGGGGACAGTTTTTGGCACTTTCACATCCGTCATAAAGTCTTGCTATTTGCTTTTCGCCAAGAGTGCAATAACTGTTTCACGTATTTCATGCTGCCCTGGCGGTGCGGGGAAACCCGATGAAGACCTTGAGAGAAATAGTTTGACCTTGGGTTCTCATATAGGCTGTCAACGCATTTGCAACTCCTCCGGGTGTCCATAGGCGGCAATGACCACTTACTGCAATGTAGGTAGCTTGTTTTCTTTTTTGTCGACGACGACTCGGAGCACGAATTCGGATCGGACGTAGTACGGAACCACACTATGTCCGATCCGAATTCGTGCAAATTAATGATGATGCAGAGACAAACAAAGAAGATGCCTTTATAGGGCAAGAGAAAAAGATAAAATAGAATGAGAGGATGAAAATAATATTAATGTACTGATAACTTGGAAGACGAGTGGAAGAAGGAAGAGGAGCATAAACTGGTGCTGATTTTAATGACTTAATTTAAAATAATAAAGTGTAACGATATTTCTTTTATAAATAGGTACCTACTATACTTTTGAATTTGCGCTAGCGCTTTGAACGTACCTAAATCCAACCCTGGTTCTCAAGTGTAGTTGTAACTGACAGTGACTGCCTGTCAATGTCGAAACTCGAAATTAGACCTAACGCGCGGTGGGTGACCACATTTTTGTGATATTTGACTTTATATTTTCCAATGTTTATAAAATAAATACGATAATATAATTATTGTAAGTTGAGTCGTATTTGAAATAATGGATAATCCAGAAGACTTATTATCCTTTTTCGACTTATTGGATTTAAACGAGGAAAATATAGATAGACCTTTGAAACAACTCATGTTAAAAAGTAAACACTATAAAAAACATCTCAGAGGTGTTGTACAGTTATTGCAATACAAAATCCTTATAAATATCCAAGAAGGTATAGATTGTGAAAACGATGAAGAATTTAACTTTGTCGTTAAATTACTGAAGGAACTTACAGTGGATAATGTTGATTATGTGTGTAAAATCATCAACATTGTACTCTGCCTCAATCCAAACAAAATAATTAGTAAAGCAGAACATTTATTGCAACAAATACTGTCTAATATTGTATTCCAATCAGAAACACAGACATCAACCTCTTTAGATAATGATCTATGTGTTCAAACTTTACTGTGTTTAAAGACAACAGAAAGTATCCTTGATGCTACATTAAAAAAAGGTGTACAAGTATCCCTACTTTTCTTAGAGACACCTTTAGAAAAGATACTTGATTCCACAGATGAAACACTAAAAATATATTTCTTGACACACACAGTACCAAGATTAGTTGATGGAGTAATTGGGTACAACATACTGGATAGAATTTGGGCTTATATCCAAAATTTCAAAGGGGATAGAAAAGATACTGCTTTGAAAGTACTCAGTTGCCTCTCAGATTACTACTTACCTACACCAAACGCAAAAGGAGACAGTAGATATGCATCAAATATTATATTTCAGTATAACTTTTGGGATATAGTCATATTTGGTATCAATTCTAATGATGGATCTGTTAGAAAAATATCTGTTTACCTCTCGAAAAAGGCTATAGATTGTGTTGCATATGCAAAAAAAGATGTCAAGGTAACATCCATGAATCAGACCATATTTCATTGGAAAAGTAATCATTCAAGTGATCAAAAAATTATGTGGGATAATTTCTTTGTGCTGATTGACAGTTTGGAAGAGAAACAAGCGAACATAGTGCTACCATCCTTGAAGCTATTTGAATGCATAGATGTTGGAGATTGTTGGATAAATTCTGCATTTAAAATGGGCCTCCAACATGATAACACTCAAGTCAGGCTAAAATGTATTGAGTACAGACTAAAAACTAAGATAAGAAATCAGTTAGAAGCTCAAACATTACTTGAGGCCTTAAATGACATAAATATTTATGATCATAGTTTGAATGATGAAGATTTTAAAGTTAAAATAAAAGAATTACTCCAAGATCCTCAGTCATTTACAGAAATTTTTAAAACAATTTCTTGTATGAAATGGTCACCAATACCATTTTATCATTTGACTGATATTTTAGCTGATTTAAAAATAAATGGACTAACTATTGGAAATAGTGATGCATGCAAAATAATTATTGATATTTTCAAAATACCATGCAACAATGTGGTATTAAGAAAAGCAGTGCAAATTAATGTTATCTATTTTATCAAAAACTGTTGCAGTAACTTGAACTGGGATGATATAGCAAATGTTTATTCTGTAATAAGTTTTGATATATCATCACAAGACACTCCATTTACTTCTATAGTCAAACAAATATCACTAAATAATGAAGAAAAAGTAGATAATCTAAAAACTATGTCGGAACATTATAAAAATATAGATTTCATAAAACTGTACTTGTCTCATCATGAAGAAGATTTAGACATATTTATTGATATAATAAATAAAAAACTAAAGCAAATACATGAAAGTTTAAGCAGACAGTATTCAGATAAAAAGGAATATATCAATGAAGCAATATTTTTAGTACATTTGTTAAGCAAGACAAGTGATAAAGATTCCTTTCTCCATAGTATTCATGAACTTATTGCCAGACAAAGTAAGACCATATTACAATACATGCTCAGTCTATTTTCAAGTGAAGTAAATCTGACTATAGAAGATGTCACAGCATTGTTTGAAAGACATGAATATGTATTTGTTTATGAAGATTTTGCTGTGTTATTACTGCAGCTTTATAAGACAGCTATATTATTCTTAAAAGATAATGCTGAGTTAGATAAGGCAGTCTTTAGCATATTTACATTAAATGTGTTATTAGAAAATCCAGTGATGGTGAAAAATTATGGGCATGAAATGCTCAACTTAAAAAGTTTTATAGAGTTAATTTCTGATTTACAATTTCGAGACTCACAAAATGAAAGTGTGGGTAGGTCGAAAAATGTGTTCTATGAAAAATCTTGTGCTATAATCTACCTTCTAAGCAAAGAAGAGAAAGACTTAGATTCGTGTCTGACAGAAGTTATAAATTACATTGAAAATGTATTAGAATGTGGAGGGTATGGATGTCTAAAATGGATACTTAAGATAGTCAACAAAATAATTGTACCTCTAACTAAAGACGAAACTAAATTCAACATGATTCTGTTCATAAACAGAGTATGGAATGAAATAGAAGAGCTGAAATCAAATAATCAGTATTCACCTTGCATTGAAGAGTTTGTAGAGCTTATAACTCAAGATGCTCTTCTAAAGAAATCAATGTACAACAACATAGTAATTTCATACTGTAACAAGATCATTGAATATGGGCCAGTGAAGACAAACCCATTGTATTATTTGATAAGGAAGCTGAAGACAAAAGATTTTAAGGAATATGGTCATTTAATTTACGTTTTATGTGAGATTTTACTTTACTGTCCTGTACCCAGAAAGGATCAAAGGTGGAGTATTCATTTTGGTTCTAAAATTAATTATTTTTAGAATGTTTTCTAAACTGGAATCCACATTCCTAACCACATTTATCAATTTATGAGTGTCTTATTGGTTTCCTCTTGTAGGTACTCTTACTATTATTGTAAATTCTCTTACTGTCTTACTAGAATTTACAGTGGTAGATAGAGGATTTAGCTTTGGGAGATGCTAAGAGGCTAACATTAAGGCCCCAGTCTAGCTGTGCATAACAAACGAATTCAGTATATTGACAGTTCGCGGGCACGAACCCCGCGAGGCACCCTCTGTATCATCCTGTGATACGTAAATTACAAAGTGTAGAGCAGTGCCACGAAATGAAAGTTGCTCTACTTTACAAAATAAAATATTTGTATTTATTTTTAATGAAGGAAAAAATCGGCTGGCGGGCAGGATTCGAACCTGCGTCTTCTGGTTCGGTACATCAGACGCTTTGACCACTAAGCTACCGCGAGCCCCAACCAACCGTAGTGTACCGTGGTGTACCGAACCAGAAGACGCAGGTTCGAATCCTGCCCGCCAGCCGATTTATTTCTTCATTAAAAATAACTTGTAATCTTAGTATGGAAAATGCTTAAAAAAATACAAAAAGATATTTCTATTTAATTATAATGAACAACACTGCTGTAGCCTGTGGGATTATACCCTGAAAATCTGAAAAAAAAAATCTGTCGTTAGATATTTTTTGAACAGTGATTTATGGAACAATAGATATTTTAGTCGAGGTTTTAATTTCGTTTTAACAGACATGAAAAAGAAGGAGGTTGATTCACTATAAGATCAAGTTCCAGGAGGAGGAGGTGCTTTGGAGTAGACCTTTGTGTTTTATTTCTTGATCTAAACTGGTTAGAGGAAGAGCAAAATTCAGAGCGAGAAGTAAGAATTTGACATAGAATACACTTCCACGACTGCTATAGCCGTCTGGCTATCATCAGAGGTGTGTAAACTCAGCTTTCAATAAGCTAGATGAACCAGATCACACGGGTTTGAACCGTTGAGCTTATAGCTCAGCAACAAAATGACTAACCCACGGCTCAATCCAGCTCTTATTGTATTTGTAAATCCCTCCACAGATTAGTCTTGTAATTCTGTTACAAATTTCTTTTAAATTAAATGGGATTTTTGTTAGCCATATTTCATGTAAATCTATTCAGACGTTCTAAAGCTATAGGTCATGTCCTAGTTGGGATTAGAAATGTTTCTGGGCACATGAAGTGGGGTAAATGAAAAACCGCGTGCAACGGTTATCTATAAATATACTCATCTATCTATCTATCTATTCAGCCGGTAAAACCCACTGCTGAGTCAGGGCCTCTTCTCTATTACGCTACTGCCATATTAACCGACAATCGGGGGGTGATCTGCCCTGCAATCGTTTAAATCCAGCCAGTATATCATATGTCCATCTAGCTCGTGTATGTACACCTATAGGCACCACCTCACCTTCACTTGGGGTCGGCGCATTGTTTTTTTCTTATGTACATCGTCGTCATTCTCACACTGTCTATTCATCTTTTCTTTGGTCTTCCTCTTCTACTATATCCATCCACATTTAAAAACCTGTTTTGTAACTAGGATCTCTACTTTTACGCATCATAATATGTCCATATATCGTAGATAAGCGGTCACTGCACAACTTTTCAGTACTTTTTACACTCACTTTCAAACTACGTCTTTCTCACTTTCTAACTATGGTCTAATGACCCGATAAAGGTAGCTGGGACAATGGTCCACTGCAGGACTAAGTACGGAAACCGAACACAAGACTTCATCATCATTGAGAACACAGGAGTGGGTTTTCAATGATGATGAAGGTCGCTGGGAGTCGTTGGAGGCAGGCGGCATATAACCAGTCGTTGTGGAAGTCTATGGGTGAGGCCTTTGTTCCACATGCACAGTGGACTTCTTTTGGCTGATAATTATAATTATATTAGGATAGTAATTATTCAATTTGTGTGATTCAAACCGGGGAGGGTCATAGGTAAATTTAAGGGTGTCGGACAAACTTGTTACCTAGTGGTAATAAGTTAAAGGACCATAGTAACGAACTTGTTTCCTAATGATAAAAAGTTAACGGACCATAGTAACAAACTTGTTACCTAGTGGTAACAAGTTAATGAACCATAGTAACAGACTTGTTACTATCGCACTTTACTGCTAACAAAACAGTCTATGTCTGTTACTAATGTAAAAAATGGCGTCGAGATGTTTCTGTACCCAGGTGTTAACTAAGGACAGAAGAATCGGTACCATAAAGTTAGACGGACATCCAAGCGTTTAAGTGTCCAATAAAAGCCTAAACACACCGCATTTTTTAAAATAATCGATCGATTAAACTGCTTGTGGAATAAAAACGCGCGTGATCGGGAAACGCGCGTCTGAAATAATTTCTGATAAATTGACATAAAAATAATGAAGTAGAGCAAGTTTCAATGCTCGATAGTACGCCAGCAAGGTTAGAAAGAGAGCAAAATTTAGAGCGAGAGGTACAAATTTGAATTTGACATAGAATCCACGTCCAACCGCTACGACCGACTGGCCGCCTCTGAAGAAATTGGCTTGAGATTTTTGTTTATAAACCGTGCCTGTTGAAAACACTATAAAAAATGTTTGTGAAGCAGGTACACATTTTTTTTAAATTGGTTGTGTCATTTAATACACGTACTTTAAACTGATCAAATAACTTCATCAATATTTTTAGTTTTTATTATGAAAAAAGCCGTTTGTTTTGGGACTAAAAACAGGAAAATTTGACGATGTTATGACACTCGGATTAAGAAAACTAAAGGTATAATTAAAAATCTACTCAGCGCATTTTGAAGACGACTATCTTAAGCTAATTTTGCGCTGAGTAGATTTTTGAATTAATTCTTGATTACCCCGATTAACGTGCACAAACATGACTCTAAATGGCGTTGGGCGCGAGAGCGCCATCTTTGACGCCTGATTTATATAACATAAACTAACCAGAGGAACGTGAAAAAAATACGTAGATAAAGCTAATATAACATATATTCTATCGCAATAAAAATATACTACACTATATCCGTCCTTTCCTTAAAAAAACGTTGCGAAAATGAGCTAATAATTTGACAACTGCCAAATTTTGCTAGACTGGGGCCTTAATTAATATTTAATTTGAGATTTCCCAGAGGTTTGCCTCCGCTTTGGAGGCTTGAGCTACTCCCTCCCTGACCTGCTACCTACCTCCCGCTGCGCTAAAGGCTAAATTTTTAGGACCCTTAGGGTTGTATGGTTGCGGTTTGTAACTGGGTACACTGCCGAATCGTGAGGAGCATTAATGGATCGCCTGCTGCATGCTTTCTTGCCAAAAATGTATATCTATATTTGTGCTTGTTTCAGGATTGGTGATAATGTGACTTTAGAAGTTCTGCAGAACCCTAAATATGGGATTAATAAGGAAGGGTGAGTTTTCACAATAACACGCCAATTTGTACCCAGTTGATGGTAATAGGCTCATCCTATTATACATATTTGATTATGTGAAATCGACTGTTTGGTGTTATCAAGATACTAATTAAAGTAGGTTCTAGTTGAAGTAACATAATAAGTAGATTTCATATCGTGACACCTAGATGGCGCCACCTTATATTAGGATATTTTTATGGTACAAGCAGATAGCCAATCTTTTCTGATATTTAGTGGGGCCAAACTTTTTACCCGACTGCGGAAAATTCCAAAAGGAGGGTTATGAGTTTGACCCGTATGATTATCCACTCGTAATTACTTTTTTAATTTCAGTATCGACATCCACTTCAATTATGAAATCCAGTACATAGCTATAGCCACACTATGTAATATACACGATACAGAAACTCTACGAATGATCACCAACTTTATCACCATCCGAATAGACAACGCTTTTAAAAATAAACAGAGGTACCACGGTAACTCGCATTTACACAGAATATTACAGACTGCATTACAGCATATACTAATATTGGTGTTAAAGAGTGGGGATATGGAGAACGTGTTGAATTGGTGTCTGGATTTGTTGGTGAAGCTACCTCACCAGCCAAGCGTGAGGGTCTGCATTGAGTGGTTTGTTTCGCTGTATTTTTATACTCAGGTCAGTTTTTATTATTTGTTTTTGACAGAAGGAATGTGTGGGTAGTATGGACTTATCTCTTTGTTGGGCTATTTGTGTCCAATAGATAAGTGGAAGAAATGGAGCGAGGCTTTCGGTCAGGGTTGGGATAGTGGCTATAGTATATAGTAGGCTAAGAGGAAATCAAATGACGGTTTGATTGGCACATTGGTCGAGCTATCAGCTGCTATCGGCGAGGGTTAGAATCCCCACACGGAACAACTCCTTGTATAGCCTAAAGATACTTAGGTCCTGGGTGTTTAAAAATAGGCCACATTGCTAGAGCTCTTTCATGAAATTTACACCTAAATTGTCCCATTATTTTCAGAAAATCAATCTTAGCGAAGAAGTGCTGCAGATTTTTAAATCAAAGAACGTACCACTGATATCTCAATTCTTTATAATTTACTGGCTACTAAAGCATAAGATATCCAACAATATGTACACTGAAGATGAGTACAACTTTGTTCTGGACTTCCTCCTATCTCATACCATGGGCCAGTTATTCAATGTCCGGCTCAACGCTCAATACTTAGCCACAGTACTTTATAAACTGGCAAACAAAACAACTAAATACCAATACACGATTGATATTATTGAGAAAACTTTCGCTGAGAGTGAAAGCGACAAAAACTATTTGAAGCTCAGTACCGATTATTTTAGCAATCATTTTGATATCATAGCCAATCTGAGCCCTTACTTCGTTTACTATTTGCTGCCAAGATTTTGTGACAAAGACAACAATGAAAAGGTCGATATCGTTTTCATAAGGAATACAATGAAATATATCTCTGATAGTATAAGCAGAAGTGTTGATAATGATTTTATCAACGAATGGAAGTCTTGTAGAAAAGCAGATGATGAGTTCATTGAGAGGGAAATAAATAAATGTGTTGACAGGAAGGTTCTCGAAGATTCTGAGTCCATGGGAACTATTCAGAAGAAGTACATTCCTTGGCGGAATATGAGCGATGTGAATGTATATGATGTGGAGAAGGTATGTATGTATTTGTACTTTTATAATGTTAAATAAATAATAATAAATAAATATCTCGGGACATACACAGCACCATCTGTCCCAAACTAAGCAAAGTTTGTACTACGGGTACTAGACAATGGATATAATACTTATTTACTTTTTTTGTTGTAAATACATACTTATAATATATAAGAAACACCCAGACAAACACAAACACCTAAGTTCATCACTTAAATGTTTGTGTCTTGTGGGAATCGAACCCACGACCTCGTGATCAGCAATCCGGTACTCGAACCACTAGACCACAGAAGTCCTCTAATGTTGCTTAAATAATGTGTCAAAATGTAGTTTATGCTAATTACTGCTGTAGCGATATCTAGCGAGCTTCATAAGAACTACGGCGAAATCTTGAATCGCGCTAGTGGAGTTTGCACTGCAAGTTGCATACAACCGCCCGACATCAAACTTTGGGCAGCTGCCCGCCAGGCAAGAACACCCGCCTGGGTCGGAGGATCCTCCCTTTCGTTGGAGGGACAACACAACTCGTCCCTCCACACTGCCAACAAGCGAACGAACTGCTTTGTCAGTCTCTATAAGTCTAGTATAGTCCTTCTTACAGTGGGCGATAACTCCCCCTTTTGAGTGTTGGACTAGAAAACGGAGAAAATGTAATCAATAATGCAATTGCAATAGCTGTTTTAAATAAAAACCGCTTAAACGGACATTTTCTTGGCGACCTCTAAAGTCCGCTAAAACTAAGATCGCGACCGAAGCGCGCGGTCCAGTTTAGGTTTCGACTGAAAATCCCGCTTCGAATACTACGTACAATATACATTTGGATCAAAGTTAAATAACCTAACCTAATTAATTATTTAGAAAACCCCGACACGAAATGTAATTTGCCATTTTGTAGTGGCTGCCATCTTGGATTTGAAATTTATCATAATGTATTATATTCTAGTTAAGCCCTTTCATTTGATACCCATATTGAGGGAGTTGTGAAAAAATATGTAATTCGCTATTTTGTGGCGGCGGCCATCTTGGACCGATTTTCATCAAACAGCTAAGAACACTCCCGACTAATTCACCTTACTAATAAAAAAAACAAAATCAAAATTGGTTTATCCGTTCGGGAGCTACGATGCCACAGACAGACACATACACACACAGACACGTCAAACTTATAACACCCCGTCGTTTTTGCGTCGGGGGTTAAAAAGTAGTACGACATTTTTGTCATCAGACAAACCCATTGGAGAAAACAGGTATACCTATTGGTGTGTTATTTTTCGGCAGAGGGAGTGCCCAAGCCAGTTGATAGTGGTAGCGTCACTGATCGACAAGCTACCGAACTTGGGCGGCATGGCGAGAACCAGCGAAGTGTTCGGAGTGCAGACCTACGTCGTGGACAGCCTGCGACACCTGCAGGACAAGCAGTTCCAAGGACTCAGGTAATCATAACACAAATTTTTTTTATTATTAACAGCGTAAGGCTGAAAATCAATCTTTGGACTTGAAAACGGTTAATGGCAATTAGGTCGCTTCATATTAAAGGCAAACACTACATTTTCTACATGGACGCATGATGGTATTTTATGTCACAATTTACATTTACCCTCAATCTTTATAAGAACCCTTCATTGTAGCGTCTCAGCAGAACGCTGGATCAATGTGGAGGAGGTGCGGCCAGGCCAACCTCTCAAAGAATATCTGATACGGAAGAAAGAGGAAGGTTACTCCGTGGTAGCAGCAGAGCAGACCTCCACCAGCTCCAAATTGCAGGCGTTTAAGTTCCCCAAGAAGACGCTGTTATTGCTTGGGTAAGTTGTAACTTATAATCAATTGTGTGGATTTTGCACAGACGTATGCAAAATTTTACTGTGTGAATGTGATGTGTTGCATTCTGAGATTAATTAGTACCTACTGAATATAAACCAACATGCACTTTCAAATATTGAAGACTTGATTACTATGTTATTTTATTAATTAAAACACTCTTCACCTATGACGCATTATCAGAGCCTTTGCGGCTTTAGTCTGCGCGGGTTTAGTTGGCCGCGCCTTAGGTATGTGAGCGGTAGGACGGCGGGGAGGGGTCGCCTGCGCGCGGTGGGGCAGAGGAGCGGGGACGCTTGCTTTTGTTCACAGTAACCCCCCGCCTCACCCCCGTCCCCACCTAAGGCGCGACTAGCTATTTCCGCGCGGACTATAGTGACGTATGTCGTATACTCCCCAAGCCTAAAGGCATGTTTCACCACCTCTGGATAACCGCTAACCGCGGGATAAATTAAAAAAATGGAACAAAATTATTATGAATTTATCTGCCAAGTAATTTAACGGGATGTGGAGGAACGGGGAGTGTTGTCCCTCGCACCAAAAGGAGGATCCTCCGACCAGGCGGTGTTATGCCTGGCGGGCCACTGCCCGACGGTTGATGTCGGGCGGTTGCATATATGCAAGTTGCACGGTAAACTTTACTTGCGCGATTCAGTACTTGTTGCTTCTTTTTCGTACAAGTTCTTATGTAGCTCGATAGATGTCGCTACAGGGAACTTACTAGGTGTAACAGCTAAGGCAACAGTAATATCCGTAACATGAATAAATCCATTACAGGCACGAAAAAGATGGCGTTCCTTGCGACTTGCTGCCTCTAATGGACCACTGCGTCGAGATCCCTCAGCAAGGCTTCGTCAGATCACTGAATGTACACGTTACAGCTGCCATCTTTGTTTGGGAGTATGCCAGACAAAATGTGTTGTGAAAACATTCAGCTGGTGACTGATAGTGTGATGGGTATACAGGTATATAGAGACAGGTCTATGTTACTGATGAATAGAGACAGTATGAGACCATAATACCGATTAAATTATTTCTGTACATAAGACTTTCATTATTTTAAATCAAATTTGCCCTTTTTGTGTATTTTAAATTATAAAAACTAAAATAATAGATTTAATATATATTTAATATAGAAAAATTAAAGAATTATATAAAATATAAATAAGTAAAAATAAGTATAATTGATACATTTAGGATAGTTCTATAATTTTATTAAAGAAAAATTCTATTTGTATCAATTTCAGCTATTTATCGTAGTCACAAACACTTATTTCTTTAACATAGCAGCAAAGAGAAACAAAATGAGAAAGTTGTTGAGGTAACCGAATACATATATTACTATAACATATTTATTTACAGAACAATTTAACAACTTTTGGCAGAAGCGTTATTTTGATGGGTTTCGCTTCATACTCCTCCTGGTCAATATTAATCACAGTCACACCCAAATGCTCATTAGGAAATAGCATCACAGATCTTGCAAGAATAGCCTCTGAGATACTGCCATTGCTGACCCGTTCCCAACCCTCGGTCACAAAATCAGCATATGAGTATTTATATTTCCCTATGCCTATACTCAAAGCGGGAGTACTTGAGCAGTTCTGTACATTTGGGGTTGCAATCCTGAAGTCACTTGTCTGGAAACAAAGTTCGTTACATGTTTCACATCGGGTGTTGACAATATTTGCAGGATCTTGGTCTGCATGAGGCGAAGGAGGTATGAAGAATGCCCATTTCCTTTTTGTTGTTGGCCGTTTTTTCAAACAATTGCGGCATCCATCGCATGGTGGGCTATATTTGATTGTGCCTTTGCAATGCCAATTTAAAGACTCCCTATACCCATTAAATATAAATGAAGCATATTCTCTGAAAGGGCCATACATCCAGTATTTATTTTGTTTAGCTAAAACATCTCTGAAGGCTCCCCATTCTAGAGAACACATAGCAAAGATTGGCTTTCCCGCTATATTATCATCCTCGGGTTCTATGGGTTCTATTTTCATAGCATCTTTCCATACTGTGTTACCTTTAATTATGGCCATGGAAGCTTCAATAAGTTGCCTGACTCTTTCTACACCTTCCCCACTTGGAAACAGGCTGTTTCCAATAGTATTTGTGTGTCCTAGAGGTAGAACACCGAGTGGGAAACGATTTGCATCATCATTTCTGCGTAGTAGACCTGTAATATAAATGAGTTTTTGATAGTGTGATTTATTGATGCATGAATAACGAAACCTACTTTGCCAAATTAAAAATGTTAATTTTACTAGATTTTTCTGATAATGTAATTGGCAATATTGTTTTATATAAAGATACTAAATTATTGATGTGATCAAAGTATATATTTTATTATATGTTATAATGTACCAGTGCCTGTTTCATACTCGAGGGTTTAAAAGTAATAAAGTTTTTAGCTTATATTTTTAAATAGTATACCTGTAACAGTTTCAGACAGGGTTCCATCCCCTCCAGCTACCACTATAGCTTCTGTTCCTTTCAAGCGCTCCACTAATTCTTTAGCATTGCCCTCACAAGACGTTTGTATAACATCCACCTGCAACCCAGCTAGATGCAGGAGTGGTTCGCAATATTTTTCAAAGTCTTGTTTTGCCTTCCGTTTATTTGCGACAGGGTTGAGGATAACAGTCACCAGGGTAGGATTTTGCCCCATATAAATAGGGTAATCACCATATTTTGACGCCTCCTTGCACGCTGCACGCATAAGCAAATTGATCCTGTAAAGGAAATTTATGTAAAAAAATCAATAGTCCGGAATAGGAACAAATTATCGACCAACTGTAACAGAATTAGAAAGTAATATTCATGGTAGTTTCAGCGAATTGAATTTATGTAATAATTTCGGAATTTAGGTACAATTTATTTCAGAGAGGAACCAAGTTCCAAAAATTAATAATTATCGGATTTTTGTTACATTCGTAAGGCTAAAATTTCACATACTCATATTTCTCTTTTGCTGTCAAAGCCCCGTAATACAAAGCAATGGCGCCCAAAACAGACTTTTTCCAATTATTTCGTATGGTGTTACTAAATTTTATAATTTTTTCCATAATTTTATTGTCACAATTTTTAATGAATTAGAAGATTCGAGGTTAGTTTTCCAGCTGATGAGGGAGGCTGACTCGGAACTGACATAACATAAACATGACATTTATGCCAGCAGAACAATGACATCTGTCAGCTGTCAGTCTAAAGCAGGGTTGGATTTAGGTACGTTGAAAATATTTGAAAATATGAAAGCATAAAAAATTTAAAAAAGTAAAAATATAGTACAAGCACTTTTTTATTTATTAAATCATTAAAATCAACACCAGTTTATGCAAAAGATCCTCTTCCAAGTTTATCAGTTCTTCAATTTTATTTTCATTTTTATAAGAACAAATTCAGTGCAATTACAAGTAATTGCGCTACGGCCTTTGATAACGTCACAAGATAACAAAACGGTGCGACTGCGGCGGGCGTCTAGGATTGCGTTGCCTGTTTATTTTCGTCTCAGTAAGGTTTGCTTATTACTGAGTTTTCGTCTACCAAAAAGACCAGACTTTTTGGAGGACGAGTAAAGTATTGTGATTTGTCATAATTGTTTATTTAAGTGTTGCATTGGCATTTAATGTTACATTAATCATTTATGTAAAGTAAAGAAGTTATAGTATTTTTCGT
Organism: Acronicta psi; assembly: GCA_946251955.1. Taxonomy (NCBI): domain Eukaryota; kingdom Metazoa; phylum Arthropoda; class Insecta; order Lepidoptera; family Noctuidae; genus Acronicta; species Acronicta psi. Next base: position 13,708,322 of record OX276475.1, on the reverse strand, counting down.
ATTATCCTTAGAGAATAACATTAGACGAGTACGTAGGTATAGTACGAGGCATGAAATTACAGTATAAATTCTATAACAATTAAATAATTATAGTATTATAGAAATTCAACCGCTAGCCTTAAAACCGCCAAGTACAGTTCTCGCCAAACTTATTGTCCGGGATGAATTTGGCACGAGCTAACTTTAACCCGGCCGTAAAAATCGGAGCAAGGAAAATATTGGATTAGAATTATTTAAAATGACAAATTACGACTTGAGCTTTCGTTTTTATTTATTACAATCAAATATTTTTCTTTCTCCGATTTTTACGGCCGGGTTAAAGTAAGCTAGCGCAATCTTCAACCCAGACAATAAGTTTGGAGAGAACTGTAAGTACGTAGCGAGTTGATACGTCTATCACCGCCGCGCCACTTGTTGCGAGCCTGTCAATGTTGCCAGGTCTTTTATAAGAAAATCTCTGGCTGCCACAAAAAAATTAGGAGATCAATGAACATCGGCTTAGCGTAAATAAAATCATACTTGTAAAAAAAGCCTCTAAAAATACCATCCCACTCATTAGTCCCTAAATTGGGAACCCTGCCAGTGACCGCGGTCCTTAAAACCGTGCGTCTATGTGGCGTGTAATTGTAGTCATTTTAACGTCTATCGCATCACGCATGGGAGTACATTACACACCTGACACACCTTTTTGAAGGACCTCACCAACTTAAATAAATATTATAGGAAAACATGATATCGAGCCTATTCCCAATAATAAAAAAAAATCAATAGCTGAAATTAGTGTCGGGCCATTTTTATTAACAAATTAACTAAGATCACGAACAAACCTTATTTAAAAAAATTGCGTTAGCTCTCTTTGGTGTCAGCTTGTTTACTATGGTAACCAAATGAAATTTTGCTCTATCTATAACACAATACAGTGCAGAATTGTATGAACACTCCTACGTTTGGATTTCAAGTAAAGTCATAGAGAAAACTCAAATTGATTTGTCAAATAAATATCTAGATTTTCGTTTTGTGATGTGTTAGATTAAAATTTATTTATTTCCTTCGGTAATTCATCATGAGTTCTGATAAAAAGGGAGTCATGAAATTATCCGATGGGTGGGTGCTTTGCACGTCTAAGTCGAATCCTGGCAGAAAGTATTATTTTAACAAGAGGACAGGAAAATCTTCATGGACCCAACCACAGGTGAATTTAGTATTTTTTGTAATTTCCTTGTACATTATAATTATAAAATTGGTACTAAATTGATGAGGGTGAATTCTAAATACCTCTAATCAATATTTAACGGAAGATTTCATGATAATTCTAACTTTTCTTGAATTTCAAGGCTAACGAAAAGTCTGATAGGAAGCAAAAAAACAAAAAAGAGAAAGTAAATAGGGAAAAGAGTAAAAAAGAAGAAACACAGAAGAATAATTTGAAGAGAAAAAGCGATAGCCATGAAAGCCAGGATTCCTCTAAAAAGAAACATAAAAAGGGTATGTCATGATTTACATATTGCTACAAGACAGAACATGGCAGGTAATGATATCATGTCAGTATGTCAAATTTATGAGGGTATGCAATTTCAAAATAGTCTAAAAAATAATAAAAAATAACTTACATTTCTTTTGAAAGGTAAGTTGATACCTATGTAAGTTATTACTTAGTACATTCTGAATTCCTGCCACTTAATGATTGTATTTTTCATGATTTCTAGTAATTATTGATAGATATAAGATCTCAAAATCTGTATCATATATAAAAGCTATAAATATTATAAGCATTTCTTAAAAAAAAATGTAATTTCCAATATTCAATGAAATGAAATATGTACTTTAAAAACGGTGCAATGTTTAAAAGTTATTGGGTATTGTAATCATTCACATTATTTATGATGCTAAGTAAAATGCAATGTGAGTATGTCGGTACTTATTTTTATTATTTACACAGCTATCTATAACAAAATCATTTGTCTTTTCATTTAAATAAACAGGTATATTCATATTTGTGCAATCTTTAATGGTTTGAAGTCCCATATTCTTATGCTTCCATATTATGTCAAATCAGTACGTTATTTGGAATCTTTTCTCTCTGTTTACAACTCTGAAAATACAATGAATATGAGTGAATGTAATTAAATCAAACATTATGGTGTAACTAATAGGTAGTGTTGGGTGGTTAGGTAAGGGTTACTGAGGTTGTATTTCGCAGTGTAAAAGCTAGATAAACATATCTATATTTTGCACACACAATTTTACATGAATGCTAAAAAACTGAGGGATTTATCTTTGTTTAGTTTAGTTTTGCTAGGTGTTTTCTGCACTTAGCCTCATGATTGGGCCATTTTCTTTCAAAGTTCCCTATTCTAACCAGTCCAGGCCCTCCCACAAGGCCAGCAGGCTGTCAAGAATGCTGCAGGCTTCCCCAAGCGATGCTGGGTGTTGAATAGTTTGTGCCCATTGATCTGCCACACTACTGCATTCCATGAGCACATGCTGTGGCTTTTTTCTACCTCCATACATCCTCTGCATAGGGGGCTGTCTGTCACACCTATATTGAAGAGGTGCTTGTTTAGGGGACAGTGACGGTTATAATACTTATAACCTTGCGGATTTTGTCACTTTTTAATCAGAGGAGCTTGCGAGCAAGCTTTTTTGTTGTCTCTGGAACTGGTTCTTTGTTTGCCTGCATCCTTCACTGTTACTCCATTCTTCTAAGTGGGTTTTTTGGTGCTACTGTGCAGTCACGCTTTTATTAGGGGTCTACATTATCATTCATGCTATTTTGTTTTTATGGAATTAGTGAAATATTGACCGGACTTGGAACATCATGCTGCATGCCTTTTAAAACAGTTTATGAATTTTTGGTAGATATGTTCATCTGGTTCTTAAACTGCAAATTACAATAATAAGCAAGTAATAGAGTATTGGAGATATAATAAGAATATAAAAATACCTGATAGTCGGAAGAACTATAGGGCAATTAAATGACATTATGTACTGTACAAATTAATTATATGTATATTCATTTTGGAAAATTTATTTGAATAGTTTTTGTTTTAAATGGGTCCAAGGCAATTGTAAAGCACAACACATGTAATTAATACCTCTATTATTTTGTGCAGAAACTGAAACACCATCAAAACAGAAAGCTAAACATGAATCACCACAGAAACCCACCCCAGCTCCAAAAGAGACACCTCAAAAGAAGACACCACCGATTAAAAATGCAGCAAATCAAAGACTTTCACAATTAAGAATGCGGCTATCTTCCGAGGCGCAAGATGAGAGCAGCAACAGCAATGACAAATCACCAAATAAATCCAAACACAAAATCAGCCCCAAACCAGCCCCAACAGAATCGAAAACAGTCAAAACAGAAAACAAAAGTCCGAGTGTGAATGAAAGCAAATGCACTACCTCACAGTCACCGAGCAGTGACAGCTTGCAGTCAATACCATCACCATCTCAGTTCTTTGCGGCGAATAAAATTATTTCTTCAATGAAGGCTCAGCTGCCTGAAGAATACTGTGATAAAACAAAGCCAAAAGACACATTCGCGGATATCGAACATGGAATATGTAATCAGACTTCTGAATATCCATATATGAAACACCCAGCTACACCACCTCAGTTTTCAGAAGCTAGCAAGCTAGTTTCCGCTATTAAATCAAAGCTGACGAAGGTGGCTGTGTGTAAAGATGGGATTGTTAAGACTTTCGCATCAGCAAGTGAACGAATGGAAGCTTTACGGACTAGTTTGGGAAATGACATGATGGAAATGGAGAGTGAACCTGTATTATTAAATAATAGTCTGAACCTTATTCAAAGTAATAGCCAAGAAGTGAAATGTACGAGTGAAGCTATGGATGTGGATTGTAAGGAGGTTTGTTATTTAGAATTTTTTAATTATTTTTTTCAGTAGATTGCTTATTTATCTGCACATCGTAATTAGTAAGTTGATAAAACTTACTAATAAGTTTAAAGTTATTTTCAGAAAAAGACAATAAATCCTTGTGTTTTGAGGTGACAATTAGTTGTTATTAAAATAGGACTGTGTTTTTTAAATGTCAAATAACACGCTATAACATGTTATTGCTTAGCAGCAGGATACTCAGCCCAACAACCCCAGAAAAACTTCAGTAATGGAGTTTATTTCTCAAGCATGTCAAAACTGAAATGTTTACATACAAATAACGTGTATTAAAATATGTGACCTATCACCTCTATTAGCTAAATATAGATCTATTGTAGATACTAGACAGTGTTGTATGAATAAGTACTGTCAACCAGTTATTCAATACTACTGATTAATGCAAAGTTTAGTGGTATTATATATCTTTTGACAGCTTTAGAATTTCTAACATTTCTTGTTAGGTATTCTGTAGTCAGTCGGTCTGCCAGTTTTCCAGCTGGCAGGCGCCTAGCTTTTTTTAGTGCAGTAAATCCTCAAGGATAGTCTCGTCACTTGAGAACAACGATTTTAGACTCGTATCAACTGAAAACCGCACTTGCCTTACCCTACAAGGGTAGGGTCTGGTTCAATCACCATACCACTCTCAACAAATGGCTTAGGGATGGGCAATACCAGCCTGTAACTAAACGAAAGCCCATAACTTGCTTGAAGAATATATATTATTGGCAGTAGACACTTAGCTGATTTTTACCACCATCCTTTTCTTTATACTACTAAGGTGGCAAACAAGCATACGGCCCAACTGATGGTAAGCGGTTACCGTAGCCTATAGTCGCTTGCTACACTGGGGGTATCACTCGCGCGTTGCCAACCCAAAAACCTCTTACGAGGTTTATGTAAGATTTACTGCGCCGACAGTTTAAGAGAATATTCCTCTTACTGTCAGCGCAGCGTATATATAGAAGTAGCCCTGGCAACCTTACTCACTGCAGGAACACAACACACAATAAAGTGTGTTATTTTGCTGCAGTTTTCTGTAAGGTGGAGGTTCTTCCCCAGATCCCTAAGTGTCTAATGTATGATAAATAATAATCATTATTGTAGTTAGTTTGTAAGTGTGAAAACATGAACTAAAAGTTAACTTAATCTACAGTTAAAACTGTTTAAAAGATCGTGTTGGATTAATATTAAAATAGGTGTTAATTTACTTAGTATAGGCTGATGCAAACCACCCTATAACCCACCCTCCTTGTGTTTAATGTGTTATTTCATAATTAGTATGGTATTTAATGTTTCATGTTTCAGATAAAGCAAGTAGCACCTCTTGTGAGTTGTACAAAAGATAACATTAGTAGTCAAGTGGTTTTAGTTGTGGATACAAATATTTTTATACATGAGCTGGATATAATCAAGGATGTCCTCAATTCTAATATTAAAGGTACTTAACTCATATTTTATATTACTTTAATAATAGGTATTTATAATTATTTGTATAAAATTTCTTATGTAAATATATAATTCATTGGTAAGAACATGGTAGGTGCATAAACATACTGTACATACGGAAATATGGGACTTCCCTAAACACCCGTGAATTTTCCACAATTGACGGGTCTGTTCTGTTACAGATGATATATTTTAACCAAGTAAATAGATGTCACTTCTTTCAGAAAAAGTAACATTTTGACACTATACAAGATCTTTTAGAATAATAAAAATAAATGCACCTAATCTCTGCACATGAAAATTGTTAGTATCCAACCGATCACATGATAAATAATAAAAAAATATAAGCAGGTTGATGGTGACGCTGACTGATCAGGGAGTGCAGTACTTAAAGTTGTTTAGGCCTTAACAGGACTTAATAAAAGCAGTGGACTGTATAAAATTAGGTATAATATTTACTTCAACAATTTACATGAGATATTCACAAAGAATTCACGCGGCGCACGCGCAGCCGGCGCTTGCCGCGGTGTCGTCGGTAGTATGGCGCGCCCACATAGTATAATGTACTGACATTACTATGTGTTCCTTTCAGGGTATACGGAACCGCCAACGCTGCTGGTTCCTTGGCGTGTCGTCAACGAGCTGGACCGGTTAAAGGACAACAACAATTGCAACGGAGCGATATGGAAGCGGGCCAAGTCGGCCATGGACTACCTGTACAAGTCCATACCTGAGAACAGCAGGATACGAGGTAAGGTCTCTTATCAAATGTAATTATTAACTTTGATAAATTAAAAAAAATGAAACAGTCGAACTGAGAACCTCCTCCTTCTTTTGAAGTCGGTTGAAAATCTAAAATAATACATCATTAAAGTACTATCCTGTCTGTATACCAAAGGTATGGTAAGGTATAACTCTTAAAAATACAGAAATCTGTCATGTTGGTGCATGTTAATAAACATATTCTGTCATACAAACAAATAATACGGAACAACTACGCGTACATCATATGAATATTTATTCTGTACGTTAATCGGACTTGCGTACCAGCGTAGAGGCGTTCACTCAGCCAACCCAGTTTTTTGTTTGCAAACAAGCATACGGCCTGCTGGATGGTAGGCGGTAACCACAGCCTATGGAAGTTTACAACACCGAAGCATTACTGACGCGTTGCTGACCCTGCAAAACCTCCCTTCTTGAAGCACCCCATGCTATTGTTTCTATGGAAAACCTCCACAGGGAGTTCATCCACAATCTAAGCGGACATGGGAGGAAATGTATCTGAAATCGTTCGGTACGCGACCACATCAGTTCTGGGTTGGTCTCTTTCAATATCGTGTGGTACGATGGTGGAAAATAGGTTTTAGCATCATCTGAAAAAAATCATTTATCCCAAATTCTTGAAGGAATGTACTCCAGAATAAGACACTCATGTGGTCTGTCGCCTTCTCTGTCCAGGTCAGCCGCTCCGGGACGCCAACTCGCACATATACCCGTGCGAGTCTCCGGACGATGAGATCCTCAACTGCGCGCTCCAACAAGCCGAGAGGGGAAAGTCGGTGGTAAGATGATACTGTCAAACTCTGACGTCATATACTGGTGGCAAGAATTACCCGTTGTAGTCACGCCTCCTAATCACGAAGTAGTGATTTGGAATATCCGATTATAAAGGTAAACAAGCTAGTTATTTGTGTCCTACTATGATTTCCATCTTCACAGATCCTGTTATCAAATGACAAGATCCTCTGCAGCAAGGCGGTGATCAACAACATCAGGAGCATCGGCCTGGTCGAGCTGAAAGGTCTACTGGAGACAGCCCCGCAGGAGTCCGATCCAGATGCATTTGACAACCTGAAGCATTACCAGGCCACTATATATCAGCTCTTGGCTAATATATTAGAGGTATGTGCAGTTTTTGATGCAAAATTTATTACCAAGATTTATTTTGCATAATCAATGTGGTTATACAATAACTACAGCTGAATATATAAACGAAAAGATTAGCAAGCTGAAGTGGCAATGGACCGACATAGCTCGCAGAACTTATGCCTGCTGCGGCAGAAAGGTTCTCGAGTGGAGATCGCTGGAAACTGCAGCGTGGGACGGCCCTGAATAAGATGGGCAGCTGACCTGGAAAGGGTCACTTCGCTGGGAGCCGTTAGATGCAGGCGGTATTTGACCGGTCTACAAGACAGCCTCTGTGCAGCTGTGGACCTCTTTTGGTTTATTTTATGATGATGATGAATGAGGTTATAGGTGTTTGTATGACAGCCGGGATCAATGTTGTTACGTGCTAGGCATGTTAAGTCTCTCTATGTTAAGAATGGTTACCCATCCATATACTGACCACTGCAACACAGCTTAACCTAGCAGATCGATTGATCGGCATAGTTATCACTTAACCACCAACTTAATAAGATCGTAAATGTTTTCAGAATGAAATGCGCGCGAAATACAACAATTTATGGCAACATGTGCTGTTCAAAGCACCGCCTTGGACGTTGGCGGATGTCCTCCAATGTTTGCTCAAACATTGGATAGCGGTGTTCAATGAAGTGTTCCCAAGGATACAGCATCTCATCACAGATTTGAAGAAAGCACTCACTTCAGTTGATAGTAAAGGTAAATCGAAGTTCCCTGAAGATCTCTGGTAACTAACGGTTGGTAGATGCCTCTTAGAAACATCTTTACTATCTAAACATAAAAAAAATGTCCTAACTGACTGACTGTTATATAAACGCGTAACCTAAATAACTAATCTAAAAATTTGGATTGGGTTTGGCTTTAAAAATCGGACCCCAAATGTTATTGGTGACCCCTGGTATATGATATAATTTTTGTAAACTTACTAAACCATAGTATGGTTACCCAATATTTAAAAATACTACTCACCTTCCTATTTGTTCTAGATTCCAAATCATTATCAGAATCTGAGGTTTCCAATTTCAAAGACTTGTGTCTGGAAGTGGCGAAGAAGTGTCAGATAATACCGGAGTACATGGAGCTTGCCAAGATCACGGTGGAGAGGCTGCTGAACGACCGCTCCTGTGATGCCGAGGACGAGAAACACGGGGAGATGATGGTCATAGACGCCTTCGAGAACGTCTGGACTGTTATGTCAAGTTTTTGGTGAGTTTTTCAAAGTGGAGGATGGTTAGAGTAGTGCATAGACCTAAGGAAGTTCATCTACAAGGCTGGCTTCGTAAAAGCCTTGGTGGTATGCAAAAGAAATAGCTGTCAAGAAAAAATATATAGTGAATAAGGCAGCTCCAGCTGCGTTCCCCAGCACCAGTGGTTTAGCTGTATGCTGTAAAAGTTTCATAATTGCTAAGTAGAATATATTTTTTTGCTACCAATCCATTTCTCTATACATAAAACTACACAAGCCCTTTATAAGGTGAAAGAAGAAATCGGGATGTCTTTAACTTATTTAAACTTTTTAGAAGTTTTCGCAAATAAACAACGATATACTTAGACATTTGGATTAACAAGCTGAAATGTCAATGGGTCGGTCATATCTCTCGGAGAACGACAAGCGTTGGAACAAACGAGTCCTCGAGTGGACCGCGTCTAGGCAAGCGGAGTGTAGGATGCCTGCCGGCCGGATGAAACTTAGAAGTTATTACGTCTCAAGCTCAGTAACGTAACATTGTCAATGTTTTGTACAAAAGCGTCAAATTATAAGTTTTGTCGCCAGAATAATATTTGTTTTCATAGATAACATAGTCAGTATATGTCCCGCAAGTTTCTAATGGGCTGGAACCTTGTCTAATTAAGCTCAAAGTGACGTCATCTGCCGTACTTGCCGGATAGTGGTGCTAACGCTATTTAGAGCGGTTACGTCATTTTTACGTCACCAAAATGGCCGCCAGGCGCATTATCAATTTGCGGGGCTTTATTGTTGTTTGTTTGTGTGCAGTGCCAAGCTGTGTTCCCGGCTGGGGGTCCCGCACAACATAGAGGACAAGTGGCCTGGTGACGAGCCGCTGGAGGCGCTCACGTCCAAGCTGACGCTCTTCACCAACCAGATCACTGCCTTCGCGCTCGCTATCAAAGGGTGACACACTTGTATTTATTTATACTGAACGTAGAGTCACGAGCAAAAACATAATTATATACACTAACAAAGTGCTAAAGCGATTTTTTCATGAATGAACGATTGCAACTTTGAGATAACACCAATGTCACTATAGTATTGGTTCGTAAATACTGTGTTCGTAATATCACAAAAGTTCCACCAGTACTTTAGGAGAAAATCGGTTTAGCACTTTTGTTAGTGTATACATATTTTTGCTCGTGACTGTACAGATAACAAAAGATTGGTACTGTAGTTTCAATGCAAACAAAGAGTCAAATCTTTCCTGTTTAAAGTATAGATTTCGTATTTAAAAAAACATTCATATTTTACCACTATCTTATATGAAATGGATGGTATCTATGGTAAGACGCAGTTAATTTTTGCTGCCCGTATATCTATCACTTTTGTTAAATGTACAAAAGTGCACAGACGGCTACACATCAAGCTATTTCTAGCTAAAGCTGCTCTCGCATTGTCTATACTAATATTATAAAGAGGAAAGATTTGTTTGTTTGTTTGTTTGTAATGAATAGGCTCCGAAACTACTGGACCGATTTCAAAAATTCTTTCACCTTTGGAAAGCTACATTATCCCCGAGTAACATAGGCTATATATCATCACGCTACGACTAATAGGAGCGGAGTAGTAATGAAAAATGTAGCAAAAACGGGGAAAAAATTATAAGACCACGCGGGCGAAGCCGCTGGCGGGAAGCTAGTATTATATATTCATATAAAGTTTTTCCTCCAGGGTGTTGAGTATGGATACGTTGGATTCAAGTGTTGAAGACCTGGAGCGGGCGTTCAGGGACAGCTTAGCGCTCATCTGCATGGACAACGAATACGTCAACAAGAGCAGGCTGGCCGTGTTCTGTACGAAATGCAGGTACGAAACACTCGATTATTATACTATTTCAGGTCTCCAGCTTAACTCCTGGAATCCGGCAGCAGTCTAACTAATCTTCGATATCGAAAATTCAGGAGACACACACAACGGCCCAATCAAGAGGCTCAGTGCGGATAAGCCCAGTAAATCTAAACTAAATATACTATTAGAGGTGTGCAGTTTTACACGAAATGTAAGTCTACAAATATGATAAACATGAAGATTTGTTTGGATGTTTGTTACTTCTTTTTGCTGCAACTATTGGACAGATTTGGCTGAAGCTGAAGGAGGTCATGAAAAGCCCATATAACTCAGCCCAAATTTGTACCGGAGGTACATGAAAGCTTGTTTTGAATGATGTTGACATTGACAGCAAGTTGATAGTTTTTACCATGAAATCACTAGGAAACTGATAATAATCTGCCGTAATAAGTGCGTTTGACATAACGAAACTTACACTGACAGATTTTACTATGAAATCATTAGGAAACAGATGTAATGTGCCAAAATGTCGTGATTTTTCTCAAATTAAAAGTTTTTTAAGTTATTTTTAATGGAGGATGATCTTAGCATGGAAAATGCTTAAAAAATACAAAAAGATAAAAGTTTTTTCCTCATCCCCCAGTCAACATTAAAAAAAAGTACGACTAGAGTTTTTACCAGCGTAATACAGGGTTTTTTTCCAAAAAGTGTACCTTCGGTACATCATTTGGGCTGAATTTGATGACCTCCTTTGGAATAGAGATTATGAGAGCTTATTCTATATATTCTACTACGACTACCAATCTAAGCAGATGCGGCTTAATGTCAGTGTTTTACACGAAGCGACTGCCATCAGACAGCCTAGACTACATTCTCAGCCCAATAACCCAAGGATAAACTGGTTGTCAGGCTTTTTTGGGTTCCGAATTCTGACTACAACTATTGTAGGGTGCTGTTGACTGCTTTAGATATTTTTGTCAGTGGTCTTGAAGCATATTAAAATATGTTAAAAAGTATACTGAAATAATGCGATGTACGTTTAATTGGGTTTTTCTTTTCAGAAACATGCTTCAGGAGGCGTACTCAAAATTCTCCCAACTAATGGAACTAATTGAAGTATGTAAAAACACACTTGCAAATAAATAAATGTATTCAGTGTACAGCCGCGGTCACAAGTGTTGTGTTAATAGTTTAATGTGTATAGTAGATCAGTGTAATCCATATGTACCTAGAATTAATGTTAAGTAAATATTATTTGTGATTTTGTACTCTCATAAAGTAGGCACACTTTTCTTTAAGACTTAAATGTATTTAAATCGCGTAAAAACTCGTTAGTTTTAATAAATATCGTTGAAATATATATTTAACGCTTTTGACCACGACTGTACCCGCGTCTAGTCCGTACTGTACAAAAGTGTACCAATTTAGATAAAAAGATCTATTTTTCAATTTAATGAAGAAGTTCCTTTCAGATTTTCCCTTTGTATGGTGACTTTAAATGTGATTCAAATATTATCGGTAAGATTTTTAAGGTATAGAAGAATGTTGTCTAACTTTATTGTTAAAATCAGAAAAAACTGCGTGAAAACAAAATATGATTATATTCATATTTCTCTTGTTTTGACAAGTATCTTTAAATTATGAAGTTGCGTCAAAAATTTAAGAGCCACGTTCCAAAAAATAATCAATATTTAAAATCCTTTATCTTTTTAAGACGTTAAGTCATCAAATTTAATGTCGGTGTTTATATAAAAATATGGTAAAACATTTTTTTTGTATATTAGTTTTTAAGCTGTCTGCCCACTATAACGTACCTTGATCGTTTTGGAGTCTATGAACATATCAACAAATTGTATGCAATATTCGATATCGGTCTACATGTGACGGTGTAGTTCCATAAGAACATTTATTTAAAGCTATCGATATTCCCTTGCTCTAGTGGTCGTAACCGTAACTGCTAAGTGTGAAGTCCTGTGTTTGTTTCCCAGTCGGTAAAAGTGTCATATTTTGGTTTTTTGCAGTATGCCCGGGTAATTTTTTTTTTGATGCGGAAAATCCTCGTGTTTTCCTGCTACCTAGAGAGGCAGCAGGTTATGTCGGAATTAAAACCACATTTGCCTTCCCTTGCCCTTTTCATGGCCATGGGATCATTTACATTCACCACGATCATGACGGGGCCCGGTTAAACCTGCAATTCCACCAGAGGAAGGAACTTAGTGGTCTACGAGGAAAAATCTGCCAATAGGCAGTAAAATAAGCAAATACGCAAACGCAGCGTATTGATAGATTTTTTTATTGCTCAGTTTCCTTGCACGTATCTAGTGGAAACGCAGCCTTATTTTATAATTTTTTTTAAAATAAATAAAATATCTAAAATTAAAGTAGCCTAAGTTACACCTTATAACGTTAGCTATTCGCGAGTGAAAGTCCCGTCAAAGTCGGTCTAGCCGTTTTAGAAATTAGCCGGAACAAAAAATAATTAAAAAAATAGATTCGTTTATACTTTCATGTGCAGTGAAAAGCAGTTAATTTGGAATTAGAACCGTTACTTCAATTTTATTTATTTGTATAGATTTGTGTGGCTCATCATGGTGTAGAACGTTGTAGTTAGCAGACAGCTTAAGCAATAATCGCTTTGCCTTGAGTATTTTTTTTATCGATCACACGACAGGAACTTCACTGTCTTCCAAGACTGATTATTCCTTATATTTCGAAAATTAAATAAATGAATTTATAATTTTTCTCTTTTTTTTGTGCATAATGAACCTCAGTTGTTTATCACATGTATTTAAACCTTTATATGACTTTGATGGTACATGAATATATAATTTGTGGGCAATTTAATGTCTTTGAGGTTCTTATGTGCAGAAGGCCAGTTCTGGAAATTAAAAATGTTAGAAACTTCGATCTTATTCCTCAGGTCATAAGTCTAATTTACATTGATACAGTAGCTGGCGCCAGCATCACTGTATTCCGGCGCTGGATCAGCACTGTATCAATGTACAGTTTTCGCCAAACTTATTGTCCGGCTTGAAGTTGGCACGAGTTAACTTCAACCCGGCCGTAAAAATCGGACAGAGAAAAATATTGCATTAAAATGATTTAAAACGACAGTCTACGGCTTCAGCTTTCGTTTTTATTTATTATAGTCCAATATTTTTCTTTCTCCGATTTTTATGGCCGGGTTGAAGTTAGCTCGTGCCAATTATTGATTTATGATTATTGATTTTAGTGATAACTTAATATTTACACTTATCTCATGTTTTTCTGTTATTCATAACACCCACTCAGATTTAGCATTTCATTCTTACAATTTCTCCTTCGACTTAAATCAATTTTAGTGTTACGGGTATCTGTGTAGTTGACATTTGTAAATATGTAATCTGTGTGCTAGTTGACTTTGTGAAACGTCAGTGTCAATATCGTTTGACATTTCGTAAACGTCATTGTCATTATTGTTTGACATTTCGATTTGAGAAACAAGTCTATTGAAAAATAGTTTACATGCTAATAATGTATCAATAGAAAGAGAAGGGAAATCACATGGCCTATTTAAAAAGGTCAGAGGGCCACATTTTCTTCCACCTTTATCTGTTGTGGCATTGAGCATGCCTATTCTCTTTGTCTAATGTCTTAATGAAAATTGAATTTATGCAACGGAAATAACTAAACTGGTTAATATATAACGTAATAAAATTGAAATAGAACTACTTTTTAAAGATTTGATTGAGTTATATTGATATTTATTAACTATGGGTATTAAATATCAATAAAACGCAATTAAATCCTTAAAAAGTTGTCTCGTCGTCTAAAATACTTCCTCGTTATTATTATCTATATGAACAATTCTATATGAATTAACTGTAATTATTTCAATGAGTCGTGTAGGATATGAAATTCGAAGGTGTGTATGTGATTCAAAGTTTTTATTTCAAATAAGCGTTAAAAGCATTTATGAAACGTTAAAATTATAGTTGCATAGTTCAAAAAATTCGGTCAATACCGCTATGCTCTAGTCCTGCTATGCACTACTCGAAAAATACCTACTAAAAAGTTCCACTCTGCGAAAATGATGAAAATTCGAAATTCTTCCACGAAATTCTTCAATTCTACTTAAACAGTGGAGGGTATAATGCAAGATAAAATATTAATAGCAGATAAATGATAAATTTTTAGTTTTACATCTTACTTCTGAGTAATGAGATTGTGGCGCAACAGTCGCGCGACTATATGTAACTTCTTTATCAATCTGGGTGAATCGCTAGTGTGGCGGTCTGTTGAACTTGGTGTCTGGATAAAGTCATCACCATCTTCTCTACCCGTGATGGGTATTGACCTCCCCTTTTCCGGTCTTGCCACGTGTTATCAATGATTTTATGAATGCCGTCAAATTGACTTGGCGAAGTATTATTGGTTTGTTCTGATAGGCGACCATCGCGAGGAGCCCAAAGTTACGACAGTGTTCGTGACAGTGACAGTGTTCGTTCAGTGACAGTACAGTACGTCCGATATAACTTGGCGAGTCTGAACACAGGCTCTGCGAACTTCCGCGCAAGTACACTCGTGAAAAACACGGTTATTATCAGATAAACAAACATTCGAAGAGAAAATATCTAATACATAATAAGGACTGACGCAAATAACAAAATAAACTCAAAAACACTTAACAAAAACACACACAACAACAAATAAGACAACAATTATACTTAGCAACGAAGAAAGATTTAGACAACAAATAAAAAACATAACGAAATAAAACGACGAAAACTTTTGTCACCGACTGTGGTCGAGACAGGGATGGCGACACGAACACCAAAAGTGTGACTGAGATATAATACCTCGTACCCGAGTGTTGCCGAAAAAGCACGAAGCTTACGAAGTTAACAAAAAGGGATGTGCAATGTGCATTCTTTTAGGCGTTCTTGAATCGATTATGATTCAAATCGATTGAAATTAAGTAATCAAAATATGTTTCTATTCAATTGTAAAACAAGGGTTTAAATTGTCTCAAACGGCCGTTATTCAAGTAATCGTTAATAAATCACTGTAATTTAAGTAAATAATGTATTGAACCTCAAACACATTATTTTATTAATCACATTTTTTTAATATAGACAAAAGCTTAATTATTAACGATAAAATTTACCATATTAGTCAATATATTTCGTTAAATATGTTATATACACTAAAATGAATCGATTATAACTGAAACTAATCGATACTATATTTAATAGTTTCAAGGATTGTTTGTTTTTACGTCTATGGTTTACGTAAGGTACGTCTCTAGCTAGACCACCACCCCGCGCATGTCACCATTTTGTTCGTAAAAAAGATTATTGCGCAGCCTTCTGCGCGAACTTCGGACTCGCCAAGTTATAGCGGACGTACTGTATGTGGAATATAACATCATTGCCGAAAAATGGGTGTACCGACATGTACCTATTCTTTTGCGGCACTCCTTCTATAAGCTGATGTGACACATTTATTTTTTAGTCGACTTCAAAAAAGGTGGATCAGTTTCTCAATTCGTTGGAATTCACCGGTTCGGTGATTACTCAAAGACGCCTGAACCGATTTGGAAAATTCTGTTTATTTTTGTTTCCAAGGGTAGGTGGTCCTATATTTTTTTTGTATGATTGCTACTGGTAAGATATGAGTTACCAGATTTTATTAGGTAAATCGTTAAACTCGAAAGGTTTTCTAACAAAGCCTAGTTTTCAGAGACTAGTTAATTAGCTTTATTGATTAGAATATTACCTAAGCTTAAATGCTTTCATATAATGTCAGTTAACATTCGACCTACGGAAGCATATCTTGTCTCTGAATCTTAGACTTGGCCCTGCAGTCGGAAAAAAACGATTTGAATTGAAAGTCCGGTAGTCTGTACAGTTGATTGTATTAATAGAAATATTAACAAGTTTATTTATTTTTATTGTTAAGTTTTTTTTAAAGTAGCATAAGAATAAAATATACATGTCCAATATAGCTAACAGGTACTTTAAAATGTTTGTATCAAATTAGTTAGTATTTATAGGTTTGTTTAAGTATTATTTATGTAATTTTCTAAACCACCGTGTCACAGAATTATGAAACAAATATGTGCCTTCTAAGAATCATGATTTTTCATAATAGTTTTCAGGGGCATACAAGTTGCAATGTCACGTTCAAATCGACAAACGAATAAAAATAAAATGTACAATGCCTCGACTATTAGTTTTTCTCATTAGACTCGCTAGCGAAAAAAAGCGGTAAAATATTTGTATGGAAAACCCTCGCAGCGCCTCTAGCGGTTACGTATGGAACTAAAATCTGCTATGAGATTACAGCATTTCGATGCGTAAAAAACGTATCGAAAACCATTCGATAGAACTCATGGTTGAGGTATTGGAATGACATTTGTAAACGTCAGATTTGTCGAAAGCCTATGTCATTCCCATTTTGTTTCTATTCGTTCGTCGATCAGAACGTTAGATTACAACTTGGCTAGGCCTACAGGTGCTACACACGACAACACGTCAAGTTACATTGCAAAAATCATCGCTATTGAGTTGAATCTGTAAAGCTTTATGTGTCGTCGTGTGTACATAAAAGTATAGGTCATATCTCTACTGCACGCGTTGAATGGCCAATAGTTCACAAGTCTTTGTGTTAAAATTGTCATACAATTACTTTGGAATCGTTGAATTGACAAATCTCTCAGCCCTAGTTTTTTTTTGTTGACTGGACTTGATGATAAACTTTGTTATGTCCTTGCAAAAGCCCATGTAACTTCATGTATTTTGTATACCTTATTTAAAAATGTCAGTATCAAAAAGTTAGACACTAATTTGAATCTCGAAGACGATTTACGCACTAAATTTGATACTTTACTTCCCTCCTATATTAGTCCATGTACTTAATAGCATTAGTTTCATTTTTTTACCTCTAAATTATTAATTAGTATCACAATGTAGGGGACAGTAGAGTTAGGTTTTTGAAAATGTTAGGTCAAACGATAGTATCAGTCATAGGCCAAGACCCAGCGTTTAAAAAGGAGCACAGTTACCTGGAAATGAGTCAAGTGCGAGTCGTTTACAAAAATGAAATTCAAGTCTTCTTTTATTTTTTGTTGAAATGATCGATTTGAGGTTGTGCCTAGCGCTTGCCATAGTGCAATCTCTTGGTTTTATAAATTGACCTTCATTGGGCTAGTGTAGAGTTGTCGTGCAAAATGTTATGAGTCCATGGCCTCTGCCATAGGGCACGTGAAGGAGGGTGCTGTCTTAAGTTTGTACGAGTAGACCCCGCCGCTTTTTGGTGGCATGAGGAATTTCCACGTTATAAAAAAATATACATGTATAACTTGCCTAGTTTTTAATTAGACCAATATTCATCAATCTTTGATCAATAAGGTATCTATGCGCAGGAGTAAAAACAGTTGGCGGAATGAGCGCCCATTGTTAAAAGTTCGAATATTTTTGACTTGACATATTATGTTTATATAGTTAGGTAAATGTAATTTCATTAAGACTTATCACATCAGGTATATTTTATGCAACGATTTGCATAAAATTACCAAACATCGTATGCATTTTGTTGGGGTACATTTTGTTAAATACCTAATACTTTCAAAGCTGAATATTTTTCAACTGTGAATTTATTTAAATATGCTAATGTTGATGTCTTGTAATTGATAACTTTTCAGTGTCGTCCCAGTAAGATAAGACCTACCTCTTGGAAATGTTATTTGAATATCTTTATTATGAAAACTGAAAGTTGCTTTTTGTATTTATTTTACTATCTGAAACGAAATATTTTAATGGAAATTTTAAGATCAAAATTTTGGTTCAGTCACCTTAAAATTTCCAAAAATTTTGCTTCGTGTTGTTACGTTTCCGCAGTGTGGTAGCGCAACGTGGCACCACAGTCGTGCAACATAATCAGAATCGGAAAAGTATAATAAAACTTGTTTACCTTGTTTGTTAACCTCGTCACGCGGCACATTACATAAGGGCTATTTAGGTTTCTGAATAAAAACATAATTATGATATCTACCGTGATTACTTCTGTAATTGGGGCTCAAAAGGCCTACGACACTAGGCCCCCACGTCTCTTACGCCATTTGAACCTCAAATGTTAGGTACTATAAGTCCCGCAAGTTGCTAATAGACTGAAACTTTGTCTAATTTACCTCCACGTGACGTCATTCGCCATTCGGCTAGTGGTGCTTACGCGTTCTGAGTGCGGTTACGTCACCAAGATGGCCGCCAAGCACATTATCAATTTGCGGGGCTTATCTTAGTCTTCTTCATTATTTTCTATAAGTTAATTTGTACTTTTGTAAATATCCTGTATAAACGATGTTAAATATTTTTACGTTATATGTTAGTTAAAACTACTATTGTTGTAAGGCATTAAAAATAAATAAAGAAATAAATGTGAAAGAAGATGATGGGAGTGAAAATAATGTTTTTTTTTATTTATGTAGGTATAGGTATACTGTTTTGTTAGGTTTTATTTCAAGAGACAAATATTATAAACAGCCCAGCTATTTTTGTCTATATTGATATTTCTAACGATTGGAAAACGGGCTTCTAGTATAATAAATAATAAGCTAGTGGACACGGACTTATGGGCATTTTAATTTCATGTTAGACAGAGCACACTATAACGAAAAGTGACGTCACACCGTGCGAGCGCCGTATAAATTCATAATCTCTGGATAAGCGCTAACCGCCCGATAAATGTTCATAGGAGATGTGTAAAATCTTAACAATCTTAACCAACTTATTACAGGTTGATAAAAACATGCGATAATTCGAAATACGAGGTTCAAACGGTAACCGTCATTATTAATTTTAAAACGTCATTTTGAAAAATCTAAATTGTACAGAAAATTATCGTATCTATTGTTAGGTACCTTCGATGTATTAATTTACTGACGCGGTGCCAACATTCCATTACCCTCGCAAATAGTTACGTTTTACACTTGTGGTCTTCCTATTTAGAACCATGAAAAGTAACCATGGAGTTTCTTGGCGGTTCTTTTCCATAGGAAACGACTAATTTGGAATCGTGCACCTAAATTCAATATTTCATAAGTATAGTATATGGTTTATATTAAAATAACACTATTTTGATTGATTTTGATTTTGAGAAGGTAAGGTTAAAAAAGATACTAAATTCGTATGAAATTATCTGCCAACTACTTTAACGGGATCTTATCAGGAGGTGGGCAAACACTAAGAGAGTAACAAAATCTACCGTTTATTAATATTTGGTCTCACATGTACTCCATAGTCAGTTTTAATGATATCTGCAGCTTTCTCAGCTATCATGATCACTGGTGCGTTCGTATTCCCGCTAGTAATGGAAGGCATTACACTAGCATCGACTACCCTCAGTCCAGCCGCTCCCCTCACTCGTAACCGCTCGTCCACCACCCCTTTACCTTCCACCCCCATCGCGCAAGTCCCACTCGGATGATACATAGTACTGGCTAAGTTTAAAATGTAACATTTCCAATATTCAGTACTTCCAAAATTGAGACCGTCACATTGCCTTATTTTCATATCTACGATTTCAGAATTCATTTCCTTAAAATATGTTGTATTAACAATTCTCACATAATCTTCTACGTATTTCGCGAAATTCTCCAAATCATTTTTATGACTGAAGTACCCAGTATAGATTAGAGGGCTGTCTTCAGGATTTGGGCTTTTGAGTTCGATTTTCCCTCTTGATTCTGGATGCAAATATGTTATAAGAGAAAATAAGGATTCCCGTTTCTGCGTAGCATCAGCAAGCGCGATACTAACACTGTCCGTCACAGTTAGTAGATTAGAACAAAACAAAGGGGGTAGAATTGCAGTAGTGGGCACAGGAATGGCTGTGACCTGATAGTCTGGGTAGACCTGAGATTTATTGAGAGCCACAAATCCTAAAATTGATGGCAAAGGAAATCGATCCAGGTGTCGTAAAGGCTCGATATTATCTAATACTGAAGAGAAAGTTTTCTTTCCTGTAAGTGTTAAGGGAATTATGGGGTGGTCTTGCAAATTCCTGCCAACATTTGGTGAATTCAATACTACATTAATGTTCATTTTTTCTAAGTGTTCTTTAGATCCAATCCCTGACAGCATGAGTAAATGAGGACTGTTGATAGCTCCAGCAGATAAAACTACTTCATTAGTGGCCTTAAGCGTTTTAATTTCCCCACTAGGCAGTTTTATTTCAACTCCTACCGCTCTTTTATCGTCATTAAATATAATTTTTCGTGCCATAGTATTTTTAAGGACATATAAATTGTTCCTCTCTGCTATGGGATTTAGGAAAGCGTTGGCGGTATTCTGGCGGATATTTTTATCAATAGTGAAGCTTGATGGTGCAAATCCTAACTGGTTGCGGCCGTTGAAGTCGAAGAGGATATTGTGGCCCAGCTCTTTAAAAGCATTAAAGTAATATTTTGTTTTATCTCCCCAGTTTGGTTTTGTAACACCCAAATAGCCTTTGGTGTGTGACAAATCTGCGGAGTTATTTTTTACAAGGCTTTTCTCGAAATATGTGGTCACATTCTCCCAAGCCCAGCCATCGTTGCCCTTTCGGGCCCAATTATCATAGTCTTCTTTGTTTCCTCTCACGTAGAACATGAAATTAACTCCACTAGATCCTCCAAGCATCTTACCTCGAAGTTGCTTGATGCTTTTTGTTTTGAGTCCTTGACTTGAAAAGCCATCATTGACTGTAAAGTAGTTCCAGTCAGGTAATTCCGGGGAAACCAGCATAGATATACCTGGACTCTGAAACGAAAATATTAATCTTTGAATAGAAAATGTTTTTGAGCTTTTATAGAGATTGCTTTGAGTGTAGAGGGGCAACAAAATAAAAATACCGTTCGTGTGTTCTACCTATATCATGATTCCCAGGAATATCCAACTAATTATATCATAAAATGTGGATTGAGCTAAATTATGACGCATATGAAATGGAATGCCATAATCAATAACCCTCCGGGGAATACTTGCGTGATGGTATGATATAAAATGATATTGAAAAAACTTAACTGGGAAAGGGTTTTGAGATATATTAAATGTACCTATTATTTACTGAAATAAAATTGTCAAACATGGCATAGCATTTATTATATACAGGGTGTTTGGTAGAACGTTGAACATACGAAAATGGTGGTTAGTTGGGGTCATCTGCTACCCACTTGGCCCAAATTATTTGACCTTGGCCGCACCGTTTTTTTTTTACTTTTTTTAATTTGACGACGCTGTGGTCTAGTGGTTCGAGTACCGGACTGCTGATCACGAGGTCGTGGGTTCGATTCCCACAGGACACAAACATTTATTGTAATGAACTTAAGTGTTTGTATTTGTCTGGGTGTTTCCTATGTATTATAAGTATGTATTTACAAAAAAAGTATATAAGTATTATATCCATTGTCTAGTAGGTACCCATAGTACAAGCTCTGCTTAGTTTGGGACTAGATAGCGCTGTGTAAAAAAATGTCCCACGATATTTGTTGTTGTTAACAGAAAATTACCAGTTTTTTTTAACTTTAAATTCGAATATCTTTACTTGTGACGGGTAAATGTATTTTTTTACATCTTTTTGTACCTTTAAAGACTCATAACTTTTTTCCCATTAAAATCTGTACCAAACAATAATTTTATGAGAGTCTGCTACAATTAGTCATTAATAAAAAACAACATCCTGCCTGTTTTAACCGTCACAAGTAAAGATATTCGAATTTAAAGTAAAAAAAAACTGGTAATTTGCTGTGAAAATAAAAAAGAAGTAAAAAAAAAACGGTGCGGCCAAGGTCAAATAATTTGGGCCAAGTGGGTAGCAGATGACCCCAACTAACCACCATTTTCGTATGTTCAACGTTCTACCAAACACCCTGTATACTTACGTTTGAAGCGTCTGGCGGGTCATCGCCAGCTTCAATGAGTAGCACACTCCAGTTGGAGATCTCAGTCAGTCTGTTGGCCAGCACACAACCTGCGCTCCCCGCGCCTACTATTATAAAGTCAAACGCTTGTCCATCTAAAACAAATTCCGAAACATTACTATTTTCATCATCAAATGGACTAAATTCAAGTAAGAATGACTGTCGCCGTGTACTCATTCCGTATATCATATCAAGGTACTTTTAGTTTGTCAAGCGGTGCGCTGGCAGCAAGAGGAATATTCCCTGAAACTGTCGGCGCAGTGAATCCTCCATAAATCTCCGAGAGGTTTTTAGGGTCGGCAACGAGCGAGTGATAGCCTTGGTGTGATCGTCCATAGGGTACGGTAACCGCTTACCATCAGGCGGGCCGTATGCTTGTTTGCCACCTTAGTTAGTGGTATATATATATATAAAAACATAAAAACTGTTTATTATGAACACTACCACATGTCATGTCTACTTATGCTGACTGTACAATTCTTTTTCGAAAGGGAAATATTGCCTAACAGATACTTAGGTAATACCTAAATTCAGTTTTAGAAGAAGATAATAGTTTTGAAAATGGTTTAAAGTAACTATCTTTTTGTATTTTTAAGCATTTTTCATGCTAAGATTACCGGTAATTTTAATAAAGGAAAAAATCGACTGGCGCGCAGGATTGGAACCTGCGTCTTCTGGTCATTAAAATAACTGGGTTAAAGTAACCTAACCTAATAACGAGTAAATATTTTACGGCGTCGCTAGCGAGTCTAGTGAGAAAAACTCATGGTCGACGCACTGCTATGAGATTACAGCGTTTCGATGCGTAAAAAACCTATAGAAAGCCATATTCGATAGAACTCATGGTTGAGGTACTGTGCTGGTTGACCTATTGACATATACTTGACTATTATAATTCAAATTCCGTACGTCGTAGAAGCATGATTTAAGAGCATCATACAAAACATCTAAGGTTAAAAAAAACAAAGGCGCTAGTATAAAACTTGTGATTCCATCGCTATGACGCATTACGCATACATTAACTAAGGTACATTAGGTTAGTTCGGATGCCTATCGATAAAAGGTATCAAAATTTTTTATTTGACTGTCTCTGAAAACTGACAAACCCAAAAACAATTTGCTCGACGTGGAAATCAAACCCAGGAACATCGCTAGGCTAATGATGTCTCGTTAGCCTAGTGGTGTTAATGGCGACTGCTGCGCTTGAGTTCCTGGGTTTGATTTCCACGTCGAGCAAATTGTTTTTGGGTTTGTCTATGGAATTCTCAGTAGGAGCTCGTAGCTTAGATTTGTGCCCGGTTAATGGCTCGTCCCCTATAACATGGGACCTAAACATACCGGCGAAGTGTGGGTGTACATTAGCAACTACACCTCTACCTAACTCTTTTGGAAACAGGCGTGATGTTTGTGAATCGTTTGTACTTCACTTCTCCCTCCACCCTTTATAATAAGAGAAGGTACAGCTTACCATTTACGGTCGCATGTGGCGGGTATACCAATGAAGTAGTATCTGATGAGTACAGACTAACTACAGCTATCTGTATTAGCCTGATGATAGGGATTAGAAACTTCACTTCTAGCACAGAAGCGGCATACATGATGTTCCTAAAAAGAAAGACAGAAATTGACAAGAATTTCTTAAAAAACAACCCTTGTTCACCCACTTCGGTAAGTTTGTATGGTCCCATGCCCAGGCAACCCTAACCGGGCATAAAGCTGCCTGACTGACAACAAGCTGCTATTGGGAATTTTAGAGAAATCGGGAAAAACCCAACAATGATTGCTCTGAGATAACGACTTCTGGGCCAATGAAGGCAACTAAGTACCTATTGTATTTTCTTGTATATCTTCTAAACACAATACTAATTATATTTATATAAAAATTTATGAAAAATGTTAACCATACCGTACTTAGTTAATGTCCCCTTTTAAACCGGTCTCTAGGTACATAAAGTACCTACCTACCTAACCCCATAATGTAGTTATAGACTAATTACTTAGATACCTATTATTATGTAATTATTAGAATAAACGCTAAGCACTTACCTGGGAAAATATAGGTAAGTAGTTACAGGCTGTTTATCTAAGTCCTAAGTACGTGGTATTTAAAAATGTATATACTTAAAACGTCTTGCCCACAGAAAAAATATCTGCTTTATCCTGCGTGCATTTAAAAATCGAAATTCTCAAAAACATGCCCCCGAAACACTGCGATAACCGTGCTGTCGGATTTCTGAGTAACTTCCCGTATTAGGTACTGAGAGCGACGGTTTTAAATGGAAATACGCACGTGGATAAATCAAACACCGAAAATGGTCCGGTACAGTCGGTAAATTGTTAACAGTATAACCATCAAAAGTCACTGAACACACTACAGTCAACGAACAACGATCATGTTAATTAGCTTTTGTACCATTGTCGTAGACGTTCACCCCACCTACAAGTCGGTACAGCAAGATTTTTAACTAAAAAGTTTATTGTACGTATCTATTTGTAGTGTAGGTACCTACTAATCCTACTTTAACTTAATTACCACTGACTTTATATGCAACTCAATGTTACTGGTGTTATTTGTCTGTTGCTTATTGGTTCGTTGCGATAATTAACTAAATAAAAACCTACTTAGAACATAATTATTATCTAAGGTCAAGGCCGGTAACATTTACTAGTGTTCGTCTAGCGAATTAGCTGTGAACCTAAGTAGGTACTGAATAACGGTCTTGGCGGAGGCGTTATATATTTTGTATTTGAGTCCTTTATAGAATAGGTACAACCGTACAAATTACAATATAATTATAGCTACTTCTGTGACTGGGTGAAAACTCGAATGATTGTTAAGTACCTACTAAAAACATGGTTCTTACCATTCCAATCATCATCAATCCATTAATTGTCCCACTGCTGGGCACGGGGCTCATCTCACTATAAGAGGGATTAGGCCCAGACTTTACGTGTCGTCGAGAATATCTCTCAGGCATGCAGGTTTCCTCAATAATTACGCACATCATTTAAAAAAAATCATAGTCGCCGTTAATGCGAGTGGTAATTACGCTAAATATTAATACCTATACCTAGGTATATTATAGCTACGCCTATTACGGGCTTTATAACTTTTACACCATAATTATGTAAACGTCGAAATATCATCATAATCTTACTTACATTATTTATTAATTAATAAACTATTTTATTCAATATTTAATATTGTGGTAACGTTGAAGTTCGCTACGGAAAAGAAAATGCCATTGAGTACAGCTCTCGCCAAACTTATTGTCCGGGTTAAAGTTGGCACGAGCTAACTTTAAGCCGGCCGTAAAAATTGGAGAAAGAAAAATATTGGACTAGAATGGTTCAAAAGGACAGCCTATGACTTGAGCTTTCATTTTTATTTATAACAAATTAATATTTTTCCTACTCCGATTTTTGCAGCCGGGTTAAAGTTAGCTCGTGCCAACTTCAACCCGGACAATAAGTTTGGTGAGAAATGTAACAGTTGGCGGTCAAATTAATTATTATTATGGAATCCTTGAAGGATGATATAAGGCAAAGTAATTATTGTCGATTCAAATTAGGTAGGTATTTATTTTAATTACCATTAATTAAGGAACGACCTATTACGAAAGACAAACAAAAAAAAACAACAAAACAAAAGAAACAAAAAACATAAATGATAAAATCAGGCAATTAAACATTTTCGTATCGTTATGAGATTATCTAATATTAATTTTAATCGTAATATTTTACTTACTTCAGCTGATTTCCAATAATAATTATTAAAATTCCACATAATACACCGATCACTTGATGATTTTTACGCGCGAAATTATTCATGGTTTTTTTTTTTCTACTTTTCAGACTAATATTAACACTGACTGTCCTTATTCAGTCTTCAATTGGAAATGAGCTCAACCGAGCGACAAGATACAAAATATGAATATAAATGCAAGTTTGGTATTGGTTGTTACCATTGCATTGCCAGTTGCAACAGAATAATGGCAATGGTCCTCATTACCAAGAACAACATTTATGAATAACAATAAGTAGGTAAATAGTTATAACTTTTTTGTCCTGTTTGTAGTTACATCACTGTTAAAAGTACTTACATCTCGTTTTAAAATAGGTAGGTTTTGTAGGATTATTACTACTTACGATTGTTTATCATGATAAGTGGTAATGTTATCGAGGTGTTGAATTGAGGATAATATAGGTATACCTGGGCGAACGAGCTCTGCCCAGGAGAAAATAGTGAAAAATTGTTTTCCCAGATATGAGATCTAGCTAGATCGATTCGCCCGCCCTGCCCTAGCTAAAATGGCTCCATTTTTAACCCCCGACGTAAAAACGACGGGGTGTTATAAGTTTGACGTGTCTGTGTGTGTGTGCGTGTGTGTCTGTCTGTGGCTTCGTAGCTCACGGACGGATGAACTGATTTAGATTTTCTTTTTTTGTTTGAAAGGTGAATTAGTCGGGAGTGTTCTTAGCTATGTTTGATGAAAATCGGTCTACGATGGCCGCCGCCGCAATAAAGCGGATAACATATTTTTTTACAACTCCCTCAAAGTGGGTATCAAATGAAAGGGCTTCTATACATTAAGATGAATTTCAAATACAAGATGGCCGCCACCACAAAATGGCAAAATACGATTCGTGTCGGGGGTTTTCTAAATTTTTAATTTAGTTTCATGATTTCTATTATACAAGGTGGAAGGGACATCGACGCACGAATTTGCTTTGCATGCTCGATTTGAAAAAGACATGAGGGCTAAATAAATAGATGTAGGTACCTTGGATAGGTGATTGCCCTAGCTACCAATCTACATACATATAAACATTGTAGATACCTAGTAAGTAAAGTAGTATGCTGAATCGCTGAATTTTTATTATTATGAAAAAAGTTTCGGTATCATAATAATATCTTTACAATCCTGAGAACTGGCTTTGGCTGGAGAGGCGATACGTTGCTCTCAGTTCCCAGTTAACCCAGGTTCTCCCGGGGCATTGCTGTAGAAGGATGTGTCGCATAGCGTATCAGGACTTCAGAAGCGTACACCTATTGGTCACGACTGCGTAGACTGTCTTGAGGACACTGCGTAGACCACGCTGGAGTTAAGTATGCCTTGAAAAGAGTTGAAGATTGGCTTCTGTGGCGTACACTAAAAGAGGCCTGCGTACCTACAGCAGTGGACGAATACGGGCTGATGATAGAATGGAGAAATGGAGAAACTTTATATCAAACTTCGTTATTTACACTTAGTTTACATCCGTCTAAACAACGCACGCTGAGATTAAATCGTCAGTACGTAGGTACTTGTATAGGTATATTATATTTTTAAACATAATTATAGGTAACTAACCTTCTGATCTGTCAGAAAATGTTTGTTTTTTTTTCCAAGATTTTACACGTGTTAGAACTCGCGGTGGCTTAGAGTTAGAGGTCATAGCGTCTGGTATATTTTACCAGAATTATTTTGCAAGTCGATTATAATATCTTGGGACATTTTTACAGAAAGAAGAAAGAAAGAAAGAAATATATATACTTATCTATATCTATACTAATATTATAAAGAGGAAAGATTTGTTTGTTTGTTTGTTTGTAATGAATAGGCTCCGAAACTACTGGACCGATTTCAAAAATTCTTTCACCTTTGGAAAGCTACATTATCCCCGAGTAACATAGGCTATATATCATCACGCTACGACTAATAGGAGCGGAGTAGTAATGAAAAATGTAGCAAAAACGGGGAAAAAATTATAAGACCACGCGGGCGAAGCCGCTGGCGGGAAGCTATAATATATAAGACACACCCAGACAAACACAAATACCTAAGTTCATCACATAAATGTTTGTGTCTTGTGGGAATCGAACCCACGACGTCGTGATCAGCAGTCCGGTACTCGAACCACTAGACCACAGACGTCGTCAAAGTGGTTTATAAGTTATCCTTACTTGCTGACTAATATTATAAATGCGAAAGTAACTCTGTCTGTCTGTCGCGCTTTCACGCCGCTGAACTGAACCACTGAACCGATTTAAATCTGGTACACAGTCTAGAGCTGGAGAAGGGACATAAAGCGAAAAAGTGCTGTAGCTGTAAGGGGTTGAAAAACTTCTCAGAATGAGTAGGGATAACATAAGGCTAGTAGTAGGAATTGTAACAGGACACTGCGGCCTTAACAGACACCTGACAATCATGAAAGTAAAAGAAGACCCCATATGCCCTGCATGCGGGGATGCAGAAGAAACAAGCTTCCATCTAGTAGCAGAATGCAAAATGTATGCACTACTCAGATGGGAAATATTAGGTACTGACGAAGCAAACGAAGAGCAACTTGCAGAAATATCCATCAGACAACTGGTGGGCTTCTGCAAAGCCACTAGGAGATTCGACGCCGAGCGCCAGTAACCCATGAAGGGCCCATCCACCAAAAATGGGGAACTGGGCGAAATAATCCCAACGAGAGGACTGATCGCCCGCCTGGTGCCTGCAGGCGTCCCGAAGATAAATAGAAATAAATAGAAGGGATGAGAGTTATAAGAAATACCGAGACCACGCGAGCGAAGCCGCTGGCGGGAAGCTAGTAGTACATACATATGTATAAGCACAATAATAACAATATATTTATGCCATATTTGTATTTTAGGATTTTTAAACATTTTTTTTTTGTCGTTTCGTTAAACGTAATCCGAGTCCCGACACGCGTTTTTTATGTGCCGTCCTCCTGACTCACACAGTCGCATACATCGAATCGTCACCCTCCGGCAAAGTCACCATCACGTCGGGTCACCAATTTGCCGAATTAAAAATGCGTGTTCTCAGTACAAGGTTTAATGGACGACTTCAACAAAGGTCATAGGTACCTACGATACAAAACGGCTTAGACACTACGTCATTGTAGTAGTAGTAGCTATGTGCTACACCTGCATTCATATTTCAGGCTTTTTATAAATAGATTTATATTTATTTATTTAAAAACTTTATGCACAATTGGTACATAGGTGGTCTTAATGCCATTAGGAATTTTCTACCAGACTACCTTAGGGCGATGCAGAGATGATAACACAGTAGATGCATTTTAAGGAAATTTTAAAGATGATATAATACTTTTACTTTCTATATATCTATTTCTAAAAAGCCTATCTGTATATCTATCAAATCAAGTATAGACTTTCATCAATAATTCAATTGCGAATACTGAAGTTCTTTGGCCATGTCACCAGAAACGCGGGCTCTATAGTAAGACTGGTCATCCCGGGCTAAGTTGAAGGAAGACGAGCTAGTGGCCGATTTCCAACCCGCTAGACTGAGCTTATAGTAAAAGCTACCCAGACCACAATAGTACAGTGCTCCCGTAATGCCACTAATCGTCAAAAGTGGCGATGTATTTCGAAAGCCGTGACTCTCAGAAGAGAGAACGATGCCGACGCGAACCCAACGAGCACACAATCGATATTACCCATGGAAGTAGTAAGTATACTTAGTATACAATAGGAATGTGCACTTATGAAGAAAAACGGTCTAAGCGAGATAATTAGGGTGGAGCAATTCATCTCGCTCTATTAGAGTGACCATGATTTTTGTCGTCAAGAGAGACCATGTCAGTTTTATGTTATATGACAGGATTTGTGAAATTAGTTTATTTTTCTTTCTACTAAAGAAAAATATTTGCAGTAAGCATAGGCACTGTTGTTGTAATTGCATCTTGCCGTCTGTCGCATAAAAATTGGTAAAAGCGTTGAACTGTAGATCATGAGATAAATATATTTATGTGATAAGCACAAGTGTTTGTGTTGTTCTGGGAGTATGTTATAATAATAATATAAGCCTTTATCCAGACAACTATTGCATTAATTTAACATTGACGACTCTGGTGAGTCGATGACACCGACAACTTGGTCTGTTTGCCCAGCTTTGGCAAAGGCCTCCTCCAATTCTTTCCACTCTCTCCGGTTTACCGCTTTTCTAGTCCATGTTTTCCCGGCTATTGCCTTTATTTCGCCTTCCCACCTTCGAAACTATCTACCTCGTTTCCTCTTTCTATTTCTAGGATACAAAAATACAATATTTTTGTTCCATTTTTCAGTGCCTCTTAATATGTGACCTGTCTTTTCTGTGTTTTCTTATTCTAGTTGTGACGTTTTCTATTTTTGTCCGTTTCCTAATGGTTTTATTGTTGATTTTGTCCAATTTCTTTATATTCAACATGCTTCTCTCCATTGCTGTCTGGCATGTTTCTAGTTTCTTGATTGCGCTTTAGTAAGTGCCCAAGTTTGGGAGTTTCTTATGTATGAACCAAAAAATATGCATTATACCATGTCTAATGCGCTAAAGAGGGCACCACCGAAGTGTAGTGCGCGATGGCGCCCAGACGTCCACTGTCGTCTCAAAAAGTCAACTGGTCGTTCGTAATCATCAATAAATAATTATAGTCGACATAACTAATATTTTTGATTGTCGTCAAAACATACATGTCCTTTTAAAGTCTGACATAATTTGAAAACATTGTCACCCGAAAGGCCCCTCAACCCACCATTTGTGACGTAAATTTAAATTATATTATTGGTAGACTCGGTCCCGTGTACCGGGATTTTCAGTCTTAGATTTTGCAATAATTAACTTTAAACATAAATACTACCAACATTTTCAGCAAAATGAATAATCATGATTATTTAAAGTATAAGTAGGTTGATAGTTTGGTTATTAAAATACATTGATAATAAAACAAAGGCATCTTATAAATAATAAAGCTCGTTTATTAGTATATACGATTTCACTTAAATAATAAAAAAACAAAATAATAAAAAACAACAGTTAAACAGTGAAATAGTTGGAATTTTTCGATACGTCCGGTCTCGTAGACATTTACGTTACCATTGGTGGGTTAAGTTTGTAACCTGTGAGTGGATTTGTTAGAGCCGGTATATGATTAATTTCCACATCCTTTATACGCAACACCTTTTCACTATTTTATACATTCTTCACAAATAAAATAACAACAAAAAATCAAGGAACGAAAATGACGCGATGTCATTGCCATTGTTTTAAAGTTGTCATATCAAAATTTCAAAACTAACCATAAACCTAAAAAGTTCTATTATATTTCAAGAATTTACTCAAAAAAAATACTTTTGACTTTTCTTATCTTTATTTCATAAAAAGATATTTTACGCAGTAGTTTATCTAGCAATGTATAACTCTATAATATTTTTTGGATCAGATACCCTAGCCTCGTGCCAAATCTACTAGACGATTTAAAAATTCTTGTATGGCAATTTATTAAAACGAGACACAATCCCCTTTTTTTTTTTTTTTTTTTTTTTTCGAGGTTGGAAATCCTCATGGATGTCCCCTGCCCCGGGGAGGGCGGGGGGGTCTGTCAGACTCCTACTGACTAAAACCAACCCCGGTGTTCCCACTCGCACTTGCGTCGGGGGCTACGGGAACAACGCATTCTTCCGCGGCCCCCGACTAGTGTTGGCCCGCCTCGTCGGCGGGCCCCGCCTGGTGTAGGGACATACAGACACTCCCCCCCACGTCTGAGAGGGGCGCGCGTGGAACACTACGCGCCGCCGCCTATGGTCCTTGGGAGAGGGGCCGGCGGACTTCCCCGCGTCCACCGGCCCCGGACCGATCCTCTATGGAGGCCGGAAGAGGGCATTATCGGCCCTCCTCCGCCGCCCGGTGCGCCTGCTGCGGAGCGGGATGGTACTGTGAATTTCCCTTTCCCTCTCCGCAGCCTCCTTCTGCGACATGACGGTTTCGCAGAAGGACAGCACTGCGTCCCACGACTCTTCGCTGCCGACCATGGAGCGAACGACGGTCGGCAGCGAGAGGTCCTCGCCCACAACATTGACGAGGGCACGGCGCGGCTCCTCCCATGCGACACACTCTATGAGTGTGTGCAGCGCCGTGTCCTCTCGACTCTGGACGCAGTGATGACACCGAGCGTCCGGCTCCCTGCCTATGCGACACAGGAACCTGCCGAAACAGCCGTGTCCCGACAGCACCTGCGTCGCCCGAAATGTCAGGGAGCCGTGCCTCCTCCCGAGCCAGCGATCGAGCACTGGCCGGATCGCCTCGACAGTGGCGAGGCCGGCGGTAGGGCGTGAAAGCCTGTCCCGCCATTCCGCCACCAGGACCCGATGGAGCTCTTGCCGGCGCTGCATGAGCTGCTGCTGCGCCGGCGCCGCACCTCGTGCCCGCTCCTGCTCGCGCCACATGTGCAGTGACGCGAGCACCTTCGCCTCCAGGTCCCAGGGCGGGGATCCGGCCAGTGCACAAGCCGCCTCGTGGGAGATCGCAAGAGACACAATCCCCTACCCTAACCTCTCTATCTGACCGTAACGTATTTCGGTTTAAATATAAAGTTTAACAGATTGCAATAAGGTCGGTTTTACGTTGAGTTGTTGAGCCGAGTACGCATTCCGGATGTAAACGAAGTGTAACGAAGTTTGACATATTAGTTCCATGATATTACCACAACCTCTCTGACAAGAGTGCCCGACTACAGTTGCCAGGTCGCCAAACCTAATAGCCGGACATACCAGCCAGTTAGGCCGGTCATTTGAGTAAAAAGGTCGAACACCCTTCCGGCGACCAATAGTCGAAACGCCTGCGCTCGGCTAGCTAGCTGATAAATCGGAGAAATAGTAGAACTTTAATAATAATTAAAAGTCCATAAATTATTTTGTATTTTGTAATTTACACTTAGGAGCTTCCTTAGTAAGCCTAACGTATAAATGACAGTTGAATTTTAAAACGTCTATCGATATCTTTTATAACGATACTTTCATGCCCTTCCCTATGTTCCATCATCCTACTTAGAGGCATTTCGGGGAATAAATTTATAACATTTTTAATTTGATTTTCAAGCACACCTAATATGATTATGAATAGGTGCGGTTCGCGGAATATGTTAGGTGCGGTTCAAAATGGGTGCGCTTCGAGGAATACCCCATTGTGGTGTCACCAAATTGTAATGCGAATATCAAACAAGGGCCTTCTTTGTGATAAAGTTCTCTGTTATAGTTCTCCATTAGAGAATAACGATATCATTGGAACGCAAGCATTTCAATCAAAATAACAGAATAAACCTATCGGGTTCCTACTTCGGAAATATTTTTTCTTACGTCGGTGCCGACAGATGTGTCGCCTAGTGTACGCGTGTCTCCGATCAATCCACTATTCACAATCGCTGGCGAATATTGTAGTAACCAATATTCAAGGATACAGTCTAGCCAGTCAGATGGTGAGTGGAGAACGGTAAATAGACGGGAGAAGAAATTGAAATATAAATACCGGAGGAAAATGGGTGTAGCGAATGAATTAGATCGCAGGTTTAGAGCGGCGGACAGAAAAGTGCCAGTGTTTATAATAAATGTACTTCAACCCGGCCGTAAAATCGGAGAGAGAAAAATATTGGATTAAAGTGTTATAAAACGACAGCATAATACGACTTGAACTTTCGTTTACGAGTTTGGCGAGAACTGTAGGTAAACACAGAGAATACGAACCGATATAAGTAGCCATGCACATCCTACATTTAAAAACCCAAGAATCGGTTTCTTTGAAACAAATTGACACCAAGAAGGAAAGTTACTGTAATGCTTATAAATTGTCATTATTTCTAGGGAAGAATAATAGAACAAATGTATGAAATTATAATCTGCCTACTAATTTAACGCTTTATTTATTACCCGACGATCGAAAACCGTAGTGGCTCTCAATTCAAATTCCTTGTTTGAAAGGGTAGGGTCCCGAAATGGTCCCATTAAAATTTGAACGAAAGTAGAAACACAGGGGATGATTCATTTTTAAATTACTGAATGTAAAGCGATTGTAATGAAACTTGGCACACGTATGTAGTTCTGATGTCCCTACAACATAATGGAGACCTAGAGTTGATCTGACGATGAAGACGGGAGACAAATGAAGGCAACCCTCAACGGTTTACAGCAGCTATCTCGTGTTTGGGCTTATTTAATTGGGCTTGATGAGAACTTAAGACCTGACTTCGTTAAAGTATGTGAACTAAAATAACTTTAACATTTTACAAGCCATTTTTTTATCCATAAAAAATTTAAAATAATAAAGTTGTTATAAAGTTATTATTACAAAAAAATTCATGCGAAATGACCGGCCAGAACAAAACAATAAGTAGTGAAACTTATATTGTATCAAGTTTTAATTGCATATGTGTTAAATAAACGCTCCGTGGACAGTGGTAGAGAAGTATGTCGGATATTGGATATAATAGCAACACAGGAGACGTGACTAATACCTGATGAATTATCCTACCTGAGCACCATCGATGTGACTAGCACCAGCAGGCTGGAGCGGCAGGCTGTACGGCGGCGCGCAGCGTTGAAGTGGACGCAGCGTATGCCAGAATATGTCTATTATTTCGTGCGATAATTCACGGATGTGTGCAGTGAAAGTGATGGTCGATAGGCCGATAATAGTACCAAGTATGGACACGCTAAGTAACTTACCGGAGTTCACAGATTGCCTGAGTAGGGTGAGTGCAATAATAGATGAATATGGAATAAGTAGAATCGTTTTATTTTATTGTATATTGTGACGGTCCTCAGTGGGTCTGCAATAATTGTGAGTCGGGAGAATGCGCGACGCAGGAGGAATTCGCGATGCACTGAGGGGTGGAATGAACATGTAAGAAAGGCATACGGGGTGGCCAGGTTGAAGTTTCATGATTGGCAACGATGCGGGGGCTTCCTACCGGCTTCGTTTACGATGAGATGTGTCAGAGTAGAAGGACTGAAGGATATTAAAATCAAGGCTTAAATAGTGCCACCCATGAGTCCCATGACCCATCAAACTGTACGGGGTTCCCTTGGTGAAAGTAGACAATTTCAAATACTTGGAACATTTAGTTACAGCCAGCCTCGAAGACAATGCTGATATTGAAAAAGAGAGCTTTGTCAGATAAGCTAACATGACAGCACATTGTTCCGTCAAGAAGACGCTTATTATATACGCGTATTCGTGGGTTAATTACACTCATACGGCGTACGAAGCTCTTTGCATCCAATATAATAATGCCTTCAGAGTGCTGATGAGGCCGCGACACTTTTTTGTCTACACTGGATGCAAACGCACACAAAACTATTTTTATACCACATTAAATATGCAATAACCAAAAAGTAACGATAATATAAGATTTAAAATCTACAGTAAGTGTGCGTCATATCCATGCAAAATAAAGTCGTCATTCAGTTTAATGCTTTATTAAAAGCCAGGTATTCTGTTAAAGATATTCCCACGTTTTTTTTTAGTTTTATTACGTACATTTTTATTTATCATAAACCATAATATAATATTTAAAGATTATAACTATTACTACTATATGAATCTGTAGATGGGGCTCTGTGGCCTTCACTAAAGGGGTCTACTTTTAACATTACAGTAGACGAATATGGGCTGATGATGAATGATGACTGTACTGACTGAAGTGTCAGTCTAGGTCCAGCCCAAAATTAGGCTCTTTATGGCCCTGGATTTCACCCTTGGATCAGTGACCCTAATGGATCATGATCAAGAAAACTTCAGCTCGCCTTATTTCGAACTGTGTCATACACTCAGACTTACCTACCTATCAAGTATGTAGTTCAAGATCAAATGTTTTTATTTCAAATAAGCTTTTACAAGCATTTATGAAACGTTACATGATTCTAGTTGCACGGTTCCATAAAGTTGATCCTATGGAGAAGAATCTGGCAAGAAACTCCATGAACGTTAACTCTTTTTAAAATAAAGAGTTGTGACATTTTTCGCTGGTATAATGCAATGTATGTATTATGTTGTTTGTATATTTTCAAATTTTGGATGTTTGGACGTTTGTTACTCCGTCACGCAGGTTCTTCTCTCGAGCCATTGCTGTAGAAGTATGTGTCGCATAGAAAAAGAAAAAAAGTATGTGTGCTTGTCGCACAATGGGCAATGGACATGGCATGGACAAACGGGCGCCAATTCCCAACAGAGCGTGGACTTCCCCGAAGACACGGTGCGGCGTAGAACACGCTGGAGTTAAGTATGCTTTAGGTCTGCAACTGGATGAAAAGAGCCGAAGATTACGGGTTCTGTGGCCTGCGTAGGTACCTAGCAGTGGATGAATACGGGCTGTTGATAGGACAGCACCGTGAGGCCAACATAAGCTGTGGTCATTTGCGCGTCGTCGAGTAGATGTGTGGCAATTATTATTATTATATTCTTTACAATGACATTTAATGCCTGTACTATTCTTTATAAGTTTCTCAAATTTTTATTTGTGGTTACTGCGATCGTTTTGATTTTTATATTGACTAACATACATTGTAATATTATCATATATTTATGTTATTTTGTAAGGTATATCTATTGGCCAAAGTAGCCTGAAAATAAAGAAATTATTATTATTAGTAAACATGCAGGGGCAAAATACAATTTTTGTGTTAATTCTTAATATTTCGGTCAACTGATTTAGTTTAGAATCATTGATTGACTTATCTTTTATGTATATAACCTACTGCGTAAGCACCAGACGGACCGCATGTCACAATGACACCACCAAACTTGGTCCCAAAATGGTCTTCACTAAACAGAATTGAACTTTAAGATCGCGATTGGCTAAAAAACAAACGCCATGTTTATCGAAGATGACATTAGTGTTTCTGTGTATGGCGATCACATTTGTCAATTGTTTGGAAGGCCCTATCATTAAAATCAATGTTTAGAATACCCTATTATTTGACGAAAGCATCCGACATTTACGACGCGACGCTGAGATTAGATCGTCGGAAACATTTTTAAGGTACTTGGCTAGTTGAATATTTTTAAACAGAATTAATTTAAGGTAATTGACCTTCTGATTTGTCAGAATATCTTGTTTTTTCCTAGGTGTTTGACTTTAAGTAGGTAGGTACCTACACGTGTTTTTATAAGCATTACCTAAGTACTTATTTGTATTGCATGCACTTTTGTTTTAGTGGTTCATTGAACCTCGTACTGATGCATATATATGCATATATGCATATATATATGCATTTTTGCATTGCCGACCTCCTGACTCACAAACTGGCAAAGTCACCATGCCCGGTTTTACTCACGATGTTTTCTATCACCATTAAAGCGAGTGATAATTATTACGCACATGATTTCGAAAAGTCAGAGGTACGTGCCTTGAATTCGAACTGGAGACCTTTCAGTTGGCAGTCCAGTGGTCATACCTCTAGGCTTCAGAGTGGTTGCAGTGGCAGTCTAATATCTAAACTTAGATTAATAATTAATAATCTAAGATCTAATAGCTACCTATTAGATCTTAGATTATTAATTATTAATAGTAATATTAGTACGAACGGAATGATGAGCAGTTACCGTTCCTTAGCCATTTCGTTTGTATTCTGGGCTTGCGCGCATCAGCGTATATTTTAAAACATTTTGAAAATAAAAATCTATTAAATTAAATCTCAATCTCAAATACAATAAAATTTAACAGAACTGAATGTTAAGCTTATTAATTAGTAAAAACTAAACGGATTTGATATTTGACGTGTCCCGGTATTTTCATGTTGACATTGTCTGTCACTGTCAACTTGCTGTTATCATCTCCACAGGATGACAGGATCTCTCTCAAAGTTGTCAAAGTCTCAATCTCAATGCTGTTGCTGTGACATGGTTTTGTAGTTCTGTGTTTATATATTTTATTAGAAATGTCGAAATTACGGGCTATATTAAACTTAACGTATTGCCGGTATTACAGCGTACAACAGGCTAAGAAAAAGTTACCTATAATAACGTGTAAACGACCAGAACTCAACCATTACGATGGTCAGAGTTACAGAAAGTTCGACGGCATTCCGCTGGCTTCTAAAGGCTGGTTGAGCAAAAAATCGAAGAATGATTACTTCATCATCTATGGGAATGCTAACAAGAAGGAGGAAACGCCGGTTTACAAGAAGAGTTTTGAAGAAGTCGGCGTGTGTCAGAACTTGATTGAGGTTATGTCTGAGCAAGGAATATCCTTGCCCACTGCTATCCAAGCGAAGGGGATCCCATCTATTCTGAACGGCCACAACACTGTATTGACAGCGGAGACCGGCTGTGGGAAGACGCTGGCGTACTTGTTGCCGATCTTCCAACATATCTTGGATTGGAAGCCTAGTATTAAAGAGGATTTCAACAGTCCTTTGGCTGTGGTTATAACACCTAGCAGAGAATTAGGTTAGTTATTTAATTTGTTCCAACGTAATGATATCATTATAGTGAATTATTGATACATTGATCTTAATTACATCAGTTTTGAATAAACATTTCCTTCTTGGAAATAAATGATATATTGCAATCTGCAGGGAATATATAAAATGTATGATACTGAGTACTCAGCTTTTAAGTTCTGGTTTTACAACTCCAGATGAAGGTAACTAACTTTATTTGAGACCAGCTTCCCGCCAGTGGCTTCGCCCGCATGGTCTTGATAACTTTTTCCCCCATTTTTCATTGGTACACTGCTCCTATTAGTCATAGCGTGATGGTATATTATAGCCTATAGCCTTCCCCGACAAATGGGCTATCTACACTGGTTTTTTTTTCGGAAATTGGTCCAGTAGTTTCCGAGTCTATTCAATACAAACAAACAATCAAATCTTTCCTCTCTATAATATTAAGTATCGATTGACTAAGACAAATAACATGAAACTATATTACTATAGCATAATTTTGATTTACAGCGACCCAAGTAGGGGAGGTAGCTCAAAACATTGCCCAGCGGTTAAATCTGAATGTGACCACACTTGTTGGTGGCCGTACAAAACAGAAAATGTTGAACCCTCCAATAGAATACACTGATCTCCTTGTAACTACGCTCGGAGCATACAGTAAACTGGTTACAACCGGTATCTTCAAGATCAATAATGTGCATCATATGGTTTTGGACGAAGCTGATACATTGTTAGATGATAGCTTTATTGATAAGTTGGTTCACTTGCTGAAGAAGTTTGCAGTAAGTATGAAATATTTGATAATAAACCACTAAGTTCTGTGGCAATATTCAGAGCTTATAATTGAAATAAAAAAATATTTGCCGTTCCTCACTGTTCACGGAAGACTGTGGTCTAGTGGTTTGGATACCGAAGATGAAGATCATAAGGTTATGGGTTTGATTCTCACAGGACACAAATATTTAAGTGATGAAATTAAGTATTTGTGTTTGTCTGGGTGTTTCTTATATACATACTAGCTTTCCGCCAGCGGCTTCGCCCGCTATCCCACGGGAACCATACATTTTACCGGGATAAAAAGTAGCCTATGTGCTATTCCAGACTATAATCTATCTCTGTGCCAAATTTCATTCGGATCCGTTCAGTAGTTTTTGCGTGGAAGACTAACAAACATCCATCCATCCATCCATCCTCACAAACTTTCACATTTATAATATTAGTAGGAAGTAGGATTACAAGTATTATATCTATTTTCTAGTACCCATAGAACAAGCTTTGCTTAGTTTTGGTGCTATGTAAAATGTCCAAAAAAAATTATTATTATTTAATCTATGCTTTGATATAAAATGAGCCACTTTTATGCTATCAACTCTATCAATAGATAAATCCTTGAGTGAATAAACACCGATAATATCATATCACAGATTCAATACAAAGTTGAGATTCAGAGTCCTCCAGTTGGGTGTCAGGTCACCCTTGTGAGTGCAACCATGCCCCATGAGTTGCCAGCAGCTGTGAGTGCCTTTGTGGACCCTGAGTCTCTGAAGACAGTCACCACCAGTAACATCCATAGGATACTACCACATGTACCTCACAAGTAAGGACTTTTAATAAGAAATTGTGATAAGGAATATTAAAAAAATATATATTTTATTTTAATTCATAAATTATTCTTATTAGGTATATCAGTAATGTAATTTGCTATTTTGTGGTGTTCAAATTTATCATAGTGTATAGTATTCTCCTAATTAGCCCTTTCATTTGATACCCATATTGATGGAGTTGTGAAAAAATATGTAATTCGCTATTTTATGGCGGCGGCCATCTTGCACCGATTTTCATCAAACAGCTATGAAAAATTTTCGAGTTAATAATAAAGCTGCAAATAGTATACAACATTAAGGGCAAGTTTTACTACCTGATAAATTACTGTTAAATTATGGTAAGCTATCCAGAGATGGTGAAACAGGCGCTTAATCTTCTCCAATTTTAATGCTGCATGCTATTTTCAGCTTTGTTGTAATGGAATAAGGTTGATATTTAATTACTATAAAAAATAACTCAAAATTTTTATCTGCCTGATCTAAATTGACCCTTAGTTAGTACTAGAGGTGTGCGCCGATTTAATTTTCGTCGGCGGCGGCGTGATGGCAAAATTTTGCCGGCGGCGGCGGCGTAATCGGCGTGAAATCGGCGTCAGTACTTTTTATTTAGACAAAGAGAAGAAAGACAATTCAGGTTTTATTACCTTCTAGTTTTAGAAAAAACAACATATTACAACATCATCATCATAATATCAGCCAAAAGAGGTCCACTGCTGAACAAGGACCTCCCCCATTGACTTTCACAGGAACCGGTCGTATTTTGTCTGCAATTCTGCATCCAACGACTCCCAGCGACCTTTACCAGGTCTCAGGTCTATCTCATTGGAGGCCGTCCCATGTTGCGCTTTCCGGCGCGTGGTCTCCATTCCAGAACCATTCCGCCCCAGCAGCCATCAGATATATGAGCTATGTGCCCCGCCCACTGCCACTTCAACTTGCTAATCCTTTCGGCTATATCGGTCATTTGGTTCTTCTACGGATCTCCTCATTTCTGATTTGGTAGCGTAGAGATTTACTTAGCATAGCTCGCTGAGTGACCTTAAGCTTTGGCCCATAGTGAGTGACCACATCTCTGTGCCATATGTCATCACTGGTAACAGACACTGGTTGAAGACTTTTGTCTTTAGGCATTGTGGTATAGTTGACGAAAAGACGTTGCGAAGTTTCGCGAACGCTGCCCAGCCGAGTCGGTTCGAAGAGTGACCTCTTTCTCGAAATTGGACCTGCCTAGCTGGACGGTTTGTCCTAGATAGACATACTCGTCAACAACTTCGAGAGCAGAGCTCCCAACGGATATTGGGATGGGCACGACATGAGCGTTTGACATAACTTTCGTCTTGCCCATGTTCTTTTAAGACCTGCTAGGAAACTGTTGAGGTCATTGAGCATTGTGCTGAGCTCATGAAGCGATTTTGCGATATCGATATCGTCGGTAAATTGAAGATGAGTGATATACTCGCCATTGATGTTGACGCCAAATCCTTTCCACTTCAGTAACTTGAAGGCATCTTCCATTGCGGTGGTGAATAGTTCCGGGGATATGACATCTTCCTGGCTAACACCCTTTTGCAATGGAATTGCCCCCGTACACTGTTTGTGTACTCGGACCGACATAATGGCGTTTTTGTATAAGCACTTAACGCTTCAAACTGTGGTTGGAGATATCTTCCCCGCCTACTTATTACCTACCACCAAGCGAGCACCTCTCCCCAGGATGTAACCTTCCTTGGCACATTTGGAAGTCACTAAACCGACTCCGAACCCAAGTGGTGGTAGAGGTGTAATTCAAATCTGGTGAAGTGGGAGGACGTGACGATGACGTCTTTACGTCAACTATACCACAATGCCTCAAGACAAAAGTCTTAAACCAGTGTGTATTACCAGTGATAGCATATGGCACAGAGACGTGGTCGCTTACTATGGGCCTCATAAGAAAGCTCAAGGTCACTCAGCAAGCTATGGAAAGAGCTATGCTTGATATATCTCTACGCGATCGAATCAGAAATGAGGAGATCCGTAGAAAAACCAAAGTTGCCGACATAGCTCAAAGGATAAGCAAACTGAAGTGGCAGTGGGCGTCGCACATAGGTTGTAGAACTGATGGTCGCTGGGGCAGAAAGGTTCTCGAGTGGAGACCACGCACCGGAAAGCGCAGCGTAGGACGGCTTCCAACGAGATGGATGGATGACCTGATAAAGGTCGCTGGAAGTCGTTGGATGCAGGTGGCATATAACCGGTCCTTGTAGCGAAATTTTTGGCACACCAAATTTTATTTTAAAACGTCATACCTTCAACACGTAGAAGAACACTTTGATATACCGATAGTCAATGTGACACCGCTGCAGAGATTGCAGCATCGCCCAAGTTTCAATCAAAGGCTTTCTCATAGTCCACAAACGCTAAGCAAAGTGGCTGATTACACTCCTCGGTCTTCTGTAAATATGCCGAAGACCGAGGACCGAGAAGCGTATGGAAGTGGTCTATAGTACTAAAACTTTTTCGGAAATCAGCTTGTTCCGAAGGCTAGTCATCAAACCTGCGCTCGAGACGATTCGTGATGACCCTTGAAAACAACTTGTAGACATGACTCAGAAGCGAGATAGGTATCTCAATAAGGTGTTATCGCCTTTTTTGAAGAAAAGCACCACCACGCGTCTGTTGTATGCCTCCGGCGTTGTGCTCTCGAGTATGAGTTAAATAGCTTCTGAAGGACTTGATTAGGCGTTTATTTGTCAATGAAATTAACTTAAAAAGACACGCCGATTTCACGCCGGTCTGACGACCGGCGGCGGCGGCGTGCTTCAGGTCTGCCGGCGGCGGCGGCGTGGCGGCGCGGCGCACACCTCTAGTTAGTACACACCTAATTTTTCAAATTCCTTTACCAGATTCATTCGTCTTGGCAAAGCACAGAAACCATTGGAACTCCTCAAGATAGTGCAAGCGGACTTGAACCAGAATCGTCCAGTGATGATATTCTCAAACAAGACGGCTACATGTGACTTCGTGTCTATGTTTCTGAACGAGAACAACATTGAATGTATCAATATTAATGGCAAGATGGCAGTAGCACTGAAGATGGGCAAGTTCGAGTTGTATAAGAGTGGGAAGGTCAATGTACTGTCTTGTACTGATATTGCGTCTAGAGGATTAGATACTATTCGGGTAAGTTCTTGACACTGTTACTATCTTTTTGTACTTTTTAAGCATTTTCCATGCTAAGATTACTAGTTATTATATTGAAATGAAAGAAGAATAAATGGTAAAATAAATTATTTTACCATTATTTTCTTTAAATAACATTTAATAGGTAAATCTTATGCAAACTGCACTATTCTCAGTAGCTATCCAAAACAAGATTGTAAATAAAATAATAATATTGTAACCAACATTTTTTGAAAACAGTGTCTATGGAGTTTCTTGACGGCTCTTCTCCATAAGATCCACTTTTTGGAACCGTGCAACTAGTTAGATTTTTCGAAAGTACCTATTGATATGGTCTATTTGAAATAAAAAAATTGACTTACTTTAAAAAAAAAATATTAAGACTTGAAAAAAATTCGAGACTATGGCTAAGCCACCGCGAGCCCTGGCGAGTAGGGCTCCCGGTGGCTTAGCGGTCATAGCGTCTAATGTACCGAACCAGAAGATACAGGTTCGAATCCTGCCCGCCAGTCGATTTTTTCCTTCATTTAAATAACTGACTGTTATCATAAAAAATTGCCATAAATGCTCATTTTTTATTTCGTTTTTATCATTGTATCCATAAATTGCCTGAGTAGTCCAGTGGTAGCTCGAGGTCCTAGGTTCGATTGTCAAGACGAGCAGTGTTATGGGATTTTTCTATGAAATTCTCAGTAGCAACTCGGAGTTTCGATTTATGCCCGGTTAATGGCAATAGGGTTGCACCCTTTTACATGGTACCCAATATGTACCGGCGAACTGTAGGTGAATTCTTTTACATTTCTGCCTGACCCTTATTGGAATACAGGCGTGATGTTATGGGACAGTAGGCAAACGAATGC
Source organism: Acronicta psi (assembly GCA_946251955.1). Classification (NCBI taxonomy): domain Eukaryota; kingdom Metazoa; phylum Arthropoda; class Insecta; order Lepidoptera; family Noctuidae; genus Acronicta; species Acronicta psi. The sequence continues at coordinate 13,664,253 of OX276475.1, read as the reverse complement.
ATAAAACGAATATAAACATCACTTCACTTTTATGTAGTTGTAGAAGGTCCGGAAACTTTCCGTTACCCGGGCGTTCCATTAAAATGTATCTGGATTCTTTCTAGTGTATGGGTGTCTTTTATCTTTCTTTTTTTCCTTATCATCATCATCATCAGCCTGTACTCGTCCACTGCTGGACGTAGGCCTCTTTTGAAAGCCACAGAGCATATAGTCCGCGCGGAACTGTTTGGCCGCGCCTTAGGCAGGGACGGGGGTGAGGCGGCAAGTTGCTGAACGAAAACAAGCGCCTCCGCCCCTCCGTCCCACCGCGCGCAGGCGACCCCGCCCCTCCGTCCCGCCGCTCAACTAGTTCCGCGCAGACTATAATAATAATAATTCTTTCTTAATAGTAAATTTTTATTTCCAGACGCAACACATAATAAACTATGACTTTCCTTTATACACGGCGGACTACATCCACCGCTGCGGTCGCACCGGACGCATCGGCTCACCAGACAACTGCAGCATCACAAACTTCGTGGCCTGGCCCCGGGAGATCGAAATAGTTCAAAAGATCGAGTTGTCGGTGAGAAAACACAGTGATCTGCCCAACGTCAACGCTAATATTAAGAGAATAATTGAAGAGAGGATTGTTAGGATGACTGGTAGTGTTTAGAAAGATGCCTAGATGAGCTGGGAGTGGCCTTAGTGATCAACCACCCGGTTCAAGTTCAAGAGCTAACTCTTGCAGGGTCCAACTCTATAAATGATAAGGATCTTGCAAAGATCTACCGCCCCAAGCATCGCCATGAATAATGTCGCCCTTCGGATGGTTGGGACGAAATAACTGTGCGTGTCTGAAGTTAGTCACTGTTAAAAGTGATTAGAATTATCACCAATGTTCGCTAAATCGAAATCAAAAATATATCTCGCTTAAGATGTATGTCCTTTAGAGTTTGTAGTAATATTAAGTGTAAATAAGTGAAATATATTGTTAAGTTTAAAAATAGTTTTATTACCAAATCATATCAGATTCAATTAAAGTTTTCTATCATCTGACTTACACCCTAACTCAGGGACGTCACTTAACCTTAATAAATCGTTAACAAACAGTGGCTCCTATATCTTGACCTATTTTTCCATATTAGAGTTTGTTGTCAGTGTACTAAGATATACTGGGTGTCATTAGCTAATGATTCATTAGGTTAAGTGACGTTTCTGAGTGCGGCCCTTTGACTCAAAACTAAACCACAGCCATGACAGGTAGGTACAAACTTTTCAAGGCTGACTTGCTGACAGAAAAAAGTCACAGACTTTTTATAACAGACTTGTGCGTGCAAAATACAAATCAAAATATACCTACAGACGGATTGGGAAAAAAATAAGGTGATAAAATCAATCCTATTTATCGGCAGTTTCCTTTGCACTAATGAGTACTTATGGAAGCGTTGCATCAGAACTTTACAAAGCATTTTGAACTTTATCTCCACTGTGTAACCTCCAAATTCAATTCAAAATTTCTGTGAGGTACTGGCGAGGGATTCTAAGATCGTTGCACTATGGAGATAAAGTTCAAAATGCTCCGTAAATTTCTTGGCGCTTCGCTACCATTCCCATAGCATTATAAGACCCTGTGGGTAAAATTAAAAAGGCGTATTATTTTTAAACCAATAAAATTTTATTTTATAATATTCACACAATAATTTCTATATCTACTTTACACACGAGAGATCCCTTTATAAACAATTGAACACGTTGGGACCTTTCACAGGGCACTACAATACACGCTCCTCTAAAAATAAAATGTCTTTCGACTTTAAACCTAAGTCCTTTAAAGATAAAGTTCTAAAATATTGCTTATAATGACGACGTAGTATTTGTTTAATGAGGGCGACGCCACTCGTACAGTTCTCGCCAAACTTATTGTCCGGGTTGAAGTTGGCACGAGCTAAATTTAACTCGGCCGTAAAAATAGGAGAACCAAAATTATAGGATTGTGATAAATAAAAACGAAAGCTCAAGTCGTAGGCTGCCGTTTTAAATAATTTTAATCCAATATTTTTCTTTCTCCGATTTTTACGACCGGGTTAAAATTACCTCGTGCCAACTTCAACCCGGACAATAAGTTTGGCGAGAACTGTAGGTATAATTATTATGTACTAATTTAATTTTAAATTACATAAAACTAAGGGCCTTTATCACCACCTCCCAAGTCCAAAGTCCGGTTACATCTATACTATTATTATAAAACTGAAGAGTTTGTTTGTTTGAACACGCTAATCTCTGCAACTACTAATTGGATTTGAGAAATTCTTTTTGCATTTGATAGCCCATTTCTTGAGGAAGGTTATAAGATATTTAACATCGCGCTACGACTTTAAGAAGCCGAGATAAAAGGAAAAAGAACGCGAGTGAAACAGTGGAAATTGGCTATATATTTGTCATATTTTGTAACCAAAGTTAAATATTTTTACTCGACTGTGACGCAAAGGAGTGTAATGCGTTTATATGACACCATTAGGTATTTGTGTATAGGTAGAAATGCCTACGACTTATTTTTTGTGTATAGGTAATTTATCTTCCATATAAACGTTCTCTTATTACCTATATACTATTTTTTGCTATGTATCTTACTGTATTACAAATAATTATTACTAAGTAAGTTACATTGTAATAGTTTCTACATAATACGACTATAATTAATAACACAGATTTTCCACACATATAAAATATTTACAATTTATTGATTTCTGACACTTACTGATGTCAAACACCGCCGTTCCGGAAAGTCTGCAATTTGTGAGCACACCCTTGACAAGGCCCGGCATTACATCAGATTTGACCAACCACAAGTCCTCGCAAAAGAAAACCGATTCCTACCCAGGATGATTCGTGAGGCCATTGAAATTCAAAAACATCCAAATTTCAATAGAGAAGATGGCTGGGTCTTACCACCTGCTTGGAACCCGATTATAGATTCAATTAAATCTAAATCCAAGCCAAAAACTGCAAGACAGAAGGATACGGTGAGCTCGTTCTGCGTAAATCGGATTGCCAATAATTATCAGAAATGTAGGGTAGCTGTTAGTAATTAAAACTTCAAGACGCCTACCACCTTAGTCACCCGTGACCATGGACGCTGTAAAGGGTCCGAAACGTCGGGATTAAAATAATATCAATATAACGCGATAAAATCCGTAAAAAGTAGTTATATTTACAATTATAAATGGCTATTATATGACTACATATAAAAAGTTTAGCTTATAAATAATTGCTTGATGTTAGATAAAAATGTATCATGAATTATAATTACCTATTTATATTTTTTATGGTCATGGTTGATACGAGATGTATGAAAGAAAGACATACTACACCGACTTCCAAGTAAATTGGGATATTGGCAGGAAAATCACAATTTCTCTGTGTTTTTGAAACATGTTTAATATGTTTATGAATGTTGGTACCAAGTGGGTCTTACTCTGTACAAAATGAAAAGGCCTCGAGATGAGTGTGTCTTTATAAATGTTTCTTTTTTTTAATATTGATCACGAGGACTTAAGTAAATAGGTAAAATATGTCTGGGACCTAAGGCCTTTTTAATCTATTGTAGAGGCTATCCGAAAGATTGTTCCTTTAAATACCATCTCCAATTTTCAATATACTTTCTCAATATATTGTATGTCAATGTATTTTCTCATTATTTAAAAAACCAGCAAAACATCAAGAGGATACCTACATGCCTCAAGAGAGGCAGGAGGCGAGTTTTTGTCTAGGACACGTGTAAAGTCTGCTAACGAGCATTATAGTCCACGCGGAACTAGTTGGCCGCGCCTTAGGCAGGAACGGAGGTGAGGCGGCGGGTTACTGTTAACAAAAGCAAGCGTCTCCGTCCCACCGCGCGCAGGCGACCTCGCCCCTCCATCCCGCCGCTCACATACCTAAGGCGCGGCCAACTAGTTCCGCGCAGACTATATGCCAGGCAGAGTGGACAAGACAAATTCTACTTAGGATTCTCCCAGCTGTGGGACACACCAGTTAACGATGATTATTAGTAATACTAACCATTTGGCACGCAATTTTCAGCCTAATGGACTAATACTTTTGGCAACTATCGCCATACATAAACTAAACTACTCATTGGTGTCATTTTTCCTTTTTCATCATTTTGATATCTACACATTTACAACTTTAAAATCTAATAATACAAAATTTATCTACATATAAAGTTATTTTTATTATTAGGATTTGGGGCTACGGCTACATATGTCTATACTTAAATTGTGAAAATTAAAAAAGTCCATCATTAGAATAAGTATGCCGCTACACTATGCCGAGCTAAGAGCTACGCTACGAGCTACGCTGCTCGACAAAAAGGTTCCTAGTGAAGCGCTCGCAGTGTGGCCAACTGCGATAGTACGTTTGTTTACTAGAATCACTCAGGATCAGGAAATTGGCTCTGGCGAAGCTCCTAGTAGTGTGTCTCTGGCCTAAAATCTGCATCTAATAACAGTTACTTAATGTTACAGGTATAGATAATGTAGATATATGACTAAAAATCCTTGGCACATTTTTATTGGCATCGCCTTTCAATTCCTGGACGAAGGACCAGGCCGGGCATCCTCAGTAGACTTCCATCTGCTTTCTAAAACAGACTTTCCTCTGGTATCTTGGTTTACATTCTGGTGGCTGTATCTCCGCTGCTCCTCAAAAGCCCGGGCTGTAATATTGAACACGCTGTCAGCACTGGTTTTCCTCCGCGTATCTAAAGTTGTTAAACTATTAGCCGCAGATGGCGCTATCCTGTGTGGAAACCTCGGAGATCCTTTGATTTTCTCACAAGAGTTCTGATGAGACATCGGTCTTTGATGCGTAGCTGGTAGAACAAAGTTGACTTTGGTCTCGGGTTCCGCTATATACTTTTGAGGCGACGGCCGCGGAGGTTCAGGGTCGTAAGAACACGATGGTTCGTCATCAGTCACTCGTATAATAGGACCACTTTTGGCGTAAGATTCCCTTCTTAGCTTCAGTTCAGGGTGCGGGACGTGGAGTGTGTTACAGGAAAGAACCATGGAGTGTTTCCTATTTCCTGGAACTAGTCCAGCTATCATACCAACATGCATTTTGAGTGCAGCTGCTATGCTTGCCCCAGTAGGATCAGCTATGGACATAGTCGATGCTTTTCTACTCGACGGTCTACTGCTGCCAAAGAAGCTTTTTATTCGGCTCAAAAGACCTGTGTGTTCTTCTCTTTTGTTCAGGCAGAGGTTGTATAAATCTATTGCAGGTTGAGATTTTCTGTAGTTGAGTTTTGGTTGGGAGCTAAAGCTAACTGAGTTTCGTCCTCGGAACACGTCGGTGGAAGGCCAGCTGGCGCGAGGGATGACTGGTGGAAGGACGGAGAGGAGGAGCATCGGCAAGCCTCCACTGATGCTGGGAGTACGTCTATTGCTATCAGCGTGCGCTAGGCCCTCTTCTTCCACTGTGTTGAGTTCAGTCTGCAAAAAATATCCGTAGCTTAAGCGTTTATCTGGGTAACTGATGTATAGAGACCCTGGAGTGAACCAACCCTGGAGTGAAGTCAACCTAGAGTTTGATTCCCAAGTCTAGAAAAGTGTCGTTGGGTATTTCTGTAAAATTCAAAGTGCTTAGTAGCTTGGAGTTTGGAATTTTATTCCCGATTGACGGCAATAGATTTGTCCACTATTACATGAGACCGAACCATACCGGCGAACCTATACAGCAGTACTAACCCTTCGGAGAATAGGCGTGATGGTATTTTTCTTACCTGGCATTTTTTGGGAGCTTAAAGTCGGTGTTAACTGACGAAAATTTATCTTAAATAATTATTATAGTACTTACTCTTTTATGTAAGGACAAAGATGCGTTTGACCCGCTGGCTGACTCCAGCGGTTCTGCCAGCAGCTTCTCCAGTCTCCCTATCTCCTTGTCCAAGGCGGCCACTTCCCTCTTATACACCCTGTTCTGGATCTCTATCCTAAAGTGTAGCTCTTGAGTTTCATCTGTCACGAATCTTCTAGTCTTACATTCTAATCTTAGGCCCATGCTTTGAATTACAGGGTCTTCTTCAGCTGAAAAAGGTGAACTGGTTAAAAGTGAAATCCTTATTTTTTCCGGGTTTCAAAACGCGTCTTGGTTCCTCTTTTATTCCACTCATTAGTTTTTTAATGCATGTTTTATTGTTGGAGTTACCATGAAAAGCCTGACCTAAGGATCAAAACTCCTCAGGACACGATTCCGTATATAAAAAAATTGAGCTGACTTCTGCAAGCCACGGAACAGAATATTACCATCGATTTACTTACCATTACTCCTAATAGCGACAATCTTGGGCAGGAACAGCAAACACAATGTTGAAGTAGTGGTTATCAAAATTAAGCTCGTAATCGAAATATAAGCCAAGGTAGCTCTCTCAGATATGATAGTTCCTATGACGACAACACTGGCGCTGGTAATGACGACAGAGTACACGCTGATGCCGATGTACTTGGAGTCGTTGAGCGCAGAAATCTTGACGTTCCTGGTCTCCCAAGCCATGTAGACTCCGACGATGAGCAATAGGCCTTTGTACGCGTAGAGGGCACACAGCCAGCCAGTCGTATTTTGAGATTTGCAGACTTCTATCTGGAAAATGCATTTTAGAAATGTGAGAGTCAGTTTTCCACATATATATACATAGTTGTGAAGTACGATGGCCTTTTGGAGCAACTGCTGCGTTTGATTGGGAACCATTTGTTTAGGAAAGAATTGGTAAGTTATCACATAAGTAAGCAATTAATCTGAGCCGGGTATATTTTGTAATAAACACTGATTCGGAACGTTTATCGCTAGGCCCATACATTGCTTCGCGATTGAAATGTACAATAGCCAACTTCCCAAAACTTCATTGAAAGCAATTGAGGTACAAACCTGGGGTTGATAGATGACGCTTCTATCAGTAGTACTGATCTCTGTGGTTAGGTTCTTTAGGTGGCGCTCCATAGGGTCCAGCATGGCCCATAGTGTGACTATCATACCATCAATAACCAACAACGCGCAGACCAGAGATATTAGTGGTGTGTCTTGAAGTAACTTAGTTTTGCATACTCCGCTGCGGTTGCTGAAATATATTATAAGTATGATATTAAACAAAATTGTATCTTATCGGGATGAAATTGCTAAACATTTTATTTGATAGTTCAAAGTATGGAGTTCATATTAAAATGCAGTGTCTTCGTTGGTATAAACACCACACACGTTCAGTTTAGGTAATTCGTATAAAAGTATAGAAATCTTACCTTATAAATATTCTGTGAACTCGATAGGTCTTCGCGAACATAGATCCAAAAGCCAGGGAGAATCCAGCTGACAGAATGTACACTCTGCCCTGAAAATATAAAATGTATTTTTTCTTGAAATAGAAGAGTCAAATAAATTGCCGTTATCGCAATTTTGTTTATAAAAATTGCAGATATCTTATTTTCATTGTTAGACCTAAAGTCTGCGTAGGTATTTATGTAGGTACCTACGCAGACCTTAGGTAGGAAGCGACTACACCGGACCACATCCCGTTAGGGTCTTGGTGAATGTTTTAGATCGCATGGCCATGAATAACTAGTAGGAATGGGCCCTACCTGTAGAAGGGTGCAGAGTGGTGAGGTACCCTGTACCCTGTACAACTGCCCCAGCATTTTGTTGTAGTGTTTGTTGTCTTCTACGCAAGCTTCGCATACATTACACATACACTTGCGCGCGTACAAACGTAATCTCGCTTACGTAGTTGTACGTGTCAGAATCGAAGCATTTCACACGAAGTATGAAGTGTTCGAGATATTTCATACTTGACAATATGCAGATATGCTTACGGTGCACATAGCGGAGAATGGCACATAGGACGGCAACGTGGCGTTGTCCACGCCCAGCAGTGCGACCGCGGTGTACACCAGCACGCAGCCAATCAGCGTCATGTTGTTCAGCCGGGGAGACGACAGTTTAATCGATCTGAAATTATGAAGAGTCAAAGATGGAGACTGAAAGAATTAGAACTTCATCATCACCTCTTTTTCTGTTGGAGAACCCCCGTATCACTTTTCAAAAGAGGTGTTACATAAGTTGCGTGCTGGAATTTAACCTAAGAACCACTTGCTCGTCACTATTCCTGCCTAACATCTACTCGATAAATGTCATACCATCTTCCACAACCCACCTTCGTTTGCTATAGTGCAAGTTGAACACCAAGAAAGCTAACGCCAACGCCACTCCCAAAGCGGCCAGCGCAGCGACGGCCAGCCTGGCGGGGGCCCACACCGAGTCTACTCGGAGGACCAGCACCCTTCGAGCTGCGGGGATCCCTCCGGCCCATTGCGGCCGCGCACACTCAGTACAAGTCATCTCTCTGCCGTGCGTGTATAGAGCTACCGTCTTTGGTCTACCGCCTGAAAGGATTGGTAATAGATTAGGCCAGAGCCAACTGTGGGTCGTGATGAAAGTCACCTGAAGTCATAGGGCGACGGAAAGTGCGATTTTCCTTGTTACGAGGCCGACAATTGACAATTGACGACGTCTGTGGTCTAGTGGTTCGAGTACCGGACTGCTGATCACGAGGTCGTGGGTTCGATTCCCACAAGACACAAACATGTGATGAACTTAGGTGTTGGTGTTTCTTATCTACACTTCTACACTAATATTATAAAGAGGAAAGATTTGTATTTTTGTATGTAACGAATAAACTCAAAAAGTACTGGACCGATTTGAAAATTTTTTTCCATGTTAGATAGCCCATTTATCGGGGAAGGCTATAAGCTATATATCATCACGCTACGACTAATAGGAGCGGAGTAGTAATGAAAAATGTTGCAAAAACGGGGGAAAAAATTATTAGACCACGCGGGCGAAGCCGCTGGCGGAAAGCTAGTATATTATAAGTGCCGTACGTATTTACAAAAAAAAAGTATATAAGTATTATATCCATTGTCTAGTACCCATAGTACAAGCTCTGCTTAGTTTGGGACTAGATGGTGTGTAAAAATGTCCCAAGATATTTATTTATTTGCCAAACAGACATCAACGAAAGTCATCTTTAAATGAAATTAGTAGTTTGGCACCGCTGACTTACGCTTGCGCGGTAACTGAGGTAAAAAATATGAGCTTACTTTGAATTTGATAGAAAGCTGAGGTGCCTATCCTATCCGCTCCATTGAAAGACACAGGGCCCTGAAAACAAACAAACAATTTAAAAATCTAATCATTACAAAAGTTAATTAATACTCGTTAGAAATCTAGGCTCAGGCTCAGAAAACAAGGTCTCAACCTAGATAAACGTTGTTCCACATTATAGCGATAGTTTGCATTATATCTACAATAATTTAACACACCATTTATCAACATTAATTACGCAAGTATAATGTAATCGTGTGTTTTAGGCATCTGTTGCTGAATATTCAAAACTATGCTAATTTATACGTACCCGCACAGGTAAATAATTAGTGTGACGCGTAGGTACTGCCTACCTAGGGTTAGATCCTGACACGAATTGTGATGTAAATGTTGATTATGTTCTATTTAGACAGTAGAAATCCATAATAGGGACCTCATTTGTATGCGAATAAAGCGAAATACTTCTCGCTCACTGATAAACCACCCAAGTCGTTAAAAACACTTGAGTCGTATTTATACATACAATTATACAGTCACAAGCCATATATAATAATAATAATAATATAATATACATAAACACTTACAAAAGCGCTAAAGCGATTTTTTCATGAATGATCGATTGCAACTTTGTGATAACACTGATGTCGCTATATATGGTTCTGAGAAACTACTGAGTTGACATGTTTTTGCTCGTGTCTGTACATACCATCTCACCTGTTTTATGTCCCATGTAACAGGGGGCGAGGCTATTGCAACTAATCTAAACTCCGGGTTGCTACTAAAAATTTGAGGAGAGGAAAAGTTAAAGAGAAACAGAAGACTAAGCGTAATTAGACTATAAAAAGTTGTATTTATCTGTCCAGAATTTATAATGTATTTTTTGTCAAAAAAGTCGAATATTATCTTACTGAAACTCCAATGAAACTGAGGTTCGCGAGCTGGTCCAAGAACTCCTTCGCCATATCCTGCCTATCGTAATCAAAATGGCTGAGTCCAAGCCTTATGTTCGTCCCATTGATCTTCTTGTTGCCCAAGGACCTCCAGAGCTGTTCGGCTTTGCTTAAGGCTAGGGCAATAGCCCAGACCGCGTCGTAAGTCTGGGGGGCGAAGGGTGAGACCGCAACCCCAGCTGCTTCCATTTCTCGGTGAAACATTTCGTTCGTCTGAAAGAGAAGTATAAAAAACATTTACGAATAAATGTTTAAAAACATTTACCAATAATTTAGGTCTACATTTATTTCGTGTAGGATTTGAATCTGCAACTTGGGGACTTAGAAGGACCCCTTCTAATGAATCATACTTAATAATTATGATTCTCATTAATAGTTACTCTGCTAAGTATTCGGGGCGGAGACAAATCTAAATCTAAAGATCATAAAAATCAGTCCAACCTTATGGCGTAACAAACACTATGTACTTTGTTTTATATAACACGTATACGGAGAACGACAGATTATCCGATGTTCGAAGTAAGTATTAAGATTTCTGTAAATAAACGTAGGTTTAAATAATATAGATCGTCCATTCGTCCGACGTTTGAAGTGGTTGGTGTTGCAATCGACACAGTTCGAGTCAATGTCTAGATGTATTTCTTCCCAATGCTACAAGAGAGTGGGTGTGAATAAAACATGTGGTTTAGAGCTGCGATCTTTAAAGCAATACTGTGTTCGGTGCAAACGTTCTTGTTTTAGATGCATTTTATAAAGGAAGATACTCAGTGACTTTGTTTTGGTTTTTCATAGTTTTAGTCGCAGCCGGTTTCGACGCAACGATTGATATATTTCCATTTAGAGTGTTTTTCCCCGAGGGGTTAGGCAGGAGTGCACTAATACACGGACAGTTCGCCGATATCTTTAGGTTCCATGTAATAGGGGGCGAGCGTATTGCCATGAATCACATGAATGCCAACCCTATCTTAATCTTTTGTCTGGATACATTATAATATAAGCACCACCTCCTGTCGAGTTTCCGTCAAATTACTCTATAGTCTGTTTTTTAATCTCAGAGACTAAAGTGACATTACGTGGGATACCAGTTTTTACTTAAATAGTAATGTGCCTCTATCGAAAATTATCGCTAGTAAATTGAAGTGTCGGTTTTTTTATATTGTTATCCTGAAAAAATAGTAGGTCTTATTTAAAACGTAATAATCATGGGTCGGTTTAGGTAGAGTTTTTCAGGACTAAATAACGACAGCGAAATCAACATAGTCTTCTAAAACTTTTTGCAGCGATTGATATAGTTTTCTAATACTTTTTTACCTCGTTGGAACATAAGACTGAATTTATTAAAATACTTTTTTTTGGTAGGTAATTTTACGTCATTTCGTACTTAAAAACTCTACGACGACTTACCTTTCATAGACTTTCGTGTGCATTCGGACAATTTTAATTAATTTGGGCTTTACTGATACGATTTGGAATAGAAAACTTTTAAGCTAATCGTTTGAAAGTTACGATTCAACAAACCGGTATCGTAGGTACAACACTACACAAAAAAGCTGGTATCATTATTTGTAATTTTGACAGTTGCATGTGTCAATCTAGTCTCTGAGATTAAAAAACGGACTATACAGATAATTTTATACAAAGGAGGTCATCAGAATCAGCCCAAATGATGTACCGTGGGTACACTTATTGAAAAAATACTCTGTATTACGCTGGTTAAAACTCTAGTCGTACTTTTTAATGTTGACTGGGGGATGAGAATAAAAACTTTTAATTTAAGAAAAATCACGCCATTTTGGCACACTATTATCTGTTTCGTAATGATTTCATAGTAAAAACTGTCAGTGTCAGTTTCGGAATGTTTAACGCACGCCATTACGGCAGATTATTAACAGTTTCATAATGATTTGATGGTAAAAACTATCAACTTGACAGCTGTCATGTACCTCTGGTACAAATTTGGGCTGAGTTGTATGGGCTTGTGATGACCTCCTTTAATACATTTTTAAACGTATCCAGTGATTAGGGGGTGTCCAGAGATGATAAGCCGGCCCTTTATTAGGCAAAGACATAAGGTGTACCGTGTGCAAGTTAAAAGATTGATGTTATTCTGATAAACATCTTGATACCCACCAACCCGGAGAATGAAGCAGCGTCTCCCACGATGCCCCTGTGCGCGGTGACAGTGACCAGCCCTTCGAGCGCCCGGGCGAGCTGCGGCCGCGCACACGGCGGCGCGCCGCGGATGCGCGGGGGCATGCCCGACACCAGCCACGCGTATTCCGCGCCGAACATGCCCAGTCTGAACGCCTGCGATCTCACAAACACCATATACTTACTACATAAACAGATTAAATGTCAATTTGCATTTTGTAAAGGTATATTTGGAAGACACGACAGAATAAATTAGAATTTTCTCAATTTTAGTATCACTACATATATTACTACTATGTATTATACTTTTTTTAAATGGTGCCTCGTGCTTCGTCGAGAACAAGGCAGAGAATTTGTCATATTATTGCTGACAAGAGACTAAAAAGTTCAAGCATCTTCTCTTGCATACTTACTTACTCAGAGCAAACAAGTATTTATTGATTTGCATTAAGTAGGTAGGTATTTTTTAATGCACTACGATCGCATTCAATAGTTCAGTTTATATACAAACTTTGAAGGCAACTCACCTCACAGAATATCTTCGGTATCATCTCCTGTGAGAAGCTGCCGATGATGATGCGAGTGTCTAGCTCCTGGTAATTATAGAAATAAGTTCTGAATTAGTTTTTTTTTATATCACTAAGGTGGTAAACAAGCATACGGCCCGCCTGATGGTAAGCGGTTACCATAGCCTATGGACGCTTGCAACACCAGGGGTATCACTCGCGCGTTGCTGACCCGAAAACCTCTTAGAGGTTTATGGAGCATTCACTGCGCCGACAGTTTGAGGGAATATTCCTCTTACATCCTTAGGAGCTCTGGCGACCTTACTCACTGCAGGAACACAACACACATTAAAGTGTGTTATTTGGCTGCAGTTTTCTGTAAGGTGGAGGTACTTCCCCAGATGGGCTGCTCCAGATTTGAGCCATAAATGGCTGTGCCCTACCTCTCTTAAAAAGTTAAGTTAACTTAGATAGTATAGCCTTTTAAAGATCGCAACATTATGGAAACTATTGATGTCAGATGAAGTTATAAAGAAACAGAAATTAACAGAATTTTAAATCGAACTCAGGAACTTGTTGTATCAGCCGCGTTTACGACTACTAAGTCAAGGCTAACGAGGGAGTGACAATTCACGTGTTTCAGATTTAAATTAAAAACAAACAGATATACGGTAGCATCTATAACTTAATAACTCCTGGTTAAGCTACTAATCTAAATTTCGTACAGACAATAAACCCGCAACATTTATTTAATTAATTTTTGATTTATGGAAGCCTGGGAATGCTTTTAGGAGTAATTTTAAAGTAGATATTGTGGGTTGTGGTTTTAAACAATAGCTAGGGAGAGTTGTAACAACTTTTCCTTTGAGGCCGTAACTAAACAATGTTGCTTTTTAAACTACCTTTATGAGATTACTAGCTTTCCGCCATCGGCTTCGCCCGCGTGGTCTGGTGATTTCTTATAACTTTCATCCCCTATTGCAACCTCTTACAGCCTTTTTTCGCATTAAAAAGTAGCCTTTGTCCTTTCGCAGGCTCTAGACTGTATCTGTACCAAATTTCATTGAAATCGGTTCAGTAGTTTTGGTGTGAAAGCGCGACAGACAGACAGGCAGAGTTACTTTCGCATTTATAATATTAGTAAGGATTTGCATCATCACAGTTTTTTTTTATTCTAGGATCTAGACGGTTTTGAACATGAATGTTGGTGGATAAGGGAAGAGGAAGACCTAAGAAAAGATGGATGGACTGTGTCAGGAAGGATAATATGTTGAATGACAAGATGATAGCTAATAGAGATTTATGGAAGAAAAAGACATACTGCGTCGACCCCGAGTGAATTGGGATAAGGGCACGAGAATGATGATGATGATGATCTAGACTACCTCATTGGTCTAGTCGTCGTAAGTGTGACTGCTAAGCTAGAGCTCTTGGGTTCGATTCCCGGGTCGAGAAATTTTTATTGGGTTTTCCTGTGAAATTCCGAGTAGCAGCTCGGAGATTTGAGTCCGGTTGATGACAATAGGCTGGTCCCCTATTACATGAGACGGGATTTTGGAAAATGGCTCGTTTTCTAGTATAGGAATTAATTCTTCTTCTTCGAAGTGCCTCTCCAATTATTACTGGAGGTTGGCTGTCATTTTGGAAAACTCCAGTCTTAATTAATTCTTAGGGCATTGTAATTTCAAATAGCAACAACAGTGATACATTAATTAATAAAGCAATAGATATACGAGTATATTACCTATTTTGAATAATGAAACACTTAACTGAGATTAAATCTTTTTTGTTGTACATTCAAATGCCTTATAGCAATATTTCTCTATTTACTTTATTCAGACTAAAACAAAAGGACATTGTTTTTGTTTTCTACACAGCTTGACAAAGAAAACTTGTTCAATTCAAGAGGACCTCGCTTGATTTATATTATAGTAGGTACTCGTATATACTAGTTTTCCGCCAGTGGCTTCGCCGGCGTGGTATGAGTATTTATTATAGCTTTTATCCCCTATTTAAAACCCTTACAGCCTTTTTCGTATTAAAAAGTAGTCTATGTCCTTTCTTAAGCTCTAGTCTATCTCTGGAACAAATTTCATTTCAAATTCAAATTCGAATTCAAAATATTTTATTTCAAATAGACCATATAAATAGGCACTTTTGAACAGTCAAACTAGATGCTCGGTTCCAAAAAAGTAGGACTTATGGAGAAGAGCCGGCAAGAAACTCCATAGTCACTCTTTTAAAAAAAGATAGACAGTAACATTTTTTTTGTTGTGAATAATATGAGTCTATTGCAGTTTGATGTGTAAGGATTAATAAAATAGAAAAGAAAATAGCCATAGCAGTAAGAGCTGACCAGTCCCGACAGACAGCACGCGTTCACGAGCATGACGTGTGTATCGGCGCCGTTTGACTCAACCATGTTATAGGGAATAAAAAGACCCGACACACAACGCCACCATCAGCAGAACATTTAAGTGAGCATGACAAACTCAAACTGCAGGGCTAGGCTGGTTTATATTATATTATATTATATTATACATCAATGGGTAACTAAAAAAACATCAAGGCCAGCAGAATACTCATACTTTACAGTTAATATTGTTCGTTTCTCAATACAAAAAAAGACAGTAAAATTTCTCAAATATAATCATAGTAAAAATAATCAATAAACATAATTAAATTTAAATCGGTTTAGTAGTTTTGGCGTGAACAGACAGACAGACAGAGTTACTTTCGCATTTATAATTTTAGTAAGGATGTCACCCGAGGATAGTCAGCTTAATCCCAACAGTGAAAGAATTTTTCAAAACGGTCCAGTAGTTACTTACGAAATGCATTCGAATATTACCTACGAAGACATTAAGGGTTTGTTTGAAAACTTCTGGATAGCCGCTAACTGCTGAATAAATAAAAAATGGAGCAAAAGGAGGTCATCGAAATCAGCCCAAATGATCAAGTTGACAGCTGTCATGTACCTCCGGTACAAATTTGGGCTGAGTTGGGCTTGGGACGCTTGGGCTTTTGATGACCTTCTTTGTATGAAATTACGTGCCAGTTAATTTAACAGGAACTTATCAGTAAGCTGTGCAACAGGCCCTAAGAATCTGAAATATATTAAAAATAATATGACGAGCGTAAAACACTACCTTTTTCCTAAAGTGGGGCAGAACTTAACGTTGATTTAAGATGGATGCCGTGCGTTTTACAAGCCCATTACAAGCTCGAAGTGAACTGTTTAGTTATTCAACGATAGTCAAAACTTTCTTTCACTTAAACATAATTTCGAAGCCAGCGAACCAAGTGAGTAGGTAAGTTCTCAACTTTTCTCCATAGAAATAAGCAATTTTAAACTTCCCCATTTTCAATGTTTAACTACATGGTACCGTCTTGAAGTCAATATAATTTGTCAAACTTTGTTCATTATAAGCTTGGCAGGATGTGGGTGTAGTCAATTACCTAGCGGCTCAATATATTCTCTATTATGTGGTAAATTGCTTTTAACGCCTGATGTTGGCGGATGTTGGGAATTGCTTGTTTTAGCTGATTGAGTGATAGACTGAACATGTTGCTCTTACTCATAATTAAAACTGTTTTACGTAGTAGAAGAGTGAAGACTGCTTCCACAATGGACAGAGATGGGTATGTTTTGGCTGATAATTACGCTAATGAGGATATGATTTCTAAAAATGATAATGATTTTGAAATAAAACTATTTTTTACGGGTTTTATCACTCTGAAACGTGGGGAATTAAATAATATCAAATTATCGCGATAAAATTCGTAAAAAATAAGTGTTTTTATTATTTAACCTTTATATATTTACATAATGTACAAATTCAATAAAAAAAAAATAACATTATCAGTTTAGTCTTCTGGGGCCCGCCCAGACGTTACCAGATGACAACGATGAGAAGTACTTTGACGCCTAGGTGCGGAAATTGTGTGTGTTTTTTTTATTGAAAAAGTAAGTAATTTAATTTCAAGTAAGTGTCATAGATCAGAATGAATAATGCAGTTTTTTATTTATGTATTATTAATAAAATATTGTTTATAAAAAATATAAAATGAATGAAGTATTACTACTGTAAATCTATACTAATATTATAAAGAGTAAAGGTTTGATTGTTTGTTTGTTTGCATAAAATAGGTTCCGAAAATACTGGACCGATATGGAAAATTCTATCACCATTAGAAAACTATGTCTTCAGCGAGTAAGATGCTATAATTTTTATGAAATATCCAGATCACGCGGGCGAAGCCGCTGGCGTAAAGCTAAGCTAAGCGAAATATAACTAGCTTTCCACCAGCGGGGCCTTATGATTTTTTTCTCCGTTTTTGCAACATTTTTGTTCGGGCTATCTAGCACTAAGACAATTTTTCAAATTGGTCCAGTAGTTTCGGAGCCTATGCAATACCAACAAACAATCAAATCTTTCCTCTTTATAATATTTTTATTAGTATTAGTATAGATATAGACAAACACTCTGAAATAAAAGTATTGAACTGAATATTATGTGATTGACAATTTTTGTACAAATCTTATATATACTATGGAACTATAAATGTCTCTGCATGACATTATGGCTCGAAACACATAGCCACATTGAATTAGTCGTATCTAGGTTGGCTCTAGTTTTGGCCTCAATTGGACAACCCTCAACTTCGCTCGTGTTGTCACAATCAATCTGTATTGATTGATTCGGTTGACGAGGCAAGTTGCAACAGGGCCTTTAGACAAGTTGCAATTCTACATTCGAGTCGACAAACGAATAGAAACAAAATGTATAGAAATGACATACTTTAGACAAATCGGGCTGTCACTGATGTCATATCCATAAATTTTCTGTCTATTCGTTTGTCAATTCGAATGTCAAATTGCAACTTCTCTAGTGGTCAGTTGACGAGTAGCTGGGAGTATCTTGGCGTGTAGATTATGCAGGATTTATTAAGGAGTCTTTAACTGTAGTTGTTTATCATCATCAATCCATTTGTTGTCCTACTGAGCACGGTTCTTACATCATGAGACGGGATACGGGACGGGTGTTCTACTCTCCATAACGCATACGAGTGGTACGCTTGCGGACCGCGACGCCCGGACCCTCTTCCCTGTCCATTTACATCTTTTACCTTAAGTTGTTGCAGCTGTTCCTTAAAGTCTGACTCCGCGAAGGTGATAGAAGCCGCGCAGGTGATGTTGGCAGCCTCAAGCTGGGTCACCAGCTCGTTGACAGCCAGCGAGTAGATCTCCTCGTTTTGAGAGAAGGCGGTCACTGTGTCCCAGCCAAATTGCCTGATGGAGAAAAACGTAATGTAATCATTGATAGGAATCTTGTAGGTCAAGTTTATGAGATTCCTATAAAATAATTAACATACTGTAGCGACATCTATTGAGTTACATAATACAATCACGCCTGTATTTCGCGAAGGGTTGGGCAGAGGTGTACTAATGTACAGCCGCAGTTCACTGGTATATTTAGGTTTAAAGTAATAAATAGAGGCGGACGAGTTGAACAACGAGCACAGCAGCCGTCTCCATTAGCACCCAATTAGTTAGGTAGTTATACTGATAAATACTAGTATGCAATTACATGTGAATTGTATTAATTATGTATGTATGTAGTTAATGAACATAGACGAAGCGAAAGTGGTGTGCCAGGATCGTAGCAAGTGGAAATCTATAGTCTCTGCCTACCCCTATGGGAAACAGGCGTGAAGCTATGTATGTATGTAATTATAATTTCAAGTGAATAATTATTGGCCAGTAAAATATATATCATCGTGTCAACCTAAATTTAGTATATCTCATTTAAAAATCCTTACGTGACGCGAAACTGAGGTATGGAGTTCTAATCTCATAAAGGCTGTTAAATTATTACATTAAGATCACCACGCAGGTCTTCGTGAGAGAAATAACGAGTTATATAAATTTTATTGATAAAAATGAAGATCTAGAAATTAATATTTATAGGCATATTTTCAAATAGGTTATCAAAGACGGTTTAATAGGAAAATATAAAATTGCTTGCAGTCGCTCAAGCATCTTCCATACTTCGCACCCTTTATGATCGAAGCTCTTCAAGATCCAAATCAAAGTCGCACAAGATGTACTCGATAGTACTCAGGTACCTAAGTCCAAAGGCACCGTACCTATCGTGGCGTCCTGCTCTCGACATCCTAACAATGCGCAGGAAATTATTTGTAACACAGAAATATTGGTAAAAAAGAATTTTATTTTTCTCGACAGTTTGAGGGTACCCTCAAATGGTTACGGTGATAAGTAAGGGGATGAAAAGGAAAAAAATAAACGGATTTATATTCGAAGTATATATAATTTAGCTATAAACATACTCCTTATCTTTTTCCAACTATGTTGGGGTCGGTTTCTACTCTACCCAGATTCGACCATGAAATAACATTTTCAGAAATATGTCTGTCTGTATCTCTGGTGGTTTCGAAATTAAACAATAATTTTCTAATTGTTATAAACTAGGTTCACCCAGACTGTGCATTCCGGTATCTAATTCCAATTTTTCGTGCACAAATTCAATCTTTGGTCAGCGAATCCTCAAAATAATAATAATTTAGTTCATACTTTAATTATTTTCTCTAGTACGAAAATTATGCTGAAGATCGGAATTGTGTTTGTGACGTCATTCACACGTAGGATCATAAAATCTCCCAAATTTAAACAATTTAAAGCAGTGACGCTTAGCTTAGCGAGTTTACACCATAACACGTACCCATTTCTAAATCGGTTTAGTCGTTTTGGAGATAAATGAGAACATTTGTTTGTGCACAAACAACCTCTAAATGCATTCACACAGTAACACAAGAAATGAGCAGCAGGTTACAGTGACGTGTTTTCATTAAAACTAGTTCCATAAAATACTAGTTCTTTAACAAATCTAGATGAACTAAGAAACCGTAATACAGTCAGTTCAATTTACTTTCCCGCTGTGAACTTTACGAGACAAATTAGTTTTTGAAACTGATGTTGTTGTTCTACTTTTTAAACATGCTTGTTAATTTGTTTAATAACTTGTTTTTATAGTAAGTCCAAAGAAATAACCAGGTTTTTGTTTTATTTTATTTAAAAAAAACAGCTACTAATATTCGTGTTCATCAACAACCTTTTTTTATTGTCTCATTGAGAAGGGTTAGGTTGTAGTCCACCACGCAGCCTTGTGCAGGTTGGCAGACTTCACATGCCGTCGAGAAAATCTCGCAGGCATGCAGGTTTCCTCACAATGTCTTCCTATAAGTACACACGAAAAGTCAGAGGTGCGTGCCTTGGATTTGATCTCGAGACCGACAATCCAATGTGTAATGGTCAAATTCATAAGGCTTTCTACACTAATACATCATCATCCTCCTAGCCTTTTTCCCAACCATGTTGGGGTCGGCTTCCAGTCTAAACAGATGCGGCTGAATATCAGTAATTTACACAAAGCGACTGCCATCAGACCTCCGCAACCCAATTTCTGGGTAGGTAATACCGATATTCGAAGGATAGACTGGTCCAGACTTTTGGGTTTCTGACTACCACTAACGATTGTCATAGGTGTTCGTATGACAATCGGGACCGACGGCTTTACGTGCTCTCCGAGGCACGGAGGGGTCTCGATGTGTTAAGAATGGTCACCCATCCACTGATTGACCTCGGCAAGCGTAACAGAGCAGTTAACCTTGCAGATACTAATACATTCCTATGCTAATATTATAATACATGCCCAAAACATGATCACTTAAGTTTTTAAAATTTGCCGTCTCTGTGTTGCAGAACAACGCATTTTTTTCCTCAGGGGCCAGCAGAAACTACAGACCGCAATAAAAAGGCTAACATGTTAGTTTAAGCACAAATAGATAAAAATAAATAAATAAAATATCTTGGGACATTTTACACAGCACCATCTAGTCCCAAACTAAGCAGAGCTTGTACTATGGGTACTAGACAATGGATATAATACTTATACATTTTTTTTTGTAAATACATACTTCTAATAATATAATATATAAGAAACACCCAGACAAACACAAACACCTAAGTTCATCACATAAATGTTTGTGTCTTGTGGGAATCGAACCCACGGCCTCATGATCAGCACTCGAACCGCTAGACCACAGATGTCGTCGTAGATTTATCGTGCGTGCTTTTAAAGTAAGTAGGTTGAGTTGAAGGTAGCTTTTAGTGTAAGGAACCCAAGCTTAAGAATGCTACACACGTGTTAAATATAATGAATCCAATTAGTCCAGTTGGGGAGGGATAATGGCAG
Source organism: Acronicta psi (assembly GCA_946251955.1). Taxonomy (NCBI): domain Eukaryota; kingdom Metazoa; phylum Arthropoda; class Insecta; order Lepidoptera; family Noctuidae; genus Acronicta; species Acronicta psi. Next base: position 13,643,238 of record OX276475.1, on the reverse strand, counting down.
CGGTAATGGTACACTTATTATATTTAATAGGTAAAAATAATTATGAAAGATTTTGTTCTAATTAAAATGAAGAATGTATTTATTTTCTTTTGTATCAATTGTATCTTTGTTAAAATCTTTTTTTATCGTAATTGGTACCGTTATTAAATTTCATGAATATAATGATTGATTATTTTAAATTAATTTAGGCATCACGTTAATTGCTACGATTACGGTAGACATTGTAGCTAACATAGTGACGTAGTTTTCGTAGCGACGTAGCGTTGCTGTAGCTTTAGCTACGTCGTAGCAACTACGTAGTCGATGCAGCGTTAATTGCTAAGATTACGATAGACATTGTAGCCAACATAGTGACGTAACTTCGTAGCGGTCGTAGCGACTTAGCGATGGTAGCGTTGTTGTAGCTTTAGCTACGTCGTAGCAACTTCGTAGTAGATGCAACGTTAATTGCTACGATTACGGCAGACGTTGTAGCTAGCATAGTGACGTAGGTTTCGTAGCGATCGTAGCGTCGCAGCGATCGTAGCGTTGTTGTAGCTTTAGCTACGTCGTAGCAACTACGTAGTAGATGCAACGTTAATTGCTACGATTACCGCAGACGTTGTAGCTAGCATAGTGACGTAGGTTTCGTAGCGATCGTAGCGTCGCAGCGATCGTAGCGTTGTTGTAGCTTTAGCTACGTCGTAGCAACTACGTAGTCGATGCAACGTTAATTGCTACGATTATGGTAGACGTTGTAGCCAGCATAGTGACGTAGGTTTCGTAGCAATCGTAGCGTCGCATCGATCGTAGCGTTGTTGTAGCTTTAGCTACGTCGTAGCAACTTCGTAGTAGATGCAACGTTAATTGCTACGATTACGGCAGACGTTGTAGCTAGCATAGTGACGTAGGTTTCGTAGCGATCGTAGCGTCGCATCGATCGTAGCGTTGTTGTAGCTTTAGCTACGTCGTAGCAACTTCGTAGTAGATGCAACGTTAATTGCTACGATTACGGCAGACGTTGTAGCTAGCATAGTGACGTAGGTTTCGTAGCGATCGTAGCGTCGCATCGATCGTAGCGTTGTTGTAGCTTTAGCTACGTCGTAGCAACTACGTAGTCGATGCAACGTTAATTGCTACGATTATGGTAGACGTTGTAGCCAGCATAGTGACGTAGGTTTCGTAGCAATCGTAGCGTCGCATCGATCGTAGCGTTGTTGTAGCTTTAGCTACGTCGTAGCAACTTCGTAGTAGATGCAACGTTAATTGCTACGATTACGGTAGACATTGTAGCCAATATAGTGACGTAACTTTCGTAGCGTGGTAGCGATCGTAGCGACGTAGTCCCTTTAGCTACGTCGTAGCAACTACGTAGTCGATGCAAGACAAATACCTCTTAACCACTTGTTTAGTGCAAAAAAGAGAAGAAACATGAAAAATATCTACTTCATTAGTTTTACGGTTGCGACCACGACTGCTGAGCCAGGGGACCTGGGTTCGTAAGTCGAGCAAAGTTATTGTATTTTATATGAAATTGTCTTCGTGATTATAGGGGAGAATTGCCATTAATTGGGCGCAAGTCTAAACTTGGAGCCGATGACCTAAAACCTACCGGAGAATGTGTATAGTATGCAATATCTATATCAATATTATAAAAAGGTAACGTTTGTGAGTTTGTGAAGTTGTATTCTTTAGATATACTGAATCAATTTTGAAAATTCTTTCTCTGTTAATAAGGTACATTATCTTTGAGTTCTATAGATTTTCGCAGTAGGCAGTGGCTCAGCTCAGTCCCCGACGTTGCTGATGTCGTCGCCGATGGTAAGTGGTAACCACCAGCCATGTTCTGTTTCCACTTACCATCAAGTGGGCCACGTGCTCGCCTGCCACTGTAAGCAATAAAAAAAAGCGAAGCGAGGGCGGATCGCTAGTTTTATTATAAAATACAACTCACCTGATGAAGGCAATTCTGGCAGGGTTGTGTGAGGAGTCCGGCGCGACGGTGCGGCAGAACAGAGGGAACTCCGTCCTGTCACTCAGAGCTGGAGATGTGGAGCCGAACGATACCTGTACAGTGAACCAACGTTAGAATAATAGTAATTGTATAATTCATAAAAATAATTACTTTAAAAACCTAGTGTTTCTTATTGTGAACTGTATATATATCTCAAGTGAACTGTACTCTATTATTGAGAAATAAATGTTAATTATTGAGAAATAAATGTTAATTATTGAGAAATAATGTTGTTATTAGTGAGAAATAAACCGTTATTTATTTGTGTTTTAAGTATTTATTTAGGTATTAAATAACTAAAAATTTTAAGTATTGTTTGTTTATCATTTATTTAATAAATATCTAAATAAATACTTAAAATTTTATTAAATATTCATATTTTAGTAAAATTTACTATAATATTTACTTAAACATAATACATATAACTTTTACAATAAATATTTACATAAACATTCTCAAAATAAATCGTTACATAACTCGGTACAAAATATACTATAACACTTACATACTTAATATAAATATTATAAATTAAACAGAATCTCCTTATTAATAGGCTGGCCACCTCTGATTAGACTCGGAGAATTCTGTCCGTTTGTTTCATAACCATGCGAACGAGGCCTAAATCAACAACTAATTAAGGCCGACATCATTAATAATAATCAGTGTATTACGATAACATTACAGTGAACACTCGACGATGTGTGAAATTAATGAGTATATGATTGATAATCCTTCTCCTAGGGTTGTGATTATACCCCACGGTGGTATTAACATTCATCCATTTTTTCCCAAAATCTTTTCTTAGTGGATGCCTACATCATGACAACTAGATATCTGTGTGCCAAATTTTAGCCCAATCCGTTGATCGATCAGTCAGCCAGTCAGTTTCTTACTTTATACACCAGCGGCTTCGCCCGCGTGTTTATTAAATTATAACGTATTTCAGCCCCTCCTGTCAACCCCTTACAACCCGTTTTCGTATTAAAAGTAGCCTATGTCATTTTTCAGGCTCTTAGACTATATGTGTAGTTTAAGCGTGAAAGCGCGACAGACAGACAGACAGAGTTAGTAAGGAAGTAAGGATAATAGGATTATAGGCTAGCTGGGAGAGGCTTTTGCCCAGCATGGAGGCTGTTTGGCTAATAGAAAATATAACGTAATAAACCTTTTTTTGGCACAGTGATTATGAGAACTGGATTGGAAATTCCGGACTTAGGGGAGGCCTGTGTGCGATAGAAAGTATAGGGACACGAAAGCTACGTAACAAATTTGTGGCAGCCCTATCTCGGGCTATTGTTAAAGCTTAATTGATACAATTGTAATATGAAAGATACGCTTTACCACAATTGGTTATGATTGGATATTAATTAATTATGTCTAAGACATATTTTCTTCATTTTTCTCTCGAAGGAGAATTCACGCTGAACCGCTTCTTGAACTAGATGGTGACACCCCCTGACTAGAAAGCTTAAAAATTCTTAGAGAAATTCTAATGACAATGTACACACATTGTCTATTGAATTTCTCTAAGTATCTCAGATTACTTTTGGTAAAGAAGATGACCACTTCTGTTCGATTTAAATTTGTTTTCAAAGTGTCGAAAACCGGTCTTTAAAACTAGTATTTCTATCACAGTGTAATCAAATCAAATAATACTTAGTAGCTACCTACTATTTTACATCATAACATAATGTAATTCAACGCACAAAAGTGCAAATTACTATTCAGTGCAAATTTACTAGCCATTGTAACGTGTGATTGAATGGAATCACTTCTTCTCACTAGTAATACGATTACAAGCAAAACAAACCTTCCCAAAATTCAAATATTGGATTTACGATCTCCCATACAAATAGATTTCAACTACACTTCGAAATTGAACTCTATTCATATCACTAGTAAGTTTGAAAATCGTGTGTAGTTGGTATAGGTCTCGGATGTGTCCTATAGAGGCAAAATCGAGTTGTCTATGTAGGCTCCGTTCGTTTGTTAGACTTGACGTCGACGCCGGTAACAGGTAAGTACCGGATTCAAGCGGATACAACTGGTTCAAACTGGTTTAAAGTGGCTATAGTTAGTTCGTGACTAATTTGAGGGTACTTGATATTGATGTGGGTATTTTCGTTATGAAATGAAAATAAAAACGGATGTTATATAAATAAAATAAATATTTTTGGATATTTTACACAGCGCAGAGCTTGTACTATGGGTACTAGACAATGGATATAATACTTATATACTTTTTTTTGTAAATACATACAAATAGTGAACGAACCAGACAAACAGACACATTCATTACATAAATATTTGTGTCCAATGGGAGTCGAACCCACGACCTCATGATCAGCAGTCCGGTACCACCAGACCACAGACGTCAAATTGACATTTTCAAATCGAAAGAAAGAAAGAAATTTACTTAACACAGCTTGCACAAGACACCCAATTTTTTTTTATTTTTATTATAACAATAGAAGCAGCATGATACAATATAAAAATAAACACAGATAATTGGATGTTGATTGGTTGGCAGTGTGTGGCCGAGCGGCCTACAGGCTGTGGACAGTGGCCCCCTGAGGGCACCCATCTACCAGGATCCTACCTGGCCAGCTCCTTGAGCCAACGCTCCCGTGGTTATAAGACAAGGGAAGGCAATTGCGTTTTATTATCGACTAGCCTTTCCCCGTGATTTTGTTTCCGAAGAAGTTCAGTTTTCCTTCTCGTTTTTGCAACATTTTTAATTGATACTCCTCTCCTATTGGTCGTAGCGTGATGATATATAGTTTATAGTCTTCCTCGATAAACGGGCTATCTAACACTGAAGGAGTTTTTAAAATCAGACCGGTAGTTCCTGAGGTTAGCGCGTTCAACCAACCCAACAAACTCTTCAGCCTTATAAGTATAGATACATGAGACCGGAGGGTGTCGGGTTCCAGGTGGCAGACAATCCACGAAGATTTTCTGCACAACAAAATTGTCTTCTTGAATGACAAAAAGATGCAATATGTTCTGTGGGCGATATTGCCACTTTTGCCGTCTCATATACCACACAAGGCAATATAGCAAGAAAGAATATCTCTTGTTTTAGGTTAATCTTTTGAAGGGATACCGAGGATGTCTTAGGATTAGTTAAATGAACGTCAAGGTTTTCACGCCCCATGGAATTGTTCAATCAAGCAAGAATTAATTCTCAAAAGGGATAACGTTGTTTCGTACATACCATCACTCCTATATTCCCCAAAGGGGTAGGCAGAGGTGTGCGTGACGTGTGTGTGAGGTGGTATGTTTAGGTCCCATGTAGGGGGCGAGTCTATTGCCTAGAGTCTATTGCCATCAACCGGGCACAAATGCAGACTCCGAGCTGCTACTGGGAATTTCACAGAAAACCCAACAACACTTTGCTCGACTCGGGGATCGAACCCAGGGCCTTTAGCGTAGCAATCGCACTACCACTAGATAAACGAGGCAGTTGTGTCGTATCAAAAAAATTTTGCGTTGATGCCTCAGAGTCAACAACTTTGTTACTCTCAGGAAAATGGAACGGCTATCGGCGAAAATACACTGTTAGTTGAAAAATGTTATTTTTTTGACGCCAACGTGTGTGAGCAAGCGAAAATTGACGTGTCACTCGCTACACGGCAACGCTTTGAAAGAAAACTGATTTCAAATACGGACCCCGAAAGATATTGGAAATGTTTATGAATGGACCTGCTTTTACCCGACTACAGAAAAGTCAGGGTAATAAGTTTAACATTTTATGTATGTATAAGTGTTTTGTTCGATCGAGCTCAAAAAGTACTGATCAGATTATGAAAAATGTGTTGATTTTTACGATAACATGAATTCGAGAAGCCAGAGATGTGTGTCCTGGATTTTTTGGATAACCGTGGACGGCAAACCAGCGCTTGACAAGGCTTTAATTATTTCATGGAAGGATCCTTCAGTTTCGGTTTTATCCACAGCCTGAATCTATTCACTGCTTTGTATAGGCTTCACCTTATGCAACTATTCCTGTCTTATGCTAATCTCAACCACGTGTGACCAATGAATTTCTTGATGTCATGGATCCACCTCGCTATCGGACGCCACACATTCCTTCCCGTCATTGTTCTCTAATCCGATATAGTGCGGCTCCATCAAACATTACCATTTACCAAGTCTATGTCCTGCCCAACTCCACATGAATCTACTATCCAGTCTCACATACATAATAGACTTTTATTCGATACCGAAAATCAGCATTTAAACCTCAATTTTGTAATTTGATTCCGAGCATGGTGCGCGTCTTAGCTCTCTGTGCAAGTTCTATGCCCTAAGTTTTATGTACCTAGCCTATATTGCAATGCTTACAAAAGGCCGCTAAGTCATATGTAATAAGATAAAATGTAACACCAATTTATAATCACGTATGCAATAAATCTTATGATTTTGATTACTGCAGTGTAGGAGCTCACCTTACCATTTATGTATTTAGTATTAAGCTCAGTGAGTTAGAAGAGTTTCTGGGGCAGAAACGTTCTTGAGCGGAGACCACGCACCAGAAAACGCAGTGTGGGGACACCTTCCAACGAGATGGATCAACGACCTGGTAAAGGTCGCTGGGAGTCGTTGGATTTGGGCGGTGTGCGACCAGTCCCGGTGGAAGTCTATGGAAGAGGCCTTTGTTCATCAGCCAAAAGAGGTCCTTTTTAGACTTTTAGAGAGTTTAATATACACATCTGACATCGAAACCATCACGACGTATTATCATGTGACACTTTCAAAGCCCCACATTGCACCCTCCTTTGAATTTACTAAAAATCCTTACCTGCACAATGTTCCAGTAGGGGACTATTTTGGCGATGCTCTCGGTGACCTCGGAGCAGGCCGTGCCGAGCAGCATCACCATGCGGGACTCTCGCTCCGTGTACAACGCGTGAAAGAAGCGGTCCACCCCTACTCCAGGGTCGCACTGGGGAATAATAATTTATCTATTTACCAGCTGTTGACCACGGCTTCACTCGCATTCTACAAGGTTTTTTAGTATCCTATGTGTTATTCTTATGTTGTATGTCTGTGTTATTGTTTCATCAATTTCCGTTCAGCCGATCTTGCGTTAAAGAGAAACAAACATCCATCCATCCTTATAAACCATTTAGTGGCACTAGAAATATAACCTAAATTTCAACTCTCTACCTATTACGGTTCATAAGATATAGCTCGCTGACTGACAGACGGACAGACGGATAGCGGAGGCTTAGTAATAGAGTCCCGTTGGCACCCTTCGGGTACTGAACCCTAAAAATTACCTTCGTATCATTGGTGATGAGATGCAGCTTGTATCCTGGCAGTAGACGTCGTTTGTTAACATGGTCTACCGCCAGCCTTGCCGCAGCCAGCTCGGAGACACCATCAGCTCTCGGGGCGTCTCCTACTGACAGCTCGAAAAGGCCCAGGATGGAGACGACACGATTCGACTTGGTCTTCCGAAGATCTGCAGAGAAATGGCCTACTTAGTCATGTGATCATTGGAGGTAGCTCACTAAGATAAAATAAATAACACAACATACGCATGTATTCCCCGAACTGTTAGGCAGACATGTACAGTGATGAGCAAAAAGTGCTAAAGCAATTTTTTTTAGAATGAACGATTGCAACTTTGAGATAACACCAACGCCACTATAGAATTGGTTCGCAAATTCTGTGTTCGTAATTTTACAAAAGTTCTATTAGTACTTTAGCAGAAAATCGCTTTAGCACTTTTGTTAGTGTTTGAACTCCTACAGTTCGCCGGTATATACCGGGACCGATATATAATAAGATGTGAGCATACGGTCAACCGGGAACAAATCCAGACTCCGAACTGCTACTAGAAATTTTTCAGGAAAAGCCCAGGACCGCTAGCTTAGATGCCAACGCTAACAATTTGTGGGCAATAGCTGTTTATAGAAATATTTTGCTAAGTTAGCGTGCCAAAACACAATTCATCACGTAAACACATGGACCCCTTACATAATATATTTGACACGATTTATGTTATAGGTACCTCCATCCCTTACAGAATATGATACTTCGTGTTAATCCCAAGCGGATGGCACCAGTTGGTATTTTGTTCCAGTTTTAAAGGGGAAAGCTATATTCGGAGTCCTCTTTAACCTTTTTCAAAAAGGAGGAGGTTCTTTTTTGTGTGCATGTTATGCTGTCTTTGCCGATCTTGACCTGTTTTTTTTGTGTCTGATAAAATAAAGTCCCTAATTGGTCCTATTTATATTTGGTTAGTATATGACCATGGGTTTTAAAGATACATGACAAAATGCTTGAACTCAGAATGTCATTGGTCATAGCATAGGTATTTATTATTAAGAGCGTTTAAGTATTCATACCAACATTCATTTTCAAAAGATAATTGGAAATTATTTTAATACAACTATCTTTTTGACATTTTTATCGTTAGTGGTAGTCAGAAGCCTAAAAAGCCTGACAACCAGTCTTTCCTTCGGATATCGGTATTGCCTAGAAATTGGGTTGCGGAGGTCTGATGGCAGTCGCTCCGTGTAAAATACTGATATTCAACCGCATCTGGTTTGACTGGAAACCGACTCCAACATGCTTGGGAAAAAGGCTAGGAGGAAGAGGAAGTATCTTTTTGACATTATGTGAAGTATATGCTTACTCGCACTAGGCTAGCGTGGTGGTCCTTAGCCCAACCCCTCCAATTCTGAGAAGAAACCCTTGATTCAGTTGTAGAACAGTTAATGGGTTGATGATGATGTTTTCGTCAGTATTCATAGTTTAATCAAGGGCAAGCTAATTCTAATGATAAACCCCCTTACATAATGCCACAAACACCATCAACCAACACAATTAAATTGCTTATAACCTTGTAGAACCTATATTGCCCCAATTGAACAGTTCCTCAAAAACAACACTAAGAGACTGGGGGAAGGCGAGTGTAATATTAGACATGAAATATATGCGAACAAAAGGACCATTCTGATATCATTTTGTAGCGCCACGGCTGACGCATTAGATTTACAATGTCGTCGTCGTCTCCCCATTTATATATTTACAATAATGTACTGTCAGTTAAATATAGTATCAAACTATCGACCTTCATTTAGTTAACTTCTTCAATTATAAACCCCACAATTTTGATCATATTTTATTGATCCGATGCTTTGATGGGATTAAAACACAAAATCAATACCAATGATTATTTATTTTAGTTGATATTTATTTATTTGATTTTGTATTAAATATTTCATGGTGGTATTTTTATTAAATTGAGAACGTCATTAAATATTTATCTGGACGCTTACATGAAGAGCTTCCTTACGAAAGACCAGGGATGTAAAATTTGGTCCTTCGGTACTAATCTAGATTGTGGCAACCATACTCGCAGCCTCTGGCGTCACCCGTGATTCACTGCAGAGCCATGTTATGTTTTAATTCAAACCGTTGCTATGTTATTGTAAAGTCATTGAACGTGGAGTAATTATGGTGGATTGAAATTAATTAAGATTGACGCTCGTTTGCAACAATAGTACCTTTGAAATGTCTGTGTGGGTTGTATGTAATATGTAATGTTGTTATATCGAATAATGAACGCAGATATTCTATCTCATCAGATATCTTGTGGTGTAATATTTACTGTGGTAAAGTATATGATTATTTCTCTTCGCTATGACCACTTCCACGTAGATATTTGAAATGTTGCCACCACAGTAAAATTATAATCGGTGTTTATTTTACTGACCTAACTAGATGAACACGACCGCGTAGTGTCTTTATTTAGAGGGTGGGGAGGTCAGGGGGTGTAACCCCTAAATCCCCCCCTGGGCACGCCGAAGTATTGCACCTTTCGTTTGAATTTACCAAAGAGTTTTAAGCAGATGTACACCTGCGGTAGTATGTTTTTACGTCCTATGTAATTGGGTGCGAACTCGTTAACAGAGTACAAATTTAAACTGCGAGCGTCTATTAATTTTTTTATACGAATCCGATATTAATTTGCTTGACTTACCAAATACATTTGAGGAGCTTGACATCTATGTATGTTCTTCTGGATAACAGGACCAATTTTCTAATGCATATTTTTTATATCTGACGCATTCTAAAGCTGATTTTATTCATGTTTTCAAGTAAAATTGTAAGCTGTGTGGGTGTTCTGCACGTGTCGCGTGGGCTGCCCATCGTTTTGAATTAGTGCCGTTTCTAGTGAAAGGATTTAAGCTTATTTAGGTTACACGTTCCTCGAACAATAGTTTTTTTTAAAGTTTATTTTTCGTTGACTCATTAGTTTAGTGGTCACAAGCGTACGCTCATGGTCCTGAGGCCCTCGATTCTCATTGGAGCAGTGTTTATGATTTTTTTTTTGAAATCTTCAGTAACAGTTTTGATTTGTTCCCATAAATTACTTAATTCCATAATAATAGTAAATATACTGGCGAACTATGTGAATACGTTAGCACAAATATGTTTAACGCCTCGAGGAATACGGCCATGATGGTATGTTATTTTTATCTTTTTAAGACAATCATGGATACATTTTCTGAGATTTATTTAACTACTACATAATATGTGCCCAGGCCCAGGCTATATTCATATCACAAGCCATGGGAATTATCCCGAGATTGCGAAAACTGTTACCCTGTAGGTACCATATCGATCAGATCAGCTTGTTAACAATATAGCCATTTCCACGATTTTCGCCTAACAACCGTCTCCACAAGGCCTTTGAACAATGTTTTGTTTTCATTTATTAGTAGACTGCTCCGGTCGCCTAAGCCGCCAAAAGATATCCTTTGAAAGCACTACAAGGATTAAGTTTCTCTATCGTACTCAGTAGGTACCATAACAAAGGAAGAGGATTTTATTTCTATATAACATAGTAGCTTTCCGCCACCGGCTTCGTCCTCGTGGTCTGGGTATTTCTTATAACTTTCATCCCCTATTTCAACTGCTTACAGTGCTTTTTTCGCATTGAAACGTAACCTATGTCCTTTCTCAGTCTCTAGACTATCTGTGTACTAAATTTCATTTAAATCGGTTCAGTAGTTTTGGCGTGTAAGCGCGACAGACAGATAGACAGAGTTACTTTCGCTTTTATAATATTAGTATCTTGCGTGAAATCTGGAAGACTTTCGATATGATCTCTCTTGATATTCGCACTATATAATGTTTATTTTGTTGAAAGAGATGGTATTGTAGAGACTACAAAGGTCGCTACCAATATTTGAGATATTACTGGCCGTTAACAAGCATTCGTATTATGATTGCAATAACTGACGTAGAATGTTATAGAGTAGTTGTGTCACCGACACGATGACATGTTAACTTGATTGAGTGCTCCCAATAAAAGTCTATTAACAATAAAATAATCTTGTAAATTATTAATACCCTAACCCGGTACTGTGGAGGACCTGTGGAGAGCCTCCACAGTATCATCAACGGTCCTCTCAGAATGAGAGGGATAAGATCGCTTTCCTGCAGTATAGGTATACAAATTCTACTTATTAGACATGACAAATCAGGATTGCATGCGGGCCCATGTTTCGGACACATCTGACTATAACACTGATAGGCGGACTGAAATTGCTGCCTTTGTGGAGTGATTCATCTGATAGGTACAAGTATTGTACAGTTCTCGCCAAAGTTATTGTCCGGGTTGAAGTTGGCACGAGCTAACTTTAACCAGGCCGCAAAAATCTAAGAATGAAAAATATTGGATTAAAATGATTTAAAACGACAGCCTACGACTTGAGCTTTCGTTTATGTTTATTAAAATCCAATATTTTTCTCTTTCCGATTTTTACGGCCGGGTTTGAAGTTAGCTCGTGCCAACTTCAACCCGGACAGTAAGTTTGGCGAGGACTGTAGATAAAACAGTACTACAGTGGAAGCACTAAATATTGTAAAGAAGTTTTATAAATAATTTAAAAAGGTTGGACCGTTTTAAATTCAATGTTAATATAAAATAAAAGCATAGATTATAATATACTAAATCTATGAGTTTAAGTGAACAGCTATTTGTTTAAATAGTATTTCTGAATCGATGTTGTGCAACCAATGAGGTTGCATACATCAATTTCAATGTAAAACCTCCTTTGATTTTTGTTATTTCATTATCTGTGGCTTTTCGCTCGTAGCTTTGTTCGCGCGGACTGCTGAAGCAGAAAATTTGAACTTAGCTTGCTGACGTTGCTTTAAAATAATGAGAAATAAAACAAATATTGGCGGATCCAGTTGGCTAATAAGGCCAGAACGAGTTATCCTCTGAAATAAATTCTTATTCGGCACTCATAGCAGAGTTTTAGCAATGTAAAGCATTATAATTCATCAAATGTAGCTATTTTAGCCTTGCTAGTATTGTGAAAGTAAAGTAGGTAGATAAAAAGTCATATTTCTTTCCAAAAAGTTTATTTTTGCCAGCAGTTTTAATTTGGCAGTGGCAGTAAACTTTTTATTTGAAACCTTTTTTATAATCTCTAATAAATATGGCTTCAATAACACCACAGAAACCGATAGACTTATCCATCTGATCCAACCATAGTCTAACATGGGTTAAGCGCATCCAGAAAATACCGCTTAAGTTCCTTATAAAAACATGTACAGCCCTATTTAAACATGACCCGTATTCTTTACATTCAAAGGTTATAAAATTATAATACAAACTACCTACATACTTAAGGCGCATCCATCAGGCTCCGAGACCTTCGGATCGCATTATATAGTTCACAATTCGTGTATGGACATTAGGACCAAATGTGGATTTATGAGGATGGATATTAAAAGATCATCACACACGTGCCCTTTATGGAATATGTATTTTTATGATTATATTGCTTTGCGTTATGTTAGGTTTATTTATTGTTGCCGTGACCCATCTCAAAATATAATACGTTATTATTAGAAAGAGCTAGGTTCCTTGCTCGGATAAAAAGTTTTTTTATCAGAAATGTCTAACGTACAAGTAAGTAGGTACATTTTACATAAATGTATATTTCATACTGTGGGCAAAAGTTGCCACAAATTGGATCCCACACGAAATGAAGCGACAGTGTGGTCGGCCCAGACGGAGGTGGCGTGACGAACTCGACTCCCACGAGAGAGACTGGATCCTTAAGGCAACAGACAGAGTGGTATGGAATCAGGGAAGGGAGACCTTTTCCCAGCAGTGGGACAAAGTGGGCTAATAAAAAAAAAACGACTACTTACTACTTACTACTTCAACCAGTGGCTTCGCCCGCATGATCTGGGTGTTTCTTATAAATCATACTCTATGTTGCTCAGTAGCTCTACTAGTAGAAGTTTTTTTTAAATAAGCCGAATAGTGTTTGCGTTAAATCGTAACAAACAAACAAACCAAACAATTAAATCCTCCCTTTTTATAATATTAGTCTAGAATCCGTAGGTTTCAAAAATTTCCCTGAACAATAGTGTCAACACATTTCTCTGTCAGATGTGTTTTTCTGACACTATGTAACCGGCTTTTTGAGCCATTTTTCTTTAAGTTATGGTTCTCTATTTACCCTCTCTGAGTATAATTTATAATTTGGGATTCAAGCTCAATAAATTGCCAGATTTCAATTTAGTTAAAGTGCAATCGAGCAAGGATCTAGTTTGACAAAACCCGAAGCTCGTCAACGTCATCAAGTCTTTCATGCAGAATAAGTGAAATTTTACTTGCAAATGAAACGAATCAGCATTTTAAGTCAACATATTTAAGGGATTTCAGTAGATATTTTATCCGATTGATTTTTAATTGAAATTTTTTATGCTTAGCTTTAGCTATTTGCGAAAATCTGCAAATGTGTACCTAGCTCTAGCCTAAATGTTTTGGTCCTTAGCTTTTTTCCAAATAAATAAAACTATATTCCTGCATAAAGGCGTGTTTTAATTAAATTTATAATGAATATCGCATGACCCGTAATGTAAGTCTTTTCATACTGAAATCAAGGATACTTTTTAGTCTCGAGCGACTATATAACTTGTAATTACAGGATAATAGCTAAAGTTTAGGTGACTCTGTCGAGAGTAATCTAATAACAATTAAGGTTTCTTTGACTAATTGATCCTTTTCAGCCTACTAACACAACAATGAAGGATTCAACTTGTGTGTACATTATTTTTAGTAATAACTTTTTTAGCAGACAACACATTTAGTAATTTCTCTGGAATAAGTTCATATTTAGAAATCATAGTAGCTAAAATATGTGGATCATAATTATAATAACGCAATGTGGTCTTAATAACCCAGCTGAAAGGCACCAAAACACCAAAATAATCATAAACATTGATTTCTTTCATTCGTTTTATGGTTAAAGATTATATAATACTCAAAAGAAATGTACAACGAATTTCACTTAATGAGAAATACATTGTTTAGTAAATTGTAGACATTATTAGCGAGTTGAGCCAGAACAAAACATTCTTTCAAACGTTATATGTCTGGGGAAACTCAAACAATCACAAACAGAAAAATAAAAACTGAGCAGGCTACATAGTTGAACAAAAATATCAATACTTTAACAAGTTTAACATATCTTTATGGTATTTTTTTAAGCATTTTCCATGCTAAGATTACAAGTTATTTTTAATGAAGGAAAAAATCGGCTGGCAGGCAGGATTCGAACCTGCGTCTTCTGGGGCTCGCGGTAGCTTAGTGGTCAAAGCGTCTGGTGTCCGAACCAGAAGACGCAGGTTGGAATCCTGCCTGCCAGCCGATTTTTTCCTTCATTAAAAATAAGTTTGAGATATTGTATTGATGTTGTAGTTTTTATGTAACTTGTGGTATATTGTGTGAACATTTAAATAAGTATGGAAACAACTAATCTATCTTAGCATTTTCACAACGTCATAAATCCTTCAACGGGCCAATATTTCAATTAATGTGAAGACAAAATCAGAATTTGAAATTATTAAGCTATTTGAAATGGGCCTTTAACACCTATTACTTACATTCCGAAGTAAAATTTAGGCCATAAATTCTGAGATTGCAATTTTATTGGGCCATTCGTAAATCCACCGGGCTTTCTTGTAAATCTAATAAAATGCGTCTCATCCCCTCAGACATTGTAGAGATCACTTAAAAAGTTAATTTCCTTTAAAGTTTACAAAATGCCCGCTGTCAAGTGATAAGGATTTTAAAAACGTTTTTGTTAATTTTGATTGGATTTCTCTTCGATCCCCCTCGCCCTGATATGTGATTTATCTATCTATATATCACATGGGACCTATTTATCAGTAGCTCCACCTCTGCTTAACCTTTCGAGGAATGTAGGCGTAATGGTATGATAATGATTTAGGTACTAAATCTAGCATCTGTGTACCCGCTATCTCTGGGACTCTGGTCCGAAATCCCTTTGAAATCACTTTTTAATTTAATCAAAGAAAATTTTCTGAAATACTTCATCCTTCTATATCAGTATAAGCCGTGCACTTTCAGAATTCATATAAGAGGTCTATGTTCCTTAGTTGGGACAAAATCAAGCCACGGTTGTCTGCATTTCACTTACAATGTTCAGAGGGTTAATTGAAGAACCGGGACCCGGTATTAAGTGTAGGTATTCAGGCCCAAAGGTCACAGGGGAAAGGTCACTGGGTTAGTAAGGTCGCGTCGTTGGGAAAGCGACACGGCAAAGGTTCTTATTGATAACTAGATTAGAATTTATACTAATTTAAAGATGTGGTTTAAGCTTATAACTGTGATAATCCGCACCTAAACAAAGCTAATGTGACGCGAGCGGCATACGGCGGGCGCGCAATGTACCATATAACGGACAATGACCAATATGGCCATTGTTAGCGGCCATGTTTCTACGCAAACGAGGGTCAGATTGCGGGGAATTCATTGGATAACATTTCCAGAACATAATTATTGCTTTATTTGTTTTATGATCATTATTATCACATCGAAACCCCTCTGTGCAACGGAGAGCACGTAAGCCCGTCGATTCCGAAGGTCACAGGACAATCATTAGTGGTAGTCAGAAGCCCAAAAAGCCTGACAACTAATCCTTCGAATATCGGTAGGCATTATAACCCTCAGCAGTCGGGTAAAAAATTAAGAAATTGGGTTGTGAAAGTCTGATGGCAGTCGCTTATTTTTAAATATATTGTGTTATTACGTGTGATAGTGTTATGTTCATTGCAATACATTTTATTTAATAAGTAGCTATACTGCTTTATACTTGATCCTTGTTTGAGAAAGAGATGAGGTGAAATCGTTAGGTACGTCATAAAAAAATTGGTTTTCTGACATTGATGGCCGACAAGCGGTCAGCGTTATACCTAAAGATAGCCACCGCAGCACATTGTTGATGTTCATTGGGCATTTTATTACAGGGAAAGCGGAGATTGGCCAGATATGGGCATTACGGCATAATGTTTCAGGCAAATGTGCCCTCGAATTAGGGTCAACTCATTACAGTTATTAATGGTTTGTTTTTTTAGGGTTACGTGTTAAAAGCGAAAGATCTGTTTAAATTATAAAAAGTGAAAAATAAAAATCACGTGTTCCGTACATTTACACACAACTCGACAGTTAAAAGTAAAATCCTGTGCCCTACCTCACCGAAAGTTCGTTATCCCAATTAACTTTATCCAACGAATAATTGTTTCGCTTGAAATGTCACTTTTTGTAATGAAATTTTAATTAAACAGCTATCGGTTCGGAATTTTTTGGAGGCTGCGAAAATGTTGAATAGAAACTTTGGGAACAAGGCTATCGGGCCGCAGGGCAAAAATTTTGGTGACGAAAAAACACGGCGTTTGATCAATTTAAAAAAAAACTTCGAGCCCCATGATTGGTTTTTCCCAAAATGTTAAATGATACTTTTTGGTGTCACTGTTACAAGGTTCGACTTTTAAAAACAGCGGTGAATATTTGGTAAAATATTTTCAGTTCTTTTTGTTAAAAAATATGTTTATGACAAACTTTTACATAATTAAATTGAGAATTGGGGAGAATAGGAAATTGAGAATATAGTTTTTTAGTAGAGCTTTTAAACTCACATTTTTTAAACAAGCAGATCCAATCAATTATCCCGATTTGGATGCGGAACGAATGATCTTGATGGTGTTAAACCTATTATCCAGTTGTAGATTTTCTTTATATACCCAGGTAATTTTTTCAATGAAGAAAATGTCACTGTCACCTCAAAATACGCATTTTTGAGTTTCAAGCACTTACCTAAATACAACCCATGAAGCGTCCCACTGTTGGGCACGGGTCTCCTCTCAGAATGAGAGGGGTTACGCTATAGTCACGCTGGCCTAGTGCGGGTTGGCAGACTTCACACGCCGTCGAGAAAAAAATTCACGTATGCTGGTTTCCAGAGGTGCGGAGCCTGGATCTGAACTCGAGATCTCTGGACTTTGTAGTACTGGACTACAAAGTCCAGATATCATATTAAGAAGGTCATATTACTAGTTGCACAAAATGTTCATTAATGAATTACATTTTGTTGCTGTTTCACTTGATGCTGATACTCTAAAATAGGATTCCATTTTAACCTCTACTACTTTCCAGTTGTCATTAAAATAGACAGATGTTTAATTACTAAGTAACAGTTTGCACTGTTGATTGTGTGCACATTTGCGCACAGTTCAAGTTCGCTGAGTGCCCTCGGAAATCAATTAAAGACTCTTCTTTGCAGCGTTTCAGTCTCTGAAGTTATTTAAGCGTTACTTTGTTACTATGGAGTGTATAGGGTGCCCCAATATATTTTTTGTGTTTACCTGTTCAAACACAAAACACCCAAATTCTAATTACTAGTACTTCATTTTTTTTTTCAAAACACCCAAATTCAAACTTTTAGTATTTTTTTATGTGATGCGGAGAATCTGCCCCATTGGTTTCTAAACGCGACTGCTACGCTAGAAGTCTCGGGTTCCATTCCCAGGTCGGGCAGTGTTAATTGGTTTTAATATCAATTATTCAGTAGCAGCTGGGAGTTGATTTGTGATGGCAATAGGCTCGCCTTCTATTAAATTTATGTAACCTATTTATACTGACAAACTGTGGGTGTACAACAGTAGATCTCTGCCTACCCTTTCGGGGAATTCAGTCGTGATGATATGATGGAGTACAGTGTTTGAACCGACAACGACTATAACAATTATCGTGACAGGGATAGCTTTTTCTATACAAGATTTAGGACTCCGGAATGGAATAGTTGAAACATAATCTACATCTACATCTACACTAATATTATAATAAGATTTGTATTTTTGTATGTAACGAATAAACTCAAAAAGTACTGGACCGATTTGAAAAATTCTTTCCATGTTAGATAGCCCATTTATCGGGGAAGGCTATAGGCTATATATCATCACGCTACAAATAATAGGAGCGGAGTAGTAATGAAAAATGTTGCAAAAACGGGGGAAAAAATTATAAGACCACGCGGGCGAAGCCGCTGGCGGGAAGCTAGTACTAAATAAAATGAGTCTAGTGACTGGTGAGTGCTGAGTCCGGCTCAAAGCCAGTGCATTCAGACTCAGCTGAAAGCATACTATTCACACAGTGTGATATCGTTTTACATCGTGCACGATGCGGGATTCAATTATAGCGTGTATTGTATTGTTATCTAGATGGACGCCATGCTTCGCGTTTGGGTAACAAATTATTTGAATATGATAGCCCCTATCATAGTCAAATAATTAAAAAGAAATAACCATGGAATTTGGAGCCCGTTCTTTTCCATAGGAAATCACTTAGAAACTCAACATCATTTATTTGTTTACTAGGTTTTGCCCGAGGCTTCGCCCGCGTGGAGTTAGGAACTTTGAACCCATTTAAACTTTCAGCCAAATCGGCTCAGTCGTTTTTAACCCCCGACCCCCGTATTATAAGTTTGACGTGTCTGTGTGTTCTTAGCTATGTTTGATGAAAATCGGTCCAAGATGGCCGCCGCCACAAAATAGCAAATTACATATTTTTTCACAACTCCCTCAATATGGGTATCAAATTAAAGGGCTTAACTATGAGAATCCTATACACCATGATAAATTTCAAATCCAAGATTGGAGGTTTTCTAAATTTTTAATTTAGGTTAGGTTATGTCGTGAAAGAGCAACAAACATCTAAATATCCAAATTACAAACTTTTGTCTTTATAATATTAAGATTTATCACAATCATAGTTAACTATATTTATTTAATTTTTTATGTACAAAAATGGTACTTAATGCCATACGACATTTTCTACCAGTCAACATTACAAGATTACGTTCTTAATTCGATATTGTAGTCCTTACTTAAACAACATTCACATTACTCAACACATACAAAGTAGTTCTTTTTCTTTCAAATAACAATGAAACAATATTATAACTAATCATATTTAACATTTCATAAAATACCTACTTACATTAAACTATAAAAAAGTACTTACGCAAATTCTTATGCTTATATTTATCGATAATAATGCGCAGCAAATTATCTGATTGGCGCCATAAAATATTATCCTTTGTGCCTTTACGCATCATTTTATGCGCAGTTAAATATTTATGCCGGCATCAAATTCTTGTGTGATAAAATAGAAAAGTACATCATAAATGCTCGGTACTTTGCCAAGCCAAGGATACAGGATTTTTGTGACGTAGACAGTTTTAAGGCCCATTTTAATCAATTAGATAAGCGTTAAAAAATGAAGGATGAAAACATTTTGAGGAAACCTGTATGCATGAGAGATTTTCTCGACGGCATGTAAGTCAACCCGCATTAGGCCAGCGTGGTAACCTAATCCCTCTCGTATTGAGAGGAAACCCGTGCCCAGCAGTGGGGCAGTATGGGTTGATGATTCTGATGTGTATGTTGATTTTTTGGAAATGTTGTCATACATACCATCACGCATCATTTACACCCACATTTCGTCGGTATGTTTTGGTTCCATGTAATAGGGGGCCAGCCTATTGCCATATAGGAGCTGCTACTGGGAATTTCACAGAAACCCCAAAAGATTGTTCGACCTGGGGATCCAACCCAGGACCTCTGGCATAGCAGTCACGCTTGGGACCACTAGACCAACGAGGCAGTCATAGATACTAGATACCCATATAGTCGACAAGGCAAAAAGAGTGTTGAGAGTGAACACAACCATACATAGCTCAGAAACTGCGCCAATCGTGGCGCCAATATAAAATGGTCATTTACGCAAACAGTAAAGCCTTTTCATCTCAATTGAGCTACATGAAAGCCTCGAACAATACGTACCATTCAATATTCAGTACAAACAAACCAGCGAGTGAACTGCAAACTACCCGTAAATGAATGTTCACAAAACGTTGAACAAAAGCATTGCAGTGTTCCGTATATTTTCGACGAAAGACTTTCAAACGCACCACTGAACAGACGAAAATATGGTTGCATACCTGTTTTTTTAATGGTTTTATTTTATTTTCAAGTTTAGAAAACTAACAGCTAGTGATATTATAGCTAGGATTACAAGTAAATTAAGGCCAAGTACAAGTTTTCACAAACGTTTATTTCGGCTATTAGACGAACCAGCGGGTAAGTAGTAATTTTCACCCATGGGTAACTGCAACTCTAGAGGCGTTGCTGAGAGCCGACCCTTCAGAGTAGTTGCTGTTTACAGCCTTCTGCGTTAACAACAGAGAAAATTGTATGCGTATATCAATCGTGTCTCTTGCATTGATGATGAGATGGTAGTCGGCGTCCGGGAGGCAGTGTCGATAAAAAGTTACTGTCAGTGTATGAAGCACAATAGATGGCGCTAGTCGCCGTGGTACGGTCATCGTAATGCGTACGACAAGCATAGATGGCGCTGTCTCTAACAAAGAGGCTTTTAAGCGCAACAATTGGAAACAACCCACAAAATGATCATACGGTAACATAAATGGCCCTTAATTGAATTAAATTTAATCATCCTTATAACCCCCGAAACGGTTAACGTTACCCCTCTCAATGGTAACGTCAGTAACGTGGTAGGTACTTTTTTTCGAGCCCAATTTGTACCAATGATGGGGAAACTCTTGGTAGTACCTAAACCTACTAAATAAAAAGCTAAATCAAGACAAAGATTTTTCCGCAATTAGTGTTCTAGGGTAAAGACACTTATTGACTCTTGAAGAAAATTTTGTGGGTCTTTTCACTACCTACTTCCTCATATGAAGTAAGTTTTAATCAAGTACCTTTTACTCTGTGGTAACGAAGAAATCCATGAATTTCTAAATAATTCAATTATGAACACAATATATTAAATTGCTGATAAGTTTAAATTTCCATTTCAAAGCCGTGGTGTAGGGTAATTTAATGTTATTTATGTTCGAAGCTGAGATTAACTTATTAACTTCATGTGTGAACGGAATATACGGGCGTGTATTGTGTTAGGACACGACGCGATTCTGTGTATAACAATACAAGTTAACAAGGATTAGAATACAATTCGGCATCGGCATCGGCATTTCGTAAGCTCTTGGGGCTGATTAGAGAGTTGTACATAATCAAAAACACATACAGTTCTTGCCAAACTTATTGTCCGGGCTGAAGTTGCCACGAGCTAACTTTAACCCGGCTTTAAAAATCGGAGAAAGAAAAATATTGGGTTATAACAAAAAAATAAGAAAGCTCAAGTCGTAGGCTATCGTTTTAAATCATTTTAATCCAATATTTTTCCTTCTCCGATTTTTACGGACAGGTTTAAGTTAGCTCGAGCCAACTTCAACCCGGACAATAAGTTTGGCGCGAACTGTACCTACTACTATTACGCCTGTATTCCTCGAAGCTTAAGTTAAACATTAACCTACAGTTCGCAGGTATGTTTAAGCCCCATGTTATAGAGGGCGAGCCTATTGCCATCGACCGGGCCCAAATCCAGATTCCAAGCAAGCGAGCAGGAATTTTACAGAAAAACCCAAAAACATTGCTCGACCCGTAATTCGAACCCAGGACCTCGAGCGTAGTAGTCGCTCCTCGGACCACTAGGCCAACGAGGCAGGCGCATAATCAAAAAGAAAAATCTGGCCAGTCAAAAGGAAAAGGCTGGAACCTCAGATTAAAGTTGTAAAACTTGCAAAAAACTAAAAGCAATCTGAAAAACTAAATTAATTTCCGTCTGTTTCTTTTTGGTGCGCGCGATGAATGCAAGCTTCGTCACTAAATGTATTAACACAGCTCTAAGCTGCTGGGTGATTTAATTTAGTTTTGAAACTAGACATGCATGTAATTCTCTTATTTTTTTTAAGATTTGCTATTTTTATACCGACTACGTCTGTGGTTCGAGTACCGGACTGCTGAGCACGGGGTCGTAAGTTCGATTCCCATAGGACACAAATATTTATGTGATAAATAAATAAATAAATATTTGGGGACATTTTTACACACCACCATCTAGTCCCAAACTAAGCAGAGCTTGTACTATGGGTACTAGACAATGGATATAATACTTATATACTTTTTTTTGTAAATACATACTTATTATACATAGGAAACACCCAGACAAACACAAATACTTATATTCATCATTACAAATATAAGTGTTTGTGTTCGACTGGGTATTTCTTAAATATAATAAGTATAAGTATGTATTTACAAAAAGGAAAAGAGAAAAGAAAGAAAGAAAGAAAGAAAAAAGAAAGAAAGAAAGTTAGAAAAAGAAAGAAAGAAAGAAAGAAAGAAAAAAGAAAGAAAGAGAAAGAAAGAACAAAAGAAAGAAAGAAAGAAAGAAAGAAAGAAAGAAAGAAATATGTTTATTTGGCCAAAGCAAAGAAAAACAAACAATTACAATTAGAGCAGATAGGGTAAAACAGGTAATTATTACGGTCCATATTGTTTTCCGACCCGACCAAATAGGCATCCAGGTTCAGCCACTGTCAAGTACGCCACGGCACTTGACGTTGTTTTTCACCTGGACCCTTTGTAACCTTAATACTAATAAGAGGTATTATATCCATTGTTCAGCACCCATAGTGCAAGCTCTGCTTAGTTTGGTACCAGACAGTGATGTGTAAAATGTCCCCAGAATATAAAAAAAAACGTCACCGCCCACATTCCACACCCGTATGTTTTTGTACAACACGTTAACCCGCAAATTCCGCGTGCAGGCTTACTAAGCATTACCGGGTTATACGCTAAAGCACGGCTAAGTGGATAATATAAAGCAGAGCGAGTGAAGCTGGCTGTAAAACATGTATGGCTCAGAATAAAAGCGCGCGAATGAGTTACGCAATATTTAAAAAAAAAAGCAATTTGTGCATATAGTTTTTATGGAGTAATAAATAAATATTCCGGGACATTTTTATAGTCTCAAACTAAGCAGAGCTTGTGCTATGGGTACTAGACATTGACAATGGATATTATATCCATTGTCAATATCTAGTACCCATATACTTATATACTTTATTTATTGTAAACCCAAACTTATAATACATAAGAAATACCCGACAAGCACAAACACTTAACTTCATCACATAAATATTTGTGTCCTGTGGGAATCGAACCCACGAACGACCTCATGATCAGGGTCCTGTTTATTAGAACTGACAATGCGACAAGTCCAACATATTTCAAAGAATGACAATTCGACAATATTCCTGTTTAATAAAACTTACAGTTGACAAAATTGACATAGTGGAAAATTCTACAAATATGTCGAATTGCCACGACAATCCTACAATTGTCAGAACTAATTTGACTGTGGTTTTTTGACATATGTCGGTTTTATTGGACGGGTCTTTAAATGACAAATTATGTCAAGATTTCACCTGTCGATTTTTGACTTATTTGTCACTTTTATTAAACAGCTTTATTAGCAGACAATTTTAGAATTTTGTCATTTTTTGACATAAATGTCGAATTGTTAGCTTTATTAAACAGGACCCAGCAGTCCGGTACTCAAACCAATAATAATAAATAGCGACCAATTTATAAAAAAAATTACATCGACTTATTACGCAGCAAGATTTTTTGAGTAAGCAATTAATTATTTTTGTTTGTCTTTAATTTTTCTGTAGTTTAAAGTGTTAGCCGCCAGACAGTGTAAGCTGGGCTCAAGCTTGGGATACATCGTGTTTATAATTTGCATTGTTTTTAAACCTAAAATAAAATAAAATGTGAAAGTTTGCCTTTGAGAAATTTTTGAAACTGTTTTTTTATTGTTGTATTATGTTTTGATCATTTATATAAAAAAAAACTCCACTTTTAATTCTAAAAATATTGAAAGTTGCTCTTCGTGGAATACCTCAGTTGCTGTTTAAAAAGCTGCCATTGAAATAGTTGCCCTTCTCGTATAAAATAAAACTTCGTCTAAGTCTTCCCTTTGTCAACTTTCTTCAAGTTTGCCTTCTACAGTACTTCTAAAGAAGTTCTCATAGGCAATCATTATAACCAAACCAATATTTGCTTCGTGCGGGAATCAAACCCGCATCTCGTAGCGCAGACGCTGATAAGCTACTGTGCCCTTCGTGATACTACCATCGTATTACATTGATGCATTGAGGTAATATGTACTATGTACTAAATCTAAACTTATTTCTTGGTAAAACTAAACTAGTGTATAACATTACTTAGGCATTGTAAATCGTCGTACTCAGAATAAATAGTCTAAGTACCAACTATGTACTTTGTCTAACGGCCTAGAATAAATAATAGTATTACTTATGGCCACAATAGATGCCTCAGACGACTTAAATATACACTCGAACAAATATTTGAGTGAGTAAAAGAAACAGACCTTAGTCTGACTTTGTTTTTTTAATCTATGCTCTCTTTTGTGTACCCATATTGGAAATTATTTACAATAGGATAGGTGATTTGTTCAAAATAATATTGTATACTGAAACTTAAAGCGACTAAGATATACGCAAACGCATATAATTTAACAAAAAAAAATTTGCATACTTTTTGTGTCATTGTGTGTCCTTGGTTGAGAGAATAAACCATTTTTCTCTGGTTATTTTAATGAAGGAAAAAATTTACTCGCGGGCAGGACTCGAACCTGCGTCTTCTGGTTCAATACACCAGACGCTATGACCGCTAAGCCACTGCGAGTCCTACACCCCAAGTTGAAATCTTCCTTTACATTCTAAATTAACGTCTCAAGGTGACAGCTAGCAGCCTCTGCCTATCCCTTCGAGGAATACAGGCGTGATGGTATGTTTGTTATGCAAAGGCTTTATTATGCATACAACTTTAAAAAGGGTCGCCCTTGCTCCGTTATTGTTATTGTTAGTGGTTCGCAGAATCCCTAAAAGCTTGACAACTAGTTTATTCCTATATCGGTATTGCCCAGAAATTGGGTTGCCGAGGTCAAATGGCGTTCCCTTCGTCTAAAATATTTACCCTAACTGGAAGTCGATCCCGATAGAGTTAGGACTGTCATTACTTGTATTTTGCCGGATATAAGAAACAGTGCCAAATACTAGCTTAATGATACGACCATTGGGCTGCCATAGGTCTCGAGTTTATATCAGCTTTTCGTAATCATAATTATTATACACTGTCTGAGAGATTTTCTTAATGGCATTGTGAAGTCTACCTACCCGTACTAAGCTAGCATGGTGGACTATAGCCTAAACCCTTCAATTCTGAGAGAATACCCGTGTCCAGCAGAAACGGCGCAAACTATCTAACAGAAAATTTCTTTCTAAATTATTATTTCAAACAATATTTTACTACCCTTAAGGTCCGTTTTCGCAGTTAGCTATAACTGCCGGATAAATTAAAAAATGGAACAATATTCGTAGGAAATTATCTGCCAAGTAATTTAACGGGAACTTGGGGGCTAGACAAGTTGCATTTTGACGTTCGAATCGACAAACAAAATGTATGTAAATGACATTAGTGACAGCCCGATTTGTCGAAAGGGTGTGTAATTTCCATACATTTTGTTTGTCGATTCAAATGTCAAAATGCAACTTGTCTAGCCCCCCTTATCAGTAAGCTGTGAAGGCCCCTAGGTATAAATTTATTTTTCAAATTTAAATAGGACCACCTCAAAGGTCTACCAAACAAAATCAGTCCACAATCGACGGAGTAAACATTAAACATATATACAAAAACAGTCGAATTGAGAACTTCCTTCGATTTTCGTCGTTTCAAAATAGGTAGTTAAACTTAAACTAGCTTTAAGGCGGTCTTAAAATATATTTTACGTTACGTGTCATAAATTTATGAGCTATCACTGGCTCTCGTCTGTCTGAACTAGGACTTACAGGAGATTGGCTCTGAAAACTTATTTATGATTTATGACCAAAGATGGCGGCCATTCCGTTTCACTTAGATTGGATAGATTACTGAGATATCTGCGACTGACGGTGGATTTTTTAATGTTATAGATTGCCTACGATTCTTTAACTTTAAATGACAAATCTATTCTTATCTGCGAAAATTAGAACAGGCATTTGCCCGTGGTTTTGCATGCCTTTTTTAATAAATATCTTAGGGACATTTTTTACATCTAGTCCCAAACTAAGCAGAGTTTGTACTATTGGTACTAGACAATGGATATAATACTTACATACTTTTTTTTTGCAAATAAATACTTATTATACATAGGAAACACCCAGACAAACACAAATACTTATATTCATCATCACATAAATATTTGTGTCTTGTGGGAATCGAACCCACGACTTCGTGATCAGCAGTCCGGTACTCGAACCACTAGACCACAGACGTCGTCATTTGTAAAGTAATATTCCCGTTTTTATTGTCACTCGTTTACAACGGCAAAGGAAAACATCGTGAGGAAACCTGCATGCCTGAGAGATTTTCTCAACGGCATGTGAAGTCTGTCAACCCGCGCTAGGCCAGCGTGGTGTACTATAGCCTTACCTCTCTCATTCTGAGAGGAGACCCATGCCCAGTAGTGGGACAATAAATTGGTTGATGATAATAATATTCCTGTAGGAACCCAGGGTATAAGTTAGGCCTACTCCAAATATCAGCATAACCCAACAATTGCAGCGTGAAGGAGTAACAAAACATCTAAATAAACTTTTACATTTTTAATAATAAGTACGACAAGGGATGAATGACTGCCTCGTTAGTCTAGTGGTCCCAAGCGCGACTGCTATGCTAGAGGTCCTGGTTTCAAATCCCGGGTCGAGCAAAATGTTGATGGGTTTTTCTGTCAAACTCCCAGTAGCAGCTCGGGAGTCTGGATTTGTGCCCGGTTGATGGCAACAGGACCCTCAGATCATATGTTTAGGTCCCATGTAGTAGGGGCCCATTATTTAGTACTCTCTCACTCTGTTTAGTACATATTATGTGCTTAAAACGCGAGTTTTTCTCTCTTCCGATATCCATCAACTACTTTCTTTATTCCCAGAAAAACTAAACATATTCCTCACATAATTCCCTATTTCACAAGCATCAACTTTGATAAATCACATCTCAAGTCCAGCGAAATGATATGATTTTCTCGTTTCACCACTTTCCTTTGATAACCAACCTTATATGCTTTTATATTACGTTCTATTCAGCTTGCGTAATAACTAATTACACTTGTGACATAATATTTATGTCGGGGTGTGAATTAGTTAATGTATTTTGTTATTGTAATCACAAATGTCTGGGTTGTAGTTAATCTGTGTGACGTTATAAGTCGGTAAAATGAATGGAAAGAGTGTACATACCTATATAATGAATTTCGGTGATACTTAAATAAAAATAATATACCTAAGAAGCTGTAATAGCCTAGGGCCTAGGGCCCTATAGGGCTAGGGTATGACCACTAGACTGTCAAGTCAAAGGTCTCAAGTTCGAATCCAAGGCACACCTCTGACTTTTCGAAATCATGTGCGTAATAATCACTCGCTTTAACGGTGAAAGAAAACATTGTGAGGAAACGTGCAAGTCTGAGAGATTTTTTAAACTGCATGTGAAGTCTGCCAACCCGCATTAGGCTAGCGTGGTGGACTATATACTTATCCCTCTGATACTGAGAGAACTATGCCCAGCAGTGGGACAGTATAGGGGTTGATGATGAAGTAATTACTTAGTTACAATTAGTAGCTATATCGTCAGGCAGAACTTGCCTTCTCCATTTTGGTGAAGTAAACGCCTTTTGCTTGTCTTAAACTGGAGTATGTAGGTTTGAACCATGCCAACACGGTCGTTTACCGTTAACCAGGGTACCGTTTACCTATTATAAAATACTAGCTTTCCGCCAGCGCCAACTTACATCTCCTAGTTCAACCCCTTTCAGCCCTTTTTTTGCATTAAAAAGTAGCCTATGTCCTTTCTCAGGGTCTAGACTATCTGTTTACCAAATTTCATTTAGATCGGTTCAGTAGTTTTTGCGTGAAAGTACGACAGACAGACAGACAGAGTTATTTAGACATTTATAATATTAGTAAGGATGTAACTTTGATAACATAAATATCATAACCATTTCCATACCATCATCACGCTTATATTCCCCGAAGAGTGAGGTAGAGGTGTACTTGGGTACACCTACAGTTCGCCGGAATGTTTAGGTCTCACGTATGACGTAATAGGGGGTGAGCCTATTACCATCACCGGGTCACAAATCCAGACTCCGAGCTTCGACTAGGAATTTCACAGAAAAATCCAACAACACTAATCGAACTGGTAATCGAACCCAGGATCTTTAGCGTAGCAAACGTTTGGGAACAGGAGACTAATATACATTTTCTCGCCAAACTTATTGTCCAGGTTCAAGTTGGCACGAGCTAACTTTAACGCGGCCGTAAAAATCGGAGAAAGAAAAGTATTAGATTTTAATAAATATAAACGAAAGCTCAAGCCGTGGGCCGTCGTTTTAAATTCTAATCCAAAAAAAAATTATCTCCGATTTTTACGGCCGGGTTAAAGTTAGCTCGTGCCAACTTCAACCCGGACATTAAGTTTGGCCAGACCTGTAGCTACGTAGTTACGTACATAATGTATTGTTGGGTGACTGTACAAATGTGTTCGTATGAAGGGAGGCGTCTAATGAAGATATATTGATGTTCACATGTAATTAATGAAAGAAAATGTGTTGATATCATTATATATATTAAGGAGTTTTTGCTAATGTTTATTTGAAGTAACGGAAAATGTTATTGTAATGAAGAAAGAAGGGTTAAAATGAATTAAAAAAACTCCCGACACAAAATGTAATTTGCCATTTTGTGGTGGCGGCTATCTTGAATTGAAAATTTATTATAGTATACTATTCTACTAGTCACGCCCTTTCATTTGATACCCATATTGAGGGAGTTGTGAAAAATATGTATACGCAGGGGGGTCCAGAATCATGTACTGTACTCATGGTATTCGGATGTGCGTCCCTTCCACCTTGTATGTTTTTTACCCGACTGCCGAAGGAGGAGGGTTGACGCGTATGTATGTATGTATGTGTTTGATGCGTATGTATGTATGTATGTATGTATGTATGTCCGTTCCTATGTCCGGTCGTAACTATTCAACGGCTCAACCGATTTAGATAAATGACACCTCATTAGATTCGTCTTGATGGCACGATTGTCACTGGGTACATGAAATTTTTTAAAAATCAATGTGGCGGATATTATACGCTTTAATGTGCGAACTGATTTTGAAAATGATCTTTAGTTGTATCAATTTATATTTTAAAGCATCATTTAGGATCTATCTAGTGATTCTATGATGATTTATAAACTAAAAAGAAGGAAATAAAAACAATTATTAAAAGAAACAAAAAACCCGACCGAGCTTGTTTTTAGATTTTTAGTTAGTAGTTTTTACGCAGTCGGGTTTTTTGTTTCTTTTAATAATTGTTTTTATTATTTAGTCGGCAGTTACCGGCTATCCAGAGATGGTGAAACAGGACCTTATCTCTGATGGTAATACAAATTCTATTTCAAATTCTCACCAGCTATCAACCGCAAATCAGTCACCGATTTCCCCTAACCGCATTGACAACTAACCCTTAAAAGCTGTAAATGGGGTTCGTAGGAATGCAATAACTCAGACGGCTTTAATTTAACCCGTAACCGCCGACGCGACCGATTAAAGTCCAACTTTGTTGACTGTTTGTATCGATCAGCGTCGAGGGGGTTAATTGAATTAGCTGCTACTGCCTGCTCCTGGATTTGCTTGTCCACCTTCATCATCATATTTAAGTCAATTTACACTTAAACCTTACTCATAAATCACTCTGTGTATTAATAAAATCCACAAGAAAATTCGTTCAGTAGTTTTTGAATTTATGGCGTATAGATACGCAGCGGGGGATTTTGTTTTATAATACGTAGTGATGTCCTTGCGTCTTCTATCTTGTAAGCATGAGTGACTCCATAGTCCATAATAAATAAAATAAAAAAACAATAAATAAATATCCTAAGACATTTTTAGACAGCACCATCTAGTCCCAAACTAAGCAGAGCTTGTACTATGGGTACTAGACAGTGGATATAATACTTATATACTTTTTTTTTGTAAATACATACTTATAATAAATAGGAAACACCCAGACAAACACAAACACTTAAATTCATCCCAATAAATGTTTGTGTTCTGTGGGAATCGAACCCTCGTGATCAGCAGTCCGGTACTCGAAACACTAGACCACAGACGTCGTTTGTAATAATAATAGTTTGTTGTGTGTAAATAGATTTGGCATTTAGGCGGTAGGTACCGTGCTATCGCTATTAGCCTGCTGAGTGCTTTATCAAAGCGAAATTGAAATGATGTACGCCGTAATACAAAATGGCCTCATTAGCCGAGTGTTCCTAACCGCAACTGCCACGCTTCAAGTGATGATGAGGACCTCCAGACTGATTTCGGTCACGGTTATTTCAACTACGTGTGAATAGTTGTCACTGGAGTGCTCTCATATGACTGCAGTGTCCAGGACTTTCCAAGACTTCCCAAGTCGAACAAAGGGTTATTGAGTTTCTTTAGTAGCAGCTCGGAATTTAGGTTTGAACCCGGATAATAAGTAATACGTTCGCCCGATATTTATTTTTTTATCTAAGGCTTGCGCTTGACCACAACTCGCCTGATGTTAAGCAACGATCTGATCTAGGATAGAGCAGCTGGCCCAGAAGAAACCGATTCACTCTCGTCTTGAAGACACCAAATTATAAGTCTCGGGGAACAAAGATTCCGGCAGTGAGTTCATACTATAAATGTCGAGGCAAAACGCTTAATGCGACATAAAGGCACTTCCATCATGTAGCGGTGGCGCCTTGCCATGGGACTTAAACATGCGTACTGTCGGTGTACATTAGTACACCTCTGCCTAAACCCTTCGGGAAATATAGGTGTGTGAATTTAAAAACAAATCTGTCTTTGTATTAAAGAACCCTATTAGAAATAGGTTCCCAGTAATCATAAGGCCAGTTACACATTAGCTAGGTACTTAACCTACACTTATTCTCCTTAGGGGAGAAAATCATTAGCAGCGTGTTCCCCCATCTTTTCTTATTGTGTAGCCCCGACTTGCTCTCGGAACTATTATTTATTCAGCGGCTCGATCGCTGGACGCTAATTAATGGTAGTGCGTCGTAGTGGTTTGAAATGTTCACGTTATTTTCTTAGTGGTATGGGTAGATATGTACCTAAGTATGTAGATTGTATGCCGCAATCTAGTGTCTTTTGGTTTTGATGCCGCTTACAGGACTTTCAATACAATATTTGAAGTCTATTCACAGATTTCCAGACGCAAGACGTCGATAGAAGAAACAAGTTTCCATTTAGTATCACAATGTATTCTGGGATCCACCAAAATGGGGAACTGGGCGAAATAATCTCAACAAGAGGACTGATAGCTCGCCTGGCGCCTGCCGGCGTCCTCGAATATAAATAAAATAGAATGTCTACCACAGTACGCCACGATGGTACCCTCTGGTCCCTGAACTGCTACTGGGAATTTTATACAAAAACCTATGACCAAAAGAAATAAAATGTATGGAAATGATACAAGCTTTTAATAAATCGGGCTGTCACTTATGTTTCTCATACATTTTGTTTCTATTCGTTTGTCAAATTGCAACTTGTCTAGCCCCCAGTCTCGCTTAAAACACGAAATAGTTATGAATAATACCAACAAATACAAATTGCAATCTAACAGACGAGTGTTAAAATTAAGCTGAACAAGATTTAAAACTGCTCATTACGGTAATAAAAAGCACATGCGCCGAGCTAAATTGAATCCAACGAGGAATGTAATGTAATTGTCTCCGCAAATCGCTTTATTGAAAAAGTGCATCGTATATCAAAGTGAGCGACCACTCGGCTGAATCTTAGGGCGATATTAGACTGGCAAGATTGAAGAGATCGATTTTTAAGCCAATCCAGCCTGTTGACGGGCCATTTCTGTTATGGTAATTTATATATTTTTTATTTGGAAGACCAACAGCGAATAACGGCTTACTTAGAGCCTGTCCAGATGACGCGTTTTATGCGCGAGTCCACTCGCCCGTATTCGAGATACTAGAGCTACATATATCCCGTCCAGATGCCTACGCGCGTTTCCTCATTGTAGAAATTGAAACGCGCGAGTCCACTCGCGCGTTTCGCCTCATCTGAACAGGCTCTTAGACTAAATAGGTGACATACAGCCAATAATAGGTCTCCACTTATAGAAACTATATAAAAACTACCGTGCGGATATAAGATTTAAATCTACATGTATAATTAAAACTAAGCAACAACAATAATTAATAATTTTTGAAAAATTCTGAGAATACATTTTGTAATCAAGAGATCTCTGTATTTAGAGAATATTAAACCAAACGGACATTATAATAATGACTGAAATAACTAAATATGAAATATGATTGTGAATCGATCGAAAAATTCATACAAGATAGAAAGAGTTAAAATTTGTTTGACAACAGAGTTTTTGAGTTTATCGCGTTCAGACAGACAGACAAATGTGACCTTTGTTTCCATGTAAGAAGCATCGAAGGATCTTTATTAACCTTATCAGAGCTTTCTCAAGCTGTAGCCCACTACTATTGATAGACTTATAGCAACAAAAAATCGATGATGTATATTGCGTTCATGTAACAACACCCTTAGTTATGCCGCTCGTACTTTAAGGAATAAAAGAGATTTCACTTTATTTACCTCGGAATTCCCTTTTACGGTTCCGTAAACTGAATGGTAAGGACGGAACCCTTTGTCATGTCCGTCTGTCTAACCTTTTGTATGTCGGGCCTAATATCCACTAAATTGTTTAGGTTGGGACGCGTTCGCCTCTTACGGCATACATAAAAGATTTCTCTGTTGATCCAGAAAACAATAATATAGTTTCAAAATCCAATCTTGTCTAATCGTAGTTCATATAAAGAAATTAACAATTAATGGTTAAATCATAATGATTAACTTTAATCGTCTAGTAGTCGGTCCCTAGTCGTCTCGAGTTCGATTCTCAGGTCAAACAATGTGTTATTAGGTTTTATAATTATGAATTTTCAGTAGTAGCTCGAATTTTGACTTTTTGGATATGTAAAATGTGTAATATATAAACTAAAACGTGATAGACTGATCTATCAACGCTCATACCACTGAAGGGATTACGCCGAAATTGGGTACACGGATAGTTATTATGACGTAGGCATCCCCTGAAACAGGATTTTGGGAAGTTCCCACGGCATTGGGAAATATTAGATAAACTAATTTATATCATAGAAGGGAAGGAGAGGAAGGGGTAAGCCAAGAACGAGCTACATAACACAGATAAAAGAGAAATTGAAAGTGGCGACGTATAAGGAGGTCCAGGAGTTGGATCTCAACAGAGAGCAGTGGAAGACGTTGCACCGACAAGAGCCGTAGCTCTTAATTAGAAGAACAAGAATTTATATTACGTAAAATATTGCCCGAGAAGTAAATGTTTTGTGATTTTTTTACATAGGGTTCATACCATCACTATTGTGCATACGTCACATTGTCACAAGAGTCAAGGAGTATGCTATAACACTGGATGTTAAGGAATGTTACGTCATCAGTAAGGCATAGTAAGGCGATTATCTGTGCCAATACCGCGTGATATTCGATAGTCTTGCAGGGAGTGACGTTTGAACTATGCAAGGAGGATAGTACATCCATTTGTTTGAAATTGTTGGGCTTTTTCCTTGTTTCATGTTTTTTTTTTTTCAAATGGTAAAATTAAAGATTCTAGGTTCATTTTACACAGCACCATCTAATCCGTAGTACTTTGGGTACTAGACAATAGATATGATACTTATACATATTTTTTGTAAACACAATATGAAACACCCAGACAAACACAAACACTTATATTTATTACATAAATATTTGTGTCCCACAATTCCCACAGAATTGAACTCACGATCTCGTGATCGGCAGACCGACCGACCTGGTACTCAAACCACTAGACCACAGACGTTGTCGAAGATATTTAAATTTATTGTAATTACTTTAAGTGATTTTTTATATCTAATCAATATAAGTATCTAATACCTACCTAAATGTAATCCTTCAAAGCTACCTATATCTGAGTAAATTTGTTTCATTACATTGAAAAGAAAATATACCTAATTATATAATGTTACTAGCTGACCCAGCAAACGTTGTTTTGCCATATAGGGGTGGGTCATTTTAGGGGGATGAAAAATAGATGTTGGCCGATTCTCATAGATACCGGATAAGCACACAAAATTTCATACAAATCGGTCTAGCCGTTTCGGAGGAGTATGGCAACTAAAACTGTGACACGAGAATTTTATATATTAAGATACAAAAAACCCGTGCATATCCAACCCGTTAATGATAAAATGTCTTACCTTGGTGATTATGTGACCTTATCCATATAAACTATTTACCTGTATGAACGGTGAACTCTTAACCCATCAAATGGCGACTACGGTCGCAGTGATATTTTAGCCAGAAAACAAACAATAAAAATATACATTTTAAATTAAAAAATCTTCTATTAAAAACACGATTCAAGTTGTGATATTAATTTCAAAGTCTAATCGAATATCAATTAAGATAAGCCACGTCCGCAAGATTCCATCAAATTTTTAAGCCACTTCACCGCGGACGCCTTCGAGGATGTCAGACAGTCGCGGACCAAATCCAATATCCTGTGGAGTGCCAACGAGTGACTCTTGAACTTTACCAACTCGTAGCACTCTAGTTGTGCACCAATCTAAGGAGATGGAAACCCTATATAATCTACTAGTAGCACACCACGGCGTTACTCGTGTTAATTTAATATTTCCCAATTACGTGGGAAATTCCCAATAACATTTTTTTTAAAGTAAATAAAAATGCGTACTTTTTCTTTTTATTAGCTCATTGAATTTCTTTGAAAAGGCAAAAAGTACAATGACATATATTGTTTACATATAATTAATTACCTTTAAGATAAGATAAATCAGAAGAAGAAGCTGTTGAAAGAAAAGATTCGTCAGAAAATTGACACTAAATAATTAACCGTAAAAGGAGGTCATCAAAAGCCTATACAACTAAGCCCAAATTTGTACCGGAGGTACATGACAGCTGTCAAGTTGATAGTTTTTACCGTGAAATCACCATGAATCTGCCTTAATGGCGTGCTTTTCACATTCCGAGACTGACACTGATAGTTTTTACTATAAATCATTACGAAAAAGATAATATTATTGTACTGATTTCTGACACAATATTGTGCCAAAATGTCGTAATTTTTCTCAAATTAAAAGTTTTTTTCTCATCCCTCAGTCATTAAAAAAAGTACGACTAGAGTTTTAATCAGCGTAATACCTACAGGGTATATTTCCAATAAGTATACCTTCGATGAGCTTCTTTAGTTTAATTTCATTGTTTCATATTTGCGTAAATGTTAATAATAACTGAAGTAGCATTATAACTGATAGAGATTTAAAGAAATTATAATCATTATTAACAAAGTTAACAACACATCAGATATAATTATTTGACTCAACATTATATGAAAGTTAATTCCTTGCTTTATACGTAATGAAGCTCCAAGCTTCAAAAATATTACGTTACCTTAACATACCATCATACCATCACGCCTATGTTCCCTGAATGGGTAGGCGGAGACGTACTAATGTACACCCACATTTCGCCAGTATGTTTAGGTCCCATGTAATAGGGGGCGAGCCTATTGCCATCAACCGGGCACAAATCCAGACTCCGAGCTGCTACTGGGAATTTCACAGAAAAACCCAACAACACTGCTCGAGCCGGGGGTCGAACCCAGGACCTCTAGTGTAGCAGTCGCGCTTGGGACCACTAGACCAACGAGGCAGTGCGTTACCTTCCACTTAATAATTACTGTGATTAGTGAACAAAAAGCGGTTGGTTTTTTAATACTGTTACAAAACATGGTTCGATGCAAATACTATTATTTTCATCACCAACCCGTTTACTATCTTGAGTATCTCACGGCTCAGAATAAAAGGGGTTAGGATAAAGTCCACCCCACGCTGGCCTAATGCGGGTTGGCAGTTTACACGCCGTTGAGAAAATCTCTTAGGTAAGCATTAATTAATTAATTAAATTATTATTAATTCACACATGATCACGAAAAGTCAGGATCAACGACTTGACAGTCTAAGTTATAACAACGCTGATCAACCGATCTGCAAACTTAAGCTACGCTTGCCGAGGTCAGTCTGTGGATGGGTGACCTTTCTTGAGACATCGAGTTCCCTCCGTGCCTCGGAGAGCACGTAAAGCCGTCGGTCCTTGTTGTCATACGAACACCTAAGATAATCGTTAGTGGTAGTCAGAAAGTAAAAAGCCTGACAACCAGTCTTTCTTTCGAATATCAGTATTGCCCACAAATTGGGTTGCGGTGGTCTGATGACAATTGCTTCGTATAAAATACTGATATTCAGCCGCATCTGGTTAGACTAGAAGCCGACACTAACATGGTTGGGAAAAAGGCTAGAAGGATCGATCGCTTACACGTCCCTATCTAATTAATTGTCCGAAGTTAAACGTCATCCTGGTCGCCCTAACAAACAGGTCGCAGTAAAGGTCAGAGAGCAAGTTCTATAGCGGCTCTGTCTTGAAACTCTCTAACAACGTATTAAGATAGTTCACAAAAACTTTTATGTACTTGTTGCTCTCTCTTCTAATTAGTTTGGCTATACATGAGCTATTGAATAAGTTTTATCGTAACGTTTTTTGATACTTTTGTATTACGCTTTTACATTCAAAGGGGAACAGACGTTCCTACCCATAGAAATCATAGAATAATAGTACTTGTTTCTACTACAGACAAACAACGTAGGGTGTGGGTTGATTTTTTTATAAAATGATCTATAATCTCAAGTAATCATGTCAAAATTGAAGATGTAATAACTACTGGTCTAACAGGCCACCGCCAGAGAAATATTTATATTAGTACAATATGAACCCTGTTTGTTGTTACAAACCATACTTTGGAGCTAAGGAATGCGGTATTAATATAACTAGTGTCCGACCGAAATTTCGGTTTCGGTTTCGGCAAAATAACATGTTTCGGTCGGTCACTTTGAATAATTTATTAAGGTTACAGATTGTTTATTATTTTAGAATTTAATACAACAAATTTTTCGATCCTATCCTCATGCTATTTGTATCGATCCACCAACAGAATCAACCAGTTTCATACAATTTTTTCTTAAAAAAATTATAATTCCTTCGTTTTGGCACAGAATTAACTCGGGTGTCATTTTTGAATATAGTAATAACTAATAGAAGCGATATCCGGCAAAAAATCTGGCACTTGCAAATTGAAATCCCTAAGTCTATGAAAGCCGATTTTCAGCCCACCGTGCGCCACCTCCGTCTGGGCCGACAGATAGAGATAGATGCAACAGATAGAGCGGCATGGAAGGAGGGAAGAGAGGCCTTTGCCCAGCAGTGGGACAAAGTGGGCTAGTAAAAAAAAAATATTGTGTTCCAAATTTCAGCCCAATACGTTCAGTGGTTTGACCTGTGCGGTCAGTCAGTCAGTCAGTCAACTTTTCCTGTTATACAGAGTCACAGTAAGTAGTGGACCGCCCACGTGAGAGGGTTAAAGGGAACCATTATTCAAGAAAAACAAAGTTTAGTAAAATATGATTTTTAAAGCAGTACTACTTCAAAAAATTATAAATTCCAAACTAAAAGGCCTAGGATACCAAAATTTGGTAGTGTTTTTCTTGGATAATAGTTCCCTCTATCTCCCATAACTGGTTAGTCTACTACTTACAGAACAACCTATATATATATATTAGTCCCACAGCTGGGCAAAGACCTCTATCTATCGTATGCCAATTGAATCCAGTCTGCATTTAAAGTTATCAGCCACAAGTCATGCTGGCCATGTCTGTCGCATATTGTGCTAATATTAATGTGATCCAGTTTCAAGTGCAATGCAGTGAAATTACTCGGTTAATGCGATATCTGAGGTCTGAAGATGACACCTTGCTTGTGATAATACTGGTGTTGCAGGGTTGCTAGGGTTGCCGCTTGCCATCAGGTAGGCCATGCTCCGTTCGGGAATGAAACTCGTGACCCATAGTATCGATGTATCACTGCCTCCTAAGATATAAGGCTATTAGTTTAGGAGACAGGGGTTCAAAACTTTTATGCACAAAAACAGACTTTTTGTAACAACATTACAGTACAAATTAATGGAATGTAACAACATTCCATTAATTTTGGTTTCTAAGTAATATTTGCTAGTTTCTCAAATAATTTATTTTCTATCGGTATCAAAGTCAAAATAGTTTTATTTTCAGTCAAGTCTAGGTGCCCGGTTCCAAATTAGTCGTTTCCTATGGAGAAGAACCGGTAAGATTACTCTTTAAAATTGTTGGTTTTTCACAATGATATCTGATACAATAATAGGTATATGGATACTTACACAATTAAATATAGGTACGATATTGTTAAGGCTTAACGAACAAATAAATAATTAATTATTATTATAGTGTATCATCAACCGCAAAACTAATCGTATTTTCAAGTCGTTTAAAACTGTAATTAAAATAACCATGTTCTATCATTCCATTTTATAACCGGCAGTAGTACTTTTAGCTTGGTTAGTTTAACTGTCACAGTAATGTGCTTTAGCTTTAACGACTTTTAGACTAGGTGGGTAGGAAGTAGTTTCTGTTGGGTGACTTTATTACCAGTTTTCAGTTCATGGAACTGATTTGAAGTTGTTTTTACGCTCGACTTGTTATAGTTGTAAAGAATGGCTGAAAATATCTTTATCAAGTGCTTTAGCGTAAGGAAACGAACGAAAGAATCGATTCATTGATAATGCCTAGTACTAATTTATTTGATCATAAATAAATAAATAAATATCCTGGGACATTTTACACAGCACCATCTAGTCCCAAACTAAGCAGAGTTTGTACTATTGGTACTAGACAATGGATATAATACTTATATACTTGTAAATGCATACTTATTATACATAGGAAACACCCAGACAAACACAAATACTTATATTCATCATCACATAAATATTTGTGTCTTGTGGGAATCGAACCCACGACCTCGTGATCAGCAGTCCGGTACTCGAACCACTAGACCACAGACGTCGTCTGATCATCGATAAATAATAGATTATTTTGAGTATGACTGCCTCGTTGGTCTAGTGGTACCAAGCGCGACTGCTACGCTAGAGGTCTTGGGTTCGATCCCCGGGTTGTCCAAAGTGTTGTTGGGTTTTCTGTGATATTTCCAAATAACAACTTGGAGTTTAGATTTGTAGTTTGTTGATGGCAATAGGCTCGCCTTCTATTAAATGGGACCTGAACATACCGGCGAAACGTAGGTGTACATTAGTACGCCTCTGCCTACCCCTTCGGGGAATATAGGCGTAATGGTATGTTATGATCACAAGAATAATCGACACACTCACAAATATCATTAATCAGAGCGATAGAGTTCGCTATCGATGTCTAGATAAGAAGTGTCTAGAACCTTTTAGAAAACCTTAGTTCCTAGGGCTGACTGCTATCGGAAGGCAATGTGGATTTACCTCCCCTAGATGGCAGATTTATTGATTAGATTAATTGTCCACTGCTGGGCACGGGTCTTTCAGCTTGAGAGGGATTAGGCCATAGTCCACCACGCTAGCCTAATTTATTTATTTATTTATATTAGGTACACCAACAGCATATACATCACAATTTAACATAATAAAAAACAGAGGTAAAGGATCTAATGCGGGTTGGCAGACTTCACATGCCGTTGAGAAAATCTTTTAGGCATGCAGGTTTCCTCACGATGCTTTCCTTCACAGTTAAAGCCAGTGATAATTACGCACATGATTTCGAAAAGTCAGAGGTGTGTGCCTTGGATTCGAACTCGAGATCTTTGACTTGGCAGTCCAGTGCTTCACTGCTTCCATAATGAATACAGAACTGATAAACAAATACTATTAAATACACAAAGATAATACGAAATAACTCTAAGAGAAAACACAACAGTACAAAAGTAGTAAGTTAACAAGACCACCTGAGCCAAGTCCCTAACTAAATAATGAAGTTTCACCGTCGACGCGTCGGCTGGCAACCGCAGTAGCCAACGACAACGAAACTTGCCATAGTTTGTTGTAGAGAGAATAAGTACAACCTCCATTTAATTTTAATACGACTGCCTCGTTTTGGTTCGAGGTCTTGGGGTCGATCCCCGGGTCGAGCAAAGTGTTGTTGGGTTTTTTGTGAAATTCCCAGTAGTAGCTCGGAGTCTGGATTTGTGCCCGGTTTATTGCAATAGGCTCGCCCCCTACCACATGGGACCTAAACATATCGGCGAAATGCGGGTGTACATTAATACGCCTCTGCCTACCCCTTCGGGGAATACAGGCGTGATGGTGTCTATTTAATATTTATAATCCATGCTGATACCATAGAGTTTTTATGTTTTTATACTGCCTCGTTAGCCGAATGGTTCCAAGCGCAACTGCTACATCCAAGGTCATGGGTTCGGTTTTCAGTATTCTCAGTAGCAGGTCGGAGTTTGGAGATGTGTTGTTTGTGTCTGCGGCTGCCGCCTATTATCAGGCGGCTCGTATAATAAAGTCAAAAGTCGTGTAGTCAAAACACACACACACGGCACACACACGCACGCACACACACAGAGACACACAGATACATACAGACACACAGATACACACACACGCATGCACACACACAGATACATACAGACACACAGAGACATACAGACACACAGATACATACAGACACACAGAGACACACACAGATACAAACAGACCCACAGAGACACACACAGATACATACAGACACACACAGACACTGTCACTATTGTATACCTCGAAGGGATAGGCAGAGGTGTACCCAGTATGTTTAGGGCCCATGTAATAGGGAGCGAATCCATTGCCATCAACCGGGCACAAATCCAGACTCCGAGCTGCTACTGGGAATTTCACAGAAAAACCCAACAACACTGCTCAACCCCGAAATCGAACCCAGGACTTCTAGCGTAGCGGTCGCGCTTGTGACTACTAGACCAAAGTATAGTCAAATGGATATTAAAGAACTTATACCTCAGTCTATTATTACTGGAAGTCACAAATGAAATAGCCTTTTCCGTTTAAAGAGCAGTGTATAGCAGCACAATGGTTTCCAATCTCATGCGATGTGAACTAAGGCGATAGGTTTCTCTGTTACGACCTGCAGGGTATAAAGACTTGGTCACAAAGCGGCCGGAGCGGGAGCGGGGATTGCCATTGCAGATGTTTATAGTCTATGATAGTTGTTTTATAGCTCCGGCCACTGTTGTTGATAAGTAATAACAGTTAAGAAAATAAAAAAGTAACAATAGGTTAGTATATGTAGAAGTACTAAAGTGTATTGTTTCAAATTCAAATTAAATATATATTGCGATCTATGTACAGTTATCGCCAAACTTATTGTCCGGGTTGAAGTTAGCACGAGCTAACTTTAACTTGGCCGTAAATATCAGAGAAAGAAAAATATTAGAGGCCTCCACATAATATATAGTGCGAACTGCTCTACTGTGGAACTCACTGCCGGAATCCTTATTCCCAGAGACTTATAATTTGGGTGTCTTCAAGACGAGAGTGAATCGGTTTCTTCTAGGCAAGCGCGCTCCATCGTAGGCCACATCGTTGCTTAACGTCACGTGAGTTGTGGTCAAGCACAAGCTTATCTAAGATAAGAAAAAACTGTTGAAAGAGGCCCTAAAACTTTCTTTCATTAAACTAAAAAGACTAAATTTAAAATTTAGAAAACCCCCGACATAAAATGTAACTTGCCATCTTGGATAGTATAATGGATAATTTCATACAAATGTTGTTCCATTTTTGAATTTATCTGGCGGTTAGCAACTATCCAGAGGTGGTAAAACAGGCCCGTATTATGAATTGACAGCAGACTATGGTATCGCAGATGAATTGAAACCGCAGCTACATCCGAAAACAGAGTATATACAAGCCAGTTATACCCGCCAGCTATTAAACATCTTTAATAATAAATAGTGGCTGTCATTCCGGCTACACAGCACCGCAACCGCAACGTTGACGCGACGGGAGCGAGACGGGTGCGAGACGGGAGCGGGGCGAAGGCCACAGAATAATTCAAAAGACTTGACAATTCTCTGGATTTGTAATGTGACCGTGTTTAGTGTTTGCTGCCTCACGGGAATATTTAGTTAAGACCTCTCTGTTGGTCGTTAGTTAAGCCGGATTGGAGTGATTTTTATTTGACAGTCATTTGACAGTTGACATTTGCCTGACAGCTGACAAGATGACGCTGTTGATATGATACATAACGCTATCTATATCCCCAGCTTTACTATGTTCCTTATAGTACCTGCGTTGGTCTTCCCCAATCCCGTGGAAATTGTCTAAGAATCTAGTGCCTCCGTCATAACCTTAGGGTCTGGGCCAAGCGGTCCAGTAGTATTTAGTCAGATTTTTGCTAGATATATAAATATTTTTGCGACTAATATTTAATGACTGCTATTTAAAAATAGTCTACTGAAATTGATTCAGTGCTTAGCAACACCACTAACAACCACCATACCCTATCAAAGGACGGAACCTTTCCTAGCTTCCTACCTAACGGTACGCGTAGAGCACACAGCCCTAACAGAATCTGGAACAACTCTATATCAGATACTTTTCCCTAGAGCAGTGAACATTTATTTGGACATTTTGTTGTAAAAACTAAGAAATTTTCCCTTAGGATATTTGTACGGTAAAAGTTATCTTGTTAAGACAGTTATGCGTTTGGATATTTAAAAGTAGTCGTGTATTACATAATATTTTTAAATTTTTATCATACTGCTTGGTACAAAGCTTAAGAAATAAAAAGAGCGATGACTTAAAAGTGTTGTTAAAAGAAGGACTTACTGCCGTCCAAAACTGTTACTTTTAATTTTCTTTATGAATAAAATAGATTTATTTTATGGTTCAGTACGTAAAATATAGTGTTAATTCTTATTGTGAGATTGTATCCATCTGTCTCAATGTAACTTATGTTTTTTAATACCTAAATACTATTTGAACTGGACAATGCATATTTTAATGGAGGAAAACCGACTCGCGGGCAGAATTTTTTCTTTCATTAAAATAACTGGTAATCTCAGCATGAAAAATGCTTAAAAAATACAAAATGATAGTTAATAGTGTATAGTTTAAAATTATTATAAACATGATTATATCATATATGCGTAATCCGCATGCCTGAAACTATTGTATTTCTACATAAGGGTATAAAATAACAACGACAGTTTTTTCTATAAATAAAAATGACACCTTTACGATGCTAACAATTTTTTTTCAACTTTTAATGTCTTTTTCATCCCACCATCTCGGAAAGAGTACTTTTACTCTTCGATATCTGAGTGCAAAAGTCGTTTTTATCCTCTAAAGAGACAAAGTAAATTGAATTTAGAACATCGTGCTTTTACCCCCCTGGCGCCGAATTTATCATACAACTTTTTTTTAATTTGTTAAAAACTCAGACTTGGAACCTTCCCTAGGTTCCGAGTCTAAAAGAAACAAAGTATCGATATATGTCGAATCGATATTTTTTGAAAATATCAGTATCGATACTGATATTTTTATTTAAAAATATCGATATATGGGCGATATATCTTAAATACCAAATTATAAAACAACAAATCAAGTAGACCAAAAACAAAAAATACATTAAATATAATTTGTTAAAAAGATGTTAGTTAGTATAAAAAAAGTATTCCTTTTTGGGATTTCATAATCTTAAAACTTTTATAAGTTTATTGGTCTGTAAAAAATATAGATTTTTATACCTTTTCGATACTTTGAATTTTATATCGATGCATCGATATATCGAAATATTAAATATCGCTCAAAAATATGGATACATTAAAAAAATAATATCGATATTTTTTCAACAAGCCTATCGGAACTTTCTTGGTGTACTTTTTTAAGTCACT
This sequence comes from Acronicta psi, assembly GCA_946251955.1. Taxonomy (NCBI): domain Eukaryota; kingdom Metazoa; phylum Arthropoda; class Insecta; order Lepidoptera; family Noctuidae; genus Acronicta; species Acronicta psi. The sequence goes on along the minus strand of OX276475.1, from coordinate 13,598,942 downwards.
AACACCAACATTACAATACCTAACAAAAATATTACACAAGTAATGGTAGCAACGTTAGTTTCAATTTCTCTTAATTATATATATAGTATTTTATTTGTTATAATTTAAAGAATAGGTATTTTGTTAAACTTACCATAATATAGTATTGAATACCTAAACTAAAATAAAAGTATCCTGTGGTTGTAAATGGTTTTTTTTAGTCATTTCCTCGCTGAGGTGGGATGAAAAGTTACGTGTTGCACTCGAGTGCAAAGATTTTTCACCTTGTGCTCTTTTAATTCCCTCGCTGACGCTCAGGATTCTAATTTTTGAATCACTCGCTCTGCTCGTGATTCAATTTTAGAATCCTTCGCTTGCTCGGTCATCAAAATTGAGCACGCGGTTAAAAAGCAACTTTGCACTCTTGTATAACAAATAACTATTATTGGCCACTATATTCGAGTATATATTGAGTTCGATGGTATGTTGCAAGAGAGAAAATTAAAGTGGTTCTAAGTAGGAAAAAAAAACTTTATAAGATGCCAGCGAAATTCCTCAAGTCTCCCGTTTCCCCAATTTCATTGCGGACCCCTAAAGTTATAAAAGAATCTTGAGCCCATTGAGTAAAAGTTTTAAGGTTAAGCACGTCAATCGCTCCCTCAATTAGGTTTCTTTTGTTGTCAAAACCAACGAAAATTATTAAATTTTCGTCAATAAGGGTTTTGGAAGTCATAGAAAACTTAATTTCTGAAATAATTGGGGCATTATTTTTTATTAGGTATTACTTTTTAAGCTGAATTTTTCTTGAGAGGTAATAATGTAAAATAACATAACAAACCATTACGCCATCAAGGGTTAGGCAGAAGTGTAGTGCTGTACACCCGAATTTTCACACAGTTTGCCGAATTATGGGTAGGTACTATGTAATATATGTAACTAGCTTCCCGCCAGCGGCTTCGCCCGCGTGGTCTTATAATTTTTTCCCCCGTTTTTGCAACATTTTTCATTACTACTCCCATGCCTATAGCCTTCCCTGATAAATGGGCTATCTAACATGGAGAGAATTTTTCAAATCGGTCCAGTACTTTTTGAGTTTTTTCGTTACATACAAAAATAGAAATCTTTCCTCTTTGTAATATTAGTGTAGAAGTGTAGATAATGTAATGGGGCCTGATGTCCTAAGATACAGGCCTCGACTTAGTTTAGGCATCAGTCTCCCACAAATAATTTTATTTTGTAGCTATTTCATTTTGTACACTTAAACGCTGATTTAAATTGCTGTATGATAATTTGTGGAAGAGAAATAAATGAAATTATTATTATATTATTATTAATATGGGGCGAACCTATTGCCAACCCGGAAATCAAACCCATGAACTCAAGCATAGCAGTCGCGATTACTAGCACTACAGCAGTTAAATATGTTGTTTAATTAGTGCCATAGATTGGAATGGTACAATTGATGCTTGGTGGCGTTTTATTTTTTTGACATTTTTACACAGCACCATCTAGTCCCAAACTAAGCAGAGCTTGTACTATGGGTACTAGACAATGGATATAATACTTTAATACTGTTTTTTTTGTAAATACATACTTATACATAAGGAACACTCAGACAAACACAAACACTTGAATTAATCACAATATATGTTTGTGTCCTGTGGGAATCGAACTCACGACCAAGAAATCAGCAGTCCGGTAATCGAACCACTAGACCACAGCTGTCGTCACAGACTTTGAAATTGGCTCTTTCGTATCTCACAGAAAGGTTCGGATCGTGCTGCGTACCACTAGCTACTGTTCCTGCGAGTTCATCGGTAAATGTCACATGTACAGTCACGACCAAAAACATGTATACACTAACTAAATTGCTAAAGCGAATTTCTCCACAAGCACTAATAAAAAAATTTTGTGATATTACGAACACAGTATTTACGAACCAATACTATAGTGACATTGTGATATCTTAAAGTTGCATTAGTTCATTCATGAAAACATAGCTTTAGCACTTTTGTTAATGTATACATGTTTTTGCCATCACCAATCACAACTATGTGTAACATTTGTTCTTGTTTAAGGGGATCAAACCATCGACTTGCAGCGCAGCAGCCGAATGCTCGATCACTGCTTCAGTCGAGCCATTAATCCGCGCGATCTAATTACATTTCTTTGTCCCATTTCAAAGAACGGCTTATCGGTTTCAGGCGATCTTTAATACTTATGAGAATTAGATAGAGAACCCTCATTCAATTGAGCTGATAGCTTACAGGTTTAGTGCTGATAATTATGTATTTAACTAGAACTAAGGATTAAGTAGGAGATGACGACGTCTGTGGTCTAGTGGTTCGAGTACCGGACTGCTGATCACGAGGTCGTGGGTTCCATTCCCACAAGACACAAATATTTTTGTGATTAATATAAATGTTTGTGTTTGTCTGGGTGTTTCCTATGTATTATAAGTATGTATTTACAAAAAAAAAGTATATAAGTATTATATCCATTGTCTAGTACCCATAGTACAAGCTCTACTTAGTTTGGGACTAGATGGTGCTGTGTACAATTTCCCAGGATATTTATTTATTTATTTATAAGTAAGTAAATAAATATTTGTAACATTTTACACAGCCGAGTCTAGTCTAAAGATGGACAGACGGCTTTACGTGCTCTCCGTATCTCGGTGAACATGTAAAGTCGTATGTCAGATACCCAAAAAGCTTGACCACTGTTTGTCAATCTTTCGAAATTCGGAAAAGAACACAAATTCGGTTGCGGAGGTCTTATGGCAGTCGCTTCGTGTAAAATACTGATATTCAGCCGCATCTAGTTAGACTGGAAGCCGACCCCAACATGTTTGGGAAAAGGGCTAGGAGGATGAGTCCCAAATCAAACAGAACTTGATGGGTATAGATATAATACACTCGCCTTTGCCCTCAACTTCGTTCGCGAGTTGAATTTTTCCTCTCGTTTTGCAACATTTTTAATTGATACTCCGCTCCTATTGGTCGTAGCGTGATGATATATAGCCTATAGCCTTCCTCGATAAACGGGCTAACACAGAAGAATTTTTCAATTCGGACCAGTAGTTCCTGAGATCTCCTTCCTGAGACAAAGCTCAAGAGCTTGTATGTTTGTTTGGTTAAACGCGCTAATTCAACCTAACAAACAAACAAATTCTTCAACTTTATTATATTAGAAGATAAAGAATATGCATGATGACTGATTTTGAAAAAGTACTCCACGATGTTCTTACACATCTACTTTATACAAAATAACTCATATTTTTAGAAAAATATATGTTTTTGAAGGAAAAATAGCCTTATAAAAAACACAATTTAAATTCTGCGCTAAAACGCTAGAATAGCAATTTCGTCGTCTATGACGTCGATCTTCTGTAAACACTTGACAAGTGTAAATTTACAGTTGAGGTTAAAAGTTTGTTCTGATCATATTTTGATAATATTTTGTGCAATAATCATGAATCCTAATGTGTATCTGCCAGACAACCTTAGGGTGATGCAGACATAATAAAAGTAATAAAAGTAGATGCGCATTAGGCCCTAAAAAAAGTACTCGATACTTTGAAGTATGCTACTTTTGTTTACATAATTTTATGAGTACGATAATTTTTATTTGACACTATTTATGAGTATAGTATCGATATTTTCGATTCGATATCGTGTCCCTATTTATACGACAGACAGAATACAAAATGAATTGCTCAAAGGCCAAGGAGCCATGACAAAGAATTTACAAAAAAAAAACAAAATGAAGATGATATTTGTTTTGAGAAGATTGACGTCACTCGCTTCTGATTGGTGTTCGATCTATCATGGCGGATTGATATGTTTTGCATTTTTATTTTTGCTAAAATAAATATAATCTCACTTAAAATCTAAAAACAAGTGTTTATATATGAATCAGTCTGTCATATAAAATTACGTAAAATCGTAATTTCGGTCATTCTTAGTTGGTGTCATCATGCCTATTGCTTAGATAAATACTTTTTTGTATAAAAATACTTAAATACTACATAAGCAACACCAGACCAACCACAAACTTATTATCTACCTATATTATTATTAGTCCTGTGGGAAACGAACTTGAAAGATATTAGGTGGAATGTTTTTTTTTGTTCATAAAGCAAGTAGCTTGCTGTAACTTTTTTGCCTAGAAATACATACCATCACACCTGTATTTCCCTTAGGATTAGGCATAGGTAGGCACTTTTATGTCCCATGTAAAAGGGGGGTTAGAAAGCAAAATTCTATAATTATTGTGTAGTTTCCTCATCTTCCATCAGAAATTCTCAGACTTGATTAATTTGTGACCGCAGATAAACATAATCTTTCGACATCAGCGACATCATTACACAAAAGTGTTAAAGTTCACATCGCGCTTGCATTAATTTAATCTATGCTGGGGTGGTAAGCGTGGAGAATCAAGCGGTAGGTACATGTCTAGAACATTGTTTCTCAACAGTGTGGTTACGACCCCTGGGGGAGTCCAGTTCGTCTAGTATTACACGAGACCAGAAGATGAAGACCTGGAAGTGTTAATAATAACAGCTACACTTGTTAATTTAACTATTCTTGCAATTGACGCAATCTAGTTTTAATAAGATTAAATAATACGTAGCTGTTAACCTAATTAAATCAATTGGCAGGGAAAGCTTTTTAAAACATTTGCGGTTGAAACACTTGGGCCATGGGGTCTGAGTACCTACTATAATACTTTTTAAGGATTTTTAAGGTAGTTGCACAGTATGTAGCGTGATATATGTTGCTACAAGCTGATATACAATTTTGATAAAGGTTAAATTAATACTGTAATGAGGGGTAACGACACATTTTGCTAGTCGAGTGGATGGGGAGTTTGTGACAACAAAAACTTTGAGAAATGATGTCGAGTCTAAAATAATTGTTTGTTTTGTAAAGTGAAACTCAGCGTAACAATAACAATGAAATAACGCGAGGAAGTTTCAGCCTCATTAAAATGTTCCGAAGTAACAAAACTACAGAACCGTTATTATTTGCTGGCAACACTGCAAACTGGGTTATATGGCGCATGTTTGTACACAACCATCGGGCTTTTTGGTGACCGACTGGAATATGAAAATGTGTTATTTTATTTGAACTAAACATAACATATATGATATAAGTAATTCGTTTTAAACACAGCTTCGCTAGTTTGACGGAATACGAACGTAGTACAAGATTAAATTCGCAGACGTTTTCGTGAATGTGAGACATGTACTCTGTACAGTTTTGTTATTATTTCTAGTTGAGTAAAAGTGGAACCGCGCTCTTGCATGAGTCGTATTTTATAGGTACAGGCTAGAGACCCATTCAATTTAATTAAACCAATTTATAATATAACACTGGTCAACAAAAAAAAAACTTTTTTTTTGCCGTTGTTCGCCACTACTTTTTTTTATACCTTAGCTAATGGGTAGTCAAGATATGTGTGTAAAAAAAATTGCAAACAGCCAATTACGTAGATTTTTTTTATTGAAAAACAAAAATTGGGCTTACTTTTCGTTAAAAGTAAGCCCAATTTTTGTCTCTAATCATCTGTTTTTTTTTTAAATGATTATCGTTATAATCATTTAAAAAAAAAACAGATGATTTTTTGGGTCGTTTTGCTTGTCTTTTGTAACTGCACGTTGGGACATCTCGTTTTAATGACACCATTTCCTCATAGTTTGGAGATTTTTTGTTTCCTAAAATTTTTTTTTCGGACATCTCGATGTAATAGAAGATTTTTATTATTTTTCTGTTAATACATGAACATTAGGGATACCGAAAATATATATTTGGACAAATGGCAAAAAGTCGTGTTGACCAGTGTAATCTAAATTATTTTCAATATAAATTATCATTAAAAAATACACCCAAAACAATGCTTAAAAATAAGATAATGAAGAAAAACCAACGAAGCTCAAAAAGATAAAAAAATCAAGACGACCAGTTTATTTTTCGCTAAAATGGCAGCAAAAACAATATTTTACGAAACAAAAATAAAAAGAAAACAAAGGTTTACGTCAAAAAGCCATATAAACGTCACATTTCAATGAAATGATAAAAAACAAATGCTTCTGAATTTGAACATATATTTTGTGTATTTTGACAACACATCAAGATAAAACAAGGGAACAGACGGGAGCTAGTCAGTATCGCTTTGTGAACGAGATACGGTTTTTAAAATTCTCGTATTTTGTAAAGTTTGCAATATTTTTTGTTGTTCGTCGAATGGGAGCAATCCATTTTAGCTTTTAGAATATTTAAAATAGCCTGTATTTTATTCGTGGAACGTTCGTGAGATTTTGTCACTGTCAATATTTTAAACCGCGTTAGAAATTGACTAGGTCGTTATCAAATCGAAAAGCCTGAGAATGTTGGTGCATGAAACAGTGAAACAAGCCAAAATGTATGAAACAGTTACAAAAACATTTAGCGATTTCAGGGTTATCCCATTGTAAAAAAATGACATATTGGGAGTATCCCGTGGTCCTTAATTTTGCGATAAGTATTTAAGAAATAAGTATTATGTAGTCAATTAAATTAACCCATGATCTAAATACGCACAGAACTAATGGAAGCTCCTAAGAAAGATATTTATGTTTAAATGAAATTACTTAGTATCCCTCTCCGGTCTCCGAAGATAGTACTAACGTGACCTTTGATTTCGTAGCAATACTCATCACAAATCCCTCTAAGACTACAAATTATTCAATACGATCTAAAATCTAGCCTTGGTCTAGTAGAAATAAGGTTGAAATTGACTTACCGTCCATAAAGCCGGGACGCGGCGTGTGTTGGACATCCATAATTGAAGGAACATGATAGGATGTGGGCACCCGCGTTGGGAATCCTAATGATTCATTGGTGATCCTTTTCACATCTGTCTTTGCTTTACCGTCAACACTATCAAGTATCGTGATGTTATTCTCATTGACAATCTCTATTTTAGATTGGTTCTTATTGATTTTAACCGTTTTTGAGAAATCATTGAAGATCTTTGTTCTTGTTGCGTCGTCTACTCTAAGTTTCTCCATAGAATTGTTGTCTAAGCCACTGTTGTCATTATTATCGTCTAATTCAAGTTCTATTTGATATTCTTCAAGTGTGTCGTTAGCTACATCTGTGGTTTTTGTTGTGCTAACATCTTTTCTTCTAAATCTGTCTAATAGTGTTTGGTAATTTTTGCTACTTACTGCATTAATAAGCTCGTTTTCTTCATTAATCTTTGGTGTTATTGTATATTCTTCTAATTTAGTATTATTAATATTAAATACATTTGAAATATTTTTGGTTCTGTAGAAATTTGTTGGAATCATTTGCGTCTTCGCTATTGGTAGGAGTAGGAAGGAAAGTGAGAGGAAAGTTGTGAGTATGTTCAAGGTTGGATCGTAGAGGGGTGAGTAGAGGTGTAGGGGCGCGGGTCGTGGTTGGCGCGTCATGCCAGGCCGGCGTCAGCGCCGACTATCCTGTAAAATAAAACAATTCCATGTTAACATTTATAGCAGTATATCTCTGATGGGTTTGGGCAAAGCACGCACACTTTCACAGTGTAAAGTTACATTGCTTATCTTTTACAATTTTCTTGAGCATCCGACATAATATTATAAACTTACATTCCTTCTTATATACTCTTTCCTATATATTCATTATCATTATCGTCCTTCTCTTCTCTTCTCACTACACATCTCTATCTCATTCTTTCCTATATATTCCTATAACATATTTACTTTATTCAATTTATTATTTTCACCCTGAAGGGTAAGGCAGAGGTGGTACCAAAGTATACCTACAGCCGGTAAGCTTAAGTCCCATGTAAATTTAAAGAACCTAATAATAGTCTCCGCCTACCCATTCGGGGAATATATGCGTGATGGTATGAATGTATGTACTTATTCTTGGAATAATATAATAATCTTTACTCTGTCTATAGATTTTTATACATACTTAACTCTCTTTCCTTATCTTCTATTATTCCTTTTAAAAACCCATTTCTTTTCCAATCTAGTATCAAGTTCGGTCCATTGTAGACTCAATCACAATTAACTGTGTCCTATTTGTAGCTGACAAAAGTAACAATCATTTGCGAGGCTTTCACATTGTCAACTGTATTCAACATCAAACCTTTTGTACGGATACAGAAGGTACAGATTTGATTAATAGACTCTCAGTTGAAAATTTCCATTGAAAGTTAAGAAACTCCCCTTCGCTTGATTTTCGCTTTTGTGCTGAGAAAAGTGTTTTTTCAGGTTTTTTAGATTTAGAGATTTTGTTGGTGTAGAAAAGTCTTTTTCTGAAGGAATGTCATTCGCAGTCGGGCTACGTGTTCCATTCAAGACTGTCACGTCTCCGTAGTTGTTAGCGTAGCTGTTGAATCTGAGAAACCGGGGTTCGATTCCCAGGTAAACCAAAATGTCATAAGATGTTTCTATGAACAATCGCAACAGTTAGCTTCAGTGATTTCTTAATAGCTCTCTTCTTCTGAGTTTTTTTTTTTTTAGATTAGTATAATAGTACCCATAGAATGTAGTTAATAGTTAGTATAAGGTTAAATTGTTAAAAGAGCAGAGCGCCTACAAACTACTGAGCAGTTTGGTGATGGAAAATTTGTTTACTGTGTACTGCATAAATATAATTGCAACGTAACAATGATGACTTTAGCACATCATAAAACGGCCCCTATAGTAGACAATTTACAAAAGCACAGATCCAGAATAAAGCCCAGAATCAAGACATTAATTTAGTCTGTACTTAATATTAGTTTTCCAGCAAAAACAAATATTTATATTTCTATACAATCGATTCGTAATATTTTATTGTTCTGTAGTTCTCAGAGATAGCAATTCATTCAAATATTATCGGTACAGCGATCAATTTAAATAATTCCCAAATAGAGGCGTACAATACGCTCATTGAATGAAGAACGAGTGAAGGATTAATTATTTTTTGTCAATCATTCCATTGTTACTCAATTCGTTCATTATCGGATCCAATCAATGCGTGCGGCGGCGTGTGATGATCGAAATCAAAGGTTAATGTATTCTAAGTTTTTGATAGGTGAATCTATACTTAATATTATAAAGCTGAAGAGTTGGTTTGTTTGATTGGTTGAACGTGTTAATCTTAGGATGTACTGGTCTGATTTGAAAAATTCTTTCAGTGTTATATAGCCTGTTTAACGAGGAAGGGTATAGGCTATATATCATCACGCTACGACAAATAGGAGCGGAGCATACATTAAAAATTAAAAACAGGGGAAAAATTTAACTTCTACTGGAACAAAGGATTGTGAAGGAACACGGGCAAAGGCTACTAAAATATAAAAGTATTTTGCGATTACCTTACACTTTTTGAATATTTGTTATTTTTAACCCCCGACGCAAAAACGACGGGGTGTTATAAGTTTGAAGTGTCTGTGTGTGTGTGTGTCTGTGGCATCGTAGCGCCCGAACGGATGGACCGATTTTGATTTTGTTTTTTTTTTATTTGAAAGGTGAATTAGTCGGGAGTGGTCTTAGCTATGTTTGATGAAAATTGGTCCAACATGGCCGCCGCTACAAAATAGCGGATTACATTTTTTTTCAAAACTCGATATGGGTATCAAATGAAAGGGCTAGGAGAAACTAGGAGAATACTATACACTATGATAAATTTTAAATCCAAGATAGCCGCCATCACAAAATGGCAAATTAAATTTCGTGTCGGGGGTTTTCAAAATTTTCAATTTAGGTTATAGCTAAAACTGTAATCATCGCAATTTCTTAGGCGTTTTTATGTCAATATACGAATTAGATATACTTATTATTTTATTATAATTTTCTTTAAGCGTGCTCGTGCTCTAAGCGTCTAATTTATCGGTTTTTTGTAACCACGCTAGTAGCTTCATTGTTACAATAATAAAAATTACTAACCTTTGCCCGCGACTTTGTTCCCGTAGAAGGTGAAGTTTTTCCCCCTTTCTGCAACATTTTTAATTGATACTCCGCTCCTATTGGTCGTAGCGTGATGATATATAGCCTATAGCCTTCCTTGTTAAACAGGCTATCTAATACTGAAAGATTTTTTCAAATAGGACCAGAGTTCCTGAGATTAGCGCCTTCAACCAAAACAAACAAAGTTCAGCTTTATAATATTAGTGTAGATTTCGGCAATAGTAAATTGTATCGTTGCTCTCGAAGTTTGTGAAGTGCGGGTCGAATCAGAAACCGCAAAATACGGACCTCTAAGTTTGTTTTTACACGTGCTCGAGATGAAGGGCTGTAGTTAATATTGTCCTCCAACCCCGATGTGGCTGTTATTGGCTCACGAATAAAGTACCAACACGGAGTAATAAACTCACAAAAATACATGCGTCTGTATCTGATCGCTAGGGTTGTCACGCACAGCTTAGTAAGTAGCAGTTCCTCGCGTTCATCTAGTTTTTCCATTCTCGCGGGAATTTCGCTAAATTATATTAAGTATTTTTTATACCCCTAAAAGAAAACTTGAATAGTCGCCTAATTTCAAGTTAGGACATTTCGTGATTAACCAGTGAATTATTTAGTTATATTTTACTTTTATATTAATCTAGAAAGCCTAGCTTTTGCCCGCAGCTCGCTCGCGCCGAGTTTGAACCCCTGTTATAGCCTTTAAGGGGTTTAATTTTAAAAAAACCGTTTTATGGGATGCTGACGTCATAACAACTTTCGTGTGTACAAAATTTCAGTCCAATCCGTTCAGTAATTTGAGGTAGGTATGTTCTAACGGATCAGTCAGTCAGTACAGTACAGATACGTCTGGTTTTAGCAGTTTTTACCTAAATGCCGAAGGAGGGAATTTAATAAAGTAAATAAGCCAAGCTAAAATCATATAATATCATCATATATATATATATGTATTTACAAAAAAAAGTATATAAGTATTATATCCATTGTCTAGTACCCATAGTACAAGCTCTGCTTAGTTTCGGACTAGATAGTGCTGTGTAAAAATGTCCCAAGATATTTATTATTATTATTATAAAGGATAAAATAAGTAATAATAATAATAATAATTTATTTGTGCAAAAAGTAAATACATACATGTCTCTTAAAAACTAATGGTACTTAACAGTATCCATATTTAATAAAAAAAAGAAACATCTGTAATGATAATAATAAGTCCAGTATTTCTTAAATGTTGTAAAGTTAAAAATGATCATGTGTTTGCAAAAAACACTGCTCCTCAACATACCATCAAGTAATTTAATTTAAGTAATGGTTATAAAATATAATAATATATACTCTCTGATAATAATTTTTGACAACAGTTGGAGTCTAAAAAGAACAACAATATATTTGCGAATATATAATTATTTGACATGTATCAACCCTACACACAACTTTGTGAAGGGCCGTACACACACGCCGTTTAATATAAAATGTACATGTTGGATTTAATCGTCTCGTTTCGCACGTCGTTAATTATTCCGCGAGTGGGAGAAATTGGAGAAATAAACGCTATGATGTGTACTCACCCTTACGATTGGGTTACAATTTCGATGATAAATTATTCGATTTAGACGAGATTACATTGAATGTGGTTATCCGCGAATTTCGATTCGGTGTTTTTTTAAAGGTTGAGTGGAAATCCAAATGTACATGATAGGTAGTGTAATATTGAAACATTTGTTGGAAAAATAAAAATACTTATAAAGTAACTTTCAATAATAATTAAATTGGGGAGTTGACAAACTTGTATGGGAACTTTGAAAATCTCCTTCATATTTTTACGTCTTGTGGTGATGTCAGCGTAAGAAAATCAGCTTTCGTATATTTGAGTCTCTGAAACTCAAAAGTCGATGTAATGAATGAACGATGACTTGAATTTTATACGCGAAAGTGGTAAAAATATTAAATAAAAATATACTTATATTCAAATATCAAATTAGTATGAAGACGTTCGTAGCCATTCCCCGCGGTTTTATCCGCGTACATCTATTTTTTCCCTATCCTGTGGGATTAATCACAATAAAATAAACTTAGCCTATGTCACTAAAAAAAAATTTAGCTTTCTACTGAAAGAAGCAAAGAATTTATGTATTTATTTATTTGTTTATTTATTATTATAGAAACATTTAATTGTTACAAAAGCAGTTGTGATGGAATTTTCTAAATCGGTTCAGTAGTTCAAGAGATTACTTCATACAAACTAACAAATTTTACATCTTTATAATTAGTGTAAACTAATTTTGCCTGCAGCTTCGCCCGTGTGGTCTGTCTGTATATTACTTATTTATAATATTAGTATAGATAAATGCCTATGTTACTCTATAAAGATTTATTACTAATGGTGAAAGATTTTTCAAATCGGTTCAGTAGTTTCGGAACCTATGTACATAACATGGTTTACAAGGCAGACCTTATGGCATTTTCTGCCAGTCAACCTTTGGCCTATTCAATTCAATCAAATCTTTCCTCTTTATAATATCAGTATAGATAATATAAAGATGTATTAACAGAAATAAATTAAAAATTTAGAAAACCCCCGACACGTAATGTAGTTTGCCATTTTGTGGTGGCGGCCATCTTGGACCGATTTTCATCAACCATAGCTAAGAACACTCCCGACTAATTCACCTTTCAAATAAAAAAAACAAAATCAAAATCGGTCCATCCGTTCGGGAGCTACGATGCCACAGACAGACACACACACACACACACACACACACACCCCGTCGTTTTTGCGTCGGGGGTTAAAAACATATGTTATCATTTAGATACGTATATAAACGTATGTAGGTATAGTTTTTTTGAAATACCGATGTTATTTGGCGTAATGGTCCGGTTAGCAGCGTCCCACTAATCTTGTTATAGAGGTTCACCTTATTTAATTATCCGTAAGATATAAGACTTAATGGAGAAAGGTCACGGATCCCAGACTAAATACAGGAGCTATTTTCTGAAATTCTGATGTTTTATGAATATTCACCTGTCTACAAGGTAATTAAAAGTAAATAAATAATAATAAATAAACCCTGGACATTTTTACACAGCACCATCTAGTCCCAAACTAAGCAGAACTTGTACTATGGGTACTAGACAATGGATGTAATACTTATATACTTTTTTGTTGTAAATACACACTTATAATATATAAGAAACACCCAGACAAACACAAACACCGTTCATCACTTTATGTGACGCCTTGTAAACCATGTTATGTACATAAAGTTTAACTCAAAAACTACGGGACCGATTCGAAAAATTCTTTCACCGTTAGAATGCTGCATCTTTACCGAGAAACATAGGCTATATTTTTATAAATATCCACCCATGCGAAGCCAGGAGAGGCCGCTAGTTAATAAATAAAATTTACTTAGATACCACCCATTCTAATAATATGTCAATATAATTCTTACAGTATTCCAAAATAACCACGAAATATTTAACAAGTTAAGCATAAATTTTCCAGTTTAACGCCTGAGCAAACATTGATGTGCCTTAAGAAATCCTTTCATAAATCTTGTAGGCGTTTGTATTCACGGTATTGGGACAAGCCAGTCGTGTGTTTAACTTGACTGTGCTCTCACCTTAACATTATTAACTGTTCGTTAGGTATAAAGAAAGACGATTTTACCTTTGATGTGAAATTGAATTTTCTAAGTCCTAATTAGATTTTTTAATAATGACTTACCCAATAACTTTCGGTACTTAACGTAACTCACGGTTTTTAGCACAATATGTCACATTTTCAAAGATTAAAAACACCTAGGAAGTAAAAAGCAAAAAATTACAGTTTTTTTTTGGGACATTTTTACACAGCACCATCTAGTCCCAAACTAAGCAGAGCTTGTACTGTGGGTACTAGACAATGGATTTAATACTTATATACTTTTGTTTTTGTAAATAAATAATTATTATACATAGGAAACACCCAGACAAACACAAATACTTCATATTCATCATCACATAAATATTTGTTTTGTGGGAATCGAACCCACGACCGATCGTGATCAGCAGTCCGGCACAAACACCTCAGTTCATCACATAAAGTGATGAACTTAGGTGTTTGGTGGGGGCTTAAACATACCGGCGCACTGTGGCTGTATCGTACACCTCTGTCTAACCCTTTGGAGAAAACAGGCGTGAAGGTTATGTTATTATGTTGTGTGCAGGTAAAATCGAAGTCAGCAGAAAGCCCTCAGAGAGCGCATTTCAATGTTGTAATATAATAACGGACATGTCGCGGGGTTCGGATGGAATACTAATAAGGGGGTGAGGTGCCTTATAAAAGGGGAGGGTAGATGATAAGTCGTTTTATTCTTAGATATACGATACACCAGTAGGTAGAATCGGTGTTTATTGTGTCGAAAATCGAATATAAATAGATTATCGTACAATTAGTGTTGTTGGGGTTTTATTTGGAATTCCCAATAGTAGCTCGAATTTTGGATTTGTGTCTGGCAATAGGCACATCCGTATTACATAGGACTTAAACATGCCAGTGAACTGTGGCTGTCTGTGGCTGAGCTGTACAGCCATCAACATGGACATCATGTATAAATGATCATTCAGCCTGTATTAATGCAAATTAAAACCCAACTTCAGTTGGTCCACAGAGACGACCTCTGTGGTCTAGTAGTTCGAGTACCGGACTGCTGATCACGAGGTCATGGGTTTGGGTCAACATTTATTGTGATGAACTTAAGTGTTTGTGTTTGTCTGGGTGTTACTATGTATTATAAGTATGTATTTACAAAAAAAAAGTATATAAGTATTATATCCATTGTCTAGTACCCATAGTACAAGCTCTGCTTAGTTTGGGACTAGATGGTGCTGTGTAAAAAATGTCCCAGGATATTTATTTATTATTTTATTTCATTTAGATTAAAGTCAATGTAGTTTCCACGATTAAAAAAAATGGAGAAAAGCAGGAAAGAAACTCTCTTTAAAAATATATGGTAACAGTAATAACAAAAATATAAAATATATAAAATTGAAAGTAAAAAATGTTTCATAACAGTTTGACTACATCACTACACAATTTTGTGGGGCAATGTTTAATTATAAGGTTTGTGTTTCTGTAATAATAATAAATAAATAAATAATCTAATATATAAAAAAAGTCGGGTTTGTTACAACAATTATAACTCGAGAACTGCTGGACCGATTTTCATGTATTTTGATTTGTTGGATTTGTCTCCGCCCCGAATGACAGAATAACAAAAAAACGGGGTTCAAACTTAGCGCGAGCGAAGCTGCGGCAAAGAGCTAGTATTAAATAAAATAAAGCGTAATATTTAACCAATATAGCGTGGGCAGCCTAAATAAACTTTGACATAACAAGTTTCAATTCTTTAGTGTCAAAATAAAGGACAACAAGGGTTCGCGACAAGAATATTAATGTTTAACCCTCGGAACTTTCAGCAGCATATGTAGCGCGAGGTGTGTCCGACAATAGACGATGATGTATTACAATTTGAATCTAGTTTTGATTGAGAACATTTCTCTAGATTTTAGTTACACTTGCATATGGAAGAAATAACATTTATGGAAGTGATTCTGAAAATAAATGTTTATTATTATTATTATTATATCGCCTAACTGTCACGTTAGCCTAGAGGTCGTAAGCGCGACTGCCACGGTCAAGGTTCTGGGTTCGATTCCTAAGTCGAGCAGTGTTATTGGGCTTTTCTATAGAATTCTCATAGTAGCTAGGTTTGAGCCCAGTTAATGGCAATAGGCTCGCCCATTTTGAGGGTATGTTGAGAAGTTTTAGTCTTGGTTATGCTTATACAAGGTGGAAGGGACATCGACGCACATCCGAATACCGTGAGTTCAGTACATGATTCTGGACCCTCCTGCGTTGAAATTTTCCGTAACTTTTTTTATACATTTTTCATTTTTTTTTACTTGAACGTGTAAAAACACCTTATTTCTATCTATCCAAATTAGATTTCTAATTAAAAAAACATTATTTCATTTATTTCGGATCGCGCGCGCGATAACATTCACCGCGGAGCGTTATAATCGCGTTATTAGCAATACATTGCGCGCTCAAAAATGACAATATCTCTAATAACCGATAATTTTCTACATGAATGACCTAGGTCATTTTATTTTTGACCTTGTCACGACGTTTGTGCGTCGATGTCCCTTCCACCTTGTATATACCCCGTTAGGCAGAGGTGTACATTAAGTACACCTAGAGGTCGCCGGTAAGTTTAGCTCTTATATAGAGGGCGATCCTATCACGGGACACAATTTCAAAATCCGAGGTATTTGTGGGAATTTCAAAGAAAAACCGAATTGAAATAATTATATCTATCTACCCTGTTATACCATCACGCCTGTATTCTCCGGAATGTTAGGCAGAGGTTACCACCCACAGACATCAAAAAGCAACAAGAATATCGAAATAACGTTAATTTTTCAAAGCCCGTCTAAGTTTAAATTTTGTTTTTACTGTAATGCTTATTTTCTTTATTGTGATTGCAAAATGCTAATTGTTTATTTTTATATTACTTTAATTTGAATCTTTTAATTATGTTTGTTTATCTTTAATTGAAAATGTTATGTATACCTATAATTAGTATTACATATAAGAAACCATGCCTTTGTTTATAGACCTTTATAATGATTGTATATATTTACTGTTGGTATACTCAATAAATAAATAAAATAAATAAATAAATAAATAAATAACAAATATCTTAGCGAACATACTCGCCCAAGAGGTACCAGGAACGCATGAATATATAAAAAGTTAAAGGTCGAAGCACTCGGAATGTCACTAAATGAGATTTGGGAGCGGGATTTGTGTCGCAGCGAGCACCTAATGAAGAACAGGATAATGTTTGCGTAATGAATTGATTTACAATCTTATATATATAGTACTTAGGTGCTTAATGTATTACAGTGATAATGGGATTTCGAACAAATAGTACCTATTTCATTTAAACTGTTTTTTTTTCTGAGTTTGTTCTCAGAGGACGTCAGGAAATGCGCCATCTGGTATAAAAATTAAAAAGTTTCCTTGTAAAAATGTCTTTGAATGACTTGTTTGCTGAAATATTATAAATATTAAGTATTTTAGCGCTACGCTCGGTCCTGGGTTCGATTTCCGGGGCGAGCAAAGTACATACATAGTTTCACATCTGTTTCCCATTGGAGGTGGGCAGATACTATAGATTTGCCACTTACGAGCAGCTTGATGTTAAGACGTATGCTAGGATGTTTTTGAAGGCGGTTGGTTTTTTATTTAAAACTTTTTAGTGGAAAGTACATGTATTTTATGGTTTTCTCATGGACGCCATTGTCAGAACTGGTTCAAATCGAAATGGGACCAAACTTGAAGCACCAGATTTCATATAAAAAATGAATCATCAAATCGGTTCACCCAGTCGAAAGTTACAAACATAAAAAAAATGCAGTTGAATTGACAATCTTCTCCTTTTTTGAAGTCGGTTAAAAATGTAAGCAAAACGGCGAAATAAGTTGCACATTATCCTCTTTTCGGTAAAAAGATACAGTAATCACACAAGTAAGTACAAATACTCCTCTTTCATATGATAATGGAAGTCAGACATAAATATTCAAGATCTTTCGCTGTATGTAATACAAAAATGTATTTATTTTTAGGCTGTGTTGTCTCACTGAATACGCTTACATATTTTTACACTGTGTAAGGCGTGCAAATGGCGTAATATTGTCAGAACTTTCTTAGAATCAGGGTGGGTATCCGTTATGTACGGAAATTTACTATAGGTCCACGCGTCTACAATTGATCTGATGGAGACTGTAGCCGCTTCTCTCTGGTGAGAAGAAAAACGACGAGGTCTGTGGTCTAGTGGTTTGAGTATCGGATTTTTGATCACGAGGTCGTAGGTTCGATTCCCACTGGACACAAATATTTATGTGATTTACTTAAGTGTTTGTGTTTGTCTGGGTGTTTCTTATGTATTATAAGCTTATGTGCAAAATGGTGATTTTCATCGATAATCTCTGTCAATACGCTGTCAACAGTGTCAACTAGGACTATAACTGACAAGTTAACCGCCGTTAAAGTCCGCGCGGAACTAGTTGGCCGCGCCTTTGGAAGGGATGAGGGTGAGGCGGCGGGTTGCTGTGGCAATCCGTCCCGCCGCTCACATACCTAAGGCGCGGCCAACTAGTTCCACGAAGACTATAGTCAAACGTGTCCAGCCAGGCTAACATGCGCGCCACGAGAAAATTTTGTCTACTCTTTTGTCTCGCTCTTTCTCGTGCGAAAACGAAACAAAAGCACGACATAAGCGTCGACAAAATGTTCTCGCGGCGTGCATGTTAGCCCGGCTGGCCGAAAAATCTCTAAGAATAATATGTAAACGCTTACAGATTTACGCGTTTTATAAGCTCTATTATCGGCCAAACACGGCCATTATTATTATTAATGTTGTTAACGCCTTGGTTATTTCACTGTTATTTTGTGCATAAATAAATCTGTATTAACTTAATACCAATTTACACCTGAACTGCTTTATCCATCACTGGTAAATTACCGCTACACACTTGTAGATTTCTTCCTCACACGAATACTCGAGAATGTTCGCTTCTGAAGCGGAAATTACATGCCTGTTCATCTCCTTTTGCGTTTAGCTTTAATATAACATACATTTTATCTCATTTCTAAAGGCGTCAGCAATGTGACGACGAAAATCTTCTCTTTTCATGTAATAAAATTGTAATTTTGGGGTTATCTATTCAAGTCAATGTGCTCGGTTATAGAACTTAATGTCATTGTTATGAAGGAAATATTACTGTGCTAGGAATTCCTTATGTATCTTCTATCTATATTTATAAAGTTCCATCACGCTTGTATTCTCTAAAGGGTAAGCAAAGCTGTTTGTTTATGTCTTATGTAGAAGGGAGCGAGTTTATTGAAATTAACCGGGTTCAAAACCAAGCTGCGAACAGATTTTTCAAATTTCCACCCCGTATGGTGTATAACGTTCAAACTTGGTGGACTTCTTCATCAACGCAATTTGACTACTGGAAACAATATGCCTGGAAATAATTTTAGAGAGGTAGGGCACAGCCATTTATGGCTCAAATCTGGAGCAGCCCATCTGGGGAAGTACCTCCACCTTACAGAAAACTGCAGCCAAATAACACACTTTATTGTGTTAGAGCTCCTTCTACGGATGCGCTGCGCTGGCAGCCAGAGGAATATTCCCTCAAACTGTCAGCGCAGTGAATCCTCCATAAACCTCTTAGAGGTTTTTCGGGTCGGCAACGCGCGAGTGATACCCGTAGTATTGCAAGCGTCCGTAGGCTATGGTAACCGCTTACCATCAGGCGGGCCGTATGCTTGTTTGCTTGTTTAGTGGTAAAATAAATAAATAAATAATCAACCCATATACTGTCCCACTGCTGGGCACGGGTCTCCTCTCAATATGAGAGGGATTAGGCTATAGTCCACCACGCTAGCCTAATGCGGGTTGGCAGACTTCACATGCCGTCGAGAAATTCTCTCAGGCATGCAGGTTTCCTCACGATGTTTTCCTTCACCGTTAAAGCGAGTGATAATTACGCACATGATTTCGAAAAGTCAGAGGTGCATGCCTTGCATTAGAACTCGAGACCTTCGACTTGGCAGGCCAGTGGTCATACCCCTAGGCTATCACTGCTTTTACTGTTTAGTGGTATAAAAAAAAAAAAAGTATATGTTCTAATGGTTGATGGCAATACCTCACATCAACCATTACATGGGACCTAACCATATCGGCGAAATGTGGGTGTACATTGATTTTTTTATGGTTTATGTACAGGAAAGTACAAAGGCGGTCTTAATGCCTTACGCATTTTCTGCCAGACAGCTTTTACATTACTATACCTCTGCCTAAACCTTCGGGGAATACCGGCGTGATGGTATGATGTTATGCTCTATCCAAGCTTTGACAGCTCCCGCAGATGTTCTGCAATTCGTAGACTAAAAGCTACGCCACTTTAAAAAAAAGGTTAAAAATATTTGTAAAAGCTACCATAAACAGCATAGTACGTGTTTTGAATAGATCCTGTTTCGAAAAAGTATGTTAATACGAATTTACATAGGAAAGGCAATGGACACACGCTCGCGGTTTATTTGAATTTTAATTAAGTTGCAATTTTTTTAACAAATTGTGGCAACACAAATTGTACACTAACTTAGGGGTGACGCAATGTTTGAAAATGTAACTTGCGACTTGAGTTTTTATTAGTGTTTAACAATGTAGATAGAACTCCTAATCCCTACTGTAATATGAGAAATGCTGAAGTACTTACTTTGATTGTCTCTGTGTTACGCTTTCAAGCCCATAATTTTGATGAAATTTGGTACAGATATAGATGAGATCATGGAGAATGGCATAGGCTATTTTTTTACCGACTTCAAAAAAGGAGGAGGTTCTTTTTTTTCGTCTGTTTTTTTTTATGTTTGTTACCTCAGAACTTTCGACTGGGTGAACCGATTTTTGATGATTCTTTTTTTTTCGAAAGCAGATTGGTCCCATACAAATTTTATCGAAATCCGGTGGGCGGTTGTAAAAATATCGACTAACTAATTTGGAGGCGGTGCCAAACTACTAATTTAATTTAAATATGACTTTCATTGACTGTCAGTTTGGCACCGACTCCAAATTAGTTAGAAATCATAATGAGTGTTGTATATTTAGATGTGGCAACATTAAAAAAGTATTTTTATTCTTTTGGTTATGGTATTGTTCTGTGGTCCGCCATTATAACTATGTTTAGTTGTGTTCATTTTTGTTCAAATAAATGTTGTGTATCTCAAGAGGTGGTATTAATTAATTACCTACACCAGATAAAACAATTATATGTACCTGCTATTTTTTGCGTTTTAGTTCCCAGGTGTTTTTTGGAGGCGGTTTGTTTTTTGTTTACAAATAATTTTTGTCATAAAAGTTTGTGTGGAACCAAATATATTTCACGCGGATGAAGTCGTGTATATATTGTTTATGTTTATATATACTCGTATTACAAATTCAGCAACACATACCCAAGGTGTTGCATATTAGATAAGGTTTTATATTCCTGAACAATAACGATTACGCTCTCGGCATACGCGTATTACCGTATTACGGGAATCATTCCGGCATTTGGGAAGCTCTGTAATTGCCACAGAAATTGTTTTCAATCCCTATAGGAACGGCTCAGGAAATTATTGGAGATTGTACCGTAGAGACCGGTTTAAGAAGGTCGCAATGGTCGGGTAATTCAAAACATTCATAATTTGAACTGCCAGCTGCCTCGTTAGTCTAGTGGTCGTGCGCGTCTGCTACGCTCGAGGTCTTGGGTTCGGTTTCCAGGTCCGGCAAAGTATTCAAAACGCAAATGAAAACGCATAGTATTCCAAAGACAAATGATTTAAAACGACAGCCTACTACTCGAGCTTGCGTTTTCATTTATTACAATCGGCCCGGTTGAAGTTAGCTCGTGCCAACTTCAACCCGGACAATAAGTTTGGAGAGAACTGTAAATACTAGATATATTTTACCAAATCTCCACTAACGGTTACGTAAGGAACTAAAATCGTTAATGAGGTTTTGATGCGTAAAAAACCTAGGTATCAAAAGCAATTCGATGGAGACTTGTAAAAGTCATGGTTGAGGCCGTTTAGGTACTGATATGAATTCTGTTTACTAGACAAGAAGTCAGTTATATCATGTAAAAAGGTAAAGAGCAGAAAATTCTAGAACACAATAATAAAATTAAGTTAATTCTGAGCGGAGTCGGTTTAAAAGTGTAAATCTTTTCAAAATGTACATTAGGTGCGGAGCAAATTAAATTTATGTCTCGACATTTCAACGAAACAGAATTCCATGTTGTTTTCTGTTCTATTTCCAGTGTTTTTTAATAAGTTTAAAAATGATTAAAGTAGGTAGGTATATATTTTGTATCTCTTCGTCAAGTACTTTACGATTTGTGTTAATATAACTAACCAATTTTTATGGCCATTACCATACCATACCATTTTGGCAATATGGTCGCCTCCTATTAGGTAATCTGCTTAATCCATGGGGGGGGGATACAGACGTGTTGGTCAGTTATAATTATTATGTTATTAATATTCCGTCTACAATTTGCCAGAGCTCCTAAGGATGCGCTGCTCTGGCAGAGGAATATTCCCTTAAACTGTCGGCGCAGTGAATCCTCCATAAACCTCTAAGGCTGATATTCAGAGATGACACTAAGCGTGATCTTACGCTTCCGTATGTCAAATTGTACTACAAATTTGTCATTCGGAAGCGTTACTTTACGCTCTGAATATTAACCTTAGAGGGATCGACAACGCGCGAGTGATACCCCAGTACCTCTACCATGAGTTCTATCGAATGGCTTTCGATAGGTTTTTTACGCATCGAAACGCTGTAATCTCATTGCAGATTTTAGTTCCTTACGTAACCGCTAGAGGTGCTGCGAGGATTTTCCATACAAATATTTTACGGCGTCGCTAGCGAGTCTAGTAAGAAAAACTCATGGTCGAGGCACTGGTGTTGCAAGCGTCCATAGGCTAGGTAACCGCTTACTATCAGGCGGGCCGTAGGCTAGTTTGGCACCTTATTGGTATAAAAAACAGTCTATAAGTTTTAAACCATTGATGTACCGCGACAAAAAATATTAAAATACTCGTAAATAGGAGTTTTATTTCAATGTATCCTACTAATATTATAAATGTGAAAGTTTGTGAGGATTGATGTATGGATAAATGGATGTTTGTTACTCTTTCACGCAAAAACTACTGAACGGATTTCGATGAAACTTTTCAGTAATATTGCTTATACATCAGATATAGGCTATAATTTATAGCGAGATTTTGGGAAATTCCTACGAGATTAGGAAAAAAATTATGAACGGGAAACAGCTATAGTCCGCGCCTTAGGTAGGGACAGGAGTGAGACGGCGGGTTACTGTGTATAAAAACTAGCGCCCCCGCCCCTCCGTCCCACGGCGCGCAGGCGACCTCGCGCCTCCGTCCCGCTGCTCACATACCTAAGGCGCGGCGCACTAGTTCCGCGCAGACTTTTAATATTTTAATGCGAAAGCGCCCAAACCATGGTGACTAATTACTAAATCATCCATCTACACGCTTCGAGTATAAATAAAAGCTACCAAAGACAGCGTAAGACGTTTTATCTTAATCGTAATTAATCGTTTTATCTTAAATAATAATATGTAAACGCTTACAGATTTACGCGTTTTATAAGCTCTATTATCGGCCAAACACGGCCATTATTATTATTAATGTTGTTAACGCCTTGGTTATTTCACTGTTATTTTGTGCATAAATAAATCTGTATTAACTTAATACCAATTTACACCTGAACTGCTTTATCCATCACTGGTAAATTACCGCTACACACTTGTAGATTTCTTCCTCACACGAATACTCGAGAATGTTCGCTTCTGAAGCGGAAATTACATGCCTGTTCATCTCCTTTTGCGTTTAGCTTTAATATAACATACATTTTATCTCATTTCTAAAGGCGTCAGCAATGTGACGACGAAAATCTTCTCTTTTCATGTAATAAAATTGTAATTTTGGGGTTATCTATTCAAGTCAATGTGCTCGGTTATAGAACTTAATGTCATTGTTATGAAGGAAATATTACTGTGCTAGGAATTCCTTATGTATCTTCTATCTATATTTATAAAGTTCCATCACGCTTGTATTCTCTAAAGGGTAAGCAAAGCTGTTTGTTTATGTCTTATGTAGAAGGGAGCGAGTTTATTGAAATTAACCGGGTTCAAAACCAAGCTGCGAACAGATTTTTCAAATTTCCACCCCGTATGGTGTATAACGTTCAAACTTGGTGGACTTCTTCATCAACGCAATTTGACTACTGGAAACAATATGCCTGGAAATAATTTTAGAGAGGTAGGGCACAGCCATTTATGGCTCAAATCTGGAGCAGCCCATCTGGGGAAGTACCTCCACCTTACAGAAAACTGCAGCCAAATAACACACTTTATTGTGTTAGAGCTCCTTCTACGGATGCGCTGCGCTGGCAGCCAGAGGAATATTCCCTCAAACTGTCAGCGCAGTGAATCCTCCATAAACCTCTTAGAGGTTTTTCGGGTCGGCAACGCGCGAGTGATACCCGTAGTATTGCAAGCGTCCGTAGGCTATGGTAACCGCTTACCATCAGGCGGGCCGTATGCTTGTTTGCTTGTTTAGTGGTAAAATAAATAAATAAATAATCAACCCATATACTGTCCCACTGCTGGGCACGGGTCTCCTCTCAATATGAGAGGGATTAGGCTATAGTCCACCACGCTAGCCTAATGCGGGTTGGCAGACTTCACATGCCGTCGAGAAATTCTCTCAGGCATGCAGGTTTCCTCACGATGTTTTCCTTCACCGTTAAAGCGAGTGATAATTACGCACATGATTTCGAAAAGTCAGAGGTGCATGCCTTGCATTAGAACTCGAGACCTTCGACTTGGCAGGCCAGTGGTCATACCCCTAGGCTATCACTGCTTTTACTGTTTAGTGGTATAAAAAAAAAAAAAGTATATGTTCTAATGGTTGATGGCAATACCTCACATCAACCATTACATGGGACCTAACCATATCGGCGAAATGTGGGTGTACATTGATTTTTTTATGGTTTATGTACAGGAAAGTACAAAGGCGGTCTTAATGCCTTACGCATTTTCTGCCAGACAGCTTTTACATTACTATACCTCTGCCTAAACCTTCGGGGAATACCGGCGTGATGGTATGATGTTATGCTCTATCCAAGCTTTGACAGCTCCCGCAGATGTTCTGCAATTCGTAGACTAAAAGCTACGCCACTTTAAAAAAAAGGTTAAAAATATTTGTAAAAGCTACCATAAACAGCATAGTACGTGTTTTGAATAGATCCTGTTTCGAAAAAGTATGTTAATACGAATTTACATAGGAAAGGCAATGGACACACGCTCGCGGTTTATTTGAATTTTAATTAAGTTGCAATTTTTTTAACAAATTGTGGCAACACAAATTGTACACTAACTTAGGGGTGACGCAATGTTTGAAAATGTAACTTGCGACTTGAGTTTTTATTAGTGTTTAACAATGTAGATAGAACTCCTAATCCCTACTGTAATATGAGAAATGCTGAAGTACTTACTTTGATTGTCTCTGTGTTACGCTTTCAAGCCCATAATTTTGATGAAATTTGGTACAGATATAGATGAGATCATGGAGAATGGCATAGGCTATTTTTTTACCGACTTCAAAAAAGGAGGAGGTTCTTTTTTTTCGTCTGTTTTTTTTTATGTTTGTTACCTCAGAACTTTCGACTGGGTGAACCGATTTTTGATGATTCTTTTTTTTTCGAAAGCAGATTGGTCCCATACAAATTTTATCGAAATCCGGTGGGCGGTTGTAAAAATATCGACTAACTAATTTGGAGGCGGTGCCAAACTACTAATTTAATTTAAATATGACTTTCATTGACTGTCAGTTTGGCACCGACTCCAAATTAGTTAGAAATCATAATGAGTGTTGTATATTTAGATGTGGCAACATTAAAAAAGTATTTTTATTCTTTTGGTTATGGTATTGTTCTGTGGTCCGCCATTATAACTATGTTTAGTTGTGTTCATTTTTGTTCAAATAAATGTTGTGTATCTCAAGAGGTGGTATTAATTAATTACCTACACCAGATAAAACAATTATATGTACCTGCTATTTTTTGCGTTTTAGTTCCCAGGTGTTTTTTGGAGGCGGTTTGTTTTTTGTTTACAAATAATTTTTGTCATAAAAGTTTGTGTGGAACCAAATATATTTCACGCGGATGAAGTCGTGTATATATTGTTTATGTTTATATATACTCGTATTACAAATTCAGCAACACATACCCAAGGTGTTGCATATTAGATAAGGTTTTATATTCCTGAACAATAACGATTACGCTCTCGGCATACGCGTATTACCGTATTACGGGAATCATTCCGGCATTTGGGAAGCTCTGTAATTGCCACAGAAATTGTTTTCAATCCCTATAGGAACGGCTCAGGAAATTATTGGAGATTGTACCGTAGAGACCGGTTTAAGAAGGTCGCAATGGTCGGGTAATTCAAAACATTCATAATTTGAACTGCCAGCTGCCTCGTTAGTCTAGTGGTCGTGCGCGTCTGCTACGCTCGAGGTCTTGGGTTCGGTTTCCAGGTCCGGCAAAGTATTCAAAACGCAAATGAAAACGCATAGTATTCCAAAGACAAATGATTTAAAACGACAGCCTACTACTCGAGCTTGCGTTTTCATTTATTACAATCGGCCCGGTTGAAGTTAGCTCGTGCCAACTTCAACCCGGACAATAAGTTTGGAGAGAACTGTAAATACTAGATATATTTTACCAAATCTCCACTAACGGTTACGTAAGGAACTAAAATCGTTAATGAGGTTTTGATGCGTAAAAAACCTAGGTATCAAAAGCAATTCGATGGAGACTTGTAAAAGTCATGGTTGAGGCCGTTTAGGTACTGATATGAATTCTGTTTACTAGACAAGAAGTCAGTTATATCATGTAAAAAGGTAAAGAGCAGAAAATTCTAGAACACAATAATAAAATTAAGTTAATTCTGAGCGGAGTCGGTTTAAAAGTGTAAATCTTTTCAAAATGTACATTAGGTGCGGAGCAAATTAAATTTATGTCTCGACATTTCAACGAAACAGAATTCCATGTTGTTTTCTGTTCTATTTCCAGTGTTTTTTAATAAGTTTAAAAATGATTAAAGTAGGTAGGTATATATTTTGTATCTCTTCGTCAAGTACTTTACGATTTGTGTTAATATAACTAACCAATTTTTATGGCCATTACCATACCATACCATTTTGGCAATATGGTCGCCTCCTATTAGGTAATCTGCTTAATCCATGGGGGGGGGATACAGACGTGTTGGTCAGTTATAATTATTATGTTATTAATATTCCGTCTACAATTTGCCAGAGCTCCTAAGGATGCGCTGCTCTGGCAGAGGAATATTCCCTTAAACTGTCGGCGCAGTGAATCCTCCATAAACCTCTAAGGCTGATATTCAGAGATGACACTAAGCGTGATCTTACGCTTCCGTATGTCAAATTGTACTACAAATTTGTCATTCGGAAGCGTTACTTTACGCTCTGAATATTAACCTTAGAGGGATCGACAACGCGCGAGTGATACCCCAGTACCTCTACCATGAGTTCTATCGAATGGCTTTCGATAGGTTTTTTACGCATCGAAACGCTGTAATCTCATTGCAGATTTTAGTTCCTTACGTAACCGCTAGAGGTGCTGCGAGGATTTTCCATACAAATATTTTACGGCGTCGCTAGCGAGTCTAGTAAGAAAAACTCATGGTCGAGGCACTGGTGTTGCAAGCGTCCATAGGCTAGGTAACCGCTTACTATCAGGCGGGCCGTAGGCTAGTTTGGCACCTTATTGGTATAAAAAACAGTCTATAAGTTTTAAACCATTGATGTACCGCGACAAAAAATATTAAAATACTCGTAAATAGGAGTTTTATTTCAATGTATCCTACTAATATTATAAATGTGAAAGTTTGTGAGGATTGATGTATGGATAAATGGATGTTTGTTACTCTTTCACGCAAAAACTACTGAACGGATTTCGATGAAACTTTTCAGTAATATTGCTTATACATCAGATATAGGCTATAATTTATAGCGAGATTTTGGGAAATTCCTACGAGATTAGGAAAAAAATTATGAACGGGAAACAGCTATAGTCCGCGCCTTAGGTAGGGACAGGAGTGAGACGGCGGGTTACTGTGTATAAAAACTAGCGCCCCCGCCCCTCCGTCCCACGGCGCGCAGGCGACCTCGCGCCTCCGTCCCGCTGCTCACATACCTAAGGCGCGGCGCACTAGTTCCGCGCAGACTTTTAATATTTTAATGCGAAAGCGCCCAAACCATGGTGACTAATTACTAAATCATCCATCTACACGCTTCGAGTATAAATAAAAGCTACCAAAGACAGCGTAAGACGTTTTATCTTAATCGAGGTCATGAAAGTCGGATACCAAACAATCAGTAGATGATGTACACATATCTGTAGTGGATATTACTTGTGTTAGAACAAAAAGGAGTACCCGAACGTAGCTCGTACTGTCCCGACGGATGTTTGGTACAAGTTACAAGCTGCTAATCACTTCACTTCGGTTATTCACCGCAATAAAAATAATATGTCTATTACTGTAGGTCGTTTTTTTCCGCTAGAGGTCGTAAGCACGACCGGCCGCTACGCCAGCGGTTTGCCATAACATGGGACCTAACCCCAAAGCCACGAAAAATTCGGTATGAACGGCGACGATCGCAATTGTGACCAGTGGAACGCGAATTCTGCCGAGGGAACAAATGCGACTGAGTGATACGCCACGAAATAGACCGGTGCGACCAGCGGTAGGTGGAACAGCGAACCGGGTGGTCAAGTTGCTCGTCGCTCCAAAGACGTGGCACGCTTGTCACCGCAACACCGCCCGCTGCGCCGCTGCTAGTCGTGGCATAGCCAAACGCGGTGAATGTATACACTAACAAAAGTGCTAAAGCGATTTTCACCTAGAGTACTAATAGAACTTTTGTGATATAACGAACACAGTTTTTACGAACCAATACTACATATATGTTTTGTTAGTGTATACATGTTTTTGCTCGTGACTGTACACCTCGGTCTAACGCTTCGGGGAATACAGGTGCATATTGACGACGTGTGTGGTGTAGTGGTTTGAGTACCGGACTGCTGATCACGAGGTCGTGGGTTCGATTCCCACAAGACACAAACATTTATGTGATGAACTTAGGTGTTTGTGTTTGCCTGGGTGTTTCTTATATATAATAAGTATGTATTTACAAAAAAAAGTATATAAGTATTATATCCATTGTCTAGTACCCATAGTACAAACTCTGCTTAGTTTTTTTACACAGCACCATCTAGTCCAGATGGTGCTGTGTAAAAAAATATCCCAAGATATTTATTTATTATTTATTTATTTATATTTTTAGGCGGTGATAAACCAAGTTTTGAGATTTTATCTTTTCTTCGAAGTTCGGTTTTATTTTTCTTTCATCTTAGTAACCCTCCCGCTACCGCTTATGACTCGGGCGGTTCACATAATTCCCTGAACCAATATACTCGTACCTTTTATTGTGCTCCATCGTATAGGATTACGATTACTCCACAAGAACGCGATTACGGGCCATAAGAACACTTAAAACTCAGCATTAAGGCTGTGGATCTACTTATTTGAATGTGCTCTTCAGATTACAGTTATCACAATGCGTTTATAATAATATAATATAATAATAATTTCTTTATTTTCAGGCTACTTTGGCCCATAGATCCTTAGACCTTACATTGATGTTGAATATGTATGTATGTGGTTATTACAAAAGTATTCTATACTGATATATTTATTATAAATAGGAAAGACTAGCCTTTGCACGCGACTTCGGTTCCGTAGAAGTTGATTTTTGGAACATTTTTAATTGATACTCCGCTCCTACCGTCGTAGCGTGATGATATAGCCTATAGCCTTCCTCGTTATACAGGTTATATAACACTGAAATATATATGTCTAAAGGTGTACATTATTTAGTACACATCTGCCGAACGTTTCGGGGAATACAAGCGTAATGATACATGGTAACTTGGTAAGTCATCCAATTTCTTTGATCAAAGTGACATTACACAAAGATTTGTCGAGAGGC
Source organism: Acronicta psi (assembly GCA_946251955.1). Lineage (NCBI taxonomy): Eukaryota > Metazoa > Arthropoda > Insecta > Lepidoptera > Noctuidae > Acronicta > Acronicta psi. Next base: position 13,569,252 of record OX276475.1, on the reverse strand, counting down.
ATATACCACCCTACTCAGCAACCGCAACAAGTAAATAAATGTGATTAAATATTGTCTTCATCCCTGTCCAAACCGTACCTACATCATAATTTCCCGTGGGTGTCATAAGGCGACTAAGGGATTATACCCGACAGGTGGCGCCATTTGTCTGTTGTTATTTTTAAATTTTACACAAAAGAGGTAAAGGTTTTATTCTATGAACTCATTCGTTTTTTTGTGAGGATGAATGGTCTGTTTTTCTTAGATATTTTAAATTAAAACATTTTCACATAATTATTTTCTTTGTGAAAATTTACTTATAAAAATATTCTATACTAGCTTCCCGCCAGCGGCTTCGCCCGCGTGGTCTTATAATTTTTTCCCCGTTTTTGCTACATTTTTCATTACTACTCCGCTCCTATTAGTCGTAGCGTGATGATATATAGCCTATGTTACTCGGGGATAATGTAGCTTTCCAAAGATGAAAGAATTTTTGAAATCTGTCCAGTAGTTTCGGAGCCTATTCATTACAAACAAACAAACAAACAAACAAATCTTTCCTCTTTATAATATTAGTATAGAAGTATAGATTTGTATTGTGTAAAGAACCTTAAAGTTTGTGAGGATGGATGGGATGGTTGTTTGTTAATCTTTTTACTCTATTATGGCTTATACGCCAGAATAACAAACAGGATATAAATTATTTTTAAACAAAAAACAATCCGACACCAAAAATCACCTATGAAACTAAAAAGCAAAAAATTACAGGTAGGTCTCTCTCTCTCATAGTGCCTCTCCGACTAGCGAAGGTTGGCAGTCAATTTAGCATATTCATTTTAGCATACAGGTAGGTATATACATATATTTACAATGTGACGAATACAAGGTGACGTTATTGACATATTTATCAGTCTATTTTCACCTTCATTAAAATAACTAATTCGTTTTTGGTGTCAAATTATCCAAATGACTTTTTTATGAAATGAATGAATCACACGGGTAATGTTTATAATATAGTTCTACTGACATATGAATCACATTTCCACAAAATATGAACTCGGGACGAACAATTTTTTCACAGCTCGGCTCATTGAATCAGCCCAGTGATCCGGAATGGTTCACTTACAATCCAATACATTTATTTATCAAACTTATGTAAGTAGTTATAAGTTGTTATGATTGCGGTGTTGAGACTGCCTTGTTAGCCTAGTTGTCCTAAGTGCCACTGCTACACTTGAGATCCCGAGTTCGGTTCCCAGGTCGAGCAAATTGTTATTGGGTTTGTCTTTGAAATTCTCAGTACAAGCTCGAGTTATGCTTCGGCTCCAGGAAATAAGCCGCCGAACCTATTATCATTAATTAGACACAATTTTCTTTTAAATATCATGGGACATTTTACACAGCAGCATCTAGTACCAAATTAAGCAGAGCTTGTACTATGGGTACGAGACAATGGAGACATACTTATACTTTTTTTTCAAAATACATCTTATAATATATAGGAAACACCCTGATACTCCTAATATCAAACACTTATGCTCATCACATAAATATTTGTATCCTGTGGGAATCGAAACTACGACCTCGTGATCAGCAACCAGGTACTTGAACCACTAGATCACAGACGTCGTCTGTTTCTATACAAACTGCAAGCCACCACAGACAATTTCATAAGAAAAACACTGCTTCGAACCCAGGTACTCTAGTGATGTAGTCGCAGTTATGAGCGCTAGACTAACAACACAGTACACATAACAGAGGCAACATAAAATCTTTTCATAAAGGTTATACTATTACCAACAAAACAAAAATAAATCCTCAATACAAAAATAGGATTACGCCACATTTTCCAGCGAAGCAGCGATCAAACGACTTTGCGAGTCTTATTTGGAAGTCAAACGTGTACGGAACCTTGAGATTGTTTCAAAGGAACCCCGATACCGTTGGGAGCAACACACGTAATTGCCAAATCTAGTTTTGGAAAGGTCAGCGGTTGGACACGATTGCGAAGTGACTTGAAATGTTGCTGACCATAGTCACAATGATTCTATTTATGAAAATCTGCGATTGACATTTAATTCTATGTACTTACACACAACTAGTAAAGGTGATTTAGGATTTTGAGAAATATAATATGCTAACAGTCAGTTGTCCTTTTGTAAGGTAAGATCTTTTAAACTACGCAACGGAGTATTTAATGCATTTTTCAGCAATAGATAGAATTTTTTTTATACCACTAAGGTGGCAAGCATACCGCCCACCTGATGTTAAGCGGTTGCCGTAGCCTATCGATGCTTGCAATACCAGGCAGGGGTTACACTCGCGCGTTGCCGACCCTAAAAACCTCTTAGAGGTTTATGGAGGATTCACTGCGCCGACAGCTTGAGGGAATATTTCTCTTGCTGCCAGCGCAGCGCATCCTTAGAAAGAGCTCTGAGTTTAAGAGTTAAGAGGAAGGTTTAGGTGTATGATTTGAAAAGGTTTTGTGTGAATTGGCTGATATGCGTATGTATATATATAGTAGAAAATAGATCTACATATATAATAAGTTAATTACATTATAAAAAATAAATCCCTGCTACATACCTACAATATAATTCTTTATCTAAGTTCTGATTTCTGTTTTATAAAGGTCCCAAAATTATATACAGATTTCTTCTGCGAAATTTGTATTAAATAGTAAACCGTATTTTCTCGAGTTTATATTTCGGGTGGTGTTTTTTATCTATACAGATTCGTTGCATAAAATTATTACAGAACAAGAACTCTATAATACATACATACCAATACAAAGCAGAGGTCAGGATAAATTGGCCAGTACATAACTACTAAGATAAGTTTTCAAAATCTACCTGGTTATGCTAGCTGGGTAAGATAAGCATGAATACTGCAGGCCAAGGCAAATGTTAGAAGAAAATAAAATATAAAATCTATTCAGTAGGGTCAACTCTTATTTGCATAATATATAAGCTTTTATATGCTGGAAAATGCCAGCGCCATCTAGTATTGAAATATCGGCAATCTGTAGGTGTACATAAGTACACCTCTGCCTAACTTTTCAGGGAATACAGGCGTATATTTTGGCCGTCAGAACATTTGACATATGCGATCGCCATCTTTGTTAGTATCAATCTGGAAAATGCCAGCGCCATCTAGTATTCAAATATCGGCAATCTGTGGGTGTACATAAGTACACCTCTGCCTAACTTTTCAGGGAATACAGGCGTATATTTTGGCCGTCAGAACATTTGACATATGCGATCGCCATCTTTGTTAGTATCGCATGGCGTTTGTTTTTAGCCTGTGGAATAGTACACTTTGGTTTAGAGCAGACCATTTTGCGACCAAGTTCTGGGGTGTCATTGCGAGAAGACCATTTTGCGACCAAGTTCTGGGGTGTCATTGCGAGAAGACCATTTTGCGACCAAGTTCTGGGGTGTCATTGCGAGAAGACCATTTTGCGACCAAGTTCTGGGGTGTCATTGCGAGAAGACCATTTTGCGACCAAGTTCTGGGGTGCCATTGCGGGAAGACCATTATGCGACCAAGTTCTGGGGTGTCATTGCGGGAAGACCATTATGCGATCAAGTTCTGGGGTGTCATTGCGAGAAGACCATTATGCGACCAAGTTCTGGGGTGTCATTGTGAGAGGACCATTTTGCGACCAAGTTCTGGGGTGTCATTGCGACATGCGGTCCGCCCAGTCTTTTGCATAATTATGTATAATGTCTAAAAACACACACTTGCTTGCTAGAAACTTCTATTTTACGTCGAGCTAATTTTATACAAATTGCTTAGAGGTCAACCCTTTGGAAACGTGTGTATTCTTATTAATGCAATCGATCCCAATGCTGATTGCGATTGGGACTTCGATAATTGACCGTTGACCGTATCGGGTCTCCATTCGACACGCTCGTGTCGATTTCATATAAATTGGAGTAATTAAGATGGGTCTAAGATACCCACTTGTTTCTTGTTGGTCTTCAAGATATCTTCGAGTAACAATTTAGGAGTTAACGACAGTCCGAAGGGGTGAGATCTGTTATAGCTGTCTTAGGCGCAGTTCGAGGAAATAAATTGTCATTGTATGCTCTAAGATAAGATGATAAGATACTGTATATCTTAAACTATCACCAAATTGCGGACATTTTCAAAAAAGGCAAGGTTAAGAGCACCCTAAACCGATGAGCAAGCATGGGGAGGCTGATGAGCACAGGTAAAGCGAAAGTGGTGTGCCAAGATCGTAGCAAGTGGAAATCTATAGTGTCTGCCTACCCCTATAGGAAACAGGTGTGAGATGTATGTATCACGCGTGTATACCCAAAGGATTAGGCAGATGTGTACTGAGCATCTACAGGTTCAGTGCGCCGGTACGGTTTTCAGTCCTATGTAGTAGGTACCGGCTGGGAACAAACCCAAAACTTCGGCTGTTACTATTAAATCATAAATCATACATTTATTACACTCATGTTTGTTTACAATGTTGGTATACATTTGGCTTAGTTTCAAAACATGAACCCTGTTAGGGCACAACAATTCTTCTTCTTCTTCGTGTCGATGGTACGATTTTATTTTTTAAATTAGATTTGGTGTGCCCAAAATTTCGCCACTTCCACAGACAGCAATACGAGTATAAGTATTTTCTTACATCTAATTATAGCTTATTTTATAAATTTTATAATATTAAAGTCTATCTAACACAGTATTATAGTGTTTATAGTGTATTATAGTATTACTGCGAAATTTTATAAATAATCCCGCCCTGGGAATCGCACCCAGACACAGGCACTAACTCTCAGGTGTAACTTTCTTGCTTAAACATATTACTTAACTATTCTTTTTAAGTTATAAGAACATTATCGATATTTCCGAGCTGATCTTACATAAAATAATTAACCTGCCATCACGCCTATAGGTATTAGGCAGAGGTGTAATAGTGTACACAGTTCGCCAGTATGGGACCCATGCTGGGTGTCCGATGAGCTTGTCCTCAAACCCCGAACATGGCAATCGCATTTATGACCTCTAAGCCTACGAGGCAGTCAGGCTAATTAAAAACGTTTTACAGTAAACTGCGAAAATTATTTTTTACGTGAAAATAGAAAAGAAAATTAATGTTCTTCATTTTACGGTGCCTCCGCTTACCGGAGATTGGCAATCTTCACTTGTTTTACAGCTTCATGACAGGAAATATTGCTCATTTTAAAACCATTTCTTGATGTCATAAAAGTCGCCGAGTTTTAGCCAGACAAGTCTGAACCTATAATATATTTTTATTTTTATTTGCCATCGAACAACATGTCTGCCATCGTATTTTTTCACTGACCTGCCAGCCTAGCTAAGTTTTTTCTGAAAATATTTTTGGAAATTTTACACAGCACCGTCTAGTCCCAAACTAAGCAGAGTTTGCACTATGGGTAGGTACTAGACAATGGATATAATAATTATACTTTTTGTAAATACATACTTATTTCTTTATCTATAGGCGTCGGTGCTAGAGGCGTCCATTATTTAGGCGTCTTTATTAAAGAAGTTGATATTTTATGCGTCGATATTATAGGCGTCGGTATTAGGAGGCGTCGATTATTATAAGCGTCTATATTATAGACCGACACCTCTAATATCGACGCATAAGATACCGATTATCTTTGCGTCGATATTAGAGGTGTCGGTATTATCTATAGGCGTCTATATTATAGGCGTCGTTAATAGGCTTCGGTTTTATAAGCGTCGACATTTTAGGCGTCGATATTACATTGAATAAAATTCTATAGGTTTTAATACTGTCGCAAAAAATACACATAAATTGAGAACCTACTCCTGTTTAAGTCGGTCTAAATGTGATGACTATCGTCTGTTGTGTCAGCTGCTAAGATTCCACTTTTTTTTGTTTAATTATACCCCTCCGGCACTCGGCAGACGGGACCATCAAACAATAAAAAACGCTTCGGATTTGCACTTTCCTACACAAACTATAAGCAAGGGTTTTTGTATAAATTTTTTATTGGTCTTACAAAAAGGAATATTTCGGAGAACCCTAATCCAATCATTATACAAAGGCTTGTCCAACTTATATGAGAGCATGAAGTTAGTATATTGAGACAAACTATTGTTAGGTTAGGCCGGCCGTCTGGGTTTTTATTCATAACATACTATTACGCCTAATTCCTATAGGGTAGGGCTGTTGTCAGATATTTTTAGGACACACAGTATTTCATGTTTACTAATTCTAAATAAATAACCAAACCGGACCAAATAAACTAAGTATACATAAGGCTAAAGGATATTTATTTCAATTTAAAAAAACACTTCAAAATAAAAACGCTTCACCAAACGACAGGAACAAGCGCAAAATAAATAGCCTATTTCTTACGAACGAAACGAATTTATTAAGTTAAAAAAATGTTTCTCAGTAAAAAGGCTGGAGCAATGTTTGTGGGGGAAACAAAACGTTTTCCTTAAAAAATTGCGGGAAACATACACAAATTACGATGGGATACGTGTATGTTTTATTAAAATTATGGAGAGATAAAGCTTTTTGATGTTTGTACGTCGAAGTTGCTAACAATAAATTGACGCCTTACGTTTTCACGGGTCGTTAGCTTGGTTTCGTTCAGAATAAATATTTGTATGACCTTTTGGAAATTGTTTGAAGCGTATTCTAAGAGTATTTCTTGTAGGTTAGACAAAAAAGGTTTAATATCAATTTGTATATTTTTCGTGACTATTTTTTAAAATCTTAAGGATGTAACCTTCCTTGGCACATTTGAAAGTCAATAAACCGACTCCGAACCCAAGTGGGGAGGTGTAATTTAAATCTGGTAAAGTGGGGATATCTCGATGAAACGGCTGCAGGTTGTGGTTGTGGAACTGTGCCGCAAACAACGGTGCACCTCCTATCCTGTCCTTTGTGCTCCGTTACTTGCAATCAAAGCGACCTCTGTGCTGCCACTGACGATGCTGTGGAAGTGGCGAAGTTTTGGGCACACCTAATTTAATTTAAAAAATCGTACCATCGACACGAAGAAGAAGTTCTTAATATACGAATACTTTTTAATGCTATATAACAATTAACCTTTTACTTAACTGTTTTATAATTTTTTTTTTTACATAAACATACTATCACGCCGATATTCCCCGAAGAATTAGGCAGAGGTGTGTTATTATACATCCACCGTTCTCCGGTACGTTTAGGTCCTATGTACAAAACCCAACTCCTAGCTGCTGAGAATTTCATAGAAAGGGAAAGAGGTGTAAACAAATCCTTCATTGGGTACTTATGTTGTAATTTTATAACAGTCCCATGTTGGGCGCCACTATGTTTTTCGTTACGATTAATGAATAAGTCTACACAGGGGCGGTGGTATTGCACAAATGTATTCTTCTTCCTTGGACAAACATCTCGGTGACTACGTGCGTAGGCGCATGGCTACGAAGCCACTCGCTCGTAGCTCGCACGTAGTCGCTCGTAGCGTCGTTGCTACGAGCGTAGCCGTAAAATGGGACAAAGAAAAATATTAGATTTAATTAAATACATAAACGAAAGCTCAAGTCATAGGCTGTCGTTTTAAATCATTCTAATCCAATATTTTAGTGTTTTTACGGCCGGGTTAAAGTTAGCTCGTGCCAACTTCAACCCGGACAATAAGTTTGGCGAGAACTGTAGCTAACGTAAAAGTTTGCAACTACGCTGGGGTCGTATTATGAAGCTTTAGAGCTATCGTCAATCCAGTGCGAGGGAGAGATGCTGCTATACAAGTTTGGTTGCAACATCTCTTTTTCGCAACGTTACAATGATGGCTTTAACACTTCATAATATTTTTTATGTTGCTTTGTTGCACAACTAATGCCCGTTTTCACCAACGTCCCACATGCTAAGCGATTTTAAATCGTTATAAATATACATTTGGTCCACTTTTAGTGGTTTATATTTATCTAATAATAATTGTTTACATTGTGAGAATTTTAATGATTTTTCAAGTCATTATTTCTAGCAAATTTCGATGGTATACCATCTTAAACTTATATAGAATCTACAAGCAAAAATAAAATCAATCTATCCATTAATCCATTGTGTAAAATTAAAAAAGCATTTTGCTGGACTTTGGAATCGAATCTAGAACCACCAGAACACTACTAGACGGCAGTAAGCCTCTTCTTAACATTCATCCTTAAACACAAACCAAATACCTTGGGTATGGTGAATAGTTATTATAAAACTATTCAGTTTTGCTGCGGTGAAATCGCCCGTGCATTTTGCGAACAGCCGCTGTCTCGGAGATTTCCCACGAGATCCAACTATCAAGAATACTTAGGTGTAGTTAGGTTAGGCTCGACTTTGTTTTACGTAAGAGATAGAATATTAAGCGCGGTAGCAGCTATTTGCAGGCTTGCACTATTTAAAGATCGTACACGTAGGTCGGTTTCTGCGGGGGCAGGGGCAAAAATTGACATAGGAATAATAATTGTATTACAAAGGTCATCGAAATCGCCCCAAATTATGTACCAAAGGTACACTTATTGGAAAAAATACCCTGTATTACGCTGGTTAAGACTCTAGTCATTTTAAAAAATCCGTTCTTAGTAGACATCTGCTAAGAACGGATTTTTTAAAATTCAACCCATATAGAGAGGGTGTAACGGGAGTCACATCAAACTTAACGCGAATGAACCCGTGGGCAAAAGTTAGTCTTTAAAAGGTCGCACAGTAAAATCATTTTCCTGTATCTCCTTGCATTTAAATGTATTGTTTCGACGTTTTGTACAAGCTGAATAAAGTGCTGGAAACCACGGCGAAACCGCGACCACAATAATGGTAGCAGAGAGACGGTATTTACGCAAGATAAAATAAAATTCTAGATAAAATGGTAGACAGAATAAAAATGTTGTTTAAATTCCAACATAAGTGGAAACTGTTCCAATTTTTTTATGTAAAACTGAATCTGATAAATAAAAACTCAAATGACGATACTTTTTTTCCTTTTAGATTTTTTTTTAATGTTAAAGAACCGGTCTCATTCTCGTACCGTTCGATTCTCTGCGGGGCTAACATGCACGCCGCGACAACATTTTGTCGACGCTTATGTCGCGCTTTTGTCTCGTTTTCGCACGAGAAAGAGCGAGACAAAAGATTAGACAAAATTTTGTCGTGGCGCGCATGTTAGCCTGGCAGGTCGAGCAAAGTGTTATTGGGTTTTACTATGAAATTCTCAGTAGTTTCAGTCTCAAAAGCTTTGTTTAAATCAGCCAATGATATTAATCCTCGTAACCGACGTGATCCACAGCGACTTGTTCTACACGATCTCCCAAAGCTTACAAAATATAATAAAAGCTGCCTTTGTAATTGTGTTCGTATATATAATAAGATACCGGGCAGTATAAAAAACTTAAACTTTACATTATTTAAGAATAAATTATTTGAATGGTTAAATACTAAGAATTTCTCAACAAATTTTCATGTTAGTAATTCTGGCAAAACATGTAAGCACTTTATTATATTTATTGTAACACCATGTATACCATGTTTTATGCAAATAAATAAATATTATATTATATATTATAATAATTTGAGTTGAATCAATGTTTTTTTCTTTCTTTCTAGTAGCTCGGAGTTTAGATTTGTGCCTGTCGGGCGCCTAAAAACCAGAATATAACTTTGATCAGATTGTTTTTTGTACGCTTAGAATTTGTACTAACACTGTTTCTGCTTCACAATTCGGTTGTGGAATTGCATTGTTTGGTTACAGTGCCTCAACCATGAGTTTTTCTCACTAGACTCGCTAGCGACGCCGTAAAATATTTGTATGGAAAACCCTCGCAGCGCTTCTAGCGGTTACGTAAGGAACTAAAATCTACTATGAGATTACAGCGTTTCGATGCGTAAAAAACCTATCGAAAGCCATTCGGTAGAAGTCATGGTTAAGGTACAGTTCTAACTAACTAACCAAAGGGTTTAGACAAGTTGCAATTTGACATTCGAATCGAAAAACGAATAGAAACAAAATGTATGGAAATGACATTAGTGACGGCCCGATTTGTCGAAAGCTTGTGTCATTTCCATACGTTTTCTTTTACCCGACTGCCGAAGGAGGGTTATGTGTTAGACGTGTATACAAGGTGTAAGGGACATCGACACACAAACGTCGTGACAAGGACGTAGAAAATGATCGGTTATTACAGATATTGATATTTTTGAGCGCGCAGTGTATTGCTAAAAAGCCGATTATAACGCTCCGCGGTGAATGTTATCGCGATCCGAAATAAATAAAATAATGTTTTTTTAGTTATGAAGTTTTTTTACACGTTCAAGTAAAAAAAACTGCAGAGAAAATTTAAAAATTGATGAAATAAGTTACGGAAAATTTCAACGCAGGGGGGTCCAGAATCATGTTCTGAATTCATGGTATTCGGATCTGCGTCGATGTCCCTTCCACCTTGTATATGTATGTCCGTTCCTTTGTCCGCTCATAACTACTCAACGGCTCAACCGATTTAGATAAATGATACATCATTTTATTCGTCTTGAAGGCAGGAGTGTCACTGCGTACATGAAATTCTAAAAAAACAAAATGGCGGATTTTATTGACTTCAATGTGCGGGCTGATTTTGAAAATCAGCGTTAGGTGTATAATTTTTCTTTTCAGATTATCATTTAGGATCTGACGAGTGAATCTATTATTTATAAAGTAAAAAGTACGAATTTTTTTTTACTTGAAAACTGAAAAGGATTAAAAAAATGTAATCTAATATCGATACCTAATAATACCTTCACGGGTCGGACAGGGGTCGGACGTTTCTTAACACATTGTATTTATTTTCATAAAATCATCAAGCCACAATCTTTATAAGTCCTGCCAACCCCATAACGAAAATAAATGGTGAAACGAAAATCGATAGCTCTATTGAGCTGTGAAATCGGTGTAGAGCGCCTTTGTCGGTTGAATCTACCGTTCTTTTGACAAACAAATCAATTTCAACTTAATCCCTTTAAGATACGACTCCATTTTCTTCGAAATCCTATTTTCTGTGCCTTTATTTTGCATTCGGGTTGGATCTGATGTGAACCGAGGTATTATTTAATGGAGATTTTTGTGACGTAGTGATAGCGGTTTTAGTTGAATTTTATCTGCTAAGATGATAAGTCGGTTAGTTTACCATACATTGATAGGATTTCAGGGGGACTAGACAAGTTGCAATTTGACATTCGAATTGTCAAACGAATATTAAGAAAATGTATGGAAATGACATTAGTGACAGCCCGACTTATCGAAGGCTTGTGCCATTTCTATAGATTTTGTTTGTATTCGTTTGTCGATTCGAATGTCAAATTGCAACTTGTCTATAGGCCCTGCATAGAACTTATCACAGGAGTTTTTACTATTGTTGTTCATTAGTTTTTTTTATTATTAAAACTGTAAGCTGAAAGTAGTTTGTTCAGAATCAGTAACAGAATCGATTGCAATGGTTTTTAACCTATGTTATTTTATACTTTTTTCTCAAGAAATGGTAAAAAATATTCGAGTGGGACACCCATTTTAATTACGAAAATCCCCCCGCCCGCGGTGCACCGGGGTGATTACTAACTTTCGGAGCTCGTCACCGCGTAAGTTTTAACCATTTCTTTTATTTTGTATGTTTTAATTGCCTATCTACTTTGACGACGTCTGTGGTCTAGTGGTTCGAGTACCGGACTGCTGATCACGAGGTCGTGGGTTCGATTCCCACAAGACACAAACATTTATGTGATGAACGTAGGTTTTTGTGTTTATCTGGGTGTTTCTTATATATTATAAGTATATATTTACAACAAAAAAAGTCTAGTCTAGTCTAGTACCCATGGTACAAGTTCTGCTTAGTTGGGGACTTGATGGTGCTGTGTAAAAATGTCCCAAGATATTAATTTATTTATCTAATCAAAATAAAGTTGACGTGTTTCGGCTTTAGTGTAAACAAAAACTAACGTTGTATATATACAAATACATACATGACTTAAAGTACTGTTTCCATTTACGACTCACTTAACAGCTACTTAAGGGCAAGCTCTTTGCTACAGTGTAGCAAGGTCAGGCTGTGCTACGTCGTGTAAAAGTCTTAGTGATACTCAGCCACTGCTGCGAATGAGCGGATAACACGCGGAGTACAGGGACGGATTTAGAGTAACATTTATATACATTAACTATATCAATATATTCATCCGGATATATCACCATGGAGTTTTTGCCGGTTCTTCTCCTTAGGAAACGACTAATTTGGAACCGTGCACATAGTTTCGACATTTCATAAGTGCCTGCATAAGGTCTATGTGAAAATAAAACTATTTTATATTGTTTACTTATTTATTTAATTTTGATTTCAACAAATAAATAAACTAATTTGAAATACTAAATAAATTTATACCTATATTATATAAATAAATTTGTATAAATATATATTATTTATAATGTATATTCTTATTCTTGTAAAAGGCGACTGCTACTTTCGAGGTCCTGAGTTTGATTCCCAGGTTAAGCAGTGTTATTGGGTTTTTCTATGAAATTCTCAGTAGCAACTCCGGAGTTTGGGTTTATTTAGCTTGCCTATTATATAGGGTCTAACCCTTCGGGGAAATACAGGTGTGTGCGTGGGTTGTACTTGAAAGTAACTTTAAACATAACACATATGGTATCTTTTATGTAACTTTAAACATAAAACATACCAATGTTTTATGTAGTAACGTATTATATAGTATAATAGTAGTAAAGTATTTATGTAGTAAGTAACTTTAAACATAATACATATGGTATCTTTTATGTAACTTTAAACATAAAACATTGGTATGTTTTATGGTTAAAGTTACTTTCAAGTACGACCCTGTGTTATACCCTCATTCTGCCGCGTTAATACCCGTACAACGCATCATCGTATATCACCGACGGATTCAGTGCTGAGCCATGCAAGTCGCATGCTTAAAATACATGAGGTATATTTAACCCCGCCTTAAGTGCCCACTTTGTAAAGAAATATGGCCGTGGATTATATTTCAAAAAATGTTGCCAATTATCATTATTTTATTCGCGAGTTTTATTAATGTTTTTAATAAAGCAGCAAAGTGTCGGAGGTAGTAGAAAGTGTTCTTTAGAATCACTTTGTTTAAAAGTGTAATTATTATGCGATTGAATTAAAATGTTAATATTTTTATTATAGCATGATTAATGACAATGTATATCACTAATCACGCCTATATACAAGGTGGAAGGGACATCGACGCACAAACGTCGTGACAAGGTTTCACTCAAGGTCAAAAATAAAATGACCTAGGTCATTCATGTAGAAAATGATCGGTTATTACAGATATTGTCATTTTTGAGCGCGCAGTGTATTGCTAAAAACGCGATTATAGCGCTCCGCGGTGAATGTTATAGCGCGCGCGATCCGAAATAAATGAAATAATGATGTTTTAATTATAAATCTAATTTGGGTAAACAGAAATAATGTTTTTTTACACGTTCAAGTAAAAAAAACTGCAGAAAAAATTAAAAAATTGATAAAAAAAGTTACGGAAAATTTCAACGCAGGGGGGGTCCAGAATCATGTACTGAACTCATGGTATTCGGATGTGCGTCGATGTCCCTTCCATATATTCCCCGAAGGGGGAGGCAAAGGCCCTATACTGAACCCCCACATTTCGCTGGTAGGTTTAGTTTCATGTAATAGCGGACGAGTCTATTGCCATTAATCGAGCTATAACTAGAAACACCTAACTACAGTTTGCTGAATCGGGCCTAGAAACTCCTCAGTAGTTGCGGTTTAATGATGGAGTGGATGACGTAATGAAAATTAGTTGTGATTGAAAATACCATGCATTTAATAAGCAACATATTATTTACAAGTTCTTGTCATAATTACATACATACATAGCTTCACGCCTGTTTCCGATATGGATAGGCAGAGACATTAGATTTCCACTTGCTACGATCCTGGCACACCACTTTCGCTTCGTCTATGTTCATTTATTATGTCATAATTAAGATTGAAATAATTCAGTTCTAGTCATAAAAACTGTACGGAATACAGTCGTTATAATATTATTATTACGGTTTATCAGTCTTACTCTAAAAGAAGCTCTGTCTTCTTAGAAAAGCAGAGTATCCACTCTGCTCTTTTGGTTTTTCAGCGGATAATAAACAACAACAATACATGTTGCATGACAACAATCAATATAATTACAAATACAATTAAATTTTATAATTATAACCAGTCTAATATGTTTAACGCTTGCTTGATGATAATCATATATTTTGTCAAAATTATTACATTTAATTTAATGAAACTTAACGTTATATAAATTAGAATTAAGTAAGTACATGTAACTAATAAGCTAGTGCTGTGTACCTCTGTAAGTGACTGGTTTGCTGTGATTTATTGCCCGTAAGTTGAAAATGTTATGTAATCTTTTTGTAAACTCGTCGCTGAGGCACCATAAATAAAAGACGTGTGGCACTCGGAGACTGCCGCGGTAAAGCTATTGCATAGCATTTTTTATCAACTTATGCAATTATAATTATTTATTTATTTTATTAATGCAGTTTTTTTTCCTTTGTTTTTTTACACACACACACACACACACACACACACACACCGCTGTACCGGTCGGAGTGGGGGGTGTTAGGTTTTTTTCGTTACGGAATTTCTGGATTCGGTCCCCACGCTCAAGGCCCGCGATAAAAGCTATGCAATAGCTTAATAAATAAATAAAGAACCAACTATACAATAGCTGGTACCAAATGGTTTCTCTATTAAGCCACAAACTCGCCCAAAATACACTCGGCTACTGTCGCACGGTGGCACACTAAGACAGCTGTGGTCGAGCTAGAAACGTAATGCCGGGATAATTATACCGAGGTTAGCAGCAGGGTTGAACCGCATGGATTGCGTGCTGCAGCGAGAGAGGGGTTAAAACCAAGACTATTCTATGGTATATTTTGTAGTAATCGTGTATTTTGAACGACTAGCTTTCCGCCAGCGGCTTCGCCCGCGTGGTCTGTGTATACCTTATAACTTTCATCCCCTATTTCAACACCTTACAGCACTTTTTTCCCATTAAAAAGTAGCTTATGTACTTTCTCAGGCTCTAGACTATCTGTGTACCAAATTTATTTTAAATTGGTTCATTAGTTTTGGCGTAAAAGCGCGACAGAAAGACAAACAGAGTTACTTTCGCATTTATAATATTAGTATATAATAGTTAGTTTATAATAAATATACCTAAACATCTAAGCTTATGCATATATGAAGCAAAAGTGGTAGGATGTACTAGGATCGTGGATATGGAAATCTAGTCACTGACTGCCCCTGTGGGAAACAGGCGTGAAGTTATGGTATGTATGTTAAGAGAGGTAGGGCACAGCCATTTATGGCTCAAATCTGGAGCAGCCCATCTGGGGAAGTACCTTCACCTTACAGAAAACTGCAGCCAAACAACACACTTTATTGTGTGTTGTGTTCCTGCAGTGAGTAAAGTCGCCAGAGCTCCTTCTAAGGATGCGCTGCGCTGGCAGTAAGAGGAGTATTCCCTCAAACTGTCGGCGCAGCGAATCCTACATAAACCTCTAAGATAGGGTCGGCAACGCGCGAGTGATACCCCTGGTGTTGCAAGCGTCCATAGGCTATGGTAACCGCTTACCATCAGGCGGGCCGTATGCTTGCTTGCCACCTTAGTGGTATAAAAAAAAATGTATACTGTTTTTCTAATTGTGTGTATTGGTTTGGAGATTGGACTTATGCCCCGTTAATGGTAATAGGTTCGCCCCCTATTACATGAGACGTAAACATAGGTAAGTTAAAAAAAAATACAAAAAGAACAACTGTCAAAAACCCAACAACAGTTTGCTTAACTCGAAAATCGAACCCAGAACCTCTAGCATAGCAGTCATGCCTACAACCACCAGACTAATAAAGCAGTTTCGTTTAATAACGTAAAATTTATAACATAATAACATAATAATAACTAAACATAATTTCGTATTAGTATAAATAACTTGAAATTTCTATGAATACTAGATAGTTTTTGGTCTTCTAAATATGAAATATGAGTTTGTAACCTTACCAGGCTGCCATAACTTAGGATTAAATAGTGTTATAAATCTAACTGACGGGACGCTAGGCCTTAACTATGTCACTACCAATAAAATAGGCTAACACATCACGTTTTTTTATGTAAATAACGCTGGTAAAATGGAATGTCATGCCACGCGATGGCAGCCCCATCTATACTGATATTTTAAAGCTAAAGAGTTTGTTAGTTTGGTTAAACGCGTTAATCTCAGGAATAACTGGTACGATTTACTGAAAAATTCTTTCTGTGTTGTGATAGCCTGTTTAACGAGGAACGAAGGCTCATCACCGGGCCCTATCAGAATATCATCGCTGCAGTTTGATTTGCTTGCTGCAGCATATTGCTGAGATAGGGACCCATTCTGACATCGCACAAGATAACGCACCTATTTATGTTAAAATTGTATCTAACTATTTAACGTTTTGATGTTTGGTATTTTGTCTTGTTGTGTCTGTCAGAATAAACTTTCTTCTTTCTTTTATAGGCTATATACATCACATCACGTTACGTCCAATAGGAGCTGAGTTATATCAATTAAAAATGGCAGTGCCCCCGTCAAGACGAGCAAAAAAGCGGCACGGCCTTACCATACTTTTCTCGAAGCAATTCAGGCCGTTTTCGACCCCCTATAACTTCGTTGTGGATAAAACTAGAAGCCTGAATTTTCAGTAATCAACTTTTACGGGAACTAAGTCGCGAGCGAAGCCTAGTTTATATTATAATCTAACATAAATATTTTGTTGTAACAACATACCATCGCGCCAGTATTTCCCTAATGGTTAGACAGAGTTGTATTGCAGTAGATCCATAGTTCGCTAGTATGTTTAGGTCCCATGTAAAAGGGGTCATACATTGGCATTAAACGAGCAAATTCTGACTCCGAGCTGCTACTAAGAACTTTGCCCGACCTGGGAATCGGACCCAGGACGTAGAGCGAAGCCGTCATAGATAGGTTACGTTACTATTTAGTTACGTAGGCTACGTTACACTAGGCTACATAGGTTAGTGTACTAGGCTACAATTTACCGAAACGCAAAAAAGGGACTGGTTGGCTGGCAGGATTCGAACGTGCGTCTTCGGGTTCGGTACACCAGACGTTTTGACATTGATGTCGCTACGTCACCTTAAGACGTAAATTAGAATGTGGACGAAGATTTTGACTGGCGAGCGGGGCTCGTGGTAGCTTAGCGGTCAAAGCGTTTGCATGGAAAATGCTTAAAAAAAATACAAAAAGATAGGGACAAGTTACCTTAAAGGTAAACAGTTTTGTAGGAGATTGTTACGGGATTCCTACACTGAGCAGATTGCTTGTACTATAAGTACCTTCTAGAAAATGGATATAATACTTATTAAATAAATACACTCTTTTTAACCCCCGACGCAAAACCGACGGGGTGTTATAAGTTTTTAACCCCCGACGCAAAAACGACGGGGTGTTATAAGTTTGGCGTGTCTGTGTGTGTGTGTGTGTGTGTGTGTGTGTGTGTGTGTGTGTGTGTGTGTGTGTGTGTGTGCGTGTGTGTGTGTCTGTCTGTGGCATCGTAGCTCCCGAACGGATGAACCGATTTTGATATTGTTTTTTTTATTGAATTAGTCGGGAGTGTTCTTAGCTATGTTTGATGAAAATTGGTCCAAGATGGCCGCCGCCACAAAATAGTGAATAATATATTTTTTCACAACTCCCCCAATATGGGTATCAAATGAAAGGGCTTAACTAGGAGAATAGTATACACTACGATAAATTTCAAATCCAAGATGGCCGCCACCACAAAATGGCAAATTACATTTCGTGTCGGGGGTTTTCTAAATTTTTAATTTAGGATAGGTTATTTGTCAAAATCATTTCTTCAAGATAAATAGCCCCTAAAACGCCCGGCCTTCACCGCCTCCCAGTATTAGGTAAGTGTTGCTATAATTATACAATAAAACACCCAGACTAGGTAAGGAAAATTGAATTCCCCCATTGACCTAATGGCTGTAAGCGCTACAAAAAAAACCTTTTGTAGTCCCGGAGTTAATTTAAATTTAAATTATTCACTTTAACCGTCATCGCTAGCCCCGGATTAGTCCCGTGACATCCGTCCCCGCTCTAAACCCCGGCAATATTTAATTAAAATATCAAGAAAATTTTATTTAAGAATGTCAAGTTTGTTTTGTGTACAATTTTGTCAGTCTTCATTAGGTCTTTGTGAATGTTAAATTGTGGCTTTGGAATTCAAGGATTTAGGTATAGTCAAAGTTTATTTTTAACTCCCGACGCAAAAGGACGTGTTATAAGTTTGACGTGTCTGTCTGTGTGTGTGTGTGTCTGTTTGTGGCATCGTAGCTCCCGAACGGATGAACCGATTTTAATTTTGTTTTTTTTTTATTTGAAAGGCGAATTAGTCGGGAGCGTTCTTAGCTTGGCGGTTAGTTAAGGTGAATTATGTTTGATGAAAATCGGTCCAAGATGGCCGCCGCTACGAAATAGCGCAATACATATTTTTTCACAACTCCCTCAATATGGGTATCAAATGAAAGGGCTTAACTAGGTAAATACTATACACTATGATAAATTTAAAATCCAAGATGGCCGCCACCACAAAATGGCAAATTACATTTCGTGTCGGGGGTTTTCTAAATATGTTTTAATTTGGGTTAGGTTATGTTACTGTTTTGTGATACATACCGATTTCTAAAATTAATATGGCCATCTAGCGAGAAATAATTATGTAAACGGCCGGCCGTTAGCTGTCATTGATTTAGCAGTTGACACTATTGATAGCACTTAAGTACCGCTTAACTATTGCCATTTTGCTTACAAGCGCTTTTTTCGGCCAAACACGTTCGTTTGTTAAACTACCCGTGTATATTTTACACAATGGGGCAATTAAAACAAATATTTTACAATATTAACAAAAATAGTTTATTTGAACGTGAGACGCGGCCGTTAGTAGGTTTAGAGAAGGTATGAAGCGAACAAGATGGCGTCGCCCAAGATTTTATATAAATCAAGGCGCTTGACAAGAAACGAATACAAATATGACATAACGCAACACGTTGCCTTTTAATATTTGTTAGGCTCTATAGCCTTAACAACCCGTATAACCACTTGAAATCTCAAGAACACTACATTGCGAAAGACCCACAAAATGTACCAAAGCTTTCATCCCCTTGTAGGGATAAAAGTCCGCACTCACACACCATACCTTTGATCCCTTGTTACCCGCGAATTGTGCCAAGACGTGGCCAAAGAAATTAGAACTACTCAAACTGGCACATCAAAGGAGTTTTTACGTACTTTTGTGCCAACGACTGTATGAAAGTGATCACATCATTAGTGAAGTTAGAAGGAGTATTATTGTTATGTAAGATAACTTTTTTGTTTGAACTTTGTTTAAGGCTAACGAGGCAGGTTGTGGACTCGGTTCCCAGGTCGAGTAAATTGTTTTTGGTTTTCTCTATTTAAATTTACAGTAGCAGCTCGAAATTTGGATTGGCAAACAGACATTGATGGACTTAGGGTTGTTTATAATTTTGTTCAAGTAAACTACACTAAATATGACTTTCGTTGAATGTCTGTTTGGCACCGACTCAAAATTAGTTAGAAATCATAATGTAAATATATTATGGTATTTATTGCTTTTTAGTTCCTATGTGTTTTTTGGAGGCGGTTTGTTTTTTGTTTAAAAATAATTCTTCCATTCACCTCCTCATTCAATCCCTTTTCCATTATATCGACCCTAATACAATCCATCCATCTTTTCTTTGGCCTTCCTCTATCCCCCCGTCCTTCAACATTCAATGTCATCACTTTTTTAGTCACATGCGTTTCATCCCTCCTCATCACTTGCCCATATCTATAGTCCACCACGCTGGCCAATAGCAGGTTTGGCAGATGTCTGACATAGAACACTAAACTAAAAAAAACTAATTGAATTTTTATCTTGTCTTCCTAAAAGTCTGTAAACATTATTTACTTCCAAGTACGTTGTTTTGTCAGCTGCAATCGATTTTCGGTGTCCCACGGTCAGGGTTGTCAAACAAATTCAAAGTAAGTAAGTACATGTGTTCCTGACCCTACCCAAAAGTTTCGAACATGAGTTTGAAAAGAGAATGGGCAATTTGTAACTGAGATTTGCCAGAACAGAATCAATGGAAAATTTAAACATAAGATTAACGAATAATATGGTTAATTATACGTACATATCATCACACCTGTTTTCGGCGAAGGATTAGGCAGTGGTGTACTAATGTACTCACCGGTATGTTTAGGGTTCATGTAAGTAATAGGGGGCAAGTTTATTGCCATTAATCTCTACCAAACTCCGAGCTACTAAAAATTTCATTAAAAAACCCAATCATATTTTTTTCGACTTGGGAATCGAACCCAGGACCTCTAACGTAGCAGACGCGCTGAGGACCACTAGGCTTACATGAGGCAGTTTTTTAAAATAAGTAGATATCTTTATTTATCTATCTTACCTTGTAATATTTAAAAGTCTTTGGTGGAAAAGGAGATTCCCCTTAAACGAACTGTAAGAATGAGAAAATTCCTAAACGTGCCATCCCTATTTACGTCACAATACAATTGCGTCATCAGTCGTCTGTCAGTGCCGTATTGTGTATTTTTCACAAAGCTAAGGTACTTTTTACAATTTTAAAATATTTTATGGCACGTAAAGTATTTTGTTTCCGATTCTTTGCAGTTTTTTGGTCAACTTCGAAGTTTCTGGACACCAAAAAGGCTTAATAATATTGCAAGGTAGGCCGGAACTTGGCCAGTGCTGTCCTATTTTTAAAAAAGCGCCATCTATTGGCTAACATAAGAGCTAAGTGCTGATTTTTATATAGATTAGTGGTCAAGTTGGAAAACTTGCACAAGAATAATAAATATCGTATTCATACATACAATAGATTGTTTGTACGAATTCAGTATTTAGTATAGTTGTTCCGGAAAAACATCAATTTGAAAAACAATACCAGGTTCACCTGCATGCTTAATGTAGACACTTCCTACTTTTTTCTTTTCTTTCACAACACAATTATTATGTACAATGATATAAGCGAGAATCCGCGACGGAGGTTCATTTCTCGTCTGATTAACTAATTTTCACGAGGAGAATACGAATATCTCGACTCGCTCGCGTACCGCACAAACATCAACTAATTTTTCAAACTACCCACAGCGAAGTCGAAACAAAATAAGAAACATTTAAAAATGACTGTCGGTACTTTGAAAAGTGTTTCGTCTAGAAATGGTGAATATTAATACAATAAAATTGCATTTGGATATTGTTAATTCGCAATAATTTATGTGTTATTTTATTTAATAAGTAATAAATAAAATACTGTTTCACTTACTGATACCTATCTGTCACCTGTGAAATTTTGACGTTGCCTGCCAGTTGCACATAGGATATCAAGCAGTTAATCAGTAAGGGGTGAAACAGGCCTTAGGCATTGCTATTAAAATGTTATTCAAAACCACTTTATCTTTACAGTTGGTTGGTGTATATTTAGATTATACACTGGGGCTAATCAAAGTCCGATTACAAGTAACAAGTGGGTTTATTCAAGAGCATCGTGGGTACAATAAGAAAGTGATCGGTAGACTGCGATGACATATTGTCAAATATTTAAACTTAACCAACAAACGCCTACAAAAACATTATAGCACGTAGACATATCGACGTGTGTATTTAGTTTTAAGTTACTGTGAGGCGCTATGCCGCAACAGTTGGATATAAATAATGTTATACGTACATACTATGTCAATCTGTACATATAAAAAAGAATAGGTAAAGTCCTCGCGGAACTAGTTGGCCGTGCCTTAGGTAGGGACGGGTGGTGCGGCGGGTTACTGTGAACAAAAGCAAGCGCCCTCGCCTCTTCGTCCCAGCGCGCGCAGGTGACGCCGCCCCTCCGTCCCGCCGCTCACATACCTACCTAAGGCGCGGCCAACTGGTTCCGCGCAGACTATATATGACTGGCAGGATTAGAGATTTATTATGACGTAGGATAAGCTAAGAAAGGATTTTGGGAATGTCTCACGGGATTGGGAAAAACAGATGAACGCGAATAATACCGTGGGGAACCTCCAATATAAAAAAAGCGAGTCGAGTTTAATATTTACTTGTTAAAAACTGAGTTTGAGCTATTGAAAGCCAAAAAACAAAAGTAGGCAGGTACAATGTATTCATTTTAAAAATTTACATTTACCTTTTAGCTGAATTGAAAAGGCAAAAATTGTAAACAATCAACACGGCAATTTTTTAACAAAACATTTTGCAATGTCGAATTCAGATATCCGAAACCTTTTTACAGTTCTCTATCATGATGATCAGTAATTTTAAGCGACGCGTAAAACAATAAGTTTTTATTCAATATTGCTTTCATCGAGTTTCGATTTTGCGTCGAATATTTCTGTAAAATCTCAATTTAGCCGACTTAGAAAAGAAGGTTCGGCTTTTAACACTTAAGAATATATACTTACCTGGCACTTTACTTTGATTTATATCGTGAAAAAAAAACATTTCGAATTTTAAAGCGACGCCTATCAATGGAGCTTGAAAAGCGCTTGACAACGCGCTTGCCTCGACAGAAAAATCAGACTAACATTATAAAGTACACCCTCCACCCTTACTTGATACTAGCTGCCCCTTACACCGCACAAGTGGTCTTGAGACTTGGCCTATTTTATTAGACGATAGGCTTCACAATCGATTTTAAGCCTTGGACGTAAAATGCAGGGTTCATTTTAGAGTGTACACTTAAGTGGGTTTGTTAAGCAAGTCTAAAAGTAAAGTCATGAAAAGTGTTGAGCGGCTGTTTAATTAGAGTAAAAATTAAAACGTTTTAGCTAAGTCGGCTTCGGTTAGTCATTTATTTTACGAGTACAGTGTGTTTTATTTTTGGGGTAAAATAAACTCGAGTACATCCCTACTAATGGTGTGACTAATACCCATGACTACAGTGGAATTATTGCGTCTAATTAATATTGACATCCTAATTTGATAATTTGAACTTACTTTTTGACATTTATTTATTCATATTGTATATTGCATTGAAATTTTGTACGCCACCTTTCGGCAAAACATAGCGAGCCACACTGTTCCACACAATGTTCTATCTATAAGTACACCTATGTTTTACAAAATAAATTGATTGATTGATTGCATTTCCTAGCGTCCTAACTTTTTTTTCACCTTATGTTGGGGTGGGCTTCTAGTATAGTCTAGCATTGTAACCCAATTTCTTGGGAAAATCGATAATTATTTGTAGTTAAACAATTTCATGACTAATTTTGGGCTTAAAATAAAGGAGGGTAGATCAAAAATACAGCGACATTATAATAAAAGGTAAATTATAAACCACAAAAATACTGTCTCTGGGACCTCATATACCGAATGAATGTTAGGCATGCTATACACTAAACCGGGTTGGCATTTCAATAGGCTCGCCCCCTATTACATGGGACCTACAACATACCGGTAAAATGTGGGTTTACATTAGTACGCCTCTGCCTACCCCTTCGGGGAATATGGGCGTGATGGTATGGGTTGGCATTTAGCATTAAGGCATCGGGACAGTGGGCGGCAAAATCAAACAAATATGATATTATGCTCTTTGCCTACCTGCCTCTACCTACCTCTTTAGTCTTGTGGTCGTAAGCTCGATGCTACACTAATCCTGGGTTCGATTCCCGGGACGAGCAAAGCATTGCTAGGTTTTTCTGTGAAATTCCCAAAATCAACTCGGAGCTTAGATTTGTGCCCGGTTAATGGCAATAGGCTCACTCGTAACATATTTAGGTCCCATGCAAAACTAAGATCTTCTCATCCTTCTAATCTATACTAATATTATAAAGAGGAAAGATTTGTATTTTTGTATGTAACGAATAAACTCAAAAAGTACTTGACCGATTTAAAAAATTCTTTCCATGTTAGATAGCCCATTTATCGGGGAAGGCTATGGGCTATATATCATCACGCTACGACTAATAGGTTGCACAATCCAACATAAATGGATGCGTACTTATTGTGATCGGTGTTAACTAACATAGTTTATAAGATTTTACTAACACAAAATGTGTAATTGTAATTTAATTTATGTGTATTTTAATTGATGTGTGGATTATTTATCTGAAATAAATTGGTTAATAATAAAATATAAATACAGTGTAAAACTGTAATTTAGAGTAGTTTAGATACATGAATGAAATGCCAAGAAAAGAGTCGAAGTCGTATTGTGCGAGATGATACTGTGAGGTTTTATGTGCATCATCCGTGACGTCACGTCCTATGTATACAACTGAGTGAAAGGAGTTTTTATTATGCTCTTAGAACACTGTTACTACACCAACATTACCTATTACACTGTAAATTATATACAAGGTGGAAGGGACATCGACGCACATCCGAATACCATGAGTTCAGTGCATGATTATGGACGCCCTGCGTAAAAATTTTCCGTTACTTTTTTCATCAATTTTTTTTTGTTTCTGCAGTTTTTTTTACTTAAAAAATCATTATTTATATCTACCCAAATTAGATTTATATTTTAAAATACATTAGATTTAAAATAAAAAAATAATTATTTCATTTACTTCGGATCGCGCGCGCGATAACATTCACCGCGGAGCGTTATGATCGCGTTTTTAGCAATACACTGCGCGCTCAAAAATGACAATAGTTGTAATGACCGATCGTTTTCTACATGAATGATCTAGGTCATTTTATTTTTGACCTTGAGTTAAACCTTGTCACGACGTTTGTGCGTCGGTATCCCTTGCACCTTGTATTTACCTAGTTAGGTTTAATAACACTATCACGCGTGTAATCTTCAAAAGGTTAAGTAGAGGTGCATTAATGTAGGTACAACCACCGATCGTCGACAAGATAAGGTCTTATGTATAGGGCGAGTTCATTGCCAACATTTAGGCGTAAATCCAAACTCTGACTTGCATCAAAAATATCAAAACAAATCATCAAATCAAAATAAAAAGTTGAAGACAAAGTCCAAGATCTTTATTGTGAATATAAGCAGGTATAGTTATTTTTACAGTTAAATCCTGCAAAAGAGCAAACTAGCAGCATGTGGTGGTGGTAAGTAGTCATCGCCACCCAAGGACATCTGCTACTCCAGAGGTGTTACTGATGCGTTGTCCTCCGAAGTACTATAATTACCTATAGGTATGTACAGTTTAAGGTATGTTCAAGCAGTGATAGCCTAGGGTTATGATCACTGGACTGCCAAGTCAAAGATCTCGAGTTCGAATCCAAGGCACACACCTCTGACTTTTCGAAATCATGTGCGTAATTATCACTCGCTTTAACGGTGAAGGAAAACATCGTGAGGAAACCTGCATGCCTGAGAGATATTCTCGAGGGCATGTGAAGTCTGCCAACCCGCATTAGGATAGCGTGGTGGACTATAGCCTAATCCCTCTCCGATAATACTGAGAGGAGACCCGAGCCCAGCAGTGGGACAGTTAAAGGGTTGATAATGAATGAATGAATGAATGAATGTACAGTTTCCGTCAATCTTATTGTCCGGCTTCAAGATGGCACGAGCTTACTTCAACCCGGCCGGACAATCGGACAAAGAAAAATATTGGACTTACAACTAAATAACAACGAAAGCTCAAGTCGTAGGCATCATTTCAATATTCTTCTCTATCCGATTTTTACGGCTGGGTTGAAGTTAGCTCGTGCCAACTTGAATTTAACCTGAATTGATTTACAACGAAGCGAAAGTGATGTGCCAGGATCGTAGCAAGTTGAAGTCTCTGCTTACCCCAATGGGAAACAGGCGTGAATCTATGTATGTATATTTTAAAACATACTTTCTCAAAATAAGTAACTAATTTTAGCTCTAAATGTCTAGAAACCGCAACAAAAGGCTCAGGTCTTAAAATATTACCCCCATAAATATAGCTCAAACACAATGGTTATCTTTGCTTGAACAAATATCTTACAAAAGGTAACACAGCCTGTTTCGTTTCATTATTTATGAAAGCTTACTTTCATATTTTTAGATATTAAACGAAATACCCACTATAAACCAAAGTTCATAAGTTAGCTTAGGCAAAAGGCCGGCCGAGACTCGGCGTCTGAAAATACGACCTATAAAATATAAATCAAGCCTACTTGGAGAAGGTATTTATTCAAAATCGGCTGTGGTCTTGAAGTATCAAGTATATATACTACACGATAGTATACTTAATACTTCCATGGATGTAATTAATAAATATTTGAACGACAGCAAGATTATGAGACGAATTTCAAAATGGACAACGCAAAGCTGTGTCAAGAAGCAAATTTTTCGCAAGAGTTTCATTAGGTATGTAAAGTATTAAAAATAAATAATAGTAAAAAAATACAAACTTTTATAGAAAATCAAACAAATAATTATTGTAAGAAACCGTGGCGTACTAGCTACTGACGGGCATGCTCATATTTAAGCATGCTTAAAACTAGCATGCTCTGCATCTGTTCACATTTGCTAGTAATAAGCATGCTAATGTGTATATATATATACGCGCAGTGCGCCTCAGGTAGCATGCTGAAAAATCAAACGATTCTTGATTTTTGAGCACTAAGTAGCAGTTGCTCAGTGGCATGCTACTAATGAGCATATCTGTCTGTAGCTTCAAGCATATTTGTTGGAACACACACCAATGTGATTTACGGTAGACCACGAAGCAAATCAGATTTTTTCTAGGTATAGTTTGACGACGTCTGTGGACTGCTGATCGCGAAGTCGTGGGTTCGATTACTACAGGGACACAAATATGGTTGTGTTTGTCTGGGTAATTCTTATGTGATAAGTATGTATTTACCAAAAAAAAAGTATATAAGTATTATATCCATTGTCTAGTACCCATATACAAGTTCTGCTTATTGTGGGACTAGATGATGCTGTGTGAAAATTATTCCAAGATATTTATTATTATTAGTTTCTATCTGCCCCTTTGGCAGTGAGTCGTGAGTGTATAATAATATCCTGGAACACTCTTACATAACAAAAGCGATGAGTCATGACGTTCGACATACGATATTGTGATAAAAGCAGAAGCCGTCTATACATCTTAAATGGGTGCTAATGGTTTAGCTGTCAAAGCTATGTATCTGAGGATATATTACGTATATAAGGTCACTAACACACGTCGACACACGTCATGCTCGTGAACGAGTGCTGTCTGTCGGGACTGGTTGGTTCTAACTGCTATGGCACTAATTTCAATTCTAATACTTACGTACTTACTCTTTAATCTCTGAATCTACACATCAAGCTGCATCATCCTTATTACTATTCACAACAATTGTTACTGTTACCACACATTTTTTTTTAAAAAAGAGTATCTATGGAGTTTCTTGCCGGCTCTTCTCCATAAGACCCACTTTTTTTTGGAACCGTGCAACTAGTTTAACGTTTCAAAAGTATCTATTGATTTGGTCTAATTAAAATAAAAATATTTTGAATTTTGAATAATATTTTAACCTAGCCTAGCCACGAAGATGTTCAGGTCGGAACGCATCCGTAATTTTTAGCCTAGGCAAACTTTATTAGGCAAATATTTTGTGAGTGCGTTCGCCCGCGCTCACTAAAATGATCATAAAACCTAAACTAGAGTACTTATCCACATTCTGTGAACTATAATTTGTTCATGAATAGTTTTTCTATAGCTGTATTAAAAAATATCGTAATATAATGTAATATAATAGGTGCTTTAACTAGGCGTTCCCCGCAGTTCGACTCGCGTTCAATAATTTTACCGAAACGCGTGGGTATTTCTCAAAATCCGTTCTTAGTCGATGTCATAATAACTATTTTTCTTTTCCTTTACAGATAAGCAAGCTTAACTGTCTAGTCTAGGATTCGATTCCCGGATCAAGCAAAGTTTTTCAGTAGCAGAGAGAAGGTTGGATTTGTGTTATAGGATCGCATATAATATGGGTTACATGAGACTTGAAAATAGAGTGATGCCTCTGCCTACCCCTTCGGGGAATACAGACGTTATGGTATGTTATACAAGGTGGAAGGGACATCGACGCACAAACGCCGTGACAAGGTTTCACTCAAGGTCAAACATAAAATGACCTAGGTCAGTCGTGTAGAAAATGATCGGTTAT
Organism: Acronicta psi; assembly: GCA_946251955.1. NCBI lineage: Eukaryota > Metazoa > Arthropoda > Insecta > Lepidoptera > Noctuidae > Acronicta > Acronicta psi. Next base: position 13,541,064 of record OX276475.1, on the reverse strand, counting down.
TACAGATATTTACATTTTTGAGCGCTCAATGTATTGCTAAAAACGCGATTATAACGCACCGCGGTGAATGTTATCGCGCGATCCGAAATAAATGAAATAATGTTTTTTTAATTGTAGATCTAATTTGGGTAGCTAGAAATATTGGTTTTTTAAACATTCAAGTAAAAAAAAAAACTGCAGAAAGGATTGAATAAGTGACAGAAAATTTTAACGCAGGGGGGTGCAGCATTATGTACTGAACTCATGGTATTTGGATGTGCGTCGATGTCCCTTCCACCTTGTATATTATTAAAACTCGTTTGAGTATCTTACTGCCAAACTTTGCGCAGTGGTTTTATTCAGTTTTTATTTTGTTTTGTGTTATATACTGGATAAGCACATGAGTATCATAATTATTTGCTTTAAACATGCTTACCTCTGACCTTCTTATCCATATTTGTACAATCCGTGGGTAGAAGAGAGGTCAAGTTATTTCTGACTGTATTGCATTTGAAAAGCTCTTCGACAGAAATAACTCCTTGCCAAGTACAAATTTTATGCGCTAACTGCTCTTGATGCGTTATAATATATTGCTTGAAATGGGAATCGAACCTAGGACTTCCAGTGTAGCAGTCCCGTGTAGGACCACTATTGTGAAGAGGGCCTACAATTGTATTGATAAAATAAATAAATTGCTAATGTTATTTTTAATGAAGGAAAAATGGAAAATGCTTAAAAAAATACAAAAATATAAATTGCTAATGAATAAAAACGTAGACAGGAAATAAATAGGATTAAGTAAACAGGCAGGTACTTAATTTAAATATTCTCGAACCTTCGCCGAAAACATTACAAAAGAGATAGTCAGAAAAAGTTCATTATACCTTTTCTATTTTTAGAAATATAGGCATCTTAAAGATAAATTGATTTGTCGGAAAGGAGCTCATCGAAATCGGCCCAAATGATGTACAGGAAGTACACTTATTGGAAAAAATACCCTGTATTACGCTGGCTAAGACTCTAGTCGTACTTTTTTTTAATGTGGGGCTGTGGACTGGGGGATGAGAAAAACAACTTTTAATTTAAGAAAAATCACGCATATTGGCACACTATTATCTGTTTCGTTATGATTTCATAGTAAAAACTGTCAGTGTCAGTTTCGAAATGTCAAACCATAGTATCAAACGCACGCCATTACGGCAGATTATTAGTCAGTTTAATAGTGATTTCATGATAAACACTATCAACTTGACAGCTGTCATGTACCTCCGGTACAAATTTGGGCTGAGTTTCTCCTTGAGTTATAAGAATACTACGTAGCTGTTGCCCACGGCTGCACTCACGTCAAAAAGACACTTTAATATCCTATGTGTTATTCTGATGCATAAGCTATAATACTGCAAAGTTTTATCAGCATCCGTTCAGTAGTTTTTGCGTGAAAGAGTTACAAATATGTCTCTATATCTTTACAGTCAGAGATTTGAAGGTTGATCCACAGATTAGTTTAAGTAGCAATATTTACTTATCAAACCAAACCGGTTCATTAATGTTTAGACTTGTTGAATGGCTAAACGTAATACCGGTTGAATATTACGCGGTACTTGTTGAGTGACGTCATTCCAAATCAATGGGTGACGTAGAGAACGGTATATGTCTATCTCTTTCACGCACCGCTAGCGGTAATGTAATTCGGATGTTTCGAGTTCTGAGTTCGGATACATTGCTCGTACGAAAAACGTATTTTTTACAAGTCTTCGCACGTAGTGCTTTCACTGTAAGAAAATAAATAATGAAAGCTATTTATTATCTGACACAAAGAATGTACATTGACACACATACTTGTACGTGGGTACAATAAGCATATTACGAGAAAAACTATTGCGGCTTTTTTGTTTATAACGATGTTTCCAATTTGTTGACATTTTATATAATTGGCATCTTAATTAAATTTGTTAAAATTCTATTCTCTCAGTAAAAGGGTCTGTTTCACAAATTTCTGATAACTTCCCGTTAAATTAGTTGGCAGATAATTTGATGCATTTCGTTTTTTTTTTAAATTTATCCGGCGATTAGCGGCTATCCAGAGGTGGTGAAACAGTATAAATAAACAATAACAGTATAATACCAAACAAAATAATTTTTTCTTCATTGGTTAATATTGTAAAGCTTTGCTCCGCAGTGTGTATACGAACGAAAAATATTTGAGTAATCAAAACAATGTCAGTGGGATAACACGTTCGACTCGTATTTGTGTTTACAAAATTAATATTAAATATTTATAATTACGTCAATAAAATAACTCAAACTACACATTGTTCAGTAGTTGGCAAACAGAACATTCCCTAAAAACTATTAGAACATAAACATTGATATTTGGTTCTGTATTGTTTTGTGACCTTGCAGTGTTGTGCACGCAAATCGGATTCTTCAAAACATTATCGGCTGCGATTAGATCCGTCTGATATTATTATTCGCGAGAATATTGATGTACCAATAATAACTTGAAAAATATTGGTGAGTTGATAGAAGTATTAATAACAGCAAAAAAAATTGCACGATGGGAATATTTTGCCAAATAAATTTAAACAAACCGCCAGACGGTGCTTTTTACGGCGGAGAACTCGTTACTGGTACAATAAAATATGCGTTAGATGAACCAATGGATTGTGAGAAGATAACTATATCTTTAAAAGGTATGGGACAATTGAGAATCAAGGAGAGAAGCAATAAAAAGAACCAGAATCATAGTTACCACAGTAACGAGGTCTATGTCGATACCGATGATATTGTTCAAGAAGGAAATTACAAGATTCCAGTGGGGTCCTATGAGCAAAAATTCATGTTTAGACTTCCTCAAAATATACCATCATCATTTGAATACTATCACCACATTCCAAGGTACAGAGTGGATTGTCAGATAAAATATTATGTTCGCATAAGATTTGATAGGCCAGGTTGGTTTTCTTTTTCCAAACATTTTCGTAAAGAAATTACTGTAGCATCCACCATCACACCAAAATTACCAATGGAACCTGTTATGTATGGTGAAAGAAGCAAATTACTCCAGTTGTTTTCAAGTAAAACTAGTACTGTAATCATGAAAGCCAATATTCTCAAATCCGTAATCCCTAATGGTGGTAAAATAGAAATTCAGTCCGAAATTGAGAATGATACTAATATAATTATAAAAGCTGTTGAAATTAGACTGATAGAAGTACACACATTTAAGGCGCCAGGACACTCAGAAGTAAAAACTTATGAAGACGTTCCCAATTGTGAAAGTAAAACAGCATCTATCAAATGTGGAGTAACCCTTAATATGCCAATTGAAATAAATGTTCCATCAGGTAAAGTTTCTTTAGATCATTCTAAAATTGTATCAAGAGATTACTTTGTTAGAATAACAGCTGAGCTTCCGATTCCTCATAGAAATGTTGTAGTGGACATACCTTTGCAAATTGGGGATAATGTGCAAAGAGATGAAATCTCCGATCCACCACCAACGTACTGGGAAGCGATGGGTGAAACCAAGAAGGATGATGATGCTAGTGATGATGAAGCTGGTGGTGATGTCAATGAGAAGGCTGGTGGTAATGAAAAAGGGGAAAAGTCTTAAATTTTGGATTGTCAAACAGTATTTTAGTTATAAAAATCAGAAGTTAACGTTGAACTATTAAAAGTGCCAAGGCGATAAAGCTTGCCTATTCTTGCCATTTATACCATTAGAATGAATCGAACTAGTTTGTTGATTTTTATAGAAACTAACTGCATTTGTATTTTACTATTCTATAACTACGAAACATATAATTGTCATTGGCATTTGAAAGACTTTACACAAAGAAAGCTAAAAATTGATACTCAACTATAATTTATTTACTTGTATTCTGCATAATGTATAATTATTATTTATAATTTTAGCGTCAGTATCTTTAGTATCTATACTTATGTCAGTTTGTATATTGTAGGTATTGTTTATTAGAAAAACTGACTATTTTTTTACAGTAATTATTTTGTTTCATTGTTATAAACTGTTTGTTGTTTCGATAAAATGTGTCTAATAAATGTTGTTGATTTAATAGTCTTGTTTTATTTCCTGCATTGATATCTATCGATATCATGTATCGTTAAAATAATAACAAAAAAATGATATCGTTATAGGTACCAACGCCTAATTGCCTGACATGGCATGGGACACGAAAGCTGGAGGCTAAAAATACGAAATTTAACATTTTCAATTTAATTATTTTAGAGCCGGTAGCAAACATTACCCAATTTTGTTATGAGAATTATATTTTACGGACCTTTTTTTAACCCTACTGGATTTCTGACTAGATCAATAAGTCCGTCGTAGATAAGATATACTTCATAAATACCTTTACCAGTGTTTATTTTATCAGTAATCAAGCTGAATATAGCAACGGAAGATATAAAGCCAAAGTGCTTCCTCGTGCAATTTCAAGAATCTGATAAGCTCTCAACAATAGCTTATGCCACTTTGGCGAGAATGACGTGATTTGGCTTGTATATACAACGTACCTATTTACAACGTACCTACACAATTTTGCGCCTCTTATTGGGGTAACTACAGTCTTGAATGGTGTAATATTTATTTTATTTGGTACCCTTCGCCTAGTTAAACCCATTTATCATCAAGCATCAACCCATATAACTACTGCCTTGCTGCTGGAAACGGGTCTCCCTTCAGAATGAGAAAGGTTAGGCTATATAGTCTACTACGATAGGGTACTGTGGGTTGGCCCATTGCTTATAAAACAAAAATCCATTCGAAGCTAACAACTTATTTTTTTATTCCAATTACCTATAGCGTAGCAGTTTCGCTTCTGACCATTGAGTCTAAAGTAAGTATCTATTCAATCAGTATCTTATCTAGTTATCATTAATTGAAGGGTTACTAATACTTGTATCGGTAGAATAACAACGCATTTAGTGAACGGTATCATATCAGGTTACTATAGAGGATAATATATAGCAATCGACAGATTTGTTATGAAATAAATAATAACATTAAGATAAGTCATCATCATCCTCCTGCCCTTATCCCTATTCACTTGGGGTCAGCGCAGTATGTCTTTTTCTTCTATACATCTCTATTAGCCGTCATCTCATCACTCACTTCCTTTGTGGTCATATCCTTTCTGACACAGTCCATCCATCTTTTCTTTGGTCTTCCTCTTCCCTTATATCCACCCACATTCATGCTTAAAACCTTTTTGGTAACATGCTCTTCACTTCTCCGCATCACATGTCCATACCACGCTAAGTGGTTACTGCACAACTTTTTAGTAACCGGTGCTACTTTCAAACTATCTCTTATATACTCATACCTGACCCTGTCCATTCTTGTAACTCCACACATTCCGCGTAGCATTCTCATCTCAGCTGCATGCAATTGCCTTTCATGCATCCCTTTTGTAGCCCAACATTCAGACCCATACAAGACGGCAGGTCTTATCATTTGTATATTTTCCCCTTTAGTTTAAGGGGAATTCGGGGGTCGCACACAGTTCCCGTAACCTGCCGCCATTTCATCCACCCTGCGATAATTCAGTGCTTAACAGTTCGATCTATTTTTCCATTGTTTTGTACCACTGAACCAAGGTATATTAAGATAAGTAAAAGTAAAAAATACATGAATGAGTCTAGGCTAATAGAGATCGATCATATTATGCTGCTTAGTTTGATTTTTGACCCTAACTAATGAAATGGTACTTAATAAGCAGCATAGTACATCACACAGCATAAATAGTAGGTACTCTATTATTTGTTAGCACAAGACCGAGACCGATGGAGGAATGAGGGGGGGGCCTTTGCCCAGCAGTGGGACGCACCAGGCTAATCGTAATCGTATTCTTAGTTAAAAAATATTCAATGACATAACGTTTATTCGCCATCAATGATATTAGCACTAAATCTTTAGCAAATCAGAATCATGCTCCCATAATCATACATAAATTATTTTTAAACAGGTGTTTTTGGAGGCGGTTTGTTTTTTGTTTAAAAATAATTTATTTTGAGAGTTTTAGTGGATTAAAGATGTATTTTTTTGTACCTATTATACAAGGCAGGCTTAATAAAAGGTTTAATAAAATTATAAATATCTAGTTTATTATAATTTATAATCTTAAAAATGAAAAACGTGCAATATATAAAATAAAAATACATAAATTATATCTAAAACAAATATAGAAATACTTATTATAAAATATATTATACGATACTATAATGATACACATTTAAATGATACAATTTAATATAATATATATAGTTCTTATTTTATTTGACAAAGAGCGCCTTCATCCTCTCTCCTATTAAAAATATCTTTGCTGTGCCCGACAGGGTCCATAATTGATCCAATGTTAACATACCTACCAACTAATGTACACATTCTTCTTCTTCTATTTAAGAGCTACGCTCTTGTCGGTGCAGCGTCTTCCACTGCTTTCTGCTGAGAGCCAACTCCCACCAAAATATGATTTACGTATATAAAATTTTTAACTTTCGTCGATTTTTTTAAAACCGCTCACCGGATTACGACGGCATTCTTGGAGATACTTGTCCAAGGGGAAACCCCACTATACGATGACGATTTAAAGTCAAACAGTGTTCCGCGGGCTGTGAACGGTAAAGGTCGTGCGTTTATAAAAATGGGTCTTAAGTGTTTAATTTTATTAAGAAAAACAAAAGACGGCGTATACAGAGCCGGGCAACCTGTTGTAGGAACAGTGAGGTATACATTAAATAAACGAACCGAGTTTGAAAGTATAATTGTTTCACTGATTGGTAAAGGCAAGTGTTCGTGGTCAGAAACGGATTCCGATAATAACACTACATACTATGGGAATAAGGAAGATTATGTATCGGTGAGCAAAGATTTACTAATGTCGTAGAAATCACAGCAACCAGAAGGAACTTATGAGTGCCCATTTGATTTCTTGCTACCAGAAAACATACCATCGTCAATTAAAATCAGTAAATGCACTATTGAATATCGAATAATTGTCAAATTCGTCAAGGACAATTTCTTTAACACTTCCAAAAAGTTTGATACTGTAATACCAGTTTATGGTAACGTTAATCCATGTTCTCCAGAACCGCTAGTATTTGGTTTAAAAAAAGATCTATTTTCTATATCATCAAACCCTACTGTCACCATAAAAGCCGAGATAGAGAGAACATTTGTAACTCCAGGAGAAAACATTAAATTGACGCTTTGGGTAACAAACAATTCTAATATACCGATAACTGCTATAAAGACAGAACTAATTAAATATTTCACTTGCGTATCATCTGATAAAAGCAAAGCAGTTGAAAAAGAATCCTTGAAAACGACCTCATCATATTCTCCAAGTATCGCAGAAAAAACTGAGGCGAAATATACTTGTATTGTACCAACATTACCCCATTTGTATTCCATACAACATACAAAGATTTTAATTGGAGAATATAAAGTGAAAGTTACGGCGAGATTACCATTTCCTCATAAAAACGCTTCTGTGGAAGTACCAGTGGTTATTGGAGAGAGAAAGGACATTCTTGGAGCTGCATTAATGGATGAGAAGCCATCGTCTTCAAAATATATGCAAGAAACTGCATACATACAGGACTACAACACAGATAATGATAAAATTTGAATCTGAATTCGCGATACAGATGATGAAATGATAATCATTTTAATATTGAGACAAGCAAAGGAGTTTTTTAAGTAAAATAAAAAGCCCTAGTACTGGGAATAGGTGAAAGAAAAAGAGGATGCTGACCTTCTTACTATGGCGAAAAAATTACGAAAATAATGTGTTATTATTATTTAATACACCTACCTTGCACGATATACGGATGAATATATTATGCCTTAACGAACAACTACAGATAATATTAAGTTGAAGATTTTCCTTGTGCGCATTAATCATTTTTTTAAACGTTTAAAACAAGTTTCTCTTATTGTTTAGACTAAAATATAATATGTTTTATTGCCTCTAATATTTTTGTTTTATTAAAAAATAAATAAAAAATAAAAATAAAAAGAAAACTTTTAGTTTCAAGCAACATTATAGAATCATAGTGTGTTAGTACAATTACATAAGAACTATGTTAGTAAACATATACAAATTAATTTAAATTAAAAATAGAAACAAAGTTAATACCACTGTGAGATTTATCAAGTTCCATTTAATACATGCAACTTGATAAACCTACCAATGGTTGGCCCATCCAGCCTCTCTGCAAATACCCTCAGGATGCCGTTGGTGCTCTCGCCGACTTATTGATGTACTTCTTTGTATTGCATCAGATCATACCTAGTATTAGAATCGTATAGGGTCACCAACCACCGTGTTATTTACGTTACGGGTCGACTTTAAACCTAATGCTCTTAATAATACGGATGCATTTAATGTTTGTAGGTATATGACGTAGTTTCAACTATGTCGTTTTCCTGCATTCTTATACGATAGATAGTATATGCAAAGGTCAATAAATAGAAATCTCAAAAACTGCACATTGCAGATTTTGGTAGGAGAAACGACGGTATGCCGTTTAAATAAAAAAAATCATGACATAAAGGTATTTCTTATCATGTTCCTTATGCATAATTTTTCTTAGCCTATTCAAACTTAACCCGCGATCCCAAGTCCTCAACGCTATCTCAACAGAATATTTAACAAAATACGAGGGTTAGGTCCGATTAGGTATATTTGAATTTGTGGTACAAGAGGCCCCAGGCTGCACATTAATTGGAGTCCACTCTGCGTGAACCGTGCAGGATTACCCCAAAAGCCTGTTTCTAAAAGGGTTGTGTATGTAATCAAGATGGTATTATTTAGTTGATATTCAGGTTTGATTTCGATTTACCATATCGTCACGCCTGTACCTCTAAAAGGTTAGACAGAGGTGTTTTAAGCACTAACGGTTCTTCATTATTTTTACACATGTAATAGGGCACAGGATAATAGGGGGTGAGCTTATTCGATGAGACGACAACTGTAGTCTAGTTTCCACAGAACACAAATACAAAAAAAGTATATAAGTACTATATCATTTGTCTAGTACCCATAGTACAAACTCTGCTTGGTTTGGAACTACATGGTGCTGTGTCTAATGTCCAAAAATCATTATATTTATTGCCATGTAGTAAAGGCCAAAAATTCAATTTAAAAAATTACATGTAACCCTTTTCACAACGATCAGAATTATGCATAATATGTACATCTACACTTCACCGGTATATTTAGGTCCGATTGCTATCAAACAGGCACAAATCCAGACTCCGATCTGATATTGAGAATATTACAGAAAATCCCAAAAACACATTGCTCGACCCGGGAATTGATTCCAGGATCGTCTAGCGTAGCAATCGCGCTTGGGACCATTACACTAACGAAGCAGAGCAATTGTACCGCTTTTGAGTTATCCACATCACACATAAATACACTTCTAAACGCATTCTTAAAGAAACCCCAGAAATGTTTTGAAGTCAGTCGTCGAGAAAATGCAAAACCCCGGGCAAACTATATCGCTTCGTGAAAAAATACAATACAAGTAAATTGTACGTCGTTTACATGAGAATATTGAATAAATTCTTTTCGCCTGCCCATTTTATAAGTAATCATTTATGCGATTATAATGGCTTTGAGAAATCTTTATGGATAATACACAATTCGTTCGACAAATAAGCAATTTGTTCCGATTATAGAAAAAGGAATGATATATGGGAAGGTTTGGCACAGAAAAAAGTTTGTATTAATTTAATTGACAAGATTTATTTTCTTAATAATCCACGTAGCTACTCAATTTTATATACGGATTTGTTTCGTTTTATGTTTTATATAATGAATAAATTTAATCACACGTATTTTTGAAACTAGCTTTTGTCCGCAGATTCACTCGCGCCAAATTTAAATAGTCATTACACTCTCCCTTTATTAAAATTTTCTCTTACATAACCGAATTGGCCCAGGCGTTACTTTACATTAATTACTTTCGCCACAATCAACTATAAATATCTTACAAACGTTATTTACGTAGACCTACTTACATTACAAATCACTACAGACTACAATTGACTACATAATAGCATATATTGCAAAAAAAATTCAATAAGCTGAACTTTTTTTATACTCCACAAATATCCAAACAAAAAAGGATTTTACAAATAGTCTTTTACTCTTTAAAATAGATTTGTAATTGCCACGTTTGACTTTTGAGTGCTAATGGAATTTAAGGATTTCTAAGAGGGACAGCGCGTACGCAGTCCCTCACTAACAAAAATTTCGCGTCCGAGTTATCCACATTAGGGATAATCGCAGGGGTCAACCCGCCCGCAGTGCAATGGGTAGGCCTCGCCCTGGGGGAACCGCCTACTTGATCACGGTATCCCCTACGCCAGGTAAGTATGAATTCACTACAGTACAGCGGGAGGGTCGTTCAATCGCGGAGAATCTTAACACCGCGATTCAGAAAACGGAGCGAATTGCACAGCGCCATCTAGCGAGAAGTTCGGAACCGAAGCGACTTGAAAGTACTTCATAGTAAATAGATGCTCGTGTAAGTTATTTAATTAAATAAATATTTTAATCTTGAACTAGTAATTAATTTATTAAAATCTATAAATAACTCTTGTTCATATACGTTCGTATACGTACGGCAAATCTCGTTTAACAAGATTGCGTGACATTTACATAAAAATATATAATTATGTGATTAAAAAAAAATTATCTATGTCTATCAATATTATCTAGTACCCAAAGGATAAGTTCTGCTAATTTTGTGTAGTGGATTGTGATGTAAAATGTCCCAAAATATTTATATATTTACTATCTTGACAAAATACATAGACAATGACATTAGCTCTTTCAGGAATCAACGATCTATTAAAACGAAAGTAGCTGGTCTTCACATTCAAAATTGAATACATAAGCATAATATTATTATCTAAAAAGATATGATGCAAAAACCATGTCATTACTATTGAAAAACCATTTACTTACCATACAAAATGCTTTTACACTTCAGTGATGTCGGTTTAGAATGTAACAGTCACTTGATAACGACCTTGTGGGTTATTGGTGGCTTATCCCGCAAATTGGTAACATTTTGCCCCCTTGCTAATAATCGTGGTATAAGCAGAAGTTTATAAAAGTTTTTGTGAATCATCTTTACGTTGTAAGAGTCTGCGTCGTCCCAAGCGGGACTGCTATGCTAGAGGTACTTACTGGGTTCGATTCCCGGGTCAAACAAAGTGCTATTGTTTTTTTTTGTGAAATTCCCAGTAACAACACGGAGTCTGTGTGTCCTAATGTTCCTTTGCTTGTCCCTATGTGGTCCTATAATCTATAATTTTATATTATATTATTATATTATTATATTATTATATTATTATATTATTATATTATTATATTATTATATTATTATATTATTATATTATTATATTATTATATTATTATATTATTATATTATTATATTATTATATTATTATATTATTATATTATTATATTATTATATTATTATATTATTATATTATTATATTATTATATTATTATATTATTATATTATTATATTATTATATTATTATATTATTATATTATTATATTATTATATTATTATATTATTATATTATTATATTATTATATTATTATATTATTATATTATTATATTATTACATTATTATATTATTAAGCTATGACCAATAGGAGCGGATAAACAATTAAAAATTTTGCAAAAATGGGGGGGGGGGGGGATACAACTTCTACGGGAACGAAGTCAAATTCAAATTCTAAATTCAAATTTTTTTTGAATTTGAAGTCGCGGGCAAAGGCTAGTTTATTATAAAAAAATATCCTGTTTGTTATTAAATTTATTATGTTTAGTTTTAATATTGCTATGTAAACACATTCAAATATAATTGTGAAATCGTAAATAAATTATCATACAAGTACATTTGATTGCGACGTAACCTTTGTGAGTAGTTGGCGTCCGAAAAGGTCTATGACAAAGAAAAATATACATAGAAAAAGAAAAGCACAACTCGTTATAATTACACATAACATACTATAATTATGTATTTCAAAGTATTAATGATCACATATAATATTGTTATAACTTCTTTGAGAACTGATGATTTATCTTATAAGTTTTGTCCAATCAGGAAGAATGTTCGTTTGGCGTAAAAGTTATGAAGAGATTTTTTGCCAAACGGGCTTAATGATGTAGGATGTATCATCATGCTTCTTACCAAAGCCGGGAATAGGTTCGCCCACTATTATATGGGTGCTACACATACGAACGAACTGTAAGTGTACAGCAGTACACCTCTGCCTAACCTTTCGAGGAATACCGGCGTGATGGTATGGTTTATGTATATGGATTGAAGAATCTAGCTTTTCTGATTTGCTATCTTTTTGCGGAAAATCCTCATGATTACCTGCCAACTAAGGAGGCTGTGGCATGGTATGTTGTATTTGACTTATCTAGTTCTATAAGGCCATGGGATGACTAACATTCACCATGACCATGACTGGTGATTTGTCATAACCATTTGGTTGACTACTACGGTTTAGAGTACTTCAAAATGTGTTAGGTACAGTAAGAGTCCATAAGTCCATTATCATGTCAAGGATCACATTTGCCTGCACGTTACTGTGAGTATACATAAACATACACTTAGTGATTTGACATTTAATACCACTATCTTAATACGCCGTCGCGACATCACAGCACCGAATGATCATTACATCGCTCTCTTTCCGACTAGATAATTATGAAAGAGTACCATATACGACATCGTCTATGTATGCAAAATGTCTGTTATAGAAAAAGATCGTAAGTGAAACTTGTTTCATGCGATAGGCTTGTAAAAATAGTAATGGATTTATGACCGCGACCGTACGTGTTAATATTTCGAGTCGCCATTTTGCAACCTAGCAATATCGTCGCCATATTGTTACCGCATAATATAATAATTCCCATCCATTTATATGAAGTAATTGAAGCGCCGGCCGACACTCCTATAGAACTCTAACACACTTAGCGCCATCTATTAGCACATTGAGTTAACTATATTGATGTCTAGTGTTCGCCGGTATGTTTAGGTCTCATGTGGGTGATAGGGGGCAAGCCTATTGCCATCAACCGGACACAAATCTAGACTGTTAAGAGAGGTAAGGCACATTTATGGCTCAAATCGGGCAACCCATTTGAGGAAGTACCTCCACCTTAGAGAAAACTGCAGCCAAATAACTTACTTTACTGTGTGTTGTGTTCTTGCAGTAAGGTTGCCAGAGCTCCTTCTAAGGATACGCTGCGCTGGCAGCAAGAGGAATATTACCTTAAACTGCAGTGAATCATCCATAAACCCTTAACAGGGTTTTAGGGACGGCAACGCGCAAGTGATACCTCTGGTGTTGCAAGCGTCCATAGGCTACGGTAACCGCTTACCATCAGGCGGGCCGTATGCTTGTTTGCCACCATAGTGGTATAAAAAAATCTAGACTCTGAGCTGCTACAGGAATGGTACCAAAAAAACCAACAATACTTTGCTCGGAACCCAGAACCTCTAGCGTAACTGTCGCAGTTTTGGTGCGAAGACCCACGAGTTGCTCCACCTGGGTACCGAACCCAAGACCTGAATAAGATAATCTATACAATTAAACATGTAAAATTCACTGCATCAACGGGTTTATAGATTGTGATTGAAATGTATTGTAATTTATGTGCATATTTGTGTATTTATGAGCAACAATTTATAATTTACAGCAGGCTGCGAGTGACGGCGACAGTATGTAAACCGCTTGTCATTTCAACTGGAAGCATATTGTTTTAGAGTGCATTGATTAGGAGTGAGTAAATATCTCATAACTAGCTGCTCTCCCCGGATTCACTCGCATCTTAAAATACTTTTTATATCCTACTTAGCTTTCTGCCAGTGGTTTTGCCTGCGTGGTCTGGGTATCACTAAATAGTATAAAAAAAAAGTCGTTTTCTCTGTCCCTATATCCCTATGTACCCGTACGCAGCTTCGCCTGCGTATTCAAGTGGATTAAAAAAAAAGACGTGTGGCACTCGGAGACTGCCGCGGTAAAGCTATTGCATAGCATTTTTTATCAACTTATGCAATTATAATTATTTATTTATTTTATTAATTTTATTAATTTACACAAAAAAAAAAGTTTACAAACACACACACACACACACACACACACACCGCTGTACCGGTCGGAGTGGGGGGTGCTAGGTTTTTTTCGTTACGGAATTTCTGGATTCGGTCCCCACGCTCAAGGCCCGCGATAAAAGCTATGCAATAGCTTAATACACTCAAACCCTGATTATAATGAACGCAAAAAATATAATTATTCAATTTGATGCAGTTGTTCGGAAGTAATGCGCGTACAAACATTTCAGCGATACATTTTTATTTATATGGATTACATGCGACCTTTAACATACCGGAAAACTGTGGGCACAGAATAAATAATAACAGAATGGCCACTCTCCGCCCCTCCCTAACGTCAGGTCCCCCGCGTTCTGCCGGTGTTCTTGCTGGACTGCCAACAAACCCTACGCACCGTCATGCACACATTTGCACGTGTACAAACGTAATTTTGACAAGTTTGACATTTGGTATTGTAGTGTGCAGCGGTATCGGAAAGTTTGTATGGAGTGTCAGAGGTGTGCTGTGGGTGCACATTAGTACGCCTCTGCCTAACCCTATACTGACTGCAATAAGCGCCGTTTAACCTTGCAGATGGAGTGATCAGCATACTCATTACTTAGCCATGAGCCCCTCCTAGCTAGTAACACATTATACGCTCGATAACCTTAATCCGTTACACAAGACTAGAGGTAATAAAGTTGGAGCCACGTCAGTAAACGTAGCTTTATGGCTTCAAATGAAATAATTGGTTTGACGCCTCTTTCATGAAGCGGTGCTAATAATTAATTGATAAATTAATGGTTCCTAGAATGCGCGTCAAAATAGAAAAGGAATATAGCTTTTAGGAATACACACACACTCACTCACACACTTTTATACAGACAGAGGGGCTCGTGGCTAAGTTATAGCAACGCTGATAAACCGATCTGCAAAGTTAAGCTACGCTTGCCGAGGTCAGTCTGTGGGTAGGTGATCATTCTTAACTTATCGAGACCCCTCCGTGCCTCGGAGAGCACGTAAAGCCGTCGGTCCCGGTTGTCATACGAACACCTATGACAATCGTTAGTAGTAGTCAGAAGTCCAAATAGTTGCATTTTGCCATTCGAATCGACAAACAAAATGTATGGAAATGATATGTCGATTTGTCGAAAGCTTGTGTCATTTCCATACATTTTGTTTGTCGATTCGAATGGCAAAATGCAACTTGTCTAGCCCCCCAGTCTATCCTTCGAATATCGGTATTGCCTAGAAATGGGGTGGCTGAGGTCTGATGGCAGTCGCTCCATGTAAAATACCGATATTCAGCCGCATCTGGTTATACTGGAAGCCGACCCCAACATGGTTGGGAAAAGGTTAGGAAGATGATTTTATACAGACAGACACACAAATTAGCGCATCTTTTTTACCTAATCTTAGGCTTGCGCTTGAACACAACTCGCCTGATGTTAAGCAACGATGGAGCGCGCTTGCCTAGAAAAAACCGGTTCACTTTGTCTTGAAGACACCCAAATAAATCTCGGAGAATAAAGACCAGCAGCGAGTTCCACAATAGAGCACACACACACACACATAAACTTGCACTTACACACACACACACACACAGATTTTCCTGCAACTTTGTGTTTACTTTTTAACATATTAATTTTTTAAACATAATATCATAATAATTTCATAACATTACGCCTGTATTCTCCGAAGGGTTAGGCTGAGGTGTGCTAATGTACACCCACAGTTCACCGGCATGTTTAGTTCCCGTGTAGGGTGAGCCTATTGCCATCAACCGGGCACACATCCAGACTCCGAGCGGCTACTGGGAATCTCACGGAAAAACCCAACAACACTTTGTTGGACCCGGGATTTCGACCCAGGACCTCTAGCGTAGCAATCATGCTTGGGACCACTAGACCAACAAGCCAGTCAAGTCGGAAAGTGGAATTATATTAGTATTTTTTTTAAGATATTTACCATTAACACATATTAATTAATTATACATTTTGGCGAATGATAAATACGATCTTAGGTAGTATTTGAACGTGTGTCCCTTTTCCATGCTTAAAAAGCAATATATTTTGTTTATTTGTCCTCCAGGAATTTCAACAGGTTACGATAAAATATTACAGATGTTCTGTGCCAGCAAATGCAACTGCATTCGATACAACTAGTTGTTATTTAATTTATTACTTAATTAATATTTATTATAATAAATTATTATAGGAAACAATCTGTAATAATTTTACTAGAGTGATTTTGGTAAATTATAATTTGTAAATAAACTTACCATTCTTTCACAAACAAAGCAAATCACATTGTTTTAGTCATTTTGCACACACTTATAATTCACATTTTTAACTTAAACTTTCAAAAATTAATAACTATTTAAATATAACCTAATCTTTATAATATTATACTTTTAAATTTATTCACATTGCATTAAATGTTTCACTCAAATCGAAATCGCTGCATATTTTAAACTATTCGCCAAAAACAAGTTAAAATAATAAATAGTACTTATTATATTTTAAAGAAACTACAATACACACACATTAAAACATATTTCAGGGAAATATTTCAACATTTCACTTTTAGCCGAAAGTTTTCGCGTAGCTCGTAGCGCTACGGCGTAGCGTTCGTCCGCTACGAAGTTCACAGATCGACTGAATAGGACTGAGATGAACGATAGTCGGTAGTCACTCCCGTGTGTTTTTGGAGTCTAATAAATCAAATGTGGCAAGAAATGCCCACAAAACAATAAAAATCTACGACTAATACTAATATTGACAACGTCTGTGGTCTAGTGGTTCGAGGACCGGACTGCTGATCACGATGTCGTGGGTTCGATTCCCACAGGACACAAACATTTATGTGATGAACCTAGGTGTTTGTGTTTATCTGGGTGTTTCTTATATATTATAAGTATGTATTTACAAAAAAAAAATGTATTATATCCATTGTCTAGTACCCATAGTACAAGCTCTGCTAAGTTTTGGACTAGATGGTGCTATGTAAAAATGTCCCAAGATATTTATTATTTTATTATTATTAGGCTATTGCATAATTACTATTTAACCGTAAGCTAGCTATACCTATTTCTAGATCAAAACACAACACCATTAAACTTTAGAACTTTTTATTAATTCAGGCTAAAACTCGATACGTTAGTAATTAAAAGTAAGTAAGTTATTACAACAACACACTAAAAGTCCAATTACAATCAGCAGTCAGCATTCAACTTCTAGAAGAAGAAACTAAGTGTGTATTGTACCTCGCCCCTATTTTACTTTTACTAAAAGATTCTTTTTCTACTTAGGACCGTTTCTATATAACAGATTAAACGCAATAATCCCACTACACGCCTCCTCTAAACAGATATGCAAAAAACTAATTACCCAATATCTTTCTACCAAAAATTATGAAGATACTGAATCTTTACTAACAACACTGATATAACACATTAAACACACATACACACACACACACACGTCCAATTACTCACACCCACTCACATGCACTCACACACACACTCTCTCTCAACACCCTACACTCACACTTCCCCTTACAACACTACTCACATAATAATTGTCAATAGATTAAGTTTTAAACTGCTCAATAATTATAGTTGAAATTTGCTCAATTTTGTCTTGCAGTCTTACCATTGTTTTTATCCTACTATTGGGATATGGGGGCTGATTGTCCTTAATACAGGCTACCTTGTAACCTAGCTAGGGCATCAGATCTGAATATCTATTGTTACTAATTTAAATTTGAACTACTTCTAACTTATTTATCTTAATTTGTAACAGACTGTACCATTAATTTGTGAATTATAAATAAATAAATAAATAAATAAATAAAAGTAATAAATTAAATGTTTAAGCATTTTAAATAGAACAGAACGGAATCTACTTTCATAGCAAAGTTTTGTTTTTGAAAACCTTTCTATTTACGTATTAATATTTGACTACGTTTGGTATTGACAGTTAAATTGATACTTGTCAGTCAAGCATTGCTGAACACAAGGTCTTGGGTTTGATTCTCTGTGCCTCGACCATGAGTTTTTCTCACTAGACTCGCTAGCGACGCCGTAAAATATTTGTATGAAAAACCCTCGCAGCGCCTCTAGAGGTTACGTAAGGAACTAAAATCTGCTATGAGATTACAACGTTTCGATGCGTAAAAAACCGTTCGAAAGCCATTCGATAGAACTCATGGTTGACGTACTGGTCTAGCATCTACTGATATGCAATTATTATACAACTGGCTGTGTTACTGCGTCACATCAAGCCGTACCGAGGAGCCAATGGGGATCGACTCCATCCTTGAGCAGCGGCCCCCAACTTCGGGCTACTCCGCCGGCAACACTCACTCGCCGTTACCGAACCGAGCACACGCATCGGTCGTCTTCCTATATTACTTGCGCCTATCGATAATTATACAGTCTATTTACCGAAGTTAGCAGTTTTATTTAATAGTCGAGACCCCCAGCACACAACTGGAGCTTCACTCTTAACAAGCTGTTATCCGGAGTGTTAGTCGCGATCACCCAATTTTTTAAATCGTTTTATCAAGCACTTAAAATCTAGCAATTAGAGTTTGTCAGTTATAGTTAAAAACAATGTTATCTATACTAATAATAAATAATAATAAATATCTTGGGACATTTTAAACAGCACCATCTAGTCCCAAACTAAGCAGAGCTTGTACTATGGGTACTAGACAATGGATATAATACTTAAATACTTTTTTTTTGTAAATACATACTTATAATACATAAGAAACACCCAGACAAACACAAATACTTCATCACATAAATATTAGTGTCCTGTGGGAATCGAACCCACGACCTCGTGATCAGCAGTCCGGTACTCGAAACTAGACCACAGACGTCTTATAAAGAGGAAAGATTTTATTGTTTGTTTGTATTGAATAGGCTCCGAAAATACTGGACCGATTTGAAAAATTCATTCAGTGTTAGATAGCCCATTTATCGGGGAAGGTTATAGGCTATATACCATCACGCTACGACTAATAGGAGCGGAGTAGCAATTAAAAATGTTGCAAAAATGGGTAAAAAATTCATAAGACCACGTGGGCGAAGCCGCTGGCGGGAAGCTAGTATTTTATGTATTAAGGAAAAATATATTACATAAGGATTATTTTAGAACTTCGAACATGAAGATAAATATCAAACATGATACAATAATAAGAAGCATAAAATATGTATGTATACGATAATATCAAGTAATTCTTTTAGAACCATCCAGTTATAGAAATTTGCATTTTGATGGAAATAACATTTCACTTGCAGATGTTATCTTTACCGAGAGCCACTCGTGCTTACTGTAACATCTTCAAGAGATTTCTCTAAGTGTGTGTTCCCAATTAAGAAGTGATAGCCTAGGGGTATGACCACTGGACTGCCAAGTCAAAGGTCTTGAGTTCGAATCCAAGGTACGCACCTCTGACTTTTCAAAATCATGTGCGTAATTATTATCACTCGCTTTAACGGTGAAGAAAAACATCGTGAGGAAACCTGCATGCCTGACAGATTTTATCGACGGCGTGTGAAGTCTGCCAACCCGCATTAGGCTAGCGTGGTGGACTATAGCCTAATCCCTCTCATACTGAGAGGAGACCTGTGCCCAGCAGTGGGACAGTATATGGGTTGACTATTATTGAAAATCCCACATTTTTTATGTTGCCAGTAGCGATAATGTAATTCAATCGACAATATTTAATCCTGGCAACACATTGCTCTAAATGGCGTTATATGATTTATGGCAACATTAGCAAGATGTCGAAGCAATAACATCAACATGTTTGACACATCAAATGCTCGTTACTTTTTTATATTTCCGTAAAGGTGGGTCCACACTGCGGGCGTCCGCTCGGTAGTTTTAAAGGTCTGGTTTCTGTTGCTCGTAAGTTATTGTACATACTGAAACCAAATAAATTATTATTATAATATTAAGGCAGTTATGATGAAATCCCAGAAATTGTAACCTAATTTTAATTAATTGTGTGAGTCTGTCTGTGTCATCGTAGCTCGTGAATTAGTCGGAAGTGTTCGTAGCTATTTTTGCCAATTTTTCCAAGATGGCCGTCGGCCATAAAATGGCGGATCACATTTGTTTCACGACTCCCTGAACATGGGTATCAAATAAAAGGGCTTGAGAAGTAAAATAAACTATGTAAATACAATATAAACTTCAAATCCAAGATGGCCTCCACCAAAAAATTCTGTTATATTTTTTTTCAGGTTGGAGTTCGGCACAATCACTCCCCATTAAGGGGAGGGAGATATCCTGTGAGTGATCATTTTGCAGCCCAATTTATAAATAAATAAATCAATTTTGAAACCTTCACGAACTGGATCAAAAACATGAAGCCCAAGGGAACAAGTAAGGAATGATTTTGATCCAACACTTCAAATTTAATTACAAAGCTTGTGAAAGCTAATTAATTTTGATTAATTTTAACAAACTAATTTCGTGAACTTTTTTGTCTCGTTCTATTAGCCGGAGATTGGCAGGTGAAATTGTTTAATAATAATATATTATGTCTTTGATATTTTCGCTTGATTGGATTTTTAAAATTAATTTTTGATTTTAATTGTTCTCAAGGATATTGGTTACAAGATAATATAATAAACTAGCTTTCCGCCAGCGGCTTCGCCCGCGTGGTCATGTATTATACATATAAACCTTCCTTAAGAATCACTCTATCTATTAAAAAAAACCGCATCAAAATCCGTTGCGTAGTTTTAAAGATCTAAGCATACATAGGGACAGACAGACGGCGGAAGCGACTTTGTTTTATACTAGGTATGTAGTGATATCCTGGGACATTTTACACAGCACCATCTAGTCCCAAACTAAGCAGAGCTTGTACTATGGGTACTAGACAATGCAGATAATACTTACTACTTACTTTTTGTAAATATATACTTATAATATATAAGAAACACCTAGCCAAACATGAACACTTAAGTTCATCACATAAATATTTGTGTCCTATTGTAATCAAACCTACGACCTCGTGATCAGCAATCCGGTACTCAAACCACCTAGACCACAGAGATTGTCTAATGTAGGTTTCAACATCAAAAAATTTACTGATTTCTGACACTTACGCGAATACTAGACATTGAAATAAAACTTCTTTTTACGGAATTAATCGCGTTATATTGATATTATTTTAATCCCGACGTTTCGGACCCTTTACAGCGTCCATGATCACGGGTGACTAAGGTGGTAGGCGTTAACGTTTCAATTACTAACAGCTACCCTACATTTTTGTTAATTGTAAACAAAAATAAATTTTTTTCTGTGGCTAATCCTTGACTTATTCCTCGACACTTAAGGCTGATAGCGGTGTACTGATGGATATACACCCATAGATAAAGAAAGAAAGAAATATGTTTATTTGGCCAAAGTAAAGGAAAATCAACCATTGTTTTCCGACCCGACCGAATAGGGATCCAGATTCAGCTACTGTCAAGTACGCCACGGTACTTGACGCTGTTTTTCACCTGGACCATTTGTAACCTTAATACTAAAACTATGACTACTGGTATGACTACTACTTTGTATGTGTAAGTGTGTATGTGTATGTGTGTGTGTGTGTGTCTGTGATGAGATCATAGGTATGAGCCTTTTGCCATTTAACCGGGCAGAAATCCAAAGCTTGCTGCTTCTAAGAATTATAATAACGGTATCAATTTTTCAAACCCTTGAACTCATGTCTCATCATCGATACTTACAACTGCTACACCAAAGAGTGGAACCATTCAAAGTTCTTTCTAAAATTACATTTTTTTTTTAAAACACGTACTATCACGCCTGCATTGACCAAAAGGGATAGGCAGAAGTGTATTAATGTACACCCACCGTTCGCCGGTATGTTTAGGTCCCATGTAATAGGGGTCGAGCCTATTGCCTTCAACCGAGCACAAAGCGACGAGCGACTGCGAGCTGCTACTGGGTTCATAGAAAAACCAAACAACATTTTGGCGGACCCGGGAATCGAACCCAGGACATCTAGCGTAGCAGTCACGCTTGGGACCACTAGACCAACGAGGCAGTCAATTTCACACTATTCCAAAAATATTTTTAATATGGAAAAAGTTTTTAAATCCAACATTTTCATATTTTATTTTTCAAAGTGCCTAATAATTATGGAACGGTGTCTAAGAGTTACCTACTTTAGTCCTAACGCTTTTGTGTCTTGTCCTTGAAGGTCTAAAAGCGTTGAGACTGTAGTAAGGTACATTAGGTAACGGATTGAAGCACTCCAACATTATTAGCATAATTTTTGAGAAAGAACCTTGCGGTTGAATTTTTCGGTTGGTAGTACCGCATTGCTAAATATTATTTTTGGGTTGGTAGTACATAACGCTTCGGGCAATATAGGCGTTTAAAAAAACAATTATAAAATACAATTTTATTACAGTTACTATATTGTTATCTGTTTTATTTGTAAATAGAACAAAATAAAAAAATAATTAATTAAATATTTATTTTTATACAAATTAAACAAAAAAGAAATACTTAAATTATTTTTTTTCCATAAATATTTGGAGATAGGTTCTCACGAGTCAGAACATTAAAAAATATTTTGCTTATCATATTTATTCTAGTTTTTGTAAATAACAAAGGATTAGATTACAATGCTTGACCTAATATGTTGTACCACGTCTCTTAGAAATTATTTTAATTTCATAAAAAAAAAACTGTAAAAAAGATAGTAATTATTTTTTCTTTTCCAAAAAATGTCGGACACCCCAACTGTAATGTCTTATGTATTCATTCCAATTGATCGAAGTGGGATCACAGGGGAACATGCACTGGTCTGTGGGAGAAAGAGAGGCAAACAGCGCCCTCACTCTCTCTGCCTTCATCACCCAAGAGTGGTTTGTGAAGAAGTCGATGGCGCCTCGCGTCTGAGAGATCATTGATTGGAGTTTCATGTACCTGATGAGATAAGTCGATTAATACACTTTTATATTGAGTTAGGTCAAGGTTCAAGAAGATTCTGCCCCAGCTGTGGGGCTGTAAATGGGTTGATGATAATGATGATAAGTTCAAGTCCAAAATGTTTAGGTTTATAATAAGACTGACCGAACAAAATCAAAAACTAGATTGTCTAGAAAACTAATGCTTAGTGGGATTTATGGACAAGACCCGAAACCCTTAACTTTGAAACAGGAACACAATAATGGTACTATATAAATATGACAGGTATTCTGCCGCTAAGGAAATATGTATACATATATTACTATTCAGTAATGCGGTGCCACTTTGAACATTTTGTTGGTAACGCAACCTGGTTTACATCGCCAAGGTGTCTCGCTGTTCATGCGACGACGTCTGTGGTCTAGTGGTTCGAGTACCGGACTGCTGATCACGAGGTCGTGGGTTCGATTCCCACAGGGCACAAACATTTTTTGTGATGAACTTAAGTGTTTGTGTTTGTCTGGGTGTTTCTTATGTATTATAAGTAAGTATTTACAAAAAAAAAAGTATATGAGTATTATATCCATTGTCTAGTACCCATAGTACTAGTACTGCTTAGTTTGGGACTAGACGGTGCTGTGTAAAAATGTCCCAGGATATTATTATTATTATTATTATTATAAATATGACAGGTATTCTGCCGCTAAGGAAATATGTATACATATATTACTATTCAGTAATGCGGATGCCACTTTGAACATTTTGTTGGTAACGCAACCTGGTTTACATCGCTAAGGTGTCTCGCTGTTCATGTAGATAGAAGAGATCCACTGCTGAAGAAAGACCTCCCCTATAGACTTCCCTACGCACTGGTTACATGCCGTCAGCATGTGACGATTCCTAGCTACCTCTACCAGCCTCGTTTGATGCCGTCCTACGCTACGTCTTCTGGTACGTAGTCTAGGTTTTGATAAATAAATAAATATCTTGGGACATTTTTACACAGCACCATCTAGTCCCCAACTAGGCAAAGCTTGTACTATGGGAACTAGACAATGGATATAATACTTATAATTATACATTTTTTTTGTAAATACATACTTATTAAACACCCAGACAAACACAAACACTTAATAAGTTCATCACAATAAATGTTTGTGTCCTGTGGGAATCGAATCCACGACCTCGTGATCAGCAGTCCGGTACTCGAACCACTAGACCACATACGTCGTCTAGTGTGATTTCTCTACGGATCTCCTCATTTCTGTTGCAGTTGTGCAGAGAAGTGCTAAGCATAGCTTTCTTCCTCGGTGAGAAGCCTTATTTATGTTATGGCGTTTTCACCAGAGATCTGCGAGGAGGCTGAGCGGTGTACGAGGAAAAAAAAATTGTAGTAGATTAGTGGGTAGGTACCAATCGGTGGAAAATTTTCCTCGCACATTCTCGGAGAAAGCGCAGCCTAAAAGACTAGTCTTCAGTGGCGGCGTAAGGCGTGGGCGACCGCTTACGGCCTCGCGACCCAGGGGGCCTCGCGCCCCGAAAAATTATGCATTACTTAAGAGAGGGCAGAGGGCCCCGCAAAATGAATTTTGCCCACATAAAATTTAGGTCTTACGCCGCCACTGCTAGTCTTGATGTAGTGGGGTTCTAAAATATAAAAACAAAATAAAACAAACTGAGGAGCTTTCCCGATCAGTCTTCGATAAATGTCTGCAATGAATGCTGGTATGAAATGTAGCAGCACTGACACGAGCGTGACCATCCATTTGTATCTGGTGAACATGTACCAGCCGGGCAGCGGTATTGAATCTGGAAAAAATAATCCATACAGTAAATAAGTATCCCGAATTATACTTCTATATTTTTTATATCACTGAGGTGGCAAACAAGCATACGGCCCGCCTGATGGTAAGCGGTTACCATAGCCTATGGACGCTTGCAACACCAGGGGTATCGCTCGCGCGTTGCCGACCCGAAAAATGAAGAACGAAAATTTATGGAGTATTCACTGCGCCGACAGTTTGAGGGAATATTCCTCTAGCTGCCAGCGCAGCGCATCCTTAGAAGGAGCGCGAGATGTCTTTAAAGGAATTTGATTGTAATGATTTTTAAGTGTCTTAAGTGTCTATGGAGTTTCTTGCCGGCTGTTCTCCATAAGTCCCACTTTTGGCATTTTGCAAATTGGCAAATTGGCACAACTTTAAGGAAGCACGCATACGTAATATACTGAATGCTTAATATATTTTTTAATTATTGTACTAGTGTAAAGCTAATGAGTCTTTTTCTGAATAAGATATACATTTTTTGGAAAAATCATAAAAGTTTACGCACTTGTAGGTCGAGTCGATTTAGCTGCTCGCGATTGTAGCTTAACTTTTCAAAAGTACCTATTTGTATGGTCTTATTGAAATAGAATAATTGAATTTGAATCAAGTTCAAGTTAATTTTTAACCCCCGACGCAAAAACGACGGGGTGTGTCTGTCTGTGGCATCGTAGCTCCCGAACGGATGAACCGATTTCGATTTTGATTTTTTTATTTGAAAGGTGAATTAGTCGGGAGTGTTCTTAGCTATGTTTGATGAAAATCGGTCCAAGATGGCCGCCGCCACAAAATAGCGAAATACATATTTTTCCACAAATATGGGTATCAAATGACAGGGCTTTACTAGGAGAATACTATACACTATGATAAATTTCAAATCCAAGATGGCCGCCACCACAAAATGGCAAATTACATTTCGTCTCGGGGGTTTTCTAAATTTTTAATTTAGGTTAGGTTAGGTTATTATTACAAGCATTTACGAAACTTACATGACTTATGCTTGATGGCATCGTCGACAAACAACTCTAAAAGCTTTCCAATAGTGACAGGGTTACAGGAACTACTGCAGCAGTTATAAATCTTCAATTCGCTGGACCTAAAAACATGAAGATTTATTTAAAGAACTATGTTAACAATTAACAAAAAAATACACTATACAGTTTTGACGACGTCTGTGGTTGGAATGCAGGGCTGTCGATCACGAGGTCGTGGGTTAAATTCCCACATGACACGAATATTAAGTGTTTGTTTGGGTGTTTCTTATGTATTATAGGTATGTATAAATACAAAAAAACATAGCATAGTACAAGCTCTGCTTAGTTTGGGACTAGACGGTGCTGTGTAAAATGTCCTAGACGACATTAAATCATAAAATGAAACCACAGGATTATATTAATCTTATGAGTAACTTAAGAAATAATCATTCAAACCACAAAAATAAATCAATTGTTTATACAAATTAAATGAATGACCTGACAACCTTGAATGAAGAGTTTTCGGTACTAGTTGTTGAGTTGTTTAGACTAGTAATAGGCTGTGGTGGTGGGTAGTAATACACTGTATAAAAAATATAGTGTATTGGGGGACAGGAGGACAAGAATCCTAAAGGTAAGTGAAAGAAAGAAAAGAGGGAAAAGAAAGCAATAACATAATTGAGGTTTTACTTAGCACATTGATCAATCAGTGTGGTAATAATTATACCAACTGTCTTATTAATTAAAAATACGTACTTGCTAGTATTTGCACCGGCAATAATCACCAAGTTGGTGACGTAGTCCACAGGTATCAGGTCAACGATATGGCTCCCATGACCACACACGACCCGGTTGAGACCCTTTGCCGTGAAAACAGTCAGACCAGTGGCACCATACCAATTCTCCAGCCAACCTTTTATAGGGTCATTTTGAATTGCTGCCACTGAAAAATTAAAAAGATATCATTCAATATTTTTTTGTCATACAACGTGGAAATGCAGCCAGTTTTCTAGGTACGGAGGAGTTTTTTGATGCCTTATTGTAAATAGTTATTTTATAATTTTTTTATTTTACTTATATTTAGGAATAGATTTTTAATTTAGTAGATACATTGTAATATATAGTTTTAGTTAATATCAGAAATACATTATTTGATTATTCTCATTGCCAGGTAAATGCTTAGTATTTTATTATTATAACTAGATGTTCCAATGAACAAGCATACGGCCCGCATGATGGTAAGCGGTTACCGTAGCCTATGGACGCTTGCAACACATTGCGCGTTGCCGACCTTAAATCTTTAAATAAAATGTTTTCACATCCTTTTTGAAGAACCCCATGCTGTATCTTGGGAAAACTTGATTGATACCCACAGCACCGACATACAGTATAGGTACTAGTTAAACAAAGTACTCTTGGTTATTGTGTTGTAAAAATAATACGCTTTAGCAACTTTATGTACAAATAAAACAGCTATTAAAACACCATAATAACTAATTATAAACTGTATAATTAAATATTAACGAGTACCCGAAGATGTCAAATGGTCACAAGTGTTTGACACTAATATTTTACAAGTTTATGGGGTAATAAAGATAACGAATAGTTACATAGTGTTCAAGAAAAATCTTTCTATTATTATAACTGTGAAAGTAAAAAGTTACTTTCTCAGTGGTTTTGATGAAATGTGGTACAAGTATAGATTAGACATTGGAGAAGGACAAAGGCTTTTCGTCACAACCTACTGTCGAGAAAAAATGGTTTGAATGGCTTGAAATAAGATTTCACAGTCTGTATGGGAATCCGTCATTATCTATACACATATTATACAGAGGTAAAGTTTGTGAGTTTCTGGGGTTGTTGGGGGTAATGTCTGGATCTACTGAACCGATTTTGAAAATTCTTTCACTGTTAAAAAGGTACATAATCCCTGAGTACTATAATACCTACTTTTTATACAAAATTATAATAATAGTACCCGAGGCGAAGCTAGAGCGGATCGTTAGTTGAAGATAAAACAATGAAACTTTGGCCCTTGAAAAGAAATAAGTAGGTAAATTAACATTATTTTACTAAAGTAGGTCATTTACCGACGAGGACAAAGTCGCAGGCAAAAGCTACTAAAGAGATTGAGTTTAAAATGCATTGATTGTACAATTTTTTTTACCATTGTATGGCATTGTAAATTGAGCCTTAAGCATAATAAATAAGGATTTAGGATTGAGTGAATCTATTGGTGTATGGTTTTGTTCTTCATGTTTTTTGCATTTTAACGTAACATACCATCACGCCAGTATTCCTCGAAGGGTTTGACAGAACTGTACCTATAGTGTGAAGTATAATGTACACCGTTCACCGGAATGTTTAGGTCCCATATAATAGGGAATATGCACATTTTTAAAAAAAAATCGTTATGTAGCCGTAAAAAAAAATCCAGCGCCTTAAAACTAAAATTAAGTAACAAAAAAAAAATTATTTAATTATGAGACAGATATTGGCATTTTAAACACCCGCGATTTTGGCGCGCTTGCCGTGACGTCAAACTCTACTACGTCAAAGTCTACGTTCTCTCAACCAAACAACCACGTACAACAGACACTGTTTTAGTAGACTTTGACGTCATATTCCATTTGACCGATAGTGTTGCGTTTCAAGTCATTTAAATTTCCAACAGTTACTGGACTTTTTAATAATTAATTTCTCATCAAAAAAGAAATAATATAAGAAAATATTTACATAGACATAATTCTAAAACGATAAAGTTCATAAAAAAAAATATTTGACCTTTTTTTAAGTCAGACGCATATTCCCTATTGGGGGCAAAAATTCAAACTACAAGTTACTTCTGAAAATTGCATGGAAAACCTAATAACACTATGCTCGACCAGTGGCCAATCAATGGGAAATGAAACCAGGACCGTGAGCATAGCAGTCGCGCTTAAGACTACTAGGCTAATGAGGCAGATGATGAAAAATGTGGAAAATAAGGCTCGTGTGCAATTACCACATGACGGTCTGATGATGATAGAAGGTACGAAGGCTTGGTTCTCCGCAACCAGATGCTCTGATAACGCCTTTGTGAATGTGTAAGTGTTTGGACGGTCATCTGAAAACAGAAAGAGAAACAGAGGTAGGGCACAGCAATTTATCGCTCAAATCTGGAGCAGCCCGCCTGGAGAAGTACCTCCACCTTACAGAAAACTGCAGCCAAATAACACACTTTATTGTGTGTGTTCCTGCAGTGAGTAAGGTTGCCAGAGCTCCTTCTAAGGATGCGCTGCGCTGACAGCATAAGAAACATTCCCTTAAACTGTCGGCGCAGTGAATCCTTTTTAAACCTCTAAGAAGAAGATGAAAACATCGTGAGGAAAACTGCATGCCTGAGAGATTTTCTCGACGGCATGTGAAGTCTGCCATTAGGCTAGCGTGGTGGACTATAGCCTAATCCCTCTCATACGAGAGGCATCAGATTTGGGACAGTATAAGGGTTGATGATAGTGATAGACCTGGCCATCAATTAGGACCATTAAGGTAACAAAGCAGTTTAAAAAGTTCTTACTCAATATTTTCTTCGTCTGTTCCTCAGTGACTCCTTCCTTGACATACTGGTACACTTCATTGATGTCAGCCGGTGGAGGGTACAAGATTTCATCAACCACATCTCTGTTTGTATTGGTGTATGCCGTGGAAATGTGAATGAAGACCTGGACAGTTCGGTAGATCATT
This sequence comes from Acronicta psi, assembly GCA_946251955.1. Lineage (NCBI taxonomy): Eukaryota > Metazoa > Arthropoda > Insecta > Lepidoptera > Noctuidae > Acronicta > Acronicta psi. The sequence continues at coordinate 13,511,447 of OX276475.1, read as the reverse complement.
TAGAATGAAAAAAAAGAAAGACAAAAAGCAATATTCGCGTTGACATGATGGAAATAAAAAATGACATATTCTTCCGTATCGTACTGCACTCCAAAACCCAGATCACTGACCTATGTCAAGTCTGTGACATAGGTCAGGTATGTGAAGGGGAATTGGGTCAGATACTCCTCCCGCATTTCAAATGAGCTGTGGGCTAAATAATCGAGATCGAGATAGGCTAAAGACAACGGCTCGGGAAGTCTAGACGAAGATGGCGGCATGAGCTTGATTTCTTCTGGAAGTATTGGTCCAAAATACTCTTAAGCCGTGAAGAATGAAAAGGTTAGGGAGGACCATCATGGCTAGATACTAAAAATAATTCCTCTGTTATAGTTAGCCCCATGGTACTGGCACTCTACAACTGGTCGCGAAGACCTTACACAATTGGCCTGAATGCCTACCAGGTACTGCGTAATAAGGCAGTGAACTGGTGTTTGACTTATTTAAAATAAGGCCAAGGGTAAAAATTACGTAACTATTAGTTGTATACTGAATAAATCATATTTTTTTAAGAAATAAGCATTTAAATATTTTTGTTGGAGATGGAGAGAGGATGCTTTGTCCCTTTCTCGCAAAACTTATAAACTTGACGGTATACGCAAGTTTTGACGTCACTTTGTCAGTATAGTGCGCTCGTTGTCTAGCATAAAATAAAATAAAATGTTAACTGTTTTTTTTTACTGATTGGCTCTATTCATGGTCAACGTCTTAAAATAAACAGTTCACTAGCTTATTGCCACTCACAGGCTAGACTTTCAACTCATAAGGTTGAGAATCGAGACGCAGACTCGGCTGCGCCATTCACGAAAATGTATACCCACCTTCAGTTGTTTCATCCTTCGACTCAACGCCACCATCTTCCGCGTGCCTTCCACGTTTATACTCCAAGCAACTGGAAGAGGTTCGTTGAACTTCACTGTAGCAGCTGAATGTATTATCAAGGACACCTGCAATGTATTATAAGTCTCCATTTTATAATTAATCGAATTAAATAAAATTTTAGTTTAAAAAACTACAACCCGCCGACTACGAAAAATATCAAATGAAAATCATGTAACAAGGACATAATTCCTATATCAGCTTTCTGATAAACAATTAACTGAACTGAAATCAACAACAAAAGAAACTGTTAAGTCCAAATTATAGCCGTGATCGCATGCTACCCATATTATATATAAGTCCCCATCCCCAGGGCATGGTAGCATGCGACCACGGCCACAAACTGGACACAACAATTCCTTTTTTGTTGTTTTACTGAGAACTATTTCTAAAGGCATCTTAACATTCTCATCTCCGCCGCATGTAGTCTTCTTTCATCCGTCTTCTTAACGGCCCAGCACCCTGAACCATACAATACAACAGGTCTTATAATAGATTTATAGATTTTGCCCTTTAGCTTGAGAGGCATCTGCGGGTCGCAAGCATAGTTTGCAATTGCAGATCGGTTAATCAGCATAGTTATAACTTAATCATTCAAATAATAATGATAAAATAATTTTAAAAAAAGTCTACTTAGAATTTCCCTACAAAAGAAAGACACTATGCCCGACCTGGGAACGGAACCCAGGCTTTTCAATTCTACTATTGCACAGCACAGCCTACGACTTGAGCATTCGTTTTCATTTATTACAATCCAATATTTTTCTTTCTCCGATTTTTACGGCCGGGTTAAAGTTAACTCGTGCCAACTTCAACCCGGACAATAAGTTTGGCGAGAACTGTAATTTATGTCTTCGAGTGCGGTAGTTACTACTTACCTTTTCCAACAATATGTTTTCATCGTCAGCTGTAATGCCTAAGTCTGGACTTGTTATATCGCCTGGTATTACAACTATCTTCTCCAAATCTGATGGTCTTTTATCTTTAAGCCTTTCAAACAGCTAAAACAAAATGGATTTAATTAGCATTCACTTTATTAACAACGAAAACTGTACACTGTATTTTATAGCAAAAGACACCCTTTTTGCTATAAACTACAGGGTCTCATACAACGTAAGTTTTTGTTAAAGCCAAAAGTAATTTGTTCAGAATCAGTAACAGAATCGACTGCAATGGTTTTTAACTGTCTCAAAAAATATTCAAGTCGGACACCCATTTTTATTACAAAAATCTGCGCAAACACCCAAGGGGAGGGGGCGCCCGCCCTTAGCTATAATTTGTACCCTCCTGCGCGCGCGCAAACCCCTCATACGGGGCGCCCCGGGAGAGTTACTAAATTTTGGAGCTTATCACCACGTGAGTTATAGGTAATCATTTTTTTAAGTATGTATATTTTTCTGACCTTTCAAATCAAATTATAGTTGGGCTGTTTCGGCTTAAAGGCAAACAAAAACTAACGTTGTATATCTGCAAACTAAGTTTCAATCTATTCAGCCAGTAACATCTACTGCTGAGTAAAAGCTTCTTCTCTCTTACGTCACTATTGCCGATCTTGTGCAAGTCGTGCACACAGATTCCCTACTGCCCTCACAAATTATCATCCGACCATTGGCCTGGTGGTCAGCCCTGCAGTTGTTTGACATATTGGCTACCATTTAGTAGCTGCTTTGGTCTACCTAAGATCTTCTCGTCTTACTAAGTGCCCTGCCCATCTTCACTAAATTAAACTAACTAAAAGTCTGTAATAGATGGTGGTCTACCCTGCAGTTGTTTGACATATTGGCTACCATTTAGTGGCTGCTTTGGTCCACCTAAAATCATCTCGTCTTACCAAGTGCCCTACCCATCTTCACTATATTAAACTAACTAAAAGTCTGTATAAAATAAATTAAATTTTAAGGGTGTTCCTTTTACCGGATCATCAACGAACTGCTTCAGCCTATCACTGATGGACAGTCCCTTCTTCTCTCGTAGGAGCATGTAGATTTTATCAATATCAGGACACGCGTACAGAAGTTTCTCTATAAAAACCTGTAATAGAAGTTAACTTTAAAATCATTATTCTTCCCAAGAGGAGTAGGCTATAAGTAGGAAGGTCCCAAGAGGAGTAGGCTATAGTATACTACTCTGGCCTAGTGTGAGTTAGCAGACTTCACATACCTACGAGAAAATCTCTCAGGCATGTTGGTTTTAAAATAAATAAATATCTTGGGACATTTTTACATATACATAAGAAACACCCAGACAAACACAAATACTTATATTCATCAGATAAATATTTGTGTCCTGTGGGAATCGAACTCACGACCTCGTGATCAGCAGTCCGGTACTCGAACCACTAGACCACAGACGTCGTTGTGGTCACCTATCTATCGACTGACCGCGGCAAGCTAGCTCCATCATTCGAATCAATCGATTAGTATTTTGCTTTCATTAGCAAAATTAAAATGTAAGAATTTGATCAACTACAATAATTATAAAACAATGAAATATATTCATAAATTACCATTCTTGATTTGGTCACTGACCGTTGCATTATAAATATTAATGGTCAAACGATACATACAAAATGAAAGGTGATTAATATTATTACGTACGCTTACCGTAACTTCAATGATGTACAGTTCTCGCCAAACTTATTGTCCGGGTTGAAGTTGGCACGAGCTAACTTTAATCCGGCCGTAAAAATCAGAGAAACAAAATTATAGGATTGTAATAAATAAAAACGAAAGCTCAAGTCGTAGGCTGTCGTTTGAAATTTGATTGTCCGATTTTTACGGCCGGGTTAAAGTTAGCACGTGCCAACTTCGACCCGGACAATAAGTTTGGCGAGAACTGTACCTTGATGAATGAAGTCGATGAGAATATCTAGATATTATAACCTTTTTGGTTTTAAAAGTCCTCATAGTTAAATCCTCATTACTACTATTAACACAGGCTTAAATTGGTGAAGGAAAATATTGTGAGGAAATCTACTTGCCTGAGCGATATTCTCTTATACATAGTAAAAAAAAAACTTGAAAAAACTACTTTAAAAATATTAATTTGTATAATACTGAAAGTATAATTGGTGTAATTGGCTAGAGCGTCCGGTACATAGGTACGAACCCCGTCTGAGATCGTATTATCTTTCGCAAAATTCACATAATAATAATAATGTATAACTTTATTGTACACCAAATAATATACAAGACAAGACATAATGAAATAAAAAACATACAATGGGCGGCCTTATCGCTAACCATAACTATAATATACCTTTTTGTATAGGTTATAGGTTCAGTTTTTGTAAATCATTTTTATTAATTGCCATGCCTTCTAACTCGGTTCATAAAAAACGGACACTAGGACACAAGACACCACTACACACACTAGACACCTCTAATGCCGAAAAATCTATAAAAAAGGCAAAAAATAAAGGATATTTTAAATTAATCGTTAAAGTTCAGTATCTCTGTAACGGTTAAGTTTCGCACACCATATCTCAGAATGAAATGCATCAGATCCTGAATGTGCATGTCATGTCCTGAATAATAACGTCCTTCAATATTCAGTACGACTTTCCCTGTAACCCTGTATTTAGCTGACTAATAAAATAAAAAACTATAAATTACGTGAGTTTAAAAGTACATTATGCTAAATTCCTTAATTACGAATGTTCATAGTAAGAATAGCAGGCAATAGGAATAATAGGAATCGCCTACAGAACTTCGTAAGCTTGCTATTCCGATTACGATATTTCAATTTCTTAAAAAAATTGGGACAGCACACAAACTCTATGGGTACTAGACAATGGATATAAGTATAGATAATACTTAATTTATATACTTGTTTGTAAATCCATATTTGTAATTAAGAAACACCCAGACAAACACAAACACTTAAGCTCATCAGATTTTTTTCCCTATGTGCATTACCTTTCCAATAAATCCAGTCCCACCGGTAATAAAAACTGACTTTCCCGCGTAAAATTCCGCGACCGACGTATTTTTTGACTCTTTTGACGTCAACATAACCATTTTGACAATTTTCAGTACAACCTTCACTTTAAAAGGAATTAATTTTGGAATAAAATGAGACACACTAATCTAGTTTGAAACACCTCGAGCCACAATGAGACTGTCACTGAAACTCGCATGATAAATATTTACTTATAATAGTGCTTTATGTTGCATCAATAATGCTCAATCAGGGTTGTCGTAATACTTCTATCAATGACGCTATGGCATCATCCGTAGTTAGGTTTTGAGAGTTGTCGAGTTGTAAAAATTGTTGGGTTTTCTACGTAGTAATTCTCAGTGAGGACGGAGTTTGGATTTATGATATAATCGCAATAAGTTCACCTCCTATCACATGGGACCTAAATATCGCGAGTATTATAATGTATGTTACACTGCATTTATAAAATTCATCAAAAATTACCGAGTAAATGACTGAATGAGTGAGCATTAGATGCTTGCATCCTTAGAAAATGTTGCATGCCAATTTTAGTTCCTCAGGTAACTGCTAGAGTCTCCCACACACGAGAAAAATTGTTCTCCCCGTTTTTGCAGTATTTTTCATTGCTACTCCGCTCCTATTAATCGTAGCGTGATGGAATATAGAATGTAGGCTTCCCCGATAAATGGGCTTATTAACAATGAAAGAATTTTTCAAATCGGTCCAGTAGTTTCGGAGCCTATTCAATACAAACAAACAGACGATCAAATCTTTCCTCTTTATAATATTAGTATAGATAAATATGAATATTAAAGAATTCGTTGTTGTCGTGAAAGAAATTTGTTCACGATAGAAAACGTAACGATTTTTTAAATTAAATTTTAATTGAATTTTTAAATTTATTGAAAGACTGCCTCGTTGGTCGAGTGGTCCCAAACGCGACTGCTACGCTAGAGGTCCTGGGTTCGATCCCCGGGTCGAGCAAAGTGTTGTTGGGTTTTCTGTGAAATTCCCAATAGCAGCTCGGAGTCTGGATTTGTGCCCGGTTTATGGTAATAGGGTCGCCCCCTATTACATGGGACTTAAACATACTGGCGAAATGTAGGTGTATATTACTACGCCTCTGCCTACCCCTTCGGGGAATATGGACGTGATGGTATGTTTAATTGAATTTTTAAAATTTTTAGGTCATTAACACATTTAGTTTAGTTTATAATTTATATATTATAATTTATACATATTATACAATAATCAACATTAATTAATTATACAATCACAATTGTGTATAAACACATATTTTGTCAACTCCTTGACTGTGGCAATGACCATAAACATTTACTACATTCATCATCAAGCCATAAACAGCTATCCCACTGTTGGGCACGGATCTTTTAGAAAGAAAGGGATTAGGCTATAAACCTACTACACTCTCGTAATACGGGTTGGCCAATTTAACATGCCGTCACCGTTAGTGCAAGTGATAACTCCTAGCCTTTTTCCCAATCATGTTGGGGTCGGCTTCCAGTCTAACCAGGTGCGGCTGAATATCAGTATTTTACACGAAGCGACTGCCATCAGACCTCCGCAACCCAATTTCTGGGCACTACCGATATTCGAAGGATAGATTGGTTGTCAGGCTTTTTTTGGGCTTCTGACTACCACTAACAATTGTAATAGGTGTGTATGACAACCGGGACCGACGGCTTTACGTGCTCTCCGAGGCACGGAGGGGATTCGATTTGTTAAGAATGGTCACCCATCCACAGACTGACCTCGGCAAGCGTAGCTTAACCCTGCGAATCGGTTGATCAGCGTTGCTATAACTTAGCCGTGAACCCCTTAGTGATAATTACGCACATGATTTCGGAAAATCAGAGGTGCGTGCCTTGGATTGGAACTCGAGACTTTTGACTTTGCAGTTTGTTCATATTTCTAGGCTATTACTGCTCAACTTGAGTGCTAATGGATAAAAACGGGTCCTTGTAAATAGCAATTTGATGCTTCTTCTTCTTTTCGTGTCAATGGTAAATCAATGTGTCGAGTCAATTTCGTGTCAATAAATAAAAATATTTATAGAGTTTGAGCCCAGTAGGCTGCGCACCCAAGTAGGCCGCTGTAAACACAATTTGGCAAAATGGGGGATTATTGATCGGTCGATCATCCAGTGTGAGTGTGGGGCTCCAGACCAGGACATGTCTCACTGGAGTGCCCGAAGTGTCCATGCACCTGCACATTCGAGGACTTGATAAACACAACGGATGCCGTAATTAAGGTGGCTTCCTACTGGACTCAAACTCTATTATTTTTATTTATTTATAAACAAAACCGGTTTAACGGTTTGACTGTGGGTCTTGAACTACTTATTAATAAAACTGTACTAGGTAATATATGTTAATACAAATAACTATAGGAACAACCCCTAAGCCTGCAAACACGACTTGTTTACAGACTCAGGAGGTGCCTCTTTAGTTTTTTTTTATATTTCAATTTATCATTTTCATGTCTAATGTCTGCCGGTAGACTATTCAGCACATACGGTATACGCTTCTTTAGGGATAAAATTTATAATTTATAATCTATAATTTGATGCTACTGGTGGGGGACATTTAGAGACAGTCTAATTTCGTTTTATGCCTGCAACATACATAAAAACTAGATCATCAATGGACTGATATTAAACAACAGATCTAAATAAAAACAATATGTCGAAACAATGATCTGTGCCTGTTGTTGTGAGGAACATTCGAAGAGTTTTGTGACTTAGGCTAATATTCAGAGACGAGGCTAAGCATGAACTTATGCTTACGTATGTCAAATTTTCATACAAATTTGACATATATGGAAGCATTACTTTACACTTAGCATCGTCTCTGAATATTAGCCTTAAAGTCGTTTATAAAATGTTAGTAGTTATTGCCAACGTTTTCTTGTATCCCGAAGGACTTTTTGAGACTAAATATGTCCTTACATTGCCTATGTCATGAAAATTTACGCACTGGTTAATTTTTTACTGTATATGAAACTACCAGAATAAATATTTGTGTCCTGTGGGAATTGAACCCACGACCTTGTGATCAGCAGTCAGGTACCCGAACCACTAGACCACATACGTTTGAAAGTCTGTAACACCCACAAGTTGAGAATTAATGATAGGTATACAAGGTGGAAGGGACACGCACAAACGTCGTGACCAGGTTTAACTCAAGGTCAAAAATAAAATGACCTAGGTCATTCATGTAGAAAAGGATCGGTTATTACAGATATTGACGATTTTGAGCGCGCAGTGTATTGCTAAAAACGCGATTATAAGGGCCTGGCCACAGCTTCTGGCGGTGCGACGCGCGGCGCGGCGGGAGGCGCGGCGGGCGGCGCGTTTTGCGGTGGTATACCATAGCTCGACTAGTTGCGACCGCGGCGGCGTCAGCGGTGGACGTATTTAGAGAACGGCTAAACTATTAAAATGGCTCTATCAAAAGTGGCACGGTATTGCCTTGAATCAAGTGCGTTCTTAGCTCAAGATATCATTCAGTCAAGAATAGCAGCGCACCCAGTTAATCAAAGAAGGAGAGAACTTGGCGAATTTCACACTCTTTATTATGAATATAGGAACTATCCCGATATTTTTTTTGAATATACGAGGGCTTACCACTATTACCAGGAAATTTTTGTTTTAATTCTTCCCACATTAAAAAAAAATGCCTATATTTATGATGTGGATGTTTTGACATCCATATTGCTGGGCTACTCAGTATTTCTCTTATAAATTGTTCCGTGTCCATTATTTTTATAAGCTGAACGCGCGTTAAAAACAAAATTATTTGTTTCGGTCGCGCGATGACTGAATGCGTCCACCGATGCCGCCGCGCTGAGCTGTAGCCACCTCGATACTCGCTAGTACCATTGTTTCACTCGCACACCGCGCAGCCCGTCGCCGCCGCGTGCCGCGCGACTCTCGCCGCGCCGCTGGTCGCACCGCGATTCGCGACGCCGACGTATGCCACAAAGCTACCGGCGCGCCGGTAGCTCTGTGGCATACTTCATAGGTTATCTACCATTTGTTTTCGCCGCTCACCGCTTGCCGCGCCTCACGCTGCGCCGCAATTCGCGCCGCGCTTGGCTGTGGCCACGCGGTAACGCTCCGCGGTGAATGTTATCGCGCGCGCGATCTGGAATAAATGAAAAAAATATTTTTAATTATACACCTAATTTGGGTACATAGAAATAATGTTTATTTACACGTTCAAGTTAAATAAAACTGCAGAAAAAATTGAAAAACTCAAAAAAAAGTTACAGAATATTTCAATGCGGGGGTCCAGAATCATATACTGAACTCATGGTATTCGGATGTGCGCCGATGTCCCTTCCACTTGTAGATAGTCTACGGTCAAAGGTGGGACGTAAAAAAAACCATTAAATGCATATTCACTAATACAAATTATGTAGCAGTATAATTAATTTATACTTTGTTCTTATGTACCTACATTGTTATAGTCACGTTTGCAGTACTTTATAGTTATATCATGTGAGACGTATACAGGGAGTGCCATTATCACGCCTGTACTCCCCGGAGTGTTAGGCAGAGGTGTACTAATGTACTCCCACAGTTCACCGGTATGTTTAAGACCCATGTAATAGGCGAGTTTATTGCCATCAACCATAAATCTAGACCCCGAGTTTCTATTAGGAATTTTACAGAAAACCTCTACAACACTTAGCTTGATCCAAGAATCCAACCCAAGACCTCTAGCGAAGCAGTCGCGCTTGCGACCAATAGACCGACGAGGTAAAGATTGAGGAAGATACTTGGAGTAGGTGACCTAATGTTATTAAGGCCTCAATACTAGGTTTAGGTTTAAAGAATATTTATTATCAAAAGAACATTTTTATTTAGATCTGTTGTTTACATTACAGTTCACTGTTATGAGATTTTTTTTTAATAAATATTATTAACAATATACTCAATATATTTATTGCACTCCACAATGTTATTTTAACAGTTGTTACCATAATAAATCAGTTTTATATTCAATTCATAAGGTATCAATCATGGACCCTGTTGGGCACGGCAATGTACGAGATAGGAGGAAGGTATTTTGTTAAACCTGCACATTTTTTTTAGTTTTTTACTTTATACATATTTTTTTACATATTTATATATTGTATATATTTAAGTATTTGCATGGCGTATATTTTGTATAGGTATATATTTTATAATTAAATATTCTGTGACATTTTTTACACATCACCATCTACTCCCAAACTAAGCAGAGCTTGTACTATGGGTACTAGACAATGGATATAATACTTATATACCTTTTTTTTGTAAATACATACTTATAATACATAGGAAACACCCAGTCAAACACAAACACTTAAGTTCATCACAATAAATGTTTGTGTATAAAATGTAATAAATGTTTTATTATTTATTGATATTTATATGTTGATAATTATAATTATATTATAGTTTTTAGGCCTCATTCATTACCTGTGAATAGTCGCTAACCACCGGATAAATTCTAAAATGGAACAAACTATGAAATTATATTATATGTGTGAAATTATCTGCCAGGTAATTTAACGAGAACTTATCAGGAGCTGGTGAAACACGTACTAAAAAACGAAACAACCGCTTTAGTAAATACTAGATCTGCTTCTCGGTGTTAATCATTAGAGTAGACGCAGGTTCGAGTCCTGCCAGGCTTACATGCGCGCTACGATAAAATTTTGTCTACTCTTTTGTCTCGCTCTTACTCGTGCGCAAACGAGATAAAAGGACCACTAGACCAACGAAGCAGTGTACCTTCGTAACTTATGTACCCATTACGCGATTTGCACTGGTACCTAGTGTCAATAGATACCACAGTATACCACTATAGTTAAGCGAGAACAAAGCAACCCTTTAGCACGCGTGCCCACTGAATGAGGGAGAATTAAATTCACGAGGATGCGATGCTATTGTTTATATATTTTACTATATTATACTACAATTATTTAATTTTACTACAATTATCTTTTTGAGCATCAATCAATCAAAGCATTTTCCATGCTATGATTACCAGTTATTTTAACCAAGGAAAAAATCGAGTGGCGGACAGGACTCGAACCTACGTCTTCTGTTCCGTCATATACTACAATAACTTAATTTTACTACAACTACTAAATTATACAACTACCGAATTATACTACAAATACTTAATTATGCTACAACTACTGAATAATTAAGTAATTGTAATATAGTTAAGCAGTTAAGTAGTTGTAGTATAATTAAGTACTACAACTATTTAATTATACTACAGCTACTACACTATATTACTATATTTGTCATTAAACAAACGCTCGAGGTCCTGGGTTTGATCATTTCGTGCAAAGTGATATTTGGTAGCAATCCAGAGTTTGATTTTGTGCCGAAAAATACAAATAGGCTCGCCCCCTATTACTACATGGAATCCAAACATACCGGCAGACTGTAGGTGGTGTATTGTTATGCTATAAAAAAAAAACATTCTCTTTATACCAGAATAAGAGTGTTTTCAAATGAATGCGTTGGACATCGCTCTAGTTAGTCCACAATGTTCATAACATTCCATTTGCTACGAAAATCTGTTAGCACGAACGCTTTAGGCAGTGAACAGACATAGGCGTAAATGGTACAGAATCCAATCTTAAATTGAGGGCACGAAAAGAAAGAAGGTGGGAAGTAAAATCGTTTATTTAGCCAACACTTATAACATGAAACAAGACAACAAAAAGCTTGAATACATATACAATAATATTATATAATAATAATAATAATAATTAATAATGTAATTAATTAATTAATTAAATTATTATATATTATAATATTTAATATATAATCGACAAACGAATAAAAACAAAATGTAGCCCGATTTGTATAACGCTTGTGTCATTTTCATACATTTTGTTTCTATCAGTTTGTCGATTCGAATGTCAAAATGCCACTAGTCTACAGGCTTAGGCATTCTAAGTATATCAGTATTGCCAGAAAATAGTACTGTGGCTTTAAATTAAAGGTCTTACGGAATCAATGTGTGAAAAACTCTGACATTCAGTTGCATTTGGTAAGACTAAGGGCCGACCCAAACAGTAAAAGTGAATAGTAGGGAAATATCAATACGATGCGTCGGGGGTTAAAAATAGGATTTTTGGGTTAATATACCATACTATTAGTGGCTCAATTTAGAATTACTGATACCGACCCACACGAGTGACATTCTGTTGGGGTTTACACGTCACGCAAGAAGCGTTTGCTGCAGTGTATGGAACTAGTTTTTCCCCACGGTGTTGTGGGAATTCCCCAAAATCTTTTCTAAGCGCATGTCTATGGTATAATATTCTTTTAAATATACATATATATACATAGCTTCACGCCTGTTTCCCATAGGGGTAGGCAGGGACTATAGATTTCCACTTGCTACGATCCTGGCACACCACTTTCGCCTCGTCTATGTTCATTAACCTCTCCATGCATGCTTGTAAATATAATATATATAAGTAGATTTTGATATTACATCTATATTCCTCAAAAGATGTTACGTTATACATATAAATCGAAATGCCACGATGACTTTATTTTCTTTCTTCCAACTGTCGAACACCCCAGTAGTAATCTTTTACGTAGTCACGCCAATCTATGGTGGCAGGATCGCAAGGGAACAAGTGCTGGTCAGCGGGAGAAAGAGACGCGAATAGCTCTCTCACTCTCTCCGCCTTCATCTCCCAGGAGTGGAAGGTAAAGAAGTCGAATGCTGCTCGCGTTTGCGTGACCAGAGAATAGAGCTTCATGTACCTGTTAAGACAAGTTCATCAGTGAGTAAAATTTGGACCATCAAAGTCAAATATTCTAACCAAAATTCAGTGAGTAATGGAAAAAAATGCTGAAATAAAAAAAAAACCACATGGAGTTTCTTTCCAGTTTAAGAATAACATTTAAATAAATGTTTTTCTTTCTTTTAAAAACTAAATTTTTGGAATAGTCTCGTTTGAGCATCACTTTTAGAGCAGCCAATGCATTGAGCACATAGTATATTTTCAAATACGAATTAAAAAACAGATGCTCTAGAAATAGGTGCTCAAACGGGAATACTCGATTTTTTTCTTTTCACTTTGTAAAAGATACATTAAATGCATCAAGTGCCTTTATATTCTTACCGTGGGGTTTTTCCAATTAGACTTTGATAAACATCAGCAAAGTATGCTGGTATTAACTGGAACAATATAGTCCAAAGTGTGACCATCCACTTGTATTTAGTGAATAGACACAGACCTGGCAATGGCACAGTCCCTGAAATATGATTCATAATTTAAGAGCAAAGGTTTTTAGCTTAAGTTCTTCGAACGCCATAACTGCAAGACTGGGAGCTATACTATTTATGTTCGGGGCGCCGGCAGGCACCAGGTGGGCAGGCACCCGGCAGTCCTTTTGTTGGGATTATTCCGTACGTGCCATGAAATTATAATCTAAAAATCATAATCTATAATAATCTAGGCACCAAAAAAACCCTTTACGATCCGTAACCTGCGGGCGGCTGACTCGGGGAGTCCGCCACCCGACCAAATAATAGTTTGAAAGGGCGGCACGTATATTTATCACGGTACAACCCCGATATACCCTGCCGTTGAAACACCGAGGTGACAGTTGAATTATAAGAAAAACTGTCTTGAAATTTATATCAGATCAAAATCATTTTTATCGTTATAAATAGGTAGGTGCATTGACTTTCTTTGAGTAAAATGCCCGTGACATATTATATTCGGACAGTCACATCAAGATTAGGAAACGTTTTTAGCCCAGGGTTCGAGTTTCTCGATCAACCCTTCTGTAGACAAATTCATCCATATGTGGACACTGGATACCGACTATTTTGGAGTTGGGAGCATATTTAAAATTTTATGAACATTACAGTATCTTGAATTATTATAATAATAACCATTAATCGGACCCCACTACAGTGATAGCCGGAGTTCCCCAGGGCTCACGTCTTGGTCCCACCATCTTCCATGTTATCATAACTGATATCACTCAATTTTATAAGTTAGAGTGGGTAGTAGTAGGTAGAGATTTGTCACCTGACCAGCAAAACCTTTTAGACGATGCACACCCAAACACCAATTTGAGTTGGAGTTATTGTTTTAGCCTTAGGGATATCAGTACAATTATGACGCGAGTAAAAGATACACGGACAGCTGACAGAGTACTAAGTCGTGACCATGGACGCTGTAAAGGGTCCGAAACGTTGGGATTAAAAAAATATCAATATAACCCAGAAACACCGTAAAAAGTAGTTTTATTTCAGAGTACTAACTGTTAATATTATAGTAAAAACTTACGCGAGTTATTCTTGATGATTTCCTCGCAGAACAACTCGACAGCCTGCCTAACAATGATGGGGTTGCAAGAACTACTGCAGCAATTGTAGACTTTTAGCTTGCGTGACCTAAAATTGGTTATTTTTAATAAACGCACACCTGAATAAAGCGTTCGCGTGCTCTCGAAGCATATTTATACCTACTTACTTGCTATTCGTCGCTCCAGCGATAATCACCAAGTTGGCAACGTAGTCTACTGGCACCAGATCGAGGCTGTTGCGCCCGTCACCATAGATCACCTGGTTGAGACCACTGGCTATGAAAACAGCCAAACTGGTTGCCCCAAACCAATTGTCAAGCCAACCTCTAATTGGAGCATCCTTGACCGCAGATACTGAAACCGAAGGTTGTCTAATCAGGCTAATTACTTGACTGAAAATGGACTGGGATTTAAGAAAAGGATGGTAGTTACCAATCGAGGGTCTCACAATAATCGTGGGCACGAAGGCTTGGTTCTCCGCAACCACTTGTTCAGCTAGCGCTTTCGAGAATGTATAAGTGTTTGGGTACCCATCTGTAAATAAACGGAGAAAGTTTACACACATAACATTTTAACAATATTGTAGCCCACAGCGCTTTTTACGGTTCACAAAATTATGTTTTAATACACATTTAAGAATTTTGAATGAATGTGTAACTAGGCATGGGGATTACCCCATAATTACCATTACCAAATAATTCTTAACTTTTGTACTCTTTTTTTTGTGGCTAATGCTAGAGGCCACAAAAACTCTATAAGAGTAAAAAAGTTCTTACTCAATAATTTCTTCGTCTGCTCCTCAGTGACTCCTTCCTTGACATACTTGTACACTTCATTGATGTCAGCTGGTGGAGGATACAGGATTTCTTCAACGACTTGTCTATTTGTGTTGCTGTATGCCGTTGATATATGAACGAAGACCTGAGGTAGTAGATTATTCAAATGTTTAGTTACAGAGTGTTAATAGGGGTTTACTTGATTTTAGTGATTGTTTTTCGTTCCTTGCGAAGTATGTGCGGTGTAACTCGGAATGATAGACTGAGAAACAGTGTGATAAAGATGCGTTGCGGCTTAAACGACGATGTAGTGAATCGTATTGAGAAAAATATGTTGAGATGGTTTAGGCATGTCGACAGAATAGTTGAACCGAAATTGACAAAAAGGATTTACCGGATAAAGCGAATAAACCGACCTTATTGGTGAGGGCCTTCAAAAAGGTAAGGTGCACAACTAGCACGTATATGACAAGATGTATAAACATGGGGGAAGCTAAAGAAGTCCTCAAGAATAGTAACAAGTGGTGGCCTATAGTTTCTGCCTGCCCCTGTGGGAAAAAGGCGTGAATGTATGTATCTAGTTAATATTTTTTACCTCCAAGTGTTTCATTCTGCGACCTAAAGCCAGTAGCTTCCGTGTGCCTTCCACGTTTATGTTCCACGCAACTGGAAGAGGCTCGTTGAACTTCACTGTAGCAGCCGAATGTATTATTACCGATACCTACAATGTAAGACAGATTGGTATATTTTCGAAGATTCTGGATCATGCAGTGTTGTTAGATTTTTCTGTGAAATTCCCTGTAACATTTCGGAGTCTGGATTTGTGCCCGATTGATGGCAATAGTATCGTCCTCCTCTATTACATGGGACCTAAACTTACCGGCAACCGGGTGTACATTAGTATAGTAATGGTCCAAAAATTAGGATTCCCGAAAGACTTTTGTATCTCTCAGGTCAGCTAGTGATGAGTCCATTATTGTTTTTTGCAAAAATTACAAAAGATGATTGAAATAGAAACTAGCGAAAAAAGTTAAAACAGGAAAACGCAGGCAAAGCTGCGTACTAGAGCTTTGCCTGCGTTTCCCTGTTTTAACTTTTTTTTTGGTATTTTTTACGTATTTTCTCTCCATAAGAACCTTTCTTAGACTTCATCAAACACAACAAAAAAGAAATCCGCTAAACCGGTTCAGCCCTTCTCGAGTTTTGCGCTTAGAAAGAAGTTTAGTGATTTATTTTTATTTATATATATATAATAATATTTAATAATAATAATATTTATTCAGAAACACATAAAATATATATATATATATATATATATATATATATATATATATATATATGATTATAAGAACCTTCCTTAGACTTTACCAAACACAATAAAAAGAAAACATCCAAATCGGTTTAGCCGTTCTGGAGTTTAGTTTCACGCTTAGCAATAAATACATTTAGTGATTCATTTTTATTTATACAGATTATTGTTGGCAAGCAAAAGCCAAGTTCCCACGATCAGCAACTGCATTTTTTTTATACACAACTACGGTGGCAAACAAGCATACGGCCCGCCTGATGGTAAGCGGTTACCATAGCCTATGGACGCTTGCAACACCAGGGGTATCACTCACGCGTTGCCGACCCGAAAAACCTCTTAGAGGTTTATGGGGGATTCACTGCGCCGACAGTTTGAGGGAATATTCCTCTTACTGCCAGCGCAGCGCATCCTTAGAAGGAGCTCTGGCGACCTTACTCACTACAGGAACACAACACACAATAAAGTGTGTTATTTGGTTGCAGTTTTCTGTAAGGTGGAGGTACTTCCCCAGATGGGCTGCTCCAGATTTGAGCCATAAATGACTGTGCCCTACCTCTCTTCGCATTTGCGACTACTAAAATATCTATTGAGTCCAGTTAAAAAAACAACTACTTACCTTCAACATTATCAACGCATTAACTGTCCCACTGTTGGACAGAATCTCTCTCAGAATGAAAGGGGTTATGGTTCTTTAGCTTCCCTTACCTTGTCTAATAATATGTGTTCATCATCAACTGTAATTCCTAAGTCGTGTTTAGTTATATCACCAGATATAACAACTATTTTCTCAAAATCTTTCGGTCTTTCGCTCTTGAGTTTCCCAAATAGCTAAAACAATAAAATAATTCTTAGATTTTACGAAACAATAGCTAATTATGATATCTTTATTTTCTCACAATCATTTACATTTTTACAAAAATAGTTGATTTAATTATCATATTGCTTCGCCCGAAGCTTCCTTACTACTGAACATAAGGCTAGGAAGGTTAAGATCGTATCACAATGTTTTCCGAGTTTTGTAGGTACACACTCATGCAGAACCTCGATTATGTAAGTACATTTGACAAAAAAATTAGGCAGCGGTAAGTATTTGCATCTTAATAAACATTGCATTATTATGTACTACTTAATATAAAACAAACTTGCTCCCGCCGTTTGTGTTCTTAGAGCTTTTAAAACACGCAACGGATTTTATTGCAGTTTTCAGCAATATATATAGTAATATAATAGTAGCTACTATATTAAATTGCCATTCGTGGAATAACATAATCAATATGCCGCAATAAAATCCCTAAAAAGTAGTTTTATTTCAATGTTTAATATTCCGTATAAATACGTTTAACAGAAATCTATTTTGAATACAATATTTTGCTGGACATCAGAATCCTCACTTCCTAACTAATATTATAAATACGAAAGTCTGTGGTCTAGTGGTTCGATTCCCATAAGACACAAATATTTATGTGATGAATATAAGTGTTTGTGTTTGTTTGGATGTTTCTTATAAATAAGTATGTATTTACAAAAAAAAGTATATAAATAAGTAGTATATCCATTGTCTAGTACACATAATACAAGCTCAGCTTAGTTTAGTAAAATGTCCAAAGATATTTATTTATTTATTTTGTCTGTCTGTCTGTCCGTCGCGCGAAGTTTTGGTACATAGATAGTCTAGAGCCTGCGAAAGGACATAGGCTACTTTTTAATGGGATAAAACTGGCTGTAAGTGGTTGAAATAGGGGATCAAAGTTATAAGAAATACCCAGAGCACGCGGACGAGCCGCTGGCGGAAAGTTTCATATAAAAAAAAATGACGTGTGGCACTCGGAGACTGCCGCGGTAAAGCGATTGCATAGCATTTTTTATCAACTTATGCAATTATAATTATTTATTAATTTACACAAAAAAAAAGTTTACAAACACACACACACACACACACACACACACACACACACAAACACACACACACAAACACACACACACACACACACACAAACACACATACACAAACACACACACACACACAAACACACACACACACACACACACAAACACACACACACACACACACACACACACACACACACACACCGCTGTACCGGTCGGAGTGGGGGGTGTTAGTTTTTTTCGTTACGGAATTTCTGGATTCGGCCCCACGCTCAAGGCCCGCGATAAAAGCTATGCAATAGCTTAAAATATAGTCAACGAATCGCAATCAACCAAAATAGACCAAAATATTGATAATTGTCATTCGTAGAATACGTTACGCTACGCTACGTATACGCTATACGGATCATTGCTATTCAAATCATTGCTATTCCTGGAATACATCCTTTGAAAATGGGAGACACGAGACCATTGCTCAACGCCAAAAAAAAATCGTAATAAATACCATAGATTTTTACCACTAGTCTAACGAGGGGGCGGGTCCTAGACAAGTTGCAATTTGAGTTGAATTTCGACAAAGGAATAGAAAGATTAAAAATTTAGTAAACCCCCGACACGAAATGTATTTTGCCATTTTGTGTTGGCAGCCATCTTGGTTTTGAAATTGTTCACAGTGTATAGTATTCTCCTAGTTAAGCCCTTTTATTTGATAGCAAATTTAGGGAGTTGTGCGACTAATTCACCTTTCAAATAAAAAAACAGTCATTCCTTCATTCAAAATCGATAACACACACACACACACACACACACACACACACACACACACACACACACACACTCACACACACACACACACACACTCACACACACACTCACACACACACACACACACACACACACACACACACACACGCACGCACGCACACACACACACACACTTACACACACACACACACACACACACACACGCACGCACGCACACACTCACACACACACACACACACACACACACACACACACACACACACGCACACACACACACACACACACACAGAGAGACACGTTAGAAATGTATGGAAATACATTATAATCCATATACATTTTGTTTCTATTCATTTGTTGATTCGAATATAAAATAGTGAAGGCGCCTAAGAAAACATAAAAAAAAATATTTCTGTTACCGGGTCATTAAATAATTGTTTTGTCCTCTCACTGATGGACATTCCCTTCTTCTCTCGTATGAGCATATAGATTTTGTCAATATCAGGACAGGTATACAGAAGTCTCTCAATTAAAACCTGCAATAGAAATAATCGTATTATGTGTATCATTATTTTTATCTGTGTATGCAACAGTTTAAGAAAACCCTGTCCGACCAGTGCAGGTATTATTAGGTATCGATATTAGATTGCATTTATGCAATCTTTTTCAATTTACAAGTAAACAATGTATTGCAGGCGGGACAAGCAAAGAAACAATTTTGTAATGAACGAACAGCTTGTCCCGCCTGCAATACATTTTCCAACATCACAGAGCTTGTTTTTAGAATTTTAGTTAGTAGTTTTTACGCAGTCGGGTTTTTTGTTTCTTTTAATAATTGATTTTATTTCCTTCTTTTTAGTCTATAAATCATCATAGATTCACTAGATAGATCCTAAATGATGATTTAAAATATAAATTGATACAACTAAAGATCATTTTCAAAATCAGTTCGCACATTAAAGCGTATAAAATCCGCCATATTGATTTTTTTAAATTTCATGTACCCAGTGACAGTCGTGCCATCAAGACGAATCTAATGAGGTGTCATTTATCTAATTCGGTTGAGCCGTTGAGTAGTTACGACCGGACTTAGGAACGGACATACATATGTACATACATCGCGTCAAACACATAACCCTCCTCCTTCGGCAGTCGGGTAAAAATATTCTATAAATAACGAGGAAACAGGTTAATGGCAATCGTCACATGTGTCAAATATACCACAACAGGTGGTAGTAGTCACATTCAAGAAAATTTCATAGATTTTAGGTTATTTTTGTACAAAAATCATGTAAGACTTCATTGACAGCCTTACTTTTAGGAATATTTTATTTATTTATCTTATTTTATTTGATACTGGACTACTTATACAGTATACACCCCCTTCGGATCGGACAGGTTTTTTTTAACATTATGTATGTATAAAAGAGAACGGTGATATACTGAACTATTAACGGGTAGCTCAAAACACTCAACGAGCTGAAATTTGGCACATAGATAGTTATAGACATTCGCTAAGAAAGGATACTAGGAAATTCTGATGAAAAAAATGATTGATGGTTTTCTTTAATCACTGCGCTGCTGAATTGACACTGAAAACTTTATCAAATGGTGATTCTTTAAATTGGATACGCC
This sequence comes from Acronicta psi, assembly GCA_946251955.1. Taxonomy (NCBI): domain Eukaryota; kingdom Metazoa; phylum Arthropoda; class Insecta; order Lepidoptera; family Noctuidae; genus Acronicta; species Acronicta psi. The sequence goes on along the minus strand of OX276475.1, from coordinate 13,490,851 downwards.
TTCATTTGGCCTCTTTCTCACCTGATGATCGTCGATAGAGCATGCGTGCCTAGAGGTAACCTATTCACTCGTGATTTGAAAACTCTCACATTCTCCTAACTATAGGGGGTTAAGTACAACTATGGATCTAGAGATAGAGTTTGACCTCTATGTCGTATGCTTTCCAATATAAAGGTGGGATCATTTTTTGTTTTTCTCAACTTCAGGATCAATTTATAATTTTAACATTGCTTCTACATCCACGTGAGCCGCGGACAAAAGCTAGTCTTATCTTATCTTACTAATATTATAAATGTGAAAGTATGTGAGGATGGATGGATGGATGGATCTTTGTTACTCTTTCACGCAAAAACTACGGAACAGGTCTGGATGAAATTTGGCACAGAGGTAGATTATAGTTTGGAATAGTACATAGGCTACTTTTTATCCCGGTAAACTGTGTGGTTCCCGTGGGATAGCGGGCGAAGCGGCTGGCGGAAAGCTAGTATTATATATATATAAACACACATACAGCCGAACATAATATATATAACCTCCAGTTTTACGTCGTTTAAAACCAGTACTTACTTTTCCGATGAATCCAGTACCACCTGTAATGAATAGTGATTTTCCCGCATAAAAATTGGGGATTGAAAATTTTTTAAATTCTCCTGACTCGAACGGAACCATTTTAATATTACTTTAACACAATATTAGGAGCACAGTTTACATAGTGACTGAAACTCAAAAAGATTTATCTATAATATGTCGGGTGAAGTCATTATATTATATTATTATATTACTTAATTTTTCCTCATTTGATAGATTCATTACAATAATTATTTTATTTAATTTTTCAATGCAGAGCTAGGGTTATCACAAGTTTTTCTTGCGTCCTCAATAATTGTGCCTGTTTTGAACTAAGCTAAAATTTAGTTTTAGTTTAGCTAGACTAGGTTTTTTTGTCTCAAACATCTTTACTATCAGACGGGTAGTCCATATAAAAAAATCAACAACAAATTGTAAAGAAAATCACAATACATACTAAGGGAATTGGCTCATATATTACTGCGTAAGGACCGGGCGGACTGCATGTCACAATGACACCCCCGAACTTGGTCACAAAATGGTCTTCTCTAAACCGAAGTGAACCCCTTATTCACTAGACAAGTTGCAATTTGACATTCGAATCTACAATCGAATAGAAAGAAAATGTATGTAAATGACATTAGTGACAGTTCGCTTTGTCGAAAGCTTGTGTCATCACGAATGGTTTACCTTGTTTTAAGCTAGTTCAAAAAAAATTGAACACCGCAAGTTGAATAAAAGCTTGTAATAACAAATCAGGCAGCACTTGGCAACCCTGTTTTTTTACCACCAACTCGCGCATATCTTTTTCTAAATCATTAAATTTGCGCATATCTTTTTCTAAATAATCACTCTAGGAGTCTAGAATTGTTTCCCAGGTTGAGAAACAATGGTTGGCAATCTTATCGTCGGTCGGTAATATATTTAAGTGTACCTAATATTGCACGAGGAGACCCGTGCCCAGCAGTGCGACAGTTAATGTGTTACATAAGACCTGTAAGTTGTAGACGTATTAACATTTATTAGATAATCAACTATCTTTCCACCAGCGCGGCGGCTTCTCCCGCAAGGTTTTATAAATTTTTCCCCCGTTTTTACAACAATTTTCATTGATAATCCGCTCATTCGAATCGTAGCGTGATGGTATATAGCCTATAGCCTTCCCCGATATATGGGCTATCTGACACTAAAAGAAGTTTTCTAATTGGTGCCGTAAAGTATCGGAGCGTATTCTTAATACAAAAATCGATGGCATAAACTCATCTATACTTAAATTAAATAATAATCTCAGGAACTACTGGTCCGATTTAAAAAAATGTTTCAGTGTTAGATAGCCCGTTTATCGAAGAAGGCTATATCATCACGCTACGACCAAAAGGAGCGGAGAAATAATTAAAAATGTTGCAAAAACAGGGGAAAAATTCAACTTCTACGGGAACAAATTCGCGGGCAAAGACTATAATGAGAATAAAACATGGATGGCATAATCTAATGTGAGATAGGTCCAATGAAGTGTTGATATAATACGACGATGGGCCCGTGGTTTACCCGATTTCGATCGTATTACGTCCGTATTCAGAGAACCAAAGTTACCGACATTGCTCAAAGGATTGGCAAGCTGAAGTGTGCTTGCTGGTCACGTCTCTCGGAGAAGCGTCAAGCGTTGGAGCAAACGAGTTCTCGAGTGGAGACCACATCTAAACAAGTGTAGTGTAGGACGCCCGCCGGCCAGGGGGAGTGACGACTTGCGGAAGGCAGTTGGCTGTGACTGGATGAGGAAAGCTGAAGATCGGGCTCTGTAGCGTTCACTAGGAGAGGTCTACGTCCAGCAGTGGACGAATACAGGCTGGTGATGTTGATGACGTCCGTATTATACAACAAATTTAATACAATAAATGTAAAAGTTTGTTTAGATGGTTGTTACCTACTTCACGGTGCAATTAATTTTATTTTATTTTATTTTTATGTGATTATTGTAGATTTTAAAATTTTTTTTTTGGGTGAATGATTTTAAATCCCACATGTATGGACTGGTTTCGAAATAAATGAATTTATTATTATTATTAATGGAAGAATTTAGAATAGAGAGCAGCTTATATCTTCATCACAAACAACCCATTGACCGTCCCACTGCTGGACAAATTGGGCTAAATAAAGTAGTAGCCAGAATACGGACATACTGATATATTAGGTGTCTTAACTAGACGAAGGTGTTCGTGTAGATGGAATAAATATCTTGTGTTGCTAATATTTTAATTAAATTCTATAGGAAAATAGACGTCAGTACGTTAGTAGTAGAATACTGTTTTGTATTTGTAAAAAGCAGTTATAAACAAAAGGTAAAAGCGAACAAACTCATGTTTTATTTTATGCCACTGGTCAAATGTTTTTGTCCATGTCCATGTTTTATTTTTCTTTAATTAATTTTCGTAAACTTACAGCTAGTCCAACAAAATAATAAAAATGCAAGGCTCAAGGCCATTTACAAGTTTTCGCAAGCCTTCTTCTTCTTCCTAGCCTTTTCACAACCATGTTGGGGTCGGCTTCCTGTCTAACCAAGATGCGGCAGAATATCAGTATTTTACACGGAGCGACTGCCATCAGACTTCTGCAACCCAATTTCTGGGAAATACCGATATTAGGAAAGACTGGTTGTCAGGCTTTTTAAGTTTCTGACTAACACTAACGATTGTCATAGGTGTTCTTATGACAACCGGGACCGACGTGCTCTCGGAGGCACGGAGGGGTCTCGATATGTTAAGAATGATCACCCATCCACAGACTGACCGCGGCAAGTGTAGCTTAACCTTGCAGATCGGTTGATCAGCGTTGTTACAACTTGGCCACGAGCCCAAGTTTTCGCAAGTAAAAACTCAAATTGAAGATTCCGGAAGATTGGTTAATTCATATACCTATAATCATCTATACTAATATTATAAAGAGGAAAGATTTGTTTGTTTGTTTGTTTGTTTGTTTGTAATGAATAGGCTCCGAAACTACTGGACAGATTTCAAAAATTCTTTCACCTTTGGAAAGCTACATTATCCCCGAGTAACATAGGCTATATATCATCACGCTACGACTAATAGGAGCGGAGTAGTAATGAAAAATGATGCAAAAACGGGGGAAAAAATTATAAGACCACGCGGGCGAAGCCGCTGGCGGGAAGCTAGTAAGATATAAACACAAAGGTTTTTTGTTTTCTGTGGGTGTATATATTCTTTTTTGTAAATATTTTAATGACGTTATTTATGTATTTAATTTAGAAGTCAATGTAAATAATAAATTACAGAATAAAAAGATATAAACACTATGCAGGGGATAACTAGAATTATGTTTGATCTCTCGTAAATAAAATTTCTTGTTGGATGTCCTCTTAATTATAAACTTGTACAGTGAAGTGGTGCGCGGGCGCAACGCTGAGCGTGACGGTGTCGCCGCTGCATGCGCCTGCGACGCGGCGCACCACGCTCGCCACATTTGAATTCACCGTCACGCACTTCATATCTGGTAACGATATGGCTATCTGAAAGATTAAAAAATCGGTTGAGCCGTTGAGTAATTATGAGCGGACATAGGAAGGGACGTACATAATATATATACGTCAAACACATAACCCTCCTTCTGCAGTCGGATAAAAAGGATAGTTAGGGCCTTTTTCGCAACCTCTTGATAGCCGATAACTGCCGAATAAATTAAAAAAATAGAACAATTTTGTATGAAATTATGTGTCAGCTAATTTAACGGGAACTTATCAGTAAGCTCTTAGTAAGTTCCAGTTAAATTATTTATCAGATAATTTCATACAAATGTTGTTCTATTTTTATTTTTATCCGGTGGTTGGGATTCTATCCTATTCTATCCAGAGATAATGAAACAGGCCCTTATTTATTTTTAAACTGCCTCGTTAGCAAACGCGACTGCTACGCTTGATGTCTTGGGTTCAATTCTCAGGTCGAGCAGTGTTGGGTTGGGCTTTTCTATGAAATTTTCAGTAGCAGCTTGGAGTTTGATTTGTGGCTAGTTAATGGCAATAGGCTTTATTACAATTAGTGACCTTATACCGGCGAACTGTTGGTTTGATTGGGGTTGGGTTTTGCTGTGATATTTTTTATGTCCACCAACTGTTTGGAAGCAATATAGTTACATTAAAATAATGTAGATAATAATTAAAGGGTTGTTCTAGCATAATATTTAGGATGTCTTCGCGGACTACTTCAGGTGCTTCAAACTTCATTGGTCCGCGGACCGAACCACTGATTTGGATCTAGTTTACAAACCTGTATATCCACAGACTCATCGGTCATCATTTCTGCATCTACGTCATTTACTTCGGAGTATATAAGCCTGGACTCATCAACACTTTCGCACCTCCCACACTTCCAGATGCCGCCAGTCAAAACTGGTTCTTCATCTGTAAATAATAATAATAATAAAGTTTATTTGGAAAGTTTACAATTTACAAATGAAGACGAAGGTAGCCATATATAAAATACTGTGGCGCAGCTATCAACGCTCAACGCAAAATATAATTATACAAAATCCATTGTTCGAAAAAAAAAGAAATACAAAAAAAAAATAACAAATGTGCTGTATGAAGGTTATTATGTATTGTAGTGGAGGTGATGTGTGTGTGTGTGTGTGTGGAAATGGAATGTACATAATTAATCGTACCGCTTTGTCACAGTAATAGAAAGAAAGAAGGAAGAGAAACGTAAGGAAAACGCGTTTATTTGACGAAGACTGTGGTCTAGTGGTTCGAGTACCTGATTTGTTGCGATTTCCACAGGACTCAAATAATGTGATGAATGTGTGTTTGTATTTGTATGCTGTGTATATATTTACAAAAAAGTACATAAGTGTTATATCCATTGTCTAGTACCCACAATACGAGATCTGCTTAGTTTGGAACTACATGGTGCCGAATTAAAGTCCGCAAAAATAAAATAACTATGGTTTAATTTTTCTTTTTATAAAATAAATCAAAGCGTTATAAAAAATTGAAAAAGATCTGCTTAATTTGGCACTAGATGGCGCCGCCGTGTAAAATGTCTCCAAAAATAAAATATTACTTACTTTCCTTTTTATAAAATAATAGAAATCACTTTATAAAAATAAAAATTTAATTTTTAATGTTGTGCTGTTTATGTTGTGTTATTGATGATAATATTAGACTATATTTCTTTACCTTACACTTTTAATGAAAACTGGACTTATAAGTACCACCTTAAAAAACCAACCCACCATTTATAACTTCATCAGACAGTCCGAATTCTCTGCTTCCACCGTTCAACAACATATCAATCACCGCATCAACATACTCGTCGTCACCAACATAATCACCAACACACACACCAACTATCACCAGACACAGTAACTTCGGGAACATTGCTCCGACACGTATCGCATTATATTGCACTGTTTTACTTTAAGATCGCCATTATAGTTTGATTATAAATTACATTTAAAATAATTGACAGTGAGAACTTAGCAGGGTGGGCCATGAAATTCGTGACTTTAGAACTTACTGCCTCAGGCTGGTTCAGACGGGCTTAGTACAGTTCTCGCCAATCTTATTGTCCGGCTTGAAGTTGGCACGTGCTAACTTCAACCCGGCCGTAAAAAGCGTAGAAAGAAAAATATTGGACGAAAGTAAATAAAAACAAAAGCTCAAGTCGTAGGCTCTCGTTTTAAATCATTTTAATTCAATATTTTAATCTCCCCGGTTTTTACGATCGGGTTGCAGTTAGCTCGTGCCAACTTCAAGCCGGACAATAAGTTTGGCGAGAACTGTACTTATCATTAGTGTCGTTTGTGAATAGGATCTGGTGGGATAGCGGGCAAAGCCAGTAGTCTAATAAATACTATGCTAATATTATATCGCTGAAGAGTTTGCTAGTTTGGTTGAACACGCTAATCAGAATCAGATTCTCAGTCCGATTTGAAAAAATCTTTCAGTGTTAGATAACCTGTTTAACGAGGAAGGCTATATATTATCACGCTACGACCAATAGGAGTTGAGTATCAATTAAACATGTTACAAAAATGAGAGAAATTTTCAAATTAGAAAACTTACAAAGATTAAAATAAAACGTCTCTTTAGGGATTCTATTGCGTCATATTAATATTTTTTTAAACCCCACGTTGCGGACTCTTCACGTGTGATTATGATGGGTCTTGAGGCTATAATTACTAAAAGCTACCATACATTTTTGTTAAATATTAGACCAGAAAATATTGCATCGAATTTTATGGCCGCTCCTCAATACGTTCTTTATCAAGTATCATTGAACCCACGAGATAACAACTGACAGAGGGTTCAAGTATTTTATTGAATAACATTATACAATAAGTATTTTTATAGATACGCCTAATTAAATCGTATTAATTAAAGCTAAAGCCCTCATCCGCATTGCAATGCTTGTAAAAAGCCGCTGAGTTGTAGGTAAGTAACTATACTTAAAGGAGACAGTTTTTCTTAGGCCCACTGGTTTAATGCTACATAAACAAAATGTGTTTTCTCCCTTTAATAAGCAGCTTACAAGGCATTTTCTGGTTAATATTTATATGTTAGGTATACTTATTTTAAGAGACGTCTTTGAAATTATAATATACCTATTAGGTATTTTTGACAGGCCTCTTACGGCTTGATTTTTAGGTTATTTTGGCGTTCACATTTTTGTCGTATTTCTCAGTATTCCGGTTAGACCATGACTAACTAACTATACCATTGTATTTTAAGAATTATAAGGAATATATCAATATATGTTTCATTACTATACACCACATTATTATGGTGGGCCTATTCTTCGAACAAAAAAAAATGTCTCCTTTAATTTAACACTTATAAATCTTTGAATCTTGACGACGTCTGTAGTCTAGTGGTTCGAATACCGGATTGCTGATCACGAGGTCGTGGGTTCGATTCCAACAAGACACAAACATTTATGTAATGAACTTAGGTGTTTGTTGTCTGGGTGTTTCTTATATATTATAAATATGTATTAAAAAAAAAAGTATATAAGTATTATATCCATTGCCTAGTACCCATAGTACAAGCTTTGCTTAGTTTGGGACTAGATGGTGCTGTGTAAAAAATGTCCCAAGATATTTATTATTATTTATTTATTTTCCTCATTTTTATGTTGTGACCAACAGTACGAACCTGGTAAGCACAGCCTAAAGACACCAGAATATCTTCCTAGCCTTTATCAAACATTTGGGGTTGGCTTCCAGTCTAACTAGATACAGTATTTTACACGAAGCGACTGCCATCAGACCTCCGCAACCTCAGTTTTGAGCAACACCGATATTCGGAGGATAGACTGGTTGTCAAGCTTTTTGGGCTCCTGACTACCGATTGCCATAGAGTTCGTATGATAACTGGTATCGACGGCTTTCGGGTCTCGGTTTAGTAAGAATGGCCACCCATCCACAGACTGACCACGGCAAGCGTAGCTTAACCTTACAGTTTGGTTGATCAGTGTAGTTATAATTTAGCCACGGAAACTAGGCGATACACGCATACGAAACTCCTTGTTAATATACTGCTTAATAGTGGCTATTTTAACCCCTTCAGACTGATCTGAAGAAGTAAATTTCTATTTAAATTGATCGAATTGTACGATAAAATGAATTATTCAAGCTAAGATCTCGATACCGACTTAAGTTAATTCTCAACGGATCTATAAATTCCTACACTCCCCACTTTACTTCAATAAAACCTTTAAAAGTCAGCGTAAGTGTCGTATCTCAAGATAGTTTTATATTAAAGGGGCTGAAGACGATAAAGTTACTAGTTTTTGGGTGTAGATATGAGAATTTCGGAGTTTTGTGTATGTTGGATTTAGGATAGGATCCTTCATAAGTTTTTATTTTAATTTTTCCTTTACTAGCCCTGGCGACCTTACTCACTGCAGATGCATAACACACAATAAAGTGTGTTATTTCGCTGCAGTTTTCTGTAAGGTGGAGGTACTTCCCCAGATGGAGCCATAAATGGCTGTGCCCTACCTCTCTTGTAATAGAGCTTGCTTTTAGATTTTTATTTAGTACTTTTTACGCAGTCGGGTGTTGTATTTCATTTTATAATTGATTTTATTTCCTACGTTTTAGTTTATAAATCATCATAGAATCACTAGATAGACTCGCGACCGGGCTGGATTATTTTTGGGCCAAAGAATCAGCATTGCCATTCAACGTGGCAATGCTGCCAGTCTTCTGGGCACGTTACCAGATGACAGCGATGAGGAGTACTTTGACGCCTAGGTGCGGAAATTTTGGTTTTTATTTTTATTTATTATTTTGTCAATATTAGTATAATACTCGTATTAAAATAAAGAGAAAACATAAGGACTAGATAGACTGAAATTATAATTTAAAATGAAAATTGATACATCAAAATATCATATTCAAAATCAGCTCGCACATTAATTAAAGCGTATAAAAACCGCCATTTTGTTTTTTTTATTTTATTTATCCAGTGACACTCACACATACGTGACGTCAGACACATAACCCTCCTTCGGCAGTCGGGTAGAAAGGAACAAAATTTGTATGAAATGCCAGCTTATTTAATGAGAACTTTATCAGTAAGCCGTGAAAAAGGCCTTTAACAAGATTGATTTATGGCGTAAGAAAATTATAAATGCGACTTTACGCATTGATTCAAAATAACCTTTTTCAATCCATCGGATTGAATTATAATTTGCATCTTTTAGTATCACTCTGTATAAAAAAACGTGGTTCTGTTTCTAAAAGAATAAGCCCACGATTTATAAAACAGGACATAAGGTAATGCCTGAAATGAGATCAGGGTAACACGCTTTGCAAATATCTCTTCAACTTTCAATCTTACAGCGTTAGCCTTAAGGTTTTAGTAAACAGAATTTCATAAATTTGCAGAATAACCATAATACAGATTGGTTTTCTAAACAAATCCTTTAATCCGAAATAAAAGAGGCTTTTTTAATATTACAAACAGTTTCTTGCTAGAATTTTTGTTGGTTGTTTTTATGACCTTATAATTTATCTAAGTAGCTTTCCGACAGTGGCTTTGCCCGCGTTGTCTTGGTATGTCTTATAAATTTAATCCCCTATTTCAACCCTTTAAAGCCTTTTTTTCGCATAAAAAAGTGGCCTGTGTCCTTTCTCCAGCCCTAGACTATCTGTGTACTAAAGGAGGTCACCGAAAGCCCAAATTTGTACCGGAGGTACATGACAGCTGTCAAGTTGATAGTTTTTAGCATAAAATCACTATGAAACGGATAATATTCTGCCGTAATGGCGTGCGTTTGACATTCCGAAACTGACACTGACAGTTTTTACTATGAAATAAATGAAATCATTAAAGTGTGCCAAAATGGCGTGATTTTTCTCAAAATAATAGTTTTTTTACTCATCCCCCAGTCAACATTAAAAAAATACGACTAGAGTTTTAACCACCGTAATACAGAGTATTTTTTCTAATAAGTGTACCTTCGGTACATCATTTGGACCGATATCGATGACCTTCTTTCGGAATGTCATTCACAAGAGTATGCGTTGTTGTCGACTGATTTATTCTACCATTGATCAATGGCGTCGATCGACGATCGATCGATTGGTCTGGTAACACCCTTAAATAGTACCTACCAAGCCACTGCTGCGATACAAGTTGCCTAAAAAACCATACAAACCACATCTCAGAGGTTTACTCAATACTAATCTACAAGTTCTAAATCCAAAGCCGCCTTAAAGAACGGCCTAAAATAATCAAAGACATTATCCCATTTTAAAAACTAATTAAGCCTCAGACAAATTGATTAGAATCCCCAAAACTGGGGTAGCAATTTGTTTTAGACAAGACTAAGAAAACCCATTAAGTAGTTTAAATAGATAACAAAATGAGCAATCCTATTTTTAAAACGAGACTAGCGACCTACCCCGGCTTTGTACTAAGTTATAGTCTATTTAGATAGGTACTTAAAATTTTCGAGATTCACTTTCAATTGGTGAAAACTGTATTCAAATTCGTAGCGCAGTTTTTGAGATTAGCCCTACCATACTCAGCTTGACAAAATCTTTAATCAAATTCAAATTAAAAAGGTTTATTGCACACTAAGGCTGATATCAGAAACGAGACTCAACATGAACTTATGCTTCCGTATGTCAAATTTGTATGACAATTTGACATACGGAAGCGTAAGTTCATGCTGAGTCTCTTCTCTGAATCTCAGCGTAAGGCTAATATTCAGAGACGACGGTAAGCGTAAAGTAACGCTTCCGATTGTCAAGTGCAATACAGCACTGCATTTGACACACGGAAGCATAAGTTTACGCTTAGCGCCGTCTCTGAATAAAAGCCTAAGGCTGATATTCAGAAACGAGACTCAACATGAACTTATGCTTCCGTATGTCAAATTTGTATGACAAATTGACATACGGGAGCGTAAGTTCATGCTGAGTCTCTTCTCTGAATCTCAGCCTAAGTGTATAAATTGGTGTTACATTTTATCTTAGCGTACTTACTTAGTGTACTATATGTTTAAAACCTAAGTTGATGAAATTAAATGTTATTTTTATGTCTGTAAATAGATCCTATCAATGTCTATTCTAGATTCAATTCAAAGTGTTCAATGATGATACCAATCAATATTATAATGACCTGTGTTAACAAGTGTTCAAGTTAATTTCTTATTGTCTAGTACCCATAGTACAAGCTCTGCTTAGTTTGGGACTAGATGGTGGTGTGTTCAATAAAAACATTTAAACGCCACGTTCTCGTTTGACGACTACGTGGTATGTATTTACAAAAATAGTATATAAATATTATAACCATTGTCTAGTACCCGTAGTACAAGCAGAGCTAGCTCTCCTTAGTTTGAGACTAGATGGCGCTGTGTTAAAATGTGCAGAAATATTTATTTACTATGTTTCACAAGTTATTTTAAGATAACTGATAAACAGGAAGGTCACAGAATAAAGTAAGTGTTCCAGTCCATTTGTTATCTGCAAAAAATCTGTTTATTAGCGTACAGAATTGCAATATGAGCGCATGCTAAATCGCACCTAATTGGGCCAATTTAGCATGTGCTTATTGTTATTGTTATCGGTGTTGTTACCTTGTCCCGATACACTTTTTCTTCATTGCTTGGAATCTCCATAAGGATGCCATCTGGCTTGATTATGTCAACAACGTAGGTAGGGTAAACTACACAGTGATTGCCACCTTATGACATTATTGCATTTTTTTTATGCGGTCTATGTATTTATTTATACAAAAAAGGTACTTATAAATCCATTGTTTAGTTAGTGTCCATGGTACAAGCACTGCTTAATTTGGGACTAGATGGTGCTGTATAAATGTCCCAGAATTTTATTTATTTTTTCCTATCTATATCAAGAAAGCTTTATTTCAATATGTTTTAGGTCTCATGTAATAGGAGGCGAGGCTATTGCCATTAACCGTACACAGATCCAAACTGAGGTGTTACTGAGAATTTCATCCTCAGTAACACCATGGACACTAACTTATTTGTTGATTTAAAATAATGAATTGTGACAACCCTGACATAATAGGTGTACCTAGATATATAAATCAGAAGCCACTGAACAAATTAATTACACTGTGAAGTTTTTATTCAGTCTTCACTTCCTCGCTGATCGAGTAGTTATTAAAATAGTATTGTTCATATTATTAATAGTTTTATGAAAACAAACCTAAAAATAATTATGATGACGTCAGATCCGTCGGTCACGGAATTTTACGCGGGAAAGTCAGTATTCATTACTGGCGGCACTGGATTTGTTGGGAAGGTAATAAAAGATAAGTACTTACATCTTTTAGAGACGTGGGCGCTCACTATGGGCCTCAAAATAAAGCTCAGCGAGCTATGGAAAGAGCAATGCTTGGTATTTATTTACGCGATTGAATTAGAAATGAGGAGATCCGTAGAAGAACCAAAGTTTCCGACATAGCTCAAAGGATAAGCAAACTGAAGTTGCAGTAGGCGTTCACATAGCTCGTAGAACTGATGGCCGCTGAGGCAAAAAGGTTCTCGAGTGGAGACCACGCACCGGAAAGCGCAGCGTAGGACGGTCTCCAACGAGATGGACAAATGACCTGATAAAGGTCGGTGGAAGTTGAATGCAGGTGGCATATAACCGGTTCTTGTGGAAGTGTATGGGGAGGCCTTTGTTGAGCAGTGGACCTCTGTAGGCTGATAATAATATGATGATGATGAAACAGGTTAGTATCTTCATCTTTAATGACTATAAAAATTCCTAGCCTTGTGGTCCCTAACGACTGCAAGCGAGGGTTCAATTGCCAGGTCGAGCAAACAAAGTAGCAGTTACGAGTTTGGATATGTGCGCGGTTAGTGGCAAGAGTGTTTTATTATTTATTAATCGCAGCTATAATAACATAATAATATCCTGGGAAATTTTACACAGCGCCATCTAGTCCCAAACTAAGCAGAGCTTGTACTATGGATACTAGACAATGGATATTATAATACTTATATACTTTTTTTTTGTAAATACATACTTATAATATATAAGAAACACCCAGACAAACACAAACGTTGTGGGAATCAAACCCACGACCTCGTGATCAGCAGTCCGGTACTCGAACCACTAGACCACAGACGTCGTCAAATATGGCAATAGGCTTACCTTCTACATGTACTATCTTCTATACATACCAATAAATAGAATTGAAATGTTTTTTTTGTAATTCCAATTTAACAGTTTTTCACTAAATGCATAAGGAAGTATTTAAGGTACTTACACCAACAAATCAATTTTAAAATGTTTGTCTATCTGTCTGTCTGTTTGTTGCGGCTAATATCTGTATATACAAGTGCCAATGCTGCCAGTTTTCTGGGAATTATTTGTATTTTGTACATTGTGTAAATATTTTAATGAATAGAATGAGGGCTACCGTTTTTGTCTCACAAGATGGCGCCACTGTTTTTTTTCTTTAGTTTACTTCATTCGTAAATATTTTAGACATAAATTAGGTTCTTATAATAGGAGTATGTATTGTGATGTAACTGTGATAATGTTAATTTATTTCAATTTGAATAGGTATAAAAAATATTTCTATACAGTAACTTCAAGTCTTACTGATATTATAAATGTGAAAGTCTGTTTGGTTATTGTAACTCCTTCACGCTGTAACAGCTGAACGGATTTGGCTGAAATGTGGAATAGAGATAACATTACTTATTAATTATCAGCAGTGATATTCTTGGGATATGACCACTGGCAAACCCGCACTATGTCAGCGTGGTGGACTATAACTTCCTTTAAATAACCTTTTTTTTTGCGTCTGGAAATGCTTTATGCACCGTCACGCCGCCCTGGGGAAGGCGGCGCGGTGTGTGGGACTCCATCCTGAAAAGGACGTATACCCACTAAAACCAGACGGGTGTTCGCCTCATCACCATTCAGCCGGGATGCGGTAATGTGTTGACATTCTTCCGCGACTCCTTTAAATAACCTAACCTAACCTAAATTAAAAATTTAGAAAACCCCCGACACGAAATATAATTTGCCATTTTCTGGTGGCGGCCATCTTGGATTTGAAAATTTTCACAGTGTATTGGTGTATTTTCCTAGTTAAGCACTTTCATTTGATACTCATACGTTGAGGGAGGTGTGCAAAAATATGTAATCCGCAATTTCGTGGCGGCGGCCATCTTGAACCGATTTTCATCAAACATAGCTAAGAACACTCCAGACTAATTCACCTTTCAAATACAAAAAACAAAATCAAAATCAGATGTCACAGACAATCACACACACACACACACACAGAGACACGTCAAACTTATAACACCCCGTCGTTTTTGCGTCGGGGTTTAAAAACGAATTTTACGCGAGCATAGCCGCAGGCAGGTAGTAGTAATAAGAAAAAAAAAACTCCTTATTCCTATTATTTATATTTATGCAATCCTATTGTACTTTAATGCGATTCAGAGAAGCGTTTTTTTTTTTTCAAATAAATTACGTTTTAATATTCGAACATAATGGATCCATTGTGATAATTTCACATTGAAACATGGAAAAAGGCAGAGCAACAAAAACAATTATCATAATTGCCTATAAAATTGTGGTAGGTATAATAATATGTATAAATATTACCATTTGACTTCACTTATAGTCGATCAGTTACCGAGGTGTTTCAAGGCTTAAAGGACAATGTATACAGGCCGAAAAAAATAAATAAAAAAATAGTGGTGTTTCAGCTTTTAAGCTGTGTCATTTTCGAATTTTAAATTTTCGAACGTTTTAAAATTCTCAATCAAAATGGATGGAATGTCAAACGAATTTCAAAATTATTCTATTCCATATTTTTACGCGGGAAAGTCTGTATTCATTACAGGTGGAACAGGATTCCTCGGTAAGGTAGGTACTTTTGGGTACTTTTTTAATTTTCTTAAGTATAATAACGTTATAAATGAGTTAACGCCCCGGCTTCATAGGGGTTAGTAAAATTATAGTGTGTAACGTTCCTAGATATTTCTTTCCATTTGTGAAAATCTTAAGTATTTTTTAGCTCGAACAAACAGAAACTTAGAGCGTGGGACTTTAATCTATACAAACATGTAAATAGGATTGAATTTTCATTGTAATGTCAATATTACAGCTGTTTACCTGACTGCAGCAAAACCCTAAAACGAGGGTGTGTCTGACCTGTTTATTATTATATGTCATTGTGTATGTATATTTAATAATAATAAATAATAAATATCCTAGGAAATTTTACACAGCACTAGTACTGACTCGTACTAGACAATGGATATAATACTTATATACTTTTTTTGTTGTTGTAAATACATACTTATAATACATAAGAAACACCTAGACAAACACAAACATTTATATTTAAATATTTCCTGTGGGAATCGAACCCACGACCTCGTGATCAGCAGTCCGGTACTCGAACCACTAGACCACAGGCGTCTTCATGTTTGTATTGTGGTTGACCTGTATGTGTGTGTATTAAAATGTATGTCCGTTCCTATGTCCGATCGATACTAGAATTTTGAAAATGTATTGTCGATAGGAGAAGCAGTAAAAATTTTGTTTATAATTCAGTATTGTTTATATTTTAATCTGAGCAAACTGAACTACACATATAAAATATGTACTTCGCTATTTTGTTGCGGCGGCCATCTTGAACCGATTTTCATCAAACATAGCTAAGAACACTCCCGACTAATTTACCTTTCAAATAAAAAAATCAAAATCGCACACACACACACACAGACACGTCAAACTTATAGCACCCCGTCGTTTTTGCGTCGGGGGTTAAAAATACATGCTTACTAGATACACTACACTATAAACACTACTACTACTAACTACTGTATTATATAGACTTTAATATTATACAATTTATAAAATTAGCTATAATTAGATGTAAGCAAATACTTATACTCGTATTGCTGTGACCTAACAGGGTTCATGTTTTGAAACTAATCCAAATGTATACCAACATTGTAAACAAACATGAGTGCAATAAATTTATGATTTATGATTTATGAAAAACTATGTAGATAATCCATTCCGTCGGGAGTCGGGTAAAAACTAGAGAGTATCATGCTGGATTGTGATTATTTTCTCTCGAAGTGAGCGAAGCCGCAATCACAAGCTAGTTTACAAATAAGTATGTTTTCTATTGCAGGTTTTCATAGAGAAACTTCTCTATACCTGTCCTGATATTGACAAAATCTATATGCTCATACGAGAGAAGAAGGGAGTGTCCATCAGTGAGAGGACAAAACAATTACTTAATAACCCGGTAACAAGAACTTTAACTTAATTATTAAAAAAGTATTTTAACTGTCGCTGCCACTAATTTATACAAGGTGGAAGGGACATCGACGCATAAACGTCGTGACAAGGTTTCATTCAAAATGACCTAGGTCATTCATGTAGAAAATGATCGGTTATTACAAATATTGACATTTTTGAGCGCGCAGTGTATTGCAAAAACGATCTGAAATAAATGAAAAAACAACATTTTAATTATAAATCTAATTTCGTGAGATAGAAATAATGTTTTTTTACAGGTTCAACGAAAAAAACTGCAGAAAAAATTGAAAAATTGCAAAAAAAAAAGTTACGGAAAATTTTAACAGAATCATGTACTGAACTGATGGTATTCGGATGTGCGTCGATGTCCCTTCCATCTTGTTTATTACTGTGCCACGCTCTTGTTTATTAGTATGAGAGCGGGCTATGCGGGCTGGCAGACTTCACGTGCCGTCGAGAAAATCTCTCAGGGATGCAGGTTTCCTCACGATGTTTTTCTTCACTGTTAAAGTGAGTGATAATTACGCACATGATTTTGAAAAGTCAGAGGTGCCCTGAATTCAAACTCGAAACTTTTGACTTGGCAGTCCAGTGGTCATATACCCCTAGGATATCACTGCTGATCATCGTATTAATATTTTTTAAATAATGTAAATGAGTAGTTCTTTTGTTTTAGCTATTTGACAGACTCAGGAGTGAACGACCAACAGATTTAGATAAAATAATTCCAATCTTTGGTGATATATCTAGTCCAGACTTAGGCATTACAGCTGACAATGAAAAGACATTGTTGGAAAAGGTACTCAAAAATTTCTTAAAATAAATAAAAATAAAATAAAATACAATTATTTCAGACTAATATTTGTCCATTATGTTGTTAGTTATAAAGGACTTAAAACTATGTTAGTATTGACATTGATATTGAATTTAATTTATTATTGATATTCATTATTAAAAAAAAACAAAAATAAGATGTCATTACATAGATCTCATGATATGAAGTCGTAAGAATCTCCCTAGAATTGCGGACTCTGGTCTTTCGGCAATCATCTTTAGGATTCCGTTGGTGCTCCCGGGAATCCTTAGGATAGATAAATCTTTATCTTAGATTTGATATAAGTAATTAATTATGTTTTTTAGTCGGAAACCTCAGACGTATCAGCTGGAAGTTTGTCTTTGTGCCTGGTTGATGGCAATAGGCTCGCCCTTATTACATAGGACTTAAAGATACAATGGGTTTACAGAAGTACACACCCTTCAGAGAATAAAGGCATTATGTTATGATGGTGGAAACTACTTCATGAATATAGTATTTAACGCAACAATTATTATAAATTTTAAACAAGTATCGTCATTATTTTTGAAGTCTCTTGATAATAAAATAGAGACTGTATTATTAATACTCTGTGGTAATATGTTACAGGTATCGGTAATAATACATTCAGCAGCGACAGTGAAGTTTAACGAACCTCTTCCAGTTGCGTGGAATATAAACGTGGAAGGCACACGGAGGATGCTGGCGTTGAGTAGAAGGATGAAACAGCTGAAGGTGGGTACAATATAACCAACAATAGAAGACCTGAATCCTCCATCAGTTGTTTGCTTGTCTGAAGGTCCTGATGTTTCTAACAACGTTTTGACGACCTTTTTTCTATTTGTGATGATTTATAGCCTTTTGTTGCGTCTGAGATCTTGTGTGTCTTGTGTGAGTTGTGTTACTTGTTTAAACCAAATTATAAGAATACATCCTCTGGTTTAGGCTTTTAGGCTGTCTTATAAGGCATTTATAATTGTAAGCTTCGGTAGATGTTTGGATATTGGTTTCCGGGCGGTATGCCTTTAGACACTGAAATGGTTTGAAAACTTCTTCTTCAAAAGCATCTTCTTAATTTTCCAGGTTTTCATTCACATATCCACAGCGTATACAAACACAGATAGAAATGTGATCGAAGAAATCCTGTATCCTCCACCAGCTGACATCAATGAAGTATACCAGTATGTCAAAGAAGGAGTCACTGAAGAACAGACGAAGAAATTACTAAGTGAGACCTTCTTACTTCTGCCTTCTGTGTCCTGCACACACCCTGCACCTGCTTTGGGTTTGGCATTTTTGGTTTCATATTCTTCCCCATGTTTAAAATAAACTCTAGCTTAATATTTTTTATTTACAGATGATCGTCCAAACACTTACGCATTCACGAAAGCATTAACAGAACATATAGTTGCGGAAAACCAAGCCTTCGTACCCACTGCTATTGTCAGACCTTCTTGCGGTAACTACATATAATTATATCCACTTCACTGATAAACCTTTTCGAAGAGGAAGTACACAACACACCTATGAGTCGCGTCCACATATAAGGAGGTCCAGGAATTAGTTCTCTACAGAGAGCGAACTGAGAAGAGTGTAGGTAGCTTGTGTGGTGTTAAGAAGAAGAGTGAAACCTTTTCGTGATCAAAACTACATGTGTGACGGTTTGATTCATCGATTTATTTTTCCCGCACTCTTGAGTTATTTTAGTTTCCAAACGCATTCAGTTAGTTTTATCAGGTAAAGACATAATTATTTTAGTTTCCAAACGCATTCAGTTAGTTTTACTGTCTACATTATATAGAATATAATAGAATGGAATATTCTTTATTCATCATTATCATCTTCATTCTCCTGCATCAATGCATGCAGTATGTCTTTTTCTCCATACATTTCTATTAGCTGGGCCGTCATCTCATCAGATATTCAACTCCTTTGTGGTAATATCCTTTCTCACAGTCCATCCATCTTTTCTTTGGTCTTCCTCTTCCCTTATTCTTATTATTGCACTTTAAAATCCGATGTAAGAACAATCTTATAAGTTATAAAATATCTTTGATTTGATCTTTGTAGCCTATTTTGAGCTCGTCTCTATCTTTGCCCTGGTCTATCGCGGTGTCTGGCATTTAATTGGACCCATTTGGTAGCCCAAAGACATCATCATCTGATATACGGCGATTTTAGGGGTCGGTCCCGTAGTAACAGGTTCATAAAAGACTATTTCTTTTCAGTGGCACCAATCAAGAACGATCCTATTAGAGGTTGGCTGGAGAATTGGTACGCGGCGACCGGATTGTCTGTATTTATAGGCAAGGGTCTCAACCGGGTGATCTATGGTCGTGAGAGCAACATTGTTGATCTGATTCCTGTAGACTACGTCATCAATTTAGCAATTATCGCTGGTGCAATGTGTAGCAAGTACGTTTAAATACTAGATTTATTGAGTGAAGAGATGAAGGCTAATAGAGATAGATGTATGGAAGAAAAAGATATACAACGTCGACAAAGTAAATTGAAATAAGGGCAGAAGGATAACTCTTATACAGCGAGATGATGTTTATGTTATGTAGATCAATAATCTAAACTGCCTCGATACCCTAGTGGGCGAAAGCGCTATGCTTGAGGTCCTGGGCTCGATTCCCAAGTCGATGCAAATTGGTAATGGGTTTTCTATGAAATTCTCAGTAGCAACTCGGAGTTTCGATTTGTGTCTTGCCTCTTATTACATGGGAACGTAAGTGCACCTCTGCGTATACCTTTGGGGAATACAGGCGTCATGGTATGATTTATATTTTAAGGTCTAAAGAGCTGAAGATCTACAATGTCTGCAGCAGTTCCATCAACCCACTTACTCTTGGAAAGTTATTCGCACCGTTCATCGCGGATAACGTCAAGCAGAAATCTTGTAAGTTCTTTTTTTTTCAATTATTCTGCCATACCAGACTACAGGCTACCATCCCAGGTTAAATTCCCAGGTTCAGCAAAGTATTATTGGGTTTTTCTGTGTAATTCTCAGTAGCAACTCGGATTTTGGAGTTATGCCATCGATAAGCTCGCCCCCTATTACATGGGACCTAAACATTTTGGCGAAATGTAGGTCTAAATTAGTTCACTTGTGCCCAACCCTGTAGGAAATACAGGCGTGATGGTATGTTATGATAAACTATTTCATAATTACCAAATCATATCCCAGCGCCTAAGATAAGTTTCATTTCTATTCTGTCTCTAGCAATAGGCTATTTACTATTTACTATTCTATTATTTACTAATTTATTATTATTCTCTTTATTTATTTTCATACACATTATTTGTATTTTTAAATATTTTTATAAAAAGCAGAAAATATAAAAACATTTAAAAATATAAAAAATAGTAGCCCACCGGCATCGGGAACAGAGTCCAAGCTACCGGTGGTCAGGGCTCCAGGGAAAGGAATCTCCTAACAATACGTGCCGTATCTAGGAGTACCGCTTTCTGTAATCAAGCCCTTGATCCAGCCACTCAACGAGAGCCTCCTTAGATGTTGGTCGAGACTCTTGGCTATTAAGCCATTGGCAGACACAACGATCGGTACAATGATCGCCGAACTCACCTCCCACATGTCGACAACCTCACGTGCCAAATCAAGATACTTTATTTCTTTATCTTTCTCGGCCTTCATGAGGTTCTCATCATGCGGGACGGTGATATCGACAATCATTGCACTACGCTCTAATCGGTCTATCACCACAATATCAGGCTTATTGGCAACAATAATCCTGTCTGTGATAATAGAGCGATCCCAGTACAATGTGGTATGATCATTTTCGAGAACTGGGTCGGGCACATACCTATAGTACGGTACCTCCGATTCCACAAGTTTGTATTTCAAAGCAAGTTGCTGGTGGATAATCCGGGCCACCAGGTTATGTCTGTGCAAGTACTCACCGTTAGCCAGACGCGAACAACCAGATATAATATGTCGGATAGACTCTCCCGGACGGTGGCATGCCCGACATATGTCAACCGTACCATCCTTCACTATATATTTCCTGTAGTTGTTAGTCATCATGACTTCATCCATAATTGCACAGATAAAACCTTCGGTTTCTCCGAAAAGATCTCCGAAGCGTAGCCAGGACACGGACGCTAACAGGTCTACTCCTGAATCATGGAGAGCCCGATAAAAGCGTCCGTGTAGCTCTTTGCTTTGCCATACCTCCTTGCGATCGTTTGTACTCAGTACTACGGGTTTGCGCCAGTTCTCTTTGCCTAAGGAGAGCGGGGTAAGTCCTTTGTCCACTTTAACCACATCTCGATGCATCCCCACTTCGATTTTTTGGAAATATTCTCGGAGACTGCACACCTCGCGATTGTGGAGGTTTTTGGCATTTAAAAAGCCTCGACCTCCACACTTTCGCGGGATGTACAGTCTCATTACCGACGAACGTGGGTGATGCATTCGATATGCGGTCAACAGTGTACGGACCTTCCTATCCAGGGCATCTAATTCTGTCTGAGTCCACTTGAGTATGCCAAATGAGTACATTAAGACTAGCATGACCCAACCATTGAAGGCACGCACCTTGTTTCCTCCTGACAAAAGACTTTTTAAGACTTTTGTCAGTCGGCCAAAGAAACGCTCCCTCAACGATTGCCTCATGTCAGCCTCGTTGATGCCAAGTGCCTCTGACATACCCAAGTATTTGTAAGTCTCCGTTGAGGCAAGTGATCTAAGTTGTATGGAATCCGAAAGTTGAATTCTCTCAGATTCCACAACTCGCCCTCGCTTTACATGCATAACTGCACATTTCTCCACACCGAATTCCATTCTAATGGAGTCACTAAAGGTTTCCGTAATCTTCAGTAACTCCATCAGATCCATATCAGAGGGAGAAAAGAGCTTGAGGTCATCCATGTAAAGAAGGTGGGATATAACTTGACCACCTCGCCTCAACCGGTAGCCTAGCCCTGACCTTTCTAATAGTGTACTAAGAGGGTTCAGGGCCAAGCAGAACCACAAAGGACTCAGACTGTCGCCCTGGAATATACCACGCTCAATCCTTATCGGTTCACTTATTCTTTGAATTTCTCGACATCCTGGATAGCGAAGAACTGTCCTCCATTGTCCCATACATGACAACAGGAAGGTGCGTAGAGTTGCATCTACTTTATACAACTCCAGCACCCTCATGAGCCATGTATGTGTCACTGAGTCGTAGGCCTTCTTATAATCTATCCAACATGTCGACAAATTCTTTCGAAGCCGGCGAACCTGTTGGCTTATGGTCATATCTATGAGGAGTAGCTCCTTAGTGCCACGGGACCCGTTCCTACATCCATTTTGAGACGCAGACATAATTGAATTTTGATCAATATGATTACAAATTTTTGCTCTCAAAATAGACGTAAGAAGCTTATAGACCGTCGGTAGACAAGTGATAGGTCTATAATTCTTGGGTTCCGTAGTACTACCAGACTTATGGAGCAGATGGGTGATTCCAGTAGTAAGGAATTGTGGTAGCGTCCCAGATTCTAAAGATGACTGAAATTGAGACGCTAAGCGAGCATGTGAACTACGTAGCCATTTTAACCAAAAATTGTGCAGTCCATCCTGTCCTGGAGCTTTCCAGTTTGACATAGGATGGACTGCACGGGCCACGTCTTGGGAGCTTATTAGAATTTCCTCCATAGTTGTTAGTGGTTCACACGCTCGCTCCACATCACATATCCAATCATCTTCAGTATGACTGACGGGAACTGACCAGATGTTACTCCAGAATGATTTCATAGCATCATCATCCGGCCAGCACGCGCCATTCACACCATCATCAGGACGCTCCCAATTCCTGTATACCCATCTTTGATCACTCTGAAACATGCGATTCTGGGAATACCGCTCCACACGTCTCTTATACCTACGGATACGGTTTGACCATGCATAAACCTTCTGCTTCAGGAAGTCGATGCGCTCCGTGACACAGGATATATAATCACGGGGGCTGATATCAGTCCCCGAGAATGCCTGTTTCACAAAGCGCATCACTCTAGGGCGAGTATTGCCCTCCCTGAAGCAGATTAACTTGCCAATAAGTGCTCTAGCTCCGTTGATACGCCGCTCAATTCTGCACTGCCAGGCCGGTACCGCAGGCTTCGGTCGTGTAGCTCCATTAGATTCTGGGAACTTTACTTGAGCTACACGACACGCAGCAACAGCCGCACAATATAGAATTGAATGGGTATCACGAAGGTCTTCACTGCTATCAAAATAATCTGTTAGCAGTGAATCCAGAGCACATACCAGCATTAAGTTCTATTATTATTATTATTACTATTACTAATTACTAATTAATAATAGTTATTATTACTAATTTACTATTCTATTACTATTATTTACTATTCTATTATTTAGTATTTTTTTTTTTTTTTTTTTTTTTAGTTTATTGGACAAACAAACAATATCACAATAACAAAGCTCTAAAAAGTATGATGTAATACATTATGGATGATTGTGACATCCACACCGTTTGTCACAAGTAGGTACACATAATTTTTTTTTTTACATGTTGAGAGAGGTAAATTAATACATGTGTTTACAAAGCAGGCCAAAAAAAAAAGAGAGGATACATATATCTATTGTGTCGAACTGTACAATATTTATCGTAGGCTGATTCGTGCATCGGTAATGCAGGTATTTAAGTTAAGCTTCTGAACAAAAGTCTTTTATAGGCACTCACACCATTTGCATTAATATCAATGTCACTGAAATTACAGTTGTAAGAATCTAGTAAACGGTAAATTGGCGAACGCTTACCCGCGTTAGTACGGGGTGTCCGTGTGGTAAATACTGGATAATTACGACAAGCTCGTGTATACAGTCTAGTGGGCACTTTGTAGTTAATGTCATTTACAATATCGATACAGTCATACCTATTATGGCAAATATCATACAGAAACATAGCTTGCATTTGAGTTCTTCTAGATTTTAAGTCTAAGAGCCTATACTTCCTTAGTAGTTGCGGGTAAGAAACATAGCTATGGCAGCATTTATAGTGCATACAACGCAAAAATTTCTTTTGAACTCTTTCTAGGCTGTCTGAGTATTTCATGTACAGTGGGTCCCAAATGCAAGTGGCATACTCCAACTGTGAGCGGATTAAGGTTTTATAAAGATGCAAATATGTGCATGGGCGAATGAAATCATTACTGGCTCGCAACACAAAGCCATACATTTTGTAAGCCTTACTGCAGATGTTATCAACATGTGCATCCAGCGTGAGCTTAGTGTCCAATGTGACTCCCAAATCGCGAATACTCTGTACTCTGTCTAAATAGTGGCCACCTATGGCATAAGCGAACGAGCCAAACGACTGTTTTCTAGTAAATGTTATAATTTTACATTTATCGAGACTAAGTTGCAGTTTGTTTTTTTTACAGTAGTTAGCAAATCGATGTAGGTCCTCCTGGAGCTCACACTGATCATTGGTGTTATGTATAGTACGGTAAATCTTTAAATCGTCTGCATATAGTAAAAATTTACAATGCTGGAAGCAGCTATGTATATCATTAATAAATAGGACGAACAGCAGGGGCCCCAGGATGGATCCTTGTGGTACTCCAGATGTTATGAGAACCGTGTTAGATTCATATCCGTTTATAACGACTCTTTGCGTTCTGTTTGTCACATATGATTTAAACCACCTCCAAAGATTACCGCGAATACCGTTGAAGGCAAGTTTTTCTAGTAAGATTTTGTGATCTACTCGGTCAAAAGCCTTGCGAAAATCAGTATAGATGCTATCCGTTTGCTTATTAGAGTCTAGATTATCAAACAATTCAGATGTGTAGGTAATAAGATTTGTGACAGTGGAGCGTTTACACACGAAACCGTGTTGCTGTGGCAGGATATTTTTATGCAATACCGGATAGATATTATTATGCACCAGTCTCTCTAAGAGCTTAGACAGAGTGGGAAGGATAGAGATTGGGCGATAGTTAGTTACATTACTTTTAGTGCCTCCTTTATGTATTGGTATTATTCTGGCTGATTTCCATACTGCGGGAAATGTTCCCTCCTTAAGACATTTATTGTATAAGATAAATAACGGCTTGTGTACGGCCACGGCAGTATTTTTAAAGAAGATAGGGGGGATGTTATCAAGTCCAGTTATTTATAATAGAATAGCTTGTAAGTAATATTTTAAGCGAAAACAGTTTTGATTTTATGTATATAATAGAATAGCTTGTAATTAATATTTAAGCGAAAACAGTTTTGATTTTATGTATATAATGTTGTGTGTGAGGGGCTCGTGGCTAAGTTATAGCAACGCTGATCAACCGATCTGCAAGGTTAAGCTACGCTTGCCGAGGTTAGTCTGTGGATGGGTGACCATTCTTAACACATCGAGACCCCTCCGTGCCTCGGAGAGCACGTAAAGCCGTCGGTCCCGGTTGTCATACGAACACCTATGACAATCGTTAGTGGTAGTCAGAATTCAAAAAAAAGCCTGACACCCAGTCTATCCTTCGAATATCGGTATTGCCCAGAAATTGGGTTGCGGAGGTCTGATGGCAGTCGCTTCGTGTAAAATACTGATATTCAGCCGCATCTGGTTAGACTGGAAGCCGACCCCAACATGGTTGGGAAAAGGCTAGGAAGATGATGAATGTTGTGTGTGTTCATAAGAGATTTTATACGTTTGCCGATAGTCACGCCTGACCAATTATTGCGAGCAAATCATTATTTCAACAATAGATTGATACTCCATAGATTGCAATGTCAACGAATGAGACTGAAAACCAATAGTTTATGGGTGTGTCTAATGTGGATTATCCATGGTACTGAACAAGTAACCATCGTAATATCGTTATTATACACTAATAACTTTATTACACGTGAATAACGCAGATGTAAAATTGACGATGCTGATAACAAATCAAGATAAGATAACGAGTCTCGTTTACAGCGTCATTCTCTCTCTCTTTTTAATACACAAAAGTGCCTTCGGTAGTTCTAGCTTTACTTTTATTTATTTAAATACAAGCTTACAGACGATACATCCAAAACACTTATATTTCAATTTGGAAAAACATAACAAAAACAAGACGAATTTAAGATATCAAGAAGACATTTAAAACTACTTACACATTATAATAACTAAGAAATAGATAAATACATTTACATATTTGATATTGCTTATCAGAGAAGATATACAGATCTATGTGCTGAGTCAACAGTAAATTAAGGAGCATGATTGCTCTGGCAGTAGGTGCTGCCGCACCTCGCCGTGTGCGCACTCCCGGGGGTAGTGTTATACCTAATCTATGGAGTATATAAATCTATGATTTCAACACACACAACAGTATTATAAGTAAATGGAACTCATTTAACCTTCTCATATAAGCACATGGCTGATGGCCATGTCCTAGCCCTAAGTGCATCTGATGGGTCTTCTACTCGTTTGTGGATAAAATATATAAAATTAAAAATTCTTTATTTAATCATGCTTATAATATTAAGCGGAGAAAAGATTTGAATAAAGTCGAGAGAGAAGGAGAGTTTCAATAGGTTTAATTATTTATTTATTAAATAGGTATGTTCTGGACCGGTTTCAAAAATTGTTTCAGCATTAGAAAACTACATCTTTCCTTCACAGGTTATAATTTACAAGACAACGCGCGCGAAGCCGCTGGCAGAAAGCTAATTCTTAAAATAAAAAAAATATATATGTTTCAGATTTCATGTTGCCTGGTTGGTATATGTTCACCAGTTATAAGTGGATGGTCACGCTTCTGACTATGCTGCAATTAATACCAGCATACTGTGCTGATGTTTATCAACGACTTATTGGGAAGAGACCAAGGTAAAGATTCGATAACTTAAACGCACTTACGCCTTTTTCCCATCGAGATAGTCAGAAAACATCGGATACAAGCGTCCATAGGCTACGGTAATTGCTTACCATCATCATCAACCCATATACTGTCCCACTGCTAGGTACGGGTCTCCTCTCAGTATGAGAGGGATTAGGCCATAGTCCTCCACGCTGCCCTAATGCGCACATGGCGTGGAGAATATCTCTCAGGCATGCAGGTTTCCTCACGATGTTTTCCTACACCGTTAAAGCGAGTGATAATTACGCACATGATTTCGGAAAGTCAGAGGTGCGTGCCTTGGATACGAACTCGAGATCTTTGACTTGGCAGTCCTGTGGTCATACCCCTAGGCTATCACTGCTTATCATCAGGAGGGCCGTATGATTGTTTTCTATCTTAGTGGTATAAAAAAACTAGATACCGCCATTTGCTACGATTTATGCGTACTCATTCTTTTGCTTCATACACGTTCATATATCTTGTCATGCATATGCACTGGCTGAGAGTACTACGCACCTAACCTTTTTATTATCATTATCATCACCATCATCATATCAGCCTACAGAGGTCAACTGCTGAACAAAAGCTTCCCCCGTAGACTTTCAGAGGAACCGATCCTGCCGACTGCGCCATGTATTGTTGTTGTCGTTAATATTATTATTAAAGTAAAACACATATTAGAGGGAATGGTGGTAATATTTTATTTGTGTTTTACTTTTAATTTACTTTACATTATTTTATGATAGTGCTACGCTACGCTCTATGATGTGAAGTGGGCTGTGTCAAATCTAATATTACATGACATTTGATTGACGTTGACAACTGACGTCTATCAAGTTGACATCTGTTACAATATGCCACCTACATTCAACGACTTCCAGCGGCCTTTATCAGGTCAATCCGTTCACCGATCCGACCTTGTTGATGGACTTTACAAAATAAAGATAAATAAATATCTACTATATAAAAATAAGTCGGGTTATCCTTCCTGACGCTATAACTCCAGAACGCACGAACCGATTTCCACGGTTTTGCATTCGTTGGAAAGGTCTCGGGCTCCGTGAGGTTTATAGCAAAGAAAAGACAGGAAAAATTTCAACAGAAAAGCGGGTTAAAAAGGTTATCAAGACCACGCGGGCGAAGCCGCTGGCGGAAAGCTAGTTTGAGATAATTTTGGACGATACTTTTTGCATATATATTCTACAAACTGAGCAGCCTAGAGGTTGTACGATCCGCAAAAAAATGCAGTTTTTAACTAAATTTTGAAAACATTATAGCACCGATATTTTTATTGGATTCTAAAGCATTGGGCATATCATTATTATTATTGTTTTAGGCATTTATTCATTTAATAAAAGCAATTTAAATATAATTTGGTTTATATGCAAAGACCTTCTCGGGTCACAAACTTTTGGTTAAAAAATGTTTTAATTGCGCTTCATTATAAAACTCACTTATTGACACCTATGCAATAACACCGTAACTAATATTTACAAGTATTATTAATTCAAAAGTGACTCTGTCTGTCTGTCGCCCTTTACGCCAAAACTACTGAACCGATTTTAATGGAATTTGGTACAGAGATAGTCTAGAGCCTGAGAAAAGGGTTTTAATGCGAAAAAAGGGAAGAAAGATGATATCCAGACCACGCAGGCGAAACGCCGCTGGTGGAAAGCTAGTACTGACTGCCGAAGGAAAGTTTTGTGTTTGACATGTATTTATGTATGTATGTCCGTTTCTATGTCCGTTTCTATGTCCGTTCATAACTACTCAACGGCTTCACCGATTTTGATAAATGATAGTCATTAGACTCGTCTTGATAAGACGAGTGTTACTGGGTACATACAATTTTAAAAGAAACAAAATGGCGGATTTTATACCCTAATGAGCAGAAAAAAAAATTGAGATCATCTGTGGGTGTCTTACAATTTTTTCATTTTGAATGATCATTTATTATAATCATCAACTTAAACGTGATCAAATTCTCAACAGGTACATGAAACTTAATTCTCTCGTCACGCAGACGCGAGAGGGCCTCGACTTCTTTACATCCAACTCCTGGGTAATGAAGGCAGAGAGAGTGAGAGAGCTATTCGCGTCTCTTTCCCCCGCCGACCAGCACATGTTACCTTGCGACCCCGCCACTATCAATTGGACAGAATATTTGCAAGATTACTGTCGGGGAGTCCGAGAATTTTTGGAGAAGAAATAATAGCGTCACCGGGAAGAGCAATTGACAGCACAGTGTTCTCGGTAGCTTAGGTACTTGGCTAAGTCCTGTGTACGTAGCCGGAGGCAGGGTTGAATCTAGCTTGCGGTCGAATTATACTTAATTGAAACTATTCTTTGAAGAAAAAAATAGTCAGTGTGAATTACCGTAGAGTTTCAGAAAATGTAAACAAAGTACTTATATTGATAATATAAAAACCTACCTGCGCGTGTGTTTCCTAATATATTTCAAAAGTACATACAACTATAGTCCGCGCAGAACTAGTTGGCCAGGCCTTATGTAGGGACGGGGGCGAGGCGTGAGACGGCGGGTTATTAAAACAAAAGCAAGCGCCCCCTTCTCTCCGTCCACCACGTGCAGGCGACCCAGCCCCGCCGTCCCGCCGCTCACATACCTAGGACGTATCCAACTAGTAATAAAGAAAGAAACAATGAAGTTATCAGCGTACGCACTAATTACGGTAAAAAAACCATATTGTTTGAAGGAGTCCAGTACATCAACCATGAGTTCCATCGCATTGCTTTCGATAGGTTTTTACGCATCGAAACGCAGTAATATCATAGCCGATTTTGGTTCCTTACGTAACCGCTAGAGGTTTGGTTTTCCATACAAATATTTTACGGCGTCGCTAGTGAGTTTAGTGAGAAAAACTCATGATTGAGATACTGGTTTTCAACTGGCTAGATTTCCGGACGATATAAAAGAATGCAGTAACATGATACAGTAATGCAACAACATTCAAAACTAAACTCAAAGAATATGTACGTACATTGTAATTTCTAATGCTCTGGAGCTAACTTGTACTGGTATTATTATCATACTTGTTTACTTTGTATATCGGACCATTATTAATATAATAATTAACTTATGAATATAAGCGCGGACTGTAAAGTATCTTTTATCTAAGTGCGAAACTCGAGAACGGCTGAACCGATTTGACTGATTTCTTTTTTGTTGTGTTTGATGAAGTCTGAGAGAAAGAATGCGCAGGGGTCACTATATTTAAATATAAATGAATGTTGGTAGGCGCATAACTTAAGAATGGCTGGACCAATTCGGTTTATTTATTTTTTTGTACCTATGTTCCTTAAGGTCCACGGAAGGTTTTAATACTATAAAAAAAAATGCACGGGGAAAAAGTTATCAAGACCACGCGGGCGAAGCCGCTGGCGGATAGCTAGTGATAAATAAATTTCTTTAAACCGAAGTATTAATGTCCTAAATGAAATTAATAAAACATTTGACTTTGAATTGAATTCTTTTTTTATTTAATTTCTCGATATTCTCAGCGTTAAATGTTACCTAACAATTAATTCGTTTTATTTAGGTATCGTCAATAGAATTTTAAATTCATTTGCTTTTAATGTACATAACTAAGAATTGAAATTGAAATTTCAATATACGTCATACTAAAACAAGTATACAATTCCAATTCAATGTCACAAAACAAAATATAGAACCAGGAGTTAAAAACACACAATCATAGTCAGTTTATTGGAAATAACGAAATGTTATAATATAACTTGTTTATAATAAAAAAATAATAAAAAAAAACTGTTTTTATTTTTTGGTAAAAAGTTGTATTTTTTTGCGGCTTATAGAAGTAAAAGTTATTTATTTACATTAATTTAACTAAGTCAGGTCCTAGTTCTCATGACGATAAATTCAATAAACCTAAACACGAGATAGCTGCTGTAAACGGATTTCCTTCATTTGTCTTCCGTATCCATCGTCAGATCAACTCCGTTAGGTATGTTGTTGGGACATCAAAACTATATAAAATATACGAGTGCCAACTTTTATAACAATCATAAAAAACATATTCAGTTACAAAAATTATAATTCTCTATTTTTCTTAGGGGTAAAATTTTTCTTTCAAATGACATGGCTAAATCGAGTTAGGGCGACTGCCTAAGCAATGTATAAACATTGAACTTAGTAATAATTAATGCTGAATAGCTGAATATTAGTATTTCGCATGATAAAAGTTTCGGAAACTTTTTAGATTGTGACAATTAAATATAACAATCCTCAGAACAAATTGTAAAAACTTCGACCTAATTCAAAAACGTCGGTACGAAATAATAAATGAACGTCATATCTAGAACGAGTCAGATGTCACATTTCTGACGTTTGAAGGTATGTAATTATCTACAAAAGTAGGTTTATTATCCACACTAGCTTCCCGCCAGCGGCTTCGCCCGCGTGGTCTTATAATTTTTTCCCCCGTTTTTGCATCATTTTTCATTACTACTCCGCTCCTATTAGTCGTAGCGTGATGATATATAGCCTATGTTACTCGGGGATAATGTAGCTTTCCAAAGGTGAAAGAATTTTTGAAATCGGTCCAGTAGTTTCGGAGCCTATTCATTACAAACAAACAAACAAACAAACAAACAAACAAATCTTTCCTCTTTATAATATTAGTATAGATTACCTATTTTCAACCGACTTCAATGTCAAACAATTTGAAAAAATCAAGTCAAAATCTTTTAACTACTTGATCAGTTCTCGAATGTTCTTTATGAATTGTAAGCTAACCTAACCTAGCAATAAATACCCCGTGTGGGCCGGGTCATAGAATAGGCCACCCCTTCTCTTCCTATGGGAGTCGTAAAAGGCGACTAAAGGATACTAGCCGGAACATGGGAAAATAAGATCTTCCCATCCATTTTGGCTCTGGCAACCGATACATGGCGGTATAACCATGAATTATGCTGGAATGCTCCCAAATGCCGAACCTGATAGTGGGCAGCAGTACTTTCAGCGAAAGCATTCCAGGAACTGCGGTCACCAACCCGCCTGCCAAGCGTGGTGACTACGGCAAACCTCTTCCTATGGGTGTCCCAAAATATCATGAGTAGCATCCCAGATTTACGGCCCTCAGTTCCCGGTAGCTGCACTATTCCTGGCCATGGTACCGGCCACGGTAACGGTGCAGTGGGGGGTGCTAAGAATCCCCGGGCGACGGTAGGGTACCAACCTCGTAACCTCAACCTGGCGACGTATAATGGACGCTCTCTGCGGCTGAACGAACACCTTGTTGAATTGAAAGTAGAGCTAAGTCGTATTAACTGGCACATCGTGGGACTATCGGAAATCCGGAGACAGGGTGAAGAAACGATAACCCTCGATAGTGGCCACTTACTCTACTTCCGAGAAGGACACCGACCATCCCAAGGTGGCGTCGGATTTATGGTCCACAAGTCACTGAAGAGCAACATTGTGGAACTAGGCAGTGTGTCAGCAAGGGCAATACCTTGTACTTAAAATAACAGAAAGGTACTCCTTGAAGATCATACGAGTGTATGCCCCAAGCGGGCAAAATATTTACCTATTCTGGTAGGGTTGGCACCGGAGCATAAAATCAAATAAACAAAACCAAAACGTTTTTTTATTTATTTCAGATTATAAAAAACACGTACCTATTTCAATGTAAAGCGCAGTCGGAGAAACGAAGTCACTTACAAGTTACGTGAGTTTGCGTTGGTGTGCATAACGCGGTTAATACCAGCACGTAGTTCACCCCAAAAATGTCAGGTTTTTATGATAGTACAAATACTTTGAAAACAATAGCATTTTGCTTTCACAAAAAATAGCGGCTATACATAAATACAAATAGTTTAAGAAAATTTTACATACAAATTTTACGTACAAAAACTAAGGTTTATATTTAGTTTTAGTAAGTACCTACCTAATTTACTAATATTTAGAAATATTTTAAGTTCCAAGGCAGCAATGAACAGTTTGGTGTCGCATTGTTTGCATTGTTATTACTTACATTTTTTTCGTTTTATTATAATACGAGTATAAGATTATGATAAGATATTACGCTACCTACTGTTGATCTTACACTTTACGGTTTATTATGTAGCTATTTGTGTTTTTTATAATCTAAAGTAGGTATGAAATTGAATTTGTTTCGTTGCTTAACGTATTTATTTATCTAAGTAGGTATATACCACATTATACCAATAAATTAAATAATTAAGTTTTTATACTTACTTTGTCGAGTCTTTTGGAAAACAAAAATATGATATGTTTTTATTCTTTCTCTTATTGTTCATACACACTGTACAGTACACCATATTTGCACTTTTTTTATTAAATATGAACATTGGAACAGGAGGGCTGAAAAATCACAATATTATGAATTGTGTACAGTTTTCGCCGTTACGCTGTACGTTTATTTATTTTAATCCTATATTTTTCTTTCTTTGATAAAAATATTGGATTAAAATAAATAAATCTAATATCTTTCTCCGAGTAAAATCAGTCTAGACGTATGCGCGCGCGCTGGTGGTAATAAAGTCAGGGTTACCAGCTAAGCGTATTATTAAATATTATTTTTTGCATATAAATATTTGTGTCCTGTGAAATTCGAATGCACGACCTTGTGTTCAGCATTCCGGTACTGGCACCACTAGACAACAGTCGTCGAAGATTTTCTATTCGACCCTTTTTCTTTGCGATCCTGTGTTTAGCTAATAATCCAATGATATAGTTTTATTTATATATTTAACATAGTTATGTTGCGCTAACCCTAGACCCTCCATTGAAAATTATGTAAATAAATAAAAAAAAACGGAATCATTGTATGAAAAATGTAAATATATAAGCACTTGGGAACCTTATTGTGTTTCAGTCGTTTGTTGTTGTGCCCGCGCCCATTTAAATTTGTGTCTCTATTTTTTTTTTATAAAATATTTCTTAAAAAAATATTGCAATGGTGACGTTGACATCAAAATCGTTAGATAATCCTTCGATTTCTAATTTCTACGCGGGAAAATCAGTGTTTATTACTGGTGGTACTGGATTCATCGGAAAGGTACCTACTTTGATTACTATCTTTAGATTTTTTTTTATACCACTGAGGTGGCAAACAAGCATACGGCCCGCCTGATGGTAAGCGGTTACCGTAGCCTATGGACGCTTGCAACACCAGGGGTATCACTCGCGCGTTGCCGACCCGAAAAGCCTCTTAGAGGTTTATGGAGGATACACTGCGCCGACAGTTTGAGGGAATATTCCTCTTACTGCCAGCGCAGGGAACCGTAGCTTAGGAACACAACACACCATAAAGTGTGTTATTTGGCTGCAGTTTTCTGTAAGGTGGAGATCTTCCCCAGATGAGCTGCTCCAGATTTGAGCCATAAATGCCTGTGCCTTACCTCTCGAAAGATTTGTATTATAAGGAGTAAATGATGTGTAATTAATTTAATTAACTGCTCTGATCGACTGCCTCATTGGTTAAGTAGGTAGTCAGCGACTGCTACACTAGAGGTCCTGGGTTTGATCCCCAGTTCGAGCAGTGCTGTTGGGTTTTCTGTGAAATTCCCAGTAGCAGCTCGGAGTCTCAATTTGTGCTCCGTTGATGGCATTAGGCTCGTCCCCTATTACATGGGACCTAAACATACCGGCGAAATTTGGGTGTACATTAGTACGCCTCTGCTGATCCCTTCGGGGAATATCTTAGGCATGTAGGTATGTTACTCGGCCCCCACGGCCTTAGTGTTTTGACCAGAAACAACTCAAAGTTGTGGCTTTCCATAATATTCTCCTATTTGTTTCATCTAATCTATAAAATTTTCTCCGCTTAAGAATGTTCTCTGTTTCTCTGGCAAGAGCTCATGCAAGCTGCCTGACTTTGAAAGATGAGTTGAAGGGGGTCAAGTCAACGCAAATTGCGTCTTAAAAGTTAGTCAACTTCCTCGGCGAAAATGGCGTCCCGTCGCGTCTAGCAAGTATAACAATTTTTATTTCTGTTACAGGTTTTCATAGAGAAACTTCTCTACTCCTGTCCTAATATTGACAAAATCTATATGCTCATACGAGAGAACAAGGGAATGTCCATCAGTGAGAGGAGAAAACATTTACTTAATAACCCGGTAACTATTATTTTTTCTCCGTTTACTGTTTTAGTAACAGTCTTACACACGCTGTTTTATTAACGTCATCTTGTTTCTGTATGTGAGTTTGTTGTCAGTGTACTAAGATATTCTTCTATATCGTTTCGCTCTTGGCAGAGCGGTCGTGGTCGTCATGGAGTAGCATTTTCGGAGGCAGATCTTAAGCGTCTCACGATATCTCACCATCGTTTTTTGTCGGAGGACATTCTAGTACACTCATGCAAGGGCCCACACACGATTTAATTTGGTCAGTCCATCGCATGGGTGACCTTCCGCGCGGTCTGGTGCCTTCCACCTTCCCCTGCCCGACGAGTCGCTCTATGGAGTGGTATTCCCGTTTCGACACGGGTCCAAAACTAAAACTTTAGATACGACACTGTACTGCAGAAGATAGACGCTGCTTGATGCCGAGTTCTTGGAGTATGGATACATTGATAAGGAATTCAGTCCACGATACTCCAAGCATTCTTCTACAGCACCACATTTCGAGAGCGTGTATTTTCTTAGAGATATACTAAGATATACTGGGTCTCATTAGCTATTCATTAGGTTAAGTGACGTCTCTGTGTGCGGCTTGTAGACATGTTGCAATTGGA
Organism: Acronicta psi; assembly: GCA_946251955.1. Taxonomy (NCBI): domain Eukaryota; kingdom Metazoa; phylum Arthropoda; class Insecta; order Lepidoptera; family Noctuidae; genus Acronicta; species Acronicta psi. The sequence goes on along the minus strand of OX276475.1, from coordinate 13,455,079 downwards.
CATACGAATCGATAAACGAATAGAAACAAAATGTATGGAAATTACATTAGTGACAGCCCGATTTGTCGAAAGCTTGTGTCATTTCCATACATTTTTTTCTATTCGATTGTCGATTCGGGTGTCGATTCAAATGTCAAATTGCAAGTTGTCTATAGAAAGTTGCTATGTAGTGTCAAAGGTGCGATACCCTTGGGTTGATCCTTCGATTTGGGAGCAACAATACATTACAAAAAATTAACAAGTTACTGCATTATTTATAAGAAAAAAATGTAAATATTTTTAATTAAATACTAATTAACTATTGTTTTCATACAATGAATACTTTGGTGTTAATATTATTTTATAAAATTTTCTTTGTTTTAGATTTTCAACAGACTCAAGGCCAAAGATTTGAAGAAAATAGTTGCAATCTCTGGTGATTTATCTAGTCCAGACTTAGGCATTTCAACGCACAATGAAAACATATTGTTGGAAAAGGTAAGTGTAATTTTTTTTTAACTGTCTTGTTGGTCTAGTGGTCCCAAGTGCGACTACTACGGTCCTGGGTTCGATTCCCGGGTCAAACAATCTTGTTGGATTTTTCTGTGAAATTCCCAGTATCACTGATCCCTAGGCTAATATTATAAATGCGGAAGTAACTCTGTCTGTCGCGCTTTTACGCCAAAACTACTGAACCGATTTAAATGAAATTCAGTGAACAGGTAGTCTAGAGCCCGAGAAAGGACAAAGGCTTTTTAATGCGAAAAAAGGGCTATAAGGGGTTGAAATAGGGGATGAAAGTGTAAGAAATACCCCAACCACGGAAGGGAAGCCAATGGCGGAAAGCTAGTTGCATCATAATTATTATTCATAAAATTAATAATTAATGACGACGGATAAAGAATTGACTGTAAAGAAAAAATAAACATTATGCATTATATTGTAGGTATCAGTCATAATACATTCAGCTGCCGCGGTGAAGTTTAACGAACCCCTTCCAATTGCGTGGAAGATGAATGTGGAAGGTACGCAGAAGGTACTGGCTTTAAGTCGCAAGATGAAACAGTTGGAGGTAAGTAAACATGATACATGATAGTTGACTGATTTTATTTTTATTCAAAACTAGCGACCAGGGCGCAGCTTTGCCTATCGTGGTGGATTTAAAGGTTATATAAAAAAAGAAAATAATAATAATTTTATGATGTTAGTAACTGTAGACACACAGTGCTTCCTCTCTCCTACATTGCTGTGCCCGACGGGGTCCATAATGAACAAAATAATTGTACTTTTTACCACCTAACAACTTACATTGCGGAATGCAATAAATATTGAGTATTGAGTATTGAGGAGGTCATCAAAACCCCATACAACTCAGCCCAAATTTGTACCGGAGGTAAATGACAGCTGTCAAGTTGATAGTTTTTACAATGAAATCACTATGAAACTGATAATAATCTTCTTCTTCTTATTTATTTATGGCAATTAGTGTCGATGTCGACAATTCTGCCAATGTCAAAGTGGATAGGTACATTGCCGCAATGGCGTGCGTTTGACATTCCGAAACTGTCACTGACAGTTTTAGTATGAAATCATTACGAAACAGATAATACTGCGATGAAATGGCATGATTTTTCTCAAATTAAAAGTTTTTTTCTCTACCCCCAGTCTAAAAAAAAGAATGACTAGAGTTATAACCAGCGTAATACAGAGTATTTTTTCCAATAAGTGTACCTTCGGTACCTCATTGGGCCGATTTCGATGACCTCCTTTACATAAACCTTGTCCTGATAATAACGGACACAACAAAAAAATAATTATTCTATTTGGTGCAGTTGTTCGTAAGTTGTGCACAAACAAAAAAAAATAGGTTAAAACATTTCGGTGATTCATTTTTATATAGACTAGCGACTCGTGCGCAGCTTCCCTTGCGTTTCCCTGTTTTTACAATTTTTCTCGTTTCTTCTTATTTTTCCTCTCTCCTTAGGAACTTTCATCAAACAAAACAAAAAAGAAATCAGCCAAATCGGTTCAGCCATTCTCGTGTTTTGCGCTTAGCCATTTGAAGGATTAATTATTCTTATGGCTTCTTAAAAAAGTTAACTTAAAATTGAACCCGAAATACACGCATAAAATTAAAATCAGTTTAAAAATAAGGAAATTGTATGCATTTGAATTTTATGCTCAGAAAGAGAGCGTTGTGATGTCACATTGCTATATAAATTCAAAATTCAGAAGTCCCTCTCAATAATTATCATAGAACTTTATGATTCTTGAAAGGTAACTGTATTTCCCCAGGTCTTCATTCACGTATCCACGGCGTACGCCAACTTAAATAGAGAAGTAGTCGATGAAATAATGTATCCTCCACCAGCTGACATCAATGAAGTGTACCAGTATATCAAGGAAGGAGTCACTGAGGAGCAGACGAAGAAAATATTGAGTAAGAACTTCTTTGAACAAGAGTAATTAGTAAAACTGTCAATAGAACGGAATGGAACGAAGAACACAAGTTCAAACCCTGCCGGATATCGTTTTTTCTTTAAAAATAATAAGCATTTGTTAATGATCAATACAATAGAAATAATTATTAATATTAAAAAGGCACGAGATAAGAGTGTATGGAAAGACCTGGGGGAGGCCTTTGCCCAGCAGTGGGACAGCAATGTAATGCGCAAAAAAAAAGGTAAGGCAACATCGTTTGGTCTTGAAATAACAGTAAAGTAAGTCGTGTCGGTTGAACGACATATTAATATATTATGTCATCAATAGATGTCGCTGGCGTGTTATCCGATTTATAAAGAAACAAACAAGATGTCATGTTTAATACCACCAAAGACACGTAATGCACTACTTTGAAATATCTTTCAAATCAGTGGTCTCGAAAGAGTTCGTCCTTTTTTACCTGACAGTGACCACGTGTCAGCCTTCTTTAAAAAATAATAAAACCACCATTCTCATTTTCAGATGGATACCCAAACACTTATTCGTTCACGAAAGCGCTGGTCGAATCACTGGTTGCGAAGAACCAAGCCTTCGTACCCACGATTATCGTGAGACCCTCAATTGGTAACCTTTTTCTTTCAATGGGTCTTAACATCATCATTCATCAGTCTTGATGGTATTTTTACTTTGTTGCAGTGACGGCAATTAAAGATACTCCTATTAGAGGTTGGCTGGAGACCTGGTATGGAGCAACTGGCCTCTCTATACTCACGGTCAGGGGTTTCAATCGGGTGATCTTTGGTGATGAGACCAATACACTTGACATGATCCCCGTGGATTACGTTGCCAATTTGATGATTATTGCTGGTGCGAGAAGTAGCGGGTATGTAGGATCTTCTTTAGCATTGTGTTGTACATGCTTCCTATTTCCCATTTCACACATTCCTATTTCTCCATTTTCCCATTTCTCACAATTGACTTCTAGGAAGGCTACTTTATGTTAATAACTAACTTTTCGCCAGCGGCTTCACCTTCGTGGTCTGAGTATTGCTTATATCTTTCATTCCCTATTTCAACCTCTTACAGACCTTTTTCGCTTAAAAAGTAGTGTTCCTTCTCAAGCTCTAGACTATCTGCGTACCATTTAATTTAAAACGGTTCAGTAGTTTTGGCGTGAAAGTGCGACAGATAAACAGACAGACAGACAGACATTCGCATTTATAATATTAGTAAGGATGTTGCTATTCCCCCGTCGGTTTTAAAAACACACTATAAATTACTTAAAGTCGATTGTCTTTTATAAGTTACTAGCTTCCCGCCAGCGGCTTCGCCCGCGTGATATGTTATTAAACATATAAACCTTCCTCTTCAATCACTCTATCTATTAAAAAAACCGCATCAAAATCCGTTGCGTAGTTTTAAAGATTTAAGCATACATAGGGATATAGGGACAGAGAAAGCGACTTTGTTTTATACTATGTAGTGATATTCTTGAAACCAAATTTCAGGTCTAGCGAGCTGAATATCTACAATTGCTGCAGCAGTTCCTGTAACCCCATCACTCTTGAAAAGGTTTTCGAGCTGTTTCTCGCTGAAACCATAAAGCACACCCCACGTGAGTTATAAAATGGTTTTTTGAAAGTTCTTGAGCAGCTGGATAATAAATGATTATATTGACAGCAATAAATGCTCATCATTAATACCGTATAAGTCCGCTGCTGGACGTAGGACTCTTGTAGTGAACGCCAAAATAATAATGCTCTGGCGTTTGACAGCATTTGATTAATTTTCCTGGATATTAAAATAATACTTGTTCACGTTTGAAGTTTTGTTTTAAAGTACATAATTTGTTTGTTTTAGTTACTTTTATTTTATTTTGCATAAACAAATGCTGAATCATATCTCTGAACACAACGAACGGTTTGAACCCTGCCTGAGATCGTATGTTTCTTGAACATTCTTATATCACGGCCGATACAACACGAATAAATAACGAAGTAGGTATTTATTCTTGTACTCTGACAGTGATATCTTTAGAGCATTGGAATAGCTCTAAGTTTTAGGACGACAAAGCTATTTCTTGGCGACTACGGTCTTGAAGTTTTCGCATTTATTTACAATATCTTGGTATTAAAATATGTATTGAAATATGTATTGTTTTTCAGAGTCCGTTCCCAGGTTAATACCAGGTTGGTGTATATACACTAGGAATAAATGGATGGTCACAGTTATAACTATAGTGTTCCAATTAATACCAGCTTATTTAGCCGACATTCGTCGACGACTGATTGGGAAAAATCCACGGTAAGAATAGGGCTTACTCATTCTCACGCGATGGTCGTAATGAATATTTTAGATGCAATAGCCATCACATATAGGGAAAAGGAAGGCAAGTGTGGTTTTTTGTTTGGAAGGAGTCCGACATACCCTGCTTCCTGATCCTAGTGAGCAATCTTACACATCAACCTGCATAGCTCTAACAAAACTGTTACAAGATTAAAAACCATGACAATACCCTGTGTGAGGATACACGTCTCAGAATACAATGGCGCCATTCAGATTCTAGATTAGCATCTCAAGGGGCGAGACAAGGTCTGACTTCCTTGGTGGTGACACCGCTTAGGATCTGGTTGGGTAACGACCATTCTAAGATTGGAGTCAGTCATAAAGTACCTTTGTGTGTGTTTGAGAGTCAGTTTCCCCTCTCGATTGCTGCGGCTCTGGTAATCTGCTATCGGCAAGGCATTAGCAACGACTTTGGTGTTGCAGGTGTTCATGGCCATACATACTTACCATCGTTACCAAGATACACTGCGCATCCAGTTTTATCAGTTTTTTTTATACCACTAAGGTGGCAAACAAGCATACGGCCCGCCTGATGATAGGCGATTACCGTAGCCTATGGACGCTTGCAACACCAGGAGTCACTCAACCAACCCTAAAAACCTCTTAGAGATTTATGGAGGGGTCACTGTGCTGACAGTTTGAGGGAATATTCCTCTTGCTGCCAGCGCAGGGAACCCTAGCTTAGAAGGAGCAACTAAGAAGAACCAAAGAAGAAGAAGATAGATAGATAGAAGAACAAACGGCTCTGACTCTGTGTTGGACCTACCAAATGATAATAATCTACTTGTCTAAACAGGTACATGAAGCTCTATTCGCTGGCCACGCAGGTGCGAGGAGTAGTCGACTTCTTTACATTCCGATCCTGGGAGATGAGGGGGGAGAGAGTGAGAGAGCTATTCGCATCTCTTTCCCCCGCTGACCAGCTCATGTTCCCCTGCGATCCTGCCACTATCAATTGGAGTGACTACGTAAAAGATTACTACTGGGGAGTCAGACAGTTGGAAAATAAAAAATGACTTTATTACGCTTATTTTTTCTTTCATACCTGAAATACATACAATTACTTGTATTCCGGCGTTTCTTTTTTCTTTTTTTCTTTCTTCTCAGGAGTCATCTGTAGGAAATGTGGACGCCTTGATCGGTTTACTTGTATAAGTGATTTTAAAAGAGCCGAATTATAAAATATTAGCTATTGCCCGTGACTTTGACAGCATGGAATAGCTTCTTTGGGAATAAATATATTGTAGTTGTAGTAAGCATAGATAGATTTGTTTATTTGTTTTGACCTTCATTAATGTATCAACTTTCATCCCCTATTTCACCCTCTTTTTTAAAAGTTTTCGAGATTATAGCGAAAACAATGGTTTTGGATCAGGCGATTTTAATAATTGATATTATTTTACACTAAGGGCCTATTTCACCACCTCCTAAAACAGGTCGTAATTCTAATAACCCAATGTCACTTTGAAAAAGGAGATTTGATAACATTATCAAAAATATACGAGCAACAACTATTTAAGTACTTAATTGTTTCATTATTAATTTAAACTTTTAATTATTACAAAGATCTGCTAAGGCACCAACTATTATAATAACCTACATTTCAGTACAGTTGCGCCGTACCTACATCATTTTTAAATTGGTTGAATGATTAAATCTTGGGCTTTTCATAAAAGTACTAAAAATCTAACTAACATAAAAACTACTGAATTTCGCTAAAACATTTGGTGGCTTAATTTTTTGCATTTAAACCCTACTATGGTGTCCTGCTAGGTACACGTCGAATTACAAGTAACCCTTTAAATTTTCATTGCGAGCAATCAATAGAGTAGGTAACACTTACTTGAGGCTACTGTTATTACAGCTACAGGCTACAGTATATTAGACACAAACATTTGACCAGTGGCATAAAATAAAATATAAGTTTGTTCGCTGTTACCTTTTGTTTATAACTGCTTTTTTACAACTACAAAACAGTATTCTACTACTAACGTACTGACGTCTATTTTCCTATAGAATTTAAGTAAAATATTCATTAGCAACACAAGATATTTATTCCATCTACACGAACGCCAGACCTTCGTCTAGTTGAGACACTTAATATATCGGTATGTCCGTATTCTGGCTACTACTTTATTTAGCCCAATTTGTCCAGCAGTGGGACGGTCAATGGGTTGTTGATGATGAAGATATAAGCTGTCTCTATTCTAAATTCTTCCATTCATTGCAATAATGAAGTAGGTAATAAACATCCAAACATACTTTTACATTTTGGATTTGTTGTATAGAATACGGACATCATCATCATCATCTTCCTGTATTCGTCCACTGCTGGACGTAGGCCTCTCCTAGTGAACGCTACAGAGCCCGATATTCGGCTTTCCTCATCCAGTCGCTGCCAGTTGCCACGCGAGTCGTCAGTCCCCCTGGCCGGCGGGCGTCCTACACTATGCTTGCCTAGATGTGGTCTCCACTCGAGAACTCGTTTGCTCCAACGCTTGACGCTTCTCCGAGAGATGTGACCGGCCCATTGCCACTTCAGCTTGCTAATCCTTTGAGCAATATCGGTATCTTTGGTTCTCTGAATACGGACGTAATACGATCGAAATCGGGCAGACGACGGGCCCATCGTCGTAATACATCAACACATTTATTTATTTATATATACTTTATTGTACACCAATAAAAACACATAAAAAGGACACAAACGATTTTTTAAATATACAAGTGGCGGCCTTGTCGCTAACTGCAATTTCTTCCAGGCAACCTTGGGATGGAAATATTTGCACTGAACGAAATAAATAGGTTAGTCAATGGTGCAGAATTTAAAGTAAGAGATTTTTTTATAAATACATCATCATAAATTTAAGAGCTCAGCTCTTGTCGGTGGAGCAATCGCCACTGTTCTCGATCTTCTGCCTTTCGTTTTACCTCTTGATACGACTCGCTCCTCACTTTTTCCTTCACTTGCTCTATAAAACTTCGTCTGGGTCTTCCCCTTCCTCTTTTTCCTTCGATTTTCCCTTCTAGTATAAATACATATGCATTCAAATATATACCTAATTCATATAACATACATAATATAATGTATATTAAAATATTTTTAATAACTATACAAAATATCGAGAGGAGCGGATCGACTACGATGATGTAGAGACAAGGCTAAGGGGACAAGTAATGATCTTTTACAAGCCTTTTGAATACTGGCAGTGATTGCGCACGTCTGATCGGCACTGGCAGCGCATTCCACAATCTGGCAGCCTGCACTGAGAAAGACTTGTCGTAAAAAGAAGTGGAGTGCATCTTAAGTCTCAGGTTATCCGATGACCGTAAGAATCGTGTGTGGGAGTCACCAAAGAACTCGAAGCGTTTTTTAAGATAGAATGGTAGTAGTAATAGTAGGTAGAAGGTTGAAAAAGCACATTGTAAAGTAGTGAGAGAATATGAGCATTCCGGCGAAGTCACATTGGACCTATCTCACACGAGTTTATGTATACCATCGTATAATGTGTCTGCCTACAACGATACCCCACACACTCTATGGAGAGCTCGCGGTAGCTTAGCAGTCAAAGCGTCTGGTGTACCGAACCAGAAGACGCAGGGTCGAATCCTGCGCGTCAGCCGATTTTTTCCTTCATTAAAATAACTAATAACCTAACCTAACCTAAATTAAAAATTTAGCAAACCCCCGACACGAAATGTAATTTGCCATTTTTTGGTGGCGGCCATCTTGGATTTGAAATTTATTATAGTGTATAGTATTCTCCTAGTTAAGCCCTTTCATTTGATACCCATATTGAGAGAATTGTCAAAAAATATGGAATTCGCTATTTTGTGGCGGTTGCCATCTAGGACCGATTTTCATCAAACATAGCTAAGAACACTCCCGACTAATTCACCTTTCATATAAAAAAAACTAAATCAAAATCGGTTCATCCGTTCGTTAGCTACGATGCCACAGACACACACACACACACACACACACACACACACACACACACACACACACACACACACACACAGACACGTCAAACTTATAACACCCCGTCGTTTTTGCGTCGGGGGTTAAAAAAAAATTATGTTACGTGTAGAACTTACAGGTCTTATGTACAATATTAAGTACACCATCATCAACACATTAACCGTCCCACTGCTGCATGTAAATAATATATTACCCCCAGGTTAAGACTTTGTCGACCATTGTTTCTCAACCTGGGAAACAATTCTAGATTTCTAGAGTGATTAAAAGCAAATTTATTTATTTAGAAATATTATTTATTTGCGCTATGCGCGAGTTGGTAGTAAAAAAAACAGGGTTGCCAAGTGCTGCCTAATTTGTTATTACAAGCTTTAATTCAACTTGCGGTGTTCATTTTTTTTTAATTAGCTTAAATAAAGGTAAACCATTCGTGATGACACAAGCTGTCAACAAAGCGGGCTGTCACTAATGCCATTTTCATACATTTTCTTTCTATTCGAATGTCAAATTGCAACTTGTCTAGTGAACAAGGGGTTCACTTTGGTTTAGAGAAGACCATTTTGTGACCAAGTTCGGGGGTGTCATTGTGACATGCAGTCCGCCCGGTCCTTATATACGTAGTAATATATAAGACAATGCCCTTAGTATTGTGATTTTCTTTACAATTTGTTGTTGATTTTTTTCTATGGACAACCGGTCTGAAACACCAAGACAAAAAAAACTAGTCTAGCTAAACTAACACAAAATTTTAGCTTTGTTAAAACTGACACAATAAATTGAGGACGGAAGAAAAACTTGTGATAACCCTAGCTTGGCATTGAAAAATGAAATAAAATAATTATTGTAATAAATCTGTCAAATGAAGAAAAATCAAGTAATTATATATATGACCTGACCTGACATATTATAGATACATCTTGCTGAGTTTCAGTCATTTACGTAAACTGTGCTCCTAATTTTGTGTTAAAATATTAAAATGGTTCCGTTCGAGTCAAGAGAATTTGAAAATCTTTCAATCCCCAATTTTTATGCGGGAAAATCTGTATTCATTACAGGTGGTACTGGATTCATCGGGAAGGTAAGTATTGTTTTCTAAACGACGTAAAACCGGAGGTTATATATATATTATGTTCGGCTGTATGTATGTTTATATTTAAAATACTAGCTTTTGTCCGCGGCTCTCGTGGATGTAGAAACAATGTTAAAATTAGAAATTGATCCTGAAGAAGAGAAAAACAAAAAGAGTTCCCTTCTTTTTATTAGAACGCATACTACACAGAGGTCAAGCTCTATCCTTGGATCCTTTTTTTTATTATTTTGTTCGCGGCTATCGTGTCACTTTGAACCTGATGGGTCTATTGTGTTCGCCGCTTAATGAAATTTAGAGTTCACCACTGCGGCTGACATAAACTGCAGGATTTGTTTAGGGATAAGCTCCTTAATTTCACCAAGGTTTAAAGTGTGTTTCCCTAGACGAGCACTCATCCCTGGATTCATAGTTGTACGTATTTCCTCTGTTGAGATATCTTATGATGAAAAATTTAGTCACCATTCCTTTATATACATATACAATAATTATGTTAAAAAACCCTGTCCAAACCGAAAGGGGTATATAGGTATACCGATCACATTACCAAAAAAATAAAATAGTCATAACAGTAAGGCTGTTAATGAAGTTTTAAATTCACGATTTTTGTACAAAAATTTCCAAATTTACCCAAAATCTAGCAATTTTCTTAAATGTGACAACACTATCACCTGCCGTGGTATATTAGGCACCTGTGACGATTGCCCTTGTAGCTATTTGTCTAAGTTTCATTGTTTTATAAAAAAATATTCACTTTTATTCGAAATATTTCAGTAACAGTTTTCAAGTAAAAAATTACTTGAAAACTGAAAAGGATTACATAAAATGTAATCTAATATCGATACCTAATACTACCTTCACGGGTCGGACAGGGTTTTCTTAACACATTGTATATTAGATAACAATAATGGTACTCATAATACGAATATATCTATTGCAGGTTTTAATTGAGAGACTTCTGTACACCTGTCCTGATATTGACAAAATCTATATGCTCCTACGAGAGAAGAAGGGAGTGTCCATCAGTGAAAGGACAAAACAGTTATTTAATGACCCGGTAACAGAAATATATTTTCTTAGGCGCCTTCATTGTAAACTGGGCCAGTAGACAAGTTACTATTTCATATACGAATCAACAAACGAATAAGAACAAAATGTATATGGAAATAACGCAATCGTTCGACAAATCAGGCTGTCACTAATTTAATGTCATTTTCATACATTTTCTTTCTATTCCTTTGTTGAAATTCAACTCAAATTGCAACTTTTCTAGAACCCTCCTCGTAACAATAGTAGTAAAAATCTATACTATTTATTACGATGTTTTTTGGCGTTGATCAATGGTCTAGTTTCACCTATTTTCAAAGTATGTATTCCAGGAATAGCAATTGACGTATTCCACGAATAGCAATTATCAATATTTTGGTCTATTCTGGTTAATTGCGATTCGTGGACTATATTTTTATAATAAACTAGCTTTCCGCCAGCGATTCGCTTGCGTGGTCTGGATATTTCTTATATGTTTCAACCCCTTACAGCCAGTTTTATCCCATTAAAAAGTAGCCTATGTCCTTTCGCAGGCTCTAGACTATCTATGTACCAAATTTCATTTAAATCGGTTCAGTAGTTTTGGGATGAAAGCGTGACAAACAGACAGACAGAGTTACTTTCGCATTTATAATATTAGTCAGGAAGTAAGGATTCTGTTATCCAGCAAAATATTGTATTCGAAACAGATTTTTGTAAAACGTATTTATACGGAATATTAAATAAACTTTGAAATAAAACTACTTTTTAGGGATTTTATTGCATCATTGATTATGTTATTCCACGAATGGCAATTTTATCATTGTAGCTACTATTATATTACTATATATTATAGTGCTGAAAACTGCAATAAAATCCGTTGCGTGTTTTAAAAGATCTAAGCACACAAGCTGCGGGAGCAACTCTGTTTTATATTAAGTAGTATTTTATTAATGCAATGTTTATTAAGATGCAAATGCTGTTCACTGCCTAATTTTTTTGTCAAATGTAGTTACTTAATCGAGGTTCCACCTGAGTACCTACAAAACTCGGAATACATTGTGATAAGATCTCTAACAACATAGCCTTATGTTACAATAATAATAGGAAGCTTCGGGCGAAGCAATATTATAATTAAATCAACTATTATTTATAAAAATGAAAATTATTGTGAGAAAAGAAAGATATCATAATTAGCTATTGTTTCGTAAAATCTAAGAATAATTTTATTGTTTTAGCTATTTGGGACACTCAAGAGCGAAAGACCGAAAGATTTTAAGAAAATAGTTGTTATATCTGGTGATATAACTAAACACGACTTAGGAATTACAGTTGATGATGAACACATATTATTCGACAAGGTAAGGGAAGCTAAAGAACCATAACCCCTTTCATTCTGAGAGAGATTCTGTCCAACAGTGGGACAGTTAATGCGTTGATAATGTTGAAGGTAAGTAAGTAGTTTTTTTTGGACCGGACTACATAAGATATTCTAGTGGTCGCAAATACAGTTGCTGATCGTAGGAACTTGGGTTTTGCTTGCCAACAATAATCTGTATAAATAAAAATGAATCACTAAATGTGTTGCTAAACGCAAAACTCTCTCTCTCTCTGATTTTGCTGTTTTCTTTTTTGTTGTGTTTGATGAAGTTCTTAGAAGGTTCTTGGAAAGAAAATACCAAGAAAAAAGTAAAAACAGGCAAACGTAGGCAAAGCTGCGTACTGGTCAATAGTTTCTAATAAGTTCAATCATCTTTTGTAGTTTTTTGCAAAGAACATTAATTAACTCATCAATAGCTGACCTGACAGATACAAAAGTCTTTCGGGAATCCTAATTTTTGGACCATTACTATACTAATGTACACCCGGTTCGCCGGTAAGTTTAGGTCCCATGTAATAGAGGAGGACGATACTATTGCCATCAATCGGGCACAAATCCAGACTCCGAAATGTTACAGGGAATTTCACAGAAAAATCTAACAACACTGCATGATCCAGAATCTTCGAAAATATACCAATCTGGCTTACATTGTAGGTATCGGTAATAATACATTTGGCTGCTACAGTGAAGTTCAACGAGCCTCTTCCAGTTGCGTGGAACATAAACGTGGAAGGCACACGGAAGCTACTGGCTTTAGGTCGCAGGATGAAACACTTGGAGGTAAAAAATATTAACTAGATACATACATTCACGCTTTTTCCCACAGGGGCAGGCAGAAACTTTAGGCCACCACTTGCTACTGTTCTTGAGGACTTCTTTAGCTTCCCATGTTTATCTTGTCATATACGCGCCGGTTGTGCACCTTACCTTTTTGAAGGCCCTCACCAATAAGGTGGTTTATTCGATTTATCCGGTAAATCCTTTTTGTCAATTTCGGTTCAACTATTCTGTCGACATGCATAATCATCTCAACATTTTTTTCTCTATATGTTTAAGCCGCAACGTATCCTTATCACACTATTTCTCAGTCTATCATTCCGAGTTACACCGCACATACTTCACAAGGAACGAAAAACAATCACTAAAATCAAGTGAACCCCTTTTTACTCGTACACTCTATAACTAAACATCTGAATAATCTACTATCTCAGGTCTTCGTTCATATATCAACGGCATACAGCAACACAAATAGAAAAGTCGTTGAAGAAATCCTGTATCCTCCACCAGCTGACATCAATGAAGTGTACCAGTATGTCAAGGAAGGAGTCACTGAGGAGCAGACGAAGAAATTATTGAGTAAGAACTTTTTACTCCTAGTTTTTGTGGCTTAGCATTACCCCATGCCTGGTTACACATTCGTTCAAAATTCTTAAATGTGTATTTAAACATAATTTTGTGAACCGTGAAAAGCGCTGTGGACTACAATATTGTTAAAATGTTATGTTTGTAAACTTTCTCCATTTATTTACAGATGGGTACCCAAACACTTATACATTCTCGAAAGCGCTAGCCGAACAAGTGGTTGCGGAGAACCAAGCCTTTGTGCCCACGATTATTGTGAGACCCTCGATTGGTAACTACTATCCTTTTAAAACCCACTCCATTTTCAGTCAAGTCATTAGCCTGATTAGCAAACCTTCGGTTTCAGTGTCTGCGGTCAAGGATGCTCCAATTAGAGGTTGGCTGGACAATTGGTTTGGGGCAACCGGTTTGTCTGTTTTCACAGCAAGTGGTCTCAACCGGGTGATCTATGGTGAAGGGCGCAACAGCCTCGATCTGGTGCCAGTAGACTACGTCGCCAACTTGGTGATTATCGCTGGAGCGACGAGTAGCAAGTAAGTAGGCATAAATATGGGTCGAGAGCACGTGAACGCTTTACTAAAAAGTGTGTGTTTATTAAAAATAATCAATTTTAGGTCTCGCAAGCTGAAAGTCTATAATTGCTGCAGTAGTTCTTGCAACCCCATCATTTTAAGGCAGATTGTCGAGTTGTTCTGCGAGGAAATCGTCAAGAATGACTCGCGTGAGTTTTTACTATAATATTAAATTAACATTTAGTACTCTGTCAGCTGTCCGTGTGTCTCTTACCCGCGTCATAAATGTGATGATTTTCCCTGAGGGTAAATTAATAACTCCAATTCAAATTAATGTTTGGGTGTGCATCGTCTAAAAGGTTTTGCTGGTCAGGTGACAAATCTCTACCTACTCTAACTTATAGCATTGAGTGACATCCTTTATGATAATATTGAAGATGGTGGGACCAAGACGTGAGCCCTGGGGAACTCTGGCTATCACTGTAGTGGGGTCCGATTAATGGTTATTATTATAATAATTCAAGATACTGTAATGTTCATAAAATTCTAAATATGCTCCCAACTCCAAAATAGTCGGTGTTCAGTGTCCACATATGGATGAATTTGTCTCCAGAAGGGCTGATCCAGAAACTCGAACCCTGGGCTAAAAACGTTTCGTACTCTTGATGTGACTGTCCGAATATAATATGTCACGGGCATTTTACTCAAAGAAAGTCAATGCACCTACCTATTTATGATAAAAATGATTTTGATCTGATATAAATTTCAAGACAGTTTTTCTTATAATTCAACTGTCACCTCGGTGTTTCAGCGGCAGGGTATATCGGGGTTGTACCGTGATAAATATACGTGCCGCCCTTTTGGTTATTGGTCAGGTCGGGTTGCGGAGTCCCCAAGTCAGTCACCCGCAGGTTACAGATCGTAAAGGGGTAATTTTTCGATTATAATTTCATGGCATGAACGAAAACTCCCAACAAGATGACTGATAGCCCGCCTGGTGCCTGCCGGTGCCCCAAACATAAATAGTATAGCTCCCAGCCTTGCAGTTATGGCGTTCGAAGAACTTAACCTAAAAACTGTTGCTCTTAAATTATAAATTATTTTTCAGGGACTATGCCATTGCCAGGTTGGTGTATATACACTAAATACAAGTGGATGGTCACACTTTGGACTATATTGTTCCAGTTAATACCAGCATACTTTGCTGATGTTTATCAAAGTCTAATTGGAAAAACCCCACGGTAAGAATATGGAGGCACTTGATGCATTGAATGTATCTTTTACAAAGTGAAAAGAAAAAAATGCAGTATTTCCGTTTGAGCATCTATTTCTAGAGCATCTGTTTTTTAATTGCCATTTGAAAAAATACTATGTGCTCAATGCATTGGCTGCTCTAAAAGTGATGGTCAAACGAGACTATTCCAAAAATTTTGTTTTTAAAAGAAAGAAAAACATTTATTTAAATGTTATTCTAAAACTGGAAAGACACTCCATGTGGCTTTTTTAAATTTCAGCAATTTTATTCCAGTTCTCACTGAATTTTAATTTAAATATTTGACTTTGTATATGGTCCAAATTATAATCACTAATGAATTTGTCTTAACAGGTACATGAAGCTCTATTCCCTGGTCACGCAAACGCGAGCAGCACTCGACTTCTTTACATTTCATTCCTGGGAGATGAAGGCGGAGAGAGTGAGAGAGCTATTCGCGTCTCTTTCCCCCGCCGACCAGCACTTGTTCCCTTGCGATCCTGCCACCATCAATTGGCGCGACTACGTAAAAGATTACTACTGGGGTGTTCGACAGTTGGAAAAGAGAAAATAAAATCATCGTGGCATTTCGATTTATAATGTATATATGTATCTTTTGAGGAATATATATTATTATTATTATTATTATCAGCCTGGTTGGTCCAACTGCAGGGCAAAGGCCTCCCTACCTTCCTTCCACTCCTCACGGCTTAATGCTTTATGAGCCCAATCTACAATAATAATATGTAATATAATATCAATATATATGTAATATCAAAATCTATTTATATATATTTAAAAGGAAAAGGTGATCTACTGACTGACCAACTGACTGACTAACTGCCTGACTGATCTATTCACGCACAGTTCAAACAACTGAACGGATTGGGTTGTAATTTGGTACACAGGTTATTATAACATAGGAATACCCTAAGAAAGGATTTTGGGGTATTTCCACAGCACCGCGGGGAAAAACTAGTTCCGTACACTGCAGCAAACGCTTCTTGCGTGACGTGTAAACCCCAACAAAATGTCACTCGTGTGGGTCGACATCGGTAATTCTAAATTGAGCCACTAAGAGTATGGTATATTAACCAAAAAATCCTTTCTTATTTATTTCTACATGTAAGCACGTATTCTTGTGGAGGCTTCTAAAAACATTAAGGGCTTTACGTTCGAAAGCACTTTGTACCATTAAGCACAATATAGACCCAATTGAATTGAATCTCGAAAATACTTATAAAGCCACCGATTTTCTTTTTATTTCTATTATTTCTTTTGTATTTTTTTAATAGACTAGGTATATTATAAATATAATATTAATAGTACCCGGAGCGAAGCGAGGATACTTAATGTAGAGAATATATTAGAGAAATAAAGAAAAGTCGCCAGCGGGCCTAGCCAAGTTGCAATCTTCGGATCGACAAACGAATAGATATAAAATGTATGAGAATGACATTTGTACACGTTAAATTTGTCGAAAGCTAATATGTCATTTGGTTTCTATTGTATCGTCGCGTCGATCCGAACGTTAGATTGTAACTTGGCTATGTCCCCAGGAGTCATTAAGTTGTGGGTTTCTATCTTTGCGGTCTTTGTTCATCAGACAACCTCTTTTGGCTAGTATAATTGATTATAGCTATGTGCGTGGGGTTCAATATCTATCGTTCAAAATTGTTATAAGTGTATAGGATTTATATCAGCATTCAACTATGCCAGAATATTATTAATTCCTATAAATTTCAATGCCTTGTTAATAAATCACGATGAGACACAGAATTCTCTAAAACCGGCGCCATTGAAATGCTAATTTGATTTCGATTGGCGAGTTAATAATTCAACTCGTTTTAAGTACCTATTTATTAGTTGAAGTAAAGCTGCGTACAGATAACATGGAATCAGAAAATTACTTCATTATCGTATTGATATTTCCCTACTATTCTACATATATACAGAGTGTTTGGCGCATAGACCGACACAATTTGTTTAGAGATAGGGGGAGTCATTTGCTAGGTTTCAGCCCAAGAAGTTAACTCCTAAGTGCCATGGACTTTGGGAGCTCGGAAGTCATTTTATAGAAATCAATGTTATGAAGTCATGATTCACATCGAATAAATACACATTTATGAGTAATATAACACTTCTTTGGTGTTGCTACACCTAAAAACAAAAAGTTATGATGACCTAGAGGTGAAATTTTGGGTGACTAACTGACTACCAAAGAAAACTTAAAAAATCATATCTCAATAACCCTGACACTTAGGACTTAGCTTCTAGGCTTGAAACCTAGCAAATGACCCGCCCTATCTCCCAAAAAAATGTGTCAGTCCATGCGCCAAACACCCTGTATAGTAATTTAAATGATGAAAGTATGAAATGATGAAAGTATTTAAATGATGAAGTAATTTCAATGAAGTAATTTAGAATAAGAATGAAGTAATTTAGAATAGTCATTTTAGTACTGTTTGGGTCGGCCCTTATTTCTACCAAATGCATCGGAATGTAAGTGAGTAAGTTATATACGATATTATTACCGTAAGACCTTCTATTTAAAGCCACAGCACTGTTTTCTAGCAATACTGATATACTTAGAATAAACTGGGCATTTTGACATTCGAATCGACAAACGGATAGAAACAAAATGTATGAAAATGGCACAAGCGTTCTACAAATCGGGCTACATTTTGTTTTTGTTCGTTTGTCGATTATATATTAATGTTTAATTATGTATTCAAGCTTTTTGTTCGTTCATGTTATAAGTGTTGGCTAAATAAACGTTTTTTTCTTTCCCCCTTCTTTCTTTCCGAGATTCTATACCATTTACGCTCATGTCTGTTCACTGCCTAAATCGTTCGTGCTAACAGATTTTCGTAGCAAATGGAATGTCATGAACATTGTGGACTAACTAGAGCGATGTCCAACGCATTCATTTGAAAACACTCTTATTCTGGTATAACGAGAATGGCTTTTTTTTTAATTATAGCATACACCACAGCCTACAGTTTGCCGGTATGTTTCGATTCCATGTAGTAATAGGGGGCGTGCCTATTAGTATTTTTCGGCACAAATTGAAACTGGATTGCTAACAATTATCACTTTGCTCGAACTGATCGAACCCAGGACCTCGAGGGTTTGTTAATGACAAACATAGTAATATAGTGTAGTAGCTGTAGTATAATTAAATAGTTGTAGTACTTAATTATACTACAACTACTTAACTGCTTAACTATATTACAATTACTAAATTGTTAAGTAGTTGTAGTATAATTTAGTAGTTGTAGTAAAATTAAGTTATTGTAGTATACGACAGACCAGAAGATGTAGGTTCGAGTCCTGCCCGCCATTCGATTTCTTCCTTGATTAAAATAACTGGTAATCTTAGCATATAAAATGCATAAACAATACAAAAACATATTTGTAGTATAATTAAGTAGTTGTAGTATAATAAAATAAAATAAAGCAACGGAATACGGCCTCTGGTCTCGCATCCTCGTGAATTTAATTCTCCCTCATTCAGTGGGCACGCGTGCTAAAGGGTTGCTTTGTTCTCGCTTAACTATAGTGGTATACTGTAGAATCTATTGACACTAGGTATCAATGCAAAACATGTAATGGGTATATATGTTACGTGGTCTAGTGGTCCTTAAGGCTTCATCAAACAGAACTTGTTTTTAGCGCGCGTCAGTGCGCAAGAGCGTCCCAGACTAGCGTCCGCGTACTTTGTGTTTGAACGACTTCGACTCTCAACCATGTTTTTGTATTATTTTGTTTTTTTTTGTATCAGTTGGATTTACAGGCGAGCAGTGCTATAAGAATACAGTGTGCTGTATTCTTTGAAGGATTTGACAGAAGTGTACAAATGAACACCCACCGTTCATCGGTATTACTTAGGACACATGTAATAGGGGGAGAGAATATTGCCATCAATCGTGGTTGACTCCAAACTTCGAGCTGCTACTGAGAATTTCATAAATAATCCAATAGTAGTTATTTTAATGAAGTAAAAAATCGACTGGAACTTGCGTCTTCTGGTTAAATACAATAGACCAGGGATGGCGAACCTTTACTCATCTGTGTTCTAATTTTTATTAAAAAAAATTGAAGAGAGCGTGACGTGCCGATATACAATCTTAATTCAGTAATTAATGGGGGAAAGAATATCGATGAGGCACCTGAAGCCCAAAGTTTAGTGCCCAAAATATTTTGACACGTGCCAGCAATGGCACGCGTGCCATTGGTTCGCCATCACTCCACTAGACGCTATGACCTCTTTATTACCACCGAGAATCCTACTCACAAAATCGTCATTTTCTTTTACGTTCTTAATTTACGACTCAAGATGACGTAAGCTACGTAAGGACGTTACTAACTGCAATAAAGTATTGAGTATTGACTGTTAACTGGTGATCTTAGCAAGAAATATGCTTAAAAAAATAAATCCAATATTACTTTACTTCACCTGGGAATTGAACCCAGGACTTCGAGCGAGAGCTTTTACCAACCGAGAGCCGATTCCACGAAGATAAAACAACCAACAAGTTCAATAGATTGCCGGACGATATAAAAGAATGCAATAATATGATTACATTCAAAACTAAACTCAAAGAATATGCACGCACACTGTAATTTCTAATGCTCTAGAGTTAACTTATACTTTATTACTACCATACTTGTTTACTTTGTATATCATTACAAGTAAGCGGACTGTAAAGTTCTTATGATAAACTAGCTTCCCGCCAGCGGCTTCGCCCGCGTGGTATGTTATTATACATATAAACCTTCCTTAAGAATCACTCTATCTATTAAAAAAAACCGCATCAAAATCCGTTGCGTAGTTTTAAAGATCTAAGCACACATAGGGACAGACAGACGGCGGATAGCGACTTTGTTTTATACTAGGTAGTGATAAATTCTTTAAACCGAAATGCCTCTACTCTAGTTTCGGTTACGAACAACGTTTTTGAAATAAAACTGTGACAAATATGCGATCATTGCTCACTAAACTCCCGGTAGAACTACTAATCACGTACAGCAAATATTATTCTAGGGTCGGGAGTTTGAACGCTACACTATTGCGGTATGGTTCGTAACCCGCAATTAGTATTCTGGGTATGAACTCCATTGACCAATGACGATTGAATTTATTGAAGTAGGTTCTATCATGAAGTTGGTTGCACCTAAGGTCTGGTGAAAATTAAAAGGAAGAACTTAGCTTTAAAATAACATTTATTACGCTTTAAAATTTTATTTCAATGCCTAGTATTCGCGTAAGTGTAAGAAATCAATAAGAACTATGCTGTAATGTAAAAATATTATATAAATAATATAATAATCAAACCAATATACTGTCCCACTGCTGGGCACGGGTCTCCTCTCAGTATGAGAGGGATTAGGCTATAGTCAACCACGCTAGCTCAATGCGGGTTGGCAGACTTCACATGCCGTCGAGAAAATCTCTCAGGCATGCAGGTTTCCTCACGATGTTTTCCTTCACCGTTAAAGCGAGTGATAATTACGGACATGATTTCGAAAAGTCTGAGGTGCGTGCCTTAGATTCGAACTCGAGACCTTTGACTTGGCAGTCCAGTGGTCATACCCCTAGGCTATCACTGCCTTTTTTATTTTTTAGAAAATATTATATTATATTTTTTTATTAAATTCTACTAATATTATAACTGTAAAAGCTTGTATGTATGGATGGATGGATGTTTGTTACTCTTTCACGCAAAAACTACTGAACGGATGAAATTTGACACAGAGATAGAACATAGTCTGGAATAGCACATAGACTATTTTTTATCCCGGTAAAATGTATGGTTCCGGTAGAACATGGAACCCAATCTGATGGTGTAGGCATAGTAAAACCTACATGATTAGTTTGGGACTACATTGTGATGTGTATAATGTTCCGGGATATTATTTATTACTAGCTTCCCGCCAGCGGCTTCGCCCGCGTGGTCTTGATAACTTTTTTCAAAATTATTCATTGCTACTCCGCTCCCATTAGTCGTAGCGTGATGGTATATAGCCTATAGCCTTCCCCGATAAATAGGCTATCTAACACGGAAATAATTTTGCAAATCGGTCCAGTAGTTTCGGAGCCTACTCAATACAAACAAACAAACAATCAAATCTTTCCTGTTTATAATATTAGTATACATTAATGTTGTTTTAACTTGTTTATCTCTGGACGGAAGTTGATATACATGTATATCTCAGCCTCAGCATAAAATAGAGTATATTATAAAGGGTATTCCCTAAAGGGTAGGCAGTTGTACTGCTCGCTGGTGTGTTAGGTCCCGTATAATAGAGGCAAATCCCGAGTTGCTACCACACCTGTGACACTCCATACAAACTTTCCGATACCGCTGCACACTACAATACTAAATGTCAAAATTGTAAAAATTTTTGTACACGTGCAAATGCAAATGTGTGCGTAAGAGTGCGCAGGGTTTGTTGGCAGTCCGTCCGGCAAGAATACCGGCAGAATGCGGGGGACCTGAGGTATCTGACGTTAGGAAAGGGTGGAGAGTGGCCATTCTGTTATTATTTAATCTGTGGTTGCTACTGAAAAAATCACAACACCACTTGCTTGTCTCGAGAATCGAACCCAGGACGTTGCACATGACCCACTAGACTAATTAAGCAGTCATATTGAATACTATTTTTTATTAACATTTTAAAAAAATCTGCGTTTTTATAAATTTTCCTAATCCTTATCTATATATCTTACCTACCTTATCTATAGTAAGCTATTTATCTGATGATTCACTATTTATCAAGAATTCAATTAACCATTATCCAGTAATATTACTTGTAAACAATTAATTTGTTGCATTTTATTGTATGATAAAGGCATCCTGCCCTATATGACCGTCATAATACGCTTTGATACTGTCACAATGGACAATAAGACCTTGCCCCTCTGACATAGAGTCTAATTTTGCTAATTACTGCTCCAGTCATACTTCAAGAGTTGATGATTGCTGCTTTGACAGTTCATTCAGTGATTTGATTCCGAGTGCTTAACAGTGTTTATTGCTAAGTAAGACAGTGATTAATAGTGCTTTTTTATTAATTTAAGGTACATACGTGAAACGTTCAAAAAGTAAATAGTGTAAAATAGCGCTAGATGCGATTTAAAAATTGAGTTATAAAAAATTTAAAATAAATGTGTCACTGTAAAATTTTAAATTCCGTTAGATTGTAATATATCTTGATTCTTGTGAGATTTTAAACTGTTGAAATATTCTAAAACGTATAATACTGCTTACATTTAACATAATTATTATTTGTCGGTTCTAGTCATAGTTTGGTCACAGTTCTAACCTAACCTACACAAAGACAATCAGTGTATATAAGTATAGTGAGTTAACAATTTATCGACAGTTTACAATATCGCGCGATAGGTTTATAATCTAACGTATTAACAACGGTGACATCATCATCATCAGATAAGCCAAAAGAGGTCCACTGCTGAATAAAGGCTTCCCCCATTGACTTCCATAGGACCGGACGTATGTTGCCTGCGTCTAACAATGACATATAAGTTGCAATTTGACATTCGAATTGACAAATGAATAGAAAGAAAATGTATGGAAATGACATTAGTGAAAGTCGGATTGGTCGAAAGTTTGTGTCATTTTCATACATTTTTTATTCGTTTGTTGATTCGAATGTCGAATTGCAACTCGTCTACTGTACTGGCCCATTATCTCCAGAGTGCCTAGACAAGTTGCAATTTGACGAATGAATAGAAACAAAATATATGGAAATCACACAAACTTTCGACACATCGGGCTGTTACTAATGTCTTTTACATTTTGTTTCTATTCGTTTGTCGATTCGAATGTCAAATTGCAACTTGTCTAGCCCCCCAGTTCTGTAGAAGAAGACAAAAAGTGTTAATAAGTGATAGTGTAGTTATTAATAAAAGTGATTTATATAACACAGGATATGACTCCAAAGCAACGGATGTGTGATTTTTAAGTGCACATTTTGATAAAACATTAGTTTGATATCTCCTGATTTAGCAACGGTTTGACACATAGTAAGTACCTATTATCTGGATTATATGGACGACAGTGGTCTAGTGGTTCGAGTTACCGGACTACTGATCACGATGTCGTGGGTTTGATTCCTACAGGACACAAATATTTATATGATGATCTTAAGTGTTTGTGTTTATCTGGGTGTTTCTTATGTATTATAAGTATCTATTTACAAAAAAAGTATATACCTAAGTATAACGCCCAAATCTTCAATGCGTCATCTTAATACTTTAGGAGAAAATCGTTTAAGCACTTTTGATAGTGTATACATGTTTTTGCTAGTGACTGTACATCTCTGGCCAACGCTTCAGGGAATAAAAGAGTGAAGGTATGGGTAAATCTATTCAAAATTCTGTATTTTTTTTCATATTTTCAGAGACTAAAATCAACGATGGCTAAAGAAATCGTATTCTTAATTGCATTTGTACTAAGTTCACACTTTTCCAAGTCAAGTGTGGTGTTTCATGAGAACACGAATGTAATTTTTCAACCGGAATATGACGCTGAGTACTTCGGCTTCTCCACTCTACTGAGTCCTGATGTGTAAGTATTATTAACAAGACTAAATTTTAAATTTTAAATTTTTCTCCACAACATCAAAAAAGTAATTCGCCAGTTCGTGGTGGCGGCCATCTTGAATTTTCAATTTCCATAGTGTATTATAAGTCAAGCCCTTTAATTTGATACACACACACAAACACACACATACACATACGAACGCGCGCGCACAAACACACACACACACACACACATACACACACAGACATGTCAAACTTTTAACACCCCGTCGTTTTTGCGTCGGGGGTTAACAAGCTCTGTGATGTTGGAAAATGTATTGCAGGCGGTACAAGCTGTTCGTTCATAAACAAAATTGTTTCTTTTTGCTTGTCCTGCCTGCAATACATTTTCCATCATCACAGAGCTTGTTTTTAATTATTTCATAGAAACGTTGGCTTAAAAATTCAAACACAGATCATAAATATTAATGTTGTATTTATGACCGAACGCAGGTACTTACATTTTCTATTTAAAATTCGGCACAATGCATCCAAATTATAATGCAGTTTGTCCCACTTCTACTTATATTTATGATCGTGCGCCTTATGCGCACGCGTTTTGTATAGCATCCAAAAAATTATACTAATGCCCACCGGTTCGATGCGAGTTTAAATATAGCAGATAAATTATCATAATCGCACTGCACAAAACAACAACAGTCTGACAGCGTGACAACTAATACAAATCTATCTATCTATCTATCTACTCAGCCTGTAACACCCACTGCTGAGTAAAGGCCTCTTCTCTATTACGCCACTGTTGCCGATCTTGTAATAATCAATACAAATACAAATTAAAATTGTTTATTGCTAGAAAAAGTAACAACAGTGTATACAAGTAGCGGCGAACCCCGAACTAAGCATAGCTATATCTTGGAAGTGATCACAAATGACATGAACTATAAACACTACTGAAAATCGTATCTAAATCGCTCAAACCATTTTGGCAATAAATGGGACACACAAACCGACAAACAACCCATCACCAGACACCTTCTAGAAAGATTTTTTTGGCAATTGGGAGTAGACACAGGTCTTGTATTCGGTTACTCCAGACACCTTCTAGAAAGATTTTTTTGGCAATTAGGAGTAGACACAGGTCTTACCTACGGTTACCTACAATCTCTAATATGCTAACCATGACGTCACCGATCCGAACATATTGAAATTGTTTGTTTGCTATATTTTAATATAAAGATGGTTCAACGAACTGATGATGATGTCATTGGATGATTCACGAGGCTCAGGCGAGAAGGTCAGCGGTCTTACTTTGAATATATGGAAGACCCTCATGGATTTTGACCATGTGCATGGATATAAGGGAAAGGGGAGACCAACCAAAAGATGGATGGACTGTGTAAGAAAGGATATGCCTACAAAGGAAGTGAGAAATAGAGATGTATGGAAAAAAAAGGCATACTGTGCTGACCCCAGTATGGCAGAAGAATGATTGGTCATCGGCCGCCGGGGTAGACTCGCACCAACTAAAAGCCCCACATATTCCTTTCTCCAGTCAAATGGTCGAGCAATACGACTATATACTCCACTACAGGATGACCTAGCATTGTATAAGCTTTCCGAACAATGAGAGATCAGCATAAACAAGATATTTAAACCTTGATATTAGTAGCTACATTGGTCCAAGACATTGACCTTGAGTCCGAAAAGGATACTACAGAAAAAGAGGAATAAAGAAAGTCCTGGAAAGCTCAACTGCTACGCAAGAAACTCCTAGGTTGGTCCAGGACCTTGACCTTGAGCCCGAAAAGGATTCTATAGATGAAGAGATATAAAGAAAGTCCTAGAAAGCGCGACACCTACGGTAGAAAGTCCTACATTGGTCCAGGACATTGACCTTGAGTCCGAAAAGGATACTATAGAAAAAGAGGTATAAAGAAAGCTTGACTGCTACGCGAGAAACTCATAGGTTGGTCCATGACCTTGACCTTGAGCCCGAAAAGGATTTTATAGACAAAGAGGTATAAAGAAAGCCCTAGAAAGCGCGACAGCTATGCTAGAAAGTCCTAAATTGGTCCGGGATTTGAGTCCGAAATATAGGAATTCATGGAATAGGAATCCATGGCTATTATTTAATATTATTATCTAAAATTTAACGAGTCAAGCAACTCACACAGGAAACCGACCCGGTATCAGCAGTAATATTATAATTATGAAATTATTATTTGCAGCTAATAATTACTTGCTATATATTTATCGTACATTAGGTCATATCAGCTGACTCAGTTATATGTATGCAATGCTTATGCATCAAGTATGTATTTTTGGAGGTATATTATCATTATCATCATCATTATATCAGCAAAAAGAGGTCTACTCTTGAACAAAGGCCTCCCCCACAGACTTCCACAAGGGCCGGTTGTTAAGTTGTATGCCGTCTGCATCCAACGACTCTCAGCGACCCTTACCAGGTCTCATCGTCGTTGGATACCGTCCTCCAACGTTTTACTTTTTAATTTCCTTATTTTTTTACAGATTGTTAGTCGGGGCACCTAAAGCTTCAGATACAGCCCCATCCGACGTGCATGCATCGGCAATCAAACCAGGAATGGTATTTAGTTGCCCTTTAGTGGACTTATCTAACAAGCACGTGAACTGCACCACATTGAAGAAGCCCGACCGTAGATCAGGTATGTATATGTTTATTATGTATAACTAGCCTTTGCTCCCGACTTCATTCCCGTAGAAGTTGAATTTTTCCCCCGTTTTTGCAACATTTTTAATTGATACTCCTCTCCTATTGGTCGTAGCCTTAAGTTAAGCAGGGTATCTAAAACTGAATGATTTTTTCAAATCGGACTAGAAGTTCCTGAGATTAGGTTTGAGTTGTGTGTTAATAGATCCTTTTCCTTTTATATATTTATGCAGATTTGTTATTAAAAATAATGTTGTGGTTGCTGTGGTTATGGTACTATAGATGCAGTATACATGCCTAATATTATATATTGTAAACAATATGATTATCCTGTACAGGCCAAAAATAATAAATAAACGAGATAATAATAATAGTGTCTCCACCAACAACTAAGGAGCCTCTGGTTGTGTGTGGATCAAGGGCTTGATACAGAAAGCGGTACTCCTAGATACGGCACGTATTGTTAGGAGGTTCCTTTCCCTAGAACCCTGACCACCGGTAGCTTGAACTCTGTTCCCGATACCGGTGGCCTACTATTCTTTATATTTCTAAATGTTTTTATATTTACTGTTTTTTATAAAAATATTTAAAAATGTATTGAATATGTATTTAAATGAATAAAGTAATAAATATATTTTAATATTTAAAACTAAGTCGGGTTAGTTACTCTACTTTATAAGTCAATAACGGCTAGACCGATTTTTATGATCTTTGATTTGTTTGCGTGAAAAAAATCCTCAATGGGTGGGGTGGGTTCAGACTTGGACCGAGCGAAATTGCCGACAAAATCTTGTCGGGAATAGAAAAAAATTACAAGTAATAATAATAATAATAATAATATGTTTATTTATTGTCTCTTCACAAGGTTCTTACAATAATCATGCTGTTACTATATTAGAAGCCAATCCAGAGCTAACTTTGTGAGAGACTGGTGCCTGATGTAGGTTTGTACTACAACCTGTATTACACAAAGTTAACGGTAAAGTTAAGTTAACTTAACAAGTATTTATGAACTTGAATGTGTTCGAACCTACTTTCTGTTGAAAGATACAGAATAAGTTTAAAATGAAGAACACAATATCAATAAATAAGTACACTGACATACGAGGAAATGCAATAATAAAACTTGGGCCTGTTTCACAAACTAGTATGTTCCCCTTAAATAATTTGGCAGATAATTTTATATTAATACGCTGTTGTTTACATTTCTTGTTTTATTATATTCTCCTCTCGCAGGTCTGCTGGAAGAGATTTCTGTAGAAATAAGTAGTACATTTTCATAATATTCCTAACCATTTATAATTTTCTATTTTCTTCAGTGTGCACATAAATAAATAAATAAATTATGTTCCACTTTTTAATTTATCCGGCGGTAGCCAAGGTTTATAATCGTCATAAATTCAGACGAGTGAAACCACGGGAAGAACCGAGCTATTGCTTTAAGCGATATTTATTTTATTTATTACTTTAGGTACTTGATATTCGGTCGGAAAAACCCTGAATACGTCTTTATTAAAATAGTTTTGAAGTGAATCATTATTCTCACAAAATAATCCTCGGTAATTTACAAAATATTTAGCTTAGTACTTATTACTATTGTCATTCACCAGGAGCAAATATCCGAGCAGCTACTAGGAATTTCACCGAAAAATCAAACAACACTTTTTTAATCGGTAATCGAATCCAAGACCTCTAGCGTACCAGTCGCACTTCCGATAACTAGATAATGAGTCAGTTATAATTGTTATAGTTATTTAGTAAATGATAACTTGGTCATTTATAGTGCTACTCAGCCCACAATCTGTATTGTTTCTTTTGTTTCTATTTATAATAATGATAAGTAATGCATTGTGTAAATGTATGTACTTAAGTAAGTACATACCTACCTAATTTGTAATGAGTAATAAGTTAATTGTATAAAGAAACAATTATTGTATTATTGTGTACTTTGCCCAGCCTATGGATATGTCCAATGGAGTGAGTCGCAATTCTCGAGACGTCTGACTTTGTGTAAACATTAATAATAAATTTGTCACTCGCTTACAATGGAAAACGTTGTGGGGAAACCAACATGCCTGATAACATTTTTCTGAGGTTTGAGAGATATCTTTATTTCCCATAAGAATTACAAATTCACTTACATGAGAAATATTTAAACTACATATAAATACATGACTAAGAACGTACAGTAACAGTTTTAGCTAAAATTACAATATTTTCTCGACCTGGGAATCGAATACAGGTCCTAGAGCGTAGCAGTTACGCTAATGATGACTAAGTTAATGAGGCAAGTCAAATTAAATCAAACATCAATCAAACAACTTACATTAAAATAAAACTACTTTTTACGGATTTTATCGCGTTATATTGATATTATTTAAAGGGTCCGAAACGTCGGGATTAAAATAATATCAATATAACGCGATAAAATCCGTAAAAAGTAGTTTTATTTCAATGTCTAGTATTCGCGTAAGTGTCAGAAATCAGTAAACTTACATTAAATTAATATTTGGTTACTAAAAACGGACCGGAATAGGAAGTTACATAATTATATCGACAGGATATTATAATCTGTGACGGAGGAGTGCAATGTTGTGCGAATATATTTAAAAGTTAAAAGCATTATTCAACGTGGCGATGATGCCAGTCATAGCGGGCGAGCCTATTGCCATTAAACGGACACCAATCAGGGCAGCAGCCTATGTGTATGAACACTGGACTGCCATGTTAAAAGTTTCGAGTTCGAATCCAAGGCACGCACCACTGATTTTTCGAAATTGTGTGCGTTTAACGGTGAAGAGAAACATCGTAAGGAAACCTGCATGCCCAAGAGATTTTCTCAACGGTATGTGAAGTCTGCCAACCTGTATTAGGCCAGCGTGGTGGACTACAGCCTTATCCCTCTGAGAGGAGACCCGTACCCAGGAGTGGGACAATATATGAGTTGATTATGGCGCCAATCCAAACCCCAAGCTCGAAAGAAGAATTTCATAGAAAACTCCCAAAACCTTTTTCTCGATCTCGAATCGAATTCAGGACTTTGCGCGAAGCAGTCGCACTTAGGACCATTAGGCTTAGGCAAGGCAGAAGTAAGATAATAGTAGTAGTAGGTATATAATTATATAGCTACTAGCTTTCCGCCAGCGGCTTCGCTCGCGTTGGCTGGGTATTTCTTATAACTTACATCCCCTACTTCATCCCGTTTTTTCGCATTAAAAAGTAGCATATGACCTTTCTCAGGCTCTAAACAATCCGTGTACCAAGTTTCATTTAAATCGGTTCACTAGTTTTCGTGTGAAAGCGCGACAGACAGACAGAGTTACTTTGGCATTTATAATATTATTCGAAAGGATAGTAAGGAGGTTTTTTATACCACTAAGGTGGCAAACAAACATACGGCCCGCCTGATGGTAAGCGGTTACCATAGCCTATGGACGCTTGCAACACCAGGGGTATCACTCGCGCGTTGCCGACCCTATAAACCTCTTAGAGATTTATGGAGGATTCACTGCGCCGACAGTTTGAAGTTAATATTCCTCTTGCTGCCAGCGCAGCGCATCCTTAGAAGGAGCTCTGGCGACCTTACTCACTGCTGGAACACAACACACAATAAAGTGTGTTATTTGGTTGCAGTCACATCTGTGACACTCCATACAAACTTTCCGATACCGCTGCACACTACAATACCAAATGTCAAACTTGTCAAAATTACGTTTGTACACGTGTAAATGCAAATGTTTGCATGAGAGTGCGTAGGGTTTGTTGGCAGTCCGTCCGACAAGAACACCGGTAGAATGAGGGGGACCTGAGGTATCTGACCTGGTGGGAGGAGCGGAGAGTGGCCATTCTGTTAATATTATTCTGTGCTGCAGTTTTCTGTAAGGTACTTCCCCAGATGGGCTGCTCCAGATTTGAGCCATAACTGGCTGTGCCCTACCTCTCTATAATAGGTAAAGAATTATATACCTATTTTTCTTTTTCAGGTTACGAAAGTATATTGAATAAAAACATACCGGGTTTCGTTAGGGATGACATGTGGTTCGGAGCGTCTATGGTCTTCCTGTCCAATAGCAGATTAATGGTATGTTTCACTTTATTATTATAATGTACACAACTTTTTTAACTGATAAACGAAAAACCGGACGAGGTTCTCAATTCGGATGTTTATATATTAAGTTTTTTTATGTATATTCGCCGATTTCTCTGTCAATAGTGAACCGATTTAAAAAAAACTTTTTTTTATCTTTTTGTATATTTTTTTTTCAGATAAATGCTCCGAGATGGACGGCTCCTTATGGGAAAAAGCATCTGTTGATGAATGGTGCTGGTTTGTTACAAACAAAACAAACAAGCAGGTTTATATTTCCTTTGAAAGATTACAGTGAGTGACTAAGTACTTAATACCTTTATCATTTTCTTAATGCTTGGACTACTTAACCTAATAGCCGCAAGCGCGACTGCTACTGTCGTGGTCCTAGATTCGATTTCTAGTTCAAGTAGCGATCGGGAGCTTAGTTGGCTAAAGCGTCCGGTGTACTTAGCCGGAGATGTCTGATATATTTTTCTTTTACTAAAAAACGTACCTATACCTCTTTTTTCATTTCCCCACCAGCTCGACAAGCCTACGTAACCCATGGAGAAAGACGAGAGTACGGAGAATATGGCACCCATCTTAACTACTATGCTTACGGTCAAGCAGGCATGTCAGTAGCAGTCACTAAGATGAACACAGTTATACTTGGAGCCCCCGGACTTTTGCAATGGGCAGGTGAAATTGATAAAAAAAGAGCTTTTTTTTTTCTTTAAACGACAGCTTTGCGGGCCTTTATCTACTTTTATGAGAGAGACTGAAATTCTAGCCGATTTGCATCCTAAACATTCGTTCGGCGATCCGAATCTTGCTGGATTGTTAAATAAAGACAGAGCGATCTGGAAAGAGGGAAGGGAGAGTCATTAGTAGGACAAAGTGGGCTAGAAAAAAAAACGGAAGCTATGATAAAGCCCGTAGAAAGTAGATATATTTGTCTAATGTTTGACTATTAGTTTGTCTGGGTGTTTCTTATATATTATAAGTATGTATTTACAAAAAAAAAGTATATAAGTATTATATCCATTGTCTAGTACCCATAGTACAAGCTCTGCTTAGTTTGGGACTAGATGGTGCTGTGTAAAAATGTCCCAAGATATTTATTATTATTTATTATTAATGTTTCAGAAAAATAGATATTATTTTTAACGTCCACTATTTTCAGGTGGAATTATAAGCATCTCATTCTACCCAAATGACAACAGTTCATATATGACGAAGCTACCGACACCTAATCCTTATTTCACAAGGGATTTAGGACCTGACGACTACTTTGGTAATATTTCAAATTAATCACAACGACTGAGTAATTAATTGGTTCCCATTTCGTCTCAAATTTTCGTCTCACATTGCAAAAAAATATTGTTTTGCCTCATTTGGTGTTGCTGGCGGCGAAAGGCTGAGATTGTCGCTTACCAGACACTTTCTAGCCCGTAAGTTTTTTTATTGCTTCTCAACTTTTTAATATATATTTTTTAATAACTAATACGTTGTAGGCTATAGCGTCGATTCGGGTATCTTCAGCAAAGACAACAGCGTGTTGTACGTAGCTGGGGCTCCTCGATCTAATATAGCAAGTGGACAGGTATTTATGTTTTTTTATATTTATGTCATATTAGCAACCCAGAAGGCCAAAGAAAAGATGGATGGATTGTGTTAAGGTCGATATGATGGAAAAGGGATTGAATGAGCAGGCGATGGCTAGAAGGGATGAATGGAAGAAAAGGATAGACTGCGCCGACCCCAAATAAATTGGGACAAGGCAGGAAGATGATGATGTCATACTAGCAACCCAATTTGATTGGTAACTTATAGCCTACCTTTCTAGATAATTCCTCTTGCTATTGGTGAAAACAACCCGGAGTTTGGATTTCTGCACGGTTGATGGTAATAGTATGGTATGAAAAGCCTTAAAATTTTAATGATTTTAGCTCTACCGAAATGGAAAGTTCTTCTTTCGCCTAATTTCTTGACTAATATCACTATTATTTCTTAGGTCCTTGTGTTTGAACCACCAACCCAAGAACAACAATCTTTGAATATCAAGGCAAGGATCAAAGGTCCACAAAGTGGTTCTTACTTTGGAGCCAGTCTTTGCTGTACAGACATCAACGGTGATGGGTTAGATGACCTCTTGGTAGGGGCACCAACTTTCGTCAAGAACGACGGAGGCCTGCCGTATGATCAAGGAGCTGTATTTGTTTATTTGACAAAGGAACAGGTATAGGCTTAGAGCTATTTTTATGGATTTTATTAAATTTTGGCTCATGAAAATTGAAGAAAATCGGTGTTTTTAAGATATATTGTTTTATAATTTATTGTAGTAATGATATTTTATTGATTTTCTGTTGACAGGGTTCGGAGTTGATTTTTGAAGAATATGGTCATGTGTTTGGCTCGGCTACCAATGGAGCTTGGTTTGGTATATCCATCGCCGATCTGGGTGATGTTAATGGCGATGGGTTCAAAGGTACACAACATAATAATTATAACGGATTGTTGGTGGACAAGAGGAAATAGGGAGACCTGGTAGATATAAGAGATGATATGGCTACAAAAGAATTGAATAACAAAAAATATGATTAAGTTAGGGGTTGTTAGAAATATGAAAGAAAAAACATAGTATTTATAACTGCATAGGTACAGCTTTGAAATAAAAAGTGAACAGGGAAAGTTAAACTATATTTAGTTTTTTTTATTACTGAAAAGGTTTGATAGTCTGAAGAAAAAAGACACGAAGATCTTCTAAAGACATTGAGACCTTCACTGATAAGCTTTTATATTTATGTCATGAAGATAGTGCTGTTGTTACAGACGTTGCTATAGGAGCACCATGGGAAAATGATGGAACAGGAGCGGTATACGTTTACAAAGGATGCAAGAGCGGACTGAATACAAACAATGTACAACGAATTCAACCTGAAGGAGCCAAAGGCTTTGGTTGGTCAATAGCAAAAGGAGTTGATGTAGATAGGAACAATTGTAATGGTAAGCAATAAGTACACATCTTCATCTGATAAGTAATATATACAAAAATGATTTGATATTAAGTAATACTACTGTTATACCTTTAATCGGGAAGGAAAATTAGTTGGCCTATTTCTACTATGTTGTGCATGCCCATAATTATGCCAAGTAAATTTTAGGTAAAGACAAGAATAGAGAAGTTAGGAAGTCAGTCGATGACGAAAATGATGGCGACAGGGATGCATGTCGAAACGATAGACGCTAACGTCTCTTTCATTATTCAAGAAGGGAAACCACTCTAGCGGTTGAAATCGGGATATTAAAAAATATAAGATGATACAGTACAGTTAAATTGGTTGATGGTGATGATGATAACATCTATCGTACAGTAAACTGCTCGATGAGCTACTGACGATATGGTTAAATTATGCTTTGTACCGAACAAAATTATAATTTCTTACTGTCACTTTGTTTCAGACCTTGCTATTGGGGCCCACAATAGCCAAGCAACGTACCTATATAGATGCATTCCAACTATGGTAGTGCATCCCGTTATTAAAGTCCCTAATGCCATAAACCTGCCACAGAACACCACAGGATTCACAGCTATCTTCTGCGTGACAGCTCCATCAATAAAGGCGTGGCCACATGTGGAAATAAGTAGGTATACACCAGTTTTCAAGTCTAAACTAATTCTTTTGTAACGATGATCCGTACCTATTGCAAAATTCCCAATTACATCATCAACCGCACCCCGATTTCATTCACTGCTGGATATCGATCTCTCTTTTGTGGTCTCGATCTCCTCGCTCTTGTGCAAGTATTATCCACGTTAGCCTTAAGATTGTAATAATATTGTCCGTCCGGCGTTGTGCTAATTACACATCAGTTGTATAAATGTATAACAGCTTTAATATTCAGCAATAATTTCAGATATAATTGGCAAAATTGAAGTAGATTCCGAGTTTAACAGAGCAATGTTATCTGGTGATTCTACTTATTCGCGTCGAGTAAAACCAGGAGCGGAAGTATGCGATGAACAGACAATCGAAGTTCATGTATGTATATAAAAATTTTAAGCTACTGTAATTCGAGATAGTAAAAAGAAATCTATTCGAAAGTAATTGTACCGCCTGTACAGTTAGTTTATAAATCTTAGAGATTATATAAAAACCTACCGATTTGAATGCAATCTTAAATCAAACTTTGAAAGAATGAAAGAAATATATTTCATTTCATATCGGATGTACTCATTTACGCACACAACAGATGTACAAAAAAATAAATAAGCAGGTATAAATAAATGAAAAAGAAAAAAAAACCTTTCGGGTGTTAAGATTTGGTGGAACAAACATTTATAGAGGTACTTTCTGTATTTTTTAGCCAACGGCTAACTTAACAAAGCCAATAACTTTGGTATTGCAACTGGAAGCGGACGAACTAATGAAAGGTCAGAAAATTTTCGTTTTATTGTCAACTTTAGATTAGTCTTACAAAGAGTTGCTAAATGTAATTTGTGTATTTTTAGATAATTCTACAACATTTTTGATGAACGCTGCTAGGTTGTCCGAAGAATCAACGTTAAAGACGACATTTCTTGTACAGTTGGTAAGAGATTGTGGTGAAGATTTAATCTGTACTCCTTGGCTTGTTATGACTTTGGAGGCTCTCGACAAGTAAGAAATATATTTTTTATTTAAAAATCACTCATAATCCTGGCAAATAGTTCTACAATAAAGTAGTTCGATTGATCAATTTACAATAATCAACACCATTTTGTTTTTGTGAAATTATATTGTAAGTAATTTGTTTTTTTTTCTACCTTTCAGCATTTGCTTCCCTTCTTTTGTTTCTAAGTATCATAATTATGTTTTCAGCCCTTATATTCCAGGATCAAACACGACATTAGGAGTAAGAGTCACAATTTTCAACCAAGAAGAACCAGCATACGGAGCCAAAATCAATATCTCTCTACCGATGCCACCCAAAAGGATACCCAGTGATTGTTCTCTTCAAGATCTGATCATGATCTGTGATGTACCAGCTCCATTACTAAGGGGAGAAGATGTTACATGGGACATTGAATTAGATTACCATATGCACCAGAAATTACATCAGACAGAAGACATTGCTCTAAATGTAAGAGCAGAATTGAGAGATACATTATATAGAAATGTCACTAATGATACCGTTAAAGATATTGCTATTAATGTTATGCATGAAGCGAAATTTACTGTTAGCGGGTAAGTTACGCGTAATTTCAATATTATTATTTTGGGTTGCTAATTGAAAGATAGAAAGAAAGAAGAAACATATTTATTTTGCTCTCACAAGTCACAGCATAACACTAGACATAATAGAAAAAAAAGGAATATACAAATGAATTAATCTAATCTATGGGTATGCTGATTTGTGAAAACACTGAAGAATGAAGAATGCAAGGGTGGATTGTACTGAAGAATGCAAGGTTTATACAAATGTAAACATGTCTCTCTTTCTCTTCGTATTTCTACTACTGCTGAGGGATTTTTAATAAGCTTTGATGTAAGATATAGACAGTCCTTGTCTGTATAATATAATGTTTTTGCCTGGTGTGTTTTCAATACGTGTTGATAAATAATTCGCTTGTTTCAGAAAAGCCATGTTGAATACATCAATGGTTGTTTTAAGAGACAATTTGGCTGCTGGTGCCAATGTTACATTTAAACACTATTTTGAAGTAAATATTTCATGTTTTCGCTGTTGTTAATTTGTTGTATTGTCTTGTTCTTCATTATAATCAACGGTAATCGTTATTTCAGATCACTAATCTTGGACCTTCTGATTGGTCGACATTGTTCGTTCATATAGTAATTCCAGATAAAGTAAGCCCATTATATACTGTTCTAAGTCATTATAATAATCAATATATATTTAGATTTATGTATTTAGTTAAAGTTATAAATAAGTTAAGACAAAATGATTACCATAATTTGTTGATGTTTTTCTTTAAAAATGAATATAAAGTTTTCACGCCAATGACAGTAATATTTAAGCTATCAAGGATCAAGTAGCAAATATAATAGTAAAGCAATTATTATTTTTACCCTGTGGAGGGTAGTGATTTCCTAAATTATGTCCCACTTTAAATTTTCTTTAATTTCAGACGAATTTATCATCTGATATTAATGGTTGTGAACAAAGTAGGTATAATGATGCTGGAATTGGTATTATAAACAAATGCCTCTGGTCGATACCTGCTAAAGTATCATTGCCAGTTTTCGTTCCACTACAAATGGATCTTAGTAAAGAAGGTCAGTGCCATCGTTACTTTTTCTGATATTCAAAAATTCAATTGGGAAATTGGGTTGAGGAGTTCTGATGGCAGTTGCTCCGTGTAAAATACTTCAATTCAATTCAATTCTTTATTGCATTCCATAATGTATAAAGTTGTTGTTAGTTACAGTAAGTGTCAATTATGGACCCTGTCGGGCACAGCAAAGTTTTAGTAAAGTAGTACTGATATTCAGCTGCATCTGGTTAGACTGGAAGCCTACCCCAACATGGTTGGAAAAAAGGCTAGGAGGACGATGATTAAAAATTTAATTAGGTATAGTTTAACATCATTGAAGTATCATTTAAATTTTACGTGCCATGCAGTCTATAGATGGGTGACCATAATAATGTATGTGTCGTCACAAATTCAAACTCTGGTACTGGTATATTCAAAGAAAAATTCAATTATAATTTTCTTGACCTGGGAATTGAGTTCAGACTACTTGACTTGACTGATGAGGCGGTTTAGGAGATACCAGCTATTATCGAAATGAATAAAGTATAATTTTTCTTCGTTTTTACAGGAAACTTTATGAAAGAAAATGTTACCTACAACGCTACAACGTACATCATTGTTCATACGAAAGATGATTATATGTAAATACTTTCATATATTTTTTAATTAATCTAAATAATTATAAGCCCACTGGTCTACGTATTCTTGTACATCTGTGTAAATATTTGTCTCTGTTTCTGCATTCCAAGTGTATATTTCAGATTTGATACTCATGTCACATATTAATTTGATGCTAACTACTATGTCTTAACTTTAAATATAACCATCATTCTCTTCGTATTTCCGCGTTTCTGCTTTAAAAACACGCCAGCGCCACCTAGTACTAAACACTTAAAACATTATATTCCAAAACATTTTTCTAATTGGAGTGCCTTCTGTAAATTCTTTCTTGTTTGAGTTCATGATAAATGATTTACCTTTTTTTTCGTTGTTCTTGTATTTTTTTTTTCTCTCTTTAAAAGATCTTGCATAAGTACCTACATATAAAGTTTTCTTTTCTGAACATTTCTTTTATAGTTTTTTTTTTGTATTCCAGTAAGTACTCAGTTACCACTACATTGAATTTGGAGCCAGAAAGTCTGACGTGGAAGCTAATACTACCTTGTGTGTTACTCGGATTATTGGTTTTAGCGGGGATTGTCTACATATTATATAAGGTAAGAAACTTACGCAGAAAGTACTTGAATTTATTTTTAAATCTAATTCCTGACCAGATTATCCGCTATTGAAATTAAAAAACATTGTTGTTGTTGTTAAAAAACAACACAACAAATTATTCCTACATATTTTTAAGACAGTGGCTGCAGTGCCGTCGTCTTTACACCCGCACACAATTGTATAGTTATTATTATAAAACACCCATATAATGTACTTATATATTAAACACACACACACAAGTTGATATATATGTATATATCATGAATGTTGAAGAAGCAAACATATTATACAATAGTCGAAGGCAGTGGCGGTCAGAAGCGTACTTTTTTGGGAAAAAGTATATAAAAATAACTGAAGTTTTTTTTACAGCGTGGGTTCTTTCAACGAACGACCCACAAGATGTTACAGCAACATAAAAATAATCACCAGCGATTGATCCAAGAGAGTGATACGTCATCATCACACAATGATGACGTTGACGACGACAATGTACCACTGGAAGAGATCGAAGACTAATCATAACTTAGTTAATACCTAGTCTTGAGTTAATACCTAGAGTAGTATATGATGAAAGCAGTGATAGCCTAGAAGTATGACCACTGGACTGTCACGTCAAAGGTCTCAAGTTCGAATTGAAGGCACGCACCTCGGACTTTTCGAAATCATGTGCGTAATTATCACTCGCTTTAACGGTGAAGGAAAACATGGTGAGGAAGAAACCTGCATGCCTGAGAGATCTTCTCGACGGCATGTGAAGACTGCCAACCTGCACTAGACAAGCGTGGTGGATAGCCTCATCCCTCTCGTACCGAGAGAATACTCGTGCTCATCAGTAGGACAGTATATGGGTTGATGATAATGTAGTAAATGACTACACATTTGGTCAAATGGTTAGAGGTAAACTTATTAATGCTTAATTTATTTTCTATTTTGAAGACTGCCAGATTTTTTTGTGATGTAGTAGTTGTTTCTTTACATTTTGTTAAATATTCCAATCAAACCTAAATTTGCTAAACCCTATACTCAATTTTCAATACTCAATATTGATTGCGATCCCCATTATTCACTTAGATAGTAAATTAAATGGTACCTACAACAAACTTACAAAAATTATAAGTAATAATATATAAATAAATAAATATTCTGGGACATTTTACACAACACCTAGACACTGATGGATACTGGATACTGGATACTAGACAATGGATATAACACTTACATACTTTTTTTTGTAAATACATACTTATAATATATAAGAAACACCTAGACAAACACAAACGCTTAAGTTCATCACATAAATATTTGTGTCTTGTGGGAATCGAACCCACGATCTCGTGATCAGCAGTCCGGTACTCGAACCACTAGACCACAGAATTCGTCACAACAAATTCAAACCCATGCGAAGCGCTAGTTTTTATAAAATTATACCCTATGTTACCAGAGAATAGCGTAGTTTCCTAACGGTGAAAGATTTTTTAAAATCGGTCCAGTACTTTCGGAGCCTATTCAGTTCAAACAGACGATCAATCAAATCTTTCCTCTTTATAATATTAAGTATAGATTATTATTATTTTGAAATGTTTTACGTACAATGTGTTTA
Source organism: Acronicta psi (assembly GCA_946251955.1). NCBI lineage: Eukaryota > Metazoa > Arthropoda > Insecta > Lepidoptera > Noctuidae > Acronicta > Acronicta psi. The sequence goes on along the minus strand of OX276475.1, from coordinate 13,415,309 downwards.
TTACGTAAGATCACCAAATTCAATTACCAAAGAGCAGTAATAGATTAAGATTAGGATATTGATGGTAATGTCTCGTCTATCTATATATATATAGTGTTTGATAGACCCTTATATATAATAAGTAAATAAAAGTAAAACTAAGTATGTACATATATAGTAACTAAGTATTACCATTTTGTAATTTTGAAAGTATTATTAAATGTAATAAAGTTCATTGTCGTTTCTTATTTGTGCTAGATTTCGGGAAGAAGTTTTGGATAAATATTTGGTTATTGGCAATAAGTTTGCTCCTATCACTTGGGACCTAATACCATGCCGGCAAACTGTAAGTGACCATCAGTGGCCAAAGCACGAGTGACTATAGTAATAGAGAAGATCACGTAAAATCTTACTATTCGTTAATGATTTAATTAATTTAATTAAAGTATCGTTAATTATACAAGTCCTTATCTAACTACTTGAATACTTTACTGTGACTATTCGAATACTTAACCACACCTGTGACACTCCATACAAACTTTCCCATACCGCTGCACACTACAATACCAAATGTCAAACTTGACAAAATTACGTTTGTACACGTGCAAATGCAAATGTGTGCATGACAGTGCCTAGGGTTTGTTGGCAGTTCGTCCGGCAAGAACACTGGCAGAATGCGGGGTATCTGACGTTAGGGAGGGGCGTAGAGTGGCCATTCTGTTATTATTTATTCTGTGACTTAACTTCGAAAACTTATGCTACCAATTTTTTAGTTCCATTGACATCCGCCGCGGCGCTTTTTAGTGCCCATACAAAGTAATTCGAACTCGATACGATTACGTTGTCTACTCTATCTTGATATACAGTACACATTTGTGTAATCCTTTCTTTATGGTTTGTGGTCGGCAAATGAGCAAACAAGTCACCTGATGGTAAGTAGTCATATAGGCTCATATACTATTGCTGATGTGTTGCCCTCTGACTACAATTGAACCGAGAGATGGAACTGGCTGAACATGTGCTGCTTAAATGCACAGACGTCGCCCGGATGCGGGAAGAAATCCTGGAATCTTCACGATCCCTAACAGAAACAGTGACAGGGCTGGGAAGACTAATCTGGTTCTGGGGGGAGTTGAGCTGGTTAGAAAACAGCCCATGGTACACGTACAATGGTCCAATTCTGGGACTAAGTGCGGAAACCAAATCCACTCGCAGAAGTGGGTTTCCATGATAATGCTAGTGAGGGAAGTGGCTGTCAGACATAAAAATCAGGACACACAAAATAAAGGTGCCTTATGATGGACACCAACTTAAGGGGAATCGCCAGCTGGCAAATGGCTAAAATATAAAAGATACCTTCAAAAAGTTCACATTGAGATGAAATCTGAATGGGATTTTTATCTCTGCTACAGATAAAAAAATATTCTAAAGAAAAAAAAAAGGATGTACAGTGAACAAAAGAGATAAGTATACAGGCAATCTCGTTTTGACAAAGATTGTGATGTACCTAAATAAAATTATGATCTGCTTTAATAGGGCAGGTAACAAACACCTGCGTTTTGACACATTTTCCACATTAAATTATTTCACAATCTTTGTCAAAACAGATATAATTATCAGCCTGTATACTCATCTTTTTTGTCGACTGTACATTTAAATGGAATATTTGAAAATGGAACAAATTGGCTGTACAAAGTGCTAGGACCCTCATTATCACGGCGGTGCTCGTTACGGTATAAAAATAACCCTCATCGCGTCTTTGTGCTTATAATAAGTACAATAAGTAGTGAGCATTATTTTTTTATTAAATAAGTAAATGGCTGCCACGCTTGGCTAATGTTCAATTTCTTTTACCCGACTGCCGAAAGAGGGTTATGTGTTTGACAAGCCATTCGTTCTTTAAACAATACTGTGGGGCCAGACAAGTTGCATTTTGACATTCGAATCGACAAACAAAATGTATGGAATTGAAATGTATGACATTAGTGACAGCCCGATTTGTCGTTAGCTTGTGTAATTCCATACATTTTGTTTGTCGATTCGAATGTCAAAATGCAACTTCTCTAGCCCCCCTGAATTATAAACCAAATTGTATCTTTGCTTGTCCCGCCTGCTAAATACATTTTCTAACATTCAAGTATGTATACTTACTTATTTCCAAAGATTTACATTAAGAGCTTGTTTTTAGAATTTTAGTTAGTACTTTTAACGCAGTCGGGTTGGTCTCATTTTTTTTTAAATCACAATGCCTTCATTCCACGAACGATTAGGCAGCGGTGTAGATCTGTCACTGAGTGACCGAAATTTAGACGTTATCTGCCAGATAAGTTGTAGATAGTATATCAAGCAGTTTATCAGTAAGGGATGAAACAGGCCTATAGCCTATCAAAGAAATCACTCAGACATAGTAGCTGTTATCGGTCGCCCTTATTGAGATAAGGGCGACCGATAACAGCTTTCACGCTTCAGAATTTCACGCTTCGCTATCACCCTCTTATCTTTAACAGGCTCATTAGGGATATTATAGATTAGCCAATTTCCGGGATGAAATGAACCTCGTTAATACTAAAATGTATAAATACTCTAGTCCCACACTAAGCAGAGCTTTGTGCTATGGGTAGGTAGGATAATTGATGTAATACATTTTTTTTAGTACACCACGGTAGCCTTATACGGCAGACTTCACATGCCGTCGAGAAAATCTCTCAGACATTGTTTGCTCACGATGTTTACCTTCACCGTTAAACCGTGTGATAATTACGCACATGAAAAGTCAGAAGTACGTGCCTTGGATTCGAACTCGTCATAACCCTACGCTATCACTGCTGTATCTAATATATACCCACATAAAATATATACGAAACACAACAAACACACATATTCATCACATAAATATTTGTGTCCTGTGGGAATCGAGCCCACGATATTTTGATCAGTCCGGTACTCGAACCACTAGACCACAGTGGTCGTCAAAAAACTTAAATATTTTCACTTGTCAATTTATCAGTCACAGCCTAAATAAATAAGCGTGTTAATGTATTTTTTCATTCCCATATGCCACGCTTTATTCTCATACGTAACAATGAGACGAGTGGCCTCCATTCCAGCGTTTCCATTGTATTTTTAGAACAACTTTCCTTTTGTGGCCGAGGAATACGTTACACTGTGGTTTGTTATGTTTTTAGAGTATATTTTTTTTGAAATTGCTGTATTGCCATAGATTTCTTGTAGGGTTCCAAAGAAAAGTAGATTTTCCTATCATGCACATTTTATAATATCCTGCCTGTAACCGATAAATTACTTGATAAGTTGAAAGTTGACAAGAATTAATTATGCTTTACTTAAGAACTTTTTTACCTAAAATTTCCATAATATTTATTTATTTTGGTATATTGTGGAACGCCACCACCCACCACCATATGTATATAAAAATAGCATTTTCTTTTAAATAAGCGCTCAGTAGGCAAAAGCTACAGAAAGCCGCTTGCTCCAATTTTGGCATACGGCGTTTTGTTCATTTTATAAAAAAACTAGTGGCTTGTAAGACGTTTTGATTTCTAGGTAGCTTTCTTCTGATGAAATAACAAGAAATAATTATAACAACCAGAATTTTTCAATACCAAAGAGCATTAAATTAACCAATTAAACAAAATTAAGCCGACTCTAAAGGATTATCAAATGGCGTGTCGTCAGAGTAGGTCATTGTCAGGACCAATAGGTAATACGCGTGTTTTTCATTTATAAGTTAAGTATTTTTAATGTTTGTAACTGTACATGTAAAAGAAAAGGTGACTTATTGACTGTCTACCTATCAAAGCACAGCTCTATCCTACAGCCTATCAAAGCAAAGCACAGCGTACGGCGAGCCTGGTGGTAAGCGGTTACCGTAGCCTATGGACGCTTGCAACACCAGGGGTATCACTCGCACGTTGCTGACGCTAAAAACCTCTTAGAGAATTATTGAGGATTCACAGCGCAGCGCATCCTTGGATGGAGTTCTGGCAACCTTACTCACTGCAGGAACACAACACACAATAAAGTGTGTTATTGGTCTGCAGTTTTTTGTAAGGTGGAGGTACTTCCCCAGATGGGCTGCTTCAGATTTGAGCTATAAATGGCTGTGCCCTACCTCTCTTAACAGATGGAATTTAAATTGTGCACACAGATAGTTATTATGACAGAGGCAGCTGCTGAAAAGGAGTTTGGGAAATTCCCAAGGGTTTGGGAACAATTAACGCAAGTAACACCGTCGCAAACAGTATTGAAGATTTATATCAGCGGCCATTTTTAAATCCTTTTGCATCGGAAAAAAGCGCTCGTGTAAATCCAGCTTACTGCACGATATTTGATTAGCGGCGCAGTTAACAGAATCATATCCGCGCCGGTTTCACTTAAACCAAGTTGTATGTATCGCATTTGTAACTAGCAGAGTTGGCACTTCAAGCGCATAATTCAGTTAAGCGCTTGAAGCGCGGCAGAGCGTACAGTCATTGTACATTAGGTACGCGTATTGTTGCAAGTTTATTATTGTATTTGTGGACCATGACTGTATTATGTATAGTTATGTTCTATATTAACACCACCACCCCTATTTTCCGCGAATGATTAAGCAGAGGCGTAGGTACTTACTAATGAACACACACAATTCACCGTATGTTTAAGGGTGAGCCTAAGTACTTATTTCTAGATTCAACCAATTTTAATAACCTAATGTGGTTGAGCCAACTGCCTAAATGGCGTACTGCCACCAACCGGGCACAAATCCAGACTCCGAGCTGCTTCTGAGAATTTCACAGATAAACCCAACAATACTTTGCTCAACCCAGGAATTGAACTCAGGACTTCTAGACCAACGAGGCGATGATGAAATCCATGTAGAATATTGTCATAAGTCTCACAAAGTAAATAATTTCACACCAAAGCACCGCAGTTATTACCGCCAGGTTTTACTTAAGACGAATAAGTTGCGGATAATTAGCGAAAGGCGCTCATCTCTAACTTTAATCACTCAAAGATAAATACAGTAATTGCCATTGAGATAATTATGACTGCTTACTAATGATCTGTCGACTTTGAAAAATGGTGTAACGTTGAACAAGACATTATTATTATTAAAACCAACCAAAAACCAACAATGATGATCTCTTCCTCATACGGGTTCGCATACAACACAGAGATCAAGCGCTATCTCAGGATCTATTCAAATCATTGAAAAAAGCTTTACATCAGTTCAGCAATAGTCAACAGTCAACAGTCAACAAAAAGATAAGAATTCCAAAAATTAAATTTTTTGGGTTCGCGGTCGCTTATAAACTCTATAACCCACTTGTTTTTTTTTTAATACCTTCTATGATTTTTTACGATTTTATAAGAGTAGAAATTAATTTGAAACATATCGGTTTTTTAAATAAAAACCAGTTTTATCTATGATTCCCGGTTCATCTCAATAATGGTTTGAACAGATATGTGCTTACAATAAATTGCTCGAACGTAGAATAATTCGAATCAAAACCACATTTGAATTTTGACTGTTCAAATTTCGAATCTAAGTTTAAATTTCGAATTTATGGACTATGTTCGACAGTTATTCCGGCAAATACCGTTTGCATATCAAGTGCATGTGATTCCGGCGACTACTTGTCGCAACGGATTCCGTTGGCACAATGAAGTCGAGATAAGCGGTTGGCACAAAATTTAGATTCACTCATGTCATGCGATATACGAGTTCCGAATTTAAGTTGGTACCTAGATATCTTTCTGTAGTGGTCATTTAATTTTTTTTCCATTCAACAAAAGTTAAAGAAAACCCATGATTAATAATTGATTGTAACCTTCAAAGAGATTTAATTGTTAGTAACATCAATCATATAATGGAATGGAAGAGTTGGAAGGGGTCGACCTCGGCAAACGTACCACAACCAGATTGCGGACGTTCTCAAAAAAGGCAAGGGCAGGGTGCCCTTAAGAGCACCCTAAATCGACGAGCATGCATGGAGAGATTAATGAACATAGACGAAGCGAAAATGGTGTGCCAGGATCGTAGCAAGTGGAAATCTATAGTCTCTGCCTACCCCTATGGGAAACAGGCGTGAAGTTATGTATGTATGTGTATGTATGTATCAATCATACATGTTGCAATTTCAGTTTTCTCATCATGACGTAATGTCGTAATGATGATGTAATAAAATGAATGGCAAACCTCTTTCCAATAAATAAATTAAATTAAAATAAAAAACCTTACATTTCTTGCAATTAAAAAAAATGTTTAAGTACATGATAGTAGTGTCCAAGGCCCCGCTAAAAATCAGCGTTGTAGTTCAGCACCGCAACATTAGGCTGAGCAGGTAGCCTCTTCAGCTCACATATATGTAGTTTTATGTTTTATGTTTTGTGTACACTTTTAAATAATTTGAATTGAGTCAATATTTCTTTCTTATTAAACATTTATTTAATGACGTCTGTGGTCTAGTGGTTCGAGTACCGGACTGCTGATCACGAGGTCGTGGGTTCGATTCCCACAAGACACAAACATTTATGTGATGAACTTAGGTGTTTGTGTTTGTCTGGGTGTTTCTTAATATATTATAAGTATGTATTTACAAAAAAAAGTATATAAGTATTATATCCATTGTCTAGTACCCATAGTACAAGCTTTGCTTAGTTTGGGACTAGATGGTGCTGTGTAAAAATGTCCCAAGATATTTTTTTATTTATTTTTCCCATTTCCAATAATAAAGTTAAACATTGGTGATCAGAGGTTTTGTCCTTCAGTAGTGCTTAAATCTATTTGTGCATACAAAAAGGTGTAATATGTTGTTGTAAACACTATATTTATTAGGATGTATGTATCAATACCTTGATGCAACGGTTGTGATAACAACAAGGGGAACATAATCTGAGGCGGGGTGATTCTGTAAGCACATAAAAAGTGGAAATTATATAACAATAATAAAAATCGAACACTCACGCTCAGCCGACCTTAGGTACGTCGACTAGAATAAGGATAATAACATAACCTTTTAATGGTCTCAACGATAGGGAGACTATTGACATGATGGATGAAGGCTATAATCTGGAGCCCCGGCAGTGCCAAGTCGAGCAAAAAAGCGGCACAGCCGTACCATCCTTTTCTCGAAGCAGTTCAGGCCATTTTCGACCCCCTATAACTAAAATTACATAAAAATATTATAATGTACATGTTGTAGTAAGTTGTAATAACGCTGATCAACCGATCTGCAAGGTTAAGTTTCACGTCAGGTGAACGGTCACGTTCAGGTCGGTCTGTGGATGGGTGACCATTCTTAACATATCGAGACCCGTCCGTGCCTCGGAGAGCACGTAAAGCCGTTGGTCCCGGTAGTCAGAAACCTAAAAAAGCCTGACAACCAGTCTTTCTTTCGAATATCGGTATTGCCCAGAAATTAGGTTGCGGAGGTCTGATGGCAGTCGCTTCGTGTAAAATACTGATATTCAGCCGCATCTTGGTTAGACTGGAAGCCGACCCCAACATGGTTGGGAAAAGGCTAGGAAGAAGAAGATGTTGTAGTATCCAGGGAAGGGAACCTATTATATTTTCTACAATTACTTTTATATTAAACATTATAATGATTAATGTATCTAGGGCTGCATAATCATGCAGTTGGTGTGTTTATTGCTAAATAAATAAATAATATTTTACTAATTTACTATTCCTGAAGGGTTAGGCAGTCATAATAATGTGCACCCACAGTTAATCGGTCCCATGTAATAAGGGGTAAGCCTTATTGCCATTATAATAGCAATTTATAAAAGAAAAACGATTGCTTTAACGGTGAAGGAAAACATCGTGAGGAAATCTGCATGCCTAACACATTTTCTCGACGGCATGCGAAGTCTGCCAACCCGCATTAGGCTAGCGTGGTGAATTACAGCCTAATCCCTCTCATACTGAGAGGAGACTCGTCCCCAGCAATGGGACAGTATATGGGTTGATTATTATTATTATAAAAAAAAAGTGTTATGAATGTCACGGCTAATTTATTTTGCTGTTCTAGTCATTCTATCGCACGAAGACCTGTGTGATAACCTTTAGGTGTGATTGACATAAATCATGTATACTTATTTATTTATTTAAGATACTTAACTTTTTTTTATTCATCTGTTATCGTCCCACTGCTGGGCAAAGGCCTTTCTTCCCTTCTTCCACTATTCTCAGTTAAGAGCTTTCTGCGGCCAATCCTTACAATAAAGGTCTAGCTCGTCCCGCCATCTTCTTTTGGGCCTGCGGCGATGTCGTCTAACGCTATGTGGGATCCAATCGGCAGTGCGTTTTGTCGAGAGAACGAGATAAGAGAGAGATCCCAGATACGAAAACAAATCCTGGGAATACCAAGATCCCTAGCGGACACATTCACGAGGCTTGGAACACTAAAGGTGCTTCTGAAGGGAGTTAGGCTGGCTAGAATAAACAGCTCTATGGTACACGTACAATGGTCCAATTGTAGGACTAAGTGCGGAAACCAAACCCACACAAAGAAGTGGGTTTTCATGATGATGAGTGCATTTTGTCCATAACTTATCCAACATGCGGCAGATGTGGCCAGTTACATTTCAAGCTTCTGCCTTTCTGACCAAACTTGGCGATCTGAGTATACTGTTCCTTACTTATTTATTTTTACTAGGCCACTTTGTCCCACTGCTGGGCAAACGCCTCCCTTCCGTCCTTCCAAGCCGCTCTGTTCCTTATACGGTCTAATAAACGAACTCCTAAGATACTGCGCTCATAGCTGATAACTTGCTGGTAAGCGCCTAGAGCGGACTTCTGATGTTTCATCAAAAACAAAGTCGGAGAACCGTAGGCGAGGATAGGCTTTACCCTATTCTTAAATAACTTCTAGAAGTGCACAGCAAGCTCCTTAAATATAGGTTAGCTTTGACAGGTGGCCGAAGATGGCTACCGAGTGGGTACATTGCAACACAATTCGCAGATGAGGTGAAGAGACATTGGCGAAGTAATTTGGACCACTTTTTCCCAACGTGGTATGAAGAAAGCCAGGGTAGAGAATCTTGGACTAACTTAAAGGACGCCTTGCCCAGCAGAGTAAAAAAAAGCTATTCTAAAGTTTTTTTTTTTTGCAGAATGACCCAAACTTGGCCCCCTGCATTGTATCATTGGTGTAAGATAATTATGTCCCATACGATCTCGTACATTTCATACGATTTGTTGTTTTTGGATTATTAAAAATTAATATAAAATAATATCTTAAAAATAAATGGAACTAGTTCTCTTAACGCCTTGTGCTAATCAAGTTCGTCTATAAATGTTTTATTGATTGTGTTTTAATTAATGTAATAATTTCTACCGGTTGTGTAGTGTCTGGTGACTGATTATAACTGTTTTGTTTTTAAAAACAAGTCGTATTGTTCGGAATATTTTTTGAAAGGGTGTTTCTCTACTAATATTCATTCTGGTGCAACTTAGCGTTTTGCTAGAGAAGTTTTTTAAGATCAAAGGCTACTGGTAAGTGACTTTAAAATTATTTATTTACTAGCAACCCATACCTTTGCACGGCTGTAAAAGTATATACAAATCTTCCTCGTATATCGCTCTTCGTTTTAGTGAAAATGGTATCAATATTCGTTGCGTGGTTTAGAAGAAGTACGCAGCAGAGAAACAGACAGAGATAAGCAATGACTTTGTATTAAAATATTTAGTAGATTAGTAATACAGTGGTACAGTCGGTAACAAAAAACGCTGAACACGATGCAATCTTCAACAGGCTTTGACATATTTACTATCCAGAACTTTCTTCGAGTAGTTTGTGCGAGTTCTTTAGATGAAAAAAAAAACTTTAATTTTGATTTTATGCATTATTAGGTTAACTTTATGCATTATCTCTTATAAAAAATCTATTTAAAAGTTTAGGTGCTATGATGTATTCGAAATTTGTGTTCGTTCAGCTACTTTCATTGTTGACTGAACCATCACCATAGCAACATGCCTGTATTCCCTGAATGGTTAGACAGATGTGTATTAAACACGCTGGTATATTTAGGTCCCATGTAATATTGCCATAAAACAGGCACAAATCCAATGGGAATTTCATAGTGCTCGACCTAGGACCTGCCATCTTTTTTTCCACAAAGGATTGCAGTTATTTCAGTTCCAGGCAAAAATGCTGATAAAAATAAATATTACTCGAAGAAATAAAGGGATTTTATTTGTTAAATATCGAAGAGAGCTAGCTCTCATTTTCTCAATGTGTGCATAAATATTTTTCACTAACCGCTCACAATCTAAAAATCTCAGAAATCCAAAAGTAACTACAGAAGTGACACACTGTGTGGAGGAATGACGAGCAAATTTTTTTTATCTGAAATATATTTTATATACTAGCATTATATAGTTGAGAAATTACCAATTTAAAGGGCTGTTTATCATTATCTGGATAGCTTTTGGAGAGTTCCTGCAGGTTATTTACGTTTCTACGTAGGTATCTTGTATATAAATAAAAATCTATTGCTTAATGTTCCCTTGAAATGAATTAATTAAAGAAAGCTTTTCATTTGGACGCGCGCAATTTTTTTCGCAACTCTAACGCGCAGCTCAGCTGGATTTTATATACAACCATTTGTGATGCGGTAGCCAGTTTATTTATTTATTTCATTTGGATCGGATCTCCAACAAGAGGTACACCTTACATAAGGATCCTCCTCTTAATTACAGGATCATGCAAATAAAAAAATACTTTAAATTTATACAATTAATATGGTACAATCAAATTAAATTACAAAACGAAAACAGACAGACAGAAAACAGTTACGAAATCAATAGAATTTAAAAGAGAGTTAGTGATTCCAGAGGACTGTATATCACATCTGTTGTTCTCACACTGAATGCATTTCGGCGGCATCTGTTCGGTATTCCTCCATTTTAGGGATTTTCCACGAGAAACGGGTGCCAGCAGATTCCAGGGATTTAAATGTTCACACTTCAAAGTTTTTTGCGGCAATTCTGTTACTCGTAGTTTGACTCACAATACCATCACGCCTGTATTCCCCGAAGGGGTAGGCAGAGGGACCAGGACCTCAAAGCGTAACAGTCACGCTTACTACCATTACTTACCACTAGGCTTATAAAGCAATATTAGTTATGGTTGTAACCATGTTTAAAGAACAAGTTTGAATCTGTTGTGTTGTGTATTGAAAAGTGTTACTTTGTTGGTAAAGAAATTACACTGACAACAGTTTAAATCAGGCATGAATGAAACAAAAAAATACACTGCGTGCAAAATTACTTTAGAGACTGTACCTTCAAATACATGTACATAATTAAATTTTATGTAGATATTGGAACGTGTAATTTATGAGCGCAAAATTGTAGATTAAAGTATTATTTTGGGAACATTCAAATGTTTTTCAAATTGTTTTTTTAAAATTATATTTTAAATCTCAATTGTTTTTGTTTTGATACTTACTCTTGCTTGTAATAATTACTAAACCCTGGTGACAAATAGAGGAGATACAAGACTTTTTATAGTACTTTTTTTTATTAGCTTCACGCTTTGTAAATGGGAGAACTCTCTAGACATGTATTTCAAGCTTAGCTGTGTCCTATTTACCTTTTAAAATAGAATCTGTAATATATTTCGCAAAACATTTTTAGATTGTTTTCTCATATTTATGTAGGTATATATTATTGTATCGGGTATCATTTTTAAAAACAAAAATTTAAAAGAGTACCTAGACATGTAGTTTCTTACCGGTTCTTCTCCATAGGAAACGACTAATTTGGAACCTTGCACCTTAATAATTAGACATTTCATATTATTATGTGTGAGGTTTATATGAAAATGAAACTATTTTGATTTTGAGTAACTGCGACTGCTACGCTAGAAGTCCTGGGTTCGATTCCCAGGTCAAGTAGTGTTGTTGGTTTTTTATGTGAAATTCCCAGAAACAGCTCGGATTTGTTACCTACCGGTGATGGCAAAAGGCTCAATCAAAAATCAAAGTCAAAATAGTTTTATTTTCACATAAACCTTATGGTACAGGCACTCATGAAATTTCGAATATAGGCTCGCCCCCTAATCATACATGTATATGCATGCCCGGGAGCCTAGGCAAGTTACAATTTGACATTCAAAAGAATTGAAGAAAATGTATGGAAATGACACAAGCTTTCGACAAATCGGCCTGTCACTAGTGTTATTTCCATACATTTTGTCTAGGCCCCCAGGATCTAAGTAGACTGGCGAACTGTGGGTCTACATTGGTACACCTCTGCCTATTCTTTCAGGGAATACAGGCGTGATAATATGTATGAATATAGTATGTAAGAAGTAGGTAAGTAGAGGTCTATTTACAACATAGATTCTCAACTAGAGCCGTAAAATCCTCTTGTGGGCTCTTCTGACTTTTAGAGGGGCAGTAGAAGACCCCTAGAAAATAAGAGGGCGTTGATATACCTATTACACGTATAAATATAATTGTAGCAATAGATTTTTCAGATTCGCGACGGATGGTAAGTAAAAAAATGGGGGACTCTATAAAAACTATGTTCTTAGAGGATGGGCAAAAGATTGCGGGCCTATGATCTACAACTTTGTAGTTTTGATTGTTTGTAGGAGGTTAATAACTTCTCGTAGTGCATGAAGCGGCATCTGTTGGTAATTTGAGGAATTAGTCTTGCTAGTCAGTGCGCCAACCATAGATAAAATATGTGCACCAACCCCTGCCATCAAATTTAGTTCATAAATTTTGGAGTAGATGGCACTAATTTAAGAGTAGTTAAATTTAGATTTGTTATCAAAAAAAATATTTACTTAAATGTAATAGTTGAGAAAGTAGCACAGTTTTTTTTTTAATAATATTGCTTTTTTTCAGTTTTATTCAACATAACAAAATATAGTTGTGACCTTGATATTTTCTTCGTCCTTCAATCAAATGAAGTATTTTTATTATAAGAACTAGTTTTGCGATAAGTATTTTATCAAATTTCTCTACTAAGTCATTGTTGTAACTGTTCTGCGGCAGTTCAAACAAATAAATTGTCCCTACAATAAAAGTTCAATAAGTCATGGCGGACGATTAAAATAACCTTGATGCAGATGCAACGATGTAGTTGCCAACAAAAGTCGGAAGACTCTACAGCTTTGTATTAGATTTAACACCCATACATTCGGCCAAGTATTACTTAAAGTAGTCCATATAAATCGGAGCAGCAATGAAAATTTATTCCAAGCAGTTCCAATCTAGACTGTACGCAGTGATTCCTTTGCCTTTTTAAATTCCTCAGCGCGTTCGATTTAACATTCCAAATTTGAAAGTGGTATTATAGAATTTTATAATCTATGTTTTGATTAGTGGTTTTTCGCGGGAGCCGTAGCGTAGTGTACTATTAGTTTTGTGAGTTGAAAACAAAAATCAGCCAAAATTAAGCAATTAAAAGGTGAGTTTGTTGTCTTATTATGTATTTATTGTGTGTATCTTTGTGATTTCTTGTAATAATGGGGAATTTTAGCAATGTTGTAATAACAAAAGAATGACAAAAACGGTGGTAGCTGTGTGTTTTCTAAATAACTATAACCTTGCTACCTTTCAAAGCGAAAGGATAAGTATTCGAGATGTCGGTACCAACAAAATTTGTACTATGCGTGTGATTATGTCTTCGATTGGAAAAGGGAGCGACAAGTATACAGTAGAAAGAAATTGCAATACCTACAATTTTACATTTAATTTCTTCCTTGAAAATGTAGGTATACGTAGAAAAAATTGGTTGCATGTCCGCTATTCTGAGAATGACAAAACGTTAGATCTACCCACGTCTGTGGACAAAACATTAAGCAGTTTAACTCATAGTAGTCAATAGTCATTACAGTTTCTGTCTGTTCTTGAGTACCGACCATTTTTAACATCTCTTACCTTGACATTGGCAAAATCATAGAATGTTCGTCGATGGAGCCATAACCCTTAAAAAAAAACTCAAAGTAGAAAATAATGTAGGTAAATGATGCCAATGATCAAGCCAAGATAATATCATCGCGCAAGACTCTTGTGTTACTGAGTGCTGACGTTCATTGGCTACCTACTTACTTACCTTCAAGCCTACTGATGACTTGTTTGACACCTAGAATTCCCAACTACGGGTGCAGAAGTATAGGGTTCTATACTCTATTCAAACTATGTCATTAGGTTTTCCGGTCCTAAAGCGAATTTCTGACTGGTTTTTCTAATACAAAATACGTTGTAATACTTTAAATGCTACATACCGGTTTAATATTACTTACCGGTATCATTCTCCAAGCCCTTTTCCAGCCATGTTGAGGTCGGCTTACAGTCTAACCAGATGCGGCTGAATATCAGTATTTTACATGAAGCGACTGCCATCAGACCTAAGTAACCCAATTTCTGGGCAATACCTATATTCGAAGGATATGTTGCCAGGCATTTTGGGCTTCTGATTTCCACTAATGATTGTCATTAGGTGTTCGTATGACAACCGCAGTGATAGCCTAGGGATATGACCACTGGACTGCCAAGTCACAGGTCTCTAGTTCGAATCCAAGGCACGCACCTCTGACTTTTCAAAATTATGTGCGTTTAAGAGTGAAGGAAAACATTGTGAGGAAACCTGCATGCCTGAGAATTTTTCTCGATAGCATGTGAAGTCTGACATCCGTATTAGGCTTGCGTGGTGGACTATAGCCTTATCCCTCAGATACTAAGGGGAGACCCGTGCCCAGCATTGGGACAGAATATGGGTTGATAAATATGGCAACCGCCCGGGCTTATAACATACCGGTTAATTATGTACCTACCATCTTTTTGGGTATACATACAAGCGTGATGATAATGATATGTTATGCTATAGTTGAATTAAACAACAATATTTATTTATTTATTTATACTTTAATGTACAAAGTAGTACAAAAGGCGGACTTAATGGCTTATGGCATTCTCTACCAGTCAACCTTTGGGTGTGGGAGATAAAGTTAAAATAGGTACAAAAAATAAACATTTAAATATTATCTAGTAATAAACTATAAAATACGAACTTAATATAAATATATATAGAGATAAATACAAATACATATTTATATATAAGTACAATACATATGTATGAATAACAATATTATCTTATAACTAATAATAAGTAACAAGATATTTATAATTCGCACGTGATATTGGCTTGTGAGATGAGACAATAGTGAAGCTAAACATACACACACATACATACATATACTCATACTTTTCCCCCGCGGGGATAGGCATGCACTAGACTGCCACTTACTATGATGCTCACATACTTCTTGTGCTTCTTCAATTTCCATACAACATCTTGTCATACACACGCGCCGTTTGCGAGTACTACACACCAAGCCGGTTTCTGCGAACGGACCCTTACACCGGTGTAAGGGTCCGTTCGCAGAAACCGGCTTGGAGAGGACTGATTTTTTATCGCGTTGGTAATAAATAATACGACTAATTCTTTTTATGGCACCATGAAAAAATTGACCATAAATAGAGCCGATTATCAAAAACAAAACTTTTAAATTGGTTCAAAAATACCGAAGTTAAAAGCATTTTAATTTTATGCTAGATAGAGAGCGCACTATACCTACAAACTGACGTCAAAAGTAGCGTGCGCCATACAAATTCTATACTAACACTCGTTTTACAGGAAAGGGACAGAACATCCCCTCTCACTCCCCATCAAAAACTTTTAGCGCATTTATCTCAGAAAGGACCATGGGGGATTTTGTATGGACACCGTCCCCACCCACCAACAGACATGGGATGACTTTTAATATGATCATTAGGAGCCACACAAAGAGAAATTAAACGTTTTTAAAACGAAATCGATGGGGTTTTAAAAAAAAACGCAATAATCTATCTACAAAAATGGGGATAATTTTGTACAAAGATCAATTATTCTCTTATAAAAAAACAAATGCATATTACTATCATATTCTGCAGATAAATAATAATAGAACTTGTACAAAAAATTGGTCATCGATCACAAAAAAAAAATTTTTTGTTACCTACTTACTATGATTTTTCTTATTTCTGTTGCTAACATATTTATGGTCTACTTAATTAGCCTACTTCTATTGGTTGAAAATGCGGCTGAGCGTGAAGAGGTCCTGGGTTCAACTCCCAGGTCGAGAATTTTTTTTATTGGAGTTTTTCTCTAAAATTGAAAAGAGCAACTTGGAGGTTGGTTTTCTGACCGGCTAAAGGCAGAAGAAAGGCTCACCCACTGTTATATGTGGCTTTAAACATATCGCCGAAATGTTAGTACATAAGAAGTTATGCCTTTGCCTAAACTAACCTAACTTTTTCTGAGCGTGTAAATATCCTCCCGTGAAAGGCAACCCTCCCTTCGCTCTTATCCCTCCGCGAAATATAACCTAACCTTAACCTAACTAATCGAACCTAACCTTAACCTAACTAATCGAACCTAACCTTAACCTAACTAATCGAACCTAACCTTAACCTAACTTAATTCTTTGGAGAACACAAATCCCAGTACCGGTAATACCCCACATATTTGGGAATTATCGTCATAGGAAAAAAATCTCTATCCAATAAGACTTTTCAGATGAGATTGTTTAGAATTCTGTTGGTTAGTGGTGACAACTGTTCTAATCCACACTTGAAATATTTAAAAATCCTAATACCGGCCAAATTCCACATATTAGGAGATGGTCGTCATAGCAAAAAATTCTCTATCTACTGAGACCTTTCACATGAGATTGGTTTGAATTCTGTTGGTTAGTTGTAACGAATGTTCTCTAATCCACACTTAAAATATTTTAAAATGGACCATGGGGGATTTTGTATGGACACCGTCCCCACCCACCAACAGACATGGGATGACTTTTAATATGATCATTAGGAGCCACACAAAGAGAAATTAAACGTTTTTAAAACGAAATCGATGGGGTTTTAAAAAAAAACGCAATAATCTATCTACAAAAATGGGGATAATTTTGTACAAAGATCAATTATTCTCTTATAAAAAAACAAATGCATATTACTATCATATTCTGCAGATAAATAATAATAGAACTTGTACAAAAAATTGGTCATCGATCACAAAAAAAAAATTTTTTGTTACCTACTTACTATGATTTTTCTTATTTCTGTTGCTAACATATTTATGGTCTACTTAATTAGCCTACTTCTATTGGTTGAAAATGCGGCTGAGCGTGAAGAGGTCCTGGGTTCAACTCCCAGGTCGAGAATTTTTTTTATTGGAGTTTTTCTCTAAAATTGAAAAGAGCAACTTGGAGGTTGGTTTTCTGACCGGCTAAAGGCAGAAGAAAGGCTCACCCACTGTTATATGTGGCTTTAAACATATCGCCGAAATGTTAGTACATAAGAAGTTATGCCTTTGCCTAAACTAACCTAACTTTTTCTGAGCGTGTAAATATCCTCCCGTGAAAGGCAACCCTCCCTTCGCTCTTATCCCTCCGCGAAATATAACCTAACCTTAACCTAACTAATCGAACCTAACCTTAACCTAACTAATCGAACCTAACCTTAACCTAACTAATCGAACCTAACCTTAACCTAACTTAATTCTTTGGAGAACACAAATCCCAGTACCGGTAATACCCCACATATTTGGGAATTATCGTCATAGGAAAAAAATCTCTATCCAATAAGACTTTTCAGATGAGATTGTTTAGAATTCTGTTGGTTAGTGGTGACAACTGTTCTAATCCACACTTGAAATATTTAAAAATCCTAATACCGGCCAAATTCCACATATTAGGAGATGGTCGTCATAGCAAAAAATTCTCTATCTACTGAGACCTTTCACATGAGATTGGTTTGAATTCTGTTGGTTAGTTGTAACGAATGTTCTCTAATCCACACTTAAAATATTTTAAAATCCCAATACCGGCCAAACCCTACTTACTTGGGGATAGTCGTCATAGCAAAAAAATCTCTATCTAGTGAGATCTTTTATATGAGATTGGTTTGAATTCTGTTGGTTAGTGGTAACGAATGTTCTCTAATCCACACTTGAAATATTTAAAAATCCCAATACCGGCCAAACTCCACATATTAGGAGACTGTCGTCATAGCGAAACATTCTCTATCCACTGAGACCTTTCACGTGAGATTAGTTTGAATTCTGTTGGTTAGTGGTGACGACTGTTCTAATCCACACTTGAAATATTTAAAAATCCCAATACCGGCGAAACCCTACTCATTTGGGGATAGTCGTCATAGCAAAAAAATTTCTATCCACTAAGACCTTTCACATGATGGTTTGAATTCTGTTGGTTAGTGGTGACGACTGTTCTAATCCACACTTGAAATATTTAAAAAACCCAATACCGGCCAAACCCTACTCATTTGGGGATAGTCGTCATAGCAAAAAATCTCTATTTACTGAGACCTTTTACATGAGATTGGTTTTAACTCTGTTGGTTAGTGGTGACGACTGTTCTAATCCACACT
This sequence comes from Acronicta psi, assembly GCA_946251955.1. Taxonomy (NCBI): domain Eukaryota; kingdom Metazoa; phylum Arthropoda; class Insecta; order Lepidoptera; family Noctuidae; genus Acronicta; species Acronicta psi. The sequence goes on along the minus strand of OX276475.1, from coordinate 13,396,874 downwards.
TAAAATATTTAAGAATCCCAATTCCGGCCAAACCCCATATATTAGGGGATTGTCGTCATAGCAAAAAAATCTCTATCCACTAAGACCTTTCACATGAAATTAGTTTGAATTATGTTGGTTAGTGGTGACGACTGTTCTAATCCACACTTAAAATATTTAAGAATCCCAATTCCGGCCAAACCCCACATATTAGGGGATTGTCGTCATAGCGAAAAAATATCTATCCACTGAGACCTTTTACAAGAGATTGATTAGAATTCTGTTGGTTAGTGGTGACGACTGTTCTAATCCACACTTAAAATATTTAAGAATCCCAATTCCGGCCAAACCCCACATATTAGGGGATTGTCGTCATAGCAAAAAAATCTCTATCCACTAAGACCTTTCACATGAGATTAGTTTGAATTCTGTTGGTTAGTGGTGACGACTGTTCTAATCCACACTTAAAATATTTAAGAATCCCAATTCCGGCCAAACCCCATATATTAGGGGATTGTCGTCATAGCAAAAAAATCTCTATCCACTAAGACCTTTCACATGAGATTAGTTTGAATTATGTTGGTTAGCGGTGACGACTGTTCTAATCCACACTTAAAATATTTAAGAATCCCAATTCCGGCCAAACCCCACATATTAGGGGATTGTCGTCATAGCAAAAAAATCCCTATCCACTAAGACCTTTCACATGAGATTAGTTTGAATTCTGTTGGTTAGTGGTGACGACTGTTCTAATCCACACTTAAAATATTTAAGAATCCCAATTCCGGCCAAACCCCACATATTAGGGGATTGTTGTCATAGCGAAAAAATATCTATCCACTGAGACCTTTTACAAGAGATTGGTTAGAATTCTGTTGGTTAGTGGTGACGACTGTTCTAATCCACACTTAAAATATTTAAGAACCCCAATTCCGGCCAAACCCCACATATTAGGGGATTGTCGTCATAGCAAAAAAATCTCTATCCACTAAGACCTTTCACATGAGATTAGTTTGAATTCTGTTGGTTAGTGGTGACGACTGTTCTAATCCACACTTAAAATATTTAAGAATCCCAATTCCGGCCAAACCCCACATATTAGGGGATTGTCGTCATAGCAAAAAAATATCTATCTACTGAGACCTTTCACATGAGCTTGGTTAAAATTCTGTTGGTTAGTGGTGACGACTGTTCTAATTCACACTTAAAATATTTAAGAATCCCAATTCCAGCCAAACCCCACATATTAGGGGATTGGCGTCATAGCAAAAAAATCTCTATCTACTGAGACCTTTCACATGAGCTTGGTTAAAATTCTGTTGGTTAGTGGTGACGACTGTTCTAATTCATACTTAAAATATTTAAGAATCCCAATTCCGGCCAAACCCCACATATTAGGGGATTGTCGTCATAGCAAAAAAATATCTATCCACTAAGACCTTTCACATGAGATTTGTTGGAATTCTGTTGGATCGTGGTGACGATTGTTTTAATCCATACTTAGAATATTTAAAAATCCCAATACCGGCCAAACCCCACATATTTGGGGATTGACGTCATAGTAAAAAAATATCTATCCACGAAGACCTTTCACATGAGACTTGTTTGAAATCTGTTGGAGGGTGGGGACGTTTCTTCCCATTGTCCCTTGGTCGATTTAATATTTTTTTTCAATATACGAAGTATGCTAATGATATTTTTTACTAAGCGTGTGATTATTAACAAATTCAACACCAGTCTTTTGCTCATTTCTTTTGTTGTATTATTCATATAGCAATAGAAGTGAAATGTAAAAATAAACCTTATTTCAATGATCCAAAACTCTATGTTCAACGTTACAAAAATCTGTTCTCCCTCCGAGCTGGTCTATGTAAACGAACCCTTAGTCCTTCTAAGGCAACCCCTTCTGAAGCTAAACATATTTTAGATACCTTAGCATCAAGTAGGTAAATAATCTTAAATACTTATAAGATTTTTTTTGAGTATTTTTTTTTCATAACCTTATTTTGTTCCTAGCTGGGCCAAGACCTCCCTACCCTCTTTCCAAGCCACTCTATATATTTATGTATAAATATTTATTTATCTATTAATAAATAGATACCCATTCGATAAATATAGCTATAATTATCCAAGGACGTCAGACTTTTAAAGGTAAACCATTAAACAAAAAAAGATCGAATTCTTCGTAGCAGCTAACATGAGAACTAAACAAACCAGTGAAATGTTGATGAGCACCCGTGCCTATCAAGCGTAACGCAATGGCATTTATCAACATAATCTTAGATCAATATTTTTCTGTTATAACATTCTGTGGCCTAACAATAAAACTACCCATTGTTTCCATGCTTTGATATTGATATACTATTATCAGTTGATGTTTGTAAGTCTTGCATAAAGAAAATGAGGCTGCCAATCTGTCGTCGATCACACAATACAATATTATGAGGTGTAAGTGACGGTTATGTAGTTTTTATATTAGTGCTATTTATACAGTATAGATCGACTGGAATTTTTGCTTAAAAAGTAAGTTTTTATACATATTCTTCTCTGTGTATGTGTCTGAAATACTCCTAAACTGTTGGACCGAGTTTGACGAATTTTTTGTGTGTATTTGAGTTGGTCCCTTGATGGTTTGTGATGTGTTTTGTAAGGTGAGATTCATTGGACCTGATAAGTGGCACCGCCATCAGGTTCAGCCACGTCCGTACGGTTAATTAACCATAATCTGTGCGAGTAGGTAGCATATTTTTTTAAGATAGTGACGTCCTAAACTAAGTGTGAACTCCTAATATAATTGTCGTCATAAAATAAGTCAATCATCGCGATGATTTTTATAAAATTTTAACCAAACTGAAGGAAAAATAACTGATGATAACTTAGCTGAGAATAATAATTGATAATCTTAGCATGGAAAAATGCTAAAAAATACAAATAGATAAACTAGAATTGTTAATTGAATTTTTGACCCTGGTTCACAAATAAGATTGCCAATTGCCAATAGTCAATCAGTTTCTTATTATATGTAAGAAATAGCAACAAATATCTCTCTCAAGGAACTCTCAAACATTATTGGACACAGTAATCTCATAGTACCGTCTCGTATTACGCTTCGTATCCGCGGATACTTTACCCCCATTTACCCTTTTCCATAACAAGTTAAAGCCTAATTTCGCCAACATCGTTTACATTGAGTGAAATTCAAATAATAAGATCATTGATCTTGTAATGAGAGTTTCAACCCGCTCTAGAGACTGCTTCGTCTATTATTGGCACATTTGAATGTTGGCACGTGCTGGTAATAATAGCTATGTGAAGACGCGTTCAATATTTCATTTAAAGGTGGACACTGACCGATACCGTCTTGTGTAATGATTTGATTATGAGATTTAGGGCCTGTCTTATCATTTCTAGATACAAAATACAAATACAAATACAAAATAGTTTATTTCTTTATCCAAGGTTACAAACAAACATTTGTGATTGGAGTCTCCCTTTAAGCAAGTGATGCCTGTGTTAGGAGACTCCGCTCTTTCATTCAATAGTAAGAGATAGCCACTATCCATCGGATAAGTAAACATTTTTTTATAAAATTATCTGCCAAGTTATTTAACGGGAAATAGCATGCAAAATGGGGAGCAATTTTGATAGTAGAAGCCCAAAAAATAACCAGTCTAACCTTCGAATATCGGTGTTGCCCAGAAATTGGGTTGTGGAGGTCTGATGGTAGTCGCGAGTCGCTTTATGTAAAATACTGATAATCAGCTGCATCTGGTAAGACTGGAAGCCTACCGAAAATCAAAAGGCTAGGAAGATGATGATATTGAGATTTGGTAGGTATAAATGAAAGGCTTAGTACTAAGCGCAACTGCTACGCGAAAGGTCCTGTACTTCAACCATAAGTTCTATCAAATGGCTTTCGATAGGTTTTTTACGCATCGAAACGCTGTAATCTCATAGCAGATTTTAGTTCCTTACGTAACCGTAGGCGTAGAGGCGCTGCGAGGGTTTTCCATACAAATATTTTACGGCGTCGCTAGCGAGTCTAGTGAGAAAAACTCATGCTCGAGCCACGGGTTTCAATAACCAGGGGGGCTAGACTAGTTGCATTTTGACATTCAAATCGACAAACAAAATGTATGGAAATGACATTAGTGACAGCCCGGTTTGTCGAAAGCTTGTGTCATATCCATACATTTTGTTTGTCGATTCGACAGGTAGAACGACGTATTTCTTTGAGATTTTCAGGAGCAACTCCAAGGTTTTGATTTGTGCCCTGTTAATGGCAATAGGCGCACTCCAAACCTATAGGCGAACTGTGGGTATGCATTACACCTCTGTAGTACCTATTGAATTAGTTATTAAATTTTCTTCTTTTGAATTCGTTGGCCAGAGCTGCAATAGAACGTACAAAATTGGCAGTTGTTTCTTCCATTGCCAATTTCATAGTCATTTTAGTGTGGACACCTGCTATGCCAGTATCGGTATCTTAAATACCTTATATCGAGTATCGTAATCCGGAGTATACTAATCTGTATATTATAATATACAAGGAAAAGGTAACTGACTACTTATCAATCAGCTCAAACTAGTGAACGAATCAACGGAGTGCGCTGAAAGTTGGCCCACAGATAGTTAATAAGACGTAGGCATTTGTTTAGAAAGGACTTAAAAAAAATATGGACCTATGGATTTGAAACTTGGAGAACGTATTCCTTAAGTACCCTAGATATTCACTCCGAATATCGGAGTCTTAAGTTATCAGAAGCAAAGATTACAGCAAAGATACATAAAAAAACTAATTCTATTTTTGCTATGGTTTAGTTCTATTACTGATCAGAAATGTGTTGCGGAGGTCTGATGGCAGTCGTTTCGTATAAAATACTCATATTCAACTGCATCCTGGTTAGACTGGAAGCCAGGTCGGCTTCCAGTCTAACCAGGATGCAGGTTAGACGGAAAGTTTTCATGGTTCCCTGCCAGCTGGGTATGTCGGCTCAACCAAAAACTGCACTGGCCTTCCCTTGCCTTGCTCTAAACATCCAAGTCATGGGATCCTTATCATTCTCCACGACCATATCGGGCTGTTTAACTTGCTTGGCAGATTATTAAATTCTACCACCACGCGTACTGATTTTGTTCACTATCCCAACACCCAGTTCTTTGTACCTACATGCCCTTGTCTATTCTTTGTAATGTCTCTATACTAGGTTTTAGTTGCGACACCAATGGTTTAAGTTGTTTAAATTAAAAACAAAGTTAAAAGAATAACATTTCCATTTTGTTTAATAAATACAAGACCAATGTGTGTTATCGAATCACATGCGATGTTATCCATAATTCACATACCTAGGTATTCACTATCGATTAGTTGCTATTCATGTGCAAAATCAGTTGTTCCAACTGATTTCACTCTTTTAACACCGATTCAACGGGATTATATTAGACTATATTAGGTATTCAGCACTTGCTAGTCTGGTATGTACCTTCAGAATCGCTATTTTATGAAAATTGTTCTGTTATCATATTTTTTTTAAAGAGTGTCTATAGAGTTTCCTGCCGGCTCTTCTCCATAAGTAACACTTTTTGAACCGTGCAACCAATTAGACTTTTCAAATATTTGTATGGTCTAATTGAAATAAAATATTTGAATTTTTTAATTTGTGTTTGTGTAGTTTTTATTAAATATTTATTGTAAAATGTTTCATCGTTGTAATAAAATGGCTGGATTTTTTTAAAATACTCGGAAGAAGCAATTTTAGTATAAATAAAATAAATCTTAAGTGATATGTAGGTATTGAAATAAAACTACTTTTTACGGATTTTATCGCGTTATATTGATATTATTTTAATCCCGACGTTTCGGACCCTTTACGACGTTTCGGATTGCCAATAATTAACAGAAATGTAGGGTAGCTGTTAGTAATTAAAACTTCAAGACGCCTACCACCTTAGTCACCCGTGACCATGGACGCTGTAAAGGGTCCGAAACGTCGGGATTAAAATAATATCAATATAACGCGATAAAATCCGTAAAAAGTAGTTTTATTTCAATGTCTAGTATTCGCGTAAGTGTCAGAAATCAATATGATATGTAGGTAATCAACTTAACAACAAGCCACAGCTTGAGCTTGAAATTAAGTTGATTTTTTATTTGTTTTATTGCTTTGTGGCACGGTTGTTTTGTAGTCGAAGCCAAGGTTGAAAGTTTCTTTGTCGTAATAAAATGCGAAATGTAATGATTTTTAATTCGTTGTCGGTCGATGGGAAGTTAAATAAAATATAAATTATAATATAAAAATTCTTCGGAACCTTTTGTAAAAAAAGATGACATTGGTGGCTTCTTAATCGTGGCCCTTTCATTTGTGACATTTTTTAAACAAAAAAAATACAGTATTAGTCTGCTCAACGAGCTCTAAAAAACGATACTCCCGCTTAATGGGTAGATCGAAAACCCAATAACACTGAAAGACTTTAGAATCGAAAATTGTGTTTCAGCTACTTAGACAGTAAGGTTCAGCGCACACGCGAGAGCAGAGCAAGGCCTGTAGACAGGTTGCAATTTGACATTCGAATCGACAAACGAATATAAACAAAATGTATGGAAATGACACAAGCTTTCGACCAATCGGGCGGTCACTGTCACTAATGTCATTTCCATACATTTTGTTTCTATTCGTGTGACGATAAGAATGTCAAATTGCAACTTGTCTACACCTAAGAGCAATTTTTTATAACACTTGAAAATAAACTTTAAAGCTATTGATATAAAGTGCATAAGTTTGAATATGACAAACAATGCTCGCGCGGTCTCGAGCCTACGTGAGCAAACATTTATGCACTTTATATCAATAGCTTAAAATTTTATTTTTGAGTGTCATAAAAATATTATGCTCTCCGCTGCGCTGCTCTCTGGTCTGCGCTGACCTTAGCCATTCAAAATGTATTAGCTTTTTCAAATTACCCATTATTATCTTTCATTACTTAGATTGGCGGCTAAGTGGGTGGTTTTGATTTAATAATTAATTAGTTTAAGCAAATTACCTAAATTGAACTATTGTTACAAAAGTAATGGGAAAACACTTATAATGGTCTTCAAAGGTATTAATGACGAGCTCCCCGCCAGCGGTTTCGCCCGTGTGGTCTTATAATTTTTCCCCGTTTTTGCCATATTTTTTATTACTACTCCGCTCCTATTAGTCGTACCGTGATGATATATAGCCTATAGCCTTCCCCGATAAATAGGCTATCTAACACTGAAAGAATTTTTCAAATCGGTCCAGGAGTTTTGGAGCCTATTCAATACAAGCAAACAAACAATTATATAGATATCTTTTATCCTTCGTTTTCCGAGTGTTCCTACTACGCCTGAGGTCCACAGTTTGATTCCTAGGCCGAGAAATTGTTATTGGGTTTTACGATGAAAGACTCAATAGCAGCTTGGAGGATTTGTGCCCGGTTAATGGCAATACAACATACTTACCAACAAACTGTGGGCCAGCAAAATTCATCTCTGCCTTAGCCTTAGGCGACTACAAGCGTGATTTAAAAAGTAAAAAAAGATCTAAAAGTTTGGCCTGCTTAATGCCTGTTTCACTACCTCTAGAAAGTTCCTATTTAATTACTCTGTAGATAATTTTATACAAAATTAATTCCATTTTATAAGTTCTCCATACGGTGAAACGGCACTGAGTGTGGCATATTGGCAAGTAATTAACCCGAATATATTATCAATTATTATTGTATTCTTTAGTTAAACTCAATTTGTAATAAAGAGTGAACGGCCTTTAATCGAAAGAAGATATCCGTTTTATTAAGGTTATCCAATCTAAAAGTTTGGCCTGTTTAATGCCTGTTTCACTACCCTTATAATTTTATACAAAATTAATTCCATTTTATAAGTTCTCCATACGGTGAAACGGCACTGAGTGTGGCATATTGGCAAGTAATTAACCCGAATATATTATCAATTATTATTGTTTACTTTAGTAAAACTCAATTTGTAACAAAGAGTGAACGGCCTTTAATCGAAACTAGTCCAACAAAGCAGAAGATATTATTAAGGCATAGTTCATATTGTAGAGATAATCTGTCACTAGAGCTGACTGAGAAATTAATTTAAGGCTAAATATTAAAGTATAGAATGATAAATATACAGAATAAGCTAAGAAAAATCTGAAATTGTCTACAACGTCAGACTGTCAGATTCGAGCACCTGACAATGTAAGATCCTTATATGCATATCTGGGCTACAGACAAAGAATCCTTTTTGCAGACTTATTGAGAAAAGAAGCATACTGCCGAAGAATTTGATAATCTAATCATAAATTATAGTAATCTTGCTAATTCTTGCAATCCAAAATGTTTTTATGCTTTAGGGACTTATAAATAAGGTTGACTTAAATCTGAAGATAATATTCTTTAATCCAATAGAAATTACATAATGGCATCAAACAATACCTTAGGAAAACTATAATGCCCACAATTTAATAATCTATTTATAGAACTTTAATAAAACTAAGTGAATGGAAGTGCAATCGATGGGTGCGCGCGCATCTGTAAACATGGCTTCTTGCGTCAATTCTGGAGTCATGAGACTTTAAAACATTTGATATACATTGCCCCTTTTTACGGACAATAACACTGAAGTGTTGGACGTAAAAACAGTAATGGAGACTGTACAATTTGATGTTGATGTTAATAATGATGAAGTAGATGTTAGACTGTATTCACCATGTGAAATACTGTGGGTTAGTATACCACCCGGCTCAGGGGACTGCGCATCAAATATTATCACAGACAAAATAGTTTTTTCGTAACAACTCAAAAATATGTATACAACTTCACCTTAACAGTGAAACATTAAATTGTTTTCTTTATAATTAATGTAGCGTGAAAACTAGAAACGGTCGTGCGATAATAGTTCATTAGACAAAATTAAATTTAAATAAATGATAAAATAATACATAAAAGGAGTGAGAACATAGAAAAAAATTCGAGTTGTACCAGGTCTGAGTACCTGGGCTAATAAATCCAACTTTCCCTGTAATGGAGACAAGTGAACGATTTTCAGAATATTTGTTCGCAAAGATGGGCCCCGGTGATAGGGGGCCGAAGACCACCGAAGATCGGTCTGCTCCGGTAGAACAGACCGGATTTAGGAAATTCCTAGTCGACAATGTGATGCTGCTAGTAACTTTGGCTGGAGTCATCACGGGAATTGGCGTTGGTAAGTTTATTTTTCTGATTGAATTTTTTTTCCAAAGCAAATTTATATTAAGAGGCAGGCAATGGTTGCTGTCAAAAACATTTTACTAATTGCACTCATAATTTGTGATGTTTGCTATTACAATGACCGATAAATTGATTAATTTCTCAGTTCTTGTAGGGTTTTCTTAGTATTCATTTGCTCCAGATTTAAGAAGATAATGCTAGTAAAATAAAGAAAATGGTCTTGAAGTAACCAGTCACTTCAGATACCATTTTTGCTAGTCTGGACAAAATATAATACAAAGGAATATCTTTTTTATTATTTCGTTTGTTTTTAATAGTTTTATGTACCTTTGTTACCTTATACCTTGTTGGTACTACATCAACGATGCATCCTAGGTGATCACTTGAGTAATTTATCCTGAAAACATGTTTATACTAATTGAGTGTATTGATGGAGTCCAATATTTTAGTCAGGTGCCGACCATCAAGAACCCAATATGGTAGACAAAGGTTAACTTTAACCAGCTCCTTAGTTTCAGATTGATCATCTAGAACTGGATCATCTCCTGATGATCCCGTTCAACAATAAAAAAAGTTCCCGTTTACAAACAAAATAATTATTATTTTCGTCTTTTCCAGGTCTTGGTCTCCGCCCTTACCACCTAGGACCTGACGCGTTAATGACAATTTCCTATCCTGGAGAACTATTTATGAGGCTTCTTAAACTGATGATTCTACCTTTGATAATCGCCAGCTTGATCGCGGGCTCAGCCAGCTTAAACGCAAAGATGAGTGGAAAAATTGCAGTTAGGACTTTATTGTACTTCATTCTCACTTCGATGTTTAACGCGTTTTTGGGCATTGTGCTAGCGATGTTGATACATCCGGGAGTGCCAGAGATAAAGCAGTTGGGCTCTTTTGTTCAAGGAAGACGGGAACATAGTTTTTTGGACAGTATTTTGGACATTGGCAGGTGTGTATAGCGATTTGGTTTACTGTCTTTTCTTTTTCATGCCGTAGCAATAAGATTAGCTTGTTAACAAGATGATAGTTTGGTTGAACTGACTGCCAGAGGAGGGTTATGTGTTTGACGCATATGTATGTATGTTCGTTCCTATGGCCAGTCGTAACTACTCAACGGCTTAACTGATTTAGATAAATTACACCTCAATAGTTTCGTCTTGATGGCACGAGTGTCACTGGGTACATGAAATTAATATTGAATTGAAAATGGCGGATTGTATACGCTTTATTTTACTTTAAAAACTTATGTTTGAATGCAGCCAATACCCACAGTCGCAATGGCGTTATTACATTTATTCTCATTTATTACAGAAATATATTCCCGGACAATATAGTGCAAGCGGCTTTCCAACAAGCCCACACTGTGTACAGTCATCCTCCAGCAATGTTCGGTAACAATGCAAGCGATAATAGCACTACTCTGGTTCGAGTTGTGGCTTATAGGTGAGTTCTTCACTTTTATTTCCATTTGTACCAGAATTATTGTCATCGTCCAGAACTAGAAAGGTTCATTTCGCTAAATAAAATCTTGTAGTACTTACTCCAACCAACTCAGGCTTACACAATAAACTAGCATCTTATTCAGACTGCAGCAGGCTTCCCGGGGCGATGCTGGGGATCGCAGAATTTGTGCCCGTTGATCTGCCACGCAATTCTGCATTCCATAAGCATGCATAGAAGGCTATGTGTCACTATAGTAGTAGTAGGCATTACTTATAAAAAAATTGTAGCTTTGGAATTTTACAAGCACTAGTCCCTACCGATTCAGTCAAATAATTGTGTGGACGACCTAGTTCTGTTAGGTGACTGCTAGAGATAACGAAGTTGTCCGTATAGCCTAGCCTGCTTTTGGCAGTAATCTGTTTAGGCAATAGCCTGGCCTAGTAAGATATTGTAGCCTAGTTAGGCAGTAACCTAGCTTGGTTAATGGTTAAGCATATGCCATAGTCTGCACTTCTGTGCAGGGGAATATCTTTGACTACAGGAAGTATTTCATTAAGTCCAGTAAAAATAGAAGCTTTGTTTAATGCAACTACTTCTGTGACATAAATTGGCCCAATTCTTTGTGATGGTGGATTTTTATCTAGGTACTAAACCCAAATGTTAAAATCTACTTACATTCTATTAGAAAAACAAACCAATGATTTCATTAGAACTAGCACGCAATTCAATAGTGGTATGAATTATATATCACGTGGAATAGCGTGATGTCAATTATTAGTTTAACTTAATATGGTCTATCAAGAATCATCTAGCAAGAGATGCTTTGTCACGGATTTTACAATTCAACGTGAGAAGGAAAGGTCGAGGATGTTCATACTACTTCTGCTGGAAACATCTCTCTATTATAAAATCATAAAAGATCCATGTCTGCACATTAAAGATATTTAAAAAATAAGTGGGTTAGAAAGAAATGAAAGAAAACATTTATTCACTGCTACAAAGTTGTCACTGTTGGGTTAGAGTATGTATAAACGACCGCGAACCAATAAAAAGTGATTTTTGGTATTCTTATCTGTTTGTTAGGGGTTGGTGCTAAAACTACTGAATAGATTTGAATTTTATGTTAACTGTTTGTTGTAAAACGCTCCAACTTAAGAACTGATGTAATATCAGATGATATAACATATTTATAATTATTTTATTAGATCCTGAGATAGAGCTTGACCTCTCTGTTGTTTGCAAACCCTTAAAAAGAAGAGATTATCATTGTTGGTTTTTGATGTTTATTTCTAATTCCATGTGAGCGAAACCGCGACCCAAAGCTAGTTATAAATATGAGGGTAATAGAATGAATATTATTTTTATTTCTTTCCAGATCAGGTACTAACACCTTAGGTTTGGTATTCTTCTGTCTCGTTTTTGGGAGTCTTCTGGGAACCTTAGGACCTAAAGGCCAAGTGGTTATAGACTTTTTCCAAGCGATCTTCGAGGTGATTATGAAGATGGTGACAGGGGTCATGTGGTTTACCCCTGTAGGGGTAAGCAGTGTTATAGCTGGAAAGATACTTGGTATTAATGATGTTGGTAAGTTACAGAAATACATATGTATTCGTTATTTATTAATTCAAAAACTTAACTTATTTGAACAAGATTATGGTTTGCCGTCAAAACTGCCTCGTAAGCATAGTGGTTCTCTTAGTGCGACATCTATGCTAGAGTTCGTGGGTTTGGTTTCCAGGCCGAGCAAAGTGTTATTGGGATTTTTTTATCTGTGGTGACTTGTTATTAGCAACCTATCCATTATTTTGCTTTATGTATGTATATTATTAGTCTGTAAACATCCCAATATAATATGTAAAATTAAAATAAAATAAAAAAATAAATTTTCTAAGACTTTCTCCGTAGTGGTTTTAAGTTTAGATGTGTGCCCGGTTTATGGCAGTAGGCTCGCCCGCTCTACTAGTCGTCTTATATTTCAATTAGTTACTAGTTTATGTACCTAAAAATCATAACAATTCATCTAATTCAAAAAAGAAGACAGAACTCCCAAGTGCTTCAAAAGATTTTTTGTATTAAATAATTCCAATATCGTTTCAGCATCGGTGATGTCTCAACTAGCGTGGTTCATAGCTACAGTAACAGTGGGTGTGTTCTTCTACCAACTAATAGTGATCCAACTCATATACTTCTTGTTCTTACGGCGGAATCCCTACAAGTTCTACTGGGGATTATCACATGCTATGCTCACGGCGGGCGCTACTGCATCAACGTAAGCCTTTTATTCCACAATATTAAGAAAATCACCACCACCAACCACCACCTTAGTTTAATTACCTTATTTTATTTATTTATTTGGGACTAACAAACAGTTACATATTAGATTATACTTACTTAAAAACCAAATACATAATACACTTTAATACACACTACTTTGTATAAATGTTTTATATATGTTAGCTTATCTACACTAATATTATAAAGAGGAAAGATTTGTATTTTTGTATGTAACGAATAAACTCAAAAAGTACTGGACCAATTTGAAAAATTCTTTTCATGTTAGATAGCCCATTAATCGGGGAAGGCTATAAGCTATATATCATCACGCTACGACTAATAGGAGCGGAGTAGTAATGAAAAATGTTGCAAAAACGGGGAAAAAATTATAAGCCCACGCGGGCGAAGCCGCTGGCGGGAAGCTATAAGGTCTTCTATCTATGGGCCATCAGATGCCTGAAATAAATGATTTATTATTATTATAATACAAACGTGTAACTCACACAGTTATCCACAGCATATAAAAAGAGAAAAAAAAAAGCAATTTTGAGCAAGGCGAGTAAAAAGCAATAACGAATATTAATATGTAAATGGCTATACTTAGCAAATAATTCATAAAAATTTTGCTCCACTTTTACCCGACTGAAGGAGGGTTATGTGTTTGACGTGTATGTATTTCCGTTCCTATGTCCGCTCGTAACTAATCAACGGCTCAACCGATTTAGATAAATGCTTAAAAAATACAAAAAGATATGTACATATTGTGACTGTCGAAAAGTCAAACAGAATTTATACTAAGGTAAACTAATTATAAATTAATAATAAATAAATATCTTCGGACATTTTTACACAGCACCATCTAGTCCTAAGCAGAGCTTGTACTATGGGTACTAGACAATGGATATAATACTTATTTTTTTGTAAATACATACTTATAAAATATAAGAAACACCCAGACAAACTCAAACACCTAAGTTCATCACATAAAATGTTTGTGTCTTGTGGGAATCGAACCCACGACCTCGTGATCAGCAGTCCAGTCCGAACCACTAGACCACAGACGTCGTCAGAATTATACCTACCACTAGTCTTAGCCCTTCGAAGAATTTAGGCGTCATGGTATGTTGGTATGTTTATGATCATTCACAATATTGCTTTTTAATCAAACATGAATGAACTCTATTGGATGCAATAGATACTCAATCAAAAACAATATGCCTTTGACATCAACGGGTGTGTTACGTACAACTATTGACTGATGTTATCTAAGTATGTTGCGTAAGAAAGCAGTAGGTACGTTATTGATTTTCTATTGCATGCTTTGGTTGTCCTTGAAAGAGTAAGCTTTAGAATATTTATGGTTAAGACAGAGACCATAAAGTTAAATGGTGAAGTGGATAACATAATTTATCGGCAGTTTGTATAGATTTCTGCAGTAATACGTAGTATACTACTTATAACTAACCTAACCTAAATTAAAAATTTAGAAAACCCCCGACACGAAATGTAATATTCCATTTTGTGGTGACGGCCATCTTGGATTTGAAATTTATCATAGTGTATAGTATTCTCCTAATGAAGCCCTTTCATTTGATACCCATATTAAGGTATTTGTGAAAAATATATCATTCGCTATTTTGAGGCGGCGGCCATCTTGGACCGATTTTCATCAAACATAGCTAAGAACACTCCCGACTAATTCACCTTTCAAATAAAAAAATCAAAATCAAAATCGGTTCATCCGTTCGGGAGCTACGATGCCATAGACACACACACACACACACACAGACACGTCAAACTTATAACACCCCGTCATTTTTGCGTCGGGGGTTAAAAACTACATTATACTTACTAATCCATACCCTTATATATAATTATAAATGCAAAAGTAACTCTGTCTCGCTGTCTGTCGTGCTTTCACGCCAAAACTACTGAAGCGATTGAAATGAAATTTGGTATTTAGATAGTTTAGAGCCTGAGAAAGGATACTGGCTACTTTTTATTGCGAATAAAGGGCTGTAAGGGGTTGAAATAGGGGATGGAAGTTATATAAGAAATACCGAGACCACGTGCGGGAAGCCATTGGCGGAAAACTAGTATACCATAATGCTATATCAATTGTGGGCAAAAATTGCCACAAACTGGATCCCATACGGAGTGAAGCGATAGAATGGTCAGCCCCGGTGGAGGTGGCGCAACGAGCTCAACTCAATCATGATCTGAAGGGGGAGGCTTTTACCCAGTGGGACCAATTGGTCTTAGATAAAAAACTATACATCCGAAGAGTTGATGGTGACGTCTACTGCTGTGTATAATGTTTACCCACATTTTGCCATTGATAATATATTTATTATAATTACTATGTTACTATATAGTTTTATATGTATTTACCTCAGTGGTCTACCTAGTGGTTTCAGGTGCTACCGCTGAACATGATAGTTCAAGCTCACGGTCAGGGTGAACAGAGTCGAAAATACCAAGCTATTATATCGACTACTAGCTTTCCGACAGCAGCTTCGCCCGCGTGGGCTGGCTATTTCTTATAAATTTCATCCACTTACAGCCCTTTTTTAGCATAAAAAAATAGCCTTTGTACTATTTCGGGGTGTAGACTATATGTGTACCAAATTTCAATAAAATCGTTTCAGTAGTTTTGGGGTGAAACCGCGACAGACAAACAGAGTTACTTTCGTATTTATAATATTAGTAAGGAAATAAGGATTTTTTACATCAGCAGCATCAAATAAATCTACATAACAAATGAATCTCTCGTTTCCAGTGCTGCGGCTCTTCCAGTGACGTTCAGAGCAATGGAAGGTCCACTGCAGATCGACACTCGCATCACACGCTTCGTGTTGCCCATCGGCTGCAACATCAACATGGACGGCACCGCCCTGTTCCTGGCCGTTGCCAGCGTGTTCGTGTGTCAGATGAACAACCTGCATCTTGGGTTTGCTCAACTTGCTACCATATTGTAAGTACCTTGGATTTAAGGGGCTCATACTTCTTCAATATAAACACCGCCAAATTTAAATTGCATTTATTTTTTTCTAGTCTGCTTCATATTTATACGCTCTTTTCTGTTTTTTGGGATACGGGAAAACTTTGTGAACCTTTTGCAAGGCTATGGGTATCGTATCGACTAAAAAACCCTTGTCTTCACTTACCATTTAATGATTTTGGGATTCATGACACTGACCTGGACGAGGTCTTGCCTTGTATCCTACTCATACGCATCTTCTGGGGTCATCTTCTGGTCAGTTTATATATCGACTGTATTATTATTATTTCAGCCGTGATAATTAACAACTGTGTACATTTTTGTACTCATATCTCACGTGAAGAGCATGTTACCAAAAAGGTTTTAAGCATGAATGTAGATGGATATAAGGGAAGAGGAAGACCAAAAAAAAGATGGATGGACTGTGTGAGAAACGATATGACCACAAAGGAAGTGAATGATGAGATGACGGCTAATAGAGATATATGGAAGAAAAAGACATACTGCGCCGACCCCAAGTGAATAGGGATAAGGGCAGGAGGATGATGATGATCTTTAACTGCAAGATCTAAGGATCTTCTTCCTCGTGACCTCACTGCTGAGGATTGCGACCATAAATCTTGCTTGCTTCCAAAGACTGCGATCATAGTATGTGTGGACCTCACGATGCATAATGCATCAAAGGATATTGTGAACTTATTTCATTCATCATTTTTCTTTTCAGTTTAACTTCAACGGCTGCTTCAATGTCTTCGGCATCAGTACCTTCTGCAGCGATGGTGTTACTACTAGTAGTGTTAGCTGCAGTAGATGCGCCGACGCACGATGTCTCACTTTTATTTGCTGTTGATTGGCTCGTGTGAGTATTGTTTACAGATTTATCTTGAGTGCTACCTAAGAGCCTGCAGGCAAATAACAATTTGACATTCGAATCGACAAACGAATAGAAAAAAAAGGTATGGAAAATTACACAAGCTTTCGACAAATCCATTTCCATACGTTTTCTTTCTACTTATTCGTTTATCTATCTTAACTATCTTTTTGTATTTTTTTAAGCATTTTCAATGCTGCAATAATTAATAGGTAAGGTGGCATCATACGACATCGAAATTCCTGTAAAGTTAGTCGTGTCGGTTGTGAAGCATTCACAATAGATGCCGCTACGTCACCTTAAGACGTAAATTAGAATGTGAAGGAATATTTCGATTGGCGAGCGGGGCTCGCGGTAGCTTAGCAGTCAAAGCTTCTGGTGTACCGAACCAGAAGACGCAGGTTCGAATCCTGCCGGCCGGCTGATTTTTTCCTTCATTAAAATAAGTACTATCGTGCTCAACTGTAGTATATTTATATATTTAAGCCTATTCTTCATATTCCAGGGATCGCATCAGGACAACTAACAACATGCTAGGAAATTGCTACACAGCTGCGATTGTGGAACACTTGTCCAAGAACGAACTGATGGCCTGCGACGCATTGACTGCGGTAAGTTACTTCTGATAGACTTTCAAATTTATAATTATATTAGTAACTAGCTTTCCAGCAGCGGCTTCGCCCGTGTGGTCTAGTATTTCTTATGACTTTCATCCCCTATTCAACCCTTTACAGCTCTTTTCTCGCGTTAAAAAGAAGCCTATGTCCTTTTTCAGGCTCTAGAATACCTGTGTACCAAATTTAATTTAAATCGGTTTTTTAGTTTTGGCGTGAAAGCGCGACAGACGGACAGATATACAGACAGAGTTACTTTCGCATATCTAATATTATATACAAATATATAGTAAGGATTACTTAACTATGACAAGATGTATACATATTTGGAGTCATACACTTCGTGATGGAGTATCCCCATATCGTATCCCGTCCCGTCAAGGTGAAGACGTTCAATTTTATTGAACGTCTTCACCTTGAATTATGTATTTGCTTTTAAAAGAGTTAAGGCGCTTTGAAATAACCTACGCTTTCAAAGAAATTAATAATTAATTTTTTTTCATTCCAGGACCCCCTAAACGGTTTGACCCCAAACACGGACGTGGATATCGGGATAGTGACCCCCAGTAAAAAGTCCATAGGCTCCGATGAGGTGATCGTCGACATGCATTTACATAATCACTCCAACTCCATAAAACGGATATAGGGATAGCCCAATGTTTATAAACTCCCTTTTAGGTCAGCTATACTCAACCTTGTAGGTGATATTGTACGGTTTACAATCAATGAGAGTTTTTAAGAATTTAATTTTTCAATCTGGTGAGTTTATTTTGGTATCCCTATTATTTAGCAATCATTGGATAATCTTTTTGTATTTTTTTAATGCTAAGACCAGTTATTTTAATGAAGAATGGCGGGTAGGACTCGCGGTGGCTTATAGGTCATAGCGTCTGGTATATTTAACCTGAAGACGCAGGTTTGAATCCTGCCCGCCAGCCGATTTTTCCCTTTATTGAAATAACCAATCATTGGATAGGTTGTGTTGAATTCTTTAAGAAGAAAGAATAGTTTTTTACAGACCGGGCTAATTCGCTTCTCTAATTTAATCTCTCTCTCTGTTTCGTGGGAAACGATGTAATGAGTTGAGATCTGCAGCCTATTAATAAGGCTTGCATTTATACAATGTGTTACATTGTGGGATACACAATACATTGTGGGAATTATGTATTCATACACTGGTATAATTCTTGTATTTTTTTCTGGTGGGGGACAACAAACTACACTGTCATTTTATATAAAACAAAATCTGTAAAAACATAATTCTGATATGTTAACGGAGAAAACAAAAACCTACTGTATGCTATGTGGTTTTTTCCTAAAAATATACACCGTATAATAGTGTATATAATTATAAAATATACTGTATAAGTGTAACATTGGTAGGTATTAAAAATATTAGGTTGAGTATCGCTGCATTAGATGATAAGGTCATTTATAAGTAGGCTTAAGTGTGTCTAGAATCTAGATAGGGTTGACCAGAGAAGGCCTTAACACCTTTTTTTAAGGCATTATGAGTGTAACCAGATAGGAATTTGGTATGTACCTACATGTTTTTGCAGGTATTTTTTTATTAAAGATTAAAAGCCTGTAAACACAGCTTACTGATAAGTTTCTGATAAATTATCTGGCAGATAATTTCATAAAAATTTTGTTCCATTTTTAAACATATACAGCGGTTAGCGGCTATCCAGAAGTGGTGAAACAAGCCCTAAGTAATTTAAAATATTTTTTGTTGTTCAAAGTGTCGCCAAACTTATTGTCCGGATTGAAGTTCGCACGAGCTAACTTCAACTCGGCCGTAAAAATCTGAGAAAAAAAAGGATTAAAATGATCTAGAACGACAGCCTTCGACTTGAGCTTTCGCTTTTATTTAATAATGGTTCTCTTTCTCCAATATCCTATATTTTTCTTTCTCCGATTTTTACGGCGGGGTTGATGTTAGCTCGTGCCAACTTCAAGCCGGACAATAAGTTTGGCGAGCACTATAGGTACTTTTATAAATAACGATGTTATAAAGTAATTTAAATGGATAATGTCCTTATGTTGCCATTGATAAGTATGTAGTTAAATAATGAATAAAAGGAATTTTTTTAGAAAGGATACTTTCTAAAAATCCCATTTTAGACATCATTCCGAGGTGAAATGACAGACAAATGATTTAATAGAAAATGAAAATAGATTTATAAATTAAACATAACTATGCAGATATTTGTAAATGTTATGTTCTTTACATAGGTACCGAATTGGTGAAGCAATTTTAGGGGAAAATTCTTATCAAGTAATTAGCGACAAATGATAATAAAAATTACACGTGCATATTATAATTATGGTTTAGGTTAGGTTAGTAATAATTATCATTTAAATCACTGAGCCATTAATATAAGTTTATAAAAGCTTCATAATGTTTCCTTATAAATTATATCATAAAGAAAGTAAGTACTTATATAATATTCTGACAGTTTTATTTATTAAAACAAAATATTTGATCGTTCTGAAAGCTAAAACCTATAAGGATGCAGGAAAAAATAAATCGCTGTTTTTGAGTGTATGAATATTTCTTTTATAAAAAAATATTTTGTGAAAGAAAAACATGTTATTCATATTTATTAAAGGACATGGAAGGTATTAATAATTATGTCATAATGTTATAGACTGGATCGTCAGTTGATGGTTGCTCTTAATTTATATCAGTTATCAATTATTTAGAAACAAGTACTTTTAGTTTTTCTACACAAAATCTCCATTTTTTTTTCTATAAAAACATGATTCACGATTTGGCCTATTACGAACACTTAAAAATAAAATCAGCCAAACCATCTTCAAATTATGCATATAAAGAACAGCACATTTATACATGTATCAATATAATGGTTTCAATTTGCGAAATTGGCCATTTTGACTTCGTGGACTTATCAGAAATAGCATACAGCAAAATACTTTTATTAGCATCTTTGTAGTTTTATTTCAGAAATATGTATATTCGCTATGTTTTATTTCTAGTAATATATAGGTAATCGTTGCTCGAATGTAGGTATTTCTATTTTGACAGTTTAGAAGTATATTTACTAAAACAGGGCTACAGGCATAGGCGTTACTTATAGAGTTTTTAAGTGAGTTTGGGTAAGCAAATCAGTAGTTTCTTGACATAAAACCTACTTTTCGGGTCCGTGAAACTGGTTTGCCAAAAGTACATAGGTATTTTATGGTCTAATTGAAATAAAACTTCAACTTTACAGAGCACCTAACAAAAATCGAGTAGGTATACTCGAATCTCGAATCTAGGACCTCGCGTTACTGAGTTTGTCATGGGCTGTCTTGTGCCTTTGAGTACCTACACTACCGAAATTTTGATAAATAACTTAATTATACCTATTTCGAAAAAAAAATATTCTCCCTCTTTTTAACCATATATATAATAATATCATCGATATTCAGCAAAATATTAACATTTATTCTGTTTTGAATATAGAAAGGACTAAAGCTTTCTATAGATGATACTTAGTATGATTATACAATTAATATTAATCCCTTATGCGTTTCCCTTCTTTCTGAATTTCTACGTGCTATCTGTAAATGACGACTGAATATTTTTTATGATTATAAATATAGTAAGAAATAAAAAAATCTCACCTTATAATTTCTAAACGGCTTATAATTTTAGAAAAAGATATTTATACTTACAATTCTACACAGTTTTCTGACTAAAGTGTATATACCTAAAGTGTATCCACCACGCTTTGTCTAAAATAATTAGTAGATTTTGTGAATTTTAGTTTAATACTTACATTTAATATTATTTTTCATTTAATACACATTATTGTACTTGCTCATGTATTAGATGATGACCATAATGCGATGTACCCCGTCTTGGCAACCTGCTTATATTTCTAGATTATACTATATTATACTTTCCCCTTAACCAGATAAACCATTATTGGTAATCAGTATGGTATCATTGGTAGTAGTAGTTCTAACTGTGATAATAATATTTAATTTATCATTTTGTCATAATTATAGTAAAAAAATATTGTTATGGAGATAAGTCTTTTGCAAATTTTTTATTGATAATGCTTTCGTCGAATATAAGAATAAAAGCTTATTCATTTCTAGTGCCATGTAAGTTGAAATTTGTGTAAAGAAAAGGTTCGCCATTGAATTTGTAATTATATAACATGTTGATTATAATTATATGCACCATTATTAATTTTTGAAATATGTTTGGTTTAGAGAAACATCGTGAAGTGCCTCCATTAATATAATAGCTTGATGAATCATTGAAATATTATAAATACATCATTATATCTTTTAATATTAAATGATATTATTTCCACGACAATTTTATTATTGTCATTTTTTCCTGACAATATTAGCAAGCATACTGCATTATTTATCTTTAAATATCTGGTACGTTTGTATTATTTCACCGTGACATAATTAATAAACTTAACTTATCTTTTACTTTGTTTTAATTTTAGGTTTTAACTTTGTATTCCTGAAGATTTATCCAGTGATGTGGTGTGGTGTGAAGTGTGTGCAGTTTGAAGGTCAGTGTATTTTGTTTTTCTTTACAATAAACATTGAATGGGTTGAGGGTGAGTAAACAAACCAATAAATATTTTTTAAATTCCATTTTATTTCCACCTAAACAATATTCGTACAGTCGGTGGTCTACGACTAAATTTATTAACATTTTAACTTCGATAAGTATTTACATTCAATATAACTATCAGTCCAGAATTTTTGATACATTAGACGTGTTATTATAGAAAAAAATATTGGTTTTGCAAAAAACTATGACATAACTGAAATGTTTAATATTATTTAACTTTTATAATGTATAATATAAATAAGTTTTTTTATAAAACTGGTTATTTTATGTCTTAACTATCTTTTTGTTGTGAATAATCACATGGCTGGTTACAATAAAACAGACATTTTTCAATAGTTACATTTTATCACAAAGTACCTCGTAATGGTCATAATTCTTAATTTCTAATTAAGATACATAGAAAAGCTGTTGATGCTATTAATCGTTCTTCCTAAAGTAAGGTAGCAAAAATACTGAACTGAATCTTTAGGCATCATCAAAATCACAGAGAAACGAAACGTCAACGTTCAATTCACTGAAAACTATTATTACATTATATTTGCAGAATTTTACAACATGGAAAATTAAATACATCTCCGCATAATAAAGCTTACAGTAATATTGATTCACCAAATCAATTACAATCACATGATTAACTAATCAATTTGACACATCACTACAAATTGCATTTCCTAAAAGTAATACTTATAGCTTAAAGTAAAGCTGTATTTTTTGTTAAAAATAAAAAATGGCAGTCTTTATATATTTTTACAATGAGTATAGATAAGTATGTACACTTAAAAAATACACCCGATTTTTTATTTATATACATTTACCGCAAAAATCGGTAATAAGCGCTTAGTAATCACTTTGAGCATATCTGTGAAGTTCGTTTTAAATATCAATATGCGCAAAATGAATTAAGCCGATCAGATCGGCCGAATAAATAATACTAACTACACTATAGGCAAAACAGTCGTCCATATATACAGTTTTGAATATACTACTACAATACAATTTATTTTCATATTCTCATAGTTGAGTGTGGGGGTTTTCTATTGGCGGGTGCTGGGGGTAACCCGGGACCTACTAACGGTGACATTGACGGTGATCTAGTTGCCAATGGTGATAAAGAAGGCGAGAATGAAGGTGACATGGCGGCTGCTGCAGAAAACCCGCCGGCAACATCATGGCTTATAGGAGACCTCGGTAACAACAACTGTGGCTGTCTACACGACAGCGATGGTGCTGGACAACTTCTAGGAGCTACTGTTGTTAATAATGGTGGTGGAACACTCTTTCCTCCAGATATTGAAGTTCCTTTACTCTTCGCACTGGAGGCTCCACTGTTACCACTTTGGAGCGATACTGCGTCATCTTTTAGCCGAGCTATTTCAGAGAATACATGCGCTAAAGGTTGATACTGAGGTCCCCAGTCAAGTAAGTAATCCCAGTTATAACTACCAGTTAATTCTTCTTCGGAGTGTACTATAGAACTAAGACTACCAGTCATCGAAGGCCCAGCCGTGGGTACTGCATTATTGTCCCCTGGAGTGCTAGAAAAAGCTCCCAGAGCCATAGCTCTATCGACTGCTGCGCTTGCTTCGTCAGCACTACTTGCTCTTTCACTGCCAGTAACTTCATTCAACTTAGCATATATTAAATTGGTAATATCATTTTCATGGGCACCATCTTCGTCAAACATGTGCATTGCATCTATAGGTGCATGGTGCAACATTGTATCTTTATTACCTACATTTTCTGAACATCTCCGAGATGATGTTGATGCACCACCACCAGTTCCAGTGTCAACAATGCCTAGCCTTGCTAAGTACTCTTGAGTATTATGTACCGATACATCAGAAAGGTTATCATCATCAACTCCGTTAGCTTGTCGGTGTATGCCAGATTCTCTTTGTAGCGGACCCTCGTTTATCATTCTTATTTCCTCGTCCTCACCATCTTCGCCATCTTCTGCAGAGCCTCGTCCACTAGACCCTGACTGATCAGATCCAGACAGTTCTGAAGTAGTTGCTGCTCCAGAATTGGAACTCGCTGTATGGGGTCCGTATGGTGGAATTTCGTCATATTTTGGTGGAGCGAATTGGTTAGTTGGGTTGACAGCACCTGTATTTCTTATAGGTATAGTATCAAAAGCGCTTGGATCTACGTAACTGTTTGTAGCCCCAACGCCTTCGGAATTCAGTCCTGGCTTATTGATTTTTTTGTGTCTCTTATTCTTCATGTGCAGAAATAGAAATGCTGCCGCAAATATAATAATTATAAATATAAATACAATTAGCAGTCCCAACGCCCAGTCAGATAGGCCTCCGCTTGCGACAGCAGAGGCATCATTTATTTGATTAGCGTCGGATGCAAGCGCCATATCATTCATTCCTATTTCTACTGCAGTTTTATTTGTTAGAGAGCCTTGTCGACCTGAACTAGCTGTGACCACCAAACTTATAGATTTTTCTAAGCCAAAAAGGCTTTGTACAGAATCGACTTTCTTCTTCAAAATTATTACACCAGTAGTTCTGTTTATTTTGAAGTATGAATGGGATGTAGACAGTTGATAAACTATTCTGCCATCAATTCCTTTATCTCTATCAGTTGCTGTAGCTTGTCCAATAACATAACCAGCGGGAAGTGACCCCGACTTAGGTACACGAAACTTGTAAGTTTTCTGCGTAAACTGAGGATAGAACTCATCTCTGCTCTCGATATCGATTCTGACTTTCACAGTTGTGCTTTTTCCGCCTAAATCAGAAGCTTTGATCGAAAATTCGTATTTATTCTTAACTTCATAATCAAAGACCGCATTCGAGTTCACTAATCCAGATGAAGCATCAATTAGAAACATTTTCCACGAATCATCATTTCTGTTATAGTTGTTTGGTGAAGCTATGATTGAGTAATTTAGTTTCCCATATCTTCCTTTGTCTAAATCTGTGGCTCTAGCAGTAAATATTGAGGTTCCTACTCTTTCATTCTCGCCAATTGTTTCAAAATATTCATTTACGGGGAAAGTGGGTGTGTTATCATTCTCATCAAGTATGCCAACGTCAATGTATAGAGCATTGCAGAGAGATGGTACTCCTTGATCACATGCTACTATTACAAGCTTATACTCAGTATTTCCGATGTCGTAGTCAAGACTTTTGTTGACTGTTAGAATACCCGTTGTTGGATGTACGAAAAATAGTTTTTCGTCATCTCCAGAAGTAATATTATAAATTATAGCTGCGTTAGGTGTTCCGTAGAGATCTGCATCCGTTGCTGCTAATTGAGTAAGAGTATGACCAATTTTGACATCTTCGCTGACGGTCAGCTCAAAATCATTAGTGGCAAATACTGGAGAGTTATCATTAGCATCTGCTATAGTAACGAATACTGTAATTGAAGTTCTGTTCTGATTATGTATAAGCATTTTTCCTTGTTCAACTGCAGCTAGTCCCAGAACGTAAGAGTCTTGTATTTCTCTATCAAGTTTGTTGAGTAGAATCAAAGCTCCTTCAAGAGTGACATCAAAGGTATTTCCTTCGTTTCCGGATATTATGTGAATATCTAGGTTGTATTTTTTGAGAACGTCGTTGATACCACCAATCTGGAGAAGCGTGGATCCTTTTTCGGTATCTTCGTTAACGGTAATCCTGTAAATTAGAATAGATTCTTATTAGTATTTTTGTTATGTACGAGTTCTTTATACGAAATATTTATAGTAAAGACAATCTTCACAAAAAGTTTTTTTTAATAATAATTATGTGGAATATCTAATTGTCGCGTTAGAGGTCATAGATGCGAACTGCTACGCTCGAGGACCTAGATTTGATTTCCAGGTCGAGCAGTAGCGGCTCGGAGACTATATTTTTGTCCGATTAATGGCAATAAGTTCGCGGCGTATTAGATTAAACTGTACCGTGTGCGTGTACCCCTATCTAAGCCTTGGGGTATACCAGCATGATAGTATTTGTTGTTACGTTACTGTTTTTAAATAACTAATTGAGTATAATTTAATTATCTATTTTTGTGACTATGTATGTATGTACCTGTAAGTATCTTGTCCAATAAACGGTTTAATCTCCGAAGATGCTCCTGTACTGATCCTAACTGATGCAATAGCACTCCTATTAGGTTTCCCGTGGTCAGTAGCTACAACAGCCAGTTGTGTGTCTCTTTGGTTAGGTGGCAAAGCACTGTAGTTCACGAAAATGCTCCCAGATACGGCGTCTATGTAGTATCCTTTAGTTGGTCGAAGGATTGAGTAGGCGATCTTGCCATTGTCTCCGTCATCCCGGTCCTTGGCGCTGACCGAACCGATTTCAAGGGTGTCGGTGCCTTCTGAAATTGAAAAAACAATATAAACTATTACTTATGTTCATTTTATATGGAAATAATGATTGATATTTGATGATTACTTTTCAAATATAATATAGTCTTTTTAATTAAAATCTATAGTAACGTACCGGGCAGTATTCTGTTGTAAGAAATTTCATCGAAAACTGGCGAATTGTCGTTCACATCAGTAACTTTTATTGTCAATGTCGTTTTAGCGACATGTTCGCTGTCCGATGCTGTAATATTTACTTCATACATCTTCCTTGCTTCGAAGTCAAGAGGTTTATTCAATACAATCTTTCCGCTATATCGGTCTATAGAAAAACTGTTGTCCCCTTGTAGTATCGAGTACTTCAGTGCCGGATATGTATCAACGTCATTCGCAGTAACAGATGTGAGCACGGTCCCAACTTCCGTTCCTAAAAACAAAAACAAAATATACTGACGGGTCTCGTTTGACTGCCGTTTTAACGATCCGCCAAAATAAAATTTCTCTAAAACAAAACCTCTGTCGACTTACAATGATATAAAAAACGAATAAAAAGCGACGCGAACGCCGTGGACCGTTGGTGAACCGCTAAAACATGCACTTGGAAAAAATGTAATACCATCCAATAAATATTGATCCTAAAGGAGTCCCTTTTATTTAATATCAGCGTTGGAATCGAAAAGTCACAATGTTACCAAGTCGAGAATACAAATTATGTAAAATGCCTCCCTCCTTGTGGTACGCTTTTTGTTCTACCAATTTATTTCGAAAAGTCGATAGGCCGACCAACGGCAATTTATGCGAATGCGGAGTAAACGAGTAAAAACATACCTTCCGATACTGAGATGAGGTTTGGTGGTGGGAATGTTGGCTGATTGTCGTTCACGTCTACGACGTTGATTCTCAGCGTCGCTGTCCCAGTCATTTGTGGGTCACCTTCATCAGTGGCTATTACTGTCAGCTTGTACATCTCCCTTATCTCTCGATCAAGAACGATGTTTGTTTTAACCGATCCAGAGAATGCCGGTTCTATAATGAATGCATTATCATGATTTCCGTCGACAATATGGTATAATATCCTTGCATTCACACCGCGATCCCCATCCTTAGCCACCAGTTGCACAACAAATTCACCCTTAGTGTTCCCTTCAAGGACATTTGCGATGTACTGTTGTTGCGTAAACCTGGGAGCGTGGTCGTTCTGATCGATCAGATTTATTATAACGTCGCAGTAGCCGTATAGGACGGGCGAGCCTTCTGTGCGCGCAACTACAACAAGCTGCCTGCGCGGGCCTGGATACGACTCATAATCCAGATTCGCTGAGCTATTGACTCTTATTACACCGGTGTTAGAGTCTATTTCGAAAGCGTACTGATCGTTGCCGTTGCCTATTTCATAAATTATTCTCTGACGCCGCCCGTCGCTCCTAACTGCGGTTACTTGAAGCACGTCCTTTCCATACGCCATGTTTTCTTCAATAGTGACATTGTATGTTACATTTTGGAAGTTTAATGTAGGTGTTTGTTCCGAGAAATCGCCGACACGTATTTCTATGAGCCCTATGGAGCTTTGAGGTGGGTTTCCTTTATCCTTGGCCATCACTTTTAAGTGGATTAATTTTCCGTTTTCGCTTGCTAAGCTTTGTGTAGCTGTTAGTACGCCAGTAGTCGGGTTGATACGAAACTTATGATTTGAAGTATCGAGCAGTTCATACAGTATCTCAGCATTCGTTCCTATATCATTATCTGTAGCTGATACTCGGAGTAAACTCTGACCTGGTGGCGTTAACGTGGCTACTTGTTCTTTGAAAGGGTACTTCGTGAAAATGGGTTTATTGTCGTTAACATCGTTGATTGTTACTTCTATTGAAACCCTTTGAGATCGAGTGATGTATCGCCCCTCGTCAGTTGCCACTGCTTCAAAGTGGTAAACGTTAGTTTTTTCTCTATCAAAAGTTCTGTAAGAAAAAAATATAAGTTAGTCAAACTAATAATAAGTACTCATATAAATAATTTTATGAGGATTGTTTTATTTATGAACTTACCCAGTTGTGAAAATAATCCCAGTTTTGTTATCAATTCTAAATAGACCTTGACTTTCATTAGCCAAAGAATACACGATACGTTTATTGAAGCCTAAATCTGCATCAGTAGCTCTGACTTTGATCACTGACGTATCAATCATAGCATCTTCTGGTATAGCAGCAGAATAGTGTCCGGTGTCGAAAACTGGGTCATTATCATTTTGGTCCTCAACTATAACTGTAATGTTACAGGAACCTTGTAACGCTACAGGCGACCCATGATCAAAAGCAGTAATTGTCAAGTGATACTTCGACTGTGTTTCACGGTCTAGTGTTCTTGCCGTCAGTTTTCCACTAGTAGAGTCTATGGAAAACTTGTTACCATTATTGCCAGATGTAATGCTGTATGTAACGACACCATTCGCACCAATATCTTTGTCAGTTGCTGCGACAGTGTGTATAACTTCAGGCTCATTATTTTCAGGAACGACTAAGGGATAGCATGATCCTGTTTTGAAAGTTGGTGTATTATCATTCACATCCATAACGCTAATTGTCACTGTAGCAACATCGAAGTTGGTTGTAGATTGAAAAGTGCTTGAATCTGTGACGTAAACAGGGAATATGTATTGGTCTCTTTCTTCTCTGTCGATTTTACTTTTGACAGTGATTGTGCCGAGTCGTTCGTCTATTGCAAATTTGTCGTCTGCTACTCCAGATGGTATCATGTAAGTCAGGTTACCTGAAACAATAAATATTTTTCGTGTTATACTCAAATAATGATATGTTATTATTAATGACTCATACATATATAACTAATCAAAGTATTTATATTATAACTTTATGACTTACTTGCACTTCCTCTAGTAGATTTTGCAGACAGTCTTGTTACAAAACTGCCCGGCCGAATATCTTCACTGATATTAGCTCTGTAGAAAGCATCTGTAAATCTTGGTGGTATATTTGTTGACTCCTGCAAAGTCAACTGTAGCGTCATGTGGCTCTGTCTTGGGAATGGAGTACCATGATCTGAAGCTGTCAAATTCAACTTATACTGCCCTGGCCTAACCCTGGATACATCTTGGGAATATTTGTTAGATAAAGTCAGTTTTCCAACATCATATTCCATAGAAAAGTAAGCATGTTCATTTCCACCAGATATGTAGTAAGAAATCTTCCCATTTTCTCCAGAATCGGCATCTATAGCTAGTGCTTGATACAGAGTACCGGTTAGTGTATTTAGTGAAACTGTGGCTTTGTTAGCTGATACAAAAGAAGGCGTGTTATCATTAGCATCAGTTACAGAAATGTGTACGGTAGCTGATGTTGCCATTCTTTCTGTAACATTAGTTGCCAAGTCTGTCGCTTCCACGATGAGCCAATATTCCTTCAGTTTTTCATAATCTAGTTCAGAGGTTAGTGTGAGAGATCCGGTTAGTGGATCTAAGTTGAAAACATTTTTAGTCACAGGCAAAGATGATACAACTCGAAAATTCAATTCGCCGTTTGAACCCGCATCAGCGTCTTTAGCAGTAAAATTGTATACTATCATACCAACTGGCGTAAGTTCTGATATTTCGATATTGACAGGATCTTGGGGCCATTGTGGTGAATTATCATTGACATCTACTATTTCTATTTTTACTGTTACAGCGCTACTTTGAGGGTTATTAGTTGCAGAAGTATCCAATGCTCTAACTTCTAGACGGTATTCATCTTGGATTTCCCTATCTAATTGTCTGGCTACGACTAATGAGCCCGTTCTTCGGTCAATCTCAAAGGTACCAGGCGAGTGATCAGCGGTGAGAGGCATGAGTAAATATGATATCTGTTTTTCATCATCATCGTTTACTAAGTTCTCTGTTACGTCGTTATCGCAACACGCTACAGTTCCAACAACATGACCAATCTTCGCGTCTTCTTTTACCTGCAAAAGATTAGGAATATTATTTATTATAAAATATGTTTGTACTAATATACAAATTAAAGTAATAAATAAGTGTGAGAAAGAGGAGCAAGTAATAAAATTTGTATGAGTATTTTCAGTAAATTTGTACTTACTTTGAATGATAAACTAGAGCTGGTAAAAGTTGGCCTGTTGTCGTTCAAATCCAAAACTTCAACTTTGAGTTGCCTCACTGTTTGCTTCGGTGGTGTACCTCCATCAGTTGCAGCTACAGTCAGTCGATAAATTGATCTCTCTTCATGGTCCAAAACTAAAAAAGATGAGATTGATATTTTATTTTATTTACATATCTAAAGACTAATACAATTGTATTAATTGAAAAAGTCATGATGTTGTATATCGTGAAAAAAATACACAAGTTACCTGTGCTAGTTTTAATAACTCCAGTGTTAGCATCAATAACAAAGACACCAACGCCATCCATGTCTCTTTCATTCAGTATCGAATATTTTATGGTAGAATTGACTCCATTGTCCCTATCTATAGCTTTGACTCTTGCCACTTCCGCACCAGGCTGTTGTTCTTCTCTGACACTGACCACATCTTCTCTGGGGTCAATTATTTCCGGTGGATTGTCATTTACATCAGTAATTTTAATGGAAACAGGAACTCTGCTTGATCTTGGCAACGGCCCTTGATCCTTTGCTTCGGCAAATAAAGAGTAGGATGACTTGAATTCTCTATCTAAAATTTCTTTGGTTGTAATTATTCCTACAACAAACGAAAGAAATTGATATTAGGAATTTGTTTTTTCTGTAATAATAGACGGTGCGGTTAGGTAAAAACCTATTGAGATGGAGCTTATACCCTGTATTATCTTTTAACAATGTAAAATAAATAATCAAACATTACTTAAGTAATATTCATGCTATCATCACGATATTTTTGCGAGTTCTCAACAGAAAACACAATTCAATTTTAGTGCATAAAAATACACTTTCAATTTCTTACCCCATTATGAAAGCTATACACGTTTTTACTAAATTCCCTTTATAACACATAACCGAAGAATTTTGTCAATTTTAAATCGATTACTTTTAAGACCGCAACCTAAAATTAGGCATACATAAAAGAGATCGCCTCGAGACAGAATAACTATGATTATCCGAAACTTCATATCGAGCGCCTAAAAATTGTGATGACAGAAACAGGGTAGCAAAAATGAATATCTCATGCTGCAATTATGATGCAAACAACAATGCACCTAAACTAGATGGAATAAAGATGTAAAACTGTCTTGATGTTGGATTTATAGGAGGATAATGAGATGTGCCAGAAACAACTGTAACGAGCGATGGGAAGGGAGATGTGGAAAAAAATCTTCGTCTTTATTTCCACCGCAAATATT
The DNA here is from genome assembly GCA_946251955.1 of Acronicta psi. Classification (NCBI taxonomy): domain Eukaryota; kingdom Metazoa; phylum Arthropoda; class Insecta; order Lepidoptera; family Noctuidae; genus Acronicta; species Acronicta psi. Next base: position 13,365,205 of record OX276475.1, on the reverse strand, counting down.
GGACAGTCTTGACTTCAGTGTTTGTGGTAAACGATAATATTTTCTTCATGATTGCTGATTTCTGTTTTTGTACGAGATGAAGATTATTATTGCGGTGTAAGGTAACACTTGGTGTTCTTGCTTGAGAGGGCAGGGATCGTGATGGCATAGTAATAAATACTGATAGCTTTAAACCGTTGACTTTCATTTATCAAGTCAAGCTTTTGATTTGTATAGCTAGGTTTAATGTATGGAATTGAATGTTTTTATTTGACGCCTGTACGGTAATCGCATAATACAACTTTACCATAAAATTATTAAATAAGATTGTTCTATCAAAACGTATATACAAAGTGAATTGCAATGCTATAAATCTATTCCTTTCATAATAATATCATCTTCCTTATAGATTTAAACACTTACCTATCTATAAATATAAAGCACATTTTATGATACAACTTAAGGTTTTACAAATGTTCCGTACATTTTCGCTGAGACAAAAGACCAAATCATTTATTATCGCGTCATCTCTGATCACAATTACCTTTTTTGTTCCAACCCTGTTTGTTATTGCTGCAATTTATAGCACTCTGTCCACGGTAAGATTCCAGCAACATTTTACACCTATAATTCATTTGAGAACATATGAAAATAAAAGATATCCGTCAACAAAACGAGTTGTAGAGCCCTGTGCGTCCTACACGTACATTTGTAACATATGAGCTTTAAATAGCCGACGACAGTATCTAGTACTGGTAAGCCTTGTAATAAAACATGGGAGAGAATAGCCAGGCTCCTACATAGCAATATTTTAATAATAGTTAATGGCGGGTCACGGCGCATGCGCGAGCGACGACGTTTATAACTCGCAATTGACGCGCATAAATTCATTGTGCGTTGCCTCCCGTTGTGGGTTCTTGTCCGGCGGGTGCCGTGACCTTTTGAATAAAAATTGACAGAAATACGTTGATTGATAATCAAATTTTTAAGAACTGTTCAAAATTGACTGTAGTATTTACAATTTTTTTACGTATTATATATAGGTACCTAATCTTTCGTTAATCCTGTTTTTAAGTAATTTTGATTTCAGAGATTTAAAAACACTGATCCGATCAATCCATGTCCACCCACAATTAATTATGTTAAAGCGTTTTTGTATCCTTATAAGTCCTCAGACGCCATGAACTTCTGTCGCTTGTCACAGAAGAAATATTAGTATTACATTATGAGTCAGTGGATACATCGAGCGCAAAGCATTAAGAATGGTGACCGGCTTTCATGTGTGACATATGAAATGGCAACAATATCTGCTCATGCAAATCTATAGCCACCTTTACTAGTGACAATAAAATTATACTTGGTCTTTTGCATCGATGGAACTGAAGCGTGGATTTTCTTGAATTATGTCAACTACTTCTTTTGTTATGGTATGTCTGATCGTACATATTTGGTCAGATATTGACACAAACAGTTCAGGTCAATTTACTGATGAAACTTATCAACCAGTTCTATCAATGCCAAAACTCTTAAAGATCACAAACGGACCGACGGCTATCAATGCTCATAAAAGGCAGAGTTTTTGCCCCTGGAAACATTGTGGGTGCACCTGTTGAAGACCGCAATCTTCCAATAGGGCCACATACAGCCGTCGCAAATGATTTACGAATTTAGCCCTCACTCGCTACTTGCTAACTAGCTCGGGAGTGTTCGGGTGCGATCACCGATAAGCCGAATTGAGACGAAAAGCTCCACCATTCATCAGTCAGTTATTGAGAATAACGAACTGCCAGGCACCCTTTTTATGCCATGCTTAATACTCGCACGATTTCATCGATAAACATCGTTGGGATAAGATCAGCGGAGGATTCCTATTTGCATATCTTATTAGTTGGTGTAAACAACGCTAAACATGGAATAGTTTTTGCTACTTGCCACACTTGTTTTTCCATTTTGGTTGGGTGGAGTTCTAAGCAGCAGCAGTTAGTGTGTTTGAACTAGACGAAGTCACATGCACTCATGTCTAGTACAAGATCACGATCGTTCAAACGTCGTTAAAGTCTGATTTTCTGTGTATCCCACACCTTAAAACTATAAACACTTTAATAAACCATGTATGTCAACGTGAGAACAAGATATAAAATATCTGATACCGTACTATTCTAAGTAATCGCATCTTTAATTCTTTAAACCATCGCTTTTAATAATATCCCACAAAATATCCAACAAACAGACACTCGAAATAATTCCATAATTACATAGAAGCATAGAAAGCGGTCCATGGGAAGGTCTAAAACAAATAAAGCCATCGGATCTGCTCCCCATACGCTCAAATTGTGCAGGTATTAAAATGGCCGTATTTATCCAACATGTTTGCTCTATCAATGAGTTTCAAGGGACTTACATACTTTGGGTTTTAGCTTTCAAAAGTGCCGGCAATCTAAACAAAAGGCAAGTGGCCGGCTGGAAGTTGCTTGCCTGATCAAATACGAACGAGTATTTGATATTACGGTAAAATATCATTGTTTTTAGCTCTGTACACGATGTAATGATCCATGTAGCGCCAGTGTGGATTTCCAATATAGTTTTGATCCATTTTAAATACAAAATGTGGATTTATTTCTATTGCGATATCTAGTATCGATATTTCTTGTCTTGAATTATTTCGTCAAATACGGGAGAAAATTGTTGAATACTACTCAATTATTTAACAGGTGCATTCAAGCTTGCTCATCTCATGACAAATAAGCGTGGTGTACACTTAAAAAATGTTTCGACCTTGGCTATGTCACTAGTCATTGTTGTCGGGTCAACATACGACGGTAGCTTTAGGAGGATTATAATGATAAATTACATCTAGACGTCATACCCGATGAGCACTCGATGCTAGCCGAAGTAATGTTCGTTATTAATCAAAAATATATTTGAATAACAGTCGACACGAAAATAATACTAATAATATGCAAAAATGTAGTAAAAAAAATAATGTTGAGTTCAAAGTGTAAGTAAGGGGTTTTAAGCAATATACAGCTCATTTTTATAATCTAGCTACTTTCAAACTTTCGACGCGATAAAGTTTGTTTGTCTTAGTTTAAAATACGTATTTTTAAACATACTCACTATTACTATCTTAATGTGCTTTATATTGCGTTTAGAAGTATTGATAAATTATCGGAAGAAGTATTATTAAACTTACCAGTAACAGCATTGACGATAAAACTTGTGTTTGAAGGAAATAGACTGTATCTCACTACAGCATTGTCCCCCAAATCAGCGTCAGTCGCAGCAATCTTTCCAACAAACGCACCAGCTTTCTGATTCTCTTCAACTTGGAATTCATACGCCGATTTACTGAACACTGGATCATTATCATTTGCGTCTATTACATTGACGACTAAGCTAGCGGTTGCAGAAAGCGGCGGTATACCGTTGTCGACTGCTATTATGACCATTTTGTGTTTTGCCGTTGTTTCTCTGTCGAGAGGTTTTGCTAGGTACACCCAGCCTGTACTGGGTTGTACTTTGAAGTACTCTTCAGTTGCGTTTACGTCTGCAGCTATTTTGTATGTGATGCGTGCGTTGTTGCCGGTATCTTTGTCTATTGCTTGAATTTCTAGGATCTGTTGAGGGAGACATTTTAAATTATTATTAGTAATGCTTAAAAATATTTTGATATAATCTCTTGAGAGAGAGGGAAAAGAGTATGCCACGCTGAACCCTAATAAATTTGGACTAGGGCAGGAAGGTGATAATAATGCATATTGTTAAAAATATACCTACTAATTAATTAATGAAAGTACGATATAATCTGGTTAGACTTTGTACTAAAATATAATTATTTTGTAACGGAAACCAGGGTATTACTGTAACAGTACTCAAAGCCTATTACTCATTGCGGATAAAATGTCAAATTAATTACGGAACTCATTAAAGTTATCTCCGCCTATACTTACAAAATAACGTTACAAATTAATTAGATAAACGATAAAAACGAATTTCAAAACTGAGACCTACATTTTAATTTCTTTGCATCTTTCTTAAATATATGACAACATTGAAAACTTATTACCAGTTTTCCGATAGCATATACAAAACGCCAGCCAACATTATCTATCTTTTTAAATGAGACTAAGATAAAATTCAGTTAAAAAATATTTACTTTATTTTTTTTCGTTGTGGTTTCGTGAACCCGATACCTTTTGATCATTATCGTTCCGTTAAACGATACTCAATAAATTTTAACATTGAGATTAATCCGTATTTATGTACGTTTTGTAAGGTTTTTATCGATACTACACTGTTACACTCGGATCTAACTGCTAATAACATTATTTTATGAAACTGTGAATCAGTAAGTAATAAAATACACTTTGTTTTGTTGTGTGTATAGATAATATTACAAATAGCTAAGGCATGCTGCTTTACTTCTATTTTAATATTATCAACCCATTTACTATTCCACTGACTCTCTTCTAAAAATAACAGGAGATCAATCAGACTCCCGCCGCTTTGAATTTAAAATCTTTTAAAGTCAAAGTTAATAATCAAGGGTGCCAAACAAGCATGTGGCCCGCTTGGTGGTAGGCGGTTACCATAGCCTATGGAAATATTAAGTCTTCAGTTTATGTTTCCAATAAAAAATCCAGTTCAAAATTATGGTGTATTATTCTTACCTTAGCATTTAAGGCTTCGGATTCCAATACATTTGCACTGTATGACTCATGTTCGAACACTGGAGGGTTGTCGTTTACATCCTGGACATCCACCACTAAGGTCAGGTTGGCACTGAGGGATGGGATGCCGTTGTCTCTGGCCGAGATTGTAAGCGTGTGGCGGACAAGGTTTTCATAATCCAAGGACCTGATGAAGAAAAAAATGTGTTCAAACATATTATTACAATGCGAATAAAAGTGGCATTTTTTTCACATGTAACCATGAATTACTCTGATCAACATTGTACGTCTAATGGTGGTTTACCATGAGACGAATGACAACAATGGTAGTATTTAAAATCTTAAGCGAAGTAATGTCGAATTGAAAAGAGCTGCAAAAATTTGTATAGGATATATACAAATATTTATATTTTCAATTCGACATTACTTCGCAACTGTAAAAGACACGGACTTGAAATTCGGTTTCTAGATAGAAAAGTTTATACGAGTAATACAACTAAATGTTGTGTCAGTTATACGATTGAATAACTAATTAAATTGTCATTTACACGCCAACTCGTCAGTGAAAATTTTTATGGGTAGCGCCTTAGGTAAAGCAAAAGATAGTTTCATCTTTAAGAAGAGAGAAAGAGTTTGATTTAACCCACCTCCCACTGCAGGGATCATCTCAAACAATTTCCTTTTGAAAATATATGAATAACCGTACCTCAAAAGCGTAACTAATCCATGTTGAGGATTGACAGCGAATGTGTTCATAGGTCCTGTTGCGGATATCAGATGGTAGCTGATCTGTCCATTCTTGCCATCATCTACATCAGTTGCTCTTGCTGCGTAGACCACGGAACCAATAGCCGCTGACTCTGCCACTGAGACCCTCACTGATGATGTACCGAATTCTGGTGCGTTGTCATTTATATCTTCAAGGGTGATTTGGACCTGATGGTAGAATTAAGCTTTGGATTAATGTTTTGTTGTGCTGTTAGGATACTTGATATTACTGGATAGATGTTCTTAGGTCTGATTGACTTCGGAAGTGTCTGAATCATTTTATTTCTGTGAGTCAATTTTTCATCATTAATTTCAGTCTTGCATACCTGTGTCTGATCGAAGCTCGAAGGGTTTCCAGTGGCCGCCCTAACATTCAAAAGATATGAGGCGCTGGTTTCCCGGTCCAGTTGTGCTGTAGTCCTGATGGCTCCAGTAAGTGGTTCAATGGTGAATCGATGGTCTGGGTCCCCGGAAACGATGCTGTACCGCAATGGCTGTTGACCTGGTGGAAGAAAAAATAACAATAAAAAAAATGAAATATTACACCGAATCTTTACAATTAAGTTCTGTATAGAATCTGTACAGAGTATATTTACTATAGATAGTACCTAGATACTATGGATAGTACCTAGATACTCTAGATAGTACCTATACATTAACGTGTGTTACATAGAATCTTTGAGCTGTTTCATTGAATTGGCATAGAACAGACGCCTATATTATAGTTACGTTTATACTAGTTTTCCACCAGCGGCTTCGCCCGCATGGTCTAGGTATTTATTATAAATTATTAAAACAAATCTATCCAGCGGGAACCATACATTTACACCGGCATAAAAAGTCTATGTGCTATTCGAGAATAGAATCTATCTCTGTGCCAAATTTCATCCAGATCCGTTCAACCGTTCTGGCGTGATTGAGTAACAAACATACATCCATCCATCCCAACTTTCACATTTATATTATTAGTAGGATTGAATCTCGAATCTTAAACTTTAGATGGCATTTCAGGAAGATTAGTAGTATGGAAAGTATTGCTATGTTGCATAACACCATTACAGAACATCACAAATTCGACTTCACTCGTGTCAATTTTCCCATATTGTGGGCATGCAGCGAAATTGAGCGCACCAGTATTTATAGAGCCCATAAATATTTATGCATTGGTATCATTTTACTTTCCAACTTGTATTGTGTTATAAGCCAGAAAATTATGTTCAAATATGTTAGAAAATATATTGTCATGTTCTGATGGAAGTGAATTATCCAGCTGAATAACATGCCATATTTAAAAAAAATGAGATTTTGATTTTTACCATACAGTTAAAAATTAGCAGCATTCTTGGTAACAGGTTTTCTAAATTCATAAATTCAAACACCGAGCATGATTCCAACAAATTACTTATTACAACAAAATGTATATTAGAACTTATGTACTGCATTAAAAAAAAGCATTCTCTACAAAATTCACGTCCATCAAATTATAATTATTTCTCTTAATAACATTATAACAACATGTTTTATTGAACATGTAATTATACTGATACTTTTTGCTGATCGTCAAAATGGCTACCTAATTTCGTGACTGACTAGATTCAAATATGAAGCTCAAGCAATTTATATGCAAATGCAAAATTTTGATTATTTAAAAGCTTAGTACCTATCTGGTTCACATCTATTCACTTCGCCTTTTTGTACATAGATATGTAAATAATGTTACATTACTTCAACTACATTAAACTTTATTAACACTTTATTTACATACGTCTATGTTAATATCCATCACAAATTATCATCAATGGACAGACAGAATGGCATATCAAACTTTATTATAACACAATTCCATCTATCGCCCTACTAAATAAACGACCCAGAGAATAAACCCATTCATACAAATTTGGCTACTAGGGTATACTTTGCGATTATTAAAATTACAATGCAGGCAGCTGATAAAATAATCTTCACCTTGGTTTATGTAACTCCCAATAATACAAGTAGATATAATCCTTACAAGTAATTTTCCAAAATCACTATCCTGCCCTACTAGCAAAACTGACTATCGACAATAGGTTTATAGACAAGAGAACGTTACGGCTATAACATAATTGTGCCTTTCTTACAGTGTTCGTATACCATGATTATTCTTTCTACTTTGAGATCATCAATTTGTCATCAATCTCATTTACTAGTCTACCATCCTATAGTGTGGAATTTGCACTTCAGAAAATTATTCTGTTGCAATAGAAACTTTTACTTCTACTTGAATTACAAAGTCTTCTAAAACTGCAGTCTTGAAGTCCTCTACCTAAAATTCTTCGGTGAATATTATTGTCAAAGCACCCATTCGACAGGATTTACTAAACTCGTGGGCGATGGAGTATATACCAGTATTATAACACAGAAATTGCTTATCGCTGCTTGGGTCGTTACTGGATAAGCAGATATCGTGATGCTCATAGGCAACGCTCGATGACCGTCATAACTATTTATTGGTTACTTCATACAACATTATTGTTCATGTAAATAGTGCTAGAACTTTTCGATAGGTAAGTTTATGTTTGAGGGTTAACTAAAACATTTGTAATTGAAAATGGTTTATCTACCTAAATTCAATACAAAAATGAATGAACTCAAAAAACAACAACGAAGAGTTTTACGCCTTTTTTGGAAATAAGTAACAATTACTGCTTGGCTATTAAATATAATATTAATAAAATACCATATTAGTTGCATACGAGTAGTACAACACTCTAACATATTGTTTCTAGTAAACTTACAAACAGCTTACAAAATTTCTTCTCGTGTATGTAAATTAAACGGTAGAATATGTTCCAAAACTTCATCTGCCTTCTTCAAAGTACCAACAATAACATTTACCAGTCCCAATATCTAGTCCAGATCTATTTTAATCACGTCTATACTAATTATACAAACTAAATTAATACCGGGATGTCGGGCATGTTCTCTGGCGACTATTGTTTTGTCCTTCAGAATACTTTTTAGTTTATTTTCCAAACGTTTTTATTGCTAATTGTCTGTTGTTATGTTTGATACGGGATTTACATACAAAAGTATTCTTTGGTCGTTTTGGCGTGGGCAGACTGGAAGCATAATTCGTAATGATGTATAAATGTTTATATTGTTAATATCTAGTATACTTACTGGATGAAATAGATTTAACTTTCACATTGCAAATATGCATAGAATTTCGGAGGTATTAGTTGTAATAACATAACAAATTATGTATTTTTTTAAATTGTAAGAACCGTAAAATATCTATCATGCTAAAAAACTAATTGTCAGTGCTACAAGAATATAAATATTATTTAACCCACAAACTAGTCGCGAAAAATACAGAAACGTCATCATACTTTCATTATAACTGCCACAAATTTTCCCAAATAAACCATACACCGAAAACGGTTTTGTATCTATCAATTTTTAATTGGCAGTTCTCACAACAATTTAAAGGGGTTCATTGTCGAATTTTTTTTTTCTGGCGTTTCGTATTTTTTGCGCGGGCGGCGCGCGTTTTTTTTCGCCAGTCGTTTTGGGCAGGTCTGCTGACATGAGATTGATATACAGTCTTATTCGTGGACATGCTCCGGAGTCTTTGTTTAACTGGTCCCGGCCCTCCCTCCTCTGTCCTGTCGGTCCCCGCGTCGCCCCTTTGTCTCTCCTCTTTATACAGTCGGCGATGCGCAAACGCAAACTTATTTTCGGCTGGATTCACAGGATTTGGCGTAACTGTTGTTTTTGTTGAGAATTGTCGTTGCTTTTGGTGTTTTTTGTGTGAAAGCGATTTGCTCTTCTATTTGTTTTTGGTTGTTAATATTACTAAGGCTTACTGCTAAGAGATAATATCAAAAGAATCGTCAACTATCAACTTTAAACTTTTAAATTATCAAACTGATACTAATCCAGATACAATAAATTCAATGAACCTAAAACCAAGCTTATCAGTACATAATAAACCCTCTTTTTGATGACACATTCTTAACATTTAGAATTGCTACTAAATCCAAAATTACAATACTTTTCAACTCAAGCTCAACACAATTTATTTGATATAACCTTTACGTGTCTAAAACCTATATAAAATTCATGACGCTTTTAAATTATCATAATCGGACCTTTAGACGGATTAAAACGTCGCAAAAATACTGACAAGGTTATCTTTTGGCTCCAACTCCGTTCATATCGAACAATACTTTCTATCACATAAACAATTTCATGTTAATTTACAAACTGAAGAACTACCTGTTTATTGATAAAAATTTTGAGAATGTCTCTTTCTTTTTGTGAAGGAAGAAATGGAGAAGATATAAAATAAAAATAAAACATTTAATATTTATAAAGACAAAGACAAGGACAAGAACTACCAAAATTCAAGGGTCACAAAAGTCACACTAAAGGTATCCCATGAATGCTTACGTTTAGTCAATTCATTAGGGATCAGTGAATCTTGGACAGGGCTGATCGTAATTGAACATAATTTTTATTAAAGGTGGTTTTTAGTAAACTGATCAGCTTAAATTGAGTTAATATTCTAGAAATTTGCACCATCAGATCGGCTATTAAGCCTGAAACCTAAAGCGTTGGTTGGCGATTAAGGTCGTGAGTTCAAAGCAGAACATGTTGAACTTTAGTTAGGCCCACACCACACCTCATACAATTATGTGTTAGCTGGAGGGCTTAATATGAACATAAATGTCCATCACATAATGCAGTATTTATTAACTATTATGTATAATAAATTCATTACACACAAGTATTAATATATCTTCCTACAAAATTATCTTTAAGCGCTTGACAAGTTGTTCAAGTTATCTTTTCGTCTACAATTAGTTCCTTTTCAAAAAGATATATAAATACATTTTTGCTTAAACTTCTGTCACAGCCCTGTAAGTGTCGTGGCATACCGTCCCACTCCGCATTACAAAATAAATTTGCATCTCGGCCCTTCTAAATTGAAATCATTAACGGCTAAACTGATTATCTCACTCACGCGCCCCGAACTCTGTTCAATTAAGCTTTGTAAATCTCCACCTATGCGAATTGTTAGATTTTAATTCGACTGAATTAATTTATCTAATGTGATTATCTTTTGTTTTGAATAATGCGTCCACGATTTTGATGTCTTTAATTGGAAGTTTAAGTAAATTAGCAATGGATTTTAAGGATGTACTTTTTTAAATGAATAGATATTTTAGTATATTATATGTTATGCTTTGAACTTAATTTATTTTAGGTGTAGCAACAATATTATATTAGGTATATATAGATCTACATATAGTTTCTTGAGATACTGCATCAATAATGACGGTTTGTTTTATAACACGAATGAACGAAAGTAGGTTATAAATTACTAGTTCTTGTGAATGCAAAGCAAAGTACTCTGAATGGAGTACAGCATTAACTGATTTTGACTGTTAGCTCTGCACGAATAAACTCAATTACTAATCCTATTAGGAAATGATATGAAAACTGATATAAGCGTCAAATCAAGGTAAAAATTTAAAGGAAATATTGTTCATTTCACAACATTTACACAGTTTAATTTCAAAACATTAATAGCACTTAAACCTGCTTCAAAAATTTTGTTTAGAGCGTGATCCTTTTTTCGTTAAGCTTGGGTTAAAGTAAATGTGTGTTTTCTTAAATCTTCAGAACTTAAATCTTTTTAACATAAGTACAAACATTTGTTACTCACGCGTTATTTGACGCACAACATTGTCGGGAACAAAATTACACCTATTAAACACCTACACGGCAAAATAAGTTGAATCAAATACGAAGTCCGAATAACCCGGGTGTAAAAAGTCGAAAATAATTGAGGTACCTACAGGACCTTTAAAAAAGGAGGTCTAAAATTTTACGCGGCAAAAACTGTCGCCGCGGTGAGGGTTCGGCGACCTCACTGGATTTATTTGGGTGTGCTGCCTGTAGGGCTACCAGCAGATAGCATTTTGTATAAGGAAATAGAAGTACGGGTAAAAGGTTAAACGTAAATTGTGATTTGCCCTTGATTTGCATCTTGAACTTTAATTGGGTCTTAGTTAATGAACTTCGATTGAAATCGCACCTAGATTGTGTTCAATAACCAGAGTTAGCTTGTTGACATTTTCATTCGATTCGATATGTTTTTTACAAATGGATATCTCATACAAAAACCTAGTAAACCTAAATATATGTTACCAAATAAACACAAAAAGAAAAATTCTAAATGTCAGTATTCCACTATCTATTTGTATACCAAGAGTAAAGCAAAAGTTTATTTTCAAACAACCTTTCACCTTTAAGATTAAATCAGTCATCGCAAAAAAGACTAGCTCGCATAGTCCCGTAAAACTGGCCACCCTACTCGACGCCGGCGCACTCAGATCCGAACGTATCCTTGGATTTCTCCAGATTCGAATTTCAAATTTTCAGTCACTGTTCGATTGCACGGGAGCGTGAAATTTTTTAACTCATTTTTTAAACCTATAAAATGGCAAGGGGTTTACTTTAATCCTTCTAATGTTCATAAAGTTAGGGTTTAAATCTTGTCAGACGATTATTGTATAAATGCCAAAAAAATATATTAAGCAATTTTGGAGCGGTTGACCTGACAAAATTATTGTCAAATATTTTGTATTTGACTGTCTTTTTTGTTTTTACGTTTCCTCACAATGCTGGTACAGCGTAAATCTTACAAGCTTTAGGGCCTCTTACACCATCTCCTAGTAACTTCCCGTTAAATTATTTGGCAGATAGGTAATTTCACACAAATTGTGTTTCATTTTTCAATTTATCTGGCGGTTAGCGGCTGGTGAAGCAGGCCCTTAATATCTTTTTTATACATACTTCATACTTATTATCACAATGATCTGGTTTGTCTACGAGACAAGTTCTTGCATTCCTATTGCTGGTTTTTGGTTGTACGCTGAGTCTACAATCTGTATCAACCCCATAGATATCACTTTTACGGACCCTTTATGTTTCAAAGGTATTTTAAATCACTAAGGCTTACGTCTAAGACTTGAGACAGTCCCTGTCTGATTGTCTACACAAAAGGCTATGCTTCCAGCTATCGGCTCTAATTTGCGTAATGGTATTCATATTATTGCGCGACCGTGTCCTCCATTTGTTTTCGTTTTGTAAAGAATTCTGTCTCTTATCTTCGATATTATGTTTCTATTGGAGTCCCTTTCTTTCAAGGATATTTCGTTGTACATACATAAATACACTCACACCTTTTTCCAACAGGGGTAGGCAGAAACTAGAGACACATTAATACTTTTTCTGTTGTTGATAATTTTTATATTTAGAATACACTTAGTTTTGATTGGATACTCTCTAAAACAAGACCTATAAATGTTTAACAAATATACACTGTGTGAACTTTCAACATGTTAAAATAAATATTAATATTAAAATCATTGGATAGTGCAAGTCTAAAATGAGTCCCAGATCACTCTAATTTACATCTTCATCGAAACCCAAAAGCTGTTTTGGGTTACTTGGACAACAAAAATAGTGATGTTTACGCGAACATACACAAAGCACCTTTAGTGAGTGCCTTTAAATGACGACCGAATAGTTCTTAGCAGAAGCGTTTGATAACGGAGATCGGAATTATTCACAAGATTAACTGTCATACGTGATAAATTAATATAATACGTACGCATGTGTGGTCTAACGGTGGTGCGAGTCAAATCGATATTTGATTAGTCGATAATCGAACGCTAATTATAGTATCGATAATCGAAAAGTTTAATTTTAATTAGGTTTGTAGATGATGTTTTGGCACATCAGCTAGGCTCGATAAAATTAGGTATCGATCAATATAACTGACACCGACAGAATTAATATAGAAAACGTTATTGAAGAGGATAAGATGGAATGACGAGTATAAGCTTCGATATTTGTCTCAAGTGATATAAGTATTGATTCAAAAGCTAGAATCTTAAAAAGGATGGAAATTATTTGATTTGATTAAGATTTTTTTGATTTTATTGCTGATTGAGTACCTAACTAAGGCAAAATTGATGCCTAAAATAAATACTAATACTATAAAATAGTACTGCTCCAAAATATCGATCCTCGCCGGTGACAAGTATGAATATGACTTTTTTTACTACTTACATAGTTTCACCGCTACTGGCACGGTTTGTAAGATTCAGATGTACTGACTAAAAAGCACACTTGCCTTCTATTGCAAACATCATTAAGATCAACAGGTATTTTTTCCGGATGAGGGTGTATGCGACAATATTTTCATAGCAAAAATAAAACTAATCTGCGCAAGAAAATAATACTCTATGAGAATGAATTTGGTAAAAATTTTAAGAGAAAACCCTGTTTCTGTTTAGCTAAAAAAAAACCCAATCAATCACATTTTTCTCATAACCAGGGCTATCACAACATCGCAATATTTGGCAAGTGCCCATTCAGAAAACTTGTTCGCTTCGTCCATAAACTTCAATATATAATATTTTTTTAATTAATGGATGTTTATCTGCGAGCCAACTGTAATAAATCTGAAGGGGCGTGCGTCTATATTGAACACAGGCGTTATGGAGCTCTTTCTAATTAAACTCAGAGCGGGTTATGGTGAGGTCTATGTCATAAGCGTTAGCGGGTTAATAATTGGCATGTTCAGCAGAGTGATTCGATCTATCGATACAAATATTTCTATGACCTAGAGGTTACTTTACGGGTCTGTGTATTTGTGTATGTGATTTTTTCACATCAGATCAGAGAGATCCACCTTATTTAAAGTAACTCAAGGCTTTTATCTTATGGAGTTTCATAATATACGATCATGCCTAGTCAGGAAGCGTTGTCATATATGCATAGTTCGCCTATATGTTTTGTGTTAGATACAAATGTAAGTTCTGAGCTCCTATATAGATTTTTTTTAGAAAACATCGGTCGATCTATAAATCGAACTGAGGACTTTAATGACTGAGCATGCCACTGATGGGACAACATGACCTAATTTTCTTTTTCTTTTTTCTAGTCTTTTCCTAACCATGTTGGGGTCGGCTTCCAGTCTAACCGGATGCGGCTGAATATCAGTATTTTACACGGAGCGATTTGAAACCCAATTTCTGGGCTACACCGATATTCGAAGGATAGACTGGTTGTCAGCATTTTTAGGTTTCTGACTACCACTTACGATTGTCACGGAGGGGTCTCGATATGTTAAGAATGGTCACCCATCTACAGACTGACCGCGGCAAGTGAAGCTTAACTTTGCAGATCGGTTGATCGGCGTAGTAACAACTTGCCCACGAGCCCCTCACAACATGACATGACCTAATAATAGTAGTATTTTTTATCCTATTTATTAGCCAGTCACTTTTCTAGGATAAAATACGAATCGCTTATTACTTACATCGATGCTAAAAATACAATGTGATTTTTGAGATAAAATCAACTCAATTTTAAGATTTGATTTGCAATACATAGTTGATACAAGTATTGTGATTTAACTAATTAGTTTAAAATTTATTAATATTACTACTGAACATTGTTGCTTCCCAATATGGAAACTAAAACTACGTAATAATTTACTTAATTTAAAAAATGTATTTAAAGCATTTTCTACTTTTTGCCGCTTAGGTTTAGTGATCCCAAGTCTGCTAAGCTAGAGATCCTGACTGGTATGTTATTTTTAATGAAGGAAAAAATCGCCGGGCGGGCAGGATTCGAACCTGCGCCTTCTGGTTCGGTACACCAGACTCTCTGACCACTAAGCCACCGCTCGCCCTGCTCGCCAGTCGAAATCTTACTTCACATTCTAATTTACGTCTTAAAGGTGACGTAGCGACATCTATTGTGAATGCTTCACAACCGACACGACTAACTTTACAGCTAGTTCGATGTCGTATGATACCGCCTTACCTATTAACTATCTTTTTGTATTTTTTAAGCATTTTCCATGCTAAGATTACAAGTTATTTTTAATGAAGGAAAAAATCGGCGGGCGGGCAGGATTCGAACCTGCGCCTAATCTTAGCATGGAAAATGCTTAAAAAATACAAAAAGATGGTATGTTATTGTCACGTACTTAAAATACAACCTCAGTGAACTAATACCTACTTAGGAAGCAGCGCCGACTGGAGTGACTGGCTGCTGGGTTATTATTAATTCATTTCACCCTCAACCACTATCTTTGCCAGATTATCAATATTATTTCTGATCTTCTGGTACCGATAGCTGTTAGTTTGCTTAAGTATAAAGAGGATAGATTTCATTGTTTGTTTGTATTGAATAGGCCCCGAAACGACTAGACCGATTTGAAAAATTCTTTCAGTTTTAGATAGCTCGTTTATCGGGGAAGGCTATAGGCTATACGGGTACTCAAAAATTTGTTAAACTGGAATTAATTGTAAACCGCATTTGCCTTCAGAAGAACTGTATTTACAGCCATGGGATCTGTGACAATCGCCACAAGCGCGACGGGCTAAAGCTCGATACAAACATCAGACCCAAACACGGGAAGCCTTAGATTTTACCTAATATATAAACGATTATGAAAGTTAACATTAGCAATCTAAATTATAACATACTTAGACTGTACACTTATTTCTAGACGTATTTCTTATAAATTATAATCCTATGTTACTCAGCAATGACGTAGCTTTCTAAATTTGGAAGATTTTTTCAATTCGGTCCAGTAGTTTCGGAGCCTATTAACAAACAAACAATCAAATCTTTCCTCTTTATGATATTATTATGAATAGAAGTATAGATTTAATTGTATATGCAATGATATGTTATCATCATCATCAAGATATCGACCCATAATGTTGTCTCACTGTTGGCCACAGGGCTCATCTCAGAATGAGAAGGATCAGGCTATAGTCCACTACGCTAGCATAATGCGGGTTGGCTATGGATATTAGATACTTAGAATCAAATAAAACGGTCAACACAATAACTCAATATATACTTATACAGTATTTCAAACTCCATGAATCTTAAGCGGCCGCTATCTATGTCTTAACAATGGTGGAGCCATGGCGTAGAATTCCCATAGACAAGTGCACAACGTACTATAACGGTAGAGTTAGCAATTCAGTGATTTACAGAGCTAGAACTTACAACAGAATACGTGGGCTAGTGTTGTGGATGACTATTACACCGTAATGTTACTAAAGAATAGATAGATGGATAGCGGGAGACCGTAAACTAAGTGCATAGATGTAGAATGATGGTGACGTTCAAGATTTTTGAAACTGATATCAAGGATGTGCAAAAGAAAAAGAAATATATGGAAAGGTGAACTCAACTCCACGTGGATGGACAGTCAAAGACAGAGGGAGTGAGAGAGAGATGGATTCTGTACCATGTTTCAGTTTACAAATCAAGATTTACAGATAGACCCGGAACCAGCCGTGCAGGAATCATACCCACAAACTATAGCAAAACAAATTGCTTTTTCGCATTGCACATCGTTCTTTACAATCGGCAGTCTCAAATTCTCAGCAATTCAGTTTTCATCCTTATTACTAAAAGTCCAAAGTTGAAATGTTATTAACCACTAAAGTGATCAACCAAACATGTATAGGTATCTAATGTTAATTTATGACCGAGAAACGTGAAATTAATTTAGGGCGTTGATTTATCAATAAATTTGAATTATGTATAGCTGCGGGCTTATTAAATGCACTATGATCTTAAAATAACTGCCACGCCTTTCGCCGACTTTTAATGGAATTTAATGAGAGATCACACAAAATACATCATGTCAATTTATCATTTTGCGTATAAATTAGCGAAAACTCGAATTATTTTTAGTTTTGCTATAATTAAATGTGAAATATTATTCATCTAATTAAATTGATAGAGCTTTCCATATACAATAACCCTCCTCCTTCGGCAGTCGGGTAAAAATGCTAAGAAATAATTTTAACACAGTTTTGAAGTTTTTAGCATTTATAGTATTGTGAATTCAGATAAATTGACCAGAGCTTGTATTCCGAAGTCCGATTTCCGTAAACATTATTATAAGTAATCAAGTAACTTATAAGCCACACTTATAAATTATAATTATAGTACTATCACCTTTACACTACGGTGTAACAGAGGCCGGGAACCTACCTGTATAAATATTATCCAAACGCACAGTCGCGAGTGAGATACCGAACATGCTTTATTGTCTATACTGTGATATAACAGTATATAACGTAATATAACATTGATATATAAATATATTTAACTGTTGTTTCCATAATGTATAATGATTTGTAGTTCTGCGAACCTGATTTTCATTTCTTTATAAAACGTAGAGAAGAAATGATATTGACCCGCATTGTTTGCTGACGATTAAAAATTAATGAATAATTATGAGTTGTAACCGACGTTAAGGAAATGTATTAAATTGTTTTACTTAAAGTGATAACACATCATTTGATTTAATTTTATGATCTATGTTATTATAATATTCCATTAAAAAGATAAAAAAATATCTTTATTTTAGTCAGATGGACTTTTTGTAGACTTAACACATTTTAGCCTATCTATAATTTATTTAAGCCGCTGTAAGAGTACATAAAAATACCAATAAAATCGTTTGATGTCGGCTATAACCCCGATTTGCAGTGACTTAAAACAGATTTTTATTACTTTTTAATGCTTCATTATAAGCTGTTAAAAGCACCTAAAAAAACCTAAAAAGCTAAATGACGATTTGAGTGACCGACAAAGTCACTAATTAATTAATTAAATTCTATGCATGATTTTTTTTTTAATTTTATGACGATTTTGACATATGAAACATCTAGCTTCGATTGATAGCGGTCAAATAAAATTTGATGCACTTTTTTTCTCAAGATATCATGTTTCCGCGGGAATTAAAGTTGGACGATTAATCATCCGTTTGCGTCGTGAGAATTTATATATGTTACAGGAAATATTTATTACGGTTTTAGTACCAACAGCTATCAATCACGTTTTGTATATAACAGTTATATATAAGTGTTACTTATTAACATCCTGCTTAAGATCCCTAAATGGTTCTGTGCACACATTGAAATGACCACTTTTGCAACTGTCATTTAATTGAGTTTAAAACACATTCAAAATGTTTAATTTTGTTTGTAAGTTTTAATATAATTTAAATAGTAAAATACTGGTAAATGAGCATTGCGTGATAAATACCGTTCTATGCAGCAAAGCTTTGATACTAAATTATTGCATTTCCACCTTAGAAGATATGAGAAAATTACCCAATGCAACTTTAAATGATTATAGTGTTAACGGCATAAATTGAAACAGGAATGTGCGCAACCATTCAATTGGTTTTCCTTAGCATTAAATTGCTGTCGTCACACTTGCCACCTTACGTCACGGTGTGATAGACGGTCGTGGCTTATAGGTGTGTTAAAGTTAATTACTAATTAGGTTAGTAGTTTGTAAACTGCAGGGAGCTTTCTGCATTCAACCCTCGCGGTTTCAGTCCACCTCATATATTTTGAAGTTACAATATTCCGAATTTAATATTTAATATTCCGTTTCGTATTCCCGCAGAAGCTTTTTCCGAACAAATCTTCGGCAATTTATATTATGCATTAGGTACAGAAATGCACCCAAGAACCCCTACCATTAAAAATATATCTATTCAGTCGCATTCACCGTGTAAATTATTTGTCTTTTCAAAATGGCTAAAGGAACGCATCAGCAATTCAAAAGGGCTCATAAACGTTGCCAAGTGGATGCACCACCAGCTTGCGTCAGCTCGTGATCTTCGCTAAGACAATGGGCGATTACGTACTATTGTATAGGCATCTTAGCGTCTGGGCCGATGGCCTAAGTTAGAAGAGAAACTCTTTGAGCGATTGGAAGCCTAACATTGTAAAAAAATATTTAAAAAATATTTTTTACAATATTGTTGATGATCTCATTTTTAATAGTAGATGCTTTTTAACGATACGGATAAAAATTAAAGGAAACTTTTTATACTTTTTCACCAAGATAGTTCCGTTTGCATAAAACCTTTGAACTAAGATAGTAAATGTGGAGAAGTTTTATGCAATCAAAGCTTTTTCTTTGATAAGCACGAATGAACTTATTCAGTTCTATGTTTTAAACTATGGATTTTGATCACGATTTATTAAAAGCACTCGTATTATAAAAGACAATTCTATATCCATCAAACTGTACTTATGTAAATTATACTTAACGTTAAGGACCTATGCACCTAGCCTAGTTTCTAAAGACTTTACGAAGACGCTAAAAGCTTTTCATTTGAATAGAAACCACTCGGGCACGATTTCAATAAATTTGTTAAAGCAAAATGAAGCCATAGGGTGATACCGGTCAACGGTAGTATCATTGAGTCGTTTGTACTTTATACTGTAATTTCCTGCAAACATTATGAGATAGTTACTTTTTAAACTACTATTAAGTTCAAGAATTAACGTAACTGTTAAAACAGTAGCTATAAATAAAGACGTTGAAATTGAGTGATAGATAATAATCAATGCAAATTCAATCCCCCAAAAGCATGTAACATAACATTGTCATGATAACAATGTTCAATTTGTATAAACATTTTGAATTTGAGAGTCTGATCATGCCATTAAAGAAACAGAACGCGAACAAGATACATACAAGTTCCGCTTAAGCGAGGGACGTGAAATTAAATCCAATACTTTTGAAGTACCTCAGTTCATATCTGAATTATGTCATTAGGGACCCGTTTGTGGAGATCATTTTACAAACATAATAAGAGCTGTACTAGCTTTCTTACTCGGAATGTTAACGATATGTTGACAACCAAAATTGATTAGGTTTTGTTTGAACAACAAACGCAGGTTTCTCAGTATTTTTATTTGAGTTTAAAATGAAGTTTGCTTTATTAATAATCTTTTTTTACCAGCTTAATTTTAAGTTTCAGCAATAAAATGATAATTAATCTTAATGAAGAAATTGAAGTTAGCGTGAGAAATTACAAACGGTACTTGATGATTAAGATAGAACCTTTTTTGTTTTAAAACTTTGAGAGAAAAAGCTTAGGTAAATTTTACAATTAGAACCTACAGATAGAAGAAAGAAACTTATATCTACCTACAATAGAAATACTACTAAAACTTACCTCTGTCACCAACAGTAGCCTTCAGATTTCCAACAACTGTTCCGATTCTGATGTCTTCTTTCACTCGAAAATTGTACCGTGGCTTATCAAATAGCGCTGATCCGATGCCTGCAGGCATGACTGATACATGCACTACAGCATTCTGAGGAGCTGTCAATCCACCTCCATCAGTTGCTGAGACTTCCAAATCAAATCTCAAATTAGCTTGTACCAGAGCTGGCTTAGTTACCAAAATCTCTCCAGTGCTTCTGTCTATCCTGAAGACATCATTTTCATTTCCATTGACAATTCTGTAAGTTATGGTACCAAATCTTCCTGAATCAGAGTCCGTTGCGGATACAGCTATAATCGGCTCGTTTGAGATCCGTCCTTCTTTTAAAGACACGTTGTAATCTTTAACTGTGAATGCTGGTACATTGTCGTTGATATCGATGAGTTGAATCTTCACCATAGCGGTCGTCGACAGGCCTCCTGCGAATAAATAATTGGTATTGATTGTTCGTATTGTTTGTAATTCTATGTCTAATTGTCAGGTGGTTGATTTATGCGTTTGTCAATGCGTTTAGCACGTTTTGAGATTGTAAATACGACTTTTCTTATTATTCTGTTTTATGTGGTTGTTTGAATGCTGATATGGTTTATTGAAATATATTTATTATTAAAATTTGCTTTGAATTGTTTATCACATGAATTTAACGGCATTTAATCGCCATTTAATTTTGTAATAGTAACATTAAAGTTGTGAAGTACTGTACCACCCATAAAATACATTGAAAGATGCTAGGCTTAGTAGTCCCGTGATAACAGTAAAATTTATAATTTAACTTTAAAATTACTGTTATCCATTACGACACTCCCCTAACTCATAAATTATTTTACAATGTATTCATGAAACTAATTCTTACTTAAACACAAGATTTGTTTAACACCAGTTTACGACTGGAATTATCACTGAAACATAAAGGAATTGAAGCTTATTTATTACAAATCTATAAAAAACAACATCTATAGCCTTTTTATTCAACGAATTACAATTTTCCAATTTCGAAACCAAAACACAGACGTCACAGCATTAAAAACTGGAAAATGTTCTCGAAAATTCCGTTGCAAAAGACAAAGTAGCCGCTGGAGCTAACGAAATAAAAACACCAAGTGATAGTTGCACAGTTCTCTCCCCATAAATCAGTGGGGTCGACTTTCGGGCCGCGGACGGACATCGGCGGAATTTATTTCGGCCTCGCCAATGTGATGGGGCTTCGAAATCGCTGCAAATCGTGGATATTTTAAAGATTTTCGTATTACTCACAGTTTGGTTTGCCTTGATGATGTAATTCTTGAATGTATCGTGACAATATAATTATTGGAAATAAATCAGCCTTTACAGGGTGTGCGATAGGAGAATACTTCGTAAGTCAAAAGGACAAATTGTTTCAGTAATTTTTTTATAATAATATGAAACAATAATTGTCATTTACATAAAACATACCATCACGCCTGTATTCGCGAAGGGTTGTGCAGTGTATACAGTCCGATATGTTTGATCCTACGGCATAGTGAGAATTTAATAAAAATCCAATAACTCTGCTCGACCTGGGATTCAAACACGGTACATCTAGCTAGCAGTCGCGCTTACGCTAGACTGATATGCAGAAGCAGACAATCAAATTAAGATCAAGAAATTTTAATGTTTTTGTCCTTAAGTATTTTGTTAATTAAGAAGTAACTAAGATGATAACATTAATACATTACAAGTTAAAATAAATTAATCTGCACTTTTGTCCTGCAAACCATTTATATTTTGAGATCGTGTAATCAAAAATTTCAAAGAGAAGGGATTGGTTGTATAATTTGTATATCCATTAAATTTGCTAAATACTGGTATTCCTCAAGACAATTTACCCGTACCTAAGAGAATATTGCATCGAGATAATTATTAGAAAATTAATAAAGGTATACGCAGGGAATGTTGTTAACCCACTTTGGCTAAATGAACATTGTAGGTTCATTCGTATCAAATGAGAATCGCACAAATAGGTTAAAAGCTGTAGAATTTTGAAATAAATCGTATTAATTTTTTTAACGAATCAAGTAATTAAAAATAATTTAATTTCTTGGTTCGTTGTATAAATAATATAAACTACTGAAATACAAATTTTTTTTTAATAACTAGGCAATAATATATTTGTTACGGGTAAAAAATTTTCAATAATTACACAACATTTTGTCAACATTGATTATAACAAAATTTTAAATATTTTGATTTCAACAACTCATTTTGTACATATTTATGCATCATTTAAACGTTAAAATAGTATAAACTATGTATTTTCTTTCATCACTCAAATAATAATGGGTAGATACTACCTATACTTAATGAATAAAAAATGGATTTATTATTTAATAAATAAAATAATATAGGTATCAAATCCTGGGACAAACTAAGCATGTGACTTGTACTGTATATACTAACTAGACAATGGATATAATACTAATATAAACTTTTTTGTAACTATAAATAAATTAAAAAAAACCCAGACGAACACAAACAATTTTATTCATCACATAAATATTTGTGTCCTGTGGGAATCGAACTCATGCCCTCTCTGCTGTCAGCTGTCCAGTACTCGAACCACTAGACCATAGATGTCGTCACGTAATATTTTTGGAATAAGTTCTGATTATTTTTTTATATCAAGGAGTTGTTACTTCAGAATTGTAATACTTAAAGCTATGGGGATTGGTTTTCCTGCAGCTTATTTCGAATTATTAGTTATCTTAATCAAACCATTTATTACATTACATTTTAGAATGTACGGGTTAATTAATGGGCGAGGTACGACCTCCAGAAAATATTTTAATTACTTTATACCCGAACAAAGCCTATTTACGAATATTTATGTAATAATTCATATAGCAATTGGTTGTTTATAATTTACTACCACACAATAAAGGATCCAATTCAATTCAAAAGTTCTACGATCCATTTGGCCAATATTTCAAAGTTATCTATTATCACTATTTAAAAAAATACTATGAAAGTTAAATAAAGAGGTAGTCCGAAGCAGTTTCGTCTCAGAGATCAAACTATCATCAATTTTTGAGGAGGTCTAATGTAAGTTTAAAGAAATATACATAGAAATGCTGCACTTACAAAAGAATTTAAAAGCACCGAATAATATAAATAAATATAATAAAATGCTTGAAGTAATCTTTGAAATAAGTACAAACCTCGATCGGTAGCAATGACAGGGAACTCAAAGTCGCTGTGAGCTTCATAGTCCAAAGGAGCAGTCACGCAGAGCTCACCGGAGTCGGGCTTGACGGAAAACTGGGGCCTGACGAAGCTGTCACCAAGGGTGTAATTGACGATTGCGTTGACGCCGCAGTCAGGGTCGATCGCTGACATCTGTGAAAAAGAAGAATATTGTAAGTATAATGACAATAAAAATGCATGAATGAAGGTTTATTTGAATCTCCCTATCCTTCCATCCAGAAGGGGCAAGAGCGGCAATAGCTTAAGAATACGGACTTCGAAGGGAGTCTTGAGTTCATCCAACCCTTAAACTTTTAAATCTATTCAAAAATCTTTAGAAGTAAATAAAAGTAGCCAGACTCTTATAACAGTATAATTTTACTTTTTTAGATCCGTCAAAGTATCTAGTGTAGTGTAAACTTATCTAGACTCTAGATTTTCATATGCTTTGACCCAATAATACATAAATCAATTTATTAATAAAATCAATCCGTTGATGTTGATTGACTAGTAATCAATCAATAAACCGTAATACCTCATTCTCTTCATGTCAGAATTTATTTCGAAAAACTAGTAATAATTGAAATCCTTTCGGTTAGTACCACACCTATAGAATCAGAAAATAATAATATAGAAATAATAGAAGAAGTTGATTTTAATATAGAAATGGTTTACACAAAGTCAATCGATAATTCATAAGTGGTGGCAGGTTACCAGTGCGTCGCCTACAAGGTACATGTTTTAGAGAAATGTGCTCGTAGGCGATATTTCACAATTAAAAGTTGCTCAGGAAGATTTACAGCTTTTATGTAATCGGTTTCCACTCAATCCATTGGACTAAGAAGGAAGGTTGCAAGTACTAACGTTAATCTTCACAGCTTTATGAGCAAACATCTTATGGAAACAAATTTAAAATAAAATATACAGAGACAAATCAAATCAATTTTAACAAAGGTTTTAATTATCTTCTGGAAGCAGTTTACACCTGCGCAATTTGGGTGGATTTGAACGGACTCCATAAGCCGATCATTATCATATCCAGATATTTATGAAAACCAGAATCCCCCACCAGAAATGCCATTCATTGCTTGTAATCTTAGAAGGTAGCTAAAACAGGAACCAACAGACGTCATGTTAGTCGTAACAAAGGATCTCTACTACGACTAATTGCCATCCACAGACCAAGCTGAGATAGCGATCGTAATTAATTAAAGGTATTTAATTCGATGAATTGATCAGGGTTCTGTGAGGTCTCACAGCTATAGGAAGTTACGGGACATTGCATCAGAATATACGCCGGTGTATTCCAATGTTCAGTTACTTATGGAATGGGAATTCTAAGTTATTATTTCTAGGAAGTGAATGTTTCAGATATTTTTGCAAGTTGATAAATTCTTCAATAACTACATACAGTACATTCGAGGAAGTCTCTCATAAATTATTCATTGGCTACATAATTGAAAGGACCAATTTAAAAGTAGGCATCGATAAATAATGATTAAATATATTATTTGCTTATACTCAAGCTTTCACATATTCCTTTTATAACATATCCCGAATAATGAGATCAGGTTGCGAACACGACAACTGATCTTAAACGTATTTAAGAAGAAATAAACACCCTCTCGGCTAAAGAAAAAGAGGAGTATAAACGCAAAATTGACCTTTTCGAGAGCTCATTATAAAAATAAACAGTCTAAATACAAGCGAACGATGATAAATGAGTACTGGACGTATGAGAAATAAATCAACTTGCTTCACAGACGGTAGTCGGACAATACAGGACCCTGAAAATTCAATAGCATAACGTAACAAGCGACAAATTGCCTCTGTAGGTGTTAAGTGGCAAAATAAAAATATAACAGCATCAAAGATAATTAGCCTGAAATCATCTTTTTCTCTTTTACCTCGGCTATATTACGTACGTGACATTGGCTCTTGATTAATTGCATCCACGTCGAACGCTAAGATAAATTGTTCATACACATGCTATAGAAGTTTCAACTCTGACAATTTAATGGTAAGGTCCAAATTGGTTTGTGATTTATGAGATCGCGAAACGGTGTTAGTTTTAGCGATTCCGCTAATGGCTTCATTCTTGTATCTTGTCTTATTAACATTGTTGGTCAATCATTGAAATAAATTGCTTTAGTATTGAGACGTTTAGATAATCATTTTAATGTTATATCTAGACTGGATTCTAGTGAAGCAGATCATCAACATCTACAATAATATTAGTCACCTATCTTTTTTGTTAGATATCATAAATCCATTTTCGACATATTCACAATGGCAAGTGTCATTTTACAAAAAATATGATGTTTTTCTCAAGTGTTCGTATCTTTTTTGTATCCCTATAATCATGTCAACACGTTCTTTTTGAACCTGAACTATCAATAATAATGTCGGATTGTATTGTATTTATGTAAAATGATAAATAGTTACACCAACATCTCGTTTAATTCATTATTTTACATTATTTATAAACCTTCCTCAAGTCGTCATCAAAAAAATAAAATAACATAAAAAGACTATTTGGATATTATTATCATCCACCATCATCCCAAAACGCCGACTTTCACCCGATACAACCTAATTAAACCTTAGAAAGCTTTTGTTTAAAACATTTACTTTTATTCAGATCATTAAGGGGACACGCAACGTTCTCAGAAACATTTGTTCAGATCCCCGAAACAGATGAGCTTACTTTATTATTATTGAGAATACGATTCACTTGCTGATTGATGCGCTCAACGTTGCATGCAAACTCTCGTACTAGTGAGGGATCCTGGTTGAAACCCGTCGAGTTGGATCGGATATTTTTGTGGGATTTATTTTATGTTCTCGGATATATATCTGATCACGTAACTGTTCCCAATAATAAATTGTCTTTAATATAATCATATTTCTAAAGTTGACTAGCTTAATAACCATCATTTTGCTCTGAAACTAATGCGATGGTAAGAATGAAAAAAAAATCTGTTTAAAAATGGTTTTAATGATGATACACGATGAAAGAAAATAGCATTTTTTCCAGATATTGGAACTGGAAAATTGGACTGATTCCAGTCATTTAGCAACTAGATCTTCATAAGACCTCGATAGACACTTTTTCTCTGCAGTAACATCACTATTTTCTCCCAGAAAATCTTGAGAGAGCTCTCATCAATGAGAATTGACAAACAGTCAACTACCAACATTTTAGTTTTATAATGAAGAGATCTTTGATAAGTCGTTACTCGCGTTAGTGCCACACACGATGATCCCTCTCTTAACTAAAGTGATTTTGTAATCTTTAGTATCTTTATTTATATCGGTTCTTACTTTGATAACTTGTTTTGTGTGATATAAAAGTGACATTTTTGGATTTCAATCAACGTCAGCTCTTGTAATTTGCTTTGATTTATTGTTATTCTTAATAAGACAAGCTGCAGTGTTTGGTATCACCAGATGTTTATTATTGAGATTAGAATACTTGAATTTTGAAACTAGTATAGCCATATCATTGAGACATTTAAATGTTTAAGATAATGATACATGTAACATTTTATATAACTAAATCGTGATTATCTTGTTTTTGTATACTAAAATTAACTAGATAGTTTATTCGGAACTTAATAAGTCAGTATAATTCCAAAGAAAATCTCCAATATTATGTATAAATTCTCGAAATGACTCAAATCTCATACAATGAGAAAATAAATGGTACCTTTCAACTCGCTCTGCCTACTTTGCAAAGTGCGATCGCTTCACACACTTCAAAATATGACCCGCACAGATAAAAGTCCATGGTCATTCCGTGACACGTTTTATATTTAAATTTTCTTTACCGACAACGCCGATATCAGCTACCTCAGTAAGCCAGATAAGAGTGCCAACAATGAGATTTATTGCACACTCCAACCACTACTTAACACTTTAAAAATGTTCAATTCAAATTGTTGGGGATATCTCAATTAGTGACTTTTATGTGCCGCTAATGTTTAGATTATTGATCGGAGGGGATTTTGTCAAAGGAGAGCACGCTTGGCAAAATGTCAACCTGGGTTTTAAAATGGCGTCTTTATTCTTGAAGAACAACGTTTTGTATTAATAATGACTGGAATATACGACAAAATTTAGAAATAAAAGAACCTACAAATCCCTAAAGTCCCATATTTGCATGCATGTGGGATTGACCGCACTACAAATCTAAAT
Organism: Acronicta psi; assembly: GCA_946251955.1. NCBI lineage: Eukaryota > Metazoa > Arthropoda > Insecta > Lepidoptera > Noctuidae > Acronicta > Acronicta psi. The sequence goes on along the minus strand of OX276475.1, from coordinate 13,337,250 downwards.
ACAAGAAGCCTCTTCCTAGAATCCTTTAAGTAAACTTGTCAAAACTAAAGACACATAAATTCAAGTTAAAAAGGAGAAAAAATAAGGTAAGCACCACAATTTTCCATGTCCCCAAGCATCCGTAAATTCAAACACGAGTTATTTAAATTCAACTTACGCATTCGACTGGCTCATCTAAATAAAGCGAACATCTGCCTTGTTTACTTTAAAACTAAAAAACGCATAAAATAAAATGATTTGTAACAAAAATAATAAAGAAATTCTTACTCAGTTCGGCCGTTGGTAAAGGACATTGTAATTCAACCTGATTGGCACACAATAATGGTATCAAACATAAACCATTTAAAAATTGTCTGAGATAAAAGTAAAAAGGCGATCGGACGACAGTGGTGTAAGGAGCAAATAAACTTTTCAGAGGACAATACCTGGCCTGGACTGCCGAGGATTTGTAGTGCCATTAGTTCAACAGCGACAGCTTTATACCAATGAATTCCCAACTTTAAACTAAAGTTATAAAGTCCAGAATAGTGGAAAAGGAAATTCTGGATAATTAAAAAATGAATCAGAATTTGTGACCTGCATACTTGGGCGACTATCACTTTCTTCTGTAATTGGTTTTAATTGATGATATTTAGAGTGAACTTTAGATTCTCTACTTAGTCAACGGCCGTTACTTTCTTTGGTTGGAATAGACGGCCAGTTCAATTTAACGGGCAAGATTTTCAATAACTATTTAGTAAAACGATTATTTTAGTTGGACTTTTTAAATTCCATTGACTAGACGCTTTTAAATTCCATTGAAAAGGGTATGTAGACGTTTGTTTACTTTTTATAAACAATTGCTGTTTTATGTACTACGTTAAGGAGGCAACCGATTTACATTCCGTACAGTTCTGGATACCGTTATTTTGTAGAAATATTTTAGTTAAATAGATGCATACATTTTGCAATGTCATGTCTAAACTATTAAGTATGCAGAAATTTAATTCAAAGATCTTAAATGTCTTTTAAAAGAAAAATTCAAAGATCTTAAGATCTTTAAACAAATTCAATTCAAAGATCTTAAGTAATTTCTTTATCATCCTTATAATTTTCTTCTTTATGAGTCAGAACTAGTAGATCGATACCAGAAATACTAAGATAAACGATTGTCGACATCAGCTCATCGCTTACTTCTTTAATTGAAGGTGCAGCCTCGGGTTGACCTTTACCTTCTGTTTCATTAAACATTTCATTGTCCCTGCAATTTATATCGGAGCTTTATTTTAAAGAATTAAAAGGAATAATATTATTGTTTTTAGCAACACTTCGTTTTGTATCTGGGTGGAAATCTGATGCTTTCGTTTTTTAAAACTTTTTACTTTTAAAAATAGATTGGATTCTTAATTTTTTTCGTTTTTTTACTTAGCAGCTTGGTATTTTTGTTTCGCCTGCAATGGAAGTTTATTTACTGTGCTGCTACAATTGAAAAAAGAAATCAATTAGAGTTCTCAGAGGCGACAAATTAGCGATATATGGCTGCGAAAGGTGTTGTATTAAGAATTTAAAAGACCTATTATGCCTTAGAGCTAATTGAAACTGCGGATTCCAATGGAAAACAAATTACTCACAGGGATAATAGTTTGAAATAATTTATCTATCCTGGTCTAAACATTAATATTATTATATTATATTTATTATTATTATATTTCCAATATGTTTACCCAATTTTACCTACAAGACCACCTTAGTCAACAGAGACATTTAAATGTTTACAAAAGTATGAAAATGATCGTGTGGGAGTATGTCAGAAGGATAAATATAATATGAATTTTATGGTGCGCCTAAGCACGTGAAGTGTCGCGACGTGTCAATAGGATGCTCGAGAGTTTGCGAGCTAACCGTGTGACAAGGATTGCAAACACTTTATCCTGTAAAATGTCTATCAAAAGTAATCGAAAATCGTACAATTGTTGATGCATTGTGTGATTTATTTGGCTTAAAACCTGGCAAACGTCACGGTCAAGTTCTTGACTTAATGTCAATAACCTCGATCTATTACAAATTGCCACACATTTTGCCATGCAAGTGTCTAGATTATTTAGAGCCAATGTTTTTGAAACAGACTTACCTATAAAAAAACAGATTCTTAAATCGACTGTGTTTTTTTCGTCGCGGATCGTGAAACTATTTAGTTTTTTTCTTTTTTAAGTAACAAAAATACATTTCTGAATTGGTACAAAATAAAAAAAAAATTTTAGTGCTTGACCATCGGTTTTGAAGGTTCAGGTCAAAATGTTTGGTGCGTTCATGACATACAAGTCAGTAGACGCGATCAGTAATTTGACCTTACTTTGTTTTTAATAGTACCTATATCTTTTTAACACCCCAAGACCTTCTAGTACTATCAATTTAATAATACCCTCGCAGCAAAATATTTTAATGAAACCGAAACCAATTAAATATTGTACACCCTGTACCGAAACGGTAATAATAAACGTAAATTTTACAGTTGTCGCATGTGAAGTGTCAAGGCGTGTCAACAGCCGGTGTGTGAATGTATTTGCGGAAGAGACCCGACACCTGACACCACGTATCGGGTCGTCAGCGGTGTCATGCGTACGTTGCGGTTGCGTGGCGATCATCGATGAGCTTTGGAGCTTTGGCTATTGTTTTTTTAGCTGAGTAGGTGTTATTTTTTCCTATTGTACTTCACGAAGTTTTTTCTGTTGTGGAAAATTATTGGAAATATAATTAGGGTGGTTATGTAGCGACATAGTTCATGCTTAAGGTAAAAATCCAAATTATAGTGAATTATACAAAACGTCACCTTTTATAGGTCGCAACAATTGGAAAACTCTTGTTATGATAAATACAGACACAATAAAAATAGAACTGACGATACGATTCATATATGATGAAGTGCATTAAACACCAAAATACATGTCAGTTAATTATAAAGAAATAAAATCTATATTTTATTTTATTTAAAAATACCTTTGTCGTCGACTGTACTCACTTCAGGAAGAATCATATAAAACTTGTAAACACGAGTGTTATTTTGTTTGTTTTGTTCAAGAATTATTTACATTACAAAAGTATGTTCCGAAAACGCGTTAAAATCGTTGTGAATAAAAAACTAATTTTTTGGGAGAATATCGAATTTCATTTGCCTTTTTGGAGGCGTCGACGGGTGACAAAGTTGAGCGGGTGGCTGTAAAATTAAAAACATATTAGGTAATATGACGTTTATTTCTTTGTTTAAAGTTTTAAGATGCTGTGATTTACAATACTCTGTGGTTTTACAATACCGAATGTTTTATTCTGTGGTATTATTTTAAAGTGATATTTCAGATTATAGGTTTAAGCATGACATTTTGAATCAATCCATCTCAGTATCGATACGCTTACTATTCTGAGTTCGATTCCGAGGTGCAGCAAAGTGTTATGGCTATTCTATGATATAAAACAAAGTCGGGTTTGTTACAACACATAACTCGAGAACTGCTGGACCGATTTCCACGGTTTTTGATTTGTTGGATTTGTCATCACCTCGAATAACAGAATAACTAAAAAAAATGGTGTAACGGGGTTCAAACGCGAGCGAAGTTGCGGGAATCAGCTAGTTCTATGATAAAACTCATTGTAAAATCTAGATAACCTAGAATAAATTTAGATTTATGCCGGTTTCACCCCATATAACGTGAGGCCATAGTGAACTTAGGGTGTACCTACATCTCTGTCAAATTCTTTGTGCTACAAGCGTGATGGTATGTTGCGCTTGCTATTTCGTATTTCAACAACAATAGGAGGCCCACGAATAAACTTCTAAACTTGATATTTGATCATAAAATCATTTTATGACGAATATTCTTAATGATGGCACGAGCATCAGACGTCCCGTCGAGATGTCATTCTCGTACGCGAAATAATTCCAAAATGGCGTCCATTTAACAATTATTTAGACTTTTACAACCAATAATTTAACGTGAACGATTCAATTTGATTTTTAAGCAGCAATTTTACGACTGTCATTGATGTGAAGTTGTATTATAATAGGATGGGTGTAAAAATATATTATTGCAAAAATTTTTTTTACATTGCTATTAAAAAGCCTTAACATGATAGATTTGTAGTTTTTTTTTAGAAATGATCGATAATATCTGACAAATAAATTATTATTTTCAATATTTATTAGTTATCGAGACGATAGTTGAAGTTAATGTCAAAATTATCTGGTCAATCATAGACCATAAAACGTAGTAACTAGTAAAATTTATATAGGTGTTGTAAATAAATACATAACTATGTTTTTTGTCATATTTATTTTTAAATGTTACTTGGGTTTCTAGTGTATCAGTGGTGTGCTAACAACAGAAATTTTCACATTAAAAAATATCTAGACCCGAAAATTTTTTACAGAAATAATATATTTCATTAGGTACTGGTATCGAACCCGCCCGCGGCCAATCGAAGCTAAGCTATAGTCCACTACACTGGCTCAGTGCGGGTTGGCAAAGTTGAGCCCCTCAACCATGAGTCCTATCGAATGACTTTTGGTAGGTTTTTTACGCATCGAAACGCTGTAATCTCATAGCAGATTTTAGTTCCTTACGTAACCGCTAGAGGCGCTGTGAGGGTTTTCCTTACAAATATTTTACAGCGTCGCTAGCGAATCTAGTGAGAAAAACTCATGGTCGACGCACAGATGCCGTGAGAAGATCTTTCAGACATGCAGGTTTCTTCACGATGTTTTCCTTTATCGTTGTAAACTAGTGATAGCTAATTATTACTATACGCACATGATTATGAAAAGTCAAGGGTGCGTGCCTTTAGTCGGGGGCCGCAGAAGAATCCGTTGTCCCCGTAGCCCCCGACGTAAGTGCGAGTGGGAACACCGGGGTTGGTTTTAGTCAGCAGGAGTCTGACAGACGCCCCGCCCTCCCCGGGGCGGGGGACATCCATGAGGATTTCCAACCTCAAAAAAAAGAAAGAAAAAGGGTGCGTGCCTTGGATTCGAACTCGAAACCTACGACAGCAGTCCAGTGGTCATATCCCTGGGCTATCTTAGAGATTAATTATTATTGTCTATACCGCTCAAGGGCAGAAATACCTTTCTATATTTTCTTTTCTACCATTAAAATTATAATACGACTCCTTAAGGCGAGGCATTGACAAACTATGAATCTGAAATCGGACCCCCGCACCGCGCCATCCGCTTACACCCCGCAAATACTTCGTGGTTTGCGATCGTAGGCTCGCGCTGTGGAACAGAGACGTCATAGAGTCGCGCTTACTATCTTTATTTTTGTTGCAAGAATATTAATTTGAACAATTATTTTGTGTAATGTTAAATGGATATTTTAAGGGGTTGTTCCCAGAGGTCAACGATTATATAATAATAATAATTAGCTCCAGGACCAGATGGACAGAACAATTTTTGGTTAAAATGGCTACGTACTTCACATGCTCGCTTGGCGTCTCAATTCCAGTCACCCTTAGAATCTGGGACGCTACCACCTTCCTATTCTCAACTATTGAAGTTACCCATCCGCTTCATAAGTATGGTAGTACTGCGGAACTAATATGAATGGAGTGCTTCTAATGTAAGGCTGGTTTATTACTAACTCAAACATGGCCGCGATAAAGAAAGCACTCGGTGGCGGCGCGGCGTCGCGTAGGTATTCATCAGGAACCCAAGAATCACGCACCCATCACTTGTTTACCGACGGTCTATAGGCTTCTTACATATATTTTGAGAACAAAAAATATTGATAAAAATTCAATTAAGTATGTCTGCGTTTTAAAAATGGATGTAGGAACGTGGTACTAAGGAGCTACTATAGTACGGTAGTAGTTGTATGCTAGTCCCGGTAATGTCTACCCGTGTGAAGTCGGGACGGACCGCTAGGAATTAAAAATTACATAATTAAATTATTATGTACCTAATATTAAATGTATATTTTAAGATTTCTAATTAAAGGTAACATGTCAAAATAGCATGCTAATAAATTTATAAGTCGATAATATAAAATGGTTTACAATTTTCATGGTTGTCATACTGCTGCTATCTACAAAAGATTCTTAAACAAAAAATATAAAATTCTAAATATGGCAACACATACAGTCGTTTCTGGAGCTCATGACTGAGTTATGAGCCGTTTTGTGTGATGATGTGCGTGTATAATTATACTGGTGACCATTTTTAACATACCGAGACCCTTCCGTGCCTCGGTGAGCACGTCGTAAAGCGCTCTTTCCCTGTTGTCAAGGGCTAGATTCCTACAAGACACAAATATGTGTGATGAAAAGTAATGGTTTGTGTTGGTCTGGGTATTTCTTAAGTATTTATAAATATATAAAAAAAACTATTTAAGTATTATTTCTATTGTCTAGTGCTCTACTAATTTTGGGACTGATGGTGCTGTATAAAATGTCCCCTAACGAACGAACGAATACAGACAACTATGACAATCGTTAGTGGTGGTCAAAAGCCCAAGAAAGCCTGACAACTTCGAATATCCTTCGAATATTGGTACTGCCCAGAAATTTAGAAGCATATATGTCTGACTGCAGTCACTTCGTGTTCGTGTAAAATATTGGTATTCTGCGGCATTGGTTACATTGGAAGCCTATCCCTACATAATTGAGAAAAAGCTAAGACGATGATCATTCAGTCGTTTTATGTAATCAGTCACAAAGCCAAGCTTAGGATGTACTAGGTACATCCTAAGGTTGGGTTTATAGGTAGGTAATAATTTGATGGCAAATGGTTCACCACCTCTTACATGGGGCCTACACATACCAGCAAACTTTTAGTTACATTAGTATATCTCAGTTTATCGCCATAGCCCTTGACGAATACAGGCGCGGACGTGATATTATGTTAAGTAATATATGAAAATTGGTGTCGGTATTCGGTATTTTTTCTTCCTATGTAAACCAGAATAAGACAAAATAGTCTACCGTTCCTATTAGGATCACACATTGTTATTAGAAATTTATATTACTTAATAGGCTTAGTTGTAGTGTGTAAAAGTGTATAGAAATAGTTTTTATCAGAGTTACCGGAGCTTAAACTTATGTTATTTTTTTAATGTCTGGGAAAATGCCGTGTTATTTAATAATTTAATAAATGCGTGGAATTCGGGCTAACGTTTGGTCCGGTCTTAACCAACTTTCGTCCAGGCAGAGCTCGCAAGCCCAGGTACTTACTTGTACCTTCTAGTTTATATTATTATTTATTAGCGAGTAACGACCTGCCCAGCTTTGCACAGGCAGCAGAGCATATAGGTATGCATTATTTTTTTTTACCGACGAAGAACCGGAGCAGGTTTTATATTCGTCTGTATATTCATAATTGTATATGTTTTTACTACCCTTGAAATGAACCCTTTCAAATTTTTACTTGAGAACCGATTGTGATGAAACTTAGCACAGTTATGTAGTTCTAATGACCTTACAACATAATGGACATCTAAAGGTGACCTGATGATAGACACGGAAGACAGTCGAAGAAAACCCTCAATGGTTTAAAGATAGAACACATTAAATAAAGTAACCATTTAAAAAAATATTAGAATGGGTATAGTAAGCTATTTTTAAAAGATACACTTATGGTATCGGGAACTTTTTTATAGGCCTATCAAAAAGGAACAATTCTACCATACATTATTTTTTTATATCTCAAAGGGATAAGGCAGCATTTTCCATGAAAGTTCCCAGTCGCTTAATTTTTTAGATTTAATTTTGATTTTATTTACGTTATTGTATGTTGATTTATAGACCTGGTTACCTGAAATATATTGAAAATATATTAAATGTGATAATATTTTTTTATATTTGCATAAGTCCAAAGACGACTCCATTTAGCTTTGTTCTATTTTACCGATTGTCAATTTATAAAATCCAGTCTAATAAGCATTTACATTGTATAGGCTTCCCGTACGCTGAAAGGTCAGCTTATACTGGTCGTGGGAGCTCATCTGACACAGACCCGGCGCTGATAACAGTCCGTGGCGGACTGACAGGAGGCATTCTCCATACAAAAACAAGTGCAAACTAGCTTATAGTGGAAAGTCGTATGCGCCAAAACGGTTTTTCTCGTTTAAAATCTAATCTAAAATGTATTTTAAAAAATCCAATTACCATTTCAAAGAGTCTGTTGAAACTTATCTATAGTGAAAATTTGAAGATTTAAATCCGTTCCGTTTCTTCATAAAATGCGAATCCATGTTTTTGAAGAGCTGTCTTCAAAATTTTTTTCTCTGCAGTAAAGTTTAACCGATCGTGTTTCTGTACTACAAATTTATAGCTAAAGACATGAATAATGACATATGTAAAAATCAGATCCGTATGTTTTGTAATGGCTGAGAAATATTAAGATCCATGACCCCCAAATCTTCAATGCGTCGTCTTAAATTGCACGTTATTACGGTTTCTAACCTCTAATTTCATGGCCCCACGCATAACGCAACGAGGCCATAAAAGCGGCGAGTACCAACCGCACTCTATTAACACTTACAACGGTGCAGCGAATTATCTTAATGTGGTTCAAAACATAGTGATGAGACATACGCAACTAATTGACATACGGGTCCATTTCTCAAATTGCTGTGATTTGGTTCAAGTTATTAGCTTATAACGGCTTTGGTACGGCTTTACGTAAAGCTAAACGACGACGACGTTTGTGGTCTAGTGGTTCGAGTACCGGACTGCTGATCACGAGGTCGTGGGTTCGATTTCCACAGGACACAAAATTAAATATTTGTGTGATGAACGAATCGGTGTTTGTATTTGTCTGTTTGTTTCTTATGTATTATAAGTATGTATTTACAAAAAAGGTATACATATAAGTATTATATCCATTGTCTAGTACCCATAGTACAAGCTCTGCTTAGTTTGGGACTAGATGGTGCTGTGTAAAACTTACTACTTTGATAATTTAGTACTATTTTACTAATTTAGCTAATCAATCCAAAAATAGACCAACATCTGTATAAATTTATCCGCCAAGTAAATTAACGGGAGCTTATCAGGATAACTGCTAACTGCAGGATAAATTAATAAATGTAATAAAACTACAAAAACACATTAAAACTACAAAAAAAAACATTAAAAACATTATTTTTAAAATATACGATATTATAAAATATACGTATGAAATTATCTGCTAATTAAATATAACTGGAACTTATCAGTAAGGTGTTTATCAAGCCCCTAATATCTTATTAAATGAGTTACTTCTATCCCGCTCTCTCTTTCAACTTTAGCTCGCTACGTCCGCTACATTGAACCATATTTTAACTATAATAGTTACAGTCATACAACTGTACATTACTATGAACTTAAAACATTCGTCTGTTTGGTACCGACATCAACCACGGCGGCGGCGCCGGCGCATCATGATTATTTGAAGGTTACATAAGTTGTAAACAACAAAACACAGTTATTCTACATAGTTATGTTAAGCGAATAAAAAGAAAGGTTTTAAATTTATGAAGAGAAGGCCTAAGGAATAATATTGTCTCAAATTTGCTTGGCAAACTGATTAGAATAATAGGTACATATTATTAAAACAATTCTATAAGTTCCTTTTAAATCTTATGTCACCCAAGACCTCAGCACACCCTCGAGCAAAATTTATAAAAAAAACATCTCGAAAGCAACAGACACGGCGACAAGAAAAACTACCGGCGCGACCTGTTATGAAAATGAACGTTAGTGGTGTGTGGGTTGCGCCTGCGCCGCTTGTTGTCCGTTTTGGCCGCGTGGCGCTAGTGTTGAAGAACGGCTGTGTGTTACACTGGATTACGAGATAATCGTAATCCAGTGTAACACACAGCCGTGTGTGATGAGAATCGAGACGAAAGTAACAAATTAATTTTCAAGCTCAATACGAAACGCGCTATACAAATATTTTCAAAGGAAAGATTTGATTGTTTGTATTGAATAGGCTCCGAAACTACTGGACCGATTTGAAAATTTCTTTCAGTGTTAGATAGCCTATTTATCGGGGAAGGATATATGCTATATACCATCACGCTATTTATTTATTAAGGCACGTCAACAACATAAACACAAACATTAAAGATAATAATATGGACAGTGATCTGGTCTAGTCGTTACATCAATTATAGACGAGCACAACATTCATACAATAACTTTGAACTAAGTACATGTTATTTACCTGTGTTTAAATCATGTCACGTAATAATTATTATTAGAAATTACAGAATTTTAATTTGAATAGCTCCTACAACTAATAGGAGCGGAGTAGCAATGCAAAATGTTGCAAAAACGGGAGAAAAAGTTATTAAGACCACGCGGGCGAAGCTGCTGGTGGAAAGCTAGTTAATTATAAATTTGGATTTTTTTAAATCGATATGGAATTTCTGAGCTTAATTTCTTTTGGAAGGATTGGTCCAAAATAGCCTTGAACCGTGAGGAATGGAAAGAGGGTAGAGAGGCTTTTGCCATGCAGTGGGATGATAATAATATTAATATGGATTTTTTTGGGAATCAAACCTCGTACCTCTAGAATAGCAGGTCGCATTTACGACTAATGAGCCAGTCACAAGTAAATCGTAATAGGTGTGTCAAACTATGATATCAAAATCCGATAACTGTTTGAATTTCGAAAAGAATCTCGCTCATGATTTTATCCGAAGCTAGTCGCTTGCGCGACGCATAATATAACATAATCTCTTTTGATAAACGCGACACTAATGCGATACACATTATTTGTTAATCGCCGATTTAACTGTAGTTTAGATTAACGAGTTTTTTGTGAGAATAATTTCGGTTTTTGTTTACAATGGTATTGATTTTCGTGTTCTCTTATAGGTAGATGATTTTAAGGTATGTCGGTTTAATTTTAATGTTACTGTTATTTGATTGATGTGGTGAGAAAATAATTTATAGGAGTCAACACTAGGAAGTATCTTATTTATCTTTAACTAACATACCTTCACACCAGCCTCCCGGAAAGGCAAGGCAGGATACCTTGTGTACCATTGTATGTACATAAAGTTTAAATAAATAAATAAATAGGGGGTGACCCTATTGCCATCAACCGGGCACAAATCAAGACTCCGAGCTGGTACTGAGAGTTTCAGAGAAAAACCCAACAACATTTTGCTCGACCCGGGATTCAAACCCACGACCTCTAGCGTAGCAGTCGCGCTTGGGAACACTAGACCAACAAGGCAGTCAATATTATAATTCTTACCAACATTTTAAATTCACAAAAATCACTTTACTACCGCTAAAACACATATACATATATGTATACATGAATAGTACTATAGCCGCTTATATGCTATGCATATAATGCATATAAGCGGCTACACGGGGTACCATTAGTGTTATCTCATTATTCAGTACTAGGTATAAATCTACCTAATGCCTCTATATCTTATAAATCTTTAGCTGGCTGCTTAATTAGAATCAGTCGCCGCGTGATAAACAGTAGATGCGGCATTATTTAATGTATTTAAATGGATGTATTAACGACTAGCTGTTAGCAGCGAATTCGCTCGCATCCTAAAAGACTTTTTTATATAAATAAATACCTAAATAATAAATATTTTTTGGGGATATTTTTACACAACACCATCTAGACCCAAACTAAGCAGAGCTTGTACTATAGGTACTAGATAATGGATATAATACTTATATACTTTTTTTGTTGTTGTAAAAACATACTTATTATACATAAGAAACACCCAGACAAACACAAATACTTATATTCATCATCACCTAAATATTTGTGTCCCGCGTGGGTTTATGAATTTTTCCCCTATTTTTGCAACATTTTTCATTGCTACTCCGCTTCTATTAGTCGTAGCGTAATAGTATATAGCCTTTTGCTTTGTACAAAACAATGTTTGTATGTATTAAATAGGCTCCGAAACTACTGGACCGATTTGAAAAATTCTTTCAGTGTTATAATGGGATGGAATATATGGGAATGTAATATATGGGAATGTTGTAGGGTATATACCATCACGCTACGACTAAAAGGAGCGGAGTAGCAATGAAAAATGTTGCAAAAACGGGGGAAAAATTCATAAGACGAATACGAAGAAGCTATTAAAACATAAAAGTATCTTATCCACCATCTCTAATATCTCCATGGTCAGTCCCCACAATGAAACATTACACCGTCGTATGAGGGATGGCAAGCGAAGTCGCCATTGCATCCAGAATCCCAAAACGCTATTATTGTATCAATGCTCATTTACATGCTCATCTCGGTTCAATTACTGTGATAAAAGTATCGCGCGTTGTGCATGTTTTCCTGGTAGTTTTGTGGTTGGAAGCATTTACCATCAAGCATATATCCGCCGAAGGGTTAGACAGAAGTGTGTATGCTGGTATGTTCCGGTCAGATCGAGAACCACTCTATCCATTGGTGAAAACAACATCAAAATCGGTGCAGTATTTTTAGAGTTTATCGCGAACAGACAGACAGACAGACGCGGTGGAAGACTTTGTTTTATAAATATGTAGTGATAGTGATATACATATTAATCATATTTTTTTATCAATTCACCATTTGCTAGTTTTAACTTGAAGCTTATGAACATTACATAAGATAACATCCAATTCATGGAAAAGACTGATCTAAGTTCATCCAAATCTAAAAATCTTCCTCCTAGCCTATTCCCGACCATGTTGGGGTCAACTTGCAGTCTAACCAGGATGCGGCTGAATTTTACACGAAGCGACTGCCATCAGATCTCCGCAACCCAATGTCTGTGCAATACTGATATTCGAAGGAAAGACTGGTTGTCAGGCTTTTTGGGCTTCTAACTACCTACCACTAACGATTGTCACATGTTTTCGTATGACAAAGTTTTCCTTCGTTTGACAAATGCCAAATCTATAAATATACGATCAAAATTCGTTGACACAATTGCACGCTTACAAAACATTTCGATGTCATACAAAATAAACACGTCTTTATTTCATACCCACGCACGGTAGCAGCAAAAAATATTACGTAATGAAAATAAATCAACATATTAATATATTAACATTTGCAACCGATGCAATCATCACAATACGAAATAGTGTTTGTACAGATGTAAGATAATGTATAACAAAGACCATTCATTGTAAATTAAGTGACAGCTAAGTGGCGTATAGTTAGAGGAAAAAAAATATTGTAAATGTGTACATAAATGTATTTAATTCTGATTGGCAATTATGCGGAATCGAAAAGAAAGGGATTTGATAATATCCATGTATACGGTGGAAGGGACATCGACCCACATCCGAATACCATGAGTGAACTCGTACATGATTCTGGACCCCCCTGAATTGAAATTTTCGGTAACTTTTTTTATTTTTTTTCTGCTGTTTTTAACTTGAACGTGTAAAAAAACATTATTTCTATTTACCCAAATTAGATTTATAATAAAAAAATCATAATTTCATTTTTTTCGGATCGCCCGTGCGATATCATTCACCGCGGAGCTTTATCGCGTTTTTAGCAATACACTGCGCGCTCAAAAATGTCAATATCTGTAATAACCGATCATTTTCTACATGAATGACCTAGGGCATTTATGACCTTGAGTGAAACCTTGTCACGACGTTTGTGCGTCGATGGCCCTTCCACCTTGTATAATCTCTCAAAATGTTTTACTTTAAATACAATAAATGAAGGAGCGTCGATCGGTCATTGTTTTAATTGATTTATTTAGATTTCTTTTTAGTCTATACTGTAGTACCTACCTAGACATATTTTTTTTTGTTTTTTATTCGTATACCTAGGGTATCACTGATTAAAATTTAATTATCGCTCGCTTACAACGGTCAAGGAAAACATCGTGAGGAAACTTGCATGCCTGAGAGATTTTCTGGAGAGTGGGTGAAGTCTGCCAACCCGCACTAGACCAGTGTGGTCGACTATGGTAAAAAACGTATCCCAATCGATCTGCTGCCATTAGATCTCACGGAGTCTATTAAATTATTTAGGTTTAACTATATACAAATATATTTGAATCATGTACAAATTCAATAAAAAAAGACAAAACCCCTAAATTTTCGCACCTAGGCGTCAAAGTACTCCTCGTCGCTGTCATCTGGTAACGTGCCCAGAAGACTGGCAGCATTGCCACGTTAAATGGCAATGCTGATTCTCTGGCCCAAAAATAATCCAGCGCTCTGGTCACGAATAGAGTTGATAAGTTTGTTTAGGTTTTGAACTATGGTATCGATGACATAAAGGTTTTCACACAGAACCAGACCTCTTTTAAGATCCCATAAATGGCTCTCTCTCTCTCTCTCAGACCTTAGAGATACCTTTAGCTGCGAAGAAATCATCGCGTATTTTGCTATCGGTACAAATTCGATATGCAATAAACTAATACGAGTACATGATTAATCGCTTTGATATGTGTTTTAAAAATATAATAGTAATAGCTTTCCGCCAGCGGCTTCGCCCGCTATCCTAAGGGAACCATACATTTTACCGGGATATAAAGTAGCCTATGTGCTATTCCAGACTATAATCTATCTCTGTGCCAAATTTCATCCAGATCCGCTCAGTAGTTTTTGCGTGAAAGAGTAACAAACATCCATCCATCCATCCTCACAAACTTTCACATTTATAATATTATATATATAACATATATATTAGTAAGATTACGCAATGGAATATCCGCAATGGATAGGGCTGGTATCGCAGAGGGGGATGCTGCTCTACAGATGAAATAGCACCATCTCTCTCTAATGAGGAAGGCTATAGGCTACATATCATCTCGCTACGGCCAATAGGAGTGGAGTATCAATTAAAAATGTTGCAAAAATGGGGGGGGGGGGATTCAACTTCTACGGATACGTCGCGGGCATGGGCTAGTTATAAATAAATAAGCTATTTATTTAAACTCAAAAGTTGAGCGTCCTCACATTCCCTTCTTAGTATAAAACTACTGATTAAATACCTGAGTAAATCTTTTAATAACCAGTCTGAAATCATTTCTCATTATCACCGCCGAAGACGTATTATGCGGAAACCAAACTATCACCACATTAGATCTCCAATGATTGATTACGCGTTTGAGGAGGCAACGGTACAAAACGATTTCAAATGAATGATCTAATAATGTGGCTAACTGCTTTTCCTAGTCGCGATATCTTACTATGCTGCTATTTATCTGGTATATTCCATCTTAGTCGGCGCGTTATTTTATGAGAAAATTGTGAAAAATATACTGTGAAGATGGAATTACTAGCTGGGTTTACTCGGTGTAAATAAATAGAATAAAAGTTATTTTAATTATACGTGAACTATATTAATTATTATTATTTAAATACGTGTAACAAATACTTTGTTTTTAAAATTATGCGGTTGGAGGAGTATGAAATTTGACAAAGTTAAAGTTTTTGTAGGATGGCAGGAAGCTAATATTTCTATGTATGCATGATACTGAGATTTTTTGTAGAAAATACAATAACACTTTTCTCGACCTTGGAGTCAAACCTAGGACCCAGAGACAGCTAGATAGCTAGCTAGAGACAACTAGACTATACTAAGAAGTCAGTTATTGGTTGTCTAAATACCGCACCCTATAGCTACTGCATAACAAATCTTTCAGTACAACTTCCATCATCATCGTATCAGCCAAAAAAAGTCCACTGCTGAACACAGGCCTCTCCCATAGACTTGCATAGGGGCCGGTCGTGTGTCGCCTGCATCCAACGACTCCCACCGACCTTTACCAGGTCGTCGGTCCGTCTCGTTGGAGCCCGTCCCACGCTTCGCTTTCCGTTGCGTGGTCTTCACTCAAGAACCTTTCTGCCCCCAAAACCTTTAGGCAGGAAGGCAATCACCGAGAATATTTAATTAAAGTTACACAATAACAAGAAATACAAGGAAATGTAGAAGAGTAACCAGTTTGGTAATAAATTAATGATGAGATTTAGAGGCTTGGGTTGACCATTCTATCGGCGCTGTGGATTATTGAATACTGTTTCGTAATGCATATTGGCAAAGTTTGTTGGAACCAAGTATTTGTTTTTAACAACTTTACCAATTTTCCATTGTGAGGTCTTAGAAAATTATCCTTTATCTATATCTACTGTTGTCCGCGATTTCAATCGCATTTTAAAGTACTTTTTGAGACAAAAGGTAAGCCAATGTCCTTTCTTAGAATGACATATAGCTCCTTATCTATTCTTCAAATTTCATTAAAATCTATTCAGTTAAACAAAATGGTTATTTGCTTTTTCTATGAAATTGGCAGTAGCAGCTCGAAATTTGGATTTGTGCCAGGTTATTGGCAAGCTTACCCCGTATTACATGGGACTCAAACATTCTAGCGAAATGTCAGTGTACAAGTACATACATTAGAAATCCTCTGCCTAACTGTTCGGGGAATACAGGCGTAATGGTATGTGAAATAACTATATACATTTAGCTCTGGTTTTAAGAAAAGTTACTAAATTATCGTTTCTAAAAGCGGTGGAAATAAGCACCTATATAACGCCAAGCTCTCACGGCATCCGAATACAAAATCTAGACTCACCGATCAACCCTAGCGTGACGGTATGCGTTTATTTATTAACAGCGCCATCTACAGTTAAATCACTGCACTATCTGAGCGATCTAAATGTCATTTATCACCCGCCCTTACTGGCCTTAATATTAACCCCAGAAGCGACAGTCCCGTGAAATGCACCTCACTAGGCCAGCACGCACTCTTATCTAGAAATTATGAGTACAGTCACGACCAAAAACACGTATACACTAACAAAAGTGCTAAAGCGATTTTTTCATGAATGAACTATTGCAACTTTGTGATACACGTCATGCTCGTGAACGGGTGCTGTCTGTTGGGACTGGTCAGCTCTTACTGCAATGGCTATCTTCTCCTTTTTTTTTATCATACACATCAAACTGCATTATACTCATACTATTCACTACAACATTATTTGTTACTGTTGCCATAAATATCAATATTTTTTTTAACAGAGTGACTGGAGTTTCTTGCTGGCTCTTCTCCGACTCCTCTCTACTCTCTCCTCCCACTTTTTGGAGTCGTGCAACTAATTTGACTAATCAAAAGTGCCTATTTATATGATCTAATTGAAATAAAATATTTTGTATTTTGAATTTGGTAACACCAATTCCAATATAATATTGTTTCGTAAATACTGTGTTCGTAATATCACACAAGTTACATGTTTTTGCTCGCGACTGTACAGCTGTGAAAGCCCGGGATTTATCTCCGGTTTGATAGTGCGTAATACACTGTCGTTAGAATATCCGTCGAGTGCAGAATTTTTCTTAAGTTCCGTTATAATGATATTAGTTCCGTTACTGTGATAACAGCGTCGTGACATTTTTCTTAGATTTAATTGGTGTTTAAATGGTGTTAAGTAACCAGTTATAAATTGCCTATAAGTTTGTTTTTAACACGCCCAAATTGAACTCCACTTATGACGTCAGGCCTTGACTGTATAAAGTTCTTTTATTTTTGTTATTTGGTATGTTTAAATCCCACTCCTGTGCTGCGTTCTTATTAGAAAACGAAAGCTTACCGTATTTGGCGCAGTCTCCTTTGTAAAATAAGCGAAAAGTGGCGACGTGCCTTTAAAAAACTGACTCTAAAATATAAAAAACTCTCTCTCGTTGGTCTAGAGGTCCCAATCGTGACTGCTATGCTAGAGGTCCTGGCTTCGATCCCCGAGTCAAGCAAAGTGTTGTTGGGTTTTCCTGTAAAATTCCCAATAGCAGCTCGGAGTGATGACAAAAGGCTCGCTCCCATACTAGTAAGAGGTGTACATCAGTACACCTCTGCTTAAACCTTCGGGGAATACATACGTGATTATATGTATGCCTTTAAAAAAACAATTATTAAAAACCCTACGGTCAAACGTCATAATTTAACCTACTAAATCAGACTACAGTATTAAACTCCCAACATCAAAGGACACAACAGCTGCAGGCCACAATATCTCCCAATTCCTTACTGATTTGCAGCTCCACTTGCCATAATAATGAGGCGATAATAAATTTACTGAGTCGATTTAATTAAATACAGTCAGTCTAATTCCGTTATAATATTAATACCCCTTCAGCCCGATTCGTCCCACTGAATGGCTCGTCCCACAGACCTCAGTGTTTCGGCCGCCGGCGACGCGCTAACCGGGTTGTAAACGTATGGACGGGATAGTGTTGGGATACACACGGTTTTTATACCGGGATTATTATTGTTTTTGAGTTAACATCGACTAAATAGTTTTTGTCTCTATCTACACTAATATTATAAAGCTAAAGTGTTTTTTTATTTGTATGTTTGGTTGAACGCTCTAATCTCAGGAACTATTGTTCCGATTTATTTATTCTTTATTTGGAAGACCAACAGCAATTAACGGCTTACTTATACTAAATTTTAGGTGACATAAAACCAATAATAGGTCTCAACTTATAGAAACTATATAAAAACTACCGTACGGATACAAGATATGAAGAATTATTCAAGTATTAGATAGCCTGTTTAACGAGGAAGGCTATATATAAGAGGAAGGTTATAATCATCACGCTACGACCAATAGGACCGCAGTATAAATTAAAAATATTGAAAAACGCGGGAAAAACAACAACTTCCACAGGAACGAAGTCGCGGGGAAAGGCTAGTTCTATGTAGATAAAAACAATTGAACTTAATATTTTTACCTCCGAAAAACATTAGACTTAGTAACTCTTGGACCCTATATACCTCAAGCAAAACATGGTAGTTTAAACAAGGCGTTATAAAGCACTTCTAATATGCTCCTATAGAACTAAACACTTGGGACTAGATGATGATTTGTAAAATGTCCAAAAATATTTATTATTATTTATTATTATCTTTAAATATAAATCCCGGGAAAATACAAACACTTGTCCGCACTAGTCGGAAGAATGGACGATGTACAGAAAATTAATAACGCCGAAGGTTAGTTCGCGGAACTAGGACAGTGGTGTTCGATGTAGATACGGCCTTATAAGGCTAGGGATACATTGAATACAAAAATAGACCGTGTAATATGACGTTGAATATGGAAATCTACATGAAGGAAGTGAATTATCGTAATACATTTTGCATTTTTGCTCAGCTGCTGAATCTGAGATCTCTATTTCGATTCCCGGATCGCGTAATTTATTGTAACAGACTTATGAAGCAGTCTCATAAAATATGATATTAGATTACTAGAACTGCCTCGTTCGTATAGTAGACGTAATTGCGATTAAAATGCTCGAGGTCCTAGTTTCAATTCCCAGGTCGAGCAAGCGTTACTGGTGTACCGAACCAGAAGGCGCAGGTTCAAATCCTGCTCGCCAGCCGATTTTTCCTTCATTAAAAATAAAGCGTTACTGGGTTTTCCTATGAAATTCTCAATAACAGCTCGATTGGCAATAGGCTCGCCCTCTATCACACGAGACCTACCTAAATATGCTGGCGAACTGTGAGTGTTCTGTACACTTCTGCCTACCCCTTTAGAGATTACAGGCGTGATGGTACGCACATTACTAAAAATGTAAATCTATAGATAAGGAAATCGAAACTCTATGGAAATAACATCGATTATTTAGATTGACAATCAACTAGATAAGTTATTATTACATTTCGATTCAATAATGTTGTAAGTTTGTAAGTTAACAAACGCAGAACAAGTTTAATAACAGTTAACATGCTGTTATTTCACGAACATAAAGTAAATTTTCATTAACGAAAGTGTTAAT
This sequence comes from Acronicta psi, assembly GCA_946251955.1. NCBI lineage: Eukaryota > Metazoa > Arthropoda > Insecta > Lepidoptera > Noctuidae > Acronicta > Acronicta psi. Next base: position 13,317,530 of record OX276475.1, on the reverse strand, counting down.
TGATTCAATTCCGGTTCAAATGTTGAACAGTTATGTTTTATTAAATTGCTCTACATGAATACCAAGTTGAGTTAAAGTTAATGGATGTGACAAGGGCGTAGGCTCGGTTGCCTAAAGCGTGGTTGTAAGTAATAAGATTAGTTTGGGCAGTGTTGCAGGAAAATTTAGAGAGTCAAGTTTATTTTATATTAGTTGTAGTTAGTTTATAGCCTATTTCACAAGCAGCTTAGCCTATGACCTTTCTCCGGCTCTAGACTGTGTACCAAATTTCATTTAAATCGGTTCGGAATCGGAAGGATAATTTAGGTTTATGGTATCTTTTGTCTCAAACAAATAGTCCTTTTAATCCACGGGCAAAAGCTTAGTATTTTATTATTTATGCTAGGTATTTTAAAAATCATAGCTTTCCTAACACCATAATTAATTTAACGGCAGTCAATTGGTCAATTTGATCGATCGATTATTACAACTCTACTACGTTATTGTTACAAACAAACATACACTTACAACATTATACAGACACATCTAGCACAATAAATCTTTGGAATAGCAGCCGTAGGTGGCTCAGTACCGTACCCAGGCCATTCTATTAACTTCAATGATTAATGCTGCCAAACCATTGGGATGCTTAATTGAAATCCAATTTTGATTTACTATGCGCCATTTTAATTGAAGTTATTTGCTCGAAACAGTTTAATTGGTGTATTCTGTGGCATACACTGTGGCCTACTTACACTGTACTATTTATGTACCTATGGGCGTAGCTTGGGCGGGGTTCAAGCAAGGACTAGAACCTTGTTTTGTTACAGAAGTTGAAATTGCTCAACATAATTTCCATTGGGTAATAATTTCCGTTCGATAAGGATGGCAATTACAATGTTCCTTACATTTTAGAATCTTACATATTGCTACAAAGTCCCCAGCCGCATCTGTTCGCGATAAACTCGAAAACTACTGAACGGATTTTCTCACGGTTTTTACAAACAGACAGAAAAATTCATGAGGAAGGTTTTGGTATATAAAATTTGTTATTTTTTTTATAAATTGGCTGAAATATAAGGATGAAGGTGAAAGATGTCGCTCAGTCCGAAGCCGAGGGACGCTTTGTTTGTAGATTATATATTCTACATTGCACCCTCTTCCCTTATATTGTAGATTCAACGGAAGCAAAACCTTCTTAAATTCTATAGAAAAACACACAGTTCGTGAGCGCCAAATGTAAAACAATCTTTTTTTTTCTAGCACCGCACTTGAGAAACATGTAATTCCGCCACTGAATGCCACGTTTCAATTTCTGATATTCGCTCTGTCAGAAATTAGTGCAACACCAACAAGTGCAACCACCTAGTCCCAAACTAAGCAGAGCTTGTACTATGTGTACTAGACAATGGATATAATACATATAAATACTGTTTTTTTTGTAAATAAATACTTATAATATACTAGCGTGCGCAGCTTCGTATCTTGATGGATTTAAAAAAATACACACAAACCTTGCCGACAATCAATAAAAAAAGAATTATTAAATTTGGTGCAGTTTTTCGGAAGTTATGCGCGTACAAACATTTCGGCGATTCATTTTTATTTATATAGATAAAAAATGATTATCATTATTACTCAATTAATGGCAGAATTCAAGCAGCTATCAACTATCTCCCGTCCCGTACACATCGTTGCAAAATCAAGTATCCAACGCACGTCCACTTTATTTAGTTAGACATGGCAAAAAAGGGTTGGGACCCACATCATTAGTGACCGAAACCAGTAGTGGATAGACAGATACGTCTTATTCAAGATAGGCTGCATAAGTAAGATGCACAACAGTTAAATATTAGATGCAAACGCACAGAAGCAAAAATGTCGTTGTATTTACATACAGTTATGGACCGGCGGCAAGGCTTGTGAAGCTAGTTCATGTGAAATATATTGAAGCTGTTTTAACTTGCGGATTTTTATGTGATTTTTGAAGGGAATGTATTGGTTGTAGAGATTTTGTTAATGTTGCGTATTTTTGTTGATGTTAAATTAATCAGCAACTGTCAATTGAGGTACTAGGTTCGATTCCCAGGTCGAGCAAATAACACTTTGCTTAGGATTTTTCAATGAAATTCTTAGCAGCAACTCGTACTTTGGATTTGTGGCTGGTTAATGACAATAGGCTCGCCCCTTATTAAATAGGACATATGCCTACCGGTGAATTTTGCATGTACTCTTCTGCTTAACCATTCGGAAAATACCCGCTTGATGGTTTGTTATATTATTGAATACATTAAACAATGCACAATATTGAAATAAAACTACTTTTTACGGATTTTATCGCGTTATATTGATATTATTTCAATCCCAATTTATTTCAATGTCTAGTTTTCGCGTAATTATCAGAAATCAGAATACACAATAGTTAATTCAAATTGTTACAAATATTTTTGTATATTTATGTTCCCTTTTTACAACTGTAATCATTTAAAATTGCATTAGACGCGACAAATAATTGATTTCTAAAAAAAAATTAAGCACATTTCAAAATAAAAAAAACCCTATTCTGTAGAAAAATCATTTTCACACACATTTTCATTACATCTTTTATCTAAAGCAACAAAATATATTCACAAATTAATTTTATATGATGCAGACTCTAATTTTTAATTCACGTAATAAAATTAAAAGCTTATAATGACCTGAGATAATTTATGACATAGTTAATGTTAAAACTAATAATCATAAACGTGACATTAAAGTACTAAGTGTAATCAAAGTGCTACTTAATGAACTTAAAGAGTAATATGAAATTTTTAATTTATGACCTTTTTCGAGCAAGATGGCTACTATGTTGATAAAATGCCGTGTTAATAGTTACCGGTATAGCTCTAAGAAATGCATTAAAGAATAATGTATATCATATTATAAATGTAATAACTATACCTACCACTATACAGAGACAAGATTCATTAGCGTAGTGGATGTATTGGCGACTGCTTTGCTTGATGTATAGGGTTCGATTCCAGGCCGGGCAAAATGTTATTGGGTTTTTCTTTAAAACTCTCAATATAAAGGTCCTAAGTAATAGGCGGCGAGCCTATTGCCATTAACTTGGCCAATCCTAACTCCGAGCTGCTATTGGGAACTTTACAGAATACCCCGACAACACTGGTAGACTCAGCAATCGAACTCAACACGTCTAACGTTTCTTACGCAACCATTACACCAATCAGGAGTTATATTAATTGGTACATACAAAAACTAAACACAAATCTATATCTATACTAATATTATGAAATGGAAAGATTTGATTGTTTGTTTGTATTGGATAGACTCCGAAAATAATGGACCGATTTGAAATTCTTTCAGTGTTAGATAGCCCATTTATCGGGGAAGGCTATAGGCTATAAACCATCACGCTATGACTAATAGGAGCAGAGTAGCAATGAAAAATGTTGCAAAATCGGGGGAAAATCAAGATACTACCGATCTTCCCGCCAGTGGCTTCGCCCGCAAAAAAGAAGATTTAAAACTCAAATATATTAGCAGAGTTACTTTTTGTAAACCGAGTCTTTTATCTTAGCCTTAACGCGTAAACCCAGAGTGAAGGCGCATAAAAATTGCGCAGAAATACGTCCCCAAGTTCGTGTAGATTCTGAAACATCTGTTTTACATATAAAAGGAGACTGTCGACCGATTTATGAATAGAGTCGACTTCAGACGCTAGTCAATGTCTCGCATTGGAATTTTATGGAAGGACATCGCAAAGGTTTTCACAATTTACATGTTACGTACAGGATTAATGTTGCTAAGACACTTTTGGATCGACTGTTTTACAACCAGCAAGAATAAAAATTCCATTGCTGACTTTGAAGTGTGATTTTCTGGAGCATTATATGTACAGTAAAAGGCCATAAGTCCATTATCATGTCAAGGATCGTATTTGACTTATGACGCGATATAGAATTGCGTGCGTAAGTGGTTGCTAAAAGGTAAGTCGAAGCAAAAAAATTACCTTGACTTAATATTTAGCAATAATATACACTATTAGTGCAACCAAGTAAACCCTTCGTCTCTACTTCATTACCTTCTAATAAGAAAATTTCAACAAAAAGTAATTGATACGGCAGTATTCCCAGAAGGGTATGCCTATGGTATGCTTAGGTCCTATGTAATAGGGGCAACCGTATTGCAACCGAACACAGATCCAGACTCCGAGTTGTTATTTGGTAATTTCATAAAATAACCCAACAACCCTGGGCTCGACCTGGAATCGAACGCAGGACTTCTAGCTAGACCAGTGAGAAAATTATTTAATAATAAATTAGTGGGAAACTTATTCTTAATTATAGAAGGTATTTTCGTAAATAATCAAGAAGAGTAAAGAATAAAGAAGAATAAACACCAAGAAAGTGAAACAGCTACTAAAATGACTACATCTCTATAGTTTAGCTTGTAAGACAATGTAGCGGTGTAGTTTAAGAGAGAAAGCCTAACATATGGCGGCTATTTAAACATTGTCAATTATGTCTTCACAAGACAAAGTGTTAAGGTACTTTAGGTACATAGGTTAAGGATTCTTTTTTGTTTGGAGGTCGAAGGGAGGCAAACAAGCAGACGAGTCATCTGATGGTTAATGTTCTTTGCAATACCGAAGGAATCCTTATTGCGTTGCCGGCCTCACTAACTAACTCATGGATTTTGAGGTAGTCCCAAAAGCTTTCTTTTCAGTTTTGACATGACAACGATGATTCGTTTTGACGACGTCTGTGGTCTAGTGTTTCGAGGACCGGCCTGCTGATCACGACGTCGTGGGTTGGAGTCCCACAGGGCACAAACATTTATTGTGATAAACTTAAGTGTTTGTGTTTATCTGGGTGCATTATAAGTATGTATTTACAAAAAATAAAGTATTATATCCCTTATCTAGTACCCATAGTACAAGCTCTGCTTAGCTTGGGACTAGATGGTGCTGTATAAAAATGTCACAGGATATTTATTTATTTACTATTGGTTATATTTTTCATAAGTTTGAGACCTGTCTATTCATTTTTGTATTTCTGCATCAAAGATTTATGTAAGTTTTATTTTGCCAGTTAGAATCTAATTAATTTCAAATCGATTACACAAAAAACGTCATTAAGCGATATGACATCAATACTATATTGCGCTAACACCACCACCACTTTTTACACCATTACAATTTCAAATGCATTTGCAGAATTAGAAAGAGTTTATTAAACTTTCTTCTTCATTTGAAATGCGTGCATCAGTTTAATTAAATCTACGAATGTTTCCACGGTCCTCCTCGGGAGCACTCTACTGACACAGTTCAGTTAATTGTGCTTTATGATTAGAAACTACTAAGTACTTTGTACCTACATTCTCGGCAAATTTAATTTTGATACGGTTTTATGTCGAAGTCAATTTTCAAACAGAAGTGCAAAGGAGGCCATACAACTCAGCCCAAATTTGTACTGGAGGTACATGACAGCTGTCAAGTTAATAGTTTTTACCATGAAATCATTATGAAGCTGATAGTAATCTGCCAAAATGGCGTGATTTTTCTCAAATTAAAAGTTTTTTCTTATCCCCAGTCCACATTGTAAAAAAGTACGACGAGTTTTAACCAGCGTAATATAGGGTATTTTTTCCAATAAGTGTACCTTCGGTACATCATTTGGGCCGCTTTCGATGGCCTACTTTTCAGTATGCGACAAAACTTATTTTTGCATTCATTAGCCAGAGCTTTGATGAGAGTTAATGTCACACCTGAATGCTAATGGTATGTTTCCATCGCTTTCAAGTTTTAATGCAATCTTTAGAAATCGTCTCGTACTTTATAATATAGCTTAGAAAATAGTGTCCATTACTTACGATTTCTCCAACACTCAGACTCGAGTGTTACAAATGTTGATAATAAGTAAGATACGGCATACAAGTCACAAATATCCCTAAAGCGTTGCGACCCTACATCTAATGTGAGGGCGACCAACTTCCTACCGTCTCGCCGCTTTCTACACCATGAAATAATGACCAACAATTAATATTGGGTCTCTTTTAGAATTGACATAAAAGATAGCTAACCATACTACATTCCATAACCAACATCAACCTTATCTTCAACACCATAAAACTTAGTTTTCTCAACAATACTATCGCTCGACGAAATCACGTGTTGTCTTTTATCTGCAATCTATTCTAAACTTTATCTAGCACGGATAAAGTTTAATATTCAATAGGCGTTCTAGATACGGTTTGCATCCGTCCTGTAAGTGTGAAATATACTTTGCTGTATAAAATGCTATACGGAAACCAGTTTACGTTGGACTCTTGATTGAGGTGCCTTGGAATTAGCCTGGTTCAAAATATACTAGTAAATGATCCAGTCTTAATAGTGTATTTTTAATGATTCATGATAGAAAATGGTAGTAAATGATAGTGTAGATAGCAGTTTGAAGTGCGAATGTTGTAAGTTCTTACAATTTAAATGCGCCTGTTTCTATAATACTTAAGGGCATAATTATTGCTAATATAGTATTCCTTAGTAAGCCATATTAGAATGACTAAGTACTTTTCAGATAGTTCTTTAGTTATGAAATGTTTGATCAGGGCTTAAGGTATGTAGAAATGCGTTATGATGAGATGCATAACATCCACGTAATTTTGGATAATTTCATAAACTCCTTCAAGATGCATGAAGTCTCAACTGTTCTATAAAGACTTGAAATTAGTTTTTTAGGAGTAGCCCAATCTTTTTAATTACTCATAAATAACAATCTAATATTAATGGCATTTCTCTCAATAGGACTGTTTTAATGGATTTAAAGGTAAACTTTCATAATAAGAATGGTGTGTTTGAGTACCTTATTTTTACTAGCTACCTTTTTAGCTGACAAAATAGCAACACCAGTAGTAGAACTTATAAGTAGTGCGTTGTCATTTTGCGAACTCAGCTGTTAAGCAGCTTCTTTTTTGCCCTTGAATACAAGAATGTTGGCACATTATTGCTTTCAAATGCGGTTTTACCACCCAATCATCGGAGTCCTTCCAGCTTAAATATTTTCAATCGATATTCTATTTTCACTTTAATCACACCTTTTTGCATACTAATTATCAAGGGCGTTCATCGATAGATAACAATTCTGCGTAATTTACAGCTTGTATTAGCTTCAAAACTAGGCTAACTAGACTATGTGCTGCAGTCGTTTACTAAGATTCATAGCTTCCCGTTCTCCGACTTTTACCACTAACACAGTTGCTGTTTTCTCTCATAACTTATAGGATATCGGCTTTGTTTATTCAACATAACATATTCGCCTGTTACAACAAAAGGTTAGACAAGTGTGAACCGGTATGTTTACGTCCCATGTAATAAAGGGCGAGTCTATTGCTAATAGTTGGGACAACACAAAGCTCCGAGTTTCTTTATCCTGAGATCGATAACTTTTCTTTGGAAATAAACTGGCCACATAGTATACTAAAGTAAAACTGATTCTGCTCAGAAGCCCACGGGATTAGTTTACTAATTCATTATTTTCCTTTTATCAATTGGGTGCGCTATTACTTTATATAGAAACTTCAACTATCTTATTATACCGTATTAACAGATAAATATTTCACATTTGAAGGTGCGGAAATTTACAGCAAAGGTACCGCCTCAATTTTTGTCAATGTTATCAAAACATACCTATGTTTATTTATTTTCGTGCTAATTAAAACTGGCAATGAAGAATGTAGGCGTGTTTACTATTTATTTATCCATTGAATGTTGGGTAATGAGTAATGCCAGTGGGCGTATAAAAGTGTGATACCGTATTACTTAGTTAAGTTTATTTAGATATGAAGATTGGGTCAGGTATTAGAAGGTGTGCTTATATTAATCTGGTATGAGAAAGTATTAATAACTAATCATAATTATATATGGTCGTAGCTTATAATCTCAGTTACTCTTTAAAAACAAATAGATGAACGGGTTTGACAAAAGGAATTTATAAAGCGAACGGCAGAGTAAGAGCTAGAGCTAGGGGCGCCCTAAAAATACATTATACCTAATTGGTAAGTGTGGAAGGACTGCCCTTCAATAAGGTCAGGTCCGTTGTTCTAGCAAACATAGTTCTCGCGTATGTATGACAAGAATCAAGATGTATGGACGTGGAAGAAATATGCTAGATTCATGGTAAGTGGCGGTCACTAGTTTCTGCAACTATATATTATGCTAAGTGACAAAATATTACTTAACTTGGTAAACCACTAAAAACTAAAATAATTACTCGGCTTATCCTATACTTCATAAGATTATGTTTCAACGTCGCCAATCGTTAACATTGCTTCATTATCTTTGAAATCAACACATTGATGTTATTTAAACACTACTGACATAGTAGAAAACTAGTTCTAAATGGAGATGTTCTTACTTTACCGTTGTAATTAAAAACGTACCTACTTTGGATCAACTCCCTAAGGTTTCTTTAGAAAGTTTAGATTGTTGCTGCAATTTGCTTCAGACCATGGTTTCTACCAGGTTAAGATGTTTTTAATCGACAGCATGACATTAAATAGATGCAGTGTGGGGCTTTCAAAACACATAGTTCTTAGTTGATTCTTGAGCCGATTAAAATTTTATAACTAAGTCTTGAATATTCAAGAGGTATATTTTTTTTACTATGCTGTGTGCAGGATTCTAATTTTGCAAATGATTTATCTCGATGATGTGATTTTTGCGAGCTTACGAATTTTTATGTCATGCAATAAAATAAATAGATTTATGCTAAATTAATCATATCCTTAATAGCATTTCAGAAATTCCGTCACACATACATACATAGATATTTTTGTTATAATTCTGTGAGTTACAATTTAATTGACTGTGTTTAAAAGTCGTTTGCAAGCATAAATACAGATCAAAAGAATTCGTTTCCCACGCTAAAGTAACATGAAAATTAAGATCCCCTACTTGATGCTATCAGTTCTAAAACACATGAAAACGAGCAATTACTTAAACAATCACTACAGGATATGTTTAAACAAGTACACAGAATAATGACAGGCGATGAGTTGTTTTAAGTAATTAAAGTTAATTACATTTTATTTGATGTGAAGAGTTTTTTCCTGCGTAAGTAATTTGAGCTGATAAGTTCTTTAATAGTTGTTTCAAACATTAGAATTTACAGTTGGGATTTAAATGAATGAATCCTGGGTATCTTCTGTAGTCACTAGGCAGTCAAATCAGTCTCAATAATTAATATCCCACAGCTGCGAGTCTCCTCTCAGAATGTCCTTATGCACTAAACCCAAATAATTCATCACACTAGCTTACTTAGTTGGTGATTTATAGACTTCACACGCTGTCAAGAAAAATCTCATAAGCATGAAGTTTGAGTTTGCGTGCTCCATCCTCGGCAGCATGGTCACTTACTAACAAGTGAGGTGCTGCCAAACGCACTCAAATTTATAATTATAAAAAAAGATTTCTGACGATTTGCTTCTTCATCGATCATAATGAAATATTTATATCACGAAAAATCAGAGGGGTGGCTTAGGACCCGAGCTCAGAACCTACAACTTGGAAGCCCTTATCTGTAAAGTACCACTGCTTGAACTGAACAACAAATACCTGTTAATAAACAGAGGTTTGACTAACGCGTTTAGTATTATGCTAAACGACAGTTATAAAATCACAATCAACAAAAGCACACTGCCATAAATCAATTCCAACTGAGAATAACCATAATTGATTAAAAAAAATACAATTCGAACGGTATTTTTCAAATCTCCCACTGCTACTTATTTTTGATATTCAATTTGCATAACAACTGCCATTTAAGATAGTTTAAATGATTGAGTACTGTAATTTGGCGTTATTATGAGGTAATTAGGGTATTTTAGAGAACGTTTCCTCGTGCGGTCGTGAACTATAAGAGTTTATATGAGGTCAGGTAATTCAATTACTTAGAAATATTTGAGTGAATTTAATTCTATATTATTTTGAACTGGACGATGGGAATCTTCAGTTAATTGAAAAGTATAGTATCATAACCTGGAGATGTAATCACGATTGTAATTTTCCCTCAGTTACATTAACTATGCAGTAATGGATCTTTACCGTAGGAATGATTTGAGTCATAACCATAAACCAAATTTTTGACCGCAATGAAATTCTTAATAGTAGCAATAAATATTTGAGAAACGTTAGATCTATACAGAGATAGGCTTGTGGCTGTATGCCAGTCATGCAAATTATTCGATATTTAAAGTAGAACTGCACTTGCTGCGAACAGCCATTGACTCATTCAATCGGATTTATAACATTCATTAGGAGAATGAGTCTAATCCTTATCATAATTATCCAGGTTTTAAAGTTTAGATAGTAATATTTTTATTACAAATACGATAATATAAATAGTGACATTATTGATAATTATTATGATATTTGAGAACTGTCAGATGCAAATAAGAGTTGCAATAATATTTACTTAATCTGCCGACTATTGACAATTATTGCACCTGCTAATGTTCATCCTGTAAAATGGCAGCATGAAAATAAAACAAAGTGTTAGTGTGTAGGAGGCTGTTCCAGTTATATGAGAACAGAGATCAATAGCAAGAGCATCCGAGTGAAGGTACTAGTTATTCAGTTTAGATCATTGGCAGATAGAGACTTCGTCACGCCCGCGCATTCTCTATGTAAGAACGGGTAGCGTAGGGATGGGAAATTTGGATTATCGATATAACAAATATTGATATTGCTCAGAATTTCGATAACAGTATATTTGCATACTTGGGAATCGGTGTTGCAATACTATATGTTAAGTGTCTTCAATCTTTAAGCAATTTTATAAGAAGTTCTTTATTTTAATAACATTGTTCTAATCAGTTTGGAGTCTTCATTTCTAAAAATTTCTTCAAATTTATTCTACTTTCGTAGTTATTTGCATAAAATAATGTGCGTTCTTTAAAAATGCTTTGCGACACATTTCGTCTAATACGAACTCTCAATTTCTTTTAATACTTTACCATTTTCTGATAAACTTAAACTGATTTTTGCTCAGTTTCTACAATTGTAAATCTATTTTCAATTAAAATGAAAAGACCCATTAACACCTGCCCCAGATTAAATCGACACTTACAAATCTACATAAATATCGCTATCTTTGCTACAATCTCTGCCCACCCTTGTAACATCAAGTTTTTACTTTCGCAGGCAAGTTTACACTTTATGGTGAAAACATTAAGATTCTATTTTAATTGCAATGTGTACAAATAAAAATATATTGAGGATGAGATTGCCACTATAATTTTATTGTGAGCATTAAAAATAATTACTTTCTATGCTGATTTGACCTAAGAGTCAAGTCAAAGTTGAATCAAAGCGGTTTATTCCCACACAAATTATTTTTTTTAAACATTTCCTGCCAACTACCTTATTTACTTAACCCGGCCTATAACATCATCGATATAAGATTTTGGAATAATAAAGTAAAAGATTATTTATGTCTCATATATAAATACTGCCAATGTTAATGTTAATGATTAAAGTGGAACCAGGAGCAATGATTAACTCAATAACTACTTTCATCATATCAGCCAAAATATGTCTCCTGCTAAATAAACGCTGAATAAAACTGTTAACTACGCGAGCTTTCGAATGAAAACAAAAATAAGTACAAATACTTCTAAAATAACACACCAAACCGGTATCTAATGATGGAACACAAACGAACGAAAACATTCCTTTCTAATCAAATAATATGCAATTAAAATGGGCAATGTATTACAATTTCCCTTCACTACTGGTTTCAAGGGATTATGCGACGCGGCCGCGATGACAGCTAGCCTGGACCAACAGAATTATGGGCAGAAAGCCGTTTCAATTATACAGCAGTACTTACCGGGTAAATTATAGCGTGTTCCGTATTAATGTTTGTTGTTTAGAACTTCCTTTTGTTTGAAGCATGCGTATGCGTAAGGTAGCTATTTTGAATTAGCTTTGATTTTTTTTCAATAGTTGTTCAAGAATTTTAGTCCATACCTACTGTTTAAAAAATTGATCTAAAATTGTAATATCAATTTTGACCAATTTAGCTTTATATTCATTTTTAATTGTTACCAGCTCCTTAATGATTTTGCAAATACTGCTTCTTTACTTGACAGTAAAAACTCAATGAGGATACTGTTGAAGGATTGTTCAACCAACCTAAACATGGTATTAATAAACTTAGCGCAAATGATAATGATACACCCAGTTTGACATATCCTGAACCGATCCTCACAACGGAAAGAAGGCTTAACATTACAAGTCCAATTAATAGCAGTCACTATACGTACAGCAATGAATCATAATTCAATAACAGTGTTCGATTGCACATTTTCCTGGCTCATTTTTTAACATGACGTTTAACTATGGTTTACGTCAGTAACATTGGTTTTGATAAATTCTAATAACCAGTTACGTAGGCACATCGATTTGCACAATTTGTCACAGTCATTCCTGTGTTGTATGGTGCCTTTGATAAAATGCTTATTTATAAGGATACGCAGATAGTTTTTATTTTGTGGTTTTACCGCATCTAAACCGGAATCCGTTTGTATTTATGTTCTGTTAGGGTTTCTATCATATTCATCAATATTGTAAATAGGCACAGCTGGAATATAAATTACAGTATTTTGAGAAAATGATAATATAATGATGTTGGTGAACATGATGAAGTACAGTTAGGTACATATTAAATTATTCATCTAATATGGTAGATGATTCATTTATTTAAAAAACTGAAATGCATAAACCCTGACAGTGGTTTGAATGTAAATCTGGACACTAACAAAAATATCGCACTATCATTTTATTATTTCTTCTTCTTTGAAGTGTCCATTATTATTTGACACCTGCCTCTAGCATGCACTATTTTTATAACCACTAGATCATGACTAATCAAAACAGCTACAACTTGCTCCGATGATTTCATATCTACAATAAAATTTAAGTCTAACACAACGACTTAGTAATTAAGAACTGCATAAATTACCATACATTTGATCCTATCATGAGTAAGCCGGCGGAACACTTGTCAACGACTCAACGCTACACCCTAATAATACGTTGTTACTGCAAATTGTATGTAATTTTGACACAAAGACAGAATTTTGCGGTTTGCTTTCTGGCATTTGGAAGCCTACATTCCACGGCCACGGATCGGATATTAATAACCATAATACGTAAGTTTTGCATAATATCAAGTTCCTCATGCAACTGCTAAGTTATAAAATAGCACTAAAAGGATTATGTGTTATCTTGATACTCGTGTTATGGTTGAAGTGATTAAAACGCTACATTGAGTGAAATAATAAGTTTAGATGCAAAAAATGTTACATTTGAATAATACCTATGTGTTTTTACAATATGATATTATAATTCGTTGTATGTTTTCCTGTCTTACTATCGTTTTTTAAAGACACGAAGGGAGAGGTGGTCAATCATCATCCTCCTGCCCTTATCCCTATTCACTTGGGGTCGGCGCAGTATGTCTTTTTCTTCCATACATTTCTATCAGCCGTCATCTCATCATTCGCTTCCTTTGTGGTCATATCCTTGGTGGTTAATGCTTGTGAAAATTCAGTCCTCAGTTTAATGTAGTTTTTATAGTGCTGTACAGTGGCCGGGATCAAATATATTTTGTTTATATTGGCTTTGACGATCCCTTTGCTTGCTTTTATAGTCAGATGAGCATAAAAAGTACCTATAAATGTTCAGCCAAATAACCTCACACAATCCTCCAAAGCCGTTAACGACATCGCGACAAAATCCCAATTTTCGCATTATCAATGATTCAAGTATAATCTCTTCACCGTATAAGGCGTTAAACACAAAACCCATCGCATTCAAAGTTGGCCGAAAGCATTCCACGTTTCGGCGATTGAGTAATTACGCGTAATGGCCGACGAGTGTTCGGGTAACATCGCCGACGCTCGGGCATCCTCGGACCTTGATCCTCGCCGTTTTTTGTGGGTGCGTCGCGGGCGCAAGTGATTTTTAATTAAAATTTAGCGCTTTATTATGAAAACTATGCTGAGTGTAATGGCATGGGAACAGTGTTGCGTGTATATTGTTTTTTTTTTCAGATTCATATTTTTTTAAGCAAGTGTCTTGATTCAAAGAATGGATTAGGATGATTTTGGACAAACGCAATTTGAATTATAATTATTTATTTATTTATATATTATTATCGATTTAATCGTTCTAATATCTTTCAAGTTTTCTTTATTTTATTTACTATCCACTATATTGTTGTTCACTACTTCATTAATTTTATAGGTTTCTGATCTTAAGTAAGATATATTCTGAGTAAACGGGACAAGTGCCAAGTTCATCTTCAGAGAGGACCATAACGCCCGCCTCCACAATGTCCTCCGTACACGATAAAACCCGATACCATAATAAAGTCATATTAATAACACTGGACTTTCTCAATCAAACTTTACACACCTCATTGTTAAATTTTAAATTTCCTCAAACGAACGTTGATCGATTTGGGTCCAAGACTGGAGATAACGCGACATCGTCCAAGCGACACCTTTGGGGTCCAACCAGGGTTCTTTTTTATTTTTGTTTACTTGTCACCGCCCCACGCGGGTCTTATCGAGATTTTTTAAGTTTCTTTTTTGTTTTAGGGTACTGCAGTCACGTTCATTGAGGTGTGGCTTTTAAAAATGGCGTGCGGAGATAAGTTGTCCTTACAAGTCCTTATTTTATACAGTGGATTAATATCAAGCTTATTATAATAAAAACTTGTCTGTCTTTATGTTAGTCCAGTAGAGTTTATTAAGTGCTAGGAAAAAGTGGAAAACGTTTCGAGTCTAGCAGTTAAACAGAAGGAAGAGTATTGAGAATAGTTGCGATTGTTCCACTGACAAAGGCTAAGCTATAAAATCATCTTGATTCTTCTAGATTTGCTTTCCTAAAAAGAGCATTTGATAAATATTTTACCCGAACTGACCGCCATCAGATCGCAACTCAATTTCTGGTCAATACTGATATCTTAATGATAAACGGGTTGTCAGACTTTAAAGGTTTCTGACTACCACTAATAATTGTCAAAGATGTTCCGTTTTACAACCGGAACGGACAGCTTAACATACTCTGTGAGGCATGGAGATGGTGCGATGTGTTAAAATTGGTAACCTATCTGTAGACTACCACGGAAAGGACAGCTTATCGCATAGTTATTACTAAGCCACCACATTCTTGCAAGTGTTTACATTAAATAAAACTGTACGGAACCATATTCAGCATACTACATACACGTTGTCGCCCCGTTTCGTTTTCGATACAACGCCGGCAGGACGTTTATGCCGAGTAATTGCTCTGAGTTATTTAAACTGGATTATTGTGGAATTTTGCGCGTGTTACCTTTGTCCCGTGTGCTATACGAATTGTCGTGTAAGTGTGGCTTTATTATAAGTTTGATGAGGTTTTGCAGGTTTAATAGCGTCACTGACGGAAAAATATACATTTTCCTAGATGATATTTCGATGTCATAATTTCCAGTTTTCCACTCAGTTAATATAAGTAACATTAACTGTAGATTCCAATGAAGTATACAAGTATGGGTCTTCGGCTATCAAATACAATCGTATCATAAATTACAAACAAAAATACTTAGGTATTTGCCAAAATCAGCACCACGCTTTCACTAGCAGTAAAGTACTTTCAGTGTGATTAATTGTGTGACTACCGGAACAGAATATTTAGCTTTAGTACGAGGTTCAATATTTAAAGAATGGTTACCCATTCATGGATTTACCGACGGGTTCTCAGCTTTATCTCGCAGGTTGTCCCTTGCTGTTTGAGCAAACAAAAATTCAAACTGTTCTCTAAAAAGTCACTCTTCCATATTTTTAGTCCCATAAAATTATACGTCTAAATCAAGTCCCGAGTTACGTTTCTAGGCTGAACTGCAGACTGGCTGGACCGTTAGTCTAGATAAGCAATCATAAATAGCTAATGTTATGCTGAGAAACGGCTATGTCTGAGACTGTTCCTATTGTTAGAAATGAATAGAGATAACATAGACTTGAGATTTGTTGGGTTTCGTGTAGGGAGGCTTTTACTTTGTTACAATATAATAATGTTACGGCCACAGACCTAGAAATCTAGAGCTAGAAAGCGCGCGAGAGTATACTTATGTAGGTCGGGTAAAATCTAGGAATTGGTTACGGACATAATTATAGAAAATGTTTAATATGATGACATGGTACAACACTAAGGGTTCATGGAAAAGGTTTATTAACAACATTGCTGCGTATTTTTTTACTAAATTATTAAAATTGATAGATGATTACCAGACGTGAAAAGATTGCCATTTTGATTTAAATTATGTATAAGTTCCAGTTGCTACAGATGATTTTTCTTATATTTCTAAAACTCAAATTGTAACATTCATATTGAAACTATCGTTTCTACTTTGATGATTATTTAATTCTGTACAGTGCTTTGCTAATGCAATTATTTCCTAGGAAGTCAAAGATCGGGCTTATTTTATTTTAATTTTTCAGAATCCTTAGGTGTAAGCATTCTGAAATTCAAATTGTTAAAACCAAAATACGGTCAATTAAAAGTTTTCACCGTCGAAAGTTCAGTTTAAGTTCACCTCTAATAACAAGAAGTTTTTACATACCATGTTATTCAAGAACTACTATTAGCTCTCATATATAACAACTGTTATTACTGGCAACTTTTTAAAACGTGTAAGCTGTAGGTACATTTAAAATGTAATATTTCAGCGGTGTTCGTATGAGAATGGCAGGCATTGCGATGGCATCCTTTATTCTGTATTTACGTTGTAAATGCACGTTTTTATGACCGCTCTTACTCCGCTGCCGTTGAATGTGGCCTGTAGTATAAGCGGTAGCGATTTGAATATTTAAATCGGTATTTATTATAGTTTTTTGGTAAGCATTACTGATTTATTTAATGTTCGTACCTGATAGGTTAATTTATTGCAAAATATGTCAATATTCAAAATTACTCGTTAGATGTCAGTGAATTTTGAATAGTGTCATCTTTTCAAAATTCTGGAAAGGAGCTATATAATTCAAGTGTTTTTTTTTAGTGACTTGTCATTGTTGATAATATAAAAATAAAAATGGAAAATGATTTTCTGATAATCACGAGAATGTTAAGTAGTTTTATTTCAAGATGGTGATTAAGAAGTTAAGCATTGCATTACATAATTGACTAAATTTTCTAATAGTATTTTAATAATTTTACATAATTATGAATTAATTATAACAATGCTTTTATTTTTTCTTTGATAATGATTGTTATGTCGGTCATGATATGTAATTGAAATCTACTTTACTAGACTGCATAAAATGCAAGTCATAAAGTTATAAACAACTTAAATAATCGCTTCAGCTTATAACTTAGACACCAGCCTAAAGCTAGCTACATTGACATTGTAAAATGGACGCTTAAAAGACTATTCCGGAGTTCAGACTAAACTTCGCTTAAAATATAATACGGACAACATATTTCATAAATCTTTTCAATTCACCCTTCAGAAAGAGGTTCAATCCAGACTGATGGAAAAATAAGATAACATTGACATTGATAATATTCTTGTAAGGTCGTAAGTCATGAAATAAATTGCGCTATTATGAATTCTAAATTATTACTTCCGAATTCACTCGTGTTGATTTTAGTACATTATTTATCAGTATTGCCTGATGATTCTTAAGTCTTAGGCTAATATTCAGAAACGAGGCTAAGCATGAACTTATGCTTCCGTATGTCAAAATTGGGTGCTTACGTTCAGATTTGTATTCAGAGATGTTCGGAAACTGCTTAAACTTTGCGTAAACTATGCTAAGCCTAAGTAGTCAATATCGGTTGCTTTAGCTGTTAGACGCAGTTCACAATACTACTAAATACTGTATTCTATAAAAATAAAACTACTTTAGACGTTTTCATATTTATTGGTAGTGTTTTCCTTTTCTCAGTAGTGGCACCAATCATTGTTTTGTATAGCTTTTTAGTATAATTAAAACTTTTTTTTTTAATATTTTTTTTTATGAATCACTCGTAAATGTGACATTAGTATTGAACCGAGAGAAGAACGGTTAAATCTTCCACCCACCATTCCATTTCTAATTCAAGTATTCCAATTTTAAATCTTATTCGATTTCTAATTTCAATTTTCTGAAAAGCCTCATTGCCAGGATCTTAGTGCAGGATGCCAATATTCTCAATCCTACTTTAAGCAATTATACCACAAATAATTACCATTTTCTGAAATTCCCTTTACTTCAATAAGTGGAATGCAAAAATTTATTTACCGGCCTTATATTTGTTAGCGGGGGTTTTAAATAGCGATCTATTAGCATTTCTGTGTTCATATTTACAGGTAACGGGGACGATACGTAAACGACTTTGTATTTCTGTTATACATTTTACTGTATCTTACGCTATTTTTGAAGGCTGGAATTTTTGAAGCTGGTGCTTTGAATAACATTATCTTTAGTACCAATTTCAAGTAAGTTAAGTACTTACTTCAAATACCGCTTTTTCAGGTATGCTATTTCAAGTATCGCTATTTAGAATATTGTCATTAACCCTATGGGAAACAGGCGCGAAGCTATATGTACAAACCAAAGCTACTGAACATTGTATGGAATAAAAATAGAAGAACAGCTTTGTTATTTACATTTGTTCACAGTTCATTAGTGATTTCATTTTTATTGTTTAGACCGATCAATTGTTTAGTTTTAATTTTGTCGTGTTCGATTTTTAAATATTTTCTTTTTTTCTTGTTCCAAGAAGTCGTGTATTGTAAAGATCTGCAAACGCCAAGCTACCTGTTAAGTCCTGTTGCGTTCTTTTTCATCTTGAAACTCTTGAAGTTGGCTCTCAACAACAAGTATTGTGGGAGGCTTGTGAGCTTGCATGTTTTATTCTGTCATCATTGGCAATACTGTCTATATTGCCAATAATATAAATAAAGATAACATTATCTTTACCTTTATATATAAAAGGGAAAGGTGGTTGAGTGATGTATCACACAGCTCAAACCACTAAACGGATTGGGCTGAAATTTGGCACACAGATAGATATTATGACGAAGGCATCCACTATCATAGGATTTTGGGAAATTCCCACGGGATTGGGAAAGAATAAACGCGAGTAACACCGCGGAGGACAGCTATTGTTTTAGCAAGTTCAGCATTATCCTGCCCGCCAGCCGATTTTTTTCCTTCATTAAAAATAACTTGTAAACTTAGCATGGAAAATGCTTAAAAAATACAAAAAGATAGTTAATAGGTAAGGGGGGCATCATACGACATCGAACTACCTGTAAAGTTGGTCGTGTCGGTTGTGAAGCATTCACAATAGATGTCGCTACGTCACCTTTAAGACGTAAATTAGAATGTGAAGGAAAATTTCGACTGGCGAGCGGGGCTCGCGGTGGCTTAGTGGTCAAAGCGTCTAATGTACCAAACCAGAAAATACTGCCCGCCAGCCGATTTTTCCTTCATTAAAAATAACTTGTTCATAATGATTAGTAAAATGGACCTTAACTTATGTACCGTTTATAAAAAATCAGGATATCTACAATTAGCTGCGTCTAAGGGCGTTCATCTAATGGTTCCCAATCTTGTGGGCATTTCCCTATCTATGGATGCCTATTATCTTATAAGCAGACCTATCTGCCAAATTGCTGAGTAACTAGACTTTTCTTTTCATTAAATGCTTGTAAAATTCAGGTTATTTAAAAATGAACAGTTCTAAATTCTCTCAGCCCAGGTTATTAACAACATAATATATCTCTGTAAATACATCCGAATCAAGAGAAATTCTAATACATATGATGCAACAGTTTTAACAAAAAAATTCATCTTCTGGCGTACAAGTCGTGCCATAAGTTCAACGCATTGACATTCCAAATTAATAACTTCCTTTTATCAACTAACACTTTAAGAGTTTCACAAACATCCGCGATCATGTATCTAATTAATCTTATTTTAGCTAATTAAGACATTATTTTTTATAAATCATTCACTTTTTTTGGCCCAACGTGTTTCGTGTAGATAAGCGGCTTTGGTTTTAATACGGTGCCGAGTGACATATTTATCTTAGTTGTCAAATATGAAATAGACAGATAATGATACTTTGAGGTGTATCGTCTTGTTAAGTGATCATCCGGTTAAAAATAATATTGAGAAAACTGGTATGACTCACAGAGAAACCACTTACTTTTTATATTAAGGGGACTTGATACATTAAATTTACGGGTGCTATCTAAAAATTAATATACTTAATTTGTAACATTTACGTGGGCTATCTAAAAATTAATATAATTTTTACGTAAATTTAATGTTAACACTAAATGATAATGTGGTAGAGGAATTAGAATCCCACTTAAGTCAAATTTTGCTACCAAAGATTTTTTTTTTACAAAATTATTGTTTAGTTTTTACTAAACTTTATTTTTTTTTATATAGAAGGGACGTAATTGTACCTTCTATATTAAAAAAAAAATAAGCTAATTGGACTAGTGGCTCTAAGCGGGATTAGTCCTAGGTTCGATTTCCAAGTCGAAGGTACCTATTGAGTTTTTCTATCTTGCATATTTCTTTTTTCTTCCATATCCATACACCTTGTCATACATACACGCCGATTGTGATTAGTTCTACGCCCCTGACATTTTTGAAGGACCGTGTGTTATGTATTTTGTACTAATTATTAATTACCCTAAATATATCATCCTGCATTACAGCTTTCCTAACCAAAGATATTAAAATCACAGTGTCAATGTTTAAAAAATTACTTCGATCGATCTTTAAACCGTTTGCGATAGGTAGATTTTAAAAAGCCTAATATTTAATGCTCTATAGCAGTCCATAATACATTAAAAAGTTTTTAAAATAATTAATATAAATATATCTTTATCTATATATAAATTGCTCTTACGCGACTACATTATCAAAATATTTTTTGTTTGAGTATACTTACGAAGCCGCTTAAAATGGATTATTTTTTCTCGCATTTGCATACCTGGAACAAGAATAAGTTGTTAATTAGTCACTTATTAGTTATAAATGGCGTGTCTATAGTGTTGGCATCGGCCAAAATAGATCGCATGCATTAAACATACAATCACGCCGAGTTTCTAGAAGAGTTAGGCAGGTACTGATAACAGTGAAATATTGAAGGTGAATCAATGTAATACCAATTTTATAATAAAACTAGCTTTCGCGTGGTCTGGGTATTTCTTATAAATTATAGCCCATATTATTCGGTAAGGATGTAGCTTTATAATGGTGAAAGAATTTTTCAAATTGGTCCAGTAGTTTCGGAGCCAATGCAATGCAAACAAACAAACAAACAAATCTTTCCTCTATAAAATGTTAGTAGGTATAGATTACAAACACCAGACTATGTAATATATTTATTACATTATGGTCTATACATATTTATTTTCTTTAAAATTAAAACTTTGTTTAGCAATACACGTGCGGCCATAAAAATACCCCACATTTTTCATCATATTAATATATATATATTTTTCATCACAAATAATTCTGTTTTATAATACACAATTGCACATTGACTTTACATAACAGGGTAAGCAGAAGACAGCGGTCACCACTTAAATTCCTAATTCCCTAATCTCCATGATACAAGCAAAGTATTGCAGGTAATTCACAAATACCCTCAATAATAATCGTGATAGGTCAGTGTTGGCCTTCTTTAGCCCTTTGCAACTTCTACTCGCATTGTGCATCTGTTTCGTCATAACCTGCGGCAAGTCGAATCAATGGTGTTTATGACTTTTTGATTGTTGATGCGGCTTTTGAATAAACATAATTCTGAATACTGACTAAGGCTAGCTATTTTATCATTATCATTATTTTTAGCCTTTTCGTAGCAGCGTCGAACACGACTTACAAATGTATGGGTGGCATCAAATGCTGTTGCAACCACATAATATAAACAGATAAATATTTATATTTTTTTAACACTTCGCATTTAGTTATTTTCATGAAGAAAAAAATACACTCGCAGGCAGGACTCGAACCTGCGTCTTTTGGTTAAATACACCAGACGCTATGACCTCTATTTTCGTGTGTCAATTTTATGGAAAATGCTTAATAAATACAAAAAGATACTTCGCATTTAGTTAAATTAATCATCAAATTCATTTGAATACATTCACACCTTTATTCTAGGTGTAAGATGTAACATAAGAACTAAAAGAGAAATATATTATTTCACCTTTTTGTACAACTAAATATTGTTGAATTAGCATTAAATTTGCCAGGAATAACAACTTAATTTAATTTAAATGTATTTCTAATATATTAATGTAACCTTTTTTTGCTTAAATGTATTTTTTTTATTCAAATATTATCTAATGGAAATTAATGCTATAGCTATCCAATAAAATATTAATTATTAACTCAGCAAAATACTAATACAGTTTATGATTAGGTCAGTTTTTGTTAAACAAAAAACCTTAAAAACTCTTAACGTATGATGAAAATATCTTTATGAAAATGATGGTTATGATAACAAAATGTTCTCATGTAAATGCATGACTATGTATTGCGAATAATAAGTCGTGAATATATGACGTCACAGTAAGTATGCTCGTGCAGTCTGAATGTCAAAGCTAACATGGATCTTTAAGACCTTGAAAGGAATTATGGCACAGAGTTTAATAATAATAAATAATAAATATCTTGGGACATTTTTACACAGCACCATCTAGTCCCAAACTAAGCGGAGCTTGTACTATGGGTACTAGACAATGGATATAATACTTGTATACTTTTTTTTGTAAAAATACATACTTATAACATATAAGAAACACCCAGACAAACACAAACACCTAAGTTCATCACATAAATGTTTGTGTCATGTGGGAATCGAACCCACGACCTCGTGATCAGCAGTCCGGTACTCAAACCACTAGACCACAGTCGTCGTAATAAACTTGACTGCCTCGTTGGTCCAGTGGTCCCTAGCGCGACTGTAACGCTAGAGGTCCTGGGTTCAATCCCCGTGTCGAGCAGTGTTTTTAAGTTTTCTGGGAAATTCCCAACAGCAGCTCGGAGTCTGGATTTGTGCCCGGTTGATGGCAATAGACTCGCCCCCTATTACATGGGACCTAAACATACCCGCAAAATGTGGGTGTACATTAGTACGCCTCTGCCTTAGCCAACGAGGCAGTCTCTTGATTTCTTAATAAATTAATATTCTAGGTTTATACCAAATTATTTTTTATTTACATTTTATTTTGTTTACTTTTATACATTACGTTACAATTTTACCAACTAAATATTTCTTTTGTGAATAAAAAATACACTGAAGGCCAAATTAAGTATGCATCCGTCGTAAAACCCTTAAACGTTTGATGTGCCCGCATCGTGCCATTCTTATCTCATATAAAACGTGCTTGAAATAAATTGGCCAACAGTGTATTAAACTTATAAGTTTGGTAGTATGAGAAATATTTAGATAATGAATGAAAATTAAATACCATCACGCCCGTATTCCCTCAAGGGGTAGGCAAAGGCGTACTAATGTACACACACATTTCGCCGGTATGTTTAGGTCCCATGTAATAGGGGGCGAGCCTATTGCCATGAACCGGGCACAAATCCAGACTCCGAGCTGCTACTGGAATTATACAGATAACCTAACAACAGTTTGCTTGACCTAGGGATCGAACCCAGGAGATCTAGTGTAGCAGTCGCGTTTGGGACGCAGTTTTCTTATCATCTTCATATAGCATACAGAGGTCCAGGCCTGCTGAACAAAGGCGTTCCCCCATAGACTTCCATAAGGACCGGTTATATGCCACCTGCATCTAAAGACTTTCAGCGACCTTTATCAGGTCATCCATCTTGTTGGAGGCCGTCCTACGCTTTTCAGTGCGTGGTCTCCACTCGAGAACATTTTCTTAGGCTAACGATTATATTTATATTGAAAGTTCAATAAAAACATCTACTGTTACGATATAATGTTATACTCGTTCAACTTTTGCTTCGATTGTATAATAGTTACAAGCTTCCTTTGAAATAATAGTACAATTTTATGTTGCAAGTAACGAGCAACTTGGCACGCACTCTGCCTAGCCCTTAAGAATTTTAAGTGTGATTTTACTATTGACGAATACATGTTCTTACCATTGTTACTATAACTGGCAATTGCATATAAAGTGTACCATTTATAAACAATATAAACTAATAAGTCTAACCCAACGCGTCTATTTAAATCGAATTTCAAAATATCCAATAAAATAAATTCCGTCCAACTCGGAATATTATTGAATAAAACCCGATAAAACTTGGTTAACTTTTCACACGGTCATGTACGTGGAGCATAGGTTTGTTGGGTGTAAGGCTGTTTACCCACCGTGCAACCTAAAAATATTGTGACGAAAATAACGCCTATGTACACCAAAAAAGATTTGTTTTGTCACACAACGAATTATATTATTTAATGTTATTATCTCGGTACGAGATTCGGGGCTTAAAATTATTTCGTGCTGTGCAAGTAGCGGTATATTTTTTTCGTCACATAATCTCGTTACCATGAAATACTTCGCAGATAAAATATTTAAGAAAAATTTGATGAAAACGAAATATTTATCTACAAAGTATTTCATGGTTAACGTCTGTAAATTGTCTTAAACTAACTTTCCGTCAGCGGCTTCGCCCGCGTGGTTTAATTTTTTTTTATAAATCATATCTTATGTTACTCTATAAAGACGTAGCTTTCTAATAGTGACAACATTTTTCAAATCGATTCAGTAGTTTCGGAGCCTATTCAATGATTCCTCTTTATAATATTAGTATAGATAATTATTTTATAGACCAAAAACTTTCATACATAAATTCAAAATGTCCGCGACCAGCGCACGCGTCTCCTGTATGTGTACAGCCGTATAAGAAGTCAAGACCTCCAATGAGCAGTCAGATTTCACGCCAATATGCCAACAGAGTAAACAATAACGATTTATAACAGCAACGAACGAACCGACACTATTATATCCATTCCTATTACATTTTTGAACTAACCCTCTTAATATTTATTTACTCTATAACAATAGCAAGTTTATATTCTTTGGTTATTAAGTTTTATTACTAAAAATAAGTTTTACATGTTAGTGGGCCTTATTAGGGAGGAAAAAGCCTATTGGTCAATATTAATACAGGGTATATCTTATTTCAGCTGAATATCGACCTTATATTAATGGTGTTAAGAAGCTTTCAAACTCTAGGGACCAACTTTACAAACATTTTAATAGACTGCTCACATTTCAAATTGCTCAATTTATAATGTACAATGTACATAAAGTACATAGAAAATATTCGATCGTTCTAAAACCGAGAACCATAGCTTTGTAAAACAATAGAATAACACACAGATATGAAAAAAATACTATATGTAAAACATTCTGTTTGTAAATTTTCAGATATAACTTATTTAAGAGATAATTTATAAGGTTCTCGGTCTCTGCCGATTGGGAAAACTCACTCGGATTTTCCCAATCGGCAGAGGCCAATCTTGCTTACTAAACTTCAGACCTGTTTCACCACCTCTGGACTAGAAAGCCGCTAATCCAATAAATTAAAAAATGGAACAAAACTTGTATGAAATTATCTGCCAAATGATTTAACGGGAAATTACTACGAGGTGGTGATACAAGCCCTAAAAGTCTTATTTCCATTTAAACTAACCGTTTGTTAAGCAGTTGTTAAAGTGAATGCTTTTTAATATTTATGACTCCAAGTAGATTAAATTATTTTCTCAGACCTACTAGTGCTGACGTTTATACAACTGTTTTAAAATAAATCTAGACGTGCCAGCAAAGGAATTAGTAGCGATTAACTTTAGTCGATTATGTTGAATCGAATAATCGTTTTATAATCGGTTTAGTAGTCGTGAGTGATGTTATAGGCATTTTATTGACTTCTTAAGTGTGTTGTTACAACTTAAGGTTAATTAAATAAATTAATTGAATATTTAGTTAACTATTGCGATAAATTAACAAAATAATATTACTATTTGTATTAGAAAAGGAAATAAGTGGGTGTATTATAAAGGTATAAAAAATATCCTCGATTAGAAAGTTAATCCAACTTGATTATGGGTTAATAAGCATACATTTTAATAAAAAGGACTACAAATACAGATAAAACACACTATAATAATAATGTAAAAAATTATCAAGACAGAACAGTCGAATAGTCGACTAAATCTGTAATATTTAGTACATCCCTAGCACAGAATTCCAATGTCGGGGCCAAATAAATGGGCGTAGTATTTCTAACGCGCCTTTAGTGTCGTAAGGGTCGCGTCGCGGCCCATCAATATCGATAGATCGAATTACTCGATTTTATTATCGATATAATTTTTGCGCGTACATCTAGTGAAATACTTGGAATAAATTTATTTGTAAGCGGCGTTTTTGTAATAAAGTGCTTCAGTAATTTCCCAAATAGAAAAGAGAACACACATTTGGGAAGTTCCTGTAGGAATTTCTTTAATACAAAAGTTATAGAATCTATTAAAAATTTAAATGTTTAAAGACTAAATACGATAGGTAGTTATATTTTTAAATAGCTATTTTAAGTCGTCTGCCATATATTGCCATTGCCAGTTGGTAACCCATTCGAAACGAAAATGTTCTTTCTTTTGTTTCTTCCCATGTTACATGTACCTACCTAATTTTACTTTAAATGTATCAGAATTTGTTGTGTATGTATTTATGTCTGTCTGTTCGTCTGCAATAATGTTTCTTATT
Source organism: Acronicta psi (assembly GCA_946251955.1). Taxonomy (NCBI): domain Eukaryota; kingdom Metazoa; phylum Arthropoda; class Insecta; order Lepidoptera; family Noctuidae; genus Acronicta; species Acronicta psi. The sequence continues at coordinate 13,290,741 of OX276475.1, read as the reverse complement.
TATATTCTTATATATCATGGTATTAAGGTATAATGTTAACATTATTATATTCCAGTTTGAAGAGTAATGTAGCCAAATAAGGCTTATCAACTGAGGTTTCAAGATGGCAACGTGCCAGTGATACCCACTGGTGTAGTTGGCATTTGCCGTAAGGCAGCCGGTGTATCAATAAACTAGCCTTTGCCCGCAACTTTGTTCACGTAGAAGTTGATTTTCCCCCCGTTTTAGCAATATTTTTAGTTATATTGATTGATACTCTGCTCTTATTAGTCGTAGCATGATGTTATATAGCCTATAGCCTTCCTCGATAAGCGGGCTATCTAACACTGAAAGAATTTTTCAAATCGGGTACAGCAGTTCCTGAGATTAGCGTTTAACCAAACAATCCAACTCTTCAGCTTTATAATAATAGTATAAAAGTATAGATATATTTAATATTACTCCCTCCAACTTCGACTCTGTTCAAAATTCAGTCGCCATATTGTGAAATGTTTATCGTAAAATTTACAAGCGACAATATATTACAGAATTGTTATTTTAACTCATATTTGCCCTATGTATGAGCGAGTATACAAAAGGGCAGCCCCCTTTCGCTTGTAATCAAAGGAAAATAACGCTTTGTGTTTCTTAAGGTGTCAGTGACAGCGATTCAGAATGAATAAAAAATATTATTATTATTGTTGACGCTGAGACAAAAATCCTAGATCTTTTCCCAGTAGTGGGTCACAAGTCTACATATTTTTGTTAAATGTAATCATGATGCTAAAAATTTGCTTGTATGTGCTTGATATTGTACTTTTTTCAAAGAAAATCGCATTATTGCATTTCGCATGATTAGACTTTCCTTCGTTTAGACTGAACTAAAAAAAAAACTAGAACTTGTGGGCCTAGCGAAATAGTTTGGTTCGACGAACGAATAGAAACAAAATGTATGGAAATGACATAAGCTTTCCACAAATCGGGCTCTCTGTCGGCTGTCACTAATGTAATTTCCATAAATTTTCTTTCTATTCGTTTGTCGATCCGAACTATAGATTGCAACTTGGCTAGACCCGCTGAGCTCTAATTCTTAAATTACTTGAATACATTGATGGATTCACAAATCCTAACTACTAATATTATAAATGTAAAAGTTTGGATGTATGTATGGATGAATGTTTGTTACTCTTTCACGCAAAAACTACTGAACGGATCTGGATAAAATTTGGCACAGAGATAGATTATAGACTGGAATAGCACATAGGCTTTTTCTCCCGGTAAAATGTATGATTCCCGTGGGATAGCGGGCGAAGCCGGTGGCGGAAATCTAGTATTGTAATATAAATACAATAAAAATTATATCGCTCGCACTGGCACCACACCCCAACACCGAAATACCGTCATCGTGCTTTCTGCAAATGCCGACGAACACGACCCAATGTGTTAATATTATTTACAACAGTGCGATTGCGTCAACAGGAAATGTACTAACAGCATTGTTAGCTTGTCTCAAGTGACTGTTTGTTTGGACTGACATCCAAATTCTAGCGTAATAATACAGCGATTTCGATAACTTGATTTGGATTATAAAGATCGTCATCATAAATTGAACAAAACAAATGAAAATCGCTGTCAATTTCAAACCATGTTGTCTAATCTTACACAATAGTTTTACCCATCACAAGCCGTCATTTAGTACCTTACAGCGCGCTTGCTCAAAGCAATCCCAGCCAGTACAGTGGAAGAACTTGTAAATTGTTGGAGCACACGCCATTGTTCTCAACAACACACATTGTCTTATAAATTCGAGCTACGGCTTCATATAATGCCTTGACAATGTAGACGTAGGAGGCATTGCAGCTTTATTAGTAGCTTCATCTGGTTAGAACGGAGAAAGAAAGACAATCTTTCTTACTCCGTTCTAACCAGATGCGGCTGAATCAGTATCTTACATGCGACTGGTTATCAGACCTCCGCAAACCAATTTCTAGGCAATACTGATATTTTTTTTATTTATTATCTTTTTTGTATTTTTTAAGCATTTTCCATGCTAAGATTACAAGTTATTTTTTCCTTCATTAAAAATAACTTTTTTTTATTTGTTTTTATACCACTAAGGTGGCAAACAAGCATACGGCCCGCCTGATGGTAAGCGGTTACCATAGCCTATGGCGCTTGCAACACCAGTGGTATCACACGCGCGTTGCTGAACCTAAAAACCTCTTAGAGGTTTATGGAGTATTCACTGCGCCGACAGTTTGAGGGAATATTCCTCTTGCTGCCAGCGCAGCGCATCCTTAGAAGGTAAGGTGATATCCTTAAGATAATGGTATTGCTTAATAATTGAGCATAGTTATCGACGATTATCCTTAGGTATCGGTTAGTGGGATATGGGATATATTATAGCCCGAATAGTACGGGTGCTTCTGACTATAATTATCTGATGTTGTATGATGTCATATGACAACCTGGGGGGCTAGACAAGTTGCATTTTGATATTCGAATCGACAAACAAAATGTATGGAAATGACACAAGCTTTCGACAAATCGGGCTGTCACTAATGTCATTTACATACATTTTGTTTGTCGATTCGAATGTCAAAATGCAATTTGTCTAGCCCCCCAGGACCGATGGGTTAGCAAGTGCCGTTTGGACAAGGAAACTCGAATTCAGTAAGCTGTGGCTTATACACCTCTACCTTACCCTATAGTGAACACAGGCGTGATGGTATATGAATACGGAACCGATCTACTTTTTCTTCCTCGGGTGCCCGTTGTGCCTGACGGTTGGCCGTCAGCTCGATGAACTTCTCCCGATCTTGTGCGAAGCGAAACCGATTTGCGATTACCGATACCACTAAAGATTGTTAAAGGCTTGCCAAATTCTGCTAGCTCTCGGTTCAGATAGGCAATAACTTCTGCAACAACACTACCTATGCCTGATGATGCACTTAGTAGCTAGGTCACGACCATGAAACCAAACAGGTTTGCTAATAAGCTGGGAAAACGAGAAGCAACAAGATACCCAACAAAAACATTTAACAAACAGTCATAGCAACACCAAAGGCATTGACGTACCGTAACCATAAGTCTGGCAACACTCAATGAATCCTCACAAACTATCCGTTTACACAGTGTTGCCAATTAAAATCGGCAATAAATTCTGCGGCCCGCTATGTCCGGAGATCAAACAAGGAAAGGGCTGCACCATTCGATACATCGATAATTATCTAGTATCGATTCGCAGGTGCATCACTAGCGCGTAAATTTTACGGTATACTACGGTCCGCCCATCACTTGGGTGGTATTCATTAAATATAAATAGTTGAACAGGGGTTGACGAAAAATACTGTCTTGTTATTCAAATATCTACCATTTTATGGAATTTATAATGTGCCAACACTATTTTGTTTAGGATTGAAGGGTATTGTAGCTAGTGACATAACTACAATACCCTTTAACCCGCAGATGACACTGTGGTATTTGACATGTAAAATATAGCACGTCTTCCATCTCGAATAAAAATGAATTTTGAAAACCATTTAGTCAGTTAAGAAAAATACGAGTCATTTTAAGAGAGAATCGACAAATAAAATAAATATTTTGTCTACTTTAGCCACGTGATTCCGTTTTTTCTTACAGTTTATGTAATGAAACGTAAAATATAGATTTTCTATAGAGTTCTTAGACATCAGTGGTAACGTTGAACCGTTTTTTAAAAAACCTGTCAAAAACGCTAATGTTGCTGGGGTAACCTTAAAAAATTTTTCATTTAATACTAGCCACCGTGCTCAGCTTTGCCCACGTTACCCCGTTTTTACTTTTTTCCTAGTTTTTTCCCCATAAGAACCTTCCTCGGACTTCATCAAACACAATAAAAACAGGAATCGTCCAAATCGGTTCAGCCGTTATCGAGTTTTGCGCTTAGCAACACATTTATAGTGATTAATTTTTATTTATATAAATTTCATAACAAATCGGTAATTGGGAATTTACCCTTTATATTTGTACACATAAAGGATAAATTACCATTCATCAACACTATGTATGACACATTAAATTAGTTATGTAGTCTACAAATAGCGTCTATATGTAACAAACTAGTTATCTGGTTTTAAAGCCCGTTTACTCTCCGATTAGTAGATAAGTGATTAATAAAATTACTTCGCGTAGGCTTTACAAATTAATGTAGCTAGTATGATACTGGCACTTGGAATGTAAACAGGGTTTTGAATGAACACTCGTGTTGCAATTATGTACCGACAGATGGCAGGGTAACTAGTCTGTAAACTAAGCTTGAATTTACCATCAAGCCTGTGTTCACAGAAGGGTGAGGCAGGGTTAGGAAGGCAGGCGATACGTTTAGGTCCCATACAGTAGAGGGGTTTACCACAAACTGGGAATTTCACAGAAAAATCCAACAACACTTTTCTCGACCTAGGAATCTAACACTGGACCTCTAGCATAGCAGTTTCGCTTACGACCACCAGACCAATGGGGCAGCTTGATCCTATTACCATGGAATATTTTGTATACATAACAAATTTTCTTTCATTTGTAATCAATTACGTACAATTTCTTTTAGAAAAACACCCACACATAAAAACAACATCTAAATCACGACAATTAAACCCTCACTCACACAGACAAAGTTCGTAACAAGATGTGACATTAGCAAATACTAGGAACATTACTCATCTGACATTGTCTAAGGCCGGCTACAGTTGTACGATTAAAGATTAAGAGAATATCCTTAACGGTACTGCGGGCGGCCCACACGGAACCCGTAGGCCAAGTACTAAGGCCAGTTACACTGGTGCGGCGTGTCGATGTTGTGTGTGAAAATTATTTTATTAATATTCTAGCAACACGCCGTCTTCGCACAAGTAGCACTAAATTATAACATATACATTTTCTAAGATAATCCCACTTTCTATTTGTGAAAAGTGTATGAAAATCCGTAGAGCAGTTTCTAAAATAAACCAGAACAAAAACAAACTCACCGCCGCGTTAAGTCAATTACATGATAATAATACATGAAAAAACACAAGTTCAATAATTTGTCGTCAGCCTTAATTATTTGCAAGAATAATATTTTTCTTTGTAGTTTTTTATTGTAAATAAATTAAAAACCCAAAATAATTTGAAAGGGCTGGAGGACTGGTCCGTACCTACTAATTAACAAATCACGTAAAAAAGGTTTTTAAATGATTCTCTCTATATGAAGGTGTAACAACTAAACGTTTGCCAACATCTCTCCTGTGCTTGCCAACATCTCTCCCGTGCTTGCCAACATCTCTCCCGTGCTTGCCAACATCTCTCCTGTGCTTGCCAACACCTCTCCCGTGCAATAGAGGAGAGGTTACTTGATAGCGATATGGGAACAGGGGGAATCCTGTTCTTCATCACATTGCTGACAGGCTACTACTGGCTCCAAAATACCTGTAGTAACTTACTCCTGGGGCCGTATTATGAAGCTTTAGAGCCATCGTCTTTCCAGTGCGAGAGAGAGATGTTGCTATACAAGTTGGGTAGTACCATCTCTTTTTTGCAATGTAACACTGATGGCCTTAGCACATCATAATACGGCCCTAGAACAACAAACAAAATAAATCTATTAAACCACGCTGACATCAAAACCTTACAACCTTGCGCTTATTTAATCGCAAAATCGCACATGTCAAGCAATCCTTAACAAAATGTGCGGGCGAGCGGCGCGGTGTTGTCGCCGTCTGTCGTCTGTAATCGCACGCGTAGTCATTTGTGCTTTATTATCGCCACTCCGAGCTTCCATCTACCTTCCAATTATTTACTAGAAAGTATGAAATGTGGAAGAAAACGCCATCTTGGAATATGAGTCTAGTTTTCTAGAGTTACGAGTGAATTAATTGAACGTGAGTCGATTTGGAAAAGATTTGTAGTGTTGTCTAGTTATACCATCACGCCTATATTTTTCGAAAGGTTAGACAGAGGTGTAATATTGTTGACCTACATTTCGTCGGTATGTTTAGGTCCTATGTCATAGGGGGCGAGTCGATTGCTGATCCATCAAGCGAATTCCATCGATCAGGAACAAATTCGAATACCAAGCTGCTACTGGAAAAGAAAACTTAATACTTTGCTCGACCTGGAAATCATATCTAAGTCCTTTAACATGGCAGTCGCGTTTACAAGCATTAGACCAACGAAGTAGTTATCAGTCTAGATATTATTTGATGGTATATATTTTTTCTCTATATCTTGAAATGCGGAACTAACTTTAAGTTTGGAAGCTTTAATCACATTAAAACTCGTAACTTATTTATTAGAAACAATATTTCCGAACCTCTACTAGAGGGTAATGTTTAATGAATTAAGCGGAAGACTAACCAATCAATCGACCAGCAGAACAGTTTCATGAAATGGACTAGGATCTCGTGCTATCTGTCTCTAGCACAGTACTCTTAAGCTTATAGTGCGAGAGAGATGGCATGAGTTTGGCTATAGTTTGAAGCGCGGGAAGATTACAACGTTATTATCGCCTAACCACAATTACGGTGAACACAGGAAATGATAGAATTGACTCATTTTATTATGTCTTGAAGTAGTATTTAGTAACATCTATCCTTAAGTATAACAAGCTAAACCAGTTGAAGTTTTCATTAAAGAAAGTCCGTTTTCATTCACCAATCAAAGTCCACCGATTACCGATAATGAGAGCGATCGCTTCAACGAAGTAAATTACAATATAACCTATCAAACTTAGAGGAAGTTTAAAATTAAATACCACAGTTTTAAATGAACCGGTATTATGTAAAGGGTAATGATATTAACCGTTCCAATATCCTTCTAAGATTTTATTACTCTTACCCTTATTTATCTGTGTGTCGTAATAAAAAAAAGAACAAATCAAACTATACTCGATACGTCAATCTGACACCTAGAAACACTCGCGCCAATAGACTGACAGCTCAAAAAAATATCGTTCCTAATTTGAACTTTATGACATAAGAATACAGGTTATGTTTTTATAATAGTGATGTGCAACGGCAGTTGTAAAATTGTTGATGTAAGATTGACGGTTGGTACCGTTAGTCGAGGTCGGGGCACTGCATTGGCGGCCAAAAGCGAGTGTTATCGATAATGCGCACATCACTAACACGCGGTATAGGCTAATGGAATGCTGTTTAGAAAGAAAACGTGTTTTTAAGAACTTCAAATTAATGTTTTCAGTTCGAATTTAGGTTTTAGACCTGAATTACACTTATTAGCCAAATAAAATCTGTACCAAAACGAGAATTGTTGCGCATCTTCTTAATTATTATTAAAAAAAAGTACCTATTAACTGTCTCGTTAGTCTAGAGATCTAGAGGTATTAAGTGCGCTACAGATCCTGGATTCGATTCCCGTGTCGAGCTAATCGTTATTGGATTTTTCTATAAAATTCTCAGTAGCTGCTGAGGTTTTGGATTTGTGCCCAGTTAATGGCAATGAGCTCGTCCTCTATTACACGTTCAAAACTTAAAATAATAAATCTCTAAGATTCTAATTTTTACGCCATAAATTTGGGATTGTTTTTTTCAAGAAATGCTGTAAACAGTATATTTTTATCAGATTGTAAGAGAAGGGTTATTGTTTATGTGGTGTGTGGGTGGCAGTTACGGTTTAGTAGAAATATTTGTCTTTTTTATCATAAACATGCTCAAAACTGTTTTCATAATGTAGCAAAATGTTCTTCAAGTACCTAATATATAATTTCATCTTCAAATTCCGAACAATTTTGTTCTAGAACATCCTACTAATATTATAAATGTGAAAGTTTGTGAGGATGGATGGATGGATGTTTGTTACTCTTTCACGCAAAAACTACCGAACGGATCCGAATGAAATTTGGCACAGAGATAGATTATAGTCTGGAATAGCACATAGGCTACTTTTTATCCCGGTAAAATGTATGGTTCCCGTGGGATAGCGGGCGAAGCCGCTGGCGGAAAACTAGTCAATTATAAACATGAAACCTAAAATGTGGCGTAGTTATTCACAACAATTCATCTACACTTTACTGCTCAATGGCATTAGAGTTTAATAATAAATTGAATGTTTTTTTTACAAACGATTGTATGCAACGATAACCCATTCATCCGTTTATTATTTCGCAATTCACAACAAAAAACATTTATTAATAAAATCGAATGAAACTGTAACATGAAGGGGCGTTACATTTATATCAAAATAGTGTCGGTCTATTCATGTAAATACCGATACCACTCCGTTAAAAACTAGAATCGATAAATCGATACTCAATTTTTTGTTGCTAAACAGCTCCTTCCGAGTCATTAGGTTTTCTCACCAATTTTTTACCATCGCATATACAGAATTTCACTACGCTCAAACAGAAACTATTTCTTTTTACAATTTTACAGTTGCGTTTGAATACGACCTTTGCTTTATAGAAATAAAGTTATATTTCCCGTGAGGTAGTGGTTTTTGGTATGTACCGATACCAATCTGTGGTGAGCGAAGAGGTTATTGAATAGCCGTGAATTGTAGTCGACTCATACACAATTGGCTGGCTTATATTGACACGGCGGGGTGGCCGGCTTAGTGATGTGAAATATCGATAAATGTCGACAGGATAGTTCGGGATATTGTCTTGCTGTAATGTCCCTGTAAACGATGTTGCCTATGTCCAATATGAGACGTTGTTAGATTTTATTTGCTATGGTTCTATGTTTACTTTTTCTTAGAAATACCTTTAAATGTTATAGGCTAAGTTTATTTGCGGCAAAATATATACTGAAATCCACAACTATTTAGAACAAATGACGAATTTAGAGTAACTTTTTGTTTGAAAATAAAATAAAACAACCTATAAGTAACGTAAGATCGAATATAAATCTAAACCATCTAGGGACCCAATAAAACACACACATTTTCATTTTACAAACATTTCATCAAAATCATTTCGCCTTAGCAGGAGTTCTCTGTTATACACACGTACAGGAGAATTTAAATATAATAAAATATATGTATAAAGATTTCTTTTCTTTTCCACCAATATGTCTCCTAAGCAGTGATAGCCTAGGGGTATGACCACTGGATTGCCAAGTCAAAGGTCTCGAGTTGAGCATAGGGGTACGACTACAAGAAGAATCCAAGGCACGCACCTCTGACTTTTCGAAATCATGTGCGTAATTATTATCACTCGCTTTAACGGTGAAGGAAAACATCGTGAGGAAACCTGCATGCCTGAGAGATTTTCTCAACGGCGTGTGAAGTCTGCCAACCCGCATTAGGCTAGCGTGGTGGACTATAGCCTAATCCCTCTCATACTGAGAGGAGACCCGTGGCCAGCAATGGGATATACGGGTTGATTATTTTAATTTCTTTCCTTATAAATACAGAGGCATTTAAAAAGAATTACAGCTCTTTCTACTTAATATAAATGTGGTGTCCCATCTCTAGCTCCCAATACGATAAGGTATGGTACATAGTAATGGCCTCAATATGGCGGTGCCCTCATCATTTTGCTGGTAGATCTGTATCGCTACACTAACCTTTACATATCTTCTCTATTCTATTGCCTTTCCGACCCATTGCTGGGCGTTTTAAAGGTCACTTATTATAAAAATACTAGAAATACTTTAACAGTGGAAGTGGAAGTACTAGTTTGGAAGGAATACATATTACCACTAAACGGTGTAAGGAAACCTCGTAGTTAAATATCCATGCGTAAAAAGCTCCTTTTTCAACTGACTTCAAAAAAGGAGGTTCTCAATTCGACTGACTGACTTTCGTTGATTGTCTGTTTGGCACCGACCCCAAATTAGTAAGAAATCACAATGTAAATATGTACCTGTTATTTTTTGCTTTTTAATTCCTAGGTGTTGTTTAGAGGCGGTTTGCCTGTGCTGCCAAAGACGGATCCAGGGGATTCCCCGATCATAGGGGTCTTGATCCCACTCTGAGCTCAGCCTCGGTCGACCATTGATAAGTATTTTTTTTATATTTTTAAGAAAAAAACTTATCAATGGTCGATGTTTTCAAGCCTAATTTTGGAGTCTATCCTGGCTGAACCGAGACTTTCCGCCTCCCCGCCTGAGTCGAAGGCGCCATCCACCGTTGTGTGCTAATGAATAAGACTATGACATTTCGTACAGTGTGAAAGCCATTGTAAACAGTGGCGACTGGCGCTAAATCAAGTACTAATGCTTATATCAATTAGACGGGTAAAATAAGTAGGAAGGTATCTATTTTTGAAAAGGTCGAAACGAGTTGAACGCTTCCAAAAAGTGAATTATATAGAGAAGAACCGCGAAAAAACTCCATGAACGATGAACCTGAGGCAAATACCTTAAAATAGTAGTGATTATTATATAACTATTCCGGTTCCTAGAACATAATAAAACTAGTTCACCTCGTTTTACATTTTCCACTTGTGCGGGATGATAAGCGACCGATGCACTTTTTTTAACCGCAGATCTGCATATAAACGACCTTTTGAATGTGGAACATGATAATTTTAAATTTGGAATAGACCATTTGAATATTTAAAAACTTCATGGACAATAAAGTTTGTTATTCCCTTGTCTATGGCGCATAACTTTTTCGTTGTTTTGCTGCTGTTATTATTTAAACATGTTTTTAAATGACATTAGGTTTAATGATTTTATCGCGTGTATAATTAAACCAATTGATTAATTATACAAAAGTACTGCTACTTAGAGGAACTGTTAATAGCCAAATGACAGGTTTTTGTACAAATAATAATTATGTCCTCGTCTATAGAGTAGCAACAACGCGGACAACGGCCATTCTAGAAGATTATCGATTATCGACGACGTCTGTGGTCTATTACTTCAAGTACCGGTACTTGAACCAATAGACCACAGACACTGCCGATCACGAGGTCGTGGGTTCGATTCCCACAAGACACAAACATTATGTGATGAACTTAGGTGTTTGTGTTTGTCTGGGTGTTTCTTATATGTATATTAAAAGTATGTATTTACAAAAATAGTATATAAGTATTATATCCATTGTCTAGTATCCATAGTACAAGCTCTGCTTAGTTTGGGACTAGATAGTGCTGTGTAAAAATGTCCCAAGATATTTATTATTATTTATTAATATGCCCTTTGGGGGGGGGGGGAGGGGAAAATCCTCATGAATCCCTGCCATCTGGAGAGTTGGTACGGTATACCATACAGTCCAACCGACTAAAACCACATTTGCCGTTTATGTCATAGCCACGGTATCAGAAAAATTCATCACTACCAGCCAGAGCTCCTTCCAAGGATACGCTGCGCTGGCAGCAAGAGGAATATTCCCTTAAACTGTCGGCGCAGTGAATCCTTCACAAACCTTTAAGAGGTTTTTAGGGTCGGCAACGCGCAAGTGATACCCCTGGTATTGAAAGCGTCCATAGGCTACGGTAACCGCTTACCATCAGGCGGGCCGTATGCTTGTTTGCCACCTAAGTGGTATAAAAAAAATACCATGACGGGCTGGAACACAGGCCTAAGTCACACTTCAAATTTTTTATCCCCCATAAACAAAATACAGCTACTACGATCCACTTTAACACAATGATAGTAGATAATTGAAAAGTTCCCGCCGCTTGGTGGAATGCAGCCTTTGTTACTGACTTTCACCAAACTCGGTACAATTAAATTCGTCATCATGATTATGTTTTATGAATAAGGCTCAATAGATTTTTTGTTCGAGTGGTAGTCGTGCTTTTAAGTGTGGGAGAGATAAGGGTATATACTTGTCTGTGTCGTGGTATGGAAATGAGAAGGTCAAAGACGTTACGGTAACTGTTTCATACTATAATTTACAGTTAATTAAATCTAAGACTAGCTTTCCACCAGCGGCTTCGCCCGCGTGGTCCTGATAACTTTTTTCCCCCGTTTTTGCAACATTTTTCATTGCTACTCCGCTCCTATTAGTCGTAGCGTGATCGTATATAGCCTATACCTAGCCTTTCCCGATAAATGGGCTATCTAATACTGAAAGATTTTTTACAAAATCGGCCCAGTAGTTTCAGAGCCCATTCAATACAAACCAACAATCAAATCTTTTCTCTTTATAATATTAGTATAGATATGGATTAGACAGAGGTGGACTAATCTTAATCTATAATTGCCGGTATTTCAGGTCCCTTAAAATAGGGGACGAGCCTATTGCAATAAACCGAGCACAGCTCGAAACTACGAGCTACTACTGGCAATTACATAGAAAAACCTAATAGCACTTTGCTCGACCTGGAAATTGAACCGGGGACCTCGAGCACCTGCATAGCCAACTACCAAGTGTTACGTAGCAACAATTGTCTTGATTTTAGACAAAATTATTAATATCCTTTTTTCGACTGGATTTTATGTAAATCTTCTCAAGCAACAAACTAACAAGAATAATTACACGCAAAATGTAAATATCTTGCTCGAATTAATGACATTTGTAAAAAATACGTGAATCTAAATGTTCTCCAACAAAAAAGGAACATGTTACCACTATTCAAGCTATTACAATCAAAAGATACCGCCGGTCTCAGTAAGTAAGCACTGTATAATTACTGCGGCTTACTATAAAATGACGTCACAATTCCCACCATTCACATGGAGTAGCGACACTTAATATTAAAAGTTCAACGACCGACACCACAACACTAATCAAAGAAACCGAATGTACCGGGACTGAATTCAGATTCGCTATTTTTTGGTCTCATCAGCGCAACATAATGCGAAACTCCATCAATTTTTTTCAACACCGCCATCATTTTGAAAACAATTTTCTATCCCATATGATTATGGGTCATTTTGTGTAAGTATAAAACTATTATTAATGTATTACAAAGCGTAACCTCGTGGAGTCATTATTTTAGTTGTTGTTTTTTGGACTTTTTAGGGATTTTTCGTTTTTAATGTTGATGTTGAGCTCGGATTTCGGTTGGTGTATAATTATTTTGACATTTTCGTTGTTAATCCTGGTTGGTATTCTTAAGATGGCGCGACTGATTGTTTCCACAATGTATATTTATATAATTGTAGCACAATATAAACTTGGTGGCCTGAGAATCTTGTAAGGTACGAAGGATGACAAAAATTTTTGGAATAAATTAATACCTGCCGCATGTCGGATGAATCGTGGGTTATTTGCACAAAACTGGAGCCCTAATACCCAAATCCGGAGACGACGCAGAACATGAAGGAGATAGTGAGACGACCTGGATATCTTCCTTGAGAACTGGACATAAATAACTCAACAAAAAGATAAGTGAAAGATATCCTTTCGGGTCTTTGCTCAGGAGTGGAACAAACAGTCTATATAAAAAATATACCCTATTATAGTACCTACGTAACTATTGTAGTTGTAAGATAGTAAACAAGCTTGCAAACAATCAATGGGTAGTGTTGCGAACTACCTATATTTATGCCAAATATGGTTTTAAAGTCAATAAATAACTTGTATACCTGCTATATCTGGTCGTTAGAGATCGGATGCGAGATATTATTATACATGTTACATGTATATAAGTTAATAAGCGAAATAACATGTTATTTATATACATGACAACTTGCATTGGGTACCATCTGTCTTGATATTGCATTGTAATTGAATGAACACCTAATATTAAAATCCACGAATTATTTTTTATACAATACTTTAATCCAATCTTATTTTTAACACAGACTGTATCCTTCACAAATTGATTAAATTAGCTGCTTCCAAAAGGTCAGGTTCAAATCTGATAACAAAGATAATTGTTTTGGTCGCACCAGAGTTCGAAACAAGGTTGGTACCGATAGCATTAATTTTTATTTTATCGATACCAGACACATTTATAATTGTCGCTTCACTAGTTATGTCACTAAATTAGCACTCGCGTATTTTATGATTAACGTTTTAAGCAAGGATCGACATCGTTTTGGATTTTGATAACTCGTAAAATATTATGGGGCGCATTTTTTGCCATCCGTAATGTATTTTTGTACGATTTATCAATTACAAAGAACTGTTATAGGTACACGTTGAGTTATTTAAACGATTCGTTTTAATTGAAACTGAGACTACCGTTCAAAATTAAAATAAAATCAATATGTAACGGGGCTATGTGAAACTATCGATAAAAAATGTTCGATATTTAGTGTTGGGCTGTGTTGCTTGATAAATGGATTACCGAAAATTGCGTGTCAAGAGGTAACTGGCTGTCTTGTTGGCTTTTACGTTTTAATTCGTCCTGTCAAGTTCCGAAAGGGAAGGGTGCCTGTTAGCCCATCACCTTGAGGCAATTTTTGGAAAGTGAACAACAAAATATTTGGTATTCAATTATTTACTAAATGTAATTTGATTTGATGCGATAACATTTATGTTATTATTTTTATTACATTTTAGAATAATTGATGACATTATTTAGTAATTATTTAAATCGTTATGATAAAGTTCTACACAGTTAAATTAATTTAAACAGAATTAATTATAGTAGGTACTTGTTTTATTTAAGTAGTATGACAGGATTTAACTTGTTTTATCTCCAAGCAGGCCTTTAATATAATAAATTAAATAGCGCTCCATACATAGAACAAAATAATTAACAATTTTAGACAACAAACCGCACCGAGTTTTAAACAAAAAAACCGCATCAGTTGTATAAAATTAACTTTTACAAATAAAGCTTTGCATCTTTTTGAATCCCGTTTTTAATTAAACATCAGCGGTTCGGTGCGCAGGCGCAGTCATAAAGTATTAACTTCTAGAGGAGGGGGAGGGCAGGTAAATTGCGGTTCCTCTTGCCAACGTGATCTTTCTTGGAATTTCAACTAAAGTAATACCTATGTTGTATTTTTTTATATTAACTTTAGATTGGGATCGTGGTTGAAGGGATTGTGTAATGGTTTTCTGAGGTTAGATTTAGGTGGTTTTGAAATACATAATTCAACGAAGACTTTTGCAGCTGTGGGTCATATTATTTACTGTTTGCTGTGAATGTGAACCTCAAAAGTCAGCTGGTAGGCCTTTTAGTGCTTTGTGAACCCGTGTATGTTGTCAAAGTTTTCTTAAACCACCATCTACTTCTGAAGCAGTGATTCTGTAAATAATTTCCATGATATAATATTTGCTGTACCCTATGTGGCTTATAATCCACATCTAATTGTGAACGCAATTATTTATCTGTTTTCGGGAGTAAACCACTAAACAGTTTTGGATAAAATTTTGCGATGAGACCGTGAAAAAGGAAATAGGCATATCTACTATATAAAAATAAGTCGGGTTTTCCTTCCTGACGCTATAACTCCAGAACGCACGAACCGATTTCCACGGTTTTGCATTCGTTGGAAAGGTCTCGGGCTCCGTGAGGTTTATAGCAAAGAAAATTCAGGAAAAATTTCAACAGAAAAGCGGGTTAAAAAGGTTATCAAGACCACGCGGGCGAAGCCGCTGGCGGGAAGCTAGTGTCTTATAGATACAAGTAAATACTCCTTTTGGAACACGAATAATACTAAGAGCAGCAGCCTATATGGTCTTAGTGCCATTAAACATATAGCACACCGTAATATCCACGGCGTGTCAGAACATAACGTGCAAAATACGCAATCACGACTTTAAAAAAATATCCATTTTCTAGCTCCAAAGTCAGATATAATCTTGCATACATTTGGCAGGATCTTAGAACTTTGTCGTTTTTTTTTTCAACTCCTGCGCACGTTCGTATCTGACGTCACGACCGGTGACTTTGTATGGTAATAGTTTTGATAAAGCTCCGCATAACTGTCGCGCGCGGCTTTGCTCGTGTGAAAGTCTGAATTGACGTATGAAGGGACTTTAAAATCTGGGTTGCGGGTAATACATAGAAGTTTGTGAGTTAAAAATAAATCTTTATTTAACGTACTCTGCGTTAAATTACACGTACAGACGTTTGGAAAATCAGTGTGATTTTAGTGATATTTTGGGGATAAGTATTAATAATATTTGTCAATTTTTAGAAATGTTTTCTTAAATTGTGAATTGATGAACATTCGTTTTATTTTATTGTCTAAGCTAGTACAAAATTTAAATTTTCTAGATCCACATTCAATTTGATCTCAGAAATAAACAGCATTCAATATCTTACTACATTTTCGGGAAAAACTGATCAAATAGTGGTTGTTTTTCAACAAACAATAGCATGTCTTTCAAGGAAGAAAAATAAACTATAGTTCCAAGTTCTAAGTCAAGAATGCACTTTATTATAAGAAGTTATTGTTTTAGAGGAAAACAATAACTTTTTATAAATTTATATTATAAATAATTCAGGTAGTTTTATAATTAGTACGTATTGTATAATAAAACTATGGGAACAGGAAATTCAATCACACTCACCGCTCTGGGCTTTCAAAGATCTCTAGGATTTTATGAGCTTGTAACAATATTATAATAAAAATTCTGATCATGACTATTATCTTATATGTTCCTTTAGAACGCAAATTAATATTATTGCTACTGTTTTAGAGCCTGCATTGTTAGCCTAGTGGTTCTAAGAATGACTGCTACCTGTACTTATTGTACTGTTACTGGTACC
Source organism: Acronicta psi (assembly GCA_946251955.1). Taxonomy (NCBI): domain Eukaryota; kingdom Metazoa; phylum Arthropoda; class Insecta; order Lepidoptera; family Noctuidae; genus Acronicta; species Acronicta psi. Next base: position 13,274,222 of record OX276475.1, on the reverse strand, counting down.
TGGGATTATTTTTCTATAAAATTCTAAGTTCGGAGCTTGAAGTTTGAATTTGTGCCCGGGTGACAATATGCCCGCTTATTGTACTACACCGGCGAAGTGTGAATGTATATTAAAACACCACTGCCTAACCCTTCGGGGATTACAGTCGTGATGGTATGTATGTAGATTTTAGGTAATTGGAATGTTTGCGTCAACTATATTTTATAATCACATTCTATTTTTAAATTAGGTACCGCACAAGATATATAGCTATCTACAGTTCTCGCCAAACTTATTGTCCGACTTGAAGTTGGCAAGAGCTAACTCCAACCCGACCGTAAAAAAACGTAGAGAGAAAAATATTGGATTAAAATTATTTAAAAAGACAACCTACGACTTGAATTCTCGTTTTAATTTATTGTCCAATGTTTTTATTTCTCCGATTTTTACGACCGGGTAAAAGTTAGCTTCTGCCAACTTCAAGCCGGACAATAAGTTTGGCGAGAACTGTAAGTAAATACCGGAATCCAATACAGTCTAATGTTCCGTAATCTTGAACACGACTAATAAAACCCGAATCGAGACGTACCGGTACCGATACCGATTTTATCGATACATCAATTACATCGATAACGAGTTATCGACACATCCGCAACACCTGTCCGTAGTTTATTGGGGCACAAGCTTAGTTAGTTTAATTGTGGGTAGTTATAATATTTTTGTAGGTAATTGTTTAATAATTTATAATTGTTTTTGTCGGTAAAAATGGTATGTAGGCATTTGCTTGATTATTTATTGTTGGGGGCAATTATACCTTAAGGCTGTTTATGTTTATAGTCTAAGCTGAGCTTTTGATGCTTCTTTATTTGTAATGTTTTTCACTCTAGAATCTTTCTAGAGTGAGAATATTTTATCGTCGATGCACGTATATATACTTAGGACATAGCATAACATAATAATATACAAGGTGGAAGGGACATCAACGCACATCCGAAATACCATGAGTTCAGTACATGATGCTGGACCCACTGCGTTGAAAATTTCCGTAAATTTTTTCATCAATTTTTCTGCAGTTTTTTTTTACTTGAACGTGTAAATGAACATTATTTCTATCTACCCAAATTAGATTTATAATTAAAAAAACATTATTTCATTTATTTCAGATCGCGCGCGCGATAAAATTCACCGCGAAGCGTTATAATCGCGTTTCTAGTAATACACTGCGCGCTCAAAAATGTCAAGATCTGTAATAACCGATCATTTTCTACATGAATAACCTAGGTCATTTTATTTTTGTTCTTGAGTGAAACCTTGTCACGACGTTTGTGCGTCGATATCCCTTCCACCTTGTATACTTAGGAAATAGCAAAACATAATATATAAAATATTATTGATAACATAACATACCATCACGACTGTATTCCCGGAAGGGTTAGGCAAATGTGTACTTATGTACTTGTACACCCTTAATTCGTCAGTATATTTAGGTCCCATGAAAGTCAAACCGCTATTGAGAATTTAATAGTAAAACCTAATGAAAATTTGCTCGACTTGGGAATCGAAGTTTTCTCTCTTCGGGGATGAAGCCGTAAGTTATTTGTTGGATAATTTTATTCCAAAAAAAATTACATACCAAATTATGTTTTAATAATAGTTGTTTAAACATATTGGTGCCAATCATAAGTACCTATATATTTTAACGCGAAACTAAACACATAATACCTAAAATATTAGTCCTTTAAATACAACATATTACCGACTACTAAAAATTACAACCACACCAATTAGTGACAGTTACAAGCCCATTCATTTAGTTCAACACTCATTACATTTCAATCATTCGAACCATTCACTAACCCGTCCTTGAATTCCTTTAACGGCCGATTAATTGCTAACTGCCAAATCATTCACTCGTTCGCTGGCAATCTTACAAGTTCTCATACATTCGCGCACATAATTCAGATTCGACGCTAAACGGTCGATCTAGTTTCTAAAGTTAATAAATTGAATTAACACTTAAGTTGGTGTAATGCCATGTTGCGGTGCAACATGCGCTTATGTAGATTATTAAAGCGGAGTATTCCTTTGAACATAAGGTATTTGATAATGTTATTGCTATACCTATTGTTCACATTACAATCCCCCACACATACAAAACAAGACAGCAACATATCCGCGCGTAACTTCTTTATTTCGTAATTTCATGACTGTTTTTATAATATTGTCGATAAGATTAAAATTTTTTGTTAAAGAATTTTGGAAATTAATGACAAAACAAAGTATTTTTACCTTATGGCTTTATTAATTTTTAGACTTGGGAAATTTATATCTCTACGAAAAGCTGGCAAATTACAGTCACACATATTAGTTTTTTTTTTACAATATTTCATTGACTTTAAATACAAACAAACTTCAGTTATTTAGAGAGCGCTTGAGAAAAACTCCCCTTAAGGAGCTCTACAAGCAAGTCACGCTTGGAAACAGAGCGCCTGGTTCCATAGAAAACCTATTCCTGGATGAATTGCAAATGAAATGCATTATCCTAATTCAATAAACTGTCAACTTTTTTAGCTTCTGATAACAGAAGTTATCTGTGAGATATTAAGTACCTATAGCAACCAAAACTTCTTGAAGATTTGTGGCTCTTGAAACGACAGAAAAAAATTATAAGCAGGAGTTTGAAACTTTGCGGATTGATAACGCATGATTCTCTCTCTTATTCGCTATGACTCCCACTTAGTGATGTGGTCTGCCTTCTATAATATGCTTCTATACTTCACAGTTTTTAATACGTCTTTAGAATCCTTAAACTCACATCACAGTCCTTCCCACATTGTATTAACCCATGACAGGCTCTCCTATTCAGTTTCTCCATTAAATACTACTAGTATGTCCATGATAGAGACGAAAAGAGAAAGGAGTAGGCACTAAGAGAGATACATAGAGCAAGGAGACTGATTGAGAGGACCGAAGCAAAACAAGGCGACTGCAAAGCGGAGGCGACCAAAGGAAACGAGACATTTCGGATGAAAGGTAAAATATTGGTGTTTTGCGATTCATAAAATATATGCAGCCATTTATCAAACTACCAACCTAACGGACTAGAAATTAGTAAGAGCTTTAATTCCCTGCTTATAAGGAAGCTTGATAATGCTAATAGTTCTATGTTAACTTATCTAAGTACTAGGCTTTTAAAGTAAATACTCGGAAAACCTATCAACGGTAATCAATATTCAAGTATACCGAATAAGGTGTTCGAAAATAAAATCAGTCATTCGAGTGGTTTCAATGGAATCGTGATTAAGTAAAATGTATACATATTTATAGGAGTCGATTTCAATTAAAGTACGAGTATCTATTGGGTAATGTCAACAGATTTATAAATTAAATTGTCTAAATGTCAGGCTAGTTTCTCTGTTTCGACATGGCGTTAAAAAAAATTTTAGTCACGGCATCCTGATTTGTGAGTTTGGAGATAAATTACATACTACTCGTATTTGTCGCATACCTAATGATATCAAAATTATAGAAAATGAAAATTCGGTGGCATAAGTTGAAAAATTTCCATCGAGTTTTTTTTTAATATGCAATACATTTAATTACATAAGGCCCCAACTCAAAGACATCACTTAAAGTTAATTAATCGTTAACAAACAGTGGCTACTATATTTTGGCCTATTTTGCCATATTTGAGTTTGTTGTCAGTGTACTAAGATATACTGGGCCTCAATTAGCTGATATATTAAATTAGGTTAAGTGACGTTTCTGAGTGTAGCCCTAAGTAAGTATATTCTAACCTTTTGAAAGATAACTAACATGCTAGGAACTAAACAGTGGCATCAACGAGCCGATAAATTATACCATCACGCCTGTGGAGTCGAAAAGGCTAAGTAGAGGTTACGTAACATGTCATGTCATGTCTAAGGCATGGAAAGGAAATGTGACCCATCCATTATAGTGTTCACGGTCAAGGACAGCTTAACCTATTTTCGAAGATCGTAAGAGATAGAGCTCCTTGACTAATATTAATGAAATGTTTGTCTGTCTACTTTTTCTTGTGTGTTACTTTTTCACGCCTAAACCGCTAAATAGATTACGATAAAACTGACAAGAAGAACGCATTTTAAAAAAGAATATCTAACCTTTTTCTCTTAAAAACGCTACTTTGGAGCGAGTGAAATCACGAGCAAAAGCTAGTTTATTTATAAGCAAAAATATAGTTTAAATCAATCTTGAAACTAGGCTAAACACGGTATTAGTACATAGTACATATAAAATTAAGCATTTCCCTGCATTGAGAGTCGGTAGCCGTAAAGTCGGAGATCTAGGTGGCGCGGGCGCAGACATAAATCTGCGCGGAATGTAGGGCGCGTCAGGTGGAATAGATTGGACGCTGTTAGCTAATGTAGACTTAGTTTAGGCATCTGAAGAGTATGGTTTGTGTGTTTTTTAGAATATCTTTACCATGAAATGACGTACAGTTCTCGCCAAATATTTTATTGTCCGGCTTGAAGTTGGCACGGGCCATCTTCAACCCGGCCGTAAAAATCAGAGGGAGAAATATATTGAATTAAAATGATTTAAAACGACAGCCTATGACTTGAGCTTTCGTTTTTATTTATTATAGTTCAATATCTTAATATCTCCGATTTTTAAGGCCGTTTTAGTTCGTGCCAACTTCAAGCCGGACAATAAGATTGGCGAGAACGGTATATATAACAATACTTACGTCATAGTAAAACAAAGTCGTGTAAAAAAATTAGAGTTTTTTTTAAGTACAAGCATCACGCTTGTTTATCCAAAGGGTTAGACAGAAGTGCTATCCATCCACAGTTCGCCGGTATGACCAATAATAGGCGAGCCTATTGTCATCCCAATCATTGGACACAAATCTAAGCTGCAAGTGGCTACTGAAAATATCACAGAAAAACCCAACAACACTTAGTAATCTGGGAATCGAACCAGCTTGAGCTCGAAATTGCACTTACAACCAAGCTAATGAGGTAGTTTTTTTTATATATTTTTTTATTCTACTCTCATATCCGCCAAGATTAGAAAAATAATGACGGTTGACTATGTAGCGGCTTAACGTCATACACAACAACGAACAATGATGGTTATAATCGACCAAGGTTTCAAATCTAAGACCTCCATTAACTGTCACAATATCCTACTTATCTCAAGTCGTGCCTAGATGTCCTCCTCTCCTCAACATTTACTACTAAAATGATTTATTACTTCATTAACAAAATATTAGTATGATTTATCATTTTATTCATAAACCCTAAAATGATTTATTAATATTGGGACAGTGCAGATTTTGAAATGCAAGTCGAGATTAAACAGTGAAACCTACAAGTTTATCATTCATGCTTTAATAACCTAACCTAAATTAAAAAACCCCTGACACGAAATGTAATTTGCCATTTTGTGGTGGCGGCCATCTTGGATTTAAAATTTATCATATGTATAGTATTCTCCTAGTTAAGCCCTTTCATTTGATACCCATATTGAGGGAGTTGTGAAAAAATATATTATTCGCTATTTTGTGGCGGCCGCCATCTTGAACCGATTTTCATCAAATATAGCTAAGAAAACTTCCGACTAATTCACCTTTCAAATAAAAAAAACACAAAAACACACCATCATGTTTGTATTCCCCGAAGGGATTAGACAGAGGTGAACCAACATTAGTTCCCATGTAGGAGCGAGCCTATTGCCATTAAGGTATCCTAAATAATTATTATAGGTGATGATATATATCAAGTATGTGTATATATATTACCTATATACATATACACATACTTGACTGTGTATGTGTTGATATAATTGTCTTCCCTGAAATATTTTGAATTCTGCCACCTTATTTCCCTATTAATACAATACGAGTAGATTATGGTGATACATCTTTTTTTTAAGGTGGCAAACAATCATACGGCCCGCCTGATGGTAAACGGTTACCGTAGCCCATGGACGCTTGCAACACCAGGGGTACTCGCACGTTGCTGACCCTAAAAACCTCTTAAAGGCTTATGGAGGATTCACTGCGCCAACAGTTTTAGGGAATATTCCTCTTACTGCCAACGCAGCGCATCCTTAGTAGCTCTGGCAACCTTATTCACTGCAGGAACACAACACACAATAAAGTGTGTTATTTGGCTGCAGTTTACTAAGAAGTTTATCTCAAAAAGTTTCTAAATAGTTTATTTTATTGATATATATATATATATATATATATATATATATATATATATATATATATATATATATATATCAACATATTGTGTAAGTGTTTATTTTATTGATATAGATATATATATATATACAACGTTGTTGTTGTTCAGTTGGCCCAAATTACCTATTACTCCTGAATACCAACCTGACTTAAAGTAAAACCTCTTTAAACCTCTTAACAACTTCCTAGAAACTGTATATTTACTAAACGGGGCTCTTTACTAGCTTGTTAGAATTAATAATAGTTGCTAGCCCATCATCCAGTCCCGTTGACAGCCGATCATCATCGATACTTAATCGATACAACCTAGATATCGATATGATTTTATAAATAAGGATTTATGTCTAACAATTAAACTTTAAGTCGGTGAAGGAAAACATTGTGAGGAAACCTGAGAGAGAGAGCCTGAGAGATTTTTCTCGATTGTAGACTTCACTCTGCCTACCTGATTTTATTAAGCAGATGTTTACTACTTTGCCACCACCGTTCATCGATATGTTTAGGTCCTTTGTACTAAAAGGCGAGCCTATTGCCATTAACCAAAATCCAAACTCCGAGCTACAACATAGAACTTTAACTACCTTCTTTGCTTGACTTGGAAATCCAACATAAATATGGCCTCTAACGAAACAATCGTGCTTTTGAACCACTAGGCTAACGACACAGTCTGTAAAGCCGCCATTAAACTATGACTATTTCTCGAATGCGGACGAAAAATCGTATGCGAAACTCTCTATGCGATTCTCTCCTATGGTATTTACACTATGACCAAAACTGTCACTTATCCGATAATCGTAACCGTATCGCATGCGATTATCGGATTCGAGTGTCGAAGGCGAGATTGGTCTAATGCACTGGTTACACTACAGGCAAGTATTTGTTGGGCGATACACGCAAAGTTTACTCACGAATGTTTTTCTTCACTTCGCACATCATTTCGAAAAGAGAGAGGAGCTTATTTTGGATTTAAACTCAAAACCTATGACTTCATACGGCAGTCTCTACTATCACTGCTGTCGTAAATACACCATAAAATTAGACATATTAACCGCTTTCCTTCCGTAGTCCAACTGATTTTAATAACAGTATAGATGTACCTATCATATCGTCTTGTTGACGGCTAATCATCCTCACAGTATCTGCGTACACGCACCATTTATCGCGTTCTCTACTGCCCCACTTCTGTCTGTACCAACGCGATAATAAGCCCAATGATTTCGCAATTTATCAGGCTTGAAGTGACTGATTTATTTATACCGTAGATAAGGTAAAGAGAGTGTAAATTTATGGACTGATGCTGTGAAATTGTTCTGTCTTTAACTTTGTTATCGACTTTGTGTCTAGAGACAGTAATATTGTTTATAAAGAAAGACTAGTTTTCCTATAGTCAAATTGAAGTTGCAAAAGGTTGATCACATCTCTTGGAGAACTCTCAAGCTCTGGACTAAATGAAATCTCTACTGAGACTGGGTTTAGACAAACATATTGTTGAAATGATACCCTGGTGGAGTGACGTCTTGCGTCTTTTAAAAGCCAAAGATTGGGTGTCTGTGGGACTTCTTAGGAGAGACTTGCATCTAGCATTCGACGAATTTATGCTTGTGATGATTTTAGCTCCCATCAACCAAATATGATAACGGTTCTTCTGGAAAATCCTCATAAAACCATTTTCCAGTTTTTTAACACTAATCTGCGGACCTAGCCAATTGCAATCTATACTTTGGATCAACGAACGAATAGAAACAAAATGTATGAATAGGACATAAGCTTTCGATAAATCGGGCTGTCACTAATGTCACGTCCATACATTTTCTTTCTATTCGTTTGTCGATTCGATTGTAAATTAGCTAGGCCTAGCGTGACTGCTGAGCGTGATGTTCTAGGTTCGATACCTAGATTGATCAAAGTGATTTTGGATTCCTCTAAATTCTCAATAGCTCGAAGTTCTGATTTGTACCTGATTAAAAGGCTCGTCCCCTAATTACATGTGACTTAAATTGTACCTACAGAGAAATTGTTTCTTGACGCCACAACATTATGCTGAGGTAGGAACCATTTTTGGCTTCGCGCAGGGTTGCATAAAATAAATATTTGTTTTTTTTTTAAGTTATTTTTTTATTTTTGTTAAATTTGTGTATGAATCTTGTCTACTGTCTGTGCGAATCAAAAATAAAGTTTTTCTTTTTTTCTTTATTTTACGTGCACGGTTGAAAATCTCTGCCTAGCCTGTTGGTAGTATTTTTTAATACTTAGTCTACCTAAGCTTTATACGAGTACCTATTTGCATAGATAGAAAGTTGTTAAGTGATTGTATTTGATTGATAGTTGGATAGATAACATCAAGTCGTTAGTAAGAACTTGTTAAGTGAGTGTGATAGAACATTGGACTTGATTGGATTAGCAATAAAATGTTTGTAAAGAACTACTCTTTACCTACTTACGATTTAAATGGTTCTTCAATTACGTAAAATACCATTCATTGCTATGAACAACGACGTGCAGTTTTTAATCCCCGACGCAAAAACGACGGTTTGCAAGTTTGACGTGTGTGTGTCTGTGGCATCATAGCTCCCGAACGGATGAACCGATTTTTTTTGGTTTTGATGTATTCGGATGTGCGCACCTTGTATATAGGTAGTTAAAAAGAGGGTCGTATGTAATAATATACAAATCTAAACTCCGATTAGTAAGAAATTCTCAGCAGCAGCTGAGAATTTTATAGAAAAACTTAACACTGTTTGAGATAGGAATCGAACTTAGAGTAACAGTCTTGCCACAGAATAAATAATAACAGAATGGCCACTCTCCGCCCCTCCCTAACGTCAGATACCTCAGGTCCCCCGCATCCTGCCGGTGTTCTTGCCGGACTGCCAACAACTCCTACGCATCGTCACGCACACATTTTCACGTGTACAAACGTAATTTTGACAAGTTTGACATTTGGTATTGTAGTGTGCAGCGGTATCGGAAAGTTTGTATGGAGTGTCACAGGTGTGGTCTTGCTTGAGACAACATAGTACTATTGGGTATTCTTTAATATGGTCCAATTTGGCATTAGACGAAGCATGCAGACCTATTATAGCAAAAGCCACGTGACAAATATAGTATTCAAGTAATTATAGTTCACAGATCATAATCTATGATTCCATTCAGTAGTAACTTCATTCTAAAGTATCCAGCTATATATTTATGGTCATAATTACCGCCAGTTGAAATACATAGCAAAATAATATATCGCTGCGTTAAAATGCCATTTATCGATCAGTGGAGTTTTTACTAAGCTGGATGACATTTAGGGGGAATACTGGCTTAGTTTGGAATATAGCCTAATCCCTCTCATACGGAGAGGAGACCCGTGCCCAGCAGTGGGACAGTATATGGGTTGATTATAAAATATATATACTGGCTTGGCGCGGCGAAATATTTTTTTATGAAGCCTTCATTAGTCTACAAGTTGGAAGCGCAACTGCCACTCTAAAAGTTCTAGGTTCGATTCTCAAGTCGAGCAACTGAAAATTTCATAGGAAAACCCAATAATGTTTATTGGGTATTTCTACGAAATTCTCAGTTGCAGCTCGGCGTTAGGATTTGTGCCTAGTTAATGGCAAATATAACAAAAAGCTCGCCCCCTATTACATGGGACTTAAACATATCGGCAAACTGTGAGTGTACAATAGTAGACATCTGTCTAACCCTTCGGGGAATTTAGGCGTGATGGTAAATTTAAGTTTAAGCGAAAAGCCACATAAAATCAATTGCAATTGGCAGGCTTAGTAAACGCCTTAATAGTTTAATACCTAGTTATGTGTTAATTAACAAATATCCAATGTTGGATCAAATATTTGGGACGAGCGTTTTTCAAATAATTTTCCATTTACATCTGTTAATGATTAGAGACAAGCCTATTTATTTTTAACGTTAATCGTTTCATTCATTAAATAAGTACTTAGGTAAGCGACGTCTGTGGTCAGTGGTTCGAGTACCGGACTGCTGATCACGAGCTCGTAGGTTCGATTCCCATACAATATAAATATTTATGTGATGAAAACAAGTGTTTGTGTTTGTCTGTGTGTTTTTGTACCTACATTATAAGTGTGTATTTACAAATAAAAGTTTAAAAGTATTACATCTACATATTGTCTAATATCCATAGTACAAACTGTTTAGTTTGGGACTTAGATGGTGCTGTGTAAAATGTCCCGGAATAAAAATCAGTCCCGTGTAATAGGGGACGAGCATATAGCCATAACCGAGCAATTTCACAGAAAAATGCAACAATACTGGTCGACCTGGGAATCGAACCCACGACCTGAAGCAAACAAATGGCGCGTAGCATCACTAAACACTAATCTACACACTAAAGTAAGTACCCATCGTTTCCCGTGGCATCCTTATCGCATACGAAAGTGAATCAGTTTCCCACAAATGGTGAAAGCGCGGGTCAACAGGAACCGTTGCCTAGCAACGTAGGCTCGGCTAATTTACGCTACGATCTGTAAATCATCGGTAGAAAGTGATCGTATACCATAATATGTTCTGACCTTTACTTTATGCGAACTAGGATTAGCGATGTAATCATGTAATTTGAATGGCAATGGTTCCGTACCTATTAGGTTTTGTAGTCTTCCGCGATATAAATTTGACGACGTCTGTGGTTTGGTTTGAGTGTTGGATTGCTGATCACAAAGTCGTTGGTTTGATTCCCACATGACACAAATATTTATGACGAACATAAGTGTTTGTTTTTCTGGAAGTTTCTTTTAAAAGTATATAAGTATTATAGCCATCGTTTAGTACCCATAGTACAAGCTTTGCCTAATTTGAGACAAGATGGTGCAGTGTAAAATGTCCAAAAATATTTATCTATTTAATATTGGACCAAATATAATTGTGTTTTTTTAGATTTTTCAAAACATTTGCCAGCAACATTATCGTTAGGGCAAAATGACCATTTGGTTCTGAAATTTCTTGACCCATCTTGGACCCGTCTTTCATATTCAACTCAACTCAAAACATTATACGATTCAAATAAAGAACAGTCAAAAGTCGAACACACAGAGATCACACCTTTAATAAAGACTTTAGTTCAACATAATGCTCTATTACTTTTTAAAACAATTTAGTACCTTTAAACTGCGAGTGTTTAAAGGTACTAGATTGTTTATAGCCATTAAATAACCCATTCAAGTAATATTATACAAACGAATGCACTAGTAATCTTCCCATCACTTCAATTAGCGACAAAACAAAAAAAAACCTAACCTAATCAGTTTGCATCATACACAGTGCAAAATAGTCATTAAAAATCTACGTCGCACAAGATTGAACCGTTAGTTTTTCTCGCAAACGCTCTAAAGGAAACTCATTCAACAAATACCTGAACGATTATGTCTTGATTCAACCTTTTTTAAGATTACTACTCGTTAAAATAGCGAAGTAACGTTTTTATTTAACACTCAATATGTTCCATTTGATCGTCGATGTGGTTCTTACATAAATCTTTATTAGTTACTTTGTTGCAATCTGTTCGTTTGTATTAACTAATGTTGGGAATAGCTAGTATGAACAAATGTTTTGTTATTTGATATTCTTTATCTGATCACTCTATTACCAAAAATAAAATTATTAATAGTGGACGTTCGATTTCAAGGTCGAACTAAAGTGTTATTTGGTGTTTCTGTGAATTTTCAGTTGCAGCTCGGAGTTAACTGTGCCCGGTTAATAGGCTTGGTACATGGGACCTAAATATACCGACGAATTGTAGGTGTATATTTAGTACACCTCTGCTTAATCGAGGAATACAGGCGTGATGATATGATAATTATGATGATATCAATTTTGATAGTAGTTTTAAACAAGACCACCAAATGTTATATTTACATCGCCAAGATAACGTTTATATGAAGCTATGATTTTAAATAAATCGTACTTCTGCATTTGCAGATCTGAATTATTAATGGAAATAAAATATTAAAGAACATTATAAAATGGCGTTTTACAGTCTGTACTTACGGATACACACAAGGCATTGCTATACTGAAAGCTAGGCGAAGCGATTGAAGCTGTCATCATAGCATTTAAATATCTGCTGGTGCAGATCAGGGGGGCTAGACAAGTTGCATTTTTTGGGGGCTAGAAAAAATATTTTCTTTTTTACATAAATTTATTACTATTTGTTCCCCGCGGTGTTTAAACGTTGATACAATTTTTCCCAATCCTGTGGGAAGTTCCCAAAATCTTAGTGAGCATTTACGTTACCTAGGGAATATTTGTGCAAAATTTCATGATTCTAGACCCAGCGGTTTCAGCTTTGCGCCGATCGATCAGTAAGTGAATCAGTCTGTACGTTTCTTCTTTGATAGATATAGGCAATCATTACCATACTTTCAATTCTGAAAACGGGGCTCAAGGGTAGGATAATACCTAAAAATGACGAAATACGGTAATTTATTGTATAAAAAAATAGAGTATGTTAAATAACAAAAAAACTGTTGGTTTAGTGCTTCGGTAATTTATAATACTGATATACAAAGATTTTTAACAATGCATTATTGTCACAAATAATAATAAACAAATACCTCGAACTTACCTCACAAAAGAGATAATATTAATCGCGTATCGCTCACGATACAGTTGCTCCTTTACCGAGCAAAAATTCCTAGGCAATTTAGATTTATATCCAGACGTTTCACATAACACGGTCACACGCAATCACGGGGTAGGCAGAGCACTATTATTAAAAGCGGTGTTCAATAATAGAGTTCTTAGAAAGAAGCAGCGACTAATTGATTTCATTTATGAATTCTAAGAAAGATTATTGATTTTTGAGTCGTAAAGGTGTGAGTGTGCATAATATTTGCGTTTATTAGGTGCCAATGATGGTACGGTAAAGATAAGTGTTGTCCACGTGTTGATAAACATGTTTAAGAGCAACTTAATGTTTAGAAACATGTTTTTTTTACATTTTCAGAATATTGAATTTTGAGGAAGTGACTGATTTGTTTGTTAATAATACTAGAATTACAGTAAAATCCTTATCAATCCATTAACTTTTTAACGCCAAAAAAATAGAATATTTACTTTAATTTACTGCAATTAATACTAATTAAAAATAGTTTGTCTCAGCCCTGATACCAGAACGACTATTTAAACATCGGAAAAGATCTATCCGCGTGAAACCGAGACGGGCCGTTAGTCTAACTATACTAATATTATAAAGGAAAGATTTGATTGTTTGTTTGTATTGAATAGGCTCTGGAACTACTGGACCGATTTGAAATTTTTTTTCAGTATTAGATAGCCGATTTATCGGGGAAGGCTATAGGCTATATACCATTACGGCACGACTAATAAGAGCGGAGTAGCAATGAAAAATGTTGCAAAAACTGGGGAAAATTCGTAAGACCAGATAGCTAGTATTCAATAATTTTAATTTTAAATCCTGGCATTTGATATCTCAATTATAAAACCTCAAGCAACAGCAGGTGAGAGATGATTGCAGGATTTTACTACTTATACACCGCTCGGAATGCCACCCATCCTAATGTAACAATCCCACTCCTTTCCATCCGAGCCCTCGGGAACACACAGACAGACATAAATATTCACAAGCCGCGTGTTATTGCATAATTTCTGTTTTATTGGCCACAATAGCATTATGCGCCGGCGCATTCAACTTCGCTATATGACGTAAAAAAGGAAAAGAAAGTGTTAATTTAAAACTACGAGAATCGTTTTAGTGCGTAATGTACGAGGTATAGACAGCTTAGATCATTTATATATGTGATTTTGCTAAGCAGTGATCATATATTATTTAAATATATACAGGGTGTTTGGTAGAACGTTGAACATACGAAAATGGTGGTTAGTTGGGGTCATCTGCTACCCACTGGGCCCAATTTATTTAACCTTGGCCGCACTGTTTTTTTTTTACTTTTTTTTAATTTCACAGAAAATTATCAGTTTTTTATCAATTTAAATTCGAATATCTTTACTTGTGATGGGTAAAACAGGCAGGATGTTGTTTTGTATTAATGTCTAATTATATTCGAATTTTAAGTAAAAAAAACTGGTAATTTTCTGTGAAATTAAAAAAAGTAAAAATGAAAACGGTGCGGCCAAGGTCAAATAATTTGGGCCAAGTGGGTAGCAGATGACCCCAACTAACCACCATTTTCGTATGTTCAACGTTCTACCAAACACCCTGTATATAGATATGGAGGAGGCCTATGTTCAGCAGCAGTTCTTTGGGCTGATATGGTGATCAGATATTTGCACGCTAATTATATATTAATATTTTGTCTGTACAATACGACTGTCCAATTAAAGCCTGTCGACTTTAGAATTCATAAAACCTTTTTGACCCAATTTCTGTCCCTCTATTCGTCGTCAATTTAAAAAATTACTCTCTACTAGCTTTTAAGACCTATTATTACCTATGTATTTGAAATTTTTGACTTTGTCAAAGTTTGTCCAACTGTTGGTTCAACTATTCTGCTGCAGTTGTCTGGGTTGGTAGCAATCCAAATTTTAATACACTAAACAATAATATGCTAACATTGTTTATAGAATGTAGTTACCGCAATCTGCCTGTATGCTTGTGTCATCTTACTACAAAAATATGCCTTTATTAAGTCCCATTAAAACTAGACAAAACTGAGGCAAACCGAGGCAAATATGGAGAGACGAGCTGGACTCTTACCTTAAAGTCTGGTCCTCATTAGCAGAGAATAGAGTTAGTGGAAAGGGGAGATGAAGGTCCTATAGTGAGAGGAGTAGTAGAGATCAATAAACAATTTTTTTCTTTTATTCTAGATCGCCTAAGCTGAGAACACTACTTTACGCACACAAAGAAATTTCAAATACACATAAACGCAGATATATAATATATCATATCATAATGCAATAAACAGTCAATGCTCCCCACACAGATGCCAGTGTCGCAATTAATATTTGCACTCACACATCAAAATCAACTAATCAAATAGTTAGGTGCATCCATTCAAAACCAACTCTATTAAAATATAGTTAGATATAAAAGCTTTCTACAGTCGTGAGACTACAAATAAATCGCCACGGTAAAGTTCGCGCCACAAAATCCCGCAGGTCGACAGGTTATTGAAAACTGTCGTGATTCCGTAAACAATTACTGTCTTTATATCGACAATTGCTTATCGATAGTTTGTCGGGTGTTTTGAGGGAGGATCGGTCGATTTGTCTTAGGAATAAATCAAGTGAAGAAGTA
Organism: Acronicta psi; assembly: GCA_946251955.1. Lineage (NCBI taxonomy): Eukaryota > Metazoa > Arthropoda > Insecta > Lepidoptera > Noctuidae > Acronicta > Acronicta psi. The sequence goes on along the minus strand of OX276475.1, from coordinate 13,258,764 downwards.
AATAACGCGAGCAACAGTCTGTCATTCTTTATATCAGGGGTCGCCAAATGGCGGACCGCGGTTCACATCCGGACCGCCGACCCATTTTGCGCGGACCGCGAGAGCACAGCAACTTGCATGAACATTTCCAGGATTTAATGTCAATAGCTTGCACAAATTTTACTTCAAACTTCAGACAGATAGTTCGCAACAAAAGAATTCATATTTCTCATTTCTAAGTAAAAAAATACCTTTATTTCCATAATTACATTTGTCAATATTTTTTTCTATAATGTGTTGTGCGGACCGTGATGATCATATTTTCATTTCATAAAACGGACCCCGAGCGAAACTAATTGGTGACCCCTGCTTTATTTTATTATCTTCACATCACTATGGAGGGAGAATTGGCTTCTACATTACTTATACATACAACAATATGCCAGTACGCCTCTATTCCCTGAGGGGTGAGGCAGAGGTGTACTTATGTACACTCACGGTTCGCCGGAATGTTTAAGTCCCATGTAACACAGGGAGCGACCCTATAGTCACGAACCGGGCACAAATCCAAACTCCGAGCTGCTACTAATATTATGAAAAAACACAAAAACACTGTCCAACCAGGGTATCGAACCCAAGAGTTCAAGCGCAGCAGTCGCATAGTCTGCTCCCAGTGATGAGTAATACCTACTTTATTTATAACGTAAAATGCAGCGCGACCCATCCATCAATTGACTGCGGCAGCTTAACTTTGCAGAACTTTAGATTCGCGTAGTTTTTGCCATGAGCCCGTTAAATATAATTAGTATGGCCGAGTTTGTATTCTATTGGGTAGAATAGAACGTAAAAATAGTTCACTAGCCGACTGGGGTAACTGTATTTGTTAGACATTTAATTAATTACAATTTACTTAGGTACTAATGTACAGTTCTCGCCAAACTTATTGTCCGGGTTAAAGTTGGCACAAGCTAAGTTTAACTAAGCCGCAAAAATCGGAGAAAGAAATATATAAAATGATTTAAAACGACAGCCTACGACTTGAGCTATCGTTTTTATTTATTATAATCCAATATTTTTCTTTCTCCGATTTTTCGACCGGGTTAAAGTTAGCTAGTGCCAACTTCAACCCGGACAATAAGTTTGGCGAAAACTATATACAAGTTTGTCTGTTCTTAAATTAAACATAAAATTCTATGGGAAACCGCAGGATTGGTGAAGCGGTATCGGTTTAGACGAAGATGGCGTGTTCATTTACAGGAACGAAGCTAGGTCTAAAAACTAGCGCTTTTCTAAATTGGTATGCGTTGAACAGATACGCACAACATTACTTTGTCAATCGATCTGCTGTTTATAATAGTTAGATGTCGTCGAACTGCGAGGAATTTGCGAATAAGTGAGGTTAACGCTTAGTATGCGCGCCGCGTGCACGGCAGTGCATCCGTCAAGTTATTTTTTTATGTTACCATGAAATAATGTAATGCGATTTGATTTTTATGTCCTAATGTTTACGGATGTAAAAAAGTAGATGTAGGTATATAAAAACTAACAAACTTACGTCATGCTACGAATTATACAGCTATGATGAGCATGTTTCTTACCTGCAAAGAGAAAAGGTTAACGTTAGTAAAGACACTAATATAAAATCTAATGAAATATTTAGTTAAAACGTATGGTTTAAACTTAGGAGTTCACAACCACTTAATCACAACAGATGTCAAGCAGTTCCCACTTGAATAAAATTTCCCTTCATTTTGTCTACAAAAAGGCCAATGTCACACTAAAGCACAGGATACAACAACGAACAAGGCACATCTGCAATTCATATTAGTAGTAAATACAGTTAATTAATCTTCGCTAAGGCGTGGACTGCGAAATTTAGTGCCTTTGTTTCAAGACAAGTTTTAACTTTGTTTGAGATGTGGTCTAAGATAAAAGAGAATTATCCGCATGAATGCAATACAGGAGAAATTTCTGGCAGGGGGAAAGATGTAAGAAAATTGAGGTGACTACAATTAATTTAAAACTATTTTATTAATTAAAAATATTTGATTAATTGAAGACTATCAACGTCCATCGCCTTGTATTGAGATCTGAAAATCTGAAAAGCAAGCTTTTCATACTGTTTGTATAAACCACCTATTTAGTAATTAAATACGTAGTACCTACCTTTATAATTAATTAAAACAAAATTAACTGATAACTTTATTTTAGTTGAATAAACTAATTATTATTAGACGAGAAAAAATCGTGGACATAATCCTAAATTCTTTAATATTTTCCAATGTTATCCTCCGTCAAATGCAATATTTTAGCAATTTTCATTTAGGTACAATGATTTTCTCCAAACTTATACCATACACCTAGAGCGCAAACGCATCTGCAAATCAAATCGCGAGCACGCATGCGCGAGTCGCTCTAAAGCAACGCCGGATGTCAACTTTAGTATGTCGAGGGCTCGTTACATTATGTAAGTGATTAACTTAGGCATACATTAGATTAGGTATCACGAAAAAGTTTGTTTTAAAAGGTAAATTTATTTACAGTTACATTGATTGATTATAACACCGTTTGTTGCATCGGTATCGATTTCATTCAGTGTTTTAATGTCGAGAATTTCGTTTAGCTAACATCGATCGAACAACATAGAATACTATTTGAATAACTATTGCACAAAGCCATAATTTTGATTACAGGTGAAAATTTTGCCTATAATTTTAAGATACAAATTTGCAAATTCAGGGTTAGTAAACCATTGTCCAATCTGGTTTTATCGATGTATTTACGAAGGTTTTGTACTCAGAAGCCGTTGTTATTTGCCAGTTATTGACTAGAATTCAATACCATAATAGTAAGCCTATTATTTCTTGATAAAATTAACATAGTATCAGCATTCTTGGAATACAAGCTGATATAATTAAATGACAATTATCTACCTACCTAAGTGAACAATTTGGGCTTTATATGGGCTATTGTATTATTTTAATGTAAACTAGTAGTAAACGGGACAATTGGAACATATAATTATATTAATTTAAATTTCACGATATTTAAATAAATAATAATTTGAAATAAAATTATGTATATTCAAAGAATCACACAAACTTGGCTCAACTTTACAAATAAATTGCGTAGAAAAAAGTTTCATTCAGTTAGTGGCACTGCCAATTTTTGTAAGAGTATAAGGAAATGACAGTTACTCATGAAATTAACTTTCTTTGACTCGAAATTGGTTAAACCAAACAATAGAAACAAATTATCGTTTGTCAAACTGTTACATGACAATTTAATTCTAGGAACTGTAGACTCGAGGATTGCAATTTTTTTACCAGTCAAACAAGTTAAATGTACAATAGAAAAACTTACGTTTCTGGGGCGCCGAGAGGTTAATGTTATAAGTATTGTATATATTTATTTTTTATTATATACATACATAGCTTCACGCCTGTTTCCTATAGGGGTAGGCAGAGACTATAGATTTCCACTTGCTGCGATCCCTTCACACAACTTTCGCTTCGTCTATGTTCATTAACCTCTCCATGCATGCTCGTCGGTTTAGGGTGCTCTTAACCTTGCCTTTCTTGAGAACGTCCACAATCTGCTTGTGATACGTTCGCCGAGGTCGACCACTTCCAACTCGTACTCGCCATAATTTCAACCTCCGTTCATCCATCCTCTCTATATGACCAAACCATCTTAACACACCTTTCTCAATCCAAGTTACTAAATCATCTTACATACCACAATGCTCCCTTATCACGCTGTTCCTCACTTTATCTTTCAAAGTTACATTACACATATTTTCTTTACCTATTGCATCTACAAAATAGTACCTATACCTTACTCTTAAAACAGTATCTTTAGAACATAGTAGCTTTTACGTGTCTGTTCCATTGGTCATCTGTCTGTAATGTACCTAACTAAACCGATTTTTTATCACGATTATCGATATTCCATATTTTTTAAATCAAACACTAGGAAGTCTTACACTACATCTTATTAATTGTTAAATTTCCATTAAAAATCTTGTACAAACAATTTTTTATGTGCTGCGTACTTTTTTAAGTTATGAATTGAATCAATGATAATATTTATGTTATTATCTTGCTTTTGTAATGTAATATGGGATAAGTTTTTAGAGTACTTTTTAAATAAATAAATTAAACATATTGAAACACCAATTTGTCCATACATTTCCAAGCATTACACAACAAAATGAAAAGTTCCAGTCCATTTGCCGATCAATTACAACACAGCTAATCTCAATATTAAATTGCCTATACATTATACAGTTTGTCGCCGTAAATCGTGGCTACAAGGCAGCTATTCGTAAAATCAACACACAAGATTCGCGTCTCTAACTATCTAACACCTTGTTACGTCTGAACCAACCAATAATCACGGCAGTCGTCACGAACTCGCCTCTTATAACAATAATATCCATATTTCGTTGCGAATAAGGGAATAACGCCAGGCAAGACGAGAATTAGGATGGGGCTAGAGAAAGGGCGGAAGGGAATATTTATACCTGCTTGGTAAAGTAAAGATGGTGGTGCAATGGTGCACCTCCTATCCTGTCCTTTGTGCCCCGCAACCGTGGAAGTGGCGAAGTTTTTGGCACCCCAAATTTAATTTAAAAAAAACGTACCATCGACACCAAAAAGAAGAAGAAAGTTAAGATCACTGTGACATAACATACCATCACGCCTGTATTCGCAGAAGAGTTAGGCAGAGATGTACATCTACAGTTCGCTGGTATCCCATTTACTAAGGAGCTAAGCTAATAGTGTTGGAACGGCAATTGATTGGGCGGCAGAGTCTTGTTAGTATTAAGTCAATTTTTATTTATTTATTTTTATATCATATTATTGAAGAAGTTTCAACACGGAAACCACAGCAATACTAGTTTTAACCGTGCCTTGCTTGTTGTTGCTCTGTGTTGCTGTTGTTGAACTGTTTTTGCTCTGTGGAAGTTTACGTAAAACCTTAATGAATTATAAGTAAACATACTGTGAAAAATTATCTAACAGATGCTGAAAATCTGATCAAAATCCGTTGCGTGCTTTAGGAGTTTTTGGATACAAAGACGCGGAAAGCGGAAACTTTGTTTTCTACTATGTAGAGATTACCTTTTAAATTACAATTCACAAGTTCAGTAATAGCATCATTGAGGAAACATGAATATGCTTGAGATTACATAGAATTCACAACGCATAGGTCTTTAGGTAGGCTGTTAACATTATGTAACTATTGCTTAGAAAGGCCTTACATTTAACATTACCTAACCGAGGTTTATTTATGTCATTGTTAACTGAATTAATGTTTTCTCAGCTTGCTGTCACCTGCATAAAGGCTACGGGTAAATAAATCTTCTGTACATTTGGAAAATTTAGTTTTGATTTATAGAGAAATTATATTATAACTGCTTATTTATATTGCTTCCTTAATGTTGATGTAAAAGCGATGTTAGAGATAATGATGGGTTGGTATCTGGCACTAATATAAACCTAAAAGATTTATCGAGAGATTTAGAGCCTGTTTCACCGCCTCTTACAAAGTTCCCGTAAAATTATTTGGCAGATAATTTCATACAAAGTTTGTTCGATTTCATAATTTATCTGGTAGTTAGCGGTTATCTAGAGGTGGTAAAACAGCACCTTAGACTTAATTTAGGTATCGAAATCATATAAATAACCTAGGTAACCGTTCTTTTAAGCATTATTTTGCTAAAATGTTTTTATAAAAAGGTGATGATATTCTCTAGAATTTTTCAATCCTTGTGTTATTTACCGCCAAACTTAGAGACGTAAATTAACGTTAATTAATTATTAGCTAATGATGCCTACTATAAATATCTTGAAAACAAATTGCAATGAAAATATTTTCAATGTAATTTGTTGTCATGGATTTCCGCAAAGTAACGCCTGATTCGTTTATTTTTATAAATATCTTGGCCTATTTTTCCGTATGTAAGTTTGTCAGTAGTTTACAAAGTTATACTTTGACTTTAATTTGACTTCTCTCAGTGTGACAATTAGTGTAGGTAATTGGACGAACCTTATCATAAATTTGAAAGCGATGGTACACCCTTAATATATACCATTAATTAATCTTCCGTTGTTAAAGACTCGACACGATCATTATATTATTGACGACTAATTTAATTGATCGGTCAGCTTCTGCGTTATAGACCAAGAGTTCATTTCCTACATTAAATAAATAGTTATACTAGTAAAACTTGCAATAAAACTTGCTTTAGTACATATCTATATTAATATTATAAAGCGGAAAGATTTGTTTCTAATGAATAGGCTTCGAAACTACTGGACCGATTTGAAAAATTCTTTCAGTGTTAGATAGCCCATTTATCGGGGAAGGCTATAGGCTATATACTATCATGCTACGACTAATAGGAGCAGAGTAGCAATGAAAAAAGTTGCAAAACCGGGAGAAAAAAGTTATCAAGACCACGTGGGCGAAGCCCCTGGTGGGAAGCTAGTCCCAAAGGGGAATTATTCTACCTCTTCTGGGTGTTTTTGTATGTGAGAATTGTATTTAAGTAAAGTTTAAGTTTACCCAATTTTCAAAATAGTCTTTGCATTCTTTCTTTCTACCACTTAACCCTAAAAAGTTTAACACCCTGCCACCCCGCTCACTTCCTGGCCACGCGCACAAACTTTGTCGGCGCGCACGATTATCATACAATGCCCACTTGCGATGCAGCCGTGTTGACAGATACGCGTTTCCTGTAACCGAAATGGGCGTCGGCCATTTTGTTCTGCGTTCGCGAAACGAAATGGCGGACGAGGTATGACTAGAAGTTGGATGTTTTTAGCTTGTTGGATATTGTTTATTGTGTGTACGGTAGTTGGGATAAAGAATGCCGAGGGGAAAGAAATAATAAATGTCAAATCTTAGAGACATTCACGACGTCTGTGGTCTAGTGGTTCGAGTACCGGACTGCTGATCACGAGGTCGTGGGTTCGATTCCCACAGGAGACAAACATTTATTGTGATGAACTTAAGTGTTTGTGTTTGTCGAGGTGTTTCTTGTGTATTGTAATTACGTATTTACAAAAAAAAGTATCTAAGTATTATATCCATTGTCTAGTACCCACAGTACAGGCTCTGCTTAGTTTGGGACTAGATGGTATCGTGTAAAAATGTCCCAAGATATTTATTATATTTCCAACTGTTTCATAAACGACGATTCTGAAAAATGTTTGCTGAAAATGTTGAGTGTTGAATGTATGAAAAATTGTGATGATGATTACTTTGCCTTTCGTGATTAGACTGCCTAGTCTTGCCTTGATCTAGTGGTCCCAATCGCGACTGCTACGCTTAAGGTCCTGGGTTCGAATCCCGGGTTGAACAAAGTGTTGTTGGGTTTTCTGTCAAATTCCCAGTAGCAGCTCGGAGTCTGGATTTGTGCCCGGTTGATGGCAATAGGCTCGCTCCCTATTACATGGGACCTCTGGATCTCATGGTACCTACGCCTCTCCCTACCCTTTAGGGGAATATAGGCGTGATGGTATATATGTATGATTACCGCGCCTTTCTATGTATTAACTATTGTATCATTAAAAACTTATCAAAAGCTTTCACGTATCTATTGATATATACCTACATCATTTTTAATTTAATTAATTAAAAGGATTAGAAGAAAGATGTAAAGAATAATCTAAACAATAAATAATCTAATATTATAAGGCTGAAGAGTATGATGTACTGATTTCTGACACTTACGCGAATACTAGACATTAAAATAAAACTACTTTTTACGGATTTTATCGCGCTATATTGATATTATTTTAATCCCGACGTTTCGGACCCTTAACAGCGTCCATGGTCACGGGTGTCTAAGGTGGTAGGCGTCTTGACGTTACAATTACTAACAGCTACCATACATTTTCGTTAATTGTTGGGAATCGATTCACGCAGAACGATGTATGTTTGTTTAGTTAACGCGCAACTCTCGGAAAGAGATTTGAGAAATTCTTTCAGTGCTAGATAGCCTGTGTAACGAGGAAGGCTAGGTATATAACATCACGCTGCGACCAATAGGAGCTGAGTATAAATTAAAAATGTTTCAAAATAGGGGGAAAATTCAACTTCTATGAGAACGAAGTCACGGGCTAAGGCTACTTAACAAATAAAAAAACTCATTCTAATACATCTCCGTAATTCATATAATATTTACGTTACACCTTAAGTTCAGCTCTCACTCACATTGCAAGGGAACCGAGCGGAAGGTAGGTAAGTCCAAGCTTATTATGATGAAATATCACGATATATTCATATAACATGGCGTCGGACGTGACGCATGCGCACCGTGACTTCGTTACGTCACTATAGGGTTGCCCTTCATTTATTATTTTGCAAGATTTATGAATTATAAAAAAAACACATGACTTTTGAATGATAAACGAGCAGAAGCGTTGATGCTACCGATGGCTTAGCAACTATAAATATTATTAAAAGTATATTTATCGCTTTTTATTAACTAATAGAAAAAAGAAAAGAAGCTTTCTACCATTTACAACAAACAGCTAATTGATAAGTGTTTTTTTTAAATAGGCTATAATTTAATAACTACATATATTAAAGGCATTATAGTTTATATCTTTCACCATAAGCAGGTATTATTATAGAAAAATCGTACAACGGTGCAGCGGTCTGTAATCATTTTACACGTGCCAAAGGATTTAATCGCACTTTCACCGCTTTCATACGTTTGACAGCCCTACGTTTACGCGACTGCGCACAATTTGATATGGCTTATTAAGTAAACTAGGCGGCAAGCTGCGAATTGTCTAGCATTGTTCGTTTTATTAGTATTGCAACAGTAAATTCTGAAACAATACATATCTTAGAAGGAAATAATCAGTATGTTCACGTCGTTGTATCTGGAACGGTTAAACAGAAGTTTCTAAAATTACATTTAGATTACGACGTGCTGGGTAATAAATAAAAAAATATTCTAGGACATTTGACACTACCTGCTATGCTTTATTTTATATACTTTTTTTATAAATTAAAATAGGTATATAAGAAACACCCAGGCGAACACAAACACTTATGCTCATCTCATAAATATTTATGTCCCGTGAGAATCGAACCCTCGTGATCAGTAGTCCAACACGCGGACCTCTAGACCACAGGATGATGATGCAAGAGCTATGTTCAGGCTAGAAAAATGTCTAACTTGAACAATTTTTTGAGCAAGTCAAAGTAAACTTTGTACGTTAAAACACGAATTCACCCAAAAAGAAGACGATCGGCAAATTCGGCAAAAAAAAATCTATTGCCTTGGTGTCGAACAATCTGTATGCTGGGTTTTGGAACACAATGACTACAAACAACTTTGAACACATCGAACTTTATATGTAAACTAGGCTTGAGAGTGGAATTCTTTAACGGCTGCTGTGTTTCCCGATTCATATAATTTAGGAACCTTCAAGGCGAGAGTGAATAGACATTAATTGAGTTTGCGTTCTGCATCCTCGGCAGCATGGTCACTGATGAGGTGCTGCCAAACGCACGCAAATTTATAAAAAAACGTCTACAGTGTCTAAAACCTACCTAAGTCGAGGCCACCATACCACTGGAACGTGAGGATGCCGGGAAGACTAATCTGTTACTGGAGGGAGTTGGGCTGGCTAGATTAACAGCCCCTCGGCTCATGTACAATGGTCCACTGCAGGACTAAGTGCGGAAACCGAACCCACACAGGAGTGGGTTCTCCATGATGATGATGACCACTGGAACGTCATCGTGCTTGGAACGAAATAATTACAATACAATTTCAATATGTACCACGAAATTGTTGCCTAAAAAGACTTCACAGTCAAAATGATCAGCAATTCAACAAAAAATCATTCTGAATCACCAAAACACAAGATTTGATTTCACAAAATGTTATTCGTCATTATTGCACTTATAATATCGTTAAAAAGAGTTCTGTACGCGAGACGCCATTTTGTTTTTCTGTAAATATTTTTGCGGTTTCAAAATTGTTATGTCTGCTTGTACGTTTTGTCATTATACGTTGAATTGTATGCTTTGAGTGGTATTTTTGTTTTTCTCTTTTTGTAGTTTTTCTAGATAATAATTTGATGTTTATTACTGAATTTGTTATTACTGACTTTGACGACGAATACCGGACTGCTGATCACGAGGTCGTGGGTTCGATTCCAACAGGACACAAACATTTATGTGAGGAACTTAAGTTTTTGTGTTTGTCTGGGTGTTTCTTATATATTATAAGTATGTATTTACAAAAAAGGCTATCAGTATTATATCTATCGTCTAGTACCCATAGTACAAGCTCTGCTTAGTTTGGGACTAGATGGTGCTGTGTAAAATACCTCAGAATATTTTAATTGCAGTGGTGATCCTAAAGACAACAGACAGAGCGGCATGGAAGGAGGGAAGGGAGGCCTTTGCCCAGCAGTGGGACAAAGTGGGCAAGTAAAAAAAAAAGTGGTAATTTTGTAGTAGTTATTCAGTGGTGCATCGTGGGTTCAAATTCTATAATCATCATTATACACCACCACGCCTGTATTCCCCAAAAGCTTAAGCAGAGGCGTACTAATATATAGCTACCCACAGTTCCGTGGCATGGTAGGTACATGTTTACTTGTGTAGGCCCACATAATAGGAGATGAACAAACTCTGAGCGGCTACTGAGAATTTCATAGAAAACTGAATAGCACGGCTTGATCTGGGAATCGGACTCAGGTCCCCTAGTGTAGCCATCAAGCTTATGACCATTACATCAGTCTCACTTGCGCAGCGTTTCGGTGCGGACGCATTATAGCGATTCCGTGTTGACTAGCGCGGCGCGAGCTGTCGCTCGTAATTAGTCGCCATGAGTACTGAACTTGTGGCGAATGAGCTGCTGGCGTTCTTGCAGCAGAAGCTGGATGTGATGGACGAGGTGTTCGCCGTCCAGATCTACGCAACAAACTTCAGCGAGAACGACATAGCTGCTGCCAAGCTGTTGCTGTACGACGTGCTGAACAAGCGCGACCAGATGGTGTCCCGCCGGCGCGACGGGACTAAGAAGAGCTTGGAAGAAATTATCAAGCTGTTCAAGGAGACCGATCCTGACGACGTGCCGACGTTTGTGGCGAAGGAGCTCCACAAGCTTCCCCCCGTCACTTTCGACCACGTCGATGTCACGAGCCTTTTGAAGGACATTGTCCTTTTGAAGGCCAGTATCGCGGATTTGCAGGCAAAATTAGACGCATCCCAGAACACCGTCACCGATTTGCGCAAAGAAGTTAGCGAGTTGCGCAAGACCGTGGCGGTAACTAGGTCACCAGTCGATGCGTCAAACGTAAACACGCGTCGCGGAGCTGCCTTCGACATATCGTCATCGAGTTCCGCGTCAGCAGTTTCGTCGCCAGCGCACCCGCCGATTGCTGAGCCTGCGGAGTGCCCCTCCCGCGCGCCCCGCAGCTCCGTGCCTGTTGCCGCGGCTCCTCCGCGCACCGCCGCTCGAACACCTCGCCCCGCCCCGCTGCCAGTGCCTGCGGCGTCAGCAAAACCTGTAAAAGATGTTGCTAGTGTCACCGCGAGCGTACCTAATAAGAAGCCTGGGCCATATAAGCCAACGGAAAAGGCTGATAATGATGACGGTTTCGTGACGGTGCAAAGGAGGAAGCGCCGAATGCGAAGTAATAAGAACCGCTGCGGCAAAGCTCCGACGGAGCCCAACATGAAGCTGCGAGCTGCCAAGCCGAACACCCCGGTGTATATCTCCCGCCTACACTACACCACTAGGGCGGAGGACATCGTGGAGTACGTGCGTCAGAAGACCAAGTACACGCCGAGGGTGCAGTTACTGGAATCGCGCCGGAACGTCAACTTTAAGGCGTTCGTGATGCGAGTACCGAATTGCTTTCTGCCCCTCGTAATGGAAGAGGACTTTTGGCCGCAGGACGTGGTGTTCCGTCGCTTCCGCGGACAAGTGCCACAGGACAGCACAATGACAATAAGTGCAAAGTGAAGTGTTACTAACATAGTCTTAAGCCTTATCTACTAACACTACTTTGTATAAATGTTTTATATATGTTAGCTTGTAAGGTATATATCTATGGGCCATCAGATGCCTGAAATAAATGATTTATTATTATTATTATTACGCTAACGAGGCTTTAAAATAATTGGATTATTCTAGTTTGAGCCCAGGGGCTCCAAATGGAATTAAGTGCTCAATAAAAACAGGTTTTTAGAGCTCCCAATACACTACTTATGATCACTACGCTACTACCATCACGCTTGTGACCACGACGCTAATGAGACTTTGAAAGAAATTGGATCAAATGGGAATAAAAAGGAGCTCTAAGAATATATGCTCAAACAGGAATACTCCAAAAAATTTAACAATATTATTGTCATCACAAAACATATTATTATCATCACGTATGAATCGAAAGCTAGGAAATTTATAAATAATCAAGAAATAAGGATACATATTCAAAATCTCTATACACATTGTCCGTCATTGGTCACGACTCGGCGAGATGCCCACGATTCCTAAACGACACCGTGATATTTGTATGTATAGAATATTTTATTGTACGGGAAATAATAATATTATGAGCATCTTAGCATCTTATAAGATGCCTAGCATTTGTTAATTCCAATAAAAATGAACTACATAGAGAGGTAAGTTTTAAGAGAGGTAGGGCACAGCCATTTATGGCTCAAATCTGGAGCAGCCCATCTGGGGAAGTACCTCCCCACCTTACAGAAAACTGCAGCCAGATAACACACTTTATTATGTGTTCTGTTCCTGCAGTGAGTAAGGTCGCCAGAGCTCCTAAGGATGCGCGGCGCTGGCAGTAAGAGGAATATTCCCTCAAACTGTCGGCGCAGTGAATCCGCCATAAACCTCTAAAAGGTTTTTAGGATCGGCAACGCGCGAGTAATACCCCTGGAGTTGCAAGCGTCCATAGGCTATGGTAACCGCTTACCATCAGGCGGGCCGTATGCTTGTTTGCCACCTTAGTGGTATAAAAAAAAACATAGGTACCACATTTTGTAAGTTTAATTGAACTATTTTTGTAGATATTATTACCACACACCTGTATTCCTTGAAGGGAGTTAGCGAGTCAGTTATTATTAGCGTTTTTGACACATGTTAAAGGAAGTCATCGAAGTCGGCCCAAATGATGTACCGAAGGTACACTTATTGGAAAAAATACCCTGTATTACGCATTTTTTGGGATGAGAAAAAAAACTTTTAATTTGAGATAAATCACGCCATTTTGGCACACTATTATCTGTTTCGTAATGATTTCATAGTAAAAACTGTCAGTGTCAGTTTCGGAATATCAAACGCACGCCATTACGGCAGATTACTATCACTTTCACAGTGATTTCATGGTAAAACCTATCAACTTGACAGCTGTCATGTACCTACGGTAAAAATTTGGGCTAAGTTGTATGGGCTTTTGATGACCTTCTTTATTAAAGTTATTATTCGGGCTCTATTTTTGGTCATCTTTCTTTTAAAGCTATAAAAAATTATGTCAGTCAAAAAGCCTCTGGTGATTATAGGTAAATCCTGTGTAACAGGTCACCAGACTATCCTCAAAAGGGACTAGTATCCTTTACGCCTTTGGGAGTCCATAATCCATAATATTGATATCATAACATAAGTACATTTTATAGAGAAACCAGTACCACGTCTAAGAGAGAGAGTTGTAAGCACCATTTCCCTGCTAGCTATGTAGTACATACATCAGGTACAAGTTCAGAATATCAGTGCCCTACGGTTCAGTTCAGGATAGTGAAATCATAATATAACTGTGAGGCATTCGCGTTAGAACTACTATGAAATACTTTGGCCGACATAGAGCGTTGAATTTTTAGATGCGGCATAATTTGTATCGATATTTGGTTCGATGTATACTGTTAGCGTTGACTACTGAAAAAAAATATTAGCTATTTTTTATAGGTTAACATAAAAAATATCAAATATTCTTATACCTAATATAATATGTTAACCTATTATAGGTTAACATAAAATATACCTAATATTTTTTTTCTTACCGTATAAGGGTTTTGTGAGTGGGTACTTTAGAACTATTTTACTTATTGATAGTTTTAGTGACAATATCCGCATTGTTTCCTATGATTAGAGATACTTGTAGCTAAAAAGCAAATTTTAACATATATCAATAAATCATCCAAAAAATACAAGTAATCAAACTTAATAAAAATTTTTAATAATCAATTATTAATTATTATTAACTAGCATTTGGAATTTCCCCCCCGTTTTTGCAACATTTTTAAATTGTTACTAGCGTGATAATAATGCCTTTCTCGATAAATGGGCTATCTAACACTGAAATAATTTTTCAAATCAGACCAGTAGTTCCTGAGATTAACGCGTTCAACCAAACAAACAAACTCTTCAGCTTTATAATATCTATACTAATATTATAAAGAGGAAAGATTTACTGATTTCTGACACTTACGCGAATACTAGACATTGAAATAAAACTACTTTTTACGAAAAGCTGTAAAGGGTCCGAAACGTCGGGATTAAAATAATATCAATATAACGCGATAAAATCCGTAAAAAGTAGTTCTATTTCAAGAGGAAAGATTTGTTTGTTTGTTTGTTTGTAATGAATAGGCTCCGAAACTACTGGACCGATTTCAAAAATTCTTTCACCTTTGGAAAGCTACATTATCCCCGAGTAACATAGGCTATATATCATCACGCTACGACTAATAGGAGCGGAGTAGTAATGAAAAATGATGCAAAAACGGGGAAAAAAAATTATAAGACCACGCGGGCGAAGCCGCTGGCGGGAAGCTAGTTACTAATAAGTATAAGATTATAAGATATAGATATAGATTATAAGATAGAGAGATAAGAGTATAAGATTTGCACATAGAAAAGCCCAACAACACTGCCTGACTCAGGAATACTTTTCCAATGAGACATTCATAGTTTTCTACTTGTATAAAATTATAAATCAACGATAATTCTAGAAATCTTATAAACAGCCGTATCTACAGCTTCGTAGGCCCGCCAACCGCTAGACATACATTATCAATAACATACTACGGTGTACCTGTTTAAACCGCATTGTGAGACAAAATATTAAATTTTCATCTAAAGCTTTCCGCCATATATCGTATGGACGACAGGTCCCACGGTGTTTTGCGATCACGACCACATTTTTGCCATAAACAATAGTATTACAACTTAAGTCTGTTTGTTTGCGGAAATATTAATAGAGGTATCTTGGTTTAATATTGTTTGAGTTAAGGATATCTGCTGAGAGCCGCAATAGTCTGATTCGCAGGCTGTGCTAAGTTTTATTAGTCGTGTTAAGTCGTGTAAGTTAAGTTTTAGTAGCAATATGGAATTTGCTTGCATCTTGAATTTAAAGATGACGACGTCTGTGGTCTAGTGGTTCGAGTATCGGACTGCTGATCACGAGGTCGTGGGTTCGATTCCCACAGGACACAAACATTTACTGTGATGAATTTAAGTGTTTGTATTTGTCTGGGTGTTTCCTATGTATTATTAGTACGTATTTACAAAAAAAAGTATATAAGTATCATATCAATTGTCTAGTACCCATAGTACAAGCTCTGCTTAGTTTGGGACTAGATGGTGCTGTGTAAAAAATATCACAGGATATTTAAATAAAACTTTCTAGGGTGAAAAAAGCGACAGGATTTTTTCTAATAAGTACAGCTTGCATCACAAAAACTGTATCCGTTGATATAATAATTGCAAACAATTACGAGCGAGTTCGCGTGTTTATCTAGTGTGGGAAACAATAAACATTGTGGCACAATGAGCCACGATTTGGATCGCTTATGAATTATGATGGACAAATGACAGCATGGTAAGGAAGGCTACGTTAGTAATTTGTGCATGTTTGTATGTAACACGCGACTTCCTCGGAAATTAAAACGGTATTTGACGTTTGTAATTAGTGGTTATTTGAGTAAGGTACTGTTTGTGTGTTGATTGATTTGTTCTTAGTGTGGTAGGGCTGAAATGAACCAGTTTTGAGTTGCTTATTGATATATTTCGTATTGGTGTCTTTGGATAATCTCTGTGGTCTAGTGGTTCGAGTAATTCCCTCAAGCACACAAATATATATGTGATAAACATAAATGTTTGTGTTTGTCTGGGTGTGTCTTATATATTCATAAGTATGGATGAACAAAAAATGTGTTATATAAATTATCTAGTACCCATAGCACAAATTCTACTTACTTTGGGTCTAGATTGCGTTGCGTATAATGGCTCAAAAAAAATTCTGTCAGTAAAAAAATATCACCACAGTTTACTATTACTAATGACTATGCTATTTAAGGTGGAATCAATTGAAAAATAACTTGTTAAGAAATTTTCCTAAAATAACGATAAGAAGAGAAGCTAAATTATACCTCACTGACATAATTATGATAGGGCCTTATTATTAAAATAGAACTCTAAAAATGACTTAAGAAAAATTTTAATGGGTACCAAGTACGATGGACTCAACACACCATAACAACACTATAAAAATATCACCCAATAAAACAATCTACATTTTATGACGTCACTTATTAACGCCATAACGATTTTCAAATTAAAAACCGTTCGGGCATCTTCGGGCAACCGAATATTAACGAAGTGTACTGTCAAGTTCAAATGGAGATTTAATTATCTATGATTTTGGTATCAAAGATAAGGTCAAGGCTTTCCTTGACCTTATCTTACGCCCTCAGCTCTGTAGCTGAGGAGGGGAAAACACGGAATCCCGACTCCACCATCAGTAGGTAGAAAAACAGACAGACAAGATATATTTCATTACATTTATTACTTAAAATAACATCACGCCTATATATTTGGGTCCTGCAGTGACCCTATTGCCATTCATCGGGTGGAAAAGCAAACTTCAAGCTACTACTAAGAAATTCATAGAAATATCCCAAATAACATTGCTCTACATGTAATACGAACCCCGACCCTGTAGCTAAGGACTTATCAATGCAGATTTTTCTTTCTGCGTATTCGCCCTAAGCATTTCCTCAATATATTGGAATCAAATTAATGTCTATATAGGTACACATTAAATTGATTATGAAATTAATATGCTTCTCAAAGTGTTCGTTTAAAGTAAATGTACTAATTAGTCTTTATCATTATTTTCTAACCAGTAACAAACGATTAGCTTATCTAAATCGCCCATATTCCGTTTCCGGAATCACTAAAAATCATCATAAATAGTACCTAATTACTTGTTTCTTAAAGGCCACACCCACGCATAGGAAGTGTTAGTACTATTATTATAGTCTGCGCGGAACTAGTTGGCCGCGCCTTAGGTAATGCCATTTTATTTTTGACCTTCCTGGCTAACATGCGCACCACGACAAAATTTTATCTACTCTTTTGTCTTGCTCTTTCTTATGCGAAAACGAGACAAAAGCACGAGATAAGCGTCGAGAAAATTTTCTCAAGGGGCGCATGTTAGCCCGGCTTGAGTGAAACCTTGTCACGACGTTTGTGCGTCGATGTCCTTTCCACCTTGTAAACAGACAGATAGAAGAACATGCCGGCAGATTACGGACGCAAATTATTACAGTATTTGCCTAACCCTTTGGAAAATAGGCGTGATGATACATTCTACCTCCCAAGAGACTAAAAGTAAATAAACATTTATTCACAACATTAGTATCATTGAGTATGTAAAACATGCGTACACTTAAACTCTTTGCAATACTATAACAACGTAAAAGAGATTATTATGACAGCCCACAATAAGGATAAAATATTGCTTTGCTACAACCCTAAAAACAATCACACCAAAATTTATAAACCTTAACATACAAGAGATAAAGTTGAAAATTTACCAGCAAACAGTATAGGGATGGTAGAATATGGTTGCCACAATATTGGCGGCATAGGCCAACATTGCATGAATGATGTTTGCAATAATTTAAAGCTTGCAAAATGACAAGTTAAGTAAGCGTATTGTGCTACTGATGTTGTACTACGGATAATCCCAATTAATTGTGATATGTATCGGAAATTAAAAATAGCTAGTTATAATCTTGAGTAAGCTTTGTACGTATCATTATTTTAATTGCACGTCAATCATATTGATAAATGTTTAACGCTTGATGTAGGCTTTATATGAGCTTCACTATTTAAATAAAACAATACTACATACTTTGTCTTATTGCTCTTTAGCGTACTGGTCCTAAGCGCGACTTGTCCAATTCCCAGGTTGAGCAGTATCATTGGGTTTTTCCATAAAATCCTTAGTAGCAGCTCGGAGTTTGATATTTGTGCCTAGATAGTGGCAATAGGCTCACCCTTTATTAGCAGTTATTTCTTATTCTTAAATCGGGGCAGTTAATTTCCAGTCTTCCTATAACAGTGAAAAAAATGTGATGTAAGCCAAGGTTCTAAAGTCACAATAATGCTCTTCATCAGACCGGCATATCATCATCCTGAGGGCCGGATGATATTGTGAGGGCAGTAGGGAATCACTGGGCACGACTTGCCTAAGATCAACAACAGTGACAGAATAGAGAAGAGCCTCTTACTCAGCAGTGGATGTTACCGGCTGGATAGATAGATATATATGAGTTACGAGTAGATAGATATAGGCTCTGTTAGGTTTCCCTTTCTGAGACTAGTTCATCATCATCATTATCATCTACCTGCCCTTGTTCCAATTTATTTGGGGTCGGCGCAACCTATTCTTTTCTTCCACTCATCCCTGTTAGCCGTCATCTGCTTATTCAATCCCATTTCCATCATATCGACTTTAACACAATCCATCCATCTTTTCTTTGGCCTTTCTCTATCCTCTACCCTTATATTCCTCTATCTGTGACTATCTAGATAATATAATTCTATTTTGGTAATACTTTTTTTACTAGTGTAATCTACTGTACTACATTTAACGACCCACCATTACCGATATTTACTTTTTATTTCATAATAGGTATCATTACCATCATTGATTTTTTCGCCTCACAACAATTGCGTTTATAGTTAACTTTAATGGCATCACGCATTGACAAAGGCTGTGTCGATAACCGCCGATTAAATTATACATAATAACACCAACTACGGTCAATTGTCTCGAAAAATCTTAAGGAAAACACATAAAAACCAATTTGAGGCTTCGGAGAGAAAAAAAAGGAAAAATTCATTTATTTCTTACGATTGTCGGCTATAAGATTACTGTACCGACGTACCACGGTTTCCGCCACTATAACAACCTCTAGCAGCTTTCAACACCACCAACAACCGCCCGACACTGTGCTCCGACCCGTAAGATAATTCTCTCACTCCGAAAGCAAAAGAGACACGGTGTTCATAAATGGAATACCACCTAATGATAGTCCGGGTTGCGGTTAGACCATTATTAATTCTATCTCGCTCGCACTTGAATAACGGTCGTAAATTAAGGTGAGAGGGGTAATCAGAGATCCGAGGCTACGTGATCTCCATTACAGTCTGCTGATGCATTTTGGATTCTTTTGTTCTTTTTTTCTGGTTTTTAGATTAGTTATACGTGGTTAAGCGAGATTACAAGCCCTAGAAACAATTGTTGGATATTTTTGGAGATTTGCTAGACACGTGTTGCGCCGTGAGAATCAACGTACTTATGAAGAATTGTAACTAAATATGTATATTTGGAGATTTATTTCTATTGTTGGATAGGAACATTACCGTATTCTTTAACTATGAAGAACTTATGTTTAGTAACAAGTCATAAGCAGAGACAACCAATCAAGTCATCACTTTTTCACATAACAACAAAATTCCATCACGCCTGTATTCCCCGAAAGGTGTACTAAAGTACACCCACACGCGGCTGGTATGATTAGGTACCATGCAAAAATGGTCGATCCGATTGAAACACTTAAAATTTCATAAAAAAACACTGCCCGACTTTTTATTGTGTAGAGGCAAATTGGACTCATGCAGACTAAAAACCGCATTGCCATTACTTGCCCTATTCCTCATGGCCGGGATTAGGAACATTCATTGACGACCATGAGGGAAACACAGCCCAACTTAGGAACGTAGGTAATAATTAAACAACCAATCGTTCGTACACGGCCAGTCAAAAGTACAAACAAAACATTGTTTCATAATGTATTCAATTGTAACAAAACAAAGTTGAATCTGATTGAAGTTACACCTGGTTGTATCCAGTGGTCCTTGACACTCATTAAGCTAATATAAAACAGGTAACACCTACAACACAAGCTAGATAAGTGGCCTATCTAAGCTAACAAACGACGACAAAGTAGCCGTACAATTTGAATACTGTTGTGAAATAAATGATTGAGTAGTTTAGCAAGATTGATTTATATCTGTAATTAACGCGATTTAATGTTGTGATGAAGGCATTACTTCTTAATATCAGGATTGATTGAATCAGTTTCTACGAGAAACGATCTTACTAAAAGGCGAAAATGTTTGTTTCTCTTTCACGCCTAAACGGCTGAACTGATTTGGCTGAAATTTAGAATGGTGATGGTTTATACCTTGAATAAGGACATAGGCTACATTTTAATCCCGAAAAATTCAAAGCTCCTACGGAAAACGGGTTCAAAGTTAAGCTAGGGTTTAAATAAAAATGAAAATGTACTGGGACATTTTACGCAGCACCATTTAATCCCAAACTAAGCAGAGCTCATACTATGGATACTAAATGAACATAATACTTTTTTTTTGTATACATAAGGTATTTATATTCATGTCAGTGTTTGACATGAACATAAATACTTATATTTATCACATAAATATTTGTATCCTATGAGAATCGAACTTAAAATCTCGTGTACAGTTCTAGTCGGTCATACGGACCACAGACGTTGTCAAAGCTAAGGTAAGTTGTTTAAAGTTAGTGACAGACAGTTTGAGGTAATAATAATTATATCAGCGAACGTACAATACTTAGCAACTTAGTCGGGAAATAAGTTATGTATATGCAAGTCTAGACCTCGTAGCGACCCAATCAATCTTAAACTATAATAGAACAATAGCCTAATATCAATATAATGTCCGTGAACTGTCGGGAAGACCAATGTGTGAGCCACTTAAAAATTCTGGTCAACGTGTTGAAATACCATGAGAATAGGTTTTTAGAATACTAATACCTGATTATTTTGACTATCATGTACAGTTAGCATCAAAAATATCTACGCACAAACTGTTTATAATGAATTTTATTGAAAAACTACTTACATACAGTTAAAAGTTAAAATAATAAATAAATAAATATCCTGGGACATTTTACACAGCACCATCTAGTCCCAAACTAAGCAGAGTTTGTACTATGGGTACTAGATAATGGATATAATACTTATACATACTTTTTGTAAATAAATACTTATAATACATAGGAAACACCCAGACAAACACAAACATTTATATTCATCACATAAATATTTGTGTCTTGTGGGAATCGAACCCACGACCTCGTGATCAGCAGTCCGGTACTCGAACCACTAGACCACAGACGTCACGTCAAATAATTTGTTCAATATAAAATACTACTAAGTCGCGCTTTTCAGGCGATTTTTTTTTTAAACAGCCCCCAAAACAACTGCTCTTTACCGTCCCCTATTGGTTTTTCTGGGTACAATAAGCGGGGCTACTAAATCCCAAAAAGTTTTTGTTAAAGTTACATACAACCTTTTTTCTAGAGAAAGTAAATATAGCCCTAGGGAAATACAGTTTCAGAATGAACACAGTCAAATAATTGTAACATGAATTTTACTCAGTTTTTAAGAACGCTTTCTTTCCGATATAAATATATCTGACTGACTGATGCTGACTGTACCTTCGGCATGTTTAGACAAGTTATTCTAGGGTTTTACCGAAATTCTGACATGTTCTCAATAGGATCAACGTAAAATACTTCACGTAGGTAATGAAAGCGAAAGGTGAGTGAGAAGTCCTGCCAGGCTAACATGCGCGCCACGACAAAATTTTGTCTACTCTTTTGTCTCGCTCTTTCTTGTGCGAAAACGAAACAAAAGCACGACATAAGCGTAGACAAAATGTTCTTGCGGCGTGCATGTTAGCCCGGCTGGTCAGTTCATCAGCTGATTTCTTTTTAATCCGTAATGCGAATGAGTTGTTGGTGTTAAGTTGGTGCATATGACATTATTTTATGGTTTCCCATGATGTATTTTCTGCAGTTTATTTATGTAAATCAAATGTTTCATGAATGGATACATTGGTAAGTAATTGTTACGAGCTGGGGTTCAGTACCTCAACCATGAGTTCTATCGAATGGCTCTCGATAGGTTTTTTACGTATCGAAACGCTGTAATCTCATAGCAGATTTTAGTTCCTTACGTAATCGCTAGAGGCGCTGCGAAGGTTTTCCATACAAATATTTTACGGCGTCGCTAGCGAGTCTAGTGAGAAAAACTCATGGTCGAGGCACAGAGATAAATTAATTACACTTTATTCTCGAATCTTCGTAAACCATCGCCGTGCTTCTAATAGTTACTCGGCGTAACATTATAAAAGAATAATGACATTATTCTGACAATACTTAGTACTAATTTTACTGCCTCCTTTAGCTCCCCATTAAATTAGTTGTCAGATAATTTAGCGACAGAATATAGCGCGATAATTTAGCATTTGATGGCGGCTATCCACAAATTGTGAAACAAGCCCTTAAAGAACTTAATTTCTTGAAGTAGTACTCCATTGATTGATCTCGTATTAAGCATTTGAGCAAAGAAGGTTTTCGGTTATCAAACCATTAAAAGTTGAATATTACGAAACTTTTACGAAACGACCCTACGTTTTAAGTTGAATATTCGAAACTTACGAAACGACCCTACGTGAGGTTACAGAGTGTAATGGTAATCGCAACCATTGGCATCCGACCACACCCGGCTCATAAGATACCGTGTTCGATCAATTGCGATGCGTATGCGCAACGCTAATAAAGCTTGGTGCACATGAAACTCGGTACGCGGTCGGCATGTTATTGAAGTGAACAAAAATCATGGAACCCCCTTTAGGAGAAAATCATGTGACTGTACTTTCAAAACTTCTCTAGGCGCTTTCTTCTGTCTTTCTTCTTTTAGTTTTCACTTCTATCGGCAGTCCCCAAAGACTGCCCTTATCTTTTTTTCTTACGCTTAATTTAACAATTTTCTTTACACAACAAGCCCATACATTTCATCGTCATACTTATAAGCTTTTTCTAGCTATTTCTAGAAGGATTAGGTGGACGTGTATTAAATATGTACACCCAAAATACGCCGGTATTAGGTCCATGAAATAGGGGGTGAGTTTATTACCATCAACACAACTCTAAACACCATGCTACTTCTCCTAGCACGGACGAACTGTGGGTGAACTGTGGCTTCACACTTCTGCCTGTAGCGTAGCCTCTTCTTATTTTGCATATACCCATGTTAATCTTATACTCTTTTACTTATACTTTGATAATTTTTAAGAGAGGTAGGGCACAGCCATTTATGGCTCAAATCTGGACCAGCCCATCTGGGGAAGTACACCTACCGTACAGAAAACTGCAGCCAAATAACACACTTTATTGTGTGTTGTGTTCCTGCAGTGAGTTAGGTCGCCAGAGCTCCTTCTAAGGATGCGCTGCGCTGGCAGTAAGAGGAATATTCCCTCAAACTGTCGGCGCAGTGAATCCTCCATAAACCTCTAAGAGGTTTTTCGGGTCGGCAACGCGCGAGTGATACCCCTGGTGTTGCAAGCGTCCATAGGCTATGGTAACCGCTTACCATCAGGCGGGCCGTATGCTTGTTTGCCGCCTTAGTGGTATAAAAAAAACATACTATACTTTATTGTATTACATGTTAATCATGTTTACTTATTAAAATAAAATAATACTGTAATATTATTTTATTTTTCCTTTTCGGGGAAGTTGTAGCGTAGCCTATGTTCTAAGTTTGCATATACCTATGTATGTTACTCGTGTACTTAATACCAATAATTATTTTGAAATAAGGCAGTTATCCACTAGCAGTCAGAGCGTTTTATTCTTCTCCAATACCCAACCTTACATGCCTTCCTTGTCTAGAAATACAAGCGTGGTGACATATTGTATTGTAAGGTTTAAATTATACAATATTATATTACTCAGCCCATTTTCTTCGTATGCAGCAACGGTATCCCTTATGCTTATACCATAACACAATACATTTTCTTGGGAAACATAAAAAGTTATGACA
Organism: Acronicta psi; assembly: GCA_946251955.1. Lineage (NCBI taxonomy): Eukaryota > Metazoa > Arthropoda > Insecta > Lepidoptera > Noctuidae > Acronicta > Acronicta psi. The sequence goes on along the minus strand of OX276475.1, from coordinate 13,234,554 downwards.
TCGATGGAACTAGGTAAATTCTCTGTGTCATAACTTGACTGAAATTCCCGACTTAACCTTGGTCATAAAACTTCATAATATGTGTGTTAACTGCCTTATTGTTCTAAGCGGTCACAAACGCGGCAGCCGCGCGTGAGGTCCTAGGTTGGATTCTTTATTGAAAATTTTATTTTTTAATGAATATCGATTTTTCTATGAACTCGTAATAGTAGCTTGGTGATTTGGGTATATGTGCTCGGTTATAATACTTTGCTCGACCTGGGAATCGAACACAGGACCTCTGGACAAGGCATTTTATACTAGTTTACATAAAACCCTACTTAAGTCAAATAATAGCCCACACCCTCTCATAAAAATGACAAAAAAAATCATAACTAAACCACATCATGTGCAATTCGCTTTAATTAAAAAGGGGGTGGGGTTATTAAAATAATTACGCGCCGCCCCTTGTCCAATGAGCAGGCGCGGCGGTAGAACCACCCAATTAGGCGACCGACATGCCTGGATCATGTGCAAGCGCAGGACACGGTTTTTGCGCGGCAAAACATGGCGCTGATGACGTAACGTGCCGAAAGCTGTCGAGTGTTTTTGGGAATTGCGACGAATTACGAAAATGCTTTTTTTATTTCTTTGGAAATGTAAGAATTTGCGATACATTAACGTAGTCAAGCGTTATTGTATGGGTGAAACTTGGATGGAAATTGTATTTCATTATATCGATAATGCTGAGCTTTATTTTAATGTTTGATCCAACTCATTTCTGAACGAATTCATCGATGTCATCAATCCACTGTGATCACATGTACTCAGTGTCAAATTGCCTAGATTTTTTTTCAACTAGAATGTAAATAATATATGCATTTTGCAAGAGGACTTCAATATGACTAAACTAAACTAGCTCAATAATCCCACTACTGGGCACGTGTCTCCTCTCAGATTGAGTGAGTTTAGGCTTTAGTCCAACCACGCTTGTCTTGTACAATTGATTTAAATTGATATACATATTTATATTGTATAAAATGTATTTTCGATCATTTTAAATAAAAAAGAAACCCTGCAACCTCGAAAAACAACAAAAGCTTGTCTGATTACTTATAAATATTAAATATGAGTGAGTTTGGTTACATAGCATCGAGTTTCAGTGGTTTGCGGCGGCCCAAGGTGCATTCACATATCCCAATTACACTCCACCCTTATTTTTAGGTACTAAGGTGCATTTTAGAATGATTTTTTGTTTGTGGGTTGCAGGATTTATGTTGGTTTTTAAGTGTCGGCGCTGATATTGTCTTTCTTGAAGCGAATGTGCATTGACATGTAAGAGTTGGTAGGTGTGTAAACGCGGTGGGCCTTGAGTTATTTTCTTAAAATACCTTCGCAGAGTGTTGCGACACTGGTCGTAAGCCCTTTGATTAAAAAACTTTTTAATTAAAAATGTACTTACTTAAACACTGCTTAATTACAGCTTGCATTACTGCTCTAGGTGTGTCTATCATACAAGGACGTACAGTTCTTGCCAAACTTATTGTCGGGCTTGAAGTTGGCACGAGCAATTCAACTCAACCGTAAAAATCGGAGAGAGAAAAATATTGGATTAAGATGATTTAAAACGACAGCCTACGTCGTAGCTTTCGTTTTGCGGTAAAGAATAGAAGACTCCTGCAAAGATTAAGATCACGAGTGAATAATTTACTTCTAGGCAAGCGTGCTCCATCAGCAATCCAACCAATCAGCATCAAAACCGAAGAAGAATTGCGTCAAATTATAAGTCAACCTTACGTCTTTTTTATGTTGGAACACTGCATGACCAGCGACGCTTGCCTAGAGGTTATTTTTTCACTCAAAATCAAAATAGTTTTATTTTTCACATAGACCTTATGCAGGCACTTATGAAATGTCGAAATTAGGTGCAGGGTTCCAAATTAGTCGTTTCCTATGGAGAAGAATCGGCAAGAAACTCCATGGTTACTCTTTAAAATTTTGGTTTTTTACAGTGACATCTGATAAAATAGTTTAAGGATATACACAAGTATGAGAAAATAATCTAGAAACATTTACAAAATCTAATACAGAATACATTTTTAAGGAAATAAAATACAGCTAGGCTTGGAATATTTATGTCTAAAGAGTTTTCCCATTTACAAAACGTGAAGTTAGAAAAAATATATTATATAAAACAACTGGCAATACTTCACCAGGTATTGTCACTCGTGACCTTGAAGTCTTCTGCAAAGACTTCTAATCTCTACCGCTTTATGCGTATAGCATAACGTTTCGTACATCCTGGATTTCTTACTTAGAATTTTTCAGTAATTAAAAATTTAGAAAACCCCCGACACGAAATGTAATATGCCATTTTATGGTGGCGGCCATCTTGAATTTGAAATTTATTATAGTGTATAGTATTCTCCTAGTAAAGCCCTTCCATTTGATACCCATATTAATAATAATAAATAAATAATAATAAATATCTTTGGACATTTTACACAGCACCATCTAGTCCCAAACTAAGCAGAGCTTGTACTATGGGTACTAGACAATGGATATAATACTTATATACGTTTTTTTTTTTTTTGTAAATACATACTTATTATACATAGGAAACACCCAGACAAACACAAATACTTATATAAATCACATAAATATTTGTGTCCTGTGGGAATCGAACCCACGACCTCGTGATCAGCAGTCCGGTACTCGAACCACTAGACCACAGACGTCGTCAAATATTGAGGGAGTTGTGATAAAATATGTAATCCGTTATTTTGTAGCGGCGGCCATCTTGGGCAGATTTTCATCAAACATAGCTAAGAACACTCCCGACTAATACACCTTTCAAATAAAAAAAACAAAATCAAAATCGGTTCATCCGTTCGGGAGCTACGATGCCACAGACAGACACACACACACACACACACACACACAGACACGTCAAACTTATAACACCCCGTCGTTTTTGCGTCGGGGGTTAAAAAGTAATGACGTATAAATTAACTTCGTATCATATTTGCTTATCCCTCTCAAAACAATGCGTCGTACAGGGTTATAATCTTTAAACCAATACTCAATAATCAACGTCTGAAATAACGAGACGAATCGATTGAATCGATTCCCTCTAGATTCCGATCTCTTATCGATTACCCGCTGATCAGATCGCTCAATCGGTGGTCATTGTCAACGTTGTATCGATGTGACATCTCTCATACTTTCCCCATTCAAATTTCCACCTTATTACTTCCTTATACGGTGCTTACACTGTTGGGTACGAACACAAATTTAAGTTTCAATTGCGGTATTTAAATTTGTGTTGTATGTCATTGAGATAAGAGTTATGGAGAGTGATTAAGATAGATGGTGTTCTTGAACAAAACCTCTTTCGTATTGAGTATTACGTCCTTAATTAGTGTCATGTACTTGTCACATCAACGCCTTCGTTCGTTATTCATTAAAAAAAATGTTATGTATGTCGATATTTTTTTTGTAAGTGATTCAACTTTCGAGACGTTTAAATATTTTAAATCTGACTTTGAAAAATATGATTCATATATCAAATGAGATATTTTGCATAAGTCATTGTCAGTATTTATTAATATTGCTACCAGAAGAATCCCAGACTTATATTTTCTTAATTTAATATCGTTTTAAATTACACTACATCCTACATTTAGGCCTGTGTAGCTCATACTCACACAATGAAAATGATGAAGTAGAAAAATAAAATTCACATAAAATCTTTTTACATAAATTTTATTCCTCTCCCAGCTCCCTAAGGAGGTGGTGAAAGCGATAAACTTCTAAACAGTTAGCCACGCCCCCAACACAAGTACCACTGGCGGATATGACGATACAATCAATAGTACTAACCCGTAATATACCAGTTCTCGCCTATCGCGATGCTTGATGCCTGCCTACCTCCTCGATTTTAATAGCACGATAAACTTTATAGTCACCTTTTAATCAGCAATTTGCAGTTTAATATGAGATCATTGAAAGCTTAGATTGACAAAGAAAAGAAGATACAGTAGTTCCACTCAACTGCAATTCACTAATAATGTTACCGAGCAATTAAATCAAAATAGAGTCTACTTCTAGTGTAGCCGAATAGCTAGTTCGCCGTTTCACCCTATGATAATTTCAGCCCATGGGACGAAAGAATACTTTTCAATTGTATTATCATTTTCATTCATTGATTCGTCCCATCGATTTGATTCGATCCGACAGAATTTTTTATATTTGCTAAAAAGCATGGTATCAAAATACACAATATTAAATCCATAAAATATCTTTGGAAACTCTAGGTTAACCTCATTTTAATTTTGTTTAATCCGAGATTAATGATTGGACCATATTATATATAATGCGTTCAGAATATATGTTCAGAAAAGCAATAACGCCTACACTAGGGAATAATTTATAAGCCTGAGTGAAATTAGGTTTATTTGCTAGTACATTATAACTGCTTGCATCGATCCTGCACACATTCTGTTTCCACGTTAAACAAATATTTCGAATAATTCGGTTAGCTGTTTTAAGTCGACCTTCTGTGTACATTTTTCATTGCTGTATCGGTAAACGTTTTGATGATAAACTTGGTTTTATTAAGCTTGGTTTGATAATACTACATTACCATATTGAAGCATTGCAGCTCTCGATACATAGCCAGGGTCCGACTAGCCATATATAGTCAGGGTCCAGATTACCAGCCGGGCCCTAGCCTGCACGGGCCCCCAACGGGCCTGGCTTGCGGGCCGTTTCTGAACGGCGCGATCACCTTTTGAACTAATTAACCGATTTTGACGTGCTTACACGATTTTTGACATTGTTTAAGAGTTAAAAAAACTATATTTTTCCGATAGTATTCCATCTACCGCTAACCCTTCCCGGGCCCCGAGCTTTTGGGGAGGATGAGCCACCCGGGCCCTTCCAGCTCAGTCTGACCGTGTACTTACAAAGCTATGGTTTGTTTTCAAATAGAACCTGATTATGTCATCTACTCTCTACTAAAGCGATTAACAGGACCGGCCTATGTCCAGTACTTGACGGATATATCGAAGATAATAGGCTCGTCAATGGTATTTTGTATTCTGGTGCTAAATGGTCCTCCAAATGTGATGAAAGCGCAATAATCAAGAAATTATTGTTTGAGGGAAATACCTTCAATAATCCGAGTTTGGATTCTGGTACTTAGTTCTACCGTTTATAACATTTACGTGTGGCCAAGATTAGCCGTCATTCTTCAACCCAGCCTGCAAAGAGGATCTATATCATATCATATATCAAGGAGGTTTCAATAGCATAAAATGCATCCAATATACGTACTATCTTTTACTATCTGTCACTTTGACTTTGGACTTTTAAAAGCATCAGTATTAAATCTAATTGGTTTTGTCGTGCGAAAATTATCTGCAGTACTCGATACAAAGGAGGGTGATCATTACATCGAGAAAACATTCATAATCGGAAACGCAGGATTCATTTTAAGTAGATAACCTGGGTAAAAACTGAAAGCCTTAAACGAACCAAAGCCTATTGGACAAGAACTACGTACTCCGTTTTTATATGCCCTTAAATAGATAATTCTTACGCTCCATAAGAAATTACACCCAAGAATTGCAATAAGAACTAGAGCTAGGCTGATTTAAAGTAAGATTGGCAATGAAACCCATAAAAAGCATAATAAAACTTCATTAGACTGGAATCACAGAGTTTCCGCCATAAACTAATGAAATATATTATTTAAATGGTATATTTCGCGGAGCTTTCCTCTGTGCGGAAGCCGGCGAAATACGGTTAGAGCTATGTATTTTTTATTGGTCATTAATTTTTGTTGTCAGTTTTAGGGTAATCTGGTAGCATTATGAAGAACTCATTATATTTATATGCGTGTCCTATTATCTTATCAATATTAGGATCAAAAAGATGATGAATAAAATTTAAACTGATTTATTTGCAAAAACTGTAGTTAATTAATAATTACAGATGGTTTAATTTGATAAACACGTTGCTAGCACAAAGGTATTGTAGAATTTTACATAAATGATGTGAAGTGATTTACTATAAGGAAAGCCCAATTTTGAAATTTCAACTATAAGTTTTATAACTGGAATAACAGAATTTTGTAAAGGAAAGTTCAATGTGTTCAAGTGAAGAATGAAAAGTAAATTATGATCAAAAGCTACCAAAAACATTACAGATGTTTTTGGTAGCCATTTGGTAGCCAATAAATCATCCATTTAAAACTAATTCATTCCATACTCCATGAAATGACGAAAGAATCACCAAGCTTAAATGTCAAATTAGCCTATATAATCTTAAATACATTGCAGTCAATTGCATTAGCCAGTGAAACGCTTACGCAACGACCGCAAAGACGATTTTTAATAAGCTATTTAAAACTGGTTAAGTTGTTTGAAAGTGATGTATGGTGTCCACACTTGGCGTTAAAACTAGCTATAAATATACCTAGCTTGTATGGTATTTTATATGGGACACAAGGACCAAAAGTTAGGCTAACAAGTCTGCCAGCAAGTTCAAGACGGGATTATGGAATGATACATTTATGTAGCGGCACGCGTGTTGGCTTTCAAGATGAGAATAATAAATTGCTTCTCATTTATTATTATGTAATATTGTCTGTGAACACTTTACGAGTTGTTAAAAAAGTCTAATAAAAATAAGCGAAACCGCTGCGAGTGGGTGTTTAAAGCATTTTCAAGAACTTAACATAAACTTGTTACTATGTTAGAAGTATTCCGATAAAATAACCACCTACTGATATTGTTTTTGAGTTGATTTACATTATTACACCTACTGACCACACACTATCAGGCTGGTTGGACTGGTATTTTAAAAGCTTATTATTATTCATATACCTAGTTAAAATAATGGTGATTACTTGAACCTGCTCCTGGAAAAAGTTTAGTAATTTAGCATTGATGGGTAGGAACATAAAATGCCAGAAAATGTGTTTTTTTTACCGCCCAATAATCTTGACAAGAAAAAATGTTAGTCGTAAAGTTGTCTATCTTCTTCGTCTGTATGTCACATCGTTAGATGTAATTAACTTGTTGGGTCGATATCTCATGCAGGTGTCTCGTCACTCCCCGTAAGCTTTGCGCTAAATATCCACTACTACTTTAATAGAGTTCTATAAAAAACACAACCTGCGCGGGCGACGCTTTATGCGAACATTTTTGTTTAAGTCATGAACTCACAAATTGATCTATGCGATTAATCTTAATTTTTTAAATAGGAATATCATTTTATTCGAATGCTCCTCAATGACGGGTTAATTGCTGTATTATATTTCTACTAGCTTTCCGCCAGCGGCTTCACCCGCTATCCCGCGGGAACCATACATTTTACCGGGATAAAAAGTAGCCTATGTGCTATTCCAGACTATAATCTATCTCTGTCCCAAATTTCATCTAGATCTGTACAGTAGTTTTTGCTTGAAAGAGTAACAAACATCCATCCATCCATCCTCACAAACTTTCACATTTATAATATTAGTAGGACTTGAAAAATACTAGGTATACACATTTAGGAAAGATTCGAGATTCAAGATTATGAAAGGGGTAAAAACGGGTAAATAGGCCTTATTATTGTATTTTTTATTTATTATATTATGTTTTATTGAATGTTAAGGAAACCCATTAGTACGATCAAATAAGGTCTAAAGTCTATGGATGATGTGAGTATTTAGGTACAACGTGCAACATTTATCAACAAAAATCATAAACCTAAACGTTTGACAACTACCGAAAATTTCTGAACAAAAATTAAACACTGCTCGAATCGACTTTGTTATAAGTACTGAAGAACTCACGCTTCCAACCACTAAACCAATGAAAAGAGTATTTTTCTGTTTTTACGAGTTACTAAAGCCCTAAGACATTTTAAGGCCTAAGGCATAATGGCCTCAAAAACTCACAAGTACGTTTTAGAGTTAATAGTGGCAAGTAAATGCAAGTGTGAATTCATAACAAACGTTTATCACTTAGCAATCTTATTCAATTCTATGGATTCACAGACTTCGGACCGAAGGACCAATGATTATGGTCCTAAGTTTACAAGTTGGTAAGTGATTAACAAACTAAAGAAATATAATTTTGTTGCTGCTTAAACGATTATACCTGAGTTTTACACTTGTATACATTATTTAATGGCGGTTCTTTAGCCTTAAAACTTCTTGTACACCACCTTTAATGTAGAATTGACCAGCTCTGGGATAAGGAACTTTAATTCTATAAACATAACATAGTTCATTATAGATAACAACAATTAAACTACTTTCAACAATCGCACACCCAGAACGACACTGTATTATGTCGAAAAATATCAAAATCGAGTTATCTATGTAGTTAAATAGTAAAAAAATTGCCGCGCATACCAGTAAGACAGCCGTATTTATATCTACAAAAATGTCCAAGAGATGGCATGCTCTCTCTCTATTGTTGAAGACGCGCCGCCAGTGTCATACCGCGAACACAAAACCATTTCCAGTTGCAACCTGTCGGTCGTGGGGTCACCACGCAGATCTTTTGCGCAACAGTGAATTATTTCGTAATAATACGGTGTTGTTGAATGCCGTATAAGAATTCATCTGAATTATTTAGTTTTAATTCGGTGTTGGTGACTGTGGTGGTGTGTGCTTAAACGACGTGTTTGATACTATTTCAAAATAGTATTCTGTTGCTGACCAAGGTATGTTAGATTTTTTGTATTATTCCAAAATATTTCAGTATTGTTCGTAAAAGGTGAAAATCTGTGAAATAATACAGTATTGATAGTAGATATAAATTATGCTCTAGTTTTGTCAATACGCACAATAAAATAATTTCGGATATACTAAATCATTATTTACATTATAAATTAAAATAAATATATTTACAATTTATATTGTTTTTGTATTTACGTGTAGTTTGATATATTTTTTGAGATAGTGCATTATTGTTGAATTAATTGAATTTGTGGTTGTTATTTGGCAGATGATGAAGGGTCGTGGTCTCCTGTTAGTCCAAAGGGCCATAGAAGAAGTCACAGAAGAAACTACACCTTCTGTTCAACAAATTAGCATGGAAAAGGATGTCAAAATCACAAACGTTGCAGCATCAACCGATGAGACGTCAGCGGTGGTATCATCAGCCGATGAAGCATCACATAGGGAGGTACATGTTCCTGTTTTATCTGATCATAGCGATGAAGACGATTTTATAGATGACTCCGATACGGATCCTACTTTTATTGTGCCTGATAAACAAATATATCGGCCTCTTGTAATCCCTAGAAGAGTATCTTCTTCTTCCACCTCGTCTGACTCCAGCTCATCATCATCAAACTCTAGCAGCTCAAGCAGTTCATCTGATGATGAATCCAATATACCGGGTAATTCTACAGCAAATATTCAAGGGGATTATGATTCTACTCCGACAAACGCACCATCAACTTCATCAGCCATTAACAGTGCTCAATCAGCGAGCGAGCCCAAATTAAGTAAAAAGAGAGTACGAAACCCAGCTGGCTGGAAGTCTAAGATTGCTAAGACGTTGCGGAATAGCGGAAAATCTTATATTTCTTTAACAAACCCCACGAAACTGATATCTGAACGTCAAATTCGTCCACCTTGTACCGACAAATGCAGGTTAAAGTGCAAAACTAAAATTGACGAAATAGTAAGACAAGACATTTTTAAGCACTTTTGGGAGTTGGGCCATTTAGAGAGACAAAGGGAATACATAGTGAGGCATACACAAGAAATCAAACCGAAATATAGGTACCTCACGACGTCACCATCTCGAAAACTGAGGGCTTTGAATTCGGCTTACTACTTTGAAAAAGATAATAACAGGATTAGGGTATGCAAAGAGTTTTTTAAGGCTACGCTGAGCATTTGTGATAGATATATTAAAACAGCCCTTTTAAAGAAAACACATGATGGATTCATAGAACCTGATGCACGCGGGAAGCATGCTAATCATCGCAAAATAGACTCTGAAATAAAAGATAGTGTGATTGATTTCATAAATTCTATCCCCCGAATAGAATCTCATTATCTACGAGCTCAAACTACGAGAGAATATATTGCAAGTGATAAATGTTTGGCAGACTTATATCGAGATTACAAAATCCTCCGAGAGCAAAATAATTTAACTCCTGCGTCAGCTTCAACTTTCAGCAGAATATTCAACGAGGACTTCAATATTTCGTTTTATATTCCTAAGAAAGACCTATGCGACCTGTGTGAAAGTTATAAAAATGCCGATGATGCAGGCAAGGATAAACTCCGTGACGATTATAATAAACATATCAAAGAGAAAGAATTGTCGCGATTTGAAAAGGAGTTTGATAAAAACAGAAAAGATGTCGTTGTAGCAGTATACGACCTGCAGGCGGTCATGCAGGTTCCTAAAGGCCAGGTTTCGCTTTTCTTTTATAAATCTAGAATAAACTGTCTTAACTTCACTGTAAGTGATTTAAATGCAAGGGAAGTTGTGTGTTTCTTCTGGGATGAAACGGAAGCCAAGCGTGGTGCAGTTGAGATAGGAAGTTGTGTCCTCAAATACATTGAGATGGTACTGGAAAATAGTGTTCCTGATACTGACGTAGATATTATATTTTATAGTGATAATTGCTGTGGGCAGCAAAAAAACAAATACATATTATCCGTTTATGCTTACGCAGTTAATAATCTAAGAGTCAATTCTATAACCCATAAATTTTTAAACCGCGGTCATTCACAAAATGAAGGAGACAACGTGCACAGTGTAATAGAAAAACAAGTAAGAAGACATTTAAGATCTGGTCCTATTTATTGCCCACAGCAATATGCTACTTTAATTCGTTCTGCCAAAAAAACAGGAAAGCCTTATCTGTTAAAGGAGCTTACATACGATGATTTTTACGAACTTAAATTCCTCCAGGAAGCTTGGGGCAACAATTTCAATGTAGATGAGCACAATAATCAACTGAAATGGCATGATATAAAACAACTTCGCGTTGAAAAACAACATCCCTTAAATTTCTTTTATAAGACATCATTCGAAGAGACTGATTTTAAGAAGGTCTATGTACGAAATCGTTCAAGGCGCTACAAAGATCAAGGTTTTTATCCGTCGTTGGTTAAAGCATATTCAGAAAAACAACCTCTGGCTGAAAATAAAAAAAGAGATATTATGGAGTTAATTGAAAAAAATATAATTCCTACTAATTATGTTAATTCCTATTATAAGACTGCATTAAATTTAGAATAGCAGCACTGACTGACAGAAAAATTAAACGTTGGTTGAGTTCCTATGTTACTTATGAAAAAGTATTTTCTGTTTTATTAGATAAGTTAATAATTTTTATGAATAGTATAATAATTTTGTTATTTTTATTTTGAAGATGGTAACTACTATGGTATAAGTACCTAAATCTGTGATTATTGTATTGAATACAATTTTGGTGATTTATAATAATAAGACTACTCATAAAGACTGGTTATAGTAAGTAGGTACATTAATAATGGTACACCTATTAGTAAGTAGAAGCGAAGATAATAGTCTTTTAATAACAGTTATGTTTATAATATTTTTAATAGTTTTAATTCATAATAGTTGTTGGATTATAACTGTGTTGTATCCAACCAATGTGCCATTTTAGTTTTTTTTATTAACAGAAGTTTTTTGAAGATTTTTTGATTTCGTGATTTCCAATAGGGTTTATATTCCAAATATAAATACCTACTGCTTTAAGCAACATGTTGTGTTTTATTTCATTTTTATAGGTATATTCCTGAAAACAAAACAAATACGTTGTTATTGTATATTGAGTATCAATAAAAAAACAGTAGAATAATAGTGCATCATTTCAGAATCAATCAGTAAAAAGGAAGTATTTCGAATTAATTTTTTTTTATTTCGTTCAGTCTCGCCACAACAGTGAATTAAATAAAAAAAATATGTTTTCTGCTTTATCAACTCGTCTTGAATTTTTTCAACTATATAATACTGATGCGCATTGGATTCTTCATATGCAATGTTCACGATATTCGCAATAACTTTGACAGAACATGAGATAACAGTTTTTCGTCGATACTGAAAAATGAACTATTTTGACTTAGTGCAGTCTCGATCTGGGTGTGCGAATTATGAGTTTCAGGTTTTCCTCAAACTTAAATTAATAAAAATTAAAATAAACGGAAATCAATTTCATCTATTTGTATAATAAATTGTAGTTTATTATCGAGTTTATGATTTTGGAATTATTAATGTTTTGCATATGCAGGAAGTCAAAAGAAAGTATTGCATATCTATAATTAATAATAGAAATATGCATGTAGGTACCCACCCTATTAGTATGACTGACGGAACCACCGTTGGCGGAAATTGCCGTATGAATCAGAACTGCGCAGGCGCCAATAAAACCGTCTCTTAGTCGAACATCATAAAAAGTATCGTAAATGTTACAGTTAGATCTGTATAGATTTTGAAATAAATACCTTTTACTATTGATCGTAGAAAAGAAAAGTTGTTAAATTTTTTAGATAAGTATAATGATATCGTGGGTGATTCTCATATTATGAGACATAAAACTTTGGATATGTAGACTTATGTTGGAGTATAAAATGAAGTTGAAGCATAGAAAGTTGGCAGATTTAAAACTAGTCAAAGGGGTACAGAATTTTTTTATGGATAACGTGTCATTAATAGATCTTTTTGACGTCACCGATGACGTACAGACTGATAATGTGGAAGAGAAATTCCACAACGTAGAAGAAATTTCTTTGGCTAAGTCTGGTGTACTAAACCGGAGGACACAGGATCTTATTCGTGCTCTTGGTTATATTTTACTTTCACAAACAACTCATAAATCGCTTAGCTTGCGGAAATACGAAACACTTATCACAAGAAAACAAATAAAAAAGATTAATAAAAGAAAGCAAACTTTCCTATCATATTTTAGTCATGATGATGACTCCTGTGGATGATCCCGTAATGATTCCTGTGGATGATCCCGTAATGATTCCTGTGGATTTTTAAACGGACGATTCTAAAAGAACGACAAAGGCTATAAACCAAAATATACTGTTTCCGAAACAAGTTCGTTAACATCGGGTAAATTCCAGCTATAGGCGTAGGCATCTGTTTGATATGACTGATAACAATACAGCTTATAGTTAGTCTTACAAAAGGGCAACGTAATATTTTTTGCATCTGTCAACGTTACAAGACGCGTTTGAAATGAACGACGAACAAGGTACATTAGTTATTGGAGACATACACACGCAGGAAGTTTATGGTAATACTGTTATCAATTAAAATAATATCACCGTTAACGAATAGGATGTGCGAATTAAATGTGATTCGGAAATTAAGCTATAAGTACTTACACATTACGCATACATTTCTGTTACGACTAATTACTTCGAAGAGCTCAAACTATATTCGTTTCCGTACGCAATAGGCTCGGCCTGGGAACATAAAAACTACTTAAACTATACTGGCTGGAACATAAGAAATAAAAAAAAACACATAAGGCGTGCTACACACCTTCAAGCCGACGATTGCTTGATATAATTAGATTGGTGGATGAGAGAAATGTTATTGTCAATCGAAAATTATTTCGAGAATGAATGAACGAATGAACTATTTCAGTCCAAAAAAGCCTTTACGGATGAAAATACTGTAAAAAAGTGCTGGTATGCTGTATCCAAGAAAGTATCAACTAGCTGATGATTATTTTTAGGGTTCCGTACCTCAAAAGGAAAAAAGGAACCCTTATAGGATCACTTCGTTGTCCGTTTGTTCGCTGTTTAACATGATGATAACTATTATGCAACTCATATGCACACGAAAGAAAAATAATAATATAATATTCCATGTATGTGATATGTATCCAGCTTTCGCAATGTCTTAAAATTTGAATCAACACCGTAGTCAGGAACAAAGCTGCGGCACCTATACTTTAGTAGTTAACGGTTTGTTTGGCCAAGCGCAGTAGGGTAATAGTAATATTTATGTGTAATGGGTTGGTGCCGTAAAATGCTAGACGTAACTTAGTATATATTTTTTCATATATTACTCACAAAGAAATTTTATTAATTCTTTGAGTCATCGATCAAACTACTGGGTGTGTTACAGAAAAAAACTGAAACAATGGTTTAAACGCCTAGTCATGAGGCGTTGACTGACGTTTAAGAGGTCGTAAGTTCAACCCTACCTCTTACATTTACATGAATATTCATAGATATAGCACCGCTAGAAGATTTATCATAAATAACACAGGGTGAACTATTTCTCTGACCTTTAAAAATCGATTAGAAACTTTTTGGCGAAAAAATATAACATTTAAAAAAGAACATCTAGATTTGAATTTCCAAGCTTACCTACTTTAGTTGGTCAAGTCGGTTTGTCAGTTTAAAAATGGAACGCCATATTCAGTCCGTCTGAAGCCATCGTTACGTCAACAGAATTAAAATAAAGCACACTTATTGTCATACGCTCACCATGTACCACACCAGCCCACAGTCTAGCAATAACATAAACTTTGCAGATGAATCACAGCCAGCTATTTGTTTTGCGTATGCATCGTAAAGTCGACAGCGAACGTGTCCGTCATAAAGTCGGTCTAGGCAGGGGGTTTGATAAGCTGCACATTTGCATATTCCTCTGCGCTGTGGCGTGACGAGTGAACCGCCGACTGATAAATGTACAACCGTTTTTCATTACACATTATAATGTTAGATTGACAATTTATATTATTGCGTGGTTTTTGAATTGTTGACGGTTGACGCTGTTTATTATTACTTTAAGTATATCTGGCCATCTCGAACATAGAGAACTTGAGAATTTATATCTAAATAACTTAAAACTGAAGATGATGTCAAATCACTGAGCTCACAAGTGACTAAATTGTAAATAGGTAGATCTTAACTACACTATCCAATTATTAACAATTAAAAACCATTCATTGTACTATAAGAAAAGTACTGTTACGCTTAAGCCATAACTTCAAACCTTACTCAAGTAAAGCTGTCAATATTAACTAAAGGTCTGTAGCCAGCCTTACCGATATTACTCCTACTTATTAGGCTGTCGGATTCACGAGGCAAAGGTCAGAGAATCGACTGGATACTGACAATATAAACTGAAATCGCACTATTATCGTCACCGTCACAAGCTTTCCTTATGGCATCGATAGACTTATTTCAGGATTGTAGAAGCAAAATGTAGGGGAGCTTACGGTAGTTTGTCTGAAAATTACTATGGACGGGAAATTGTTCTTAGGGTTTGATATCAAGCCAATTACTGATGGATTATTATTTACGACGATGCGGTAATACACTACAGTATTGGAATTTGTAAGAACAAAATATAGGTACATAAAGTCCTGCAAACTAAGACATTTTGTACTTTTCGAGCAGTTTTGCTCATCATCATCATCCTCCGGCCCTTATCCCTATTCACTTGGGGTCGGCGCAGTATGTCTTTTTCTTCCATACATCTCTATTAGCAGTCATCTCGTCATTCAATTCCTTTGGGGTCATATCCTTTTTCACACAGTCCGTCAATCTTGTTTGGTCTTTGTCTTCTTGCAGTTTTGCTCAAGAACAGCTAATATTTTTTGACCATCGTCTGAAGACCAATGACTTCGGGGAATACAGGCGTGATGGTATGTTTTAAAAATGTTTAATCAAAGAAGGAGAAAAAAGGATATTCGTATATTAGTGTCAAAATTGTGATACTATTCCAAATAATTGTCCTGACCAAATCAATGACTGTTTTTCTACAAGAAAAAATCGAAGTCGCTTTTTTATTTCTTAACACAATACTCACCCACACAATAGCGTCACATAAAACTATCTGCGTCTGCGCAGCTTCGTCGACAGCCTTCATCGGTTATACCAGCTTAGCATTAAAAGGTGGCTGCATCCAGTGGGTAGATATTTATGAGTAATGTGCTTCTGAGGATTATCTGCCCCAATGACAGCTTCTGAGTGACCATGCTTCCTACTTTGGCTATTCTGAAGTATTGTTGTTTAGGAATAGTGTTATTTTGTAGATGGGTGCTGATTGGGTGAAGTTGTCTTGTTATTTACATAATATACATGCCTGTATTTCGCGAACGATTGGGCTGTAATGCTGTAGACACACAGTACCTATACCCGTGTTTAGTTTATAGAGCGCGACCTTTTTGCTATTAACCGTACAAAGTAGTGCCCCTACTTTGTTGTTTTTTAAGGATTTCGTCCCGGGTCATGGGTGCGTTTACAAACACAAATTCTCTCGATCAACACAATCACTCAGACAGCACGGGACAAATACAAAGATAATATTTTACCGTGAGTGTATCGAACCTGCGATATGCGACCCGTGTCGCAGAACCCGATAACTTGGGCACTAAGCTATTCGTCGTATGCCTTGGCCATTCTTTCTTATTAAATTAGACCTGGGGGTCGTATTATGCGTATTATGAAATTTTAGAGCCATCGTCGTTCCAGTGCTAGAGAGAGATGCTGCTATACAAGTTGGGTACTACCATCTCTTTTTTGTAACGTAACAATGATGGCCTTAGAACTTCACATTAAGACCCCTGGTTTCTTTTTAAAATCATATTTCTTCCCTGATCACTTATCTAAATAAATTATTACTAAATTTCTTACCGCTTGGCTTTGAGCCATAAATTTCGGCAACTATTCAGCAGAGCCTTATTATCTTACCTGTGAACAAAAGACACAAAATATTATTACAATCTACATTTTAATACATTATTCTTCTATAATGTAACACTATCTCATCTTTCTAGCCTTTTCCTAACCATTGGGCCCCTGAACCCAATGGTTACCTAGATAAGGTGCAATTTGACACTCAAATCGACAAACGAATAGAAACAAAATCTATGGAAATGACACAAGCTTTCGACAAAGAGCTGTCACTAATGTCATTTCCATAGATTTGTTTTTATTCGTTTGTCGATTCGAATGTCAAATTGCAACTTGTCTAGTCTAACCAGATGTGGCTGAATATCAGTATTGTACACGAAGCGACTGCTATCAGACCTACGCAAACCAATTTCTGAGCAATATAGATATTCTAAGGATGGACTGGTTGTCAAAAATATAAACTAAACAATTTTGCAGGTACTTTTTTACTAATATAAAAATTAAAAGAAACTTCATCCTTATATTATAATTTAAGTAAAGATAGTCATGTATCCTCTGCGCCTTAAACCGCCATCTTGAAAGCTGCGCGCACGCACGTGTTGATGAAGTTTTCGTGTCGAATTGAAGCGACTGCAATTTTCTTAAGCGACGACTCAACGGCATTTTAGCTTCTTTCGCAGTAATTTTTAAATGACCTTTGATTTTACATTTTGATGCGATTTTCTACGAATAAATATGATGAGTTTTCGATGTAAAGTATTAAGCATAAATATTCAAGGATGGGTAGGTATTTTAATAAAATTGATTTGATAAGTTACGAGTATTTTGTGAGTTCAAAACGCATGTTGGAAGGACGGAGGGATAAAGAAAGGCCAAAGAAAAGATGGATGGATTGTGTTAAGGTCAATATGATGGAAAAGGGAGTGAATGAGCAGGTGACGGCTAATAGAGATTGGAGGAAAAGGATAGGCTGCGCCGACCCCAAATAAATTGGGACAAGGGAGGAAGATGATAATTTTATGAGTTCAACAATCAGATTTCGTAAAATTTTACCTCTAACCTACATAATATGATGATTTTCGTTTTCTGTAATATTGGAAGGAGAATAGAGAGCGACGCCATTGTAATTAACCGGGCATAAAACTAACTCTAGGCTCCTAATGAGAATTGTTAATTAATATTGAGAATTATTGTCTTACAAAGAAAACAAAATTACTATAGTAGCTAAACCAAACCTATGTCAGTAAATGAAACCAGTCTTTACATAGGTACAGTTCTCGCCAAACTTATTGTCCGGGTTGAAGTTGGCGCTAGCTAACTTTAACCCGGCCGTAAAAATCGGAGAAAGAAAAATATTAGATTGTAATAAATAAAAACGAAAGCTCAAGTCGTAATCTGTCGTTTTAAATTATTCTAATCCAATATTTTTCTTTCTCCGATTTTTACGGCCGGGTTAAAGTTAGTTCGTGCCTACTTCAACCCGGACAATAAGTTTGGCGCAAACTGTATGTATATAAATTTCCATACAAATTAAAGTAATGAACTGACAATTAACTTGACTGTGGTGACTTTTGGTTTAAATTAATTATCAGTTCCTACTGTATATGGAGCTTGTAAGTATAATCCAAATATAATATATTTGTATTGTACTAAAGACTGCGGTTTTATATATTGTCATTACATTATATATTAGTGTCGTTTCCACCTTGTATAATTTAATTTGTTAATAATCTAGACCTATAAAAAATCTAAGTTAGAAATGCGTATGTCTAGACCTAGGACCTCGGCCAGCCCCAGTCCCTTCAATCTAAGTTATTCCTCGCCAAGTTACTTAATAATAACTTTACACTTATCTGTGCCGCATCTACGGGGTACAGCCAGCAAAAACATCAAGTCTCTATTTTATTTTGATTTATTAATAACTATAGCCATGTCCTGCGGTGTCACCGGCAACATCCACACATCCTGTCGCATTATTGTATAAATGAAAAATGTCGTGACAACTCCTTTTTAAAAGAGTGTCACATTCAACCAAACCGTTCACCGAGATCCACTGTATAACAAAAACAGTTTAACAACAGAAATGCTTGTTAAAGCGTATTTAAACCTGAACTTAAATAATCTACTTTATCCATGGGACAATATTTTTTAAAAGATAGACACAATTTTTTCAATGTATGTCTAGGTTAGGTACATGCATACTATTACAGTTGAGTATATTATTAATCCTAATATTTTTTATATACTAAAACTCATAATATTTCCAAGCAAATAACATTCATCATTTCTGCCGACCGTATTTATACGTCATACATATAAACCTTTTACGCCGACCGTACCGGCCCTTCCGCGCACCGTATCTAATTAATTTTCAAAGCAATGTACGCACGACAGCCCTGTCCATTACCAACGCTCCACTATGACCGTTTATTAATGAACTCTTTTGCTAACCGTACGTGTCAGAATATCGCGGAGTACCGTAACTTCTAAATGGTTCCTGAAGACAATATAGTTTGACCTATGTTACTTTATCGCTTCTAAAAGGCACTTTTTGAATATATCAATGTTACAATGTTATGCTGATGTGGGAAAATCTGCAGAAAATTGCCTTCGATGGAAAGATTTACTGCAGAAAATTGTACAAGTGATTTAAAACTCTGCAGAGCTACTTACGAATATATTGTCTGTGGTTCATCGTTCAAATGTAATTTACTGAATAAGAAATGTATTCTAATCCTAGATAATTCAACTCGAAGTATAAATTCTAATACAGTAATGTATTTATGATAAAAAATATTTTTTATTTAAATATATTCGATTTTAAGTAGCACTGCAGAGTTTAAATGCATTTGCAACACAATTCAATCAATGTCCATAATTAGTTGATTTAATTCATCCTTTAGTCAGACTATATCGTACTCAAGCTTCTTTTCCGAGAGGTAAGGCAATCATTTTGTCTTATATCTAACTGTTTACTGAATAAATTATTACCTATACAAAAAGATAAGTCAGGCATAGTCATATCGTCAGCCATAAAGGATTTTATTGGCTTTAAAAACTATAAAAAAAAACAAAGTCAATAAGACAACAATCTTTAAATTCATATATCGTCAATATGACTCTTATATACATATCTAAAAAAAACTTATAACCGAAACGTAAGTCACCACTTAAACAAGTCCACCATTGCGCTCATTTTACCCGATATTGTCAATCAAAAACCACCAACAATTTTAATTACATCAACAAAGTTGCAACAAAGTTTCCTGCGCACAATATCTCGCGCACAGCTCCCAGCTCCAAGATTATATGAATTAAGAAAATTACACCCCGCATCCTTGACATGGGGCAAAGAACAAAAATGAGTATCTTCATTATATATTGTGCGTTAGAATTATAGGATGGGGTTAGAAACTTGTATTTAATCATACATTTTTACGTTGCTATTGGAATCTGTATAATATAAAACGTGAATTTGTAATGGCTACTGACAAATTATCTTTAAAGAAGACACTGAGAAAGAAAAGACAATACCTATTAGGTACTTAAAAAAATCGTCGTTTTCCGCGGTCATTTTCAAGATGTTGAGTGATGTTGCTGTTTTGAGGCGAAGAGTGAACTTTCGTTTCTAATTATATCAAAGGATACTTTTTACCTTACTTACCTTTCTAAATCAGACAGAAATAATTCACTGAAGTTAAAATGTAATTTTAATGTACCAACATTAAGACTAAAGTTAACTTTATCCAGTGGTTAAGTTCTCTCCGCTACTTACATTTTTATAGTCACTACTCTTGTACTCGTAGTAGCTAATTGCAAAACTTACAATTAACCCACTGAGAAAGCCGGAGACAGAATAATTTATTATTAATTAAAGCTTCTTTGATCAAGATTATTAAAACCATATGAGTAGAATCGAGCTTGCAAATAATTTACACAATTTATAGCACATACTATGTAACTTAAATGTTTACTTTACAATTTAGTACTTAAAGTAAATTCTAGGTCGTAAAACAACTCTAAAACCAGCTTCATTTGCCTATATTTATGTAGCAGACATTAATTTTTGAATAAAACAATAAATTATAATCAATTTGCGGGTGTAAGAATTTTGTGACGCTATAAATTAAGTGGAAGTCTCTTAGTAACTGCATTGGATGTTTAGCAAAAACTGGCATTTCCATAAAAAAGCAGAATTTCAAATGAATTACGACTCAAAAAAGAATAAATTAAAAAAACAGTATGTTACAATTTTACGGCCAGCAACAAATTTGCATTCTATTTTTGCACGTAGGCATAACACGTTTTTAAATGGCAAGGTTATAAAAAATATTTTTAGTGAAACTGAAAATGTTATTTCAAAATTGTGGATGTGCATACAATTTAAAACCGCTTATAAAATATGAAATGTAATGGGTTGCCAGTCTACATATTATGACTGGCATTTTTTAAACGCATTTAAAAAAAAAGCAGTGATAGCCTAGGGGTATGACCAATGGATTGCCAAGTCAAAAGGTCTCGAGTTCGAATCTAAGGCATGCAAATCTGATTTTTCGAAATCATGTGCGTAATTATCACTCGCTTTAACGGTGAGGGAAAACATCATGAGGCAACCTGCATGCCTAAGAGATTTTCTCGACGGCGTGTGAAGTCTGCCAACCCGCATTAAGGTAGCGTGGTGGACTATAGCCTAATCCCTCTAATACTGAGAGGAGACCCGTGCCCAGCAGTGGGACAGTATATTGGTTACATATTATTTAAAAATTACGATATTTCAAATACAAAAGCTGTTTAAAAAATGTCATCTAAACCTCATTATGGTTTGTACTCCCATTCTGCTGCTTCATCGATATAAAACTATTGCGCTCAGTAAAAAATCTGTAATATTAATTTAATGGTGTTTTTATCAGTTCAATCGTCGATTTGTAAGTCAGAACAACGCACAGCTGTTAGTTAAGGGGAAGATTCATTGTTTTTTTTTAATTATAATATAATCTGTGTTTGTAATACTTTCTGTAATGAATGAGGAATTGAGGATAATATCATCATCAGTTAAAATATTTTCATGTTTATTTTTTACGTGTAAACAAGAAAATCGCATATTCAAGTATCAAAGATTGTCATGATAATTCTTTACAAAAAAGAACATGTGTAAAAAAAACTAATTAAATTATTTAAACAGCCTTCAGCGAAAGCAGGTTAAAGAAAAAAAATAAACAAATCAATTCATTACAACAAAAGGCGTAAACGTTACGTTGACGAAGCGTTTTTTAAAACATGCCTTTCGGACGCTCGCACGTCGCCTTAACATTCAAACGGAATTTTCTCATTGTGTAGTTATTGTAAAGAGTTTTTGTTACTCTTTTTTTGTTACCAAAACTATTTAGTACGTACACAAGGTCAAACACATGCAGATGATTTTGATCGATGGCATTACGTCTTGAACATCTACTGCTATTTTAAAAACCTTTTTTATATGGCAACATTAAAGCTTTTTAGAGTTACTAGCTCCGAAAATAAGGTCTGAACGTTTCTTTTATGGTTGTATTTTTTGTTTTGTTTGAGTGTCATTCATGTGTAAAAGATATTTTACTGTCTCAGTTATACAGTACAAGTATTCTATTTAATAGTTGTAAGCTTAATATCGCTGATACCAACACTTTTTTCTGCGTTCAAAATAATTATAAGTATAAAAAGTTCATCCGAATACAATAATCTTCAATATACGTTTGAATTCGCTCGATATTCCATGTCACTGACACAATATTAATGAGTTTTAATTTAAAATGAGACTCATTAGCTCTAAAAACAATTACCTAGAACATTTACCATCATTTCTTACCTTTTCTGTCTAGACGTATAAAAATTGCATGAATTGTAACAAATTAAAATTAATACTTTCATATTGAAATAAATGACTCCCATTAATTCACCGTAACGGAGTTTCTTGTCTAAATGATACTCATATTTTCTCATGCACATTATTATTCACACACACAAACTGATAAAATAGGCTTATTTTCATTAAAGTTTTTTTAATTAAGCGGATCGGCGACTCATTACTGTAATGCGACATTAACGCTTGCAGTTATTTGAAATTAGTAAAATCAGATAAAAGCTTGAATAGCCAGTTTATCACATTTTCAAAGAGCGATCATTCGCTTGCCGATCGCGTGCGCAACATGTGATAGCACATATTGATTAGGTTTATGAAGTTTAACCAAAGTAAGGAGTGCGTATAGCATAAGGATTTAATTTTCGTTACACATATCTTTTTTATAATCTTTACTTATTAAAACTATTAGGAGCTTTATTATAAGGCTCCGTATCAAGCTAATAGGTCTTGCTAATAGAAGCTATTGCTTTATAGTGGCCGCGTGATCATACTACTTTAATCGATTTTTAAGGTTAAGCAGTAGGTGGGTTTGGCCTTTATTCATTCAGCCCGTACTGTGTCTTGGATATAAGGTTAGGTTAGTTTACAATTGGGAAACTATTGTAATGACTCAATGCAGATAAAGGCGTAACCAAAAATAGAATATTTTGTTACCCAGATGTTGGTCAACAGAACATCATAATTCTTCTGATCTTACTATGGGGGCTGGTACAACCAGCAACACTTCGACCCAATGGGATCTTTTGTGTTGTCCCCATTACCGTATATTCCTTACTCTTTTAAGACGTGGTTCACGAAGGCGGTTAACCCACTGACAGGAAGGAACCTAAAATCTTCCGAACATCATAATTACTCAACATGCTAGTAAATAACTTAACGTTCCATTAAGTAGATACAGCATTGCCCATTTCATTTTATTTTAGTCCATTTCTGTCTTCTTTCCTGTCCCTATCTAGTTTAATTAAGGCTCCTTTACAACTCGAAGCGAATGTACAACTTAATTCACAAATACAGTTACTCTGAAAGACTTTCGTATCACGATTTCCTGCCCCCAATCAGTGTCGTTTGCACCAACATATTTATTTCCGAACCACGCTATATTTCACCGAACACTTGTATTATAGCAATCTTTAATCAGCACACCATAAGTTGCCTTTAATACTTTTAATTACGAAGCCCTACCCGCGATGGTAACGCGGTGATATTTTTTAAACTCGCTTTTTTCAAAACGAGAAACAAAATTATGAGGTGTCTCATTTAATGCATGTGCGAGTCGCCAAGAAATTACATTTTGTGTTTTTGGCATGAAAAATAAATTTAAAAGATTGTGCGTGATTTTTTAACTGTACTTCCATCTCCGTGACTATGTGTGAGATTAAAAAATTGGGCAACATTTTTTGATAAGTGAAATTGCAGAGTTCTTATTTTAAGTTGTTTTTTTCCTCTTATTAAGGAAGACCTAAATAATAAAATCCCGATTGTTTTTTTTACAAATTAAATAAAAATAACAGATAAAATTCTCAACCTGTTTAATTGATTTCCAAACTTAAAACTGCAGACTTTATAAGTAGGACTGCAGAGATTGTTTCTTCATTTTATTTACCAATACAACTTTATTGTCTCCTTGGGGTTAATCCCAGCAATAACCTGGGTGCCCTTGATGCACTTTATAATATAAACAAAAATAATTACAAGCCCTATCATCATCATCCGAGCATCGAACCTAATATTTTAGCATACAATAACAGTCGTTTCAATGTGAATAAAGGACATTGTTTAGCATTCCCGCCATTTTACTGTATTTACATATGACAAATAAGCATACAAATCACTGATACATCAAACTGCGCAGACGACGTTATTATTTCCTTTTAGAACGTTTCAATTTGACGTGTGCGCAGACGATCCAACCGGTGTTGTGTCTATTGCATCTGTCATCAGGAAACGGAGGACAATTTACTGAAATCGATCATGTCTTTGCAAAAATATCTATTGAAAATTCAACTTCTGGATTTCTTTTGAAAATAATGTTTTTTAAGCTTGAATTGAGCAATTATGGCGTAACCAATAAGATAAAGTTAGGTTTGTTCTTGAGCCTTCACAATGGTTGAAATTGAAATTATTAAGTCAACAAGTAATTATTAATAAACTAATTGGTTAATTATTAAGTTCTATTTCATTATTGGTTGTTTTATTTCATAATTTTTAGATTATTTTAAATATTTTTTTATTTATTTATTTATTTTATCTGAAAATAAAAATGATTGAATGAGGAATTAAAGTGTCAATGAAACTATTATTTGGCAGTGCAGGCAAAAAAATACACGGCAATTACTTAATTATGCATAAAACTAGTTTATGCATAAGACTTAGATTGCATAAGCATGTACAATATTTTTTGTCCGCTGTAATCTGTTGAAATATTATCATAAGTAATAACATTATTATAAATTTGAGGTCATCTAATGGTAGACGGGGTTTTTGTAAAGTGTCACTCAGTTAAACGACAAAAAATATTCAACATTATCGAAATGGCGACGGCCATTTTAATCCTTCTTTGTGTTTCGACTTTGATTAAATACATTGAACGAGCGGTTTTATTAAAAGAACGCTTTGAGTAGTCTTTAAAATTGCTTTCATCATTATTTGAAATAATACGCCGGTAATAAATAATATACCTTGAATTTTTTTTTACCGGACTTCTGATCACGAGGTCTTGGGCTCGATTCCCACAGGTAACTGGTGAACTTAAGTTTTTGTGTTTGTGTTTCCTATGAACCTACATATAATAAGTTTGTATTTTAAATACTAATATTATCCCTCTCATACTGAAAGGAGACCCGTGCCCAGCAGTGGGACAGTATATGGGTTAATTATTATTATTACTAATATTATAAAGTAATAGTGGTATAAAAAAGCCCAGAACAGAAAATCCTGGACAAAGTAAAGGAAGCTTTAGTCCAGTAAGCTTTAGCAGTATTGAAAATATTATAAAGAGGTAAAATTTTTGACTTTGGATCTTCAGGGTACTACGGGAACTTACTTACTATTATTTTGCTGACTTAGGTACACTTCGTAAAAGATCCTTTAGTTTTTTTTTATCATCAAAACAGGCAGACAGACAGCCACTTCAATTTTATGGTGGTGGTTATTCTAAACCTTACCTATTTACAAATTCATGTCAAAAGGCAGACGAATAATCGGTGCTTAAGCCTGTTTAACTCCGAAATATCTTCAACAATTAATTCCCACTGGAACTCAATTAATGAACGGTTATCTTAATTAAGCTTGTAACTTCTACACACCTTAATATTCGTGGGATGCTAACTTTGAAAGTAATATTCGTATCTATGACTAGAAGACCGGCACGAATAATTTTGACGTCGGTTATCGTAAAAGTCAAATTCAAAATCGCAAAAACAGCAATTTATTTTATACAAGCAGATCCCCGTGAGTTCGTCTGCGATATATTTAAAAATTACTTATTAGTAGTGTTGATCTTATGTAATGAGATATGATACCGTAGTTTTATCAAAATCTGTCTAACATTTTTATTACAATTAGACCATATAAATAGGTACTTTTGAAATGTTAAACTAGTTGCACGGTTCCAAAAAAAGTGGGTCTTATGGAGAAGAGTCGGCAAGAAACTCTTTTAACAAATATGTGTGGTTACAGTAACAATTGTTGTGAATAGGATAGGAATGAGGATGATGCAGCTTGATGTGTAGATGCAGAGATTAAAGAGAAGGTAAGTATTAGAATTGAAAATAGTTTAAATATAGATTCAAAGAAATAAGAGTTTTCCCTTTTTCGCACCAAATTTTAGACCACTTGTGTTTTTAAATTCCCATTCAAATTCAGATTCATATTTTTTTCATTTGAGAATATATTACGTGCTCAAAGAATTGGGTGCTTTAAAACTAGGTGCTCAAACAGAACTTTAAAAAAATAAACATGAACTTGATAAAATTAACAAAAATATACTATTGTCATTAGTTGAGCACAAATCTAAACTCCTAATAATTTCGAAAAACCCTAGGTGGAAATTAAACCCAGGACCTCTAGCGTAGCAGTCGCGCTTAGAAACGCTAAGCTAAATGAAGCAATTATAAATTCTATCTAGAAAATATAATATTCTACTCATTTAAAATATATTCTGACTACATCTCACACCATGACCAATTACAATATTTTTAAAGCGGCAAAAACTTCATTTTGAATAACAGTTATCTATTTTTTTTCTCATAAAACAATCTTAAAATTTCATATTCTTGATACCATAAAAACTTGTTTGCACTGCAGTGTAAAAAACTAAGAGTTTTGATGCTCGACAATGATCGGCTTCGTATAATATTATTTAGATACTGGCTATTGCCTGCGACTTCGTCTGTATGAAATACCTAGCTACTTTGTTCCAGACGAACTCTTACCACCAATGTAGGTCGATTTTTCAACAATGCTTAAACAATTGTTTATTTTATTCTTATCAAGTGCCTAAATATATATTTTTTATTGTTTTATCATTAATAATGATGGATTCCTATACAAACTTTCATTCCCTATTTTAGCCCCTTCAAGTCCTTTTTTGACACAAAAGACAAGACTGTTCTTCTACAAAGTCTTATCTATCTCTGTACCAAATTTCATCAAAATCGGAAAAATGAAACTAGGAAAAAGATGTACATATAAAAGAAGTTTCTCTTTCTAGAAACAATTTGACGATCAATCTTAATCTTCAACTAGATGAAGTACCTAACACATATTTTAACCGAATCATAAAGGAATCTAAAAAACTAAAACATAATAAAAAAATAACATAAACAACTTTATTTAAACGAAGTAATAAAATTAAAATATGGACTTGTAAAAGTGTTTTTAAAAGATGAAGAACATACATAACAGGTCAAAAATATTCACAGCATCTCCGTCAGCTAGTAGATCTAAAATCCTGGCAACATTGCCGTGGCTTTTCTATTTTCAGACCATATAACGTACCATCACGCCTATATTCCCCGAAGGTGTAGTCAGAGGCGTACTTATGTACACCCACATTTCGCCGATATGTTAAGGTCCCATGTAATAGGGGGCGAACCTATTGCCATCAACCGAGCTCAAATCCAGACTCCGAGCTGCTACTGGGAATTTCACAGAAAAACCCAACAAGACTTTGCTCGACCCGGGAATCTAACCCAGGACCTCTAGCGTAGCAGTCGCGCTTAGGACCACTAGACCTACGAGGCAATCTATTTTCAACCTTCACCTTTTTTATCAGTCCATCAGCTAACCCAGCAAACGCTGTCTTCATTTCTCAAAACATGTTCTACGAAGATCTGTGTCATTCAGAGTAGCTACATCAATGTCATGTCGGTGTTCAAAAAGGCTTTACAAAACGTACGATTGTCTCTAAGCAGAATAGCTTGAGATAGCACATTTGCGCCGCACACTGTGATACTGTATATCATCTGCCGGCGGCCACAGAGCAAGGAACCGTAGAAATGGGCAGAGGATTTTGTAAAATAAATATAATAAAATAAACAGTAAGAGAAGAGGGAATAAAGGTATTTTTTTAAGATGTTGTTGTTTTCAATTATATCATCTACATTTTTTTAAAGATGTTGTTAAAATTATGTGGTTTAAATTATGTCGATGTTTGAAAATAGATTTTTAATTAAAAAAAAATGATTCTAAATAAATGTAAAAATAAAACAAAAATGTGACGTTTCTTTGTTTCGGATTATAATTTATGTATAAATAAAACCGATGTTCTTAAATTAAATTACTAAAATAATGCCGTGCTACTGTCATTCAAAACATTATATTGATTAAAGCCGAATTGATTTATCATTTCGAGCAACAAAATCTGAATGATGTAGTTTGTCTGGTAAAACAGCTGTACGGCCCAGAATCCCAAGTAATTATCAGTCACTTAGTAACTCAGCACTTCAATTAATTGGACATTAATTACACCACTTCTGAATCAGTTAATCAGCCGTCAGGAAACTGCAACATCAATTAATCGATACCCTCATTATTACGAAAATAGAAGCGCTATTTCAAGTCCAATTAATACTGAACTCTATGTAAAAAAATACACATAATTCAAAAATGTCTAATAATTTATTATGGTGCGATAATTAATAGAAATCATTAATATATATTTCAATCTATGTTTTTTCGTTCGCTCTACGGCTATGTTGGTCTGTGGGAGAGGTCAACGCACCGACGGAATGCCGCCCCTCCTGCGTCCGCGCACCATAGAAACATAATTAGTGTTCTCATCTTATCCTCGCGAAGATGCTATCGATGCGTCGCTCATCCATTGAAGATTATGTACGCATTTTAATAAAGTTAAACCACAATTAAACTGCAATGTATTCGCGTTAAATGGAGGTAATTATTTTTATAGCAAATTTTATCTACTAGGTTGATTTGAGCGTTTAATTAATTAATATCTACTGTATAGGATTTTGTTATACCGTAATTTTCTGAGCTTGTGGCTAATTTGGTGATCAATAATGTTTGCCACGGTCCAGCCTTTGCATGGGTGACCATTCTTACTACATTACGACGCCTCCGTGCCTCATAGAGCACGTCGACCTGTCAAAACCGGGTTGTCATACAAACATATATGACAATTGGAAGCCCGAAAATCCTGACAACTAGTTTCTAGGATATTGACATCGTCCAGAATTCGGGATTCAGAGATCTGATGGCAATCGCATAATATTATAAAAATATTAATTCCCAATTACACTGGAAGCCGACCATGGTTTGGAAAAGTTTATGAGAATGATAATAGTATATTTCGGTTTCTTATAATTATGCAAATATTTAACTTATCAGATTTGTAATTAAAAGATCGTCAATTTAAATAACATGTTAATATGTAGAATAAAATTTATAAGTTTTAAATATTTTGGACAGTATTGCTAGTGTTGTTTTTTTAAACATTGCATTGTTGATGTAAGACATAAGTACACCCTTTATCGTAATGGTGTAATAGGGGTCGGATTGTAGTCACGACCTTTCGATTAGGAGTCCACATTCTGATTGATGCGTTGTTAAACCTTGTACTTTTATTTTCGCGCCAAGTTTTTGTATGTTGTTAGATAATTATGTTTTTTTATTTGTGTCGTAGAAGAATATTCCATGCTAGTCTAGTGATCGGTATGCGAAAAGGTCCAGGGTTCCATTCCTAGGTCCAGGAATGTGTTACTGAGTTTTTTTTGGTGAAATTCTCAGTAGAAGCTCGGAGTTTGCTTTTGCCCGGTAAATGACAAAAAGCTCGCCCCTATTACATGGGACCTAAGTATTATTCCACGCAGTATTGTATTAGGCAAAGGTCTCTGGGGCCTAACCCTTTGGAGAATAATTTTTTTTTATTCACTACAAATTACAAGTCCTACGCCGCGCTGCGTTTGTGTTCGAGTTAATCTTAAAAACGACTGTACGGCTTTTCATACGGTTCCCACGTCACTCTGAGTTTGTGTTTATTCGGACTAATCTCAAAAACTACTCTACAGAATTTCATACGGTTTCCACGAATAGAAAGAGGGCTTATGTAAAAAGTTTAAAAGCTTTAACTTAGTGCTACTCGTGCGAAGCTGGGGCGCGTCGCTAGTTTCAATAAAATGACTCACGAACTTTACAAGTCTGGCCAAACAAAAGTATAAAGTTATAAATTAAAACTGCCAAATAATATCCAATATCGAACGTATGTATTGCAAGTCACAAATCCGTGAAATATACTGCACTGCTCGCCACCATTTGTCATAAGCGTGAATAATCGTTCGGGGCGAGGACTGATAAATTATTTTTGGCACCGGGTTTAATTTGTTCAATGATGCATCGGTCAAAAATTATGAACCCTGAGAACACCCAAAGCGGCCGGGGATTGGATTAGGGACCTTACAGAAACAAGTATTTTAATTAATGAAAATGTAATAAAAACATTATGGTCGCTCATAATTGACATTTTGTTTTTTGACGTAGGTACTTCAAAAAAGAGGTTTTTATTAAGATTTTTTAGTGTTATCAGCACCAATTTTGACTTTTATTTTTTTGTGATCGAATTCTATTTCTCCTAAACATTTTTTTTAATAGGTAATGGTATAAAATATACACCAGAAAGAATAAGAGAAAGAAAAAGATTTCTGCTTAGCCTTTCGTTGGTACTGAGTTACAGACATGACAACAGACTAGCGTTGATCAATTATTAGTTTTTCGTTTCATGCAGTAGTTTTAATAAGTAGTTGCCAAGTCAAAGGTCTGGAGTTCGAATCCAAGGCACGCACCTCTGACTTTTCGAAATCATGTGCGTAATTATCACTCGCTTTAACGGTGAATGAAAACATCGTGAGGAAACCTGCATGCCTGAGAGATTTTCTCGGCGGCATGTGAAGTCTGCCAACCCGCATTAGGCTAGCGTGGTAGACTATAGCCTAATCCCTCTCATACTGAGAGGAGACCCGTGCCCAGCAGTGGGACAGTATATGGGTTGATTATTAGATATTATATATTAGTTTTAATAAATAATTTTAATTTTTCCATTGGATTTAGAAGCACTTTCTGACAAGCGCAGTGATATATTTTCGATAAATAATTTCTTTTATTTCATAACAAATGCTACGGGACCTTTACGAAATTCCTTTCACGGTTCCCCGGTTATTTATTAAACGGTTACTGCTAAAATGGTCATTTAATATCGTGGCCGATGACGTGTACGTTACCATATATCAACTACCAGATATGAAGTAAATACTCTTTGTTATCTTACCGGATCTCTATAGAAATTTACATGTACTGGAGGAGTAAGTAATAAGTATTGGAATTTACAAAGGATTATCTGGATTGGCGATGAGAGTTCTGAGTTCAATTTCCAAGTGAAGCTTAGAGATTTTTCTATGAAATTTTCAGTGTCACCTGTGATGTGCGCAAAGGTTCGCTTATCGTATTTATGGCATCTAAAGATATACAGATATACCGAATAACTCTGGGTATAAGTCCTGGGTTCGATTCTGAGGTGGAGCAGTGTGGGATTTTTTAATAATTTCTCAGTACCAGCTCGGAGTTTGGATTTGTGCCCGGTTAATGCTAACAGGCTGGTATTGGATAGGGGGAAGAATGGGAATAGGAATAAATAATTAAATGGAGAACCAAGAGAGGTAGGGCACAGCCATTTATGGCTCAAATGTGGAGCAGCCCATCTGGGGAAGTACCTCCATAAAACTGCAGCCAAATAACAAATTTTATTGTGTGCTGTGTTCCTGCAGTGCTGGCGAGTAAGGTTGCCAGAGCTCCTTCTAAGGAAGCACTGCTGGCAGCAAGAGGAATATTCCTTCAAACTGTCGGCGCAGTGAATCCTCCATAAACCTCCGAGTGGTTTTAGGGTCGGCAACGCGCGAGTGATACCCCTGGTGTTGTCAGCGTCCATGGGCTACGGTGACCGCTTACCATCAGGCGGGCCGTATGCTTGTTTGCCACTTTAGTGGTATACAAAAAAATGGATAGAGCACTTCCATCAGGAAAATTTTTGGATTGAAAATTTGATGTTAACAAATAAAAGATTTATATTTAAACATTAAATCAAAAACATCAAAATTGAAACAGCCACAAGACACTGCAAAACTCATTTGTTTCAAACAAAAAAACGTTGCTACTACAAATCACATGCGCCGGCGACGCTTGCGAACAATGCAAGCGGTTCAATTATGCGCAGGAGTTGCGAGCGCACGCGCGGGCTAGTGTCAGTGGCCGGCCGGAGACAGTTTTTATGTTCACACCCTGTTATGTACTGGGGTTATACTAAAATATTGTTATATTTATGTGAATCTATGTAGTTATGTACCAAGTAGACTGTTATGATGAGAATGTTTTAAATTAAACTTAACTAATTTAACTAGTTGTAGGTAAAATATTCTAATACCGCCAAACAAGCTTTGACAGGGTACTTTTATGCGGGTTTTTTTTTATGTTATTATAGACTTAGGCATTCACAAGCACACACAAAGCTGTACAAAGGTTTACATTCTTTTGACTTTCGTATTGCGTAACACCTTACAAAGGGGTACCTATTATAAGTTTTTTTATCCGTGTGAATATCCGAAATCTCCTAAAGAGCCTGGTGCTTACCGTTTGTGTATACTAAAACCAGAATTTGGGGAATTCCCACAAGATTGTTGAAAACAAGATCATTGCGAACACCGTGAGTTAAATGAATTATTAAATTAATCATCACCAACCCATAGACTGTCCTACTACTGGGCACGGGTTTTCTCTCAGAATGAGAGGCTTAATCCACTACCATAGTCCACCACGCCTAGCCTAATGCAGGTTCGCAGACTCACATGCCGTCGAGAAAATCTCTCAGGCTTGCAAGATTTCCTCACTATGTTTTCCTTCACCGTCAAAACGCTTGATAATTACGCATACGATTACACCATATTAAATTAATAAGCCAGGAAATAATCTGTTAACGTCATTTTCAAGCTAAACGTACACCATCATTAATTTACCCGACTCTGCCCGTCATTCGAGGAGACAGTGGTGTAATGAGTTCAAGTTGGTCTACGTCAACGGTCGATTGATAGTCATTAACCTAGGAATAACTGTTAAGTGAGAATTAATAGATAATAGTAACAAGGTGTTAAATCATTTATTCGGAGCATCATCATCTTCTTGCCCTTGTCCCAATTTATTTGGGGTCGGCGCAGCCTATCCTTTCCTTCCATTCATCCCTATTAGCCGTCACCTGCTCATTCACTCCCTTTTCCATCATATCAACCTTAACACAATCCATCCATCTTTTCTTTGGCCTTCCTCTATCCCTCCGACCTTCTACATTCAATGTCATCACTCTTTTAGTCACATGCGTTTCATCCCTCCTCATTACGTGCCCATACCAAGACAAACGATTCCCCTTCAACTTGTCCGTCACTGGCGCCACTTTCAAACTTCCTCTGATATACTCTGATATATTCGGAGCACAACCCTAATTAAATTTTTTTAAACCCGCAAAACTACAAAGCTGTTTGTCGGCGGGGATAAGCGCTTGTTATACAATTATTATGTTAGTTCCATAATATAAGTACTTTAAGTTAAATAAAAAACAAAGTTGCGTGAACATATAACGTTGCACATTGCGTGTTGTTTCTCGATTGAAGGGTATTAACATTCTGCCATGCCTTATAAGGTTAAGCAGAAGTGTCAGTATCTAACTGCCTCAGTAGCTTACGTGGGTAATCGAACCCAGTACTTCGAGCGTAGCACGCTCGAAGTACTGGGTTCGATTACCAAGTCAAGCAAAGTATTATTGGGTTTTTCGATATACTTTGTAATATTCGTGGGCGGTTAATGGCAATAGGGTCGCCCCTTATAACATGACCGTACAGATGAAGATACAAATGCAATCACTTTTATGATTGGTGTATTAAAAGCTTAAGGGTCTCCCCACACCTTACGATGCAGAATCAACATGCTACACTAAAAGCTAAAGCAATCTGTTGTACAGCCGTTGGGTGGATATCATTTGTCATGATATTAGTCTAAGAGGTCAACTGCTGAAAAAAGGCCTCTCCCATAGAGTTCCATAAGGACCGGTTATATGCCACCTGCTGCCGACTCCTAGCGACCTTCATCAGGTCATCCATCTATCTGGAAAAAAGGTTCTTGAGTGGAGACCATGCACTGCAAAGCGCAGCGTAGGACGACCTCCAACAATGTTTCGTGGATATAAATCATAATATTTTTATGTCTAGTTCTAGCACCTATAGTACAAGCTTTCATCATCATCATGTCAGCCAAAAGAGGTCCACCGCTGAATAAAGGCCTCCCCCATTGCCACCCAAAGGGACCGGACGCAAGCTACCTGCATCCAACGATTTTCAGCGACCTTTACCAGATCATCGGTCCATCTCGTTTGAGGCCGTCCCACGCTGCGCTTTCCGGTGCGTGGTCTCCACTCGAGAACCTTTCTGCCCCAGCGGCCATCAGTTCTACGAGCTATGTGACGCACATAGCTCACATAACTCGTACAAGCTTTGCTAAGTTTGAAATTTAGAAGATCCTATATAATATTTTAATGTTCAAAATAGGAGTCGTTATTAATTCTTCCGACCGGCCTCAGCTGAGTGCGTGTCGATAAGTGTGTGGAGGCCGTAACTCGAAGTAGATAAACAGTACATTCATCGTCGTTCTGGCAACGCATCACAATAAGACAATTTGAATGACTGTCGCGGACACGAGTTATTGCTAGTACAGTCACGACCCTTTGATATGATGCAAACGCTTATTGTAGTACAATGATGTGGTTTTTTGATGAAGAATGGAGTGTCTAGATTGATCTGGTATAGGATTTCTTCTGGTCTCGCCATTTTGCTTGTGAGTAATCTTCCTGAGATGTGCTCAAGCGTGAGGTACTAATTTCGATTTCCAGGTTGAGCAAAATGTTGATTGACGAAAGTATCAGAAAAAGTTAATTTAACTTAACATGGAAAATGGATGGAAAATGCTTAAAAAATACAAAAAGAAAGTTATAAGAAGCAATCGATTTGGTATGAATTCTTCCCTGTTCATGTTTAATGGTCTCAAGTGGGATTTCTACCCTAGATCGATTCCTGGGTCGAGCAAAATGTTGTTGGGTTTCAATATCGAATTCGGAGGCTGGTTTTATGCCCGGTTGATTGCAATAGGCTCACCAACTATCGGACGGACAGACTACTCATACCGATAAACTGTAGGTATAACTTTTTTTAAATTTTTTTTTTTTTTATATGTTGGGACATTTTTACACAGCACCATCTAGTCCCAAACTTAGCAGAGCTTGTACTATGGATACTAGACAATGGATATAATACTTATATACTTTTTTTTTGTAAATACATACTTATAATATATAAGAAACACCCAGACAAACACAAACACCTAAGTTCATCACATAAATGTTTGTGTCTTGTGGGAATCGAACCCACGACCTCGTGATCAGCAGTCCGGTACTCGAACCTTACATCTCTGTCTAACCTTTCGGAGAATACAGGTATAATGGTATCCTTGTTAATAGAAATAGCATCGAAATCTATATCAGTGAATTGTAAATACATAAGTACAACTCTGCCTAACACATAAGGTGTTGTATGTAATAATGTGTATGTTGTTAAAAAAACAGGGTCAGTGGAAAATCAAACCAAGATCCAAAACGCTAATAAAACTCGTGAAAAAAAACCAATCAATTAAAAAGTAATAATAATATATTAAAATAAAATTCTAGTATCATATTTGCGTCTGACCTTCTCTCCACGATGACAACTGACCAGATGACCACCGTATTTCAGATCGTAAAATCGCTATAAAATGTTCTTAAGACATTCTTTATGTACCAAATAGTCTGGCTGCGCTGTTATCTCAGAAGAATATCTGATATAATGTGCTTGATTTATTCTCAATGGGATTTTTATTGTTTTAGTATGCAGGCACGCGGATTTGGTTGCCCAAATAGTATACAGTAGTTCTTGGTGTATGAGAAATCTTTATGGCGTCTTGGGGAGGCGGCAGGGTGTGTTGGTCTCATATCTACTGAAAACCGTACTTAACCTTCCCTTACTATAGAGAGCTCACGCCTAGAGATGTTACAATTTGGTTTCAACAAATCGGGCTGTCAATAATGTCATTCCCATACATTTGTTTCTATTCTAATGTCAAATTGCAACTGACCCCTGAACCCTGATGTAATAGAAGGTGACCTTATTGCTATCAACCAGGCACATATTAAGTTAACTTTAACCTTTTCATTTGAAAAAATACCTACGTAATATACGCATTTATACTTATTTGAAAATCAGCAGGCGGTACATTTTTAATATCAAATCTACCATAGTAGTCAAATAATAGCGTAGGTAGGTTTTTTATTACATTACCGAGAGCTCTAATTCTTATAAAACAAAAAAATTCAAGGTGGTCTTATGTTTTTAATGTTATTTTTATAATAAGTTGCATAATGTCGAAGTCCTATTAAAATAAAATCAAAATGGTCATTTTATTTTAGTTTATAAGATAACTATTAGCAGGACTATAATCAAATTACCTATAAGCTATAATAAGAGCTAAGTAGTGATATATAAAACCATTAAAAAGTCATAAAGATATAGTATATTAAAATATCCTTCGTTACTCTAATGGTTCTAAACGCGAGAGGTCCTGGGTTCCATTCTAAGTTGAGCAAAGCGTTATTGAGTTTTTCTGTGAAATTCTCAATAGGAGCTCAGAAAGCAAAAGGCTGGCCCCCAGTTCAGCGGTAACTGTTGGTATATATTAGTACATCTCTGACCTCTTATCCTTGTGGAATCAAACGCTCGATTGCATTTTTAATTCACTATGGTACACTTAAATGTCTAAAACTAACTTGTATCCTTGGTGTGTTTACATATACAGGTCCTCACAATTCACATACAAAAAAACGTATATACATAAATGTTTTTCAGTCATGATCGTCATAAATAAATGTAGCCCAGGAATAGCAATCATCAGCAGCTATTATGACGAAATTGCCATTCGTGGAATAAAATTTACTTAACATAAAAATATATTCCACAAATGGCAACTGACCAAAATAGACCAAAATTTTGGCGGCAATTGCCATTCGGATAATTGCCATTCAAATAATTGCTATTCCCGGTAAACATCCCTAAAACTAGCTTGTATCGTTTGGTGTGTTTACACACATAAGTTCTCACATACGAAAATATCTACCGTATGTTTCTTTTTCAGTCGTAGTCGTCTTAAGGCAAAGGCCCCTCTTTCCGCCTTCTACTCTTCCCGGTTGAGACCTTTCTGTACTCAACTGTTGCAGTATGAGTCCCATACTGTCAACTTTTACGGTGTTGGTGTAGAAATTTTACCGATATAAACTGCCCTAAGTGAAGTTAACTGTTAATTCCCAGTAACGTTACCACGAAATGTATCTAGAAATACTTTTTAATAAAAAAATCGTAATAAATTATATATATTATTCTTGTAATCCGTTCAGGAAGTAAGGTTTTGTACCTCGTTTATCCATTAACGAGGTATAAAACCTTATTTCCTAACAATGTAAGTATTTTAGTTTGAGGAAATATCAATCAGCCAAATAAAGTGATTAATTACCTACTGTTATGGTACTTTATTGCTGAAACGTTTGCACAACACGAGGTGTAGAAACGTTTATTAACTTTTTAATATAGAAGACTAAACTGGTGACGTATACTTTCGAAATTCATTGGTATGAGTCACCAATGGGACCTCGAGGAAACACGATTATACCTACCATTTTTGGTTTGAATTTTTTGGACATTTCACTCAATCTCCTTCACCATCTAAGCAAAGCTTTGTACTATGGGTACTATATAATATGTTCAAAAAACCTGTCCGACCCGAAAGGGGTATATAGGTATCCCAATCACATTACCGAATAAAATACAATAAATAAAATATTCATAAAATTAAGGCTGTTAATGAAGTTTTAAATTCACGATTTTTGTACAAAAATTACCAAAATTACCCAAAATCTACTACTACTGTATGTGCACCAAATTTCATTTAAATCGGTTCAGTAGTTTTGGCATGACAGACAGACAGAGTTACAAAAGGGTAACAGGGTAAAAGCACCAATAACAAGTTTCAAATACGCATCAACAATCTCGATTACGTAAACTATTAAGGCGGCCCGAAACTGGCAACGGCCACAGCTTTATGCAAATTTTGAAATTAATTGCATGTAAAACAAGACAGACTTTTGTCTATGTATTTATATAGAGGCTATCGAGAATTCGAGCTAATTCTTAGGAATTTCAATTAATGGTTTTGGTATTAATATTTATGTTGATTCGGTGTTAAGATTTTAATTTATTTAAATTAACTAATACATAAGTTCCTTGCGGTTTTTTCCCAATCCCCTGAGAATTTCCCAAATTCCTAATTTAGAGAACGCCTACGTCATCATAACTATTTGTGTGCTAAAGCTTAGCCCCATCCATGTCATTATTTATGCTGTGCGTTGATAGGTTACTCGGTCAGTAACCATTCCCCTTTATACAGATTTTAAGGGCTAGAGTGACACTCCTTTGTGACAGAATTTGCGAATTTATTCTTTTTGAAAATGATGCACAAACCACAATATTTTTGCGTCAACAAGACGTACAAATTCTTTATCGCGAAGCTTTAAAAAATCTGGTTTGCGCAACGCAAAATTATGGTTTGCGCAACAACTGAAAAAAAAAACACAAAATGTCCTTTGTGATAGAATTTGTACTTGATGTCGCACAAACCATTATGTTTGTGCGTCAACAAGTAAGTACAAATTCCTTTTATATTTTTCGCGAAGCTATCAAATTCTGGTTTACGCAACAAACTGAAAAAAAAACACAAAAAGCCTTCAATAGCAAATTTAGTTAATCAACGGCGCCTCATACAGGAATGCTAAAAGCCCAATCAACACCCAAACCCTTACAATGGCAGATCGTTACACAATTCTCGAGGAACTATCGGATTCATCAACATAGGTATCGGTCATTAAAAGCAATTTGTGGCAATTATACTGACGATGTATGCTACGGATCTATTACGGAGTTAGGATTCGGGGTAACGAATTTTTAATGTGTGTTACGTGTTTGAGCATGCCGCTTCTGTTAAGGCGATGTTCGACTTACAGAAAGAAATATCATTTATCATTTATTTATTATTTATCATATAAATAAATGATAAATGATATTTATTTCTATGTAAGTAGATCTATTAAAGACACATTTCACACACAAGACAATGTTTTAAATTTTTTTAACGAGATAGTCCCAGCATTTCATACTTAACGACCTCTGAAAAAACGCTGAAACAAACTCAGAGAATCATGGTCTCTTTTATGTTCTTTAATCATCACACTAACACGCCTGTATTCCCTGAATGGTTAGGTTTGTGGAGGGACGAGGTGTGTTGTCCCTCGAACCAAAGGGAGGATCCTCCGACCAGGCGGGTGTTATGCCTGGTGGGCCACTGCCCTACGGTTGATGTCGGGCGGTTGTATATATGCAAGTTGCACGGTAAACTTCACTTGCGCGATTCAGGATTTGACGCTTCGTAGAAGTTCTTATGTAGCGCGTCAGATGTCGCTACAGGTTAACGTGTGCTTATTTACATGCACGGGTCGCAGGTTTAGGTCCCATGTCTCAGAGCTGCTATTGAAAATTTTATAGAAAAACTCAGCACCTAATTTTTAGAAACCCAAAACCTTTAGTGTAGCATTCGTCAGAATCTACTATGTGTTTTAGTCAGCAAAATATCTTATCTGTTATTAGTCTTATTACGACATAATTAGATGAGCTTAAAAATTTAATCTTAATCTTTAAAGGTAACCTTTCCTCTCGTGCAAGATAAGAACTCTTCAACATTCGCTATATGCCTAAGAGGTTCCTGATACATCCCTAAAGATATGCAAGATCTAACTTGTACATAGAGGTCATAAGTTATTTAAAAAATGTAAGAGGCGACCTTCACCCAGCGTTCGTTAGAAAAATATCAAAATAACAACACGATATAGGCTCACAAACAACAGCTTCCCCTTAACAGATCATAAAAAATATCAAAAACAATTTGGCTATAAAGAAATCAATCGTATACGTTACTGTTATTCGATAGCCGCCATCTTAGATACTTGGTTTCCCATGAAACTTATTTGTTAGATTCAAAATATTTACGTAAATACCGTGACTGAATCGGTAATCTCTGTTTGTAATACTATCTACACAAAAGATATAGTTAATTAGTTATTTTTGTGCACCATGAAGTATGCTTTAACCTTCGAATCAAGGGGTGTGACCAATCGGTTGATTTTTGATTTTTCTCGTTAATTAGACAAGTCACACGGTGGTATACACGTGTTTATTAACCCGAAAAAGAAAAAAAAAGCTCCAATTACCTTAGAGGTTTCAACTCGATTTATCTGTGATAGTAATTTTTTTTTTATTTCCTCTTGGACCGGTCATTGCCGGAAATCATATAAAAAAATATATGTGATTAGGATGAAGATTTTTTAATATATATAAAAATATTTGCTGATAATTACCACATTAAAACTACATTGTTACATAATGTAGATCAAGTATAAGCTTTATATCAACGGAATTATATTCAAATTAGAATAGCAAAGACAGATATGATAATAAATGTAAATTGTCATCAACCCAATAATCGTCACACAACTGGACACGGATCTCCTCTCCAGGGTCGGTCTGATTTTTTTTTTAGGACGGATGTAGATTCTAACTCAGGAGCAGGGTCGGTCTGGGTCGGTCTGTCATTTATTAAGGGTGGATATTGCTACCCGGACCCTAGCCTGCACCCCCCCGGGTCTGGCATGCGGATCGTTTCTGAACGGCGCGATCACTTTTGAACGAAGTTTTGATATTGTTTAATAGTTAAAAAAACCATTATTTTCCATAGTATTCCTTTTATCGCTATCCCGTCCCAGGCCCCGGGCTTTTGGGGAGGGGGAGCCATCCGGGCCCTTCCGGCTCAATCCAACCCTGCTACTTTCAGTCTCAGAATGGGTGGGGTTAGGCTTTAGTCCGCCATGCTGGGCTAGTAGTCTCTCAGACAGGTTACCTCACGATGTTTTCTTCACCATTGTAAGCGAGAGTGTTAATACGCACATGATTACGAAAAGTGAGAGATGCTTGCCTTGGATTCGAAATCGAGACCTATAATTTGGCAGCCATGTGGTCTCCGTAAGCCCTCACTATCATGTTAATTGGTAATATTCAAATAACCCCTTGCTTTACATATTTTTATATCCCGCCAACGAATGGAGCAAAACAGCAGCCGCTTCCATCGAAATCATACACTTGGTAATCTATATCTTGAATCATAAACAAATATGAACTGTACAAACCAATCAACCCTCTCATCTGCTCCGAACAATAAAGTTCACATTCGCAAACTACATCGCTATCGCCACAGCAATTACGTACCTGAAATGACAAAAAAAGAAAATTAAAAAACCGGTCGAGAACATATACCGCCATCCGTGCTCAGCCTCTTAATGTACCGTCGTAAAGAGCCGTAATGTTATTAAACTTGAATATTAAAATCGTATTAATAAGACCAAGTAATTGACTCACAAAGTTTGTAATATTGGTACCTCCTTGCTTCTGAAGCGAATAAAATATTTTGTGCTTTAACCGCCTCGGAACAAGTGTCAATCTTTAAGCGATGCTCAAGTTCCTTTTTAGACATCTAATATTTAAAACTAGAATTTTCCATGTGTGCCGCAATTTTATTTTACCTGTATCTCAAGTAATTCATAGTATTCTTATATACTTCTTAGTCCTTTTACCATTTCGATACGTGTAGATAGTGTGGTAACGAATATAAAAAGTGTGGAAAGAATAGAATGTAGTACTTTCAGATTTGAAATCTTATCTATGGGAAGTCTAGATGTTTAAGAAAATACAGTACCAATACAATGATGTTTTGCACTTCTCTCGGAAAGCATATTAAGTCTTTGCTACTAGAGTCAGAAGCAAGGAAATCTGACCACTATTATTGTGTTCTAAGGATCGCTCTATACCGTAAAGCTGCGAAGGTCAAATGGCAGTAGCAAGGTGGTACTTACCGTTATTTTGACTCGAAACCGCCTCCAAAACACATGGCATACTCACAGGGCTCATAAATGTCAACTAATTCAAAAAGGCAATCTTTAATTAATATAATATTGAATGAGATTTAACGTTCGCAACTATTTTTAGTCACAAACAATCACAAAGCAATGAACTTAATTCATTCAACAAAAAATACATCAAAACTTGATTCGATTTGCATATAAATTAATTTAAAAAATAATCTTTGCTCATGCCTGTTGACAAATACATTAAGAAAGACAAAAAAGATTACATTACATTTTTATTATCTTTGCTTTATACTATTTTTTTAATCAGACTGCTAGAAAAGTTGGTTGGTCTAACCTAACCTAACGTGATCATGATATCCTTAAAGTTAGAAAAGGAACTGCCGAAACACGTTACTTAGTAGATATTAATACATTCAGACTATATTAAGAAGAAAATAAAACAATAGCAAAGATAGTAAGGTGTAAGAATAAAGAGAATTACAAAAAAGACGAAGAATGTTTGAAATTAAATTTGAAAGTCTTTCACTAACAAATTCTGAGTGAGAAATTCTAAGTGTTAAACAATATAATAAGAATGGCAGATATATATTTAATAAATAGCAGTAAAATATCTACTGTACTTAAATTTCAGTATCTACATAAACAAAATTTTGCGACAAAGCAACAAATGATCAAATCAACAATATTTTTTCCAAATGACGCCATTAACTACGGCTACCATATCACGCAATGGTTGGATTAAAGTAAATAATACTTAAATTATACACCAGTGTTAGATAAACGGGTCTAGGACTTTTTGCTGCGGTAATTTCTTCCTGGGTGTAGCATGTCGCATACCAGTGTAGCATAATGATATGCTTTGGATGGACTTGCTTTGATCTTTGTTGTGATTACTAGATTTTTTTAAGATAATAAAGACTTCTGCTATGGAATTCTTTAGTTTAACTAAATTTTTTTCCTCTTATAATTCCACGTAGGTATATCATCTAAATAGACTAATTTTTATAATAGTAGTATTAAACTTCATAATGATACTGAATTATTATTACTTTTTTCGAAAATCTACTATTAGTCCTAAATTACAAATTACAATACATTTGACATTCAATAGTAGATGTTTTATAAGTTTCTAGTATCACTAACGTGATTTGGTGTTAGTTTCCTATCAAGTCATTTTTTAACAACGTCAATTTTTATAGCTACGCCAAAGACAACCTACGCTATTGAATATTTTTTCTAAATGATTGTCAATCTAATCGGATCTATATTTATTTATCTAATAAATCAATTGGTTAATGGCTAGTGTCAATCAATAGGCATTAGCCTTTTGCTTGTTTCGATTCATTTTTTTCTTCAAATTTTGTTTTGGTATCCTTACGACTGTTGGCATCGTCTCCAAAGTAAAGATTGTTTTCTTATTACATACAAATTCCTTTTCCATGGATCTTATCTTTATCCTGCAATCCTTAGATGAATAACTTTATTGCTAATTTATGTAATCTTATTTTATCTTTTTTGTTATTTCAATATCTGAACCTATCCTGTCCCGACATCCTCAAATTTTTGGACCTCAAAATTGGCCTCAAACGTGTCATTACAAAGAAATTAGTGGTTTATTATTGTCGAATTATGTTTCGGAGTAGCGTCCGTGGTTCCTTGAGTTTTTGTGAAGGTTAGATAAAAAAGATCGATCCGTCAGCCGATAGTGTAGGCGATTAGATGCGTGAGATACTGCTCAAATACTGTTTCAGTATTTTGAACTTAAAATTGTAGGAAATTAATTGAAACGTTCGATTCGTTTATGATTATGTTTCTTTATTTAAG
Organism: Acronicta psi; assembly: GCA_946251955.1. Lineage (NCBI taxonomy): Eukaryota > Metazoa > Arthropoda > Insecta > Lepidoptera > Noctuidae > Acronicta > Acronicta psi. The sequence goes on along the minus strand of OX276475.1, from coordinate 13,190,541 downwards.
AATTATTATTGTCATATTTCCACCCTGCGTTCTTAGTTACACTGGTCCTTGTTCGTATCTAAGGATAAGATAATGAAGAAGATACTGCGACTACTACTTAGTAATTTTAGGTTGACGTTCAACCACTACCTTAAAATTAATCTGCAAGTTCTACTACAGTACAGAATATTTCAACGACAAACCTTTTAACGCTATGACAAATAACAATGCAACGACTACCGTCATCGCCGCTAATAAAAAGAAAAACTCAAAAAAAGAACTGACCGCTAGACAAAGATGGCGGGTATTTTTTATACGTAATTATTGTTGTTTTTTTCTCAGCCGCCATTATCCGTTCGGATCCCTCGATGGCCGCAGTAATGATATGAAACAAAATTACATGGCTGGGTTTCGGCCGCCTATTAACATACCTAGTAATGTATCATTCAGTTTCCAAATAATGACGTTTCGTCACAATTATTTTATTCTTTGTATCTTCAATTTGTAGTTTGTACTTTGTTCAAGAGTTTTTGATAAAGATACGGAGGTAAAGTTGACATCATCACATTACCAATTGGCATAATTCCAATGTAAGTTGTTGTATTAACGACTCTTTTAATGGACATTTTGATAGAAGAATGGGACAGTTAATGTTAATTTTGTACCTGATAGTATTCACTGTATATAAAAACATTATTCACATTATAAGAATTAGCATACGCAATGTGGTGTAAGCGTTCATTGTCAATTATCGAGAACATAAAACTAAATGTATTGTTTACTAAATATTGTTTCTTCCTTGTGTCTTTATTGGTTTCAATATTTATACTCAACCCAATTTGACCGTCCAAGTGTGTTAGGCGCTTTTGCCTGTTGGGTTTGATTTTAATATTATTTAATTAAAAGCTATATCATTTACAAAACTGATGATCTCATCCCTAATTTGCTTTAGATTTATATTGATCTAAGCTGCACCTGCCCGCAGACAAATCAGCTAAAATCTTTTTACTATCGGGCCAAAGATCAACACTAATTAATAACCACATGACTAGCTATTAGGTGATTACCATCACCAAAAAAACTTCAAAAAGAACTTAATTCGATCTATCTATCACCACTATTTGAAACTTTAAGCCATCCGTCATATCTGGTGGTCTCTCATTACTCATTACCAACTTTGAAAATGAGTAAAAGCTTTGGGCGTAAGAATATTTTGAGGTTAATTCTTGTGGCAGCATCTATGTAATTGGTCTTATTCATCATCATGATGTTTTAATAGTAAATGTATGGGATTTGGATGGTAAGGAAAAAAATGATTGTAATGGGTGGGTCGTAACTACGAAACCTTAGGTTATAAATACGTTTCTAAGTAGAGCTTAGTTCAATGCTGGGTTTAAAAACAGATTTTGTACAGAGCAGCTGACTGCCATGGTTCATACTGTAATTTGGGCAATGGTCAATAAGAAGTAGTTTGCTAAAGATTCAAGTGTACTTTTACGAATTGAATATTGTTAAACTATAACTACATACTATACAGTAATTGGACTTTCTTAAATACAAAATAGTGGACCCAAGCGCGCAATACATTCTCGGGTCGAGTAAAGTGTTGTTGGATTTTTCTGTAAAATTCCCAGTAACAGTTCGGAGAGGAATCCAGATTCGTGCCCGGTTGATAGCAATGAGCTTGCTAAGAATACCAGCAAGTTTGCTGTTACACCTAGAGTTGTAGGTGTACAGCATACACTTCTACCTAACCCTAAAGAGAATACAAGAGTAGTGGTACTTATGTTAAATCTAAATTCTAGAATGGTGTTCAAAAAGAGACTTGAGCATATTTAAGAATCAAAATTATATCCTCATTTAAAAGAACCGTCAATAGGAATAGTGATCACGATAAACAATAAGGGCCTATGAATCTAAAATAAAGCCATAACTAGAAACAACGGTTCGTGACAAGCGTCCTAGATGTACCAAGTACACAATAGAGTCGTCTAAACTGTGTTTTGCCCTTAAACATCTAAACTATTTCCGCAGTATTACAAGAATTTCATCGTTCAACTCAGGTTATATTAAATTGACAGTGCTGTTAATATTGTTATAGAATTCGTAAGGAGTACTAATTATGTTATGATCAGTTGGCGTCATGTCCAAAGGAAGTTCAAAAAAACAGTCATTATCGTAACTAACAAACGTAGTCTCCATAACATAAAACCTTGAAACCCAGCCATAAAACCAAAAATTTGCCCGAAACCTCATTTTCAATTAACACAGAAACCAAAAATCAAAAGATTCCATGTTTTTTTTCAATTTCGTTACGAGTTAGAACAGAGATATACAGACAGACAATGACACAGGCTGCCACTGTAATTACCCCTCCCTCCCCCACACTCCTGGAGCCGAAATTACCGAGCCTCCCATTAACCATCATCCCGTGCTTATAAAAAGGCCTGAGCAGAAAAAAAAGTCATCTTTACAACCAATAGCGGACGGTTCCCCAAATATAATTTAATTAGAACCTTATTCAGTTAACATTAAAGCTGATTTTTGATTACCTGAAGTGTAGCAGGAGTCATCAAAGAATGACGCACGCATTTTAAAACTATGAGGATTTGTAGATTTTTTCTTATTAATTTGGTGGTATGTGAAATTAGCGTTTCTTGTATATAGATTTTAGTTTTGATTCGAGTATAAAAACTTGTGGATATTAGGTTCAGGTTACATAAAGCTTGTTCGAACGAGATTTATAATACTAAATTGTCAGATCTAGGTTTGCAAAAAACAACTAACGTAATGCTCTTAATTCATCCGTACATCGATTGAGCCAAAGAAGAATGTTTTTTAAGACATCTGTGATCTAGGCACTGAAATCGATAATATAGAAAAAGTATTCTGAATATGTTACCACGGGTGGAGAAAATATAATTGGGTAAAAAGAAAATTAGAAAATAAAATGGAGACAATATCTTGATTCAAATTTAAATTAATTAAACAAATGACTGTGGAATGTCTATTTGTGACGCATAAGACTGATACAATGAAGATGGACAAGAATTACATAATCTAGGTAATGAATACCTAAAATATATATACCTTTGAAAAGCAAATAAAGCGGATAGTGAGAATGAAGATGATCATATCGTAAAGTAATACTTAAATATATAACAGATTTTTTTAAACAGATGGTAATGGAATTCGATCTAATTATGATCAATAACACATAGGAAGAATATTTCAATATGTGCATGATACAGTTAAAAAATAATACCAGAAAAGTGACTTTCATCCATCAAAGGGTCAACAGTACAATCAGAGTTGTAAATAACACATTTCTTACTCGGGAATAAAAAAACGAAATGATTTTTATTGACGCTAATGCCTAGCTTGCGAGCGAACCCAGTCTCTCACGTTACACCGCGTTTATTACTTCATCTTTTGTCTCTTTCTAATCATCTTCATCATCGTGTTTCGTATCTTCTGTCTCATTCGAATCATCATTTTGAGGCAGCAACCGCCAATTATTATATTGGTGTTGGAAAAATTTTGTTGATTCACTGGGTTCTTACTTCTTACTGAGTTGATTTACTTGGCTTGTGGTTAATATGTATGTACATTTGGTTTTCAATTTATTAGCTGTATTTTCCGTATATGGATGTATTGTAATTTTGTTTCGATATAAATCATATCGATATAAAAACAGATAATCATTTTTTTATAATTTCCCAGAATTGACTCTAAAATAAATTTTTACTTTATGGCTATTTATATCAGGGTAACAGAAAACAACAGTATATTTTTTTCTGTAATAATTTCTGGCTTGATGGCTTGCACCACTTAAGTTATTTATATCTGTGTAATGCAAGAAGTAATTGAATTATATGTAATAAAAAAATATTCATGTTAATTGGAGTACGGCTTAACGATTGTGAGTTGATGGTGAAGAAACGACTTGTGATTATAATATAATGTGACTTGTATATGAAAGAATGATATCGAATGTATTATTTTCTTAAGCTTAGTTACTCTAAATTACTGGTTTAATCATATAAAATTCTGCTGAGCGAGGAAGTTGATGTCCTTTTGCATTAAGACTCCCAGCTTGAGCAATTTTAATTATTACGAGATGACGCACGAGAATTTAAATCTCTTTATGTAAACTATACATGAGATTTTCGGTATTGGATCTGTTAAAAAATATGTTTAGTTTTAATATTTACCTGCTTTAATGTTTTTTTAATGCTGTTAGAATTCATACTATATTTTCATTGTTACTTTAGATACTGTTTTCAATCTGTAACTACTACAGAATTGGTGGCATAGTTTGTAACGATTAGTAAGAATTATTATCTTAAAAATAATTCTTAATAATCGTCGTAGTACGTTAGTGGTAAGCAGAAGGCCAAAATTCCTACAACCAATATATCCTTCGAATATTGGTATTGATAGAAATTGGGTTACGGTTGTCTGAACTGAAGGCAGTCGCTTCGAGTAAAAAACTGGACGCTTCCAAAGGCTAACCTTGGTCTTAAAAAAAATCTTTAGTAAATCAGTAAGTAGCCAGTAAACTCATATATTCTCACTTACAAAACGCTAATTCTAAAATGATGACAGAATTTGTTTTCTGTGCCAATATGGCTGGAACAAAGATGCATACAAAGCCCTTTATTATACAAATTTTAGCATAAACATAGTAGGTACGAGATTTACTATATGAATTCGTTTTAACTGCGATAAAATCTTCGCAGAGGGAAACAAGGGCTCGCAAACTATCAAAAGCACTCCTCGTCGGACAAAAGAAAATAAAGATCTGTGAAATGATAGGACCATAGAGGCTTTCTCTTTTTTCTATAGAAATTGGTATTGTCTTTGGCACTTTTCAAAATATGTCATGTGTACTAAGAGTTAGATGCTTTTGTAACAAATATATATATGTAATTTCTTTGGACGTTTGGTAAATAACACCAATTTAAGGATTTCAGGTGTCTGCTGGCGAGGTTTTCTCAAAAAAGTTAACAAAAGATGGTAACATAATTTTTTTTTCTAGAGAAAAAGCAAAATGCGTTTTCTAAGATATTCTTCTAACAAAATCTTTAGGTTCTACAAGTTTGCAGTAGTTTAATCTCATATGATGATGTATGTACAATAACAATAATATGATGTAAAAAAACTAAGGTTTAGGCCCCTCCTCAAACAAAAATCCTTGATGCTTGAGTGAAAATATTTTCAATACCCCTACCCACCACTCCATAATTCTAAGCCGTGAAACAAAAAACAACATGCTAATAACGCTCGTGATCTCGCTAGCGAAGGCCTTAATTGTCGCTAGCTGCTAAATGGGCCCTGCCTAGCGCCTAATATGGCCCGCCAGAGGGACCAAAGTCACGCCCTAGGTTCAGGATTGTAGGAAATATGGCCCCAGCTATTGTAAGTTTAAGTGATAAAAGTGTTATAGTGTTTATGGGGATATATCCCACACGATTGGGAAGATAAGGGTTAGGAAGATGTAGCTAAAGTAACTGGAAATAAAATAGAATTTTCTTTTATATATTACTTAGGTAGACGAAGGAAAAAAATATGAATGAAGAGAGTTAGAAACTCTTTGACCATAGACACCACTGCTGTGCTAGCTGGCCTGGGTTTAATTCGAAGCAGTGTTATTGAGTTTTCTTATGAAATTCTCAAAACAAAATAAAACTTTTCTCGACCTCGGAATCGAACCTAGGACCTCAAGTATACCAGTCGCGCTTACGGCCACCTCAGGCATTATTCAAACAAACTTTATAAAATTGGAAATTATCAATTGGTGGTTCGTAGTTTCATAAAAAAGGGCATTAATTAGTGTATATAAAAATATATATAATATAAATTAGTGTATAATATCTAAGCTGATTTTTGTATCACTGTTTTTGTATCGACTACATGTCTACAACAATGTGTACCTACTTATGCAAAACTTTTATGATATGAAAGAAATTAAGGATAACAGGACCAGATCAATAAAAACGAATTAAGCATTCTAATTTATAAGGTAATTTAAAGGCTAAGATCTCTATTGTGTTTAGCAACGGCAATAAGCACTAAAATATCGATTTAAATTAACTTGCAACTAGTCTCATAATAAATGTACGGCCTTAATTCCTAGATTTTAATACTAAACACGATTTAATCAGTATCTAACTAAAATACTTTATTCGTTCATTGTACGGCAATCTTTAAGTAAGGTGGCTTTCTTATTTGCGACTGACCAGCAAGAGACATGCGCGCTTTAGAACCTCATGAGAACTGTTCTATGACACATGCCTAAGATCTTCAAGCATGTGCCAATAAAGAGTTTACATGAATTCTTTCATATTCCTTTAGATATTTGCAGTGCCTATTTAATTTTTTCTTTCTATGAAGAGTAATTAATGATGTACTTAATAAAATAATGAAAACACACTTCAATAATCTACAAGAAATTCCTATATTTTGAAAAAATTTAACATGTATTTTTCGTATGTCATTTATAACTTCGTTACATTACGATAAATGAATCAATTAACTTATCCTTACACAGCCATCCCATGTACAACGTGAAAAAAAAACACAGCTGGACAAGACAAGTTAGTCGCAATGATTACTCGTCATAAACGCGTCTAAAAATCGCACCCTACGCAACCGGCCTAAGCTGCAGCGGGCCAGCTTACAATACCCAATGGCCCAATAAGGCTGTAATTGGAAATTCTAGGGAATGCACACCATTGCAGGGCGGGAACATGCATCGGTTCGCTCTAATGCGACATCTACAAGCGCTCAGCCTATTTAAATCGTATTTGGATCCCATTTAGGGGTTAAGGTTGGGATTTTAACGGTATCAAAGAAAATTCTGGAAGATTGTTCTTTTCGGGATATAGGATAGAGGAGAGAGTAATTGGTTTGGATCTAATATGGGACTTTAGTATTGTCCTTTAAGGAACAATTCTCCTTATGCTTAGTATAAATATCTTGCTGGAGGCAGAAAAATAGTAAAGTCTACTTGGATATATTGATACGAGTATAGCTAGTTTTGCCACAGTCGACTCCATATCCTCTAATTGTCTTCCATAGCTCTAACCCAAACATATTGGTGGTCTTTACATTAAGTAATTGTAAGTCTAACTGCAATCAATATTAGTTTCAAATTTGAATAGCTGAACGCCTATTCACAAGCTACAAAATACATAGAACATTAGACAAGACAACTATAGTAAAATTATTATCTGCAAGTCCAAAATATATTATGTTTTATGATACAACCATATTTTGCTTTTCAATTCAAGCGAAATCCAACATTGTAGAAATTACTCACCTACGCTAGATTTTGTTTTAACCCGTCACTGCAAACGTAGAGTCAAAGAAAAACAAACGAGAAATAACTTAAAATAAATTGTGTTGAATTCGCAAAATACTTTCTGAACCAACAAACAAATTACTTTTAAGAGAAATATTTTAAAACTGCAACACAGCTTCGACTGATGCCGTGGGTTTACGACTACCAACTTTATGCGCTACCGGATCAAGGAAATCTATGCCTTATAGCTAAGCACTAAAGGTAAGAATTGGTGAATAGTTATTTTAATTCGATGTCGCTCTCAGTAGGCTTTGTTGACATTTTCTGTTTTTCGTTTTTTCTATTGTAAGAAATTGTTTATTATTTATTAGGTTGTGGCTATGAGGGCGGCGATAATCGATATTTTGTTAGGATTTATTAGTATTTACAAAGGGTTTATTGGCACTAGTGCTGCTCCCATATCGATATATTTTAGTTTCGTTACGTTGCATTATTTCCAAACTTTAATAAGTATCGATGTGGTATCAATATAGAGCTGCTCTATTTTTATTTTTATGATTTTCATCGAAAAGGTACCTATCTATCTTTGCGCGATTTGGTTGTTAAACTTACCTTTAAGATTCTTAGTTGATTTAAATTTTAATTTACTTAGATCTGTTGTCATAAAATCAAATTGTAAGATTATTGAAATGAAACGGAAGGACACTGGCCTTTGCAACACAGTTATATTACTAGCGCAAAGGTCAGAGAATTCTTTTAATTTTGTACATTTATTTTATGTCAATAAAGATTATTATTTAGAAACTCAAAACGATATTATTATAACTATGGTATATAGTTTTATTAGATTATAATATATTATAGTTATAATATAGTTTTAAAAGATAGTGAAGTCTTTTTTAGATTCGTTTGTCTTCTTTATTAGTGTCAGTGTCCTAAAACTTTTTATCTCATAATTTTCAGGGCAATTCTTGCGTTTCAGAAACAAGTGGTGAGAATTTTTTGTATACCGGTATACTAAATACCTAATCAGTTTAAGGGTGAATAACTTCCCAGCGCAAGATTAGCGGGATTGTGCCACTTCTTTTGCGTTCCAGCCCCCCAACACGTTGCTTTTTTCTGTAACGCGGTCTCTAGAGCTCCAATCCGCAAGGGTTATATACCCGAGGTACGAAGTGCGCACTTTATTATTTGCCACGGCTGTTAATGTTCATTGTTCATTAAGTTTCTTTAATTTGTTACGAACTAAAACAATACTAATTAGACGCATATGTTTGAAATAAAACGTTTTAGCTTGCAGTTGCTCAGATATCAACAAATAATGTTGCATTTTGTTGTTAAAATGGGCTTGTTTCTAGGCGGGAAAGTGAAGGAAGCAATAATATTTCTAAAACATTACAAAAAGAAAGTCTTTTCCGTAAAGGCAGATTTGGTCCGACATCCCACATTTTAAGAACCTTTACTCTGTCTTACAACATGACAAATAAATATACGACGTCAGCAACATTAGTGGTATCAATACCACGCGTTGTCATCTTAAGATCTTATTTGTGAACTCTCATTAGCCAAGTACTTTTACTGGCTACATCACCTTTTAAATCAGGACACAATAATGTTAGCACATTAGTGCTTGGCAGCAGAATTATGACACCAAAACAGCGGAATTTCAGCAGCAGAATTGCACTTTTTTTTAATCTAAGATCCACGACTCGCTTAATGTTAAGCAACGATGTAGTCTACGATGGAGCGTGCTTGCCTAGAAGAAACCGATTGAAGACACCCAAATTATAAGTCTCGGGAAGCAAGGATTCCGGCAGTGAGTTCCACAGTAAAGCAGTTCGCACTATATATGTCGAGGCAAAACGTTTAGTACGGGATTTAGGTACTTCCACCATGAAGCGATGGTCCCTTGCCGTAGCCCTGCTCGTCCGATAGGGGAACGGGGATGAGGGAACTATGTCATGTAGTTCCGATGCACACTTAGGAAAAGTATAACTTTAAAAAGCAAAGGTCACGCGATGTTATATTTATTACATTTTTTAATCCAGACAGTTTTATGGTAATGTTGAGTGCAGTCCAAGATTCCAATGCTAAAACAGAATTAAAAAACTATAAAAGTTACAGCTGTTATCACAGAATAGTCATAAAAGTCAACGGAAAGGAACACAGAATGCTCATGTGGTCATTAGTAAGCCCAGCTGTCAGTGAAAGTAGGCAACTAACTAGTTTTTAACTTTTTTTTATAAATGTAGTAGTCACTCGATTACGCTCAAGGAGTGCACGACTCAGGATGAGTACGATTCCCAGATCGATTGTTTTTTTTATGAAATTCTCAGTAGCAGCTCAGACTTTGGATTTGTGCGCGGCTAATGTCAATAGGCTCGCTCCCTACTTCATGAGACCTAAACATATCGATGAACTGTGGTTGCACATCAGTACACCCCTGCTTAACCCTTCGTAAAAAACAAGCGTGATGGTATGAGAGCTTTTCAGCAGGGAATCTTACGGCTCATTAAAGTCCTCACATTAATAGACAATAAACTCCGAACTTAATTTGTAGTTCCTAATTACGAATAACTGTTTCGCCGATTCTTTTAACATTTAGTTAATTACTGGTCCTTTTTTTCGCAACCATAAAATGTCTTTTAAATCAATTTATTGTTAGTAATAAAAGTTGAAGTAATGATATCACTACATCGAACTCGTTGTAATCGGTAACATTAATTCGGCTGACTTATAAAAATGCATTAACAGTTTCAAACACAGTAAGGATTACGCTAAGCAAAATTCATCGCTATTGTAAAGAAATACGGGTCAAAAGGACCAACTGGTCAATACGTCGTCTTGTGTATGAATTATTATAAAAATCGGCAACTTTTGCGTCGACATATTGTGGCGACACTTTTTCGCGACACGTGACTCAGTTTTATGTATTAAAAGCTTTGAAAACGGCGAGACATTATTTAAACAGAGCAACTTTTCTATCGCCTATATTTTTGCGACATGATTGTGACTTTGTTTTATATATAAAAGTTTCTAAGACAATAAGGTATTGTACATACTGGTAAGCATACTGTCGCTCCACATTTAAGCAGCGGAATTTTTTGTGGTATTGTTTCACGGATTGTGTCTCAGTGTGTAGGAGGTCTTATGAAGTAAATTATAAAACATAAGATGCAAATTCTTGGAATATTAATAAAAATGTTTGCGGTGCACGTAATCTTTGAACAGAGATACTACGGAGTTGATACCAATTGGCTGTAAAGTATGTTTCATTTTTAATTCCACATATCCTTTTGTGAGACTGGAAATTTTTGGCTTCTTGTGTTACTGGTTTTGGTTTTAATTGACAGAAACGTCAGTGGTAGATGGTAGTTTGGTAGGTTCTTGATATTGCCTTATTATTATCGTGGTCGTAAGAGCGACTAGAGACCCTGTATTCGTTTACCAGGTCGAGCCAAGAGTTATTGTGATTTTCTGTATAATTCAGAGTAATAGCTCGTAGTTTTGGATTTATGCCTGGTTAATAGCAATAGATTTGGTGCATATCACTTTGGACCTACTAAACATGTATTGGTACAATTATACCTAATGCATCGGGGATATTTCAATGATATTTTACTGATAGAGACAACGATATCTAAATTTTCACGTTTCATATTTCATCCACACAACCACAACAATTCTATACACTCAGACATCACTAACATAAGTACAAGGAAATAGCAACAAAAAAAATTAAGTGACTTGCCGAAAAGTAGTATGTAATTTGCCTATTAATTCAACCCAATAGATAGAGTTGGAATGGCGGGCTAATGGCTCGGCTTCCGCGCATGCGGGTTTTTGCCGACCAATGGCAGCGCTGCGCAGGAGACGGCGACGCGCGACGATCGCAATTTGTTAACGTGATAAAACGGCATTGCGGTGTACCTATTAGGAGTTTAGGAGTTAAGTTTTTATATCGCAGAATTTAATGAAAAAGGTTTTAGTATGTGGCTTTTTTAGAATAATAGGCCATCTATAATTTTGTTTTTAAGAGGAATGGATTAGGTAAGACCCTTAATGTACAGAGTCCACACAGAGTGGGTCGAGAGATCAAATATTTTGTATTGTATTATACTTTTGCAATAATACTACTTGCTTAAGTAAGCTTTTGCATATTTTTCTCTCTCTCTCTTTTTTACTCTCGTGTGTGTACAGCAGTCCTATACCTGGTCCTCTGCCTAAACTTTCAAAGGATTCAGACGTAATGTTATTTTTTTAAAATTTATCTTGACTGACTTATCAATGCGCAGCTCAAACAACTTAATCCAGTAAACATCGTAACACAAACATCCGCTAAGTAAAGATTTTGGGATATTCCCATGGGAAATAAGGGATCAACTAAGGCTTCTAGTTCTACAGTACGTTCTCATTTTATGGGAGTTCAAACCAACATATTTGATATAAAAGGTTAATTCCAGGAGTCATTGCGTCGCCCATAAATCCAAGATTTATTATGGTGCTAACCTTTCTAGGCCTATGATGGTCGCCCCTTGTTCGCTAAACACTATAAAACAGAGATTGACGGCAGTGGAATGTCCTTCATATGACAGTGTACTATTTATTCGTTAATTTTGGATGAAATCTGCATTATATAAATGAAAGGTGAGTGACTGATCGATCAAAGTACAGCTGAAACCGCTGGGTCCAGAAGCGTGAAATTTTGCACAAATGCTCCTTAAATGGCGTGTTTGTGGACGAAGGAAGGATATTGGGGAATTGCCAAGTGATTGGGAAGAAATATAAACATGAGAAACGCAGGAACAGCTAAGGAATTATATTTTAATTTGCGGTCGATAGTTCAGGCAAAGTAGTGATCAAACGTTAGCCCATAGTGTATAAAAAAAATATAAGTTTAGATGTTGGAATCCATATAAAAAAAGTCACAGATATTGATACCACTACAGGCATTTAAGTTGAACCGTGATCTACTAAAAAGCGAAATTGCACAGAAATGCAATCAAAGGACCAATTTCTTTTCTCAACTGCTAAAAACTTATTGAAAACCTTGAACTTATTTGACGGCGCGGTCGGTTAAAAATTAATACCCAAAATTTAACACTTACCTACTTAGTAACTACAAAATCTAACCAGACATTTCCAGGAACCGAACTAACTATTCAATTAACCGCCGTGTACCTTATAAACGTGCATTAGAAGTCATCAATGTACCCAGCAACAAAGTAAACTAACACTGACATTTGGCTCACAATCGTCTAGCTGATCTGCTGAATACATTAGACTTAATAAAGGGAGCTGGGTTCTTTTCATTAGCAAGCCACGGGGATATCTTGATGCTGCTTGAAGCTGCAGGGTTGGCGGATTCCGTGACTATATTGGAGTTAGATTTGGTAAAGTGCAATGGAATTTAACATAACATAATTATCATCTGTACCTCAACCATTAGTTCTATCAAATGGCTTTCGATAGCTATTTTACGCATCGAAACGCTGTAATCTCATAACAGATTTTGGTTCCTTACGTAACCACTAGAGGCGCTGCGACTTACGGCGTCGCTAGCGAGTCTAGTGAGAAAATGAGTTTTTCTCACTACTCGCTAGCGACGCCGCGGTCGAGGCACTGGTTAGGCATTTCTATAGTATAGTTATAGTATAGATCCCATCATCATCATCTTCCTTTTCCCAACCATGTTGGGGTCGGCTTCCAGTCTACCCAGATGCGGCTGAATATCAGTATTTTACACGAAGCGACTGCCATCAGACCTCCGCAACCCAGTTTCTGGGAAATACCGATGTTTAGATCACATAAAACAAAATAAAAACATTGTATCTAACATTTTTTTAAAGAGTGTCTATATATAAGTTTCTTGCCGGCTCTTCTCCATAAGATCTACTTTTTGGAACCGTGCAACTAGTTTGACTTTTCAAAAGTACCTATTGATATGATCTAATTGGAATAAAACATTTGACTTTGACATATCATAGCAAGCCTGTTGTTATTAACCGATTCCAATGACACTGCTCGGACCGGGAAGTGAAATTAGGACCTCATGCGTAGCAGTAGTGGTTAGAACCACTAAGCTAAGGAGATAGTTACAATTTCACAGTTTCCTTCGCGTTTGTACTATTGGTACGGATTTAAAATGCAAGAGTAACTCGATTTGTTGGTTACCTTGTCCACTCCTCAACCGGTAAACAGATTTTGCAAAAAAATGCCAAGAAGACAGATTGCAACGAGGAAGAATGGTCGCACGTTTGCATCAATACAGACAGTCTGCTTAACTTTTATTGACATATGCGTCGCATGTTTTGACATCTGTCAATCTGACAGGTCAAAATTACTTCTGTGCCTTTTCACATTAATGAAATATATTTAGGGCTACGTGCAATATAATCAATACGCCTTAAATAATGTCCATGTATCTTTTTGTATTTTTTTTAAGCATTTTCCATGCTAAGATTACAAGTTATTTTTAATGAACGAAAAAAGCGGTCAAAGCGTACCGAACCAGAAGACGCAGGTTCGAATCCTGCCCGCCAGCCGATTCTTTCCTTCATTAAAACAATAATGTCCACGTTACAAAACTATTAGTCGCCAACCCTAAATACAAGACTACTGTGGCTACCCGGAATTGTCCGCACTGATCGACGTCTCTTCTTTAGTTTTTTCTTACTAATTAGTATAATGAGGTGTTTTATGTTTAGTTAAAACGACAAATTGCTTTTTTTGTTGCTAATTGGCGGTTTGTGAGCCCATACAAAACCTTTTACTATTTTTAATCTAATGTTTAACGTGATTTTCCGTACTTAGGATTTCACTGCTACACTAGTCTAGTGGTAGTAAACGCGTTTGCTACGGTTGAGGTCCAGGATTCGATTTCCAGTTCGAACAAAATATTATTGGGTTTTTCTATGAAATTCTCAGTTTACATTTGTGGTCGATTGATGGCAATAAGTTTGCCCCCTTTACAGTCATGGGACCTAACCGTACCGGTAGACTGTGGGTGTACATTAGGACACCACGGTATAATCAGTAATGGTATGTTTTATGTCTAGAATGCCACTTTCTTTTTAATTTGCGTATCACTACATAGTATAAAACAAAGTCGCTTTATCTGCCCCTATATCGCTATGTATGCTTAAATCTTTAAAACTACGCAACGGATTTTGATGCGGTTTTTTTAACCTCCGACGCAAAAACGACGGGGTGTTTTAATTTGACGTGTCTGTGTGTGTGTGTGTCTGTCTGTCTGTGGCATCGTAGCTCCCGAAGGGATGAACCGATTTTAATTTCGTTTTTTTTTTATTGTGATTTTTTATTTGAAAGGTGAATTAGTCGGGAGTGTTCTTAGCTATGTTTGATGAAAATCGGTCCAAGATGGCCGCCGCCACAAAATAGCGAATTACATTTCGTGTCGGGGGTTTCCAAAATTTTTAATTTAGGTTAGGTTAGGTTATTAATAGATAGAGTGATTGAAGAGGAAGGTTTATATGTATAATAACATACCACGCGGGCGAAGCCGCTGGCGGGAAGCTAGTATAGTATAACTGCGAACGTAGTCGATCTATCAACTTTACATACCCAAAACTTATATAACACTTGTTAATATTGAATAAAGCTTGCACTACTCTTAAACCTTAATAATATTAATTTCCTTTCTATTTTAACGACTCCGGCGGTTTTATAATCTGTTGATTGCGTTCCTAATTCATTTTATGTCTTACTAATATCATCTTTAATCGTGGAACAGAATTTCTACTTTAATTAACTAGTTTAATGGTAAGTGGTGATGGCTTTTAGGTGCCTATTTGTGCCGACTATACTTTCCCAAGGTCCAGCAAAGTTTAATTGAGTTTAAAATCCTTTGCAGCTCACAGTTTTGGGTTATAATGCGAGAACGCTGGTCGATATATCGATATTATTTTTTCAATGTATCGATATAAAATTCCAAGTATCAAAAAGGTATCAAAATCGATATTTTTTCAGACCAATAAACATTTTTAAGTTAATAGATTACAAATTCCCTTTTTTTGGTTGTTTTATAATTTGGTTTTTAAGTTGGCCGATCGATATCGATATTTTCAAAAAATATCAATACCGATATTGTTTTTTTTTTAATATATTATACGATATATATCGATACTTTTTGCATTTCCGGCATCCCTACCCTAAACACAAGTTTTATCTTACACTGGGTACCAGAGTTCATTGTAACCACTTTTGTTGCTGTTGTAATGATGCAGTGTCCAAAAAGAGTTTATATGTACAACTTTTGTGTAGTAAAGAATGATTAAATAAATAAATAAATAAATATTCTGGGACAATTTTACACAGCACCATCTAGTCCCAAACTAAGCAGAGCTTGTACTATGGGTACTACACAATGGATATAATACTTATATACTTTTTTTTTGTAAATACATACTTATAATACATAAGAAACACCCAGACAAACACAAACACTTAAGTTCATCACAATAAATGCTTGTGTCTTGTGGGAATCGAACCCACGACATCGTAATCAGCAGTCCGGTACTCGAACCACTGGACCACAGACATCGTCATTATTTATTTATTGCCTCGTTGGTCTAGTGGTCCCTAAAGCGACTGCTACGCTAGAGGTCCTGGGTTCGATCCCATCGTTCGGTCGAGCAAAGTGTTGTTGGGTTTTCTGAGAAATTCCCAATAGCAGCTCGGAGCCTGGATTTGTGCCCGGTTCATGGCAATAGGCTCGCCCCCTATTACATGGGACCTAAACATACTGGCGAAATGTGGGTGTACATTATTAGTACGCCTCTGCCTACCCCTTCGGGGAATATGGGCGTGATGGTATTATGGGTGTTTCTTATGTATTATAAGTATGTAATAAAAATAAATAAATAATTATTTATTTTTATTATATTGTCGCAATAGGCTCACATCAAATGGGATTTTAAATAATACTAGCAACCTATAGGTTTAAATTAGTCCATAACTTGCCATCGCACCTGGGGGGCTAGACAAGTTGCATTTTGACATTCGAATCGACAAACAAAATGTATGGAAATGACATTAGTGACAGCCCGGTTTGTCGAAAGCTTGTGTAATTTCCATACATTTTGTTTGTCGATTCGAATGTCAAAATGCAACTTGTCTAGCCCCCCTGTATTTCTCTAAGGGTTAGACAGAGAACAATTTCGTCAGTATAATAATTTAGGTCCTATGTAATAGGAGACGAGCGGAAGCCTACTGCGAGGAACTGGGCAGACATGTAAACTCTGTAACTGAGCATTTCATAGAAAATGCCAATAACAATTTGCTTGACCCGGGAATCGAGCAGAGCTACCCCGAGCGTAGCAGTCACGCTTACGACTACTAGACGAGGCAGTTAATTATATAAGTAAATTACCTATATTATTTCACATTTTTGTTTGTCTTCTGTATTTAAAATGTTTAAAAGGAAAAGGTGACCTGGGGGCCTACTACAATCTTTTAGAAAACAATCTTATTTCAATAGTGTTTTGTTTCAGGGATATAATAACATTACTCTTTTTCGTACCATGACCTTCACTGTACAATATTGTTTTATTCCTGCTTAGTGTTGGGAAGGAATGAACTATTTGTCTATTCCCTGCTATCAGAAAAGAAACAACGCTATATGAACTGGTATAGCGCTGTCCCCTTCCCGCACTTGTCCGAATCGCTACTACGGATTCCGATCTTGAACCAAAATATGTATACTTTTAGAGGTGACGTCACCAAAACCGCTAAGAAAATAATATTGTTTCACTCTGACAATAAGCTTGTTTTAAGGACTTCATGGTACGAAAAGTCGAAGTAAGATTATAATAATACTGCTATAAGAGCTTGTGGTTGGCCCCCTGACTGATTTATCAACCCACAGCTCTTTTGATTTTTGATTTTGATATTATGACGTAGGCATTTCATTACGAAAGGATTTTGGGAAATTCCCACAAGATTGAGAATAATTTGATGAAGCGAGTAACACCGCAGATAACCACTAGTCTAGTTAAAACTCGAAAGAATCAACGCATCGACATTGTCTTACCAAATTTAATAGTTTAATAGTACAATCACTATTCACTTAACTGAATATAGCAACGCCAATCTAAAACACTACAGCAAAAAACTGGCCAAGTGTCGAAAACAACAGCCCAATAATACTTAAGTACGGACAACAAAACAGTGAGTAGACAAAATTATTTCGCAACGAATGCAATCCGCCGACCGAAAACCAGATAATTGGATCGGAATCCACTGTAGGACTTACAACAGTATATATATAGGATCGAGTTTTTACCCGCGTATTTGGTAGTATCATAATTTCTTGTCGGCTTTTATGCTTTTTTTTATTCCTTAAGTCGGGTCGGCCTTTTTTGATACTCGGCCAGATAATTCCTGCCTCGCCCGGCATTCTGAATAAATGTTGGCTACTTATTGTGCTGACCGTACCACATATGCGTTATGTAAGAGGGACTTGGCTGTTTTTTTTTTGCTTTTTTTGTGCAAGATTCCAGTTATTGTTCCGTAATGGGGTGTGATAAAGCATTTTTATGAATTTAATTCCTTTTATTCCGTGTGTCGAATCCTGTGTGGTGATTTCTTTGTTTGGTGATGTCTGGTATCACCGGATTTGGGTGCTGATAGACGTGATAGCTTTGAGGGGCCAAACAAGTGACTATCTGTCACGACTGTCTTCTTTAATATCAAGAAAACGTATCATGGAACTCAAGTGGAGAGCACGTGGCCAGGGGCTGATAAGTTGACTGAAATAGCCAAGAGGAGGCAAGCGAAGCGTCTGGGGGCTAGACAAGCAATTTGACATTCGTATCGATAGACGAATAGAAAGAAAATGTATGCAAATGACATTAGTGACAGCCTAACATATCGAAAGCTTGTGTCATTTCCATACATTTTGTTTCTATTTGTTTGTCGATTCGAATGTCAAATTGAACCTTGTCTACATGCCCTGTAGTGAGATGGATCGAGGTTATAGTAAAAATCGCAGGTCCAACCTGGATGCGAGTAGTACCGAAGCAAATGGCAATGTTTGAGGAAGGCATATACCCGGTTGTGGGATAATGAAGGCTTGTGGATGATGATGATAAAGATGAGTTGCCAAGAGAGATCTAACACATAAAATAAATTGGCTTTTTGTATGTGGTAACACCGAAAAAAGTATGGAATGTATTTTTTTTTTTCATTTATAAAGCTAGTATGTAAACTAAACTACATCTTACCTAATATATTATTTATTATATCACATGAGGCAGAAACACAAGGAGTTTAAAACAACATTACAAATGAATGCTCTTTTTGCACTGAATAACATTATTTAAAACAAATATTGGCATCGACAATCTGATAAATCGGAGTTCGTTGGTACAGCTGGCAAAACAACCATCGGATTTTTTGTATAAAGCCTGGATTATTAAGAAAATAAAACATGTTTTTAATAAAACCTAAGTTGCTAGTCTTATATGAATCATCACAGTATAATATGAACTGAACGAAATAAATTTCTTCATAATTACTTATTTGCGGTCACTTAGGTGTATAAGCTAAGATCTAAATACCTACATACTACATAAATGTATTATTTTAATGAGATACTAAAGATTAAAATACTCTCCATTAATTCAGGCCTATTAAAAATCGAAGTATTTAAACAAAATAATTCCATAAAATTAGGTATTAAGTTTCAGAAATAAAATAAAACTTTGGTTAAATTCATTTAACCACCACAGTTCACTGATAAAACATAACCGTTGCGGCTTCTTAAACATTTTTATGGTTGTGATAAGTTAATTCTTATGCAAAACAGATGAACCATCGATTGGTGATCTCGACAATACATCGGAATGCCTATAAAGTGCTAAATATAGACAAAGAATTTTATATCATTTGAAAAGGAATTTGGTTTTTCTTCTCACAAATTGCCCTTGTAACCTTAGTCATAAATGTTCATGATTGATTTGTGGTTTAATTTTGAAGTAAGAGGTAGCTTTTATTTTTGTGCTTCCTTGTGACACCATCTATCTTAATTTCTACTGAAAAGTTAACAAACAAACAACCTGACAGAGTTACTTTTACATTTATGATATTAGTTAGTATCAACCAAATCTAACTCTTTAATAAGGCTTTGTTAATTTTTGCGAGTTTATTTTAGGACCGCATAGTAATTGAAAATTTCCGAACAGTAATTCATAGACCCGAACGCAAGATCGCATTATTCAACTATATTTCTGAAAATCTAGACAAACCCTTCATCATTCAACGTCACGCATTCGCCATTCTTTGGCCATTGTACACCAAAATTTCGCAAATTAAAACCCGAAACCGAAGCTGTCACCTTCGCTTGTCTCCAAAAGCGATATACCATTGTCTTTGAAGTCGGTCACTTGATACCCTTTATGTATCTCCCGAATAACCTCCACTTGAATTGAAACCCTAAATTTGAAACGATAGGAATGATAATCGGTTGAACAGATCTGGAGGTTACGACATTTATGAACGTTTGGAAGCAGTATTTATGTCATGTACCGGGCTTTTCGTCTGTCGGGAGCCCTATTTATTGCCGGTTACCCAAACTCAAATGAATTGATAATTCGAAACGTTTTGTTAGGGTTCTACGCAGGTCTGGCAGTAAAAAATATCATGTATCCAGTCCTGCTTGAGCAATGAAAGAATATTGAACAAAGAAATTTGCAATAACGCATCAAGCTAAGACCTTGGCAATGACAACTATACTGGTAGATTATGCTAATAAAGAAAACGGACAGAGCAATTTTTTCTGAAATATGGACAGGCAAAACCACTTTATCCAGCTGTTAGATATCCTTTCCAGGGCATGGTGGTTTTTCGTGTAAATCGTGCATAAACTTTATGATTAACTGAGCTTATGTGTTAGTTATTAGATTTCTGAGTAATATATGAAGTTTTTTAATTTTTTACCTAAGTGAAAGCGAAAGTATTAATCATACCAGTATCTTATATTAGGATATCACATCACAAACACACAATGAAGAACCGATTACACCACCTACAAAAGGTGTTGTTGAAGAAGAAGCGGCCATAGAGACAGGCGTCCATAATTACTATAAAGAGAAACTCAATACAGTAATTAACCTGCTTATTACATAGGCAAAATTAAGTTCTGTGTGAGTAATAAAAACTGCTTATTCTTTGAACAAAAAAGAGCGTGCAGTTGAATTCTCCAAAGAGAATGTTTGATTAGACACGCGTAGACCAGTTTGGTCCATAAAAATAAATTCGTTCGAACAACCTAGATGGTAATTTTAATCTACTATTACTGTTATTTTTTATCCGTTGTGAAATTGGTTGGTAGTTCCTTTTAGTAAAAGCTACTGTTCAACTATCTATATTTAAAATAACCGGTATATTGTATAGGTATAGCTTAATTATCCCACTGTTGGGTTTATCTCTCCCTTATTTTATGTCAACAATCCATTTGATAACAACAAATTGTATCATCAAACAAATATTTTCAAATTCAAGGCCTCTAAATTCTGATTTAGATATAACTGGCGGAGAACATTAAGCCTCCTATTTCTTTTAGAGGT
The DNA here is from genome assembly GCA_946251955.1 of Acronicta psi. Classification (NCBI taxonomy): domain Eukaryota; kingdom Metazoa; phylum Arthropoda; class Insecta; order Lepidoptera; family Noctuidae; genus Acronicta; species Acronicta psi. The sequence goes on along the minus strand of OX276475.1, from coordinate 13,169,670 downwards.
ACGAAAAGGTATAAATAACTTGTGGGAGACATTAAATTGGTTAGCAAGTATTGCAAACAGCTGCTTCAAGAGACATGCGCAGATTCCTTATAATTTCACACCTGGAAATCTTATGCGTTGCATCACAAAAATCAAAACAAAACAAACAATCGGCCATCAAAAGCAAAGGCTACAACAGTGTCAATTAAACCGTGCGCGCACAATTAACGAGAGGAGAATGTCCCGATGTGATCGTATCGACTGACCTAAGGCTATCGGTAGCGAGTTCAGTCCAGCTACCGTTGTTCCAAGCTTGATATATTCTGTGAACGTTTATTTTGCTCTTTGGGGGTTAATTGAATAAATTTAAAGTTTAATAAGATCTTTGTTGGTGGTATTGAAGGAATGTTGGGTTTTCGGAAGGATAGGCAGGATTTTACTGCAAGTTCTGTGCCTAACTGAAATGTTACTATTATTTTGTTGTCCCCCTTCTTTAAATTAATGCAAGCAAAAGGAAGTTTCGTTCTATGAAATGGGTGTTTACAAATGCGGATTCCCAAAAATATTATTCGCATTCTGTCCAAGCATATTTACCCAAATTTTTCAAATCCTTGTTGGATTTACAACGCCCTAACATGATCTACTCAATCATACTCATTAAATGGACTTCCCCACAAACTTCTTTCTACTCATATAGCAGGCCGTGTTACTTTACTTCGTAGCCTAGCTTCAGCCTGACCTAGAATATTATCGACCATATTAATTACATACATAGGATGACAAGCCACTAATGCAGTGCATGTTTTTCTTGCCCATAACATCATGGGAAAGCATATTGTGCTTCTCTTCGCATAATTTATAGCCTTCACCAGTTACATTGTTTTATAAATTATAAAATTAGTTACTAGTTTCTTTACATACATTATTAAAGTTTTATCGGTATGTTGAACTAGTTCCCAGCCTGGAGATGAGTGACCTATCTTAATACATTGAAATACCGGTTGACATTCAAATTCATTAGCAACTTTGCTACGTAGAGTCAGATCTTCAAAACTGTAATTTGCTATGCTAGTGACTGTACTAATGTATATTATTTATTTTTCCTCTTTCGTATCAGCATTAGCTAAATCATGGATTATGATGGGGTTGAAAGATTAGCCAGTCAGTGGGTTGATAGTGAAGTTCACTACGCCTATTGCAAGCTTTAAACAAAATTGTAAGGTGTATAAACAAAACTGTCCTCATTCTAACTCATTCAGTTTTACATAAAGTTATAAATTATATTCCAAGTTTAGGTATGGCATGTGTATAACTAAACCAAAACCAACCTATAAGGCTATTAATAATAGATAGATATTTCGTCGAGCTATCATTTTTATTACAGCATCCTTATCACAAAGTGTTAAAGTCCAATTTTCACAATTTCTTTATATTTAAAACAATATTATTAATAATTTATGGAGACACATAGACATATTATACAGATTAGAAATCGTCAATATGGTCAAAAAGATCCAATGTTTCAGATTGGCGTAAAAAAATACCGGTTTTATCCGTAGTTGGAATTTAAAAACTATTCATTATTTATGTGGCGGCTACTTTTCTGTATCAGTTCTTATGAAAAGTATCTGTTTAATGTATTTTATATTAATATGATATTGTTTTTGTGAATTTGATTTCAACGATACATTTTTGAATATTAATTAATGAATGAATAGAAAATTCAGTAACTAAAATGTTCTAAGTTTTTTGCATTACTCTTGACTCTATCTTATTTACCTCTTGGTTTTTATATACATATAATCTTTAAAATCCTGGACTAATTTTATTTCAACTTAATGATTAGTTTTATCACGCTATAAACTTTATTTCATCCGCTGCTAATATTCATTTCTTATGTATGTTTTTCTTGTATAATAAGTATTTTGACTTTGTTTAAACTCCATTATTGGAAAAGTTTCTTTACAAAATCGTCTTCAACCAATTCTGAAAACTACCAGGGGCTAGACAAGTTGCATTTTGACATTCGAATCAACAAACAAAATGTATGGAAATGACACAAACTTTCGACAAATCGGGCTGTCACTAATGTCATTTCTATACATTTTCTTTCTATTCGTTTGTCGATTCGAATGTCAAATTGCAACTTGTCTCGGCCCCCAGTTTTTATAACTACCAGTAACATAACAAAATTGCTTTAGTATTCCTCGAAAACAGTAATTAAGATCGAGCAATGCGAACCTTTAATATGCATATTATGTCTAGGAACCAGTTCACTGGCTCAGTGTATTTATTCTTATGCATTTTTAACTGGACAAAAATGGAAAAAAGATATCGCCATGTCTGTTTTATTGAATGTCTCGGTCTCTTGGATTATCTTAACGGGTTTTAAGGGTGGCCTGTGGTACTATAATAGGTTTATCAAAATTGTTTACATCAAACACATCAGTAAATATAATCAAAAGGCTCAAAGCCATCTGTAAAGGGCAGATCATATTTATGTGGTCTACTTAAATTAATTTGATTATGCATACTCATAACTATATTTATATCTAGACATCTTTATCATTAACAACTATTATTTCACAAAACTTTGATATTAGTACTATTATTTATCTATTGTCTTATGTGTCTCCGTTGTTTAAATAAATGTTTTTCTTGTTTTCTATTGCAAGAACTTGACTTTGTAAAATGGACAGATTTTCCAAATGAAACATTATTATCAGTATATAAATGATTTGATTGTTGTGTGAAAATATTTTATTCCACTTTTTCCTGATCAACGAGTTGAAGGTCTGGTTACAATAAATCAGAACGCTTAATCAAAACAGCTCTGTGGTCATACAAACAAAACGTCCAACCTAATAACTCTAGGCGTATATGCAATAAAAAAAACCTGAACTACCTACTAGATATACTACAAACTTCTACATTATTCAAATGACAGACAGACACACCCGTTATTATTTTATTATACAGAGTTTTAATTTGGTAGCACTAGTCAAATTTCAAAACATCCAACATTTTGATTGACAATTCATTCTGAATCATGTATTCTACTTCGATTGACGATTCTTTCCTATTATACAACTTCTCCCAAAAAAGTTTTTCTTAGAATGTAGTAAGGTTGACTTTTAAATGAACTCGCGATAGCATTCTAATATGTAATAACTATAAAATTATTCCAATACAAAACTACTTGGCGAAAGGTAGACCGTATCACGTGGCGGTCGGAATCTTAATACTATTTTAAACTACATTGTGAATACTACTCTATTTCAATTAGGGTAGAGTTCAGATTCAATTGACGCTGCCTTTTATGCCTCACATTAATATCATCAGGGAATTCCGAGCTTTATTTTGTAGTTGTGAAAGTCAGTTTCTCAATAGGGAGGTGTTGTCCCGGGGTATCAAGTTTCGTTCTCACTTCGTCAGGTGTCGCTAGCGGCGTTGCTTTGTTTTGCTCACTTTTGTTCTACGTAGTGTGAACTTGATAAAAACTGAGAGGAAACGCGCGCTAACAGAATAGGGACCTCTTTGTGGACCTCATTCCTTTTTTATATTTTGGTTCGAAATATATGAAAAGGCATGTGTTTGAGGGTAGATTCAAGTTTTTTGTTTATTTTTTGTCTGAGTGAAAGTACGTATGATGCTCTCGTCATTATGGTGCGTGGTTTAAAAGCTTTTGAATGAATTTTATTGAGGATATCAGCTGCTTGTAATCCCGCTTATAGATGTAAATGTTGGGAGCTGGTACAAGAATTTGTGTTAAAACTAGGACTGACAATGCTACAAGTTATTTTTTATTTAATGACAATAGTGGCAATATAAATCTAGCTCAACATCGTCACATACATTGTCTGCTTGGAATCGGGACTCTAATACACTTTCATACATCGAAAAAAAAATTTGCCAAAAAACAAAGTAGTTAGAAAGTTTGAAGACAAAGAGGATTGTCTAAGTAGGCCTAAAAGACAAAATTTCGGTAAAAGTAAACTTTCTTCTTGAATGAATCGGATGTGAAATTCTAAACAAAAAAATTAAAACTAAAACAAGCTCACATTACTCTTAATTTCCCACGCCAACAGTTCTAACTATAACACGTTTATATCACACTTTGACGTCATCGATCATCAGTGTTATCATCACTGCGTTATCTGATCTCGGTGATACGTAGTGTTAAATAGTACCCATTGTGACAGTTTAACTTTGGGCATTAACATCCCGTGGGCTGTTGTAGGGTTTACAGAGAAAGCTGATAAAGAAATAATTACAAATGACGTTTTTTAGTGAGTATTATCGTGAAGATTTTAATTTGATTTCTTGATATCTTTGAGAGAGACCAATATTTAATTAGTAGTCTCTGTACGCGTAGTTAAGCTTTCAAATATACTTGGGTTTAAATATTATGGTTATAAATAATTATGGTTAGTTTTTGTCGTATAGAGATATATGTTACTGCCCATTGAATACAATTTTAAATGATATGCTTGAAATAATTCAAACAGATTCTCTCGCAGGAAAGGAATTTATTTCTACGTTTACATATCCGTAATTTATTCATTCAACTAAAACATTTAGAATCATTTCAATTTCAACCCAACATTATTCAAAGCTTTTTATGCAATCAGTACATCAAACATTCAAGTTTTAATCCATGCTTCGTGTAAGTATTTCAACACGCTTGCCTAGCTGGTCCAGCGACATACATCTATCTCTGTCTGTCATGTAAAGTTAGAAAAGGATAAAAAAGCACGGCACTGACTTTCAAAGAAGGTACGGTCTTATTAACATGAAGAGAATAGGTGCGGTGTAATGCATTCTATTGATAATGTTAATCCTAATCTAAAAAAATAACTGGATAGCTGAGTGACTCATCGCCTATATCAGCTTCGTGTTTTGATAAAAGAAAGTCCTTCTTACTGTTTAAATATTTAAGTAGATAACAATAGAAATTGGGTGCATGGATTTTAACAAGTTGTTTCCGTAGGATTTGATGTTATTAATATTAAAAAAACAAGTAATTCCGAAAGCTAGGTGGAGAAAAGTGCTATTGGGTTGTTAGAAAATTCTAAAATTAGAGTTTAGACATCGTATCTCCTTTAAGGGACTAAAACAAAGACATTTAAATATAGCCATAGAAGGGCCATCACAAACAAAATCGTAATGTACTATTTACAACTCTGCCGGAGAATATAGGTGTATGTTGGGTTATGTTAGTAGACTTAAGTACATCACAACATACGCCCATGAGAACTAGGTACTGCTTAGACTGCGTATACTTACGTCTGTGTAGAGCAACATAATTGTTTACCTGAAAATAATGAAAAATAAATTAATAAATAATATGAATTTATAACAAAAGAATGTCCATTATAAGGATATCCAGATGTCTCTCTAAGACAACATGCACAGAGAACTCGATGTGATAACTTGAAATTATTTCGTAAATCAAACCCTAAATGCAATCCCAAACTAAGTCATTCAACAAAAATGTCCCCGCGCACACTCACATCTTAATTTTTACAAACTCGTGACCGAGACATTACGATAAGTGCTACTTTTGACGTAAGAAAAAATAAAATAACCAGTACATTTATCAACTAGTCGCTCGGTAGGCACATGTTTTTATTTTATTTTAGAATAATCTGGATTTAAGTTACGTTACACGTGTTTTGTTTAAATCAAAATTAAGGCTTACGACACGGTAATTAGATGACGAGTATTCAAAAAGTTTAAAATTTTTCTGTAAGTCTGATTAAATGAGGATGTAGAATACTTTAAATACACGTATATCTGTCTAATACAAGTATTAAAAGATCGAATTTAATTATTTTTTTCTTTGTAAAAAGGGTATATATTAAATGGTTTCCCGCAAGGAACTATGCTGGCGCCAAATAAATTACAACTCATGAGACGCTAAGAGCAATATGAATCCTCTAAGAATTCTCAGTTACGCTATATGCATATCTTTATTAAAATCGTACCTACTCGGTATCTGCACCACACACTAAAAACCATAAAAATCCATTTTGTAGTTAATAAAATTATTTATACTCAGTATTTTTCAGTTATTTCTGCATATCATATGACTGTCGGTGAGTTTCAACGACTTGCTCGTAAAAACTGGAACTCTCCTTATTTTAATTACCTATATTAAGTTAATATGGAGTTTTTACGATTATATTTATCATTACCGTTGTAAATAAATACATAGTTGGTCATTATTTCAATTACATTTAATATTTAATTTCGCTGTCTTTAAGTGGTGTTTTAAAATACTAGTAAATAATAATTTATTATTTCTACTCTAGCGGTATTTTAAAATCCTTTTTATCTTCCCCAAAACTGGCTGCAAATCAAGGCCAAACTAAATGTATAATGCATTTATTTATAGGCATTGCCTAAACTTTTGGCTAATCTTGAATCTAAAATCCAGTACATCCATAAATTAACTAAAATGTCATCGATATTCTACATTTGAATATTATAACAATAAACTAGATTTTGACCAAATTTCTGTCTGGCTTTTATTGTAATAAATTTGTTTTCTTATCTTTTGTAATGACTTCGACGGTAGCTAAAGTCTGTGATTATATTTTGCATACAAGATATGTCAATTATAAACCGTATAATTAGAGATGATAAAACTAAATGATGTTGTATATCCATTCTGGTATTATTATATCATTAGTGGTAATGTCGATTTGTTTTTATTTGACTGCATCACCGAGACTCTTTTTGTGGTTGCCAGTTACCAATTCAAAAATAGAAGCAACAAATTGATAATCGAAATACATTACACACATACATTTTACTGGTTTTGAAATCACAAAGCCCAGATTTCTTCAGAATCTTTTTGTTTATACAGAAGTAATTAGTAACCCAAATGACATTTTGCATAGTCTGTTGCAAGAGAAGGCATTGCATCCCAAGTACTGATAACATCTTGCTATGAAAATCAGGTTTCCCTAACTCCTAAAAGTCAGACGTGTAAGCCAAGAAGCTCACAGACTCATAGATATAGTAACTGACCCACTAATAAGTCCACAAACAAAACAGGCCATGGTAATACTGGTAATAATAATAACAGTGGTTAAATTGTTGAGGAATTATCAGTGAAACCTCCTTATTCAATCCTTTTGTGGAGCAAAGAAATGAGACTTGAACCAGATTGTGGTGATACAGAGAGGAATATTGTAAAAGGGAGAAAGTTAATGATTCAAATGAGAATGATGGATAAACAAATGAGATTCTTCCTAATTAAGCTTCAAAAGAAGATGCGGTTTATTAATATATACCGTTAACTTTGCCTACCCTTTTTACGTATGAGCCCACGTTATAAAAGTTTGTTTGAGTAATTGAGCTCAATATTTATGATACACATAAAAATATTACGATCAGTTAATCAGTAGCCGCTTATTATCGATTACAAATATGAAAGATAATATAAATCAAGACATTTTAGTGTTGTGCCACTGGAAGTATTGATTGAGGCCGAAATTTCGACATTGATGATGATTTTTGCCATTCAGCATCTAGTTTGATATTTTATTTTAAATAATCTCTTATTGATATCAAAGTTTTTATAAAAATAACGCTAAATAATTAGTTATATTTGATTTTATTTAACCGACGAACGAAAAACTGGAGGAAGTTCTCAATTCGGATGTTTATATTTTTTGGGCCAATTTCTCTGTCAATTATGGACCTCTGTTAATCATGGAAAGGATATAGGCCATTTAAATGTTAAAAAAAAAATCTACCCCTAAGAGTAGTAAAATAGAGGACGATTGAATTTTTGTACTGAATAACAATATACCTAATAATTTAAAAAGTTATTACAAGAATTCTGATTATGATATTAATATTACTTAATTCTCGTGTAGTCACATTGTCCAAATATAACATACGTCATCTGATCTGCCCCTCAACCATGAGTTCTATCGAATGACTTTCGATAGGTTTTTTACGCATCGAAACGCTGTAATCTCATAGTAGATTTTAGTTCCTTACGTAACCGCTAGAGGCGCTGCGCTGTTTTCCATACAAATATTTTACGGCGTCGCTAGCGAGTCTAGTGAGAAAAACTCATGGTCGAGGCACAGAAGTCTGATTAAGGCCGAAAAAATTAACTCAATCGAAGCACATCACTAAGCCAAATCTTAACTAATTAGTTTCAGCTCTATCGCGGAAGAAATTCTAGTTGATTGATCAATAAACTGTTTTCATCGTAACTCAACTATTAAAAACCTTTTAAATAACAGTTACTTTATTGATTAACGTGTCGATTTGCTTTGAAACACCGACGATTGCTACCAGTTGCTCATAGACGATGTTATAATCACTGTGTTAAAATTTTGTTATTATGCTGTGGGAATCCAACATTTCTATGATGGGTAATTAGAAAGTGTTCCAGTTGGTAGATCGTCTGATTATGTGCCGGCTGTAAAGTCCTAGATTTATTCCAGAGCTTTAAATTATATTTTGCATTTAAAAGGTGCTTTAACTGTTGAACCAAGCCCAATATTATTAAGAAGTAACGCTAAAATGAATTGTATGTTGGGAGAGGTAAGATGCATAGATAAACCTCTCTTTCTTTACATGACTCATTATCATTCGTCTAGTAGTCCTAATTGTGACTGCTTCGCTAGAGGCCTTAGGTTCGATTATTAGTTCAAATAGTGATTATGGGTTTTTCTATGAAATTCTCAGTAGCAGGTCGGAATTTCTTATTGTGCTCGGTTGGTGGCAATAGGCTCTCCCCCATTACATGGGACCTACACATACCGGTGAACTATGGGTACATTAGTATTGTAGCTATCAAAATTGATATCTACGACCACTTTGTACGTATTCAAAATTTGCTTATCGATAATTTTAACTATGTCAAACAAAGCTTGATAGAAGCTTTTAAAACTGAGCCTTAACAATTGCCTCCACATAATTATACCGAGAATTTTATTTCCTCACAAAAAAAAATAACCGTAAAGATAGTTAACTACAAGTACTTTCAAAAGTTTGGACCACTTCACACTGGAACAGAGCTATAGAGAAATAATGACGTCATTAAGTGGTCATATCAATACCCACTACAATACTATGACAATTAATTCTCTGTCATGTAATACGACCAGATCATTAAAACACTCAAAGGTTTTATACATTTTGTTCAAACAAAATAAGACTCTATTTGTAAAGTTGTAGATCAGGAGATTGAGTGGGAAATTTTACGCAATATAAATTACACAGGATCTAAGCAAGAGGCGGAATGTAGAAGCCCATCGATAGTTTTTGCTAAAGAGACGGTATGTTTTATACTGTACGATATTTAGTCGTACATAATTATTAACTTATTGTACTAACACTTACAACATTAATATTTCATGACTTTAGAGTTAAATATGAACTAATTTTAATGTACTTTGTTCCTACTTTGCACTGGGTAAACAACGATTACATACATAGGAAAATAAGTATCAAAATTAAAAACTTTTATACTATTGATTCAATTACAGGCGATAAGAACACAATATATGAATAAGGATCTTATAAGTCATGATAAACCACCATTACATCAATATCACAACATTCGAGCTCATTTGTATTCAAGAATATGCGAACTGAATATCGTTACACAAATAAAAGTTCAAATGGCCACAATGATTGACCATAGACCGTAAAATAAGTATATTAAGTCACAATGCTTGCAATCAAAATACAAAATCCTCTATAAAACCGATATCGAAGGTAAATCGTATCGTAATCGTGTCGTAAGTTGTAAACGAGCCACAATTTCTTTGAGATGCGACGTAAAAAAGTAATGTGGAGACTAAACATTTTGGCTCTTTAATTTTACATCTTGTGTGTATTGAAATAAAGTCGAATTTACTTTGTTAGTTTTGATGGAGGCTTTAATAGAGTCTTGTAGAATGCCAGGCGCGATCGGAACGCGCGTTTTTCGATTATTACAATTCGCGCGAAAGTCCAATCGTTTTGTGCTTATTAAACATTTTCTTTTTTTGGAATTTTCATTTTTCAGAGACCAATTTATTCGCGTTTGTGTGATTTACGTTTTGTTTTGTTTGTATACTTTTAAGCTGCGTATAGGCATCAATTGACTCACATATTAGTCTTCTTTCTTCTTGGAATTTACAGAAAGTTTTCATATAAACAAAAAATGATTGCCCAGCTGATTTAAATGTTTTTTTTTATTGTGTCCGTAATTGCCAAGACAAGGTGTCCTATAATTCGTTAAAATTGCTTCTGGGGATAAGCAATTTTAATGAAATTACTGGAATGTTAGAAAATTTTAACATTCCAGTAATTTCAATATTTTAGAGCTTGTTATTTGTTCTGAAATTAATATTCTTAGGCCATTCATTTAATAAAGCACAAATTCAAAATCCAAACTCCGAACGACCAACTCCGAAAAAATATTTTTTAGAAAAAAAAAACTCTTTATTTGCGCTTGCGACGGCTAGACAAATGAGGCGGATCAAGTTTGACATTCGTAAAACCGCATACAACTTCAAAGAAAATAATTTTATTACAAAATTTATGACTGCGTCCTCTTAAATGCAAAGATTTACATTAATTAAATAGAAAAAACAAACAAATTCTCCTTTTCGGGAAGTTCAACGACTTTGCCGGTCGCTACCGATTAAGATTAAAAATGACTAATGGGACGTAATGCAGTCTAGATTACCTAGATTAATCAGAAACCTAATGTAGTTTTTTGTTGAAATAACCGATATAATGGCTGATTTTAATATCTCTAAATCCTTAATAGTTTATTAGAAATATCTTGTTTCGTATGGCTTTTACTTATATTGAGCCAGTTCGGTTCATGTTTTTTAGGTTCTATCTAATAAGAGCTACTATTGGACATTTCGTAATCCCATTACACCTTGCACTATCTAGGAATCAAACCCAGGACCACCCTTGCAACCACTTTTTAATGCAAAGTGAAAACCGTCATTCCACCCACTCTAACAGGCAAATCTCCCATTTCCAATAGATTACGGAATTTAAAAATACAACACGCTTTATTTGACAGAAACAGAAAAAAATACTAAAGGTATGTCTCTAAAATATGTTAATTTGACATAACATTTCTAAGTGAAAGCACGAACGCACTTATAAGGGTGGGGTCGCAATGCTAGAGGTCACTTGTCCCGACCTCAGAAGTGTCAACTGATCAGTGGCCAGTGTTAAAGAGCCGTGGTTAGGCCTATTTGGGCCCCGGTTTTCGTTTGTATTATAAGGCGTTTTCGTTTGTATTATAGTGGGGGAGGCCAGATTTCGTTGGGTGGTCTCGGCGCCTATTGTAATGAGTCCCTGAATGGAGTTTGGATATGCGTGCGCGTGAGTTATAGGATAAGGCGATTAGTCTATCTACATATATGTATGTAGGTATGGTGATCTAACGAGTCAGAATATCCTCTCACTTTTTTTATACTTACAGATATATGCATTTGTTTAATTTTTTTTTAAAACAATATCGCTTTTATACTATGTTAACCGCTGCACTTTATTTCAACCGCCTGAACACTTACCTATTTATCCAATAGCACTCATTTTAAGAGCGATATATTTTTTATTTAAGTTTTTTTTTTCAATAACAATGATAGAAAGTGATAACCAACCTATTATGTACTTTTTCCTCGTTGTTAAAAAGTTAAAGTTAAAGTGGTAATAGGGTTTACATCAAACATATATATGTATAAATAATAGTGTAATACCGTTTTGGGCTTATCGTTCCGTTCCCCGCTCCTCTTATGGCCTAGCCTTATCCCACATCATTCCCGTAATATTATGCTAATATGTGTTTATGCCTTGTTGACTGGTAATGATTTTAACCCGTCGCATTGTGCTGTGTTTTTGATACCAGTAGCATTCCTGATTCGACGCGTTGGTTCACTCAATGGGAATACTTCAACGTGGAATTTATGTGTGTGTATGGAATAACAGCATTGTTTATGTTTGATTGCAAGACAAATCATGAACACATTCGTTTTTCAAATTTTAAGAAGTATGTGAGTTTGTATTTGATAACCTATTCATGTTTGATTGCAGCTAAAAATTAAAATCATAAAGTAAATTCTTTTTAAGTACAAGTAAAAGTATTCCCAGCATATTTAGTCTATTTATTTCCTAGTAGTAAATTGAAATTCCTAGTAGCAGCTCGGACCTTCGAATTTTGTAATGAAACGGTGATGGCAATAGGTTCGCCTCATGTTACACAGGATCGAAACATACCTTTGCACTGTTCGTGTACAACAATACACCTCTGCTTAAACCTCCTGGAAACAAGCATGATGGTATGTTCATAAATGAACCGTATTTCCATGAAATACGTAATAAAATTCATTGTTTAAGAAACATGTCATTGACGGACCCTGTAAAATTTATATCTCTTTGCTATAAAGCTCTATACAAAACTAATGCGTATACGCATCCGACAATAACACCGCGAGCCTTTGTCCGAACATCCACATTAAGCCCAGCTCGATCCTCAAAAGAATCGTGATAAAATCAACATCAGAAACAAAGCTGGGCAATATTTAATTGCAACACTTAACACCGGCCGCAGGGCTGAGTTATATGCGTGTGCGCCTTCGACGCGCGAGATAAAATGTGATATAGAGCGCGCTGCGAATAGAACATACGCTGTGGAATACTGGTGTAGACTTTGGAATATATAGAATAGCCAATTGACGCTAATCCTCGGAACTTATAATGCTGCCTGATAGAATTGTAGATAAGATCTCAAAATTTTCTTTTGTTTGGTGATATACCTACTTATATTTTGACAATATTCCACTATTGTTGAATACAGAAGAAGGAAATATAGAACCTCCATACAACAACCATTATTTTTGTAATGTTTTCTGTTCCTGCGAATTAAAAATTCGGTAATACCAACATATCAGATGTTTTCAAAGAAGTGTAAAAAATGTGAACGTTATTAAATATACATAAAGACATCATTAGAAAACAATAATTTTACGCGTTTTATTTTTAAATATTTTGATGGAATATTGCATCGCTGGATACCCAAAGATAACACCAACAAGCTTAGATACAGTTTTAATTTCCAATATCTATGGCTTAATAGGTCTGTATAGTACCACTAAGAACCCATGGTCGGTGTAAAATGTGACCGTAGGCGTCCAAATAACAAGATTTTGTCCTTTAAACGACAACTATTGTAACTATATCGCGGTATCCGATGGGATCTGAATGTTTCTGGATCTCTGGATTATCTGCGAAGGGTATATGTATAAGGAGACATACGGGGCCAAAGGATGGGTAGCGAAGTGTTGATAAAAAATATTTTTATCTTGGAAAATGTGTATGTTAATAAGAAAAGATCTTCTCTTTCCTCTTTTTAAAGGTCGCCGGGAGTCATTGAATGCAGGTGGTATATGACCTGTCCTTGTGGAAGTTTTTAGGTGAGGACTTTGTTCAGCAGTGGATCTCTTTTGGCTGATAAGATACAAGTCAAGAGTTCCATTAAATTTGTAGTCTTATCATCAGCTTCCGACTATTAAGGTCTCTTTTTTTCTCCATTTGGTACCATCAGCGGCCATGTGTTCACTTATCATCTTTATCACTCCGGATTTTTAAATTGTGTAATTAAAAATTCAAGATGGTGACATTCAAAATTTAAAAATCTAGTTTAAAAAAATTTTGATTACAAGGCTATCAAAATGATACTAAGGCGATTAGTCTATCTATCTTGGTAATGCATTACATATTAATTATTTCCATTAGGCGTGACCTTTTATTTACTAATGAAAAACAAGATTGTAAAATGTGAACTGCCAAAATCTGAACTTAATTTAAATGAACAACGTCATACCTATATTCTCCGAAGCATTAGGCAGAATTTTACTAATGTATAGTCGACCATAAAATTGCTTTACCACCCTTAGAGTGTTTGCACTTTTCAAGTCGTTTGCACGTCACAAAACAACAAGGTCTATTTTTGCTTACAAGACCAAGTGACTGATAATGAACCTTAGTAAATTTAATTTGGATGGAAGTTTTTACCAAAAGTGGTAAAGCATTTTCGTTTGTTCAGTATGTTTGGTTCCCGTGTAATAGAGGGCAAGCCTATTGCCATTAACCGGGCACAAATTTAAACTCCGAGCTGCTGCTGCGAGAGCTGAGAATCGATCCCCTCGAGGCAGTTAAACGAACAATCTGCTCCACGCAAAAGCTCGACGTTCTTTTAGTCTGTATTGCACAACCTCGGTAAGGAATAAGTCTAGGAGTGTGTGCAGAGCAACACGGCTAGGTACATGCTATATCCCGCTTTAACGACGCATTTGTTCTAATGTCGGGAACTTACGTACTGTGTATACTCGGCACTTTAATTGAAAATTTAGAGGAGATATTGAACTGGTCGAAATGGGCTCCAGATCGATCGATCTTGGAGTAGGGCCCTTGCTTCCTGTGTACGTGAATAAGTATAAGTAAAATGAGGATCTGATGACGTATGTTTTTTTTATAACAAAAGATTTGCAGGCTTGCAGGCCCGCAGCCTATAGACGTTTATAGAACCGAAGTTGCCGACCCTGTATGGAGGATTCACTGCGCCGATAGTTTAAGGGGATAATATTCCTCTTGCTGCCAGCGCAGCGTATCCTTAAAGGAGCTCTGGCAACTTTACTCACTGCATGAATACAACACACAATATTGTGTGTTATTTGGCTGCAGTTTTCTGTAAGGTGGAGGTACTTGCCCAGACAGGCTGCTCTAGATTTGAGCCATAAATTTAATGGCTGTGCCCTACCTCTCTTAAAATGTTACCATCGTATGATAGATTAGACGATAGTCTGCGAGAGCTCATTGGTGACTAATACCTTTTCATATACACTAAGTATAAAAATAAGTACTTCATGATTCTTAAGATAGTCTCAACCAATCTTCTTACAGTACTTTATGCGAAGTATAATATTTCTAAAAGAATACCATCCATATATTGTTGGTAATAACGTCAACACAAGTTTTATTTCTAGCATCATAACTAACTTGGGAATGCGAAACCTGTGGTCGTTGTTGTACAGAACAGTTAAAGTTATAGCAGTTTTAAATGCCTTTAACGTTTGTATTAAAAAGAAAGAAAGAATATATTTATTGGACACTACAATACCATTAAACTCTTAAACATAAACACATAAAAACATTATATCCTACTATTAATAGAAATGTGAAAGTTTATTCCCATATATTTTGGATATTTTTGGTCCGATTCCACGTTCTCACGGGAAGAAATACTAAAAAAAATACGAATTTAAAATAAGTGGACCAGCGAAAAAGTATTTACTCAATTTAATAAGGCTGAAGAATTTGTTTGAAAGCACATCTCTGGAACTACTAATCGAATTTGCAAGAATCTTTTTCTATTTGATAGCTCAATTCCTGAGGCAGGCTAGGCTTTTATAAGATACAACCTTTAGGAACCGAGCTAGGTCCAACTACGGAGCGCAACAAGTACAATATAGATTACTATATCTTTAATCGTTAGTCTACTTTTTTTTTCTAAAAAGTTAATTTAAAGAGGTTTAATTCCTAAGGTCAACGAGGAGGCCTTTGTGCAGCAGTGGACCTCTTTTGACTGATTTATGATGATGATGAATTCCTAAGTTTTGATTTTTTTATTTGAAAGGTGAAATAGTCGAGAGTGTTCTTAGCTATGTTTGATGAAAATCGGTCCAAGATGGCCGCCGCCACAAAATAGCGAATTACATATTTTTTCACGACTCCCTCAATATGGGTATCAAATGAAAGGGCTTAACTAGGAGAATACAATACACTATGATAACTTTCAATCCAAGATGGCCGCCACCACAAAATGGCAAATTACATTTCGTGTCGGGGGTTTTCTAAATTTTTAATTTAGGTCAGGTTATAACCAACTCTAGTCAACATTTGCAAACTTTTTCACAAACTTAAAGCAATCATTACTTGCTCTTGCATCCAATTGTATCCATGCCTTTATATGAAGTGCGAAGACTATATTTTATAGCAATTTTTCACAATCAGCGAGTCAATAAACGTTAATAATCTTTTATATTTTATTTGAAACGTTATTTATTATATGCACAGTTTATAAGGAACTGTTTTAAACATGACGGGTTAAAATATACATTAGAGTATGGTTAAAAGATATCATTTTATAATACTAGCTTTTGGCCGTGGCATCGCCCGTGCAAAGTTTGATTTTGTTCCGCTATAAGAGTTCCCTTTAGGGGATGAATTTCTGTTTTTAACTGCATGCTTACGACACATGACACATGTCTCGATATATTCTGTCCCTATAACTTCTAAAGGGTAGTTTCTCTAATTAGCAAATGGTAATCCAACCTCATTTGAACTTCACATTAACAATAATCTACAATGTACTGCGTGTTGATCTCTGCCTTGTTCTTTGAGAATAAATCTGTCACTGGCTTTGTGCTTAGGGTTGGCACCAGTGTTTTAATATCAATGATAAAAAAAAAACATAAATATCCGTATTCTGTTTCAAGAACTAAGCCAAATTACTCTTGTGGTTCTAAGCGCGACTGCTACGCTAGAGGTCCTCGGTTCGAATCCCAGGTCGAGCAATTTTATCTTGCTTTGGGGGCTGGCTTCTATTAGCCAACAACACTTCGACCCAATGGGATCTTTTGTGTTGTCCCCATTGCCGTGTGTTCCTTACTCTTTGAAAACGTGGTTTATGAAGGCGGCTAGCCATCTTAGAGGCAGGAACCTAAAGTCTTCTGGCTTCGGGTACCCGTTGCCGAGCAGACTCATTCGTTTCGTCCCCAGAACGTCACTACCACACAAGATGTTTTGCACTGTTTCCTTGCCGAGCAAAGTATTATTGGATTTTTTATATGGAATTCTCAGCCACACGTCTAAGTTCAGATTTGGGCCCAGTTAATGGGGCCAGGTTTGACTCTTATTACATGGGGCCCAAACATACCGGCAAACTATGGGTGTACATTAGTACACCTCTGTCTAGCCCTTCGGGGGATAAGGACGTGATGGTATGATAAATTCATATAAAAAAAAACAACTTAGGTCATAATGGGTTAAATCGCAAATTTCGAGTCAGTCACTTCCTTCGAACGAGCAACTCCAGACATTTTTATTCCTAGAAAAGAAACTTTCTTTTTTCAAACAATGTTGTCACCCAGCCCTGCGAGTAACTAGGCTCGTTTTGAGTTACTCGCCGGGCCCAGCTAACAAGCATAGCTAGTTATACGAGGCCTTATACAGGGTGTTGTGTCCGCACTTATGTTTTCACGCATTATACAGCCTGTTAGTGTTGCCTGCTGAATTTGTCAATAAGTGCGCATGGGCACTGAATTTAGGCGCCTTGTATGTGTCACGACTTTTTCCTTAGATGTACTGGTATGTATGAAGATGAGGTGCCTTGAAGGTGAGTCACGTACTTACAATAATGTAGGTATCTGAGATTGATAAAACAAGTATACATATAATATGGCGAGTACTGATAGAGGAGTTGGAAGGGGCCGACTTCAGCGAACATACCACAACCAACTTGCAAATAAAAATTTAAATAAACCCCGACACAAAATGAAAAAAAAAACACCTTTTTGAGGTGGCGGCCAACTTGAATTCCAAAGGATGTCATCAAAAGTCCATACAACTCAGCCCAAATTTGTACCGGAGATACATGACAGCTTAAATTGATAGTTTTTACCATGAAATCACTTTGTATTTTTCCACGACCAATCTATCTTTTCTCCAGAACTCCTACTCAGAAACTAAAGACCATTAATAAGCTACCTCATAAATAAACCAGAATTAGTTGTTCTGTACTGGTTTAGGGATTTTCCCACGACCAACCAATCTTTTCTCCAGAACTCCTATCCTGGACCTAAGGACCATTAGTATATCAATGCTACGTCACTCCCTCCTAGTGAGGTTACTACAATTGTGCGTAAATATTAGTAAGTTGCGAGCATTTGCCTAGAGGTCCCACTGCGGCCCATTGCTCTTGTTTGATTTATTGCCTGCGCGCGCGCATGACGACAAGCAACTTATATCACTGCTTATTATGATACAAAGTTTGTCTGTCTGTTTGTTTAGAGCTATATTCAAAATCGCTGGATGATTAGCTAGTTTTGGATTTATAGAAATAAAGATTTGGACTTATTCCTCTTTAATAGCATGGTTATTTTCTGTGTGCAAAAATTTTAATAGCATGGTTATTTCTTGTGTGCAGAAATTTTAATAGCATGAGTATTATCTATGTGCAAAAATTTTAATAGAATGGTTATTTTCTGTGTGCAAAAATTTTAATAGCATGGTTATTTTCTGTGTGCAGAAATTTTAATAGCATGGTTATTTTCTGTGTGTAAAAATGTTTGGTCGTATGTTGTAAAAAAAATCGGCAACGTCAATCCATTGCACTCGTTGACAGTCTGCATTTACCATTATAAGTCACATAATACCCTATTGGACACTACAATAAAATCGATTTTGTAACACAAATGTTCTAAAACATATCTTTAAATAATTCAGTTGCATCATTACCGTGAACTAACGTGTTTATGGCAACATTCTTCAGCTTTTATCGTTAAATAACTCGATTACCGAATAAATAAGTATCGATAAACAAAACCGAATCAACGTTTGTTAAGCATTACGCCTACGAGGTAACGAGCTGAATTTTAATATCGGATAGTTTCATCTACTGCAATAGTGTTAAAGAAGGGAGATGCACTTTACAATGTATGTATTTCTGTCTCCCAAATCAGTCACTCAATCAAAAACTAAGATTTTTTTCTGGTATCATTGTTTTGTTACTTAAAATATACCAAAAGCTATTGGTAATGTATTTTTTGTAGATACCACTAAAATGACAACTTCTTACACAAGCCAGAGCATACGTCCTACTTGATATTAAGCCTTACCGCCTTTAAGTGACGAAAGACCAATGCTTTATATGCCCAGAAATATTTATTTATTCTTTTATATACAATAGTAGCACATAAGGCGGACTTAATGCCATATAGCATTCTCTGCCAGTAAAATAGGTACAAAAAAATATATTTCGAAAATAACCCACTATTTTCGAAATATATTTTTTAAACTTAAACTAATGTAACAATATACAATAACCATAAATATAATATTTTATTGATAAATAAGTATAATCTATATACAAATATAGATAATATGGTAATATATGTAATATAACTAAAATATGACGGGCCTTCGAAACCTTTACCAGGCCTTTATAAGTAATTATTACTGTTTATTAGTATATAATTGGGCAGAACGGAGGTATACAGCAAGACGAACACCTCCTGAATGCCCACGGAAATAAAATCTCCACTAGAGTCTTCTAAATTTCCCAGTTCAAATTAATAACATATATTTAAAGTAATTATGTAGGAAAAGATTATTCCACAACCTATGATTTTAAGGATTGCATACGATAATATTCACAAAAGACTAACTAGCGAGCTACTTACACTTTTATCTGTAAGCTATGTCAGTTAACAATGCCGCCTAAATCATTGGTTATTTTGCACCGTTAACCCATAAAACTAACCACCATTTTAACTATGAGTTATGTGAAAAACTATTGTTGGGTTTTGCTGAACAAATTATGTGTTAAGATTTCTGTTTGCGGGTAGTCTGACGTGTCTTAGGTGCATGTCTGCGTTTTTACGACGTGAGCGTGTCCCGTAGAGATGTGACTCGGGTCGCATTTAGTCGAGTTGCTCGAGTAAAATTGAAAATAACGTACTCGAGTAAAAAAATATTTCGACTCGAGTCAAAGTCACAACATCCGAATTCATTTGAGGAGTTGAGCTTTTTTTGGAAATCAGTAATAATCCTCATAGGAAGAACCCAAAAACATCCGGTCTCGTCCCCTCAGTATCCATACAATTAATATGTCCACTCGAGTAGAAGTCGATTAAAAATGGTCGCGTGCCAAAGTGTCCCCGCAACGACATAGTTCTTAGCAACTGTTGGATAATAGAGGTCCAACAGCCGCTACGAAGCGGAGGTTCAACGTCTATAACCCAGAAACTGATACTTTTTTAATTTAAATCATAGAGATCAACGATCGACGATTCTTTAAATTATATGACAACAGTTTCTGTTCCTTTAAGTTAAATTTCAATGCTAGTATTGAAATTTAACTTTACGTATAACCATAATAAGTAGTTTTAAAGTTCCTACGATTGATCTAAACGTTCTTATATCTATCTGATATGATGAGTTTTATACAAAAGAAAGGGAGACTCAAGTTGATATTAAAAGCAATAAACCAAGAGCATATAACAGCCCTATTAATTCCTTTCAAAAAGATAGAAATACCAACTATCATGTCGGCACCACTAAAAGCTGGATTAAACATTTATAATTGTAGTATTCACATGTAATCAAGAAACTTCAGAGAAATAAGTCCTTGCAAATTCTCCTAAGAATACACACTATAGATTTCACACATCTCAATTTTCAAAGACTCGCAGTTCGCTATCTATTAAAATATCTTTCTCACAAAGACAGTTCACAAATCTATAAAACTGTACTGAAGCTAAGGTAAAAAATTAAAAATAGAAGCTACGCAACACACGTAATATAATTCGCAGCAGCCGCACAACAAAACTAATGAGAGGCCAGAAAACATTTTACAGCTTAAATGTCGCTAAATCCATTACGGAGTACAACCCCGCGTGGAATCGAAACCGAGTTTTATGCATTTCATATTTCTACGTTTATTTGGTATAGCCAATTAGTGTGATCATAAAATCAACTCGCTTTTACGGGAGGTCCCTTTATCGCGGACATACGGGACTGTAATGCGCCGAGCTCCACGTTTACGATCGTATGCAAAAAGATTGATGAAATATACGAAGATTCCGAAATATGTTTTCCTTGAATAGGCCAGTTCTTCCGTGTAGTATTGTTATTTAAAATGAAACAGGGCGAGACATGGCTGAAGATTGTTGGCTCCATAACAATGGAGCTGAGCGGTCGTAGCGCAAATTGTGGATTCCGGTGAACAGTATTACTAAAGTTATTCTCGTATTCCTTTTGGAGTGCAGCGTACAATATAATTACAGACGATTTCAAAGCGCGTGCGCAGCTTGTTCGCATCTTTGATTAGAGTTCTAGACTACTCTGCAAAGGCGAAAAGATTAACGATATGTTTTAAAATATGTACCTGTAGTCTCATAAAATATATTTTCTGGGCAATGAAATAAGTAGAATACATACAAAACTATTAAATATATATTGGCATCAGCTATTGTATTATATATTTAAATAAAACGAAATTATTGAAATGATAAATGTTCTCCAACTGGGAAGAAATACGGAAAAGGGCTCGTAAGAATTTTTTAAACTTTATTGATTTACTGGATCAAAGGACCAGAGGATGAGTAAAAATACTGACGGAACGCAAGATAAGGGTGAAAGAGATAGATAGACAGATTCAAGATGACGAAATAAAATGTGCCAGGAGAAACATGTGAAAGGCGTTAAGATTTTTTTTTTCTTGAATATTATTAAAAGAAGTTTAACACTTACGCGAATACTAGACATTGAAATAAAACTACTTTTTACGGATTTTATAGCGTTATTATATAATATCAAAATAATAATATCATATTAAAATAATATCAATATAACGCGATAAAATCCGTAAAAAGTAGTTTTATTGCAATAAAAGAAGTTTGTTACTTATCAGAAAGGTCTTGAGTAAGAATGTGGATGGATATAAGGAAAGAGGAAGACTAAAAGAAAAGATGAATGATCTATAAGAGAAAGGATATGGCTATAAAGAAATTGAATGACAAAATTAAGGCTAAGAAAAGTACGGAAGAAAAACACATATTGCGCCGGCCCGAGGTGAATGGGGATGCATGGGTAGGTAGCATATTTTTAAGCATCATGCAATCAGAACTTTTGACTACGAGCATATGTGGCAATAAAGGCTTGACGGACAGGAAAAAGATGATAATAAAACAAGAGTTTTTATTATAGACCCCCTACATTTATACTCGTATAATGCTCGTCAAAACTAACACACGTATTTTCAAGAATTGTAATCAGTTCAACGGTTATTACATGTTTTCGCATAAAAATAACCAAAGTATTGTTACACGCTCAAGTGCAATTCGTCCTCCAGCTCTTACAGTTGATTTTAATTAGTTTTTTGATTGATTTACGATACCATTCGGTTTTGAGGTCATTTATTTAAAGGTTTTTTAAAGTACACTAAAATGTTCCGGTCAATTGTGTCTGGCAATTTTATTTTGAATCCGGGATAATGGTTTTGCGGTTATATTAAGTACATATTTATTGAGTATAAAATGATTCATACATAACAGGAATTTTCCTCATGAGAGGACGGAAACTAAGTATTGATACTTGGAATTTTACCTTAAATAATTAAACACTGAATTAAGGTAACTTAATGTATAAATAATGTGAAATATTTTATGATTGGCGCACCGACTGAGAATTGGTTTCCATGAGAGTCATAAAAAGTTAATTATCAACCAATGACCTGTATTATTTATTGTATACCTTCATAAACAGATGGGTGAAATCCAACTTTCCGACCTATAAAATTAGGAGCGTACCTTGTTTTTATTTCGTCTCCATTTAACAGAACATTATTATTTTCCTAACTCCAAGGACCAACCCTAGAAAAGTCTTTCTTATCCTATTCCCTGAAGGAAGGCAGAGGTGTTCTGCTGTATACCCACAGTTCACCGGTATTGGGGCCTATTACCATAAACCGGGCACAAATCGAAACTCCGAGCTACTACTGGAAATTTCATAGAAAAATCCAATAACATTTTGCTCGGAAAAACTTCTTACTTGTAATATACCGATATGTTACCAAATATGTATTAAAGGACCAACTGCATTAATCACTGACTCCAAGGACCAACCCTAGTAAGAAATATCTTACTTATAACCTAACGGTATGAGTAAAGATAGTGCTAAAATATGCGAGAATTAATGACTAAAGCTGTCTTCGTAGATCTGCACGTTTGAATTCAAATTCATAATAGGGCTACAAATTGTAGAAGAGTATTTATCACTGCTTCAAACCACATATTAAGGTTAAACCGGGTGCACAGTTTGTTAGCTATCTTTTATAACTTTTAACTATAGTTTTGTAGCTAAGTTAAGTCATTATGTCACCCAATCTTTTCATTTGCATCTCGGTTATTAAAGCAATCTATATTTATACTAAGTTGTCATATAAGTACATATTTTACTTAACTGTTTAACTCAAATCATTTCACTTGTCTTCTCTTCTTCCTAGCCTTTTCCCAACCATGTTGTGATCGGCTTCCAGTGTTACCAGATGCGGCTGAATCAGACAATTTAGTATACAAAAGAATTTAGTAGAAATGTATATTATACATATTTATAAGTATAGATTATTATCTGGGTTCACATCTTCTATACATCTTTTTTTCTCTACAATTCCCAACTATTATTTTGATATTTCTTTCATATATTGCTACATAGGGACGGTAAAGTAAAAAAATATCTATATTTTATACCCTACCTTCTTACAAAGATAAAAGTTTATTTTGCCATTAACCATTATTGGATCAAGTTATCTGTCTTTATAAATATTTTTATTATTATTATACACATTTGACTTCCTAGTTTTTATTTCTCCAACTTACGTATAAATTTCAGAGTTCTCAAAACTGATTCTAAATTTAAATTGACTTCTATTTCCAGCAATGACGTTAACCCTAAACATCTCACTTATAACCTAACTGTGCGCACAATGGCTGATGCTAAAATATGCAATACTTAATGTCAAATGACGCGGGCTGCCATCAAATCATCTGCATGTTTAACTTGTGGCCTTTATTATGGTTTACTGCAGGCTTTGACCGGCTGCTTACATTAAGTTTAGTACGCAAAACCTTCTTCCGGGGTAAACTGGTATAGTGGGAAGCAGTGACATATTTAAGTTTGAAGTTGAATACAGATGTTTTTTTAAATCCAGTCTAGTATTTTAGATTTATCCTTTTTGGTTAAGTAACTTAAGGCATGTCATTATTTGGCTCTTACAAACTGACTGATTGTTACAAAAACATTATAGTGAATTATGTTTTTTCAAGTTATTTTAATACTACGATGCAGTTTTCAGATGTCATGTATTACAGCAATGATGTAGCAGCAGCGGTATGAAAGCAAGCCTGAATATTTATCTGTAAAAATAATCTTTTGCGACAGTGAAAAAGATAGAGATAGATAGAAATGATGCAGCAGTCAATCCTATGGATAGAGCCTCCATCATCTCTATCGACCTCTCCGTCTATCTGTCTGTTACCTCACACCTTAACAGCAAAGAAACTTACTCATAGGACATAGTCTACATTATATCTCAATGTTTTTATTAGTAAATAGTCCATTTTGAGACATGAGTGAAATCCCAAACAAAACAAAACTACCTATAGTCATTATATCTCACACAGACCTGTGTGCTGTCTATGTCATTGACATAAAGTTTAAATTTAAAAGAATTTTCAAAAGGCCTTTGCCAGTGTACAGTCAGCATCAGATATATCGGGACATACAGGGTTCAAAATGATCGGAACAAATAAGAAAATAAAACGATATCTCAATGGTACAAGGAACACTGATTTCTGACACTTACGCGAGTACTAGACATTGAAATAAAACTACTTTTTACGGATTTTATCGCGTTATATTGATATTATTATAATCCGGATATTTCGGACCATTTACAGCGTCCATGGTCACAGGTAACCAATAGTAATTGAAACGTCAAGACGCCTACCACCTTAGTCACCGTGACCATCAACGCTATAAGGGGTCCGAAAAAATGTTTCAGAACATCACCACACGACAACTGTCATTCTGAAATAAACTTAACACATCGAGATAAAGTTTAATTTTCTTAGTTGTTCCGATCATGTTGAACAATTAGTATGTCCCGATATACGAATCAGACAACTGTTGGGCTTCTGCAAAGCAATCAGAAGATTCGCGACGCCGAGCGCCAGTAATCCATGAATGGATCCACCAAAAAATGGGGAATTGGGTGAAATAATCCCCAACAAGAGGACTGATCGCCCGCCTGGTGCCTGCAGGCCTCCCTAAAGATAAATAGAAATAGAATGTCCCGATATATCTGATGCCGACTGTACACCATTCGTAAGCAATAACAAACAGATTTTTACGCGTCTCTGGTCTTTTTTTACGTACAGTTCATCTAAATCCAAGTTAATCTCGACATAATTGGTTATTGTTCTACAGAGAAGCGGCTTGAGTGCAATATTCAGTTCTGTGCCTTGAAACCTGTTAACAACAATGTTGCCCACGATTGTTTATGACAGGCTTGCCAGAATAAATTACTTTTTTTTACAAGACTTCGTAATGGTACCAGTAAATCAGGGTTATAGATTAAAGATTTTAACTAATTTGGGTTATATTTTTTCATTTATAATTTAATGTACCATTGCGATCACGCCTTTATTCCCCGTAAGGTTAGGCAAAGGTATACTTCGGTACACACACAGTGTGCCCATATGTTTAGGTTCCATGTAATAGGTGCGAAACTAATGCCATTATAAGGAATATTCCTCTTACTGTCAGCGCAGTGAATCCTCCATAAGCCTCTAGCAGGTTTTTAGGGTCGACAACGCGCGAGTGTTGGTGACCTTGACCTTGGTGTTGCAAGCATCCATACGCTACGGTAGCCGCTTACCATCCATCCATCCTTCCATGTTTGCTACCTTAGTGGTATAAAAAAAAAGAAAAAAGGCTTGGAATACACCGGGCCCGAAATAAACTTGGAAGACCTCCGAAAAGGCAAAATTTATTTTACATTATCGAACCAAATAAGTAAATAATATATACTTATCAGAGTACTTCCATATAATTTATATGTAAGACAGAGATGCACATATAATGTTATTACAAGTCAAAAAGAGACAATATATCGGTCGTAAGGTTGCATTAAAGTGACAAGACGCGGTCGGAGGCAAGCTCGCGTCGAAGTAATTTTTATTTTATAATCTTAATACGACAAACTGTGAAACTCCCTTAAAATTATTCAGTAGTATTTTTCCAGATTAATACATATTTTTGCTGTCTGCATTTATGAGTTATATCTGATATAGGGACCTCTATTAAAGGCCTCTTTCACTACCTTTTTTTATACCACTTAGGTGGCAAACAAGCATACGCAAGCAACGGCCCGCCTGATGGTAAGCGGTTACCATAGCCTATGGATGCTTGCAACACCAAGGGTATCACTCGCGGGTGACCGACCCTTGAAACCTCTGAGGTTTATGAAGGATTCACTGCACCGACAGTTTGAGAGAATAATCCTCTTGCTGGCAACGCAGCGCATCCTTAGAAGGAGCTCTGGCGACCTTACTCACTACAGGAACACAACACACAATCATCATCTTCCTAGCCTTTTTCCCAACCATGTTGGGGTCGGCTTCCAGTCTAACCAGATGCGGCTGAATATCAGTATTTTACACGAAGCGACTGCCATCAGACACAACACACAATGTTTTATTTGGCTGCAGTTTTCTGAGGTGGAGGTACTTCCCCAGATGGACTGCTCCAGATTTGAGCCATAAATGGCTGTGCCCTACCTTTCTTAGACCAGGAGGACTTATTAGGAAATAAGTTCCCGTTAAAATACTTGGCAGATAATTTATAACAAATTTCATTCCATTTTTTAATTTATCCGTCGGTTAACGGCTGTCTAGAGATAGTGAAAGAGGGTAGAATGGATAGAACAACTTCTTCACTAGCCAAGTAGTCCTAAGTGCGACGTAGACTTTTTTCTATGAAATTCTCAGTAGCAACTTGGAGTTTGGATGTGTGGCTAGATAATGGCAATAGACCCGCCCCCTATTATATGGGACTTAAACATATAGGCGAACTGTGGGTACCTATACAGCAGTATACCATTGGGACCCAAACTTTAACCCTTTGGGAAATAGGACAAAAAAGATTTTTGTAGGGTTGGTCCTTGGAGTCAGGAAAATAATAATGTTTTAGAAAATAAAACAATGTACGCTCCTGATTTTGTAGCATAAAATTGGATTTCACAATAGTACCTCTCTGTCAAACCCTTCGAGGATTCAGTGGTGATGCTGTATGATGTATGGACGTATAAAAAAAACTCAAAAAAAATATATCTTAAATCGCTTTTTTACTTCCAAAAACTAAGAAGACTATGTTATTAATGTACATCTATTCAAACATAAAAACATAAATATTACTGATCTCATATGGAGCCATACAAGCAATATTTTACAAAAAATCGTACTCATAATACAAACACAACCATTCATTAAACATGTCGCCCTATACAGACAAAAGTAAAATTACCATCAAATTGCCATTACGGTGTTTTGACACAAAAATTCTATATTAAACTCATAATATACAGCCGTCTTATATTATACTAGCCGTTGCGCGTGACTTTGTTCTCGTAGAAGTTGAATTATTTCTCCGTTTCTGCAACATTTTTAATTGATACTGCGCTCCTATGGGTTATAGCATGATGATGAGGTTGAACGCGCTCATCTCAGGAACTACTGATTCGATTTAAAAAAAAACCAGTGTTAGATAGCCCGTTTATCGAGGAAGGCTACAGGCTATATAATTATCATCACGCTACGATCAATAGAAGCGGAGTATCAGTTAAAAATGTTTCAAAAATAGGGGAAATTCAACTTTGCTGCTGTTTTTTACGGTAACGGTACTTTCCTAACGGTCTTAGCTTAATGTTATACAGCCTCCCTGAAGAACAGCTATCAAATACTTAAGAATTTTTCAATTCCGACTGATAGTTCCAGAGATAAGCTCCTTTGAACAAAACAAACGTACAGTTGGCGCCAAACTTATTGTCCCGGTTGAAGTTGGCTCGAGCTAACTTTAACCCGTCCGTAAAAATCGGAGAAAGAAAAATATTGGATTAAAATGATTTAAAACGATAGCCTACGACTTGAGCTTTCTTATTTTTTTGTTACAACCCAATATTTTTCTTTCACCGATTTTTAAAGCCGGGTTAAAGTTAGCTCGTACCAACTTCAACCCGGACAATAAGTTTGGCGAGAACTGTATAAACGTATCAGCTTTATTATATTATTGTATAGATGTTGCACAAAACTATTATAATTTACATTTAATCCTTGGAATCTGGATGCGCCGGCGCACTTTCTTTCGGGGGCCTTCTCCGAAGACTGCCGAAGCTGCAGGGGTTCTACGAGTGGGAGGCCACGAAGATGGCGTGGCTAAAATTAACATAATAGTTTTTTCTGTGTTTTGACAATCTAAATATGAATGGATACGAATTAATACAGTAATCCTAGAAATAACAAATTTGCAATTAAACAAGTTGCTATACAAAAATCAACTCAATTGCAAAGGAATACAGGTGATCCGAAGTGTAAACTGTAAAGCATTATTAGGTCGCTCTGTGTACCAGGTAGTAGTTTATAAGCATAAAGATATTCAATTTACATTTCCTTCAAGTAATTAATAGTATTCAATGAGAATTTATTTGCACCTAGAGGCGCTTGAAGACTTCCCGAGTTGCGCATGCGACATTGTTTATATAAATAACTGTACAAATGAAACGCATATCAATTAACTGCCGTATCTACGGTATCATTTAAAATTGCATAAATATAACCAAACGTCGGGACACGCATAATAGATGACCCCTAATTTGAGCACTTATAAAATAGGACCTAAAACATACCGGCAGATGGTGGGTGTACCACTGCCTAACCCTCCAGGTAAACAGGCGTGATGGTATGTTTGCTATGAAAGCTTACTTATATTATAAACTAGCTTCCCACCAGCGGCTTCGCCCGCGTGGTATGTTATTATACATATAAACCTTCCTTAAGAATCACTCTATCTATAAAAAAAAACCGCATCAAAATCCGTTGCGTATTTTAAAGATCTAAGCATACATAGGGACAGACAGACGCGACGGAGGACTTTGTTTTATAATATGTAGTGATGCGAAAGTAACTCTGTCTGTCTGTCGCGCTTTCACGCTAAAACTACTCAACCGATTTAAATGAAATTCGGTACACAGATCGCCTAGAGCCTGAGAAAGGAGACAGGCTACTTTTAATGCGAAAAAAGGGCTATAAGGGATTGAAATAGGGGATGGAAGTTATAAGAAATACCCAGATCACGCGTGCGAAGCCGCTGGCGGAAAGCTAGTAAAAAACTATAGCGATCGAATTGAGAACCTCCTTCTTTTTGAAGTCGGTTAAAAAGAGGTTTTTGGTTTGTTGGCTGTATTTCCCACTCCCGGTCATCGCTTCCATTGAGTTCGAATTTTAAATTTGTTAACCGATAATGCGGTTACATCCCGCTGTTTTCAAGGCCCCGCGGTAACGGTCCGTTCGATTTATGACTTGGTATCGGCCGGCGACGACTGCGCTAATTGGTGCGTGTTCCTGCGCATACACATATAGTGCTGCTAAATGTATGGACATTGTATTTTTGTATGAATAGAAGGTAGGCAAAGTAAGTGTGAACCTCCATCTTCTGCCTATTGGATGAAATTTAAATGAGTTGCGAAATCTCAGTAGTTTTTTTTATGAACTCATTAACTGACCCATATCTGGGCACGGGTGTCCTCTCAGAATGAGTGGAAGCGGCTATAATCCTAGTAGTAGACTATTTTTCAATGCTTAGATATAATAATATAAGGTATTTTTTTGTGTGTAACAAACTTTTTAAAATTTAAATCTGTCTCAAAGAGGACGATACCGTCCTACCCTTTTAGGAGCTAGTCTTCTAGGGGGGCAGTACAGCTAGCCCAAAAAGGGGGAGAGGCCGTCAGAAAAGCAATTACCTATTTCCAAAGTGGTGGGTTGAGAAGACAACCTGTGTTCCTAGAGATGTTTCGCATTAAAAAATTAAGTTTATACATTATCATTCAGCTCCAGAATCACCTCATTTGATTCTATAATGAAATAAGTAAATAGCTTAGTTAAGAAAGGTATCAAAATCAATTAATATCGACGCCGCACTGTCATTCATTATCACAACTGTCCTACAATTAAAGCGGGGACAAACGCAATACCTGTCTTTGGATTTCTTAATAATACCAACAGCAAGACAGACCTTATCATCGGACACATTCCACTGAAACTGTATCACCGTGGCTATTCTATACTAATATTATAAAGAGGAAAGATTTGTTTGTTTGTTTGTTTGTTTGTTTGTTTGTAATGAATAGGCTCCGAAACTACTGGACCGATTTACAAAATTCTTTCACCTTTGGAAAGCTACATTATCCCCGAGTAACATAGGCTATATATCATCACGCTACGACTAATAGGAGCGGAGTAGTAATGAAAAATGTAGCAAAAACGGGGAAAAAATTATAAGACCACGCGGGCGAAGCCGTTGGCGGGAAGCTAGTACATAATAACTTTGTAATAATTCACTACTTACATATCCAATACTCCTTCACTTCCAACATTTCTAACGAGTCAACTAAATTCATCGAACACTATTCTATTTACCAATTTAACTTGCCTATCAAAAACATACAAACAGCTTTCGATAACTTTTATTAAGTTGTAATAGAGTCTACATTTGATTGATGACGCGTTTAACAAACTGCAAACGCGTTTGTCGGGATCAATAGCTCAAGATACACTGGTAGTTTCGCCTTAAATCTGTTTCTATACATTCTGTGCGTCCGCGCAGACCGTTAGGCGTTGCCATGGTTACCAGGTTCGTTGGTACGCATAATGTAATAAACAAACCGCGGGCTGGATGTTGGATAGTTAGGTTTTGTGAGGACACTAGGTTTATAAAATATCTTGTGAGGTAAGCAGAATTCCAGGCAGTGGGAAAATTTATCTTTAAAATACTAACATTTATTTCTATAGACGACGTCTGTGGTCTAGTGGTTCGAGTACCGGACTGCTAATTACGAGATCGTGGGTTCGATTCCCACAGGACACAAATATTTATGTGATGAATATAAGTATTTGTGTTTGTCTGGGTGTTTCTTATGTATTATAAGTATGTATTTAAAAAAAGTATGAGTATTATATCCATTGTCTAGTACCCATAGTACAAGTTCTGCTTAGTTTGGGACTAGATGGCGCTGTGTAAAAATGTCCCAAGATATTTATTATTATTATTATTATACCTACTTATATATTTTTTTTAAATTTAAGTGTGTGATATTGATAGACTGAACCAACTAGTGGAATAATAATTATAGTTAAGACAGAATATGAAATATTGTAATTTTCCAGACTAAAAATATATAGAATCTACTACTTTCTACTTAAGAATACGGGGGCCTAGACAAGTTACAATTTGACATTCGAATCGACGAACGAATAGTAACAAAATGTATGGAAATGACATTAGTGACAGCGGGATTTGTCGAAAGCTTGTGTCAATTTGGAATGTTAAATTGCAACGTGTCTAGGTCCGCAAGGGACGCGGGCCTAAATGTATAAATACTAAACTAAAGGGCGAAACATTATTATTTTTATTACATTAAGAAATCTCTGAGTTTTAGAAGACGAGAGAAGTTAATTACATACTAAAATACATTGTAAACGATTCCTTGAAAACTTTTAGATGTTTTCAAATATATAATTAGCTAAGACTTAGAAAAATAAATTATTCTAATTATAGACCTTATCTTTAACGAAAGAGATAGGCTCAAAAGCCGCTTTTGATGAATCATACTATGGTTTACATAAATAAACGCTAAGGATGATATGGTTTCTAAAGTATGCATTAATTTCAAACAAATTGCTAAATGCGGAATAATTTTAACCCTCCTTAAAGGGAAAGGAAATAAATTGTAGTCTGTATTCTAGTCCCAATCATACCCTCAACCATGAGTTCTATCGAATAACTTTCGATAGGTTTTTTACGCATCGAAACGCTGTAATCTCATAGCAGATTTTAGTTCCTTACGTAACCGCTAGAGGCGCTGCGAGGGTTTTCTATACAAATATTTTGCGGCGTCGCTAGCGAGTCTAGTGAGAAAAACTCATGGTCGAGGCACATTATTGCCCAGAAGTTAGGCTACAGATGGCAGTCGCTTCGTATAAAGTATAGATAGTCAGTCGAATTTCTTATGTAAGATTTATGTTTAGCCAACAGGGCCCTGTTTAAATAAACGTTACAATATGTCAATTTTGCAACTAAATGACATGCATGAGTGTCACTTAGTTACAAAATTGACAGTTGACATATACAAAGTGACATTGTGTAAGTAATAAAACTCAAATACCCGCACTCAGAAACGTAAATTAACGTTAATGAATCGTTAACAGTGAATTTGTTGTCAGTGTACTATTATATACTGGGTCTCTATTAGCTATTAATTGATTAATTACTTTAAGTGAGTTTTCTGAGTGCGGCCCAAAGTATACCGTACCTGTATTGACCTAAGCTATGTTGAGCAGGTGTATTGATGTACACCTATAGTCCACTGGTATCCATGTAATAGGGTTCGAGCTTGTCATTGACTGGTCAAGAAACCATACCTCGAAAGAGCTTTCTTTGAAAAACTTGTTGTAAAGTTATTTTAATGAAGGTCAAGATGGACTGGCGGGCAAGATTAGAACTTGAGTCTTCTGTAAATACATCACCACGAGTCCCACCCGCCAAGACGAAACTTTTTTCATTCAAATAACCGGTATTATCTTAGAATAGAAAATGCTAAAAATATACAAAAAGATTACTATAAATATCGACGGTTAAAAGGAAATAGGGCATAAGCGACATTTTGGTCAAAAATGAGTTATATATGCCATTGGACTTGAAATTTTCTGCTCTTTCGAATGCGCTTACTCCCATGGCTCTACGATGACTTTTTTGGCGTTTATGCCCAAGCAAAAAAACGAACATTTTATAGTGTTATTTTAGCTAACCGATGAAAATTCTGGTCATTTTTGCTATAAAGGTGATTGTACCCCTACAAAAATGATTTATTTTGGGTTTGTTGTCGGTAATGCTTTTTTACTTCACAAGGGTGCCAAGCTTATGGTTGTTTATGCCTTTTAAGCATTTCAATTGAAAAGTACAAATGTTGCTTAAAGCTTACTTCCATTTCGTAATTTAACAGAGCTGTGGCGCTTGTGCCCTATATACAAAATGCATACTTATATTACTCTGGCGGTTATCCCCTATTTCCATTTAGTTCTTAATGACAGCCAAGTCGGTTATGCCCTATTACCTAAATTGATTTTAATATGACACTGGTGCTTACTTCCGTTTACTAATATAAATACGATTGTCGCTAATTCCATATTATTTAATCTGCTCGTTAGTAAATATGAAATGACGAGCTATATCTTTTAAATCTACCATTTAGTGTAAAATTATAGCATGGTATACTGTAATAGGCCTCTTAGTAAGATCTATCTTACTAAGAGGCCTTAAAACATATTAAGGATCTATCCTTAGTATGTTTTTGTGAAAATTTACTCCCAAGCAATTTCACCCTACTTTAGAAGTTAGAGACCCAATTACGGTGTCGTGTAATATCTGTTTTAGATATTTTCCTGATGAAGGATTGTGTTGGTTGCGCTACTTCATTATTTTTGGGGTGGCTTTTCATCCATATTTCTTTGCTTCGTAGCGACATTGTGTGTTACTAATGTCTTATATCCTGGTATAATTTTGAATGCCGACTGTTTCTTGTGCCCTATTATCTTTTATACAACCACTATGAAAAGTACCTTATCCTTCTTTTCCTATAATATTGATTGAACGGTCTAGTCGCTTATACCCTTTTACCTTGAGAAATGATAAATTGGAATGTCGCATATGCTTCTTATCCTTTAATATTTGATTTTGTCATTTGTATCTTATGCCATATTTCCTCATTCAAAAATTAAAAGCTGTGGTTATAAGCGACAAAAACTACTTTAAATAACGTCAAATCACTAAAACTAAGGATACCAGTAACTGTTCCATTTCTATCTGATTTTATAACTGTTTAATTTTTCACAATATCTTAACAAATGACAAAAATACGTCAGTTTTTCTAAAATTTAAAACTTTGAACGGCTCTCCTGAACATTTCATCTTTTGTCGCTTATCCCCTATTTCCTTTTAACCGTCGATATGAAGTTTCAAAAACAATCAAACCTTCTTGGAAGAAGCCGATGTATTTTCAATAATATGTTCCAAGTTTAAAATATTCACTATTTCATTGAAGGAAGTAATAAAAGTAGATTTGAAGATTTGCCTTCGGCTTTAGATTTCCCTGCCTACCCACAAACACGTAGAACAGATAAGCAAGTAAGTGAGAACACGTAATACCCTCCATAATATTATTTAATAGAGAAATTTGTATTTGAATCATAAATCATATTGCGTAGATATGGTTTCATTTTGTGTTTGGTCTAGGTACAAGAGGAAACATGTTCGCAAAAAGTGCACAATCCCAATGATATTATAACTAACGAAGTTTGGATTTTGCAATAGGCTCGATCCCTATTACATGGGTGTATGCTGACCTGTACCGACACTTTACTTGTATGTGCAGTCATGAGCAAAAACATGTACAGTTCTCGCCAAACTTATTGTCCGTGTTGAAGTTGGCACGAGCTAACTTTAACCCGGCCGTAAAAATCGTAGAAAGAAGAATATAAGATTGTAATAAATAAAAACGAAAGCTCAAGGCAACGCAAGCTCAAAGGCTGTCGTTTTAAATCATTTTAATCCAATGTTTTTCTTCCTCCGATTTTACGGTATTTTTAAAGTTAGCTCGTGCCATCTTTGACCCGGACAATAAGTTTGGCGAGAACTGTATACACTAACAAAAGTGCTAAATCAATTTTCTCTTAAGTGACATGGGTGTTATTACAAAGTTGCAATCGTTCATTCATAAAAAAAAGTTAGCGGTTTAGCACTTTTGTTAGTGGTTCAAAGCTCATTCTATTTTCATGATGGAACTATTCATGATCCCTATGAACCGCCATAAACCCATAGGGCAAAGACACATAAGTATAAAATTAATAAAAAAATCGCTTCAATCTCTTTCCTTGTGCCAACTTAACCACAGAGGAATACACCACAGCGGTATAACCCGGCACAATTGCAGATGCACCGCAAATGATTTCCTAAATTGTTTCAGACCTGCGGTGTACAATGTTGCCTTAATTCGAATTGTGAACCGAGGAATGTTTTGAGGCTTGAGTGGTACGAGATTGTACCTAATAGGACCTACCTACTTGTATATACATACATAATGTATATACAAGTAGGTACCATATATACCAGTATGTAAGGTAAATATTGGCAGTGCATTTTTTGTACCAACCACTCGCCCCTCGGTTTCGCCCCTTCTAGTAATATCAGTACCGTAAAATATACCATTAGAAGGGGCGAAATTTTGGGAGAATGATGCACGCAACAATTTTGTTTTTCATTTGCCCGAGGTCAATAACATTTTATTGTGTTTGTATTTTATTACTAGACCGATAAAAAAATACTATGAAAGATACATATACTATCGCGCCTGTATTCCCCGAAGGGAGAGGCAGAGGTGTATTGCTGAACACAGTCCGCCGGTATAGTTAAGTCCCATATAATAGAGGGCGAGCCTATTGCCGTCAAACGCGCAAAAATCTATGCTACGACAACAACAACGACTACAACGAGATGCTACTGGTAATTTTACAAAATAGGGCCATCCCTATTTTGTAAAATTACCAGTAGCATCTCGAAGTCTGGATTTTATCGATATATCGTGTGTTATCGATACATATTTTTCTCCTTAGGCCCATGCCTAAGAAGAAAAATATGTATTTTTTTAAAGTATCAATATATATCTGTTTTTTTTTTCGTTCATCCTGTGCCGTATCAATATCTAGCGTATCAGACGCGCTAACAACACTAGGACTGGTCAACTCAAAACTGTTTCAGATTTTGCCCTACATTGTTTAACTCACATATCCGATATATACTACGATTGTCTGGACTTTAAAAGAGATCATGATTCTCTGTGTTTGTTTCGGCGTTTCTTCTCAGAGTTCGTCAGTTAGGAAATGCCGGCGACATCTAGCATTAAAAAAAATGACTTGTAAAAGTGTCTTTAAAGTTTATACTTACAGAAATAAATACTATTTCATTTCATCATCATTTCATTTCATCATAATTTCATTGCATCATTTATAATTGGTAAAAACGTAAGCAATAAAAAAAAATAGTAGTAAAGAAGTGCTCGTCTAATATCGACAGGTGTAGACGACCCCACTAAGATAGAAGATGATTCAAAGGTTCAGTCAAAAACTGGTTTCCTATTTCATCATTCACAAGTACAATAATAAAAAGCCCCTTTTATTCGACATTTACGACTCACACGGCAGCCAATACACACTGTATTTTACGTGACTACCGGATCAAAAGAGACGTGTAAATATTTTCTGCACATTTCTAGCAGTTGTCTCGCTGAAATTGATATCGTCTTCGTGTTTACATATCTAAATTAAAATCTTAGTTGTACGTGTGGCTTTAGTTGGATCTTGTTTACAAACTTGCAAGGGTAAGTGCGAGCGGTGTCAATGACCATGAGGTAGGACCAAAAGAATGCGTTTACAATGCATGTAATCTCATAAAAAGTATTCTTCTCTTCTCCATATTACTATTATGTAATTGCAAATATTGCATATCATAAACGTGTTACTACACCTACAGTTCACTGGTATTTTTAGGCCTCACGTACCTAATAGTGGCCGAGCCTATTGCCGTAAACTAGACACAAATACAATGTCTGAGCTGCTACTGAGAATTTCATTCTACTAGTTAAGCCCTTTCATTTGATACCCATATTGAGGAGAAAAAATATACACACACACACATACACACACACACACACAGACACGTCAAACTTATAACACCCCGTTGGTTTTTCGTCGGGGGTTAAAAAACTAAGAATAACCATTGATGTATCCATAATTGTAATTATTGCATCTATAACTGATGCACCCATTCCTTTAGTTCAACTCTCGTTCTCCTTATATTGCCACAACGTGTTACTAAACACTAGTGCTGCGCAACACTC
This sequence comes from Acronicta psi, assembly GCA_946251955.1. NCBI lineage: Eukaryota > Metazoa > Arthropoda > Insecta > Lepidoptera > Noctuidae > Acronicta > Acronicta psi. The sequence continues at coordinate 13,132,583 of OX276475.1, read as the reverse complement.
ACTTAGCATATCGATAAACTATGATTATCGACATAAACTGTGTCGAAGGGTGCAATGTAGGAAGTTTAATCGCATCAAACGCGAATGAAATCTATACATTATATCCTCGCATCGCAACCAAATCATATTAGTGTATGTTAATCCTAACCGGTTTGGTGTTGCATGTAATTTATAGAATTACCTAACGTCGGCAAGATGTTAAATTGCGAGACAGTTTACAAGTGAAATGAAATGTAAGGTACTAAAAATAACTATAAATTATGACAATGGTAAATACAATTTACGATTGTTTAATTTTAAAAGAAATAAAAGATAATTAATCCACATTAAATGTTGTGTAGCCGGCATGATGTATATTTATTAAGTAATTAAATTAAAGTATTAATATTTTACTTATTACCAATGCTTAAATTAATAAATGACGCATTTGTATGAGCCCCTATTACATCTAAGAGTACAGTCCTTACTTGAAAAGTGATAAAAATCAGGTCTTATCGTAATTCGCCATGTTTATTTAACAGCATTCATCCATTTATTCACACCTGCATTTACAGAAGGTTTACCTTGCAACACCCAATTACACCCTTGAACAGCCTACTAAAAATTAACTCGAACTCGATTACAATTCACAAAAAAAAACAGAGCACCCTACATTACTTGTCAGTCACTAACATCAAGTAAAACAGAGTAGGGTTGTGCGAATGCTATCGATAAAAAATATACACTTCTCACTTTGACATAACACGACTCGAGTGGCGTAAAGGCATTACTAAGTTTCCCTTTTAAGCGGCATCCTACAGTGTCGAGTTACCGGTCTTGGCAAAAAAAACTTTCAGATTAGCAATTACTATATACGAACCGAGACTGGATAAAAGGATGCCTCCCAGGATTATATCAAGACGATACTAAAAGCCGGTGCAATTATACGTGATCTTAAATAGTCAAATGGATCCGCCCGACATTTTGATAGGGGCAATAATCATTTTATTTTTATGATGCTGGTTCGTTATTTCGTGTTAATACGACGTGTTGTGATGCGGTTCCTTTTTTGTTAATGAAGAAAGTACTGCAATTAAAATTTTGAATACAATTATTTTAAGACATTATAATGTTTATGCGAATTAACCATATTAAGTGCGATTCTCGTTTTAGGCGAATCGTTTATGTTATCTGTTGCTTTTAGTTTTGTACTCATTAGGAATTTATTTGCATAGAAATGTACTTCAATGAGATTAAAAAAATAGAGGTAAAACTGCATGGAAGACATGGAAGACGTATTTTTCGTATTACATTTTGTATTTTAATGTGTAAAAAACATGATAAAGTAAAGCAAAAAAGTGTTTATAACAGTTTTACTAAGAGTACCTACTTACTCTTAGTAGGCACAGAGCTAACCAAACTTATTTAATAATAATTATTATAATAGCTCTAAATTAATCGCTTTTTTCTCGAGTGACTTTAACAGATAACACTAAAATTTTATGACAATAAATAACACTATAAAATGAGATCACACCTGTCATAATCTTTAAATAACCCATTTGAAGAATGTCAAAACAGACGCGACAATTATCAGTTTTATGTGCCAATGTTTTGCCTAACAGAAATTGGATTGATCATAAAAGACTCCATTCAATCATCGCAGATGTCTAAAATATAATTTATTTACTGCAACAGACTAGTCAGTCTCGATTCAGGTTGTAATTCCTCACAATGATTTGTGATCTCCTTAACATAATTTTATTAATAAAATTAGCATATAAATATTTAGAACTCGAAATTTAGGTAAACCTTTGTCATATATTTTTTTTGTCTAACGTTTTATGTAGTCCATAGTTTTAAAAATTTAAGATGCCATTTAATTTTCCGTGTATTTTATATTACAGGAACGTATCAATTTTAAACCTGGTATCATTAAATTGTTCAAGCTTAAGCCAAGTTAATAATTACGAAGATAATTTTGAAAAAATATAGAACGAAGACCATTTACAATGCATTAAGACTCACGAAAAATACATGTTTTAGTACTTATATAAAGACCAAACAGGTTTTATATGTATTAAATTATAAGGACAGTTTTGATTAATGAACATCGTTTAACAAATTTACATCGGTCCAACAAAACTGGCCGGATAAGACCCGTTAGCTTAGCGTCATATACGAGTATAAAATACAAACGATATCACAAAAGCATTTCATAATCATCGATAAGGCGTCCCGCTATGACAGCCGTCACTAAAGATCCGCCAACGACAAATCTTAGAGGCGTGGCTGAAACTATCGATGTCTGATATTGTGACGATAATTGCACAACACTACATATTCTTATATAATTTAATTTCTATTCTATACAAATCATATATTGCATGAAATGCATTATAGTATAATCAATATTTAGGTTACTATGATGAAATTGCCATTCGTGGAATAAAACTTAATTTAAAAATATACTCCACGAATCGCAATTGACCAAAATAGACCAAAATATTGATAATTGCCATTCGTGGAATACGTCAATTGCTATTCGGATCATTGCTTCTCAAATCATTGCTATTCCTGGAATACATCGAAATATTGACATGATCGCATAATATTGTTATTTTATAATATACAAAAAAAAATAGAAATAATTTTATTACTCACACGCTATTAAGTGATCTAGGCTGTGATTAATACATCTAGTTTTTTTGGTACACGACACCCACTTACATAATATTATGTATTCACACATAAATTTATGTATTCCGTATGATTTTAAATATGTTTTGCATACTCTGTGTGTGTAGAGTTTTATATGTCAATGTTTAATATTTGACGTAATATAAAAACAAGGTTTTTTTTACTATTATCGTAACATTAAATTAAAATGGACATAAACTAATAATCTTGTTGTATGGTAATCGGGTCGGTCAATTCGAGCTTACTACGGCTATATGACAGATGATTCTTATAATGAAATCACAAATACCGACAGTCTACTAGAGAAAACCGCATCGCTTGTTAAATACATATACAAATAGCTGTCAGTCATAATGCTACATAAATGTCTTGAAAATGAGAGTTTTGACTATTCATTCTTACTCCATTCTTTCTCCTTACTTAATGTATGCAAAAGTAACTGTCTGTCTGTCTGTCGCGCTTTCACGCCAAAACTACTGAACCCATTTAAATGAAATTTAGTACAGAGATAGTCTAGAGCCTGAGAAAGGACATAGGCTACTTTTTAATGCGAAAAAATGGCTGTAAGGGGCTGAAATAGGGGATAAAAGTTATAAGAAGCCCCAGACCAAGTGGGTGAAGCAACTGGCGGAAAGCTAGTGTTATATAAATAAACTTCATCACAGCATCACGCCTATATTCCCCATAAGGTAAGGCATACTTAGATGAACCAATTGAACCATGTGTCTTTCTTTCTATGTCATTCTCAATAGCAACAGCACACCATTACATATACACTAAACGTATCGGCGAACACTGTCGATAAACAGTGGTATGCATCTCTGCCTAAACGTAAAACTAATACATTCATATATAAAAATAAGACATCATTAAAAAAATATTCAAAAATTTTGTATTCAGAATATCAAACAGACTTTTTCCATAATATGCCCAAAACTCCGTACATTACGAAATCGCTACATTTATATGACATTCCTCTTATACCGCTGCTTAGTACAGACATCTATTCAATAATTCATAATTTCAAAACGTGTTAAGACTGACATTAACACTTCGACAGCATAGAGCAAACAAACAAACAGATCTTTGTATAGTTTGTATATAGTTAGCTTACGTTGAGGAAAGCAAAAGTATGTAAGGACCAAATTTTCGGATCAAAGGACCAAGGAATGTGATATTTAGTATTAGTTGTTAGTACAAGGTAATAAGTAATTAAATAGGTGAAATGGTATTTTTTTAATAAATAACGAAAATAACACTTAGTTTTAAATTTTAGAGGAGTAAGCTAGAATAATTTTATACAAACTAATTAGAATAATAATAAACATAGAAAATTTTAAAATCATTGTTAAAATACAGAATAAAAATAGATAGTTATTGAACAGGTTAGTTACCTGTTCAATAACTATCTATTTTTATTCTGTATTTACACCTAAGTATTTTATTTAGTAATATATATCAGCTTTCATATCTATACTAAACTTTTTCATGCCACCGTCACTTCTATCGCGTCACATAAATGGAAAACGTAACGTAACCTGAATGTGTCTTCCCTTTTATTATTCCGAACACGTTAAAGTCCCCAAAAGGAACGATATACAGTTTTTGTTTCGTCTTTCGGCGTATTAGAAGACAAAAATACTTGCCCAGCATACCCTGATCCCTGTCTCTTTACAAAAGCTTTGAACGTCAGGGTTAAGTATTCGTTGGGTAAATAATAATATTACGGCTAATAAAATAGTGTTTGCCCAAGTGGTAGCGTCTATAGGATGAAATGCAACAGCAAATACAGCTTTGAAAGTGGTGAAATATAATGTTTGAAGGTTTGAGAATAGAATGTTTCATTCACGCTTATTTTAAATCTTTTTGAGGCTTTAGTCCGCATGTCTTTAAAATTTATTCTAAAGGATCATGATTCAATACCAAAATATTTTAACCCATCCTATAATTATCCGTGACAAGAACATTATAACTCCTACAGATCACAATGTAATATGACAATACTTACTAAAATGAGATTGTATTTCAGTACAACAAACCATCACGCCTGTAGTCCCCGGAGGGATGGGCAGAGGTGTACTACGGTAAACTTATAGTTCGCCGTTATGTTTATGTCCCCTAGTACGGGGTGAGCCCATTGCTATAAAAATCCATGGCTCAAATCCAAACTCCGAGACCACTACGTCTACAACTGCTACTGAGTACTACGGAATTCGAACTTATGATATCTTTTTTCAGGATACGTCATTAATTTACTATCTGGAAACGTCTTAAACAATGCTTGCATTAACGAAATTCTTAACCAATGAACGATTGCAGCAATAATTAATTCTAATATTAAATAAACTGGTTGCCAAGGCAACGCTCATTTGAAGATAAACTCGCTCTTTATTATAGTCATTTAAATATAGTTTTTAATGTCTATAGTTTGCAAATATACCACGAATTACCAAAGCTCCTATCATCACTGTCATTCCTATACATTATTTATAATTTCTACGATAAGATATCTAAGGTCATTTACACACTTGGACTCAACTGTGCTACAAAAATATTGTTAATTTTGTTTTCCTTCTCACTAACAAATTTTAAAATGTTAAATTATATTTCCTTTCTGTATTCAAAAAGATAGGTATTGTTTAGAGGTCGCCAAGTGATTGTTTCTATATTTTTATAGCTGTGAGAAATTTTGAGACATCCTGCGAACATAATTGTTTAAGCGTTTGTAGTAATAAAAGAGTCAGCCAAAAACAAATATAGTGTTTAATTAAATATGTATCGCAGTGTGAAGGTCGCCTTAAACAAGGAGCGATTTCTCTAAGTGATGTCATTTAACTGATCTTATATCGATAAAGGATTTATGATTTCGGAACGTTCGTCTATTCATTCAAATTATTCCGGTTTTTATAATAAAGAAGCCATTTCTAAACTTTATTAACTTGAGTTTTTTAAAGTTTATGTAAACCGAGGCACAAAAAAGGTTTTAATTAGTTCATCAATGCTTACATCTTACAGTTAATTATCAAGATTTGTAATTAAAATCTTATTCCATAAATCACAAAGTTCACATTTGATTGCTATCAGCATTTATTAAGGACCTTTTTTACATGTTAGTTACTCAATAATCCTCACCTGTATAATAATAAAGAAGACATTTGGTGTTATTTTCATAAATCTTATAAACCAGTTCAATTTTCACTCGATATTAAAAAGATTAAGTATGTTTGTGTGAGGTGAGTTGGGCTCAAAATGACTAGTCTGAAACTGCAACGAACAGAGAGAAGTAGAGTAATCTTTGGAACTAGGTACTAAACCATTTCTAAATGTATCTCAAATGTTTCTAATAATAGAAGGCTAGATAGAAGACCACAGAATTGATAATACACGCGACTGCTGAGTTAGTTCTGAGTACGGTTCCCGATTGGGTCGAGGAAAGTGTTATTGCGATTTTTCTTTAAAATTTTGTAAAGCAGGTCGGTGTTTGGCTTTGTGCAGCTATACGCCTCTGCTTAACCCTTTCGAGAATACAGGAGTGATGTTATGATTATGCTACACTATCATAGAGCGACTTATGCTATGCTATACTTGGCCACCGTACCTTACGCAAGTAAAATAAATTGTATTGATTTGTTGACATTTATCTTCACGTTTATGCAATGGTTCTGCTTGCGTGCAAACGTCATAAATAGTGTCACTTGTTGCTACTATAGTGCGAGGCAAAGGACCACACAGGTCGCTGCAATGTTTTTAATTTATTTAAATAAAAGTAGCAAACGTCACGTTTTTGCGGATTGGATGAATTAATTCGTCGAGTTGCAAATTAGTGCACGACAATTCGTTTATAGGGTGCCACGACAATGCAACTTTGTTGGGAGTTTTACACGATTATAATCAGTTGCAACTAGCTTTTTAAACAAAAGTCTCACACTCAACTCTTACCTTAGTAATAAAATCTACTCACAAATTAATATTTTTCGTTCTTCATCAGTAGTTTTTTCTTTTTCTTACGTAGTTATGTCACCTAGCCTAAATTAGTTGAGCCAACACCTAAACATTAACTCAACTTTTTATATTATCTTTTTTTATTATCTGTTATATTACCTTACCATAAACAGATAGAACCTTACTTTCCCAATTCATAAAAATATTTAAATAATGATAAAAACGTGACGTAATATTAAATTAAACTTTAACTATAAAATTGACGAATGATTCATGCGTGTGCACGCGCATAGCATATGCAATAAAGGATTTTTTTCATCCTGAACGTCGTCCCATCCTTTGTAAAGACTATCAAGAAGTTATATCGTAAATTTTACCTCTATAAGATGATATCACGAACATACCTGCAAAAAAAGACACTTTATTAGTATTTGAAAACATAATGCATATTTTTGTTTGAACATACTTGTGGGAATATGTTATCAGATGTATCTTTGAAGAAACCACGTATTTAAATATTCATATTTACTATTAACAATAAGATAATTGCAACATAAAAGTCGCCGTACAAAAGGACCAGTTTAAATGGTCCTTGATTACTGTAACAGATAAACTACTATGTACAGCCCTGCGAGGACCAAAGGGACAAACTAGACTATACGCTAGTATTGCCTTTTACGGTACTCATAGAAAGAAATCATTTCAACGAGTATAATGTACATACATGAAACGAAGAAGAATTGTTTTTTGCAGAATCTTGCCGTTAAAAAGGACACATCACAAAAGCTTTTTTTGGGTTTCAAGCAATAAAAAAAGAATACCATGTTCCATATTATCTTTGAACATAACCCTTCCTCAATAAAGTCGGTACGATGTCATCACCGTGTCGGAATTCTCTCATAACCTAGACGAAGTGGTGAGTGAGCCCACGAAGCAAGATGAACGTGGAAGATAAATCCTCAAGATATGACATACTGGGAACTGTACTGTGGGTAGTGTGGCCTAAGTGATAAGGCGAAGAGATGATAGTAGCGAGTTGGGGAATAGGAATTCAGACGGTGCCATTCCACGTCACAGGCGATTTTGGTACTAGTAACAAATATGGGCCTGTAGACAAGTTGCATTTTGACATTCAAATCGACAAACGAACAACAACAAATTGGGCTGTCACTAATGTCATTTCCATACATTTTGTTTCTATTCCTTTGTCAAGAATGTCACATTGCATCTTGTTTAGGCCCTATGGACTACAGAAAGTTTAGTCTGTGTCTAAGTGTTTGTGCGTGTGTTTGTACATGTGACGACAACTGCAATACTCGAGAAACTCCGGTGTAAAAAATGGATCGCCTTGGAGGAAAGCTTCTGAATTTCGAAAAAAACGTGATAACTTAGTGAGCGAGTAACGGTTGAATCTTCTTTTTTTTTCATTTAGAACGCTGTTTCTTATGATTCTTTTGTTCAAATCGCTCACGCTTATAACATGGACTTTCCAAAAAATCTTTTGTTCTAAATAAAAATATATTTTTGAAGCACGACGCGACATGCGACATGAGCCGTCTCCTGTGAATCGTAATTCAGCCGGACGTGTACCGTCCGCACCCCGTATGGTACGTGGGAGGGTTGACCTGACGATTTCTTGAAATTTACCTTTTTTTTAAACACATGTAGGTTAAAATATAGAGATGAACATAAATGAGGTATCACTACAACCTACATGCGAAAGAGAGTTTGTTGGTTTATTTATTTGTTTATACTAATATTATTAGGAAATATTTGATTGTTTGTTTGTATTGAAGAGGCTCCGAAACTACTGGACCTATTTGAAAAATTCTTTCAGTGTTAGATAGCCCATTTATCGGGGAAGGCTATATACTATCACGCTAAGACTTATAGGAGCGGAGTAGCAATGAAATATGTTGCAAAAACGGGGGAAAAAAGTTACCAAGACCACGCGGGCAAAGCCGCAGGCGGAAATCTAGTTAATAATATTAATGAATATTTTGTGTCTGTTAATGGTACGTTTCATAATGCAATTAATTGTTTTAATGCGAATGCGTTTGTTCCTGATAAGTTCCCGTTAAATTACTTGGCAGATAAATTCATGTACATTTTGTTCTATTTAATTAATCCGGCGGTTAACAGCTATCCAGGGGTCATGAAACAGACCTTTAAAAATTAAAACACATTATATTAAGCCGTGTTTGAAGTCTAGTAGCAAATAGCCGTTAAAAAAAATAAAAAGGATCACTATTAGACCATTCTTAATTAGAGTAAAATCTCTTTTTTAAAACCTACTCTATAAGACAAAGCCTAGAGTAGGTTGGATACGTTATAACAGTTTTTACAACACCATATCCACGTTTAGAGCCTCCAGTGCTAATGGGTAGGCAAACAGAGGCTACTGTGGGCTTAGTTTTTATAATTTCTAAACGGGACTGAAGGGTTATTATGCCATGATAAAAATGCGTATGTAGCTACAAAGCTAGATATATATTTTTATATTTCTGTACCCGGTATTTTTTATCGTATTTCATGTCTTTTTTTTCATTAAAAAACTTAGACCTATAAACCTTCTTGATTAATTATTCTGTTAATTTTACCATAAATTCACATGTATAACTTATCAAAACTACATTTATAGATTCAATTTTTCTCTATTTAAATAAGTTAACAATATAAAATAATATTATCTAGATAAACAATTAGAAAAACCGAGGTAGGGCGACCTCTGACTAGACGATTGAACAAAATAAAACATTTCTTTACAACAAGAATACAATGATCATCGAAGGCTCGATTCGAAAATTTATATTTTCACAATTTAAAAAACCGTATAGAACCCTCGTTGCGCCATGCCTTCTAAAATCCCGCGTATCCCGTATAATCTCGGTCCACTAATAGTGTGAATTAGTACCACAATCCCGCGCCCCCAACATTTCGCTGCGCTCACGCACAGGAACAATTAACACGTTAAATTTAAACTTTTACCGGAATTCAAATTTCGGATGTTTATTAAAGAAAGTTTGTGTTTGTTATTTTTTAATTTTACACTTATCAGAAGCATTGAGGGTATTCTTTTCACGTTTCAGAATCTTCAGGCAATGAGGAAGTTATTATCCATTTATAAGGTTTAAATGGACATCTCTTGATAGAAGTAAATGAGAAATCAGTTATGCTATCAACTTAAGCCAGTCTCCGCTGTTAAATATAATTTCAATGCTATCCATGATGAACAGTCCAGTACATACATATTTTGATGTTAAAACCCCGGGTTTTGTATTCATTGCACAGCGTCCACGAGACGTGATTCACAATAGCGCTCGTGCGAAATTCCATCGTCGATTTAATGTACATACGTCTGCTTACAAAATGAAGGGAATAATAAGCTAAAATACTTTTGTTTAGTGGTTTAAGATGACATGAAAATTATAAGGGCTGCTTGGTGATAAGCAGCAGCCTCTAGACGCCAGCAATACGAGTCGTAGACCTCAGTTGTTAAGGCTAAAATTCAGAGATGACGCTAAGCGTAAACTTATATCAAATTGTAATACAAAGGGGTCATCGAAATCGGCCCAAATGATGTATCGAAAGTACTACTACGCTGTACTACGCTGATTAAAACTCTATTCGTACTTTTTTTTTATGTTGTCTAGGAGAAAAAATACTTTTAATTTGAGAAAAATCACGCCATTTCGCCATTACACAATTATCACACAATTATCTTTTTCGTAATGATTTCATATTAAAAACTATCAGTGTTAGTTTCAGAATGTCAAACGCAAGCCATTAGGGGGCGTCCATAAATTACGTGAGGTGTTTTTTTAAACTTTCTATCCGTCCCTCCCCCCCTGGTGAGATGTCGTCAGATCTTATTCAACCCCCTCCCCCATCCCCCAATCTCACGTGAGATTTTTCAAAATGTGGGTTTCTTACGTAAACCCGTTGGATTGTTATTGTAAAAAGAAAAAAAATGCTTCGTGCTTTTATTTACGACTAGTTAAGACTAGTAATCAATATTGCTGAAAGTTTAATTATAAGTGTAATAAAAATAGTTTTTTTTTGTTACAATCAGAAAAAAAAATTGCGTGATATTTGCCGAGACCCCCCCTCCCCCCAACGTAAGATTAGATGAGATTTGACTCGACCCCCTCCCCCCCTTAAACATCTCACGTATTTTATGAACGCCCCCTTACGGCAGATTACTAACAGTTTCATAGTGATTACATGGTAAAAACTATCAACTTGACAGCTGTCATGTACCTCCGGTACAAATTTGGCTGAGTTGTATGGGCTTTTGATGACCTCTTTTGACATACCGAAGCGTTACTTACGTTTAGAGTTGTCTCTAAATATTAGCCTTAGTTAGCCTCATTTGCCCTGTAATTATACGTGCCACATTACCCTTCAAAGTAAATCACTAATTTGAAGCCCTGGTAGGGTGGTGGGAATAACCATGCTGTGTGCAAAGATAGTGATATTAGTAGGAACCCTGTTCTTTACTCTCCTCTCCATTGTGGCAATGGATATACGCGTCAAATCTTTCCAACAATTGCATGAGTGTCATGAATCCATCTTGACTGGTCTCACAAAGCTCTCTCAGTGTTTTAAAGACAACAAATCTCCCTTGTGACTCTAAAAACAAACTAGAAGAAAATTACTTACCAACGTTAATGTTAGCTGTAATATTTTGAGTAGGAACACCAGTATTAGAAGATAATTAGATGTTTTTAATATTCTTAGGCCTGGCATCCCAGTGTATTCGTCTAGACTGTAGATACTGTTATGTAATCTTAGTGCAAGAAAATACATACTTAAATCAAATTTTACTAGTCAGTAAATTATAAATGCAAAGAAAACTGAAGCTAACAAATATTTGAATTTTCATGGATAGCAAGTTATTGAATAGGTACTCAATTGTGTATCCGTTTACTCATTACGCTAGGCAGCACTCTAAAGATTACAGATATTTCAATTTTTAAAGCCACAAGCTGTAATAACAGTATGACAGTAAAACGGAAAATGATTCATTCAAAGTTCAATTGTCTTTAGGACCCGGCTCATGTAAGATTGTATGCAACAAAACATTATATGGCTATGATTATCATTTTTACTGCAAGTCGATAATTAAAAGTTCTTGACACTCATAATATTGAGTACTGAGATGATCAGTACCGTGAAGATTGCAAAACAATAATTTTACCTACAACAATTAATAAAACATGCCTTCACGGCGGCTGTTTGATGAGTCTGTAAAGGTAAGGTTAGGTTCGAGAAACTACCGCACATCTTCAAATATATTGTCACAATAATGTGCATAAAATATCTTTAGACAAATCCCAAAACCGTCCCTCCTAAAATCCCGGTTTCCTAAATCCCCAAAACTCGCGGCGTGCATGCATCACGGGGCGGAGGCGACGCGAGGAATTCCGAACGGGCCGAATTCGAGTTGTCGGCTTGCAGCGCCTGTCGACGCCATCTGGCTACTAGTGAGGGGATAAAATATATCGATAAGTTGGGAATATGGACTGGGATCTTTTAACAACAATAAAATGATAATTTAATCCCAGTATTCCAACTAGGCCCCTAAAAGTATTACTAAAGGTAATTAATTAAAAATAAATCCAAGCCAATGCTTCATCGAAATAGAAACGGTGCCATTTAAAAAGCTGGTTCTCTCTTAGCCTATTGTTATATTCTGTAAAATTTAACAAAGCATGATTTTAGTAAAATCTACATAAATAGGTAGATTTTTAAATTTAAATTACTCACCCATTAATGGTATATTATTTATGTATGTGATAAAAAAAAGTTATAGGATTATAATTTGAAGTTTATTGATAAGATCGAATTACACAACATTCTGGTTTTTCCTAGGATTATAAAATTCAAACGAGTAGAAACTAAATAATTATGAAACTAGATGATAATAATAATAAATACTTTATTTAATTAAATCTATTCAGATTTAATATATTGAACATTCTGTTTTGACTAGCGTATGTATTGTGTGGAATAATATAAATTTAATATATAATAGGTAATATAAAAATATATTCTATTCTATATTTAGGTCTGGCATTAATGATCGCTGCTTAAATGGTAACCTATTCATAACACGTTTGCAATGCATATATTTCAACACATCATAATTATCAATAGAAGCTTTTTAAAAATCTATTCCAATTTTTAAATTAAACTATATGGCAGACTTTATTCTAATTTTCTTGTAAATAACAGGCATTTAGACTTCGGTATTCATTAACATTATTAACTATGAATCATTGCTGTATTAGAATACCAAATATTTTATAAAAAAACTCTTTAAAATACGTTCATGCATCAAAGAATTGCCTAATTTTCATCATTTATATATTCATTAGTGTTTACTTAATTTGTAACTTTATTTTATTATTTTTCAATAACCTTAAATAGTTTTGAACCCTAATCAATTTAATTATTTTACATTTTGCTTCAAAATATACGTTATTCTTAAATATTTGTCCGTTCCAGATGACTGATAACTACATTCAGATGCATATTTTCACATAACCCAAAAGAAATATCGACTCATCCCACCACTATTCAAAGCACTGCAACATCGCAATCGCGCATCCCTTTCGGACACATCCCTAATATCACCTATCTCTTTCTCACACCGACTACCTTATTTAAATAAGAGTGAGCGTGGTTGCAATCCATATCCCGTTACATTTTAGGCTCTATCCTTATCAGTTTAGGGCAGTTTTTTGTGTGGAGGGTGAGTAAAAAGGTAAAAAACCTGCAAAGGCAGGTTACGGAGCGAGCGAGCGCTCTTTGCTGGAAGACACTTGACTGTAAAGAGTGTTTTGGCCGGAAATATGGTCCAATTTTTGATTGGATACCGACCTTGACATACGCGATCTCTTTAGTATTTAGGTTAGGTGAGCGAAAAAATGTTTGACATAGTTTAAAAGGAATTATCCTCTATGATATTCTGAGAATCTTCCGATCCAAATGAAAATCCAGCTGGAATAATAGGCTAAAGCCCATAGAAAACTATACTGGGCAGATAAAAACTAAATATAGCAACATCTACGGACCCTCAGTATAATTATCAAATACCTTCACTTTAGACCGTAACAATATAAATTACAATACGAACGATCATAGAACGTACCTAGATGAAGCGAAAGTTGCGTGCCAGGATCGTAGCAAAGTGAAAATCCATATTATCAACCTGCCACTATCCTATCTCTTAATAGGAACCTACACAATTATTATAATAAAACTAGCTGACCCGGTAAACACAACATTTCATACAAATCAGTTCAGTCGTTTCGCAGGAGTTTGGTAACAAACACCGCGACACGAAAATTATATAATTATATTAGATATTAAAATTATTCCATAACAATAAAAACTTCAATACTATCTTCTTTAAGTAATGGACTCAAGGATTGTAATTCTATTTTTAAGTCACAAAGTACAGTCAGCGCATGATCCTGCGTCGTGTGTGCCGTTATTATGACAGTAGTGAGCGATGGTTAGACCCGTCATGTGCGTGCGCCGATCCGACGTAGCTATGCCTTTGAGGTATTAAGTACTCTCGTACTTCAACAGCTATGTCAAACAAAATTATTGTAATTGTTAAAACATCGCCTTTTGACTTTGGTGTATGATTTAAAGGAGTTTTTTTAAGAATTGAATACAAAGTTAGATTTATTTTATTTATAAGGTACACAGAAGTGTATCATTGTATTGCACAAAGCTTACTATTGCCTTATCTCTGGGCATCTTATTTCCAAAATACAGGACACAGATTGCTGTTAACGAGTCACCGTTCGGATTCAGAGCTGTATTTGTACGGGATCTGCTGCATAATATCTCAATGCTACGGACCAATATGTCATTGCTCCGTGTATTGTAGTATTATTTGTAGTTTTTTCACTTCGTTCATTGGATCGACGTTTTATTGTTTGATTCATTGCCTACACAAGATAAAGACAGAATTAAAAAGAAATACTATTTAGTAAGATTCTTCTTCTTCGCCTTTTCCCAACCATGTTGGGGTCGTACTATCTTTTTGTATTTTTTTAAGCATTTTCCATGCTAAGATTACAAGTTATTTTTAATAAAGGAAAAAGTCGGCTGGCGGGCAGGATTCGAACCTGCGTCTTCTGGTTCGATACACCAGATGCTCTGCCAACTAACTGGCATTTCGACTGGCGAGCGGGGCTCGCGGTAGCTTAGTTGGCAGAGCGTCTGGTGTACCGAACCAGAAGACGCAGGTTCGAATCCTGCCCGCCAGCCGATTTTGTCCTTTATTAAAAATAACATGTTGGGGTCGGCTTCCAGTCTAACCAGGCTGCGGCTGAATATCAGTATTTTACACGAAGCGACTAGTAAGATATGAAAAATATTAATTAAAAACCTAAATTGGGAGAAAATTTTAGAGTTTTGTTAATTTTGTTAAGTCTGCATAAGACCTTCGATTTTGAAACGTGCAACTAGATTGTTAATTCAAAAGTAATTGCAATAAAACTTTGACGTTGTGCTATTCCAAAGACAATAATCTTTTATAAAAAAAGTGCATTTAACTAAAATAATCGCTCTAAGCCATAGTTGTTAAACGATTTAGATAACAGCTACTCATATCTCGACCGGAAGCTAATACAAAACCGTGTTTGCGTTGCTACCACTCTTAACTTAACCTTTCTTTTTAGATACAGTTTAAACCGTTTACAGGTAAGTAGATAAAAGAATGACAGTCTCGTCTATTTGTCATTATCGCGGCCGTTGTGCGTTTGTTCAGAGTTGAATTCCCAGGACGAACAAAGTTTTAATGGGTTTTTCAATAAGATTATTCGGTTCCGAACAGCACTCCTTGTTCATGGTACCAAAAACACATATCTGTGAATTGCAAGTGTTTGATATTTCTCTCTGGAAAATAAAAATGTCCTTAATTCCCACCCGTAACTCAAAAATCGGAAATAACTTCAAGAAACTGCGCACGCGCCAGTTTCGGTAGCGCTAAGAAAAATGGCCACTCGCCTGGGTTACGCGCAGCCCGCCATATTTCACTGCGCCCACGGCACAGGCATTGCAAACTAATAGATAGCGCGGGACAAATGATCAGACATCAATCAAGCTAACTTGGATATAAGTGACTTGGATTACTGGATATAACTTGGAGTGTGAGTATTGATGGTGCATAAAACAGCATCTACGAGTGACGTATGATCATCCGGCGGCCATTTTGTTTTTTCACAACATTTATTATATAGAATGCTAACATGATTAGAAATCCTCGTCAGCTGCCTTCGTCTTAGTAACTACTTCCTCACTGTTTTCTGAAATACCTAATAATATTTAGGGCATACTTGTCAGATGAATTCAATACAAATTTTATTCCTTTTTTAATTTATTCGGCGGTTAACGGCTATCTAAAACAGGTCCTTAACGACCTTATTTTAGAGTCCTTTACATTTCAAAATTATCTTTATATACTAAAAAACACAGCACAAGTCGCTCCCTGTTTGTCCGCTTAGATCTTTTAAACTACGCAACGGATTTTAATGCAGCTTTCAACAATAGATAAAGTAATTCGAGAGGAAGGTTTATATGTAGTATAAGTACTATACAATTATACATGCATATTATAGTAGAGAAAACGTGAGAAATTTCATCCCCGAAGCCGAGGCGAGTCACTAGTGTTTTATAACCGACCGTTAATATCTCAATCTAAACTCATTGCACCACACTTTTCACACCGAGTTTTGAGAGCTTGTGTGAAGCAACGAGTGCTTTACACAAGTCCTCAAATTCTTCTCATCTCCCAAAAATAAATAATATTTCCCACATCTAGCAATGCGTGGATACTCTGTAACCCAACCCTGCGGTCGGTAGGTAAACGATTCGTCGCCTACTCGTAACACGACGCCGTGTCACTAGGTTACAGGGAAATTGGTGCAGTTCCAAGCCGTAACCAGATAGGCTTGCTCGACTTATGTGAATGGGAGGTAAGATTTATAACGAATAGTTTATACTAAGTGACTAAGATTGAAGAGAATATGCTAAATAGATAGACGATAGAGGAAGGGTTGGTATTGATAGATCAATTTTCCTTTGTTGTGCTAATATTAGGCAGTGATAAAATCAGTAGGATTATTATTGTTTTTTGGAATATAGATAAGGAATTTTCACGACGAACATTTCTAACGGTATGAACCAGTTTTTATTTTTATTTTAAGTACGTACTAAAAGTCCTGTCAAACTAGATCTATAATGGCAACCCATCCAATACCTGTATTAGCGTAACTAGTCAGTTCTTATGAAATCGTAGGTATAACAGCTGAAAAGAAAGTTAGAGTACATTGCTTAGAATATCTCAATTGGAAATTAAGTGGAAAGCAAATATTACCCAAGTTATTCATTGACAGTGCATTGAAGACTCTTAAATCAATGGTATTGGAAATGGTCCCATCTGTTTATCTCAATGGTACAATTCCAATTCCCCAGCCTGAATAGAATGTTGATTTTAAATTATGGTTCGATAACCGTATTGCCTAGAACAAAAATAACATTGTAAATTTTCTATTGTGGACTTGAATCCGTTTGATCCTATTCTCGAGTCTACGACAACACTATTTCTCTTACGAAGAAGCATCAGTAAAAGAAGATATCAAGAATTCCGCAGTGGCTACAGACCTGCTTATATAACCAATATGTTCTGACCGCCAAAGCTTATGGTGCCGACATATGGCCGCTTACTCAGAAGCTTTGTACAGTATGATAGTCCTGGAACGTCCTGCTTAGACACAAACTAAGAGACCGATGGTCTCCCCGCATTTGTCGACGCGGAAACGGCTTAGGCTAATCGGAAAATCCGTTATCTTGCTCGAGACTGCAAACTATGTGTCTTTCTGCTGGTCTCGAGTCGGCTCGAAACTTTAACACACTCATGCCATCAACACAAAACTTTTTCTGACCAGACTAACCCAATTTCGCGTCGATCCTTAGTCTGGAAATAGTATAAAACAATTCTACTTAAATTAATCAAACAAAAACTCTTTCATAAATTATTCAAACAAAACAATCTATCAACATATTTACCACCTACCGATTACAAACGTTTTAAACTCACTAGTAAGTAGCAACAAGCCTTATAAATAAAGCTAAGCTATCTGGAAGCTATAGAAAGCACCATCAATCGCTTGGCGACGGAGAACGCACTTGGGCTGCGGGTACATTAGTCAAAGGTACCCGTTATGCGAGATTTACTAGCTTTGACTGCGGGTTTGCTTGAGGATTATGTGTTTTGAATGTCTCTGGAATGCATTGGTTATGCACATCTCAATGTAAGGTATATGTGATTTTAATGTAAGGTACTATTCTCTACTTGCAAGTAACAGAAAAGGGCGTGTATAGGCAGTATTTTGTCTTTTTCAATCAACCTGAAGAACTTGCGTATAATGCTGAACAAAATCTACATTAACATCCAGGAGGACCGGTCGTATGCCGCTTGCTGCCAACGACTCCCAGCGACTCTTACTAAAATGATATTTTTACAAAAACCACGGGGTTATAAGTTTGTGTGTGTGCGTGTGTGTGTGTGTGTGTGTGTGTGTGTGTGTGTGTGTGTGTGTGTGTGTGTGTGTGTGTGTGTGTGTGTGTGTATGTGTGTGTGTGTGTGTGTGTGTGTGTGTGTGTGTCTGTGGCATCGTAGCTCCCGAACAGATGAACCGATTCCGATTTTGTTTTATTTTATTGGAAAGGTGAATTAGTCGGGAGTATTCCGTATAATACTCCCGACTAATTAAATAGTCCGAGTTTGATGAAAATTGGTCCAAGATGGCCGCCGCCACAAAATAACGAATTACATATTTTTTCACAACTCCCTCAATATGGGTATCAAATGAAAGGGCTTAACTAGGAAAATACACAATATGATAAATTTTAAATCCAAGATGGCCGCCACCACAAAAAAATGACCTAGACGCAAACAACCGAGCACAAATCCAGAGTCCGAGTTGTTACTGCAAATTTTACAGAAAAACCAACAAAACTTTGCTCGACCCGGAGACCGAACTCAGGACATCTAGCGTAGCAGCCGCGCTTGGGACCACTAGACAAACGAGGCAGTCGAGGCATTCATGTCAAACTCTATTAAACTAATAAACATTATACAGCTACAAAATACTACAAAAACTTAACGACACACGACATTAAATGCATTATTACAGTCCTACTTACCCCCTTTCGAACAATCACCGTTGAAATTATCGCAAAATATAACCGGGCTACGTAATAAAACGGTACTTTCGGAAATATTGTCGATGTTATTGTCGTATGTACTGCTTTTGTTTCATATGTAGGTAGAGACGACTAACACATACCATCACGCGTGTATTCCCCGAAGAGTTTTTTTTTTTATCTCAGGCTTGCGCAACTCGCCTGATGTTAAGCAACTTACCTACATCTTATAATTTAATTAGTGTTTATAATTTATATGATGAAGATTATGTTATATTAAAAAAAATATTTACCTTATTATTTATAACAGTAATTAGAGGTAGATTTTTAAATTGATTGATTTTTTCTTATCCTTATATAATTTATTTACCTTTTAATTTAAAAATAATGGTAATTTATGTTAGGTCTACGATGGAGCGCGCTTGCCTAGAAGAAACCGATTTACTCTTGTCTTGAAGACACCCAAATTACAAGTCTCTGGGAATAAGGATTCCGGCAGTGAGTTCCACAGTAGAGCAGTTCGCACTATATATGTGGAGGCAAAACGTTTAGTGCGGGATTTAGGCACTTCCACCATGTAGCGATGGCGCGTTGCCGTAGCCCTACTTGTCCAATAGTGGAACGGAGTTGTACAGAGGTGTACTAATGTACACCCACAGTACACACTTCGCCTGTATGTTTAAGTCCCAATTCCTATGTACAGTTCTCGCCAAACGTATTGTCCGGATTGAAGTTGGCACGAGCTAACTTTAATCCAGCCGTAAAAATTGGAGAAATAAAAATATTGGATTGTAATAAATAAAAACGAAAGCTCAAGTCGTAGGCTGTCGTTTTAAAACATTTTACTTCAATATTTTTCTTTCTCCGATTTCTACGGCCGGGTTAAAGTTACCTCGTGCCAACTGCAATCCGGACAGTTTGGCGAGAACTGTAATAGGGAGCGATTCATTGTCTTAACCGGGCACAAAACCAGACTGTGGGCTGCTACTGGGAGTTTAATAACCAACTGTGATTGTAGGTACAGCAATACACATCTGCCTAACCTTCGGGCAATACAGGCGTGATGCTATCATAACGTGAACGTCATGAAAACTCAACTATTTTAACCCATCCATATACCGACCGCGGCAAGCAAAAGGTGCCAATCATTGAGTTCTTTAATTGGAATATTGACTAGTCATACCATTATTTGTAAATTAAACGATATTTACTTGTTTACATAATTGGAAAGTGCAATAAAACTCAACTGTATCGCTAGTTGGCAGAGAAATTACTGCGCCCACGCACCTAGAGTCCATCTGACTTATTTAGTAGCTGCCTATTGAAGTAGTGTATGCAACTATGCAGTATACACTCTTGGGCTTTTATGAAGCCACAGTAATACAATATAATGCTATATCTATGCCTCCAATAGCTGCTTGATGTATCAGCTGATTTGTATCCTTTATGAGATGTTATTGACTCCTTTGCAAGGAGTTAATTTAAAAACGCATCATCATCCATCTACGGTATTTTGATGTTTATAGGGTTATTCACTGTTTGCACTGTAATCTGCATGGATTTTAGATTAGTGCGTATAATATAGTGGATACTACCATAATTATGTGGGTATACGAATAGTAGAATACTACAATTTGTACGGATAGTAGATAGTTGTTGATAGTTTGTTGAACTCAACTGCTATTGACGACGTCTGTGGTCTAGTGGTTCGAGTACCGGACTGCTGATCACGAGGTCGTGGGTTCGATTCCCACAAGACACAAACATTTTATGTGATGAACTTAGGTGTTTGTGTTTGTCTGGGTTTTTCTTATATATTATAAGCATGTATTTACAAAAAAAAAAGTATATAAGTATTATATCCATTGTATCCATAGTACAAGCTCTGCTTAGTTTGGGACTAGATGGTGCTGTGTAAAAATGTCCCAAGATATTTATTATTATTATATTTTATTATTTATTATACAGTAAAACCACTAGAAGCTGGTGAAGTGTGGGCGTTTTGGGAGCTTTTTTTAATATAGAAAATTACATTTAAAACGTTTTTACTAAGTAAGGTATCATGTAATTCATCATCATAATGATTATCATCATATATTATATTATTCCTTCATTAAAAATAACTTGTAATGTTAGCATAGAAAATGCTTAAAAAATACAAAAAGATAGGTATAACCTAATTACGTTATTGTAAAATATTCCTACCACTGGCTGTTTAAGAGTCCATTCAATTTCTTTAAAAAAAACAAAAAAGCCAAACAAATTTTCTTGCTAAATTAAAAACTTAGAATTTGTATATAAGCTTATTCAGCGTTACTAGTATCCGCAATAGTTCATACGTCTACCAACAAATATCACTTACAAATTACAAAGTGAAATTACTAACGCCTAGACTAACTAAATTATTTAGTACCACTTGACAATCGTGCCTGAGAATTCGTTATTGAATGTCTTGGGATTTCCAACTTAGAACTTATTTATGTATTGCAGAAAGTTGGCCTGTTTCTGGTAGTAGGGTTGCCAGCGCTAATAATAATGTCTATTTGATAAAAGCCCGGTTTAGTTCAGGCTTTTGAAATGGGATTGGACTGCCAGTTTGAAATAGATAATTGAAATTCGAATGCATGGTTCTAAATTTAAATTAGAATATAACCTATATGCCAGCTCGATTATTCTCTTATGACTTATAAGACGGATGTTTACTTACTATTTAAAGTAGGCTCTATGTTTAAGTTTTTATGGATTCGTTTATGCCATTAAACGGGTTTTCATAGTTTGAGAAATCAAAAAGATAAACTTTCTTTCTCCTTTCAAACTAACATGATTGCAAATTAGCTATAAAAAATGTTTAATACGGGAATTAAACCCGCAACACGTAACGTAGAAACCAATCATGTAATCACTGCGCCTTTCTCTGACATGATAATCAATAATATAATATTTAATTAAACCTACAATAACTACACCTAGCAATATGCAGGCACCAAACTATAGTCTTAGGTGGTCTACCCTTTTCGGCATTCGCAACCAAACACTAAGGTCCCGCCATAAAAAAATAAAAGAAAAAAACATCAAAAGCGTAGTCACAAGAAACCCTACTAGCCCAATTCACTCAACTGTAAATTCTCAAAACAACGCGCCCGATAAAGTTATACCAACTAAGATTATATGAAGCGAAAATTTCGGCTAACGAAATCTGCTTTAGGAGTATTGTGTTACTGTGTCAAGATAATTATAAGCGCGGCTGCTATGCTAGAGATCCTGGGTTCGATTCTCAGGTCGAACAACGCATTTTTGGGGTTTTCTATAAAATTCTCCTTAGCAGTTCTGAATTTGGATTTGGGTCCGGTTGATAGCAATAGGCTCGCCCCCTATTACATGAGACCTAAATATGGAAACTGTAAGAGTAGGTAAGTTTCGTACATCGAGATTGTGGACATTCGACATTCAGTAATTCGGAATAGTAAACTTTCGAAGTTCCTTACATCGAGATTGTGAACATTCGACATTCAGTAATTCGGCATAACGTACTTTCGAACTCACGTAATTCGCACTTATGAACTTTATGAATACCGTACACCGACATTTTGAACTTCGAAGTTCAGAAATACAGTCGTTATCTGCAGCTTTATTTGCGTAATTTAAGCTATAGTTCACGTTTTGTGCCATAAGAAGCCGCCATTATGTCTATGGTTCTGAAATAATAATGATTGATTTAAATAAAGCCATCAGATGTCCAATAAAATCCACGATACTCTTAAGTTAAATTTTGTAATTTGGCATTCAATACACGGATTGGTATAACAATAAAAATATTGATGTTATGTTTGTCCTTCAAAGGTCCTAGACGGGGAAACTTCTAGAACAAAAAAATATCGATAGATCAGTAAAGTTAGACCATTCGTCAAATTTCGTTGTCAAATCCTACAATCCTACTAATACGAGTATTATAAATGTGAAACTTTGTATGTATGAATGGATGGATGTTTGTTACTCTTTCACGCAAAAACGACTAAACGAATCTGGATGAAATTTGGCATAGAGATAGAACATAGTCAGGAATAGCACATAAGCTACTTTTTATCCCGGTAAAATGTATGATTCCCGTGGGATAGCAGACAAAGCCACTGGCGGAAAGCTAGTATTCTATAGGATTAACACTTAATTGATGAAACTGTCACATTTTTTAATCGTCTTCGACTAGATATTTGACCTTATACTTAATTATTTTGCTGTATTCAACAGAAGTCTCTAAGTGACTCGATATGCTAAAAATCACCCATTCATTTACTAACCGCGGCAAGTAGAGAGATCTTGCAAATAGATTAATCGTCGTACTCATTAAATTCACACATAATATACAAAAACTTTAATTAAAAAAACATAAATCTTAAATATTTTCTAGTTACTCACACTTACGCGAATATTAGACATTAAAACTAAATTATAGTTTATCGCGATAAAATCCCAAAAAACATTATAAAGAAAAAGATGTAACAGTAGTTTTATTTCAATGTCTTAATTTTTTTGTAAATATTTTACTGCGTGAGTGCCTACTTCAAATTGAAGTAGCTAGCTACCTAACTCGTTTGGTTCAAGATTTTCACACTATCCCAGTAAAATGCAACACTGTATCAATAAATATTAATGGAAGAAAACCGACTTCCTGATAAACAAATCTGCATATTACTGAGAGATGAATATTCCCCGACATAAACATGTCAAAATAAATTTTATAGACCAACGGAGTCTAATGTTAGGTTGCTGACACACTGGTACAAGTATTATAACTACCATCATAAATTGCAAGGATAACCGACCCAACTGATTTAAAGTTGGAACGCTAAAAAACAAAGAAGAGATGTCTGTCAAAGGAGGCCATCAAAATCCGCCCAAATGATGTACCGAAGGTAAACTTATTGGAAAAAACACCCTGTGTTACGCTGGTTAAAACTCTAGTTGTACTTTTCTTATGTTGACTGGGGCATGAGAAAAAAAGAGAATTTGAGAAAAATCACGCCAATTTGGCACACTTTCATATTAAAAACTGTCAGTGGTAGTTTCGGAATGTCAAACGCATGCCATTACGGCAGATTAATACCTATCAGTTTCATAGTAAAAACTATAAACTTGACAGCTGTCATGTACCTCCGGTACAAATTTGGGCTGAGTTGTATGGGCTTTTGATGATCTCCTTTCTGACGTAAACGCCATCTTTTGTCATCAGAAAATGTTTGACAGATATGTGATTTTTTTTATGGTGTAAATACATACATTAATTCGCACCTTGTACAGGGGTACCTATGCAGAAGACCAAAGACCGCCACTTGCTAAAGTGACAAAACCACGGTAACACAATCATTATTTCCCACTTTCCGATACACACAACATTTTAGCCGTCGAAATAAAATATTATAGTCAAACTATCAATATTTTACGAAAGTAGAATCACTTTCGGAAAATAATATCGAAAGTAAATAGATACAAAGTACGATCACTTTCGGAAAATAATGTCGAAAGTAAATAGATACATGTATAAGTAATTAATGGTACAGAAGCCGTAATACTAGCACATACCTGTAATTCAAATAGAAAGCACACCATTTGATTCGCCATGGTAAGACTTTCGATCCAATAATTTGTAGTATTTTGATACCACGTATAATTTGACTCTTTAAATGTATGTAGAAAGTTCTGTTACATATTATTGCAAGAAAAAAAGCTCAAAAGTTTATTTATTACTCACTTAAAAGACGTATTACAAGCTTTCTACATAAACTGCTCTACAGTCAACGATAATACCAAACGTATATATGTCATTCTAAAAGTGCAAATAATATTTAAAAAATGCACCATCTATTGAAATCTTTCACAACAGCGCCACAACTTCTCATGGCGTTTACCATAATATACCGTTATCCTTACAACTGACCAAGGACTGTCGTCTAAGCCTATAAATAATACCTAACCAACAATATTGTAACATAAAATGGTAGAAAGCTGTGTTAAATATTAACTATAACGTTAGACGGTTAGGGATGGCGCTTAAGTACCTAATAAAATTGGAATAACGAACATCTTACATATTTTTTTTCTTTCATAAAGCTTTATGAAGAAAATATATACATACAGATTGATAATCTGTGTCAGGTCTTATGCAGAACAAAATCGTCTCCGTATTCACGATCACGTATTGACGATACTACCTGTATTCAAATTCTTTTTATTTCCAAGTTTGAATACACTTCCTATTTCTACCTTCTGTAAATAAAAATTTAGCTTAACTAGTACAAAATAAAAGATAAGAGTAAACGGTGGTGCCTGAGCTAGTATGCACTGTGTGAAAGGCACCAGCGCTATACGAATAGCTAGGAAAAGTATGTTTTCCCACAGGACACAAATACTTATTTATGTGATAAACATACATGTCTGTATTCGTGTGGGTATTTCTTAATTAGAAAGAAAGAAAAAACATTTATTTCTGCCTGTCCACTTGCAACTCAGTATACTGTAGAGCTTATAATCTATGGTATTAACAACAACAAAAAAATATTCTATATTAAACTATTTGGGCACGGGTCTCCTCTGATAATGAGAAGGGTTAGGCTATACTCCACCACGCTGACCTAGTGCGGGTTAGCAGACTTCACACGCCGTCGAGAAAAACTCTCAGGCATGCAGGTTTCCTCACGATATTTTCCTTTACCGTTCTAAGCGTACCTACCTAATTAATTATTAATACGCACATGATTCATAAAAGTCAGAAGTGCGTGCCTTGGCTTTGGACTCAAGACCAACGTATTGGCAGTCCAGTGTTTCTCCCGAGGGTTTGACACAATCATTTTCTATTGTGTAACTAGGTAATTGATTTTTAACATAATAAATATTAACAGCAATTAAGGATTATAATATATAATCCCAATATAGTTCCCAAAATTCAATTAAATTAGTAAAATAGTATGGAATACCTACATATAATAATAAATAAATAGTAAATAATAATACAAAATATAATATATTATGAAGTTTCAAAGTTCCTCCTCTCTCCTACATTTGCGGTGCCTGACAAGGCCCACAGATGTTTCTTATAATACCTGCTATTGTAACATCTATTTAACTTGTGGAGCGCAATAAATGATTGAGTATTGAGAAAGTTTCCATGTCAAAATGTTTGCCAGCCCTTGCTAATCATTTCTGTACATTACGCAGTCCACAAAAGGAGTTTGTACCACTAGGATCTAAAGAATGAGTCTTTTTGGAGCAGATCTACCTAATTTGTTGCCTGCTTTGTGATCGAGTGTCCACTCTTGAATTTGTAAGGATAAATTTTTGTCCTGGTGTCTACTGCTTGAAATTCCTGTAGGTGTTGGCATTCACTGTACATAGTTGTTAGTGTCTGTACTATCATAATTTCAACTGTCTAGTGTGTGTGTGTGTGTGTATGTCATCGAGTCCTTGCTAACTTTATACGAGATCTCAATTTTACTTGTACCAACTTACAAATAATTCGGAAGTTATAGCAACTTACAAATAAAATAATTATAGAAATAATTCGGAAATATATAAAAACGAGACTGTAATATATAAAAACGAAAGTTCAAGTCGTAGGTTGTCATTTTAAATCATTCTTCTACACTAATATTATAAAGAGGAAAGATTTGTATTTTTGTATGTAACGAATAAACTCAAAAAGTACTGGAACGATTTGAAAAATTCTTTCCATGTTAGATAGCCCATTTATCGGGGAAGGCTTTAGGCTATTTATCATCACGCTACGACTAATAGGAGCGGAGTAGTAATGAAAAGTGTTGCAAAAACGGGGGAAAAAATTATAAGACCACGCGGGCGAAGCCGCTGGCGGGAAGCTAGTATCCAATATTGTTCTTTCTCCGATTTTTACGGCCGGGTTAAAGTTATGTCGTGCCAACTTCAACCCGGACAGTAAGTTTGGCGAGAACTGTACAAGAGGTTATTAAAGGTCAACTTAAGATATTAACTAATCCCCGCACCAGGATAGGAACGGCCGACATCCCCGCCATATATCAGGTGGTAGACAACCACACACGCGCATAACGTGGTAACTGTAAAACTTGGAACTCGGCCGTATCTCGGATCGGCCGGGCACAATAGCTACATGTCCGTTCAGTTGCGCACTTATGCGCGATGCCCGAAGCTATGTAACTGTTTCCTGCTCCTATTTAATATAGCAATTATGTTGGGGAGCATTTGATCATGTTAAGCACAACTGTCGTATTCGGATGATGGAGTAGCTGTTTGCGCGGTTCATCAAATTTAAAAAATTAGTTAATAAAGTTTCTCGAATAAAACTAGCTATCTACGAGTAAAAGTCCCGTGAAATTCGGTCCAGCCGTTCCAGAGATTAGCCAGAACAAACAGACAGACCAGACAAAAAGTTTGGTTTTTCTGTGAAATTCCGAGTAGCAGCTCTGAGTCTGGATTTGTGCCCGGTTGATGGCAATAGGCTCGCCCCCTATTACATGGGTCCTAACAATATCGACGAACTGTGGAAACCCTTCGGGGAATACAGGCGTGGTGGTATGTTTTTTATAGGTGCATACATTAGTTAGGTATAGTTAGAAAGCACTGTGGTCCCTACGGAAGACAAAATCCTCACTAATATTATAAATGCGAAAGTAACTCTGTATGTCTGTCTGTCGCGCTTTCACGTCAAAACTACTGAACCGATTTATTTATTTATTTAGTACATGGAGGACTTACAGCTAATAAAAATAGAGAAAAAGGAACTCATAATCACCAGAAAGCCAATTACAAATCCTCACGTATAGACTTAGAGTAATAATTTGTAATGTGAGCACAAAAACAAAAGTATAACCTAAGTAGGTATAACTATAGTAACCTACCGCTACTTGAAAAATTTGAGGCTTAAGCACCTTCTGACTGAATTCACACTAGTTGTGAATGGATCAAAATCATATTCCTTGTATTGTTTCATTTAAATGAAATTTGGTGTAGACATAGTCTAGAGCCTAAGAAAGGACATGCTACTTTTTAACGCGAAAAAGGGGCTGTAAGGGGTTGAAATAGGGGATGAAAGTTATAAAAAATACTCGGATCACGCGGGCGAAGTTGCTGGCGGAAAGTTAATACTAAATAATCCTCTTCAAAGGCTATGGAAGGACCTGGGGGGCTAGACAAGTTGCATTTGACATTCGAATCGACAAACAAAATGTATGTAAATGACATTAGTGACAGCCAGATTTGTCGAAAGCTTGTATCATTTCGATACAATTTGTTTGTCGATTCGAATGTCAAAATGCAACTTGTTTAGCCCCCCTGGATGGTCCATACCTGGTCATGTATCATGTCCAAGGCGCCACACAGCAAAGCCAGTAAATAATTTCGATTACATCATACCTAATATATTGCCTGTATACATAAACTAGGAGCTAATGACACTGGCGACAAAGTCTTAACTGTAAAGTCTCGATCAGTATCGCGGAGGCATGCGCGCGCGCATCCCAGCGCGCAAGGGTTACCGCTAAATAGCCGAGCTATGCACATACGTCGAACTGGCGCGTTCTTCTAGCTTTGGCGTGTTTTATATACGTTTGGGAGAGAATTTTCATGGCTTATTTATGGTTGGAAACCAAAGAAAATAACATTGTATGTAGTACTTATTTTTTTCATGGTCTGGCCTGCCTCATTGGTTTAGCTGTCCCAAGCGCGACTGCTACGCAAGCGGTCCTGAGTTCGAATCCCGGGTCGAGCAAAGTGTTGTTGGGTTTTTGTGAAATTCCCAGTAGCAGCTCAGAGTCTGGATTTGTGCCCGGTTGATAGCCATAGGCTCGCCCCCTATTACATGGGACCACATGGAAAACATACCGGCGAAATGTGAGTGTACATTAGTACACCTCTGCCTACCCCTTTGGGGAACACAGGCGTGATATATTATGTTATAGATATATTATGTTACTTTTTTTCATATCTGCTAGTACTAGTGATAGCAGTGATAGCCTTGGGGAGTGACCACTGGACTGCCAAGTCAAAGGTCTCGAGTTTGAATCCTAGGTACGCACCTCTGACTTATCGAAATCATGTGCGCATCGTATCACTCGTTTAAACGGTGAAGGAAAACATCATGAGGCAACCTGCATGCCTGAGAGATTTTCTCGACAGCATGTGAAGTCTGCCAACCCGCATTAGGCCAGTGTGGTGGACTAACTAATCCCTCTCATACTGAGAGGAGACCCATGCCCAATAGTGGGTCAGTATATGGGTTGATGATCTAGTACTAGTTTATAATAACACTCACGTGTCATAATAACTCAATTACAATCTCTTCACATACCATCTTGATAATCCATCATTGTAATCAGTGTCCCAGCTCTCTAAGCAACATTGTCGCGATATTAGGCCAGTGCACAAGATCTGAATACCGCGGAAGCCGACGTCACGTAGCCGCCCGACAATGTAGCTTGGCCGTATTTACTGTTCCATTCAAAACGTTTTTAATTATTCACTCTCTTAAAGATTAATTGAGCTGATAGCATTATGAGTTTGTTCGTTAAGTTGTTGAAGGATGTCTGTGATGATAGATTTAGGTTCTTGCTCGTTGGAGAACTGGCTCTATCTATAGGTCCTTCGGGGCTAGACAAGCTGCAATTTGACATTCGAATCGACAAACTAAAGTGACTCAAGCTTTCGACAAATCGTGCTGTCACTAATGTCATTTCCATACATTTTGTTTCTATTAGATTGATTTTGACGGACAGACAACCGAAAATTTTGTTTGCGTAGCCAATTAGCTTGCTCTCTGCAAACTCTATGCAAACTCGACGCAAGTGCGAGTGGGAACACCGGGGTTGGTTTTAGTCAGTAGGAATCTGACAGACCCCCATGAGTCTCCATAAAGATTTCCAACCTTGAAAAAAAAAGGACCCCAAGCGTAGCGGTTCAATTCCCATACCGAGCAAGTCGTTATTGGGTATTTCTATGAATTCTCAGAAGCAGCTTGGAGTTTCGATTTGTGCCCGGTTAATGGCAATTGAATCGTCCCTAATGGGACCTAAAAATACCGGCGAATTGTGTGTGTACAATGTACACAAGTACACCTCTGCCTAACCCTTCGGGGAAAAGGCGTGAATGTATGTATTTTATACACATAATATACATGCAAAAGTATCTATCTGGCTCTCTGTCATATTTGAGAGAGATGTTAAGAGAGGTAGGGCACAGCCATTTATGGCTCTAATCTGGAGCTGCCCATCTGGGGAAGTACCTCCACCTTACAGAAAACTGCAGCCAAATAACACACTTTATTGTGTGTTGTGTTCCTGCAGTGAGTAAGGTCGCCAGAGCTCCTTCTAATGATGCGCTGCGCTGGCAGTAAGAGGAATATTCCCTGAAACTGTCGGCGCAGTGAATCCTCCATAAACCTCTAAGAGGTTTTTCGGGTTGGCAACGCGCGAGTGATACCCCTGGTCGTCCATAGGCTATGGTAACCGCTTACCATCAGGCGGGCCGTATGCTTGTTTGCCACCTTAGTGGTATTAAAAAAAAACACTTTTCACGCCTTAACCACTGAACAAATTTGAATGGTTTTTGGCAAAAAGATAGAAGGCATCCTGAGGCTACATATAGGATACTTTTCGTCTGAAAATTTCGAATGATTCCGCAAATAGCTAGTTTACATATAATAGGAGAACTTTTATTCCCTACTTTACATAGTAAATGCACCGTAAAAACAGTATCTAGGCCCTAGATTAAAGGGAAAGCTAGCTTTCTAGGTAAACTTAGTCTCATTTACTGGGATTTATCGCACTATCTTGTGGGATAGCCGAGTATGTCGCATGCTGCTTATTGCTACCGTGTGATGTGTTCCGATATGCTAAACTTGTGCGGATAAGTTACTAATTGAGTATTATTCGTCTATACATATATTAATATGAATGTGCACGAAATAGTACTAACCGTTTCTCTTTTTAACCCCCAACGCAAAAACGACGGGGTCTTATAAGTTTGACGTGTCGAAAATTTTGTTTATATGGCTATGCCATGACCTGAACCCATCTGCCAATTGTCTATGATTCTGAATTACCTTCCTACTTCGCCGGTCCCACTACAAACGCTTTCCCACGCATCGCGTTTGTGTGAAAACATTAATCACCCATTCAATTTTGTATGATACGCCATCACTATGGGAAATTGAAAAAAAAACTGCGATTCCATTTTTAAATTATTTTTACAATGCCGCGAGTCCGTGACACAGTTAGGTACATTAAACATTAAAAAGTTTTTAGTTGTAATTAGAAAATGTTTAAGTATTATAGTCTATTTGAGAATGTTTTTTTTTTATGTACGTTCGTACTTTTGTTCTACAAAATGGAGTGGGAAAAGTAGAGAAAGCATTTATGATTTATCCACTATGGCCTTGCTTCACTATGTGTTGTGTTTCTGCAGCTAGTGACGTTGCCAGAGCTCCTTCTAAGGATGCGCTGCGCTGGCAGCAAGAGGAATATTCCCTCAAACTGTCGGTGCAGTGAATCCTTCATAAACCGCGAAACATAACACGCGAATGATACCCTTGGTGTTGCAAGTACACTAGGACCTGTAGACAATGCAATTTCACATTCGAATTGACAAAGCGAAAGACAAAGCCAAATTCGAATAGAAACAAAATGTATGGAAATGACACAAGCTTTCGACAAATCGGGCTGTCACTAATGTCAAATGACAATGTCATTACCATACATTTTTTTTCTATTCGTTTTTCGATTCGAATGTCAAATTGCAACTTGTCTAGCCCCCTAGATGTTATGTCAGAAGCCTGAAAAGCGTCACAAACAGTGTATCCTTGATGTATCTGTATTGCCCAGAAATTGGGTTGCGGGGGTTTGATGCCAGTAGACCAGAAACCGACTCCAACATAATTGAAAAACTGGAAAACGATGATTATACGATAAACAATTTTATAGACAACATATTACACTGAATAGTTTTAATATGAAAATTCTATTAAACC
The DNA here is from genome assembly GCA_946251955.1 of Acronicta psi. NCBI lineage: Eukaryota > Metazoa > Arthropoda > Insecta > Lepidoptera > Noctuidae > Acronicta > Acronicta psi. The sequence continues at coordinate 13,100,728 of OX276475.1, read as the reverse complement.
ACGCAACCGGTCCAAAGTATGTAATGAGTTTGTAAATGCGTGATATTCACGGTACACACGCCAGCAAGCTATAGAAAAATCACCTCTATTGCAATGGAATAAGGACGGTCTAAAGAGTGATATACCGCCGTGTGTACAGTCACAGGCAAAAACATGTTTACACTTGTCAAAATTCAAAAGCGATTTTCTCCTAAAGTATTGATAGAAAATTTGTAGTATTACGAACCTATACTTTAGTGATATTGGTGTTATCTTAAAGTTGCAATCGTTCATTCATGGAAAAATCGCTTTAGCACTTTTGTAAGTACGACTAAGGTGACAAACAAACATACGGCCCGCTTGATGGTACCGTAGCCTATGGACGCTTGCAACACCAGGGGTATCACTCGCGCGTCGCCGACCCTAAAAACTTCTTAGAGGTTTATGGAGGATTCACTGCGCCGACAGTTTAAGGGAATATTTCTCCTACTGCCAGCGCAGCACATCCTTAGAAGGAGCTCTGTGTGTATATATTTTTGTTCGTGACTGTACTAGTTGACCCAGAGACCGCTTAGTGGATTTAATGTAGCGTCATTATTTATAACTATCTTCTACACGCAGCTCCACCCGCGTGGGATTCGGGATAAAAACTTGAGTGCTTAGAGAATCTAGGTCTTCAACATCCGGTGAGAGAAATGTGAATTGATTTTCAAGTTAAGTACCTATGTATGTTCGGAATGTTTAGGTCCCATGTAGGATTAGGTTATAGTCCACCACGCTGGCCTAATGCGGGTTGGCAGACTTCACATGCCATTGAGAAAATCTCTTAAAAGAGGTTATCAAAAGATAGTTTTTACCAAATTTTTACCATCAAATCACTATGAAACTGTTAATAATCTGCCGTAATGGCGTGCGTTTGACATTCCGAAACTGACACTGATAGTTTTTACTATGAAAACTTTATGAAAAAGATAATAATGTGCCAAAATGGCATGATTTTTTTCAAATTAAAAGATTTTTTTTCTCATCTCCCAGTCAACATTAAAAAAGTACGACTACATAATAATTGTACCTTCGGTACCTCATTTGGCCCGATTTCGATGACCTTGTTGTTTGTCCTTTGCAGGTTTCCTTACGATATTTCCTTCACCGTTGAAGCCAGAGGGATATTTACGCACATGATTTCGAAAAGTCAGAGGTGCATGCCTTGGATTTGAATTCAAGACTTTTGACTTGGCGGTACAGTGATCATAGCACTAGGCTATCACTGCTACTACTAGCCAGACACAAATCCAAACTCCGAAATATTACTGAGAATTTAACAGAAAAATCCAATTACACTGCTCGACCTGGGAATCGAACCCATCTTGATCGTGTATGTCATCTTGAAAAACACAACTGTACAGTAAATTATTTAAAAAAACATAATCATACACAATTCATTTCTTACGCACACGCAGTCAAACCATTTTATCATTAACTAAACAAAACCGACCAATCATGAGTTTGATTATAACTGGAAAAAACCGGTAATGTTTATTGAGCTACTAAAACCAGAGAAAATTCTTTAAAGCGAGTTGTGATTCCATGAAAATATAGAGCTATTACAACGCAACACGCGTTGCACCCTACTGAATGGATTAATCTTTTTAATTACTTAAATTGAAATGCAAACATACTAACTAGACTAATCACCCATATTTATGATCGTAAAGTATCATAAAATATTTAATCATACAATCATTTATACATATTATAATTCAGTACTATTAAAATAACTACTGAACAAAAAATACTCTTAGAGTAGTAAGATACATTAAACCCCATACAGTTCCGGATATTTCTAGTACGACGGTATTTAATACCTCAATAGCTAAGACTAGTTATTGTCTCATTATACGTGCTTTCGCATTTTCTGAGCAAAAACTTTGTGTGATAGATAGATTTGAACTTCTCGCAATGATTTATTTGATTCTATTGACGTACGTTCAGACTGCCTATATGGGCTGGAGCTTAGAGAAATCTATCAAGCCCTGACACTTGTTTAAGAGGAGTTGTAAAAGTGTCTATTAAGGCTTCGTGGGCTATATTGTGCGGTTTCAGTAGCTACAAATGAAGTAATTGAATTTTATGTGACGGATCCTTTAGGATCTCGGTTTGATTTGTAGAGTTAGATATCAATAATAAATAGGTGGTGTTCCTGTTTAGTACAGGAAAATATTTTTTAATCTCTTTGGTACTTAGCAATATTTGAAATGTTGTTTACAGAATATTGAAAATAAATAAGTAAACTTGATTAACTTGCTGTTTTTATTACTGAGATACGACAGTAATAAATGCTATTTTATTTTATTTTATAAATTTGCATAAATTCTAAAATATTTCTACGTTGTAAAGCAACTTAAACTTTGAATACATTCCTGTACACATACCATACACCACAAAAAACTAGAGAGGAAGTGTTAATCAAGTAAACAGCCACACTTTCAAGCAATCACATCGAATAAGTGCCAAGAAAATCGCACATAACGAGGTGGAAGCACAAAAAACTATCGCCATTTCAAAAGGGGGGCTTTCTAACTTAAGTACTCAAAGAATGCAAAGTTTAATTGTGGAGAAAACTTAATAACATCACTCGGTTCCGCAAATGGCCGCCCGCGGAAACTTGGCAGTGCATCACTGTGAGAGGTGAGAACATTTTGATGTGGCATCCTACAGTTATTTCTACCTTTCAGTATTCCTTTCACCTGTACAGTTTTCGAGGGCATTTTTTTTTCAGAAAGTACTACACGAGTGACGATTGTAGAAGCTATGTCCATTGAAGCCTATTTTTTTAACGTATCCACTTTGAACGTCATTGTCAGACAAAATCACTCACAAATACAGGTATTTTCACAGTGTTTTCACGCTGTTTTAAGCATCATCATCCTACTGCTTATATCCTAATTTATTTGGGGTTGCCCTTTTCTTCCAATCTCTACTAGCAGACATCTCTAACTTCCTTTGTAACTATCATATTATCATCTCTCTTATATAGTTTTTAGTCTCACTCTTCCCATAAAAGCGAATAAAATGCGTGCTTGGATTTGAGCTGGAGACCAGGAGATTTGGTAGCCCAAAGTATCACTCTGCTATTATTGCCTTTTACGTTATAATACATGACGTGGTAATAGGCTCGCCTGCTGAGCAGTGGGTGGGTACATAAGTACAACTTTACAAACCCTTCGGGGATTAAAAGCGTGATAATATAGAAGTAACAATACTGAATATGCCTTCTCCAAATCACATGATCTGAGGAACATCGCATACTTCCCAGTGAGTTAATGGCTGCCTAGAAACTAACCTGAGTATTTACACAGCAAAAACGCATTGCGGTTCAATGGATGGCTGTCGGCACTCGCTTACTGACACATTTACTTGTGGTACACCCGTATTTTCTGGTGCAAGGCATCCTAGGATGCTGAGGAACATCTACGGTCTAAGTACACTTTCTCAGACCTGACATTACTGCTCCTTTAAAAACACTTAGTGTTTAACTATTCGATATTGGAAATAGTAAATAACTAATTTGTTGGTATAACATAATTATTAATTATTTTAGTAAGGGACACAGTACCTAAATTAAATTAAGTCCTAATCGCTTTCGTTAACCCTGATATTGTTGGCTCAAGAATCGAAAAAAGTTACATTGGATTTTTCTGTAAAACTCTGAAAATCATACAAGCATACTGCTTCGAATATACAAGCGTTACAGTATGTTTGTTTTCCTGTTGAAATTGCCTGCATCTATAAATTCTAATGCCAACACATTTTTTTTTCTTTACATCAATCGTTCTTTACTTTTATTTCACTAAAAAGTTTCTAAGACACGTAAAGACCTTCTTCAAAGGAGCCGTAGAAACTATTACGGAACAAATGCCGCGGGATTTTTTATAACAGTAGCAGATTAAGCTGTAAAAACCTCGAGTGTACCATCAGTCTTCGATTGTCACGTCAATACAGAGGCACGTCAGTCAGGAGACAGAAAAGTACTTAGATTCCCTTATACGTTCAACAACTGCAAGGCATTTGACAGACAATACAAGGGTTAAATAGTTTGATTGAAACATGGCAGCTTGAGTTTTATGACCCGTTTACACAATGGCAGAAGTGGCCCATGTTTGCTTGAACAAAGAGGTTAGGAAACAAGTTAGGTATTACTTGTGTGTGTATAGGAATTATCTCTGGTTTTTTACTGTACAGTATAATTAAGAAAGTCCAATGGACATCAAATAAAAAAGTATTTAGTTTTTTTAAGATTTATATTGTAGCGAAAGAAAACTTCGTTTAAGCACGCTTTGAACCCGTATCCTTCTGGTTAAATACACCGGACACTTTAGCCACTAAGGCCACTATCTATTTTTTATTCATCAAAATTTTACGGTTAAATATTATATCATAAAGGCACACAGGCTGACTGTTCATGACACCTTGCTACCGATCTTACCCGAAAAATGCCGAAGCATCTCCGCTAATGGGATATTCCTGTTCTTCACATCAGCCGGACATCATAAATGCATAAAAGTTGGGTTGGGATACAACCCCGTGTCATAAAAAATCAACCCCTTTGTCCTAGGGGCCGTGCATTAACACTTCTTCTACTTTCAAGGTTCGAAGCCGACTTGTTTTTAAATATTTATATTAATATTTTAATAAGGATTTATTAAAAAAATAGATTTTTTAAATCATTGATAAAATAGAATTCAATATTTTTAATACGAGAATAATTTAAAAGAATTGAAATAAATAAATATATTGTATAAACTTTTTATTCCATTGAATTATTCTACTTAAAGGTTTCTATTTTACATTGAAATAAAAAAATAATTGAATGGTACAATTTTTATTCTTCATAACTGTCCATTTCTATACGCATGCCCAAAGTTACGCATTAAAAAAACAACGCACAGGTATAAAAGGCCGTACAGCCTTACCCCATGACGAAATTAAAAAAAAACGGTCCCGCCATTTTAGAATGCGCGCGAAATTATAAAGCGATGATGCAGTGGTTTTTCAATTGATTTTACCATTGTTGATGGTAAAACGGTTCTTCAAGCTTGAAATTATAACAGGAATACTCAATTTATTGGACAGTGGAAGTAAATTGCCGTTTCTCGTAATAGATTTAGGATAACACTTTGACAGAATTGATTGCAACAGATTAAACAAGCAAGTTGTTTGGCCAGTCACTGACCTAGTTACAGTTGCCTACAAAATGGACGAATAAAAAAGTAATTTATAATTGCTAGATACTTTTTAATATTTTAAACAGCTATCAATCAAAAATAGACTTTTATAATGTGATTCAGATTTTTTCAGTTGCTAGCGTTTGCATATTACCAACATAAATAGAGCAAGATGTATGTACGTTATCGTTGCTCTGCTAACCTATTAAAATTAAAAAAATGGTTGCTACCTATATATAGCTACATAGAACTGATCATTATGTTGAGCCCCGAAGCACAAAACCCTGACCAAAATTACCGGCACACAGACACGTTTACCTGCGCGCGCGCTGGTCAAAACACCATCCGTCACACATCCAAAACAAAAATGGTCTAACTTGACGATTTTATAATAATACCGAAGGGGAATCTACGCCATAACTACTAAAAAAAAACTTTATTCCTCTATTCGTCTGGCCCTACGCCCATCGCCCGTACTTTTATTACAGTCTACTATACCGCCCACACTAGACTTTAAACTTTAACATAGATGATATAAAGTATATTCTTCTGTGGTTTACTAAGTGGAATACTGAGGTAGTAATCTTTGAGCTTCATCAATTATCTTCAGTCGGAGTTAATTACTTTTATAGAGCGGCCGAGGATTTTTTTAGGATTCCGTAATCTCTAGGCAAGTCTACCTACGCTGATCTTTGAATAGAGTGAAATAGTTTGCATTGAAATAGTTGTAAGAAGTCTAATTCTACTAGTTTTCTACTACTTAGGGACTGCTTCGAAACATTATAGGGCAAATTAACATTCTAGGGCAAATTATCAATAGACTAACAAATAACCTCTCGATTATTTTCCCTGAAAAGTTTAAATGGTCAAAGTCAAAATATGTTGTATTTGAATTAGACCATTAAAGTAGTTACTTAAGAAAAGTCAAAAACTATTTGCACAGTTCCAAAAAGTGGGTGTTATGGAGACGAACCCATAAACAATCCTTAAAAAAATAAAAGTAAAGCGTTAATTACAAAATTTTGTAAATAACAACTTTCGGAACAGTTTTTGAGAATAATGAAATAAACAAGTAAGCATGTACCTAATGGAAAGTAGGTAAGTAACAAATAGGTCAGTTAATATTTCTTTTCAGAAATTTTCTTGACAGACTTGACTTTGAAACCTTTACGAAGAGTAATATTTTTCATGAACAGCATGTAATAATATGCAGAACCCTATTATTAATTTATACATCGTGCGTGCCTGTACATATTCATTTCATACAAAATATAACATGGTCCAATTCTATACTAGAGAACGGTTTTTTTTTATTCTCTGATGACTTCTCAGAAATTCTTGAATGAAATTAAAAGTTCTTTTCAGACTTTTTGAGTTTCTAGACTATATTTATTTTATCTTATAAGGTTTGTATGCCAGAGCTTGATATTTTATTGTCAATGAAATTGATCAAGTGTACCTATACTTCAATCTGACTAAAGAATTTTTAGGTCTGTGAGCTGCTACTAAAAATTACATAAAAAAATCCAATAACAATGTTCAACCTAGGAATCGAATTAAATACCTGACACTTAGCTACTCCGCTTACGACCTATTAGAGCAATGTGGCATGTAAAAAAATATCCAGTAAATAGCGCACTTATGACATCAATATTAATAATAATAAAATTATATATTTTAGATGTTTATACACAAAACAATATTCAAACGGCAAGCCTTATAAACTCAAAATGCTTAGAAATAAAGTTTATGCGCGCAATAGTGCTATATCAACAGTCATTCGGTGTGTTTATACCTTTACAATGCATAATGATGGGGCTCCGAGGTAAATTATAAATGGATATTTACAAGGTACCCGAGATTGTGTTTATTATGTTTGATTTTAATATCCTACTGATTATACTGACAGTTATTTTAATCACTTGCAATACTTCATTGAATATAATCGGGTAATGATGAGCAACATGTTTTTTTTTATAATGTTGCAAATGCAAACGGGCAGACGACGGGCGATGTTTGATCACCTTAGAAAAATAGGTGTTAACTTTATTTGGTCCCTAGGTCCTTTAAAGAGAACAGACGCCGCACATATGTATGACAAGATATATGTATGACAAGATATAGATAAGTGTATGTCAGATGCGTTACGTCTACGTTCATATAACTTGTAATACCCATTATGTCATTATTATAATAGCTTGTGATATACACTGTCATATTATAGATTGGAATACACTAGGTCATATTAAAGCTTGTAATACACTGTCGCATATATAGCAATTTGCAACAAGTGCAGCAAATTGTGTTCTGTAATTTCTAGCTATACATAACCCTACAAAAAAGGCGTGTGTGTGTACTGTGTATGTATTCATATATTAACCCTATCTAAACATTAAAGCATCCAAACAAACTGTTAGTTAACTTAACCGTACTAACTCAGGTATTCGTATGACACATCATAACCACTTTCCGTAACTTACGCGCGGTAACGTGAGGAGCGTCACTAAACTGCGTGTGCGCATGCGATCTGCGCATATCATATCATGGTTTACATGAATATGGAGTATGCGGAAGGCGAGGTCAAAAAGTTAGCTACTGGTTTTCGCACGCATTTTAATTGATCGGCGGTTGAGTTTCAATTAGTAGAATGTTCCATAGTTTACAGTTAGGTCGTTATAAGTCCCGCAAATTGCTAATGAGCTGGAACCTTGTCTAATAAACATACACGTGACGTCATCCGCAGCACTCGCCGGCTAGAGATGCTAACGCGTACTGAGAGCGGTTACGTCATTTTTACGTCACCAAGATGGCCGCCAGGCACATTATCAATTTGCGGGGCTTTTAAGTTTATTTATCACTATTCACTACAATTGAATATTTCAAATTTGGAATAATAAACTTCTTTTGTTGCTACTTCATATTTATGTTCCAATTTCAAAAATATATCCAGAACAGCTTTCGGCCAAAATGAAAACAACTATATCTTTTTTTTTTCAACTTAGCCTAAATGTCACTGGTATGTAATAAAGATACGATGATAATTCATACCTATGAATGCAACCTCTATGCACAATTGTAACAGATACGAAGTTGTTCATACGAAAAAAAACAGCCAGTCAATGATGGGATATTTTGTGGAATAAAACAGAAAAAACTGAGGCCGTCTGGCGCCAATGACTTTGACCTGCTGGCTGCTTGAAGTCAGGGGTTTTCAAAGTTTCAATAATAATATGAAATACTTATTTTGTCATCGTATAAAAGTAAATGAAAAACAAGATTATTAATTTACTCTCAGCTAATTCATAGTAAAAATAATTTATATTATTATTGCTGTATATAAGAATTTTCAATCGTAGACTTATTTATTTAGGACTTCAAACTCTAAAGATCAGTTTGACATTTTCGAGATTTCTCTGATTTTCGAGATACAGGTGTTCTGCCTAGTTTGAAAGTCAGGCGTCACTAAGTTTAGCAGCCTACGATTATTATTAGTGATATTTATAAGAAATACTTGTTTAAGGCTACATTGTATTTTGGTCCAAATAAACGTTATTATTATTATTGCATTTAAATTCTAAAAAATAACCAAAACACTTCACGAGTAGAGAATACTGAATAGTGATGATAAAACATACTCGTAAAACTACTTTGGCCAGCTACAACAAATACACAACAACTTTGAGAAACCCTTGCTGCGTTACCTGTACAATTTCTGTTACCCAAATTGTATCCATAATAATTGCCATTATTACCGACAACTGCAGGTAGAATGCCCCTGTCATTGTAACACACATACCGACAGACAGTCTACTATTATTGTTAGATGCGCTTCGAAATTTAAACTAAAACTACTCACGTGATTTTTAGAAAGTTCCCAGAGATGTTAAGGTAACTTGGGTTCTTAATTTAAATGTTTTTTTTTTAATAAGCCGAATAAAAACTTACCAATAGTAGCCCTTTTATCAAAAATCGAATGCGATAGGGTTCACATACCTGAAAACAAAAGAAAACGTAAATTAACAAAATATTCTCATACATGTGTTTAGTATAAGCAGACCTCTTATCGTACGGAGAGGAAACATATACAATATAAAATCCTATGGCCTTCTCTGGGGGCCTAAACGGTTGTAATTTGACATTCGATTCGACAAACGAATAGAAACAAAATGTATGGAAATGACATTATTGACAGCCCGATTTGTCATAAGCTTGTGTCATTTCCATACATTTTGTTTGTCGATTCGAATGTCAAAATACAACGTCTAGGCCCCCTGGAGAAGTTGCAGTTCCATTAAGACGACGCATTGAAGATTTGGGGGTCATGGATCTTAATATTTCTCAGCCATTACAAAACATACGGATCTGATTTTTACATATGTCATTATTCATTTCTTTAGCTATAAATTTGTAGTACAGAAACACGATCGGTTAAACTTTACTGCAGAGAAAAAAATGTTGAAGACAGGTCTTCAAAAACATGGATTCGCATTTTATGAAGAAACGGCACGGATTTAAATCTTCAAATTTTCACTATAGATAAGTTTCAACAGACTCTTTGAAATGGTAATTGGATTTTTTAAAATACATTTTAGATTCGATTTTAAACGAGAAAAACCGTTTTGGCGCATACGACTTTCCACTATAAGCTAGTTTGCACTTCTTTTTGTATGGAGAATGCCTCCTGTCAGTCCGCCACGGACTGTTATCAGCGCCGGGTCTGTGTCAGATGAGCTCCCATGACCAGTATAAGCTGACCTTTCAGTGTACGGGAAGCCTATACAATGTAAATGCTTATTAGACTGGACTTTATAAATTGACAATCGGTAAAATAGAACAAAGCTAAATGGAGTCGTCTTTGGACTTATGCGAATATAAAAAAATATTATCACATTTAATATATTTTCAATGTATTTCAGGTAACCAGGTCTATAAATCAACATACAATAACGTAAAAAAAACAAAATTAAATCTAAAAAATTAAGCGACTGGGAACTTTCATGGAAAATGCTGCCTTATCCCTTTGAGATATAAAAAAATAATGTATTGTAGAATTGTTCCTTTTTGATAGGCCTATAAAAAAGTTCCCGATACCATAAGTGTATCTTTTAAAGATAGCTTACTATACCCATTCTAATGTTTAAAAAAATGGTTACATTATTTAATGTGGTCTATCTTTAAACCATTGAGGGTTTTCTTCGACAGTCTTCCATCTCCATCATCAGGTTAACGTTAGGTGTTTATTATGTTGTAACATGGAATTAAATAAGCTCAAACACGAGGTAGCTGCTGTAAATCATTAAGGGTTTTCTCCGACTGTCTTCCGTCTCCATCATCAGGTCACCTTTGGATGTCCATTATGTTGTAAGGTCATTAGGACTACATAACTGTGCTAAGTTTCATCACAATCGGTTCTCAAGTAAAAATTTGAAAGGGTTCATTTCAAGGGAAGTAAAAACATATACAATTATGAATATACAGACGAATATAAAACCTGCTCCGGTTCTTCGTCGGTTAAAAAAAATTAATGCATACCTATATGCTCTGCTGTCTGTGCAAAGCTGGGCAGGTCGTTACTCGCTAATAAATAATAATATAAACTAGAAGGTACAAGTAAGTACCTGGGCTTGCGAGCTCTGCCTGGACGAAAGTTGGTTAAGACCGGACCAAACGTTAGCCCGAATTCCACGCATTTATTAAATTTACATAAATAACACGGCATTTTCCCAGACATTAAAAAAAATAACATAAGTTTAAGCTCTGGTAACTCTGATAAAAACTATTTCTATACACTTTTACACACTACAACTAAGCCTATTAAGTAATATAAATTTCTAATAACAATGTGTGATCCTAATAGGAACGGTAGACCATTTTGTCTTATTCTGGTTTACATAGGAAGAAAAAATACCGAATACCGACACCAATTTTCATATATTACTTAACATAATATCACGTCCGCGCCTGTATTCGTCAAGGGTTATGGCGATAAACTGAGATATACTAATGTAACTAAAAGTTTGCCGGTATGTGTAGGCCCCATGTAAGAGGTGGTGAACCATTTGCCATCAAATTATTACCTACCTACAAAGCCAACCTTAGGATGTACCTAGTACATCCTAAGGTTGGCTTTGTAGGCTACATTGTCATAGTTGTCTGTATTCGTTCGTTCGTTAGGGGACATTTTATACAGCACCATCAGTCCCAAAATTAGTAGAGCACTAGACAATAGAAATAATACTTAAATAGTTTTTTTTTATATATTTATAAATACTTAAGAAATACCCAGACCAACACAAACCATTATTTTCATCACACATATTTGTGTCTTGTAGGAATCTAGCCCTTGACAACAGGGAAAGAGCGCTTTACGACGTGCTCACCGAGGCACGGAGGGGTCTCGGTATGTTAAAAATGGTCACCAGTATAATTATACACGCACATCATCACACAAAACGGCTCATAACTCAGTTATGAGCTCCAGAAACGACTGTATGTGTTGCCATATTTAATTTTTTTTAATTTTTGTTTAAGAATCTTTTGTAGATAGCAGCAGTATGACAACCATGAAAATTGTAAAACATTTTATATTATCGACTTATAAATTTATTAGCATGCTATTTTGACATGTTAACTTTAATTAGAAATCTTAAAATATACATTTAACATTAGGTACATAATAATTTAATTATGTAATTTTTAATTCCTAGCGGTCCGTCCCGACGTCACACGGGTAGACATTACCGGGACTAGCATACAACTACTACGTACTATAGTAGCTCCTTAGTACCACGTTCCTGCATCCATTTTTAAAACGCAGACATATTTAATTGAATTTTTATCAATATTTTTTGTTCTCAAAATATATGTAAGAAGCCTATAGACCGTCGGTAAACAAGTGATGGGTGCGTGATTCTTGGGTTCCTGATGAATACCTACGCGACGCCGCGCCGCCGCCGAGCGCTTTCTTTATCGCGGCCATGTTTGAGTTAGTCTCCTAACCAACCTTACATTAGACGCACTCCATTCATATTAGTTCCGCAGTACTACCATACTTATGGAGCGGATGGGTAACTTCAATAGTTAAGAATAGGAAGGTGGTAGCGTCCCAGATTCTAAGGGTGACTGGAATTGAGACGCCAAGCGAGCATGTGAAGTACGTAGCCATTTTAACCAAAAATTGTTCTGTCCATCTGGTCCTGGAGCTAATTATTATTATTATATAATCGTTGACCTCTGGGAACAACCCCTTAAAATATCCATTTAACATTACACAAAATAATTGTTCAAATTAATATTCTTGCAACAAAAATAAAGATAGTAAGCGCGACTCTATGACGTCTCTGTTTCACAGCGCGAGCCTACGATCGCAAAACACGAAGTATTTGCGGGGTGTAAGCGGATGGCGCGGTGCGGGGGTCCGATTTCAGATTCATAGTTTATCAATGCCTCGCCTTAAATAAATACTTGAAGTCGTTGTCACAAAGTCTGTATTTTTTTAAAGATATACCTAAATATTAGCAAAAGGAAATCCGACGCGAGTCCTCTGTTTCGACCCTATGCTCTTCGACATTTTATGTCTTAATGACATGCTTCTATTTCAAATAAAACAGCGCTTAAAAATAAATAAACCACAACCAACCTCATTCGAACGTGATATTCCAAATTTAAAAAATGCAAGCGTATGTTTGACTCCATACATTATAAAGATTTGTTGGTAAAAAAACCATCTTCACTTATAATCCTTCCTTACAATTCCATGGCAAGTATCAAAGTTTCCATTAACAATCCTGCTCCTACCACGAGGCCTTGTACAACCCGATGGCCTTTCATCTGACTAGGAGGTATACACGATAATTTGCCCGCCATTGTATCTTTAGGGTTGGCACTCGCGTCATGAAATTTATTAAACGACTAGTTGTGCCCCGCGTGCGTTACCCGCGTTTATCTAGTTACTCCTAATCCAAAATCCTTTGTATTCACAATCCGTTCTGTGCGTTGATACATCAGTCAGTCAGTCCTTGCCTTTCCTTTCATAAATTTTAGTTTACTTTATTAATAAAGATAATCAATAAAGCAAATAGTTTTAGTAAATGGTACCTACAATATCTAATACACGATTGATACTATCGAGAAGGGTTTACTTTTAAGCTAGTGATAATGCAAATTCTACATACAAAAAAACAGGTGTATATTTGGTTCATCCAATGTTTTCAACACATAAACATAATTTACAAGTTCAACCATTCATTTCGCGGCAGCCCTAGCCATAAAGACGTATGATTAATGATCGCATACCAAACCGATGTATAAAAGAAATTATCAAAAATGCGTCTATTATTTTACACTTAACTGTTAGAATTTGTTTTTTTTTTGTTAGGAAACGTAGATATTAAATGTCCATCATAAGGAGAATGAAAAAACCTCGGTCGATTTTGTGAGCAGACGGTGTTAGAGAGTGGAGATTGCTCGACGTTGAATTATAAGGAAAGACATCGTGAGTCAGTCAGTATATATCGCACCAAACATGTCTTACTTACTTATCTGAATAAATAACAGGAAAAGGTGATTGACTAATGTATCACAGTACATCTGAAACCACTAAACGGATTGGGCTGAAATTTAGCACACGGATAGATATTATGACGTTAGGCATCCAAGAAAGGCAGGTGAATAAGCTGATGCGTGTGTGTCATTTAGATTTGGAGATTTTGTTAAGTCTGTTTTTAAAGTAATCAAAGTAGTTGCAATAATGACTGAGAGAGGTAAGGCACAGCCATTTATGGCTCAAATCTGGAGCAGCCCATCTGGGGAAGTACCTCCACCTTACAGAAAACTGCAGCCAAATAACACACTTTATTGTGTGTTGTGTTCCTGCAGTGAGTAAGGTCGCTAGAGCTCCTTCTCAGGATGCGCTGCGCTGGCAGCAAGAGGAATATTCCCTCAAACTGTCGGCGCAGTGAATCTCCATAAACCATTTTTAGGGTCGACAACGCGCGAGTAATACCCCTGCAAGCGTCCATAGGCTATGGTAACCGCTTACCATCAGGCGGGCCGTATGCTTGTTTGCCACCTTAGTGGTATAAAAAAATGTCACTTTCAGGGAGTTTGTTCCACTCTATGATTATACGGTTTGGTAGGAAGTGTTTCAATGGATTTGCTTTAGATAAAATCCTCCATAGTTTCAATGAGTGTCCTCGTAGATGTGTATTGTCACCATTTTTTTAAATATTCTCACAAGCCCGCGGATACCCAAAGACGACCCTGTGTAGCACCTTTCTAATTTACCGTAAACACCACCACAGAATAAGTAATTAAGATATCAACATATAAACTTTAAGATATAACTTGGAATTTATCGTCATGATCGATTCAGCTATCTTCAGACAAGTCGTTACGTGCTTACGATATGGTTGTGAATATGTGGTTTCTCTAGGCTAGAGGTCAGACTGCAGACGCTCTAGAGAAAACCAGTACTAGGCATAGGTATCTGGTACAAATGAGCTTATATTATGCGCAAACCAGATATTTTAACCAATCATGCCGTATATAAATGACTACCTTCTCGCCAGAGGCTTCACCTGCGTGATCATGGTATTTATAACTTTCATGTCCCATTTCAACCCCTTACAGCCCTTTTTTCGCATTAAAAAGTAGCCTATGTCCTTTCTCAGGATCTAGACTATGTGTGTACCAAATTTCATTTACATCGGTTCAGTCGTTTGGCGTGAAATCGCGACAGACAGAGTTACTTTCATATTTATAATATTAGTAAAGAAGTAAGGATTTAAATAAATAAGAGATGTAGTGAAATCAAAATATTAACACACGACGTTCTGCACCGACAATTCATCGGTATGTTTAGGCCCCAAATTACACGAAGTGAGCCTATTGCTATAATCTGATGTTTTTTTTAAAAAGATTTTTCAAAATTGGTCCACAATCCGGCTAACAAACATAAATACAGACGAATATACTTAGAACATCCTCCAATTTTTCGTCGTTAAAAAAACGGTTGATTTCTGTTTACGTTTTTAACAAAGTTCAATACATTCCCGAGTGCATCGAACAATGTTGATGTTACTAACGTATTCTAAGGATACCCTACCAATAAATCGGCCTCGCTTGTCTGTCAGTCAACCGACTTGCATTACGACTTTATCAATACCTAGCCAGTGTTACGCGACCCGGTATTGCTTGCGTAATCTATAGCCCCAGGGGTCTGAATTAAGTAGCCAAACATGTGTGAAGTAAGGTAGCTGTGAATGTGTGTAATTATTAATGTATTACTATGCTAATGTCTTAGTGTGGGTGTGCATTGTTTATGTGCCTATTTGATGTATGGTTCTCACTGATTCTCATTAAGAATTAGTAAATGTTTAATTACCTAGACTTGTCGAGGCAGAGGAATGTTAGAAACAAGTATTTTTTAACGTTAACAATGCATAGGGAGGTTGCTGAACGTGGACGAAGCGAAAGTGGTGTGCCAGGATCGTAGCAAGTTGAAATCTATAGTCTCTGCCTACCCCTATGGGAAATAGGCGTGAAGCTATGTTAACAACAAAATACTAAAGTTATCTTTACTATACTAATCATCAAAACCTCCGATGTTACACAACTATTTTATTTTTAGTCCAAATTAAATGCGGCTGAATGTCATTATTTTACACTGCTATCAGACCTCCGCAACCCAATTTCTAAGCAATTCTCCTACTGAACCTGGTGAGTGGTGGTCAATCATTTCGGTCTTGTGGCTACCATTAACGACAGTCACCGATATTCTAAGAATAAACTGGTGGCATTTTGGTCTTTCTGGTACCACTAATGACTGTCAAAGGATTTTATACGACGACCGGGACCTAATTCTCGATGTGCTAAGAATGATAGCCATCTATAGCCTGACCGCGGCAAGCAAAGCTCAATTTTCCAGATCGATTGATCTAACTTTAATCCGGTTAAAGCCTGTTATTGCCTTGAAATATCCTCAGGATGTAAGCTTTGTTGTTTGCACGGATAATCTTAATACTTCGCTCTCAGCTGCTACGCCCCCGCTACTGTCAATGTAGGGTCACCTCGCTTTTGGCAAGTATGGAAACAATTTGGCATCTCTTGAATTTTGCAAGTAGTGTGTACGAAAGTTGCTAGTAACTTTCGTAATCGGAAATTTAATTTGCATTTGTGTAGGTTTTTTTAAAATCTATACTAATATTATAAAGAGGAAAGATTTGATTGTTTGTTTGTTTGTATTGAATAGGTTCCGAAACTCCTGGACGGATTTGAAAAGTTCTTTCAGTGTTAGATATCACATTTATCCACCAACACGGACTCTAGTTCCTGCCTAGCCCTCTGTATGTTTTAAACAATTCTCGGCAAATCGTTGTCTCACGAACAAAATCCTATTAAAACGTTATTTGTTGAACTTTTTTTTAACATCACCTCACTACTAAGTTATAATGTAAACATTGTAAATGAAACACCGGATGTCAATATTTTAAGTGTTAACTTGTCACTTCCGGTGCTCAATAGGCGCATTGTTTAGTCGAATTAGATGTGGAGTAGGCAGGGCAATTAGTGGGGCTGTCTTATCTATGAGGGGCAAATTTTATGGGATCCGCATTGGATCGTGAGAGATCCTGGCCTGGCCTTCGATGCCGTGGTCAATCAATGGCAATAGTTTCGCCCCATTTAAAATGGGATATAAAAATATATGAACAAAATATACTATGGCAGTATACAAATACACCTCTGCCTACACCGGGAATGATATTATGTTATTTTTTTTATATTACAAAAAAATTATAAAGCTTACAGGCAAAACTGTAACGAGTTCTTTCTTTTTGAAAAGGGAATAATAAATTGAATTTTCTTTCACCAATCTCATAAATTCACCAAATTATGGTCACCCGAGCAATGCACCTAACTTGTAAAATCTGTCAATTTATTAACTTCCTATCTCCATTCAAAAGTGTACTGTTACACTTTACCATAAAGTTCAATATCATATAACCTAGTGATTAGGTACTATCTTGATCTAAATTATGATGTCAATAGCAATGTACGAAATAATTTGGTATTGCCAAACGTAGCTTAGTTGCAAGATAAGTTATCTATTTAGTGTTAGTTAAGCGAGACAAAACTGTAAAGTGGTAACATAGTTGTAAAGTCACAGTAAAACAAATGACGTGAATGCGGAGGATAGGACCAACTTTGTAGTGTTTAGATATCTTTGTGATATGTAAATTCCACGCAATCGTCAACTGCCTCTTTAGCATAGTGGTTGTAAGTCGACTGCTAACCTCAAGGTACTGGGTTTGACACACGAAAAGTGCTATTGTTGTAGTACCTAAGTCTATTAGGTAATATGTATAAAATATGAATGTAATAAAAATATTTAGTACTTAATAATAAATAAAAATCATGCAGCTACCGATCTTCATTGCGACCATATAATTATAAAAATAGTCTATATAAATAAAAATGAATTGCAATTCTGTGAGTCTCCCTAAAACTCGAGAACGTCTGAACTGATTTGGCTACTTTTAGTCTTGAAATATTCGTGGAAGTCCAGGGAAGGTTTAAACGGTAAGAAAACTTTAATGGCGTTACGAAATTCGCTGAGTCAGCTAGATAAATGATAAAAAAGTTAAGTCTTAAAAATATCACAGTTGAACCTGTAACTTTTCTCTGAGTAGTTGCACTGGGTACTAATAGAGCGAAGGTCATCAAATAACAGTTTAAAACGGGCCTATAACTATAACATATAATTACATGCTTAATCTGCCAATCCATATGCTTGTTCTACATTCCCACAAATAAAATATCACTGCTTCTCCATAAATACTTAACAACAAATTAAGAATCAACTTTATAGTAGTCAATTAAAATCGAACGCACGATTTTCAAATAACTCTCGAAACTTCCCATCAATATTTTCCCCACACTACCATACATTACCGCAACCGATTCTGCCTCTGCTCTATATACAAACCACATCACTAACTTAAGGCGGGTTCTAATCACGGCATCTTCTCGACGTCATCGATCGCGAGTGCGGCGCAGTAATATATTTTAATTAACAACGTCGGGTCGTGGGCGCGCGTGATTGAGGGCCGTCAACGCGACAAAAAAGACGCAGCGAGACCACGGCTTAACGAGACAGTTCTAATTTCAAATATATTTGTAATTCTTTTGGTGCGTGATTTTTTTACGCACATGTATAATAGTGTAGAGCCAGCCCTCTCGATTACTTTGCAGTTGGTAGTGATTTTTTAATCGGTAACGCATCAGCACGTTGGTGTTACCTGATTTAAACACAAAAAAAGATTTGTTTCTTCGAAATTTAAATTATAAAAAATACTGGTTGAAAATAAAAATAACCGTTTCTGGAGAAAAATAGCCGCTACTATGTCTATTTCTTCCCAATACACAATCAACTATAATACTTAATAATCTTAATTCCCTAAAACTTGCGAAGACCAATCTCGTTTCGTACTTTTGTCATTCAACTTTTTTCCCATAAAACTGGTTATATAACAGTTTTTGTAGTCAAAGAGCTAGCGACCAGTTATAATTTATGTTGAATTACTATCTTAAAACTGAATATGTTATTAGTTATATCGCCTGCAGCGGTATCTTTACTCGTATGGTAGCTTAGTATTGCAATTCTCGAATAATGGTAAATCGAATTTGTGCACAAGAAGTTTACTAGCTCTTTGCTTACGTCATAATTCTTTACGAAAAGGTTTAATTTAAAGATAGGTTGATGACACAATGATTATAATCAAAATTCAATTTCAGAAGTCGCATAGCACAAAAGATTCAAAAAAAGATTTTTTTAATGTTGGTAATAAAACTTAACTATGAGAAATATCATTTCATTCGTGTTAAATTGCTCTTAAAGTAATTAAACGTGTCATTACTTTAATTAAATTAACATAACGCCATTTAAACAGTAGCAATGACTGACAGACGTAGTGTGGGTACAAAACAGCTGATCACAACGCAAGGCTCGCTTGCGCACGCGCAGAACAAACAAATGTACGGTAACAGTCAACAATGACCTTTGTGAGAACTTGTCTCAATGAAATTGTAGAATTATAACTTCACGGATTCTTTAAAAACTTTCGCAGTTATAACTAATTACTACACTAAAAATAATTTATATGATTTATGTATTAAATTTCGCAACTCATCATCATCGTCAACCTATTTGCTGTCCCACTGCTGGGCACGGGTCTCCTCACAGTATGAGAGGGATTAGGCCATAGTCTGCCACGCTAGCCTAATGCGGGGTGCAGACTTCACATGCCGTCGAGAAAATCTCTCAGCTGGATTCCTCACGATGTTTTCCTGCGAGTGATAATTACAATTTGACATACGGAAGCCTTACTTTACGCTGAGCATCGTCTCTGAATGTTAGCCTTAGATGCGTGCCTGTTGACTCGAGACCTGGCAATCCAGTGGTCATACCCAAGCTACCACTGCTTCAAAATGATACACCTAAAGTGTCAGAATTAAATAAGGCAAGTCTAACTAAACGTTGCCATTCCAGTGGAGCATACGCTTAACAAACAACAAAAGGCAGTAGAGACAAAGCGGTGGACTGCAAAAGCTGTATTTATGATTTCACGGTATCTCGACCCGTCATCGCTTGTTGCGCGGATTTGTACGAAGGGACATGGATGTGCAATTGTGTGGACAAATAGTGCGCTATATTTTGAAATAACAACATATCATGACGCTTGTCTTCCCCGAAGAGTAAGGCAGAAATTCTCTAATGTACAGTCACGAGCAAAAACATGTATACAAAAGTGCTAAAGCGATTTTTTCATTAATAAACGATTGCAACTTTAAAATAACACCAATGCCACTATAGTATTGGTTCGTAAATACTGTGTTCGTAATATCACAAACGTTCTATTAGTACTTTAGGATAAAATCGCTTTAGCACTTTTCTTAGTGTACCTATACATGTTTTTGCATATGACTGTACAGTTCTCGCCAATCTTATGAAACGGCTTGAAGTTGGCACGAGCTAACTTCAACTCCGCCGTAAAAATCGGAGAAAGAAAAATATTTAATAAAAACGAAAGCTCAATAATCAAAATATAGACTGTCGTTTTAAATAATTATAATCGAATGTTTTTCTCTCCAATTTTTACGGCCGGGTTGAAGTTAGCTCGTGCCAACTTCAATCCGGACTATGAGATTGGCGAGTACTGTACACACACTGTTTGCCGGTATGTTTAGATTCCAAGTAGGGTAAAAAAACACAATAACTGATCGACCCGGGAATTAACCCAGGATTTCGAGCGTAGCAATCGAAATCCTGTGGGCTTAGGACCACATGACAATAACTAACTAACAAGGCAGTTCAAAACCTGAATTTGGCATTAAGCAATAATAGGGGCACGCCCCAATACAATACTTAATACAAAACAGCTGACTGTCAGAGTACAATCAGAAATTAATCTTGCCTCAGTAAGTAGTCTCACTGTGAAGACGCCCAAATTGACATTTCAACTAAAACCGCATTCAACAATCAAATTACCTTTATTACATAAACTTATTCAATACAAGCCAGATATTATTCAAATCTCCTCACACGGCGATGGTGAAATTAGCATAACTTTCCATTTCGAAAAACAATGCCGCCTCCATTTTGTTTTCGTTCGAGTTTTGTATTAGCATAGCGAGCGTAGGCACGAGCGAAGCCGGGCGGAACACCTAGTATAGATAGATTGTACTTTATGTTACATGGATAATGCGTAATCAGTATGTTTGAGCACTTACTACATGAATGCTGTGAGAGCCTAATGATGACCATTCTGCCAAGTAGATCTTGAGTCCGAATCCAAGAGTCGCAAGGCAGCCTTTCAGTTTTCAGAAACTAATCTAATTATTTATTACCACTTGCATAAACGATGCAGTTTGGAAAAACTGATTGTGGTTGGAAACACCAAAGGCAAAAGATCGCGCGGTCGTTTACCAACAAGATGGACCGATCAAGTAAAAGACTCGTCGGCCTCCAAATTCTACACGGTTATGCGAAACGCGCTAGATAGAAACCGGTGGAGACAGAATATCCGCTCTGGAACAGATATTCGGATCAGGGTTACATCCAGATGTAACCCTGATGCTGACCACGATCCTCAGACATGAGGACCGACCCCAGAGAGAGAGAGAGAGAGAGAGAGAGAGAGAAACGATGAAGGAAAATATCGTGAGGAAACTTGCATGAGGACTTCTTGACGGCGTGTGAAGTCTACCAATCCGCACTAGGCCCGCGTGGTAGACTATAGCCTAACACCTCTCATTATGAGAGGAGACCCGTGCCCAGCAGTGAGACAGTAAATAGGTTTATGATGACTGCATGCAAAATAAAGCTGCGTTTACCGCGTTCTGTCTACGGATGAATGTCTATTCTCGGTACAACGAGACTCCCTACGTGCCTCGAAGAGCACGTTGAACCATTGTATTTAGATCGTGAATGACAGAGATGCTTTCTCATTTATAATGTTGCAAGTAGTATGAAGACTGCCTCTAGTCTGACTAGAGACTGACTGACTGATTGTCTAGTGGTCCCAAGCGCGACTGCTACGCTAGAGGTCCCTGGTTCGATTTCCGGGTCGAGCAGAGTTGTTGGGGTTTTCTGTGAAATTCCTAGTACTTACAGCTCATAGTCTGGATTTGTGCCCGGTTGATGGCGATAGGCTCGCCCCCTATTACTTGGGACCTAAACATACTGGCTAACCGAGGGTGTACATTAGTAAATCTCTGCCTAAACCACAAGGCGTGATGGCATATGAAAGTATCCATTTCTGTGTTTTGAGTATATTGCAAGTAAAACCATCTTGGTATTAAAAACATTGTTTACTATAACATTTTCTGTAAATAGCGCACTAAAATATAAATAACATAATAATAGGCTACTCTCTACCGAGTGGGTGTAATAAAGTGTCATAAAGACATATTTAACCTATGCAATTTATAAAGGAAATGAGATGTGCCCGATCTTCGTATAAAAGCCTGCTTACGTAACTGAGCCGTACCCAAACAATGCGTAGACGCACCTCGCGAGTTCGCAACTGATTCCATTAGCGATAAGAGCTTGCGCAAGATTCGAATAAGCTTCACACAATAATGCACTTTTAAATTTATACATAATTGAGCTTTTGATCTTTTATGTCGGGAAAGCAGACGAGTTAGCTTAGGCTGATATTCAGAAACGAGACTCAACATGAACTTATGCTTCCGTATGTCAAATTTGTATGACAATTTGACATACGGGAGCCTAAGTTTATGCTTAGCATCGTCTCTGAATATTAGCCTTAGTCTATAAGCTTCAAGAGCGTACATAAACTCTTTTATAAATACTTTGAAATCAAATCAATTATACGATAAAAAGGGATCTAATTAAAAAGATTTAGAATTGCATTTATACCCTTCTTAGATACGTGGTCAATTAAATTGGACTTAGAGGGTATAATTGAAGACTTAGAACCCGTTGGTATACTATATGTTCATATTTGGCGTTAAAGCCAAAGTTTACACAATGATTGATGGAATAAATTTTGTGAGGGTCGGTGATATTTTATCAATGGTAAGTCAACTTTTAGTAATTGGGAAAAGTCTGTATTTATTTAATGTTTGATTTGTATGCTTTCGAGATAACGCAGTGAATTTGAAATTTTTGCGTAGAACCCAGAATTTTTTTCGGCTTGTTTGAGTTTAATTTTGCCTGATGGAAAGCACAAACAATGTCTACTAAGACCAGAAAAAATGCTGCTTTTAAAATTCAAATACTATTTTCGTAAAATACTTATATGTACCTATTAATTTTGCCGTCGGGTTCTGAATGGATTTGGGAAAATGCAGCTAATAAATCAATAATTTCAGACTAATATTTTATTTCGCTATACAAATAAATCCGACATTGTTTAACTAAACACCAACAGAGTCGAAACGAACGCTAAACGTTAAACAAACTAAACGCTTAAACAATTAATATTTAAACGCGTTGCGGCTCAACACAACATTTGACTGGCAGTTTTGAGAAGTGCTGTTTAAATCATAATATTGCACTTTGTATATTTTGGATTCGCCCATTTATTTTCTATCCATCCCTCATGACTAGAGAGAGAGAGATACTAGACATTTTGGGCATACATTTAATAAATTACGGGAAAAAAACCATGGCTTTTGCTTCCCTTTGCGCATCTCTACTCACGACTGGGTTTCCCGAAAGGTTAAGCAGAGATGTACACCCACAGTCCACTGATCCTATAGAAGCAAAGCCTAAGCCGCTATTAAGGATTACCTAATGAAAAATCCAATACCATTTCCCTTACTGGAGGCAGATCATCATGGAGATCCAATGAGGCATAAAAATACTAATCATTGTTACTGTAGATAATATGTAGTTAAGTTATTATTAAGTAATTATTACTAAAGAACATACGAGCTTTTGAGGAAATTAAATATACTTAACAATCAGTTGTGTTTCGTATGTATTTTATGTATTTCTTTACAAAAATAAATATTATTATAATATAAGTATATGTATAAGTATATAAGTATTATAATCTATTGTCTAGTACCCATAGAAAAAGCTCTGCTTAGTTTGGCACTAGATGGTGCTGTGTAAAATGTCCAAAATATTTATCTCCCCTTAGACGATAGACCTCTCTACGATCTCCACAAAACCATAAAAACAAAACAATGTCAAGCGAAGCAATAATTACGAGAGTAAATGCAATGGGACATACGAACAGACAGCTTCACGCTCGCATTAAGGGCACCAACACTCAATCGACCTTCACCCGTCAAATTATACGCACAGCCCACTAACGTTATTGACAAATTAAATTTATAGTTAAATGTTGCGCAAACGCAGGTAATTGTTCTTGCTTTACTGAAATGTTAGGGTTGCCAACACGGACGGATTTTCCCGGGTTTTATGTAACTGGGAGCGTTGGGGCGCATCTGCGTCAAAATACAAAAAAAAATTGTATAAATTATAAAAAAATAAATATCGAATAAGTTTCAAAGAATGGTTATCAAACTGAAGCGCATGATACGAGAAATCTGTTTCCATATTCATTAAATTCCTGGATTCAGTGAATTGTATTATCCTTGAAAAGATTGTTTTTACCTATGGCAAAATTGGCGGCCCTACTGAAGTTAAACAATATTTGTAACGCAACACAAGCTCTTGTACCCTATTTGTTATCTGTCAGATAGCTGGATAAGTAATTGACAAGACGTCAGTTTTAGTAATTGAATATTTGCATCAATTTGGCATGTAATGTGACCTGCGTTTATCAGCATAATTGCAAAATTTATTAAAAGATCTATAATCTCTTATATAATAAGTTATGTTTAAGTTTTGTGTGTATAAAGTTTCTGGATTTACCGACTAGTTTAAGTACGAAGGAACCCTTTAAACAAGAGCTTATTTTGAATTTACTTTCAACCTCCAAAAATAGAGACCTAACATATTTATGTAAAAGATAAAACGACCTAAAATTCTATGATATCATTAGACCTAAACACTGCAACAAAGTTATACAAAACACAATCAAGTTAACATAACCTTCGCATAATATTCCACATAAAATTATGCGAAATTTGCCAATCGAATAATTCTATAGAATTAATCGAATATTATAATCGTATAATCGGTATGTTTGCAAACAATTGTTGAATTTGTACTGCTTACGGTGGAATTTATTACTTCGACTGTCCTTGTGAGCCAGAAACCACATTAGTTGCGAATAACTTTCGATTTTGAACTTTAAACTTAAGATATATGGATTAGAATGCAGTGATATGGTAGTTGGCGGTAAAAAATATCGATTGTTCATTCGTTTCATCATGCTACTCGTTGGTGGGAACTGAGCAGTAATATTGAAGCTCATTGAGAGATATAGTATAACTGTGAAAGTTTTTACATTTCAGACCTGTACAAATACCTAAGTCTTGCGTTTTATTTTAATAATAGTAAAAATAATTATGTACTTCGTGACTGCCTCGTTGGTCTAGTGGTCAAGCGTAACTGCTACGGCAGAGGTCCTGAGTTTCTATTCCCATGTCGAGCAAATTGTTTTTCTATGAAATGGGAATTTCATAGAAAACCCAACAACACTTTAGCAGTTCGGAGTCTGGGTTTGTGCCCAGTTGATGGGTTCGCCCTCTATTAGGGAACTAAACATACCGAAGAACTGTGGGTGTACTTTAGTAGGTACATCTCTGCCTAACCCTTTAGGGAATACAGGCGTGATGGTATGTTATGTTGTTAATATTTATTTGTTATATGAAATAAATAACTTTAAATACTAAAGATGTGTGAAAACATCGTGAGGAAACCTGCATGCCTGAGAGATTTTCTCGACGGCATGTGAATTCTGCCAACCCGCATTGGGCTAGCGTGGTGGACTATAGCCTAATCCCTCTCATACTGAGAGGAGACCCGTGCCCAGCAGTGGGACAGTATATGGGTTGATTATTTTTTTTACTAAAGATGTGCAAAATTTTAACTGCAGTCAGATACGTACAGGATTTTTCTCTGTAATCTATATAATAAATAAAATTTATTAATCTCTTTGTATAATGCTAATATAATATATTAATTTCAAACTAACAGCTTGAAATTACAAACATTACTTTTATTTGTGATATGATTAAGAACTTTTAAACTACAGATAGCTAAATATAATCAGCATTTAAATAATCTGCATAGCTTAGATAAAGTTATTACGAATTCTAATACCGCACTGTTATCAGCAGTAGTTAGGTTAACAGTTAAGTTATAAATGCCTTATATTGTACGCGTGGGAAATGTCAAGAATTTAACTTTGTTACACTTTATACGTAACTAAGAGTATTGTCGTTATATTATGGCCTACAATTTTCTTTAGTCAACCGGTAGCCTAAGCCCGTAAGCACGATTGCTTAACTCGAGATCCTGTATTCGATTCCCAGGTCAAGCGAAGTAATAATGGGATTTTCTATGATTTCATAAGCAGCTTGAAGCTTAGACTTGTGCCCGGTGATTTTATAAGCAGCTTGAAGCTTAGACTTGTGCCCGGTGATTTTATAAGCAGCTTGAAGCTTAGACTTGTGCCCGGTGATTTTATAAGCAGCTTGAAGCTTAGACTTGTGCCCGGTGATTTTATAAGCAGCTTGAAGCTTAGACTTGTGCCCGGTGATTTTATAAGCAGCTTGAAGCTTAGACTTGTGCCCGGTGATTTTGATATTTCTACTTGAAAATATTTTTTACACTT
Source organism: Acronicta psi (assembly GCA_946251955.1). Taxonomy (NCBI): domain Eukaryota; kingdom Metazoa; phylum Arthropoda; class Insecta; order Lepidoptera; family Noctuidae; genus Acronicta; species Acronicta psi. The sequence continues at coordinate 13,074,243 of OX276475.1, read as the reverse complement.
CCTATCCTATCCTACTAATATTATAAATGTGAAAGTTTGTGAGGATGGATGGATGTTTGTTACTCTTTCACGCAAAAACTACTGAACGGATCTGGATAAAATTTTGGCACAGAGATAGATTATAGTCTGGAATAGCACATAGGCTACTTTTTATCCCGGTAAAATGTATGGTTCCCGCGGGATAGCGGGCGAAGCCGCTGGCGGAAAGCTAGTATTTATATAATTTTATACCTAATTATAAATAAGAAGTTAGTTTTTTTTTCTTTAATAAAAAAGGGGAGGTGTAGTGTGCAGCTCGCTTAACCTTATAAGTGTAACTGCACACGCCTTTGTCATTCATTATTACACAGAATATTGACCCGAACTGTTATCTTTTATTCGAATTTTTTCGCACCTACGTCACACCATTATATAAGTCTCGATCGCCCAATCGCTTATATTTACCTTGTTAATTTTTAAATAATAATTTAAGGCATATGTACATAACAAAAAACAATACTTAACACTTTTTAAGCTTTGAAATATTCTTCTATGAAACCTGTTACCGAAAATAAAGCCATAATAGTTGAATAAACTTTCACTGTACAGAAAGATGGCTCGATATGTTTGGAAAGAGGCCGCATCGTGTTTGCCAAAGGCTCGACAATCGAGATTGGAGATAACAAACAAGTTGATCTTACTATCAGTGACCTATATTGTTCGGCAGTGGATTCCAAAGTTTTAAATTAGTAGGTAGTTAATTAGAACAGATTTAACAGTACATACTAACACGCCTGTATTTAAATCTATTTCCTATTAAATGTAGAGTAAAGATCAAATTTAAATGTATTTCAACTCCACTAAGCACTATTGCAGGCGCTTTTGAATTTTCAAAAAATAGTTGCACGGTTCCAAATACGGAATAATACGGAGAAAAACCGACAAGAATCTTTATCCAAATTTTAGCACATGCAATGTATTTTATTTGTGCAAACATGAATGTTTAAAACTTTAAAAATAATAATTTAATTTTTAATATTCATATCTAAATCTAAAGTCCCGTTAGCGCGATTGTCAATCTTCTTCTATTCTTTGATAGATTTACACGAATTTATATTTAGAATCACAAACACGCCATCTATATCACAAAACCAGAACCGAAAACAAAAAACTAATACCATTTCAACAAACAATAAATTTAAAGCTTGAGATTCACTGACTGCGCGAGCAATTCACAATAATTGAACTCGGGGGTCAAGAGCGATAGTGATCTACCCACCGTAGGCTCTATCGATCGCAATAATTAATTCCAGCCATGATACGGCTACTTGAAGCCTCGCTATTCAAATTCGCGGCAGATACATCTGATAAAACTAATGTTGCCATGTTGGGGAAATATTCTAAATAATGTTGTAGTGTTGTGGTTGGTTGGTCTTCTTTTGACGTTTCGATGCAGTGTTGTGTTGCCATATTTGTTGGAATTCGGTGCGCGGGATTTTTTTTCTTTGCTGCCTTGAGTTACTTAAAAAAGCCAGTTATGGATTTGCAATTTGTCTACAAACTAAAATCGGTACGTTTCTTACAAAAACTAATTACTGTATTGATCAATTGTTGTGACGATTTGTCATATTAATCAATACTTTTATTAAGTTATTATAGTGAGATAAATTTTAACAACTTAGTAAAAGTATCAAAAATTTATATCAATTTAAGAGAGATATGCGTCTAAAGATAAGTATCAAAACTATTGTAGCACTAGTAACGTTTCTTGCAGTAATTATTCGAATCTATCCCATAATGCCCTAGAATTAAAGGTCAAAGTTGCATAAATTACGGGTCACTAGCTCTGCGGGCTATGCAACCCAATTACCTATATACCTAGCTTGAATTTATGCTTCATGACAGGTAGATTTACTTTCATTAGAAATCAAAATGGCGATTATATTTTCTTCTCCGTTAGCTTTTGTATGTATTAAAAGTTATTTTGAGGTTTTTAAGAGATAAAACATCACGCTTACATTCTCCAAAGGATTAGGCAGAGGTGTATAAATGTACACCTTTAGTTCGCCGATATGTTTAGGTCTCATAAAAGAGGGCCTAGAGAGAGAGAGCCTATTGCCATTAATGGGGCACAAATCCAACTCTGGCTAATGAAAGCTACATTAAATTAAACAGAAATATGATTCAAACCGTGCTTAGGGTTCTAAATACACTGATTTAAAAAACTAACTAACATCAACAACATCGACTTCCAAACCTACTTAAAAGCATCTTCACTGTACCATCTTTCAATATACGAAACCCAACATTGTGTAGGAGCGCATCAAATGCTTTAATCTATGGGATCCACTATCGTACCATAAAAACAATATCATGTCGACTGCCCGACATGGCCCTTAATTACAGCCCTGTAAATTGAAAGACAAAGTAATATAAACCGTATTCTTCAAGTTATAAAGTTCGATGTTCCACACGTGTGTACGGGTTCTCCGTAATAAGCTTTCTAAAAAAAATGATTCAACCGGTGTAAGATGGAATGTGGATCGTTCGTGAGAGGGCACTAAAATCCAAATGTGTGGCTAATGCTGGGTGTTATGAAAATTTTTAGGAAAATCACGGTTTTAGGCTTTATTTGAAGCTTTTTGGGTAAGTTACTACATTTCCTTAATCTATGTTTTAATTATATCCTCAAGAATTATCAAAATGATATAGTTACCATAGAAAAAAAAATAAAGAGCGCATGAAGGTTATTGTATCATTTTGGCGCCAGTTCTATAAAGTTCAAATTTCGAACGTATACCAAATGGACCGTTTCACATTTACGCCAACATCGACCACTGTGTACAGGACACATACCCAGGTTTATACAAGTTCTAGACAAGTAATTTACACAAAAATGTCGGCCACAAAAAGGCCTCTGTCATAAAATGCTCTTAAAAAAGGTTTTCCCAACATTGTAAGGGAATGAGTGATCGTATTTATTTAGAAGTCGACGTTAAACTGGAGTGAAATATGTAGCGTAAAGGGTTCGCATTTAAATTGGCTTATTTCTAGAATTTTATTTATAGACTTTACTTTACTGGCGTAGTATAAGAATTTTAACTAATTAAGACAGTAATTAGCTGGAGTAGTGCTTTAAGATCATTATTATTGAAAGATAGTGTCACAAAAACAAAGTTTTGATTAAGAAATGCTTATATTTTATAAGTATGTAGGTATTTACAAACAAAAAGTATAATAAGTATTATATCCATTGTCTAGTACCCATAGTACAAGCTCTGCTTTGTGTAGGACTAGATGGTGCTGTGTAAAATGTCCCAAGATATTTATATATTTACTGTAAAGGAGGGCATCGAAATCGGCCCAAATGATGTACCGAAGGTACACTTATTGGAATAAAATACCCTGCATTATGCTGGTTAAAACTCTTGTCGAACTTTTTTTTTTATGTTGACTGGGGGTTGAGAATAAGAACTTTGAATTTGCGAAAAATCACGCCTTTGCCCACACTGTTATCTGTTTCGTAATGACTTCATAGTAAAAACTATCAGTGTCAGTTTCGGAATGTCAAACGCACGCCATTACGGTAGAATAATATCAGTTTCATAGTGATTTCATGGTAAAAACTATCAACTTGACAGCTGTCATGTACCTCCGGTACAAATTTGGGCTAAGTTGTATGGGCTTTTGATGACCTCCTTTTGAATATAAGTTGAAATGAAACATTATATTAAACGGATGCTTACTGACTTTTCTACAAGGTATATTAATTAATTAATTAAAGATACATTTTAACGCAGACAGTTAGAGGTAGACGCTAATGCTTAACGCTTCAACATAATTTAGGAAGTAATAAAACACAGTCATAATCTGCCAAAACAATTTAATTACCTATTTGACCGCAATACGGTTCCCAGTTTCTCCTATCATAACAGACTACCGCTGCCGCATCTCTATTCGTAGTGATGGGACGAAGATGGATATTTGTACATGACTAATAAAGATCTATTACCGAATATTTGTAAAAGCCGAATATCATGACATGACATTCAACTTAGTGAAAATATTTATTTATTTATTAAACGTTATGTACTGTTGGTACAATGGCGGTCGTAATTCTATTAGGCATTTTCTGCCAGACAACCTTAGTGGTTATGAAATATTATTGGTTTATATCGAAAAAATATTTTACCAGATTATGAGAAAATTGCGTTCAATAAGAAATGTAGATATACAAGTTGAATAGAGAATCAACCTTAATGTTTTATGTTGATTAAAAATAGACTTCAAATATAAGGGACTCCCGTTGTTTTATTATCCTTTTATGATCCAGTCCGGTTTTCTTTTTTCTATATTCATATTTGTTCGAATATTCCAATCATTATTCGTATTCGTAAAAGTAATATTAGTTACAACACTACTCTACAGATAAACAGCTCTAGACAAATTGTTAAGATTACTATCTATTATAACCTAAATTCGCAGTAAGTTTATGCGCGTTCATCTCGGATCCCGCTAGGTAGAAAAAGGAAATAATTAATTTAAGTTACGTGTAAATGTCTAATAAATAACGTTTATATTGTGTAAAATTATCTTTTATTGACGAATAGTGAAAGAGGAATATTTTAAATACCCTATTATGGAATTTTTGTTATTGTAAATATAACTGTTATAAGCAAAAATATTTGTAGCTTTTAGCATTGATTTTTGCATTTTATTTGCATTCGAGTAGAACTAGTTTTGTAACATATGAATGCTGTATTTAGGTTGTTAACAGCTCAAATTACTTAAGGTCTTTTCTGTACTTAATATTCTTACATAAATACTAAATAGTCGTGTACGCATGTATATCACCTCCCTATCAGAGATCTATAGGCCAACGACGTCATGTGCGTGTTCTGTGATATAGGGACAACGAGGTAGGCCGCTCAGATACCGTTATGGTTATAGCTAGGTAGGCACGTAATGAAGCCTGCAGGCTCGCACAACACTATTTAGTGGTACGTGCTGTATAGCTAGTAGAAAATAGTGAAGTGCAATTAATTTTTAGAAATACCTGCTAGTTTTATGACAGGGTAATTTTTAGGGATTATAAATAACTAGCTTCCCGCCAGCGGCTTCGCCCGCGTGGTCTTATAATTTTTTCCCCCGTTTTTGCAACATTTTTCATTACTACTCCGCTCCTATTAGTCGTAGCGTGATGATATATAGCCTATGTTACTCGGGGATAATGTAGCTTTCCAAAGGTGAAAGAATTTTGGAAATCGGTCCAGTAGTTTCGGAGCCTATTCATTACAAACAAACAAACAAACAAACAAATCTTTCCTCTTTATAATATTAGTATAGATTTAACTTTGCTGCAATTTTTGGATAATGGAAATACAAAAAACTTATTATCGTTATAAATACAGTTTAAAATGTTAGACAACAGTATCGCGAGTTGCAGTAGCGTGGAAAAACACAAATCATCAATTTTAATGTTAAGTTTTAAAGCACAATTTAATGCCGTAGGCGAAAGATAATTAAAACAAGTAAAGTGATTGAACAACTATAAATTTGTCGTAAAAATACAGATAATAATAATAAAAATACACAACTTCTTTTTAGTAAAGCCGACACCAGGTAATTATGACAGCATTCATAATAAATAACGCCAAATACTTACTTGATTCGACATAAAAATTCATAACTTGTAACGGCAATTGATAATATCCATAATAATTCAGCGAAAGTATTTCACCAAGACTTACAAAAATGTCCAAGAAAAAAAAACCCACTCAATTTTATAGAACATACAAGCTAACTTCAACTGTATTCTTTAAACAATAGAATTGAATAATAAAACGAGCAGTAAAAGATGGTTGGCACCAAAAAGTTTTGCATACTAATGACATTTCTCCATTTGGACCATCAAAAAACCTGAATTATACCGCTGCTATAAATACCGTCGCTACCAAACTTGATAACAGCATTTAGAATTAATAGGCACAGTTATGAACACTGATAAAAAGTAAGTGCCTATTATCAGCCTACTACTGATTTTAGCGACGTTTGCATTATCTCTGGATGACAGAGAAATACGCCTGCTTTTTCTCTCTATCATAGTAACACACACAGTTTACTAATTGCTACTAAAAAGTTCTCTATTCTTAATATAATGACAAAAGAGTATTTTTTTTTGTTTAGTGTAGATCACTAGGTCCTTTTTCTCGTTTACGTTGTCATAACGTTTTCAATCAGGAAAACCGTGTAAATTCTGCTAATTTCTGAATTCAATTGCATGAGGCAACAGGACGGAACCCCTGGGAATGAAGTTGTTTTCTATTGGTCATCAGTCATCCTCTAAGCTTTTTTACAAAATATGTGGGGGTCGGCTTCAAGTTTAAAAAGATACGCATGAATACCAGTATTTTAGGCGAAGTAACTGCCACCAAACTTCTACAACCGAATTCCTGAGCAATACCGATGTTTGAAGGTTAGACTGTTTAGGCTTTTTGAGCTATTGACTACCACTAACAATCATATGTGTTCGTATGACTACTGGGATAGACGACTTTTGGTATTTTCCAATTTGTTTTGTATTAGTATATCTAGATAGTACATAATTTAAGGGGCTGTTTCACCTTCTCCGGATAACCGCTATCTGCCAGATAAATAAAAAAACTGAACAATATTTGTATGGGAACTTATCAGGTGGTTGTGAAACAAGCCCCGTAGATTTTAAATGTTATTAATACATGTCAGTGAGTTAATTTAACTCGCTTTGTCAAACGAAACTTAACGGAAAACAGTTCTAAGTTTAACATAATACGGAAATGGATGTAACTAATGTTATAAAACTGTTGAGACGTTGACCATTTTGCTTTACAGCCTAAATACATTTTAGCCATATATTTTTATAAGAGTTTCTCGACATTTTGATTTATTAACAGTCCTAAAACAAATTAAAAAAGTCCTTTTCACAGTTCCATAAATCATACACAAGGCTACAACGGACAAAAAACGGCTCTATATCATAGACACCATAAAAATAAAAGCAGGAACTTAACGCAAGTAAAACCGTGTTTAAAAACTAGTCTGCGATCCGTCCAGGAGCTCCTGTTGCGATGTCGCTCTTTTTCCGATCTCTACTTACCCATTTACAGCCAATCGTCATGTTTATTTATGAATCTTTAAGCTCACAGTCTATTAGCAACGGCTGAGCGATACCGTCGAGACGTTTTCGGACGAAAAAACTAGTTTTTTTTTAAGCATTGTTTTGTTTGTATCCTTAAATGTAGTTTGCAAATAGTCTTAAAGACATGTTTAACCGCTTAAATTCGCAGAATAAAGGTGTTTGACAAAATTTTGCGAATAATGACGATTTTTTTCATACGTCGTATTTAATTTATGCAATAAAATTGCTTGTTTTACGATAGATAGTGCATTGACATTAAGAAACGGTATTTATACAAGCTAATTAGCATTCTTTAAAGCTGCCTCTGCAGCCGGCTCGCATAGTTTGAAATTAGTAATCGGAATGAAATAAAACCTCTACCGATTGTCGATTTTAGATAATACTATGAGCTCAATTCCGTAAAAAAATAAACAACCCATTGGGTAGCCATAGATTTAAACTATTAGCTGAATATTTTATTTTTATCGAAAATCGAAAACAAAAAGAAATATGTACTTCAGCTAACATAACACCTGTTTAACCGAAAGGTTGGGCAGAGGTACACTGATTTACTAATAGGTCTTATACCTAGTGTGCTAAATAAACTTATTATGACTAGCCTAAACGCGGGTGTAAGTAAACAATCAATCTTACCAATCTGTGCATATAACTAAAAACCTTCATCACATAAAACCTAACGCTAACAAAAACAAGAATGAAACCTTTTTTCTGGTCAACTGCAAACTTGATAAAATATTTTTTAAGCTAGCAACATTATCCTTAATTCTTATTGACAGCCACGGCGTTCAATGTCGTTCGAAATTATCTTATTTGGGTCACTTAAGAGGGCAACGATCCCTATCTTAATCCTTTTATTTTTAAATCGTCGACTCGTTCATTTGCATATTATCAATCCTATAATCAAAGAAGGTAGGGCAACAATCCAGTGAAATATTCGCCGATGAAATGTAAAGGTATAACGACCCAGGATAGATTATTATCAACAACGAAAAAAATGTTTGCACAATTTTAAACATTTGGATCGCTACATCGAAAAGAACCTTGGGTTAAATAATTATTAAGGGCTTTTTGATGGTGTCATTAGGTTACATTTTGTTAATTAGGGATTTTTCTGAAGGAACTTGTGTTTTTGAAGTCAATATAAAAGGTCTCTGTTTATTTTACAATCAAAATACAGTGACGATATTAATTAACTTAATATAAAACATTCAATGAATCATTGTTTTAGGTATTATCAATAAACATTAACAAATACATTCCAAATCCAAAAAATATTCCAATTAATTCAGTCTAACCGTTTAATTACATGTAAACTTTAATCGAATCGCATCGCTTTCCGATTCAAATAAATCAATGATTCCATTTTTATTTGTATGAACGCCTACTGTTAGTGTTATAGGTACTCCCAAAATAATACCCGCTAATTTCCTAAGACAAAATCGAATGCATGCAACACTGATGTTGTACTCGACTTTTTTTTACAATCGATTCGTTTTGTATCGATATCTTTTGTGATTGTTGGTTGCGTCGGATCGATGCAAAATTTATGATTTAATTGCCTGTTGCCAGTTTTACGGGTTCAAAGAACTTGAAACGTTTCGTAATCGTAATGGTAGTAGTGGCAATGAAGCGTGTAGTAATCGGAGATGGAATTGGCTAAGTTGTGTATCTCGTGTGAGTTAGTGACTAATCTAGATTTAATTTAATGTGTTCTGAGATTAAGATTATGTTTGTCAGTTTTCAGCTTGAGAACTGCATAAGTACACTAAGAATAAGCTTACTCTTCGATATCCATTTCCATGAATAATCATAAGAAATAACTGCTGATCTGTATACACTAGATAAAAACTGTGCTTTTGCTGAAAGTACGACGATATTATTATTTTTTATTAACAAAAAATAATATCACAAAATGATTTCCAATTTCTCTAGCATCCCAATAAAATTATCATAACAAACAAAACTATCAGGATTTTTATGATCCTCACGGATTTAATATAGGAAACAGCATCACCGCGATTTATTTCCGTACGATTGTATTTCCTAGAACACATCACTTAAATGACATAAAGGTATAAACTGGTACATGACATCGTAAATACATGGAGATAGATCTGTACTACACGAGGAAATCTAAAATATATTGAATCAGGATATAGCCGTATAGCTTAGGTTTACTGCAAATTTATGTGCCTATTCATTTCACGAATAGAGCTTTTATGACTGCGGAGGTCTATCTTTTTTTATTCGATAATTCTTGTATATTCGTTTTGCGGGTTCGTGGAAATCTGTTTTCATTTAAGCTTTAATACTGCACTTGTAAAGGTGATTCTATTAAGAGCGAGAAATAACATCTATTTTGTAACAGTCAATCCTTAAGATCATTGTATAGCGTTTCTTCAGGTACTTATTATGATTTTGTGATGCCTAAAGGTACAATAGAAGTATCTCAGCTTAAAAATCTAACTATTATTTAATAGATTTAGTCGTTAAATCAAAAATTTACAAAAATCTTCTATTTAAAAAAAATTGAATATGGTGATGTTGTAAAATTTGAAAAATGCTATACGTTGATGATGTTTTAGTTTTCCGAACAAATGAAACTTCAATAATATCAATTTTAATACGAAACTCTTGAATGCAGTAGCGACTATGGTAGGTAATAAGCCTCTAGCTTTAGTAATATAAGTCGTAAATCATAATTTTACGTCGGCAGGGTTGGAATCTGACAGTGCGGAAATCTTTGCAAAATCTTCAAGTCAATCAGTCTTCAGTTTGTCTGTTCACTGTTAAACGATCATCATTTTGACGGCTTTTTAATAAAGGTTAATAAATAAGGTTAATATTATTATTGAATGTTCTTCATGAGTTTCCTAAACTCAGCAATTGTAGGTACCTATTAAACTCAAGAACAAGACGTATTGGAATTATTACGAAATGGTGAAAAATGTACCATTTTCAAGCAACTTTACAGCATACAAAACACAGCAGGAATATTTAAATAGCACCTTTCGTATTCCAAAATTTATCGACTACAGACTTGCTCGTAACTTAGTCGATATTCAGTATCGAGTCGATATTGTTTCGCTAAGTTTTATCACCGGGAATAGAACCCGGGTCTTGTTAGTTATGTTTCTGAGCTATCGCGTTACGATAATGTTGCAATGTGCAACTCGCACTCACGGACTGATAATGTCTACGGTACGGACTTTTTGTTGTTTATAGGTTGAATATTGATTAAATGTATTTAAAATGCGAATAGGCGGATAGTACGCTTTTTAATTTTTGTTTTCAAAGATTTTAAGAGTATTGTAATTTTATAGATGATCTTATCTTTTTATTAAGTATTTATTAGCAACTATTACTCACCTCAGAACTAAAATTACTACAAAAAAAAACTTCATTAAAAAAAATCCTTTGATCAAGAAAACAAGAAAGACACGACAAAAATAATTAGGTAAAATAGTTCTAAAATTAAAATAGCCGCGAATCGCAGGGCTGCCGCGCACATCGCATTCTCATTAAGCGCACCGGTTGTAGTCGTTCTCCATCCATCATTACGAGCCGGTGAACGCGGACAGCCCTATAATTTCCAAGCGGCCAACACCCGCACACCCCGTTCATTCCCCCGCGCTCCCGCGCATCACCAAGACTTTTATTAAAAGAAGACGTCCGAGAAATGGGTTTCGAGGAAATTTCCTCTTTCTGAATTAACAGTTCTCCCTGTGTTTAGTTATTTTGAGTTAATAAGGAGATATTAAGTACATGTTTTGGTGAACGCGTTTGGTAATGTCAAATTGCTAAATAAAACTACCCTGCCCTTTAGGCGCAGATGATAAAATAAATGTCATTCATATTATGATGACATTTAATTCAGAATTGAATATAACTAACAAAGATGTATATTATTACATTCCTAAACAAACTCAATACAGTAACTATTGAATTCTTTTGTAAAAATGTTTTTGAAAGTCAACAATAGCCTATTCTATAATCTTAGTATGACAAGTAGTCGTGGTGATTTCGGAACGGTCCCTAGCAGGTTATAAATCACGTACTAGAAATGTAATTTACATGTAGAAAATGCAAGTTTGTCGAGATAGCACGATATACGTGGATAGAAACACCATTATCGATGTATTTGCATTCACACGAGTTCACCTACTTACATACCTACTACTATCTAAATAAAAACCGCCCATAGAAATTGATGATACTGTGGAGTTCAGCACAGAATTAATTTAACGACTCCGATATCCAATCGTCAAACTCATCGTGCGGCGAATTAATTATGGCGTACCCGCGTAGGCACGAACCGAAAATATCTCCCATCTACATTTTAATCTTTGTCCTTTGCGCTTAAATGGCAATATGATTTCGTATGAAATGATGCCAATGAATAAATTACGTATTTGCGGTTGTAAAAACAATCTGATGAGCCTCAAAAAAAATACCGTGTCAGTATTTTGCGTAAGTAGGGATTATAGAAATGGTTATTCGCACTAGTGGGTCGGCAAACTATCATTTTATGCATATTACCTTCTTTGAAGTTACATAGTGTTGTACTCGTGCATGACAATTACTGGTTTTAGAATGCGGTTGCCAATTCTGATCAGCTTTAGCGCAGTGTAGTACCGACCTACGGTTTATTAACTCAATGTGCAAACCTAAGTAAAATGGCCCTCGTCTTTGTTGTGATGTTTCCAAAGTAATAAATTAACTTAACTTAGGCTTTACTCAAAACATTTTATAATAGGGAGCGATAGGTATTTTTATTGAGATAGTAAAATGCATAATCATTGCGTCACCTTTGAAATAAAACACCATGCTGTATTTATCTGTCACTCAAAGCCTTCGAACATAAGTCTTTTTGCACATGAATCAAAAATATCATGACGCTTTACGTCCTCAACCTTAATATTAAGGGTTATACGCGCGTGTACCTTAAAAATGAGTCGATAATCATCTGGACTTACACAAAGGACGGGATAATTTGAATACGCAGCGGCGCGCCATGGTAATGCACTTATTATTTAACTATAAAACCTTTTTACATGGCATTGTTTTAATAAATTGTCCTGGTGATTGGTATTCGGGTCGATCGTGTATGTTAAATTATCGATTATCGGTTTGTTTATTTAAATATGAGTAACTACATTTCAGACGATTAAGTAAGTAAGCAGTTTATTGTTTTCGTGCATGAAAAAATATAAGGAGGTCTAGTACCTAAGTTTAATACTCTGTTTCTTTACGTATTTTTCATAAAAACCAGCTGCACCGAAAATGGCAACCCTGAAATCGAAAACAAAAAGACCCGTTCTATGTATATTTATATTCAATCAAATGGTACAGAACATAAGATTTTTTAATGTATTTTAATTGAAGAAGTTTGTTGGCGACAAAGTCCAAACAAATAAGTACGCCTTCAAATACTTTAAAAAAATGCACTTAGCGGACCACATTCCCATCCATAAGGTATCTAGCTTAAGCTTTTTTTAAACCAATGAGTATTTACTACTCAACATATCGATTCGATATGTAAATCGAATGATTTCACTTCAATTAAAACGCAGCTATGCTATGAACATATCCTTCGGCGGTACAAAGTCGTCTTATCGATACTCGAATCGATTTGGAATCGGTACATACAATGACTGACAATGGCTTACCTAACGGATAAAGTGTCGACTGGTTAAAGGTTAAGTTTAAATCTTGCCCCGTTAAGCTGCAGAGGTTATTCCAAGTACTTCCATGTTTATTTTAAACAGGAATGTAGACAGGCATCTACCTACCTACATAATCTTTGAAATACATGTTGAATATACCAAATTCTCACATTATCACTTTTACAATACAAAATAGCGTTAAATGTTTTGTATCGATATTTTAAATCGATTTATCGGCTCAAAATGGTAGGCGAGTCTTTTCTAAGCAAGTTTCTTTCACAGAAGAACTATTAAATCTGCCGAGAAATTGCAAATTACGGTAAATGAGAACATTCATTATAGGTCTTGATCTGTTCAATTCTTAAAAAAGGATATTAATCCAACTAGAGCATTCATTGCTGCTTCTGTAAAACGTTTAATAAACCTTCTCTGCACCAAAATGAAATGTAATTGAGTTTTCAAATGAGCACTGTATAAAATTAGCTATGCTGACGATATGGTGTTGCTGAGTCCATCAATCAGTGCCTTAAGGCGGTTGCTGTCAATCTGTGAAGCATATGCTGTTACTCATGGGCTCAAGTACAATGCCAAAAAGAGCGAAATCATGGTTTTTAGGGCTGGTGCTAAATGTTACCACAGTATACCAGAGGTATCCCTCTGCGGTTCCCCCTTAAATAGAGTTACCAGTTTTAAGTACTTGGGTCACTGGGTTACAGAGGACCTGAAAGACAATATTGACATTGACAGGGAGCGTAGATCGCTGTCGGTACGCTGTAACATGCTGGCTCGCAGGTTCGCGCGATGTACTGAGGCTGTCAAAATTACTCTATTTAAGGCATTTTGTCAGTCTTTTTACACGTGCGGCCTGTGGACCAGTTATAGTTTGCGTGCATACAGCGATTTACGGGTCCAGTATAATAACGCACTCCGGATACTACTGGGGCTGTCGTGGAGATGTAGCGCGTCAAAAATGTTTGCAGATAGACGTATAGATGGTTTTGCAGCAATCATACGTAAAAGATGTGCTTCCCTGCTCGCGCGTCTCCGCGGCAGTACCAACACTATCTTGAGTGTGTTTGTGGATAGATGGGAGTCTCCAATGCTGCGACATTGGATAAAACTCCACGCTCAATAATAAGCGATGTCTCAATATTTTTACTAACACTAGTTATTAAGTTAAAATTGTTACTAACATTATATGGGTCAACCGAAATAAATGCATATTATTATTATTATTATTATAAAATTCTGACGCGATCTTATTTTGGATAATTGCTATTTTATTTGCTCACGAATTGTCGATTAGCGAAGAACCCAAATCTAATTTAGGTGACCGACAAAAAGTAGAACTAATCAAGTGAAACATTGGACTTTAGATTAATTGCAGAAATATAATGGTGATGGAAATTTAAGCAGTGAGGTACCTATGTTATGACACTTTTGGCTCTGAGGCTTTTTAGAATAAAAAAAAAAATATCTGACGGTGAAGTGGATGATAAGTCCCAAACCCAGCCACTAGACCCGCTAAAATTGAACAATAAGTACAATTCAAATAAAAAATATAATGTTTGTTTATTGGTTGTTTGGCGCCGACTCAAAACTAAAAGTTTGTTTATAGTTTGTGTTTTTTAGTAACTTTTGACGGCATTTTTTTGTAGAAAGTACCTACCTATTTTAAAAGTTCTGAGGTAACAAACATAAAAAAAAAATATAGTCGAATTGAGAACCTCCTCCCTTTGAAGTCGGTTGAAAACTATAATCTATCTAGCATGTATTGTCCCGCTGCAGAGCAAAGGCCTCCCATATAAAAGAAATAGGTATTTAAAAATATTTTTTAATTTTAATACTTAGATTCTTAATTTAAAAATTCTTCTATCCAGATAACCGTAAACACTTGTTTTATGCTCGAATGAAGTCGCGTCGAAATTCGAAAGCAATTAGCGTGCCATATTCAGCTCTTATACTATAATTATGCGCAAACGAGCTGCATTAATGTACTGCAAGTCCGTTCGCCTACACGGTTCTTAATACATTTTGCTTATAATATGCTCTTCGGCTAGAAAAGGTAATCACTGGACACTAAGCAGAATAAACTGCGAATATTATTAATTTAAAACGAACTTCTTTAATTTTACAATGTTACAAACTTAAATCTCACATGCAAAAAATTATTGACCTGGGATCAAATTATTCTCACACCTTATTTTCTTGTTGAGCCCACAAAAGAACAAGACCCAAATTCAAACTCGCGTTATCATTAATTTCATTAGGCATAATATCGATCATACTTGCCCACCGATTCAAAAATCGAACAAAAAGTTCGCGAATTGAATCGAATTTTGGAATTAGTTTAAATTTTTATTCGTTAGCGGTTATATCATAACGATTATTCGACAAAAAGGTCGATTATTATAAGGCGTGATTTCAAAAAGGAACTTTTTTTAAACCGTTTACATTTACATGACGACGAGATAAATAATTTAGCGTAGAGAGAAGCGGAGCGGGTGGGCAGGCTGTGTACATATTTGTACAATGTATATCTTGATCTGTATCCATTGAATTAATATATTATTTTACTAACAATGGGCCGTTTTGTATCGAATGACTCAACCTAGTTTATGAATACGGTCGAATAGATTAATTAATCATTTCAAGTAATAATGTTTTCTATTTTATGAGCTTTATCTGTACTGTGATATATTTGACTTTAGCATGCATTCATTGTCATTAGAAATAAGTTTTTACTAAATATTTTTTAATTTAGTAATTTTTGCAACCCTACCCAACTTATAGTCATCGCATTCTTTACTTTAATTTTTTTTGTCGTTATAACTACACTGAACTATATGATTTCTTTTTATAATAAAACATCAATTATCATCGCAGTATAACAGAACAAATAAAAATATTAAAATACGCTCATTCCGCCACTAGCCGAGCTACCTTACAGCCCTCGAGCAGTGGGTAATCGAGTAATCGGGCGCCCCGTCGATCGATGTCGCGTAATATTTTTTTAATAAATCGATACTTCATTCGACCACATCACTAAACGCGACCGATGACAGATGGACAATATGGCCAACTTCTTTGTACATTTTTAATTCACAGAAATATTATACGCCCTAAGATTAACGGGAGTAAGTACTAGCTTATAAAACAAGACAAATAGGTATGTAAATAAATTTCTTTTAGTGTCGCTTTTTATTGTTACTAGAACTGCTTTTGTGAATTCTAGAAAAAACTAGTACCGTTTTTTTCTTTTACAATTATACATTCTATTCGAGTATAAGGTACTTAAGAGCTCATGTAGTTATGTATCTAATCAATCAATCCCATAAACAGATGCTCTACGACTTCTAAACCGCATAAAATCTCATGCGAACGGAAAACACATCAATCCCTAATAGTTATTTCCAGCCAATAAATAACTAAAAATATTTTTTTCCTCAATAAAAATTATGCAATAAAACATAAATCTATCAGAAACGGAACGCAATTAAAAAATATAAAAAGGTACACTCCACATGCGACCGGCCAACTAGACACTAGTCGAACGACTTTTTTCAAAATGGCCGCCGAGTCACCGACTTTCCCGCCCTGCACAGACGCTGACAACATTGGACACGGCCCGCCACGTGCGAAGTCGAGTAAATGATGTGTTGGGACTCGGGATTTATAGGGATGCAACATCATTTTATTGTTCAATTCAAGCTACTGGGCAATATCTGTTTATTCCGCCGGGAACATACGACCACATTGCGAAACTTGCGTGGTTTCTATTTCTCGAACACTCGAAATGAATGCTAATCTATGATTTGATATTATAGGTTTTGGTGGAACTGTTGTTTTATGGTAATAAAAATGGTAATAGAGCATTTGAATAAGCGAGGTCAAGGATTCTCTTAGAAAAATGTTGAACACTGGAAATGTTTCAATCACTGTCAGTCTAATCCTACACTTTAATGCCTCGTTTTTATAATGTCACAATATTCTATTATTTTTGTAACGTCTTTTAAATAATTATAATATTAAAAAAGTAAAATAAATGACCGCTGCATACAGATATGTCATTGCCTTGATGACTCCCCAAATAAAAATAATAAACCTTTTTATTATTGCGCAAATGAAATTCAGTTTACAGTCTAAGGGTTGCCAACCAATTTCTGAGATGACTGTACGACAACTTTTAATACATATCTCAAGTTGATGACGGTAATAATCGCCACTATTTATTTGATAGTGTAGTCGGCAATTATCCCGGATGTTTCACCACCTAAGATAAGGCTTGTACCACATGGTCTGGGCTACTTTTATCCTAAGCACATTACGGGTAATAAAGCACAACTTATCTGCATAATGTTATGCAAAAACTTTGCTTTCCTGATATACAAGATCAGATAAGACCAAGTGGTCTACTTTCAGCAGATTTATTAAAGACTCTTTCTCTCGATTGATTCTTGGTGAGCTATTACAAGACAACACTAGAGAAAAAACACACTGTAGTTCTGGACTTTAGAAATAAATTTGGCCTTATTTTCACAACTACTGCAAAAAAACAGGAGAGCTAAAAAAGTCACATTGAGCAATTCATCATATTGTTGAATACCAGCTGATCTACTTTAAACTTTTTAGTGGTACCGTCAAAACTTTCTACGACCAGAAAAAGCTGGCTAAACCATCGCCACAAAAAGCTAATCGCAGCTCTAGATATCCAATGCCTTCGTTACTTAATTAAGTAAATTAAATACAATTTCTCACAGCCCTATGCAATGCTAGCAAAAAACATACCTACACTGTGGGAATGCACATCGTAAAAATCTTTTTGCTACATTGGACGATGTTTAAACCCACCGGACATGCGTGGAAATAACATGGATGGAACTTGGTGATGCTTAACTTTGAGATTATATCGATAAAAGTATATCGACAATGCGGCCTATTTAGCTTAAAATATGTATTGGCTTGTTGTCTATCGATAGTGATGTGCTTTTATGGCCGTATTACGTTTTGTTGTATTTACGCAACTGAATATCATTGCACAGTTTTCCAGTGACTAATTTCCTAGAAAGCAAGAATACTTTTGTAACTGTTTGAATATTGAATTGCAGAAGTCTGAAGTCAATACTAAGGGAAAAACTATGTGTAGCAGAATGTCACAAAGTACACCTAGACTTGAAACAAATGTTTGCAGATCACACAAATGTTTGTCTATGGTCGTGGGAATCTATCTATCAGATAATAACTTCCTTTTTAGCCTAGCGGCCGAAACAGCCCCTGCTACCCTCAAGGTACTGGTTTCAATTACCTGGTCTAGAAATGTTATTGGGGTTTTCTATGAAATTCTCAGTAGCAACTGGGAGTTTGGATTGCGGGCGGGGGCCCGCACTTTATTACTCAGAACCTAAACACGCCGAACTGTGAGTGTATATTAATTTAACCCTTAATTCGGACGTGATGGTATAAGTACAAGGTGGAGGGGACATCGACGCACAAATATCGTGACAAGGCTACACTCAAGGTCAAAAATAAAATGACTTAGGTCATTCATGTAGAAAATGATCGATTATTACAGATATTTACATTTTTGAGCGCGCAGTGCATTGCTAAAAACGCGATCATAACGCTCCGCAGTGAATGTGATCGCATCTTCTTCTTTAGGTGCCTCTCCACTACCGAAGATCGGCAGTCATCCTTTTAAATTCTTTCTTGTTCAGTTCAGCATGCGCGATCCGAAATAAATGTAACAATGTTATTTTTATTATAAGATTCGGGTAGATAGAAATAATGATATTTTACACGTTCAAGTAAAAAAAACTGCAGAAAATATTGAAAAATTGATGAAAAAAGTTACGAAAAATTTCAACGCAGGGGGATCCTGAATCATGTACTGATGTCATGGTATTCGGATGTGCGTCGATGTCCCTTCCACCTTGTATATGTACGTACGTATGTGTGTATATAATAAGGAGACACAAGGGCCTCGGAAATGACGGCAACAGAGAACTTAATATCTGTTATGATAGGATACCGTTACACCATAAAACGTTTAAGAGCCACTAAAAATGAATCCTCTTTTGTTTTCCTGACATTAAACAGCATTAACTAGCTAGCTGGAAGACAAATATTACGTCATAATTTAAAAGTACTTCATTATATAGCCTTGGCTTTGGCCATATTGTTGCACTACCAAACAACTCGTATGACAATCAGTATTGGTTTAGAAATTTATTTTCATTTAAGACACAGTCACTTACATGAAAACATTATTAAGATACCAAATTATAGGGTTGTCGTTCTTACTCTTGTAACGCATTCGTTCTTTTTCGATTATATGTTGAGCAAGTTTTACTTTGAATACGTTAAAAGAGTTTACATTTTTTATTGTTGAGGGTAGTTTGTTGAACAGCTGTGCGCCTTCGTAAGTTAACATTGTCTTACCGTAGTTTGTTCTTATTTTGGGTATATATATATATATATATATATATATATTGTATATGTATATATATTTTATTTGAGTTACAGTGTACAAATTCCTTGACAATAATTTCCCAAGTTGCCATTAAGGAATTAAATACTACAATAATACAACTAAGCCAAACACTAAAAATGATACTGGACATCAGAAACCGAAAGCCAAGGCGTCTAGTTTTAAAATTATAAAAAAAAACAAGATCATGATCGTTGGAATAGCAGCAAGATATTAAATAATAAATTGACTATTGAGAATTCAATTTTTTTATTCTGTATACAGGAATGTACTGGCTACAATATTCTGTTGACGTTAATAAACGCAATTTAATTTTTTTATTACTTAATTAACAACAAAAAGACAACATCGGCAACAAATTTAAAAATTAAATATTTTTAATAAATCGATTCTCATTCATGATATTGTTATCTAGACTGATAATCTTGCTATTGATACTCTTTTAAAATAAAAACTCGAAGCGGTATCAGAAAATATAATATACTAAGTAAATTAATGAGTCAATCCACGCGCGATCGATCAACGACGCTCAGGGCCCGATGCTTTATAAAAAAAAGTAGAAAATCCTTTTATTAACATCAATAAAGTGTTGAATATTCATTGAGATGGAACTGCGTTTAATTACTACAAAGTATCTTTCGTGTGGAGGTTGACAATCTCGCAATCAGTGATGGACGCGATAGAAAATGACCATTGACGTGACTGACATAATAGGCAGAGTGAGAAAATCTTTGCCTCGAAGTGTCTTAAAAATTTACTATAAGTAATTAATTACTCCAGATTTAGGACCTGTTTTACAGCCTCCTAGTAAGTTCCTGTTTAATTTTATTTAGCAGATAATTTTACTATCCGTAACTGGCTTACTGCCGAATAAATGGAACAAAATTTGTAGAAATTATCTGATAAATAATTTTACGTGAACTTATCAGTAAGCAATGAAACAGGCATTTTTGAAGTAAAATAGTTTTGATTTTTGAATATTCGAATTCTTACACATTTTGTATACAAAAGTACCTGACAAGGCAATGTATTCAGCGTCAGGCAATCAATTTTAGCAACTCCAGGTAGAAAAGAAAAATTCCTACTGGTGCACAGGCCAATTTATTATCCTTTGATTATTATTACGCTATTAATAGCGAGTGATAATGGAGACCCGCATTTAATAAAAGGTCAGAAATAATTACATTGTGCGAAATTATTATTCATGTATAGGTAATTTTGTCAGATTATAATTAAGTATTTTAAAAGTAACTTTTTAACCGAAGAAACAAAACGGAGGAAGTTTTCAATTCGAAGTTTTATGAATTTTTCTGTATTTTGGAAGTTTGGAAGTTTTCTGTATTTTGGAAGTTTGGAAGTTTTCTGTATTTAAGCCAAGCTTGTATGACTGTATTTAACCACCTTAAACCAAGCTTCTCGTGCGTATTCCGATGGATAAAATTAACAATGACAAACACAACAAAAAAGCCATCAGCTCTTTTTAAGTTATTTTACATAATTATCTTTCATACATGCAGCAATTGTTTTTTTTTTATATTTAGAAGTCGGCAAACGTAAATTCAAGGCAACTGGTTATCGCCACCCATGGAAACCACCGACCAAATTAATAAAAAAAAGCCATATTAATAGTAATTTTATAAAATCATTTATTATAATTCTGTTCTTATTATAAAATAAAGATTTCTGATACCCAACACAAGGTGGCCGGTATCGTAATACGCTATACGACTTTTATTTTGTATTTTCAGTTATTATGGCTTATAAGGAATCTAGTATCAGAATAAAACAGAACTTTAATGTATACACAGTTTTATATTTATGAGTCTCCTATAAACATACTATGTTTATGGGAGACTCATAAAAATATCAATTGATAAAAACTAAGCGGCTACTCCATAACATCACGCTTGTATCGCCGGGGATGAACAGCAGTGTACAGTTCTCGCCAAACTTATTGTCCGGGCTGAAGTTGGCACGAGCTAACTTTAACCCGGCTTTAAAAATCGGAGAAAGAAAAAATATTGGGTTGTAACAAGACAAGCTCAAGTCGTAGGCTATCGTTTTAAATCATTTTAATCCAATATTTTTCTTTCTCCGATTTTTACGGACGGGTTAAAGTTAGCTCGAGCCAACTTCAACCCGGACAATAAGTTTGGCGCGAACTGTAGCTTACGTACACACAGTTACTGAGCCCCAAGTTACAAGCTATGCTTAGTTTGGGGTTCGCCGCTACTCGTGTCCACTGTTATTATTTTTTCTGGCAATAAACAAATTGTATTTGTATTTTGTATTAGTTAGCATGTATGGTTTTAGGTCGCACATAATATGGGGGACCTACATTAAAAAAAGTCTTTCGGAATTAAACCCTTCGAGCAAAATATTCATTGCGGTGCTGTGTAAAAATAAAAATAAAATGTCCCAAGATATTTATTATTATTATTATATTTCTTTTTACGATTTTTGTTCTTATAAATAAATTATATATATTTGTACCTATTGTTTTTTACAAGATGAGGCGTCAGAGGAATTCTGGCAGCATCAACCTTCGTTCTCAATTACAATTTTTCCACATAATTTAAAATGCATTTAAATGGTATTTTCATTAAGATCGACGGGAGACATCAAGGACGGTTTAATGCATGATTTTACGATGTAAAGCCTGGGTCGTAATGTAAGCGGGGATACAAGAAAACGATTTCAACGTTCATTTAACTCGAGATAATAATTATAGGACTGCATTTCACATATTCATAATAAACCTGATATCAATATAAGTTATAAAGTTACACAGTAAAATGCAGTTTATTTAATAGTAAAGATAATGCTAATAAAAAAATACTTTTTTATTGCAACATCGACGAAATGTCATTTTTAAAATCCATAGACTATTTATTTCCATTTATCAAATTATCAAAACTGAATCCGTTTAATTCCGTTTCAATACGAATAACTTATTCTTCTCCGCTCACAGTAAAGCTAGCCCCTTATATTCAAAGATTGATTTTTAATTAAAAAAATAATTACCCCATTTTCACAAGGCTATAAACCGTCATAATAGGTATTACACGTACCAGCATTTATAATATCCTTTTCCGTGAACTGGCCAGAAACCACAATCAACTGTTGAATATCGTCTTAATTTGTTGTTTCTTCAAAAAACCATTTCAGATTTTGCTCTACTTACATTATAAATCCCTATATGTGCTTGTAATCTTCTTCTGAAGAATAAATTGAATTCTTTATCTTGCGAGCATGCAATGTCTTGTAAATTTAGAAATGATATTTCATAACTTGCTTATTAACATCAATTAAAACAAATATTCGCAATAAACCTCAAAGATAAATTCGCACGAAACGTCGATGATTCAGCGTAATAATTACATAACTCATCGCGTGTCAGTAAAAAATATACTATTAATGCATTTTATAAAGCAATAAACGTCTCACAATTAGCGAAACGTAAATCACGTGTGCACGCATTAATCGTTTTTCCGTAGTTATTTTAACATAACGGTAAAAAAACGGTTTTCATGCAACGCTGTTACGTTCGGATGCGTTTGCGTGATTGCACATCACAACACTATGGTTGCTGATATCGAAAGAGAAAAGAGAAAGTTGCGTAATAATTTACGTGATTGCCTTAATTTAAGTAGGTAATAAAAATGATAATCAAGAAAATGGTAAACTATAATAGAATCATTTTAATAGGTAATTGTCATTAAAGCTGAGCTTGATAGTACAGCCAAATCCGTTTTGTTTTTGACATTACAGTTGCTACTTAAAAAGAAAACGAAATAGGAAACAATTAGGTACCATTTTGTCATGTTTTTACAACAATAAAAATGTATAGCGATTTATGATTGTTATCATTTTATGATTTTACGATTATTTATGATTTTACTCATCTATAAATCCGTGCTTTTTAGCAACTTCATTCAATAAAAGAACCGTCAAAACTATTTTTTTTTTAAATTTAAATCAAAGAACTGTCAAAACTATTTTTTCAAACAACGATATTGTTCCATTCTGCCAATGCAAATACTAGGTATCGTTTCAATTCGACTTCAAGTCTTTCATTTACAAGTTTGGCGTAATAAATTAATCCTGTTACATAATTAGCGGTCTCGCGTGACTGTGAACCATAAGAGAACTTGTCCTCGAGTGTTTAGCAACTATTTAAGTTTTACCTCTCTGATTTATTGAGAGGCACTTAGTTTTATTACAGACTGAATATAGATAAAATTTATCGCGATTAGATATGGTCGTGTAATTTTAATTTTATGTGCACTTCTGTGTCTTCAATAAAATCTTGTTCCAATATTTAATTAAGCAAATTTTTTTAGGAAAAAATATTTTTTTGTATATGTGTTATTGTACAAAGCAAAAACAAGTAAGCAAACTAAGCAGTGATTAAAAATAAAACGCAAAAACTACACAGGCCATCGACAGATACTTAAAGGATAAAACATAAAAACATTTACAAACATTACATACTAATAATCCTATTAAAACAGTACATTAGTGAGGTACTGAACAAAAATGTCGATACGCTCCTGATGCGCCTACGCACGCAATCAAGCGGTAACCATGGCAACGCGTACCGGAATCCAATATGGCCGCCCCGTCTTATCAGGTTATTGGAGGCTCGCTCAGTCCCGCTACTGAAATATGTAGGGAGTAATGTAATAACAGACGTATAAGGTAATCCGTGCGTTTGTAATCAATTTCACATAAAATCTAATGAAAAATCTTAGGTGATTCAAATACTTGTACGGAGGCTTCGAATAACTGAACCTACTTTTTCTTTTTTTTCAGAGCTAATCGACAATAGAGAGAGAGAGAGAGAAAAAGATCATATAAGTTTAAGGTAGTATGTACCTACTCTATCTCTGCTTCAAAAAGCTTGGATTACAAAATAACCCACGTGTCAACTAGCAAAAAAATGTAGACAATGTACAATCTTATGTATATTTAGGTCCCCTGCCATGTAATAGGGGGCGAGCCTATTGCCAGTATTTATTTATTTAAAAACTTTATGCACAATTGGTACACAGGTGGTCTTAATGCCATTAGGCATTTTATTTGGCCAGTATTCGGTCACAAACTTCGAGCTGCTACTGTAATTTTCATAAATAATCTAACCTAACCTAAATTAAAAATTAAAAAAACCCTCCGACACGAAAAAATAACATGAAAAAATAATAACGTAATTTATCATTTTTGGTGGCGGTCATCTTGGATTTGAAATTTTTCATAGTTAAGCCCTTTCATTTGATACCCAAATTGAGGAAGGTTTAAAAAAACATCTCATCCGCTATTTTGGAGCGGCGGCCATCTTGGACCGATTTTCATCAAACATACATATACATATAGCCACAGACAGACAGACAGACACACACACACACGCACACAGACACGTCCAACTTATAACACCCCGTCGTTTTTGCGTCGGGGGTTAAAAAGAATTCAAAAACTGCTCGATCTGCGGATCGAAACCTCAGCACCTCTAGCGTAGCAGCCACTCTTACAACAACTACCTATACGACAATGGCAGTTTTTTGGAAAAATATATAAATTAGTTAGACGGTCAGAGCTTTTTTATAGAGGGATGATGGTCCCCACAATTCTCTCATTCATAATATATTTTTACTACTAGATATTTTTAAATATATTTTCAATAGGTCAGGTTCGTAGTACTCGCAACCGTTGTAAGAAGTAATACCTATGGTAAAGGTGTGAGTGTACATATGTATTCATTACATAAAACTTTATGTTTACAATTGGTAAAACGGTAAACTTTAAAAAAAAAAAAAGAAAACACCGACGCTACTGAGTGTCCCTCTAATGTGGGCTACTTACAAGACTATTCTTGACTTGTCATGTCATTAAAAGTTTCCAAAGATGCTGGGAATGTAATACCATCGAGGTTACGCTACGCCATTATAATAAGTAGACTATTAAAATAATTAAATATGACCTCTCAAATTATCTAGATAATTTGCGGGAGCTAAAAGCAATGTTTCACAATGAGTATTTCTATACGTAGGTATTTAAACCTACACAGCTATTAAATATATTTTGTTGATCTATTACGTTATCACTTACAAATGATTACAAGTAATTTTTATGTTGGACTTTAAAGTAGATTGTTAGATAATTATTATTTTTCAAGTAAGGTCATACAATTTTAATAGCAGAAGATACATGTAATAGTTGTAATAGGTATTATTATACTAACTACAGTAAGATACAAAACAAAAAATAAACTTAGAGATTTAAAAGTATTTTTAGATGACAGTGAATGAGTGAAATCTCTTTTCCCGCCAAATCAAAACTGACAGTTAACAAACTATTTTTAATCTACATTTATACCCAAAGAGAGAAAGTATCTTTTTAATCGAGCAAAGGCAACCAGAGTCTAAGTTCATTTGTCTGCCTTTTAGCGGCACTTAACCTCTATTAAAAACGAAACATATAGAAGTTTATGTGAATAACCAAATAACAATCGGGCGAGTCGTGAGCTCGTGACGCCAAGAGGCAGGTGACGAAAAACCTTACAATTCAATTGTGCATTCGGTATTTAGAATTCATAGACTAACATCTGATATGGAATTGAATTGTTATAGTCTGTGGCGCAATGCTCGTTATAGTTTTGTTTAATTTTACGTTTAATTGGTCTGAATATTGATGAATCTAGGTACTGAATATTGTTATTTCTGCTAACATGCATACGTTTTACCTATAAATGGATTTCGTTATTCGACAGTTTACGCAAAAACACAAAAGTACTAGCTTTCCGCCAGCGGCTTCGCCCGCGTGGTCTGAGTAATTCTCATAACTTTCATCCCCTATTTCAATCTCTTACAGCCCTGTTTTCGCATTAAAGAGTAGCCTATGTCCTGTATCAGGCTCTAGACTATCTCTGTACCAAATTATATGTAAATCGGTTCAGAAGTTTTGGCGTGCAAGCGCGACAGACAGAGTTACTTTTGCATTTAGGATATTAGTAAGGATTTTCCCAACGATTACTTTACTCTCAGTCTCAATGGGTCCTATTTCACCTGACCTATTTAATGTGATGTTACATTAGGATAGTTTCTAGCTTCGTTAAGGGTAAGTTTACAGTTTGTACGAGTACCTATCTGAGTCTTATTAGTTTTTTTATATAATGCAATATTGGTATACCTAATTATTGCCATACTACATAACTTAACACATAGATTTCACAACGAAGTCACGTAAGTCGTTACAATTTATTGCTTTGTTATAGCTAATTTTACAACTTGAAATTCTACGTTCTCATATTATATTGTTTATTACAATTTCTCGATATTAAACCTCTTTTCATGTAACGGTGAATTCGAAAATGGAAACGCTATTTCATAGAAACACGTGCGAATGCGTAGTTTGCGAATCGCTCATTGGCGGGAGCCGCGGGCTCGGCTTGCTCTGAACTGTTTAATTTTCAATTTAGATCGCAATTTGCGATGCCGCTCGCCGCACGCCCAAACTGGCATCACTCCACACGATAGATTTATGTACAGCCACTTATAAATATACGTGGAATATATTAAAAGAAATTAACTCGTGTAAGTTACGAGCCAGGCCGAGTTTTCAAGATAAGAGTTAATGAAAATTGAGTTTTTTTTCTCGACAAATTCGTCAAGTGCGGGTGTGGCCAACTGCGATAAGCGGAATTGATCTGTCCGCTGTAACTAATTGGT
The DNA here is from genome assembly GCA_946251955.1 of Acronicta psi. Taxonomy (NCBI): domain Eukaryota; kingdom Metazoa; phylum Arthropoda; class Insecta; order Lepidoptera; family Noctuidae; genus Acronicta; species Acronicta psi. Next base: position 13,047,210 of record OX276475.1, on the reverse strand, counting down.
ATAAAGTTTGCGCAGTACACTTGTTTATTGTTCAAGTATTTTTTCGACAGGTATTTTATCGAGCACAGTATTCCCCTCGGTATTTTTATAAGATAACGTCATTTTATTCATATTATAAATAGCGGAAACCTGTGTGACTTCATGACACTCGAATTAAATAAATCTTTAAGTGCGTATAAACTTAAACTTCCAGCCTACGCACTAAACACAGCAGAAGTTTTAAAGTAACATAATACACGGAAATAGAGAAGTAATACTTAATGCAATTCTACTATTTTATGGCCAGTTAAGTACGCTAAATGGCTTGTTAACACAGAAAACGTAATATAAAACTGTCGGCAAGACATTAATGTTGAAAAATGTGATGCGTATGAAAGAATCTGTTTTTAAGCTCACAAACTTGAATGGACGCATTATATGTCATATTATTTTCTTTAACGGGACACGTAGAGGTTACCTTATTTGGCCTTTTGTTTGATTTTGCTTTGGCTATAACAGTCTGACATTTCTGAACGAATATGGAGTGATTGTCTTCTAAATAATCACTGGAAATAATTGTATAAATCCTGCAAGCCTACTAAATTAGATGTATTCACATCATTACTAAGGCTAATATTCAGAGACGACGCCAAGCGTAAAGTAAGGCTTCCGTATGTCAAAAATTTGTATGACAATTTGACATACGGAAGCCTAAGTTCATGCTTAGTTTCCTCTCTGAATATCAGTCTAAAAAGGCGTAACTCAAGTGTCATCTGAAGGATTTGTATAATATTTAAGATTTTGAAGACCCACAAAAATAACGCAAATGACCGTGACGCATAGAGCAAGTTTAGTGATGGCCAGTGCAGGTTTTTAATCGGTATAAGTACGACATACCTTGCCGCCTCCTCAGGTGGTTCCACCTTTTCTAGAGTCCAGAGGACTTTCCACACCTTCAAAAATAAGGTAATGTAATAGAATCTTGTGTCTCCTATCTGTTAATACTTTAACCGATTAAATAACGATTGTATCAGATATTGTGTACCTTATAACACTACTCAGAACTAGCTTTCCAATTACATTCCATCCAATACGTGGATATTCAAAATTTCAAAACGAACAATCCTACGTTGAAGTTATCGACACATTACTAAAATAAGCAATAATTTTCCAATGAAAACGGTCTCAAATAGGCTCTAATATATGACTGTATGTCCCATTTGAGCATATATGGGATGGTAATAGCAAATCTTATGGAATAATCATCTGCCGTATACCTTTGGCATTTTGCGAATAATGCTAGCACCGTAGTTTAGGTCTGGCAAATTGCCATAGAACGCAAATTAGACTTTCACTGTACGAATTTGTGTACGTATCTTGTTTTAGGATGGTTGGTATAGAGCTGCTACTTAGACTATGGACTTAGGTAAAAATGTAGTTAACATCGTGTAAAATTTCCTTCGATGTAAATGGTAGTATTTATCACGCTCGAATTGACAAATTGCCACTAAAACGATATAACTCAGACACTACACCATTAGATCTGTGGGTCGAAGAATAAAAATCTTGGAAAATGGAAGGGACGGTTTTTAGGATAAGATACGATATTTCGCACAAAAAAAAATGCCCAAGTAAAAGTACATCTACTCGTATACTAATATTATAAAGAGCAAAGATTTGATTGCTTGGTTGTATGTTTGTTTTTATTGAATAGGCTCCGAAACTACTGATCCGATTTGAAAAAAATCTTTCAGTGTCAGATAGCCCATTTATCGGGGAAGGCTATAGGCTATATATCATCACGCTACGACTAATAAGAGTGGAGTAGTGGTATAAAATGTTGGAAAAACGGGGGAAAAAATTATAAGACAATGCGGGTGAAGCCGTTGGCGGAAAGCTAGTCAATGATATAATTCATTGCTTCAGAGTTCAGAGATTTCGTAAGTCCGCTTGCTATTAAACTGATTATACTTTATGATGGCATGCATGACTACACATTGGCATCGTGTTTCCGTGTAAACTAGTATAACTGATGGTAACTGTATCTCTCACACTTTCCTCTACTTAGGACGCGCTTTCTCAAGCTTATCCATTATTATCTTTATTAGATTAACGAATAATTATAATTCATAGGTACTGATTTCTGACACTTACGCGAATACTAGACATTGAAATAAAAGTACTTTTTACGGATTTTATCGCGTTATATTGATTGATGATTATAATTCATTTAACAATGTAAATAACTGAATATACATTCTTCGTACACGTTTTAAAAAAAAACTATTTTATCTTTTTGTATTTTTTAAGCATTTTCCATTCTAAGATTACAAGTTATTTTTAATGAAGGAAAGAATCGGCTAGCGGGCAAAAATTATTTTAATTATAAATTCAGCTTAAAGATTTTGAAGTCAAAAAATACTTAATATAATTTTTACAAAAAAAATTGTCGTCTAAGCATTAAAGCCACGTATTATTTATGGTACCTATTCGAACTTACAATTCAATAAAAAAAATTAAGAAAATAGGGCTGTTCGTTTTTCACGAAAAAAGAACGTTTAAAAAATATTCTAATAAAGAGCACATTTTTACGATGCATTACCGTCAAAAGTGACATAACATAACCATCTGTTAATTTACGATTTAAAAGTTATTCGAATTGAAAATATTTTATTAACATAATCTGAATTCAATGTAGAAAATAAATAAGTGTTGCAAGATAATAAAATTGAAAAATAATGTGATGAAAAGGTTTAAGAGGATTATATCATTGTATTGATATATTGAACAATTTAATATACCTAAGTTATATTAAATATACATCGTTGAATTCAGACATGCCACAGTGAACGTAATAAATACATAATTGTATGTAAATAACAATTCATAGGTGATAACTGGGAGCACAAACAACTAATACCAAAAAGATAACTTCGAGTAGATCAAAAGAAAAAAGTTAAATGTTTTAAAAAAACAGGACCCTCAGGAAAATTGTATATGCACGCAATATAATTTAAATCAAAGTAGGCTTTACACATGTAGATGAAATTAAGAGATCGAATGAAGCTGTTCTCAAACTTATTGACAGTGCACCACTAGGAACCCAACATGTCTTTAATATGGTAATGCTGTATGTAACTCAAGCTGTAATAAATGGGGAGTAATTGCCAACAGCTTTGCATATTACTAATGAGGAAAGAGCTGTATACACTGAACATGCCTACGCCTTTAGCGATGACGGCAAATGTCTTTCATCTGTAGGTGACACACATTTGCTTTATGGTATAATACCGCATAGTGTGCATGATGCGGAGCTATAAACTACTTCGAAGAATATTATTTGAAACGATACTTTTCATTCCTACAATGATTCGCACGATGTAAGTACTAAAATATACCAGCTTGAAATTTATGCAGGGTTATACATAATTATAATTACAGGGTACGTATGTTACAATGATCTGTTTACTATACTATATTGTGTACGAGTGTAATATTGTATACGTGACTTCTTGATGCTGTCCTAATTCTTCTAATAGAATCATGATTATATTAAGAACGCTGATCTGTGTAGCGTCTCCCTTTTATTATTAACAGATAAATTCTGGTCACGGAAAGGAGAAAATAAATAAAGGACTCACCTTTAAAATGCAGCTGCCAACAGCTTCACTCTCGGACACGGTGACGTTGTAGAAGGACTGGTCGAAGATTGGCTCATTATCATTCACATCAAGCACTGTCACTATCAACGTTGCGGTCGACGACAAGGGAGGGTTGCCACGATCTTGCGCCACCACCGTCAGTCGCGGCATAGGGTTCGTCTCGCAATCCACGCGAGCTCGCGTAGTCACCAACCCTGATCGCTCATCAATCGCAAACCAATCTGACTGCGGAGTCGGCAGTAAAGAATAACGAATTTCGGAGTTTTCTCCTTCGTCAGCGTCAGCAGCTGATACTTGTACCACTGGTGTACCAGGAGCTGCCGCTTCAGGAACACTCGCTTTATACTCCGATTCGAGAAACGCGGGTGCATTATCATTCACATCAGTCACTTTTAGACTGATGATCCTCGATGCATGTAAAGGAGGTGACCCCTTGTCAGTTGCTACCACATTCAATGTGTAAGACGAACGAGCTTCACGATCCAATGGTAACGCAACTACTACCAAGTAAATTATGTTATCGTGAGTCCGCAAATCAAAATGCCCATCCCCGCCGCTCAACGTAACGTTCACGTTCGCGTATTCGGTTTTGGAATCTGGGTCGTGTACCGATATTCTAGCCACGAACTCATCTAGTTGCGCTGACTCTGAGATTTTTGGTGTAGCATCATCACTTAGAAATATAACATCAATGGTAGGCTGGTTGTCATTTACATCAGTAACCCTTATCGACACAAAAGCCGTGGTTTCCAAAGGCTGGGCACCTTTATCTCTTGCAACGACGACAAGTTCATGTAATTCCTTAGTTTCAAAATCTAACGCTTTATTTACAGTAATATCACCAGTTTCTGGGTCAATTTTAAACATATTTTCTTTATCACTCTGTCTTCTGTTTATCGAATATTCGATCAAACCGTTTTCACCAGAGTCTAAGTCGGTCGCAGACACTTTTAGAACAGGAGTGCCTACAGTCGCGTTTTCCGGAATAGTCGCAGAATAAACACTTTCAGCAAACACAGGAGGATTATCATTAACGTCTAAAATAGTAATATTTACAGTCATAGTCCCTCTGAGCGGTGGAGTACCACCATCTAACGCTTCTATAACTAACTGATAATGGTCAGTTGTCTCCCTGTCGAGGAAGCCATTAATTTGTAGGTCCAAATAAAGAACCCCATCTCTTTCCCTATGGGAAGACAATCTGAACGCATTATCAGTGTTCCCAGATACAATGTTGTATCTTTGCGTGTTGAATGCTCCTAAATCCTGGTCTTTAGCCGGGTTTAGTTTTCTTTTGACGTCTCTGGGAGTGTTCTCAGAGAATTCAACGTTCATGACAGGGGTAGGAAATGTAGGTGCGTTATCATTTTCATCCAGTACTCTGACAACTACGCGAATGTTATCGCCACTTGCGGGGATTGCGACTAGAGCGTAATGGTCTCTGTTCTCTCTATCTAGAGGACCTCGGGTTCTGATTTCTCCTGTGTGGGGATCTATTCTTAGGTCGTCGTTGACGGCGCTGCCTGGGACGGGGACGATGGTGTATGGTGGGGCTGCATCGGGCAGTTCGTCTCCGAGGTGTCCGACGAGGGTGCCGGCGCGTGCGTTCTCTCTGACGGTGAACTCCCGCACATGCTCCGCCGCCGCGGACGCGACCAGCAGGCAGGTGATCACGCGCAACATCGCGCGTTCTTATCACTCACCGCACACACATTGTCACTCACACCTGCAACAGAGAATACACTATTAAAATACTGAAAAAAAACGCATCTGTCGTATGTTCATGGAACAGATGTAATTTCTAACAGGTAATGGAGTAAGTGTTATTACATCGACTCATAGCTTGACGTCCTAGTGACAACCTGTCTCCACTTAATAACATTTATCAACTTTCCAACCTGATATGGTATCTAAGCCAGACGAGCTTTTAATTAGGACTTTACAACTAATTAAAACTGCTTAGAAATGCTCAAGTGCGTATAGTTCTGTACTAAAAATAAGGAAAGAAAGAAAGAAATAATATTATCTCTTAACATCTTCCCATGCAATTAGGTCCTAAAATTCGAATGAAGGAAATGTGGCGACAGTAGCGTTACTAACGTTATAAAGAAGATACATCCTATCTTTTTATTTGACACCATCTTACTGAAGGTAAGAACTGTCAAAATTTATTTTTCATTATTAAATATTTATTGAAACTATAAAAATCGTACATAAACTAGTGGACTTAATGCGGGATTTCGTAGTCTCAGTCAATCTTTAGGTCAAATAGATATTTTTTTATCAATTAAATACTGTAGCAGAGTCTAATTCTTATGGCGATTCCATTGCATATATAATTTATAGTCAGTAAATATTAATAATAATAATAAATATCTTGGGACATTTTTTACACAGCACCATCTAGTCCCAAACTAAGCATAGCTGGTACTATGGGTACTAGACAATGGATATAATACTTATATGCATTTTTTTTTGTAAATACATACTTTTAATATATATGAAACACCCAGACAAACACAAACACCTAAGTTCATCACATAAATGTTTGTGTCTTGTGGGAATCGAACCCACGACTTCGTGATCAGCAATCCGATACTCGAACCACTAGACCACAGACGTTGTCAGTTGTAGAAAAACCTTATTTCTTTTTCTCTGAGCACGGCAATCTACTTTACATTTTTTTTACATGGCAACATTTCACCATCGCTTAGAACTCCCGGTGTTATTTATCCGCTGAAGGAAAAATTCATGAATGATGTATACAAACACGAGATCCTATAATTATTATATATGTATATGCAGTCCCAACAAGTTTCCTTTTCTATAAGTTAGCATTTTGTTTTTGCAAGACTAGTTTACAAGACAGTATTCGTAATGATTTCATTTATGAATATTTATATATTTTATATCTAACTTCCCCGGCTGCGAATTTGTTGTAAATTGTACAAGTCGTCTCGAGGATTGGCGAGATTTACTTAGGTTTTTATACGCGGAACTTTTAATGTGGTGTTGGCAGGATTTAAGATAAGTGGATATCGAGATAAGGTGATTGATGAAACCTGATTTTTATTAGTTGAATGTAACTTTTTATATATTATTGAGCTAATGCAAGCTTCGAGTATATGTAAAATTATAATTGTACAAAATAAAATTAAGTAGTTATAATATTTAAGGAACTATAAACTTTATTCTGAGATGACTGTGTCCACTGGTGGGTTGTCATAAAAATATACACAATGCCTCGTTAGCCTAGTGGTTATAAGCGTGATTGCTACACTCGAGAGCCTGGGTTCGATTCCCACTATGCTTTTCTATATATTTTTTTTATTATATTCATTACATCAAAATCTCAGTAGTAGCTCGGAGTTTGGATTTATGCCCGTTTATTGGCAACAGTTACGCCCAATATTACATGGGACCTAAACATAAGACTTATCCTTCGGGGGAAAATAGGCGTCATAGTATGTTATATTTATGTTAAAACCTCTATACTTTGATGATCGTTAAAAAAGTTGTAGTCAAAAACAGTTATTACAATTTTACACTGATTGGTAATCAATATCAAGGTGCACAGTAATTAATTTCAATACTTGCAACACATTTAAATACGAATTCGATATATTTAAAATTAAAAAAATATATATTGACAACGACCTTACAAAAACCTGTTGCTTAATCCTCAGATCTAGATATTTTGTTTCAATTATAAGGCTAGGGACACACGAGTGTAATCTTCCTAACTGCAATTCGTAGGAATAAAGAGATTTTCAATCACCAGAATGATGTATGGAGAAAATATACAGTCAGGAGTATATTAGATACAGTCTACAGTATCCAATATATTCATATTTAAAAAACTGTAGCAAAATTTTAACATTTTTAATAAAAAAATCATACCCTTTTCCTCTTTTATTTAAAAAAAAAGAAAAGTACCTACTACAGAATAAAATTTTCAATTGTTTAATTTATACAGACGCTGCATTAATTGCGAGCGTCATACATTAAGTCTCCTGTCAAAGACAAAAAGTCATACAACTAAAAATCCGCATTAAATCTCTATGCCGGTTCAATGCGTCACGAATCGGCGATTTTACGACCATACAAAATGTTCAAAGACGAGCCCGGTTTAATATTGCATCTTCAATACTTGACCGTTGTTTTTGTATAGAAATGAGTGTAATCTGGTACCTACGTCTCAGAGGTATTGAAAATTTAATTATAATCATGATTGCATCCAAATATTTCCAAGTAGTTTCTCTGGTCCTCGCGTAATATCTTAAGTTACGATACATGTATTACATATTACATATTTTTACACTGTTTTTATTATATTTATTAGATAGGTCACGCCTAAATTTCGTGACTCCTCGACCTAGGACCTCTAATAAGTTAATTTAAAAAAATACTTATATCAAATCTTAATTTCTTCTGTCTTTCTATAATTTGATGATCAATTATTATTGTTTTTCGTGTTTCTTTACATGGATTTTTTTATCCATGTTAAAAATATTTCATATATAGTAATATACCCATTCAAAAACTCAATAGTTACCTATAGACTTTGTAGAAAACAACAAACGAATCAGTCACGTAAATCAAAGGCTCAGTTATTTATAATAACCAACAGTAATCCCTTAAATAAGGCCAGCTTAATTATGCGAGATGAATCATATTTTTAATCCGGCAGACAGACACCGACTAAAATCGCATGTGTGTTCCGAACCTAAAGATTATTTTACATTTTACGTTTTTTATATGACAAAACGAACTTAATTTCCACTTTATTGATACCATATAATTTTAAGATATAAACAGAATATGTATTTTTTGTATCATTTTGTTTTAAATTTTAATATGACTGATAGGTATCCTTTTAAACATTAAAACAAATAATAAATTACAAAATGTCAATTTAAATTGTTATGTCTAGACCTAATTAAAGTTTTAATGGCAGAATTAATTAATTTTAGTATGTAACTGACTATTAACATGAAGACGAAGACCACACAGATGAATACCTAGATAATTAGGTAGTTATATTAAATATAATTTTATCTGTATGCAGTTTTTTCAGATAAAGGGCAGACTATATTAATAAATAACTTGGTATTGACGTGTTCTATAAAAATGGACTTCTATTTATCTTCATTTCTATAAAAATGTACTTATAATCTTTCTTCACTTCTATAAACACATAACCCTCCTCCTTCGGCAGTCGGGTAAAAATGGACTTATAACAGCAAAATTTAACTGAGCGTGCCAAGGAGCGAATATCGGCATCCTTCCAATATTCTTTACCTGTGCGAAGTACCTGACTCCAGAGGTAAGATGGGACGCTTTTAACAAAGACAACACTTGCTCTTAGTAATAATACTATTTCAAGCAAAATTGTTTGTTTTGCCGCCCTTTTATCAGGTAATATGAAATGGTAAATTAATTTTGTTGAAGAGTATTTAAAATAAGATATAATAGTATATTGCGGTAGGAAAGGGGCTACTTTTCGAGTCAAAAAATTTATAGTAAACTGTCCTTTTTGCACTCGAATAAAACCACGAGCTACTACATTTTTTTTACACCAATGTAAAGCAGTCAATTATGACTAACACTTCATAATCATACCATCACGGCCGTGTTCCCAGTAGGAACCGTACTAATATACACCCAGAATTAGGTAGTATTTTAGGTCTCATTGTAATAGGAGGGGACGAGCCTATTGCCAGCTGGGCACAAAATCCAAACAGCGAGCATTATCAAAAACCCAAAATGAGAATTTCATAGAAAAAACATATTAACATTTTTTTGGCCTGAGACTCAAATCTAAAGCGTAGCCGTTGCTTTTATACATATACAGATATACATACAGATTATAATCCATATAGCCAATATTCTCAGTAGCAAAGGAGCTATATACTCGGAGTATGTACAGCTAATTTAAATTCAACGTAAAATGCATTAACAGTAATAAGATAGCCCATTCTTTACAAGGACAATAGCCTTATAGCCGCACCCAATTGACTTAAACTCGATCAGGATTATAATCAATACATGCTTCCTTTTGTCCCCGGATCGAAACAAGTTATTAAACTAAAAAAAAATAACTTAACAAATTGTTTAACATTCACATTCTTAACTTAAATAAAACTTTACTTCACAATAAAACTGTCAACGCATATTTGTAAGGTTGTCAGATATAAAATTGGATTTGTTTGACACTACTATTGTAACAGGGGCTAGACAATGTATTTTAGTTTGCCATAAAAATGTCTAATTTTAATATCAAAACACTCTCTTATGATACTTTCGACGCGCGACGCCATCTAGCACAAAGCCACAAAACATTGACTTGTAAAAATGTGTGAAAAGATTTATTTGAAGAAATACCGTTTCATTTCATTTTATTAATTTTTAAATAGGTACTTTTGCTCTAGTATACACCAACACAATCTTTAACCACACTTTAAATGAATAAAGAATCAAAAGTTTTAGCAACCCTAACATGTTTTTAATAATACAGCGTAATGTAATATATTTAAAGATTATGGGCAAATTATTATCTGTCCATAAAAAAATATTTTATTTTCTATAAGGCTTATCGATTTATCAACTTTCACTATGAATTCTGTATTACATTTTTATATGTAGAAGTTAATACAATGATGATGCATTGTAACCAACTTAAGGTTTAAAAGTTATGTTACATTACACAACATACCAAAAGTGTTATTCGACATTGCGTCTGTTCGCGACTTTTTGTCTGAACGGATTTTCATGGGGTTTCTACCAATGGACAGAATGATTATTATTTAAAAGGAAGGTAGTAATTATTATGTACATAAATAACATATTATTAGCAATCGTTCCCTATCCGTGTGACCGAAACGGCACACAAACGAACCTAATGTAATTAAAAAATCAATTTTCTTTAAATGTGTAAGTATAACATATATATTGTACTTATACTAGTATTAAAACCACATTACATCTAGTATCGCAATCCTGATCGCATCGCCTGCCGGCCGGCCGCGGATCGCTCGTAAAAACTAAGTTTTAATGCAGCGCAGGCTTCGAAATGTAGATGAGACTAACTCAGAGCATTTATCTTGAAACACGTTGAAGTACAGCCTAAATAGTTACTTTTTACTTTATTTTAAATGCAAATTAGAGCTATTCTTGTGTGAACTGACGATGTGTATGATGACTTCAATCTATCGTTACTAGGGCTTTGAGTTGAACATTGTTTTATTGTATAATTCATTGAGAAATAAAATGTCGGTGAAAAAATATCTTAAAAATAATTTTAATTTGATTATTTTAAAGATATAAGATAAAATTTGTACCATTTTTATCAACCAAAATTATAAGCCCCGAATCTCAACAGAAAAACGAGTGATTTCTAAACGAATTAGCGTCAAAAATGCTGCGCATGCGACGGGCGCGCGGCGGCGGACATCAAAAATTCCGAATTTCGGGCGTCAACACAAACTATGCCCGAATGAGTTATATCGAGCAGCGCGGGGCCGTGGGCAAAGCCAGGACGCGTCAATTTCAACTATGCGCTTTTTCAAAACGCGCGAAAAAGGATTTTTGAGACACCTCAAGTGCACTTTTTTGTGCGCATGTACTTATTTACTTGCTATTATGTTTTAATATGTATAATGTATTATTATTACAGTTCGCGCGGTATAAGTGGACTGAAGTTCACCATTTAGTTGCGCAATACACAATTTATAACCTAAACAATTTATTGCGCATTGAAACGGCGAACTTCAGTCCGGTCAAGTTATACCGCGAGTATATACCAAAAATATTTTTGTTTCTGTGTTTTATTTTGAAGATGAAAATATCTTTTGGCAATTTATAAATTTGTTGAAATTATGGCAGTTAATTCTTAGAGATTCATCAATCAGGACAAATGTAAATGGATAATTAGTAGGTACAGTATGTTTTGATGAAGCTCCGTTTGTTTCATTGCTTAGCAAAGCCCTATTCTTACACATTTTAAAATGAAAACTTATTTAAAATCTATAAAATTACATATTTTGAGTTAGCACTACTTTTCCCTAGAGTAAAAGTGCCACCTATCGAATTTGATAAATGGAATGATTGAATTGAAAACTGTTGTGTGATTTATGCAATGGCAGGAACAAGACTCTTCTAACCAATTTCATTTGAAAAGTGCAAACATTGAATATATCCGCGTCAAAACATAAAAGCCAAACAATGACCATGCGGCCATACATATTACATACATAAAAGAGTTAGTACGTCTTTGTATTCAGTATGATTATAATCGTGAGGCATGTATCAACACGCCCAGGGTACACCAGATGACTCTCACAAGCCATGCTATGTCATACCTTTTTGTTATTTAACTTGTTTGTTGTTATTTCAGCATATCATGTTGGAAGAGAACAGTTATTATATGAAAACCGCTGGACAGATGATCAAGAAAAGTTTAATAATATTGCACAGATAATGAGTAGGTAACAATAAATCTTAATCTTCATGACTATAGCTTTGTGTAATATGTTTATTAAAACTGCTTATATTAATGAAATAAGTATTTTATTTTAAGAATGTATGTCAGGTACAACCAAACACGGCATAGCCAAAGAGAAAGAATATAGATCTTGGTACCACAGACTAAAAGATACCACACTTTGTAAGGACATTTCTTCTTTCTTAAGAGGAAACTTTGAAAAGGTTTTTTAGGTCCCGACTCTTGTGCCAGTTTTTTCGTAGGGTGAAAGACTTTTTTAGGAGCTTTCCAGTTTCGTAGAAAAGCTTTTCACTGAAGTATTGTCATCTAGTCATTATCATCATAATTATTGGCCTGTGACAGTACACTTCGACACGAAGGCCTTTTAGACGCAGTTCACTTCGTGCTCATCCCGTCGGAGTGACAATTAAGGGTCCAACTTTCTGTCTAACTGTAAATCAACTACCTTTTAGAGCAGAATCTGTTTTATTATATCTTATACTCGTAAATAGGAAACACTTAATCGATAAACTAACATTTAATAGGAAGAGTCATTCTGTAACATTTTATGATTTTGTTAATGTTCTACTTATTTGTACAGCAATTAATGACACAATGATTCAGACTCGTCAAATGGTTCCATTTCTCACCATCACAGTTGACATACATTATCTTTACGGCGTTATTAAGCTGGGTGTAGGTAATAAGTCAAAATAAAGTAAGTAATAAACGTCCATAATTATAGGTACCTACACGATTTTTCAGTTAAAAGTGAAATAAATATAATCCTATTAAAACCTTTTTGGATTAATCGTTTCAGCAGTTTCTTTGGGTGGTAGGTTATTTCATTTTGTTTTTAGATCATAGTTTTAAGATTAATAAAATAATGTTGTAAGTAAAGCTCTTTTTACAACTAAACTAACTTTACTGCAAAAGATAATTTATTATTTAAAGCGAATTAGGAATTTCAAGAGAAGATTGGATAATAATTATTACACCAAAGTTCACTCCAATTTATTTTTACATAAATGGCTGTTTAATTGTGACATCTTAAATTCTTGACAGACCACTTGATCATGCAAGGATGAAAAAATTTACTATTTAGCATGTACTTTCTCGCAACTAATTAATGCGCATGCAAAAATTGCAGCATTTTTTTCAATTCTTATCCGGATCTTTGGATCTTTAGGTAGATAGGAGAATTAAAACTTTTCGAAGCCATAAACACAAGTAGGTATGTATATCAGAAAAACAAACAACATAACTTCTTAAACTCTTTCCTTCTAAAACTTAAAGTGTCATTATTGAAGTTAGGCCTTTTTTCTACAGTAACTCTAAAATTATCGGAATGTTGAATAATGTCATTTTTTTATTGCAATGTCATTGAATTTGTGGATAGTTAACGATTACTTTTAGATTTATGACGTTATTGAACTATAGAAATATTGTTTGTAATTAAAGTAATAAAGTGCTAAGCTTCATTAGTGCATAAAAACGTTTTGGTTGGCACCTTGTGCAAATTGTAATGAGTTATATCACTCGTATCGCCATATATTAGTCCGGCCTAACAAATGAGATGACTAGTGAAACGCAGACGACGCCGCGGGCATAATACTAGTTATGACTTATAACTTATAAGCAACTTTATAACGCGAACGCAACTTAAGCCTACGCTTATTTAGCTTAGCGTAACTTAGACCCAGCTTTCTAACTAAGTTACGATTGAGTTTTTTGTCTGTTTACAAGAAATTTATGTTGATAGAGACTTGTCTGAGACTAATAGAGACTCTATTTTAGATTTGTGATAGCAATCTCAATGTAACAAGTTGTAATAGAGTAAATGTGAACGCTGAAAGCTTTTATACTATTTTATCACGTTTGGAATCGTTTAAAATAGAGTTTGTACTAAAATATCCTTGCTGTAGAATAGAAATAACTGTATAAAATGTCATTAGCATTCTCTACAACAACTTATAGACCCGCTAGCCAGTTTAAAATATGTAGAGTCAGCTATTATCATGGTAGACACAACTTGAGATGTGATTTTTTACAATTTTATCGATTAACCCGTTTTAAGGATAGAGTTATGTCCTTAATTCCTACATAAAGCCTAGTATAAGCCAAAAGCTTTACCTCCAAAATCCTGCTGTCACACAAATTCACTGAAACATAACTGTGTTTTCCACTGTTTCACACAAAAAAGAATTTTATAACAAAATCTAACACTTCACTGCAATCCGGGATTCACTGATCAAAAATGTATCACAGAAAAACGTGTTTTTTAAAAGTTGCGTGGGGCGTGCGCGCGCGCAGCTGAGCTCTACGAAGGCTCTGATGGCACTGGCGGGGTCGCATTGGAGATGGGAGGGGGGGTCTCAGAAACAGGTTGCGCTCAACCGTTTTGAGCGCCAATTTCTACGTTCTTTAGTTCCGACGATTGATACTTTAAATGTTGATAGATGCTGGGACTGTACTTTGGGATATTTTAGGGTTTAGTGTAACTTTGAACTTTTTACACATTGAGCTCTCTGTCAATCAACCGTGAAATGAATACATCTATAATCTTTGGGCAACAGTAATTAACTGTACAATTTTCCTTATACTGATATCAATCAATATCGTTTACTTTAACATTTAAGCAAAAACTATACACAAATAACTTATATTGTATCCCATGACTACAACTAATAAAGACATTTTAGTACTTAAATGATTTTGTGTTCAAAAGATATTTTAGATAAAAATGTGTTTTGTTCATACAAACAATTTTATGCGCGAAGACCTGTAATTGGCTTCATGAAACTTAGTGCACTTTTTTATCTTGTTTATTGCATGCTGTTGGTCTTCACAAAGATTAAATAAATAAATAAATAAATAAATAAACATACCTAGATCATTTAAATCATTAACATAACATAACATACCTGCCTGTATTCTCTGAAGGATAAGGCAAAGGCACCCACAGTTGTACATATTCGTCTCTTATATAATTTCTACCAGATCTCGTATAATTCCTTAGAAAAACCCAACCTCACTTTGACACTTGGCCTAGGAATCAAACCCAAGACCTCGAGCGTAACAGTCGCGATTAAGACCACTAGGCTATCGAGGCAATATAAATATTTACCTTTCCAAAATTACGTAAAAACACTTTCAAATAATGTTCGATTTAAATGTTCTTCGTTGTGACGTTATTCCATTTAGCACTGCGTTGATGTCTTTGGTTCGCACAATACAAGCTTGTCTCATGTACCAGAAAAGTAAATGATGAAGGTTTTTAATGCATATTAATTAAACTTTTTATGAATAAACAATTTATTCACAAGTGCAAAAGTGTCACTTTTTGTTTTTAATTATAAATAATAATTTATGTCAATTGAGCCAATGCGTTGATGTCTTCAGTACGCGCGATTTAAGCTTCTTTGCGTACGCCGAAATTGTTTATTTTTTGTATTTTTAGCTGGAAGATGAGCCGTGATGACCACTGGACTGCCAAGTCAAAGGTCTCGAGTTCCAATCCAAGACCACTGACTTTTCAAAATCGTGTGCGTTAGTTATCACTCGCTTTAAGTGTGAGGGAAAACATCCTGAGGAAACCTGAATGCCTAAGAGATTTTTTCGACGGCGTGTGAAGTCTGCCAAACCATATTATCCTATAGTCCGCGTGGAACTAGTTGTCCACGCCTTAGGTAGGGAAGGGGGTGAGGCGGCGGGTTACTGTGAACAAAAGCAAGCGCCCCCGCCCCTCCGTCCTATCGCGCGCGGGCGACCCCGCCCCGCCGTCCCACCGCTCACATACCTAAGGCGCGGCCAACTACTTCCGCGCGGGCTATACCGTGGTGGACTATAGACTAATCCCTCTAATACTGAGAGGAGACCCGTGCCCAGCAGTGGGACAGTATATGGGTTAATGTTGATGCTGTTGGATGCAATTTTTCCCTAAATATTTTAAAGTTTTAGTGAATGAAAGATACGATCTCAGACTGGGTTCGAAATGTTCGAACCTGCGTCCCTTCGAAGTACACTTCAGTGGTCTTGGTAGCTTAGTTGACTAAAGCGTCCCGTGGACGTCTGGAGGGATACAGGGGTCCTAAATAAATTGCAATTTGACATTCGAAACGAATAGAAACAAAATGTAAATGTAACCGATCTGCAAGATTAAGCTACGCTTGCCGAGGTCAGTCTGTGGATGGGTCGAAGCACGGAGGTGTCTCGATGTGTTAAGAATGGTCTTCTTAACACATCGAGACCCCTCCGTGCCTCGGAGAGCACGTAAAAACCGTCGGTCCTGGTTGTCATACGACCATCTATGACAATCGTTAGTGTTAGTCAAAAGCCCAAAAAGTCTGACAACCATTCTATCCTTCGAATATCGGTATTGCCCAGAAATTGGGTTGCAGAGGTCTGATGGCAGTCACTTCGTGTAAAATACTGATATTCAGCCGCATCTGGTTAGACTGGAAGCCGACCCCAACATGGTTGGGAAAAAGGCTAGGAGGATGATGTATGGAAATGACATGAGTGACAGCCCGATTTGTCGAAAGCTTGTGTCATTTCATTTGACATCCGATTCGAATGTTAAAATGCACCTTATCTAGCCCCCCAGGTTCGTGCCCTGGGTGACACCGTATTTGATTTTCACAACAAATTGTAGGTATCTTTGTTAGACCGGATGTCAAAAACTCAAGAACCGGACACTGATCTCCGCGAGAATAATAAAAAAGCCTATTAAAGCTGTTATTAGGTTTACTGACTAGGTACGATGAACTATGTCAGCTGTTATTTGATTTTCGACCTTGTACACTTAGAAATAAGATTGAAATATCAATGATTGACGACAGTCCTAACAGCTTAACGGTTGACGAGCTCGCTTTCCATACACTGTGGTCTGGGTTCCAAATAATCATGGTACACATTAATGACTAAAGTTATAATATCTAGGTAGATTAGTAAGCCAAAGCGCCCAGTATACCTAACCTGAGGAGTCCTCCGGTTTGATATACCACTTAGGTAGCAAACAATCATACGGCCCACCTGATGGTAAGCGGTTACAGTGGCTTATAGACGCTTGCAACACCAGGGGTGAATACTGTAGTACCTCCTACCTTTTGCCGACAGCATAATATAGTTTTTTGTTGGTAACTCATTACTACTTATTAGCTCTGTGTTTGTCGGATGTGTGTCTGAATAAATGTATTTTTCTTTCTTTCTTTCTTCTCGACCTTCTTAACCATCACGCCCTTAATCCCCGAAGGATAGGCAGATGTTCAAATGTACACCCATATTTTGGTACGTTAGGTACCATATAATAGAAAATGAGCAAATAACCAATAACCGTGCGCAAATCCAAACTTGGAGTTGCTACTGAGAATTTCTTAAAAAAAACCGCATAACACAGCTTAACCCGGGAATCGAAACCAGGATCTTAACGCCTACAACCACGAGACTAGCGAGAGTTATAAAGTAGGTACCCGTACATATAAAAAAACCGTGAGAAGCTCTCTCAGAAATGCAGGTTTGGTCATGATGATTTTCTTCACCGTTCAACTGCCTCGTTTGCCTAAGTGCGACTGGACAACTCGAGGTCCTGGGTTCGATTCTTAGGTCGAGCAAAGAGTTTAGGTTGAATTGTTCTGTATGAACTATGGATGTACATTAATAAACCTCAGAATAGGCTCACCCCTATTAAATACGAGCTGTGGATGTTATTAGTACATCTCTGTCTAACCCTTCAGAGAATACAGGCATGATGGTATGGTAATTCATTACTATACAACAATCACATAAATACGTTACCTACTTACTTCTAACTTCGTCCGTCAATAAAGAGGGCATCCTGTTCCCGAACGTTTCTCGGTATGCGCAGGCGCATTGCCCGCAGTTCTAGGACTTGTTCAATAGTGCACAAAAACGCTCAAGCGATAGCCATCAACTGCCGAGCTCATGCTGTGGTGGTTATAAGCGCAACCGTGAGAAGCACATGATCTGAAGACTGATGTTTTGTGTCTGATCATAACATCACGCCTGGGAGTCGTTGGATGCAGGCAGTATACGTGCGGTCCCTGTTGTCGAAGTCAATCAGGGAGGCCTTTGTTCGGCTGTGGACCTCTTTTGGCTGACATGATGATAATGATGATTAGATATGTAGATAATAATAACGCGAGCTGTGGTTCAGCTCGCATTTAATAGGGGTGAGCCATTAACCGGGCACTAGTCCCAACTCCGAGTAACTAATAATAATAATAATAACATGTCGGAGGTGAGTTCGGCGATCATTGTACCGATCGTTGTGTCTGCCAATGGCTTAATAGCCAAGAGTCTCGACCAACATCTAAGGAGGCTCTCGTTGAGTGGCTGGATCAAGGGCTTGATACAGAAAGCGGTACTCCTAGATTACGCACGTATTGTTAGGGGGTTCCTTTCTCTAGAGCCCTGAACACCGGTAGCTTGGACTCTGTTCCCGATACCGGTGGGCTACTATTTTTTATATTTTAAAATGTTTTTATATTTTCTGTTTTTTATAATAATATTAAAAAATACAAATGTGTATGAAAATAAATAAAGAGAATAATAATAATAAATTTATTGATCATACAGAGGTCAAAATGAATGAAAAACGAATGGGAATGCCTTCTCGATTGCTTTACAGTCGGCAGGAGCTTTTACGGCAAAGATCGGCAACGCATCAGCAACACCAATGTGCTGTAAGTGTCTATGGGCACTATAACTTATCATCAAGTGTCTCGTCGGTTCATTTGCCGACATAATCCTATCAATATAATAAATGTAAAAGTTTGTATGAATAGATGAATGGATGTTTGTTACTCTTTCACGCAAAAACTACTGAACGGATCTGGATGAAATTCAAATTCAAATTCAAATTCATTTATTTGCTAGAATATAGTTGTACAAAGTATGATCTTAAATTCTAGTGGCCCATACATTCTACCATTACAATTACTATGGTGTGCAAATATTTATGTATACAATTTATATTATCAAATTAGTTTGCTTCCTCACGATATGTCATAAATTCATTTAGATCATAAAAACGAAATTAGGGCTAGAAATAGAACATAGTCTGGAATAGCACATAGGCTACTTTTTATCCCGCTAAAATGTATGTTTCCCTAGTAGTAGTAATATATATCTAAGTAGTAATAAATAAAACAAAACTAAGACGGTGTTTGCAAAAATCTCGCAATGTTGGGAAAGAAATTATCGCGGGTAACACCGTAAGTAAATATAATTATAGCTAGTCTATACAGGGTGTTTGGTAGAACGTTGAACATACGAAAATGGTGGTTAGTTGGGGTCATCTGCTACCCACTGGGCCCAAATTATTTAACCTTGGCCGCAATGTTTATTTTTTATTTTTTTTTTATTTCACAGAAAGTTATCAGTTTTTTATCAATTTAAATTCGAATATCTTTACTTGTGATGGGTAAAACAGGCAGGATGTTGTTTTGTATTAATGTCTAATTATATTCGAATTTTAAGTAAAAAAACTGGTAATTTTCTGTGAAATTAAAAAAAGTAAAAATGAAAACGGTGCGGCCAAGGTCAAATAATTTGGGCCAAGTGGGTAGCAGATGACCCCAACTAACCACCATTTTCGTATGTTCAACGTTCTACCAAACACCCTGTATATTGTATTAACGCTTTTATTGGCTTGGTACCTATGAATCAATGTAACTGAATCTTTGGACGTGATTTTCACCCCTTTCAAAACGGCGGATTGGTTTGAAACTAACTGCACACATAACAAGGATCGCTGACTATGCAATTTTGTGTAAATTGTCTTTGTAGATAACCAAACTAGAAAGTAGTAAAAAAATAATAGCTTAATAAAACGCTTAGAAAATCAAACTAAAGTAAAAATAATTTATAATGTTGATATACTTACCAAAAAGTGGCCAATTTTTGTTGGTAGTGTGGTCGCGGAATGCACTGTACAAATCCAAACGACATGAAGGTAAATGGAACAGTCAAGAACTCAAGACACAGTAGCGTTTTAGCCTGGAGTCCAACATACCGTCGTACAAAACTGACGTGATATAAAAAGCATTTTTTTTTTCTCCATGAACTTAAACCCCGATAACACAAGACGCGTAAAAATCTTCTAACATTCCACCGTTCCGACCACACAATCATGACAACGCACAAATAATTCACAAAATTGTTCTATCACACGATATTACCACTAAAACCGTGAATTTTTCAAAGTATTCGTCCGTTAATTTAATCTGATAAATGCAATTAACAATGATTAATGTACAGTATACTGGTGTACGCCAATAAAATTGTACGAAAGGTACACGTAGACTGGCAGTGAATATCACAGATTACTATATTGTAGAAAGCGTGAATATTATAAAACGTCAAAATTTATTAAAAACATGAGGGTAGAATTTATAAATAGAATAAAATAATAGCCACAGAGTATGTAGGGTAGACACTTCATACCACAGAGCCACAAACATGTTTCACTAACACGGTTTTGAAAGCCACCATTTTGATGAATGACTGAAGTATTGTAATTATTGGAGTAAAGTACCTAATATGCTTTGCCTTCAGTGTATCTTCATACCATTATTTTGATACAATCCTCCTGGAACATAAAACGCTACTTGCTATCTATTAAGTACCTAATGTTTTTTTTTTAATTTTTTTTAGTTCTATGTAGGTACACGGTGGGCAGCCCATAGAGTAAAATAATAAAGGGCATCCGATCCCATCAACAGGAGGTTATACCTTGCTAATAAAATACTCAAACGATCAATAGGGATATGGACTAATTTTTAGAATTGGAATTATTGAAGGGTATAGTACCCTATAAAAACACGAAAATAATAATTTTATGAAAAAATATGACAAAGGGGTTTGAAGTTTTTTCTATGGAACGTGATATTCAAACCGAACGCCAAAAAACGAAAAAAAATAATTAAAAAACGTTGGTTATCGTGCACCCATAAAAACTTCATAAATTCATCATTATACCTATTGGTCGAGATCTTGTAGTGTCTATCGAAATATATGGGTTACACGAATGGCCGACATTTGAAAAAAATAATTGCGGACGGTACCGACACCAAATCTGGCGTTCTGTCGAACTTGTCAAAGTTCTTGGTTCTTTTCTTCGGACTACAAAAAAGCCGTAACAATGAATACATCGTTTTATAAATGCTGTGCAGTGCCGATGTGCAAAAGTACGTCAATCAGTACGCCACAAAAACTTTTCATTAATGTTCCAAAAAGTGCACAAATCAGAAGAAAGTAGTTAAAACTTGCTGGAAGACATCCAGCATCATTGACACCTTAAAAAGTTTTACATTAAAATGTGTAAAACTTTTTAAGAATTTGTTAGATGTGTCACAACCCTATTAGTAACTAAGTCCATACCTAATTATTAATATGTTAAGTATATAAATTTTATTAAAAATTGAAGTATAACTGTAATGTATAAGTATTATTATTAAGTAGCTAAGTTCTTAAGAAAAATAGTGTTCTTTCAGGATTGTTTACTTGAAAATATAATATCATAATCAAATTATGAAATGAGAAGTTCAAAATTAGGAAATCTATTAACACTTTAAGCTTGTCATCTATTTGGTTCAGGCTGCAACTAGAATGGTATTTATATATTTTAATGTTTTATCAAAAATTTATATTTTTATATCAAAAAGGAAGTTAATAAAAAATTATTTAATATAAAAAATTTCAAAGGAATTTGTCACATAATTTACTTCTCGTTTAAACAGATTTATTAGGTATGAAATGAAACAATTCTGAGATTTATTCTCCTCTATATTTATTTATTTTTATTATGAATCTTCATATATTAATTATGTTATCCTTAAATTAAAAGATTTCATTTCCAAACCAATTGCAGTTACCTTAGGTTTAGAGGAAATAACAAATTGTACTCAAAAGTACAAAAGGCTAACTAAAAGTTTAATATTCTGGCAAACAAATTAATTTGAATACTGATGTTGTTTGTCCTTTCAAATGTTAGCAGCCCAGCTATTGCATTTTTCAGTAGGTAGGTAAGTACTAGTAATTGTAACAATAATATTTCATAAAACTGAAACATCTTGAATTTTAATTTGGTTAAATCACACAAAATTGTGTATTTTCTATTGTGTGTTATTACTTTAGATCTGAAAAAAAAATTTGCAGGATGATAATAATTAAGACTTATTTACAGTTAACTCAAGGGAATAAAATACTAACAATAAAACATTATTATCAACCGAAATTAAAATTGAATGGTATATTAGGCCAATACATTGGTTTCTCCCGATCAGAAAGACTAATAAACTGTGACCGTAATGATGTCTCCAATGCTGATATCTTTTCCCAACTGCTTCCATATAGTCTTTTCAACACATCCTGTGGATCTTCGGCGTTCTCTGCAGGTCCAGCCTCCATTTCGTCTATCATTCTTTGTTCGTGATCGTTCTGCGCTCTTAACCTCTCTCTTTCCTGCTTAGCGTCATCTCTGTACTTTTTATTGTCTCTCAGAAACTGTATAAACTCTTCACTTACTTCTATATCTTCGTCATCATGGTTTTCGTATTCATGTTCATACTGTACGCAATCCTCTTCAACTTCTTCGTGTTCTGAATTTGTTCTCGTGCTGTTACCAGATTGTGAAGTCTTTGTGTAATTTTTACGGATTACATCATGTAATATCTTGTTCTCGTACTCCAAAGCCATCGCTTTGGACTTCCAGAAAGCGACTTGGTGCTTCAGTTGCCATGTTGCAGCGCTGGTAAAGTTCTCAGCCCAAGATGACATTGTGATTGGGATTGGAGATCGCGCGTTATTCTGTCTATGGTGATTCTTTTTTATAGCCTTCAGTTTGTTTTTGCGTCTCAATTTTTTCAAACGTCGGTTTCGGGGGTTGTTCTGAGTCGTTTTACTACAAGTCGCTTCGTCGGCGGGTGGTTGGAAAAACATTATATATTCAGTTTTGAGTTTTGACAGTATTTATTTTCATTCAAGTCATCTCAGCTCAATTGACAATTTTGACAGAAAAATAAACATTAATATGACATGCCAGTCCGACAGTGTCAGTGTCACTGTCAGAGTGTCAGCGTCAATAACCACAGAAAATTAAAAAGTGGTTTCGTCCATTACCATTTACCATGTTTTTTGTGCTACAAATATAAAGCAAGCAATCGGTATTTGGGTATTTATTTGGCACCAGAGGGGGGGAGAACATTGATCAAAATAAAATCTTTATTTGCTTGGATTAGATACGAGGAGTGCTATAATATAGAATTTAAATTGTTTCCGGCATTATTTATTTATTAATTTAACAGTTAGATGAATAACAATGTCAAGTAATACATCACAAACTAAAATAGTTTTTAGGTGATAATTATATAACCAAGCATGGATTGTGATGCAGATTTCCAATGCTTTCAGTTTCAAAAAGCGAATAGCAATCACTTCAGACTACCTACATAATATCGCCGTAATCCTCTGCTGGATAAAGATAATACTGAGCTAAAGAATAGAATAGAAACTCTCGAGAAATTTCGAGCACAGACTGCTGAAACAAAAATTATTAGCACAAAGCTACAAACGCCAATCTATTAGATTTAGCCATTTGCTATCGAAATTCGAGTTCCCTGTAATCGACCGCCTTTCGCGACAATTTGCCGCAATCCGACGCCCACGACGAAACTAAACGATAACACCCTCCTTGCCTTTTCCCAACCATGTTGGGGTTGGCGTCCAGTCTAACCAGATGCGGCTGAATATCAGTATTTTTCACGAAGCGATTCCCATCAAACCTCCGCAACCCAATTTCTGGGCAATGCCGATACTCGGAGGATAGTGGGTAAGGTAAAATCGGTAAAATAACTTTAACGAATCAAAAAAAAAATGTGTCACTGCACAGTTCAGATCAGTTAACTGTCAGTTTATTTCAGTTGACACTGACACTTGACGGTTTATTCATTTATACTTGTCATTTTTTTATTGCGGATGCTGAAGTGCAAGACATTATTTATTTATTTTCATTATTGTGGTGCCAATAAACTAAACTAACTATTCATTCTTATGTTCTTTATCCTCTTACAATGGATTATAAGAATCGCTGTCGCACATGTCTGGGTAGTGAGAAAGAAATGCGCCATATACATACCAGAGTTAGAATAGCAGGCGAAGATGTACATTTATCGGATATTTTGCAGAATTTTTATAATTTTAAGGTAATTTAAATGGAATATAATTCGCTTCCTTAACTGTGCTTACGCCTATAAGCACAGTTTCAGAACAGGCCCGATTTATTTAGGCCTCTATAAAACGGGGCCGTTTTACAATTTAAATTACTTTTGTTTTTTTTTTTTCATTTTGATTTTCAACCCTAAGACGTAATAATTGTGTGATAGCTACACGACTGACTAAGTTAGAATGTACTCACACTGCTGTCATATAAATGCAACATTTTACATTGCAGTATCTTAGTGTTAAAAATGACAATCATAAAATATGTAAATAATGTGCCTCTACTTACTTTAAGTAAGGCTGAGATTCAGAGAAGAGACCCAGCATGAACTTACGCTTCCGTATGTCAAATTGTAATACAAATTTGACATACGGAAGCCTTACTTTACGCTGAGCATCGTCTCTGAATATTAGCCTTAATGTTTATTCTTATTTAATTCCAGGTCTCACCAGACCCGATGTTTCCAGAGAACATATGCATCAACTGTGTCCACCAGCTTACATTAACTTACTCCTTCAAAGTCCTTATAGAATCCAGCTCCAAAACCTTAATGGACAACCTCACACTCTTTGATTCAACCAGCGACAACTATGATTGTAACTATGAATCCGATGACCAGAAACCAAACTGCCATATAAACATGAAAAAAGGGAGAATTAAAAAGATAATACCAAATATTGAGGATGAAATCCAATTGCTGTTCTGTGTAGAATGTAAGGCAGAGTTCCATTCGGTCAAGTTATTGAATGAACATTGTACAAACAATCATCCTACGAAGTCAGAAATTGGTAGGGATTGTAATTATTGCAATGAAAAGTTTGAAGATTTCCGATCCCTTGTCTTACATCGAAAGTTGCATCTAAAACCATATTTGTGTGAAAACTGCTGGGACGGGTTCTACAATGAGGATGAACTTAATACACATTCTTGTGAACCTAATATAGATAAGGAGAAAAGCAAGTCTGAAAGGGTTCTGCATCAGTGTGATCAATGTGGGAAGTCTTACCCTCCTGGTTACATAAGAATCCATATGTTAACACATAGCAACAATCGTCCGTACAGCTGTAAGTTTTGTCCGAAGAAATTTAAAGTTCCAGGCGGTCTTCATTCTCACGTCCTATGGAATCACAAAAGAACGAGGAACCACAAATGTGAAGTCTGTAATGCTACATTTATAACATCCAGTGCCAAAAGTTCTCATGTAAGGAAACATCATTTAAAAGAAAAAAAATATGGATGCGACAGTTGTGGGAAACGGTTCTTCTCCAAATCTGAATTACAAAGACATTCGCTCACTCACACTGGTGTTAAGAATTTCCATTGCCACTTATGTGACAAGTCATACCAAACTAGGTATGGCTTGAATGTACATTTGAAGTCCCATTCACCAATTAATATGAATGTATTGAATTTGTAAAAACAAAGTACAAGTTGCTAATTTGATCTCATTATTAGAATAAAATTATAAAAATAATTTATTAGAGTTGTGTGTATGCATAAACAATAATATAAATTACTATTTAAAATGAACTTCGGCATTTTTTTATAATTCTGAATTCCTTGATGTTGTAAAGATGTAACAAGCTCTTTTCAAAGTTCAAACAACATTTTTATCTAATTAATGGAACACGACGAAGGCGTCACTTTGCGGAAACTTTGACAATAAATTGCAATGAAAATATTTAGTTTTACTTCCGCTTAAGCTGAGATGCAAGAGCACCGCCCTCCCGCCCGCTAATTATGCACATGAAGAGTAGAAGACGAAGAGTCAACACAAAAGTCAAAGAGTCTCACCTGATGATGCCTCGCGGAGAGGCGAAACACGTGTCGTCACATAGGTTTGGGTATGCATGTTGAACTAACAACCTAGTTTTCCCTGCATGTGCATAATTAGCAGGCGGGGGGGGGGCGGTGTTCTTGCATCAGCATAGGCGGAATTAAAACCGAACTTTTACCTAAATAAATAGCTCTCATTGTATGCCTCTAGTTGCCCACTGTACTTTTACTTTCACAAGCAAACCTTGATGTCTCTATAATTCATCAATGCGCGATATCTGGAACTAAGTGAAGTAGAAACGTCATTGCTAACAGTAACATAGATAAATACCTATATTATGCAATAAACCTCATATTATGCACAAACCGAGCCAACGAGATGGCGAAACTCGGCCACAGAATTTATTGTGGTTTATATCAATATGCTAAAAGTAAATTTGTCTCATCAAGACGCATATCATTGACAATTTATTTATTTAATTAAATAAGGCACCCCAACGACATATTTACAATTTCTATAATTGAACGGACCTCCTGGGATAGAATGTCTATAACAAATAAATACAACCGGTATTGTGCAGGTACAGAAACTTTAATAAAATTATGAATATAACTTTACCGTAAACAATAGAGAAATATTTAATCAATTCGTAATCGAAACAAAATGGCGAACCGAGGCACTTACAATAACTTACTTATTATTACAATTTTTTTAGAACGAAATATAATTTATATATAAAGAATACAATAGGATACAAGATAGTTAACACCAATGATTATTAAATATTTTGGTTTTGACTCCTATCCAAACTTATTGTAGAAGCACCGAGGCATTCGGAATTATGAGCTTTGCAGTGTTAGTTCTTAAGCTGGTGGCTACTCCAAAGCATAAAAAAAAATTCTTGATATATTTTACTTTTCCCATTGTAAATTGGCGATCGTCATAAAACCTATTGACGAATTTCTACACGAATCTAATGCTAACATTCAGAGACGATGCTCAGCGTAAAGTAAGGCTTCCATATGTCAAATTGTAATACAAATTGGACATATGGAAGCTTTACTTTACTCAGCGTCGTCTCTAAATATTAGCATGTGTCTACATCTCGTGAAGATGCTTAAATCATGGCAATATAATTCTTATTCCTGTGGCATAAAAGACAGCACGTCGTTGTGAAATGCACTTATCCACAAAATTCAATGATTAGCCAAGAGTTAAATGTTTTACGCGATTGCGGTCTTTATCAACACACTTCTGGTTTGCAATGATTTTAATCTAGATTACATCGACCGGACGCGGTCTTTCCGTACGCGCGGATGATCTGCAGACGCATCCGCGTAATACAAAAATCTTCGTAATCAAGCTATAATCTATTTGTTTTAATAAAATCTAACTACATATTTACACAATTAGGAACAACATTTTGAATACAGGAACGATGGCACGTCTATCCAATCCTATAAACAATACAATATTTTGGTGGGAAAAAACTTAAATAGGAGTAATTTAAAATATTATACAATATTTTTACAATAACCTTTGTAATGAGGTTAAATAAAAGAAGTTAGAAAAGCAGACAGAGGAAAACTAGACAGAAAACACAACTTTTTTAGTAACAAAATTAACTAATCAACTTGGTCTTATAGACCACGATTGTGGTTATGTATTGTACACAAATATACACACGATGTGTAAAATCAAACATAAAAAAATAACATAACATCACACTGTAGCATCACAGGTTCTATAAATGATTATATTTTTTACAAAAAATCTCGTATAATACAAAAGTTTGATGTATTGTTAAAATTAATATTAATTCAGGGAATGTACCTAACATATTCCAGTTAAAAGGCGGGCGTGATGCTGTGTTTAAAAAAATGTGTTCTTTTATGCAAGAAGTATCACAAAAAGCGGTTTATTTATCTTATTTGTTAATTTGAATAGGAGTCAAAGATATATAGATTTTAAAGCGAGTATTTATAAAAATATAAAAAATATCACTCTCTGTCCAGTCTAGATACATTGTTATAATATGTACATACGTTTTCACTGAGCAAGTAATGCCCAAACAGTTTTTGTTACTATAGATATCTGTAATCCATTATATTCGAGTGTATCCTGAAATAGAAAAATAGATACTTTAATCATTTTAATTATTTTTTAACCATGGCGATACTGAGTTTGATGGTGTTGCCACATGCAGATGCCGCTTATAGTGGAAAATAATTGTTAGTAATAAAATACAGTTTTATTTACATGTAACTATAATTACTTAACAAGAGTTTAAAAAGTACGCAATGCAACTTGAAACCAATTTTAGCAATTATATTACTAAAAGTTCAAAATCTAATAAATGTATATTTTTAATATCCCAAAACCAGTGCAATAGAAATCAGTGTAGTTATTACAAGCACACTATGTCAGTAATAATTAGACAGTATGCTTAAAACATTATTAGATATAAATAATAAAACCAGCTTAAAAAGTTAATTCCTTAGTCTAGCCAAAAGGGCAAAATTTATTAATAAGGTGCAATTTTATAGAGAAGGTGACGCTAAGCGAAAACAGATGTCAGTACGTCCAGTTGTGCATTCTAATCAAAACTGTGATTGAAATATGTCAAAAAGTTTTTAACCAGTTGTATTTCATTGGCCCAAACGTAAGTGGCGCCATTTTAGTTCCTCAGTTGCCATATCTGTTTAATTAAATACAAGAGTATTTAAAATGCCAATGGAGAGGTGTACTGTTGTACTGTTCAGTAAATTCTTCATGAGATTTATAAAACTAATAAGGATTTCTAAATGCAACGTTATAAATGTTGAAATAATGAATATTTCCTATAGTTTGAATTACTCGTTTATTAATAATCAACTAAAATGCACTGACGATGCATAAAACGGACGATAGTTTAGCATAAAATGGATTTAGACCCTACCTTGAAATCCATAATTATATAACTAGCCATTTCTACATAATATTCACTATGTCTACAGCATGTACGTGTATGTTAGCAAGCTATGTAGATATTATATATCCACTACTTTGAATTGGGTCGCTCAGAATTGCTTTAGGAATTGCTGCGTAATCTAGTCCTCATCATTTTAGATTTACGGTACTTTTTTTACTGCGACCCTGTTTTATCTATAATAATATTATAAAGAAAAAATATTTGTATTTTTGTTTGTTTGTAATGAGTGAATTAAAAAACTATTGGGCCGATTTAAAAAAATCTACAACATTAGAAAGCTCGATCTCTTCCGAGTAACATAGGGTACAATTTATAAGATCACGAGGGCGAAGCCGGAGAGCTAGTATTAAATAAATGCTTCATAAAATTTGACAACTTAAAATATTGCATTTATATTCTAACGAGCAACACTTTACATTACACTAAAGTGTTTGTTGAGATTTAAGTTGTAGCGACATCTATCAAGCTACGCTAGCTATAAGCATGAAGCGTCAAATCCTGAATCGCGCAAGTAAAGTTTACCGTGCAACTTGCATACATACAACCGCCCGACATCAACCGGCGGGCAGTGGCCCGCCAGGCATAACACCCGCCTGGTCCTCCCTTTGGTGCGAGGGACAACACACCTCGTCCCTCCACAAAGTCATTATCATCAACCCATTCCTCATCTCAAAGCTCGGCACATGCCTTCTCTCAGAATGAGAGATAGGCTTATAGCCCACCACGTATCTAGTTGATGTTGGCAAACTTCAAACACCAAAATATCAGAGGTATGCAAGATTCCTTACGTAAAAGCTTAATCAAGTGATGATTAATTATCAAAACTAATATTATAAATGCGAAAATAACTCTTGTTTTCACGCCTAATTTTTTTTTAATGAATTTTGGTAAACAGATAAATTGAATGTCTGTCTTTTGTGATGGAAACAGCAACCAGTTAATATGCAAAAGGTACAGTACCCACACTTGACTTGAATGAAGATAGCTGTTTGAAAGCTCATTGATTTATTTAGGTTAAAAATTGTATTTGCACAACCAAAGCTAACTTCAAGCCAGTCAAGTTATGCATACTGTTTGTTAGTCTAGTCTATTTACTAAATGTTTTTCGTTAATGCAACAAATCAATTCAAGCGACCCAATTCCCAAACTACATAAATATACATAAAAACAGATAATCACCGCCGTGCCTAAAAATTCATGTCTAAGCCTATTTGATACATAACTTCATCCATTTCCTGACCGAACATGTGACCTTGATCCCCATTGCCCTTCACCGTACCATTTTGCTCGACCTTCGACGTGGTGGGGTCTTCAGGCTCCGAGTTGGACGTGGATATGTTGAGGGTCGGCAGACCTAGGATGATTCGGATCTGGTCTGAGAGGTGGGGCGCTGATACCACCTGGTGGTATATTCCTTCGGCTGTGCTGAGTATTTTGTCGACGTCCAGACACATTGACAGGTCGTTTACGTGCTGAAAAATTTATATTGATTAAGATTTGATTGCATGGGATTAATATTGACGAACGCTGAAGTTGGATATACGGATCTGTTGAATTATGCCATTGGATATTTTTACCATCGACACAGAAGAAATAATAACAGAATGGCCACTCTCCGCCCCTCCCTAACGTCAGATACCTCAGGTCCCCCGCATTCTGGCGGTGTTCTTGCCGGACTGCCAACAACTCCTACGCACCGTCACGCACACATTTGCACGTGTACAAACGTAATTTTGACAAGTTTGACATTTGGTATTGTAATGTTCAGCGGTATCGGAAACTTTGTATGGAGTGTCACAGGTGTGCTATCGACTTCCCCGGCTTTTTAGGGGCGCTTAATAATAAACTATATTTATTTCTACAAATAGATCTTTTAAAGACACCTTTACAAGTCGATGTTTTACATTTTAAACTAGATGGCGCCGGAATTTTCTAACTGACGACCTCTGAGAAGAAACAGCGAAATAACTCAGATAATTATGGTCTCTTTTAAAGTCAAGACAGAGTAGTATCAATATACTGAGTGTTACAATGCAGGGCCTGAAATGGCCTTTTGAAGAAAGAGCCATAGCTATAATTTAAATATCCGGAAGATGTTAATCTATACTAATATTATAAAGAGGAAAGATTTGTTTGTTTGTTTGTTTGTTTGTAATGAATAGGCTCCGAAACTACTGGACCGATTTCAAAAATTCTTTCAACTTTGGAAAGCTACATTATCCCCGAGTAACATAGGCTGTATATCATCACGCTACGACTAATAGGAGCGGAGTAGTAATGAAAAATGTAGCAAAAACGGGGAAAAAATTATAAGACCACGCGGGCGAAGCCGCTGGCGGGAAGCTAGTTTTAAATAATAGTAAAAACTGCATCAGTTTTATTTGCGTACTTTAAAAGCACTAAGGCTAATATTCAGAAACGACGCTTAGCCTAAAGTAACGCTTCCGTACGTAAAATTTGTATTACAATTTGACATAGGTAAGCGTAAGTTTACCCTTAGCGTCGTGTCTGAATATTAGCCTAAGCACACAAATAGACAAGACTTTATTTTATACTATGTAGGTAGTGATAAAAGAGGTATAATGATTAATAATCGAATCAAAACATTGACAATCATTCGTTCACATCCGAGTAAACTAGCTATTTATAAATAAACATAAAAAAAAACTGAAAACAAAAGTAATATACTCACTTTCAATATTTCAGTAAACCCATAATCTTTACTGATAAGAACATCTTTTTCGGCATCGAGTATAGCAACACAAATTAACAAGTGGAAATTTTCACAGGGCAACCCCGTCCATAATACTTCCCAAAGTCTGTAAATAAGAAATACAAACGCGTTTTAGAAACATACATAATAAATGAAAAACTCAATGTTTGCTTAGCTTTCGGAGTAAACTGATTTAACAGAACCTGGCACCAATCACCATTATTAATTACGATTGTTCACATTTTACATTTTTATCGATCTTAATATCTCTATCGACTCCAAAAGAACAAATTTGTTAATTCGATCTCAAGGTCTCCACGAGACAGGCTACTCCTAGTGTGGAGACCACTAGTCAAAAATTTCCTCATATTAAATAAAATAGATATAATTTCATTGTAGTACCTAAGTAAAAGTAATAGCAAAATGTTTAAAACGGAAATAAATTATTATTATTATTGCGTAAGTTTGTATTACTAACACTGATGGATGTAATATTTCCGAAATAAATTATTATCTCCTTTATTTATTTATGTACATATTATTTGCATTTTTAAATATATTTATAAAAAACAGAAAATCTAAAAACATTTAAAAATATAAAAAAATATTATTATTATTATTACCTCATAATATCCCTATGGGAAAATTCTCTCTTGAACCAGACTAGGAGCCAGCGGAAGCAGAAATACATGTTGCCGGAGTCCTTCTGCGCCAGGTGGTTGGCGAGCTCGGGGCTGGCGAACGTGAGGAGCTGTTGCAGCTGGAGCAGCTGGTGCTTCATCCCCGCCTGATCCATGTCGAAGTTTGTGGCCTAGGATGAGTAGGAAGTTCGTAAATGATATTTATTTCTGTATAGAGATTTTAAAGATAGTTTTCCGACAAGTAATGTTTTTCCAACCCGCACTACGGGTCTCCTCTCATTCTGAGATACCCTGGGAGACCCGTGCCCAGCAGTGGGACGATTAACGGGTTAATGATGATGATAATAGCATAATTCTTATATACTCTTTGTACATACTACCATAATATTAATCCATGGCCATGTCCATGTCTAGAACAAGCTCTGCTTAATTTGGGAATAGATGATAACATACCATCACGCCTATATTCTCCGAAGAGGTAGGCAGAAGCGTACTAATGTACACCCACATTTCACCAGTATGTTTTAGGTCCCATGTAATAGGGGGCGAGTCTATTGCCACTGGGAATTTCACAGAAAACCCAACAACACTGCTCGACTCGGGGATCGAACCCAGGACCTCTAGCGTAGCAGTCGCGCTTGGGACCACTAAACCAACAAGGCAGTACACAAACCAGTTTTAAATTGTTCTCATATATGTGAATTGTGAAATTCTTATGAGAAAATAATATATGAATGTTACAATCCAGGGTCTGAAAATGTATCTTTGAAGGCTCTTCACAAAATGAGAGGATTTTACGTACGAGGCTGTATTAATAACGAATCTCTATAATACGATAGAAACTCGACATGAGCTCCATAGAAGTTATGTCAAAATTCGACCTCCAGTAGAGAATACAATCGAGAATTAATATGTTAATTTCGGCTGTTAGCAAAGGAAGAAAATTCCAAAACTCACAATTTTGTCCATGAAGCCCACAAAGCACCAGAAGCTGTCAACCTCGTTGCCGAGCAGCAGCAGCAGCGGCGCCAGGATGTCCGACATGCCCTGGACGTAGCCCAGGTCGAAGTTGTACATGACATACGTCATCAGGATGTCTTCTAAGACCACCAAGTTCGGGTTGTTGTCACCCGCGAAGAATGGATGCGTCCTGTCTGTTCGGTTCACGTCTTTTTCCACTAGGCTTTTCCTGTCTCTGTATTCTGTAAACCTGGGTAAAAATTTGGGTTACATGATAAAATCAAAAATGGATGAGACTTTAGCAGTGATGGAAAAATACGTTTTTTTCCTCATCTTCAGCTTTCCTAGAAAGTTCTTGTTAATTACTTTTTTATTTTAGCCCGAACTGTCCCAAAATTGAGCAAAGGCCTCCCCCCTCTTTTTCCATGCCAGTCGATTGCACGCGACTGTGGACCAGTCTGGTTGAAAACAATCCAAATCATCCCGCCACCTACGACTTGGGCGTCCTCGTCGTCGCCTCGAAGTGGGATGCCACTTAGTTGTTATTGCAGCCCAGTGCTGGTCTGGCATGCGGCTAATATAGCCTGCCCAGTCCCACTTAAATTTGGCAGCTTTCTGGGCGACGTCGGCGATCTTAGTTTTGGAGTGTAGTATACAGTTTCGGATCCGGTCGGTCAATTTAAATAATAATAAAAGGTATTTATTTCTCTCATTTACAAAGGTAAGTAAAAATTACATATCACAACACATATTTTCATTCCTTTGTGAGCCACCTGGGAGGCAGCAGGGTATGTCGGACTAAAACCGTCCAAAAACTCCACATGGGATCAAGAACATTCACCACGACCGTGGTATGGTAAGGTATAGCGGGCAGTTTTCCGCATATTTCGCGCGTTTGCGTGCGGGTGAGAATATTTAATGTTTATTCGAACCACCCCAACTCTTCAAGAAAGGCCAGCACACTCCTAATGTTGCTGACGATCTCTCGGAGTCAGCACGACCATAACAGGAAACTAACCTGGCTTCTTGTCCTTCAGTCATGGACCTCCACTGCAGCTTCATGGAGAAGTACTCCTCTGTTCTCTTCTTGGTCAACGCCCGCAGTTCTGCGTGCGTCATGTGCCACGGATAGTAGTCTAGCAGATACTTCCATACTGACTGCCTTATTGAGTGGGCTACACCCTGAAATACAAATAAAAAGGCTAAGGTTATGCTTATTGTACAGAAATGGACAACGGTGGTCTAAAGGCGGAAACCCACCGCGGTGCACGCTGTCCACGGCCACGTTCGTACAAAGCGAAGCTGACCCACATGCGCAGCCTCTCCGTGCGTGGCGGTGGGTTTCCACCTTAATGCTTTAGGCATTTTATGCCAGACAACCTTTGAGTCAATATGTTGAATTCCCATGTACAATTCTCGCCAAACTTCTTGTCCGGGTTCAAGTTGGCACGAGCTAGCAAGCGAAGTTAGCTAGCGCCAACTTCAACCCGGACAATAAGTTTGGCGAGAACTGTAATAGGGTACAAATTCAAACTCCAAGCTGTTACTAAGATTTCCTTAGAAAATCCCAATTACATTTTGCTCAACCTAGGAATTAAAACCGGGAACCTCAATCGTAGCAGTCTCGAATACAACCATTCGCTAATTAGCCAGTTGTTCTAAATTACTGAATATGTGACTTAAATAGAGTTGTATGGTAGTGCTACTAGCATAACAAAATAGCAAAATAATAGTTCAGTATACAAATATCTGTAAGAAGCAGAAAAAGCACTTACCCCTCTAAAAATAAGCTGTTTAACCCCCTCTACCTCAGTGACTCTACCTTCTGTGTCCTGCAACCCCTCCCACTTCTCAGTAGATAGAGGAGTACCCCTGCAACAAAATATAATCAGATATAAGCCCCGCAAATTCATAATGTGCCTGGCGGCCATCTTGGTGACGTCAAAATGACGCAACCGCTCTCAGTACGCGTTATCGCCATTAAGCGGCAAGTACGGTAGATGACGTCATTTTGAGGTTAATTAGACAAACGTTAGGGTTCCAGCCCATTAGCAACTTGCGGGATATATGACACGAGACGATCCGCTATTTTTTTACAACCTCTGGATAGCCGCTAACTGTCGGATAAAAAAATATGGAACCACATTTGCATGAATTTATTTGCCAATTAATTCAATGGGAACTCATTGGGTAGGTCATGAAAAAGGGCCTACATATTCTTAGGGATTGCATCATGCTGTTTTATGTATTGAACATTTAACATACACACCATCACGCCTGTTTTTCCCGTAGGGTTAGGCAGAGGTGTACTAATGTACATCCACAGTTTTGCCGACATGTTTAGCTCCTATGAAATAGCACTAGGCACGATTGCCATCAACCAGGCACAAATCTAGACTATATGCTACTGGTAATTTTGAAGAAAAGCCCAACAAACTGCATGATCCGGGAATGGAAACCAGTACCTCAACCATGAGTTGTATCGAATAGCTTTCGATAGGTTTTTTACGCATCGAAACGATGTAATCTCATAGATTTTAGTTCCTTACGTAACCGCTAGAAGCGCTGCGAGGGTTTTCCATACCAATATTTTACGGCGTCGCTAGCGAGTCTAGTGAGAAAAACTCATGGTGGAGGCACAGGACCTCTACCGTAGCAGTCGCATTTGATACCACTAGACCAACAAGGCAGTCTTTAAGTCTGTCAATCATTACAAGTGACCATTGAACCACAGTGGTTATCACTCCTTATGCACTAGTAATTGTCTTACAATGACCTTTTACTGATAACAATGATAAACTTTTCTTCCACAATTGTTTTGCTCATTATATTAAGCTTCTATTAAATATACATAGCTTTAATAAATTTTGTCCCCGACCTCGGTAATCCTTCAGAAAATTTGGATGGTTACTCAATCACGCCAGGACGGTTAAACGGAACTGCATTGGCATAGAGATAGATTATAGTCTGGAATAGCATAAAGGCTACTGTTTATCCCGGTAAAATATATGGTTCCCGTGGGATAGATTTGTTTTAATCATTTATAAGAAATGCTCAGACCACGTGGGCGAAGCCGCTGATGGAAAGCTAGTGTGGAAATAAAAAAAGAATTTCATCACAAACCAAAAGTGATGAGCTCTAGTTTCTATATGTCTGCATACAACACAGAGGTCAAGCTCTATCACAGGATCTATTCAACTAATTGAGATAAGATAAACGCAGGTTTTTAAGTTACGAGCATATTGCTTTCCAACGCGTAAAACAAAATTCAAATCAATTCAGTAGCGTTTATGCTAACCCCTAA
The DNA here is from genome assembly GCA_946251955.1 of Acronicta psi. Lineage (NCBI taxonomy): Eukaryota > Metazoa > Arthropoda > Insecta > Lepidoptera > Noctuidae > Acronicta > Acronicta psi. The sequence goes on along the minus strand of OX276475.1, from coordinate 13,010,480 downwards.
CAAAAAAATAGGCAAACAGACAAGAATTCCAAAAATTACTTTTTACATCATTTGTTTTCTTTTTTTTAGATCATGTTTTCTTTCAAAATCCGCTTTGCTTGACCTAGGAATCGAACCCAGGATCTTGAGGATAGCAGTGGCTCTTAGGATCAGTAAACTATCAAGGTAATTAATAAGTACTTCAATTTGTTAATGGCTTGGAACCTTGTCTTAATAACCTACACGTGACGTCATCCGCTGTACTCGCTGGCTAGTAGTGCTAACGCGTACTGAGAGCGGTTACGTCATGTTTACGTCACCAAGATGGCCGCCAGGCACATTATCAATTTGCGGGGCTTATAAATATAACCCTACCTAGGTATACACGGTCTTGGCGGCAGTGTGGGCTTGACGCTGATGACTTCATACTCATCATTCTTGGTGACGGTGGTAGCCTCGTCCATAGCACTCATGCTCTTCGTCAGCAAGTCTGCCACTTCTTCAGACACGTCACGTTTGCCGTTCATGCTTTCGTTTCCGTAGTATACTGGAAGAGAACACCTTTTATTGCAATAAAACCACCGTGACCAATATACAGTGTCCCAAAAATGGCACGCCACAGCGACACATATTACAATAGACCCAACATCACAGCCCATGACAAAACCAATAGAACTGTTTATTTAATTGATATAGCCATACCAAACTCCCACAACATGCAAAGCACAATATCTGAAAAATTAAGTAAATATCAAGACCTCGCCACAGAAATAAAAACTCAATGGAAAGCACACACCATTTACATCGTTCCCATAGTCATCTCATCTACAGACGTTGTGTCAAAGTCCCTAACACAAAGCCTCAATATCTTAAACATGCCCCACCTACACACTCCACATGCTTCAAAAAGCCACCATTCTCAACACCTGTCGTGTACCCGAAAGTTTCTCACATTCTCTACATTATCTTGAACCTACTCTATTTAAACTTCCCCTCACACGCGTGGCTACAGCCCGCATGTGAGGTCTCTTAAACTCTTTCAAAAAGAGAAGAAAAATAAAGATATATCAGAATAATAATAATAATGTCATTTTTTTATACTTTACACCAATGGCCGACCATTGATTAGTTTACTTTACTCACCCTACTATTAGTAATAAATAAATTCATATAAAAAAAAAGTTAAATAGGTATTTGTGACAATATTGCTACACAACATATAACCGCAGGGACGCAGACAGCGATCGTATTTTTCTATTTTTCGCTATTATATCTTTAATTAAGACTTACCAATATCAGTGAGCTTCGAAAACGCTTCCATAGTAGTCTCATAGGGCCTCTGCTTAAAATTTGACACCAGATTCCACACAACATCTGTCGTATTCTCAGTGAAAATATCCAGTTCCGCAAAAGACTTGTTCAACACCTGAGACTCTATATCTGGCTCCACTATCACATAGGTGTTCCTATCATGTCTGGTCTTCGCAGTCTTCACGTGGTTCTTTAAATAAGCCACAAATATCTCAGCGTTTCCGTGTTGGAAGTAGAATGTGTTCTGCCAAACTCCTGGCTTCGTTGAGAACTGCATTTGCTGGTTGTTCCTGGTCACCCTGAAGGTTTTCAGCTCGTCGATGGGGATTTTGATGATACGAGCGCGCGCGGTTGCGTAGTCTGAAGTCATGTTGCCGCTGAGTGTGCGCTGGCGACGACCTAGTTGAACATAAGTTTGTGATTTTAACATGGTACATCACATAAGGTTTTCCCCGAGACGCGACTGTCCAGCATTCAAAAAAATTACTAATTCGCGGTTAGTCTAATTCGCAGTTGGTCCAATTCATGGTTGGCCCAAAATTGAATGCACATAAGGGGTTTTTCTATTGTGTCTGTAAATGAAATAAAATGATATTTATTTCTGCAAATAGACCTATCAGTTTCTACCTTTTCAGTTTCACTAATAACACGCAAAGAAGAATGAACAATACAACAGAATGGATTATGCTTTATAGGTCTAGTAAGCTGTTTCCCAATTATTTTAAAGCACCAGTGGACTGACGACACCAAGGCTCTGCCGAACGATTGATTAAATTCGCAGTATACAGTTCCCGCCAATCTTATTGACCAGCTTGAAGTTGGCACGGACGAACTTTAACCAAGCCGTAAAAATCGGAGAGAGAAATATAAATATGATTTAAAACGATAGCCTACGACTTGAGCTTTCGTTTTAATTTATTATAGTCTAATATTTTTCTTTCTCGGATTTTTACGTGCCAACTTCAAGCCAGACAATAAGATTGGCGGGAACTGTAAACATGAAATTGAAATGACAGACATTGACAGATGAAACCACACGAGGACCGAAGTGCTGACAAAAACTAGAGATTAATAAATCTACCTTGAGCATAAGACATGGTAATACCAATAGTATTGACGACCGCCCATTCCTGGTCTTGAGTGTCGGAGTCTATGGTGATCAGGTCATTCGGCCTCCACTCGATGCACTTGCTCCCGTCCTGGTTCTGCACGATGCATAGCATCCCGATGGAGTTGAGGTCCATGACCGGTCTACCGAGGCAGGCCTTGAGCAGGACTCCATCTTGAGTGAACAGGTCCTGAAAGATGAACAGAAATTATATCTGGTGGTTTCATTGAATATTTCCTTTAAAGATAATTTGTCTGACTTTAGTAATAAGACCAGTTTAAAAGTATGCAGTTCGATTCAAACTTAAAGGCGGCTCGGAAGTTAGGCAGAGGTATACTCATGTACGGTTCTCATCAATATTTTTTGTCCGGCTTGAAGTTCGAGGGAAAAATATGGAATTAAAATAAATAAAAATGAAAGCTCAAGTCGTAGGCTGTCGTTTTGATTCATTATAATCTCATATTTTTCTCTCGTCGATTTTTACATTCAGGTTGAAGTTGGCTCGTGCAAACTTCAGGCAGGACAAAAAGATTGGCGAGAACTGTACACCTATAGTAATAGGGGACAGGCTTATTGCTATTAACTAAGTTAATCCAAACTAAACTAAAGTTCAGATGGGCCAGGCATATAGCCCGTTATATGGACGACAGGTGGACCATAAATGTAACCACGGGACGGGCCGCCAGGAATACGCCGAACAGGGAGACCCTACATGAGATGGGAGGAAGATAAAAAGAAAACCGCAGGAAAAAAATGGCTACAAATAGCGAAAAACCTCGAGAAAAGGTTGCCTGGAAGAAATCGCAGTTAGCGATAAGGCCGCCAATTGTATATTTTAAAAATCGTTTGTGTCCTTTTTATGTTATTTTATTGGTGTACAATAAAGTATACATAAATAAATAAATAAAAATGGAAATCCTTGGAGAAGCCTTTACCTGAGAGGGGACCATGCAAATTTGAATACTAATTAAACAATAATTTATTAACAATACATTATTTTTACAACAATCATAATTATTACTATGTTTAACTGGACAAATGTTTACAATTTTTTAATAAGTGTTTAATTTTTTATTAATTAATAAAAATAAAATTATAAAAAAAAATTGTGCAAAATATTATAGTAGGTACATTATTGTTAAAAATGCATGTAATAAATCAATGTAATCTAAAACCCATATTAACCAAATTGAAAAAAAAAATGTTGAATCATTAATTGTATAGTGCATGGAATAAAAGGCTTTTTTATTTTATTTTATTTAATCCAAACTCCAAGTCGCTCCTTGAACAGCAGTCGCGTTAAGGACCATTGGGCTTATGACGCAGTGGCATACCCGAAACAAAAAAAAAACTCAAAACTTTTACATGAATTTAAGCTATTTCTATTTCACCATTAGTTTGTCAATACATAATTATAATAAAACATTGCATTGTAAGGATGCTTTTGACTTCATAAATGTAGTTCTTGTTATTATTGTAATATATGAATACAAGTACTATATTTGGAACATGGAGAATCTAGATAAGCTTATCTATGTTACTATTTCTAAATAGAAGTTGTATTGATAAGTGTAGAAATTACAAACAGCATATTATTCTCTTTTTGTATTTGTTTAAGCATTTTCCATGCTAAGATTATTTTAATGAAGGAAAACAATTAATGATTATTGTAATTAAATATTTTAATATTCCATCATACTCCTGTGTTTGTCGCCAATTCTGCCTAAACAGCTGCACTGATGTGGTTGTAATTTTGATGTATATTTCAATGGGTTCCTGCATGGTTTGAAAACACAATTGGATCCGGTAGTCGGCTGCTGTCTGTCCATCGGAAAACAGGCAAAGAGTGTGTGTCGCTATTATAATTATAAATTACTTTTTTCTACACTTTTTATATGAAATCTGTATCTGAATAAATACTAATAGTAAATAATAAACGAATATTCAAACAATGATTAAAATTCGGAGTTTTTTAAAGCTTTTTAGAGTAAGATTATGTTTTTTTCAAGTATTTACAGAACTCCGTCTCTATCAGGTGACAACTACCTACCCATGACTTGATTTTATTAAATTTACGTCGCTGGAACGTGCCTGGTGCGCCTACTTCTACGTGCACAGAAATGTAGCACTCATATATATTGCCAATCGAGCATTTTACATTTCCAGTGACGCAATAGCACACATGGCCTTCTACATACGAACAATACCAAGTTGTTTACTAATAACTAACTGCTGTGAAGCGGGCGTGAGCAAAGGTCACACATCTATGAACAAAGAATAAATAAACAATTTATAAAACATCAAACTCACTTTACACTGCTCAGGAATATCTTCCACAGAACTTGATCTCGACATATTGAGAACACAGGACTTCTAAAGATGGAAAGTACACTTCGGATAGAACGAAAATACGTGTAATAATAGATTTACGCCATACTTTTCTAGGATTTCCTGTTCAAAATAAATAATAAAAACACTTGATCAACACTAATGCACAATAATGGGCATGACAGAGTTGCAAGGGTAAAAATACAGAGTAAATTATTTGTATGTTATCTGCCAAGTAATTTTATCGGAATCTTACTAGGGGGTGGTGAAACAGGCCCTAAATAAAACCATAAAAATATTAAATATTTCTATAGTTATAGAAGCAGGACTACAACAGAACAAACAACAAAAAATCTCAATACCCTTAAAATAGAAGAGAATTAATTAATTATGTAGGTAACACTGCGTAAATGTCAAAATTTAAAACGTTTCGTTGCACGCAACAGAGTACTTTTCCAGGGTGGGCAGTCGACCACCAACCATGAGCCTATTCAATACAAACAAACAATCAAATCTTTCCTCTTTATAGTTTAAGGATAGATAATTATTGTATTATATCCATGTAGCAAAGACCTTATTTTACACCTGGGACTAATTTCTAAGTAGAATATGTTGCGACCAACACATTTTTTTTGCGCCTATTATTTTGGAAAGGCAACAGTTTCTTTTACTACGGCCGGTGTCTTATTCAAATCGTGTCGGCGTTCTTCGTATTTTTTTTTATAAAAGCTTATATGTTTACCCTGATGTATGCACGAAATCTCAAACTTAAATTCGTAAAAGTAGCAATTAGTATGCAATTATTAATACAACAAACTTTTAGAAATTCTGCTTTCTTCTCTTCATGCATGGAGGCGACCATCCATCCTGACATCAGAATGGCTAGAATATACTTTCAGAGCTATAGGTAACCAGCCATTCTGACGCTAACGAATCGAAAAAATGCTATTCAAAGCCCAAATTCTCAAGATATGACTATAATGAAGTTTATAGAGTTATTATATTTACAGCTGTTTTTATGAGTCAGTAGGTATAAACATGTTTTGGGACGGACGTACAGTTCGCGCCAAACTTATTGTCCGGGTTGAAGTTGGCTCGAGCTAACATTAACCTGTCCGTAAAAATCTCAGAAAGAAAAATATTGGATTAAAATGATTTAAAACAATAGCCTACGACTTGAGCTTTCTTATTGTATTGTTACAACCCAATATTTTTCTTTCTCCGATTTTTAAAGCCGGGTTAAAGTTAGCTCGTGCCAACTTCAACCCGGACAATAAGTTTGGCGAGAACTTTACCTACTTATGGCCTGCCAGCCACTCTGCGCCCGCGTTTTAAATCTCTCATATAGATAATAATTATTCAGTTTAATGATTAAGCTGTAGGTAAAGGGCAATTTTGATCTACATAAAATGCACAACGCATGTTTTTGGTGTGCAATAAAGAATATTCTATTCTAATTAGCGTAAGGTAATAAAATGAAATTATATTATTGTACACATTTTAGACATTATTTATTTCTCAAAATTATTAATCAATTAAATAGTTTTCGCCTATAAATATAACTTTTATTTTCCTAACGTAGTCGTAGATATAATTACCAGAACTATATGGATAATATCCAAAAGTGGACTGAATTATTTTGCATTTTACATAATGATTATGTAAATATTTACACTTTTTTAATACACGTTATCTAGTGGTCAGTCTTCGTTAACGCAGGAATTACGTCTGTGTGTGTAAAAGACTGTATACTCAATGGCAAATATTATCGTGCACTTCTTTGTTGAATTGGGTGGCTTTTGAGGCAAAGTTATGACCAAGTTCAATAAAGCGTAATAGCCGATAGGCGCGTTGGCCACTCCTACGACATATTAATGCTCCGATTTTACATAAAATAAAACAAACTAAAAAACGTTGACATCAGCGCCATCTAGCGGGAAAATGACCGGGAGCAGACCGTATGTTTCGCCTTAACTAATGTACCTACTTATTTATTGGGAATAGGTAAATACTGTATCGTTTAAAGTAGCTTGCTAAATAACGCGCTTTTTTAAATCTTATCGCTGGTATTAATTTTATTTAATGATATGGTGTAAGGGGCAATTTTGATTTACATATATATTATACATGTAGATAAGGAATAATTCTGTATTGTTTAAAATAGCATGTAAATAACCCATATTATTTTGTTGTAATATGTAATAGATTAAAACCGGTGAAGTGCGAGTCGGACCTGCAAATAAAGAGTTCTGTGCTATTTTTAAAAGGTATCATTAAAATAAAAACAAACCGCCTTCAAAAACCACCCAGGAATTAAAAAGCAAAAATTAAACCGCAGTAGGAAGTTAAAATGAGTGAAAATAAAATTTAACTCCCTACTACGGTTCATGAGATAAAGCCCGCTGACAGACGGACGGATGGAGGCTTAATAATAGGGTCCCATTGGCCCTCTTTTGAATACGGAAACCTAAAAATGGTTACTCTGAGTTATTCAAGAGATAAAAATGTACCCTCGCGGATTTTTTTAACGACTTTCTTAAGATAATAATTAACTTTGTAATTCAGTGCATTAATTTGATCTATCTCATAAGGTTTAGCCTTGCAATGTCATCATCCATCATCATCATCATGTCAGCCAGAAGAGGTCCACTGCTGAACAAAAATCTCCCCCATTGACTTCCACAGTATGTCCTGCTTTTTTCAGATTATAAAGGAACTGCGGAACGCTGCGGCATGCCCGATATGTTTACGCTACGGTACAGTTGTATTAAATATTATTTAAATGTAAATTGCTTTGTTTCCACGCACGTAATTTCAAAGTTTGGCAGCCACACTTCAGAACCTCACGACAACTCAACAGTGGTGACATCTGGTGAGACAAAAAACGGTAGCACTAATTGAGTCCAATTCTAGATTTACTAATCTAGAATTGAGCGCAAGAATAAATCTATACTAATATAATAAAGCTGAAGAGTTTGTTTGTTTGGTTAAAAGCGCTAATCTCAGGAGTTCTACTGATACGATTTGAATTTTTTTTAAACATAACTCAACACCATGAACCTCGATAGTTCACCGATATGTTTGGGCCCCATGTAATAGGGGGTAACCCTATTGTCATTAACTGGCCACAAATGCTATCTGCGAGCTGCTACTGAAAGTTTCGTAGAAAAACTTAATAAGTAACACTTTGCTGCACTCTAGCGTACAGTTCTCACAAATCTTTTTTTCAGCCGTAAAAATCTGAGAGTGAAAAATATTAATGTAGGTATGTATGTAATGTAAAATGAATCAAACCGATAGCCTTTTGTTTTTATATATTTTAATTATATAATTTTCTTTCTCCGATTTTACAGCCGGGTTGGAGTTGTCTAGCGTCACCTTCAGACCGGACAAAAATATTCCGGATTCTGGGCCCCAATTCTATTACCATCCCACTGACACACTGCTGAGATTCTATTGAGATTTGGACAGATTGGGTATTCTGCTAAATATTCGATATCCTACCAATAGTGTTCAGTGGAGTGTCACTAAAATAGTTTCTGTATTCTTATTTAATTTATTATGAAGTATATTAATTTATAATAATTCATTACAGACGTAAACTATTGACGACCACTAACATAAGCTGTATCTGTCTAGTTCTATGGAAAGTCACTGGAACGCCACTAGTTTAAAAAAAAGAGCAGACTATCAAATGTGTTAAACTATTCTATCGACACACTATTGAAGTGTTAGTAAAACAGCAGATTTGAGGCCCTGGTAGCAGTCACATTATTGTTTTATCGAATAGAATATCTTCCTAGTTTAATAATATTGTTGGTCATTATGTTTTGCTTGGTGACTAACTGACGCATGATGGTTCGGTATTGAACGGTTTTTTTCGATCAAGCCATAATATTATTCTTTTTCTGTCCTCAGGACCAGGATGAATATTTTAACACAATTTCTGTCCCTTTTCGACGCACAGGCGGTTCGGTCGATGGTGAAAATCTGGCAATATGTATTCAATTCTATTGCAATGCTTGAATTGGATGCCAATGATTTCCCTCCACAAGCTTACGTTACAGGTTTGTATGAATAAAGCTTTTTTTTTTTTTCAAAAAATATGTTACGTTGGTTGGCCCTAGGATTCCGTCCACAGAGCGGCGCGATTTACAATTGGTAATGTTGGTAATCCGCATTCTTTGGCAGCACACAGCGCCATAACGTTGTCAATGATGGGAAAAAGAACTAAAAGATGTATAAACTTCTAAGTTAATACATCTTTTAGTTTTTGTTTCGCAAGTTGATGACTTTGATGTTGTTTTCAAGGTGACTAAGATGTAGGCGGTATAGGTATACTGACTAAATTTTTTTTTACGATTTTGCTTCACAAAATTGTAATTTCTATTGTTGTTTGCCACGTCGTTGGTCTACTTTGTGACACAATCTAGGTTCATAGCAGTTGTAATGCGACAGTGCTCACAACATTATGCCATTGTGGAATATAAGGAAAATTGTGTAATCGAAACTTAATCTATGTAAATAAACTCAGATAAACCCCCAGACCCGGAAAATCTACCTACCCTTAACCGGGTTGCTCATATGCGCCCAAATATTCGTAAATTGTACGAATGTTTGCACGCATGTGAAGGACCGTCAGACATTCATTCACAAACTTAGTAAAGAATCGAGGTACGCGCGCTTTGATGTGCGTTAAAAACCGACACAGCTCGGAAAACCGCGAATGTAGTGAAAACTTTGCATAATCATTTGCAAATATCGTCCTACAATTCGTACGAATGTGAATGACCGGCATTAGACGACGCAAATATTCTTTTTGTGAGGGAACCGCCCCACAATCAGCCGTTGAAAACGATCGCTTAGCTGCGTTAACAAGACCGGACTGTCCTTTTGGTTTTGACGGTCCGATCCGGTTACCGCAGCTAAGCTTTATGTAAATATTTAAATAAATAAATATATATATAAATAAATATTTGGGGACTTTTTACACAGCACCATCTAGTCGCAAACTAAGCAGAGCTTGTACTATGGGTACTAGACAATGGATATGATACTAATATACTTTTTTTTTGTAAATATAAACTTATTATACATAGGAAACACCCAGACAAACACAAATACTTATTGTTCATCACATAAATATTTGTGTCCTGTGGGAATCGAACCCACGACCTCGTGATCAGCAGTCCGGGACTCGAACCACTAGACCACAAAAATCGTCAAACCTACATACATAGATTAAATAGTAACAAAATTGTATTTTTTTATAATTTCAGACGGAGAAGTGTTCGACTTTATCATAGTGGGTGGTGGTTCAGCAGGTTGTGTGGTTGCCAATAGACTCACAGAGATCTCTCATTGGAATGTGCTGCTTATAGAAGCTGGTGGTAATCCACCTCCTTCAGCGAAGGTGAGCATAACTAGTTGTATATTTATTAATTACATACACTAGCTTTTGCCCGCGTCTTCACTCGGGTGATGTTTGATTTTGTAACCGCAGTTACTTACACCCCTTTATCATCGTTATCATCACATCAGCCAAAAGAGGTCCACTGCTGAACAAAGACCTCCCCATAGCCTTCTGCAGGGACCGGTCGTGTGCTGCCTGACTTTTACAAGGTCATCGGTCGACGTCGTCACCTTTACACCACTTTATGGGTCGAATTTTATACGATCAAAAATAAATCATATAGACCAGTATCCTGAATAGGTATTTAATGCATTGGTAAAGCCTGCTTTTTCAGTTAGTAAACTAAGCTAAGTTGTGTGATGATGTTGAGTTAAACAGGTATGGTTACTCCAAAACCTAGGTAGATATCAATGTTAATCGAAATGAATCGAATAGGTACTCCTGAAAAATTTGACATCACAGTTAATGGTCTCAAAGCGTCCGGTGTACTTAACCGGAGAGACGCAGGTTCAAACCCTGCCTGAGATCGTATTTTTCTGTCACTAGAAAGTTCACCGACTTTCTTGAAATACTCTTCAAACAACCATTATCGGTCTATTTATTTACCTCACCAACCTCAAAGAAATTCAATAATACCGTTCTGTTAATGTGTTTGAGATGTTATGTATACTTCAATGAAGGGATGCTGCGTGGATTGATACTAAAATCTCTTTATTGTGATAATTACAAAATGCAAGCTGTTCCGTTGCGGGTGTGTAATATTTAAAAAGGTTCTAATGAAGACCCGCCGCGCTAGTGTCGCGTCGTCCGCTCTTCCCCGGCCCCAGCATCCTCGTTCGTTTGCGCCGTGATGTTGTCACCGCGTCGATGCGTCCAGCTGGTACCGAACGCGCCCGCTTGAGGGCATTGCGATCAAATGGTAAGCTGTTTCACGGCTTACTGCTAAATTTCCGATTAGGTATTTGGCAGATAACTTTATAAAAATTTTGTTCAATTTTTGAATTTATCCTACGGTTAGCGGCTATCCAGAGGTAGTGAAACAGGACATTATGCTCTTTGCCCTACCTGCTACATTACAAATGATTTTATTTAAATAACTAACCTTGCTGTATTGTAGTACCTATCGTTATCTAAATAAACATAAGTTCTTCTAATATAATACCTATTAGTCTTTTATTTATTTATTTATTTATTTATTTATTTATGTACACACTGAACCAGAAAGTTAAAAAAATAATAATAATAATATTAGGACTATAGTACAAAGGTACTGCTTATTTCTATAGAAATCTCTTCCAGCAGACCTGCGAGAGGAGAATTAAAAAAAAAGAAATGTAGACAACAGTGTGGGAAAAAATAACATAAGTACTAATACATACAAGCAAACACATAAATTACATATTAAAAAAATAAAAATAAAAAGTACACCTATGATACAATAAAAAATACATATAATAAATATATAATGCATACTATAATAAATACACAATAATTTATAATTATAACCAAAAATATATAAAAAGTTGCAAACATGATTTCAAGGTGTTGACGAAAGGTAGTGCTCTTTAACACGTTTCTTGAAAATTGATATAGTTCTGCATTCTCTGATTTCTGGAGGGAGCGAGTTCCACAGTCTAACCCCGTGCACGGAAAGGGAGTAAGAATAAAAGTCGGTTTTGTGGGGCTGGAATTTGAGGAGGGTACGGAGATGGGACCTGCAGGGCGAGTCATTAGAACGAGTATAGGAAAAACGTTCCCGCAGATAGGAAGGGGATAAAGGATTATGCAGGATGTTGAAAAGGAGACACAAAATGCGAGTATTCCTGCGAGAGCGGATTGGGAGCCACTTGAGTATCTTGCGAAATTCAGAGACATGGTCATACTTTTTAAGGTTGAAGACAAAACGAATACATAAATTTTGCAGTCTCTCAAGTTTATTTAACAGCTCCTCAGTGGCATCCAAATAGCAAGCGTCAGCGTAATCAATTATGGGTTGAATTAAACTTTGAGCAAGGGAGATTTTAGTTTTTAAAGGCAAAAAGTTCTGGAGACATTTCAGCGAATGAAAGGCGTAATGCACCTTCCTGCTGACATCAGCGACTTGAGCACCCCACGATAAGTTACCGTCCATAATCACCCCCAGGTTTTTGGCGGTAGATGCGTAAGCAATTTGAACACCGTCAAGATATAGAGGCGAGAGACTATTAAAATTAAGCTTATTGCGGATGTTTCTGCTACCAATGATTATAGCCTGGGACTTACTGGGATTAATAAGCAAACCAAAGGACTTTTATTACCATAATGTAATTTTTATTTACACGTTTCTACCTCAATTGAGCTAGCAAGCATGCATGGATTGCGTCAGGTTGATAATCACGCTTGGGTTACGCAGAGGTGTACTAATGTACATACATTCACAGGTCGCCGGTAGTTCCTATGTAAGGGCCTACGCACACCACGTTTTTTAAACGCGCCGGCCGTCGACACGCGTATAGAAACGTGCGTTGATGGCGCGCTTTCGTCCTACAGAGCAGTTTGCTGTCTAGTTTGCAAAGGTCTACAGACTGCGTCTGACTCGAGCACGTATCGCTACAAACGCGCGCGACCACGTGTTAAAAAAACGTGTTCACAGGCTCTAATGGGGAGCCTATTGCCATCAACGCAACAGAATCAATCAAAAATTATAAATGGATAAATTATTATTAAGTATAAATAAGATCACTCATTCATTACCCTTGTTTCAGTACCCCGGATTGTTTGCATTCGTGGACTATTCCGCTGCTGACTGGAACTACTACACCGTTAACGATGGATACACAAGTCAAGGGGTTCAAAGGCATAGCGTCCATCTTACCAGAGGCAAGATGTTGGGCGGTTCCAGCGCCGCTAATTACATGTTCTATGTACGTGGTAACAAGCACGACTACGATGACTGGGTAGAACAGGGCAACGAAGGCTGGGACTGGGACACAGTGTTAGCATACTTTAAAAAAAGCGAACGGTTTAAAGACGATGAGGTAATGCAGAGTAATTCAAGAGACCTCCATGGTACCACGGGTCTACTCGGAGTTTCAAGGCCACAATGGAAGAAAAGAACGGAAAATTATCTACGAGCTTTCCAGGAAAATGGACACGATATACTTTTAGATTATAATGGAAACGACCAGCTGGGGTATGGATTGCCCGAGTACACAATCGCTGACAACGTGCGACAACATACAGCCGCTGCTTTTCTCGAACCAGTTAAAGATCGCAAAAATCTTTTTGTTTTAAGAAAAACTTCAGCTAGGAAGATTCTATTTAACCGTTACAAGAAGGCTATAGGAGTGGAAGTTAAATTACCCAATAAAAAAATAATTAATATAATAGCAAAAAAAGAAATTATTCTTTCAGCTGGTGCAATTAATAGTCCTCAGTTGCTGATGTTGTCAGGTATAGGGCCTAAAAATCATTTGTATGAGCAAGGTATAGATGTCTTATTACATTCCCCTGGCGTTGGCAGCAATTTACAAGATCATCCTATTGTTGCTATCCCTATAGCTGTTGAGTCTGACCCCTCATCCATTATAGAGAATTTAGATATGTTCACTAACCTCGATAAGTTTCCTGTGCCTTGTATCTTGGGGCATGTAGCTGTCAACAAAAGTCAGACTTATCCTGATTATCAAACAACTAATTTTCCTTTACCAGCTGACTCGCTCGTATCGCCTGTAATGTGTTCACATGTTTTTCGTTTTGATGATGAAATTTGCTACGCTCTCGTCGATGCAAACAAAGGCAGGAGGATTATGTACACAATTTTGAGTTTACTACATCCAGAATCTAAAGGTATGGTTAGATTAAATAGCAGGATCCCTGAAATGAATCCTCTCATTTATGATGGTTATTATATAAACGAAGTGGATTTAGAAAATCATGCACGTTATATTGAAGACTTTATAAGTGTTATCAATACACAATATTTTCGAAGTAATAAAGCAAAAGTAATTGACTTAAAAGTTCCTCAATGCAAGTCGTTTCGTTTTGGTAGTCATGAGTATTGGAGGTGTTTTGTTTTAAATATGGCCACGACCCAATGGCATCCTTCCGGGACTTGTGCTATGGGTCCTGAAGGTGAGGGAGTGGTAGATGAAAAATTACGGGTCAGAGGAGTAACCGGACTTCGTGTAGTAGACGCCAGTATTATGCCATCGATTGTAAGCGGCAATTTAAATGCACCAACAATAATGATCGCTGAAAAGGCATCTGATATGATTAAAGTTGATAATGGAATAAATCTTAATTTATAAAAACATGTTGACTTTTACTTAGTTTATCTTTTATTTTTAAGTAGCACTATTATAGCGACCCATTCCAGCTTCGCACTCCTGCAATGTAGATATGTACTAATGTGGGGGCAGTGTCGAGTGATGAAATAATAATATTATGATTAGTCTATTCTACAGGATATCTTTATAGAGGCACAATATTAAAATATCTTTAGTGTTTTTTAATTAGTTGCTAAGTATATTATGTTATGGCTTAACTAAAACAAATTTTGAGATGCGACGTCACTCTCATGCATTATAAGCTGACTAGATCAATGCTCGGGATTTACGTATAATTTTTTTTTTTGAGTCAACAAGAAAATGTAGAACCGGAGATTTTCTTACGAGTTTCTTACCGGTATCCTTATAACCGGTCATGATTGGGAGGGCCTGTTACACAGCTTATTGATAAGTTCCCGTTAAATTAGCTGGCAGATAATTTCCTTTTTTTTAATAATTCGGCAGTTAGCGGCTATCCAGAGGTCGTAAAAGAAAGCCTTAAATCTCGTTTTTATGTAAAGAAAAAGAACTAGAGTTAGATTAGCCTGGCCGGTCTATGAAGATATCAAAATACTGATCTCTGGTTTTATATATTATTTTGTTGATGATTCTCCGGGCAACAATAGATAATAAATGGTCACGTCGAGCAAGAAAATTATTTTACTCATTGTACAGAAAAATAGGTACAATAATTGTAATATAACAAAATAATTATATTATATAACAAAATATTAATAGTTTTTGTTTTTTGTTTTTATGAGGTAAATGAATATTCAGCAATAAATTTTGGTCTATTTTTCCCTGATTACATCATATTAAGCTATTTTTTCTGCTATCTTTACGGAAAGCTAGCATTGTTGTCAATTTCGCAAGATCGGTTTGAGCAACAAAATTGTTTTTATAAGTTTGTTCTACCCTACACACAACACTAATACTTACGTGGTAATAGTTTACGCTCAAAGCATATTATCCTATTATGAATACACAGCTTGTACAATAATACCAATTACGAATATATTCGTTACACCTCTAATTGCTGCTGTAAGGGGCAATTTTGATTTACATGAAATGCACAACGTATCTAATTATAAATAATCATAACCTATTTAAATAGCATGGTAAATAACCAAATTTTTGTTGTAATATGTACCTAATAGATAAAAACCGGTCAAATGCGAGTCGGACCCGCACATAAAAAAGGTTCCGTACCATTTTTAAATAGTATAATTAAAATAAAAACAAACCGCATTCAAAAGACATCCAGGAACTGAAAAGAAAATAATAAGCGGTTTTAAGTCAAATTTTTTTATTTTATAATAGTTTATTTGTATGTTTTTAGT
Source organism: Acronicta psi (assembly GCA_946251955.1). Lineage (NCBI taxonomy): Eukaryota > Metazoa > Arthropoda > Insecta > Lepidoptera > Noctuidae > Acronicta > Acronicta psi. The sequence goes on along the minus strand of OX276475.1, from coordinate 12,994,694 downwards.
GAAAAGTAGAATGTATTTTGTTTTTAGGTACCTAGTAATATGGGTATGCCAACTAACCGCGCAAGCTGCTCTAAAGAGGCAGCGAGGTTTCGGAGTAAACAATTTTTTAGGTATTTGTTGACATTTTAAAAACCGCTTGACTGATTTTGATAAAATTTATATGAGACTACCTCGGAAATAGGTACCTATGATCTACCAAACAAAAAATAATCAAGAATAACAGTCCACAATAAACGGAGAAATCGCCTAACATACCAACATACAAAAAGCATGCAGAGCATGCAACTCAACAAACATTCAGAACCTCCTCCTTTTTTGAAGTAGTTTAAAAATTAGTTTTTGTCGTTATGCATTAGAAATGTAAACTGTAAATTTTAAACTCTCACCTCTTATCTTATTCTGTGGTCGTGCCGTCGTGGTCGGAGAAAAGCATAGAGAAAGTGTCACAGGGACAGGGTGTCAAATGTCTACCTACTGTCACTGTCAGTCAGTGATCTGCGACGTCTGCTGCTGACGAATTGTTTGTAAAGAAAATTACAAACAATATGCTATTCTAATTTTTTCATCGTCATTTTGTAATGAAATCAAGATTATAATAGAAAAATAATGTGTAATAATTAATTAAGCAGTTGTTTTATAGCATAGTGATAAGAGCATAAGTGAATACATTCCATTGTGGACAGAAAAAATAAACAACATGACGAACCTTGATGTAAGTAACAATGTGGATTGAAAGTTTTACCTTATTTATGAGTGAAGATTGATTGCGGAATCGTTGAAAATACCTTAAATTGAAAGCTTTGAGTCTCTTCAATAATTTGCTGTTAATGTTTTGGCGCAAAACAAGATAAAATTTTTGTAACAAAGCAGTCTATTCTGACAGATACACGGAATCTTGCACAATTTCTCTTGCTTTTGTAACCTATACAGTATTTATTTTAAATAGTAGGTAAGAATATTGGACATTATCTGACAAAAAACTATCTAAATGAGACATTTTTTATTAAGCTTTCAGTTTACTTATTTTAAATCCATTTCTAATTTCAAGGTAAGCAACAGCAGCACAGACAGCAGCTCAGGCTCCTCCTCAGATTCAAGTAGCAGTGGAAGCACCTCTACAAGCTCAGGGTCTGGCTCCAGCAGCTCAGACTCAGAATCATCTACTTCAGATGCTCCAGCAACCATCACTAATGCTACACCTGCCCCAAAATCCCCCACAAAACCTGAAGAAGTTAAAAAGAAAGAAGAACCAAAACCCAGAAGACCTTCCAAAGCCAAAGTCTCCTCATCAAGTGATGATGATACTCCTAAACCATCAAGTCCAAAACCATTACCACCCAGAAGACGTGGTTCTACTAAACCCAAATCAGCTGCCGCTGTACTGGCTAAAGGGAAGACTGCACAGAGAATTCCTTCAGGAGCTAAAACTCCTAAGCCTATTCCAAAAACAATACCAAAAGCACCACCAAAGCCTGATACAGGAGCATTAAAGAAAAAAAGTATATTTTCACCTGATAACAGCTCTGAATCTGAATCCGAAAGCAAATCCTCTACTAATAAAAGTCCAAAAGCCTCTCCGAAACCTAAAAGAGGTTCGAGGAAGTCCAGTGATGAAAAAGATACATCGCCAGCTACAACACGCAACAACAGTGGTGATAATGACGATTCAAATTCTAAATCCGATAATGCAAAACGTAAAAGTGTGAATCGGCCAAGTGGACCTCCGCCAAAGAAAACAACTGAGGACAAAAGTGCTTCATCTTGCACATCCAGTCAGTCTTCCGTTGAGTCAGTTTCTTCTGACAGTGATAGTGAACCTTCAACTAAAAAGACAGAGCCCTTAAAGACCGGAAAGACTAAACCACCTTCAAGTGCTGTCAAGGTTTGTAAAACCAACCATTCTGACTGTCATCAGTATAAGATATACCTGGCTTGATTGCCTATTGAGGTTAGGGAGGGTAGTTGTATGTGTGTGAAAGTAAGTGCAACTAATTTTGATGCTCTAGTCTTCAATCAATAATAGTACTAGATTCCCGATAAGCACTTCAAAAGTGGCCTTTGTCGTCTTATTTTAAATTAATATGGTCCAATTATAGCCAACATTAGGATGTTGAAATGCCACAGTGTGTGTTCCAAAACTATGCAAATAACCAAATAACCACTGTACCACCAAGATTTTGGAAGGAATAATGTTTTTATATCATTAGTGTATCTCATAAAATAAAAACAGAATTAAATAGTAAACTTAATTAAACAAGCTAATATTGATTCTTTGGCCAATGTTTGCTACAACACACTAGTTATCGTAACTAACAAACATCAACTGTTCTTGAACAGGGAATCCATGGATATTTTACATGGGTGGTTTAAGTTATGCTTCAATCCATGTGTTAGATGAATGAAAAACAAGCTTGTTATATGCAATTGTCTTTGCATGAGTGGTGGCAAATTAATGAAAAAATATGATAAAAACTTTATGTGTCAATGTTTTAAACGCATATAATGAAAAGGAAGTGTACGAATGTACACCCACAGTTCGCCGGTATGTTTAGGTCCCATGTAACAGTCCCGGAGCCTATTACCATAATTTTTTCATAATGAATACTAATATCCTAAATAAATAACGTTTGTACTATCAAAAGCAGTTCCTTTTAGTTTCCAGTTTAGTTCTACAACTTTTCTAAATCGGTCAAAAATATGTTCCACCTTTCAATACTTACTGTGTGCTGAGCATTGAACATTTGAAAATATTTTTAAACTGGCTTCCCGCCAGTGGCTTCGCCCGCGTGGTCTTATAATTTTTTCCCCCGTTCTTGCAACATTTTTCATTACTACTCCGCTCCTATTAGTCGTAGCGTGCTGATATATAGCCTATAGCCTTCCCCGATAAATGGGCTATCTAACATGGAAAGAATTTTTCAAATCGGTCCAGTACTTTTTGAGTTTATTCGTTACATACAAAAATACAAATCTTTCCTCTTTATAATATTAGTGTAGATGTTTAATACTCAGCACAAAATGTTGCACAAATGTGTTTCCTTTGAATTGATTGTTTATGTGTATGCAAACATGGCCACTTGAATGACTTACTGTGAAACTCAGAGACATCATTTAGCATAATGAATCATTAGCTAATAGAGATCCAGTTGCCCGCGACTTCATTCTCATAGAAGTTGAATTTTTTCCCCACTTGATGAAATATTTTTATTGATACTCCGCTCCTATTGGTCGTAGCATGTTGATATATAGCTTATAGCCTTCCTCGTTAAACAGGGTATCTAACACTTCCTGAGATTAAGTGCATTCAACCCAACAAACAAACGAACTCTTCAGCTTTATAATATTAGTAAAGATAAATAGATACCCAGTTATTAGATGGAACTTCAACATGTTACGCAGAACTCTATCTACTCTTCCCACCGTGAATCTTACATCTTAAGGATCTTCCTGAGTCTTTTGTACCAATGAACGTTATGAATTTTCTATATTACAGCAAGAGATCAGAGATCATTCAACAAAGAGTGGAGACTCCGGTGACTCAGCAGTTGCTACTATGCCTAGGAAGCTGACAAGGTCGCTTTCAGCGCGAGTGTCGCGACTGGCCACTGTGTCACGACGTACTAACACTGACACTGACTCTGACGTAGACGATAAGAGCAATGACAAAACGTGAGTGTTTTAAATTTTCTTATAGAACAACTCGCATCTTTTTTCCATATGGGTAGGCAAAAACTACACTCTCTTGCTGTGATTTTTGCATACTTGAAATACTTTTTACCCGTGTTTGACTTGTATGTATGTATGTGTGTCTGTTCCTATGTCCGCTCGTAACTACACAACGGCTCAACCAATTTAGATAAATGATACCTCATTAGATTCGTCTTCATGGCACAAGTGTCACTTATTAGTAAAAGCTATTCATTTAGTTTAAATTTTAAGCAATACTGAACAACACTATTTCTTTGCTTGTCCCGCCTGCAATACATTTTCCAATATATTGTTACTTTGTAGTAGCATCAGCAACAGTACCAGCAACAGCAACAGCAACAAGGACGTAAAGAAGGGTGTACGTGGTCGCGGGCCGCCGGCGCGCTCGCCCGTGGTGCTGCCGTCGCCGCAGGAGCCGGCACAGCAACGCTGCCCTGTACGGGGCTGCGACTCCAGTGGACACCTTGGTCAGTTAAGATAATAATTAATTTAATGTATTCAGTCATTTGTTACATAGGATAATGCTGCTCAAAATGAGTAGGGGTAACATAAGACTAGAGTAGGAATTGCACGACAGTGTGGACTTAACAGACACCTGACAATTATGAAAATAAAAGAAGACCCTTTATGCCCAGCATGCGGGGAAGCAGAAGATACAAGTTTCCATCTAGTAGCAGAATGCAAAATGTATGCACTACTCAGATGGGAAATATTGGGAACAGATCAAGTAAATAAAGAGCAGCTTGCAGGAATCTCCATCAGACAACTGGTGGGCTTCTGCAAAGCAACCGGAAGATTCTCCGCGCGAATGACAGTAACTCATTAAGGGATCCACCAAAATGTTGAACTGGGCGAAATAATCCCAACAAAAGGACTGATGCAACCATGCGACTAGAATCATTTAATGTTTCATAAAGGTTATTTGAAATAAAAACATTTTGAATTTGAATTCGAATACTTTTTATCAAAATACGGCAAACTTATGCAAGCAATTTTTTAGTTCTCTTGACATCTGCCGCAGCGCTTATCAGTGTTCCATACAAAATAATTCGAACTCGATACGATTACGTTAACTACTTTATTACGAGTTCTCGCCAAACTTATTGTCCGACTTGAAGTTGGCACGCAAATAAAAACGAACGAAAGATCGTAGGCTGCCGTTTTGAATAATTTTAATCCAATATTTTTCTCCTTCCGATTTTTACGGCCGGTTGGAAGTTAGCTCGTGCCAACTTCAAGCCGGACAATAAGTTTGGTGAGAACTGTACTATAATAGTGACTCATGCTTGAGCTACGGCAGTGGGGGGAGGCTGTGGATGATGGTGATGTTATGACGTTACACACAGGTGGCAAGTCCAACCGGCACATGACGTGGGACGCGTGCCCCGTGTACCACAACGTGACGGCGGCGTGGTGCGTGGCGGCCGGCGAGGAGCGCGCCGCCGCCGCCGCCGCCCGCCGCCGCGCCACGCACCAGCTGCACCAGCGCCCGCGGGCCATGCCCACGCTCGAGCAGCGCGCCTACCAGCTCAAAGTTAAGGTACCCACATCATTATACAGCTGCACCAGCGCCTGCGGGCCATGCCCACGATCGAGCAGCGCGCCTACTAGCTCAGGGTTAAGGTACCTATCAGTAGTGCCAGAATAGAAATGTGATCAGTTTTTTTTTCGGTTCTTACCCAACCGATATAAAGACTTATTTCATGTTATTTTTAATGAAGGAAAAAATCGGCGGGCGGGCGGTGATGTCGCTACGTCACCTTAAGACGTAAATTAGAATGTGGAGGAAGATTTCGACTGGCGAGCAGGGCGAGCGGTGGCTTAGTGGTCAGAGCGTCTGGTGTACCGAAAAAATACAAAAAGATAGACTTATTTCATGCTTACTAGCCGGGCATTAAAAATAATGTCCACGCCTAGTTCATGATAAGCTATATACATCTAGCGCAACATACAGTAATCTCCAGTCTATAAAGTTCATAGTTGACAGAATTATTGTAGTATACAAAGGTACACAATAAGCTGTATATTTCTAATATAAGCGTACTTTGCGTTGTTTAGGCTTTCTGAACAATGAGAGGTCCGGTATCCGTTTATACTGGAAATGCAAAGTTTTAGCTTGATACGGCCGGTATCATTCTAAAATCTTATTCTCCGGCTTGAAGTTGGCATTAGCTAACTTCAAGCTGGATAAGATTTCAGAATTTTGGGAGAAAACATACCAGTTATATTTATTGTTATTTTAACAAATTTTGTTTCCTCTATTAGTGCTGCAAAAACCAAAAGCCTAAAGCCGTAATATTAACCCATTCAACAATTAAACTTATTGCCCAGGACATGCGTTCAAAATGGAAAGGCAGTCAGGAGTTACGGGAGAAGTTAGCGGCGTCTGGGAACGAGGAAATCACAGAGGATCGGGAGCCAATCTTGGAGGGGTTCGCGCCAGACTACGACCTGCGACTGTTCAGGGAGGCGCAGGCGCTTGCCGCCATCAAGATCGAGGAGGAATTGGGAGATATACCTACTGATAAAGGCACAAGGTGAGAAATAATTCCGAAAAATTAGATGGTAAATCATCTTAAAATTACACTTCAAGTTTTTAAATGCTACATGTTGTATAAGTTGTTACTTGAAAGCGTAGTAAGACGGCCTCCAACAGATGGATGGTTGACCTGATAATGCTCGCTGGAAGTCGTTGGATGTAGGTGGCATGTAACCGGTCTTTGTAGAAGTCTATGGGGAAGGCCTTTGTTCAGAAATGGACCTCTGTAGGCTGATATGATAATGAGGATCCTTATATAAATGCAAAAGTAACTCTGTCTGTTGCGAAAGTAACCGATTTAAATGAAATTTAGTGCAGAGATAGTCTAGAGCCTGAGAAAGGACATAAGCTACGTTAGGTAGGGACGGGGGTGAGGCGGCAGGTTACTGTGAACAAAAGCAAGCGCCCCCGCCCCTCCGCGCGCAGGTGACTCGGCCCCTCCGTCCCGCCGCTCACATACTTAAGGCGCGGCTAACTAGTTCCGCGCAGACTATATAAATAATGGAATAATTTGTGTTCCAGATACGTGGTGATGGGCAAGTACATGATGGAGGTGTGGTACCAGTCGCCGTACCCGGGCGAGGCGGCGCGGGTGCCGCGGCTGTTCGTGTGCGAGTTCTGCCTCAGCCACCACCAGTCCGCCGTGGGCGCCACGCGCCACAAGGCCAAGTGCGTGTGGCGCCACCCGCCCGGGGATGAGGTACTATTTCAAAAAATCATCTGTATAATACACATATCCATCCTATACTACTAAAAGACTAATTCATTAGTTTTGTGGAGGGACGAGGTGCGTTGTCCCTCGCATCAAAGGGAAAATTCTCCGACCAGGCAGGTGTTATGCCTGGCGGGCCACTGCACGATGGTTGATGTTGGGCGGTTGTACAGTTCGCGCCAAACTTATTGTCCGGGTTGAAGTTGGCACGGCCTAATTTTAACCCAGCCGTAAAAATCGGAGAAAAAAAAGTATTAGATTTTAATAAATATAAACGAAAGCTCAAGTCGTAGGCTGTCGTTTTAAATAATTGTTATCCAATACTTTTCATTCTCCGATTTTTACGGCAGGGTTAAAGTTAGCTCGTGCCAACTTCAACCCGGACAATAAGTTTGGCGCGAACTGTATATATGCAAGTTGCTCGGTACTAACTTCACTTGCGCGATTCAGGATCTGTTGCTTCGTACAAGTTCTTATAAAGCCTGATAGATGTCGCTACAGTTTTAAGCCTCCTCTACCCGTCTATAGAAGATGCATCAACGCACGCTGACAGATGCATCGGCAGATTGCTCGCTACGAAACGTCCACACGTCAGCTCGCGTCTGTGGGTCGATCAGTCTATGTTCATTTGCGACTGACGCAACTTGCACGTTTAAAATGTTTTGAATATTGAGATCGTAGTTGCCGTAGCTATTTATTTATTTGAATAAGTAAATTGACATAGGTTAAGAATAAAATTATATGAATAGTAGGTAATTTTTTTTTACAAAGTACCCTCCGAGAGATCGTCAGCAACATCAGGAGTGTGCTGGCGTTTCTTGAAGAGTTACGGTGGTTTGAGTAATATTAAACATCCTCACCCGTACGCAATACGCGCATTGACTTGGAGTTGCGGAAAACAGCCTGCTATACCATACCAAATACCAGGGATGGCGAACCTTTACTCATCTGTGTTCTAATTTTTATTTTTTTTAAATTGAAGAGACCGTGACGTGCCGATATACAATCTTAATTCAGTAATTAATGGGGGAAAGAATATCGATGAGGCACCTAAAGCCCAAAGTTTAGTGCCCAAAATATTTTGACACGTGCCATTGGTTCGCCATCACTGCCATATGGCATGTTGTAAATGTACCTATGGTATGGTATATACCATACCATAGGTACATTTACAACATTTTTATTTATGTGGTATTTATTTATTGCGCATCAGAAGATGACATCGGCAGATGAATCTGTAGACGTGACGGCTTTAATGGTTTTGCACGTGAATGTTCAAATCCCGGGTCGAACAGTATTTTTGGGTTTTTCTGTAAAATTCCCAGTTGCGGCTTGGAGTCTGGATTTATTAGCCCCTATTACATGGGACCTTACCGACGAACTGTGCGTGTACATTAGTACACCTCTGCCTATAAAAAAGGAAATTAGATAGAACATTGGGCAATAACTTCCAGAGTAGGTAGTCTCCATGCATCCATCTCGTCGGTCCCTCAATGCTGAGGATCGTGACCACTGTCTTCTAAGACGACAGCACGCTCTCCAACCGGCCCGGTCACACACCCCCGAGTGGATTGCCTTTTGGAGTGTTAAATTGGTGGCCTTGAGTATTTGATCACTCCACTTAGCAGGTGGTCTACCTCGAGCTCTTGTGCCCTCCATTTTTTACGTCATCAGATATTCGAGGCTATCAGGACGACGGGCGATATGTCTAGCAAAGCAATAAATTTGCTTCCAGACTAGTCTTAGTTTATGACTGCTTACTGTCTCATTGGTCTAGTGGTCGCCGAGAATGATACGCTAAAGGTCCTGGGTTCGATTCCCGGGTCGAGCAAACTGTTGTTGGATTTTTCTGTAAAATTGCCAGAACCAGCTCGGAGTTTGCATTTGCCTAGTTGATGGCAATAGGCTTGTCCCCTATTACTTTAGGAAGGAGTACATCAGTATAGCTCTGCCTAAAACTAAACGAATGCTATGTTATCATTGCTTACTTTTAAAAGGTTTTAATTTTTTTTTTCTTTGTAGGTATACAGAAAGGACAACCTGAGCGTGTGGCAGGTGGACGGGCGCAAACACAAGCAGTATTGCCAGCAGTTATGTCTGCTAGCCAAGTTCTTCCTGGACCACAAGACCTTGTACTATGACGTCGAGCCGTTCTTATTTTACGTCATGACGAACGCTGACCACGAAGGTTGTCATATCGTCGGGTACTTCAGCAAGGTTAGTATCGTAGCGACATCTATCGTGAACCCAATTACTGTTCTGCTGGGCATAGGACTTCTCAATTATGAGAGGGGTTAGGTTAGTTCACCGTGTTGGCCTAGTGTGGGTTGGCAGACTTCACACGTCGTCGAGAAAATCTCTAGGCATGCAGGTTTCCTCACGAAGTTTCCTTTATCATTGTAAGCGTGTGATAATAGGATATTTGACAGGTTTTTAAAAACTGTTCTACGTTAATCACTGATGGACACAATCTAAGGACTCTAAGTAACGAAAATCTATATTTTACGTTACATTACTTAAAAGTAAGTGTAAAAGTAAACGAAAACAAAAAAATGTTATTTTAATGTCCCGCTTTTCCTGACAATATGGCGCCTCATGTCATCGTGACGTCACCTGTTTGTATTTATGTACGAAATAACTGTACACGCAACTGTTTACAAGCAGTTGACGTCATCAACCATTCGGACAGTCACAACCCTTTACGATCACGTGAGCAAAGTAGACAAAATAATAATTTTCCTTGTCGATTTTCTTTTATAATATCTCGTCTTTTTCTTATAGTCTGCGTGGAACTAGTTGGCCGCGCCTTAAGTATGAGCGGTAGAACGGAGGGGCGGGGGCGCTTGCTTTTGTTCACAGTAACCCGCCGCCTCACCCCCCCCCCCGTCCCTACCTAAGGCGCGTTCAGTTAGTTCCGCGTGGACTATAACTTATAACTGACTGGCTTTCCGCCAGCGGCTTCACCCGCTATCCCACGGGAACCATACATTTTACCGGGATAAAAAGTAGCCTATATGCTATTCCAGACTATAACCTATCTCTGTGCCAAATTTCATCCAGATCCGTTCAGTAGTTTTTGCGTGAAAGAGTAACAAACATCCATCCATCCATCCTCACAAACTTTCACATTTATAATACCTATTAGTAGGACTATAATAATATAGTTGATTTCCAAAATTCATATTCAATACGGATGCCATCAATAGATCTTATATTTTATGCTGTCAAATATCCTATTATTATTAATTAGATTTTGCCCGCGACTTGGTTTCCGTAGAAGTTGATTTTTTTCCCCGTTCTTGCAACATTTTTAATTGTTACTCCGCTCCTATTGGTCGTAGCGTGATGATATATATATATCATCACCTATAGCCTTCCTAGTTACACGGGCTATCGAACACTGAAAGATTTTTTCAAATCGGACCCAATCCGGACCCGGCTATTCCCGAGGTTAGCGCGTTTAACCAAACAAACTCTTCAGCTTTATAATACTAGTGTAGATACGAAAATGCAGAGGTGCGTGCTTTGGATTCGAACTCGAGACCTAAGACTTGGCAGTCTAGGGTTATATCCCTAGGTCGCTGTTTCAACTAAACATCTTTTAAACACGGATTAAGGTTCTTTGTTCGCTTGGCTCGCCAAATTCAAATTCATTTAATTGATTTTTCGTGTGTTAAAGACTTACAAATTATCTTTTTGTGTTTTAGCATTTTCCATGCTAAGATTACAAGTTATTTTTAATGAAGGAAAACATCGGCTGGCGGGCAGGATTCGAACCTGCGTCTTCTGGTTCGGTACACCAGACGCTTTGACCGCTACGCTATCGCGAGCCCCCTTCTGGTGTTTTCCTTCATTAAAAAAAAATGACCTACAAATTGCGAAAAATTGATATTAGAATTTGGCGGGCCAGTTTAAACATTATTGTATTTTTTTGAGGAGAGGAAATTCAACAATGGCATAAACTTATGTGAACACTGCCAACCTATCGAATTTCGAATACAATTTTGCAGACTAACCCTTGTAGTTCTGTGAGGAGACCCGTGCCTACTTAATGGCAATAGGCTCACCCCCCTTTTATATGGTATTTAATCAAATATCATGCAGAAATAATAGATTTTGTAATAGAATGCTTCTTTCTTCCAATAATTCAAGGCGTCAATGTAAAATCAAGGAATTTGACGTTTTCAACTAATTTTAAACTAATAAACAATACCTCGAAGAAAGAAGACGGGCTCGTGGCCGATCTCCGACGCGCTGGACTGACCTTATTATAAAAGCAACCCAGACTACAATAGTACAGTGCTCTCGTAATGCCACTAATCGTCAAAAGTGGCGAAGCATTTCAAAAGCCGTGACGCTCAGAAGAGAGAACGATACCGACGAGAACCCAGCGAGCACACCATCGTTATTACCACGACCACTCTGACAAGAGTGCCCGACTTAGAAGAAGAAGAAGAAACAATACCTATTTTTTTAACATTTTTACACAGCACCATCTAGTCCCAAACTAAGCAGAGGTTGTACTATAGATACTAAACAATGGATATAATAATTATATACATTTTTTGTACATACATACATAGGTAAGACCCAGACAAACACAAATACTTATATAGTCATCACATAAATATTTGTGTCCTGTGGCAATAGAATCCCCGACCTCGTCATCAGCAGTCCGGTACTCGAACCACTAGACCGCAGACGTCGTCAAACATTATATTAGTCCCCCAAGATACAACATTCTATTTAGGCACTTGATAAAAAAATAATAAAAATTAACCAAAAGCCTATTTTAGGCAGACGAAATCGCGGGCAAAAGCAAGTATACCATGAACAAACCGCGTACTTAAAAAATTTACCAAAACCAAATAAACGATCCATAAAAACTCCATAATTATGGTGGTACACTGATTTCATAGTACTACTGTAGAACAGAGTAGTACCATCGTACTATACCCGCCATTCAGCGACGCCGTCAGCTGTAAGGTCAACGACCTGTGGGGGCGAGGGGGCGCGACACGCCTCCGAAATGCAGCCCCCTCCGCGCCAGTAGCGGGTATTGCAATACATGAAAATTAGAAACTTGATTATTAATATTTTGTGGCTCATGTTCGAGACGGGCTAAAGGCTTTAGGGCGTTGTAACGATTCCATGCGATGATTGCGTGCGTTTTATTATATGGCAACAATTTGTGGGGTTTTGGTAAAGCAACATTATCATGTAAGGTCCATGTATGGTTACAGAGGTTTAAATAAGTTTAATTAAACAGACTGCTTCGTTGGTCTAGTGGTCCCAAGCGCGACTGCTACGCTAGAGGTCCTGGGTTCGATCCCCGAGCAAAGTGTTGTTGGGTTTTCTGTGAAATTCCCATTAGCAGCTCGGAGTCTGGATTTGTGCCCGGCTTATGGTAATAGGCTCGCCCCCTATTACATGGGACCTAAACATACTGGCGAAATGTGGGTGTACATTAGTACGCCTCTGCCTACCCCTTCGGGGAATATGGGCGTGATGGTATGTTTTTTTTTAAATTAAACATATGAAAGAACTGTAGCAAGGAATGACGAATAAGTACCTACATAGATAAATTAGGCCGTGATACTTAGAAATGTTTTGGCGTTTCTTTTAGAAAGGACAAGAACAAGGAAGGCCATTTCCATATCATAACATAACACCTGTATTCCCCGAAAGGCTAGGCAGAGGTATACAGTTCTCGCCAAACTTATTGTCTGGGTTGAAGTTGGCACGGGCTAACTTTAACCCGGCAGTAAAGTCAGAGAAATAAAAATATTGGATTAAAATGATATATAACGACAGCCTACAACTTGAGCTTTCGTTTTTATTTATTACAATACAATATTTTTCTTTCTCCCTAGCGTAGTAGTCGTGTCTACCAGGCCAATGAGACAGAAATAAAAAGGATTGTTCTAGATCAAAAATCACCGAAAATTCTTACCGATGTATTGAATATATGAGTTTTTTCTGAGCTTTTGGCTACACTTAAATTATCTTGTTTATGCATTTTCCATGCTAAGATTAACTGTTATTTTAATGAAGGAAAAAATCTACTCGCGGTTATGAATCGAACCTGCCTCTTCTGGTTCAATATACCAGACGCTATGATCGCTAAACGACCTCGAGTCCAAGTCGCCATCTTCCATAAATCTTCCTTCATATTACATTATTATTATTACATAAGTGCGCTACAGCAGCCAGTGACTAAATAACAATGCAAACATCGATACATCCCACCTCTATTTTGGATTTGAATCAAATATTTAAACGCCAGACAGACAGACACCTCTACGCCAGAGCTATAGCTCGAGGGTCGAATATTAAAGAATGGAGGGCTCCGACTGACTATATTGCTTTACATGTGCGTGATGAGCAGTTTGTTTTTTGTTTTAATTGTGAATGGGTTGGTTGGTTTCGAAATTTTGATGGCTTGCTAATATTCAGAGACGACGTTAAGCTTAAAGTAACATATCCCATGGAGTTTCTTGGCGGATACTTTTCTATAGGACTAACTTTGGAACCGTGCAACTATAATCATTTAACGTTTCATAAATGCTCGTAAAAGCTTATTTGAAATATTTGAATTTGAATTACAATTTGTATTACAATTTGACATACGGAAGCGTACGTTTACACTTAGCGTTGTCTCTGCATATGAGCCTTAGGCTAACGCTCAGCGTAAAGTAAGGCTTCCGTATGTCAAATTTATATGACAATTTGACATACGGAAGCTTAAGTTCATGCTTAGCATCGTCTCTGAATATTAGCCTTAGTATCCTTTTCCTGTTCTGAGTTTTTAAATTTGTTTTTTTTTTTTCAATTTTATGACCAACCCAGATTCAGACTAATATAAAAAATGAACTATATGTAATTTATTTATTTATATAACAATCTTACCTACACAAATTACTTTTAAGGTACATTATTTCTTGTGAGTTGAAACAAATGATTCCATGTTAAAAAAAAATACTCGTGGTTTTTGTTTCTCACAATCCGTCACTATAGCCAACTAAGTATAAACTAAGTTACTGTTAAAAAAAAACAATTTTAAAATATCCATAAACAAGTACACGAAATCGCCAAAACCATACAAAACCATAAGCTGCTGTATTATTTTCATTAACTTCGACACTCCACCGTCGTGTATTAAAAATTCAAAACAGCACGCGAACGAAAATATACTTTATCCTAATCAAAGTAGCGTTGCATTTTGAGTATAGTGTGTACCAATGCGAAGCTACGTACAGCTGGCTACGGCGGGCGTAGCGTCGTAGCACTCGACGTAAACTACGTGACGTAGCTCGTAGGCAGCCTACGCCGTAGTAGAGTCGAGTGTTCGGCCTCATAGAGATAAATGAATGTTTCATGTTGCTTTTACTGGCGTTGTTTTTTTAATACGCTTTTTTACTGGTCGCGGGTATTATTGTTTAGTATAGAAGTACTTGGTTTATTGTACATAATGCTGTTTGAATCAGTCGCGCTTGGGACCACTTGACCAACGAGGCAGTCTTCTTTATTTTATAGCAAGAAAAATATTATACCGTCTAGCCTATATGTAAAAGGGGGCGAGCCTATATTCGGACACAAATCCGCACTGTGAGCTGCTACTTTCTTATTAATTTCATTTATTACCCCCCTCTAAACAGAACAAAATTTAGAAAATTGCTGCTTTGTGGCAGAATATTTGGTAATGGTACCCAGACGAACTCGGCGAGTTTAACACGAACCACCGAAATGAATTGCTGACATATAAATACAGACAGAGAAAACTGTTGTTTTAGCTTCTTTTGCTTCAATACCTAAATACCCCCATATTAATACCCTCAATACATGCAATAAATGTATTGAGTATTGAGTTTTTTAATATATGTACAGAACATAATTACGGCCCGTTATAATTTTATATATCGGGGACAGCAAAATAAAAAGAGTACAGGTAGCTACTGGGTAGTCGAAAAATGGAAGGTGATCAGTTTATAAGCACTTAAGTAGCATACCACCAAGAAGGCCTTCGACCTTTACGGTTCAAACGTAGTGTGTTCGACCCACCAAGCGTGCCAAACCGGCCGGCATACCGAAAAACGCACAAGACCGACAATACGCGGCGTACGGTCGAATCCGGGACGCGTCCGGATGCAGAGGCCAACGACCCCGGACAGACGTCTGGGTCTTAGTCTATGTATACGTTTAAGATGCGAATTTTACAGTATACGGTGTTACGATCGATCAGCCTGTCTACGAGGCGAGACGTGGGCGGTGCCTTGTGAATGTTCCTGTGTGTGTTTTTACAATTTTGTTCAACTTTTCACTGGGATGGGAAAATTTGTTTTTTTGTATTCCTGGGCAGATTTTGGTACATGCTATAACGCCTGTCTATTATGGGCTTGGCACAAGACTTTATAAACTGTAATATGCAGTCATTAGCAGAGAACAAAGATGTGTGGAAAAGGGAGAGATAGATAAATATTTTTTTTTTTACTTTTAATTTTCTGGTCCTGGGTTCGAATCCCGGGTCGAACAGTGTGGTTAGGTTTTTCCGTGAAATTCCCAGTAGCAGCTCGGAGTCTGGATTTATGGTTGATGGCAATAGGCTCGCCCCTTATTACGTGGGACCTAAACATGCCGGCGAATTGGTGTACATTAGTACGCCTCTGTCTACCCCTTCAGGGAATACAGGCGTGATGGTATGGTATAAGATAAAGAAATGATGCCATTCAAGTCGTCTGAGTTTTTAAACAGCGCCAATAAATGCTATAGTAACAAATCGTTCTCTGTGGTGTAGGTTATGGTTTCGTTCAAATATCGCCGTTTGATTCCGTATTTTGGCCCCCCCAATGTTATCGCTCACGCTCTGTTGTAGGGTTGACACTAGAAAGTTGAAAGTAAGAATTATTTTTTAAATGCGTCTATGAAAGTAATTTTTTTAAGGCAAGATAAGAATTTAACTGTGGATTATTGTCAGGGCTTACTAGTAAAAGTTTCTAATAGGTAGAGTCTAATGGTAGCTTTTTGGCTGATTATAATAAGATATCAATTCTATTTTTTTCTTATTGTTCACATTAATTGCATAATTGTTACATTGTATATTATCGGAATTGTAAACAGAAGGAAAACATTAATTATTTATAAGGAGTATCTATGGGTTTTTTTGCCGGTTCTTCTCCAAAAGACCAATTTTTGCCCCAATATTTGTAACAATGCAACTAGTTTTCGACATCACAAAAATGTCTGTAAAAATGGTCTAATTGAGATAAAACATTTTAATGGTCTCTGTAAGTGTTTCTAAAGCGATTTTACTGTCTATTTAAAATCTTGTAAGATTACCTTCTAAATCCATACTAATATTATAAATGCGAAAGTAGCTCTATCTGTCGGTCTGTCGCGCTTTCACTCTAAAACTACTAAACCGATTTAAATGAAGTTTGGTACACAGATAGTCTAGAGCCTGAGAAAGGACATAGGATACTTTTTAATGTGAAAACAGGGCTGTAAGGGGTTAAAATAGGGGATGAAAGTTATTAGAAATACCCAGAATGCTAGTAAAACATTAATTTACCGTAATCGATAAAATTCGGGCAGCCCTCACCGCGAGTGACAATTTAGCGATGTAAACAAGCGCGCGTAGACGTCTAGACGTCGGCGGGTCCGCGCCCGCGCCGTACCCAACATTATTGTGAGAATTCATTACCTCGCCGACGAGTGTGCGAGACGAGAACTCGACTCATCTTTTATATGAAAAAAGCTGTCGCTATGAACTGTTTTCAGGCAGGATTGGCCTATAAAAAGTATAAAGGTTGGTAGAAGAAGAAACCTGTACTCTCTGAGGGGTCTTTGAACTGTATTGCAACTACTGGACCTATTGCAGTCTCTGGACAATTGGACATGGGTCTCTGTCAAGTTGAAGATTGGTTTTTTATAGTTCATCATCAATCCATGTATTGTCCCATTGGTGGGCAGGGGTCTCCTGTCAGTATGAGAGGGATTAGGGTATAATCGACCACGTTGGCTTAATAATTGGCAGACTTCACATGACGTCGAGAAAATCTCTCAGAATGTTTTCCTTCACCGTTTTAGCGAGTAATAATTACCCACATAATTTTGAAAAGTCAGAGGTGCGACCTTGGATTTGAACTTAAGACCTTTGACTTGGCAGTCCAGTGGTCACATCGCTAGGCTATCGTTACTCACAAATATGTAAATTATGTTTAAGATGTATGGCTTAGTTTTCCTACTAAGATTTGTTAATCAGCTGATTGCTATCATTGCTGAAGATGCATCTGACGATACTGTCCTTATATCGTCATCGTCGCGGAAGTTCTTATTATTTTAGTACGGAGCTTAAAATCTTCTAGTTAATGTTCTAGTTGATAGTGTTAGCAGTTCTACCGGCAAAAAGGATGGTAAGATGTGTACCTTGCCGTATTCGCTAGGTCACTCATGAGGTTTCAGAACAGTGGAATTACTTGTTCTGTGCACCGGTTCATACCAAAGGCTACCAGAATAATTTACCAAAGCATGTTTTTTTTGACCTACGTTTACTTATGTTTAACTTTATGTTTATATCTGTGTTTGTTTTTGTTTTAATGTTCGTATGCCTTGTGAGAATAGTGTTAGCAATAAATTTTGCTTAGAAATAAACTAGGGTTTTAACAGCATAAAAATTAGAACCCCATACACCTTACAGACAGCAGCAGAAATATCCACATTCCATACATCAAATTTTAACAGTTAATTTTTATAATAGTTAATGTTAAAAGTTATTTTTTTTTTCATATTTGTTAAGAAACTTAATATGTATTGACACACAGAGCTTCAGGCTTTATTTTAAATGTTTCGGGAAGCGACGCGCCCCCCATCCGACCCGCCTACCCCCCACAGTTCATCGACCTGATGCTGCAGACGCTGGATGTTTTGTCTAGATTTAAGGTGTAACTTGAAACTTAACTTAAAATGTGCATTAGTTATGTCTGCGTCTGATAGTGTAGAAAGACGATCGGCTATTGTTTTCGAGTTTATTTGATTAGACTGGATGATGATATATTAAGACAAGTTACTAGTATTATAAATGTGAAAGTTGTTATTACTGAATTTTTTTGTTCGTTCATAATACGTCGTTTGATGACGTCTGTGGTCTATTGGTTCGATTCCCACAGAACACAAACATTTATTGTGATAAATTTAAGTGTTTGTTTGTCTGGGTGTTGCTTATATATTATAAGTATGTATTTACAACAACAAAAAAATGATATAAGTATTATATCCATTGTCTAGTACCCATAGTACAAGCACTGCTTAGTTTGGGACTACATGGTGCTGTGTAAAAATGTCCCAGGATATTTATTTATTATTATTATAAAATGTGTCATCTACCCATACATACATACCAATTTTATCGTGCTACGCGATATCGTAAAAAAATCAAAATAGCGGGCCTATGGCACACAGATAGGAAATTCACCCGGAATTGACACCGGAGTGAAACCGCGTGGAACAGTTAGTATAGTCTTAACTAATATTATAAATGCGAAAGTAACTCTGTCTGTCTGTCTGTCGCGCTTTCACGCCAAAACCACTGAAACGATTTAAATGAAATTTGGTACAGATATAGTCTGAGAAAGTGCATAGGATACTTTTTATTGCGAAAAAAGGGCTGTAAGGGGTTGAAATAGGGGATGAAAGTTATAAGACCACGCGGGCGAAGCCGCTGGCGGAAAGCTAGTAATTGAATATAAGTGATTTAAAAAATGAGCTAAGAAGTAGTTGCAAAATTGAACTCCTGCTTTTTCAGATTATAAAGGAACTGCGGAACGCTGCGGCATGGCCGACATGTTTACGCTACGGTTCAGTTGTATTTAATCATCATATCAGCCTATTGCCGTCCACTGCTGAACGTTGGCCTCCCCCAAAGAGCGCCAACCATCTCGGTCTTTGACAGCTCGCATCCATCCGCTGCCAGCCACCTTCTTTAAATCGTCGGTCCATCGTGTCGCAGGGCGTCCTACACTACGCTTGCCTAAACGTGGTCTCCACTCTAGCACTTTTATTAAATACACTAGTTGTATTATAACCTAAATTAAAAATTTAGAAAACCCTCGACACGAAATGTTATTTGCCATTTTGTGGTGGCGGCCATCTTTGATTTGAAATTTATCATAGTGCATAGTATTCTACTAGTCAAGTCCTTTCATTTGATACACATATTGAGGGAGTTGTGAAAAAATATGATGAGGACGTCTGTGGTCTAGCGGTTCGATTCCCACAAGACACAACATTTATGTGATGAACTTAGGTGTTTGTCTGGGTGTTTCTTATATATTATAAGTATATATTTACAAAAAAAAAGTATATAAGTATTATATCCATTGTCTAGTACCCATAGTACAAGCTCTGCTTAGTTTGGGACTAGATGGTGTTGTGTAAAAAAATGTCCCAAGATATTTATTATTTATTATAATATGTAATTCGCTATTTTGTGGCGGCGGCGATCTTGGACCGATTTTCATCAAACATAGCTAAGAACACTCCCGACTAATTCACCTTTCAAATAAAAAAATCTAAATCAAAATCGGTCCAGTCCAGTATTCAGTTGTACGAGTATTAAGTACACTATAAAAGAAGACACTTTTAGTTCACCTCTCCCCGAACACATTCCGTTCATTGACCATTGATATTTCCTTTCGCCATTAACCTGTATTAACAGACGCACGCGCCATACCTAATCTATACGCGTGTGCGTCACAGTGCACGTCATCGAGATTTATTTTTAAACTAACCTTTTAAAATAAAACCTTCGTATAGGTAACGTGTGTCACTCAATACCTTCAGTGAACAATACAATAGGGCAGGAATGCCTTGAATGAAGGAACCTTTACTCATCTGTGTGTTTTTATTCATCTGTAATTTTTCTAAAAAGAAATTGAAGAGACCGTGACGTGCCGAAATACAATCTTAATTCAGTAATTAATGGGGGAAAGAATATCGTTGAGGCAACTAAAGCCCAAAGTTTAGTGCCCATAATATTTTGACACGTGCCAGCAATGGCACGCGTGCCATTGGTTCGCCATCACTGCAATAGGGTATTTGGTACTGTTTTATTTTTTTACTAGCTGATGCCTTCGGATTCTCTAGGGTCATTTTTTCTTTTTGCTCGGCTTTTCATAATCGTAGCGTGATGTTAAATAGCCTATAACCTTCTCAAGAAATGGGCTATCAAATGCGAAAATAATTTTTCAAATCCCATTGGTGTTTCCAGACATTAGCGCAGTCAACCAAACTCTTCAGCGTTATTAGTAACTAGCTTTATGAAATTGGCTTCGCCCGCACTGTCTCGGTATATCTTATAGCTTTCATCCCCTATTTCAACCCCTTACATCCCTTTTTTCGCATTAAAAAGGAGCCTATGACCTTTCTCAGGCTCTAGACTAATCTGTTTATCAAAGGAGGTCATCAAAAGCTGATACAATTCAGCCCTTTGTACCGGAGGTACATGACACCTGTCAAGTTGATAGTTTTTACTGATTTTTACCAAGAAATCAATATGAAATTGCTAATAATTTGCCGTAATGGCGTGCATTTGACATTCCGAAACTGACACTGATAGTTTTTACTGTGAAATCATTACGAAGCAGATATTACTGTGCCAAAATGGAGTGATCTTTCTCAAATTAAAAGTTTTTTTTCTCATACCCCAGTCAACATTAAAAAAAGTACGACTAGAGTTTTAACCAGCGTAACACACAGTATTTTTTCCAATAAGTGTACCTTCGGTACATCATTTGGGCCGATTTCGATGACCTGGTTTCATTTAAATCGATTCAGTAGTTTTGGCGTGAAAGCGCGACAGACAGAATTACTTTCGCATTTATAATATCAGGAAGGATAAAGTCCTAAGATGTTTAAAGCTTTCTCTGTCTCCATACGCAACATTTGACGTCACAGGTTCCACTTAACACTGTTCATTTTATTAAAATTAAAAATAATATGCTCAAACACCTATGTTTATTGTTGTAACAGGAGAAGAACTCGTTCCTAAACTACAACGTATCGTGCATACTGACGCTGCCGCCCTACCAGAGACAAGGATACGGCAGACTACTCATAGACTTCAGTGAGTACCCACATTTACCTATTAGGTATCTTGTTGTTTTTTTATGGTTGGAGGTCGGCAAACAAGCAGGCCCACCTGATGGTAAGTGGTCGTCGCCTCCATGGACTCAACACAGGATTCGCTGATGCATTGCCAGTCCTTATATTTTTAGTTTACATTTAGGTATCTTTTTATTCACTTTTATATTTTTAAGCATTTGTCTTTACTTCATCAGTTCAGTATCAAAAGCGGTGGCTTAGTAGTTTACTCCCAAAAATGGCGATGGAAAATTGCATGCCTGAAAATCTTCTCATTGTATTGTGTTTTTTTGTGACCGACTTCATAATACTTTATGTGATGCTAGGACCCCCACGTTAGCATACCTAATAGTTTCATTAAATCTAATTTGTATTATAGATTATTTCTATTAATTTAAGGTTTGTATGTAAGATTTATTTTTTAAAACGTACGCGAAGATGCGCACGGGCGGCTAGTTACTAATAATAATAATCAACCCATATACTGTCCCACTGCTGGGCACGGGTCTACTCTCAGTATGAGAAGGAATAGGCTATAGTCCACCACGCATGCCTAATGCGGGTTGGTAGACTTCACAAGCCGTCGAGAAAATCTCTCAGGCATGCAGGTTTCCTCACGATGTTTTCCTTCACCGTTAAAGCGAGTGATAATTACGCACATGATTTCGAAAAGTCAGAGGTGCGACGCGTGCCTTGGATTCGAACTCGAGACCTTTGACTTGGCAGTCCAGTGGTAGTTAGTTAAATATTCGGCTACAGTTATTTTTACCGATTGATTTAAAGACCAAAGATGTTAGTGATTTACTGATTGTATAAAAAAAAGAAATGGCTCTCTATTTAACAACCCTAAAACTAAATATCTCCTCGTTATTATTGTCGCCATGCGACTAAAGTATCCCATTAAAGTTACACCATGTTTGCCCTAGCCAGACGGACATAATTCACAAGGGCTTAACCTTTAATAACGCAAAAGTCATACAAATTGCCCTCCGCGACGAGCGTGGAATAGTTCATTGCGAATGTCAATGTCAGCGTGGCGTGTCATTCGTCACTACACTGTCAATAGACAATCGGTTTACTTGTCTGTTTATCAAAAAAAGAAAGAAAACTAAAACAACTGGAAAAGTAGCAATTTTGTAAATTATAATAATGAATGTACAAGTACTACCTCGTTGGTCTTGTGGTCCCAAGCGCGACTACTATGCTAGAGGTCCTGGGTTCGATCCCCGGGTCGAGCAAATGTTTTATGTGAAATTATTAGTAACAGTCTTGGAGATTTGTGCCCGGTTGATGACAATAGACTCGGCCCCTACTACATAGGACCTAAACATACCGCCGAAATGTGGATGTACATTAGTACGCCTCTGTCTACTCCTTCAGGGAATACAGGCGTGATGGTATGTAAAGTACAAGTACTTTATGTTGTATGTTTGTAGATAACGGCGCCGTTTGTGCAATCACAATTTACAGAATAATATGGCATGTTCGCAGCTACTTTTATTGGTAATAGTAAGTTGTAAACTAATTTCAAAAGCGTGAGCAATCGCGCAGAGCTATTGAATTCAACGTGCCAACGATAGGGGTGCCACAAACTTAATCGTTTCGTTCAATTCCAAACCGTGCTTTACCTCCGTGTCAACACGGCTGGTGCGTCATTCTTACAAATCGCAAACCCATAACACCACCTGTGCGGTCAACGTGATAAACCCTCCAACTGCGGGTTTGTTTTGTCCCCCACGGGGGCGAGGGGGCGTCGCGACGCGGCGGCCGTCGACCCGACCCCGATCGATGCACTGCAGTATGGATCGGTCTGCCGTCTAGACTCACCCCCCTCGGGTCTAGCCAGGGGACGGGGTTGGCGGGCCCACCGTGAGACGTAAATAGGGCTGCCATGTGTAACATAACTAACCTAGGATAAGCTGTTTTGATACGGACTCTTTTTTGGCAATATTTAATCAAGTTTTTTAAAATTTTGTTTGAATAAGGCGTGTTTTGTATTGTTTCGATAAATATAGAGTAAATGCTTGCTTTATTTGAATTTTGGATACTTAGCGATGCATGCTTTGGAAGATCGCATAGTTTGAAGATTAGTTCTATGCTGTTATGATTCTAACCATAGAGGAAATATTAATAAAAAGAAGTATTAAATGTAATATTATGAACAGATGAATAATAAAGTAGTACATAAGATCAAATGTCAGATCGATGTAGCGTTGTAAGAAGAATAGAAGAAAGACTTTAATTATTACATCACAAAATCAATCACCAAGCACTTACAACCATTCTATTCAGGTAACTGCCAAGTACCACTCTAATTTCGACCTGATATGCCCAAATCCATTTCATATTCTATTTACCCGTCCAAAACAGGGCTATGAATTAACAAAATCCCTCCCGACGCTAACAAATGATCCGATTTGCTTAATCTGACAGCCCTACCTGTAAGCGTCAGATTATGGACGCGAACTATTTTGATAGGTGCCTTAATTACTATAGTCCGAGTGCTAGACACGTCAGAGAAGATTGTTGCGAATCTTTTGGTTACATTGACGACGTGGTCTAGTGGTACGAGTGTCTGACTGCTGATCTCGAGGTCGTCGATCGGGTTTGATTCTTACAGGACAGAATTTTTTATGTGTTTGTGTTGGTTAGCGTGTTTTTTCTTATACATACAACTTATACCTACTATAAGTATAGACTTACAGAAATTGTTTATTGCGGTCTTAATGCCTTAGGCATTCTCTACCAGACAACCTTATTATGTATTGTTTATTGTTAATTTGTTTATTGTTAATTTGTTTATTGTTTAGCATAGTACAAACTCCGATTAGTTCGGGAATTGATGTGTGTGTTATGTGATCCTGCTGTGTAGAATGTCCCAAATTGTATTTGATTAAGCTCAAGAAATGGCATAAAGTATAGACAAGAAACCTCATGAAGGCTGTTAAACTATTGAAATTTTAACTGTATGTCAATGATATAAAGGTTATTGTAGAGGTGTTCGTGAGATAGAATGAATACGAATTGATTAGCATAAAGTGTGTTCAGAAGTTTGCACACAGCATTTGTAGGGTTATTCGACTATTTCTGAATACGTCTCGCGCCGGCTTAGGTGTTAATTCGTTGATTGCGGTTTTACGAATACTAATCATTTTAATAAATATTTTATTCATGAAGTTTGACCGTCAACTTCAAACGTGCGTCTTAATTTGAATTTAGAAACTCGAAATTAATGTCAGAATATTAACGATACCCCCAGCGGAAATTCGTATCGAACTACTTTGAGTATAATATCTAATCATGTTAACAAGTTTGAATGTTAAGTAACTACGTGGGATTAATTTGAATAAAATGGAACTTAAGCAAATATTGCTTATGAATTAGGTACATAACATGAGGGAAACTTAGGCAAACTTAGCCTACAAGGAGGAGGTATGCCCATTGAAGACAGGACCGGCTTCCAGTATAACCAGACGCAGCTGAATATAAGTATTTCCCACGAAGCGACCTCCACGTTAGATCAGATATTAAGCTGGGTATTGTCAATAAAAAGGGTCGCGAAGGTCTGATGCGTCGTGTAAAATACTGATATTGAGCCGCATCGGGTTAGACTGGACGCTAACATATCCCAATAGAGTTTAAATACTTTTAAATCTCAATGTGTTAGTATGTAGGTCAAAGCTTAGATTAGGCATAATGTGTTGCCCCCTATGGTTGGATATTATTACGCTGCCCGGGCATTTTAAATCTCGTGATCCATTACAGACACACACAGAGGAAATCGCGGCCGGCAAATAGTAAATAAATAGAAACGCATTTAAATATAAAAGTAGATTAATTGAACGCTTAAATATATTGGAACACATGCAGATTTATAGTAACAAATAGAAAATAAGTAATTATTCAAACGAAAAAAAAACATGAATTAAATTTGCTCCGTAGACAGTTTATATTTTTTTTATAAATACTATAAAGTGAAATAAAACATGTGTCAGACCCGAGAAGTGAGATGTTAAGTAGAATAAAATTATTATATCTTAAGAAATAATAATGAGGGGTTAATTACTAAAGACTATATCATATTATTATGACCCCTTATTAATTAAAAAATAAGGGTGTATAGTTTAAAAAATATTAGTTACCTTAAAGAAGGGTCCCAATATAAATCCCTGTGGCATCCCACACGTAACTTTAATAGCGCAACGAAGGTGGTGGTATTGGGTGAAGCTGTATTATTAAGAGCCATGAGGCGAGGCAAGGTACTATTCGAATCTTAATGAAAGATTAAACTTCATTTAATCTTTCTCTCTCATCTTGCAAACTCCTGCCAAACATTTTTTTAAAAGCTTGGTAGATTAACCAAATGTCAAAACCTTAATCACACCCATGTATCGGAACTGTTTTCAGCTTCAGGCAAACTGACATTCTAAGGGCAGGCCATTGTCAGTTTTACAACTAACTCCTAAATTATCAAATTTCTTTATCAGGTTACCTCCTAACCAAAGAGGAGGGCAAGGTTGGGTCCCCAGAGACTCCACTATCAGACCTTGGGTTGATCTCCTACCGGTCTTACTGGAAGGAGGCGTTGCTCAAGAGGCTTTGCTCCGCCCCAGGACCCACGCTATGCATTAGAGACCTCAGCAAAGACCTGGCCATTGCCTCCTCTGATATTGTCTCCACGCTACAGGAGAGGGGACTAATGAAGTACTGGAAGGGAAAGCATATTGTGTTGAAGAAACAGGTGCGTTATTTGTATTTTTGGCGAGGTTCACGAATTATAAATTCTTTGTGTAGTGATCTGACTCAAAACTTTTTCAAAATCTTGTTTTCTTCTATGTCAATAGTTCACGCTTCAGCCTTACGGAGGCACTTCAATCACATCCTAAACTTTCGATATTTTATTTAGGAGGTGCTAGAAGAAGTGTCTCGTCGTGCGGCGCGTGCGCGCTGCGTGGACTCGGCGTGCCTGCGCTGGTGGGGCGCGGGGGCGGCCCCGCCGGCGCGCTGACGCCGCGCCCCCGCGCCGCGCCGCGCCCCGCCCGCGCACCGCCCCAGCAGCAGCGCCGCGCGCGCGCTGCTCTAGGCATAGGTAACCAACACCTACATACACACATACAAATCCCAAATCCGAGGCGTGTAAACTATGGATGGACGTTCTCCATAGCTGCTTCACCCTAGAAACACTGAGAAGAAATCCTTACACTTGTATACGTTATTTAGTCTAGGTACATTGCATTCTTTTTAAAATTTATTCTTGAAAGTTTATTTCAAATGTAGATACCTACTTGCATAATTTATGTTGGTGAATGGTGGTCAAAATTTATGCTTCCATGCAACAGTCACATAAAATACGTTGTTCCAGGTGATTCGTTAAGCATGGCGATGGTGGTTCAAACGTTTTTTAAAGCGAATCAACAATTATCTCTTGAATATCTCACCTCGGGTAAGCACGGGTTGGATGGGTGTTTGGCGTAATCCATGGGCGCAGGATACATTGTCACTTAATTTGAACACTACTCCGTTCGGTCAGAGACAGCAATTACAGACTGAAATTAAAGCATCGAAGCAAAGCGTTCGTGTGGAGTGGTATTATCACTCTGTTTGGACATTACTCTGTGTTCTATTGTTGTGAGTCAAACCCCGCGAGATTAATGGCTTAAAAATATCTGCGTTTCAAGATACACTATAATAATGTGTATTTTGACGTATGGTGACTATGACAACAAGACTATATTTCTAATGTTTATAGGTAATTTATAGATATTAGGTAATTATAATAAGCGTATTTCCAAATTGTAATATATTTTTACCGATATTCAGGACCAGTGTAATATTTATTACTGTGGAAGTTGAGTAGAAGTGTAAATACCGATTAAAATTTTTGTGAGCGTTTATATTTAATTTCAAAGGAATGGGAATAAGTATAATTTTAGAAATTGTCAAACCTTAGCTTTAAATACATAAAGAGAATCAGTCAAAGTATATTTTGGTATTGAATCTTTTTTCGAATTTCTCTGATTTTAAAATTACATGTACGTCGGGTACAAATTTGGGCTGAGTTGTAATTGTAAGGGGATTTGACTGGCCTCCTTTCATTGCGAGAATCGAATCTGAAACATTTTAGAAGAACTATTTGTCTTATTTTCTTTAATTTATTATTATAATTTAATCAATTGAAATATTACGATATGCTCTTAAAATTTATTGCATACAATAATGTAATTATGAAGAACCGAACAACGTTTACGAATAATGATTTATTTTTATTATGAATTAGCTGCTAATTTCTATTATGAATCTTAATACTAAAAGCTGTATGCAAACGGGTGAACAAATCTTAAATGGGATGATATACCCACGATGAACAATATTTATTAAAAACATTTCTATAAAAACTTGACAAGTTAATTTTGTACGGAAAGGAAGATTTCAATTTGTTAGAACTGTATAATGTCATTGTCATGTAACTGTATACCCCTTTCGGATCTTGTTTAGTCCATTGATGAAATTTTTATGAGAATTTTAATTTGATTTATTATTAATTTTTTTATTCAACGCTCGAAAAAAGTTGTCCTGTTGTGTTGTAATTGTTAAATTTATTAGATGGCAACACTCAATGAATACCTCATAATAATTAAATAAATATTATTAGAATGATAAATATTTTTAATAACTATAGTTCAATTTACATAGGAGTTTGAACTTCAGTAGAAAAATTAGTATAGTAAGCCTGGCTCCACACGTTGGGACCAAGCTTAGAGCCAGTACTATTTGCCCAACGTTTGGATCAGTAAAATGCATTGGCGCCAATACTTCTGTAGCTGGCTGCCGGAATTTGTTTGGCTCAAACCACTTGGCACCAACGTGTGGACCAATGTAGTAGACGTACGATTTGATAAAATTGCGAAATAGTTCTGGCCATCGACGCAAGATGGCGTACCTCGCGTACAATTGCGTGATATTCTAAATTAGTTTTAATGCAACTATTATTAAATAATTTATATTGGTTACAAAAATGATCTTTTTATAGATATTTATAGCGATTAGGAATATTTTTAATTAATTTAACATGAAATTTGTATCTTTTAATTGTAATTTTATGAACCAATTAAATTTTAAAATTTGACGTAGGAATGTAAATATTGAATTGTATCTTTTATCTAGATTTACCATGTAAATAATTAAGTAACTACGATACAAGAAAGTATTTTTGTTAATCTTGAAAACTTTTAACAGAGTTTTTTTTAGTTGAGAGCTATTTGAAAGTAAAATTTTATGTGAACTCCATAAACATTCTTTCTCAAACTGTCACTTTAGTCTTGTGTGTAGCGCGATTACTAAGCTAGACTCTACTGGTTCTGGGTTCGATTCCCAGGTCGAACAGTGTCTCAGTAACAGGTTCCCAGGTCGAACAGCCCGGAGTTTGGTGCTCGGTTAGTGGTAATAGGTTCGCACCCTATTAAATGGGACCTGATCATTTTGGCGAAATGTGTGCTTACATTATAGTCTGCGCGGAACTAGTTGGCCGCGCCTTAGGTATGTGAGTGGCAGGACGCAGGAGCGGGGTCGCCTGAGCGCGGTGGGGCGGAGGGGCGGGGGCACTTGCTTTTGTTCACAGTAACCCTCCCCGGCACCCCCGTCCCAACCTAAGGCGCGGCCAACTAGTTCCGCGTGGACTATAGTACACCTCTGCCTAGCCCTTTGAGGAATACAGGCGTGAGATATGACTCATAGAAAAATCTCTCCCTAATCTGTTTCAGTAGTCTCTCTTTTAAAAAGTCCTCTGTATGTCTCTGTCAATGTACTTATTATAATAACTAGATAATATAATAGACTTCATAGTAATTTTATTATTGTTTTTATAATAATGTTATTTTAATGTTGTATGATTATATAAAGATGTAAATATTTTATCTGTATAAAAGAAATGCAATAAATAAGTGTTTATTATAAAGTGTGATTTAATTTTATCTATAATTTCGTCATCATTTTGTAGACTAAGGGCCTGTTACCAACTCCTGATAAGTTCCTGTTAAATTACTTAGCAGATAAATTGATACGAATTTAATTCCATTTTAGTATTTATCTGGTGCTTAGCGGCTATCCAGAGGTAGTGAAACAGGCTTTAAGTTACCTATTGGCTTGACACGAATTTTACTAACACATTATTGTAAAATGTAAATGAAATTGGAACTGCCTCTTAGTGTAGTGGGATTTTCTGCCTGCTGCCACTGCTCAACCCTTCTGTGAATACGGGCGTTTTAGTCTGTAGACGTAGAAATGTAAAAAGACATTCGAATAGTATCATTTAGGAACATTTCCAAGTAAAAAGGTCATAATGAGCAAGTCTTCTTGAGACTCTATACGGATCCTTAACAACTACCCAACGATAATGATGTAATGATGTATCAAAAAGAGTCATAATAACCTGGATACTACAGCATGGGGTTATTAAGACGGGATTTTTGCAAGGTCAGCAACGCGTGAGTGACGCTTCGGGGTTGTAAACGTTCATAGGCTGTGGTAACCACCTACCATCAAGGGCCGCATATTTGTTTGCCACCCGTGTGGTGTGAAAGACCCTGCAAGGTTTTAAAGAGAAGAATCACATGCCATGTCCAAAAGACCTCACACAGCTTTCTGTTCGCTTTCCTTTACTATTTTTTTGGTAGCCAACTTCAATAGTAGTCAAAATAGAGTCAATAATGGTAGATGGCGCAGGATTCTCGTTATGGTCGTGGTGAATGTCAAGGTTCCCGTAGCCATGCGTTTTAGTTTGTAGTTTTTAGTCGGCATGAGTCAGTCCCTGAAAGACCAAAGAAAAGACGGATGGACTGTGTGAGAAAGGATATGACTACAAGGGAGTTGAATGATGAGAAGACGGCTAATAGAGATGTATGGAAGAAAAAGACATACTGCGCCGACCCCAAGGGAATTGGGATAAGGACAGGAGTATTATGATGATGAGTCAGTCTCTGTTGCCTCGCCTGGTGACAAGGTCGCATGAGTATTTTCAAAATTCCAAAGAATTAGCTCTGCATTGTCGGACTTGCCAACAATACCGTGGTTTTAGTCTATAATAGAGTCCGATATTACCCTCAGACTTTCGGAGGCGGTGCCTTGAACAAGGTCACTGTCAGCCATTTAGCATTTATCAATCCTTAGAGCTTGTTTTTTCTCTCGTCCGAATGTAAACCATTTTATCATTTCTCATTAGCCGTACAAACGCGTCGCGTATTATCACTTTAATTGACTGACGTCGCTGGCCAACGAACTCTCTGCCATCAAGGTCTTGCCGTTTTATACCACTTTTTATTTACAGAAGCCTAAATATGTATATTATTCTCATACGACCTTGTGCGCATTCATAATATAAACTGAAAATAACTGGGGTCCCAAAAAGGCCGCTTTTGTGAATCAGAATTATTATGAATCACTATGACACTTGAAACTGAATTACTACGGGCTTTAAATATTAATTGATTTAGAGCAATTGCTCATCTGCTTATGTTTTTACTTCTCAGGCCGTATTTAGCAATTCCTAGAATTCCTTAGCTAACAAGTTTTAATTGGGAACCTATTCATCAACTTAGTTCGTTTGTTTTCATGAAATGACTAAGTGTTCAGATACTGAGTAACTAATTTTATTCATTTCGACGGTACTATGAGTTACATGACTTTTTAACTTTAAACTACATATACTATAACACATTCTGCTATCACAATATCGTACCAGAGGAAAATGCATTAACTCTTTTAAAAGAGTTTCCATGGAGTTTCTTGCCATAAGATCATGATCAGGAGTTTGACCTGGGAATCGAACCATGAAGCCCTGAAGCGTCGCTGTTATGCTTAGTACCTCTCACTAGGTTACCGAGACAGTGACCAAGGTTTCTAAAAGGATAACAGGTTAGTTTAACTACTTAAGTTCTCACGGATCCGGAAAATTGTCTCCCACAAAAGAGCACACACAAAGATTATGAGTTTCTCACAGATCCATGGAGCGTGCTATGGTAGGTATTAATATCTCGTACACTAATTAGGCAGGTAACTTCGACATTTAGATGTTAAACAAAGGTCGAAGGTGCAGGTTATTACGAATTGCGAGGCATTAGTGGAGTTTTTTTTAAATTAATAGCAAACCCGTCCACGGCTTGCGTCTCACTATCTTTATTAGGTACTAGCTTCCCGCCAGCGGCTTCGCCCGCGTCGTCTGATAAATCCCCCCCCCCGTTTTTGCAACATTTTTCATTGCTACTCCGCTCCTATTAGTCGTAGCGTGATGGTATCTAACACTGACGGTCCTGTAGTTTCGGAGCCTATTCAATACAAACAAACAATCAAATCTGTCCTCTTTTGTCTCTGTCCTTTAATATTAGTACAGATATTCTTTTTGGGTAATATAAAAATTTCAGCTTACTCCATTGACTGCTTTTCCGGGTGATGGCGCCTTCGATCAGTTATTGATCGAAGGTTGGCGCAAATGAACAGAGACTGAATTTTTATAATGATTCATTTCAATTTGCAGAAAAGGCGTGGCATTGTTGACAGTTCATTTAATTTAAATTTACACTTAATTTCTTATCAAATTTTCACTCTGATAATCTGATTACTTTCTACGAAAAACGTGACTGTGAGTGTAGGTATATCATTACTATCAGTTACGACCTCACGCAGCGGAAAAGATTAACAAAATTTCTGTTATCTTATAAGAATTTAGCTTATCATGAAAGATAATTTGATAATTTTCGATATTTTAATACCCCTGTAATTTCTTTCTGTTGGCATCGGTACATATGAAAACACATCAAAATAAATATCATTAACGAGATGGATGAACCATAGTGGTCTCAGGGTAGTTAAGAGTTTAGTAATTAAGTCTAACTGATTGGCTTTGTCTGTAATCTATACTTCTATACTAACATTCTTCTTTTTCTTTTACTGGAGGTTGGCCGTCATTTCATCGAACTTCTCCCGATCTTGTGCCAAGCGAAAGAGATCTTCGACGCTGGCAATTCTTGTCCACTCTCGGATGTTCGCACGTCG
Source organism: Acronicta psi (assembly GCA_946251955.1). Classification (NCBI taxonomy): domain Eukaryota; kingdom Metazoa; phylum Arthropoda; class Insecta; order Lepidoptera; family Noctuidae; genus Acronicta; species Acronicta psi. The sequence continues at coordinate 12,962,553 of OX276475.1, read as the reverse complement.
CATACTACCATTATAAAGAGGAAAGATTTGATTGTTTGTGTGTTTGTATTGAATAGGCTCCGAAACTACTAGACCGATTAGAAAAATTATTTCAGTGTTAGATAGTACATTTGTCGAGGAAGGCTATAGGCTATATACCATGACGCTACGACTAATAGGAGCGGAGTAGCAATGAAAAATGTTGCAAAAACGGGGGAAAAATTCATAAGACCACGCGTGCGTAGCCGCTGGCGGAAAGCTATATCATACACCGGTATTAATATTTGAAATGAAAAAGTAAATTCAAAATTACTGCAGTTTCCTTGAATATAGTTTGCATCTGACCTCCATTTCATCCATTCTTCTTTTAATTTTTGCTTTGATCAACATCATCGCTTCTTTCTACTCACACCTTCATGACCTATAGGCGTGAAGTAGCTATTTATCACAAAATAAAGCTATTAATAGAGTAAAACTACCAACTGTATTTATACCGAATCATCTTGGAAAGATACTCAGCCGAATAAAAAAACGGTCGTTAAAATCGGCAAAGTATTGTCTTTGCCGATTTTAACGACCGTTATGCGCAAACATACATGAATACCTAATTCAAGCCTCCATTGAAGTCGTTTAAAAATGTAAAACAAATAAATATTTTTAACGACGTTTGTTATCTACTAGTAAGAGTGTCAGACTACTGATCACGAGGTCGTTGGTTCGATTCCCACAGGACGCTAGGTTTTGTGGTGAACTTTAGTGTTTATCAGTCTACTCGTGACAATGTACCTAGACCTACGCTGTAAAGTTCTGAAATAGAATTGAAATAATGTATCTTGTAAGTTTTTTTTAATACTAGCTAAACTATTAGGTATTTAAAAAAACATAACTTATCCTCAAGTCTATTTTCTTGGAAGGGTTAGGCAGGGGTATGTTGAAACCCTTAAGTCCAGGAATTTTGCCTTGTTATTATATACAGTTATAATTATATTTAGGGTTGAATGTTCCAACATTTACAAATATTGTTACTGCGTCACATCAAGCAGTGCCGAGGAGCCAGTGAAGATCGACTCCTTCCATCAGCAGCGGCCCCCACCTTCGGGCTACTCCGCCGGATCATTCACTCGCCTTGACCGAACCGCGCAAACGCATCGGTCGTATTCCCTTATATTACTTACGTCTATCGATTATACAGTCTTTTTACCGAAAAAATAAATAAATAATAATATTTCAAAAGTAGAGCTTTTCGTTTATAGGTACTGTACTGATGTAATCCTAGAGGACATAACGGTACATATTTTTATGAGCATTTATCTCAAATAATATATTTCTATTGTGTCCTTCCCTCCCTCCACAGAGTGAGGTTGCGATAGAGGTCGCATAGAACCCTTTTATCCAAATTGTTGTCCTGCCAAATAAGTGCCGATAATTCACGACAGACAAAAGGAATCGCGTTCATTATTCAGCTACAATAAAACAAATATCAAATAGTAACAGGGTTGTCTATTTTCTTCGACATATATATTTTTTAACATACAAGCATTCCTACGGCCCGTCTGATGGTAACTCGCGACCGCAGCCTATATAGACTCCAGTAACACCACATCTTCTACACACCATCACCTACAATAGTAGGTATCATTATCGGCCTTGTCATCCTGAGACCTCAGTTGTTAACTCACATTATACCAGTTTTTCACTATTCTACTTCACTACTATTTGGATATTTTAGTGTAGGTAAAAAGCAGTGATAGCCTAGGGGTATGACCACTAGACTGCCAAGTCAAAGGTCTCGAGTTCGAATCCAAGGCCACCTTTGACTTTTCGAAATCATATGCGTAATTATCACTCGCTGTAACGGTGAAGGAATACATCGTGAGGAAACCTGCATGCCTGAGGGATTTTCTTCATAGCATTGTGAAGTCAAGTCTGCCAACCCGCATTAGGCCAGCGTGGTGGACTATAACCTAATCCCTCTCATACTAAGAGGTGACCCGTGCCCAGCAGTGGGACAGTGTTACGGGTTGATAATGATGACGTGTAGATGTCAACTACAAATATGAAACTGGCTCTAACATAAAAAAAGTTTTAATAATCTTTGCTTCAGTGGACAAAGGACGAGGGCAATAGTGACGTAAGACAGTTAAGTTTTTTAAAGCCAAGGTGACAAGATTTAGATTTGTTAATAATTGATTTAATTGCCATTTACAGTTCTCGCCATACTTATTGTCCGGGTTGAAGTTGGCACGAGCTAACTTTAACCCGGCCGTAAAAATCCGAGAAACAAAATTATAGGATTGTAATAAATAAAAACGAAAGCTCAAGTCATAGGCTGTCACTTCGTATCATTTATAGCCAATATTTTCCTTTCTCCGATTTTTACGGCCGGGTTAAAGTTAGCTCGTGCCAACTTTAACCCGGACTATAAGTTTGGCGTGAACTGTAAACCATTGCCACTGTTTTATACATATATACCTAGCTTCATGCCTGTTTCCCGTAGGGGTAGGCAGAGACTATAGATTTCCACTTGCTACGATCCTGGCACACCACTTTCGCTTCGTCTATACTCATCAAGCTCCCCACGGTCGCATACCTACCTACTATTTTATAATTCTAAAATTAATTTTTGATAAGACAAGACAGGTTATTGTTATATAAAATACAAATATATTAATTCTGTGACTTACCTACTTGATGCAACTAAAAGGGAACTTCACACAAATCTTATTTCCTAAAACTCCAGGTGAAAACCCTAACGAGAGGTCCCCGCACTCTGGCTGGGGTTGAAAAAACACGTTGAGGTCATCGGAGCGCCCTTGAAGGCGTTGTCTCCTCAATGTGAACCCAAGTGTTCACCCCGCGCCCTTCGAAGGTGACACACTACGCCGATTGGAAAGACGCGTACTTTTTCGCACGAAGTAAATTTATTAAGGGGAGAGTGTTTTACTCGGGAGGGGCTCGTGGCTAAGTAAGGGTAGGCCGATTACGCATCTGCAAGGTAAAGTTTGCCGCGGTCAGGCAATGGATGGGTGGCCATTCTACCAATTCTTAAGAGGAGATTTGTTACTCGGGAGGGGCTCGTGGCTACATAAGACTACGCTGATTAACCGATCTGCATGGTAAAGCTTGCCGCGGTCAGGCAATGGATGGGTTGCCATTCCACCAATTCTTGGAATGTACAATTCTGTCTATGACTATCTTATTTGTAGAATCAGTCATTTACATTTACATTGCAAGAATTGGTCAATTATAGACTAAGTCTGTAGTCATTTCACGAATTAGTCATTTTACGGTCCCAGTTGTCATACGAACACCTATGACATGACATGAATCATGATGTAGTCAGAAACCGAAAAAATCCTGACCTAGTCTATCCTCAGAATGCATTGCACAGAAATTGGATTGCGAAGGTCTTATGACAATCTTTTCAAGTACAATAAATACTGTTGTTAGTTAAATCAAATCATGTATTGCCTTCCACTATGTATAAGTAAGTAGGTACCTAGATGGTAGATATCGTGAATCCTGTAGAGCACAGCAACTTAATTTGCTAATTTTTTTGCCAATTGTAAATTAAAAAAATCTATGCGTAATGTTTATTTAGTTAGACTGGACCCAACATAGTTGGAAAAAGGCTACAATGATTATGAGATAATATTATACTTATTACTATTGCGATGTGATGTATATTTTTTTCGGTAAAATGCAAACAAACCAATGGGCCATGGTAAGCGGCAACGGTAACCACAGATGCAACTTAGGCAACACTGTGACAGATAAAAACTCCTCCTTTTTTAAGTCAATTAAAAAATATAGCATTTATAATGATAAGCAAAGGTTGCGGCTACCGCGTGTCCCCTTACGTCATTCGGTGTCACCTTCCTTCACCCCGGGGCACCGTAGAGGAGAGGTCTGCGACACGGACTAGAGTGCAATGCCGTCCACTTCAAAACTGCTGTGGCTCTTTCTTCAAAAGGCCATTGTTGACATTGTCCTATATTATGGTCATATTTTTTTAAGGTTTCGTACTGCAAAAGAAATTAAATAAATCATATAATATCACTGACTTGATAAGAACAATTTTTTGTCCATTGTTGCATTTGCACAGTAATTTTCTGGGTTTCTTAAATCAAAAGGAATAAAAGAACTATACGAACACTTTGTATCTGTTTATTACTAAGTACCCTATTTCAGGGTAACTAATTTTGGATATAAACTTAAAGCATGCCTATTCTGAAATATAAGTTATGTTAGGTATTTTTTATTAAATTGGCAACCGCATCTGGCAACACCAATGGTTATATTGAGACCTCAGCTGCATCAGTGCCCAGTAATGTCACTGTCTACATTATCCATCAAACCGGAACACAAAGTCCATAATATTGTTGCTTGACGGTTTTGAAAACCAATTTAAGGGGTCCACACCCCTCCCTATAAGCCATTTAAACATAAAATTACGGATAGATTCACCAGCACATAACCAATTTTATAAAGACCATTGATTTTAATTGTTGCTACAACACGCAAGATATGATTCGGTCTGGTAATCTTAAGTTTTTTTTTCAAAACTAATAGTAAACTGCCGGCAATGTACGAGTGCATTGAATGCCAATTATTATCATGATTACTTGATAATTAAAATATCTGTTTACTTTACATTCACGCTCTATTTATGCTATGGGGTTAAGCTGGTTCATCCTGGTAATGGAAGTCAAGATTGTTGGAAAAGCTAAGCAGCCGTTTTAAAATCATCGATTTTTATTATATGATGGTAATAGGCTAGGCTAGGCTAGGGACTTAACCATACCGACAAACTGTGTACTTATTTGTAATGTACTAAGGCCCACAGTTTCCACAGAGGGGCTCGTGGCTAGGTTATAACTGCGCTGATCAACCGTTCTGCAAGGTTGGGCTACGCTTGCCGAGGTTAGTCTGTGGATGGGTGACCATTCTTAAACATATCGACACCCCTCCGTGCCTCGGAGAGCACGTAAAGCCGTCGGTCCCGGTTGTCATACGAACACCTATGACAATCGTTACTGGTAGTCAGAAGCCCAAAAAGCCTGACAACCAGTCTATCCTTCAAATATATATTGCCCAGAAATTGGGTTGCGGAGATCTGATGGCAGTCGCTTCGTGTAAAACACTGATATTCAGCCGCATCTGGTTAGACTGGAAGCCGACCCCAACAGCAAGCGGGTCACCTGATGGTAGCAGTAAGTTATAATTTGTATCCTCACGCGGGAAAACTATATTAGGACTTACCGACACATGTACATATTTTAAGATAGGCCTAGAAAGTATAATATATTTATAGTTCTTATCTTATCATAGCTAATTTGGTCTACGTCAAATCACGGTATGAAATTATTATCTTTCAAAAATAGTTTAATTATAATGATAAGAGAAATAAGTCTTAAACTGTTTACGTTACGCGTCATTCTTCTTACGTGTTTAGCGTGTCGAAAAGGTATTCAATTCATTTAAAGTGTTATTGAATAGGTATTTAATTCATTTCTTTAGTACCTCTGTAGCCTAGGGGAATTCTAGGAGTTCGTTCTAGCAGTTTCTCTGTGAAATACTCACGGAACAGATTTTGATAAAATTTGACAAAGAGATAGATTGCATTCCGATGAAGGACTTATAGACATAAGTCTCAAAAAACATAACATACCATTACGCCGGTATTCCCCAGGTTAGGCAGAGGTAGGTATGTTTAGGTCCCATGTCATAGAGGGCGAGCCTATTGCCACAAATCCAAACACCGAGCTGTTACGGAAAATTTCACAATAAATAAACACTGCCCGACAGACGTAGGAACGCTTGAGGTCCTGGGTTCAATTTCCAGGTCGCGCCACCTGCCAGTTCGACTAGGGTAATGAAGTAATTCAAAATATTGGTAAATATTTCGGGACGCGAGCGTAACCGCGGCCAGTAGTATGTATTAAATATATGATAAATGGCACCTAGGTATTCATAAATAATTTTTGCGCTCGTGTAAACCCAGGCCGTTATTTACATAAATGTACGCCTAAATTGTTCGGTAGCGGCACTAGGTTTTATATAAGTCTACACCTTTTAATTAATTCAGCACGTGTTTAAGTCAAAAGGACGTCTTTGGTCCAGTGGTTCGTGTACCGGACTGCTGATCACGAGGTCGTGGGTTCGATTCCCACAGGACACAAACATTTATTGATGATGAACTTAAGTGTTTGTGTTTGTCTGGGTGTTTCCTATATATTATAAGTATTTATTTACAAAAAAAAAGTATATAAGTAGTATATCCATTGTCTAGTGTCCATAGTACAAGCTCTGCTTAGTTTGGGACTAGATGGTGCTGTGCAAAATGTCCAAGGATATTACAAAAAAAAGTGTCGTGAGGTTGTCGACATGTGGGAGGTGAATTCGGCGATCATTGTACCGATCGTTGTGTCTGCCAATGGCTTAATAGCCAAGAGCCTCGACCAACATCTAAGGAGGCTCTCGTTGAGTGGCTGGATCAAGGGCTTGATACAGAAAGCGGTACTCCTAGGAGGTTCCTTTCCCTGGAGCCCTGACCACCGGTAGCTTGGACTCTGTTCCCGATACCGGTGGGCTACTATTAGTTAGTTAGTCACTAGCGGCTTAATTATACCTATAAAAACAGTCAATAAAGGAGGTCATAGAAGCACATACCACTCAGCCCAAATGTGTGCCCGAGGTATATGACAGCTGTCAAGTTGACAGTTTTTACCATGAAATCACAATGAAACTGTTCTTCTTCTTCTTCTTATTTATTTATGGCAATTGGTGCCGATGTCGACAATTATTCTGCCAATGTCAAAGTGGATAGGTACATTTAAATAATATTACAAGTAATAAATTGCTGTACTTTGTAAAATATTTCAAAAACAAGCAAAATGGCGATCCGCCATGATCAGGTATCCTCTTCGTCTTCCAATGAAACTGTTATTAGTTTGCCATAGTTGCGTGCGTTTGATTCCGAAACTGACACTGACAGCAGATAGTTGGCAAGTTGACAGTTTTTACTATAAAACAATATGAAACTGATAAAAGTGTCAAAATGGCGTGTGTTTTTAAAATTAAGAGTTATTGTTCTCATCCCCTAGTAAGCGTAAAAAAAGTACAACTAGAGGGTATTTTTTCAAATAAGTGTACCTTGGGTACATCATTTGGGCAGACTTTTATGACCTTTGCTTACCAGAGATATAATTTTGACATTAATTGGTTGGACATTATGTTAAACTCGACCATCAGTTTTTTTCACTAAACTTGCTAGCGACGCCGTAAAATATTTGTATGGAAAACCCTCCAACACCTCCAGCGGTGACGTAAGGTACTAAAATCGGCTATGAGATTACAGCGTTTCGATGCGTAAAAAACATATCAAAAGCAATTGTATAGAACTCATGGTTGAGGTACTGAATAGTTTTTGAAAATAGAAAATGTTTGTCGTAAATCTCTTGAAGGTGTGGGCTATGCAAGGTTAAGCCACAGTTGCTGTCAATAAATGGATAGGTGCCCATCCCGTCCCGGTTCTCGATCGGTAAACAAAATCTTCAGTCACTATGAAACAGAGAATGTTTAGAGATGACCCAATTCAGTTTTACAACTTGCAAATCTTAGATAAGCAGCTTATCTTATTACTAGATCGTTTGTGAATTTCCTTGATGACGACGAATTTATATACAAGTACATACGTAAGTATATATGTGAAATTACATCTTTAATTATGTGTACGAAGAGCTGAAAATATTTTCAAAGGCTTACATCTCGAACCATAGTAGTCAGAAGGAATATAAATATATTTTATATTAAACTAGCGGCCCGTGCGCAGCTTCGCCTTCGTGTCACGGTGGTTTTATAAAATAAATCTTACACAAAAACCTTGTCCTGACAATAACGAACACATAAAAGAAATATATTATAAGTATTTATTTACAAAAAAAAAGTATATAAGTATTCTGTCCATTGTCTAGTACCCATAGTACAAGCTCTGCTTAGTTTGGGACTAGATGGTGCTGTGTAAAAATGTCCAAAGGTATTTATTTATTTATTTATTTATAAAAGAAAGATTTATCCAATTTTGTGAAGTTGTTCAGAAATTATGTGCGTACAAACATTTTGGTAATTCATTTTTATAGAGATATATATATAGAATATAGATTAAATATACTTTAACTCTGAGCACTTAGAACATTGGCATTATCCAGAATGGGTTGCGTTTGCGTGGGTCTAATGGCAGTCGCTTCGTGTAAGACGCTGATGTTCAGTCGCATCTTTTAGACTGGAAGTCGACCCCAACATACCTAGTTAGAAAAAGGGCTACAAGGATGGTGCAGCTTCAACCCAAAGAAAGGCACAATACCTGTCGCAGTCGAATTTGATCATCAGGCTTACCTTTAGCCAAGGGAAGGCAAAGCTTTTGTCGGTATATAATATATAGATAAATTTAAAAAGGACCCTGTAGAGTTTAGTGGTTTACTTCGAGAGACAGAGCTCGGATAAGAAATGCTTCTAGCTTTCAGGATAATTAGGATTCTATACTTTGTAAACATTGCAGGTTGATGTATATCAGCATTGAGAGTGAGACTGCTTATGCTGTCGTCAAAAGGTGTACTTGCTTGTAAGAAGGTTTTGGTTGGAAAAAGAGTACCCTCCCCCTGCCGTACCCACAAAGAAGAAGCCTTCGAGATTTTCATATTATGATTGTGATCAGTCTGTGGATAAGTCCTGCACTAGACTGAATAAAGAGGGGGACATTCATCCAGTCTGTAATATCCTCTTCTGAACAAGCCTTAGTACTCCTGAAACTAGCATTGGTACCAATATAACCTCAGCCTTTTTTTCACTGGCTGCATTAAGCCCAAGTTTGCATGTAAATTAACCTTTTTGAATTTACAAAAACACGTTGTAGTACGAGTATAACAGTGAGTGGTTACTTTCCCTCAAGCGTATCAGGTTTCAGACCCAGTCACTGTGGTCACTCAGAATAACTGTGAACACGATGTGACTAAACGATGTCACAAAATCATATGACAACAATATTAATCTTCAGATAACTGAGTAATCTAATACTTATATTTACTATTTGTTAATGTCATCAGCGAGTCATATTGTAAGATTGAGTCAGCTGATTTTCGCTTGCAAGTAATTGTAGAGGTGTACTCCAAACCAGCTCCTCAGGGTATGAAACAAAGCAGCTAACAAAAAGGGTTCTGCACAAATCCCAGCTTCCAGTAAGTCGAAAATCATTCAACAGCCAAACTTGGTGAATGTGAGAGCGTGGTGGCGGGGGCGGCGTGGCGGGGCGCGGGGCGTCGCGTCGCGTCAGATTCGCGAGGAGGCTTCCGCGGGCGGGGTCAGCGACCTCGCCCCCCGCGCCGGCGCGCCCGCCAATGTCAGGGCCGGTGCAGCCGCGGTCAGCTGACGTCTGGGGACGCGCGGGGGCCGCGGCGCCGGCCCCGAGCTGCAGTCGACTCCCGGCCGCCCGCCGAGGCGCACGCTCTCCGCCTCACTCGCGCTATAAATAGGAGCAGGCGACGGCAGCGCGCGCTACTCCGGCGCCGGGCTGTGCTCACGAGTCAGGTACCTGAAGTAGCGCGCGCCGCCGCCGCCGCCGCGCCCGCCAGCAGCGCCTGCCCAGGAGCCCAGCCGCCGCACGCCCATTGTACTTCATCAGGTGCTCTGGTGATGAAGGTTCCAGGCGCTTGTTGGAGTACACTTACCGTGTCGGCGGTAGTCATCGGGCACGTCGGATGTGTCGACACGTGGTGCGCGGCACGTGGCTGGCGAGGAGGTGAGTAGCCGTGCCGTGAGGAGACAAAGGCTGCGGTGAGTCACGCGTTAATCACGGCGCCGGTTGTCGACCGCTGCAGGCTGCACTCCCCGCCGCACCCTCGCCTCGCCCCTCCCTCGCACCACCCTCGCACCTAAAATCGCACGTACATTTGCATTGGTCATCGAACTCTCCACCGAAAGATATATGAACAAAAGCAGCTCAAACTGGTTTTCGCATGTTTTTCGACAGCAGCCGCCAACCGGCGCCGCGCCGTTTTCCTGTACGACTGATGGCCCGCCCGTGTTCGTTCTGTGTGTTATGACCAATTTTTCAGAGGAAGACGCAAAAAGTGTGTTCAGGACTGTAATGAGAAGAAAATTGTTTCTGAGTGCTACGCGAGGAGTCGCCGCGGTGCTGCCGTGCGGCATAGCCTGCAGGTCCAAGCTTCATAGGTGAAGGTGTTCGCGGACGGGTTGCTTCATTGCTTCCTACTAATCGTCATATTGGCTAGTTTAATTTCTCGTGACGTCAGACTAACGTATATATATTTTCCACCGGCGAGGTCTTTACCAAAGTGATTTCGAAACGTTTATTGCTTTACTTTAGAGTGCGAGGCGACTCCGCGGCGATAGATTCGCGAAAACCGCAGCAATGCAAAATTCGACTGTATATACCGTTCAGTAGAGATCCTATTGCGTGCAGTTTCACGTAAATATATCTTTGTCAAGATATAATAATGCAAACAGCCAATAAAAATACGAGTCTCGGGTGGATGACTCACCGGAATGCGTCTAATTGTTGAAGTGAACACAAAGAATTTATCGTGTTAGATTTCAAATTAAAGTGAAACGCAATCGAGTTGCCTTGGTACTGTCACTCGTTAACGTCTACTTATTAAATAGCCTACGCAATCCTCGCACGATACTTCTAGAAAGTTGCCAATTTATTGTTCAGAAAGCTAGGCACTCAGTTTATCATAATTCATGAGGAGTTTTCCAACTTAAACATAAGTAGCTTTTGCCAATACGAATTGGAAACTAACATGGGTCAGAATTTATGCATAAATCTTTAAGTTTATGCACCAATGTCTTTTCATTGCCCTTCAAACGTTTCACCTTCAAGACCCATCTCAAGTTGGCCCATAAAACGCCATTTTCTAGAAGCTTAAATTAACATTAAACCGCAGTAATGAGTGTTCGACATCTGACTCAAATAGCGTGTATTTATCAACGGCGTAGACACACAAAGTTACATTTTTGCATGGCCTCCAACCTTGGCTCTGGCGTCATAAGTCAAATACGTCTGTTTTGACCAGACACGTCTATGTGACCAGAGACTGGCGACAAAGCTAGTTAATGACTCAGTCATAACGATATCTCGTTCGAACTAAACCTTGCTATGAGTCAATGGTTTTCGTGCTAATGTCGGTTTTTTAGTTTCACTGCTGTCGGTTATTGAAGGTCCATTCTGTTGCTATGACGACTTCTTATTGTTTTCTTTCTGGCATCATCTGGATTTGTTAGTAGACTGGTGGTGTCAGTTCTTAGGCTAAATATATGTAAGCGTGTGCTTCTTTATGTCAAACTAATTGTTGGCTGCGGTTTTACTGAGGAAATGTCCAAATATTTATTTATATTAGTATAGATTTTTCCATCACCATCAACTGGTTCTTTAGTTGTAAAGTCAAAGTCAAAGTCAAAGTCAAATGTTTTATTTCAATTAGACCATATCAATAGGTAGTTTCAAGAGTCAAACTAGTTGCACGGTTCCAAAAAGTGGATCTTATGGAGAAGAGCCGGCAAGAAACTCCATAGACACTCCTTTAAAAAAATGTTGGTTACAATATTATTATTGTAATCATCGATATCATAAGTACTTTATATACCTTACATAACGTATCAGTAACTGTATTCTCCGAAGAGTTAGGCAGAGACCGTGTGACATAACCACATTTCACCAGTATGTTTAGGTTCCATGAAATAGGAGGCGAGCCCATTCCTATGCACAAACCAGAGCTGCTATTGGGAATAGAAAAAGCCAACAGCACTTTGGTCAACCCTGGAATCGAAGCTAGGACCTCTAGCGTAGCAATCACGCTTGGGACCAATAGACCAACGGGGCAGTTTCAATATATTTTCCACCCTAAATTCGGCGTAGCGGTTGTAAGTTACCTAAGTTTATGTAGTTTTCTAAAACGTTTAGCACCTATTAGAAATATTTATGTTTGTCTAACCCTCTACTGACGCAGGTGCTGCCTGAAGAGTAATTGTTAAATAATGACCCAATACCAAAGACAATACAACAATTATTGTTTTGGTCTAAGATTGTCCCAGAATTATTTTTCTGAGCCTAAAATTAATTTTGTACATCAAACAGAACAATCAACAATCATACATTGAATAAAAAAAACATTGAAGCATTGAACCGATAACAAAAAGGTCTGCATTTTTATCAGCTTAAGAAACATAAGAGGTGGTTATTTTTAATGAAGGAAAAAATCGGCGGGCGGGCAGGATTCGAACCTGCGCCTTCTGGTTCGGTACACCAGACGCTCTGACCACTAAGCCACCGCTCGCCCTGCTCGCCAGTCGAAATCTTCCTTCACATTCTAATTTAGAATTTCTAATAAGAGGTGGTTTCATCTTCGTATTGGTCAGTAGTTGGTTTGAGTAATTTTTAACAACCTGTTTCTATAGGCTTTCGTGCTGAGCGAATTTTGATTACCATTTACATTTAATTACTCAGCTAACCTTTTTTTGCATAATAAGTATTGACAGCATGGTTGCGAATTAGGGTCTCCAATTTTAAGACAGATTTTTAGAGAAGAAACCCTTTCGGCTCCTCTGCAGTCGTGTAAAAAAGTGTCCTCCAGACTTCGAAAAATTTTGTTCGGAATTCAAATGTTTTTATAAAATTTATTAAAAACTTTACAAAAGGGAGGAGGGGCTTATAAAATAAAAACATTCCGATTCTAATTTAAAGATTTTAAATTTTTTTAACGCGGATTTTATCGCATTAATATTATTTATACATTATTAAAATATGTAATGCTATTGGTCCAGTATTCGGCGCAGACAACGTTAATCGAAGTACCTTTGATCTTGACAGATAAAATTAATAATAATATTACTGTAGACAGTCTATGGGTGATCTTCATGTCGCAGCAAAATAAATCCATAAATCATCTGTGCTGCTATGATGAAAAAATAATGATGTGTTTGCTACTATGTATTATGATTATCATCATCATCATCACTAGCCCGATGCTGTCCACTGCTGGACAAAGGCCTCTTCATGCATCTTCCATTCATTTCTGCTCAGGGGGCTTAGCCAAGTTGCAATCTAACGTTCGGATCGACGAACGAATAGAAACAAAATGTGTGCGAATGACATGACAAATAAACTTTCGACAAATCTGACGTTTGCAAATGTCATTCCTATACATTTTGTTTCGATTCGTTTATCGATTCCAAAGTTAAATTGCAACTTCGCTAGGCACCTTGGTATACTCTGCCTTTATCACTCATAAATTCCTGGAGGTTTTGTTTTATAAAGTTTGTCCTTTATTAACACAGAAAAGGACAGATACTATTTTTAACATACTACGCAGGCGAAACGACATGACGCGAACGGCGGAAGCTCGTTAGGTAGATATAAAAATTATAATTAATTACAGAATTTAAATAAATGCCGTATTTATGTCCATAAGAATAATTTTACGCTTTTGACAAATGATAGTAATAATTCAGTTGTTCAACTCTGAAATAAATAGAAAGATATTGTACTTCTGACTATCTACTTATTGAATGTTACATAATTTCAATTTCTGGGACTCGACAACTAATTTTCCGAATTTTATAACCTTACCATCACGCCTGTATTCCCTCAAGGGTAAGGCAGAGTACTGCTGTACAGCCACAACTCACCGGTATTGACCGGCTCAAGTTTACATTACAAATGTAAACTTGAGCTGAAAACTAAGAATTTCACACAAACACAATGACTCTGCTCGACCTGGGAATCGAACACAGGACCTTACCACTATCTTAATGAGACAGTCAGTTTAAAATTGTAAAACGATCCATCTGTCTGAATTTTTTATCTACGTTTTTTATGATTATAATAAGGAACTCTCTGGAACTGAATTCATAAAAGCCAAATCCTAAACTTTTTTTAAATATTTTACATTTTCATTCATCATTTCAGCCTGTTAAATATTTAAACAAGTCTTGTGAAAAAAAACTTAAACACTATGACGTTGTTTCAACTATTATATTCAATTTGTCTATGAAATTGTGTTCCTAAATTGAACTCAGAGCAAAAAACAAACTCACGAATTCTTTTGTGATTTTTTTTATCGTCTGTTCACTGTTGTGAAATATTTATTAGCTATAGGTACTGCCATTTTATAGTAAAGATATATCTATCATTATAAGCATTTTAGATATGATTATGTGTTTGTGTATTTTTTTCTGAGAACCACTTAAGTATTTTTTTTGCATGTTGGTGATAAAATAGTAGGTAGAAAAAAACACAACTTCTGGTCTTTGGTAATTATATATTAAGCTAAAATAATATGACAGCTATTAATTTGAGTACAACAAAAATCTATGAGGCAGTCCACTAAATCGGACCTCATAGAAGTCTTGAATTCGATATCCGGGTCGAGGAAAGTGTTTTTGGGATTTTCTGTGTAATTCCCAGTACCAGCTGGAGCTTTGCGCGCCTCATTGATGGTAATTAGTAGAGTTGCCGCGAATACTCGCTATTATTCGGTATTCGGCATTACTCGTAATTTTTTTGATATTCGTCGAATACCGAATAATAGCTAGTATTATTCGGCATTCGGCGAATAGTCGTCGAAAATAAACTTTTAACGAACAAAAGAACTAATGAGTTAAAAATAATCATCCTTTTAAAAATGGAAAATTAAATTGACTACATATATGTAGGTATGTATAACATGAAACAGATTTCTTTTACTTTATTGTTTTCTTTTCTCACAACCTTAGAAGAAATTAGAAATATTTTTAATGTGTATAATGTTTTTTTTATGTCGAATAGTAATGTCGAGTTATTCGACTATTCGCCAAAGTGAATGGCGATTAATCGGTATTCGACTATTCGCTATAAACACTATTCGCGGCAACTCTAGTAATAAGCTCGCCCCCTATAATATGGGACCTAATAGGTACAGGCAGTATTTTTAGAAACAAAAAAAAAATACAGTCAAATTGAGAACTTCCTCCTTTTTTTGAAGTCAGTTGAAAAACAGTATTTTTCGGTCTTTTTGTGACCAAATAAGTTCACACCCATCACAATATCATCAACAGATTAAGATAATAAGAACTTATGTTATAACATACTGACGACGTCTGTGGTCTAGTGGTTCGAGTACCGGACTGCTGATCACGAGGTCGTGGGTTCGATTCCCACAGGACACAAACATTTATTGTGATGAACTTAAGTGTTTGTGTTTGTCTGGGTGTTATATATTATAAGTATGTATTTACAAAAAAAAAGTATATAAGTATTATATCCATTGTCTAGTACCCATAGTACAAGCTCTGCTTAGTTTGGGACTAGATGGTGATGTGTAAAATGTCCCAGGATATTTATGTATATTTAAATTTAAATAAATACTAGTTATTTTTAATGAAGGAAAAAATCGGCGGGCGGGCAGGGTTCGAACCGGTTCGAACAGGGTTCACAATAGATGGCGCTACGTCAACTTAAGACGTAAATTAGAATGTGGAGGAAGATTTCGACTGGCGAGCAGGGCGAGCGGTGGCTTAGTGGTCAGAGCGTCTGGTGTACCGAACCAGAAGGCGCAGGTTCGAACCCTGCCCGCCCGCCGATTTTTTCCTTCATTAAAAATAACTTGTAATCTTAGCATGGAAAATGCTTAAAAAATACAAAAAGATAGTTAAATAAATACTATTAACTTGTACCTACTAAACGTGTTAGGTAACTTAACCAGCATCCCTGGTACTTGGGTTTTAATTAACTATCGCTAATTAGTGCTACCACCACGCCACCATAGGAATTCCTACAAGTAACCAATTCATTCAATAATTCTCGGCACACACTGAGCCACTAAAAGTTGCGCAGATGTTGCCAGCAACTAAACTTACGCCCGTAAGTTTAGTTGCGTCTGAGTGTTATTGATACTCAAAGAATATCTATCTACACCACTCACACATTATTTTTATCTATAGATATTGCTATGACATTAAATTTAAATTAACTTGTCTTACCTTCGAAACAAGGAATTGGGATCGTATATCTAAAATCCACATTAATAATTTGATAATCTATAATTTCTATACTAATGTTATAAAGAGGAAAGATTTTATTGTTTGTTGTGTATTGAATAGGTTCCGAAACCACTTGACTGATTTGAAAAAATATTTCATAATAGTGAAAGCATTTTCAGGTTATAGCTTTCTAATAATAATAATCAATCATTTATGTCAGGCCCACAGATAATAATATAATATATAAAATATTGATACAAAGTAATCTAATGAAATTCTTTAATATAATAAAATGAATAATAAAATTCTATTAAAATTTAAGAAAAAAAATTGAATTAAATTAAAATTCTAATAATAAATAATAAAATTCTAACGAGAAAGCTAAATCTTTACCGAGTAACATCTCGTCAGGCTATTATTTATAAAATATCCAGTACACGCGGGCGAAACCGCTGGCGGAAAGCTAGAGATACATAAAATTCAATGTGGTATATTTATTATGCACAATCTTATCACTAAAGATAATTATCACTTATTTATCACAAACATAAAATACATAAGTAATAACAATACAATAAAACCAAAACAAGAAGGCTTTTGGATAAATGAAAAATTCTTTTGTAACAAGCAAGCAGCTCAATAATTTATGGATTTTGACTTGAATTATAATCAATTTTAAACTCATGTTTTGCAGTTTATTATGTCGATAAACTTGGTAATAGATAAGAAGTTATAGCCTGTACTAGCAGTGGACTGCCAAGTTAAAGGTCTCGAGTTCGAATCCAAGGCACGCACCTTTGGCTTTTCGAAAGCATGTGCATAATTATCACTCGCTTTAACGGTGAAGGAAAACATCGTGAGGAAACCTGCATGCCTGAGAGATTTTTCCCGACGGCGTGTGAAGTCTGCCAATCCGCATAAGGCTAGAGTGGTGGACTATAGCCTAATCCCTCTCATACTGAGAGGAGACCCGTGCCCAGCAGTGGGACAGTATATGGGTTAATGATGAAGCTTGCTAACACTATTTAAATTATGAAATCTTCGACTCAATTGACCAAAGTAACGTAATATTTTATATCTATCTAGCTTCCCGCCCGTGTGATCTTGATAACTTTTTTCCCCCGTTTTTACAATATTTTTCATTGCTATTCAGCTCCTATTCATCGTAGCGTGATATAGCCTATAACCTTCCTAGATAAATGGGGTATCTAACACTGAAACAATTTATTTTTAATGAAGGAAAAATTCGGCGGGCGGGCAGTATTCGAACTTCGAAGGACTTTCCTTCATTAAAAATAACTTGTAATCTTAGCATGGAAAATGCTTAAAAAATACAAAAAGCTACTGAAATAATTGTTCAAATCGGTCCAGTAGTTTCTGAGCCTATTCAATACAAACAAACAATGAAATCTCTGTATAATATTATTATAGATTATAGATTAGTATGAGTAAATAAATAAATACACAAAACTCTTTATTTTACGGCAATCTACGACGACCTAGCAACAATTTAGTTGCCTAGTGTAAACGCAGCTTAAACGCCTAAGGCTGATGAAAGCCAATTAATGTTCTTTTTTATTGGCACAATTGCTTTCAAATTAGGTTCTTTAGGTAAATAAAAGTAGTCTCTATGTCCTTATAATAAATTTAAAAATAAATTTAAGAAACTAAAACCCGCCGACTAGGAAAGAAATCAATTGAAAATCATGACGTAACAAGAACATAATTCCTATGTCACCTTTCTGATAAACAATTTACGGGTAACGTCGTTTTAAGTACGTTTTTTATTTTATTTGGAAGACATAAACTTTTTTGTGGAAGAATTTACGATCTCAGGCAGGGTTCGAACCTGCGTCCCTTCGGTTCAGTGCACCGGACGCTTTATCCGACTAAGCTACCCGAGACCATTGATGTCGAATTTTACTTCTACCGTCTTATTACGTCACCTAAATGACGTAATAAGAAGGTAGAAGTAAAATTCGACTAAGCAACGAAGCTACAAACTTATAACTAACAAAAAAACAATTATACAGCGGTATTTAAATTTTAAATCTAATTTCAAATAAATGTTCATTAACCTAATAAATAATATTCGCTCTTATAAACTATAATTTATAAGAAAAAACAATTATACAGTGGTATTTAAATCTTAAATCTAATTTCAAATAAATTTTCATTAACCTAATAAATAATATTCGCTCTTATAAACAATAACTTATAAGAAAAAAATAATTATACAGTGGTATTTAAATTTTAAATCTAATTTCAAATAAATTTTCATTAACCTAATAAATAATATTCGCTCTTATAAAAACGTTGGATACCAAATAAAATTATGACTTAAATATGCTAAATCAAATTTTGCTAGCTAATTCTTAACGAGCTAAGTAGACATTAATAATCCTTACTAGTCCTTACTAATCGTATAAATGCGAAAGTAACTCTGTCTGTCTGTCGCGCTTTTACGCCAAAACTACTGAACCGATTTAAATGATATTTCTTACACAGATAGTCTAGACCCTGAGAAAGCAAATAGGCTACTTTTTAATGCGAAAAAGGGTTGTAAAGGGATGAGATAGGCTATTATTTATAAACACGCGGGCGAAGCCGCTGGCGGAAAGCTAATTCCATAAAGGAAATACTTAGAAAGTCAAATTTTATTTTCTTAAAAAGTTTTCGCCGGTATTTTTAGGTCCCATGTACCTGATAGCGACAGTAATTTATGTCCGTTGTATATTTGTAAAGTAACTTACGATATAGAGCTTTATCTTCTTAATAAAAAATCTAGCTCTTATTAATCTTAGACGTCTAGAATACCAGTTTCACTAGAAATAGGGCAGGTAACATTTTATTTTTATTGTATTTTAATCATAGGGAACAACAAACAGCTACAAAATTCAGTGTTACAAAAAGAGATACACATAAATAAGTACAATATTGTAGCCCACAACGCTGTTCACAGATAAAGCTGTGGAATATGGTATTTAATTAGTAAAACGTTAGGATAATAGTTGAAGAATGATAACAATAAAAACTAGACTAACTTGACTATCGCGTCCATCTATCTACACTTTTACACAATAGAACCAAGTAATCAAGAGAGCTCCTTTAATATCCTTGAACCTACTGGGAGAACATGCAAAAATATCAATGTATTCAAAAGTCTTATTATAGTTATCTAAGATTCTGCGAACGTGCGAGTGCAGTCTGAGTGCAGACCAGTATTAGAATGACAAGTTGTAGTAGAAAATAGTCTGCCATTAATATTATTATACCAACATATTATTGTAAGCAAGATACACGCTCGGGAGTCTAATTAATTCGTCTAGAGAATTTCTTAGAAAGAACTAAGTTTGTTAAGCTAACAGAATCAATGTACTTAGGTAGGTAACTTAGTTTAAAATAGTTTTATATACACTATTACATACACCTAGGTCTTCATCATTATTAAACCCATATACTGTACCACTGCTGGGCACGGGTCACCTCTCAGTATAAGAAGGATAAGGCTATAGTCCACCACGCTAGCCCAATGCGGTTTGGCAGACTTCACATGCCGTCGAAAAAATCTCTCAGGCATGCAGGTTCTCGCCATCATTATAACAACAATATTTAACTGGACACATGTTCGAATCCTGTCTGAGTGAGATAGTAGTTTTCTTAGACTAAAATGCATTATTGAATTTATACCACGAAAATCCCACAGAGAATTTTTGTTGCCGAATCATCTAAGCTCTAAGAGATTCGATGTATGGAGACGGTTTTCTTTGTGTAAACGTTATAGACAGATGGTAAGATTAAAATCACATTTTCATATACAAGGTGGAAGGGACATCGACGGACAAACGTCGTGACAAGTTTTCACTCAAGGTCAAAAATAAAATGACTTAGGTCATTAATGTAGAAAATGATCGGTTATTACAGATATTGACATTTTTGAGCGCGCAGTGTATTGCTAAAACGCGATTGTAACGCTCCGCGGTGAATGTTATCGCGCGATCTTAAATAAATGAAATAATGATTTCCTAATTTGGGTAGTTATAAATAATGTTATTTTACACGTTCAAGTAAAAAAAACTGGAGATAAAAATTAAAAAAAATTGAAAAAAGTTACGGAAAATTTCAACGCAGGGGCGTCCAGAATCATGTACTGGACTGATGGTATTTTTTAATAATAATAATCGTTTTAATATTTCCTTGTATACAATTTACCGACAAAACTTTTACCATAATAATTTCTTAGAAAACTGTGATAAGCAGTAATACCTACACATTACCCGTTTATCTGTCATTCCCCAACCGACACGAATGACGTCACCATGCACTAGATTTTTTTCTTTATCTTTCATTAACATCCGCATATGGTTCAATAAATAATGTTGTTACTGACAGTCTATTTGACAAGCTTGCATTTATTTCTCTACAAGCACCTCTGGATAGCCGCTAACGGATAAATTCAAAAATAGAACAAAATTCGCATGAATTTATCTGTCAAATATTTTTTAGGTGCTTCCCAGAGGTTGGGTGAAGCAGAGGCTAATATTCATTCATACGGAAGTGTTAGTTTACGCTTAATATCGTCTCTTAATTTTAGTCTTAGAATAGTTCCATTATGTTCCATCATAATTTTATTTTATTTTAAAGGCTCACCAACAACTACTTAAACAAAATGCAACTTGTCTAGCCCCCAGTATACCAGTCTTTTACAGGCGAGCATAACATGCGCAATAAAGGTGAAAGTTGACAGTCCTCGAGTTGACATTTTAACAAATACAAAAAATCCAAAAGCATCTTTTGTACATTATGATTAACCGATTCGATTAACTAAATAAATTAAAATACCATTTCAATAATCATAAAGAAACCTGCCAATTTCAAGTATTAGTTTTTTTTTAATCACATCACTGTGTAACAATTTGAGTTAGATGTACACTTTTAATAAGAACGGGACAGCTATATAGGCGATATTAAATATAGACAAAGAAAGAGATATTGAGCGACATTTGGAAAAAATGTTTGTATTCTTTCAGTTAAGAAGAGTGAGATAATATAAAATTAAACAACACACAATTATCGCTATATTGTTGGATGAAAGAGAGATAAAAACGAATTTAAAAATAAGTTCGTGACCTTGGTTCCAGCAAAAGGTATACCAAGTTAATGAACGGCGATTAACTCCGTATAATAGTCCCATTTCAACACAAAAGCTTGGTTAATTAATTAAGTTGACTTCAAAACATTTTTTGTACAGAAATCTAAGTCATTGTGGGTACCTGTCTTATAGGTGCTTTTTTGTTGTCTTTGAATATGTAAGTTTCTACGTAAATAATTTCATTTTACACATATTACTTACTATTTATTTAGGTGACAATTATCAAAAAAAAAAGTCATTCAGTATTAATAACCTATATGTTAATTTTAACATTGGATTTCTTTAAGAATACCGCTTAGTTGGTAGATATAGACAAAAAAATGGATTATATAATATTAGCTTTCAAGTCTATAAAAACTAACTTCGTATAGATTAAAAATCACCTGAAAAAGAATGAATAAAGCTGCTACATTTTTTTTTCATTTGGCTAAATTGTGCCATATTTATTTTATTACGATTCGTTTCAGTCTCATTTGCACACATGACGCAAGACAAATAAAGGGGGCGTACATATCTATCAAAAAGGACAAATGATATCGAATCGGTGTCTCATAAATATGACTAATTTATCAATTGATAAAGAGATTATTTAATTATCTTAAACACAGTAGAGTTTTTAGAAATTTTGGTAGTCAGTCGCAATGTGCACTTTTGCTCAATCATTTATTTTCTTACACAACAGATTGAAAATTATATGATCATAGACCTGTTTAGCAGTTAAAGTATTGCGTAGCTACTGCGCCACGTAGTCAGCGCGTAGCCGATACGTAGTCAGCGCGTAGCCGATACGTAGTTGGCGCGTAGCCGCTACGTAGTTGGCGCGTAGCCACTACCTAGTTGGTGCGTAGCCGCTGCGTAGTTGGCGCGTAGCTACTACAAGGTTGAGCGTAGCCACTGCGTAGGCGACGCGTAGCCGCCGTGTAGCAACATCATAGCCGTTATAAAGACACCGCATAAACATCTTGTAGACGCCATGACGCAATTGACGCTACGCAAAAGCAACGACTACGTATATTCTCTTCAATAGTATCTCGCAGATGACGCGCGATCGCCTACGCTGAGCCAATGACAAAGCCATTAGACTAGAGGGTAAATGAAGGCATTATTTCATTTAACAAGAGAGGAGCTATATTAAAAACTCATTTCGAAACCCCTTGTGTCATACAGATCTATAAACCCACACATTCAAAGTTTAAAATCGTTCTCCCCATACTTTTAAGATGAAGGGGAGAGCTCCAGTAGTCTATATTATAGCTATTATGTCTGTCTAGCCTCGTCTTAAGAACGTATCGTGCTTACTTTTATGTTTGTTTTGATATATTTACTTTTGGGGGTCTTGCTGGGGCTCTCTTAAGGTGAGGCGTATGACGCAGTAAGTAAAACTGAATGATACCAATTGTACTCTTGCAAATAAGCAAGTATTCTTATATACAAACATACCATCATACCAGTATACCAAGAGTGAGGCATAGGAGCATTGAGGTATACCCACTGTTAACCGGTATGGTCTTAGGGCCCCATAGCATGTCCCTATTGCCAGTGAATCGGCACAAATCTAAACTCCGAGCAGCTCCAGAATTTCCTAATTAGAAAATTTGATAACACTGCTGAACCTAAAGGATTGCAGATTCTGAAAGATGATGACCTGGGAATTGATTGCTCCCGGTAATTCCCGGTACCGATATTTCCCTGGGATTGCCGGGATGTGTCCCCTTGTATCTAGTAACGGTACTGAAAAAAAATCCCGGGACTTTCGGTATTTTCGGGACTTTATAATATCGTGAATACCGCGCAAATATTCTCATAATCCCGTCATTTTGGTTACCGTACGGACCGAAGTCACAGCGTTTTATGAAGTAATACAATCTTGAACGACTTCCACAATCAGGCAGTTGGGTTGTAACCCCGCCAACGTGCATCACCATCATTTGGCGCCTTCGCATTTCGGTTATTAGCAGGTGTACAAATAAGTAATAATAGTAAGTTCGTCCTACTGCTTGCAAATACGCTGGGTATCCCTACGGTTCCCCTAGAATATTTTATAGGGTTCTATTGAAATTCGACCTTGGATGGCAAACGGAAGTCGATATACCTACCTAAGTACCTATAGCTATGTAAGTCGTTAGCCAATTTTAACGTTTTTGCGACGAACTATTTATGTTCCTATCCCAAAGTTTTTTAACCAACAAAGTCTATCTGTCTATTTCGTTTCCACTCCAAAATTTGGAACTGTTTTCGATAAAATTTTGGCGAGTAGATAGAATAGGATATTTTGTTTCTAAAAGTTCTTTGGTATATGAGGTAACGCCATCACGCTTGTATTCGCGTGAGGGTTAGACAGAGGTGTACCGGTATGTTTGGGTCACATGTAATAGGGGGCGAGCCTATTCCCCTTAGCCTTGAGAAATCCTGTCTTCTACTTTACTAATACTTCGCTGAGCCCGACAGGGTCCATAATTGACACTTACTGTAACTTACCAACACCTGTATACATTATGGAATGCAATAAATAATTGAATTGAATTGAAACTTGAGAATTTCTTAGGTAAATCCAATCACGCTGCTCGGCCTGGGAATCAAACCGTAGCAGTAGCGCTTTAGACCACTACACTAACGAGGTAGCTCAATCAATATGTTGTTGGAATAAATATAATATTTCATTTACTGTGTGATTAGTTACCAGCCCACGTAAGTAAGTAGGTAGTTGTTCTAGAACAATAATAATTATGATATAACATTTTGGTCTGACTATTTATCAATATAGCACGTTTTGATCATTAATTAGCTCGTTTGTGGTACGATACTAAGATAAATAAACGCGTTAAACGTGTTATTATTTATCCATTTTTGGATAAATTATTAGGTATTTGTTATGAAATCTATCTAATAGTATCTTTCTATCTATTATCTACATTATATCTGTACCTACGTACTGTAATTTGATGCAATACGGTCACGTTGCAAGAAGTCTGTCAACTAAGAAAAACAATGATTTGGTTGAAAAAATGATCAGATCATGGAACGAATATGATACTTAGACAGACTGATAAGTTCCCGTTAAATTATTTGGCAGATAATTTCATACAAATCTTGTTACATTTTTTAATTTATCCGGCAGTTAGCAGTTATCCAGAGGATAGCTTGATCCTCTGGATAGCTTGATACTTTTTAAGGGAACAGATTTCTAGCGGATTTCTTTGAACAGATTTCTTGATACTTTTTTAAGGGAACAGATCAAGAATAGATTTCTTCCAAATCTAAATCTTGCTTCTTTATAAGCACGGTCACATAATTTTTTACATTTGTATGTCCAGAATTTATTACGCTGACTGTACATGATTCATCAGTGGAACTTTCAAGAAAGTGAGAAATAATTAGGTGCTCGTAACGAGAGAGTTATTCACCTATATTGCCAAGAGAAATTCTTCTACCATAAAATGTTTAGCCAATAATTCCAGATTCCATTAGAATCTGTAGTTTATGCAGTGGACATAACATTGACTTTTTATAAATATTACAGTAGTTGTTCCGGGTCTGGTTGTTTGTGTGTGAAACAAATTTTTGATTCCGATTGTACTTTTGTTTTCGTCGTTTTCTAAAGGTCTCGTAAACGTCTTATAATGTGACTAGTTTTTTCCCGGTGTTTAACTCTCATCTGGAAGTACTTTTTGAGACAAAAGGTAGCCAGAACAAGTTTTTGTCGTTGCATGTGAAAGATGAGATGGGTACAATATAGGACCAAAACCTGCTGACAAGGACCTGCCCCAGGTTTCTATCTAAATCCGTGGCAAATTTGATTGTAATCTGTACAGCGTTTTAGGCGTGCAAAGGTAAAAGACATTCCTACTGACAGAGTTACTTTCGCAATTATAATAAATATTAGTGTGGATTAGAGATTAACAAATAATTATTTATATTTCATCCATTTTTCGCAACTTATGGTCCTATTGTACCCATCTCATCTTTCACATGCAACGTGCTAGACTTAATAATTACAAAAACTTGCCTAACCTTAGGCAAGGGTCAAACTAATCAGACCAAAGAAAACGCCAATATGACGCAATCTTCATTCTCAGTATTATAATACCAATAACTTTGACCTAAAAAGCGTTTTTGCCAAATCGGGTCACGTTTGCCCTAGCAACAAGCAAGTTACAGAGGTGAAAAATCGATCATGGAAAATCTTGCGCAAACATACCTCCACGCCTGTATCTCGCGAAGGAGTCGGCAGATGTGTACTGAGGAGTATATTGCTGTTAGACAAGCATAAATACAAACTCAGAAGCTTAGAAAAACCTGACAACCAATTTATTTTAGAACTAGAAATTGAGTTGCGGACGTTTAATAGTTGTCATTTCGCACTTCGGTTAAAATACTGATATTCTGTAGCAGCTGTTTAGATGGAAGCGGACCCCAAGGGCTAGGTAAAGTAGGATAGATAGAATAAGCTTTAATGTACAACAAACTAAAAACCAAAAACACATAACTCTCCTTCGGCATTCAGGTAAAAACATAGCAATTATTAAAACTAAGGTTACAATGGCGGTCTTATCACTAAAAGAGATACCAGACCACCTTTGGATGGACAGGAAAGATATACAAAATGAGAGAGGGCATTCCGTAGAGTAAGCAATAGGATGAATAAGAGACGGAGTAAAACCTCTCTCTTCTCTTTGGATATCTGAGGCGTAACATTATGTCTATACCACAGTTAGAGCAATAACCCGAAAACCGCCGCTGCTGCAAAGTCAGGTCAAGTACGCCCTAGCAACAAGTTACTATAGACTAAAGTAAAATATAATTGCCTAAAACGAGTACAAGCTTAGACACAAACGCTTTCATTTGATTTAAAACCGTCTGCCGAAGTTGCTTAAGGACGTCTCGAGGTTAGAAATAATAGAAAAATCCCCTCCGGGCGTCTCCCTGCGTCGCAACCGCCGGAGGGGCGCCCTCCGACCTTCCCCAATATCGTCGCCGGGGTTAGGTCAATAACAGCCTCCCTCGAGATTAGAATTTATCTCGTTGTCGAATGATTGAGAACAATTTAGACGTCATAACATGATGTAGAGTCGTTTACAATTCTCGATTAATTATTATGACATTGTTTTAATGACATCACTATATTGTATACTTTAAGATGAGACATATTTAGAGAAACTGCGCAGCCTGTTCTTTCTCTTTCTTGGGATTCTTTGAGCGGTTATTTGTATAATTATAATCTTTTTAGTCACCAATAATAATGTTACCAAATCACTACATAATATGCGTCCCATTTTTTTCATACCTAACATATTTTACTATCTTAATGTTATTTAGTTTTATTTTTAAACTAAGTACTGATACATTATTATGTCAAGGCCTATAAGTGTCTCCTTTGCAAGATTTTTTGTACAATCGTATTATTTTTTTTAAACATAACATAATTTTTTCAACATATTTTAAACTTTATCATAAAAAAATGGTTTTACTCCTGGTTTATCTTAAAAATAGCTAGAAAAAGTCTAGCTCATTAGTAGATTAAATTAACAATCTAATTGGCTGTATTTATTGTTTTTTTTTAATTAATAGAACATCTAAAACAAAATTATAGAGCTTTATAAAAATGTTGACAACATTGTTATTCTCCTATTTAATTTAAACATGTTTTTATTGTTATTAATTCTTGTTTAAGCAATTAAGAGATACTAATGTAAATTAAGAAATTTAAGATAAGTAAGGTTAAGAACTGGTTGGCTATATTCATTCTTGTACGAGCTAAGAAATGAACCATCTCCAACGTTTTTGTTAGATAAACTGGTTTTTTAATAAAATATTAGCCTTTATATTTATTTTTCAATTTTAATTGGAAATGGTTAATATTGTTATTCTTCTTCTTTTATTTTTTATTTTATTTATTGTTATGACATTATAAAGTAAGGGTTGTTGGGCGCCATTTTGATTTTTTTAACGGTTTGTGTAGCAATTTCAAAATTGAGATAAATTTAACAAGTACTAAATCATCCCGTTCTTTAGTTTCGCCACGTCTGCGTCAGTAAACTTCTGCTTAACCCTTGGAAAACAAGCTTGATGGCATGTCTTAATACACAAATTAAACAAACTTTTGAATGATACCTATCTCTTTCGCTTCGCACATTTAGGGCAAAACAAAATAAATAAATAATGTTTGCAATTATATTTTTATTAGTTATTATTGTTATTAATTTGCAATGATAGTGCAAGTATATTGTATAGTCAATAAATATGGACTATCTTTATAACAACTAGGTCTGATGCTCACTTGTTCGTTTGACATTAAGATCGGGTTCAATGACACACAATGTTGAAACTAAACACAACGCTTTAATTGCCTAGCAACAGGAGAAGCTCTGAAGCTACTCATATAAGTTGATGCCCAATCAATAAACGTAATACTCATATAGGGCAAATCTTTGTAGTTGAACTCATAAGAAGAAGCGCTTTGCCTAGCAATAGGAATTCAGAGCGTTGCCCAGCAATAGTATAAAATAAAAATAAAACATGTATAATGAGAGCAACACTATAAACATTTATGTTAAACTTGACATATTTAACCTGTTTGTTTAAATATCAGAATATCACGCTTGCTGAAGGGTTAAGCAGGAGTACTGATGTACACCGACTTCATCATCAACCCACAAACTGTCCCAGTCTTGGGCACAGGTGTGCTTGCCTTGGGAACATTGGGAACTTGAGAACAAAATTCTGGACCTCACACGCAGAAGTTGCTCTTGTGACTATACATTATTTTTTGTGACTACTTATTATATTACAATAGTCCCAAAAAATACCTAATACGTTACACTGCTAAATCCTCTGTAATACAAACGTGATGATATAAGGTTACAAAAAACTCAACTTACAACTTTCTGGCATCATCTAAAACAATGCGGTATCTTTGCCATAATTATTTTGCCCAAAATTTTCCTGCCCATTATCATGGTAGATCAAAAAGCTGTAAAATCAGAGATTAATTATCGAGAAGCACGAGTCGGGGGCTTCGGTTAGCAACAGAACTTATTCGAAGCTACCTGCGAGGCGTCGGTCGTCGGTCGTCGGTCGCGCGCCGACCTTGCGTGTCCTGTGAATGCGAACACAGATAAATAACTTGGCTGTATGCCTTGATAAACCCAGTTGCCTTTGCCTTTATGTTATAATGTTTTTAAACTTGTTGTTATTTGTCTTTGGAATTACTTTGAGCGTCCGTTTATAGGTCATGTCTGCACTAATATTTTAAAGAGACAATATTTTATTTTTTGTTATATATATAGAACACAGAAAATGCTAGACCAATTTTAAAAAATATATTACCGGTAGAATGCTATATTATCACCAAGTATATACTAGGTGGGCACCTAGAAGGTACCTCGTACTTTATAAATCAAACCAAAATAGTTATGTTGTAAAAGCTTTGTGTTGGTCTGAGTACTTCTTATTTATTAAAAGTATGCAAAAATGGTTATAAAGTATTAAGCATAGTCCAATACACCTAGCACAAGCTCTGCTTAGTTTAGGAATAGTTGGTGGTGTGTAAAATGACCCAAATATTTCTTTTATCCTTCGTATGACCTTGTTGCTACCATCTCTTCGCATACTCCAATTAAAAAAGTAGCGACAAGGTTAGGCAATTGTGAAACACTACTAGGAATTCAAAATCGAGATAGCATTAGCAGCAAACAGCATAGCCGGTTCCATATGTTATCAGATCAATTAATTTATTGAAATACCAATGGTATTTGGATAGTTTTGTAGCTAAGCAGCTTCCGCACACAAGTCTCAACATGTATCTTTAAATACAATCATTTTCGGGTATCCTAGTAGTCATAACCCCCTCTTGCTGTATGATAAAACCAGTTAAATCCAGACCTATAGGATTTCTAACATTAAAGCGAATCTAAGAGCCACACTCAGAGACTTAGCGTAATGATAACTAACTAATGGAGACCCAGTATATCTTAGTACACTGACAACAAACTCAAATATGGAAAAATAGGCCAAGATATAGTAGCCACTGTTTGTTAACAGTTCATCACGCTTAAGTGACGTCTCTGAGTTCAACAATTACAAAGAAATTATCTTTTAAGGATTTAATTCCGTTATATTGCGACGTTTGGGGTTCTTCATCTTCAGTTACACAGAACACCACCCAAAACCGTGGATGTTGCGAAGGATCCAAAACATTGGAATTATAATAATAGCTAAATAAGACGATATTTATAAAAAATATATAAATATATATAAGATATATATATAAATTGTTGCCATAAAAGTACATAAAATGTTGCCAAGGCCATGACGAAAAGGGCAAGTGATGGCAAGTGCGGTTTTTAGTCGGCATAAGTCCGACATATCCTGCCGCCTCCCCAAGTAGTGGGGATCCATGAGGATTTTCCCGCGTACCGAAAAAAAAAGAAAAGTTACTGAAACCGTTTTGCCTATGGTTTCACTACCTTCTTATTGGACTTTTTAACACAAAAAATTTGCCCATATCCTGTAAATTCTGTATTTAAATATTAATTGTGGCGCCATCTATTATGAAGCATCTTCACAATAGATGGCGCCACGTCACCTTAAGACGTAAATTAGAATGTGGAGGAAGATTTCGACTGGCGAGTAGGGCGAGCGGTGGCTTAGTGGTCAGAGCGTCTGGTGTACCGAACCAGAAGGCGCAGGTTCGAACCCTGCCCGCCCGCCGATTTTTTCCTTCATTAAAAATAACTTTAAATATTATGTTAAATTATCCAATACAACATGGGGCCTGTTCTCCACCTACTAGTAAGTTCCCGATAATTTACCTGACAGATAATTTTATACAAATTTTTTGCCGCGGGTAGCGGCTATCCAGAGATGATGAAACAGACTCTTAGGCTAATATTCAGAGACGATGCCAAGCTTAATTACTTTACGCTTAGCATCGTCTCTGAATATTAAATGAAATGAAATGAAATGAGATGAAATGAAATGAAATGAAATGATATTTATTTCTGTAAGTAGATCCTTTAAAGACACTTTTACAAGTCTTTTTTTTTTAATGCTAGATGTCGCCGGCATTTCCTAACTGATGACCTCTGAGAAGAAACGCCGAAACAAACTCAGAGAATAATGGTCTCTTTTAAAGTCCAGACAAACGTAGTAAATATCGGATATGCGAGTTAAACAATGTAGGGCAAAATCTGAAACAGTTTTGAGTTGACCAGTCCTAACTGACGGCACGCATGCAACAGTCATCGTGTAGCTAGTTTTAGTATTAGTCTTAGTATAGGTTACGAAAGAAGTAGAAAAACATATTAGTTATCTACGCTAGTTGGACGATACAAACTTGTTATGGAACTGCAAAAACACTTGCGTTTGACGTCAGCGAATATTGTATTAATAAATAAAACCAGTTTACAAAGATTAGTTTACATTTTTGTATAAAAGTGTTTAGATTTTTTGTTTGTACCAATGTATTTATAGCTTACATTTTTAATAACATAGCATAATAAGTACTTTAAGTTCTTCTATTTATACTAAATTAATATTAACATATTAGTTTTTGTATGCTCTTAGTAATATTGTGACT
Source organism: Acronicta psi (assembly GCA_946251955.1). Lineage (NCBI taxonomy): Eukaryota > Metazoa > Arthropoda > Insecta > Lepidoptera > Noctuidae > Acronicta > Acronicta psi. Next base: position 12,931,810 of record OX276475.1, on the reverse strand, counting down.
TGTTGTGAATTTTGTCGGTTGATTTTAATGTTACGACCGTACCACAACCAAATTGCGGACGTTCTCAAAAAAGGCAAAGTTAAAAGCACCCTAAACTGACGACCATCCATGGTGAGGTTGATGAGCATAAATGAAGCGAAAGTGGTGTGCCAGGATTTTATGAGCAAGTGGAAATCTATAGTCTCTGCCTACCCCAATGGAAAACAGGCGTGAAGCTACGTAGGTATGTATATTCTTTGCAGTATCCTAATGATAACACATTGCCCAATCATGAGTCTCGAGTGTGAAATCAAGGCATCGCTGAATTGTCGAATTCATAAATCTATACTAATATTATAAAGAGGAAAGATTTGTTTGTTTGTTTGTTTGTTTGTAATGAATAGGCTCCGAAACTACTGGACCGATTTCAAAAATTCTTTCACCTTTGGAAAGCTACATTATCCCCGAGTAACATAGGCTATATATCATCACGCTACGACTAATAGGAGCGGAGTAGTAATGAAAAATGTAGCAAAAACGGGGAAAAAATTATAAGACCACGCGGGCGAAGCCGCTGGCGGGAAGCTAGTCATTAATAATTCTGAAGGACATTGAGGTAGGTAACAGATATGCCTAAGAGGTTTTCTCGACGGCGTGTGATGGCTGCCAACCCGCACCAGGCCCTCGTGGTAGACTATAACCAAACCCTTCTTCTATGAAACCCATGTCCAGCACTGAGACAGTAAGGGAGTCATGTGAAATGCTGCCTATATAAATTTTTAGTTAAATATTTGAAGCCTGTAATTGAAGAATCAATATTACTTTTACATCAAGTAATACACACATACAAACATACACTCACGCCTTTTTCCCATAGGGGTAGGCAGAAAGAACGCCATTTGCTCCGATTCTTGCATATCTACTTCTTTAGCTTCCACCACGTTCATACATCTCGTCATACACGCGCGACAGCTGTAAGTAATATTTATTTAAACAATAATATATGATTCAATCCCCTTTTTTTAAATATGTATACATAATCAAACCCCGTTGCCCCCTGCGGTGCAACATTTTACAAATAGATACAGAGTGATAATAAAATTATATATAAAAAAATGGGCGTCGCGGTTGGCCCAAAAGTAGACGGTGGGTCGAGCTATTCAGCTATGCCTATATTGAAAGTATTGGCTGCAGCAAGCCCTTAACCGAAAAGACTGGAAGGAGGGCAGGAACTAGGGAGACTTTTGCCATATCGTGGGATGATAAGGTCTCTGATCCCGAAAAGTCTTTCTCAACCCAATATCTTTTTCGTTCTTTGCGTTCAGTAAACCAGCTGGTGTGGTTGGTAGTGTCGGTCACTCACTCCTTGACCGACTTTTCAAGCACATTTACCAGATTATTCACCATGCCCTTAAAAATCTATGTCATCAGAATCTTTTTGCAATTTAATGACGTAATGACGTGCACACTTCCAATATGGCCGCCAATTCGCGAGCGTTGCGAAAATGTTGCGTAACATTGACCTCGCCAAAACACCATTATCTGTCGGTTTCAAATCCAATTATTTATGTGTCAGAATATAGCATGTATTATTTTTGTGTTCTGTGTGTTTTAACTCTCTTTTTCTCAGGTTACCCAGGTGTCCTTGGACGTGTGACACCAATGAGATACACGTATCCCCAGATTTAAGAGAGAGAGCAAGGACCAACAACAACTACACTGGACCGCAAAGAAGAAGGGTCACTTTGAAAATCTTCAATATCTTAAAAACTACCTAACCTAGTTTTTGATATTTATTAAAAACTAGCTTCCCGCCAGCGGCTTCGCCCGCGTGGTCTTATAATTTTTTCCCCCGTTTTTGCAACATTTTTCATTACTACTCCGCTCCTATTAGTCGTAGCGTGATGATATATAGCCTATAGCCTTCCCCGATAAATGGGCTATCTAACATGGAAAGAATTTTTCAAATCGGTCCAGTACTTTTTGAGTTTATTCGTTACATACAAAAATACAAATCTTTCCTCTTTATAATATTAGTGTAGATATAGATATAGACTATCTTTCCGGCAGCGGCTTCGCCTGCGTGATCTGGGCATTTCTTATAAATTATAAACTATGTTATTTTTAATGAAGGAAAAAATCGGCGGGCGGGCAGGATTCGAACCTGCGCCTTCTGGTTCGGTACACCAGACGCTCTGACTACTAAGCCACCGCTCGCCCTGCTCGCCAGTCGAAATCTTCCTTCACATTCTAATTTACGTCTTAAAGGTGACGTATCTGTAAGGCATATATGTTATTTTTTCCTTCATTAAAAATAACTTGTAATCTTAGCATGGAAAATGCTTAAAAAATACAAAAAGATAGTATAAACTATGTTACTCGATACAAATGTAGCTTTCTAATCCTTTCTAGTCGTTTCAAATCGGCTCAGTAGTTTCGGAGCCTATTTATTCAATTTAAACAAACAATAAAAAAATCCTCTTTATAATATTAGTATAGTTATTTTCGTGTAAGTATACACATTAAATATTATATTCTCAAATTTAGTCTTTATTTCATAAAGCTAGGTCAGGTATTTTCGAAGATGTTTTAGATTTTCTAACCGTCCCTTTTCCTTCTGACTTCAGCTTTTCATTTGCATGGTTATCATAAGAAACGACACGCCTAATGCCCACATACATTAAAATAATTCAAGATAAGACACGATGATATTTACAGTGTGCTATTAAAATAAAATATTTACATAATGTACGATTCACAAAAACAAAAAATCCTAAATTGGTTCACCTAGGCATAGGTAAGTAGGTACTCCAGTAAGTAAAGTAAGTATACAATGAAATTGAAGTGTTTAATTTAAGTCTTCTATCACTGCATCTTTCATCTTTTTATCATCTATACATCTTTTCACTAAATGAAATATACAGACCTTACATGAAAAATCAATTTTCTAATTTTTTGTCTGTTTGCCTGTCTATTTGTTCCGGCTAATCTCTAAAACGGCTAGACCGATTTTGAAGGGACTTTCACTCGCAGATAACTAATGTTATAAGGAGTAACTAAGGCTAGTTTTATTTATTGAAAAAATTGGACTAACGCGAAAATTTTGACTAGACTTGTAGGTAGGTATACATGTTTCTGCTCGTGGCTATACACCTCTGCTCGCCCTTCACATACAAGCGTGGTGGTATGTTATTTAAAAGTGTTACAGAAGGAGATAAAGGGAATCTGCTGCCCTCAATTGCAGACTGGACTACTAGGGATGGACGACCATGGGGCTCCTTACGTGAAGATAGAATGATGAAAAACGGATCAAAAGGAGGTAAGGGCCAACAAGTCTATGAGCCATCTGCCTTGTTCATTATAGCTCAACAATATTCCCTCAGCATTAAAAAAGAGATCGCTTCACGACCACAGACGACTAGTCGTATGAAAATGATTTATATAATTCTTATTATTACTATATTCTTACTATCCTCACTAATATTATAAATGCGAAAGTAACGCTGTCTGTCTGTCTGTCGCGCTTTCACGCCAAACCTACTGAAGCGATTTAAATGTAATTTGGTACACAGATAGTCTACAGCCTGAGAAAGGACATATGCTACTTTTTAGTGCGAAAAAAGGGCTGTAAGGGGTTGAAATAGGGGATGGAAGTTATAGGAAATACCCAGACCACGTGGGGGAAGCCGTTAATAATTTCACGTGAAGCTATAAATTTCCAGCATAGGCTGACCTCTGTACAACGAGAAGTCTGCTTACACTAGTTAGAATGTATAGATTGATAAAACCTTTTTCCACCCCTTATTTTTTCGCGATGAATGACCTATGTCCTTCTTCAAGGTCTAAATCTATCTCTGCGCCGAATTTTATCAAAATCGATTGCAGGCTTAGGCGAGAAAACGGAACAGACAGAGTTACTTTCGTATTTACAACATTAAAAAAAGTAGGGATGATGAATATAGTTAAATATTTTTTTCAATTTGAAGTACTAGCCTTTTTAACCATGCCATGACAACAAGTAATTCAAATGTTATCAACGAAATTATTTTACAACTTCATGTATGATTTTATTATGTACGCCGGTTATAGTAAAGTGGAGTGAGTTCAATTCTGGGTCAAATGTAAATCATTGGCACGTTTACATTGTATTGTAAAGTTGCTCAATGTTACAACATGTACGTAATATTGGCAAATGGTAGCATGAAATATAGTTTTTGTCCAAACGTGTAGTTGGTAGAGTTGTTTACATTAGTTTTACTTGAATTAATAACAATTTTTAAAGACAGGAATGGTGGAGTTTTTGTTTTTAAATTAATTAATACCTAATAAAATAAAATATTTAAATTTCGCTGATAACAAGTCAATAATGTATTTTTTATTCTGATTTAAATGTGTTAGATTGTTGTCTTGCCCAAATGCTCCAAAAATATGTGTTACCAAAAATGTTACCCATTTTTTTTTTAAATATGTATGTATGTATCTTTATTTGACTTTCAAAAATTACATGTCTAAACAAAGCCCCACAATACCGTTTTCACGGTTTGTTAGTCTGTGTATCAAGGAATAATTAAAAGTAATTGAGTAGGTATGTACAATGAATTTGAAGTCCTGTAAAGATTGCCGAACCAGCCTAGCCTAGAAGCCCTTCTGAGGCACCAAGTACCTAGTGCCCAGTAGTGGGTTATTGATAGGCCCAAATAACAATGGGAAAAATTCTTGTTCTTTAAAATTATGCGCGACGAAATTAATTATTTTACTTCTAATTATACATAAAATTGCGTAACAACAATACGTTATTTTTTAATATTTAAATTTGAATCGTCCCCTAATTCGCGAATCTGAATAAATTTGACTTAAATTCCAACATTAAAAATAAACAGGATCCATTTGACAGTCGCATTTTTAGGTTGAACGATATAGCAGTTTCCAAACGTACAAAATGAGGCCCCTAATTTCTGGTGGCATTGAAACTAGTTAGACTGCGATGTACCTACATATTGTGCTAGTATTTTTTCCTGTTATAACACAAAAGACTTAAATAATGACTAGTAGCCGTAACATGAGAACGTGGAGGGGTTATGTCGACTGTACAGTCGACGTATTAACCGATTATTGAGGGTAGCAGGTGACATTTTTGATAACTTTTTTGCCCGTGTGATAGCGATACGCGTGCTAAAATAATTGAATTCTTGAAGTTTAGACTGTAATAATTAACATCACTATCAATAGGTACATAATTATAAAATAAAGTCCCCGCCGCGACTGTCTGTTTCTCTCGGTCTTTTCGCGATAGGTATACGGGTTTCACCAAATAATCAGAGTCATCCACGTTTAAATTGGCTGACATATATGACGATAATAACGGTGGGACGACCTCCAATGAGATGGACTGATGACCTAGTAAAGGTCGCTGGAAGTCGTTGGATGCAGGTAGCATGCGTCCGGTCCCTGTGGAAATCAATGGGGGAGGCCTTTGTTCAGCAGTGGATCTCTTTTGGCTGACATGATGATGATGATGATATGACGATAAACGTGGAAGATGTCACTCAGTGCGAAGCCGGGGACGGGGCTACCTATTCTACCATAAATATTAAAATACTCAATACTGACTCAAATGGCAATTTACCTCCAAAATTAGCCTTTTTTATCAATGACCGAGAAAGACTACTTCTTTCTTGAATAAATTACTTTGACGACATTAGTCATGTCGATATCAAGTACATATTAGCATAGCAATCAACTCCAACATAAGACCCTTAAGCCATAGATGAATAGTAGATACCTAATTATTTTCTACAATTCACATTAGAGGCAGTCCCCTGTCCGTTGCTGCGACATCGCCAGGCTGCAGACAGTATTTGCCCCCTCTTAGGGGGCCGACAACTCATCAGCAACGCCTATGGTGTTGGAAGTGTCCATGGGCGCTGATGACTCTTACAATCAGGTAGCGTGTTTATAGTTTATTTGTGAGTGTAAGCACCTGTTTCACCACCTCTAAATACCTGCTAACCACCAGATATCAAAAGTGGAACAAATTTTTTATGAAATTATCTGCCAATTAATTTAACGGGAACTTACTAGGAGGTGGAGAAACAGGCCCTTACGGCCGCACACAGACACGTCACTTAACCTTATGAATCATTAGCTAATGACACCCAGTATATCGCACATCCGATAAAATAGAGTCACAACTCGAAAACTGGTCTTGTCAGGAAAATTAAAAAACTGAATTGGCCATATAAAAGTATTTTTTTGAAGCATTCTTAATATATACTACTCATATATATTTAAATAAATATTAGAACGAATATGGACTGTCTAGTACATTTGTGGTATAGTTTCTGGCTTTATTTTGGCTCTCCTCAAAATTGATGTTTTTCGACTTATGACCCTATTTTATCGGAGGTGCGAATTATCTTAAAACACTAACAAACTCAAATATAGAAAAATAGGCCAAGATATAGTAGCCACTGTTTGTTAACGATTCATTATGGTTAGATGACTTCTCTGAGTTGGGGCCTTTGTATAATAATAAAAGGACATTTATAAATCAGTAGCTGTTCCCAACCATTTCTTCTTTATCATTTTTTTCCTCTGGTTTATGGAATTTGAAACAAAAAGCATTTATTTCTCTTTTATGCAACTGGACTGGCCTGGTTAGTTGATTGCCAGTATTTCTAATAATTATTAATTTATTTCCTTTTGAGTTAAATAAATTACTATACAGTTTAACCACTAGCCTTGTATGGCCTTTAAAATGATGTACCTACTTAAGTATATTGGAGTAATATATTTTATACACTATTATCCTTTAGCCTTGTTATATGTATATTGGTAATACAACAAGTTGCCCCTCCCTAGCAACAGCCTGGGCACGCGACAAGAATGACCTATTTACCTTTCATAATCTTTAATTTTATAAATGAAAGTACAAGTATACTGGATATTTAAAAGGTAACTTTTTCATTGTGAGAAACTAGCCTTCCGGCAGCGGCTTCGGCCGCGTGGATATTTCTTAAAAATATTCTATGTTGATGACGTAGTTGTCTACTCTACTCTTCTTCTTAAAACAAATCTTTTGCTAGGGAACCATATATTTCATCAGGATAAAAAGTAGTAAGAAAAGCATATGTGCTATTCTAGACTATAATCTATCACTCTGCCAAAGGGGGTCATCGAAATCGGCCCAAATGATGTACCGAAGGTACACTTATTGGGAAAAATACCCTGTATTACGCTGGTTAAACTCTAGTCGTACTTTTTTTTAATGTTGACTGGGGGATGAGAAAAACACTTTTAATTTGAGAAAAATCACGCCATTTTGGCACACTATTATCTGTTTCGTAATGATTTCATAGTAAAAACTGTCAGTGTCAGTTTCGGAATGTCAAACGCACGCCATTACGGCAGATTATTATCAGTTTCATAGTGATTTCATGGTAAAAACTATCAATTTGACAGCTGTCATGTGCCTCCGCTCCGGTAGAAATTTGGGCTGAGTTGTATGGGCTTTTGATGACCTCCTTTCATCCAGATCTGTTTAGTTTTAGTATCCATCCATCCAAAATTTCACATTTATAATATTAAGTAGGATGATATATTACTTACTTACTTTGTACTAGCTTCCCACCAGCGGCTTTGCCCGCGTGGTCTTATAATTTTTTCCCCGTTTTTGCTACATTTTTCATTACTACTCCGCTCCTATTAGTCGTAGCGTGATGATATATAGCCTATGTTACTCGGGGATAATGTAGCTTTCCAAAGGTGAAAGAATTTTTGAAATCGGTCCAGTAGTTTCGGAGCCTATTCATTACAAACAAACAAACAAACAAACAAACAAACAAACAAACAAACAAATCTTTCCTCTTTATAATATTAGTATAGACAAACAGCTCTACATTGATTGATAAATAAGCTAAAAAACATATGGCCGACAAAATTCCAACTATTTCCTTTCCTTGCAACGATTTCCCAACCATTAAAAATAATTGTTCCTACACAATTCTCTACATTGTAGATAGGTACTTAAATGTCATCGTTCCCAATCAAATCCCAACTATTCAAGACGAATCAAATGCTGGCATGGCCACACATATTAGGGCACATAAATGTTTATGTATCACATTTTTGCATGTCTGCGTGTATTTATAGCAGTGGGCGGCGGACTGCTCGACCTTGCGCCCGAGACGAACCTAGCACCACGGCACCCGATTTCACCTCACTAGCAACGAAACAAACTACATAATCATAATCCATTGCTGTCTTTATTCAACAGTTGGAAAGTGTCGTCGGGGTGCGACGGCGATGTATAGCGTGCGACGCTCGAAGGTCGACGGTGGGCGCGTTCGGTATCCGACGCGCGCCTCCAGTCTCGTTTGCCAATTTCGCGCACAAGTTCATCGACTTTTGACAAGGATGCATGAATCAAGTGTAATGATACGATACGGCATCGTTCTTTGTTCCGACCGGATGGTTGGCGCATTGTTTTAGAAACTTTGACCTTTATAAACATTGTCTTACGTAGTACAATTTACAGAATATTCCACTAGATAGAAATGTTTTATTTTAATTTAGGGCCTGTTAAACAACCATTCAACCAACAACTGTTGATAGATAAATTCAAAAACAAAATTTGTATAAATTTATCTGCCAAGTAATTTAACGGGAGTTTATCAGTAAGTTGTGAAACAGGCCCTTAGTGTAAGTAGTAAATAATAAAACAATATTTGACATTGTACCCTAAAGTCCAGTCTCAATGTAAATTGTGTTTTTTTGTCAATAAAATTATTGTTACTGTGATACGATTCGGTTGTTTTATTTATTTTGACTAGTTTTAATGAGTGTATACTGTATATAAATTTAAATATAGATCAAGTGAACAGATGCCAAGTCTACAAAAATGTGTACTGAGATATTTTAATTACATACCTACACATTCCTATACCAAATTGAAGATGACATTATATCATGCAGAATACATTAAAGGATTTCCTACAGTGAACAGGACACTTAAAGAAACCGAAATTTACATATACATTCTTCAGAAAGTTTATGGGTTATACTATTTAGGTATATAGATATACTTATAAGTACGTACACTCACATGTTTTAATTTTTGCTTAAAATCTAATATGTATTGTAACAATTTCCAAGTAGCTACTCTTCCTACTCATTCAAATGTTGCCTAAGCTATGAATACAGGCTTACTTAGCGTTACAAAATAATAATAAAACATTTAGTTATTTCAAACCATAATGTAAAGTTTACACAGGATTCAGAGTCCATGCTGAAATTAAAATTTTCAAACCAATGCAGTTTGAATTCTCGGCTTTTCTGTACCATACCTAATATGTATGTATTATACATATAAACCTTCCTCTTGAATCACTCAATCTATTGCTAAAACTGCAGTAAAATCCGTTCAGTAGTTTAAAAGATCTAAGCGAACAACAACGTAAGTGACTTTGTACATTTTATACTATGTAAAGATAAATAAGGCCCATAAGGCTGTTAGCTGTTGCCATACCGCATCCAAAAACTATAACATCAATTAATACATTAGTCGCTCCTTGTAAGGAGTGTCACACCTACATACGCAATCAATTGTGCGTCGACACACACAGACGCACACATCGACACAATGAATTCGTTCGACGCCCGGCGACCGAACGGGTCACCATGGGTTTTTGAAAAAAGAAGATAACCTATAAAAGTCAGGGAGAGGACGACTTGTGCCGTTTTTGTACTGGGTCAAAAAGGTAAAATGAACAACATTCTCTTTGGTATCTTAGCAGAATGTGAGAAGAATTACACCATTATTCACTGATTGCTGCTTTATGTTCGATACCTATGTCAAGCAAAGTGTTATAAGGTTCTTTGCCGTACCTACCTGACACCTGTAACTCTTTGCACTTGTGACTGCCATCATCAACAGTTTAAGTCAAGATCTAGAGCATAGATTGCAATCGGAAGGTCCAGAATATTTGAACTTACCATGAAAAAATAATTTATCATTGTTTAGAAAATGATTGTAATCTGTAGCCTGAATTCTCAGCGAGACAACTTTCGATGATGTACGATAAATAATATAATTTATTGCAAATCTAGCTTATTCGTGCGTGTAATATAGCAAACTTACCTATGTAGCGACATCTATTGCGCTACATAAAAACTTGTATGAAGCAAATCCTAAATCGCGCAAGTGAAGTTTACTGTGCAACTACTTATAAAACGTCGGGCAGTGGCCCACCAGGCATAACACCCGCCTGGTCGGAGGATCCTCCCTTTGGATGGAGAGACATCACACCTCTTCCGTCCATACTGGTGACCCCGAGAAGAACATTAGCGCAGTCTTTGAACAGCAGCAGCAAATCTAGAAGTTCTAGAACATCAGTCATCACTAAACGAGCTCTCTAGTAAAAGAATATAATAAAAAAAGTTACATATTTGGACAATAACCGATATTGCCACTTGAAGCCATCTGAATTGGTGACCCATTTACATCAATTGGTGGTCATAATTCACATGTGCGAATCACAATGCCAGCTGCTACACGAGGTGGATAGAGAAATTTGGGGTCATCGACCTCTGTATATTCTGCTGTCATTCTGGCCATCATAGCTCTATCAAACTTCGAACAAATCATAAAAATGCTCTGATTTTCATACCTATACTACAACATATTAAGACTGTAGAGTAGAGTAAAGTAGAGTACGGCTTCACCGCTTGTTTTTAGGCGAGCCTATGCCATTACTAGCACAAATCCAAACCCCGGGCTACTGAAAATTTCATAGAATAACCCAATACTTAACATTTTTCTTGATCTGAGAATCGGGGTCTGATACTCCACAATGGCGCTTATGACTGTGTAGGTTGGTTGAGTCGAGTTTCGCCATCCCAAATCGTGTATAAGATCTATAGTCAAATATTTAATTTAAATAAAGCCATACAACCATACTTTTTGGAACCCCGAAAAGTGGATTTTATGGAAAAAAAACTGGTAAGATCCTACATTTAATATCCAAAAAGGTTTCCAATCCAAGTTGTTTTTTTTTACTGTTCGAGATTTTTTTACCAATTTGCTATTATTTTACCAGGGATTTTTTTAGGAATCCTCACAAAATCGTCGATAACTTAGAATCAACGTTGGACGTTTTTTTCACAGATTCTAAGTACGACTTGATCGAGACTTGACGCCTGTTTTTGTGAGAGCATGACTCGAACTATCGCGAGATTAAAATCTAGAAAGACGTCGAAAAAATGATTGATCTCACTATTTTAGTAAACGTCGGTTATAAGGTACGCTAATGCGATGGGTTGCCAAGCTACGAAAAAATGGGCCACTTAAATCCAATTTGGTTAAACGTGACCTCAAAACTGTGCCCCATACTGTCAATCTGTGACATTGCTGGAAGAACTTTGAATGGAGACAGCGTTCACGCAAATCCAATGGGCACGGGTCTCCTCTCAGTATGAGAGGTATTAGGCTTTAGTCCACCACGCTAGCCTAATGTAGGTTGGCCGACTTTACATGCCGTCGAGAAAATCTCTCAGGTGCAGGTTACCTCACGATATTTTCTTTCACCGTTAAAGCGAGTGATAATTACGCACATGATTTCGAAAAGTCAAATGTGCCTTGGATTCGAACTCCAGGCCTTTGACTTAGCAGTCCAGTGGTATTTTTCCTAGGCTATCATTGCTTCTTTTATATATTTTCTATTAATAAGTTTCTAAAACCCACAGCGGTTAAATGCAGTCCCTAAGAACTACAGAGATGCCATTGAGACCTATTGATCTAAAATTAAACCCAGTATAATTATAACTTTATGTACAAAGCTATGCACAGGCGAATATAAGGAAAATAAGCCTACACAGTGGTTCGACGACCCACACACGCTGGGAGCAAAATACTGAGAAACCGAATGACTAACCTCTTGTGGGCTACAGCTTAACATATGTTTATATTTTATATAACAGAATCTGGCTACATAACAATGGTACGGATGATCTGTGAGATTTATTATTTAGGATTTTGGGCTATGCAATCACGAACGACTGTGCATAGTCTTTCTATAGCATGCTTTCTCAAGATAGGAAATAATGCCCCCTTGTGGATAAAAGCCTAAGTAATAATACTTTGCTCCACCTGGGAGTCGAACCCAGGATCTCAAGCGTAGTGGTCGCGCTTATGACCAATAAAGAAGTTTACCCATAAATCAAACTTTTTAAGTTATGTCTTTTATATAGTAAAATAATACATATATACATAGGTATATGTATTATTTTACCAGCTTTCAGCCAGGCGGCTTCGCCCGCGTGGTCTGGGTACAACTTTCATCCCCTATTTCAACCCCTTACGGCCCTTTTTTCGCATTAAAAAGTGGCCTATGTCCTTTCTCAGGGTCTAGACTATCTCTGTACAGAATTTTATTTAAATCGATTCAGTGGTTTTGGGGTGAAAGTGAGACAGACAGAGTTACTTTCGCATTTATAAAATTTGTAAGGGCTAGTAAGGATAATTGAATTTGGGATTACTATGAATAGGTCTAACTATTTCCAAAATAATATTAGTTATTGTAACTATCGGCGCTACACAATTATAAGTACTACTAAACTACACTATTATAAATTATTTGTCAATAAATAAATAAGACGGCCTCCAACGAGATGGACCGATGACCTGGTAAAGGTCGCTGGAAGTCGCTGGATGCAGGTAGCATGCGTCCGGTCCCTGTGGAAGTCAATGGGGGAGGCCTTTGTTCAGCAGTGGACCTCTTTTGGCTGACATGACATGACATGACAAATAAATAAGAATGAAATGAAAATTACACAAAATTTTCCTTTCCTTTTTTCTCTAGTTGTCGCGCAATATTTTCTTAAAAAAGTTACTTAATTATTTTGTTGATATTACTGTAAGTATTACCTATGTAAATACGCCTACTGTTCCACATTTCAAGCAGGCGCACAGGCATGCGTTTTTACGCAAATGCATACAAAAAAAAGTTAAAATCCGCGATAGGAGCGGCCGGTCCGTACTGCTCACCACTTGACTTCTATATTTAGAGACCATGTCTATATGTACGCGATGTACAGGTCAAACGATGCTCCAGACATCAAGGGGAGGGACAGAAGGACCAGAATGATTCCAGGTTAACAAATATGAATCGATTTATTAGCCCCCGACGCAAAAACGACGGGCTGTTATAAGGCGCGCGTGCGTGCGTGCGTGCGTGTGTGCGTGCGTGCGTGTGTGTGTGTGTGTGTGTGTCAGTCTGTGGCATCGTAGCTCCCGAACGGATGAACCGATTTTGATTTTGTTTTTTTCATTTGAAAGGTGAATTAGTCGGGAGTGTTCTTAGCTATGTGAAAATCGGTCCAAGATGGCCGCCGCCACAAAATAGCGAATTATATATTTTTTCTCAACTCCCTCAATATGGGTATCATATGAAAGGGCTTAAGTAGGAGAATACTATACACTATGATAAATTTCAAATCCAAGATGGCCGCCACCACAAAATGGCAAAATACAGCCTTGTCGGGGGTTTTCTAAATTTTTAATTTAGGTTAGGTTTTAAATAGGCAAAAATATTATATCTGATGCGAAATTAACTCCATCTCTTACACCTCTTCAGGCTTTAACCGCTTTCGATAACATTTGACAAGGAGATAGATGACATTATGGAGAAGGCGACCTTCTGTCCCGATAAATCTTTTGAGATGCGAGTGAAACCGAGGGGAACACCTGGTACACTAGCATGAAAAAATGAACACTAGCATGAAATTGGTTTATGCATGATATACACAATTATTATACGCGTATGCATGCATAAATAAGCGTAATATACAGATGAAACGGGATTGTTCGCAAGAAATGGACATAAATACCATTATTTTCTTGACGGATTGTATAAAAAGAGTATCATACTTAAAAAATCGTTTGTTCTGAATTCCTAATTGATTGATCGATTAACGCAATGCCAAAACTACTAAGTCTAGAAAGATAATTTTCTATGATATATTGATATATGATAGGTTGACTATATAACATGAGCATCACCCAAGAAAAACACTGCAGGACATAGTTCAACAATTTTTTCTAAATCGCTGCCCACACAAGAAATTTTCCAATATCGTGGGTGCGTCAACAAACAAAATTCTCATATGCAGCACACCTACACAGGAAATAACTGTACCTAAGTCATAATTAGGTATCAACATCTGTCTAATTCGCGGCACTTAGCACCTAGTAGCCGGACGGAAGTCTAGTCAAATTTCACCTTCTGGAATATGTTTGTGCAATATCATCGGCTGTTACTCTCTGCCTGCACAAAGGGTTATACATTTATTTCTGTACCTGAATATCAACCAGACTGTTGACACTACCAACACTCGATATTTGGCGACCATTTTGATAAATAAATCTAGTACTGAAGTGTAATTTTCTAACTAAATTATAATAAAGACGACGGATTAACGAAGACTGACGAAAAGAAGAAATTATGAAAGTAAGAGTTGGAAGGGGTCGACCTCGGCGAACGTACCATAACGAAACTTGCGGTCGTTCTAAAAAGACAACTTTATAAGCACCCTAAAACCCCTTGAAATTGAGGTAAATCGTTTAGTTGTCGGTAGTCTTACATTACAATCTGCCAATCAAATTGGTCGGCGAAAGTTCCACAACCAAATTGCGGACTTTAAATAAAAAGGAAAGGTTAAGAACACCCTAAGCAGACGAGCATGCATGGGGAGGTTGATGAGCATAGATCAGGGGCATTTTTTCCTCTTCAGACCACCCTTGAGAAACGCCTGTGATAGATACTTAATATGAAATTCAGTTGCAGATCGAAATTGTATATTGCACCAGGACCCAGGACCTGTAGTGTAGCAGACAAACTTACTACCATTGAATCAATGAGGCAGTTAAATATATTAAGACATACACATAGGCAGCTCTACACTTAAAGTACTACATTGGTAGAATGTGCAGCACTGATAGCCTAGGGATACGATCACTGGAGTGCCAAGTCATAACTCACGAGTTTGAATCCAAAGCACGAATCTCTGACTTTTCGTAATCATAATTCACTAAAACACTAGGCCAGCGTGGTGGACTATAGCCTAACCGCTTTCATTCTTAGAGGAGACCCTAATACATAGCTTCAGGTGTAGGCAGAGACTATAGATTTCCACTTGCTATGATCCTGGCATACTACATTCGCTTAATCTATGCTCATCAACCTCCCCATGCATGCTCGTCGGTTTAGGGTGCTCTTAACCTTGCCTTTTTTTAAAGTCCGCAAGTTCGTTGTGGTCCGTTCGCCGACCAATTTGATTGACAGATTGTAATATAAGACTACCCACAACTAAACGATTTACCTCAATTTCAATCTTTCCGACTAGTAAACGGAACTATAAAATTCAATATCCCCATTTATTCCTCCCATCGAAGTAGGTATAAAATTGCCAATTTGTATTACGTAGGTTCCTCATTTCCTCTCCTTTACTATCGTATGATGTGGGAAGCTTTCAAAATTCTTGAAGAATTTGATGCCATATTAAGAACTATCGGTCCGTCCTTTGGTTTAGCGCGGATCACGGATTAGATCTTCCATTTTCAAATTTTCTAATTCAAAATTCAAATTAGTTATTTGTATAATATGTGTAAAGAGGATGCTACATATTAGGAGATTATATTAGCAGTACATCACATTAAGTCTTTCAGCATGCAATTTGGCAAATAGGTTCGCCCCCTAATATAGACATACCGGCGAACATAAGCACAACTCCACTTAACCCTTCAGGTAATACAAGCGTGAAGGTATGTGTTATGAAGTAGCTTCAAATCCTCCATAAAAAATAATCCATAGACGTTTTATGAGTTCTAAGATATCGTTTACCTACTTAACGCCAGGTAGAGTTATAGATTCTGATCAAATAAAGCACTTGTAATGAACTTTTAAACTACCTACATACGCTAACTCGTGTAGTTTTATGCTAAGACTAGGGTATCCATCTTTTTACTTTTTTCCAACTTATCTAGATGTTTCGTGAATTGAAAAGATTTGAGCGCTGAACCATAGAGACCAGACGGCCTAAAATGATAGGCTACCTTATATGCCACGACGAATTTATAGAAGGAAGACAGAAGGAAGGAGAGGTAGGGGTACACCGAGATTGAGCTACACAAGGCCAAATTAAGGACAAACTGAAAGTCGTGACGTATAATGAGGTCAAAGAGGTGGCTCTCAAGAGAGAGCGGTGGATGCTGCACCGACAAGACACTGCTCCAAGAGTATATAAGAAGAGAAGTAGCGGCCACAATATATTCAGCAACGTATCATCATCATCTAATGCAGAATTTCTCAACCAGTGGGACGCGCCTCCCAAGGGTGCGTAGAGAGAGGGAGGCCTGGCATGGCACTTTCGATAAAATAAGATTACATTCATATAATTTACAAAATATTAAAATGTATAAGGGTTCATGAAAATAATAAAATTATGTTTCAACGCAAAGTGCAGGGCGCCAGTGTCCACTTTTCTCGACTATGAAATCAAACGTAAGAACTCACCGCCCTTGTGACCGCTAAATCTAAAGCACATGTAAAATATAAAGTGTACAAACGAAAATGGGTGAAAGAAACTAGACCATTAGTCATTGACTGTAAAATTGGAAAAATAATCTAACATAGAGGTGCTAACAACATCGAAATAGATCATTTAACTAAAAAGACTGCACGATCACCGCAAGACTCTTAAATTCCTTTTCCATTTAAACAAAACTTCGTATTCTGAACGGATCATCATTGATCCAAGATATCAGATCAGAATGAATGATGTCTAGAAAAGTGTATGTAAAATGCTAACCAAAGTTCAACGGCCCAAATGGCTAAATATAAAGGCAAACGCCGCGTCACCGGCCGTCCCGTTCGTTCTCGTACAAAAAACTGCGCGCGCGCAGCGTCGCCGCGGATCCGTTGATGGTTCATGTAAACATTACGAATTAGTTAACTGATGATCTAGTTTGCTATATTTGTTATTTTATGTAATTTTTTCGAGTTTATGACTGGAGGAAGAAATGGACTTGTCCCGCTAGCTTTCCGCCAGTGGCTTCGCTCGCGTGGTGTGGGTTTTCGGAGCCTATTCAATACAAACAAACAATAAAACCTTTCCGTTATTAAAAGACCTTATAATCAACAGAAAAAGAATAAAGGAAAAAAGGCGGTTACTGCATGACATAGAGACCAGAAGGGGAAAAATGATAGGCCACCTTATACGCCACGACGAATTCATAAAAAACATCATAGAAGGAAAGATAGAGGGAAGGAGAGGAAGGGGTAGGCCAAGAACGAGCAAGCACGAGCTGTGCATACATAACACAGATAAAAGAGAAACTGAAAGTCGCGACGTATAACGAGGTCCAGGAGTTGGCTCTCAACAGAGAGCAGTGGAAGACGCTGCACCGACAAGAGCGTAGCTCTTAAATAGAAGAAGAAGAAGAAGATAATCAACAGCTTCTGTCCATGAACATTAGCTAAACCTTAAGCATATGTAGGTACCCTAGCTCCATAACCTGGCACCCATTAGTGGGTATCGTTTAAACTTAATTGATTACAGCGATATTACTGCCAGGTTAGGTTAGGTTAGGGAATTACGGCACTGAATATGATGTGCATGATTTATGGGCGAAAACGAAACATTTTGTATAAAAATAATAATTATAATCTAAATATTGAACCGCTTTCACTGCTACCCAGTGCAGACGTAAAGAAGTGGTGTTAATTTTTTTATAAAAGCATATTTTGTTAATTTTTTTCGTACTTACTGTACTTCATGAGTTTTTATCCAGAAAGTTTTTGACAGGTATTCTCTTACGGCATTATACGGCTTATATTTATGTTTAATCGAGGGACATCACACCTCATCCCTCCACAGCCGGTTCGTAGCAATAGGCTTTACCCCCTTTTACGTGGGGCCTAAATCTCGAAAAATTCGAAAAATCAGTCGAAAAATTCGGCTGTAACTATTTAGGACAGGCGATTTTTTTAATTTTTATAGTTGTCTGGCAGAAAATGCCTAATGGCATTAAGATCACTGTAAATAACAGCTTAGTATTAGTTATTTATCTTGATTGTTTGTGTTAATTATTGTAAATTACATAATATACTTACGATGGTAGTTTGCACCACCTGATGTAGATATTTAGATATAAGAATTGTTTGTTTTTTGTCCTTTTATTGTTCTTTTTATTATTCTTCTACATTTTACTTTATTTTGCTTTGTATATTTACTTGCCATTTTTATTTTGTTGTTTACTGTGATTCTGGATATATACTGAAGCTTCTTATTATTCTATTTTAAGTAGATTACTGTGCAATATGTGTAAAATTCTAATGGTTTAGACAATAAAGTCTGCTGCTAAGACACCCACTACATCTACACACCCAGCACTACACCCACATCCTGCCATCTCACTCACACATGTTCCGTCCCTTTCGCTCCTCTGCCCTATTGGTTCGCCGTAGGGCCTCCCCGCTACACGCGGCTCGCACGAGCCGCACCGGTCAACGGCGTCTATATATATAGCGTCGCTGGCCGTACAACACATTACTCTGCATCCCGCCGTCCTACATGAAACATCACCACGCCACGCAGTATTTTTGTTTATATGAAGTCTTGTTTTATTCATCTCTCCTGGGAAAACCTATACACTGAAGATACAGTCCACACAAAGTTTGGTTGCTGCACGTCACAAACAATGGTCCTTCGAGCCGGATCACTGTGATCAAGCAAGAATAAACAAGAATAAGCAAGAAAGAAACAAGTACGCGCGAGTTATCGGTTGTTGGTTTGCTTGACCACGACCGAGATACTTGGAAGCACTCATCACTAACATACGCGGCCACCTAGCGGTGTTAAAGGCCTCTACATAGGCGTATGGAAGCATAAGTGGACTATCTGACGACTCCACGCACCTCGCTGGTGTAACAGTCAGGCCCCGCCGGTACGGTGTGGAACGCTCTGGGACCACGAGTTGGTACGCAACGACGAGTACGGTTATTCCCCCCGTGCTTTGATGCCCCCGTGAGTGTCCGCATCCTCTGCCGGGAGGTTCCCTCCCTACCCCACCTAATCGTTCCCATTCCTGGTCCGGCATCACCGCGGTAGCAGTCCGGCCAGGCGGATAGGGCCTGATAGACTACATTTAAAACATAAGTGCTAAAGTGAAAAGTGAAAGTGTTAACCTTAAGTAATTGATAGGAGTAGGGACCCCTCGTGCGCAATGGAAAACGCACGTGTATTGCGTTCAGGCAAAACCACGCCTGCTTCAGACGCCACGCCGGCGTCGGGCCTAACAGGCTCAACAGAAACAGAGACGTGGAGTAAAGGCACCGGCACAGAGGACACGACCGGTGACAGTAGTACACGTAGTGGTAGGGCGGACAGAGTAATCGAAAGTAGACCCGCACAAGCAGATTTAGATAATACTTTGGTAAGGAGCGCGCCGGGTACTGTAGTGAATGTCCCCGTGGACGGAGCGAGTAGTAGATTGTCTATTCTTAAAGCCGAGTTAGATTTGCACAATTCTGAGTTAGCACAGGCTAGGGCGGCATCCGCAGCTGCTTTGAGTCGTTTGGAGATAGCTAGGGTCGAACTAGGTAGCTCCAACGGCGCGGAACCGCCGTCCCAGGTAGAAGAGTCTCGTGTTAGAGGTTGGATCTCGGAACAACGTGTGTATAATAGGCCGGAAATATTAGACAAAGCTCAGAACACGGGTCAACCCGCGCGGCAGCCCGAACCTAGTAAGAACGAACCACGCGTAGGTAACATGTCGGCAAACAATAGCAGTGGCGACATGACGATGCTAGCCAACGCGATAGTGCAGGCGGTAAGTTCGAATAAATCAGGCTCAGCGGTACCTAAGTTCATCCACGAACTGCCCCGTTTTGACGGGACGATAGCCGAGTGGATGGCATTCAAGTCGGTATTTGACGACACCGAGGCCATGTTCACAGACGTACAGAACGTGGCCCGTTTAAGAAAAGCTCTACGTGGAGCGGCCCGCGAGACAGTTAGGGCGTTATTATTCACCGTTTCGGACCCCTACGAGATAATAGACGCACTAGAAAGGCGGTACGGAAAACCGGAACTACTCGTGCTGTCCGAATTAGATATAATAAAACGCATGCCCCGCATGACGGACGACGGGCGCAACATAGGTAGCTTCGCTAGTAAGGTTGCCAACACAGTAGCAGCCATAAAATCATTAAAACAACCGCAATATTTGTACTCGCCCGAATTAGTGAATAAAATCGTAGATAAATTAAGTATGATATTAAAGTTCAAATGGTACGAGTATAAATCGCAATTTGCAGGCGCACCCGAGTTAGAATTATTATCTAGATTTTTAAATAATATGGCCGACCAATGCGGCGCTATGTTCGCGTATGAAACCGCTCGAGACGACCGCAGGCATAAGCAGAGGCCGCACACAGTAAATACGGCGCGGCACTCTAGCGGTTCATGCGGCGAAGATGGCGACAGCTCGTGCGAATCAGAGGTTGAGGACGACACGCCGCGGAATACCGTCGCCACGGCGAACAAATCGTCCAATAGGAAAAAGGCGTCGAAAGTACAACAAAGTACCCCGCGCCCACCCCGATTGCAAGTAGAATCAGACCAAAACAATAAATGCATAATTTGCGCGGGTTATCACAGCGTAAGTCAATGCGCAGATTTTGTTAAATTAAAGATAAGCGATAGGTGGGACGCGGCGAAAAGATACAAGTTATGTTTTCGATGCTTAAAGAACTCGCACAAGCGCCCGTTTAGATGTAAGTACGTGCCATGCGGAATAGGCGGTTGCGAAGCGTCGCACCACAAGTTGCTTCACGGTAACGACGCTAAAGAGGGTAAGCAGGCGCACGCGTCACCGCCTACGAGCGGAAATGTGAGCTCCATAAACCATTTACATAAATCTAGTACCTACTTAAAAATAGTACCGGTCGAATTAAGCGGTCCAATAGGTACAATCACCACCCACGCGTTGTTAGACGAGGGCTCGACTATGACGCTGATCGAGCGAGAGGTGGCCGACAGTGTTGTGCCTAGAAGCCGAGGCCAACTATTATCGCTTGAAGGAATAGGGGGTAACAGAATAGACGACGCGGAATCGTGTCATGTAAAGTTGTCAATACGCGGTTTATGCAGCAGAAAAATTGAAATTATGGACGCGCGTACTATAACTAAATTGAACCTTATACCGCAAGAAATAAGTCGCGATTTAGTGCGACAATGTAGCCACCTAGCGGAATTAGAAGACGAGTTGTGTTATGAGCAAGGTCAACCGACCGTATTGATAGGCCAGGACAACTGGCATTTGATAACAACTAGACAATTACGCGTCGGTAACAAAACACAACCTGTAGCGTCTCTAACGAAGCTAGGGTGGGTATTGCACGGGCAAGATACACAGCAGCGCAACTCTATCGCGGTCGTAAATCACGCGCGACCTACGCGGGTCGATGACCCCGCGTTGCAACTGATAAGGGATTTTTTCAGTATAGAATCGTTAGGCATTGAGGCGCGGAAGCCGGCCTCGGATCCGGACCAGCGCGCCCTATGCATTTTAGAAAAAACTTGTAAAAAAGTAAACAATAGATATGAAGTGGGTTTACTCTGGCGAACGGACGCCGAAGAAATGCCCAACAACAAAAACCAGGCCCTCAGCCGATTATTTAACTTAGAAAATAAATTAGATAAAAATGCAGATCTCAAGTTAGCATACAGCAAGCAGGTGAACAACTTGATAGAGCAGGGCTACGCCGAAAAAGTAGATACACCGGCGACTTCATTACGCAGCTGGTATTTACCACATTTTTCGGTGGTTCACCCCCAAAAGGGCAAAATACGATTAGTTTTTGACGCCGCCGCGAAGTGTGGGGGGAAAAGCCTAAATGACGCGCTCCTAGCCGGCCCTGACTTGCTGCAGTCATTATTCGGCGTACTAATTAGATTTAGAGAGGGTAGAATCGCGGTTGTAGCCGACATAAAAGAAATGTTTTTGCAAATTAAAATTGCCGAGCGGGACCGGGACAGTCTGCGATTTTTATGGAGGGGCGATGATAGGACGGGGCCGCCGCAAGAGTACCGAATGACGTCACTGATATTCGGGGCGGCATCGTCGCCATGCTCCGCCATTTATGTGAAAAATAAAAACGCAGAGAGCCACGGTCAACAATATCCGGAGGTCGCGAAAGCTGCGGTGCGCAATTTCTACATGGACGATTATTTAGGCACATTCGATTCCGAGAGCGAGGCAAAACGGGTAATAAACTCTATGCATAAGGTACATCTAGCCGCGTCGTTCGAATTACGCGGATGGGCGTCGAATGTGCCCGAAGTAATTGATGACGTTGCACACACCCGCAGTAGTGAGACTACCACGTTAGGCAAGAGCGATACCGAGCGAACGCTAGGCCTAATATGGAACCACGCACGTGACACGTTAGGTTTCAACGTGAATCTCCGAAATACGCCCGCGGTCGTCATAGAGGGTGACGCTTTACCCACTAAGCGACAGGTAACTAGTGCGGTCATGTCCGTATTCGACCCGTTGGGCTTAGTCTCGCCTATAACTATGATAGGTAAGTGCCTAATACAAGACATATGGCGCAGCGGGATAGACTGGGACGACCCCATTACAGCCGCACAAAATGTGACGTGGCGATCGTTTATTAAGAATTTAAGTTTATTAAAGAACTTAGAAGTAGACAGGTTCGTACCTGCAACGCCCTCTGGCGAGGGGGAGTTGCACATTTTTTGCGATGCAAGCGAAAAAGTATATGCTGCCGCGATATATTTTGTCAGTAATATCGCGGAAAACAAGAAAACGTCACGGCTCCTAGTAAGCAAGGCCAAAGTGGCCCCGCTCAAACCCATTTCGATACCACGGCTAGAACTGCAAGCCGCGGTGTTAGGGAGCAGGCTAGCGGAGTCCGTGAAACGAGAGACAGGCTATAAAATAACCAGGAGCCATTATTGGTCCGATTCAAAAACCGTACTGGCCTGGGTCAAGTCGGACCCGCGCTCGTTCAAATCGTTTGTTGCACACCGATTGGCCGAAATCGAAAGCCTAACCTCGCCTGCGGAATGGCGATGGGTACCCAGCGCCGAAAACGTCGCCGACGACGCTACAAAGGGTATACCCACAAATTATAATGCGCAGCATAGGTGGTTTCGAGGGCCAGATTTTATTAGGAGCGACCCCGCGACTTGGCCAAAGGAAAGGCCCGTAGCGGCGCCGCTACCCCCTTCAGGGGAGGAAAGAATCATTAAGCCGGTCCACGTGACCACTAGTCTAAAAAATGCCAACGAGTACTTACCTAGGGTAGATAGATTTTCGAAATATATACGGTTAACACGTGCTACTGCCACCGTTCTGCTCGCCGCTGAGGTATTCAAAGCCAAAATACTAAGAGAAACCACAGTTAAGAAACTCACGCCACAACATATCAAGTTGGCGGAGATATTGCTAGCAAAGCGAAGTCAACAAGTCTCGTTCAATGAAGACATCAAAGCGATCGAGGCTGGGCGGCGACCACCGAGAAGATCTACACTACACAAGCTCGCGGTCAAGCTCGACCGCAACGGCATTTTATGCTTAGACAACAGAACAAAGGAAGAAAATAATCTGCCAGTCCTTCATGCCAAAGAAAGCTTCACACAATTGTTGGTGCTACACACTCACACCACCTTCAATCATGGCAATAACCAAACAGTCATGAACGAGCTGAGGCAACGATATCACATAATAGGGCTGCGCAGTATTATCCGATACCTGAGCCACAGATGTCAGTGGTGTCGAACCTACAGAGGGATGCCACCTAAAATTCCCATGGGCGACTTACCACCTGAAAGGCTAAACAAAAATCAACCGCCATTCACAGCCACGGCGGTCGATTACTTCGGACCCATGCAGGTCACTGTGGGGCGGCGCCATGAAAAAAGGTGGGGGGCACTCTACACTTGCCTCACCACACGCGCAGTACACATAGAGCTGGCCACATCACTAACCGCCTCCTCTATGATAATGACGCTAAGAAGGATGATGGCACGCCGCGGCACGCCCACTGTTATATACAGCGACAACGGCACCAACTTCGTGGGCGCCGAAAGAGAAATCTATGAAGCCGTACAAAACACCGAGCAAACACTGAATGCCTTCGCGTTAGAAAGGGATATCACTTGGAAGAAGATACCACCAGGTGCCCCAAACATGGGCGGCGCCTGGGAACGCCTAGTAAGATCCGTAAAGTCAGCATTAAAAGTCACGCTAAAAGAAAAATATCCCTCTGATGAAGTACTACACACGCTGTTGTTAGAGGCCGAACACATAATCAACTCAAGGCCACTGACCCCGGTGAACCCACAACTCGATGAAGAGTCATTGACCCCTAATCACTTTTTATTAGGGCGCTCCAGTGGCATCCTACCCTTCGGGTGTTACACAGATATGCCACTCAATATGCAAAGCTGGAAAGCCTCGCAGGCGTTAGCCGATGCCTTTTGGGCCAGATGGTCGGCGGAGTACAAACCCCAATTGATGCCCCGACCTGGCTCTAACACCCACAAAAACCTAAAAGTGGGCGATATAGTCTTGATAACTGATAACATAACCCCGAGAGGAGTATGGCCTCGAGGTGAAATTATCACCATCCACCCGGGACCAGACGGGAAGGTTCGCGTCGCCGAAGTCCGGACAGCTGCGGGCCTGATGCGTCGCCCAGCCTCTCGCCTCATAGTAATCACCACACAAACTAATTAGTTTTAGTGCTTGCGCACGAGGGGGAGATTGTAAATAACAGCTTAGTATTAGTTATTTATCTTGATTGTTTGTGTTAATTATTGTAAATTACATAATATACTTACGATGGTAGTTTGCACCACCTGATGTAGATATTTAGATATAAGAATTGTTTGTTTTTTGTCCTTTTATTGTTCTTTTTATTATTCTTCTACATTTTACTTTATTTTGCTTTGTATATTTACTTGCCATTTTTATTTTGTTGTTTACTGTGATTCTGGATATATACTGAAGCTTCTTATTATTCTATTTTAAGTAGATTACTGTGCAATATGTGTAAAATTCTAATGGTTTAGACAATAAAGTCTGCTGCTAAGACACCCACTACATCTACACACCCAGCACTACACCCACATCCTGCCATCTCACTCACACATGTTCCGTCCCTTTCGCTCCTCTGCCCTATTGGTTCGCCGTAGGGCCTCCCCGCTACACGCGGCTCGCACGAGCCGCACCGGTCAACGGCGTCTATATATATAGCGTCGCTGGCCGTACAACACATTACTCTGCATCCCGCCGTCCTACATGAAACATCACCACGCCACGCAGTATTTTTGTTTATATGAAGTCTTGTTTTATTCATCTCTCCTGGGAAAACCTATACACTGAAGATACAGTCCACACAAAGTTTGGTTGCTGCACGTCACAAACAATCACCTTTGTACTAACAGTGCATAAAGTTTAATAAATAAATAAATTTTGGGTGTACATTTACTACACCTCATTTTAAATGCCATATCTTCTATACATATATTTAGAAATGTTAGTAGCTGTCAAAGTGAGTAGTGGTGTGAGTAAGGTGTTGTTTTAACATCACGTTTGCGCATACTCGTGACGATTTAGCGATTTCCTTAATTGTCTGTTACTGCTTGTACATTTTAATGCGTGTGATATTCCGTATCAACATGAAGTGTCAGATTCCAATTGAGAACTCAGAAAGGAGTTTTAAAAGAAAGTTTTATTGAATATCTTTGGAAAGGTGTCTTTGTTCCCAATAACAATACGCTTTGTATAATTTATACACTATTATTACTTTGTAATTAACTCATAAATGTGAAAAAAAATCGTCAACAAAACAGCTGTTCAATTAATTTACGTTCACTCAACAAAATGTATCCAGGATGGGAGGTTAAGTGTGTATATTTTAAAATGATGATCAAAATATTATAATCTAATAACTTGTGTTTTATTAATATTTATTACTTTATAATGGACTAGCTTTCCGCCAGCGGCTTCGCCCACGTGGTCTTATAAATTTTTCCCTCGTTTTTGCAATATTTTTCATTGCTACTCTGCTCCTATTTATTAGTCGTAGCATGATGGTATATAGCATATAGCCTTCCCCGATAAATGGGCTATCTAACACTGAAAGAATTTTTCAAATCGGTTCAATAGTTTCGGAGCCTATTCAATACAAACAAACAATCAAATCTTTCCTCTTTATAATATTAGTATACTTAATAAATTATCCGCAAAGTCCATCCAAAATCTATGGTCACTCTATTTAGTTTGCACAGTAGCATGACGTCACAGTTGCGCGTGTAACCTAGATTCAGGCCACAGAGCTGTGAATGATTAGATATTTACAATAGGACACTGTTAATAATCCTGTGTTGTATTTAATACGTAGTGATGAAAAATCAACTGTAGAATTAAATACAGTTATTTCGGACAGTGGCACGTGTAAGTGCTTATCTACTACGAATAAAAAAACAAAAGTGCTAGTTTGTTATATTCATTCATGTCTATGTTATGTACAGTCAACAAAAGAAATAAGTATAGAGTCAATCAGTGTTTTGACAAAGATTGTGATATACCTAAGTAAAATTATTATCAGCTATTAGGCAGCTACTCTGCGTTTTGGCATAAAGCATAAATTTATTGCGCTCATGTTTGTTTACATGTTGGCTGTTTCAAAACATGAACCTTGTTAGGGCACAGCAATATGTATAAATATTTTCTTACATCTAATTACCTATAGCTATCTTTTTGTATTTTTTTAAGCATTTTCCATGCTAAGATTACAAGTTATTTTTAATGAAGGAAAAAATCGGCTGGCGGGCAGGATTCGAACCTGCGTCTTCTGGTTCGGTACACCAGACGCTCTGCCAACTAAGCTACCGCGAGCCCCGCTCGCCAGTCGAAATCTTCCTTCTCATTCTAATTTACGTCTTAAAGGTGACGTAGCGACATCTATTGTAAATGCTTCACAACCGACACGACTAACTTTACAGCTAGTTCGATGTCGTACGATGCCACCTTACCTATTGATATCTTTTTGTATTTTTTTTCGACTGGCGAGCGGGGCTCGCGGTAGCTTAGTTGGCAGAGCGTCTGGTGTACCAAACCAGAAGACGCAGTTTAGAATCCTGCCCGCCAGCCGATTTTTCCCTTCATTAAAAATAACTTGTAATCCTAGCATGGAAAATGCTTAAAAAAATATATATAGCTAAGCAGCGGTGAGCTTTACGTAATAATAATAATAATGCTGCCAGACTTCTGACTGGCTTCATGTCAAGCTATTCAATTCAAGCATAAACGATCTGAACGATCCGATCCGAACGATCGTGAGGAAACCTGCATGTCTGAGAGATTTCCTTCACGGTAAAAGCGAGTGATAATTACGCACATGATTTCAAAAAGTCAGAGATGTGTGCCTTTGATTTGAACTCGAGACCAGTGGTACCAACCCCTAACCCTAGGCTATCACAATAATTACCATAATGTATTTAAAGATTATGGACCTACTTTTTAGTCAATAAAATCAAAACTTAAAAGACTGTCTCGTTGGTGCTTGGGACCACAGGCGCGAATGCCATGTTAGTGGTCCTGGTTACAACTTTGCTTAACCCATTGAGGAATACAAGCATGATGGTAAGTTGAAAATTAAATCAAATCAATATTATAAAGGTACTTAATATACCAGAGAAAAAAATTGTGATATTATTGGACGCGTCTACGCTTTCATAACATTGTATTTATTTGTCAATGCAGTTAGGCGCCACCAGGCTTAGATACAAACAAAATTATCTTATCTTATCTTTAAAAATCTTTTAATGGAATAGGAAAGATTGATGTAAGTAGATACTTTTTATCTTTAAATATGTACTGTAAATCAGCCAAAATACTGTACTGCTGAATAAGTTGGTATCCTTTTTTGGCATGCGGAAAATCCTAACGGATCCCTGCCACCAGTAGATTATGCTGACTGTGGAGGCTTCGGACCAACAAAGGAGAAGAGGCCCCCTCTGGTCCCAAATTATTATCCAAATAAAATGAAAAAAAAATTGGAGTTGTTTTTTTCTGTAATAAATTATAATCATGTTTGTACAAAGGTAAAGGTAGAATAGCGAAAAAAATATATCAAAAGAAAAGTTGTTCATACTAGTCGGAATTTAAAGGTATTTTTTTCGAAGTCTCTATTGTCGGGGCTCCTCTTTTGTGGAGGCCCCGGGGCAGTGGCTCCTGTTGCCCTCCCTTAAATCCGGTCCTGCTGACTAAAAACCGCACTTGCCTACCTTGCCCACGACTGTATTGTCCAAACGGTAAGGCAGAGGTGTACTAAAGTACGCCCGTAGTTCGCTGGTACTTTTAGGTACCATGAAAGAAATAGGGGGCGAGCCTATTGCCAGTAACTGACACAAATCCAGACTCTGAGCTGCTACTGGGAATTTCGGAGAAAAACCCAACAACACTTTGCTCGACCTGTGAATCGAAACCTAAAACCTCTAGAGTAGTAGTCGCACTAGACCATTAGGCTAACGAGGCAGTTAAAATAAATGTTATTTTATCTGTATTTAATAGTAATTTTATTTATTTACTAGCTGACCCAGCAAACGTTGTTTTGCCATATAGGGGTGGGTCATTTTAGGGGGATGAAAAATAGATGGCCGATTCTCATAGATACCGGATAAGCACACAAAATTTCATACAAATCGGTCCAGCCGTTTCGGGGGAGTATGGCAACTAAAACTGTGACACGAGAATTTTATATATTAGATTTATTTTAATATTTGTGTTTTATTGGACATAGGTACAGTTTTAACTTTGTTTTACCCTTACATTACCGGGAGTGTTTGTCTATAAGTTTGTCAGTCTGTTATTCGTTTACAACTAAACTTTTGAGCCCATTTCGATTCGCTTGAAATTTGAAGAAAGTATACTTTTCGCACACCGTTTTTATGGTATTGTCACTTCTTTTAAGTTTATTTTCCTAGTAAAGAAGTTAAGAAATGAAGAGATTCAAAGTATCTTGTGATTCCAAATTGTCACGTTTGCCTGTTGGTTGTTTGACGCTAAAGGTCCTGGATTCTATTCTCTGGTATTGCAGCGATTAGGTATATATTTTACTATAAAGTTCTCAGTATCAGCTCGGAGTTTGAAGTCGTGCCCGATTAATGGCAATAGGCTTATTGCCTCTACCATCATCATCATCCCATTAACTGTCCCACTGCTGGGAACGGGTCGGCCTATACCATATCTACTGTTTTAAAATGCTTTGACACATATAAAATCAAAGCATTTTAGACCCTTTTATCTGACCAAACTATGGACCAAATACATTCAAATCTACAAAAAACAAATTAAATACTTTAATTAGCGTATGAAATAAGAGTTTACATCAGGATCCAAAATATGAAAAATATTAGAACAAGAACTAAAATTCATCAAACCTTTCACACACATTAAAATTATATAACACTATTTGTAAACTTCAACACTCCAAGATTTGATATTCCTACAATTTTTTTTATCAAATTAGTTTTCATAAGAAATCTAAGTCTATTGCTCATAAAAACTAATTTAATAAGAACGTAATTAAAGATCTCTAGCAAATTTTTCGCACATACTTAAATGAACTTGCGGTCGAAAGCTAGTTATAAAATCTGCTGGTACTTAAGTATGGTGAAAAACTAATGTACTTAAGGTATGTTTATTGTAAAGGGTTAGCAAGAAAATTAGTGATGCATCACGCAATAGCGGTTTTCTTGAAAAAATCTAGAGTTAGCCCACGGTCCGTGTGGCGTGAACTACCGTACGATTCTAAGTATCTCGAGTACTTACGGAATAAGTAAACTATGTACTTACAATCCTAATTGTATATACATATACTTATAATTAAATCGGCTCTAACGTTTTAATATCCATGGGGAGGTCCACAGCTACTACGTAAGCCGGTGCTGACAGGGAACCGGTCTAACTCCCTGTCATCTGATATGTTGAAGCGTGTAAACAATCATATAATGGTAAATATTAGGGGCGATAACCTAACCTAAATTTAAAATTTAGAAAACCCCCGACACGAAATGTTATTTGCCATTCTGTGCTGGCGGCCATTTTAGATTTTAAATTTATCATAGTGTGTAGTATTCTCATAGTTAAGACCTTTCATTTGATACCCATATTGAGGGAGTTGCGAAAAAATATGTAATTCGCTATTTAGTGGCGGCGGCCATCTTAGACCGATTTTCATCAAACATAGCTAAAAACACTCCCGACTAATTCACCTTTCAAATAAAAAAACAAAATCAAAATCGGTTCATCCGTTCGGGAGCTACGATGCCACAGACAGACACACACACGTCAAACTTATAACACCCCGTCGTTTTTGCGTCGGGGTTAAAAATGGATCGAGCTAGGTCTCATACCTGGGAAAAATAGTCTTCTCCATATTTCCACACAAAAAGATCAGGAAAAACAAAACTTTCTCTATTTTAACCAGAGCAGAGCTCGGTCACCCAGGTTTTATAAGTATACCTTGGGCGACCGAGCTCTGCTCCGGTCAATGCTTAATTAGGTAGGTATATCGAAGTCGACAGAAACTTTTCAGGCGTATAACCACAGTATAACTTACATAGCTTAAATACGTAGCGTATATAACATTTTTGTTGTTGTAATTTTTTCCTTTGGGTATACAATTATAAATAGCTTAATACTTATTTCTGTTTTTAAAAAAAATATCGTATAAAATAATAACTACATATTGCAAGCAAACCCGTGCAAATTACGTTGTACAAAACAATCATATTGTTTTCTACCGTATAATGGTCGCTCGCTTCATTGGCTAAAGTCGTTGATCTTTGCAAACAATCACAATAATGTACTAGATAGTGCGTACTTTGTTTATTCAAATGTATGTACATTGTACATGTGTTGCTTATGTTAATATGTGTACTTAAGTATATGTTGTGTTTTGATGTATCCATCATTTATTGGTCTGATATACGTCAAGAGAATATTGACAGATATTGATTTTAGAAACGTATTTCTATTTTAAATAACATTATTTGTTTAACCCAGTATATGTAGTTTGCAAAAATTGGCGATATTTTTTATCATGGAAATTCGTAAAACTATATTTTTCCTGCTCTTATTTGCAAAAATTGTAGGGAAACGAAAAGGAATGGCAATAATAGTCATATATGCACCTGCATACTGCACATTTTCGCATAGGTTGCATTCTAAGCGCGTGAAAGGTTAATGTTAGAAAGTACCTAATAAATAAAGTAAGTATAGGTAATCGTCAAAATGTAATTAAATTATATTTTGATGACTCCAGCTAAAAGTGCAGGGCCGTCTTATTCATAAATTGGCGCTAAGTTTTGTTAATCGACTGTTAAACACTAGGTTATCATTGAGAAATTTGTTTTTGAGGATAACGTGAGAGAACTTTCTCGTGTAAAAACGTGACAATTTTAAAGCATTTGTCAGAAAAATGTATACAGTAAAATCTCCACCTGACTATACTTTTAATTTTAAAGAATTTGTCAGAAAAATTGTTAATAAAACCTCTACCTGACTATACTACTTATCTATACTAATATTATAAAGAGGAAAGATTTGTTTGTTTGTTTGTTTGTTTGTTTGTAATGAATAGGCTCCGAAACTACTGGACCGATTTCAAAAATTCTTTCACCTTTGGAAAGCTACATTACCCCCGAGTAACATAGGCTATATATCATCACGCTACGACTAATAGGAGCGGAGTAGTAATGAAAAATGTAGCAAAAACGGGGAAAAAATTATAAGACCACGCGGGCGAAGCCGCTGGCGGGAAGCTAGTAATTTATAAAGATAGAAATATCTGCAATAAAGAAAAAGCAAGAAATGACTATTAAAAACATTGATAAAAGAAAATTTCAGGCTATACTTGAAGTTTTTGAAGTTGTAATGGTATCATCCCGTACTATTTAGGACTTACTGTTGAACTCAGAGACGTCACTTAAGGTAATGAATCATTAGCTAATAGATACCCAGTATATCTTAGTACACTGACTAAGTACAAACTCAAATATGGAAACAGGCCAAAATATAGAAGCCTCTGTTTGTTGTAATATGTTGTACCGCGAATAATATTAACAATAGTAGGTCCATAGTCCTTAAATACAGTATGGTAATTTATGTTTCTGAGTGCGGACTTTAGAAACATACCGCGAACTGTCAGTGTACCATTAGTAACCCTCTGCTTCGGGAAATACTGTTAATGGGTATGTTAGGAGTCTACTGGGGGGCAACCACAAGCTCTTATAGCAGTATTATTATAATCTTACTTCGACTTTTCGTACCATGAAGTCCTTAAAACAAGCTTATTGTCAGAGTGAAACAATATTATTTTCTTAGCGGTTTTGGTGACGTCACCTCTAAAAGTATACATATTTTAGTTCAAGATCGGAATCCGTAGTAGCGATTCGAACAAGTGCGGAGAAGGGACAGCGCTATACCAGTTTATATAGCGTTTTTTCTTTTCTGATAGCAGGGAATAGACAAATAGTTCATTCTTTCCCAACACTAAGCAGGAATAAAACAATATTGTACAGTGAAGTTCATGGTACGAAAAAGAGTAATGTTATTATATCCCTGAAACAAAACACTATTGAAATAAGATTGTTTCCTAAAAGATTGTAGTAGGCCCCCTGTTCAAGTAGTGAACCATATTTAAACTTAGCAAAGAGTAGGAATGTTTTAAATAGCGCCGTTAAAATCCAAAGTTGATAATAATTTTGATTTAAGATCTTGTAAACTCATCCAAAAACAGCTTAAACGCACTGGTAGACATTGTCCATTGTCCTGCAATACCCACCAGTACTGGTTGACCTACCATTGTGGTACATCTTCTTAGTACACGGTTGGCAAAGAAGGTCGTCTTATAATGGGGAGTTAAGTTGTGAGGATCTTTATATTGCAAGACTTTTTAATCGATTTTAATTCTTCTTATAAATAAACTGATTCTTGCGAATTGATTTGGTATAAATAAAAATTGGGGATATCATGGATTGGGGATATTATGAAAATAAAATATGTACCCTTTTTGTTTATGGGGGAAACCTTCAAAAGATTTTGTGTGGCCAGGGGTTCTTACCCACTAAAACCACTCTGGTGATCACCATCAGCACATGGAGGTGTGCACTAGGTCTACCTACAGAGCCTACGACACCTGTGCGACGCCTACTTAGGCACATCCCTAGGGAGACTGTAAATAGGTCTGAATGACCCTGTCCCCTAAACCTTACTATGCACGACAGCACGTGATGAACAAAGTTCGGAGGTCTATGTGAAGAAAGGAAATAAATTTACATTTGGGCGTTGCTATCTTGTTCGAGTACCTACGTATTTGGTCTCAGCCAAAAAGAGATCGTCAAGAAAAAAATGCATGAAGCACGATTGGTTTTCTTTAAGTTTTTACTGTTCGTATCCCCTCAGAACCTACCCTTGTTTCCTCCCGAACAAAGCCAAAACTATAACCCCTGCCTGCCATAGTGGTTACCAATTGATGCAGAAGAGGCGATCCCATTTTAGTAGGTATGTACCTAAGTATATTTTATTGAGTACCCCACAAGGCATACTCATATTTTGTTCATACCAGGGGGACTAGACAAGTTGCATTTTGACATTCGAATCGACAAACAAAATGTATGGAAATGACACAAGCTTTCGACAAATCGGGCTGTCACTAATGTCATTTCCATACATTTTGCTTGTCGATTCGAATGTCAAAATGCAACTTGTCTAACCCCCCATATCTATCACAGTTACACGATTCTAGAATTCGCGATGACGAGACAAAGACTCAAAAAAATATTCAGCTCAAAACTAAAAGAACGCAACATATAAAAGCACCAATGGCTTGGACCGCATTCCCTATGACTCAAACAAACTCAGGCGACTCGTCTGTGACTCATTTCCGAGTTGAATTCCTGCTGACGTCACGGGGTGCGCTTGCGCCGACACATCGCTATTTTAAACTACATTCCTTATATGAATTGGCCAGTGTAGTGCGAAAAAGGACACGCACTTACAAAATGAGGTTTAAATGTTCTATAATATTTGCGATGATTTATAATTATTTGAGGTTTTACTATTATATTTACTTAGATTTTGAATAAATGTAACAGAAATAGATCATGATAATCAAGTGTATTTAGAAATATGTAGCTACTTAGGCTAACATTCAGAGACGACGCTCAGCGTAAAGTAAGGCTTCCGTATGTCAAATTTGTATTACAATTTGACATACGGAAGTCTAAGTTTATGCTTAGCATCGTCCCTGAATATTAGCCTTAGTGTGTACTGTGTCTGTTTATGTTTTTATAGTTCTCTGTTTTCGTGTTTGTTGATTATTATTATTGTTCAGTTTTTTAATTTAAGTAGTAGTGCAGGACAGCAGTCTGAGTGAAATTATATTATGGCTACTTTGAATCTTGAAACACATGGCAACTTTAGTACATATCCAAACGCATCGTTTAACTTTTACTAGATACGGACAAAGGGTGGGCATATCACACACACCAGTATTCCCAGAAGCCTATTACCATTAACCGGGCACATCCGAACTCATAGCTGCTACTGGGATTTTTAGCAAAACCCAATTAACACTTTCCTCCACTTGGGAATCGAATCGAAGACATCCAACGTAGCAATCATACCACTAGGCTAACGAGGCACTAAATATAACGGTTTAATCTACACCATTATAAAAAAATAATAAAATTTATGTTATACAATTATAAAATTTGCTCAATGTTTTTCCGTTATTTAGTATTTTCTTTTTTCATAATAATAAATATAAACACAAATCATAAATAACGCGGTAAACCTTAGCTTTCTTTTGTCTGAGTGATGTGTACTATTATTTGCCATTCTTAAATAGCATTCACACTGCACGAATTGCGGAAATATAATAATTTATTCGAGTTTTCGATTTACGAATGGCTTCTAGACGAATAATTTATTCGATTTTGGAGGACGTCGTTTGACGTTAGCAATGTAATTTTCGAGTCACAACACTCACAACTTTTTGAGGTTGCATTGTTATATTATATTATTTTATATGTATTTTTTTTATATATTTCTTCATGATTTCGCCAACTGCTCATCCTTATAAAAATTGACGAATAATTTCCCGTTTAATACAAACTTACTGTGCCTACACACAATAATTAGGTCTGTAGAATATTATTTATTACTTAGGAATCTGCTCTAATTCTGTCTTCAACCTATGAAGGATTGTTGTAAGTAGGACATAAAGAAGACGTTCAACCGGACAACAATTAAGCCGGCACCCGGACCCCATCGGCGCGGGCGCCTAGAACAGGCCCCGCCAAGTGTAAATTGGCTGTAAAGCAAAGACGTTTGCGTGCCCATCGCACTTTACAGCATTAATTAATAAGAAAAACGCGTCACGGCGCTGCAAGCGGCGCGCGCGCAGTTTTTGCAACCGCATACTCGCCCGGAAACGCACGCGCGATCGTCATTTTTTGCTGTAATTCATTAATTTTTAATGCGATCGAGAGCAATGGCCGGTTTGTAAAATGATCCAGCTCGAGAGAGCCAATTTGAAGGGTGTAAATATACATTTCTGTCAGGTGTTCAGTTGAAATATCTTTATGGAGCCCTTGTGATGTGATAAGAATTATTTATTGATGTAGATGTAGATTATTAGAACCGCATCGTTATTTTAACTAATATAAAAATGTAATAGAAATTATTGATAGTAATAACAGAAACTTGAGCAGCTTGAATTATAAGCCGGTAAATAAAGATGCTTTTAGACGCAAATTTGACGGATTCTGTCGAAATTCATGGAACACCAGCAGTTTCAGCAGCAGAAAATACTTCTGAATTTGTAGTTGGAGCGATCCAATTTAAAATCGTCCCTTTTATCACACCCTTCCTCAAGACTTCTCAAGAAAAACATTTTGTTTTTCAGGTTTTGAATAAATTCTTCCTGAAATAATCATTCTATAGGTATCGTCTTCCGTAACATGGTCCACTACACTGGTTTACCTACCCTTTTTGAGTACTTGGGACACGCCACACCTGGGGAAGCGACAAGGTAGGTATTTCAGACTCTTGCCAACTAAAAACCTCAGGTGCCTTCCCTAGCTTTAAGTCATGGCCATATGGGTACATATCGTGACATTCACTTTACCTACTGCTACTTCTATTGATTATTTAAAGACTTCTAATATGTATTAGGTTCTCAAATAAACTAGGTCATGCGTTCGGAAACGGTCGCGTGTTAATCGCAAAAGCACTTCCTCAATTCGTGTTTTGATATGCTTCTGGTATTTAAGTATAATGTAGTTTTGTAGTAACTGTCTCCTGTACTACTACTGCTGGATTCCTTTGTCCGTTGTCAACAGCGAAGTTGACACACTGTTTGAGGAAGCTGTTAAAGAAATCGCGACCTTCCAGAGGTTCGTAACGTTTTATGAATGCCGATAGATACAGAGCTAATAGATTTTTTTCACACACTTTCTGACTTCTTCTTCTTCTTCCTCCTGGTCGGCTTCCAGTCTAACCAAGATACGGCTGAATATCAATATTTTTTAAGGAGCGACTGCCATCAGACCTCCGCAACCCAATTTCTGGGAAATACCGATATTCGAAGGAAAGATTGGTTGTCAGGTTTTTTAGGCTTCTAACTACCACTAACGATTGTCATAGGTGTTCTTATGACCACCGGGACCAACGGCTTTACGTGCTCTCCGAGGCACGGAGAGGTCTCGATACGTTAAGAATGGTCACCCATCCACGACTGACCGCGGCAAGTGTAGCTTAACCTTCCAGATCGGTTGATCAGCGTTGTTACAACTTGGCCATGAGCCACACTTTCTGACTATCTTTTCGAAATCATGTGTGTACTATTTAGTTATTATGACTCGTTTTAAATACATTGAAGAACGTCACTGTGAGGAAATCTGGATGCTTGAGAGCTTTAGGCTTTGCCTTAGTCAAGCTTTTGTTATTAAGGTGTTTATTCCTTGTGCTATTTTCATATTTGCGTCAATTTCGCCCAAGCTATCTTTTTACGTAGGTATAATTAAAATTAGTATTGCCATACTTAGGGTACCTACAAACGGAAGAAAAATATTAAGTGAAATTTTAATCAGCAGATAGTTCTGCATGCAAATAAGATCTTTATATCAGTCCATCTGCACTTAAGAGATCATTAAATTACTGTATTAATTTAAAAGCAAAACAACACCACATAAATTTCATTTTATGACATATAATTAGAAATTCTATAGCATTGAGGTATTATGGGTTTTCGTACTATATAATGATGGGCAAAGTAACCGGAAAACGCGGTATTGGCTGAAGAAAAAAATCCTGGTTGAGGAACATTCGCGAATGGAACGGAGTTACGAGTGCTCTGCTGAGCTGTCCCATCTCGCCAAAGACAGAGGATATTTTGGAATTGATGGTCAATCTGCAGTAATTGGAGAGGCACTAGAAGAAGAAGAAGTACTGTAGTACTTCTTCTTCAGCTACTTCAGGTTTTTCTTTAAGTTTTTCTTGTTAGGCTGTAGCCTTACAAGAAAAACTTAAGAAGTACATGTATGGTGTCTGCTAAAACAAATCTATCTACTTTTTAGATTTTTTGAGGTTTTTTACTATCTGGCTTATTTTTTTTTACTTATCTGAGGCGATGGGGTCTATTTTGTTTCAGGATGAATACGTTGTATGTCGTCGACAGCCTGCGTTTAATTGCTGTTGGACTCCACCACTCATGGAACAACAATTTACCCGCTTAGAGCTGACCATAATAATAATAATCAACCCATATACTGTCCCACTGCTGGGCACGGGTCTCCTCTCAGTATGAGAGAGATTAGGCTATAGTCCACCACGCTAGCCTAATGCGGGTTGGCAGACTTCACATGCCGTTGAGAAAATCTCTCAGGCATGCAGGTTTCCTCACGATGTTTTCCTTCACCGAAAAGTTACGGCGTGCCTTGGATTCGAACTCGAGACCTATGACTTGGCAGTCCAGTGGTCATTCCCCTAGGCTATCACTGCTTCTAGACCATAATTGAGTATACTTAAGAATTAATAGCTCAATGTATTATGATTATAATTTATCTTAGATTTCGAAAAATGCGTCAGTTTAGCTGTGCTCCAATGGCGTGACACATATAATATATTATTTTCTCATTTTTTTACTCACTGATGGGCACCATACAAGCATGGCATGATTAATATGCTACGCAGCAGGTACCGTTCGACTTCTAAGCTACTTAATTGGTACCCGACAGCGCAAAGGAAAAGCAGGTGTTCTTTTTTCTCTATTTTCAACATATTTTCTTCTTTCTCTGTTCAATTAAAATCTTAATAACAATTTTTTTCTCTATGTTCAATATATTTTCTACTATCTCTTGTTCTGTTGAAATCTTAATTTGTTATTAAAGAACACCTGCTTTGGCTGCTTTTCCGTTCAAATATTTAATATGCGTTTTTTATCATTTACAACTTTCTGGTTTCAGCCTTTCATGGTTTCACTTAGGCTAGTCTTAACTACTATCAAAAGCCATTTTTAAGCAATTCCTGCAGACTGAATTTGTATTTGGAACTTGTAGCAGATGAAATGTGAAGGTAATATAGCATAACGCCTGTATTCCCTAAAGGGTTAGGCAGAGGTCTTCTAATGTTCACCCACAGTTCGTCGGTATGCTTAAGAGACAGGCCTATGGCCAACCCCAACGCAACTCAACACCGCTTTGCCCGGCCCCCGAACGAACCCAGTACCTCTAGCGTAGCAGTCGCGCTTGGAACCACTAGACCAACTAGGTACAATCATTTTAGTACTGGTTATTCTTAACTTTGAAGAATGACAACCTGAGCTTAAAAGGTTTGTTGAAAAAATTCTCCATGTCCCTTTGGGTTTTTAATCTTGTCCTTGACTTTGTATTCTGCATACAAATACCTGGCGTATTCAAGTTCATAAGTATTACTTGCCCTCGACGCAGCCCTGCAGTCTTTTCACTTAATATTTGACCCCATAGGTGACAGGGTCATCGCTCCGACTCACACAAACATTCCTGCGATTAAACTTGGGACAATTGAATTGAATTAATTATAATGTTACCAGTTTACCACAGACACTAAGGAATTTACTTTATTTTAAGAAGAAAATTACTGAAAATAACACAATTCAGAAATCATAACTGTCTCAAATTAGGTTACTTATTTATCAAGAGCATGCGTTGTTTTAAATCCTTCAAATTATTCGTATTTATGCACCTTTAATTCACAGTTCGCGATATAAGTTGGCCGAACTGAAGTTTGCCGTTTAGCTGCGCAGTATACAATTTGTAACCTAAACAATCCATTGCGCATTCAAACGGCTAATTGCAGTCCGGCCAAGTTATAGCTCTAGTTACTGTACCATTTCTTATATTTATGTAATGAACTATTGAGCATGCCCTTCATTGGGTTGTTGGACACCGTGTGGTCCAAAGACGATATACATATTATATTGGTCAGCATGCTTGTACTTGTCCGAGCGGAAAATCCTCATGGATCTATGCCATCAGACGAGGTGGAAGATGGCAGGGATACAGACCCATAGGCTGTAAGGAGGTATTCTTTACTGCCGAAGGAGGAGGGTTATGTGTTTGACGCGTATGTATGTCCGTTCCTATGTCCGGTCGTAACTACTCAACGGCTCAACCGATTTAGATAAATGACACCTCATTAGATTTGTCTTGATGGCACGAGTGTCACTGGGTACATGAAATTAAAAAAAAACAACATGGCGGGTATTTAGTTGTATCAATTTTTATTTTAAATTAACATTAAGGATCAATCTAGTGATTCTGTGGCGATTCATAAACTAAAAAGTAGGAAATAAAATCAATTATTAAATGAAACAAAAAACCCGACTGCGTAAAAAGTACTAACTAAAAACCTAAAAACAAGCTCTGTGATGTTGGAAAATGTATTGCAGGCGGGACAAGCTGTTCGTTCACAAACAAAATTGTTTCTTTGCTTGTCCCACCTGCAATACATTTTCCAACATCACAGAGCTTGTTTTTAGGTTTTTATTTTATCCTAACTTTAGCTGATAGACTAAGAGCCGATTTCACCATTTAAATTAAACGCGATCAATTCAAGTTAATCTCAGTTCTCGTGGTTAACTGAGTTCAGGACGCAGGTTTGCATTTCACCAACATAAACTGAACTCAGTTAAGGCTGATCTTAGTTTAAATTCTGAACGCCCGATTTTGGACGTTTAACGTATCTGATCGCGATCAAGACCTGTCAAAGCCATAAAAGATAACCTAATTCAAAATTTAATTAATTTATTAGAGATATTCTAATTATATGAGTAGTCTATATTATTGGGTTTCGGCAGTATTTCAATAAAACTCGTTAGAATTCTTAAAACACGATAATTAATAATTATGCAGAAGCGAAATGACATTATTAATTAATGGAGAAGAGAAACAGCGCCACCAGTGACATAAAACGGAAACGAAACACGTACGTTTACGAAGATACTATCCAACAAAATGTTTACAAAGACATCTATGAGCTATCATAGAAATTTATATTTATTCAACGTAATTATATTGCCTACAAGCTGTATTTTTTTATTTTAATACTCTCTGAATTTACTCGAACTTCACTATCCTTAAAGTCATCTCAAATCTCACTTAAAAATTATAACTTACCATTTTTAACTGCAAAGCGCATCGTAATTTGTCTATGACTGTCACGAACTGACAATATTTACATTCTATGTCAAAGTAAACTTAGTTCTCGTAAACACGATCAAAAATTACCCGGTGAAATCTGCAAGACGTGAACCGAGATCAGAACCAACATATGAACTCGATTAAGCAGAACTTAGTTTTATTGAACTCAGTTCTGAATGCGAACGGTGAAATTGGCCCTAAGTATATTGAATTGTAAGTAGTCCTCTCAGATTATTTTATAAACGAAATCTAAAACTTCCTTTATTATTCTATAAAGGAAGTTTTAGATTTTAAAATAACTACATTGTAGCTTTTTGCTAAAAACCTGGAATAATTTAAGACGATTACGAAACAAATTGATCTTAAAGACTGCAACCAAGTGTATTTAGTACACATAGTAATCGATTCAAATAGCACAGAAACAAGGTTTTATTGAAAAATTGTCGTTTGAATCGTATCAGTATTGCGTAGGTGCATCACTATAGGTAGGCATTTATCTTTTAAGGGTCACGGGCACAGAGTCGTCGAACCGTTGACATTGAGCCGGCAAGGTGCCCTAAACGTTAATTTATCTCAGCTCACATTAACTCGCGAATGAATCGAGAGAATTCTTTTTTATTTAGACACTCTTTTAATCGATTGCTAGTATCGATACCAAGAACAAAAGAATATAAATCGCGTAAAAATCGCGGTACATAATGCCTGCTTGACTACTTTTTTTATCCTGTAAACCGACTGTATAATGGTCCCAAGCGCGACTGCTACGCTAGATATCCTGGGTTCGATCCCCGGGTTGAGCAGTGTGGTTGGGTTTCTCTGTGAAATTCCCAGTAGCAGCTCGAAGTCTGGATTTGTGCCCAGTTGATGGCAACAGGCTCGCCCCCTATTACATGGGACCTAAATATACCGGTAAACTGTGGGTGTACACTAGTACTCCTCTGCCTAACCTTTCGGAGAATATAGGTATATATAGTAAACCGACTGCCGATTGTTTCAGAATTTACTTTCACAGAATTATTTTCAGAATCTACTATAATCAGCATAGAAAATCAAAGTCAAAGTCAAAGTCAAAGTCAAAGGCAAAGTCAAAGTCAAAGTCAAAGTCAAAGTCAAAGTCAAAGTCAAAGTCAAAGTCAAAGTCAAAGTCAAAGTCAAAGTCAAAGTCAAAGTCAAAGTCAAAGTCAAAGTCAAAGTCAAAGTCAAAGTCAAAGTCAAAGTCAAAGTCAAAGTCAAAGTCAAAGTCAAAGTCAAAGTCAAAGTCACAGTCACAGTCAAAGTTAAAGTCAAAGTCAAAGTCAAAGTCAAAGTCAAAGTCAAAGTCAAAGTCAAAGTCAAAGTCAAAGTCAAAGTCAAAGTCAAAGTCAAAGTCAAAGTCAAAGTCAAAGTCAAAGTCAAAGTCAAAGTCAAAGTCAAAGTCAAAGTCAAAGTCAAAGTCAAAGTCAAAGTCAAAGTCAAAGTCAAAGTCAAAGTCAAAGTCAAAGTCAAAGTCAAAGTCAAAGTCAAATTCAAAGTCAAAGTCAAAGTCAAATGTTTTATTTCAATTAGACCATATCAATAGGTACTTTCGAAAAGTCAAACTAGTTGCACGGTTCCAAAAAGTTGATCTTATGGAGAAGAGCCGGCAAGAAACTCCATAGACACTCCTTTCGGTATAACAACCGGGACCGAAGGCCTACTGAGCTTTCCGAACCACGAAAGATTTAGAGGTTGGTGACCTTCGCAAGATAATCCGAAACCGCACAATAAAAAAAACAATGGTAGACCTCTTTTTGCATGTACAGCACGATCTTCATCTTATCATGCTCAAGAGTCATGATAG
Source organism: Acronicta psi (assembly GCA_946251955.1). NCBI lineage: Eukaryota > Metazoa > Arthropoda > Insecta > Lepidoptera > Noctuidae > Acronicta > Acronicta psi. The sequence goes on along the minus strand of OX276475.1, from coordinate 12,889,170 downwards.
GTATACCTAATTACGCACTATAGTTGTCATTGAAGGGTAACGCAGGGGCCAACCAAACCAGGGATCATAGGTACCTACGTAATGAAATCATCATCATCAGCCCATTAAATGTCCCACTGCTGGGCACGGGTCTCCTCTCAGTACGAGAGGGATTAGGCCATAATCCACTACGCTGGCCTAATGCGGGTTGGCAGACTTCACATGCCGTCGAGAAAATCTCTCAGGCATGCAGGTTTCCTCACGATGTTTTCCTTCACAGTTAAAGCGAGTGATAATTACGCACATAATTTCGAAAAGTCAGAGGTTGGCTTCGCACCCGAGACCTTTGACATGGCATGGCATTCCAATAGTCATTTCCCTGCTATCACTGCTTAAATAGCTGATATTAATAAGTTCAGAACATTAACTAGTTGTTAAAGCAATATTAGAAATAAAAACTACAATCACTAGAGTAAAACGTTTAATTTAAAAAAAAAGTAACAAGCCACCTCCTTCGTGTTCATTTGCTACTGCAGTGTGCTACAAATGAAAATACTTAATTGTGGACGTGAAAGCAATTGTTACGTTTTTTAAAGCATTTTACCTAGGATACCTGAATTGTTGCCAGGTTGGAAAAGACACCACTAATATGGGGAGTTTTTAGAGACTTGTAGAGTCTATGAACGCGCCCTTTAACAGCCCTAACTTCAAGCCTATGAAAATAATCTATTATTTCTTCATAGGTTTAAATTCATTAAAGCGTTACAGCAAGGTTAAGCAACAACCCTTCAGGGAATAGAAATACCTACTACCTACATGGTTCAATAAGTTTATTCTTACTAACACGTCACTAAGTTTTTGGTCCCTTAAAATTTGCCTCATATTGTATGGGACCGAAAGCGGGGCTATTAAATAACCAGCATAATATTCAAACACCAGACTACTACTGAGAATATTTTAATGGCAAGACCAAATTTCCTCGACCTGTGCCTCGACCATGAGATTTTCTCACTTGACTCGGTAGCGACGCCGTAAAATATTTGTATGGAAAACCGTCGCAGCGCCTCTAGCGGTTACGTAAGGAACTAAAATCTGCTATGAGATTATCTATTCGTAAAATTCTATCAATAGTAGATATGAGCGCCGCGCCGGCGCGCCGCCGTCGCCGTGAGTTCATGTCGGCGCGCCGCCGCCGAGTTTAGCACGCGGCGCGCCGCCGCGACTTGCTTTCTTGCGCGCACGACCGGCCAGACCGCGGCGACCGCGTCGCATCGCCGCGCCTAGCGTTACCAGGCGTTCGGATAAAGCCGGACATAGGTTTTTTGATTGCCTGTCCGGCCAAAATAAATGGTTTCTGGCTGTGTTAGGTTTTTGACACATCGCAAACGAGCTAGTACCGAGCGAAGGCGAGTCGACAGTCGGTCGCTCAGGAGTGTCCGGCTTTTTTACTCAAATGTCCGGCCAAACCGGCTGGTCTGTCCGGCTATTATTAATGTCCAGTTTGGCGACCAGGCAACCCTAGCCACGCCAGTGACTCCTCTCGCAATTATGGTAGTACTGCAGATCACATAAACCGCGTGAAACGTGCCACAGTCAAGCGCTTACCTGCAGTAGTACCATATGTAAGAGGAGTCACTGACAAGATTGGCTAAATCTTGAAGCGTGCTTTAATTAAAACTTTTTTCAAGCCGCTGAAAAAGATCAGTCGGTTTTTACCACCTGTGAAGTGTCACATACCTCTACAAGATGCAGGAGTATTCAAGCTTGATTGTGACTGTGGTGCCTCTTACAAAGGCCAAACTAAACGAAGCATAGGGACCCGCGTAAAAGAACACATAGCTAATGTCAAACACCACCGTTCCAGAAAGTCTGCAATTTGTGAACACACCCTTGACAAGGCCCAGCATTACATCAGATTTGATAAACCACAAGTCCTCGCAAAAGAAAACCTATTCCTACACAGGATAATTCGTGAGGCTATTGAAATTAAAAAACACCCAAATTTCAATAGAGAAGATGGCTGGGTCCTACCACCTCCTTGGAACCCTATTATAAATTCATCATCAGCCTGTATTCGTCAATTGCTTGACGTATGCCTCCTTTAGTAAACGCCACAGAGCTCGATCTTCAGCTCTTTTCATCCAGTTGCTGCCAGCTACGTTCTGCAGGTCGTCACTCCACCTGGCTGGCGGGCGTCCTACACTACGCCTGCCTAGACGTGGTCTCCACCTAAGAACTCGTTTACTCCAACGATTGTCGGTTCTCCGAGAGACGTGACCGGCCCATTGCCACTTCAGCGTGCTAATCCTTTTAGCTATGTCGGTTATTTTGGTTCTCTGACGTATAAACCTGGTTACGAATTTTATACCTCAGAGAGACTCCGAGCATAGCTCTCTCCATAGCTCGCTGTGCGACTTTTAACTTATGGACCGATCTCGCCGTGATGCCGTGCCGAGTGTCCACGTTTTAGCTGCGTAGGTCATGACTGGTGGGACGCGCGCATCGAAATGTTTCGTCTTAAGGCAATGTGGAATGGATAGCGAGAAGACTTGTCGAAGTTTACCAAATGCAGCCTGTCCATCCCAGCTGAATCGTCTTTTCGGCTTCCCTCTCGAAGTTATTTCTACCTACTTGTATTGTCTGCCCTAGGTACACGTATTCCGGAACCACTTCGGACGACCGGTCTCGGGGTAATAAGGTCGTTAAATATAACCTTTGTTGAATCTTTGTTCATTATAGATTCAATTAAATCTAACAGCAAGCCTAAAACTCCACGACCGAAGGATACGGTGAGCTCGTTCTGCGTGAATCGGATTGCCAATAATTAACAAAAATGTAGGGTAGCTGTTAGTAATTAAAACGTCAAGACGCCTACCACCTTAGTCACCCGTGACCATGGACGCTGTAAAGGGTCCGAAACGTCGGGATTCAAATAATATCAATATAACGCGATAAAATCCGTAGTTTTAATTCAGTTATGTATTTTGCAGACTCCATGAACTAATAAACGGCATTTTTTTGTATGTCTACTTATGCATAATTAAATATTTTATTATAGGTAGGTATAATATTTTCTGATCCCAACTTATTTTTTAGAATACTGCAAAATTGTAATTAAAAAATAATTATGTTGCTATAAAAAGCTTTTTAGTGACAACAGTATGATTTTCGTTATGCTATTTTTAAGAAATCTCCCTTATTAAAAAACACTATGGCCCACGGCCGGCCACGCCGCGCCGCCGCGACGCCGCCGCCGCCGTGGGAATTTTTTGGCCACGCCGCCGCCGTGAAATTGGCCATCGGCGCTCATGTCTAATCAATAGTAATTCGATAGAACTCATGGCGGTTGGTGTCACCAATGAGGTGTCAGGAAGGTATACTTAATGATAACAAGGTACGTTTACATTTTCATTTTCAAATTATCTTAGCCTTTGTCGTATAAAATCAGTAACAGGTTTCTCACAAACTTAGCACCTGGCAACCCACGATAATGCTCGGCCGTCGGCTGGCGCACGTTGCTAATTGCGATCATACCAAGCTCCATAATGCATCTGTGGTAATGTGGCCGATAGTCACTTACCGTATCGCAGAGCACGCGATCGCCTTTTTTCATTGGTGCATCGGAGCGAGCGACGGGTGGAGAAAAACGCGAAATGAGGTTAACATAGAACGGTATCGAAAAAAAAACCTCTTGGGTCACCGTCCGCGCTGGCCGAGGGGCGGGTAACGCGAAATGAGATGATGCCTAAGATGTCTAGATGCTGTGATTTTTTTGTGTCGAAATGTTTGTGTCGAATTTGGAGAACTCTTCTGCATAATCCGGTTGCAATAAACTTATGAGCTAAGATGATTTAAAACATTTTAGTCGAGGTTTCGAGTCATTAGATCGGTAGATAAAAAGACCTCAGTCTTTAGGTTAACCCATATATGTGTAATGTGATAGGGCTCCACTAAAGTCAAAACTCCGAGCTGTTACTGAGCATTTCATAGATAAACCAAATAACACTACTCGACTCAGGAATCGAACTCCAGGACTTCAAGCGTAGCAGTCGCGCTTAGGACCACTAGGTTTACAAGGCAATTCAAAATGATCAATCAAATGATTCTATCTTAAATTTTGAGTTACCTAACATCATGATTCACGCTGACCCAATGCGGGTTTGCAGACTTCGCAGGCCGTCAAGAGAATCGGTCACGAACTCACGAATGCAGGTTTATAGGTAGGTAATAGGTAAAAGTGCTGTTGAACTCGAAACCTTCCAGATCTTAATGGATATAAAAATTCATTCAATTTTATTTAAAAGAAAATTTTGGTATCTTTTCTTTGTATATCATCAACTGAAAAATATGTCTTAACACTTGTATATAACTATGTAGTATTACAGTAATAATGACTGTTGATTATATTAAAACCTGCTTAAATCTATCTATTTTGAATCAATGTTTTTTTTAGTTTGTAATTATATCAAGTAAAAGTCAATCAAGAAAAAGCAATGATAGCCTAAGGCCTAAAGTTATGACGAATGGACTGCCAAGTCCTAGGTCTCGAGTTCGAATCCAAGGCACGCACCTCTGTGCGTTTTTAATAATTAATTTATTATCACTTGCTTACAACGGTGAAGGAAAATATCGTGAAGAGACCTGCATGCTTAAGAGATTCTCTCGATGGCGTGTGAAGTCTGCCAACCCGCACTAGGTCAGCGTGGTGGACAATAGTCCGACCTTTCCAGCACCATATTCAGTTTGAAAGTTATTTGTACCCAGTGAACTTCACGTGGATAAAGATAAAGATATATTTATTTGCTTGTAACATGTGTGAATTACAATACAAAATGATATGCATGCAATACGATTGGATAATACGATTGGAGTTGTTAATTTGCGTCTAGAGGCTATTTTTTTTTTAATTTAAAAATAACTATACTTTAGATAGTAATCGAAAACAAAGTAGTAATGGTAGTAATTTAAACTATCATGTTTTCGCTAACGCCATCTATCGTGGTCATAGAGAAATGAAAAAGAGTAAAAATAAGGATAGATGTAGTACAATGCAGTGAATAGAACATAATTATCAATCGATACAAATCATCACTATATTGTATTATACAAAAAAATCTAATTTAATAAGTTGGGACCACCCTCAGTCTGTACCTATTGTTTGATAATTGATTGTTTGTTACTATGAATTTCTGAACGTTTGTCAAAATTTTAATTTAGCAGTCAAGCATAGGGATGTTGAAAAATATCGATATATCGATATTATTTTTTCAATATATCGATATTTTTGAGCGATATTTAATATTTCGATATATCGATGTATCGATATAAAATTCCAAGTATCGAAAAGGTATCAAAATCGATATTTTTTTCAGAAGAATAAACCAACCAACTAAAAAAAGGTCATTTGTATGTAATAATTTTTTAAGTTAAAAGATTACAAATGACCTTTTTTTTGGCTGTTATAATTTAATTTTAAGTTGGCCGATATATCGATATTTTTTGAGAATATAAATAGCGATATTGTTTTTTTTTAATTAAATATCGATACGATATATATCGATACTTTTTGAATTTCCGACATCCCTAGTCAAGATACAAGGTAAGTCAAATTGACATTCGACATTGTGATGTGACAATAGTGATAATGACAACGATTGTCAATCAGAAATCAGTAGTGATGGGCGATTGCTACAAAAATAACAATCGAATTATTCGAATAAATGAGGAGGTACTATTTGAATAAACATTCGACATTTGAACGTTTTTTTTTTTTCATTCGAATGATCATTGGCTATTCGAATGAATTTTAAACAAAATAATTAATTCGAATGAAAAGAAAGAATAAATCATTCGAATGATATTATGTTCATTTAGCAAGTGTGACACACATAGCTTTTATATAGTGTTTGTTGATTTTATGAAATTAACAATACTTTTTTTGTTGTTTTTCAGCAATAAGTGCAATATGGGGGGAATCTTAGTGAATTACGAAATATCTCAAAGAAACATAACATCAATGATTCTCATTTTTATTTGTAGATATTTTACTGTCTGTTTAAAATAACCCTACTATTAGTAATTATTGTGTGAGAAAATTATATACAATGTGGAAGGGACATCGCGCACAAACGTCGTGACAAGGTTCCACTAAAGATCAAAAATAAAATGACCTAGGTAATTCATGTAGAAAATGATCGGTTATTCTTATTACAGATATTTAACATTTTTGGGCGCGCAGTGTATAGCTAAAAACGCGATTGTAACGCTCCGCGATGAATATTATCGCGCGCACGATCCTAAATAAATGAAATAATGATTTTTTTAAGTATAAGTCTAATTTGGGTAGATAGAAATAATGATTTTTTACACGTTCAAGTAAAAAGAACTGCAGAAAAAATGGAAAAAAAGATAAAAAAAGTTACGGAAAATTACAACACAGGGTGGTCCAGAATCATGTACTGACCTCATGGTATTCGGATGTTCGTCGATGTCCCTTCCACCTTGTATATTCGTGGCTTATGTTTCGTCGTTCGACGTTTAAAAAAGAAGCCAATGTTGTTATTTCATATACACTTTAAAACATTAAAATAATTAATTGCAATAAAAATATATTGGAGAGTTGGTTGACAGTTTAAAAGTTTTTTAATATTAGTAAGATTTTTATTCAATTTTTTTCATTCGAATATCTCTTTTCTACAACTGAATAATTCGATTGATCACCCTATCCTATCGAATGACCATGATTCATGAATCATTCGCATTCGCTATGACTAGAAAGACGATTTGACGTCCACGTAAAGAAAGATATTGAGTAATCTAATTTATATTCATAACAGTTTAATTTTTCTGTCTTCACGACTATTACTTACAGCAATAGTTGATTGATATTCGTAGATATTAACAATCATTTTTGTAAATAATCATGTGTAGCAAAAGCATAATATCAGCGATAATACTTTACTTATGGTAAGGTTTATTTTCTTTTGTTCTAAATAATTATTATTTGCACTTGTGTCTGTCCTAGAAAAAAGTGCTCATATTTTTCCTGTTATGGAGTACCTATATTTAACGTACTATCCTTTGTGTTTCAGTTTTGCCAAAGGTCATCAATATCAACATAGGGTTGGTAAGCTAGGTGCAATAGTTCCATCAAGTGATAAACACTGGGATCATTTAATTTTTACTCAAGAATGGCCAAGCTCCTGCTGCAAAGTGTGGACCCACAAAAAACCCAATCATCATTGCGTCTTTCCTAATAAGACAAACACATGGACAGTGCATGGTTTATGGCCTTCAGATGGAAATACCAAAGGACCATTTAATTGCAACACAACCTGGCTTTTTGATCCAGAACAGGTCAAACCCATTGAAAGTGAATTGGAACAAGCTTGGACTAATATACACAAAGGTAAGGTAAAAATATTTTATAGATTTAAGTAAAGAAGAATACCTGCTTATCACTTCATAAACAAGGCTATAAAGTTCATATGTATTATAAGTATGCAGTAACAATGACTATTATTGATTTATTACAAAATTAAGCATAATCTCTTCTTTTCTTCCTTCCATAACTATATATATACATAGGTGTTATCATTTACACTAGTAAATGATAGATTACTAGCTTTCTGCCAGCGGCTTTGCCTGCCATACATTTTACCGGGATAAAAAGTAGCCTATGTGCTATTCCAGACTATGTTCTATCTCTGTGCCAAATTTTATCCAGATCCGTTCAGTACTTTTTGCGTGAAAGAGTAACAAATATTCATCCATCCATAGATACAAACTTTCACATTCATAATATTAGTAGGATTATGTGACCTACATTTTTTAAGTAATAAGCATGAAGGTAGTTTATTTATTTATTTATTAAGGCACATCAACAACATAAACACAAACATTAAATATAATAACATGAACAGTGATCTGGTCTAATGGTTACATCAATTATAGACGAGCACAACATTCGTACAATAACTTTGAACTAAGTACAGTATTTACCTGTGTATCATGTCACGTAATAATTATTATTAGATATTACAGAATTTAAATTTCAATAGAACAATACTTACTAATTTACTAATAACATATAATTCTTATGTATTATAAGTATGTATTTACAAAAAAAAAAGTATATAAATATTATATCCATTGTCTAGTACCCATAGTACAAGCTCTGCTTAGTTTGGGACTAGATGGTGCTGTGTAAAAAATGTCCCAAGATATTTTTTTTTTTTTTTTTTTTTATTACAATTACAAAACAATATAAGTTGAGCATGCTCACGTAGTTAGTCTTAGAATTAATATTTTATTATTATTACAATGTAGTCTAAAAAAGAATGGAATTAAGTAATTTAATGCTGAACTAAATGATATATTGTGAGTGTTTATTAAGTTTTTCTATGAAATACTCAGTAATGTTAACTCTCTGCCTAACCTTACAGGGAATACTGGTGTGATGGTATATTATCCTTACTTAATATTATTAATGCAAAAGTAACTGAGTCTGTCTGTCTATTGCACTTTCACGCCAAAACTAATGAACCAATTTAAATGAAATTTGGTACACAGATAGTCTAGAGCCTGAGAAAGGACATATGCTACTTTTTAATGCAAAAAAGGGCTGTAGGGGTTGAAATAGGGGATTAAAATTATAAGAAATTATCAGACCATGCGGGCGAAGAAACTGTTGGTAAGCTAGTGACTTATTTTTAAGCCTTAAAGAAACTTTGGGCTATACTTCCTAAAGGCTTGATTAGGCGATAGTTTTTGGTGACATTTTTCTAAGGCTAATATAATATTCAGAAATGATGCTAAGCATAACTTTATGCTTAGCTTTGTCTCTGAATATTAGCCTAAGTTTTAATGAAAAAAAACTACGAAAAATGAAAAAAAATAGTGGCATAAGGCTGTACACTGACCTAGATTATTGGTAGAGCATACAGCATACAGTGTGTATTCTTATTAATAGTAAGTAATAATAATATTTTTTAAATCACCAATATGAGCTATGTTAATCTAAGGTCAGCCATAAACAAGGTTAAAAGGTTCATAGATATTAATGCAATAAACAGGAAAATAATACCATTAAATACATAAGTACATACTTCAAATACAATCCTACTAATATTATAAATGTGAAAGTTTGTATGTATGGATGGATGGATGTTTGTTACTGTTTCACGCAAAAACTACTGAATGGATCTGGATGAAATTTGGCATAGAGATAGAACATAGTCTAGAATAGCACATAGGCTATCCCGGTAAAATGTATGGTTCCCGTGGAATAGCGGGCAAAGCCGCTGGCGGAAACCATATACTGGCAGATTCTTAAATCTGTGTAGAATAGTTCAGACTGTGGTTTATTTTTGTACTGTTGTTTATAACAAAACATACATGTATATACAATAATAAATATTTATGTATAATTAAAACAGTTATAAATAAAATGGGTTAATTACGCCATTTAAACTCGAGAGTGGCTAGACCAATTTTAGTTATCTTTGATTTGTTGGCTTTGTCTCTGCTTTGAATAGCAGAATAATTATTATTATTAGGACATCGGAAATAATCTTGAAAAAAAAAACCTAAATGGGTGTAACTTAGAACAAGTAAAGCTACAAAAAGCTATAAAAAACCCTAGGTAATGTAAATTGTTATTGCGGTTTTCTATGAAATTCGGAGTTTGGATTGTGGCCAATTGATTTCAACAGGTTGTCCATATTAAATAAGACCTAAGCATACCAGCAAACTGTTGGTGTACATTTAGTACACCACTGGTTAACCCTTTGGAGAATATAACCAAGATGGTATATTTAAACAAGTGACTGCAACATTCAAATTGACTTATGTACCGTAATTATTAATTTAAATACTTATGTGAATTCCAGAAACCCAGCTTTACGACTTCTGGGCTCATGAATGGAACAAACATGGGACTTGCGCAGCCATGATAGAGCCATTCAACAGCGAGTTTAAATACTTCAGCAAAGGCATCGAATTCCACAAAAAGTATGACATGACTGCCATACTGGCGTCTACCAATATACTACCATCAGATACTTATGAATTAAAAGCTGAAGATATCAGTAAGGCTGTGTTGTCCAAACTCGGTAAGCGACCATTTATAGCATGTGAATTTGAAGATGGAATCCAGTACTTGATAGAACTTCGCATATGCATTGATAAGCAATTGAACTTAATAGAATGTCCCGGGGAAGAAGTTAATGATTTGCTTACAAATTGTAACACTAATAAAGGCATAATTTATCCGTCGCAGGTTCCTGAACCTAAGCGGCCCATGGTACAGTTATATAAATTTGTAAATTGGTTGCAATGGTTTACATTGTAAAAAAAAACGAGTATTTTTGTATAGGATATGAATTTTGAACTACTACTACTACTTTAAACTCACCTCACATGTAAAAAAGATTTTGGTTAATAATCACATAATATTGTTTTTTAAACTTATAATACTCGTTAAGAGACTACTTAGCCTTTGGCGATTTCAATATCTGTATCAAATTCTAGCTCAATCTGTTCAGTGGTTTGAGCTATGTGGTTAGATCAATCGATCACAGTTCCCTTTTATATATACAGAAGATTTGGATATTGGATATTGGATACTATAAAAAATATACCTATCTAATTTAACAGATAACCTTATTGACAAAATCATACCATTTTACACATATATGCCTTTCATAGGAGAGGAGGGTTTAGTTTTTCGTGTGGTCCAGTCCTGTACTTTGATATTGAAACGAACAAAAATACCCGTAAGACAGATTTGTAGGGAAAGACAAAGAGCAGATGTTTATTTAAAACATTTTGTACCCAGTACCTGTACAAACAACCAGAGTATACAGTTGCAATATAAAAATCACCCCTACGAGTATTGCAATGGAATACGAGTGATCCAAAAGGCAAAATGTACAGACGAAATTCAGGGTTGTAGTTGTCATTTGTTTTATTTGTTTTTCGAGAAATGAAGCTTGATGTGTGTTTTTATTAGAATGTACTTAATAATGTGCAATAAGTTGTATTTTTTTTTCAAACGTAACATGTTTAAAATTATGTTCTTAATTTAGATAATGCACTAGAAGGGGTCAGATCTCCCAGGGGAAGGCAGAGACTATTTTCTTCCTGACCAATTTTTCTCTCTGTCCATAAAATGGTTATTTAGATCATGTAAACTGATGAATCGACATAGACTCTTGCACCTGCGACTGCTAGTTATAAGAGAACAGTCTAAAAATGCACTCCCCTCTACTAAATGTTATTCTCTATGTAAATTTGTATTGCAACCGTTTACACATTCCGTTTACGCCTCTTTAGCATGTGAGGGTAGTCATTGGAGCTTTTGCATGTAAGAGTAGTCATTGGAGGGGTGTGCATTTCGATAATAAAAGACCTTTAAAGGCCCAGCTACACGCTCCGTCTTGCCTGCGAGCATGCGCAGATAAGCGCGTGCGTGTGGACGGCAAGACGGTAGCTCGCGCAGTCTCCAGTGTTCCGTCTTTTTGTACTGGACAGGCCTGGACTGCGAAGGCAAGACAGATCGTGTAACCGGGCCATTACGCAGTTACGCTTTAGTCAGCAATTTAATGTACCGTCCATAGATTATAATTATCTATTTTCTTCCTTACATAATATACGGCCTGCCTCTTTAGTGCCTATTTTATCTCGTGCCAGTCACTGCAAGTCATTTTTACAATAATTTTATTAATAATTTAGCAAGTAAGCCAGATGTACTTATTCAAGTGGATTATTTTTTTATTTATATTCGATTAATAAAACAAAATATATGTGTATATAGGATGTTTGATACAAAATTTTGTAAACTGCTACACGGATTGTATTTTAGACGATTTTAAAATTTAATGAAATTGTAAGTCATTTTTGTAAGGTTGGTTTTAAAGCGTACTTTAACTCGGTGTATTGTTAGCGTCAGTACCAATATTGGTCGAAGATTCATTCAAATACTTACAAAATTTAGAAATATTTTTGATAGCTTTGTAAATAAGTAATTTTTTAAATTGCTCTCTGTATTGCCGACTTCAAAAAAGGAGGCAGTTTTGTTTTATGTATCTACAGACAAATTAACACTAAAAATATTGGATATATTTGCGCATATAATAATATGTTATTTGTATATTGATTTTGATCATACTTTTTGTTTGATAAAGTACTCATACAAGTACTTCTCCCATGTAAATTGATTGGATATGAAGATCAGCTCAAAAGGGAATCCTGTTGCTAAAAATGCTAGAAGTCGGTTTTCTTCTACAAAAATAAATTATTTATTTTATTAAATAAAATGTAACTTGCGAGATTACAACCAAAACGGAAGATAAAATTATTGTAAGATTATACATTTTTATATTTTATTTTTTTCTTACTTAAACATAGATATAAATAAGCTTTTAATTTTTTCTCCCTGTTATGCCTTTCTACAGACTAATAAATAGATAATATAAAATACTTTTTATAAACATTTGTAAGAAAACATAAATGTAAGTTAGTGTTTTAATTTACGCGAGTAGTACTTAAATTGAGTTGCCTAAAATTATAATATTTGTTTGTTAACCATTCCCTTCTTTAATTAGATTGTATTATTTAGTAGTGGTAACCTATTGAAATATCGAATTTCTGTTACCCGAATCTTAAAACCCCGAAAACGGTTGGTAGAACTTTTAAAAGACAGGTGTAATGAATGACAACTTTCTATAATTACGTTTTTAATTTCCCAGATGAATCAATCAATCAAGGTGCACTAAAACCAAATTTTCAAGTAGTATTTTTTTGTTTCCCATATTATCATAATCCAGGTTAGGTTAGGTTAGAACTGCGACCCCTGAACCTGCCAGAACCTACTCGCTATTATTTTACTTGCCTATTACAGACAGGTTAAGGTTAAGTAGGTTGGTTAACAAGGTAGGTTGTAATTATTGATTTTGTGTGTCTGGAACTCGTTCGTCTGGATTATAAAACGTCGTACAAATGAATAAATGGGCAAATGAAATTCGGAGTTGCGATTATATGGCAAATAAAACTTCGGAATTTGAAAAAACGGGATTATGAAAAAATGGCCAAACGTTTTCGGGATTATGATATTCGGAATATTAAAAATCGGTATTAAGATAGGTAACCTTTAGTAGTTTCTATTATGCTACATCTCCACCTGCATTAACGTTAACGTCAGTGTTAATAGCCATTTACGGGTTAATTAACGCAAATTACGTTACGTACGTAGCGTTAGCAAATTAATACGTTAAAATGTTAGCTACATCTGCGACATGCAATTATTAACGTGTTAGTTAACGCGGACGCAGGTGGAACCGGCGCATTATAGTTCGTTAATTTTATGAAGACGCGTGAATTTATTAATTATGAACCTTATACTGGTGGCTTAAGAATCACACTGAACGTCATCATGGAATGAACTTACTATAGATTGTACTTTAAATTTTTTTGAACCGACGATGCTAGGGCTGAAAGTACAAAATGTAATTGTTTGTTGTTTAATTTATCAGCATAAACTTTACTTTTTACTTGCCATTTATTGACCAAATTGTTTAGGTACGTGAGTTTTAAATTAGTCAAATTCCTCATCAATAAATTCTTTATAAGCTTGTCTTAATACATTTTTCATAATTAATTTAATTGTTATTACATTTTCATTTCAGTTTTTCTACTTGTGAAATACTGTTATAAATTGTGTGTATATTTTGTATTTTATTAGGTACCGAAATAAAAGGTATGACGTACTATCGGGTTATTTCTATAAAATTATTATTTCTAAGATTTCTTTTTTTTTTTAAACAGACTCATAATTATATTGAAATAAGAATAATTTTCAAGATTCTACAAAGGTGGCCGGATAATCGGCATAGTGAATCAAACAAAAATATACCTAACTATTATGTGTAATAGATTCTAAAATAAAACTCTTCTTAGTCAACTAAGAGTAGGATAAATAATACCTTTAGAAACGTCACAGTTTTTGCCCACTAACGAGTTACAGTCAATCTTATTCAGCTTTTTATCAAAACAAATTCGTAGATCTAGTATATATTGCACTTCGTCGATAGAGTAGCATCCGATCTTCGGTTGTTTGCCGGTATTAGCCCTCACTGCATTCCCCAGTTCTTCAGCAGTCAACTCTTTATTCGAGGGGAATATTCCAGCGTCACTCAACATGTCTGACAGTGAGTATTCCAGGTTCAATTCAATACCTTTGGTAAAGTATTTGAACGGTGTGTCCAAATATTCTAGATCTATGCCGCAAGTTCCATGTTTTTCCCACTCATGGCGCCATAGGGAATAGGGGTCTGAGCCTAAAATTAAGGATTAGACATTACGTGAACGTTTACAAATTCTGAATTGTATTAAAATTCACCTTACAAGTATGTATTTATTCCGTGCGAGAATTAATTAACTGTTATAACTAATTAATAAACTGCCAGTACTGCTGAATTAAGTACTGGCAGTAGCCACTCGATCAGCTAAATACGGTAGCGGCGTACCGCTACCGTACCGTATCGTGCGCCATTTATAGCCCGGCTACACGGTACCGTCTTGATTTTTTGACAGTTTGAATTTGAATGAAATTGAAAAGCATTTGAATTTTGATTTTTTCTATAAAAATTCTGCCAAACGTCAATTTTATTCTTTAGTCAAAACAAAACTAACGATTGAAAAAACAGCCCATAAAATGAAGCCTCCATTATTTTCATTACGTAATTGATTAGGTACTCGATCCGAATTAGTATTCTGTCCTAAATAAATAATAACACATTATAAAAATAATATAATTCGGTACCTACCTACCTTCGAAAACATTAGTCCAAGCTTGTTCCAGGTCACTTTCAATAGATTGGATCTCTTTTAAATCAAACGGCCATGTATCTTTGCAAAACTCAGGACCTAAATCATATGATCTCGACGGCCAAATGCCATGTATAGTCCACCGGTCGCTTTTGATAGGAAAAGTGCAGTTGTTTTGAGGATCTTGGTCCATCCAAATCTTGCAAAGTGTACCCGGCCAAAATTGAGAGAATATTAGAAACTCATAGTGATTATCTGGTACGTTTTCTACGTTAGCTGTTTGGTACTGATGAGCATAATCGAAACTGAAATTAGGCACGTTTATGATTAATTTTAAGGTTTTTTTAAACACGTTCGAGAGGGAACTTTGTTCTGACTGAACCCTAGTATTCCAGGGTGCTGCTGGAACGAGCAACATTTGGTAATGTTCAACAGGTCTTCTCGTCCAGTTCCCGGCCCAGAATGCAGTGTCTAAAGACGAGACTCTGCGATAATATGTGCGTCCTACCAGTAGACCATTTTGAGGGGTACGGATAATCCTCATGGATCCCCGCCACCTGTGGGGGGAGGGTATTTCGGCCTCGTACCGACTAAAAGCCGCACATAGGTACCTACCAACACTTACCCTATGCGCCATGGCTTTGGAATCAGGAACATTTACCACGACCGTGATGACTGCCAGTAAAGACCTACGGAGCCGAAACGTGGCTAGTTTTCTATTTTATCTCGGTATCGATACGCACTTTTAATGCCATTGTTTCATAGAATTGACGGTCACAGCACTCACCATAAGTAAAGTATTATATTTGTCGTATAACTTTTCCTGAACATGGTTTCTATTTCTGAGACAACGTTGACTCGAGCAGTTCAAAGCGTTTAAAACGTATGAATGTATTTCTCTTACTATGTCTTTTATCAAATTCCTGCCCACTACAATGAATGTCACTAAATTAGAAATAGTCTGCGTAACTAATTTCATTGTTATACTCGTATAATTATAATTTACATAAAAATCCATTTGATTACATAAGGCTTTTAAATTCCTAGCAGTTATTATCAGAAAATAATATGGGCGTATAACTTTTTTAGTTGCCCTACTTAGGGAGATATATGGGTACCTACTTCTAGATGCATTTAGTAAAAAATTAGATTACCATCAAGCACTTCAATTTTATTTATTTGTTATCAACAATTTTAATGATAGGTTTTGCATAGGTACTTAGCTAAATAAATGTGCAATGATGCTAATTGCTAATTTGACAACATTACCTATCGTAGACCTAGACTGCCAACTCTAACTGCGAGTAGGATAGATGATGTCTTTATCAAGATCACAAGTGTGAAATATGAAAGGCTTACAGTCAATGACAGTCAGTTTTTTATCGAAACAAATACGCAGTTCCTCCAAGTATTGCACCCCATCAATTGTAAGGCATACTATCGTCGGTTGTTTATTCGTCCAACTTCTCATAGCCTTCCCTAATTCTTCAGGTGTCACCGGTCTGCTATCAGAAGGGAATATGTCTGCGGCACTCAGCATGTCCGCGAGGGAATACTTCAAATTCCACTCGATACCTTTGCTGAAGTATTTCAACTGTGTGTTTATAGGTTCTAGATCTGTGCCACAGGTTCCGTGTTTCTCCCATTCATGGCGCCATAAATTTTCTGGTTCTGTCCCTAAAATGGAAATTTGAGCACGTTATATAAATATAAGTAGGTAGTTCAACAGTTAAATACGGTATACACCTTTCATTGTTGACTTGGTGGAACCTTCAAATGCCTGGTCTTTGGGGATGAGACCGGGGAGTGTGGTATTCTTCTTACAAACTAAAACCACGACTGTGGCCTAGACAATGAATAGTAACTACCTACTGTTACCATTAGTAGAAAAAATACCTTTATAAACATTGGTCCAAGCTTGTTCCAGATCACTTCTAATAGATTCAATCTCTTTTATATCAAAAGGCCATGAATCGTTGCAGTACATGGGACCTGACTCATTAACTTTCCCTGGCCAAATACCATGTAGAGTCCACCGATCCTTTTTAATAGGAAAACTGCAGCTGTGTTGAGGATTCGATTGCTTCCAAAACTTGCAAGATGTGATGGGCCAATGTTGACTGAACGTCAGGACATCATAATGATTATCTCGTATACCACGTAAATCTCCGATTTGATACTGTTGAGTATAATGAAAGCTGAAATTATTACGGTCTGCATTAGGTATTCTTACTTCGTGTCTCAACCCATTAGCTGTCCCACTGCTGGGCACGCGTCTACACTCAGAATGATACGGGTTAGGCTATAGTCCACCACGCTTGCCTAGTGTGGGTTGGCAGACTTCGCACACCGTCGAGATAATCTCTCATGCAGGTTTCCTCGCGATGTTTTCTTTCAGCGTTGTAAGCGAGTGATAATGCAATTATTAATAAGCAAATGATTACGAAACGTCAGAGGTGCCTTGGATTCGAACTCTACACTCACGACTTGAGTCCAGTGGTCATACCCCTAGGCTATCACTGCTTATTCTGTCTGTTATGTTATTTACCTGTCTTAGACGTAGCTATAATAAATATTACCTAATATAAATAAGCAAGGTACCTATATTACGATATGAGTATCGTACTTAGTGGCCACACACGCAGCTACCTAATAATCTAGAATTTCTATAGCGTCACAAATATATGACGTAATTTATATTATCTAAGCACGATACACAGCTACGTCCGTGACGGTCTTACCTACAACGTTATTTAAAAAATTACCGTCACAAATATGATAAATTTAACTATGGTAATAACCTGAAAAAAAACAGTGGTTCCATACATTTTATTTCACTCAACACAACAAGCGATTTGTTCAGGGTACTTTTTCGTTTTCGCAACTTACCTCAAGTAAAGTATGACGATTGATAAATAATGTTTTATGTACATATTTTATTTTTCATTAATTACCTAACGTTTTTCTAGCAGTTAAAGACGTACCTTAGAAAGCTTTATATACTTTTAAATGTATAGTAATAGTAACTTTAATATACATATAAGTACATAAATTTTCCACAGCAACAACATTTCACTAAAAATAATATAAATATTCTGCGTAACAAAGCATAGCGATAAATATCGTAGGTGCATTAAGGTGCCATTTAAACATAACACTGTGTATCTATATAAATAAAAATGAATCAATTAAATGTGTTGCTAAGCGCAAAACTCGAGAACAGCTGAACCGATTAGTCTAATTTATTTTTTGTTGTGTTTGATAAAATCTGAGGAAAAGTTGTTCTGGAGAAAAAAAAAACATGATAAAAAAAACTAAAAAAGCTGCGCACGAGTCGCTATTTCTAATACTTTTAACTTAATCATACAATCACGCCTGTACTGCCGAATGGTTATGCAGAAGTACATCGAGAGAAGAAGAGAAGTACACAGTTCGGCAATATGTTTAATTCTCATGTAATTGGAGGTGAGCTTATTGCTAATTATCAACCGGGCACAACACTAGAGCAACGAGGCAGTCTCTGCACTGCACTTGCTCTCAGAATAAGTATATACAATATCTTAGCTATTTTTGACCTTTTGCTTCAATCAAGAATAGAACACATTGGCACCAAATGTGCTGTCGAATCGCACTGAAGGCGAATTCGAATCGCAAAAATAACGAATCGAATCGCGAGGCATTGTGAAAAGGCTTCTCGTACTTACGCTTAAGCAATGCCTAATAGGTATACGCCAAGGTTGCATTTTATTATCAAGATTATTACTTAGGCATAATAGTGTAAATTTATATCATAGTATGGTAGGTAAGGTATGACCGTAAAATTGTTGTTAACAGAAAGATATAAATAGGCAAATATCTAGCATTTAAAATAATATTTCTTATTATTAAGTTCTAGACAGTAACAAGTTAAGTACTGTGTCTTGTAGAAAAGCAATAAAATAATGTTCAATCACATTTTAGTTTTTGTTAGTATAATTTATGTCAGGTAAGTTTGTACCAAAGTGATAACCATGAGAGTTGAGACCATTAATCCAACAGAGCACACCACTGACTTTTCGTGTGTCTGTGCCTCCTTCGTAACCTTTATATTAATGTAAGACTTTTCCTGGTTGAGGGTATTTATTCCTAGGGAACTAGACTAGAGAAACTACCTATTTAAATAGAAATTCAAATTAATTAATTTATAATGTGAGAGGTGCGTGACGTGAATCAATAATTAGAATAACATGCTCTCAGGCCAGTAAGCAGTGTTCTAACCATTGAGCTATAACTACAAATATTACCGTACTATACCTACCTACATTCTGATTTCAGCTTGGGCTATGTTCGACCGTATGAACTAAAGGACTTGGAGTACAATCGTCACTGGGACATGTTCATTTTAAGTCAACGCTGGCCCTCGACCGTTTGCATAGCGAACACTGCGAGAGATAAGTCCACCCAGTGCCAGTTCCCAAAAAATAGAGAGACCTGGACTGTGGCAGGTCTTTGGCCGGTTAGGATTGGCACTTTTCTACCTACAAAATGCAATTTATCGTATCCTTTCAACCCAGACGAGGTCCATTCTATCGTGAACGATCTGAGTGAACACTGGACTAACATTAAGAAAGGTAATTTTATAGTTTGTGAACTGACTTCTTAATTATATCCATTGATTTAAATATTATTATGAAAGATATCCAAACATCTGATAGACTATCAGAGATACACTAACGCCATCTTTGTTAGTATCGTATGTCATTTGTTTTTAGCCGATCGTGGACTACAAAGACTACAATATAATATAGGAAAGTGGACTAGTTCACTTTGGTTTAGAGAATACAATTTTGTCTTACGCAGTAATAAATAAGTCAATGATTATATTAATAATTTTCTATTCTGGCTTTCTTCGTTGTCTCCTTCCCACCAGAACTAGCAATTGGGTAGATCTTTGCCCAGGAACTGTAGGGAAAAGATACTTTATTCATTCTCCCTACCTATATTTTTTTTAATAATTTATTATTAACTATCTTTGCAGAAACAAATCCATACAGCTATTGGGATATCCAATGGGTCAACCACGGCACTTGCTCCGTAGACCTAGACACTGTAAACACTCCCCTAAAGTACTTCCAAACTGGTCTACAGTTACACAAAAAAAATCTCTTATACGAAATACTGAGTGCTGCTAACATCGTTCCTGATGATGAGAAACCAGTTAAAGTTGAAGAAATCCGTGATGCTGTCACCGCAAAGCTTGGCCAGCAAGCATTCAGCTCTTGTCAAGATATCGGTGATGGTCAATACCTACGTGAATTGTTTTTATGCTTCGACAAGCAGCTGAATCTCATTAAATGTGAAGGTGTGCTAGATATCAAAGGAATTAAAACTAATTGTGACCTCTCTCGCCCTATTATATATCCTGCGATACCTAAATGAAGACAAAGTATAAAAAGTTTACTTACCTCTTTTATATTTTATGCAACAACAGATAATATTATTTTTTCTTTGTATAACAGGTACTTATTAAAATAAAACGTTATACATTTATTTTACGTGATTATTCATTGTGACAGGCTGCAATACAAATTTTGAGTCTATTCATTGAATATTTGCTAATCCGTCACGCTGCAACTGCTTGAATTGGCTGAACAATTCCTACTTTTTAGATATGAAAGAAATACTCGCCGGGTTCCTATGGCATCCTCCATCCTTTTGTCTTAGGTACCTATATCTAGAAAAAAAAAACTGCAACCAGTCTAGTCAAATATTATTTATTCTGGGACCCGCTGATGAAATTGTACTTATAAAAATCATTCTACCCACAAGAAGTCTACCCCCATTCAATATCATCATTATTATTTTGCTTAGTCCATAGCAACTAATATTTACCAACATTACGCCTTCTTGATATTGTTTATTTTGTTGACTAAGTATGTATTTATTTCGTAACCAATAGGCACTCTACTAACCTACATAGCACATACCTACCTACATGAGTACAAATGAAACGCAATGATGATTATAGAAAAACTTTAATAAGGCACAAAATTACTAACTAATGAACATTTTAAACAATTAAACAGATCCGAAATAGACCTATTGAAAGGAAAAAACACGACATAACTTTGATGTCGAGAACTCGAAAGAAGTTTTTAGCATTTTTCTTTTGCGAGGTCATAGTGAACGTCAGGCTCATCAATAAAATGCCAGGTCATTTGCCCCATGTTCAATATCATGCCAGCGTCTTCGATGAAACCTACTCCGAGCAACGTTTTAGTATTCCGAGCTTCGGGAAACACGATAAAAGAAGTCAGAATACAACGATCTTGCAATTTCACTGGGACGCGACCAGTTAAAATATCCCGAGATTTTGGAATACCATCCGCCAAAGTAATGGTAGTGTTTTCTTCTTGAAAATGAAAGCCTATATTCTTCAAGTAGCTGTACAAGTTGAAAGACGCCACGCTAGATGTGGCACCGGAATCTACGTATGCTAATTCTTTGGCCGTACCGATACTGATTTCAACTCTTGGCATTTGACCCTTAATGCTGAAGTTTCCATTCTCCGCCTCCTTGGGAACTGACGATGATGACGACGGAATTGGCTCCGGGTCCTGAGAAGCCGGTTTCGACGGCTCCGTTTCAGATTCCTTCGCTTTTTCTAGCAACATTTTTTGCTTCTTCCTGCAGTCCTCCGCTATATGACCGAACATTCTACAAAAACCGCAGCGAAGCCTTTTCTTTCCGGTTTTATTTTCTTGTGTAGGCTTTGGTTGAGGTTTAGTTTGTAATTGTTCTCCTTCTACAGCTCTAGCAGCCTCCAGCAACCCTTCGATCGAATTGATGCACTCTCTAGGAACCAGTTCCTGGATTTTGGTGTGCAGGAAGGCATACATCATGTCTAATTGTACTTCTTCAGGCAGGGCTGGGCTCAATTGGTTAAAAAGCGCTCGCTGTTTGGCTACAAACCTTTCTGTTAGTTCATCAGGCCGCTGTCGAAGCTCAGATATCTCTTGATATACTACGTAAGCAGGTTTTGTGGGTGCAAAAGTCTTTCTCAATTCAGACTCGAACTCTTTCCAAGTAGAAATCCTGTGCTTCGTTTCATTCCACCAGATGGCAGCATTTCCTTTCAAAACGAAGTGCAAACTTTGTATAGCGTTAGCATCTACTATGTGCTTCATACATTTGTACTTCCTGGCGGCGGTCAAGAATGTCTCTACTGTTTCATAGTCCGGTTTACCATCATAGAAGAATGTAGCTTGCGCAAACGATCTAGATCGACTTTGAAAATCAGTCAAACTATTGCCGGCAGCCATCTCACCTGTTTGTTTCGTAGGTAATCCGTATAAGTTATATTTATCGTCGGAATAATTTACGAACACTTCTTTCAAATAGTCAAGTGCGTTAAACGTGGATTTATGTTTGTTAAATTCAAAAAGCACTGAAACTCGCGCGCATGTGAATAATTATGAGCGCACTCGAATTTACAACAATCAACGGCTCTCCACTTGTGCAAGTCCAGTAGCACTTTTTCACACAATATTATCACTATACACTTTAACTAGGCACTTTTCTTGAACTCACTTGATACTGATGCACTAAACTTTACAGGAGAGCCAATTCACTGTCTGCAACTGTACCCGAGATTCACTGTTCGTCATAACTCAACCGCGGGAGGTCATTATTCGCAGGAAAATCTTAACACCGCGATTCAGCCGATGAGGCGATTTGCACAACGCCATCTAGAGAGCTCACTGTAAAACTTTAATTGAATCAAGTGAAGATTTTTCTGCTCCCTTTTTCGGTTCTCAGATTTTCATAATATCCTTGCGATTACTGTCAACTGCCCAGACAGAGGGAGGGTTAGGTATGTTTTTTAAATATAATGTGCATTTTGTTTGGTGCTTTCTATAACCTAAAAAGCAAAAAGGCTCAATAGATAATTGAGATTTCCTAAGATTGGATAATAACATATTCGGTATGTTATTTTGGATTATACATACTTGTATCATTCTGTTTTTTTGAGTAAGTAAACATTTTTTGTACCTAATTAATGTCTAGGTATTCAACTCTCTTTTGTAAATAATTACTGTTGTTTGTAGGTATAACCTCAGCGATTTGTTTTATTTTTTTCTATACGCCTCTTTTTGTATTTTTTAAGCATTAAAAAAAAATAACATTTCCTTTATTAAAAAAATAATCTATACCCCTCTTTATTATATAAATTAATGGTTTAGAAAAGCTATTATAATGTACTCTGTGGTTTAGAATAGCTGAAGATCTGCGCCTCCAAACAATAATAATAAACAATATTGTTTTCATTGAACGAGTAGGCGTGTCAAATAAAATAAATATATATATTTAATTAATTAATATAAATGACAGAATATAATTTGTAAGAATGTGCGTATTTTTTGTTACCTATATTTTATTTTATTGTATGATATAAATTATTAAAATATCAACTACGGGAAATTTATTAATATTCATTAATTTTATTGATAAAAGAACAGTTTTTTTGCTTATGTGTGACTGGGTTTATAAATATTATGTGGAATAGATGCTTAATCAGTACACGACATAAATTAACTTCTGAGCAGTGTTTTTATCAGTCTATCTCGAAACTACTGTACCGATTTTCAAACAGTTTTCCGTAATAGAAAGAGGGATTTTCGAGGTATGCAATAAGCTATAATTTATGTAGGTCGTCTAGTAGAAAATGCCTTTGGCATTAAGTCCGCCTCTGTACTATTTGGGCATAAATAAACAAATAAATGAATATTATATTATTATTACGATAAAATAAAACAATATCTTATACAACACAGACTTTAATGCCACCAAGTCTTCTCCAAATTAATAAAATTGAACTTTTGTGCCTCCCCATCCCATTCAGTATAGATTATAAACATCAGTAACGTCAGCATGTTAGTTTTATAATTATAATTTATTATTCTTCCTCTTATTGTCCCCGCGAGACTATGATCACTGCTGATGGTACTAAACCTGAAAATAAAGATAAAAAAAAAATACAAAATTAACACGTGAGATAATGAATCTGGGACATACAAACAGAAACCAAAATTTTTTTGGAACTGTGCAACTAGTTTAACATTTCAAAGTTCCTATTTATATGGTCTAGTTGAAATAAAAATATTTTTATTTGAAATGCAATTACAGAGAATCAGAAAATAAAAGGTCTATTTCAGTATTAGTATTGATTACACAATCGTTTATTAAAATAATGTAGTAGTAATAAATAAATTAAAAATTTAGAAAACCCCCGACACGAAATGTAATTTGCCATTTTGTGGTGGCGGCCATCTTGGACCGATTTTCATCAAACATAGCTAAGAACACTCCCGACTAATTCACCTTTCAAATAAAAAAAAAACAAAATCAAAATCGGTCCATCCGTTCGAGAGCTACGATGCCACAGACAGACACACACACACACACACACACACACACCAACACACACACTAACACACACACACACACACACACACACACACACACACACACACACACACACACACACACACACACACACACACACACAGACACGTCAAACTTATAACACCCTGTCGTTTTTGCGTCGGGGGTTAAAAATATTCAATATAGTTACAGGTTTTGCTACTTTACGATTTTATTATATTTATGTAAGTACTTATTAGAAAAAATATGTTTTGCGTAGATTTTGTACGGATTAAGCAGTATAATGGCAATAGGCTCACTCCTTTATTACATGTGACCAAAACAAACCTGTGAACAGTGGGTGGAACAGTTCTGGCTTACCCTTCGGAGAATACGGCGTGATAGTATGTTATATTAAGCTGTACATAGTGCTGGTTACACATTTCAGTTTATATGGACTAATCTATATCTATAGTAAATATTATTAAGAGGAAAAATTTGATTATTTGAATTGAATAGGCTCCAAAACTATTGGACCTATTTGAACAATTCTTGCACCGTTGGGAAGCTACAGTATCCCCGGGTGACATACGCTATAATTTATAAGAAAAAATACCGAGATGACGCGGGCGAAGCCGCTAGCGCAAAGATAGTAACAAATAAAGAAATGCACCTAATAAATCCAAAGGTTTGTCGTAATCTTCTGTCGTGAATATCTTTTTGGGAAATGTGGTCATCATCTTGAAGTTGTCCTGCTGGGCATACTCAGTAGTGTTCATCTGCAGGTACAGCCTGAAATTAAAAACTCTGTATTACTCTTCAAAGAATATAAACATGATGCTAAATTACATAACAAAATGGGCATTTAATTTTATTTCTAACAATTTATTTTAGAATTTTATGTCGAACCTGTGGCGTGAGCATGGAATTGATGTCGAAACGACACAGTTTCATTAATTTAAATTTAGTAACTTGCACGTAAATCTTCTATCGAAACCCATAAACATAAATTATAGAGTGGAAATGTTGTCAATAAAGCATTCGACAAATAAAAACAATAAAATTCGACATTTTAATGATTCTCTTTGAAACGAATGGACCGATTTGTAAAATTCTTGCACCATTAGAAAGCTAATCTTTACTAAGTAACATAGACTAAATTTATAATAAATACCCAGACTGATTTTCTAACAATGCTGTATGTACAGTATCAGTACACATCTGCCTATCCACTCGAGGATTGACTTTTAAACAAAAAAAAATGACATACCTGACAGCGGCAAGCTGTTCTTTAGCCCCGAAGGTGTGTGCGAGCGCCTTGCCGTCGGGCAGTCTGATCTGTATGCGCGCCTGCTCGTACGTCACCTTGGGGGCGGCCACGGTCACGGGGGGCGCGGCCGGGGGCGCAGGCGCAGCGGCCGGCGGCGGAGCACCGGATGCTGCAAGCCTGGTAGAACGAAATCAAAAAGCTAGTAAGGCTTTAATGCTGAAGAATTTACCACAGATTAATTAAAAGCTCATTCTCTGTTACATGGGACCTAAAAATTCACACTGTGTATATAACAGTATACTACTGCCTAAATCTAAGAGGAAAACAGGTGTGATTGTATGTCTATAAGTATGTCGATGTTGGCTACCAACATGAAATCTCAGATTATTACTATGATCTTATGTATGTATTCTAGTATCTATATAATTATGTATGCTATGCATTTTACTTCAGTCTGAATAGCCGGATCCACACCAGACGATCCACGGCGCTCGATCGCACGCGGCAGGAGTGCGATCCAAAGACGCGTTCAAATTTAAAGGTTTGAAGGTTCAATTTTGAACCCCTCTTTGGATCGCGGTCCTGCCGCGCGATGGATCGTCCGGTGTGGACCCAGCTATTGACATCCATATCTGGAACATCATTGTGCGAGGACATCATTTTGTTTGATATTTATCAAATCTGGAGACCCTTTTGGTCCAACTGTGAGACACTATACACATTCAACACCAGATTAGTTAATTCATCATCAACCGATTAATCGACCCACTGCTAGGGACAGGTATCTTCTTAGAATGAATCAAAGGGGTTTGCTATAGTTCACCATGCTGGCCTAGTGTGGGTTGGCAGACTTCACATGCTGTTGAGAAAATCTCTCAGGCATGCAGGTTTCCTCACTATGTTTACCTTCGATGTTGTAAGCAAGGGATATATAATTATTATTACGCACATGATTACGAAAAGCCAGAGGTGCGTACCTTGTATTCTAACTCGAGACCTATGACTTGGCAGTCCTGTGATCATACCCTTAGGTTATTTAATTAAACAAGCAAAAAATAAATTAGTTTCGTTTTAATTTTGGTCATGTTATGTTGTGCTTCAGTGTGGGCCAAATAAAAGATTTTTTTCTCTATCTCCATACAGTCTGAACTTACTTTCTAGCCTGTTTATCAGCCTCGATCTGCGCGCGCACTCGCTCCCGTGCCTTCTGGTCTTCGATCTTCTCCCGTCGCCGTTGTTCCACTAACTTCTGCATCTCTTGCTCTTGCAGCCGCTGACGAGCATCTTGCATTTCCTTGCCAGACTTGATGCGGATCCGCTCTCGTTCTAATGCTTCAGCCTGGAAAATTTAACAGTTTACAGTTTTTAATTAATTTGAAAATAATCATCATTATAACATTTGAGAAATTTTACACAACACCATCTAGATCCAAACTAATCAGTTCTTTTATGGGTACTAGATAATGAATACAATACTTTTTTTTTAAAAACATACAAACAATAAACAGTTATACTTATGTTTAACACATAAATATTTGTATCTACAGATAAACATAATCTAAACAACATCCTATACAAGATACATGGAGGATGCTTATAAAAATATGTATTTATATAAACTTATAATGTATGTCTGTTATCTGTAACTCTAAATTTGTTTACGGGTATGAATGATAGCCTATCACAATCACAAAACAATGTTGTTTTAATTTGACACACAAGCTATGAGGTCAAGCATTGCTGTTAATAACTGTTTCTTTTACAAAAATGCTACTAATGCTACATAATATACCTAAATAACATATTTTTTTTGGACAAGACAAATGCTTGTACATAATTACCGTGTTGCACTAGTAGTGTCAAATGATAGATCACTCATCAATCACATAAAAAAGCATAGACACAAAAATATAGAATGATTAATGTATCAAGATCTTATTAGTAGGACATTATTGATATAACCAAGCAGGTGGGACTATATTTTTTATTTAAAAGACAAATAGGTATACATGCCACCTGATATTATGCTGCATTGCAACCTATACATGCTAGCAAGACGAGTGGTGTTAAACACATTCTCTCTTCTAGAGAACTCAGTTTTTAAAGGGCCTGTTTCATGACTTCCTGATAAGTTCCCGTTAAATTACTTTGCAGATAATTTCAAGCAAATTATGTTTAATTTTTTAATATATCTGGCGGTTAGGGGCTATTCATAGTTGGTGAAGCAGGCCCTAAGTTCATAAATTAATGAGCATAATTTCACTGGCTTCAATATCCTTCAAATCTGAACACAATGATGTTAACAAAACTGCATGCACAGGCCAATATCATACCTTTTCTTTTTCCTCTCTCTCTTTTCTCTTCTGTTTCATTCTCTCTTCAAGGAGCTGCAGTTGAGCTCTCTTTTCTTCCTCACTCAACGGTTGTTTCTCTTCCGTGGACTCAGAAAAACTGCTATGATCAGTCTTTGCCGCATGGTACTCCATTTCGTCCTGATTTTTTAGCAATTTCCCACATACGTCGCATTTGAAAGACTTCGCCTCAGCTTCGGGCTCGGCTGGGTCTTGTGACGAGGTTGAAGACTCCGGTAAAGGGGCCGGCGTAGATTCGACGCTCGTAGATGACGCGATGGTAGTCGCCGTGTCCATCGCAGGGTCGTCAGCGTGTGCCAACAACCACTCCATAGCCGGCTCCACACCCTTATAATTCGTGACAGCCATAGCTTTCTCTCTAAAACCCAAAAATCATCATGCATTTTAGGTTACCGAATTCAGACAAAATTTGTATCTAGTAAAACAATAGTTTAAACTTACGCTCGTTCTTTGGAAAATCCCATTTCGATGAGTGTTTGTATTTCTGCCATCGTTAAATTATTTAACACAATATTTCTAAAATAATTCACCATCAAAATATTCATTCAATCATCATCATCAGCTGTTTTTTTAAATTGGCACAGATTAAAAATGAAACAGAAAAGAAAATTGGATAAGGACGCTATGGTCATAGGTTATGGTATGGCTACGTTTAGATTTTGCACACAATTGTTTTTTCTATTTAGTTGTCGTATTTATTTTAATTATTTGAATAAAACCTCCTGGTTTTATTAAACTAATAAGGATAATAAATAGAGTTTTTTATTTTAATCAGTAGGTGTGAACTTTTCTAAGTAACAATAAATTAAATGATACTAATTTATGTTATGTTAGTAAAAAAGCCAAGGCAATCATCACTCCAAAAATTTTTCAGTTTTTTTTTCCTTAGGGACTGCCACAATCCATCTATCTGTCACGGTAATAAAATATCTACTGACAACCCGTTCTCGGACCTACAATAATCACCAAACCAGGACAATATTCGTGGCGTTTAATACAAGAGCAATAAATAATCTCCAATAATGCCGCATTCTATGTCACACAATAAAAGTAGAAAAAAGGGTATCCAATATAGTGATCCAGGAAAGATTTTGGACTTGGTAATGAGTATAACCGACGAGACATGTTCTCAAATACAAGCGAAAATAAATACGTATGTACGTAGCTAAATTCAAGTCCTAACAATTAATAATTTATAGCATGTACGCATTGTAGTTGTAATTAGGACATCTACAACATTCTACCTACAGTACCTACCTAGTAATCGGAGAAAGAAACATACTGAATTAAAATGATTTAAAACGACAGCCTACAACTTGAACTTTTGTTTTTATTTATCTCTAATATATAAAATTCTCGTGTCACAGTTTTAGTTGCCATACTCCTCCGAAACGGCTGGACCGATTTGTATGAAATTTTGTGTGCTTATCCGGTATCTATGAGAATCGGCCAACATCTATTTTTCATCCCCCTAAAATGACCCACCCCTTTAAGGCAAAACAACGTTTGCCGGGACAGCTAGTTACAATCTAATATTTTTCGGGTTAAAGTGAGCTCATGCCAACTTCAACCCGGACAATAAGTTTGGTGAGAACTGTACGCGCGGCATAACCTGGCTGGACTGAAGTTAGCCGTTTGGTTGTGCGCAGTACACAATTTAGAACCAAAAAGTCCATTGCGCATTCAAACGGCCAGTTTCAGCCCGATCAAGCTATGCTGCGAACGTTCCGTACTTTAACTGATCCATTTCAATTATGGAGGAGTAAAGTAGAAGATACAGTTCGATTCAATCTTAATGGCGGCTCAGAGCATGAGGCGAGTCACTGCGCAGTAACGAATTTGTGTGACAGTGGGGGTGAGAGCTGGGGAACTGCGCAGGGCCAGCCAGTAGCTGGCTAACTTTCGAGCCGCCATTAAGTTTGAATCGAACTGTACATAGCAGAGCAGTAGTTTCATAATATACCTACTTCAGTACTTACCTACCTACCTGAGGATTTTTGGTGTCAGCTGACAGCTCAGAGAGCCATGAGCGGAGTAAAGCTCTCATCTCAAGTAAAAAAAATCGTAAGTTTTGGCAGCTTTAGGTTGCCTTATAGTTACTCCATCTAATCGCAATTTTATTATAAATTCTACAGTTATGCGAAGAATGTGAAGCAAACTTGGTGTTTCAAGTGATTGTGGTCAGCGATCGTATGGAAGCCTTCATCGAAGTGGTTGGCGATACTAATTTACAACGGAAATTTAAAATTAACGTATGATAAATAAATACCTAACATAAGTAGCAAGATTTTCTCCTTGGGGGGGTAGAAAGCCTCTTTCTATTGGGTGCGGATAATTTACACCGCAATTATTGGCTTCCGTTGCCCTATAAATGATAGCCATGGGCCAATGTGAGCCAAAAAGTTCATCACAACCATGACGGAAGATCGAAAACCCTAACTCCCATTAGATCATTTTAGTTAGTATTATAAAAATACCTAAGTACATCCTTCATTCTCAGTTCCTGCCTACATGCTTACGTAAGTACATCAAACTGCCTCATTAGTCTAGTGAGGTCTTGATCCCTGGATTCGATTTCTGGGTCAATCAGTGTTATTGGGGGTTTCTATTTCTACGAAAGTCCCTGTAGCAGCTCGAGAGTTTGGAATCGCCCCGGTTGATGGCAATAGGTTCACCCCCTATTACATGGGCCCTTTGCTAATTCACCACTAATACGCCTCCCTTACGTACTCTTTAGAAGATAGGTACCTTGAAATGTATCCTTTCAGAAGGATAAAAAATAATTAAGTACTTAATTCCCACAGTTGTCTCACAAACTCCAAGAGACGCTTAAGTCTAATCTAGAACAAACGGACCTGTTGACCAACTTCGATCAAGATTTTCAAGCCATCATCACGCCCGTAAGTTTCAGTTCCTACCTACTCAGAACTGCAAAACAGAGTTCTG
The DNA here is from genome assembly GCA_946251955.1 of Acronicta psi. Taxonomy (NCBI): domain Eukaryota; kingdom Metazoa; phylum Arthropoda; class Insecta; order Lepidoptera; family Noctuidae; genus Acronicta; species Acronicta psi. Next base: position 12,858,375 of record OX276475.1, on the reverse strand, counting down.
TGCTAAGAATTTTTGGGTAGCAGTACCTGCGGACTACGGCAAGGTTAGAAGGATGCCTACGATTTTTGGTAGTCCATACCTACCTACCTACATCATACACTCGGATTCGGTCATGCAGTCTTATCATTATTTTGTATAAAAAAAACTACTTCTCCCATCTGGACTTATTGGATGTTTGAAAGCTTTGCCGTTGCCTAGTTGTTGAGACACGACGCAAGAAGTCTATGAGAAGAGAATAATTTACATGAATTGAATACTGAATATACATAAATTGAAACTGCCTCGTTGGCCTAGAGGTCCCAAGCATGACTAGTACGCTAGAAGTCCTGGGTTCGATCCCCGGGTCGAGCAGTGTTGTTCGGTTTTCTGTGAAATTCCCAGTAGTAGCTCGGAGTCTGGATTTATGCCCGGGTAATGGCAACAGGCTCGCCCCCTATTACATGGGACCTAAACATACCGACGAAAGGTTGGTGTACATTAGTACGCCTCAGGCTACTTCTTCAGGGAATATAGGCGTGATTGCGTATTGTTTATTTTGCAGCATGTGCCCAAAGACACGAAAAAAAAGCGCCTAGTGATGTTATCAATGGTTGATTACCCATTCTCTGTCATCTTCTGCGCGGTGGCGCCCGAAGTTCAGGAGGGACAAGTGGGCATACTTATTCATGAATGCTCATTGTACGTTTTGAACACCATAATTAAGTGTCTAAGGCTGGGATTCAGAGAAGAGACTCAGCATGAACTTACGCTTCCGTATGTCAAAATTGTAATACAAATTTGACATACGGAAGCCTTACTTTACGCTGAACATCGTCTCTGAGTTAGCCTAGGTAGACGTAAAGTAGAAATAGGAACGCATATTATCGGTTCGAGTTATCCTTTCAACTGATTCTACCTTTATATTACTTATGTGGTATTATAAATGCAAAGATGCATGCGCGAAGCGCGACCTATTACACAAAGACGAAAAATACACGTTTGTTTACCTAGAGGCACAACAATTACTCAAAAAAGTAGGTAGGTATCGGATCCAGTCCATAACTAATTAGTTGCTTCGGAAAAAGGAATTTAAAATATTTAATAACTACAAGATTATGAGATCTACTCCATCTCCTGTGTACCTATACCTACCTACATAAATATTTTTAGAAAATCATTCTTATTGACGACCTCTGTGGTCTAGTGGTTCGTGTACCGGACTGCTGATCACGAGGTCGTGGGTTCGATTCCCACAGGACACAAATATTTATGTGACGAACTTGGGTTTTTGTGTTTGTCTGGGTGTTTCTTATATATTATAAGTATGTATTTACAAAAAAAAAGTATATAAGTATTATATCCATTGTCTAGTACCCATAGTACAATTTCTGCTTAGTTTGAGACTAGATGGTGCTGTGTAAAATGTCCCAAGATATTTATTTATTGATCTTGACTTCTTGTCCTAAAGATTGGCTAATGAGAAGTATAAATATAGGTACCTTGAAATGAAATCTTAATATTAATTTTGGACATAAATCAAACGAAGTGTTACATTATTTTAGATTTATCTGGGCAACGTTGAAGAAGGCGATTGCACTCGAGTACGAGCGCTCCTTAAAGCAAAAATGCCAGCAACTCCTGCGCGTTGCCAGAAGACTATTCACACAAGTAAGCTAACAACGCCATGATCAGGACCTCGAGAGCATGAGTTTTTCTCACTAAACTCGCTAGCGACACCTTCCAACGCCTGTAGCGGTTACGTAAGGAACTAAAATCGGCTATAAGTTTACAGTGTTTCGATGCATAAAAAACCTATCGAAAACAATTCGATAGAACTCATAATTGAGGTGCAGTTTCCCATCTTCCCCATCTCTATTTACCTACTGTTTGCTGCTGTTTATACTATACTACTTATTATTATAATATCTGAAATTATCAGCTTACATTTGGTGGCATGTCCTTTCCTTTAGAATATTTATGTTTGCTTCGAGTTTTATCCTATAATTTTCTAAACACAGGTCGCATCGTTAGACACGCTACTAAATATCGCGATGGAGCAAGCGAAACAGTTGACGAAGGCCGAGTACTGCTCCGTGATGCTGGTGGACGTGGATAAGATGGAGCTGTTTGACACCTTAAAAGTACGAACCGGACTTAAGTACCTACTACTAAGTTACTCCTCTTGCCTTAAGAACTTTTCGTCGAACGTCCAAATGAATGGCAATTGTTCGCCCCGTATTACACGGGACCATTAGTATCTATACCTCTGCCTAACAAAACATAAATGTCAAATCAGTCTTCATTCGTCAATCCCATAACTGTCCCGCTGCTGGGCAGGCTCGCAGAATGAAAGAGGTATGCTTTAGTCCACCGGTCTGACCTTGTGTAGTTGGGAAACAATCAATCATACCTGACAATCGTCAAGTGTTCTTTAGAAACCTAAATGTCTGATCATCGTTCTACACTTGTATAACTTATAGTGGCACTCCGCATTGTAAAACTCATCTAGGGTAGATTAAAGTCATGCCCAATTTACATAGTTTGCTACCTATACATGAATATCCCTCCAACGTTTTAGAATGACACTACCGAACGCCGCTTCCCCATGAACATTGGCATAACAGGCGAGGTGATCAAATCAGGGACGCTGATCAACACCAGGACGCCGAAGACACACCCCGCGTTCGACGCCAACATTGACAGCTTACCCAATGTCGAATGCAAGTAAGATTTTTGTGCTATTTATAAGGAGTAGGACTGCTGGGGTAAGATTGCACCGAGACTTGCTGTGTTCAGGGTATAAGTAGGTGAGGTGACGATGAGGTATTTTTTTACAGTTTAGGAAAATTGGGTTAAGTAGTCCTTGGTAGTCCCCATTACTAATAGGGCAAAGGAAGGCAAATGCGATCTTAAATGGGTTTTGTTTTGTACAAAAAGGCCTATCTATACAGGGTCGAACTGAGCCGGAAGGGCCCGGATGGCTTCCCCTCCCCAATAGCCCGGGGCCCGGGTTGGAAAAGTAGTAGATGGAATACTATCAGAAAATAATGTATTTTATCTCTTAAATAACGCCAAAAATCGTGTAAGTACTGTAGCGACCTTTGTAGTCTCTACAGTACACGCACGAGTTCAAAAGTTATCACGCCGTTCAAAATCAGTCTACAAGCCAGGCCCGTGGGGGGCCCGCGCAGGCTGGGGCCCGGCTGGCGATCGCCACCCTGGCTATATGGCGAGTCCGACCCTGCTTATATAGACCTTGGTAAGTGTGACTAGCTATTGCAGTTGGAAGAGCGTGAGATACATTTTATTTTTATAACGAACATTGCTAAAAATGCAACCCCTACTACAACTGTGTTTTATAGTAAAAAATACCCAAGAGGGGAGGGGAGACTCTTAAGGAGGAATTTAAAGGGGAAATTCGTTTAGACAGAGACACGATATACCTACATTCACGAGCGTACTTTCCCTCCAGGAACTTGCTCTGCTTTCCGATACGAGAGCAATCTGGGATCATTGGCGTAGGTCGGCTTATAAACAAGCTGATAGATCCCTACTTCGATGCTATGGACGAGGAGATGGCACTCGCCTTTAGCATTTACTGTGGCGTCTGCATCATACACTCAGTGGTCTACCAGAAGATTCAAGAGGCTCACGTCAGGAACGCACTATCGAACGAACTCGTTATGTATCACATGAAGGTTAGTACATACTTGCCTTATTGACATAAGGTTATGCAGACTCTCTTACGTTTGTGTTGAATATTTTTAATTCCTCGGGGCCATGGCTGTGACTATAGGACATTGGACAATTCCAGTTTTTAGTCGATACGATTCTGACAGATTTTGCCTCCCTATGTGGTGGTGGATCCATGAGGATTTTCCGTACCCAAAAAAAGATACGCAGAAACTACTGGGTACAATAGGCTCAGCGACTAATTATTTTTATGGCCTCATGAAAAAGTTGACCATAAATAGAGCTGATTATCAAAAACAAAATTTAAATTGGTTAAAAAATAACGAAGTTAAAAGCATTTTAATTTTATGCTAGACAGAGAGCGCACTATACTTACAAATGACGTCAAAAGTAGCGTGCGCCATACTAATTCTATACTAACACTCGTTTTGCGGGAAAGGGACAGAGCATCCCCTCTCAATCCCCACCAAAAACTATTAACGCATTTATCTCAGAAAATTCTTGGTCGATTTACTATTTATTTTCAATATACGAAGTATGCTAATGATATTTTTCAATAAGCGTGTGATTATTAACAAATTCAACACCAGTCCTCTCCCCTATTCTAAGGCTACTTATTGCATAATACCCCCAGGTGAGTGACACTGAGGTGTCGCGTATGCTGGACTGCAATGGTTACCACAAACACCCTCACCTCGTCAGCCTGCACTTCAATCCGCGCGCGCTGCCGCTGCGAGAGCTGCCTTGCTATGTCTTGAGGATGTTTTCTGACCTTGGATATGATAAGATGTATGTTTCTACTCAAGGTATCATGGCTACTCTCATCTTCCTAGCCTTTTCCCAACCATGTTGGGGTCGGCTTCCAGTCTAACCAGATGCGGCTGAATATCAGTATTTTACACGAAGCGACTGCCATCAGACCTCCGCAACCCAATTTCTGGGCAATACCGATATTAGAAGGATTGATTGGTAGTCAGGCTTTTTTTTTGACTTCTGACTACCACTAACTATTGTCATAGGTGTTCGTATGACAACCGGGACCGACGGCTTTACGTGCTCTCCGAGGCACGGAGGGGTCTCGATGTGTTAAGAATGGTCACCCATCCACAGACTGACCTCGGCAAACGTAGCTTAACCTTGCAGATCGGTTGATCAGCGTTGCTATAACTTTGCCACGAGCCCCTCGACGAGTATCATGCCTATTCTATCTCCATGGATAATGGGTATTGGTAATAGCCTAGTGTTAAGATAATTATGACTATTGGACTGCCAATAGTAAAGCCGGTGACTTTATTTTTCTTTCGCAATCTTAGGTGTATTCTTTCAGTTGGAACCCGCGATGAAAAGTATAAGGGTCCAGTCTAGCTATCTCGATTCCAAATTTCAGCCAAGCCTTTCCTTAAACCGTTTTACAGTAAAAGGTAACAAACACGTTTTCATTTATAATATTCATCATATCAGACAAAAAAGGTTCACTACTGAACAAAGGCCTCCCCAATAGACTTCCACAAGGACCTATTATATGCTGCAACGACTTCCACAGTGGCGGCGTAAGACCTAAATTTTATGTGGGCAAAATTCATAAAATTCATTTTGCGGGGCCCTCTGCCAGCGCAAGATTTGCATAATTTTTCGGGGCGCGAGGCCCCCTGGGTCGCGAGGCCGTAGGCGGTGGCGCACGTCGCCCACGCCTTACGCCGCCACTGGACTCCCAGCTACCTTTACCAGGTCATCCGTCCATCTCGTTGGTGGCCGTCCCACGCTGCGCTTTTCGGTGTGTTACAGTGATATTAGAAGGCAGATTCAGGTGGAATTAACTCACCATGTGATCAGCGTAAAAACTGCAGGACTAAAAGATACGGTGAGCAGTTAAAAATAAAGTGAGGAGTTTATTTTTATACTTGCAGTTAAGGGAAAGTATATATTCAGGGGATCTACTAATTATTCGTTTCAATAGCCTGTAGCCTATATAATATAGCCTATATAGCCTTCCCCGATAAATGGGCTGATCTAACACTGAAATAATTTTTCAAATCGTTCCAGTAGTTTCGAAGCCTATTCAAAACAAACAATCAAATCTTTCCTCTTTATAATATTAGTATAGATATTATAAAGCTAAAACACACTCCTGTTCCCAGGTTCAACTTAAAGCCTAACAAGCTGGCTCGGTTCATTCTGTACGTGAAGAAGGGGTACCGCGACGTGCCCTACCACGGCTGGATGCATGGCTTCAATGTGGCCCAATGGGCGTATGCTGCGTTAATCAACTATAAGCTGGTCTCACAGGGCTACCTCAAGTAAGTTCATGGGTGGCAGAACACTGGTGGAATTATAGGAGCCCCTCGATAGTAGTTAGCGAGCGTGTCGTGGAAAACTTTACAGATCAGATCAACGTAACGTCGTTTATTACAATGCTCGAAACTCGATCTTATATATTCTGAAACTGTCTGTCCATATTGACCTATAGCTCGAGAGACTTTCATGCCGCTTTAATGTCCTAGCGATGACCCTGTATATGCCCGAGTAAATTCATGTTTTAGGAATAGATCAGTTACGGACAGACTCTCGGAGTTAGACTCTCTGTAAGTAATCAAAAGCATTAGATAGACTTGGATATAACAGGTTCCCTTTTCTTTGAATCATGCTAGGTACTACAAATGCAATACATTTAAAAAAGTTAAGGAGCCGCAGTTCTTACCGGCTGATGTCATCAGCCAGTAAGAATATCATCAGCCTGATGATGACCTTTTTTAACCGACGAAAACCGAAGAGTTTCTATATCGACCTAGATATAGAAACTATCTGTATGTACCTAGGTATGTTTATAATGTTTTCTCATTCCAGTGACCTGCAAGCGCTGATGTATGTGGTGGCGGGACTGATGCACGACATCGACCATCGTGGCACCACCAACAGCTTCCATATGAATGGACGTGAGTTATTGCTTGCGAATAAATAAATATAGGGTGACTTAGGTACCGAGTGGTAAATGTACGAGTAGCTATGTAGGTACTATACCAACATAGTTCGTTATCGTCGTTCGATCGTGCTGCCCCTCCAACCAAAGGGAGAATTCTCCAGGCCTGTGTTTTGCCTTATTATTACGATAGTTTAGACACTAAGACACTATATTATTTAGTTACAATATACCACTTATCCTATCCTATTAAATGAGCAACATTTGTATATAAATATTGTACCATACCATACCATGATCTGACACATCAGTTTTTCTACTTATTCTAATACACTTAAAAAATCAAAACATAATTTTCTACGTGACAGTTCTTTCTTAAATTTCACCAGAACTTCCGCGAAGCCAACCTCACGGAAGCTCTTTCGGCAGGTTCCTCCTCTCTACAGTGCGTGCAAAAAATCGGCCCAACCCTTTATTTTACTTTACACTCACTTTATTTGAGAGCCGATAGACTTAATTATAATCGGAAAATAAGGGGTGGGCCGAATTTTTTTGCGTGCAGGTGTATAGGATCGGTAATTATGCTTAATCACGTTCTCGATGAAAGTTGCGTGGTCCCAATAAATTACTTTTGTCCGACAAAGAGACGACGCTAGCAGCCCTATACTCTAGCGAGGGTAGCGTGATGGAGCGCCACCACCTGGCCCAAGCGATGTGCATCCTCAACACGGAGGGCTGCGACATCCTGGAGTCCCTGCCGCGGAGAGACTACGACAGGGCCATCATGTTGCTCCGCGATTATATCCTGGCCACCGATTTGGCTAACTATTTCAAGTGAGTGACAGATTTTAAATCAAAACTTATCCTGTTCCTGTAGAAAAGATAAAAAAAAAACAAATAAACGATGGATAGACTGTGCGAAATAGTGCTTTTACTAAGTACGGTATAGGTAATTCCCGCTTTTTATTGATGAATACCTTTTTATAATCTAACTAGAACTGAAGTACCTAAGCCATTGTGTACCATGAAATATGCGAAGAGTTTAGTTAGTTAATAGTTTTATGAGAGACCTTAGGTACCTCCAGCTCAACTTATCAGGGTATTAAAGTTGGATCCTTGAACCGGTATTAAATTATACATATTTGAGCTTGGCTGGCCAGACTACGTAGCCACTTAGGTAGGTACTTACTTACCTAGTTTTTTAACCTATTTATAGAAACTTAAACGAGTACAAGATTATAGCGATGGACTTCCAAAAGGGCAACCGCATCCACATGTCTGCACTTCAATGTGTGCTGATGAATGCCGCTGACCTCAGCGACCAGCTCAAGGATTGGGGCAGCGTCAAGAAGACTGCCGTTAGTCATATTCATTATAATAAAAGGAAAAAGTTTGTAATTAGGTACTTAGGTACTAGTGCAAAGTATGTTTTATTTTTAAAACTGATCTAGAATAATTGATGATAGCTCAAGGGCGATCCAGGAGAGGACTTGGGAGTCGTCTACTCCTTAAGCACGAGTCCGTAGTTTCGGCCTCCGTTACGGGCGTTTCTTACTCCGTATTAGCTACGGACGCTTGATTCGTTCGGGGCCCGAACTAAGAATGAATGACAACACAATTTGACAGTTGAAGGGAAAGGAGAAAGATGAACGAAGATGGCGTAAGAGTGAAAGAGAGAACGGCGAAAGACGACGAACGACGACAGACACGACTGAAACGATATTTTTTTACTATCCGAATTTATTGTTTTTTTTTAAGTGAAAATTTAGTTAAATTTAAAACGGACAAGCTATTATTTCATATCCCGATCCCACACGAAATAATAATAAAACATGTTTACTACCCTTTCTGTTGCAGGCAGCAGTGCTGACGGAATTCTTCAAGCAAGGCGAACTGGAGAAGACGCGCGGTGACATGCCAGCACTCATGATGGACCAGGACAAGTGCTTCATACCAGATCTCGAGATACAGTTCCTGCAGGCCACCTGTGTGCCGTTATATGAGTGCGTTCAATTTTCACTTTTTTTTTACTAGGTACCCCACTTTACCAAAGGCCTCCCAGAGACCCAGACCATGAGTTTTTCTCACTAGACTCGCAAGCGACGCCGTAAAATATTTGTATGGAAAACCCTCGCAGCGCCTCTAGCGGTTACGTAAGGAACTAAAATCTGCTATGTGATTATTGCGTTTCGATGCGTACGCCTAACCTATCGAACGCCATTCGATAGAACTCATGGTTGACGTACTGGTCTATTTTGTAATAATTTTATTAAAAAAAATAGAATCGCAACAGCGCGGCGTAATCAATACTAATAAGTACTTAACTACCTACTTTTTCTAAAACTTGTTAGTTATTTTTTATGAAGGAAAAAATCGACTGGCGGGCAGGATTCGAACCTGCGTCTTCTGGTTCGGTACACCAGACGCTATGACCGCTAAGCTACCGCGAGTCTTGCTTGCCAACTCAAAATCTTCCTTCACATTCTAAACTTACGTCTTTTAATAGGTAAGGTCATAAGGTGGCATCATACGACATCGAACTACCTGTAAAGTTAGTCGTGTCGGTTGTGAAGCATTCACAATAGATGTCGTATAATCTATATAAATAAAAATGGAATTAGAATCACAAAATCCTTGAATGAAACACTAGTTGCTAAGCTCAAAACTCGAGAACGGCTGAACCGATTTGGCTGATTTCTTTTTTGTTGTGTTTGGTGAAGTATGAGTAAGGTTCTTATGGAGAAAAAAATGTAAAAAAAATTCGAGGAATAAAGTAAAAACAGGGAAACGCAGGCGGAGCTGCGCAAGGGTCGTTAGTATATATATAATAATATTTAATTTGCTCAGGTTGGTGGGGCACATGATTCCGAAAGCCGCAACTTGTACGAAAGTTTTAGAAAACCATATGGAGAGGTGGGAGGCTTCGCGAACTGTGTTTGCTGAGGTAATGATATACAGTTCTCACCAAACTTTTTGTCCGGAGAAGTTGGCACGAGCTAACTTTAACCTGGCCGTAAAAATCAGAGACAGAAAAATATTGGATAAGAATGATTTAAACAGCCTACCGCTTGAGCTTTCGTATATATTTACTAAAATCTAATATTTTTCTTTCTCCGATTTTTACGGCTGGGTTAAAGTTAGCACGTGCCAACTTCAACCCGGACAATAAGTTTGGCGAGAACTGTACCTAATACAATACATATAAAGCTTCTATACGTGTGTCTGTAACTGACCTTCTCCTAAAAAGCTGTACCGGTTTGATGGGTTTTTGTCTGTGTTTGAGATGCTTTAAAGCAAGCCCGCTGCCAGTAATAACATACAAAATATCTGACTTCAGATTGCTACTGGGAATTTCTTATAGGAAACCTTATAAAAATTTACCCAACCTCGCCATCGGACCTAGGACCTTACTCATTCAGGGCACATCTCACCAAATTCAGGTCAATGAAAACAATACTAATATTTTCACCTACAGGTACCCGTAACAGCTGGTCTTTCAGTACTTCTGAGTCCTGAACTGGATAATCTCATAGAACAAAACATAAAAGAATCGGAAAGGAAGGAAAAAGAAAGATTGGAGCAGGAGCGCTTGGAGGCAGAAGGTGTACAGCCAGAGGCACAAGAAGATTAGATAATTATGTGTTTTTAATTAATTGGCATAACTTTGCAGCCTTGATGTTATTGAAATTAAAAAAAAAACAGTTGACAGGTAGTTTACAAGTATTACTAGGGACTAACGTTATTTGTAAATGTATGGTAAAATTTACGATATCAGTGAAGGGGTCGTCGCCCTGCGTCAGCTTGTCGACTAATCAAAAACCACAAAAACTTTGATATTCATATTTTCTTTATAGTTTATAATGGGCTAGTTGACTGTATATTTTTTAATTGTTTAATAAAAAAGTTGACCTTATATAGAGACGATTATCATAAACAAAATGGTTAACAAATAAATAGAGAAGTTCGAATAAGTATTTTAATTTTATGCTAGACTGAGAGCGTAATATATCGAACTGTGACGTCAAAAGCTGCGTGCAGCTAAGCGGGAAAGGGACAGAGCATCCCCACCCAGTCCCCACCAAAAACTTTAAACGCTTATATCATAGAACTTTATTAGTTGATTTAAATTATTGTTTCAGTATAGAATTTATAATTCAATCCATTTTTTATTAAGCCTGTTATTTGAAAAAATATAACAACAAGTCTGTGAACGTATGCCAACAAATTAAAAATCTTACTGAATTTCATCATACTAAAAAAAGGTTAGTATGTTCTCTATGTATCATTTGTACCTATATTCATTTCTTTATTTAAAAAACACGAATATCTATTCATAGTCCTTTCAAAATAATTATTTCTAAACTAAAGTTTAATTTTCCAGTGTTGGAATAAGAAATTTGACACTAATATTTATGTCACTAACAAAATTACATTCGACTTTCCGCCCATTTATTGCTAAACATATCATGTTATATTTTAATATGTTATAGTTAATTAATATATACAGTTTTCATTGGTATTTACATAAATTGTTAATTTGAGCTAATATTTTTATAATAAAAAAAAAAACAAAAACCGATTTGTGCATAGTTTTATTGTCGTGTCTTATCTATTTCAAAAATAACAGTATCATGTGTAACTTTCACTACTAACAAGGATTTAAAGCGCACTATGGTTGTAATTACATAATTATATAATTTACAGTAAGTTAAAAACTTAAGATGCATGATTTCAGTGTTATTATTTATCCATAATAATAAATTTTTCGGTGCCTAAATAATATGCTATAGTAACTTCTACTAGTTGAGTGGAATAATTAAAAGAGCTTTAGGAAAAAACTATACTTAATTCAATCGATGAAAAACAAAAAAGGTGGAGGTTCTTAGTCGGTTGCATTTTTTACAATAATTGTTGGTGATAACTTCTGCTTTATGTTCCGTAATTTGCTTATGGCAACAATACGTTACTTTGAAATGATTCATCTTTACAGTTTTAAACTACACACAAGTTTTTCTGTATGTTTACATATAATATTGTATATGACATGATCATCTTTCATTTCTTAATAATAGGTTTCACCAAAAATGCATTGCATGGCAAAATTACATTCAACTTCAGTCGGAAATTAAGTTCTATATCTAAGACGTAAGGCTTTTGTTTGCTTGACAGTAGAATACTGCATGCCTTTCTATCAGTGCCTAAGACAAATCTTTTAAGATCTCTCATCAAATCCAACGCCATTGGTTGTATATTTAAATTATATATATTTTTCTAATAAATGCTTAACATTTATTGCAATATACAAGAAGGTTTTGGTAAATTAACTTATCATCATTAAGCTGTTCTTGAGTTTTAGGTATCTAATACTCGAATGCACAAAATTATATAATTATCAAGTTTTGGAATTATAAACTTATTTCACGTGTGACATAGTTCATGTTTCATTGCCACTAAAAGTTTACTTAGGACCTTTTCTTTGGATTGGATCACTCAATATTAAACTGTAATTATATTACTCTGAAGTAGAGATTATAATTATAAACTAGACATAATTATCCTAATTTCTAAAATGCAGCATGGGCCAAAAGATCGAATATGTTTAAAACATAATATTAATTGCCTTTGAGTTAAAATGGGTTTGTATATTTATCTACTAGGCACTATTAAAATTGTTCATATATAGTTATGAACTCGATTTACAAAATAATGTCTTAATAATACTAATAAGTTATAATAATATACAGGTTGGAAAGGAAACAGCGAATTTATGGCGAAATATTAAAGTATCTAGATTTTTAAAATATTTTGTTCACAGACCAAATATTTTTTATGGCATCGGTATATTTTTTTTTTTGTAAATAGAAATAGAAATACAATATGATACATGATTTAAACGCGGAGATTTATATTTTCCATCTTGCCCCAAATCCTGTTACTCACGTTGTTCACGTGAGGATCTGATCGCGTCGCATCGACAAACGCAGTCCGCGCTGCTTACTTTTGAGCCGGACAAATGTGAGCCCACAACATATTATATTTATTTGCCATCGACACGACAGAAAAAGAAGCTAAGAAAAAGATCGTTCTTTTTCTTATGAATATTAATGCCTAAAATCGTTTTAGTGGCTATTTTGTTAACATTATTTAAAAATAATTATGTTTTTTTTACAAACATAAACTATAAAGATAGGTAACGTTTGAACGTAATATTAGTTTTAACTAGTGATGTGACTCGAGTGGAAGTAGTACCGACTGGACTGGACTCGGAAGTCAAAATTATAATGTCCGAACTCTCACATTCATATTCAGATAGATTGATCAGATCCTTGATTAATATGGCTTTTTTTTATAAAATCATTCGAGTCACTCGTCCTCAGTAGAACTCAAATGAAATTGTGAAATGACTCGCATCATTAGTTATAATAAAAACACTGAAATTATTAGAAAAAGAATCACAGTTGGTTGGATATGATTTTGACATATTTCTTTGGTAGCATATATTGAATAAAAATAATTTAAATATTGTATAAACTACTTATGGTATTTCAAGTTCTCCAGGAATGCGTTTTATTAAATGCAATATAGAAATAATTGAGTAAAAAGTTCTTAATATTTACACTTTACACGGATCTTAAATAGTTTAATAGAAAAAGGTTATTAAACTTTAAACAATTAATAAATCTGAAGTTTAAAGTTATTTAAATAGATGGAAAGAATAAATATGAGTGATATAAATTTTCAGATACCTATTTAATTGTTTAAATAAATCGACTATTTTTTTAGTCTACATCTGAAATACTTTACTCGCCAATTTTTTTTGAACTTTTGAATTGCTACTACTGTCATTATTATTTTATGATATTGGAAAAGTAAGGAATAAGAACTTTATTCAAATATAAACTAATAATAATATTATCAGTATCGACATCAAGCTAAATGACCATTTTATAATTTTAATTTGGTAGTTTAATTTTTCACATTAAAATCTTAAAGATTGAGAAAAAAGCAGGAATGCTTTATCAACTTACTGAAAAAGATTTCCAGATTTAAATAGGTAACTCTTTAGGTAACAAATTATAGACATAAGAGTAAATTAACAGGTTACTTCCAGCGGTGCGCCTGCGCCGCCAGACCAGCTGTTAGTGAAGTCACCTGTCCAGTCTAGCCTATCAGACCGTTCTCCTTAGGCTGCAGCAGTTCTTCTACGAACTCTTTTACCATTTCTTTCAGTTTCGTATTCATGGACTCTTGTTCGCTGTAAACAAAAAAGGCACATTTTTTATTGATTTTAGCTTTTGCAATGAGCATTGATTGCTGCATTACAGGCAGGTTTCCTCACGATTTTTCTTTCACCGTTATAATCGAGTTGCGTGCCTTGGATTCTAACTGGAGACCTATCTCGATGACGTCTGTGGTCTAGTGATTCGAGTACCGGACTGCTGATCACGAGGTCGTGAGTGCGATTCCCACAAGACACAAACATTTATGCGATGAACTTAGGTGTTTGTGTTTGTCTGGGTGGTTTCTTATATATTATAAGTATATATTTACAAAAAAAGTATATAAGTATATATTTACAAAAAAAGTATATAAGTATTATATCCATCGTCTAGTACCCATAGTACAAGCTCTGCTTAGTTTAGGACTAGATGGTGCCGTGTAAAAAAATGTCCCAAGATATTATTATTATTATCTACGACTTGGCAGTGATCATACCCTTAGGCTATCGCTCCTTCTAAGGTAAAAGCTATTTCTTATTTCAGCCAAATCCAAAAGCCGTCGTAGTGTGATGGAGTAACACATAATATGTGTGAATTTTTTGCCTTTTAAAGTCAACGTGTTTTAGTGTGCTACCGAGCGCTCGAGTTCCACACTTACCTCGTAGAGGGCGCTTCACACACCAACTCGGAGTAGTACTTGAGCTTGGGCTCGGTGCCGCTGGTCCGGATCGTGACGGTCAGTCCGTTACTGCACCGGAATATTATCATCTCGCCCGACGTGTATTCTTGATCCAAACCGGTTCCAACGACGTCTACAAACAACATTTATTTATTACCTTTATTTTGAGCTCGTAGTTTATAATAATAATAATTTATTTCGGAAATATTACATCCATATTTGTGTTAGTATTACAAAACTTACACTATGTTAGTGAGGTTCTGGTGTGGCTATTTGTGACTACATTATTATTTGGTATACAAAAGCCGTCTCAGGCACCTGGTAGATATATGAGTATGTACCCAATGCCCGAGAAACGGGTTATCTTGTTTCCCATGTAAAGTTGTTAGGATGCTATTAGCGCTGTCACGTGTTCTGATAAGCATAGATGCTGTACGTTTTCTAATGATGGCAAAAAAATCATCGACGCGAGCCTCGGCGAACATTTGAGATGCGCTGCAAAAACGTGGCAGCCCCATCAGCATCCTAAAACCGTCATTGTATTGGATCCGTAGGGCATCCGTAGGGCTTCTGCGTATACTGGCTATATACTGGTTATAAAACAGGCTTATTAATTATTACTTATTACTTATAATATTATAAAGAGGAAAGATTTGTTTGTTTGTTTGTTTGTAATGAATAGGCTCCGAAACTACTGGACCGATTTCAAAAATTCTTTCACCTTTGGAAAGCTACATTATCCCCGAGTAACATAGGCTATATATCATCACGCTACGACTAATAGGAGCGGAGTAGTAATGAAAAATGTAGCAAAAACGGGAAAAAAATTATAAGACCACGCGGGCGAAGCCGCTGGCGGGAAGCTAGTATTATAATATAATAACACTCACGTAAATGGGGCTCCCCGTTGATATTCTCTGGCATCTTGACTCCGGCAGTCAGGTCGTTTATGTACACAATTTCGCATGAACCCACTTTCTTAGGATACTGAAAAAAAGTAGGCTTTGTTACTCGACAACTCAAGTGGGGGTAGTAGGGTAGTTATTTCACTTTATGACGTGCAGCCAGCCAATATAGAAAAGTGTAGTTTTGTTCCCTATATGTGGAAGCAAAAAAGCTCTTTTCCGATAGGAACTTTTTAGAGGGCGGAAATGAGATTTGAATTTGATATTTATATCAATCATAGAAATCGAAACACCGTCTTTTATTTATTTTCTCATAGTGTGGGGATGACAAGTAGAGTATATAACTTGAGAGCAAATTACTTTTTTGTCCCTCGGGCGATGTACTTTGAATTCCTCGCCGCACTCAGGATTCTAAGTTAGAACCCTTCGCTTACCTCGTGGTTCAAAGTAGCGCTTTCGCCGTAAAAATACTATATTGCTCCCTTGTCATACAATACCTATACTATTTTGTAGATACAAATATCATTTAGCCACGAGCCCCTCTCATGAACTTTGTTATAGGAAACTTACTTAGCCACGAGCCCCTCTCATAAACTTATTAGTTATAGGAAACTTACCTCTCCAGGTCCGCTGTAATTCCTGATCCGCCTAAATATTTTCTGTATGGTGGCCGGTTCGTGGCAGATGTAGTAGTTGTTGTGTGTGACGTGGTACCCGTACTGGGCGTACAGAGCGTGCAGCTGCCGCAGCACGGACGAGCCGTTGGAGTACAGGTGCGAGGCCAGCGAGGCCACCTGGAAATGAAAACGGAATTTAAGTATGTGGAGTAGTGCCCGGATGATGGCAATAGGCTCATCCTCTATCACATGGAACCTCTCCTCTATTACATAGAATACAATAGGGAATATGCACATTTTTTTTATATTTTTAAACGATACTTTATATCGTTATGTAGCCGTAAAAAAAATGCAGCGCCTTAAAACTAAAATTAAGTAACATTTTTTTTTTATTAAATTATGAGATAGATATTGGCATTTTAAACACCCGCGATATTGGCGCGCTTGCCGTGACGTCAAAGTCTACGTTCTCTCAACCAAACAACCACGTACAACAGACACTGTTTTAGTAGACTTTGACGTCATATTCCATTTGACCGATAGTGTTGCGTTTCAAGTGATTTGAATTTCCAACAGTTTTTTTTCGACTTTTTAATAATTATTTTCTCATCAAAAAAGAAATAATATAAAAAAATATCTACATAGACATAATTCTAAAACGATAAAGTTCATAAAAAAAAAATTTGCCTTTTTTTAAGTCAGACGCATATTCCCTATTCCTTACTGCCAGATCGGCATCTCATAAGAGGTGAGAAAAAAACTGTTTTCAACCGACTTCAAAAAACGGAGGAGTAATTTAATCAAAATTTACTTTAAATAATGGACTTATTTAATTTAAATATGACTTTCGTTGACTGTCTGTTTGGCACCGACTCAAAATTAGTTAGAAATCATAATGTAAATAAGTTATTTTTTGCTTTTTAGTTCCTATGTGTTTTTTGTTTAAAAATAATTTATACACGTGAGAGCTAGATCGTTCCCAATCGGTTGCTTTGCAGCCGGTAAAGGCTCTGGTGTTGCCGGTGGCGACGATGATTACTGGCTATCCAGACGTGATGGTATGAAACTTTTTTTTACTAAACTAATTTATTTACCACATTCAACACCAGTCGTCTAAGTTGGTACTCGTTTAAAAAAAAAGAAGATGAGTTAGTCGGGAGTGTTTTTAGCTTTGTTTGATGAAAATCGGTCCAAGATGGCCGCCGCCACAAAATAGCGAATTATATATTTTTTCACAACTCCCTTAATATGAGTATTAAATGAAAGGGCTTAAAAAGGAGAATACTGTGCACCATGATCAATTTCAAATCCAAGATGGCCGCCACCACAAAATGGCAAATTACATTTCGTGTCGGGGGTTTACACCAGAAATCACTATG
Source organism: Acronicta psi (assembly GCA_946251955.1). NCBI lineage: Eukaryota > Metazoa > Arthropoda > Insecta > Lepidoptera > Noctuidae > Acronicta > Acronicta psi. The sequence continues at coordinate 12,840,986 of OX276475.1, read as the reverse complement.
AAACTGATAATAATCTGCTGTAATGGCGTGCGTTTGACATTCCGAAACTGACAGTTATACTATGAAATTATTACGAAACAGAAGCCAAAATGGCGTGATTTTTCACAAATTAAAAGTTTTTTTCTCATCTCCTAGTCAACATTATAAAAAAGTACGACTAGAGTTTTAACCAGCGTAATACAGGGATTTTTTCCAATAAGTGTACCTTCGGTACATTTGGGCAGATTCGATGACCTCCTTTACGAGACCAGTTTGTACTGGAAATGATTATAGGTATAGCTTTATACCTACAAAACTTTCTTCGAATGCACCTATGAATTGAATAAAATAATAAAAATCAAAATGAACAATATAAAATGTATCATGTATCTGTCTTATAACTTGAGGTTCTGAATTGCACCTAGATTCCTTTTTTGTGTATCCTTGAGAATGAAACACACAAAACTAGGTTTACAATTAAGGCTTGGCAAGCAAAAAGAACGAATGCGGGTGTGTTATTAAGGCCTACCTGCACAGCGGCGGAGATGCCATCTTTCTCGGGCACGCGATGGTCGCACATGTACCCGATGGCCTCCTCAAACGCGAACAGAGGCAGCTTGTTCTGTTGCGCCAGAAGCAGTGTGGTGTTGCCTGAAAATCAAAGGATATACATATAAATGGCCGATGTAAAAAATATATATAATTCTTCCGTACGTGTGTATGCCACTGAACTCATTAAAGGCTGGACAGATTTAGATTTACTCCTTACTATTATAAATGCGAAAGTAACTGTGTCTGTCTGTCTGTCGCGCTTTCACGCTAAAACCACTAAACCGATTTAAATGACATTTAGTATATAGATAGTCTAGGGCCTGAGAATGGTCATAAGGACTTTTTATCGCGAAAAAAGGCTGTAAGGGGTTGAAATAGGGGATGAAAGTTATAAGAAATAACCACGCGGGCGCTAGCGGAAAGCTAGTTGTTTTATAAATCCCACTCACCCATCCACTTGAAGCCGGTGAGCGTCTCTACAAACTCGCCCCTCCCCTTGACGATGGCGCGCAACATCTTGGAGCTGACGATGCTGGCCATGATGTACACCTCGGAAACGGGCATATGGTTCACTCGCTTGGAGTACTGCTCCAGCAGCCACCAGCCCAGCAGAGCCCCCATCTCGTTGCCCGTGAATATGTGCCAAGATTTAGTGCTGGAACGATATGGTGGATATATAAATATTGTGGAAGAAATATTTATACTTAAGGAGACATAAATAAATCTATAATATGTCTCTATTCTATTCTATCTAATAATCTGTAATAGGTAATAAAAATGAATCACTAAGGCTAATATTCAGAAACGAGACTCAACATGAACTTATGCTTCCGTATGTCAAATTTGTATGACAATTTGACATACGGGAGCCTAAGTTTATGCTCAGCATCGTCTCTGAATATTAGCTTAAATGAGTTGTTAAGCGCAAAACTCGAGAACGGCTGAACCGATTTAGCTGATTTCTTTTTTGTTGTGTTGAGGTTCGAGGAAGGTTCTTATGGAGACAAAAAAAGGAAAAAATACGAGTAAAAAGTAAAAATAACAATTTTCTTTTCTCATACAAACCACTCTGTCCCGAGCTGTAAAAATTTGACGTCAATTAAAATAAAACAAAGGAAATAGGGCAGGTCAAGGGCAAGGGACATTTTCCACAGCACCATCTAGTAAATAATAGTACAGATAAACACGGTTTTACAGAAAATCAAACTAAAAAGTAAAAAACATTGTAAAAAAGCATTGGGCTTTTTAAGATATTTCCAAAATGACTACTTCTACCAATATCTGTAAATAAATATTGACATCAAGTACGCTACGCCAACACTTTTTTTACAATAATTATTTTTACTTTTTAGTTTGCTTTTTTTTAAGAATAGGAATCGCTAGAGGCCAGCCGCCCACTATGAAAACGCCATTGTGTCATTACTATAATGAGACGGGACAACCGTGTAATATACCAAGGTTGTCCAAATGTGTCCACTAAAAATAAAGATTTGCAATAACACACAGGTGGAACAGCGCCAATCCACAAAAAGTCTACCTGTCGTCATATTCCGCGACCGCCAGTCTATCAGCATCAGGGTCGTTGACCAGCACCAGCTTGACTCTCTTCTCTTCCGCGAGCTGCTTGCTGAGCTCCAAACATTCTATCTCTTCAGGGTTGGGGAATGTGACCGTTGGGAAGTCAGGATTTGGATCCTGTTGCTCTTTGACGCTGATTGGTGCCTGTAAGTTAAGGGCTTGAATTAGACATCAACAGGATATCCTCGTAGTGTTAGTGTATAGTCGACCATAAAATTGCTTTACCGCCCTTAGAGTGAATGTCGTTTGCACATCACGAAACAACAAGGTCTATTTTTGCCTACAAGACCAAGTGACAGATTCATAATGAGCCTTAGTAAATTTGATTTGGACGGAAGTTTTTGTCAAAAGTGGTAAAGCAATTTTATAGTCGACTATAAATCCGCGTTTGACAGAATGACCCATATAGAGGGCAAGCCTATTTCCATTAACCGTCCGTCACAGTCCAACCTCATACTTCAAAATTTGTAAACCCCAAATAACACTGGCCGTATTGAGAATCGAACCCAGTATCTGACGCACAGAGAGGCCACACATTAAATCGCATAAATGACACTCACACTATCAAGACGACACAATCTAATGACGTATCATATATCAAAAGCGGTTGAGCCGTTCAGTACAGACACGGACATATGACATACATACATTTATACATACAGGTCAAACACTTAACCCTTCTTTTGAGCTTCGCCGCAGTCGGGTAAAAATATATCTACCTTAAGATTTGCTGTAGCAAAAGCCTTCAGAATGTACTGGTAGCCCACTCCATGCATAGCGCTGTACACCATATCTATAGCCGCCTGCTGATTTTGCTCCAACACCTCGGGACTCTGACTGATGATAGTCTCCATGTACTTGCTGGTCACCTCGTCTTGGCAGTCCTTGAATAGGGGGTTGGACCGAATGTCCTTGATGTCCCAATGCTCGTCGGGTATTCTGGAGGGGAAGAGGAATGTTGGTTTTAAAATTGGTCCTCTTTAAGTCAAATATAAAAGTATTCTTTATTAAGTGGGCTCGATGACTTTGTGGCATACCGAGATGGCCGATTCAAGGCGGCGCAAGCAGAGTACTTTGCCCAATAATGGGACTGCAAAAAGCAGAGTATGCTAATATAATTGTGACAATTTTATAGCAAAAAAGCAAATTTAAGAACTATTTTCTTTATTTTCTCAACTAAAACATAACTTTCGCCACTGAAGGGTAGCGAATGGAATTACTGGGCAAATTGGAGCACTGTTAGCATATAAAGTCTAGTTATTGAGAGAAATAATCAACCCATATACTGTCCCACTGCTGGGCACGGGTCTCCTCTCAATATGAGAGGGATTAGGCTATAGTCCACCACGCTAGCCTAATGCGGGTTGGCAGACGGGTCCCCTCCCCATATTGTCCATTTCTCAAAACGTCCCTTTCCCAGAATGTCCCTTTCCCGAAATGTCCCTTTTCCGAAAAGTCCCTTTCTTAAAATGTCCCTTAGCCTATTGTCATCAACTGCACAAATCCAGACTCCGAGCTGCTACTGGAAATTTGACAGAAACCCAACAACACGTTGCTCGACCCGGGGATTATCAGGACCTAGTGGGGAGGCAGTTTAGAAAATAACTTACTCCAAACAATGTTTAATCTCGTCCAGGACATTATTATCGTGTGGCCATATGATCTGGCAGCCGTTTCTCCAGTACACCTTATATCCATTGTCTTCTTTGGGGTTGTGGGAGGCAGTGACCATGACTCCCGCTACGGAATTGTACAGGATGGTCCCAAAAGACACCAGCGGCGTAGCGCACACCTCCGTGAACATGTGGACGGGAATCGATGACGATATGAACACCTTCGCAGTTAACTCCGCGAACCTGTTGAAAAAAACTAATGTATATCATCTTAGACGACAACGTTTGTGGGCTATAGTTAGAGTATTGTACTGCTGATCACAAGAGCACAATATTTGTGATAAAAAATAAGTATCTAGGTGTTTCTTATGCATTATAAGTATGTATTTACAATTGTCTAGTGCCTACTACTCATAGTACCAGCTCTGCTTAGTTTAGGACTATATGGTGGGACGATTTATGGGTTGATGATGATATAAGTAGTTTAGATTTATAACTGTTAACAGTTAGTTTAAGTCAACTTCAGCATCAACGTCAGATGAATATCACTATTTTTAACCCCCGACGCAAAAACGACGGGGTGTTATGAGTTTGACGTGTCTGTCTGCATCGTAGCTCTCGAACGGATAAACCGATTTTGATTTTGTTTTTTTATTTGAAAGGTGTGTCGGGAGTGATCTTAGCTATGTTTGATGAAAATCGGTCCAAAATGGCCGCCGCTACAAAATAGCGAATAACATATTTTTTCTCAAGTCTCTCAATATGGGTATCAAATGAAAGGGCGTAACTAGGAGAATACACTATGATAAATTTCAAATCCAGGATGGCCGCCACCACAAAATGGCAAATTACATTTCGTGTCGGGGGTTTTTTCAATCTTTTATTTACCTTGCTTTGTTAGTATGTGTGTATGTTTAGAGCAAAATTTGTTCATGGGTAGATTGTCTCGATGCAGACCTCATCGATTCAATAACTATCGACCTATGCCTTTATAATCACAGGCGTGAAACAGAGGCGTAATGGTAGCTATGTTATGCTTATTCTATTCTTCTACTATATTTATATTTACGCGCATAAATTCGCGAAACTCAACACTGAAGCTCTAATTGATAACACGGCACAAATAAATTACTCAGGAGCAATTGAATTGAAGACACAGACAATTGAACATGAGCCGAGTGCACCTGGCTAGAATCGGTTACATTCAGTGAACACACTGGATTCAATTGATCGAACACTATACTTGGTGAATCAAATTGGCGATAATTAATATGAAGTAGAATACAATGAAGATAGACAGGCGACGAGTATAATTCTGGAATTTCTGTAACTCAATACCGGTGGATGTGTAGTCCAACTACAGAACATACCATCATTGTCAAGTGCATATTATTAGCCCAGACTGCTCCAAAATTGAGCATTTCCCAGTCTGGTTGAAATGTGTCCAAATAATTATTAGTTACTGTATGAACATCACATTGCGGAAGATATTGTTATAAGGTAGACTATTTATTTTATACATGAGGAATACAAACACAAAACGTGTCGTGTTTGAGTCATTAGTCTTAGAATAGTGTACATTTTGTGACGTTTCTTGCGTTCTATGTTAAAACTAACATGTGACATTATTACGCTGCGTTATTGAAATTTTTAAAACAACATAAATACCATCTTGCATCATTCCTCGAAAGATGAAGCAGAGATGTACACAGACCGCTGTTCGCTGCTATGTATAGGTCCCATGTCATATGGGGCGAGCCTATTGCCTTGAACCGAGCACAAATCTAAACTCCTGCTAATGAGAATTCAATAGAAAACCTAGTATCACAGTAACAATTAACTCGACATGGGAATCGAACCCAGGAAATCAATGGTATAAGTCTATCTGAACCTACCAATTTTTATGATAAACTTCCTTGCAATATTTAACTGTTTTTTTTAATAATATTGAACACGTAAATAATATTGGACACGTAAATCTTATGCAGACTGCACTATTCTCAATGCTATCCAAACCAAGATTGTAAACAAAATATTGTTACCTTTTTTTTAAGGTGTGTATGGAGTTTCTTGCCTTTTGGAACCGCGCAACTAGTTTAACTTTTCGAAAGTACTATTGATATGGTCGAATTGAAATAAAACATTTGACATTGACTTTGAAATTCAACATTTGGAGAAACATGAGATTCTAATAAAAGATAGGACGTTGCCGTCTGTGAGAGTATTATCGGAGATTAAATAATGAATTATAGACATTGGTCGAATGCAATAAGTTAGAGAAGTTAAAGCGAAGTACATTTTTCCACGAAGCAATAATTACCTGCCATTGTTTGTGATACTACGACTGCTTTCCATGGCGTGATCATGATGTAAATTCAATAATTTCTTTGAAAAATCTGACGCAATATGGTCGGTGTTAAAAACAGAATAACCAGAAGAAAATCTAAAATCCAAAAAAAAATCTAGGAGTCGGTGAAGACGGGCGTTTTTAGAGGTTTAATGTTCATAAATTATTAATACGTAGCGTGTAGTCAAATGTCAATCATGTTATTATTAACCCCCGACGCAAAAATAGCGGTGTTATAATTTTGACGTGTGTATCTGTCAATGGCATCGTAGCTCGTAGGTTTTTTTCAACTAAGTATAAGCCCAACCAGCATAAGTACAGGGTATATCGTCGCAATGTAATGATGATGCTGCCTCGCTGATGCAATCGTATATCGTCACATACATAAGGAAAAATCATTATCTTCCCCCATTAATAACTTCTACAAGCCGTGTTTAAAGAACTTCGTTCCAAAAATCATGTTCAAGTTATTGAATGAGGGAGATAAGTTTGCTGGTATTAGTTATTGCTATATTGACCTTCTATCTAAACGCGGACCACCAGTGGTTTTGAAACTCTCATAGATAAGCTACCACTAATTCTTCCAAACAAATATTAGCCTGTGCGTGATCATTGACCCCGAGGCTATGACATCACGATAAGACAAACTCTACTCGTTTATAACACCTAATTCGCGACTTCCACACATTAGTGGCAATTGGTAAGCATGACGCAATGATACTGATTGGACGTACACCGATTTTGATGACGTAAGATAATGCATTACATGTTACATACCTACTTTATCAAGTCTATTTTTATATTGTGATATAATACGACTGTTCAGATAGCTTTTCCAATGAGGTACATGTCTGGTGTGAAATTGACAACGTCTGTGGTCTAGTGGTTCGGGTACCGGACTGCTGATCACGAGGTCGTGGGTTCGATAACCACAGGACACAAATATTTATGTGATGAACTTAAGTGTTTGTGTTTGTCTGGGTGTTTCTTGTGTATTATAAGTATGTATTTACAAAAAAAGTATATAAGTATTATATCTATTGTCTAGTACCCATAGTACAAGCTCTGTTCAGTTTGGGACTAGATGATACTGTGTAAAATGTCCCAGAATATTTATAAAAAAAATAATATTAAACATAAGACGCGTAGGGCCGCACTCAGAGACGTCACTTAACCTAAATCATTAGCTAATGACACCCAGTATATCTTAGTACACTGACAACAAACTCAAACATGGAAAAATATGCCAAGATATAGTAGCCACTGTTTGTTAAGTTGTAAGTAACGTCTCTGAGTTGGTGCCTTAGGATCCGTTTCACCACTTACTGATAAGTTCCCGTTAAATTACCTGGCAGATAATGTCATACATATTTTGTCCCAATTTTTATTTTATCCGCCGGTTAGCGCCTATCCAGAGGTGGTGAAATAGGCCCTTAGTGTCAAATTAAATACAATACTTTGTATGTGTAAAATCAACTGTTTCTGATATATCTATATTGAGAGGGGATGCTCTGTCACTTTTTTTTATACCTACCACTAAGGTGGCAAACAAGCATACGGCCCGCCTGATGGTAAGCGGTTACCATAGCCTATGGACACTTGCAACACCAGGGGTATCACTCGCGCGTTGCCGACCCAAAAAACCTCTTAGAGGTTTATGGAGGATTCACTGCGCCGACAGTTTGAGGGAATATTCCTTTTACTGCCAGCGCAGCGCCTCCTTAGAAGGAACTCTGGCGACCTTACTCACTGCAGGAACATAACACACAATAAAGTGTGTTATTTGGCTGCAGTTTTCTGTAAGGTGGAGGTACTTCCCCAGATGGGCTGCTCCAGATTTAAGCCATAAATGGATGTGCCCTACCTCTCTTAAACTCTCTTTCTACCTGTCCCTTTCCGTAAAACGAGTGTTAGTATAGATTTTGTAATATGGCGTATTGAGATACTACGTCAAAAGTTCACAACGTATACAATTAAAATGCTTATACCTTCCTTAAATTATAATTGAAGGAAAACGAGAAAGGGGAAGACCAAGACGAAGGTTTATAGAAAGAGTGAAGGAAAAAGTGGGCATCGAAGAGTATCAAGATTGCTAAGAGTTGAGCTGTTAATTATAGAGATAACTTTCTTGTTTTTTAACCAATTTTACTTCTGTTTTTGATGATTGGCTCAATATACAAGGTGGAAGGGACATCGACGCACAAACGTCGTGACAAGGTGTCACTCAAGGTCAAAAATAAAATGACCTAGGTTATTCATGTAGAAATTGATCGGTTATAATAGATATTGACTATTGATTTTTGAGCGCACAGTGTACTGCTAAAAACGCGATTATAATGCTCCACTGTGAATTTTATCGCACGCGGGATCCGAAATAAATGAAATAATGATTTTTTATTTAAATTTAATTTGGAAAAAAAAACTGCAGAAAAAAACGAAAACTTGATGAAAAAGGTTACGGAAAATTTCAACGTAGGGGGGTCCACGATCATGTACTGAACTCATGGTATTCGGATGTGCGTCGATGTCCCTTCCCCCGTGTATGTATGGTCAACTTTTTCATGAGGTCATCAAAATTATTTGTCATTTAGCCTATTATTTTTATGTTTTGTCTTAGTCTATACCTAATTGGAGCGACGGCGGTATATATATATAGGAACCTAAAAGAAAGGGACCTTATGGTGAGACTAGTCCGTCATATCACTTGATCTCACCTCTTGCTGTTATATCTCCCATCGAAGCCAATCACCACACCATTCTGCATCTGACTCTGATTGCAGACCTTCTTTAAGTACGAACATAGACCCTGGGAACAAAAGAAAATAGTTAAAACATTTTTATGACTAGGAAGAGCATTGATTGATTATTATTATTCTTAACATGATTCATATTACAAAAAGAAAAGCTATTGAAATTGAATTTGAGGGAATAACTCTTCAGGGAATTTTTAAGCATTTTAAGGATTTTTGAATTGTCATATTTCTTTTAGTTATTTTATTTTGGAAAACAGGAAACAATAGGGGCATGTATTAATTAGATCTACATTTTTAACCCCCGACGCAAAAACGACGGGGTGTTATAAGTTTGACGTGTCTGTGTGTGTGTGTGTGTCTGTGCGTGCGTGTGTGTGTGTGTCTGTCTGTGTGTGTGTGTGTGTGTGTGTGTGTGTGTGTGTGCATGTGTGAGACAGATTTTTTGGGAAAAAATCATTGCTCTAGAGGCATTATCCACGAAGAAAACAGAAGAATGCGTTTGTATGGAGAAAGGGCCACTAGAGTTCCCTTTTAAAAGCATGACAAGCAGTCAGGTTTATGAAAACAATTCAATTAAAAAAGATCATCAAAATGGTTCCGTTATTGCATTTATTATTATTAGTTATTGTTGAGACCAGGAGTATTGTCTCCACAATATCTAACAATAATAAATGCATGGGTACTAATCTAAAATCAGATTAAGATTAAATCTTTACAAATAGGTTACGTCATAATCTACATATATATGCACTTTAATCCAAACATCAATATTGCATTACACATTTAACCTTCTTTTATTATTGAAAAAATACCCAACCCGAAGTACAGTGGACTTAGTGGACACATCAACGGGTCAACGGTTAAATTAATAATGTTTTGTAGCAAAATATTTTAAATGCCTTGTCCGTAAATAATATTGTATTGTGTATTTAATTTAATTTAATTTTTAATTTATGTATGTAATGTCACCTATTTAATTTGGATGCTGTGGCCTCCTATAATTGAGGGAGTACATTTCTCTGTACCTGTGGTGATGGACAATATAAGATTTATGTATGTCTCTTGTTGGAGGTCCTTAAAATATAAAAAAAAAAAAAAAAATGTTCTCGATGGCTGTCAACCGGCAAAGGCTAGGGTGGTGGACAGTACCTAGGCTAATCCCTCTCATTCTGAAAGAAGACTCCAGCGCATCAGTGGGATAGCAAATGAATCGACGATGACATGACAGACACAAGGTGGGAACGGGTGGGGACATCGACGCACAAACGTCGTGACAAGGTTTGGCTCAAGGTCAAACATAAAATGACCTAGGTCATTCATGTAGAAAATGATCGGTTATTACAAATATTGACGCTTTTGAGCGCACAGTATATTGCTAAAAACGCGAATGTTATCGCGCCAGCGATCCGAAATAAATGAAATAATGATTTTTTGATTATAAATCTAATTTGGGTAGATAGAAATTATGTTTAAAAAACTGCAGAAAAAATTGAAAACTTGATGTAAAAAGTTACGGAAAATTTCAACGCACGGGGGTCCAGGATCATGTACTCAACTCATAGTATTCGGATGTGCGTCGATGTCCCTTCCACCTTGTATATAGATAGACATCGATATAATAAAATCTAACAACTTCGTCTTGATATAGACTGCGTTATACACGTCAAAATCTTGTACTTCTAATCTACACCTTTGTTTGTACAAAGGTGTAAAAAACTGCATGTATACCTAACTCCTTTGTTGACTGTACACAAAGGTGACCTATGACGTTCTATCGTACAAACCAATGCTTTTGCAATCTTTTTGTACGTTGACCGGATAGATTAGCGTCGAAAGAGTCATTAGTCTTCTGCGTGCGGATTTTATTATTAACCTAAAGAGGTATATTTGTTTGTATGTAAGTAGGTTTGTAGGAACTTGGTCTCTGGAACTACTGATTTGATTCTGTTTTTTTTTTACTAATAGGAAGTTACACTACTTATGACATCACTATCATCATCATCTTCATTCATGGTCTACGTATAGTTGACCATAAAATTTCTTTACCACCCTTTACTTTTAGAGTGAATGTCGTTTGCACATCACAAAACAACAAGGTCTATTTTTGCTTACAAGACCAAGTGACAGATTGATATTGAGCCTTAGTAAATTTAATTTTGACGGAAGTTTTTGTCAAAAGTGGTAAAGCAATTTTATGGTCGACTATACATGGTATAAATCAGTCCCTTGCCGCGATAAGTTTGTGTTTGTTTGGGCTAATCTCAGAAACTACTGTACAGATTTAGAAAGGCAGATATGCTATTTATGATGTATATTATTGTGATCACAAGCACGTTCACGACGGAAGCTAGTTATTGTATAACCTCATCACACTACGATTGTTTATCGTCATTTCATTGCCACTTGAAAACAATAACAACTAGGAATAGGAATTAAAAACAATATTTAAAATAACAATTAAAAACATTATTCAAAATAACACAATTAAAAACATTATTTTAAATACTGCTTGTAATGTGTATTATCTGCTTATGGAAGGTCAAGTGCAGAACCCAAGTTCAACTCTCAAAGATTATTTGTTATCTGATGAAAACACCTCCCGTGGTTTCAGTGTAAAACTATTTATAAATATCGTTCGTATGCATGTTTATTAATTGTGGTATTTTAAACATAGGCGGTACAGTCAGCGTCGAATATATCGGGATAAAAATACTGCTCATTTATCCAAAATACTAAAGAAATTTAACTGTAACTCATTGGGAATTTGGGATTTAATTCATTGCATCATACATGGGCTTCATTCAATCAGAACCCTGTAAATATAGAGGTCTGACTCTAGTCATACAGGTCATCCTAGTTCTGTGCCTGTGCTACATTGATGTACATGTACTTTGAAGGGTTAAAAAATGCTGTTACAATGATAGTGTTTTTAATAAGTTATCCCCCGTAGGATTTTCTCTTGTATAGTGAGTGCATTTACAAACAGACACTTTGACACAATCAAGCACAAACCCAGAACAGCTACTTGTAGGTCAAGGATACAGGCAGATACTAGTACGTAGTAGTTACTCAAGCAATACAAGTACATTATAGTGTCCAGATGAGGTCGGTGGTCCAACATTTAGGTAAAACAAATATTCGTTCGTGGGTAATAGAACCAAGTCTTCTAGGACTTGGTTCTATTACCCACGAACGAATATTTGTTATTATGACTTATGACGCAGAAGCCGATCACTGGTGGAGCATTTTGAAACACTTTCTAGTTGATTTATTTATTTATTGGTATACCAACAGCTATACATATTTAGATTGTGTTGAAAGAAATACAGTGATAAAGGTGCTTATATGTATGCCCATTACAGGTACACTCAGCATTCACATAAAAAGTAACACGTCACACATGTTATAGTATTAAATAGGTACTAAAGGTAAAAGTAAAAAGTAAAGATACAAAAATACAAAGCAGATAAAAGTAAGAAACAATGTTGTGTAAAATAGGACTTGAAATACATAATATTTAGACAATTTAGAAAATTAAAAAGTAACAGATATCTAATTTGCACTGCCGTCATGTTTCCGTACCTCTGATATAGATTTCCTTTTCAGTTGTTTTTTTCTAGTTGTTCAGATAATTTTGTACGCCCAGATATATCGGATTCTGACAGTACCTATGTAATCTATATTTAGCACCACTGAGTAACGACCTGGCCTTTAGAACAGACGAGAAACCCCGAGGCTTCCTGTTGCTTGTTGACGACAACAAAACTGGGGCAATCTTAACGACATGGAATGCATAGGTACAACATACTATCTGTGTTTGCTCCGCCTGTGTTGGTCGAGTTTGTATCAATCGTTTGAGAATTTCTAATTTGAGAAAAATCACGCCATTTTGGCACACTATTATCTGTTTCATAATGATTTCATAGTAAAAACTGTCTGTTTCTGTCTGTTCTGTTTCATAGAAAAATTCTTTCATTGTTAGATAGCCCATTTATCGGGGAAGGCTATAGACAATATACCATTACGCTACGACTAATAGAAGCTACTCCGCTTGAAAAATGTTGCAAAAACGGGGGAAACATTTATAAGACCACGCGGGCGAAGCCGCTGCCGGGAAATTAGTTTTAAATAAGAAAATATAGAGTCACACTGCTTGTAGGGTCAAGCAGAGGTCTGCTACAGTACCCACAGTTCACTATTTTTAGGTCCCATGTAATAACGTCTAAGAATACATAATGCTCAATATTTCGGCTGCCGCAACCCGGTTATAGCAGCCAGGTAGGTTTTTAAATGGTAATATTTTTTGACGCCATTCAACTGACATTCGCATTAATTGCTGTGTCTTCCTGCTATGCTGCTAAGTTACCACTTTTACTAATTGGTAATTAGGAATATGACCACTGTACTGCTATGTCATAGGTTTCAAATTCGAATCCAATAGGCACGCACTTATGACTTTTCGTAATCATGTGCTTATTAATAATTCAATTATCACTCGCTTACAACGGTAAAGGAAAGAGGAAACCTGCATGCCTGAGAGATCTTCTCGATGGCTTGTGAAGTCTGCAAACACGCAGTAGGCCAGCGTGGTGGACACTGGATATAGCCTAACCCGTAACCCCTCTCATACGGGTAGGACACCGTGCCCAGCAGTGGGACAGTTAACTGTTAAGCGTTGTTGATGAATTAATCTCGGACCCAGATAAAAATTACTAGCGTGACTTCGTTCCCGTAAAAGTTGAATTTTCCCCCCGTTTTTGCAACATTTATCATTGATACACAGCTCCTATTGGTCGTAGCGTGATGATATATAGCCTATAGCCTGCCTCGATAAATGGACTATCTAACATTGAAAGCATTTTTCAAATCGGACCAGTAGTTCCTGAGATTAGCGCGTTTAAACAAACTCCTCAACTTTATAATATTAGTAAAGAAGTACAGATCTTCCTCCTAGCCTTTTACCCAAGCATGTTGGGGTCGGCTTCCAGTCTAACCAGATGCGGCTGAATATCAGTATTTTACACGGAGCGACTGCCATCAGACCTCCGCAACACAATTTCTAGGCAATACGGATATTCGAAGGAAAGACTGGTTGTCAAGCTTTTTAGGCTTCTGACTACCACTGACGATTGTCATAGGTTTTCGTATGACAACCGGGACCGACGGCTTTACGTGCTCTCCGAGGCACGGAGGGGTCTCGATATGTTAAGAATGATCACCCATCCACAGACTGACCGCGGCAAGTGTAGCTTAACCTTGCAGATCGGTTGATCAGCAGAGTTAACACTTGCCCACGAGCCCCTCTCTCCCCAACTCCCTCTAGTAAAGAAGTACAGATGAAGAGCGGAAAAACGGAAGCCAAATTCACATAGAGAATCGATCCAGCAGATTTACAACTATGTTACAAAGGCTACTGTGTAATACTTTCTAGAAAACAGTGCACAATCGATATAACTCACCTACTCAAGTGTCACAGATAACAAGCGCAAGATTGTGCAACACAGTGCAAATCAACATTGCTGTATGAATGCCGTGTTTATCATACAGTAACGCCATATTCCGCAAGCTATGGGCACATGACTGATATGTGAGTATAATAGAGAGGGTTAAACGGGCATAAAGTTTTTTTTCATATTCAACCTTTGCAGTTTGTTGTATATCATCAGGATTTTTTACAGTACAGTTCTCGCCAAACTTATTGTCCGGGTTGAAGTTGGCACGAGCTAACTTTTTAAAAATATTGGATTAAAATGATTTCTAACGACAACCTACGACTTGAGCTTTGGTTTTTATTTATAACAATCCTATATTTTTGTTTCTCCGATTTTTGCGGCGGGGTTAAAGTTATCTAGCTCGTGCAAACTTCAACTCGGACAATAAGTTTGGCGAAAACTGTAGGTGGACTTGTTAACTTTGTGCTTGTATTCCTCAAAGCTAGAGGTCTCTAGCCTATTGCCAAGCGGGAACAAATCCGAGCTGCTACTGATAATTTCCCAATAACCCTGCTCGACCTGGGAATCAAACCCAGAACCTCGAGCATCGCAGTCGTGTTTAGGACCACAAGGCTAACGAGTGTAAACTAGAATCTGTAATATGGTTTATTATTAACTAATGCTAATAGCCAACCTGAGCAGTCTGCAGGACAACAACGTCATTCATGGCCTTATAGCCCGCGGCCATGCGCCCGCGCAGACCAGCTGTGCCGAATTGGAGCCGTTGCAGCATACAGCCCCGCAGTTTGTCCCATCGCGCATTGGAGATGTCGTCGAGAACTTCATTGCGGGTCACCGGGTTCTGTACAGAGTATAATAATATTGTGTGTAATAAGCTCATAAATAGTTACTGACGAAGCAAACGAAGAGCAACTTGCAGAAATATCAATATCAATAGCAACTAGGAGATTCGCGACGCCGAGCGCCAGTAACCCAAGAAGGGATCCACCAAAATGGGGAACTGGGCGAAATAATCCTAACAAGAGGACTGATCGCCCGCCTGGTGCCTGCAGGCGTCCCCGAAGATAAATAGAAATAGAAGCTCATAAATACATATTTAATGTACAAATATAAGAAAATATAAAAAGCAACGATAGCCTACGGGTATGACCACTGGACTGCCAAGTCAAAGGTCTCGAGTTCGAATCCAAGGCACCGCCTTCTGACTTTTCGAATTCATGTGCGTAATAATCACTCGCTTTAACAATGAAGGAAAACATCGTGAGGAAACCTACATGCCTGAAAGATATTCTCAACGGCATGTAAAGTCTGCCAACCCGTATGAGGCCAGTATGGTGGACTATGGCCTAATCCCTCTCATACTGAGAGGAGACCCGTGCCCAGCAGTGGGCCAATTAATGGGTTGATGATGGTGTGAAGTCTGGCAACCTGCTCTTAACCATAGTAGTGGACTAATAGCCTAACCCCTCTGATTCTGAGAGGACATATATGCCCAGTTAATGGGTCAGTGATAATAAAAAAATGTGGGTATACTTAATAGGTAAAATAAATAGTAATGGAAAGACTAATATAATGACAATGTCAAATCTAAACCAGTGGTCCACGGACCAATAGTAGTTCCTGGAAGCATTTGAAGTGGTCTGCAAAGACATACTAAATATTACTATATAACAACCCTATATTTATTTCTATTTATTGTATAATGTCTCCAAACATTTGGTGGTTCATGGTAAGTGATTTTTTTTTACAAATAGGCCCCTTATCGCTAAAATGTTAAGAGCCACTGATCTAAATGTACTGATAATGTTTATTTTAATGCCTAAAATTACCAAAAAAGTACCTACCTGTTGTAAATGAGGTAATTAACATTGAATGACTGTGGAAACATTAAATAATTAAAGGTCTATGCAATGATTAATTGTTTATGGGTTAACTGGACTGGTGAATGTTACTGATCCCATGGCCATGACCTAAACAGATGAAGGCAAATGTGGTTTATAACTGGTACATGTCCATCAGAGATCCATGAGGATTTTCTGGATAAAAAAAGACTGGACTGTGAAGACAGAATACCAATATTGGTGTAAGTATTCATATTTTAAAGTTTTTATTTTTATTAATGCATATAATAAATGAAATAAGAGTCACAAAAGTGTGGATTAGGACCTGGCGTGTGCCAGGCTCTAGTAATCCATAAGTAAGTCCCTGGCACAAGACTTGCCAGTGTCTACCCCTAGATCCACAATTAAAAAAAAAACATTAGAAGTAAAGTTTATAACATAGAGTAGTAATTTGAATGATATGTATTTAATAACTTGTGAAATAAATTAATTTCATTTATTAAAAAAATTATTGCACTTATGCATCTTGCCACCAATTTCTGTAAATTTAAAAAAAGAAAATATGCCAAAATTATAATAAATGGCAGCAGTCTCCAGTACTCTGCCTAGCCCTGTGGGGTGAAGGTGTGTGTCTGTATATTTATTAAGAAAAAATCAGCACTGGTCACATCATTTAGACTTATTATTTTCCTTGAAACCAATAACACATTACAAAGAAGTATTGTTAATCTACATATATAAATACTTTTTGGTGCTAACTACTAAGCTATTTTTTTCTTTAAAGTACCATCAAATAAGGCCAGTGATCTTAGAGGTTCTAGTAAAAAATGTAGTTTAAGTATGAACACTTGGCTGTATCTTATGGCCTGCTCAATATCAATCAAACTGAGGTTCAAATAAACTAGACAAGTCAAGGTCGTGCTATCCTAGTAGTTTATAAATTTTCCACTATTTAAGTAGGATATGTAGGTAGTATTTTAGCACATACCTTGTCACGTTTCAGCCAAGTATTTACAACTGCATCTAATTTCACATCTCCACTGTCACAGACAGACATTTTATTCAAAATTATTTATCTAAAGTAAGTATAATTTTATGTTACAACAGTATCCGCACTGAACTCCTAGGAATGACCGAAGGAAACAATGAAATCCAGTAGTTATTCCAAGAATTGAATCGGCAGTAAATTGATGCTACCGATCGCGCGCCGGCTTCCTTACTACACACAGAATTTACTGATTTCATGTGCAAAGTTGCAAACTAGCGAATACCGATTTTACGAATTCTGCCTCGGCCGCGAATTATTCAGAATTTATCATAGTATTGATTTTTAACAGTAAAATAAGCTTTATGTCAGAGACATACGGTATAGTATCAATAAATTGTAAATTGCAGGAGTGTCATCTGTCAGGTCAGCTGACATTGACAGCTGCTTCGGTCGGTTACACGCAAGATAATTAAATTAAACTGTTGCTAATGCATTTTTTGTGAAAATATAAAAAAACTGTTATTACATACGAAAAAAATATTTTTTATAAACTAGAACAAAGGAATAGTAGTAATTATTATAGTCGAAAACGCCTTTCCAAAAATATTAGCAAAGTTACATTTAAACTTCTGAACAGTAAATAAATGTTAGGAGTTGTACTTACTCGTATAATATGAAGGTAAGGAAGGTTAGAAGGGGCGAGTCGGCTGTTCTAAAGTTCTTAATCATAATATAGTTGTGTGTGGTTATGTTAAAATAACCTACTAGTCTATACTGATAGATTTTATTTTCGTATAATAAATAGACAAGGCACGACTAACACGATTCATTCATTAGTAATTATTGACAAGGGAGAAAGATATTTTCATCCCTCCATCTCGGAAAGAGTATTTTTACTCTTCGATATCTGAGTGCAAAAGTCGTTTTTATCCTCTAGAGAGATAAAGGAAATTGAATTTAGAATATCGTGTTTTTACCACCATGGCGCCGAATTTATCATACAACTTTTTTTAAATTTGTTAAAAACTCAGACTATGAACCTTCCCTAGGTTCTTGAGTTTTTAACAAAAACGCAATAAAGTATCGATGTAAATGTCGTATATCTTAAAAACCAAATTATAAAACAGCAAATCAAGTCGACCAAAAACAAAAAAATACATTAAATATAATTTGTTATAAAGATGTATAAAAAAATATTACTTTTTGGGATTTTATAATCTTAAAATTTATAAATGTTTATTGGTCTGTAAAAAATATTGATTTTTATACCTTTTCGATACTTTGAATTTTATATCGATCCATCGATATATCGAAATATTAAATATCGCTCAATAATTTCGATACATTAAAAAAAATTTTTTTTGTCATTTCCTCGCTGAGGTGGTATGAAAAGTTACGTGTTGCACTCGAGTGCAAAGATTTTTCACCTTGTGCTCTTTTAATTCCCTCGCTGACGCTCAGGATTCTAAATTTTAGAATCCTTCGCTTGCTCAGTCATCAAAATTGAGCACGCGGTTAAAAAGTAACTTTGCACTCTTGTATAACAAATAACTATTTCATCCCACCATCTCGGAAAGTGTATTTTTACTCTTCGATATCTGAGTGCAAAAGTCGTTTTTATCCTCTAGAGAGACAAAGTAAATTGAATTTAGAACATCGTGCTTTTACCCCCCTGGCGCCGAATTTATCATACAACTTTTTTTTAATTTGTTAAAAACTTAGACTTGGAACCTTCCCTAGGTTCCGAGTCTAAACGCAACAAAGTATCGATATAATGTCGAATCGATATTTTTTGAAAATATCAATATCGATACTGATATTTTTATTTAAAAATATCGATATATGTAGGCGATATATCTTAAAAACCAAATTATAAAACAACAAATCAAGTCGACCAAAAACAAAAAATACATTTGTTAAAAAGATGTTAGTATAAAAAAGTATTCCTTTTTGGGATTTTATAATCTTAAAACTTATAAATGTTTATTGGTCTGTAAAAAATATAGATTTTTATACCTTTTCGATACTTTGAATTTTATATCGATGCATCGATATATCGAATTATTAAATATCACTCAAAAATATCGATACATTTAAAAAATGATATCTAACTGTACTTTTTTAAGTCACTAACACCAACATTACAATACCTAACAAAAATATTACACTCAAGTAATTGTAGCAACGTTACTTTCAATTTCTCTTAATTATACCTAGTATTATTTGTTATAATTTAAAGAATAGGTATTCTGTAAAACTTACCTATCATATAGTATTTAATACCTAAACTGAAAAGTATCTTGTGGTTGTAAATGTTTTTATGTTTTTAGTCATTCCTCGCTGAGGTGGAATGAAAAGTTACGTGTTGCACTCGAGTGCAAAGATTTTTCACCTTTTGCTCTTTTAATTCCCTCGCTGACGCTCAGGATTCTAATTTTTGAATCACTCGCTCCGCTCGTGATTCAATTTTAGAATCCTTCGCTTGCTCGGTCATCAAAATTGAGCACGCGGTTAAAAAGCAACTTTGCACTCTTGTATAACAAATAACTATTGTCTCACTTTTTTACCCTGTGTCGTAGAGGACTTCATAAAACTTATCTACATTAAACGGTCAAAAACGGAGTGAATATTATGAATCGTATACACGCAGGCGCAGCTTCAAACCTTGCTGACTGCGTACATTACAGATATGGGTTGTATAGGCATTAGGCGTTTCGTAAAATGAGAGGTCAGTCTGTACAAACTGAATGTATGGCATGTGTGCAGTGTAGTAGCTGCAGCGGTAGGTACGCAAAACAAACGACAACGCACCAATGGTAGGCGTTCCTCGCGTTGCCGCTTAATTATCATCAGGCGGCCCGTATGCTTATCTGTCATCTTGAATACAATAATAAAAAAATGTGATTATTACAGTTCTCGTCAAACTTATTGTCCGGGTTGAAGTTGGCACGATCTAACTTTAAGCCGGTCGTAAAAATCGAAGATATAAAAATATTGGATTAGAATGATTTAAAACGACAGCCCACGAATTGAGCTTTCGTTGATTCTAATATTTTTCTTTCTCCGATTTTTACAGCCGGGTTAAAGTTAGCTCGTGCCATCTTCAACCCGGACAATAAGTTTGGCGAGAACTGTACCACAAGCCTCTCATGCTTTATTTTCTATAACATACCATCACGTGTCTATTCCCCAAAGGTTTAGGCAGTGTTGTAGTAACGTACGTACCTACAGTTCACCGGTATGTTTAGATTGCCTATCCTGTGGCTTAGGCTGTGGTTTAGGTCCTATGTAGGTAATAAGGGGCGAGCCTATTTCCATCAACCGTACAAATCCAGATTCCGAGGTGTAGGTATACTGGGAATTTCATAGAAAAACCAACAACGCTTTGCTCGTCCCGGAAATATAGCGTAGCAGTCCTATTTGGGACCTTTAGAGTTGACTAGAACAACAGAGCAGTCAATTTTCTACATCTCAATATTAATCTTCATCTCACAACTTTTTCGAACTCACTTCTTGTCGTTGCCACATCGAGAAATTCAAGTAATCTGTCACTTCGTAAAGAACTGTAGAGCGACTAGCCAAAACATGAAGACTAGTTTCAGTGACAGCAAACAGTAAGTGCCAAGCATGTAAATTGTGATGATTGATTCGAAAACATGTCAACAGTTATAAATAACTAAGATTAGTAGTAATTATCGAGTTGTAATTTATACTAATATCATAAAAAGAAAAGATTTCTATTTCTGTGTGTTTGTAATAATAGAAAACTCGATTTCAAAAATTCTTTCCGATTAGAAAGTTACATCTTTCCTGAGTCACTTATGCTATAATTTATTATAAGACTACGGGGGTGAAAGCTAGTTATCTATGCAGGCAATCAATTTCTATTAACCGAAGTTAATTTTGGGATAACTCAGTTTTCTGCACGTCTCTAAGGGAAATTTTAAAGTCTAGAAAATCTTCATTAGGTTAATTCAATTTCCCACCCACATAATCAAAACAGAACGATTTACCTATTTACTTTTTTTATCATAGATAGGCTTGCGCTTGACCACAATTCGTATGATGTTACGCAACGATGTGGCCTACGATGGAGCGCGCTTGCCTAGAAGAAACCGATTCACTCGTCTTGAAGACACCGAAATTAAAGGGTAATAAGGATTCCGGCAGTGAGTTCCACAGTAGAGCAGTTCGCACTTTAGATGTGGAGGCAAAACGTTTAGTGCCGTAGCCCTGCTTGGCCGATAGTAGAACGGGGATGGGGGAACTATGTCATGTAGTTCCGATGCACACTCTCCGAAATGTAACCGGTAAAAAACCGATAGACATGCAACTTTGTGCCGATGCTCAAGGCTTTTCAGTTTTTTCTTAGTTATTTACGTATGTAGGTTAGAAGTATTGGCAGAAAGGCAAGCGGAAATAAGTACTTCTAGGTATTAAATTTAAGAGCTTACAGGCCTGAAAGATTGGTCTTTGAATCTTCGACATAAATCTTATAATTTCCGTATCTATTCGGTACTCTATTCTCTACCTACTATATCTTTATATACCAAGATATACCATATACCTACAATAGATATTATTATACCATACTTCTAATGTCGTCAAATCCGATGTCCTTCTCGCGTATCAAAACTAAATCCTTAACCCATATTCTGTGCACGTCACCGCCGCAGTTTATTAGGAAACTGTTAGGGCAATCAATGGGCAATCATAAAAATTGTAATTGCCTGCGGAACCGTCCACTCCATGTCCTGGCCCCGAGGGGGGAAGCTTCCTTCTTGACTGAACGGTTTATGTGCGACCGTTCATTAAATCAGGGCTTTTTGTAGCTGACTATTTCCACAGTGCTATTTCCATAACTGAGAGTAGTAAGTATCTAAGTCTTAAAGCAAAGCAAGATAAAACTTTCTATTCAAATTATTAGGGGGATCATTTGTGCCTAAATTGTATCTACATTTGTATCAAATGTCTACAGCACCTGTTGTATCAATCAGCAGTTCGCAGATGCAAAAGATACAGACCGATAATTCTTCTCGCAGAAGAATTCAGACGACAGGCACACTGATAACATGTAGCCGTAGGTGCTAAAACTAATAAAACGGGATGGTCCCATAAGAATAATAGCTAAGTACAGTAAAAGGTAAATTTTCTGAACTTCGCTAAATCCGTTTTGATTTAGAATGGCATAAGTTTAATTTAAGAGCACAAAAGACTTAGATTTATTGGGGCCGGTTTCCATTGTTTAATTTGTCTGCCGGTTAGCGGCCATCTATCCAGAACTGGTGAAACAGCCCCTAACGCTAAGCGTAAACTTACGCTTCCGTATGTCAAATCGTAATACAAAGAACTACGGACGGTTACTTTACGCTTAG
The DNA here is from genome assembly GCA_946251955.1 of Acronicta psi. Taxonomy (NCBI): domain Eukaryota; kingdom Metazoa; phylum Arthropoda; class Insecta; order Lepidoptera; family Noctuidae; genus Acronicta; species Acronicta psi. The sequence continues at coordinate 12,818,507 of OX276475.1, read as the reverse complement.
CGGTGTCTCTGCATATTAGCCATGTTCTTAAAAGTTGTCGATTACTCTGATTGACTTGCGTGATGTGTGATAAGGCTTAGCAGTTGTCAATAGTTCAGCCGTAGCCATAGCCAATAAATACGGCCTAGCAATCCAGGGCCATACCGCTGAACCATTACTGAACTATGCAATATACATCGGTCATAAATAATTCGTACACTTGAATCTGTGTATAAATAAATACAGATAAACTAGGGCGGCTTGCGTATTGGCAGTATTGGCACTCGATCGGGCGAATTTCGTTAGTTTGGGCGCGATACTGAACGACGCGAAGAAGTTTCTTATAGTTGCGGTAAAAAATTGCTGAACATTTTGTGGTTTGAGTGTCAGTTTTTGTGATGGGTGCGGATGATCCAAATGCTTTGGCTACCGTGGAATTTGAAGTCTTCGGACAGGTTCAAGGTCTGTGAATCTGAAGCAGGCTAATAGAATAGAATAATTAACCCTACCTAATGTACTACAACTACTAAAGATCCACATGGATTTTGGGAAAAATTGATCAAAGATGCTCATTTTAAAATGTGACACAGAGTTGAGTTACTTTACGAAATACAAAAAGTTTATCAATCGTGCCTCTAGACCAACCTACGTATAGGTAGATATGTACTAGACTAGGTAATGTAGTAGTAGATAATCAGATGTCAAATAATTCAGTTGGTTTTCGGTCCATTACAGGTGAAACCTCGAACGGCAAAGAAACATACATACCATCACGCCTGTATTCCCCGAAGGGGTAGGCAGAGGCGTACTAATGTACACCCACATTTCGCCGGTATGTTTTAGGTCCCATGTAATAGGGGGCGAGCCTATTGCCATCAACCGGGCACAAATCCAGACTCCGAGCTGTTATTGGGAATTTCACAGAAAACCCAACAACACTTTGCTCGACCCGGGAATCGAACCCAGGACCTCCAGCGTAGCAGTCGCGCTTGGGACACAAAGAAACATACTTACTCGCTAAAATCCTTTTTTTCAGTTGAGTTCATTTAGACTGTAAATCACAACATGATTGGGAAAACTTTAGGCTAGTTTAACTCATCAGAATTTTAATAAATATAAGATTTAACACCAACCAGTATATCGTGAGCTGATCTTAAGAAAGAGCTAATCAGTCAACCGGTTATAATTAGACTAGACGCATATAGGTCGATGTCACTGGGCTATTTGGACGTGACATCGGCCACAACAAACATGCGAAATGCCTGTCAACGTATGTAGAGACATAATTACCTGAAGGAGTTCAGTGCCTCGACCATGAGTTTTTCTCACTAGACTCGCTAGCGACGCCGTAAAATATTTGTATGGAAAACCCTCGCAGTGCCTCTAGCGGTTTCGTAAGGAACTTAAATCTGCTATGAGTTACAGCGTTTCGATGCTTAAAAACCTATCGAAGGCCATTCGATAGAACTCATGGTTGAGGTACTGGTAGTTTGTAGAGTTTTTATTAACTTGGTATAAGATGTAGCGCACGTTAGGAGCCGCCAAGAGTTGTTTCTAAATTTCTTCTTCTTCTTCTTTTATAAAAAAAAAATCTAAAAGTTTTGAACGAAGGCTTTTTGGTAGAACTCCTCTGCAGAGGTTCGTCTGGGGTAGCACTGCACTGCCAAATATTCTGTCACTAAGCACTGTAGTACTAACATTCCTTAGTTTACTGTGTTCCAATTCGAAGAGTACCAAGTAATCCCGTGCGCTATGACATGTTCTTCATCAAACGAGGCCTAAAAAGAGCTGTACCATATACAGTAGGCGGTGGCTCAGCTTTGCCTCCAACGTTGCTGATGTCCATGGGCGGCGACCTGCCACTGTAGGGATTTAAAAATAAAATTGAGACTTAACTAAGGTCCCAAGATGACAGCGTCATAGAGGAGATCCATTTCTTATTTTAGGCACGCACCTATGATTTACTTGGGTACCTAAACGAAGATGGGAAACATTGGGAGGAAACTATGACAAGACGATGACGACGGATAAAGTCTGCTAACCTGCACTAGGCCAGCGTAGTGCTTAACCAACTTTCATTCTAAGAAGAGTGCTCAGTACATCCTCCTTGAGTCGTTCTCCTCACTACTGAGGGTCGCGATCGCCATGCAAAACTTTCTGGACTATTCTGCGCCACTTCTCTCTACTCAGTACATAGTGGGACAGTAACTAACCTAACCTAAGTTGTGAAAAAATATGTAATTCGATATTTTGTGGCGGCGGCCATCTTGGACCGATTTTTATCAAACATAGCTAAGAACACTCCCGACTAATTCACCTTTCAAATAAAAAAATCAAAATTAAAATCGGTTCATCCGTTCGGGAGCTACGATGCCACAGACAGACACACACACACACATACACACACACACACACACACACACACACACACACACACACACACACACACAGACACACACACACAGACACGTCAAACTTATAACACCCCGTCGTTTTTGCGTCGGGGGTTAAAAAGGCCGATGATTGTCACGTTGACTTGTTTCACCAGGTTGCTACTTCACAAAGTACTGCAAGGAACTGGCTGAGCAGCTCGGCGTCGGCGGCTGGGTGAAGAACTCTAAGAAAGGCACCATCGTCGGCAAGATACAGGGCACTAAGGCACAGTTAGACCACATGTAAGTCATTATAAAATACTAGCTTCCCGCCAGCGGCTTCGCCCGCGTGGTCTTTTGACTTTTCCCCCCGTTTTTGCAACATTTTTCATTACTACTTCGCTCTTATTAGTCCTAGCGGGATTGTATATAGCATATAGCCTTCCCCGATAAATGGGCTATTTAACACTGAAAGAATTTTTCAAATCGGTCAAGTAGTTTCGGAGCCTATTTAATACAAACAAACTATCAAATCTTTCCTCTTTATAACATCGCACCTCTAGAATTACATTGACGTAAGTGCAAATAGTATGAAACCGAGAAAATTTAATTTACAACTTTTTGATTCCTTTTTTAAAAATATTTTTATTTCTATCAACAACATACATATAAACATAATATTATCTAATTCCTGATTATATTTACTTTAAGATAAATACATTTATATTCCTGTGGTATTTCTTTCGATAGTTTATCAACTTAGAGGGTATGTTAGATTAAAAAGTCAGTTTCAAGATTTGTGCATTTGCGATTATATTTACTTTAAGATAAATACATTTATATTCCTGTGGTATTTCTTTCGATAGTTTATCAACTTAGAGGGTATGTTAAATTAAAAAGTCAGTTTCAAGATTTTTGCATTTGCGTCATTGTAATTCTAGAGGTCCGACATTAGTACTTATAGACCAACTTTCCGCCAGCGGCTTTGCTCGCGTGGTCTGTTTCAACCCCTTACAAACCTTTTTTCGCAATAAAAAGTAGCCTATGTCCTTTCTTAGGCTCTAGACTATCTCTGTACCAAATTTCATTTAAATCGGTTCAGTAGTTTTGGCGTGAAAACGCGACAGACAGATAGACAGAGTCACTTTCGCATTTTTGGCATTCGTCTTTATTTATCACGGGTGAAGGCTTCATTATTGTCGAGAAAGACTTTTAGGCTTATTTGTCAATCTACTTGGTCTTTGCTTTGATAAGAACTTTAATTAATTAAGTTTCCGTTAAATTACTACGCAGATCTAGAAAATTCTAGAATAATTATTGACAACTAAGGAATTTGTAGTATTTAGATAAAGTAGTTTATCGAGTTTTATATACCTATTTACTCTATGTAGATATTCACTAAACATCATTTTCATTGATTGCAGTAGGGTAATGTTTACCTACTTATTTGTACTCGTAATTATCAAAATTGTTTGAATAGGATCCAAATGGTGATAGTGAATGCTTGTTTATGTTTGTTCCCAATAGGATGTTACATGTCAATACCAAATAAATAATTGACGACGTCTGTGGTCTAGTGGTTCGAGTAAGTACCGGACTGCTGATCACGAGGTCGTGGGTCCGATTCCCACAGGACACAAACATTTATTGTGATGAACTTAAGTGTTTGTGTTTGTCTGGGTGTTTTCTATGTATTATAAGTATGTATTTACAAAAAAACAGTATATAAGTATTATATTATACCCATAGTCATACAAACTTTCCGATACCGCTGCACACTACAATGCCAAATGTCAAACTTGTCAAAATTACATTTGTACACGTGCAAATGCAAATGTGTGCGTGAGAGTTCGTAGGGTTTGTTGGCAGTCAGTCCGGCAAGAACACCGGCAGAATGCGGGGGACCTGAGGTATCTGACGTTAGGGAGGCGCGAAGAGTGGCCATTCTGTTGTTATTTATTCTGTGTTTACGGTTTTCTCTCTTTTCTATTCTCAGGATAGACTGGCTGAGTACCACAGGGTCTCCAGGGTGTAAGATAGAGAAATGTGACCTTACCAACTGGGAATATGTCGCCAGACTCGCGTACACCGACTTCACTGTGCGATTTTAGTTGTAATATTTTTATTAAGTATTAATGTAATTATAATTGTATTTTCTACAATAAATGTAAATATGTGACAATTTGGTTATTTGACGACGTCTGCGGTCTAGTGGTTCGAGTACCGGACTGCTGATCACGAGGTCATGGGTTCTATTCTCACAGGACACAAATATTTATGTGTTGAATATAAATGTTTGTGTTTGTCTGGGTGTTGCCTATGTATTATCAGTATGTATTTACAAAAAAAAGTATATAGGTATTATATCCATTGTCTAGTAAGTACCCAAAGTATAAGCGCTGCTTAATTTGGGACCAGATCATGCTGTGTAAAATGTCCCAGGATATAAAAAAAAACGAAGAGCCTGTTTCACCGCTTCTGAAAAGCCTCTAACCGTCGGAAAAATTAAAAATAAATAAATAAATGTTGTATGAAATTAACTGCCAAATAATTTTACGGGCACCGTGAAAAGCCCCAATCAAACCATGGATAATTGTATGAGGTAAAGGTAAGTGTGGTACGACTCCATCGGTACGACTGATGGTACCCACACGAGTTAGGCCGACTCCGATGATGTCGGACGATTTTCTACAGAAAATGTAAGCAACGCGGCTTCAGCGGCCGCAGTACGCATTTTTTTTTCCAATTGACTTAGGTAATTATGGCGATGCGATGATAATGTCTGTTAATATCGTACAGGTATATTTTGAACAGTAGTAGGTGATAGCCTAGGGGTATGACCACTGGACTGCCAAGTCAATGATCTCGAGTTAGAATCCAAGGCACGCACCTCTGACTTTTCGAAATCATGTGCGTAATTATCACTCGCTTTAACGGTGAAGGAAAACATCCTGAGAAAACCTGCATGCCTGAGAGATTTTCTCGACGGCATGTGAAGTCTGCCAACCCACATTAGGCTAGCGTGGTGGACTATAGCCTAATCCCTCTCATACTGAGAGGAGACCCGTGCCCAGCAGTGGGGCAGTATAAGGGTTGATTATTATTATTATAGTAGGTAATAGACTATTCCATCATCATCGTCATCATCAGCCCGAAGCTGTCCACTGCTGGACCAAGGCCTCTTCATGCATCTTCCATTCGTGCTCTGGGCTACTCGCGACCATTTCTTTCCCGCTACCTTTACTATGTCGTCGCACCATCTGGCCGGGGGTCTACCGACATTTCTACTACCTATAGACTGCAAAATATACCAGTGCAAATCCCGGAGTAAGTTGCTATCTAATTACTCCAGGATTTGCAGATACACTGGCCTCAGATAGCTATGAACAAAGATCAGTGCTGAAGATGAGGGATGCATAACTCAGCAGAGGGATCAAATTGGTTTTAAAAAATACTTTAGAGAACTTACATAGACACATTTCCAGACACAAACCGTCTGATATTATGCGTGTGAGCATGTCTCCAGATAAAGCGGTTGTATCGTAAATAATATCAATAATACAATATTTACTACTTAAATCACGTCGCGGTAGGTAGACAGTACTAATAACAGTTGATACGACTGTTTGTCCGTGGAAATACACCGGTGTATTTGGGTCTCACTAATTTGGAATATTTTGATTATGCATTATTGTACTCTTTGTGAGTACAATAGTGCTTGTGAAGTACACATAGCCAAGTGTTTATTGGGTTTTTCTATAAAGTTCTCAGGATTTCGAAATTGGGCAGGGTCGCTCCCTATTATCTGAGACCTAAACACACCGGTTTCCAGACAAAGACAGGCTTTTGTCCAGAAATTTACTGCAATAGCCTGATAAATTGATTTAATTTTTTCATTGACTTTTATAACATAGTATCTTTTGACAAAATATCTTTTAAAAAATGCTGGGTCACCCTTTTGGTCACATTTTGCGTGGTAAGGGTACAGGGAGTAAGAAAGAAGCCAGGAAAGAAGAAGGAGTTTCTCTGCAATAAATGCTTTGAAAGTGCATAAGATGAAGATTAGATTAGAAGAGTTAGGACCTGTATCACCACCGTCATAGCAAATTCACGTATTACTTCGCAGATAATGTCATCCAAATTTTGTTCCACTTTAAAATTATCCGGCGCAGCAGCTGTTCAGATGTGAATGTGTGTGTGAATATATTTTTTAAGCAATTCTTACTATTTAAGTAAGAAAACCCAGTAGCAAAACAAAGCAGTTATTCGGATCTTGTAATAAAACATGTAACCTATGCGATAAGATATCACCATTGTCGTCTCAATGAATCTGCGAGCATAGCACCAACTGGAATCAATTTCAACCTTACACCTTTCGCAATATGGTACATTACAATTGCAGGGTTGTGTATGCAAGGTATTATAAGGGCGAGGACCTCTGGTTTTCTTCCAAAGGATAATAATAGACCGTCGGGAAGTATTTTTGTTTTCGCCGACCGTAGTCACATTATTAATTTATTACGAATAATTATGATATAGTTTGCATGTTCTTGCATTCAATTCAATAAAGTTTATTGATTGTTTTTAATTGAATAGTGATTGCGGTTTTTTCAATGAAAGTTTAGAGACATTATTAATGAGGCTAAGACTTACTGATTGATGTTTTTGTTGACATCTTTTGTATTTAAAGGCTCGAATTGTGTACGCCTCAGCAAGTACTTTACCTCACAAGTAGAAAATGGAAGTAGTGTTCCAGTATACATAATTAATTTATATATTAGTCTATAACCGAATTGGTCAAAATATTAATAAATTTATTAATACTTTACTTAAAATGATTTATATCTAATAATCATGATTACTGAAACTAATTCTTATTAACAAAGTATGTAAACTCATAAAAATGGATGGGCCAAAGATATTGCCCTGTGGAATACCCTAAGCTAAGATTCAAAGTTGGAACTAACAGATGTGTAATTATGATTTTTCTGTTCCACCGAAAGGAAAACAATTGGTAAAATATGTAACAAACACGTATTTTCTAATATTTCTTTAATTTATTATTTCCTGATTTTAAAAGCAATAAGTCGAGTGTAATAAAGCAATAAGTCGAGTGTCAATAAGAGTAAAGATTTTAAAAGCAATAAGTCGGCTGTCGTTTCAAATGCATTCGTTGGGTACTTTAGTTTTAATAGGAAACGATTATTTTAATGGTCACATAAAGATAAACATTGGTTAGCTAAACTAGTAACGTTGTCTATAATAAAAAAGTTCATCCATGCTATTAGGATTGGCGACCCTCCCCACGAGACAATTATATTAGTTGTATCGCAAGATAAACTCGGCTTTAGCCATACTTTCATCACGCGGTACATTTAAAACGACGACAAAATCATTTCGTGGCGCACAATATGTTAGCTGGGTCGAAATAATTGTTTTTCTATTGTGTCTGCTATTAATCCCCAGTGAGTTCATATTGTCGACCTGTTTTAGACTAGTAGGTACTTACTTCAAATGAAACGCATAATTTTTTTTTCACTTGAATTGACATATAGCATTATTCCGAAACGCTTCTAACCTTGGATGTGTATTATAATTTCTTGATGTATACTGTATACCATGTAAGTAAATAAAGAAGAGGCTACTGGATAATATACAACTACAGACTGCCTTTTAGCACAGGGATGTTTAAGAATAAGGCGATGAAATTTATAAACAAAACTCAAGATGTACTTACTTACCTCATTCACCACAACAAAGGGACTTGCTCGACGATAACACTTTATAAAATATCGTTAATTGTTTTAATCGATTTTATTCAATAACTAAAGCTATTAATAAAACAACCGATAAAATAGCAATACGTTTATTATGTATCGTTCAACAGTACTTACTTACAATAACTTAGAGTATACTTATTACAACTTCATTGTTCAATATTTACATATTTTTCTTTTACAAACTAGTAAAAACTTTTAGTAGTTTGACTTAGAACAAATACTTACTTTAACCTACACTTAACAGAAAATAATGATGTTATTTTACAAGATTCTCCTTGATGGATACAGAAAGGTAAAAACACTGATGATGAAACAGATAGGTAAAGGATAATAGAAGAATACAATGAAAATATGTTAAGAGGAGAACCTAATAAAAATTAAAATGAAGATAGAGGTAGTTTTATTTAAAGCGCGTGCGCACATTGTAGTCAGATTTATGTACAAAATATTTCTCACAAAAGAAGACGTAGAATCACAGTTATAGAAACAATTTGCGACAAATTAACAAAACACTTCAAAATTATTTAAAAAACATTAAGAGGTCTTCGACGCTCAATATCTGTCCAGGAATGTAGTGTAAAAATATGGATTAAAGATTTTATCTTTTCGCAAAACCAATTCCTTAACAGCTACGGCTTCTAAAATATTTTCAGAACTTAAGGTACTTATCAATTTTAAAAGCCACATTTGGCTTATTACATAAGGTCAATTTTGTAAAAAAAAAAACATAATGCCCCAAAAAAAGAAACTTTTATTCACTTTTTAACTTTACGGTTCGTTTGGTTAATTTTACGGCAAAAACTCGTTGATAAACCCGTAAAAGATGTCATTATTGATTCAATCATGATTATTGTCTTCACTAATGTTGTAATTTTGCTTTAGCTGCAAGGCATTTCGGAACAGCTAAATTGATGCACGCACGGTTATTTCGATGGAACTCTGTTCTGTTACATGAACATCTTTTAACACTTTGTAAATAAGACAGTTATCCCAATATAGGAAGGTAACGTTTAAGCATAATTATGATTTGTATCTATACCATCCCTAGCCTCAATCGTTCCCATATCACCGATCACTTCAGGAACTATGCACTGTATCACTGGGGATTCTATTCTAAAAACAGTTCCAACTTCAAAATTAACTTGGAATAAAACTTCCTTACTCAAATTAAAGTCATTTTTTAACTAGACTTTCTCTTCAGGTATTTGTAAAGGAACGCTAGCATCTTCTGGCTTTCTTCCAGCGGCTGCTGCGGCCTGTAAAGCTCTTCTATGTCTCTTCTTAGTTCGTTCTTTGTGGAAGAAGAGCCTGAGATAGTGGCAGGGGAATACCACACACTCCCCCGCTGGCTCCTCGGCATCTATGTATACTCCTCGAACTATGACGGAGTTTGAACAGTTGAGGAGTATCAGCAGCGTTAGGCTCACTATGTGGGAAATCCAGTTGCTGAGTTTTGGTGTTTCTGTAAAGGATATTTTAAAAGTAAGTAACAGTATGTGGGCACGGCGGTTTTTCTTAATTGATCGTCAATTTTGTGTTTATAGTATGTAATTTTGTTTTCAGCGGTAAACCTCTTTTGGCTGATATGATGATGGCGTAATTTAGATCAATCTATAAACCATATACCTAAGCATGATATATTAGGGAATACTGATATAAGCAGCAAATAAGTGATCGAAACACGAAGTGCGAAAGTTATTGAAGCAGGTTTCTTTTTTTAATTGTTTATGGGTACTTATCAACATACCAGGGAAAAAATAAATATCGAGCAGTCCCCAGATGCCCCGCCACACGTTGACGGTGGCCACGAAGGAGATGAGGTGGTACACGTCAGCCAGCAGTAGCCGCGGCGCCCCGTGCAGCCGCGCCGCCGCCCAGCGGACTGGAGCTTGTAGCGCAAACGTCACTATCACCACTGCGTAACCCATTATCTATTGACGAAAAGGATATTAGTGTAATCGTTTCTGTCATTGATGATTACCAAATTAGGATGAGGTGCTGACTGTGATCCCTGATTAGCATTATATTCCGTTTCAGCAAATCATGGACCTATTTTATATCAATGAAGTCGTGGCTACAAATCCCGCCCGCTGCAAAATTTTCAACTGACTACGGAAAAGGAAGGGTCATCAGTTTAACAGTGTAATATGTACATTAGATAGTAATGTTTTTATTATAAATGCAAACGCGGTTACAAATATTATTCTTCCTGAGAAATGAACTTTAGAATTTGCTTAGAATCCAGATTCTGTATTATTGTTGTTTAACATTAATAGATCAACAGACGTTACGTAAACTCCGGCGCCTGAACCAATGCCTATACAAACACAACACATCCTTATCTCGCCATAAAGTTATAGCAATAATGTCGTCAGTAGACTGATCCCTTATTACAGGCTTAACGACCTAAGCTCTGTAAATTGAGACTTAATTATAAGTAAATAAGTTTTAAAATAAGGTGTGTTTGTCTAACAGTGGAAACACCCGATGAACAATGAGATAGTTGTGTCAACAACAAAGTTTATTAATAAACGTTTATTTATAATGTAATAAGTAGGTACATTGTTGTTAAGCTTTCTTATTTCCTATTGCGTGGAAAACATAAGTGAATAATTTAGTATGGGTACCTATCTAAATCCATCCTAAATTATGGAATATTTTTTCCATATCACCTACACTATGAATCATATTTATTACTAACACGCTTTCTCATTTTTCCAAATCTCGTAGGAATTACTGAAAATCCTTTCTTAGCGGATGCTTACGTCATATAATAAACCTGTTCCAAATTTCAGTATTCTAGATTTTTGGCTGAGCGTTGATAGTCATTCAATCCGTTATCCGGGCAAAGGATTTATAAATTTAGATACGTCATTTTTGTTACTAATTATCAATTACCGACTAAAAACTACTCAAAGCTAAGATAGACCTTTGAAATTTGTAAAATGCTCATTAATGGGTGCTCGCCGCCCACGAAATAATTTAGCGCCAGACACTTACCGACTAACCCCTTTATTAAAAAAAAATGCTTATTAGCTAAAAAACTTCGGCCAAAGAACCCCGCAAACCAGTTCTGGACAATGCCGATAGCCTAAGATACAGTCCATAAGTATCCAGAATTGATTTATCTGCATATACAGATAAACTTACTTTCAGCCTTCTGACTACTCCACTACCCCCACTAACCACTGTCATAATTTGGTGTTCGTATGACATCTGACAGCAGGGATTGCTCCTAACAATACTTACTTCATTACGTCACTTAAGGAAAACATTTGCATGATGAACAAATCTTTTGATGTGTCATAAACCTCACTTAAAGACTAATCTTATAAATGACGGTCAATCTACAGGGTCACTGAGGAAATTGCATATTATCTGATGAATTCTTCTTAAGACATTATATCATCATCATATTCATCATCATAATAAGGTGAAGCTGTAGAAGGCTTCTGACACATTCATGCGTAAGTATACTGTAGTTAGGAATATCAACGGTTTTCTAGTAGAATCAAATGATTCAGGTTCTTTTTTTTTTTTTTTTTTTATTAGGCTCATCAACAATTGTTTACACTCAGACAAGATAATAATAATATCACAATTAAATAAGTTAAGTGTAACAATCTATTACAGATATGCACTGCATGCACAACATTAAATCAACTTCTCTGGGTAGTCTAGTCTTGAGAATGGTAAAATGCCAGCTTAGCATATTATTCTAAGCATAAGATTTTACTGTAAAGGTAATTTGTTGTGTTTACACTTATAGATATAAGCTCTCAGAGTAGCAGATAAATCAGAAAAAGATGCTTGATAAACCGTTAATTACAATTTACGATAAGACTACCGTGGTACTGTAAGGTTAATTTGTAGTCACTACATAATATAAAACAAAGTCGCTTTCTCTGTCCCTTATGTATGCTTATATGTATGCTTAAATCTTTAAAACTACGAAACGGATTTTGATGCGGTTTTTTTTAATAGATAGAGTGATTGAAGAGGAAGGGTTATATGTATAATACATACATATTATAGTACAGTAAATACAAGAAATTCAAACCCCTTGCGAAGCCGGGGCGGGTCGCTAGTTATTCATAAAAATAATTAGTTGATGAGCCGACCCGTAGAAGTGCAACCCGTAGAAGAGCTGGACAATGACGAAGATCTTTCATAACAAAACGATTCATATACGACAAGTACAATGACGTCTGAAACCTAAAAATAGTACGGAAGAAGTATTTTTCCAATTTGCGTGCAAAATGTCTCCAGTTTCAGGAAGGGACAATGAAGTAAACGCTTTCGCAGCGGTGTTTACTAATAAGCTACGTATTTCTGTCCGCCCGAGCCGCCCACGTGTTGCAATTTGCTCAATGTCACCGCCATGATATTGAACGAGGATGCCCCTTGGTGCAAACTTGAGGGATTCTCTTGCTTTTGTGTTGAGATCTCTTATATCTCAATACAAGAGGGATTCGTGGCTATGTTATAGCAACGCTGATCAACCAATCTGCAAGGTTAAGCTACGCTTGTCGAGGTCATTCTGTGGATGGGTGACCATTCTTAACACATCGAGACCCCCCCGTACCTCGGAGAGCACGTAAAGCCGTCGGTCTCGGTCGTCATACGATCACCTATGAAGATCGCTAATGGTAGTCAGAAACCCAAAAAGCCTGACTACCAGTCTATCCTTCAAATATCGGGTTGCGGAGGTCTGATGGCAGACGCTTCGTGTAATATACTGATATTCAGTCGCATCTGGTTAGACTTGAAGCCGACCCCAACATGGTTGGGAAAAAGGCTAAGCGGATGTATGTACTAGATCGGAAAAGTTTGGATTTGGATCTCTTAGAAACAGAGAGGTGGGATAAGATAATTTGAACATAAAATGTGCTTCAAGTTGAGATACTTAGGTAGTGATAAGTGATCCTACTTTAAATGTTTATAGCATACATATGCGTCGTCTATGGTTGGTATTTTCTACTTTATCTTGTCGATCAGGGAAACAAGAGTTACAAGAACTCTTAGAAACGAGTAGTTCCTAGACCTTTTAGTGGTTTCTGCTTTGAAGGTGAGGTGGTGTAGATTCACAGATTCTTCTAAGCATCCATGCTAACAACATGTTAGTATCCAAAGATACCTATAAGTATTTTGACGTTTAGATAGTTCATTTAAAGTTTAATAGGCAATTAGTGGCCGATCTTTCAAGTCAATAGGTACCAGTTGAGTTATAAACTCAGAAGTGTCTTCAAAAATAATAATTTATAGAAAAAGATGAAGATTTCTTTCAATCGAATCGGTCGGTCAAATAAACAACCTGTTTATTTCCACGGCATTTCTTACGTGTAACGCTTACGCAAACAAGCATACGGCCCTATCTTCTTGTTTATTAAATAAAACAAAGTCGGGTTTGTTACAATACTTATTAACTCGAGAACTGCTGGACCGATTTTCGTGGTTTTTGATTTGTTGGATTTGTCTCCACTCTGAATATCCGAATAACTATTAAGACATGCGAAATTATCACGAAAAAATCTAATGAATGTTTACGGAGTTCAAACTTGACGCGAGCGAAGACTGCGGGAACCAGCTAGTAGAAATTAAAAGATAAAAGCGTTTTCTGCTTTTCTCGTAAACCTTTTAACTTCTAGAAAGTCCTGTTAGCCATTTTGTTTACAATACCTACGTCCTAATTCATGGCGAGTTAAAATCCAATAACAACACGGTACTATACATACGCTGGGGGACGCAAGACGGGCGAGAGGAAGACCCAATTGCGTACGCGTAAGTGGTCACTGACTCAGTACCGCTTAATGACCCATATGCGGAAAATGTACCATTTTTTATATAGGATTTTTTTAAATATTGCTAACAATATTGCTAATAATATTACTAATAATATTGCTAATAATATTGCTAATGATATTGCTAATGATATTGGTAATAATATTGCTGATAATATTGCTAATAATATTGCTAAAAATATTGCTAATAATATTGCTAATAATATTGCTAATGTAATATTGCCTTGTTAGCCTAGTAGCCGCTTGACTGCTACGCTATTGGCTGTGCTATTGGGTTTCAAAATGAAATCCTCAGTATCAGCTCGGAGTTTGAATTTGTGCCCGGTTAAAAATTCGTTCCCTATTACATGGGACCAAACTATACCGGTGAACTGTGTTTTCCCAACCACGTTGTCGGCTTCCAGTCTAACCAGATGCGGCTAATTAATATCAGTATTTTACAAAGAAAGAAGCGACTGCCATCAGACCTCCGCAACCCAATTTATTTATTTATTTCTGGGCAATACCGATATTCGAAGGAAAGACTGGTTGTCAGGCTTTTTAGGTTTCTGACTACCACTTACCATTGCCATAGGTGTTCTTATGACAACCGGGACCGACGGCTTTACGTGCTCTCCGAGGCACGGAGGGGTCTCGATATGTTAAGAATGCTCACCCATCTACAGACTGACCGCGGCAAGTGTAGCTTAACCTTGCAGATCGGTTGATCAGCGTAGTTACAACTTGGCCACGAGCCCCTAATATTATGTTAACTATTTTAATGAAGGAAAAAATCGACTCGCAGGCTAGGCTCAAGAGGGCCTTAAGAGTAGATAACAAGGAAAAAAAAATTAAGTAAGACTTCTAATCTTTAGGTTTTCTCACATTTATAATGCCTTTTAATATTTTTATGACATTACTAAGCCCACATAATGTCGTTACTAACACCATTCGGCTTGATATCTAACACTAAATATTTTATTAATGTCACGGCCGCAGCAATTAAGAATTTCGCCACCTTCTAGTAACAATTAAGTTCCTGTTAAATTACTTGGCAGCTAATTTCATACAAATTTCGTAAGTTTATTTATCTGTCGAATAGCGGCTATCCAGACATAGTGAAACAGGCCCTTGCAAATGTCCAAATGGCCTTGCAATTGTGTTTTATTGGTCGTTTTTTAATTTAAGTTAAAAAATAATTAACATTTTAATTATAATAAAACGCGATAGAATCCGTAAAAAGTAGTTTTATTTCAATGACTGTTAAGTAATTATTTCCAAAAATCTACGCAATTAGTCTCTACTAAAGGGCGGCCTGGTGATGAACACAAATTTTACCTATCACATACACCAGTCTCTATCTAAATTGTTATTAACTGTGTGTAACCTAGAGTAATGATGATGAAATAATATTTATATTTTATGGTCAGGTCATCAGCGCAAAGAAAGTGGACATGGGCGGGGCACTTTGCGAGAATGGACACGAGCCGTTGGACAAGACGAGTCCTAGAATAGAGATTGGAGACCCAGAGCGGACACCCGAGAGCGGGGAAGACCACCACAGCGCTGGGTGCACGACATCCAACGACTCGGAGGTCGAGACTGGATGAGTCGCGCGCAAGATCGACAGGAGTGGAAGAAAAGGGAAGAGGCCTACATCCAAAATTGGATAACAAAAAGGCCACCATGATGATAATGATAATCATTACTTACCAGTGATGTCCAACACGATTTGCTCTGATCTTCAGGGAAGATAAATATGGTGAGCAGCGCCCAGGAGCCTCGCCAGACGAACACCACCAGAGACCCAACCACGGTCACCGAGAAGATGCAGTCCAGGATATACAGCATCGTCTCTCGGCTGTTCTGTAAATAATACCTTATGTTACATAGCCGTTAAGAGTATAATTTTTTTTTACCCTAAAATGAAGCCGACGAAACAGTAACTGAAAAACTAAAATTAAAATCAACCTTTTTAGTTAATAACTAATTTTGAGTTGCCTTCTGCGCAACAAACAGTAAAAGAAGATATACAAGTATCTAAATAGTTTTAATTAGAATTTAAACACCTCCAAACAGCAAGAACTGGCTGGAGTTTTTTAGGCTTCTGATTACTAACGATTCTCACAAGCATTTGTAATTTTGATAACCAAGCAAGATGCCTTTTCGCGCCCTCGGAGGTACGGAAAAGTTCGTTGATTAGTTATCCATAAACTGACCCGGCGACAAGAAAAGTTCGTTTAAGAATCTCGGTTATAAATATTCGGTCTTCTCTCAGAATGAAGAAGGTTAGCGAAACATTAGGCTATAGTCCACCACAATGGTCTTCTACGCGTTCGCAGACTTCTAAAAATCTCTCAGGTTTCCTATCCTTCACCTTTTACGCTAATTATAATTACTTAATAATACGCACATTATTTTCGACGGAAAGACCGTGGGTTGTACCTTGATTTTGAGACCGTACGACTTGGCATAGTTTAATGGTTATATCTCTCGGCTACCGTGTCGTTTATTAGGTAAACTATCCAAACCATATCGGTTGATAAACCCAGGCTTAGGTTGATTAATTGTATCTTATCCTTTTCCACTACCGTACAACATCTAGGGATTGCAATCCAGCAGTTTTTAATCCTCCTGGATTAGCATTACTCCAGCTGAAGCCAGCATAATATTTTCGATATTTCCGAAAACACTCATACAAATTAAATTAAAATGTAGTCATTAATTTTTAAAATGTCCTACATAACGCTTGCTGGTAGGTTCTAGTTGCCTATCTTTCATTAAATGCTAATGCTAATGATAATTATTTCGGCGACCTAAATAGGAATAAGCTAGGTGACTGGGTGTTGAATTGGTTTATAAAATTTTTTTTTAAACAAAAAACAAACCGCCTCCGAAATAACAGGTTAACACATTTTTCATTATGATTTCTAACCAATTTGGAGTCGGTGCCAAACAAACAATCAACGAAAGTCATATTTAAATTAAATTAGTAGGTTAGTGGCACCGTTTCCAATTAGTTAGAAATCATAGCGTAAAATGTACCTGTCATTTAGCTTTTTAGTTCCTAGGTGTTTTTGGAAGCGGATTGTTTTTTGTTTAGAAATAAGTTAATTTAAAAGTTTTAGTGGAATAGAAGTAGTATTATGTTTTGTACCTATTATATTATATGGTGAGGTCAACTAAACGAACTGCCCTAGTAAGACAGCGAGTTTTCGGAGAAAAGCATAACATCATCTATGTATACAATTTTTATTTTTCGTAAAAAAAAACTGCTCGACCCACTGCGCACCAATATGAGTTTGTATATTATATAATAATAATAAATAATCAACCCATATACTGTCTCAGTGCTTGGCACGGGTCTCCACTCAGTATGAGAGGGATTAGGCTATAGTCCACCACGCTAGCCCAATGCGGGTTGGCAGACTTCACATGCCGTCGAGAAAATCTCTCAGGCATGCAGGTTTCCACGATGTTTTCCTTCACCTTTAAAGCGAGTGATAATTACGCACATGATTTCGAAAAGTCAGAGGTGCGTGCCTTGGATTCGAACTCGAGACCTTTGACTTGGCAGTCCAGTGGTTATACCCCTAGGCTATCACTGCACTTATATATATAGCCACTGTATACATATATATAGCCTTATCATCAGCCTATACTCGTCCACTGCTGGACTGATCTTCGGCTTTCTTTATCAAGTCACTGCCAGCGTCCGCAATTCGTCACTAGACGTGGTCTTCACTAGAGAACTCGCTTGTCAGTTCTCCGAGAGATGTGACCGGCCCATTCCCACTTCAGCTTGCTAGTCCGTTAAAAACTCTCTAAACTGCTGAGTGGCGTCATACGTCATCTAGGCCACACTGAAAACCAGCGCTGCAGCGACTTCGTACGCTGCCGCACTATGCTGAGTGAGGAGCTTTTTGCTATACATACGAGTATACAACGGCGACGTACAGTTTATTTTTGTTATTATTAATTTGTTTAGTGTGTTTATTCTTATTGTATTCTCTATGTTCCCACCCTTATATTGTCGTTGTATTTATAGCAATTAAATGTTTTCTTTCTTTCTTTGAGTAATGTCAGTAACTTTCTCTGACGGATAACTTCATTACGAATTTTATCTCTCAGAGAGACTTCGAAGACGGGTTTCTCTAGCTAGCCTAAATCCTACTTACTAATATTATATTTATGTGAAAGTTTGAATGGATGGATGGATGTTTGTTACTCAATCACGCCAGATCTGGATAAAATTTTGCACAGAGGTAGATTATAGTCTGAAATAGCCCATAGGCTGCTTTTTATCCCGGCAAAATTTATGGTTCCCGTGATAGATTTCTTTTAATAATTTATAAGAAATATCCAGACCACGCCGGTGAGGCCGCTGGCGGAAAGTTAGTAACCGATATATTCGGTATTCAGTCGTAGGTAATAAAAAAAACTGCGACACTATATCGTCAGTTATTGTCGTAATCGCAGACGATATACTAACTAGTAGTTCTCGTACCAATTTCTGCACAATAGTCATCTCTAGTCCTTACTCTTTATGACCAAGAATGATTGACAATGATTTACATTGTGAATTTTATAACCTTGGCTGCTTCTATTTGTATTAAAGTTGAACATGTATTTACATATTAACAATATTTCAAAAAAGATATAATAATAAATAAATAATAATAAATATCCTGGGACATTTTACACAGCACCATCTAGTCCCAAACTAAGCAGAGCTTGTATTATGGGTACTAGATAATGGATTATAATACTTAAATATACTTTTTTTTGTAAATGCATACTTATATTACATAGGAAACACCCAGACAAACACAAACATTTATATCATCACATAAATATTTGTGTCCTGTGGGAATCGAACCCACGACCTCGTGATCAGCAGTCAGATCAGCAGACGTCATCAATAGGCCTAGTGCTTGCAAGATGACAGTGAAAAAGTTATCATTATTTAAAGACAGTAACTTTTTATCATAATTACGCAAACGAAGTCACAGTTTAAGTTAGTTGTGTTGTGCATAAAGTATTAAATATTTATTTATCATATAGGTATTTACAATGAGGAGGAGGGGCTCGTGGCCAAGTTGTTACTACGCTGATCAACCGATCTGCAAAGTTAATCTACACTTGCCGCGGTCAGTCTGTGGATGGGTGACCATTCTTAACATATCGAGACCCCTCCGTGCCTCGGAGAGCACGTTAAGCCGTCGGTCCCGGTTGTCATACAAGCACCTATGACAATCGTAAGTGGTAGTCAGAAACCTAAAAATGCTGACAACCAGTCTATCCTTCGAATATCGGTGTAGCCCAGAAATTGGGTTGCGGAGGTCTGATGGCAGTCGCTCCGTGTAAAATACTGATATTCAGCCGCATCCGGTTAGACTGGAAGCCGACCCCAACATGGTTGGGAAAAGGCTAGGAAAAAGATTTACAATGACATGATATTGTGTCATTTTGACATTTAAAAATGGGCAAAGTTGGGCCATTACACATGTATCATGAACTCGCGGGAATGAATGAATGAGCTAATGATCAGCTGATCGTGTGTGTCAAGTACACAATCGTCTAATCTGTATTATTGCAACGCTGAGCACTCAAGCGCGGGTTTGATGAACTTTCAACAGGTTTACAGGAAATGTGTATGTAAAGACTTTTGTTTTCTTTAACCCCCGACGCAAAAACGACGGGGTGTTATAAGTTTGACGTGTCTGTGTGTGTGTGTGTGTGTGTGTGTCTGTCTGTGGCATCGTAGCTGCCCAACGGATGAACCCACAACTCCCTCAATATGGGTATCAAATGAAAGGGCTTAACTAGGAGAATACTACACACTATGATAAATTTCAAATCGAAGATGGCCGCCACCACAAAATGGCAAATAACGTTTTGTGTCGGGGGTTTTCTAAATTTTTAATTTAGGTTAGGTTATTTAATGGTAACATAACGTAACATACCATCACGCCTAGATTTTCCGAAGGATTAGGCACTCTAATGTACATCCACACTTCACTAAAATAACTAAGGACAAATAACAAAATTTAGCAATGATGGTGACGTAAAGCATCGTCTACAACGCTGGCCTTTTGCGGATTTAAGTAAACTTAACTTCAAACAAAAACTTATTGCTGTTTTTTGTTCAAATTTTGACGTCATTAATTTTTTAAACAAATCTTGATATTAGCTCTCAGATCAAACTTTGCCTTAAAACTAGTTTCTGTTTTATGTCGCGATTATATAGTATTGGCTTCCTAGCTTGCTAGGGGAATCGGTCCCATTTGCACTGATAGAGTTATGTTTATGCCAATATAGGTAAATAGAGCAGGGGCGTTGAATGGCAATAGCCGTAACGTGTAACGGAAATCACACACACATAATATTATATTTGAACCTAATTCTGGCAATTCGTGATCACATCTTTGCCATAATCCTGACAGAAAAAGAACTGACACTTTGGTGAAATTCAGATTTAATGGAGAAAGAGCAGTTCCAAATACCAACCGTACGAAACATAGTGGGTACATCGAAGAAGTCCTGCGGCGAGTCAACGGCGACGGCGAAGGGCGCGGCGCTGATGTTCCTCAGCGCCCGCAGCGCGGCCAGCGACAGCGTGGCGGCCGCCGTGGTGGACAGCAGCGTGCGCGCGCTGTCGCCCGTGCACTCGTTGAGCAGGTTCCACACGCCGCGCCACGCGCCCACACACGCCACCCCCGACACACATGTACACAACCGCGACACCACGTAGTAAGTCAACCGCCCCCGCTCTGGGTTCAGGTGTTTCATCAACTGGCTTTGGAACACGCAAAACAAGAAGTTGCAGCACAGTCCGAAGGCGGCACACGCGGCGGCGCTGCCGACTGGCTGGTCGGGCAGCACGTACAGGTCCATGAGCGTCCAGGTGGACTTCCAGTAGGTGACGACGGCGGGCGCCACCACGAGGCTCGCGAAGAGCGCGTCTGCGGCTTCCAGCAGCGCGGCGTGCGCGCGCGAGCCGCTCGCCAGCGTGTCGGCCAGCCCCGCAGTGCTTCCGCGCATGTCTGATGTGTGAGTGACTCCCACCGGCACCGGCCGCGGCACGAACGCGCCGACAGATTACTACTTGTAATTGCATTATCACCCGTCCCGCGCTCTGACGTAGCCATGTTTGCTCGGGACTGAACGGTTGTGCGTATGATTCTACGCTGCTAATGTCGATGCTTCGATCATTTGTTCGAGATAAGAGGTCTTTAACCAGCTTAAATAGTGCATCTTAGTTAAACACTGAATTTGAACACGTGTGAATAGCACATTTGTAGCGATTCCTCATACATTGTACCAACTACCTAGAGCTAAAAGAGATCTTTGCAAAATTTAAATAGGTAAATATGTAACGATTACCACTGCTACATACAGATTTACTTATCATGTTTTTAATGTCTTTATATAATCATCTTAGCTAGCAAGGTGGTTGTAGTTTACTTCGATTCTTAACAAAGTTTGTTATTACCAGCTCTAATCTATACCGGAACTGTAACATGTTAAATGCATCTCAATCTTTCTCATTACTTTCTGAGTCTTTCTTTTTTATTCTTTTTGCGTTCTTTGCAGTAGCCACAGCTCTTTTTAGAGTGCCAATTCCGGACTTCCACAATCGTCGAGATCTCCAATTGTTTACCTGTATCGAAGCTAAAATACTTTCTGCTTCTATCAGATGCCGTTATATATACAAATCCTTAGCTTAGATTTACATCCTGTAAATAATTTGAGTACTAAAGTGGCGCAGAATCAACCGAGATTAGTAGATAATAGGCACAACGCGTTTAACTGTGCCCTCGCCAGCTAAGTGCGACCGTGAAGGTAATAAGACAAACGACTAACAAATCATGTCCAGCAGGGCAGTACAAGTGCGTACTTCCTAACTGACCCAATCGGTCCAATGTACGGGTATGTAATACCTGCTATTTGGTTACATTGAGAATTGAACTCTTCTACGTAGCTACTAGAAATATTACAGGAGCTACTTTTGCAGCTTACTCTAAGAAATAATCGAGCTAATAATTCGATGTGAGAAAAGATCGATGGATACCTATGATTGAAAAATGAAATAATGGTTGAAAGGAATAAATGGAAAAGAAGGACGCACTGCACCGCCCGCATAAGGTTGGGACAAAAGCAGGATGACGATGAGTGCAAAATGCAAATTCTATTATATTTTAATATTATTTTTAGTTTACCGTATTTTATTTTTCAATGCCGTGATACACAATTAGAAAGAAAGAAGAAGAAAGAAAAATATAAAAAACTGTCAAGTGCGAGTCGGACCTGCACATAAATGGTTTATCCACAGCAACCCACAAAAAAAACATGTGTAAAATGGTTTACAAGCAGTTTATGTGTACAGTAAGTATCCATTTCGTAGTTTTTTAAAAACATAAGTAGAAAATCTGCTTAGTCGGTGCAAATTTCATAATATTTTATCTTACTGTCCGCTGTAAATTAAGAAAATAAAAGGGAAAGGGTACTTACAGATATCTTAAACCTAGTTGTAAATATGTAGGTGGGCTCCTTTCCGTCGGTGACTAGGAAGTATGGCGAGGCGAGCAGGTTGCGTGAGGAACGCAGGATCGTGATCGCCAGGTAGCACGCCAGCGTGATGGACGCTATCAGAACTGTTCTGCAATATAAGACAATGTTGTGTTCAAGTTCAAATGTTTTAATTTAATAACCTAACCAAAATTAAAAATTTAGAAAAATTTTATGTCGACATTTCATGTCGGGGGACATGAAATGTAATTTGCCATTTTGTGGTGGCGGCCATCTTGGATTTGAAATTCATCATAGTGTATAGTATTCTCCTAGTTAAAAAGCCCTTTCATTTGATACCCATATTGAGGGAGTTGTGAAAAAATATGTAAGTCGCTATTTTGTGGCGGCGGCCATTTTGGATTTTAAATTTATCAAAGTGTATATATAGTATTCTTAATCTACTAGTCATGCCCTTTTATTTGATACCCATATAGATGGAGTTGAAAAAAAAAATATAATCCGCCAAAAAAAAAACACTAACAAAGTCGGTGAGGTAAGATGCCACAGACAGTCATACACACGCACGTCAAACTTATAACACCCCGTTCATTTCGGGACGTTAATAAAAATAAAATAAAATACCTGTGAGGGTCGTCGGGTTCAGGCAGTACGGTGTCCACGAACATGTCGAGGAGTCCCCAGCCGCCGCGCCAGTGCATGATGTTGCTCAGGATGAACACGTACGTGTAGACCCTGGATAGCACCCTCTCCCGCAGCCACGAGCACGCCCCGCCCTCAGGGCTACTCCAAGCACCAGCTGATCGGGACAACAGCTTGGTTCTGGACAGGGAATTGAATACATCCAATGATATAAACATAATACGGGGAGGTGTGCCAGGATCGTTGCAAGTGGAAATCTATGGTCTATAGGTGTAGGGGCCCTATGGGCAATAGACGTGAAGCTGTAAGTATGTATGTACCTTTTATAAACATAACATACCATCACGCCTGTATTCCACGAAGGATTAGGCAGAGGTGTACTAATGTACACCCCCAGTTTGCTGATATGTTTAGGTCCCATCAGGGCCGGATTTAGAGGTGTGGAGGCCTCGGGGCAGCAAAGGAGTAGAAGCCCCCCGAGCCCCAAATTATTATCCAAATAAAATGAAAAAAAAAATTGTGGGGGTCCCTCTTTTGTGAAGGCCACGGGGTAGTAGCCCCTGTTGCCCTCCCTTAAATCCGGCCCTGGGTCCCATTCAATAAGAGGCGAGGCTATTGACTTCAACCTGGCACAAAACCAAACTACGAACTGGGAATTTCACAGAAATAATTGGAAGGAAACCTGCATGCTTGAGAGATTTTCACGGCGTGTGAAGTCTACTAACCCGCTCTAGGTCGGGGCGGTGGACTATAGTTTAACCCCTCTCATACTGAGAGGAGACCCGTGCCCAATGGCACGATTAATGGGTTGATGACGTTGATGAAATCTATCACTTATCTAGCTTGTATTGTCGCACTGTAGCGCTAAGGCGTCCCTCTGCCTTTTCCACACGTGTGTTTTCTGTTATTATTTTAATTCAAAGCAATAATGGGTTAGGTATCATACCGTTACAAACAACAAGTCAACTTAACAGTTACTCGACAAATTCGACCTAGTTTTGGTACCTAGTTGTAAAAGTTAAAAAATACTAACGGCGTTTAATTAATGATAAACCTAGTCTTGTTCTCTAGTATCAAGTTAAGTACGAACATATAATTAAAACAATATACGATTATGTATAACTAGCTTTTTGCCCGCGACTTCGTCCGCGTGGAATAGTTACTTTGTTCCATATGAACTTTCATCCCCTATTTCACCACTACATAGGTCGAAATTTATTAATTATTTTGCCCGCGGCTTCGCTCGCGTTAAGAAGTATTATTAATGTTTTGCGGCTTTAGTTTTGTTTAGCGTGTGTAACAAACTAATAATTTACATCCTCCATCATCCCTTATTTTATCCCCATGGGGGTTGAATTTATCAAAATCCTGTTTAAGTGGACGTCTTCATCACAGTAGCTCCAATCTTTAATTTCAGTTCAATCAGTCGAAAATCTAAGAAGATTTATACAATGGTGGTGTAATTTATCAAAATCCTTTCTTAGGGGATGCCTACGTCATAGTAACTATACGCATGCAAAGTCTCAACTTTCATCCCCTATTTTATCCCCTTAGGGGTGGAATTTATCAAAATCCTTTCTTAGCGGATGCCTACGTCATAACATCTACCTGCATGCCAAATTTCAGCCCGATCCCTCCAGTGGTTTGGGTTGTGCGTTGATAGATCACTATGTCAGTCAGTCACCTTTGAGTTTTATATATTTAAAAGAAAAGATGGATTGTAGACAATGTTAATTGTGTAGTGTAGGTACTTTCGTATCGACTGATTTCGAGTGTACCTCAGGGTAACTAATAACTAATTATCTCCACAGTTAAGTTGTAACCCCTTATATATACCTATTTCTTATTTGACAGACAATTTCAAACAAATTCTGTTCCATTTTGAATTTATCCGGCAGATAGCAACTATCCAGACTAAACTTATTTGGCAGATAATTTTATTGAAAATTTGTTCATTTTTTTATTTATATCTATCTAGAGGTGATGAACAGGCCCTTAGCCATCAGCCCGTCATCTTCTTCCATTCGTCATCACCATCATCTTCCATTCGTATCTGCTCTGGGGTACTCTTGACCATTTCTTTCCCGCTAACTTAACTATGTCGTCGCACCTGCAATAGCAAGTATGGGCTGGCCGCTCGTACTTGCTATTGCAATATTTTACAATTTTCTTTAAATAATATTTAATAGGTAAATCATATGCAAACTGCACTTCTCAGTAGCTATCCAAAACAAGATTGTAAATAAAATAATAATATTTTAACCTACATTTTTTGAAAGATGTGTCTATGGAGTTTGACTTTGACTTTGACTTTGACTTTGACTTTGACTTTGACTTTGACTTTGACTTTGACTTTGACTTTGACTTTGACTTTGACTTTGACTTTGACTTTGACTTTGACTTTGACTTTGACTTTGACTTTGACACCATCTAGCAGGGGGCACTTAGTATTTATTATACATAAAAAATGCACATAAGTAATTTCATTTCTGCGCCGCGCTGACTTTTCTACGCGCACCTACTGTGGCGCAGTGGTTTAGCGATTGCTTTGGCGTCTCGTCTATGTTACGGGTTGCGGGTTCCATACTCGCACATAACAAATGTTCAGCCTACAGGCCTAAGGTCGGTCGACGGTTTATAATATAAAATTAAAGTACCTATATCGATGCAATACCAAAACCCGAATGGGGATTATGGTACCCAATGACAATGATTAACTATTTTGTCTAAACAATGCAATGTTGTTCATTGCAACTGCAATGTAGTTCGATACATAAAATTAGCACGTAATAGCTATTATTTGTCATAACTAGAACAAAACCACGGACAAGACCACGGTCAGAAGTCAACTTATGACTGATTAATTACCTCTTCACTTGCTAACGTGAGAAATCGTGTAAGGATAGACACAGCTTTGAAGGCAGCATAAAACTGATGCATGCGAGAATTTTCTTACATTCAACCTTTGAGTTCTGACTAATCCTGTTATGACGACAATGCCCTTCGTATTATTAGTCGTTATCAGAAATCGTATTATCGTATATCTGTTGCATAGTTTTCATTTGCAAAACATAAATAATACTTATGTAATAAATTTGACCACGGATTTACATACAATCTCCTGCGTACCTATACCTACATTAAAAAAATATTTTTCGATGTAGAAACAACGATAACATTATATGTAGTATCAAAACGTATAAACCATTATTTTATAAGTCTTGAAAGTATATAGAGAACTCATACAACCTTCTCGGGTCTGTGACTTCTGGATAGAAAAATTACAATACCTAAAGCGTTTTGAAGACTGCAATGTGTTCTGCGACTTTCGTTGCTAACTGTGACGACTTTCAAACTGACAAGCCACTGACCTGACAACAGCGAAGCAGATGTGTATGACGATGCCGAGCAGGTATATCTGCGCGAAGGGGAAC
Organism: Acronicta psi; assembly: GCA_946251955.1. NCBI lineage: Eukaryota > Metazoa > Arthropoda > Insecta > Lepidoptera > Noctuidae > Acronicta > Acronicta psi. Next base: position 12,791,988 of record OX276475.1, on the reverse strand, counting down.
AGCTGGGGCTGCAGGTCCATCAGCCCCCACGTGCTGCGCCATATGCTCACCACGTGCGGAGCCACTACGAAGCAAGAGAACACCGCATCGCCTGCAATCATAAATAAATTTCGGTCATGGGTAAAGTCATGAGATAACTCAACAACATCACTTCAGATGGCTTTTTTTGTGTGTGCGAAAAATCCTCATGGATCTGAATCCTCATGTATGTCGGACTCATACCAACTAGAAACCGGTCTTAGCAACGCTTGGAAACAGGAACATTAACCACGACCATGACCAGATGTCTAAAGAGGCCCAGGTGCAGTCGCCTGTAATGTAACGTTACAGAGTCGAGAATTCATCTGCATCAGCCAGTAAGGTGAACTGAACATTACCGCCGCCGCCGCAGGCCGCAACCTGTAAAGATACTAGTCCCTGGTGGGAGAACCGAGCCTTACACAGCCATCACGCCAAAACGATCGTTTTTTGTCGTTATTATTTTTAAACAAAAAACAAACCGCCTCCAAGTTGAGTTGGTGCCAAACAGACAATCAACGAACGTCATAGTTGAATTAAATGTGTAGTTTGGCACCGCCTCCAAATTAGTTAGAAACCATAATGTAAATATGTTATTTTTTGCTTTTTAGTTCCTATGTGATTTTTGGAGGCGGTTTGTTTTTTGTTTAATAATAATTTATTTTCAAAGTTTTAGTGGAATATATATAACTAAACTCACCGATCGGCACAAACAGCGAGGTTTCGGAGTAAACCATAATATCATCTATGTATAAAAAAAAAAATTTTTCGTCGATATTTTTACAACCGTTCTCCGGATTTCGAAAAAAAATTATGGGACCAATCTGTAAGCACCAGCTTTCGAATAAAGAATCATCAAAATCGGTTAACCCAGTCGAAAGTTCTGAGGTAACAAACATTAAAAAAATACAGTTTTTTTGAAGTCGGTTGAAATGAAAAGAGGAACCATAGAATAACTTCGCTATCCGTAAAGCCAATTCATAGCTTTTATCGATCTATTATTTATATTTATTTATTATTATTTATTATAAAAAGATTGATTAGATTTTTTATCTGCTATTTTTTTATCGAATTTAATAAATAGATTGAGTCAGTGGCCGACATTAAAAAAAATGGCGCACGCTACCGAATGCCAAAATCTTAAAAATCTTCAAACCCCTTTGTAATGTGTGAGTGATTGCAGAGCCTTAACTAAGCCAAGCCATGTATTTTAGATTTCCAGGCCTATAGAGATCTCCACAGACAAATCATCAGATGATCATCGTACAAAATGAAAGAACAGCAAAAATACAATAGCAATTTATAGTAACCTGTACCGTAGCTAGCTTCATCGCAGCTGCATTCAGGGCTGGTGGAACTCGCACATGACTCCAAAGACTTGGCCTTCTCCAGCTTCCGTGGCTCTCTCTCTGGCAGAAGACTCTCTGATAAGTTCGGAGGCATCTGTAAATGAAAAAAGCTTAGAAGTGACAACTGTCGTGAAATGTAGTCTTAGCCAGACAATTATTCGCACATCCGCACCAAATAAAAGATGGATACTATAAATTTAGTTAGTATGTAGGAGTAGTACAGTCTGTACAATGCGCTAGACAAATACATGCTAACACTTGGGTACACTACATTAATGGTTAGGGCATATGTAACAACGAATAGTGATCCATCTTCTTTGTGTGGACGCTAAATGCCGACAGTCGTCTAGACATTGAAAATAGCTTAGGGTTGTCACAAAAATTATTTAATACTATATTACGTCAACTTTTCTAGATACCTAGACATTATGCTATCGCGGACTTTAGAACTTTTAAAACGGAACATTTCCGGTATAGGTACAAGAGTTTGCATAATTTTACGCAGGTTTACGCACGCAACGGAAGCGCTCATTAGGAATATTTTATTCCGTTTTTTCATTTTTCATGTCTTTGTATTATAATTGTAAACGCCATAAATAATATTAGCGACAGCGCGATGGCGATGCACTTGAAACTCCGTACCGACGTGCAGTGTAGGTTGGGCGGACGGGCCGCCTGCGAAAAAGTGGTGCGGGGACGCCGCTCTGCCCCGCACCGCACATCCGCACCGCACCTCATCGTCTTGACCTGTCTAGACGGCCGAGTCGAATCACTGTTAGATTTACACACTGTGGTTAGGGTACTGACCTCTTATATAGGCTACAGAATAGCCTGTGTAATTATAATATAATAACTATACTGTATAAAGAAATTAATATTATTATTATGAATATAATAATATTATATTAATAATAATAATATGAATACTTTATTGTAATCCATTAAAGTCACAAATACATAGAAGCCCTGTCTCCTGAACTAGGCCGATAGCCTGTATCTCAGGAAACAGTTCCTTCCCTAATTACATGATTCAACTAATGATAGGATACAGATGTTACAGGTAGGTAGATAAAGTAAAATAATAATAAAAAGAAGATATTGTTATAGAAAAACCTGTGCGTGAAGTGTGCGCTTTTGTGTGCGTGTGTATGCTTGTGTGTGTGTGTGCGCGTGCGCGCGCGCGCGTGTGATGTGTGTGTTTGTGTGTGTGTATGTGTGTGTATGTGTGTGCGTGCGTCGAGTATGCAGGTGTGCGTGTTAGCGTCAGCAGAATGGGAGAGCAAATTCAACTTTATAATAGTTATTTGTTATACAAGAGTGCAAAGTTGCTTTTTAACCGCGTGCTCAATTTTGATGACCGAGCAAGCGAAGGATTCTAAAATTGAATCACGAGCGGAGCGAGTGATTCAAAAATTAGAATCCTGAGCGCCAGCGAGGGAATTAAAAGAGCACAAGGTGAAAAATCTTTGCACTCGAGTGCAACACCGAACTTTTCATTCCACCTCAGCGAGGAAATGACTAAAAACATAAAAACAAGATACTTTTATTGCAATTTAGGTATTAAATACTATATGAAAGGTAAGTTTTACAGAATACCTATTCTTTAAATTATAACAAATAATACTAGGTATAATTAAGAGAAATTGAAAGTAACGTTGCTACAATTACTTGAGTGTAATATTTTTGTTAGGTATTGTAATGTTGGTGTTAGTGACTTAAAAAAGTACACCAAGAAAGTTCCGGTAGGCTTGTTAAAAAAATATCGATACATCGATATATCGATATCATTTTTTTAATGTATCGATATTTTTAAGTGATATTTAATAATTCGATATCTCGATGCATCGATATAGAATTCAAAGTATCGAAAAGGTATAAAAATCTATATTTTTTACAGACCAATAAACATAAGTTTTAAGATTATAAAATCCCAAAAAGGAATACTTTTTTTATACTAACATCTTTTTAACAAATTATATTTAATGTATTTTTTGTTTTTGGTCGACTTGATTTGTTGTTTTATAATTTGGTTTTTAAGATATATCGCCCATATATCGATATTTTTAAATAAAAATATTAGTATCGATACTGATATTTTCAAAAAATATCGATTTGACATATATCGATACTTTGTTGCGTTTAGACTCGGAACCTAGGGAAGGTTCCAAGTCTAAGTTTTTAACAAATTAAAAAAAAGTTGTATGATAAATTCGGCGCCAGGGTGGTAAAAGCACGATGTTCTAAATTCAATTTACTTTGTCTCTCTAGAGGATAAAAACGACTTTTGCACTCAGATATCGAAGAGTAAAAATACACTTTCCGAGATGGTGGGATGAAAAAATATATTATTTGTTACTAGGTTTTCAATTTTTTCATAGTCTGAGTTGTTGAGCCAATTTTGTAAATACTTCTTAAAATTGTGATTGCTTAGATTATGCATGTTTGTGGTAGCAACTTTATTGTATATACGTGGAGCGGCAGAGTTGTAGTGCCGTTGTTCAAAAGTGGATTTTACGGGAGGAACTGGACGAAATAACTGGACGAAAATCGAAACCTTCTTTTGGTAGCTGGCAGGAGTTGCGGAATTGTATGTGCGGTGATATTATCTGCGAAGCACCTCATATAGGTAGATTTTGCGGACTGAAAGTACACCAGTAAGTTTGTAGACATCTGTTGTCGGATGACGGTATGGGAGAAACATAATGACTTTAAGGATGGCCCGTTGGGCGCGTTCAAGTTTAGTTATAATTGTCTTGGCCGCTCCACCCCAGGCACAGATGCAATAGTTGAGAATACATTCACAGAGTGCTTTATATGTTGATATTAGAAGTTTAGTTGGTGCGACGGTTCTAAGCTGCTTAAATAAGTATGTAAATCAATTTCCGGAGTCGGCCACTGAGACTGATGATCTGCTGTTCCCAATTTAAATTCTCGTCTACTAATATCCCTAGGTATTTAACACAAATGGATCTCATCAATGTATCACAAGTACAGGGACTTTGAGCATTACAATTACCATGATGGTATAATTTGCAAGGAAAATTATGATTTTTTATACTAAATTGCTGTTCAGGACGAGAAGCACTGGTCTTGGTAAAACATAAGTAGGTTGTTTTAGCAGTGTTCAACGTTAAAAGATTTTCCTCAAGCCATCTTGTGACGCTTGAAAGGCCCCGCTCTGTTAGTGTCCGTACATGTTCTCAGGAACGACCATGAAGTAAAATGACAGTGTCGTCCGCGAACATAAGAGTTTCAGCATTGGGTATGGCGATGTTGGCCAGGTTGTTTATATAGGTTAAAAAAAGCGTCGGACCAATCGTACTTCCTTGTGGTATGCCGAAAGAGCAAGCAGCCGCTTCACTGATATGCTTGTCAATCCTAAGTCGCTGCTCCCTACCCGCAAGGTAGTCCTGGAACCACTGGAGTACGTGGCCTCTGACACCAATGTAACAAAGCTTCGATAAAAGTATCGGAATCGAAAAAGTATCGAAGGCTTTTTTAGGTCCAGGAAAACCCCAATTACTTTCTCTCCCGCATCTACGTATTTAGTTATTATTGACGTCAACTTCAACAGGGCATCGTTAGTCGACACTCCCGTTCGGAAACCAAATTGGTGGTCAGTTAAAAGTTTATTTTTTTCTAGGTAGCTGACGAGTTTTTTGTTCACCAATTTTTCAAGTATCTTCGAAACAAGAGAGCAATGAGATTGGTCTATAGTTTGAGGGTGTACGTTTGTCATCTGACTTGTGAATCGGAGAAACAATTGCTATTTAAAAAATGCCTGGAAAAATACCATGTCCTAAACTAAGATTGCACAGATGCGTAATAGGTGCTGCCAGTGTCTTGCTGGCCAACTTAATTAACTTGCTCGAGATTTTATCGAAGCCAGGCGCACTATTCGTTTTCAGGGATGCTATAATATTGTGTATTTCTTGTGGGTGTGTAGGAGTAAATGTCACAGACCCCGGTGAACTGGGGTTTCGTGTTAGCTGTAAAACTGTTGGCCAGCTCGGTTTCGGTTTTCTTCAATTTGCGAAGCGTCGCATCAGCCAGCTCACTACCAATTGTTGTAAAGTATGTATGTACTTTATTTAGCGATTTTATAGGTGTGTCATCAATGTTCAATAATTCATTTGGTGGCTCATTTTTTTTTTTTTCATATTACAAATGTCCTTTATTACATTCCATGTTTGTTTTAAATTTTAACAATTTTTTTAAGCTCTAATCTGTAGTACTGCTTTTTTAACGATTTGATAATTTTGTTGTCAATATTTCTATACTTTATGTAAATTTGACGTGCCTGTTCACTATTCGGTTGTTTTCTCATTATTTTATGTAATTTGTCTCTTTTACGAATTGATGGTGCAACGCCCATGGTAATCCATGGTTTCAGTGGGGCTTTTCTTTTAGGCCTGATTCTAGGTTTGTGCAGTTGTGCATGCAATCATTTGTGATACTCGTAATTGTGTTTACAAGATATTTGGAGGCGAGGTTGACATCGTCTATTAAATAGTAATCCGACCAGTCTACCTTACCAAGTTTCAAATGCACAGCGTTTAAGTCACAGCGTTTAAGTCCAAAATCATGCCCAGCTCAGCAGTTTTAGTCTTAATAGATTCTGCTTGACATATATTTAAGAGGATGGGACTGTGATCCGTTAGCTCAGGAAAAACTAATGTTTGCTATTTTTCTTTTGTTCGGATCATGAAGTGGTCCAAGCAACTGCTTATTCTGGTTGAATAGGTTATGCCCCGCTGGAGGCCATGCGATGCTAACAGACATAGGTAATCACTTGAGCAACCATTACACGTCAATGTATTGATATTAATGTCCCCAGTAAAGATTATGTCCTTGTTGCGATTTTTTTTTAATAACTCATCTAATGCAGTAAGGTATGGTTGAGGATTTGTATAGCAAGGGGCGTAAGAACAGACAATACTAAACTTGTTAGTGTCTAATATTAGGTAATTGCCATCTACCATGTCCGGTTCAGAGGCCATGATATATATTTCTGACCTATATTATTATTATGAGTGTGTGATGTATGTGTCTATTTACTTATTTATGATTTAACCCAGATCAAAGGTGTGATTCCGTTTCGTTATACGTTTTATTTAAACAAAACAAAGTCGGGTTTGTTACAACACATATAACTCGAGAACGGCTGGTCCGATTTTCATGGTTTTTGATTTGTAGGGGTTGTCTCCGCGCGCCGAAAAACATAGAAAAAGACGGGGAAAAATATGAAGATAATTCGCTGTCGCGACGACCATGACGGGGGGCTACAGTAGGTACCCACTACAGCATTAAACATGGCTAGGATTGCAAATAAAACATGGCGTTGTATGCTGATTTCGGTATGTCAACCCGTGTGAAGCCGGGACGGGCCGTTAATAGGTACCTCAATGATAAATGAAAATTACTGCTGTAATTAAACGTATACCTATAGACATCCTAGCGAAATACCTATAAAAAGTTCTGAGGTAACAAACACAGCCGAATTGAGAACCTCCTCCTTTTTTTGAAGTCGGTTGAAAAGGATCCTATGTATTGTTTAGCAGCAGAGCGTGAATAAAGGTCAATGTATAAAGTATAATGTGCTATTTATTAACCAGTATGCCACTTTAAACCACAACGTATTAACCAAAGTCACCGTAATATGAACGACGTTGCTTGTAGACAAGTTGCAATAAGACATTCGTACCTATCGACAAACAGGGGGCTGTCTGCGCGCGCGCGGATGGGCCTAAAGTATCTAAGGGTGAGTGAGCGACTTCCGTTTTTGCGCCGATTTTCGTAATAAAAATATTGAATAAATTTTTACCATTTTTTTGAGAAAAATATAACATAGGTTGCAAAAACAACAAAACCATTGCAATCGATTCTGTTACTGATTCTGAACAAACTACTTTCAGTTTTCGTATACACAAAAACGAACATTGTATACCTCGTTTATCGAGGGAGGCTTATAGGCTATATATCACGCTACGACCAATAGGAGCGGAGTATCAATGAAAAATGTTATAAAACGGCGGAAAAAAATCAACTTCTACGGAAACGATGTCGCGAGCTAAGGCTAGGAATAAAAGAACAAGATAAAATCTGTAAAAATTTCTTTCAATATGAAACAATAGATAATTAACAATGGCAGCTTGTTTGCTTTTATTCGTATTTTAGATCAAGCTAAGTAAATGAGTAAAATGTACATCTTAATTTTTTGTAGTTCCCAGTCACAGTAGAAACTACATTAGATACTTAATTAGTACATTTATATTCAATTATTCATACATTTATGAATAAATCAGAGTCACACAACTTTTGCTGACGAGACCTAAATGGATTTCTTTTAATATTCATCTTTAACCTTTTCAATGACCCCAATTCCTTACTAATATTATAAATGCGAAAGTAACTCTGTCTGTCTATCGCGCTTTCACACCAAAACTACAGAACCGATTTAAATAAAATTTGGTACACAGATAGTCTAGAGCCTGAGAAAGGACACTATTCTTTAATGCGATAATGCGGTTGAAATAGGCAGTAGGCGGTTATAATTGACAGGCTACTTTTTAATGCGATAATGCGGTTGAAATAGGGGATGCAAGTTATAAGAAATACCCAGACGTGGGGTCTGGCTGGGCGAAGCCGGCTGGCGGAAAGCTAGTATGCCAATATCATACCGGCTCTGATGCGGTGATTGAAGTTGGTGAGGAGTTGCAATACCCACTGCGGATTAATATGGTAACCTTGCCTTGATGCTTGGCTTGATTTGTATTTAATAATGGGTAAAGCTCCGACACAAAAAAAAGATTTGTCTCAAAATATTAAATCTACTGCTTAAAATACTAACTTTCCGACTACTTTTATCCGAATAAAAATGACGAAACGACCGAATGAGATACTGAAATCTTCGAAAAATAAACATGACTGTTTCTTGCTATAATACTTTTCTACCAGCATAAATAACGTTCTACTGAAAACTATGCTTTGTAATTTTTTCCTTTACTTGCCTACTATTAATTCATGTTCTGGCACTTTGCCGGTCGCTGCCGCGGCACGCTCGCTTCGCTCGCTTGGCTCGTGCGTTGTGGTCGCAGTTCTAACCTAACCTAAACTAAAAAAATATGCTCTATCTCGGATATTTAAATAACAGCTCAGAAAATTAGTTCCCATATTATAAAGGTAAAACCTCTGTTGTTGGTAACTTAGTAATTTTGTCGGAGGTTCAATATACTATGCGGAAGTTTAGTTTTGTTATTCGAAGATCCATTTTTTAGGAGAAAATGTAATTTGAATATGCTCTAATTTGATTTTTTTTTTTGTTTTTTGTCGGTAATTCATAATAACGCTGGTTAATTAGAATAACCATTATTCTAATCACAGCGTTAGATCAGTGGCCACAGAACGCTGGAGATTAATTTGTTTTTCGGAACCATTATTATTTCCCTTTAATAATGTTGCCAGAATATGGCTTCTGGCAATATTATTGATTTGTATTTAATAATATTGCCAGAATATGGCTTCTTGCAATATTATTGATTTGTATTTAATAATAGCAATATTATTAAATACAAATTTAAGAAAATTAAAATTAGTGGGTCAAATTGAAAATACATATGAAGCGGCAATGTAAACATACACGACATTTCCGTTGACGTTGTCAGTGTTGTCACAGCAATATTTATGGAAATATGTACGGCAAGGCAACCAGCAACGGGAAAAGTTGAATACAGTTATTTTGCTAGCAAACTACAATTCCAACAGAGACATTTGTAAGTAGCAGAATAATGATATTGTGTTATCTATATCTATACTATAATAATATTATAAAGAGGAAAGATTTGATTGTTTGTTTGTATTAGGCTCCGAAACTACTGGACCGAATTGAAAAATTTTATTTATCGGGGAAGGCTACAGGCCTACTACCATCACGCTACAACGAATAGGAGCGGAGCTACAATAAAAAAATTGCAAAAACGGGGGGAAAATTCGTAATACTGGGCGGAGCCGCTGGCGGACAGCTAGTCTTATAGAAAAATTTAAAACCGCTCCAGTAAAATTACCTCAAATTGTAGAAGCGTAAACAAGCACTAAAAAGGCGAAGAGCTATTACTTGCATTGTAGTTACGATAACACATCGATTACCACGTTATTTACTCATAGTTATATAAACTACCTCAATTATATACCCAGGACCATTTATGTCTCCTTTTGCTTGACATAATTATTGTGGAATACAAATCAACGACATAGCATTCTGTAGCGTCTGAGGTTAAAAATGAGAAATACTCATACCTTCTACGCTCTGTCCTTGTGGATGTCCATGGGGGCGGCCTTTGTTCAGCAGAGGACCTCTTTGAACCTCATACGAAAGGTGTGTCGTTGGCCCATACTCGCCAGCAAACAGAGACCAACTAAGTTGATTGGACGTAGGTATTGATTTTCAATAGCGAGGGCATATTTCTATTCCGTAATACAAACATAATGTAGTAAGTTTTTTTAAGCGGGTACCATTTATCAGCCATAGCATGATGATAGGTCACAGGTAAGTATGTAGGTATAGATATGGATCTAGAACAACCCTAACTCGACATGTAAGTAGGCTAGCTTTAACTAATATAAGTTGTAGCTTAAATTGTATATTGTTGTAACCAGAACATAATTATCTCTTTTTCCTTTTTTATTATTCCTTGTACCTATTACATTATATCGATTTGTACGCCCCATGGGGCAGAATATGTTTGTACATTCCTAATAGAGTAACACCTGTATTTTACACTACCATATTCGAGCAAATAAATACATTTGAATTTGACACGACATGTTATTGTCCATCTAATATCGGAGCGTCACTGTACCGCACATTGTAACCACAGTCCATTCATATAAGACTGCTATTGTAAGGGAAACCCAGGCTTCAGAAGGCTATTTGAGTACAAGGTTAGCGACTCAATAGGACAGTTACCTATGAAACTAAAATAATGCGAGTACACCCTAGTTACCATCGATTAACTATATGTGGTGTGATAACTGACAATCGTCAAAACCTCGTTTAAAACGATCCTATTTTACCGACTATATATTTTACCGACTGAATAATCTTTTACAAACGTTTAATAGTTTTTATTTATTTACCTATCTATCAATGTTTGAATGACTTAATCAATTCTTTAGTAACTAGTTTATAATTGATTTTTCTTTCAATTAAATGGAACTAGTAAAAACGTGGTTCATTACATTTGTTCCGATAAAAAAAATCGTTCGAAGTTATTTAGGACTAACTAACTCGAAAAAAGCCTGGCCTTGTGTGAAAGGACAAAGAATTTACTTTAGACTATATTAAACTTTGCTTTGTTTTCTGTACCGTACCTGAAACTTAAAAAAGCCTCAAAGTATAAGGATGTCAAAATATATCCACTATATGTGATCGGCGTTGATCGCCTGTTTTGACAAAATGTAACAGAAATACATAAAAGATATTTTGGAAATAACAATTATATATTTGATAATTACGCAATTTCTAACCGACTTCAAAAAAGGAGGAGGTTTTCAATTCGACTGCATGTTTTTTTTGTATGTTACGCGATTTCTCAGTCAATTGTGAGCCGATTTTGAAATTCTTTGTTTGATAGAGTATACCCCCCAAGGTGGTCCCATGTAAATTTTATCGAAATCGGGCCAGCGGTTTTTTAAAAAATCAACAAAAATCTGCACGTAACTCCGGTGCCCGAGTTGAACTCGCACTTGTCCGGTTTATTTGTTTAGCGACGACAGTGGTTTTCTTTTTGCTCATTCATTATTTTAATGTACTATATTTAATTTAGGCAGCCCCTTTGTGGTTTTATAATCTTTATTATCTGGGCTGATCTCCAGTATAAGATGGTCCCTCTTTGTGCCTAATTTGGTTTTTAGGACAGCTGATCTTAAATTGGAGATCTTTTTTATTTATTACTGATATGTACTTATAACAAGACGAAGCTATCGGACCATTAACGGGTCAAAGAACTTAACCAGTTTTTGCAGTAGGTACAAATAAAATATAGTAATCATTATAATAAAATATTCATATTATAATAATTTATTTTATTGCTACGAAAAAAAAACAGCGAACCAAAACTGGATCTTTAGTTTAGTGACCAGCTAATTATATTGTAATCAAAATAATGTATAATAATAAATAATTTCAAATTGTATAACCTAGGTCTCGTAGTTTTAGTAATTGAACGTTTGAAACGTTTCGTTTTTAACCCCCGACGCAAAAACGACGGGGTGTTATAAGTTTGACGTGTCTGTGTGTGTGTGTGTGTGTGTGTGTGTGTGTGTGTGTGTGTGTGTGTGTGTGTGTGTGTGTGTGTGTGTGTGTGTGTGTGTGTGTGTGTGTGTGTGTGTGTGTGTGTGTGTGTGTGTGTGTGTGTGTGTGTGTGTGTGTGTGTGTGTGTGTGTGTGTGTGTGTGTGTGTGTGTGTGTGTGTGTGTGTGTGTGTGTGTGTGTGTGTGTGTGTGTGTGTGTGTGTGTGTGTGTGTGTGTGTGTGTGTGTGTGTGTGTGTGTGTGTGTGTGTGTGTGTGTGTGTGTGTGTCTGTCTGTGGCATCGTAGCTCCCGAATGGATGAACCGATCTTGATTTTGTTTTTTTTATTTGAAAGGTGAATTAGTCGGGAGTGTTCTTAGCTATGTTTGATGAAAATCGGTCCAAAATGGCCGCCGCCACAAAATAACGAATTACATATTTTTTCACAACTCCATCAATATGGGTATCAAATGAAAGGGCTTAACTAGGAGAATACTATACACTATGATAAATTTCAAATCCAAGATGGTCGCCACCAATAAATAGCAAACTACATTTCGGGTCGGGGGTTTTCTAAATTTTTAATTTAGGTTAGGTTGTTGTAAAACTCGTAGCGTGATTTCTCGTAGCCCGTAGCCGATCGTAGCATCCTGTAGCCTGTAGCCGATCGTAGCAGCCTGTAGCCGATCGTAGCATCCTGTAGCCTGTAGCCGATCGTAGCATCCTGTAGCCTCCCGTACCGTAGCCCTTCTAGCTATATGTATTGTGCTATTGTTAGTGTTGACTTCCGCACTATGTCTGATTTATAATTATAATTATTGTATATCTATACTTCTTCTAAATATATAAAACTCAAAGGTGACTGACTGACTGACTGACATAGTGATCTATCAACGCACAGCCCAAACCACTGGAGAGATCAGGCTGAAATTTGGCATGAAATCGCAATGACCTATGTAGGGGTGAAATAGGGGATGAAAGTTCATATGGAACAAAGTAACTATTCCACGCGGACGAAGTCGCGGGCAAAAAGCTAGTAATATTATAAAGCTCAAACATTTGTTAGTTTGTTTGGTTGAACGTGCTAACCTCAGGAACGACTGGTCCGATTTGAAAAATTATTTCAGTGTTAGATAGCTTGCTTAACGAGGAAGGCTATAGGCTATATATCATCACGCTATGACCAATAGGAGCTGAGTATACATTATAAATGTTGCAAAAACGGGGGAAAATATTCAACTTCTACGGGAACGGATTTTTTTTATGTCTTGTGGGATTCGAATCCACGACCTCGTGATCAGCAGTCTGGTACTCGAACCACTAGATCACCGACGTAAATTTTTAATGTATACAAAAACTTGACAAATTATATACTAAAACCTTACTCGAGAATCACTCTATCCTTTGGTGAAAACAGCATAAATAGTTGCAGTAGTTTTTGAGTTTATCGCGAACAGATACAGACGCGGCGGAGGACTTTGTTTTAGTGATTAATACTAGTGTGCACCCGGTGGTCAAAGTCGACTATTTTTATGTTATATTTTTATTATGTTTTACATAAATTTTATTATTCTGCACTTCTCCATAATATGAACTATAAGTGTTCGAAATTTCATACTCCACCGTCCGCAAATTTTCGTAAAAAGGGATACAAAGTTTTAGCTTCAAGGAAAGTTGAAAGTTATCGTCACACTATAAAAATTAAAATATATAAAAAATATCCGGGCGGGGCATAACGTTATCTTCCTTGAGAACTGAAAACAAATAGCTCAACAAAGAGGTAAGTGGAGAAAAAATTGGGAGAGGCCTTTGCTCAGGAGTGGGACAATACAGGATAAATAAAAAAATACAAATTAAGTATCTTACCCCATCATCCAAATTAATTTTCATATTTTCTCCTCACTTGAAGTTAACACCAAAAAAAAAGAATATAAAAGATGTCACTTTTTAAAAACAGAACACTTTTCGGCGGGAAAGCAGCGCGGTCACCCAGTCCGACGCGCGAATTTAATCTGTACCGGGTTGGTTTGCAGATAAATACAGAATACCAGAGACAATCCAATACGAAGGCCATTAGTCAAAGTAGGTAGCTATTCTATCAATGACGCATCTAAATTCGTTTCAGAGGGTTAATTACAAATAAATTCAAATTGTTATTTTCCACTGCCCATCTTTTTCACGGTAAATTCGTAAATAAGGCGGATTAATTAAGACCGGTTGGTAAAAAAAGGAAGTAGTTTTTTTTACCGACGAATGAGTTCGGATGTTTAAAGTTTCACATGCTCGTTTTCTAACTTCAAATAAAATTAAAAATGAAGTAGGTATTAAATAATAGTGGCGCCGTTGAGTGCCTTCGATTCGTGGTGTTAATTCTGATAGTTCTCTATTTTTTTCAAATATGTCAGATTGTCTAACAATATGCGGGTGAATATCAATATTTTACATGAAGTAACTGCTATCCGGTCTCGGCAATCAAATTTCCAGGCAATACCGATATTCTTAGGTTGAGACAAGCTGGTTGTGAGGCTTTTTCTGCCGTAACGATTGTCATAAGGTTGTAGTTATTATAGGGATTGTCGTATGAGAACCGGGACTGACGGGTTTACGTGCTCTTCGAGGCACAGGAATCAGGAGGGTCTCGATGTGTTAAGAATGGGCAATGGTCACCACTTTATTAATGCTCTCTGATTTAAAGAAAGGAAGAAAATGTATTTATTGGCACAAAAAACGAGAAGGTCACTTAAAATAACATAAATTGATTAAGACTAACAATATAAGTACCCAGATACCTAGTCATTGATTGATTGATTGATCAGTCTTCTTGTTACTTATCCATGAGCCCCTCAGTACCTAAGAGAGTTTTAATACTTTCAATGTATGTGTAAATAAATACATTAGATATAGGATTAGATACATTATGTCCATTATACGATTAGCTATATCTTATCAACACTTTTTTATCTCATACAACCTTTTTTTATAGCCGTCCAAAAGTAAGTAAAAAAGAAAATAGCATTGCTGTATTGTATGTAAAAAACCCCTTTTATTTTTTTGTATTACCTAATCCGCTCCCCGTCTGAGCATGGTAATTGAAACTTTTACGTGGGGACTTTTTACTGTGACATTTATCATGAAGCGAAACATTGGCATTAAAATTTGCACCCCTAAAGTTCTTGAAGGTGTAAATAGGCCTGCTTGGTAAGCTAAATATTCCCTCCAATTTGAACCAGAGGCATGTTTGTTAAATATTACCTAGGTACCTAATTTTTTTTTATATATAAACTAGCTGTCCCGGCAGACCTTGTTCTGCCCCGTTAGAATTATCTTTCGTATGCATTTTAGTTTAGTTGATTGAAGGTTGCATATCATTTCTATTTCTTCCTAACGTTGTTTTGTTTTGATTGACGTCAAATATTTGACAGCCAAAGTGGTATGGGAAAAGAAAATTGTTGTTTTTACTTTTTTCCTCGTATTTTTTAGGATTTTTCTCTCCATAAGAACCTTCCTCAGATTTCACCAAACACAACAAAAAAGAAATCAGCCAAATCGGTTCAGCCGTTCTCGAGTTTTGTGCTTAGCAACACATTTAGCAATTCATTTTTATATTATAGATAATCTTCTATACTTATATACTTAATCTTCTATATTATAAAGCTGAAGAGTTTGTTTGTTTGTTTGAGCGCGGTAATCTCAATAATTGCTGGACCGATTTGAAAAAACCTTTCAGTGTTAGATAGCCTGTTTAACGAGGAATAATATTATCACGCTACGACCAATAGGAGCTGAGTATAAATTAAAAATGTTGTAAAAACGGAGGAAAATATTCAACTTCTACGGCAACGAATTCGCGGGCAAATTCTAGTTATCAAATTATTATTAAGTAACAGTATGATCTTATCAAATAAGTAGTACATGTACATGGCAAAAGATCACAAATTCGCAATCCAATAAGCACAACTAACATTTCAAAATCATGTTTCAGAATTTCTGCATTACTAATTGTGAAGCACTACAATAAATTCTCATACATTGGTAAATAAAAACCGGTTTTTTCCAATACCATTATGCCCGTTGACAAGTTTTAGTGGACCACAATATTAGTATCCGTGCAGTTACTTAATCGAAATATTCCACAAGAGAATCTAGGTTTTCTAAACAAAGGATGCAACGATGTAAATAAGAACGTAGTTATTTCACCATAATGTATATTCTCTATATTAAAACTAATTGGCTCAACAAATGGAACAGTTTAACATGACTATATAATCACTCTAACTACACTCAACCCGTGATACATAAATATATAATGTTTGTAGAGGTGTAGGTACTTACATAGCGCATTAGCAATTAGGTCCAAATGTCATACCAGCCGCATGTAAAAAATTAGAGACTAAGTACCAACTACGAATGAATTTATATGCCATCAATTAACCCCTTGACGATTATGTCGACACCACCCAGATATTTTCGGAACGCCTTTTGTTATCTTCCAAACTTTACTAAGCTATTGCTTTACCCTTCTGAGAAGAGACTTGAGGATAATGATGATGAACTGGAACGCAGGATCTACGGAATTAAAAAACGTGTGTCAATGGCAGGACTTTGCCAATCTGAGAAGACCGAAACCCTTCGACGTGGAATCAACCAAAAAAGGTATAAATCCATTACGTCACATTCAAATATTTATAACAGACAATAATGTTATGTTTTTGCATCGCTCACGACAAAAGGACTAAAGTCGAATCGTTTATAAAAAAAGTATTAGACATAAAAAGGTTAATTCAATGGATAGAGTAGTTTTTTCTGGTGTCTGGAGTTAGGCGTGTCTTTCGATCATTTGGATCAGCTATGTTATTATAAGCCGTCGTAAGATTTATAGCTTTTAAATATATTATGATACCGGACACGAAAATAAAATATTGTCGCCTGTCAGTGGCGAGCGGCCTACACGTGCAAAGGTGACTTTTAATTTAATCGGAGTTTCATATGAGTTCACGTATTTCATATGCCTTCGTCAGAAATATGTGAAGCTAATAATTATAAAAAAATATTTCTTATTCACACTGTATAGTTCAGAGGTTTTTCACTACCTACACATAAAGGTAGTGTAATCGAAAAAATAAATAAGCTTTTCTAATAATAATAAACTTTTTAAACAGAAAAACTTTTTGACTCTAGAACAGAACACGTGCTATGTGCCTGATTCACAATAATTGTGGCTGTGCTTGGTTCACATTGTGACCACAGTGTACACTGAATATCACAATTCATAGATACTGCGAAGTTGGAGCAATAAACAAAACAATTTTGGTTTTTAGCTAGGACACTGACAAGTAGTAAGTACACCTCTGGTTAATGTGCGAATAAAGTATCCATCACTTACTTATTATTATTTAGGAGAGAAATTACTTGAAGCTATGAGTTTACGCACGTCGAGCAATGTGTAACATTCCCAGTTTTAAACATTACCTGGGATTTGTCGAGAATATTGAACCATTTAGATGGCAAAAGTATAGACATGCTTAGTTGAAACAAGCCAAGCATCACAGAACGTACAAATGTATACAATTTCCTTTCTTTGCTTGTACTATCAATGATATATAGAACGATATTATATAGGTAGGTATGTAATGCTGTTTTTGTATTCACATAATTCTTGAGAATCTTGTGTTCAAAATAATTCCAACTTGAATTTTAGCAGTGCATTTTGTTCTTAGTATAAATACATAATTAAATAAATAAATATCCTGGGACATTTTTACACAGCACTATCTAGTTCCAAACTAAGCAGAGCTTGTACTATGGGTACTAGACAATGGATATAATACTTATATCCTTTTTTTTTCTTAAATATATACTTATAATATATAAGAAACACCCAGACAAACACAAACACCTGGGTTCATCACATAAATGTTTGTGTCTTGTGGGAATCGAACCCACGACCTCATGATCAGCAGTCCGGTACTCGAACCACTAGTCCACAGACGTCGTCAATTAACTTATAATACAATAGACTTACACAGAGAAAACATAGAAGGCACGCATTTTTAACATATGATTTTAGTGTACATAAAATAGGTACTTGTGTGTATTGTAAGTATGAAGTTATAGCAGTTTTTACGTTAGTAATTATTTTAATGTAATTTGTATTAATTTACATAAAGATTTTAGACTAAAACAGATTTATTGTTAAAGAATGAGTAGAACTTAATTACATGTGAATATGACATTTCTTGTGTTGGGAATTACGGTCACAGGAAGACGAGCTGTTTTGTCATAGGTTAAGGTTAGGTTCAAATGATTAGTTATACCTAACGAGATAAAATAAATAAATTAGTTTTTTATAAGAAACATTGTTAAGTGACTATCGGTCCGCAAATGCTTATTTATTTATTTTATATATTAAGGAACCAACAACGGATATACCTACACAAACATTTACAGGTTACAAAACAAAATAAAATCTATCACGTGTATTGATTGGCACATTGGGTAAATGATCGGCATGTTGTGCACCATCGGGCGCTGGTTCGATTCTGACACGGAAATAAATGTAATAATAAACCATCACGCCTGTATTCTCCGAAGGGGTAAGCAAAGGCGTACCTAATGCACACCCACATTTCGCCGGTATGACAAATTTAGACTCCGAGTTGCTAGGAATTTTACAGAAAACCCAACAACACTGCTCGACCCGGGGATGGAACCCAGAACCTCTAGCGTAGCAGTCACGCTTGGGTCCACTAGATCAACAAAGCAGTAGACAAAATTTAATACCAATTTGTAAGGAATACGGGTTTCTAGTTCCGGATTTATGCATGTTTGTCTATGGAGGTATATTAAAATTTGTAAACTTGAATTTCTTTGAAAACGCATCCCCAAACTAGGCATTTTTCATGTGGGACAACGTATCGTAGTGGGATAAAGATTTTCTGTCGATATTCAAATAACAACAGACGACGTCTGTGGTCTAGTGGTTCGAGTACCGGACTGCTGATCACGAGGTCTTGGGTTCGATTCCCACAAGACACAAATATTTATGTGATGAATATAAATGTTTATGTTTGTCTGGGTGTTTCCTATGTATTATAAGTATGTATTTACAAAAAAAAAGTATATAAGTATTATATCCATTGTCTAGTACCCATAGTACAAGCGCTGCTTAGTTTGGGACTAGCTGGTGCTGTGTAAAAATGTCCCAGGATATTTATTTATTTATTTATATATAAGTCAGGGATTCATTATTATTCAGCACGTTTTTATTTACATTTTATTAACATTCATTTACATTCTTCAAGTCTATATGTAGAGAATTATGTAATGTGATGCCTTCAACAAAATCCATTTTTATATAAACACATACTAAAAGGCTATATAACATTTTCCCTCAATTATTTAAAACCGCAGTCTCCTTGAACTTGTCCTAACAAAAACTGGACGCCTATCTAAGCAATTGAAAAAACTATCTATTGTGTTATTACTAAGCTTTTTCATATACTTACAGCCGGAATTCTCTCGATTCTACGGAAAAAATCTTTTGTTGTGAACTATCGACTTTTTATATCGATCTGTTTTCGATTACGATCGTGATTTGAAACGCAAATCATTTTTACTGGAAAATGTGAAAATTGTGAGTGTTTTTACTATGCCAGTTAAAACTAGGACCTTTTTTACAGGTTACTTATTTATCTACCTTATCAGTTATTACCTTTGTTCGTTGGATGATTAGATTTGCTTAGAAGCATGATCGAAGCTTGATATAGGTAGGTACAGTAGTTAAATCCTTCAGAAGCGATCCCGCCATAATAACAGTGATCTTTAAAGTTAATAGATGTGTTAATACGAGTATGTTTCTAAAATTTTCTTAATTTAGGTCACCGGGAGTCGTTCAATGCAGTACGACCGATCCTCGTGGAAGTCTATATGGGAGGCTTTTTTGAGAGCAATATATCTTTTGGCCGATATGATGAAGTAGGTACAAATAAGTAAATATTTGACCAATATAATAAAAGGTTTTTGTGCCGAATACAGTCATAAATAATAAAAAAGTCTTGATAATAAATATTTTATTTTAGATAGAAGGCGTTTTCACAATCATGAGACAGTATACATTAATAAATTATATTATTTGTAACTTATATTTTTAAGTATGAAATCATTACGAAGTTTAATCTCATAGACACATTTTTGAAGAGATTGGGACACGGACAAACTGTGTCCTTTACATTTCAAATTAGTAATTCATTGAGAACAATTTTAAGATGCAGCTTGTACTACAGAGTATAGCAACAATTATTTTAGAATTTTATAAGGAATACATAATAATTAATACCAAGATCTTAATCAACGTTTTAACAGTAACATCTACAGCAACGACTTACATTACACTTTATACAAAACATTTAATGCATTTCTCTCTCTTGTCGTCAGGAGTTTTATTCTAGCGAGAATAGGAAAACGATACTAAAAGCTCTGTTTCACCACTTCTCTGGATAGCCGGTAACTGACGAATAAATTAAAAAATGGAACAAAATTCGTATGTAATTATCTGCCAGTTAATTTAACGGGAACTTATCAGTAAGCTGTGAAACAGTGAGTGTGTACAGTCAACAAAAGAGATAAGTAAATAGGGCCTGTAGACATTTAAAAAAGTTGCAATTTGACATTCGAATCGACAATCGAATAGCAACAATATTTATGAAAATGATACAAGCTTTCAACGACTATCACTAATGTAATTTCCATACATTTTCTTTCTATTCCATTGTCGATTCAAATGTCAAATTGCAACTTGTCTAGCCCCCTGGCAATCTGTGTTTCGACAAAGATAGTGATAAGTATAGCTAAATAAAAAAAAATAATCTACCATAGGGTTTGGTATGTAGGCATCTAACACCTGAGTTTTGACACATTTTACTTAATACACTAAAACAATTTTTGTCAAAACATAGATTGTATTATCTGCCTGTATACCTTTCATCTTAGTCGAGTGTACCTACACAATTCTTTCGAATTTGACCTACAGCATTGTAATTAATTAATTAAGTAATTTGTACCTCACTATATGAGTCATACTGATACTCGAAATAAAAGTATTATTATTATATTATTGTAAATTTAACAATGTTTATTATCAACAGTACCTACTTAGGTATATAACAACTTCTACCAGATTTGGAAAGTTTAGAAGTATCTATATAATACGATAAGAAATTGCAACTCACAAACAGCACACTGACATTTTATTACAACTCTGTGCGTGTCTATATGTGTGGATATGTTTTTATTTTAAAAGCGTTTTATATTACACCTCTCATTATATTTAATAGCATATTTTGTACCCAAACCACTGCGATTATAGTTGATATATTTTAGGAAGCACGAACCTGAAATGTTGCATCACACAGTTAATATATTTCATACAGTAGTCCGACTCGGCTGTGTCCTCAAATTCAAAAGCTAACTTTATGAGAGGTAGGGCACAGCCAGTTTTGACTCAAATCTGGGGAAGTACTTCCACCATACAGAAAACTGCAGCCAAATAACACACTTTATTGTGTGTTGTGTTCCTGCAGTGAGTAAGGTTGCCAGAGCTCCGCCTAAGGATGCGCTGCGCTGGCAGCTAGAGGAATATTCCCTCAAACCGTCGGCGCAGTGTGTCCTCCATAAACCTCTAAGATGTTTTAGGGTTGGCAACGCGCTAGTGATGCCCCTGTTGCAAGCGCCCATAGGCTACGGTAACCGCTTACCATCAGGCGGGCCGTAAGCTTGTTTGCCACCTTAGTGGTATAAAAAAAACTGCCAGTAGTTAGTAATAATCGCACGCGCTTCTAGTGCTTCCACCGTTCGTGATCACGGATCGACACGAAAAAGCGCAGTGACGCGACATAGGCACAGACAACAGCGACCGGTTTGAATTACACTATCATATACCTGTGGTTAGAAGCCTAGCCAAGTTGTAATCTAACATTCGAATTGACAAACGAATAGAAACAAAATGTATGGGAATGACATAAGCTTTCGACATATCTGACGTTTACAAATGTCAATCCATAATTTTGTTTCTATTCGTTCGTCGATCCGAACGTTAGTTTGAAAGTGAAGTTCGTTCCATCACAACTCGACGCGGGCAATTCTTCGAAGTTAAGCTACTGTGTATTATGTTTTCTGTGGATATATATTTAAAATTACCAAAACGTATTGTAATAAGTCTGTATGATTATTTACATTTTGGTTTTGCCCGAGAGGTGAGTAAAATTATTATAAACATTAATTAACATTAATTAACCTTAACATTTACCTGTTCATCACGACCATAACTACATAACCCATGAAAAAAGAAATAAGTACGTAGATAGCTACAGACAACGACACATTAAGCTTTACATTTTCTTTTTCAATCACCCATATACCTTCGCAATAGCACTGGGGGGCTAGACAAGTTGCTTTTTGATATTCGAATCGACAAACAAAATATATGGAAATGACACAAGCTATCGGCAAATCCGGCTGTCACTAATGTCATTTGCATACATTTTGTTTGTCGATTCGAATGTCAAAATGCAACTTGTCTAACCCCCTGATTTTTATTCTGCAACTATTTAGCTAGCCATATTGTCATTATAACTTTTCTTGAAGATACATTTTCTTTATATACCTATAGATACATAGTAAAGAATAATGAAAAATTAAATATTTACAATACATACATACTTTTTATAATATAAAGCTACATTCAACGGTAGAGGAATAAATATCAACAACTGCGAATTTTGGCATTCCATTCGGTACCTTAGTTCATCCAAATAACAGCTATTTGATAACCACGTGATTAAGATGAAAATGTATGTATATTAGGTAAGGTAGCGGTCATAACTCCATTACCATTTTTAGCAAGAACTATCCACCCACCCGAATACACCAAGTTAAACTCACTATAAGTACCCGAAAATTCTCCTAAAGATCTTTCTTACTAACTCTAATTGAGGTGGAAACGTTAGAAAAGACTTCCCAGCGAGCCCAGCCAAGTTGCATTCTAACAAAATAGTATGGGAATGACATAAGCTTTCGACACACCTGACGTTTCCAAATGTCATTTCCATACATTTTGTTTCTATTCGTTTGTCGATTCGAATGTCAAATTGTAACTTGTCCAGGACCCCTGACCGTCACAAAGAAGTCTAAATGACGATCACATACACGGTTACATATCAAAATAAACATTTAAGTTGACCTCTCATTGTACTGAAAACTTATAAAATGCGAGGTCAGGTTAAACTGGATAATTATTTCTTGATATGTTGTACTGATTTGACGTTTGACTTCACGTGGTTTACAGACTACCCACATCAAACTACTACATGCTCTAACACTCTAATTCACAACTCTTATAAGCTCAATCCTCCCGACCTCGACTGAGGCTGAATCTCCTATGAAACTTAAAGCCTTTCTTTTTCTCCTGTCGTTCTTCCAAAGGCTTATTATCTACAAGGTTATCAGCACTCTTGGCCACTTGCACACTCTTCCTTCTATTCTTCATAGACTTGACCAGTTTGTAGAACTTCCCTTTCTTCTTTGTTGGGTCTTGAGCGTGGTCTAAGGTGTCCTCTTCGACTTCTACGCTGAATTCTGAGGAGATGTCTCCCAAGTCTTCAACGCTGTGGCTCTCGATTTCTCTGGGCTGTGGGATTTCGAGCTTGCCTTTTGATGTGTCGGGTTTTGGCTCTTCAGGTGGCGGGGGCGCGTCAGGGTCTACGCACTGAAAATTGAAAATATTTACTTGTAATAACTTCTTAAAACAATGGCCGAGATGAAACGATCAAGATTTGAAGATTCAGTGTCTCTACCAGGAGTCAGTGATTGACAGACCAGAGACAGCCTCTCAGGCTTTTTTCATAAAAGGCAACCAGACACTTTTAAGTTGAGAGAAAAGGACGATGATTAATGTGTATCACATTCCGTTAATTGCAAAATGATCGCAATAACATGTTGTGGTGCGAACAAGTAACTACAAAGTTTACTGCATATTTTTTTCAGAAAATAAATCTATTCAGAGCCAACATTTGCGAAAGTTAGTTTAAATTACAATTTATTTAATATTTCTTTCAATAGGCTTTATAAATTTTATCAAAATATCTCTAATCAGTTCGTAACATTACATTTACCCTTCGCTATAGCAGCTAAACCGCGTAAAAAGTATTTTCCGCGTGAAAGGCGATATTGTGGAAGGTGATTGTAATTTTATTCTTCATTTGCATAATAATAAATTCATGGTACACGATGTCCTGTTGTCACGAGATTGTTGTGGAAAAACCGAAAAAACTAAAGTAAGTTTGAAAAAAAAGAAAGGTGTTTTGTACCCTACCAAGGTTTGTTATTTAGTTATTCAAATTCAAATATTTTTATTTTAAATTAGACCATATAAATAGGTACTTTTGAAACGTCAAACTAGTTGCACGGTTCCAAGAAAAGCCGGCAAGAAACTCCATTGCTCTTTTTTTTATGTGTGGTAACAGTAACAATTGTTGTGAATGAGAATGATGCAGCTTGTGTGTAGATGGAGTAGGTATTAGGATTGAAAAGATAGCCATAGCAGTAAGAGCCGACCAGCCCCGACAGACAGCTATCGTTCACGAGCATGACGTGTGTATCGGCGCCGTTTGACTCAACCATGTTGTAGGGAATACATTTTTAGTTAGTAGATTAGAACTATATGATTAGCTATTTGTAAGTGTGTCAGTATCGGTAACTTCGGATACGGTGTCTCAAATAAGAGAGATAAAAAGGTAAAACTATTCTCTTCAAAGATTTTAGGCACATACGAAATTTTACCGCTTGTGTTGCGTTCTTCGTATTTATAGATCTATATCTTACACTGTCGTATCAAACCACATTATCATATATTAATATGCCTCTACGACTTGTTTGTCACCTTAGTTGTTGTCTAAAATCTACAAAGCAAATCGAACCCTATTTACGAAGTAGGTCTGTTTAACAAAGTTTCAAAACAATATAATCAATAATACGGGATTAGGGAACCCAAAGAAACTAAGTTCGTTACGTATTTGAGAGCCTCAAAGGCCTTTTATGTTTACGTAATAAGGTTCTTGCGGTAACTTTGCGAGTTGGCCGCATGTCGTCAACAAATGAAAGACAAATGAAGCAGTTTCCAGAATTTTCTTTCCGGCTCGTTAAAAGTTGTTCTTTTACTAGAAAAGTATTTGTTATTTATTTGTAAGTGTGTAGTTTCCTTCATACTTACATAGTTTAGATATTTCGTCGAATAAAACGTACTAATTTAGGTACCTGTTCAAGCAATCAATAGATTTTCTATAGTGTATGTAACTATGTATAGTGTATGACTGTGAGTTTGTCGGTTAATTTTGTTTTAAATCCCGATACAAAGTAAAGTTACAAAATACGAATTCATAAAGGTAGAGCTTTTAAAACTAATTGAATTATGTAACGACCTTATTATTTCGACCTTATTATTTCTGAGGACCCAAAATGATGTATTAAATGTGGCCTACATTGAGTAATTCGTGGAATCAATTCATATTTAGAAGCCGTGGTAGTGCCTTAATAATTTTTTGATGTAAATCATAATTTCATTTAAAGAAATTGGCCTTTTAGGCAAGCAAAAATTCTGTTAATATTTATATGGGGAGACCTAATTCCAGCAGATGGACATTAAATGAAAAAAATGTTTGTATTTCTATTTCAATACACTGTTTCTGTGTTATCTATTCACGCACTTATTCCGATAAAATCTGGCAAGGAGACACTGAGGGCGTCGTTCCTTTTGCCTCGAAAAGTATTTTCTGATGCTAGTGAACGAACACCTGGTATATAATTCTTCTGTACGTGTATTGTCACCTAACTCCTAAACGGCTGGACCCCTTTTAGTTAAAATTTTAATTGTAATTATATTTAAAAGTGTTCTTGGATGATTCAGAAACATAATTGGACCCGGTAGGTGGCGCTGTTGTCAGTAACTGTTAATTGCTGGTCAGCTAGTTCATTAATGATTATTTGATTTCTGATCACTCACATCGGCTAAAGAGATCCGATGCGGCGGGACCTGCTCGGGGTGTCTCCAGGGTTTGTGGTACGGCAGGTCAGTGAGCGCCTTCCAGCCCGGGTAGCGCCGAGCTGCCGAATGTAGCTGCTGCACTAACCGCGGCGCTAGCTGCGCTGTTACCCTGAAACATAACATGGACAACCTTTTAAAGGTCGGAACAATAGGGAAACTTGTGGAGGGATGAGGTGTGATGCCCCTCCATCCAAAGCGAGGATCTTCCGACAGGCGGTCGTGGGTTCGTCCTACAGGACAGAAATATAATATGTGTTGTGACACTCACAACACATATTATATTTATTGTTCGTCGTATATTTTTTTCATATTATCTATTTTGAGAATAGATGGGGCTGTGCTGTTTTAATAGGGTAAAGGTGAAATGGGGAATGAACACCTATACAAAATTTAGTGCTTCCAGATCAGCGTTTCCAAAAGTATGGGTCGCGACCCACTGGTGGTAGTAATATTGTGTGGATCTTGCAAAATAGGAAGTTACGTTTTTCTTCTTTTCTACGTGCTATCTTAGAAAAGACGTTCACAGTACCTGTTGACGAGCCAAGCCGGGAGAGCTCCCCTGGGGTCAGACCGGGACACGTAGCCCAGCCAGCTACCGGCGCCTGACCGCGTCCGCACTACGAACCCCGTCAACAGCGACATTGCTCTGAGGAGAACAGTTTTTTTATTATAGCCGCGGAGAGCACGTAAAACTGTCGGTACCGGTTGTCATACGAAAACTTATGACAATCGTTAGAGGTAGTCAGAAGCCCAAAAAGCCAGACAACCAGTCTATCCTTCGAATATCGGTATTGCCCAGAAAGCTGGGCAATACCGATATTCTTATATTGCTGATATTATTATATTGCTGGTCTGATGGCAGTCGTTTCGTGTAAAATACTAATATTCAGCCGCATCTGATTAGATTGGAAGCTGGCCCCAACATGGTTGAGAAACAGGCTAGGATAGGATAGGCTAGGCCAACATGGTTGGGAAACAATTGTTACGAGTGAGGATAAATCCCGTGACTGTTACTCAGTCACTGCGCCCAACTGAAAAGCCTTGAGCATAGGCGCAAAGTTGCATGTCTATCAGGCTTTTACCGGTTACATTTCGGAGAGTGTGCATTGGAACTACATGACATAGTTCCCCCATCTCCGTTCTACTATCGGACAGGCAGGGCTACGGCAAGGCGCCATCGCTACATGGTGGAAGTGCCTAAATCGCGCACTAAACGTTTTGCCTCCACATATATAGTGCGAACTGATCTACTGTCGAACTCGTTGCCGGAATCCTTTTTCCCCGAGACTTATAATTTGAGAGTCTTCAAGACGAGAGTGAATCGGTTTCTTTTAGGCAAGCGCGCTCCATCGTAGGCCACATCGTTGCTTAACATCAGGCGAGTTGTGGTCAAGCGCAAGCCTATCAAAGTTAAAAAAAAATTGAGCTGCCAAACTGTATAAAATAAAGTCACAGACATACAAATAACTGACGTGCCGACACAACTTTACCTACCTATTAAAAAAGCTGAATAAAAAGATACTTTACAAAACGAACTTCTGAAAGCCGGACGGACTATAGAATTCTATTCCATTCCGCTTAGGGATGTCACTCATTCAATGGCGCGGCCATTGGGTTTGCAATGCTGCGACGTGTCGTAGCGGTAAACACGATGCAAGCGGTATTTTTATCGCCATATACACCGTGATATTTTAGTCGGTTTGAATCTGAAAGGATGGCATTTTACTAATCATTATGAACGACTCTACTCGTGACCAGAGGGCTGGATTACTTTTGGGCCACAGAATCAGCCACACTGGCATGAATCACTGGCAGCATTGCCACGTTGAATGGCAATGCTGCCAGTCTTCTGGGTACGTTACCAGATGACAGCAATGAGGAGTACTTTGACGCCTACGTGCGGTTTTTTTTTTTATTGAATTTGTACATTATGTAAATATATATAAAATCATTATGAACAACTTTTACTATGGAGCCAACCCTGTAATCTAAAAAAAAACTGTGTACATTTTGTCGAGTTCTGACAAAATGTGTCGTACAGCTTATTTTTTCAGGTACGTACTTACCTATCGTCAATTTATAATTTCCAAATATGTATTTTCTTAAAACCTAAATAAAAGCTTTTTAAAATACTTTAATGAAAATAAAATAAAAATTAGAAGAGCAAAATTAACTGTCGTAATTAAAAAAACTCAGAACAAAGCGTTTTCTGCAAAGCTAACTACTGAAAACACAAGTTGGACAGAATTCCATTTGTGAATACAACGCCTGTGACGATAAGCGTGCAGGGTTGTCACCAGTTTCCCGGTATTGTGTACAATACCAGTCGGCGCGCGGTGTGTTGCAATGGTAAATCTCGCTACAAGTGGATTAGTGGCAACCCAGTTTTTTTTCCCCTAAGGTGGCAAACAAGCATACGGCCCGCCTGATGGTAAGCGGTTACCGTAGCCTGTGGACGCTTGCAACACCAGAGGTATCACTCGCGCGTTGCCGACCCGAAAAACCTCTTAGAGGTTTATGGAGAATTCACTGCGCCGACAGTTTGAGGGAATATACCTCTTGCTGCCAGCGCAGCGCATCCTTAGAAGGAGCTCTGGCGACCTTACTCACCGCAGGAACACAACACACAATAAAGTGTGTTATTTGGCTGCAGTTTTCTGTAAGGTGGAGGTACTTCTTCAGGTGGGATGCTCCAGATTTGATCCATAAATGGCTGTGCCCTACCTTTCTTAAACCTTGTCACATACCATCACGCCTGTATTCCCAGAAGACTTAGGCAGAGGTGTAACCCCAATTCGCCAGTTTGTTTGGGTCCTATGTAGGTAAAGGGGCGAGGCTATTGCCATAAACCGGGCACAAATCGAAACTCCGAGCTGCTACTGCGAATTTCGCAGAAATCTCCAACATCGTTTAGTAGTCTTTGCTATAGATATCTTTACCCGTGCCTATAGTCTATTTAAATATTTTTATTAAGGTTATTTGTAGTATATTAGGCACGTACTGTTTTTTACAATATGAGCAAGCTGATTCGTTCGTTCGGTTGGAAGTCTAACTGACTGGTGACTACGCTTACAGAATAAAATTTCACGTTAAGATTAAATATCTACCTTACAAGTAAATATGATTCTAAAACACGGCAGATAAAAAGCTGAAAACCCTAGTTTCAGCATGCGGCACCCGAATTCTACGGCCAAAGCTATGAATAACATAGTAGGACATGTAAACTAAAGCAGCTACGCCAACACTAGGCTATAATTTAGACCTACAGTGGTTTTGTGCCCACAAGTTGCGAATAGTGCAACTATAGTAAAAAGTGCCACTTCTTGGGAAAACATGAATAAGTACATCTGCCTCCACCTCAAATGTAGCAGTCGCGCTTACGAAAAAGTTAGTAGTACCTTAGAAATCCTGGGTTCGGTTCCCAGGTCCGATTTCTGACTCGAATATATTAGATAACATTGATAATGGTAAAAATTTTGGGACCACCTTAGTCACCGGAACCATAGACACTGTAAAGAGTCCGCAATGTCAGGATTAAAATAATATCAATATAACGCCAAAAAATCCAGCGAAAAAAAAAACAGCGACCAAGAGAAACTTATTGGTACGCAGGTGAAAAATACGTATTCGCAATGCAGTAGCGTAGTTTTTCCCGTCATACTAGGTACCGTCAGCGCTAACTTGTACCGGCTCGTCACGGATTGACGCGCACGATACCTTATCTAATCACTAGAGTGGCGACCGCAAATTGTGCAAATAAACTAATGAAACGCCACCACTCTACGCCTACGTACCAAAGAGGTCTGTAAAGGTTATGTTGCTAACTTTATTATTAGTTAAGTAAACATTGTGGGCTGATTATTTAAGATATTTGATCAGGTTTTAGCGGAAAGCGAAGAAATTCTGAGCTGTAATTTTAGTTTAGATTTGGTCTGTTTTAATCGAAGAGATGCTTCATGATAAAAAGATCACTACGGTCAATATTAGTAAATTTTAGTTACTTTAGCTTCATAAATTTTCAATTAAATAAGTTGGTATTTCGATAAATTATAATAATTATGTTAATGAAAACAATGTAAAACATATAAATTTACTGTACTAATTACTTTTTAGCAAATACAATGAACATTAATATATGTAATTACGAAACAAACTTCGTGTTTTATAGATGTAATTAATTCCAAATTAGGTTAGGTAAGTACTTTGTTTAACGCAAACTTCCACACCCACTTTTACGTAATGGCAATCGAAAAGTTTCGTAGTTGCTTACAACCAGAAACACTTTTTAAAAACACAAAGTTGATACTTGAAAGTTTCAAGAATAACCTAACCTGACCTAAATAAAAAATTTAGAAAACCTCCGACACGAAATGTAATTTACCATTTTGTGGTGGCGGCCATCTTGGATTTAAAATTTATCATAGTGCATAGTATTCTACTAGTTAAGCCCTTTCATTTGATACCCATATTGACGGAGTTGTGAAAAAATATGTAATCCGCTGTCTTGTAGCGGCGGTCATCTTGGACCGATTTTCATCAAACATAGCTAAGAACACTCCCGACTAATTCACCTTTCAAATAAAAAAAACAAAACCAAAATCGGTCCATCCGTTGGGGAGCTACGATGCCACAGACAGACACACACACACACACACACAGACACGTCAAACTTATAACACCCCGTCGTTTTTGCGTCGGGGGTTAAAAACAATCAATTAATATTATCCATCGTCACGGAATGATTAATGACATCACTGACTCACTGTCCTTTAATTATCCACTAACTGAAACTTTTCCCAACGTTAAATAAAAACTTATCCAATCTGCCATATTTTACGAAAGCTAATCTATCTTGTAAGTACTCGTGAACCAGCAAAGCTTTCCCAAATCCATTGGGTTGAGCCGAGAACATCCCGAAGGCCTTCTACAGGCGTTAATTAAATACATATTTCAAGAATTTCCAGTAGTCAAGTCGGGACTAATTGCCCTGTGAAATTGTAGCACTCACTGAAACGTTTTTGAGAAATTATTTCCTTTTGTGTTTAATAGAGCTGGCCTTGGGGTAAGTGGCGGCAGTTGAGTGAGGGGGAAATATCTATCGATTTTCCTGGAACTCGTCTCATATCTATAGGTATGTGACGCTTCGATATATTTTGAATGACATGCCAATGATGTGACGAAAGAAAAATGCGAGATAGGTATTATTATATTCGTTGAGTAATAGTAATTGTTGGTCACACGATAGAAGAAGACAATTTTGTGAATAATTTGTGTCCCGTTATCCCCGTATTAGGACATATATACCGGCGAACTGTGGTATACATAACTAAACCTCACTTGGATTTGCGACAATTTGGCAAAATGGGGGATTATTGATCCGTCGATCATCCAGTGCGAGTGTGGGGCTCCAGACCAGGACATGTCTCACCTTCTTGAGTGACATTCGAGGACTTAATAAACGCAACGGATGCCGCAATTAAGGTGGCTTCCTACTGCGCTCAGACTCTATAAATACTTTTATTTATTGACACGAAATTTACTCGACACATTGATTTTACCATTGACACGAAAAGAAAAAGAACATAACTAAACCTCTGCCTTTCCCTCCGCGGAATACGTGTAGGCGTGATGGCTGAAAAGTGCGGTAATATTTCGTTATAAAATCAATACATCTTTTATTCTCTACATGTATGTACTTATTTACATGAATTATGCATAAATTCATTCGCGTAGGCTGAGATTACATAACTGACGTCATGTCCAAATTATCAAAACAGTGACATTATCTGAATAATATTTATAACTGAAATTTTATCGTGATTAACCGGGTCACTGGCTGTGTCCATGTTCCATGGAAAATTGATACACATACATACAAGGGCTTGAAGACAAATTGCAATTTAACAGTCGAATTGACAATAGAAACAAAATGTATGGAAATGACACAAGCTTTCGATAAATCGGGCTGTCACTAATGTCATTTCCAAACATTTTCTTTCTATTCGTTCATCGATTCGAAAGTCAAATTGCAATTTCTTTAGTCCCCAAGCTCCGCTCATACGCACCTCACATATCCCTTCCTGGGCGGGTAGTCCTTGTGGTAGACGGAGTGGTTGAGGATCATCTTCTCGTCGCCCGTGTCCAGCCACGACCGCTGCAGCACGAAGTCGCGGTTCTTGAGCGGGGCCGGGCATGACACTGGCAACAAAACATCCATTATATTTTTGTAACCATGTATTTTTTTTAATAAGAATTTTTTTATATTGCTAGTGTCAGACAGCCATAATGTGGTCTAACCTCATCACGATTGTCTATAGACACTGGCAACATTAGTTTTGCTGAAAGAAAATGATTGGCCAGACAGCAGGTCCTTAGCGACGCTGACTGTGCAGGATGTGATGCGTCAATAAAACTCATTTTTTAAGGTATATCGGAGTGAGGATAAATCTTAGAAACATATGGTTACATAGAAAATATCACATACCAAAAGTAGTCGTCGTCGTATTCTTTTTGAACGCAGTGAAATAATGCAATATTACATGAATTCAATGCGTTCCAAGAGAGCCCTTTTGTTCTAAACTTGAGTGGGACACTGCCGTGTACTGATGGCAACTATTTACGAGAGCTCGTTACAAGTTTACAGTAAGTGTAGCATTTCTACAAAGTTTACAAAGTGCTTCATCTTGTCTACAATGTGTCACGACTTCTTGCTTAGTGTACATTTTATATGGGAGCAAGGTGACGCCTACTAACTACCTATTTTGGAATAGGTACTCTTATTTAGAGTACTTACTAACAAGATTCAATCGATCGATGTAATAGTTTCTTTTCTTTTCATTTTTCTTCTATCATTCGGGGCATTCACTAGCCCAACGAAAAGAAAGCAGTAAAAATACTGTAACTTAATTCTCTTCAATTGACCAATGTGGGATAGATTTCGCAACCTTATAGTGAATATGTAGGGTACATATTCATATATATTCACTATAATGGCATATACAACATAGGTAAGATGTAAGACTTTGCCATGATAAATCATTGCGCGGTAATTTCTCCGACCGTTTAGGGTCTGCACCCTTACCTTAGCACTACTGGCACCACCCTAGTTACACGGCAATGACCATTGCCAACAATTATTCCCCAATTTAAAAAGGGCCGCAAGACCGGGGAACCTCTTTCTAACTATTTTGCAAAACGAATGGAAACAATTAAATTTTCAAACGCCAAGCAAATGATTTCAATATGTCTTGTTTACGAACATAACGCTAAAAGTTTTGATCTCTACGGGAAATGAAATGCCATAAGTTTAAGACGAGAGTTCGAATGAAATACGACGTCGGTAGACTCGGTAGTTGGATCATTTATATCGCTGATAAGGTGAGTTCCTGACGCAAGATAAGTGGGAAATGAGGAGTGATAAAGGATGTTTTTATATGCCTGACCCACACACATCTAAGTAGTTTGAAAGGAAAAAGGTATAGAGGTTTAGATACGATTTTTTTTTCAACGTTTTCAACGTTTTTAATCCAAAATCTTTACGCAAAAGACACAAATTAGGTTTCAATAAATTATTACTATTTATGTATCGAAATATTGTTTACATAGTTATAGAATAATGAATACTAAAATAACAGTATCGGCTCATGGTATTTTATCTAGGAATCATCCTAAGATTTTACACAATACCACAGAGAATTTACTTTATCTATAAACCACCAATTAACAAAGCACATACACAATAGTAAAATCTATATTTTTAGGTGACGTAACCCTAATGTTTTAATAGGAACTAATTCACTCGCGTTTGATATAACGAAATAATCAGATCTACACACGAAAAACATAATCTAACCTAAATAGACTGCACAGTTGGGTGCAAAGACAATAACACAAAGTTTTCCTAGAATTTTTTTAAGTAGGTAAGTAGGCGAGCAAAAATCTAACTTGCCATGAAAGCCTCTTCAACTAGACCGCCGTCGTCGGTTTTCAAATGTTTTTAAAAGAAACTGCACAAAGAAAACCCATGTGCAATCAAACTACGTCACACATCTTTTTAAAAGAGACCTTTTATCTATAGAAACGTAGACGGAGCTAAGCTAAGCGAGAAAGGTGAAGATAAACTTGAACAGGTAGACTAAATTCGCATACTACTAAATTGATAATGTGCCTGGCGGCCATGATGGTGACGTAAAAATGACGTAACCGCACTCAATACGCGTTAGCTCCACTACCAGGCAAGTACGGCGGATGACGTCATGTGGAGGTTAACAAGACAAGCTTCCAGCCCATTAGCAACTTATAAGTACCAGTATATGAGCTAGGATCACTCAGGTTGTAGAATTACCTTTCTGCCGACGTTTTGCCAAGAGACTACAGCATCGGATTTTTCAAAAAGGGTCTGCAAAGATTTTTACAGAGTCGACAACGCGCGAGTGATACCCCTGCCAGCGTTCATAGGCTAGATAACCGCTTACCATCAGGCTGGGCGTATACTTGCCACCTTAGTGGTAAAAAAATCCGAGAAGTCCGTTTGTCCTGGGCATGTTCTATGCCCTAAATGTGTTATGAACTAAGTACATAGACATACAATTTGCGAAACCAAAAAAAACATTTGGCGAACTCGGTCGAACGATCCACCTTAATTTAATTCAGTTATCCCCGAGTAAAGCTTCAAGAGTTAAGACTGCTTAAGTTCGTTTTCGTGTCTCATGAATCAGAAATCGAGTGTGTTGACTCTCTTTTATTTATTATGTAAATTGAGAAGGTTGTTTGCCGTTGGGGTTTGGCGCGAAATCCGTCCTTTTTGGAAGAAGACTCCTTTACAACTGCATATTTACTTATACTTCTATTTGGTCTTTTTTATGCGCATGGTATACCTATAATAAGAAGCTACGCCAGGGCGGCTAGACAAGTTGCATTTTGACATTCGTACTAACACACTACAAATATACAATCACATATAATGATTTCTATTATATATATACACACGACGAGGCTCCTAGGCTTAATTTTTGCAACTGGCTAAGTTTGTTAAATCTATTATTATCTACGTCTACTTTTAGCTTAAACTATATGTGAGAGCTGGTCCCATAACTCAAGTTAAATCTTATCATGGGTACCAGAGAACAATTCAATATTTTGTCACTATTTAAAAGTTATATTTTGTGTGTAAATCGTGCACTTTTTTGGGAAATAAATTATTTATTTATTTATTCGAATCGACAAACAAAATGTATGGAAATGACACAAGCTTTCGACAAATCGGGCTGGCACTAATGTCATTTACAATATTTACATACATTTTGTTTGTCGATTCAAATGTCAAAATGCATATTGTCTAGCCCCCCCCCCCCCCGTATTATCTTCAGTGACAGCTGGTCACGTGATTGGCTCAAATGACGTCATCGTGACGTCATGGGCTCTGGTGCGGCTCTCAAATTTCACCGCACGGACCCCACGATGATATCACTGGAGCGTGATAATAGGGTTCTTCCTGGTTTCTTCACCCTTCGAGGAAGAAGCGTGATGGTAAGTTGAGTATAAACATATTTATCTAAGTCCTAAATAATTCCCCTCCTCATCATCATCAGCCGCCTTCATAATATTTCTGGGTGTAAGTCTCCTTCAAACACTGACATTTTCTCTATTAATAGCTAAATAAATCATGTTCAAGTTTAAAGTTAGTCAAAGCCTTTGACCAAACATGGCTGAGTTCCAAGTTTTTGGTGAAATCCAATAAAAACTAGCAGCTTTGCTTTACAGACAAATGACCAGTAAATATACCTACTGTAAATTGGGAGGAACAAACTGTTGTATTTTACTGGTACACATTGTTGAGTGAACTGTTTCTTTGGAAAATATTTAGCACTAAGATCTTCGTATACTAGTGGTCGTGAGCAACTGCTACGAAGGTTCGATTCTAAATTGGATTTTTCTATGAAATTCTCAGTAAAAGCTCGAGAGTGAGAGAGTTGGAATTTGTGCAAAGTTTGCTCTATTACGTACTAAACTTTCGGAGAATACAGTCGTGATGATGTGTTATGTTACAGTCAAATCAACATTTAATTTAATTAAACTTAATCTTAATATATAAAACAAAGTCGGGGTTATTACAACATTTATAACTCGAGAATTGCTCGATCGATTTTCATGATCTTTTATTTGTTGAATTTGTCTCCACCCCGAATAACAGAATAACTATTAAACATCAGAAAATTTCACGGAAAAAAAAACGGGGTCTAGCGGGGTTCAAACTTTGACGCGAGCGAAGCTGCGGGAAAAAGCTTGTATTATGTAAATTTGAATTAAGTAAGTACATGAAACTAATAAGCTAGTGCTGTGTACCTCTGTAAGTGACTGGTTTTCTGTGATTTATTGCCCGTAAGTTGAAAATGTTATGTAATCTTTTTGTAAACTCGTCGTTGAGGCACCATAAATAATATATAAATAAATAAATCAATGTTAGTAACCCATCAGACAGTTCACCATCATCTTCCTGCCCTCGTCCCAGTTTATTTGGAGCAGTGCAGACTATCCTTTTCTTCCATTCATTCCTGCTAGCCGTAACATCCTCATTCAATCCCTTTTCCATCATATCGACCTTAACACGATCCTTCTTTTAACCATCAGTCGGGTATCGGTCTATAAATACCAATATGGCAGCCTATAAATATATTATATCAGATGAGAAAATATGGGCTAAAAGTGCTTCTTCAAAAAATTTCGATTTTCATTTTAAGTCAAGGAATATGTCTTCGCAATTCAATTCATCATAAATTTCAATGCAATCCCGACCAGCTGTGTATTAAAAAGAACGTTGAATATATTCACAAGGGACGTTGGATGACTCAATGCGATGTTTTATTAAATTCCTAGTATTTATATTCAACCCTGTCACAAATACCATACTTATGCGGTTTGTACGGAATGACAATGCGTGGAGGGTTAACTCGAGTCTTCGTTAATACATTTTCTTTAATTTTGTCGGGTTTGATTATAAATCCTGGAAGGCTTTAGTAGAATCATTGAAAAACTGTACCAATAATGATCAAGATGACCTAATAATACTAATAAAATCAAAGATTCAATCATAATAATATTAACAAAACTATTATGAAAAGTCTACTAGGCACTTTTTGAACGTCATTTTTACATTTAACACAGCCCCAAAACACCCGCTCTTCGGTGTTCTTAATGGTTTTACTGAGAAGCAGAAATGGTGAAACAAATTCCCTAGCAACACG
This sequence comes from Acronicta psi, assembly GCA_946251955.1. NCBI lineage: Eukaryota > Metazoa > Arthropoda > Insecta > Lepidoptera > Noctuidae > Acronicta > Acronicta psi. The sequence goes on along the minus strand of OX276475.1, from coordinate 12,754,995 downwards.
TTTCTGCCTATTAATTTACTGTCGAGTCACCAGTTATATAAAATGAATATACATTTGCGTAGAAACAATATTTTATATTCTTACTAGCTGTCCCGGCAAATGTTGTTTTGCCATATAGGGGTGGGTCATTTTAGGGGGATGAAAAATAGATGTTGCCCGATTCTCATAGATACCGGATAAGCACACAAAATTTTTATACAAATCGGTCCAGCCGTTTCGGAGGAGTATGGCAACTAAAACTGTGACACGAGAATTTTATATATTAGATATCGAGTAAAATAAGTAGGTGTAGAATCTACTGGTACGGTCGCGGTCAATAAGTCCATTACCATTTTTACAAGTCTATAGCATGAAACAAGTTTCACTTACGACCTTTTTCTATACCAAACATTTTGCATAGACAATCTTGTATATCGTACTCTTTCATAATCATCTAGTCGGAAAGAGAGCATATAATGATCATTCAGTGCTGTGAAGTCGCGAATAATAATCAACCCATATACTGTCCCACTGCTGGGCAAGGGTCTCCTCTCAGTATGAGAGGGATTAGGCTATAGTCCACCACGCTAGCCTAATGTGGGTTGGCAGACTTCACACGCCGTCGAGAAAATCTCTCAGGCATGCAGGTTTCCTCACGATGTTCTTCACCGTTAAAGCGAGTGATACTTAATTACGCAAAAGATTTCGAAAAGTCAGAGGTGCGTGCCTTGGATTCGAACTCGATACCTTTGACTTGGCAGTCCAGTCATACCCCTAGGCTATCACTGCTTTTGATGTCGCGAATAATGGTAATAAATTTCAAATCACTAAGTATGTTTATGTATACGCGCAGTAACGTGCAGGCAAATACGAACCTTGTTATGATAATGGACTTATGACCTCTTACTGTACCTATATCAAAATGTTTTAGGTAGTAGAAACAACCTTTAAACTTTCTGCGACAGGCTATTTATCATCATCAATCCAAAACATAACACAATTTACACACCCGTCTGGCTTCATTCCGTGGCGTAACATATTCTGAAAGTTCTGCAGTGTCACGTCACTGGCTCACTGCCTTGTGTAGTATATCTGATGCGTTCTATCACGCGTCACGTCCGCATACCAAACTTCGATATAAGACAGCTATGTTTAGCGTGTTCCCTTTTCTAGTGAAAATGCGTTTTCCTTGGCACTTTATGTCCTTTCATACTTTGCGAGTCGTACCGCACGTAAAATCACCGATGAGAGTTTTCTTTGGTAGTAAGAATGTCTTTATAGCTCAATGGATACCATTGGTTTGAGCGTCCATAGTGTCGCATAGAAACAAAATGAATGGAAATGACACATACTTTCGACAAATCGGACTGTCACTAATGTCATTTCCATAAATTTTGTTTGATTGTTTCTATTCGTTAGTCGATTGGAATGACTAATTTGAACTTGTTTAGGTGACAAACCAACATGAGAAGATCACAGGGTACAACTACACAAGAGTAAGGTACTTAATAGTACTACAATATTAAAAGTAGAGGACGCCACTTTGGCCATAGAACGAAATCACATCCTGTTTCTTATACAACAAGATGGATTAAAGTTCGTTTCATAAAAAGATCGTAAATCGACGGAAGATATATGAGCAGGGCTTAGCAATATTAATAAAGTAAGGGCATTAAGCGAGGTAACGATGTAACTTCCAATGCAGCTTAATTCTGCTCGTAACCGTTGATATATGATCAGATCTTTATTAGAGCTTGAGGTGAAATAGTGGTTTGTGATGCGGGTATTTAGGAAATTACACTAAACTTGCTTACCAGCAGCGGCTTCGCCCGCGCGCGTGGTGTTTTAAATTATAGCCTATGTTACTCGGGAAAGATGTAGCTTTCTGATGGTGAAAGATTTTTTGAAATCGGTCCTGTTGTTTTTGAATTTACTCATTACAAACATACAAAAATACAAATCTTTTTTTCTTTTTGTAGAAATATAGATATAGAATAGCGATCCGCCTTCACTTTTCTTCAGATACTATTATTAATTTTATGTAAAATTTAGTCTATAGCACTTAGGAATAATGTACCGAACAGTGAAATAATTTTCAAAATTGGTTTAGTAAATCCAGAGATTACCTTCTACAGCCTCACAAACTTTAATTCTTTATAATATTACTAAAGTAAAGAAGCCTAGATGTTCCCTGAGGTGTTACTCGCTTTAATAAAATTTATGCTAATGCTGTGGAAATATTCCGAAATCCTTTCTTAGCAGATACCGACGTCATTATAACTATCTGTGTGCGAAATTTCAATCCATTCCGCTCAGTGGTTTGGGGTGTGTGTTGCTATAATCAGTCGGTAAGCCAGTCACCGCCATTCCACACACAGATCAAGCTCATACCTACTGCAAAGTGCTGATTGATTACCGTGACGTCACTTAATGGTTGCATCAGTACATCGAGCCGTTTTAACCATTTGCTAATATCCAATTTGGTAGCGTAACGACGTTCAGAATATTAGCACAGTATTAGGAAGGTTTAGCGCACTGCCAAGTGTATAGAACAGCTGTTACCAGCGACGCAACGAAGATGCATTGCAGGCAACTACTTTAACAACTTAGTTATAATTCACTGGTTGCTACGTGAACTAAATACCGAGAAGAACACGATATCACTAACAATATACATTACAAAACAAAGTGCTCCGTGTTCGCGATAAACGTAAAACTACTGCACCGGTTTCCATGCTGTTTTCACCAATGGATAAAGTGGTTCTCGAGGAAGGTTTTAGTATATAATTTGTCAAGTTTTTGTATACATTGGCCAAAATAGAATGATGTTTTTTGAAGGTGTAGGCTATAATTTATAGAATCACGCGGGCGAAGCCGCTGGCGGAAAGCTTGTATATTATAAGAATCATGAAGATAACAAACAAATGGCTATCTGCCCTTAGGAATAAATGTACAAACTTCTTATCGAATTTGTATTGGAAAATTGAGAAAATTTTGGTGTATTTTCAAAAGTTTTATAACAAAGTTATCCTTTAGGGTACTCTAACCTCATTTCAGCAATTTTATTGCTTTTATTATTTGTTTCGAGAAAACGTCAGTTCGCGGAACTCACTAAGTATTGGTAACTACTCGTAAAAATCAAAAACATTTCTTTGTAAATGTATCTTTAAAAGAAATATTTTGGTCCTGTTTCACCACCTCTGGATAGCGCTAGCTGCCGAAAGAATTCAAAAATATACCGAGTCCTAATATGAACCCTTGCCACCAGGGGGGTTTATTTCAAATCAATCAAGCCATTAATGTAGTGCGACTCAGTTGGGGCCTGACCACTTTATTAAGTGCCAATTTATATATAATTGTGTTGAGACCACCGCCGTCTTGCGATGCTGACATTAATCTTATTTTTTTTCAATTCCAGTAGAGCCAGGACTAGATTAAAATTATCTCGCTTTAGAGAGGGCTAGATTAAAATTATCTCACTTTAGAGAGAACTAGATTAAAATTATTTCAGTTAAAGAATCTTAAAAATTCACTTGGATAAAGCGAAATCATAAAGTCTGAAACTTTTTTAAAACTTTTTCTAATATCAACTAAGAAATGGAAACTATATTTATTTCATATTTTGTATTCAGTAGCACGAACTGAAAACTTTTTATTGTTTTTCGGCATTAGTAAAGTTCTGAGGGAACGGTACTGCAATTAAAAACCCTGGTTAGGGAACCCTGAACAAAGGAATCCCGGTAATGTTTGACGACGTCCATGGTCTAGTGGTTCAAGTACCGGCTGCTGATCATGAGGTCGTGGATTCGATTCTCACAGGACACAAACATTTATGTGGTGAACTTAAGTGTTTGTGTTTGTCTGGGTGTCAATTATGTATTTCCAAAAAAAATGTATTATATCCATTGTCTAGTACCCATAATACAAGCTCTGCTTTGTTTGGGACTAGATTGTGCTGTGTCAAATGTCCCAGAAGATTAAAAAAAAATGTTCTACTGAACCCACTTTACAAATCGCTGCTGTCTGACAGGACGGTTTTTTTTTTCATAAAATAGTTCACTCACTGGCATAATAACCGACGTCGTTGTTGACGTTGATGTGTCCCGCATCCTCAGCGGCCAGCATGTGAGTGTCCCACACTGACCGGTACTCAGGGTCATGGAGTACATCGTACAGGGCGTCCGGCTCCACGTCCTCGAATTCTGCCACCACCTGCAGAAAACAAGAAACAACTACTAAATTCTGACACTTACGCGAGTACAAAATAAAATAACTTTAATCACCCGTGACCATGGACGCTATAAAGGGTCCGAAACCCGACGTTTCGGACCCTTTACAGCGTCTATGGTCACGGTTGATTAAAATAATATCAATGTAACGCGATAAAAAGTAGTTTTATTTCAAAGAAAATAACTAATTTTGTCGTCACCCTGAAACCGGCTGGATGCTGCTTCCTATTGATACATGCGTGAGGGTGTGAAGTGTGACATTCACGTATTCTTTTTATGTTTATTTATTGATATATTCTATTCTATTAATTCTATGGTATTTATTAAAACTGACCTATCTATATTATCAGGGTAGGTTGTTTAATAAGATATAATTTATAGGACCTTTCCTGTGAAGGTTGTTAGGTATGTGATTAACTGATCACACATAAACAATATTTATAGTCCCTGGGTTTTATTCTACTCTAACTACCGTTTTTACCCGACTGCCGAAGGAGGAGGGTTATGTGTTTGACGCGTATGTATGTATGTATGTATGTATGTATGTATGTCCGTTCCTATGTCCGGTCGTAAATACTCAACGGCTCAACCGATTTAGGTAAATGACACCTCATTAGATTCGTCTTGATGGCACGACTGTCACTGGGTACATGAAATTTAAAAAAAATCAATATGGTGGATTTTATACGCTTTAATGTGCGAACTGATTTTGAAAATGATCTTGAATTGTATCGATTTATATTTTAAATCATCATTTAGGATCTATCTAGTGATTCTATGATGATTTATACTCTAAAAAGAAGGAAATAAAATCAATTATTAAAAGAAACAAAAAACCCGACTGCGTAAAAACTACTAACTAAAAATCTAAAAACAAGCTCTGTGATGTTGGAAAATGTATTGCAGGCGGGACAAGCTGTTCGCTCATAAACAAAATTGTTTCTTTGCTTGTCCCGCCTGCAATACATTTTCCAACATCACAGAGCTTGTTTTTAGATTTTTTTATTTATTCCTACTTCACGGCAAAACTGATCCATAATACAAATAAAACAATCGAAACGCGCGATTTCGTGTTCGTAAGAATTTACAAAATGCAGACAAATCGATGTAGCTGGATGCTTTTTGGAGCTGTGTTCAGCGATTTTGTATCGCTGAACACAGCTGCAAAAAGAATCAAGTGTATAAACGAATATTACCTACCCTTTAAGGAAAGGAAAAGTTGGATAATAAACGCGTAGAAGCGTCGAGATGCTCTACGGCATAATTAAGCACTAACTTTTTTCATTACAGTTGGATTAAGAATTAAGATGAAGAACACTTGATCTCCTTTGCCGACTTATATACCTAAAGCGGTACCTTTTACAACAACTTCAGCCTGTACTATTCTGTTCTTTGCAGAAAAAATAGTAGTAGTGTTCTAGAATTATTTTGTGAATTTATTCAGTGAAAGTATTTTTTTTTATTTTTTTTTTTTATTTATGTTAGGGAAACAAACAGCTTATAATTATCTTAAAAAATAGGTTACAAAATATAAAACTTAAGCCTATAGTTTCCGCCTATAAAAACAAAGGAAACACAAACAATCTTATTAGATAAAGGAAAGTAAATTAAAATTATTATTATGTGTCACGGATTGAGATTTGACTGAAAAAACTCTTTCGATACAAGTCGTCGGAATGGATGGGACTTAGTTTCAAATATGTCAATAAGATGCTCTTTAACAGCGCTGTTAACGTATTTAATCAAATCAAATCATTTATTTGCTTACAAACAGGCCTTATTACTATTTCTATTTATTTTATTGTTTATTGCAATACTAATAAATAAAATTAAAACCCAACAGTCCCAACACACACGTATATTTAGCAGTTGACGTTTAGTTTAGAATGATTATGGCCGCGTTTTTCACTGTTGAAATATAAATTTTAAAATGTCATCGAACTTTTTCTTGTATTTTTCGTTTCGTTTTATTTTCTCTTCTACTAACTACATTTATTTTTCAGTGTATTAATTTTGACTACCGACTACTATTCGGTTTGGTTGTGACCACAACCGGTAGTCAAATTTAATTAAGTTCAGATTGGTTGAATATGATACGATGAAAACCAAACCGCAGCAGTCAGAGTGTATTATTGGCAACGCTTAATTTAAGCAAACATACTGAGGTTAGGTACCTAATACATAAGTAGTTGTGAGTGAATAATTGAATATATAGATTGATAACTTTGTACCTAGTATTTTCTTTTTTCAAAACTCGATTCGCATCGAAGCGTTGTGTTGTTATTTTAAGTTCTTCAGAATTCTCAGTTACACCTCGGAGTTAATATTTATGTGCGCAGTTATTTATTGGCAATAGGCTCGCCCCAATTACATGGGTGATGGGGCCCAAAACAAAACAGCGAACTGTGGATATACATTATTACTCTGCCTAATTCGTCAGTGAATAAATTGACTAATTACGAATAGTAATAGAAATGCAACCTTGTGTTAAAAAAAATCAAGTTAAATCCATAATCCATACTGATTTCTGACACGCAAATACTAGACATTGAAATAAAACATTTTTTTTACGGATTTTATCCACCTTAGTCACCCGTGACCATGGACGCTGTAAATGGTCCGAAACGTCGCGCGTCGGGATTAAAATAATATCAATATAACGCGATAAAATCCGTAAAAAATAGTTTTATTTAAATCCATAGGCTATGTTTCGAACTTTGCGCACATACGGAAGCTAGATTTTTATATATAAAGATCCAACATTTATTCTGACAGAGACACGTGCAGGACGAAGATTTAGGCCAACAAATGTAACGATTTTCCGAATCCCAAAGCGTTTTGCTTGTAAAATGAAAACATTACACGAAGCGTTCATATTTTACAAATGTTTATTGATTCTCTGTACGCCGCCGCCGCCTGGAGGCAATTTAGCAATATATAGCCATTGTCCATTAGGGATTAAGAATAACCTACTTGGAAAATTTAAATAAGGTTATTCTGAACCTATGTATAAGTTAGAATGGAATGATTTGATTAATAAAAGTAATTGTTACAAACCATGGACGCTGTAAAGGGTCCGAAACGTCGGGATTAAAATAATATCAATATAACGCGATAAAATCCGTAAAAAGTCGTTTTATTTCAATATTTTAATTGTTACAAACTTAAAATTTATGTTAGGCGTTTCAAGGGCAAAGGAGGTCATCATAATCCCATACAACTCAGCCCAAATTTGTACCGGAAGTACATGACAGCTGTCAAGTTGATAGTTATTACCATGAAATTACTGTGAAACTGATAATAATCTGCCGTAATGGCGTCCGTTTGACATTCTGAAACAGATATTGACAATTTTACTATGATTTCGATGGCCTCCTTTTGGAAAATAATAAAAAAATATTACAATTTACAAGTAAGTAAGATAAATAAATCGGCGCGTCTTGCATTACAGTGCCCCCAGATTACTTAATAATGCGTCTTGTGTACCGATTAGCAAATGAGGTAATGTCGGCCGACGACACACTGAGTTTAGGATACGCCTTTGCCCAGCTGGAGAACATAAGTAAGTAGAGGTTAGGGTTACGGTTAGGCAGACCCACTGTTCACTCTATTGCCGAGCCGATTGCCATTAATCGGGCACAAATCCACAATGCACTGATACTGGGAATTTCATAGAAAAACAATTTGCTCGACCTGGGAATCGAACCCAGGACCACGAGCCACTAGGCAACCGAAGCAATCTCTAAATCTCACATACAAAATAACTCTACAGTATGTAACACGTCACTTCATAATAATGTGGAGATAATAATTCTATTGTATAATTCAAAGGGACTCCTTTTCAGTAAGTACATAAAAAGTAGCTTATCTCTGTTTCAGCGACCTCTTTGGCCTCTGGACAATGTAACATTATCATTATTACATTACATTATTTTAGGTAGGTAGGATTTTTTCAGGTGTTATATTGTTTTACATAGGTGTTTTATATTGTATTTGAGAGAAGCAGTGATAGCCTAGCGGTGTGACCACTGGACTGCCAAGTCAAAGGTCTCCAGTTCGAATCCAAGGCACGCACCTCTGACTTTTCGAAATCATGTGCGTAATTATCAAGGAAAACATCGTGAGGAAACCTGCATGGCTGCATGCCTGAGAGATTTTCTCAACGACATGTGAAGTCTGCCAACCCGCATTAGGCCAGCGTGGTAAACTATAGCCTAACCCATCTCATACTGAGAGGAGACCCGTGCCCAGCAGTGGGACAGTATATGAGTTGATTATTTATATTGTTTTACATACCATCACGCCTATATGCCAGCAAAGTAAGGCAGAAGTGTATGAGTTCGCCAATGATATTATGAATAAGTAGGTGAGCTATATTTTTAATTTGTATTTATAATATTATATTAGATTAGCTAGAGTTCATTTGTCTTCGTTCTCTAAATATACTATCAACTAATATTTCAAGAGAGGTATGGTAAAGCTATTTATCGCTCAATCTGGAGTAGCCCACCTTACAGAAAACTGCAGCCAAATAACACACTTTATTGTGTGTTGTGTTCCTGCAGTGAGTAATTAGGGTTGCTAGAGGTCTTTCTAAGAATGCGCTGCGCTGGTTGCTGCCAGCGCAGCGCATTCTTAGAAAGACCTCTAGCAACCCTACCAGCTAACCTACCAGCGCAGCGCGCCGTAAAAATCGGAGAAAGAAAAATATTGGATTCAGCCTACGACTTGAGCTTGCGTTTTTATTATTACAATCTAATATTTTTCTTTCTCCGATTTTTACGGCCGGGTTAAAGTTAGCTAGTGCCAACTTCAACCCGGACAATAAGTTTGGCTAGAACTGTAAATGGTTTATATACATTGAGGATACTACAGTGTTGTCACGTTGTAGTAAATAGTGTGGTTTCCAGTTTGCAAGTACTTAGACACAATTTCACTGCAGGCAGTTCCCGATGCGTCAACTTCAGCAGGAAATCCAATTTACCAACAAACCTGGAGCACAGAATAATATATCTAGTATCTACCGTGCCTGTAACACGGAGAGTATTTTGCAGTTTGAATTCCGTTACGCATAGTTGGAGAGACGGAAAATGTTGATTGAGCAGTTTCTGAACTATGGACATAGGTACTATAAATCGATGGAGTTGATATTTCAACTTGTATGAGTAGAAATAGAAAAAAATATGTAAAGGATCCAAAACGTCGTGGGTTATAATTTTTTTTAATGTTTGGAACGAGTAGACTAACTAGCTGAATCTAAGTGTACATCGCCGCCAATGGACAAGTGCAACACCACCAAAAAGTCGTTGGTGCTTTGCCGTACGCGCCGTTTGAAGAATCCAGTAATAAAGAGGCATCTAATTTTTTCTATGTTTCTGATTCGCTAAGCTTCAAAAACCTACATTTTCCTAAAACTGAACATCTGGAATCACGTTTTTATAATGATTTTGGAACTGAGACTACAAATGGGAATAAAACTTCCCTTTTTACTTAACATGCGAAATAGATTATAAATATCTACGTAGGTAGGTGCTGGGAACGTATCTTTCAAATTGTGTTAATATTACCAGTTACAGGTGCTATCAAATCGGTTCTACATAAAAGGCAAAAGTGTGATATCGGCAAACCTTTGCCAACAACGCCATCTGTTGATAATCTACTTAATAACAAAACTCCTAAAAGCTACGTTTGTATCCCCAAAAGGGTTAACCCACATTAAAAATAATTATTAGTGAGGCTTAATAGTTATTAACGTTGTAGGTATATTTCTATCGCAGGGTATATACTCACTTAAAGGTGTATGATAAAACACACAATATCAGATACATTACCTACGTGATACACGATATGTATCATGAAATGTACTCAATCTACATAGAAAACGCCAGCATCACACGCAATTTTGGTGTTCTTTTTTAATTTGTATTTATAACATTCTTACAATAGTTGAGAGTTCATTTGTCTTCGTTCTCTAAATGTGCTAAAACCATGTAATCTAGTTTCAATTCAGAGACAAAGAATCGATACTTAAATGTTAATGAATTTATTTCAATTTTAATCTTCTTCTTCCTAGCCTTTTCTCAACCATATTGGGGTCGGCTTCCAGTCTAACCAGGATGCGGCTGAATATCAGTATTTTACACGGAGCGACTGCCATCAGACCTCCGCAACCCAATTTCTAGGCAATACCGATATTCGAAGGAAAGACTGGTTGTCAGGCTTTTTAGGCACGGAGGGGTCTCGATATGTTAAGAATGGTCAGGGTCACCCATCCACAGACTGACCGCGACAAGTGTAGCTTAACCTTGCAGATCGGTTGATCAGCATAGTTACAACTTGGCCACGAGCCCCTTCATTTATTTCAATTTTAATGAAGAATCAAATTCTAAATGCTATAAAGAACTCAATGCTAAATGCCGGGACGTATGGCAACCCTACATTACACGATACACCTCTTGCCATGATACAGGTTGAATAACCTCCGAGCCGTGACAAAGAATCGGTGACGAGCTGGCAACTTGCCTAAGCTTCTCTAAAGACATATTCTCGGCATTGTGCGAGTATTTTACTCTTAAACCTACATTTACAGGGAAGATTCTATGTAAATATACAACGTATACGTCACAAAGGAAAGAAAGGGTCATTTTATGGGCAGCGCAATGCACAATGGTCACTAATCCCGCAGAGAAACGTCACAGCCTTTGAATAGACTAGTTGTCGCTATATTGCATGGTGCACACGATTCATATCAGTTAAGGATTAGAGGATAAACTAAATTAATTAAATAAATAATAATAAATAAATATCTTGGGATACTTTTACACAGCACCATCTAGTCCCAAACTAAGCAGAGCTTGTACAATGGGTACTACACAATGGATATAATACTTATATACTTTTTTTTTGTTGTAAATACATATATAAAATATATAAGAAACACCCAGACAAACACAAACGCCTAAGTTCATCACATAAATATTTGTGACTTGTGGGAATCGAACGACCTCGTGATCAGCAGTCCGGTAGTAGAGCCACTAGACCACAGACGTCGTCAATTAAGGACTGAAGATTAGACGTAAAAGAAAACTTGTTAAAAATATTCATAGTTACTACGACTACTGCTATTCTCATAACAATTAAATTTAAAAAGAACCTGACAGCGGCGGCCATCTTGAACAGATTTTCATCAAACATAGCTAAAATCAAAGTCAAAGTCGGTTCATCCGTTCGAGAGCTACGGTGCAGACACACACACAAAGACACGTCAAACTTATAACACCCCATCGTTTTTACGTCGGGTGTTAAAAAGGTACTCGCATGTAGACGCCCTGGGGGGCCAGACAAGTTACATTTTGACATTCGAATCGACAAAGAAAATGTATGTAAATGACATTAGTGACAGCCCGATTTGTCGAAAGCTTGTGTCATTTCCATACATTTTGTTTGTCGATTCGAATGTCAAAATGCAACTTGTCTAGCCTGCTTGCTTATCCTTTGCATAGCATATCACCCGCAAGCCGAGATTTTTAGCATGATGCATAATTCCATAGAATGTTTACTTGCCACAGGAGTCCAACACCCCCCCCATCTTTTATATACATACTAGCTTTCCGCCAGCGGCTTCGCCCGCGTGGTCTCAGTATTTATTATAACTTTCATCCCCTATTTCAACCCCTTACAGACCTTTTTTCGCATTAGAAAGTAGCCTATGCCTCAAGTTCTAGACTATTTGTGTACCATTACCACCAATTGAATTTAATCGGTTCAGTAATTTTGGCGTGAAATCGCGACAGACAGACAGAGTTACTTTCGCATTTATAACATTTGTCAGGAGTAAGGATTCTCTGCAGAGATTTTCAGCATGATGCATAATTCCATAGAACGTTTATTTGCCCATAAATGAGTCAACACACTTACCCCTATTTTTTAATATATATCGTAGGTATGTCAGCAACGTCATTCGAAACTACGTAAGGGACTCTACGAAGGGTATATGAGTAGTTTGAATAATATTATCCGGGAAACACGGGGATAAAATAACACACCTCAGCCTCCTCCGGGACAACGAACAAACAGTGTATATTGTATTTAAATGAGGTATATATACGGAACTACAGCCTCATGGGACTTTAATGATGTTTCATAACATGAGTAGCTAAATATCTGTTTTGTTCTACGTTTTTTTTATCGTTGATGGGATTTCGCTTGACCACAATCTCACCTGATGATAAGTGTAGATGTGGTTTAGGATGGGACGCGTCTATCCATAAGATGCTTATTCATTCTGGCCTTGAAAAGACCCATGTTGTAGGTGTAAGGGAACACAGTTGCCGGAAGAGAATTCCACAGCTTCGCTGTGCGCACAAGGAATGATGAAGCGAAACGGTTAGTGCGGCAAGGTGGAACGTCTACGACATAGCGGTGGAGACCCTTCCGACGTCTTCCTGTGGAACAAGTTCAAGTTATGTTGCAGTTACAGCAATAACTTTGTTTCTGAACAGAGTATCATCGTACGTAGCCAAGATGGCTGGGATAGGACTAGACAAAACAGATAATTTGACAAATCTTCAAACAAGTCTAGCTTATTGTGATAGAAACTTCTTGCCACAGAAGGCAGAGGGTTATATCGTAGTGGTAACGACAATAAACCCCATGGTCGCCGATCCCTCACGTGTTTATCGCTCAACGTATTTAGTATGAGGAAATATTATATTACTGAGGTACGCATTTCTAAGGGCCTTAATAACTGAAATCCGTACACAGTCCCTATGTTCGGTATTATAAGTATCTTCAGTATGACTGCCTCGTTAGTTTAGTGGTCCCAAGCTCGACTACGCTAGTCCTGGGTTCGATCAGCGGGTCGAGCAAAGTGGTGTTGGGTTTTCTGTGAAATTCCCGATAGCAGCTATGAGTCTGGATTTGTGCCCGGTTGATGGCAATAGGCTCGCCCCTATTACATGGGACCTAGTCATACCAGGGAAATGTGGGTGTACATCAGTACCCCTACCCTACCCCTTCGGGGAATACAGGCGTAATGGTATGTTATGTTATCTTCAGTATATAATTCGAAACCTCACAAGATACCGAATACAAAAAACAAAACATTGCTGTAAAAAAAAATATGTGGGGTTTGTTTTCCAATCTTTCCAAATGTGGACGAATGCTGATATTTTACAGTACAACTGCCTTATTCTAACATTCAAATCCCAATAGGAGGAATGCCGGCCCAAAGTATGGACCAAATGTCAGACTTTTGGGCTTCTATCTACACAAAAAGAAAGGTAATTACTTGTTTCATATGACAACCCCGGGACCTCAGTTCGAGGTCGTTGTTGGGATCCGGTTTATGGCAATAAGTTCGCATCTTATTACATAGGACCTCACCATAACATATTATCCTTCAGGGAACACAGGCGTGATTGTATCTTATAATTATCATGTCATAAGTAACGGTGCGAGTATACTAACTTATCGAGTATTCGTATTTGAGCCGTTTGGGGTCGAAACGTGGGGTCCGAGTGCTCGTCTCCTTTATCAAGGAGACTGGTCGACACTTCGCGGGACCAGAGAGCTGGCTTGTTTCTAGGGGAACGTATAAGCATTGCCATTCAACGTGGCAATGTTCCCAGTCTTCTGGACACGTTGCCAGACGACAGTGATGCAGAGGAATTCTTCGAGTTTTGTTAATAAAATATTTTTAAATAAATGAATGTATGTCATAAGTCAATGTGTTTCGCGAATAATATCCTATAAAAACACCATGAATAGCTTCACTTTCCAACGCATAATATATTTTAATATACCTACATAATACATCATTACACGCTAATCTAATCGCCGTGACACAAACGCTTCGTCATACCGGCACGACACGCCTATTATATACCTACTGTCGCCCTTTACAACACCTTATTTTCGACGGTGAGAGAACTAAACGTCGCCTCTCGTAGTCACTAAGCTAGGGATGCGAAAATCCCGGAACGGTTGGGTTTAATTTGAGTGAAGTTAGGGCTTTCACACGATGAATCCCTGTCAATTTGTGTTTTATTCCCCGTCCCCCGAAAGTGTGTCTACGCTTACGACTTTAAATGAATTAGATTTAGCTTAACACATTTTATGATAAATAGGTGATACAAATCAGATTTTATACTCTGTAAATAACTTGTCTTGAAGTGTTGTTAAATACAAGCCCGTTGAAGCCTTTGCGAAACTGTACATCTACGGCCTGTTTCACCATGTCTGGATATGCCAGCTATTCGCCAGAAACATAAAAAATGGAGAAAAAATTGTATGAGATTATCTAGCAGGTAATTTAACAGGAACTTACTAGGAGGTGGTGAAACAAGCTCTAACAGTTCTGTATTTAACAAAACACCATCCTCCTAGCCTTTTTCCCAACCATGTTGGGGTCGGCTTCCAGTCTAACCAGATGCGGCTAAATATCAGTATTTTACACGAAGCGACTGCCATCAGACCTCTGCAACCCAATTTCTGGGCAACTGTATTTAACAAAACAATAAATGATACTAAACCACACATAACCACCCATTACGGAAATAAATTTACGACGTAAGAAATTTAGTGAAGCGCTGACAACAGCTACAACCCTACCGATGAAGCAGCTGTGCGATATTTACTGCCCGCCCGGCAATATATAAAAAGCCTTTGACTGAACTTCCCTAAGTTTCCCACACAGAAGCTCTGCTAATGAATTTATAACAAAAACTATCAACAGTGGCGCTCAACTATTTATTTTATTCGTCTAGTTTTGAAGTTTTATTTAACTTCTGTATTTATTTTTCTTTCATAACTTAGTTTCATTATTCTTTCATTACCTTTGTTCCCCTGGGTTTTTGCAGTGTACCTACTCTGTACCGGTTTATCTTACTTTAAAGTAAGACTCGCCTAATAGTGGCCAAAGACTTGCTTGATCATAACTAATTACATTAAATTGGTGTATTTACCTTTTACCTTTTACTACCTAAAATCCTTACTTTCTTAATAATATTTTAAATGCGAAAGTATGTCTGTCTGTGTGTCTGTCGCGCTTTCACGCCAAAACAACTGAACCTATTTAAATGTCACCAAAAGGACATAGTAGGCTACTTTTTAATGCGAAAAAAGGGCTTTAAGGGGTTTAAATAGGGGATAAAAGTTATAAGAAATACCGGGTCATGCGGGTGAAGCCACTAGCGGAAAGCTAGTTTAGTATAATAATCAACTTTTTATAACAAACCTAATGTAAGCTACTGTCTTCTTCAATCATGTCCTGACTTTACGAGCTTGCAATTTATCGCGTCAATGAAAAACAAGCTATAAACCTATTTGAATGGCGTATCCGCACGTTTCCAATGCCGGAATGAACGATCCACATTAATAATACGATGCAATAAAAGGTCTTAGATAGAAAATCAACCGAATACAAGTAATACGTGGAAGTTTTGCCAATTTTTTTGTATAAAAAATAGCTTAGGGTAATTGCACAAGTAATGGTATGCGTTCCAATAATGGTCATTTGTAAAAAACACCTTCCAAATAAGAATCATATACCTAGCTTTTAGGGAAAACCACAATACTTAACAACAAACCATAGACAATCAGCTTGCCAAAAAATAGAACTTGACTTCTTAAAGACCATTTTCAAAATTGTAGCTATGTAAACTACACGCTGTCGCAAAATTGTATTTTTTAATAAATTGCTTCAGTGGGATAAGTATCTTTTTTAAGGTTTTTACTACGACCAATAATGTTTGATTTGTACCAAAATTATTTATATGTACTTATGTATATTTACTTCATTCTAATAGACTTTTCGGAGAACTAAAAATATATAGTTTCTGATCGTTACTGCTACTTGGAATAAAGTTACAACCACAGACAAGTTTCGGCAGACTTTACACACTTTCATGCATTTTACTGGACTCCTATTCTGTTAAGATGATTAAGCAATATAGGTACATCTTCTCTAATAACGCAAATCAGCAATTTTATTGATTATCACTTGATAATGAATTTATGATCCGCACGTGACCACTGACCAAGTCAACGATCTCGAGTTCGAATCTTTTCGAACTTTTCGAAATCATCATTTGTGCGTAGATATCACTCGCTGTTGAAGGAAAACACCGTGAGAAAACCTGCATACCTGATAGAATTTCTCGACGGCATGTGAAGTCTGCCAACCCGCATTAAGCCAGCGTGGTGGACTATGGCCTAATCCCTCTCATACTGAGAGGAGACCCGTGCCCAGTGGGACAATTAATGGGTTGTAATGATGATGATCACTTGAGTCCTAAGATCTGTCTCTTGGATATGACTATTAAGTACAACATACTTTTACTATACGAGAAAAAACAAAATCAATTATTGTCATTTTTCTCTTCCGAGGCTACGAAGTAATCCTATTTTATCCCATTTTACAATATGTGATTCAATTGTTCGTTGAACACTTATGAGTTATGATTACCAACGCCAATAAAACACTCTCCCTTATCTGTGGCCGCTATAAATCTGTGGGAAGTTGCACATTGGTATCATAAATCAAGTGCGTATAACGTTTTTATAGGAATGTTTAATCCGCAATATTGCAAACTCCGTCGTAAAATAACAAACAATGATAAGTCGATCAGTTTTTTAATTACACTGTTATGTTACTGCTGTCAGAACTTAAACGATCGCAAAATAAATTAATAAAAATGCTTTTTAACTATCCCTATTTAACATCAACTTCAAAAATCTATAATGACACAAAATTAATGAACATCAAGCAACTCTATATCTATAATACATGTACACATATAACGAAGCTCGCGACGAGCGGGCCTAATAGTGCTACCTAAAACTAAAACCAATAATGGCAAAAAAATGGTTACATTTGAAGGAGGCAACTATATAATAAATTACCATCAAGTATTAGGGTGTGTCGTGTTTGTGAAACTGTACATAGAGGTGAAGTCGAACCTTTTTAATACTGTTAACATTACATTTTATTGTTCTCAATTAAGTGACATTTGTGTATGTTTTATTGAGAATAAAGTTTCTTTAAACATAAATTTCATAGGAAAGCCTGATATTGCTCTATTTGGGAATCGAAACCAGGGCATCTAGCATAGCAGTCGCGCTTAAGACCACTATACCTACAATTCAGTTAATTTTCTTAACCTGGTTTTATTTTTCTAAACGGTTTATCTCCACAGAATTGGCTTGTCAAATCACATTTTGGGACCCAGCAAATTTCCGTCTCTCCTCTCTTTTTCATGAGAATAATCCGCTTAAGCCAAAATCCGCTTTGCGGTCTAAGTTTTCCTCACTTTGCGCAATCAAAGATTGCGACCTTTTGCGCCCAGTTATACCAATTGGACTTAGTGTGAAAACCAATTTTGAGGAGCCTGAACTCGTAAATTCCTGACGTAAAGGTAACAATGTGACAAAGAACAAACCCTACCGCCATTTATTGGGTATCGTAGACAGTATTCGCAATCTAGAATAGTTTTTTTTTACTAAAAAAATTCCGATTATTCGTTCCCGAAACGTAATCCTAAGGGTAGCAAAGATGTAGGTATTATATTATAGGTAAGGTTTACCCTTGAGGGAGACCCGAAACAAATCTTGTTACAGTTACACGTCACAGAGTATATTGGGGTATCAGAAGTCCCAACGTCGAGGCTTTAAAATTTATTACGTTTAATAATAGAGCTAACATTTCACTTCATAATATAACCTGCACATTGCCTAGAGCCTAATGCATCCTAAAGTTCTAATTACTTAAGTAAACGTACACCACGACTGCAGTTATTTACTTATGCAAGAGATTGTCCAAGCTGTTCATTATACTAACAACAACACAACATTTAGAAATTTATGTACCTAAAAGATACTCGTGATGATCATAAAACTTTTGTTTCTATTCTACATTTTAGACAAAAGTCTAGGATTAGTCTTGAAATTATATCGAAACTGAAAAAAAAATTGTTTGAAACTTTTAATACTAATGCCATTTGCGTGTCGGGAGGGTTTGCCTCGTTTTATGGGAGACTACGAACTTTCCATGGCAATGCACTCATAATTCAAGTAAAACGTGCTGGAATACAACTGAATAAATTATGACTAGCGGCGATTACACCCAAGTTATTTTGTTGTGAAATAACAATGTTTTACATCTGCCTCCGAGAAATAATGTTTTTTCGTTTCTGAAACACGTGTAGTCGGTACCTGTCTAGTAAAATTTAAAAAGGGCTCTTATTTTAGGACACATTGAGCCAGAACTCGTTCAGGTATTTAATACTAGCAATTAAATAACACTTCAAATAATAGCCAGCCCTACGTCACTCCCATGCTAATGAACAAAATCACCTACACTATTACAGTCACAAATCGGGTCTATCTATGTGTGCGTAAATTATAGTAGGGCTATCAACGTCTCTTATTCGGCACTTAGATTTAGTTGTCGACAGCTGAGTATTGCGTACGCTACGATGTAGAGAAGTATAGTTATAGACTTATTATAGTCATGGTTGTGACCAAGAAGAGGACCAAGTACAGCAGTCATCATCCTCAGAAAAGAGAACTTGGAACTAACTTGAAGATCAAAAGAAATGTTTAATGTATCCTTTCCGGATGAATAGTCTTAATTTCTTACCCGACAGCGTTTAATATTCATCGTGAACCTTCACCCTTCTGTGAGCACACCTAAAATAGACGAACGAATTATATTATGCTTTCATGTCATCTGAACATAGATCGTTTCATGTGTCGTCTCCTGATATTTACATTAATTTGTTGCCAGGTCAGTGGATACGAGAGTATTTAATACAGCTAGGTCAGGAGCCAAGTACAAGTAAATATTTTGATAGACTTACTTTTCTAATGTTACTAACCAACGCATACAATTTTTCTTTAGATGCTGTAGGAAGAGTCGTTTTTTTTTAAGTCCTCGTAGATGAAACCTAATGGTGCTCCGGTATTTATTGAGCTTTGCTCAACATGTATGCTGCCTATCGTCAGGAAACATAGTCACGATAATAAGCAAAAGTTATCGTTTATCATCAAAACATAGATTCATAAGATAATTAAAAATGGAAGCCACATATTTTACCTGTTACATCAAAATCAATTCAATATCATATTTACCCGACTGCCGAAGGAGGAAGGTTATGTGTTTGACGCGTATGTATGTAATTTCGTCGCGTTAACAACAAATATAATCAAGCAAGGTTCAACCTCGCTTGTGGAAAACACGAAATGACAATGTTTTTACTACGTCGTGTTACGAAACTCAGGGAATCCACGACTCTACAAAGAAGAATATGGCTTTGAGGCTTCTAGATTGTCCCTTATTTTCCTACTTTTGCTTTGATTTCATTGTAAAGGAGCTTATGGTCTCTTCCTCCGTTTTCTTATTTCCCTGTATTCACTTGGTTTCGGTTATTAATTTATCGCTTGTGTTTCCTCCCAATCTGTGCCCTTAATTGATCTGCATTGTGTCCGTTCCTAACGAAATGTGTCTTTGATAAATGAATAAAGGAGACTTGCATAAGATTTTTGTTTGTATGGGGCAGCTTTTTAGGAACCATATTATTATGAGTAAATTGCTAAGGAGCTGAATTGATTCTTGAGGAATTACTTATATCATTTTCTGATATGGTGCTTCCAAACTCAGAAATTGGGGTCGCCGGCCGGTCTGATATAGCGACCGTTTTGTGCATTCTTATAATTGCTGATATTCAGCCGCATTTGGATATACCGGCAACCGACCTGAACTGTAGGGTAGAGGCTAACAGGGTGATGTTCTGACGCAAGTCTTAGGTTTGTAATAACAATTTCTTATCCCCATAGGTAATGAGTACAGAAAAATATGCACCGAATTTTATGTCATATACAAAAAATAAAACATCCGTCGTAGGTAGACATACTATCTGTTGCCCAGAGTTGCCCGGTGAAGCGGTGAGCTAGCTAAGCGAGCAATCGACCGCTGCCCGCCGCCAACCGCAACCATTGTGATAAACTTCCCAACACTATTCAAACTGTTTGAGTTTCGAGCAGTTCGAGAAGTTGCCTGCATCGGAAAATGTTTCTAGAATCTTCGACTGTGACTTTAGCAAACGTTATAACTTATCAAATTTCAAATAACTGGATTTCTATTTTCTTATCATAATCTTCGCCTTCCTAGCCTTTTTCCCAAGTTTATTGGGGTCGGTTTCTAGAAAACTAGATGCGGCTGAATATCAATATTTTATTCGAAGATATTGATATCAAGGATCAAACCCCCGCAAGCCGATTTCTGGGTGAAATGTTTGTACGTTTGATTAAAAACGCGTGCAAAAAATTTTTATATGTTATTGAATACCTACCGAAATCTCGAATCTAGTTCTAACCCTGAGTTTCATTCTAGACCATTATTTACGACACAGCGATCGCTCTGCAATCCCTACAATACCTTATACCTACATACTTTGACTAGTGATGTGCGACGAACAAGGTCAAAGTAAAAAAAAACTTACCCGTATTTGATGAAAACCCGAGGGGTTACCGCAAAATCTTTATATCTACGTTTTTTACGCACATTTTATTAGGCAAGATGTTTTCTTAGTATCTGACGTAACATGCTTTTATTATTTCGCTTCTCAAACTAAAGTAGAAATACATAATGATATTTTCTCAATCCTTTCATCTGTAACAGCTTTTGGAAATAAGCAAACATGCATTGTAGGTATTATATTAGGTGGCGACAAATTACTACATGATTTACATAAGAACATAATCTTTCTTTATACGATTCTGGTATGTGACATAAACATTAAAAACCTGATTCATAAAATACTAAACTAAATACATTCCCCTAAATACACCAACTGTGGGTGTATTAAAAGCCTAACCCAGGCCAGGTCTTAGTTTTACAGTTACTACCGTTCTCATGTGATTGGGGGCGAGGCGATTGCCTTAAACCAGGCACAAATTCAAACTCCGAGCCTCCGAACCGAGAATATCATAGCAAAACTCAATACAAACACTTGCTAAGCCTGGAAATCCTACCCAAAACCTCGATCGAAGCAGCCTCGAAGCAGTCCGTTTAATAGCACTAGCCAAACGAGGCAGCCGTACCTGGGGGTCTACTTCCTATCTCCGTCAACGAAGTAACGGCCCCTCCGAAAGTAGATTAGACAACGATCCATTAAAACAAGTGTGAGGTTAAATTTTTCAAATAGGTTAAAACACATCGGGAGTAGTTACAACTGTTAAATTTTGTTGTCGGTTCGGGCCCGGAACGAATCATCCGTCCGTAAGTGATACGGAGTAGGTAACGCCCGTAACGAAGGCCAAATTACGGATTTCGTGCTTAGGGAGCAGTAGACCCCCTGATTCATACCAAGAAATCACACTACCTAATAAAAAGAAACAATAACAAAGCGAGCGGTTACCGAGAGGCAATAAAGTATACGTATTGTGGCCATAAGCTATAAAATGGGGTGTAAAATTACGATACGTTATGCCACAGTAGATACCCACAAAACCGTTGGGAATGGTTTATGAGTTCGCCCTATAAAGACTTGCTCCTTTGAGCTTCCGAGTGATTTTGGTAATAGAATCATGTTTATAAAATAAATACATAAATAAAAATAGCCTTTATTTACTCTGACCCTCGTGTACATACCTAATTAGTTATTTTTTTTATTACTGTAACTGAACTTAAGCTATGAACGATAACTAAACTTTGTATAATAGTAATGTTTAAATCTCATCAGCTACCGTGTCAGGCTGTCTTGCGTCATAGGCCTCCTCAAGTTTCCTCCACTCTTGACGATTCCTTGCTATCCGAGGCGAGGAGGATAGCAAGAATCATGTTTACTTCAGCATAAACCCTGAGAGGATCCGCTCACATAGATTAGAATTGAATATTTTTTATTGTACACCATACAAGGAAACAACTTGCAACAATCTTTTTGTATTTTACTAAAACACTTTCCATGCTACATATTAATGCTTAAGATCTAAGAAAAAAGAAAAAATCGACTGGCGGGCAGAACTCGAACCTGCGTCTTCTGGTTAAATTCACCAGACGCTATGACCTCTAAGCCACCGGGACTCCTACTTGCCAAGTCATCCTTCACATTTTTTATTTACGCCTCAAGGTGACGTTAATTTTGGTTTTCCTTCATTAAAATAACTTGCAACAAGTTACAATTTAAACTTATCGCTAATAGATACGATACATATCTTGCTGGATATGGTAGAATTATGTTAATTTCTTTATCCATTTGGTGGAAAAATAGGGATACGCGCACGTTTTGAGGGGAGACGGCAAAGACCCCGCAGCGGTATGTGACCTCAAAAGTACTGCAGTCTGGTGGTCCTTTTATGGACACTCCGAGCAATATGGTCGCGATTAACAGAATGTTCTGTTAATCTGAATTTATTTGTGGAAAATAGAATTATATTAAATCCAGTCTCTATACAGTAAAAAAGAAGCCAAAAGACCATAACATTGATCAATGTAAAAGACAGACAAACAGAAGCATCCTGGTGGTCCAAGAAAGATGAAGAATTAGTAACATTTAAGTAATTTTGACTCCACAAACCTTTATCCTTCTAATTGAAGCAACAATAAACTTAACGTAGGTACGATGGGTTACGGAAAAATAAGAAAAAAAGTAATTTTCAAATAAGTATTTTTCCAATTTTGCATTGTCACTTCTAAACGATACAAATCTTAGACGAGACGACGCAAAACTCCAAACGTTCACAAGGATTAGGTAGCCAAGTAAACCTGACTAAACTTTTCTGATTATGTTAAGTTTTACTTCGAGCTTACACAGCTCCACAGAATATTAAAGTGATCACAAATTGAAGAGTTGACAACACAGATACGGATGACTGAGTTTTGAAACCTACCTATTCATATTTTATTTAACACCACAAAGTTACAAGGTTAAAAAAAATAGAGCAAATTTTTTATGAAAATTATCTGCTAAGTAATTTATCGGAAACTTTCTAGGAGGCCGTGAAACAGACCTTAATAGTATTATTAGTCCAAAGCTAGATATAAAATAAAATCCTAGAAAAATAGTAATCAGCTGTTCCATTCGAACAAGAAACATGTCGTGTATTACAGTAGCACCACAGAGTAGTACACAATACCTTAAGTACCCATAGAAACAGTGATTTACTATTTGTTTTCAAATCGAAGTACAACAACACACCTTGACAGTTCTAAGCGCGCCGTGCGCCGCATCCTCGGCCCACACTTTGACGCCTTCCTTCTCGTACTCTACGGTCCAGCCTACTTCAGAAGCTAGGAGCTTTTTTAGTGCTTCGAAGTCCGAGTCATCAGCAACGCGCGCTTCGCCGCGCGCCCATCCCGCGCCTCCCATTCGAGCGCGAACATCACAACGCAATGCGAACGGCAAACTGACTGCCGCCACTCGCCAACTCGCCAGCCACAGCAGGAGCCACGGCACTGAGTCGATGGGACGCGCATGCGTGGAACTGCGACCGCCATTTTAATTTAATTTCTTTTTAATTTTGATTGCTAGCAATATTGCCAATTGACTTTCTCCCATGCTAGAGTCAATTCGCGAATATTGAATGGACATTGAAACCTCGAGCTGCCTCGACTTAATATTCTGTATCTTGTATCTTGACCCACTTTTCTGGGATCATTATTTTGACGTCCAATAAGCTGGATATTAATGAGTTACTTAGTTATTAGTGTTAGTTCAGTTTACTTTTGTGTAAAAGTTGACACGAAACGCTTTAAACTTCTGGATAAGTTTTAAGAATCATTGATTAATTACCTACAGGCTCTATCAAGGCAAGGATGCCAAGTATATGCCATATCATACTATAACGCCTGTTTTGCCCGAAAGGAAAAGAAAGGGAAAGGTTTAGGAAGGTAGGCAGAGATAAGTGTACTAATGTCCACCCACTGGTACCCGGTATGTACTTATAGGTCCCATGTAGTATGGCGCAAGCCTATTTCCATTAACCGAGCACAAATCCAAACTCCTAGCCTAGCCTCCTAGCCACATCCTATCTCAGTCTATCCATCTTTACTGGACTCCGATTGTGCTTTCTAACATGTAAATCTTATTACGCACGCAATACAAAATTTGCTATTGGGCTTGGTTACTATCAAAGCTAGCATTATGCTTTTCTACTACAAAAAAGCAGTTTTATAGTCTTCTACGAAATTTATTTGCTCTCAACTAAAATGCGATCAGATCATCAGATATGCGCACTTACTTACGCAGCCTATGAATAATACCTACGCAGTGTGAACTATATTATCCTTTATTAGATTATGACGTAATAACAACAACGTTGAAGGTCAATTTTCTAGGTCAAGGTCAGGTCAATTTTGGCTAGCAATCGCTTATATCTGGTAAGTCACTCTGACAGTAATTCTCCCATCCATGCCAAGCGAGAAAACCTTGAATTTTGAAAATTTTCTCCGCGCAGATTGATGCCTTTGTAATATCATCAGTTATCAATTCTGGAACACAAAAACCTAGTTATAGGAACTAGTGTAATTATTTTTATCTCCATTTATCTGGATCAAAAAAGGAGACTAGCTGGAACTTTCTAGCCGTTGTTATTAACTCCATAGTTTGCGAACCTGGGTTAAATCGGTCATTCTATTTCCGATTATAAGCCCATGAAGTTGCAGATAAATTGATACGCTATGTTTCGCATTAGGTCTGGAAATGATTTAAGATTTACCCACATATATCACTTCCCATCTTTTCTTACTAATATAAAAATGACATAGGCTACTTTTTAATCCGAAAAAAGGGCTGTAAGGGGTTGAAACAGGGGATAAAAGGAGAGCACGCGAGCGAAGCCGCTGGCAGAAAACTAGTTATTTATAAAGCTTGACATTTTCTTTAGTCTTCTTACCGGCACAAGTGACGTGGCAGCCTTTCCCGGGTATTGTAGTGTTACTGCACCACAAGTTATCATTGATCTGGAACAATCCATAGTCCCTAGAACCATTCTTGTTCGGTTTCGATACGATTTCAGTGCGGCGAGCACTCTCATGCTCTATCAGACACACCCCTGAAACATTTTTAAGTAGATAGAGTTTAAATAGTGCAATCGGATTTCTAATAGAGAATTTTTGAGAGAAGTCGAGAAATAAATTCCGTGCCCTAAGTAAAAACAATGTATTGTAAGGTAATTTATCGAAAGGAAAAAAAAAATTTGTTTTTTTCGGAGGAGGTTATTGACGGATGTTTACACATTTTAAATATGTTCGCCAATTTCTCCGTCAATTGTGGATTTAGTGCGTCCGTCAATTTTAAAAACTTTTTTTGTTTTTTTTAATAAATGTTTTATACAACCGAAGTGCTCCACCGGTAGCGATAACATACCGAGGCCTGCCTATAATACCGACTTCTAAAATACCGATGCCTATAATATCTACGCTTATAATGCCATCGCCTACTTATAATACAGACGCCTGTAATACCATATTACAAACACTTAAATAACCCTCCGTCGGCAGTCGAGTAAAAATATAATACTTACAATCTCTCATTTGATTTTCAGGAAATAGCAATTGTTGTCTCAATTCATGTACTAAATCACATCTGGTTAAATGTTTTGCATCACAGTGTAAAGAAATAAATACAAATACAAATGAATAATATGAAAATTGCTTCATTCTAACATAGGTCTAAGTTCAGATCGAGTTTAAAATATGAATATGACAAAAAATAAAATGGATGTATTTATATTTATCTCTACTGCATAAAGGTGTATGTATAAAAGTATTGCGGATTTTGCTCAAATTAAACTAGATTAGAAAGTATCACCATGCCATGGGTGGGGTTGGTAACACTATTCTCTACTATATATTACTCCTGTACAGCCCGCAGTATACCCGCAGGCTAGTGCAGTCAGCACAAGGCCTGATTTACCCAGGCTATTAAGGTTTAAGCCTAGGCCCAATGAACAAGAGGGCGGCGAGCCCGGCGCTGAACTGAGACTTAACTACTAACAATAATATAGTATTAGTAAAGTTCAAACTTCATGCATTGTAACCTGTTGCACCTGTAAATCAATGAATAATAGGATAGACAGGCTGGGGGGTGGCTCATATTTACAGTGAGCCTAGGGCGGTCAGAACCCTAAACCAGGCACTGAGTCAGCATCAGATATATCGGGACATACGACGACATTTGACGACGACTGTGGTCTACACACCTGTGACACTTCATACAAACTTTCCGATACCGCTGCACACTACAATACCAAATGTCAAACTTGTCAAAATTACGTTTGTACACGTGCAAATGTGTGCGTGAAGGTGCGTAGGGTTTGTTGGTAGTCCGACAAGAACACCGGCAGAATGCGGGGGACCTGAGGTATCTGACGTTAGGGAGGGGCGGAGAGTGGCCATTCTCTTATTATTTATTCTGTGCCCATAGTACAAGCTCTGCTTAGTTTGGGACTAGATGGTGCTGTGTAAAATGTCCAAAGATATTATTATTATATTATTATTTATACAAGTGTTCAAAGTGATCGGAACAACTAAGAAAATTAAACTACTTATATCTGGGGGGTGTAACGGGATTCAAGCTTGAGCGAGCGAAGCTGCGAAAAATAGCTAAAATCAATAAAGCAAACACAAACCTGGTTGGTGTTTCTTGTAACTTAAGTGCTTTGTGTAAAATGGCCTTTAGATACCTATTAACACTGATATTTATAGCAGTCAACGACTCAATTCGAGGTTATTTTTTCAAGTGATAAAAGGGGATTCCTGAGCGCATGCGACGTTCTCATACATCTTACATCATAGGTGGGTACTTAGGTAGGAACAGTTGATTGCACTTCGGTGTATTAACACTTTGTCCTTGCGCTGGCCTAGCGGTAAAGAGAAATTCAATAGCATGTGAGGTCAGTTTATTCTGGATTAGGTATGCATTATGCCACCGACTAGACGGGTCAACTTTACAATTTGTAATAATACTTTCTTGTCTGTGGTCTTTACCTACGTCACAGAAGCACACGTGTTTAGACAAATACACACAAATAAATATAATGCATTTGATGTATGACTCAAACTCTCAATAGTCACAAGTGCGGCTGCTGAGCGTGAAATCTTGGGTTTGATTTTCAGGTCGAGCAAATAATTACGAGGCTTATTCTATGAAATTCTTAGTAGTAACTCAAAGTTTGGCTTTAGACGCCTCCTATTATGTGGGTTCTTTAGTTTCTACACCTCTGCTTAACGTTACGGAGATAATAGGCGTGATATTTAAAACTAAATTAAATGATCACCTCTGCTTAACGTTACGGAGATAATAGGCGTGATGTATTTACAAGTGAGATTACGCTTATAAATAGACAGATTTTTAATCTTATTCGTACATATTGAAACAATAAGCCGCAACATACCTAGCAGGAAAACATACTAGGTAAGTACGTCTCTTGAATATTCAGTTCGAATATTTACGTAGCTAAGTAGTTCAAACACATTGTACTGCCTATGACTAATCAACGCCGACATTGTTCATCTTCATTGTGTTTTTCTTTCTTTCAAAATTATTAATCAATGGAGAAGGGATGTCCCCGTCTGCCTGTAAATCGGGCGGCCATTTTGCATTAAGGAGATCACGATTTCCTTATTACTTACCTTACAAAATAACGTTGGTAAATAATAAATTGATTGGCACTGGTAGAGCTTCCTAGTAATTTACTACGTTATCAATTTCAAAGACTCATGGATCCCTGCCACTCGGGGCCTTGCCTTCCCTAGCCCTACATGTCACCGTGACGGGGTCAATTCAACCTGCGGATTTTATCTGAGAAATTAATATTTTGTTTGTTCGAAACTTGTTAGATCGTTTCGTGCAAAACACGTATCAGTGAGAATAAAAGCAAAGCTAAGTCCCGCTACACACGTAATGATATATCGTATCGATTAATCTGTGTAAACCGATTTGCGCAGATCTATCGATCGTATGTTTGACAAATAGTTGCAGATCTATTGTTCACGGCGGCAGTTGCAATTTCTATGAAGCTCGCTACATACGCAGGTAACGATCTAACGTAGCGATTAATCTGTGCAAACCGATTTGCGCAGATTTATCAATCGTGTCTATGACAAATCGGCCTGCTAGGCTATTCAGATGAGGAGAAACAGGCCCATCACCACCTTTGGATAGCCGCTATCAAACGGATAATTAAAAAAATGGAACACAAATTCTATTTGAATATTATCTCCCAAGTAATTTAACGGCAACTTACGGAAAACAAAGTGAGGAAACCTGCCAGCTGAGAGATTTTCTCTACGGCATGTGAAGTCTGTCAACCTGCACTATGGCAGCGTGGTGGGGCTAACCCCTTTCTGAGAGGAGACCCGTCGCCAGCAGTGGGACGATTAATGGGTTGATGATACATACTTCCGTAGAATTCTTTTTAACTTTTATAAAATGACATGACGTAGGTAGATCTAGGGTTCATGGTATCTTACTCTGTTGGGAAATGTGTAAGTCGCACACTCTATGGCTTCGATAATTCGATAAATTGCGAAATATTAATGTTTTCATTTCGTTTTTTAATACAAAGGTAGTTATTAATAATTGCGAATCAACTTAGGAACACAAGCTTATCGTTTGGCGGCTCTGAGTAAATACTTAACGCTTAATCACAATAATAATGTGGTAAGTAATGATATCGTTGCAAAAGATAAGACGTTATTTTAATGTAAATATTTTCTTATAAAAAATAACATCATACGAACCAGCTACAAATAGGTACACTAAGAACGATTGTCTAGTGTTCGGGGTTCAAGTTTATGCTGTGACATTGACCTCTCATATCTTTAAATTTTCTTTAAGAGTTTCAAGAATAACCAATAGGGGCAGAAGGTATCTATGTACTTGTGATGTGAGAATATTTACGTGACTTTCAACGCCTTAGCGTAATGTTGTAGTAAGCGCGACTGCTACGCTAGAGGTTCTGGGTTCGATTCCTGGGTCGAGCACTCTTATTGAATTGTTTTAAGAAATTCTCAGTAGCAGCTCGGAGTTTGAAGATTGCCCAATTAGGGGGCGTTCATAAAATACGTGAGATGTTTAAGGGGGGGAGGGGGTCGGGTCAAATCTCATCTAATCTTACGTTGGAGAGAGGGGGGGTCTCAGCAAATATCACGCAATTTTTTTTCTGATTGAAACAAAAAAAAATTATACTATTTTGGTCCATATAATCCAGATTGTACATGCTTAAGATTTAATCTTAAGCGTTATCGTAATACGATTAAGATCTTTCACTAATTCGTTCGAAAGAAAATAATTTCATTCATACTTCTACGTTATACATCTACTGACTGTCAAACCACCATATTTGTTTTATACCAAATAGCTCAATTTAATAATTAATTTAAAGTGCCAACGGCTTAGAGTGGCTAGATCAGAACGAAGTTGAAGGAGCAGATGATTTTACTGAAAATCATATGGACATGTTGGTTCCAATAGTCTCTCTTGAGACCGCGCATGATTCTCCATGGACTGAATTAGAGTAGATCTAGATATTCTTTTTTTAATCACAGTAGTTACGATTTAAGTATTCTATTGTTAAATTTTTATTACACTTATAATTAAACTTCTCAGCAATATTGATTACTAGTCTTAACCAGTCGTAAATAAAAGCATGAAGTAATTTTTTCTTTTCTTTTTACAATAACAATCCAACGCGTTTACGTAAGAAACCCACATTTTGAAAAATCTCACGTGAGATTGGGGGATGGGGGAGGGGGTTGAATAAAATCTCACAACATCTCACCAGGGGGGGAGGGAGGGACAGAAAATTAAAAAAAACACCTCACGTAATTTATGGACGCCCCCTTACTGGCAATAGGCTCACCTCTATTGTCTTGGGCTAAATTCTCGCTGAAAGAGAATATCTCGCATCGGAGGGTAAGTATATCAAGTATAGATTAGATAATTATAATTAATATAGATTTAACCACTCTGGTTACTAAAACTTGTGGTGAAAAGCTAGCTCTTACTTCTATGCTAATCATCAGCTAATGCACATACAACTTCTACCAGTCGGTCATTCCGGGAAAGTTCAAGACTAGATCGAAAACTGGTAAGAGAGACATGCAATTACCTACTTATATTATAAATTAAAACTAGCTGACCCGACAAACGTTGTCCTGTCCAAAATTCAATATAATTTCCGAATTTTTAAAATTTTCTGGGATACCTACTTTTCCAATTTTTCTTTCCCTAAAAACCTTATTCTTGCTATTTCGAAAGATTTTTTATCATCAAAATCGGTTCAGCTAATCTAAGTTAATGAATTTATTTTTATTTATTTATTTATTATATTTGTAAGAAAGGTACACGATACAGCCTTGTACTAATACAGTCTCCCACAAAACACTGTAGATATATATACAGTAAACAGTTTGACTGTGGTATCAAAATCACATAGGAATGACTTAAAATGTATCAAAACCTTAGCAACACAGTTGCAAAACGAGTGTCATGACCCCGTAGTAGGCAATATTTTCATTACTGATAAAAAGGAATCCCCTATTCCCCGAACACACACACCCACACTCATACGTACAAATTACCAGACGTATAAAAAGCGAATTTGTTGATCCCTGCTCAAACGCAGTCCAGTCTTCGAGCCTACAAGTTGTGCTAAGTAGGAAACATGCAGAAACTGACGTTATTGTTGGTTGCGCTTGCGACGATCTGCTTGCACTGTGAGGCGAAATATTTCGCTAAGAGATGCGATCTGGTTCATGAGCTAAGGAGGCAAGGCTTCCCGGAAGACAAGATGAGAGACTGTAAGTACTTATAGGGATTCATTTTTATTTTAATCTTATGTTACAATTTACAGTGTATAAGAATGTACCTAGGTACTTGCTCTTTAGTATTTTCTTTTTAGTTTATCTTCAGTGGGTCTATACAATTTTCTCTAATAACACTCATTGTATGTAACTTTAAACTTAAAAATATAATATGTAGTTGAAACTTTAGCTACTGAAGATACGGCCGCTCCCCCTCGAAATACCTACATAAATAGAGACATTAAGTATAATTGTACAACTAATTCCTTTAGGTATAGCAGTGTTTTAGGCCCCATGTTATAAGGTGGCGAGCCTACAACGATGGTTGTGTTAATAATATTTAGGTACCTACTCACCCAACAAACTCCGGAGTCAGACAATTTCGATATAAAAATCACTTAGGTATTGAACCCAGCCAGACTTGCGGCTAAACCATACACTCTTCACATAAAAATATTATTTTATGATCTTGTTCACATGAAAAAAAAAATGTTAACCTATAATATTTTGCAGGGGTGTGTTTGGTTGAGAACGAAAGCGGCAGGGACACTGCCAAGATGGGCAGAGTCAACAAGAATGGATCCCGGGACTATGGGCTATTCCAGATCAACGACAAGTATTGGTGCAGCAACACCAGCACTCCGGGGAAGGACTGCAACGTCACTTGTGCTGGTACGTAGAGCTCGTCTCCAACATGAAGACGAAGGCAAAAATTACCACTTTTAACCTTATCAGAATCTGAAATTAACTCATATTGGAGACAATAAAATGGCTTTGTTGACGATTCATATTTAGGTACAGTTCTCGCCAAATTATTGTCTGAAAAAGAAAAATATAATAATATTGTAATATAATAATGTTGTAAATTGTAATAATAATAATATTGGACTATCCTTACTTCCTTACTAATATTATAAATGCGAAAGTAACTCTTCCTGTCTGTCTGTCGCGCTTTCACGCCAAAACTATTGAACCGATTTAAATGAAATTTGGTGCACAGATAGTTTAGACCCCTCCGTTCTTTCTCAAAGAAAGTACCCTATGTTCTTTCTCAAAGAACATAAGGTACTTTTTAAAAGAGAAAAAAGGTCTGTAAAGAAATATTCAGACCACGCGAGTGAAGCCGGAAAGCTAGTAATAAGTAAAAACGAAAAGAAAACTCATGTCGTAGGCTGTCGTTTTAAATCATTGAATCCAATATTTTTCTCTCCGATTTTTACGGCTGCCCGGCTGGGTTGAAGATAGTTCGTGCCAACTTCAAGCCGGACAATAAGATTGGCGAGTTCTGCATACATATATCATGCTTTCTAAGTTCCAGTTGGATCAATTCCTATTGAATGTAGGTAATGGCCTACTTGAAATTAATGCCAAATTACATTGCTAGACCTAGAAAACGACCCCAAAACCTCTAGACCAGCAATGGCGCTTACGACAACTAGACTATCACCTCAAATCACCTTTTAATTCTTTAGATATGCTGCTGGACGACATTACGAAGGCGTCGAAATGCGCCAAGAAGATCTACAAACGGCACAAGTTCAACGCGTGGTACGGTTGGAAAAACCACTGCCAAGGATCGCTTCCGGACATCAGCATGTGCTAAAAACATAACCTGCACCAAACTAAACCAAATTCCAGCATTAATCCAATAATTAGGCAGTGTCTTGGCAAGTAAAACATCGACAAAAAACAGGTTCTGTCAGCTTGTAAGACCCAATTACACATATAACTGAATTTACGGATTAATCAAAGACTGCTAAATATAATTTTAAGTACATTATTATAAACCTAACGTTGATTTTATGTATAGCATTTATATTTTATGACCTAATAAAAGCAATTATAATCGACATACCAATTTCAGGTAAAATTAATGGATTTTCCACAATATTATACTGTATCAAGATATTAATGTAATCTTAATTACCATTATAATAAGGAATAAATGAAACGTGTTAATATACCTTATAAGTATGTTTTATTTTTAACTTACAACAATAAGTCTGATACAATCGTTTGTTAAGTCTTACCTATTTGGAAAAAAATGTGTCGCAATTCCTATGATTACTTAAACTTCACGGCATAGGTTTCTTGAGAAATTACACATGAAAAAAGGCGGGTATAAGTTTGTTAGTTTTTTGACAAAGAAACTATTGAATCCACAACATTTAACAAAACCTAGCGCGAGTAAGCGCAGATTAGGCGTATTTGTCAGACAATAAAAAAATATCCTTATTATATTCACGTACAGTTGAAAATAGAACCCAACCAAATATTTTTCCTACCTCTAGACATCGGTATTATTATTTTCAACACTATTTGGAAAAGGTAAGGATTAAGATAACAGCTGGAAAATTTTCAGTTCCTTTAGTAATTATAAAATAAGACAAAATCCTATTCAAATATGTCGGTTGCGTAATTTCTCTTCCACTTTCTTCTCGGCTTCCATTACTTTCTTCAGCAACAAATCGTCTACAGCCTTTAACTGAAAAATAGGAATTGTCTATGGTCAATATACCGAACGTTTATATACGTAATAGTTTACGTACGGAGGTTGGTTTATTGTTTTAATAACATTATAGAGAATGAACTTATATGCCTATAAAAAACTTGATTTACATCTTTAGCGCAGTGGCTGAGCGTTCGACTTGTACGCCATAGGCACACTAATCTAGTAATAGAAGTAGTAGTAATAGTGGGTTCGGTCTCCGCACGGAACAATTAATAATATTGAAATAAAACTACTTTTTACGGATTTTATCGCGTTATATTGATATTATTTTAATCCCGACGTTTCGGACCCTTTACAGCGTCCATGGTCACGGGTGACTAAGGTGGTAGGCGTGTTGACGTTTCAATTACTAACAGCTACCCTACATTTTTGTTAATTGTTGGCAATCCAATTCACGCAGAACGAGCTCAGCGTATCCTTTCGGTCTTGCAGTTTTAGGCTTGGATTTAGATTTAATTGAATCTATAATAGGGTTCCAAGCAGGTGGTAAGGATTAAAATAATATCAATATAACGCGAATAAAATCCGTAAAAAGTAGTTTTATTTCAATGTCTAGTATTCGCGTAAGTGTCAGAAATCAGTACAATTAATAATATTTCAAACTTAGTTGTGTTGGTGTAAATTGTTTTTGTAAATGCACCAACAATATAGGAGCAAATCGTAGTGTGGAGCATACTTTACTTTAGGGATGTCGGAAATTCAAAAAATATCGATATATATCTTATAGATATTTTAAAAAAAAATATCAATATCGATATTTATATTTTCAAAAAATATCGATATATCGATATATCGGCCAACTTGAAACGAAATTATAAAACAGCCAAAAAAAAAAAGGTCATTTGTGATCTTTTACCTTAAATTTTTAAAAGATTACAAATTTAGTTTTAAGTTGGTCGGTTTATTGTTCTGAAAAAAATATCGATTTTGATACCTTTTCGATACTTGGAATTTTATATCGATACATTGATATATCGAAATATTAAATATCGCCCAAAAATATCGATATATTTAAAAAATAAAGTAAAGTACTTTAGTTACTTTTTTTACATCATACCTCACTAGTAAAGTTATTCTTGATGGTGGCAAGATGTTCTATAGCAGCTGTCTTCTCAGCTTCGTACTTAGTCGTCGATTCCTTTATCTCTTCAGTACGCTGTAGGGCCTTCTTTGACTTTTCACGCAGTTTTCTATCTTTTTCTTCGGCTTCGCGAAGGGCACTGGCAGATTAAATAAATTTTAAATATGTAGAAGAAAGATTTAAATTCGCATCGTAAATCGTATAAATTTTGCTGACGTTACACTCGACAAGAGCATTCCTCATATTATGAGGAAAGAATTCCTCATATTATGAGGAAGAGCATTCCTCATATTATAATGAATGTTATATGAGGAATGTTATTATGAGGAATGCTCTATAACATTCCTCATTACAACCATACAACATTCCTCATATTATGAGGAATGCTCTTGTCGCAAAAGCACACATATAAATCTTTGTGCGTTTAATACTAACTCGGAAAATAACATAAGAGAAAATAAACCGTAATACTGTGCTTACTTTTTATTATTTACGTAAAGTGGCTTCTAAAAGCAGCTAACTAAAGTTATTGCCACTACAAACTCACTTTTTTGGGTTTTGTAACAAATTCCCTTGTTTTGTAGGTATAAAAACATACATTACTTGGGGAATAGGAATTTTATACATGTTTATTATTATAACCCTGGTAAGTAACTCGCTAAGAATATAACATGTTAGATACCAAATGTGAGAGAAGACAAGTAATTTATATACTCTTTAAAAACTTAGTGACCTGTGCGCCACAGTCCGGTCCTGCTGTCGGCGGGCCTGGCCCTCGACCCTCTTCTTGGTGGCGTCCTCCCGTGCCAGCTGCAGCTCGGCCAGTTGTGACTGGAGCTCGCCCAGCTCCGTGTTCAAGACGTCTAGTTCACCTTCTTTGCTGTCAGACTCCAAGTCACCAGTCTCAAAGTCCCTAGAAAATATCATAGAATTATGACGTCAATGTTGAATGAATTTTCGACTTAGAGACCAATCAGCAAATACCTACTGGCGAGAATTAGGGCCTGTTTCACACTGATAAGTTGACGTTAAATTAGCTGGCAAATAATTACATACGAATTTTGTCCCATTTTTAACCCCCGACGAAAAAACGACGGGGTGTTATAAGTTACGTAATGTGTGTGTGTGTCTGTGGCATCGTAGCCCCCAAACAGATGAACCGATTTTAATTTTTTTTATTTGAAAGGTGAATTAGTCGGGAGTGTTCTTAGCTATGTTTGATGAAAATCGGTTCAAGATGGCCGCCGCTATAAAATAGCGAATTATATATTTTTTCACAACTCCCTCAATATGGGTATCAAATGAAAGGGCTTAACTAGGAGAATACTATACACTATGATAAATTTCAAATCCAAGATGGCCGCCACCACAAAATAGCAAATTACATTTCATGTCGGGATTTTCTAAATTTTTAATTTAGGTTAGGTTATTTAATTTATCCGGTGGCACACCTGTGACACTCTCCATACAAACTTTCCGATACCGCTGCATACTACAATACCAAATGTCAAACTCGTCAAAATTACGTTTGTACACGTGTAAATGCAAATGTGTGCGTGAGAGTGCGTAGGGTTTGTTGGCAGTCAGTCCGGCAAGAACACCGGCAGAATGCGGGGGACCTGAAGTATCTGACGTTAGGGAGGCGCGGAGAGTAGCCATTCTGTTATTTATTCTGTGCGGTTAGCGGCTATCCAGAGGTGGAGAACAGGCCCCTTTTGTTTTGAAAACACTCAAACATGTTACAAATTTAGATTAAAAGAAAAACATATTATAATATTTTCATCTATTTTTGAAATCTATACTAATATTATAAAGAGGAAAGATTTGTTTGTTTGTTTGTTTGTAATGAATAGGCTCCGAAACTACTGGACCGATTTAAAAAATTCTTTCACCTTTGGAAAGCTACATTATCCCCGAGTAACATAGGCTATATATCATCACGCTACGACTAATAGAAGCGGAGTAGTAATGAAAAATGTAGCAAAAACGGGGAAAAAATTATAAGACCACGCGGGCGAAGCCGCTGGCGGGAAGCTAGTGATTTATATGAAAAGTCATGGATTTATTTTTTTAAATACTTATAGACTATTTTTAATATACCTGATTGAAAAACTTACTTTAAGCTGTCAGATAGTTTCATAATCTCATGTAACAGATTGTTGGCAGTATCCAAGTTAGGTTTGATAGTCTGTAGGTTCTTGAGGCTGTTCTCTTTCTGCATGAGCATGGCCCTGAGTGACTCCAGCTTTTCCTCCAATTCTTGAAGGTTTTGGGCTGCCTGCTCTGCCTGTACTTTGATGTCATCTGCGTCGTATACCCTGAAAATATTTCAATCGTAAACAGGTCAGTTTGAATTGCTTTTAGTCTAGAATTATTCAAGTTGACATTTGACGTGGGTAAGTAGCAGTGGAGTACAGTATGCTATTATCACATATGGACCTCGTATTTTGAATCCGAATCCAAAGCATCCAAGCCCTTGCAGAAAAATGTTTATAGTTTAAATTTTGCTCTCCATAACTCACCTTAGCGCCCTTTTCCTCGCTACTTCAGTCATCAGCGCATCTTTTTGGCTCTTTTTTTGTTCTAACAGCATCTCTGTCTGCCGGTTCTCTTTTAGCAAAGCTTCCAACTCCTGCCTCTCCTCATCATGGACCTCTTTCTCCTGCTTCAAGTCTTCCTCATATTGTTTTATGTCATGGTCAAGCTGAAATTATCATAATTGACAGATGACCTGTGCCGTTGTGAGGTGTCAAGACATAATGGAGTATAGTCCGCGCGGAATTAGTTGGCCACGCCTTAGGTAGGGACGGGGGTGAGGCGGGGGTTACTGTAATGAAGACAAGCGCCGGCCCTTCCGCCCCACCGTGCGCAGGCGACCCCGCCCCTCCGTCCCACTGCTCACATACCTAATGGCTCCTCTACATAGTCGGCGACTACAGACGAACACAGGCGAACACGATCGTGTAGAGGGCATACTCGGCTGTAGTCGCCGATGATCGTCTATGATCGCCTACGAGCCATCATTTGTCGGTTTTTCGGGCACGAATCAAAGGGATTCGCCTAGTGTTTCGTCAAGGTGACTTCACGATCGCCGATCATCATTCGCCGTCGGACTATGAAGCGTTGCACACGTGCGATCCGCGTATGATCCTAGATACATTTTTATTCATTAGTAAGTTTTTACCCGACTGCCAAAGGAATGCTATGTGTTTAACGTATATGTATGGATGTATGTACAGTTCGCACCAAACTTATTGTCCGGGTTGAAGTTGGCACGAGCTAACATTAACCCGACCGTAAAAAGCCGTAGGCCGTAGATCGTGCCAACTTCAACCCGGACAATAAGTTTGGCGAGAACTGTATGTTAATAACTTTTCGCAGAACTACATTGATGAAGTGGTTATTAAATAAATTGTTGCAGCAGCAACACACTCCACGTCCATCTTCCGCAGTGCCGTTCGACAAACTACTGCAGACAAAAGTGAATTAGTGAAGAGGCTTGCACGGTGATCGTGGCGATTACAGACGATTATGACCGACACGATCATCGCCGATTATGTAGAGGGCCCATAAGGTGCAGCCAACTAGTTCCGCGCGGATTATAATTGAGTAACATATACTACCATGTTTATTAATAAAGCAAATGCTCTACTAAATTCAATACAGAAAGATGCTTTACACATTATGTATAATAGTATGTTTTAGTTTATAAGTGTATGTTCTAATTTAAATATTTTCTTTTATTTTATTTTTATAATTTTAAAAAGTACCTTTTCCAGTCTGCCTGCACGTTTTCCTTTTTCCTCTGCCTGTTCATTGAGCATTTCCAACAGTTTATTCTTTCTCTCCTCTAAAGCTTTTACCTAGAATCAATAAATTAAAAAATAGATTTTATAGAGGAGCAGTGATAGCCTAGGGGTATGACCACTGGACTGCCAAGTCAAAGGTCTGAAGTTCGAATCCAAGACACGCACTTCTGACTTTTCGAAATCATGTGCGTAATTATCACCTTCTTTAACGGTGAAGGAAAACATGGTGAGGAAACCTGCATGCCTGAGATTTTCTCATTGGCATATGAAGTCTGCCAACCCCGCATTAGGCTAGCGTGTTGGACTACAGCCTAATCCCTCTCATACTGAGAGGAGGCCCATGCCCAGTAGTGGGACAGTATATGGGTTAAATATTATTATTATATACAAGTAGACAGTTATCTAGTGTGCTACAAAACAGTTGATAGTATTATTTTCATTTAACACTGCTTTATTTACTAGCACCAGTAATAATTCGAGGGGAAAATGGGGCTAGGGGTAAAGTATAAGCCGTGTTACCATGGTTCATGTTGTTGATACCTATAGAAAAACCTAAGTATCATCTCTCTTTGGTTTAGTCGGTCCAAAGCTTGTCTGGAGATTGCCATTAGTGATAAGATTACCCATGGTACTTATTCTTTTAAATCTATACTAATATTATAAAGAGGAAAGATTTGATTGTATTAAATAGGCTGATAAACATCTGGACCTATTTGAAAAATTCTTTCAATGTTAAATAGCCCATTTATCAGGGAAGGCTATAGGCTATATATTATCACATTACGACTAATAAGAGCGGAGTAGTAATGAAAAATGGTAGGCGGGAAGCTAGTAAACAATAAACTTACTTGATCAGTCTTAGAAAATAATTCTTCTTCATATGGAGCAATATTCCTCAATTGTTGTTCATTGAAAATCATGAGATTGAACAGCACCAGCAGTATGGAGTGTGAAGCAGTAGCCGTAGGTTGTAAGAAGCATGTGATGCTTATTTTAGCAACTTGGGGCATCACAGCAACCAAATGGTTGAAAACTCGAGTCATGTTCATGACAGGAAGGAGGTCCCAATAATAGACTGCATTCTCATTACGATCCTCCTTGGGAGGTGGCTGGAATTTCAGGTAAATTAAAATTCATATTACATCATAAATTGTTGTAGTAATTAGGTAAAGTATGAGGTATTACAAAATGAATAATGCACTCTACTGTACTCTAATATACTCTATATATAATATATCTAATATACTCTAATAATACTCTTCATCCACAGTCATTTTACCATTTAGAAAAAACCTTGGGTAAGACAGACTGAATAGATTTTAACTATTTGATTACCAAAATGATTTTAAATTCAGAACATATTTACTTACTGCAAGTACCGCATCTATATCAATGCCCAGTCTATCAAATAATTGAAATAAGGCACCCATCACAGCATGTGGTTTCTTCAAGTCTGCAGCTGTCAGCGGATAGTTTGGAAATTCCCCGTTCCAGTCTCCTACGAATTTCTCGTTATTGGCGGCTTGTGCTAGAAAAAATAAAATAAAAATAAACTGTAGGTTACCTACTAAACTGATATGTGTTCGGTAGGAACTCATCTTAGCCATCATAGTTTTTTAATTCCCAGACTTATGTCACATGGCATTCTAGCCTTCATCTAAAGCATTTGTGATTTCGATAAAACTTACCTCGTTCATATTCATTACCTCGCTCCATTGTTAAATCCTCTGGTACCTACTACAGTTAAATCTTTGCTTCACAATCACTTTAAACTCTTTTGTATACCACTTTAAACTCAATGAACTTTACGATTTTTTGAAACTGGGAAACAGACTTTTTATACTGAATCAATCGAATAAATTATTAGAAAGAAAGTAGTACACAATTTTTGACTAAGATTACAAGACAAAATATTTCATTTTCAAATTCAAAACAATCAAACGTCCAACAGTTCCATTCCAACCGGTTTCAACTGTCATGTCATGTCACTTGTCAAGTGTCGTGTCAACCATGTGTCAACGGAAGAATAGTAGATTAATTATTTATATCGCCACCACGGCTTAATCTGTGGTCAAAGTTGGATAGACCTGCCAACTCCAAAAATATTTTTTTTATATTCGTATAAAAACCATAATCATAGATATATATAAAACAATCTCCGCATCATAACACATTCATCATCGCCAACTCCAAAAAGTTATTTTTTACTTTCGAATAAAAAGCAGACTCCGCATCTTTTAACAAATTTTATCATCATCATTAATCTTAGGCTAATAATATTTAGAGAAATTACGATTAGCGTCGTCTCTGAAGATTAGCTCTTCTTCTTCTTCTTGTTGATGGTACGATTTAATTTAGATTAGATTTAGATTAGATTAGCTAAAAAAATGTGTTAAAAAATTAACTCCCTTCCAACTTCCCTTCCAAGCTTATTTCGAAGGAAAAGAAAGTTGAATTTGAATGATTTCTCAAAGATCAACATTTTTACTTGTTTTTTTTCATAATTAAATAATAATCATAATCTAATTAAAAAAGTATGTAAATCATAGCATTGAGTGTAAAGGATCAGTTCTGTGTTTTATCGGTATTAACATTATGATGAGAACTCTACGAACGAAAAACGAAACGCATTGTGTTGACGTATAATGTGTCAAATTGTGTCATTTAAAAACGTCATCTGCGTCCGCGAGTTGATCGTCGACGATTTCTCGGGACGTTCGAATAAAATTTTCTTATTACATTTCTTATGAACAAGTATTAGTTACAAAAATGAGAATCACTAATGTAAGAAGAGGCCGGATTATCCGCATGGGATCAGCGTGCGCGATACTATTACTTTTGCTGTTCGCTTTGCATAAGTGGTCCTCGGAGAACGTCGTTTCTGAATCCATAAGTGAATTAATATCGGACTCCCAGGCTGAATATTTTAAATTCCATCATGATGTTTACCCTATTTTGAAAACAGGTAACAACATTTATTGACTTTTAATAACTAATTTTAGTGATAATGTGTGTTTGAAATAAGTACTGTTACTTGGCCTATTGGGCCGGCGCGGCGTGTCTGTTTGTCCATAGAGTTTACAGTGTTTTTGTTACGTCAGTACATGTTTTGTGTACTGTATAATTGCTATGTGTAGTTTGTGTGCACATTTACAGCTGTGTCGCAAACTATTGTGCCATACCACTTGTATTTGCTAATACATATTTTAACTATTGATTACAATTAGGTACCTACTTGTTGATAAAGAACCACTTTTAATAGCAAATATTGTTTTTACAAAACTAATCATTGTATTATTTAATTCTATGAAATTAGCCAAAGTATTTATTTATTGATAATATCAATGTCATATATTAATCCACTTGATCTAATTCAAAGAACATTATCTAAGATATTTATCTATAAAACAAAACATACTTTTTTAACCTAAATATGATTGGTTATAGATAGTTCAATGTTTCATGCTTTACTAATTCATTGGACTTCAACTATGGTATATGCCCCAGCA
The DNA here is from genome assembly GCA_946251955.1 of Acronicta psi. Classification (NCBI taxonomy): domain Eukaryota; kingdom Metazoa; phylum Arthropoda; class Insecta; order Lepidoptera; family Noctuidae; genus Acronicta; species Acronicta psi. The sequence goes on along the minus strand of OX276475.1, from coordinate 12,713,070 downwards.
TCCAAAAATAAATTTTCTATTGTGTCTTAATTCTTTGTAACAGGAATTCTGTAATATGAACAATGTTCTTTTAATTATAAATAAATTTAATTAACACTGTTCCTAATGATCCCACTATTTAAATAGGTATATTTTCTAATCTTTTAATTTCAAGATGTGAAGGGATATATTTTGTTTAACTATAAATTTTAAAATTTAAAGTTTATTTATCATTTATTCTTATCTGAATATAGTACTTTGATAGAATTTTATAGATATAAAGATACTGTAACATAAATATAAAATTATATTTAGCTAAATGTATTATATTTATTTAATATTTCATGAACATTGATGGTACATAAAAACCTTTAGGTTAAAAAAGAGAGTCATGAAATGTGGTATGGAAAAAATAAATAAACAGTCACAATCTACATTGAAAAGTAGTTAATACTATACCTAAAGTAGACTTCCTAAATGGTCCTACTTAGTTTATCTCTCAGAATTCTTGAATGGATTGGAATTCAATCTATTCAAGAAGTTAAGTTGAAGAAATTAATATCCAATCATTGGATATTAATTTATCTCGTACTAATAATGAAGGACATCATATTATCATGCCTGTATTCCCCAGAAGAACTTAAGCCATAACAGCCCCTTCCTGCCTCCTTGGTGCTATTACATAACATGAACATGAATCCTAGAAATTTTAGCTGAATATAAAGAATTTGAACTATATACTATCTCAATCCAGAAAAATAAGAAAAAATAGTACATTCGTACTTTTTTTATCTATGAAATATAAACATGTTTTTTTTAATGGTCTGCCCACAATGCAAGCATGAGAATGCTGGAACTTGTGGTACGAGTTTGTTTTGAGCATTTTATGCATTTTAAACTTTCTTTGAGTTGAGAGTTTTATGCATTTTAAACTTTCTTTGTCAAGAGCATTCCAACAAACAAATGCTCTCGCACTTGCAATAAAGACAAACAGTTGCTGTGTGGACGCACCTTAATGAGAAATTTTTCTCTTGAAATATTCCCTAAAATTTGGCATAAAATAGCATTTTTTTCCTATTATTCCAGGTATTAAACGCACAATATTTATTGGCGTTTTAAATAATAGTTCTCGTGTTTTTAGGTATCCTTACATAAGGAAAAGTTGAGTATAGTAAATAAAGTTCGTTTTAAATATGTACACAGTTGTTAGTTGTTGGTAATTCACTATAATATTTAGCGATACTCCTTAAATGTAAATATTACAATAATTAAATTTTTGTACGTAGATGAACAATAGACATTCAAAATAGTTTAGTTCTTAGTGAAAATATATATACTCTAAACAGAGTAATATCTTATCAATTTGCTTCTAACTATACCTATAAGTGCTAATCATCGTCATGCTTTGTTTTACCGAAATGACACTTCTTAACAATTGTTGTTTGTTTACATTGAACAGTATAGACATTGATCTTAACACTGTCATTCTGCCCCTCTAAACAGAGACACTGCTCTACAATTTTCACTTCCACATCACACGTTCGAATCGACAAAAGAATATATTATTATTACAAAAGTTCTTTCGATAAATCGGACGTTCACAAATGTCGTAACATTTTGTTTCTATTCTTACTAGCTGTCCCTATTTTTTCCCAAAATAATGTTAATTGAAATTAAATCCGTTGTGTAGAAAAAACCTGTCTATTGAAATCACAGTCACAGAAATTCATAACATTTACATCATACCATCACGCCTGTATTCCCCGAAGCGGTAGGCAGAGGCGTAACATACCGGCGAAATGTGGGTGTATATTAGACCCACATTTCGCCGGTATGTTTAAGTCCCATGTAATAGGGAGCGAGCCTATTGCCATCAACCGGGCACAAATCCAGACTCCGAGCTGCTACTGAGGATTTCACTGAAAAACCCAACAACATTTTGCTCGACCCGGGGATTGAACCCAGGACCTCTAGCGTAGCAGTCGCGCTTGGAACCACTAGGCCAACGAGACAGTACAGGAACATTTACAGTTCGTTTAAAGTTCTTAGTTAACCAGTAAAGTACCTAAGATCATATTACTATAACAGTAATCATTATCCTTAATAATGTTATAAATGCGAAAGTAATGTTATAAATGCGAAAGTATTAGTATTATACAACGAACCGATTTAAATGAAATTTGGTACAGGGATAATCTAAAGCCTGAGAAAGGACATAGGCTACTTTTTAATGCGAAAAAAGGGCTGTAAGGGGTTGAAATAGGGGATGAAAGTTATGTTAAATACCCAGATCACGCGGGCGAAGCCGTTGGCGGAAAGCTAATGTAATATAACCCAGTGATTTGTTAAGCTCCATAATTTTTGGCTAAGCAACACTGCATGCATACCATCAGTTCGGACTGGTCTACTCAAAACCGCAATGGTTCTCCCTTCAAAATGCTATTTCAAAGCTTTTTAATAATAAATTCTTCTATGTCTGGACTTTAAAAACCATTCAATAATGTAAACATTACAGAAATTAATATTATTAGATATCATTTATTATTGGCTAACCCAAATCTATCTACATTTGTCTAACTATTTGTCCGTGCGTCAGGCGCCACTGTCCCGGCCGCCAGCAGCAATTTCCGATTGATCATTTATGTCAAATTAACTTAATGTAACACAGCTATTTGGCGTTGAACTTCGATAAGCGAGCATGATAAACAGACATAGTAGATTATTGGACGATTAGAGATGGGTTTTGGCAATTTATCTATTTAAACCTATTTCCTACCCAGGCAACATTAAAAAAAAGTACGACTAGAGTTTAAACCAGCGTAATACAGGGTATTTTTTCCAATAAGTGTACCTTCGGTACATCATTTGGGCCAATTTCGATGAATTATGACGTAGGCATCCACTAAGCAAGGATTGAAGGAAATTCCTACGTGATTAGGAAAAATAGATGAACGAGAATAACACCGCGGGGAAAAGCTAGTCGTCCAATTCGTACACTTCCACTTCGTAACATTTGGTCCAAAGTACCACGGCCTAAACCCACCTTTATATTCGATTAAAAATAAAAATTGCAGTGCCGTTACAGGATTTCATATTGACACAAAACTTTTGTTACAACTTAGGCATACAAGGTGGAAGGGACATCGACGCACAAACGCCGTGACAAGGTTTCACTCAAGTTCAAAAATAAAATGACCTAGGTCATTCATGTAGAAAACGATCGGTTATTACAGATATTGACATTTTTGAGCGCGCAGTGTATTTCTAAAAACGCAATTATAACGTTCCGCGGTGAATGTTATCACGCGCGCGATCCGAAATAAATGCAATAATGAGTTTTTAATTTTAAATTTAATTTGGGTAGATAGAATAATGTTTTTTTTACAATGTTTGTTTTGAAAAAATTGATGAAAAAAGTTACGGAGAATTTCAACGTTCAGAATCATGTACCGAACTCGTGGTATTCGGATGTGCGTCGATGTCCATTCCACCTTGTAAATGAACGGCAATAAAGATTTAAACTTGAATCAAATATTGTTTCAGAACTCGGCAACTTTGAGCCAAGAGACTTGAAAGTAGTGAAAGGGCCTGGTGAAGAGGGTAAACCATACCACATGCCACAGGACAGGGCCAACGACATCACAGAGTCCGAAGGCGAATACGGCATGAATATTGCTGCGTCCAACGACATTGCTATGAATAGGTAAACCAGTGACGATCGGATTAGGCTCAACACACCGAAAGCAGAGCAGAACATTTTTTATGACACTCGAAAATAAACTTTAAAGCTATTTATATAAACTGCATAAATGTTTGAACATGAACAAAAAATTAACGTGGTATCGAGGCTTAGTGAGCAAACATTTATGCACTTTATATCAAAAGTTTTAAAGTTTATTTTCGATTGTCATAAAATGCTTTCGGCTGCGGTCTGCGCTGACCCTTGCCAGTATTCAGTAAAACTTTTGTACTTGGAGGTAGGATCTTATATTCCACCTAGCGCCTGCAACTCTCAACAAACAGTCTTACAGTGTTATCGGATGTAAGGCTAATATTTAGAGACGAAGCTTACCGTAAAGTAACGCTTTCGTATGAATGATTCCGAAGCTTAAATTTAGGCTTAGCGTCGTTTCTGAATATTAGCTTAAGAGCCAGATTCTGCAAACGTTTTACCTAGTTAAAATACAGAAATCACAAGAAAAAACTAAGATAGGTGTGATTAAATGTAAAGTAAAGACTAATATATATACCTAAAGCCAAAAGCTGTTCTTTTGGTCGATTCTCTGCATTTTTGCAACAAATCGCAGTGCAATTAGAGTTGCTACACTCATTGCCTTTGCTTATAAACTGTCTATTTCAAACAAAAACATTCCCATGTTTCTGGGAATAAAGGTGTAGCTACAACAGTTATAATAGTCGTTCATGACCTAGGCATATCCTGTCTGTAATCAGATGATCAGTTTATGTATGCAACGGACATTTTTTTGTCAGCAAAAAATAATAAAATGTACATATTTCGAACTAAGTCTTCGGTTGCTTAGAAGGACCACCACTGGTCCGCGAACCAACGGTTAAGAACCACTGATCTAAAAAAAATTCTAAGGTGGCCAAAAAAAAATCTACGGTGGCCAACCAGCATACGGCCCGCCTGATAGTAAGCGGTTACCGTAGCTTATGGACGCGCGCGCGTTGCCAGCCATAAAAACCTCTTAGAGGTTTATGGAGGATTAATTGCGCCGACAGTTTGAGGGAATATTCCTCTTACTGCCAGCGCAGCTTATGCTTGGAAGGAACATAAATGGTACATATACTTTCACCAGATCCATTCCTGACACTCGTCTGGAGGAGTGCAAGTACTGGCACTACACAGTTGATTTGCCGAGCACTTCAGTCATCATCGTGTTCCACAACGAGGGCTTCTCGGTGCTCATGAGGACTGTCCACTCCGTCATCGACAGGTCACCGCCGAATGCCCTTCATGAAGTTGTCTTGGTGAGTTTGTAAAGTCCAACAATACCATGTAGTCCAGAGCATCTAATCATTATTGAATTCTGGAATATTTCTCGTTCGCGATAGTAGGGCTAAGGTATGTACGTACAGTAATATAATCTTATGAAAACTCAAGATGAAATGGCGCATGCGCAAAGGAGCGCGCTTCCGCATCTGAACTTACAGATATACAGTTATCATAATTATTACAATCCAATATTTTTCTTTCTCCGATTTTTACGGCCGGGTTGAAGTTAGCTCGTGCCAACTTCAAGGCGGACAATAAGTTTGGCGAGAACTGTATTATCGTAAAAGGATAAAGAAATGATGAAATGATATTTGTTACTGCAAATAGGTCTTTCAGTCTTCAATTGTCAGACAGGACGTCATTTACAACTACATCCTAAGGTTGTTAATTAGTTTCTAACCGGATTTAACTGATACGATTAGTATACCTAAGTACTTACAAAAGGTACACCTTAGTTTCCAACTAAGGTGTACCATCATTATTATTTTCAATATAAAAATATCTGATTGATACGCATCAAAGTAATTTAGTATTACACAGAAATAAACTAAACATTATCAGTTAGATAAGTCTTTGACTGTCTCGATACCCTAAGTGATTGTAACCGCGACTGCTACGTTCGAGGTCCTGGATTCAATTCCCGAGTACAGCAGTGTTGTTGGGTATTCCTATGAAATTCTCTGTAACAGCTCGGAGTTTGCATTTATACCCGGATAATGGCCATAGGCTTTCTCTTATATCTATCTATACAAGGTGGAAGGGACATCGACGCATAAACGTCGTGACAAGGTTTCAATCAAGGTCAAAAATAAAATGACCAAAGTCATTCATGTAGATAATGATCGGTTTTTACAGATATTGAAATTTTTGAGCGCGCGTGCTAAAAATGCGATTATAACGCTCCGCGAAGAATGTTATCGCGCGCGCGATCCGAAATAAATGATATAATGAGTTCTTAATTATAAATCTAATTTGGATAGATAGAAATAATGTTTTTTTACACGTTCAAGTAAAAAAATCTGCAAAAAAAATCCAGAATCATGAACTGAACTCATGCTATTCGGATGTGCGTCGATGTCCCTCCCACCTTGTATAAATAAAAATTAATCTCTAAATGTGTTGCTAAGCTCAAAACTCGAGAACGGCTGAACCGATTTGGCTGATTTCTTTTTTGTTGTGTTTAATGAAGCCTGAGTAAGTGAGAAACAACCGTTTTTTACGTTTTTTATACGCGGAAAATACTAAAAAGCCGGGAAACGCAGGTGAAGCTGTGCAAGGGTCGCTAGTGGGATGTAAACATAGCGGCGAAATGCGTAATACATTATTACGCCACTGCCTTAGCCCTTCGAGGGATAGGCGTGATGGTATATCTGTAAGTTTTTAAGAGACTGCAGACAAATATAAATTTATAGTTACCTAACTGTTCCTAGCGTAAAGGTACCTACTAAGCCATTTCAGTAACAGCAGAATTTCATGATTGAATAACATTTGCCGGTAGAGCATAGCGCGCGATAACACACCATCTTCGTAAATCGTAAATTTACAATACATAAAAAAACACATTGCAGAAATGGTTTTATCAATAAATCAATACTACGTGACATACTTTCTTAACACAGGGCCAACCCTGATGCACCTGGTAACTAAGGCTAATATTCAGAGACGATGCTAAGCATAAACTTACGCATTACTTTACGCTGAGCATCGTCTCTGAATATTAGCCTAAGTGCGCTACATAAATGAAATATTACGGGGTTAAAAGTATGAAAATTCGAAATGATATTTAAAACCTAATAAATGAATCAATACTTCTATACTAATATTATAAAGAGGAAAGATTTGATCATTTGTTTGTATTGAATAGACTTGTTTTTGTTACATGATTCTCTTTTTGACCCAAAGGTTGACTGGTAGAAAATGCCGTATGGCATAAGTCCGCCTTATGTACCATTTTTGTGCATAGAAGTTTAAATAAATAAATAAATAGGCTCCAAAACTATGAACCGATTTGAAAAAATATTTCAGTGTTAGATAGCCCATTTATCGGGCTATAGGCTAAATATCATCACGCTACGACTAATAGGAGCGGAGTAACAATGAAAAATGCTGCAAAAACGGAGGAAAAAAGTTTACAAGACAACGCGGGCGAAGCCGCTGGCGGGAAGGTAGTGATGTAAAAACGGAAATAACACAATCGCCGAACTCGGCTATAAGCGAACGTCAGAATCAAATGCAAAACACCATCCTAATATGCACTACTCAGATGGTAAATACTAGGCACTGATGAAGTAAACGAAGAGCAACTTGCAGAAATATCAATCAAGCAACTGTTGGGTTTTGCAAAGCAATCAGAAGATTCGCGACGCCGAGCGCCAGTAACACATGAAGGGATCCACTAAAAATGGGGAACTGGGCGAAATAATCCCAACAAGAGGACTGATCGCCCGCCTGGTGCCTGCAGGCGTCCCCGAAGATAAATAGAATAGATATAGAAGTATTTGGTAGTATTTTGTTACTGTGGCCGCCGAGTGACTTGACGATTTGGTTGAAATTAAAGCTGCAATGACCATGGCTTGTTCATGATCCTAGGCATTGATATACTACTGGCACATCTAGTCTAGTGGTTCGAGTGCCGGACGACTGATCACGAGGTCGTGGGTTCGATTACAACATAACACAAATATTTATGTGATTAATGTGTTTGTGTTTGTCTGGGTGTCTGTTATGTATTTACAAAAAAAATATATAATTATTAAATCCATTGTCACAGTATTGATCCATTGTCCACAGTACAAGTTCTGATAGGTTTAAGACTAGATGGTGCTGTGTAAAAATGTCTCAAACTAGTTATTATTGTTTTTTATTTTGTAAAAAAAAATAAACAAGAGGAAGAATAGTTTGGATTATAGCGTTTTATAATTATAGTACCGGTACGTTATACTATTATGTACCAGATCATATTAACTAAATTAACTAAACTGCTTTCTTTCATCTAAATCGTTACAGCCGTTTTTGCGAACGTAATAACAAATTGTTCATTAATTAGCATAGATAGCATACTGCGGTAGTCGCGATCGCGATTGATATATACGCTCCTATTGTAGCATCAATGATTAACGCTAAATATAGTTGTAAAATTTTCCTCCTATACCACCGAATATCGCTCAACCATTGTCGATTATCATTATCACAAACTACTTTTTGCTTTGTTATCAAAGGCACTTACCGGCATTAAATCTTTGATTAATGAAAATTAATGCGTTTACTATGTAAATGAATGTCGATAAAATTGAGTAATAATTGAGAATGTGTAGCGATATGGATAAACTGGTCTAAATCTTTAAGTTTTTTTTTATCTAGCCTGTATTGTGCCAATCCTGAGTAAAAAGGCCTCCCTATTTCTTCTACTTATGTCTTTGTTGAGCTATTTGTGTCCAATTCTCAAGGAAGATATGCAGATCGTCCCGCGATCTCCGTTGCTTTGTGGTTATAATACGTGATAATAATATTTTGATGTGTATGTGATAATATATAGATCTTACTACCAGACGTACCTATTGGGTTGATTGATACATAAGTGTGTCTGTTAGATAATTTGAGTAATTTATATAAAAACTAGCTGACCCAGCAAACGTTGTTTTGCCATATAGGGGTGGGTCATTTTAGGGGGATGAAAAATAGATCCGATTCTCATAGATACCGGATAAGCACACAAAATTTCATACAAATCGGTCCAGCCGTTTCGGAGGAGTATGGCAACTAAAACTGTGACGCGAGAATTTTATATATTAGATATTCAGACCCTCTTCCGCTTTTTTATAATAATAATAATAATCAACCCATATACTGTCCCACTGCTGGGCACGGGTCTCCTCTCAGTATGAGAGGGATTAGACTATAGTCCACCACGCTAGCCTAATGCGGGTTGGCAGACTTTACACGCCATCGAGAAAATCTCTCAGGCATGCAGGTTTCCTCACCATGTTTTCCTTCACCGTTAAAGCGAGTAATAATTACGCAAATGATTACGAAAAGTCAGAGGTGCGTGCCTTGGATCCGAACTCGAGACCTTTGACTTGGCAGTCCAGTGGTCATACTCCTAGGCTATCACTGCTTTTTTATATATGAAATAAAATAATAGCCTTAATTCTTCATCCTCCTAGCTATCAGAATCATCATGGAAAATGCATTTTCCATAATGATTATATTATTAGCACAAGAACGATTTATACACAGTAGGGCTAAAGTCCGATTTTGATTATAAATACATAATTAATTTTAATTATACTTATCTTTCACGGGTTCTAGCTTCTTCCGACTGTACACCAGCATGTCGTGAACTCGTGATAACATAATAATAATAATATTAAAGGGGTCTTTGGATCCTTTTTTGGGTAGGTACTATTGTATAAATGTGCATGAAGACCTGTATGATGAGTTGATTACTCTGTCATTGAGATAAAGTTCAAATTTCAATAATTTACCATCATTCATGAGATAGTATGTACTCAGGATTGTTACTCAGGTTGGTATTGTCATGCATTACGTGGAACGAAACGGAAATCAAACGCTGTTCCATTTTCAAAACGTTGTTATTGTACTTCCTTGCGTTTATTATGCGTAAAATTATGCACCGGAAACAGTATTCCTGCTTTTTGGAGGGAGAGAATGAAAATATATTTGTAGGCAAGAAAAATTATGATCACAACAAGTAAATTAGAAAAAAAAAACCTAACTAGGTCCTTAAAATTCCCAGCTGATGCACATTTGCACAATCCAGTAAGAGTTATCGCACAAAAAACGTTTTTTAGTCTAAACCAAATAATACTATTCACACGTATCTATCATTAACATGCATTGCTTCTTTTTAGGTGGACGACTTCTCAGACAAGGATAACTTAAAAACAAACTTAGACAATTACATAAAACGGTGGAAAGGAAAAGTTCGTCTCATCAGAAACGCCCAGCGCGAAGGTCTTATACGAACGCGATCGAGAGGCGCGCAGGAGGCGACCGGTGACGTCATCGTCTTCCTAGACGCCCACTGCGAAGTCAACATCAACTGGCTTCCCCCACTCCTCGCCCCGATATACCGAGACTACAGGATCATGACCGTCCCCGTTATAGATGGAGTTGACCACAGAACCTTCGAGTATAGACCTGTTTATCAACATGGGATGAACTATAGAGGGATCTTCGAATGGGGAATGCTGTACAAAGAGAACGAAGTACCTGATAGGGAAGCCAACCTCCACAAGCACAAATCCGAACCCTATAAAAGTCCTACCCACGCGGGGGGACTATTCGCCATAAACAGGAGATATTTCCTTGAAATCGGAGCATATGATCCTGGTCTTCTTGTTTGGGGAGGAGAAAATTTCGAGTTGAGCTTCAAAATCTGGCAATGTGGCGGCAGCATTGAATGGGTGCCTTGTTCGAGAGTCGGACATGTATACCGCGCCTTCATGCCTTACTCCTTCGGAAATCTTGCCAAGAACAGAAAGGGTTCCCTTATCACCATAAACTACAAGAGAGTTATTGAGACGTGGTTCGATGATGAGCATAAAGAGTATTTCTATACTAGAGAGCCCATGGCGCGTTTCTTGGACATGGGAGATATTAGCGAACAGCTAGCTTTGAAGGGACGCTTGAAGTGCAAGAGTTTCGGGTGGTTTATGCAGAATGTGGCTTATGATGTGTACGATAAGTTCCCCAAACTGCCGAAGAACATCCACTGGGGTATGGTGAAGAATAAAGCCAGTGGAGTCTGTCTTGACACCATGGGGAAAGGTGCTCCAGCTTATATAGGTAAGCAAATTTTACTTACATTTTTGTACACAAAAAATATTCCTATAGGTCCTGGGTTCCATTCCCACAGGACATATATTTATGGAATGAATATAAATCTTTGTGTTTGTCAGGGTGTTTCTTATGTATTCATCGTCAACCCATTATACTGTCCCAATGCTGGGCGTGGGTCTCCTCTCAATATAAGAGGGATTAGGCTATAGTCCACCACGCTAGCCTAATGCAAGTTGGCAGACTTCATATGCCGTCAAGAAATGGCAGACATGCAGGTTTCCTCACGATGTTTTCCTTCACCGTTAAAGTGAGTGATATTTACGCACATGATATCGAAAAGTCAGCGGTGCGTGCCTTGGATTCGAACTCGAGACCTTTGACTTGGCAGTCCAGTGGTGATACCCCTAGGCGATCACTGCTTTCTTTCTTATGTATATATATATTTTTTGAAAAAATATATATAATTATTATATCCATTGTCTGGTACCCATAGTACAAACTACAGTTCTCGCCAAACGTATTGTCCGGGTAGAAGTTGGCACGAGCTAATTTTAACCAAGCCGCAAAAATCGGAGAAAGAAAAATATTGGATTAAGATTATTTAAAACGACAGGCTATGACTTGAGCTTTCGTTTTTATTTATTACAATCCAATATTTTTCTCTCTCCGATTTTTACGGCCTGGTTAAGGTTAGCTCGTGCTAACTTCAACCCTGACAATAAGTTTGGCATAAGTTTGTGAACTGTACATGCTACATGCTTAATTTGGGACTAGATAGTGCTGTGTAAAATGTCCCAGGATATTTATTTTATTTATGTTTATGTATGAAACAAGTCTATGGAGGCTTATATGTCTTATTTATTATATTATTATGATCTCTGGCCACTGTATCGGCACGAATAAAATTATTTCGTCATAAGTTGGGAAACATATTTGACATTTACGCGAATACTAGACATTGAAATAAACTAGTTTTACGGGTCAATATTTTACAAATTAATTTATAATATCATAACGCGATAAAATTCGTAAAAATTAGTTTTATTTCAATGTAATATGTTTCCAAGGAAATCATTATGTTGATTTCATAACAGATGCCTGATCATACTTGTCTCATAACTTGTAGGCACTGCGTCTTGCCACGGCGCGGGCAACAGTCAGCTGTTCCGGTTGAACGAGGCCGGCCAGCTCGGCGTGGGAGAGCGCTGCGTTGAGGCCGACGTCGACAACTTGAAACAAGCGTTCTGCAGGCTCGGCACCGTTGACGGACCTTGGAGGTATGTCACTTACTTATTGTAACGTGTTTTTTTATACTCGTTACATGGTAATCGATTTTTAAATAAATTTAATATTTTTAGTGATGGCAAGTACGCAGTACTTGGTTTTGACAGGTGTCAACGAGTTGTCAATTTTTACGTCTTCCAACACTCTACGACCCGTAACGATCATGGCGTGATCATTTTTTAAAGTTTCGAAATTATTTTTTAATCCTGTTACATTTAGTAACAATTTTTATATAATGTATTAATTTTTTTATTATGAAAGCCTATTGGCATTGTTCTCATGTGAGTGATACATATTTTATTGGTGAGTAAAGTTTTCTTTGAAACACATTGTTGAACTTCGTTTTCCAAATTATTCTGGTTTGTTTATTCGGCTTATGATTTTTTTTACAGGCAATGGCCTAGCTGTGTTCTCACTCAATGTGGTGACGAATCCTTGTTTGTTATAAAAACGGTAAGATTACGTTGATCATGACCACGTTGTCGACTAGTACTTTGTCATCGTATTTTTGTCTAATCCAGGCTTATTTTGTTACAGCCTCGGCGTTTTTTTATACCCTTAGTTTTTCTTTAATTCATTCTTAATTGGAATCCAACATTTCATGGGTTTTGGAATCCCCACGTAACGACGGGAGTTCTGACCACCTCATCGCGCTCTACTGGGATGGTGATATAAAACTATATTTTAAATTAAGTGCCTCCCAGGTACGTTATTTTATACATATAATCAGGATGCAATAGTGACCAATAATGACCAATAATTATTAATTTAAATGTAAAACCTTATTTCACAACCTTTAGTTTAATTGTGACAATATAAGCTCTAAATTTTAATATTATAATCTACTATATTATAACCTACAGTGCATTAAAGACAGACAAAAGATCTTAAGCCTTTTATTTGTCTACTCCCACCGGCAGATTAAAAGCCCAAGCGAACCGAAGGTAAGCATCCGGTAGCATTTTTAAAGTGTGAGCTTCTGGCGCCCGAGTTTCTTTTATATTTCATTATTTTGAAGCACACACATGTTTGGTTCTCGTGTTGTGTAACATACCACACACAAAAATATAGATATTTTTTTAATTTTTTATTACATTTGGCGCTTGCGTTCAGGGACATGAAGTAGGTTTGCCTTATATTGTCACTTGTTTTACATTATTGCATCTAATACTTTGTTATTATATTGTTTACAAACCATATATTGTTTTTTAGTTGGAAACTTTTATAGTAAATAACTTTAATTTACAACTTTAATTATTATCTTGTAAACAATATAGCTATTGAACTTTGTTGTATTTTGTTTATAACTGTGTGCTATTACAGCATATGTTTTTCTTTTTCTCTTTAGCAACAACATAAATGTAAGGTATAGACCGTGTTTGTTATCAATCTTTGAACATATAAGTATAATTTTGAGGTGTAACTTTATATAAAACAATTTGAATACAATAAGTCTACATTGTTATATTATCTTTTAAGCTTCAATCTTGTGAGTTATTATTGCATCTTTACAACTTAAAATCAACCTTTTATTATTCTTTTGAATAATTTAACTTCAACATAACTTATTTTTATAACCTTAAATATTAATTAACTTTTGAGTTTGAGTTTTTTTGCTTTGCTTATTTGAAACTTTTAGCTTTTCATCATGGATAAGGAAGTACAGTGTCCTCCGCTTTCTGTGGCTGAGGATAAACAGGTTTCTATTGATACTAGCATGGTTGCTAATGCTAATGCTGTTCAGGATATGATAAATTTGACTGAGGTGCACAATCCATTTCATAATGACCGCATTGCACATTCTTCTTCAGCTTTTGCTACGAATGCCTTGCCTTCATTTAATTCTATGAACGCATTTGTGAATGAACATGTAAAGAAAAATTTGCCTTCTTTTACAAAATTACCAGATTTGAAGAAAAGTAAGATTAATTTTAATGGAAAGTCTTGTGTTAGGGAATTTATAACTCAAGTAGAGGAGTATTTTTTATATAAGAATTTTAATGAGTTTTTGTTAGTAGGATCTTTTTCGGACTTGCTTAGTGATATCGCTTTTAAAATGGCTTTTGGGTCTTAGTAATCCCAGTGGACGTTTAGCACGTTGGGCAGCTAGAATTTCTCAATTTACTTTTGATATTATACATAAAAAGGGTTCCTTACATTTAGTTCCAGACGCTTTATCTCGTATTGAAGTTGCTGAAATTGTTTCACAAAATAATTTAGTTTCACCTGATGATGATATTCATGATCCATGGTATAGAAAGATATTTGTTAATTGTCAGAAATCTCCTTGTAGATATAAAAACTTTAGAGTTGAGAATAATACTTTGTATAAATTTTGTAAAAATAAATTTGATCCTAACAGTCGTTTGAACTGGAAAATTGTTATTCCTAAAGAACATATTTTAGAAACAATTAAGTCAAATCATGATGATATTAATTCTGGTCATCTTGGTATCCATAAAACTTTAAGGAAATTAAAACAACACTATTTTTGGAAAGGAATGTTTAATGATGTTCAAAAACATATTTTATCTTGTGATGTTTGTAAAGCTTATAAACATACTAATTCCCCTCCTTTTGGTATCATGATTAATCCTAAAAAAGTTGATCGCCCTATGTTAATGCTTTCAGTAGATATTATAGGAATTTTACCTAAAACTTATTCTGGTCATAAATATATACTCTCAGTAGTTGATGTTTTTACAAAATTTTGCTGGTTATTTCCCATGATTAATGCTACTACTAAAATAATTTGTAAACATTTTGAAAAAGAAATATTTCTTAAGTTTGGTTGTCCCAAAATAATAGTTTGTGATAATGGAACACAATTTACATCAAAACATTTTGTAGATTTTATGAAAGGTTTTAATATCACTAAAATATTTTATAATACTTTATACACACCTCAAAACAATCCTGTGGAACGTTATAATAAAACGGTTGAAACTTGCATTTCTTGTTTTGTAAAAGATGATCATAGAACCTGGTCAACATTTTTACCCCATGTACAATTAGCTTTAAATAATAGTGTGAATCTTGCTACAGATTTTACACCTAATTTTCTCATGTTTGGTAGAGAACTTGTTTTTGATGCTTCATTACATCATTTTAGTAATTCTATTGACAACTTAAATCAACTTGAAGTTGGCGATAGAAGTATTTTTGCTACTTCTCTTAATTCACTTAGTGACATTTTCGTGAAAATACAAGCTTCTTTATTAAAAGCTTATAAGCGTAATGCCACTTATTATAATAAAGGTCGTAGGGTCATTTCTTTTGATGTGGGTGATGTAGTGTGGAGAAGTTTTGTACAGTCTAGTGCTCCTGCTTATTTTTCGGCAAAACTTGCTCCTAAGTTTATTAAATGTGAAATTATAGAGAAAGTTTCTAATAATGTTTATGTATTGAAAGATTTGAATAAAGGTTCTGTAGGTCGTTATCATGTTAAAGATATAATTAAATTTTAATATTTATTTGGTTCTCAAGTTTAAGTTTTGTTTTTGATAACATTGTTGAAGCAGGCTTTTGTTTGTGTGATGAATGATTAATGAATGAAAGATTATAGCCTTATGAGTGATGATAGTATGTGAGGAAACTTCATATCAATTTATTAAATACAAGTCTGAACTTTCTAAAAAATAACTTAGGAAATTTTGGTAAATAATTTAAAGTGCTTCTTCCACACACACAATACCTATTTGTATCTTCTACATCAAAAGATCTTATTTTCTTTTTTGTTTGTTTAATAAGATAGATAATGCTGTTTTATTATATTATCGTCTTATTGTTATTAATCTATTTTTCTATACTCTTTAGTATGTATAGATTTTTAATTAATTAAAATATATTTGCTATTGGTACAATTTACCCTTCTTAGAACTTAAGTTTAAGTTTATTTATAGTTCCTCGGATGTGACTTTTGTATAGGAATAATTCCACTCGGACTTAGACTTTTTTCTGAGATGTTCTTATCTCTTTGTTTTTATTTCAGGATGTTCTGCCGCCTTGTTGTGGAGATCCTTGAACTTTTATACGGATCTTGGTATTATTTTTTCCTCGATTTCGACCTTTTTTTCTATTGTGTTCGGGAGTTCGGTGGTGTTGTGCCGATCACAATATGAATATTTTGTTTGTTACTTTTGATGTTGTGTTCGGAAGTTCGGTGGAGTTGTGCCGATCACAATATGCAAGTATTTTGTTTGTTGTTCTTTTCTATTGTGTTCGGGAGTTCGGTGGTGTTGTGCCGATCACAATATGAATATTGTTTTACAGTTACTTTACTGTAGCTGCTTTGTTTGTTCGAATGCTTTTTAGATTGTTTGTGCTTGGAAAGTTGGTGGTGTTGAGCCAATCACAACATTCTCTTTTTTTCAGGAGTTTTCACTTCGCAATTAGAAGTTTTGAAGGCTTACGAATTGTATTGCGTTTGTCTGCAATTCGATTCGCGTAGTAGGTGTGATGATAGTCAGCGGCGATGGTGCCTAACTGAATTCATTGTGAAGTTGTTGTTAGTCAGTGGCGATGGTGCCTAACTGTACTCATAGGACTTGGTGATGTTAGTCAGTGGCGATGGTGCCTAACTGTACTCAAAGGAGATGATGTTGTTAGTCAGTGGCGATGGTGCCTAACTGTACTCAATGGAGATTTTGTTAGTTTTTACGAAGATTTTGTTTGTTGGTAGTCAGTTGCGTTAGTGCTTAACTGAACTATTTGATGTTGGACTAGGAGTTGGTTTATTTTTGTTTTAATATTCTTATATTTAACTTTTTTTTTAAAGAGATTTTGTCCTCTTTTGTCTTTTGTTTGTCATTGCCTTAGTGCATAAAAGAAAGTTCCTTTCTTTTATTTTTTCGGGGAGGGATGTAATGTAACGTGTTTTTTTATACTCGTTACATGGTAATCGATTTTTAAATAAATTTAATATTTTTAGTGATGGCAAGTACGCAGTACTTGGTTTTGACAGGTGTCAACGAGTTGTCAATTTTTACGTCTTCCAACACTCTACGACCCGTAACGATCATGGCGTGATCATTTTTTAAAGTTTCGAAATTATTTTTTAATCCTGTTACATTTAGTAACAATTTTTATATAATGTATTAATTTTTTTATTATGAAAGCCTATTGGCATTGTTCTCATGTGAGTGATACATATTTTATTGGTGAGTAAAGTTTTCTTTGAAACACATTGTTGAACTTCGTTTTCCAAATTATTCTGGTTTGTTTATTCGGCTTATGATTTTTTTTACAGGCAATGGCCTAGCTGTGTTCTCACTCAATGTGGTGACGAATCCTTGTTTGTTATAAAAACGGTAAGATTACGTTGATCATGACCACGTTGTCGACTAGTACTTTGTCATCGTATTTTTGTCTAATCCAGGCTTATTTTGTTACAGCCTCGGCGTTTTTTTATACCCTTAGTTTTTCTTTAATTCATTCTTAATTGGAATCCAACATTTCATGGGTTTTGGAATCCCCACGTAACGACGGGAGTTCTGACCACCTCATCGCGCTCTACTGGGATGGTGATATAAAACTATATTTTAAATTAAGTGCCTCCCAGGTACGTTATTTTATACATATAATCAGGATGCAATAGTGACCAATAATGACCAATAATTATTAATTTAAATGTAAAACCTTATTTCACAACCTTTAGTTTAATTGTGACAATATAAGCTCTAAATTTTAATATTATAATCTACTATATTATAACCTACAGTGCATTAAAGACAGACAAAAGATCTTAAGCCTTTTATTTGTCTACTCCCACCGGCAGATTAAAAGCCCAAGCGAACCGAAGGTAAGCATCCGGTAGCATTTTTAAAGTGTGAGCTTCTGGCGCCCGAGTTTCTTTTATATTTCATTATTTTGAAGCACACACATGTTTGGTTCTCGTGTTGTGTAACATACCACACACAAAAATATAGATATTTTTTTAATTTTTTATTACATTATATTAAATAATATTTATTTCTACATAAAAAAAATACACACACACAGACACGTCAAACTTATAACACCCCGTTTTTGCGTCGGGGGTTAAAAATCTTTTATAGACTCCTCTATCAAAACTCCCGAGGTACTATTGAGAATTTCATATTGCTATCGATTAAAATATATTGTTACATTGCTCAACTTGGGAATCAAACCCAGCAACCCCAGCGTAATAGCTGCGCTTAGAACCACTAGGTTAACAAGGTTACGTCAAATGTTATCTATACTAATATTATAAAGAGGAAACATTTAATTGTTTGTTTGTTTGAATTGAATGGGCTCGGAAACTACTGGACCGACTTGAAAAATTCTTTCACCGTTGGAATACTGCCCTATCCCCGCCATACTTACTAATATTATAAATGCGAAAGTGCCTCTATCTGTCTGTGAGTCGGTCTGTCGCGCTTTCACGCCCAAACTACTGAACCGATTTAAATGAAATTTGGTACACAAATAGTTTAGAGCCTGAGAAAGGACATAGTCTAATTTTAAATGCGAAAAAAGGCCTGTTAGGGGTTAAATTATAAGAAATACCCCGAGCACGCGGGCAAAGCCGCTGGCGGAAAGCTACTATAAATTATAACTTCTTTTTCCAGCTACGACGAAGAACACCGCCACCTCATCCACCGGCTACACGGCTACTGCCTCACGCTGCAGCCGCACTCGCGACAGCTGGGGCTCGTACCCTGCGACCCCAACAACACGTACCAACAGTGGACCATCACGCACAACAAACCCTGGTGAGGAGCAGCTAACACTAACTTAGTAATAACGCTCGATTTAGTTAGACTAAATAGGGATGTGGCGTGTTTGAATCGATTCGCTGTCTGTCCTAGAGAGAGAGTTGCTTTAAAAACTTCTTGCTCATGTCCTACTTGTTAAAATGGTGACTTGATGACACCATACGTTTCCAGTTCTATCTGACCCCTAATTGTACGAAAAGCATATACAATGGGAGGTCAGACTATACCGGCAAAGTATAACCATTTCGTCCCCCAGATTTGGTCATGTAACCTGGTCCCTCTGAAGTTCGGGTAAAACCTCAGAACAGTGTTATAGTGCATCGAAAGTTATTTGGAAAATTATCACGGTCGATACTGAAAAAGTGATATTTTCATATGGGTGTTAGAATTTTAAAATGAAAAGGTATATAACATATTGAAAGGGTTATCTCTTTCCCTTAAAGTTTAGTACTACTCTTCATACTTTTGAGACTCATTTATTGAGAAGCGTGTACCTTTTTGCAATTTCTCGGTTACGTTTCCGAATAATAGGAATGTATAACACTTAAAAAAGCCTAACGTAAAATTGACGTATAACCTGACACTTGAAAGTTGCGCTTGCTACCACAAGACAAGACCATGAATTTATTCTGACTGTTGATATCCAGTGCACGTTTTCAATTTAATATAGTCGTATTAACTATTCCAATCGCATCCTAAAGTACTTGGGACTAAAGATAGCCCATCTCCTTGCCAAATCTTATCAAAGTCTGTTCAGAGATTCAGGCGCGATACGGTAACATATAAACTTACATACAGTTACTTTCGCAATACGACAAACCACGGAGTACTGTATTTTGATCATAAGGACACAACCTGTTTAAAAGAATCGACTCAACAATGGATGTATATTGTTAGACCGAATTTTAAATTATAATTAAAATTTTAATAAATTTTTTAATTAAAATCTTGTGCTGTGTGGAATTTACAGGATATTTGAATGAAAGACAAGACGTGACGACATACCATACTATAGACAGACGTAACATACCTACTATATAAGTCCCACAAGTCACTAATGTGCTGGAACCTTGTCTCATTAAACCTCCACGTGACGTCATCCGCCAGGCTTGCCGGCTACTGATGCTAACGCGTATTGAGTGCGGCTGCGTCATTTTTACATCACCAAGATGGCCGCCCGGCCTATTATCAATTTGCGGGGCTTACACTACAGTTGACACTGTTCTACTCTACGTTATGACACTGTTATCACAAATACTGTCACTTAAACACTATCAAGTATAAAGATCAACGCAAATCGATTCAGACAGGACACAATAATTAATTATAATTATATCGCACCTCCGATAAAATAGGGCCATAAGTCGACAAAATCAATTTTGAGGAGAGCCAATATAAAGCCAGAAACGAAACCACAAATGTACTAGACAGTCAATATTCGTTCTAATATTTATTTAAATATATAATATATGAGTAGTATACTTATATTCAGAATGCTTAAAAAAAACTTTTATGTGTCAAATTCAGTTTTTCAATTTTCCTTAAAAAGGCCAGATTTCGAGTTGTGACTCTATTTTATCGGATGTGCGATATTATGCCATTACACGTAAGACTATGTCACGCCGAAAGTTGTTCAGTAGTCTGACATTGCTAGAATTGTTACATGTGCATTCTCTGTACAGTCGACGGAAAAATAGGAAGAATTTCATGCCGTTATTTTACATAACAATTTGATATTCGATTTTTAAAAGAAAATTGCTATATTCAGCGTGGGTTGTAAAATACAAATGCGAATGAAACAAAAGAATTGTATACACAATAATTTTATGCGAATATCGCCAAATAAAAGATTTTGCCAACAAATCTCCATAATATTTGATTCCTGCTTACATGTACATTTGACCAAATCCCAACAAAAAGTGAAAGACTGATTCCTTTAGAAAAAATATTTCCTATTTTTCCGAAATTCTATATTTTTAACTATGTCGCCTCTATACTATAAAATTAATGTTAAATCACTAACTATATAACTCTGTATATGTACTTAATAATAATGTGAAACATTCCTGTAAAAAAATAATGAATTTACTGCCTTAATAATATAAGCTTTCGGTAGTACTCTCGACGATAAGCTAGACTGTAACTTGACAATTTATTTTATAGTCTGCGCTGAACTAGTTGTCCGCGCCTTAGGTAAGTGAGCGGCGGGACGGAGGGGCGGGGTCGCCTACGCGCGGTGCGACGGAGGGGCGGGGACGGTTGTTTTCATTCACAGTAACCCGCCGCCTCACCCCCGCCCCTACCTAAGGCGCGGCCAACTAGTTCCGCGTGGACTTTAATCGAATTCTAATTATTATCAAAAGTCGACAACTCTACACATTAAATGCATTCAGTCTGTTTTAAAAACCTTACCTATATATCTTGAAATTTATCAAAAAAGCTTATTTTTAGTATAAACCTGAACATGACTATCTCGTTGGTTTGGTGGTCCCAAGTGCGACTGCTACGCTAGAGGTCCTGGGTTCGATTCCCGGGCAGTGTTGTTGAGTTTTCTGTGAAATTCCCAATATTATGGACCTAAATATTATACTGTTAACCTTCTGAGAATACAGTCTTGATGGTATGTTTTTTTAAACCTGAATATAATCTGGGCACAAATTAAAAAAATATATATTATATTTTCTATTTTTTTTTTTGTATACTAAAAATAAGTTTGTTGTTTGTGTAAACCTTTAAACAAATAACACAAACACTCATATTTCAAAGAACTAATAAAGAATCTCTTATTCATAAAGGACTTAATTTCAAATCAATTATAAAATATATTTTATAAATATTCCGTTATTTTATGAGGTAAATGACAAAAAAATACAGGAAAATATTAGTGTTTATTATGACGAATAGTGTTTCCAGATGCTAATATATTTATAAAAAACTTGAGTTATCGTTTTAACAGGCGTAGGTGTTAAAAAAAATAGGCGTGACGGTATTTTTTTATAATAAAACATCAATACTTCGTGGACACAATTTTTTTTTGTAGATCTTCCTAACTACTTATAAAAGCAATACATGTAATTCTTATCAAAAATTCAACATAAGTTAATCTAAGGTTTTAAAATTATGTACTTAGTTTGTGATTTTTTAAATATTGTGCATTTATTTATTTCTATTAGATACACCCAATTTATGTATTCCATAGTTTTTTCAGGTGTATTTAAAATCCTGTATATATTTTTAGTTTATAGTTGATAACACTAATGCAATATTTAATTGTTTTAATTATTGGGGTTTCTAAACCACAAACACAGCATGTCTCAAACATACATGATTATTTTCTTGATGAGTATTGTGTATTTTGTTTTATTAAATTTGAAAAAAGGCCTTAAATATTAAGGATTCTAATACATTTCGAAAACAAAATATCTATTAAATTATTATTTCTAAGTTACAAGAGATATATAGAGATATTTGTGTCATATTCTTAAGATGATTTAAGTTATACTTGTGCAGAGAATGAAAAAAAATATTAACATTAAAATTCAATATTATTTAGGACCTACTCCACACTGTTACTAAACAAAAGTGTTTCGTCAAGTGTGATTGATCTCAAAAATATAATCAAATTATACAAAAGAAGTAATAAACTTGACACAAACTTCGGTTTTGGATTTATAAAGCTGATTGCTGGCAAGCAAGTTTTGGTAAATAAATAGCATTTATTATTTGGAAGGGTAGCTAACAGTTTTGTGTTTTTACGAATTTAAACAGATCCATATATATATATACGTATTTTTATATAATTTATTAGGTACCTTATCCTTCATCAAATTGTACATAAATGTACCTAATGTCGATAACATAATAAAATATTTCAGGTTTGTCAAGCATCTAGATTCTAGCTTGAAAAAAGGAGAAGAGGTGCCTTTATGACAGAACTAACGAATTATTTGTCAATGACACGTTTAGTGCAGCTATTTCAACCACACAAATACTGCTTCTAAAACGACATTTTGTAACTAGCTTGCAGTCCACATACACAATAGTGCAGTATTGCTATATCGTACGTTGTCGACACGAGCCGGCTTAGCACAGATCAACCGTTATCTTTAGCCGGATTATACAGCAATTGAAGGACACCATCATGAATAACTTTTAAGTTGTTTACGGGACATTCTCGAGTTGATTGTTTGTAGAAAGTGGAAGGGTGAATGTTTTGAAAAAAAAAAGCTATGTATTGTGTGTCGTATGATTGTATGTATATTATAAAAGGTACGTACCCTAATGTTCCTGCAGCCCTATATCTTGTATAGATTTGTAAATTACCGTGATTTTAAAAACTTGACAATTTTATATATTTTTCAATTAGTGATAAATAAATTATTATTTATTGTTGCAGCGACTTTCATTCATTTATGTTTTTGTATATATGTTCTATTAAAATTTTCATTTGAAGATGGTGTAGGTATCTACATGAGCAGACTCCTTACGTGGAAAGCAGTAGTTTGGGGAAACGTATTTTGCAGTTTCTAAAAAATGTGGACATGTGGACTTATGTCTTGTAGTCGCAAGCGCACCTACACGATTCCTAGAACGCTCGGTGTTCTGGGTCTCTATCGAGAGTTTCAATATTTTCGTTCTAGCTGACATCTCTACGTGTTTGTCACCCAAGTCCTAAAGGGCTGGACTGATTTGGTTGAAATTTTAAATACATTTCATGTGTCGCCACACAACGCCACTCAGCCTAGGTCATTTTTTCCTAAACACCTAGCAATTTCATTGGCTGCATTACATGTGCACGCCACTTCTATGAAAATATACAGCAAGGCATTCGTGCAACGCAAATTGTGATATTTTCTGAATCAAACTCGGGACAGAAACATATAATAATCCACTTTTGTTCTAGGCTAGACTACTACTGAGAAATGAAAAAATGAAGGATGCAATGACCATCTTCTTATCACCGAAATAATTACTGTTAAGAACTAGGTATTAATGAACTGATAAAATAAAACGGATACCTACTAATAAAGTTATTTATTTCATAAATTATATGTACTGAATTAAATAAGCTGATAATGGCTAACATAATTTGTGGTTGTCATCAATATTAGGGAAAATAAGTTTGTTTTTATCACAGAAGAAAGATACAAGCATGTACTCGATATTAGGGATCTTCTGTGCCTTTGGTGCAAGAAAAATTAGTTTAAGCTAGGCTAAGCCTGAGTAGATATGCAGCATCATTATTTAAACTTCGTAAAATACGACGCAATTTATAGCGTAGCTTTGTCTCTTGCGATGTTTAGCTACCCTCCACTATACACCATACATTCATTGTTCACATCACCGTAAAAAGACCATTAGATTATAATCTATTTCGCGAGATTGTAAAATGTCGAAAGTCTGTGAGCTCGGTGTTTACAATGAGTGTATGGTGTATAGTGTTGTAGTCATATTATGTAGTTGTGACCTACTCTAACAATGAGAGGATCGTCATCGTCGAGGTTGGACAAAATATAGGCAAAGGAGCAAATAGAACATTTTTATGCTGATGGTATTTGTATCTTTCTACTGTAATAATTTGCTAGTTAACATTCTTATAATAATTTATCTGAAGACAAGATAAGGCAAGGGTATTTCTTTAAGGCAATAAAAAAGTGAGGTTCCTTTAAAAATTAAATTATTGTTATAACACAGTTACAGCTATTATATGAAGAAAACTGTTGCTGAATTTAGTGATTTTTTAGTTTTATCCAAATTATATTAATTACAATTAAATCATTATTTTTCGGTGGCCCTATTACATCTTATATCATTAATCTCCATTTACATTAAAAAACCAGAATATTTGTATTGCTGTCAAACAACTATTAGAAGTGGATTGTGTACAATGAAGAAAACAATATAAGATTAGTTATAGGACCAAATAACTAAATAATTATTAGATGTTATATCTTACTTAGAATGGAGTATTCATGGCTTTACATAACACGGCGAATTTTAAATATCTACTATCTACTAGTAGGAAGGAATCTTAGACCACCACTCATCCCAACTGCTGATTCTCTGTTCTGCATTCAAAACTGACCAATTAGGTGAAGGAATATCTGGAGCCAGCCAGTTGAAGTCATCCAAACGATTCCAGTTATTAGAATTATGGTCCAAAGCAGACATATTGAAATGCTTTTCGAGGTCTTCATAATACAAATTGTATGGGGCCGTGCATATTTCAGTGCAATCTTCAACAATCCCCTTGCTGGTTACATGCAAATAAATATCACAATTATTGGATGTGTGCATTCTTAGCTGTTGACATGCAGTAACTATCTTACAATTTGTACATTTCTCAGCAAATACTGATGAAGTAACTGGTCCAGTAAGAACTATACAGTTTTCTAGATTAGTTAAATGCAAAGTTCCCATAACGCCCTTCAGCCCAATGGTGCAGTTTTTAAGGTTCCGTAAAGCAACATCTCTCTGATACAATTCGTCATTCTCAAGCAGTAGCACTTTGTTTTCCTGCGAGTCAAAACCAAAGAGCTTGTCATCCCACTTGTTGCTATCAGTCTTTCTAGCTGCATCAATGTCATCCAGTGAGCCTTGTTTCTCAGTGTGGGACTTGGGCAGTTTCTTTTTAGAGAATCCAAACTTTTTTCTGGGAACATATCTCTCCTCCAATTCATAGCATTTTGTTTGAAGATTCTGCACAATACCCAAGTATTTGCGCATGTTGAACTCTTTTAAGAAGAATGATGATGTCACAACATATTTTTGTAATTCGTTTACTTCTTTTTTTATGCTATCGAAATGTGAAGGCAAAATGTTTATTTCTAATGTTGGAATTTGCGTCAGTAAGTCTTCAATGTATTCTGATTTTATTTTAAATGCGCCTGAAAAGAAATCCTCGTTTTCATCTGAAGCATCTACTTCTTCCCTTGCCTTATGGGCCTTCTGTAATTTTTCTAACCTTTGTGCATCACGCCTACTTAATCTTTCTAATATTGAATTACGGTCACTCATTTTCCTTTCTTCAATAACTCTTCTATTGTCTTGTTTAGTTCTGAATTCTGATTTGCAGCTTCTTTTAAAACGCTAATTGTTTGATGACTTACTCTTCTGGCATCTGTGTGTTTGGATTCTAAGTCCAACTATAAAAAAAGAGAAACAACCTTTAAACTCCATACAATTAATTCAAATTAGGCTATGTTATCTGGATTATTATTAACAGAAACCACAACAATTATGTTTTAGGTGGTGAAAAATGCTACTGATGAATAGTGACTGGCCAATCACCAGTAGTGAAGTAATATGATACAATGATGGTGACATAAAATGGATCAAACTTGATGAATAAAAATTGGAATGAATTAAATTTGAATTCAACATGTTAAGGATGATCAACACATGGGCACTGATGTAAATTTTGATTAATTTCAAATTTATATTCAATGGTTAACCACAAATTATGTGCTGAATTTAACAAACCCTCTTTCTGCTCTTTTATAAAATGGATACTACTATCCTCTAGATCTTATTCTCATCTTAATATTAATTTGATGTAGTAAGGAATTTCAGAATCATAGACATCACACAAGCCCCAAAGTTCAAAACCATGCATAGATTAGTCCCAAGAAAACCATCTAATATTAGCTAAATAATCAGTGACCACAACTAATACAGAAGTTAATAATGACCTGCTTGAGGAGTTCATCATCAGGTTTGACCAACTTGAACAGTGTATAACCGATGGTTCCAAACGTCACCACCCAAAATGTGGCTCTAATAGCAACAGACATCTCACCGCTAGTTTATATTTTGCCTTCGTTTTGCCAAATTGTCAGGTCTAAGTCTCGGATTTTATTCTCAGTAATGGTTTCGCCAAGTCCGTAATATCCTTCTAGCAACCAGTTGTGGTTATGGTACATGTACAGGCGGAAATCTGGAAAGGATGCATAGTCTTAGTCAATTCTTTTACTTCATAGTATTGTCATTGTTTTTTAAAATATAATAAAAATCTGAGATATCATTGACCAAAATTACCACCAATCAATTAGTGGTGAAATAAAAAAATCTCAATATTTTGTAAAATACATTTTGACTTTTGAGTGACAGAATGATAGCAGGCCACAGAACGAATAATTATCGTATAACAAATATCTGAAAAGGTTTTTGTAAGAAGTACTTAAATCATTTATTAAAAATGACCATTTGTTTAGAGAAACTGTGTCACCATGCACATGTTGACATATTAGCTGTTTTCGGCCATAAATATAACAATGTATCGTCGGTCATTGTTTTAATATGACGGTGGTTAAGATACATTTCTTTGTCTAAAGACTTTAACATTTAGAAAAAAGAATTTCAAATACTAACTTCTATCGGTATTTAGCTTGTACCAGAGACCGTAGGATGCGGCGAGACCAACACCTTCCACTAGCAGTGCGGCTTTTATGCCCCAAGTAATGTACCGTTTGTACGCAGGCTTTGGAGACTTTGTAAGCATAATAAAAAAGATGTAATACGAATTATATTCCCAGAATATTAAATAATTCAAATGAAAGAAAAATTAAACCATTGAATCACGAATGCAAATGAGACACCATTCGATGACCGGATGACGTAAGGAAAAGAAGTAAAAGAACGTTCGGAAATTCAAGTGAATTTGTATTTTTTTTATAGCAGAAAAATGTAACAATACCTAAACGAACCTTTTTTTACAAACAATTAACATAAATGATAAATGTTAATATTATTCATACAACAAATTAATATTATCAATAGAATTAAAATAATCGAAATTCGTTCAAAATGTGTGTTTATAACATTATATCCATAAGCATAATTGTATTCGGATATTATGATTTAGTTTATTATTTTTCGTTTCTAGACGGATTAGGATTTTTTTACAGGTATCACGGACGACGTCACTCTTATTGCTCGAAGTGCTAAATATGGAATTAACACATTTATTGCATTAATATTATTTTGACATTATATTTTCATTTCTAAACGGAGTACCTACGTTTTTGAGTTTTTTTTATCAGGTAACCTCTTAGTGCTCGAATAGGTACCTAAAAAGTAGGTGATAGCCTAATAGTGTTCATCTAGTGATACCATTGGCCATTGGACTGCCAAGTCAAAGGTCTCGAGTTCAAATCTTTATGAGAGAATAATTATAGGTAGATTATAAAAAACAAAAATATAAGTACTTTATTTATTTATTTGGCGGACTTAATTAACTCATTCATATAGAGACGGTTTATCCTATAATATTTTATGGAGAATCTAACGATATTCGTAAAATTATTCAGGTACCTGTCCCTGTGTACCTGCACATGTTATACCCATTCGCCAATGTCTACGTCTTGGCCTGCACTTGTACACTTAGATCTGGGATGAACCAGCTTCCTACTCTCACAATTTCACAAATACCTACAAGGTAAGAAAATTCTGGTATGTTGATGGATCATTAATAAATAAAATACTAACAAGTATTTAATCAATTGTTTAATATAATAATTATAAAGGTAAAACAACCTGCATATTAAGTCCATAATACCATCTGAATATACATATTTGGCACACTGTATACCCTGTATACAGGCGGCTACTGTTTCGTATATTGAAATATAGATTAAAAAAGTGAAAACAAATGTCATTTTATGAAATAAAACTAACATTCTCCGACTACATAATATTACTTAAGCTATCTCAATTGTATAATTTGAGATTAACCCTACTAACCCTATTCATTAAAGAGCTGACACGGACAATGTAGCTTTTTTAGCCCCTCTGAACTTTGTGATAAAGTGTATCGTATTATGTGTAACAGTTACTTTTCTTCTTCCCAGGTTTCTTCTTCTTGTTTCTCTTCCTCACAATCTTCTTCGCAAGGTTTTGTGTCAGTTACAAGCATCTTCGAACACGCTGATGCAACTTCCTAAACATGATAAAAATAATACTTTAAATTTGTCTTTTGTGTGCGTACCGACTGCCTTAATAAGGACTTTCTTTTCCTTAAAAGCCAAAGCAGCAGAGCTAGGAGAAATCATCTGAGGCTAGGAAACTTTGCTATCCTACTTAATTTGCTGTAATTCCAAGAAACAGCAGCTTGCTAAATTGGCCAAATCTACCAATTGTGATAATTCTTTTTTAATCAAGCGATAGTCGACATAACATTTCTGAAGTACTTAGAGATGTACAAAATGAAGAAAAATCTGATCTTACAATGCGTAAGCTTTATCACTTATTTTTGTGAGGCAGATAGCAGACGTAACTACTTTCAAATCCTTCTCAAACGATCCTCCAAACATGTTACTCACCCCGACGTGTGATCTGAACCTGATTTGGTATCCGGTCAGCTTGTTGTCGATGCAGTCACCCTCACACGCCTGCCAGTCACCCCACGACGTCATGGGGCACTCAGGAGACGACTCCGGGTCTACTGATGGTGGTTCCTCGCTATTTTTAATAAAAATAAGGAATTTAATATCTTCTTTTTGGTGTCTGGCATGAACTACGCAATAGATGATGGTGTTGTCACTCAGGCTGATTACAGGACTGATTGAGTAGGTTGCCAGTCATACAGCACATAGCAAATTACCTTGTGGTAGTAATAGGAGGTGTTGGAGGTCGGTATTCAGTCCTGGGTGGGGAAATATCACGGCTGCCGTCATCACCCTCTCCGCTTTCACCAGCATCGCCTTCTCCACCTACAAATAAATTGATAAGAGTTCACTGCAAAGTCTGCAACTAGGTACCATTATCGTTATTGAGGCAATCGCCCGTGCTTTCGATAACATTCGCGTTATCCTATTCTGTCGGTAACTTTCTTTTTTTAATTAATTAAAGGGCTTGGTCGCTCTACGCAAAAATGAACTTAAAACCGATGAAATAAATTTCTCAGTCAGGTTACTCTGAGCCTTCTTGGTAAATCATGAAGTAACTTAAAATTAAGTTACTCGTACATACATTCCGTAGGTCAAATAGGCAGTGGTTGGCCAAGTCGTTTTTAATCCAGCATTTAAAACAGTCAAAGTTGAAATTCAAAAATCGTATACCTATAGGCCAAAGAGATAAGTAAGTACACTAGGTTTTTTTAAAGGTTGTTTTAATACACCTTCTTAGGTAAGATGAAAAAGTAATGGCGATTATCAACGTACCTGTTTCTTGAGTAACAGCAACCTCCTCTGTGCAGTTAGGGTTGTAATAAGTGCGAATCAAATTAAATACTAATCTCGCGAAGGGTTTTATTTGTTCCTTCGGGATATCTGGGGCTATCTGCGCAGTGGATATTGGCTGCGCTGGAGCTGTCGCCTCGTTGGAAGACTGGATGGAACGTTAAAAATAAGCAGTAAATAAATATCTTTATTTCAGGTCTATAAGACAGTTCACTGCAAGTATGGACCATTAATATACTGAAATAAGGTGTATAAAAATTTACGCACGTCAAATTTCTTTCCACTGTCCGTCCCAGCGTCCATAGGGTATAAATTAAAGATGACGTTGTTGGACCACTGTTGCGTCTTGGCATCACAAAGTTCTAAGTTGGCGACCCCAAGGAACCAGTCAGGAGAAGGCACGATGGCAGTAGCTAGGGACACCATGTGGTGCTTCTGACTCGCTCGGAAGGTGGACAAAGTCTGCATGTTGGGGCTAGGTGGTGCCGTCGCTTTTATTATAGTCCGGACGTCCTTACCCAGCTGGCAAAATACAAAGATGTATAATTATAATTGCATTGTTCCTTAAATAAATAATGAAGGAATTTGTCATTGGAGAATGGTGGGAGCATAAAGGGTCTTCTTAACCTACAGTTCGCGCCAAACTTATTGTCCGGGTTGATGTTGGCTCGAGTTAACTTTAACCCGTCCGTAAAAATCGGAGAAAGAAAAATATTGGATTAAAATGATTTAAAACGATACTTATAAAACTCGCTAGATAAATTAAGTGTTCTAGTACCTAGTTCTATTGATTATTATTTTTACCAATATAAATAATTACCTACCTACTACAAATTAAAGTTCCCTTAGTGTATATAAAACTGATGTTATTTTTATAATTATAATTATTGGAACATACAAGCATGCAAGTAATTATTCATTTTACTGATACCTAGTTTGTTTTATTGGAGTTGACAAATTAAATCATTGCTTTATTTCAAACGATTTCAAAAAATATTTTTTATGGCAGGTTTTTGATATGGTGCGATCATGGAAGTAGTAAGTATACTTAGTATACAAAGAAACGAAGTGAAAAAAACGAAAACGAAAAAAAACTAAACGATGTAAACGAAGTGTAACGAAGTTTGACATATTAGTTCCATGGGTGCGATAAAATATGCACACACGCCTTTTTGTGATTTGTTCGTCAATGCTTTTGATTTGAATTTCAAATGTTGCCGCGAAATCGCAGCGCATGATTGATAGGCGCGATGGCGCGAACACAGTAGTGACAGTTGATACGGTTGACACTTTGACAGTCACGTTTGTTTCGAATTTATCAAAGTAACAAAACAAATATGTAAATACGGAGAAATAAGTAATAGTAGTTTGATATTTTCGAAGTGTAAAAGAACAAGAAAACAATATGTTGTTCTGTTTTACATAATATACAATAACATTAAAGTATCTAATGTTTGCAAACTGCCATAAGTCTGTGAGAAGTGAAGTTAATGAAGGTGGAGCTGACTGAACTGTACATCGGTAACGTAAGTACCTACCTACTTATTTGATTGTCCTTGGTTTGAGCCGAGGTTGACCCTATCTTGTGACTTTCTGTAGGTACTTAGGTCTTAGGTTGTTGTTTAAATTTTAACTAAGTACACAAAACTTTTACATTATTTTTTATTGGATTTCCCCGGCTCCTGCGGTCCTGCCCAGGAATTAATACATCGAAGGGCGGGCGGCGGGTATCATTTAATAATATTGTCAAAGTCGTTCGTTCGGAGATTTCGGGATTTATTGTCAGTTTAAAGAAACGATTTAAAACAAATATTTAGCTTTAAGAAATGGAGCGAATACAGATCAAGAGTGCTAGAAATGCTAGGATGTTAAAAGGGACCGAAATCAATAGTTTTACCTTTTCATAAATTTCCATTTCCAAAGTGGTAGTGTTTCCTTGCTCAGCCAATAACCGTAAACCTAGGCTGGCGTCAGAGTTATACTTGAAGAGAGTAAAATCTTTGCTGTGGGAGGCTCCAACTACGTCACTGAAACGGGCCAGCTCCTTAGCAGCAGGGAACATGGCTGGATGCGTATTGTATGACCACATGCCTTGAAATGTCAGCTGGAAAAGAACTTCATGGTTTGAAAAATTCTTAAGCAGGGCAGCGCTTCACCAGTCCATATAAAAGCAGAGATTGTTTGCGTATTTCTGCTCTTGGATCGTTTATGGACTTTTCTGCAGCTTGAGAGGAATACAGCTAAAGTACCGACATTTAAATTTTCTTGTCACTACGAGCAATCAGAATTGCAGTACTGAAAAGACCTCATTTAGCAATTAAGAACCCATAACAACCTTATAGTTATATATAACCTTAGGACAACGGGATTCTTGAACTCGTCTTTCGTACCTGGTACCTCGCATCCTCGCACACTTGGCAGTTATCGTTCTCCACAGGTTGCATATCATCAGACTTTCGCCGGTCTTCGCAAATCCGTTTGGTGAGCGGACCCTCAAATTTGTACCAGACATCAGGCTTTATAGCTACCACCGCAAAGATGGTCACGCATTGGTTGTCTTTCTCAGGAGCTGTCCATTTTGCCTAGTTTATGAAATAAGAAGGAATTATAATTGATAACGTAATGAAACTGATTGAAATTAAAAATTGCTTGAAGTATTGTACGGTATGGTACGCTGCGCTGCACCTGAACCATAAGTTCTATCGAATTGCTTTCTATAAGTTCTTTACGCATCGGAACGCTGTAATCTCATTGTCGATTTTAGGTCCTTACGTAACCGCTAGAGGCGTTGGAGGGTTTTCCATATAAATATTTTACGACGTCGCGTTAGCGAGTTTAGTGAGAAAAACTCATGGTCGAGGTACTATTCTAGAATCGAAGAACTCTCATGATGGAATACTGGAATAGACAGTCAGTCTATCAGTTACAAGGATGGCAATCTTCGATAGTCACAGTCAGATATATAATTAGATATCTGATGCTGTTATTAGGAGTAAAGGCATATAACTATCAACAGATATCGAGAATATTTTAAAAGAAGAATACCTGGACCATAGTCTTGGGCGTTATATCGGTCTGTACGACAGTATTGTTACACGTGGGCAGTAGCTTGGTGTCGTTGGAGTTCGGCAGTGGCTCCAACTTGCCAGGGCTCAGCAGGAGTGGCTTCCTTGGGTTGTTTATATTCTCCCTGGTGTCCTCTCGTAGGAATATCGAGAAAGCGATGAATGGAGTCTTTGAGTCCCGGGAATACAGGCGAACTAAAAATCAAGCGAGACTTTATTATGTTCTCCTGTAAGCATATTCTCACTCAAAGTCTAAAAATCTTTACTGATGTAGTTTTATAGAAAAATACAAGTCACGTACCTGTATATACATCTCTTGGAATGTACTTGTTCTCTCTTATGCCGTCCACGTCTATGAGGAAGCGATTGTCAGGAGCTAGGGGATCCGTAGTGGTCCCTAGAGGTCGTCTGTCGCAAGTTTCATAGCTGCCTCTGCATGCATGCAGTAGCAAGCCTAGGATAAGTATTTGACAAGAACCTGGAAGTGATATTATGTTTTTGTTATACCTAAAAACACAAGGCTGCCGAATGAAAATCTTATTTTTAGAAACGATACACCACTATATTCTAAAATGTATTGTATAACTAAATGGTAAAGTTTTTAAGCTTCTAGCTTCTAAATACTAAATGACTGAATACTGGGGGTAAAGTTTGCTCTCCAATACTCTCCATAGGAAGGTGTCCCAACGCTGCAACGCCTTGATTGATCGCGGCAAATGCAGATTGATCGATCCCCGTGGTTGGTATTTAAGTAGAATGGTATTTAGGTATCAGAAAGCAAGTGTCAGAAAAATCCTGCGGTTGGGTATGGTGGGTTCATAGCCAATAAAACCGCACTTGCCTGCCCGTACCGTCACTATATGACGGTTTTGGGATCCGTGGCAATAGCCAAGACCATAACACAGGACAAGCAGATACTGTCGTTGCCAGTATTACAAATAGGCCGGCTTCCCGCCGTACGTATGCTTGTCTTGCTACGTTATTGTAATCTTAGAAGTAAGATACTTATTAAAAAAAACTAAGCTTACCGAAAATTTTCGAATGCATATTCACGACTTATTTTTTTTTATTTAAATATGTGGCTCATGATCGCTGGTCCTCGGTCCTCGTGTTACTAACAAACGTTCATCCACAATTAGCCTAATGGACCCGCTGCATCTCCCTAGCTTAACACTTAATTTACATTAATTAATGCTATTAGATATGCTGCCAAAGGATTGTAGTCCCTAAAACATTTCACATAAAGCATAATTATGTACCCAAAGTTATGACGTAATAGTACAATAATAGATTGCTATAAATAAAAATAATTAGGTATCGCTGCACTGTTTGCAAGCCGAATGGTTTCAGGGGTTGGTCGAAGACAGTCTCGAAACCAATTTTTTTGGGTTCAACATTTAGGTGTCACTTCAAGTCCAAATTTCTTTCTTAATTGTAGGAGGGAAATATAATGAGAAACTTGATTTTTAAATATTTTTTAATATGATTTAACAATGCATAGGTAGTACAAATACATAGTAATCGAAAAAAGACTGAGCATAATAAATGGGACCATAATTTATTATCTAGTATAGTGGCGAATACAAGAGGCTATAATTATATTATCGGTTACTTAGATTAATAACATCTAAGATCGGTTACTATAATATTTAATTTCTTGTCTTCAAATCTCTTCGCTTCGATTTCCACTTCCCTCCGGGCAATATTGGAGCCATGATTCTGCGTTCAACTGCAAAGAGGAATAATTTAATATCAACCAGAATCATGAAACACTGAGATTTAAAAAGATAAAAAAACAGGATTTTTTTTTAAATTCAGAACAGTCAACATTTATTGAGTTCTAGTTCTAATGCAGTAAAATTTATGGCCAATAGGTACTATCTAAAACATCATTTGTTCAAAGAAATTAGGCAAAGGTCGCAAACGTCACCTGTAATGTCGTCTTCGTCATCTTCAGAATTAATGCAGTCGTCCTCGCAGGCTTCCCTCTCAAACGTATCGAAGTGAGTTTTGCAGAACTTCGACACTTCTTTCTTATGATGATGCTTGGCCTAAGTCAGAAGAAGAGAAAATAATAAAAACTCCTTCAGAATCTACCTGTGTGGCCATGTTGGTGTTACATCTATGGCCGGTACGTTTGACCACGGGAATTTTGCTAGGTATGCCCGGGCATACGCAATAAAATCATTTTGAAAAATATGATTAACTTACGTGAGGATCATACTTCTCGACGGGATACCCATCTACCAGATGGTACCGCTCTCTCCAACGATAGCCGGTGACCCTGCCATCCTCGCACTCACCATCACAGGTGCTCCACTCCTGCCACGGTGACATTGGGCAATCTTCTGTGGACTCCGGATCAGTAACTAAAGGGGCTTCACTGTGTAGACAAAGTATCATTGAACTTAAGGACCTGTCGCGTATGGTAATAAATTTATATCATTTCAATTTAATAATGTAATATCCAAAACATGGAATGAAATGATGCAGACCATGGATGTGATAATATGAAACTATTTAACTAGAATAGAATTCAATAGAGTAGCAACACTCTTTATTGTACACCAAAAACATTAACAAAGACAGAAAAACATGAATTTTAAAACATACAAAGAGCGGCCTTATCGCGGTCAGCGATCTCTCCCAAGCAAGCTTACGATGGACTGAATAGAACTGAATCAAAAATGCGGTTGACGGTGCACCTATTTATCAAGATACTATGAATAATATATATGACAAATATTAACTAGGCACTTATAATCTCCTCTTATTAGATGATTTTGATCGATGAAAATGTGGCTTTTAAACTACATATTCTACTAATCATCAACTAAGCCTCACCGCCCGTCCTCGGCGCTATCTAGTTGTGTTTGATACCTGGAGGGCTCTGGAGGCTCCGGTTTAGCCTCCTCACTGGTCTCGCTTGCTTCTTCAGAAGATTGTGGCTCTTCAGTTGGCGGTGGTTCTTCTAAAATACATTAACAGTTCAAAGATTTATACATTTTCGGAAACCATTATTTTCCCAAAATGTATCCCTACCTGTAGTTTCCTCCTCACATTCTCGGTGATATGTCCTGATAAGTTTAATATGGAACTTCCCAAATGGATGCATGTCTTTTATGTCCATCTCATAAAAAGGAGAGTTCTTGTCGTACGAACTCATTTCGACACGCGCTACCGCGTCTTGGGGAAATGTTACTATGTTTGCTGCCTGAAAATGAATGAATAAAAATAATGTAGAGAGAAACGATTACTATTTACCCACCCAATAACTGTGTAGAAATCAGTAATTTCCAACAAATTAAGTAATAATGTCGCATCTGGATTGTCACATCTTGAGACAATGACTTCTCGATAGATTTTTCTTATAATTTGCGCTCGGCTTTTAAATAAAACTAAATAAGTATGAAATAAAAATATGTTTACCTCATATGACACACCACTATCTGTGCCAGCATCCCAAGGATAAAGATTGAGCTCTCTTTCCGGAAGCCACGTGTTGTCTTCTTGACAAAGTTCAAACCTGGTGACTCCTAGAAACCAGTCGGGTGAGGGATATAGACTGATGACCGCGGAGAACAAGTGGTTCTCCTTGTCAACGCGGAAGAAGGAGTAAGTAGGGAGGCCCATCTTACGATAGCCGTGACCTTTGCCTTTTATAAGGGTTCGTACTCCGTCGCCAATCTGTTGGATGAGATCATTGTTGTAGTTTAGGAAGAAAATATCGACCACTAATCGCAACGCAATCATAAATTCGCAAATGGAATGGATCACAACAGAAAAAGATATTGTTGAAGTCCTCACCTTCCCCCGAATTTCAGCTTCAAGATTGCTCGAATTCGTGTGTTCTGCTAAGTCTCTTAATCCTTCAGTAGCGAGAGCCCCCGGCATCCAGAGAATATACTCCGCGTCGTGGGAAGCACCGACTAAATCGCTGTACTTTGGAAGCCAATCGTTCTCGGGATAGAGATACGGGTGGGTGTTTCGGGACCAAACCCCAGTAAAAGTTAACTGGAAATAAACATTAGATTCTAAGGAACCTATTATACCTTAAGAAATGAACAGAACGTAGTAATAGGTGGGTTTATGAAGTAATATAAGAAAAAACTATATTTTATCTAGTTATAGGTTCCTAATTAAGTAATTAATAATGATAATGTTGGAATTAATTACCTCATACTTGGCTTCATCACAAATTCCACACTCATAATTCAGCTGTGGTGCCACGTCATCAGGTTGCCTCATGTCCTCACACACCTTCTGGGTCAAAGGACTACCGTCCTCGTACCAGACCTCATTGTTTATGGCCACCATAGCACGAAGAGTAACACAACCGTTACCTGATGACGGAGCTTGCCAATAAACCTGGTTTGAAATTTATTCTTTTGAATATAATTAGAAAACCACTAAACCACTAGCGGTTCGCATCGAAAGGTCCATCTTAATTTCAAAGCTAAAAATCTAGAAAAGAATACCTCTACAGAAGATTTGAAAGAGTTCATCGCCTGCTCCACGGAATAAAGACATCTGTCGCTAAACTTAGCAGTGCCGGTTGTTTGTGGCCGCAGTTCACCAGGGTACAGCGACATTATACGTCTGGGGTTCCTCGGATCTGGCTTGACGTCACCCTCCGCGGATATCATGAACATCGTAAATCTGGACTGGTCATCCGTTTCTTTTATTTGGACTGAAACGTGTTTATGTCATTTAGGCTGATGTAAACTTGGACATCATCCATATAGTTTAACTAAAAGTAAAAAAAACGAAGGTATTCGTATACTACCCTACCCTACCTTTGCAGCTGAAAAATATCTTGAATGCGTTATTTAAAAACACATACCTGTATAAAGTTGTTCAGGAATATAAGCATTGTTGTCAATGCCCAATACTTCCAACTTGAACCGCCCATCAGGTGGCGAAGCTTGTGTATTGGATCCATACGGTTTTCTATCACATCGAAAACTAAATGCCGTGTGAAGTATCAATAAAAAAAATAAAACAGACATTAGGTATAAATTTAAGAACAGTGTTCTCTAATTTGCTGATCACATCTAAATAAGAGTATTGGTACTGGTGAAGCTGTTAAATACTAGACCAATCAGTGATAGTTTCATTGTAAGATCGAATAACGGCAAGGATCGCATTGCTGCTCTAATTAGTTAAATTAAAATGAATTTGTCTTCAGGGATGCCTATTCTATTCAACGTCACTTAAGAAATAAATAAGAAACCGTACACTCTTTTGATAATAATAATAATACTTACCTACTGTCATATAATATCGCCATTTTACATAAATAGACGTTGCCGGAATTGAGCTTGTGAGAAAAATACCTGTATAAACAATCATCATCATAACCCGTAGCCCAATTTTACCATCTGCTGGATATTTGTTAGTAAGCCTTTCTTTTGTGGTAACGATCTCCACGCTCTTGTATTAGACTAGTACGTCATCAACGTGGTACGGTGCTTAATCTTATTGATTACACATAAACTACGTAATATTCAATTGATAAGAAAAGGGAAATTACCTTTAGTAGACTAGCTTTAATTGCCATAATTAAAAATGTACGAAATTATTTTACAACGAAAAACTAAACGTAATCACCTGAGAGTGTCACTCATATGTCAAGTGTCACTTTTGAAAGAGCTGTCACTTGTCGTAATGTCGTTGGCTTGTCTACGGCTACGGGAAAATAACGCGTAAATTTTGCGAGGTGTGGTGTGTTGTGGTGATTGACTTCGTGTCAAATGTTCAATAAATGTCTACTAAACCAATAAAAATGCCGTCGGCAACCAAAGAAAAGGACTCGACGATCCTTAAGATCGCCGTGGAGATGGTAAATGCTCCGGATAAGGTACCACAGTTGATAGAATTTGATCAAAGTCAGCCTCTATCGAGCATCATTCAACTTCTTTGCAAGCCTTGGGGTCTCCCCGACCCTGAAAACTACGCTCTACAATTTTCGGAAAGCAATAACCAAAATTACATTACGGAAAAAAATAGGAATGAAATCAAAAATGGGTCTGTGTTACGTTTGGAATTATCCCCAGCCAAAACCGTGCAGGATATCCTGGGTAAGATAAACAATGGGGCAGAGGCTGATCAAGTCACTGCCCTCACCAAGTTATCTGTGTTAAGCAGTGATCTCACTTTCGCTCTTGAGTTTATCAACAAAAAAGGTTTCACACTAATCATAAACAATATAGAAAATGGAAAATTTAAGGGGAAGTTGCTCAAATACGCTCTTGTTACGTTTGTGGAACTCATGGACCATGGAGTTATATCCTGGGACATACTGGAAAACCAATTCATTAATAAAGTTGCCAGTTTTGTAAATAATCAAGCTAGCACTCAAGATCCTAAAGTCATACAGTGCTGTTTGTCAATTCTTGAGAACATTGTACTTAACAGTTCAAAGAATTCACATGTGGAAAAAGAAATTACCATTCCAAGTCTTGTGTCTCACTTGCAAAACCCCCACCAAGATAGTATTATACAACAGAATGCTATAGCTCTTATTAATGCAATATTTTCTAAAGCTGATATGACTAAGAGGAAAACTATTGCGGCTACATTATCTTCCAAGCAGGTTAGATGTGTTATATATGAAAACCTCATTGGAGCCAGTGAGTTTTCTAAAAATGCTTCACAGCAAGGCCTGGGGACTGAATTGGCTCATCAACTCTATGTATTACAAACTCTGATGCTTGGTCTGTTGGAACCTAAAATGAGACAAAGGGCTGATGCACAGGAACAGGAATCACAGGATAAAATCAAGGAACTAAGAAAAATAGCATTTGAAAATGATAATAACCCCAACATTGAGGTAACAATGAGGCGCCCAGTTGGAACCTACTCAAAAGACTTCAAAAAACTTGGCTTCAAATGTGAAATTGATCCTATAAAAGATTTTAATGAGGTGCCCCCAGGAGTTTTAGCTCTGGACTGCATGTTATACTTTGCAAGAAACTACTCTGAAGATTACACAAAGATTGTTTTAGAAAACAGTTGTAGAGCAGATGAACATGAGTGTCCTTTTGGTAAGACTAGTGTAGAGTTGGTAAAGTTACTTTGTGACATCTTGCATGTTGGTGACCCTCCCAGTGAACAGGGACAGACCTACCACCCTCTGTTCTTCACCCATGACAGACCTTTTGAAGAGTTGTTCTGCATTTGTATAATCTTATTGAACAAGACTTGGAAGGAGATGAGAGCAACCGCAGAGGACTTTATCAAAGTATCCAGTGTTGTCAGAGAGCAAATAAGCAGAGCACTGTCCTCATCCCCCAAGGGTTTCGACAAATTTAAGCAAAAGATAAACCAACTGACATATACAGAAATTACTCAGTTATGGCAGCAAGAGAGGAATAACAGAGAAGTGTGGGAGTCGCATGCAAGACCTATTGTGGAACTAAAGGAGAAAATTACACCAGAAATCATTGATCTCATCCAACAGCAAAGGTTAGGCGTGCTTGTCGGGGGGACGCGGTTTAAAAAGTATTCACAAAGAGGTCAAAGGATAAAGGACAAATTTTGGTTTGTTCGCCTCTCGCCGAACCACAAGGTTCTCCATTACGGAGACTGTGATGAAAAGAGTACACCAAGTTTGGAGGAGCTTGGCAACAAATTAGCTGTTGCTGACATGAAGTGTGTTATAACAGGTAAAGACTGCCCACACATGAAGGATTTGAGAGGGAGAAAAATTACACCTCATCTAGCATTCTCCCTAATCCTCAAATCTGCCGAAGTGACTTCTTTGGACTTTGTCGCCCCTGATGAGCAGATATTCGATTACTGGACGGACGGTATAAATGCTCTCCTCAAAGAAAAGATGTTAAGTAAATCATTCGAGAATGATTTAGAAACATTGTTGTCAATGGACATTAAAGTGCGATTGCTCGACGCGGAGGGTATCGACATACCCAAAGACCCGCCACAAATACCCGACGAGCCGGAAGATTATGATTTTTATTACGATAATAATTAGTATTTTATTTGATTTATAACAGGCTTTCTGTATTGTATGCATTGGCAAGTGTTGTAAATTTCGTTATCATATCTCAATTTATATCTGACGAACGGTGACGAATAGCGGAAATTATAATTAATAAGAGAGTTATGGCCTTTATTCGCTATACTGTAACATTAATGCGGAATTCTAATGTTTAATTCTTCAAATTGTAGTGCGCGTCATATGATCTCTTAGAATTCAAATTAGATTTATTAACACGTATTCATAAAATACGAACTCTGCCATATTTGTGCTACAGTTTAGTGAGTGAAGGTCTTAAAAGTAAATTGAATAGCGAATAAGTTACCAAATTAGGGATCGTTGTTATATCGGTGCGTCGACGTGGGGGTACGTCCGTGGTACGACACCCCTTGAATATTAATGAGATTTGGATGACATGCGATTGTTGAGTTAGTATAGCTGTAATTTTCGTCCTATCCTATGTAACTGCGTAGGTACGGGCCATAGCGCTTGGCAACTTGCAACGATATAGACGCGATGCATTAGCTGTATTTACCAACTTGCGATCCTAGTGGGAGAATGGTACAAAGGATTAAAAGGGTATGTTGAGTACATAGTCATAATTGTATAAATAACTAGCTTCCGCCAGCGGCGTAGCCCGCGAGAAGGCGAAATTATAGCCTATGTTACTTGGTCAAGATGTAGCTTTCTAATGGTGATTTTATATAGGTCGAGTCCTTTTTAAGTTAAATCGTAAGAAACAAACAAAAAGTCAAATCTTTCCTCTTTACAATATTAAAGTATAGATGTAGGTAGGTAGGTAGGTACTCTATGCATAACTAACTGCATGCCAAGCACTAATAATAATAACTACATAACTACAGCATCGCTGCCATATCGTTGCAGTTAACGTTATTGTCTGGTATTACGGTATAACTGTATTATAAGCAACGAAGTATCGATGTCAATTTTCTACGAAATCCTCTATTTTAAATCTCCGATACAAAATCAAGGAGAACATTATTAAGATTCGAAGCGTAGCGTTTCACATAATTGTTTGTCAGCGGCATCGCGACGCGATTCAAAAATGGATATTAGAGTTAAATGCGTTTTTGTTTATCGTGTTACATTATTAATTAGGTATAAGTTGCGCAAATTGCGAATGCGCTGGGATCTTGTCTAATATACACGTGACGTCATCCGCCGTACTCGCCGTCCAGTGCTGCTATCGGACATGAGTGCGTTTACGTCATTTTGACGTCACTAAGATGGCAGCCAGGCGCTTAGCAATTTGCGGGGCTTACACTCGACGAAGATATAATAGCTAATTTTACCAGAGTCAATCAAGATCCTTAGCTCAATACAAAGTACTGACAAGTGTCTTTCTATCATGGTTTTGGCCGACAATATGAACTCCCATCATATGAATTTCTGCCTTTATTTTTATTCTTATGAAATGGACTGACGGCGCATAATAAACCTGAATAAATTCATAGAATATTACTTCCATAATGAATATAGACAATAGAAATAACAATTTCCAGTAACGTTTTCCATTATTATGTAAGAGAGCACAAAGTATTTTAATTATAAATAATAGTTTATAATTTTTAAGGTATTTAATTATTGTTATAATGTATTATTGAATTTCCATTTACTCTGTATCGTGACTGAATTCTATTAAACTTCCATTTTAACCTAATGTATTGTGGCCATATACCAATATTATATTTTATATACCAAAGATCGTGTCTAAAGAACAAATATATTTAAATGTGTATCTATAAATAAAAGTTTTAAA
This sequence comes from Acronicta psi, assembly GCA_946251955.1. NCBI lineage: Eukaryota > Metazoa > Arthropoda > Insecta > Lepidoptera > Noctuidae > Acronicta > Acronicta psi. Next base: position 12,670,230 of record OX276475.1, on the reverse strand, counting down.
GCCACAGCTTGTTTTTTTATATTCTCGACGATTGTAGTAACTCCCGATCGTACGGAAGTTCTTTTTTTTTCTAGTAAACAAAAAGGTTTCGAAGAGATAATTATTCATTATATGGAGCCATACCGTCTTAAAGTGTACCTCGCAAAGTTGTTCTATGAAATTCTCAGTGGTAGCTCAGTTGGTTAGTAGTCAGATTGAATGTGCCTTTTTAATGGCAATAGGCTAGGCCATAGACGAACTATGGATGTATACAATTAGGTACAGCTTTTCTGACCAACCCTTCGGGGAATACAGGCGTGGTGTTGATGAGCGTGATGTTGTTGTTAAAAAAGCTTATTTCTTATCAGTGTGCGAATTATAGGGAACTAGCATTTCCCGTTCCCGATTCCGTTCTAATTGTTATTCTGTTATTCGTGGTGTAGAAAAATACAACAAATCAAAACATGAAAATTGGCCCAGCAGTTCTCGAGTTAGAAGTGTTGTAACAAACCCGACTTTGTTTTATATATTAAGAATAAGATATCGTAATAAAAATGCATATGTCAGTTACAATTATAATACTTTATACACTTGACTTAAGTAATTACTGCATTTTGGACACTTCGAACTTAGTGTTGATGATTTCTTCGTCAGAGTCGAGCAGTGGCAGTGTGCTGGTAGGTATGTTCTCTTCGACCCAGCGCAGGTCTGAGTCCAAGGTGTTGGCCTGGTCCTGCGAGTCCCGCGCGTCCCCAGCCTCACTTGTCGAATTAGTACCGCGCATTTTTACGCCGTACGCGTCGTTTACAAATTGTTCTTCTTCCTCTGTGGTGGAAATAGGTCAATTAGAATAGGCATGGTTTGGGGACTAATAAATCCTTTTTAGGACTTTATAAAAAGGTTAATGAACATAGACGAAGCGAAAGTGGTGTGCCAGCATCGTAGCAAGTGGAAATCTATAGTCTCTGCCTACCCCTATGGGAAACAGGCGTGAAGCTATGTATGTATGTATAAAAAGGTTACATTGAGTTAATAATGTGTGTGCTTTTTTAATCTCTGATAAACTTCAAAATTTTGATCTGCCACAGCTTCCAAAAGTAAGTTAATAATTAATCAACTTACGCGCAGTACGAAGCTTTCCCTGATAAAAAATAATGTGGTCATCTTACTAAGCCCCTAGGGCTTAATAAATGCTGAAAAGGTCTTGGTATATTAAAAGCCATTCCTCACTCAAAGTAGAATGCACAAGAAGGGATTCTTGTGCATTCGCACGCACTGCCTCCTAGTGACTTAAGCAAGATGTTTGTGGACTTTGAGATTTCTACTTTGTGTACATATAATGTAGAAGTTTTTTATCTAAGTCCCTAGGGCACTGTACCATTATCTACGACACAGAGATTTTGATGTAGGCTTTTCAATCCGGAACAGAATAATGACAGTACATTGCTGACCAGGAAATATTTGGCAATACGGTCGTAACAATGCAGGAGCAGTTCTATATCATGATATAGATAAGTCCCGCAATTTGCTAATGTGTTGGAGCCTTGTCTAATTAACCTCCAAGTGACGTCACCAGCCGTACTTGCCCGCTAGCGGTGCTACCGCGTACTAAGAGCGGTTACGTCATTTTTACGTCACCAAGATGGCCGCCAGTTACATTATCAATTTGCGGGCCTTATAACGGAAGAATCTACATAATAGACGATATGTCCATGTACCAACCTTCGTCGTCGTCTGCGTTGTCAAGTAGCGGCGTGAAGGCATACCGCTGATTGTTGTTTGTGGGCCGCCAGAGTACCATGATTACTGTTAGCACGCTAGCGAACAACATGTGCCAGTAAGCCTCATCCATCCACACCTCCTTCCAGTCCTATACAGATTTAAAATTTAAAAAATAATGAGAGACATCACAGATCAAGCAGGTTATAAAAAAATTGGGTTTCTGGAAAAAGGTTGCGGTATAAAATAAATGTGAATACCATTATAAGAAACAGATCAAATAAATTGGAAAAGACCAGCGAACGCAACTGCCATATTCTTGAAAAAAAAAAACCACTAAATCACGTGCACGACTTCGTAAAATATGTAACTCAAATTCAAATATTTTCATTTCAATTAGTTCATATATACAAGTACTTTTGCAAAGTCAAACTAGTTGCACGGTTCCAAAGAAGTGGGTCATATGGAGAAGAGCGAGTAAGAAACTCCATAGACACTTAAAAAAACATTTATGGTAACAGTATCGATTGTTGTGTATAATATTGAGGATGATGCAGCCTGCAATTATAATAGGCGTCAGTTTCATTGCGTTTTTTAGAACTTAGAACAAGATGAACAGTGAACGGTAATACTTACAGTAATACATGGAAGCACTCTGTATGACTTGATTGAGTATAACATGAACACCACGGATGATATTACAGCGAATATCAGTGTGTTCGTGAAATGTCTGTACAAGGAGAGCTTGATGTTGTTTCTGAAACAATAAGTACAAATTAATTAACTAACTATTAGTTTTCTTTACATAGTTTATTTGCTACAACGTTTTGTAATTGTGTAAGCTGTTTTGACCTTACGCTAAGTTGTTGTTTGGTTAAATTAATTCTCGGAATGATTTCTACATTATATTCTTATATTTCCAATAATTCTTACATCATTCTTCCTTGAAATAAAACTACTTTTTACGGATTTTATCGCGTTATATTGATATTATTTTAATCCCGACGTTTTGGATCCTTTACAGCGTCCATGGTCACGGGTGACTAAGGTGGTAGGCGTCTTGACGTTTCAATTACTGACAGCTACCCTACATTTTTGTTAATTGTTGGCAATCCGATTCACGCAGATCGTCGGGATTAAAATAATATCAATATAACACGATAAAATCCGTAAAAAGTAGTTTTATTTCAATGTCTAGTATTCGCGTAAGTGTCAGAAATCAGTATCATTCTTCCTATCATGTCAATGGCAAATAAAAATATAGATGTTATATTACATCACTTATTTAGCTACATGTACCTAGTTAGAATGGAATTCCAACTCATTATGCGTTCAAGTAAATTTTTCCCATGGTCATAAGGCAAGAAATTGAATGTCTCCCACATACCTTACATACCCCTGGCGGCATACGACATGGAAATGTTTCTCACAAAAGAAACTAAATAGAAAATGTATTCAGCGAATGTCGAGAGCAATAGACCAAAGGCCTCACCACCTCCTCAAAAGGTTGCGTTAAATCACTTGGTAGATAAGTTTATACAAATTGTTCCATTTTTTAATTTATTCGGCGGTTAGCGTTGGAGAAACAGACACTAAAACAGAGTTAAAAGATATACCGACCTCCTGAGCTGTAGCGTGCGCATGGTGTGCGCGAGCGACACGAACACCCACCAGCAGATGGCGCTGTCGAGCAGCGACAGCGGCACCTCGGACAGCAGCAGGTCGCGGTTGGAGTCGTTGGCCTTGTGGTGCAGGCGCAGCCACGCGTTGATGGCGCCCAGCACGCCCCACAGCAGCCCCGTGCCCACCACGCGCTGCAGGGCGGGGCCTAGCCGGGGCCTGGCGGGAATATTTCAACATATATTAAAGTACTAGGCGGCTTCGCCCGCGTGGTCTGTTTATTTCTAATAACTTTCATCATCTATTTCAACCCCTTACAGCCCTTTTTTCCCATTAAAAAGTAGCCTATGTCCTTTCTTAGGGTCTAGACCATCTGTGTACCAAATTTCATTTCAATCGGTTCAGTTGTTTTGGCGTGAAAGCACAACAGACAGACAGAGTTACTTTCCGCATTTATAATTTTAGTGAGGAAATAAGGATATAAAATGAAAAAGTGACTGACTGACTGATCTATCAACGCATTGTAATTAAACAGAGTTATTATGTAGGCATCTTGCTAATTAAGGGCTATTAATTACATGCATTAATAACCCTTGACTCAGCACAAAATATAAAGCACAGGTTTCCACCGAAAGAAAATTGGCTTAAGTGAAAACCCGGCTTTACGGAAAACATCATTAATGTTGTTGTTCAAAAAAGTTTCGTATGAAACTCCATGGATGGCTACAGTGTAAAAGTTACAATAAAAGCAATAATGTTGCACTTACTTGACGATACCGAATCCAAGTGACACGATGATGACCAGCATCCTCGCTAACGCCCGCTTAGCGACCGATATCCACTCGGCGAACATATACACTTCCGCGTTGAAGTAACTATACACAAACAAACTTATCGATTAGCAATAGTAATAGCAAGTTTGCAAATATAACAAATAATCTGATAACCTTTGATAACCTTTTTAACCTGCTTTTCTGTTGAAATTTTTCCTGAATTTTCTTTGCTATAAACCTCACGGAGCCCGAGACCTTTCCAACGAATGCAAAACCGTGGAAATCGGTTCGTGCGTTCTGAAGTTATAGCGTCAGGAAGGAAAACCCGACTTATTTTTATATAGTAGATTTATAACTTCGAGAAAAGGCTGGTATAAGTCCCGTAAGTTGCTAATGGGCTGAAACCTTGTCTAATTAACCTCCACGTGACGTCATCGGCCATACTTGCCGGTAGTGGTGCTAACGCGTACTGAGAGCGGTTACGTTATTTTTACGTCACCAAGATCGCGTCATCAATTTGCCGGGCTTATAGTGCCCTTGCGCTTCGCTTGACTCGTCTTGGCGGGGACACTACAGTCGCCCCAAATTCGGAGACAGAACTTTTGTAGTAACAGTGTTATTGTGAATTTTAATGTTTTTTTATTATAGTAGATCGCAGTGCCCGTTCAATGGCAATAGGCTTTCCCGCTTTTATATGGGACATAAACATACAGGCAAACTGTGGCTGTATATCAATACACCTCTGCCTAATTTTTCAAGGAATACAGGGCTGTTTTATAATATCTCTACTCTACTCACCCAGAGCTATTGATAGAGGAGTACACTCCATAGTAGGTTGCACTCTCAACCATGCCCAGTAGTGCGACGCCACCTATCCAGTATTGTATTCGTAGAAGGTCGCGCCACTGCAGCCAGCAGACCAGCAACCACCCAGTGCATAGGAGTGTGTATATACCGCACATCACACCGAAGAACTGTAGAAACGAACATTATAAATAATTTTATTATTATAATAATGTAAGAGGTACCTCAACCATGAGTTCTATCGAATGGCTTTCGATAGGTATTTTACGCATCGAAACGCTGTAATCTTATAGCAGATTTTAGATCTTTACGTAACCGCTAGAGTCGCTGCGAGGTTTTTCCATACAAATAACCCCACTAACTATCTTTTAGGGATGTTAGGCTATAACTCGTTAGAGGTGAGGAGAGGCTTTGATCAGCTCGCGGTAGCCTGCAAAACCCTTAGAGGACGTATCGACAGTCCTGAGCTTCATGGCCTCTCCTGTCGACTATATGTACCCGACAAGTACATCGCACATCGTCAGAGCCGCCGGCACAATTTATTCGCACCGCCGTCATCCAAAACTGTCGCCAGAGCAGAGTCTCCGGTGTGTCGTACCCTAAAGATGCTCAATGCCCTTCTCGCTGCCAATCCTAAATGTGATGTGTTTGCGGGTGAATGCAAAATAATAATGCGTGTATGTTTAGTGTTCTGTGAGGAAATGTACGCAAGGGTGTCTACTGTTCCATGTTAGATTTTAACTTGTATATGTCTATTTTTTAAATTTTTATGTTAATTAATGTAATTGGTCTTTTGCCGTTTTAATTAACCATAAATAAATAAAATAAATAAATAAATAAAAATATTTTACGGCGTCGCTAGCGGGTCTAGTAAGAAAAACTCATGGTCGAGGCACTGGTAATTGCTAATATTTATTTTATTCTTTACTAGCGACTGTTTTTACTTTTTTCCTCGTAAGTTTTACGTTTTTCCTGTCTTTAAGAACCTTCCTCAAACACAACAAAAAAGAAATCAGACAAATCGGTTCAGCCGTTCTCGAGTTTTGCACTTAGCAACATAATTTAGTGATTCATTTTTATTTATATAGATAGATAGATTTGTCATCGACACTGACGCCAGGCATGCTATAGTTCACGGGTTCCACCCCACATGGAATAGATATTTATATAGCTCAGAGTGAATCGGTTTCTTCTAGGCAAGCGCGCTCCATCGTAGACCACATCAGGCGAGTTGTGGTCAAGGGCAAGCCTATCTTACTATTTTCTTTAAAAAATATTTAATAGGTAAATCTTATGCAAACTGCACTATTCTCAGTAGCTATCCAAAACAAGATTGTAAATAAAATAATAATATTGTAACCAAATTTTTTTGAAAGGAGTGTCTATGGAGTTTCTTGCCGGCTCTTCTCCATAAGATCAACTTTTTGGAACCATGCAACTAGTTTGACTTTTCAAAAGTACCTATTGATATGGTCTAATTGAAATAAAACATTTGACTTTGACTTATCTAAGATAAAAAGGGACATATTTTATCAATACAACTCACCGGTAAAAGCGGCCAGATGGCAGCGGAGAGGTACCCGGAAGGAGCCGCCATCTCTATGCTAGCAATAGCTTTGAACTGTTTGTTTGCAGACAGGGACATCTTCAACACGTATATGCCTTCCGTGTCAACGGTTAACAGAGTGTGGCGTGCTGATTTCTATAAACAAAACAATATAAATAAATAAATATCCTGGGACATTTTACACAGCACCATCTAGTCCCAAACTAAGTAGAGCTTGTACTATGGGTACTAGACAATGGATATAATACTTATATACTTTTTTTTTGTAAATACATACTTATAATACATAGGAAACACCCAGACAAACACAAACATTTATATATGAATTTCATCATCATCATTTATAAGCTTTCGATTTGATAAATTATGTCTGGACTTTAAAAGAGACCATGATTCTCTGAGTTTGTTTCGGCGTTTCTTCTCAGAGGTTGTCAGATAGTAAATGTCGGCGCCATCTCGAAAAATAATTGTAAAACTTTGACTTGTGTCTTTAAAGGATCTTTTTACAGAAATAAATATCATATATCATTTCAGAGGTCACTGAACAAAGGCCTCCCTGATAGACTTTCACAAGGACCAGTTACATGCCACCTGCATCCAACGACTTCCAGCGACCTTTATCAGGTCATTCGTCCATCACGTTGGAGGCCGTCCCACGCTGCACTTTCCGGTGCGTGGTCTCTCGAGAACCTTTCTGCTCTAGCAGGTATCAGTTATTGCAATGCAATAAAGTATTGAGTATTGAGTATTGAGTTTTACGAGCTATGTGCCCTCGTAGATATGAATTTGTGTACAGAATATTATAATTATATAATAACTTGGTTTTGCCCGTGGCTTCGCCCTCGTGGAGGTAGGAACTTTGAAACCGTTTCCCGTAGGAACTTTGAATTTTTCGGGATTAAAATGTGACCTTATGTCCTAATACAAGGTATAAGCCATCACCATTTAAAAAATTTCAGCCAAATCGGTTCAGCCGTGAAAGAGCAACAAATACCAAAACTTTCGCCTTTATAATCTTTAAACCAGTGTGAATAGCACAGGCCTTTTGTAACAGATAGGGAATCAGACTTTTGCTTGATGCAAATGTATTCAGCGGTGTGTATGGGTGAGCAGGGCCCCCGAATTCCGTCCACGGTTTGTTCCAGTCAGGCAAGTCTTAATCAAACGCATTTCTTCAACAGATTTTGTTAGCGTTTCAGGGACCATTATTAATAAAATAAATTAAGCCCAACGTCCATCGCCACGAGATAGTGGTCAAACGGAAGCCTATTAAACATTAAAGAGATCCATTCTTTTGGTAAATTAACAATTGGAAGTTTCTAGAATATTAATCATTGGAAGTATCAAGTCATCAAGTGCCTTTCATTTGGCTTTACAGGCAAAATTCTTCGTTACAGTTTGATTACACACTACGATAAAATGTTAAATGAGTGTGTTGAACGAATGAGTTATGGCGCAGAGTAAACAAATTGTTGTTAGGAGCATAATTATGCGTGGTAGTCGTGATTTAAGCAACAAAGACGTACAATAATCTGTGCTACATATGTTAAACAGATATATTACATAATTATGCAGACTGTTTTAATGACGTAAAATACAATCAACAATCAAACAACTTTACCTACACCCGTATCATTAAGTGCGTAAGGTCCATAATTAGTATTCTACCGCCAACGTATTTCACCGTATGATTTACAGATAATCAATACTGCGAAATGTTTGATAAAACATTGCGTTTCAGCAATATTCGTTTTGTCAAAGAGCTAAAGAACTATACGAATCCAATCTTTACATTCTTATTTTAAAACAATATTATTGTAACCTCTGCCCCCTATCGGATTGCCGGAAAAACCTATTATTCATTTCGTACTATGACAAATATTGTTAACAATAGTTTGTCTACCCAAATCAATCAATCATCAACCCATATACTGTCCACATAGGGATTAGGCTATAGTCCACCACGCTAGCCTAATGCGGGCAGACTTCACACGCCATCGAGAAAATATCTCAGGCATGCAGGTTTCCTCACGATGTTTTCCTTCACCGTTAAAGCGAGTGATAATTACGCACATGATTTCGAAAAGTTAGAGGTGCGTGCCTCAAATTTGAACCTTTGATTTGGCAGTCCTGTGGTCGATAACTACCGATTTTTATCGTTTGACATCGAATAATGAGGTTTCAGAAAACAAATTCATGAACATTTGAAATAAAAAAATCGGACTTATTTACAGTTCGTACAGTGTAAAGCTAGCTCGTGCCAACTTCAAGCCGGACAATAAGTTTGGCGCGAACTGTACTGCAAATCACGCAATCATGGTGAACAGGACACAAGAAAGGTTATAAGCTCTCATACTCACTGACACAGTAGGCACCCCATCCTTTTTGGTGTCTTCGGGCTGTGGTTTTTCGAAGAATATAATATCATTCGGATGCTGACAGACAATCTTTCTCTTTTCTTCTCTTATGTTCTGTATGTGAGCGGCTGTCATATTCGTGTCGACCGTAGAACGCTCAACTCTATTTGAGCATGATACCACTTGCTGTAAAATAAAAAATAAAAAAAATTCTGAACGCAACTTTCTTAATATTTCAAATCGAGGGTAGAGACAACTTGAGGGTAGTCGAGAAAAGTTTCGGCCGTGTGAGCGGTACACGAGTCGAGATCACCGTATTCTTGTCGTGATAATTACGTAATTAGAGCAAACGTTTAGCTTGCGTTTGGCATCGGTATCTTGTTATATACCTTTGCCGCGGTTCAATGTGAAATAATTATGAATTGTGACGAAAAATAAACTAGTGCATCAACTCTAAATACAGCATCCAGTTATATGAACCCCGGCTGAACTAGGTACTTTTGATCGAGTTATTTTTTCTTTATCCGATAAAATATAAATGTAAATCATCACTGGCTTATCTTAGCTTGGTTTAATCGTCCCTGAAGCATTTATGTAGGTTCGAATCCTGTGTGGGGTTAGACTATTTCTTCCACAAAAGTTTATTATTTTTATTTATGTTTAGCAGTTTTAGCATGGGTTAATAAAAATAACTAAATACAAAAAGATATCTTCCTACCTGTTCAAAATAATGTAAATAATCTGGAGAACATATTGTCTTCGCCCACTGGAAGTTCACAGTCACTTCAGTCGCATTCAAGACGTCACATTTAACTGAAACAAACCAATTTGAACCCTTTTAAATTATCTAAGAAATCTTTATTCTCTTCTATATTCATGTGTGTGTCTTCCTGAACGCATAAACGGCTGTACCGATTTTGATTGAAACATTTTGTGTTCGTTTGTGTATCGTAGAAGCCTGAACGTTAACTTTCGATTATTATTAGCTTAGTGGTCGTAAACGGGACAGTTTAGCTTGAGGTCCTGAGTTCTCTTTCTAGGTCGAGCAGTGTGTTGGGTTTTTGTATGTAATTTTCAGAAGCAGCTGGGAGTTAGGTAGACATATAAGTATTTGCCCGTTTAATGGCAACAGGATCGCCTATTTATTACATAGAACCTAAACATACTGCGAACTGCGGGTAGACTTCATTACTTACAATTTACACCAAACAGAATACAGTCCTGATGGAGAAAGTGGAGGGGTGGGGGGGTGTACACCCCCAAAACTTTCTTCCAGCGTTTTTTTTCATGACACGTACTGTACTTATTTTACTCTCAACATCGTATCTAACGCAATTAATAAAATCGTGATAAAATCCTGCTTAGCCCAGTCAAAGACTACCTTTATATTGTCACCCCAAATAGGGAACAAACGGAAGACAGAACCCAGCAGCATACCATTTAGGCTAATAATATTCAGAATCTGAATATGAGTTCCATACATAGAATGGCACTCTATTCGCAATGAGTTCCATCGTCAACTCATAAATGTTTCAACATACTAAAACTATGATAACAACGGCCATATAAGCTTATCTTAAAAGGATCTGATAACTCGCCTATCGTCGAGTGATAAGATTGCATCTAACATGTACTGTTATTTAATTAAACTGTATTGGCAATAGCTGGTACCTCGAAGTGTAAGATGCTTTTTTAATTGCTTTATCATTACTATATTACAAATATCGGTTACAATTTGTAATATCGTATCATCAAAATTACGCCCTTTTAGCGTTTTAAAACTATAAGGTTTTAAAAGATGAATAAAGGATGAGTAAATAAAAATTACTATTACTAAATAGGTTTAATTTTAACCCGCCTGCCGCGCCTGTCTGTCTGTTTGCAATAAACTAAAAACTACCGAACTGATTTTCATGCGGTTTTCGCAAATAGACAGTGATGGATCAGAAAAGTTTAGGTGTATAATTTAAATATTCTGGGACATTTTACACAGCACCATCTAGTCCCAAACTAAGCAGAGCTTGTACATACTTATAATATATAAGAAACACCCAGACAAACACAAACACTTAAGTTCATCACATAAATGTTTGTGTCCTGTCGGAATCGAACCTACGACCTTGTGATCCGCAGTCCGGTACTCGAACCACTAGACCACAGACGTCGTCGAATTTGTTAAGTAAACTTAAAGCAAACTATGATAGTTAAATATAATATTGATACCAAGATACTATGGAGGGTGTCTCTACCCTCCTTAGAAGATACATACACATTACAAAATGTATGTATATTACATAATATATTGATTTATCAATGTCTGTAGTAAACTGTCTGGTAATATAAATCGGAGACTACAATCTCACTCTTTTATCACTGTAGGGGTTTATGACCTAGTATCATTACATTCATATATTGCTGCTCAAAGGGCATAAATAAGAGAATTGTATTAACTAATTATTTACATTTTTGTCCTGTGGGAATCAAACCAACAACCTTGTGATAAGCAGTCCAGTACTACCACAACACCACAGACATTGTCATCATCATAAAAAGTTGTATGCTAACAATTATTTAATTCTGTTCTCTAGGTTGCAAAGTGAATGTTACAATGATTGTTAATGTGTTATCTACCTAATTAATTTATTTATTCTTTTTCCTTCCAACAATAATGTTTTGTAATTAATATTCTATGTATTGTGGCAGTACTAACCATAACCAGATTAACATAGACAGGAAAGAAGGAAAGGATTAACAGTGTTTTTCCACAATCAGATAGCTACTGATGCACCTATCTTTGACCCTTCAAAGCATGGCATAGTAACAAAAAATATAACTTGCTTACACTGAAAATATATTAGGAAACTTGTGTGAGGGATAGTCAAGGGTATAATAATGTATACCAATATGATTTTTTAAACTTATTTATAGAGAGGGAGAGCCATGCTTTTCTCTAATCAGGCACTTTATCTGACCTGCCATTGAAATTTCATCTATACTAATATTATAAAGAGGAAAGATTTGATTGTTTCTTTGTATTGAATAGGCACCGAAAGTACTGGACCGGTTTGAAAAATTCTTTCAGTGTCAGATAGCCCATTTATTGGGGAAGGTTATAGGCTATATATCATCACGCTATGATTAATAGGAGCAGAGTAGCAATAAAAAGTGTTGCAAAAATGGGGCAAAAATTCATAAGACCACTAGAATTAAACAAAATTAGTCATACTTTGTAGTTCCACATGATCTGTAGTTTGTAATGGTGTCATGAATTCTAGAGTTTGATGCATCTATGGGTACATAGTAGTTAATAATATAGAAAACCAAAGGATCCTTTACTATAGTCTGCACAGAACTAGTTAGCAGCGCCTTAGGTATGTGAGCGGCAGGAAGGAGCCACGGGGTCGCCTGCGCGCGGTGGGATGGTGCCGCGGGGGGGGGCTCGCGTTTGTTCACAGTAAGCCGCCGCCTCACCCCCTAACTAAGGCGCGGCCAATTAGTTCCATGTGGACTTTTATAGATAATACTTACACATTATAATAAGTTGAGAATCCTTAAATAGAGACTTAGCCAGTGTGAACACACAATTGTCCTGCAAACAAATTATGTAAAAATCATCCATAGCATTTTGTGAACTAATTAAGACACAAATTAATGAAACTTGTGTCACACAATAAATGCGCTTTCTGTGTGTACCAATTGCTGAAATTTATATTATGGAAACTGTCAACATTTCTAAACACTCAAATAGAGAAAAAGGTATGACAATACCTTTACTTGTCTTCATATTGACTTGTCTATAAAAATATTTGTTCAAGTGCAATAAGAAAGTTAATGAGATGTTGATGTATGAATGAAATAAGGTAATATTGCATCAACACCAAGTAAAATAGTTTATTATAATGTGAATTACAATGTCTTACATAAAAAATGTCACTGAACAAAAGAGCTATCCCTTTTTTTAGGGTTTTTTTAGGATTTATTAGCTCTGGTAATTATTTTTTTAATGACAATAGTTAATTATTTATAGTCAGATCTCAATGTATATTTGAATGATTTTTAAAATTATCTAAAATGCCCTTTCAGCCAATAAAATTAGCATTACAGGTGCGACCATTACTTAAAAAAATAGAAAAAGGTCTAGGTTTTCTAGTTGGAACTCTAGCGAATAAGCAATAATGTGATTGTTGTAAAATGGGGTAATAGCAATACAGCAGTAAATAGTGAAATGAGACGGCTCTCTGACCAAATTTTATAACGTTAAAATACAGAATATCCTCACCCCATTCAGTGGTAAATCCCATTTTCCTATGTCTGAAAAACTGTGCGTTACTTTGCATGTTGTCACAAATATTACAAATAGAGTTCGCCACATTGTGTGCGATTCAGGCGGAGGATTCAAAAACTATTTTATTATCACTAAAAAGCTACCAAACAACATTTTAATTTGGTTTTTATTACAAATAACAATTATTACTCAGAAAGGAAACGCATTCACTTGACAGACATTTGTTTGACATTGATTTTTTTGACGTTTGGAATAGAGTATATAGAGGAGAGTGAGAGGTCACGTCACCTCTCACTCACCTCTATATGCTCTATTCTTGCGGTAAAAAATTGTAAGCTTGTATTGATATTATATTCTATGATAATTTATCCATCTTTATTCTACTGTTTCTATGTACTGAAAATCGAATTGGAATCTATCAGTTTCTAGAAGTTTTTCGTGGCTTGCATCTTTGAATTTCATATAATAGGTAATTATTTAACCAAAAAGACCTTGTCCTGACTACAGCAAAATTTTAAAAAGTTTGTTTGACACTTTTTGACAGCGGAACCTGTGGTTGTCGTGTCAAAATATTTTTGTTTTGTTCTTCGTATATTTATTCTTAAATCGTATAATATGCCATAATTGTAATGTTTTCTATTTATTTTAATGTTAAATTACGTAAATTATTTATAATAACACTGAATACTTATAATGTTTTGGTGATACATTATCCATAGTGTGGTACTGTGGTAGTCATGTCAGATTGCGCGCTGGTATCCAATGTAAGCGAACACGATGCGAGTATGGACGTGGGGAACGACAAGTCTCTATTCGAGCCCTCTGTTGAAATGATGGTAAATGACTTTGATGACGAGAGAACACTAGACGAAGAAGAAGCTTTGGCGGCGGGAGAGCAGCAAGATCCCAAGGCCGAACTGAACAGCCTTCAGCGAGAAGGTGATATGCCTTTAGAGGAACTATTAGCATTATACGGATACGACAGAACCATGGATAATAAGCCCGTACCAGAGCAGGCCCCTGAGGTGGTCCCCGAGGAAATTGAGATAAAAGAATCACCATTACAACAAATATACAATGAGACTACTAGTCCAGAAGCCACACGATGCCTTAGGTCTGGATCAAGACCGCCTTCTGAGGAAGAAGATGATTATGACTATAGTCCAGATGAGGATGACTGGAAAAAGACTATAATGGTTGGTAGCGATTATCAGGCTGCAATACCAGAGGGTTTATGTAGCTATGATGATGCATTACCATATGAAAATGAGGACAAATTACTATGGAACCCAAGTATGCTAAGTGAATTAGTAATTGAGGATTATATGAAGAAAATAAGTGCAATGAATTCTGGAGCAACAGGACTAGATGCTGTGCCTCAAGGGTTACGCCTACGAGATGATGAAGAAGCTCTTTATTTGCTCCAGCAGTGTGGTCACAATATAGAGGAAGCACTGAGGCGGCGACGTATATCAGCCCAGACCCCCGCTCATGCAAGCCTCTGGTCAGAGGAAGAGTGTCGCAATTTCGAAAATGGTCTTAAAGCCCATGGTAAAGATTTCCATCTTATCAGGCAATACAAGGTACGGACACGGTCAGTTGGAGAATTGGTCCAGTTTTATTACATATGGAAGAAGACAGAACGGCATGATATTTTTGCTAATAAAGCACGCTTGGAGAAAAAAAAATACACTTTACATCCAGGTCATACTGACTACATGGACAGGTTTTTAGAGGAACAGGAGGCATCTGGGGCTGGGGTTGTGAGACCAGTTTCACCGTCACCAATGATGGAATTTGGTCCATCTCCTGCCACACAACCGGATCCCTTAGCTTTGGGTGAAAAAGAGGTGTTTTCCCAGCTAAATGCCCACACACCACCTCCACGAGCACTGTCAATGGAGGATCCAGAACCACCAACTGGTTCCTAATACTTGTATTATTGGCCAAGGCCATACGTAGAAGGCACTGTTTGTAACATACTTCATTATGTTGTTATTAGATGTAAGAGTATTTTTTCCTTATTCATAAAACTAATTTTATTTCTGTTTTTATAACTCTATTTTTTATAAGAGCTAACTTAGAACTCTTCTTTTGTATTTTAACACTTCAACAGTACAATGTATATAATATTTATGGTTTGTGAATAAGGGAATTATGCTGAATGAAATGAATTGAGTGTATGTGTCCCATCTACAGATGGGTGGTGTATAAAATTATGAGCTAATTGATGATTAAGAATAAACAGTGCAAACAAATGAGTCATTTATTTTTGCAACCTTTTCCTCTTGATAATCATTCTGTTCTTTTATTACTACTTAAACCATTTGTGTGTATAACTTGTTTTATCCCAAGACATAAGTATGATCATTTGTTATTTCTAAAGTTCATGATATATGATTTGGTTAACAGAGTAAAAGTATAGTTTCTGAGCTGAGGAAAATGTTGCCTCTTTTATGTTAACGTCAAGTGAGTCGTGAGGTACGATTTCAAGTGTATGAGATTATAAATGAATGATACCAAAGTACTTCTTATTCCCAGTAAATTATCAAAATCAGAAACAGATACACATCTCAACCTATACCTATGTTTACCGCGTTATTGGGTACTGCATCAAAAAGTTTTGATAGTTGATTATATTCGTATTGAGACAAACAATACGTGTAAATGTAATTATAGTTCTGGCCAAACTTATTGTCCGGGTTGAAGTTGGCACGAGCTAACTTTAACCCGGCCGTAAAAATCGGAGAAACAAAAACATTGGATTGTAATAAATAAAAACGAAAGCTCAAGTCGTAGGTTGTCGTTTTCAATAATTTTAAACCAATATTTTTCTCTTCCCGATTTTTACGGGCTAAAGTTAGCTCGCCCCAACTTCAACCCGGACAATAAGTTTGGCGAGAACTGTACCAGCCTTTGCCCGCGACGTCGTTGCCATAGAAGTTGAATTTCTCCCCCTTTTAATTGATACTCCGCTCCTATTAGTCAGTAGTTCCTAAAGTTGGACTACTACCAATAGGAGCGAACGATAGGTTCCTGAGATTAGCGTCCAACCAAACAAAGAAACTTTTCAGCTTTATAATATTAGTATAGGTAGATGTATACTCTGTTTAATTGTACGAAAATCCTCTCGGTTTTAGTGTCTCAGGTTGTTCTTATTTGGAATTGAATCAGTATAATGTCATTTTGAGGAGAACTTATGGAGTAGTCAATGATAAATAATATTCGATTGTGCAGGCCGTGGTGACGGTACTTTGTTGGGTAACGTCCGGTGTACTGAACCGAAGGGATCTCAGGCAAGGTTTGTGCCTGAGATCGTATTTTACTTTCTACAAAAAAGTTTATTTTTTTCCTGATTGCTTAAAATATATGGATAGTAGTTTGATTATACTAATTACTACCATCGTCCATCACCATTGTACTGCACCATTGTATTAGGGATGTCGGAAATTCAAAAAATATCGATATATATCGTATCGATATTTTTTTAAAAAAATATCAATATCGATATTTATATTTTCAAAAAATATCGATATATCGATATATCGGCCAACTTAAAACTAAATTATAAAACAGCCAAAAAAAAAAAAAAGGTCATTTGTAATCTTTTAACTTTAATTTTTAAAAGATTACAAATTTAGTTTTAAGTTGGTCGGTTTATTGTTCTGAAAAAAATATCGATTTTGATACCTTTTCGATACTTGGAATTTTATATCGATACATCGATATATCGAAATATTAAATATCGCTCAAAAATATCGATATATTGAAAAAATTCTATCGATATATCGATATTTTTTCAACATCCCTACATTGTATTGCAATAAATAATATTCTATCCATCCACTACCATTATGCTATTTGATACCTAATAGTCATGAAGAGATAAAGGGAAGAGATGGATGGATTGTGTTTAGGCCGATATGATTAAAATAAGGAGTAAATAAAATAGTACTTAATTGGAAGAGAGGACAACGCCAACCCGCCCAACCCCAAATGAATTGGGACAAAGGCAGAAACATAATGACCATGTAATAGTCATCTAACAGTGTTTTCTGGTGAAAAGACATACGAATGAAGCATTACGTTCATCCAAGGGACGGTAGAGTTATAAATTATTGTTTGTCTTCTATGTTCCGTTCAGAAATTCAGAAATATAAAATGGAATGACTGACGAGAAATTTAATGTCAAAACAAAGTTATTGAACGAGGATTTTTTTTAAAGTACCTACTCGTATAATACAAGCAATATTTTGGTAAAATAAATTAGATAAAATCTATGTATTATACACACTTTTTTCTTTAGTCTGTGAGTTTTAGGCTGATATTCAGAAACGAAACTCAGCATGAACTTACGCTTCCGTATGTCAAATTGTAATACAAATTTGACATACGGAAGCCTTACTTTACGCTGAGCATGGAACTAATATGTCAAACTTCGTTACACTTCGTTTACATCCGGAATGCGTACTCGGCTCAACAACTCAACTTAAAACCGACCTTATTGCAATCTATACCTTATACCTTATTGCAGTCAGTCGGTAGACAGCTAACTAGCCGCACGCACTCGCTTTGGCTTCGCGGTAGGCAACTTTTTCGAACTACGATTTACGGTTACGGTTTACACACGATGTTTAAATGTAAGCGTTGTGAAGTGGAGTTCAGGGATGGCGTCAAATGCGCTATTTGCATGGGCCAGTTTGATTTTGCTTGTGCTGGTATATCTGAGGGCGGATGGCGAAGATTGGGTGATCGCAGGAACACATGGAAGTGCAGTAATTGCAAATCCTTGGCAGCATCCAGCCCGCGCCCAGCGGCTTCGGTCGCAGCCAAGCCATCACCAGTCGATATGGAAACCATAATGTCGGAACTCCAGGCCCTATCCGCACAAATGGACAACCTGCCAGCTTTAATAGAAAATGTGAAAGCTATTCAACTAGAACTGGTGGAACTCAAATCAATTAGATCTGAGTACTCAAGCCTCAAACAAGATGTTGAGTTTATTGACCACTCAGTCGAGACGTTGACTAATAAGGTATCAGATTTTGAACGGGAAGTGGACTGTTTCAAAAAAACCAAAGAAGAGATATCATCCTTAAGAGATCGTTGTTCTGAACTCGAAGATCTTTATCGTGAGAATGAGCAAAGGTCAAGATTAAACAATCTTGAAATCAAGGGTGTTCCAACAACAAACTCTGAAAATCTGTTTGACATCATAGGTAAGATAGGGGACATTATTGGATGTAGTATTACGAAGGAGCAAATAAACTATGTTGCGAGAGTCCCAATGCGCAACAACGATCATAACAAAAATATAATCTGTTCGGTGCATAACAGATATCTAAAGAATGATTTCGTGGCCGCCGCAAAAAAGTTCAAAACATCAATAACTGCAAACAAATTAGGCCTTCAGTCGGAGAATATAATCTACGTCAATGATCACCTGACGCTGGAGAACAAAATGCTATTAAATAAGGCGAAAACACTTGCTAAAGAACGAGGTTTTTTATACACCTGGGTTGTTGGATGCAAGATTTTGGTCAAGAAAAATTCTACTTCACCGACACACCACATTCGAACAGAACGAGATCTAAGAAAAGTTTTCCACTAATAATGTTCTATCAATACTCTGACGTATTGTATTATTTATATAACTGCATAGACTCGATACAATACCAACTAACACGGAGAAACACATGTAACAATTTTTTGTGCGCATTCCTTACTCACTGTACTTTTGTTTGCTTATCGCTCGGCGTTGATCATTGCCATCATTCTATTATAACTTATTTTAATACAGATAAGGTTGTTATTAGCTTAAGTTCGCTAACTTTTTTAACTAGTAATAATTTTTATTTTTTGCTTGAGACTGAATGTACCTCACTTTACTATTTCTATCGTAATACTAATTATCTCTTTATTTTACGATGACACCTATTAAGATTTTTTATCAAAACGTTTGAGGATTGCGTACAAAAACATCAACATTATATCGTAATGTGTGTGTTAATTCTTACGATATTGTTTGCTTAACCGAAACGTGGCTTGTTGGGGGTGTGAAGGATAGCGAATTATTCGATGACCGATATATCGTATGGAGGCGTGATAGAAATTATTCTAATACTAATCAGACTTTAGGAGGTGGTGTCCTTATTGCGGTGCGACGTGAACTAGTTGCTGACCTGCGTAGTGAGTGGTACTCATCTGCTGAAGACATATGGGTAACGCTTACCCTTCATAGAAAAAGGCCGCGTGTGTCGTATAAGATGCATATTTGCGTTCTGTATATTTGTAATCAAAACCTCGGTCACTCCCAAGCAGTTCAGTTGACTAATTATTCTAATAACCTGGCGGATATCGTCCAGAGACATCCAGCGGACAAGTTTATAGTGCTAGGCGACTTTAACCTACCCAACATAAGCTGGACTATAGATGATGATGACCAGTCCTTATATCCTAGTAATATTCAGGGTCATAACCAAGTTAATCTTTTTGACAATTTTACCATCTGCAATTTTTCACAGTATAATTCGTGCCTAAATTTCAATAATAGAATATTGGATTTGGTATTGTCCAACAATGAGGTATCAGTCGAGTGTTGCTTGGATCCTTTGGTACCGGAAGATCCTCACCATAAGGCTCTTTGTATTACTGCCGACTTCGTTGAACTCCACACACTGCCTGTATGTCCTCGTATTAAGTTTTTATACCATTCGGCTGATTATACAGCCATTAATCACCAGCTGAGCCAAATCGACTGGCATCATGAAGTGAATAGTAGATCGTTAGAAGATGCCGTCTCATTTTTCTATGATACCATAAATGGCTTACGCGACACCTTTATACCAGCGAAGTCGATCGTACCGTGTGGCAGATATCCTCTCTGGTACAAGCAACCTTTAATCAAAATTCTCAAAGAAAAATCTAAATATCACTCTAAATTTATGAAATATGGGAATATCTCCGATTATCAATCATTTGTCCTGTTGCGTCAGCGAGCTAAAGAGGTTGAAAATGATATGTTTACTCAATATATATCTAAGATCGAGGAAGATATTTTAAAAACTCCAAAAGCATTTTGGGCATATGTTAAATCCAAAAAGCAAAGCAATTCGTATCCTTCCTTGTTTAAACACGGACATTCAGCTTCAAGTAATGGCGAGGATATTTGCAACATGTTTGGCGACTACTTTTATTCGAACTTTACTATTAATTCAGACAATAACAACGCGTCTGTTGGTGGCACGCCAAACTCGGATGTTGTTTCTGACATAAATTCTATTGAAATTCAGGAACTAGAAGTGTATAAATTACTAAGAGGTGTGGATCTAACTAAATCTGGGGGACCAGATAATATTCCACCTATTCTAATTCTCAATTGTGCCAAGAGTCTGACTACTCCTATTTCACTACTCTTTAGACGGTCTCTGACTGTAGGTGTTGTACCTTCAATCTGGAAGTCAGTTTTTATTACTCCAATCCATAAAAAGGGACCACGAGACTTAGTAGAAAACTATAGACCTATCTCCAAACTATGTATATTTGCTAAGATTTTTGAGAAAATTATATATAGGCAGCTATACGCTACTCTCAAACTAAGCATTAGTGATAGACAACATGGTTTCTTAAAAGGGCGGTCTACTACTACTAATCTTATTCTCTGCAGCGATTATCTGACGGAATGTATGTCTCAACATTCACAGGTAGACGTGGTATACACGGACTATAGTAAAGCATTTGATCGCTTGGATCATGCTGTACTTCTACGCAAGCTTTTTGCTATAGGTATCAGTGGAAGCCTCTTCAGGTGGTTCTCATCTTATGTGGAAAATCGATGTCAAACTGTCGTTCTCAATGGTTACACATCCAGACCTACATATATCCCTTCAGGAATACCACAAGGATCGTTATTGGGACCCCTTCTATTTAATATCTTTATAAATGATATCTCGTTATGTTTTTATTACTCCAAAGTTCTTCTATTTGCTGACGACGTGAAAATTTTAAATAAAATAGTAACCATTGAGGATGCTATTCATTTGCAACAGGACCTTGAGCGTTTCCAAAACTATTGCTTTAAAAACCACTTAGATCTGAATGTGTCTAAATGCTACATATGTACCTTTACGCGGAAACCTAACCCTATTCATTACGACTATAAATTTGCGAATGTTTCAATAGTGAGGGTCAACACTATAAGAGACTTAGGCGTCACCTTTGACTCAAAGCTGCTGTACGACACACACATTGATAATATAATAAAGAAGGCTTCAAAAGCGCTTGGCTTCATTCTAAGGATATCAGCTGATTTTAAAGACATCAAAACACTAAAAATCCTTTACTGTGCTTTTGTACGCAGTCATCTCGAATATTGTTCGCCTGTGTGGAATCCTAATTATGATATTTATGTTAACCGTATTGAAAATATCCAGAAGAAATTCTTGAGGTGCATCCAATATAGGTCGAAAACTTATTTACCAAACTATTTCAGCCGCTGCAAAAAATTTCACTTTCTCCCTCTATCTGAGCGTAGAAAAATATCTGACATGGTATTTTTGTTTGGATTGGCTAATGGCTCAACTGACTGTCCTGAGCTAATTAGCAAAATTGGACTTCGTGTACCATCAGCGCTGTTAAGAAAGCATCAACTCTTGCATATTCCCTCTGTAAGGTGCACTTATCGACAAAATTGTTACATGATTAGGGCATGCAGAACGTATAACTCGGTATGTCAGAGTGTGGATATTGATTTATTTTCCACCAGTGTTCCTATACTCAAAAAGTTACTATCCAGCTATTGCTTTAACGACCGCTGAAGTAACTGTATAAACTCCTGTGTGCTGTTTTATTTTAACAAAGCTTACCAACTGTCTACCCTTTGTATTACAAAACGTGAGTCCAGACTATGTCTTTTTGTTTCCTTTTTTATTATTATTATTATTTTTGAACAGCGTTAATTGATAATTCGTTCAAAGTTAAACGCACACTAAATGTTGTGTATTTATGTTGTGTTGCATGGTCTTGACTTATGTCCCCAATCTATCTGTGAAAACTTGTAATTGGCCTTCTTTCATTGTTTTCATTGCTATCTGTATCTTAGCTGTAAGTTTTCTTAAAGTAATAAAAAAAAAATAAAAAAAAAAAAAAAAAAAAAAAAAAATAAAAAATCTGTTAAACTTTATATTTAAACCGAAATACGTTACGGTCAGATAGAGAGGTTAGGGTAGGGGATTGTGTCTCGTTTTAATAAATTGCCATACAAGAATTTTCAAATCGTCTAGTAGCATTGCCACGAGGCTAGGGTATCTGATCCAAAAAATATTATAAAGTTATACATTGCTAGATAAACTACTGCGTAAAATATCTTTTTATGAAATAAAGATAAGAAAAGTCAAAAGTATTTTTTTTGAGTAAATTCTTGAAATATAATAGAACTTTTTAGGTTTATGGTTAGTTTTGAAATTTTGATATGACAACTTTAAAACAATGGCAATGACATCGCGTCATTTTCGTTCCGTGATTTTTTGTTGTTATTTTATTTGTGAAGAATGTATAAAATAGTGAAAATGTGTTGCGTATAAAGGATGTGGAAATTAATCATATACTGGCTCTAACAAATCCACTCACAGGTTACAAACTTAACGCACCAATGGTAACGTAAATGTCTACGAGACCGGACGTATCGAAAAATTCCAACTATTTCACTGTTTAACTGTTGTTTTTTATTATTTTGTTTTTTTATTATTTAAGTGAAATCGTATAAACACTAATAAACGAGCTTTGTTATTTATAAGATGCCTTTGTTTTATTATCAATGTATTTTAATAACCAAACTATCAACCTACTTATACTTTAAATAATCATGATTATTCATTTTGCTGAAAATGTTGGTAGTATTTATGTTTAAAGTTAATTATTGAAAAATCTAAGACTGAAAATCCCGGTACACGGGACCGAGTCTACCAATAATATAATTTAAATTTACGTCACAAATGGTGGGTTGAGGGGCCTTTCGGGTGACAATGTTTTCAAATTATGTCAGACTTTAAAAGGACATGTATGTTTTAACGACAATCAAAATTATTAGTTATGTCGACTATAATTATTTATTGATGATTACGAACGACCAGTTGACTTTTTGAGACGACAGTGGACGTCTGGGCGCCATCGCGCACTACACTTCGGTGGTGCCCTCTTTAACGCATTAGACATGGTATAATGCATATTTTTTGGTACATACATAAGAAACTCCCAAACTTGGGCACTTACTAAAGCGCAATCAAGAAACTAGAAACATGCCAGACAGCAATGGAGAGAAGCATGTTGAATATAAAGAAATTGGACAAAATCAACAATAAAACCATTAGGAAACGGACAAAAATAGAAAACGTCACAACTAGAATAAGAAAACACAGAAAAGACAGGTCACATATTAAGAGGCACTGAAAAATGGAACAAAAATATTGTATTTTGGTATCCTAGAAATAGAAAGAGGAAACGAGAAAAACCGGAGAGAGTGGAAAGAATTGGAGGAGGCCTTTGCCAAAGCTGGGCAAACAGACCAAGTTGTCGGTGTCATCGACTCACCAGAGTTGTCAATGTTAAATTAATGCAATAGTTGTCTGGATAAAGGCTTATATTATTATTATAACATACTCCCAGAACAACACAAACACTTGTGCTTATCACATAAATATATTTATCTCATGATCAACAGTTCAACGCTTTTACCAATTTTTATGCGACAGACGGCAAGATGCAATTATAACAACAGTGCCTATGCTTACTGCAAATATTTTTCTTTAGTAGAAAGAAAAATAAACTAATTTCACAAATCCTGTCATATAACATAAAACTGACATGGTCTCTCTTGACGACAAAAATCATGGTCACTCTAACAGAGCGAGATGAGTTGCTCCACCCTAACTATCTCGCTTAGACCGTTTTTCTTCATAAGTGCACATTCCTATTGTATACTAAGTATACTTACTACTTCCATGACGCTGAGCTTCGTCTCTGAATGTTAGGCTTAAAGTATTAGTAAACTAAAAAATAATTCTGTTTGTCAGAGTTTGACTTTGATTTTGAAATGACACACTGTAGGGATGTCGGAAATTCAAAAAATATCGATATATATCGTATCGATATTTTTAAAAAAAAATATCAATATCGATATTTATATTTTCAAAAAATATCGATATATCGATATATCGCCCAACTTAAAACTAAATTATAAAACAGCCAAAAAAAAAAAAAAAAGGTCATTTGTAATCTTTTAACTTAAATTTTTAAAAGATTACGGTTTATTGTTCTGAAAAAAATATCGATTTTGATACCTTTTCGATACTTGGCATTTTATACCGATACATCGATATATCGAAATATTAAATATCGCTCAAAAATATCGATATATTGAAAAAATAATATCGATATATCGATATATCGATATTTTTTCAACATCCCTAACACACTGACAGACATTTTGTCAGACAGCAGACTCATCAGAGATAAAAAAGGGAGTAAAAAAGATGAATTAAAATAATCTAAATGACTTTGTACAGTGGATTATGAATTATATTATATTACATTAAATATCATTAGGTACCTATTACCTATGAGATTCGACCGCTTGTAAAAATTAAAAAATTAAGTAGAGGTTATATTGATTTTGAAAATCGCAAACAAAACATGACTGTGACTCCAGATATGTCGGAGAAAGAGATACTTAACGATTTTAAAGAAAATTACGGTAAGATCCGTAAGCTGTTGGATGAGGACAGTAAAAATGACCCAGAGAACGAGCCGTATATGTCAAAATACAAAGCCAAAGGAATACTCGATGGTATGCGTGACACCATGACGAAATTGCTCAGTAGTGGTACTGGTTTGGATGAAATAAAGCTTCACGCTATGCTAGGAACTATTTTACTAAATATTGGCATTATTGATATGGAAACTGAGGAGCTTACATCCAGTGAAAAGGTCCTAACAGAAGCTGTCGACCTCCTTTCTCCAAATACGTCTAAACCAGAGATAATAATCACACTAATCAATGTTTATAACAATTTGGGTATCCTGTGGTCTAATCGGGATGAGCCAGAGAAGGCTAAAACATATTTGCTTCAAGCAAAAGAGTTGTATGGGGATTTTAAATGTACATTGCAGTTACCGTTACCCATTGAACAAATTGTAAGTCCTGCAGGAGAGAGTCCTTTGGGCGATATCATGTTACTTGAGAAAGCACACACACTGACTCTCTACTATTTAGCCCAAGTGTATGGTTCATTAAAAGAAAACTTAAAATCAGCTGTTTATTGTCATGTTACCTTGCGAAGACAGTTGCAGTACGATGATTATGAACCTATAGACTGGGCACTGAATTCGGCTACATTATCACAATTCTTTGCTGAACAGAATGGGTTCTTTCAGTCAAGGCATCATTTGGCAGCTGCTTCTACAATCTTGGAGCAGTATGAAGAGAAGTTGAGGTCTGCTGAGAGTAATGATGAAGTGTTTCTGGCGAAGATAGAAACATTTAAGCATCGGTCAGCCGATGTAGCCCGTTGTTGGGCTAAATATTGTATATTACTTATGACAGCATCCAAAGCGAGGCTTATGCATGATTCTGAACAAACAACTGAAGCTATAACAGGTATATAATTATACTTTTCAAGTTTGTTGCAATGGGGTAGGCACAGTAGACAGGAACTCCCTTTCCTTAACCCTTTTTCTTGCTAATATTGGTGCTTCCATAGGCTTGCTTAGGGAATGCTTGAATCCCCAATACTCAGACACAAAGAGTGATGTATTTTAATAACAGTATTACTATGCCTTTTCTGTTTCAAATAATTTTCTATTTGTACTATGCTAGAGAGTGAGTAATATCTGATATTATAGAGAGTATTTTCAAGGAGGTACTTGTCAAGAATAGCTGCTGAACCTGATAGTAGTTTTAGGTATTGAAATACTTACATATAGCAACTAGCTATAATTTATTTAAACATTATATAATTATTAACTTACAGATATGTCAAATCTCACCTTAGAAGACAATGAAAACATCTGTGGGGGTGATGTCACCAAGTTAATCTTTCCAGACATTGATGTATCAAAATATGAGAGTAAAATTGGAGACAAATTCCTTCTCACTTTCCAGGATGCTAGAGAAGTCTTCCTGAGCTGTCAGACTTGGCTGAACAAGGCTAAAGAGTATTACAAACTAGATACTTTAGCCTCAGATTATATAGAACTAATACAAGACAGCTCTCAGTCATATAGCTATCTAGCATTCTTCGAAGAGGATGATGAAAGGCGCGCTAAAATGCACAAAAGACGTATTGACATGCTTGAAGACTTATTAAAAGAAATCAACCCAGTATATTACCTCCAGTACTGCCGCCAACTCTGGTTTGAACTAGGTGAAGTCTATTCAGACATATTGAATATTAAATTAGAAAAACTGAACAAGACAGCAGAGAAACCGACACCGCATGCTTTGAAGAAAATTAACAATCTCTGTGAAAAGAGCATTGAAAATTATGATCATTTCTTAAACTCTG
Organism: Acronicta psi; assembly: GCA_946251955.1. Taxonomy (NCBI): domain Eukaryota; kingdom Metazoa; phylum Arthropoda; class Insecta; order Lepidoptera; family Noctuidae; genus Acronicta; species Acronicta psi. The sequence goes on along the minus strand of OX276475.1, from coordinate 12,643,567 downwards.
TCAAAGATAAAGAAGGGGTGATGCCAACTAAATTAAATTACGATTTAATTAGGCCTGTAGTCAGTGCATATGCTTTCATAGGCAGGAATAGCATGAAGAGGATTGCCCTAGAAAAGGCTACACAATTAAGAAATGTGCAAAAGAGTTTTGATTCATATCAAGCGGTGGTAGATATCTGTACGAACAATGAGGAGGCTGCTGCGATGATGCATGAAGAGTTTTCTTTGTGCCAAGAGATGGTAAACATATTGCCTATAAAGATAAAGAGACTTCAGCTTGAGACCGTTCAATAGGAGTCCGTTGTGCGTTATGGTGATCAACACTATAATGTACAAAAGTGCTGTATGGTGTACTCGGAGTGCTTATAATGTGTTGCTTTTGAACTAAGTGCTTTTGACCTGAGGGCCAATATTATTGTGTGTACAGTAATATTATATTTGCATTACATGATAAATGGTTCATGCTTGCTGCCTGCTGGGGTAGGTCAACTGAAATGCGACAGCTAAAAAAAGGCCACTATTTTCTCAGTTTAGTAATTAGTGCTTGTTCTCAGATGTCAGTTAAGAAAATGTTGGTGAGATTGAGTACTAAAAATCCAAAACATAAACTAAATCATACTTTTTTTCAAAGATCTACTTGCAGAAATAAATTATTTTTTAAAATTATCTATTTAAAACTATGATTTAATTTTGTTTATAATTTTTATTGAAAAGTATAAAATACCCATTTTATACTTTTCTAATTCAGGGTATCTCTGAGCCAAGCTAAAAAGACCAGCAAAAAGGATTGTGAAAGACAAACAAACTTTTTTCCCAACGTTAGGGTAGAGTGGGGCCTTACATTGCTTTTGTTAGGTACTGAAAAATCCCTTTAATTTTTTAATACAATATACATTCGCGCCATATCCAGATGGTAGGCAGAAAAGTCACTAAAAGGATAAAATACTCCGTAAAGGTTGAATCATCAAAGAAATACGTAATTTTGTCGCAGATTTTGACATTGCATGTGAGAGAGAAAGATCGCGTAAAGTTTACAATGTATTTATTTTCATGTCCCAGTTAGTAAATTATATTTTCATTGATCAATATATTCCAACTTCAAACTGTGTAAAGGATAAAATGTTAAATTTTATTATTAAAATTGAAAACAATACAAAGTTATTGATTTTTATTAGTATATTTGTCCATAAATACATAATTGATGGAATCAATATCAGATTATCGATTTATCACCTTTTGTTTCACATTTAAAAATAACATTGCTATACTAAGTTGGTACTTATATGCAAAATGTGATATACATGCCTGCCAGATGCGACTTTTTCACTAGTTTTAACAATAGGAACTTTATAAGAGGTTCTCATTATTCGAAACACTGCCTAAGTGCTCACATACCTAATATGGTTATGATTTTATGATTGGTACGATATAGTGGATGGTTTCTTTAATCTTATTCTCTATCTGCATTTTTGACAAATTAAGAATCCACATGTTAGAATGCTGTTCGTTGGGTTAGCACTATTATATTATTATATTTGTGTGGGGGGGGGGGGGACACACAAATATAAGTGCCCATCACCGCCATCTATGTATTAAAAATTCTGCTAAACATTTAATAATATACACTAGAATTCTACAAACCGAAGTAAGGTACCTTGGTTAAAATAGCTATTTATTATTTACCTAACGAATAAAACTGGAATTTGTGGAGAACTGGAAACCTCTAAAAATATTAATTAGATGATCCACGCAACGCCATCTATAAAAATATTGTATGTTAATTTAATTAAAAGGTCCATCACAGATATGTAATAGCATTTTCTGTTTTTAAATTTTGCATATGTCAGTTTTATTTGTTCGCGTACTACCTACCCTACTGTTCAGAAAACCGAGGATCTCCGAGGATGAACTACTTCCACTAAAATATTAGTTAGGTACTCTGTGAGTGTGGTTCCATATTAAGTTATTTTTATTTCATTGGATTAGCAAGACTTCCATTCCACTGGGTGATCGTTAATAATAAGGGAAAACAGTAAGTAATAAAATCAAGAATATGAATTAATTTAACTAAGTGGGTACAAAAGTAAATTGTTTCTGAATTTAATTTTCTTTTCAAAGAATGTCATTAAATGTTTTGTGTAATAAATTATACTATTATATTTATTTACATATTACTTTTGATTATAACTTTAAACTAACCCAGATATCTAGATGATAGGTTCATTAATACATAAATTACCCAAGTTAATGTAGGCAAGCAGAAATGACACTCGAGGATGACCATTAAACTTATCATTTTAAAATAGTAAATTTCTTAAAAAGTGACAGATATCTTTAGTTGGTTCCTAGTCTAGTCCATTCTGATCATTATGTCTAGGCTCGTTTAGGAGCCTCAGTTAATTCCAGCTATAACAACTACCTACTGCAATTTTTCCTTCTTACTCATACTAAAGCTTAGAAGTCGTAAGATTTGGTTTACTACTATCCTTAGAACTAAAATGATTAATAATACAGCGAGTAAGATCACAGCCGCTACATCCAGCAGGTTGTGTTCTATGAACGTGAGGTCTCTGGCGGCAGAATGCAGCGGGTCCTGGTGTCCCCACCGTATGACCCTCTCAACCCAGTAGACTGCGGTGTCCAGGGGATCCGCTATCCTGTCCTGCCAGATCTTGGAGGCGCGTCGAGCGCTTGCCCGCATTCTGAAAAAATAAATGTGGATTGTTAGTTATAAATATATTAATAAAGTTGTCAATGTACCTAGTCGTATTCAGGTAGGTACGTCAGTGGCGTAGCTACCGGAGGGCTAGGCGGGGCAGTGCCCCGGGGCCCCCAAGGACAGGGGGCCCTCAGACCCTAAGACTTACAAACCATAAATTGAACTAGTAAAAATTTGTCCTACATTCGGAATATAAAAAACAGATTCCGGGAACGCGACTTTAATAATAGCAACTTATTTGAAAAAATACAGGGGAATTCGCAACAAGTCTCGAATCTCGAAAGCCCCTTTAGTTGGGGCCCTAGCTAAGTATTTGTTGCAGGGCCTTTGGTTACCTAGCTAGTACTAGCTACGCCACTGACGTTACGTACAATTTTGTATTGATTAATATTTGTATCCACACCCAAAATACGCGCTATGTCGTGAAGTTGCGGAAAACAGCCCGCTTTACCATACCGTACCAAATGTATTCTTAAAATACACGTGTAGACAGAAGACATATTATTATTGATATTTTATGTAGGTACCTATTGTTTCAGAGATATTAGAAATAGAAACACGCAGTAAACTAAAATAACAAACCGTTTATATCACACTTTGGACGCGTGAAAACTGAAGTGATTAGAGATAATAGTTTAGGTAGATATTTAAGTAGGTAGGTAAGTAAGTAGGTAGGTACCTATTCACATTTACATAGACAATGACTGACTGACATACAAAGACTGGATATAAAGCACACAAGCACTAACGATAACGTTACAATAAATAAGAAGGTATTGGTGTCTAAGACGGGATTTTGAGGAATTCCCATGGGGATGGTATACAGTTAAAAGAGTCTACAGTTTTAACATACGTTCATCCATCAGATCCCGCATGCCATGAAGGGTTAATAAGTAACCTATGAGGATTTTATTTTGAGTGAGTATTCAAAATTAAAGTCCCCCGCCGCTCTGAGTTTGTGCTTGTTCAGGCTAATTACTGTTACAGTAAGTACTGTTACTTACTGTTTTTTCACCAATACTAAGAGGGATAAGATCTAAAGAGAGGGAGATTAGAGATCTAGGAAGTTAGAGAGAGATATAGGCTGTAATTTATGAATTCGTGTGAAACCGGGCGAGTCGCTAGTTTAAATAATCAACCTATATACTGTCCCATTGCTGGGCACGGGTCTCCTCTCAGTATGAGAGGGATTAGGCTATAGTCCACCACGCTAGCCTAATGCGGGTTGGCAGACATGGTTGGTTGACATGCCGTTGAGAAAATCTCTCAGTCATGCAGGTTGCCTCACGATGTAAAGCGAGTGATTACGCACATGATTTCGAAAAGTCAGAGGTGCATGCCTTGGATTCGAACTCGAGACGTTTGACTAAATAATGACTAATAGTCAAAGGTCTCGAGTAAGTTGACGTAGGTAATGATTTTTCAAGAAAAGCATCCTCAATTTGGACCGATTTTAATAAGGTAGCAAACAGCCCGGCCGAGAAGATGTTGTTTTAACAAATGCTTTATCTATAATTTTGTTTATACTCTTACGTTATTTTGGGAAGTATTGTTGTTTATGACATAATTATCAAGTAGGTACATTAGGTACAATTATAATTACATTATTAGGCTTAGGTACGTGTCGTGTACCTAAGGGTTTATAGTTAGGTTGGGTTAATTTTAAACACAGTCATAGATATTTATATCTTATGTTGGAGCTTTGCCATTAACGTACACATGGTAACTAAGTAGCTATGCCTACTTAGTTGTATCACGGCTATATATAATTTCTCGGATAGGTAGAGGTTATCGCCGTATCAATAATAGGTACGGGTTGGGGCCCCGACAAGTAAGTAGTAGCCTCCTTTTTGGAAAAACCGCAGTCGGGGAAAAAGGGCTGCTCAACTCATTTTGATACAGGCAGACTATTTACCTATTTTGTGCCACTGGCGAGCTCGTTCTCCTTTAGGTATTGTATGGACACGGTTGTGATTAAGTATAGGGTCTAGAGAGGGCAAGGTGCGGTTTTTAGTCGACACGAGATCGACATACGGATCAATCTTTAAAAAAACTGCGCCTGTAGGTACAAAAGATTCGGGCAGCTCCTGGAAATCTAACTTGCGCGTCGCTCCTTGAGCAAATAATTATAATATCTAGGTAGTTAGGTACAGATAGCCCTACGTTTCAGTATATTGGACTGGGTCTTTTCTGTTCATCATGGTAGTGATCAACTGATCACTCAACCTGTACCTATTCAAAAATTATTAAATGAAACAAAAAACCCGACTGCGTAAAAAGGCCTGCGTAAAACAAGCAAAGAAACAATTTTGTTTACGAACGAACAGCTTGTCCCGCCTGCAATACATTTTCCAACATCACAGAGCTTGTTTTTAGATTTTTAGTTAGGACTTTTTACGCAGTCGGGTTTTTTGTTTCATTTAATAATTGATTTTATTTCCTTCTTTTTAGTTTATAAATCATCATAGAATCACTAGATAGATCCTTAATGATCATTTAAAATGTAAATTGATACAACTAAAGATCATTTTCAAAATCAATTCGCACATTAAAGCGTATAAAACCCGCCATATTGTTTTTTTTTAATTTCATGTACCCAGTGACAGTCGTGCCATCAAGACGAATCTAATGAGGTGTCATTTATCTAAATCGGTTCAGCCGTTGAGTAGTTACGACCGGACATAGAAACGGACATACATACATACATACATACATACATACGCGTCAAACACATAACCCTCCTCCTTCGGCAGTCGGGTAATAATAAGCCGATAGTGTGTAAAAAAGAAAAATCTTGTACCCATTTTTATCTTGTTAAATATATTTATTATAGTAGAATTTCGTGCACTGAGCGAACACTAATAGATCACTAGGGGCTTACATTTTATTTATCTACAAATACTAATCAAATAAGTAGGTAGGTATAGTATTTATTTATTTATTAAGTACTTAAGTGACGAAAGACCTAACTGCGTATACCTAGTTTATCAACTTGGGATGTTTTTTTGGGACGAAACGGTCAGGTTGACACTTTAAATTCAGTTTAATTAACGCTTGGCGACGGGTGAAACTGATAATTATTTAATTATCAGCGTAATAAATAACAGTCCTCTGTCAAAGATTATAATAATATTGAAAACGACTTACTTAATGTTTATCTCTGTTCTCCATACCTACTTACTCGAAATACAAACTGATGTTTTAGGTAAAAATTCATTACGGATACGGATATACGGATTACGGATACCTACGTAAGTTTAGTTTTCTTAGGAAAAAATCTTTTAGAACAAAGTAGGCACTAAGGTAGGTGCATGGTGATATATTGAAGAGTGCACGATCATGAATGACGTCACATACCTACGTCATAATATTGGTAGAGGAAGAGAAATCTAAAATCTTTGCGGTTAATACTTACTTAGTATTAATCAGATTAAACAGAATTGCAATACAATAAAGAACAAAGCGTGACTTCAAATGACGCTATACAGAAAAAACGTTCTTGAAAAAAATAGGTGCGTTTTAATATAGTGTGAATATTTAATACTAGTTTGCCGCCAGCGGCTTCGCCCGCGTGGTCTTATAACTTTTCCCTCCCCTTTTTGCAACATTTTTCATTGCTACTCCGCTCCTGTTAGTCGTAGCGTGATGACATAGGTATAGCAAGCCTTCCCCGAAAAATGGCCTATCTAACATTGAAAGAATTTTTTAAATCGGTTTTCTTTATTGACTTTATTATTTTATTTATGTCAAACGAGCTGTGGGCTAAACACATTACCGAATGGGTCCCACAACATGGTAGACGACAGCGCGGGAGGCCCAGGCGAAGATGGCGGGATGAGCTTGATTCCTTCTGGAAGGATTGGTCCCAAATAGCCTTAAACCGTGAGGAATGGAATGAGGGTAGGGAGGCCTTTGGCCTGCAGTGGGACGATAATGGCTGAATAATAATAATAATAATAATTATTGACTATTTTTTTTGTGATTCCAAGAACTTATTGATTCACCCTAGATTCAAAGACAACTCTCAGCGTAAAGTAACGCTTCCGTATGTCAAATTTGTATTACGATTTGACATACAGAAGCGTACCTAAGTTTACGCTTAGCGTCGTCTCTGAATATAAGCCTAAGTGCTACTTATACCTACTGTCATATATTTTAACTAGCTTTTGCCCGCGGCTTCGCTTACGTGGATGTAGAAACAAAATTAGGATTAGAAATTGAACCCATTCATAAAAAACTTGTATTTTGAAGTAGTGTTTTAGAGGTTTGTAAAAAGGGCCTCGTGACTAAGTTATAACGGCGCTAAGCTCAATGAATATTGTGGGTTCGATTCCGGTCGACAATTAGTCTCGGTACTGAGGTACTTTATGAGGTACTGAGGTGATGCTGTTTGTGAAAATATGTCCAAAAGAAAACGGAAGCTTCAGTTAGTCGTAACAAGAATTCTAAAAATCACATTTTTGGGTTCGCGATCGTTTATATACTCTAACCCAATTGTTTTTTTTTAAATATCTTCAATGTACAGAAATGACTTTTTTACAATTTTATAATAGTATAGATATTAATATCTTTGATACTTAATAGGATAACAATACGCTTGTCGGAAACAAGATAGTCATTAAAATGTTTGATTTGCCAGACACTGATAATAAAGTAGACAATGATAAAATGAGTGGTTCAATGAGACTTGAGTAGTTCAATATAGGTATTAATAATAGTGATTAAATCAATAATACATTTTATCTATCTACCTTTTTAACCCCGACGCAAAAACGACGGGGTGTGTGTGTCTGTCTGTGGCATCGTAGCTCCTGAACGGATGAACCGATTTTGATTTTGTTTTTTTTATTTGAAAGGTGAATTAGTCGGGAGTGTTCTTAGCTATGTTTGATGAAAATCGGTCCAAGATGGCCGCTGCCACAAAATAACTAATTACATATTTTTTCACAACTCACTCAATATGGGTATCAAATGAAAGGGCTTTACTAGGAGAATACTATACACTATGATAAATTTCAAATCCAAGATGGCCGCCACCACAAAATGGTAATTAGCTGTCGGGGGTTAACCGGGGTAACCGGTTAAAAGGGTTAACCTAACCTATTAAAAATTTAGAAATTTTTAATTTAGGTTAGGTTAGTTAGAATGTGCGGTTAGTCCTCATGAAACGCCTGCCACTTTTCTTTATGCGGATAATCCTTATGGATACTTGTCACCTCGGGATGCGGCAGGGTATATCGGCCTCCTACCGACTAAAAACCCCACTTTATGTGATGGCCATGGAACCCAAAACAATCACGACGACCATAATAAATAATAATAATAATAAATATCTTGGGACATTTTTACACAGCACCAACTAGTCCCAAACTAAGTAGAGCTTGTACTATGGGTACTAGACAATGGATACAATACTTATATACTTTTTTTTTGTAAATACATACTTATAATATATAAGAAACACAAACACAAACACCTAAGTTTATCACATAAATATTTGTGTCTTGTGGGATTCGAACCCACGACCTCGTGATCAGCAGTCCGGTACTCGAACCACTAGACCACAGAAGCCATAATGGGCTGTGATCATTTGCCTGGCGCTCCTGCCCTCTTCTGCCCTACAGGCCATGGCAATCGTGACATTCACCATTTTTTTTTGATGCGGAATATCCTCATGGATCCCCGCCACCTGGGAAGGCGGATATGTCAGACTCTTGCGATTAAAAACCGCCCTTGCCATCACTTGTCCTTCGCGTCCATGGGATCAGGAACATTCAGCACCACCATGACGGGCTGTGGTCCAATACAACCACCGGCCTCCCTCCAGGGCTATGTCCATCCTTGCCTTGAAAGTAGATACCTAGTCACCTACATAAAGACAGCTCAGTTATATTTAGGTATACTTACTCAGGACTTAACACGCTCTGTAGTCCTTCAAGCAAAGTCTTCTCAGTCATGTCAGCATAAGAGATGGTCTTGCCAAGACCGATCTTAGTTGCTGCTGCGCCATTCAGGGGCTGGTCTCCGTAGAAAGGCACGATGAGCATTGGTTTCCCCGCGGATACCGCCTCCGTCATGCCGAGAAGACCACCGTGGCCTATGAACGCGATTACTTTCTTGTGCTCTGTGGAAATTAAAAAAGAATTGATTGAGATACCATTTGAATGGGTTGCTGAAATTGCCGCAGATGCCCAGTGAATGGTGTGTGATTATGATAATGATGAGTGACCTTTCTTAGCACATCGAGCATAATTATAACTAAAATTGCCGAGATTTTAGTTATAATTATCCATGATGTGCTGATGTGATGACTTTGGTTCTTCTACGTATCTCCTCGTTTCTGATTTGGTTGCGTAGAGATATACCAAGCACAATGCTTGGTGCTTGCAACCAAATCAGAAATGAAGGGTAGGTTAACCTTGCATATTGTTGGTCACCTTAGTTATGGTTATCTAGACTATTATTATTATAAAGAGGAAGGATTCGATTGTTTGTTTGTTTGAAATAGGCTCCGAAACTACTGGACCGATTTGAAATTGAATAGGCTCCTTAACCATTAGAAAGCTACATCTTTACCGAGTAACATAGGCTATAATTTATTAGGAATACCCAGACCAAGCTGGCGGAAAGCTACAGTATCTTATAAAGCAACGATTCGAGTCTCTTTCTTCGATGAACTATTAAAAGTCATGATAACGCGTAAATCCAATGTCTGATTATTCGTTACAGACAGATATAATCGTGTAATCATAAGATCATATCTAACTACTAACCACAGACGCGTGATGATAAGTATAATTCTAACTTTAATTCATAATAATCAGCTTTATTGCTTCCTTCTTCGAATGAGTGTTTCTAAGAAGAAATAACTACGTAAGAGGGAAAAGTATCATACGAAGTATTACGAAGTTATAGAAGTTGTTAAAGCAAATGCTTCATTTCATTAGTTTAGTGGTTATAACTATAAGCCCGATTGAAGACTGAGGATTTTTAAATGACCTGGTTGGTGTACTTTCCCACGATAAGAATGCAACCTATGCGAAAATGTGCATTAATTGGATGCAGGTATGACTATTATTGCCATCCTTTTCGTTTCCCTACAATTTTTGCAAATTAGAGCAGGAAAAATATAGTTTTACGAATTTCCATGATAAAAAAAAATCGCCAAATTTTTTGTACACTTGGTGTACAAACGACGCTTACTGGGTTAAAGTTCAAAAACATTTATTTGGCTCGGTTTTGCACTTGTTACCTGTTACATTGGACCTAAGAACATATCAGAGATTTCTAAGCTATGATATAAAACTGTACACCTATCTTCTAGGTACTTGAATTCAAATACACCTCAGCGATCACAACTTTATAGTCTAATCGTAATGATAAGCAAATACAGACAAACTGCTAACCTCCTTTTTAAAGCTGATAAAAATATATGTTTGTATTTATCGTGATTATATCCAAATGCGGCTGAACCGGGTCGATTTAGATTAACTAAAAAAAAGGAAGTGATTTTTGTAATTTTTTCCTTAGTATTGGATCTAATCTAAATCTAAAGTCCGAAGATATAAATATCACTGTTTGCAAGTCAGTTTTAATTTTCTGCGTCTGTGTGCGTGTGCATGACAATTGTGTAATGATTAATCACACTAGAGATTCGCACTGTCACGACCATCACTAACGAAACGCCGTCGGCTATCCCGATCTAGTCCATTGCAATAATAGAACTCGATGCGTCCTTAATTGCCAATGACGTTACTGCCATTCATAGGTAATTGTTACCAAGGAATGTCCTGTAGTCATGCCAACTACTTAGTGGTCTCTTATTATCTCCAGGAACAGAATAGAGAGAAAGAGAACAGATCGACGAACGAATAGAAACAAAATGTATGGAAATGACATAAGCTTTCGACAAATCGGGCTATCTGTCGGCTGTCACTAATATGATCCGAAGTATAGATTGCAACTTGGCTAGGCCCGAGGGCCAGAGTGAGCCATTCATATGATTAATCAAAAGCGGCTTTTATTAAGGTCTTTAAAGTGTCAGTAAGTCTTCTCAAGGGATGGACAGGACTCGTTTGCTCAGAATAGTTAATCGCCCATCGAATCTATAGCAGGCCTACCTATTATAATGGTCCTCTACCTATTATAATATGGGGTATAGCCAAGAAGGCGAAGAAGGCGAACGAAGGTCAAAGATGGGCATTGCACTTTGCAAGATGGGACGATCTTAAGTGGACCAAAGCCAAATGGTCAGATGAAACTATGAGGGCAGTGAGGAATCAGTGAGTGCGACTTGCACAGGATCGGCAACAGTGGCGTAATAGAGAAGAGGCCTTTACTCAGTACCGGGTGTTACCAACTGAATAGACAGATAGTTTAATTGTAATCAAATCAATCTGTGCTTCTACTTACGAAGCAACTCGTACTGCGGGAGCCACCTCACTTTCAGGATGTTTCCTTGCAGCGTGCCCTCTTCGTCACTGTCCTCGTACTTCCAGATGACCCTCTGCTTCAGCTTGGACAGGGTGCTCATGATGATCTGCTCCTTGTACTTGGGTATCGTGGCGGTCTTGATCAGGGACCCCCAGCTGAACAACACCACCCCATGCTCAGACTCGTTCAAAAACTGCTCGATGTACTGGAACAAAGAGTTTTGTTTTATGGTTCGTTGTTTATTATATTCATAATTTGAAAAAAAAAATTGAATGACGAAAGTGTGGACGAAATAAAAGAATTACTTATGTAACAATCGAATAAATGGCGTTCTGTGTCTGCCTACTCGGTACCCCTTTGATAGGCGTCTTTGTATGTATTTAGACTATGCTCATTAGCAATTTATCGGAACTGTAATTTTGTTCAATTGATTGTTCATGGATGGTCAAATCATTTGACCCCAACAAGACATTACATCAGTGTTGTAGCTAAAATTGATCGATTAGATCGCGTCGTTGCGTTGATCGGTTGTTCCAAACTAGTGTTGCGATCATTGAACCGTCGACATTGATAAGATAACAAATTTAATCGTTTTTATCTGTCAAAGAATTTATTGACAATGACAGCTTGTAAATGTCATAATGATAATTGTGCCGATTTTTTTTTGTAAGTCATTGAGATATAAGTAGGACGTCGTCGATGTTTTTTAATTGAATGTTGGCATTATTTGCCTGCGCATTACGAATGAGTTCATGGGTCAGTGTTTCATTTACAATAGGAATTCATTCGCTCCATAAATATAAATATGTGATGAGTAGGTAAATTTTAACTGCTTACGTTCACTTTTTACAATTCTTAGAAGCATTTTGAAGGTACTTATTTAGAAATTAGATTATGAATAACTTTGAGATTTTAACTGGTAATAAATCTAGTCTAGATTTTAATGGCAGTTAAAACCGATTTCCCTAGATGTGACTGATGATGATGTGACTATGACTTTGTGCCAAGAGTTATTATGAGTTACCACGTATGTGACGTAGGGAGGCGAAGTTGGGCATAAATTGCCCGACTCAGGCTCCACCAGATTAAAATTTTAGGATAGGTAGCTATTTATTTAGTTCCATAAATAAACTTTTTTAGGCTCCTCCTGCACTAAGCATCCGTAATTATGACGGTGTATGGAAGCCCGCGTACTAAGCAGCCATACGCCGTCTTTATATTTGTGTGGCTGAACAAGATTGGTTCCTGCAACTATGTTGCCTAATGCGCGGAGGGCCTTAAGGCCCCAGTCTAGCAAAATTTGGCAGTTGTCAAATTATTGGCTCATTTTCGCAACGTTTTTTTAAGGAAAGGACGGATATAGTGTCGTATATTTTTATTGCGATAGAATATATGTTATATTAGCTTTATCTACGTATTTTTTTCACGTTCCTCTGGTTAGTTTATGTTATATAAATCAGGCGTCAAAGATGGCGCTCTCGCGCCCAACGCCATTTAGAGTCATGTTTGTGCACGTTAATCGGGGTAATCAAGAATTAATTCAAAAATCTACTCAGCGCAAAATTAGCTTAAGATAGTCGTCTTCAAAATGCGCTGAGTAGATTTTTAATTATACCTTTAGTTTTCTTAATCCGAGTGTCATAACATCGTCAAATTTTCCTGTTTTTGGTCCCAAAACAAACGGCTTTTTTCATAATAAAAACTAAAAATATTGATGAAGTTATTTGATCAGTTTAAAGTACGTGTATTAAATGACACAACCAATTTAAAAAAAATGTGTACCTGCTTCACAAAAAAATTTTATAGTGTTTTCAACAGGCACGGTTTATAAACAAAAATCTCAAGTCAATTTCTTCAGAGGCGGCCAGTCGGTCGTAGCGGTTGGACGTGGATTCTATGTCAAATTCAAATTTGTACCTCTCGCTCTAAATTTTGCTCTCTCTCTAACCTTGCTGGCGTACTCTTGGGCATTGAAACTTGCTCTACTTCATTATTTTTATGTCAATTTATCAGAAATTATTTCAGACGCGCGTTTCCCGATCACGCGCGTTTTTATTCCACAAGCAGTTTAATCGATCGATTATTTTAAAAAATGCGGTGTGTTTAGGCATTTATTGGACACTTAAACGCTTGGATGTCCGTCTAACTTTATGGTACCGATTCTTCTGTCCCTAGTTAACACCTGGGTACAGAAACAACTCGACGCCATTTTTTACATTAGTAACAGACATAGACTGTTTTGTTAGCAGTAAAGTGCGATAGTAAAAAGTCTGTTACTATGGTTCATTAACTTGTTACCACTAGGTAACAAGTTTGTTACTATGGTCCGTTAACTTTTTATCATTAGGAAACAAGTTCGTTACTATAGTCCTTTAACTTATTACCACTAGGTAACAAGTTTGTCCGACACCCTTAAATTTACCTATGACCCTCCCCGGTTTGAATCACACAAATTGAATAATTACTATCCTAATATAATTATAATTATCAGCCAAAAGAAGTCCACTGTGCATGTGGAACAAAGGCCTCACCCATAGACTTCCACAACGACTGGTTATATGCCGCCTGCCTCCAACGACTCCCAGCGACCTTCATCATCATTGAAAACCCACTCCTGTGTTCTCAATGATGATGAAGTCTTGTGTTCGGTTTCCGTACTTAGTCCTGCAGTGGACCATTGTCCCAGCTACCTTTATCGGGTCATTAGACCATAGTTAGAAAGTGAGAAAGACGTAGTTTGAAAGTGAGTGTAAAAAGTACTGAAAAGTTGTGCAGTGACCGCTTATCTACGATATATGGACATATTATGATGCGTAAAAGTAGAGATCCTAGTTACAAAACAGGTTTTGAACATAAATGTGGATGGATATAGTAGAAGAAGAAGACCAAAGAAAAGATGAATAGACAGTGTGAGAATGACGACGATGTACATAAGAAAAAAACAATGCGCCGACCCCAAGTGAAGGTGAGGTGGTGCCTATAGGTGTACATACACGAGCTAGATGGACATATGATATACTGGCTGGATGAAAACGATTGCAGGGCAGATCACCCCCCGATTGTCGGTTAATATGGCAGTGGCGTAATAGAGAAGAGGCCCTGACTCAGCAGTGGGTTTTACCGGCTGAATAGATAGATAGATAGATGAGTATATTTATAGATAACCGTTGCACGCGGTTTTTCATTTACCCCACTTCATGTGCCCAGAAACATTTCTAATCCCAACTAGGACATGACCTATAGCTTTAGAACGTCTGAATAGATTTACATGAAATATGGCTAACAAAAATCCCATTTAATTTAAAAGAAATTTGTAACAGAATTACAAGACTAATCTGTGGAGGGATTTACAAATACAATAAGAGCTGGATTGAGCCGTGGGTTAGTCATTTTGTTGCTGAGCTATAAGCTCAACGGTTCAAACCCGTGTGATCTGGTTCATCTAGCTTATTGAAAGCTGAGTTTACACACCTCTGATGATAGCCAGACGGCTATAGCAGTCGTGGAAGTGTATTCTATGTAAAATTCTTACTTCTCGCTCTGAATTTTGCTCTTCCTCTAACCAGTTTAGATCAAGAAATAAAACACAAAGGTCTACTCCAAAGCAAACCATCTCCTGGAACTTGATCTTATAGTGAATCAACCTCCTTCTTTTTCATGTCTGTTAAAACGAAATTAAAACCTCGACTAATATCTATTGTTCCATAAATCACTGTTCAAAAAATATCTAACGACAGATTTTTTTTTTTCAGATTTTCAGGGTATAATCCCACAGGCTACAGCAGTGTTGTTCATTATAATTAAATAGAAATATATTTTTGTATTTTTTTAAGCATTTTCCATACTAAGATTACAAGTTATTTTTAATGAAGAAATAAATCGGCTGGCGGGCAGGATTCGAACCTGCGTCTTCTGGTTCGGTACACCACGGTACACTACGGTTGGTTGGGGCTCGCGGTAGCTTAGTGGTCAAAGCGTCTGATGTACCGAACCAGAAGACGCAGGTTCGAATCCTGCCCGCCAGCCGATTTTTTCCTTCATTAAAAATAAATACAAATATTTTATTTTGTAAAGTAGAGCAACTTTCATTTCGTGGCACTGCTCTACACTTTGTAATTTACGTATCACAGGATGATACAGAGGGTGCCTCGCGGGGTTCGTGCCCGCGAACTGTCAATATACTGAATTCGTTTGTTATGCACAGCTAGACTAGGGCCTTAAACATACACAAATATAATTATCTATATTATGTAAACATTGTAAGACCAATGACCATTTAATCTGTTTATAATTTGTAAGTAATGCTTTTACCTTCTTATAAGAACTAAACCGACTACTAACAAATATATAGTATATACGATACTCTAAGAACAACAAATATATACAGATAACGATATTGATATATTTGCTTTGCAATAGATTGTTAGTTGTTTACTGCTCAGTCCAGAAAATTCTCCTATCATCTTCCTAGACTTTTTCCAACCATGTTGAGGTCCGCTTTCAGTCTAACCAGATGCAGTTGAATATCAGTATTTTATAGTTTACTGTGACGTTGGGTCTAGATCAAATATGGAGTTCGGAAACTAGCGGTCAATTTCAAATGCCTTGAAATTTAAACATTACGCTCCATAGCTCTCTGACATCTATAAAATAAATAAATAAAAATAAACATCCTGGGACATTTTACACAACAAAATTGCTACAACAAAAGAGCTTGTACTATGGGTACTAGACAATGGATATAATTTGTGTCAAACTTCTCTACTTATATACTTTTTTTTTCTAAATACATACTTATAATACATAGGAAACACCCAGACAAACACAAACATTTATATTTAACACATAAATATTAGTGTCCCGTGGGAATCGAACCCACGACCTCGTGATCAGCAGTCCGGTACTCGAACCACTAGACCACAGACGTCGTCAATACTATTATCTGACTGTTTATTTCCTTTTTTATGCCTAAACCGCTGAAACCATTCCGATAAAATTTTGCAAGGAGATGTCGTCAGCTGCCCAAGATTTCTAGCGACTTGATAAAAATCTGTTTTGTTTTTGTTTATTTTATCTTTTTTGTGAAAGATTGAAGCTTAGCGAAATTTCTTACGAATCTTACGATATTGTATCTGTCTATCTATCGGATAGAGTTATCACTTAAGCAGCGATAGTTGAACACTGACTGATATTGCAATTGAGATGTGGGTCAGGGGTGTCGCGAATATAAATAGTGCCAATCATAGTACCACACTATATCGTGTGACGGAAGTGGAACATTAGCGTTTCGATTTGGACCTATATGCCCCGGACTTTTTAGTCTGATTGAGTTTTGGGTTACATCTACCGTTCCTTCCATCGCTCATCTGTTGCTTTTTGAAGATAGGACCAACACACATGCTTTTAATAAAATTAGACCTATGAGAAAAAATAACCAGATTGCGGACGTTCTCATAAAAGGCAAGGTTAAGAGCCCCTAAACCGACGAGCATGCATGGAGAGGTTAATAAACATAGACGAAGCGAAAGTGGTGTGCCAGGATCGTAGCAAGTGGAAATCTATAGTCCCTGCCTACCCCTATGGGAAACAGGCGTGAAGCTATGTATGTAGAAAAAATAAATGATGCTAAAAACTGTCTATATTTTTTTTTATATGTACTGCTATTTTTTGAGATACACCTTTTTCTTACATACATAGCTTCACGCCTGTTTCCCATAGGGGTAGGCAGAGATTTCGTACTTATCGTACTTATTTGCTTTGGAAAAGTAATTGAGAATGAAGTAGGTTTACTTGATGTCACAGTTAGTAAGCGTTGAACGACCTCTGGGCTCAATGATCTGTGACCTTCAGGCTGTGTGATTGGGGCAGTCGGTCAGAGCACGATCAGGGTCAGCTTCAACGTAGCTGGCAGTTTGATTTCTAGAAGTCTAGATAGTGTTTTGTCGCTGTTGATGTACCCACATATAATGGGTACGCTAGCTGATGTGATAGTGTATACTAGGTAACGAGGAACCCTCTGCACAATAAAGAGAATGATATAGATTTTAATAATGCCATAATAAAGTCGAACATGTGTTGTGTTGATACGGCAAGTGTTGTGCCAGTGGAAATCTATAGTCTCTGCGTACCCCAATGGGAGACAGGCGTCAAACTGTGTATATAGAAATGTGTATATAGGTAGGTTGTTGAGTTGTTTCTTCTTAACAGCGAATTTGATTTGTAGAATATGTTTCAGTAAACCGTTGCAAGAATTAGAAATACCTTACCACCAAACAGTAAAAATCTCGTTGCTTTAGTCTCGATATTGCAGAATTCTTGGTAGAATTCGGCTGCTGAGTTCATCTGGGTTGATAGATACTACTAGGTATTACAAAATATTCTGCCGCTAAGCAATAATTTGCTAACGTCATTTTGGTCCATTTTGAGTGGTGTAAGTTATAGCCAGTGAAATTATTGAGCAAATGAACTTTATAATCGCGTTTTTAGCAATACACAGCGCGCTCAAAAATGACAATATCTGTAATAACCGATCATTTTCTACATGAATGATCTAGGTCATTTTATTTTTGAGCTTGAGTGAAACCTTGTCACGACATTTGTGCGTCGATGTCCCTTCCACCTTGTATATTATTTCATTTATCGCCCGTAATACAGTACCTACACATCTTTATGTGTTCCGGCTTTGTGCGTAAGAGCCTTTTCTCTCGATTGCTTTGCTACCGGTAGGGGTGTTTAAGGATCGGCAACGCATCAGCAAAGGCCTCTGGTCTTTCCATGGGTGGTGATGACTACGGTGATGTGATGGCGATGGTTCGTCTGCTCTTTGGCCAACACAACCCTTTAAAACAAACTTTATATACTTTAAAAGTTCTTAACAAAAAGGATTTCCAACTTTTTGTATTCGATCTGCACCCATCATAATACGTGACAACTGACACACTGAGTGGGTACTACAACTACCTGTTTTAAAATACTTGCTTCATAAAAGAAATCTTGTAATACGAAAGTAACTAGTATTTTAAATACTATCTAGTTTCCTGCCTGTGCTAACCGACTGGACTTATAGAAAGCGGAACTAAATTGCGCAATAACCGATTACCTGGGACATAAATGAAACGGCTGTCAATCTTGTAATTCGGTAGCTAAGATTTCATCGATTTGTTACTTAATTCGTTTATTTTTAATTTGTTACTCCTCTATTTAAATGTTTATAATGTTATTGTTGTTACTAGGTACTGTAAATTTCGTAATCGTATTTATTTTTGCTGGCAGAAATCTAGCCACATAGAACATCTAGCATAGATTCTATTGAATTAGGTACCTATATTATGTACTGCCTATAAGACTGTGTGCGCGGAACAAGTGTATATATTTACCAACAGACGCGAAATGCGAATACAAGCTCTAGCTTAGTTTGGGGAACAGATCAGTACGATGTTGCAATACATAAAAACATTGATAGGGGTGCAATGTGTAAAATAATGCGTTACGCGGTGTGCATAGGCCTTTAGGTGTCCTCCCAAAGACAAACATTTTTATCGTCCTGTTTGGACCTATCAGTAACCGCAGTCCGTCATGTCTGTACGATAACAGTGACCCCAGTCCCCAGCTGATTACGTTCTGCGTATTTATTCTGTGTCCCTGTCACCGGACTCAATTTCAAATACATGGTATCAAAATGCTAAAGAAATCCTCAGTGTTGCTTGTTATAAAAATACAATGAAATACGTTGGAGTTCAGACTTAGACTACTTTGCGTAAATGCGACACTATTTAGTTAATATTGTGATTGTGGTGGAAGTGGGGATTTTGTTTAGAAAATGCTTATCTTGGTGGGGACCTAGTTGCGATTCCCAGGCCGATATATATTTTTTATAATTGACTTTCACAGTAGCAGCTCTGGTTAAAGGCAATGGGTTTATTCCTTTTTGTATTAGGTATGCTGGTACACGTCATATATACTTTTCCTAATCCTACAAGGATACAAGATGTTCTATTAATAGTCTTCTAAATTATATTTATTTCTGTAAATAAATTGCTCTTATAAAGACACTTTTACAAGGCCAATGTCACCATTTCTTTAAACTAAATGGCGCCGGGTTTTCCTAAGTAAAAACTCTAACTTAGCACGACTCTTGTCCATCCAATGGTTGTCTCTTGTCTGTAAAAAATTGCATTTATTTCCGCCAATTGTACTCCTGTAACATCTTTTATGTCACTTTTATATTTTTTTGCCTTTGATCTACACTAATATTATAAAGAGGAAAGATTTGTATTTTTGTATGTAACAAATAAACTCAAAAAGTACTGGACCGATTTGAAAAATTCTTTGCATGTTAGATAGCCCATTTATCGGGGAAGGCTATAGGCTATATATCATCACGCTACGACTAATAGGAGCAGAGTAGTAATGAAAAATGTTGCAAAAACGGGGGAATAAATTATAAGACCACGCGGGCGAAGCCGCTGGCGGGAAGCTATATATCATCACGCTACGACTAATAGGAGCAGAGTAGTAATGAAAAATGTTGCAAAAACGGTGGAATAAATTATAAGACCACGCGGGCGAAGCCGCTGGCGGGAAGCTAGTGTACAATAAAGTATATTTTATCTATCTAAAAACAAATCCCTTAATTCAATCCCTATAAACAAACTCAGAGTTACATGATCACACTCACAACACAAGACTCTTGTGTCAGTTTATATCGGTTGTATTGTATCCCAGTAGCATTATGACACGCCGCAATTGCTAGTATTGCTACATCATGTCTTAGTATCAGCAGACTAAGGATGTACAATGTAGTAAGTTGCTGATATTTGAAACGGTTGTTAGTACACACATATCATTTTACACGTGTTTACAAAGCCCGCCACTCACTTTTGTTACTGTCACATGCGCAATGTACCCGTCGCATCACTACAATTGACGTTAATGACACATAATACTTCCACATTATCCGCTATTCATTTGTCTACATGAGTACTGAACACGGCTTCACTAAATGATAGTTATATTATTTATAACTACCTACTTCTAGAATGTACCGGTATGACTGTATGTCTCCCTGCAAGATTGACATACCATCACGTCTGTATTCTAATATAATATGTATAATATAATATTTGAACAACTTTTCTAAACACATTCGAAGAAGATCTAAGCGTAGGCGGTCGTACGCTTGAAACTTGAATAATAATATTAATAAATATCTTGGGACATTTTTACACAGCACCATCTAGTCTCAAACTAAGCAGAGCTTGTACTATGGGTACTAGTCACTAGACAATGGATATAATACTTATATACTTTTTTTTTGTAAATATATACTTATAATATATAAGAAACACCCAGACAAACACAAACACCTAAGTTCATCACATAAATAAAATAAATAAATATCTTGGGACATTTTTACACAGCACCATCTAGTCCCAAACTAAGCAGAGATTGTAAATACTATGGGTACTAGACAATTATTGATATAATACTTATATGCTTTTTTTTTGTAAATACATACTTATAATATATAAGAAACACCCAGACAAACACAAACACCTAAGTTCATCACATAAATGTTTGTGTCTTGTGGGAATCGAACCCACGACCTCGTGATCAGCAGTCCGGTACTCGAACCATTAGACCACAGACGTTGTTTGTTTAAAATTTAGCAAGTGCAATTTTCAATGAAAATAGGTATGTGATATATTATTTATATACCTAACTCAGTAACTCTGGCTTAGCCAGCAAAGATCAATACACGCTAGAGATGATAATGAAGCCTTAGAAACCTGATAGAAATGAGTACATTCATAACATGCACTGCAACGGCTTCTTAGCTACTTCTGTACAGAATATCGCTTGTGCAATAATAAAACAGCATAACACACCATCACGCCTGTATTCCCCAAGGGGTAAGGCAGAGGTGTAGGTACTAATGTTCACCCGCAGTAGTCCGGAATGATTTTAAGTCCTATATAATAGGGTCGGATATCCAAAAGAAAAACATACTAAAAATCTTGTGTAAAACCCCAGACTCCGGCTTACTACTGAGAATTTTATAGAAAAGCTGTAAGTATTACACTTTGCTCGACCTATGCCTCGACCATGAGTTTTTCTCACTAGACTAGCTAGCGACGCCGTAAAATATTTGTATGAAACACCCTCGCAGCGCCTCTAGAGGTAACGTAAGGAACTAAAATCTGCTATGAGATTACAGCGTTTCAATGCAACGTTAGGTATCGATTTTTAAGTATTACGGTGCAATTTAATGAATAATATGGTGCAATAAAATTGAAATTAAAAAAAATATCTAAGTATTTATATTTATTCAGAAAACCAACAGCCTTGCAATAAATTTTTTATTTTATTTTATACATTTTTATATTTAAAA
Source organism: Acronicta psi (assembly GCA_946251955.1). Taxonomy (NCBI): domain Eukaryota; kingdom Metazoa; phylum Arthropoda; class Insecta; order Lepidoptera; family Noctuidae; genus Acronicta; species Acronicta psi. The sequence goes on along the minus strand of OX276475.1, from coordinate 12,622,026 downwards.
AAATATCTTTTCTTATGATTTTGTAAAATTTTAAATTTTTTGTAATATGATCATAGTCCATAATTTCACCGTAACCATAATTCATAAAAATCATAACTTCGAAATTGCAAGACCTAGGACAATAAACTTTAGTATTTTTCTTGGATAATAGTTCCCTCTAGCTATAGTACTGTATATAAAAACGTCAGTTTCAACGTATTTGCATAATTATGTTATTCTGCAGTCGCATCAAGTTTAAAAGCCCCTTCAACAAGAGACATTAATTTATTATTAGCATGATTAGATAAAGCTATGGGGTTGACATTTAGGCTTAAACGTAAAAACATTCGGAATCTCATGGATCGGCTAAAATACATAGCATACTATAAAATAAAACAAAAGACGAACTGCATGTATTGTAAAGCATAGCTAAATTATTACTCTTTAGCTAGGTACCTACCTATACCTATACTTATCGTATTAAAAAACATTGTCTTTGATAACAACAGCCTTAACCTTAACCTTCCACTGGCGGAGAGTAAGTAGATATCAATCTTACTGAGTTTGACTCGACGTAGATAAAAGAATATTTTCTAAGGTGTTATGTCACGTCTAATTAAAAATGCCCTTCACAATGTCAACCGTAACATAAATACTTATTACTTCCATACGTGATATATGGAACTAATTGTTTCATGCAAATTCTCATTCACGCAAGTATTTTCATGGTCGTCAGAATTTTCTTACAATTGTATCTTGGCGCTCTCGTTTGACGCACATTCGTTACGCAAGACGAATCGGAAAACGTGTGTAGCCGATCACGCGAGAAAATTGCTATACTCACATGCGGTATAGCTTTCCTGCTGTGATCCAAATGCATCCCTCCAACTTCCACAACACCCGGCAATAGAGGACGAACACCATTCAGACTGTGGAACGTATTCACCAACATCATGCTCATATTCTTCGCAAGATCCTGTAGATCGGGGATCCTAATGCCGAAACGCTTCTCAATAATTGCCTTTTCTTTCAACTGTATCGCGTATCGGTACCACATCTTAAAATACACGTTCAACAAGGTATTCTCTAATCTTTCAGGAAATGTCATTTTGGATAAATATGGTGTGGTCACTAGAGGCACATAGGAAGGGTTGTCTGTGACCCCGATTCGGTCCGAGGACCATTGCATTAAGGAACTTGATAACAATGACACGAAGGGCGCTTTCAGTCCGTACACGTGCGCTAGACCGAGCATACAGTCACTGTTGAAATTCTCCACTATGACGAGATCGTAACTTTTCTTTAAAGCATCTGCTAAAGGCGGGAAGTCCACTATTTTGGAGCATACACCCACGGCTAGATCAGCTAGCGGCTGCATATCGAAGATCTGCTTCAGTACTTCCTCAATGCCCAATGTATGGAGAATCTTGTTTCGGTTGTCGAAGTACGATAAGTCAATAGTTTCTACTCCCAGTGCAGCGATGCCTTCGAGGCTCACGATAGTGTAATTAGCCGGTGGACTTTTGATGGGAAAGAAGGATACTACGGTGACATGGTGACCCCTTTCGGCTAGTGTTCTGAGTAGCGGATCGAAAACCATTTGATGGCTTTTCCCGGTGTGTGGGAAAAGGCCGAGTATGCGCGCGGATTGTACATCGTGGACGGTGAATATCGCGAGTAGGACGGCGAGAGTCCGCATCGTGGGAGTGCATGCGGCGCCGCGGTCGGGACAGTACTGTGTGTACGGACGCGACTGCCCGCAGTGGACGTGTTATTTTCAGAGCATGTGCTTTCTGTTTGCATTACTAGGTGTTACAAAAAAAAACATTGTTGTCGATACTCCTAAAATTGTAGGACATACTTACTTTTTTCTACTATATGTAGCAGATCCTAATATAACCCATCAAGTGCGCGGTGGTCGAAAAATTCGAAAATAATTTATTTATTATAAATGTAACTGCGCTCTATTTTATAGGTATTGTAAGGTGTATTGAACTTTTTTTGTAAGGTGTATTTAACTATTTCAGAATCAATGATTATAATGTTAAATATAATTATAATTAAATGTTTAAAAAAAATAAGTTAAATAAATTAAAATATTTTAAAAAATCTTTGCAAGTTTTTTACTGATATCACTCGCCAGTGATACTTAGTAGAGTGTGAGTAGTGATTTCTGACACTTACGCAAATACTAGACATTGAAATAAATAGCTTAAAATCTCTTTGGTGATCTTATTAAGGAAGACGTTGGTGATAATGAGCATAAAGCTCGACAATAGCTACTTTACAACAAAATATCGTTTGACAAACAGGAAAAATAGGTAAAACGAGCTGTTTGGCTTAGTCTATTTTTATAATAGATTACACCCCCGTGGATATTCCTAGAGTGTTTATAATAAATACGGAAACACGTAACATATTTAAAGTAGCATACTTTTACAATTCAGTTGGGTCATCGACATTGTGTCTTACAAATTCAAAGATTACTAAGTAGAAACTAAGCGTAAACTTGCGCTTCCTTATGTCAAATTGTAATACAAATTTGACATACGGGAGCGTTAGTTTACGGTTACGCGTATCTTTAACCTTAGTGTACCTGGTAGTTTTGTAGGTTTACGCGGTGCGGGGGTCCGATTTCAGATTCATAGTTTGTCAATGCCTCGCCTTAATAGATAAAAAACTTGTAAAATTCATATTTAATAAAAACACATACTTAGGTACTGCTTTGCTTTCGACGAACTGAGATAGAATACGTACTGTAGGATGATGATTCAAATCACGTCAAACTGATAATATAATCACATTGGAGATGACTTGATAGTTTAGTTCATAAAGTACGTAAAAGTACTTTTAAATACGTAATCAATAGCACAATGAGAGTCCTCATCGTGAACAGTAGGTGCCTATACCGATAACGACTTTAGGAACGTTGAAATAGCACTACAAGGCCTGCCAATAGTTTTCGTGTCAAACAGATAGACGCATCATTTACAACCTATCTGCCTACAATTATACATATGTAAGATATCTAACGCCGCCATCTGGCTCGGGCTTGGCTTGTTTATAAATACATACTAGCTTCCCGCCAGCGGCTTCGCCCGCGTGGTCTTGATAACTTTTTCCCCCGTTTTTGCAACATTTTTCTTTGCTGCTCCGCTCCTATTATTCGGAGCGTGATGGTATATAGCATATAGCCTTCCCCATTAAATGGGCTATCTAACATTGAAAGATTTTTTCAAATCGGTCCAGTAGTTTCGGAGCCTATTCAATACAAAAAAAAATACAATCAAATCTTTCCTCTTTATAATATTAGTATAGATATAGATTAGCAGCCCTTCCCGCATCGTTGGACATTCATAAAAAATATTCAATAAGTACTCAATACTCAATATTTATTGCATTCCACAATGTAAATATTTGCATGGAACCGTAATTCTTTTTCTAATGTATTGAATGTAGCCTACCTGCCCGTCAAAATCGGTCCGCCCGTTTGCAATAAATCTTTTGAAATTGAATTAGAATTTTGGAGGCAGACAGACAGTCAGACACATAAACATTTCTAGTTTGATATTCAAACCGTATTTCTGTCTACTTTCATATACCTAATGTAAAAACTGTAATTTTGACAATAAAACACATTTATTTATTTATTTGTTATATACATTACATACCTACATGAGTCAATAATTTTGGATAAGTAAATTGAATCTATTTGTTAAAAAAATTTGGCCTTCGCGAATGTTGGACAGTTACAGTGTGTTCAAACCTTAAATAATAGTTATTTTTGAAGCTTGGCGATCTTGTTTTACGAATTGTTTTTGCAATTCTGTTTTTCAATGTAGCAACAATTTTTACCTTCGTTTTCGTTTTGCAGTATTAAAACTGTTCATCATTGTAGGACAGAGCGTACGGTACGTAGTTAGTAAAAAACTGTGGCGTTTATCGAGGTAGGGTTATTGAACTTTAGGTACTTACCTAATTTAAACTGTAATATAGATTTGTATGAATCATGCAAAGAAGCGTGTATTAATAGTACGGTAGAATTGGAACAGTGCTTTAGAATTCGGCTTCTAAGCCACGACTTACGGGTTTGATTTCTCGTTAATTCGGACGGATTGACCCGAAAAAAAATTTTAAAGAAAATATTTGTGAACTATTGAACAACGTTTTGTTACGGACTTAGAATATCGGTAGGTATGTTTCCCTTTAAATAATGTCATTGTATGTTTTTATATGTAAGTTTCATGTAATACGAACCTATTGGCTTTGGCACTAACTGGACACAAATCCAAACACCGAGTGCGACAATTTCATAAAAAAAATCTATTAACGTTGTTTGATTTGGGAATCGAACCCAGGATCTCTAGTGTAGAAGTTGTGTTTACGGCAACCAGGCTTACGAAGCATTAATTAATTATTCATAATATCTTTCTTCTACGCGTGGTTTAAATAATTACTCTTTGTATTTTTGATTAGATACTTACATGTGTTGGTAATAAGCATACCAAATTAATTACCTATGTATTATTTTCTTCATTTTATTTCTAGGTATACAATAATACACATACTATATTGCCAGCTATGATGAGTTATAGTAACTAGATCGCTCTTGCTGTGCCTCGACCATGAGTTTATCTCACGAGACTCGCTAGCGACGCCGTAAAATATTTGTATTGAAAACCTTCCCATTGCCTCTAGTGGTTACGTAAGGAACTAAAATCTGCCCCTCAACCATGAGTTCTATCGAATGACTTTCGATAGGTTTTTTACGCATCGAAACGCTGTAATCCCATAGCAGGTTTTAGTTCTTTACGTAACCGCTAGAGGCGCTGCGAGAGTTTTCCATACAAATATTTTACCGCATCGCTAGCGAGTCTAGTGACAAAAACTCATGGTCGAGGCACTGCTATGAGATTACAGCGTTTCGATGCGTAAAAATCCTACCGAAAGCCATTCGATAGAACTCATGGTTCACGTACTGTTAGTACTTTACGGACTGATACTAACTTTTAAATGTTATCATCTTACTAGTCCTATCTTTGCTATCCTATCCAACTAATCCTATCAATTTATTACACTATGTCCTATCCTATTAATATTATAAATATGTGAAAGTTTGTGAGGATGTAGGTATGGATATTTGTTACTCTTTCACGTAAAAATTACTCAATGGATTTTCATGAAACTGTGTTTGGATCGGAATATGCTTTACAATATTATTGTGTACATATAGGCTATCATTTATAACGACATTCCACAGGCGAAAAGGCTTTTTAATTTTTGCTTTTCAGTCACTTTTTTAGTCGGTTAAATTTCATTTCAAAACATGAGTTGAGTTACTACATATTCACAAGGTATCAAAAAGTTAATCAAAGGAGGCCCTTTGATAAACTTTTTTTTAATCAGCTAGGGCAGGCAGCCATTATGGTACCATCTAGACAAATCGTTTGCCTTCTGTTAACAAAACCTAGCCCTTTGTATAAAAAACACCTGAAATAAATATAATGGATAATAAAATCCCGAAAATAAACAAAATCTTAGATTAATAATTATTAATCTAAGCATAAAATCGTTAAGTATATAAATGAAAATAAAACATATTATTCATAATATAAAAGCAATGCAAATTGAAAATAAAATTGTCTTGAGTCTTGACTGTCGAAACAAGTTTCTTATTGCAATGGGCAGCAGAAAGGTAAGTGACATCGATAAAGCGAAAGTGAAACGTAATTGTACGCTTTAATATATTTTTATTACCTATGCATATTATGTAGTAGTATAGTTATATACTGATTTATATTATTTATATTTTTATTTCAATAGTATAGTTATATTTTTCTATTGCTGCAACCTCGCAGGGTTGCAGGGTTGCCTTTAAAAGGTTACTCTTAAACATTAGGTCTACAATTTTGAGTGATTGATTTATTGATTGTTACAGTTGCCATACCCTTTTACCTAGCGTAAAAAACAGGTATATTTGCGGGAATTATAAATATTGGCATTCAATTCCCCAAATGGTCAACAATCTATTCCTAGTTCACTAAAGGGTCTACCATCCTACATAGGCGCCTCTTAAGTCTTAAGTACCTACTATTGTTATCACTTTGATCTAGATCTCTGGACTAGAAAAGCCTGAGAGAATTCCAACTATTCCATACCTAACTAATGCACCTTCTGCTTCTTACTCATACTAAAGCTTAGAAGTCGTAAGATTTGGTTTACTACTATCCTTAGAACTAAAATTATTAATAATACAGCGAGTAAGATCACAGCCGCTACATCCAGCAGGTTGTGTTCTATGAACGTGAGGTCTCTGGCGGCAGAATGCAGCGGGTCCTGGTGTCCCCACCGTATGACCCTCTCAACATAGTAGACTGCGGTGTCCAGGGGATCCGCTATTCTGTCCTGCCAGATTTTTGAGGCGCGTCGGGCGCTTGCCCGCATTCTGAAACAGCAATATGGGTTGTTAGTTAAAAGGCTAGATAGATAGACTTCTCTTCCCTCCAAGTAACATACAGTTCGCGCCAAACTTATTGTCCGGGTTGAAGTTGCCTCGAGCTAACTTTAACCCGTCCGTAAAAATCGGAGAACAAAAAATATTAGATTGAAATGATTTAAAACGATAGCCTACGACTTGAGCTTTCTTATTTTTTTGTTACAACCCAATATTTTTCTTTCTCCGATTTTTAAAGCCGGGTTAAAGATAGCTCGTGCCAACTTCAACCCGAACAATAAGTTTGGCGAGAACTGTACGTAGGTATATTTAGAGCAAAAAGGATTTGCTGACGTAATATTTATTTATTTCCTCGCAATTAGGTGCATACTTGCCTGACATATTACATATATTAATACAATATATTATCTGATCGTTTCCTCCTTTAGGTGCGAGGGTTGGCAGTTAGGCCCACAATAAATGAAGTTATCATTGCTTGCCGTCTATGAGGATAGGGAATATTACAAAATAATCCCCGGTTTTAGATCGTTGAATTGTTTTGCAATTCTTGCGGTTACTTTTCCCCCACAATGATGTTAGTCTGGCCGCCATAGCAACAAATGATAGTAATGAAAAGAGATTTTCAACGTTAAAATGTATAGTTGTTATTGGTTGCTGGGGACTCGTCCTATTTATATTTTTGCCCATATTCATTTGAATGTTATTTTCCTTGTTCCAGATCACATTCAGTCAAAATGTTTTATTGTAGACAGATTATAATTATTATTATTATTATCTTCGCCATTTTGACATTAAGACAACCCAACTAGTTATAAAGTACGCGCGATATAACTTGGCCGAACTGAAGTTAGCTATTCATCAGTGTTTGGTTGCGCATTCTAACGGCCAACTTCACGCAGGCCAAGCTATGCCGTACGCACTGTAGGTGTAATTGATAAATAAACTATTTCAATCGTAAAATTATGCATGTCTGACAACCCTGGTAATAACAAATGACAATCGACAAATGAGTAGAGTATTGCACATTTTAATATTATTATGTGCTACTTATATTAAGTCATATTCTAATTTAATATCTTTGATATGTTAATAACAATTACATGACCAGACACTGTTAAGTGGTTCAATATAGGTACTTATAAGTACCTGCTATTGATGGTATTATGTACTGTATAGTATCGATGTAGTTCTCTATAACGTTATTGTACGTTTGACCTAGCCGCCAATTGCTACTACCGTTGCTCCGAATGTTGTGGGTTCGATTCGTACGGACAATTATTTGTGTCTTCCACATACATTTTGTTTCTTGCATATGTCTGGGTGTACTGAAATAGGCCGCGAAAAGGCTAACGGGATTTTTTAATATAAATATCATTGATTGAAAAAAGAATTTGGATGTCTTGCTGAGTGCAGACGATGTTTCTACCTGTGTTATAAATATTCGCGATTAAATAACGCAGGTAACAATGCGGGACCTTCCTATTCAGCGAAATGATAGGCTGCGGGCCGGGGAGGCTGGGATCGGCCCCGGCTCGGTATTACATGCCCTAAAAAAAGGTCCATTCACTGGAGGCCCAACGGTATATTCCGTATATTTACGCCACTGGGGGTCTACTCTACGAATTCCGTAGTTTCGGCCTTCGTTACGGGTACTCAGTATCCCCTTCGGACGCATGATTCGTTCGGGCCCCGAACTAAGAATGAATGATATCATAATTCGACAGTGTAACTACTCCCGATGTGTTTTTTACACATCCGAAAAATTTAACCTATCATTTGTTTTAACGGATCGTGATGTCTGGGCTACTTTTGGTCGAACCCGTTACTTCCTGGACGGAGATAAGTAGTAGACCCCCAGCACCTAGGGTTACAAAATAAGTTGTTGTTGTTATATTATACTTACTCAGGACTTAACACGCTCTGTAGTCCTTCAAGCAAAGTCTTCTCAGTCATATCAGCATAAGAGATGGTCTTGCCAAGACCGATCGCAGTGGCTGCTGCACCATTCAGGGGCTGGTCTCCAAAGAAAGGAACGATGAGCATTGGTTTCCCTGCGGATATCGTCTCCGTCATGCCGAGAAGACCACCGTGGCCGATGAATGCTATTACTTTTTTGTGTTCTGTGGAAAAAAGCAAACAAACATAGATACATTATTGTAAAGTTCGCCGGTGTTCGATATTCAATCATAATAATAAATCTATATAAAAATGGATTAAATATTTAAAAAAAACATAGCTTCACGCCTTATTCCCATAGGGATAGGCAGATACTATAGCTTTCCACTTGCTATGATCCTGGCACACCACATCCACTTCATCTATGTTCATCAACCTACCCATGCATACTCGTCGGTAATATTCTTTAGGTAAATTTTATTATACAAGGTGGAAGGGACATCGACGCACAAACGTCGTTACAAGGTTTCATTCAAGGTCAAAACTAAAATGACCTAGGTCATTCGTCATTCATGTAGAAAATGATCGTTATTACAGATATTGTCATTTTTGAGCGCGCAGTGTATTGCTAAAAACGCGATCAAGGCGCTCCGCGGTGAATGTGATCGCGCGCGCGATCCGAAATAAATGAAATAATGTTTTTTTAATTATAAATTTAATTTGGGTAGATAGAAAAATTGTTTTTTTTTAAGTAAAAAAACTGCAGATAAAATTGAAAAATTGATGAAAAAAGTTACGGAACATTTCAACGCAGATGGATCCAGAATCATGTACTGAACTCATGGTATTCGGATGTACGTCGATGTCCCTTCCAGCTTGTATATACATATTTCTGCATTCCTTCTCCATATTAACTTTAATTAAACTACTGAAAATCGCGGAATATACATGGGGGTGAATCGGATGACCACCCCCATGTATATTCCGCGAAGTATCTAAATTTTATCTTTGGATGTCACTTCTCCGGCCACCCTTTATATGTCAGCCCCGGATCTAGAATTTTTTCGAGGCGGGGCAAAAACTAAAAAATACCGCCCCTGTCCGCCAATATTTTTTGCAACGTGCAACATTTTTTTTTATTTGAAAAAAAAAATATATTTGTGTATGACTATGTATGTACAGTCGCCAGCAAAAACATGTATACACTAACAAAAGTGCTAAATCAATTTTCTCCTAAAATACTAATAGAACTTTTGTGAAATTACATTGTTGTTATCACAAAGTTGCGATTGTTTATTCCTGAAAAAATCGCTGTAGCCCTTTCGTAAGTGTTTATATGACTGTGCTCGTGACTGTACCTATACTATAGGTATACTTAGATAAACCTAGTGAACTTTCAGGGTCGGCAACGCGCAAGTGAGTGTGTTGCAAGCGTCCATAGGATACGGTAAGCGCTTACCATCAGGCGGGCCGTATGCTTGTTTGCCAAATTAGTGGTATTAAAAAAAAAAAAAAAATTTCTTTATTCTTTCTAGGTCTACGCTTGACCGCCATTTTGCCTGATGGTAAGTGATACTGCGATCTACGATGGAGCGGGGTTGCGTAGAAGAAACCGATTCAAGACACCCAGATTAGTGCGTAGGTCAGTAGTGAGTACTTACGGAGCAACTCGTACTGCGGGAGCCACCTCACTTTCAAGATGTTTCCCTGCAGCGTGCCCTCCTCGTCACTATCCTCGTACTTCCAGATGACCCTCTGCTTCAGCTTGGACAGCGCGCTCGTGATGATCTGCTCCTTGTACTTGGGTATCGTGGCGGTCTTGATCAGGGACCCCCAGCTGAACAACACCACCCCATGCTCAGACTCGTTCAAAAACCGCTCGATGTACTGGAATCAATACTTAATTATGAGTTTTACTAAATAGTCTTCTTATAGTGTCTTAATGCCTTCTTCTTGAAAAGATTTTCATGACTTTCATTTATTACTATGGCGGTCAGACCAAAATCACCGTGGAAAAACGGAAAAAGTCAACATAACGAAAATCTAGCGTCGCTGTCTTAGAAATAAAAATGTGCATCTAAAACTACATCATTCCTATATTCATACTTAATTATTTAATATTACAAACATACACACCTTTTTCTTCTAGGGATAGGTAACAAAACTACTAAACTATATATAAATCATGGTACCTAAATAAGGTCTAACTGCCGCGGCCTAATATTATGCCTATCTTTATAGATATGAGAGCGAAGCGAGCACGCAAGGGGTAACCAAAAAATCTACTGACGAAAAAGAACAAAAAATAAAGTAAGTATAATTTATTATCTTTTTAGTCTAATTAATTTACAGATATAAAAGGTGTTTTTTGTGTTGATAATATGTACCTAGTTTCTGAGGGCAAGGAATAATGTTGTTAGCTGTGCTCATTATTTAGGGTGCCATATTTATCCGGACCATTTAAGTGATCTTTGTCACGTTGCTTAATCGCAATAACATTCTTCTTCATTAGTTTCACTAGAGCAAATCATACTTTCTGGTTGCAAATGCTTGATTTGCCATCGAAAATACCAAAATCGCTATGTGTACTTATGTCCAAAATATTGTAGGAGTTCCCTTAATTCAATGCGTCGTGGACCCCATTATCGTTCAGATCTTGAAATTAGAACCTCTTCCAAGTCAACAGTACGCACACAGTAACAGCCGCTCCTGCAAAACAGTCCAGTTTTGCAGGAGCGGCTTTTTACGGTATCCAGCAAAACTGGACGCTGTGTTCACATGGCAGTTCAGTTTTGCAGAATTCAGTAAAAAGCTGGTCCCGCAAAACTAGACTGCCGTGTGAACACTGCTATTGAAATATATGTGTGATTAAACGGGATCCCGCTTTTTACTGGACTACGGATCCAGTTTCTAGTGACAAAACCGAATGGCACAATTCGACCGGATCGGTTTTTTTGCAGGATCCCGCATGCGGGATGCTCGTGTGAACGCCAGCATATAAACACATTCGCCATCAAACAGGATCCTGCAGAAAACGGTATCCTGCAAAAAATTGGATTGCCGTGTGAAAGGGCTGTTAGTCGACACACGAGACGGCGAGTAAAATTTAAATTAGGTATAGGAATAAATTATTTTTCGTGTTCTAATTTTGATTGTGCTACTGCGACCTCAAATAGATAGAAATAAAAATAGATAATAAAAATTGAAATTACACAATATTTCACAATGTGCTCTGATTCGACGTACATTCGTTACGCAAGACCATTTGGAAAACGCGAAGTAAAGCTTCGTGAAGAATAGTGCGAGAAATTGCCATAAAATATGTAACTCACATGCGGTATAGCTTTCCTGCTGTTGTCCAAATGCATACCTCCAACTTCCACAACACCCGGCAATAGAGGACGAACACCATTCAGACTGTGGAACGTATTCACCAACATCATGCTAACATCATTTGCAAGGTCCTGCAAATCGGGGATCCTAATGCCGAAACGCTTTTCAATAATCGCCTTTTCCTTTAACTGTATCGCGTATCGGTACCTTATTTTAAAATACACGTTCAGCAGGGTATTCTGTAGTCTTTCAGGGAAGGTCATTTTGGTTGTATAATGTGAGGTCCTTACAGGCACATGAGAAGGATTATCTGTGAGTCCGATACGATCTGAGGACCACTGCATTAAGGAACTTGATAACAATGACACGAAGGGCGCTTTTAGTCCGTACACGTGCGCTAGACCGAGCATACAGTCACTGTTGAAATTCTCCACTATGACGAGATCGTAACTTTTCTTCAAAGCATCTGCTAAAGGCGGGAAGTCCACTATTCTGGAGCATACACTTATGGCAAGATTTGCTATCCGCTCTATCTCGATTATCTGCTTCAGCATTTCATGTATGCCCAATGTGTGAAGAATCTTATTTCGACTGTCGACGTGCGATACGTCAAAAGTTTCCAATTCCAGTGCAGCGATGCCTTCGAGGCTCACGATAGTGTAATTAGCCGGTGGATTTTTGATGGGATAGAAGGTCACTACAGTTACATGGTGACCCCTTTCGGCTAGTGTTCTGAAGAGCGGGTCGAAAACTATTTGATGGCTTTTCCCGGTGTGTGTGAAAAAGCCGAGTATGCGCGCGGATTGTACATCGTGGACGATGATAATCGCGAGTAGCACGGCGAGAGTCCGCATCGTGGCGAGGACAGTACACAGTCACAGACAGTAGTGTGTATTCGGACACGATTAGCACGACTGGTACAATAACGTTATTTTTTACTATCACTCACATGGATATGGTAATATAAATGTTTTTTATACGTATTATATAACACGGGTTTGGGCGCAGTTAATATACAATTTTAATTATCTAACGATTGTTTCGTTGTCGCAGCAGCTGCGATTGTCACCAATGGACCAATCAAGCAGCCATGAAAAGGAGGTCATCAAAAGCCCATACAACTCAGCCCAAAGTACCGGAGGTACATGACAGCTGTCAAGTTGATAGTTTTTACCATGAAATCGCTATGAAACTGATAATAATCTATCGCAATGGCGTGCGTTTGGCATTCCGAAACTGACACTGACAGTTCTTACTATGAAATCATTACGAAACAGATATTAGTGTGCCAAAATGGCGTCATTTTTCTCAAATTAAAAGCTTTTTTCTTATCCTCCAGTCAACATTAAAAAAAAGGACGACTAGAGTTCTAACCAGCGTAATACAGGGTATTTTTTCCAATAAGTGTACATTCGGTACGTCATTTAGGCCGATTTCGATGACCTCTTTTGTAATAATAATAATAGTTTATTTATTTTCACAATATTTCTTATACAATTAATTGTGTTTGGATCCTCCTTTTAGGCAACCAATGTCCGTTTTAGAGACTCCGCTCTTCTATATCTTAATACTAGCTTTCGAGTCTTATGAATTTTCCCCCGTTTTCGCAACATTTTTCATTGCTACACCGCTCCTATTAGTCGTAGCGTGATGGTATATAGCCTATAACCTTCCCCGATAAATGGGCTATTTAACACTGAAAGTTTTTTCAAATCGGTCCAGTAGTTTCTTAGCCTATTCAATACAAACAAACAATCAAATATTTCCTCTTTATAATATTAGTATAGATATAGAGGAAAAAAAAGTTGCAGGTCAAACTGATAATATAATCGCGTTAGATGACGTGACAGTTTAGTATTAGATAGGGAATCATTAGCGTAATGAGAGTCAACATCGTGAACAGAATATGCGTCCATGACACAAAACCGGAAAGACGGTAACGAAATTATATCCATAAAGGTCGAAATAATAGGGAAACTATTGCTATGACAGATAAGGCATAAATTAGTACGTGAAAAACGCAATATTGTGGTGGCGGCCATCTTGGGTTTGAAATTAATTGACACCCAAGATTTTGAAATTAGTGAATAGAATTCTACTAATCGAGCGCTTTCTTTTGATACCCATATTAGGGGAGTTGTGAAAACATAATTATATTGATGTAATCCCACATTTCGTGATAGCGGCCATTGATTTTCATCAAACGTATCTAGGAACACTCCAGACTGCGACTTTCAAACAAAAAAAAAGCAAAATCAAAATTGGTTCATCCGAGCTCTGATGCCTCACGACACACAGACACGTCAAACATAAACACTCCGCCGTTTTTGTGTCGGGGGTTTAAAAGTAGGTATGATGTTTTTGCGATTACATTGTAAATATGAAACAATGTTATGCTGCTTAGTTTGGGACTAGATGATGCTGTGTAAAAATGTCCCCAAAATATTTATTAAAAAAAATGTAGCAACAATTTGTACCTTCCTTTTCGTTTTGTAGCATAAAATTTTACAGTTCATCATTGTAGTAAGTGACTGTACAGATCGTAAAAAAATGGCGTTTATCGAGGTGGGTTTACTGAACTTTTGATCAGTTTGATTGAGATGTGTATGGTATGAATCATGCGCAAAAACATTTTAGCGCATGATTCGACGTCGACAAGTCGACGATTCGTTCGGTAATCGGGTCGCGGGTTCGATTCCCGCACGAAAACAACAATTTTACTGACTATTTATAAGTTGATCCATTGTTCCAGATATAAGTGTTTGTAAATGTAAATACACCCGTATCCAATGGGAAAAATGGATATGTAGGGTATTTATTTTATTTTATTACTTAAGAAAACTTACAGCAAAGATAAAGATAGCAATGAAAACAATGAAAGAAGGCCAATTACAAGTTTTCACAGATAGATTGGGGCCGTAAGTCAAGACCATGCAACATAATAATAATAATAAAAAAGGAAACAAAACGACATAGTCTAGACTCTTGTATTGTAATACAAAGGATTATGAGTAACTTTTTTTTAAAACCTATCGGGATCCACGAACGGGTTGCACTGTAACTCTCATCAATATCATCAATCATTTATTGTCCCACACATGAGCACGGACGTAATAATGGGAAGGGTAGCTCTGGGGTCTGAGGTGGGGCTATAGTCCACTATGCTGGCCTATAGTTCGCGCGGAACTAGTTGGCCGCGCCGTAGATATGTGAGCTGTGGGACGGAGGGGCGGGGTCGCCTGCGCGCGGTGCGACGGAGGGGCGGGGGTGCATTTACAGTAACCCCCCACCTCACCCCCTCCCTACCTAAGGCGCAGCCAACTAGTTCCGCTTGGACTATGGTGAGGGTAGGCTAGATAGCATCCACCATCGAGAAAATTTCTGACATCCATTATTGAACTATCTTTTCCATTACTGTTAGAAATAAATACATAGTCAAAGCTTTACGCCGATTGGGGTAGGCAGATACTAAACATTTGCACTTACTACGATCCTCACACTACTTTCGCTTCATCTATGCTCATCAACCTCCCCATGCATGCATAATCGTCTGTTTAGGCGACCAAATTTGCCTTTTTTGAGACGTCCGCAATTTGGTTTTGAACCGTTCGCCGAAGTCAGACAACAAGACACATTCAAACTCTTCCATCTAATTAGAAATTATAATTATATAATACCAACGTATGTTCATATCGAAAAGTCAGAGGTGATTGATACCTACGTACAATAATTTATTACGTTTTGATTTCTCATCGAAGTTATTTTTAGGTCTCCACTATCCCGTACCTCAAAGGAAAATGGAACCCTTATATAATATCTATACTAGCTTTCCGCAAGCGGCTTCGCCGGCGAGGTCTGAGTATTTCTTATAACTATCATCCCCTATTTTTCGCCATAAAAACTAGCCTATGTCCTTTCTCAGGCTCTAGACTATCTCTGTACCAAATTCGTCAAACAGACAGACTGACAGACAGACAGACAGAGTTACTTTCGCATTTATAATATTAGTAAAGAGTAAGGATTAGTAAGGAAGTAAGGTTAGAGGATTCGTTATCCAACTTTCTGTTTGTCACTTATCTGATTCTTATGACGATTATGACGACGTCTGTGGTCTAGTGGTTCGAGTACCGGATCAGGAGGTCGTGGGTTTGATTCCCACAGGACACAAATATTTATGGGATGAATATAAGTATTTGTGTTTGTCTGGGTGTTTCATATGTATTATAAGTATGTATTTACAAAAAAAAAAGTATATAAGTATTATATCCATTGTCTAGTATCCATAGTACAAGCTCTGCTTAGTTTGGGACTAGATGGTGCTGTGTAAAAAATGTCCCAAGATATTTATTTATTATTTATCTATGTACTCTTTTTATTAAGGACGCTGGAAGGTATCAAGTTGAAATTAATACCACGTGGGTACTAGCCGGCCCGTTATGGTGTATGTTCCTGATCCCACGGCCATGACGCGTAGGGCAAGTGATGGCAAGTGCGGTTTTTAGTTTGTATGAGTCCGACATATCCCGCCTCCCCAGGCGGCGAGAATCGATGAGGATTTTCCGCACCCATCCAAACAAGTACAGGGTTTGTACGGAAACCTCGGTGCGCGAGACAGACTCGCACTTGTTTTTCTCGCATGTCTACACTAATAATAATAATAATATTATAAAGAGGAAAGATTTGTATTTTTGTATGTAACGAATAAACTCAAAAGTACTGGACCGATTTGAAAAAATCTTTCCATGTTAGATAGCCCATTTATCGGGGAAGGCTATAGGCTATATATCATCACGCTACGACTAATAGGAGCGGAGTAGTAATGAAAAATGATGCAAAAACGGGGGAAAAAATTATAAGACCACGCGGGCGAAGCCGCTGGCGGGAAGCTAGTTGAAAATATTCAACAGATATATCGATACCTAGTGGTAAGGTGAACTTACAAGCCGACCTAGACCATGAATAAAGGGCCATGACTCACGAGTACTCACGACCAAGATCAAGAAAGTACGTGGGTACTGTAATTATCTATAGTACCTGATAATTCAATTCAATCTCAAACAAACTGGTTTCTGTCACTTAGGTACGCGAATATTAGACATTGAAGTCTACGGATGATGGATGGATGTTTGTTACTCTTTCACGCAAAAACTACTGAACGGATCTGGATGACATTTGGCACAGAGATAGATTATAATCTGGAATAGCACATCTAGGCTATCCCGATAAAATGTATGGTTCCCGTGGTAGAGCGGGCTTAGCTGCTGGCGGAAAGCTAGTAGGTATTATTAAACCAGGTGTACCGTATAATGCGATATAATAACAAAAAGAACATGAAAACATTTTAAGTCATACCATCCACGTCTGTTTGCCTACGTTTGGTAAAGTTTGGTCTGATCAGTGAGTCGGGGTGATGCCGCGTAGTCCGCAGTGAGTCGGGACTGTGACGCTGTGAGTAGTCCCCAGAATCCAATGAGTCAGGGCGATGCCGCGTAATTCGCAGTGAGTCGGGACTGTGATGCGGTGAGTAGTCAGCACTGAATCGGGGTGATGCCGCGTACTCCGCAGTGAATCGGTACTGTAACGCGATGAGTTTAGACTCTAAACTCACCGCGTTACAGTACCGATCGCCGCACTCAGTCTAAACCTTAGACTATAGTCAGAAGTGAGTGGTGAGTTTAGACTCTAAACTCACCGCGTTACAGTACCGACCGCCGCACTCAGTCTAAACCTTAGACTATAGTCAGAAGTGAGTGGGGTGATGCCGCGTAGTCTGCAGTGAGTCGGGACTGTGACGCGGTGAGTAGTCCCCAGTGTGTCGGGGTGATACCGCGTTGTCTGTGAGTTCTAGTGATGTTGCAGAATCCGCAGTGCACTGGGACTGTAACGCGGTGGGCGAGTATTCAGCAGTGGATCCGTCAGTAGCTGAATCAGTGCTTATTGAAACCGGAGCGTGTTGGTTGGCTGTGCTGGCGACTCGCTGCTTGGTCATGCTCTCATGCTGAAGGATGCTGTGGCGGTAGGTGATGACGACGCTGCTGGTATTCCGAAGGCAGCGCTAATTTTCAGTTCGGGGTGTGGCGGTGGCGAGGTATGTTGCCCCTCCAAACACCCAACTACTGGCCGGCCGTAGCCCGCCATCACGTCAGAGTCACCAATTTGTCAACGCTTGGCAAGGGAACTAAGACGCGAGATGGTTTTTGGTTTGATCTAATCTCTTTAACCTTGTACAAATGGTGCTTTGGTGCTTATAAGCTAATCTATACGTGAGTATAATTATCTTTTTTAATCTCTAAAGTTCTGAACCTTATCTACACATATGATTTATCTAAGTACGTGCAATTATGTGGCGATGTTGTCGCTACACCTAAATTCCCCTGATGTTACAGTTCGCGCCAAACTTATTGTCCGGGTTGAAGTTGGCACTGTCTAGCTAACTTTAACTCAGCCGTAAAAATCGGAGAAAGAATTTTTTTAGATTGTAATAAATAAAAAATAAAAACGTAGGCTGTCGTTTCAAATAATTTTAATCCAATATTTTTCTTTCTTCGATTTTTACGGTCGGGTTAAACGTAGCTCGTGCCAACTTCAAGCCGGACAATAAGTTTGGCGCGAACTGTACCAACCAGCCTACCTACACCCACAGATTGCCGCTATGTTTAGGTCGCATGTAATAGGGGCGAGCCTAATACCAGACTCCGAACTGCTACAGAGAATTTTACAGAAAAATATCAACAACAATTTGCTCGACCTGGGAATCGAACCCAGATCCTTGAGCGTAGCAATCGCGCTAAGGACCACTAGGTCACAGTGTAATCAATCTCTAATGTTACATTATGACTAGGTTAACGAGGCCTGAAAAACTGTCGGTAAAATATTTTAAGTTTAGGTAGGTTAAGTTTACTACTACTTACTTTAGGTAAAACTTCGGGAGTTCTTTTCTTAACATGCATCCCTCCTACTTCCACAACACCCGGCAACAGAGGACGAACACCATTCAGACTGTGAAACGTATTCACCAACATCAAGCTCATATTCCTCGCAAGATCTTCCAAATCTGGTATCTTCCTCTTAAAATGCTTCTCAATAATCATTTTTTCATTTAAATTCAACATGAACCTATACCACAGTTTAAAATACAAATTCATGACTGTATTTTCCAGTCTTTCCATAAACGACATCTTTGATGTGTATTCTGATGTTACCGTTGGCACATAAGAGGGGTTGTCAGTCAAACCGATTCGGCTAAAAGACCACTGTAGCATTGGACATGAGACTAAAGAAATCACAGGCGCTTTTACATCATAAATATGTAGCAGGCCTAACATACAGTCACTGTTAAAGTTTTCTACTAACACAACATCGAAGTTTTTAGTTAGAACTTCAGCTAAATCAGGTAATCGTACGAGTTCGGAGCACAACTTTAGAGCCATATTGACCAAAGGCTGGAAAGCGAATATCTGCGTCATGAACAAATTCAAACCTAAACTGTTCACTACTTTATTGGAATTCTCGAACACTTGTAAATTGATCGCTTCTTTCCGAACTTCACTTATATTTAGAAGGCTTACGTCCGTGTAGTTTGGTGGTGGATTGTTATCAGGAAAGAAGGATACTACCGTCACTTCGTGGCCCCGTTTAGCTAACTCTTTCATCAGAGGTTCAAACACTAGGTAGTGACTTCTTCCGACGTGTGGGAACAGCCCCAAAATCTTTGCGGTTTGGACATTTTGAGTCGCGATAGTGAAAAATATTAATATTATTCCGATAGAACACATTTCGCATGACCTCTGTTTCGCGCGGGTTTTCAAAGGGTACTGTTTCGAATAAATTGTGATACCAGTCATATCAAAATAATTACTCATAATTTATTATTGTGTGTGTGTATAAATGTTGTTGGAAGGCGACCCGTACTACTTAACTTTCGCTCGTAATTATTTTAATAAAATTTCTCACGTAAATATACAGATTTAGGTAGGTAGGTATTCATATAGTGACCGTCAATTCGTCATTATTATACTCGTATCGTCGATTCTCTGAGTTTGTTTCGGCGTTTCTTCTCAGAGGTCGTCAGATATGAAATGCCGGCGCCATCGCCATCTCGAAAAAACATATGTAAAACTTTGACTTGTAAAAGTTAATCGGTAGATAGCATACCGTTCGCGCGCGCACAACTGTTACTCTGCTACTTACCTACTAACAGCGTTACTCAAACTTACTTAAAAATGTTTAAATGCAAACGTTGCGGGATTGAAGCTGAGGGCCGCGCAACTTGCTCTGTGTGTGAAGGTCAATTCGACTTTCCCTGTTCGGGTATTTCAGAGCATGGATAATTGGATATAGTAGACTCGGAGAATGCAAATTGACATGGAAGTGTAAGCTGCAAAGCTCCAGCTGTAGCCAGTCCCCAACTCCCCATATTAAAGTTACATGACCAGTTCCAGCGGACCATGACACTATTCTACTAGAGTTGAAGGAGCCATCGGCACAAATTGAATCGCTAGCAACTTTACTTGATACTGTAAAGGCCATCCAGAGTAAACTCGAGGACTAGGCTATAAGGGCTGAATTCTCAGAAGTGAAACACTCCTTTGAGTTCGCCTGCGACGAAATTAAGGCGTTGACTTATTAAGGCGTTGGGTATCAATCTTGGAGAAAGAAGCCGAGGCAATGAAAAATATCAAAGAAGAGCTATCTACCTTACAAGATCGTATAACTAAGTTAAAGGAGCTGAAACATGAAAATAAGCAGAGGTCCTGTATTATTAAACATTGAGATTAAAGGTGTGCGGATGTCTAACAATGAAAACCTGTTCACTATAGTGGCCAAGATCGAAGAAACCATCAACATCCCCAGGAAGCAAATCAATTATATTTATATATATCAAGGGTACCAACGCGCAACGATAAACAAAATAAAAATATTATTTGTTCCGTACATAATTGTTACGTCAAAAATGATTTTATGGTTGCCGCAAGAAAACATAAAAACATAAATGCAAAGGTAGGGTTATCTGGGACTTCAAGGAGACAAGAATCGACGACCATCTTACACTTCAACAAAATTCTCCTAAACAAAAGAGCTAAAGAGCGTGGATTTGAATTTATGTGGGTTACCGGCTGCATAATATGCTGAATAAGTGCGCGTAGTCCCTTGGGGACTACGCGCACTTATTCAGCTCTTTTCAGCTTTTGTCCATAGAAAACAACAATTTTGTATGGAGACGTGTACGCGTTGATTCAGCTTTCCGCGTCCATTCTGCTTTCGCGGCAAACCAGCATAAAATGAGGATAAATGTGTTTTTATTATGCGAATGCTATAGAGAGCGCGGCGCTGTACGACGCCGCATTCGACGGCGAACAGAGCTGTTCCGCCGCGTACAGCCGTCGAATGCGGCGGAACAGTTCTTTACAGGGATGGTTCGCGACTCCTTGTCGACAAGTTGCGACCTGTATTGTTCCTGCATTGATTCGACGCCGTACGCGGCTGATAGAAGCAGAACTGTATAAGTGTGACCAAAATCGTTCAGCGAAACGCGAATGGAGCTGAATAAGTGCGCGTAGTCCCTTAACCTCACATCTAAGCACATCGAAACAGTTGTTGTCTCGATATGAAAAAGTTTTTATATCAACGATGTCGACTGTCGGTGCGACTTTGTTTATTTGTGTCAACTCGCACTCGTTTGAGAAACACAGGTAACTGTTTATTATGCGCATTCCTTTTCCTTATTTCGCTTATCTTTTGTTCGCTACTCGCTAGGTGACAACTGGTTTGTTGTTACTTGCAATTATTATATGTGCCGGAAGATCCTTATCACAGATCCTCATGTGTTACCGCGGATTTCGACTACCAGGTCGGCCCTACGTAAAATTCTTGTATGCGTCTGCCGATTACGAAAATGTAGGTAAATGCTAGTTAAATTGTGTCGATTGGTTAAATTGTGGCGAGCTGGCGTCAAAAGCTGTCGTCCCAAAATCTAAATATCCCTCTGGTACAAAATTCTGTTGATAAAAATCTTAAAGGAAAAAGCACAATTTCACACTAAAAATAAGTACAAGAACTTAAGTATCTGACTACTGTGACTACCAATCTTTTGTTATGCTCCGTCAACCGGCTAAGGACCGTCTTGTTTAAAAATTATATAGCTAAAATAGAATGCGAAATACGCTACAATCCTCAAAACCTTCTGGAGGTACGTCAAGTAAAAAAACAGTCTGGTTCCTATCTCTCAGTGATGCAGTTTGGCCAGATAACGTCTATTGATGGCGACGTAATTTAATATGATGATATGTTCGGTAACTGTTTTCGCTCTAACTTTCTGGATAATATTAGTAATGCCAACAGTCATTCTTCAGCTTACCATACAGTCGAAGGATCCAATGAAAACGCGTGCGTTAAAAATCAAGTGGAAACACGGCTAAGTGAGGTAAGTATGCAGGCTGCTAAAACAAGTGGATTTAAATAAATCTGCGGGTCCTGATGAAATTTCGCCCACATTCAACGTCAACTGCGCCAAGGAACTTGCTGTACCTCTTTCAATCATATTTGTAAAATCGCTTGCTACTGAAGTCGACATCAACACCGATACATTAAAGTGGGTCCCGGACATTGATACAAACAAACTCTTTAGCTATAGATATACCGAGTACAATAAATGTTTCGATCGGGTAGATTACGTGATCCTCTTGCGATCTTGCTTATGTGGAGAACAGATGTCAGACTGTAGTTTTGAATGGATGTCGCTCTAAACCTATGAATGTCCCATCGGGAGTTCCTCAAGGATCCTTGTTAGGGCCGCTGTTATTTAATATTTTTATCAATGACATCTCTTCTTTCCGGTACTCAAAATTGTAACTATACGCTGATGACAAGATAATGAGACATATAAATACCGTGGCAGTTGCACATTTATTACAGGCAGACCTTTTCGATTGACAAATAAGAAAATGCTAACTAACATTCATTTGTTTTTGTGTCGCATAGATACCTAGCTTATTAGCAATTATTTTGTGCTACAGATATTTTTATTACACGTGAAACTTGTAATTGGCCACAATCTGTACTCAGTTTTTATTTAATGTATCTTACATCTAAACGCTGTAAGTTTTCCTAAAATGAATAAAATAAACTCCTTACTAACATTATAAGTAAATGCGGAAGTAAGTCTGTCTGTCTGTAGCGTTTCACGCCAAAACTACTTAACCGATTTAAATGAAATTTGGTACACAGATAGTCTAGAGCCTGAAAAAGGACATAGGCTACTTTTTAATGCGAAGAAAGGGCTGTAAGGGGTTAAAAAGGGGATCGAAAGAAAATACTACGCGGGCGAAGCCGCTGGAAAGCTAGTAAAAAAAAAAAAATGCCCACCCCT
Source organism: Acronicta psi (assembly GCA_946251955.1). NCBI lineage: Eukaryota > Metazoa > Arthropoda > Insecta > Lepidoptera > Noctuidae > Acronicta > Acronicta psi. The sequence continues at coordinate 12,598,996 of OX276475.1, read as the reverse complement.
TTTCATAATAATATGTAACTTCGTTATCTAACATAGTAGATATACCTTTGACTTTGTTTTGTCTATAAAAGTCATTCTTTTATCAAATATGTAGGTACGTCTGGCTTATAAAATTTAACATGACTAACGTTGAGCTATACCTATAGTCCGCACAGACCTAGTTGGCCGCGCCTTATGCCATGGTCACTCAAATTCGTATGAATACGCGAACCGATAAGTGTAGGACATTTGCAAATGATTATGCATTTCGCTACATTCGCGGTTTTCTGCGGATCCCCACCAAAAACTTTTAACGCTTTCATCTCAGTAATTTGTTTTTCAATGTACGGAGTATGCTAATGATATTTTTTAATAAGCGTGTGATTATTAACAAATTAAACACCAGTCTTCTCCCCTATTGGTATGAAATTAGCTGCTAGGTAATTTAACGGAAACTTAAGACAACTAACGCTAATAGGTCGACTCTTTTAAAAAGGTACAAAGAAAGAAAATATTTTTATTTTAGGCAATAATTTTAATTTTATTATCAAAATACTGCGAAGTTTCAACTATACAACATTCCTTGTTCATTGGACACACGATACAACCACAGGGCACTAACAATAAATTAATTATGACTTATTGGAACGAGTGAGTTATGTATTCGACGTCTCATGCTGCAATCAGCACTACGATCATTCTGGAACAAAAAGAAAATAGGTTAATTAACTGCTACTGTTTCTGTAACTTTCTTTATGGCTTTGTTAATGTAGCATTTTGAAGTAACTAACCAACGATGACATATTTGACAGCTGACAATAAGTAAAAAGAATTTTTTTTGTTGCTCTCTCATAGGCATCAGCATGAATTTACGCTTCCGTATGTCAAATTGTAATACAAATTAGACATACGGAAGCCTTACTTTACGCTGAGCATCGCCTCTGACGCTAATATTAAGTTCATGCTGAGTCTCTTCTCTGAATCCCAGCCTGAATATTAGCCTCAGGCTAATAATAAATAAAGACGATTCTAAGCGTAAGCTTATGCTTCCGTATGTTAAATTGTAATATGTATAAATTTGACATACGGAAGAGGTACTTTAAGCTTAGCGTCGTCTCTGAATATTAGTATTAAACTTTCAATTTTTCAAACACTCAAGTCTACATTTTCCGCGATGTTACATCATCCGATCCACTTCCCCCATTAAAAATATAGACAAAGAAAATAATTCGGGTAGGTAAGGCAATCATTTGTGTGTAACAGTTATGAAATCAAAGAGCTATAATTGCGTACAAGTTCTAAAAATCTGTTGACTGAAGAGTACACAAGGCGACACAAAACGCTATACAGTTTTCCCTTCCGACCGCCCGTGTTCTGTGGCACCAATAAAGGTGATTTTTGTAGTGCAACTGTAGGAAATATACCTGAACCAATGCATTTAATTACAATTGAATATATGGCAAGTTTCACATCATACTTCAGACCATTAAAGTTTAAAATATAAATACATGTAATTAAAATAGAGAAGAGTAAAATTACCATAAATAAGTCTTTCTTATTTCGAAATAAATCTCTCAAAACAAAGGCTTGTAAACATTTTCAAAATTCAATTACTGAAGATAGCAACACATACAAATGCCTGAGAAAAAAACGCTATGGTTCATTGAAAATGAAATGAGTGAACAAGGTATGTCTATTAGTACTAATTATTTACTGTATTTAAAGGCTTGATGACATGATAATTATTATGGATCTATCCTGCACATCAAAACAAAATACCTGCATTTATTGTTTAAGCCAATATTTGAACAATTGTCTTAGAAAGAATCTGCTGTCAACCTGAAGACAAGAGACTTGGAGTAGTTATTATAATGCCCATGACCGCAGACCAATGGTTCCAAATCTTTTTTACAAACATAATTGAAAATGACAGAAACAATATTGTTGTCTGTCTGGGGGCACTTATGTTAAATTAGTCTATGGTACAATATAGCTGATGAGGTTTTGTTTGAACATGGTAATACTCTGGAAGAGTCAGATTTGAAAATTGCTATCTGCAATTTGATAGTCAAATGATTTAGGAAGATTGTAGGTTATCAGCATGCTGCAACCCTTACAAGCTCTACAAAAATGGCTGGTGAAACTGCAGGGTACAGCTAGTAAAACTGTGACACTATATTTTAGGGGTGCCAACCTCTTGGCTTGGTTAGTTGTGCATTCGGAACTTAGGTTGTGAAATATGAACTAGTACATAACGTTGGCAGCAGCTCCTTGCAGATACCATCACGCTACGACTAATAGGAGCGGAGTAGCAATGAAAACATGCGGGCGAAACCGCTGGCGGGAAGCTAGTGTATTAACACAGGAGTGTAGTATTCATGAGAATCTTTATCAAGTCGTAAAGCAAAGTTTATTGCTCTTATACACCTTATCATGCTACATGACTTTATACAAATACATGATAGCACACATTCACAGTCAGTGTTTTATTTAGTTGTCATATATAAATATCTGTAAGTGGACTTGCTTAAACTAATTTATTATGCTTCCGTAAATATCATAATTCATTTCCTGAAATCGGCCCAAATGATGTACCGAGGTATACTTATTGGAAAAAATACCCTGTATTGCACTGGTTAAAGCTCTAGTCGTACTTTTTTAAATGTTGATTGGGGGATGAGAAAAAAAACTTTTAATTTGAGAAAAATCACGCCATTTTGGCACACTATTTTCTGTTTCGTAATGATTCCATAGTAAAAACTGTTAGCAGCAGATTATTATCAGTTTCATAGTGATTTCATGGTAAAAACATGACAGTTGTCATGTACCTCCAGTACAAATTTGGGCTGAGTTGTATGGGCTTTTGATGTCTGCAGGAAGCACAAATTTACACAAAGGCTTATATTCAGAGACAAAGCTAAGTATAAACTTATGCTTCTGAATGTCAAATTGACATACAAATTGAACACATGAAGCGTAAGTTTGTAATGCATAGTTTCATCTTTGAATATTAGCTGAAGACTCTCGCTATGAATCATAGGCCAACAACTGTAACTAAACTCGCAGACTATCTGATCCCACTTATATTGGGATGAGCCCAGAATTGGCTAGTTGGTAGAATAATACACACAAGATAATGTAGGGGTTATCCTTACCCGTAAAGGTATAAAAAGAATGATAACAAGTAGAATGCAAGCTTGATCCAGCCTTCTCTTTGGCAGACTGTCAACACATCAGCATTCATAATGCTTGTAGGATCATACAGTCCTGGGCCAGACATCACTGGACGTGTGTAGTATCTGAAAAAAAAAAAGATTATTATGTTTCCTCCTTCCATCCTTATTTTCATCATTAACAGCCCTACATTAATTTATCTACTGCTGAACATAAGTAGGTTGTTGGTGCTGGAGCCAGATTTCTGAATTAAATAGTAATGCATTCTAAATCTACAGCATCTCAGTCAATAAATATTATTTTGGGAAAATAAGTAAGTATAATGATTCAGGTTGAGTTGGAATATCTTATTAGTATGTATGGCATACATTCATTGTATGCTTCTAAAGTAAAATATATGAATACATTGGAAGCCTTAGAAAATGTACCATGTATATTTGTAAGGTGCATTATTTAATAAATGTAATTCAATTAACTAAGGTATGTTGAACTCTAAGGTTAATGAAATACAGTACCAAGTTTATTATTCCAAACATGCTGTTGGAGAATGTTTGGTCAGACCATCAGACGGTCACCTTAGACTGTACCCATTTTTATTCTACGCGAACACTCAATATGGTGTCCACTTGCATTGTTTCCAATCGAGACCTTGTCCTTAAAGCATAATAAATAAATATCATAACATAACCTTCAAGTATATTTTTTATATTTACCTGTGTAGATGATACAGGATCAATGGAATGTTTATCAACAGAGAAAACCATTCTCCTGATAATAAGAACAGCAGATTTATTAATAAATGCAGCAAGTACTCCGGTAATACCAACTGAAACAGAAAAAAATAGGTTAGATACCTGATTGAACTCCCGTGAACTCAGGTTGCACATGAACAGAGGTTTAAATACGCACTGGGTTCAAACTATTACACTGGTCAATTGGATTTTTATAGTCGGTTTTTAATTCATCAAACGCAATAACATGGAATATTGAGAAAAATATTAGAAATGCGTCTACTATTAACGCAATAATATAAGAAAAGGCTGGAAAGCTGAACGCCATTTTCACAAAATTTACGAAAATTGACAGATTCTTGAGATTCTTGGACTAAGGACTTGACACTTGACAGCTGACAATTTGTTCATGACTCACGGTGTTGGTGTCTATTACTTTTCAAGCTTAGATACTAATCTTTTCAACACGGCGCGGCGGCGTTAAAAATTGAAGAGAAAGAGAAAAAGATTTGATTAATTGATTACAATTAATAAAAACTACAGGGTTGAATTTGGATCTTGCCATTCATGCCAACTTTTGGCCGGATAAAAAGATTGGCGAGAAATGTACACTAGTATCTCTGCCGAACCCTTCGGGGAATAATGCATGATGGTTGATGCCTTGTTGGTATGATTGGTAAGGCAGGCAATTTATTTTTACTACTAGGCAAGAGGCAACCCTAAACTAAATCAACTACAAAAAAATACTGACTGAACTGATGCCATTCTTATGTGGTAACGATATATGAATTTGAATAAAGTTCTAAGTCTAGTCTACCATTGGTACGAAAAATTTAGTGGGAAAAACGTTACTGTAATTTAACAGAAGGCAAGGAGGATTACCTTATAAATAGTGAACGCGCTTCAATTATAAACATTTTTAGGAATGAACGCTATCAAAGTGTTTGACAAATGACAGCTTTCCAACTCATATGAGTTATTAATCGACTAAATTAAGAATACATTCATGTCATATTATCATCCGTCCGGTTCCTTACTATCAAATTTTGCCACCTTATAATTTGTTTAGGAAGGTACTGCCACTGTTACACAAAATCACAAAACAAATTGAAAAATATTGCTTTCCTAATAAATTATGATCAATTGATCACTTAAATTTGTAAAATGAGGCATATTTGGGTGCTGTGTTTGTGTGCTGTGAAATTAGTATCAAGTATAGAACATGACTTCAAAGGATTTGATGATAGCATATTATTTGGAATCAATTGGCCTGGCAGCCCGGATTTACAGCACCTAGTCGACGGAGAAGTCAATAAACTTGAGGTATGATGCTGAAGTGTTTCTGACAGTCAACCAAGTACTCGTTATAAGTAGCGGATATCATGCAGTAGCATAAACTTCATTAAAACGATATTCTGGGTGTGATGATTAGGTTATCTACCTTTCCTTTTGCCATGGTGTATCTAAAAGCTAAGCTAAGCTTCGGGGTCTTTGACATTATAATTATATACATGGATGAAAATCCCATTACCCACCAAACGCTTCACTCCGAGAGTTAGGTTTCTTACTTTTTTTTTTTTCTGAACTGAATTTACTAGCATAATAATGATTCTTGACATTCTAAGAATCCATCACCCCTAAGACGTTACCTTAAACCCTGTTTTAAGGCTCCTTTACATTTTAAGTCTTCAATATTGTTGTTGTAAGTAATGCACTTGAAACTACAATCACTAAACATATAACTAATAACTAAATATTCCTCTACCAGCTGCCAAAAAAAGAAATTCTTAAAGTAACAACAGCAAACAAAGAGAAATATGAGTGCCGTATACCAGAGTTACGTGATAAAGAGTCGACAAACATTGAGGACTATACTGGTCCTTCTCCAATTAGTCTTTTGAAGCCGTTGTTCTCCCAGAAGATATGCTCATACCGGCTGGAGAGTTACTGGAGTTATGAAGTGTGCCACGGACGATATATTAGACAGTATCATGAGGAAAGAGAAGGTATATCCTGATTATACTGGAACTGTTTACCAAAAATTGGAAATCATTCTTACTGCCATACTTAGATACGTCAATTTACATTAAACAGTTGTAAGCAGAATGAGCCCACTATATCTTGGCCTAATTTTTTCATGTTTGAGTTTGTGGTCAGTGTTCAAGATATACTGGATAATCTATTTAGCTAATGATTCTTTACAGTACCTAATTGATGTCTCTGAGTTCAACCACAGAGTAGAATTACACATCTTCATTAATTAACTTCATTATCATCTATACAGCCTGTCTGACACCATATTAATTTAGTTTTGTTTATCTTTTGCAATTTAATACGCCAGAAGTTTAATGAAAAATATCTTACTATTTGAATGTTCTCATTTCCAGGCAAACAGGTGAAGACCCAAGAATACTACTTAGGCCACTGGAGCTCTGAGAAACATGCCAAGCTGGAGGCTGATGAGAAAGCTGCAAAGGAAACTAAAGAGCCTTATAGAATGACTAAAGTTGATGGTGTCAAGTTACCTTCTGTTGAAATGGTTTTAGATGATGGTATGTTTCTGTATTTATAATGTAACAAAACTATAGGTATTTTTTTTATTCAGAATAGGCCAATGCTTGAGCACCAATTCGTCTGATGTTAAGCAACACTGCAATCTACAATGGAGCGTGCTTGCCTGGAAGAAACGGATAGTTTAGTTAGTTTTGATTTAACTCACTCTGAGTTTTTATTTAACACAGTTTCTTTACATGTTGAACGAAAATATTATCACTCTTCATTCCAGGTACCGTCTGCGACTTGAGTGGCAAACCTCGTTTGACCCGAGTCTTATATGTATGCTATAGTCATGGAAAGCATGAAGTCTACTCCTTCAAAGAGACATCGACCTGTGAATACGAAATTATCATCCTATCTCCTTTACTCTGTGAACATCCACAGTTTAAACCGAAGGATGTCAGCGAAAATATCATAGACTGTTTACCGGTTGAAGATGCTCCAAAGAAACCAAGAAGTCTTCTGAAGATGGAGGTTGATAGCTTAAGGTTCCATCATCAGACTATCAGGATGATGAGCAATGTAAGTATGATGTAATTTTTTAGTTTGCTTAGGTTTGCTACACTTAGTTAGGTAATGTTTGATTTAGAATAAAGTCTTGTTTGTAGACAGAACTTAAAATTTTGAATTTCTTAATTGGTTATTTATTCAATTAAATATAAAAATTAATAAAGTATTCACACAAAAAGAAGTGCTTAAAGTTATAATAAAAATAGCCAAAAGTACAATTCTATATTTATTGTTTTCCTTATTGTTTTAAAAGACTTCAAAAACATCTAAGGGTATGGCTGTAGCATTTAAGCCTGGGCCGTTATGAAAAATGGACAATTTACTATGTAATAAATACATATTTTTAATCTTGAAATATGAAAATAACAGGCTGGTGTTAGTCAAGCAAAACTAATTAATTTCTTAATTTTGGAATCAATATACTTAGATAAATTTACTTTACAAATCAAACTGCACTGACCCATTTGATACGCGTTAATTAATTCTATACATAGTACATAATTATTTTTATTTCTTTTCTTCTGATTGTTCTAGGGAGGCTTTTACCATGACGAGCATGTCTTTATTTTCTTTATAGGGCTATTAGTAAAGGCCTCCGTTAAATGTCTCAATAACTGTATATTAAAAAGTGTGTTTCCTATCACTTGAGTGTGCTACTCTTACACCTAATAACAATTTAGAGTGCTCTAATATATCTAATAGGTATAACGATCACATCAGAACAGCAATTTTCATTGTTTCTAGTGTGTAACAAGCTTTATTATTTTTAGTTTGCGCATTTTAAGTTGTCACATTTACTTTGTAGTATGGATGTAGCCAGAATTTTACATTACCCAGGCTAAGACCTAAGAAGATCAAAGTTTCAGTCATTTCTATATGATATATCAGGATTTTAGTGGGCGTTAACCCGTTATCTAGATAAAGTTTCAATTTACCTAGTGGTAAAGACTAAATAGGGTAAAATTTTGCTTTTGTTATGGACCTGAAATTTCTTCTTGTGTTTGTGCATAGGCTCAAAGGGCTAAAGAATTTTATGGACTTTTTTATTGCCGTTTTAAGGTCCTATGCCGAAATGAAAGCTAAAGATCCAAAAGGGCCATTTAAATAAAATAAAAAGAACGTTTTTGTTCAAGTATTTTTATTTCTTTTTATATATAGTGGTTCTGGCTACTTCCATATTCAGTAGTGTAGTTACATAGAGGCTTATTTAACATTTTTGTTGGCGTTATTCAGGATAACGATCCTAAGGATGTACTAGCTGTGTTGAGAGTTGAGAAAATTGATAAGGTAATTACTTTTTTGTTTTTATTTTCGCACGTTTTATGTATGTGTATGTTGTTCGGCGCTTTTCAGGATGGTAAGTAAGATATAGAAGATTTTTTAAGACTTATTGCTCTGTGCTGTGAATTATCTATAGCAAGGTTATAACTGGATGTACCCTGAATCGGAAACCTGATAAAGTGACGATCAGGAATAAGTTTACGACAGATGTTTTAATAAAACAGTTGGGGCGTGATTGCCGCTATAATAAAATTGTATGGTTAATTTGCTCTGTGGTTTAACAAAATAAAAAAGGTTCTAATAAAGCCTCATATCATTATCATCATATCAGCCTACAGAGGTCCACAAAGGCCTCCTCCATAGACTTCCAAAAGGACCTGTTATATGCCACCTACATCCAACGACTTCCAGCGAACTTTATCAGGTCATCCATCCATCTCGTTGGAGGCCGTCCTGCGCGTGCTTTCCGGTGTTATAAAGCCTGTTGGGGCTATATTTGGCATAGGCAGTTGCAATTTTACTATGCCATAATGCTACCTTTATTTATCAGCAATTTTAACCATTTGCAGGATGGTGAAACTCACCTAAAGTTCGAGTTGCACCCGCTGAATGAAGACGAAGACCCAGCGGAGGATAGCAAGCCTCAGCTGACTAACAAACCGCCGCCAGTCATCACCGACGATTCCCCGGTCAGAGCGTTTCTTAACGGAGAGAACTGTCTTAATGGGGTGAGCAGAATTCTCAATTTACATTAATAATAATAATAATAATTAACCCATATACTGTCCCATTGCTGGGCATGGGTCTCCTCTCAGTATGAGAGGGATTCTTCTATAGTCCACCACGCTAGCCTAATGCGGGTTGGCAGACTTCACATGCCGTCGAGAAAGTTTCTTGGGCATGCAGGTTAATAATAAATTGGTATTTTACATTACCTTAGGATTTACACGATTAAATTTACAGTGTGAAGTCGGAAATAGGCTGACTCATTCATTTGACAAACTGTTAAGACGGTTTTGTGGGGCTTTGTTTAACTGTGTAATTTTTTAAAGTTTTAATAAAGATACATACAATCATACATACATCCGTATATTCTTTTGTAATGTTAAAATATTCCTCCCCGGGGTCCTGAGTTCGATTCGCAGGTCGAGCAACGTGTTATTGGGATTTTCTATGAAATTCTCAGCTCTAGAGTTTGGTAAATGGCAATAGGCTTGCACCTTATTACATTGGACCTCAACATACTGGCGAACTATAGGTGTACAGTTTAGTAGACCTCTGGCGAATCCTTTGGAGTAAACAGGCATGATGGTATGTTATGTTTCATTTCAGGGTACAGGCTGGTGGAAATACGAGTTCTGTTACGGCAAGCACGTGGTCCAGTACCACGTAGACCGCACTGGTGAGAAGACCACGCTATTGTTAGGCAAGTTCGACGAGCGCACACATCTTGACTGGATCAAAGACAACAAGGGGAAGGCGCCTAAACCCGTCGGTATGTGTAGCTGGAAGATCCAAATCACGTTCCGGACAGTTCACGCCAAACTTATTGTGCGGGTTGAAGTTGGCACGAGCAAACTTTAACCCAGCCGTAAAATCGGTTAAAGAAAAATATTAGATTGTAATAAAAACGAAAGTTCAAGTCGTAGGCTGTCGTTTTAAATCATTCTAACCCAATATTTAAATTTTTCCGATTTTTACGGCCGAGTTAAAGTTAGCTCGTGCCAACTTCAACCCGGACAATAAGTTTGGCGTGAACTGTACCTCAACCATGTTCTATCGAATAATAATTGCTTTCGATAGATTTTTTACGCATCGTAACGCTTAAACCAATTTTAGTTCTTTATGTAACCGCTAGAGACGTTGGAGGGTTTCCCATACCATTATTTTAGGGGGCGTCCATAAATTACGTGAGGTGTTTTTTTAAAATTTCTATCCCTCCCTCCCCCCCTGGTGAGATGTCGTCAGATTTTATTCAACCCCCTCCCCCATTCCCCAATCTCACGTGAGATTTTTCAAAATGTGGGTTTCTTACGTAAACCCGTTAGATGTTATTGTAAAAAGAAAAAAGAAATGCTTCGTGCTTTTATTTACGACTAGTTAAGACTAGTAATCAATGTTGCTGAAAGTTTAATTATAAGTGTAATAAAAATAGTTTTTTTTTTGTTTCAATCTGAAAAAAAAATTGCGTGATATATGCCGAGACCCCCCCTCTCTCCAACGTAAGATTAGATGAGATTTGACTCGACCCCCTCCCCCCCTTAAACATCTCACGTATTTTATGAACGCCCCCTTACGGCGTCGCTAGCGAGTTAAGTGAGGAAAACTCATGGTCGAGGTAACTCCCTCATTGGTAAAGTTGTAGCAAGCTCAGCATCAGCGTCGTGTCCTGTGCTCGATTCGCCTGTTGACCGGTTTTTTATTAAAATTTCAGTAGGGGCTCGAAGTTTGGATATTATGTTTTAAGCTTTGCTTAGACCACGTTATCATGCTACATCACGGCCAACAACCAAAATTAACCATAAAAGCATTTGTAACAGTACACAGATAATGTATAACTAGCCTGTCTGCGACTTCGTTACTGTAGATGTTGATTCCTCCGTTTTTGTAACATTTTTAATTGATACTCCACTACTATTGGTCGTAGCGTCATGATATATAGCCTATAGCAGGGATGGCGAACCTTTATTCAGCTGTGTTCTAATTTTTATAATAAAAAAAAATAAAGAGACCGTGACGTGCCGATATACAATCTTAATTCAGTAATTAATGGGGGAAAGAATATCGATGAGGCACCTAAAGCCTAAAGTTTAGTGCCCAAAATATTTTGACACGTGCCAGCAATGGCACGCAAGCCATTGGTTCACCATCACTGGCCTATAGCTTTCCTCGTTAAACAGGCTATCTAACACTGATAGAATTTTTCAAATCGGACCGCTGTTCCTGAGATTAGCAAGTTCGACCAAACAAACTTCAGCTTTATAATATCAGTATAGAGTATAGATACCATTATCACAACATATTATAATAAAACAAAGTCCCGCCGTGTCTGTTAACAGACCAGAATATATCTTTAAAATCTAATATCTTTACAGAATACCGCTCATCGGTCTCCCATTTCTACGCGAACGGAGATATTTGCGACAAAACCGGTAAGCCTCGCCAAACAGAGGTGAAACTAAAATGTCTGGAGAATTCTTCAAGTCCTGCTCAAGTTTCCCTCTATCTATTGGAACCTAGGACTTGTCATTACATCCTAGGCGTTGAGTCCCCCCTTATATGTGATATATTACCTCTAGCTGATAGTAATGGACTCATCACATCTGTAAAGTCGGCGTTAGAAACCCAGGATGCGACGTCAGACAAGAAAGAGGATGAAATTAAATTGTATAATGATAAACTTGTCCAGAAGTACGGAAATGATTAGTGTTGTGAATAAAATTGTTTATTTATTAATAGTAAAACCTATTTGTTTTATTTAAAAATAAAGCGTACCTGTGTCAATTGCAGTCTTAGGAAACATCATTGTTTTTGAAGTTGGTTTAAAGATGCCAAAACGGTGGTTGTATTTTTGTATGTAAACAGTTATTTAATTTTATTATGCCATCTTGAACTTCAGATATTGACTACGAGCAATACGCCTGTACTTGTCTTGTCAATTGTCATCTGTCAATTATTCTGACAGTTAATAACAAATCATTGATGTGGGTAGTTCGAAAAACATCAAAGTTAAAACGTCACCACTTCCTAATACTTCATGCCTTCCTAGTACCAAGGAGCAAAAGTCTGATATTATGGTAGTTCAAAAAAGTATCATCAATGAGAGTGGCGCCTCCTAGATGACGACCGTAAAAGAATCACCAATGAAAACATAAACCACCTCCTATGACTTTATGCTACCCTAGTACAAAAAGAGAAAATATGGAATTGTCACGACAACGAAACCGAAATATCTCATTCGCCTCCCATACTTTTATGCTATCCTAGTACTTTATGAAATAGCAGCGTTAATTTTATTACGCACGTCTACCGGGTCAAATTCTTACTTTGTACTAGGCTAGCATAAATTAACAGGAATAGTAGATTTTTTTTGTCAAGGCAGTGGATCTGAGTAATAGGTATTATGAAGAATCCGGGTCCGAGTACCAGGATATCATAAAAAAATATTTTCTAAGTTTTAAGACTTACTTTAAGACTGACAACAGTGTGGTTTAGCTTCAAAATACTAGGACACCATACAATACAAGAAGGTGAATTGATTTGATGACCCCTGTCAATAATTTTTGAACTCTTAAGTACTAGGAAAGCATAAAAGTGTAGAAGGATAGTTTCGTAGATGCTTGAAAATTATTATTTCATTTCTATCCTTTTTTTACTAGGGCACCATAAAGTCATAGAAGGTGACGTATTGTTTTGACAGGCTTAAAGAATGTGCCACTGTCATTGATTTAGTTTTAGAATTTTGCTCCTCGGTACTAGGAAGGCATGAAGTATTAAGAGGTGGTGACGTTTTATCGTTGAAGTTTTTCGAACTACCCACATTGAAAGGACTATTTTAGTTAGTTGTCAAAAACAGTCTTCAGATTTAGGTTTATTACCTACAAGTACGTGAGCACTTTATAATAAATGGTAGTTTTTGTAGATTTCTTGTAGTTTTGTGTAATGGGTAGGAATTTTAAATAAGTTCTACTTTTACATAAATAGTAACAGTTGTAGAAAATGTTTCAGTTTTCGTTTAGTTTTGTTTTGCTTTAATCTGACTGTGGCATTATTCAAAATTATTCAAGATCTACTTGATAATTTTATTAAATATGATAATTATTTTCATGTTCATAACAATTAATGCAATGGGAGGGAATAGGATACCTAGTAGGAATAAATAAACAACATTTTTTAACTTGACATTTATTTACATTCATATCAACAAAACGGATGTTTGTATAAAACAGTTCTTTTATAATTTTTCATACCAATTGTATATCTAGTGTGGTGCCGCGAGAATGTAAAAATAAGTAATTTTTATTTTCTTGCTTCAATTTTAAGATATGCAGTTTCACATACCGTGACTCAATAAAACGTATCAAGCTATTCTTTGCCTTTAAAAAGTATACAATTTATAAGGCTAAATTGCACGAACTCCCAGATTCTATTTATTCTTTGTTGTTATTTATATAAATAATTGTGACGAAATCGATCAAAATATTCGTTAGAATATATAAGATAACATTGAGTCAAGTCAACAGTGACATTTTACCAGTTTCATACTGATAGTATAGTTTTGTTGTTGTAATTAATTCTTAAAGATTTGCGTCCAGAAAGTATAATCTTCAAATTCGGCAAAGCTGTCACTCTTTCACAAAATTTTGTATTACAACCACACAGGTGTCCATAAGAATCTGGGTAGGTAAATAAATCATGATTCCAAATACGAGACGCATCAGTACATAATTTTAATCCTCAACAATTTTTTCATATAAAAACTTAGGTACGACAAAAATTACCTAGTTTTATTTAATATTTGCGAGGACTTTTGCGAAGGATGGTCTCAGCAAGAAATTCATAGTAAAAAAATGAGTTCTTTTACATTTTCTGACTTTAGATACTATGTTTAATAGGTAAATAAATTTGAAAGCATTCAAGGCGACATTTATATAAAATGCTTAGGAAAAAACATTGAGCTTGAAAAAGCTTATGGCATTTCATCGGTAACATTGCAGGCTCCTGGCAATATTCTAACCTATACAAGATTATAGCGACATTCGAACCAATTGTATATTAAAATACGACACAAATGCCAATATTGGTGTTCAACTTAAATATTTTTAATCCATAATTTACTGTTGTAACAAATTGGTTCGAATCTGTCGATAGAAGCAAGCAGACGGTAACCAAATGGTTACCAATAGTACCATTTTCAAAAATAAAAATGCTCGTTCTCTACGCTTTCCCAATCATTTGGTGGTTAAAAACTTAGACAATAGCAACAATAAGGTTCCCCGTCAAACACCTAGAAAATTGTAGGTAAAAAATTCTATTCACAATATTTTTGACGTCTATCTAGATCACACGTTGGAGTCGCTTATATTATTGATGGGGCTGCAAAAGCCTATTTAATGGCCGTAACGGCACACACGTACAGATTATATTCTGTATAATCTGTAATTCGTGTAAATCTTTAAGAAAAAAAAATGGGTTGCAAAAGGAGGTACCTACTACGCTACAGCACCAGCAATAATATTTGCGCACCTTTAAGAGGCTAAACGAGTGGTCGTGTCCAGGATCGTAGCTCCATTAACTCTAAATCAATATTCCCAATGTCCACTTTTCAACAATACGTACATGCCTTTATAATAATTTATTTACCTTAACGACAAGAAAATAATATTTGCAAGACGAAGAAAAAAGATGTTTACAGTGTCGACTAATGAACTTACTAAAAGGAATCACAAGACAAAAATTGTATCGCTGTAACATCTACCTAAGAAGGAAACTTATTCAGTCTAGATATTTTGTCTTTCATTAGACATCAAAACGTTGACTAAAATTAAACTAAATAATATAGACCCATCTTGATAAACTTTTTTTAAATATAATAATAATACTCAACTAAATTTAAGTTATTATAATAATGATGCTCTCTCTACATCAGTTCTTTTAGAAGAATAAATTATGATTAGTGATGCGCAAAGTAAGAATAAGCTTTTGAGAACAAACTACAAATGGTCGTCTGCATAATAAATTTTTCGTCTTGTGTCTTGCTTACCTCGTCTTGATGCAAGACTGACTTTGTACATCACTAATTACATCTAAAGAAATTCAAACATTATAGATAAAGATTGGTCGTAGCTCTTTTTGAAACAAACGCATTGGCACAAGTTATTAACAAAAATAATTAAAAACAATAACTGATATCGTAACCTTACATATTTATCGTAAACGAAAAAATATTAATTAAACTAGGTAGGTATGCAGTTTTCCCCAAGTGGTAAATAAAGTTTCCTTAATTTTTCACCTATTGAGCGTTTTTAATATTATAAAAATGGTCATATTCAAGAAATAAATGTAATTAATACTTAATTTAATAGCTAATTAGAAGATGAATGTTTTGTATTTACGGTTAGGTGTCACGGAAAAATACCGGTATGGAGTAATTCGCAACGGCTATAATGAATTCCAGTTAGTCTGTTTGGTTGGGTGCTTTGTATATATTTTGGTTATATTCTACATTTTTCGTAAAGTTAACGTACTTAGTAAGTAAGGTATAAGTAAACTTAAGTGTAGCATTAACTTAAGAGTTACGACTGCGGATAGAAATTATTTCGACGTGTTGTACGTTCTGTTCGATGATGCGGTATTTTTCCGTTACAAATGTTATCCATAAATATTACAAAAATGGGAAAAAATCAAAATGTGTGCCAGTGACTATTAGGTAAATAGTGACGTACAGTATTTTTATATAGAAACATATTATAAGAAGATGAATCAATTACCAAAAACTTACATACGAAAATATTTCTATAATTAAATACTTATACTAACAAAAATTTTTGACTAAAGGGCCAGTGTTCGATGTGTTAAAATTGTTAAACTGTGGTTAAAGTATTACATTAATTACACAAAACAAGCACAATAGTAGTTAAGTAAAGTCGAGAAGATATTTCAAATATTTTATTTATAAGTAATATTTATAAGCTTAGGCATACCTACTCATGAAATAATAATAGGACAAAGAAAAGGAATTCATTTGTCGCGCGTAGTATAATTTAAAGTAACAATACGTCAAGCGCGCGTAAATTTTGTTAAGTTTTTAATATAGAAACGATCTTAGTTCCTACAGTTAAATAATTATTGTTATTTTTTCGACTTGACTAAGTAGTAAACTTAATATATTTAAAATTTCTTTAACATTTTTAAATCATAACATGAAAAGTAAGCTTAGGTGTAGACTGTAGGTTTAGGAAGTAAGATTAAGATAGTTAGGTACAAGTTGTAAAAGATTAAATTTTCGGCTTATAAAAGTTTCGTACGTTGAAAGAAATTTTAAAACATACTTCGGATTCATATTCTTAGTTGTAAAATATTTGAAATATCCTCTTATTATGTAGATAGTCTTCGGGCGGCAGGCCCTCACATGTTAAGTACACTATTTGACAACAAGTATTTGTAAACAATAAATACACTGATCACTTTGAGATCACTTCGTTATTCTAAACACTTAAAATTTTAAACGAAAATGTTGACTGCAAAGACTGACAATGGCCACAATAATTATATTATTTTACATTTAACTATCAAGTTGGTAACATAAAAATAAAAGAAAAAAATAACTGTAACAAATATTAATTATAATATTGTTCTAACGAACTTAACGGTGTATACGCAAATACTCATCGGTACTCGGTACTTTGGTACCGAGACAAACTTTGGATGATGAAATACATCTTTGTATGAATAAACAATCTCTCCGCCAGTTATAAAGCTGTAGATATATTATTCATTAAAAAATTACCAGCTCTTTGGCGTCTACGAATTGTATCGATCCCTCAACTTATGCTTAATGTGACTAAAACTTAAATGTTAAGAAAAAATAATTATATTAATAAACAATTTGGGGAATACTTTGGAAACGATAAATCCTTTGACACAAACCTTAACCTTATTCTTATTTAGTTAACAACTGTGCACATGGACTCGACCGTTACGAACGCACCTTTTCAAACTAAGTCAGTTCAGTGCACCGGATACATCACAACAAACGTTCGGAATCTTACAACCTCTTTGCAAAGTTTGTTTTTACTCTTTTTTTTGTAAATTCACTAGTAACGAGTTCTGGAATATTTAATACGGTCTCGACAGTTCTTTAGAACGTTTCAATTGAACTTTGAGTCTCTTTGTACCTATTTGGAAACCGTTCATAGCCTGTATGGCGGCCTGCGCGGAGGCCGCGTTGTCGTACGAGACAAAACCGAAGCACTTTGAGAGGTTCGTCTGTTTGTCTATGAACACTTTAGCCGATATCACGTGGCCGAAGGGCAGGAACGTGGACGCGAGGTCCGTGTCCGTGAACTCCTGAGGCAGGTGGTATATGAAAAGATTACCACCCTCAGGACCTGTAGAATAAACATTTGTTAAAGCACTGTTAATCATAAAGAAACAAAAGGGAAAAGAGTATCTTTTACAACAGCCCGACGTAAAGGGATCGAGAAAACTGACGTTTGTCTAACTAGACATCTTCGTCAATATGGTTGTGGTATGGCGAGGGAAACAATAAATCAGGCTGAAGAAATAACAGGACGAGAAAAGAAGTTTTACTAGGTAATCCAATAAAAAAAATTAAGTGGTACGTATTTCAATTTGTTAACTGTTCTTTTTAAAACAGCTGTTTTGTTTGCGTCATCGATCGCCCATCCTCTTCTCGTGGAAATCGTAAAACGGCTAAGTTTTATAGCCTTTTATCTGACATCATATATTTTTGCTTCCGGTATTTAATATTGTTTAGATACTTATTGGCCTAGTGGTTGCTTGCTGAGATGGTATAAACGACAACATGTCAAGCTGAAGGTACAGTTTACACTTGTACTACAGAAATAAATGGGCAAACTAGATGTAGATTTAGATATTTAGGCATAAGTAGTCGACCATAAAATTGCTTTACAACTTTTGAGAAAAACTTCCGTCCAAATTAAATTTACTAAGGCTTATTAACAATCTGTCACTAGGTGTTGTAAGCAAAAATAGACCTTGTTGTTTTGTGATGCGCAAACAACTCTAAGGATACTAAAGCAATTTTATGATCGACTATACATGCGGAGCAGCTCTGCACCTCTGACTCTTTACATTCATTAATTTATCCAATTTGTATAAAGTTAACGGTGAAGGAAAACCTGTACGCATAAGTAACTCTTTGAGAAATGATCTCGAAGATGTGTTATACATATCTCTCTTTCTATAGCTGAGCAGTAAACGCGCAGTTTTTTTTTATATGGACACAAAAGGCTAATGTCACTTCAGTTGCAAAATGTCATCCAACGATTGAGGGATAACAGAAATTAGAACTATTTTCATAGCGTAAAAACGATGCAATATTGCGATTTAAACGGTTGGAACAGGAAATTGGCGATTAGCCAAAGTTTGGCGTGTGTCCAAAAATTTATGTACGATGTTTCGAATAGGTCGATGCAGGGATACCGTCGGCTGTTGATTCTTTTTGCTCAACACGCAAGGTGTCTACTTCATTCTTTGTACTAAGAAGTACTTGGCAAATGTCTCCAATTTTTGTCTATATCAGTCCATATTCTGTGAAAAATCCTCATGGACCGTCACCGATCAGAGAAGGAGGAGTCGTATGACGGATTCGAACTGTCTAACAACCGCTTTAATTGCTTTTCCTTGCTGTGCGGTCGCGGCTATGGAACTCATTCACATTCTTAAGGATCACATTCGCCACACGATATAAAAATCTGTGTGAAATTATTCACTACTTAGCGTGGGCTTCGAAAATTGCCTTTGTAACCCGCTCAGAAAAAATGGGACCTCTTTATCATGTAATTAGCACAGTGCTATTTCATTGAAATAGCCTGATTGAGCCTCTTATGACACCCACGGGGGCCATTCGTTGTTTAAACAACATGACCATACCTGAAAATTGCTGGCTTTATTATACACTTACCAGCAAAATAAAGATTACCCGTACCTTCAACCTGCTTTCCAGCGGCTGCGGCGGCAGCAGAGCCTAGTACGGATCCTAACGGTGCTGCTGCGAATGCTGTGCCAAACTGTGCAGCGTATGCCGAACCTAGTGGCTCAGCTGTTGACCCTGGAAAATATTATCATATATTATTAAAAAAATAAAATGTATAATATTGAATGGGAATCTTTATTCGTGAATGCAAGACTTTAGATTTTAAATGCTTGTTGTTCGATTTAGGTACTTATTTTCTTTTTTTCAAGTAGGTGTCAGGCTGGATGTATAGCATTTAAATCTTTTTGTCTTTTGGAATCTTTAAAAATAAACTAATGAAGGAACTTTTTTACTAAAATTAAGTTTTGTAAATAGAGAAAAGTATCCATTGACTGACAGCATCATCAATTTTAAGACTGTATGATTAATGACAACTATGGGTATCAAGTGACTCGGTTCATTTATTTCTGTTGAGAAGGTGACAAGTTCACAGTTTTAAAAATATCTCCTTTTATGTAACGGACAATATGATCTAAAAAATATTTTTGAAAATATTAAATAACTAATAACCCAAAGATACTGAGAAATGGTACAAAATGGTGGGTAGAAATGAGTAGATGCCAAAGATTTTAAGCATTTCAGTGTCTTGTAAAACTGAAATGATCGTAAAATTACGCGAGTTAAGTGTTCGTGTTAGTTTAATGGTTGAATCGTAGCTACGTTTAATAAACGGTAATGCCGGTGCAGCTTCATTTATTCTGAACATAAACGGCACTTACGTTTATGTTTAAAACGTCAAAAACATTAGTCGTTAACTTTGTAAAAGTGCAAAGATTATGTAGGAACATAAGTTTATCCCACTGCTTCGAAATTTGACATAAGTTTAGAAAATTATCTCTGCTTGGGTTATTAGTAGGTAGACTAGGCTACATTATAGAAAATAAAATGGAAAAGATAAATCCCATGATGATCAAACGGTCAAATAAGTACCTACAAAAAAAACTAGTTGTCAAACTACATACAAAAACACTGCATGCCGTAGTTACAGTGTCATACAATATTAGTAATAGTACACACACAGATAAAATACAAATGTAAAAACAATAATTAAACATAACACTCACGTAAACGTCATAAAAATAAATAATACAGTTTAGTTTTTAGCACTTTCATGCAGAAACAATCAAAAATGTTAATTTTACATGAAAACTGTTTTGTGGCGTAGTTATTTACCATAATAAGTACCTACAAATTATTTAAATATGTAACTAAGTTGTAAAAGAAAACATTTCGAGTAAAGAACACTAATAAGGCAGCTGATGGCAGGTCAGAACAGAAGAACATGGCCGAATATTTTGGCTTCAAAAAAGTAAAATACGCATGCGACGATTGTATCAAACAGAATGTTCAATTTCATGACTACGTAATGCATGCACATTACATTTTATGTTCTATGGTAACAAATGTACAAACAAATACACGTTATTTATACGCGATCAAAATAAAAATGTTGCCATATTAGACGCCAAATTACAAAAAAAACACGAAATTGTCTACT
The DNA here is from genome assembly GCA_946251955.1 of Acronicta psi. NCBI lineage: Eukaryota > Metazoa > Arthropoda > Insecta > Lepidoptera > Noctuidae > Acronicta > Acronicta psi. Next base: position 12,578,526 of record OX276475.1, on the reverse strand, counting down.
GATGAACACTTGTTAAAAAAAAATTATAGAGGGCGGCAATATTTCAAACGTCAATACTTGTTTATCGATTTATGTTACATAGCCTATGCAAAGCAAGCTGGTAGACCACTCTACCTATACAATGCCAACATAGAAATCATACCAGGCATGTTCTAGATTCATGTGATAAATGATGCACTAGCCATTATTATATGAACAAAGTTGTCAGTAACCTTGGTTGTCACGTCTACAGTCTGTTTTTCATGCACAATAGTTTGCTGTACATAGTGTAGGTAAAGGTATTTACTGTAAAACAATAAAATATCAACTTCGAGATATTTTAAGTGCGCTCAAAGTATAATTTATGATAATGATAAATAATTATTCTTCTAATAAATATCTATAGCTGTCGTATTGTGGTCGACTATCTATACTTCTATATTCATAATATATAAACAAAAGATTTGTATTTTTGTATGCTTGTAATGAGTAAACTCAAAAATTACTAGACGGATTTCAAAAATTCTTTCATTATTACTCAAAATTTTGTTGTGACTACTATCAACCTGCCGTGGCATATTTGGCATGTGACGATTGACCCTGTAGTTACTGGTTAACTAAAAAGGATTACAAAAACGTAATCTAATATTGATACCTAATAAAACCTTCATAGATCGGATAGGGTTTTCTTAGCATGTTGTATATGGATGATTATTTTTTCTAAACCTGAAACGCCAAATGGCAGTCAATCAATACAATGACATGCTAAAGATACCTAGAGCAAGGCGTGTGTACTGTATATGCATCTATTAGGTAAGGTAGAAAGTAGGAAATTAAGTGAGCGAAATAATTTGTAAACTACATATTTGATAAAGTAACTATATAATATTTTTATGTAATAACTAGATTTTAAGTCAACAGACAGAGCGGCTTGGAAAGAGGGAAGGGAGGCCTTTGCCCAGCAGTGGGATAAAGTGGGCTAGTAAAAAAAAAAAAAAAAACTAGACTGCCCGCGACTTCGTTCCCGTAGAAGTTGATTTTTTCCCCCGTTTTTGCAAAAAAATTCATTGATACTCAGCTCCTATTGGTCGTAGCGTGATGATATATAGCCTATAGCCTTCCTCGTTAAATAGGGTATCTAACACTGAAATAATTTTTCAAATCGGACCAGTAGGTCCTGAGATTCAACCAAACAAACAAATATACAAACTAATTCTTCAGCGTTATAACATTAGTATAGATAATAACTGTAGGATCATTTATCACATCAATCCAAGAAGCTAAAGTTGCCATTCCATGTCAAAAACACACATGTCGTTTTATTTCATTTGCATTTTTACCTGTGATGTTAGTCTTCCCGAGAAGACCTGAAGTGTGAAAAATGTTCATCGTTAATTTATCTTTTTTTTTTACTTAAGTCGAAACGAAACCTGAAATAGGAAAGTTTGCGGACAAAAAGATCGTTACATGATTTTTTAAACTGTCAACGAATATCTAACACAATAGTAAAATAATAGTAACGCTTACGACCCTCTGGAGGGTATCCATTCTTTACTGACTGACAGGATATGGACAGGTTGAAAATAATGGGGTTTTATCGACTTGAAACTATGGAATTGGTTGAAATTTCTTTGCATTTGAATGTAGATACTGTGTTGGTAGGCATCACTCAAGTACATTTTATCTACCTACCAGTTTAATGATGATGTAATGTTTGATGCATCTTGGATTCAGACCTTGAGATTTTACGTTGCCATAAAGTTAAAGATAAAAGAGGTAAAGGTCTGAAAGTTGTTTATGGGAATTAAAGTGTCAACCTTTTTAGTAAAAAAATATATAAAGAAACAGATATTTAATCGTTAAGGATTAAACTTACTACAAAACATTTCCAGACACAGTATTGTTTCGATCACAACAAACTTTCTTTTAATAAAATTTACAAATAACTGAGAGCTACTGAAGACAATACAACTACAAACTAAAATTAAAACAAAATCTGAACAGTCCTTCGCTATGAAGGATTAAAATAAAATGAAAGATCTAGCAGCCTATGCAAAATAAAAATAAAACTTACACAATGGCGGGGCAGCTTGCTGTGGCGCGGTTGCTGGCTGGATGGGAGCCGCTTGCGTCACCACCGGGGGCTGCGTCATCGCCGCCAGCGCAGCCAAGTTCTGCACCGACACGGGGGCTAAAAGACCTCCCAGCTGATCGGCCGCCCCCCCACCTAAAGACCCCACTCCGCTCACGGTACTCCCGCTCAGGCCTGCACCATTGAAACCGATATCCTGATAGTTAACACCTATTTGACAACAAAGAAATGGGTAGCGTAAATAAAAATAAAAAGGGGATCAAATAAAATATGGTTGGGATAAGGAAATAGTGTTGCCAGAACATTTGTGATAGTAATTTTTGGACAGCGTTCAATCTTAATCATCCACCAGATGTCATTGGTAACTGTTTGGTCATAGGTATAAAGCCTCCATAAAATATTTTATCAGACCAATTTATTCATAGTTTTAAAAATACCCGATTGTAATAATGACATTTATTTTCCTGGAGTGGTACTTAACAAAACTAAAATACTACGAATGCTATTAACATTATCTGGCCAATTAAGTATTAATCTCTCATTTTATAACGGGCCACACCAAGGACGAGGTAAAATTAGGTTAAAAGGAAACAAAAACATAAAAACGAGTGTATCACTAATTAAATATGTACATTTGGCTAAATTAATCATTTAAATAATGCGTCATGGCTTGATAAGCCCAGTTCAATGCAGCCTGCATGTTTACCCACGTACAACACGGACATCAATCATAGAACTACATGATGTAGGTACTACGATTCTAGGTAACCAGTTTTCTGTTAAGTCAATCATTCATCATCTTAACCCATATGTAAAATTCGTATCGACTTATTGCCTTATAATTAAGTCATGGCCATAGGACTGAAATATTCAGCACGACCACAAGGAGTGGACTATTGCATAACCTAACTTATCATATCCTAGTAGTCTAGTGCGGTTATCAGATTTTAGAGTCAGTCAAGTCATTATTGCACAAGTCAAATATACGTTATATTATAATCATCATACGTATTATGCCGAGTAAACATTGATTTATAGTTATGTACGAGGATTTTATAATATGGAGGGTAACCCCAGGATAAAGGGTGAAAATATAAGAAAGTGTCAAATATTGGTAAAAATATAAAAAAAGAGTAGAGTAGATAATAAAATTAAAGGAATTATTTAATTGATTATGTACAGATTCCATGGAAACTATTTGTTAAATATAAGTCAGAGTAAGAAAACAGGGTATTAATAAAAAGCGTCTACAACTCAAGTAAGCTCTCAAAATTTCTATTAAAAAAATAAATGATGGTAACGCGAAAAAAATCGCGAACTAACCTTGTAACAGCGTTGAGCCTTGTCCTTGCAACAGCTGTTGCTGCAACCCAACTGCCTGCAGTTGCTGTAGCAGTTGCAGCTGCGTGGCAGGCGACAGCGCGGCCTCGGACGCGAGGTACGTCGCGGGGGCGATGGGGGCCGTCAGCCCCCATAGACTCGCCTGCATGGCTTGCAGTTTCTTTTGTTCCTTTTCTTTTTGCGTATCAGCGAATTTCACGACCAGCGGTGCCGAGCAGCCTTCCATTGTTTGACTGTGGTGTAACGCCTGAAATGAACAAAGTCCTTTATGGAATTTCTGATGTCTTGGTACAGGGTTTTCATCTTGGTTGGTTATGCCTTATTTCCTACCTAGCTTTTCTCTAGTGGCTTCAACCGCGTGGTCTGGGTCTTATAACTTTCATCCCCTATTTCAAGCCCTGGCAGCCCTTTTTTCGCATTAAAAAGTAGCTTATATCCTTTCTCAGGCTCTACACTATCTGTGTACCAAATTTCATTTAAATCGATTCAGTAGTTTTGGCGCGAAAGACAGACAGAGTTACTTTCGTATTTATAATATTAGTAAGGTAGTAAGGATGTTCTGTTCCATCTCAAAGTATGCTAATACCTTATATGATTTTACCGCATCTGTAGCGTTTCTTTTGTGTGCAGAAATTTCTTATGGATGGTAAGTCAGACTTATACCGACTAAAAACCGCATTTCCCATCTATTCCTTTGCGTCATGGCCAATGGGATCAAGAATATTCACCACGACCATGATGGGACCACATTTATAGCCCACCTTCCTTAGGCATAGGCAGCCTTTCAGCTAGACTACTGCACCATCTATCGTTCTTTCGATATTCATTTCTTGTAATATTACAATAGTCGTACGTAGGCACTGCATTTCACCTGCAACTGAACTAGCCTAGGTCCTAAGGTCCTAAGCGCAACAGATAGAGGTCCTGGGTCGATTCACACGTAAAGCATTGTTTTTTTTTATAAAATTATTTGTAGCAGCTCGGAGTTTGGATTTGTGCCCGGTTAATGGCAATAGGCTCGCCCCCTATTACATGGGACCTATGGTAAGCTGTGTATGTTCAGAAGTACCCCAGCCGGGCTAACATGCACGCTGCGAGAACATTTTGTCGACGCTTATGTCTCGTTTTCGCACGAGAAATAGTTTTTTCTCGACAAAAGAAAAGACAAACTTTGGCGCACATGTTAGCCTTGCTGGCATTGTATTTTAGTGTATCTCTCTCATTTGCTCAGTTATTATTTCGTACTTACTCATTAAGCCAATTTACACTGGTATGTATTCATAAAGCCATTGAAAGCGGCTTTCACTGCACATTTATCAATAATGACTTGTTATATTAATTCCCAACAAAGTCAAACACGCACACAGGCCATCGGTGACGGATTATACACGTGTATTAAACGAATGTAATCTACTTTTCCCAATTAAAACTAGTCAATAAAATCTGATGCAGTGGATATTCAACTTAGTAATACATGACATAATGGTGTGAATGGCATATCATTGTCAAAGGGGGAAATGCATTAGCCAATACAGCTTTTCGTATTCTTGTGGTTGAATTCAGCTTGTTCTCCATCACAAATATTACATAAACATACCATCACGCCTGTATTCCCCAGACAGAAATGGATGACAGGAGAGAAGTCCTGCCCATTATCATGGTCAACACATTAATCATCCCACTGTTGGGCACGGGTCTCCTTTCAGAATGAGAGGGATTAGGCTGTAGTCCACCACGCGGGCCTAGTGCCGGTTGGCAGACTACCCACGCCGTCGAGAAAATTTCTCAGGCATGCAGGTTTTCTCACGATGTTTTCTTTCACCGTTGTAAGCGAGTGATAATTACCCGTAATTATTAATACGCACATGATTACGGAAAAGTCAAGAGGCTTGGATTCAAACTGGACACCTACAACTTAGCAGTCCAGTGGTCATATCCCTCTAGGCTATCACTGGTTACCCTGTCCCGTCGTAGGGTCCTGGTTACCCTAGTACCCAGGTTACCCTGGTTACCCTGATTACCCTGGTTACCTTGGTTACCCTGATTGCCCTAGTTACCCTGGTTACCCTGATTGCCCTAGTTACCCTGGTTACCCTGGTTACCCTAGTTACTCTGATTACCCTAGTTACCCTGATTACCCTCGTTACCATGGTGTGTTTTTAATTACCTTGATTGCGGCGATGGCGGCCTGCTTAGACACAAACGTGACAAACGCGCAGCCCTTGCTCTGTCCTTGCGCGTCGCGCAGCACGGTGCACTCCTCGATGGCGCCGTGCCCAGCGAACAGCGCTCGCACGTCGTTCTCCGACAACTTCTTGTTCAACATACCCACGAATAACTTGCGTTCTGTTGACAAAGAGAAATTTCATTTTAGTATCGTCCATTACAAACCATAGTTCTTATACCATCACGCCTGGGGAGTACTTTTACTGAAATTACAAGGAAACACCATCCATTCGTAAACATCTAAGTGTTAGTAATTGAACCAAAAAGTTCAATGAAAGCCAATAGGTCCAGCAAAATCTCTCGTCACGATGCAAACCGTTCTAAATTCGAATTTGAATCACAATGTCGATACAAGTGCATTGTCGCACACACGAGGATACAGTCAGAAATCCAAGCGTGATCCTGAAATATGTACTCGTCGATCCTTTAAGTTCGGCGGTGGCGGGGTTAACTCGGATATTTACGACTTTCGACCTCGAGCGACCGACCGTCGTCGGTCATAAAGCATTTTCCGTTTCGGTGCATCCGAATTTTTGATGCTGTTAAATCTTTGAGGTTCTGACAAGTGTGTGCGCGGAGTGACGAGGGGTGCGCGACCTACATTTGCGGTTTTATTATTTAACGTGCTGCGGTACTCGTGGCTCTGACACATTCCCAGATCTGTGTATGAGATTTGGATGTTGCTGCAAAAATACTGACTTTGCAGTTTAAGTAGTTCGACAAAAAAGTACATAGTAAAAATACGTTAAAAATTTATAGCCCAGAAGTAATTTTGGAGTCGGTAAACGATATATTAATGACAATAGGCTCGCCATATTACATGGATTCTACTGTGCGATTACATAAGTACACCTAAGCATCTAACGTTATTATTGTATAGAGGTATAATTTAGAATCAAAGACAAAACCTTCGCAAAAGCTGAAAAAAAAAACAACGAAATAAAAAGTATATTGCATTTTTTACACCTCTACTACTTTTCCTTCAAAGGGAATAGAATTCGTGCAAACTTATCAACCCGCATTCAAATGCACAAAAAATTCAGACCTAAAATAGCATCCAAAACATCCAGGTCACATGGAATCACGATTAAAAACTGCAAACATACGTTAAGTTAGCATTGAGTGACGTAAAAATTCCGACGTCAAAGGGGTATGATACACAATGCACGGTGTGGGGGAGTATTACGCGTAAAATCCAACATTTGGGGGTCTCTCAATCCCCAGTGAGGCAGGCGAGAGGCGAAATTGAAAAGGCACCGAGGCTGTTCAGTTTGTAGTGAGAAATGAGCGAGGGATGAAAGAGGTAAACGAAGTAAGGTAACCTAAGTTTTAAGAAGATTTATTTTTTGGTTTCGCCATTCAATATTATTAATACGTTATTCAATAATAATAATTGCAAGACCGAAGGATACGGTGAGCTCGTTCTGCGTGAATCGGATTGCCAACAATTAACAAAAATGTAGGGTAGCTGTTAGTAATTGAAACGTCAAGACGCCTACCACCTTAGTCACCCGTGACCATGGACGCTGTAAAGGGTCCGAAACGTCGGGATTAAAATAATATCAATATAACGCGATAAAATCCGTAAAAAGTAGTTTTATTTCAATAATTATACTACTTACTCGTTTTCAATTTATTTTCGAATTCAAATAATTTCTGAGAATTTAATAGAGCTACGCATTCTATAAAATAAATATATTGTTTTTTTTAGGGTTTTATGATATTATGTTCTATTATTCAACCAATACACCTAAATGTAACGCGAATTCCGTCGAAAAAAGATTTATATTTCATTCTGTAATATTAACGTAAAACATTTTATTAAATGAGGCTTCAAATCAGCAAAAAATCAAAAGAAGTAAGCGGGAAATACCATCGCCATATAGCTTACAATACATAGGTACTCACCCTCCGTTCAAGTTACAAATATTTCATGGCAGCGAAATCAGCGCGCTCGTACCAAGATTAGCATGAAAATTGTGCGAGAAAACGAAACTCGAAATCGCGCAATCGTCGGCGATAATGCAATACCCCGTAACCATACATTTTTAATGCCAAGTCGATTTTGGCGGGGGAAAGATTGAGTGCGGTGTCCCTCGGGTGAAATGGGAAGAATGTCTTTTCTTTTTATAATGGATACGAATTATTGGAATTATGTAACTACTACATTGTATTGCATCAATGCATGCAAGCAAAAAATATACAAAAGGGAATCTAGTGTAGTTGACTGCCAAGAGTTTGGACCCGAAAGTTATTTTAATTTTTACTTATTTGACTAGTTTTTTAATATAATTCTAATCTATTATATGGGACCTAAATATATCGACGAAATGTCGGTGTACACCTTTGCCTATACAGGTTCGGTACAAAAGTTTATTAATGTCATGAACTCTACGAAAAGCATTAACAAAATACACAGCCCAGACAACTGCAGTATAAAAACCTGTTCTCAATCATTTAAAGAATTGTGACGAAAATTGCTCAAGACAATTGCACAACGGTTAATTTTAGTATCTACGTGTGACATAAAAGCAATATTTTATTATTTATAAAATTATCAGATACGCGGTATTGCAGTACCAACGTGGCAACTCCCTCCGCAACTTCACATGTTTCTGTTAATACCTGACGCTTTGCACTCCATTCAATGGAATATTAATATACACGGGAATTATTTTATGACAGCGAAATTTTAATATCTCTGGCGACTAAAATTAATACACACGTCGAAAATTGTTTCAGAATTTTGCAATCTGTAGTCCTTGGTTTCAAGAAAATCGCAATAAAAAAGTGGAAATAAGCCTTATATTACCAAAGAATACGATGATTTACGGCCGATTCCTATATCAAATCAGTCGATAGATTTTCTTTCTAGAAACGGAATTTTGACATAAATTATTTGTATGGATATTTGATTTTTTTTTAAACCGGGATTTTATCCATCCATCTTTCATATAATTAGCAGTATTTTCACTATCCCGAAAACCATTCTACGCAAGAAACACACACACCATACTTACAGAAATTGGTTTTAACATCCTAACAAAAAACCATGTCGATATTATGACGTTTATGAGTAGAAAAATTTACATAGAACGTCTCTGTAACTAACATGAACCAATTCATAAACGATACTTATCCCTTAAAGCCAAACAAAACCCTCAAATAGGCTAGAAAATACTACTATTTAACAGAATCCTTCAACAAAACAAAACTACGTATTTACAATTGAAACAAACTCCAGTAGAACGACAGAGTCAAACTAATTAGAATAATTTAAAGTGAATCTTTAAACGTAGTGTAATCTGTTTAAATGCACAAATAATTGTGTACTTAGCGCAAATAAGGCTCTAAAATGTTAATGCTTTAAGTGCGCCATAGAGCCGGTAACGGCATCCTTCGTTAAACAATTTACATAACCTCTTGACTGAGGGGGCGGGGAGGCTACGGGTCCTATGACCGACGTCGTTTGGCGATTCGGCGTTTACGACTTTTGAGGAAATAGATCAACGATTCTGGAGGTCTACTATGAAGTGACAAGTCCGAATGTTCGGGCCCGACTGATTCACGATCGAAGTTTGCACTGATGTCTTACTACGAACAAAGTTCGGATTTAGGATACGCAATTCTCGTTATTTTCGTCTTAAAAATAATGGTTACCAATTAAACATCAGAAATTGGACTGCGGAGATCTGATGGTAGTCGTGTAACACACCATCACGAAGAAGAAGGGGTAGGCAGAGGTATACTAATGTATGCACTCACACAGTTCGCTGACGTGCTTAGGTTCCACGTAACAATACAATATATATTTATATATTATACTATATATCTTTATATATTATGTTTATCCATAAAATCTTATAATTAAATATTAAAAGGTTAACATATTTGTTACATAATTATTCAATGTTTATTTTTTTGTACCTATTTTTACTTGTTTTATTTAACCCAAAGGTTGACTGGCATAGAATGCCATACGGCATTAAGTCGGCCTTATGTGCTAGTGTACATAAAAGTATAAATAAATAAATAAATAAATAAATAAATAAATAAATAAACAGGCGGCGAGCCTATTGTCACTAACCAGGCACAAATCGAAACTCCGAGCTGTTACTAAGAATTTCATAGAGAAATTCAACAACATTTTGCTCGAACTTGGAATAGAACCCAGGACTTCTAGCGCTTAGAACCATCAGACTAAATAATATGAGAAATCATTAAAATGGCCCGAATATCTATACTTTTAAGTATGGTTACACAATTCTTTACATGGAGGATGTCTTAACAATGAACTCGCAAGTTAATGGGCGTTTAAAACTGACAGTTAACTAGTCACATTGTTATATTTTATTGTTTTCCTACACTACACACATTACTGCGACCTTGAATTTCTGAACAGTGCTTAGTCAGAACATCATAATTATCGCTTTTTGAAGGTAGGTAAAGTTTCAGTGCGATTTGCACAATAATAATTTTACCTATTATATAACAAGAAAATATGAGATTTTGGTGTTTGGTTACGAGTAATAAATATAAACATATCATCTCGCATGTATACCCTAAAAGGTTAGGCAGAGATGTACATACAGAGATTGGTGCCCGGTTATTGGCAATACGCTCGCCACCCGGCCCCAACAGCTCGGGTCTACACTATTACACTTCTGCCAACCCTTCGAGGAATACAGGCGTGATGGTATTGACTTGTAATTTAGTATTAGGAAGTAACCCTAATACTAAATTACAAGTCAATACCAGTACCAATACCGCCGTAAACTCTCTTCAAAGCGTAAATAAATAAATATCTTGGGACATTTTTACACAGCACCATCTAGTCCCAAACTAAGCAGAGCTTGTACTATGGGTACTAGATAATGGATATAATATTTATATACTTTTTTTTTTGTAAATATATACTTATAATACATAGGAAACACCCAGACAAACAGAAATACCTAAGTTCATCACATAAATATTTGTGTCTTGTGGATATCGAACCCACGACCTCGTGATCAGCAGTCTGGTACTCGAACCACAGACGTCGTCGAAGTCAGTTAACCCGGGTCCACGCTATCAGAATTCCTTTAGACCAGGCTACTTTACTAGCTATTATCCTTTCTTAGCTCGTAACTCACGCCCTTCAAAGTGCGTATGCCTGTCGACACGTACACCGTCGTTAAGTTGCGAGTTATGACCTAGTGATGTCACTTTAAGCAGGGTACTCAGAGATGTAGCATGTAACGTGTAACAAGTTGGAGCAAGCGTTGCATGTAGGCGTTTTAACCCCTGACGCATAAACGACGGGGTGTTATAAGTTTGACGGGTCTGTGTGTGTGTGTATGTCTGTCTGTGGCATCGCAGCTCCCGAACGGATGAACCGATTTTGATTTTTGTTTTTTTTTTATTTGAAAGGTAAATTAGTTGGGAGTGTTCTTAGCTATGTTTGATGAAAATCGGTCCAAGATGGCCCCCGACACAAAATAGCGAATTACATATTTTTTTCACAACTCTCAATATGGGTATCAAATGAAAGGGCTTAACTAGGAGAATACTATACACTATGATAAATTTCAAATCCAAGATGGCCGCCACCACAAAATGGCAAACTACGCTTAGTGTCGGAGGTTTTCTACATTTTTAATTTAGGTTATTTTTACTAGTAGGATGTTACAGTATTAGATATATTACATGGTTCATTGCTGAATGAGTACTCTGCCTCTTTTAGGCTAATATTCAGAGACTACGCTAAGCGTAAAGTAATGCGTCCGTATGTCAAATTTGTGTTACAATTTGACATTCGGAACCGTAAGTTTACGCTTAGTTTCGTCTCTGAATATAAGCCTCAGAGACGAAGCTCAGCTTAAACATACGCTTAACTTACGCTTGCTGAGTTAGTGGGAGTCAGAAGCCTAAAATGCCTGACAACCAGTCTTTCCTGCGAATATCGGTATTACCTAGAAATTGGGTTGCGGACACGGAGCGACTGCCATCAGGCGATGGCAGTCGCTCCGTGTAAAATATCCTGGTTAGACTGGAAGCCGACCCCAACATGGTTGGGAAAAGGCTAGGAGGAAGAGACAGAGATGACGCTAAGCAACGCTTCCGTATGTCAAATTTTTATTACAATTTGACATTCGGAAGCGTTAGTTTACTTACTTGCGATTCAACAACGATGCAACTTTTTAGAATCGGATTTGAATAGAACTATGAATAATATGTATTTAAGTGGACGTTTTATTGTTTCTTTTTAGTAATGAATAATAGTGAAGATAATGAGCCATTGTTATAGCGTTGACGGTTCTATTGGTGCCGTGGTCGAGGAATCGGTTACTGCCCAACGGGTCGCGATTTCGATTCCCCTACGAAACTAATACTTGTGTGGTGTGTGGACTACAGAGAGGTCTCGGGTCGGAGATTTGTGTCTTTAAAAGATTTTAAAACGATAGACACAATCATTTTTCATAAATAATTCTACGTCATAAATTGGATACGATTTTTTTATTTGTTTATGTAAGTATTTATTACAAAAAACTGCTGCAAGTATCCTTTCATCTGAACAACATTCAGTGAACTATTTAATTAAATCACACATTAAAACAAAGTCAGTCATGTGTAATTGTTTAGTCAAATGGACGCGATATCGCAACAACCAATGGATAAAACATCCGTTTTCAATTCATTTGCCATTATATTGGATAGCTAAGCGGTGAGACCGCGTACATTTTGTCGGTATTTGAGTTCAAATTAAATTTTAGGACTCAAACTCCACTTTTGACACATCAAACTGTATTATCCCCAAAACCATTTACAACAAAATTGTTATTGTTATCATATCCCTTCTTAAGACAGACCCTGAGGCTGAGATTCAGACAAGAGACTCAGCATGAACTTACGCTTCAAATTGTCATACAGACATACGGAAGCATTACTTCACGCTGAGGATCGTCTCTGAATATTAGCCTCACACTGTCTGGAGTTTCTTGACAGCTCTTCTCAATCAGTTACTTTTGACTTAAACTCCACTTTTAACACACCAAACTACATTATCCTAAAAACTATTCACAACGAAATTGTTACTGTTATCTTATTTCTTCTTAAAACACAGACACAGATAGTTTCTTGTCGGCTCTTCGCCATAAGACTCACTTTTCAGAACCGTGCAACTAGTTTGACTTTTCCATAATTAAAAATGTAAAAAAAAAACAGATAAAAGCATAATTAGGATAAAATATTTGAATTTGTATTTTCAAATCTAGGTGTGAAATCCTCATAGAGAAACAAGTACACCCAACTCAAGGGACTTATTGTGAAAAGCGCCAAATTGCCAAGCCAGACTAGAAATACAGTCTGGTAGATAATTATGCTAATTTCGGTTGTTTACAAATTAACCTAATTTATTTAGTCTTTTTCTACTAAAAACACGACAAAAAGAAAGACATTCAATGCTGTCAAACCCGTTCCTTTAGTCCATTTGTTTTTATCGTGCGTTTATAAGCGGTAGTAACTAAATAGTTACTACCGCTTTTCTCGCAACTGACAAATGGCATATACTACTTTAAAAGCCCTTCATATTTCCTGTCTTTTTCCAATAATACTTTATGTAAAATTAGGTAAGTAGTGCGATAATCATAATCATGGGTTTATGACCCTGATTCTGCGTCTTTTTGAGCTCTAAGTCAATCAAATAGGAAAATACTTAATCAGAAACTTATAAGAATAAAATAATCGAGTTATCTGCGGTTTCAACACGAATGTGTGAATGAATGGCATCAGCACATCACTAGTTGCGTCTGCAAGTGTGTGCCGTCCATTATCCTTTGACGTAGATCCTTTATGTGGTTATGACATTACGAGAGTGAGTCAAGGTGAAATGTTTTCATGTTACTAGCATTTTTTATCTCCATGTTCTGCAGTTTTATATCTACGTGTAAATTGTAAATGCAGTAAATGTAGATGCACTGTTAAAAAACTGCTTTCATACATACCATCACGCCTATATTCCCCCAAGAGGTAGGCAGAGGCGTGCTAATGGGCACCAACATTTCGCCGGTAAGTTTTAGGTCCCATGTAATACGGGGCGAGCCTGTTCCCATCAACCAGGCACAAATCCAGACTCCGAGTTGCTACTGGGAATTTCACAGAAAACCCAACACTGCTCGACCCGGGAATCGAACCCAGGACCTCTAGCGTAGCAGTCGCGCTTAGTACCACTAGACCAACGAAGCAGTCTGTCTTCAGAAAGTTTTAATTATAATTTTAATAAACCCATTAAAATTCTATTCAATATAAATTAATTTAACTATTTACATCACTTCCGCATTGAAATATTCACAGTGTCACCAGTTACGTGAACCGAATCGCAAAAGTTGGTACTGTTTTAAGATTCATTAAATTAGTGGCGCCCGTTTCTACTTGGAGACGTATACAAATTAGTTGTGTTTGCGACGCTGAGAGTACAGTCGCGTTCAACTATGTTTATGCTACGATAATGTCATTTGAAAGGGAATTTTCGATTAAGTCGTTATTGAAATCTTTGAATGGTATATATGTTAATAATATGCAGAGGTAAAACACAACCCACAATGACTAATGTCGACTTTCAAATCATTAAAAAAACTTCTATGCATAAAACATGGATTTCATTTCAAAAAGGTCGGCAAATGGCGTCGGTATCGTTAGAATCATCTGCCGTACATCCTTATAAAAATACTAAATTCTAATAGGTAATGAAAAACGCTGGCGGACTTAGCCAGGCCAAGCCAGCTGGGTGACGATAGCCTGACCGCTCTCATTCTGAGAGAGACTCGTGTACAGCAGCGGGACAAAAATGGGTTGTAACGTGGATTCACGTAACGTAGATTAATTACGGATGTGACATTTGATTGTAGCGCGGATATCTAGTCGAGTGGAATTATTATCTGCTTAAGGTTGAGACAAAGTAAGCAGGACCACCAAAAAGTCCCAGTAACTTTTCAAACTTTTTCTGTTTTAATTTAATTCCTGTGTAAAACAAGAATAAATCATTTTCTTTACTTACTCTTCAAATCCAAAAATTTCAAAGCCTACAATATTGTTTCCCGGCAGTCAAATCTATGACATGTGACAGGAGCGTGAACTGCAAGATAGTAGCGAAATTGTCAGATTAAAAGGTTTAAATTTTTTCTCCGTGACTGTACAAACGGTGGGTAGCTTTAGTTGGCTTGTTTTGCGTTTTAATTTATGTACAGTCCCATTGAAAACAATTACCTTTTGCACTTGGCGTGATGAGGTGAATTAAAAACGTTGGAAGAACTCTGGTCGCTTCTCGTTTTTAAATATTTTGCGGTGGTTTTGTAAAAAATTTATTCAGTGTTTTATTTTCGTCTAGGAATTCTGTTTTCGGGTGTGTCGTAACAATCGGTGTTTTTTTTCAATAACCACCGAGTGCTTAGGAGGTTTTATTTTATTATGTATATTTGGCTAATTAATTAGGCCAATTAAAGAATTTATATTGTTATATTTTGCTAGAAAATAAGGTAAAAATGATGAAATTTATACAATAAAATAAATTCAATGTTTTTTTATCTGCCTCGTTGGAATACTTAGTTGATCTAAGCGTGACTGCTACGATCGAGGTCCTGGGTTAGATTCCCAGGTCAAGTTAAATGTTATTGGGTTTTCTTACGAAACTCTCAACAGCAGCTCGGAGTTTGGAGGTGTGCCCGGTTCATGGCTATAGACTCGTCCCCTATATGGGACCTAAACATTTCGGTGAACTGTAAGTGTACATTAGTGCACATCTACCTAACTATTCGGGGAATACAGTCGTGATGGTATGTTTTTAATGATTTCAATATTTTTATAAGAGATGTCTCTTCTTTAAGAACATGACGTAGGTACGTTTTTGATAGCTTTACTCACGCTTAAAATGCATGTCGTGCGTATGCGCAGCCGCAGCCGTCAATAAAGACAAACATCGTCGACCTTACGACCACGCGAAATGTGAAACCCGTGTTTGTTAGCTTCACAGCGAATAACAGAACTATGTTTCGACCGTTTGTAGGTATTGTAAGGCCAGACTGAGACGTCGTATTTAATTTGTAATAAAGAGTACAGTTCTCGCCACTCTTATTGTCCGGGTTGAAGTTGGCACGAGCTAACTTTAACCCGGCCTTAAAAATCGGAGAAAGAAAAATATTGGATTAAAATGATACACGGCCGGACCCATGACCTGATATTTTAGAGCCTAATTTTATTAAGGCCAGGTCCAGCTAGGATAGGCTCTATAAGCTATTTATTAAACTAAAAATTATAAATGGTCGACCTAGGCCCAGCTCATGGGGGTTTGTGTCATATTCTATACTCCAGGTCAGAGGGGTGTTATACCCTCTAGCTCTCTTAGATCCGCCCTTGAACTAATCGTGTAATGTTGCTAGTTAATTAAATTTTCCCCTACCATTTTCTCCCAAGATTATCTCCTCAACTAAGTTTTTAATGCTGGCAACTTTGTCAGCAAACTGTGCTAGTTAGCAAATTTGTCAAAAGTCGTTAACGCGCCGGGCCGGCTATTACATCGTTTGTTTAATTTGTACAACTTCCTCTGGTAAACAATTGTTCTCGTTTTATAATTTGTGCTTATTATAACTTGCGAACTTGTATTTATAGACTTTAAACAGCGCCCATTGAATGTACTAAGTGTGATTAATATGGCAACATTTATAACAAAACAACTGTTATACTACTTTGCTTGACCTGAGAGTATAGTGTCATTGGGTTTTTCTATGACATTTTCAGTAGCAGCTACTGGCTTGCCCCATTTTATATGGTACCTACATGGCGGAAAAGTGTTACGCCTCTGCCTAACTCTTTAGAGAATACAGGTGTGATAGTATTTTTAAAGAAACGATTGTCATCAGGCGTTTCCCAAGCAAATTCAATGTGATAAGAATGGTAGACTATCCATAAACATACCACGGCAAGCGTAGCTTAAGAGCTTAATGTTGCAGGTTGATTGACTAGCATAATCATTACGAGTATTTAGCAATACGCGAGAATACATTGTAGGTATACAATAGGATCGTGTCTTTTTGTTTGTTTACGCTTCCACAACATGGTATTGAATTTTGACAAATCTGCACCAAACGTAAAAAAAACGTGTGCGTGACCTGAGGTGAGAGATTTGACAGCTGTCAAATGGAACAAAAATGTTTGCGCCTCAGCCTCCTTTGACTTTTTTAGTCTTCATTTGTCCTTAGGTTATATTTTCACCTCTTTTATTATTCATAAGCCCCTCATAAGATATTAGGCAGTGATGAATGTTTGAAGGCCGTGACATTTTTGTAACAAGAAGGTTTTACGTTCAATCTGCAAATACCACGTTAATACATAGCATTGACTGTAACTGACCAAGTTGATTAAAAAACACGAGTCCACATACAAACATTCCCAACTTAACAAAATAAAAAGCACATTACAGAACGAGGACACAACTTTTTTGTCTACCAACTTCACCACGAGATCCTTTTACACAAGCCAGTAGTTGAAAAACATCTCTATTCTCAAATATAGCATTGCTGTGTCGACGCCAAAGCGCGGCCGCAGGTTGTGAAATTACGGAGCAAACAATGCGATTCCGTCGTACGAACTCACTAGCTTTTATTCGCGGTTTCGTTCGCGAAGTATGAAAGATGTAGATTATATTATTCGTAGAGTATTTTTTAGTATTAATCTCCAACCCATTTATTAATAAACATACGTATGTATTGAAGTATAACGTAGGTATTTTATGTGTTTGAATAATATTCCGAGTTGAGCGAAATGTTACAAAAACAGTGAGTAACTTAACTACCTAAACACAGTCATACGACTTATAGAACCTGTCGGGTATCTGTGATTTCTATTTCTACAAATAATAAAAGAGGTGAAAATATAACCTAGGGACAAATGGATTAGTCAAAGGAGGCTGAGGCGCAAACATTTTTGTCACATTTGACAGCTGTCAAATCTGTCACCTCAGGTCACGCACACGTTTTTTTAGGTTTCGTGCAGATTTGTCGAAATTCAGTACTTACCATGTTGTGAAAGCGTAAACAAACAAAAAGACACGATCCTGTTTTATACAATGTATTCTCGCGTATTGCTCACCTCAGTACATCTACAGGCACGTTTATTTTGCTCTTATTTGACGAGATTTCATTATGTACGCCAGCTTTTCAACCGTGCACCCCACCCCCGAACTAAGAGGGGTGCACGAAATGTTGTATGATTAGTTTTAAATTATATTGCCCCAATTTTCGCCGTATCTCGGATGAAAATTGAGTGATTACGACTATATTATTACGTCGCGTGTGTTATGTAAAAATAATTTTGGGAATAAGTTCGCGTGTTTGTTAAGAATTGTGTCGCAAATAATGTTTTTGTAAGCTTGTGGTTTTTGGAAGTTCGTAATCCATTTTGTAATTGCAATAATTTGTTATTGCTATGCTAGCTATGTAAAATTACTTCATGAAAGATAATGTGAGTTTTGCTATTTGTCATTTCTTCTATTGAAGATCTATGTGCCTCAGATGTATTTTGAAGCTCAAAAATTAAAATGTTCTATTAAAATATACAATGTATTCATCAATATGCACAACAATACACGAACAAAGTCTTGAGAGAATCTATAAGTCGTTAATTAACAGAATAAAATACTCTAATCAAAATAATAATTAGTGACTACTTCAAATAACACTATAATCCGTAGAACCATCTGCAAAGACTCGACAGAATACAGAATAATAATTGGAGGAATTGAAATCAATTAAGCAAAGAATGCCCATTCCTTTGACTTATCGTCTGCGTAATCTACCCAACAAAATCATTGTCGAATCCGAATCGTCAAACGAAACAAAATCGTTCGTAAGTAAATAGATGGAAGAATAACAGAATTAAAACGTTCACAAGTCTCGCAACTGATTGAGTGAAATGGGGGATGGTGTCTATTCTGTTATTACTTTGTCAATGATCGTTCGTGTGTGCAAAGATACGGCGATTTCCGTACGACTTGTGTTCAGAATGTGCGATGATGACAGTTGATGCTCAGTCGAAGCTTATTGATGCTTTGAACGACATTTTGTTTGTTTACGATTTAACTTTGGCTAACAATAACTTTGTCCAAACTCCATCAACTCTGACTTTGAACGGAAATTTTATTGAAGAATATTATTCGATGGTCCCACAACTCTATAGTAGCCTAATTAATTAATTGTGCTATCTTCATTAGGAACTGTGTCTATTGTAATATTAATGAAGTAAGCCTTGTTTGAATTTTTTTTAAACATTATAACACACATTTTTGAATCGTTTGCCAATGGAAGTCTACTGGCTACGTATTCACAATCAGCTTAATATTAAAATTGAGTCTTAAGGAAAAAAACCAAAATAAACGAGAAGCAGTAAAAGTATTGAGATGCTCACTCGAAACCATTTTTATTGTTATCATCAAGGCGTCAATAACTCCAGGAAAGGGGGAGCGTTGGCAGAAGCGGGCACACTCGAAAAAACACCAAGTAGATCCTCCCTGTGCACCCAACTATAACAATGACGTGTCGGTATCAAATGCTAATAGAGATGGAAGTGTACTATCGCGAGACGTTTCATTTCCACGCCGATCGCTCTACGAATTGAATAAATTTGAATTTGGAACTTGGGAACAAGCACCACTAGTGGGGGAGAAAGGGGTGAAATGCGTCAAAAATAGTAAAAAAAAAGAACGCCGCAATATCAATCGAAGTATTTGCTCATTATTACAATACGCTGGCAATGTAACCGTTTACATTCGCGCGTGTGCGAAGCAAAAAGGGATTAAAATTTTCAAGTAGTTAAATACGTGTTATTGAAATATATGGCGCTGATGAAATTATTCGCACAGTCGAAATAACTTAAGGATTCCGACGAAGTTATTAAATAATTTTGCATTAAATTAGAGTAATATTTAGGGATAAAGTCGAATTGAATGTGGGCTGTTATCAAAAATATTTGCAAGAAATATTAAGAGAGATCATTGCGACATTCTGAAATTGTATCCACATAGAAATGAACGGAATTTTCCGTAATTGGAAACGCTTCTAACGAAAATAATTTGTATGTTTTCCTTGTAAGATATCTAGCGTAATAATTGGCTGAAATAAATAAAATAATACTGTCGTATCTTCTCATTACCGGTCGTCAATAGAATTTCGTCGATGTCTTCATAATTTGTCATCTAAGAGAAAAAAGGCGCTTGTCAATATCGTGCGAAAAAATATGTCATATTTTCATTTTATAAGCAATTCGTGTAGATATCTGCGTGCGGGGCGGAGAAGTGCTTTGCCAATAACGATGTACTCAGTTGATGGAGCAATTTCATCGCAAATTGAAATGTCGTACCTGTTCGGTGTATGTTGTTCCTTTTGTTGCTGTTTGATACAAAGAAGAAATGCGAATAATACAATAAATAGCGATATTACTCGCGACAGGTGGGGGATTATTCTCAGACGAATGAAGGAATATGCGACTCTGTCAACAGTGCGATGTGGAAACGTAATATATTTTGTTATATATAAAAATATATGTGCCAGATACAATTTGTATGATCGCTGCGGGCTGGATTAGGTTTTGTTTGATTAAAATGTAATCGAGGTTTTGTTTTCAGGGGAACAGCGTCGGGAAAATTGTGTTTGTAAAGTTGTATGTTCATGAAAACAGATTAGGTTTAAGCTTTTCCAGGTGCAGATAGAAACGAATTCGAAAACATTATGCATCACATCTTAACAAAGTATAAACATATTAATATTATGTGTGTGAGTGTGTGATTATGTAGACACTTTAAACGAAAGTCAAATCGAATTTGATCTATATCTCGACGCTTCAATCATATTTCTACAAAACGCAACATCACCAATTAATTATGTGGCGATGCGAAAAACACATACGATATAACACATTCGCTAAATTCCCATCAATTTGTTTACATCCTAACCCAATGAATTTTAACGATGAGTCGTAAGATAAATTATGACGTTTGTTGTACAATGGCGGCGTCATTGTGTCCGCTCGGGCAGAAATTCGCAGAGATTTAGATAACGTCATCTCTTTACAGTAAAGACTGGTTTCGTTTGAAATTGAAAGTCAAAGTAGTGTTTTGTAAATAAATCATGGTACTAGTTATTGCCTGCGGTTTGACTCGCATTCCAAAGGACTTTTTGAGACATAAGGTGGCCATCTGGCCATGGGGGTTCGTGGCTAAGTTATAGCAACGCTGATCAACCGATCTTCAAGGTTAAGCTACGCTTGCCGAGGTCAGTCTGTGGATGGGTGACCATTATTAACATATCGAGACCCCTCCGTGCCTCGGAGAGCACGTAAAACCGTCGGTCCCGGTTGTCATACGAACACCTATGGCAGTCGTTAGTGGTAGTCAGAAGTCAAAAAGCCTGAGGACCAGTCTATCCTTCGAATATCGGTATTGCCCAGAAATTTGGTTGCGGAGGTCTGATGGCAGTCGCTTCGTGTATAATATTGACATTCAGCCGCATCTGGTAAGACTGGAAGCCGACCCCAACATGGTTGGGAAAAAGGCTAGGAAGATGATGAAGGCCATCTTATCTCAGTTGTGAACGAAGTTTTAGGTGTTTCAACCGGGAAATCTGTATCAAATGGGATTCATTCGTCATACAGTTCTCGCCAAACTTATTGTCCGGCTTGAAGTTGGCATGAGCTAAATTCAATCCGGCCGTAAAAAACGGAGAAAGAGGATATTGGACTATAATAAATAATTTACGAAAGTTCAAGTCGTAGGCTGTCGTTTTAAATCATTTTAATCCAATATTTTTCTCTCTCCGATTTTTACGGCCGGCCGGGTTGAAGTTAGCTCGTGCCAACTTCAAGCCGGACAATAAGTTTAGCGATAACTGTACATTTATTATTCACGCTCGCCAATCGAACTATCGGTGTGTCACAAAAACGCAAAACGCGTGAGAAAATTAAACAACACGGTAGATTGTTTTTGTATTAGCGCTCTCCATTTCACTTGACTGTATGACACGGGTGTTCTTGTGTTATTCCTATTTGCGCCAAAATATTGTACCATATGTTTTCAATCTACAGAGTAAGGTAGAGAATGCATACAAGTTTATTTATGTCTTCAAATGATACTCTTTTTCTTTATGATAAAAATCGAGTATTTCCTTCAACTTCATCATCATAAAGAAGTAAATTTTGTTCGTTTGTGAGTTTGTACGTTACTAATATTTTTTAAATTAAAGCCGGTTTAAGCAAAGCAAACGGAGCAGACCAGTCACCTAAGTCATCATAGCATATGGATACCTACAACACCAGCTGCTAAGCAACCGAGGAAAGCAACAAAGGACACTGTCTTTGTCACCAAAATAAATAAATAAATAAATATCCTGGGACATTTTACACAGCACCATCTAGTCCTAATCTAAGCAAAGCTTGTATTATGGGTACTAGACAATGGATATAATACTTATATACTTTTCTTTTGTAAATACATACTTATAATATACAGGGTGTTTGGTAGAACGTTGAACATACGAAAATGGTGGTTAGTTGGGGTCATCTGCTACCCACTGGGACCAAATTATTTAACCTTGGCCGCACTGTTTTTTTTTTACTTTTTTTTAATTTCACAGAAAATTATCAGTTTTTTATCAATTTAAATTCGAATATCTTTACTTGTGATGGGTAAAACAGGCAGGATGTTGTTTTGTATTAATGTCTAATTATATTCGAATTTTAAGTAAAAAAAACTGGTAATTTTCTGTGAAATTAAAAAAAGTAAAAATGAAAACGGTGCGGCCAAGGTCAAATAATTTGGGCCAAGTGGGTAGCAGATGACCCCAACTAACCACCATTTTCGTATGTTCAACGTTCTACCAAACACCCTGTATAAGAAACACCTAGACAAACACAAACATTTAAGTTCATTACATAAACATTTGTGTCTTGTGGAAATCGAACCCAGGACTTCGTGATCAGCAGTCCGGTACTGAAACCATTAGACCATAGACGTCGTCTAAGTAACATTAACTAAAATTTTTCGAGTAATTTAGAATTCGCCCCGTATCGGAGCAAATGGGAACAAGCCGTCTTATGACGTGTTGTCTGTGTGTATTGTGAGACATTACGCAAATAGGTTAGGTACGTTCTCACCGTCTGATTGCCCACGCCGCTGTCATGTGCTCCGGCCTATTGTCAAATGGGCAAATCGAATTATTTAGCTAGAGTAGCGATTCTGCAAAACGCCACATCTCTTTGAGCGCACGATAAGCCTTTGTGTTACAGTAAAGTCGGGAAGTGCACTAGAAACTTCTAATATTATCCGATTATAGTGCGACGTATATGAAGTTATAAGTTAATTTGTTTACGAGTAATTTTATTGTGTTCAGTGACGTGACGATGTTATAGATAATAATAATTATGATCCGCTTGTGGATTTGCTCAAGTTAATTTATAATGAAATTTTACGTCTCAAATGTTTTAAATTACTGGTATTTTTTCATTATAGGTAATCAATTACCTTACGTACTGTTATCAAATATTTAACGGTAAACGTACTTAATTAAATATAGGTAAATAAACTTCTAATATTAACCGTGCCAAATTCAGTGATTTCTAAAAACAATGTACGCTGTTTTGTAATTATTCTTAACTGAAATTTTCGATTGAGTATCAATTTCGGACTTCATTACGCCTCGAATTTCGAAATCGAAAAATTCGAATTCTTAGCGGATGCCTACATGATAATAGGAACTATCTGTGTCCGAAATGTCAGCCCAATCCATTCAGTGGTTTGAGCTAAGTGTTGATTATTAATTTATCAGTCAGTCAGTCACAGTCACTTTATATGTGAGAATACAGATAGAATAGATCTGTTTCAACAAAATTATAGTCTATGATAGGATAAAGAGTCAAAATTTTACGCTAATTTTAAAACATATTGCCATTGCGCGTCTGAATAATTGAATAACAATAAGCTACCGAGTTCGGTACCGACAGACGCTAAAATAAATATAAACGAAGATAAGCTTGGCTCAATTTATTACGTAGCTATATTCAACCACTTTTCACCCATATTGTAAAGCACATAAGGTTGAAAAACGGTCCACAACATAATATACTTCATTATTACCTACGTTAAATGCAAAGTACAGGCTTTATTACATAATTATCACGACTCAAACAAACCAATACAGGGAAATATTTAGTCACCCGTAATTTTATTTCGATATTTAAATACCGTGCCGTCCGGTCGTCAGGCGCGGTCCGCTCGTCAACTTGATATCGAGTGTCAATATTTGGTATCGCCAGCGATGCGAACCGAGTCTGTAGAATCGATTCGTATCCGATAATTCCAGGTATCGAGAGGGGCTTAATTGGGGATCGAGTTGTCGTCGGTTCATTTAGTAGAGTAGAGTTCGATGAGCAAGTGTACATTTGCACAATAGGGTGTTATATGTTTCAGAAATATTTTTGGAGGGTTTTTGTTGCAAGTTTTGGTATAGTTACGATGGCTTATTTAAGGGGAGGATCGAGGCTGTCGACACGAAAAATATTGTTTTGTTTTCTTCGTGAGAATAAGCAAAGATTATTCCATGGAAGGGGAGCTATTTTATGCTTAAAAATGTTTACCGATTTGTGGCCTATAAGACTTGCGACGGAATAGGGGTATAAACAGGTAATAAAGGTAAAACTATCAGTACGATAATATATAGCGATCTGAAGGCTTTTAATTAAAAACGGTTGCCATCATGTAAATGCTTAAAAAACAGTGTTGCTAACGCACGCTCAACTCTCTCATCCGAATGTACCTAGTCTTATTATTTGCATTCCACTCTCACTCCAGTGTCAAGTGTGAATTAAATTCGCTAGAAGGTGTTCAGATGAGCAGTCCCAAGTGTTCCGGAAGAGGGTAGATGGAAATAAATTCATGAATTTTGTTTGTTATTGACACAAACCCGTCGAAAGCGCGGATTAAGTCGATTATTAAGCTCTAGGAGTGGCTTGAGGATATATTAGTCGAGTATAGCCGATTTAAATCTGCTTGAGAATTGTATTTAAATTTTGCAAAATAGAAAATGTAACTTTGATACTTAAAAATTGTTAGTTATGTATTTAGCTGCCTGCTGATTAATAAATTAGAAGTTTTAGTACGAAGTTCAGTTATCAATTTCAGTTTGTAAAACAGAAAAATAAACTCACCTGGCGACACAAAATTTTTGGTACCAACATTTTTAATCTAGAAACTATCTCCAATGCCCAAGTTCGAACTTTCACCGTGTGCCCGTGCGTTTTCATTTGTTATTTTTCTGACAAACTCCTGAGAGCTACCACGGGGCACATCCTTTTAATTAAAATGGCGTACGGGGGATTTGCACTGGCGTTCACAAATTAATTCGTTTTGTTTTAGTTTCTAGTAAAATTAACTCCGTAGGCTCACGCTCTTTTGCTTTCGTAAACGCTCTCACATAAACAATGGTTGTTGGTTTTATTTTCACGATGAAAGTGAGATTTCCCATGGTTTCCGACGTCAGTGATCAGTTATATTATGTAGAAAACAATGACTGACGGTAATGTCACAAGTTGTGTTTACGTTTTGACAAGGTACATTTTTGCTATGATTTTTATGGATATTATTTTATTCGATACTTTTTCTGTGAGTACATTTAAGTTTGTATACTAATTCTATCTGATAGATTATTTAAAAATATACACACTTTTTTAGGTAAACTATTATTTTTAATCTGTGGTAAAGCTAAGTTAGACTGTGACGATAAATGTAAGGCTTAAAATTAATAATTGTTTGCGTTTAAAACAGAATGGAACAGAAGATAAATTTGGTAGGTAGTAGCGGAATGAAATATAATTGCTTCATATAATTCCGTGACAAAAACATAAAACGCGTGACGAGATTTTAATATGCGTGAAAAATTTTGTAAACGCGCGCGTTTCAATAACCACAGCGTACATATTTTAGTTCCATTTTATTATTTAAAAAAGTATTTATGGTATACCGCCAGTGAATTAAATTAATGCCTATTTGTTATTTAGTATTCTGCGGAATAAATAATTAAGGTTAATAATTAAATGTTAAAAAAATATTATTAATAATCAGTATAGTATAGTATATTATATAATATAGTATAGTAGCATAATCAGTATGCACATTAAAGCGCATAAAATACGACATTTGATGTTTAAGTATAGATTGTTGTTTTTTATTTCATGTACCCAGTGACACTCGTGCCATCAAGATTCAAGACGAATCTAAAGATGTATCATTTATCTAAATCGGTTGAGCTGTCGAGTAATTACAGGCGGACATAGGAACGAACATACATACACGTCAAACACATAACCCTCCTTAGGCAGTCGGTTAAAAAGGAAGATTTTATGTATGTACCTAAATAAAATATTTAAAAGTAGGTATTAAAATTACAAGTTGACATAAATCTATGGTTTGACATTTGACACTGACATTGACAGAAGGCTAGGGCACACAACAATAATTTTATTTTTATTGATAGTCGTTTCAATTTTCAAACATGTACTTCCCCCATCAGAACACATCTTCCCGCGGGATTTACAATTCAGTACAGTGTTACTGGATCATATTAAGGTGTCCATTTACACATTTATTACTGGTAGAACCTAAATTCCATTAACATCTTACAAGGCTCCGGGGTATTATACCTTGAGAGGTACCTTGTTTACCCAACTGTTACTGTTACAACGAATATGATTATCAACTTGTTATTGTATTAATATATTATGTGTTTAGTTCGGTTCGGTTAGTTTATAAACTATGGCAATGTTATAAATTATGTTGGTTCGAGTAATGATAATATTGTTTGTTGATCATGGATGTTAATCCTTCACATGTTTTGGTAAACTTTTATTTCCAGAGTAAGTTTATGGAAAACATGTTCTGGAAAATATTATTGAAATAAAAACCATCAGGGCCGTGTTTAATAAAGCTGATAATGCGACAAGTCCGACATATTATGTCGAAAAGTGACAATTCGACAATATTCCTGCTTAATAAAATTTACAGGTGGCAAAATTGTCATAGTGGAAAAAATACACAAATATGTTGAATTGTCACGACAATCCAACAATTGATAAAACTAACTTGACTGTGGTTTTTTGACAAAAACCGCGCTTGACTTCATTTGCCGTATGAGTCATGGCTACGGGATCAGGAACATTCACTTGGCGGACAAGACTTCTGTTGAAATAAAACTACTTTTTACGGATTTTATCGCGTTATATTGATATTATTTTAATCCCGACGTTTCGGACCCTTTACAGCGTCCATGGTCACGGGTGACTAAGGTGGTAGGCGTCTTGACGTTTCAATTACTAACAGCTACCCTACATTTTTGTTAATTGTTGGCATCAATACCATTATGTGAGAGGAGTCACTGACAAGATTGGCTACATCTTGAAGCGTGCTTCAATTAAAACTTACTTCAAGCCGCTGAAGAAGATCAGTCAGTTTTGACTTTGACGTAAAAAACCTGTCGAAAGCTATTCGATAGAAGTTCTCATGGTTGAGGTACTGGATCTGCTCTTGCACATCGCTATGATGACGCCACAAATACACAACTCATTTACGTACCCATGTTCACCAAAAGACGTTACAATATCAAATCGCAGTTTAATATTAATTAGAGCACCGAGATGTAAGGGTAGCGTTACCCTTTGAATATTTCACCGCTTCCAGGCAAATATATTTATCTTGGGCCAGATAGCGATGTGGCCGACAGTATCGAGGTATACCGAGAAATGCGGGTCGCTCTCCCTGATCGATATTACCTGGGATTGTTTTATTAGTCAGTTTTACCTTCGTTAGGAACAGGGTTTGGGTAGGGTTAAGATTATTTTCTGAAGAAACAGCAGTTCTATACATAAGGAGAAAGACTGTAGTATTGTTAGTTTTATGTAAATATAGCATCATGCCCGTATTCCCTGATGGGTAAAACAGAGGCGTAGTTAATGTACACCGAATCGAACCCAGGACCTCGTGCGTAGGAGTAGTTCTTACGGTGACTAGGCTAACGAGGTAGTTTAATCAACGATTTACTCATAGGTTTGTCAAGCTCCTAGTGATTGGCGTGTCTAACGCGTTCACACGTTCGAATTTTGTTAACCAACATTTGCTGCCCAACAAAAAACACAAGAAGAAATTGAATGTAAGTTTAAATAATATGTATGTGATTTCATCGATCAACTAAAATTCTCGTGAACCCGCTATTGGAGATGACATATTTGACAGTTGTCAAAAATATAATGTCGTTAATTTTTTTTGTGTTTTGATTTGACTTTCTGCGAGTTTTATCTAATCTTAGACATTGAAGAAGTTTTAAGATAAATATGGTTTCAAGAATTAAAATCATAGCTAATAATCCAAGCTCTAAGGCTAATAATATTCAAAATCAAAACTAAGGGTAAACTTACTTAAATTTTTATACATATTTGACATACGCAAGCGTTAGAATACGCTTAGGCTGAGATTCAGAGAAGAGACAGCATGAACTTACGCTTCCTGACTTCCTTTTTGTGACTGTCGTCACAAAATATTCGCCTAAGTGAGCAAGGCAATGAACGTGCCGATTTCTAAGTACTTAACATAATATACTGTAATACTCGCTATATACGTCGAAGGAAAACTTATTAAGGAAAGGCACACGTTTAATGATAAATAGTAAACGTGAGCGCCTTGTGAGCGTCGAGCTCTAACACCTGTCACGCTTGGAATCAATTACTTTAGGAACGGATACATTGAGTGTTGATTGTGACGAATTGAATTAGGTGTCTCCACTTATGATTATCGGCGGTTAAATAACGATCGCGGATCGATCGGATCTTACTGAAACCAAAACGACGTTGACACAAAGTAGAGTCGTTTCTCGTCAAATTATTTATATCAGAGAACTGATATAAATATTTTATGATTTTATGACGACGTCTGTGGTCTAGTGGTTCGAGTACCGGACTGCTGATCACGAGGTCGTGGGTTCGATTCCCACAAGACACAAATATCTATGTGATGAATATAAATGTTTGTGTTTGTCTGGGTGTTTCCTATGTATTATAAGTATGTATTTACAAAAAAAAAGTATATAAGTATAATATCCATTGTCTAGTACCCATAGTACAAGCTCTGCTTAGTTTGGGACTAAATGGTGCTGTGTAAAATGTCCCAAGATATTTATTTTATTTATTATTATTATAACTAGTAGCCTTTGCCCGTGACTTTGTTCCCGTAGAAGTTTATTTATTTATTTTATTTATTTATTCAATAACCAACTTATACTTACAGACTATTCTACACGTACAAGTTATAGGTCAGAAGTATTATAGCTATAGAAGTATTTATCTATTATACGTATATATAGTACATTATCTATTATAAATTATAAATGAAATTAAAATTTGAAAATAAAATTAACATAATCTATTATAAATTAAAAATGAAATGAAATTTAGAAAATAAAAAAATGAAGTTGATTTTGCCCGACCCCCGCCCCCCGTTTATGCAACATTTTTAATTGATACTCCGCTCTTATTGGTCGTAGCATGATGATATAAACACGCTATCTAATCTAACACTGAAAGAATTTTTCAACTCGGACCAGTAGTTCCTGAGATTAGCGCGTTCAAACAAACAAACAACAACCTCTTCAGCTTCATAATATTAAGTAGGTATATATATAATATATATCAATAGATTGATAACAGTCTGCTACGAATTTTAATTAAAAATCGATTTTAGAAGAATGAGAGTTTTTGCGAGTAACATGTTTGGATTGATTGATTTTCTTTCTCTAAAACGACCTTTACTCTTTCGTAATCTTTTACATATCTAATTAATGCTTTCGGCCTAATGTGTTACTTCCCTACATCGTCCAATAAAGCGTATAGTACCTATAAATGATAACAATTCATTACCAATTCAAAAGCGGTCTAAGTTCTTAGTGTGTCACAGAAATTGTAACGTGATAGCACCCGAGCGATCCCTCTGCGGACCCATAGACAATCGGACGTAAAACAATGAAGAACGTGACATACACACAAACATACATTTCTTGTTAGACCATAGAGTAGTCAGTAAATGGAGTGATTATGTTAAGATGACGATGTCAACGATATAATTATTAGGTACCTACCTAATATTTATATCGTTGATATCGATTGAGAGATTAATGGAAAAGAACCGGGAAACTGGAAAATTTGGAAAATAGTTATTCTGTTATTTTAAATTTGTAATGAAGACCAGAAATTTCGGGATCGAAATTTGACATAAGCTCCATAGAAGTAATGTCAAATTCCTATCTCCAGTAGGGAAAACAATCTACAGTTTCGGCCATAAGTCTTTGATTTTATTGATAACCCTACTTTAAAACATAAAAAACACGATAATGTTTATTGAATTCCTAAGATTATTTTCTTTGTAGACAGAAAATCGTACTTAACTCTCCATTTCTTACTTTTCCATGTGCGAGACATCAACGTGGCTCGAGGCGCGACGTCAGCATAACAGATGCATTGTTGTCACATATATGTGACGGGCGTAGGGTTGGCACCAACCGGTTATAAGATTCGTATCGTTTTGCAAACTTTAGTTTTCAATTGAATTTAGAGACGCGTTGTATATTTGAGTGACGTTGACGTCAAAAGACGTTACGGTAATAGAAGTGTCATGACGGTTTGGATATGATTTAGTACATTGAAAATTTCAGTTACAGTTTTTTGTGTGATATGTTTGAGTAGGGTTTTTAACTTTTTATAAAGAGCCACTATCTGCGTTCCTTGGCGTTATGTTACCTATTTCGTAAACTGAGTAATGTCGTCTTCGGTTTCAAGAATTTATTTCTCCAAAGATCTTACAATTTACATGAACAAAAAAAATTCACATACTTATTTAGTTTACATAAAATCTCAAATGAGGATATTTATCCCTTTACTTTTTACAGTTTTTGATTTAAGCTGAGCGAATGATGTTACGCTTATCACCCCTACGACCTACGACCCACACATTCTAATATTTATAGCACACATATACATTTTACCTGTCAACATGAACATTTCCTGTGCGCTATATGTACCTACCACAGTTAAACAGGGGCACACATGCACAACGCGAAGTGTAACTACGTAATTCACGCACACATTTAAAATATGTATTTAAACCGCAAATGTGTACGGGATTGATATAAAAGTCGCAGCTGTTTCGTGAAATCGGTAAATTATGTAAATAGCCGGATATTTTTTTTTGGTTACGGTTTTATTGGTTACGGAATACGGACATGAGCGAAGTGTGGATTTAATTGCACATATTGTGATTAATTTTATTGTTGTCTCGAATGAAAAGTTTAAATGACTCGGATACCTAAAATCACCTTACGTTATTCAGAATAATATTCAGAGACTAGATTAGCTTAACAGACATAAAATTTTAATTAATTAAAACAGTTTAATTAAAAATATTTACAATCTTTTATTAGGCATTTCTGTCCATTTTCGTTCTGAGTTATAATTTCATGTTTATCACAACCATAAAAAAATACAATGTTACAATAAATTTTCAAGCAATCTATTAAACGTCTAAATTCCTAAGTTGTCAGCGACATTTCTGCAAGTAGAACAATAGCTACCATTTAGCGACAGCAGTGTCGCATAGGTGCTAACATTCTTGAAATACAACGCCCAGCGGTATATGGGCGTCATATATTTAAGCAAATAATATACACAATTAGTAATATGAATTCTACTGCGAAATAACCAGAGCTTGTAACATGACATGTAGTACATTTGGCTAGCCTGGAACTAAAGTGGTCTATGTAACATTTTTGGCTAAATCCATCTATGAGCATTTTTGAACTTAAAAACCATAAATTAATCCGAGCAAAAGTGGTCTAAGTGTTCATTCGTCACCAAAGGAAGGTTATCATTAAAATAACACTTAACATCAACATAACATACATTCACAAGCACATAGTAACTTCAAACGCGTTTCGTTTGATAACTGAAAATATTTATTTTGTATCATAGACCACTTTAGTTCCAGGTTAGCCATTTTAATTTATATTAAACTAAAGTACGTCTGTTCAGTGATATCCTATGAAATTTGTGGCCGGTTAATGGCAATAGGCTCGCCCCCTACATTACATGGGACCTAAACTTGCCGGGGAACCTGTTAGTGTACAATGTGTATGCCTACGCCTAACTCTACCGGGAATACAGGCATGATTGTATGTATTATTGCAGATTATTTGAGAATTTTAAATGTCTTCTTAATTTACAGAAACTTCTTTGGGTTCGACACATGGTTCTCCTCTCAATATGAGAGGGACTAGGCCATAGTCCACGATGCTGGCCTAATGCGGGTTGGCGGACTTCACATGCCGTCGAGAAAATCTCTCAGGCATGCAGGTTACCTCACGATGTTTTCCTTCACTGTTAAAGTGAGTGATAATTATGCTCTTGATTTCGAAAAGTCAGAGATGCATGCTTTGGATTCGAACTCGAGACCTTTGACTTGGCAGTCCTGTGGTCATACCCCTAGGCCAATAGAAACTATTTTACCACAAACATGGCTCCCATTTATGTAATAAAATAGCACCGCAAAGTAAATAACTTACTTTTTAAACATCAATTAACTTGCAATGTTACTAATCACTGGTTTATAATGATCTTGACATCGGTGTCAAGGATAGACCTAAATTAAAAAAAAATTGTGTCTTCCAAATTTCTAAACGCGATTTTATATTAGAAATCGAGGTTTAAAGCCACTGTATTCATTAATGTGTTTTTGTTGCTGTGCACTTTTTAAGAACGACATTGTATTTATTTACCTGTTTTGAGATTCAGTGCAAGTTTCACAACTTCAACACTAAGAAAACTATCAACATAGAGCTTCGTATTTCTTTTAATGCCACTTATTGTGTTACCTTACCTACAAAAAAAAAACGCATAAACAGTTGATTTGATTATATGTAAAACTATGTTCTATAAAAACAATGCAAGGGAAACCCCTTTAAGGCCTTAACATGCGTGAATGACCTTGAGGAAATGGAGCTAATTTGAAAAAGTCGCCATCTAGCGGAGACGCTCTGTACTGCTTAGACACGGATCTGAATAGTTCAAAGATTAGAGTCGCAGAGAGAATAAGTGGTATTATTTGGAATACTGCCTATAATGTTTAAGCATTACTGAGAGTCACGTCATGTGCACGGTATTAAGTGACTAAAGCGGTACGTTCAATTATTGTGTGTAAGATAAGTAAGTTTTCTTATTGGTGACATGACGTAACGTGAAGTACTTCATTTCCGATATTACCTACATGGAGCTTGCTTTTAGATTTTTAGTTAGTACCGTTTTAGCACTAGTTTAACGCAGTTGGCTTTTATGTTTAATTTAATAATATTTTTTTTTTTTTTGCCAGTGAAGTGAGTAGGTGATTTGTGTAGTTTAGAGAACCAAATCTCACTTCCAAAGTTTATTAACTCATAAGTATTACGTATGTTTTACACTAAGTCTTAGCGCACAATTACACAGCCGAATATGCATACAAAATACTGATTAGGTACAGTTTACAAGAATACAAGTCGCATCCGAGAATTATAACAATAAACGCGCTGTAAGCGGCGGGGTACAGCAGACTAAACAGACTAACTCAACTCGCCGAACGCCGACCATGTAGCTCAGTATCCTACAATGTGGGTACCGGCGCTGGCACCGCGCCGTTGTATTTCGATGTACCGCCACTGCGGCCGGCCGGACGGTTTGTCACGCGCCTCATTAGTGATGAGCTAACTACTAATACAAAAATCTGTTTGTGCGTAACAAACAATTATTGATATCTGCAAATTATTATATTATATAAAAGCTATTGTGTGTTCATTTACCAATGCCATATTTATTTTATACAAAATAAATTTAGTTGTTCACACATAATTATTAAAACATTTTGTTATTTATTATATTATAACATTATTATATTATTATTATATTAATTTAATTACATATTAAATAATATCATTATTTATTATTATATATAAACTAATATCAATTAATAAGGACGATTATCGGGCATAATATAAATAAGTTACCCTCTGGAGGGTCATGGTACTTTAAATAATTAAACTGTAGGTGGCACTACACCAGTTTATTTATTACTAGCTTTCCACCAGCTGTTTTGCCCGCGTGGTCTTCTAATCTTTTCCCCGTTTTTGTACTATTTTTCATTACTACTCCGCTCCTATTAGTCATAGCGTGATGATATATAGCCGATAGCCTTCCCCGATAAATGGGCTATCTAACACTGAAAGATTTTTTTTCAAATCGGTCCAGTAGTTTCGGAGCCTATTCAATACAAACAAACAAACAATCAAATCATATAATATTATTAGTATTAATTAGTTTAAAGTAGTATGCGCGGCACGAATAAAAATTTTGAAAACCACCGACACGAAATGTAATTTGCCATTTTGTGGTAGCGGCCATCTTGGATTTGAAATGTACTATAGTACATTATATTCTACTAGTTAAGACCTTTCATTTGATACCCATAATGAGGAAGTTGTCAAAAAATATCTAATCCACTATTTTGTGGCGGCGGCCATCTTGGACTAATCTTCATCAAAAATAGCTAAGAAAACTCCCGACTAATTCACCTTTTAAATAAAAAAACCTACTACTAATGCAAAATCGGTTCAGCCGTTCGGGAGCTACGATGCCACAGACAGACACGCACAACCAACACCCCGTCGTTTTTGCGTCAGGGGTAAAAAATTAGAACTGTCAGGCATATCATCTTACGGCGAAAATACTATTAGTGTAAAATTAAATAAAAAAAACCGTATATTCTTGCACGACACAAGTACGCGTCGCGTTACTTTTATGTGCATAGAAATATGGTTCAAATTCAAATGACTGTACCGCGCTTCGCCGCGTCGCGTTGCTCAATTCGAGCGGGCCTCGGATGCCGCGTACCCATAGTCACAGTGAGTCTAGGAGGATCGAGTATTTTAAAAGATGGAATAGGTGCTACATAGGTCTCGTTAAATACCTAGTCCTTTAATCTATTCTAGTATATATATTCTATTATAGTATCTTTAATATCCATATCATATTAAATTAAAAAATAATGTCCGCCATCTTGTATTCAAAAACTTATGCCATTTTCGTAATCAGCATCCCAAGAAACCACGAATTTGATATCAATATTATATTATAATCATAATCATCAGCGCCCTGAAGAATCTTAAAACATCATAAAAATTAAAAACAATATCCGCCATCTTAAATTTAAAAATAAAGCTTATTTTCATAATCAGCTCCCTAAAGAACCTTGAATTTGATACCCATATCATAATTCTAAAATTCAAAAATATGTCCGCCGTATTGGATCAAAGAAATAATGCAATTTTCGTAATCCCAATTCCCTAAGGAACCTTAGGATTTGATACCCTTATTTACCTTTACAATTGATGCCTATGTGGTTTTTCGAATAGCCATACCTAAATAAATCAAAACTCGATAAAATTCTGCGATAAGTACCCGCGGTAAGTAACTATAAGATTATAAGAATAAGGCGAGCGCCGTAGTAATATATTTATGCCTAAAGTGCGGAGCGATACATATTAGATTTTAGCCACTCTGCGATCTTACTCTTTATGCACTTAAAACATGAATTTGTTTAGAAAAAAACATTTACAGCCAGCAATATAATTATACATATTAACTAAACTAAGCATTTCTGTTAATATAAATATTTATCAATAAGTATAAAGTCTTCAAAACTTAAAATGTATTTTAAAATAGTCGCTCAAACACCGAGGTACGGTCCACCCTCGACAACGTCCGGAGACGGACTGCGCGGGTGAAGGAGCAGGGAACGCTCGCGTGGATAGACTCAATTTCGAGGAAAATGAATATTTTCACTAGTAAAATGCAAAATAAAAATAATACTTTCAAGTGAAAACATTAATATTTTGAAGACCTATTTTTGTATGAAAAAGCGAAGTAAGTAGCTTCAGCCGTTTAGCAAACAATTTGAAAATTCTGACAAAAATAGGTAGTCTTTGGTGATTTTTTTTCCAAAAAGTGGTTGGCGGAAATACAATTTTTTTCAAGTGAAAAAAATTGTCAAATCCTTATCTATCACATATATTTTTTTTGTACAGATTAAATGAACAGTTATTGAGACAATCTTAATTGAATACCCAAGAATTTAGGCATTTCACTGTTGTTAAGGCCTTAATAAAAAATCCATGGTATTTTTTTTAGCTGGGAATATAACCGCTTTGGTCTTATGGTGACAAGGGCGGTTGCTGAGCGAAATGAGATTTTTCTATACTAATACTATAAAGTTTTGATTGTTTGTTTGTTTACATTGAATAGGCTCAAACTACTGAGCCGATTTGAAAAATTATTTCACCATTAGAAAGCTATTTATTTACCGAGTAATATAGGCTATAATTTACAATAAATATCCAAAAGCACGCGGGCGAATCCGCTGGCGGAAAGCTGGTCTATTAAAGCCTCAGTAGCAGGAAGGGTTCTCCCCTGCAACATGACATGACATGATATAAGTAATGACAACTAACAGATAGTACAGCGCTGCTGAACCTTTCGAGAAATATAGGTGTAATTATACGAATATTATGTTATGGTATTGTACCCGTACAGCTAATCTGAGGGTGATGATTTCTCTCAAATTTTTAGAGACCAGTTTTTTTTTGGACGGGTATAGATTCTAGCTTAGGATCTTTAGAATCTTAACCGGGCTTGGTGGCGAGGCACCGTTTGTGCCTCCAGTCAGGGACACTTTTAAACTAAGCAACCGCAGCTAAGGGCGTCCCCTAACGGGACTCGGACCTCGGCTTAAGGCCTTGCTGGGGGGGGGGGGGAGGGGCAGAGACCAGCTGGCTATAGTGGCTTATAAATTATAGCACATGTTACTCGGTAAAGATGTAGCTTCTTAATGGTGAAAGATTTTTTCAAATCGGTCCAATACTTTCGGAGCCTATTCAATGCAAACAAAACAATCAAATCTTTCCTCTTTATAACATTAGTACTTACCTAAAGAAGACACAAACAAATTCGTTATACTACTTGTTATACGTTGTTTATCCTTTAACTCTTAACCCTGTAACTAGTACAACTGTGTAACCCTGTTATCCGTGGAACGAGTAACTCGTTACAGGGTTGTTTGCAGAATATTGCGAGACGCGTAAACGAGCTCTGATTATCCAGTGCAAAGTGTATCGTAGGTCGTATCGGCAAAGACTCTCGTTATAATCAATAGGCAATTAATTCCCGTACTGCGCGCTCGGAGTCCCGTATAATTGCTAGGGTTGTCGCGACGCCGCGCTAATTGCCCGCGTTATGCCTTTTGATTACTTTGGTGACAAGGTAATTGCAGGCTGATGAAAATTGTTATAATTGAAAATATCCATGTGTGGCGTTTCTAAAATCTGAATCACAGCATGTAATTAAGAATATCAAATCGTTAACGGCCTGACATGCGGGTATTCAGTTTCGATAACACCCCCAATCTAATTGTTTTACTCATTAACTTAAAGATAAACTAATCGCAGTACTTTCGTCTACAACATTATAATGATATTAACGCCATGTCATATCACTCTTTAAACAATATTGATTGACCTCAAAACCAATACCGTAGCTTCCTCATCGAGCGAAGAACGTCAACGCAAAATTAATCAAGCTCTCGGTGGCTATAACAATAATTTATAACGCGTCACGTCAAGCTACACTTGCATCCCACCCCTCCATTACACGAGGGGGGTAAACTTATGTATTGACGCACAATATAACTTGCGGGATCCGCTGTGATTAATTTCGTATCGTGACAGCCCTACGAGTGGGGATTGACAGGTCGCGGGCGGGTCTCAGACGCGGGAACGCGGTGGTGTACCGCGCACCGAAATCTACGCGATTTGTATGTATCGTTTACGGGGAAGAAGTTTGACAGTAAGTAAGTTTGGAGTGAGAATTTGCCGTAAGTAACAAGACGAAACTATTAGACTTATATAGGTGCGGTTATTAATGATTGTCATTTTGGAAATGGTTAAGGGCGGCTTGCACAGCGCCCTTATAATGAATTACGATACTACTTAATAATAGTCATCATATTTTTCATAATAAATATTTTTCTTTCTCCGATTTTTTCGGCCGGGTTAAAGTTAACTCGTGCCAACTTCAACCCGGACAATAAGTTTGGCGAGAACTGTACCTGCCGGATAAATTAAAATATATAGCATTATTATACATCATTTGTATGAAATTATCTATCTGCCAAGTAATTTAACGGGAAATTATCAGTAACCTGTGAAACGGGCCCTGAAAATTGTCTTCAAATGATAAACACCAACATAATCAAACTGTTCAGTAGTATTAAGATAATTTGTATAGTTCTTGTAAGACGCAAAGTTCGCAGTGAGATATTGCTGCGGCTTCAGAAGACGGTAGGAGTTATTTGTTACATTATTGTTTGCTGATTACTGCTTCAAAGTCTTGTGACGTGAAAATATAGCGCTTGTGTAGTAGGTATTGCTATAGTTTCGACAAAGGAGTTTGTAACTAGATATACATAATTGCGAAGTTAAGTCAAGCTTGGCACGGTAAATTGATAGGTGGGCTTTCTTAATGACGTTTCCAGTTGCTCTATTAGGAATATGACTAGGTAATGAGAATCATCATCAATCTATACTGGCCCACTGCTGGGCACAGGTCTCCTCTCAGCATGAGAGGGAATTACGCTATAGTGCACCATGCTGGCGTAATGGGGGTTGGCGGGTAATGAAAATACCAACACAAGAATAGACTCACTCATAATAACAAAGCGATACTTAATTAGAGTAGGTAGGTAGCATGATTTAATACTGAAAGTTATGACCGATTCTATCATAGTTTATTGACATAAAAATGTATTTATATGTTTTCATAGTTCTTATACATATTTTAATAAAAAAAAATAGATAGCAAAAAACTAAATACCGCGATGAAATCCGTAAAATTGTTTTATTTGTTATTTATTGTATTATTTTTATTAAGTTCATAGTACCCTTATTTTGACATTGGTTTCTTTAGATTTATAAATAAAATAAAAGACTAATAAAGTGCGAGAGAGCAAGACAAAAAGTTTATAGATTATATCGTAACTTTTGGCTAACCTTTTCAGCGTGTCTAACAAGATGGTTGACAATATGATAGGCCATAAATAAAACCCGTCAACTGATATGCCAACGCTTCTAATTTATATCGACGAGTTGTCGATCTGACACCTGTATCGCTGTCCCAATTAATGTAATCACAGCTAATAATATCGGGTACAGATGAATGAATTATGGGAACTATAGTCCACACGGAACTAGTTGGCCGCGCCTTAGGTAGGGACTGGGGTGAGGCGGCGGGTTACTGTGAACAAAAGCAAGCGCTCCCGTCTCTCCGTCCTAGCGTGCGTACACCTAAGGCGCGGCCAACTAGTTCCGCGCAGACTATAGCTGTATCTAGATGAAGTACCCGCGTCAATGCCGTGGATATAGAAGTGCTTGCGTGAGTATATCACATAACATCACGCCTATATTCCCCGAAGGGGTAGGCAGAGGCGTACTATTGTACACCCACTTTTCGCCGGTATATTATCTTAGGTCCCATGTAATAGGGGGCGAGCTTATTGCCATCAACCGGGCACAAAGCCAGACTCCGAGTTGCTAACTTGCTACTGGGAATTTCACATAAAAACCCAACATCACCTTGCTCGACCCGGGACCTCCAGTGTAACAGTCGCACTTGGGACCACAAGAACAACATTAAGAAATTATTTAATTTATAATTTAAAATTTTAATATTTAATAATAATTTTAAGTTTCTAGAGAGTTATGCAGCGTAAATTGAGCTTTAATAAGATTTCAGTCAGTCCATCGGTTCCGTCTTTTATTTACCAATTTACTTATAAACAGGATCATCCATCAACCTACTCCAAGTTGATTGAAATTAAATGTGATAGGTATATTTTTGCACTCATATCTAACAAGTCTCCTCCCTTATCACAAGTATCGTGGGGTGCATTCAAAAACATCATGAATAAACAACCAGATACGAACTACGAACTTTTTGAGCAATGACAAAAAATACTTTAAACGATGCCTCACGGATTTCATAGATCAGTCAAAAAAAAATTGTAAAAAAAGTTTTGAGCAGATTTTGTCAATGTTTACGTGTATTATCACACTGTAAGATCTTTCGATGTCAACCTTACAATGCCCATTACCATAGACCGTTTATAAACTAATGACAGAAAAGTCAAACGTCAGAGACATTTTAAAATTAACCTTTTTTAACTTCCGAAGATTATTCAAGAATACGGAATGAGCGGTATGGTACGGTCGATGTCAACGAACTCGGTCACTAATTCCTTTGTGTTTTTTTATCTATGACATTTACATAAACAGCCAAGTGTTTAAACTTTTTGGACGGAAGTAGACGTACTAATTTTCGTATGGTGAATTTTATCTATTGTTTTATTTACAGTTTAATTATGCAAAAACGTTTTATTATTGATCGACTGCCATTAAATTGCAAGTGATAACTATAGTTTAATGTGCTACAGGTAATCCTTGTATTTAAATAACTCCACATTTTTTTAAACTGTTGACGCTTAACCGATGATTAAAACTCCGCCCTAAACTATGAAAATCGAAAACAAAATTTATTTAGTAAATTATTTCAATGGCTACACTATGTAAGTCTATTCATAATCTACCTTTTCTTCTATACATGGAACTATTGAACCCACATAAAAGCAGTACATAGTATGAATTGGATTCTAATTTACACTCCGTCTGTTTGAAGCGTAGGAAGACGGCTTAATCGGTACACTTTAACTCAATCAACGTGATCAAATGCAAAATAGGTTTGCTGTAGCCGCAAAATAATCGCTTTAGTACCGAAACCGCGGTAGTGTTGGGTCCACATCCATTTGTCATACAACTGAATCTACATTTTGGGGTGAAATTGAAATGTTTATGCTTTAAAAGCGTTCAGAATGACAGAATCGTAAAACGCAATAAATTACTGTAAGTTTTGTATTTATGACTTAAGTATATACTTATACGTAAGTGTTTCTAAGGTGCTCATTGTTAATTCGTGAAGTGGACTTAAGTCCACTTTTGGTGCCGCGGAGAAATTTATATCATTACGTTTCACTAGTCAAGTGTGAGTGTCATTTGTTATTGTAATTTTTGTTTGAATAATTTGTATGCACTCAGTACCTACATTATTCACAGTGAGCACACACAATCTTTTTTTTCATTAACAATAAAAAATCACAATATAGTTAACAATTGCAGGTATATGAAATAAAATAAAGTAAATGGTAAAGGAATTCTAAGCACACATCTTATTCAAAGAAAAAAAAAACAATCTTATTTACAGCCATTGTTCTAAAATCAAAACTCTCACTCTGGGCCAGGCTGCGCCCGCGCCGGGGCGGACGCGTACCGTCGTCGTTCGCGCATTGAATATTAAAACATACGCAGAGGATCAATAA
This sequence comes from Acronicta psi, assembly GCA_946251955.1. Classification (NCBI taxonomy): domain Eukaryota; kingdom Metazoa; phylum Arthropoda; class Insecta; order Lepidoptera; family Noctuidae; genus Acronicta; species Acronicta psi. Next base: position 12,537,280 of record OX276475.1, on the reverse strand, counting down.
CCTGCGCTTCACTCAGCTAGGGAATCCGTGTCGGGTAACAGACAGGTAAAACTATTGAGAAATCACTATGCAGCGATTTAAAATGTGAGATGTACATCTGCTTAGCGTGTTCCTAATTTCGTAAACCCTACGAAATTAGGAACACGCTGTACCTAATTTCGCTGGACCCAATGTAACCAAATATTAAAGAACGATCACAACTTTTTCACAGATAGATAACAAACACCGCAAACTGTTCTTAACCTTGCTTCTTGTGAGAACGTCCGTAATTTGCTTGTGGTATGTTTGCGGAGGTTAATCCCTACCGACTCTTCCATTCGTAATCACCATGTTTCAATCCAACCACATCTTGTTTCGTCAATCTCCGTTCATCCATCTTCTCTATACGTATGCCCAAAGAATCATAACAGTCACTAAAGTTAAAAAAAAGAAGTTAAGACCTCAGTTTAGTTTTGTTTTACTTTCTTTTGATCTCTTTTCAGATCTCGAAAATACCCCAATAAGCTATTTCACGTAAAGTTCTAGTTTTTAGAGTCCTCTATTCATACCTGTACCGGTACATCACGTTTTCTGAGTACACCGTAGTTCATTGAACGGTGAACGAATATTGTAAAACTTACCTGGAAAAAAGGAAAATAAATTATTAATAAAACAGTGAAAAGTGAAAATTACTGTAAGTATCACATAACAAAACAGCACGCCAGTGTCGCCAAATATGCAATATAGTATTATTAAGATAATATGGGTATATATATCCAGGAGACTTTTCATGCTTAAGCTGGGTACTCACTTAGCAGTGTTGCATGTAACGTATCAGATACTGTATCAACCTGCAAGTGGGTACGGCTCGTCCACGGTCCACCGCGTATTAGCTACGAGCTACGAGTTGCCGGAGACGCCAAATGTGTTCGCAGTGATACCGCCACTCGGGGGGCACTGCGAGCTTACAGCGCTCCAAGCGTGAGCCGCTCGCAGCGGGCTCGTAGCTACGTACTCACTTGATACCGTATCTGTATCAAGTGAGTACGTAGCTACATTACATGCTGCACTGCTAAGTGAGTACCCAGCTTTACATAATGAAAGTAGCTTTATGACGTATCACGTTGATACATTTCATGCTCAAAACAGAATTGTTCAGGTTATTAATCTAAATTATATGAGCGTTTCCCAAAGTATATTATGTGACACACATATTTATATAGTGACTAGCTTTCCGCCAGCGGCTTCGCCCGCTATCCCACGGGAACCATACATTTTACCGGGATGAAAAGTAGCCTATGTGCTATTCCAGACTATAATCTATCTCTGTGCCAAATTTCATCCACATCCGTTCAGTAGTTTTTGCGTGAAAGAGTAACAAACATCCATCCATCCATCCTCACAAACTTTCACATTTATAATATTAGTAGGAAATAAAACAACATATAAAACTTACTACTTAGAACATATAAAACAATCAGGTTTAAAAAAACGCACACGAACGAAGGACGTAACACGTAAAAACTTCCTACAATATAAAGGAACAGTTAAAAAGATAATGTTTAATTTTACTTCATAGTTTTATCGGAATAGAACATGAAGACTCTTTGTAAAGCAGTTGTTATTATTCTTATAAAAAGCTGACAAGTTTTTATACAAGTGTTTATTTTTTTTTCATTGTTGTTCTAAATTTAGATTTCTAGGCGCTGTCTGGTCACAATCAAGGTCTAGGTTGTTCATTTATTTGACGTAGGAATTTGTGTTATAGGTATTTAATAAACAAATGACAGATACTTAGGTCAGGTACAAATATTTTTTTAAGTTTCCATTTATTTCAGACAAGAAGGCTCATCATATTAGTATACATAGGTATCAGATAAATATAGGATGGGGATATATATTTTATTTATTACTTTGAATACGGTAGGTAATTTCATGAAGAAAACAAATATCTACATTTTTGTTTATTTTCTTCATTAAATACCAATTAGAATTAAAAACCAATTAAGAAGTCTCCAACGAATATTAAAAAATGTTACCAAAAAATATATTTTTCAATACCTGACGTGAAATAAAATTTCCTAACTCGAAATCACAAGTGTTAACGATACATAGGTAGAATTTATTTTTTTAAATTCCGAATGCGGCTCAGCTCTTTACGTGAATTGCGTCACAATCATGTACTGGATGATTTCTCGTGGAAAATGTTGTAAATTCAATTGTGGTTCTATGAAAAACATCTGTTTACTAGAGTAAAACATTGGATTTATTAATGCTGTAATGTGTTGTTACTTATTATTAAGGACGTATATGTATTCCTATATTAATCAGTTGTTTAATAAAACGTAGTTTTAAAATGTTGTATAGTCTAACCATTAGTAGCAAACTAGTAAAAAAACCGTTATAAAATAAGTCTGGCCATTACTAACAAACTAGTAAATAGGTATAAAAAGAATTAACTGCTCTCAATAGGATTAGATTAATAAATCAACATCCAACACTGCTAATGAAGATGTAGCATATTGTTTTATTTGACACAGTTCTTTTACAGAAATAATTTCATTGATGTACTCTCTACTAGCCAAAAACATCATCCCTGCTATTTTAGAATCTAAATTTATTTATTTCACAATATATGTATATATATTTTTTTTAATGGGCTGTATTTTATTTACATAATATACAAATTCAATAAAAAAAAAATAATAACAAAATTTCCGCAACTAGGCGTCAAAGTACTCCTCATCGCTGTCATCTGGTAACGTGCCCAGAAGACTGGCAGCATTGCCACAATATTATATAATATTTCACAATATTAGTATTATTAGATGACTTATTCATATTGGTCAATCAAATTAAAGCCGGCCTAACTCACCTGTCAATGCTTCCTGGTCCGTCGGAATGAATTTAAACCACAAATTTAATATCGGTCCGGCTCAAATCCGTTTTGGATAACGATTTAATTTAGTTCTGACCGCCGCGTCATACAATGCACACTAAATAGTTTGAATTTAGAACGTTTGATTCAACGGTTCAAGAAATGTTTCCAATAGGAAAATTATGTATGTTTCTAGTTAATGGCGTGTTTTAGGTAGGGCGTCGTGATGTTTGTATATACTGGCACAAAAAAAAGATTCCTTATATCCATAGTCCAAATGCTTAGAGATTTCCATTCCATGTACCCTTTTTTTTTAATAAATAAAACCTCATTGATTTTTATATATTTCTTTAAGTTTTACTAACCGGATTATTTTACTGCTTATAATTGTAAGTTTGCCATATGCACATTGTATGTAAGTATAGAAATTGAATAAATAGTTATTTTTTTCTTTTTTCGGTAAATGACATTAGGGTTCCAGCGGCCCATGACCATAATGTTTCTCTACGTATACATAAAACCTTTTTCTGATAGATGTAGGCAGAAAATTCAGAATGCTTCTTGCATATTTCTTTTATTTCGTCCACATTCGTTCGTCATCACAGACCTATAGACATCATAATTTATTATACATTCATAATTTGTTAGGTATATGGCAGTTTCTTCTGTCAAATCCAAATCTTTTAATAAATTATTAAGTACCGCAAATTCAACCTTCCTGCAGAAGAAACGCAGAGGTTTCTTACATAGGCATGCCATTTACTTTTTATACTATTTCAGGTATATAGGTAGGTACTGTGGAATTTCTTAGAATCTCAGCAGGAAATACCTAAAGCATTTTTTGACTCTTCATATTTTTTCTAAGATGCTCAATTCTTATAGTTTTTATAACGACATGCCGTGACCCGGGACGACATTGCTTGTTGCGATGAGATGTAACTACTTGGGACTAATTTAAGTTTAGAGCTTTAGATATTTTTTTTATAATGACAGTGATAAATCTGTTTTTAAATAGAGAATAAAAATTCTCAATATATTTTAAGAAGGTTATTGTTGGCTGTTACCAAATCCCGTAGGTAGTTACTTTTTATTAAATGATTAGGTACAAGAAATTTCAATTCCTGCATTCCAATTACAAATTAGTTGTACAAATTTTATGCACTACTTGAATTGCCTTTTTTGGGACATAATTATGTCGTCTATACAGTTAAATAAATAAATATTTTTGGGACGTTTTTACACAGCACCATCTAGTCCCAAACTAAGCAGAGCTTGTACTAGGTGTCTGATATCGGATAAAATACATAAATACTTTTTTATAAATACATACCTGCTTATGACCAGACAAACACAAACACTTATATTCATCACATAAAATATTTGCGTTCTGTGGGAATTGAATTCACGACCTCGTGATCAGCAGTTCGGTACTCGACTATACCACAGAGGCACAGACGACTTCATAGATAAAAATCACATAATATTGAATGATTGAGACTGGAAAACAGATTATTTTTTAATTCAATGAAAACCTGTATCGTCTATTGAGTGACTTCGAAACCTAAACTACATCAAACTTAATTAAATCCAGATTAATATCCAGAAACACCTGACTACATCAAAGCGCTTATCAAGACTCCCATCTATACGTACAGTCAGCAACGAAAGTAGCTGAACACTATGATATCTTCAAAACGCTTTAACATCTTTAATATTCAGAATTCACTGACCCTTGAAGGCAGTACAAATTCTCATAATAGAGGACAATTATATGTTTTACTTTAGTCAAAATCTAGGGGCTCGTGGCAGTTATAGCAACGCTGATCAACAGATCTGCACGGTTAAGCTACACTTTCCGAGGTCAGTCTGTGGATGGGTGACCATTCTTAACACATCGAAACCCCTCCGTGCTTCGGAGAGCACGTAAAGCCGTCGGTCCCGGTAGCCATACGAACTCCTATGACAATCGTTAGTGGTAGTCAGAAGCCTGACAACCAGTCTATCCTTCGAATATCGGTATTGCCCAGAAATTGGGTTATGGAGGTCTGATGGCATTCGCTTCGTGTAAAATACTAATATTCAGCCGCATCTGGTTAGACTGGAAGCCGTTCCCAACATGGTTGGGAAAAAGGCTAGGAGGATGACTAGTCAAAATCTAATGAATAGTTTTGGTACTGTGATGTTTTTAAACTTTCGCCGTGTTCAACGACTTTCGTTGCCGACCGTACCTACGTGACATGTGACATCACGCAGATTAATTCCAGCACAAATTTCTAATTACTATCCCGAGTGATTTACAAAGCGGCATTCGCGTTCATTTTGATTCAAGCTGATTTATTGGATGGAGTTTGAACATCGCGGCGTGTCGTGGTCAACGGTTGACTGGTGGGATGTGAACTAATAGTCAACCTTTACCATGTTGTACATAATGGGCCACGACTGATGACGAGGAATAATAGTGATGCTAGTTGTGGAAGTAAAGGATAATTATGGGAAGGTGTTTGCTTAGATATTGTTGCTTTTCCTTTACTGTGAAAAATCCGTTGGACTAGTGGACCTAAGCGCGACTGCTTGAGGTCCTGGGTTCGATTTCCGGGTCGAGCAAAGTGTTGTTGGACTTTTCTGTGAAATTCCCAGTGCAGCAGAGTCTGGACTTGTGCCCGGTTGACAGTAATAGGCTCGCCCCTATTACATGGGACCTAAACATATCGGCGAACAGTTGGTGTACTTTATTACATCTCTGCCTAATCCTTTGGGGAATACAGGCGTGATGGTATAATTGAATAAGAATTCGAGAGTTCCTCCATTGGGGTACCTTGGCAGATACATCTTTACCACAAAAATAAGTTTATTCACATCTTCATGAACGATTGCCGGACAGTGTTTTTCAACCGACTTCAAAACTACTGTATTTTTTTTAGGTCTTCTTTCTATTCGATTACTTCGATTTTACTCTGCTTCTATGTATTGGGTATTACAACTCTTCCATTAAAAAGTAATTCATTAAAATACTTTCCCTGTCACCAGGGAAGATTCTTAAACACGCCCGATACAAGTAAAACTGGGTAAAAAAAAAACCGTGTCTATTGCGTTATTACTGTACTCCGTTCTTTAGTACCTACCTACCTACAATGCGTAAGTGTATATATGTAAGCACTACTACTACACGCTTAGAATTTTCCTCAACATTTTACACCTAAGTAGGTACCTAACATTTTCATTAGTTTTAAATTTGATTTAGTTATAAATAATATTTAACTCGCTTTTTTTCCGTTCGCTATTTAAATATGTACTTACTTAAAATGTGGATAACGTTGTGGGCTACACAATCACATATTATTTAATGTTAAGACCATAGAGTAAGAACATTGTGTAACTGTTTGTTTTCCCGAAAAAAATAAAATAAAATAAAATAAAAAATTTCACGTCCCCAAATAAAATTATAATAGGTACTAGTAATTGTGGTTGCTACGCCAGACAGTGCGAAATGAATGACAGATATACTGTGGTCGCTACCATCGTACATCACAGGGTAAACTAGGCTTGAGCGTTCAAAATAAACGCTCTACCGTCAGACTGGTCACCGAAATAACCAGGTAAAATAATGTTAACGGTATTACAACGCGGATTATTTAGCTGACGACTGAGTTATACTATTTACATTTGACAAAAAAAAAAATATATACTATCACAGTAGTAGGTGGGCAGACGCGTACACCCACATTTCGCCGGTATGTTTAGGTCCCATGTCCTCATAATAGGGGGCGAGCCTATTGCCATCAACCGGGCACAAATCCAGACTCAGAGCTGCTACTGGGAATTTCACAGAAAGACCCAACAACACTGCTCGACCCGGGGATCGAATCCAGGACCTCTAGCGTAGCAGTCGCGTTGCCTGACTGCCTCGTTAGTCTTGTGGTCCCAACCACAACGATGTCGAAGCGTCTGGTGTACCGAACCAGAAGACGCAAGTTCGAATTTTGCCCGCCAGCCGAATTTTTCCTTCATTAAAAATAACTTAGAAAAAAACAAAAAGATACATATAAACACCTTCAAAAGGGCTAAAGCGATTTTTTCATGAATGAACGATTGCTTTGTGATAACACCAATGTCATTCTATAGTATCCGTAAATACTGTGTTCGTAATATCACAAAATTTCTATTAGTACTTTAGGAAAAAATCGATTAAGCACTTTTGTATGTGTATACTTGTATTTTCTCGTGACTGTACTTTTGACTATATTTTATTCAAAAGTTAATTCGGTACAAAGTCAGGTGAGCGCCGAGGTTAATCGGTCGGGTACGGCGGGAAGTTTCTATTAAGTCTGTGACTCTGCGTCTGTGACGCGATGCGCAATAATTGACTTGTAGTGCGCCGCGGTGGGGCCCCGAGCATCGCGACCCCACTACAATGAAACTTAAAATAACAACCATCACGCCAGTAAGTATGGGTAACTGGTAAACTGTGAGAATTTGTCGACTTGTATAAGTGCCATGAAATAGTGGCGACAAGTTTGTACATCAACCATGAGTTCTATCGAATTGCTCTCGATAGGTTTTTTACGCATCGAAACGCTGTAATATCATAGGAGATTTTAGTTCCTTACGTAACCGCTAGAGGCGCTGCGAGCGTTTTCCATACAAATATTTTACGGCGTCGCTAGCGAGTTTAGTGAGATAAACTCATGGTCGAGGCACCGTTGTCACTTACCGGGCACATTTCCAAATTCCAAGCTACTATTGAAAATTTCTTAGAAAAACCCGGTAAAACTGCTCAAACTGGGAATTGTATACAGGAGCTCTATAGCATAACAATCGTCCTTATGAGCACAGACCTATCACCTATTAGGTAAGTTATCCGAAATATACTACAGATTAATAAAATAATAGGTGACATGTAGAGTCGATCGTTTTTTTACCATTCTCTTAGAATCATATTTAAGGGGGGAACATAGGTAGAATACCGAAAACATCATGGTGTTTAAAGCATTTTATTGACGAATCCTCTCATTACTTTGCACTGAAAATTACACCCAATATACTTAAGATTCTTGTGATTAATCCGTATTGTTTAGAATATTTTTTAAATGTGTCAAATTTTGTAAAAAAATGTTTGAAAATACGCAATTTTCAATCTAAATTGTATTTTTCCTCCATTACCACGCATTACTTGCAGATGAATTTTACACCAAAAAAACCGCCTTGGTCTGTTTAACAATCCGTATTGTTTAAATTTTTAATTTTGAACTTATTTTTCTAAATAAATAAGAAAAACATTTTAATCACAATCCCCCCACTACAAGCACCCCCTCGTGCACCCGTCGCATGACACAAATCATGTCACTTCAGTGCCTTGACGGCACCTGAGACGGGAGGACTGCACGTCAAATATTTTTAGGAAAAAATTACAAAATGAAGACAATTCTAACTATTTCTGAATTAAATAATATAGTAAATAGTATGGTTATAATATTAAGCTAAATAAAAACAGAAAAACATTTTGTAAATAAGTATAAAGAACATTTTTAGTAAATGTCAGGTTCTTGAGTGGAACATAGAGTAAACCGCAGACATGACAATAGATAAAAATATCTGTCAAAGTGTCAACCTAGTGACTGTAATATTTTTTTATACAACTGTACTTTCGTGGCATGTACCTACATGTTGATGAATGAAAGCAGTACTCAGTTACTACTCAGAACCACCATGGGGTGAGATTTAGAAACGGACCGCACGAATTGGCGTTCTGAGAAAGCAAGGGGAAGGGGTTGAAGATAGCTTTCCAATGGTACAATTCCTTTATTGCAGATTTTTTTTATGATAATTATAATAAACCATAAAATTGTGAGACTCAGGAAACGAGAAAGTATTACCATAATGAAACCCAACTGCTGGTACAGTTAAACAACTTCTTTACAAAATTAATATCAATGCGTAACCGTTATACCATGGAAATGAGACTGGGTGACTTATCGATAATGTGAAATTTATAGATCCCGTATTTAGGAGCTACACAAGAGGAAAGGAGTAGGTTGGAATAAATGGAGACTAAATTAAGATGACTGCAAAAGCAATTAATTGAAGAGTAAATTTTGGGCTACGGATAAATTACGCTTTTGGCATATTAACAGAGCCAACATCTGGTATTACCAGGTCTAAATAATGATAATTATGATGAAATCATTAATATAAAAAATATATTTGAAACCCAGTGGAATTAATTGGACAAAGAAATTTGACTAGTAGCATAGGTATCACCCTAGTTTAATACCTCTGTATCAATAATGAAAAAATATTATCAAGTAAAAGAACAATAATGTTACTCTATTTTAATTATTAACTTATTCTGGACAAGTGTGAACCCAAATTAAAATATTTTTTGTTATCCCCGACACTCTAAATTTCTATAGTTTGCTGGTAAAGATATACTTAATACCTTTTATAAGGGAGGTTCTTTAACAGTATTATAATGTGAAATTTCAAGCACAAAGCTACACAGATGGCTTCAAAAATTATTTCACAATTTAAAACTGATAAAGAATTTGTACCTAACCGCTTATGATTTTGCGAATTCGGAGTTCTTTAACTACTGTACTGAATGTTCAAAAATATACTGAGAGTACTCAGACTATGAAACGTACATTACAATACAATTAAGATATACTTGATGATTTCTTTTCCCAAAATCTTGCGTATTCTTGCTAGTAAGTAGCAGCTCTTATGAAGTAGAACGTAGGTAACTATACTCTTATTTAGCAAGCACCACTAAGATTCATTCATCATACATACAGATGTTTAATTGTCTTAAATATACTCTTGAACTGGGTTTATTTCAACTATTATCTAAACACTATTCGAGTACTTATTTTCTATATTTTCGCACGAAATTAAAAAAATATTGTATTTTGCGATGCACTGAGTTAGCCACAGTAGAGTGCAACTCCTGATCCATTTTCTTACATTGTATAGCGCGATGCATAGGTATTTATTTTCTATCAATTATTGATTGCAGGTTTAACACAAATATTAATACATGGATTATGGTACCATACACATCTTTAACAAAATCTAACTTAAATTGATTTCTCTCATAGAGTGAATAAAATAGGCAAAATAGGAAATGTTACGACACATCTGTATTTTTGCATAATCATATTCTAGTTCAACTTGTCTGTATGTAGGGGGCGTTTGGGTTCCAAATACTCGTACAGAGGTCAAACGCTCAAAGTCATTGACGTGGGTAATAATAGGCCTTAAGTAAGGAAAGTATGGTAAGTAGCAGATATCACGTTGGCGTTAAGAAACAGATCTGAAGGAAGGAAAATACATGTACAGAGAATCAAAATGACGTAAGACGTACACTTGTCACTTGTGTCAACTGTTATGATTCAATACTAAACCGCAAACATTGCTAGAATAGGCATTATTGAGGATTAAAATAGGTCATACATTCACGCTTTTTTCACACAGGGTAGGCATAAACAAAAGAGAGAATGCGGAATGGAGTCGCCATGTTGCTTTGCTCTAGTTATCTTAATTAAAGAATATTCAACTGCGATTTTTTTACAAAAATATAATACCTATTTAATTCAGTAAAGTGCGTAAAATCTGTAAATTGAATTCAATTTGTGGTAATATATATAAAATGATTATTGGTGTAAAAACGCTATCGCTCATGACATCAGAAAGACGTTATGGCTCCATATTCATAATTAGGTTTCGTTCTAAACCCGACTCAATTCCCGGAACATACAATTACCGGTGATAATCTAAAAATAATATTTTCTTTAATTTATTTTATGTATGTATTTTTATTGGTTTTGTGACTCGTTAGCCTAGTCGCTACTGCTATGCTCGAGGTCCTGGTATCCTGGTGCCTGGTAACGGGGGTTTAACCCTTCGTCTTCTATATAATACAGACCTGATAGTATGCAAGGTGGAAGTGACATCGACGCACATCCGAATACCATGTGTTCAGTTCATAATTCTGGCCCCCCCTGCGTCTAAATTTTCCGTAACTTTTAAATTTCTCTGCAGTTTTTTTTACTTGAACGTGTAAAAAAACATTATTTATCTACCCAAATTAGATTTATAATTAAAAAATCATTATGATCGCGTTTTTAGCAATACACTGCGCGCTCAAAAATGACAATATCTGTCACAACCGATCATTTTTTACATGAATGACCTGGGTCATTTTATTTTTGACCTTGAGTGAAACCTTGTCACGACGTTTGTGCGTCGATGTTCCTTCCACCTTGTATAGAAGACAAAAATGCTCGTTAACTTGCAGCGAATAATAGGAATCTATTCGTATATGTGTGACATAGCAACCCGCACCTAATTATAATACTAACACGATTAATTACTGGCAACACACAATAACAGCATAGTTCCACGTGTGTATGCATGTGTGAGTGTGTAAATGTCTATGTGTGTGTACGGTCAATAGGGCAAACAAACATTATTATAAATTCACACATCAATCCTCTATCCATATTGACTTGGTAGTCTCGAAACAATATTGACAATGAATAGATACGCGCAGAAAGCTCACTCCTTATTATATGAATAAAAAGGCTATATTACCTACGCGCACTGTCATAAAATATTAATCATTTGTTGACGGATCGTTTGGGCAGTTTGACAAACAACAACGAGGCCTTTGTTGAGCAATTTAGGTTTCCTATTTCAAAATATTGCGATTATGTCTTAAATCTTTCTAAAATCAATTAGCAACTAAATCATTTTCCAATTAGAAAATCTATGTAAGTAAGTAATTAAGACCGAATCGAACCCTTTAAAATGCCACAGTTTCGATAACACTGATTACACAACACGCTGATCAATCAAAACTAAATTAAATCGTATCGACGCAATTTTTAGGCTTCGTACTCACTCCGTTCGTTTCTTATAACATACCATCTCGCTTATATTCCTCGAAGGGTTAGGCAGAAATGTATTGTAGTAGTACCTACACCCACAGTTCACCCAGGGGCTAGCTTTTGCCATTGACGGGACACGAATCTAAACTTAGAGCAACTTTTTAAATTAATACTTTGCTCGACTCACACATTGAACCCAAATCCTGTAGCGCAGTGGTCGAGTTATATCTTCTCCAATATATTGAAGCTCTCTTGCCTGTGAATTTAGTACATATGTGCTATAATTACATAAAAACGCAATGACCATACATTTAAATAAACTATGTTGTTTTTTAATGGGATTTTATAGGATGCTTACACCATTGTGCAATTGTTAGGGCATATCCCTGCGAAACTGTGCAATCAAAGAGCTTGTATACAACAACAATAAATCGCCAACCCGCTTAATGAAACCTCAGCTTTATTTATAGTGATGTAACTATACCATAGTTGGATCGCTGAAATATCTGCGGAGCTGCCAAAAGTTCGACCAACTGTCTGCAGCGACGCGTCTGACTGACACGACATCTTAACTATGACCGGCACGCGACAGCCCTGCGACACACATTGTTGCAATACGAATATCGATTTACACAATAGGCGTAATCGATTTCGAAATCAATAATCGATTTTTGCTGTCAAATTGTGAGGATTGATGTAAGTAAATTAATTTACTTAATGTAACCTGTTTCGAGCCTCAATACCGATTGTTCATTTTATAATTTTTATTGTAAGTTGTGACGATCTGTCTCAAAGGTTGCAAGCGCGGCTGCTGATCCTGGGCCTGGTTTCGATTACTAGGTCAGGCAATGTGTTATTGGGTTTTGCTATGAAATTCTCAGTAGCAGCTCGGAGTTTGGATTTGTGTCCGAACAATGGTAATAGGGTTGCCCCGGTGAACATAAATTCCTATACATAATACCGGTGAACTATGCAATTACGACGTCATGTTAAGATGTATGAAACTTCTTTTTAATACTTCGTAAACAAGGAAAACCCAAAATCTTCTTTGCGTTTTAAAGAAAGCTTTTTGTAACAGTATGTAGAATCTTTATTCAAACCACCAGAACGAAAACTATTAGCAACAATGAATGTCCTTGACCCATAACAAGAAATAAACGAGTAAATAATTATAACGTTCCCAAACAGTAGTAAAAGCAGAGCTCCAGTGCGCATTGCATGATGATGTTATACTAAGAATCTCCGGTTACTCAAAACAAATTGCCCAGATATCTTAGGTGTATATCTAGACCAAAACATCACAAAGCGATTTCAATGCGCACGCGTATATTAAATTCGCGAATATTGTCAGTGCACAAACGCAATGCGCGCGCCTTCAATCCATTTTGCAGTTAAATAAACATGCGTGAGCGCAGCAATAATAAATTGTACTAAACGACCATCTCATATATTCAGAGCGAAGCTTTTGATATCGTTAATACCGCAATGGACACTCCATTAGCCAGACTATCTACTGTCCTTGTCTATTGTCTTTAAATACTTAAAAAAAGCATAAAATGACGCATCAGTCATTAGCAGCTTAAAATAAAATACGTCCAGTGTAACTAGACCTGCGGCGTTCCAACACTTCGTTAAAATGTTGGTATGTAGAGCAGGTGTTAGGGGTCTTTTAACGTTGGTCTTTTATAAATAGTGATGTCTTTTAACAGTGTAGTGTTCGGTTCCCGAATGCCGGTGCAGAACTAATGTAGGCCGGTGGCATGTCAATCTGCACGGCAGTGTTTCGACGCGCGAATCGTTTAAGTGATTTATTTTGGGTATTTTTTTATGAGGGGAAACATGTGTATTCGGTTTTCTGATTTATTTTCCACCAATTTCCTGTAATTTTTGGTGATTTTTGTCATTTGTGTTTGGTAAATTTTTAGTCCATCGCTAATAGACCTGTGTGACCCGATAGTATTTTGTTTTAAAAATTATTATTTCATTTTCTGCTATATTTAGAAGTATATTAGCAAAGTTATTTTCTGTTTAACCTATTTCATCCAGCTGCTGTGCAATGGACTACCCACCTTCCACTAATTCCTATTTAGTGTCAACTGAGGCCATCGTAATATACCTATATCCTGTAAGAATGTCGAACCGGCAAAAAAATAACACTCATGAAAAACATTTCCCATCAAAGGACCTGTTGACATCCGGCGTCCGGTTACGTCCGACTCTCAGCATCCGAGATCCGGGGTCCATTACAATTGATAAAAACATAAACACGCGCAGCCGGATCCGGTGTGTGCCGGCCCGTACTTTGCCGTATCAATCAACCGCCCCGCCCACCTTGGCATCGATGCGATATTCATTCAGTTCCGTCGAAAATCTCCGAACGTATATTCACTGATTTAAGCCATCATTGTTCGCCAAAATGGCCCACTATTGTAAATGCATGGCTGTAGACGGGTCAATCAAAACGCTACGATCGTTTGATGTAGTCTGCTAAGCGAGAGCGTTAGAAGTTTATTTTATTTACAATAATAGCACATATTTGAGAACTGGCAGATAAAATTATACATTCTGCAATATTAAATTGAACCATCGAATGGTTTTTGTATGCAGAAAAAAGATCCCATTGGGTCCAACACTTGGACTCTTCAAATACGCGGTTGATGAAGGCACCGCTAAGATAAATAAATCTGAAGTCGAGTATTCGTTGCCAAGCTGGCTAATTCGTTTCGTCGCCAGGACGTCGCAGTCATACAAGATGTGCTGAATTGTTTCCATCTATATTTTTCTTTGCCATCGACACCCTAAGAAGAAGTATAGTAAGTATAATATCGCACCCAGCTGACCGTTCTAAGCGTACGCATAAACCAAAAGTGTTCACAGTTTCACACTGATACTGAATATTCCAAGTTTAAGATCCAATGTCAGACACACTGCACGATATTGTATTGCGATGACGCGCACTCGCGTTGTCGTGCCGTCGTCGTGTCGTGTAGTTGACAGCACTGTTCCTACAACCTAGTATTGCCAGTGTCTGCAACTTAAACGATAAATCCTATCGTTAATCTGTGGTGCTACAGATCAGAAGGATTATTCGTTTATTTCTGACCGTTTTTGAATAAAGTAAACATTCATTTCTGACACTTACGCGAATACTATACATGTGTACTACATAACATGTACTACAAATGTTTACTTTTTACGGATTTTATCGCGATATATTGATATTAATTGATTAAATCCGTAAAAAGTAGTCTTATTTCAAAGTAGTATAATAGTTTATAGTATAATAGTTTTTATAATTAAACAATTAGATTTTGGAAGTCGTTCTTGCCTAGAATCTAATTAGTTTTACCTAGTTTAATTAAAATTATAATTAAGTACATAAATTAATTGGATAGGTAGGTACCTATTTAACAAACCATTAGCAACAATAATAATAT
The DNA here is from genome assembly GCA_946251955.1 of Acronicta psi. Lineage (NCBI taxonomy): Eukaryota > Metazoa > Arthropoda > Insecta > Lepidoptera > Noctuidae > Acronicta > Acronicta psi. The sequence continues at coordinate 12,522,101 of OX276475.1, read as the reverse complement.
TTACGACGTTACATAAAGCTTACCCTTCTGACCCACTTTTCAATTCATGTTAAGAAAACAATCGTGAAAATTGTAGAAAAGCGGCGATATTTATATACCTATTTTACGGGAAGTGAAAAAATGTCTTAATGAAAATACACAACTTTAACGTGTGCAGTTAAAACAATGTAATTTAATCTTTATGGCTCATGCATTAAGATCCACGTGTGGGGGTGTGGAAATATTTGTATAATTTGATCCGTCGACAACGCGCGTCATGGTGTCTCGTGACGGATTACATCTGCGCGTAAGGACAGCTACACACGATGGCGGAAACTTGACGTAAGCTTGAAGGAAGTTTCAAAGATGATTTCTTATTTTAGGTTTTTAAGAGCATAAGGGCCTGTTCTACCACCTCCTGATAAACACCGGTTAAATTATTTGGCAGATAATTTCATAAAGAAATTATTCAATTTTTGAATTTATCCGGCGGTTAGGCTATCCAGAGGCGGTGAAAAAGGTCCTAAATCTCATGTCTATTAATCACTAAACACTATAAAGTAAATATAATGCAGACATATCGTAAGACATATCTGTGCTGATAGGCATAAATAAACCAATCCAGACTCCGAGCTGGGAATTTCACAGAAAAGCCCAACAACACTTCTTCAAGATTGCTATAGCAGTCGCCCTTGGTGACGCTAGAGCTAGACACCAACGAGGCAGTCACCAGTCGTCCGTCACTCACATACCTTGTTCGAGTATGAAAATGGACCCAAGACACTAGAGAATGCGGCAATCCAAACATATTTCTGATGCACATCATTCGCTGCAGTGGTAGGGTTAAGGCCCGCCGAAGTAAGCCTTGGGGCGTAGTCTGAATGTACAGTCATACACAAAAGTTATGTAAGTATGTTTGTTGGGAAAAGTTCTACTTATAAGTCGTATAAAGTTTGACGAGGCGCTAAGAGGCTCTGTGTATCCAAAGGATCATTGTACAGATGTAAGGATTATGTTATTTTTGTTTGTTTTCCGATATTATTCATGTAGTTTTACATGCCGCACACATTAGGCCAGCTTGGTGGACTATAGCCTAACCCCTCTCATTTTGCGCAGAGACCTGTTCCCAGCAGTGGGACCATTAAGGGGTTGATGATGATGATTCAACACAAGACATAAAAGTGTCCACGTATGCGCAGCACTTTAGTAGGTGAGCATGGTATATTTATTTATCTATACTCTATACTAATATTATAAAGAGGAAAGATTTGATTGATTCTTTGTTTGTATTGAATAGGCTCCGAAACTACTGGACCGATTTGAAAAATTCTTTCAGTGTCAGATAGCCCATTTATCGGGGAAGGCTATAGGCTATATATCATCATGCTACGACTAATAGGAGCGGAGTAGTAATGAAAAATGTTGCAAAAACGTGGAAAAAAATTATAAGACCACGCGGGCGAAGCTGCAGGCGAGAAGCTATTTAACATAAAGAGAAACAAATCCAAATACCACTAAACACCTTTCCCATTGCGTACGTTTCCAAACCAAGATTGTAACAACGGCATCCATTACTGTGCCTCTTAGCGCCTACATCTATGAAGTACCAATAAAACCGTCAACGTATTACGTGCAAACTGTCACTTGCACGTTCAGTTTAGTGCCAGACGAGCGGCTCGGCGATAATAGTTCGTTTCGTATTTGTTACTCGTATTCCGCACAGAACTGTCTGTGCCGTCCGCATTTAGAATATTAAGATGTGTGGTCTCGAGAAATTGATTTTGAGAGTGTCTTTTTATGGAAGTTGTTGGAGCGTTGTTTCAGTAATTTTAGGCATTAACAAAACTTACTGTGAAAAGAGGCAATATTAAGAATTATAATTAGTCTCAGAAATTAATATCTACTTTGATAACGTCTGTTTTGACGACGACGACATTGACGTCTGTGGTCTAGTGGTTCGAGTACCAGGCTGCTAATCACGAGGTTGTGGGTTCGATTCCCACAAGACACAAACATTTATGTGATGAACTTAGGTGTTTGTGTTTGTCTGGGTGTTTCTTATATATTATCAGTATGTATTTACAAAAAAAAAAGTATGTAAGTATTATATCCATTGTCTAGTATCCCATAGTACAAGCTCTGCTTAGTTTGGGACTAGATGGTGCTGTGTAAAAATGTCCCAAAATATTTATTTATTTTATAAAAGTTTGTAACCGCATTTACAGTCGTTAGTAATAAGAAAAATTCGGCCAAGTGCGAGTCGGACACGCACTGAGGGGTTCTGTGCCATTTATAATCAGTATCAATAAAACATGTATTTGTCGATATAGTGCCAATAGAAATAGAAACTGACATTTTCATCCCTTTACCTATTACGGTTCATGAGATACAGCCCGCCGATAGACGGACGGACGGACCCTAAAAGGTAAATAACTGAAATAAGAATCCTAACCCGGGAATCAAACCCAGGACCTGAAGCGTAGCAGTCACGCTTAGGGAAACTAGGCTAATGAGGCAATTTCTATAGGAACAACATAAAAATAATTATTTGACGACGTCTGTGGTCTAGTGGTTCGAGTACCGGACTGCTGATCACGAGGTCATGGGTTCGATTTTCATAGGACACAAATATTTATGTGATGAATATAAATGATTGTGTTTGTCTGGGTGTTTCCTATGTATTATAAGTATTTATTTACAAAAAAAAGTATATAAATATTATATCCATTATCTAGTACCCATAGTACAAGCTCTGCTTAGTTTGGGACTAGATGGTGCTGTGTAAAATGTCCCAGGATATTTATTTATTTATTTATTATACTGTATTTAGCAAAGCTTTCGTTTTGGCCAAACGCATCACAATATTTACTTACATTTAGTGAATGAATAGGGCTGAACCTGATGTGCCACTTACAAATTCTGTTATGTAAACCAAACAGCTTAGACGTGGGAGAATTCCTAAGTCGATTGTTTTGTTACCTATAGCTACGTGGGAAACAGCAGCCCATTAGAAAACGATGGTGATGAACATAATAACAATACTTATAAAGGTAAGAATAATATTAAAATTTGCCTTTGCCTTGATAACCAAAATATCTGCTACTAGTTACTCGTGCCCAGCTTCGCTTGCTTATACATGTGGATTAAAAAAATACACACAAACCTTGCCCTGACAATAATGAACACAACAAAAAAAGAATTGTTCAATTTGGTGCAGTTGTTCGGTAGTTATGCGCGTACAAACATTTAGGCGATTCATTTTTGACCCCCGACGCAAAACGACGGGGTGTTATAAGTTTGACGTGTCTGTGTGTGTGTGTGTGTGTCTGTCTGTCTGTGCATCTTAGCTCCCGAACGGATGAACCGATTTTGATTTTGTTTTTTTTTATGTGAAAGGTGAATTGGTCCAAAATGGCCGCCGCCACAAAATAGCAAATTATATATTTTTTTACAACTCCCTCAATATGGGTATTAAATGAAAGGGCTTCACTAGGTGAATACATTTCAAAATTTTTAGTTATATAATTAGATTAGTGAAAAGAACAAGTTTAATTAGGGCCTGTTACAAAACCTTCCTGTAAGTTCCCGTTAAATAAGATAGCTTCATACAAATTTTGTTCCATTATTGAATTTATCCGTCGGTTAACTTTATCCAGGGGTGGTGAAACAGGTCCTTATTGTCTATAATTCTATATAATCATACTGTGCGACTGCTGGGCACGCGTCTCTTCTCAGAATGAGACTGTAGTCCACCATGATAGCCTAGTGCAGGTTGACAGACTTCACATACCGCCGAGAAGCTTAGGCAAGCAAATTCAAATTCAAAATATTTTATTTTAATTAGACCATATAAATAGGCACTTTTGAATTGTCAAACTAGTTACACGGTTCCAAAAAGTGGGACTTATGGAGAAGAGGGCAAGAAACTCCATAGTCACTCTTTTAAAAAAAAATAGGTATTTATGGCCAGTAATAATAAAATTTTGTGGTGTAGAGTAGGCAGGTTTCGGAGGTTTGCACATGATTTTGAAAAGTCAGAGTATGCGTGGGTTGGATTAGAACTCGAGACTTAGGACTTGGCAGTCTAATGGTCTCAAAATTCTCTTCTATAGAGTTAATTAGGGCCTTTTTAATAGCTGTAATATTCGTAGGACATAATCGTATTACCCAAGTTCGATATAGGGATTAATTGCGTAACCCAGATAACCAAAGCCTTTTGAATTTTATGAAGCAAAAATATTTTCAATCCGCGGAAAAGCAGAGATCAGTCACAAAATATACAAAAATATGTCTGTATTTGTGTAAAAAAGAAATAAAAAGAAACTATGCTGTTTTTTTAAATAAAACAACAAAGATGGCCGGCACTGAATGAGAGCGACGCGCCGACTGGAAACGTAAGCGACGCAACGAATTTTATTCAGTCATCGAACACCAAATAACAGTTTCGATTCAAAACTGACGTTGTAAATAAACCTTTCGAATATTTACGCACACAAACACAATGATACTTTGACCACAGATAAATAATACACAGAAGGCTAACGCCTGAAACCTGCGATAAACAATATGGATACTTTCATTTTATCATCCGGACAACGTGTGGTATTTTTGTATGAAGTGAGCCTTCTGAAATCTATATTACTCTACGCTGCCCATGATTCATGAGCTTATAATTCGGAACTGGGGAAATTACAGAGCGCAAAGGGTTGGGGGGAGGTGAAAAGTTGCTGTTATTGCCGATATTAAGCCGTAAGTGTACATATGTGTGCGCATTAAGCATGTGTGTGTGAATAGTAAATTATTACACCCTCGAGCATTACGCCGTGCGTGTAGGGTGACGATATTCTATGAAATAAGCGAGACAATTTAGATACGTCACGCGATTGAAATAATGTTACCAACATTGCTTTTTTGTCGTTATCGCGTTTATTTACTATTATTTTTGTATCGAGAGGTTTATTTATGGATGTTTTGGGAAACGTTTGAACGATATAGCTGTAAAAGGATATTCAATCTGTTTTTCGGAAGCAATTTGTTTATTTTATTACTTTTCTGTCTGCAAAAAGAAATGTATGTTCGTTACCGAGTATTGTTGTAATGGTTGAATGAATATGAATGGATTTTGGCAGACTGTCTAGTTCGGATTTTAAATGGCAATCGTAAAATATGGCAAAAACTTTACTTATTCCGTTACTCTTGTTAACATAATATTGTCTGTTTTATATTATCATGTTTTATTTTTAATCCTTTGTTAAGTTTTAAGATACATTATTATTGTATTTAAATTATATGTGATGTTAGGTAACTACTACAAATTAATATGGAGAGAATAGAGCTTGTGAACTCTCAAATACGATAACAAGACATTCGACAAACAATCCTAAACGACCTAACAAAAATCCTGGTTGTTCCGTAAGACTTGGACATCGTTGCTGTCTGGTACCGTATAGTGTAAAACAAAAAAGAGTATTTCTCGCCGCCCGCAGCCGGAATTTGATTTCAGGGGTGAAACTCACAAATTTTCATTTTTTCTTTATTAAGTGACCATTCTTAAATCTACTGACACTAAAATATAAATTTCAATAACTGGCAATTCCATGCATTTTATATAATATAGCTTTCCGCCAGCGGCTTCGCCCGCGTGGACTTACAATTTTTTCCCTCGTTGTTGTCCCTTGTCCCTTCCTCGATAAATGGGCTATCTAACACTGAAGTTTCAAATCGGTCCAGTAGTTTCGGAGCCTATTCAATACAAACAAACAATCAAATCTTTCCTTTTTATAATATTATAATAATAATTAGTATAGATTAAGAGTTACAAGTTTCGACCTATTAGTGGGCGAACGCCGACACGAACCTACATGTGAGTAAACCTTAAAGCAATTGTTAGTAAAACTGTTAAGAGTGTTAAGTAACATGCCATGTACGAATTTAAAGGTTATTTTATTTATTACGTTCCACCATAAAACAATACAGACATAAATCGGAATTATCGTCACATAACTACAAACCGAAAAAACGTCCTAAGTGAAAATTGAGAAATTTTTGCACAAAATGGTCTCTACAAAGATATGGAAATAATATTTATAGTTGCGTTCTTTCATATCGCGAAACAATTATATTTTTGTCCAAAACCGTTATTCGATGCGGTTTCAAATGAAATTTTGCTGTGCATAATATACAATTGAAAAAGCAGTTACATTTTGCAATAGTCGAATGGAATTTAGGAATTTGGTGGAACTATGTATTGAAATTGGTCGGCGGTGAATAATTCATGATTATTATCTTTATGTATTTTTTTAAGCATTTTCCATGCTAAGATTACAAATTATTTTTAATGAAGGAAAAAATTGGCTGACGGGCAGGATTCGAGCCTGCGTCTTTTGGTTCGGTACACCAGACGCTTTGACCGCTAAGCTACCGCGAACCCCGCTGGCCAGTCGAATCTGTTAGCGTTCAAAGCGACTGGTGTACCGGACCAGAAGACGCAGGTTCGAATCCTGCCCGTCAGCCGATTTTTTCCTTCATTAAAAATAATTCATGATTATTATTTAGTTCCTGTTAAATTGCTTGGCAAATGTCAAAAAAAAATTGTAACATTTTTTTATTTATCTGGTAGTTAGCGGCTATCGGTTAAGTAATGAATCTGGCAGATACCCCACCAAATGTGAAAGTAGCAACTTCTGTATAAAATAGGTAACTTCTCCAATATCCTGTAGGTCACGATCGCACGACCGACGTGGCCTACGTGACATTGGGTTGCGTATGTCACGAGTCTAAAGTTGGTAAGCTAAAATGTCAATAATGTCATATTATACAGGAAAACAATAACTAAAACGTCAGTAAAAATCCGTCTGGCTTTTGCTGAACCAGCGCCGTTTCAGCGCAATTTATTTTAGAGTATACATATAATTATAGATTATATTTATAAAAGAATATTATAATTATAGAAGTAGTATTTAAGGTAAAATTTTTGCTGAATAAACCATTTTTCTTTCTTTCTTTCAAAAACAATTGGTGAAGGTTGTCAACGAATATCATGCTGGTAGAACTTCCTTAGACGAAGTCTATAAATTAACAAATAGGTACGTTTTTAATACACACTGTCGTATCCTTCTATGTATATAAATGACCATATCCATGAATTATCATCCATCCATAGAGAACTGACACTTATTTTCTGCCAGGATACATCATTATGTAGGTACTCCTTTTATTTTAAAACCATTGTGTGTAACTCAAAAAATGACAATGTCAAAAATGACAGAAGCTGAAGTTGTCAAGATGACACTGACAATCATTCTCCATTTTTGAAACCATTTAAAACAATAGTTACCTATTATTATAACACTATTGTCTTAAGTCTATCCTTAACCTTATTTATGCAGAACGCTACAAACATAGACGGTTAGCACAAGGTTAAATTATGAAGCTAAACGAGAACATAAATTTCAATTATCCATTGATAATTTTCTTTAGTCGAAAAAATTGCAAAAATTCAATATTCAGTGCCAACCATCAATGTACCTCGTTACAAGTGTTATTGTCGCGTTAGATGCTAATTATAATTGTTAGTCGATTTCATTTGCGCACGCGCAGTGACGACCTTTGGTTTGCGTTTACTTGTTCTATTACCTCATTAAACTTCAATAATGTTGTACTTATGTATTGTAATTTGTGTATATTGCTAATTGTCGGACGACTGTCAGGCTTTTGACCTTGAATGAAACCTAGCTCCATTATACATGCACGTTACTGCATAGTTTAATAATTATTTATTATATTTGCGAGCGATGACTAGCAGTCATGTTTAGTTTTAAAGAAATAATGTTAGGAAGCGAATAATAACTACAACCTCTTTAAATTAACAAGACTAGTAATAAGATGCATTTCTGACAAAAAAGGAATAAGAGGAGAACACTGGGCAGTGAAGAAAACCTTCATCGATTTGTTGGACGGTGTCCAATTGACGGTGCTTATGATGGAGAGAAATATAAAGGGACCTTTTTTCAGCAGACGTGTAAACTAAAAAGGTTTGATTTTCACACAAAATTGAGTTGATTTCTTTCTTTGTCAGGCTGACGTATGGTACTAGACAGAGCAGTTTGTTACCAATTGGTAAAAAGTAGATTACGATTTTTTTACGTGATGTCCCATTTATCGTTAGTCATATTTAATAGTTATTTGTTATACAAGAGTGCAAAGTTGCTTTTTAACCGCGTGCTCAATTTTGATGACCGAGCAAGCGAAGGATTCTAAAATTGAATCACGAGCGGAGCGAGTGATTCAAAAATTAGAATCCTGAGCGTCAGCGAGGGAATTAAAAGGGCACAAGGTGAAAAATCTTTGCACTCGAGTGCAACACGTAACTTTTCATCCCACCTCAGCGAGGAAATGACTAAAAAAAACATTTTACAACCACAAGATACTTTTATTTCAGTTTAGGTATTAAATACTATATGATTTACAGAATACCTTTTCTTTAAATTATAACAAATAATACTAGGTATAATTAAGAGAAATTGAAAGTAACATTGCTACAATACTTGAGTGTAATATTTTTGTTAGGTATTGTAATGTTGGTGTTAGTGACTTAAAGAAGTACACCAAGAAAGTTCCGATAGGCTTGTTGAAAAAATATCGATACATCGATATTATTTTTTTAATGTATCGATATTTTTGAGCGATATTTAATATTTCGATATATCGATGCATCGATATAAAATTCAAATTATCGAAAAGGTATAAAGATCTATATTTTTTACAGACCAATAAACGTTTATAGGTTTTAAGATTATAAAATCCCAAAAAGGAATACTTTTTTTATACTAATATCTTTTTAATAAATTATATTTAAAGTATTTTTTGTTTTTGGTCGACTTGATTTGTTGTTTTATAATTTGGTTTTTAAGATATATCGCCCATATATCGATATTTTTAAATAAAAATATCAGTATCGATACTGATATTTTCAAAAAATATCGATTCAACATATATCGATACTTTGTTGCGTTTAGACTCGGAACCTAGGGAAGGTTCCAAGTCTGAGTTTTTAACAAATTAAAATAAAGTTGTATGATAAATTCGGCGCCAGGGGGGTAAAAGCACGATGTTCTTAATTCAATTTACTTTGTCTCTCTAGAGGATAAAAACGACTTTTGCACTCAGATATCGAAGAGTAAAAATACTCTTTCCGAGATGGTGGGATGAAAATATCTTTGGTTTAAAAACTAATTTACTATTCAGAATTCAAAACAACAAAATATTATAAATGCAAAAGTAGCTTTGTCTGTATATTTCATCCCTAGAAAAGCGAGTCAAACCGCAGACATAAGTTAGTCAAGAATAACAACAGGTTTTTATTGTAATTAACTAAAGAGTTCCTGCACTAACGTGTAATAAATTATATAAGTAACATTAACTATACTAGATACAACGATACGGTGCGCTTGCGCAGGCCTTCTGTCGCGATTAGCGCAGCCTTGTAAAATAGACGCGCACGAGTCTAGTAATGTTCGCACCTCTTGTATGTATTGTCATTCAACTAATCATGTTAGCATCACGCTTGTGAAATATGCAATGATATAGGTAAACGTATTATTTTCAAATTAAATAATGGCAACATTATCCTCCTATTTGTCGGAAACATTGTGTGAACACGCGCATCAATCTGTATGATGATCAAAATATTTGCTAGATGTAGTAGAAACTGACTTATATTCTTTTGGACGACGTTGGTCGATGAAAAGGGTATGATGATTTCAACGCCTTTTTACCAACATGGTATGGACGCCTCAGGTAAGAAAATTTAAAATCAAGTCAGGAGAGGCCTTTGGCCACAAGTGGAACTGAACTAGTCTACACAAAGAAAAACAAGGAAAATCTTCTTGCTAGGGGCTAATTATGCATACCAGTTGTGTATAAAGTATTAATAAATAAATCATTCTATAGGAGTTATACCTTGCAAGTTTACGGGCCATCATCCTTATGACATACTGTAGAGTATCCTGGCAGGGTCGCCATGTAGAGTAAATAGGTATCTATAGGTATATAAGTTAGTTAGTGCCAAATTTTGACTTAATACAGTATTCTTGCGGACAAGCGACATAATAATATTCTAACACATACAGAGAGACACACCTCATATACCTCAACAGTAATAATGATAGTCTCTACCTGTTGATCATTTTGGTCTTGTTATTTAAAATGGTACATCATTACCTACTGTTTAGTCAACAAAACAAAACAAAGTATTCGACAAATTTATTTTGTGCGCAATCGATAAATTGACCCCGTGTCTCGTGCGCAAGCCAATAATACAGATACCTACTGCGCAAATCGCACTGTCAATACAAAGCGACTTAGGGCTGTCCTACATTTTGGTCAGACACGAGTCACGACACCCATATGTGAAGACTGAAGACCGTTAACTTAAAGGTCGTCAACTAAACACTACGGTGTGCACAGTAGCCTTCTGTTACGATTAGCGCAACCGTGCCAACTAGCTGCGCGTGAGTTGATAGTAACGATTGGTTGCTCGTGGACATGTATAGTCAACAGGTAAACCATATTGGTAAAATTATGGGTTTTTTTAGGGAAATTAAACGACGTAAAATACCAATAACGGTAGAATAAATGCATGTTTTACTAACATATTTCAAGAAAACTATTAGTGTATTGACACTGATGACGTGGAATGGAATGGAAATTAAATGTCATTATTGTCATTTTCATAGATATTCTTGAAGCGTTTACTTCAATGTCTTGTATTGACTTTGATTCATCATTATCATCATTACCCCATTAATAATCCCACTGCTGGGCACGGGTCTTCTCTCAGTAGCTATCATTGCTTATACTTTGAATATAGCCTCAAAATTATGACAAACCTAGCGACACCTATTTAATTAAAAGCCATCGAGATCTTATACAAACAACGAAACAATAAAAAGCATCAGCTTGGCTTCTCTTCACCTTTGCTTTATGAAGTCAAGTAAACAAAAGTGTAAGTACATTTGCACTTACCTAAAAACATGTTTATTGTTTCTCGGAACCTCAATCGAGACGATTGAGGTTATTTAGCATTGTCTAGTTGTCATTATATTACAGTATATATTTTTGAAATGTTACGTGAGCTTTACATAAGTAGGTAGCTGTATTGTTGGGACTTTCACAAAATAATTTTCCCCATTACATACATGAGTTAATGCTACATAATTCAAGTTCTAAATGCAGATAAAATCTAAGATATGTGGAAGGATCTGGGTTTATCATTTTACTACCTCATTACAGTGCTACAAACTTATCTGACCCGGTGACCGCAATTAGAACTAACGTCGTTTTGAACGTCGCCGTTTTGATTAATGTCAGTTGGGTTTAGTATTTCCATTTTCAGTTGTAATGTTTTATCCTCCATCATGTCCACAATCCAAACTAAAGAGTTTAATTAAGTATAGATCAAAGTACATAATATATCCTGGAATGTACACCATGAAAAAGACAAAAAGCATTCTATGTTTGGTTCTAAGCGTGACTCCCAGGTCCAGCAAAATGTTATTGGGGTTTTCTATCAAATTTTCAGTAACAGCTTGTTGTTCTATAGTATTACTGGTTACATCAAACCCCTTTCGACCGTCCTACAGAATGTCCTAGTTCAGGGGTCGAGGTCGCATTTTCATAATGTTTTATTGAAGCTTAAAGCGAGTGTAGATTTGTGCCTGCCGGGCTAACATGCACGCCGCGAGAACATTTTGTCGACGCTTATGTCGTGCTTTTGTCTCGTTTTTACAAAAGAAAGAGCGAGACAAAAGAGTAGACAAAATTTTGCCGTGGCGCGCATGTTAGCCTGGCTGGTCAATGATAATTTATTAAAAATGGGACCTACACATTCCGGCCAACTATGAGTGTATATTAAGTACATATCTGCCTAACCTTTCGAGGAATACAGGCGTGATGGTATGTTATATTACGCTAGTCAATTATTAATGACACGGAAGTCCTAAACACTACCAAAAATGGATCTAGAAAACGGTTGTTAATCACTCCATAAAATAATCAATGTCAAACATGTAGGTACTACGCACTGTGTAAATGTTGTCTTATGTTGTGCACAACGTGACTAATCAGTTGCATGTTATTATAATTTATCTCGTCTTACTTATTATTATAATGATTGTAGACCACACGCATTGTTCCACGACTAACTATAGACGTTGCATTGCATTACTGTGTTCTTATTATCTCTGAATCACCCTAAGGTTGTCTGGCAGAAAATGCCTCATGGCGTTAAGACCGCCTTTGTACCAACAGTGCATAAAGTATAATAAATAAAAAGCTCTTTCTAAGGTCACAACTACCTTTTTGTTTAGAGATAACTGTCTTATCTTACTATGGGGACTAGCATGGCACTACATGATAAGGGATCTTTTGTTTTGTCTCCAATAACATGCCTGACTGCCTCATTGGTCTAGTGGCCCCAAGCGCGACTGCAACGTACGGGGTCCTGGGTGGGTTTTTTCTGTAAAATTCCCAGTAGCAGTACACCCACAATTCACCGGTATGTAGGCCAAGTAATAGGGGGCGAGCCTATTGCCATCAACCGGTCCCAAATCCAGACTCCAAGCTGTTACTGGGAATTTCATAGAAACCACCAACTATTTATTCCCACAGTAGTACAAAACTCTCTCGTTAGCATAGTGTTCCTAAGCGCGACTGTTATGCTAGAGGTCATGGGTTCGATCCCTGGGTCGAGCAGTTTTGTCAGGCTTTTCTGTGGAAATTCGAGCAGAAGCTCGGAGTCTGTATTTGTGCCCGGTTTATGGCAATGGCAGTAGCCTTGTCGCTTGGAACCTGAACATATCGATGAACTGTCGGTGTTTAGCATTACCTACACTCCTGCCTAACTCTTCGGAGAATATAAGGCGTGATGGTATGTCAGTAGCATAAAAGTCAGTCACCTAGCGCTTAAAGAACATTATAAAAACATTGGCGTGTCACTGAGCTATCTGTGTCGCGTTCCCTGACAATCGATTTGCTATTTTTCTGCATCATCGGCATGCACTTACGTCATGTAATGCCTTTCTTTTCAAGCTGAAATGTGTCTAATGAACCACGAGATATGTTACAGAGTTACATAATCGATTATAAAACATGAACGGTGCGGAACTGCATTTGCGTGACGATTTTCGATGTATAAATTTCAAATTTTCAGCGGATGTAAGATGTAACATCTTATATTATTCGTAAGCTTGAAAGCTTCTTTGATGTCAGAGATAAGATAAGAAGTTTATCTATGTATCTATATAAATAAAAAAACTACATGTGTTGTTAAGCGCAAAACTCGAGGATGGCTGAACCGATTTGGTTGATTTCTTATTTGTTGTGTTTGATGAAGTCTGAGGAAGGTCCTTATAGAGAAAAAAAACGTAAAAATATGAGGAAAAAGTAATAACAGGGAAACACAGGTAATAAATATGGGTACAGACAGTCCCACAATAGGTCAAAACAGTCGTATTAGAATGGTATGCAAAATTTTATGAATTTACATCACACACTAAATTGTGTGAATGTTTGAATGAACTACAGACTGAGCCAAATGTTCAGGTTTAAGGCAACTATAGAAATGTATGGTGTATTCCAGTAAAATTTGACGAAATGTCATCGAGAAACGTGCTGTGGAAAAGATTTCCGATATCGTTTTTGATGTAAGTACAGTTTTAGACAAAAAGATCATATCGATAAACCGTTTCAGACAAATTGATACCTAAAATATCTGGACAAGACGACAAAGCGGCTCGTTTAGTCGGTAACTAATTAAAACCGACTACGCTATTGTAGTCGAATACCCTCGTAGATTTAAATGTCAATGACTAAATGCTGTATAATTATAAACTGTCTCGTTGGCAAATTTGTTACACTTTGTATTACGGTGTGCCGTTTAGAAGATCTTCGAGTCAATGGTACTTTTTTTTAAATTTCCTTTCTACAGCTTGAAGTCGCTTTAGTTTAGTTAAGTAAGAGCAGATTTTTCTATCGTCAAATAACTTTATTGGACGAATGAATTCAATTTTTTTTGCAATTTTTCTAAACAAAATCGCAAAATCTGTCAAACCCCAATTTTATTCCTCACTTAAATGAATAACAATTGAAAAATCAGCCCTTAGAAGATCAAAGTAAATACTTTTCTGTAAATACATAACAAACATCTATCATATTATAGATACTTATTTGTGTTTTGTGGAAATCGAACCCACGACCTCGTGATCAGCAGTTCGATACTCGGGCCACTAGACCATAGACGGCTTTTAATAAAATAGCGAGCGGGTCAAACCCGTAAAGATCTTAGTACTAAACAAGTCAAATCTATTTTTACCCGACGACACGGCAAAAAGACGAAGAAAGGGTTTTTGTTCCTATAAATACCTATCTGTCTAGAATTAGGAATTGTATTCTAATTTAGTATTTATGTCCACGAGTTCTGTGTTGAGAAGGGATTCTTTTTAACGTAGTAATCCAGATTTTACGACTTCACGAGAATACACTTGAATAAGATCTTGCTATTTATAAATTTCCATTGATAACAATACAATACAATAGTACGCTTCTGCCTAACTCCTCGGGGAAAAAAGGCATGATGGTATGGTGCACAAATAAAAAATAAGCAATAAGTAACCACAGTCTATAGACGTCAGCAGCAGCGGTATCAATTGCGCTGTCATCTTGAGACATCAGTTGTTGAACTTATTTATACTCTCAAGTCAAGCCAGTAACTGTCTCAATGTGAATTAGCATGGCATGCAAGTAGACAGGGCTACCGATTCTTTGTTAAGCTATTGTAACATTATGAATGAATCGATGTGATTATGCGATCATGCATATTTAGTATGTACATACATATTTAGTACATAGCAAACAAAATGTCTTTTATGAATGAGTGAAGGTGTGCGTGGGAAGCAAATAAACCTATTGCTAATCTTGTATAGGTATTATTTCACGAAGACCTTTGTGATAACCCTAATGTCAATGACATTAAGTTCAAATTTCAATAATTTTACGGATTTTATGATAGAACGTAGATACGTATTCAAATTAACATAATTATCTCTAAAATCTTCCCATGCTTAAGCATAAGCAGAAGCTTAATATTAATGGCTATATTCACCAACATAAACAGACGTTTAAACAAACGAAGGTTTAGTTTATCAAGATTGAATGCAAAACGAGCATTTGTTTTAAGCAATCGTTTATTTATTTGTTAAATTTTACATTGGAAAAACAATCGTGCCTTATTATGAAAAGGTTTATCAATAAATAAATAAACAAAGTAGGTACCTTTCTAAACTAAAAATACACATCAGCAGCAATCCAATTTTCCACTCCACCCATAATAACGTCATATCGATAATCGGTATACAATCGAGAATCGAACGATCGCGTGCATAGATGCAACTGCTAGTAATCGATTGTCTGCAACCGTCGCCTGTATGTGGGTCAACTTAAATTGAAAGACACTGCGACACGTAACGGTGGTGTACTCCGCTTTGGAACTAGACTGATATTAAAACCTCTTTTGGATAAAACTGATATTAAAATCTCTTTTCTTTAAGTGTAAAAATTTTGAAATTGGAACTTATTCATCCCAAATAAAGAGCAATGTTATTCTGATGTAGAGCCAATATTCGCCAAAAGTTTTGGGTTACATGGAATAAGGTGGGACCTATTGCCTATGAACCGGTGTCAAACTTTGGGCTCCTACTGCGGATTATTCGAGCTCAACATGGGATTCAAACCCAGAACGGACCTCTAACTCAGTAGCTGCGCTTGCGACGGTGAAAACAATGAGGAAGTCTGCTTAATAAATATATTTTTTAAGTTTTATTCGAAGTATCAGATATTGAAATATAGAATTTTACTCATATTAGCAACTATATTTGCAGATACATTTAAGTTGTAAAATATTTGTCCTTTTAATATAAGCACGCTATCGGTGCCAAGGAGCATCTTCTTTATTAACAACTTATATACATAGTCACCTACACATACGGTTTGTATGGTTATGGTATTATGTATGTATGCATTTGTAAGCACACTTTATTAGCGAGTTTTGGGTTATTGCGCCATAATTATATTGTCATAGAGTTCAATATACAGTGTTTTATTATGATGTATGTACATATATGTACAATGTAATACTTAACTTGTCAGCTACATGCCCGTAATTTTAGGTTGCATTTTGGTTTTGCGCCTTTTCATAATAAATATCTTATGGAAATGTGTCGTTTCTGCCAACCCAAGCGGGAGAAAGACGTAAAAATAATAAAACCTATATTATACAAAAAACCCAGCGTACTTTTTGTTATTAAATTGAGTACAATGGTAAAATCAAGCGAAAACATTTATTATAATAAACTTCCTTACAGACACGAGTAGCAGGAAAAGCTTGTATTTATCGTATATACATATAATGTACTTGTATTGTACCTATGAATATACATGGTGTTGAATACACAGACTTTAGATCTACTACTGTGGTGTTGAACAACTGTGTCATAACCTAACCTAAATTAAAAATTTAGAAAACCCCCGACACGAAATATAATTTGCCATTTTGTGATGGCGGCCATCTTGGATTGAAATTTATCATGTTGTATTGTATTCTCCTAATTAAGCCCTTTCATTTGATAGGTACCCATGAGGGAGTTGTGAAAAAATATGTAATTCGCTATTTTGTGGCGGCGGCCATCTTAGACCGATTTTCATCAAACATAGCTAAGAACACTCGACTATTTCACCTTTCAAATAAAAAAATCTAAATCAAAATCGGTCCATCCGTTCGGGAACTACGATGTCACAGACACACACAGACACGTCAAACTTACAACACCCGTCGTTTTTGCGTCCGTGGTCGTCCAAAATGGTCGTCACAAGACTAGAAATGACAGATTTGGTAGACAAAAGTTAAAAAAAAATATTCTCAAGTCATTGAATGACAACTGTGAAACAATAAAAGACCCGACTTGGGACCCTGGCTAGAATATTTAAATAATAAATATTTTGGACATTTTAGACAGCACCATCTAGTACCAAACTAAGCAGAGCTGGTATTAGGCAAAGGATATTATACTTACATGTAAGTTTATTATTTCTTGTACAGTTACTTACATAAGATATACCCAGACTAAAAAAAACATAAGTATTGCATAAATATTTTATGCCATGTGGGAATCGAACTTACGACCTCGGCACAGTCAGTCCGACACACCACAACTAAAATCGTGTTCAGTATCGGGTATAAGCATCAAAGTCGCATCCTTAAAAACGGCACATATACAAATCAACACCTTGTATACAGACACATATATGGCACACATACCTACATAGACGTGTCGTATATATTAGCACCGGTACGAAACCGCGGCGTGTTAGCGTTAAACGTGGTAATTATCACATCTATAACAGGCCGGGTTACAGTACTATTTAAACACGATATTAAAATTGGACGAATAACTTCCAGTAGTTTTGGCTACTGTAGGTACAGTCACGAAGATAATATCTTATAGGTATGTAAACAATAAACTTAAATTCTAATTAATTCAATAGCATTACTGTATTGGTTAGAAAATATTATGTTTGTTACACTATACAATTTTTATCAATACTTTTGAGTCAATTGTTTTTGAGTTGTTACAAGTGTATTAATAACCAATATTTATATGTTTATATATTTATTCACCAATATTTTTCTTTCTCCGATTTTTACGGCCGGGTTAAAGTTAGCTGGTGCCAACTTCAACTCGGACAATAAGTTTGGCGAGAACTGTAACTGTACTCAATTTTGAATGTTTTATGGTTGCACTGCTGTTATTTTCGACTGCTACGCTTGAGGTGGTTGAAGGTTCGGGTTAGATTGCCAGGTCGGATTGTTACTGGGTTTTTCAATAATTCTAAGTGGTATATAAAATAAACTTAAATATTGCTGAGTTTTTGTCAATAATTCAATTTTCCAAAATCATATTCAAGTATCGAGAACCCTAAACATTCTGCAAAAGCAATATCACCAAATAAAATCAAACAAACTAATACCCGACAAGAACAAAACTTCAGTAAACATGAAAATATTTTATTAAACGCCAATTTCGTGGCTCAACTGACAGAACGCAGCAAACGCCATCAAGTTTTCACGCTCCGCCTGACTGAGCTCCTAGCCAGTTTGCCCCATAATACCCCATCACTGTGGGCAAAGCATTTGCTAGCTCAACTCTATTGTGTTGCAGTTGTAAATATTTGAAAAAAACGCCGTTGGCAACTGTAACTGGACTGTGCCCGTATATCACGTGAACTTTCGAACTGGATGATGTGGCTATAGAAACAGCGACACGTACAGCGTCCGATGTTCGAAGTAACCTAAATTAAAAATTTTGAAAACCCCCGACATGAAATGTGATTTGCCATTTTATGCTGGCGGCCATCTTGGATTTGAAATTTATCATAGTGTATCAAAATCGGTTCATTCGTTCGGGAGCTACGATTGCCTACGATGCCACAGACAGACATACACACACACAGACACGTCAAACTTATAACACCCCGTTGTTTTTGCGTCGGGGGTTAAAAATAACTAGATACTACTATTAAGTTATTAATTTTTCAAAATGTACTCCATACTTCACGGATATCGTTCTGAGAACAATACAAAAGGTAATGCGTTTTTTTTTAGTTATTAGTATTACTAGCTTTCCCCCAGCGGATTTGCCCGCTATCCCACGGGAACCATACATTTTAGCCTATGTGCTATTGCAGACTATGTTCTATCTCTCTGCCAAATTTCATCCAGATCCGTTTCAGTAGTTTTTGCGTGAAAGAGTAACAAACATCCATCCATCCATACATACAAACTCACATTTATAATATTAGTAGTATTTATTACTATGTAGTTAGTATTAAAATTGAAAGATAGAAGGAAAATTCAATCCTCCAAAGCAAGTCTTGCTAGTTCAACCCAAGCAGATTAACAGAAACTTTTTTCCATAAATTCGTGAGACAGCAAGCGGCAGTGCATGCAAAAATCGAATAAATAAGAGCAGTAAACGCCGGTTGCGTGGCCAAACAATGTCTTATCAAAGTCGAAAGTCGCCCGCGGCACGGCCCATCAATTGCGAACTCTTCGTAAGTGGCAAGTATGCAGATCCAACGACAAATAGTTTCGACGATTTCCTTCCAGTGCCTCGACCATGAGTTTTTCTCACTAGACTCGCTAGCGACGCGATTAAAATTTTTGTACGGAAATCCCTCGTAGCGCCTCTAGCGGTTACGTAAGGAACTAAAACCTGCTATGAGATTACAGCGTTTCGATGCCTAAAAAACCTATCAAAAGTCATTCGATAGAACTCATGGTTGAGGGCCTGATTACCGAAACTCGCCCGTGTATGAGAGTTTAGTGTTGCCATGAACATCGGGATACCAAAAGAGGAAAATATACACACATTTTTTCTAGATACTCTTTCTATAATTGATGAATTTATAAACCCAGACAGATGAGTTCACACTGAATTACTTTGCTTTCCGCGAGTGTCTTCGCCCCCGTGGTCTTGTTATTTCTTATAAGTAATAGCTAAGTATGTTATTCGGTGAAGATGTAGCTTTCTCATGGTGAAAGAAATTTTCAAATCGGTCCAGTAGTTTCGGAGCCTATTCAATTCAAACAAACAATCAAATGTTTCCTCTTTATAATATTAGTATAGACAGTCTAAATTGGATTATAAATTGATTTCTTCAAAATTTTTTACGTTATGCATAAGGTTGAAACATATTATTATTCTGATACGAACATAATAATACTTTAACTTGAATGACATCATCGTGTTACAGCCACTACTACAATCCCAAGCTTAACTTAATACCTAAATCATTATGAAGCAGGAAAAATCTTTTTATCTTTAAAAACAGGAGCACCCCACAATCATCAATAGTTTGTTATAAACAATTTTATGTTATTTGTGGCACCGACTCTTTCCCACAATTCGAAATAATATAATATAATTAATATTCCCGCGGTTTTGCCTCGATGCAGATGATGTTATTGAATAGCTGTTTTGTATGCACTGCAGTGTTTGGCGCTGTTAGATTCCCGGTTTTCTTGGGATACTACCATAAAAATATTTCAATACGTTTGATCTCATTTCCTAATTTCTCGATTCCTAATGTCGTGCAATTTTTTCTAAATCCTCTTCAACGATAGCCCTATAAAATGTTTCTAAAAGGGAGCTAAATTTCTAATTAGCATTTCTAACATTTCGTGATTAATTAATAGTTGTAATTGAGAGATGACTTAACATCGAAAGCAAACTGTAAACTTCATATTAAAACGTTAACAAGGATTTAACCTAAATGCGCTTTTACACAGGAAAATACTACCTATAAGTATAATACAAAATACCTTTAATCTAATCAAAAACACTAAAGGAATTCCAATCCAGACGATTGTTTCACTTAAAGACTAGTCAAGAGTTTACAAAACACTCAAGATGTATCATATCGGTAGATATTAAATTACTGGGCTGCGCCGCCATGTTGACTTTGCCAATAGAGGTGGGCTGATAAGGCGCTACGGTGATATCGAGGCGAGGTCCCACCGTGAGCTAAGCTAAGAGAGGTTTGAAAAGAAATTTGTGTTCGACTACTGCTTAGTGGAATTCAATTTTATTCATTAATTTGTTTTACAAAATTATTTTATTGTTTTGTTTTATCCTGAAAATTGTAGTTAAATTATGCCTTTATTCCCCGAAGAGTCAGGCAGAGTTGGTAACTACTACTGAAAACCCATAGCTCGCCGGTATGTTTAGGCCCCATGAAATAGGGGAACCTATTGCCATCAACCGGGCACAAATCCTGACTCCGAGCTGCTACTGGGTATTTCACAGAAAAACCCAACAACACTCCTCGACCCGGAATCGAACCTACGACGTCTAGCGATGCAGTCGCACTAGGGACTACTGGGCCACTAGATCAACGAGTCATTTTTTTATCTCTTGGATCAATAACTTTCTTTTAACTTAAAGTATATTATCCTTATTGGATATTTTATGAGATTGCGTTCAGACCACGACTGTAGACTTTAATTACATAATTAAATGTACTTAAGAGTCGTTAAAGACAGAGATTTCGACAATTATATTTATATTTACTTGATTCTAATTAACAACACTGACTGACGGAGATCGCAGCAGTCTGACCAGCCGATAAGTCATCTTCTGCTTATTTATTTGAAACTCAAACATTTCTGCGCTCTGCTAAATTCCGCTCAGTTACCGCTCATCTCATTTCGCGGTATAGCATCACATCTAAGTCCACGCCACGCCCCTAACTGGCTGGGCACTGAACGGAAGCGCCACTGATAATGATCTAGTCTAGGAGACCGCTTCGTGTCTTCCGCTTGTCCGCGACAACCCTCAAGCGCAAATAGTTTTTAATCTTTAATTCTTGTTGAAAATTTTTTTTTTGGGATTTTGTTTTGAGGTTTTTATTTATTTATTTATTTATATATACTTTATTGTACACCGAGTATAACACACGAGGTTGTTTGTTTAAATATTGTCAAAAGTAAACATTAACAAGAAAACATATTAAAATAAAATTGTTTCGGAATATATCGCTATTCGATTTTGTTTATCAGCAAGACATTCAGAATTTAATAAAAAAAAAACTGCAACATTATGAATATAAAAAAATTTACGTAAACCAATAAAATTATTCAGTTTACATTATAGAATACAAATATTCTAGTTTTTATTATGAGTTCACGATTCACGATTCGAGTACACACAATGAGTAATTTTTTCTCAGAAAATGTTACCGCTACCGCATATAATTCTTTTGGCGTTTAAAACCTGTCAAACGCTACGTTGTGCATGAACATAGAAATAAAAGTCTAATATTTCATTGGAAATGACAAAATTTCATACGTTAGGATATTTTACGTCATGCAAGCTCATAGGCATGCAAGAGTGACGTATTGCATGCGGGCTATTCCAGGAAAGTATGTCAATTCATATTTTATTTGCGGACGAAAAATAAAAATATACATGTTGCATGCATCTATTTCCAATGTATTTATTTTTGGACCGATCGCGTTTGGAGGTTAAAATGTCAAGAGAAAAACTATATCAACAACACACTGTTACATAATGTTTTTTGAAGATGATTCAGGAATGTTTTTTGTTATGTAGTTTAGTAGACGATAGCATAACCTTTCTTATTACATTCCTAGCAGTAGGACAGTAAATGCATGGATTGTAGTTATAGTTATCTATATCTGTACTAATATTATAAAGAGGATAGATTTGATTGTTTATTTGTATTGAATAGGCTCTGAAACGACTGGACCGTTTTTTTTTTGGTGTTAGATAGCCCATTTATCGGGGAAGGTTATATACCATCACGTTAGGAGCGGAGGATTTTGAAATTTTTTGCAAAAACGGGGGAAAAAATCATAAGACCACGCGGGCGAAGCCGCTGGCTGAAAGCTAGTAGGTAATTAATAAAACTTTTCGTAACTTTTTTTTTAGTTGCATGTTTGTCAATGCCTCTGTTTAGTATTCTTTTTGGGTTGATTCCAAAAATGTGATTACTCTTTTACTACGATGTTTATGTATGTAGGGATCTTTATGGTAAGCATTGCATGTGATTATAATAATTATGAGTGACTATATGAACTTTTTGCCTTACATTTTGTGATTGTCATTAAGTAGTTGGTGAGTGAAGTCCCTTTTATAAATATACAATATTGCATCACGATCAAGACATTACTGCATATCAATGATGATTAACTTGATGATACTTGAATTAAGTATGATGTGTACGTACAATATGTATAAGTACAATATGTATGATGTGGTTGTACTACTTTTGTTTAACCAGGAAAATTTTAGCAACTTCACTGGTTGATTTTCCGGTGCCGTGTTTGACCGATGTTGTACTACTTAATAATAAATAAATAAATAAGTAATGTCTGTAGTACTTGTTGATATTAAACTGATAACTATGTCCTTCATGAAGGACGATTGTCGATTTTCAATAGCGATAACTGACGTGCAAACAAATATTATACAATCATGTTTATACAAAATTTGCATAACTACATGATCACCTACATATATCCTGGGTAGTAATGATGTTTTAGCTTACATAATAAAAGAGTCTGCTGCTATTAAACAAAATTTAACAACGAAATATCAAAAGTTTATGACTAAGTCTATGACCCATCTACGAGTAAGTCTTATGTTCTTCACAAATAATTAAAATTTTGTGATTCTATTTATATTTTTGCTAGATTGGTCCAGGTGTTCTATATACAAAATGGTACTCGTTGGAGCTGAACGATACGTCACACGTCCACGTAACCACGTGACGTTTAATTTATTCATTCCATTTCCAGTAGCAAAACTTTACCCACTAAACTAAACTTCTTACTTATAATATATTCCACTTGCTACATTAAAATTACCTTCCGCCTTTTCATACTTTTTGTTGGGCACATCACTTGCATACAGGTTATTCAGACAACGTTCCAAGGATCGTAAATCTCTACCTTCAAGTCGCAGACATCCGCATTTACTACGAGAGAGGGGGCGGCTAAGGGGGGAGCAGGACAGTGGCATCCGTCCCGTCTTTTGTTTTGCAACTCAATTAAAACTTGGCTGTTTGAACCGACCACGCTTAGAGGTCGTTAGTGAGTTTAGAAATACACACGTCACAGCGTAGATCACGGTTCCAAGTAGATTTCGTACAATTAAACCCTACATTCTCTACAGTGATATATTCCGAACTAGTTTTGTTCTTCATTAACCTGTTGAGTAACAAATTACAGATACAATAGAAAGTTTACTGTTCTCGGTTCTCGCCGGGATCATAAAACCTGTGATTTAGTGAACTAATTTTGTTACAGGGTCCAAGATGGTACCTTGGGATACACCGAACGCTATTGTTTGATTCTTCAGCGGAATACACTATTGATACTGATTTTTATAGGTCACAGTAGTTAGAATGTGTAACGGGCTTAGTACGAACAAGTAGAAGTAGAGTTTGCCGAGGAATCAGCTTTTAGTCACTAGTATACTCAAATCCTTGTTGTTGGAACAATAGAACGCTTTTGACAAAAATGCTTTATATCACTTACGTATTTCGTTAAGAATTCGGCACAATTCTGTGCGGCATAAATAAATCACCTTTTATACGTACGTATACGCCGTATGTCGTAACGTTTCAAGTTTTTGATGCGGTTCCGGTTACGGGAAGTGAACGGTTGACACGACCGGATTCGGGGAAGTTTTTAAATTGTGATTCAGGAAAGGACACCTGTGTCATACGCTGCTTGAATATTGAAATCGTTTGTAGTGATGCTCACCTATTTTAATTTATTGTGCTCACTTGCATTATTGCAGTAAATGTATTGTCACTGTCATTTACATTTTATCGTTGGTTAAATACCGTTACTGATATATCAAAATGTTTCATTACATGTTTTATAAATTATTAATGGTGTAGGCATAAATTTCGCTTCATTAACTTATGATTTTGTTTCCAAGTATTTTTTACAGTGGAGTAAATATAGCATCAAGTAAAATTTGATAATGTTGAAGTACTAAGCAAAAGTGGATGAGAGTGGGAAGATTTTAATGCTAGTCTGTCGGCGGCCGCTTTTAAAGTTTTAATTCCTGTCTTAATCTAATTTATTATTTCACTAGAAAGTTATCTAAGATAATGTTAGAGCGCGGTAATCCGGTTGTTCACACGTTGTCTTATTTCTCAGTAACGTCGGTAATCTGGCGATCGTTATCAGTAGGTTGCGCTGGCGCTTGTTTAAACAAGTGTTGCGTGCGCCTCATTACAAACGTGACGTTCTAACGGCTAAACTATCTAAGGGGTTAAGGACCCATTTCTGTAGTCATGGCGGTAACCCTTGTTCACCGAAGTAATAATCGGGAGGTTTTACTCTGAGGTCTCGAAAGGCGTCGAGGTGTTTGATTTCATAAGAATTTAATACGAGTATCTTTGTAAAAAGAGTGTAAAGGCTTATTCCGGGTAAACCAATATTATACAATTTGCAGTTTGCAGTAAAAGTTTATAAAAAATGTGGTAATTTAACAAGTAAGAAGGGAGATATCAACAAGTAGGATGCAGAGGGAGAAAAGGAAAAAGTAGAAAAGACGATTATAAAGCTCAACGATCAAAAACGAAATCTATGACAAAACAAAGATGGTGGTAACTGATAAGTTCGAATGCAGTTTAACTATTGTGATCTTTATAACTACGTATTATTACCATAACACACATTCTGTGTAATTATTATCAGTAAGCTGCTCATGTTTGTTCAAGTGTCGTTCGCGTTACGTCAACGTGTCGTCGGCGTTAAGTTTCAAATAAAATGACTACGCTGTATTACAGCATTTTGTTTACATTAAACTTTTTTTTAATAATCTTGATGACGAGTGGTTTTTATTTGAATTTGGTGTTGAAGTTGACAGTTATGATTCAACGTATAAGATTTTTATTTATACATGAATTAATTCTTCTAGACAGTTATTTCCTGAGGCTGTTGACGGTTTAAGTCTGCTAATAATGTTTTTGAGCCTTTCAATTAATGGAATTGTATAACAGATGGATCAGATGATAAGGGAAGAAGTTAATTTAAAAAAAATGCACTTTACAAAAATAATAGTGCTTATAAAAGATTATGAGCCCTTAAAGGAATTGTATTACAGATGAATGAGATGATACTGGAAGAAGTGAATTAAAAAAAGTTACACTTAATACAGTAGCATATTGTCTGTTTTAGCCATTGTGTCAAGATCATAAGTGTGAGAAAGATGTACAACATTGACTTCAATGTAATTAGAATAAAGGTGATGATGTTTTCAACCTTCAAACAACACGAAAAAGCGAAACCTTTAACACAAATGACTAAACGACGCGAGTCTACAAGCCGTATAATAATTTAGTCGCCAAGTGTATGCAGGTACTGATAATGCACACACACACACACACAAGACCGAAAACAAACATTGCGACATGGATCCATTGTTCAAACAACACTCATGACTAACGCGTTGACTTTTTGTGCGGTGGTTCTTATAGTAGACCACCCTAGCGCTTCCTGCGTACAATAGATTAAAGAAACCTATTATACCTTATTATCTGTGTCCGAAGGGTTGATTTAGATTGTTTGATATTGATTTTGATGTTCTATATTGCGTGGCAATACTGGCAATATCTTCCTTAGTTTCATCTTCGTAGATTCAGATATAGCTTAGCTTTTCTACGTATTTAAGTGTATTAAATCGGCTAAGAAATAGCTAGACCATTCTAAGGTTGCATGTCTTTAGCACATCAGAAAATAACAAGGTCTATTTTTACTTGCAAGGTCGGTGTTGCAATATAATTGTCAGCCTTTGTGAAAATTTCTACAAGTTCTTGTCAAAACTGATGGAATACTTTCTAGGCCTTCACACAGTAAGATCGATTGTTTGTATTGTTTGTGTCACAAAATCGTTTTACCGTTACTTTATTTACTTTTGCGTTTAAATAAGAGGTAGGATTAGGTTCGTTTAATTTAATTACTAATTGGTATAGCTTGTTGTACGATATGCCCATTTATTTTTTTATACATAAACTGCTAAAAAAGATATTGTATGTACACACAAGCTATACCTACACTTCCAGTATAAGTGGACCTCTTATTGTACGCAAACAAATATTTCATTTTTTTTTCGCGTAATTCCCCGAATTCGTTGTTAAAGCCTCGTCAGTAATAATTCCGAATGCCAACGACGTACCTAGATTGATTCTACTTACGACACTACTAGGGACGTATGTTCAGTGTTCGCATACATTGCCTGCTGTGAACCGATGCGTTACTGTACCGTGCGTACTAAGCGAGCCGTGTAAACATAACAGTTTAACCACGGTAAAATGTTGAATTTGGTGCGTAGCTGTCGCAGTGTTTGTTGTTAGGGTTGTCGGTTTGCAATTTACCTATTTATTTATTTTTTGCCGAAATCAGTTTGATAAAGACTATTTGTTAGGTAGATTTTTTTAGTAGGTTTTAGCATGTTTTATGTATTTTATAGGTATTTACAGGTAGTGGGCGGGGCACATAGCTTGTAGAACTGACGGCAGTTGAGGCAGAAGGGTTATAGAGTACAGACCACGCACTGGAGAGCGCTTCGTGGAACGGCCGTCACGAGATGGACTAATGACCTGCCAGGCTAACATGCGCGCCACGACAAAATTTTGTCTACTCTTTTGTCTCGCTCTTTCTTGTGCGAAAACGAAACAAAAGCACGACATAAGCGTAGACAAAATGTTCTCGCGGCGTGCATGTTAGCCCGGCTGGTAAAGGCCATTGGATGCAGGCGGCGTATGACCGGTCCTTGTGGAAGCCTATGGGGGGAGTTCTTTGTTCAGCAGTGGACCTCTGGGTTGATAAGAAGTTGGTGAAGTATTTATAAATACTTTGAAAATCTAGTCTATGATCATTTGATTGCACGTACGTATCGCGTAGCGGTTAAGGTGATGAGGTCGCCGCTACAATTGCTCCGAGCGTTATGAGTTTGATATTTGTGCGTTTCATCCACGCAAAAAATACTGAACAGATTTTGATGCAAGTTTAAAGTATACCCCCACAACTAGCAGTACAGCTTATAAACCAGAATGACACAGCAGCAGGCATTAGTTACTTGAAAAATGTAACAATACGGGCTTGTTTTTTTTTCTTTTAAAAAAGATGACTAACTGTTTTTTTTATTATCTTTTTGTATTTTTTTAAGCATTTTCCATGCTAAGATAATTTTTTGTATGGTTTTCACACTTTTAACACAAATAATTTGTATTGACGAACTCGGTAAATGGTTCATAGGTTACTGATTTCTGACACTTACGCTACTACTTTTTTACGTCGGGATTAAAATAATATCAATATAACGCGATAAAATCCGTAAAAAAGTAGTTTTATTTCAATGGTTCATAAGTTTTTAAATGTTAACATAAAGTGGTACCGCATTATATCACTGTTATATTGCGCCATAGCTATTATGAAAACATTAATGAGTAATGACCTACACTCGGCCGTTATGTGCAGTAATACGATTTTATGAAACTGTTTATTGGTGTTTAGCGGCGTATTTGTAGACGCAATTATAGTAGGGTCATAGCAGCTTAAGACAGCGTGTAGAACCAAAACGTAAAATAAATACTATTTTTTTTCTTTATTTTATAGACGGCGGCTGTGTTATCTTTATGAATTTTCAGCCTAGTAATACGAGTTTATACATTTTTTATTGACAAAACCGGTTCAAAATTCGTAATTATGACTTTATGCTACATTAGTTTTAATTTTAATACCTACATTAAAATAGTTGAGTTAATTATAATCACTTTTAGTTTATTTTTTGTAGTAATTAAGTAATATGGATAAAAATTTATCAATTTTAAACGAAAAATTAAACCGAAAGCACAATTTTATGTCAGAGAATGGTTGGTCGCTATCGTTAAAAGCGATCACTTACAAACAATCCTAGTACATTTTAATTTATACATACCATCACGCCTGTATTCCCTAATGGGTCAGGCAGAGTACTACTGAACACCCACCGCCGTATTTCTAAGTCCCATGTAATAAGGGGTGAGTAAAATCACATTATTGTCAAATAAAATTCAGAAAACATGAAACGCGTCAACCCTAACGTGTCGTATTTAATCGGCGGCGCTCTGTGATGCATCTATTCTCTTTAATCTGTGCCATGACTGCTAAACTAGAAGCGACGACTAATTGTAACGATTCCAGCGCTGCCGAGATTTCTAATTTATCGTCTAACAATGGATACCGGCTGTGTTTTCGGGTGTTTAACGGTTTAACGGTTGAAACTTTGGTTCGATTTGGGCTAGTTGCACATGATTGCTTATATTTGTTTTTTCTGTAGCTCTCATTGCACATTTTGTTGCCGTCTGTTAGTACAACACATTCAATGACAAGGTAATATGTTCGCTGACTGTACCAGTAAAATATTTGCTCATTATTATGTATTTTTATTTTATAATAATTTTTTTCCACACTATATATTCTCTTGTACTATGTATGTGTTTACAAAATTATTATTCAATCATAATTTTCTCTATATATGTAAATATTCTGAGCGGGAACAGAACCTACGAAATGTAGCGTAGAAACTGATGGCGCAGTCTGTGCGGCCAAAAGTACTAATTATATCATTAATCACTAGGAACAATTAGTAAAATAATGACTTTCATTATTCAATTAACGCATTACTCGAATTGAATGTAATTTCCGACGGTACATTACATTCATTGTGGTTAATGCAATGACTATATGCATTAAGTTACATTTCATTACATTAACATTTTATTAAAACATCAAACGTGATGAATTGATAGCGATAGTTATTGAATAATAACTAGCTATGGCCCGCGGGTTTACTCATTTTGAAACACAAAATGTAGTCTATGTAGTTTCTGAGGATGCCTATCTCATACAAACTTCGAAAATAAAATTTAAATAAAATAAAATGTAATTCCTTGCGAAATATTTTCAGTGGAACACGTAAAAAGCTAACAGACAAGACAAGAGTTACATACAGTCACGAGCAAAAAAATGTATACACTAACAAAAGTGTGTGTGTACCTACTAATAGAACTTTTGTGATATTACGAACGCAGTATTTAAGAACCAATACTATATGATATTGGTGTTATCTCAAAGTTGCAATCGTTCATTCATGAAAAACCTGCTCTAGCACTTTTGTTACTGTATACATGTTTTTGCTTGTCACTGTACATACTTTCGTATTTAAAATACTAGCATAAATTGGCGAATTCACAAAATTGTGAATATAGTTTTAATCATGATACATTTTAGCAAGTTTTTAATAGTTTTAAACGGCGACATCTAGCATTAACAAAAAAAATGACTTGTAAAAGTGTCTTTAAAGGATCTACTTACAGAAATAAATATCATTTCATTTCATTTCATTTCATAACTGAAAACAATAGTAGGTTATCGTCAGTTTTAATATTTTACATAAAATTCCTCTAGGAAACCTACTAAAATTAGTTTTACTTATCAACAATGTTCATTACTATTACTAAAATAACTGTTTATTTTATGCATAGGGGTAATTTTATAGTTACACTAACATGCTTCAGAGGGAAAACAATTAACCTTTAATGTGTATTGAATTATTTAAATCGAAAATTTTTAAATGTTAGTCATTTCGTAACGAAAAAATGTAATTATCCTATTGAATGAATTACATTAACAATGTTACATTACATTTACAATATTAGGATGTTGATGTAATTAAATGTTTTTTCCTTATGGGGCTAGGGCACAGAGTCACAGACCTATAGCCCTGGCTTGTAGGGGGTCTACTTCTGTTGCCATACTATCACGCCTGTATTTCGCGAAGGGCTAAGCAGTGGTATACTGCTGCACACCTACAGTCCCATGTAATAAGGGGCCAGCCTATTACCGACCGGTTTTTAGATTAGTAAAATTATCAGTAAAATCGGATTTTTAGATTTGTTTCTGGTTAACGGCATTAAACATTCGTCCTAGGACATTAAACAAACTAGTAAAATTCAAAACGAAACCTAAACTCAAACTTTAGCAAGCGACATTTTAAGTTCTAACGCATCATGAAACTAACAATTGACATATAACACGTAATCGCATCTTCAAATGTTAATCGCATACATTTTCATAGCTTTCATGACACATTAACGTCTTAAGAATGTCACTGTCTAGTAGCTAGGGCTGCCTCAGAAGCAATGTTTGATAGAATAATAACTAAACAGACATACAAATGCTTCGCTCATTACAAATATCAAAATGTTTACACCGCCGAAGGATTCTTTCGCTGTACATTGTTTATTTATTTAGTCGCGACAGAAGACGTTGATACAAACACGAAGCAATGGAATGCGATTGTGATACAATGTTTGTTTACACAGTCAATTGTTTTGAAGCGTGCTGGCTGACGATATGACATTGGGCTTTGTTTTAGAAACAGAATATAGAGGTCCTAATGATTTAGAACATTGTTGCACTAATATCGATGATTTCATTGATGTGAAAAGTGCATGGACATCACTACAGTATGAATTATTTCCGCAAATCGAGGAATGAGACGTAGGTACAATAATCCTTACTAATATTATAAATGTGAAAGTTACTCTGTGTGTCAGTCTGTCTGTCGCACTTTCACGCCAAAACTACTAAACCGATTGAAATGACATTTGTTACACATAAAGTCTAGAGCCTGAGAAAGGACATAGGCTACGTGTTAATGAGAAAAAAGGGTTGTAAGGGGTTAAAATAGGGGATGAAAGTTATAAGATATTTATTCCCTGTTGTTGAAATCGCTGATAATTATATTTATAGATATTACTAATGGCTTACAAAATTTTTACACAATGGTAAAAATAAAAATCGAGTAGAAAAATTTTCTATCAATAAAAAAAACTAAAGATTTTCAATATCGGTTTGGAAACTACAACGATGCATGTATAATATTATTATAATACATAAAAAATATGTATGTAGGTATAGACAAAATTGAGAACCTCGTCTTTTTTTAAAGTCGGTTAAAAGCTAGCAAATTAAAACGCAATAAATACTGCATAGTTCAGTACTTGTATAAGAATGATTGTGTAACCAAATTCATTGATTACGAAGCGTTGTCGATTCGGAACGAATGAAGACTGCATGCCAAATAGTGCAATGACGTCACAGTTGAAAGATCAATTAGCAGTTGAAATTAATTAGAGATATCAAATGGGGTTTTCGGGAATAGCCGAAGACTACTTTGACTATAATATCTTAATTTTTGACATGTTTCACTTCCTTCTAATAAGTTACCGATAAATGACTTGTAGACAATTTCATCTAACTACCTCGTTGGTTTAGTGGTCCCAATCGCGACTCCTACGCTAGAGGTCCAAGGTTCGATCCCCAGGTCGAGCAAAGTGGTGTTGGGTTTTCTGTGAAATTCCCAGTAGCAGCTGGATTTGTGCCGGGTTGATGGCAATAAGCTCGAACATGGGACCTAAACATACCGGCGAAATGTGAGTGTACATTGGTACGCCTCTGCCTTAGCCCTCGGGGAATACAGGCGTGATGGTATGAATGTAGATAATTTCATACAAATTTTGTTGTAATTTTTAAATTTATCCGGCAGATAACGGTTATCCATACACAGGGAAACAGGCCCTAAACCTTGCAATACTCCTAATTTTGCCGGTCACACGGGAAATAATGAAAGAATTCAATAAAGCGCAATCTAATTCAACGCATTCAGTACCATTTGACCTGAACAATCAACGGGACATTTCAGACAGCATAATTTAATATTGGTCTAGTCTTACAATTTGTCTGACACTGGTTCTTAGGCTAATATTCAGAGATGACGCTAAGCGTAAAGTAACGCTTCCGTATGTCAAATTGACATTGTGACAATTTGACATATGGAAGTGTAAGTGTACGCTTAGTTTTGTCTCTGAATATAACCCTTAGATGATGATTGTATGTATAATTTTAAATTTCAAGTTAAGTCTATTATGTCTCTTAAAATAGGCGGCGAGCCTATTGCCATTAACCGGACACAAACCCAAACACCGATCTGGTACTGAGAATTTCATAGCAAAACCCAATAGCACTGCTCAATCTGGGAATAGATCCCAGGTTCTCGAGCTTAGGACCACAAGGCTAACGGGGCAGTTGACACAATAATATAGTACTATAGACAATATCATATTACCCTACCATTGTACATTGAACAGAGTAGTAAGTTGATGCCTACGTATGCAAGTGGACATTAAAATATTGCTAAGCATCGTTTAGCAATACGATACTGTACACGTACTTAGTAAAATGGTCTTATATAATATACAATACAGCAGTGATAGTCCGAATTCAATGTGCATATTAATAGTTAAATATCACACTTAAAAATGGCAGAAAATATCTTGAGGCAACCCTATGTCGGAATGATTTTCTCGACGCATGTGAAGTCTCTTAACCTGCAGTAGGCTAGCATTAGGGTTGATGATGTTCGTTTGGCAACGAGTATCGACACACAAGTTGATCGAGTCGTCAAGGTATAGATAGATACAGTTGCTCTACAAAAATTTCGCGAAATTGCGAAAGGGGTATAAAGGTATCCCAATCACATTACGAAATAAAATAAAATAAATAAAATATTCATAAAAGTAAGGCTGTTAATGAAGTTTTAAATTCACGATTTTTGTATAAAAATTACCCAAAATCTAGCAATTTTCTTGAATGTGACAACACTATCACGTGCCGTGGTATATTAGGCACCTGTGACGATTGCCCTAGTAGCTGTTTATCTAAGTTTCATTTTTTTATAAAAAAATATTTACTTTTATTCGGAATATTTTCTTTACCTGAAAACTGAAAAGTTTTACATAAATGTAATCTAATATCGATAACTAATAATACCTTCACGGGTCGGACAGGGTTTTCTTAACACATTGTATAATTACATTTCTGTCGCCGTGTGTACAATGCATGACAACATCACTTGGCCATTTTCTTAGACTACTATGCTCGGATCTACATCAACAAGTCTTAAAGTAGGTTCTAGATCAAGTTAGTTTACTTTAAAGCAGTCTCTGAAAAAACACAAAAATTTCTAGTTTATTGTTTATAGATCTTATCTAGACATCAAGAAGTCAGTGTTTTAGATTTGAAGTAGGTTCTAGATCAAGTTAGTTTTTCTTAATGACGATCTCTGAAAAAACGTTGAAATAAATTCAGAGAATCATGATATTTTATAAAGACCAGACTAGGCAGTATTTTATACAAAAATTTCCAATTCTTCTGACCGAATTATTGGGACTCGAATGGGTCATGATGAGTTGAGTATGGTCACCCTTCCAAACTCTGACCTCAGCCATCGACGCTTAACCTTGCATATCAACCGGCCAGCGATTTATCCACGTGTCTGCAGTGTCTGCACGCAGTCTAAATACATAACATCTCAATTAGACCATCGCATGTCATCGCTTTCAATACAATCTCAATCACGTTCTAACTGCTAGTTAAATATAACTGTAACATTTGACAGCTCGTAATTAATGTCAGTCTCAGTAGTCTCATGTCTGATGTATGTACCTACCTACGAGGATAATGCAAAAGGAGGAAACAAACAAATGTATTTCAGTACGGGCTCTGGTTAACAATAGTCGGTTATGTGATTTCGTTGTGTTGTAATAATTACGAGTACGTGCAATGAAATTATCTACGAACGCCGCAGCTAAGCGGGAGGTTTTAGGTTCAATTTCCAGTTCGAGCAAAGTGTTTAGATTTGTACCCGGCTATAAGTTCGATACCTATTGTATGGGACCAAAAAGATACGGTGGAATTGTAATTTGTTAACAGTCACATCATGCCATTACAATGGCCATTACCTTATCATAATTTGTGATTTTTTTCGAGCAACTTTAGGATGGGACTTGAGACACGGAACACAAATTCTTGTAGGTATATTTTGTCGACTGTTTTCTTTGTTGCTAGTTACTTACATGCCTATTGTTATTTAACGATTGTTAATCGATTAATAATCGATTAATTTTAGGCACAATTGCATAATCGATTATCAAAATAAATCGACACAATCATTACTACTCGTATCTACCTAACTTATAGACGTTAATGGCCCAATATAAAAAGTATATAAAAAGTTGAAACAAAAAGTGCAATGTGGTTTTAAATACTTAGGTATTAGACGAAGATTCAGATCATCAAAATTCAAAATCGATCGCTATTATTTTAGTTTTATACGCACATGATTTCGGAACGTCAGAGGTACGTGCCTTGGCTTCAAATGCCTTCGTAGTTTATGATCGTTTGTCTTCCTTCCACCATATTGCGTAAGCAAAAAATAATGGAAACCTAAAAATGATTCAGATAACCGAATCATAGAGAAAGAAAGAGAGGTAGGGCACAGCCATTTATGGCTCAAATCTGGAGCAGCCCATCTGGGGAAGTACCTCCACCTTACAGAAAACTGCAGCCAAATAACACACTTTATTGTGTGTTGTGTTCCTGCAGTGAGTAAGGTCGCCAGAGCTCCTACTAAGGATGCGCTGCGCTTTCAGCAAGAGGAATATTCCCTCAAACTGTCGGCGCAGTGAACCCTCCATAAACCTCTAAGAGGTTTTTAGGGTCGGAAACGCGCGAGTAATATCCCTGGTGTTGCAAGCATCCATAGGCTATGGTAACCGCTTACCATCAGGCGGGCCGTATGATTGTTTGCCACATTAGTGGTATAAAAAAACAGAAAAAACTATTAAACATTACTTGTTTCAATTAGTTTGTTTTAACAATTAATTCAAAGACAATCTTTGAGACGATCGATTAGTATTCTCAGGAACGACGGCAATTCCAAGAATTCTCAAACAAATGTACTAAAACATTGTCTCCGTCACTTTGCGCCAAGATCATAAATAATGGTGTGACATAAGTATTGTTAGCGTTTCCCAGCCGTAGTAATTACAACACCGATTAGGAATCACGAATTTCCCAATCGTTTTTCAACGTTGTATGAAGTTTTTAATAACATGTTTTTGATTTATTTTGTAAAAGAATAAAAGTTACGACGCCACATTGTAATTTATGTAGCTATCTCAACATTAACATTAATAAAAATTAAATTAAAAGCAAAGAAAAGAGTTTTTAATGTTACAACTAAACTAATTATCACCCGTTCCAATTTTCTCGGAAATGAACGAAAGACGAAAATTAAAAAACTCAAATGTCACGATTTTCAGTTAAGATCTTTGCGTAGAGCTAGAGACGTATTGTTTTTCAGTCGGCATATCGGTCAATGTCAGACACGCTTTCCGTTTCCAATGAAAAAAAATGTAGACATACAAAAAAAATTGTAGTACGGTTGCATCGTCATTCATAGAATCACTTTTATGTCGAGGTTAATCCAACGAAGCATAAAGGCAGACGCTACGACGATTTGTGCTAATAGCACACCAACAACATTACAATACACGTGTATAAAGAATGAATGGGGGTAAACACCGAACCTGGCACATGGTAGGGGGTTGGGTTCGACGGCGGTAGCCAGTAGGCGGCGCTGATGGGCGGATAGTTGCTGCCGCTCGTTCTAACCCCCGCCTTGCCGCGCGCGCCGCCTGCCTCGCCACGCATCCTTAACACTACACAACACATTCACATCACATGCCGCGATCACGTCTGCATTCAACCGCGGCCGACACACAACTAAACGTGAACACTATCGGAGGTGCGCGGGCGCCGACTCTGACGGTCGATCAGTCATTCCTCGTGGTGTTGTGTCACCTAGGCTCCCCTCTCCCCCCTTCAGTGGCTAATGAGCTCCGTCCTGGCGCGTCATACGGTTTTCAATTGCAACGCATCTATTGTGTTCCAAGTTAGCGTGGTAGAGTCGGTAAAGACACCTACGCGAATCATAATGGCGCGGTTTATTCAGACTAAATTGTTAACACTGATTCTAGTGTCAATATCCTCGACGCACAAAACAGGTTAAAACAGTAACAAAATTACAATAGGTAGTAAATAATACATCGATTTTGATAAAAATCGATTCTAAAATATACATTCGAATATCTTGTGTGGCTTTTCCACAATATTAATGTAACCTTACAAAGTAGCAAGTAGCTACTAATTCACTATTCATATTAAATTTCGTCATACTAATGACTACAATAAAATTAATGTACAACAATAATAATAATAATAATTTGGGAATACATTGTTTAATATTTGAACACATAAAATTATATGCACCTGTATCTTGTGAGTATATGAGTCAAGTTTATTTTGACAGGTGGCCGGTATATAGCGTAGGTAAATAGGTGCCATGCTATTTCACAATGGATGCCGAAACGTTAGGCTGGCCAAAAACGATGCGCATTTTTGTCTTAAGCCACGTACACACGGCTACATAAATATCTATAAAGCTGAAGAGTTTAATCTCTGGAACTAACAATGTGATTTGAAAGTATATAGGCTATATACCATTACGCTACAACTAATAGGAGTGGAGTATCAATGAAAAATGTTGCAAAAATGGAAGAAAAAAGTTATCAAGACCACGCGGGCGAAGCCGCTGGCGGGGAGCTAGTACTAAATATGTATAACTCAGTGTACAGTCATAGCCACAAGCTTAACACACGTGTCATACTAAATATACAAAATTAATTTGACCTATGTATGTACCGGTGTAAAATGGAGGTCAAAAGATTTTGGTATAATTATTATAGCTACCGAACATGCTCGTTACCATATATTATCCTCATTTGATTTTAAATGGAAAACGGTTTTGACCACAAATTCGGAGGATATAAGACAAGAGGAAGACCTAAAAATAAATGAATGGACTGTGAGAAAGGACATTGTCACAAAGGTAATTTAATGACTTGATGATGGCTGATACACTGACAGATATTTATGTGCCCCTGCCTTTAGGGATAAAGGTAACTTAGGATAAGGGCAGAATCATGATGAGGAGGACGATATTCAATGACCATTGACTATGGATTGCTTAGTCTGTGCACACGAATCTAAGGCACACATCAATGATTTTGAGAAATGATGACTGCATTAATTAAAAAATAACGTGAAAATACCTGCATACCTGTCAATTTTTCTCGAAAGAGTTTGTGGTTTTCCTGTAAGGGATGTATTAATATAATGTAATCTACCTATTCTAAGTTCTATATCTAATAATCTATGCACCATTGTAACCCATTATATTGCACTATTATATCAAATATATCTCAGTATTATTCGGGCATCCATTGGTTTCACTTATCACCAACATCGCACCTTACATTCCAACCTACACAGGGCCAGCGTGGCGTGCTCACTATAGGAGCAAATATTGGATGATGAAACAACTTTTGTTCCGGTTTGAAGGGCATCGTAGCCAGTGAAATCACTGGAGAGAGATTGACAACCAACGTATTAAGGTGAAGGGCACGGTGTAGCAACATGCAGAAGCAACAATATCATTTGAAAGTCAGACTGATACCGTTGCTAAGCAACAAGAGTCAACAAAAAGCTATTGTAAGGTGTGATATACACTTAGACATGATGACAACATGAATTCATGGCAGGCCCCCATGAATTCATGTTAAAATAGTGCACCGAAGCCTTAGACGGAATTGCCAGGTGTGATCTACTCCAAAGCATGAAATAAATCCTTCAATATAAGGACATTAAGCGTTATTCCAGCGCTATTATTAGTAGCCCGATTGGTCCTATTTCAGGACACGACACTAGAAGTCCCTACCCTCCTCCTACTCCTCACGGGCTTTAGGCTTTATGAGCCCAATCTTTTAAATAGGTGTCCAGTTCAAACCGCCAATTCTGTCTGGGCCTCCCGTGTTGTCTAACACTTCGTGGACGCGCTAAGTGGGAACATTTTGCGCAATGCTGACGATAGCTTTAACAGGACACTGTTGTGGCAACAGTGTCGAAATTGTAAAATCGAATAACAGATATTTGCTCGGAAAAAAAAACCATGATAGAGTAACCTGAAGTAAGGCTCTGATCACAGGTCTAGCCTATTGTTAAGAAAGAAAGATGAATCTTTATTAAATTTTTGGGGTAGTTTTGTCAGTACAGAATTACTTCCCAATCTAATGCGGTGACCCGCACAACCACACGCCCAAAATACTTCATTTGACATAAGAAATATCAAATATTTTATATCAAAGTATCTATCCACAAAAATCACCGTTATTCTGACGGAATACGGGCGGTCCAAGACACAAACTATTCATATAAGCTGTGTGCGTACTCGTGGCCGGGACTGTAAAAATCGTCACGCATCCACTTTTGAGTGACGCTCGCTACGTGCTCTGTATCCTAACGTCTGCATATTTACGTCTATATGGTGCGAGTCCCACCAATGGGCTGACGTCTTTTGGGTTGTAAGGCTCGTAAGACATAAGGGTTGAGTCATATAGGCCATGATAAAGAGCTGGAAAGAACATTGATGATGATGATGACTGGTCCGACTGGTTTCGGTCACGGCGACCGCTTTATGAACTCTGTTGTCGCAAGTGGCTTGTGTAGCCAGCCAATTTTCTTGGTAAAGGTTCTGGAGCATTGTGGGCATGTGAGCTCACCATTGACGATATTGTAAGAAAGATCATGTGAATGGAAGGTGTCGGAATGGAAGAAAGAACTGGGCTCCTAGGCACTGAAAAAATTGGGCCGAAAAAACGCAACTGGGCTTGTAATAATATTAATTATAATGGATTCATTGAATCACGTAGGTAGGTCAAGTTTTTTTAATTGTGTCTCTACAATATTGTGTGAAGTTGTAAAGCATTGTATTCAATATAAAAACGACCCACAGAACAATATTTACCGTAAAATCGTAACATAATAAGTTGCGTCCACAATCAACAATAAAATTCACTCAAGGTTTAACTCAGATTTTCCTTATTTATTCTATAGAGAAACTACACCGCATCGATGCGCTTGCACATAGCTCTTAGCTCTACTGGTTGGCTTGCACGATTTGTACTATTATGAATGAATGAATGAATGAATAATTTTATTTCAGACAGGAGTCCATTATTATTATTGATCGAAGCACGATTTACATATGGATAGCAAGCCAATCCATAATATGATTTTATAAAATGTAAAAATTTGTTAGCACTCTACCATGATGTACCTTTCCAGCAGTGAAAATATTTTTCAAAAACGTTTCTGTACATTCAGACTATCTAACACTGAAAGAATGTTTCAAATCGGTCCAGTAGTTTCAGAGCCTATTCAATACAAACAAACATACAATCAAACAATCAAATCTTTCCTCTTTATAATATTAGTACAGATAACCTTCCTATATATCCCTCTGTCTATTGGTGAAAACCGTATCAAAATCCGTTCAGTAGTTTATATAATATTAGTATAGAAGTATAGATATTAGTATAGATTGCATACTCGTATTTAATAGTAACTACTTAAAGGATAGGATAATGAGGCACTAGAAATTCTAAGTGTTTTATTATATTCCTATCGCACTACACTGTTATCACAGTGGCTTTGTTTGTATTAGGTATTCATTAGTCGTCTGACATGAATTCTAGAAAATAGATTTGAAAGAAATAAAAATATACATTTTACGTCTTTCGGTCACATTTTGAACATAATACATTCATTGATATGTTGAATGTTTATGAGCAAATCAGTCAGTATGTCTGGCTGTATAAATACGCTAGCATTGTAAAAGCGTGTAGGCACATCACAATGTATCGATCCCACGTGCGATTGTGATTGTGTGTCGATTCTGTAAAGGTAATCACACATTATGAGACATGTCAGATACGTGTTATCATTTTCATCTTAATCACACAATATGAGACATGTCAGATACGTGTCATCATTTCCATCTTAATCACACACATTATGAGACATGTCAGATACTTGTCATAATTTTCATCTTTCTAGCGTTTTTCCAATCATGTTGGAGTCGGCTTCCAGTCTAATTGAAGCAACTGCCATCAGACTTCCTTAACCCAATTTCTGGGCAATACCGATATTCGAAAGACACGACTGGTTGTCAGGCTTTTTGGGTTTCTAACGATTGTCAAAGGTTCTAATGACAAACGGGACCGACCACTTTACGTGATCCGAGGCACGGAGGGGTCTCGATGTTTTTAAGAATGTTCACCCATCCACAGAATGTCCGCGGCAAGCGTATCTTAAATCTTGCAGATCGGTTGATAAGCGTAGTCATATTATTATACTATGCCTGTAAATACTAATATAGTCAAAATAAATAAATAAATAATCAACAAATATACCTACTGTCCCACTGCTGGGCACGGGTCTCCTCTCAGTATGAGAGGGATTAGGCTATAGTCCACCACGCTGGCCTAATGCGAGTTGGCAGACTTCACATACCGTTTCCTCACAATGTTTTCCTTCACCGTTACAGCGAGTGATAATGACGTAAGTACATGATTTCGAAAAGTCAGAGGTGCGTGCCTTGAACTCGAACTCAAGACCTTTGTCTTAGCAGTCCAGTGGTCATAGTTTACCACTAGCACCCAAAACAAATGAGCTGATAAGACGACTGACCGGTATTAGTTGTGATTTTCTATCTCATGTATAATCTGTGTTTTATGCGTCTGTAGTGGTTGGTGACACAGCACGCACACTGTTCCGTTTCTTGTCCGCACATATCAAGTGCGTGTAATACTATACGTTTGTCTCCAGGGCGAGTGAAATATAGTGAAGAACGTGTTGTTTGTTTAGCTGAGTTAAGATTTTTGTCTTTTCTTTTAGGGCCTGTTTTACCACATACTGATATGTTCCCGTTAAATTACTTGGTAGATAATTTCTTAAAAATGTTGTTTCTTTTGTTTATCGGATCGCGTGCGAGATAACATTCACCGCGGTGCGTTATAATCGAGTTTTTAGCAATACACTGCGCGCTCAAAATATCTGTAATAACTGATCGTTTTCTACATTAATGACCTAGGTCATTTTATTTATGACCTTGAGTGAAATCTTGTCACGAAGTTTGTGCGTCGATGTCCCTTCCACCTTGTATACTATGTAAAGAAGGTGTCCTTGTCTAAAAAACTGATGGTACAAATGCAAACAGGTTGACTGACAGACACCACAAAACAAAAACATAACCGTAAAATTACAATGTCAAGGTCAAATAGATTTGGCGCACACTTTTCTAGTTATTCAGAGAGTAATCGTTGTTGAATTCACCATCAGATCGATTATTAAAGCTACGAATGTATAATGACACGATTAATGTGAGCCGTATCTGGCGTGTAATAGACGTGTCATTACGCGACATAGTGTGTCCCAACCCTAACATAATCATAGGCGGGTTACTGTTTAATCAATTTGTCATGCGCGCCGTATGCAGTCCTTGAGAATAGCCTTATCGATATTTAGCTAAACATCGTCAAGGTAAACACTAGAATCTATTACGTCACTTGGCGCCTTTATGGCCCGGTAGCATAAACAGAAATTTACTATTTTATTGTAACATACTAACTATTCTCCGCGGTCTTACTTGTATTCATAATTTTCCAAATCCCATGCTAATTTCCCAAAATCCTTTCTTAGCGTATGCCTACGTCATAATAGCTATCCGTGTGCCAAATTTTAGTCCAATCGGTTCGTTGGTTGAGCTGTGAGTTGAGAGATCAGTCAGTCACTTTTTTCTTTTATACAAATACAGATTATCACGTCAGAGTATAGTTCTTGACAAACTTGTTGTCCGGCTTGAAGTTAGCACGAGTTAACATCAAACAGGCCGTAAAAATCGGAGAGAAAAATATTAGATTAAAATGAATCAAAACGATATCCTAAATATTTGTGTCCTGTGGGAATCGAACCCACGACCTCGTGATCAGCAGTCCGGTATTCGAACCACTAGACCACAAACGTCGTCATTATATTGCCCTCTCCGATTTTTACGGCCAGGTTAAAGTAGGCTCGCGTCAACTTTAGGTCGGACAAAAATATTGGCGAAAACTGTACTTTATTCAGTCAAATGTATAATAAAACTAGC
This sequence comes from Acronicta psi, assembly GCA_946251955.1. Lineage (NCBI taxonomy): Eukaryota > Metazoa > Arthropoda > Insecta > Lepidoptera > Noctuidae > Acronicta > Acronicta psi. The sequence goes on along the minus strand of OX276475.1, from coordinate 12,479,475 downwards.
TGACCCAGCAAACGTTGTTTTGCCATTTAGGGGTGGACTACCCCTAACATTTAGGGGTATGAAAAATAGATGTTGGCCGATTCTCAGACCTACCCGATATGCACACAAAATTTCATACAAATCGGTCCAGCCGTTTCGGAGGAGTATGGCAACTAAAACTGTGACACGAGAATTTTATATATTAGATAAGGTTTGAGTAATATTTCTGTGCCTGTAAACGGGTTTATTCTACATCCTCATTTTTAATTACAGTTTTGGCCCCTTTATGCGTTTATAATTATGAGTAGCATTACGCCTCAATTTTGTTACGGCAATAAAAAAATATGTACGAGTATTTCTAAAGTACTTATGCAAATTTTTATATTACACTTTTTCCATTCTAACCTTGAACATGGAAATTTATCCATCACTTCAATGATGTTAATCTATCATGTAAGAGGAAGGTCATTTTCTGAACACAAACATAATCAATCAACTAGGTTTTCTATAATATTCTCAATATCAGCTTAAAATAAAGCTCGTCCCTTATTACACGGGACCTAAAATATAGGGTAAAGTCTCAGAAGAGAGTAGGTAAAAGCGGAGAGCACTAAAAGTGACTAAATGAGGAGGTATTAAAGCAGGTAACATAAGAGAGTAATAGAAGAGGGTAACAAAAGAGAGTAAGAGAGGAGGGTACAGTTACTATAGCATACCTTCCCGTTACCTTTTTTTCAGGTGTGATGATATTATTTTAATTTATAACAACAATATAACTGATACCAAATGTCCATTTGCTATCAACATAATCGAAATACAGTTTCTGTATTATATGTTTTTTTTCTACGTCACTGACCTTGGCAACACTAATGTTTTGTGCAAATACTGGCTAGACATTGTCGGTCGTCAGTTTTTTCAGCGTCTAATGAGCGGGTCAACATTGCTAAAGAAGGCATTTTTATATTAGGATGCTATAAAAAAAAAACACAAAAACTTTGCAGACTACTGAAACGATTTAACGCACGAGGTTTTTTTAATTTTGATTTAAAACTGTTTGTGGTTTCGATTTGTAAGAATGGGCATCAAGGTGAACGAATAGGCATCATAAGTACGTGCGCTCTTTCTATCGGCCAAGATTGTGATTAAAAGCAGATACTCGTAAAAAATGCAAGAGCTATCACAAGGTTTGCTTCATATACAAATGAAATTCTGTAGTATTAAAAACACGCCACGAAAAATATGAACACGGGTGGATTTGACATTTTTGCAATTATATAATTATATATTATTTAATTATTTGGTATGACTGTGTTTCCATACATTTAGATTGTTTTTGTAGTCTTCAGAATGAGATTTGTTTTTTATCGGCTAAGCGCATAGTACACGGCGGGGTTCATGGGTCTGAACTATCTAGTATTCCGTGATTAATGATGTTACGGCTGTATTTACCTTATGTGTACTGAAAAAAATAGGTCACTTTTTTGTAGTATTGCGTACTAGATGATAAGTTAATGACTTACCATTTCTGTTTTCACTATCAGCCGGCTTCATCTGAATAGGGTGGTGCATCTGTAGGACAAACAAAATAAGTTCTTATTAATAATTAAAGTGGCAATAAAGGTTTTCCTTAATTAAAATATAGCCAGGGTGTCGTGGCCGACAAAGCCGCGGTGTTGGCAATCCAAAAGTTGTACACGTTTCAATCCTACCCGCAATTTTTAAGGGTACATATATAGGCGTTTCAAAAATAAAGGTTCCAATTGCCTATTTCCAAAAAAAAAAAAAGTAGTATCTTTTGATTGTGATCTTTTCTCTAAAATATATATCTTTGAATGTTAACAAAATAGTTTTATTGTGGTTTTTTATGTGTACTTCGAGACGAAAACATCTCTACAACTATTAAGGGCTTAAATGGAATTTTAAAATATTGGTAGATAGGTCAATTACATATTCGAAATTCAGAGATGCTTCATTTAGCGAAGGCCATAAGTTTAATTAATTCATGATAAAACGTGAGCAGCTCTGGTCTATGCATCGGCGATAGAACGCAAACAATGTTAACCCCATTAGAATGATTAACAGCATATCGCTCGACGACATTAATTCGGCGTTAAACAACCATGCAATAACATTCATAGCTACAGTAGATCCACTCTATACGCAATATTAGTAATCATTTGTGGAACCTAGAGTAAGTCTTTGAATAACCGCTAACCGATAAATAAATAAAATGGAACAAAACTATAAAATTGTTCGTTAAATTGGTTTTGGTGTGCATTATAGAATATTCTATCTATCTATCTATGTGATTATCTGCTAGGTAGTTTAACGGGAATTTACTGGAAAGTGGTGAAACATGCCCAGTTTTGTAAGGTATAAGTCGACAAAGAGCAGACAAGCCACCTCATGGTTGGTGGTCTTCGCCGGCCCATGGCAACTGAAATATCAGAGGCTTTGCTGATACGTTGCCGGCCCTTATAAACCCTAACCAACTGCAAAGCAACCGAGAGGGGGAACTGCCTCTCGTGCGCAGAAGACACTACACCAAAAGGTGACATCAATTATTAAGGTTCCAGTAATCGAAAGTTTTACGAGAAGATATGAATTGAAGTAGGTGTTGCATTATTAAGGTATGTAAAATCATTTTAAAAGCCGAGAATGATTGCAAATTTCTCTTGCAATATATTCATCCAGAACCGATCTTTTAAAAAGTCAATGTTTGTGATGGCGACTGCGTTAAAAGTACTAATTAAAAATCTATAAACAAGTCCTGTGATATTGGAAAATGTATTGCAGTCGGGTCGGGTAACAAACACATAACCCTCCTCCGGCAGTCGGGTAGATAATAAAATATATTGAATTTTAAAATGTAGGGCCTCACTTGAGCAATTTCGAAGCAAACTAATGTACTGCACCTTCTGTTAAATATCTGGACACTTTGCATATGAATTATTTATATTATGTAGGTGTGCAAACAAACCCGAACTATTTCAATTATTCGTAAACACTGGCCGAGCATCGCGACAGAATAGTGTGACAGTATCATTGTTTAGACTGTGTGTGTGTTTGTCGACAACTATTTATGTTCCAACTTCCGACTCATGATTAATTTGAACGTGGAAAAGAATTAGATTGACTTACTTTAAATTCGCATAGTTTTAAATGCTCCATAAGTCCCACTTTTTGGAACCAGTGAAGTGTCATTTATTTGGTCAAATTGAAATTAAATATTTTGAAATTGAATTTGATGAAATTTGACAATTGGACTATGATTCAAGGGTTATTTTAGATTTTTCTTTTATTAAATACTAGCTTTACTGCTTCAACCGCGTTTCTTAAAAATATAGCCTACAGATGTTACTCCGTAAAGATGTAGCTTTCTAATGGTGAAATAAGTTTTCAAATCGGTTCAGTAGTTTTGTAGCCTATTGAATTCAAACAAACAAACAAATCTTTCCTTTGAGGGGCCCGTGGCCAACTTGTAACTACGCTAATTAACCGTTAAGCTACACTTTCCGCAGTTAAAGTTCCGCAGTTGGGTGACCATTCTTAAAATATCGAGACCCATCCGTTCCTCGGAGATCGCGTAAAGCCGTCGGTGCCGGTTGTCACCTATGACAATGATTAGTGATAGTCAGAAGCCCAAAAAGCTTGACAACCAGTCATTCCTTCGAATATCGGTATTGCCCAGACATTGGGTTGCGGAGGTCTGATGGTAGTCGCTCCGTGTAAAATACTGATATTCAGCCGCATCCTGTTTAGATTGGAAGCCGACCCCAACATGGTTGGGAAAAGGCTAGGAGGAAGAAATCAAATCTTTTCTTTGTATAATATTAGTATAGAAGTATAAATGAAGCTCACGGTTATCAAAAGCATCTTTGACCTAAGACTAAAACGGTTGCAAGTATTAAGAGTGTGATCTTAGGTTCTATTCCCAGGCCAAACATCGTTATTGTATTAGGCTATTTTATCAAGCTAATAGTATACCTTGAACTGTATCGATAAATGACTTTCTTCTTCAGAACTGTTCACATGAAACAATAACCAAATTATTCACAGCACTTCACAAACAAAAGTGTAGAGTGGTACTGCAAGAAAAATTCCTAGAGACATCAATCAGCAATCATGCTATTTTTACACTGACATGCATCTACTTTTGTATTGAGAAATGTGCCGTCAGAATTGGCACTTGCCCGTCTTACAAGTTTCCATTCTTCATTATCCGTTTAGTGATCGCGATTGTATTTCATTCTTGGGCAAATTTCTGCCTCGTTTGGCATACCACCATGCCTGTATTCCGCGAAGGGTGCACAGGTGTACCAATGTACATAGAGATGGGTAAATAACCTGATGGTTTAGCGATCGATTTAGCATTCCAATGGATGTCAACCCCGCTATTAATGAATTGTAAAAAAAGTGTTTTTTTTTGTCTTAATGTAACTCTTGCACTATTACCGCGTAAAACAAAATCGCGGGCGATCTCTATATGCACTTCATTCAGAGAATTGGGCTGATATTATGACGTTTTCTCTGTGGCACGATTTCAAACAAAAGACAAAGACAACAAAATGAGTAGAATTAAGACGGTATTAGTAGTTAGACTGTCCACTTGTGAAACATTAACAGCAGGGTTATCATCCATAATTGGCTATTAATTAGGAAAAGGTGCGCCTCCCTACTCACTCGCGTTCGTGGCAGTACCAACACTATACTGAGTGTTTTTGCTGATAGGTGTCCCCCATGCTGCAAAGATGGATGCGGCTTCATGTCAAAGTGTAAACTGTGCTTTTGTATTGTATTATACTAACATTTGTTTTGAAGTCTATTGTTACTAACAAAATATGGACCTAGTCTGAAATAAATGTTTATTATTATTATTATTAATGGCTATTAACTGCATTTAATTAAAACCATCAGGCTATTTACCCATCTCTAAATGAACACCTACAGTTCACCGGTATGTTTAAGTCCCATGTTCGGGCGCGAACTTATTGCCATTTACCGGTGCTAATGCGAGCTGCTATTGAGAATTTCATAGAAAAACCTAAAATAGGTAATACATTGTCTTTGCTCAGGGGCGGCATCTGATGCTTTTCTGGGGGCTTGAGCATATCCTGGATCTGTTACTGCCCCAGATACATAGTTCGCAGTTACTGCGTTGTGCGCCAATTCAATCGTTAGACGCCTCATAGACAAATCTAATCAAATAAAACTGGTACGAAATGATCCGTAAAACTCAACGCACTGAAGTGTACAATGACCGCGAATTAATATAAAATTCGAATCAGTTCGGCTTTCGGCGTTTTATTCAAGCATACCTATAGCTTTTGAATTTCCTTGTAGAAATTTTTCGGCCCTTATCCGAATTTTCTTAAAATTGGCTAAGTAGGTATGCCTTCTCTTAGCGAATAATATCTGTGTGTCAAATTTCAATTTTCCAATCCCTTCCCCCAGTCCGAGCTGTACTCTTATTGATCAGTCACCAAGTTAGTCTCTTACTTTATAATGTACTAGCTTCCCGCCAGCGGCTTCGCCCGCGTGGTCTTATAATTTTTTCCCAGTTTTTGCATCATTTTTCATTACTACTCCGCTCCTATTAGTCGTAGCGTGATGATATATAGCCTATATTACTCGGGGATAATGTAGCTTTCCAAAGGTGAAAGAATTTTTGAAATCGGTCCAGTAGTTTCGGAGCCTATTCATTACAAACAAACAAACAAATCTTTCCTCTTTATAATATTAGTATAGACTAGCTTCCCGCCAGCGGCTTCGCCCGCGTGGTCTTATAATTTTTTCCCCGTTTTTGCTACATTTTTCATTACTACTCCGCTCCTATTAGTCGTAGCGTGATGATATATAGCCTATGTTACTCGGGGATAAAGTAGCTTTCCAAAAGTGAAAGAATTTTTGAAATCGGTCCAGTAGTTTCGGAGCCTATTCATTACAAACAAACAAACAAACAAATCTTTCCTCTTTATAATATTAGTATAGATAGACAGATAGAAGCTTGAACAGCTTTTAAAATAGAAGCAAAGAAAGAGGATTTTAGATGAATAAAAATGAACCTTTGACGTATTGGATTTGTCCTAGATTTAAGGTGTAGGTCACAGTTCACTAGCAGTCGGGCAACGCAGGTTTATTGCCATTTGCTTCCATTCAATATAAATTCCCGACGGACGCGAAAGGCATCTGCCTATAGGGTTGTCAAGCATTTACAATTTTAAACGCATAAAGATTTTTTTAATCGGTAGTTTTTGTTGTAATATGGGATACAAATATAATAGGTATTAGTTTCTACTATGATGAATACCTATCAATCGTAACCTCATTGCCGCAAGATTACTTAAATAAATGTTTATTTTTCGAAAATAGATCCTATGTACGGCTTAATTAAACGTTCATGAATGTTGGTAAAGTCACTTTAATTTACCAAATCTTAAGATCGACAATACAAATCCAGCTTTAAGCTAGCGATAGGATTAATAATTACTAACAATTCTAAAATCTAATTAAAAAATCATTATTATAGATTACATTATAGCAAGAACATATACTAATATAATCAACAAATAAGTACCGACCTACACACCAAGGGCCTGTTTTCACAAATTTAAAAAAGGAACCAAATTTGTATGACATCTTCTGCCCGCTAATTTAACGGCAAGTTATCAGTAAGCTGGTATATGAATAATATTTATAAATACTGAGATTTCAAAGCGACGACCCTACGCTACCCATCACCTGTCACTAGTGAACGTCGGTAGTACTCCGCACATCGGACAGTGTGTGTAAAAATAAATGAGGTGTGACACCCGCCAAGACGGCCACCTCGTTAGATGAACCAAATTAATTTATTACACTATACATACATAGTGGGTACACACACTTTCTCATCATTTTCACAAACAAGACATCAACCTGTTTGTTGATGTTTAAAAGTTAATTTTATTTTTTGGTTTTACTACATTACAGTCACGCATTTTTCCCTATTTGGATATATTGGTTTTGAAAATAAAAAATGATTACTAAATTGAAATGCACTGGTGTCAACCTGCATGACTTGGCTTGACGATCCAAGAAAAAAAAATATATTTGCGGTCAAGTTTAAAAAAAAATTTTTTTTTTTATTAGTTTTATTAGTTTTTATCTTTTTGTATTTTACGCATTTAAGCATTTTCCATGCTAAGATAACTAGTTATTTTAATGAAGGAACATTATTAGTTTTTTTTCCCTACCGCAGGCGCTGTAAGTGACGACTAAGTGACGTTGCATCACGAACGGATCGAAAATGTTCAGATGGAGCGCTTTACAATGATTAAATATCTATAACATTTTCAAAGTAACCATGCTGCTCACCCGTTAAAGCGACATAAGCGTGAAGCGTCACATTACGTCAGAATACGAAATCCTTGTGGTTTGAGGTGACGACTTGACGGATGTCTAGAGCAGGCGACGTCGTGGGTTACATTCCGCCAACTAATGCGCGTTTGTAACATACATCGTGGCCAATTTATCAATTAAAACGTGTATGCCGAAAGAAAATGTATGTTTTACTGACGTAACGTGTATGATTTGTAATACATTTATCATGACAAGCGGTGACGGAACTTATGTTTGATTTTTCTACGCGTTTTATCAATGAATATTGTAAAAATGATTTCTGCGTAGGTGGGTTTATCGTGAAAGTGAGAAAAAATAATAGGAGCAAGACATCTTTCATTTCATTTGTACGGTAAACTGTGAAAACTGCCTCGTTAGTTTAATGTTCGTAACCGTGACTGCTACGTAACGCTCAAGGACCTGGGTTAGATTCCCAGGCCGAGCAGTGTTAATGGCTTTTTCTATGGAAGTCTCAGTAGCAGCTATAGCTATATATGGATATATATGGATAGCCATTAATCCGGCAGAAATCAAAACTCCGAGCTATCGAGGGGCGAACCTGTAGAGGTTGGCCCCTTATTATATGGAACCTAAACATATGTACACCCAAAGTTCGTCAGCACGTTTAAGTCCCATGTAATAGGGGGCGAGCCTATTGTCATCCAAAGTCAAATAGCAGCTGCTACTGAGAAATTCTTAGAAAAACTCAATAACACTTTGCTCTAGCCGAAAATAGAAGCCAGGACCTTAGGCGAAACAATCACGTTAACGACCACTAGGCTAATCAGGCGGTAAAACAATAGAATACACAGATTCCAAATTTGAATTATCTTCGTAATCTACCGTCATTACGAACCCCTATTACTTCAGATACCGCATCAATGAGCGATAGTACGATTACTGACGGTAGATTGGTAGTATTAATATCTGAGTAGATTAATTCGCCGCTGTCTATCATCTTATTAGTAATCTTGAAGCGTTTATCTCTACCGTCACTTGGTAGATACTTCGGAAGTGATGGGTGGTCTTATCGGGGCCGAGACCACACTGAACAGGAAATAGGTGCTTAATTAAGATCTTTTTCCGAGGCATGATGAGATAGTTTTATAGTTTTGACAGTCGCCAAGTCGTAGGTCTCGTTATTTATGAAAAACACGACTTTTCGCAATGATGTTACGCTTGAACAGCGAAGGAAAACATCGTGAGGAAGCAGACTTAACAGCGTGTGAAGGCCAACTGGAATTAGTTCAGTGTGGTGGATTAGACTATCCCAACCCCTCTTTTTCTGAGAGCAAATCCGTGCCCAGCAGTAGACTATAAAACTGTGTGGTTGTTTGTATACTTTTTCTACACTTTAAAGAAAACGGGAAATATGAATAACGACTTGACTAACGTTCCCGTAGAAGTTGATTTTTTCCTCCGTTTTTGTAACATTTTTATTTTATACTGAGCTCCTATTGGTCGTAGCGTGATGATATATAGACTTATAGCCTTCCTCGTTAAACAGGCTATCAAACTCTGCAAGAATTTTTCAAATCGGACCAGAAGTTCCTGAGATTAGCGCGTTCAAACAAACATACAAACAAACAAACGATATCTTCAGCTTTATATTATTAAGTAGATACAGATTCTATCATGATTTGTTTGGCAGTTGGCACAGTGTTGTAAAATGAAATATTTGTGGCCAATAAAAATGTATCTAGCAGATTTTTATTATGATAGTTTTATTTGAACATCATCATTTCCACTGTTTTTCATAGTAAACTATGTAATTTATAGACTTGTCTAAATTAAAATATTTCTTGAAAGAAAACTTCGGAATGAATGTAGAGTAGAGATTTTTATTATTTCTGCTTTTATGAATGTGAGATTTTTTTTATACATTGATATATTTTTTCACTATGATTAAGCTACAAATGAAGTGTATGGATTACCTTTATCTCATTATTTATATGTTTTTGATGGCGTAGATTTTTATAGTACGAGATTTTTATTTTATATAAATGTAAAGTAAGAAACTGGCTGATTGATAAACGCACAGTTAAAACCGCTGGGTGTGAAAGCATGAAGTTTTTTTACAAATGTTCCGTAAATGACGTATAAGTGCGCAAGAAAGGATTTTGGGAAATTTCCAAGGGATTGGGAAAATTGGATGAATGTCAATAACAACGCGAGGAGCATGTTTGTTTAAATATAAAAGTTATGTACGGTGATTTAAACCTTAGGTATAATTTTCACTATTTTAATGTTGACCAGATCGCGTTGCGTTGATCCTAGTAAGCTTTTTGTTTTGTTCTGTTCTGTGTTCATTGTTCTGATTTTTACCAACCAACAATCGAAATTAGGATTGTCTGTTTTTTAATTGATTATGTTGGCACTAGCACCTTTAAGTTGGCAGTGCAGTGTTGGTTTTGTTGTGTACCAAACGGACGAAAAATAAATACTTTTTTAACGGACACAAAGTTTCTTCCGAGGCTTATTTATTATCTCGCATTTAAGAATGGTAGCTAGCAAGGAACCTAGAAGATTAGATTCTACCACCAAGTAATATTTACATGGCAATCCACAAATTGAATATTCCTAAAAGAAATCAAATCTCGACCACTAAAACAACAAAAAGGTAAAATCCTACAAAGGTAAATCTACCGCAAAACTAAAGTAATAGCATTTCAATCTGAACATCTTTCTGACAGCCCCATAATCCGGAAACGGTCATTTTCTTAACATCAAAGCATCAAAGACTGACAGGTACACACGGAGGGGAAAGAAAGAAAAAAAAGGCCACAAAACAAAGGGACCACTTAATACCTTTGTGGACAACGATGGGTCAAAGTGGGCACCAAGCTTTCCCCCCACAAAAGGTGAACAAGTACCCACATTTAAAAGGTACCAGTCGAATCAAAGAGGACCCCTCCCCTTTTAGGCTTATTACACGGTTCGCGGGATTTTCGGCTGTAAAAAATATATGGTCAAGTTAGAGTTGCCATGCGGGCTTTTAATTCTGTTCGGATTTAATGTATTTCTCGTGATTGCTAGTAATTATTGATAGATTATAAGTCTCAAAATCTCGCATCCAACATTTTCGTTTATCTGACCGACGCGACCACGCGAGTATGTCGAGTTCTTTATTTGAAGGTAGATTAATTAGTTTTGTGTGTATAATCAAAAACAATAAAGGTCTTCTTTACTTAAAAAAAATATTATCACTCATACTCATAACGCATACTTTATGTATCGTTACGCTACGCGCGGCGCTATATTTTATGTATCGTTTTTGTATCGTCAAGTTCAAAGCTGAACTATAGGGTACTGTATATCAAAATATCTACTCTCAATCCAAAATTCACCCTTCGGGGACTATGATCGTCGCGATTTTCAGTAATTTCCATAATCGCTGCAAAAACAATGTGAAGCACAAACAAACTCCCATTCTGGTACTCCAAGAGTTGGTACGGAACCCTATTACTCTCCAGTCTCTCATTTCCAGTGGTTCGTTCTGTAATACCGACGCGACGGCAATTACAATGAGTGCTGCTTTGTCCCCGCTACGTCACGATCACGTTGAGCAGACCTTTTTTTTAACTTGCCGTCTCGTTATGGGACCCTTAAAACCATTGTCGATGGTGACGTTGTCCCGAAAATGTCTCGAAAATTTAAAGGAAAAAAGAAACATTCTAAATTTGAATGGCAAGGAAATGTTAAGTACACGAATACCTATTGTTTACAGTAGTCATCATGAAAAGTTTTATGAGGATATTTGTCTGTAATTATTATAAACTCTACTCTACGAGTGATTTGTGTTGTGTACATGGCATTGCAGTCAGCTAAAGAATAGAATATGCCTTATTGTACCTTCACAGAACTAAAACCCAAAACAAAAAAGAATGATTAAAACTAAAGCATCGCTATCAAGCTTTTTTGGCGCGATATTTTCTTCGTTTGTCGAGTGTAGGGTCAAGTTTACGTCGGACTCTTATTAACTAAAATTACACAACGAGCACATAGAGATCTCCAAGTCTCTATGAATCTGCCAGAAGACGGAGAGCTTTTGAAATGTAATACAATACTTTGGTATTTTTATAATACCGAACTTAATACCTTGCACGTGAGTTGGTAATTTCCTCCTTTTTAAAATAGGGTAAATAGAGTTACTTAAACCTTTGTGTCTGTATTAATATAGTTTTTTTTTATTGCCTACAGTGGCAGACGAGCAAGTGGCCCACCTGATGGTAAGTGGTAACCACCGCCCATGGACATCAGCAACGTCAGGGGCAAAGCTGAGCCGCCGCCTACTGTGTATGGTAGAGAGCTCTTTTTAGGCCTCGTTTGAAGAAGAACAGTGTGATGCGTTTTAACGTTATCATAATTTTAGAAATAAAATGCTTAGGAAATTATTGTACTTAGTTTCAAAAGATCTTTTTTAGCAAGCAAGGTAAATGATGTCTCAGATTATTTTGTCAATAGACAAAATATTTTTTAAGTAGCTTTTTATCGATAAAAATCGGGCTTTGAAATGTTTTTTCTATTACCTAAAAACTTCAGCATAAACATTAAATTGCCTACATAAAACATTTACTTTAATAACAAAATGGAGTCTGAGTATCCCTTGAGGCATGAAAAGAGATATTTAAAAACAATTTAGGCCAATTTAGACAGCGCTTTTACACGAACCTATATTGTTTTTTTTAAGTTGTTTATAATGTAGATGAAGTTTTAATTCGTTGGGCTTGCCTCTAGTAGTAAATATGTATTGTGGCGGCTTGTAATTTGCAATTTGATTTTCTTTTGTTGTTAGCTTTTTCACCAATATTTTTGGTTGGGTCTAATAATTACTTTACTTACCTATTTTTTTTTGTAAATGATACTGTAAATAGATCTTTTAAAGACACTTTTACAGGTCAATGTATTATATTTATATTAAAAAAATAACGAGATGGCCCCGGCATTTCCTAGCTGACGACCTCTGAAAAGAATCGCCGAAATATACTTAGAGAATTACGGTCTCTACATAAATAACAAATCAAGATATGTGAGTATTGATGAATGCAGGAAAATGTCTGGAACGGCCGTTTGAAGAAGAACTACAAATATCTACGTATCTTATTTTTACCCGACGACACGGCAAAAAGACGAAGGAAGGGTTTTATATTAGGCAGTCTATGTATCTTCCTATTTACGTATGTTCCACTACAGCGCGTAAAGTACTCATCGGATTTTGATGAATGAGGTGTCAAACGATTAGTTATTATTTAATAAGGTGGTGGTGTGCCAGGCTCATAGCAAGCGGAAATCTATAGTCTCTGCCTACCAACACGAGAAACAGGCGTAAAGCTATGTATTTTATTTTTTGTTTCATGTATCGATAGTTTTACATGTAGGTACACAAAATGAGCCCACTATCACCTGTATTACACAATTAATTAAACACCGGTAATCCCACTAAACATTAATCTTATCTGGCAAAACCACAAACCATGTGGGGGTAAATTCAAAAACTTTTGCAACAGTGATCGAAACTAACTGCTGTTGTAAATTTGTGTTCCAATAAGCGTTCCGTTGAATTCCCTTCCAGTTTACGATTATCGTTCAAGTTTTCTGTATTTACTCGGGTTTCAGTACCGTAAGGGTAAGACCACACTGGTATAGCGTAGCGATTTGGTCCTTTGGTCCGCGTGGGACTAGTTTTGAAAATTGTCCCAGCTTCAAAATAGCTTCAGAAAATCCACAGCTTCAGAAAGGCCTGGTGAGATAGTGATATCGCATCATTATCAATCATAATATAAAATTTTCTTTTTATATATCATAAGATAACATGGTGGCGCGACTCTTATGGCAAAGATTGGATTGTAAAGTCAACAGATAGAGCAGCTTGTAAGGAAGGCCCTTGCCCATCAGAGAAACAAAGTGGGCTAAAAAAATTATGACAACATTACCCTTAACGGTTAGGCAGACTATTAGGACAGTCTACCCATATCCATGATATCGCTATTCCTAACAGCGTGGTCCTTACGTTACTATTAGGGTGAAGGTCTGTGATCCATACGATCCCTAAGTATTTTACTTCCTCGTGTTGGCCGTGGGCATATTAAAAGGGCACGTAAATAGCATTTTAGGTGCACTTTCAAGTATGAAGGGATGCTTGATATATTTAGTTATGCATGTTTGTTCTCTTCATTACCTAAACTGTTTGGTCTATTTATTCAGATAAACTTTTATGACGTCATAATTTCAGCGATAATGTAGCCCTGCACTCGTTTCTTCGGCGCGGCTGCTGAAGGGTTGAGGTGGATTCTAGGGTAGAGCTAAGCATTGTATTGGGTTTTCTTAGTAACAGCTTGGAGTTAAGATTTATGTCCGGTTAATGGCAGTAGGTCCCATATTACATGGGAGTATGGGACCTAAATATACTGGTGAACTGTGGGTGTACAGTATATCTCTGCTTAGCCCTTTCGGGGAATACAGGCGTGATAGTAGAATTGAACCAGGTAATTGATAAGTCGCAACAGGAGATAGGAATGCACTCACTACAAATACCGTGGAAAAGCCCTATATAACTTTCTATATTTAAAATGTCTGATGTTCAAAGCGGAAACGACTGGAGTACAGAAAATAAACTAGAAAGAGAATTGAAATGCACCGTTCAGAAACGCCAGGATTGTAATCATATTGATTGATCTTTTTATAGGTTTTTACAGTCTATAGTATTTGGTATAAACGAATTAATCTATGTATATAATGGGGTAAGTTTGTGAATTGAGATGTTCGATGTAATCTCCGGTACCTACTACTGATACATACCATCATACATACCATCACGTCTATTCCCCGAAGGGGTAGGCAGAGGCGTACTAATGTACACCCACATTTCGCCGGTATGTTTCGGTTCCATGTAATAGGGGGCGAATAGACTACTACTGTTACGATTAAAAAAATGTTTCTTCTGCAAAAAACTTATTTTTTAAATGCAATTGGAACCGGTAATAACCGATTAGGTACAGACGAAATTGCGCGGGTCAGCTAGTAGCTTAAAAATACAGCAATAATGAAGGTTTTAATTATTGTTTTAACAGTGTGTAAGAAGTTTGAAGCTAGAGACGATTCCTTGGCAGGTATTTGCTCAAATATGTCGCTAGCCCACTGCACTGCTGGGCAAAGGCCTCACCTGATTTTTACCGTCACTTTTTCATTGAACTTTAAAACCAGTACGTAGCAACTATTTTTATGATCAGCTGACATAATAGACCAAGCCAAACAATAAATATTGTAATTTCCTACAAAAACTGGTAGAAAAAAGGTACAGTTTTACAATTATTGTTGAACTAGTCCGATTAAGTTTTGTTTCACTAGTGCCAGAAGACCCATGGAACTACGAAGAAGTTGGCCGTGCCTTAGGTAGGGACGGGGTGAGGCGGCGGGTTACTGTGAACAAAAGCAAGCGCCCCCGCCCCTCTGTCCAAGCACTTACATACCTAAGGTGCGGCCAACTAGTTCTGCGCAGACTATAGTGAGAATCTTCCACTATCCGCATTTTCCAACGTTTCCATTTAGAAATCTAGATACCTACATTTTCTATCTCTTGAATGAATAATCTTCTCGTATATGGTGAGAGAGATATATCTACATAATACGTACATATGTACAGATAAATCAAAATACCCCTCACAGAAATGGCCGAGCCTCGCCAGTTTCCTCCATTCGGGTCCCTACTAGGGCAAGTTTGACCTTGTTTTTCTTGTCAAGTAAATTGTATCGTGTCCCTTTACACAAGTACTGTTCGTGTAAAAAGAAAAACATAGAAGGGCCACTCAGAACGCCCAAGCAACTATATTCTTTGTAATCGTTTGTGTACATTTTACACAGCACCATCTGTTCCCAAACTGAGCAGAGCTTGTACGTACAATGGGTTCTGGACAATGGATATAATATTGAAACACATTTATCTTTAGTAAACACATAAATATTAAATAAATAAATATCCTGGGACATTTTTACACAGTACCATCTAGTCCCAAACTAAGCAGAGCTTGTAGGGACAATGGATATAATACTTACATACTTTTTTTTTGTAAATACATACATAGGACCTCTAGTGTTGCAGTTGCGCTTGAGTCCACTAGACCAATGAGGTGTAAGGAAGAATTAACTAATATAATTAGCATCGGCATGTTTCGTCGTGCCTCGTTGGGTGTCTCGTTGGTCTTGTAGTCCCAGGCGCTACTGCTACGCTAAAGTTCCTGGGTTCGATCCCCGGGTCGAGCAGTGTTGTTGGGTTTTCTGCAAAATTCCCAGTCGCTCGGAGCTCGGAGTCTAGATTTGTGCCCGGTTGATGGCAATAGGCCCGCCCCCTGTTACATGGTACCTAAACATACCGGCGAAATGTAGGTGTACGCCTCTGCATACCTCTTCGGGGATTATAGGCGTGATGGTGTGTATGTTTCGTCGTTTTCGTCACTTGAAGTTTCTTGCGGGGCTTCTGTATTAACACTTTTTCGTGGTCCTACCCGACGCACCGAAGTTGGTGTTATGGCTTTAGTAATTTCCCTTGGCACAAAGTTTTCATTTGTGACGCACTCCCGCGCCGTTTGTAACACTGTTCGAGTTCAGGTAAGGTTCTTACAAATTGTATTGACGAAATAAAAGGAAATTAATTGCAATTGACTTTTTTTCTAGTCGTGTAGTGTGTTAATTTTATTTTAGATTAAAATCAAATATCAATTTTAGAATTAATGTCAATCAATTTTAATAAAACGTCAAAAATAAATTTTTAATTAACGTTGTGTCTAGCGCGGTGCTCTTTGCGATCCGCTATTGGCATAAGGATCACAAGTTTAATTTCCGTAATATATAAATATTTATACGATATATATATATGTTTTAGGTTATCTATGTTTTGTGTTTATAAATGCACTGCTTCTGTTTACATATATATATATTACGACGCACTTTTGAAATAAAACTACTTTTTACTGATTTTATCGCGTTATATTGATATTATTTTAATCCCGACGTTTCGGACCCTTTACAGCGTCCATGGTTACGGGTGACTAAGATGGTAGGCGTCTTGACGTTTCAATTACTAACAGCTACCCTACAATTTTGTTAATTGTTGGCAATCCGATTCACGCAGAACGAGCTCACCGTATCCACTACCGTACCATGCTAGAAATCAGTATGCCGCACTATATTATTGAAAACATATGAGTGTATTTTTATATAGCTGGTGGTTCTCAGGTAATTGCTCATTACCTATTATTATCTATATAAATAAAATTGAATCGCCGAAACGTTTGTTCGCGCATAACATTCGAAACAACTGCACCAAATTGATTTTTTTTTGTTGCGTTTATTATTGTCAGGACAAGGTTTGTGTTTATTTTTTTTTTCACCGGAATACGCAGGCGAAGCCCGGGTGCCGCTAGTATTCAATAGATAACTGGGAGCACGGCGGTAAAGGCTCATAACTCTCCTTAACTTGATATAATCCAGCTTAAAGCTTATAAGTTAGTGTTAAGGCGAAGTGCGTGCCCAAGTCACTGGCTTTGACACAAGAGATGCTTTGATCTAACACGACCTCCTGGATATTGATAAGACTGATACTACAGTTGGTTGAAGCGGGAACTGTATTATATCACTGCATATTATATAGTCCCCTGCTGCACTGAATTTGTGTTTGTTCGGGGTAATCTAATAAACTACTGAACGAATTTTCATACGGTTTTCAACGGGATGGATATAATTTATAAACTTGTACGAAACCGAGTAGCTGGCAGGTTAAAATTACGTATATTATGTATTATTGAAAGAAATCAATGTTCTTCGTGAAATTATTATCTGTCACAAAAACTACTGTTTAAATATTGATGTAACTGGTTTTATACTAAACGTCTGTCTAAAACCTTTTATCGCCAATAATATTCATAATTCTTGAACAATCTTTACATAATACTCAGCCAGAGCTTTTGTGTAAAATTGGAAATACCGTTTTTAATAAATTTATGCTCAATAAAATCTTATATTAAGACGCTGACAACAGCTAACTGATATTCGATGTTTTGGTATTTTAGCCACGCCCACTATTACTACGATAACATAGCGCTCCTTAAAAACGCGGTGAAACAGCTAACTACCAAACAAGGTAAGGTTTCCGCGTCACTTTGTTTAGAAACAATGAGCCAATAGATAGCGCTCTTGTATATTTATTGCTCTATACGAACAACTAGAAATAACTATCTTTTTGTATTTTTTTAAGCATAACAAACAAAAATGCCGTAGGCCAGCCAAAAAGCGCTTTTATACCAACAAACAAAAACATCTCATGGAAGTAGTAAAGTAAGTACAGTTTTTTTATCGTCATATTGACAAAACGGGTACACACTACACTCGAACAGAAATGAATTTATAACCATAACTAGGTGTAATACTACATTACAACTAGTAGCGTAAATTTGACAAGATCAACATAGCTCGATTGGTCTAGTCGTAAGTGCAAGGATTCCGGATTTTGAATCCCGAGTTCGTTACCTGCCGGCGACTAGTGTAATGTAATTTATGAGTTTATCTTCTTTTTAGTTTTTTTTTTAAGTTTTTTGAATAATTATTTATTTATTACCTTAATTTTTTTTTAGAGTAAAAAGAAACGTTTGGCGAACAGTTTGGAAAGAGGTGAAGCGTCGGAAATAGTATTTCACCAGTAAGTTTGCAATGTTATATTTTATACGTATAAATACCAAATAATAATTTAAATAATAATTTGGTATTTTAATTTAAGTTATAATGTTAATTTTAATTAATTTAAGTTGCTATTTTTACCCGACTGCCAAAGGAGAGTTATGTGTTTGACGTGTATGTATTTATGTGCGTTTGTATGTATATATGTCCGTTCCTATGTCCTTTCGTAACTACTCAACGGCTCGATGGATTTTGATAAATGATAGTCATTAGATTTTTCTTGATGGCACGAGAATGTTGAATGTTGGGAAATATAACGCAGTCGGTTTTTTCATTGTTTATTAGACATGAGAGGTAAATTTTGTCCTAAAAAAAGTCTTTCATGTCTGTTTTTCTTTCAGATTCGAAAAAATTCCAGTTACTGTTACATCAGAAAGTGATGTTATTGTTACCCCTGAAAATGTAACTAGGTCAGTACCAAGAATGATCATCTCATGTAGGGCATAGACCCGGTTTTTCCCGGTTCTGAAAAAAACCGGTTTTTCCCGGTTCTGACCGTTTGAAAAAAACCGGTTCTGAAATTAAAAGAACCGGGTTTTTCGGTTCTTTCGGTTCTCGCGATTATTTGAATAAATCGTTTATAATATGAATCTGAAAATAATCTTAATCTTGTAAATCAACCATAAATGGCGCCGTAGGTGTATAAAGTGGTGTTATTTATATGTATAGTTTATTATTTCTTCACAATTTCTTTTTTTTCGCATGATTAATACAAAAATTACAGACCCATGCTGAAAAAGGTTTATCTGAGGAATCGATTGATATGACTCGTCATTGATGGCTGCTCGTCGGATCAAAAGGATATCAATGGAGGTGTTCCCCAGGGATGTACTCCAGTACTCTCTGCAACACTCTTCCTGCTCCACATAGATGATCTCTGCTGAAACCAAGTATCTTTACGCAGGTACGCAGATGATCGCACGTCGTAGTTACACGGACCAGTGGACTGGAAATCCAGTCTCTAACAGAGGCCATGGTGGATCGCTTGTCCCTTCAGGCAGTCTCCGAATGGGGCGATGCTAATCTGATTAAATTCAACGCTACCCACGCGTGACTGTTCTCCGCCAAAAAGAGCCCATTCAAATTGGCTCCTTCTTTCCGAAATGTATCTGCCGATAACTGACCACCTTGAACTCTTGGGCGTTACTTTGAAGTCAAACCTCAACTTTGGCTCATCATCATCATCATGGAAAACCCACATCTGTGTGGGTTTAGTTTCCGCACTTAGTCCTGCAGTGGACCATTGTATGTGAACCGAGGGGCTGTTATTCTAGCCAGCCCAACTCCCTTCAGAAGTAGATTAGTCTTCCCGGCCTCCTCAGTGTGTCCGCTACAGATCTTGGTGATCCTAGGGTTTTTTCCCGTATCCGTGCTACCGTTTCGTCGGCCATCATGCACGCCCTGCACAGGGGGCTATCTGTAATGCCTATAGTATGAAAATGTTTGTTAAGTGAGCAGTGTCCGGTGATAGTCCCCACCACCAGGCACAGGCTGGCTCTATTCAGACGCTAAAGGCGTCTGGTCAGTTTGCTGTCCAAATATGGCATTGCTTCTTTGGCTCGTATATATATATAGAGATTCCAAGGCTCAAGTAGCTGCACGAAATGGATATCCTTGGAGGTGCGACGTTACTTCACACCGGTACAATTGCTCATATTATATCAAGCACAAGTTCGGGCGTGCATGGAGTACTGTTTACGCATCTTTGGGAGGTATCGGCTAAGTACCAGCTCGATGCGTTGGAAACCGTCGAGAAACGTGCCAAGAAGCTTATTGGAAACGAATCCCTTGTCCACGCTAAACTCCAAAATCTGGAACATCGCCGCAAAGTTGCTAGCTTATCGGTTTTTCCCTTATGATCCTGGCCCCTCTTACGTCGGACATACAGGAGAAGGTTCCTTGCTGTATGTTCCCTGACTACAAAACTGTACTAGTTGCTGAGAATAGCATAGAGTTCAAGGGCAGACTGACGGAGCGGTAGCTGAGAGTGGCAATTGTCGGTTTAAAAGTAAGCAGAACCAAGGCAGAGTATCTTTTCTGTGATTTCGGTGGCCTTTTCAGTCCTGTAACCATTACTTTGGGCGGCATGTTCTAGTCAGCTCCTCCGTTTGGTAGGTTAGGCTAATGTTGCTAAGCAGAGACGCTAATGACATCGACATTGCAAGGTACAATAGTGTCAAGTGAAGTACAGAATACTACTATACGAAAAATCATGTAACCAAACACAGAAACTGTTAATTGAATAAGACAGCAAAAGGTTTATTATACATTTATATGAGAACCGAAAAGAATCATCTATGTGGAGCAGGAAGAGTGTTGCAGAGAGTACTGACCCCTGGAGAATACCTCCATTGATATTCATTCGATCCGACGAGCAGCCATCAATGACGAGTCATATCGATCGATTCCTCAGAGAAACCTTTTTCAGTGTGAGTTTGTAATTTTTCTATAAATTATGCAAAAAATAAAGAAATTGTGAAGAAATAATAAACTATACATATAAATAAAACCACTTTATACACCTACGGCGCCATTTATGGTTGATTTACAAGATTAAGGTTATTTTCAGATTCAAATAATAATCGATTTATTCAAAGAATCGTGAGAACCGAAAGATCTGAAAAACCCGGTTCTTTTAATTTCAGAACCGTTTTTTTTCAAACGGTCAGAACCGGGAAAAACCGGTTTTTTTCAGAACCGGGAAAAACCGGGTCTATGCCCTACATGAGATGATCATTCTTGGTACTGACCTAGTTACATTTTCAGGGGTAACAATAACATCACTTTCTGATGTAACAGTAACTGGAATTTTTTCGAATCTGAAAGAAAAACAGACATGAAAGACTTTTTTTAGCACAAAATTTACCTCTCATGTCTAATAAACAATGAAAAAACCGACTGCGTTATATTTCCCAACATTCAACATTCTCGTGCCATCAAGAAAAATCTAATGACTATCATTTATCAAAATCCATCGAGCCGTTGAGTAGTTACGAAAGGACATAGGAACGGACATATATACATACAAACGCACATAAATACATACACGTCAAACACATAACTCTCCTTTGGCAGTCGGGTAAAAATAGCAACTTAAATTAATTAAAATTAACATTATAACTTAAATTAAAATACCAAATTATTATTTAAATTATTATTTGGTATTTATACGTATAAAATATAACATTGCACAGTAAGTTTGCAATGTTATATTTTATACGTGAAATACTATTTCCGACGCTTCACCTCTTTCCAAACTGTTCGCCAAACGTTTCTTTTTACTCTAAAAAAAAATTAAGGTAATAAATAAATAATTATTCAAAAAACTTAAAAAAAAAACTAAAAAGAAGATAAACTCATAAATTACAATACACTAGTCGCCGGCAGGTAACGAACTCGGGATTCAAAATCCGGAATCCTTGCACTTACGACTAGACCAATCGAGCTATGTTGATCTTGTCAAATTTACGCTACTAGTTGTAATGTAGTATTATACCTAGTTATTGTTATAAATTCATTTCTGTTCGTGTGTAGTTGTATACTTTACTACTTCCATGAGATGTTTTTTTTGTTGGTATAAAAGCGCTTTTTGGCTGGCCTACGGCATTTTTGTTTGTTATGCTTAAAAAAATACAAAAAGATAGTTATTTCTAGTTGTTCGTATAGAGCAATAAATTTACAAGAGCGCCATCTATTGGCTCATTGTTTCTAAACAAAGTGACGCGGAAACCTTATCTTGTTCAGTGTTTTTGTTTGTTTCCCATTTTTTAAGGAAAATATTTCCACAACTCTCTTATACTCTAAATATTATTTACAGCTTAGAACTATACTTATTATTATTAAAAAATTGTCATCAAGAAAATACGTAATGATCGGCCAGCGCGCTGTGCGATTTGACACAGGTCCGTCTAGCAGCGCGCCTCAGCGGTCACTGTCGGATTGCCTAATAAAGAAAGAGAAGCGCGATGATGCGATGCTCGCAACTTATTACAATTATTACAAAACCGTAAAACAATTAATTATATAAACATTTGTTAAGTAGTCGAAAATATAAAACGACTAAGTTCTGTATTTAAATATGATACGTTATTGTTATTAATTTTACCAACGTGCATTGATTAGTAATACAGATATTTTTGTTGAAAGGTCGTTTTAAGAGGTAAGTTTACCAATATTTTGTATCGAGAAAAGTTTTCAAAAACGTGTTTTAGATACAACGAAGTTCTTCGGAATATGTTCAAGATTAACATACATTTTTTTCGCTGTCACAAACTGTATGGATTTGGCTAAAAAATTGTTTAAGATATGCCCATTTGGCTGTTGTCAGCGCCTTAAGTCGAAGTCTAAAGAAGAAATCGATACTTTTCTCCGTTTAAAAGTAAAATCCTTTTTGAAAGTATTTCGATAAAAGAAAATGAATGACTACGACGAAACTAAAGAGCTATTCTATCGACTAAATATTCTTAAAAAAAATATGTTAAGGATGTCACATCTTATAATCGTTTCATGCCTACAAAATATTTAATAGAGTCTGTTATTTGGACTATTTTCCATCTGCCCCGGTTGTTTTATCCCATCAACGGGGCAGATGGGAAAAATTCCTGTATATATGAAAAATCCTATAACTGCCCCGGTGTCCGCTGTCAATGGGGCAGTTGTCCTTACTACTCTGGTTACCAGGTCTCTCTCCCCATTCTGGACCAGATCTACTGATTTATTATTATAGGTAATACTTATGTACTATATACCTCAATACTATCTTGTAGATAGGACGGGAGGTGGGGTCGTAAGATACTCGATTGGCAACCGAGGACCAGACGTAGAAATGTCAGTAGACCCCCGGCTAGATGGTGCGACGACATAGTAAAGGTAGCGGGAAAGAAATGGTCAAGAGTAGCCCAGAGACCGAATGGAAGATCCATGAAGAGGCCTTGGTCCAGCAGTGAACAGCAGCTGAGGATGATATGATGATGATACCACTATAGTACTATTACACAATTAATGCTGTATTTAAAACAAATGTTGCAAAGTAAATTATTGTCAAATGTTTCGCAAATAAACGACCTTGCAAAACAATGGTAGTAAACAATCATACTTTATCGTCCACTAAATAAATACTTTCCGAAGAATTTGGTGAATCTGTGGAGCTTTTGTCTTTGGCCGGGGATCTTTTGGGAGACGCATAAATATCTTCGATTTAATACTCCTTTTTCAATGCGATAATATAAATTTTAGTACTATTTTACTGCTAAACTTTGGAAATCAGGTCGAAAATATTTTAAGAACTATAAAAGAGTATCAAATTTAAAAGAAAATATAGTTTAAATTGTTATTTTACTCGATATTCTCCCAGAAAGCGGGGCACAGCCGCTATATAATAAAGCTGGTCATTCACAGTGCTTTTCGTTGCACTTTATGTTTTCGACGAGTCTTAAAGTCGTCGTGTGGCGAAATTTTTATACACATTTACGAGGGAGCTCAATTACGAAACGTGGATTGTATACGTGACGTGTATCCGAATGGCTTTATTATGTTTGAGCAAAAATGCGAAATTTTGCAAATGTAGTTCGATTTCGTTGAAATTTGCGGCAAATCGAATTACCAACATTGGAAGAATTAACATTAAAAAAATTCATTCTCTACGTAGTGTCCACCGGGGTGAATTTAAAATAGGTTTCTTATGTACACACATGCTGAATGCTGATTAACATTATAACAATTCGTTAAATTAAAAAAATATAATTATAAGAACATCCGGGACTGGACCGTGATGCATCCGGAAAGGTGGGGTAACATTGTAACTAGAACTAAAAGGACCTAAAAAGCCCAAATCGATAAGCCATTGCAAATTGCAATTTGGCCTCAGGGCTCTGATACCAAGAATCAAAAAAAGGAAATGGTGAGACCGTTTACAGTAGAATCATAAACTTTGGTAAAAAAGAAGTAACAAATCACGCGACAGACAAAAATCTAAAAACTTCTAGTGAACAGAAAGTCTTGTACATAAGCAACATAGGCAAGTTTTGAAGTTCATTCGTCGCACGCTCCATTAGTTTCGGGGGCGATTTTTTCCAACCCTCCAACTTTCGGTGCCAGTGTCTCTTGCCCCCAAGTTTGTTCTCCAACGAAAATAAACAGGGGATCAGACGAGTTTTTCTCCGATTATTTCCACGTGAAATATCACACGTTTCGTTGGGAGATAAGTGATTATAAACGGGTTGAGGTGACCCGGCTATAAAGTTACTGGGTCGTTGTTGTTTTTTATATTTTTAGGAAAGGTTGTCCCCCAGTTGACGTGACATGTAGGACAAAGTCAACATACTCATTAAGCTTAACGAGAATTTTGTTGCAAACAATATTTTCTGTGGTGTATCTGGTTACTGACAAGTTAAAATCAAATTAAAAATACTGTTTGCTGAAGCCTTTGACACGGTCTCTGTCCCAATACTTATCCGACCAACTATGGCGCAATTGTTGTGCGACTATCGCGTCTGTCTGATGCATTCATATGCGTTGTATGCGCGAATATTATTGCCATCCTTGTCGTTTCCCTACAATTTGTGGAATTAGAGCAGGAAAAATCTAGTTTTACAACATTGCACGGTTAAAAAAGTCGCCACAAAAATGTTATTATTCTCAGCACAACCCTAAAATGTTAAATGAGCAAAAGTTGAAACAAAAGAAAAGAAGGTAATTTAGTTCATTTATGGCGAAAATTTATTTCTCTTTTTGCGCGAAACGGATGTCATCTTCAAAATTAATATTATTTTATAAACTGTAAAAAAATGGAAGTTAAGGATATTGTCGTATTCTGTTAATTTTCATTTCAAGATTCTAATAACTAATGGAAAACATTTTTAAGGCCTTAACATGCGTGAATGACCTTGAGGAAATGGAGCTAATTTGAAAAAGTCGCCATCTAGCGGAGACGCTCTGTACTGCTTAGACACGGATCTGAATAGTTCAAAGATTAGAGTCGCAGAGAGAATAAGTGGTATTATTTGGAATACTGCCTATTATGTTTAAGCATCACTGAGAGTCACGTCATGTGCACGGTATTAAGTGACTAAAGCGGTACGTTCAATTATTGTGTGTAAGATAAGTAAATTTTCTTATTGATGACATGACGTAACGTGAAGTACTTCATTTCCGATATTACCTACATGGAGCTTGCTTTTAGATTTTTAGTTAGTAACTTTTTAGCACTAGTTTAACGCAGTCGGCTTTTATGTTTAATTTAATAATAATAAATTTATTTTTTTGCCAGTGAAGTGAGTGTGTAGATGATTTGTGTAGTTTAGAGAACCAAATCTCACTTCCAAAGTTTATTAACTCATAAGTATTACGTATGTTTTACACTAAGTCTTAGCGCACAATTACACAGCCGAATATGCATACAAAATACTAATTAGGTACAGTTTACAAGAATACAATTCGCATCCGAGAATTATAACAATAAACGCGCTGTAAGCGGCGGGGTACAGCAGACTAAACAGACTAACTCAACTCGCCGAACGCCGACCATGTAGCTCAGTATCCTACAATGTGGGTAGTGTGGGTACCGGCGCTGGCACCGCGCCGTTGTATTTCGATGTACCACCACTGCGGCCGGCCGGACGGTTTGTCACGCGCCTCATTAGTGATGAGCTAACTACTAATACAAAAATCTGTTTGTGCGTAACAAACAATTATTGATATCTGCAAATTATTATATTATATAAAAGCTATTGTGTGTTCATTTACCAATGCCATATTTATTTTATACAAAATAAATTTAGTTGTTCACACATAATTATTATAACATTTTGCTATTTATTATATTATAACATTATTATAACATTATTATATTATTATTATATTAATTTAATTACATATTAAATAATATCATTATTTATTATTATATATAAACTAATATCAATTAATAAGGACGATTATCGGGCATAATATAAATAAGTTGTTGCGACCCTCTGGAGGGTCATGGTACTTTAAATAATTAAACTGTAGGTGGCACTACACCAGTTTATTTATTACTAGCTTTCCACCAGCTGTTTTGCCCGCGTGGTCTTCTAATTTTTTCCCCGTTTTTGTACTATTTTTCATTACTACTCCGCTCCTATTAGTCATAGCGTGATGATATATAGCCGATAGCCTGCCCCGATAAATGGGCTATCTAACACTGAAAGATTTTTTTTCAAATCGGTCCAGTAGTTTCGGAGCCTATTCAATACAAACAAACAAACAATCAAATCGTATAATATTATTAGTATTGATAAGTTTTAAAAAAAATTAAATTTAAATAAAAATTTTGAAAACCACCGACACGAAATGTAATTTGCCATTTTGTGGTGGCGGCCATCTTGGATTTGAAATGTACTATAGTACATTATATTCTACTAGTTAAGACCTTTCATTTGATACCCATAATGAGGAAGTTGTCAAAAAATATCTAATCCACTATTTTGTGGCGGCGGCCATTTTGGACCAATCTTCATCAAAAATAGCTAAGAAAACTCCCGACTAATTCACCTTTTAAATAAAAAAACCTACTACTAATGCAAAATCGGTTCAGCCGTTCGGGAGCTACGATGCCACAGACAGACACACACAACCAACACCCCGTCGTTTTTGCGTCAGGAGTAAAAAATTAGAACTGTCAGGCATATCATCTTACGGCGAAAATACTATTAGTGTAAAATTAAATAAAAAAAACAGTATATTCTTGCACGACACAAGTACGCGTCGCGTTACTTTTATGTGCATAGAAATATGGTTCAAATTCAAATGACTGTACCGCGCTCCGCCGCGTCGCGTTGCTCAATTCGAGCGGGCCTCGGATGCCGCGTACCCATAGTCACAGTGAGTCTAGGAGGATCGAGTATTTTAAAAGATGGAATAGGTGCTACATAGGTCTCGTTAAATACCTAGTCCTTTAATCTATTCTAGTATATATATTCTATTATAGTATCTTTAATATCCATATCATATTAAATTAAAAAATAATGTCCGCCATCTTGTATTCAAAAACTTATGCCATTTTCGTAATCAGCATCCCAAGAAACCACGAATTTGATATCAATATTATATTATAATCATAATCATCAGCGCCCTGAAGAATCTTAAAACATCATAAAAATTTAAAACAATATCCGCCATCTTAAATTTAAAAATAAAGCTTATTTTTCATAATCAGCTCCCTAAAGAATCTTGAATTTGATACCCATATCATATTTCTAAAAATCAAAAATATGTCCGCCGTATTGGATCAAAGAAATAATGCAATTTTCGTAATCCCAATTCCCTAAGGAACCTTAGGATTTGATACCCTTATTTACCTTTACAATTGATGCCTATGTGGTTTTTCGAATAGCCATACCTAAATAAATCAAAACTCGATAAAATAAGTTCTGCGATAAGTACCCGCGGTAAGTAACTATAAGATTACTTTTAAATAAGAATAAGGCGAGCGCCGTAGTAATATATTTATGCCTAAAGTGCGGAGCAATACATATTAGATTTTAGCCACTCTGCGATCTTACTCTTTATGCACTTAAAACATGAATTTGTTTAGAAAAAAACATTTACAGCCAGCAATATATACATATTAACTAAACTAAGTATTTCTGTTAATATAAATATTTATCAATAAGTATAAAGTCTTCAAAACTTAAAATGTATTTTAAAATAGTCGCTCAAACACCGACGTGCGGTCCACCCTCGACAACGTCCGGAGACGGACTGCGCGGGTGAAGGAGCAGGGAACGCTCGCGTGGATAGACTCAATTTCGAGGAAAATCGTTTAGGCGCGATTGGTCCAATTCGCGATTGGTCAAATGTTCAAAAAAAGGTCCAATGCGCGATTGGTCCAATTCGCAGTTGGTCCAATTCGCAGTTGGTCCAATTCGCGATTGGTCCAATTCGCGATTGGTCATATTCGCAGTTGGTCCAATTCGCAGTTGGTCCAATTCACAGTTGGTCCAATTCGCAGTTGGTCCAAAATGGACAATGTTTCCGAAATTTATTAATATATTATTTGTTATAAAAGATTATCTGGGACATTGATTTGACAATGTTTCCGAAATTTATTAATATATTATTTGAGATAAAAGATTATCTGGGACATTGATACAACACCATCTAGTCCCAAACTAGGCATGGCTTGTACTATGGATACTAAACAATGGATTCAAATACATATTTATCACCCAGACAAACACAAATACTTATGCTCGCCACATAAATATTTTCGTTTTGTGGGAAGCGAACCCACGACGTCGTGAGCAGCAGTACGACACTCTAACCACTAGACCGCAGACATCGTTAAGATTTTATCAATATTATTGTTATATATGAACAATATTTTTGTATTAATGATAAAAATACTTAATGGTCATAGTTCTTTCTCCCTTATCCTATTGGGATAAGTAGGAGAAAAACATGTTGTATTCATTATGTATTTGATGAAAGATCTGATGTCAAGTAGGTGTGATTAAGGTTTTTACTTTTTTTAAATATGTAATTGTCATAGTTCTTCCTCTCTTATTTTATTGAGATAAATAAAGAAAAAAAACCATATTTTTATCGTACTGTATTTGATGTAAGATCTGATATATACTTGAATAATCACAATGTCAAGTAGGTATGATTATACTACTTACATTCATTTTTATTTCATTTGTTTGTTTTTTTACGAAAGTACAAAATTAGGTATTTACTAATTATTGATAGGAGCACGTAACCCAAGATATTGTTTTTAATATGATTATGAATAAATATAATACATTATTATAATTATACATTAAACGTGTTATTTTTTATTCTTTTAATACTTTATGCTAGACCAACCATATATTGGCCCAATCGCGAATTGGACCAATCGCGAATTTGTCCAATCGCGAATTGGACTAATCGCGAATTGGACGAATCGCGAATTGGACCGATCACGAATTGGACCAATCGCGAATTGGCCCAATTGCGAATTGGACCAATTGCGAATTGGACGATTTGGCCAATCGCGAATTGGACCAATCGCGCCTAAACGAGGAAAATGAATATTTTCACTAGTAAAATGCAAAATAAAAATAATACTTTCAAGTGAAAACATTAATATTTAGAAGACCTATTTTTGTATGAAAAAGCGGAGTAAGTAGCTTCAGCCGTTTAGCAAACAATTTGAAAATTCTGACAAAAATAGGTAGTCTTTGGTGATTTTTTTTCCAAAAAGTGGTTGGCGGAAATACAATTTTTTTCAAGTGAAAAAAATTGTCAAATCCTTGTCTATCACATATATTTTTTTTGTACAGATTAAATGAACAGTTATTGAGACAATCTTAATTGAATACCCAAGAATTTAGGCATTTCACTGTTGTTAAGGCCTTAAGATATTTTTAACAAGTCAGTTTAATGTACAAATAATTTACAAATTGGTGACGACCTTAGTAACGACCTCTAAGGACTAAGGAGAAATGTTAAGCAAACTAAGAGAATCTTTTACAATCCAGCCAGCAGTATTTTAGTAATAAATCCATTATAATTACGCTAGTATCATGTAGGGCAATATCTGAAATTCCCTTTTGAAGAAAGAGCCATAGGTAGCAGCTTTGCGTTGCTTTACCCGACAGACTGTGCATAACTCAACCATTATACAAAACACAATCGTTATAACATCATCATCATATACCTAAGCCAAAAGAGGCCCACTACTGAACAAAGGCCTCCACTTTTAAGGTACCAAAGTACAATAAATTTCAAAATAATTAACCGAACGCCAACATTTCGGCAGGCTGCACACCGAACAGCTTTATTGAAAACATCTCTATTGAACGGGAATCGCGCAGATACCTTTACAGAGAGGGCTTTGTAACTGCAGTCGCGTTCTAATATCCATGTTCGAGACGGTGCTTGAAGGAGATATTGGTGCCCAGACGACAGCACTGTTTGCCTTCCTATGCAGCCGTTAAGGCGTTTTGTACACCTTAATACAGAAAGTTGGTAGGTAAAGTTGCGTCCGAATTGGGCGATAGTTTGTATTCATGAGTTTTAATAAACGTTACATTGCAGGTACAGTTTTTGCAAGCAATGAATCAATCATCAATGTATATATTTTAATTTGGAGATCCTAGTAGTACTGGCACTACTAGGGCCTCCGCGTAGTGTTTCGTATGATTAAAGCGTGCATCAAAGTTTAATCTGATAAACTGAAACATTAACTAATTTCATATTAATCATAATACAAACCAGTTCAACATTTTAAACGCCGGACTGTAACCGTTTTTGATGAAAAATAGGTACCATTATTTCTCAAAAATGTGCGACAAAATAAAAATGGACAACTATTTCGTAACTTCGTGTGTAAAAAGCCTAACAAATGCCGCATTCTAAAAATTCCCCGCTCCCGTCGGATGTATGTACGGTCAGCACAAAAGGTGGACACGGATGGTAGCGTCGGCAATGTTTGTAAAGCCTCGGCGAACTAGAAGTCTAATATTGTGGCGGTATTGTAACCAGGAAGAGCAGGACCAGCAAAAATATCTTAAAGACACGCTTGCCGACTCCATTGTATAATATGTAGATCAGAGATATTAATAATTACATTTGAAAATCTTCATTAAGAACCTCTTATACCTGTTAGCGAATTCTTAGAAAAGGTTTTATAAGTATGTTTGAGTTATAAATGGGATGTATTCATATCTACTCGTAAAAATACTGAGCGCCTTATTTAAAATCAATAGCAATAAATGTCGTTGTTGTGTTATGACATTTCTGTAGTAGATTAGTGGGGACTGTTACTATTATATTTTTTTTATTTTAGCCCGAACTGTCCCAAAATTGAGCAAAGGCCTCCCCCCTCTTTTTCCATGACAGTCGGTTGCACGCGACTGTGGACCAGTCTGGTTGAAAACAATCCAAATCGTCCCGCCACCGATGACTTGGGCGTCGTCGCCTCGAAGTGGGTAGTTACTATTGAGTATGTAAAATTTTAAACAGAAGTTTTGATAGCTGCTGAAAAAGTTTGATGAAGCGCGATTGCTACGCTAGAGGACCAGGGTTCGATTCCTATTCCTATGCCTATGAGAGAAAGGCGTGAGTTTCTTTATTCTAGCATTTTTCTTCAAAATTAGAAATAACATTTTCGAAATAAGAAACGAGAAATGGCTACCTAAGCCTGGAATAGCAGTACCGATTCTAAATCTTATAACCGAATATCAGAGATTGAGAAGAATATTCTAAAACTACTACGATATCCAATAACCCGAAGCAGATTTAGGATCGGATAAGACACGCAATATGTATTCTATAACAAAACGAAATAAGAAGGACCGTACGAGGAACAAAACCGTAATTCCATATTCGATTATCAATCGATATAATTCCCGTCAACTATCTCGATTTCTATTACTATTGTACGGAAACTCGTTACAAACCGATATACCACGATTTCAATCCGCCGATACGTGCAACGAATGCAACGGTAACGTTATACAGACATTTCTCTATTATACGCTGTCCAATTTCATTTGAACTCCCCTGCCTCTTCTAGTTCCATAACTAAAGAAATAGACAGGGTAATTTCTGCCAGAACCAGAGGTCTCACGTCTCTGGTTGCGAGGAGGTTACCTCAACCCGTGTTAGGATAATAATGGCTGGTATTCAAGTGAAGTTCCTTTCGCGAAGTTCAACGTAATATCAACTAGTTGTGAAGACTTAACTCATTAGAATAGAGACTGCGTCATAAAGTTTGTGGGTGAGTAAATATGCTGAATCTGGCACAGTTTCGGATTTAAATTGAGGATGGCGTTGTTCTTACTTTATATTATAAAAATTTAAAATTTTATGTACGAGTTTTATGTTAACTTGTAGTTTGTACTTACAAACTACAAGATTAATTTCTCCCTACAATTTTTTTTCAAAATGAAGTTCTTTTTTGTTACAAATAAGGTCTTCTTGAAAATACTTTAGGTGATCTGAGTGATTGAGTGATGAATCGATACTAATATTATAAAGAGGAAAGATTTGATTGATTGTTTGTTTGTTAGTTTTGAATAGGCTCCGAAACTACTGGACCGATTTGAAAAATTATTTCAGTGTTGGATAGCCCATTTATCGGGGAAGGCCATCACGCTACGACTGATCGGAGCGGAGTAGCAATGAAAAATGTTGCAAAAACGGGGGAAAAAAGTTATTAAGACTGCGCGGGCAACCCGCTGGCAAGCTAGAAAATATGATTTCAAATGAGCGATTTAAAAAAATATATTTTATTTGTTAGCATCCACTGAAGTGTCCTATGAAGGACATCCTGATATGAGGATGTCCTGAAGGATGTCTGCCTAGTGTATATGTATTAGGTATTTTCTTATTTATATATATACCTCCAACAAGGAGTCCTAAGCACGAATGCTAAGTTAGATATCTTGGGGTCGACACCCAGGTCAAACAGTATCAACAGTATCTGTTATTAGAGACCTCAACATACCGGTGAACTAGGAGTTTTAGTCCACCTCTGCTTAAATTCGGCGAATACAGGCGGTATTTTCCATCAACAACGCATATCATATCACCCTAAGAGAAAAAATCTACTGCAAGAGTCTTCCATTCCAAGTTTGCTTCATACAAAACTTCTTAAAGTAGTCTATTCCTCACGTCTACCATTATGGCGAACTTTGGTAAGTGGCATTTGATTTAGAACCAGTCACAGTTACAGGATATTCCCCGAAAACTTTGGCTGGAAATGTTCCCTTTCGCTTTATGCAAGATATCTTGCAGGATAAATTGGGAGCCATAGTTAACGCTACCTAATATCCGGCTAAGGATAGGGTAGTACTATTTCAGATAGATGATAAGAAGTAATTTAAGCACCATAGCAGGTAGAATTGGTATTTGATTTTCCCCTGGACACAGTAGGAAAACTTACGATTTTATCAAAGTTATGTATCTGAAAATCTCGCTTATCTTATTTGAAGCAAAGTGATGTAATTGGATCTAGGTATGAGGATTCGAAATGGAAAACGACTACTCCGTACTCCATACTAACTCTTTCTTTAATAGCAATAAGGTAATTGACCAGTAATAAGTTAATTTTAAGCGAAAGAACAAAGCTCTTATAGGAATAAACGATTTGGCTACTTCTCTTTTTAAAATGTTATAGCAGTTTATAAATGGAGACCTATTCAAATTAATCTATTGTTAAAACTATGACGTTCGAGAAAGCAACTATAATTATTCAAAACGCCTCAAATAAAGACCCATTTTCACCTGGCAAGTTCGCTTTCTGGAGAATTTCATTCAAACTTCAAGAGCGTCTTGTTACCAAGAAACGCTTGCAGTAACCCCGGTAAATAGAAAGGGGAGTGTTTCTTATAAAAGTCATGAAAAGAGTTCTGGTAAGTCCAAAATAAAAACTCATTATTTTAAACGTCTATAGTATGAATGAATAAAAAAAAAATACCAAGGAGGTTGTCGACAATGGAGTGCTTTATGTCATGACCTTTTTAGTTTGCATGCATCAGTTTCCATTTTTAACAAGGTTGTTACCATCGGGGTCGGTCTTGTCTTGTTATCAAGTTTTGGCTCGAGTCACAAGTGGTGCATGCAAGGAGTATTTTGAAGAATACGGGCGCTTTGCTTAGAAATAGTTTTGTAAAAAATCGTCAGAAGTCCAAGCCTGACAACCAGTCTACCCTTCGAATATCGATAGGAATTAGGTTGCGGCTCTGATGTCAGTCGTTGCGTGTAAATGAATAATATTCAAACGTATTTGGATATACTAGCGAGCCAAACCTAACATACGTGAAAAAAGGCTAGGATAATGACGAAGATAACTATAGATATTAACCAGCAGTAACGTTTATAATAACAACATTTCTCTGACAAATACTGCAAATTCACAAGTTGGATTCTAAAATATTATATCCTGTACGTAACTGTACTGTGGCTTGGTGTTTAAGCTTCGTCAAACAGAACGCGTATTTAGTGCGCTAAATACGCTAGAGCGTACCAGACAAGCGTCGCGTATTTTGTGTTTGAACGACTTGGACGCTCAACCCTAATTTTGTATACATACATTTTATAATTATTCTTTATACGAAGAACAGTGTATACTGACATTAATTAGAATACACTGTGCCTCATGTCATTAAAACAAGGGTGTTTTCGGACCTGTTCAATCAACTATTCTAACTACCACATTCATACAAGTACCCCCGGCGTCAGATAAAATTCTGTACAAAAATACAACGCAACGTCAAGACGCTGCGCTAGAACGCTGCGTATTCTAGCGCGCTCGGTCTGTTTGACAGGCTAAAGCATGTTTAGTAAAACACTAGCTTCCCGCCAGCGGCTTCGCCCGCGTGGTCTTATAATTTTTTCCCCGTTTTTGCTACATTTTTCATTACTACTCCGCTCCTATTAGTCGTAGCGTGATGATATATAGCCTATGTTACTCGGGGATAATGTAGCTTTCCAAAGGTGAAAGAATTTTTGAAATCGGTCCAGTAGTTTCAGAGCCTATTCATTACAAACAAACAAATCTTTCCTCTTTATAATATTAGTATAGACAACGCGGCGCTATAGCGCTGCGCTAGTCTGGTACGCTTTAGCGCACTGACGCGCGTAAATGCGCATTCTGTTTGACGAGGCCTTTTATCGTACATGCACTAATAGACAACGTACCTGTGTAGCACACGGTGCTTGATAGGTAGCTTGTCCATCTTTGTACAGATGACGTGACTATATGATGTAAGAACTTAAGATACGGTCGGAATTCATAATTAACAGAATATAAATCTGGATTGTTTTACCTACTGAAGATAATTCCCCGGAAGGGTAGAGGTGAAATACACGAAGTCTGGTATAGGTAGCATGTAATAGGGGAGAGCTTATTGTCGAATAATGGCAATAATAAATATCACCGACGACACTGCTTGACATGGAAATCGAACCCGATATGGATGGCATATCAGTCGTGCTTAGGGCCACAGACTATTGTCGACGGCGACATATGTGGTCTATTGGTTCGAGTACCGGACTGCTGATCACGAAGTCGTGGGTTCGATTCCTATAGGATATAAATATTTATGTGATGTATATAAATGTTTGAGTTTGTCTGGGAGTTTCTTATGTATTAGAAGTATGTATTTACAAGAAAGGTATATACATCCATTGTCTAGTACTCAGTACAAACTACATGCTTAGTTTGGGACTAGATGATGATGTGTAAAATATCCCAGAATATTTATTTATTGTAGCAGTTTTGACTACACAATCAACCATTTGTATCCTAGGCATCTATTTCTGTACATTTACTCGTAATTCTAGTATATAAATGTATAAAGCTCTTGTTCGTGCAAGCCTAGCTCTAAACTCTAGCTCGCACCCTGTGCACGGTACATTACATGCGACTATAGAATCGAGGCCCCATTGCTAGAGTTTCACGTAAAGCAACATGCATTTCAGCGAAGCACTGTGTTAAATACAGGATACAATACAACCCGGCTTGCAACGCAACGTTGCCAACATTTAGCTATTAAATCCCCGGCTACTACTAGTCCGAGGTATTGAAAATCGAGGTGCATGGAATTATTTAATATCTATACTAATATTACAAAGAGAAAATATTTGTATTTTTGTAATGATTAGACTGACTCAATAAACAAAAAACAAACCGCCAACAAACAGAAAATCAACGAACGTCATATTTGAATTAAATGAGTAGTTTGGCACCAATATGTTATTTTTTGTTTTTTAGTTCCTATGTGTTTTTGGAGGCGCTTTGTTTTTTGTTTAAAAATAATTTATTTTAAAGTTTTAGTGGAATATATATTATATTATATGGGGGGGGGGGGGGGGGGGGACAACTAAACTCACTGACCGGCACAAACAGCGAGATTTCGGGGTAAACCATAATATCATCTATGTATACATTTTTTTAAATTTTCGTCGATATTTTTACAACCGCTCACCGGATTTCGGGTTTATGGGACTAATCTTTCGAATAAAAAAGTCGAAACTTCTGAGGTAACAAACATTAAAAAAAAATACAATCGAATTGAGAACCTCCTCCTTTTTTTGAAGTCGGTTGAAAACGACTTGGACCGATTAAAAAAAAATCTTTCTCCATCAGAAAGTTACATCTTTCTTGAGTAACATAGGCAATAATTTAAAAAACCACGCGGACGAAACCACTGGCGGAAAGTTATAAGGTATATAGAATCAATCCGTGTTTCATAAAATAACATATCATTGTCTGTATTAAGGCGTTCGGCAGTATTGTGCGTTTAGGTCCCATGTAATCCCGCCATGGTCGTGGTGAATGTTCCAAATACCGTGGTCAAGACATAGGGCAAGTGATGGCAAGTAAGGTTTTTAGTCGAGATGAGTCCGACATACCCTGCCGCCTCCCCATGGGATGCGGATCTATGAGGATTTTCCACACCACAAAAAAGGTCTCATGTAATAGGGTGCTTCGAGCCGCTTACTGGGATAGGCACGATGGTATGAATCTATATCTATAGTATATATTATGCTGGAGAGTTTGTTTGGTTGGCTGGACGCAAATCTCAGGAATTACTGGTCCGATTTTAATAATTCTTTCAGTGTTAGATAGCCTGTTTAACGAGAAAGGCTATAAGGCTATAATACTCGTAATAATAGTGCACTCTGCTCCTGCAGAGTATCAATAAAAAATCAACTTCAACGGGAACGAAGTCGCGGGCAAAAGTTGGTTTGAATATAAGCAGAGATCTCGATATCTGCAGCAAATGTTAGCGTTTACATAGGACAAGTCCTATATTTACACATAAATATCGTTTAGGTAGGGGTATGTTTTCCTATGAAGCATTTAATTATGTTTTTAATTTGCTTCTACAGAATTCTAGAGAAAATGCTCCACCTACTCTTTATATTACCTAAGCTCCTATGTTCATACTTCGTAAAATTAAAAAGTAATTAACCGTTTTTCTATACTCAGCAATATTGGGTATTCATTATGCTCGTTTAGGCAAACCCACGTTAGTTTATATTAAAAATTCTAGCTTCACGAGCAAAATTACTGAGAAAATAATTTGGTAATTCAACCTTGAAATTACCTATAACCCAATTATTAGGCGACTTAGATTAAGACCTTATTACTACAAATACTGGGATTATTAGTACTAGTAGGTTAAAAAAATGTATCCATCTAAAATGCTATTTTGTAATAAAACAACGTATAGTCGACCATACAATTGCTTTACCACCCTAAGAGTGAATGTCGTTTGCACATTACAAAACAACAAGGTCTATTTTTGCTAACAAGACCAAGTGACAGATTGATATTGAGCCATAGTAAATAAAAATTTTACGGAAGTTTTTTTGCCAAAGTGGTAAAGAAATTTTATGGTCGACTATACATAAAACATAGTTTTAACACGATAAAATCCGTAGAAATACGTTTTATTGAATACAATACCTATGTACTAATGAATTATTTATTAACAAAATAATAAATAAAAATAAAAACCAAAATTTCCGCACCTAGGCGTCAAAGTACTCCCCTCATCGCTGTCATCTGGTAACGTGCCCAGAAGACTGGCAGCATTGCCACGTTGTATGGCAATGCTGATTCTTTGGCCCAAAAATAATCCAGCCCTCTGGTCACGAGTAGCGACGATAAGTCTTTTTGCAAGGTCTTTAAATAGGAGGCGAGCACTCGGACCCCACGGGCCGAGCGTTTTGAGCCCAAACGGCTCAAAACTATAGTTCCCATTAAGTATCTCCACTATATTTGCGCCGCTTGAGGGTCTCCGCCGCCGCGGCCGTTTTATTTAAATGTATAATAGCCACGAAGAGTCAGAAATCAGTATCCTATAATTACTTAAAATTTTTACTTTTGATATTCACTAGACGTTACCGACCTATTCCACCTCTTCATTATTTCGTACCATAAACCGTACGGGGTTTCCAATGTGGCGGCATAATCCGGTGCATCGTCCGCACCGGCCCGGTCATTCCTTCCGGTACATTGTCTTATCCGGCCCACTAGGCTGGCCATCAATCATACCCGGGCCCGGGAATGCGACGGCCACACGTTCGGTATTTTCGAGTGGCGAAAAATATACCATTTTCATCCACTCAATTTTGCACTCTATCACACTCGTGTTACAGTTTAATATCGCGTGGTGATTGTATTGGTATTATTCTGCTAAAGTGACTCAATGCTGCCGGTAAATTTGTAATTTATGTCCCTTATATACTATATGGACTGAGGGATATTATTGATAATTCGGTGTATTGGAATCTGTGTCGCAATAATGTTTGGAAGACATATGGCGGAAGAGAGTAATATATTGGTAGCCTGTGGCTATTATAGCCTACGGACGGAGCGTACTATCCTTCATTGGACACAAATACGGGGATTGGTATTTAGTTGACATTGCGTGAAGGTGGGTATGACGTCACTGGCAATTACTTTGGCTAAGCCAAAGGGTCGTGCAGCCAGTCATGCGGACACTCACCCTGACAGTCAACGGATCTGTGCGTTTTGATGATTGCCACGTATCTATACAAACTATGTAGTGGCAATCATCAAAACGCACAGATCCGTCCTATTTATACAAACTATGTATCAACCGATCTGCAAGGTTAAGCTACGCTTGCCGCGGTTAGTCTGTGGTTGGGTGACCATTCTCACATCGAGACCCCTCCGTGCCTCGATGGCACGTAAAGCAGTCGGTCCCGGTTGTCATACGATCATCTATGACAATCGTTAGTGGTAGTCAGAAGCCCAAAAGCCTGACAACCAGTCTATCCTTCGAATATCGGTATTACCCAGAAATTGGGTTGCGGAGGTCTGATGGCAGTCGCTTCGTGTAAAATACAGATATTTAGCCGCATCTGGTTAGACTAGAACCCGACCCCAATATGGCCTTTTCCCGGCCATATTGGGGTCGGGTTCTTAGGCTTTTAGGCTAGGAGGAAGAGTATAGTTGCCGTCAAATAACTTGAACTAAAATGGCGGG
This sequence comes from Acronicta psi, assembly GCA_946251955.1. Taxonomy (NCBI): domain Eukaryota; kingdom Metazoa; phylum Arthropoda; class Insecta; order Lepidoptera; family Noctuidae; genus Acronicta; species Acronicta psi. The sequence continues at coordinate 12,440,398 of OX276475.1, read as the reverse complement.
TCAGTAGTCGATTTTTAGTACATTAGGCACGCAAATACACGGTGCAGACTTTCCCCCTCTCCGTTAAGTTATGGTTCAATTTACGTGCTGCTAATTATATCCAGTTTAATGCTGGAACAGTGCCTAAAATAATTATGAAGCGTTTACATTTCCAATTACTTCCTATACCTATTACCTCAATACGCAACACAAATGTTGCTGATCCCTTTGTCTGCGCTTAGTATAAATATTAATCTAATATAACATGACATGGACGTTTAGGTCTCATGTAATAGGGGGCGAGCCTATTGCCATTAACCGGGCACCAATCAATGAGGTCCTACTGAGAATTAACAAACAAAAACAATAACAATTTGCTCAAGACCAACGTGGCAGTTTTTCATTCAAACTAAACCAAACATAATTTACATCACCTGTCAAAATACTATTCGCACGTTATTTTATTTACACAATTTCCCTTTTGAAAGAGTATTAGGTCTCACACATCATCAATCATACCTTTTTTGGGTATTGTCGCGATATTAGAGTGCGCCATCAATAATAAATGTTTGTGTAGTGTTTTTGTGGCCATATTCATTTCAAATAGTGTGTGGAATATGGTAAGGTAAAATATAGAAAGTTGAACAGACTTAGACAAACAGTTTAACAAACGTAACATTTTTTTTGTCTAATGAAGCTAATAAATAATAGATGGTTATAAACTGAAGAAAAAGTCGACTTAAACCTTTTTAGTTTGGGTACAGATCTGTTAAGGTTTTTAATAAAAGTGATTCGCAATTTTAATTATAACAATCCTATAATTCTAGTTTATACCGCCGCGTTAAACTTTGTATAACAGAAAAACTTTCAGTAGGTACCTAATAGTAGGTATTGTAAGACAAAAATTGAACAACTTTCTCTTTTTTCTCGTTTCCACAAAAACCTCGTACACGCGTACCAACAAACAAAAACCGAATCATTTGCCACAGAAGCGTTAATCGAACGTCCGGGTCCCATCCTTATCAACCCAATTTGGTCTCGGAGACCACTTCATACCCGTATGTTGCCCATAAGAAATCATCACAATAGATAAAGATATAAAAACGAAGCCGCGACGATCCGGTCACAATCAAGGAAATTGAAAGGTCGACCCGGGCAGCCCCGGGTCCGTTCCGCTACATTGTCTTATCGGGCAATGCATCATTTTGCCCGCTTTACCCGTATTGGGCACGGATAACCAATACGTACCGTTCGTGCGGTTATTTTAATAAATCCAAGATTTGATGTCGCAAGGGGCGGTAGGTAACTCTATATGGGTCGAAGGGGTGGGAATTATTCCACATCCTTTATATACAACATCTCGACGTCTGAAGATGGAAATGAGAGGGGTTTTTTGTCGAAGACGAAAACGGAACTTTTGAGGTGGCGTTCAAAGCGTTGAGGACTCGTTTCAATGCCGTCAAGTGGCGTCGGAAGGAGTTTTATTTTTTAAGAATTGTTGATGTGTGTTAGTGTTTGTGCAAGTAGTTGGTTTTGTCTGTGAAATTAAAAAATACTGCAATAGATACTACGAAGGTTTTGTTGTGTAATTCTGACAATGATTGGAATATCTAATAACCCGTCCCCTGAACTCGGGTAACAAAGGTGTTTTTTTTTTCTAAAAACTCTCAATCTTAGACACGCAAGTGTTTTATGGTACGGCGTTTGTAAATATTGTTGATTCTTTTATTATTATCTAAACGGCAATTATATTTAAGAATATTTAGGTGTATATCGAAATTAATCACTTAACAAGAAATATGTTTTAAATTTATTAAAATAAATTAGTAATGACTTACAAAATCCAAATTCTGAAACTTGACCTACCCTTATCAATAAAAATACCTGCAATACAAAAAGCTTTGATTTCTTCATTTTAAAGCTAAATATACGTAGGTATATAACTAAAATATTGGTCGATGAGACCTATATAATATGTTATATCAAAAACATGATTAAGTTAGGGCCCTTAATAAACATATCAAGAATCGGACGGGCACACGAGACCCTGGTAAGGTCAGGGCCCCACCCCAGAGATATTATCGTGGAAGACTGTCGAGAGAAGGTCGGTATAATAAGGTTTCGAATACACTGACTTGTAACAAAACGGACTTAAATGAGGTCGCTGTAATGTTTTTTTGGAGGTTTATACCTACCTATCTGTTGCCTTATTGCAAAAGTGTCTAACACTTATAGGATACTAGCCTTTACCTGCGACTTCGTACCCGTCGAAGTTTTTTTTTTTTCCCCCGTCTTTGCAACGTTTTTAATTGATACTCGCTCGCTCGTATTGGTTGTAGCGTGATGATATATAGCCTATACACTTCCCCGATAAATGGGCTATCCAACACTGAAAGAATTTTTCATTTTAGTTTAGTAGTTTCGGAGCCTATTCAATACAAACAAACAATCAAATCTTTCCTCTTTATAATATTAGTATAGATATAGATAAGGGATCTCCTAGTAAGTTCCTGTTAAATTACATGGCAGATAATTTCATACAAATTTTGTTTTATTTTCGAATTTATCCGATAGTTAATGGCTATCCAGAGATAGTGAAACAGGCTCTAACTTTTATCACCGGTTACGCTTGCATGCCAAACGACTTTTTGAATATAAATGTACCTATGCGTAAAAAGGTAACAAACAAACAAAACTGAAATAGTTACTCTTGCCATCCGAAATATTTTAGAAAACTACATTCTGGGAAGCATTTAAAAAAACCGTGTTTGTTGGCCACAAAGGAATTTAATGACAAGATGACAGCTAATAGTAAAATAAATGTATGGAAGAAAATGAAATACTGAACCGACCTAATGTAAATTGGAATCAGGGTAGAAGGATGATGTTGTTTATAATGGTGAATATCATGTTTCTTGTACTTGACAATATACGTACAACACACGTTCCATATCTATATACATAAAGTAAGAAAGTGACTGGTTGGCTAACTGATCGATCAATCGATCAACACACAGCTTTTACTTGCTTTATTTTTCCTGAAAGCAGTATAAATTTAATCGGACATAAATAACACAAGTGCGTTCATATCCTTCATTCCCATTACGTCTTAATGAGCTGTCCATTTCGTGCCATAATAATTCCCAGTTTTCGGGCGAATGAGCGCGCGCCCTAACCGGGGGTGTATTATGAAATATGATGGGGTCCATCGCCCGATACTCGGATTAAGGGCCCCGTGCTAATCTCCTGCTGACTCCAACGAAATTGCTCATATCGTCGGACAATGGAGCCGGTAATTCGCACGCACCTGTTTTCGGAGACTAAATTAAAAAAGTTTTAAGCCATCAATCCAGATTTGTGATTAGGAAGTTTTTTTCGAACGTAATTGCGTGGAGTTGGTGTAAACTTGCAATTTTATTTGGTTGGTAACTTAATGCCGTTTTTTGTTGCGGTGTACAGGAATCCATTTTCATTATTTTTGATCACCTAGATTTTGAGGGGAAAGTTAATGGATTTTGTAGAGAATTTTCTCTTTGAAAGCAAATGAAATTGGTGCGTACTATTTCTCAACTACAAAACTATTTTATAGTCATCATCATTACAATGGATGTACTGCCCCACAGCTGGACACGGATCTCCTCTCTGAATGAGATCAAGCTTTATTCCAAGACGATGGCCTTAGTGTATTTTTTTACATTTCCTCTTAATTTTATGTAAATCTCTTTTGTTGACTGTTACTAATCTCCCAGTCAATACCAACAGCAGAAGGAATTTCGGAGGATAGGAAGAAAATATTGAAAAGTTAGGAAATAAGGTTAACATATTCAATGCTTCAATCTCTTGCTAATTGGTGTGTTAGGCATGATTGAAGGACGATAGGTGAAGTTTTTTCAAGCCTTGTAGACTTTGCCGTACCTTTGCTTGGCTTGACACACAACCGTATATGTCTAATTACAATTTATTTACACAACTGTTACCTCATCTAGTTCTCGAGGCACTACATATTAAAGGAGATACCAATCTTTTGTTCACCATACTACCCTAGTATTGATCAGCAAAGTTCACAGCAACTTTCACTTTAAAAAAAATCTTCAAAGCGTTGACTGCAAAGAGACCAAAAGACAAAAAAAAAACGTCTTCCCGCCCCCTCAAAATGAAACGCAAGGCATTCAATACAATCCTAGCGACTTTTTTGTCGTCAACAATATTATCGTTCAGTTCAAAGACATCTGAATTCTCTGACGTACGGGAGAGCCGTAAGCCGTAAAATTTAACACCATCCCCATTCCGATCGCTTTGACACTTTTCAAGTATTACAATTATCGCCGGCTCGACGATCCCGTCCCGATAAATTAATTTAAGAAATTGGATATCACAGATAATTGGTTCTGGTATTATACGCCTATGTACAACGGTCCCTTTACATCGGATTTCTGGGGAAGAAAATTGGATATTGTATATTTCCTCCGCTTCGCTTATTTTTCTCCTGATTAAATTTCTGTTCTTACAATGTTGCTTTCACTTCCACTGAATTAAGCCTTTTGTTTCCTGTTACAGTAGTAATCTGCAGTACTGGTTCGTTTCTTAGATGATTGGTATTGCTATGATATTTTTGCCCACGGTGTATGCGTTTAGGGTGCGAGGTTTCTTGTTTGTTTGTGCTCAAACGATTTACCGATTTATAATTAATCTCTAATCTTTTTTCTCTTTCTTAATTAGATACCTACTATATCTACTAAAAACCAACCCAAGACCGCAAAAGCTTCGTTCACACCGCAATCTCTCAATCTAATCGCATTTCAAGGAAGCAATCGTTACTATTCGCCTAACACGGAGTCATTCGATTCCGGGATCGACTAACGGCAAATTGCTTAATCGCCACCACTATGACCGTGCTGTGTGGGACACGTGAGGTGTGTACTAATCGCCTTATTGGGTTACACTACACCTATGCGATTACTTATGTAATTACTAGGACCTTGGGACCGCGAAGTGGTCTTTGTGGGTGGCAAACGATGCAGCTGTGAGATTCGTGTGTTTGGGGCGTAGATAGTTTGAGTTTAAGTGTTGAACGTGATGTGATTTCGTATTCGAATTTTGGTGTAATGTGTTAAAAGGTTTTGGATTAGGAAGTGATGTTTAAAAGATGGTGAAATTATCGTTATTGGTGGTATCTAGCACCTTTGCACTGGACATGACTATCGTCAGGTGATCTAGTGACGCAGTTTTAATGCAGCAATGGCGTTGGAGTGACAACTTGCGGAAGGCAGCTGGCAGCGACTGGATGAGGAAAGGGATCTGTGGCGTTCACTAGGAGAAGCCTATGTCCAGCAGTGGACGAACACAGGCTGATGATGATGATGAATGCCGTTGGCTATATTTATAAAATATATAATATCTTTTATTTTGAACGCAAAGAACATTTTGAACGCAGAAGCGGTGCTGTTCTCTGACCGGTCGTTAGAAACAATTCAGTCGCTTAGTCGCCTCCGTGTTCCGTGTCGATGGTTACAAATGCACCACTTGAACGCGCCAGGGGTACCATTTGTTTCAATAATGGTTTTGTTGGGGTTAATAATATCCTTAGCTCCGTTGGCTGCTTTTGTACTAGGGAGAAAAGGTAGCGAGCAGTAAGAGGGTTACATGTGTTTGTATTTAGAACGTTTAAAGGTAATTTTGAGTCAAAAATATCAGCATGATTAGATAAATGAGGCACTTGATACAGCTACCAAATGTCTTTTTTATTTTCCAATAAATTTAAATACCTAAGTACCTTAAGTGTCTGTTTTCTTCCATAAAACCTTGCATGCACCTTTAGATAAAACACATGTGATAAATTTAGTTTTCTTTGAAAAATCACGCATAGCGATGCCTAATAATCAATTCTTAGGTTAAATTTTTGGTCAGAAAAGAACAAGATTACAGATTCCAATTCTGGTTTGAATTCTGGGGTTGCGTCTAAAAACCAGTGTCAGGCAGTAAATAGTCCCTATGTCTACTGACATTAGCTGTGGCACTTTTGGCACAATTACTAGTTACCTGGGTATTCATATTGTTTGTTTTAAGTATAAGTAGTGTTAGGCTTTTTGTGCCAATAAATACATTATCTTTCTTGTTGGTATTTAGTCGATATTATAAAAATTAATCGATTATTTTCTTTTTACTAATAGCAACACTGTCACTAAGTTACTATAAAAGTCCGTGTCATTCTTTTATTCGTTCATTCCAATTCAGATTGTGTTAGGAGGCAGACACTATATCCTTCCTCGTATCTAAAGTTAAATACACGATTTAACGTTATAGTATAATCTCTGTATTTTATTTGCCGTTCATAACCTTATTTCCTATAGGTTATGGGCCCAGTATTGCTTTTGTAAGTGGTATTGTGTTCTTGTGTTGATAAAGTGTTTAAAGCTGGAGCCAAGTTGGAAGAAACTGACAAGCATTCGTCAAGACAAGGCTATTGGATCACGAAGTCAAATTGAAAAATGAGGGTAGTGACACGGCACACAAGATTCTGCACATCGAAAGGAAGGCTCAAATCACTAGTGGAAGATATGAGAACACTGAGCCTAATAACAATCGGCAGAGCTTCAAGGCTAAGAAGAAAATCAAATAACTTTCCTGTTAGACTCTGGAGCATCAGACCACATCATTAACAGGGAAGATCTTTTCTGTACCTACATTAATTTAACTAGCCCATTAAAAATTTCAGTTGCTAAACACGGCGAATTCATTACAGATTCGAAGAAAGGAACGTTGCGGGTAATCAGAAATATCGGCATCCGGGGTACGCTGGACGACGTGCTGTTCTGCCCCGAGGTACTGGTACCATACAATCTGCTGTCGGTGACGGCGATGCAGCGTGCCGGGCTGACAATCACCTTTGATCAACACTGAACAAATATCAGTAAGGACGGTAAAATACTGATGCAAGGTAAAAATATTCATAACTTAATTTCATTGAACTTTCAAGTGGAAGTTCATCGGTCTATTTCCCAAATATGTAATAATGATAATTATACTTTGTGGCATCAACGGTTGGGCCATATGAGCAAACAAAAGTTTTTAGAATTGAAAAATAATTGTATGATAAATGACGTAAGTTTGATTAAAGTAGTTATGCCTGATAATAAACTGTGTGAAGCTTGCATTAACGGGAAACAATCCCGATTACCATTTAATATTTCCAAAGATAGAAGTTACATTAATCGACCGTTATTTGTAGTGCATACTGATGTGTGTGGGTCAGTCACTCCTTCTACAATTGATAACAAGAATTATTTTGTGTTGTTTATCGATCAATTCTCTCATGACTGTGTTGCATACTTGATAACTTATAAGTCGGATGTGTTTACGGTTTTTAAAGATTTTGTGGCAAAGAGTGAAGCTAAATTCAATTTAAAATTGGTAAATTTATATTGTGATAACGGTAGAGAATATCTGTCTAGTGAGATGATCATTTTACTATTCCTAGAACTCCACAACAAAATGGGGTTTCAGAGCGTATGATTAGGACAATAACTGAAAAAGCTCGCGCCATGATAAACGGTTCTAAATTGCCTAAATATTTCTGGGGTGAGGCAGTTTTAACTGCAGTATATTTAATAAATATTGCACCTACCCGCGCTTTGAAACAAATTCAAACTCCGTTTGAATTGTGGCACTATAAAAAAAAAAACCTGAAATAAAATATTTAAAGGTTTTTGTTTCTACTGTTTATGTGCATTATAAAATCACTAAAACTAAATTTGATGAAAAATCATGGAAATACCCAATGGCTATATGGTATGGAACGTAAAATGCGAAAAATATGAAACTGTCAGGGATGTCATTGTAGATGAGGTTTATTTTTTTTGGAGTCGAGGCCTCCTTTGCATTTTGAAGGAAATGAAATAGAAAATTTCCATTACAAATGTGATGATACTAATGTGGTGTCGAAGTCACAGTCAATAAAACCTCAGTGTAGTGACAACCCTAAATCTGATATCTCGAAAACTGATAAAACTAAATCCAATAGTTCGAAATTGGAGGGTTTAAAATCGGTTGAGTCAAAATCAGATAATTGAATATTGCATGATTCTCAATCAGATAGTACAAAATCTGATGAATCTGACAGTTGTAGTAAAATTCGAAAGCTAAATAATTCGAATACAACCCTAAATCTGATATCTCGAAAACTGATGAAACTAAATCCAATAGTTCGAAATTGGAGGGTTTAAAATCGGTTGAGTCAAAATCAGATAATTTAATATTGCATGATTCTCAATCAGATAGTACAAAATCTGATGAATCTGTCAGTTGTAGTAAAATTCGAATGCTAAATAATTCGAATAACTTACTAAAACCAAATAATAATGAAGAAAAGGCCTGTAAAACTAGTACGCCTGATGAGAGAGTGCTAGGCTTAAAGGCCGTCCCCCTAAGTCTTATAAATTTGATGATATTTTATTGTGTGCTGAATCAATCAAATTAAATCAAGGCTTTGTACGGACTGAACAAGCTGCGAGATGTTGGTTTGAATTATTTGATCAGTGTCTCATCGGTTGATAGGTGTATTAATATTTTAGATAAAGGTGATATAAGTAAAAATATTTACGATTTGCTTTATGTTGATGACCTGGTTTTGATGTATTCTGACCGGAAATCAATCGACAACCTTAAAATGGTAGATTTAAATGAAATAAAATTATTTTTGGGCATTAAAATAACTAGGTATAATGATTCGATTACTTTGGATCAAAGTGCGTACATAAAAACTATTCTAGAAAAATTTGGTATGACTGAGTGTAAACCTATTAGTAGACCTTTTGAAAATAAGCCTAACTACGAAAATCTAAACTTAGACAGTGAATATAATGCACTTTGTCGCAATCTTATTGGGTGTTCGATGTATGTTATGATGTGTACACGTCCTGATTTAAGTCTAAGTGTTAATATTTTGAGCAGGTACACAAACAAAAATAATAAAGAGATGTGGCAATGTCTCAAAAGTTGGGGTGGTAATGATGTCAATGATAAAAAAAAGGTACCACTGGTTACTTATTTAAATTATTCGATAGCTGTACAATAACATGGAATACAAAGAGGCAAATGTCTGTGGCGGCTTCTTCGACTGAGGCCGAGTACATGGCATTGTTTGAAGCTGTAAGAGAAGCATTATGGCTAAAGTCTCTGGCAATTAGTGTAAAAATTAATATTGTCAATCCAATTGCTATTTTCGAAGACAATAATGGTTGTATTAGTATAGCAAATAACCGTCACAAACGGTCTAAACACATTGACATCAAGTACCATTTTTCTAGAGAACAAGTTGAAAACAATATAATCAAATTGTTTTATATATCCACAGATAAACAAATAGCAGATGTACTCACTAAGCCGCTACCAGCTGTTGCATTTAAACAGTTTATAGATGAAATGGGTTTATATTTACAGTGATTTGTTTTGATATTTTTTTTTATTTAAGTCAAATGGTTTGATTAGGTTTTCCTGGGTTTCCCTAATCCTAGCAACAAATGTTGAACCATAATAATTGTAATTTTTCCCAGCTATTACTTGGAAGGTTTATAGCGTTCTGGTTAATTTAGATAAACTATAATTGTAAATAGTTAACACGGATTAATTTTTGAGGGGGCGTGTTGGTATTTAGTCGATATTACAAAAATTAATCGATTATTTTCTTTTTACTAATAGCAACACTGTCACTAAGTTACTATAAAAGTCCGTGTCATTCTTTTATTCGTTCATTCCAATTCAGATTGTGTTAGGAGGCAGACACTATATCCTTCCTCGTATCTAAAGTTAAATACACGATTTAACGTTATAGTATAATCTCTGTATTTTATTTGCCGTTCATAACCTTATTTCCTATATTTCTTTCTTTCAAATTAATCTTCCTTAAAAAGTCTTATATCCCACCAAATATAACATACCTCACCTTAAATAAATCTACGCCACAAACATAGAATGAGATGTTTGTGGCGAATACCCTATCCGAAATCTTTAAATACCCACTAGCAAAGCCGAAATTAATAAAACCGGGAGCACACGATAAACTAAACAACAAAACTCAAACTATGTTTATACGGAACCCTGAAAGGCAACTCCCACACTAATGGAGCCGGTCAATTACTTAAGACGGGGGAAACCGGATCATAAATCCGGGCTATCGATCAAAGTTCGGCCGTATCCGGCCCGGTCAAACATGTCCGGTGGGTATTGTGAGTATAAGGCGGGTAAGCCAGGTAATATACAGAAGGTTTATACATTATAGTGCATGAGAGTTTACACTGAGTTTAATCGTCTGATCAACCGATCTGCAAGGTTAAGCTACACTTGCCGAGGTCAGCTTGTGGATGGGTGACCATTCTTAACACATCGAGACCCCTCCGTACCTCGGAAAGCACGTAAAGCCGTCGGTCCCGGTTGTCGTACGAACACCTATGACAATCGTTAGTGTAAGTCAGAAGCCCAAAAAGCCTGACAACCAGTCTATCCTTCGAATATCGGTATTGCCCACAAATTGGGTTGCGGAGGTCTGATGGCAGTCGCTTCGTGTAAAGTACTGATATTCAGCCGCATCTGGTTAGACTGGAAGCCGACCCTAACATGGTTGGGAAAAGGCTAGGAGGATGGTGACCATCATATAACAATCACTATTAACTTAACTGACAGACTAGCTGATGATAGCCTGTAGATGGTAAGCGCCGCCGAGGCCGGCCTAGAAAAAGGTGGTGGGACGATCTAGACGCATACCGTGAGGATTGGTTTGAGGCGGCACGAGATAAGAGTGCATGGAAAGACCTGGGGGAGGCCTTTGTCCAGCAGTGGGACAGCAATGGCTAATAAAAAAAATATATATTGATATTATTTTAATCCCGACGTTTCGGACCCTGTACAGCGTCCATGGTCACGGGACGATAAAATCGATAAAATCCGTAAAAAGTAGTTTTATTTCAATGTCTAGTATTCGCGTAAATGTCAGAAATCAGTACATAGATAGTTATTATTACTTAAGCATCCACCAAGTAACCAAGAATGATTCTTTTCGTGTGTTAAAATTTATATATCGTTCTCCTTCAGATTTACCATGATATACGTTACTCTGATACATTATCTGTGATACATTATCTGTGTGCAAGCTATGTTACCTTAGGTATCTACTTGACTATATCATGTTAAATAAATTCTACTTCTGATTCTTCTGACTTTTTCTGTATTGCGGTCGTACGGTCTGTGGTTGATTGATTTGTTAAGTAAAAGGTTATTTTTAGGTCAGTGACCATAACTACATCGATATTTACAGGTAATGGTATGTCGCTTTATCATGAAGGTATACGTAACCAGTTAGAAAGGGACTAAACACCGAATGTAATCTAAATGTTTTACAAAAACTTTGTCTATTTCATCTCTCTCTCTCTCTCTCTCTCTCTCTACGCAGCAAATTTCATAATTTAGATAGTCTATAAATTACACAGTAATATTTTATTTATATGTGACAAATATAAGCAGTATTGAAAAAACGAGACGACTATGCCCAATAGTGGAGATCGGGCAAACTGATGATGATGATGAAAATGTAGAATTTTATTATGTCTAGTCCTACTATTATGGAATAAAATATCTTGAAGAACTATTGGATTTGATTTACAGGAAATATGCTATGATTATTTGTGTCCACTAAATGACGATAGCTTCACCCTACACATGGAACTTAAAGACATACCGGAGAACTGTAGTTGCAAGTATCTACTTCAGTACCTATACCTCGGTATTGATACGCAAGAAGGTCCATAATATAATCACCATTAGTATTCTATAACATGATGCGAAATTAATAAGAAAAATTGCTCAAATTCTTCCGTACCTCTTCGGGACGCGGTCGCCTCGACCACATCATAGGTTCGGGTCCAACTATGTCAAAAATGTTGCCCAGACATTATTGCAGGCCAACTTGGAGGGAAGAAAGGATGGGCAAGGGGCAGGGGATTGTACAAGAGTGGGGGTTTCAAGGGTGTTTTAGTAGTCGTACTTTCTCTTTGGCTATGAGAAAATGGTGAATTAAAAAACTACTTCGGTGCGCAAGTCTATGGAACTACTGAGAAAAATATTCTCACTAGTTCCAGGATAATTATCGATGGAACAAGAGAAAATGATCCCGAGTTTCGGCTTTATAGATTTTCAGCCTTCTTAGCTTCTAAAGAGTACATGTTTAAGTAATAAAACTTAGAAGCTATCTCCCCACCCCGACCATATAACTTCAACCCAACCGAATCGCCAGTACCGATCCCAAATAGCCGATTATAATCGAGATTAATCTCAGGTACCATCGGCTTACAATAATTCACGATTCATCCTTGGACCGGCCCTCGGATAGTGAGGAGGCTATAAATTATTCCGAACTTAAACTTCGTATTCCCGGCTATTATTTATTTAAAGCCAACTGTGGATAGTTCGCGGCAAGTTTCGTCACTTCCGTTCGGCTCGGAGACGCAGTAAAGTTGAAATTTTCTTGTTGTGAAGTGACTTTTCTTATTGTGTTCTGGACAAATTTGGACTACGATTGACTTTGTGTGGAAGTTATTATGTAAGAAAACAAAATTTTTAGTTTTGGTTCATCATTTTGGTTGGGCTTGTGACTAAGTAATAATACGCTGATAAATCGATCTACAATGTTAAGCATATTTTCTTAACATATCAGGACATGCCCTGATCGGAGATCACGTTAACTTTCAGTTTAAATGATGACTTAAAAAACAAAAACTTCACAACCCATGTTTGCTCACTAAAATGTATTTTCCTCGGGGATATACAATAATGCTGAAGTGTAAAATAAAAACAACACCCCACAAGATAACGCAAAAGCAACAAAATACTATACAAATATTTTCATTCCTCCTATCTCACGTTGGCAGCCCTCACCTGGCGATCAAAACGCGAGCGTTTCGAGAATCAATCGAGAGAGAAAAAACCTCTCCGATAATATAATGGAATCGAATTATCACAGAGATGAAGACGAGAGGGCGGTAGGGCTGTCTAAACATTCATATCCCCAATGTTCTATTTGTGTTCAATTGCGATCCGGATTAGTGGTATATTTTTTTAAGCAGCGGATATTTGGTGCAGCACTATTGTGGATGTAGGGGTGATGCTGAGTATTTAGAATAAATGCTTATAAATATCTACGTAGGTATTTAGTAATGCGTATTAATATTTAATTATTGTCACTTGCTTACTACGATGAAGGAAAACATCGTGAGGAAATCTGCATACCTACCTACCCGAGAGATTTTCTCGACGACGAGGTGACGTGTGATGTGTCTGCTAAAGTCTACAGACTTCCAAGCATAAAAAAAAACAAATTAAAATAAGGCGTAAAGCAAAATGAGAAAATTATCATATCCATTTTATAAAACAGTCCGTGGCAAAAAAATTTACCTAATTCAATTTCACGAACGTTTCATTTTCTCAACCTCTCAAACTATGCACCAATTATTTTCAATTCCTGATTTCTTTACTGACATCCCTACGATAAGGGGGGAAGAGTAGACAGGGCGAAAGTCTGTAATTCCATTGTGTTCGATAACAATCGCGAGTATCGAATTGTGTGTTTGTTCGCCCCTTCTTCCTCGGGATGCTGCGAAGAAGGTTGTTACAGAACTTGGCCAGCAACAGGTTACAGTGATGATGTTATTAATTCTTATTGACTGTATCTTGATCTGTCTATAAAGAATATCCTATCTATCTATCTATTTGTTTGTTGGCTTTGGTAGATACGGTTTATGTGAAGGCAGTAAGGAGAATTGGAGGGTGAAATAGAGGCTGGTATGATTAGTTGAAAGCGTATTTATGTAAATAATATGTAAAAGATTCAGCTTAATCTTTTCAGAGATTTTTCCGGGATTTATGTTACTAACAACAACTTTATTTGTACGCTAAAGTAATATTTCCTGAAGGATATTAATGAGTTTGCCAAACTTTCGAATCACTGAAGTAAAAATAAATTATTTTTAATTTCTATCATTCGTCCTATTGGGCAAAATACCTATAGGACGAAACATTCACCTTGTCGTCATCAAATTGTATATTAATTGCATTTTTTTTTGTATTTAGTTCTCATTTTAATTCGGCTTACAGTTTTATACATTGCACTCAACATATATTTGGATAACAAAAATTTTGGAGATCAATGCGTTCCGAGAAATTAAAGTTAAATAATTCAATAGGTCATAATTAAAGTGAAATATATCGTCAATAAAACACATTGATATCCCTGCAAAGGCTAAGCATATAATTTGATAGATTTATCTACTATAGATGAAAATAATACGTTGATTTCTGTAACATACAATTATGCGCCAAGCCTTATAGTTAAACATGTAAAAATTAAAACATAAAACGCACTTACCCCGGTCAATGTTTTGATATTGTGCAAAGCGTCTTGGGCTTTCAACGCTGCTTTGCGAGTGAAAAACGTCACAAAACAGCACCCTGTAACAAAAGCGCACACGTACATAACATGACATTCACACGACATACATGGGGTTGCCTACAACGCATCTTACTTCAGACAAACTAAAACACAATACGGCCAATCCCGATAAAACTACAAGGATTTTTTCCATTTTGTGACTTACAAAAAAATATAAATAAAAGACTGCCTCGTTGATCTCGTGGTCCCAAGCGCGACTGCTACGCTAGAGGTCCAGACCCAGTGATCGAACCCAGGGGAATTTCACAGACAAAACCCAACAACACTGTTAGCAGTGCAGTAGCAACTCGACGACGAGTCTGGATTTGTACCCGATTGCGGCTCGCCCCGTATTACATACCGGTTAATTGCGAGTGTACATGTACAAGTACACCTGTGCATAATCCTTCGGGGAATACAGGCGTGATGGTATGTTACAAAAAAATATCTCAAAAAAGAGAAATATTTATTGAAAGCCAAATAAATACCTATATTTACAAAGAATTCATATTGTATTTACGAAGAGATACAAAAAAATCGTGAATTTGTTTGTCTGAAATAAGGCACTAAACAAACACAGGGTAAATCATTAAAGCTCTAGAACGGACATGAACTCACTCATCGCAAGCTTAACAAACGAAACCGAGATTAAGGGCTTGTTTCACCACCTCTGGATAGCCGCTAACCGTAGGATAAATTAAACAATGGAACGAATGGAATGTACACAAAATTTGTATTAAACTATCTGTTAATTAATTTAACGGAAACTTATCAGTAAGCTGTGAAACAGGCCCTAAAACACATATTGTTTCTTCTACAGGTTGAAGGTACATTACATCAATTATATGTCATATCCCAAGGCTTAAATTCCTGAAAAAAAAATTGCCTATCGGGGAATTTGATCTTATGATCCAATGGCGGTTTTTAGTCCGACACACTTTGCCGCCTCCCCTGGCGGACATCGATCCATGAGGATATTTCACATATTCAAATTAAAGAAGAGGGCTTTATTACTTATACCTAATACAATAAATTGCAATGAAAAGCGAAAGTCTCTCGTTCCAGCCGCCGAAGAGTCAACACCTCGGCGTCTCACCTGATGATGCCTCGTGGAGAGGCGAAACACGTGTCGTCACATAGGTTTGGGTATGCACGTTGCACTAACAACTTAGTTCTCCCTGCATGTGCATAGTTAGCGGGCGGGAGGGCGCCGGGCGGTGCTCTTGCATCTCAGCATAAGCGGAATTAAAACTAACTATTTTCATTGCAATTTACTGTCGTGGATTTCCGCAAAGTAACGCCTGATTCCATTAAATTATAATTATACAGAAAAAATAAACAATATAAATTAATATAAATATTCTTTCGCGTGTTCCTCTATATCTTTTTTTTGGATAGTGTAAAATCTCCATGGATTTTCCGTCGTTGCGGGTGGCGGCAGGTTATCGGGCTAATACCGACGAAAACCTAACTTTCCTCTCCTGCCATGAGACTCGACACGGTTCGAACAAGCTATGATCCAGCACAAGAGCTGGACCTGCTCAAAAGGGTGAGGCCTTGCGTCGCAACCCACTCAGGCACGTGTAATAAACACGTGCGTCGCCTATTAAGGCCAAACTTAACTTCTGCCTGGCTGTATTTTATTAGCAATTTTACCAGTAAGTATATTCTTAAATTAATTCCAAAAACTTATTATGTTATAACTTGAATATATAGCCTTAAGATCTTCTACCGATAAGCCCCTTTAACAGAACAACTTTAATAAGGTCGCCAACTTATTAAAATAATTTCACAGACATGGATACCTCTGGAGTAGGGTTAAGCTCTTTTCTGATATAACTGAACCTATTTAAAGTACTTAGTAACCTACCTTTTGAAAATATTAGTTTCGTTTTAACTCATCCGAGACTAGAATACTAGATTTATCTAAAATTGAACGAAGTAGATACTTTTATTGAAGATATAAGTGTTATTGACTTTGTTACCTATTTAGATTTAATAAAATTAATGCTTTAGGATTTCTTCAAATATACGGAATCTAATATTAGTTTTTGGCCATTCTGGTACTAATATTTTTTTTTTACATAGTTTCTTTTGTTTCCAAAGTGGGCAAAGGCCTCCTCAAAGTCAGCCCCAGTTTTAAAATATTTCGGATCATTCTGGTACCATTTATATTGATTTCGAAATATTGTTGGCCTATCTGGTACTAATTTATATTATTGCTCATTGTAATTAAAAAAAACTTTACACTGTACAACCTTTTTTTTTTTCCTCCTGTGGCAACACTACAGCTAACAGCTGATTTGAATTTGTCTCCGTAATTTATTAATAAAATCTATAATTAAGTAATGTAAATAGGCCCAATTATAATTAATTACTTAATACTAGGGGTGATAATTGTCATAAGTGTATAATCTCAATATAATCAGTGGTAAATACGTGTAAAAACCGTGTGTGAAATTGTGACAGTTACCGGTTTACAGTGTAAATTGTCATCTCTGAATCAGTGCCTCGACCATGAGTTTTTCTCACTAGACTCGCTAGCGACGCCGTAAAATATTTGTATGGAAAACCCTCGCAGCGCCTCTAGTGGTTACGTAAGGAACTAAAATCGGCTATGAGATTACAGCGTTTCGATGCGTAAAAAACCTATCGAAACAATTCGATAGAACTCATGGTTGAGGTACAGGTACAAAATTTCGTTTACGTAGATATTTGTAGTGCTTCTCAGTTACAGAACAGATTTTAGTTAAATAGTAGACTAAATATAGACTGCTTCGCAGACTTTCAGCACCTACGTAAACATAACCTAATTCTAGTTTGGTGACACAACCTCACTTCTATTAATTTTTATTCTTTACTATTAGTTACTAATTATCTCTCTGCTTTACTTCTGTCCTAACTTTTACAATCTACTTTTATTTTCGCCTTTTCCTATTCTATAATCATGTTGACTCGCAAGGCCTCTGCTCGCCAGGAGGAATCCAAACTTCTACTGGCTTTGAGCGAATTAAAAGCATCTAAGGAGTTGTGTGACCAACTGAATAGGGAAAGGGATGACAATGAGAGGGAGTTCATTGAAATGTTAGATAGAAATAGAAATTTGAAAGCCGACATGGCCCAGCTGCATTCACAGTATGTTGAGGCTGTGGATGCCCGAGACAGGCTCCAACTCATTGTGGATGGGTTCAACAAATGTAGCATTGAGTACGAACAAGCTCTAAGCCGCGCACATTCGTTAGAACATCAGCTACATGAGGCGAACAACAAGATTTCTCTGTTAGAATTGAACACCACAGCCGCTTTGAACCGAAGTCTATACAATGAGTTGGTAGTCAATGCCCCGGGTATGGTTTCTGCTGCTACTAACAAACCTATAGTGACTATTGATCTGACTTGCACAGAAGACTCTAACAACACAGTGCAGGTGGTTAAATGCAGCAAAAACAGATTTAAAAAATATGTTAAAATAAATAAATATATTAGGAAAACACAAAGACTAGTTAAAAGACAAAAGTATTTCATAAAAAATGTTAAATTAAATAGGGAACGGCTTCAGTTACTTAGTAAATTAGATATTTATTCATCAAAACTCAAAAATAATACATTGAAGCATAAAACAGACATTGAAAATTTTAATATTGACCTTGCTAATCTCCATGAAAAGTTAATATCCATGACAAGTAAATATAAAAGTTCAGAAATGCAGATGAAGGAGTACATGTTGGCTATGAATGAGTTAGTAAGCGCATGTACATGTAACCATGAGCGCCGACAGTCAATGACAAACAAGTCATTCAACAATTGTAACACCATTGCACCTCATTCACCGTTGACATGTAACACCAACATTCTGCAAAGTTTAGATAACTCAGTTAACATTGCAAAACCCTCTCAAACCACTGAAACTATAAACACCCCAAAACCTGTAAAATCAACCTTAAATACACCCTATGTAATGTTTAGTGATGAAATTGGCCGTGGAATGGGCCAGTTGTTGTCAAACTATATGGGACAAGTGACTACAAATTTTTATATGCCTGGATTAAATTATAACCTCATAATGCAAAAAATTCTTGAGTCCAAATTCAGCCCTAACACCAGCATAATAATACTTATAGGAAATAGGGGGAATGTAAACAAACAAAAGTTGATAGAGTTTTACACAAAATTATGTGAATTAAATGTATATAGTATAGTTATGTTTTCATTCCCCTACTCTAAAAGTTTGCCACAGGAAGAAAACAATATTAGATATAAGCTTAATTTAACCTTGCATACCTTGTCAATACACAATAGCAAGTTTAATTTAATTGACACTAACAACTATGTTAGCAAACATTTTTATTTGACAAAAGATAATTATTATCTTTCCAACTATTGTAAGAGACAGCTCGCTATGTCTCTAGCATATTTCTTTGATACTTTAGCCAAGAATCTGGCTAATAAATATTTTGGTTCTATTGAGCCATTACCTGACATTATACATGTTGACATATCGAATCATTTAAATTAGCGTTAAGGACAACAGAGACTACCTCTTGCATAGACCTACCTATAAGTTCATCCATAACTGATTGCAATATTCATTATAAACATTGTAATCTTATCAACCTGGTTCACCAAAATATACAAGGAATAAATAATAAAGACCTAGAAATTGAACTATTCATGAACTGCAATAATATAGATATTCTTTGTATTACAGAACATTGGTTGAAAAGCCATCAGTTCATGTTTAATTTCAGTAACCACCAGGTTGGTAGTTCCTTCAGCAGAGAGTGTGCTATCCATGGTGGCTCCTTAGTCATAGTTAGTAATCGGTTTAAATTTAAGGAACGTAGGGACATTGTGGGCCTCTCTGTTGAACGAACAATTGAAATAGCCTGTGTGGAATTGGAACGGTTTGTTGTTTTGAGTGTATATAGACCACCATCAGGGCTGTACGACAGTTTTGAGAAGGTGATGGAGGATGTACTTCATAAGATCTGTAAGTCTAACAAATCCGTCATCATCTGTGGGGACTTTAATGTTAATTTATTAGAAAATTCAAGTGCCTGTACAAAGTTAAAATGTCTTTTCCTGTCATACAATCTGACAAACTTATTTCTGGAGCCTACTAGAATTACTGCATCTACTGCTACATGTTTAGATAATATTTTTACCAACATAACACCACAACATAAGGAAGTTATTAATTTATTGGACTCTGACCACTGTGGTCAGCTGATTACTGTTTACAATCAAACTGAAATTGTGGCCAAAAAAGATATTACTGTTAATCCAAAAACTGCAAATCGCTTGGAATTATTTAAAAATAAACTTGTTAATAAATTACCTTTGTTGTCATACAATGATGACCCTAATAAACTATATGGTGCCTTTTTTAAAACTTACTGTACTGAATTTGATTCTACTTTTACCCCCAAGACGATCACAGTTAACAGTAAATCATCCTTCAGTGAATGGGCCACTGTTGGTATTCATAAAAGTAGGGAAAGACTTTATGAGCTATATAATGAGCGAACATATGTCAACTCCCCAGAATTTAATAATTATGTTAAGAATTATTCAAAATTATTTAAGAAAATTTGTTGTTTTGCAAAGTCGCGCTATTTAAGCTCAAAAATAAAAAACAGCAATAATGTTATTAAAATGACTTGGAATATTATCAACAGTGAAACAGGAAGGATTAGTAAACGAAACAGTGAATATAGCCTTAATATTGGTGATAGCCTTGTAAAATCAGATTTAGAAGTAGCCACAGCATTTGCAAAGTTTTTCTCGGACATTCCTGTTTCAACAACTAAATTCCTAAATTCATCACCCACTGTCGCAGAATCTTTACTTAAAGAAAATGTTAAAGCTAACGATGATGAATTCAAATTTAATCATGTAAACTATAAAGATATTATTAAAGCGTTTAATATGTTAAATGTGAAAAAAACTTCAGACCTCTGGGGTAATTCTGTCGACGTTACCAAATCAATTATTGATATTGTGGCACCTACCTTAACTGTTATTTTTAATGATTGTATTGACACTGGTAGATTTCCTGATCTAATGAAAAATAGTAAGATAATACCTTTATTTAAATCAGGTAGCACAACTGACCCCACTAATTTTAGACCTATATCCGTGCTGCCTATTTTTAGTAAAATTTTTGATAAGCTCATGTTAGAGCAAATGCAAAGGTTCTTTATTAAATATAAACTCTTACACTCTAAACAGTTCGGTTTTACAAGGGGTCGTTCAACTACCGATGCCGGTGTTTAACTTTTAGGTCATATATTTGACACATGGGAGGAATCACGCGATGCTTTGGGAATTTTTTGTGACTTATCTAAGGCCTTCGATTGTGTTGTTCATGAAACATTGATCAGGAAGTTACACCATTATGGTCTTAAAAGCACTTCTCTGAATCTTATTATCTCGTACCTGGGCAACAGGATTCAGAGGGTGGACGTCAACGGAAAGAGATCTTCCGGGTCTGTAGTTACCATGGGAGTGCCGCAGGGCTCAATTCTTGGCCCATTCTTGTTTTTAATTTATATAAATGACTTACCTTACTTAATAAGGGATAATCATGAGATAGTGCTGTTTGCAGATGATACATCACTACTATTTAAACTTAAACGTAAACAAATGATTACTGACGATGTAAACGGTGCTCTCTCAAAAGTAGTACACTGGTTTAATGCTAATAATCTACTTTTAAATGAAACGAAAACTAAATGTATTAAGTTTACAACACCTAACGTAAAACAGGTGAAAACCAGTGTACTTATAAATGGCAAAGAATTAGAGCTTGTGGACACCACTGTATTTTTAGGTATAACTTTAGACTCAAAACTTCAGTGGGGCCCACATATAGATAAGTTGTCGAAAAAGCTCAGCTCTGCAGCATACGCTGTCAAAAAGATACGTTGCTTAACTGACGTCGATACTGCGCGTCTAGTTTACTTCAGTTATTTTCATAGTGTGATGTCGTACGGTATTCTGTTGTGGGGGAATGCGGCCGACATACAAACTATTTTTGTGCTGCAGAAGAGAGCTATTCGGTCAATTTACAATTTAAGTCGCAGACATTCACTGAGGGATAAATTTAAGGAGATTAATGTTATGACTGTTCCATCACAGTACATTTATGAGAATTTACTGTATGCACATAAGAATATTAATCTCTTTAATAAACGTAGCGATATGCATAACATTAATACCAGAAATAAAAATAAATTTATTGTTCCTTCAACCAGGCTCCAGAAAATAAGTAACTCGTTCAAATGCCAATGTATACGCTTCTACAATAAAATCCCAAGCAACATTCAAAACCTAAGCCTGAATAAATTTAAGTCAATTGTCAAGCAGAAGCTGTGTCGTAAAGGTTACTACACGGTGAAAGATTATATAGATGACAAAAATGCTTGGGATTGAACTGTTCCAATGAACCAGGATAATGACAAATATTTAGTCTGACATTTAATTTATCCTATTTTATTCCTATTACCTGACATTGCATTAATTATGTTTATTGATTATTTTTACTATGATTATTTATTTGAGAAATTTTACTGTCATTTTTTTTTTTTTTTTTTATTGAGAAACGAACAATATTAACTGTAAAGTATGAGTATTCTGCAGGCCTTGATGTTTTTTTTTTATAGTTACCCATTGATGTATAATATAAACCAGCCTAGCCCTGCAGTTTCAGTTTGTCATGCTCACTTAAATGTTCTGCTGATGGTGGCGTTGTGTGTCGGGTCTTTTTATTCCCTATAACATGGTTGAGTCAAACGGCGCCGATACACACGTCATGCTCGTGAACGGGTGCTGTCTGTCGGGACTGGTCAGCTCTTACTGCTATGGCCATTTTCTTTTCTATTTTATTAATCCTTACACATCAAACTGCAATAGACTCATATATTATTCACAATAAAAAAATGTTACTGTATCACTATCTTTTTTTAAAAGAGTGACTATGGAGTTTCTTGCCGGCTCTTCTCCATAAGTCCTACTTTTTTGGAACCGAGCAACTAGTTTGACTGTTCAAAAGTGCCTATTTATATGGTCTATTTGAAATAAAATATTTTGAATTTTGAATTTTGAACCATTTTGTATAGATCCCACAACCAAGCTTAAAAAACTATTTCGTCATAATTAATAAAAAAAAGTGACGGTTCTGTAAAACAAATGCATTCAGATCCGTCACTTTAAAGTGCCTTCATTTTAACTTTAATTGCTGTACAACACATCTAATAATGCATCCAGTAACTTTATGTAAACAGGAAAGAGACTTTGTTCATGTGTTCTACATAGAAAATGTAATTAAAAATGTCTTCCAACAAACAATAGATTTGAAACAATATTCTCTAAGCTCAGCGTGAAACAAGACATTTTTTATGCGACGTCGTTTCAAAATGGAACAGGAGAAAACATAGAAAGAAAAAAAATATCAATATTAATAATAAAATTAAAAAAAATAATTGATAACACGAGCATCAAGTAAATATTTCACTTTACACTTTCAATACTAGATGGCGTTAGCGTCGGCCAACGTTCAAAAACATTCTGCATTTAAATCATGCGTCTTTTTGCTAGGAACACACGAAGTACAACGAAATGAGTTTACGTTTCATTATAAGCACGTACCTATGCTACACAATTCTAATTTTCTTGAATGATCGACAGCCCATTTACGTATACCGGACGAGTCTAACACGCGGATGGCGTGCGTTTACTAACGAGTTTGCGTTACTACCAGTTATAGGTGACACGAACACTATTAACTATTTACATACTATAAGAACGAAGTAATAAGTCTAGCTAATGTTATAAGGGTGCCAATGGAAGAAAATATTACCTAATAATTTAAATAATTAATAGTAAAATTTTAAAAAGTTTTCGTTTTAATCAAGATTTCATAATCTGGATTAATTTAATTTGATCTTTTGGAATTGCTATAAAAGTAATGTAGACTTATCTACCTACTTTATAATAAACAATATAAAAAAAATCCCGTTCCCATCCCATGGTAATTTTCCTGACTTTCTCGACATTCATAAATTACAACAGCTATTACTGTTTAAAAATATTTTCTTTAATTTTTTTTTAAAGTTCTAAAACTTTTTTACTGTACAACCATTTTGTATAGATCCCACAACCAAGCTTCAAAAACTATTTCGTCATAATTAATAAAAAAAAGTGACGGTTCTGTAAAACAAATGCATTCAGATCCGTCACTTGAAAGTGCCTTCATTTTAACTTTAATTGCTGTAAACACATCTAAGAATGCATCCAGTTACTTTATGTAAACAGGAAAGAGACTTTGTTCATGTGTTCTACATAGAAAATGTAATTAAAAATGTCTTCCAACAAACAATAGATTCGAAACAATATTCCCTAAGCTTAGCGTGAAACAAGACATTTATTATGCGACGTCGTTTCAAAATGGAACAGGAGAAAACATAGAAAGACAATAAAAAACATCATTTTTTTAAAAATAACCGTCGCCGCTTCAATGCAAACCTTGTCCGCGGTACATAACAAAAGGAGGGACAAGGTACAAGTGAAAAAGGGGGGCTTACACAACAAAAGACTTTAATAATGGCACAAACAAAAATGTCAACATGTTTATACGTGCACGGGACCTGACCCTATTGTTGGGCAAAACAATGATACGTGAAAACAAGACAACAAGCTTACAGCACTTATTTGAGTGTGAATGTTTTTTAAATATTTGGTTTACATTTGAGCGAGTATTACATAGGATTAAAGATACTTAACTTTGGAATTAATGTGACTTTTTATTTGCAGTATGAATCCGATATAAATAAGCTGTGTTAAGCTGGAGGGATTGACTTAATCAACGATTAGTTTTGTGGGACTGAAAATAAAAGGTCAAGCTTAAAATAATGTTATTATATTTTGACGTGTATTGCTGCAAACCATTTCATAAAAAAAAATTAATATTGTTATGTTTTACGAACATAGTTTCCTAAATTTTCTTTAATTTCAATTAACTTACTTTTACGAATCATTTTAAAGTTTAATGTTTCCTGAATATAATATTTATCAAAGGTATCACCCCAAAACATATTTCTTATCCAACAACTTCCTCCGTTGTTAAATATACCAGTGCCAGAGTGTCGACCAATCTCAAATTACTTAATGAAGATCGACAGTTGCCAAGTTTGATAATTACGAAAGTACAAAGGGAAAGTTTTGAATTTAAAATAAAGACAGTCTCAAACAAAAGTTTAGAATTTAAAATAGTTGAAATTTTGAAAGCAGCTCTGAACTGATATTTGAAACATTCATTGTAAGATATTAAAACGTTGGATTACTAAAGTTTAATTTAGACGCAGTTTATGTAAAGGTTAAATGAAAATGAGATTAATAAGACGATTTAGATGATAACAGAATGAATTACAGATAGTCATAATTTCAACAGAACTATATCTGATCTTCTTGGTGATGATTAATGTATTAAATAATACAAATCTTTAAATGAAGATAATTAATTTAAGGTATTTGAAGATTATACTGACACAAGCAGTAGACTAAGGGCCTGTTTCACCACCTCCTGATAAGATCCCGTTAAATTACTTGGCAGATAACTTCATACAAATTTTGTTCCATTTTTTAATTTATCCGCCGGTTAGCGGCTATCCAGAGGTGGTGAAAATTTAAAAGTTGTTTAAGAATATCTCCATCGTTGAATAAAGTTCTCTCTAAAGCTTTAGGATATGCAAATCCATAATTAATTAATTATTTCAGATCTTCAAACATTTTACTCCGGGTAGCTTTTATTCGAAACATAACTTTATCAATATTGAATAAAGATGGATCATTATGTTTTCCATCCCGCTTTCGCACAAGTTTCTTTAAGTTAAAATTATCAATTTCTCATTTTCTATCGCCGAGAACAATAAATACACATTTTGCAAGATCATCGTTACTTATACTATCCGTCTGTAAATCTTTAACCTTTATATTTATTTACGGGTTCAACAGTTTCCTTAAGATTGCCATGAGACAAAAATAAGTTCAATTCCCGAAAATACGAGACACGTGTAAAGTAGCTATTTTGGTTGTTCTTCGTTTATTACTCGTAAAGGAATATTTTTTTAAATAAGATTTAATATCGTGTCAGTTATTGGAAACCGTTTTGGTTTCTGACTGCCGCCCGATAAGTACTCAGAAATTCAATCATTAGATTGTACCAAGCGAAAATCAAACGTTGGAACTTGTAATAATAGATATTTTTTTTAGAAACTTACACAATCATTAATGACAGTTATGATTATGTTTTAGATCTTATTTTCTGTCTAACTCGCTTTTCAAAAGAATTTCTGTTTTGGGAGTAATAGGGCTCTTTACCCGAAAAGTTTCTTACCGAAAAAAAAAATCATTCCTACGCTGGTCTTGTTGGAAATGTCAAGTTATAGTTAAGTAAGTAACCTGTTACACTATCAAGTGTTGTCTAAGAAACATAATAATCTTGAAAGATCGGAATAATATCCTATATTTCGATTGTTCTACCTCCTGGAGGTATAAATTTAACATTACATGCATGGAGCTATGTCAAATTTCGATCTTCAGTAGGTATAACAGTGAGAAGACAGGTTATTAATTTCGAGAATGAAAGCAAGCCAACTTCTTCACCTTTTACAATTCCCTCACCTTGGTTCTTTCCAATCTTCCAATGTATTTGTCCATAGACTACACGTAACATATAAAAGAACAAACCTTTGCTGGCTCCAGTGATCTTGTCCCGTAGCACGTTGATCTGGTGTACCCTGCCAAACTCTTCGAACATCTGACGGAGGTCGTTCTCGTCCATGCTTCGAGGCACCTGCCCGACGAACATCTGGAATTTGGTTTACATTGGGTAGCATTAGTTTATCGGCATCAGAATTATTAAAGGTCTAGTCATTTAATTTGAATTTGTTTTTTAAACATTGCCTCAAGCTTAGAGCTACCATTTTGGAATACAGATTAGGGTGCCTAAAATTTTTGATTAAACTCAGTAAAAGGCAGAAATGAAAAAAGTGCTAAATATTTTAATTTAAACCCTACTGTTGTGTATTGTTGCCAAGAAAAAATACTTTTGCATTATGATAATAACATCATCATGCATCTTCCTAAAGGGTTAGGCAAAGATATACTGCTTTACAATCACAGTTCGCTAAAATGTTTAGGAATCATGTAAAAGGGGGCGAGCCTATTACTATAAGCGGGTGAAAATCCAAACGCCGAGCTACTATTGAAAATTAATTAAAACTGATGACACTGATGCGGTGGTGCTGGGAATCCAGGCAAAATGTCTAGCTCAACACCCACGCTTACAACTGTACTATATTATTGGAATATTTTGTTTAATAGCCATCCAATTTTGATTTGTGAACTTGCCAACTAAAATAACTGTTATTTACTTGCAATTGCTACTATAATAAAACTACAATTGCGTTACAATGATATTGTTTTACTTATGGTAATAATAAGAAAAACAAACATATATAATATAGTAGGTCACACAATAAAATACCGTTAAAAGTAATTTCAAATGAGAAAATAACAGAGACAT
Source organism: Acronicta psi (assembly GCA_946251955.1). Taxonomy (NCBI): domain Eukaryota; kingdom Metazoa; phylum Arthropoda; class Insecta; order Lepidoptera; family Noctuidae; genus Acronicta; species Acronicta psi. The sequence goes on along the minus strand of OX276475.1, from coordinate 12,413,360 downwards.
CAAAATATTATGACAGAAACAAATTTGCCACCTTTCCTCATGCATGATAATTGTAATAACAACATAAATTCCAAATTAATGGGGACAATTAATAAGTCATGGTTGGCAAACTCGGTGCATAAAAGCAATCATGAGGACATAATTGGGAGCGGGGTGGTGCTGCCACCTAGCGGAGTGTCGGCCAACCGCGCGGAACATTTTTAATTACGTCGGGAGCATCACTTCATTTGTTAATTTCGAACTTCATTTTCTTCGGGGCGAAATGAATTTAATGCGACTCAAGTAGTCTGAAGTGCGTTTTGTTCTGTTCTGACAAGAAAAGAGGTTTGCATTGTTGCTTTTGACGTTTTTGTTTTACCGCTGCATTGTTAAAATGTAACTTACAGGTTGGTTGAATTTGTAAACGTTATTAAATATAAAATTGTTTGAAAATAGGAATATAATACTTATTGTTCAAGCATTTTAATTGTTTGAAAGTAATTCATCAACTTTAGATAGTGCTGTTAACACTGATGATGACAACACTAAAGCGTTAGTCTTTTATTAAAGAGTTTCACATAAATTCGAGTTAATTTGTAACGAAAATATTTCATATTGGTGTTAGAATATTATTTCTTGTCATAATGACATTTGGATGGCCATTCTGATGAAAATTTAATAGCAGAGTTAGGCCCCAGATTTTCCCATTTTGACATACCAAAAAGGTAGGTATATTAATAGACCAAACTCAGTAGAATTTAAGAAGAAGAAAATAACTTCAGTAGCAAGCAATATCCTACGGTACAGCAAAGACCTCCCCACAAACCTTAAGCAACAAAATAGCATTTTTAAGTAAATAATCTATCTATGATGAATCCAAACATTTCGTGTGCACGTCAATAACCTCTTAAGTGACCCACATAACCTCAGAGCCTTATGATAACGATAATCGCTCATGGGAACGCAAATCGAGCATTAGGACGTTTACGAATAATAGCTTCTATTAAGTTATTTTTGATTTATTTTTAGTTTTTCGGACAATACGCACGGCTGAAAATATAAAAGGAAAAGTAAACTAAACCACTAAATGGATTGAGCCAAAATTTGGCGCGCAGATAGCTAATAGACGTAGGCATGTGCTAAGAAAGGGTTTTAGGAAATTAGGGATAGACTCCGATCTACTACTGGGAATTTAACAGAAAAAACCAACAACACTGCTCGATGCGGGAATCGAACCCAGGTCCTGGGTAGACCAACGAGGCAGTTTTTTTTTGTTTCACAAATACCCGATCAAATCAAACAAGATCTCACACTTCAAACATACCACTGCTGGATCAATTAGGCTTTAGGCAGTGTTATAAATCATAATTATCTTCCTATAACCCAATTTACTTACACTAATTTATCCAAAAAATTACTGAAAGTAATTACCTTGATATAATCAGGGTCGGGCATCTCGGGCTTCTCGTCATTGTTGTTGTTGTTTATACTGGTGCTGTTGTTGTTGTTGATGTTCATATTCATCCCACTGTAACAACAGGAAACAAGTGGTTAGGCAAGTTTCTACAAACACACTCATGTAACTATATGTGAAAAAATAACATGTATCTTGGAAAAGCCAAAACATTGCAAGTAACAATGAAGTTCAAGTCAAATTAATCGTCATTAAAATAAGGCTTATTTTCGCTTAACATAATGTAACAACCTTAAATGCCAGCCTTAATGAGATCTGTACAAGGAAGGGATTTGTTGGGCGTTGTCAATACTGATAAAGGTCTTTCTTTGCCAATTACAAACGGAAACAAATTAACTTGAAAGCTGTAAAAGAAAAATACATCAATAGAATTTTAGATAAAATCATTTAAAATGATAATCATCATCGTCCACAGCTATATTGTTGAACCATAGTGATGGGAGACATAACAAAATAATGTATATTTAGATATAGGTACATTACATTTGCATTTTACCATTAGTGTTTAACATTTTCAACACGTACACAACACGTAAATACTTAGGTAAATATATAAACATTTGTAAATTAACGTTAGTTATGGCAAGTAAATCTTTTTTTACATTCCATTCCAGCAATTCCTGTACCTTTGCTGGGCAAAGACCACCCCAGCTCCACCCAGGTATTCTTTTCTAGGGCCGCCTAGAACCACCTCAGTTATAAAATGCTAGCTTTCCACCAGAAGCTGCGCCCGCGTGGCCATTTATATTTTAGCAAATGTATACAAAATCTTGACAAATTATATACTTAAACCTTCCTGGAGAACCACTCTATCCATTGGTGAAAACAGCATGAAAATTGGTGCTGTAGTTTTTTGTTTTATCAAGGTTTATCGCGAACAGACAGACAGACAGACGGGCCGGAGGACTTCGTTTTATGATATGTAGTGATAGCGATGTAAAACGTTATATCGTTATAATAAAGCATCTACTATACAAAACATAAATGATAACAGTATTTGTATTATTTTGATACACATTTACCTAGGAAGTAGGACTGATAAAAGATAATTAGAGAATATAATTATGTTAATTCATTTCAAGCTATGACAAACGACAATCATTTTTTATCAGATTCATTCATTTAGCTCAACGCATATTAGTCTATTTATTATAGTTTGTGCTTGACTTATTCGGTTTGTGGATGGGTTATATGTGTCACTTTTTAAGGGCCGGATTTTTTGTTACCATTAGAATTAAAAAAAGTAAAAAAGTGTCTTCAAAGTAATAATGAATATAAGTTCAAATAACTTCAATTACATCATTCTTATAAGTGATGTCATTTGAATAATAATACAAGTGACATTTTTTACGGATTACAACTAGATATAATACCCAGACTAACTTTACCCTAGTCTGAACATTATAAAAACATATGCAATGTGTCATTCATTGACAGAACAACTTATAAGGTTATAATATCATCATTGAATCTTGTCTACATAATCTTGTATTTTGTATGTGGAAAAATATCAAAACCGTAATCAAACTCCTAATTATTGAACATAATAGTTCAATTTCTAGATACGTGAAACAGTAAAAGCGAACATGACATTGAATTCATCAGTAATCGGAGCGGATCCACAAAAACAGTACAGAATTGCAAAGAAAAATAAAAAAGGTTATGTACCGAGTGAGTCTAGAATATCCAAAGTACCATTGTCGCGTGTGTGCGACGCACTTGTCGTCGTTATCACTGATAAGGCCGAACATCGCTCGATTACAGCACCTTATCACTTATCACACTCGATCAAGCAGCCACTCGCCGCGAACTAACGTAATGACGTTATACTAAAAATGTGAGGTACATTTTGCTTACTTGTATTTTGTTTTACATGTACCCTACGTTCGAGTGATAAATTCCGTTTGGAATAATACTTTGAGATTCAAATTCTTTGCTATAGACACAATAATGTAAATATTTATATTTTTGTCTTAAAAATAGATTCTTAGTTTTAATTATGAGATTATATCGATTCGATTCTCCACAGATTTAATGTTATTTTTTATCTGTGGGGACTCCACCACGCAGATTTTTTGTCAAGTTTGGTAGTCGTATTTTTGAGAGCACAGAGTAATAAAAATCAAAATAGTAGTAGGTACGTAGTAAAAAGATAATTTTAGTGAAGGCTGCTCAGCTATTGATTGCCAAATATTGGCTGTGGATACTACACAATGGCCAATATTTGTTACACTTTTGGCGATTGATTCAAGTATCCATTTACGGAGTATGTTTGATCGTGGCGGGAATTTTGAAAATATTAATATTTTTGTTCGGCTCGGGTTTTGTTTTGTTTTTATACCGTTTAGAATTTACCTTACCATCTCACATATGTTAATAATGATTTATGACATTTTATAATAAAACCACAAACTACGTTTGTGAAAAATACTCAATAGGTATACGTTGCAATTTGCACGTCTTTAATTAGTTTTAACTCAAACAAAATTTAGTTGGGTTTTTTTTTCTAAACAGCCGATTTGCTTGAGATAACCTTATAGTAACCACAACCTTCAGTCCTTAAAACTTATAAACTAATAACCCTTAATATAATAATCCCTGTTACACATTACCTACATAGTCTATGTTATCTAAGAGTAATCTATCGATCGATATAATAATAAAGGGGTATTACTGTTGAGCGAGGGTAACATTTATCGCTTCAATATGTTTTATCTTATGCCTCCCTAACCGCACTTATTGTGTACTTACACAATACATAGTTTTATCACGGAATTGTCTATGTAATGTTAAGCTATATTTATTTATTTATGCTCAATGTACAGAAATGTACAAAGGCGGTCTTTTTTTTTTAGGACGGATGTAGATTCTTGCTCAGTAGCTTTTGAATCTTAACCGGGCTTGGTGGCGAGGCACCTTTTGTGCCTCCAGCCAGGGACACTTATAAACTAAGCAACAGCAGCTAAGGGCGTCCCCTAACGGGACTCGGACCTCGGCTTAGGGCGTTGCTGGGGGGGCAGCTAGGGACAGCTGGATCTGGGTTTAAATTATTTTGGGACGAATTTAAAACTACTGGCTCGGCGTGGGCCGGTTCGAGCAAGGGACGGGGAGAGGTACCGTTTTGGGGTCTTCGCGACGGGCCTCGCCGGCGAGGACGGTAAATCGGATGGCGTCGAGCCTGTTTGAGTGCTTCTTGTTGTGCAATGGTAATCGGGTCGTCAGGGTAAGTGAGTGCGTGCCTTGGGCGGCGCACTCTACTTATCAGAGAGGGTTTGTAGTCTACGCTACTGACTACTAGGCGGTTTGGGTGGAGGGGTGCCTGATCGAAATAACGCTTGGAGGCGCGTTTCATGTACACAAAGGCGGTCTTAATACCTTAGGCATTTTATGCCAGACAACCTTAGGGTGATGCAGAGACAATCAAGGTAGATAAATGCATTATGTACCGTTAAGGAAAGTATGAGGCAAAGAATAATGCTTAATAACTAAAGATCACTTTGTTGTTTCGTGTCTACCCTCGATGTTTGTATGTTCTAATTTAGTTGATGACAATGATGCACGGTAAAACTCCAATGAGTTTATGTTTGTATCATTTAGAGTCTACTTATTATGTGTATTTCTTGCCGATTATTAAATAAAAACTTAATAGTGTTTGTAAGTGAATTGTATTGCTGTCGAAATTTAATGGATGTGGATTGGTGATATTATTCACGGGTAGATTCATGAATCTATACTAATGTTACAAAGTTTTGTCTTTTGTTTGTTTGGTTGAACACGCTAATGTCTGGAAATTTATTTATTTTTGTTTTTTTATTTTGGAACTAGCTTCCCGCCAGCGGCTTCGCCCGCGTGGTTTTATAATTTTTTTCCCCGTTTTTGCTACATTTTTCATTACTACTCCGCTCCTATTAGTCGTAGCGTGATGATATATAGCCTATGTTACTCGGGGATAATGTAGCTTTCCAAAGGTGAAAGAATTTTTGAAATCGGTCCAGTATTTTCGGAGCCTATTCATTACAAACAAACAAACAAACAAATCTTTCCTCTTTATAATATTAGTATAGACTAGCTTCCCGCCAGCGGCTTCGCCCGCGTGGTCTTATAATTTTTTCCCCGTTTTTGCTACATTTTTCATTACTACTCCGCTCCTATTAGTCGTAGCGTGATGATATATAGCCTATGTTACTCGGGGATAATGTAGCTTTCCAAAGGTGAAAGAATTTTTGAAATCGGTCCAGTAGTTTCGGAGCCTATTCATTACAAACAAACAATCAAACAAACAAACAAACAAACAAATCTTTCCTCTTTATTATATTAGTATAGATAACAAACAGTTACACTTTAGATTATACTTACTTAAAAACCAAATACATAATACAAATATGTAACTCACACCGTTATCCACAGCATATAAAAAGAGAAAAAAAGCAATTTTGAGCAAGACGAGTAAAAAGCAAAAACGAATATTAATATGTAAATGGCTAACTTAAACATATTTAGAAATACTGGGCCGATTTGAATTTCTTCCAGTGTTAGATAGCCTGCTTAACTACGAAGGCTATAGGCTATATATCATCACGCTACGACCTATAGGGGCTGAGTATAAATTAAACATGTTGCAAAAACGGGGAAAAAATTCAACTTCTACGGGAACGAATTCGCGGGCAACGTTTAGTCTGTAATAAATACTTGTGTAAATAGAGTACATGTGAGTACCATGGACTACCTGGTTACCCACTGTTCGTAAGCGACTACTACGCTAGAGGTCCTCAGTTCGATTCCCAGGTTACATCATCCTCAGTATTGAGGATAGGAGGAGGATTCACATCAATTGTTACTATTACCATAGTTTTTTAAGAGAGTGTATGGATTTTCTTTATGATTTCTCCATAGGTCACTTGGAACTGTGCAACTAGTTTGACCTTTCAAAATTGCCTAGGTATTAATCGCTATAAATTGCTTATCTTCTAATTCAAATATTTGAATTTTTTATTTTAAAGAATATTGCGAACGAAATTCTCAGTAGAGAAAGTATTAGCACACTGTGGCACTCCATACAAACTTTCCGATACCGCTGCACACTACAATACCAAATGTCAAACTTCAAATGTCAAAATTACGTTTGTACACGTGCAAATTTGTGCGTGCAGGTGCGTAGGGTTTGCTGGCAGTCCGGCAAGAACACCGGCAGAATGCGGGGGACCTGAGGTATTTGACGTTAGGGAGGGGCGGAGAGTGACCATTCTGTTATTATTTATTATGTGGTATTAGTGTAAATTGCGCAATGGGTTTGATTTCCTAGTAAAAGGGGGTAATCGAAATCGGCACAAATGATGTACCGAAGGTACACGTATTGGAAAAAAAACCCTGTATTACGCTGGTTAAAACTTTAGTCGTACTTTTTCATGTTGAGTGGGGGATGAGAAAAATCACGCCATTTTTGCACCCTACTATCTTTTTCTTAATGATTTCATAGTAAAACTGTCAACTTGACAGCTATCTGCTGTCAGTGTCAGTTTCGGAACGTCAAACGTACGCCATTAAGGCACAATATCAGTTTCATGGTGATTTCATGGTAGAAACTGTCAACAGCTGTCATGTACCTCCGGTACAAATTTGGGCTGAGTTGTATGGGCTTTTGATGACCTCCTTTGCCAAAATTTAATCGAGATATGAGCAATGGATATCTGCGAAAAAGTAGTTTTTATATGTTTTTGACCTGCAGAAAATATGCGACCAACATTCCAGCAGCCATTTAAACAAACGCTGTTAGATAACATTGTGTGTGTAAACATATATGTATGCGTGTATGTCATTATGCATGTGTATGTCGGTTATCACAAATGTGATATCGTTATACTTATAATGTATGGCGACTGTTTAGATTTTCGATAAAATCACGTTTTATGACGTAAAGTTTCATTCTTCTTTATAAATACATGGTCCTTTTACTATTTCTGTGGAAAGTACAGCGAATTGGAAACTACTACTGTATACTTTTTACCGACGATTTAACGACCTCTGTGGCCTAGTGGTTCGAGTACCGGACTGCTGATCACGAGGTCGTGGGTTGGATTCCCACAGGACACAAACATTTAGGTATGTGATGAACTTAAATGTTTCTGTTTGCTGGATGTTTTGTATTATAATTATGTATATACAAAAAAAATATATAAGTATTATATCAATTTAGTACCCACAGTACAAGCTCTGTTTAGTCTGGGATTGGGACATTTTACACAGCACCTAGGTGGTGCTGGATAGGATATTATTTTCTTTTAAAGAAATGACTAAAGGCAGACTGCCTGCGATCCGATAAAGGCACGCCCCTGGCTTTTTTAAAATCATGTTTTTCATCAACCCATATATACAGTCCCATAGCTGGGCACGAGTCTCCTCTCCGTATGAGAGGAATAAGGCTATAGTCCACAACGCTAGTCTAATGCGGGTTGACAGACAGACAGAAAAAAAATCTCAGGCATGCAGGTTTCCTCACGATATTTTTAGATGCATGATGAATTCCGCACATACACACAATCTCCGCGAATCTAAGATCATGTTTTTTTTTACATAAGCTGCATTAACGACGTGAGTAATAAGACGGTTTTTTTTATATATGATAGTATATATGTATGATAATCACATGGAGAACGCTAGAAGGGATACTAAAAATATTGATAATAGATATTTTAGTAAACTAAGTAAAATTTAAAAGTTGTGCATGCCTATAAGTAACTTATTTGCGCAGGACAACCTGGAATTATGTAATACCTACCTACACATATTTTGTAAATAAGTTGTTAGTGTGCCTTATAAATAAATAAAAAATTAATTATGTGTATAGAGACCTACCACCTGCGAGATACTGCTACACGAAGCTATAATTTAGCAGCATAAGGTGAACTCGTATTGCATAGGGTTTTCCTAAAATAAGAGGTCAGTTTATACTAGAAATGTATAACTAACTTGATATTTAGCCTTGTGTACAAATAAAAAAAAAAATTGCGTGGCGACGAAAAGATCCATCATATTATATTATCTATAACAGTCTAGTTAGACCCAAACCAACCCACAAAGGATTTAATAATCTTAAAGGGATGTCTTCACAAAGAAAACCCAACTTATTAGACTAGAAATAACATAATAACCATAAGCCCAATACCGGGCAGAAGATACAAGATCAAAAGAATACCTTTTTGAGTACTTACTTAGCCTAATACGGTCTCTAAGTAAGAAAATAGGGCGAGCCAAGAAGGTATTTTTGACAAAACAGTCTTAGAATGACGTCACGTCATGTCATGTTTGCTCACGTTATAGATTACAGTTTGGGGCGAAAAGTTCAGTATTATGACGTCATAGACATGAAATCATGGGCGGTGACGCAAACACACATGGTTTATGCCTCGGTAAACAGATATTCGTCAAGGCGACAGGCTTATTCAGGCGGATAATGCTTGGCGCTTTATACAATTTTGTGGCCGAATATTTCAAGGACCAGACCACTCAAATGCCTATACTATGCTAAGATTATCTACCGGTGCCGGTCACAGAAGCTTGCCTCCTTTATAGCTTCGGTGTAGGTCTCACCGAAATTTATGATCTCTCTGATCACGATTTGCCACAGCAAAGTATGCCTTATTTCTTTGTAATAGCACATTCGCATACAACTTCAGAGCACCCATAAAGTTTGGCGATACATTTAGTATGATATTGATTATGACACATGTCTGTTTAGGTATCTCATGTACCTAAATATTGTGTACAAGTCTGATAAAAATGTCGTTAAAATGGTATAGGAGGAGCTAAGCAATAACAAGTTGAATGTCATTTTTAAATCTTTAGGGGAAATAAACTAGAAGAAGCATTCAGACCATTACCTAATAAAATTACAGTTCTGAAGGAATATATTGCTAGTTATGATCATGTAAAACGACTTTGTGATAATTAGAAAACGACAAATGATTTTTACAGACACAAAGATAATATCAAAATGCAAAAATTTCATAAAAAGTAACTGTTAACTACGCCTCCAGCATTTGCAAAACAGCTTTAGGGGGCATTGTTAGAGAAAGTTGAAAAGCTAAATTAAAATTGCAATGGTTTTGAAGTGTGCGCGGATTTTTGTTCCATGGAATTTAAAATAGGTTAAGAAAACAATGGGACTTCAAATTGAATGTGTCGGTGACACACAAAATACAATTTCTAATATCAATGAAGTACCACCACTGTTTGATCTACAAAAATGAATTATACCTAAAAATTGTAGATTTGAAGTCAAAATGTGACACGGTCTTGTAACCAAAAAGATCATCGTGTAATCCTTTTCTGATGATGATAGGCATTTAAAACATATGAGAACATTCAACGAGAACGTTTTAAATGTAATCGCTAGAATACTGTGGTAAGTTTTAAAGACAAACAAGCAAAAAAGACAGTAACATCTCTTATGTGTTCAAAACTTAGGTTTAGCATGCAGGCCATAGTTATGATTCGATAACACCATTGGCCTATCCACATCCATTGAGCTAATACTAAAAAAAAGTTCATTTTATTCCATGAGATATTGTTATAGAATGATCATTCGATATATTTCATATCTCATAGATTTGTTTTGAAATGTGGGCTTAAACATTCCTAAAAATATTTCTATTTACATTTATCGTTCAAACTTATTCGTTGCAATTTTCTAACAACTCGATCAGAGTAAAAACTAAAATAGTAATAAAACTTAGCGTGTATCCTCAGATCTAACGATTCATCAAAACTGTCCAAACTTTTGCCAAAATCTAACTTAGAGAGCAAAGTTTGGAATCTGCAATACATGGCAAAATTGAACTTTCTGACTAGGTAAGTAATACACGAAGAAGTTTTTAGTAAAGTTTGATAACTTAATTGGAACATTGATGGAAATTAATAGGTATAATGCAGTTGTAACTAAAGAAATTGAAAGAAGTGATGTAATTTTCACCAAATCCAGACAAATTTTCGCTTCGTCTGGAAACGACTAATAAGAGACTAACGAGGAATAAGAGAGGTAGGGCATAGCCATTTATGGCTCAAATCTGGAGCAGCCCATCTGGGGAAATACCTCCACCTTACAGAATACTGTAGACAAATAGCACACTTTATTATGTGTTGTGTCCCTGCAGTGAGTAAGGTCGCCAGAGCTGCTTCTAAGGATGCGCTGCGCTGGCAGTAAGAGGAATATTCCTTCAAACTGTCGGCGCAGTGAATCCTCCATAAACCTCTAAGAGGTTTTTCGGGTCGGCAACGCGCGATTGATACGCTATGGTAACCGCTTACCATCAGGCGGGCCGTATGCTTGTTTGCCACCTTAGTGGTATAAAAAAACCCTATTAGAGTTAAGGGATATTTTTTTTATAATAATGAATAAATATTAATTTACCTTACTATGGGTATTATGAAAATAGCATTGATACCTTAGAAAGAAATTTTGAAATGCGCTGTTGTTTGGTGATAGAAATAGCTATGGTTCTTGCGAAAGGCACTTTAGCAGCCAAGTCCTTATTTAATGTATGAACGCGATTATAATACATGATAATCATTTATTATAACTTAAGCAAGTACTATCAGTAGATGCGTCATCACAAACAATAACGTGTATGTTAATTGTAAAAGTGACATTACAATGAGTTTTACTCTAATACAAAATTTACAAATAGTATCACGTACGGTTCGCTCAAATGCACACCAGTAAGATGTAAAGAATGATATACTTAATTTTAAGTTAGCATCAGTATATATCAGTCATAATAGTGGTTGGGGCTTTGAAACATTTAAAACGCATAAGACAACTGCATTTTAAAATTGATGCGTGGATCAGACTGATGTTGTTTATCGATTGCGTTGCGCATGCTTCAGGGAAATCTCTACAAAATTTTGATTTGGTTAGAACCTAGACAGGGTCTGATGTTTTTTATTCAGAAAGACTTGTGAATGATGATATAAAAGCGGAATTGTTATCATAACGGGATAAAGATGCCAAAATACGAAATAAAGATGATGATACCGAAACTTTTCAACAAGAAAGAGATTATCGTTTACACAATAGCAGTTAAAACACAGATTTACAAACAGATATTAGACTTACATTTGATAGAGGTTCTACACGTTTATGATTCGACGTAATAGTGTCTATAGATAAGAAAGGCTTAGGACCTAATTACCTAATAATAATTGAACCATTCAAGTGTTGCAGAAAACAACTTACCTAACCTTATCTTTGAAGTGTCTTGTCTTATAGTGGTTCAAAGGAATATAACTACTGATATCAACACAACGAAACAATAGTGTATTATTACACTAATACCAATAAAATTTAGGGCACCTCACAAGTATCTAACCTCCTTTTTCGGAAAAAAATATCTGTCAAGGAGCTACTTAACGCTATCTTCGTTATTTTCTTTTCACGAATACGAGACAGAAATACATAGCATTTACACAGAATAAAAAAAAAAACTCTACATAATTTCTGATAATACAGAGTATTTCATTAGGCTTTGAGCTTTTTATTAAAAATCTAATATATTATTTAACATATATGTATAAGGTCCGGGCCATAATATCGTTTCTTTGCTGTGAAAAACTCACTGAATTTCCTGAAAAACTTAGCATCATGGGAGTGAACAATTTTCTAGGTTACAAATGAGGACTTAAAACTACACTTACTTCGGTTTGCTGTAGGGCGACGATGGCGATAGCTTATGGTTCTTGTTCGGCTGCGTGTGTCTGTTCGCATTTGTGTCTAGGCCGCCGCCCGGGGATATCTTGCCGGCGAGTGCGTTCAGTGTATGCAACATGGCGGGCGGCGGCCGCTTTAATCCAAGCGACCTGGTCACGCTGATGAGTCGACCACGTTTGTCGAGACGGTGCTGCTTGGGGGCCACGGCGCCTTATCTCCTGATAAGAGGCGCGGGGGCACAGACGCCCCCCGCCTCATCTCCACCTGACAGTCTCACACACGCACACACACTCACGCGCAACGTAAATGTTTGCACTTCTACGCGATATGGGTCAGCGTCCTGTCCGATCTATACATGGTTTTGGCATTTTTTCATTACTAATTTAAGTTTTTTTTTTGCACTGGTTTTTTACACTTCACTTAGTTTGGAGATTCACTTAGCTGTTGGATTTAAAAATAATATTGAATAGGTGTTGCGATGTTTTGTTTTGACAATTTGTAGGTTTTATCGTTAAGTATATTATGTATATTTATATCGATATTTGGTTATATCGATAGTAGATTAAACAGATGAACCTAAAATTATTCATGGCGTACAATAATATCAACATGACCTTTTCGTAATAACAAAGTAAATTTTCCTGTATTTTGTATAAAATATTTATAAGATTCATAGCTTGTAAACGAGCTTTATTATTCAGATTTAATATCAACAATAGCTATCGCCTCATGGATTACCGAAAAAATATGGCTTCTAAGTTGTCAGATTTACAAACGCCTGAACAAAAACGTAAAGCAAAGAGAAATATATCCGCGCGTCGTGGTAATGAAATATGTGACCGCAGGCGGTTTGAGAAAAGCCAGATTTTTATTATATTTTACAAGATAAATTCAAAGAAAATGAAAACAACATCAGTTAGGCTTTTGGATTAAGTTTGTTGTATTCTTTTGTTATGGCAACGAGCTTAGGGGAAATGTTGAGATGACATAACGTAATTTATATCTACTAGATATTGGTACTCTTGACTTCGCTACTAGTACTACTACTACTACTACTACTGCTAGATACGAGGATCTTTCTGATTTTGATGATGTTTGAATGTGGGCGAATCTAAAGAAGTATGCAAGAATCATAGCATCATAAGTTAGTGGAAACTACTTGGTGGTATTGGTCTTTTTCATAATTTTTGTCTACTTTTGTCTGTCTCATTGCTCTAGTGGCCCCCTAAGTGCGACTGCTACGCTAGAGGTCCTGGGTTCGATACCCGGGTCGAGCTGTGTTGTTGGGTTTTTCTGCGAATTTTCAAGTAGCAGCGAAGCCTGGATTTGTATTGGTTGATGGAAATAGGGCCCGCCCCCTAACCCCGGCGAACTATGGATGTGTATTAGTACACCACTGCTTAACCCGTCGGGGAATACAGGCGTGATGGTATGTTGTTTCGTATTTTTTTTGTCTGTTTAGGTGCATAAGAATCAAATCAAGATGTTTCCATCTTATCAGAGTAATTGTCGAAAACACAAACACTAGGGTTGGTAGTAACATGTCAACACAAAAGAGTCCCTCGGGGCGACCGTTCGCGTTGACCCGACTGTAACAGAATTGAGACACCGATATACCTACACTGTGTCAACTAATTAACTATTAGGGCCGCTGCTCACTCCGCCACTAGTCTGTGGCGTAACATCATTGTTCTGTGCAAACAGCTACTTGTGAAGGATATTTCTTCTATAATTTTGGTGCTGCAGCAGAGGAACTTAATGCAAGAGCCGAGAATATTGTAGTAGTCCTATGTTAAGAGTCACAAATATCATTCTATGAAATACCTGTCAATGAGAGGTTCTGGTTCTATTCACTGCCGGGCTAACATGCACGCCGCGAGAACATTTTGTCGTGCTTTTGTCTCGTTTTCGCACGATAAAGAGCGACACAAAAGAGTAGACAACATTTTGTCGTATCTCGCATGTTAGCCTGGCAGGTCAAGAAAAGTGTGATTGGGTTTTTCTTCGAAATTCTCAGTACCAACTCGGAATAGATTTACATTGGGTTTACGGCAATAGTCTCTGTAGCGACATCTATTGCGCTACATACGAAACTCAACAAAGCAAATCTTGAATCGCGCAGGTGACATTTACCGTGCAAATTGCATACACTTGCACCCGCCCGACCTCAATCGTCGGGCATTGGCCCACCAGGCATAACACCCGAATGGTTGGAGGCCTTTTGCAACACACCTCGTCCCTACACGTCCATCCACACTGGTGAGCCCGACGTGAACCCTTATTATTTGCAGTGCCAGATTTAAACTTAATGCCGCCCTAGGCACTGTCAAAAATGCCGCCCCATTATCAGGGACGTAGCAATAGAAGTGAGCGAAATCGGCCGCTCCTAGGACGCTGCCGCCCCTAGGTCGGGGCCTATACGGCCTATTGACAAATCCGGGACTGATTATATGAGACCCAAAAACATACCGGCCAACTTGGGTTGTACATCAGTACACACAGTACTATCTACGATCTACACTAGCTCCCTCTTGCGGCCACTTTAGGCACTAACGACAGAGCCTACATCAGTGTTCAACAAGCCTAAAAAACCCAATCAGCATCAACTTATCGAGCGCGGCATAAAAGTATAATCAACCCATTTGCAAGCATCGGGCATGGGCAGCCCGCGTCCGGTTTTGCGGAAAAAGTCGGGCCTACGTTTAATGGGCAACGCCAAATAAAATTAACTGAAACACAAATTGCTGTGTGTGTGAGTTCCAATTATGGGCAAAGCGTTGTCCATCTGTCTAAATTAGGTTTAATTACTGGACATTGGTATTATGATTGGGATTGGGTAGAGCGGAAGTTGCAGGCAATTTTGCAGGTAAAGGTTTCCACTGCGTAAAGTATTGCCGACGTTTATGTTGGGGTAAACGTATAATAATATAATGTAAGTGTAGGTCGTAAATAGGGGTTTTATCATTACAGGGGTCGATGAACAATATCTTGAACGAATACCGTAGTACTTTTTTTTTGGATTTTATTTTTTTGTCTTTTAAAATTTTCAATTGCATCATCATAGTCTCTGATAGGCTACAGGTCCCGGCGGGACCAATAATTGTTCTCAGGTCGAGCAGTGTTGGGTTTTCTACGTACGTCTACCTAATTAATTGGATTTGCACCCGGTTTATGGCATTAGGCTCGATTACTATAAATGTGACCTAAATATAGCGACAAACTGTAACTGTACATTACATACCACCTTGGTTCACCTCTACCCAACCCTCTGGAGAAAACAAGCGTGATGGTGTTATGATATTGTATTGTTTGGTATGTTAAAATATTCGTAATTTCGCCAGGTAAAGATGCTTTTACAAGTCAAGATGTTATGAGATTTATATTAATATCTACTTATTATGTAGTGACTAACGCATTTTCCCAAGAGACGATATCTGAGAAGAAGCATAAGAGAATGAGAATCACGACCTATTAAACTCCAGGCATTAACAGAATAACAACCATTATCACGGGAATAACCCGCACAAGTCCTTGACCGTAACACTTTTACGCAGTCGACAACGAGTCAATAGACATCGTATACTAAATCCGTTACGTAAACACGTCCCAAGCAGAGTTTATGGGTACTTACACGAACAAAACCAGAGTACAATAACAGCTTATAAATACAACAATAAAATATAACGCTTTTTATGTTTATTTTTATTAACTTTTAAGCCGCCATGTTCGTAAACGGCGGATTTAGAATGCTGATTGTTTTCGATGAGGATTTATTTGTTAAAAGCTATTATCGTATGCCAAAATAGAATGCCTAGGTTTTTCTGAAGTATCTTTTTTTACAAACGTCGACGTCAATAAACGTCGAAGTTTAAATAAACGAATCTCAAGACTTTGCATTCGATGGATCCACAGATGTAGACAGATTTATCAACGTCTGTGCGTGGATCAAAGCAATACAGAAATATCAAACGATCGAACGGCAAACCACCAGGTCGATGGTCAGACGGGTGCCATCTATCGGGGCTGGTCAGCTCCTACTGCCTATTGGTATCTTTTTAAACTTCATACTCCTTAATTTTACATGTCATACACTCGGCACAAGACAGAGGAGTCTGGAGAACGCATACAGCAATAATTACCCAGAGTGTAGTCAAGTCTTAGAAGAAGAAGAATCTTCCAGGTTTTCTGGTTCTGTATAAAATCTGTCAAGTTCTAAACTTTCATCTTTTTTGATTAACTCTTAATGCCACAAAATAAAATGCTACAACTACATTGGAATATACGTTTTACACGTGTAAAGACGTCTCAGACGTGTGCGTCTCGCTAGTCCTAATTTTAATATCGCACCCACTTACAGAACCACCAGTTACCAAAATATGAAGGAAAACCAAACGAAATCATATTACAATTTATAAAAAATATATCCAAACGTTCTAATACAAAACCCCAGAATTTATCCCGGACATTAATGCGCCATTTTTGTCGGTAACATTCGTACAACGCGGTCGGCTTTACATTTGTTCCGCTCCGGACCCTAATATTAATTCCATTATCATAATTCCACTCTTAATACTTTCCACAGAGGGTGGCGAGCCAAAATCTTGATGTTTTTGTTTCATAGCCAAATATTTTATTTGCTCATATCACTGTGTAGATTCAGAAGTATTGCTCGAGAAAACAGTTTATGTCAACCGAGTTGGAAATGCCGTTTAGAACAGTATTCTTCGCGTGCTCTGCCTAAGCGGTTGTAAATAAGTGAAAATAGCCCCTTGGAGTTCAAGGGGCTATTTTCACTTATGTACAACCGCACTTATGTACGGTATCGCGGACATAAGAGTCCGCGATACCGTATATCAACCTTTTGTATTTTTATGCTTAAGACTTCTGGGAACATTACATAGGAAATAAACATAGTGACGAACTGTGGCTGATAGGAGTTATGATTAAAGTATAGTTAGTTATAGCCTGAACAAATAAGTATAGTCGACTATAAAATTGTTTTACCACCCTTGAGTGAATGTAGTTTGCACACCACAAAACAACAAGGTCTATTTTTGCTTACAAGACCCAGTGACTAATAATGAGTCTTAGTAAATGTAATTAGGACGAACGTTTTCTCAATAGTGGTAAAGCAATTTTATGGTCAATTATACTTTAAATTGGACAGAAACCGGTGGAGACAAAATATCCGCTCCTGATGCATCCCTGATGCTGACCAAGATCCTCAGACATGAGGGACCGACCCCAGAGAGAGAGAGATACTTTAAATTATCTAGAATAAATAACAATAATAATAATAAAATTTATTTATTTTCTCACCAAAACCGCAATACATTAGGTATCTTACATTAGAAGGTTCAATAGTGCCCGCAGTGAACCTTCTGTACTTATATGTATATTCAGTAGTAATATTTATTACGTGTTTTATTCTTCGGAAGATGTCGAGGAATGCTCCGTAGTTAAAAGTTTTTGCGGAACTATGTTAGTGCCTGATAGAGACGCTTGCCAAATTGTTGCTATGAGTGCTTCTCCGTGTTTATGGGACGATAAACACGTACATGTTATGAATAAGTCTTCTTGGCATTTGTTGTAACAAATACTAAGAGAAAGCTACATCTTTATAAATGTGATACGCACCAACCCTAAATAACCTAGTGTTAGCATTATTATTAAGAATCTATTCTTGTCTAAGTTGTGTTTGAAGATAGTTTGAAGTTGCGTCTGCGGTGATATTGCGGGCGATTGGAAGCTGCCTAGAATTTAGAACTTAGAATGGGTTATTGCAGTTAGTTAGTTATGGGTTAATTAGAATGAGTATAATAATGTAACACGCAGAAGGTTACAAATTTGAATTTTGAGTACGATATTTTTTTTGAATTTTGATTAGGGTATACTACACACATGTTTGGTCAGCCGGTCTCAGTACAGGTGGGCGGAAAAATCTAACAAAAATGTCCTTGGAAAATCCCACTTGGCTGATCTCTTTAAGAATTGCTAATCAGCAGGAAGCGAATGAAAGCAATGCAGTAATTGTCGTTTAACAAATAACTGTCGTATCTAGTATTACCCGCTGTTAAGTGTACAGCACGCCTTACCTAGAAGAAACCTATTCACTTGTGAAGATAGCCGGGTTAAAACTATCGGCAAACTCCGGCTTGGAATCCTATGCTACTGATAAGCGCCTATAGAGCTACCGCTTATCGAACCGAAGCGAAGAGGTATGTTTACGTATAGCTACTTCACGGCCTGACCAAAGTGTATACCGGAGTATACGAAATAGTGCAATTTGAGTAATTGAGGCTGTTTTCAAGTCAAACATGTTCTTTAACTTCTGAAATTCAGATGATTGACTGACAGAATGCCTTATGGCATTAAGTCGGCCTTATGTACCATCAATGTGCATTAAAAATTAAATAAATATATAAATAAATGATTGTAGAAGAATCGTTAATTCAATGTTTCAGCATAGCATTAGAATAAAAGTCCGTGGTATCGAAATTGCTACTTCTTTTGTCTGTGAATAACCTTTGAATGACTTCGGTCTAAGTTAGGCAGGAGGAATAAAGCTGTTTGTACACCGCCACCGTCACAGGGACGTCACTGTCAACGAGATGACGGCGCCGATTTAGCGATACTTACATTTACTATGGCCGTGTGTCCACCGCACGCCCGCCACGTCAACGTGATCTCGCCGTCATCTCGTTGACGGTGACGTCCTGGTGACGGTGACAGTGGACAAACAGCCTAAGGCTATTCGCACAAAGTCATTTCTAGCTAGAAGAGGCTATAGACCTCACATTAAACGCACCGGTGGCCCTACTACTTCGCATTTAGCAAATCAATATCTACTTCATTTTAGGTTCTACAAACGAGATTTGAATATGGTGAGCAATAATAGTACAATGATATGAGACTCTGTGTACAATGACGTGTACACGCTTATGCCAGAGTCTCATCTCATTGTGAGAGTGGGGGTATATAAGGAGCGGCCGCCAAACCCGGCTAAGATTCAAAAGCTCCTGAGCTAGAATCTATATCCGTCCTAAAAAAAAAAAAAAAGGAGCGGCTTCACTTTCGCTCCAGCCGGCGCAGAGTCAACACCTCGACGTCGCACCTGATGATGCCTCGCGGAGAGGCGAAACACGTGTCGTCACATAGGTTTAGGTATGCATGTTGCACTAACAACCCAGTTCGCTCTGCATGTGCATAATTAAGCGGGCGAGAGGGCGGTGCTATTGCATCTCAGCATAAGCGGAATTAACACTAAATATTTTCATTGCAATTTGTTACAATGACGTAGTCAATTGCGCTGTAGTTGAGCGATCGGTGTGCCTACTTGTCGCAGATTTGATTCCCGTACTGGAGGAATATTTTTATGACCTATAGATAGTCGTAGTCTGATATTAACAAGAATAATTTGTGTCTAAAAACCGATACCTATACAGGAGAATATATTAACATAAGAAAAAAGACTTTCGCGACATTTTCCTCCATAGCTGAACATATTTGCTGTAAAGTTTGCCTCACAATCTATTCTACATACTTATCGAAGTCTGGGGAGATATTAATCCGCTGAAAGCGATCAACGGAGACTTGGGAACTTATACAAAGTCTGCAGTATTTTCTACAAAGCTGCCGTACGGAATAAAAAACAAAATTGCGTGTACATTTTACATACAAGAAGACTTTTATGATCACTAAGAAGGTAAATAGTGTTAAAACTGAGGTTAAAAGAGAGTAATGTTCAATAATTTACACTTATTGAACATAATTCTAAAATAAACTCCGTTTCAATAATTGGTTGTGTGTGTTTAAACTAAATAAGGTGGAAGGGACATCTAAGCACAAACGTCGTGACAAGGTTTCACTCAAAGTCAACAATAAAATAAACTAGGTCATTCATGTAGAAAATGATCGGTTATAACAGATATTGTCATTTTTGAGCGCGCATTATATTGCTAAAAAGGCGATTATAACGCTCCGCGGTGAATGATATCGCGCGCGCGATCCAAAATAAATGAATGAATTATTTTTTAATTATAAATCTAATTTGGGTAGATAGAAATAATGTTTTTTTTACACGTTCAAGTAAAATAAACTGCAGAAACAATTGACAAATTTATGAAAAAACTTAGGGAAAATGTCAACGCATGGGGGTCCAGAATCATGTGCTGAACTCATGGTATTCGGATGTGCGTCGATGTCCCTTCCAACTTGTATACTCAGCGTATTATTACAAAGTTTAATCAACACGGCGATTAACCTCCAACAAATATTCTATTAATAAAACTAAACAGGTAATATGTCAAATACGCAAATTGATTTAATAAAGGGAACCAAAATTAATTACTATTTCATACAACAAACAAACATTGCGAAATCATTCGTAACAAATTAATTGTCTGGTTTTACGCTACATTGAATAATGTTTCATTGTTTTAGAAACTTTCTGATAATGTGCAGCTTTTTGATCGTACAATTGAATTTTATGATTCAAATGTTACAATTTAATTACGTTCAATGTTCATATTTACATTTTAATTTAAAATAAGTGTTTATATATTATTATTACGTAAAGAATATCACATTTATTTTTACGTAATTAGCGACACCTACGCGCAGCTTTGCCTGTGTATCCCGGTGGATTAAAAAAAAATACCCACAAGCCCTGACAATGAACACAACAGAAAAGAATTATCCAATTTTGTGCAGTTGATCGGACGTTATGCGCGTTCAAACATTTCGGCAATTCAGTTTTATTTATGTAGAAGATTTATATTTTAAACAACTTTTAGGTATTACAAGAACAAAAAATTCTTCTTCGTGTCAATGGTACAACATCCACACATCTACACAAACTTTCACATTTGTAATTTAAGTACTTACCTATATCAAATCAAACCAGAAAAGTTCGATAACACAAAACGAAGATTGCCAAATTTGCGTTTATTCACTAATTTATTACTTAAACCCACAAGGGAGCGTGCTACGACGAAACAACTTCGGAATATTAAAAAAAAGCCTACAATTTTATTATGAACATTCAATGTGGGACCGTAGCGAATTATCCGCAGTGCCTATTACGTGAACGTAAATTGGGGATTTTTTTTATTGAGCACGCCAAATCGACGACGTCACGAATGGGGCTTGGCATGGGGGAAAATTATTTACCCCGTGGTAAGGACGGCCACCCCTTGTTGTTATGAGGTTATAATTTTTTAAGGAATATTATGATGAAATTTTTAAAGGCCATTTGACTTCGGCAAATGAATCGTGGAATTCTTTTTGCGTTTATTCAAATTCGGTAAGTAATAAAAATGTTAAGTGATCTCCCAAGATCGGGCTTTTATAAAAGATACTGGCAAATCATGTGTTTCTAATAATAGTATACACATTTATTGTATTACAACAGCTGTAGGCATAATAATGAGTATGTAAAGAGTTGTTTATATATATAATAGTAAAATGAATCTTTTAGAATAACGAATTCCACCGACGAAATTATGGAAGCACGAAAAAGATAAGTACATAGTAGAGAAAGTAATGTGATAGTTCCTAGTAATAATCGCCTGCAATAAAATCCAAGTATAGCAATAAACTTTCCAGGCCAAATATTTTTACACGCTGCCTTTTTACTTTAAAACTTTACACCGAGCAGAGGTAAGTAGTCACGTCAGATCAACTCATATTTCACAACTTGCAACACTTCCAACTTTAAACCAAGCACAGACGCAAATTTGTGTTCCATTTATAAACTACAGAGCTTGAATAACCAAATTTCGAACCAGACACTAAAAAGTTAATTAAATCCTTCTTGGTCAAAAAAAATACTGAACTGTCAAGCCCCACTTTTGGCAGCAACTCAAAAAAAGAACTCGGGAGACTGGCTGGTATTTAAATTTTATAAAAAAGTTTGCGTTGTGGCACTAGTCTTCAAAACTTGTCTCCAGTAATTATTTGTGTATTAAAGCTGTGTCGAGCATCTGCAGTGGGTCAGTACAAGTTATAGTGGTACGAAGTTGGCGGTAACAAGTGGAGCGAAGCAGCGGAGCAGAGCATAGAGTTATGATACTGAGGATGTGCTAGTTTTAAGACTAAAAATGTTCAGTTAATAGTTCAAAGTAGCTGGCAATAAACCTACTAGAAGGAAATAATGGAAGATGGAAAGATTGAGCATATTTATTAGACATACGAAATAAATTATAGGTCATTAGATACAAGAGATACTTTTTGAGGTGCTAAAACTGCTGCCGTGTTTGTTTTTGTTGGAAGAATAATTTTTATTTTCTAGTTTCTCTGATATTTTACGTTTACATCAAGGTATAAAGGATAAATTTCAGAGTATATTTTGTGTCCCTTAGAGTATTAAACACAAACGTGCTACACGCTGTTTTCCTGCGTAGGCGCGACCTTCGAAAACACTTCTTAATCTTGAATTAAATCTTCTGACAATAACGTCCGCCCACACATAAATATAACCCGTTTTAAATGATGTACAAGCAAAGGTTTATGGCTTTAATAAACCTTGAATGATTTCATTATAATAATTCACAAATATACCGTTTCATAAATCATTATAGCATTGAAGTATTTTTTATGTTGTCTAAATTGCAATCTTTATAAAAAACATAATACAAAAAAATGCATTGATTTAACTGCCATAACGATGTCATATCACTGCTTCCAAAATTAAAAAAGTACACAGTCTGCGTTCCATTTCATTCTAGTTCCAAGTTCAAAACTCCTCGCACGGACACTGGCTTTGTAAACCGACCGTCGACTCGCCCGTAGTGGTAGAATTTCATTAATTTACATCCGTCCCAACTTTTCAACTCTTTCACCCTTCAAGAGGCACTAGTGTTTTGTACGCTGAATGCTTTTGAAAGTAAACAGAGGGAATTATTATTTAAGTGAACATACTCATTTTAATTAGTTAAGGCGAGGGTTGTTTGTTGTGAATTTAGACAACATTAACGAGATAAATATAATGTTCGATCTACGCTCTAGTTGTGATTACTTCAGATAAATTTAAAGGCCTGTTTCACAGGTTACTGATAAGTTCTCGTTATAATTATAACTTGGCAGATAATATCCAACAAAATGATCAAAGATCATGAAAATTAGTCCAGCAATTCTCGAGTTATCAGTGTTGTAACAAGCCCGACTTTGTTTTTAATTTAATTAAATCATTCCGCCTACTGTAATCGATATTTATATTATAATGTATACTTTCGTTTGATGTCCGAGTTTCACGCCAACAATACTAGACATAATAAAATTATTAGTTGAAATTTTGTGTTACAACCCTTACAGCCTGCATATACAGCTCAACTACTTTTAAACACTTATAATACTTTTGTTAGTGCCTTCCGCTAGTCGACTTCCGGTGTATCGAATATTTATAGATAATATTTATTAATTCTAATAAGAACAGCAACTATAAATTCATAATAGTACATTATGTATTATAATACATAATGTAACTTTAATTAATAATTAGTTTATTTGGTATGGTACTTATTTTTATTATTGTGGGTAGTTGTATGAAACATGTATCTGTCAAATGTATAAAAGGCGATGCGTCTAATGTCTCAGTTCAGTTGTTTGTAGCCGTCGCGAAGTATAACTTGTAAGGAGAAACTCTGCCCAAACGGTGTGATGAAATATAAGTGTTCAAGTGCAAGTGTAGTGTTTATTGCAACCACCCTGACGGCCCACGTGTTACATTTGCAATAATATCTGTCTAAGGCGGGTCAACAAGGTTTTAAATAATCACGCTCATCTGTATGTGGGGACGTTTGAAACTGCGGCCAATAACTAGGGTTACTACAATCAGTAATCTTTGCCGTGGACCATTTTCGACGTTATGACTTATGACCTCAATTATAAGGGTGTAAATTGCAGGTCGTTGGTTGCAGGCGGCACAAAACTTAAGTAGGTCTTGTGGAAGTTTAAAGAGGTCTTTATTCAGCAGTGGACCTCTTTCGTTTGGCAATGGTGATAATTATAAAATTGCAGATTCATTCGTGTATTCTCAAGATGAAAACGGGAGCTCTACTCGCGAATATATGCTCAGCGTTTTAGAGGTCAATTTTAGTATAGACTAAACTTTAGCAAAATACGTAAAAATGTATATTTGATGGAACTTGCTAATCGAGCTTATATATATCTGTGTAGAGAATAGGCACTAAATATTCATGTATCAAATATCCAATTGAATCCAACTTTTTGTCCAATAGTTGAGATAAATAAACACCAAAACACACACCTCACAACAGTTTTCATCCACTGACTTAGTGGACCGTATGTCACAATGACACCCCCGAACATGGTCCCAAAATGGTCTTCTCTAAACCGAAATGAACTAGTCCGCGATACTCACAAAGATGGCGTAAGGCTGTTTGTCCACCGTCCGCCACCGTCACCGGGACGTCGCCTTCAACGAGATGATGGCAAGATTATCTTTGGTCGAGATCACGTTGACGTGACGCGCGTGCGGTGGACACACGGCTTCTTCTTCTTCCTAGCTTTTTCCCAATCATGTTGGGGTCGGCTTCCAGTCTAACCAGGATGCGGCTGAATATCAGTATTTTACACGAAGCGACCGCGATCAGACCTCCGCAACCCAATTTCTGGGCAATACCGATATTCGATGGAAAGACTGGTTGTCATGCTTTTTAGGTTTCTGACTACCACTAACGATTGTCATAGGTGTTCGTATGACAACCGGGACCGACAGCTTTACGAGATGTCCGAGGTACGGAGGGGTCTAGATATGTTAAGAATGGTCACCCATCCACAGACTGACCGCGGCAAGTGTTGTCATGCTTTTTAGGTTTCTGACTACCACTAACGATTGTCATAGGTGTTCGTGTGACAACCGGGACCGCCAGCTTTACGAGATCTCCGAGGCATGGAGGGATCTCGATATGTTAAGAATGGTCACCCATCCACAGACTGACCGCGGCAAGTGTTGCTTAACCTTGCAGATCAGATCGGTTGATCAGCGTTGGTACAACTTGGCCACGAGCCCCTCAACGAGGTGGACACACGGCTATAGTAAATGAATGTATCGCTAAGTGTATGGCAAACGCGTCTGTCAAAATGTTCGTACGGCCCTATCTTTAGTATTAAAATCACCACAAAATGTTTTGCCTATAGCATCGTTAATTCGCGTACACATATTTTATTCCCGGCTGATATTCAACCCGTGTCGCGGCGGCGTCGCGCCGTCCGCCGGGGGCGTTTCCGTACCCTCGACATTTTTGTCGTGGATATTATTGAAATCAAAATAGCTCGTGCCATCGTGAAGGCCCCATAAATTTTGCGTACCGCAGCGGGCGGTCCAGAGTGTCCCAATTCTTCTTTGTGGCTGTCAGTTTTTATTCAGTTCTATGTGATTGGTCTAACCTGGAAGCCTAGACAAGTTGCATTTTGACATTCGAATCAACAAACGAATAGAAACAAAATGTATGAAAATGACATTAGCGACAACCCGATTTGTCGAAAGCTTGTGTCATTTCCATACATTTTGTTTCAACGAATAGTTTCATGATTCGAATGCCAAAATGCAACTTGTCTACATACCCTGGGCCGTCGAAGTCTTGTACTAAAACGAAAACGATTCGAGCAGTGATTACTTTCATCATCATTATCATGTCAGCTAAAAGAGGTCCACTGTTGAACAAAGGCCTCCCCCATTGACTTTCACTGGGACCGGACGCATGCTACCTGCATCCAACGACTTCCAGCTACCTTTACCAGGCCATCAGTCCATCTCGTTGGAGCCCGTCCCACACTGCGCTTTCCGGTGCGTGGTGATTTATATTGTTACAACAACTTCTTCGGTGATTAATAGATTCTAATTCATCAGTCATACACTCAGGCCAACCATGAGTTCTATCGAATAACTTTCGATAGATTTTTTACGCATCGAAACGCTGTAATCTCATAGCAGATTTTAGTTCCTTACGTAACCGGTGGAGGCGCTGCGAGGGTTTATCATACAAATATTTTACGGCGTCGCGCGTCGCTAGCGAGTCTAGTGAGAGAAACTCATGGTCGAGGCACTGAATGGCATTTGCGTATTTCATTCACTTCGTCCACATTCTCACAAGTTTTCAATCTACGTATAAATTTCGTCATTGAAATGCAATGTGAAGATCAGGAGGTATTCTGATTACACGGTACCCATTCAGATAACTCGATTTCGAGTGAGATAATGTATTAAGACAAGGGCTCTCGCCCTCCCTTCTCGGACGTATCCACTAAACCATAAATCAAATAAGTAGATTCCCAATCGGAACTGTTGACTAATCCGATTTCCTATTGATCTCCTGTCAAGGACGGTTTAAGGCGTTGTTTCAACCAGCGATGTGGGAAGAGGCTGAGCGGTGAACGAGTAAAATATACCGATCGGCTGCGTTTAAAACAGAAGTGAAGTCAGCCTATTGGTGGGATTTTTCGGCACGCACCGTTCAGCTTCCTCGCACATCCCTGATGGAAACGCAGCCTTATCTATAAAAAAAATAAAAACGATTCGCCAAAATGTTTGTACGTGCATAACTTCCTAACAACTGCACAAAATTGAATAATTCTTTTTTTTGCTGTGTTCATTATTGTCAGGACAAGGTTTTTATGTAAGATTTATTTTTTAATATCACCGGGAAACGCATGCAGAGCTGCGTACGGGTCGCTTGTATTGAATAAAGAGTGAAGCAATTATTTAATCCTGGGACATTTTCCTGTGACATTTTTACACAGCACCATCTAGTCCCAAACTAAGCAGAGCTTGTACTATGGGTACTAGACAATGGATATAATACTTTTAAAATTTTGATTTTGTAAATACATACTTATAATACATAGGAAACACCCAGACCAACACAAACACTTGAATTCATCACAATAAATGTTTGTGTCCTGTGGGAATCGAACCCACGACCTCGTGATCAGCAGTCCGGTACTCGAACCACTAGACCATAGACGTCGTCATTTAATAAATAAAACCAAAATCAATCAGCTTATTTTATAAAACATAGGTAGTTTTTAACCATTGTACTGTATAAAGATAAAATCAACACGTCTTTAAACGCATGTTTGACAAATAAATTTGATTTAATTTATAATCCCCGAAGAGTTAGGTAGAAGTGTTTTAAGTAAATCCACAATTCGCTGGTATGTTTAGGATCCATGTAATAGAAGGTACCTAAGTCCAAACTTCGAGCTGCTATTGGAAAAACCCACAACACTACTCGGGTCACTTCATCGAACGTAGGAGCCACGCTTACGATGATTAGGCGAATTACGCAGTTGTTTTAGACTTCAAGTAAAGTATGTATTCCGTAAAACACACCTGTAGATCCAGCATCTACATGAGTCAACATGAGTCAGCCTGTCGCCTTGGCAATTACTCAGCGAATTAGGGAACCCGTCGACCTTTCGCGGCAGCATACTGGGAGGCACAGGAAGTACCACACAAAGCAGGAATATGCAGAAGACCAAAGCAAAAAAAAACTGTTTTTGTTTTCTTTAAAATGCGTCGATACATTACTGCTTCATTGGCCAGTGCATATGCTTGTCGGTGCAGCATCTTCCACCACTCTCTATTGAGAGCTGTAGTCTGCGCGGAACTTGTTGACCGCGCCTTAGGTATGTGAACGGCGGGATGGAGGGGCGGGGTCGTCTGCGCGCGGTGTGATGGAGGGGCGGGGGCGCTTGCTTTCGTTCACAGTAACCCGCCGCCTCACCCCCGTCCCTACCTACGGCGCTTGTTCCGCGCGGACTATAACTCCTGGACCTCCTCATACGTCGCGACTTTCAGTTTCTTTTTCATCCAGGGTGTAATATACTTATTCCCAATTTAAAAACATCTAAAAATCCTAACAGATAACGTACACAATCTTTCGTATATAATCTCTTCTGTTGGCGGGGTACTGGATGAAAAGCCGTAGGTATATTAATTTCTGAGCCGCATCTATTAAAGTGATGTATAGTAGTAGTGTTGCAATGAAGTTCTTGCTGATTGGAACTACTGTTGTCTCCGCTTAGTGACACCGGCGCAGTAGGAAACGCAATTTCCTAACCGCAATGTTTTCCTACCACCGACGTACGCGGATATAATGTTAATATAGAAAAGCCGAGGGCTTGATTAAATCTGTCGTGAATGCGGCAAGGAACCGCTGCATTTAGCTCTGTGCACCGTTCATGTTTTTATTTTATTTCATTTTGATTAATTTACGGAAAACTTACGTCATCACTCTCTTGTAGGCATGGATTGTTCATAAATACGAATTGACCCAAACCTAAGACCTCCAGTGTAGCACTTGCACGAGGCTAACGAGACACTTATACAGGGTGTTTGGTAGAACGTTGAACATACGAAAATGGTGGTTAGTTGGGGTCATCTGCTACCCACTTGGCCCAAATTATTTGACCTTGGCCGCACCGTTTTTTTTTTTACTTTTTTTAATTTCACAGAAACTTACCAGTTTCTTTTTACTTTAAATTCGAATATCTTTACTTGTGACGGGTAAATGTATTTTTTTACATCTTTTTGTACCTTTAAAGACTCATAACTTTTTTTTCCCATTAACATCTGTACCAAACAATAATTTTATGAGAGTCTGCTACAATTAGACATGAATACAAAACAACATCCTGCCTGTTTTACCCGTCACAAGTAAAGATATTCGAATTTAAAGTTTAAAAAAAAAACTGGTAATTTTCTGTGAAATTAAAAAAAGTGTAAGTAAGTGTAAGTTAAGTAAATGTGAAACTTAAAACGGACATTTTACAAAATTATTATCTCGTCGGCTGATTCAACGTTACGGTACGTTCCACGTAAATTTATTACACCGTAAATTGTGATATCTGGCTTTAAATAATGTTGAATATTTTAGTTTGCCAATTTTTGTTGATAAAACGCTTTGTTGGCTGGATTTGCTTCATCATTTTGGGCTGTTTATTCATCTTTTTATGAGCGAAAAAATGCTTTTTAAAGTCTTCAGTAAATTCTTTTTATAAACGCTCTCTTAAAACGACCACTCTTCAGCGTTGTTTAGTTCTAAAACTAGCATAAAATAAGTATATTTAGACGTCGCTTTTTATTAGCTGTATACAATTTGTAATTTAGATTTTCAAATTTTAAGTAAAAGTAAATAAGAGTACTTTATTTAACTAGTTAATAGGTTTTAAAATCGTTATTTTTGAAAAAGCTCTCTGAAAACTCTTCATCTATGTTTAGAAACTGGTAGAAAATAGTTGTTGGGCAACTAGGCAGATAATAATGATATGTTAAGGCCTTAACATGCGTGAATGACCTTGAGGAAATGGAGCTAATTTGAAAAAGTCGCCATCTAGCGGAGACGCTCTGTACTGCTTAGACACGGATCTGAATAGTTCAAAGATTAGAGTCGCAGAGAGAATAAGTGGTATTATTTGGAATACTGCCTATTATGTTTAAGCATCACTGAGAGTCACGTCATGTGCACGGTTTTAAGTGACTAAAGCGGTACGTTCAATTATTGTGTGTAAGATAAGTAAGTTTTCTTATTGGTGACATGACGTAACGTGAAGTACTTCATTTCCGATATTACCTACATGGAGCTTGCTTTTAGATTTTTAGTTAGTACCGTTTTAGCACTAGTTTAACGCAGTCGGCTTTTATGTTTAATTTAATAATAAAAAAAATATTTTTTTGCCAGTGAAGTGAGTGTGTAGGTGATTTGTGTAGTTTAGAGAACCAAATCTCACTTCCAAAGTTTATTAACTCATAAGTATTACGTATGTTTTACAGTCTTAGCGCACAATTACACAGCCGAATATGCATACAAAATACTGATAAGGTACAGTTTACAAGAATACAAGTCGCATCCGAGAATTATAACAATAAACGCGCTGTAAGCGGCGGGGTACAGCAGACTAAACAGACTAACTCAACTCGCCGAACGCCGACCATGTAGCTCAGTATCCTACAATGTGGGTACCGGCGCTGGCACCGCGCCGTTGTATTTCGATGTACCGCCACTGCGGCCGGCCGGACGGCTTGTCACGCGCCTCATTAGTGATGAGCTAACTACTAATACAAAAATCTGTTTGTGCATAACAAACAATTATTGATATCTGCAAATTATTATATTATATAAAAGCTATTGTGTGTTCATTTACCAATGCCATATTTATTTTATACAAAATAAATTTAGTTGTTCACACATAATTATTAAAACATTTTGTTATTTATTATATTATAACATTATTATATTATTATTATATTAATTTAATTACATATTAAATAATATCATTATTTATTATTATATATAAACTAATATCAATTAATAAGGACCATTATCGGGCATAATATAAATAAGTTGTTGCGACCCTCTGGAGGGTCATGGTACTTTAAATAATTAAACTGTAGGTGGCACTACACCAGTTTATTTATTACTAGCTTTCCACCAGCTGTTTTGCCCGCGTGGTCTTCTAATTTTTTCCCCGTTTTTGTACTATTTTTCATTACTACTCCGCTCCTATTAGTCATAGCGTGATGATATATAGCCGATAGCCTTCCCCGATAAATGGGCTATCTAACACTGAAAGAAAACTCCCGACTAATTCACCTTTTAAATAAAAAAACCTACTACTAATGCAAAATCGGTTCAGCCGTTCGGAAGCTACGATGCCACAGACAGACACACACCACCAACACCCCGTCGTTTTTGCGTCAGGGGTAAAAAATTAGAACTGTCAGGCATAATATCATCTTACGGCGAAAATACTATTAGTGTAAAATTAAATAAAAAAAACAGTATATTCTTGCACGACACAAGTAGGCGTCGCGTTACTTTTATGTGCATAGAAATATGGTTCAAATTCAAATGACTGTACCGCGCTTCGCCGCGTCGCGTTGCTCAATTCGAGCGGGCCTCGGATGCCGCGTACCCATAGTCACAGTGAGTCTAGGAGGATCGAGTATTTTAAAAGATGGAATAGGTGCTACATAGGTCTCGTTAAATACCTAGTCCTTTAATCTATTCTAGTATATATATTCTATTATAGTATCTTTAATATCCATATCATATTAAATAAAAAAATAATGTCCGCCGTCTTGTATTCAAAAACTTATGCCATTTTCGTAATCAGCATCCCAAGAAACCACGAATTTGATATCAATATTATATTATAATCATAATCATCAGCGCCCTGAAGAATCTTAAAACATCATAAAAATTAAAAACAATATCCGCCATCTTAAATTTAAACATAAAGCTTATTTTCATAATCAGCTCCCTAAAGAACCTTGAATTTGATACCCATATCATAATTCAAAAATTCAAAAATATGTCCGCCGTATTGGATCAAAGAAATAATGCAATTTTCGTAATCCCAATTCCCTAAGGAACCTTAGGATTTGATACCCTTATTTACCTTTACAATTGATGCCTATGTGGTTTTTCGAATAGCCATACCTAAATAAATCAAAACTCGATAAAATTCTGCGATAAGTACCCGCGGTAAGTAACTATAAGATTACTTTTAAATAAGAATAAGGCGAGCGCCGTAGTAATATATTTATGCCTAAAGTGCGGAGCGATACATATTAGATTTTAGCCACTCTGCGATCTTACTCTTTATGCACTTAAAACATGAATTTGTTTAGAAAAAAACATTTACAGCCAGCAATATATACATATTAACTAAACTAAGCATTTCTGTTAATATAAATATTTATCAATAAGTATAAAGTCTTCAAAACTTAAAATGTATTTTAAAATAGTCGCTCAAACACCGACGTGCGGTCCACCCTCGACAACGTCCGGAGACGGACTGCACGGGTGAAGGAGCAGGGAACGCTCGCGTGGATAGACTCAATTTCGAGGAAAATGAATATTTTCACTAGTAAAATGCAAAATAAAAATAATACTTTCAAGTGAAAACATTAATATTTTGAAGACCTATTTTTGTATGAAAAAGCGAAGTAAGTAGCTTCAGCCGTTAAGCAAACAATTAGAAAATTCTGACAAAAATAGGTAGTCTTTGGTGATTTTTTTTCCAAAAAGTGGTTGGCGGAAATACATTTTTTTTCAAGTGAAAAAAATTGTCAAATCCTTATCTATCACATTTTTTTTTTGTACAGATTAAATGAACAGTTATTGAGACAATCTTAATTGAATACCCAAGAATTTAGGCATTTCACTGTTGTTAAGGCCTTAACTTTGTACGTAAGTATTTGAAATTAAGAGTGTTATTATTAAAACAAATAATTATGAGTACTATACTTTTCCATTTCCCTGTTCTGTTTCCCGTGGAACACATTAAGAGCAACAATTCTGTTTATATTTTAAGACCTGTTTCAAGAAGATGCTTATAACTTCACAAAATGTCGAGAATAAGGCTGCGTATACACTAGAGATGTGCGACGAAGCTGAGCCGTGAACGAGGAAAATATATCCCAATCGGCTGAGTTTGAAACAGAAGCAAACGCAGCCTATTGGTGTAATTTCTGCCCGCTTACCGCTCAGTTTCGTCATACATCTCTAGTGAAAACGCAGCCTTAAACAGTGTAAATATAAGTACTGATGACGTCATTTATATTTGAGCTCCCCCTCCCCCACGCCTACGCTTTTCAGCGCAAATTATTTCACGCATTGATTACTCGGCACCCAATTATAAGACGCAAATTGCCAAGATTCGTGAAACGCGTTATACACGGCGCGAGAGAATAATTGGTCCCTTTTAGTACGTCATCACCGACCTTGATATTTATGGTAATTGGGACATTTTTGATAAGGAAAAGTTTATCGCAATATGTATGAAAATGGAAAGAAAGAACAAAATCAATAACGCGGTGTGCTTTAAAAATTGAATAATAGGTACTAGTACTCTTAGACGGATTTAACGGGTCGGTAGGGGTTATGGGTATTTAGTCTGAACGGCCCAAACCGAAAGGACCCTGGGCCATGCGACCGTAAACAAAAATAGGTGTACGTCCCAAAGGTACGATGATAAAAAAAATTTAGTGTTATAAACTACATTGGGGGCAATTTGGGTGCAAAAGTTTACGGTGGTACTGGTTCCAAATCCAGATGTATGTGATGTATAGGCATATTATAAAGGCATAAGGACTTCTTTGCCTAAACGTCGTGTGGATACAAGCGTGATGGTCAGTATAAATAGGTAGGTAGTAGGTACCTATGTGTATGTGTGAGAAACTTATGTAAATATATAAAGCAATTTAATTAGGTAGGTATAAAATTACCTTTTTACGAATACGAATTTGTTATACTGGCCAAAAATCTACCTAAATATAAAAAAAAGATCATACCTACTTTGAAAGTTTTACATTTGAATAAATTACTGTAGATAAAAACACAAGGTATACAAAATTGAATTTACATTTACATTTTACTGAATAGTACCGTCTTTGAAACAAAATAACTTTGTAGACGCAATGCCTCGTGAGATATCTTCCAGGAAATATGATTCTTTAAGGGCACAACGTAAGTATTAAATTATTTCACAAAATTTTGTTATTAATGAGACACCCGAGTATTTACAATTTGCTTAGAAACGACCTGTTTCGACGACTTCAAACAAGACAGGATTTGTATTTGTGAGATGTTCTTAGAAGGCAAGCGAATTATTTAATATAAATTAATTATTTATAAATGGAGCACGGACAAATTTTTTATCACATAAAGATTTATAATATCTACTTCCAATTTCCCACAAGAAAATAGTCAAAGTCAAAACATTTATTGGAAACTAAGTGTACTTACATAAAGATATTATTCTACAGTAAAGCGCTTATGAATTAGTGCTTTGGTCAGACATTGTTATATCCGAATAGTTACAAGATTCATCCCACAAAATAGAAGCATCTTGAAAAAAGAAACACAAAAAGAAACAAAGTAACCCAAAACATTACCTACAAGACATAATACAAGTTGGTAAAGCGTAAATTTCAATTTAAAAGTAAAGCACAAAATTCTCCATAACATATCTTCAAAGAGGTCACAAAGTCTGAACAAACCTTCACCGAGCGCAAGTCAGCTTTTATATAAATAGGCTCAAGAGTTCTAGGTTTTTAAATTTCGAATCCCAAGTTAAACAGAGAACGGGGCCGAGGCGACCGCGTCGGTTTGCAGTTAATTAACTAATATTTACATTGGAGGGTAGAAACAATTTCTGCTAGAACACCTGCAGGCTCTGCTGCGGCTTGGAAGGCTGCCTGTGAAAATGTACGGGCGAGAATTATGGCCGGGCACGGAACAATGTATAGATGGGATTTAGACAGTATAAGCCCGATCTAGTGCGGCGCTGGTCTCAATAGCGGCAATGTATTGCTATTTTAATAAGGCTTACGTATACACCGATTAACCTGGACATAGTAACTGTACTTAGGATTAAGTTTATTTTATTAATTTTATTAACTCCTTCCTGCAAGGTGTCAGGTAATTGTAGATAAATACCTTTTTTTGATTCACTTTGTAATGATAGACGAAGATTATTTCTAAACAAAAACAATGCAGAAATATTTTTATTGCGTAAAGGAAATATGGGGAGAATCGAGGAGTACTTTCATTAATATATTAAAACAAATGAAAAGACTATACTAAAAATCTAATGACTCATTGCTGAATATGGAGAAAGAGTATATAACAATGTTTATACATCGTATAGAAGACTCCCAACTTCACGAAGTTCACACACCTGCTTACAATAAACGCAACATAATTAATTCTAAACTTGTGCAGCCGCGGCGGCAGCGCCCGCAAACTACGCCCGTATATCTCTTAACATTACATTCAACCGTACAAGAGGTGCATTCCAGACGATTTAGAAATACACTACCATTACACAAAGTGTCATTTAAACATCGTTTAAACTTAGATTTACTCCGCGCCGGTCAGGTCGTTAGTAGCTGCATACGGTTTTACATTAATTCGGTCCACTAGGGCTTTGTTCGGTATAAAATTTGCTAACTTGTAGTCATTGCCAACCTGCAGTAGTTGGCAATGACTACTACTAATTTTATAGGATTAGGATAAGCTTTGTCGTCGTTACGATGAACTATAGTTAAGTAATTTATGTCAACTTAGATTAAGAACGAGAGCTTTATTGGAGCTATGCTTTATAATGTTTATTTTTGTAAATAGTTCTTTAAGAACTACTAACAAATAAATATTTTGGGACATTTTGCACAGTAAAAACAAGTTTCAAACTAAGCAGAGCTTGTACGATGGGTGCTAGACAACAGAATAAACTTGTATACTTTTTTAATGTGGCATTTTTAGCTCTATTGATTATTTCAAATGTCTTCAACCAAAAGAAAGGTTTCCTTTATTAATATTAAACTAAATCAACATAAAAAGTTCTTAACAACCGCTAACATTTTAACGGCCTCTGAGCATCTAAATAATATTCATTCATTTTAATTACTCGTAAAAAATCTCGAGGAACAAACTTAAAGTCGTAAAGAACAACAAAATAAAAAAGTTCGATATTGGAGTTCGTAAAAAGTTCGATTAATTAAGTGCTATACGAAAATAATTTAATATAAAGGATCAAGTTGGAAATACTTGGGTAAAGTTTTATAAGACAGACAATATTCTAGTCTAGTCTACTTGTACATAGCTGATTTAGTAAAGTGACTAATAAAATTAGTAACTAAAGTTGATCTTTTATAGATACTTAACTTTTTTTTTTATTAACGTTTAACACATTTTAACTTTCAGAACTGTGCCTCGACCATGAGTTTTTCTCACTAGACTCGCTAGCGACGCCGTAAAATATTCGTATGGAAAACCCTCACAGCGCCTCTAGCGGTTACGTAAGGAACTAAAATCTGCTATGAGATTACAGCGTTTCGATGCGTAAAAAACCTATCGAAAGCCATTCGATAGAACTCATGGTTGACGTACTGATTCAAGGAGTCTTTATATTTTTTTTTTGATTGTGAGTTCTTCTTGTCGGTGAACTCAATCAGTTATTAAAAAGGAATAATTTACTAATTTAATTCTTTCGTAATATTATAATATAAATATTATTATTTTAATAAAAAAACAAGGAATTTCTTTTCAGAAAATAAAAGTCGTATAAAAATTACGACAGAACTCGTTGAAATGTAATACCTACTTAAAACCGGTGAAATAACTCTTACCAGCCTTAATAAATAAGGGATATAAAGAAAAGGGAAATGACCGTTTTACTCACAAAATGTCACCATAACATCATCAGAAATAACCAAAAATGTATAACGATCCGCTAAATGTTACAATATAACACTAAAATCATAATAATTCCGTAGCTCGTAAGTTTTCGACACAATCAGAGGGAAAGTGTCGGAAAAAATAAAGAGCAGATATCCGGCGGGATCTTATAAAAACGTCACCTCATCGGACATTGTTCACAGGTCGCGGCATAGTGATGTTATATGTCAGGTGGGAACATCGGGATCGAGGTTGCGCGGAACGAAATTTTTTAGGAAATCTATTTCATCGAATAAAGTCGAGACTGAGTATTATATTAATAAGCAGTTTTATCTAAAAAATGATAACTGCTTAATGAAGCAGGAATAATGAGTCCTGGGTTCGATTCCTGGGACAAGCACGTGTTATTGGAGTTTTTCTATGAAATTCTCAGTAACAGCATGCGAGATTGGATATGTGCGCGGTTAATGCAAATACGCTAAATGGGTAGGTACATAAGTTTATTTCTGCGTAACCCATCGGGGAATACAGGAGTGATGGGATGTTATGTGTATTGTTCATCCATTTGCATTGATGTTATGTGTAATGTATCCAAACGTTTCAAAATAATAACGGGATTCAAGATCATAGAAAAAAACATTTTGATATCAAAAGCTTACATTTGCAAACAAATGAAATGAAAACTAAAATCCAGT
This sequence comes from Acronicta psi, assembly GCA_946251955.1. Lineage (NCBI taxonomy): Eukaryota > Metazoa > Arthropoda > Insecta > Lepidoptera > Noctuidae > Acronicta > Acronicta psi. The sequence continues at coordinate 12,376,301 of OX276475.1, read as the reverse complement.
TGAGTGAAAGCGCAATAATTCCAATTCCAGTGAAAATATGAAACATTGTTTCATAACACAAATGGGCGAAAAAAATCGGGATAATCCCGTAAAAATTGGAACACCCACATCACTAATCGGGGCACAAAGTGGCAGGAAAAGTTTCTTAGCTCCATTCTCCCTTGCCCCCAACCCTCGTAAACCCGCCCCGGGATTAAGTGAGTGGTCTCCCGTAAGATTTGCTGACGTGAATCGGCTAGCAAAAAGTCGCCAATGGCCGGGAAAGATAGGCGAGGAATGGAAGATAGCAATTAAAGGTGATAAAGAGTCTTATTATTATTGTTACGTACCTATTAAAAAAAAAGTAAATCATATTTTTAACGTTTGAACCCCGTTCCACCCCATTAGATTTTTTCGTGAATTTTTTCGGAAGTATTAATAGTTATTTTGTTATTCGGGGTGGAGACAAAATCTAACAATCCAAAGATAATGAAAATCGTTCCAGCAGTTTTCGAGTTGTAAATACAAAGTAGTTACAACTTAAGACATTTTACATATTAAGTTTATTTTTAGCATAAACGCACACTTGACAGTATTAATGGCATACCTTTTAAACGAAAGAATAAGATCAGAAACAGTGGTCTTTAAGCTTATTGGCTCAAGTTAGCTAAAGAACACAAATTCAAATACAGCCTGACCCGAAATTCTCTATAATAAGATTGATGATTTTCATTTAATAATTGAATTTAGTGGTTATACTCAATTCAATGAATATTATAATCTTTACCTACATTATTAACATCTCCTTTATGACACCCCACAAAGTTTCAATTTAATACAAGAAAATTTTACCGTTACAATAACTTTGAACCCGTAACCTACTTCCGCTACAACGCTCTTTAAGCTAAATATTTTCCACATTTTTATTACAACGAACATTATTGCGAAACTTTAAAACGCGTTATTAAAAGCCATGAAAGAGAAATATAATAAAAAAAATAGAGAAAACAGTATCACAATTCTAGGCAGCTACACACGAACAGTTTCTGTACTAAACCTCGCAAGAATCTTATTAAAACTTACCGGTGCGCCGTCCATTTGTTTAACTTTTATTCCCATAGCTGGGCCGGTCCAAAATCTCCGGGAAAAGTCCACGCGCAGTAGTGTTGTACTTAAGATTTTTGAATGTTAAACTAATACGATTTGAAAAATAAAAATAAAACTTTTAATTCTGTATTCCTCGAAGCGTTATGAAGAGTACATATACACAAGTGGTCTCATGTAATAGAGGACGAGCCTATTGCCGTCAATCAAGAACCGACCATTTTAATCTCCAAGCTTCAACTAAGAAAAAGCCCTATAACATTATCCTGTAGGTGAAAATCAAACCAAAAACTATCTACTACCTATCAAAACTTTTTAAAATTTTAACATAGAGGAAATTTACGTGTACCTATCAATCTTCTTCTTCCTAGCCTTTTCCCAACCATGTTGGGGTCGGCTTCCAGTCTAACCAGGATGCGGCTGAATATCAGTATTTTACACGAAGCGACTGCCATCAGACCTCCGCAACCCAATTTCTGGGCAATACCGATATTCGATGGAAAGACTGATTGTCATGCTTTTTAGGTGGTTCTGACTACCACTAACGGTACTATTACGTGTACCTATCAATGAAATAATATTTTTTGACAACAAAATCTTCTCGTCCTTATTATTATAAGTAATACTCTTAGGTACGTAATCTGTTTTGGTAAAGATATTAACATGAGTAGTATGTAGTTTATTACAACCGCAATATCAGGGTAGACTAGTTTTCCAATTTCAAGTTCTAGTTGACGAAAACTTACACGAAAGTCATTACGCAACTAAAACTAGGTAACTGACAAGTCCATGTTTTAATTGATACTAGTCTTATAATAACTAACTATAGCTCGGTGCTCGAAATTCAACCATATTATCTATTTAAGGCGAGGCATTGACAAACTATGAATCTGAAATCGGACCCCCGCACCGCGCCATCCGCTTACACCCCGCAAATACTTCGTGGTTTGCGATCGTAGGCTCGCGCTGTGGAACAGAGACGTCATAGAGTCGCGCTTACTATCTTTATTTTTTTTGCAAGAATATTAATTTGAACAATAATTTTGTGTAATGTTAAATGGATATTTTAAGGGGTTGTTCCCAGAGGTCAACGATTATATAATAATAATAATTAGCTCCAGGATCAGATGGACAGAACAATTTTTGGTTAAAATGGCTCGTACTTCACATGCTCTCTTGGCGTCTCAATTCCAGTCACCCTTAGAATCTGGGACGCTACCACCTTCCTATTCTCAACTATTGAAGTTACCCATCCGCTTCATAAGTATGGTAGTACTGCGGAACTAATATGAATGGAGTACGTCTAATGTAAGACTGGTTTATTACTAACTCAAACATGGCCGCGATAAAGAAAGCGCTCGGCGGCGGCGCGGCGTCACGTAGGTATTCATCAGGAACCCAAGAATCACGCACCCATCACTTGTTTACCGACGGTCTATAGGCTTCTTACATATATTTTGAGAACAAAAAATATTGATAAAAATTCAATTAAGTATGTCTGCGTTTTAAAAATGGATGTAGGGACGTGGTACTAAGGAGCTACTATAGAACGGTAGTAGTTGTATGCTAGTCCCGGTAATGTCTACCCGTGTGAAGTCGGGACGGACCGCTAGGAATTAAAAATTACATAATTAAATTATTATGTACCTAATATTAAATGTATATTTTAAGATTTCTAATTAAAGGTAACATGTCAAAATAGCATGCTAATAAACTGATAAGTCGATAATATAAAATGGTTTACAATTTTCATGGTTGTCATACTGCTGCTATCTATAAAAGATTCTTAAACAAAAATTATAAAATTCTAAATATGGCAACATATACAGTCGTTTCTGGAGCTCATAACTGAGTTATGAGCCGTTTTGTGTGATGATGTGCGTGTATAATTATACTGGTGACCATTTTTAACATACCGAGACCCCTCCGTGCCTCGGTGAGCACGTCGTAAAGCGCTCTTTCCCTGTTGTTAAGGGCTAGATTCCTACAAGACACAAATATGTGTGATGAAAATAATGGTTTGTGTTGGTCTGGGTATTTCTTAAGTATTTATAAATATATAAAAAAAAACTATTTAAGTATTATTTCTATTGTCTAGTGCTCTACTAATTTTGGGACTGATGGTGCTGTATAAAATGTCCCCTAACGAACGAACGAATACAGACAACTATGACAATCGTTAGTGGTGGTCAAAAGCCCAAGAAAGCCTGACAACTTCGAATATCCTTCGAATATTGGTACTGCCCAGAAATTTAGAAGCATATATGTCTGACTGCAGTCACTTCGTGTTCGTTTAAAATATTGGTATTCTGCGGCATTGGTTACATTGGAAGCCTATACCTACATATATGAGAAAAAGCTAAGACGATGATCATTCAGTCGTTTTATGTAATCAGTCACAAAGCCAAGCTTAGGATGTACTAGGTACATCCTAAGGTTGGGTTTGTAGGTAGGTAATAATTTGATCATGACCACCTCTTACATAGGGCCTACACATACCAGAAAACTTTTAGTTACATTAGTATATCTCAGTTTATCGCCATAGCCCTTGACGAATACAGGCGCGGACGTGATATTATGTTAAGTAATATATGAAAATTGGTGTCGGTATTCGGTATTTTTTCTTCCTATGTAAACCAGAATAAGACAAAATGGTCTACCATTCCTATTAGGATCACATATTATTATTACAAATTTATATTACTTAATAGGCTTAGTTGTAGTGTGTAAAAGTGTATAGAAATAGTTTTTATCAGAGTTACCATAGTTTAAACTTACGTAATTTTTTTTAATGTCTGGGAAGATGCCGTGGAATTCGGGCTAACGTTTGGTCCGGTCTTAACCAACTTTCGTCCAGGCAGAGCTCGCAAGCTCAGGTACTTACTTGTACCTTCTAGTTTATATTATTATTTATTAGCGAGTAACGACCTGCCCAGCTTTGCACAGACAGCAGAGCATATAGGTATGCATTAATTTTTTTAACCGACGAAGAACCGGAGCAGGTTTTATATTCGTCTGTATATTCATAATTGTATATGTTTTTACTACCCTTGAAATGAACCCTTTCAAATTTTTACTTGAGAACCGGTTGTGATGAAACTTAGCACAGTTATGTAGTTCTGACCTTACAACATAATGGACATCTAAAGGTGACCTGATGATGGAGACGGAAGACAGTCTAAGAAAAACCTCAATGGTTTAAAGATAGACCACATTAAATAATGTAACCATTTAAAAAAATATTAGAATGGGTATAGTAAGCTATCTTTAAAAGATACACTTATGGTATCGGGAACTTTTTTATAGGCCTATCAAAAAGGAACAATTCTACCATACATTATTTTTTTATATCTCAAAGGGATAAGGCAGCATTTTCCATGAAAGTTCCCAGTCGCTTAATTTTTTAGATTTAATTTTGTTTTTTTTTTTATGTTATTGTATGTTGATTTATAGACCTGGTTACCTGAAATACATTGAAAATATATTAAATGTGATAATATTTTTTTATATTCGCATAAGTCCAAAGACGACTCCATTTAGCTTTGTTCTATTTTACCGATTGTCAATTTATAAAGTCCAGTCTAATAAGCATTTACATTGTATAGGCTTCCCGTACGCTGAAAGGTCAGCTTATACTGGTCGTGGGAGCTCATCTGACACAGACCCGGCGCTGATAACAGTCCGTGGCGGACTGACAGGAGGCATTCTCCATACAAAAACAAGTGCAAACTAGCTTATAGTGGAAAGTCGTATGCGCCAAAACGGTTTTTCTCGTTTAAAATCTAATCTAAAATGTATTTTAAAAAATCCAATTACCATTTCAAAGAGTCTGTTGAAACTTATCTATAGTGAAAATTTGAAGATTTAAATCCGTTCCGTTTCTTCATAAAATGCGAATCCATGTTTTTGAAGAGCTGTCTTCAAATTTTTTTTCTCTGCAGTAAAGTTTAACCGATCGTGTTTCTGTACTACAAATTTATAGCTAAAGACATGAATAATGACATATGTAAAAATCAGATCCGTATGTTTTGTAATGGCTGAGAAATATTAAGATCCATGACCCCCAAATCTTCAATGCGTCGTCTTAAGAAAAAACAATTTCTTTTTCCAAGATATTGTACATACATGTCTCTCTGCACTCCTGCCAAATCTCATACTCCATTACCTTCACTCTTTAACCATAAACAAAAGGTATGTATTTGTATTATTTGGTGTGCCAAATTTCATAGGTACTCCTCCGTCGGCGTGATTTCCGTAAAAAGGCGTATAAAGTTTTTGCTTTACGTGTAATAAATATCTAAATAGTTTTTATAAAAATGTTTGATTGGATAATCACTAGGGAGATATTTACGCGAGATAGTCGTTCGTATTTAGATTATGTCCGGGATGAGCCAATAAACCGGGATATGCTACCGTGACCGGGACACTTTAACGTCACTAGTGTGGAGCCCTACCGTGTCCCCGAGAACTTTCATGTCACTAGTAAATGTAGGATTTATTCCGTTTATTTCGTTTCGGAGTAAGTTTTGTATCATTAACGATTTATGAATTCTGATTTCGTTACTACGCGGTTGTTAACCTGAAAATTACTCATAAAAAGATATACTAGGCGCCTATATTCTCCGAAGGGTATGGCAGAGATGTACTAATGTAATTAAAGTTTGCCGGAATCATGTAATAGAGGGAGCCTGAATCGAAATCCAGGACCGTAGCAGTAGCGGTTAACCACTAGGGTAACGAGGTATAATATACCAGAAGAACTATATAAGTATAGGCTAAAAATTGTCTGACAATAAATGTAAATAAATTTAGTCTTCGATATCGCGACTGCTTCGTTAATTAATAACTGGTTCCGATTCCCAGGTCGAAGAGAATTTTATAACATTTTCAGTAGCAACTTGGGATTATCATTTGAGAGCTCGATTGATTTGGCTGACTTGTGTTGGTAATACCTCCTGAAAAGCGTTCAGTCAAGATGCAGGGACGTGGAAGAAGCAAAACAAAGTATGCAGGAATCGTGGCAAGTTGCGGTCAAGGGGGGCTAGACAAGTTGATTTTGACATTCGAATCGAAAATAAAATGTATGGAAATGACACCAGCTTTTGACAAATCGGGCTGTCACTAATGTCATTTATTTTTAACCCCCGACGCAAAAACGACGGGGTGTTATAAGGTTGACGTGTCTGAGTGTGTGTGTGTGTGTGTGTGTGTGTGTGTGTGTATGTATGTATGTGTGTATGTGTGTATGTGTGTGTGTGTGTGTGTGTATGTGTATGTGTATGTGTATGTGTGTGTGTATGTGTATGTGTGTGTGTGTGTATGCGTGTGTGTGTGTGTGTGTGTGTGTGTGTGTGTGTGTGTGTGTGTGTGTGTGTGTGTGTGTGTGTGTCTGTCTGTGGCTCGTAGCTCCCGAACGGAAGAACCGATTTCGATTTTGATTTTTTTATTTAAAAGGTGAATTAGTCGGGAGTGTTCTTAGCTATGTTTAATGAAAATCGGTCCAAGATGGCTTACATATGATGGATTACATATTTTTTCACATCTCCCTCGATATGGGTATCAAATGAAAGGGCTTAACTAGGACAATACTATACACTATGAAAAATTTCAAATCCAAGATGGCCGCCACCACAATATGGCAAATTACATTTCGTGTCGGGGGTTTTCTAAATTTTTAATTTAGGTTAGATTAGGTTATTTATGTTTGATTGAAAGGGACCTAAACATACCAGTGAACTGTGGGTTTGCAGTATACATTATTATGACTCTGCCTAACCATTCGGGGATTACGGGCGTGATTGTATGTTATCATTATGATTACGTAAAAAGGTAAAAACGTAAGAGATGGTCTCTCATGTCAGTTTAAGTAGTCTGTATAATTCTCATTTTAACACAATATCATCAAATTTTTTTCTGTCTATTGTAACACTTCAACGATTAATATATTTCAACTCTTCCTTTTTGTAAGGATAACTACTGAAGGTGTAAGGTCACCTTCAGTAGTTATCCTTTTACATTTTTATTGTTAAAAATTAAGTAGGTACTTGTGTTTAGTTATTTCTATAATGCATGTTGTGGTCTCTCTTGGTCACTGACTTGACTGATTCCTTGTTATATTTTGAAAAATTGTGTATGTCCTTTGTTGGAGATCCTAAATAAATAAATAAATTAGAGCCTTTTAGCATACCAACCGGTTACACACAATAGAATTTCAATTACCAGTTCATAACAGAAACACGCTGACCAACTTATATGAGTAATTTAGGTAGAAATTAAATTAAAATGATGTTTCAGTTTGGCAATATAAAGTTGTGCCCACCGGGTGAGTTTTCATTGGAAACTTTATCAATTTTCGACTGCGCCCGCCCCGGGGTCCGGCGACTTCCAATCAATTACGTCATCGTTTCTATACGGGTGACGTGGGGTGGGTGGATACCTGATGGTGAGTATGTTAAACTAGGTACGTTCTGTGGGGATACTCGTGACGGTAGAGGTTTTCTCAATCCAAGCCTGTAGGCGATTGTGTTGAGCGCAGTCGTCAGATGATCAGTTTTTCAGTCAGTGAATCAGTAAGTAAGTAGGTACCAAGGAGTTGGAGGGCTTCTAATCTCATTTCCAAAAGATTTAAGTATTTTAGAACGGAGCTTAAGCATCAGATAGTCTTAACTGTAACTAGATTAAACCAGTGACTTAAACCGGACGGTCGTCTTTGAAGGGGAGAATTTCGAAAAATCGTTCCTTGGTTACGTAATGTAAAGGTGAGTCTAGACTATGGTAATGAATTATAACATTGAAATTTCTTTATATCACAGGCAGTAAGTATATCACTGTCACAGGCAGTGGTCTTTAGGCTAATATTCAGAGACGATGCTAAGCATAAACTTAGGCATCCGTATGTCAAATTGTCATACAAATTTGACATACGGTAGCATAAGTTCATGTTGAGTCTCATTTCTGAATATCAGCCTTAGTCTTTTCTGTCAGTCTGAGATTGAATTTTTATATCCAATAAAATATATTGTGATATGGTACCCAAAGCGCCTACACTAATGTTAATTAAAATACAAATTAAAAAATAATTATAAAATCTGAACGAATTGTAGTAGGCATAGAAGACGGTCCTCTTCAAAAAAAAAAAAATCTTCCGCATTATTCAAAACCTTTCGTCAAATATATAAGTGTCGTAATAATAGTGTCAAGTAATTATAAAAGACGTCATTATAAGGAAATTATTCAACAGCGTGATTTTTAAATATTTGCTTACCCGTAAATTTCCGGCCGTAAAATTTATTAGTGAGGAAAAAGAAAAATCTCAGCAAAATTAAATTTCATTAAATCCCTTCAGACGTTGGCTATGAAAACATAGGGGAGACTAGATAAGGGGCGAGCACGCTGACATTTGCTGTCGTTTGGCGAGATAAATTTACCATCTTGCCTGTTTTCTTATAGGGGTACACTCGTGGGTGTCCGAAACTGCACGAAATTCGAGCCTAAGACGGTTAACCGGAATCGCAGCTGACAACGAAGTAGGTGGTAAGACGACCTGGATATCCTTTAGAGAACTAAACATAAATAACATTAACAAAGAAACAAGTGAAAGAGGGGGAAGCCTTGCCTCAGAGTGCGATAATATGGGTTAAATAATAAAAAAAAGAATAAGAATTTATGCAATAATGCGTTACCCCGGATAAATTGCGACAATGGCAAGGAGAGTTGATGATGATAATGCAATAATGCGTTGCCGTCTCAAATATAGTCTCGTATGTTTTCATATTTACCTACTATTAAGCACTTCTCTAATAAGTCTCTCGAACGCAAACTTAAGGGTGATTTTTTTATGATTACTCCTTCGTGATCCGTGAGGGGAAGTCACCCTATTCACAGGCTCCCCCTTAATGCGCGAGCGTGATTATACGCGTTTCAAAGACGAAAAGCTTATTAGAATTAATTGGCATCTTCTGTTGATTTTTGCAGTAATGAATGTAGAGGGTGTATTTTTATACAAGGTAGAAGGGACATCGACGCACATCCGAATACCATAAGTTCAGTACACGATTCTGGACCCCAAAAAATTATCTTTCTTAACTATTTAAGTTAAGTTATTACTATTTAAGTGTGTTTAAAGAGTTATTTTCCACTTTTTGGAACCGTGCAACTAGTTTGACTTTTGAAAAGTGTCTATTTATATAACTATGGTCTAATTGAAATATAATAGTTTGAAGTTTGAATATATAATTATTTTTTTAGTTATTTCTGCTCACCTTCCAAGTTGACATGGCCGTTAAGACATTTAGGAAGCCAGGCGTAAATTTAAAATAATATTAACACATTCAAGACAAAGACTTCACAAGGCATGCAGACTGATCTGCCAAAGGTTCAGACTTCTTTTTACAAGTAGAACGAATGGTATTTTAATTATACTTGCGTTAATTACGACCAAGGCTTCGCAAGCCCGCTTGTTCTTTCAAAGCGGAGATATTTTACTTTTAAAACGGGCTTCATTTGTTCTTTGGTCGTTGATGTTCTGTGCTGATCTTAGTATTAATTGCTAGTATAAATATCCGCTAAGTTACTTTAGACAGTCTTTGAATATTATACTTATTCCTGTTGAATAAACTCTCCTTACCCTACGACGCGGCAAAAAGGAATGGTTTTATATTACGCAGTCTATGTATCTTCCTATTTACGTATGTACCACAGCGCCTAAAGTACTCACCTGATTTTGATGAATGAGGTGTCAATCGATTTGTTATTATTAGTAATTTTCAACCAACCATATTGTCTTTTTACGTTTTAAGTCTGCAAACGACTAGACGAGTTACCTGATAGTAAGTAGTCATCCCCGCTTTTGACACTTGCAATATTTATCCAATAATTATTTGATAATAATACTCGTTTATCTTAGCTGCAACTTGGATTTTTATTTATTTAATTTATGGAAAACTTACAGCAAATTTAACATAACGGTGATCATTTTAGTAACCAGACATCCAATTACAAGTTTTCACATGCAGATACCATAATAAAAGAAGAGTGTGAACAGTCTCTACACAAATACGGTAAGAAAAAATAAAGTTAAGGCACAAAACAATACTGCGGTTATATTCTTGTATATGATTAACTTAATAATTAAACTAATGGTTTTAATGACCAAAGAAGTTAAGGCTCAAGCTTTTTTTGCCGACGACACTTTAGTGGTAAAAACATCAATCATCATGTTCCTTGCACAACATATTAAAATTGCGGCTCACTCTCACGATATACGAATTTTGATTTAAACCTCTAATTTTCGGGTTTTAGCCTCATAACGTGGACAAAATACTTATCCATCTTGACCTCCTAATGAGTATAGTTTCTGCTCATCTCAGTAAACTACTGACAGATATTTACTTAGATAGAAATACTTAATTTAACAAACACAAGGCACCATCAACTATGCTCCATTGTAGAGACCTCTCAAGTTTTTCCCGGTGTCTAATCGTCCGATCCCGGATAGTGGGGCGCTCGTTAGTATAATGGCTGTATTAATTGCCGCTCGTATTGTTTGCTGTCCCGGGGTAGAGTAGTGGCGCGACGGGACTAACTCGAGACGGCTGACAATCGATTATTGTAATCGAATAGAATCTGTAGTGGGGACGCGATTGTGTCAGTGTCGAAATGTCGGTTAATAATTAATAGGTAATTGAATTTATTAATTGGCTTATTTATGTTGGTAATCAGTTGAGTACTTTCTTGGAATTGATCCGTGTGAAACAAACATGAATTATATGATATTTCTATGCCCCGGAATACAAGCTTGGATTCCATATCAAGGGAGAAAGATTAATTTATATAAAATACTTAAAATGATCTTCACACTAGGGCACTTACCGCCTTATAACACGGCATATACTGGGTTTAGCTAAACGATGTTTTATTTTATGTTATCTGACAGTGAAAAAAAAAATAGATTAACTAGTTATCCCTGGCCTAAACCTTGTTTATTAATAAAGCCGCTAAGGTTGGGTACAAAAACGGATCTCAGGCATTTATGCAATTTGTTGTTTTAAATAAATCAATCTGCGGCGAAATCTATATCATAGCAACTACTGCGCGAATGAAACCAATAGATTCTGGCCACTGACAAAAAAATATCTTTTGATTTGAACATCGAATCTTCGAACTTTATCCCATCACTACGTTGCCGGACCACGGGCTAGGGATTAACGAGTCCCGCTCTACCCCGGACAAAGTTGAGAGATATCTACAAACGTTCCGGGCTGATTTGTTTGTCTTGTTACGCGTCTATTAAGTTAAGAACAGTTATTTCGATAGTTTATATTTGTTCCGAGTCTTTATTGCATTCTATTCTGTTACGATCGACTGGTATTAGTTGCATGTAGCTTATTGTTTTTGTTGTTGTAACATTGAAGCTTTGTAAGAAACTAGCTGATGTTTGATTCACTGTCTGCGGATTGGGGGCCTTACGGTATAGGAGACCGTGCTTGAAGGCCAAAATGACAAAGCACCTTATTACAGATCAGTTTATTGGAGTAACTTACAAGATGATTGAATATAAAACAACACACGTATTAAATTGACCACCCGCACCGTTCGCGGTTGGTAAGCAAGCTAGCGACAGAGTTGCCACTTTATAATTTTAGTACAGTTTCTGTTAGTGTTGCCAACAGCTGATTCCCGGGGTGCGACTTGCGATCATAATTTTTTTCCCAATTTTGTGGTAATTTTCAAAATATTTTCTGTGTGGATGCCTACATCATAACAACTATATGTGTGTGTGTGCGTTCAGCAGTTTGAACTGTGCGTTGATTGAATAGACTACGTTTACCTAGGTCTGAAGTTTATTATATTATTGTATTACCTATATCAAATTTGTTGTTGATTTTGTCATTGTTGATTTTGACAGTTTCGTCTACTAAAACTAGCTAGACCTTACGTAATAAGACGACAACTCTAATACCGAAAACTACAGAGAATTTCTTAGAAAAGCCAAATAACAGAATCGAACAGAATACCTAATGCCCAAGAGTACACTTGCGACTACTAGACCAACTAGTTAAAACCAGATGAAAATGGAAACGCGTCATGTCATCCATCTAATTTGGTACCTTATTACATCGATAAGGGACGATGCAAAAGAGGCAAAGGATAAAAAATGAGAGAGACACAAAATGTCTTGTTAAATTTTAAGCTATAACTTTGAACCTACGTTTATCGTGCCAATAGAAGCAATAAAAATAATGGGTATTTATATCTGCTATCCTTTTTTCTCCCTTAGGGATTTGCTATAATAGAGCTTTATTGTTTGTTTATCAACTTCGTCTTTCAGAATGAGAGTGCTCATTATGAAAGGCAACTTAGTAACTATCCAATTAGTGCTAGAAAGAAAGTAGATTTTTTAAAGTTTTGTAGAGAAAGTTATGACAAACCCACTTAAAATACTATATAAATCCCTCAAACGATGCAATATAATTTCAAGAAAAATACATTAATATTAAGTTTTACTCTCTAGGTGCGTAGTTTAACTAAGTGCAATTATAATTATATATCAATTGGTTAGTAATCGGATGGTTGGCGCTCTTTGGGGGAGGCCTACGTTCAGCAGTGGACGGCAATAGGCTGATATGAAAGTTTGTAATCTGTACAGTCATATTAAAGAAATTGACTAATGTGTCAACGCACAACTCAAACTACTGAACGGATTGGGTTGAAATTTCGCACACAGACACTTATGACGTAGGTATTCGCTAAGTAAGCATTTAGGGAAATTCTAACGGCATTGGGAAAAAATAAAAGAGTAATAGTAACAATCGCGTAACACCGTGGGTAACAGCTAGTTGAAATCCTTACCTCCTTAATTTAATAATATAAATGCGAAAATAACTGTCTGTCTGTCCGATTTTGATGAAATTTGGTACACAGATAGTCTAAAGCCTGAGAAAGGACATATGCTGCTTTTTAATGCGAAAAAAGGGCTGCAAGGGTTGAAACCTATTTCAACCCGTGGAGGAAAGTTATAAGAAATACTCAGGTCACACGGGCGAAGCCGCTGCACCCTGGCGGAAAGCTAGTATTTTATAAACGAAAATACACTGCTGAGGTACAGATATTATATTAGACATCATTCCTTGTGCGCACAGCGAAGTTGTGGACCGTAGTCAACCCCATTTAAAAAGTGCAAGTTCTAGTTTGTCCATCCAAAGGTTGCCTGGAAGAGATTGCAGTTAGCGATAAGGCCGCCCATTGTATGTTTTTTATTTCATTATGTCTTGTCTTGTATATTATTTGGTGTACAATAAAGTTATATATTATATTATTATTATTATTCTCTTCCGGCGACTGTGTTCCCTGACACCTACAACATGGGTCTTTTCAAGGCCAAAGTGAATGGGCATCTTTTGGGTAGGCGCGGTCCATCTTAGACCACATCTACACTTATCATCAGGTGAGATTGTGGTCAAGCGCAAACCCATAAAAAAAAAAACAATTTGCTGTTATCTTAAAAAGACATTCATGACGTTCTAAAAAATGGCATAAAATATAATACCTGGACCCTCTTCCTTTTACTAATAACCGTCAAATTTATTAAGGGCAAATTGTTCACTCAACGATTTTTAATTTAAGGACTTATCCGCACTTATATACCCACGGACATTTCAAGTGAGAAATTAATTTGTCGAGTGAGATTTAATTTTATTTTGTTGTGTGCCTTTTATTTTTATAATGATGGGTCTTCAAAATAAAAAGCATATTTTGTGTTTATTGTTGTTCCTTTTTGAAGGCAAAATCTCTCAGATCGGTGTTATTTTTTAAGGATTGGATTGGCGAATACAATAAAGAAATAAAATTCTTTATTGTATTCGCCAATAAGTATTAAGATATTTAAGTTAGGCTCCTTAAATTAAAAATATAGAAAGTTGTAACAGTCATCTAGTTTATAGACAAACTAGCTTCCCGCTAGCGTGCAGCGGCTTCGCCCGAGTAGTCTAGATAACTTTCCCCCGTTTTTGCAACATTTTTCATTGCTACTCCGCTCCTATTAGTCGTAGCGTGATGGTATGTAGCCTATAGCTTTCTCCAATAAATGGGCTATTTAACACTGAAAGAATTTGTCAAGTCGGTCCAGTAGTTTTGGAGCCTATTCAATACAAACAAACAAACAATTACATCTTTCCTCTTTATAATATTAGTCTAGACTAGTCTAGAAGACAAAATAGGTAGACTATCCCAGTAGAGGTGTATTGTTATGTCCAAAGTTAGCCGATAAGTTTTTTTTTTTATACAACTAAGTTGGCAAACAAGCATACGGCCCGCCTGATGGTAAGCGGTTACCGTAGCCTATGGACGCTTGAGCTCTTAGAGGTTTATGGAGAATTCACTGCGCCGACAGTTTGAGGGAATTATACCTCTTGCTGCCAGCGCAGCGCATCCTTAGAAGGAGTTCATTCGCAACCTGAACTGCTACTGAGAATTGAAAACCACCGAATAACCTCAAACTGGAAATCAAACCCAGGATGTCAGACTCAGCAGCGACTCTGTCGTGGCGTCAAGACATAGACCCAAAAGTATAACACGATACTTCATCAAACGCGGCCATTGAAGGTAATTCCCAGACCAACTGTTTACATAAAAGTCCAAAAGAAGAAAACAAGTCGTTTTTCCTACTGCCAACATTATGCAGATTCGTCCTACCAAATTACTTATTTTAAGCAATAAACGGCGTGGGACGTTGTATAAAAATCTTCGCCTGAACGAATGACTTCGAAAAGTTTGGCCCAAGTAATAAACTTTCGGCCGCCGCTGGCTGGGTTTAATGGGCCAACTTCTTTTTTATGATGTGACAATATGTTCTGGACGTGGAGAAATGAGTTCGGGGATTATGCCTGGTTCTTAGGTGATTATATTACTGGCGCAATGTGACGTGGAATTTTTAAAATACATCCAACAAAATGTGAGGAATTACTCTTTTTTATTTCTTTGTTAAAATATAGCCCAACTGAAGGTAAAGAGTATAGGTATTTGTATATGGTTTGAAATAATAGTTTTTTTTAATAATAACACTCCGCACTGGACTCGTTTTGTCGTGGGTGCGTTTAAAAACCCAAATTGTCACAAATACATAACCAGCTAAACCCAGAATAATGTAATTATAATGTAGACTGTATGAAGTATTTATTCCGTCTGAAATATAAGTTTCTATAATAATAATAATAATAAACTTGTTTATTGAGATAACCATAGATCCATTTCATACATAATCCATTATAAAAACCATAATCCATTCTATAACAACAAAGAAAAAACATCCGCTGTCGCTTATAATGTTGTACCACACACTGTTTCAAAGGGCGGGAGAGTGATAATGGTTATGGTTAAAGTTCGTCGTTTCAACAGTACTAAGTATTCTGCGGCGTGTAGCCAAGACGATGCCGGACTGCGATTTGTATCGGACGACAGTGGACAGAAGAGACCGCAGAAGTACTCTCACCAACAAAAGTCGGACAACGCGATGCAGTCTTCAAAATGCTTGAACATTATATTTTACTAAGTTGTCTACCTCTAGAAGCACATAAATGTTGATGAATAGGTTTTTTTTTCACGCTTGTATTCATTAAAGAGTTAGGCAGAGGCGCAGCAAGAGGAATATTCCCTCAAACTGTCTGCGCAGTGAATCCTCTATAAAACTCTAAGAGGTTTTGAGGGTCGGCAACGCGCGAGTGATACGCCCGATGTTGCAAGCGTCCATAGGCTACGGTAACCGCTTACCATCAGGCGGGCCGTATGCGTGTTGGCCATCTTAGTGGTATAAAAAAAAGGTGTATTACTGTACAGTGTACACTTACAGTTCGCCTGTATGTTTAGGTCCCATGTAATAGGTGCCTGCCTATTGCTATTAATCGGGCACGATGAGATGTAATCAACCAAAATTACTGAGTTGGTATCAAAAATAATTTCAACTTATTTTTCTGTTTTACTTCTGCAGTAAGTACGAGTATTAAAGGTACAGGATTTGATGTTATCGACGACGACGATTTGCGAATTTTCTCAACTTAACCGAGTTTTCGTTTTAGTACAATTTGTTATTAGAAAACAAAGGTAAAGTTGTATAAACAAAACTTCTGTGAATTATCAGATTATTATGATAATGTATTAAGTACTTTCTACAGTGAAAAATTTTACTATATCTGATTTTTTAATCACGGGAACTTAGTTTACTGCAATGTTTTGTGCCAATTTAGGTTTATTGTTTGAGCTTGTAAATTATTGAACTACTGAGCTTACAGATCCAGTTGAAGACTTGGAGAACCTAAGTGATTTATAGCCCCTTAGGGGGCTATAAATCCACATAAAGCAATTGCTCTCGAAAATTTTCATATTTTCTTATGTGAATCTAAGTATAATTGTTATAAATTATCAAAAATGACTTTTAAAAGTCTTGCTTGTTTTACTAAAACCGACAGCGTAACGATTATCTAAAATTTATCAGTGTACGAATAGGAATAGTGACATTTATCGTGCAACTTGCACGACGTCAACCCTTTCTCTAGTTGGAGGGATAACATACCTCGTCCCTCCATAAAAACAATTAGGAACATACCTATTAGTAAAGTATTACCTAAGTCTACGACATGACTGTTTCCGAACACATATCATCGCTGAATAGCCTTTTAAAAGACTAGTAGTAGTAAGAGTAGTAGGTACCGAGACTGTTCACACTCTTCTTTTATTATGATATTTGTATGTGAAAACTTGTAATTGGCTGTCTGGTTACTAAAATGATCGCTGTTATGTTAAATTAGCTGTAAGTTTTCCATAAATTAAATAAATAAATAAATAAATAAATAAATAAAATTCGCCTCAGAGTACAAGCTCTCAACAAGAAGGTCAAATAAAATTAGAATGTTTGTTTCTCCTTCAAAATATCTGGTGAATTAAGTTTGCCCCCATTCATTTACAAGCCTAGACAAGGTGACCTACAAGGTACAATAAAAAGGCGTCGTATGACGTCACACTACAACAAGATATTATTATACGCGGATTAAAATGACAAGCGTACTCCGTAAAATTGCTTTATAGTAATAGTAATAAAACCTCTCTGGTAAGTACTAAAACTTTTAATACATTTCTAGACTAAAGTGAATGATGGCGTCTGACTAAAAGCCATTCCTGACTTAACAACTTTTTTTCTGCAAATCAAAGTGCGTAACAGTAAATCCGAGAGATTTTATCGTTCCAGACGCAATTAACGAAGTTTTCTTTTGCAAAACGTTCGTTTTTAGATAAAAATCCTTTCTTGAATGTCCTTTTATAAGTCTAATCAGATTGTTACAAGTTTTTATCGCGGGAGTTGGGTCTGTATTGATACTTCTTGCTAGTGACCGTTTTGTTTCAAACTTTCCCCATAAACGTGGGACAATTGCATTTTGTCATTGTTATTGCTGTTATTGTGTTTGTTTAATTGTTTTTATCTTGTTTCCATGATAATTGGTTGCTGTTGTGCTGTTAGTTTGATGGAGCCCTAACAATTTTTGTTGAAAATATACTCAGATTTCTGCTATGAATTTTTATTCATAAAAGTTTGAGTGTGCACGCTATAAGAGAGACGAAATTTAATGTGAGAGTCAATCTATTCTGATAGTACAAATGCGTAAGTCTGTGTGTCTGTTACCCCTTCCCGCCTAACTCTAAACAGTATTCGGTAAAATGTGGCTTCATAGTTTGAATCCTGTAACAAGCTATCTTTTAGTAGCCTAATAGGCTAGTCTTAGAAATAATTAATTACTTTTGGGACAAGAGTATCAGTACAGGAAAATGTTGTGAACATAATATCTTTAGCATAGAGTTTATAACATTTGATTTCATGTACAAACAGTGCATTCTAGCATGTTGTTCTGTTCACTCCTTTCAAAAATACTTTAAGCCAAAGGGTAACGAAATTATTTTTCCATAAAGCCGAAAAAGAGAACACACTAAAGCTAAATGGACGTGCATATTTGATATATAAAACCCAAAAAATGGCTGCGCATTTGATACAAAGGCCAGTAAATTGCTATAAATTCGTTAAAAAGCATAAAACACCGTACAAAATGTTACCTACTCGACGCGGCCTGACGGCATTTAATCCGCACGTCAGAATAAGGCCGCGTCAGGACTGGGCGTGATTTACACGCGACACGAGCGCGACAAACGCGACAGCCCTACCCACTGACGCCAACGCGACGTACGAGTTCAAAGCAAGCCTCGAGCGACTGACGTTAGTGTTGAGCTTTCCAAAATTCACGCAGAAATTTTAATCGTTTTAGCGAAGCAAGTCGTAGTTTTTTTCGAAGAGGCCTAGCTGTGTGTACAAAATATATTTATATTAGGTATCTCTTTATAAAACGATGATTTAAGATCAAACATAGCGGTCGAATATTTCACAAAAGTGACTCTTATGAGGTGCAAGAGTCACTTTTTTAAAAACTAGCTTTGCCTTTTTGCTTGCTATGCTTTTTAACTACTTTGTGTAAAAAATAGCGGCAATAGGTAGTGGTATTCTGAGTTTTTGACACATTTATTAATTAAAAATTATTAAGTATGTACTGGTATAGACAAAACTTTATCGAAAAGTTCATTTTATAAAACTGACTGAAATGCGAATTATATTCCAAATTAAAAGCTAGCCAAACTGTACTGAACTAATAGAACGAAAGAAAAATATAAAACATAGATTTTATATTTGATTTACTAAACGCCAGTTTAATTTTATCAAAGTTTGTGGATACCAGTGGCGTAATAGAGAAGAGACCTTTTCAGCAGTGGGTGTTACCGGCTGAATTGATAGATGTGGTCTCCTTAAATAGCAATAGAGTTTGGACGAACCCAGAGATCCTCAGTAAAGAAATACCCGCGCCATAGATGGGAATGGTATTTATTT
The DNA here is from genome assembly GCA_946251955.1 of Acronicta psi. NCBI lineage: Eukaryota > Metazoa > Arthropoda > Insecta > Lepidoptera > Noctuidae > Acronicta > Acronicta psi. Next base: position 12,357,301 of record OX276475.1, on the reverse strand, counting down.
CTTCACTAGAGAAAAATTAATAAAAACATTGACTTGTAAAAGAGTCAAAAGATCTTTTTACAGAAAAAAAAACATTTATCATTTTATAAAGGTATCGTGGAGAATCATAAAGTTTCATCAATTGTACTTAAACATTTTATTTTTCATTTTCAATTTACTGGTAGAAGATTTCTTTTATATGAGTATACTTATAGAAATGGGCTTCAATATCTTAAGGGTTTTATAAGTAAAAGCTTTTTGATTGCTGTGCAACTTCATTCGTCTTTTTATTACTTTTGTATCATCGATTTTAATATTTATAGGTGAGGAATCGGGCAATCTACTTAAGTACTGTTGAGTAAAATATAAAATGGATGTCTGCTCATATTATATTGGATTCTGGTTATTGCAGTTACCAGATGCGGCTGAATGTATTAATATTTAAAGCTTTACAAATTAAAAGGAGTACCTAACTACCTATTTATTTTTTAATTAAATAAATAAATATGATGGCAGTCTACAGAGCACCATTTAGTCCGAAACTAAACAGAGCTTTCAATTAAATACATTCTTGTGAAACTGCCTCATTGGTTTAAAGTGTTCCTAATCCCGATTGCTACGCTAAAGGTCCTAAAATCGATTCCCGGATCAAGTAGTGTTACTGGGTTTTTTGTGAAATTCCCAGTTGATGGCAATGGGCTCGGCCCTTATTACATGGGAACTAAACGTACTGATAACTGCGAGAATACAGCAGTACAGCTCTGCCGAACCCTTCGGGAAACAAGCGTGATGGTGTGTCATGTTAATGTTATAATTACATTCATTTATAACTTGTAGAACTGATGAGCGCGTGGGTAACTAAATCGCCGTATGTTTGGGCTTTACTCACACACAAACATGACACCGGCTTTTGTTTTCATGCCTTCGAGCTGTGAATTTTGAAGACTACGCATTGAATTTTACTAACTATCGAGTAAAACTGTATGCGAGTACAAAGCTTAATAAAAGGTTTCGTTGAAAAAGGTCCTTTTATTTAAAACAACCTCCTTTATAAGATAAATATGATAAACTCAGAACAACCCTTATACCCTACTACAAAAAATTTCAAATTTCGAATAAATAATCCCCAGACAAAAGCTTGGAACTAACACGGAATTTAAAAAAGGAATACCTTTTACTTTAATTTTAAACCAACACAATTAACAGCCGCAAGCCAATAAGCGCTTTGTGTAAACGACTTTTTGCAGCCAAGACAGTACAGAAGAATCCTAAAGAAGCAGCTTATTTTTTTAACTACCCACTTGTTAGGTTCACAGAGCACGGCACAAACTCTTTGCTTTACAATTGACAAGTTTGCTTTACTTTTTTAAAGTGATTATGGTCTTAAATGGAAGCTTCGCTTTGGAGGGATCGTTTTGGTTTCTCTTACAGTTGCTTGTAGTTTAACAGAGAATTCTTATGCTTTATAAAGTCGGTACATACTTATAAGTTGGAATATACAGGGTTACAGGGAAAGTCTTACTGAATATTAAAGGACGTTATTATTCATGACATTTCTGTTGGATTTGGTTCTGAGATATGGTGTCCGAAACTTAACCGTTACGGAGATATTGAACTTTAAAGATTTCTATTAATAATGACGTCCTTTAATATTCAGTTCGACTTTAACCCTGTAACCCTGTATAAGGCGAATGTCAGTGGAAGCGCTGGAAGGAGACGCCATAGAAAAGCAGGTCCATTAAAAAGGTCAGTTGCGTAATACTTGCAACGGGCGCGTGTGTGTGACAAAGTTGAATAAAAAGGAGCATGCGAGAATCGTTTCTACCTATCCCATTTTGGAAACAGGTGTTTTTTTTTAGCGTTGATGGGTTTACGCTTGACCACAATCTCACCTGATGATAAGTGTAGATGTGGTCTAAGATGGACCGCACCTACCCAAAAGATGCCCATTCACTCTGGCCTTGAAAAGTGTGTGTGTGTGTGTGTGTGCAACTGTGCATAATTATGTATGTATAAAGTTTTCAACTACCCTAGTTGTAGCATAACTTTAGTAAATAATGCGAGTCCTCGTATTTCTTATTTCCTTTTTTTAACAGAGTAGGTCCATACGTGTTTATTGAGGATTAAAAAAATCACCCGCAGAAATAATCTATACTAATATTTTAAGCTGAAGAGTTTGTTTGTTTGTATGTTTGTTTGTTAGGTTGAAAGCGCTAAACCCAGGAACTACTAGTCCGATTTAAACAATTCTTTCAGTGTTAGATAGCCTGTTTAACGATGAAGGCTATAAGGCTATACAATATGTTAAAAATCCCTTGTCCGACCCGAAAGGGGTATGTAGGTATCCCAATCACATTACCAAATAAAATAAAATAAACACCCAAAATACCCAAAATCTACCAATTTTCGTGAATGTGACAACACTATCACCTGCCGTGGTATATTAGGCACCTGTGACGATTGCCCTTGTAGCTACGTATCTAAGTTTCATTGTTTTATAAAAAAAAAACTTTTATTCGAAATATATTTTTTTTACTTGAAAACTGAAAAGGATTAGATAAATGCAATCTAATATCGATACCTAATAATACCTTCACGGATCGGACAGGGTTTACTTAACACATTGTATATCATCACGCTACGACCAATAGGAGCTGAGTATAAATTAATAATGTTGCAAATACTGGGGAAAATCAACTTCCAGGGAAACGAAGTCGCGGGGAAAGGGTAGTAATTAGATATATTATTATTATTTATTAAAGTTACGCAAGTCATCGATCCTGTTGACTATTGCTGCTCATAAATCGTCGGTTTCGTCGGCGAGAGTAGACAAAACAACGATTAATATTACCGTTAAACTAACGACATACCATTTGTTACAGCAATATTACGGAACTGAGGCGGTGCATAGTTACAACGCGATCACGTGTATATGTGCGCGGAAAAGTGTTAAAAACAGAAATGGTAATGATTTTTGAGATATCTATTTAAAGAAATAGGTCAATGGCTGGCTGCGCACACAATGAATCAGACTGGGAAATTCATTTGAAAGATTTTGCTTGATAGAGACTGTTTTCTTTACTGGATCATTAGTGATACATTTTCACAAGAAAAAAGTTGTTCACCCGACAAATGTAATGATTTAGATAACTTCGTCCGCCATATTGGATTTAGAATTATTTCCTTAAGCTAACCATGCATTAATATCATCCAAATTAAATGTGTAGGTAGGCAAATTATCATCTCAATCGGTCTAGGATTACTGCTGTAAAATTCTATTGCTAGATTTGACCAAAGATAAAGCAAGCGCAAGATAAAAAAAAGACAAAAACATTGCAAATTAAATAAAAGCTTGTACAAACAATTGTTTCAACCATCTAGATCCTCACCGTTTCTTTAATTAAGAAACAGAAATTATCCAAAAATTAACTAGAAAAATATAAACACGACTATCCGCGACTGTACTCGCTAACAAACGATTTCCCCACGTACGTCTTCGCGTCGACGAATCATACATATCTTGTCGTATTTACATTCCGTTTCTTCAGCCACAACCATTTTGATTTATTAGAGTGAAACGAAGCGATCGTTTGTATCTAGCAACACAGGACGTTTGGTGACAGTAAATTAGTTTTTGCCCGGTAACGACGAGGCTGGAAGGAAGCCATACTTAATCATTTAAATAGCATACATGATTTTGAACGATATTCCTACCAAACCTAGACCTGAGAATTTTACTCGAACTTTCTCGTGTTGGATAGACCAAATCTGTGACAAATTGTCGTTTTCACATTTCAGTTATTTGAGCGTTTACATAATGTTTAAAATTCTTAGCTAGGATAAAGAAGTAAGGTAAACTTAGTTAACTTAAACTTCGCGATATTTGGAAAAGTGAAAATATCCCTAGTTTAAATGTTATTGAATTAAGGTTAGAACTTAACAAATATTTATTTTGTTTGGTATGTACATAGGTTACACGGTAGCGATTGTTCCGTGTAGAAATCAAACCCGTTACCATAGCTACAGCTTAGACACTTCACGACATAGCCACTGAGTCAAGTAAAATGGCTATATTTTTCGTTTAAAGGTTCAAAACAAAATTAAAATACGATTAAAATAATAACAAAATTGTTAAAATAAAACACAGTTTCACACAGTAACTGAAAAACTTTGTTAACACAAACAAATTTTAATTTTAGCATGTTCATGTTACAACGTCAGGCGCAGATAGCCCTTTTCATTAAACTGTCATTAAATTAATTAACTTTGTAGTGCTTGATACACACGCAACATTATGAATTATTTTCATAAACTTGCTATGATTTATTTACGCTGAAAGTAATGTAAGTTTTATGAGAATACTAGCTTACCGCCAGCGGCTTCACCCGCGTGGTCTTATGAATTTTTCTCCTGTTTTTGCAACATTTTTCATTGCTATTCCGCTCCTATAGGTTTTAGCGTGATGATATATAGCCTATAGCCTTCCCCGATAAATGGGCTATCTAACACTGAAAGAATTTTTTAAATCGGTCCAGTAGTTTCGGAGCCTATTCAATACAAACAAACAAACAATCAAATATTTCCTCTTTATAACATTAGTATAGATAATATAATTATAGAGAGAGAGAGTTTATAGAGCATAAAATTCAAGTGAATTTATGATTTATTTGAAATAGAGGTCCGACTTGGATTTACGAAATGATAAAATATAACACACTATCACGCCTGCAGTCCCAGAACGTTACAGCAGTGAAGTTAAATAAATAATAATAAATAAATAAATAAATATCTTGGGACATTTTACACAGCACCATCTAGTCCCAAACTAAGCAAAGCTTGTACTATGGGTACTAGACAATGGATATAATACTTATATACTTTTTTTTTTTGTAAATACGTACTTATAATATATAAGAAACACCCAGACAAACACAAACACCTAAGTTCATCACATAAATGTTTGTGTCTTGTGGGAATCGAACCCACGACCTCGTGATCACCAGTGCGGTACTCGAACCACTAGACCACAGACGTCGTGCATGCACAGTTAACCGGTATGTTTAGGTTTCATGTAATAGGGGGCGAGCCTATTGTCATTAACTGAGGACAAATCCATCCTCCTGCTGCTTACGACTACTTGACTAACTTCAGAGTAGAACGGACTTAAATTTAGCCTATCATACTACCCATTTATCATATCTGCCTAATGCATAAGAAAAAAATCCTAAAGCTAAATCATTACTCCATAAAAAAGTACAACAATAGTTCGAAAAACTCCGCCGTTTAAATTGTCCGACCTTTTCAAGCCAGAATAAAAAGGCTTTTCTTACAATCAGTGACAATAAATAAAGGTAAAGATATGAAAAGAAAAGCGTTTGAATTTGCATTTGTTATGTACAATGAACGATTATTTACGTCTAGACGCGCATAATAGTGTGTGTCAAGTGGTCACAAAAGCAGACCGCTTGAGGCTACGACCTAAAGGTCATGTCAGAATGTCGGATTTTTAAGCGTTCAATGGTAAGTACAGTCACAAGAATAAATATGTGAGCACTACATTCGAAATTGTTTTATTCGTGAAATGACGAGTGCAACTTTTAGATACTATTAACATGATTTTAACTTGACTAGTTGTGCAATGCTGTGCTACCCGCGTACGCCTAGTTGTATTTTCTATTGTTGTATGTTGTATTTCCAAGATCATTTCTTACCGGATGCCTACGTCAAAGTCAAGTCCGCGATTAGTTTTAGCTGTGTAATGATAGATCAGTCAGTTAGTCAGTTATTAAACGTTTTCCTTTTAAATATACAGATAAAGATGATAATATGTTCGTAGCACTATAAAAAACTTCAGAGGAAATTAATTCCGAATTTCGTCAATTGTATAGATATAGATAAATATCTATATCGTGACTGTACTATTTGGAAAAGTGGAACTGGTCGTCGAATGCGTATACAATGTCAGTTAAATTAAGTATGAATATCGTTCAATACATGTAGAGTTTATTTGAGGGTTAAACGATTCAATTCTTATCTCATTGGGTCAGGTCCCGTTAATTACTAGAAATGACGCGATTTGAAAAAAAAAAATGCTTTAATGAAAGTAATATAAATCCAAATTTGGTTGATTTTTTATTGTACATAATTATATTAGTTCTTTGCTTTAATTTTGTTATCGCATAATAATTATAATGTAATAAGTATTTAGAAAGTTAATAAAGTCAAAACATTAAATATTAGCTGGAGCTGGAGTGAAATGGTGCGGTTAAAATGTCCCCAGAATATTTATTTACCTATTATAAAAAGCTCATCTCTAGAATATTTAATGCATTCCACAAAAACATTACTGCAAAGAATCCTACAATTAAACAGCAATCAAAACTGATACACGCATCAAAAAACATTTAAACCCGAATAATAATCCCGTAAAAAACATGTTACAAAGTTTCGACGCGCGTAATTTACTCGCGTGTTAATTTACGCGTTTTTACGCGGACACGCCGTTGTGTGGCGCCCTTACGCCTTGGGTGATATATTGTGACAGCTTTAATGCCATTTACGGTGAAGGTGCGTCCTGTATCAAAGCAAGTGTTGTTATTTATCGACTTGTTAAGATTTTTGTGTTTGTTAGATTTATATCTTTACTAGCTTTCCGCCACCGGCTTTGCCCGCGTGGTCCGGGGATTTCTTACAAAATTCATCCCCTATTTAATAATAATAATACTAATAATATTTTGGGACATTTTTACACAGCACCATATAGTCCTAAACTAAGCAGATCTTGTACTATTGGTACTTGGCAATATATTTAATACCTATATTATTTTTTTTGTAAATATATACTCATATTATATAAGAAACACAAACAACTAAGTTCATCACATAAATGTTTGTTCCGTGTGGGAATCGAACCCACGACCTCGTGATCAGCAGTCCGGTACTCGAACAACTAGACCACAGACGTCGTCATTCGTCGTCGGTATTTCAACCCCTTACAGCCCTATTTTGCATTAAAACGTATTACGTAACGTAACAATCTCATCTCAGTATAAGAGGGATTAGGTTATAGTCCACCACGCTAGCCTAATGTGGGTTGGCAGACTTCATATGCCGTCGAGAAGATCTCTCAGGCATGCAGGTTTCCTCATGATGTTTTCCTTCACCGTTAAAACGAGTGATAACTATGCACATGATTTTGGAAAGTCAGAGATGTGTGATGAGCGTGCGCGTGCAAGACTTGGCAGTCCAGTGGTCATACCCTTAGGCTATCACTGCGGCTATCAACTCATGCTTATGTGATAATAAATAAATATCTGTGTATCAAACAGTCCAATCCGTTCAGTGAATTGAGCTGTGATTTTATAGATCAGTCAGTTAGCGAGGCAGTCCCTTTTCCTTTTATATAAGTAAACAGATGATTTTATAAAGCTTTTACATTGAAAGGAAATTCGCAACGCATGTGTTGTAAACACGTGTTCACGACATTTGATACAATGCTAAGTATCCAGTAAACTTTCCAAAAGAAGGTTGGAAACTTTCTTTCAATGGAGACCCGAAAGAACATGTAAAAGTGTAGAGCTGTTACAACCTTTACTGGTTGTAAAAGTACTACTGTGCACTCTACGCTTTACTTCTTAATTTTTTTTATAGGTATTGAAATTATTCCTTCTAGGAACCTAGAAAGTAGTACAAGAAGGATTTTTTGGCCTGAATTTTACAGCCTCCCCCCAACAAGGCAAAAAAGAACAAAATAAGCTGATTAACAATTGCTCAAACTATGTTACTCTGACTTTTAAAACCTAAACTCTACCTACCAAGGAATAACGTTTCTTTTACCTCAATACGTTACCAGCGAGCGGGGTAGCTGGTTGGTATGTGTGGGATTTTACCGTACTAGCCCCCAATGGCCATCTTCAGCACAATAGATGGCACTCCCGGGACACAGTTATTCTTCCGAAGCCCTTCTCCGAAATAGTCTAAGTTTAGACCGGATTTATTGTTATTATAACATCCTTATATACATCTATGTATGGTATACTTTATCAATAGACTGATGATAAGTTATATGACAACGTCTGTGGTCTAGTGGTTCGAGTACCGGACTGCTGATCGCGAGGTCGTGGGTTCGATTCCCACAAGACACAAACATTTATGTGATGAATTTAGGTGTTTGTGTGTCGTCTGGGTGTTTCTTATATATTATAAGTATGTATTTACAAAGAAAAAGTATATAAGTATTATATTCATTATCTAGTACCCATAGTACAAGCTCTGCTTAGTTTGGGGCTAGACGGTGCTCTGTAAAAATGTCCCAGAATATTTATTTATTATTATTATTTATACCTCGTAAGCTAAACGCGAACGCGATCCCAAACGTGATTGCCACATTCGACGTCCTTAGTTCGATTCGCAGGTCAAGCAAAGTTATTGGGTTCTCAGTAGCAGCTCGGAGTTTGGATTTGTGCCCGGTTTTGTAGCAATAAATTTGCTCTCTGTGACTTGGGACCTAAAAATACCGAACTGTGGATGTACAGCCTACACACCTGTCTAACCCTTCAGAGAATACAGGCGTGATGGTATTTAAGAATTCAGTTAAAGCTACAAAATAAGAACTTCAGATAAACCTACTTTAGAAAATTTAAACAGTCATGAATGAGATATTCCCAACCAACCTCAAAGCTAACATATTTACAAACCCATCTGAATTCAATTCAACGCTTACAACGGGTTCACTACGCTACAATTCTAAAACACACGCCATATTCTATTCAGTACTACATAAGCAACAACAGTACCTACACATAATTCCATGAAATACACATCAACATTGGTGTTATATGACGTAATATGTACCGACCAACTGTAAAGCCATTCAGACGTGGTTCTGTCGAAATTAGGCTTAGCTCGCAACGTGGCCTAGGTCGATACGAATGAACTCAACCCATTGATACTGAACTACGTACACGTGTGTAGTGAGCAGCAAACAACAGCATAAGTACGGAAATTTAAAAAGTGCGAGTACAGTTTTGTAACATCGTAAGTGAGATGGAATAACTTAGATAAATGTGGATTTTATGTTTTATTTAGATAAGATACTTTTGCTGCCTAGATACATTGATGTAGTGTTTTAGTAAAATAAATCGAGAAAGTGTGGGGTATCGTTTCAAATTCTAATGATTCTCGCGCACTCACATACACAAAAATATGACAAAGCCATGATTGTGAAATGATCTAGTCAGAAACCCTATCTAAATTTTTCCTAAGTAATCATTTTATATGCTCTGTAAGCTCTATTTCAAAAAGTTCAGAATTGCGACTTATGCCTTTATTTCTCTGTCAAAGCAACGTGTTCAAATACAATGAACTCACACATCTATAGAAGCATTAGTTTAAGTTTCGTTCAGTGTGTATGTGTGTGGGTGCTGTGAATAACATTCATTGGAATTCGTATTTGAATGAAATGTTGGGAACACTATTACCGTCTATTATATAAAATCGATAATGTAGTTTGGGTAGATACGTATTTTACCCTAATTATAATGACACACCCTAATTATTACTGTGTTCCCGGAGTATTTCTGAATTATAATTATGTACAGTCAACAAAAGATATAAGAATACAGGCAGATAATTACATCTGTGTTTTGACAAAGATTGTGTAATAATGTATTACGCAAAATGTGTCAAAACGCAGGTTTTCTTAGCCGCCCAAACTAAACCTTTGGTAGATAAAAAATATTTAGGTATATCACTATTTTTGCCAAAACACAGATTGAACACTGATCTGTTTTGTTGACTGTACCAATACAGTTTGTTGGTAGCTTTAAGTACCATTTCCATTTACAGAGCATAAATTCATACTCCGAGCTGCTACTGAAAATTTCAAAAACACTGTTCGATTTCTGACACTTACGCGAATACTAGACATTGAAATAAAACTACTTTTTACGGATTTTATCGCGTTATATTGATATTATTTTAATCCCGACGTTTCGGACCCTTTACAGCGTCCATGGTCACGGGTGACTAAGGTGGTGACTAAGGCGTCTTGACGTTTCAATTACTAACAGCTACCCTACATTTTTGTTAATTGTTGGCAATCCGATTCACGCAGAACAGGCTCACTGTATCCTTCGGTCTTGCAGTTTTAGGCTTAAAAAGTAGTTTTATTTCAACATTGTTCGATCTGTGACGGTAAAGCATTTTTATTCAATTAAATTGCTCCGTGTAAATTCGCCTGAAACGTAACAGTATAAAACTATTACAAAACACAAGTATGCTCGACTCGCCTGCCTAACCCTTTGGGAGTACAGGCGTAGTACACAAAAAGTCTTTCATACCATTAACCACGGGGCAATCGGGGTGCATATCAGTGTATGTTATGACGTCATACGGTCCTACGGTCTATAAGAGCCAACTGGACCGGTTGCGCCGAGCGCACTCGTCTGTGGTCGCTTGATAACGGTACCAATCGCTTAAATTAAGCGCCGCGTGGTTACAGTAGCCGCGGGAAGGTTTTAGTGCCGAATGTATTTCTCAGTTTTTGACTGCCTCGTTGGTCTGGTGGTCCCAAACGCGACTGCCACGCTAGAGGTCCTGGGTTCGATCCCCGGGTCGAGCAAAGTGTTGTTGGGTTTTCTGTGTAATTCGCAATAGCAGCTCGGAGTCTGGATTTGAGCCCGATTTATGGCAATAGGCTCGCCCCCTATTACATGGGACCTAAACATACTGGCGAAATGTGGGTGTACATTAGTACTCCTCTGCCTACCCCTTCGGGGAATATGGGCGTGATGGTATATGTATTTCTGAGAAAGATCATATTTAAACGTAGATGCAAGAGAGGTATGTGAAAATCGTAGGAAGTGGTGTTCAGTAGTTTCTGGAAGAAGGAATGTGTATATTATGTATGTATAATTTCCAACGTATTTTTTAATTGGAGTTTTTTTTAATAATACATGTTCCACAATGATGTAGGTTGGTTTAAATGAAGTTTTACGTAAAATTTATATTTTTTTAAAACGCAATTTTATTTAATTTGCATACATATCACGCTTTTTCCGAAAGAGGTAGGCAGAATTTTATTTACAGAACGCAACTTGCGACGATTCTTTGATACTTCATTTGCTTCATTCACGTAAATATATCTTGTAATCTGATCTTACCGAAATAATACGAGTGAAAACATTACGAATTTTATCGAGTAGAAAAATCGGCTAACTCTATCGACTTTATTGCCATAAAACATTTTTTTTCCGTCCCGCCACTCACATACCTAAGGCGCGGCCAACTAGTTCCGCACAGTGGGGTCATAATCAACGAAAATGGCACCGCTACCTACATTCAAACAAATCATTGCATTTACCGTCAACGGAAGACAATTTTAAGGAGCAGGTACTTTTTTCTAATGAGATTTTTTTTTTCATTCGGCTCTGCTGAATAATTTCCGAGTAGAACATCGGTATGCCATCAAAATTCTTGTCTTGTACGTAATTTAAGGGAAGGTTGGGACAAGCGTCACCTTTTATTTTGGCTTCTCCTTATTTGGCTATCAAATTAGATTGTTTTTTAATTTTTTTTGTAAAATGACGGTAAAAAATCGAATCGTAATCATAGCTTACATTGCTATCCAATAAATTAAAATGTAGGCGTTACACATAAAAACTTTGATCATTCAATTTGTAAAGGGTCAGATCGCAAAAAAAAACTTCGATTTCTCTTTATTACCGCACTCAATGGCTACGGCGTAGCAGCGTAGCACCGTAGCGGCGTAGCACCGTAGCGGTCGCTCGTAGAGGCGGTCGACCGTTAAACGGGCTGTCGTAAAAAACCGGGCCGGGTTACAATAAATGAATAATTATCGGACGGTTACCGTTTTATAGTCGAGTGTAACTTTCAGTGTACACCTACACTTGAGATGGAAAATCAGATAATGGATAATTAACACGGTAAAATTTACTTTACGAGCTTATACTGATTTCTGACATTTACTTTTTTACGGATTTTATCGCGTTATATTGATACTATTGCTTTTTGTTTTGCTATTAACCGAGCACAAATTCAAACTCCGTACGGCTACTGTAATTTTCATAGAAAACCTTAAAAACATTACTCGAACAGGATAACGAACCCAGAAACTCCGCACTGACCACTATACATGAACATAAACTAACGCACACATTCACATAATTAATACATACACACATTATCTCTTGTATCCCATACCAGCTCCGTTGATAATTAATTCGCTTAGCTTTACGATGAAGCTAGATGGGTATGGCAATGGGGGGTAAAGGGAGGGGGGGCTCGTCCATTTGTACCATCAATTATTCGTTTAGCGTCCGCCTGATTTATGTTGTTTCGCGCCTGACCTATTAATCCCCGGCTAGTTGTGACTGTAAATTGTTTTTCAGACAAAAATTAATTGCTAAGCTAATTAATAGATATGTTTTTAGGTGAATTGGTTTTGTTGAGTGGGGAATTTAATTTGTTGTGATTGATTAATTAGTTTGGGCAAATTTGTTGGTTTTATTTTCTTTAATAAAGACTTAAAATTATTTTTATTTTTAATGAAGAAATAAATCAGCTGGCGGGCAGTATTCGAACCTGCGTCTTCCGGTTCGGTACACCAGACGCTTTGACCGCTAAGCTACCGCGAGCCCCGCTCGCCAATCGAAATCGAAATATTTTCCTTCATTAAAAATAACTTGTAATTTTAGCATGGAAAATGCTTAAAAAATATATATTTAAATGTTTGAATATAGTTCACGCGGAACTAGTTGGCCACTCCTTAGGTAGGGACGGGGTTGAGACGGCGGGTTACTGTGAACAAAAGCGCCCCGTCGTTCCACCGCGAGCAGGCGAACCTGCCCCTCCGTCCCGCCACTCACATACCTAAGGCGCGGCCAACTAGTTCCGCACAGTGGGGTCATAATCAACGAAAAGAAAAAAACAACTTTAAAACAAGTATTTTACATTCCAAAATAGGCACCGCTACCTACATTCAAACAAATCATTGCATTTACCGTCAACGGAAGAGAATTTTAGGGGGCAGGTACTTTTTTCTAATGAGATTTTTTTTTCATTCGGCTCTGCTGAATTATTTCCGAGTAGAACGTCGGTATGCCATCAAAATTCTTGTCTTGTACGCAATTTAAGGGAAGGTGGGGACAAGCGTCACCTTTTATTTTGGCTTCTCCTTATTTGGCTATCAAATGAGATTGTTTTTTTTTATTTTGTTTAATGTTCTTTTGTGGGTAAACGCGTTCGTGATTTGAGAGTAAGTAGCGGTTAAAAGTAAAGAGATAATATAACTAGAGACCCGCCCCGCCCCGGGTTTGAATTTCTTGTATTTTCTGTACTATAATATGTATGTATTATATATATACGCATATAAACCTTCCTCTTCAATATCACTATCTATTAAAAAAACCACATCAAAATCCGTGGCGTAGTTTTAAAGAATTAAGCATACATAGGGATATAGGGACAGAGAAAGCGACTTTGTTTTATACTATGTAGTGATAAAGATATAATTACGCCCATATTCCCCGAAAGGTAAGGCAGAGGTGTATTAATATACGCCTACAGTTCATCGGTAAGTTTAGGTCCCATTTAATAGGGTGCGAGTCTATAGCCATTAACCAGCACAAATACAAATTCCGAGATGCTACGGAGAATTTAATAGAAAACCCCAATACCCTTTTTTCAGCCTGGGAATCAAACACAGGAACCTTTGAGCGTAGCAATTGACATTAGGACCACTAAGCTAACGAGGCAGTTGCAGAAATATACTGCATTATATTTTGGGGTTGGGATTGCATTTTTAATAACCTGCTGTATTCCTCTGTTGGGAAAATATCATCATCCTAACATTCCCCCGACTTTGATGGGATTGGCTTCCTGTCTACCTAGATGTAGCTGAATTATAATTAAACATGAAGTCCCAAGTACCCTATGGAACTCCTTAACCTATGGACTATGGTAATAATGTCTGATCATTACTAATTTTCGCAGGTTAAACCATTTCTAGTACAGGTTTTTGGGCTTCTGACTACCACCAACGATTGTAAACTGTGATGTTCACTGGTACCAACATCTAGTCAATGTGTGAAGATTGGCCGAAAGATTGTCTGTGGCAACTGCAGCTTAAACTTGACAATATTTCTTTACATATATAAACAATATTTTTTCTACTCATTAGCGTCCATTGACATATATCTTTTATAACCCTGTAATGTCCCACTGCAGCGCAGACTTCCCTTATCTTCCACCTCTCTGTCTATTGCAATTTCCAACCAGTCCTTGTCAAATGAGTCTACCTCAAACATAAAAAAATTAAATTAATTCAAATTCTGCAAACGAAATTCCAATTTCAAACTCTTTTCACATTTAATTAGCAATCCTCACATACGCTAAGTGACCAAATATTTAAATGCCAAACACGGGATAGCGGTTGTACAAATATTCACAAATTGAATGGAACTATTCTGAGCGAGTTCGGGGTAGTTTCGTACGGTGATTTGATGCCTCTGGGCGGTCGACCCGGGTGCCGACGAATCCCGATCATCCACGAAGCTAAGACAAACTAAGCTTTGGATTCGTGCAGTCATTACAGTTGTGGAGTTAACGCGAAGTTGTTTTATAAATGTTTGATTGACTTATGAGTGTGCTGTGTGGAGTATAATCTGAATTATGAGAGCATAATAAACTTTAATTGCATACTGGTTTCTGACATTTACGCGAATATTAGAATCAACATCAAAGGCTATAATGAAGCCAAATAAAGATATTAATTTAATGCGATAAATTAATGAAAATATTTATTTTTTATTTCTGTTTAAGTACCGAGTACAGATTGATAAAATAAAAACTTTTTTTATTTTTACAGCTATAAGTACTATTGTTATTTATTCACTTTCCAATGATGTCTTAATTTAAGATATATATATTATTTTATTCATCACCCTCCTAGACTTTTTCCCAACCATGTTGGGGTCGGCTTCCAGTTTAACCAGATACAGCTGAATATCAGTATTTTACACGAAAAATACATACATATTTTTACCTTTTTAGATGTAGGTATTCAGCACTTTAACTATTAATTTTTTCATAAACTTTTTCACTTGCACTTTCCATTCGGAAGGAAAGAAACTGCCAAACTTGTATTAGTCTAATTTGGTAGGATACAATATTGAAATAGCCGCACAAAAGGCACAAACTAAATACATACTACAATAGTACAACTGTTGGAAGCGCACGATAACCACATAATAAAAAATATAGAGAACATTAGCTTCTAACAATCTATTCTAGGAGGATAGTCATGCAGTTTCTATAACGATATCTTAATATAGACAGTATACTATCAAGGATTTTATATCGTCTTGAAACTATGACATATAAAACACAATACTGCCAATTACAAAGTAATAGAAAACGGTACAAATGGCATAAATAGATAGAATATTCTTTATTGTACATTGTACACCAAACAAAAACTATTACAGGACAAAAATATACCAAAAGTAAAACACTTAACAACCTGTACTGTAATGATAAAATTTCCAAATTCAAAGGGTAGTCAAAGAAACGACGTCACTTTAGATTTATTAGCTTAAAAGATTTATTTTATATCTTAATAAGTATACTAATGGCTATCCTACCTTCTGCACTTATCCGCATTGTGTAAAAGCGTATAAAAGCGTAGCATGTAACAGTCCAAGTAACGCACGGTAATTGACAGATTGAGTGAGCAGCCACTCCGCTACCATCGATAGCGTAGGGTGGATATACTTGCCGTTTTAAACGGAACCAGTCTCATAAGTGAGGAGATTAAATTACAGCCAAGTGTGGGGGATGAGACGCCAGTTTGATTCGATTAGAAGATCGGGAAAGTGAGAATAAAGTGCAGATAAAATTGTAGACTTTTTTATATAGACTGCCGGTAGTACTTCATTGATGATTGTTTTATTTACTAGCTATATGAGGCAGTTTTGAAATTGGTAAAAAAAGTATTCATAAGACAAATCTAGTAAAGGTACTTCAAAATAATTATAGTTCTTTTAAAATAATTATGTTCTATGATTTTGGATTTTGTTTTGCAAACAGTTGGTCATGGATTTTTTAAATTTCATAATGGATAAAAAAGGTTTGTGGAATAAGTGAGTTTATCAAAAAACCAGTACCATCTAGACTCACATTTTCAAAATCAAATATTATTATCAAACTAATGAAATACGAAACATTTGGAAGTCTACTTTTTACCAAATATCTGAATGTCCCACGCAAAATCATTACGTCATGGTAACCCTCTTACGTTACAGGGACCGGGCGTCGAAGGTAATGAGAGCGATTTCATTCTGTAGGTACACAGTTTCGTATCGAATTTATTCGATTGTTATCGATTCTACCTAACGTATCGATTTGATTACGTTTAATAAGCGCAGCGCAAAAGTTCTGATGAAGAATTTGATTTGAAGAGTACAACAGTACAGTTTTTACTTTTTGGAAGATTGGGTACTATTTATTCGGTCATAATAATGATAAACCGCTTAAAATATTATATCATATTTTATATCTGTTATAGTTGCGATAAAGTTTTATATATTGTTAGATATTAAACCAATAAAATTTATACCAATATTTTGGAATACATAATTTTGCTATAGATATAAATATTATGTCCAGTCCTAAATCGTGTTTTCTCAGTAATATCGAAACAGAAATAAAAGTGTAAATATTATAGTTATTTGATCTCCCCGTATTATTGTAACTATGATGTATCAATAAGAGCAACAACAGGGGTGAGGTGAGGTAGCCTTGGTCCCAGGCCCAATCAGGGCTCCGACAAACAATGGACGACTATAATTGGGATATACGAGAAGCGAGTGAAACACATCGGTACTGTACAAAAAATAGCCACAACCACAGAAAAAATAAATTACAGAAGTATTGCTCTGGTCTAATGAATAGGTAGTAAGTATAAGCAGATATCCATTGTGTAAATAAAATATTGTTTTTTTTTAAGTAGTATTTGCCACAATCGGGTTAAATTTATACTTCTTGAGAGAGACAGGTAGAGAGAATGATCAAGATAAAATAATAGCATTTTGTAAACGTGAAAATTTGAAATTTCAAACTTTCGACGCTTCATGTTTGTCGAAAGTTTGTGATTTCCAATTTTAGATACATTTTATTTGGATTCGTTTATAGATTCAAGCTATATTGGAATATAATATTATCACTATCATTATAAAAGTATTACATTATATCATTCTGCATGTATCACCTTCTGTAATTTTATACCTTGCGGCCTCAGGCCTAGTATCATACAGGGGTGGGCTATACATCCCCGAAGTGGGGGGGTTGGTGCGAGTTTATTTTCAATTCCGACAACAATACGCTGTTTTTCTCACAAACTACCCACTTAAATATAATGCGGCCGATACGGAGAGCGGTGGAGCGTTTTCATTCGCGGGTTGCAGGTATTTTGAGTTATAAGCGGTAGCGATTAATGAGGTGTTTATTCGTTTAAGATGCATTTGGTAAATGGTCTATTCATACCATCAGCACACCAATAGGTCATGCTAGGCAATAAGTATACTACTCTGAAAATAAGAGGGGTTAAGCTATGACGACGTCTGTGGTCTAGTGGTTCGAGTACCGGATTGCTGATCACAAAGTCGTGGGTTCGATTCCCACAAGACACAAACATTTATGTGATTAACTTAACTGTTTGTGTTTGTCTGGGTGTTTCTTTTAAATTATAAGTATGTATTTACAAAATAAAAGTATATAAGTATTATATCCATTGTCTAGTACCCATAATACAAGCTCTGCTTAGTTAGGAACTAGGTGCTGTGTAAAATGTCCCAAGATATTATATGTTTCACCGCACTGCTACCCTAGTACAGGTAAATTTACACAATGTCTGGATAATCGCTATCTGCAGCAGGCCCATAATATTCGTTTTTTAAATGACTAACGACATGCCACCTCTGTATAACCGCTAAACGCCAGATAAATTTAAAAAAAGAAATTACCTGCCAAGTAATTAATCGAGGACTTATCAGTAAGCTGTGACACAGACCCTTATAAATAGTTTTGATTTAAATAATTATGTTGTTTACAATTCTTAATACTGCCAAGTCATATTTTTTTTAAATAATAATGACAGCACTTCTTATAACTTGCACCAAACTGTCCCTCAAGTCCCTCAAGGAAGTATAGAAATATTGTTTCGGGACACACACGAGTCACCGATAGGCGTTCTTGCTCAGGTACGGCTGGTATTGAGTTAAGGAACGATAAAGATACGTAAAAAAAGATCCACTTCATCTTAAATCTTACTGAATATGAACGACTGACAATTATATTATTAATATGTTTTTAATTGGTACTGTTCGCAAAATAATACTGTCTAGTGGTTGAATTACTGGACTTCTGATCACGACTTCGTGGGTTCGACCACAGGACACAAATATTCATGAGATGTACGTAAGTTTGTGTTGTTTTTTGTGCTGGGTGTTTCTGATCATCGATATTGATGTTTATTATAAATGATATTTTGCTGTTTTCACGTCGGATAAAGAAATAAAAGTATTGGGTAGTTAATGTTCTATTACTAATACTGTCGCACCAAAAAAAGCAAACATTACCCTGTATATTCTCAACTATATCTTTAAATAGCAGGAAATCTGCCTCCCTTTATTCAAACTTTATTGTATTCATAGTGAAAATTTATGCGCAACTTCCTTATCGCACACTGTTAAGGAGTGAACCTTCTCAATTTTTTATTTCGTGGAAAGAGGGACGGCTATAGAAGGTAACAATTTAAATTCACCTATGCACGATATATTTGCGGTTTTTCGGGGACGCTTTTATGGCGTGAATGGGCCGCTTTATGTATTCGAGTGATTTAATGATGTCAGTTTTGCCATTATTTTATTTTTGTGAGGTGTTTTATTATTTAAACTTATAGCAATACTTCTGGGTGGCTAGTGGTATAGTGTAGGTTGATACAAAACTACAACGCAGACAAAATTTAATTGATCATTGTGGAGATCTATAGAGGTAGCTCTTATACAATAATGGACGTATTTCTGATGATGTTATTATGCACTAAACGTTAATATTAGAAATATTATTAGTTTTTTCTATTTTTATATTTTATATTTTAGTGTTCTACACTACTGCTGCACCTGAGGTCCCGGATTGTTTCCCAGATCAAGCAGTGTTGTTGAATTTTCTATATATTTCTCATTAGCATTTCGAAGTTCGGATTTCTGCTTGGTAACCGATTTATTTTCGATTATTATATCGATATTACGACGCAGACGATAGAATACAAGTGTGATTTTGTATTATAAAAAAAAGTTCAGATAATTCTTTATCAACCCTTCAGTATCCAAAAGCTCAGGCATCGACAAGGGTAGTACCGCAGGGGTTGAAACGAGTAATTTTAACGCGTCGATATAAGACGTATGTGGTTTTGGGGTGAAAGGAAACGAATGAATTAGATGTGAGCGAGAGAATGAGTGAATGAACCGTTTATAGTTTCTTAGACGTTGAATTAGTAATTCAAGAGGTGGTTGCGGTTGTTCTTTAATTGATCTGATTTGAATAGGCGAATTTACAAATACATTTTTATGTGTGCGTAATGTGTGATAACCCACACATTGGCACGTGTACAAATGCCGTCTCGCTCAAAAAGTAGTAGGAGTTTCTATGGAGTATCCGAGGTGTGGCGATAGTGTGAGCAAGATGAAACAGCTTATAAATAAACTAGCTCTTAAAAGATTAATTTTATTCAAGTAAGCTTTGTATAAAGGAGCAATCATTAAAAAATTCAAGGTTCTAAGTTATTTATCAGGAAACCTTCTGCTTGCCAATTAAGAAAAACTGTAGGTAAATACCCAATGTTGAAAAGCAAAATTAAATAAATATTCTCATTACGTAAACTTAGGTAAGGTTTTAGTTCGGCGTAAGACTGCGTAAACGCGCTTATTGGCTGATGGCAATGATTTTTAAAGGTTGGACGATGAGAGAGAAAGTGCGAGAAAGCCAGTTTATGAAGATAAAAATACATTATTCTTAAAGAGGTGGTAGAAATCAAAACGCATCGTGCTAAAAAGCATAAAAAACATTTCGTAGAGTTCAACGAATTCAATAACATTCCATACAAATGGGGAAAATCCTTGTACTTTTTACATTACGCTGTCACTGTGCCTGCACCCCTATACGCGTTGACTTAATGATGTAAGAAATATGAGAAAGGCGAGGCCGGCGACAATGCGCTCTAATATTACACAGGCTGATGCTACCACGCTCTAGTTTGTTCCTTAATAATACAGCCAACATCGCCAGATGAAATTTCACAACGCGCTTATTGTAGGATGTTTCACATGAGAATGTGTCGCTGCGATGTTTGTTTAAAAAAAGTAGTGCAATGAAATGGAAGTCGCTTTGTTGTTCTTTAAATCCTACTTCCTACTAATATTATAAATGTGAAAGTTTGTGAGGATGGATGGATGGTTGGATGGATGTTTGTTACTCTTTCACGCAAAAACTACTGAACGGATCTGGATGAAATTTGGCACAGAGATAGATTATAGTCTGGAATAGCACATAGGCTTTTTATCCCGGTAAAATGTATGGTTCCCGTGGGATAGCGGGTGAAGCCGCTGGCGGAAAGCTAGTGTATTCATATAGAAAATAGAAATAACTGCATTGTTAGCCTAGTCGTCATTTGTTAAGTGCAATTGCAACAATTGAAGTCGCGAGTTCGATTTCTACGTCTAGCAAAGGTTGTTGGGATTTTCCGTGAAATACCCAGTAGCAGCTCGAAGTGGAGTTGTGTCCGGCTGATAAGGTAACCATAGCTTATGAACGCAGTTAAAACCGTGGGATGTTGGCGTTGTTATTAAGTCTTATTTGCATACTGTTTTTCATTTCATATTTCACTCCATATTTTTGACATCGCAGCGACATCGCAACAACTCGTATGAAGCACCTTATAATAAAGTCGACTCCAAGCGAATGAAATTTCACGGTCCTTATTATAACTACTCGAGGTCCTAACCTTTAACGTTGCATTACGCTACGTAGAACATTTTTGAGGCGTCCTCTTAAGAGTTTCATAAAACCGTAATAGGTGATATTAAAGTAGAAATACTGCGGTGATATCACTGCACGACTTGAGAACTAATAAAGTAAGTCTATTAAAAACGTATAGTAAAATTTTATTAGCTGTTGCACCAACATTATATATGAGTCTGATGAATTTTATAAAGCGTTTAAGTCCACATAAAACTTATGTTGATATCATAATGCTCTATGTAAATAAATTTATATTTATGATGAGTCTGAAAATAAATATACGAGCAACGATGGTGGCTTTGATAAGCTTTTATAATGATGTACGGTTTTTATAATGATGTACGGCTTTTATAATGATGTACGGCTTTTATAATGATGTACGGCTTTTATAATGATGTACGGCTTTTATAATGATGTACGGCTTTTATAATGATGCAGATTTCTCCTAATAGACAGTCGTCGGAGAAGAAACTAGAGTCGTGTAATTATAAAAACTACATACACAAAATATCAAAGGTAACTCGTATGTCCAAAATGGTATGTAAGTGTTATTTTCAGTCTGTGTTTGTATTTTGTATCTTTCTGATTAAAAAAAACGTGTTTTCAATAGATTTAGTGTGAAATAAAGAATTTATCTTATAAATTTAATTGATTTAATGGCTTATTGTAATATAGCATTAAGTAGAATGAAAATAGAATATTATTGCAGTATAAATCTGTTCATAAATAACAAAGTTATACACGAACATATTTATAACATAAAGTAATTCACTTTGAAATAGATTACAACAAAATTGAATTAAAATTTTCAGACATTAACATTATTAGGTAGACTTTAATTTGATGGTACTTAAAATGATCCTAATTCAGTGACCATGGCGTAGTAATCTTATTATTATTTCATAGCTATTTTAACAAGATATTAATGTTAATTTTGTGAAGACAAAGATTAAACACAACTTCGGAGGGCCCCGTTGAGAGGATTTTTACGACGTGATTATAGAATACGATGTAATAAACAATATAGCGGCTAAAAGTGTTTGTTTAGATGTTAAAGTTAATTGAATTGAAGTATCTCGGATGAGATCTAATATTGGAGGCCATAAAATAGTCTAGTAAGAAGGAAAATGTTACAAAAAATAAAAATAAACTGCAATTGTGCTATTTAGAATACGTTTTAAGTTGACTTGATATTCAAACTATCAAAGCTTTGTCACGTGTCACAAACACAGTAAGTAGGTCACATACGCCATTTGTGACTAACGGATTTTATCACAAACTGTTAAGAATGGCGTTGGTCTAACACGCATTTCGTCATAACGCAGATTGATTTAGTTCTCCCGCTGAATTTCGTCATCATTATAATCTTACAGCCGATAGCTAACCTGTGTAAACCTCCCTTAATAAACCCTTTAACATTATTTTTAAATAATGTACTTATTCAAACTCAAACAAAAAACAACGGTTTGATCAAACTCTCTACCAAAATCAATCAAACTTGTACAGAACAAAATCGACTGCTACTAAGCATCCACTTCGCTAGATTTAATCAAGGTAACCCTACCGTCTGCTAATCCTGAACACAGTAAACTGCGCGAACGAATTACTGTAATTACGTTAGGCTGTGCCCGCGGGGAATAATTTGTTGGTTTTCGGACCCCTGCGAAATGTAACACCAGCGGGGAACGTCTGTGGGGAGCGGTGAAGCTTGGCCGCACTGTGTGGGGTGGCCACTATTTAAATACCACCTACCGGACTGCATTCTGTGTCTGGTTATGACTGTGCGTGTGAGAGGCCATATTTGGGAATCGTCTTGTAAAATAACAGGAACACAAATTTTACATTTGGTTTCAAATGCAAAATCGATGACGTGATTTCCGGCTTTATAGGGTGCATTACTTGCGTGATAGAGTGAGCTTAAATGTTGTATTAAATGGTATATTACCATAACGTGCTTGCCACAATCTTACAGATAAAAAACGTAAAGGTCAGTTTTTTTCTTTCGTATCAATGATAAAGCTACTTGACTGTATAAAATTTATATACCTAACTAGCTTTCCGCCAGCGGCTTCGCCCGCGTGGTCTTGATAACCTTTTTAACCCGCTTTTCTGTTGAAATTTTTCCTGAATTTTCTTTGCTATAAACCTCACGGAGCCCGAGACCTTTCCAACGAATGCAAAACCGTGGAAATCGGTTCGTGCGTTCTGGAGTTATAGCGTCAGGAAGGAAAACCCGACTTATTTTTATATAGTAGATTTCAGGCCAGTAGGTGGCCATGTTAATTGCGGCATCAATTGCGTCGAAGTCCTCAAAGGTGTACAGGCACTTTGGGCACTCCGGTAAGTGGAGCATATATCCTGGTCCTAAGCACCACATTCGCACTCATAAGACCAGTTAAATACTTGACATTCAAATATATATACTGATATTATAAAGCTGAAAAGTTTGTTTGTTTGCTTGAACGCGCTAATCTTCGGAACTACTGGTCCGATTCGAAAAACTCTTTCAGTGTTAGATAGCCTGCTTAACGAGGAAGGCTATAGGCTATATGTCATCACGCTACGACCAATAGGAGCTGAGTATAAAATAAAAATGTTGCAAAAACGGGGGAAAAAAATCAAGTGCCACGGGAACGAAGTTGCGGGTAAAGGCTAGTATGAAATATGAAATAAACCAGTTCGAAAAAAGCTACAGAATTTAGTGTAGCACCCAAGTAGGCCGCTATAAACACAATTTGGCAAAATGGGGGATTATTGATCCGTCGATCATCCAGTGCGAGTGTGGAACTCCAAACCAGGACATGTTTCATTTGCCCGAGTGCCCGAAGTGTCCATGCACCCGGATGCCGCAATTAAGGTGGCTTCCTATTGGGCTCGAACTCTATAAATAATCTTGTTCATTGACACGAAATTAACTCGACACATTGATTTGCCATTGGCACAAAAAGAAGAAGAAGAAGCTATCCAAGCTAATTTTAATAATGCTACGCACAGGCAAACAGAACAGAAATAAAATCGAATAAAATTTCTCATAATATGCACCCACTCTTTCATAATGCGTGGGGTGCTGCCTTCCTAAGTTAGGTTACTTTTGTGGTCACAATCAGGGGGTGCAATATTAAGCCTCCTAAAAATGGAAATTTTATTAGCAATGCTCTTTTGTCCGTCCGTCTGTCTGTCGGCGTCGAAATGAGGATTTATCCGGCCTTTGTTCTTGATGAAAAATGTTCCTAATTAGAGAAACCCAAGATGTGTTGCAATTAAAGTAAGGAAGAGGAAAAGAAAATGTAATAGAATTTGGTGAAATTACGAGAGCTATTTTTGTTTTAAATTCTAGTGAGTCCAGTATAGAGTTCAAATTAAGTAGGTAACATGTTGTATTACTTATGCTATACAAGATGGAAGGGACATCGACACACATCCGAATACCATGAGTTCAGTACATGATTCTCGAACCCCCCGCGTTTTTTCGCCAATTTTTCAATTATTTCTGTTTTTTTTTCTTCTATCTTTATTTCTATCTACCCAAATTAGATTTATAATTAAAAAGCAATATTTCATTTATTTCGGATCGCGCGCGCGATAACATTCACCGCGGAGCGTTATAATCGCGTTTTTAGCAATACATTGCGCGCTCAAAAATTTCAATATCTGTAATAACCGATCATTTTCTACATGAATGACCTAGGTCATTTTATTTTTGACCTTGAGTGAAACCTTGTCACGACGTTTGTGCGTCGATGTCCCTTCCACCTTGTATAACACGACCACATTATTTTCAATTGTTAGGTATATAACATTGCAATGTTACAAACAAGACTACACATTACATCGTCCACGCTAATGAAAATTGTTATTTTACTATGTTTTATAACATGTTTTGTTATGATACAGTCTGTACTCACCCTCGAGTTAAATCAAATAAACTTGTGATCAATTAAAATGGTAATCATATTATTGCGTCACGGGTTTTCCTATAAAATTAAGCCCTTTGAACACCTATTACCAACTGTCTACTGAGCTATTATTTAATGGTAATATTATTATAGGCAAATACTATTTTGCACAAGAAAGAGGAATTTATTCAACAGTAGGAAGATCAATTTGCAAAAGTATTACCTAGTAAGTATAAAGTAAATTGTTGTATAATTTAGGTGTTATTGCACTTTACTTTACATACTGTACTTTAGGATAATCAAAACGACTCCAAAATAGTGGGTTTAATGGAGACCGTTTGATCGCTAAGCTATCGCGAGCACCTTTAGCTTAACGGTCAAAGCGTTTGGTGTACAAAACCAGAACACGCAGGTTCGAATCCTGCTCGCCAGCCGATTTTTTCCTTCATTAAAAATAACTTGTAATCTTAGCATGGAAAATGCTTAAAAAAATACATGAAGATAATTACAATTCCTTTCTTTTTCTGACCTCGGTATTGTAATACCGACTCTTGTATCAATTTGACGCTATGCCAAAAATCAACTAAATATCCGAGTCATACATTAAAATATATTACCTAATATTGCCAACTACATTCCTGGCACGCATTGGTAGCACCATTTTAATCATCAACAGTATCAGCGCATTTAGCTTGTACATGGCAAGTTTAAATGGCTCAGTGTGGATTACGACCAGTATTATCTCGATAGTGCTAACAGCGGTCATAAAACTAATTTGGTCATAATGAGGGCCCATTTAGTGTGCAATGTTTTTGTCATAAAAAACACGCGAATTGACCCACACCTTTAATTTTGGGGGCTAAAATCTAATGACAACATGATCATATTATTATGATAATGGTACCAATCGATATGGTTCTAGGATTCAAATCTCTCTGACAAAGTACTTTCATATTTTGCACAATGCCTATATAGGGTTTTAATTTATAAGTTAGAGCCAAGTGATACGTTGGTACCGGGCAGAAAGGTCTATATTATGGCGTTAATCTTATCTATCTATATAGATAACACCCACTGCTGAGTAAAGGCCTCTTCTCTATTCCGCCATTATTTCAGATCTTGTGTTCATCCTATACAATCGCAGCAACCCTAACACACAATATTGTATATCAATAATTTTTATAACAAACACTTAGTTGTTACCAATGTGATAATATGTTAATTATGCAATACCTGCAATTGTAATTTAATGTTGATGAAGATTCGAATTAAATTAATAAAATAGTGCTTTAAATTGCCCCTGATTCAAATTTTACGATACATTAAAAAGTATTTTGATATTTTGATCATAATTATTGGAATTAATTAAGAAAAAATAAAACTACGTATAAACTGTACGAGAGTAGGCATAATATACATTATTTTGTTATGAGCTTAATTCATTAATAAGTGTAGTTAAGTAAATTTGTGTATGTAGGAAATGATTGAATACAACAAATAATTAAAAATATCACGGTGCATACTTATCGCATGGGACGATTAATATTTCATTAGAAATCCACCTGAAACAAAGAAAAAATATACAAATTAGAACAGTGTCCGAAAAAAAAATGTTTGTTTGTTTGTTTAGTCCTAGTCTAGCGACTGTTACGCTAGAAGTCCAGATATCGATAGTTATTGAGTTATTCTATGAAATCCTCAGTTATTTACTTATTTATTTAAACATTTCTGCACAAATTGGTACATAAGGCGGACTTAATGCCATGTGGCATTTTCTATCAGTCAACCTTTGGGCAAAAAGAGAGTCATGTAAGAAAAACAAGGTAGGTATTTGTCCATGAAAAAAATATGTAAATACTAAATAATTTGAACAGTTAGATAAGATAACAAGAGAACCAAAAAACTTATACAAATTAATAAATTTTTTACAATAAACAATATTTAAATAATATATAAATACATTAAAATCAATTTATTTTTAACGAAAATGAATTTACGTCTTAAAGGTGACGTAGCGACATCTATTGTGAATTGAAATTAGAATGTGAAAGAAGATTTCGACTGGCGAGCGAGGCTCGCGGTGGCTTAGTGGTCAGAGCGTCTGGTGTACCGAACCAGAAGACGCAGGTTCGAATCCTGCCCGCCAGCCGATTTTTTCCTTCATTCATTAAAAATAACTTATACAAAAAGATAACAATAAAATCATTTAAAGTATAGTTATAGCAGCTCGGAGTTTGCAATTATGCTAATTTTTGTACATTTTACCTGAACTGTGAGTGGGTGCTTAGTACACCTGTCTCTAACCCCTTTGGGGAATACAGGCGTGATGGTATGTATCATTGTCAGAATCCACGAGCATCCCAAACTTTGATATTTATTTTTAGCTACACAACTAAGCCTATTTTGATAGAATAGGTAAGTAATTACGCTACAAGTAGCGTCTAATTGCTTCTTAATAGATAGCTCCAAGGATCAATATTATTGTTTGAGGTTAATGTGGAATTCATGAGCCTTCACCTCAATAAATCATGCGGGATGGCATAATGTGGCCACGAGGGGAACCTGCCTAATGTTTATGGATTTTTTGTTAGAAATTAGGAGATGCGCGGATGGAGAAAATAGTATATTTCGTAGAGCTTTTTTTATGGGTTTAAGCCGTCAACTAGCAGAAGAGTCACATGGTCTAGTCATTGCCGCAAATGGACCTCCACCTGCACCTACAACACCAGAGGCTTTGCTGATGCGTTGAAAACTGAACGTTTGCTTTGTCAACGTTGATAAGTAGGCTTGTCATATACTTACCTACATGCGCCGGTTGGGAATAGGTACTATACACTAAAACTTTTAAAGGACCACACGGATAAGGTCTGTTTATGTCTATATAAAGCATATTTTATTCAATCCGTATCACTTATCATGGTTTAAAGTTGTAAAAAAATATATTCCTTCCTCCTAGCCTTTTTCCCAAGCATGTTGGGGTCGGCTTCCAGTCTAACCAGATGCGGCTGAATATCAGTATTTTACACGGAGCGACTGCCATCAGACCTCCGAAACTCAATTTCTAGGCAATACCGATATTCGAAGGAAAGACTGGTCAGGCTTTTTAGGCTTCTGACTACCACTAACGATTGTCATAGGTGTTCGTATGACAACCGGGACCGACGGCTTTACGTGCTCTCCGAGGCACGGAGGGGTCTCGATATGTTAAAAATGGTCACCCATCCACAGAATGACCGCGGCAAGTGTAGCTTAACCTTGTAGATCGGTTGATCAGCGGAGTTACAACTTGGCCACGAGCCCCTCTGTAAAAAAATATATTACGTACAAAATATACATACATTACGCTCCAAAAACATCACTATACCTAGTACTTTACCTACGACCCATCGATACGAGACAGCCGTCACCGTGTTTTGCTATCATCAATTCTGTACCGTGTCGGATTAATGAATAATTAATGTTAAGTCTCCGTGTTCGTGCCGTACACGATTTAATTTTCATTTGATTTGATTGTTCACGGCCTGTGGGAATACGTCACGCTGTGGAGTGTAACGTAAATATATACGAATTGGGTGCGTAGTATTATGTAGGTAGATATTGTAAAGCTTTTAGAAAATCATACCATTTATATATTTAATTAATTACGACGAAGTAGGTACCAATTACTAACAAACAAAATTCATTTAAATCTACGTAAAGTAAAATAAATAAAAGAAGGTAAATAACACTTTCATACCTTCCTCTCACAGTACTTCTGACATACCAATAAAATCTTCGTCCACCCATCCGCAAACAGATCGTCTGTTACCATGCTTAGACATTTGCCGATTTAGATTTTCGAGGATTTAGATGAATTGAATTCGAATGTTCGAATATACGAATGATCGAAAAAATAGGAACGCCCAATTTGTCGAAAGCATAGTTAAGTATATCATTCCATTAAACTATTTAATTTGTTTGTCAATTCTAAAGTTAGATTGCCACTTGTCTGCTGTCTTAATCGGAAATTAAAAACAAGCTACCCAGATACAATTAAGTAATATCAGAATAAAATTAAAAAAGGAATATAATTATTTGTTCCAATTCCTTTGTAGCTTACTTATTAAAGTCTATAATCGAATTTATAGAGAAATAAGTTTTAACAGTTTTTAGAAAATAGAATGCACTTCATTCATTTTTATGATTAAAGTTTAAAGCTTATAAATTTAGATTCATCGCCTTTACTTTATTATCGGTGTTACGTCTTCTTCAGGTTGAGTTATGGGTTACCGCCAACTTTTACTATTTTCCCCTTGCACAAATTTTAGGGTTCCGCCTTTAAATATATTGGAAACAGGAACGCAGGATCACAGCACACGTATCTTCGAAAATTTTTATGAGTTACCATGAAATGGTTTTATTTCTTAATTTCTTATGTATTTATTATTATTCACGATAGTCTTCAAAATTTTAAGAAAATACTGTTGAACCACGAATTATAAGTCGTTTTAAATTAATTTTTTATTATTTTAGTTTTCTCGTCAACTTTAATAAGACACACACACTGTATTTAATTTCGAAGTCAATAAAAATATATGAGCACATAATTATATAATTCAATTGTGTCTTATTGCTTTATGTAATGCATTTTATAGTGAAAACTGTTTACGGTTTTAAAACGTACAGTTTTAAAACATCGACTTGTAGAAGTGTTCTTGAAAGACCTATTTGTAGAAATAAATATTCAATTCATTAATAATTTCAATTCATTTCAGTTTTTTTTTGTTGTATCTGAAAAAAGTTTCTCAAACTTCTATAAATACTGTACTGAACCACTTTTCGAGCCTACTATTCTTGCTTAATACTATTTTTACTAGTCAGTATCCCACGGGAAGGCCTGATAGGGGGAGGAGGGTAGATCAGGTGGGGTCGAACAGATAGTCGGGTGAGCAGTTGAATTATATTGTTATTTCTGCGATCGGGAATCGATTGCGCGTCTCGCCGGTGCGCGGTTACAGCATACATAGTGAATTAGATACTGCCTTATATCGTGAAACTTGGCAAAATAAATGAATTTTATTGAAACATACTTTACAATAATACGCTCAGATAAGAATATTTTTCTCTTTCTCTATTTTTGGAACCGTACAACTTGTTATTTAATGGAAGAAAAATTCTACAAGGACGACTGATATCCTCTGAGCTATCAATTTTTTTTTCTCAAAATGGCGGATCTGTTGAGGTTGCTACGAGAAAATCTAAAAAAGAAAAATATTGGATTAGAATTATTTATTTATTACAATCTAATATTTTTCTTTCTCCTACTTTTACGGCTGGGTTAAAATTAGTTCGTGCCAACTTCAACCCGGACAATAAGTTTGGCGAGAACTGTACTTCGTGGGTGGTCCGCGCGTCAATGCCGCTAATGTAAACAAAGAGGTTTTATATGGAGATGTATATAAAAGTTACGTCGTTGGAATTGTTATGAAATATGTTTAAGGGGCTGGCTGGTCGAACAGTTTTATTAGATTTTAAGAGGAATAGGAGCAGCATAGAGTAAGGATTTGTGCTTGGATTGCCATCTATCGGACTGATAGACATACCAGTGAACTATAGACTGCTTCTACCGGTTATATTTACTAACCTGACGATATGTAGTACAAAATAACAACAAACATCAAACTACTTATTGCTGCTAGCTTTGTAACGATTTTTAAACAAAAACGCAAGATTTGCATTTTAATTTAATACTTTTTGCAATAAAATTGGCCTAAACATTTTTGACAGTAGAATTACCCCCAAAAATTCGACACAAGTTATATTATATTATATTATATTATATGAGAGTAAATAAATCCCCCGCTATGGCGGTCGTGAAGGGCGATATAGCCTTTTTTGATTAACGCCGCAAGTATACGGTCTCAAGGATAGGGTTATATTATAATATTCTGACGTACAGGGTTGTCAAATTTGAGATTATTACAATTTGTCAACGCTCGTCTTTTGATTGAATCGTCAATCTCATGCAAAGTGGAGATTGTCATGAAAAAATGTATAGAATAGAATAAAGAAGTAGGTTATTTCGGAACATCGGGAAGTTTAAGGTGGTTGTAGTAAATTGAAATATGGTAAACAGCAACACAAGTTTAGACTTTTCATTACTCTTCCTAAACGTTACTTATGACTATTTTGCCTGTGTCGCCGAAGGTTTAAGCAAGGGCTACTGATAATATATAATATCCATTGGATTCTGTTTGTTTTAGTTTTCTGGTATGTTTTAGATCAATAATTAATAATTCAAACCACAAATCAAAAACGTGAGTTGGCGAGAAAACTCAAAATTCCAATTTTAAAACAAACTTGCCAGTAACAAAATATAAACAGTTTGATTTTATTATAAAATATTACCGTCAACAACACACAAATCCAATTCTATACCACAAACAACCTCTTTAAAGCCGCCTTTACATTTTCACTAAACTCTAATAGGAAGCGACAACCCTATTGCGTTCCACAGAAAAGACTGTTGGTACGAGTAGAAAAATATCTTGCACTTACCCGCAACGCGTATTACTACTACTTATGTTTTATGTCAAAACATAAAAGTATATTCGAGGTTCTGTGTGAGAATAACAGAAATAAACGAGTGAAATTTAAAATGAATGATGGCATGGCGTTGTGGATGTAGCTACGAAAAGATGAGAATGCATGTATTAGGAAGAAATATGTACTTTATAAATAGCTTTTAAAAAAAATCGAGAGTAGCTATAGCCCTAGTTTCATACTTCTTAACGGTCACATAAAAATGTATATTTCTCTATAAAAATAGGAGAAAACAATAACCAATTGTCATCGCCAGAAAGCACGTATTTAAAAGCAGAATAAGTCGATTAAGTAATAAAGCAATCAAGTGGTGTTATCACGTTACGCGCAAGTGTCAAAGTCAATCTCATACACTTATTTCCATCTTCTCATTGACGTGTCAAGCCATCAGAAGGATAACAAAATAAAAGCCGTATTTGAAGTGTTAACTACGATGATTCCAGTTTCCGAAAATTCCTCCTTCAGTCTCAATACCTTACATAAAAATCTCTGTAAATCTGTGTAAAATTTTATGCTTTTAGAATCATTTATCATTTTGATTTTATAACCAGGTACTCAAATTCCCAGAGCTCAAAGTTTCATTCAGTTCAGCATATTCCAGCCAAACTTGAGTTTCAATTTCTGAATATTTCTTAAAGTATCAAACGCGCTATAAATAAAACAGTGATTGTTTTATAAACTTTTAATGCAAGCCCAAAATATATTCCCAACACGGGCAAAGTAAGACTTAAGACCCCAAAACTTTTTACTTCCAGAAAAACGGCCGGCTCATTCCAAAGTCCGAAAAGAAAAAAAAACTTCGATCATTATTTATAATACTTTTTTGCACGTGGATAAATAAAGCCTGAGGGCTTAATGCGGCCTCTTGAAAATTTATTATGATCTATAGATTCACAGTTTTCTCTTCATAAAAGTCCAACGCCCTTCGTACAGGCTGGAAAGTTGGAAGCTCGCAAAAATTATGTCTCAAGTTGGTACCCTTCGTCCAAAAGTTATTTTACTACTCCACTAAGACTTGAAGAATGAAATGAAGATGAGGATAATATAAAAAAAGTTCCTTTTGCAATATAAAGCAATGTAAGACCGATTCCTATGGAATTCGGTTGAAAATCGCAAAGAACCGTTTAGCTTTATTGGTTGAGAGTGGCAAGTGTTGTTAATACCAGTTTGGAAAACTTTATTACTGAAGTCCAGTTGAAGCGAAATAAGGCAATTCATTGAAGTGAAGACAAACTCAGAAGCACTTAGTTATAAAATAGTGGAAATCAAAATGAATGACGATATGGAAAAAAAAGCATTGTTATAAGTATAAAGCTGCAATATAACCCCGCTTTTGGTCGATAATTTATGTTTCATATTAGAAAATTGCTAAGAGGAAATAATTATGAATTACTTCCCGGAAAACTGTTCAATATAGCAGAGCCTTGTAAAGAGTAGAGTGATTGATAGAGATATAACGTGGTGATACAAATTAAATGTAAAGTTTATGCTGCAACCTTTAAAAGGTTCACTAGCTAAACTTAAAACATGAGCTATTTTATATTCTATTCAATTATAACCAATTCAATTTTTTTATCCTACCCTACTTAAAAAGAATGCATCAATCCGCATACTTCTTAGAACAAAAAGACTCATTGCAGTCGGTAATTTGCCTTCCAATTGTTATACTTTTGGATTTGTTCCAATCACATCTCCATTTCCAATCATATCGACCATTTTAGTCGTTCCATGAGACTATTTCATTATCTTTTATCGAAGAAAACTGCTCAGTAAATCTGTTAGACGTTTTCTGAACAATTGCAGTCTCGACTTATCGTGTGACGAAAGATTTAAGTTGCAGTATAATTTTCTGTCTATTTAGTTGTAAGGTCTTTAGATATTTATTAACAGTGTCAAATATTTAAATATTTTTCTCATCGATTTTTTTAAAACATCCATCATATACTTTTATTTCGATAAATGCATCGTTGTTCTTTAATGTTATTTCAATTTTTTTTTGTCTTCAGCGCGATTTCTTTGATTCACAAGTTTTCAGAACATGAAATGTATATAAAAGATATTCTTGATCTATTGGCAATATTAATATAATCCTCAGCACTGTGGTCAGAGGTATATAGTGCTAAATACTACTATTATTAATCCATAAACCATAAACATCATAGCAACAACTTAAAGGGTCTAATTTTGGTATCATAATTTTCTCCATAATGACCGTCCAGACATTTCCGACTTCCAATACTCAATTTTACCACCCAAATTAAAGTATTTAGTAGAATTCATGGAAATATAATATTTTGGCTCAATCTGGCAACTTTGCTTTGTAGACTTGTTGGAAATAATTAAATTCCATTCTCGCAACATTCCCTTATTATTATTTATTGGTACAAACTACCCTCGGGGCTGGCTACACTGCTGTGTATTATTTTACTTTTTTTTTTCATTAACGTCTGGAATATTTTAAATAGTAGGAATAAAGTGTGTTGCTTTTGAGACCGTCAACTGTTTTATTATGTCGTTATTTTGAAGCGGTTCGTTTTGTCATGGTGTTGCTGCATAGTTTAATGTTTTCGACATTTGTGTGTTTTCGAGGAATGTCTTTGGTAGAACCTAGCACAATTCGCTTTTCGCAAAAACTAAATAGTTTTTTAAACTGTTATATACTTCGTTGAAATGTCATTTGTCAATCAGTGATTGTCAGACAGTGATTCGACGACAGCAAAATTTCTGGTCAAAATCGATATCCTACGGACAAACATATTGTCAGACTTCTAAAGATTGTCATAGCTGTTCGTAACTAGACAGACCTTTCTCCCTGACATGACGGTTTTTTCTAAATTCTAGAAAAGTCTCCCATTTTCTACAGTTCAGAATGCAATCGATTTAAAACAAAACTGCATCGCAGCGCTTATTAGGTGGTTACAAGATGGAGTGGCTCCGATTTCCCAAGGGTCCTTGTATTCTGCCGGCGTTGGTCAATCTTGTATAGATCGCTGCACTGACGAGCTCCCGAGTTCTAAGACGCTTTGTGTTAAATTTTGATCCAGGTGAAGTTACTGAGAAATTTTGGATTTGCTGAAATTGCTTTTCTAGAAATAATTTCGAAGCTAGAATTTGTTATCAAGTCAGAGCAACTATAGTTACTACAAGAAGAGATACTACTTTTAAATACAAATGAAATTACCTAGATAAAAGTAGGTGACGTCATTATAGATCTTGTTTTATTTTTATTATTCGATGAAGCTTTTATGATATTAATCAGATATAGAAGAATAGAATATTAACAAGGTCAACAGTCGAATTTTGTACTAGTCGAACGAAGTAGTTTGAATGAAAATATATGCCACATGGGTCAATTAATAGGTAACCATTTATTCATAAATTGATATGTATGAGAAGCAATAAGGCGTTGCAATGCTACTTTTTTATCAAAAAGTTTTGAAATTCAAGTGATTTGCGGTTATTGTATGAATGTTATAGAAATTAATTGAGAACGAAAAATAGTTGATATGTATTAGATATATTGCTTCAACGTCTTATATTCCAGTACCTTGACTTCTCAGTAAACCATTTCACTTCAACATTTTATTCCAAAAAAATCTACGATGAGATCGTAAAATGCCTTCAATAGTAAAAAGAATTGGTACCACCGCTGTCACGTAACTGCTCGGTCGTTCACTATCCTGATTGAATATCGATGGGCTCCCCTTAGCCAGGCCCCCATTGTTTCCCCATTGTGGCCCAACATGGACAATAGATTAATGATTAAACGCGCCCCACTAAACTGTTACGGCATCATCGTAGAAATATATTTTTAAACGTCGCATAATGGATTCCAATTTATATAGTAATGGTAAGTAATAAGATAAAAACGGAAAACTTCAGGGAATTGATCAAGGGTAATGTTTGTTAGTTCTTATTTCGATTTAGTTTCTATTTGGTGGAGCAACAGATTGTTTTGGCTAAATCTCTTGAATTGGGTTCACTTAAAGTAAACTAGGTAAGTAGGTAGGTAACTTATTGGGGCTACTTTAGTTGTCCAAATAGATTATTATGATATTAATGTTGATTTTGTATGCGTAATACAACTCAAGTAATGGTTGTATGTTATAATTTTTTCCCTATTTATGTAGCATGCGAGGTTTTACTAAATATAGGTAAATTTAGTCGATGCTAATAATGTATAGAGATATGATGGTGTTTATCTCTATAAAAGGAATCACAGGTCAATTATAATTACAACTGCAACTTTATTTGATTCGTCGATTCGTCTTAAACTACTCGTCTAAAACTAATCTTACACAATCTAATACCCGACTCAGACTAATACCCGATACACACTCCTACCCGACACACACTAACTCTAAAACTAACATCGAGTCCTTAAATACTACCTGGGCCTCAACCCCACTCATTTCGACCCTTTCGTGTTCCCACGCAACGGTCATACACTTAAGACATCTGCGTGCAAGATGCAGAAGGCGTCATACAATTGTTTTTAACTCTTACAATGAACTATAACTTAATTCTACACAAAAGTACATTAACAATAGAACTACCCCATAACCATAAAGTTAAATTTAACAAAAAGACATTATTATTTCCGATTCCACATTCGGCCATCCTGAAATAACATTTGCCCTCAAATGTTTCCTGGACTTTAATCTACCTCTTTTCTTATATAATATACTAACAGCAACCCTTACACAATCAGTCACAATCTTCTTAAACATAATATCTAGCAAATATACTCTAAATATTTCTAGTAATTCTATAACAGCTAATACTACAAAGCCATAACTACAATGTTTAGACTTCGCTTTAGTCAATAGTTTTATACATCTAGCGTCAAAAACATATTTAACGTCTTTTGTTTCGTCAACAACATTATTTTTAAGTATGTGTGACACTTCAGATTGAATTGAGTCAATGCTTTCAAATTCTACAGTAAACTTATCATTTTCAACTAGCGTGCTAATAGTAAATAAGCCTACATCATTCACATTGGACCAAAATTCCTCAAAAGATATCTGCTTCCTTTGTTGTGGCACTGATCTCAACTTTTCACGTCCATCTTTACACATTAAAGGTAAATCACTATCTACGTCTACTAAAGCTAATACCTTATTGTCTCTAATTTCTTCTTGGAGTGTTTCGTTTGACCTCCTCCTTCTATCACTTAACTCTCGGTTGACTTGCAGGCTATCCACTGTTTCTTCAAACTCGTCTTTTAGCGCTGTCTTTAATTTTTCCCATGACTTCGCGCACCTCTCGTAGTCGACAAATAGCTTCGCCGTCCCACACAATAATCTTTTAGCGTAAATAATCTTATGCAGATCGCTCCACCCGCATAATAACGCCATTTCTTCGAAATCATTCAGCCACTGTTGAACGTTAACGTGGTCGTCACCACTAAACTTCTCTAATGAGCCCTCTACGTCTTGGTATGTAAATAATACACGTTGCGATGAGTTGTGCCGTCTGTATTTCACTGGTGTAGTATCGTCTTGGTTTTCTTCGTCTTCGTCTTCCTCGTCATCTTCGTCATCAAAGTATGATTCGTCTTCATCGTCAGTCATGCGATCTCGTTCAATTAGTAAAGCTGCCCTTAGCCGAGCCAACAGTTCAGGTTTACGACCCGTCACCCTTAGATGCCTTCGTCTAAGCTCCTCTCTGAGCTCAGGAATCCTCATTCCTGCAAGCCGGACGTCTTCCAGCTCGAGCACGTTGACACCTCTCGCGACGCGGTCCATCATACCGTCCATTGCCTCACTAACTTGACGAACTTTACCAAAACGCGACGCTCTGCACTGACACGTCTTTACGTCTTACGTCTTTAATCGTCTTCACGTCTTCCGTTACAATCATAATTCAATGATTGCTGTGATCCCGGACGAGCCCCCAAATGTAGCATGCGAGGTTTTACTAAATATAGGTAAATTTAGTCGATGCTAATAATGTATAGAGATATGATGGTGTTTATCTCTATAAAAGGAATCACAGGTCAATTATAATTACAACTGCAACTTTATTTGATTCGTCGATTCGTCTTAAACTACTCGTCTAAAACTAATCTTACACAATCTAATACCCGACTCAGACTAATACCCGATACACACTCCTACCCGACACACACTAACTCTAAAACTAACATCGAGTCCTTAAATACTACCTGGGCCTCAACCCCACTCATTTCGACCCTTTCGTGTTCCCACGCAACGGTCATACACTTAAGACATCTGCGTGCAAGATGCAGAAGGCGTCATACAATTGTTTTTAACTCTTACAATGAACTATAACTTAATTCTACACAAAAGTACATTAACAATAGAACTACCCCATAACCATAAAGTTAAATTTAACAAAAAGACATTATTATTTCCGATTCCACATTTATTATTGTAGAATGAACATTTATGAAAGTCAACGAAGCAGAATAGAATAGAATAGAAATCATTTATTGTTATCACAGTTACATAATGCAATAGAAAGGTTTTATTTCTAAAAGTAGTATTCGAGAATGGCAGCAAGTATTATCTAACTTCTGCCTACCCCCGTGAAAAATGCATAACTGTATGATTATCTATATGTGTGTGCACTTAAACTATTGATTCTCTTCAATGTTAGTGAGTTGTTTTATTAGGTATGGATGAGCTTTCAACTCTACTAGCAAATATCAATTGTTTTCGCACAAAGGGTCAGGTATTTGTTGTTCATATTTTCCATTTTGCAAGACAACAAAGGACCACAGTTAATCAAATTCTAGACACACTAAGTGGAAGCAAGAGCATTTATAAAAGGAACGTTACAAAGAGACAGAAAAAAATATATTCGAAACGAACGATTCAAAAAATTCAAACAAAATTGAGACGGACACACTCAAGCCGTAAACAAAGTGTGGCCGTCACAGAACTCGACACCTGCCCCTATTTCCCGTAAAAAAGGGCATAAAAATTGTAGGTTGGGGGAAAAAATAAAAAAAACGGAGGAATGAGGACATTAGCCAAACAAAAGGGAGCCGAGAGGGTCATAACTCGAAGCGCATTTTCCTTTGTCACTGTGACGTTGCTAAATCCGCAACTGACGTTATATTGTGTAGGCGGGAGACAATAGTTGCGATTTTTTCGAGCGATTTATCATACCACTTTGTCTAAATGCTATCAATTTACGTTAAATGATGAGGTCAGGGCAGGGCGTGCATTCCGAAGACTAACAAAAGCTATCTGAATATGGCCTTATTCCTGTTCTGTAGAGGCTTTCGTAGCAATCAGTTAAACGTGATAAAAAATATAAAATTGTCTTAAACGTCTTGAATCCCTAATTAATGAACCATTGTTAAAGTTATGAGATTTAATTATTTATTACCAGCTATTGTCAACGGCTTCATTCGCATTCTAAAAGGCTTTTTATGATATGTGTTATAAGCTTTCATACTATAAAGTCTCATCAAAATCTGTCCAGTAGTTTTTGCGTGAAAGAGTAGCAATCATCCATCCGTCCATCATAAAAAACTTTCACATATTTTGTGATACTATTAGGACAGGATACGATCATTTGGATTTTTGCAGGAAGTAAGGTATAATTATTATTTTAAATAAATAAATAATCAACCCATATACTGTCCCACTGTTGGGCACGGGTCTACTCTCAGTATGAGAGGGCTATTAGGCTATAGTCCACCACGCTAGCCTAATGCGGGTTGGCAGACTTCACACGCCGTCGAGAAAATCTCTCAGGCATGCAGGTTTCCTCACGATGTTTTCCTTCACCGTTGAAGCGAGTGATAATTACGCACATGATTTCGAAAAGTCAGAGACGCCTTGGATTCGAGACCTTTGACTTGGCAGTTCAGTGGTCATACCCCTAGGCTATCACTGCTGTGCAATTATTATTTTAATAAAGTATGATTTGGTAGCTAATCGCGTAACCCAGTCGCCAGTGTACCGCCGTCCTAAACCCAGATGTGAAATCGTCCACCGTACCTGTACCCCGGATCGTTTCCTCTACTCATTTCATGCATATCATATGTAGGTCGGCGGAATTACAGTCGTTCTAGTGTCACGAAGCATTAATCTTGTGGCTTCGAGTGGATTTGTGAGTACAGCACGGTCATTGTTTATCAGTCGTCCAGTTACACGTTACACTGTGGGATTTTGTAGGTGTTATTGATGTTCGTTTTAATCTGCGTTTATAAACCTGTTATGTGCCCATGTTATGGTAAGTAAGTTGATCGAATGAACTAATAAGGAACGACTATATTAGACGAAGTTAGTGATCATCATCCTCCTAGCCCAGGGCCATCCTCCAATCTAATCAGATGCGGCTGAATATCAGTATTTTACACTAAGCAACTGCCATTAAACCTCCGCAACCTAATTTCTGGGCAATACCGATATTCGAAGGATAGTCTGGTTTTTTGGGACAGGCTTTTTGGGCTTCTGACTACTAAGTCAGTGATGAAAAAGTTAAAAGGGAATCTTCTATCTTGGTATGTGATTAACTAGAAGAGAATAAATGTGGAAGGATTAAGGGGTAGAGGAAGGCTAAAGACGACAGAAAATTATTTTAAAACAAAAAACAAACCGCCTCCAAAAAACACCTAGGGAACTAAAAAACAAAAAAACGGCATGTACATTTCACATTATGATTTCTAACTAATTTGGAGTCGGTGCCCAACAAACATCAACGAAATTCATATTTAAATTAAATTTGTAGTATGGGACCAATCTGGAAGCACTAGCTATCGAATAAAAAAGGAATAATCAAAATCGGTTCACCCAGTCGAATTGAGAACCTCCTCCTTTTTTTGAAGTCAATTGAAAATGAAGTGAATGATGAAGTGATCGCTAACAGGGATGAATGGAAGAAAAGCATGAATGGTGTGCTCACTTCAAATAAAAATTGTGACTAAGACAGGAAGGATCATAATGATGAAGAAGTTGATCTTACACACATTTGCCCCATCGTATGGCCGTTAGTGCAGCTGCCGCTTAAGGTCCTGGATTTGATTCCCAAGTTTGTTGGATTTCGGTTTATGCTCATAGCAGTTCGGGGTTTGGATTTGTGTCCACTCTTAAATTTACAAAAGGAAAGTCATTTGCTTTTTGTTTTTCTACATTTTAAAAGTTCCCTTCTGGTAGCCGATACATTTAAATTTAGTGCACTATAAGCTTCCGCAGAAAGAATGACCAAAACGATATCTAATATTCAATGAAAAAACCACAAGTAGTTATAGATGAAGATATTACTAAAATCAAATAAATCGAGACATTTACAAAATTACCTATCCAATGAACAGATAAAAATATAGTTCCAATTCTAGACATTAATATTTTGTCTAGAGTATCTTTCACAAATCCTAGGAACCAGACATATTATTTTCTCTCAAATCCTCCACAAAGAGCCTATCCACTATTCCATTTGCAAAGTAGTAGGTATCTATATCGATTCTTTTGTTCTGTCAGAAGTCCATAGCTCCACGAATGGAGTGTATGCCGGCTTGCCTCGGGCCACAAGACTCAATGTAGTGAAATCAAAACAAAATAAATGAATTTTGCGATGGAACGTGACTATGAAAAGTCTGAGCTAGGCTATATTACGATGTAGGTATATGACTTTTATTTTAGATAAAAAAGTTCTTGGAACTAATATGAACAAATCAAAGTTCCAATATTGTATACTAGTAATATCTAATCTCGGTAGATGCCTAGTATTCAAAGAGTTATTTCGACCTTGATATTGACATACGTTTAGTTTTTTTTTTATTATGGATATCTTAAGAATTCACAGATCTCCTCTCAAAGTGAGAAGGATTAGCCTGTCCATTATGCTGCTTTAGTGTTAAGGAAGGGAAAGCAAGTTTCCTCGCTATTCATGTCATATTTTCATTTAATAAGATTAATAATTAATTATTAATACGCATATATGATTTCGAGGTTACATTCTAACTCAAGACCTTGACAATTCAAGATCATTATCACTGATTATATAGATTATCAAGACGTGTATATAGTGATTACAAAAAAGGAATAAGACTCGAAAATCATTGAAACATAAAATCAATTGCCGCGTGATAGCAAAATCGTCACTTTGAGAAGGGTTCCACCGATTTGCCTGTATTCGTAATAAACAGGACTAATTATGAACATGATGGCTACAGATAGTGACAGTTCACTTTACAGTCCTAATATGAGAAATTGAACATATCAGACAAAAAAAGTCCAGCATAATTACATAAATTAATTCATGAGAGTAAAGTTACACATAGCAATAAATAAATACCAAAAGAAGACAAATTTATTAGACAATACACTACCCTTTATACACACTTTTTAACAACAAGAGTATCTTAATGTAATCACATATAAACACCCTACTACTGAAATCAACTAATCAGAACAAAAGTAATTCATTAAACCAAAACATCAAACGCGAATGGGGGCTCACGCTTGAACCCTAGTTCAGAAAAAAAAGCGATAACGCACACAGCGTCTATTCATCACCTACAATGAAAGCTTTGCAGATAAATCGCGGCATTCTCATCGTTAAGTAATAGGCCGTCGGTCTCTTGGACCATTCCGGTTGGGTGGAGACGAAAAAATATGAACGAGAAATATTTGACTGCTAAGTATATATAACGGTACTTATATTTTTTTCCGATGTTATATTTCCGAGGTCAATTTGAGTCGCGACATGATTGCTGTCAGCTTGATCTTCAAGAAAATGAAGTAGATAAATATTTGGGTCTGTATTTATTATATTGTAAGGACCTGCTTTATTAGTCTAGTGGCTCTAAGCGCGACAGCTTCGCTAGAGGTCCTGGGTTGGATTCTCGGTGTGTTATCTGCAGATATGTAATTTAGGTCTTTCGCAATATCTATTAGACATGGCAGTGATATGGCAAATGGGGTAGTGGTAGGGTTACCGTCTTCGATGCTATTGGTAGAGATTTCAGAAAAAAAAAATGTTTCATCACTAATTGTTTGCTTCAAAGAATTCGTATGGGAATATGTTGTAGAAAAAAAAAACCTTATAATAATAATTATGATGAAATCAAATCAAATCAAAGTTTATTTGTATTGAATGTAGGTATATCAAATTACAGTTTAAAGATTTGATTTGATTTAATTTGAAGCGATTTGATATACGGTGTTTATAAAAACAAATTATTCAATGAAACGATAAATTGGCTGAGCCGTTGACTAGTTACGAGCGGACATAGGAACGGACATACATGCATATATACACGTCAAACACTTAACCCACCTTCGGCAGTCGGGTAAAAATACCCTATATGTGTCATCGGCCAAGACATATAAAAGAAGTTAATGAACAATTTAAAGAAGATATTAAATTAAGATCTGCTTAGTGGGACTGTATCATAGAATGTTCCGAAATGTTGTCCCAAGAGGATAAAAATTAGGCTCATTTGTGTTTGACCTTTGGTACTAATATTTTCGTTCATTTTACGAGTACCTATTATCCGGGGTTTACATCACTCAGTATTCGACCTTGGACCATTGCGTGTATTTTACGATTGACGGTCGAATCCATGCGATGAAATGTTAAAAATATTATTTTTTTTAAAAAAAAATTAAGAGAACGTGGTTAAATATTGTATTATTATTTGTGTTTTAACGGATAAAACTATAACAACATTATAGTAAAAACGGATAAACCATCCATAATACATAACATAACATACCATCATGCCTGTTTTCCCCGAAAAAGTTTAGGTTTTTAGAAAAAAAAAGTTTAGTTTTGTAGTTTTCTCCTGGGAAAAGTATACAACCATAGTTCTTCAGTATGTTTAGGTCCCATGTAATAGGGGGTGAGCCTGTTGTTATTAACCGGACACAAATCCAAACAACGTCAATTACGTGGGACCTAAAACATACTGACAAACTGTGGGTGTACATTGTGCAACAGCAATAGTACACCTCCGTGCAGAGCAGGATACAGGAGCAATTGTAAGCAAATTAAAGTAACTTGGACAATAATTATAAGTAGGTAACTAACACTTTTGTTAAAAATTCACTAAACTATAGTCAGTAAGGGACACAAGATAGTCCCTTGTGGAAGCCCACTGTTTTATCTAAATAACATAAGAAGAACTGACGTCAAACCCTCCATTCTTTCGTTTACGAAAATATGCCTCAGAAATGTGAAACACCAGAGGACATCGGTCGTGTACTTGTGTCTCTTCATATCCCCGACGCTTTCTTTACAAAATTGTTTGAAACAAAACGTCTAATGAAACAAAGAACTCGTCTTACAGTCGGCAAATATAAATTTAATTATCAAACTTCGAGTTCATTACAATTTAGGTAAGTCGGCTTAAGGTAATATCGTAGACAATTTGACAAATTTTGTTGTTTCTGGAAAAACATGTTTCATTTGCTTTACGTTAAATTGGAGTCAATGATACAGCAAAGCTCTTTATTGTTAAACAGATCTTTATAATCTGTCTACTCTTATAAAATTA
This sequence comes from Acronicta psi, assembly GCA_946251955.1. NCBI lineage: Eukaryota > Metazoa > Arthropoda > Insecta > Lepidoptera > Noctuidae > Acronicta > Acronicta psi. Next base: position 12,313,267 of record OX276475.1, on the reverse strand, counting down.
CCTATTCAAGCAATTTAATGATTTTTTAACAAAATTGAGCTGTCTGCTTGAAGAACATAATGATGATTATGATAGACATTGATGACACACATCATAATTTTATTATGACTACCATGCTGAAAGCGAGATGTTAACACTGGTGGAAATCTATATATTATGGGCCATTAGAAATTTGATCAAATGTTGGACTAAGATTTTGGACCTGTGACAAAGACATTTGAACACTTAGTCGTGGCCAATGTCACGAATCCCGTAGACGACTACGGGATATGGAGAAGAAAAGGCAAGTGCAGTTTTTTGTCGGTACGAAATACACTTCCACCACCCCAGTCCCCAGTTGGCAATTAATAGGGATTTTCCACACCTTCCAAAAAAAGGTTCTAGTTATGCGGACGAATTTTTCTACCAAAATAAGTGTATCAGATTTTATAGTACCGTGCTTGTTTTCTATTTAACAATAATAATAATTATATGGGATAAGATGAGAATATTTTCTTTAACTGAGTCTGAAAATATAATCCGAGTGGTTTTGAAATACAAATCGAAAGTAATCAAAATGAAAAATGAAGCGAATTCAAGTATTTACGATTGTAACTTTCATGTTATGCAAATCACTGTATCTAAGTTTGGCGAAGAGTCCACAGCTGAAGGGTTTACTTATAGCCCGAAGCGAGGGAGACAGCGGGGTGAAGTGGGGGAAAGGAATATTGTATTAAACGGAGATATCCCTATGGACAAGTTTTTCTTTGAGGCACCTGTTACAACAGTGTTAATAACTTTCTAAAACTTCAGGCTTTTTGAGTTTAAAATTGCGAATACTAAGGTGGCTCCAATATTGAAGTTACTAGTCAATTTGAGCCCAATCTACGCTACAATGCAGGTACCCATTATAGTGTAAATTGAGCTCAAATAGGAGTATAGATAGTAATCAATATCGATAAGATCTTATTTCGAGTCACGATCTGAAAGTTAAACAGAAACAATGAGTTCAAATTGGCCATAATATCCCAGTATCAATATATTTTAAATTTCGAAGCAAGACTATCCTGCCACAGTCTAACTTAATTAAGCCAGTCAATGCTTTCCGTGAATAATCGGAGTAAAGGGTGGGTCTTGTCAGAAGATACGAAAAAGTTATTGGTCAATGGGATAATAGTATCTATGATATGCAAACGATGCAAATTTTGGCCGGGATTTCACATAGCGCATTTTATATATTATCTATTTATATATAAATCGATTGTCGCATGTAGCATCAGAACTTAAAAACGGCGACCGATTTGGGCTTAAAGTAAATATTAAATATTTGTAAGTTTGTTTCAATAATCAACCAAAAACCCTAGTGAAGCTACGCGGGTTCCGCCAGTTAAGTATAATTTTCCTAAGAACCACAACCACACTGTATCAGCTAGACTGTGAAAGTGCAGTATCATTGCTACACAGTGCAAACTAAAACGTATCCAATGATGGAGGAAATACTACAGCGATGGTTATCAGTGATTAACATACCGATAGCACCGGCTAATGGTATTGGTCAGAAACGCGATACCAATAAGTTCTGGACACAGGCCAAATAGCAAGCATGCTAGTAATTACATGTGTTGAACTTAACTGGCGTGTGCTAAACGCGGCTTAGTAATAATGTCGTGGCAGATGATGATTGGTGGAAGCTACATATACTATCCAATCTCGATCGGCAGAAAGCATTTCGCGGGCTCGGCTTTCGGTGGTAACATTGCATAGCTTAGTAGCTCTTGGTTTTGTATGACCAATATTGAAGTTAACCAGTGGCACACCAAATTGACAGTTGTGTGGGATAAGATATGTGGGATTTCTTTCTGTGTCTTTTATTGCCACAAGCAGAGACGTAGATGAACGGATTCATTGCGTTAATTGTAACAGCTAAAACTGGCTCACGTCTGCTAAAATCTGTGTTGTTTAATAAGTTGTAAGTGCTGTTTAATCGTGATCGAAATTTAACATACGCTCCATAGAAGTGTTGTCAAATTTCTATATCTAGTAGGAAAAACAAAAAAAACTTGATAGGTTATTCATTTCGGCCGCGAAACTGTGGTTTTTACCCGACGACGGCAAACAGCCGTCCATTTTCTGTATTTGTCCGACTTTTTCTTTATTTCCCTGAATAAATACAAATAGCCGAATAAATTCTAATATGCGAATATGCATGATACTCGCGATTGAATCGCATTAGGGTGGCGATTTACGTCGGTGACGCGTTAATAAATTTGGCCCAACAGCAGGCGAGCGGGGCCCGTTATGGCGTGTCCACACTGTGATAGTTTACTCTATGGTACAACCCTGGAACAGCCTGAAATAACATTTGAATATGGAACACACACTTTCTTCTTCTGCTTCTTTTCGTGTCAATGGTAAATCGTAAACCTATTTATAGAGTTTGAGCCCAGTAGGAGGCCACCTTAATTGCGGCATCCATTGCGTTTATCAAGTCTTCGAATGTGCAGGTGCATGGACACTTCGGGCACTCCAGTAAGTGAGACATGTCCTGGTCTGGCACCCCACACTCGCACTGAATGATCGATGGATCAATAATCCCCCATTTTGCCAAATTGTGTTTACAATGGTAAATGGAACCCTACTACCGATTGTAGAAAGTTAATAAGAGTTAATAAGTTCTTAAGTTAATAAGTTCTTGAAGTACAGTTCTCGCCAATCTTATTGTCCGGCTTGAAGTTGGCTCGAGCTAACTTCAACCCGGCCGTAAAAATCGGAGAAATAAATATATTGGACTATAATAAATAAAAACAAAAGCTCAAGTCGTAGGCTGTCGTTTTAAAGTATTATAATCCAATATTTTTCTCTCCCCGATTTTTATGGCCGGGCTGAAGTTAGCTCGTGCCAACTTCAAGCCGGACAATAAGATTGGCGAGAGCTGTACAGAGGCATACCAGCATGCTTATTACTGGAAGGCTAGATAGAGGTGTACTTGTAGTATACCCACAGTTCGCCAATATGTTTGGGTCGCTTTTAATAAGGGGCGAGCCTATTGCCGTTTACCGAGAAAAAACACAAATTCTGTCAAATCTGTGGATGCTACATAAGTAGTCCTCTGCCTAACTGTTCGGAGTATACAGGATTCATTGTACGTTATGTATAATTTTTAACCCCCGACGCAAAAACGACGGGGTGTTATAAGTTTGACGTGTCTGTGTGTGTGTGTGTGTTATTTGAAAGGTGAATTAGTCGGGAGTATTCTTAGCTATGTTTAAGATGGCCGCCGCCACAAAATAGCGAATTACATATTTTTTCACAACTCCCTCAGTATGGGTATCAAATGAAAGAGCTTCACTAGGAGAATACACTATGATAAATTGCAAATCTAAGATGGCCGCCACCACAAAATCGCCAATTATATTTCATGTCGGGGGTTTTCTAAAATTTTAATATTATTACTTTATACTTATATTACCTTGCCATTCAATACAAAATCTTATTTCAATGGAATGATGATAGCGTGTTCTACGTCCAATTGCAGTGTAATAAATCCAAGTGCGCCCTTCTGACTTCGACCTTAGGTCGCGCTAAACCGGGCCTTATTTCATTTGAAGTTATTAGATTGTTGTTACACGACCGCCTGCATTACCCGCCTTATGGTAGGCGGAATTAACACCCACTAAACGGTATGTTTCAAACATGGTGCGAAATGTTACCTAATATTTAGGTTAAAATATAATTGGTGTTAAATGTTAACTTACTACCACTCCTCCACTTATCATTTCAGGGTTAGATAGAGGAGTACTATAGTCCGCGCGGAACTAGTTGGCCGCGCCGTAGGTATTTGAGCGGTGGGAGCTGGGCGGGGTCACCTGCGCGCGGTGGGACGGGGGGTCGGGGACGCTTGCTTTTGTTCACAGTAACCCGCCGCCTCACCCCCGTCCCTACGTAAGGCGCGGACAACTAGTTCCGCGCGGACTATAATCAAATGTATCTACACGTACAATAATTCACCGTTTTTAAGCCTCAGCCCAACCTTTCCATGAATTTTTGGTGAGACAATTACCATGAAACATGCATCGCTTCGAGCTGCTACTGGGAATTTCACAGAAACATCAACACTTTACTCAACCCGAAAACTGAACCCAGGACTTAGCAGTCGCGCTTACGACGACTAGGTCAGTGCGGCACTTTTAATTTTTCTACAACTCTGTTCGACCTGAGAATCAAACGCAGAACCTCACTTGTGACCACTATAGCGGCAGTAGTTTGACGTAAACAGTAAACCGTAGTGTGAGCAGTATTTCAAGTTAATAGCGAGTTCATAATAATAACGTTCAATTAAGCAAAACCGCAGCCCGTCACCGCTTGCGTTATATGCAATTAACTACGGTTAAAGTTGGAGAATAAAATTGTAATTTTGTTATTAACTTTATAGGTAAAAAATAATTTTTTAATTAGCATCACTAAAATGGACGCCCAAGTCGTCGGTAGCGGGACGATTTGGATTGTTTTCAACCAGACTGGTCCACAGTCGCCTGCGACCGACTGGTATGGAAAAACAGGGGGTAAGGCCTTTGCTCAATTTTGGGACAGTTTGGGCTGAAATAAATAAATAAAAATCACTAAAATGAGTATTTGTCGTTACAATGGCTCTACAAATAGAAAATGTGAAAATTTCAACTCTGTACTTATTACGGTTCATGAGATACAGCCCACTGACAGATAGATGGACGGACCCTTAGGGCCTATTTCACCAAGTCCGGATAGACGCTATCTGTCGGATAAATAAAAAAATTGAACAAAAGGAGGTCATCGAAATCGGCCCAAATGATGTACCGAAGGTACACTTATTGGAAAAAATACTCTGTGTTACGCTGGTTAAAACTCTAGTCGTACTTTTTTTAATGTTGACTGGGGGATGAGAATAAAAACTTTTAATTTGAGAAATATCACGCCATTTTGGTTCACTATTATCTTTTTCATAACGATTTCATAATAAAAACTGTCAGTGTCAGTTTCGGAATGTCAAACGCACGCCATTGCGGCAGATTATTATCAGTTTCATATTGATTTCATGGTAAAAACCAGTAAAAACTACTTGACAGCTGTCATGTACCTCCGGTACAAATTTGGGCTGAGTTTATGGGCTTTCGATTACCTTATCTGCTAAGTAACACACGCCGATTGCGAGTACTACGCACCTGATGATTTTGCAAGACTTTACCAATAAGATCGGAGCATATCTTTCTAGTACATCCTTGCGCTTCCACTGACTTTTATACCCTACACCTCAGTATTTTACATTCCATATGTCTTGTACATTCACCGCTGCACATAAATCTTGTAATAAATAATCCCCGTACGACTCGACTCAGCACTTCCTAGGGTCTGAATAAAAAATATTATCGAGTTAAATAAATCACTGGGTGACATTTAATGTACCACAGACTGAGTTTAAGAGCGCACCAAGGAGAGGTACGCAGTCGTAATACATGAAACGTGATGTACGCGTCTATTTACAAGCTTAGAATATATAGGTGAGGATTAGGTATAGTGTATGCAACGACTTAGTGGTCTAGTGGATGCAGGCACATGTGGTATATAAGGAAATTCTTAATATGAGCTTGGATTTCTCGATAAATTGTAATACCCTAGGCTCTATATTTTCATGGAATAAAAACAAACATATTGTTGGACTGTGTTACACTCTAACTTCAACCGTTCGAAGTTTAAAACAGTTTATTCTATGACTAATTATAGAACTTTTGTTCTAAAGTAAGACATCTCACTTATAAATGTGAAAGTTTGAATGGATGGACGTTTGTTACTCAATCACGCCAGAACGGCTGAACGGATCTGGATGAAATATAAATATAAAATAAAATAAATATCCTGGGACATTTTACACAGCACCATCTAGTCCCAAACTAAGCAGAGCTTGTACTATGGGTACTAGACAATGGATATAATACTTATATACTTTTTTTTGTAAATACATACTTATAATATATAAGAAACACCCAGACAAACACAAACACTTAAGTTCATCACATAAAATGTTTGTGTCCCGTGGGAATCGAACCCACGACCTCGTGATCAACATTCTGGTACTCGAACCACTAGACCACAGACGTCGTCAATCAATTAATATGACACAGCGGTAGATTATAGTTTGGAATAGCATATGTTTTTTATTTCGCAAAAATTTACGGTTCCCGTGGGATAGCTTTGTTTTAATAATCCATAAGAAATATTCAGACCACGCGGGCGAAGCCGCGGGCGGAAAGCTAGTTTAACTAAGTAGGTATCAGATAGTAAATATATATTAAAAGTAAATAAACTAAAATAAAAACAAAAGCAAACAATAGAAACGACTCCTCGAAATAATTGCTATTATACACCAGCATCTGCCTTCTGATGTCGTTTATGCTCGAAGCACAATATTTATTCAATACAGTTACAGCAACAGAAAATACGACAAAAGCTTTCAATAAATAAGAAATTCACGATGCAACCGATAACGACGTGAAGAATTGCAGTAAATTGAATAAAAATAAAATGAATGCGCACCTAAGAGGTTAGGGGAGGCTAGACAGAGGGGGGCGGAACTGAATAAAACTGGTAAACAGGAAAAGAGGGGCGAATACCCTTGTACAACAGCATGATACGGGAACAAGAGGACATCGATAAACAGCCACTAATATGCACATACTAATGAGATTACTCTTCCACGCTTCTACATTCCACGTTCGTAGGTACTGGGTATACAGCGCCCTAACATAAATCGTAGGACGGTTGTCGTTACGACGGCGATAAATCTAACCAGTCACTAATACACCACATTCAAATGTAACCGGTGGGGGGGTCCCGCATGTGGCTCGAGATTTCTGCCACCCACCAAACTCCCGGTTTCTTTGCACCTTAAAAGCGGTGCGTAACGTATGACCGCATTTATCTCAAGCATGTTACGGTGGCATAAAGGTCAGGTTAAAGTGCAGGCGATTTATTGTCTCAGGCGAATGCTTTTTTAAGCGACTTGAGAAAATTAAGGTTTTCAATACTCGTTTTGTATATGCCTTTGTTTTGTAAGTACGTAATGAAGCTAACGATCAAAACATATTTCATTTATTCTTTTCTTTTTGAACACATTTTATTTTAAGCAAGTTACGTTGGCATAAAGGTCAGGTTAAGGTACAGGCGATTTAATAAATCGTGGATACGACTATTAGAACTTAATGCTTTTTTAACCGACTTGAGAAAATTAAGGTTTACGAGGCTCATTTCGTCTATGCCTTTGTTTTGTAAAGTACATAATGAAGTTAACGATCAAATCGGATTTAGTTTATATTTTTCTCTTTTTTACCTTCCCAAAACGGTTGTATACCATTTAGTTATTGTTAGTCTTCTTAGAGTATTATCTAAGAAAAATTCTTAATAAAACCAGTAATAATTCTTACCTGATCGTCAATTAACATGAACATAAACGAACTTTTTTATGCAGCCTATGTTGTGGCAAACATTCACAAACCAAAAAATCTCATGCGTTGAATAAGATTACATTTTTTCTAAAAGAAAAATCGTTGGGTCCATAGACAGCTTTACGCCTCACAAAGGGAGGTTAGTGAGTGAAGGATGTTGAACTCTTGCCGGTCTCAAGGGGTTGTAAGGTACAAGCGGCTAACCTAAATGCACCTTAGGAAGGCACAAATCTTTGGGTCATTGTAGAGACGAGGAAAAATTACGAGAAAACCTTTAGTAGGCACGAGTATGTGTCACTATGTGAGAGAAATAATATTCCCGGCGGGTTTACGTATACAATTTGGTATTATATTATGTTCATGATTCAGTGGTTTGTTTATGTATGATTTGAAATAGTAGGTTTTAGATGTTCCTAGTTTTAAAAGATCATCTTTTTTTAGTGTATTATGTGATTCACGCGTTGTCATTGTGAGTCGTATTGATTACTAGCTGTTCCCCGCGGTGTTACTCGCCTTAATCTATTTTTTTACAATCCGGCGAGATTTCCTTAAATCTCTTCTTAGGACGTGCCTAAGTCATAACAACTATGTGCCAAGTTTCAGCCCAAGCCGTTCAGCTGTGCATTGATCGACCAGTCAGTGTATGAGTCTGTCAGTTTCTTCTTTTTTTATTTTATAGATCAGTGTTCAAGTACAAGTTGTACAGCTCAAATTAGGTGAAAGAAAACAATGGAACAGTACTAAAAATTACAAAGAAAGAAGAATTAAAGGATATACTTTTATTTAACCAATACCTGATCATCAGTCAGATCACCAATCATTGAAATGTATTTTTAACACGTTGCCGCCCCGCTACCGCTCATTAAATTACCCGCTTTCAACAACACCGAGGTGTATGCGTGTCGGCATTCTGTTTGCATCGAGAATACTATCGAAATTTCCAATATTTCTTGCGCACCAAATATTGTGTGGTATAAAACACGGCCCTACTCAGCGATCTAGTATTTCAATCGAGTTTCGCTAAAATGTTAGCGGAATGGAATCTGAAATCTTTGGGTAAGTAGGTAGATTGATTTATGTACGAGTAGGGTAGGAAAACGAGGCCATCTGAACTGAAATATTTCTAATACTGAAACTAGCATTGGCTTTTCCCGTTTAAATATATTTGTACACGCCTATTTCTAGGAGATTAATTTTTACAAGACTTCGAACATTTAAATGAAGCCTGGCATGCTAAAGTTGCATGTATCCTAAAATTACATAAATATTCATCTACCTATGAAATATACGCCAACTGAAAAAAAAAATACAAATAATAATTTGGCAAAATAATTAAACAAAATAAGTAAACCAATGAAATATTGCTGACTGATTGAAAGACAACGAATAGTTTATGGCAATCTGTGGTACTTAGAGCATAGGAAATTTATTTATACAAGTATATTTTTTAGTAAATATATTGACAAGGTAAACAACATACAAACACACCCACCTAAAAAACTGGTTACTAACAAAACAAGTGACAACCCAAAAACATTAAAAACTAATGTAACAGTTAATATTGTACGGAATCACTTCAAACATAATCAATCTTTCTCGAAGCTAGGTAGAGCCACTGAGTGGTAGAATTTGACAAGGAAAATGAAAACTTTATATTATTGAGCGCTTCATCCAACTCATGGAAAGTTGAACAACTTATTCGTGATATTTAAGAGCCAAGTTTGTGCCGAATAATGGAACAGCTGAAATAAGAAAGTCACCTCGGGATTGGTCAGAATTATTTAAAATATAATATTTTATTGAAACATTAAAGGAGTAGTTACCCTAGGGATTTTTTGATGAATTAGAAGGTTTATATCGTATTAAATTAGTTTTTTAAATAAATAAAATCATAAATTGCACGTTTTAGATATACGAGTGTTAAAGTCCCCTTGCTGCGTCTATGTCTGTCTGTTCGCGATAAAATCAAACACCACTGAACGGATTTTTATGCAATTTTCACTAAAAGACAGAGCAACTCATGAGAAAGGTCAAGGTCAATTTACTAATTTGTTTATTGTACAAAATAATATTTCGAGTACATGCACGTGGTGGTCGAATAGTTTGAAAAGCTAGAAAAAAATACCTACTACGAAATAAATATGTTCATGTTATTGGTAACATGACAAAAACCTCAACATTTGTTTTTGTTACTAATACCATATCTACTTACCATTCTTTCTTTACTGAAAAACAATGACTACAAAACAGGCTGTTGGCATCACAACTAAACAACTTTTTTCGGCAAAGACTAACTTTGTTGGAGTTCGAGATAAACAAGTGTTGTTTTAGTGTTCAAGTTACCTCTGGCAGAATGAAGTTTTAAGTTGGCAAAATAAAAAAAGAAGCGAAAAATCTCAGGGGGTGAAACTTTGAAAAAATAACTAAAGCACGGGACGGGCAGCGGACTGTTGGACGATTTTAGTTTTTACGATTCTTTACTTATGGCAGTTTACTTGTTAACTTTAACTTAAAAGACAGTGATGTGAAGATAAATGAAATAGTTAATCAAGTATGACTTAATTAACTTATTAAAACTTGGTTCTGGTTTAAAGGAGTTTTGTACAATTTGAGATAAAATATTATAAAGAATGTTTCATTTACGGTACTAACTTGGCGGTCTGCCAAATTTAAGAGAGTGTGCAAATGTTTTTAATAACCTTCTTTTTACCCGACTACGCCAAAAGGAGGGTTATTTTAAAAATAAAGACTGTTATAAACTAAAACTTCACACGACGCGACTTTAGAAAAATAGTTTAATCTTAAAAAATGTGAAAGTATTTCTGTCTCTCTATCTGTTACTTTACGCCTAAACCGCTTAACCGATTCTGATGAAAATTAGTGAGGATAGATTAGACTTTTGAGAAGAATATAAGCTTTAGTCAAAATGGGATGTAATTTTTGTATGCGGGTCCTTCTTTATTGAAGATAAAGTAAATGAGTTCTATTTAGGCACTTGATAAAATAGCAACATTATTTGTTTAAGCGTTTTGGAAATTCCGGGGTTTGGAAATTGAAAAAAACATAGGGGTAAAATGGGGGAATCTTCATAATATCAAAGTCCAAACAAATCTATCTATGCTTATACTCAAAGTAACTTTTCACGCGGACAAAAGCTAATACTAAATACTTGTCACTAGTTAGATAATATTACCTTTACAAGGTAAAAGAAAAACTGCAGAAAAATTGATGAAAAAAGTTACGGAAAATTTCAACGCAGGGGGGTCCAGAATCATGTACTGAACTTATGGTATTCGGATGTGTTTTTTTGCAGTTTTTCTATTACTTGAATGTGTAATAAAACATTATTTCTATCTACCCAAATTGTATTTATAATTAAAAGCTCATTATTTTATTATTTTCGGATCGCGCGCGTGATAACATTCACCGCGGAGCGTTATAATCGCGTTTTTAGCAATACACTGCGCGCTTAAAATGTCAATATCTGTAATAACCGATCATTTTCTACAAGAATGACCTAGGTCATTTTATTTTTGACCTTGAGTGAAACCTTGTCACGACGTTTGTGCGTCGAACACAAACGTCCAAGTACGTTATACGTATATACGTACCTATATAAATGTCCAAGATATTATAATACGTATATCTTTTAGTTTACATTTCATCACTAATTTTACTAGTGCATCGACTGTGTTCATTTATTTAAAAATTCTTATGACGTTAAGACCGCCTTTGTGCATAAAGTACCTATTTAATTTAAAAAAATACCAAGAATCTAAGCAACCGTTCACTTACCGGATTTCTCTAGGCGATTCAAGCGGAAGCATACCTACTTACCCACAATATCTGCGGACTGACCCTCCGTAAGCTTAAGTATTTAGTTAATTAAAGCCAAGTGTGCGCCGCGCTACAACCGCTGCGGTTACGCTGCGGATGTCCGGCACGTACATTTCGGATATTTCGTATACGACAACCGGAATCGCTAGAGATGCGCAATCTGAGACTACAACTTTTTTTTATGGTTTCTAAATGAAATTCAAAAAGTCTGATAGCACATATATAAATACACTCACTGATAGAAAAAATCATAAAATTTAAAGGCGACAACTAACAACCAAAGTCAAAATAAAATGTTTTAAGTATTTCAACTAGACCATATAATTAGGTACTTTTTAAAAGTCAAACTAATTGAACAGTTCTAAAAAGTGTGTCTTATGCAGAATAGCCGATAGTCGTGGTCCTAAGCACGATTGTGACGCTCAAGGTCTTGGGTTCGATTCCCGGATCGCGTAATGTATTGGGTTTTGCTAAGAAATTCGAACAGTAACAGCTCTGAGTCCCCCTTCCACGTTGTATATGATCATACTAGATCTTTGCCGCAGCTTCGCTCGCGCTTAGTTTAAACCATGTTACACCCCATTAAATGTTATAAGTGAATTTTTCAGATGTTTTACTATAGTTATTCTGTTATTCGGGGCGGAGACAAATTCAACAAATCAAAAACCACGAAAATCAGTTCTTGAGTTATAAGTGTTATAACAAACATGACTTTATTTTATATAGTTGATATCTCGCCTATAAAACTGCCCCTCTGTAAAACGGTTGCGCCATAATGGCGGATAACACATTTACATTAGTTCTCGTAATGTCCGGCATTAGGGGCTATCGGCCATAACGAGATAATATACCAACTGGCATCTGAGAAAACATCTCAACAGTTTGTATACATTCGTGTAAGTAATTTGTCTTGACGGATATTTTCTTTTATAAAGATCTATATGCCTCATTAGTGGTAAGCGCGACTGCTACGCGGTCTTTGCTTCCATTCCCACGTCGAGCAAAGTGTTATTGGGGGTTTTCTGTGAAATTATCAGTAGGAGTTTGGAGTTAGGATTTGCAGCCGGTTAATGTCAGTAGACTCGTCCTCTTATTGAGTGGGACGTACCTAAGACGTATTGTAGGACGGAATGTGGGTGTAATTTAGTTAGTATTAATATTTAGAACACGCAGCCATTCTTGTTTTAAAATAATGAATATGTTTATTGAAAATAATATTAACTGAAGGCTGAATCTGCAAAAGAAATATTTTATGTAAAATAAATAAATAAATATCTTGGGACATTTTCTCAAATTTTATTAATTTGTGAATCTGTGATATTTTATGCGTAGATTATTTTCTTTATTAAATTAAATTATTTGTAAATGCAATTTTACCTATTAATTTCATATAATGCTAAATTAAATCCATAATGTAAAAATACTTTGTGAAATTTGACAGTTAAACAAGTAACTCGGTGTAATGTAACTCTCTAAGTAGTATTTAATAGTAATGGTATGGAATGTAATTCTATTTAATTAGTGTAATTGGTCTATGACCGTTCTAGTTAAATTGTAAATAAATAAATAAATAAATTTTTACACAGCACAATCTAGTCCCAAACTAAGCAGAGCTAGTACTATGGGTACTAGACAATGGATATAATACTTATATTTTTTTTTTTGTAAATACATTCTTATAATACATAAGAAACACCCAGACAAACACAAATACTTATATTCATCACATAAATATTTGTGTCCTGTGGGAATCGAACCCACGACCTCGTGGTCAGCAGTCCGGTACTCGAACCACTAGACCACAGACGTCGTCAAAACGTATGTAATAATAATAATGCTTTATTGGTACATGAAAAATTGTTACATGGTTTGTATTGACACTGTTCTCCACACTAGGATTCCCTGTGTCGTGAAGGACAGTCTCAGACATGTTAAAGGAGCTCGTTCCTACTCTATATATAATTTCTATATAATTCTATATAATTTATCACTATTATTATTTTATTGACTTTATAACTATTGACATTTTTAACAAATTTATTATTTTATTTTTTATTATTATTTATTTTCTAAAAGTGAATGTGATGAATTTTGTCTTTCTTGTCTACGTTGTCATTATCATTAATTGTTACTCTTCGTTAAATTAATTAGTTTACTAAATTAATCTTGTAAGCGTTTTGGATGTACATCTGTTAGCTTGTAAGATCAAATAAATAAATAAATAAATAAATAAATAACGCTCTATGGAAATGTTTTTTGGCATTCGTGTAACACGCCAAATTCAAATTATGTTTGGTGCTAAAAATGATTAAGGGCTTGTTTCATGACCTCCTGATAAGATCCCGTTAAATTACTTAACAGATAACTACATACAAATTTTGTTCCATTTTTTTATTTATGCGGCAATTATCGGCTATCTAGAGGTGGTGGAACAGGCCAGGTGTAGGTTGACAATCAAAGGCGGATTCAACGTTTGAGTCAGAGAGCTGTTACAGTTTTGGTTCAGTAAAAATAGATAAATAAGCTAGAAAATTAAGCTCTAAAATAAATATAAATAAGAAGAGCACCTAATTTATGTAACCTAAGTATGTAAAAATCTTTATCACAGTTGATTGATTGATTTATTTCATAAGGCATACCTTATTCACAATACATGAATAGGCAATACATTAATAGAAAGAAAAAAGAAAAAAAAAAAATCGTACCATCGACACGAAAAAGAAGTTAGTATATCTCTGCCTAACCCTTTGAGTTATGCAAGTGTGATGGTATGTTCTTAACTAATAGTATGTATAATCTGAGGGCTAAGGTGCGAGCCTATTGCCATTAACCGGGCACAAATTCAAATTGAGTTACTAATGAGAATTTCATAGAAGACTCATAATTCGGCCTGGGAATTGAACCCAGGTCCTGTAGAATTAGTAGCAGTCGCGCTTATAATCACTAGGCTAACAATACTACATTTCTTACAAACACTAAAGGTGTAAGCAGAATCCTACAGACCTAAGAACTCTACAAGACTACTATAAACGTCCATCCTAAGGCATAATCCACATCAATAGGTTTTACGACCACATTAATAGCCACACTAAACCGTTACCCTAATTTGTTGGATAATAAAATCGAACACCGCTGCGAATTGAAGATTTTTATGTACCTGGAACAAGAAAACAAAGTCGTTAAGTGTGCACGAAGACGTAAAAACATTAGTAAAAATAAATGTAGCTTTATATGTTAGTCGGGGGCTGGTCGGCAGTTTGTATCCCGCCTTACGGGACTAACGTATCTCCTTAAATGACCCATAAGTGCTTAAACGGGTACTAAAGTACTCAACAACAATAATATTAATATGTTGATGTGTAGTAGGAACATAGAAAATTGTGATTCCTTTAATTATTATTATTATGACAATTGAACACGCTTGTATTCTCATGATGTGGCAGATAGTTTTTTTACTTGAACGCGTAAAATAACATTATTTCTATCTACCCAAATTAAATTTATAATAAAAAAATCATTATTTCATTTATTTCGGATCGCGCGGGCGTTGAAATTCACCGCGGAGCGTTGTGATCGCGTTTTTAGCAATACACTGCGCGCTCAAAAATGTCAATATCTGTAATAACCTATCATTTTCTACATGGATGACCAGGTTTGACCTTGAGTGAAACCTTGTCACGACGTTTGTGAGTCGATGTCCCTTCCACCTTGTATATATATCGGATATGCGAGTGAAACAATGTAAGGGCAAAATCTGAAATGGCCTTTTGAAGAACGGAAAGGCCTCTGTGTAATTGCAACATAGAAAATGCTGAATTCATAATTATTATTATAACAATTGAAAACGCCTATATTCTCAAAAGATTTGTCAGAAGTGTACTACTACTACGACTACCACTAATCATAATTCAGTACTACACATCAAAAGTATATTACAAATACGCAAAATCCATTAATCCTACAATCACATTGAATCGGGAGAAAAAAAAAGCGAAAGTACTTTCCAAACCGAATTGAACAGAAACATTGAAAGCTTTCAGAGCACTAAGTAGCCAGAAACCTTTTCGTTAAAACTTGTAAATCATATTAAAAAGGTTTTCATGTGAAAAGCCTCACCTGCTCTCGACTTCGGAGATAAATAAATATTCCAGATAGGCAACAGTGAAAAATCATTGGAAACTTTTCTACGGGTCCCTTCGAGAGTTCGTGTTTATTTAATCGACTTGAAATACAGTAGAAAGTTTTCTCATCGGACATACATCCTAGAAAGAAAGAAGATAGAAAAAGTATTTATTTTTCGGCCGTCCTACATAGAATACACGCCGCCTGTTTGCCATTGAGGTACGCAGAGACTATAGATTTCCACTTGCTACGTTCCTGGCACACTACTTTCGCTTCGTCTATGCTCATCAACCTCCAACTATCTAATCCAAGTGGATTATTATCCGATTTAGACTATCCTTGATCTGAATCTAATGGAGCAAAGTTGTACATGCATACCTAATCTATGTTTATACTGTTACTACAATTAGGACTTACTATTATTAGGATCAATAATAAAGTAATGACTTTTCTTTCTGGAATGAGGAAAAGTTTATCAGACGGTTATACCTGAACAGTGAAAATGTTTATTTTATGTTACTGTTTTTATAAAACAAATATATTTTATTTTTAGAATTATGAAAGTTCACCGATTGAGTATACCATTTAAAGATGAGTTAATAAATTAAACTTTAAATGATAGATTACAGACAATTTCTATATAAGTCTTTTAGCTTAACTTGTTTGACCCATGACCACAAATTATCGACTCCAATAATCCGAATATCACAAATAATCCGTCAGAACATTAAGCGAATCCGCAGACTTAATGCCGAGTACACACAGTGCGAACTCACTCTCACCTCTAACCGTTCATATCGCAACGTTTCTAATTAAACCGCCGAATTCACAGCGAAGCGTCGACGCGCTAATATAATAAAGCCAGTATAAACCGCACTAAACGGGTTTAATATCAAGAGGGTGGGTGTAGCTCAACTTTTCGACGCGGTCGGGCGCATTACAACTTACAACCGGAGAGGATTAGCGGCGGTGTGTATTCAGCTTAATGTTAGCTTCTTTGTTTGCTGAGAACTTGTATCTTTGCGCGCTGATTACAGTTGTATCTAGACTTGGCTTTATTGGCTGTTTGGTTGCAGCAATAAAATTGCAAGTTCGGGATTAATAAGGTGAACAATGTAAGAGTGAGGTATGTTGAGACTTGGTTACGAAGACGTATCATTGAGACGTAAGTTTACTTTCATAACTTTTACAGGAAGGCGATAGTTTTATCTATACCTAGGTTTATGTATCAAGAAAATTTTAATTTCTGTCTGTGATTTTGAAATAATTGCCAATATTGAAATAAAAAACTAATAGACGATACGTTTTCAGAATATTTGTCCGTCTGAAAATGTTTTTTGACTAGTGGCTCAGAGGAATTTAATGAATGAATAAATATAAAATGAAATATACCTATAAGAAAATTGTAAACATATATATGCTGTTGATTTACCTAATTAAATAAATAAGCATTTAGGTACCTACGTGTAAAAAGTCAAACTATCAGAATAATTTATAATTGAATCCTATCCATTTTACCTTCAAAGTGGAAACTTTACCCAAAAGCCGCCACACACAACTAATTTAATTATATCAATCTGCGACTGGACAGAGGCCCCAACATAAAGCGGTTCCAACAAATTGAAACGGGAATCGAACCCGTGACCCTACACGTCACTCAATAAACGGACCCCGAATGTGTTTATCGGCATTTGATACTGGACCCTTGTCCCACAAAAGAAGGGAAGGTAAAAGAAGTTCAACTCACAAACAGAAAACGAGGGAAAATGTTGAGTTTAGGATGTGTTGGAATAAATAGAATTAAAGTTTTTTTCATAATATTTTTTAAGTTGGCCAAAGCATTATAACTTAGTCCTTGTGTGTAGCAGGAAATCAAGTCCGAAAAATAGTTATAGCATAGGTATGCTATAACTATTTTTCGGACTTGATTTCCTGCTACACACAAGGACTAAGTTATAATGTTCATTAGGTAGGTACCTAATGATATTGCCTATACCTATATCATAGACTAGCTTTCCGCCAGGCAGCGGCTTCGCCCCCATGGTTTTATAATTTTTCCCCCGTTTTTGCAACATTTTTCATTACTACACCACTCTTATTGGTCGTAGCGTGAATATATATAGCCTATAGCCTTTCCCGATAAATGGGGTATCTAACGCTGAAAGAATTTTTCAAATTGGTCCCGTAGTTTCGAAGCCTTATCAATAAAAACAAACAATCAATCAAATCTTTCCTCTTTATAATATTAGTATAGATGAATATCCGAAAAATAGTCGAAAATTGTGCTAAATGCAGTGTACAGATTTTAATATTTAAAACTATTATTTCAAAGCCGGTGCCCGGGACCGTGGTCCTTTTGTACGGCCTATTTTTAGTGTGATGCTGGTCCTTTTTCTGTCCCGTCCGTCCCTTCGTCAACTAGACGCGTGACGTAAATACGACTTCTTATTCGTAGGAATTAATTTATATTAGGTATTGAACAGTCTTATTTTGGAATTTAGTCAAAATGTCTCAGTGAAAATTACTGAATAAATAAGAGAAAAAATTTGAAGCCATAAAGAAAATTTTAGCACTGTAACAACATATATGGAACGCTGTATTATATTATTAATCATTTTTAAATAAATTAAACCTGAATTAAATTAAATAATACTAGAATAATCTATAAAGGTATTGGTAAACTACTGTATACTGTACTGTATATAGTTAACCTTAACTGTTTATTACAATAAACTTAGCTACATAGTAATTATAAACTAATAAGTTAGATAGAATATTCTTTATTGTACACCAAAGGAGAAAATAAAATAAACATTTCAGACGTAACTTAAGAGTACAATCGGCGGTCTTATCGCTAAATGCAATTTCTTACAGACAACCATAGGATGGACAAGAGTCGTGTAATAACCTAAATTAAAAATTTAGAAAACCTCCGTCACGAAATGTAATATTCCATTTTGTGGTGGCGGCCATCTTGGATTTGAAATTTATCATAGTGTATAGTATTCTCCTAATGAAGCCCTTTCATTTGATACTCATATTGAGGGATTTGTGAAAAAATATGTCATTCGCTATTTTGTGGCGGCGGCCATCTTGGACCGATTTTCATCAAACATAGCTAAGAACACTCCCGACTAATTCACCTTTCAAATAAAAAAATCTAAATCAAAACCGTCGTTTTTGCGTCGGGGTTTAAAAATGGATAACGGGTGGTTGAGGGTGTAATTGCATATTGCGTAATAAGCTTAAATATGTAGGTAAATTACCATCACATGACTTTTTAATTACCTATGCCCATCGTTAAACTATTTAATTGGTTTGGCATGGAATAGATTAGCCACTAAATAAATTTATAGTAACGTTTACTTCTTAATGTTCCAGTCTTCAAAAGTAGTTTTGTTCTCAATCTACAATCACAGGGAGACTCGACTCAATTAGCTAGCGAACTCGAATACGCTCAAATAGGCCCCCAGGTAAGCTGAGCAACGGGAAGAGAGGCGTGGTCCTAGTGAAAGCGGGTAGCGGCGACGTCAGTATAAAGAGTAGGTTTTTACATACATACATAGCTTCACGCCTGTTTTCTATTGGGGCAGGCAGAGCACTATCTTTAATATTTTTCTAGGTATACTAGGTATAAGATTCTCTATACCTAAGTAGAAAGTTTATTGTGACTTGTATGTAATTTAGAATAAAAAAAACTAATCAAGGTTCTTAAAAAACAACGACAAAAAGTCAAAATTACAAATTCGTAAGAAGAAACGGACTGGAACTTTATATAATCTAGTAACTCTTACCAGAAAGCCGTTCCCTATATTGATCGGTAGCTACAAGTAATGAAAAGTTAATAACGCTATATATAGATTCTTAATATACTCCGCTGCCAGTTACAACCTAGGCCATTATCCACCTATGAAGAGTAAGATCGTGTGAAGTGTCTAGAGAATTTTAAAGCGGTGTAATCCCGCTCGCGAGACGGCGGCAGTACTCATAGTGTTAAGACGATCGGCTGCAAACACAGCCCGATTCTCTAGGGTTAATTATAACCAAGTTCCTATTACAAGTTTCCGTTTTAATGTGGCGCCATTATAGGTGGAGTTTATATGACAGATTTATGGAGGAGTGTATTTAGAGGTGCTTTGAGATAGGTAATTTGGGAGTTGTTTAAGATGTTAGTAACAAGTGTGGGTAATTACGAAATGTGTTTTGAATGAGCTACTTAGTGAATATATTTTCAAGAAAATTTCTTACTAGGTATTTTGTTTCTGCTTAAAATACTATATTTTTATTAATAAGAACGATATAAATTACAGGCATTACATGCCCACGTATATGCTCTAAAATAATTTCCTACACAAACATACATTCAGGGGAAATAAACGTTGAAAAATTAGTCAGTCCGTTTACCCACACAATTATAATGTAGTTCATAAGCTTGATTGAGCTTTGTCAAACTTGGTTCATACGATTTCATAGTTCTCTCTCATGACTTACTTCCTGTATACCAACTCTATGATCGCATTCTCAATCAACCCTTCCGCCGCCACAGCATCAAACTAACACCTCGAAAAATCGCTACCATTTTTTTTCGCAAACGAAAATCAAAGCGAGCTTTGTAGCTGGGAGCGTACAACCGGTTTACACTAGTCGCGACCGGTGATAGTCCGAAGCCAATCAACACGCTTGATCCGGCTGCCGATATCGATCTGAAACCCCGTTGAAACATATCGCCCTCGTGTATTGTACTAATCGAAAGTGCCGGTTGATTTGTACACTGCAATGGAGGGTTCATTTTTTGAAATAGGGAGCTTTTTCGTTGTTGCGTGGTTTTTGCAATAAGCATGCGTGGGATGCACTCCATGTGGCAATTGGGAAACTAAACGAGATATTTTGCTGTAAATCGTATTTTTTTGAACCTTTATTAAATGTCGATGGGACTAGTTAGAAGTAGGTGGCATATTTATAATCGGTACACGTGGAAATCTCTGGAGAAGGCTTTTGTTCAGCAATGGACATTTTGTGGTATATCTGATGCAAGTTGAGTAAATGTGTTCACAGTGCTATTCCTTCGTTATTTAAGGCAATGTATACATACAACTCTGTACCTTATTTCGTGTCAATAAACATACATGATAATATTATTCTACATACAAGGGAAAACTAAGCAAGAAGTTTGTAACTGATTCGCATTGTCAAACAAATACAAAAGTACTTGTAATTTGTTCGTAACATACAAGAGAATAAAGAAACCCTGATTTTCATCTATCCCCAAAATCAGTGAAGAAATATCGCCACAGTAAATCTCGCAAAATCTTTTCGACGTAACGGATAAAATTACCAGGCGCACAGAGTGTGACAAGAGGACACTTACTAAGAACCAGTGAATATCGTAAATCTCCTGCGACCTACTATTGTCCTAGTACTTTCTATTTTACTAGAGGTCAGAGCCGAGAACATTATTTTAGTCTTTAGGCGTTTTCAAGGGCCATTAATCGATTAGGAATGGATCTCAGATAAAAGTTTAAGTATTTTATGGTTTATTTTTATCAGTTTTTTTTACATAAGCGATAAGTATTCCCTAAAAGGTTAGACAAAGGTGTAATAATGTACGTATACCATTCGCCTGTAGAATTTCATATAAAAACCCCATAACACTATGGTCGACCCCAGGAACTCGGGCGTAGCAGTCGATTACGAGGCAATAGGTACTTCTTTACATACAAAATTCAAACATCAAACAAGTCTACGACATAATATGGCGGTTGTTATTTTAGATGCTTGAGAATCCGATGGTAAGGGCTCTACACTGGAGGAAACTATTGACTCAAGCAGCTAGACGGAGTCGTTTGTGCGGTCGCCAAGTATACGATGATGTATGAAGTACGAGTAGGTGGCTCTTAAGATACCCTTAATGCGATCTTACTTTGTTGTCTACTCAATTATTTCACGATGGTGATTTGGTCTAGTGGTCGCAAGAACGACTGCTGACAGTGAGGTCCTTAGTTTGAGTCCCAGGTAGAGAAAAGTTTTCGTGATTTTCTTTGTGGAATTTTCAGCAGAGCGGAGTTTGGATTTTTACTCAGTTTAATGGAAATAGGCTCGCCTTCTATTACATGGTACCTAAACAAACCGGCGTAGTCTGGATGTAGATTAGTACCCCTCTCCCTAACTCTACGGGGAATACAGTTGTGATGGTATACAAGGTGGAAGGTTAATAAAAGGCATCGACGCACAAACGTCGTGGCAAGGTTTCACTCAAGGTCAAAAATAAAATGACCTAGGTCATTAATGTAGAAAACGATCGGTTATTACAGATATTGACATTTTTGAGCGTGTAGTGCGCTAAAAACGCGATTATAACGCTCCGCGGTGAATGTTATCGCGCGCGCGATCCAAAATAAAAGAAATAATGATTTTTTAATTATCAATCTAATTTAGTTAAGTAGAAATAATGTTTTTTTTAGATGTTCAAGTAAAATAAACTGCAGAAAAAAATTTAAAATTGATGAAAACAGTTACGGAAAATTTCAACGCAGGGGGGTCCAGAATCATGTACTGCATTCATGGTATTCGGATGTGCTTCGATGTCCCTTCCACTTTGTATATTGTTTTGTGAAGAAAACAATTCTATTATATTTGTTTTCAAGAATACCCGGTAACCCATTTCACTCGGTGATTGACAACAGACAAGGGTTGAAACACCGCGGACATACTTCATAATATTTTTATTCAAATCAAGTTATAAATCTATATAAGCTGAAACCGTTTTGTATGATTTTTAACCCCCGACGCAAAAACGTGTGTGTGTCTGTCTGTGGCATCGTAGATTCCGAACGGATGAATCGATTTAATTTTGTTTTTTTTTTATTTGAAAGGTGAACTAGTCGGGAGTGTTCTTAGCTATGTTTTTTGAAAATCTGTCCAAGATGGCCGCCGCCACAAAATAGCGAATTATATATTTTTTCACAACTCCCTCAATATGGGTATTAAATGAAAGGGCTTGACTAGTAGAATACTATGCACTATGGTAAATTACAAATACAAGATGGCCGCACCACAAAATGGCAAATTACATTTCGTGTCGGGGGTTTTTATAAGTAGTTAGTGGCCCGTCCCAGATTCATACAGGCGCGGAACCAGCATACAACGCCATGTTTCATGTTTTATGCAACCCTAGTACTGTAGTCTTGTTTTCCTAAGGCTCTCAGAACATCAACATCCATACATAGCGCCCCATGCGACATAAACCAGTACTATCTTCGTACAGCATATGCTACCCTAGTACTTTCCATCGGATTGCCGAAGTTTGTCCAGCTGTCATGCATTCCCCGATGTCAAAAATCACGTTGCATACAAAAAATGTATGCGACAACGTATCGTATCCTTTTTCCCCTGATTTTTCTAATGTTTTAATAGTTACAATTAAATTGCTTTTTTATTTGATTACTTTTAAACCAATTTTAATTTAGATTTTATTGATCGGCTCTGTTTATGGTCATCTTTTTCATGAGGCCCCATAAGAAAAAACTTATAATCTAGCTTGTTTCATTGACTATATACACTCTTCATAATGTAGAGTTTCTAACACTTGAGAAAATATTCCTAACTTTATTTAATACTTTATAAATAATCTATTTATTCATGCAAAACTTATAACATAACATACCATCACGTCTGTATTCTCCTGGGAATCGAATACAGGACCTCTAGTGTAGTTACGGCCACTAGAATAACAAGACATAAAAGCCTAGAGAGAAGAATTCCCTTTATACAACTAGTAATTACAAAAGGAATCTAATTACTTCATGTGATAATCACTACATAAACACAAATCTTAGTGACAAACATCTTAGACCCATTGACACCGTCTTACAGATGAAGTTTCTTCGCAAGACCCCACATCTGGCGGTCCCTTTGTTCTACAATTATAACAGAACAGGCAGAGCCCGGGGGCGACACTTGGCCGTTATTAACTTGGGGTCTCGCACGTGACGAATTCTAGCGATTATGGAACTTGGCGCGCTTGGTAACTTGTTTTCCGGACTGAGCTTTAGTATATTTGCTTTTACATAACTCGTTTGCTGAATCCGATTAGGTACTAGGCGCACATGAGTTCGTAGGAGTCTTTGAATCTGTCCTACCTAATTCATGAAAGATTTGGTGTAGATTTAGGACTGAGCTGGATTTTCTGTTGTTTTTATGGCTACAATATTACTGACATTGTTATAGTCTATAATTTGAGATCAGTTCTGTAGAGACCACAAAGGTCGCTCCCAATATTTGGTATAAGACTGGCAGGTTAGCAAATATTCATATAAAAATAATAATGACGTAGTCTGTTCTATTAGTAGTTGTGTCACGGACACCATGACATGTTAACTTTATTCAGTGCTCCCAATAAACAAAGTTAACAATAAATAATCTTGTGGATTATCAATACCCTAACCCGGTACCGTGGAGGACAAGAGCCTCCACAGTTCTCTGATAAACCTTGTGGCGATTAGAAGCTGCAGAATTAGAGTAAGGTCACACCTGTGACACTCCATACAAACTTTCCAATACCGCTGCACACTACAACACCAAATGTCAAACTTGTCAAAATAACGTTTGTACACGTGCAAATGTGTGCGTGAATGGA
Source organism: Acronicta psi (assembly GCA_946251955.1). Classification (NCBI taxonomy): domain Eukaryota; kingdom Metazoa; phylum Arthropoda; class Insecta; order Lepidoptera; family Noctuidae; genus Acronicta; species Acronicta psi. The sequence goes on along the minus strand of OX276475.1, from coordinate 12,289,219 downwards.
CAAGGAATGCGGGGGACCTGAGGTATCTAACGTTAGGGAGGGGCGGAGAGTGGCCATTCTGTTATTATTTATTCTGTGGTAAAGATGAGTTCCTTTATTGAATCTAGATTTATCTAACATGAAAATTATAGCTAGAATTATTAGACTTATTGGGTAGTTTTGTTTTCAACCCTATACGATATACATAAGCAGTAAAACAAACAATCTCAACATTGAATTGGGAATGCTAACATAACATAACCAGGGAGAGGCAGATGTGTACATAGGTAATAGGGGCGACCTTCTTGCCAATAATTAGGCATAAATCGAAACACACACACATTACTTGACCTAAGAACCTCACACGCAGTCGCTATTACGACCGCCTAACTAATGAGACAGATTCGGCTATACTTAATTATGATAATAACAATTAATAATATTTTCTGTATCAAAGTAATGGAATAGTGACGACATATCTCATTACGTATGTCGTGACAGCTTAGTCGTGTGACAAATCTAATAATATTTCGTCATTAATGGATACCAGATACATTAGTGCAGGGCCGTATTAGGGTTTGGGGTAAAACATACCAATCTACAGTATTCTAAGTTGAAGTCAAAGATGTTTATTGCTCTGTGTACATAGCGGTGTTTATTTTTTTTAAATAGTTTTCAGAAGATGGGTACACTTTTGAAACCTATTAAATAATTTTAAACATCGGGTGTAGCAATATTAAAATATTAAAATCTAGGTCCCACTGACTAATCTATGTATACTAATTTTATATTAGAAAGCTGAAGAGTTTGTGTGTTTGGTTGAACGCGTTAATCTGAGGAACTACTGGTCCGACTTGAAAAATTATTTCAGTGTTAGATAATCTGTTTAACGAGGGAGGCTTTAGGCTATATATCATCACGTTACGACCAATAGGAGCTGAGTATAAATTAAAAATATTGCAATAATGGGGGGAAAAAATCAACTTCTACGGGAACGAAATCGCGGGCAAATGCTAGTATTATAATAAGACGCACACAGAATTTGAAGTAAAAAAAAAACATTTGATCAGTAGCATGTTAGATGACGGTATATGAGTACGAGCACACGGGTAAGTGGGAAAACATTTATAATAAAGAAAGAAAAGTAAACAAATTGCATACAACCTACAAACTACTCACACACAATACCCAAATCCATCCCTGCATCGAAAAAGACGTGTGCTTTTATATTTTTCCTTACGCTTAATAACTAAGGATTCCATGTACATAACAAAGATGACAGCACCCTCCGTATCTCCATCATTACTTCTCTTTCGCCGCCGGCTGAAGGTACAAATTAATCTTTAACGTCTATAGAGAGTGGTAAGTGGCACTTCTTTTGCTTCCGAGAGCATTGTGTTTGAAATTTCCATGGAGATCTGTATGTGAGAGGAACGCGGCGTATTTGTTGATTGTCTCCTCAAGTTTATTGCTTTAGATCACCGAAGGCGGTGTTTGTGAAACCTACTTTTGCTTCCTCAATTTCTTCTGAATTGCAAAAAATTGCAGTAATTATTTTGCATCCGAATACAATAAATACACAGATATAAATGTCACACAGAAGACCATTGTTGAAGTCCATTGGGACCAAGTTCGAGTCTTCTGTAAACCGAAGTGAACAAATCGGCTAAAAACAAATGCCATGCGATACTAACAAAGATGGCATCATAGTCCGGTCTATTTAAGCCTAAAATCAGGAGGAAGGTTACATAAATTCCCATAAAGCTGAATATTGGCATAGTTGTTCAAAACATCATTATAAAGAAAATCTCAAAAGTCCTCATCGTTCCGAGGTGTGCTAAAAATTTGGCACGGGGTCAAAGGTCAAAAAAATGAGTTTTTTGCGATTTTTAGCGAAACGGTGAGTTTTTTCGCAAAATTACCCCAGTACAAAATTGTAGATCACAAAATTCTCTACAAAAAATATATCAATAATTTTTTTCCTAAAAGCCACCATTTTGGAGATATAACGTTCCGAAAAGTTGGATCAGTCGTAATCCCTCTATTTTGCACACGTACGCCACATATGAAAAATACGCGTAATAAAAAACAAGTCAACTTAGCTTCTCTTCCTCCAACCTCAGTAGCTGCTCATCAACATCTGTTTCGGGTATATTACCAAGTTCAAGTGTGGCTTGGTAATCAGCTGGACCCTAAAGACTGGGGTTGGAAGTTGATCGACAATACACTAGAGCCAGTTCAAACTTTACTTCCACCAGCACCTGAGAAACTTCTCAACACAATATTTTGCAACTGCAAGAAAGGGTGTAGTGCAAAATGTGGTTGCAGAAAAGTTGGACTGTTTTGTTCCCTGGCATGCACACACTGTCAAGGCGGATCATGCTCGAATGTTGAGTCACCAACTCTTGAAGATTCGTTTGATACCGATCAGGAATCGCTATTGGGGCAGTTTACGTGTGAAATAGAACAAGAAGAAGAAGAAGAACAAGAGGATGAACAGGAAGAAGAAGGAGAAGAAGATCAAGAAGAAGAAGAAACAGAAATCTTGGACAGTTATGAATCAGACGACTAACTTTTTATTTTAAGTATTTTATTTAATTACACCGCCGTTGTTTTTGCCCACTATAATATATAATATTATTTTGCAATAGTTTTAAAACATATAAAATCTCAGCAGACCCGTGGAATAGGCCTACTGGGGAAACCACGTTAAAAAAAACGCGCTTTGTACACTACCTCATAGGTGGCGTGGAAACGTGTGCAAAATAGAGGGATTACGACTGATCCAACTTTTCGGAACGTTATATCTCCAAAATGGTGGCTTTTAGGAAAAAAATTATTGATATATTTTTTGTAGAGAATTTTGTGATCTACAATTTTGTACTGGGGTAATTTTGCGAAAAAACTCACCGTTTCGCTAAAAATCGCAAAAAACTCATTTTTTTGACCTTTGACCCCGTGCCAAATTTTTAGCACACCTCGGAACGATGAGGACTTTTGAGATTTTCTTTATAATGATGTTTTGAACAACTATGCCAATATTCAGCTTTATGGGAATTTATGTAAACTTGAATGTGTAAATAGACCGGACTATCAGTGTTTCTGTGTCGGTATGGCGATTGCGTTTGTCAAATGTTCGGACGGCCCGATCTTCGAATAATAGTATGATTCGAGAAAGGTTTTAGGTGATATCTGAGTTGGATAGATTTAGCTGTCTGTGGGAGCTCGGAAATTTCATAAAAGCCCGATTATACGCAATAAAAATAAAAATAAAATGAAATAAAACATAAGAACTGCTCTGTCTAACTTTTCAGGGATATAGACATATATATTAGACATGATACAACTCATTATTTTGCTTCAAATTTCCCAGAAGTTTATCTACTCAATAAGAAGCTCACAAATAGTTGTAAAACGGAACGATTTACACGGCGGAGCGCCGAATACTTTAATTTATTCAGTTACCCGGCTGCAGTCTGGCTCTCGTTTAATTGTTATTGCTTGCAGAGAACACCGCGTTGTGGAATTTTAATTAAATTATTATTTTTAGTCTGTCATGGCTGACTTTCTCCGTCTGGTATTTATATTATGCTTGTTATCTCCTGTGATTTTATTGCTTTGACTAGGTTTTAATCTGTTGTCTTTTGGCTGGAGAGCTCATTTCAATAGGTTTACCTAACACGATACCACGGAAACGTTAAGGGGAATCAACTCCCATTTTTCCAGTCGGTTACAATAAATTCAACATGAACACTGTATCGGTGAAGTATATATTATATATAGTCAATAAGTTAAATAAATAAACACAAGACTGCTTGTTAAATTATTGCGTAACATATTGGATTTATTTCATAAATTTATACTTATTTCTAGAGTACCTACATACATCAACGAATAAAAGAAACAATATTAAGCTATGGAGCACTTAATACTTTTTATCCTAGGAAACATGCACACATTGAAACTAGGAGCGGCCACTGAAGTTTTCATTTCACCCCATAATAATTTTTACTGGACTTAGAAATCGAAACCAGAAATTCAAGCGTAGCAGTCGTACTTACGACCTCAAGAGTAACGAGGCAGTTCCAAAAAACCTATATAAAAAATAACTATGCATCCAGATCAAAAGTTTCGATTAACATCAAAATTGCCCACCGTAAAACTAAGGGTCAGAACTTATTACGTGTATAATTCGCGGGCCATAAAACGGGCGGGAACTTAAAACCTTATCTAATTAGTATCGACGGGCGTCACGTCACGTGACTGGGACGGAACGCGACGTAAATCCGGGCCACAAACTGTACGTGATATAACGTTTGTGGGGCCATTAAGTCAGCGATTTACTTAAAACATTAAATTTTTACTGTACACATTTTTTAGAAGTTACGGGTGTAGTGAGTATGGCAATTATTACTGGAATATTTTTTTATATATTTTTGTGATTCAATTTTCTAAAATGCATTTGCTTTATTGAAGATAAACGGTATTATAGAAAAGTTCAAAATTAAAATTAATCGGCTTTGCATTAGTAGATAAAGCAACCCAAAATAAACTCCGTCTTCTAATTGATGCTTAAGAAAAGTAACAATTTTACTCAACAAACGAACAATGTATACACATTTCAACAATAGAAGCAGCAAAATTAATTAGCTCCATCTTACCTCACGTAGAAAAATTGAAAAATACCTTTAGTCTAGGAACTCGGGAGGAAATTAGCACTATAAAATGTTAGTTCTTAATTCCTACTTTCAAAGTAGATATTGTGCTTTTGTAGGTCGATATTTATTTAAGCTGTAGAGCTAGTGAGCCGGATTAAATGGTTAAAAGAAGCTTCAAGTAGCTGTGGGTGAAAGGGGAGTAATTGAGCCAGTGTATTTTTAGTACCGTCGTATTTTCTATGGAAAACTGATCGTGGTTGGATGTTAAAAAGTTTTTAATGAGCATTTTCGTAACGCGTATCGCTGTTATATATTATGCATTTGCGAAATGAAACTTTAAGCCGACCCTCGTTAGCAAAGTTTCTCTAATAACGTATTAAAGGCTACAGATAGAGAAATAGTCTACAATTAAAACATTACAAAGAAAAAGCATGGTTATCACTGATTATAATCCAACAAAGCACTTCACAAAATGATTATTTCTGAAACAAAACAAACCACACACGCTCCGCAAAGGGGCTTTATACAGGCATATTGTAAGACCCTTTTAAGGCCTAATGAATACTTAATCATAAGAGAGCGAAATACCATCAAATTCAACGTCATGCGACCGAAAAACAGGTAAAAACCATAAGCGGTCGTCGCGGCGTACCAACGCTCATTAGTAAGGTCTGAACCTCAGAACCCAAACAAAACCGAAACAATTTTGCAAATTTGTCATCGCCACTGGGATTACAAAGCACTGCTCCATTTTCGTCGGACCTTTAGTAATTAACCCAAACACTTTGTCATAGAAAATTTATTCGGGGCCAATTACCATCGTTTGTTGTGGTATAGGTCCATTTTTCCCCGCTCCACTATTTCGCGTTGCTTTGGTCAAAGAAAAATGTTTTTACGCCTCTTTTTTGGTTGTCTTTTGGGGGAATTTTATTTTATTCACTTTTCTACTTGCTAGTATTCATTGAATTATTAACAAATATTATATTAATTTTGGTTCTTTGTGTGCTTATAACTATGCGTTTCCCAATACTCGCGTTATAACTATTTTTTCTCAATTTCGTGGTAATTTTCCATAATCATTTCTTAGCGGACGCCTACATCTTAACTGAGTGTCAAATTGTAACCTAAGCCCATTCAGTAGTTTGTGCTGTGCGTTGATAAAGCAATCAGTCAGTCACTTAACTTTTTCATTTTTAAGGTTTTTTTTTTTCAAAGAATCATTTTTCATCAAAACCGGATCTGCCAGCATCATTATTCTTAACTTAAACTGGATATTATTACACAAAATGTGAGAGAACAACAAACAGAATAACTCTTTGTTTTCATTCAAAATGTTAATATCAATCATCAACATAAATTCACAAAGTGAATATAAATGAAAATGAAATACCTTGCATTTAAATTTCAAAAGTAATTTATAACGGTATTCCAAGTATTTGCAAGTAATTAATAAAATTCAGAAAGTTGTTGGTTTTAAGCCTCTGATATGAAAACACAAGACTTGGGATTTAAGAGAAGAGGCTTTGCCTTGTTCGATGTGGAGCCACAAAAGTGTTTTTTTGGATGTACGAAAACTTACAAGGTGACTCTAGTTAGAACTGCGTACTTGTGGTAAAAGTGAACTTTGCACCCTCTTACTCACACGACTTTGATAAGAAATGTTTATAATCATTTTCAACATTAATCAAAATAACCATAAGCAGACATTATTGAAAAGTCCAGTTTAAGTGGTCTGAAATTATTCGCTTCGGAAAAGAACCGACAAGACTCTATTGTTACAATTCTAAATTATCTTTCTTGACAGTAAAGCTTGATACTTTTATAAATGAATACTAACAAATATCCTGAGAAACGTACTGAATAAAATAGATAAAATGAATACAACCGAGATTGGTTATACATATTTAAAAATGTGTGTTCCAATATATTGCGTTTAAAGTTTTCATTCGCTTGGCTGCTTACTTTATTCTAAATTTACTTAATTCCATAGAAACGAAAGCACATTGCATTTCTCACCTCAATTTCCATCTTTTACATGAACTCGATAACGTCTGGCAACCGGCCAAAAGTTGATTCGACACAATCCTCTATTCTGAAATACGTATTGAGCCTTTGTTTCGACATAAAGCCTCACGTGACAATGGCAGATAAGATAATAACATTACCAACGATTGATTACCTCATAAACAGATTCAAAGACATCCGTCTTAAGATACGGTTGTATCAAAACGTCGTTAAGTTTCAATTATTTTAAACTCCCGATTTTTTTCTGACAATTTACCACCACCAAAGGTAAATTTCCATTTCAAATTCATTCGACTCAATGTAATAAATTATCAATTAGCAAACCGATAAATCTCGCAAGCCCCCATTCAGCAATTGTACGTTCTTTGACCTCCGATTTAATGGCCATCGACTTAATAACTTCAACTTTTTACTGGGCCAAAAACACTTTAACATGGATCCATATTCATGAGGGCAGCGTCTTGATGCCGGGGAATTTTCCCGCCCAACATTGCGTTTTATTCAATTAATACCCGATATCGACGTAGATCTTAACTGAACCACTCAACGCTCCCTTTTAAAAGGATCTCTGGTCTATGAATATTCTGTAAAGTACTTGAGCTAACAAGTCTTGGAAGAGGAATTGTTGAATCGAAAGTATAACCTCAAGATCGCATTCAGAACGGGAGTCGACTACAGCGAAACATTAGAATATGTAAATTACTTTGTTATCGTACATTTCTCTCAAGGAGTTTTTAATAAATTTATTTTTATTTTTACTCAGGCTTTTACGTAAGATACTCAGTACACCGGAGGGTTGAATTCTAAGTATAATTATCTAAAATATATCGACCACAATGGAAGTCATATTATGGAGGAGATAAATTTTAGTAAGTCGGGCTACAGCCATTAAAATTTACGTGTACGTGGGAGAAAAATATTAGGTTTCACGAACTAAATTCAGTATATTTTATTTTGCGGTTAAAATGATGCCACTCTACACAGTAAATCCTACTAATCCTACTAATATTATCCTATCCTACTAATATTATAAATGTGAAAGTTTGTGAGGATGGATGGATGTTTGTTACTCTTTCACGCAAAAACTACTGAACGGATCTGGATGAAATTTGGCACAGAGATAGATTATAGTCTGGAATAGCACATAGGCTACTTTTTATCCCGGTAAAATGTATGCTTCCCGTGGGATAGCGGGTGAAGCCGCTGGCGGAAAGCTAGTAATATAATATAATAATTATCTTCTTCTCTACCTAACTATTGAGGTAGTTGTGAAAAACTATTAAATTTGCCATTTGCGGCGGCGGCCATCTTAGACCGATTTTCATCAAACATAACTGAAAACACCCCCGACTAATTCACAATTAAAACAAAAATAACGAATTATTTTAATGAAGGAAAAAAAACGGCTGGCGGGCAGGATTCAAACCTGCGTCTTCTGGTTCGGTACACCAGACGATTTGACCGCTAAGCTAACGCGAGCCCATTAAAAGCTTCATTAAAATAACTTCTAATCTTAACATGGAAAATGCTTAAAAATATATAAAATTATAAAAGATAAAAATAACGAAATCCACGTTGTGATACAGACACTCCTGCTGACTCTATGGCCCCAAACAGTAATCGCAACACTATTTACGGTGTCATGTCACAAACTTGTGTAACTTAACCTGCGATGTGCAGTTGTAAAGTGCCAACAATTGGGGGAGCGGAGGGTAATAAAATATATAATTTGCATAATTTATTGTGTTTACTTAGTGTGGTTGTCATGATATGAAACGCGCGCGTTTGGGGGTGAGCAGATGCAAACTATCGTAGAGTTGAGTACAGTTTGCCTTTAAAAGGGGGAATAGCTTATCACAATTTATGGCATTACCAATATATTAGGTAACGTGACATACCTTCAATTTGCTAGGATGTTTAGGTCTCATGGGCGAGCCTATTGCTATTAACCGGGCCCACATCCAAACTTAGTAACAGAGTTATCATAGAAAACCCCAATTACAATTCGCTCGACATGGGAATCGAACCGCAAGTGTAGCAGTCGCGCTTACGACTACTAGCGGTTACAGAGACAATCAGGTAACATTGACAAAATATACAGTTGAATTGATATTCTCAGATTTACACTGTCACCATTTTTATTGTTTTATCGGCTTTCGTTTTCGGTAAAACGCAAAGAAATTTCGACGTCTTTCGAAAAAAGTTTCATTTCAAGAGCAAGTACAGATCTGTGACTATAATCTAATAGGGTCACACCTAAACAGTGATTCGTGTATTTCCAGGGTTGGTACCTAAATAAATTTATCGTACAAAAGGTTGCCCCAAAGGACACGTCAAATTCAAAAGTTTTCTTAGGCCGGAACAAAAAAAAAATGTAATAATATTTTTCTGTCATTTCTGTTTCGAGTTTAGATGGCTCTTTTTAGGAAATAGCCTTTGTTTCAAAGCGTTAAATGGACGAGTTAATGTTCTTCAAAGCTTGTTACTTTGCATAAGCGTTTCAAAGAAATGTAATGATATTTTTCCACTTTTGTGTGCTGTACCAATTTCAAGTGACACAATACTTGCAAAAAATAAACCTATCAACATGAGCAAAATTATCAAACCCTGTTTACTTTGGCACTATGCAAAATGAGAGTGTTTGACCTTTAGTCCACCACATCTGGGTTGGCATACCTAATATTATGTTCTCAAGCTCTAGCGAGATAACTGGCTAATCCTTTTTCTGCAAGAGATGAACCAGTGTCACGCGAGACATTTTTGCAACACTTTTATTTATCGCGACTTCTTCAAAGCTTTGTGTGAATCGTATCCGGGCTCCAGTGGTGTTCAAGAATCCTATAGCCTTAAGAATAGGTTTTTAGGTGGACTTTAGCGAGCCAAATTAAAGATGTAAATTGTAATTTAGCTTTCACATACCCCATCTCTATTCTCTGTCACATTCTTTACTGATCATCAATATCCAAGAGGCTTACAGCACGCTAAATTTATCAATATAGCACGCCCGACAGAGAGTGCTGCGAACAAACTTTTAATTGGAACAAAATCCCAGTACCGAAGGCGTTTTAATTAGGAAATTTTCCTATGAACAAGCGGACGATATAATTTCTATGCAAATCAAGCGTTTAACTTCGCATAACACAGTTGTGGGAACGGTTACTTCACAAGGATCGCGCGGTATATTTCTGAATTAATAAAGTGCTAATTGATCAAGTTGTGTTGACGGATTATTAATAAGTTGGTTTTGGTTAGTCCGTGTCTGGTGACGTCTCTATCGCTGTTGTATATCATAATGTACATACGTGTTTCTGTGTGTTATTATTTTGTATCAAAATGGATGAAGAAATATTAAAATTAATAAGAGATTTCAGAAACTAATATGTAGGTAGAGCTTCATTGCGCACGACAGGGGAAAATGGCGATGGTGAGCTTGTCAAGGCCTATTGAGTGGAGTACCTTAGGGTTAGGACTACATCAATAAAAAAAAATAGCAGTAGACTATTTTTTTCTCTAAATTGACTTCTGAGACATTGCGCTTGGGAATGGAATAAGAGGTCTGCGTTTTTTTAGTTACATACAATGTGGGTGTCGTCGATTGCATCGTCATTACTTAATACCAAGTAAAGAAATCAAACAAAAAGCTTATTTAAATACCTACAAATTACGCGGGTTTCCTTATGATATATGCAGAGAATATCAATTTCCACTTGTTACGATCCTGGCACAACACTTTCGCCTCGCATACAGTCGTTACTCGTCATTTTGGGGTACTCTTAACCTAGTTTTATGCTTATCGAGTTTAGAAAATTTATTTAAAAACACGAATAAACACATTGAAGTGAGAATCTCCTCCTTTTCGTCGATTAAAAATGACAGAACCATATTTTATAAAACCTTTTTTGAGTTGTATGTAGGTAGGTATTAGGTACGTTTAGAATGAGTTGATGCTGGAATTCAACTGCATATAATCAGCAGTCATCACCAGTGATCGGCGTAGGTAGTGCTATTTTCGGTCAATGACCCTGAATGATTATGTTAATATGGACATGTCCCGGGATCATCTTCGGGGTTCCCGGGAATATTTTTCGGAATGTTGATGTAAATGAAGTTATACTGTTAAAGATACCATGAATATGCACTGCGTCATATCAGACTACTTATTTCTGGTTTAACTGGTCCCGCACAGTGCTGTTTGCCATATTACTTACTGGTCAATAGGTAGGATAGATAGAATCTGATTATACCCGAAACAGGTGGCATGATATGTCGTCATGTGTACAACTACAATTACTTTTCAATTGCTCGTCAATGTGATATAAATTAGTATGTAACATGTATGCCGGGATTTAGACGGCATATCCATGTTAAGTTAACGGTCACTAATTCCCGTGAATAGCACTACCTACGCCGATCTCTGGTCATCACACAGACTGACGGATAGGAGTATTTATCCCAAAACATGGATACAACTGAAACGAAAATTTGAACACTGGAATCAAATAGTGTCCCGCGCGGCATCAATACCTGTGTGTCTGTTTATTTAGCGGTAGATAAATTAAGTTGGCAAACTATCGCGCCACGCGCCGTATCCCTTGCTCGACGTTTGTCAATTATTAATCAAATAATGTACAACAGAATTGTGCAGACCTTTGATATTTGTCTTGTTATGTTTGTTATATTTGTTACTAACATAAGAGGTACATACCATGCCATCACGCACGTATACCCCGAAGGGTAAGACAGAGATATATAGGTACAGTTCTCGTCAAATCTCGACGGCTCTCAATTTTTGTCCGATTTGAAATTGGCCGTAAATATCGGAGAAAATAAAATATAGGACTGTATTAAATTAAAACGAAAGTTAAGTCGTAGGCTGTCGTTTTAAATAATTATAGTCGAATAGTTTTCAATCTCGGTTTCGATTTTTACGGCCGGGTTGAAGTTAGCTCATATCAACTTCAAGCCGGACAATAAGTTTGGCGAGAACTGTACAAATGTACACCTAGTTGGGGTACACACACACAGTTGGGGGACGGGCTTATTGCCATAAACCGGGCACACATCCAAACTCCGAGCTACTTCTGACGCAATAATACTGCTCAACTTGGGAAAAGATCCCAGGACCCCGAGTGTAGCAGTTGCGGTTAAGATCACTAGGGTAAAGAGGCAGTCTTACAATAAAGGCGAAAATTCACTGGCAGCCACAATTATCATTACATACCAAGGCTTTATAATATTCTTGTTAATTCTTCAGCAATATGATTCCTCTGTACCGCGCGAGTTGAATTCTAATGTTTGAGTTGATTCGTGCTACACAAGTCTAATAAATTGGTCTAGACGACTGTAACTTATGCTAAATTACTTAGTTACCTGACACCTGTCTTAAAGTGCTTCTAAAACATTTAGTTTTGTGCTTACATACGTTCTTGTGTTAAGGGCCTACTTAAGCATATGCCATCTTAGGTTGCTACCTTGAAAATACACAAAATTACCTAAAACTAGACTAAAACATTATCTTAGAAAGATCTTATTAATTTCACCGCTAATTCACGGGCCTATTCATTACGAAATTTTTTACAGGAGACGTTTGCTTTACATAAGTGTCGTATCTAAGAAAAAATACCTGACAGGGAACATAATATTAAAAAAGCAATTGTAAGATTCTTTGAACGTTTCTATAAAATAAAGAAATTATATGGAATAGATCGAAATGACTATAACTCGACTCATCAAAACAAAATACGATCGTTAAACATCTTATATCGTTCAAAACAATCAAAAGACAAACGATTCAAAAAGTTTTCATTCAACGCTCAATTAAATTGAACGACTCGCGAATCGATTCAACTCGGTACTCGATTGAATACCGATTGTAATCGACACCCGAGTAAATTGATAACTCGGGGAAAAGACCGCTCTCCTAATGAATATGCGATTGGCCTAAGAAAGTTAATATTGAAAATTAAGTCTAGGATTGGAGTTATCTTTAATCCATATTTGCATATCTATCGGAGACTGTCTATTAATCTAAAAACGGAAATGTTGAAAATGGAATGGATTTTCGCTGACTCATAACAGTTACCTACGATAATTTTATAAAGATAGACAGATATTTGGTTTTAAAAACAATTGTATGGTGCGTTTCTTTAAATTTATTTTAATTACGGAGCTTTTTTCCTTTTTGGAAACATCAGCTCCATCATACTAAGAACATGATAAACACTTAAACTATGTAAGTTACTACACTACTACTACACAAATACTATTAGGAGACTTGCTGCCGATTCGGAGGCAGTAATCGATAAAACATTTGAGCCATCTCCGATGTGGGGTCAGCTAACACACGTTGGATAACTCCAACATCGGTTCGATTAAGATTGATTTTTTTTCAGCAGCAACTCTCTTTCCCCCTTATTCCTGACACACTCCATAAGCAAATGTTGCACATCCTCAACTTTCCCACAATCCGAACAGTTCGGAGATTCGGCCTTTCTCATAAGATACGCAATGCGTTTAGACTACATAATGATTAATAGTATTCCATACACTTAACACAATAACTTTAAACTTAGTCATTAGTTTAATGGTCGTAAGAACGACTGTTACGCTAGGGGACCAGGATTCGTATTCAGGGTTCAAGGCAGCGCTGTTGGGTTTTTTCTGTAAAATTGCCAATAGCAGCTCTGATTCTGGATCTGTGCTGGTTGATGGTAATACGCTGGATCCTATACATGGGATCTAAACAAATAGAAGTCCTGGATTCAATTCCAGATTCGAGCAGTGAAATTCCCAGTAGCAGCGCGAAATCTGGACTTGAATTCAAATTCAAATAATTGATTTACTTGTGCCCGGTTGATGGCAAGTAGCGCGCCCCTTATTACATGCGACCTTAACATGTTCGGTGGGTCATTATAAGTATGTAATTGTATACTTCTACCTAACCATACTGACGACGTCTGTGGTCTAGTGGTTCGAGTTCGAGTGGGTTCGATTTCCACAAGACACAAATATTTATATGATGAATATAAATGATTGTGTTTGTCTGGGTGTTTCCTATGTATTATAAGTATGTATTTACAAAAAAAGTACATAAGTATTATATGCATTGTCTAGTACCCATAGTACGAGCTCTGCTTGGTTTGGGACTAGATGGTGCTGTGTAAAATGCCTCAGGATATTTTTTATTATTATATTTATTTATACTATCACGCGTGAATTCTCTGATGGGCTAGGCTGAGTTGTACTACTATACACTCACAGTTCAGTGGTATATTAATGTTCCATATAATAAGAGTTGAACCTATCCTGTCGGGGAATACAGTCGTGATGTTATTAATTTATCGTGATCGTTTTTTATTCTTTTTTAGTCAAAATACCACTTCCTAGTAAGTTACCGTTACATTACCTGGCAGATAAGCTCACAAATGAAAATGAAAATTGTTATTATTTTTCTCAGACATTGCATATACAAATATAAAATTGAGTCAGCCCCAGGAAGTTACGAATGTACTTGTGTTGGGGCTGCCTGGCTTCTTCTCTTACGAATCTAATACAATACTGAGACCAATTATAAAATTATACAAATTTACATTACAAATAATGTTCTATTTTTAAAGTTATCCGACAGCTAGCGACTATCCAGAAGTGGTAAAAGGCCCTGAATGTTTTTGGGCCTACGCTTGACTGCCAGTTCGCCTGATGTTCCTGGGGAATCCACATTGTCATGGTTTTTGCCCACAGTTCATCAGACATGCGGCAGATATGCCCAGCCCAGTTCCATTTAAGGCTGGCGGCTTTATGGCCAACATCGGCGATTTGTGTTTTGGCGCTCAGTGTAGAGTTCTTTATTTATATTTTATTCTTATTTAAATTGAAATAAATAATGTAAACGAGTGTTTAAAACAATTTTTTCTGTAAAGGATGTGTACGCCTGTAATTGACTTGTTTACACAGAATTCTCTTTCTAAATGTATTGTCTACTCATGTATTGTGAATAAGTTGTTGGTGTGCCTTATGTAATAAATAATACAATAATTATGCTACTGACTGACTGCCTCTTTGGTCTAGTGGTCCCAAACGCGACTGCTACGGACCTCTAGGTCCTGGGTTCGATCCCCGGGTCGAGCAAAGTGTTGTTGGGTTTTCTGTGAAATTCCCAATAGCAGCTCGGAGTTTGGATTTGTGCCCGGTTTATGGCAATAGGCTCGCCCCCTATTACATGGGACCTAAACATACTGGCAAAATGTGGGTGTACATTAGTACGCCTCTGCTTACCCCTTCGGGGAATATGGCCGTGATGGTACAATAATTATGCGGTCCGAGACGGACGGCACGAATACTGCGCTCCATAGCTCGCTGGCATACTCCAAGTCTGGAGTTTTGCTGGACAGTCAAATACCAAGTCTGTGCACCGTAGGTGAGGATAGGCAGAATGCACATGTCCATGAGCTTTTAATACTAATCAATAGTCTATATATAATTAGTAACGTATAATGTTACAGTGACCACTTTACAGATACACGTTGGCAGATGTTCAAAGAGTAATTAGTCTATTATTGGTGCGCGGCAATCGACTGCGGCTAATTAATAGTGATGCTCGCGATTTAATTATATGCGCCTACAATTGATAAGTTGGTTGTAATAAATAAATTACTACATAATATATACATACAGACTATATTCTACACAGTGGTAGTAATTTTATCTCACAAATACCTGTGTGATGTTCACTATGTCATTGACATAAAGTTCAAATTTTAATAATTTTACAGACTTTGTAAGATACAAGAAGTATGAGAGAAACGACAGGTTACAGAATGATGTGATTCTTTGATAAAACGATTGCTTCGTCCATTCATATACCTATCTTGTCTACATCACGCCTGTATTCCCCGAAAGGTTAAGCAGTGGTGTATACAAATATAGCTCATATAATTATAAGTATAGGATATTGGTTTTCTCTACGTGTTCTACAGAACGCGTAGTGTGCCGAACATAGCAAGGCATTTTCTTTATACCATGGAGTCACTTGTGGCCATATAAAGATGCGACCGCGTTGAAAAGAATCTTTTTTAGTTATTTTAATGAACATTTTTATTCTAATAGATGTTACCAGCTTCGCCTTGAGACATACATTTAGAATGTGAAGGAAGATTTCGACTTGGCGTGTAGGACTCGCGGTGGCTAACCGGTCATAGCGTGTGGTGTATTGAACCAGAAGACGCATCAAGTTCGAGTCCAGCCCGCGAGTCGATTTTTTCCTTTAATTAAAATAACCTTTAAAACACATGTCGCGACAGAACTCTTAAGAAAGCAAAAAATCAATGGCAGGGTGTGATCTCGAAGACCTTTCTGGTGCAGTATTCAGCCATATATACATATACCTATTTTACATACTATCTGTTATTTTACTAATACAATAAGCCTATTATATTGTCAAGAGAAGAAGTGTTTATTATTTTGTAACTGTTTATTTTTAAGAAGAGAATTTTATCTTATTATATAGTGTGCGCGACTGCGCGTCATAAATATAAAAAATGTTGATTCAAAAATGGCAGGGACCAGCTGAAAACCAGTGCTGTGCCCTCCGCACAGCAATTACTGAGCTGGTTTCCTTGCTACACATAATGTTTTTTGTGTATATGTATTGTGTTTTGTACTATGAAGGTTATGTGTGGCAAAATAAATGGTTTAAATGGTTTAAATGGTTTAAATAACGCATGTATAATAATATAAATAATTCGCAATTTATTTCTAAGAGTGGTGTGCATACCTCTAAATATCGTATTTATACAGTATGAAGACTTCTTTATCGAGTAACTGTAGCTATCAATTGTAAATATGTCGTTGGTGTGCCTTATTTAATAAAATAAATAAAATAAATAAATAACTAGGTATTATTGAAGATGGTTAAAAAATACAAAAATATAGGAATCTTTTCTTATTAAACTTTTGCAACGACTTCGGTTCACTGTGTTTGACAAAGCTTTTACAACACCAACAAAGTCATTCGCGCCAATGACGTAAACCAACGCATGTTGTGATATGTGCTCAAGATATTATCGTCTGGAAAGTTTTCAGGGCTGCACTATAATTGATATTCATGCAGTCACCGACAGGGGGTGGGCAGGGGTGGCAGTGCGGAAGCAATAACTCGCCTTTTGTTTGTAACCTGCGTCCGATAACATCGGTGTTCATAAATTGTAATGGGTGCATTGGTTAAGATTAATGACTGTGAAAGTGAAGTTGTTAATGGGGAACTTCCTTTATGACAGGTTGTTTTATTAAAGAACTTGGATGGGGCTTCCATTTAAAGCTTTAAATGTGTAAGGTATAATATTGTGTTAATGGCATTTAAGTGCCAAAAGTCATCGTATATTTGATGTTTAGAATCGTACAGAATATTTTTTCTTGTATCGTGTTGACATTTACTAGTTAACAATAAATCAAAATATAGAACTAACCTTTAGTTTTATTTTTAAACAATGATTGTCACTAGTGTAATTTTTTTTAATTTTTCTTCTAATACCAGTTAATACGATTTATACGATTAAACTACTTTTTACACGAATTAATAATTTGTTCTTAAATAGAGGTAGATATTATGGGTTAACTAAAGAGAGAAAGTAACTGAACAAATTTTGATTTATTTCTTATGTTTATCGTTATTAATCATATCTTACATTTTATGAAAATGGAACGGTGAAAAATCAACCGAACAGACATACGGCATTTACCCTTAAAAATCTCAAAAGCCGGTAAATTCTCGAAGTCTGCAATCAACTTCGGTTTAATAGTTGAAAGGAGTCCCATAGAGTGGTCAGAGCAAGCCAGACTATTTGAAAACACACTAACGAGACACTTTGAGGCTTTGAGCTAAAGAAATAGTCGCAATAGAGACCAAGTGTGCTTCTAAAAAGCCTCCCCAGATTAAAATAGCGGATAGAGAGTTTCTACAAGGTGCAAGACTTCTAATTTATCGAAATCGGTAAATCAGTATTCAATTTTTGTGCAATTGATTTCATGGTTTTATAAAGTGAAAAAAAAAGCATGAAAAATATATTTCAGAATTATCTTCTGCGTATTTTAAGGGATATTTTAATAAACGTGGGCCTGTAGACGTTGCAATTTGACTTTCGAATCGACAGTCAAAATGTATTCCATACATTTTCTTTCTATTCGTTTGTCGATTCGAATGTCAAATTGCAACTTGTCTAGCCCCCCGATCTTAAATGACGATGCGGTCAAAGACACGAGAACTGTTTCGACAATGCGTTGATTAAATGAGTACATAATATGCACCGATAAAGATATACTTACAAAGAGTTTTGGGTGAGTTGCGACGTATTTTTTTATTTTCATCATCATTTTAAATATCATAATATATAAAACAAAGTCAGGTTTGTTACAACACTTATAACTCAAGAACTGATGGACCGATTTTCATGGTTTTTGATTTGTTGAATTCATCTCCACCCCGAATAACAGAATAACAATTAAAACGGGGTCCAAACTCGAGGCGAGCGAAGCTGCGCCAAGAAGCTAGTTTATTATAAGAACTCTTATAAAAACCAATGGCACTAGAACATTGCCGAATTTATATTTTCATGAAAACATTCAATTACATTAGCTGAAACTGTTTGAACCACAGCTTTACGGAAAGTACTCGCGGTTACAAACACGACCAACAGTATTAGATTTAATCTCGGCTTAAAATGCTGGTCCAATAATAAACACATCTAAAGCAGGAAATACATGGAGAACAACATTTGACAACGTCTGTGGTCTAGTGGTTCGAGGACCGGATTGCTGATCACGAGGTCGTGGGTTCGATCCCCACAGGACACACACATTTATTGTGATGAACTTAAGTGTTTGTGTTTGTCTGGGTGTTTCTTATGTATTATAATAAGTGTTTGTGTTTGGCTGGGTGTTTCTTATGTATTATAAGTATGTATTTACAAAGAAAAAGTATATAAGTATTATGACCATTATCTTGTACCCATAGCATAAGCTCTGCTTAGTTTGCGACTAGATCTGGACTAGACTGGTTCCCACTCTGCATGTCCCAGCAATCGGATTGCATAAATATTACATCAACTTCCAACATGTCCGGTTGTGTACCGAAACTCAACTGGGTCGAGCGAGCGTCACTTATTTTGTATGTATGAGACGAATGTCTGCCGGAGGCGTATTTAAAAGTAGACATTTGACTGGACGCGCCGCCGACTGAATACCAACATGTTACAGCCTAAGCTGGAGTTGAAACCCACTCCATTTTTAACTAGCTTTACATCTGCTTCGGTACCGAGAGACTAGAATTATTGAAATGAAAAGTATAGTCTATTTTATCTACCTACGTTTTATGTTTTATCCCGCTACGCTACTAATGAATTTGTATACCATCAAATTCAAATTCATCCAAAAATTATCTACAATCTGATGGTGTAACCATAATACCTGTTGTAACCTATGTTTCACAAATCTTAAGCTAATATTCAGAAACGACGCTTAGCTTAAACTAACGCTTCTGTATGTCAAATTGTAATACAAATTTGACATACAGAAGTGTTACTTTACGGGTATCTTCGTCTCTGAATATTAGCCTCACTAATATAAAAATCAATTATTAAAAGAAACAAAAAACCCGACTGCGTAAAAACTACTAACTAAAAATCTAAAAACAAGCTCTGTGATGGACACATGTGGATGGACAGGCGGGACAAGCAAAGAAACAATTTTGTTTATGAACGAACAGCTTGTCCCGCCTGCAATACATTTTCCAACATCACAGAGCTTGTTTTTAGATTTTTAGTTAGTAGTTTTTACGCAGTCGGGTTTTTTGTTTCATTTAATAATTGATTTTATTTCCTTCTTTTTAGTTTATAAATCATCATAGAATCACTAGATAGATCCTAAATGATGATTTAAAATATAAATTGATACAACTAAAGATCATTTTCAAAATCAGTTCGCACATTAAAGCGTATAAAATCCGCTATATAGATTTTTTTTTTAAATTTCATGTACCCAGTGACAGTCGTGCCATCAAGACGAATCTAATGAGGTGTCATTTATCTAATTCGGTTGAGCCGTTGAGTAGTTACGACCGGACATAGGAACGGACATACATACATACAGACATACATACATACGCGTCAAACACATAACCCTCCTCCTTCGGCAGTCGGGTAATAAAAAAGGCAAAATATTGTATGTTTGGATGTTTGTTGCTCTTTCATGGCAAAACGGCTGAACCGATTTGGCTGTAAGTTGAAATGGTGATGGCTTATACTAAAAGTCAATATTCCTACGGGAATCGAGTTCAATGTTCCTAAATGCACGCGGGCGAAGCCGCGGCAAAAGCTAGTAAAATAAGTAAATCTCACGAAGACTTGTTTAATGACCTTTATGTTTTCGACATAAAATCTACCTAATATAACATATAAAAATTGCACTATAAATGAAGTAGATGAGGCTCAGTTTCTCGGAGTAGTTATAGATAAGCAGTTGAACTGGAAAGCTCATATAGAGGAGTTATCCAAAAAAATAAGCAGCCGATCATATGGGCTCTATAAACTTGGTCCACTAGTAAATATACCTGCATTGCTGTCTGCGTATCATGGCCTCATAGAATCCATACTAAGATACGGAATTATGTTCTGGGGAAATTCTGTCAATAAATTAAGTGTATTTAAACTACAAAAGCGGTGTTTAAGGGTCATGTTTGGGCTACAAGTCACAGATACTTGTAAGCCATACTTTATTAAATATAAAATTTTAACGTTGCCGAGCTTATACATTTATGAGACAGCGGTGTTTGTTAAGACTAACCCACACTTATTCCCAAAAATGTCAGATATTACTATTCGCAATCGCCGTGACGGTCATAGATTATGTATGCACACAGCAAAGACAACACTCATGAGTAAGAGTATTTTCTGTATGGCTCCAAAAATCTACAATAAACTACCTAACTCATGCAAGCAGCTTAATGTGAATCAATTTAAACACCACATAAAAAAAATACTGATTTCTAAATGCTATTACACTGTAAGTGAATTTCTCGATGACAGACAAATAATGTAATGTGCTTTTAAGTTTTTAATTATAAATTGGTGTTTCTTGTTAGTTTAGCTGACATTCCTCTTAACTGTGACATGGCTGCTATCTGTTGAAATTTCCTTTATATTATGAAATTATTTGTAAACATTGACATAATTATTAACTTTGACATTTTACCCTTTTAATTTTAATTTTAATAATTTTTAATTTTAATGTTTTTTTTTTTATATAATTTCTTGTTTATTAACATTTGCATGTCCTGAAATGGACAGAACATGTTGGAACTGTATAATTATATTTAATAACACCAGAATGTACACATGTTGTGACAAATAAATGATCAAAAAAAAAAAAAAAAAAAAAAAAAAGTTCAAATTTCTACAAAGGCCTCTCTCATTGACTTTACTGAACCATTCACTTGCCGCCTGCATGCAAAGATTTGATTTAAAAGCGAACGTTTATAAATAAACAATATTGACTTGTGTCTTTAAAGGACCACTGTCCATAGACAGAAATAATATTTTATGTAAGTATTAATTGTTTTCTTAGTATATTTTCTAAACAACCTTCAAAATATCATACCATCACGCCAGTATTTCCTGAAAAGTTACAACAGAATTGGATTGCTGTGCCTTGACCATGACTTTTCTCACTAGACTCGCTAGCGACACCGTAAAATATTTGTATGGAAAACCCTCGCAGCGCCTCTAGCGGTTACGTAAAGAACTAAAATCTGCTACGAGATTACAGCGTTTCGATGCGTAAAAAACCTATCGAAAACCATTCGATAGAACTCATGGTTGACGTATTGTACACTGTTCACTAGTATTTTAAAACCCATACCAAAGCGGTGTTTTCTAAGAATGAAGAGTAAAAAATTACATTGCAATTCAAAGAATACCTTATAAAATCTACTAATTTTGCAACTAAATCAAATGCTCAGTATTTTTAGTTTCGTAATAGCTTTGATATAGGGACGGTAAATTCTATCAAACATTTTCCCATTTTACCGAAGCAAAAATACAATCTGCGATAATGATCGCTGGCAAACAAAACAATTTGAATTCAAAAAGCTAAAGTAAACAAAATTATTTCAGTTCGATTTATTTTTATTGGTATTTTATCATTTGTGTAATTCAGGTATATTTTAATTTAGGAGAAACAAAGAATAGAAAATGATTTATCTTATTTAAAATATCTTGTCCTTGTCCTTTCTTAGAGGAATCTAATGACATAATAATCATCATCATAATTGAAAAGAAGGTAGTCAAAAGTCAAAAGGCCTGACAACCAGTATAACCTTTGAATATCGGTATTACCCAGAAATTGGGTTGTGGAGAGACCTCCACAACCCAATTTCTGGGCAATGTGTGTGAATAACAGTATTTTACATGAAGCGACTGTTATCAGACGATAACAGTCGCTTCATGTAAAATACTGATATTCAGCCGCATCTGGTTAGACTGGAAGCCGACCCCAACATGGTTGGGAAAAGGCTAGAAAGATGATGACCTAAAATTCAGCTGTACCTGTTCAATGGTTTGACCTATGTTACCAGATCAGTCAGTCAGTTCACCTTTTCCTTTTATATAATATTCAGATTAATTCAATGGTGACTATTTTAATAATAATTTAGCACTGCAGTTCCTAATAAACAATTTAAAAAGTTATTTCCCAATAAGCAGTTTGCTTTTCTGAATACATTTAAAGACAAAATACGCAACACAAAGCCGACATTGTCATATTAAGCCCGCACAAGATCGGGCTCCAAGAAGACTTCGTAGTAATCTCTGAAACCACGCCAAGATAACACAAGACGCTAGCTAAAGCCTAGACCAGATTATGTTAGTATTTTAGTCAGCTGACGAATATTTTAGTGCAACACTGGATGCTTGTGTAGCAGAAATGCACGAACAGACTTTAGTTAGTCGGGAGCTTTCTAAGAATTAAGAATTTCTTCTCGGATTTGAAATTATGACTGACTGCAAAATTATTAGGTATGCCGTAACATGGTGACAGTATTTGGGCAGGAATCTAGAATGGTCTAGGGCAGCATGAAATAGAAAGTTCTGGATAAGGCCGTTAGAAGCCGTTTATTTTTCTTCATGACTGAGGGGCGTGACTGCAGTGGACATTTCTTGCTACATGCACCCTCTAGATGTATTATGCGCAGTGTCATATGTAGGGTCATCCCGGCAGCTTTATAAAGTAAATAAACTTCAAAAAAGTTGAGAAGGAAATGGCCTTGATCCGACTTAGATTCTCGATAATAGGATTGTATCAGCATTCAATTAAGTGGTAAATATAATATGTATATTATGAACCCCATCAGCATTTAATTAATTAATTGCACTCATTATGAACTCCATCAGCACACGCCTTGTGTGATAATTTATTTTAGACGGAATAAGAAAACCTTTCCATATTATCTTCACCATAAATAGATGTTCAACCTCTTACACAGTACCACCGACTTACAGGATGTTTCACAATTTTTTTCCCAGATTTTCATTCATATTCCTCTTTAGTGAACAATGTAACCAATGTTCGCCCATCCGAAAAAGCCGCAAACAACATTACGACATGAATTAATGAACAAAAAAGAAACAGCACAGCCCTATTCAACGGAAACCATTGGCTTACAAACGTCCGACCTTTTTAAAAATAATAATTCAAAACAAAGAATAAAATGCGAAGCTGTGCAGAGTGGACTTTCCATATTTTGGTCAGAATGGTAAAGACGCGGGCTCTAGAGAAATGTAAATAATTTAGAGTAGAGTCCTTTGCGTACCCGGTCCCATTAAATTCCTTCTGTTTGTTGCCCTAATTAGGTAAATTACTCTAGGGACTGTTTTTTCCTCGTACGAAAAAAGTTTGGCAAATGAAAATCATGGTTGTAGGTGTAAAATTATTATGGACACGCACGACACTATTTTTACGTTCTGCCCTTGCATGATAGAGGTGATTTAATCTGATTTACGCTTGATTAAAATTCTACATTCGCTTTAATAAATTATAGTTTTGAGACAGAGCATGGAAAAAAGGGTAATAAGCGGGTGCTGACTTGGCTGTTCCAGGAAGTTGTTAAAGGTTGTTAGATATAAATTAACACACCATCACGCCTGTAATCTTAAACGGTAAGGTAGTGTACAGTCAGTGTCAAACGATGAGTATGACACATTCAAAGTATATTAATAAGCTGTTTATTAATTTTTTTATGACGGATACAAATTCTAGCTTGATTTGAATCTTAACCGGGCTTGGTGGCGAGGCACCTTTTGTGCCTCCAGCCAGGGACACAAACTAAGCAACAGCAGCTAAGGGCGTCCTCTAACGGGACTCGGACCTCGGCTTAGGGCGTTGCTGGAGGGGCAGCTAGGGACAGCTGGATCTGGGTTTAAATTATTTTGGGACGAATTTAAAACTACTGGCTCGGCGCGGGCTGGCTCGAGCAAGGGACGGGGAGGGGTACCGTTTCGGGGTCTTCTCGACGGGCCTCGCCAGCGAGGACGGTATATAGGATGGCGTCTAGCCTGTTTGAGTGAGTATAAGCTGATCTCGCGTTTCGGTATAAAATGAGGTCAGCATGCTTATACATATTATATACATGTCGGTGAACGTCAGGAACAAATGAATTAAACACGAAAGTACGTTTAGATTTTAATTAGTTTTAAACCCTACAACTTCATCTTTTTGGACTTTAATTTCATATTAAAGTCCTTGCAACTTCATCTTTTTGGATTTTAATTTCATATTAAAGTCCAAAAAGATGAAGCCAAAAAGGTATGTTTAAAAGCATATTTTTATTACTTCAAGCGCTTTCTTCAAATTTCTAAAAAAGAGCACTTTCACAACAACTTCTGTCTGCATTCCACAACTTTTTCAGACATACATACATACTTGAAAACGGAGCATTCTTACAGTCGTTGAGGTCATATCTTTTCAGAGTCTGTTGAGTGCGAGACAAATTAAAGAGAAGTCCTAATGTAGGGTGACCACCCTCATCGGTCAAGTTAGGATAACAATAAAAAATCGATAAACAATGCAGAATAAATAAAGTGATTCCATATTGGCCAGTTATGATTGGGTTTTGTGTGTTGTACTGATCTTTTAGTTTTTTTATGTTTAAATAAATGTTTCTCCTGACACCCAACTATAAACGTTATGTTGCGTCTTTTTATTTCTTCATGGGAAAATTTAAACATGAAATGGCAACACGCCATGTTTCATGTGAAACTCTTAATTATGGTAATAGAGAATCGCGTTTATAATCAGACGGTTGTAATTACTTTTTGAAAAGCTCGTCATATCAAGATGTTAATTACAAGAAATAGCGAACTTTAAAAGGCAACTGAACTTTATTAATGTGGTTATAAAAATAATAAATAAAATAATAAATTTAACGTTACTCCTTGAACTCTAGACTACTTAGTGCTTAATCTTAATGTGTTATAATAAACATTGTCGAATGAATAAACATTCGTCGGTAGGATTGTAAAATAAGTTAGCTGATAATCTCGAAATACAATTACTGTATCTACTATGTTTTATAATTTTTTGTTAGAAAATACATAATGGCATTAAAACTGTGTAACCAAGTAAATATAGATATAAAGATTTTATTGTTAAGAAGTGAAAATTTAAAAGAGAAACCATGTGAGTTTCTTATCGGTTCTTCCCTATAGGAAACGACTAATTTGGAACCGTGCACTTAGATTTGACATTTCATAAGTGCCAGTATAAATTTTATGTAAAAATAAAACTATTTTGATTTTTGATTTAAATAAACCTTAACCTTCAAAATAAGTCTCAAACATATCCCATATTTTCCTAAACTCGTGGTGACCACGAGAGACCACTTATTTTGAAAATAAAACTATTTTGATTTTTTATTTTAATAAACCTTAACCTTCAAAATAAGTCTCAAACATATCCCATATTTTCCCAAACTCATGGTCACCACGGGAGTCGTCGAGCCGGCGGAGGACCGGCATTCATACTGCGAAGCTCCTCGTCTCGCTCCCCATTCATTGTGATGATTGCTCCACACTCATTATAGTTATACACCGCGACTCCTGAATGTCCCGCCATGATGTTTGACTCAATCGTTGCTATAGTAATGATGAGATTTTTCTACTACTAGCATGTTCCCGTAGCTTCGGTCGGGTCAAGTTTGAACCCCGTTACACCTCATTCGTTTTTTCATGAAATTTTCTAATGTTTTAGTAGTTATTCTGTTATAACTAACCATGAAAATCGGTCCAGCAGTTCTCAAGTTTAAATTAATGATTTTTGTTTGCGTATATTTTATTGTTGACGTTTTTTGTTCAATATGAATTTATTTATAATAAGACAGGGCCGTGGCTTGTTAATAACTACGCTTATCAATCAACTGCAATTGTTAAGCTATGCTTGTTGTAGTTATTTCGTATTTGTGTGACGATTTCAAGCCATCGATTCTGATTGCCATTAGCATAATGTCCTAAAGATACACTAAAATAAAACTTTTGTTGAATATTATCTGGCTGAGTGGCCTTATTAATATATTCAAGCAGTTTTCAGATAAATAATGTCATTCCAAGAACCAGAATGAACAAATAGAATTTGAGACAAGTACTCTTATGCTACTTCATTTACAACAAAGAAAAGAAACATACATCTTACTGTGAAGTAAAACGCAACAAACACGTGCTCGCACTTGACGGTTTTCTAAACAAGGAAAATATAAGTACTCGTACGCAAATAACGGTTGGACGTCAAAAGGATGGTGCGTTCCCCCCACACACAACTACAGCTACACTAGTAAAAATAAGTGGTTGGTTTTTTATATTTGTTTGGAGTCGCCATTGGCGTTTGTAGTTTCTATTTGATTTTGTATAGTGTTGTTGCGTTACTTTGTATTATGGTGTACAAGGAAATGTCATTTGCATACATATCAGAAAATAATAATAGAAATCTTATATTCTTTTCTAGTCAAAGAAATATAGTTTATTATACAGTCATAGATACTGGAGTAGTTCCGCATTCTGGTGTTTGTATATAATTTTATGCAGTCTACGGTCCATAATTGCAATGGGAAAAAATAAAAATAAAATATTGTCGAATAAAACCTTTTAATTTTATATATTATGTGATATTCTCTGAAGAGATCTCCGATTCAGTTTAAGGTCAATTCTTTAAATAAATATTACAAATAAAATAAAACAAACAAATTCTCAAAATTTAAGACTAAATTGAATTGCATTGACGTTAAGATATTTCAGTTCTGTAATAGCGAACTGACTGGAGACAGAAATTGTCATAATTGCCGTAGAAACACGGCAAGGATCTTAATTGTGTTGCCGGCAAAAGAACACCATTAAGTCATTAGTGTTGGATAGATTAATGTAGTTAAATTTTGGGACACTTTAAGACTGTCTTTGCCCTGCGGCTTTTTGTTCCCAAACCAATTAGAAAATATTGAGAAAATATTTTTATTCTTCTTTAAGAAATGACTGATAGATGCACTATAAAGGCGTACTATATACGATTCAGCAAATTAGGATAGCACGAGAAGGATGATGACGATAAAATGAGAGCTATAGGCTAAATTTCTAATACTGAAAAAAAAATACACGGGCGAACTATATGCCAGTATGTACAACTCTAACCCTTCGAGTAACAGGCGTGTTGGTATTTAATCTATACAATAATATTAATAAAGAGAAATCATTTGTATTTTTGTTTATTTATAATTAGTAAACTCAAAAACTACACGACCGATTTCATTCTTTCACCATTAGAAAACTAGATACTTCCCGAGTAACATAGGCAATACTGCTGGCGGAAAGCTAGTTATTGATAACTATGTATTATTCTACCAACATTTTCCCTCATCTACCATCTGTTTTGTCATATCAATTTAACTTAAATTTATAATATATGACAACCAAGTTCATTGTAATTCAAATTGAGACTAGTTCTGAGCAGCAACTTCTAAAACTTGGGCAATAATCTAAAACTTGAAATTGCACAGCGTCAATTTGAAACTTTGCACCAATTATCCACATTGATTTGCATATTCAGAGCGCGGCAATAACCTCTACTACACTGCTACCTACTTGTTCAACACCTTTGGGAAAAGAGCATATCGCACCATCCATTGCTCGTTACAACCAGGCTAATATAGCCACTAAACATTATGAATAATTAATGTACTAGAACCGCAGAGATAATTATATCTTGCCGTATCGTTTTAAGAGCAGAGAATTGGAAAGTAGGACAGTGTTAGTGGATTCTTCTTGTGAATAAGTAATGTATTGTTTTGGGTTGAAGGGAGTGGGCATCTGCATTATGTAGGCGTATAAATAAAATGGGTTTCATTTCCCTTTGCGTATATCTTTACATCAGACAATGTGCGAGTTAGTTCGCTTTTGTATTTGTACATTTTGTTACATAACATCACTCCCGAAGGGCTGTAGAGGTATACATCTACAGTTTGCCGATAAATTGTAGGTCCCGTTAGTTAACGAGCTCATTGCCGTGAACCTAACGAAAATCCAAAATCCAAGCAGATACATGTCATGCAATAAAACAACTCCAACCGCTGCGTGTGTCTATCTGAATGCGATAAACTCGATAAAAATCTCCAATGGTTGGAGTTGTTCACGGGGAAGGCTTAGGTGACCTTACAGGCGAACTGTGGGTGTATTAGTACTGTCACGAGCTAAAACAAAGTTGAAAAGCGATTTCCTCGAGTACTAATACAGCTTTTGTTGTATCAAAAACAAAGACCAACAAGGACCATTTTTTTATTATTATTTTGTTCGCGGCTATCGTATCACATCGATCCTGATGGGTCAAATTTAGAGTTCACCGCTAAATCCTGCGGCTGACACAAAATGCAGGATATGCTTAGGGGTAAGCTCCTTTATTTCATCAGGGCTTAGAGTGTGTTTCCCTAGATGAGCACTGCGCTTGTGTATTAGCGATCTACATTCCCTAGAAGGTGAAGTGGCGTTTCATGTACGAACCAATACTACAGTGACATTGGTGTTATCTGAAACTTTGGAAATCTATACTAATATTATAAAGAGGAAAGATTTGATTGTTTGTTTGTATTGAATAGGCTCCGAAACTACTAGACCGATTTGAAAAATTATTTTAGTGTTATACAGCCCATTTATCGGGGAAAGCTATAGGCTATATATCACCACGCTACGACTAATAGGAGCGGAGTAACAATGAAAAATGTTCAAAAATGGGGTGAAAATTTATAAGACCACGACGCGGGCGAAGCCGCTGTCGAAAAGCTAGTGTTTATATATCTATGCTCGTGAATGTACACTTCTGCCTACACTTTCGGGGAATGCAGGTGTACTGCATTCTAATGTTATAGTTATATAGCTAATGCTATAGCTAATATATATAAATTTATCTAATGTTATACGGGCTGCACTCAGAGACGTCACTTAGCCGTCACTTTTTTTTAAGGTGGCAAACCAGCATACGGCCCGCCTGATGGTAAGCGGTTACCATAGCCTATAGACGCTTGCAACACCAGGGGTATCACTCGCGCGTTGCCGATCCGAAAAACCTCTTAGAGGTTTATGGAGGATACTGCGCCGACAATTTGAGGGAATATTCCTCTTACTGCCAGTGCAGCGCATCCTTAGAAGGAGCTCCGGTGACCTTACTGCAGGAAGACAACACATAATAAAGTGTGTTATTTGGTTGTAGTTTTCTGTAAGGTGGAGGTACTTCCCCTAGATGGGCTGCTCCAGATTTGAGCCATAAATGGCTGTGCCCTACCTCTCTTAACTCAGTATATCTCAGTACACTGACAACAAATTCAAATATGGAAAAATATACCAAGGTATAGTAGCCACTGTTTGTAAAAGATTCATTAAGTTTAAGTGATGTCTCTGAGTTGGGGCCATAGTAGTAATTTGACCAAAACAGTCATATCTTTGGCATAAAATATCTCTTTTTGATATAAAAAAAGCGAAATGTGAACGATATTTGATGAAGGATCTTTCCTCCGTGTGACGGTGGTACGTGACTTGAGATGTAGATGTGTTTGTGGCCGCTTTGAATCATAGCACAAAATATATCTGATCCTAACATGTGAGCCGAGAGTTATGCTGCCGTATTTATGGATCGGAAAGACGGTTGTTGGAGGAATTTCAATGAAATAGTGCTTAGGGTAGGCCACAATTCCCCTCTTTTCATTCGTGTTGGCATATACGAAAAACTATCTCATTAACTATCGTCATAATGTTTCATTGGTTTTTACACTACCTAAAGTTCTTTCTTTTATGTTCACCCACAATTCAATCGTAGTATCGTAGAAACGTAGAAGTAGCACTTACGATCACTAGATTAATGACACAATGTACATCATGATCATGAATTCAAGTAAGTCCTGGGTTAGATTCAAAGGTCGAGCAGTTTGCGTTTGCGTCCGGTTAATGGCTTAAAAATATCCACGAACTGTGGATACATATTATTAAGGCTCTGCCTAACCCTTGAGGGAATACAGGCGTGATTGTATTCTGGAATTACTGCACTATATTTAACCCCATAAAATCTTAGTCAAACTTCAAACAATGTGTATGACCTGTAAACAGATTTTCACGGCTATTACTACCAGTTTTATGGCGCTTTAACGGTAGTTTAACGTGACCATGATTTGCATAACCCATGGTTAATGAAGTGGCGAGCAGCGGCTTAGGGTAACGGGGAACAAGGATGGTTATTACTTCTTAAGCATTTATGTGTAATTAAGTTTCAAATATGGAATACATACTCTTAGAGCGGTTCCACACTACGTCCGATCCGAATCCGTGAAAACGGTCCAGTGTTATAGTCGTAGCCGTTTACGCATTAGATCCGATTTCCGTCATTCGATTTTTTCTCATAGAGGTGACCAGCAAAAGTGGTGTGTCAGGATAGTAGCAAGTGGAAATCTTTAGTCTCTGCCTACCCCTATGAGAAATAGGCGTTAAGGTTTGTGTGTATGTATGCATTTTTACAGTATATCACTATTTACTAACAAAATGTATTGCTTGTCTATTTGTAGAGAAATAACATGGATCAATCGAATTTTCACTTCAGTCTAATTGTATTTTACTATATCAACCCTATGCCTAATTACTTAATTACCCTGTCTACTTCGTTACCCTCTATTGTTACCCTTCTTACTACCATGAAACACGTTTCAGAGCAGAGCAGAGCACATTCCTTTGAATTTAACCTCAATAAGCTTGTAATGAAGTAAATGTTGTAGCAAATTAGATTAAGTACGAGTTTTTCGTCAAACAGAGCTTAGTATTGCAAACATTTTGCTTTAATCCTCTTCAAAAAAAACTGCTTAAAAAGCTGGCCGGAGATTGCAAGACATCAATTTATTTTATTTTATTTATTATACTTTATGCACTGTTGGTACAAAGGTGGTCATTAGTCATCAATAAGTCATCATCATGTCACCATGTCACCCAAAAAAGGTCCACTGCTGAACAAAGTCCTCCCCCATTGACTTCCACTGGAACCGGACGCATGCTACCTGCATCCAACTTCCAGCGACCTTTACTAGGTCATCGGTCCATCTCGTTGGAGGCCGCCTACGCTGCGCTTTCCGGTGCGTGGTCTCCACTCGAGAACCTTTCTGCCTCAGCGGCGATCAGTTCTACGAGCTATGTCCCTCGCCCACTGCCACTTTAGCTTGCTAATCCTTTCGGCTATATCGGTGACTTTGGTTATCAATAAGTATAATTAGCAAATTAGTTCAATGAAATGTTTAATTCGTTATTGATATTAACTGAAATCTGATTCAGTTCAAATCTGAAACACTAGTTATATTGTCCACAAACACCTTGTTACATGCGTCAAAACTAAAACCGGGTACGTGTCAATTCTCAACGAAAACAATTACGCTTGCAAACGGGCCGAGCGATTTACATAGAGGGGCGACATCTCGCCCGGGGCGCGGGCCGCCCGATTAAAATCCCTAAAATACACGTCAACGTGTTGACGTTTTGATGAGGCGAAATAAATTGTGCGGGATAGAGGGGGGCACCTCCTAACCCCCGGGGTATATGCGTGCCCCAAGAAAATGAAGGTAATCAGCCGACTGTGTCGCCCGTTTTTGCTTTGAAAACTGTGCCGTGCGCGAATTTTATCAGCTTACGCAGTCCAAATGGTAGGTGGTATATTTTTCTTTTATATTTCGTTCGTGTTTAATCATTCGTCTCGGATTTTGTATGTAACTTGAGAAATCTTACGTAAAAATTAAGTATGATTTTAGATGACGATTAATAAGAGCGGAGTATCAATTAAAAATGTTGCAAAAACGGGGGGAAAATTCAACTCATACGGGAACGAAATCGTGGGCAAAAGCTAGTCACGAATAATTTCACTAGTGATTAGGAAATTATTTAGTGACGTTACAATATTGAGCTGTGAGTGTACATTAATTAATAATCCTCTACCTAACCCTTTAGTGAAGGCGTTATAGTATAATATTAAGCTGTAACAATCTTCTAAACAACAAATCATACCTCACACATTTTCCCACGTAAAGTCGAGCTTTCAATGCGAGCTGAAAGCTTCCAGCGACATCAACAAAACTTTAAAATCAAACCGTAACCAAGCAATAATAGGGCCGTCACTATACACGGCACCTCGTCACACTCACAACGGTGACCATTTAAAACTTTCCGTGACACGTGGCAAGAGGTGACAACCCTGACGCGAACAATTTTAGACTGTATTGTTTGGTGAATAAGGTTGTGTGGTTTTGGGAAGGTAGTTGAAATATGGACGGAAGCATTTAAACTTTATCGCTTCGAGATAAGGTTTATAGCAAAAGTATACCTATAGCAACATTTATTGTAGACTACTCTAGCCTTCATAAGTTGTGATGTGATTATTATTCAAAGTGTATACACTAAATACCTAAAAGAAAATTATAAATTAAAGCGACAAATATGATCTTAGACAAGTATAGCAAACTCATTAGCCAACTATGCTAACGAGACAGAGATATCGCGAATTTCTCTTACACATTCTTACGTCTTAAGGTGACAGCAATCTATAATAATAAATAAATAATAATAATAAATATCTTGGGACATTTTTACACAGCACCGTCTAGTCCCAAACTAAGAAGAGCTTGTACTATGGGTACTAGACAATGGATATAATACTTATATATATATTTTTTTAAATACATTTATATTATAATATATAAGAAACACCCAGACAAACACAAACACCTAAGTTCATCACATAAATGTTTGTATCTTGTGGGAATCGAACCCACGACCTCGTGATCAGCAGTCCGGTACTCGAACCACTAGACCACAGAAGTCGTCGAATAATCGATATCACAAAATATTTTTTTTTTTCCGTCTGTCTTCATTATGTGCAATTACCAAATTAAACATTATGGAATGCAAAACAAAGCATGAATAGAGTGTATTGATTGCAGGTTCCCAAAGGAAGGTAAAAAAGGTGATGTTCTATAATAGCCAACAGAAATGTTCTACTGGGTATTTCAATTTCCCTTTTCTTTTTACGGAACCCCGATACACTGCACCCTAAGTAATTTATAATCAAACAAAGAATGCCGAGGGGTGCAATATACGATAGCCATAACTGTTTTTTCGGAAAAAAAAATATCTCCAGTCAGATATTTACATCTAGATATTATTTAAACTAACACCATGTAGGTAAGTGTATCTTTGTATACAAAAAAAAAACAGCTTTTAGTTTATTCCCGCCAAAAATATTGCAATATGTTTTTCAAGCATGGAGTTATTACAATGCCACGGTTTTTGGGAAAAAACTACGGCAGTTTTTTTTTTTAATAAAAAGTAGGTAGCTAAAAATCCGGCCACGCTTCACCGTGGATCGGTCTATCTTCAAATACAATATAGAGGTAGTAAATTTTTTATAAAAATACGCGCATATTACAATTCAACGTGATCACCTTTCCAGTTTCGCGAAAACAAAGGTTGAATTTTGTTATTGTATCGATGTAGCAAATAAAAACACGTAATATTATTCACCGTGTCTGGATAGTCGCTACCTGCCAGACAAATTAAAAACTGAAAAAAGTGTTTATGTATTTATCTGCCAGATAATTTAACAGGAACTTACTAGGATGCGATGAAACAAGCCCTAAGTATAACAATATAATCATGTTGTTTTGAAGAAATGTCTATGGAGTTGAAGTTAGGACCGGTGCTAACATTAGTGTTATGACGTTCCATCCGAAAATTCTCAGTGGAAGCTCGGAGTTTGATTTGTGCCCGGTTGGCAAAAGAATCGTATCGAGTCTCGTTCTTATTTAGAAACTAGGCTGAAGTCTGCCATTTTTTATATCATCATTTAAAAACATTCAAAATTTTGAACTTTTGACAGGTGGGACAAAATCTGTCATTGTGACGAAATTTTGATGCAATTAAAATTTCACACTTGGGCCACTGCTACATACCGGCCAACTGTGAATTATTTGACTACTTCTGCCTAATCCTTTGAGTAATTTAAGCATAATGGTATTTACGTTAATACACTGTTCTTAAATAACTTCATCCAGTAATTTTGCTACTGTGGCTCAAAAACTGATTACTACTAATTTATTTGCTAAATTAAAGTGTTGAATGCCAGCACCTAGTTAAGGTTACCTTTTATTTTACTAATCAAGTTACCTGAAATAATTGTGTAGACAATTTATATACTGAATTACGTATGTAATTGAACAGTATTCAAGCCAATGAATGAAGCTTAATAAGGAGCTTGTTTCGAGAGAAATGTAAAAGAATTCGTTTCGTGAAAAATTGAGGATATTGTGGTTCTATTCATAATAAAAACAATGTGTGAAAATGAGTATTAATTTAATTTTGTCTGAAGTAAATTCATTGTTTAAGATGATGAGAACTTTTTGTGCTCAACCTATTTTAGATATTTAGTGATATTTTTTTATATTCTACTATATAGGTACTTGTTTTGGTGCTCGCAGCTGCTAAGTGCGAGGTTGTAGATTCGATTCGTAGGTCGGGCAGTATTATTTAAGTTTCACCATCACCACGGGGTTTGGATTTGTGGCAGGTAAGTGGCCATAGGCTCTGAAATATACAAGGGTGAATATCAGTACATCTCTGCATAACGTGAACTGGGTTTATAAATTGTAAAATAGAATTAAAGAAACCCTTTTTTTCGTAGCAAATTCTTTGCCGACTGCCAATTATGAAAAATATTGGACATTGAACCCCCTAACTCTGGGGTTGAAAAGTGAACATTATTATTATTATAAATAAAGCGAAATGTCAAAAATGCTGCCCCTAGGGGCCGAGTAGAGCGTGGTGACGCATAAAGAGATTCGTCCCTCCGTAAATGATTACAATAAAACTACCACCATGCGGGGGCGAGCAGGGAGGGTGGTCGATTTGCATAATTTTACTTTTATTACAGTCACACGCTTTGTTGAAATTGGCGTCTCAAGTTACGAACGGCTCTTTGGAAAATTATAGCCGTTGATGTTACAAAAGAATTTCTAAATAAGAAAGAGGGATGGACAGAGTTATTCGTAAAGTTAAAGGCAAGGCTCATAAGTTCTGTAGAAAGAAGGCGGTTACACGGTCGCGTTTACTGCGTTCGACATACGTCAATACCAATAAGCCAATATACCTATATTCCCCGAATTGCAATTTGCATCGCAACCCACTGTCCGCCAGTGTGCTTAAGTCCGTTATAACAAAGGGAGAGCCTATTGCCATCATCATCATCAACCCATTCATTGTCCCACTGCTGGGCACGAGTTTCCTCTCAGTATGAGAGGGATGAAGCCATATTCCACCACGCTGGTCTAATGCGGGTTGGCAGACTTCACATGCCGTCGAGAAAATCTCACAGGGCATGCCTGAGAGATTTTCTCGACAGGTTTCCTCACGATGTTTTCCTTCACCGTTAAAGCGAGTGATAATTACGCACATGATTTCGGAAAAGTTAGAGGTGCGTGCCTTGGATTCGAATTCGAGACCTTTGACTTGGCAGTCCAGTGGTCATTCCTCTAGGCTATCACTGCTTACGTTCTGCTGCTGAAAATTTCACAGAACAACCAATCCACCAAAACTTTGCTTAACCTGGGAATCGAAACCAGAACCTTGAGCATAGCAGTCGCGCTTAGGACCACTAGTCTTCATAAACAAATCCAAATAATACTTTAAATGTTTTTAGGTCAGATTTTCAATAACAGAGCCAATTTATTACGACATAAAACAAATAAATTATTCAAATTACAATGATAATGAGCGACAACATATCATATTCTCATTAACAACAAAATATTTTCAACCGAAAAACACAATACCAATAACAAAGGTTTCCATTAAAAATGCGAGTATACGCGTAAAATATTAAAACAGAATTGAAATAATGAAACAAAATAAACCGCAATTTATCTGTAATTATTTCGTGTACGGAGCTCAATTTACATTGGGCATCGGAATACGAAATACGAGTGCCGATTTCAATTTCATTAATTAGTAGGATTGCAAAATATTGTGACATTTTCAAAAAACTACAAATACCATTTTTTTCATCCACTAATGTGGCAAACAAGCATACGGCCCGCCTGATGGTAAGCGGTTACCGTAGCCTATGGACGCTTGCAACACCAGGGGTATCACTCGCGCGTTGCCCACCCGAAAAACCTCTTAGAGGTTTATGGAGAATTGACTGCGCCGACAGTTTGAGGGAATATACCTCTTGCTGCCAGCGCAGCGCATCCTTAGAAGGAGCTCTGGCGACCTTACTTACTGCAGGAACACAACACACAATAAAGTGTGTTATTTGGTTGCAGTTTTCTGTAAGGTGGAGGTACTTCCCCAGGTGGGCTGCTCCAGATTTGCGCCATAAATGGCTGTGCCCTACCTCTCTTAAAATACCATGGTGGTGTTTGTAAATAAATGACGTCAACGATGTTGGTTAAACATTACATGCCATAACACTTGTATTCCACGAAGGATTGGGCAGAGATGCTCTGTTCGCCGGTACAGTTCTCGCCAATCTTATTCCCGGTTTGAAGTTTGCACGAGCGTACAATTATTTTTGTACCCCCAACATATCAGGAAGGGTTGAAATGTCAACGGCATACTTGATAAAGTTTGTAAATTTTACCAAGGCGCTCTATGCTTCTCACATAACACCCGGCGCGTCATAACATATTAAGTGCCTATTCTAATTTTGTTAAGACTCCGTGTTTTAATTGAACGTGGATCATATTTTATTTTATTTTTTAATAAGATAATAATATGGACGTTTATGAGGTAATTATGATAATATAAAAAATATTAAATACCAAGAAGTTGAGTCAGAAGTGTTTGTAACTGCATCTACTGTTGCTGTTGAAAAAAATATTTCTATCTGTAATTTAAAGTCAGGTATACAAATAATGGTGGTGGTAATGACGGGAAAAATGGAGGGCACAAGAGCTCGAGGTAGACCACCTGCTAAGTGGAGTGATCAAATACTCAAGGCCACCAATTTAACACTCCAAAAGGCAATCCACTCAGCGGGTGACCGGGCCGGTTGGAGAGCGTGTTGTCGTCCTAGAAGACATAGTGGTCACGATCCTCAGCATTGAGGGACCGACGAGATGGATGGATGGATACAAATAAACCAATCGCCTTAGAGATCCTATCCACAATATTCGTCGTCGTACATCGCACAGCTAATTTTACAAGTTGCAAAAGATAAATCTTAAAAGATTTATAAGCTCAACTTCTAAGTACAAACATATTTCTTAAAGTCTTTAGAAAACAAAATCACGGAGAATTTCTACAGGTGTCGCGCTTCATGCGAAGCAATCGTATTTTACGCTGATTCTGTGCTAATGTGTTTACACCCTTACATGCAAGACTCTAACGACCATTAAACAAGAACTACTTCACCCCCCGCAACACTCAAATGAAACTGTTGCAAAGAAGGCGAGTTGGAGAACTGAGGGGTCAAATAAACTGGTCGTGCGGATTTCGACAAACATCGGTTGCAGATGTGTTAAGTTTTATTAGTTTCCTCTTAATGTGTGTAATAGGACTTAGTTTACTTGCTACCTTACTGATGTAGGCGATTGCTATGCCTGCGTTCGATCCCCGGGTCAAGCAAAGAGGTTGGTCTGTTTGGTTACCGACTTCAACCTAAAGGGATCTCGATTATGTTAACAATGGTCAAACCCATCTATATACTAACCGCGTGAGTGCAGCTTAACCTTGCAGTTCGATTGATTGCTTTAGTTTTAAACACGAGCTTCACTTTGGCCTAAGAAAAATCTCTTGTAAAGCGTTAAAAATGTGAAATTTTTAAAGGGGTTCCTGTTTACCGAGGTTGTTCGAGCGGTATGTATAAATATATAACACGTTTGCGTACATAAGGAATTATGTATTTGAATTACTTTTTTCGACATACATATAAAACTTTTTACTTAATTTAGTGTGGGGTAGTGAGTGTGATTACAACCAGATTTTGTTGGTAAAGCCTATCTGTGTTGACGCAACAAAGTAATTGAATAATTGAAATTGAACGGCAAACGGTAACAACGGTATGTTGAATATTTTTTAGGACACTGTATTTACTTACGGGTCAACTCATTTTGGAATTTAAAATAACTAAACTCGATTATATCAACAAAGAGAGTAATGATCTTTTCGAAAAGTGAAATATTTATCACTCACGCATACATTATTTATATTCATCTGAGCTATGTTGTGTGTGTGATATGTAAGTTTCTTTACATAAAACAAAATATAAATTATTATGTACCTCATCATTACCACAGGCAACAATAAAATGTTTTCTGTATATTACTTTTAATAAGGTACAATATCGAATGTTACATTCACTTCGAGCAATAGACACAATGCCACTCGATATACTCCAATCGCGGTAAGAGCACTCTCAAATGAAACAACGCCCAACGAAAACCCCATGAATATTTTCCCTACATGCGCTCGTCACAATTTATTCTTTTTTTCCAAATTTAAAAATGGAAAAAAGAGGCCGTGGAACACACAAATTCGTTGCAGATGCGTATCGCAGAACGAATTGACTGGCGCGGGTTACCGGCGTCGATGCACGAAAAAAAAAGAAAATACAGCAATAGAATCAAAAATGTTAGAAACCGAACATCGGAGACGGGGATGTGATGCGTCATGGATTAAAAAATTGCTTTGTAGTGAGTTTTGAAAGGAATAGTTTTATAATTTATACGAGTGTTTCAACAATGAATGCGGATTGGCAGACTTCACATGCCGTCAAGAATATCTCTCAGGCATGCAGGTTTCCTCACGATGTTTTCCTTCACCGTTGAAGCGAGTGATAATTACGCACATGATTTCGAAAAGTCAGAGGTGCGTCCCTTGGATTCGAACTCGAGACCTTTGACTTGACAGTCCAGTGGTCATACCCCTAGGCTATCACTGTGTAGCGACATCTAACGCGCTACATAAGAACTTGTACGAAGCTACAAATCCTGAATCGCGCAAGTGAAATTTACCGTGCAACTTGCATAAATACAACCGCCCGACATCAACCGTCGGGCAGTGGCCCGCCAGGCATAACACCCGCCTGGTCGGAGGATCCTCCCTTTGGTGCGAGGGACAACACACCTAGCACCCTCCACAGTGGTGACCCCGAGCAGAACATCAACGCAGCCTTCGAAGACCAGCAGCTTCGTCATCACCTTCCCTCCTAGCACCCTCCAGCACACGAGCAGCGAGTCACACAGCCAGCCAACACTCTCCCGGCTTCAACGGGCATCCTGACCACACGCCTGCAGCTACCGCGCATGCCTGGTCAGACCCCTCGGCCAACGACGACACGACGACACGACGACACGACGAAAAACGACAACGACAACGACGACGACGACGACGACATGGCACAGCACACTGCACTTCGGCCGGTCAAACAAGCAGAGGACATCTCTCCTGGTCGACGCAGCAGCCAGCCACTACGCAGCATCACCCCGACGCACTGGTGACGCACCGCACTCACCGCACTACAGTCCCGACTCACGGCGGACTACGCGGCATCCTGTTCCGACTCACTGGAACACACTCCGCTGGCACTGGCAAGCTCTTCAGACGCACTGACCGCTGACTCCTCATCGACCTCCGGTCCGCTGACTCCTCATCGACCTCCGGTCTAGGAGGGGAGTGATGTAGCGACATCTAACGCGCTACATAAGAACTTGTACGAAGCTACAAATCCTGAATCGCGCAAGTGAAATTTACCGTGCAACTTGCATAAATACAACCGCCCGACATCAACCGTCGGGCAGTGGCCCGCCAGGCATAACACCCGCCTGGTCGGAGGATCCTCCCTTTGGTGCGAGGGACAACACACCTAGCACCCTCCACAACTGCTTATTACTATATAACTATGCAACGTAATATGCCTACGTTTACCAGTGGATTTAAAGAAACTTTCATACAAACATTTTATATTATATGCCAATTCATTTGGGGTCGGCGCAGTATGCTTTTTTCTGACAATTACGAACAACAAAAGAAATCTACCAAATGGGTCGAGATATTCTCAAATTATGATCTTTTCATCATATATTTGCGGCTAATAATCGCAGTATCGCTTAAATAAAACAAAGCCACTTCACCAACATTACATAAATAATATAACATCGAAAATAATATCATTGTTCCTCAAAAGCTCGGATAAATTTAAAAATTCCCGAAGCAGAACGCTAAAAACATACTCAATTCATATTCAGTTTTCATCTCGATCGGTAGCAGAGTCAATTATAGATTTTTATTTGGCATCAACAAAGCCTTGCCACTGCTCAACAGCAGTATTCATAACATAACCTAAATTAAAAATTTAGAAAACCCCCGACAGGAAATGTAATTTGCTATTTTATGGTGGCGGCCAGCTTGGATTTGAAATTTATCATAGTGCATAGTATTCTACTAGTCAAGCCCTTTCATTTGATACCCATATTGAGGGAGTTGTGAAAAAATATGTAATTCGCTATTTTGTGGCGGCGGCCATCTTGGACCGATTTTCATTAAACATAGCTAAGAACACTCCCGACTAATTCACCTTTCAAATAAAAAAAAAAACAAAATCAAAATCGGTCCATCCGTTCGGGAGCTACGATGCCACAGACAGACACACACACACACACACACACACACACAGACACGTCAAACTTATAACACCCCGGCGTTTTTGCGTCGGGGGTTAAAAAATAAAGGAATGTAACTAACAATGAAATATGAATCTGAGCTTTGTGAACTTCCCTTCTATATGAACTTACATACTTAGTCTCAACTTAGTGACTCAAAAGGCATGTAAACTGATGAGATGTAATATTACTATAGGTGTTAGCAGGTAATTCTGTGATTGATGAAAAGCTTATCTCAAAATTAAAATAAGAAAAATGGAAAGGAAATTGTAATTTCCTTCGAATATCGGTATTGCCTAGAAATTGGGTTGCGGAGGTCTGATGGCAGTCGCTCCGTGTAAATACTGACATTCAGCCGCATCCTGGTTAGACTGGAAGCCGACCCCAACATGGTTGGGAAAGGGCTAGGAGGAAGAGAAAGAGGAAAGGAAATTGTAAATTTTCTTAACATTATTGGGTCGGCTTCCAGTCTAAGCAGATTTGGTTAAGTATTAGCATTTTAAATGAGGCGATTGCCGAACTAGTTGTAGCATTTATAAAAGAAAATGAAATGTAAATGTGAAAATGTAAAAAAGAGCGCGTGTTACGTACACACACATACATACACACAATGATGTTTCATCCAGAATAACTCACCGTTAAAGACCGGAACAAGTACCTACAATGACCGCTTTTTGAGCTTATAATAATAATACAAATCAATGAAACAAAATACCCGACTGCGTTACAAGTACTTCCAAAAACAAGCCTTGAATGTTGGAAAATGTATTGCAGGCGGGGACAAGCTATTCGTTCGTACAAATCTAATGAGGTATCATTTATCTAAATCGGTTGAGCCGTTGAGTAGTTACGACCGGACATAGGAACGGACATACATACATACTTACACGTTAAACACATAACTTCGGCACTCGGGTAAAACTAAGGCCAATCATGTCAACATTGAGTCGAAACATTCAGAACGGTGTATTAATAAAAACTCAGATGAAAGTTCAGTTGCAGTTCAATTATAACACGGCTCAAATATTCACATGGTCGGTTGAGTTAGAATTGGGACAACAACACCGAAATACATACATAATTTCAACTTTGGCCAGAGCCATGCATGTAAACGTTGCTTTATTTGTTTTTGGCACCCGGACGCTCAGGGGCATAACTGCCGGTGAATGTAAAAAAAAAAATTCAGCTTTTAATTTTAATCATACATTGATCAGGGAATATTACATTGAGCCTTTATCTGTCATAACAATAATTTTTCTATTGTTACGACCTACAAAAGGTAAAGACAATGATTATAAATAATTAATAAATTGTACGGTTTACGTAAACTCAGGTATTCTTAGCTGATTACGCAAATCGGCCGCAATTATTTTCAAAGCGCTGTAATTTGATTTAGTGTGCACTTTAACTGACTAACGAAAATACATATGTGAGAATTACTTTTAATATTCTAATACTGTTTACATTACTGAAATACTAAATAATAATTAACCCATATACTGTCCCACTGCTGGGCACGGGTCTCCTCTCAGTATGAGAGGGATAGGGCTATAGTCCACCACGCTGGCCTAATGCGGGTTGGCAGACTTCACATGCTGTTGAGAAAATCTCTCAAGCATACAGGTTTCCTCAAGATGTTTTCCTTCACCGTTAAAGCGAGTGATAATTACGCACATGATTTCAAAAAGTCAAAGGTGCGTGCCTTGGATTCGAACTCGAGACCTTTGACTTGGCAGTCCAGTGGTCACGACCCCTAGGCTATCATTGCTTTGTAGTAAAATACTACATGCGTTTTTTCCTCAAGCACACTCACAACTATCAAACTACCTAGAGTACCTAGTTATAATCTAATGCACAGTTCACGACACTGTACATAAATAGTCAGTATTTATAATTATAATATTCCGTAATGTAATGAGTCATAATGGAGAGAAAAATATCGATTAAGATCGAAAATTACACATCTTGCGATATTTTTTTTACGAAATTTGAGCAAACTTGTAGATATTCTAAACAATACAAATTATTTGCAAGAAGCTTAAATATATTGGGTGTTTTTTTTTTCAGGGAAAATTAATGAGAGGATTCGTCGGCAAAGGTAGAATATTGAAAACACCATGGTGTTTAATGCATTTTCACCCCAACTCAGAGACGTCACTTAACCTTAATTAATCATTAGCTAATGACACCCAGTATATCTTAGTACACTGACAACAAACGCGAATATGGAAAAATAGGTCAAGATATAGTAGCCACTGTTTGTTAATGATTCATTAAGGTTAAGTGACGTCTCTGAGTTGGGGTGAAAATGCATTAAACACCATGGTGTTTTCAATATTCTACCTATGATCCCCCCTTAATATGGACTCAAACCTTCTAGGCTATTTTAAACATGTTGTATACGTATTATGAGTAATTTGGCCCACAGTGCACAGTGGGGCAGTGACAAGACAGAATTCTATACAAAAATAGTGAAGAGGGTAAAAAAGGACCCAATTGAAGGGAAATTGAAGGCCCAGCCAAAATATCTTTACTTCACCCAAAACGTGTAACCCCACTTCAAGGGACCAAGGGGAGACGAAATTAAGTACTACGATAGATATAAATCACTACCCATGACCGCAAAACGCGCATGCATCACGAAAATTGGATATTATCCGAAGAGACAAGTTAGGAAAGTTTATATAGCTTTTCAGATAATGGGGTTTATAATAAATGCTGTATATAGTTGTACCTAAAAAAAAAGCAGTACCTATGTGTTTTATTTATGTAAATTTAAGTATATATAAATAAATAAAACGCCGAACATAGATGTAATATATTATGAAGGTAAAATAAATGAATAGTAAAAAAGTATTTCTGCAATTTCAGTTTATATTTTTCTACATTTTTAAGCATCCTTTTAATATAAGTTAAGCTAAACAAAACCTACAATATAAATATACTTTTCCTTGTTTGGGTTAAAGTGATAAAACTGCAACAAATAGGTGTGTTATAACTGTATTGTTACTATGACGATGTCTGTGCTCTAGTGGGGTTCGATTCCCACAGGACACAAATATTAATGTAATGAACTTAAGTGTTTGTGTTTGTCTAAGTGTTTCTTATGTATTATAAGTAGGTATTTCCAAAAAATACATTTAAAGTATTGTATTAAAGTACAGTACACATTTTACAAAATTAAACTTCATTCTGTCATACAAAGACTAGCCATAAAACAAATTGCCTAAAATCAAATTTCATGAAACAAAAGCAAGTGAAGATTGTATTCAAAATTTATCACAGATTTTAATTGGGCAATATACTGTACAAAGTTTTAATAGCGTTTATAATTATTGCTGTTACTTGTAAAGATAAAACTGTAACAATAATTATTCTTGTTATAATTTTTTTGACGGAGCAACACTTCATTTTATAATTCCATGTGAATTAATTCCATAGATAAAAATGAATCGCTGAAATGTCTGTACGTTTCTTTGTTGTGTTTATTTACATTTTTTTTTTGTGCTCATAATCTTTGCCTAACCTTTCGTGGAATACAGGATGGTATATGTAAAATATGAATTTTCGTTTGATTGAAAAGGTTTTTAGGCAGTGTCTTTAATAAATTTACTTATTGATGTTTCTAAAGTTGAAAATAAAATAGGTGAATCCAGGAATTAAATCACCAGGAAACCTTAAACAACAGCTTTTAAGTCGAGGTTGATTTCGCCCAAAAGCCAAACCTGCGATCCACCACAAAATCCTTTACAAGCACCGAAACAAAACGAAAGTACTACTTCGAGCAGCGAAATGAAATCCGAGTTGTTTCGAGCAAATTTTCTTCGAGAAAGACAAGACATTAATTGAAGTACTTTGGAGTAATAAGTATCTGGCTAAACAATTAGTCTTGGACTTTTACGGATGGGTCTGAATTAATTGAGGCTATCTGAAAAGTTTTGTGAAGTCTTGCGTCAGTCCTTGTTGTAGTAAAGTTACGAGCGAATTATCTTTTTTACTGCATCTACGCATTTAGAAACTAATATTTTCTGTTTTTAAATAACTAACGT
The DNA here is from genome assembly GCA_946251955.1 of Acronicta psi. NCBI lineage: Eukaryota > Metazoa > Arthropoda > Insecta > Lepidoptera > Noctuidae > Acronicta > Acronicta psi. The sequence continues at coordinate 12,244,262 of OX276475.1, read as the reverse complement.
GAGAATGTTGTGTATTCCAATTTGAGCATCTTTTTTAGAGCAGGAAAAAAATTATAATATTTTTTTAAATATCTATGTCCTCCGGAAGACAGCTTGAGTGTCGTGCAAGAGACTGACAGAGAAAGAGAGAGAGAGAGAGAGAGAGAGAGAGAGAGAGACAGACGTAGAGATAGATCTATCTAGTTTTCTTCTATTCGCAAACTTTCACTTGCCATTAAACCCTCTGAATAAATCATACTAAAGTGTAATATCGTTGACAATGGGTCATTCGGACGCTCGCCGGCGCTGGCGTGCCATGTCGGCCGTCACACAAAGCGGACGTAACGAGGGCGGGCCGGAAGCGGCTCGCTGGCGCCCATGCAGCATCCGCCGCGAGAGGGCGCCACCGGCAATATTTCCGTTCCGAGTCTAAAGTGAACTGACGTGAGTAGTGAAGGCTTCTCGATGTAGGTTTATTCATTGATTTGAATTGCTAAACATTTTATATTATGTAGGAATGTGTTTAGAACTTATTGAGAATGTATTCATGAAAACGGCTAGGGGATGGCACATGTATCTGGCACAAAAAAGTTATTTACAATTTTCTTACAGATCATGAAAACAAGTGAATATCGCTGGTATTTTATGTGTTCGGTGCCGGGGCTCTTATTTTAAAACGACATGTTTGAACATAGCATAATTGTATCATTCGTGAATCAATTGATAAATACCAATTATTATTACCCTAAAACGCGAACAGGTATTACAAATGGTAATGATATAGACGAATAAAGTTGAACAAAGATAAAAACATATTATGTATAAATAACCGACCACAAAATTGCTTTACCACCCTTCGAGTGAATGTCGGTTGCACATTACAAAACAACAAGGTCTATTTTTGCTTGCAAGACAGATTGAAAATGAGCATTAATAAATTTTATTTGGACGGAACTATTTGTAACAATTGGTAAAGCAATTTTATGGTCCACTATAGTTTTTAAAAATCTTTGTAATCTACAAAGTTAGGTGCGAAAATACATACAAAGAAAACACGGATAACATGAAAACCTCCTTTTTGAAATACGATTAAATTGTGTGACCGAAAAGATAATATTAACTGGCAACATTCTCAGAAATCTCATCATCCAACTAATCTCTCCACTCTCCAGTCTCCGTGTCGAGTTTGTTGCCAAAAACTTCACGAGATACGTTCCTTTTTATCGTTTCCTGTCGTATCAGATTATTATTTTGTAATATCTAAATTATTACTTAGTTCTTTTATTTAAAAAAAGGTTAAGTGCGAGTTGGACTCGCACACAAAGGGTTCCGTACCATTTTTAATTACTAATTATTTGCTTCAGGGTTTGGTATGAGGCTAACAACACATGCATTCTGACACATTTTGCGTAATACCTCATTTCACAATCTTTGTCAAAACACACATGTAATTACTTACCCTTGCCCCTTTCATGCCCTGTTTCTATCGACCCTTTCCGAACCAGTTTGAAAAGGGCATGCACCCGATTCATTGATATCTATGCATTTTCCAATTACAATTTTTTTCAAAAAATTATAGTTCAATGGTAAATATTATTTTGTTTTTGTTTTTTTGTGAAAACTAATAATAGCAGTATTCCTTGAACGCGTTATATTTTTCCATCAGACGACTCGGGAGATATGTTTCATTTTTATTATTTCCTGCCTGGACTAAACGTTTTGCCGCCGTATGATTTACGGCGTGATTTTACGGCTCACGACTTTATTAGCTGTTGAATGTCATAGTATTTATAACAATTTTAAGTTCTCTTTTATTAGTTTACGAAAGCGTTGCGTTGTGAAATGAATTACAATACCTAAATCTGCTCCTAACTGTGTTTTAGAAACTTTTACATACATACATAGCTTTACGCCTGTTTCCCATAAGAGTACGCAGAGACTATAGCTTCCACTTGCTGCGATCCTAGCGCATCACTTTCGCTTCATCTATATTCATCAACCTACCCACGCATGCTTGTCAGTGTAGGGTGCTCTAAAACTTGCTTTTTAAGACACTTTTAATAATTATCAAAAGTTAACTATGTTTTTACACAGAAAAGTCAGAAATAAATGATATCATATTGTTCAGTTTGTTTGTAATTTTATTCTTTTTTATTTAATTTTCTGGAATTTTTCAAATGAAACAATTCATTGGAATTTCCTATAAACCATCACCTCTCAAAGTATTTTATTTCAATTAAAACATCGTACACGTATTTTTAAATTATTAATCTAATTGCTATTATATTCAAAATTGTTGTATGGCCTTAGGGAGAAAAGAGGATTAGGAACTCCTTAATAATAATATAACCAATACACTATACATTTACTTAACATCAAGAATAACCCATTAACCCCCTTAAAAGCCACATATTCCAATGCAGCCAAACTAAAAAGATATCTCACCGAAATCTACACATCAAGTTTACGTAGGCGAGTATCAAATAGTTGGCGATGTCAAAATAATCCGATACGCGAAAACATATTCATGTCAATGTCTACCAACGGAAATAGAAATGTAGACCGCCTGTGTGGAAATAGCGACGATTCTAAAAATATAAACTATTTCTCGACCGAGTCAAGTATTGGTAGACTAAGTACGCAGTGAAGGGGTTAAAAACGTGTTCAATTAAGTTGTCGGATGCAAAGACTTTTATACGAGAGAAAATGTGAACGCATTTTAATATGTTGGTCTCAAGTTGTCTGTACAAATATTTTGTAGAGCATTTTTTGTCACTGTAAGTATAACTATTTTTCTTATACATACTTAGTTTATTTTAGCTTTAACCAGTATGAGGTTTGGCGTAATTAAAGTTCATAATATGGAGAAAGAAGTGCAGAAAGATAAAATTTATGTGAAAAATAATGGATATTTTTTTATGGTTGAATTGTGATAATCGAGCGCACACTCATTTTAAATTAATGAACCACGTCAAAGCATTTAAATAATTTTATCCTGGTTGGCAAACCACAATTAAATTTTAGGTAGCTAACTATGCTTAATTATTTGTAATTTTAATTAGTAAAACGTTGAATACATTGGAAATAGAGACATTCTAGATAATATATTGATCCAAAATTAGGAAATATTATTTATACTACCTTATGTTACCTATTTATTATAATACCACTTACTTGTATTATGTGTAATTTTCTTAATTGAAATGATCAAATTATTTAGAACAGCCATTACCTGAAACAAAATGAACAAAAATTATAAGTCACTGAAATTTTTGTAGTTAAGTTATTTTATACTGATAACATGGGTGATATTCTAGACCACACACGTCGTCATTATAGAGGAATAGATAAATAAATAAATAAATATCTTGGGACATTTTTACACAGCACTATCTAGTCCCAAACTAACCATAGCTTGTACTATGGGTACTAGACAATGGATATAATACTTACATTCTTTTTTTTTGTAAACACATACTTATTATAATTGGAAGCACCCAGACAAACACAAATACTTATATTCATCATCACATAAATATTTGTGTCTTGTGGGAATCGAACCCACGACCTCGTGATCAGCAGTCCAGTACTCGAACCACTAGACTACAGACGTCGTCAAATGTTAGGTGTGTATGTGTTCTTCGATACCATTACTATAGGTTCACCAAAAGCGCCTATAAATCAAGTTATATACAAAATAAATCAGACATAGATGTTTTGTTTTTATTTATTTATTTATTTACGCTTTATTGCACACCAACAACAGAGTAACAACAATAAGAAAATAAACTATACAAAAGTTTCATGTACAATGGGCGGTCTTATCGCACAAGGCGATTACCTTCCAGACAATCTTTTTCTTTTTTAGGATAATAATTATCCTAAAAAAGAAAAAAAAGATTGTAATCTCCAATTATTGGAGATTAGTGACGCTTTTATAAATTTGTCATTTTTATCAGAATAATGAACAAATACCGAAGTCAACGCTGGTTGTGTATAAAAACACACTTGTTGCTTCAAAAATTCAACAACACACAGTAACATAGAATACTTAAAATAAAAATGGCAATTCCTTTAAACTTCCGAATAACGCGAGCTCACACGGCTCTAGTGAATACCATCAAAAGACATCTCGAGAACGTTTTCGTTGAGCCAATGTTGTATTTATTTCATCTCGGCTAGGATTAGGCTTTCCCACATCGAAACTCGGGGCAACAGGTGCCACCCCCCGCCCCACACCACCCCCTCTACGGCTACAAAACAACAACAAGATAAAATACACCCTCCGGTAACTAAACACTGTTTGTGCACATGAGGCCGAGAAAAAGTACACAGACTAGTTCGGCTCGTTTCGGGGCTGGGGATCGTAAGTCTGTGCTCCGATTGAGCTTTGCTTCGAAATTTCATTTGGTGAAAATGTTGGTTAAGTGTGAATATTTTTGTAGGAAATATGTTCAATAGTGATACTTTTACAGTCCACATTTCCAATTTTCATTGGTTGTGAATCAATTAAATAAAATTAAAAATCCTTTTCCTTACTTCCTTACCTCTCCCACGATTAGAATGCAACCTATGCAAAAATGTGCAGTATGCGGGTGCATATATGACTATTATTGCCATACTCTTTTCGTTTCCCTACAATTTTTGCAAATTAGAGCAAGAAAAATATAGTTTACGAATTTCCATGATAAAAAAAATTGCCAATTTTTTCGCACACTTGGTGTGCAAACTACATTTACCGGGCTAATAATTATTATAAATGCGAAAGTGACTCTGTCTGTCGCGCTTTCACGCCAAAACTACAGAGCTGATTTAAATAAAATTTGGTAGACAGATAGTCTAGAGCCTGAGAAGGGACATAGGCGGAAAGCTAGGTAGTACTTTATAATTTTGACTTGGACAATTTTATTTTCCTAGGAAATCTCTATTGTAGGCCCATTTGTAATTATAGTTATTTGTAATTCACTGACAGAAATACAATTAATAGCCCATCATCGTCATAATCTTCAGCCAAACTTCACCTATCTTGGGACACCCTTACTATCTTATTGTTTATTTTCAGCCATGATCATGAACATCCTACTGCTAGGCATATGCCTTTTCCTCTTTCCAGTCTTCTCGGTATCAGTCAAACTCATCCTGCCATCTCACTCTGGCTCTGCCGCGACCTTTTTCAAATGTCCTGGGGCTTTTAAATTATCGCAGTTTTTGTCTAGTTCACAGAACATACTAATTATAATACTTCATCAAAATAATATTATGAAATCAATGGATATACTTTCTAGCTTTCAAAATAATATGATTCTCAATGAATTCCACTCGTTGTTGAAGTAAAAGTAAAGTCAAAAACAATAAAGCACTTCAACTTGAAACCACACGAATCTACTGTGTTGTACATACAACTGATCGCAATGGTACACCTCTAGAAAATGTGATGATTTTAAAGGAGACAACCTCACCTCGGGGGCGAAGTTGAGTCGACTGCAACATTTTACACACACTTGTGTTTCTATTATCACCTAATCACCATTTAGAAGTATTATGAATGTAATATAATGTTGTTCTAGCTAAAATTGCTTAGTGTTGTTATGTGCCAACCATTTAAAGAATCTTATTAACCAACGCAAAACATGAAATGTTTATATAAACAATTTCCAATTTCTCTTGTCGCGGTGTTTGTTACCAAACTCCTCCGATACGGCTGGACCGATTTGTATGAAATTTTGTGTACATATCGGGTAGGTCTCAGGATCGGCCAAAATCTATTGTTCAAATATGATAAGGGTAATTTAGTGTTGTAATAAAATTACACAATCTAAATAATAATATTACACTTAAATTATTAACAGTGATTTTGGGAGACAAGACTCATTATTATATCCTTACCGCTCTCAATACTGCAAACAAAATAGCAGCCGAGAAGAAATATAACAAAAAATTTTCAATGTCGCAACAAATTCGCCTACCACGCTAATTAGGAATCAATTTGAAAGGGACCAGACAACATATTGTGTTCTTTCAAAAGGTCCTGCAACCCCCATTGTAAGTTGACCCCTCATGCGGGTGATATAGGCATTCATTGTTAAGTTTTTATAACAATAAGGAAAGCGGGGTGGGTCGCGTTATGTTGGGTGGTTCGCTTGCCATTTCGGTATAATTGATTTCGCTTTTTTTACGGTCGGGTGAGAGTGCTACGTCACGCGTGGGTGCCGGGATGCGTCGGGGTGGCCCGGTTAAATGGCAACCTGCATATATTACATCTATTGTACTTCAAATTGGATAATTTTCAATAGTTTTCTTCGAATCATGGGTATACAATGTGTTAAGAAAACCCTGTCCGACGCGTGAACGTATTATTAGGTATCGATATTAGTTTACATTTATGTAATCCTTTTCAGGTTTTCAAGTAAAAAAAATATACCGAATAAAAGTATTTTTTTTTTTTATAAAACAATGAAACTTAGATAAATAGCTACTAGGGCAATCGTCACAGGTGCCTAATATACCACGGCAGGTGATAGTGTTGTTATATTCAAGAAAATTGCTAGATTTTGGGTAATTTTTGAACAAAAGTCATGAATTTAAGACTTCATTAACAGCTATACTTTTACGAATATTTTATTTATTTTATTTGGTAATGTGATTCGGATACCTATATGTATATCCCTATCGGGTCGGACAGGTTTTTTTTAACTTATTGTATACACTTATATTTGTGTCGACGACACCCATTATAGGAGACTTATAATTTATATCCACATTTAGAAATTGGTGACTAGCGCTATCAATGAACATTATAATAATATATTTTGTATGGCCATAAAGCCATACAAAACACAATTTTTATGGCATTTAAAATCTGGTAGGTGATTATGTTTCCTTATAAATATTATTAGATGATCTATTAATGTTTAGTTTAAACTGGGCCTACAGTTTGAGCTTGTCATGCTCACTTCAATGTCCTGCTGATGGTATCGTCGTGCGACGGGTCGTTGAGCTCCCTAATAATGGTTGAGCTACACGATGACTGTTGCATGCGTGCCGTCAGTTAGGACTGGTCAACTCAAAACTGTTTCAGATTTTGCCCTACATTGTTTAACTCGCATATCCGATATTTACTACGTTTGTCTGGACTTTAAAAGAGACCATGATTCTCTGAGTTTGTTTCGGCGTTTCTTCTCAGAGGTCGTCAGTTAGGAAATGCCGGCGACATCTAGCATTAAAAAAAATGACTTGTAAAAGTGTCTTTAAAGGATCTACTTACAGAAATAAATATCATTTCATCATTTCATTTCATTTCATTTCATTTCATTTCATCATTTCATTTCATTTCATATAACACGTGGGCTGTATTGTCCTTTCACAAGACACGAGTCTAAATATCACAGAATTAATTCCAAATGTGTTGTTGTAATGTTCTTAAGTGTCAGGCTACACGTGCCTGAGAAATAACGTACCTAATTATATCTATTTTAAGCAAAATCAACTTAACTAATTAACAGCTTATGTTTGCGTTATATCAACTGACTTAGGAATTTATTCTGATTTAATCATTTTGCTGGATAGTCAGAGGTGTACTCATGTACACCCAAAGTTCGTTTATGGCATGTATTTAGGTTTTAAGTGATAAGGCACAAATTCAAATTCCAAAACGGCTGTTTAGAATTAATTCAAATCTGAACACAGCTTCTTCGACTTGGGAACGAACCGAACCCGATATGAACTAAACCAGTTATCTTGATTTACTATAAAATTTAGGTTCGGTATGACTGTGAACGCAATACTCGAAAAAATAATCACTGGATTCATAAAAAAAACAATTTCTATACAAGACTACTTTGATAAAAAATAAATAAACAAAAACTGAAACCCCTAAGCGACTAGAGTAAATCGAGGCTGGGCTTAGCTATTAATTATAAAAGGATCCTGATACCAACTAATTGCACAATTAAAGCATAAACTTGGCCTATTATAATGATAATAATTTTATAGCTACGTAAAATATTTGATTGTTGCTAAAAATCTGACTAAATGAAAAGTTTGTGTGTATCATACCAATCTCGAAGCTCTCTATTTAAAGAAAGAAAAAGACCCCATAGCAACACACAACAAACCTTTATAATAATAATATACTATACCGGTGTATAAAGGTACCGTTACAGCCCTAGCCAATTTAGCAGACATTGTTGTAACTTAATAGTGATGAGAAAAGGTAATATCGTTTCAATAAAGACAGATGTAGGGCTGCCTCAAGCGTCAATTTTCTACAGTATCAAATATTCTAAGTTAATTAATCATTGAATTTTTTGAAGCGCGAAGTGTGTTTAGTGAAGTTTATATCCAAAGCAAATATATGAGGAGATTATATATAGAATGTAGAAGACAGTAACTAGGGCTGCTTAGCACAGTTTTTTAAACACACCTTATTTGTTATCAAGATATTGAGTTTTAAAATTAAAACATTTTTTAAATGCAGAAAAGCCACTGTTTTATTACGTTATTTATTACAAAAATTGACTTTATTATCACTACCACAACGGAGTGGCAAAAATTAGTTAAAATCTGTTCCCAAAATTTTCGGCAACCCTAGTTCACACAAATACCTAATACCACTGTGATTATACTAATCACCTATGAATATCCAGTCGAGTGTGTGCAATTATACGTTCTGGATTATGTCTGGTGGAGCGTTTAGCGTTGATTGTAATAAATCATTATTGCAAATCGATGTAGGTACGTAATTAATATGGACCAGCATACCCTGTATAGGTGAAACGGTATTGTTCATTGAAGGGTTTCCTTATTGAGCGATATTAGTTTGTAAAGGTGAGTCCAGACTGAAAATAATGATATTTATCTGACGACGTCTGTGGTCTAGTGGTTTGAGTACCAGACTGCTGATCACGAGGTCGTGGGTGCGATTCCCACAAGACACAAATATTTATGTGATGAACTTAAGTGTTTGTGTTCCCTCCTCTATTATACCCATAGTACAAGCTCTGCTTATTTTGGGACTAGATGGTGCTGTGTAAAAATGTCCCAATATATGTATTTATTATTTGTGTAAATAGGTCCTATAAAGATACTTTTACAAGTCAAAGTCTCATTTGATTTTTATCACAATCTCTGAGAAGAAATACCGAAATAAACTCGGAGAATCATGGTCAGTTTTAATGTCCAGAAAATAGTAGATTATCAGTATGTATGTGAGTTTACAATATCTTAAAACTGTCTTATAAAACTATATATAATTATGGTTATAACTAACAAACTTAGTTATAACTAGCTATGTTTTACAAAATCAGAAATGCCGTTTTGAAGAAAACGTCAACGTTTTGAGTTGATCAGTCCTAACTGACGACACGTGGTTCTTCGGCAGTCGGGTAATAATTAGTTAAGACAAGAAAATCTACGCTAAAACAGTTGACAAAATAACCAGTTAAGGGCAATGTTAACTCAAGCAAGTAACTTGTTTAATTAAACCTTGCCAGGTAAAACAGTTTCAATCAAAGGTAGAAAGTTTACTCTACGGTATTTGATTGAATTTTCAATGTTTTAGTAAGAAATACTGATGCTGTTGATAAGCTCCGATCTTAGTGTTGATTTATCAAACGTCTGGGGAATTATCGGGTTGAATCCAGGCAATATGTGCCTTTGAAGTAATGTACCAGGAACTTTCCATTACAGAAGGCGAAGAGTAATTCTGAGAACGCATGTTGAGGGTCCATGTAATGTTTAAAAAAGCTTTAAGAAAAACTCGTGTTTTAATAAAAAAAGGAATTTAGAAAAATGTTGTAGATGCAATAAAAAACATGGAAAAGGTTCATCTATAAATATAGATGAACCTTTTCCATGTTTTTCTATCATTCTTTTTCTTTCATCTATCATTATTTTTGTGCATATTTATTAATTGGTGCGCAGTACTCACAACCGGCGCGTGTGTATGACAAGATTTATGAATGTAGAGAAACCTTAGAAGTATGCAGGAATAGCAGAGAAGCAGAAGACTATAAAATTGTACGTTACCAGAAACAGACTTTCGATTGGGTTTCTATGAAATCCTCAGCCCGTTTAATGGCAATAGGATCGCTTTCTAATACGCAAACCTAAAAAAAGCAGTGAACTGTAAGCATAGTCTGCGCGGAACTAGTTGGCCGCGCCTTAGGTAAGTATGTGAGCGGCGGGACGGAAGAGCGGGGGGCTTGCTTTTGTTCATAGTAACCCGCCGTCTCACCCCCGTCCCTACCTAAGGCGCGGCCAACTAGTACCGCGTGGTCTATAATATACATCTGCTTAACTCCTTGCGATTATCGCATAAGTGACTGTGTGTGATATATACCATATAGGATCGCATGGAGAGTTTCGTATACGATAATCGCATACGATTTTTTGCCGCTCCCATTTGAGGAATAGTCCTAGTCTTTTCTTCTTTTCGTGTCAATGGTAAATCAATGTGTCGAATCAATTTCATACATACATACATACATAGCTTCATGCCTGTTTCCCATAGGGGTAGGCTAAGACTATAGATTTCCACTTGCTACGATCCTGGCACACCACTTTCGTCAATTCGTCGATCGTGTCAATAAATAAAAGTGTTTATAGAGTTCGAGCCCAGTAGGAGGCCACCTTAATTGCGGCATCCGTTGCGTTTATCAAGTCATGGACACTTCGGGCACTCGATTAAATGAGACAATAATAATAATGGTCTTAGTTTCACAGCGGCTTTACTCCTTTAATAAATAAATAAATAAATAAAAATAAATATCTTGGGACATATTTACACAGCACCATCTAGTCCCAAACTAAGCAGAGCTTGTACTATGGGTACTAGACAATGAATATAATACTTATATACTTTTTTTTTGTAAATACATAAGAAACACCCAGACAAACACAAATACTTATATTCATCACATAAATATTTGTGTTTTGTGGGAATCGAACCCACGACCTCGAGATCAGCAGTCCGGTACTCGAACCACTAGACCACAGACGTCAAATTTCCCACTCATCAAATTCTTACCCTTTCATCTCGAAAGTTCATAATGATTAGTGTACATTCGCCACCCCGTCGCTTCTTCTCACCGCAACAAACAGGGGTTGGTAACAAAACGGTACACTTCAATCAAACGGTTGCATTAACTTTGTGTACTCAGGTACTTCCCTATTGTGTTTAATCGACTTAATTAGGCCTTCAGAAATCGGCCGTGAGCAGATTAGAAACAAACAAAGCAAGTATTTTACGCAATAATATCGCCCTTTTGACAAATCTGTGTAATTTAATTAATATAATACTTTGTAGATTTGGTTAATTTATATCGTAATCTATTGTTTTTAATGGCTATTATTATCCGACTGTCGCAGGGCCAAAAATTAGGGTTAATATTTTATGTTTTCTTACTCCAACCCAAGAGCCGTAAGTGGCATTATTGAAATAATTATGTGAATTAATAATTAATTTTGACCGCTATTTTGTCTCGTATTTTGTCACAGATAAAAGAAGAAGAATAAATACCAATAATAAATTATAATAAAAATAAATAAGATACTCCCGGTTTGTTTGCTTGAAGTCGAAAAAGATTGCTTTACTTTAAGTTAGCTTTCTTTTTCTGTTTCGTAAATCTTATCTAGTGGTCTAAGCGCGACCGATACCCTAGAGGTCTTGGGTTTGATTGCCAGGTCGAGTAACAACTCAAGTTTGGATTTATGGTTGGTTGGTATGGCCTGGTAATGACTTCAGTGTAAGCGACGCCATTTATGCTGCAGAGAGTGGAGTGAAGTGGCGGAACAGAGTCCAGAAACCTGCATAGAGATCACGACCCTCAGCAGTGAGGAGAACGACTAAAAGAGGAGCAATGGCAATTAGCTCGCCCCCTATTACATGGGACCCAAGCATAAAGAGAATTGTGGATGTAGTTCCTAAACCCCGACCGGCAATACAGGCATGATGGTTATGTTATTGCAATAATAATTACATTAAAAAAATTAAGATTCGTCAATACTAATAAGACAAAACACCTACATACCTATGAAATACATATATATTACAGCAAAAGCTAGTAATGAGCTACCCTCATTTACAGCGATTAAACGAAAATAACCGAACTATTTCAGTTAACACCGAGTTTGCTAATGAGAGAGAGCATTTATCAATGTACTCGTAGCAAGATGCTCTTGCAACCGTACGCATTAGAGCGTGTAACAGTCGTTTTAATTAATATTTAACTGTTGCCTGTAAATTAATAAACGGCTAAGCAGAAAATACGCTTACATTGAAACTTATAAATTGGAATACATACCTACGTACATACATACCATCACGCCTGTATTCGCCGAAAGGCTAGGCAAAGGTGTACTTATTTACAACCACAGTTCACTGATATGTTTATGTCGTATGTAACAGGGGGTGAAAAAGTTTAAAAAAATATTGATAAATTTATTCGAATTGGGGGCGTCGACCATTGGGGGCCTAAGCCACGAACCCGACTAGGCACAAGCCCATTCTCCGACTTGCTACTTTAAATTATATCTGATAATCGATAAAACTTAATTAGACTTGGCTTTACCTTGAAATCGAACCGAGCACGTCTAGCGTAACCACTAGACTAATTAGCTGCAATCATAACCACTAGACTAATTAGGCTGTTTTAGCAATATTTCATTTACTTGAATAATATTTCTTACTACTTTCAAAAGACGCCATTTTACAACCGCCACCAGATTCCCCATTACTTGTCAAACGGCGATAACACGCTATACAGTTGCCAAGCAATCGCGAAATTTAATAAAGCCAGAGAGGTTGGCATGTGTAGTCATTTACATTTAAAGCACCAATTATTTGACGTCATTAGCGCCCTCTGGTGGTCATAAAACGCACCCAACACGAGCTCACCGCCCTCTAGCGCGTTTATAAATTAGAAATAAAATGGCAATTTTTAATCTGTGCCTCCCGTTGAGCCGGCCGTTTGTCTGTGTCGGTGCGTTGCTTGAATTAATTATTTAATAAAATTCGTCAAGTTTGTGTGAATTTTTATTTGACGCCGTGGTCTGTATGTGTTAGTAAAGTACTTAGTAAATGTATATTTTATTTGACTTACGCAAACGCCTAGATAATTGCGAAAATATTTGTAGTCACCTAAAATATTTTTCAATTATGTCTTCATTTGTAATAACAATATTTTCCATATTATTTTGACCTCTTAAAGCTTTGCTGTTATACAGTCATACAAATTATTGATTGCAATATAATTATTTATATGAACATTAATTATTATGTATTATTCAAAAGGAAGAAGCTCAGTCTGAAGAAAGATAAATTGAAATGAGGAGGTTATAATATTCTGGTCAGCAAGTTTTTTGTTGTTTTTTATTCGGGGTATAGACCATAAAAGTACAAAACTGCAATTAGGCACACCTCTGCCATACCCTTCAAGGAACACAGTCGAAAGTTAAGTAAACAATGAATAACCTAACCTAAATTAAAAATTTAGAAAACCCCCGACTCGGTGTAATGTAATTTGCCATTTTGTGGTGGCGGCCATCTTGGATTTGAAATTTATCATAGTGTGTAGTATTCTCCTAGTTAAGCCCTTTCATTTGATACCCATATTGAGGGAGTTGTGAAAAAATATGTTATTCGCTATTTTGTAGCGGCGGCCATCTTGGACCGATTTTCATCAAACATAGCTAAGAACACTCCCGACTAATTCACCTTTCAAATAAAAAAAAAATATCAGAATCGGTTTATCCGTTCGGGAGCTACGATGCCACAGACAGACAAACACACACACAAACACACACACACAGACACGTCAAACTTATAACACCCCGTCGTTTTTGCGTCGGGGGTTAAAAACAAGCCACCACTTTATTTACTTCAATGCTTAAATATGTAAATAACTCGAGCAACGTTAAATCTGTCTGTTCGTCATTCGGTTCTATATCACTGTTTTATTCAGAAATCTAAACTAAACCAGATGTTGACGTTCAAGAAACAATACAAGGCTCACTCGGTGCAAAGTTAATGCAAATTTCAAGTAGCATTCTCACGAAACGACAGCTTTGAACAGTCATTTAGACCCCCCCACCCCTCAATACCCAAACAAGAACCAACGAATTTAAATCACATTCAAATTTCGCACTTCGATTAAAAGCTTTAAGAGCAACGCATAAGTGTTGAACAAACATTGGTACAGGCTAACTTAAACCTACGCTGGACAGTTCGGATTAACAAGAGCTGTGATCCTCTGGAGCGTTGGCCCCGCGTAATCCCTAATATCGTAGGTGACAGGGAGGGGACAAGTGTCTAACTGAATTGGTCGCGTTCATGTGATCCCAATTACTATGTGCAAAGAGCCAAGCCGCTTATGCAAATGACGATTTCCCGCGGACGCATCTAATGGGCCATGAAGGGTGGTGGGGGCACGATGCACTTTTAGAAGCATCCTTAGGGCTGCTACGCTGGCAAAATGGAATTTCAGGGAGCTCTGTATAATTTGCATATTTTCAGAATGATCGTGATAAAGAAGAGCATCCATATTGGTGTTATAAATGGGAAGTTATCTGTGTTTCTGTGTTACATCTTACGCTTCAAACGCTGAACAGAATTTTATAAAATATTGGAAGGAATTAGGATTAGGCTAAGTATAGTCTGCGCGGAAAACTAGTTGGCCGGGCCTTAGGTATGCGTGCGGTGAGACGGAGGGGCGGGGGCGCTTGTTTTCGTTCACAGTAACCCGCCGCCACACCCCCGTACCTACCTAAGGCGCGGCCAACTAGTTCCGCGCCGACTGTAGTACTGTTATACACCCACAGTTCTCAGGTTACATTATGATAAATATCTCTCTAAAATTTCTTCGGAACTCGAGTAAAACCGCGTGCAACACTAGTTGTCTACATTTTGGTTATCACTAGTTGTTCTCGTACTTGAAAGTTACAAAATAAAACAGCATACCTACTACCTGCTGCAAAAATAGCAAAAATAAACATCGAGGTTTAATAACAACTGCAAAAGTTGCAGTCACTTCGTATTACAAATTCATGGTTACCATGGCAACCCAAATTATGTCGTTTGTTTTGCTGACAACCCTACTTCTCCCTACCCCCTTTCGGTGCTAAATCAGGATCGAGGTGCAGAGGATAAAGTGACCAATGGATAGACACTGGCAGGTTGTGTAACACTGCAGACGCTTGAACATCGAAGGGTAGTCTTTGGTTGAAAATAAACTTAGCTATTTATACTGATTTCTGACACTTACGCGAATACTAGACATTGAAATAAAACTACTTTTTACGAATTTTGTCGCGTTATATTGAGAGTCACCCGTGACCATGGACGCTGTAAAGGGTCCGAAACGTCGGGATTAAAATAATATCAATATAACGCGATAAAATCCGTAAAAAGTAGTTTTATTTCAAAATTTGCTATTTATATCAAACCTACGTACAGGCATGCATTCTTTCAACAGTACAATAAACTATAGTCGGCGACTTGCTACGATACTTGTGTACTTCTCTTTTCCTTTAACCATGTATATACACAATTATTATATGCTGTGTTTCCTTTAGCTTACAAGTAAAAGGAGGTCATCAAAAGCCAATACAAATCGGCCCAAATTCGTGCCAAGAGATACAAGACAGCTGTCAAGTTGACAGTTTTTACCATGAAATCACTATGAAACTGATAATATTGTGCCCTAATGACATTCCGAAACTGACACTGACAGTAGATAGCTGTCAAGTTGACAGTTTTTACTGCAATCAAAGCTACCTCTGCGCTGTCACTGACGATGCTGTGGAAGTGGCGAAGTTTTGGACACACCTAATTTAATTTAAAATAAAAATCGTACCATCGACACGAAGAAGAAGTTTTTACTATGAAACCATTAAGACACAGATAATAGTGTGCCAAAATTGATTTAGAATAGGCTGGCTCCCAATCACAAGTGCCCAAAACACACCAGCAAACTATGAGTACAATTTTGCGTTAGTTTCAAGAAAAGAGTTCTGATGGTAAAAAAAAAATTAACGGAAAAGTATTTTCAAAACAACTTTATATTAAATGAATCAAACCATTAAGCGATTGTCTATCAAACTAATAACGTGGCGAAAACATGTGTTCTCGTGTTCCATATCGCCGATTGATCAGTGTTTTATCGTCGGGCGGCCATATTTGAATATAATTTGCAGCATTTTGCATAATTTCGAAATAATCGTGCATTATGATGGCTTGAATGTGCCGTAAATAGACGTAAGCTTTTAAGTACGACAGTTTATTGCTTATAAGGGCGATATTATGTGTTGACAAGTTGCAGAGGCGTATAAATAAATGATAACGTCAACCGGTAGGAAGTAAAAGGTAAACTTATTTTCTTCATTGTGTAGGTAGCTCCTTTATTTATAACCTTTAGCATTTGATAAAGATTCACAACTCGACTGAATTACCTACCTGTATTTACCCGACTGCGCCATGTTTTATTTATGCTATATTTTTTGTCTTGTCAGAACTAGATCTGTTTGACAGATTTTAATGACTGACTGGCAGAGAACGAACAATTTAAACCAATGGTCTAAGAGCATAATATTTTTATTTTGCTCAGAAGTTCCTTACTTACGTTGGTAATAACTAACGAAGGTAAAAACGATGTCATCGTGGGTATAGAGCTAGTTTACTAATTACTAGCTACTGCCCGCGATTTCATTCCCGTAGAAGTGGAACTTTTCCCCGTTTTTGCAACATTTTTAATTGATACTCTGCTCCTATTGGTCGTAGCGTGATGATATATAGCCTATAGCCTTCCTCATTTAAACAGGCTATCTAACAGTGAAAGAATTTTTAAAATCGGACCAATACTTCATGAAATTTGCGCGTTCAACCAAATAAACAATTAAAAATTTAGAAAACCCCCGACACGAAATGTAATTTGGCATTTTGTGGTGGCGGCCATCTGGGATTTGAAATTTATAATAGTGTATAGTATTCTTCTAGTTAAGCCCTTTCATTTGATACCCATACTGAGGGAGTTGTGAAAGAATATGTAATCCGCTATTTTGTAGCGGCGGCCATCTTGGACCGATTTTCATCAAACGTAGCTAAGAACACTCCCGACTAATACACCTTTCAAATAAAAAAATCAAAATCAAAATCGGTTCATCCGTTTGGGAGCTACGATGCCACAGACAGACACACACATACACACACACAGACACGTCAAACTTATAACACCCCGTCGTTTTTGCGTCGGGGGTTAAAAAAACTGTTCAGCTTTATAATATTAAGTATAGATAAAACACTAAATATTTATATATTATACAATACAACCGTTTATTACAATTGGGACCTATACTTACTTATAGTAAAAGAGCTATCAAGGTTTCGTAAGTGCTTATTAGTTGCTTTAACATTGTAAATCAATCAACATCTTGACGACATAGATGCGCAAGATCAGAGTCGTCTCATGCGATTGGTATGACGTTCAGCGCCAAGTTTCGGCGCACGCGCCATACATTACTCAGGGCTGCGCCGAAATTTTGACAACTTTTTAGTTAAACATGATAAAAACTGTCTGAATCTATAATTAATATCAAACGATACGAGCATGCGGCGCAAATGATCCCAGTGATTTTACTCTCAGTCCACCTTGTTAATAAGCGGCGTGTAGTAAAAATGTTTTGTCTCTTACTTATTTCGGTCACTTTCAAGTCATCTGACAGTGACAAAACATTGATTAACTACTCCTATAGCCTGAACTTTTTTTATTAATAAAGCCGAATGAATCTTACTGGATGTACAGTTCTCGCCAAACTTATTGTCCGGGTTGAAAAAGAAAAGTAGTGGATGTAAATTATTTATAACGACAGCCTACGACTTGAGCTTTCGTTTTTATTTATTACAATCTAATATTTTTCTTTCTCCGATTTTTAAGGTTTAAAAGCCGGGTTAAAGTTAGCTCGTGCCAACTTCAACCCGGACAACAAATTTGACGCGAACTGTACAATATGGGTAGTTTTAAACATAACTTTACACCTTGTAGGTAAACGTGGTCAAGTTTTTATGAGATCATACGAGAGGTAGGGCAGAGCCATTTATGGCTCAAATCTGAAGCAGCCCATCTGGGTAGTTCCTCCACCTTACAGAACACTGCAACCAAATAACACACTTTATAGTGTGTTTGTTCCTACAGTAAGTAAGGTTGCCAGAGCTCCTTCTCAGGATGCGCTGCGCTGGCAGCAAGAGGAATATTTCCTTAAACTATCGGCGCAGTGAATCCTTCATAAACCTCTAAGAGGTTTTTATGTTCGGCAACGCGTGAGTGATACCCCTAGTGTTGCAAGCGCCCATAGACTACGGTAACCGCTTACCATCAGGCGGGCCGTATGCTTGTTTGCCACCTTAGTGGTATAAAAAAAAGTGACAACATTATTTTAATTAACCACTCCTAGCCTGAACCTGGTTTATTAATAAAGCCAAATGAGTCTTACTTGATGTACAGTATGCGTAGTTTTAAACTTAACTATGGGTACAGTTCTCACCATACTTATTGTCCTGGTTGACATTGGCCTGGCTGGCTGGCTGGGCTTACTTTAACCCCGCCGTAAAAATCGGAGAAAGAAAAATATTGGAATAAAATTATAACGACTAATAATAACGATAACCAATGACTTGAGCTTTCATTTTTATTTATTCCAATCCAATATTTTTCTTTCTCCGATTTTTAGCCGGACAATAAGTTTGTCTGTACTGTAGCTTTACATATTGTAGGATGTGGACAAGTTTTAATGAGATCATACAAAATCAACAGTTCACTTACAAGACTATAGTTATTCCCGCTTACTAACAAAAAGGCGTACGCGCATCCCTAGCAAAGATCAGTACATCAACACAAATATGCGTGTCAGCATTACGATGTCAGTTGTAATGATAGATTGAAAGTATATTTGAAGTCGACGGGACACAGCGTTGAATCGATTTTAATTCGATTATTCAATCGATGTGTTCTGCAATTTCTTTTGTAATCGAGTGCGTTGGGTATGATGACAGATTTTGAAATTATTTGTTGATGGAATTAAAAACGCATAATATTTTTTTTGCCATAATATTTATATTAATTTTCCCTTGGTAATTACTGTTTTTTTGCGGATGCTTAAAGTTATCTAAGTACGTACGTTTGATTTTTTATTTTAAGCTTTTCGTAGGAATTAACCGATCAATATTATGGTTACTTCTAAGAAATTTTCAGTCACAGCTCGGTGCTTAGATCTAGAAAATACCGACGCTATAATCTATACAAATAAAAATGAATCGCCGAAATCGTTTGCACGCGCATAACTTCCGAACTATTGAACTAGATTGGATATTTTTTTCTATTCTATTTTTTTCCTGTCACCTAGCTTACAATGTAAATAAGCGCGATGTACCCAGAGTAGGGCGTTAACTAGCTGCAACACAGTTTATACTACTACAGTGTTTACCGTTCAAATGTTGTAAAGCTCCATTGTAATTAATGTTTCCCAAATAAATAAATTTCAATTTCAATTTCGGTTTAAAGATCTTTATTCCTCATTAAGACAGGTAGTCACTTACATGAGAACAATACTAGAAAATATATTATAAGCTACGGTTACAACAATCCAGTGCAGGTAGTTTTTAAGAAAAAAATAAATAAAGTTTTTTTTTTTTAATGACGGTTGTCTGGGAATAAAAGCTCGTTGCTGTACGCACACTAATACTTATGACTCAGTCGAGCCATATGACCGATGGTACAAGTTAAAAGCGTTTTTATGATAAGGCAAAGTTATTGAAAATGAAGATAGCGAGTTTTTTTTGAAAATGTTAAGCGAGCTTGCTTCCTTGACATCCTCAGGAAGTCTGCTGTAAAGTTGTGCTCCCCCATATTTTACAGTATTTTTACCATAATTGGTTCTTACATGGGGTAATATTAAATGGTTAGCGCGGCGAGTTGCATATTTTAGTGTTTTTCCTTTTCTTGTAAATGTAATGCGTGACTGGATAGTTTGATGAATAATTTTGTATATGAGTATACATGTATTGTATGTGTATAGTTGTTCAATATTCATAAGCTTTGCATTTTTTATATATAATTTTAGTTGGAGTTAAGTAGTCGTAATGGTATAAGACTTTTATAATTTTGTATTGCAATACCTGTATTGGTTTTATATTGGTTTTAGCTGCATTGCCCCAAATCTCAGTAAGATAAAGTAGGTGTGACTTTACTAGAGCGTTAAAGATTAGAATTTTGTGTTCTATGTTCGTTATTTTCAGGACAAGGTGTATATTTTTTTAATTCACCGGTATACCCAGGCGAAGCTGCGCATGGGTCGCCAGTTGTTTATAAAAAAAAAACGCAAATTTGTAATGACATAAACTTGTAGAAGTGTCTTTACATAAATAAATGTAATTTAGAGGCAGAAAGACGATACTGTGGTACATACACGATTCGACGACGTCTGTAGTCTAGTGGTTCGAGTACCGGACTGCTGATCACGAGGTCGTAAGTTCGATTCCCTCAGGACACAAATATTTATGTGATGAATATAAGTGTTTGTGTTTGTCTGGGTGTAAAAAAAGTTTATAAGTATTATATCCATTGTCTAGTACCCATAGTACAAGCTCTGCTTAGTTTGGGTCTAGATGGATAAAAAAAATACAATTCGACAGACAGACGACAGCAGCAGAGCTCTACACGTTTAAAAGCTTTCACTTATGTTTGGAACACCTCAGGAAGTCATTACTATCGATCACAATGGAATCACAGCGATCCCGGGACAGGTCGTGTTGCATGAATAAATTACAGCCTCGCCTGAGTTCGAGGTCACGCTAACCCCGGCTAATAGCTTAGTTTTGGTCATAATTGATTGTTTACAGAAATACAATGTTGTTTATTTCCATAAGTTAAATATTATCGGTTGTTGGATAATATTAGAAATAACTAAGTCCAACTGTAGACAGCAATCATATAAAGAACGGTGTTAATAATGTAGCGATGTCGCTACCATAGTATTTTTTTAACAAAGTCGGGTTTGTTACAACACTTATAACTCGGGAACTGCTGGACCGATTTTCATGATCTTTGATTTGTTGGATTAGTCTCCGCACCAATTAACAGAATAATTATTAAAACATCAACGCGGTTCAAACTAGACGCGAGCAAAGCTGCGAGAAGAAGGTAGTTAGTGATATTTGAGGGTTCTGTTCCTAAAATAGGAAAAGTTCCTACGTTGTTAAATCCAGACTTTGAGCTGGCTCTACTCATACGGAAAACGGACCCTGGACCTCAGGCGTAACAATCGGACATTTAAAATGACATACCATCACGCTCGTATTCCCCAAAGGGTTAGGCAAAAGTGTACTAATGTACAAACACAGTTCGCTGTTATATTTAGTTCCCATGTAATATGTAGTGAGATAGCCTTATAGCCTCTCTAAAGCCATATCTTTACTATCCCTATTTTCTTATCTAACATTATAAATGCGAAAGTAGCTCTTGTCTGTCGCGCTTTCACGCCAAAACCACTGAACTAATTTAAATGAAATTTAGTACAGAGATAGTCTAGAGCCTGAAAAAGGACATCTAGGCTACTTTTTATTGGCGAAAAAGGGGCTGTAAGGGGTTGAAATAGGCGATGAACGTTATAACAAATACTCAGATCATGCTGGTGGATCCGCTGGCGGAAATCCCGTTTAAAATAAAACTAGAACTACATTGGGTCCAATGAACCAGTCTAGACTGACTAAAGAAATGTATACTTCATAATTATAAATCTCAGTATATTGCTACGGTCCCTCCGCCGTAGCGCCTACGTCCCTCTACGCCGTAGCGTCTACGGCCCCTCTACGGCGTAGACTGCGTGCTACGCCGCCGCAATGTCCGCCGGGAAGGCCAAATTAAAAAAGTTTAACAATCTGATACGTACTCGTGTGGAAACAAAAAAAGATTTTTCCATAAAAGCTTGAGCTTCATTAGGGTTGCTAACTTCTGTATTATTGGTTATATTGATCCTATCGGTGATTTTATTAGTATTATTTTGTGTTTATGATTTCTAAACTAACTTATTAGCTTAATAGCGATGGTATGTTTATTTATGTATAGTTGCTGATTTTACCTACATATGTTTTTTTTTGTTGAGATACCAAAGTATATAATTATTATTTTAATTTAATATGCAATGGGACACCGTGGACTAGAAAAAAAATGATTGTATTGCTATCACTTTCCGAGTATATGCATGTGTATAATCCGGTGTATAACACTGCAAAGACAATCGGATATGCCAGAGTTGTGACATTATCTTGTAATCATTAATGTTTTTACCGAAATTATCTGTTCATTAATTAAACAACAAATCTATAAAGCCTTCAACGTCGACAGGCTTGTAGGTTGCTTCGTTTTTTAACTCTCACAGGATTGGCAAAAACTAAATCAATGCAAGAACCACCTGCTGGGCACCCCGCTAGTATAATTATATATTAAGGGTACGTTACTCGTCAAATTTCTAAGTCCAACATCACTTCAAACAATTTGATTGGTTACTTCATCAAAATATTATTTATTTGTTATTTTTTTTTCTGGTGTACCGAACCAGAAGACGCAGGTTCGAATCCTGCCCGCCAGCCGATGTTTTCCTTCATTAAAAATAACTTGTAATCTTAGCATGGAAAATGCTTAAAAAAATACAAAAAGATAGTATTATTTATTTATTTATTTGTTACAGAAACTTCACAGCTTACAGTTCTTATAAAAAACAGTAAAATAAACTTAACAATGCGCCAAAGTTTACAATTAATTAGATCAATTTAATGACAGAGAGATGGACTTTACATTACATCTTTACAGATTTTGTGTATATTTATGAATTAACTATACCTACCTGAGTGTATGTGTGTGTGATTGAATATACGACCAACATTCTAGGTGTTTGTAAAAAAAAAAACAAATCTTGGCCAAAGATATTGGACAAAAACGTTTGACCAACATCATACCACCCATAACAAGAGGCAACGGGAACTGAAATGTGTAGTCTTTTTGTTGTCTACACTACATTAGTAGCTACAAAACAAAATAATCCTCTTAACCACAATAATATACTAACATCTACCTTTCTACAATAATAGTTCTCGCTAAGAAGAGTACAACAGAAGGTTTACTTTTTTGTGTAATCCATCCAAACTTTCCCATTTATTACCCGACGACACGGCAAGAAGCCGAAGGAAGGGTTTTATATTAGGGAGTCTATGTATCTTCCTATTTACGTATGTTCCACTACAGTACCTAAAGTACTCATCTGATTTTAATGAATGAGGTGTCAATCGATTCGTTATTATAGTCCCGGTAACAATGGCTACATTTTATATAAACAAAATCAATACGACGAATGTTACATGCAAAAAAGAGCGATTTTTTTAGAAATTTTTTGCTATCCCATCGAGTGGTCTATCAAACGAAAGAGGACAAAATTCTGAGTTTAGAAACACCTATACTAATATAATCAAAGGGTAACATTTGTAAGTTTGTTGGTATATAGGGTGTAATCTCTGAATTTAATGATGCAATTCTGATAATAATTGCATTAAAAGATAGCTACATTATCCCCGAGTACTATAGGCTATAAATTTTATACCTATAGTATTTTTAAGCCGAGCTATCACGGTTTATTTCTAGCTAGTAGCTAGGAATTGTTGTGTCCAGTTTGTGGCCGTGGTCGCATGCCGCTATGTCCTGGGAATGCAAACCTAAGTATAATAAGGGTGGCATGCGATCACGGCTATAATTTGGACACAGCAGTTTCTTTTGTTGTTGATTTAAATTCAGTAAATTGTTTATTAAAAAGGTGACATAGGAATTATGTTCTTTCAGCTAGTACTCTGCTTAGTTTTGGTCTAAATGGTGCTGTATAAAATGTCGAAAATATTTATTTATTTATGGGTCTTCTGACATTTCCTTATATGCTGAAGGTAGGCTCGCAATTAGTAAAACGATCTGGGAGGAGAACTGGACGCCATTGTATTACCTAGCCTCGTTAGGGGAAATCGAACGAATAACATCAAGCTTATGTACAACCATTGTTTCAGAATCCTATTTATATCAGAATTAAAATAATAGAGGAGAGAGAGAGAGAGAAAGAACTAGTCGGGAAGCAGTAAATTATATACCCAGTAGCTTCCCACCAGCGGCTTCGTCCGCGTGGCCTTATAATTTCCCCCCGTTTTTTTTGCAACATTTTTCATTACTACTCCGCTCCTATTTGTCGTAGCGTGATGGTATATAACCTATAGCCTTCCCCGATAAATGGGCTATGTAACACTGAAAGAATTTTTCAAATCGGTCCCGTAGTTTCGGAGCCTATTCAATACAAACAAACAATCAAATCTTTCCTCTTTATAATATTATCGAGTGTAGATGTAATTAAATATTATAATGTGTTATCTTAATTTCGCATTAACATATGAGATTAAACCGACCCATTGGTCCCTTTGGATTGGCCCTTAAAAAAGGTACGTTGCGTAGTAATCATAACCAACTGCTGCTTCTTCATCGATTAGGAAGCAAAATAAGTATGCAAGAATCAGAGCAAGTGGTTCTCTAGTTTCTGCCTATTATCGGCGTATTTAACAGATGCCGCTATTATTTAGGTTTCATGTTATATCGGGTGCACCTACTATGGCATTACTACGGACACAAATCTTCATTCATAGTATGTGAAAACTAGAAAATTCTGGATTGAGCTCAGATTTGCCCAGCAGCATTCAAGATATCCTTAAGATATGTTTAGAAAACTATCGGCTGAACGTTTTTCTTGACCAAGTAAAACGTACTGATTTCTGCCACTTACGCGAATACCAGACATTGAAATAAAACAAATTTTTACGGATTAAAATAATATCAATATAACGCGATAAAATCCGTAAAAAGTTAATAATTTAATTTAAAAAGTTATTTTAATAAGTAAAACGTTTTATATTTCTATATCAAACATTTTTTTTTTCAAATAATTTGATACACAATACTAACAAAGGAAACCCACAATTTCTTTCTATCCTTGGCTTTCATATCGATTAATAAATGACCTGCTATAGTGTAACAAATGCGTCCATTCTCATAGCATTAATGAATAATCGATTGTTCAGTTGATATTCAATATTTATGTGGGAACACAAGCCTGGCTCCTGGCTATTAGTTATATGTTAAATTGATGCTCCTAGATTACGGTGCTGCGGTAGTTTTCCATGTTTTATAAATTGTTTTTATATTGGTTGGGTCCTGAGTAATCTTCAACTGGCTTTTATATCCTACTTATACCCTCTATATATATATATATATTTATACTTTTCTCTATATATATATTTATACTTTTGCCCTCGATGTTGCAATGCTTGGAAAAGGCACTAAGTCTTAAGTACCTACCTACCATAACATAATTATTACCCAAATGTACACTTAGTCTGCAATAAATGATTTGAATTTGAATTTGAATTATACATAAAATAGCTAATTATAAACGACGAACGATATCTTATTAAGAGAGCTAGCGGTAATCATAGGCTCATAATAATAGTTCTATTTCTTTTATTTATATATGTCATCATCATCATCATCATGTCAGCCAAAAGAGGTCCACTGCTGAACAAAGGCTCCCCCATTGACTTCCACTAGGACCGGACGTATCCTACCTGCATCCAACGACTTCCAGCGACCTTTACCAGGACATCGGTCCATCTCGTTGGAGGCCGTCCCACGCTGCGCTTTCTTTTTATTTTTCGATTTATTTATGTACGTAATTATTATTTGCATTTTTAAATATTTTTATAAAAAAGCAGAAAATATAAAATCATAAAAAAAATAATCTATTTTTTTTTTTCACACACTTTTACATTTTCAATATTTTACAAAAAAAAATAGACCATCAGTATACAACACTGTCCAAGATACCGGTGATATTATCATTATTGATTAGATTAGAGGCTAACCTCATATCTGGAGAAAAGCTACTATGATTCTACTCTGCTATTAAAGCTACCTACATTGGTTTAAACATACATACATAATTCACACTCCTTTTTTCTGCACTAGCACGTTATGAATTAAGTACATATTTTAACGCACACATTGATTAAATATGTTCACCAATATTACTAGTGTTGTTCCACAGCCGAAAATCAAAAAACAAAATTATCAAAACGTCGTTTTGTATTTTTTTTTGCATTTTCTATGCATAGATTACCGATTATTTTAATGAAGGAAAAAATCGAGGTTCCCGCTGGCTAAAGTCATAGCGTCTGGTGTATTGAACCAGAAGACGCAGGTTCGAATCCTGCCCGCAAGTAGACTTTTTTTTCATTTATTAAAATAACTGGTATTCAAAAGGTACCTATTAAATTTATTACCCGCGCCTATTACCGCAAGCGGTGCGGTAAATTACGCGGGCGGCGAGTGCGACACCAAATTTCCTTGTTACTATAGTGGTCATGTAAGGGTGGGCACTGACGTGTTATTATTTCGCGATACTATTACGTCGCGTCGGTGGCTAGCCGCGCGACCCGCACTAGGGCTGCTACTCGTAACTTATTAAAATACCAAACATTTTTTGTGGTACTGGTAATGGCAGGGACGGCAATTATTAGGATCTAGCATCAAAAAATGTACACAAGTTGTTACTTAAAATATCATACAAGTGTTTGATACTAAGATTACTTTTGAATGTAACTATAAATTTATGGAAGTAGCGGTTGTATTCATAGGCACCCCGTAATAACTATGATATTAATAGCTTAGGAGATCGCAAAATTATCATATTTAAAAGACACCATGACAACGTTTCAGTGTTTGATTTATGAGGTCCTCAATTAGGTAATGGGGGCCTCATCCAGTAAAAAAACTTTCTAAAAAACAGAAATAAATATCATTTCTTCATCAGTTTATTTGACCATGCGT
The DNA here is from genome assembly GCA_946251955.1 of Acronicta psi. Taxonomy (NCBI): domain Eukaryota; kingdom Metazoa; phylum Arthropoda; class Insecta; order Lepidoptera; family Noctuidae; genus Acronicta; species Acronicta psi. Next base: position 12,217,332 of record OX276475.1, on the reverse strand, counting down.
ATCATGATTGTAATACACGAGAGTTTTGGGTTTCTATAAAACTAAATTGATTTGTAACCATAGCTAGTTTTCAAATTCAATCAAAATTAATCAGATTTCACGAAACTTTTATTATACCTACCCACAATATAGCGATACCAGGATAATTCTGAAAGCGAAATAAATTATAATCAAACCCGAAACTCATTTTCCATTCAAATCAACGTACGCCATCAAAAGCAAAACTCATTCAACATTTTCAACGAAAAACTAATAAAATAACCGCGCCGCAAAAACGCAATTCGTATAATATCCGCACCGCGCCAGCCCTAATTGGACGGCGTACGTACATTATTAAAACTGTCGACTTCCAGTGTAGATGCAATGCTATCGAAAATAAATAGCGACACCGCGATGCGGAATATTCTAGCTATTTTTGTAATTACTCCGCGAGTTATGATAAATGCTTTCCGGGAAGTTCTTGCATGAGGGTGTTTGCTTGGTAGTTTTTTTTGTAGTTCTACTAGCCATACTAATAATATAATACTGGATATAAGGGAAGAGGAAGACCAAAGAAAAGATGGATGGACTGTGTGAGAAAGGATATGACCACAAAGGAAGTGAATGATGAGATGACGGCTAATAGATATGTATGGAAGAAAAAGACATACTGCGCCGACCCCAAGTGAATAGGGATAAGGGCAGGAGGATGATGATACCAGCCATACTATAACATACAGTTTCAAGTTCCCAATGCAGTATGTAGAGACTATAGATTTCTACTTGCTGCGATCCTGGCACACTTCTTCCACCTCCGGCCATCAACAAACCAAATAGATTCAATAAGATCACTTATTAGTGAATAGACTAATATACCAATATATTTATATTATAGTATTTGAATAGTAATGTAAAAGTGACGTTAAGTTTTTTTAAATAGTTCGCAATGTAGATTATGTTTAGCTCTTATTCTATTAAGCAACATACTGTAGATATAATAGAAAATCTGACTGAGCTGTTCCAGGCAGAGATTCTGAATTTCCACTTCTGGCACACCACTTTCGCTTCATCTATGCTCATCAGCTTCCCCATGCATGCTCATCGGTTTAGGGTGCTCCTAACCTTGCCTTTTTATCTAACTAAATTAGTATATTTCAATGTTAACAATCAACATATTTTAAATAAAACAAGAATAACCTAACGTTCAAAGCTGTTAAAGGTACTTTTAAGGATAACACGGTTACAGTTCAAAACTTAATTTACGTTAAAGTTAAAGGTATTAACGTAATCTAATCTTCAAAGTGGTATCAACATAATTCAGGCCATTAAACGAATTAAAGGCGCAGGTTTAACCACGTGACAGCCTGGATTTCCAACCCTTCGAGACCTAAAGCAGATGGAAGTTCGCCAATGATCCGTATATTCACATTAATGTCGATTCTGTAGTTGTTTCTTTAGCTCACTTTGTCACTCATTGTAGTGCCAGACAAGATCCCTCCCTTCCCTATTTCGAGAACGCTCTGTCTATTGATTCTGTAATTAACTTTTTTTTTAAACATACAGTCGACTCTCGTTAATTCAAACCTGCGATAATTCAAACCTCTCTATAATTCAAACTTATCACGAGTTCCCTACAAAATCTCTTTATATTTCGAACTAAATCAATACATTTTTATGCACTTGGTAATTCGAACGAAAAATCATTGCTATATAACAAAACGACGCGTTAATTCGAACTCATCGGCGTCCAACACTCGACAATTCAAAGTTGCAGAGAGAAAGAGGCGGAAAGATTGTAAGTACATTTTGCGACAAGTTAAAACTTATCACAAACAGTATAACAGAGTTATTTTGGAAGAATAATTTATTCACATTATGAATACATGTATGTACACGAATGTACCTCTAATCTTTTGTCTTTGTTATAGAATAGCAGTTAATAAAATATAATAATTGATCAACACTTAATATTTCGAAGTTTTATTTATTTTCTCTCACAAATTTCAAACAATTTCATATTTCAAACACTCGATAATTCGTAATATTTTAAGAGTCCCTTGAGTTTCGGATCAACGAAAGTCGACTGTACATATTTTTGCACAGAGACCTCCACAGTTTGAGAGGCGCAAAAAACCTGCTCTGTATGTAGTACTATTAATTATTCTGTGATTATAACTTGCAAACCGGAACAGTAATGCCACCTACCGGTAGAAATAAGCACAAACTCAAGCAAGTCCACACGTTAACTAACTTCCGTTAAGTGTAACTGCACTCGCTTGTAGGGAAATGGCTTAAGTTAGAGGGACAAGTGGCGTCATTGTGTTTGAAGATTCAGCATACGAGTGAATCTAAGTTTAGGTAATATACGAGAGGACTAGACTTAGATAATCATACCATTACGCCTGTACTCCCTGTAGGATTAGGTAGAGATATACTTATGTAATTATATACCCACGGTTCACCGCTGTGATTATCCCATTGCCATTGGGCATAAATTCGAATTCCCGAGCTGTTTTTTTATCTTAAATAGGCTTGCGCTTGGCCACAACTCGCCTGATGTTAAGCAACGATGTGCTCTACAATGGAGTGCGCTTGCCTAGAAGAAACGGATTCACTCTCATCTTGAAGACAACCAAATTATAAGTCTCGGGGAACAAAGATTACGGCAACGAGTTCCACAATCGCACTATAAATGTTGAGACAAAATGCTTAGAGACTTTCATAGTAAACCCCAATAACATTTTGCTGAACACGGGAATCGATACCCAGAACCTCAAGCATAGCCAGTCGCGTTTAAAACTACCAACGGTCTCGTAAATAACAATTATAAATTCGAGAGTAAACTTGGGCAAACCCGAGTTCATTCACCTGGATATTCATTTCACTCATTCTGAAACTACAAAGCAGTCTCGTGTTTCATACAACCCTTGATTGTGTAATCCAACACTTTCCACTACGCTCTGACCAAGTTGTGTTAAACTCAAAGCTGAAATGGAAACTGCTGTTTGTAGCTATAAATCTCTAACCCGATTATCGACTACCTGTCTTGAAGTGGGGGTAGTATTTATTTTGTAGATACAAGCAGTTATTTTCGTCAGACAAAGGAGTTATCTTCCTTCTCGATGAGTGGAAGGTCAATTTTTGGTGAGAGGTAAACTGGAGGTAACTAGTTATTTTTAATGAAAGAAAAAAAAAGAAGAATCGGCTGGCGAGCAGGATTCGAACCTGCGTCTTCTGGTTCGGTATACCAGAACCACGTAGACGCTTTGACAGCTAGATCTCACAATATATGTCGCTACGTCATCTTAAGACGTAAGTTTAGAATGTAAAGGAAGATTTCGTCTGGCGAGCGAGAGCTTAGCCGTTAAAGTGTCTGGCATCCCGAACCAGAAGACGCAGGTTCGAATCCTGCTCACCAGCCGATTTTTTCCTTTATTAAAAATAACGTAATCTTAGCATGGAAAATGCTTAAAACAATACAAAAAGATGGAGCTTACCTTGGTCGGTAACCATAAAATTTTGGAAAAATACGTTCTCTTTTTTTCATAGCTTATCATCACGCCTGTTTTTCCCGAAAGAGTAAGTAGAAGTATACTAATGCATACCAGTAGTTCGTCGCTTCTTACTAGTTCAGATTATGTACTAGGGGTCAGATTTTTGAGATGAGAGATTTTTTTCAAAGTCCGATCTGCTTGATATCCAGTTCGAGAAAAGTGGCACTGGGTTTTCTATTCAATTGAAGATGATTATGAAGATTTATGCCCGGTTAATTGCAATAGGCTCACCCACAATACATGGAACCTTAAACATACTGGCAAACTGAAGGTTTACATTACTACGCTTCTAGCTAACCCTTTTACGAATTAAGGCGTGATGGTTTGTGATAATTTTATAAAAGATCTTCACTATTTACAGTCCTGCACATAATTAAGCGCATTCGTGATTGACCGTTTTCTTTGTTTGCCGAGGGTTTCGTGTCGCGCTGCAATGATTGTTATTAAACAAAGAACTAAAATAAAATGTTCTGAATGTGGTTCGATAAACCGGTAACGTTTGTCTACGTTATGTAAAGTAGCTTTTACAAATGTTTTTAGAACTAAATTGTGTTCTGTTTACAGTTAGGAAACAAGACATTGTTTTTTGATTTTGAAATTTCTTTGATATCAAACACGCACATTTACCACTTTCTCGTGAAATAGTGGGCGAGCCTATTACCTTAAACCGGGGACAACTCCAAACTCCGAGCTAAAACTTAGAATTTAATAGAAAGACTTAATAACACTTTGTTCAACCTGGGAATTGAACTCAAAACCTCGAACGAGGCTAATGTATCTATAGGTAAGAGCCGATTACGGTTTAGATGGGTTAAAGGTCAAACAATTATGTACCAAGAGTTTACCAATATTGCTATATCCGCTGTCGGTAGGTCAAAGTTCAATGAACCATGATTGAAAATGTCAGAATTTTATATTACATTTATTTATCTTAGATTTATCTCTTAAGTGGTCCCAAGTCCTACAGCTACGCTAAAGATCCCGGGTTCGATACCCAGGCCGAGCAAAGTATTTTTGTTTTTTTTTGGGAAATTCTCATTAGCAGCTCGGATTCTAAATTTGAGCCCGGGTAATGGCAACAGGCTCACCCCCTATTACATAAACACAGCTTTCGCCTAACCCTTGAGTATGTTGTATTGTTGTGTTGTGTGTGTGCTATCTTAGACCTATAGAAGTATGAGACGAATCTATCAAGAAAAAAAAACATTACAAAAGCAGAAACCAAAGTCAGATTAAAATATGACTACAATTCTTATATCTCACGAAATCCGTTAAATTAGTTGAAATTTGAACTTTATGCCAATTACAAAAAAGTTCCCAGTACATACGCCTCCCCTCTTCCCTGGAAGCCAAATTAAATTCCCCAAAAGACACCGACAAAGAATAAAATAAACATTTACGCATTTTACGCATTCGATTTCAATTAATAGTAGAAAAACTCGTAGCAAAATTGACTTTAAATTTAAACACTTTGATGTTTTGCAGTACCACCAGTGTTATAGATTAGCGGCTTTTGGAGGGAAAAAACCAGTTAGCACTCCGTCATTCAGGATAAACTCCATTGAGGGTAAAATGAGACGTTTAAAACGATTTGTCGAACGTTAAGATGAAAGGATTTGCGATATCTTTTGGCTCGTTTTTTTTATGTGTCGACTGTTCCGCCAATTTGAGATCGAATTTTATTCATTTGTGTTTAACTTCTAAACAAATTCTTACTTTATAATTAAATATCATTACGCCTGTATTCCCTAAAGGGTTAGACAGAGGTTTGCTGGTATATTAAGGTCCCATGTAATAGGAGTCATTAGTTCCATTGCCAACCAAGCGCAAATTCAAATTCCGAGTTGCTACTGAATTTTTTAGAAAAACCCAACAACACTCCTCGACCTAGGATTTGAACCCAGGACCTCTAGCATAGCAGTCGCTCCTGTCCTCATCCCAATTCACTTGGGGTCGGCACATCTTTCTCTTCCATACATCTCTATTAACCGTCATCAAGTATTATCATCACCTCATTCGTTATTCAATTTCTTTGTGGTCATATCCTTTCTCACACAGGACTGTGTGTTCTTTTCTTTCATCTTCCTTTATCTCTATCCACATTTATTCCTAATACTGATGTGGCAACAGGCTCTTTACTTCATCACATGTTCATACCACAATAAGAAAAAAAAACTACACATACTGGTTTCAAACCTGTATCTTCACAGTTAAGCACACTTAAACGAAAGGACGTAGGTACGAACCCTGCCTTTAGTAATCCTTTTAAATTCTACCTGCAAATATCAAAACACTAAACCACGTCAAAACAGTGTATACAACATTTAATATAAAGACAATGTTGCGGTATCTTGTTTCTGAGACAACAAGAACAATACACTTTAACGACGGATACCGGTATGACATAAAGATATTTATCTGAGATGATTGTAAAGGCAAACGGTTGTTCGCCGCTATCTCGTGTCTTTTGATTGGATGCACTTACCTGGTCCTGGAGTAAGTTATGCATAGTGTTCAGAGAGTACATCATAGATGGATAGAGTCAATATTGTTGCATGAATATTTTGTAGCCAGATACTGGCAATTCCCTGTGGTTTTGCTCATGTCCTAAAGAACGTTTTGAGACAAAAGGTAGCCTGTTTAGCTCAGGGTGCTATCTAGCTCAATGCTATACGGTTTAGGCGTAGGGTTTACTATATTTTCATTGAAATATAATATGTAACATACGTGTTTGCCATCAAATTAAATTTTGCACGCGTTTAATAATGTAAGCAAACAAATGGATCAATCAGTATTAAAGTAAATATATTGGTGTTTATTTTATGTATCAGTCTTAATATTGTGCACATACGTAGTTATATTAGATTTATTATTGATATATGTTATGTTTATTAAAAAAGAACACAAAGTAAAATAATGTTTGCTTATCAGTTTGTGATCCATTTTATTATTAAAATAGCACTCAATTATTTGTGATAAACACCAATCCAGGCTTGTAGGAGTAATGATTTTGAAATTTGTAGTTTTTTTAAATATTTTATAATAATAGATATTCTCAAATTCTTTGGAAATTTCATCATGATACATTAAATAATTTACACCTTGTAGTTACCATTTTTTGTTCAACACGAAAAGTAATGAGACTTTTAATGAATACTTCGACAAATTCTGCTTAACCGTCATTGAAAAGACTACTTAGATGAATATTTGATACGATCTTAAACTAAGTATTTTTTTTTTTGTATTTTTTTCTTAGTATTTGAAATAGAAGAGTCGATTAAAGTGGACGACCTAAAAGACATACACCGACCTTATCGGTGAGGTCCTGTAAAAAGGTCACCTGGGTAGTGCGAGATGCATGAACGTGGAGGAAGCAAAAGAACTATGAAAGTATCGTAGTACTCGTAAGTGGCGTTCTGTAGTTTCTGCCTACATCTATATTAAAAAGGTTTGAGTGTTAAGATGGTTTGGGCATATAGAGATGATGGATGAACGGAGGTTGACTAAATAAGTATATATGGCGAGTACGAATGGAAGAGTTGGAAGGGGCCGACCTCGGCGAACGCATCACAACCAGATTGCGGACGTTCTCAAAAAAGGCAAGGTTAAGAGCACCCTAAACCGACGAGCATGCATGGAGAGGTTAATGAACATAAACGAAGCGAAAGTGGTGTGCCAGGATCGTAGCAAGTGGAAATCTATAGTCTCTGCCTACCCCTATGGGAAACAGGCGTGAAGCTATGTATGTATGTTGAGTGTAAGAATCGATTAAACTTTAACATAATTATTTATTGAAAATAATATTGAAAATCTGTTGTATTTCAGTTAAAATATCGTAGATAATACCGTGAAATTTTTTAATAACCTTGAATCGAAGTGATCAAAAAGCTTTACCTTGAGATTAGCTTTTGATTTGTTGATAATCTCCTTTCTTAAGAAGCTAACTATAACTGTAACATTTTCCATCAAAAATAAAAATCTTAAATATTAAGCCAAGTTTTGGAGTTTGTTTGAGTGGAACAGAACAGGAACATACAAAACTGGTGGCTTGTTTCTCGCATTTTATTTACAGGAAATTCGTTTTTTAACGTGACTTTTTTTCCTTCGACTGCCGCTTATCTAATAATATTAAAAAAAACTGCTGCTTTAAATTTCTACAATTGAAAAATGCTACGCATCGTCGTTGTTGATGTATATTATTATTTGACATAGGCATATTAATCTCAAAAATGGTAATTTTGACGGTTTAAAATCCAAATTATTCAACTTATATACAATAAAACTAACCATTTTATACATTTATATTTCTTTGCCATACAATTTATACCTACCTACATGACTGAGCAGGTGCACTGCCATGCTTCCCTATTTACATCAACATAATGCATTCAGTTTTATCTTTAGCCCTCCGTACCATTTTACTTAGAATTTCTTTGTTGACAGTGAGTAATTCTGAATTTGGAACGTTCCTAGGAAGGAATCCTATATAGGTGTACTATGACGTTTTTTACTTAAAATACATGTAATTATTATTTTGTTACCAGTTATTTCTTCTTAAAACATTCCTGTTTGTATTTTTATAGACTAAGAAGTAAGTAATAGATAAAATAATGATATCACTGATGTCAGCTGAAAATTGTTCTTTTAAAAGATTAGCAACCGTTCTGTCCAGTACGAAGTACAATTAGTCCTTATCCATTACAACGAATAATCTAAATTACAAGAAACAACCTCTCACCGTTTATAGCAACTGACAAGCCGGCAGCTTTCGCATGCAACACAACAAGCAACCACTTGATTGTGAAACAAAACATCGCAACAATGACGTCACTATTTTGTATTCTTTATTCAAAATGGTTTCGTTTTATGAATTGATAAACACAAACACTTGTTATCGCGAGCGTATGATGAGAGGCGTCGGGCGGTTTGACGCGACCGGTTCTGCCGACTGCTCGGCGAGCACTGCCGGCCCAAAGCGTCGCCCCCGCCCGCCCTTTACGGGCCTTTCTTTGTTTCCCTGTCTCCCCCGCGCCGTGTTAAACAAATCTCCGTGTGCCGTGATCTTATTCGTCAATTGATTTGTGACGAAATAATTTCGCAGTGATAATTGTTTTTGCGAATTATTGAGTGTTGTAGTGATTATGGTGGTGTTTATTGATGATAGAAATTTATTTGACATTAATAATATGATCTTGCTTTATTAGTATTATGATTTCTTTACTAAGTGCCTAGTGGCTCTTGCGCGACTGCTATGCTAGAGATCCTGGATTCGATTCCCAGGTTGAGCAAAGATTTATCGGGGTTTTCTATTACATTCTCAGTACCAGCTCGGGATTTAGCTTACTGCCCGGTTAGTGGACATAAGCGCACCCCCTAAAACATGGGGACCTAGACATACGGGCGAACTCTGTCTAACCCTTCAAGACATACAGGCGTGATGGTATGTTAAGTTCAATAGTATGTAGTGATTACTTAATGGTTATCTTATTTTTATATAGTAACCTGCAAACTATGAAAAGTCCGACAGAGTAAATATCATCAGGTGCAATTTACAAACAACTAAAGCTATAGGACTACCAATCATTTTTTTTTTTACATATTTCTAAAGCTTCGCTTACAATGAAGGAAAGCTCTCTCGGGCTTCAAACCCGCCATTACCTAATATCATTACTAAAACGGGCAATCGTATCGACGTTATTTTATTAAATTCCCACAGGGTTAATTGATTAATCATGTCGTTCACCGTTATTTGGAGGGGCAGAGGAGGGGGGGAGGGGTATTCAATTTACATATTACGATTTCTGCATTGGCTTGTACTGGTTGCTGTTTTTAGGTAAATACATCAGTTGAGAAAAGTCTGGGCTGATTTAAAAAAACCATTTCAAATGTTACTGTGCTTTTCCGGGCAGCTTCACCCGCATCTAGTTTGAACCTCCATTCATCTAAATTCCTAGTCACATTGTTATGTTGCTATTCAATTTATATAATTTTTGATATATTGGAAGGACCGGGCTTTAAAACACATTCAAGACAGGGACAGGATTTGAAAAATAATAGCCAAATTTAGCCATTCGTTTTTATTTAAAACAAGCTTCCCGCCAGCGGCTTCGCCCGCGTAGTCTTGATAACTTTTTCCCCCGGTTTTTGCAACATTTTCCATTGCTACTCCACTCCTATTAGTCGTAGCGTAATGGTATATAGTTTATAACCTTCCCCGATAAATGGGCTATCCAACATCGAAAGATTTTTTTAAGTCGGTCCAATAGTTTCGGAGCCTATTTAATACAAATAATCAAATCTCATCAGTCTCAACGATCTTGCCAGTCAATAAATGAACCAATAGCTTATTACGTTGCTTGTACATCTCCATTTTCTATTTTTCAATAACTTTAATAATTACTAAATACTCGTGAGCAGCTTCGTCTCTGTTTTCCGGTAGATTTTCAAAAGAACCTTATCCAGTTACGAAAGTGACAAAAAAACATTCAAATCAATCGAGTCAACTCACAAGAATTGCAATTGAGATTTCTTTATATAAAGTTATTGGTGTTGTAATATCGATATTTAAGTGCCAATTTTATTAATTCCAAAGTATATTTGCTGCCTCTTTTGTCTAGTAGTCCCAAGCGCGACTGCTACGCTAAACGTCCTAGGTTCAATTCCCGGATAGAGCGAAGTGTTATTGGGTTTTTCTGTGAAATTCCCAGTAGCAACTCAGTCTGGATTTGTGCCCCCTATTACATGGGACCCCAACATACCGGTTAACTGTTGGTATACATTAGTACACCTCTGCCTAACCTTTCGACGAATACAGGCGTTATGATGGTGATATATTTGCTGACAGCCCGTGTCAATACAAATTGAATATCATGTTTTAATTTGGAGTTCACAGTACATCAGTCATACGGTATCAGTTAATTAATTTAAATATTGTTACACAGAAATGAGTCGACGGTCCGTGGTAACGTGAATATTTACATAAAACGTGATTGAACGTGGTACTTGACAAAGAGTACTACCACCATCACGCCTCTTTTCCCCGAAGGGGTATACAGATATGTACTACTAATAAATTAATATAAATATCTTGGGTCATTTTTCACACAGCACCATCTAGACAATGGATATAATACTTATATACTATTTTTTTTAATACATACTTATAATACATAAGAAACACCCAGACTACTTACACAGTACACCCACAGTTCACCAGTATGTATAAGTCCCATGTTATAGGGGCAAGAGGTAGTTCGTGTGAACAACTAGTTTAAATAAATTAAAAATTTAGAAAACCCCCGACACGAAATGTAATTTGCCATTTTGTGGTGACGGCCATCTTGGATTTGAAATTTATCATAGTGTATAGTGTTCTCCTAGTTAAGCCCTTTCATTTGATACCCATATTGAGGGAGTTGTGAAAAAATGTGTAATTTGCTATTTTGTGGCGGCGGCCATCTTCGACCGATTTTCATCAAACATAGCTAAGAACACTCCCGACTAATTCACCTTTCAAATAAAAAAATCTAAATCGGTTCATCCGTTCGGGAGCTACGATGCCACAGACAGACACACACACACACACACAGACACGTCAAACTTATAACACTCCGTCATTTTTGCGTCGGGAGTTAAAAAATGTCCTACAGTATAAATAATAATCAACCATACTGTTCCACTGCTGGGCACGGGTCTCCTCTCAGTATGAGAGGGATAAGGCTATAGTCTACTTCTATAAGATAAGTCTATAGTAGACTTCACATGTCATCGAGAAATTCTCTCAGGCATGCAGGTTTCCTCACGATGTTTTTCCGCGAGTGATAATTACGCACATTATTTCGAAAAGTCAGAGGTGCGTGCCTTGGATTCGAACTTGAGCTTGCCAAGTCAAAGATCTCAAGTATATCCTAGGGTAGTCCCTAGGCTATACTGCTTTACAGTAGGTAAGTTAATTAATTTGTAAGTCGTACATTACTATAAGCAGTGAAAGACCACTGGACTGGTAAGTCAAAGGTCTCGAGTTCGAAACCAAGGCACGCATTTCTGACTTTTCGAAATTATTTGCGTAATTTAATTGTCCCTCACTTTAACGGTGAAGGAAAACATTGTGATGAAACCTGCATGTCTGAGAGATTTTCTTATGGTACGTGAGTCTACTAACCCGCATAGTTAGACCAGCGTGGTGGACTATAGCCTTATCCGTCTCATACTGAGAGGAGACCCGTGCCCAGCTGTAGGGCAGTTAATGATGATGATAATGATGACATTAAACTATGAAATTTTCACATACACCCAGATCCAGATTCACAGGCCTACACAAATTTAGTTTCGAGAATCGAATTTGCAACCCGCTGCGCAGTAACCGATCAGTCAGCAACTGTGCGAATCATCAAACAATATTCGATGCGTCATTTTATAGTTCTCCCAGCGAGGAATTTCTCACGTACATTGCGTCGTTCACAGGTGTCCACGATCCCAGCTGCCGTGGAAACGGTAGCCACTCGTCAATGAATAATGTATGAATTGAAACGATCTACGCGTCGACACAATGTGTTTCGTTAAGATGTTACCGACGTGTATTAGAAATTAGGTCACATTTAAGATACACCTCTGTGGAGATAATAGGGGTTGGGATAATGGAAGACCTGCCTAAGATGAAGACGGTAAAGCCTAAAGTACAGATTATACTTAACTGAAAGGTAAGTAGATACAGTATCCCAATTTAGGCGGTTTATATACCTACGTTTTTTTTATCGTGAATACTTTAACACTTTACACTATGACACGGCCTGCCACCAGCCCGCCATAATATGCTGTATATCAACCGTTTATAAAACGCGGGTGTCTAAACAGCCTACGATTATTTTACTTCCTAAAAAAACTGGCTTATATATGAAAGGGACATAGCTGAAGGGTTTTTATATCATTTTGTCATGACCTCAAGTTTTACATCCTCCAAACAAATGTAATGAACTCCTCTCTCCCCCACCCTTCTTTATAAGCTCCGCACACACTTGATTAAACAAAACACGTGACAGACTCTGAGTGACAATCGAGTGAGAGCGCGGAGTACCTCGCGTGCACTTCAAAGAGCTCGGTTGCTTAGCAACGGGCGGCATACCACGCCGCGCGTCAACCGTGCGACGCAACCGTTTTAATTAACTGCTATATTGGGATGGATCGGGTTAATTTGTAAAGTAAAGGTGTAATAAGTAATCATAATGTTACCATCTGAGGTTAGGGATAAATAAATTTACTTTAAACCAAAACTGCTTCAATCTTCTAATGATCAAAATGAAGATAATTAATGAGCAAGCGCTTTGAAACACCGATCGTCCAGCAGATCAAACGTCGCAAGTGGAACTGGATTGGCCACACTATTCGAAGGGTCTAGGGTAGGACCCATGTAATAGGGAGTGAGTCTATTTTCATTAAAAAACCGGGCACAAAATCAAACTACGAGATATTACTAAGAATTTCATTTAAAAACCAGTGTATCTATACGCTGTACAGTCTGAGAATTGGACCTGTAAACCTGTAGCGTAGCAGTTGCACTTTGGATAACTTGGACTAAATGGGGCAGATCATATGCAAGCAGATATAAAATGCAAACAATAACAAACTACTAGCTCATAATCGCCGCGCACTCAGCCGTCCACACGCGATGACTAATATTCATAGCCGATGGACAGCCGCTAATAAAACGCACAAAACCGTCTCTGGCAACAGTGCGACGCGACACCAGTGATTGATGACGCGATCGATTACCGGCGAGCCGCGGACGCGCCGCTGTCACTCTGCGTACGCAAATGTGTAGCCAGCCTTATGTGTCATCGCGTAAATATGTTATATTTAAGTTAAGTAATGGAACATATTATGATAGTAATTGTTGCCGTAACGTAAAATATTTCCAATTATGGTTCTACTTTTGAAGTAATTTTGTAATATAATAGTGTTAAACTTTTTAAAAGTGGGGATGTTCTCTGTTTTGCTGGTTTTTTTTGTGAAACATACTTTAATGATTAATTAAATTTTTCAAAAAAGATTTTATATTAGAATATTGTAGAAGAGGTTTTCGTTGAAAATATTGTCAGTAATAGAACTTGTGAAAAAAATTAACGGACTCTTTTTCCAGCCCGAACTATCTACCAGGTCCAATTTATTATAACTAACCACCAACTTTCACCCATTCACATACACAAAAGAAATCATTAAAACCGGTCCAGCCGTTTAAGATGAGTTCAGTGATATATCTACACACTAGGTATAGAATAATTCATATGCGACTTACTGATTTAAAAAAAAACAAACCCATACATGTCTTGAAAAAATATAAACACAAAGAAAACCCAATCTCTGTTGATAACTTTCAAAGCTGACCATTTCCCTTACAATCCTTCAGGTAGCAGAATACATACGTCCTTAGTTCTATCGATAAGCATATAGGGAGAATTCCCATCCCTTCTGAACCTGCCCGAAACAACGCTAAAGCTTCTTAAGATGCCCCTGGGTATTGCATACGTTTCAACCTTGGGTTCGCTCAGTACCTACTTTTAATATTCCGTCCCCTTTTAACCGATTACAAAAAAAGTCTACACAATTTCATCCAGTAGAAATTTGAACTGAAATTAATAAAGTTAACTTCAAAATATCAATTAATATAAAGGAAAATAAAAGTATTTAACATTGTTATAAAATAAAAAAGGAACACATTTAAAAATATACGTCGATAATATGACTCTTTGCCTGAATACATAATTTACCTACATACATATTAAGTACTCACATATTTTCCCTACAGTGGTAGGGAGAAACTAGAAGCCGCTTATTGCTACAATTCTTGCATACTTCTTTAGCTTCTTCCTTGTTCATACATCTTGTCATACACACATGCATTTTTACGTCTCATGAAATAAAGAGCGACATGTTTAGGGTCCTAAATAATTCAAACTGCGCGGGCACAGCTAAATATTTTTGCATCCAAAAACACCCACAACTACCTGTAGTTCATAGAGAAATTTGCTCTGTACAGAAGTCGAACCTACAGCCCGTAGTGCAAAGCCGATCGCTCAGATGTGGCACTAATGTTGCCGTCTATCGTTGCAGTATCACTAAATTAACGTACCTTCAAGCACATTATCAGTATAAGCTGACCTCTTATTGTAAGGAAAGGCTTCACATTGCAAGTTCAGCTGATACTGGAAATTGCACCGCGTGTACGCGTGATATGAATTAAATAGATAATTTATTCACAGTATTTTAATTAAAAATGTAAATAAGAATTCTTTTTTTTCGCCGACGCTTGCGGCTGCGCCTAATTTCGGACGGTCCGTTTATAATATGCTCAAATTGCGGGCCGAATGAACTTAAATTATTCAAGACAGGCACCGACGTGGGCCGCTACACTTATACGCCAATTTGAAGTCCACACAGTTTCTGTATTTCATTATAAAAACTAATGGAAATGTTTAGAATAGAGAACTTTTTGAATGTAATTATTTTAAAAACTGAATCCCTATCTTTTTCTCGAAACCGTATTGGCCTTATTCCGCTAGTTCTAGGAGACAGCATAAGCGTTGATGATGACTGACACTAAAACAGGCATTTAAACACCAATACCCATTCGTTAAACGATACCTCATAATATCATAGGTATCCGCAATTAACTGGCATTCGGTTTCTTTATTTAACGTAAAAGAAAACATAAAAAAGTAAAAATCTTATCTCAATTCAGTTGGGGTCGGCGCAGTATGTCTTTTCCTTTCATACATCATCTCATCACATCATTCAACTCCTTTTCCATCTTTTCTCACACAGACCATCCATCTTTGCTTTGGTCTGCCTCTTCTCTTATATCCATCCACATGTCCACTTCTCACTTCTATGCATTACATGTCCATACGCGGTTACTGCACACCTTTTCATTAACTGGTGCCACTAACAAAATCAACATAAGTATACATAAACAAAAATAAAATAATATATCTTATCAAGACAATACAGCAGATAACAGAAAATCACAGTATTTTCTGTAATAAAAATAATGAATAAATAGTAATAAATGGATACAATAAAATACCCATGTTTTCTCGCTAATAAAAATCAACACGTGCCTACATTAAGTGCAAAACAAAACCGAAACACAATTAGGGACGCGCCATCTTCATTTCCGTGATTTCCGTGGCTTTGTTGTTCCCGGATCGCACGGAGAGCTCACGGGGAAATTATTCAAATTCACCAAACTAAATCTTGAAAGGGAAGGATAATTGTGATAGCTGGCTTGCTTATGATGCTAATCTAATCATTGCTGTGACGGTGTATATCAATAGGAATAAGGTCAGGAGTTCTGTTGGGTTAATCATTTTAGTTTGCTTTTTAGGTTATAGGGAACTTTTTTTTGTTAATCGGCTCTTGGGGAGTTGACGCAGTTGGGCAGCGTATGTCGGATTTGTACTATCTAAATATCACACACTTTCTCTTGTTCTATAGTCATATATAGCATAGGATTCATGACATATAGGCCACGGCAATAACAGACTGCGGTCCATTGATCGCTGAACCCCTTCAAGAGATAAGTAGTTACAGGGACCATACTCTGTTTGCAGGAAATATAATACTGATGCTAAGTTGCACTATGAAAGTGTAAAAAAATGTCAGCCATAGTGATGTACTTTGTACGAACTGTTATTTATTTTATGAGTATTAGACACTGCCGTATACATTCTAGATAACGTGCATGAGTAAACCGTACTCTTCCTCACCCTATGTATACCTATGGTTAACAATTTACCTGTGCCTCGACCATGAGTTTTCAATCAACTCGCTAGCGACACTGTAAAATATTTGTATGAAAAACCCTCGCAGCGCCTCTAGCGGTTACTTATGGAACTAAAACTCTGAGATTAAAGCGTTTCGATGCGTATAAATCCTATTGAAAGCAATTCGATAGAAGTCATGGTTGAGGTACTGTTACCGAATTATTAATTTACGATAAAAAATATACCCCACCAAGTACATCACTATAAGGTGGGGTTGCTTGCCATGCAGCATACCGATTCTATATGAAACCTCTGGGGGTGCAATCGTGCTGGAGGCGTCAAAGGCTAAAACTACTACTAAAACTAGTATACCAAAAATCTTTTTCCATTTCGCGTAACTGTAGCTCACAAATAGCGCGAAATATTTCAACGGCTCCGAACAACACACAGGTCGCTTTGAGCCTCTCTACAGTCCACTCTGAACATAGCATCGTATTTATTTCAAGTGCGCAATCGCGATCGGGTTCCGTCACAACTTCATCTTGTCACCTACTTCAGTGTAAGCCTTCAAAGCCTTGTTAGCAACACATGAACAGATAGGAGGGTACGTCGTGCGTGAAACAGTAGTTACATGCTGCCGACCTAATTGTTCTATGCGTTGCCGCCTTTGTGAGGGCAAAATGGCCGTCACAGGTGGGGCATATAGAATGGGGCATAGAACTGTTATGTGCCGATGCGACGTCTCAACTGTGTCTGATGTTTGTATTGTGCTATCAACGCTTTAGTTAGATAGGTACTTGGTATCTATTGAAGAATCTTCCTTAGCTGACGTTCAAATATTTCGATTTAAAATGTGTGTTATCATCATCAATAATTAATAATAATAATAATCTCACTGGTTGGAAATGGGCCTGAAAAGTTGTCGAAAAGTAAGAGCGAAAATATTGTATATAATGTTTTGTACAAAATTTTAGCACAATCGGTTGAAGATAACTGCTTCAAAATTGAGTTTCAAGAATCCGCCCCAACCAAAATATTTACATACATATATTGACATTTAAATAAAAGCTTTTGAAAAACAAACTGTCCAAGAAAAAACAATGTTCTAATTCTTTTACAAATTTTGTTTGTAAAAGAAATTTCTTCAATATAAAGAGAATTATTAAGTACGGAAAATTCTTGAATAACACGTGGAAGTACTTAAGTATTTCCAGTGACTACGTAGTGTCAGATATTTCGACACGACCCTATTTAAAGTAACGGTGTCATGTAAGCCAAAGACGAACAGGTACAAAAGATTCGTTTCTTTGAAGCAAGTTTTTGAACGGTTACCCAATTTGAATTCACGCTGTTATATTATTGTAGAGCCTCTAAGTTTATATTAATAACCAAAGCACCCAATTGCGAGTTCGAAACGGGGCATGTACTTAGTGTTTTTATATTTGTCCTAATTATCGAATGTCTATAGGTAGATCCATTTAATACAGATAAAGAGGATAAAATTAATGCTACAATTTATGCTCGACCATTATTCCAATGTTAGAAAAAGTTAACCTAGACCACAGTCTAAAAAATAAAATGACAGTTGCATAACAGATTATAAACCAGCCTTCCAGTAAACTTCAAACATATATGTAAATACATAGCACTATAAAATTGAATGGCAAACTCTCGTCACAGTAACTATTCTGTGAAGTTGAGCGTAATATGTAATATCCTGCGTATTTTCGCGTTTGATCTGTCCGGAGCAGTCCAACGGCTCGTGCTTGCTCCGGACACACGTACAAAGCGACTAGTGGAACTCGAGTAGTGTTGAGAGTCAAAGTTGTCAAAGTCGATGTTCAAAGAACGAAGCACATAAATGCCAAGCGTTTTTCAACTATCGATGCGTACAGACCAGACTTAATAGTGATC
Organism: Acronicta psi; assembly: GCA_946251955.1. Lineage (NCBI taxonomy): Eukaryota > Metazoa > Arthropoda > Insecta > Lepidoptera > Noctuidae > Acronicta > Acronicta psi. The sequence goes on along the minus strand of OX276475.1, from coordinate 12,199,127 downwards.
GTAGATTTTTCTTTAACAGGAATGAATAAAGTTTGCTTTTCGATACTCAAAGACTCTGATTACAGATCTTTCAAGCTTATCGCAAAGTGAATGAAGTAAGACAAGGTCCAATCGATTTTCTGCGTCTTAAAAACGCTGTTATAATTTTCATAAGCAAGATATTGTCAAGATTGAACAATTTGTCAAAAAAAGAAGTGTCAGATTCGGTGGAAACCAAAAAAAAAAATTGGTGTGAATAATTTAATAGAAATATCTTGAAACTTATTACTTACTTATATTATAATACTAATGATAATAAATTTATTGATCATACAGAGGTAAAAATATTACAAAGATAACTTACAAAATAATTAGGAGAAAAAAATAGACTTATTATTTTTAATAGGTGTGAATGTAAATAGAATAATAATTTTTAATAGGTGTAGGGCTCATCTTCTATCACAATAAAGGGCAAACATATTACATAAAAAAAGAACAGAAATGTCATATCTCATTTCTGTAACAGCACGTGTCTTTTAGAGAGCGAGCCTCACAAAGGAAGTCGTGCGGTACAGTTGAGCACAGTCGTAAATAACCTCGTATGACAGTAGGTAATATACGCTCAGCTGTGCCCCGATAGTTTCCTATCTACAACTATTCTGCTCGATTGTACGTGATGTGTTGTTGCGAGTTTCTGCGTTTAATCGTTTTGATCTCTCTGGTGTGGAAAATATGGCGCCGTTTTCAATTTCAAAGGCATTGCCTTTTGCTTGAACAATAACAACTTTGAGAGACTTTTGCAAAGTAATAACTATAACTATATTAATATTAACTTTGTGAAGCTTGCCTCCTATTATATAGGACATAAAATACACCGTCAAACTGTCGGTGTACATTAGTACTCCTCTACCTCATCCCTCACCCTCCTAGCCTTTTTTCCAAACATGTTGGGGTCAGCTTCCAGTCTAACCAGATGCGGCTGAATATCAGTATTTTACACGGAGCGACTGCCATCAGACCTACGTAATCCAATTTCTGGACAATACCGATTTTCGGAGTATAGACTGGTTGTCAGGCTTTTTAGGCTTCTGACTACCACTTACGATTGTCATAGGTATTCGTATGACAACTGGGACCGACGGCTTTACGTGTTCTCCGAGGCACGGAGGGATCTCGATGTGTTAATAATGGTCACCCATCTACAGACTGACCTAGGCAGCGTAGCTTAACCTTGCAGATCGGTTGATCAGCGTTGGTATAACTTAGCCAATAAACTAGCATTTAATTAATACAGGCATGATTGTATGTTACGTTATTAACATGACACGTGTCATGATTGTAACAATAAAAATAAATTAATTTGCGAGTGCCACCAATTTCCTTACAAAAATGTTCCAAATAAAATACTCGCTCGGTTTTCCCTATCCTCCAATAATTAGTTTGGGCATGGTGCTATGGCTTCGTCAGTTGCAACACTGCCGCCTCACCGCAAACCCTTTTTATTTTTATTTCAACCCTGTTGCTGCAGCAGTAAATTATTAACACCATTCCATTTTTAAACATTTGTTTTTTTATGATAATAGTAGTAGCCCGAAGGTCGGTCGGTCGAGGGCCGCTGCTGAGGATGGAGTCGATCCTAATTGGCTCCTCGGTATGGCTTGATATGACGCAGTAACAATAGTTCATTGCTCTTTCGATACTTTACGTTGTAGGTAAGTTTTTTGGGTTTTGGAACGTCCGTCAGTGAAGATTGTCATCTATACTAATATACTATACGTCGTACCTACATAATTTTATGGCATCATCGTAGTTTTACTTAATCCCATAATAAAAGTATAATACATACGATATGTTATCAAAATCATAAAATTACAGAAGTCCATTCCTATACCTTTTGCAATTATTATAAGGAAACTCAAAAGTTACAGGTAAAAGACGGAATATATTTTTACTTTCATTTTTGAATTAAAATAAATCCAGACGTTCGTATAACCCCCTCAAAGTCGAAGTACGTACAAATGTTATCAAAATAAAAATAAAGTATCTATAGATAAATAATTAGAATACCCAAAACCAATAAAACAGAAAACATTCCTAATTCAAATTCTCATTTATTCAGGCACCAATCAAAAGCTCAAACAAAAAACTCATTAAACATTTCGAAATTAACTTTTCCACACAGATAATTTTCAGAACGAAAAATAAGTTTCACAGAGCCCTCGCTAACCTGTTGCTGGTTTAATCAATCAAGTCTTTGCCTAGGTTTCATTTTCGTAAATATTAGCGTTGAGCCTTAGGACCATCGCTATTTTACCAATCAGTCAGGTAGCTTTAGTTGATTGATTAAATTTATTTTTTACAGTTTTTACTATGTATGTAACCCTACTATATACTAACATATGAGATGAGAAGATGACCTAAAACTTACAGCTGGACACCACTGGAGAAGGGTAGCTCGTGACAGAACTCAGTGGAAGATGTTAGAGGAGGCCTATGCCAAGAGGTACATTGAACTACAGGATATTATTTAGTGCAACTTTGAACTTATGAAATATTACTATCATTTATAACTACTCAACCCAGTATTTCAGAATAAAAGGTTTATTAGGGTCACTGCGCAATCGCCTACGAAGTAGCCACAACAGCATACAGCAGTGGTTGCTAACAGATGGGACTGTCCTATACAGGAATACTGGATGGGACAGCTAATAGGAGTAGCTAAGTACCCGAAATAATTGTAATTTTTACTAAGCTAATTTTAAGTTTACTAACTTTGCTATGGACCTGTGTCTGAAAATAAAGAGTTATTATTATTATTATATTATTATTATAACCCTGCTATGGATCTCGGACGCTTTAGTGGTCACTTAATTGGCTCTGAAGTATACTGATTTCTGACACTTACGCGAATACTAGACATTGAAATAAAACCATACCAAAGTAACCATGGACGCTGTAAAGGGTCCGAAACGTCGGGCTTAAAATAATATCAATATAACGCGATAAAATCCGTAAAAAGTAGTTTTATTTCAATAGCTCTGAAGTACCAAACTGGAGGACGTATATTCGAGTTCTGTAGAATTTTTCTTACACAAAATGGAATCAGTCTACCTAAAGAAACCTCGTTATCTCCATACGCTCTATCGGTCGAGTTATGGACTTCGGGTCGACATATTATGTTTAGTCTGCTGTAGGTACTTTACGTGTGTATGTAAATCACTATGAGGACGCAACGCACGGGTTGAATTGGTACAGTCGCGAGCAACACTTAAGTTTTCTTTACTCTTTGAATGAGATTCCTTATGTGAATTTCATTAACACAATTTTACAATGAATCTGTAATATATTATTTCAATATTTTATTAGACCCTACTTCTTACAAATATAAGATCTGGTTTACTGGAACTCATATTTTCAATACCTGATTTTGAAGGTGATAAGAATTAATGCAAAAAATCAACCAAAGTGACAATTTCTACCTAGGTACTCCATTGGGTAATTGGCGTGGGTTTATGTACATTCTTAGGTGATTCGATGTTAGAATATTTATCTACTATTAACTATTTTTTTAATTTAACTATTAGCAATTTTTTTAAATTAATTTAATTATTTAAAATGCTATTGTTACTATTAAAATATTGTTATTATTTTATTTCAAATTTGATTTCTCGAACTAACTCAATTTGTAATTAGTAAAATTATTTAGGTGCACTTAATCCAATTACGCAATATTAATTAGTATAAGATGAAAGTTTTACTTAATAAATAACAATTCAATCTTGATTAATGTCTAAGAACTTAGACATTGGAGCTATTATCGGAATTGGAATCTGTCGACATTTCTATTCTTGTTTGTTTACTTTGAAGATTTGAGATAAGTCTCTCGCGTTTAACAAAGAGGTCAAAAATAAGTCAAGAGTTAAGTACGCGAATTAAAAAAATTGAACTCACAATATTTTATTTCTTATTTTCATCAGATATCGACGAAAATGGCAAATATTTTATATCTATAAATTATTTTATACTTATAATTTCAACAATAAAATAATTGCTTCAAAACACTTATGTGCACGACTTTACCTGTAAGTAAGAATTTCCAGGTAAATTCTGCGTTAACTCTCAATCCCGAATGTTTTGTTCCATCCCTAAGGGTGGGCTAAATTACAGAGCCCTTTAGACTCTGAAGGCTATACATAAATATAAAACAATAGGGCCTTTGTCCATTAAACTTCATGTGAAACCAAAATTTATTTCGCAAAACTTTCTGATTGGATACCCCGCATTTTGTTTATCGAGTTTCTGCCTGTGCGCAGCAATGGGATAGACACGCCAATAACCAGGACCTGTTTTTGACATTGAAATAGGTATTAATTTTGGTTTTTACGTTACCGTTACGAGTTAGATTAGAATCTCAGTTTGAAATTTGGAATTAAATGTCCGATTTTGGGTGAGTGAATAAGTTTGTACTCACATATAGCGGGATATTCAGGTACCTATTTGAATAAAAGTAGATAATTTAATTTACCTAAATCACATTAGAATCCCGATTGAGTCTGTAATTTGTTACTAGACGGGTTAAAGTAATTTTTTTCGCATTGATGTAATGAAGATTACATGGGACCTAAATATAGCGTACTGTGGGTGTGCATTAGTACACCTCAGCTCCCTTCAGGGAACACAAGACATTCAGTGCAGGTTACACAACTGCTTAACTCTTTAGGGGAATAGTCGTGATAGAATGTATGTCTTCTTCTTCTATTTAAGAGCTACGCTCTTGTCGGTGCAGCGTCTTCAACTGCTCTCTGTTGAGAGCCAACTCCTGGACCTCCTTATACGTCGCGACTTTCAGTTTCTCTTTTATTTGTGTTATGTAGCTCATTCTTTGCTTACTTCTTCCTCTCCTACCCTCTATATTTATTTCTATGATGTTTTTTTATGAATTCGTCGTGGCGCATAAGGTGGCCTATCATTTAACCCCTTCTGATCTGTGTGTCTTGCAGTAACTGTTTTTTTTTGGAATGTATGTACTAGATCATAAATTATAGACATCTACCTTGGGAGCAATCTAAGCTAAAACATTGCTTTTCTTTTTAAAAAAAATGAGTATAAAAATGTACTGATTTCTGACACTTACGCGAATACTAGACATTGAAATAAAACTACTTTTTACGGATTTTATCGCGTTATATTGAAAGCGAAACGTCGGGATTAAAATAATATCAATATAACGCGATAAAATCCGTAAAAAGTAGTTTTATTTCAATGAGTATAAAAATGGTTTAAATATTCATTTAAAAGGTGACAGTCTCATAATACACCAGAAGTAAGTGAAAAACCTGTTCTGGTAAAAAGGTCAACTCATTTGGGATGTGCTTTGGGCTTTAGTCGTGTCGCTGAGGTCCCTCGAAGGCACGGCGGCACTTACGGGCAACAAGCCCCGTAAAATATAAAAAGGCTTTAAGAAAAATATAACAACACTTTTATACAAGAAGTAGCTAAGATGTTTTCTTATAAACTGCATATTTTGTAGTTATAACAAAGTTTTCTTGTGTTTATTTTTTACCTGGACGTTTATTTTTTTAAGATGTGGAACATACATTACTATACACCATCAACACGAAAAAGAACAAGAAACATAAACAACATCGGTAGGGTTAGGCAATGGTATAATTATGTACATTATGTACATCCACAGTTTGGCAGTATATTTAAGTCACAGTTAATAGGGGTTTTATATAAATCCTCCAAAATCGGAGGTTTTATATAAAACCTGGAATTTTGAACCTCGGACTTTACGCTCAGTAGTTGCACCAATTATAAACTTATAAAAGAGGATCACTTCACTGAATCACAATGGATAAACGATAAAAAAATGTACACTATTTTTTCGACAAAGAAAAAATAATGCTAGTTCTAAAGTTAGCTAAATAAACAACGAAGGCTTTATGCGACAAATAAATCAAAGCGAAACATTTTTTGTGAAGCGAAGTTTGCTTCAAATTATGAATACGGTAGTCAAGTCACCTGTTCTTGACAAGTTTCCTGTCGCCTCCTTTGTTGCTAAATGTGAGAAAAATGTTCCGGACACTCAAGTGCACCCGTTCATGGCATCTCAAGACTTTTTTATGAACATAAATTCTGTAAAGCACTTTACACACGGCAGTAAAGTACCTATATGTAAAGAAGTATATTATAGCGCGATACATCTCATAAGGTACATCATTTATAGAAATCGTCAGGAAACCACACAGCTATATTTTCCTTTTAAATATACCATCACGCCTGTATTCCTCGAAGAGTTAGGCAGAGGTGTGCTTATGTACACTGTTTGATTCTATGTAATAGAGGCGAGCTTATTGCCATTAGCCGGGGACAGATCCAAACTCTTTGAGAATTTCATAGAAAAACCCAATGATAACTCAACCTGAAACTCGAAGCCAGGACCGTAAGCGTAGCAGTCGCTCTTACCACCAGGTTAATGCGACAGTTTTTACATAAATGACATATCAACACATCATTAAATAGTTTTAGATCTCATAAAACAGAAATCGAGAAACTAGAACATCATCATCATCCTCATCATCATCCTCCTGCCCTTATCCCTATTCACTTGGGGTCGGCGCAGTGTGTCTTTTTCTTCCATACATCTTTATTAGCTGTCATCTCATCATTCACTTCCTTTGTGGTCATATCCTTTCTCACACAGTCCATCCATCTTTTCTTTGGTCTTCCGCTTCCCTTATATCCATCCAATCCATCCATACAATTTGAAAATTATATTCATTCATTACAGACATTTTGTTCTATAAATTCAAATATTCTGTATAAATAAGTACACATATTATATTTTACAAGCTACAACCAACCGTTCTCTGCGGGGTTGACTGACTGTTTTTATGTCAATGGCATAAAGTATCATTTGTATGCAAAATATCTGCAGTTTTGAGTGGTTTCTGCGTGTGAAATATATTATGATATATTCGAGAGCAATATCAAATAAATAAGGGTTGGATTTTTTTTTTAATGTTATTTGCAGTTGTGTAAAGGTAGAACGACATAGGTGTCGGTTGGTGGATACCTGGCTGCAAGTGCGGTTGCCATTCGTGTGCTTCTAGGTTCAATTTTTAGATCAGGTATAATTATAATATCTATCTATAAACATACACTCGTACACATCTCATAATATAGGCTCGATTGTATTTTATATCACAAACAACATTTTTATATACCGAGTATTATAACCGTTGCTTATTTGCAGTAACAATCTACCATCGTACCTGTCACTTTCAAACCCCATTCCATAAAGTAAACAAGTACGTAAAGAACCCACCAACATCTGCGATATAAATCGCGCCGCACCCAACTTCGACGTTACTTCAGAAGCAACTGACTCAATTTGATCAGTCTAACTGCGTTCCAACTGTCGCCCAGTAACCGCGGCCCGTTCGCCATCCAAGTCACGGACTGGGGTGGGGTCGGAGTGATAGCGGGAAAAGACATAAAACAAAATATATCATACTGGTTTCTGACACTTACGCGAATATAAGATATTGAAACACCACTCAGCGGTGGGTTAGAGGTTTCTAACTAGAAGACGCAGGTTCAAGTCCTGCCCGCCAGTCGATTTTTTCCTTCATTAAAGAAACTGGTAATCATGGTAAATGCGTAAAAAAATACATAAAGATATCACTCAAAGAAAAAGTATTAAACAAATTCACGTGCCTAATCAGTGGAGGCAGACGAAATTAGTACCGTAATTTTTTTTTCATAGATTTTTGATTGGCAATGTTTGATAAAAAAGTGATGCTTATTTTAGGACAAAGTTGTAATGACAAAGGACACATTTCAGTAATTTAATCAGCAATCATCATGATCACTGTCACCTGCATACCAAAAGTACTACCTGCCACTAATTAACTGAAGATAGTCACTACCAGTCCAACATAGCTACATAGCCTAGGTGGCAGAAGGTTCATGAGGATTTTCCGCATCTTACTAAGCTGGATGGACGGACATAGTAAAAAGTGTATTGTAAACATCTGAGACCTGGACAAGATTGGAAGTAAATAGGTATAAATGATGTAAAGGGGAGGATAGGAACCCCAAACATTATCATCTTCAACCCCTAATGAAGAATGGGATATATCAGATATTTTTATTCTCTCTTCTCAAACTGGCACCCCACATTTATGAAGACCGCGGACAGAGTTCACTAAGAGGTGTTTGTATTGAAATTGATTTATGTAAATTTTGTGGAGAAGACGCGTCTGCCCGCTCCGTCGACGTGCGGATCGTTAAAACGAACAGATTCAGTTTTAAGTTTGACTTGAATTATTGTTATGGGTTTATTTCTTGGATCCTTTAAAATCTTATACATTTCGGTTAACGTCAAACTCTCGTAATAAGTACATATTATATTGTTGTTTAATGTTTCTACAGATTAACGTAGATATAAATATTTTAAAAACCCTTAAAACCTAAGAATTCAGATCTAGTTTTAGATTGACCCTTGCCTATTAGTTACTGCAATTAAAATGTGTTTTAGAGTAAGTTTTTTATCTGAGTATGTAATCTGTGTTGCATTTTGTTCAATGTAAAAATGAACTGACTGACATCTTCATTACTCTCCAAAAGACTTCCACGTCAAAAATAGGTATTCATAAAATGTAATTTTATCCTAACATTTATTTTATTGTAGGCTAATACTCTACTCATGTCACGAGAAAAAAACAGCGCAGTATAAAATTACGCTACACCCAAAAGCTACTCATAAGGATAACATAAAAAAATAATAAAGAAAAGTCATATTTTTTCCATCATGATTCATACACTCGCCCAACGTGCGAGGCGAAATGTGTCAGTGTGTATCTCTTGAGAATTTAGGAACATTATAATCATGATTCAGCACTTGATGGGAATTCTACAAGGATTAGTTTTCGCAGTCGCAATACGATAAGTCTGCCATTAAAAAAAGAAAAATAATATGATTGGAAAAGATACCTTAGCCAACAACAACAATAAGAGACACTTCAAAGCTCAAGTCCTTTATAAAAAACTAGCCATTGCCCGCGAATTCGTTCCCGTAGAAGTTGAATTTTCCCCCGGTTTTTGCAACATTTTTCATTGATACTCCGCTCCTATTGGTCGTAGCATGATGATAGCTTATACCTTCCTCGATAAACAGGCTATCTAACACTGAAATAATTTTTCAAATCGGACCAGTAGTTCCTGATATCAGCGCGTTCAACCAAACAAACTCTCTACCTTTATAATATTAGTATAGATATATGAAATAATGTGAATTACAGACATAATTTTTTGTTGTTAAGTGTGATTGTCTTGTGATCAGTGTGGATATGCAAGAGGACAAAAAAACGTTCGACAGTTCAATTTTAATTGTAATGAAGGAAAATAAATAAACTTCCTGCTGCGGTGTTTCCCGTATGCTATGACATGTTCTTCTTCCAACGAGGCCTAAAAAGAGCTCTCTACCATACACAGTAGGCGGCGGCTCAGCTTTGCCTTGGCGTTGCTGATGTCCATGGGCGGTGGTTACCACTTACCATCAGGTGGGCCACCTGCTCGTCTGCCACTGTAGGCAATAAAAAAATAATACGAATTCGAACCTGCATCGAACCACCAACCAAATCGTGTTTTTAGCAATACACTGCACGCTCAATAATATCAAAATCTGTAATAACCGATCATTTTCTACATGAATGACGTTAGGTCATTTTATTTTTGATTTTGAGTGAAACCTTGTGACGACGTTTGTGCGTCGATGTCCCTTGGATATATAATATGTTTTTGTCATAACACCAAAAAGTCAGCTGTTAGCGTTAAAAAAACATCATAAAAATCCTGCCCAAACTCCAGGATTCTCTTTGAAAGGACGTATTATTGGTAAATTGATGGAATATTGATAATGTACACAACTTTCTCGCTAAAAAACAACATGAAACACTTTGATCCCGTGTTTTGGCAATTTCGTATTCTAGTGGAGGCGGTTGTAATCAAAATTTATACGATCAAGCCCTGATTGAGGTCTGTTTTGACAGAGATCCGTTGCTTCTATTACACTGCGTCGAATCAAACTTGGAACGTGCCTTATGAATTTTCCATCACACACAAAGTTGATACGATTATAATATTGAATTATGAGGAGCAAACTGAATTTACTTTGGGAGATGAAGACAAACATTGTAAGGAGATACCAAAAGGAACTAACCAAACAAACCGTGAAATACAGGTAATGTATTAATAATAAAGTCATGGAAAAATTCGAGCGTTGAGTGATTACCAACAGAAGTTTTTAGGCTTTTGGGCTTCTGATTACCACTAACGATTGTGATAGGTTTAGGAGGCACGTAGTGATCACCCAATACAATGACTAGCCGCGGTAAGTTCAGCTTTAATATTAGACTACTACATCATCATCATCATATACTGTCCCACTGCAGGGCGCAAGTTTCCTCTCAGTATGAGAGAGATTAGGCTATAGTCCACCACGTTAGCCTAATGTGGGTTGGCAGACTTCACATGCCGTCGAGAAAATTTATCAGGCATGCAGGACTCTTTACTATGTTTTCCTTTGACGGTTAAAGCGAGTGATAAATTACGCACATAATTTCGAAAAGTCAGAGATGCTTTGGATTCGAACTTGAGACCTTTTGTTAGGCAGCCCAGTGGTCATACCCCACTATCTGATCGGCACTATCTATCGGCTATCACTGCATTTTTTTTTGACTAAACTGAGGTTGTCAAATTATACGATAAATAAATAAAATCGGCCACACTAATACTCCCAAAACTTCTAAAGCTCTTTATCGTCGTATTCTATAAAAACGTCCCAAACCATTCAATCACATCATTTCACGTGATCACCCAAGAGACTTCACGCCAGTCGCCGGTCGATTAAACACTTGAATTAGTGCGGGGGGACTTACAGCTGGGACCCTATCATATTTCAATATAGAACCCCCCCGAGTAATGAGACATTACGGTGATTACAAGTTTGATGTAGGTACATTGCCCCTTGAGTACCGACGTTCGTGACGGGAATAGAGAAGGCAGCGTTCGTTGTACTAAACTTTACGATATTTTCGCTTTAAGTGTAAGGAGGAAAATTGTAGGGACAATTTTGTAATTATTTGGATAATGGGAAGTGGGTAGGTTGTTATTGATTTTGGTTGTGTTAGTCGAAGTGTAAACATATTTTTTTATAGTAGAGGAGATTAATTAAATAATGATATAGTCACATAACAAGCATGAGGTTAGTTAGCTAGTACTACACTCGCGAGCAACTAAATCGACTCAACCTACAACCGCGTAAACATTTGTGATTTTTTCTAAAAATGTATGTTTTTTTCTTAAAAACCATATGTTTATTGAAAGCTTGGTTAATTAGCTTTACATTAGTACTAATATCATTTAGTAAATATTCAGTAACCTTTTAAGTACCGGACTTTAATGCGCGCAGAAGAAAATCGACTTTACTGTACCTACGAGTTGCGCTCTGAATTACCCCTATAAAAACTTCCACAATCGGTTTATTTACTGAAATTAAGCTCCAGCTGTAAGACAGAACTATCGAAAAAAAATCCTATTAATTTTTTAGACGAATTTATGAATACTATGCCTGAAGAAGCTGTTAATATGGGGCAATGTTGCAAAAGGGACTTAGTGAACATTAGATGCCCAGTTTCGAAACGAAAAGGATGGCAATAATAGTCATATATGCACCCGCATTGTGCACAGTAAAGTAAAGTAAAAAACAATCGTTGTTATTGTAGAAATGTTTGATGTGTTAACAATATTAAATACTGATGTTAAGACGAAAAATACTACATCAAAACAGTACTAATTGCCTCAGAAGAATTTATAACTTTTCCAAAATATAACCAACTATCGCACTCTGTTAATTACAAGTCTTTAAATATCAACATACCCACTACGCAATGTACATTCAACAAATCGATACAGCCGCCAATCATTAAGTCCAGTACCCAGGTGTCTCCGCCACGGACATTATAGCTAATGCACCTATTTATGTCACTGAAAACTCAATATCTTCACGACAATAACAAATGGCGTACAGCAGCGGTGATCAGTCTTTCGTATTGTTTAATGGAATTCACAAAGTCCTTTAGCTGAGTAAACAGGTATTGTACAGTCGGCATCAAATGTATCAAGCTACAGAGAAAAATTTAAGAAATTAAACTTTATGTCAATGGAGTTAAATTCATGTTAGAATGACCGTTGCCCAAGTCTTGCTATTGTATCAATCAATTGTACCAGAATGGTTGCCCAATGTCACTAAATGATAATATGACTGACTGACAAGTTTGGTAGACAAAACTGTACAAAATCAACAATTCCGAAGTAATTGAAATATGGTTTCAAAATATGAATTTATTAAGAAGAATGACTAACTGCCGGATATATAAAAAATGGAACAAAATTTGTATGAAATTATCTTCCAGGTATTTTATCGGGAACTTACTGGGAGATGGTGAAACATTCCCCTAAATGTAGCCTGAGAGCTAAAATGACAGTTTTAGGCCCCTGTGTATGTGTTCATTCTAATACAGTCCTTGAATCATTGAGTTACGCTATAATTTTCATAGTTGATCAATGTTCCGATAATTTTCATCAGTTTGAACATAAACACATTATTCTGTTGCTGACTGTACGTTACTTCAGAGCTTTGTTTCATTGTTTGTTCAAGGATCAATTGTTTGAATTTGATATTTTGATGAATAAAATTGTTATTATATTTTGTAATAGCTATTAGTAGCTTTTGTTAATGAACCGTTAAAAGGGTTAAGATAGTTTGTTGTTTGTATATTAATTATTTTGATTTAACAATCTGTCAAAACAGTTTATTTTTACTATAATAAACAGAATCAGTTATTCTGTATAAGCTGCCTCAACGGTGTAGTACTTGCAAGCACCGCTGCTTAGCAGGAGATCCTTGGTTTTATTCTCAGGCCGGCTTAATTGTTATTGAGTTTGAAAACTGCCTATTTTAATGTAATATTGGCTAGTGTGTGGTATGTATTAATACGGTATAGGATTCGAGGCGTATAGTGCCTTTAAAAGTTTGCTCGGAGATGATTTTAGAAAGAATGAACGGAGGCAAAGTACTACGCGAAACAAATTCCTTTGAACAACTCAAAGATTTTTTTCAGTGCCATCAGACTCACGACGACCAGAGCCATGGTACGGGCAAAGTTAATACTTTAACCGCTAGACCGAAAGTGCAGTCAATACTTAAAATACTATTCGTAAATATGTAAAATACGTAATGAATATTTTAATCTGGCAACCCATTACAAAATTTAAATTAAGTAAACGTTTTAATACGCCGAAATAGGTATTGGGGCAGCGCACACACGCCAAAGTTCTGATTAAAACTCTTTCCAATAACTGGAAACTGGACATTTTCCAACGTCAGCTGATTAAAAAATCGACCGAGTTGAAAACCAAATAGGTTGAAAAACCAACCGGGTTGGTTAAAACCTTTGTCGAGCACTAATCTTTGCGTTAACATAATTGTAATGGACAGGTTCAAACTCAGTCTCGTGCCTAAGTTGAAACCACTCTGATGAACCGATCTGCAAGGTAAAGCTGTGCTTGCCGCTGTCAGTTTATGGATGGGTGTTAAAATTTTGAAATTTAACTGGTTAGACTGGTAGCCGAACCCAGCATGGTTGGGAAAAAGCTATGCAGATGACGAGGTTGATTTTGTTAATTTTGTTATTATCACTGCAAAAACCTTAAAAGTACAAAGTGGATACGAAGTGTAGGATTACCCACTGCACAGAGGTTAGAATACCTAGGATAATCCTATATATCAGACTTTGTGGAGCCGAAGAATAAAACTGTAGAAAGTCAATTATCACTTTATTTTTTTCTAATTACAGCACTGGGTACTATTAAGTCCGCACACTTTGGACGTCCGTAACCAACTGTGTTACCGACCAAGCGATCTCTGCCGTCATTCACTCATACCGCCATCGGTCATTCCATTAAATAAAATTGTTGCCAGTGTAAAAATATAAGAACGATTAATTTTGTCGATTTTATATCGATTTTGAAACAATAAATTTACGAACCCTAACAGAAGGCATGATCTTTAACGTAACCTCAGCCTACACAAGTCTACTTAAACAAGGACTTTAAAATAGTAATGCCTCATTAGCCTAAGCCCTAAGCGGTATTACTTGAGGTCCTGTGATCGATTCCCAGGTTGAGCACTATTTGAGTAAGTGTTATTGCGATTTTCTATGAAATTCCCAGTTTTATTACAATAGACCTAAACATACCGACGAACAGTAGGTGTTCATTATATCATCTCTGCCTAACACTTAGGGGAATACAGGCGTGATGGTAACGCTATATAGGTTACTAATTGCTTGCAGCTTCACTCGCACCTCTGGAGAAAAAACTTTGACACTTTTTTTTGACTTTTTGGAGCAAAAGACAGCCTATGGGGAAGACTTCAGGATGCAATTAAATAAAATTTATCTCCATATTAACTTCTTGTCAAATTTTATCAAAATGGCTGTTCTCAGTGGTGATGTGAACAGACAGACAGACGGAGTTAGTTACGCATTTATTACGAATGGTTTCATTTAATATCATTACGTCATAACCCCCATTTACGAATAGACACGATCACGACATCAATAAATCCTTCAACAAAACCCGTAAAACACGAAAAAGTCTTGTCAGTTAACTTCGTTGTACCTCCTTTAACAAAAAAAAGGGTTGTAATATTTCAGCCGAGGTTTTTTACTTTATCAAACATCGCTTGGGCGCTTAACCACGGTCGATAAGGTCGGGTACCCACTGTACTATCTCGCGTCCTTCGCACGACTCTCTCTAATGCTCTTTATGTTTTTATTCCATTACTTTAGGCCGCACCGCGAATGTACTCGTAAGTTTACGTTGCCGGGGGCTGTCGTTAAGGTAACGTATTGCTATAGGTAATGCCTTTTAGCAACGTTGCTTATTTTAACACGCCAATGTTTTTTCTGTTAGTAAAACATTGGAAAGTTCATACAATACATTCTTGTCGAGTGAGCTCTTGGGGAGTTTGTATTAGTTTTGAATATCAAGTTTACCTTGAGATACTTATGAAGTGCCTAGTGCCTGTGTGCATGTGTTGATGGTGACCATCGGCGTGGTTTTAGTGGGTAAGAATCCCACACTACTCGATCTAATCCCCAAAGTCCGGCTGGCAGACGTTTGAAGTAAACTAACCTAACCTAAATTAAAAATTTAGAAAACCCCCGACACGAAATATAATTTTCCATTTTGTGGTGACGGCCATCTTGAATTTGAAATTTATCATAGTGTATAGTATTCTACTCGTTGAGCCCTTTCATTTGATACCCATATTGATGGAGTTGTGAAAAAATATGTAATCCGCTATTCTGTAGCGGCGGCCATCTTGGACCGATTTTCATCAAACATAGCTAAGAAAACTCCCGACTAATTCATCTTTCAAATAAAAAAAACAAAATCCAAATCGGTCCATCCGTTCTGGAGCCACGATGCCGCAGACAGACACACACACACAGACACGTCAAACTTATAACACCCCGTCGTTTTTGCGTCGGGGGTTAAAAAAGGTACTTATGAAAACTTTTGTAACTTTAACTAAAGATGATTGAGGTTATACAGCGATTTTTTTATTGTGAGCCATCTTTTAAGGGGTCATTATACTCGATAATTTCTTACAACTTTTGTTGTAGGACTTAGGTACCCTTAAATCGTTAAAAAATATCGGCTGTTTGCTACAAACATTTATGTTTAAGTATGCATTCAGCATGCAAATATGATTATATTTATACGGGTATAAACAAAATGTCTCAATTCAAGTTGTGTTTTTGAAAAACCACATTAAATAATCAAGATCGAATTCATAGACAACTAATTTTTTTTTATTAAAAATCTACTTGTATCCAATCGTTAAAAAATCTCAGAAGCTTCTGTATTAAAATCATTTCTGGCCAATTAAAAAATACCTACTTATTCCATTATCCAGGTAAAACCGCAAAGTATAAGGTAATAATATTTATGATAACATTATCTCAAGTTATAAATAAACTCAATTTGATACAAAATTTATCTTTGCCTTTTGATATCATAATAAAATAGCGTATCTCAGTAGCTTTTCATCCTTCAGAAATTGCAAGAGCCAACAGGGCAAGCGAATTATTTATTTAACCCGTTACTACTATTTATTTAACGTTAAATTTATACCGTTACGTTAAGTGATATATTAACTTGGCACTTTATTGCACTTGTCGCTTTTTTTTTTTGACGACGTCTGTGGTCTAATCATTCGAGTACCGGACTGCTGACTGATCACGAGGTCGTGGGTTCGATTACCACAAGACACAAACATTTATGTGATAAACTTAGGTGTTTGTGTTTGTCTGGGTGTTTCATATATATTTTGAGTATGTATTTACAAAAAAAAAGTTTATAAGTATTATATCCATTGTCTAGTACCCATAGTACAAGCTCCCAAGATATTTATTTATTTGTTTAAGTACCTAATTGCGTTTATAAAGAGGTCATGTATTTATGTAACAAATTAAACTAACTATTATAAAGAGAAAAGTCAATAATAATGTAAAGAGAACTAATTTAACTGATTATGTGTTGTTTTTACGCTCTTCATCTGTAACAGTCAATGCCATCCGTTGCGATTCTGTGCAATTTTTAATCAGTTCAATCACCACAACAACAATAATTATTCAGTTATTATTTTATCAAAGTAAATGACAATCATATTGTAGAGCAAATCAGTCTAATAATTTTTCAACGATAACCTTTTGTTAAAGCCCAACCGTTAGTTATTCAAGTTATCTTAAAAACACCAAATATTTCACTACTACCTATTTCACTATCTTCTTTCTCACCAACCAAAAATCGCAGAAAGACTCATCGTACCCAAACACAGACAAAAATAACTCTCCCTAGAATTAAATTAGGAGAAATTTGCAAAACAACAATCTAATCTAACAGCCGGCAACGAATGTTAATTAAACAAATTAGTTAGTAGAGTGTTGTACGATCTAGCGACAAATTCCAAGTTTTGAAAAGTACGGACTTTCCGTACGTGAGTAATTTACTAATGCACCAACGTCGCAGTTTCGTATCGCAATGGGAATGAAATGTGGTGGCTGTAAGTGAGATTGTAATAAGCGGAAGCGATAGCCGGTAGCGATTAGCGGCACTTGGTAATGTCCGCATTACCAAGCGCCGCTGAAAAGGATTTTTATTAATAATGAGATTAACTCATGCATAAGCATCGGTGGCAAAGGCTTCGTACAAATCGATTCCTAACAGCTTTTCTATTGAGTGTAGAATGTATCTACTATTGACAAATAGAAAGTAAACATTTTTGTTAGGCTTAATCCTTCGTCACCGATAAAAAACTTTAAAACGACCCTTGATGTAATTAGTTATTATGTACGGATGATGACTAAATTAACGCTTATACGACATTATTAAGTATTTATAGAACAATATCAAAGGTGACTTTTTTATAATGTGCCGCAAATCCTCAAGAATCCTTCGTCGTCAGGGAGGAGCCGGATTAAGCAAGAAAGAAAGAAGAAAGAAAGAAGAAAGAAAAATGATTTATTGACCCCGTCACAAAGCACACAAAATATGGAAAATAGTAGGTATGGTTATGTCAAACTCGTAAATAAAAATCATACTTCCTTTTCCTTGCCAAACGGTATGGTATGGGACTCACGATCACATTCACGACAATCCTGACAGAATATCAATGAACCCGATAGTTCGCTGTTCGTAGACTTTCCGCCTCTCAGTCCGCACCCCAAGGACTCAGCGCCACACTCGAAGCGCGCACCTCTCTCATCATATTTGCAGCTTTCATTACAGATATTAAAAACTATGCAGCCGGGATCGGATTCATTAATACGAAAGAATGCAAAATATGCCTTTATTCAAACAATGGAAATAAAAGACACATATTTTGAGTAAATCGTTTTTTACCCTGTTCCTTCGTCGGGCGAAGGAACAGGATCAGGATAGTGTTATATTTATCTTTTTAATGTAAAATTCAGCTTTCGTATGGTTGCCCGCAAGACTCGAAAAGAGGTCAATGGATTTTTACACAAGGAAGCATTTCAAGTGTTTTTTTTTTTCTCTTTATTTTATAAGGGTCTTATATTCTATAAGAACATGTCAGTCCCATTAGCCCTTACCATGTAGAATAACAACATAAATAATTAAATATTACAACGACAAAGTGCAAGATCATATAATCTCATAGCTCGTTTCGATGTCGGCACAGCCAAAATACTTTGAACAATGCCGAAATCCAGACGGTATACATGTAACTGATCCATAATTTCAATTCTTTTAGTTTTTTTTTAAACCAGGAACAGCGAAGCATTTTTTTTTTTAATTTGCATTAGTTAAGATTGGATTTGATCGTGCCGTATTACATGCGATCTATATACAATCTATCTATATAGATTTCTCCTATGTTAAATTTGTACGTTGCAGCTTTTGTCTTTACGTAATAACAGACGATTGTAATTGTACATTACCGTATTTTCAATCAACCGTATCGTCAGTGTAAAAAGAGAGTTACAAAATTAAAGTAGTGTATATTTATATTGAAAACTATAAAATCGAAGGGCAGCCGACAGCATTTAAATGAATGTATTACAAGCTGTCAACGTCAGTCACAGGGTTGACACTTCCAAGTTTAGGAAGAGATTAACTATGCTCAAGAATTCGTTGTGTCGAAATGGGAATATGATAACTAATAATTGTATGAAATAGAAAGGGTTTTATAATATAAATAAACAAATAAATATATCTTGGGGCATTTTTTACACAACACCATCTAGTCCCAAACTAAGCAGAGCTTGTACTATGGATATAATACTTATATTCTTTTTTTTTTGTAAATACATACTTATAATACATAGGAAATAGCCAGACAAACACAAACACTTAAGTTTATCACGCCCTCGTGATCAGCAGTCCGGTACTCGAACCACTAGACCACAGACGTCATCACAATCTCGTAATTCTCACAATCTAAATTACCGTAAACGTGGTTATTTTATGGCAATTATATCTATTGTTTTCTATGACTGTGTCTTACAAAAATTGGGACGTGGGCAGGAAGATGATATTTATTCTGTTCTTTATATACTTATCCAGTGGGGTAGAGATATTACATTTTGAAATAGTTAATTTATTCTTGTGACGGTTGCGGTAACCCTAAACGCGATGCAAGTAGTGAAACGACAGTGACACGTTTTCCTGTTTAATTAAAATGTGTTAACCATGTTACTTTTGAATAACCCTACCAACCACAATAATTGCTACTAATCTGCCGGAGCTTCAAGTCTGTTACTTTACTAACACTTCAGTGTGTCGATAGAATAGTTTTACACATTTGAAAGTCTACTCTTTATTTAAGACTAGTGGCGTTCCAGTGACTTCCCTTGAACTACCATTCAACTGTCATTGAGGTGCCTTAGGCTAATATTCAGAGACGATGCTAAGCGTAAAGTAACGCTTCCGTATGTCAAAATGTAATAAAAATTTGACATACGGAAGCTTACCTTACGCTTAGCATCGTATATGAATATTATTAGCCTTAGACAGATAGACACGGCTTTTGTTAGCCCAGTCGTTAAATGTTTACTATTGTTATTAATTAATTATTATAAATCAAAATAATAAATTAAATAAGAATACAGAAGCCATTTTAGCGACACTCCACTGACACACTATTGGTAGGATATTTAATATTTAGCAGAATATCCAATCTGTCAAAACCAGAAACCTGTAGAATGGTAATCTTAATTAAAATAGCAACCCAGGTTAGTAAAAATTGTGGTCAAGACCGATGTTAGTTAAGATTAAGTTAGTTAGTTTAGTGTCAGTTAAGTTTTAAATATCCAATTTATTGCAATCATGAAAACAACATTAGTATAATGCACATTATTTACCTATCCAGTCAAGAAAACCTACATAATGTACCCACATAATTCACATAGCCACATAATGGTAAGCATATTACGGTTGAAGGAAAATGCCCCGCAAACCCATCTCCTATTTAACCTTTTGACCGCTATAATACAAATCAGTTTCCGGGTTGCTTGAGCTAAAAATAAATTCCGAGGTATTTTGTAAATTTAATATTAGATCTTGGTGAAATCCTTTTACCCAGCATCGGAAGGTTATATGCAAAGTTGACGAAGATGGATGGGTACAATAGACCCACGTTTATCAGTGTCAGACCTGGGGGTCTAGACAAGTTGCAATTTAACAAACGAATAGAAACAAAATGTATGTAAATGACATTAGTGACAGCCCCATTTGTCGAAAGCTTGTGTCATTTCCATATATTTTGGTTGTCGATTCGAATGTCAAAATTCAACTTGTTAGGCCCCAAGGACTTACTGTGTGGTTACAATAAATACTATAGGAAATTCTAGGGCTAAAATTAAAGAAAAAGTGGTTAAATCAATTAGTACATCACATCAGTGTATTACAGCAGGCTTCTGCCAGACAGGCATACAATATTTAAAACTAGTGGCCCGCCCCGGCTTTGTCCACGTGAATATTTAAAAGGAATGCGCGGAACCCTAATCTTTTTTCTAAAATAAAAGAAGCCTGGAAGAAGGTTATTCCTTATAGCATTAGATATCATTTAAAATCGGCCCAGCTGTTTCGGAAATTAGCCGGAACAAACCGTCAAAATTTAAAAAGTAGTTTCGTTTTAAGCTAGGCGTAGTTTGCGTGCTACATTTAAATCTAAGCTTAATTGGTGTCATAACAACCAGAGGTAAAAAAAATGAATATTTTAGCGATAATAAATAATATTAATAATTATGTACTAATATTATTTAACATTAATATACTAAATGTAAAGTGTTATTTATTTATATTAATCAACGGTTGATTAAGGGTCGATTTGATATTTAGACGTAACATGCCATTTATAGGAGCCTACAAAACCAGTTTAATTAAAAACTGTCCCTACGCTGGCTTTGGGGGTATGCCTAACCTAACCTAGATTTTAATAATAGATAACATTGACGTTCGAGGTCTTCGGCTGATGGCTTTATAGAAGATTAGCTATAGCTATAGTATAGGACCCTATTTTAATACAGCGCACATAGTACGTACATGAGTAAATAAATATGTATAAATGATAACTACTTAGTAGGTATGTATATTTCATCATCATCATCATCATCATCATGTCAGCCAAAAGAGGTCCACTGCTGAACAAAGGCTTCTCCCATTGACTTTCACAGGGATAGACGCATGCTACCTGCATCCAGCGACTTCCAGCGACCTTTACCAGGTCGTCGGTCCATCTCGTTGGAGGCCGTCCCACGCTGCGCTTTCCGGTGTATGGTCTCCACTCGAGAACCTTTCTGCCCCAGCGGCCATCAGTTCTACGAGCTATGTGCCCCGCCCACTGCCACTTTAGCTTGCTAATCCTTTCAGCTATGTCGGTCACTTTGGTTCTTCTACGGATCTCCTCATTTCTGAATTGATCGCGTAGAGAAACACCAAGCATAGCTCGCTCCATAGCTCGCTGAGTAACCTTGGGCTTTTTATGTATATTTATAACTCGGATTTTTCCACGATTTCGCCCGCGGTGCAGTTACTTTTTTCCATACGAACTTTAATTCCCTATTTCAACCCCATGTAGGTCGAAATTTCAAAAGCGTTTGTACAAATGTTAATTTATTTCTTACTAAGTTTCCGCCAGTGGCTTCCCCCGTGTGGTCCAGGTATTTCTTATAAATTTTCATCTTAGGGGATGAAATTTTTTATGGCTGTCCGTCATTATTGAAGATAAAACAATGAAATATTGTATTAAGCACTGAATTCTTACTAATATTATAAATGCGAAAGTAACTCTGTCTGTCTATCTGTCGCGCTTGCACGCCAAAACTACTGAACTGATTTAAATTAAATTTGGTATACATATAGACTAGAGCCTGAGAAAGGACATAAGCTACTTTTTAATCCGAAAAAGGGTTAAAATATGGGATCAACCAACTTTCAATACTTTTTTTACTTATCCGAAATATATTCTAAGCTCGTCTGATTTTGATACAATCAGCTAAGCTGGGATTTAGGAAAATTCCCACAAAATTTGTATAAATGTCGTGGTTTCAAACAGAATTTGACTTCAGACCGCTCAGATTTTTCCTTAAAACCAGTTCTATCAAAATTACCATAACTCTCTTATTAATAACCTTCATCTCATGTATTATTAATACCTCATGCATCGGAGACAATCCCATTGCGCCGCAAATAAGAGCGCCCGTCTCGAAGTAACTGTTCACGGAAAGTTTCAATTGAAACGTCACGATAACGAATAACAATGGTCTGTGATGTTCAGCCGTTTGTATTGGGGACACGCTCCCGACAACTTTTTGTATTTATATGTTAGTGTAGTATTTTTTTTATATAAGAAGGTCCCTCCTTTTCTCAACATTAAATAATTGTTATTATTCCGCAGGGTACTCGAAATTCGACCATAATAATAGCAATTTTAAGAAAAAATAATTAATAATACATTTTTCCGGTTAAGTCTTTATGATACCCCGTACTTTAACCAAAAACAAAAGGTGTGTGTCGGTGTATTAAACGCATGAGTGTTATTGAAAAAAAAAAATTTTTAGTGAATGAAAAGTACGATCTCAAGCAGAGTTTGAACCTGTTTCCTTCTGGTTAAGTCCACTTGATGCTTTAGTCAACTAAGCTACCAAGAGCAATCCCTGTGACGTTGAATTTAGCGTCCACTTCCTTACGTTAAAGTGTCTACGCTTGCTGGTGTAGACCACTAACAATAAGGTTTATTTTTATGATGACTTTTTGAGTGAAAATGCCAACTATAAAGGTTGAAATGACAATCAAGTCTAATAAAATCTCAAGCTATAGATATAATTAAAATAATATCAATATAACCCGATAAAATCAAAACTAGTATTCGCATAAGTGTCATAAATCAGTATGGTATATACAAGGTGGAAGGGACATCGACGCACATCCGAATACCATGAGTTCAGTAAATAATTCTGGACCCCCCTGCGTTGAAATTTTCCGTAACTTTTTTCATACATTTATAAATTTTTTCTACAGTTGTTTTTACTTGAACGCGTAAAAAAAAAACATTTCTATTTACCCAAATTAGATTTATAATTAAAAATCATTATTTCATTTATTTCGGATCGCGCGCGCGATAACATTCACCGCGGGGCGTTATAATCACGTTTTTAGAAATACACTGCGCGCTCAAAAATGACTGTAATCTGTAATAACCGATCATTTTCTACATGAATGACCTAGGTCATTTTATTTGTGACCTTGAGTGAAACCTTGACACGACGTTTGTGCGTCGATGTATCTTCCACCTTGTATATATTCAATAATAAAAAACAAAATCGTGCAGCACACATAATGACCATCAAAATATCGCCCTCTCAATCACTAGAAATCTTTTGTATGATGCTCCCTGCTCCCTATACAGAAAGTGAGCTAGACATCCCCACTCGGAACTGTCCTTAACGCTCCAGATAATGATGGGGGGATTTTCTTTACAAGTGTCTTTGGATAGTACAGATACGTACAAAAGTACTAGGTACAGTTTTAGATTTCAAACCAACTGCAGGAACATGAGAAAATAAAGGCACATAAATAAACACTTTTTCTAAAATGTTTTAGTTTTTTCTAAAGCACTAATTTAAATAAATATAAAGGTTGACAATATTTATTTAAAAAAGGTTATCAAAAAAAGGTTATTTTGTCATTTGCCACCAATATTTACAGCCAACCAAAATACTTACAAATATAACTGTTATATCTATCATTTCAAAACAAAACACAATCATTAACAGAAAATCTGTCCAAGACGCATCAAAACATTTCTCTACGAAACACCATTAACACCTAATGGTTGTCGAGGGAAAATATTAAGAGGAGCGTCAACGTCGTGCAAGTTTATTGACCGTCTAGGTCAGGGGTGGCAAACCTATGGCAAAATGAAATGAATGGCAAAACAAATGGCAATGTCAAGAAAATGATAGTTGGATTACAGCAGTGATGTTGTTAAAAAAATTTAGACTATTGCAGCTTTATTTCTCATATAACTCCAAATAAATTAAATAAGTTTAGGTACCCATCGGATTGATTTTAGCTAGGCTAGGTTTTTACCCGACAGCCGAAAGAGGGTTATTATATAAATCAAGTGTAATTCTTGCATAATAATATCAGGTCAGCTTCCATAAGACTCCTCATATCCTGAACTAGACGAAAAACAAACTTTGAGCTACTATCCTATGTATAATTTTCAAAATTTTCAAAATTATAACCAAAAATTCGGGTCCTGTAGTTTTTACGTACTCGCGTAAGAACAGACGAGACTGACTTACATGTATTTGACATTCTACAGTGCTACGGAAATTCAAAAAATGCGCGAGTGTCGTCTTAATTTTGTACCTACTCTTTGTTGTTGCTTATTAACCATTTTTTTTTGAAAAAGTAAGAATGTTTGGCACCCCTGGTTTATGTTGTAGTTACAGAGATCGCGAGCACCTAATCACGGGCAGGTAATTCTAGCGGCCGGAGAGAGCAGCTGATTGGTTATCGATCCGCTGCCACCTTGGCTCAAGATAGTTTCTGTTATTGATGGACGCCTGGTACTTCAGAGACTTTGTCGTCGTATGGCTGCATTGGAGTCAGGATACTGGCTTTTGCCAGAGATCTCAAACGTGTATGGAAAATTTTTATTTTTATACACTTTACACACTTAAGCGCCTCCTACTAATAACTATTACTCTGTGTAGAAAAATTAAAATTCATTGTGATTAAAGGAGGTCATTGAAATCGGCCCAAATTATGCACTGAAGGTCAAACTCTAGTCTTAATTTTTTTAATGTTATCTGGGGGATGAGAACACACTTTGGCACACTATTATCTGTTTCTTAATGTTATTATTCTTAATGTCATAGTAAAAACTGTCAACTTGACAGCTATCTGCTGTCAGTGTCAGTTTCGGAATGGCAAACGCACGCCATTAAGGCACAATACTATCAGTTTCATAGCTTTAACAGCTGTCAAGTTGACAGCTGTCATGTACCTTCGGTACAAATTTGGGCTGAGTTGAATGGGCTCCTTTATATGATCTTTAACTTATCACATTCACTTCACTTATCATGCATGTATTGTAATCCCAAAGGGTTGGGCAGAGGTGTACTGCTGTATAACCTACAGTTCAAATGTTTAATTACCGTGCTTATTGCGATTAATAACAAATCCAAACTCCCGAGCAGGCTGCTAATTAAAATTTTTATAGAAAAACCAATAACTCTTTTGAGAACCAAACCCGGGACCTTGGTATTAGCATGTTTACAACCACGAGACCAAAGAGACAGTTATTTCTGATTTATTCCAGACTAGCTTTCCGCCAGCGGCTTCGTTTGCGTGGTCTTGTATTTCTTATAACTTTCATCCCCTATTTCAATCCCTTACAGCCATTTTTTTTTGCAATAAAAAGTAGCCTATGTCCTTTCTCAGGCTCTAGACTTTCCGTGTACCAAATTTCATTTAAATCGGTTCAGTGGTTTTGGCGTGAAAGCGAGACAGACAGACCGAGTTACTTTCGCATATTTTATAATATTAGTAAGGATAATATCCATTTAAAGTCTCTACAATTAATAACAACACACGAGTCGTATGTAACTATGTTAATATTATTAATATCAGTACATAGATCAAGTATCTATTTACATTACATTTACATAGTTAACATGCACACAAAAAACAAAAAATCACACACTCACCAAATAAAGATACTTCAGCAAAATTTGCACCATTGCCGAGAGGCTACGGCAGAACTCTGCCGATATATGGTTGCAAATGACATAGACATTGCTCTGCTACAAGAACCATACACCCATAAAGGGAGAGTGGTCGGCATGGGATGTATGGGAGGAGATATCATCTACCTCAGGGAGGGTGAGTCTAATCCCAGAACATGCATTTTTGCCAGCAGCAGAGCAAGAGCAATAGGATTAATCGAAGTGGAATGTTACAGAGATCTCGCAGTGGCTGAATTTGACTTTTCCCCACCAAGTGGAGATAAATGCAGAGCAGCCGTCATGTCAGCATATATTCCTAGTGAGGGGGACTACAAGCCGCCCACACCAGAACTAGAAAGGATTATCAACAGATATACAGGTAAGAATATTCCGATCATTGCGGGGTGCGACGCCAATTCACATCATGTGGCTTGGGGTAGCACAGACTGCAACAAGAAAGGTGACTTATTGTTAGACTTCATAATAAGTAGCGACCTAGAAGTTATAAACGTAGGCAATAAACCCACTTTTGTAACCAGGTCAAGGAAGGAGGTACTGGACATCACAGTAGCCTCCAGCAAGATAAGTAGATACATAAAGAACTGGAGAGTTGACGAGGATGAGTCCTACTCAGACCATCGCAGAATTCTCTTCAGTGTAGGCTGTGAAATAGAGAAAATTATGATAAGAAATGCAAAGAAAACGGCCTGGGA
Source organism: Acronicta psi (assembly GCA_946251955.1). Lineage (NCBI taxonomy): Eukaryota > Metazoa > Arthropoda > Insecta > Lepidoptera > Noctuidae > Acronicta > Acronicta psi. The sequence goes on along the minus strand of OX276475.1, from coordinate 12,172,534 downwards.
AACCTTTGATTTGAAAATCAAGACATGGACACCCAGCCAGAACCAAAGATATAACTCGACCGAAGAACTGGAAAGTGAAGCTAGGCGCCTAGAGGAGGCACTGAAAGATGCCTACCACTGTGCGTGCCCTCTGAAAGAACTAAAAACAGGAAAGAGTCAACCGTGGTGGAATAAAACACTAAGGAAGATCAGGAAAAGTACACGTCGAGCTCTCAGGGTAGCCCTCGAGAAGGGTGGCGATGAGAACTGGAACAAATACAGATCACTAAGAAACAAGCTAAGCCAAATGTGCAGGAAAGAAAGTAGACTGGCGTGGAATGCATATTGCGAAAACATCAGCAAACATTCTGACACCGCACGAATAGTCAAAGTGCTGTCAAAAGACAAAACAAGCAAACTAGGTAGCCTTAAGATTGGCGAAGAAATTATATCTGACCCAGACAAGGTAATAAAAGAAATGATGAGGTGTCACTTCCCGGGGTGTGAAACCTATCAAGAAGAGACAATGATAACTTCGAACCAAGGCGATATCACTCCAGCTGAGGTAGAAGAAATCATAACTGAAGAAGTGATAGAATGGAGTATAACATCCTTTCAACCATACAAGGCACCTGGCCCAGATGGCATACTCCCAAAGGTACTACAACAAGCATATAAATATATTAAAGGAGATTTGGTAGCGCTATTCAGAGGAAGTGTAGCTACAGGCTACATACCTGAAAACTGGCGGAAAGTTAGGGCAGTATTCATTCCAAAGCCTGGGAGGCCGACATACCAAGAAGCTAAGTCTTTTAGGTGCATCAGTCTCTCTTCCTTCGTGCTGAAAGCCCTGGAGAAAATAATAGATAGATACATCAGAAACAAAGTAGAAACAAGCAACTCTCCACTACATGGCAATCAACATGCATATATGGAGGGCAAGTCCACGGAGACAGCTCTCCATAACTTAGCGGTGAGGATCGAAAGAGCCCTGGAAAACAAAGAATTTGCACTCGGCTGCTTCTTCGACGTGGAGGGAGCTTTTGACAAAGCGAACTCCACAGCAATCGAGGCCGCCCTACAAAGAGAAGGTATAGCAAACCACATGTCTAGATGGATAGGAAATGTGCTAAAACACAGAGCGATTCAGGCAGAGCTAGGCAACACAACGGTCACAGTCAGAGCGGTGAGGGGCTTTCCTCAGGGGGGCTGTATCTCGCCGCTCCTGTGGTGTCTGCTGCTCGATGACCTGCTTGAGAAGCTAAATAAGATGCATATTTACATACAGGCATATTCGGACGATGGAGTGCTACTAATCACTGGGAAAGTGATTAGCACCATTGGCGATATGATGAAGAAAGGAATCAGGGCCACCCTCGGATGGTGCAGGGAAAGAGGGCTGAACCTCAACCCCACCAAAACGAAACTAGTCCTATTCACCAACAAAAGGAAATATATAGAGCCACCACCAATATATATTGACGGTGTACAGATAGAAATAGTTAAAGAAATAAAATACTTAGGAGTGGTCTTGGACAAAACCATGTCTTACAGAACACACATAAAAGAAACATGTGATAAAGCGAAGATCGCATTATTACAATGCAAGAGAGCTGTAGGCAGAACCTGGGGGATGAAACCGGCCATAGTAGCTTGGATATACAAGGCCATCATCGTACCCAGAGTGATGCATGGAGCAATAGTCTGGTGGCACAGAACACAAATAAAGACAAACGAAATAGAGCTATCAAAGGTACAGAGACTGGCCGGACTAATGATCTCTGGGGCAATGAGGACGACCCCTTCAGCTGCCCTAGACGTGATGTTAGGCATGATACCACTAAGTCTTCAAGTCAAGAAAAGAGCCTTGGAGCAATGGTCCAAACTGCACAGCCTCAACCTCTGGAAGGGCAATTTCATGGACAAAGGTCACACAAAAATAGGCAATTCGTATGGAGATAACCTGTCAATGATCATGGCCAACAATGATCTGATCAGGAAAGAGAAGATGTTTGACAAAAAATATAGAATACACATAGGCACAAGGGAAGAATGGAAAATCGAAAAAGATCCATCCACAACAGTCTGCTATACAGACGGATCTAGAAAAGAGTCAACGAAACTAGCCGGCTCTGGGATTCACATACCAGAACTGGAACTGAATAGATCTTACCCATTAGGCAGATGCGCGAGTGTATTCCAAACAGAGGTACACGCTATCATGGAATGCACTAGAATATTAAAAGACTCTCTAACAGGGGATAGTAACAAAGTTGTCATATACAGTGACAGTCAAGCAACACTTAAAGCACTAAACAAAGTGGAGGTTGCCTCTGCACTAGTTAAAGAATGCAAAGAAGCACTCAATAAACTAGCGGAGAAAGTAGAAGTCACACTAGCATGGGTCCCTGGACACCAAGGACACAAAGGAAATGAAAAAGCGGACGAACTAGCCAGAAAAGGAGCAGATGAAACCTTTGTGGGACCAGAACCGAGGCTACCGATCCCATACAACATCACAAAAGGAATCATCCATAGAATAATGATAAGAGAATCGAACAAAAGATGGCACACGACAGAAGGCTGTCGACAGTCAAAAATCTTTCTAAAGTCATATGATGAAAAGAAATCCCAAAAACTTCTCAGAATGAGTAGGGATAACATAAGGCTAGTAGCAGGAATTGTAACAGGACACTGTGGCCTTAACAGACACCTGACAATCATGAAAATAAAAGAAGACCCCATATGCCCTGCATGCGGGGAAGCAGAAGAAACAAGCTTCCATCTAGTAGCAGAATGCAAAATGTATGCACTACTCAGATGGGAAATACTAGGTACTGACGAAGCAAACGAAGAGCAACTTGCAGAAATATCCATCAGACAACTGGTGGGCTTCTGCAGAGCCACTAGGAGATTCGCAACGCCGAGCGCCAGTAACCCATGAAGGGATCCACCAAAAAATGGGGAACTGGGCGAAATAATCCCAACAAGAGGACTGATCGCCCGCCTGGTGCCTGCAGGCGTCCCCGAAGATAAATAGAGAAATAGAAGTATCTATTTATACAAAATATTATTGAAGCGGACTTTCTGATTAATAGGCCAGCGAACAATGATCTCACGCATGAAAATACCTACATTGGAGCGGAGTATTAATGTTTGACACGAGTGACAAGCGGTAGCGATTACATCACAGTAAATTATTTCATGTGTTTTAAAGAATTACAATTCAATATGGAAACTTAATTATTATTTATGAGGAAATTTGACGCGAATGCTTGTTATATGCCTTAAGAAAAGAATTTATACTGAGTACTGTAGCTAAACTTGGACCTCAATCATTCTGCTATTTTAATTAAGATTACCATTCCAACACACACTATTGAGGTTTTGACAGATTGGGTATTCTGATTAATATTAATTATGTGTCGGTGGAGTGTAGCTAAAATAGCTTCTGTATTCTTATTTCATTTATTATTTAGTATTTTGATTTATAACAATTAATTGACTAACAAAAACCGCCACTAGTCTTAAATAGAGAGCAAACTACCAAATGTGTAAGCTATTCTATCGACCACCTATTGAAATCTATTATACCATCTACTAACGTAGATTTCAAGCAATTTTCCTGTGCTTCTTTGTGCCTACCTGTTAATCTACAGGTCTTAAGTGTGACTGCCGATTTCTGGGTTCGATTACCGGGTCAAGCAAAGCGTTATTGATTGTTTCAATGTTTAGGAGTAGCCCGAAGTTTGTATTAATAATAAATCATTTATTTGTCCGAATATTGTAGGAAAGTTGTTACAATTATTATGATAGTACAAAATATTCTGCCGTCTCCGAATTATTTTGTGCCCACCATAGGATCGTTCTCTACTACATTATGATCTAAAAACGAACCGTGCATTGTGGGTGTACAGTCACGATCAAAACATGTATACACTAACAAAAGTGCTTAATCGATTTTCTCCTAAAGTACCAATAGAACTTTTGTGATATTACGAACACAGTATTTACGAACCAATACTATAGTGACATTGGTGTTATCACAAAGTTGCAATCGTTCATTAATTGAAAAATCGCTTTAGAACTTCTGTAAGTGTTTGTAGGGCTGTGCTCGTGACTGTACATTAGCACCTTCGGTGAATAAACGCGGGATGGAATATTATGTTAAGTAACTGTCAGTCGCTTGTAACTTATACCACACATCTACATAATATTAGAGCACGGGGCAGATGCGTTACACTGGCCGCACGCTCACACACGGTCGCGCCGCTCATCAGCAGGCTTACATTAGCGCCCTCAGCCATGATATCACTGAGCCTTGCCATGACGAAAAAACCAAGAGGATTAATATTCTATGGGTAATAGGCAATTGGCGCGCCCCCAATTACATGGGACCTAAACATATAGACAAACTGTGGGTTTACTTTAGGACACGTCTGCCTAACACCTCGGAGAACACAGGCTCATTAAACACAAAACTAAAATGTAAGTATATTATTATTATCTATAGTCTCTGCCTACCCCTGTGGGCAACAAGCGTGAAGCTATGTATTATCAGAGGCAACATGTATTTCTTATAACTTTTTTTTACTTCATCTTTTTTTTAATCTCAATTACAACTTCATCTAGTGGTCTCAAGCGCGACTGGGACTAGGAGTCCTGGGTTCGTTTTCCAGGTCGAGCGAAATTCCCAGTATTAGCTCGGAATCGGAGTCTGAACTCCCGGTCCATGGCAATAGGCTTGCCCCCTATTACATTGGACCAAAACATACCAGAGCGAGTGGAAGGTATTGTAAAAGAATGAAAGAAGGAAGAAGTGACCTCGGGGGTCCATAAAACAATAAGCTTTTGCATTGTGTCTGTAATTTGTCACTTGAAGGGTTAAAAATGTATAAGATGAACAAAATCTTTACTGAGTGTCTGTCTACTTTATGTTTAGAGGAAGGCTACAGCTACGTGCTACGGCGTAGCACTAATGGCGCCCGTCAGCTACGCGGCTTCGAATTGCTACGAATACTTACTCTTATAACGCCTTGAAATAGTTTTGATAGTTTTTATGTAACATTTACTATGTGATAATGTGACACTGAATTTATGTGCAGTTGAAAATATAGACTCGAGTGGAATCGACTCATAAATAAATAAAAATATTTACTCAAAATTTTGTTTTGTTTATTTTATCCAAATAAGATCTTTTTTTTTATTGCCTACAGTGGCAGACCAGCAGGTGGCCCACCTGATGGTAAGTGGTAACCACCGCCCATGGACATCAACAACGCCAGGGGCAAGGCAGAGCCGCCGCCTACTGTGTATGGTAGAGAGCTCTTTTTAGGCCTCGTTTGAAGAAGAACATGTCATAGCATACGGGAAACACCGCAGCAGGTAGTTCATTCCAGATAGTTCTTGATAGTACGGGGAAGGAATGATCTAGTATATTGGTTGTAGTTTAAATACTAACTAAAATTATAGGTAATGTATAATTACACTATTGTATAAAATATAATAACTAAATAACCAGCAAACTCTACCAATTTAATTTTCACTGTCAATTCCTACCTCTTATACCTTCACGGATGATCCCTCAAAAAACATAAATAAACCAATACTTTTATATCCACTACTTCCAAGTAATACTAACAAAATTCAAAATGCCAACGATCTAAAAATAACACACACATACAAACAACTTCACAACAATGATTGAATAAATGAACACGTTGCATTCGCCGTCCAAGAATCGAACCGACGTCTTCAAAGGTCGAAGTACATAATACATTTGTAACGCACGAATCATATTCCCGACAATATCATTTCGTGAGTCGACGTAGCATGAAATACGCCCTGAGTGACTCGGCACAAGACGCCGACACTAAAAACGATAGGTATGTGCTTTATACAGAGCTATAACATAGTTTAATATAATTGTATAAAGTATTATATATTTCTTTTTCATTCTGTGCTTTTTTATGTTTTTTGTATTTTTAATTTGTCTAAAAAACAACAACAACAAAATTTAAAATTTAAATTACATATTACCAATAAATAAATTAGTTCATAAGTGAGTACATTAATTAAGGGGAAAAAAATACCCTTTTTCGAATCGGTCCAGTAGTTTCGGAACCTATTCAATGCAATCAAAAAAACAATCAATCTAATGTTTCCTCTTTTTAATATGAGTATAGATAAAAAGTAAAACTAGATCATAGTAGAAAAAAATTGGTTACTGAGAAAATCATTAGGTAATCCACCATCGTATTTCTGGGTAAATAACATACATACATTATGATTGTGCTATTTAGCTAAAATATCAATACTGACAGCCTGTTAAATCAAGGAATTTGTCTTTCCCACTAATATAAAACATAGCTTAAATAGTCTAGCCTAGCCTAGCTTTTCGTATCCAACTGGCACGAGCAACTCGTCCTTTCGGAAACGAACCTCTCTCGTTGTAATATTTCATCCCCCTGCACCCCCTCAAATCATGAAACTTCTTTTACAGTGATTTGATGATATTGCACTTTGACGAACGCCCCGCTCTAGGGATATACGACAAAAAAAAAGAAAAACAAGATGGATGACTCTGTGTGAATGAATGGAGGCAGATTGGAGGGTTCTTGAGGCTTTGTGGACCTTGTTGATTTTAGATATATATTTCTACTTAATACCTTTATTATATCGATTAAAAAGTCACTGTTAGATAGCTCAATTGAGCAGTGATCGGGTAATTGGCTGTTGTGAGCATGGATCCATGACAATTTTCCACACCCCAAAAAAGGTACCGAACAAATATTTGTATCACCGACAGCAACTTGTTTTCGGTCTGGATTTGTGCATGTGGAATTTGTGTATTCATAATAAGGAAGAAAACGCAAGGGATTTTTTTATATAAACAAAATATTAAGTAAAACAAAACTTACTTATATTTATCGCTAAAGTACAAAGGTACCCTTTGTAGTATTTGCGATAAATATTGTGCATTTTATCGTCTGCATTATTTTCAATATTGATGTTGAAAACCTTTCCTTTAATATATATTTGACAGGAGACAAAGACCGCTGCATCAAAAGAACAAAGGAGAATTTAAATGAAATATAATTTGGAAATCAGGCGCCGAAATAAAGTACGATCTTTGACACAGCTTGCATTTTAATCGACTCATTTATAACACACCTTTTGTTTTTCTTTTTTATTAAGTGTACGTAGAAAATTTACAGTTAATTTATTGAAATGTTTTTATTTACTTACTTCCAAAAGTTTCGCGTGTCTAAATATTTTTAAGAAAACACCCAAGAGTATTTTTTACCCGACTGTCGAAGGAGGGTTATTAAATATGTATTTTAATAAAGTATTTTTTTCGCCAACAACAGCAGTGATGCACGCTTTTACAGATCTAAATGCCAACAAAATATATGGCAAAAGATTAAAAGGAACATAACATAATATGATCTGAAATGGATTGAAATAAATGATATTTGAATTTTGAATTTTGAAAAGAAACCATGGAGTTTCTTGCTGGTTCTTCTCCATAGGAAACGACTAATTTGGAACCGTGCACCTAGTTTCGACATTTCATAAGTGCCTGCTTAAGGTCTATGTGAAAATAAAACTATTTTGATTTTGAAACCAAGATATAAAATAAAGAAAGTGGCGGCATTTGATATAGCACCTGCTCATGCTGTTCGATAAACACCTTTTAAAAGTTGCACCTGTAATACACGTGAGCCACGTGCATCCGACACGTGGGATAAAATACATAATATAAATATAGCGTTAATATTAATACCTTCACGATTTAATTATTTTTATATAGGTACTTGTGATGTCTCTACCGTCATAGTAAATAGCACTTACCTGTCAGTTCCACCGGCCATTGCCTTGTAGTCTTGAATGTCCATGTCACCCATGTACTGAGAAAAATCTGGAAAAGAAACCGTATTGCTTAGACTTTATGGATGAGTTTTGAAGCAAACATGCCACTTGATGGTAAGTGGCAAATGCAGCCTTGCCTAGTTATATCTGTGGTATCACTGACGTGTTTTCGTTTCGACCTCCGTTGATAAGTCTCATAATGATCTCACGTAATTTCTCTGACTGTTTACCCTTCTAAACGGAGTACAATTACGGTAACTGCTTAGCGGTAGAATCTTAAACAATGCGTTAGTACCATCGTACTTACTACCGATTGCATAGCAGCTGAGAGGAGGAACTCGTTGGAAAGTCGAATCAAACATAAAGACGACAACGTGAAAGTGGTCGCCAGCTAGGCAAACCCCGAGAGTCCCTAGCATGAAGCTAGTCAGATCTTTTCCCGCCTCTTACCAGATACCGATCCGAATGACAGTGAGGAATTGTATCTTATACCTAGGGTTGCCAACTGTACTGTTTTAAACAGTATTATACTTTTTACTGTTGAAGAAAAATAAAGTATACAAAATACTGTTTTCAGCATCAAAATGCAAATGTGCTACCGTATGTGTGTATGTGTTATACTCAGACGCTCACACATTTTTTTTTATTTAGTCAGAGGGCGCTCACTGCTCAGTGCAGCGCAGCCACAAACATATCACACTAAGTTTCTGAACGAATCTGTCAATGTCAAATATTCAAGACTGTCACTCACTGATAGCCATGCGAGTATGTGCGTGCTCAGATCTAAGTGGCGGGAGGATAGAAATAGATCATCTATTAATTTAATAAAAAATGAGCTCCTTATTTATTTTAATTTCAGTTATAATTGTGATGAGGCGTATGAAGTTTTTAAAAAAGATTGTAAATTAGTAAGTTGTGCGAGAAGCTCTAAAAATATGTATTTAAAACAATAAAGAAAAATAAAATACTGTTCATTTTTCTAAGATACTGTTTAATTTTCTTTATAGACCTGAATAGTGAAAGTGAACTGTTTTTATTCTTTATTTATAACCTTAGCGTAGGGTAAGGTTTACTTTCACCATGATGTCTAATTTATATTTTTTTAATGAAAATAAAAGTTCCGAATTTCAGTTTTGACGTATGGTGACGCTACCTATAGATAATTATATACACTTCTTGGATAATAAACAACTTGAATCTCAAAGATAATTTTATGTTACAAAAACAAAAACAAACGAACACCCATCACCATATAAATCAAAGCGAAATCTACGAGACGAATTCCGAATTATTAATAACTCAAACGATTTTCGACATCAATTGGCGGGCTTCTGCGAAATTCGTCGCGATTTTGTATTCGGACCACGTGGCCCCTCCCTTTGGTGCGGCGGAGTGGGGAGGGCGACAAATCACGCGGACACTGTGGCCGAACCGCTAAATGAATATTGACATCCCACTAGCTAACGGGTTGAATTGATAATCGTGCGGTGATGACGGGAGTATTTTGTTAGTGTGAACTTGATTTGTGACCGGTTTAAGGGTGTTCTTAAATGCTTTGAGGATCACTTAATGGACCCTAACAGGGTAGGTACAGAACAGAGTGTCTTAACTGATGTGATGTTTAACTGACCCAATTTAGTTATACGTAGCTGCTGAGTGCGAGGTCCTAGGTTTGATTCCCTGGCTAATGTTTCTATGTTAGTAGCAGCTTAGAGTTTCGATTTGCACCCGGATAATGGCAATGGGGTTACTTCATATTACATTGGACTTTTACACACTATATAAAGCACACCTCAGCCAAAAAATGGTCACCCATCCATAGACTAACCGCAGTAAGCCCAGCCTAACATTGCAAATTGATTACTTGGCGTATTACTTAGCTAAGAACCTTATTAGTAAAAGCCGGCACAAAATATTTACTTCAAACATTTCGTTTCCAGGAAAATAATATTAGCTAGTAATATTTCAAAAGTTGTGAGCCACTTGGGGAAAATAGCTCATTTTAGTAAATCGGAGGCATCTAAAATTGTCTAAAGTATGACTGTGTGTGTAATGATTTATAATACATTATTTGAATATTTGCTATTGCTTTATATTTTCTTCACTTAAAGGATATTGTAACGATATACACTGCACATATTTCCAGACTGATGAACAAAGGCTTACTCTATAGACTTCCACAATTTTTTTTTTATGTTGAAGTGAGGTGTGAGAAAAGCGAGGAAAATTATCTAAATGTATCAATGCCACCTGCATCCAATGACTCCCTGTGACCTCTATCAGGTCATTTGTCCATCCCGTATCTATCTCTCTCTCTCTCATACATATTTATTTAGTTGCAGTTTTAGTCCCATGAAAATCAGAGTCAAGAAACATGCAGAAAGCTTTTTAATACTCGTTCAATGTAAAACAGGTTTTAAGGAAATTCCCAAAGCATTTTCCATAGCTATACACAAAGGTAACCGCTGGTATGGAATAAAATAAAAATGTACGCAACAGTGACATATTAAACCAGCATAGGAGGGTTGTCACACAATACAATGAGGACTCTGGTAACGACACGTCAATCAATCAACAAAAAACGTCACGATCATCTAAAAATGTTTCCTCTCACAATATTTTAAGCATGATAAATATCGAAAAACTTCTCGAAACCTCACCTGTCCAATTTCAAACCCGCAACGCTTCGCAACAATGGCAACTGTTCACCACTCGGCAAAAATTGAAACAGATTGTGCCATCCATCTTATATATTTTTCATAATTTCCAAGTAAATAATTTTGTCCATTCCTCAAGAGATAATGGAGGGGAGGTTTGGGCAGGGGGGTTAATGAATGGCACAGATTTTGCATAATTAAAAAGGGGTGCTCCAGATGATTGCTTATTTCTATGAGTAATGGTGCTGTTGACAGGGAACGTTTTTGACTCCGTATCGCAATATCGCGACGTCTTTAAGAATTTTGTGGCAGGCGTGAAACACTCTTGATAAATGCCTAATGGAAGAACAAAAGTGAAACGATTTGTTGCTGGGAGAAAAGATGTTATTTTGTGTAATTTTGTTTAGCTATAACCTAAATTAAAAATATAGAAAACCCCCGACACGAAATTTATTTTGACATTTTGTGGTGGCGGCCATCTTGGATTTGAAATTTATCATAGTGTACCTATAGTATTCTCCTAATTAAGCCCTTTTATTTGATACCCATATTGAGGGAGTTGTGAAAAAATATATGATTCGCTATTTTGTGTCGGCGGCCATCTTGGACCGATTTTCATCAAACATAGCTAAGAACACTCGCGACTAATTCACCTTTCACATAAAAAAAACAAAATCAAAATCGGTTCATCCGTTTGGGAGCTACGATGCCACAGACAGACACACACACACACACACACACACAGACACAGACACGTCAAACTTATAACACCCCGTCGTTTTTGCGTCGTGGGTTAAAAAAGGTCACTACAACAATCACTCTAAATAAAAAAATAAAATGTGCTTACATCCTAATTCACTACCAAAGACGTAACAAATACACCAACATAATATTATCAACTTAAGCCTAAAGCCACATACACAACTCAACCTCAGAATTTTATGACAATCCCCAATTTTCGGCGACAGTTACTTCTAATTCCTTCCGCTGGGAGCATGGCAGTCGTAACATACTTTTGGAGAGGCAAAAGTGGCACAGACGTTTCTCTTATTCGATCCAAAACCCATGGGGGCAGGCCTACTCAAACTTTTGCCTGGAAAACTCCTTTATTTATGGCGAGTGTTGCGTAAGTGGGTTGTATGGTGTGTTTATGGGTTGTTATGAGGTAGAAAGCTTTTTGAAAACGATATTTTTATACCCGAAAATCATGTTTGAATGTGCTTTGTGATTTGAAATTGAGTTACACGACTTAATAGGTTTTTATTTTATTATAAACTTAGAAGTTATGTCATGCTTTTAAAGGTTCGGTTTATGCAATAGCAGGTAGGTCCCGGGTTCGATCCCCACGCAGAAAAATATTTTTGTGTTTTTTTTTTGTATTTGTGTATATGAAATTTGTCTCCAAACATCTCCTGTCTCAAAATTAAATCAACTATCTCAAAATTGAAATCATTTTGAGCATGAGAAAACAATTACAACGGGCTTAATTAATATGGATTTGTTCAACTGTACTATTATTATGAGACATACCATAAGACCTGGATTAAAAATAAATATAGCTAATGGATAAGCAATTGAAATGCGTCAGGTGCTTAATCGATATTTCAAAGCCCACCACTATCAATTTAATAATTGATTAATGGTCAGGCGACAACAGCTGCGAATACTATTAAATATTATAAGTATTACTTGTTACGAAAACGTTTCAAAATCATATTACTTTAAATTTTCATTTGACCGGGCCATCAGTATACCCCATAATAGCACTGAGGATAACTAATGACGTTCTTAAAATTTATTTTCCCCACTCTATTTTGACAAGAAGTTATTACTTAAGCGTTCGGGAGAACAGTGCTTAATAAATCTCTTTCGACTATTTGTCTCGTTAAAATATAAAATGCCAGATACAAATGTTTGAAAATAACAATTGCCTATTACGTAGCCTAGCTACGTAATAGGCAATTTTCAGAGGTAGACTAGAAGTAAATTAGTTTTCAGTTAAAAGTTTATTATTGGAGTGAAATTACAGTGCTCATCTATTATTTATATTTTATTCAATTTACATTGAAACTGTTTTAGGAATAATCTAAATAAAATACAAATGACTAATTAAAAAACAAAACTGAGTCTTATTGAATAGAAAACTGAAATTTGATTTGAAAAACATAGATTTGTTCATCGAAATCGGCCCAAATGATTTACCGAAGGTAAACTTTTGGAAAAATACCCTGTATTACGCTGGTTAAAACTCTTGTCGTACTTATTTCTAATGTTGACTAGGGGATGAGAAAATAAACTTTTAATTAGAAAAAATCACGCTATTTTGGCACACTATTATTTGTTTTGTAATGATTTCATAGTAAAAACTGTCAGTGTCAGTTTCGGAATGTCAAACACACGGCATTACGGCAGATTAGTATCCGCTTCATAGTAATTTCATGATAAAAACTATCAACTTGACAGCTGTCATGTACCTCCGGTACAAATTTGTGCTGAGTTGTATGGGCTTTTGATGACTTCCTTTTAGTCTTTGGATACAAGCAGCTTATAACCGGACCTTGTCTTGTTTTTTTTTTTTCAATATCTGCTTGATGAGTTCAATCTATACTAATATTATAAAGAGAAAAGATTTGTACCGATTTAAAAAATTCTTTCACCATCAAGCTATATCTTTCCCGAGTAACATAGGCTATAATTTATAGGACCAACGCGGGCGAAGCCGCTGGCGGAAAGCTAGTCAAGCAATAAAATATTAAAAATCTATTATTCGAAACCGTTTGTGTACATAAGGTAGGTGATTTTTTATTGAAATTCTCATTTCATTTACTTTGTTATTCTTAAATTTTTATATTTACTGTCAAATGTACACTCAATCAATCTACCAACATTTATTATAATTGAAGGCTTATAGTAATCAATCATTTTTATAAAAGGACTTCAAAGAAAGCAATTGTATTTTGATTTATTAATATTAAAGCCACCGTTTCGTCCCGTCATTCTCTATCGCATGTTTTATGATTAGGTTTGGTAAAAAACTCGAGTTATCAAATCCAATTTTTAGGCACCCGCCAAATTACGGCAGACGTGTATCCGAGGCTCCGAAAACTTTCCAAATTTCCCTACGTTTTCTTGCGAAATTGTTTTTTTTTTCACACCGCCGCGAAGAAATTTTGCCGAGTGAAATGTGCCCCTTTATAAATTGCAAAGCACCGGCACGAATAACTTTTGTAACGATATTCGCGTCAAGTCGAAAAATTGGCAATTGACAATTTTCGGGGATAATTTTTAAAAGAAAATCATTTGTGTGCTACAATGTAGCAGAACAGTGTACCTCTCGTGAATAAAAAAAATAATATGCTTAGTGACGTAAACAATAAATATTAAAAATGGGTGAAGAAATGCTTTGCAAAATAATTCACAGTTATCATAAAATAAGGTTAAGTTTGCGCTTGCCGCGGTCAGTCTAGAGATGGCTGAGAATTCTTAGTAGAGAACACATAAAGCCGCCAGTCCAAATCAATCGATTCATCGATGTTATTCGTTCTATTTGTCCTTCCGAATTTATAGCTGTCCGGGTAAACCCCAGAGCACATGATAAGTGTTATATAACATAATAGCTTTGGACATTTTACACAGCACCATCTAGTCCCAAACTAAGCAGCGCTTGTACTATGGGTACTAGACAATGGATATAATACTTATATACTATTTTTTTGTAAATACATACTTATTATACATAAACAGGAAACACCCAGACAAACACAAATACTTATGTTCATCACATATTTGTGTTTTGTGGGAATCGAACCCACGACCTCGTGATCAGCAGTCCGGTACTCGAACCACTAGACCACAGACGTCGACGCTTATAAGTTCTATAATTAGGTACATGACTGCTTCTTTATTTACTTAAGTATTTTAATTCATTGTAGATAGATTTAATTGAAAGCGGCCCATCAGTTTAATAATTCTTATATTAAATAAAATGTATTTATTTGATAAGATTGTAAATTGTATGATACGTTTTATATTTAGTATTTTCACTCTGTTTACAATCAAATCTGCATGTAAAATACAGAATACCTTCCCAAGTTCTCTTTTACCCCATCATTTAATAGCAAATAATGTAAATATTATCAAAATTACAAAACGAATCCAATAAAATCTCATTATACATCATATTTAATGTATATTATCTTACTAGCTTTCCACTAGAGACTTCGCCCGCGTGGTCTTATAAATTTTTCCCCCGTTTTTGCAACATTTTTCATTGCTACTTCGCTCCTATTAGTCGTAGCGTGGTGATATATATCCTATAGCCTTCCCTAATTAATGGGCTATCTAACACTGAAAGAGTTTATCAAATCGGTCTAGTAGTTTCGGAGCCTATTTAATGTAAACAAACAATCAAATCTTTCCTCTTTATAATATTAGTATAGATAACACTTATCAAGCTGCTAGTCTGTTCACAGCTTAAGGCCATGTTTATGATAGCACAAAATGGGTTCCCCTACTTCGTATTATGGTGACATTAGGACATATGAAGATTATTTGTTTGGAAGGGAAGGCAGCCAGCGATTACCAGAAAATGATTTTTATTGGGGTGTTGGAACAGATTCATATATCGTGATAAAGGTGAAGAATGAGGGTGTTTGGGATAGAAAAGAATAATATTAGGTTAACGTTTTATATGTAAATTTTTGTTAGAATAAAAAGTAAGTAGTAATATATAGATAGAATATACTTTATCGTACACCAAAACTAAAACTAAAGTTAGGTGTGTTTCATATATTTACAGTTGGCGAACCTACTTTGTGGTTTCCTTTCGTATCTTTACAATTGGCGTACTTTAAGCTTCATATTTTATCGCTAAAAATAATATCTTAGACAAATAAAAAAAAATACAAACTATGAGAAACCAAATCAGTAATAAGAAAATGTTTATTTAATAATTTAATGTTATTGGAAAAACTAGATTGTAGTCATATAAAAAAAAAAACATCTTTTAATAACGAGATTATTTAGGAACTAAGAAAATATGAAAATATGTTTTATTACAAGCTTTCCACCAGCGGCTTCGTCCGCGTGGGTATTCTTATAAATTATACCCTATGTTACCCGGGGATAGTGTAGCTTCCCAACGGAGAAAGAAATTTTCAAATCGATCTAGCAGTTTCGGAGACTATTCAACTCAAAGCAACAAACAAACAATCAAATCTGTCCTCTTCATAACATAAGTAATTAAGTATGTTTTATTAAATGTAGCTAATGAAAATGAAGGGAGTAAAAATACCTCCGAACAATCTAGTGGTGAGCCAAAGTTCAAAGCTCTATAAAACACGTGTATCCAAAACCAAGTTATTCTAAAAATACTTCGCCTTACGAAGCGGTTGTACCGCGTTCCCTTCCCTTCTAAGCCCATATTTCTTGATCCCCCGTCCCGAGTACAGAAGTGGGTGTGTTGTTAATCTTTTTATGTCGACTACATTATTTTAGGTGGGCTCACTATGTTATTTAAGGTGCTTACGTTAGAATCATGTTGGGTTTTTCGTGAAAAGGCTAAGGATAACTAGCTAAGCTAGAATGGCTAAGGATTGTGTATGTGCGGTCAGATTTAGTGAATGGGATGATACAAGATTTTCAGAAAGTAGTTGAGAGGTAGGTAGGGTAGTAGAAGTACAATATTATTTGGATTTATTGTTAGGCAACCTCCTGCTTCATTGGCCCTGTGGTCCTAATTGGGCTAGAGGTACTAGGTAGGATCCCCGGGTCGTGAAATCTTGTTGAGTATATCTGTGAAATTCCCTTATGTTTTCGTTATATTGACATTATTATATATAATAATGGTTATCTCGATAAAACGGCTGCAGGGTGTGGTTGTGGAACAACAAACAATGGTGCACCTCCTATCCTGTCCTTTGTGCCCCGCAACCTGCAATCAAAGCGACCTCTGCGCTGCCACTGACGATGCTGTGGAAGTGGCGAAGTTTTGGGCACACCAAATTTAACTTAAAACAAAAAATCGTACCATCGACACGAAGAAGAAGATGAAATTATTAAGATCCTTCCGAAAGCTAAATAGGAAATTAACCTAACATACCATTATGCCTGTATTCTCCGAAAATTCAGGCACAGCTGGTGTACAGAGATACACACACAGTTCATCGGTATGTGTAGGTCCCATGTAATAGGGAGCGAGCCTATTGGCATCAACCGAGCATGAATTCAGACATCAAGCTGCTACTATTCACAGAAGAACTTAACACTGCTCGCATCTAAGATGGAATCCAGATCCTCTAACATAACAGTGACTTACTACTAGACAATGAGTCTGTGTATAAACAGGAAAATACAAATCAATGCCATATCATGTAATTAAAAAAACAACAACAAAAATCTACCTACGAGTGTGTTTATCACTGTCGACTACGAACAAGCGGGTCGTCCGTTTGACAAAATCAAATTTTTGTCCAACTTTATCGATAGACACACGATTTTATGTTGCAACTACCAGCTGTTCGCAGTTTATGAATTCAAATTGAACAAAAAAAAGTCAAAAGTGAGTGAGGAATTTACAATATGAAAGTTTCAAAGTGGGGTGCAAATGATTCAAAGAACCTGACAACGGGTAGGGGTCATAATAAAGTCGCAAGCGACGCAATCTACCCTTTGGAGAAGCCAAATAAAAGTCGTGATAGGTAAGTAAAAATTGTTGAAAATCTCGACAATAACTACATTATTTTTATAAGATGGATACTTTGCATAACGCTTGCTGTTACAGAAGGGTTAGGTAAAAAAATTCTGATGTAGGTAAACCTTGAGTTGACTTGACAGCTGGTCAAGTGGGTCAACTCAAGTTTCAAGTTTTTCTGTCAAATTCCCAGTAGCAGCTCGGAGTCCAGATTTGTGCCCGGTTGATGACAATAGGCTCGCCCCTTTTACACGGAACCTAAACATTACAACCTAAACATTCTGGCGAACCCACAGTTCGTCAGAATGTTCGTCAAATGGTGTGTAGTTACGAGCACAGACATATGTATAAACATTAACAAAAGTGCTTAAGCGATTTTTTTCGTGAATGAACGGTTGCAACTTTGAGATAACACCAATGTCACTTCACATTTACGAACCAATACTATACATAGTATTTACGAACCAATTCTATACATAGTATTTACGAACCAATTCTATACATAGTATAAAGTTACAATCATACATTTATGAAAAAATCGCTTCAGAACTTTAGAAGCGTTTAGAAGCTTCTTCGCTTTAGAAGTGTTTATAAACTTTTGCTCGTTAAACAACACACCCTAAACAGGGAAGCACTTCCCACAATTAACTCTCGCGTCACTAAGCAATTACTGCGATTGTCTAACCAACAACTGAGGACAATCACCGCAGCCCTCACAGGTCATGGGTTCTTCATCTACATGTTAGAGGTGTGACTGACAGCCCCGCATACAGAGCTTGCCTGGAAGAGCACGAAACAGCGGCTCATGTGCTTTTGCACTGTACTGAGGTCGACACTTACAGGGCTAAGTACTTCGGAAACAAAAGTACCCTCCGAGAGATCGTCAGCAACATCAGGAGTGTGCTGGCGTTTCTTGAAGAGTTAGGGTGGTTTGAATAATATTAAACATCCCCACCCGTACGCAAAATACGCGCATTGACGTGGAGTTGCGGAAAACAACCCGCTATACCATACCATACCATAAACAATACAAAACGTCTATCATTGTACTGCTTCAGTCCGAACACTAAAAGTGTTCCGAGTCTTCAAAAGAAAGTGCAAGCGCCCTACCATTTGTATTCAATACACACGCCGCTACGTGCCACAAAATTTTAAATTCTCCTCCACCGCAATCACGAACCCTCGACAATTTACCGCGTTCGGGCTATACGATGGATTTAGTCAACTTTTTTCCGAGAAAAAAGCCGCAATTACTAAATAAATTGAGAACGTGGGACATTTATCTAATAAAATCAAGGTAAAACACTTTTTATTTTAATGAAGGAAAAATCGACTGGCAGGATTCGAACCAGCGTCTTCTGGTTCGGTACCCCAGACGGTATGACCGCTAAGCCACCGCGAGTCCTGCTCGCCAACTCGAAATCTTCCATTACATTCTAAATGAATGTGAAAGAGCAGGACTCGGTGGCTTAGCGGTTATAGCGTCTGATGTACCGTAGCAGAAGACGCTGGTTCGAATCCTGCCCGTCAGTCGATCTTAGCATGGAAAAATACAAAAAGATAAAACACTTTTCACTGAATGTTTAAAAAAATCAATTAACATAGAAATACGAGCAACATTCTATTCGTAAACGAAATTGTGATCAAATGTATTTTATTTTTTAGACAGAGCGATTTCCTCTTAATTGTGAAAAAATTATATAAGAAGCTTTTTACGTATTTTAGTTACATTAATATAATTTAGTCAGAAACGAAAAGACGAAAAAAGAAAAAGTTTTTTTTTAAGTTGATCTGTGCAGATTTTACTATAAGATGCTACGCAGATTACGTAATACTTCAACAATAGCTACCTTTGTCCGCCTTACAATTTTCACCCCAAACAGTCGAAGTGCGAAGAAAAAATCAACGCAAAAGTGAATTTCCAACAGTTAGATTAGCATAAAGACGGCGCGAACTGTAATCATTGCCCCGGCGCATCGTGACTGGAATGTGATATGCGAAGACTGTAGGTACACACGGCGACACATAAAGGTAAGTACTTACAGTACAGTACAGCCCTTACATAAAGTAAGAATAATGTCATTAATTGAATTATTGAATACCTCATTATTGTACTCAATTCATAGGTATAACATACATTGTATTGTCTGAAAGGTTGGGTTATGTTAAACATGTACTGCAGTACATTTTGGTCTCATGTAATAAGGTGGCTATTCCCATCACCGGGCGGCACAAATTAAAATTCTGAGCTCCCACTGGGAATTTTACAGAAAAACCCAACAAGGCTAGTCGACCCGGGAATCGAACCCAGGAGTTCGTAGCACGCTACGAACACTAGGATATTGAGGCAGTCAATAAACTATAATATATCGTACTAACATTATAATAGGTAATAACTTTGAGTATAGTAAAATAATTAACACACAAATAATATACAAAATTATTAACTTATATTATATGTTATTTTTAATGAAGGAAAAAAAATTGTAGTTGGCAGAGCGTCTGGTGTACCGAACCAGAAGACGCAGGTTCGAATCCTGCCCGCCAGCCGATTTGTTCCTTCATTAAAAATAACTTGTAATCTTAAGCATGGAAAATGCTTAAAAAAATACAAAAAGATAGTTATATTATATGCTTAATCAACTGCTTGCTTGACATCCGTAGGTTACAAAACTTACAAACTTACAACAGGGACCCAGTAGAATACCAAATCTATATACCAACACAATAGCAACGCTTTTTGTACAACTATCAAGCTCAACGTGTTGTCAATTGTACACTGTCTGACAAAGATGTTAAAGTAAAGGCCGACATTTTCTTTTGTAATTTATTTGATCATTTCTTTTGTGACCTATGGTAATAATTATATAATCCTCGGCTTTAAGTATTTTGTAATCTTCATTTCGATTTTGAAAAATAAGTATAATCGTTTGAAAATTAAAAGCTTAAGGGTCTCCACAAGCGAGAGAATTGCGACAATATTACCGTCGTGCCACGTACAGTTCTCGCCAAACTTATTGTCCGGGTTGAAGTTGGCACGAGCTAACTTTAACCAGCCCGTAAAAATCGGAGAAAGAAAAATATTGGCTATAAATGATATGAAGTGACAGCCTACGACTTGAGCTTTCAGTTTTTATTTATTACAATCCTATACTTTTGTTTCTCCGATTTTTACGGCCAGGTTAAAGTTAGGTCGTGCCAACTTCAACCCGGACAATAAGATTGGCGTGAACTGTATTTCTTTAAACTCTATTAGAACGTCTACACACGACGATTATATCGCCGCAATTCTCTCGCTCGTGGACATGGCCGGTAGAAACAAACTGGAGGACGTAGTTTCGAATCTAATAAACTGCCCCTTGAAGTGCTTGAGGTCCTGGTTTCGATTTCCAGGTCGAGCAAAGTGTTTGGGTTTTTCTATGAATTTCTCAGTAGCATCTCGGTTAATGGCTATAGAAATTATACGGGACCAAAGAGACCGAAATATACCGTGGGTGTGCATATAAACAGGTCTGCTTAACCCGTCAAAGAATACACACGTGATAATATGTACCTATGTCTGTAGTTAATAAAGGTTTACAAAAAGATGGTGAACATGGTCGGTTGCGATTTAAAATTTTACTATTTTCTTTTATTTTACGACAATCTTAAAAGTTTGTTTAGACAGAATGAATTTCTTACGACTCGTACTCTTAGAAAATGGTTAAATTTTTATAGCTATATTTGCATAGCTTGACAAGTTAGGTTATAAAAAGTTTATTTTAACCCGATGTGCGCAGTGGTGAGGAGGTAACTATCTTTTAAATAAAGCCCGACTTGTATTATTAGAAGAAGAGAAGCTTTCTTATATATTTGATTTTCTATTTATTCCATATACCTAGTCCCAAAGTAAGCATCTCGTAAGTACAGTCAACAAAAGAGATAACTATACAGGCAATCTGTACTTCGGCTAAGATATATATCAAATTTTTATTTTAATCTACCAAAGAGTTAGGTATGTAGGTAATTAACAACCTGTGTTTTGACATATTTTGCGCAATTAAATACATTTATTACACAATCTTTGTCAAAACCCAGATGCAATTATCTGCCTGTAGACTTATCTTTTGTGTTGACTGTACATAGTTACATATCTACTTTTTTTTCAAATAGAGACTTATACAGACAAACAAAAGCACTTGCGTTCATCAAATTAATATTTGTTTCTTGTAATCGAACCAAGACCACGTGTTCAGCAGTTCGGTGCAAGATCACAGACGTCATGAAAATCAAAATAGTTTTGAAACCATAGACATACATTCATGAAATGGCGAGTCTAGGTGTACGGTTTCAAATTAAGCTGAAGCTACACAAGGAGAGTTTCTCGCATGCGAGCGACAGTTTTTTTGCTATGCCTAGTGTAAATAAACGGTGCGACTTTCGCCTCTCGAAAGCGAGTACAGTTCGCGCCAAACTTATTGTCCGGGTTGAAGTTGGCACGAGCTAACTTTAACCTGGCTGTAAAAATCGGAGAAAGAAAAATATTAGATTGTAATAATTAAAAACGAAAGCTTAAGTCGTAGGCTGTCCTTTCAAATCATTCTAATTCTATATTTTTCGTTCTCCAATTTTTACGGCTGGGTTAAAGTTAGCTCGTGCCAACTTCAACCCGGACAATAAGTTTGGCGAGAACTGTACACAAGGAGAGTTTTTTTGCTATGCCTAGTGTAAATAAACGGTGCGACTTTCGAAAGCGAGTATACCCCATAAACTCTCGTCGGTGACCGCGTATGTAAACATATCGTGTGAATTTCGCCGTTTGATTTTCGTAAACGCAGTTATCAGATTGATACGCTAAGTAGAATAAATATCCACAATAAATTCTACAATTACTAATACGCTAAGATAAAAAACGTCAATTTACAGTTACGAAGTATTAACTAAGTATAGTTATTTATATTGTTTACACTTCAACTCTCTTGTTCTTGAAATAAAATCCAATATTTTTCCGGATTAAAGTCAGCTCGTGCCAACTTCAACCCGGACAATAAGTTTGGCGAGAACTGTATAAGAAATAAGTATAACTACAAATCGACTACGACCTTCTTTTTAACTAACTAAGGATACTCGCTGCTAACTAAACAAAATTACGTAAAACGTTTTATGTATACCTAATTGAGTTCCGGGCATCAAGTACATTTCGTCTGAAACAAATAATATTAACGGTGAATATAATGGTAAAGTAAGTAAAGGAATTTCCCATAAATCCCATAACATTCCATTGAATCTTTACAAATTAAACTGTCGCACCTATGACACGTCGCATTTGTAACACTATTATTACACTCGATGCTGCTTGCTTTTATAAACAAATTAACATAAAAATTAACATAATCAGGGTTTAGAATTATCGATTTAAGACGTGTTTTTTTTAAAACCTTGAATTTCCTTGGATAATTCCTGGGTCGAGAAGTGTTGTTGGGTTTTTCTGTAAAATTCCCAGTAGCAGCTCAAGAGTTTGGTTTTGCGGTGCTTGGCAATAGGCACGCCCCTTACAACTTGGGACCAAAATATACTAGCGAACTATGGGTGTAAATTAGTACACCTCTACCTAACCCTACGGGGCATACAGGCGTCATGGTACTTTTAAGAAAAAAAGAGTACAGTACAAAAACCAAGTTTACCAAATATTAATGTTGAAGGTAAGAAGTATTTACTATCCCTCCACGTTTAAAAATAAAATTGTGAGTAAAAAAAATACTATTCATACTTTTT
The DNA here is from genome assembly GCA_946251955.1 of Acronicta psi. Lineage (NCBI taxonomy): Eukaryota > Metazoa > Arthropoda > Insecta > Lepidoptera > Noctuidae > Acronicta > Acronicta psi. Next base: position 12,149,581 of record OX276475.1, on the reverse strand, counting down.
TTAACGAATACAGGCTGAATTATGATGATGAGACTTATCTCTAAAAGTAATAAAACCTCATTAATGCCACAAAATAGTAAGTATATCAAACAAAATAATTGGAAAACCAACTCTAAACGAAACATTAGGCAATTTCGATCGGTACAACGTTAAATGCACCATAATTCACTTGAATTGAAAAGCATAGATCCACGCAATTAGTGTTCGAGGGGTTGCCTAAGCCCTAATAAATATCTTCTAATTGGATGTGTCGTGAAGTAAGCCGCGCAATCCTGGTGACGTGTTCTGACATACGGACTGACAGGAGTGACAGGTATTATCGTCTCGCATTACAGGTGAAGATGTGCGGTATATACGTCATAATCATTGTGAATGTTAGATGAATTGGTAGCGATAAAATAAAACAAAATTTTAGCAATTCTATCGCGATCTAGAGTTATTGTAGAATATTTTATTAATTCCTACAATTTAATAACACCAATAAACAATTCTCAAATTGATAATAATTTGAGAGATTGGATTCTCAAATCAACAGACAGAGCGGCTTGGAAGGAGGGAAGGGAGGCCTTTGCCCAGCAGTGGGACAAGTGGGCTAGTAAAAAAAAAACAATACTTTTTACGGAGTTTATCGCGATATATTGGTACAAATATGTTGAAATTAAAATTACTTTGTAATGGATTTCATCACGGTATATTATGTACGTCAGAATTCAATAGTTTGGATGGCATACTTTGTTTGTTTCTTTTGTCATTCAGTATGTGAACTAGAGAGATAAATCAGTTTACTTAATTTACGTTTATTAGTTTAGTAGATTTCACCAAATTACCTAGTTACAATAAAAAAAGTACACAATAGTACCTTTAAGCATAAAACCTTTTTATTCTGCAAAAATGATTCGACCCATCAATTTTTTTTACTCATAATACCAAATCTACTCTTCCCTTATCATTTGTTATACAATAGTTTTATAGAAACTCTGTCATAGATATTAGGGTGTATGTACCCCTAAAAAGGTTGACCAATCCTTTGTGATAGAATTCCAATATCGGATGAATGTATAGAATTCAGTTCTATAGGGGATGGCCTATTCATGTTCCGTATTGCGGCTACGGTCGGCAGAGAAATACTGTGCACATAAAATTAAAAAGATTTATTTTATTACCGGCATAGTTTGATTTAAGAGTCCAAAATGTAGGAACTTATGAAATATTCTGATACTAGACATTACATAGAATTAAAACTACATTTTACGGATTGTATCGCGTTTTAATAATAATGATGATGATAATAATGTGAAGGAAGATTTCGACTGGCGAGCAGGGCGAGCGGTGGCTTAGTGGTCAGAGCGTCTGGTGTACCGAACCAGAAGGCGCAGGCTCGAATCCTGCCCGCCCACCGATTTTTCCTTCATTAAAAATAACTAGTTTTAAATGAATTAATTAAAATTAGGTACTTGATATCGATTATAGCTCGATTAAGATTTATTGTAAGTAAATACTAGTGGAAACCAGTGCAGATCTGAAAGTATAAATAATTATTTTAATGAATGAATATTTTTATTGTTACACACAACACTACGTCTCAAATTCTATGTTTGAATAAATTGTCAGAAAGATATTCACGATTCATAGCGAAGATTTTTTATGTTGACGGTACTTATAGTGAAAGAATCTGACCCATGGCATTGTGAAGCCCTCCAAAGGATGATTATTAATTTGTCCACCATAATAGCATTACAAGTTATTAATTGGTATTGTGCTTTTTGCCTTCCACCAAAATATTATTGATAGGAATTTTCTAAAAGCTCTTATTGCGAATTTCTTTCTTTTGTGTAAAATGTTAGTTCTAAGTTCTAACCTTGTAGTTTATATTATATTCAAATATCCCTCTCACTAACACCGCTATACCAATATTATACTAACTGCAGTCTATACTTGAAACAATAATGACATATTAAGAAAGTGACTAAATATAAAAAAAAATAGGTGCGCTTCAAAATGGGTGCGCTTAGAAGAATACCACAAAATTAAAATGGCTTGGTACATTATATATTTCATTTATGTGCACACTTAAAAAAACAAAAAAATCATAATATACTAACTGCAGTGTATACTTGAAACAATAATGACATAATATGAAAGTGACTTTAAATTAAAAAAAAATTTGGTCCGCTTCAAAATAGGTGCGCTTCAAAATGGGTGCGCTTCGAGGAATACCCCAGAATTAAAATGGCTTGGTACATTATTAATTTTAATGTACACACTGAACAAAACGACAAGTCTTTAGGTAATGATTAGGACAACGGTATTGATTATTTCTTTTTGTAAACCTTACATCTTCATTCGACACGGAAATCAAGTATTTTTTGTGTGTTGCATACAATATCTACGGTTCATGCAAAAGCAGCAATTATTTATAGGTTAACATAATTTTCAAAGTATTCATCCTTCAATCTTATGTCGTTTTAACATAATATTTTAATCAAACCCCTGAAACACCAAAGAGATAAAGCCATAGACTCTTCACCCTTTTCAATAGATACAAGCTTATCGCCATCTTGACTTAACGATACAAACGAGCGTAACATCAAAATGTCCGCCCTAATCAAGTTTAAAGCAGTTCCAACCAGTTAATACTAGTCCGTACACCCTATCTATTATGTTCTGCCTACCCTTCAAAAATCCTTGGTAACGGGCGCTTAAAATTTCCAAAGGTGTATTGATTTCTTCAACCCTCTGATGATACGTGAGGGTTGAGAGTAAGGGTGGGCTGTCGATAGTCAATATGCTATTGGTTTTGGGACGAATATCTGTACCGATTAATCTTACACATACATAGAGAAAAATATTGCTGATAAACAATATTCCTTCTGTAAAGTCTATGGGGGAAGCCTATGATAGGCTGATAAAATAATACCTAATAATTTATTTGCAACCCTATAGACAAGATTTTCATTTTTTAATCATATTTAATAACCTATCAAGGGTGACCGAACCTCATTTACTAGATTGTTATCTATTAATAATAATTGTATTAGCTACTATGTTAAAAAAACTGTAGGTAATCTTTCTTGTATCAAATAAATCATTATTATTATTATTTACAGAATAATGTGAATTGAAAGTGGAAGGGCAGGGAAACGTACGCTGTTGTTATTACTTAATACGCCGGCGCTGATACCTTAACTAGTTCGTAACCTGTTCTATAGGCATTTTAGATATTCACCCCCTTTAGAAATAGAAACAGAAATACATTTTTATTTGTCACACAAAGCACATTTACAAGAACAAGAAAAATAAGGATATCACAAAAGAAAACTAAACTATTGTGCCTCATGGCTGTGGCAATTAGGCCCAGTTCAATAATATGCCAAACAGTTAGTGCTGGGCGCTGATTTTACTGAACCTCAATTTTCAGAGGCGTACCGGATGCAAACAATGAGACACAAACAAACAAACTTTACAATGAGGAGTTTAAGGATAATAATTATGATTATGATGAAGCAATATTGTGCTTACTTCATTATTTTCACAACTGAAGATGAACATAAATAAAAACTGCATACCAACAATGATTAGGTAAACAGGTACCCAAATCAAGAACATCAATATTCTAGCTTTCACCGCAAGATTCGCACTCGATTACACTAGTCCCAAAAAATTCGGGGCTGATACCCTTAACCTTCATATAAAAAAAACTATACGCACGAACAAGTTACTCTATGAACCAAACATGACAACTCAAGCGGCAAATTGATTCAAAAATATACCGTCAAATTGAATGTGTGTAAGTGAGTTACGTCCCAAAACGCTTCAAGCGTGACCCCACACTACATTGTTTTATATCGCGCTTTCTCGCTTTGGGGTGGGGAGAGAAGTGTAATTTGAATGCCAATCAAATTACATAGGGATAACATACTGATTTCTGACAAGCGAATACTAGACATTAAAATAAAACTACTTTTTACGGATTTTATCGCGTTATATTGATATTATATATTATTTTAATCCCGACGTTTCGGACCCTTTACAGCGCCCATTGTCAGTGGTCACAGTCAATATCAATATAACGCAATAAAATCCGTAAAAAGTAGTTTTATTTCAACTACATAGGGATAAATAATGTGAGAATGTTTTGTTAGCACTCAATATGTAAAGAGTTGAGTGTCGCATAAATATATAAATATCCTGGGACGAATTATATATATATATAAATATATTGGGCGAAGTATGGACTTGGGAATCGAAACTAGGACTTTGAAATTTAGCAGTCGCGCTTATGACAACAACCTTTTTATAAAAAAATATTTTCTTCTGTAGTAGTAAAAAAATTACGTCGCAAAAAACGAATCAAGACAAATAAGCTTAGACATTTTTATTTACACTTTTAATTAGTGTTTATTTATCAGACTAATTAGCGATCTCTTAGCCGAGGGTCCATTTTATTTCAGAAATAAATAAGTTTTATTTGTTTAACTTTGCCGTCGAGTAGAATTTGAAATAGATTTGCTTTTAAGTTAAATGCTGGCAGCGGAGAGCCCGTGGGTTTGGATTTTCTTACAAAATTATAATTATAAAATGTAAGTATTCAACTAAAGTTATTATCTGAATGGGATTTTGATGAAGACTGCTACTTATAGGATACCTATTGATCTTTGGAAAAACTGATTGTGGTTGGGAACACCGAGGGCAAAAAATCGCGCGGTCGTTCACCAACAAGTTGGACCGATCAAGTAAAAGACTCGTTGGCCTCCAAATTCTACACGGTTATGCGAAACGCGCTGGACAGAAACCGGTGGAGACAGAACATCCGCTCTAGATGCAACCCTGATGCTGAACACGATCCTCAGACACGAGGGACCGACCCCAGAGAGAGAGAGAGAGAGAGAGAGAGAGAGAGAGAGAGAGAGAGAGAGAGAGATTGATCTTATAATAATAGTCATAAATTGACATCTTCTCATTGACCATTAACACCCTTTAAATGACCATTAACGGCATTTATGAAGGTATACTAATTTACCTACACGTATTTTTAGGTTTTTAAAAATAGGGGTGAGCCTATTGCCATCGCACCGGGCGATAACTAGCTGCTACTGAGCTGGAAATTGAAATCAGGGTCTCCAGCGTAGTAGTCGCGTTTAGGGCCACTGGGTTAATAAGGCAGTCATTAGGAAGACCATAACTCAAATTCGTAATCATACATTGACGCCCTACTTACAAATGACGGTCAAACTTATCCTAAAATCTCTAAGTCCTGTAATTGGCTCTAATGACAATAAAAACGACAAAAAAATATCATTAATAACACTCAAAATGGGAACGATTACTGAACGAATGTCTATAGTCCGTTCTTCGTGAACAAGCCATCAATTTCAATAAACCGCTGTTGGAGTGAGACAAAAAATGACGCCATCAATCATACGACCCGTCACTCTGACGTCACGGTTTGGGGTGGCCAACATTTCAAAAGTTTTCCCATATTTTTTTTGGGGTGCACTGTTTGTTTATACAGAAATATCGCTTATAATTTTATCGATGGGTGCAATAACCCTTAAGGCATTATTTGATCGACAAATGAATTTTCTACAAATAACGGCAGTGAATATCGATCATAAATGTGCCTTTACTAAGTTATTTACTAGATCTACAACAACATTCTGCTTTTTTCATTTACGAAAAGTATCCTTTTGAATTTTCCGAATGCCTTGAAGGCAAAATCTTGATTAAATTACTATTCCAATCAAGTTTTTCATGGAATTTGTCATTTAAAGCAAGATTTATTTTGAATCCATCTAGGATCAATCCTTCAATTTACTTAACTAGCTTATTCCCGCCGCTTCGCTCACATCTATTTTGCACCCTGTTACATCTCTAGGTTTTTTTTTACGAAATCTGATTTCTTTAAAGTTTTTCTGTTATTCGGGGTGGAGACAAATCAATGATCATGAAAATCGATCCAGCAGTTTTCGAGTTATAAGTGTTATAACAAACCCGACTTTGTTTTATATTTAGAAGATTAAAGTAACAGCTGCCTCGAATGCCATCAAATGGACTGGGCTAATAATTTACTGTTTCCAATAAGCACAGACGTTTATATACATATAAACAGATAGGTAAGATTATTGCCGATATACCTTAGCAACATAAATATTAGGCTAGGAACACACCAGCTGTTCCGTGCTTCGGAATGAATATTATACTAGCAAAATGAATTTTAATTCAATGTAAATTCTACTACTTACATTAATTAGTTACTTAACGTAATTATTGCTGTATTTCTGTTCATATTTTTATTAATTCTGGGATATTATGAAATAACACATACCATCACACTTGTATTTCCTGAAAGTTTAGGCAGAGGTGTACTACACATGTACAGTACAAATACAAATACAAGTACAAATGTATACCATTATCTGGGCACAAATCAGAATTTCAAGCTGCTACCATCGCGCAGTTGCGATTACGATCACTAGATCAATGGCGGATCAAATTACTATTTATTTTAATGTATTTGCATGTAAAATTTTGCATTTGTAAAAGCAGTGATAGCCTAGAGGTATGACCACTGGATTGCCAAGTCAAAGGTCTCGAGTTTGAATCCAATGCATGCAACTCTGACTTTTCAAAATCATGTGCGTAATTATCACTCGCTTTAGCGGTGAAGGAAAATATCGTGAGGAAACCTGCATGCTTGAGAGATTTTCTTGGTGGCATGTTAAGTCTGCCAACCCGCATTAGGCTAGCGTGGTGGACTATAGCCTAATCCCTCTCACTGAGAGGAGACCCGTGCCCAGCAGTGGGACAGTATACGGGTTAATTATTATTATAATATTTGAATTTGTTTTTTTTTTCAATACCAAGAGGATTTTTCTAAAGCCTTTTTTATTTAGCTCTAATATTGCCTCGGCATGTATCTGTCTTAAATAAAAAATTGTCTTGCTGTCAAAGTACGGTCGCGGTCATAAGTTCATTACTATTTTTACAAATCTAACGCATGAAACAAGTTACCACCTTTTTCTATAACAAACATTTTGCATACATAGACGATCTCGTATTTCGTATTCTTTCATAATTATCTAGTCGGGAAGAGAGCGATATAATGATCATTCAGTGCTGTGATGTCGCAACGGCGTAATAAGACAGTGATATTAAATTTCAAATCACTAAGTATATGTTTATGTATACGCGCAGTAAAGTGCGGGCAAATACGATCCTTGACATGATAATGGACTTATGACTTCTTACTGTACATTAACATAACGCGTAGTTACTTTACGCTTGCTAAACGGCTGGAGTCTAAGGCTGAGATTCAGAGAAGAGACTCAGCATGAACTTACGCTTCCGTATGTCAAATTGTAATACAAATTTGACATACGGAAGCCTTACTTTACGCTGAGCATCGTCTCTGAATGTTAGCCTGAAATAGTTTGTGGCTGTTGTGTCCTAGCCTTTATATAACTGTATTATAGTAACGGAATGTCCAGTTGCATTGGAATGACGGCCTAGCAATAGGCCTCTGCTATTATCGTATAAACTGAAGGTCTATTAATACCCTAAGTGAACCTTTACATTTAGCCAAGTAACTGTCCAATATCGCAGTAAATTGATGGAGATTGGAACTAAGAGAGTAGAGTAAGTGAAGAAATATGTTCTAATACACATTTATTTACCCGGGATGCACATAACAGAGGCAATCAACAATTATGTTATTGTGTAAGTATAGTAGGTATTTTGGTACGTCTTAAAATCTATTTCCTTTTAAACAGCAGTAATGTTAACAAGCCTATTTAAAATGTAATATAGGTAGATAATTTGTAATCCATAAGATATCCTTCTAATCCTATCCTTTCTAGTAATATTCTACTAACATTCTAACTGAAGTTTGTGAGGATAGATTTGTATATCGATGTTTGTTACTCTTTTACGCAAAAACTGCTACACGGGCTTTGACGAAACTTAACAATATTATAGCTTATACATCAAAATGTCACATAAGACAAAAGTCTAAGTATGCGAGTGAAGACGCGAGAAACAGCTCGTACTATTATAAATGTGAATGCAACTGTTTATCGGTCCATTTGTTAACTTTTCACACCTAAACGGTTTAACAGATTTCTATAAAATTTTGCAAGAGGGCACAACCTGAAAAATGTATTGCAGGCGGGACAAGCAAAGAAACAATTTTATTTATGAACTTTTAGCTTGTCCCGCCTGCAATACATTTTACAACATCTCAGAGCTTGTTTTTAGATTTTTAGTTAGTAGTTTTTACGCAGTCGGGTTTTTTGTTTATTTTAATAATTGATTTTATTTCCTTCTTTTTAGTTTATAAATCATCATAGAACCGCAAGATAGATCCTAAATGATGATTTAAAATATAAATTGATACAACTCAAGATCATTTTCAAAATCAGTTCGCACATTAAAGCGTATAAAATCCGCCATATTGATTTTTTAAAAATTTCATGTACCCAGTGACAGTCGTGCCATCAAGACGAATCTAATGAGGTGTCATTTATCTAAATCGGTTGAGCCGTTGAGTAGTTACGACCGGACATAGGAACGGACATACATACATACATACATACATACATACATACATACATACATACATACATACATACGCGTCAAACACATAACCCTCCTCCTTCGGCAGTCGGGTAAAAAGGACGATATGTAGGTTAACTTTTGTCTTAAATATTTTAAACATGCTGGTGAAATGGCGGGAAACAGATTGTAACGTAATAATAATTAAAAACAAACTTATGATATCTTCTCTAAACAGCTTTTCTTACACTTTTTTCAACTGAAAAGCTTACAATCACCACCTTCACAAGAAACGGAGGCGAAAACTCACAACCGCAACTTCTAACAAATAAAAACAATTTTGCAAAAACATTGACCGTTCCGCAACGGCTATTAGCCATTACCGCGTTCTAGCCAGTATGGCTTCACCCCGTTGCGCCCGACTGTACTTCCTAAGGCTTCGAGGTAAGTAATGAAGCGGCCCCTTGTTTATGGTACAGTCGAGAACTGCAGCCGGGTTAATTTATTTTTGCTATTAAAAATAAATACGATGAGTTTTGCTGCGGTGACTCGGTAAGAAAACTGTTGGTTCACAAGTTGAGAAGAAAAAATAATAACTGAGTTTTTTGAGATCAAAGATAGATTAAACATAGTGTCCTGTTTTCCAATGAAATTGATGTAGTAAGAGAGAGGAAAATTATTTAGGATAATGATATTTATAGTCGACTACGCTAGTGGTCTTGGGTTTGGTATCCAAGTCGATTGTTATTGGGCATTTCTATAAAATTCTCAGTAGCAGCTCGAAGTTTAGAATTCTGCCCGGTAAATTACAAACACTCTCCTCCTATAACATGGGTCTTTAACTTACCGGCGAACTATGGGTTACATTATACTCTGCGCGGAACTAGTTGGCCGCGTTCTAGGTATGTGAGCGGCGCGACGGAGGGGCGGGGGCGATTGTTTTCGTTCACATTAACCCGCCGCCTCATCCCGTCCCTACCTAAGGCGCGGCCAACTAGTTCCGCGCGGTCTATAGTTGGCCGCGCCTTAGGCATGTGAGCGGCGTGACGGAGGGGCAGGATCCTCTGCGTGCGGTGGGACGGAGGGGCAGGGGCGCTTGCTTTTGTTCACAGTAACTCGCCGCCTCATCCCGTCCCTACCTAAGGCGCGGCCAACTAGTTCCACGTGGACTACAGTACACCTCTGCGTAAAGCAAACGTGATGACGAAACTCACGTTTTTTTATTGTTTACAAAAAAGTACGGTTATAAGAATAAAAAGTTTGTTAACTCGTTTTCCGGAAGGTGGGGTGGAGATTGAAACCACAAAAGATACTTTAGATTATAATTATAAACGGTGGCCTCCACTCCAATGAGATATTTGTCGTTGGCTACAGGATGGCAATCGGCTTATAATAAACATTATTTCTGCACGAATCTTTTTAGTGGGACGAATGGCACTAATCGAAGAACATATTCCCATTCGTCCCCTCTTGAATTAGGATTGGGACAATCGGGAACAAATTAAATATTATTTTTGTAAATTCCCGTTCGTCCCCCTCGGGGGACGAAGTCGAGGGGACGAACGGGAATACACCTTAAAAACAACTAGCTTTCCACCAGCAGCTTCGCCCGCGTGGTCATGTATTATACATATAAACCTTCCTCTTGAATCACTCTATCTATTAAAAAAACCGCATCAAAATCCGTTGCGTTGTTTTAAAGATTTAAGCATACATAGGGATATAGGGACAGAGAAATACTATGTAGTGATAGTGATACTTATGGAAGTATAGGGCAGGCCTTTGTTCAGCAGAGAGCATCATTTTAAGTCTCAAATTATCAGTTAAACACCTAAACAAATACTGATATTGAAAATAGTGTCGTTTACAATTATCATAAAAGCAAAACATTCTCATTTTTTACTTCATTGTGGATTCAAAGTATTTTTTTTTTAGTTTTGTTCATTTCGCTCGCGCCCCGAGGCACAAAGCTCAAACGTGTCTATGTTTGATTCTTATTTACAAGGCGGCAAAAGTAAATTACGTTCCAGCTTGGGATTGATTGTTCTCGGCAATCCCTCGAGATTGCGATTGCAAGTTGCAATTTTATTGCAACCCCTGGCGGCCTTACTAAGAGAGTACGAATCGAGTTGGCTTCTTGCTAGCTTGGTGTATGATCTTGATGTTTGTCGGGCTTGATATAAAAATGGATAAACGGTGACTAATAAAATCGTCAGAAACACCCTAGAAGACATACACCGACCTTATAAGTGCGGTCGTTAAAAAAACATAGATTAAATGTACTACAAATATATCTTATAAAAAAAGAACTTCTTTGTGGCCGGGCGGTACCGTATAAGTTGCAGCCCGGCCACGTGTATATTTTCTGGTAGGATGCCCAGAATGTTCTTAAATATAAGCCAAATAAATGTTCCTTTTGTGTTCTTTATTTTTTTCAGTGAAATTTACCAAGAGAAACGCTTATATTAACAAAAAAATATTTGTTCTCTAGGAAAAAGAGAATTACTCCTAAAGATATGCGTCAGCAAATTTGTACAAATAAGCAGACGTGCTATTTTAGTTCTACAGGCGCTTAGTGAAATTTTTATTTAAATTATATTTTTTTGTTAATATAAGCGTTTCTCTTGGTAAATTTCACTGAAAAAATAAAGAACACAAAAGGAACATTTATTTGGCTTATATTTAAGAACATTCTGGGCATCCTACCAGAAAATATACACGTGGCTGGGCTGCAACTTATACGGTACCGCCCGGCCACAAAGAAGTGCTTTTTTTACAAGATATATTTGTGGTAGATTTAATCTATTCATTGGTACAGCAAGAACAATTTAGGAACATTTAATTGATGCGTCTTTATATTACGAAATCGACTGTGGCCGGGCTGCACCGCGACACGTATTATATTCTACTTTCATACTTCTTTAGATAGACCCAACATTCAATACCACACAAAACTGTAAGCTCTCTAACACACTAACATGAATAACCAACCGTGCTTTTTAGACACGGACTGTTAGCCACAATGGCTCATTATTTAATAACACGGTATCAAAATTATCGCGACTAATAATTTCATAACCCTCTTATCTTAATCGCAATAAAATAAAACCTTAAAGTACTAAGCTTAATACGATTTTAAGGATAATACTCGGGCACTCGTAGTAACCCTGCAAAGTCGGGCAAATGTTTCCCGCAAATAAATAAAGGTGCAGAATTTCATCTGGCATTTATAGACGTGGCTGTACTTTACGACTTTTTTTGTTGACTGTACGCGTAAATTGTCCAGTGTGAATTTCCTTGGAAAAATAAGATCAATATAAAAATTTGTGTTACTTCTTTAAAAAGAAAAAACTTTGTAACTAACCAAAGCGCATAATATGTCACCAGGGTAATAAGGTTTGGGTATTAGAAAGGATTGACAAAACAAGTATACATGGAGAGTACGAATGGAAGAGTTGGAAGGGATCGACCTCAACGAGCGTACAGGCAAGGCAAGAGCACCCTGAAGCGACGAGCATAGATGGGGAGGTTGATGATCTCGAGTATAGATGAAGCGAAAGTGGTGTGTCAGGATTGTAGCAAGTGTGAATCTGTAGTCTTTACCTACCCCCCTCGGAAACAGACGTGAAGCTATTTATGCAGGGTAATAAAATTGTACTGTGTGAAAGGATAAGTAGGAAGGGAAGGGTAATATAAGCTTTTGCTCGCGATTTCATCCACATAACATATTTACTTTTTGATAAAACGTTTCATTCCCTATTTGTCCCCGTGTAAGTCAACATTTCAAAAACGCTTCCACAAATGTTTATTAATTTCTTATCTAATGCCTTACAATCTTAAATAATGACGGACCGCATAACTTTAATGCCCTATTTAAACCCTTTCAGGCCCACTTTTGCAACAATAGCCTTCTTCAAAATCTAATCTATCTCTGTACAAAAATTTGTCAGAATAGGTTTAGCAGTTTAGGCGTGAAAGCGTGAGAAACACACCGATAGACAGATAGACTGTGTTACTTTCGCATTTATAATATTAGCATGGATATTGGAGCTACGCGCTTCAAGCACACTATTCCAAAACATCAAATCAGACGAAAACCGACTAATTAATTCATCGTCTCTATAATGAAATCACAAAATTCTCACTTGGTTCTGGAATTTAATTATGAATTCCTTAAAACCAGCGCCTGCAACGTTCACCCGAGTTCCTTGGGAATCGTTTAATAGTTTCTTTTTAACCGTTTCAAGCGCTCCAGTAATTATTTGAACCGAGACGGAGCGTGTATACTAATTTTTAATTAACTTAATCGATTGTAGATCTTTTTATTTCTTGAAGAACTTTGGGCTGAGCTTTCGAATATGCCTAAAGAGGTTGTTGTAAAAGGTTAAGCTACACTTGTTAAAATGATTATATTGATTGGTAATAGTTTTAAAGTTACTAACACAGATATTTATATACTGATTTCTGACACTTACGCGAATACTAGACATTGAAATAAAACTACTTTTTTACGGATTTTAACGCGTTATATTGTGAATCGGATTGCCAATAATTAACAGAAATGTAGGGTAGCTGTTAGTACATCAAGACGCCTACCACCTTAGTCAACCGTGACCATGGACGCTGTAAAGGGTCAGATAATTATAATTAAAATTAGGTACTGAAAGATGACAAGATTTGGAAAAGTTCACAATGAAGAAAGAATGTAGAAAGAAAAATATTGTAAACAAGTGGAACAGTTTTTTTTTCTTACAAAGATAGGTATGTCGAATTTCTAGTACAAAAAATAAAACCGGCAGAATACGAACATAGCTTAAAAAAAGGAAGCCAATATTTAAAAACGGAACCTTATTAAAACGAATAAACAACCGTAGAGGTTTTATTAAAAAAATATTAACATTTAAAAGCAATATGAAATCGCCCGCTGTCAACTAAAAAACAGGTGAGGTTGTAAGCAATTTTTTTTAAATATCATCTGAAACGGTAGGTGGAGCCACTAGCTGGGCGATACACCCAGGTTTATTTGGATGTATTCCAAAAAAGTTTTCAAAATAAGCGAACTTACATTCCCATCTGCGAAGTTCGCCACCTAAGTGAAAAGTTAGAAGCGAAATTACATTTCGTCGCGGCAGTAAAAAAGGTGAATTTCGGTATTTCCACAGCACGTTCGCGTTAAGAATATAAGAGGCTTAGAATAACGCGATCTGCGCGTTTTTTTTTCAGAGTGTCGCGTGAATTTCTTAGCGTGGGGTGCGTTGCGAACTTTTTTCATTCGCGGCAGGATCGCCTCTGTCTGTGATATTCAACCTCGGACTTCGATTAAATTGTATTACTGACTTGTAAAAAAATATAACACAATGTCTCAGGTATTATAATTTAAGTATTACCAAAATTTTTTTTTGGTTATCAGACTTGAATTAATCAACAACAAATTATTTTAGCTCGAGTTTTCAGAAAATCTATTGTTTTTTGGGGTTTTTGAAGATCATTATCATTAAAAAAATCTGGACCAACAAAAATTATGCTTTAGTGTTTTGGTGTCGGTTCATCATCATCATGTCAGTCAAAAGAGGTACACTGCTGAACAAAGGCCTCCCCCATTGACTTCCACAGGGACCGGACGCATGCTACCTGCATCTAGCGACTTTCAGCGACCTGGTGTCGGTTAAAGTAACCAATTTTCTGTAAGGGGTGCGAAATGCTTATCTATACTCTATACTAATATTATAAAGAGGAAAGATTTGTTTGTTTGTTTGTTTGTTTGTTTGTTTGTTTGTTTGTTTGTTTGTTTGTTTGTTTGTAATGAATAGGCTCCGAAACTACTGGACCGATTTCAAAGATTCTTTCACCTTTGGAAAGCTACATTATCCCCGAGTAACATAGGTTATATATCATCACGCTACGACTAATAGGAGCGGAGTAGTAATGAAAAATGTAGCAAAAACGGGGAAAAAATTATAAGCCCACGCGGGCGAATTTTAAATAAATTAACAGATACTATAGGTATTTTTACAGCTTCTCAGAACAGTTGAGCATCGCTGACCTAAACTTAAAAACCCCAGTTTGATTTTGTTCGACTATAACAGCTACTTATGCACAAGTGGTTCCCCTTTTTCACAACTTTATGTAAAATAATATTCGTTTTTTATAATAATATCGTCTGTAGGTATCTTTTATAAACTGTACCTTGTATAAATTACTTTGCTACGTTGTCCCGAAACTAAATTTTGGGTTTGATTTAGAATTTTTATTTAAATTGATCAAATCTTTTCCGGTAGGCATACGATCGATTTTAATTAGTAAATAATAATGGTTTACCTTTTTCTAATGGGGCTTAATATTGGTATTTTATATGAAACGATTTCCATCGAAAACGACCTCCATACCCCAATATCTCGGCAATACCGATGTAACCTGGTTGTAAAGAGTTTTAGGTTTCTGACTACACTCGTGATATTTTGTCATTCGTATGACAGGACCGTCGGATATATGTAGTTTTTAACCCCCGACGCAAAAACGACGGGGTGTTATAAGTTTAACGTGTCTGTGTGTGTGTGTGTGTGTGTGTGTGTGTGTGTGTCTGTCTGTGGCATCGTAGCTCCCCAACGGATGGACCGATTTTGATTTTGTTTTTTTTATTTGAAAGGTGAATTAGTCGGGAGTGTTCTTAGCTATGTTTGATGAAAATCGGTCCAAGATGGCCGCCGCTACAAGACTGTGGATTACATATTTTTTCAAAACTCCGTCAATATAGGTATCAAATGAAAGGGCTTAACTAGTAGAATACACTATGATGCCACCACAAAATGGCAAATTACATTTCGTGTCGGGGGTTTTCTAAATTTTTAATGTTAAGAATGGTTTGAAAGTTTAGATAATTTTCATAAACATGTTTTTTGTTCAAGTTTCCTGTGTAGTATTTTTGTAAGGCATGTCATGGAAGACTAGGAGAGGTGCTACGATACCCGAGCGACACCGCCATCTAGTGATTTTTTGTAGAACTTTAATGTTTAAAAAAAATCTGAGAATTACGCATTTCTTATAAAGTCTGAATGAGGCACTACTATATCTATCTCAGTTTATGGGGTAGTTCCAAATTTAAAAAATGGAGTATAATGTTAAATCGCTTTGACTTACTTATGTGCGCCAGCTTGCCGACTTTTGAAGACCTGAAGCAAAACAAAATATTTGAGAAACTTGCAAAAACGTTGTTGACATAGAAACTCTTTTCTACTTGAATTCTTTAGGCAGGTATCCGACTAAGAATATAGCATACTTAATACATTTTATTAAGTATTTCAAAGCAAGCCAAGCCAAATCTTTGTTTTGTAGAATACAAAATTTGATTGTTTTATTTCTCACTCAGATTCGTGAAAGGCACACAGAATGATAGTTTATGGCTTAGGCAATGGCATCCGCTAAGATAGGATGTTCGGAAATTCCTAAGAGATTGGGAATAACTCGAGGGATGCAGGTAATAATGCGGGCCATTGAAAATAATGCAGGTAGTTAAAAAAAATGTTCTAAAATCAAAATTTCCACTCCAACATTGTTTTTCTTGAACTTATTAAAATTGCTTACCACAACATCTTTAAACAAATACTTAAAACTGATCATCACAGAACCAAGAACCCACTTGTTTGTAACAATAAAACATTTTAACCTAACATATACATAATTACATCTAAAATTGTCACCTGTCAACGCGTACACGCTGGGAACATTTGCAATTAACAGCCGCCATATTGTTTTGAAGCAATGAAGAGCGATGACAGATCATAAATGAAGATTAAGTAATATTAAAATAAAATAATTTATTAAACGCAAAATTTAATACATCATCAGTATAAATTAATAATAAGTATCAAAATATTATTCATACTATCCCAAGTAATTTAAAAGGTATTTATCACTTGAAAATGGACATTAATGGCAGCACTAAATATTTACTTTTTTAATAATTTTAATAGACTAAAGTATTTTTAGCACCTCTTTGTTACTCTGTTTTACAACACAACATCATCATTATCATCATCAGATCATGACAGAACTGATATCCAAAAGATTCCATATTTGAAATTCGCATGTACGAATAATTACAACAAAATTTTAATTTAACGATCTGTCACCTGTCAACGCGCACGCTGCGAACATTTTGCAATTATAAGCCGCCATATTGTTTTGAGACGGTGAAAAGCGATGACAGATGCTCAGTGGAGATCAAATAATGAATAAAACGCAAGACTAAGGCGGTTTCACCCCCGTGCTAACGAGAAAAGTTGAGTTTGGCTGATACGCTCCGAACCGCACATTTCACTCTTTTTAGGCTGTGGTTTTGGTGTTGCGGGAAAGCGAAGTTTAGTGTGGGTAGAATAAAAAATATTTTAATAGCTGAATCACGGGACTGTCATGTGCATTTCAACAAAAAATACAAACAAAAATAAAACAATGTTTTTATATGCACATGGATTATTTATAATCGGATTAGACTATTGTTTTTTTTTTCAACCGACGAAAAGGAATAAAGGAGCGAGGAGGTTTTCAAGTTGGTTGTTTTTTGTGATATTATTTCTATGTTGGTAAATAGTGATGTTACGTTGTTAATACAGCATAATACAGTTAAATAATTCGATTGATAGCCATATTCAAGTCAACGGTAACAAAAGGACCATTTATGGATACAAGGACCATTTCATTTTTGTAAGTTTCCCCATCTATTGTTAACTGCACTGAACTGAACATCAGGAACACTTTAGCTTATCCCTCCAGAAATCACAGGTGAAATATTGTTTTTGTGAAGTCATTAGTGTGCATGTCATCGACAACCATTTTACAAGCTTCTACTTTTAATTTCCGCTCGTATACCTACGTTACCCGCTCCGCTTATCACCCAGCCCGCCAGCTCATACAGAATTGCCGCGCGCGACTGTCAGCGTTTCTAGTTCATCTGCCTCGTTAGAGCACAATTGCCGACGTGAAATTAAAACCGCCGCCCATCCGAACGTACGTACGTCATTGTGAAATGTTGGAAACGCGATCAGTTATTGTTCAGAATTTAAAGTCGTACCTTTTGTTTTGATTTGCGGGCTGTTGAAGGGTATAGGATAACCTATTGTGTTGTGTATTCGAATATTCAGACTTGCACGTTACGTTCGTTAAGGGGTAGTTGTGGAGGTAACAGAAAATGATCCGATAGTTGTAGTACCTATAGTTTCTATTCACCCCCACGTTTTAATTTTAGACAAAATAGAAAATGCTCTATGTTGGTTGTTTATTTAATATTATTTATTTATAGTTTTATGTACACTACTAAATAAGGCGGACTTCAGGCCATATGGTATTCTATGCCAGTCAACCTTTGGGCTAAATATGTATACAAGGAAAACGTAGGTAAAAAACAAAAAGGATTAATTGTTTCGTCGAAATATTAATTACATAAAGGTTACTAAAACTAGTTAGAAACGTTAAATCTTTCCTATTTTTAATAGAAAATGTATTGTATATGGCTCGTAGCTAAGCTATAACTACGCTGATCAACCGATCTGCAAGGTTAAGCTACGCTTGCCGAGGTCAGTCTGTGGATGAGTGACCATTATTAACACATAACCCCCTCCGTGCCTCGGAGAGCACGTAAAGCCGTCGATCCCGGTTGTCATACGAACACCTATGATAATCGTTAGTGGTAGTCAGAAGCCCAGAAAGCCTGACAACCAGTCTACCTTCGAATATCGGTATTGCCCAGAAATTGGGTTGCGGAGGTCTGATGGCAGTCGCTCCGTGTAAAATACTGATTCAGCCGCATCTGGTTAGACTGGAAGCCGACCTCAACATGGTTGGGAAAAGGCTAGGAGAATGAATGATATTGTATAAGCCTGTAACAAGCAAAAGAATTAAGCAAGAGGCAGACTTTAGTTTATGTCTGCCCCTAGGGTAAAAGGGTTGAGTGTATGTAATTGATTTGTAACGAAACTTCTTTCAATTTCTAAATCAGTGTTGAAAGGGGGTAAAAATATTAAATTAATAACAAGGCAGTCATCTACCGTCTTACTTATAAATTAATAATCATAATATAATAATCAACCCATATACGGTCCCACTGCTGGGCACGGGTCTCCTCTCAGTATGAGAGGGATTAGGCTATAGTCCACCACGCTAGCCTAATGCAGGTTGGCAGACTTCACATGCCGTCGAGAAAATCTCTCAGGCATGCAGGTTTCCTCACGATGTTTAGGTATAATATTTTAAAAATAACGTCTTGTCACCAACACAACATAGCATAGGTACAACATATTCGCTATATCTAAGAGTCATTTAGTATCTATATCCGTCCCCTCAGACACCCTCACAAGTCTCCCCGTCTGTCTGTACGTCAACAATCGTAGTAATTATAGTCGGAGTACCGGCAGAATGATAAGTGTTGTTGATTCGTCGCGAGTTGTCGCAAGTAAGTATACGCCAGGGAAACCTATGTGAATCATTTGGCTTCACTTTTTGAATTAATTGAAGAGGGTGAAAATTAAATGGATAATAGTACTTTCTATATTAGAAGATTTATTTTTCGTAGAAACACAAATACCTCTCAACCTATGAAAAGCGTGGGCGTGAAAAAAGTGTATATTTAATTTAAAAAAATTATAATAGAAATATAGTAGAGGGGCTCGTGGCCAAGTTGTTACTACGCTGATCAACCGATCTGCAAAGTTAAGCTACACTTGCCGCGGTCAGTCTGTGGATGGGTGACCATTCTTAACATATCGAGACCCCTCCGTGCCTCGGAGAGCACGTTAAGCCGTCGGTCCCGGTTGTCATACGAGCACCTATGACAATCGTAAGTGGTAGTCAGAAACCTAAAAATGCTGACAACCAGTCTATCCTTCGAATATCGGTGTAGCCCAGAAATTGGGTTGCGGAGGTCTGATAGCAGTCGCTCCGTGTAAAATACTGATATTCAGCCGCATCTGGTTAGACTGGAAGCCGACCCCAACATGGTTGGGAAAAGGCTAGGAAAAAGGATAATAGAAATATAGTACTTTTTAAAGGTATACTCGTATGATTAATTTGTGCGTATATCGTGAACTGTACAATGATAATAAATTATTATTATCCTATACTTTATATCCTAAACAGTGATAGCCTAGGGGTGTGACCACTGGCCTGCCAAATCAAAGGTCTCGTGTTCCTCTGACTTTTCGAAATCATGTGCGCAATAATTACCACTCGCTGTAATGGTGAAGGAAAACAGTGAGGAAACCTGCATGCCTAAGAGATTTTCTCGACGGCATGTGAAGTCTGCCAACCTGCAGCGTTAGGCTAGCGTGGTGGACTATAGCCTAATCTCTCTCATACTGAGAGGAGACCCGTGCCCCGTAGTCGGACAGTATATGGGTTTTTTTATACTTTATATCAACGATGCTTACTTTAGGTATATGCATGATCTGTTGTATATTATTGTGTATATTATTTAGTTATCGCTTTCTCGGCAACTGTTCTAACAATTTTCCAGAGATTTCCGTCGATCGTCGACGTAAAAATCGATCTAGCTAGTTTTTATTTGTGAAACATTTCTATTATTTCTATTATTCGAGCCTTCATGCACAAAACAACAAACTTGATATACCCACAAAAAAGATCTAACTATACGTTTTATATGTCCTCAATCCTAAGAAAAGTTGGGTCTTCCATGTATTTAATATTAATAGGACCAAAGTAAAGAGACTCACAGACTATTAACCTTACAAAAATATAATATTAATTCACTTTGTTGTGTTTTAAACTCTATCTTACTTTTGAGTACTTGTCGTCTATTGTTTCTTAACGATGTTAAGTACCTTTGCTAACAATATTAACTCAAGATTAACTCTAAAACGTAAATCTTAAACTTGAATATTAAAATTATAAAGCCTTATTAATAGTTTAACTTTGAAAGTATTTAGGTACCTTTAAACTTTAATACCGTATAAAATATTTAAAATTGTTTAATAGTTTAATTTATATTTAGATTAGAAGAGAACTAGCTGTTCCCTGAGGAGTTACTTGCGTCCATATAATAAAAAAAAACTATAATAAAAGTACTAAGTTACTCTTTAGATATTAGATATTATATGTGTTAAGATGTCAATCAAAAAGCATCAGCAGCATATGGGGCGAGCCTAGTGCTATCAAATGCACAAATCCAGACTCCGAGCTGCTACTGGGAATTTCACAAAAACCCAACAACACTGCTCGACCCTGGGATCGAACCCGCTTGGGACCACTAGACCAAAGAGGCAGTTATTTTTAATACATAAAACTAATAAGAATTGCCCTACGTAACACGAAGCGATCGATATCAGAACTCCGCAAAACTTCTGGCCAATTTCAATAGTCATCAAGTAGTTATTGTCGTGGGTATTTATATGAGTAAAAATATCTAAGACTGGTCGCGGCAAGCACAGATCTATATAATACTAGCTGACCCAGCAAACGTTGTTTTGCCATATAGGGGTGGGTCACCCTTATCATTTAGGGGTATGAAAAATAGATGTTGGCCGATTCTCAGACCTACCCGATATGCACACAAAATTTCATACAAATCGGTCCAGCCGTTTCGGAGGAGTATGGCAACGAAAACTGTGACATGAGAATTTTATATATTAGATAGAAAGAAACAGATCTATATGTTATAGATAGAAATTTGACAATACTTCTATGGGGCTTATGTCCAATTTTGATCTCCAATAGGGAAAACAATCTACAGATACATTATTAATTTCGGCCGTAAATGTATGATTTAGCCACTAGCCTTTAAAAATAATACTGAAGAACTCGATTTATAATTTTAACATTAAAATCTTTTTCAAATGAGAGCTAGTAATAATACTAAAGTAGGAAGCTTTTTCGAGTGAATGCTGCTACGCAGAAGCTATAAGCCGATTAAAATCCCCAATGAGACTTATATGGAGCTACACACGGTATTTTTTAATGAAGAGCATTAACTTTTAATTTTTGTGGTGCCGATTAAACAATGAATGTGATGTTTACCAAAAGCAGTTACAAATTTAATTTTATTTATAACGTACCATTTTATTAGGTATCTTTTTTGTATTTTTTTAAGCATTTTCCATGCTAAGATTACAAGTTATTTTTAATGAAGGAAAAAATCGGCTGGCGTCTGGTGTACCGAACCAGAAGACGCAGGTTCGAATCCTGCCCGCCTGCCGATTTTTTCCTTCATTAAAAATACCATTTTATATCATACGCCTAATTAAATGAAGGGGTAGGCAGAGGTGTTCTAATGTAAAACCACAGTTTACCGGTATTTTGAGGTTCTATGTACTACAATGTCCGAGGTCTGTAAATAAATGAACGTAAAAGGTACACTGACTTTTATTTTACGGTCGCCGTTTTGTGATGCGCTCAAACGGTATCGCGAAGCGACAATCAACGGGCACGATCAAGAGCACAAGCATTGAAATGCTTGCTTGTTTGTGCTCGCGCTTGCTGGCCCTGCTTTGCCCTCTGATGCGGGCCGGGCTGCTTACCGGGCTGTTTGCCAGGCTCCGTAACGGGCTGTTTACCGGGCTGCGTATCGGGATGTTTGCCAGGCTGCGTAGCGTGTGTCTGAATGCAGCAAAATATAAAAAGCCACGGGCACGAACACGAGCACAAACATGTAAAAGAGCTGCTTGCCTGTGCATGCTCGTGCTTGAGCCGGCAAGCATCAAGCATGTTTGGCTCATCGACGCAAGCCGGGTGACGTACCAGCCTGCTTATCAGGTTGCTTGTCGTGCGGCTAAACGCAGAAAACACAAAAAAAAACGTTCTGATATTGTCAGACAGTTCTGATTTATCAGTTTGACGTCCGTATGTCTCGCTTAGGTTGAGACGGAACGGTTCTGCTTCCATAGTTGTATAAAACCCTATTTTATAACGAATAAATTGTGGATACTTAGGGGAACTTTCCCTATATTATACTTAAGTCACTAATAATTAAGTGGTATCCCTTTGATAAAATATTTTATTGAATAATTAATCCTTTTTAATGTGAAAATTAATTTTGGGTCTACATCACAAGGCCAGTGTAACCAAATTACCGAGAGTTTGAACTTAAATTGACCATAATTTTCCGCCTCGTGTGTTTCAAGCGCGCCTGATAAGTGTGAGGTTCGATTCTTGTTCTTTTCAGTTACTGGGTTCATCAGTAAAATTTGCGGCAGTTAATGGCTTGCTCCCTCATAAATGGGATCTAAACATATCGGCGATACCTAACCCTTTGGGGATTACCGATGGTATGTATTTTTTGAAAGGTATGATGGGCGCTTAAAGGCAGCTTGGATAAACTGGATGCGGCAGGCGAAAGTCTGAGAATTGTGGACTTCTGAGGATCTGATTTCGTAATTTGACGACGTCTGTGGTCTAGTGGTTCGAGTACCGGACTGCTGATCACGAGGTCGTGGGTTCGATTCCCACAGGACACAAACATTTATTGTGATGAACTTAAGTGTTTGTGTTTGTCTGGGTGTATTCTATGTATTATAAGTCTGTATTTACAACAAAAAAAAGTATATAAGTATTATATCAATTGTCTAGTACCCTTAGTACAAGCTCTGCTTAGTTTGGGACTGGATGAATAAATAGATAAACTATATTATATGTTTAATGTCATTGGATACAATATATAAATATGTATAAAGTAAAAAACAAGGAAAATGTGCAAGTTTAACAAAATACCTTCCTCCTCTCTCCTACATTGCCGTGCCCGACAGGGTCCATGATTGATACTTTATTTATTATGATAACAACTGTTAAAAAAACATTGTGGAGTGCAATAAATATATTGAGTATTGAGTATAGATGGTGCTGTGTAAAAATGTCCCAGGATATTTATTATTTTTTTATTTATTAATCTTATACAACAAAATATGTCTTTGGATGACATCGACCCGCCATTCATAAACTGTCATTGCTGTATTGTACAAAACGGCACATATTTTTCGGACTTATGTAATAATATTTGTGCTTACCTCTGCAATCGTAAATATGTTCTTGATACAGCAAAGTCTCCTGCTTGATATACTTAGAGTCACGGTAAATTCTGTGAGAATACAACGCGACGTATCGAACACTAAAAATTTCGTACAAAATCAAAGATAAAAATCGAAATCAAAAAAAGACTACATAAAATATATAAAAAAAACACACAACACAAAATATGTATTAACTAAAATTTTAGTCACATTGCTCGGCCATTTGTCTCACAACTGAGAAAAAAATAATGACGTGGAAAAGTCAGTGTTTTTTACTGATTTTTCATGTAACGTCTTTTGTGGCCAGTGGCAGTTTTGTTATACGAAGGTTTTATTTCATATTATTATAATTAAAACTTTTCTAAACGTAAGAGAATTTGAAAATATAGTTATTGTAGAGACTGTCTCGTTATCCTAACTTCCTCGCTCGAGTACTGGGTTCAATCCCCAGGTCGAGCAGTGTTATCGGGGGTTAACGAAGGGATAAGCAGATGTGTACTAGTGAACACCTGCAGATCGTTCTTATTTTTAGGTCCAATGTGATGTGGGATGAAATCTAAACTCCGCGTTGGTATGGGAATATCATAGAAAAACCTAACACTTGGCCGACGAACCCAGGACTTCTAGCAAAGAAGTCACGATCATTCGACCAATGAGCCAGTTGAGATTCGTCCTAACAGAGATTCTGAATTTTTCAGCATAAGCAATATTGGGATTAAATAAAAAGAACCAGGTTTTTTTCAGCGAACGAAATGCAAATCGAACCCATCTTTATAAAAATGCAAAAACGGACCATGAAGTTTATAATCGTATTTTATCAAAGTCAAATCGTGTTTCGACATTGTGAAAGATTTAGGCGTCGCTACAGTGGAAGATGTGCTAAGCCAGGCGCTTAATAAGATAGTAGCTATAGTCGGGGTGGGTCGGTTAATGTCAGAGTCTTGTTCATAGGATATAAAACTTTAATAAAACTTCAAAGAAAACACACGACACAGTCTTACATGTTACTCACAATCCGCCATATCTTACTAACTTAACTTGCATCCAATCATAGGCTTACAAAGTAACGCGATCGGCGCCGGCCGTCTTGTAATTGGTCGGCGCAATACGCATGCGCGATAGGATGTTCGGATACACGTACAGTTAGCGCGAAGGAGAATATCTCCTTGGAGCCTTACCACGGGCCTTGCGCCAAGGGAGTTGCCTGCGTTCGGATATCACTGCTACATAGCTCAATTTTTATTATAAAATAAAAGAAGAAACTGACTGACAGCACAGCTGAAACTGCTGAAAGGATTGTGATGAAGACACATAGTTGTTATGACGTAGGCAGGTTTCAAGTTCGAATCCAAGGTGCCTCTGACTCAGACAAGAAACTCTGACTTTTCAAAATCATGCGCGTCATTTGCTCGCTTTAACGGTGAAGGAAGACATCGTAAGGTTTCCTTACGATTTTTTCCTGCATACCTGAGAGATTTTCTCGACGGCATGTAAACCAACCAAGCCAACTCGCATTAGGCCATCGTGTTGCACCATTTCCTAATCCCTGTCATTTTGAGAGGAGACCCGTGCCCAGTAGTGGGACAAATAGTGGGTTGATGATGATGACATAGGCATGCACTAAGAAAGGATTTTGGTAATTCCCACGGTACTTATTGTAAAAAAAATAGATGGACGTGTAACACCGCGGGGAGACTAGGTTAGACTAAACGATTAGCTTGTCCCGCCTGCAATATATTTTCCAACATCACAGAGCTTATTTATAGATTTTTAACCCCCGACGCAAAAACGACGGGGTGTTATAAGTTTGACGTGTCTCTGTGTGTGTGCGCGTGTGTGTGTGTGTGTGTGTGAGTGTGTGTCTGTGCCATCTGCAAATGAAAGGGCTATACACTATAATCAAATTCAAATCCAATATGACCGCCATTACAAAATGGCAAATTAAATTTCGTGTCGGGGGTTATCTAAATTTTTAATTTAGGTTATTATTTGGTACTTTTAACGTAGTCGGGTTTTTTGTTTCATTCAATTATTTAAATCTTCCTACCACAAAGCATAAGTTCCGTTTTCAAAAAATTCTTTTACTCTGGATAGCATAGCTTCGCTTTCAGTAGACCCGTGCCTTTTCACCTGACCTGATTGCATCGCAAATTGTTCATGAATAAATAATATCGAGACAGTATACTTAAGGGGAATCACTCCTAAGAATCTGATTGTGTATGTAACGTAATTTCTTTACTTTGAGACGCTAAACGCACTTGTAAAGCAGAATACGTGAGCTCTTAACAAGTCCCTTTGGTGATTTTCTAGTCCATTAAATCATTTGCTCGGCTTTTTATTAAATTTCCTGATATGAGAGAAAAAAAATGTAAAAATAGGGATGATTTCGACGCATTAAAAACTTTTTTAGGGTTCAGAATATTCTTTCGTATTTTTTTCCACCTAAAAAAGCAGCAGAGTGACTCGTTTAAACTAAAAACCCTACTCGCTCTTCTTGCCTTATAGGCATTGGAAGTCATGGTATCTACCAAGGTCAAGACAGGCTGTGATCCAGCACAATCAAGGGTTGTTGTCACCTAGGGTTTCCGAATATAAACAACACTATTTTAAAAAGAAGACGACTAGCTGCAAATGTTTATACTATTAAACTATCTTTTGCCTACTGCAGCGGAGTTTGAATACCCGTTAAATCATGGTTAACTGATGCTTACATCATAGCTATATGTGTCCAAATTTCAGTCGAACCAGTTCAAAGGTTTGATCCATGTGTCGATAGATCGCTCGTTAGTCAGTCACCTTCTTGTTTTACATGTAAACAGAAGATAATAATATATTGAGATTCAAGAAAAACAATAAAACTCGAATGCATTTTACTTACTACCAATACAAAATAAACTTCAGTTGTATTTGAAAGCAACGATTTAAAACAATAGGCAAGTCTATATTTAGACCAGCAAAGCATGGCAAACCCGTGACCAATGAGTGAATTATTGAACTGCTGGTAAGGCAAACGACCGACGCGACAACCATGACGTCATAACAATCATGATACATTCAACTATATAAATAGATCATGTAAATACACTTTTATCAGTAATATTTCAGGTTATAATACTAGATGGCGCTAGCAGCGTTTCATACCTGACGATTGATACTTTGATAGCTATTCTCTTATTCGGAGCGGAGGCAAATCCATAAAATCTAACACCATGAAAATCGGTCCAGCTGTTCTTGAGTTATAAAAGTGTTGTAACAAACTCGACGCTGTTTTATATATTAGAGATAAAGAGAAAAAAGATTAGAAGACGATTAAAGAAGAAAAGAAGATAAGTCGCTCGACAGAAATAATGGCGGAAATTATTATACAATATTAGACGTAGTTAATAGATAGGTCTAATAAAAAAATGTAGGCACAAAAGATTTTTATCGGCCCATATAAACTAAAAATATCAAAAATTTAACGTACTACTAATCGGCATCGTATCGCGATCGTGTCGTACGATATAAAAAAGTGTTCTAGTAATAGCCGCGGGTCAATACGCGTATTGTATCGCCGTATCCAAGTAACTGTCGGCCTCATCAACTATTGACCGCTCCGTATCGACCGCGAGTCCACGATACCTATGGTAATTTGTGTTATTGGTCTCTGTAAGTATTTGTGTTGTTTGGTATATATTGTGGTTATAGATTCCGAAATTAAACGTAGCTTTTTCTTTTTATTAGCTTAACGTTAATACCGTGGACGTACTATTTTTTTCAGGACCAAAATCAGAATAATAATAATAATATATAATAATAATCCATCCATATACTGTTTCACTGCTGGACATGGGCCTCTTCTCAGTATGAGAGGGATTAGGCTATAGTCCTAATGTGGGTTGGCAGACTTCACTTGCCGTTGAGAACATCTCTCAGGCATGCAGGTTTTCTCACGATGATTTTCTGTACCGTTAAAGCAACTGATAATTACGCACATGATTTCGCACAGTCAGGGGTGCGTGCTTGGATTCGAACTCGAGACCTTTGACTTGGTAGTCCTGTGGTATGTGTGGTATTCTTTTATTATAAAATACCATTCCACACTAAAGAGAATCATCATTAGCCTTACAAAAAATATCAATAAGCCCGAAGTGTTAGGCATTTATCATACAATGGTAATCGTCAGGTGGCCAAAATATTGATTTTGCCCAGAAATTGGGTTGAGGAGATCTGTCTTCGTTTCGTGTAAAAACTGATATTTAGACGCATCTGGCTGGAAGCGAACCAAACATGGTTGGAAAAAATGCTATGAAGATAATGATGGACTTATAAAATTGTTTGTAGAGCAATGGTTAAAAGCGCCACCTGTAATACACTTTATGAGTTACTGTCGCAACAGTTATGATTGGTTGCCAAGCGTTCACTGCAATTACTGACACGAATAAATCACAAAAATGAGAGCACTCTATTAAATAAGTCTCTCTATTTAACTCGCGGCAGAAAGACTTCCAGTAGGGTTACTCTTGAAAACAATTCCGATCCATTGGCATTAGGATTATGACGTTTCGTACTCTTGAATGCAACATTAGCGCCATATTGGTTCAATATTGAGCGAATCTTGAGTGAACTAAAATGATTGGCCAATGCCGCCAAAACCGTATTTAACGAAACAAACAAACAAACAGCTAGGTATTTCATCAATCCTTTGAATCCTTAGGGCACACCGCTACTGCGGATGTTAGCGTTGCTAACTTCATGTCGACGGTAGCTTGAGCGATTCCAATTTCAATCCATTATCAACAAAATTGGTTTCAAGGTTAATTTTAAAGTCGTACTGACTTTAAAATTAACCTTGAATTTGGATTGGAGTTGGATTGCTATTGCGATTGTTTTCAAGAGTAAGCCTACGGGTCTTTGTACCGCGAGTTTGTACCCTAAAAGGGTAGGTAGACTGAATACTCACAATTGTTTCTTTGACCTGCTGAATTCAAACCCACTGATTGGTCGTCGTGGGAATACGATGAACAGATTTCGATGAAATTTGGCAAGAATATAAGATTGCTTCCCGATAAAAGATAAAAGGAACTCAAAAATGTGCTATCTATAATTATTATTATTCTACTTTATATATGCCTTTGTGAAGAAAGAAATAAATCACTTATTATTATAATTGTAAAGGTAACCGTTTGTTTTAAAAAAAAACTGATATTTCATCGTACATAATACAAGATTAGCTTGTATTGGAAATGCACCTTATGTATGTACACACGAATAATACGTCATCAATCTATGAAGATTGATGACGTATTATTCGTGTGTACATACATAATTACATAGTAAACATACATACCTACGTATAGTTCTCGCCAAACTTATTGTCCGGGTTGAAGTTGGCACGAGCTAACTTTAACCCGGCTGTAAAAATCGGAGAAAGAAAAATATTGGATTAAAATGTTTATAAGGATAGCCTACGACTTGAGATTTCGATTTTATTTATTACAATCGAATAACTTTATTTCTCCGATTTTTACGGCCGGGTTAAAGTTAGCTTGTGCCAACTTCAACCCGGACAATAAGTTTGGCGAGGACTGTACATATATTATACTCACGCCTCTTTCCCACAGCACAGGGTACAGGTAGAAACTAGAGACCGCCACTTGCTATTCTTACATACTTCCTTCACGTCCATATATCTTATATACATGTATGACAAGTATTTGCATATATATTCTCCTTTTATAGGTAGAACACTATATTAAAGTTTCCATTCATAACGCATAAAAGTCGACTGATTAATTAATATTTTAATAAGACAACCTTGCAACACGGTATAAACGCGTCAATGAATCACACAAAACAAAGAGCTTTAGAATAGTTATGAATGGACCTACAATAAAGATGCAACGATACACATTATAAGTTACTAGATTTTGCTCGCGGCTTTACCCGCGTGAAGTTAGGAACTTTGAACCACTTACCCGTGGGAACTTAACATTTTTCGGGATTAGAATGTAGCCTATGTTCTAATCCAAGGTATAAGCCATCACCATTTCAATTTTCAGCCAAATCGATTCAGCCGTTTTGCTGTGAAGGAGCAATAAACATCCAAACTTACAAACATTCGCCTTTATATTAGTAAGATGTAGACAGAACCATTATGACAGCGATCCTGAATATGAGAACTCTATTTAAAAACTCAATCAACTATTCATATTTAAATCACAACAAAACCTCTAAAAAAACACGTTATCTATACTAATATTATAAAGAGGAAAGATTTTTGTTTCTGTATATATTGAATAGGCTCGGAAACTACTTGACCGATTTGAATAATTCTTTCAGTGTTAGATAGCCCATTTATCAAGGAAGACTATAGGCTATATACTATCACGCTACGACCGATAGGAGCAGAGTATAAATGTAGCAAAAACGGGAAAATTATTCCTTTTCAGAGCTTCCGTTGCTTGAGCTGCGTAAACGGTTAAAGTTTCACAAAAACATTGTAAGACAAAATTGTTCCTCATTAAAAGTTCTAAAAAAATCCACGAAAGGATTTTGGGAAATTTCCACGGGATTAGAAAAAAAATGGATGAACCCGAGTAACACCCCGGGGAAGAACTAGTATTTTACACAATCGGAAATACACGACACGAAAATATTAACCGGCTCGTTTCCAAACTAGTGCAAGTCCATTCATTTATTCATATTTATATGTAAGTATGTCACCTATTATATCATTAACCCGCACATTACTGGTCTAATGAGGATGTACCAGCATTCATAAAAACGCCGAAATTATATTTTTTTATGATTACAGTGTATATTTTTCTTGGCAGACATTCACAGAATTTTATACAGTGATTATACAGCTTTATGTAAGAGCGAATTTATGTATAATGTTAGCGATGACAGGTTTAAAGATTTGGCATAATAATTTGTACTTTGAGAACAAAAGCGTCGTGTCTTTTGATGTATACCTTATCGACTTGCATTCTTCTTTTAAAGGCCAAGACGGTACTTTGATGTTATAAATCATTATAAGAATATCTCTGTAGTTAAAATTGTCAATAGAGGAAGGAAGGAAGAAGATTGAAAAGAGATGAGGATAAACGTAATTCTTTATATTCGTATTTTAAAAGATTTTATTTTTGTCTTCACAATAGGGAATATGCACATTTTTTTTATATTTTTAAACGATACTTTATATCGTTATGTAGCCGTTAACAAAAAATCCAGCGCCTTAAAACTAAAATTAAGTAACAAAAAAAATAATAAAATATGAGATAGATATTGGCATTTTAAACACCCGCGATTTTGGCGCGCTTGCCGTGACGTCAAAGTCTACGTTCTCTCAACCAAACAACCACGTACAACAGACACTGTTTTAGTAGACTTTGACGTCATATTCCATTTGACCGATAGTGTTGCGTTTCAAGTGATTTGAATTTCCAACAGTTTTTTTGGACTTTTTAATAATTATTTTCTCATCCAAAAAGAAATAATATAAAAAAATATCTACATAGACATAATTCTAAAACGATAAAGTTAATAAAAAAAAATATTTGTCCTTTTTTTAAGTCAGACGCATATTCCCTATTGAAATCTTCGACCCTTTGGCATTTTTTTATTCATTGAAAGTAGAAATTCTTACTAAAATTGTAAGCCAAAGAAATTCTGGTGATCTATTACGCTTTCACGTCTAAACCGCTTAACTGAATTTGATTAAATTTGGTACAAATATAGATCAGAATTTGGAAAATGAAATTGGCTAAATTATTGTCGCGAAAAAAAGCTTGAAGGGGTTGAAATAGGCGATGAAAGTTTGTAAAGGAGTTCGCCATTATTAAGACTAGCTTTCCGCCAGCGGCTCTGCCCGCTATCCCACGGGAACTATACATTTTACCGGGATAAAAAGTAGCCTATGTGCTATTCCAGTCTATGTTCTATCTCTGTGCCAAATTTCATCCAGATCCGTTCTGTACTTTTTGCGTGAAAGAGTAACAAACATCCATCCATCCATCCTCACAAACTTTCACATTTATAATTAGTAAGAAGTAAGATATGATAAGATAAGATAAAAAGATTAAACGTAATATTTAGGCAATTTAAGATATGAATGAACATTAAACTAAAGTAACTATTCTACGCGACAGTCGCGGTCAAAAACTAGTTTTTTTATAAATCGGAAATAGTAAAATATATTCCATTTTAGACGAAAGGGTCTCCAACGTAATCTTGTCCTGAATATAAAAACAGCCATAAAGATTTTGTCCCACTATCATAGGAATCGGCCCCAAGACTACTTAGAAATTCTGCAACATTTAAACTGCCGTATAGGTAGACTTTTCTGTTTATCCAAAAGGCAATAGTCGGTAAGCGTGGAAAATAGTTCGAGACTTTAAATATGTCTCCAGAGAACTATTATTGGATACAGAGTGCTAGCATACGAACATTTAGCTTACGTAAGGGTTAATAGAATTAAAAACATTGCAGTAATTTGTTATAGATAAAACCATCAGATTACGATATACTTTACGCTTAGCGTCGTCTCTGAATAGAGACCCTGCTTCAGATAGCTTTAGATAGCTGTTAACCGCCTGATAATTTAAAAAAAAAAAAGTTTATATGAAATTAACTGCCAAGTAATTTAACGGGAACTTAACTGGAATGTGGTGAAATAGGCCCTTATTATGCTATCTGAATCGAGCATCGAGGCTCCTTCGTGTCTCAGAGAGCACGTGAAGCTGTCGGTACTGCTGGGTGTGCGCTCCGTGAGAACATTTTGTTGACGATATCGTTCTTTTTTTCGCACGAGAATGAGCGAGACAAAAGAGTAGACAAAATTTTGTCTTGGCGCGCATGTTAGCCTGCCTGGTATTCATACAAACACCTATGACAATCGATAGCGGTAGTCAGAAACCCAAAAACCTTGACAGTCTATCCTTCGAACATTGGTTTTATCCACAATTTGGGTTACGAAGGTCTGATGTCGTTGCCTGCCCTTACCGACTGCAAAGCAATTTCGGGGGAATTGGCACTCACGTGCAAAAGTTGGAGCACACAACGGTGCCTTACCACAGACTCCCAAGTCTTTCAAACCCCCAAGAGATCCTACCACCAAGCAAAGTCAGATCTTTTTCCACCTCTTTCAACATGCCGATCTAAATGGCTTTGAAGGATTGTATTTTAACCCTTCCCCGCTCGGGGTGAAGTCGCAAAGAAACTTCTTCACTCCATTGAGAATGCATTGCTATGTTTATTCTGGTTAAAACAGTAATAAGCCTGTAGTTAAATCAAGTGTTAAAATGCTCAACTAGACTGCACTAAATGCATTTGAAGGCGTTTCCCTCGATTCGCCAAACCGTTGGCGGGTACTTAGGGCTGTCGAGTGCCAAGATTGTTTTTTAATGTCGCTTTTATTTTTAAACTTGGAACAGAAATCTTTTATAAAAGTCAACGGACAGTGTATAACTAAAGACTAAAATATTTTTTTATTTTTTTCTGTTTCTACATGAAACAAATTTATAAGTTGAATAGTTTTTAAATTTATAAAACACTAGCTTTCCATCAGTGGCTTCGCCCGCTTGATCTGGGTATTTCTTATAAACCTTTGTTATTTACTAAAGATTTCTTTCTAATGGTGAAATACTTTTTCAAATCGGTGCAGTTGCTTTGGAGCCTATTCAATTCAAACAAACAATTAAATCTTTCCTCTTTTTTTTTCAGTATTAAGTAGAAATTTACGCATACTAAGCCGACCTATCATAAAATAATTAACAATGTTTTAGTGTTATTATATTATTGTAAAAAAACACTTTGTACCTAGTCTCCACACCAAAGAAAAGTTGTCAACTTCTTTGTTATCTACACGTGTTAGTGACAAAATTAAGGAAAAACTGTTTTTTCGGCCCTTTCCTTCCAGTTGGTTCGCTCGTGTATCCGGTACATTCATGTGTCAAAATATCAATAAACATTTTGATTTTCACCTACATAGATTCACGTCTGTTTCCCGTAAGGGTAGGTAGAATTTATAGGTTTCCACTTGCTATCCTCGAATTTTGGCCGTTTTAATTTGAATTTTAACCAGTATGAAGAATTATGTGCAGTTCTAAAATGCAAATCGGAGGAATGTTAAGCCTTTTTCAAATGAAATACAGCTTTCAAAATTAGAAGATTTTTTCCTCGGTGTCTTCAAGAAATTACTTTCGACTCAAGATGCTACACAAATCTGAACGGTCCAACTAAATTAGTGTTTCGACAACCCTGGATGCACTGCACAAACTGCACTAATTGTTTTGGAGTCGATCCAAAATATAATACTTACCAAAATTTCACTGGTACACGATGCATTTGTGAATTGTTTTAGGTATGTACTCGGTGCAAGATTAATGTCGAAAGTCGTACGTTTATTAGAATTTATAGTTACAGCAGATGGCTTTATTTTGAGGCCTCTCGATGTATTTTGGGTTTGATACAACAAAAAGCTGTTACCTGAATTTATGTCTTTGTTTTTGTTGCTTGTTTTCGAAGATGGCACAGCCTATACCAACATTTCTTGCCTTCCTTGCCTTGAGATTAATTTATTCAGGGTTAAGAAGAACCTATGATAGTTGTTGAGAAAAACTAAGTAGTTTTGGCTACCAAAATCTGCTATGAAAATAGTGTTGTGGTTAAATTGTCGTTTAGGCTTTTTGCTGATGCAATATTGTGACGTTTCCGAATAGGAATCGCAAAAATATATCGTAAAGTAATAGGAAGCTATTTACTTGACGATATTTATTTGCGCACGCAAATAAATAGCGTGGCCATTCAATGTGGCATTGCTGCTAGTCTTCTGGGAACGTTACCAGATGACAGCGACGAGGAGGAGTACTTTAATATCTAGGTGCGTCCTCCTTAAAGACCTCTATTTTATTTTGCCTTCTTCTTCTTCATAGCCTTTTCCCAACCATGTTACGGTCGACTTCCAGTCTAACCAGATGCGGCTGAATATCAGTCTTTTACACGAAGCGCCTGCCATCAGACGCCCGCAACCCAATCTGAGCAATACTGAAGTATAGACTGGCTGTCAGGCTTTTCTTCGCTTCTGACTACCATTAACGATTGTCATTGGTGTTCCTATGACAAGCGGGATCGACGGCTTTACGTGCTCTACGAGGTACGGCAGGGTCTCGATGTGTTAACAACGGTCACCCATCCAAAGACTGACCGCGTCAAGCGTAGCTTAACCTTGCAGATCGATTGAGCAGCCCAGTTATAGCTTAGCTTCGAGCTATTACTTTTATTTTGTACATAATAGAAATATTTTATTTAATAGCATGCTTGCTTGTGTAAGTGTACAGTAACAAGAAAGATTGAGATTGTAGTCGGACCTTTAGAGAAGACAGAGATAGTAGTTTGACCTATAATTTCTCTCAGTGGGTAACTATAGTATAGGTATATGCTTCATATCAGTAGAACTATCAACATTCCTTATTTATTATTAGATAGCGGTTATGTAACATACATAAATAACTTTAATTGTTTAAATGTCTAACATATCAACTGGAGACGAGGTCCTTCCTGCACCGATAAAACTCTGTTAGACAATACACTATGATTTTGTTGCTTTGAGTACATAATTAAATAACTCTACTTGTTGGTAAGTAGACATCGCGTCTGATGAACATCTATCTGCAACACCAGAGGCGATATAGACGCGTTGAGAGTTCCTGCCGACTATAGTACCTTTTTTTGGAGCGGAAAATCCCGCTACCTACGACGGGAATTGGCAAAAGTCGGAACACAGTAAGAGCTGCACGACAATTTGAGGTTTGAGTGGGTAGCGACCACCCATGCATTGGTATCGGTCGTAAAGCACCCTTTTTGTGTGCGGAAAATCCTCATATAATCCGCCTGGGGAGGCGGCAGGGTATGTCGGACACCTACCGACTAAAACTGCATTTGCCTACCTATCCCTATATGTCATGGCCATGGGATCAATAACATTCACTACGACCATGACGCGCGGTGGTACGTTGCAATCAATAGCCGTCAGTGCGAGGCAAATCCTCGCTCCATACATAGAGCGAGCGCGCCGCCTACTGGGACCAGCTGCACCCTACCAGCACCAGACAAAATAGGCTATTACGCGTAAAAGTACACAGTTGGTGCTTTAGGACAACCTGGGGTTTTTTATCACCTTTTTTGGGTTCCATCTTTTGCGCGTGAAAGTCAGGAGCCGTACTATGAATCTTTAGAGCCATCGTTGTTCCAGTGCGGGAGAGAGATGCTGCTATACAAGTTGGTCATTTCTTTTTTGCAACGTAACAATGACAACCTTAGCACTTCATAATACGGCACCAGTTTCCTGTCTTGGTTGCTCTACAGTCGGTAGGAGCTTTTAAGGGACGGTAACGCATTACCAACGCATCTGGTGTTGCAGGACTCCACGAGCAGCGATGACTATTCAGCATCAAATTATCTAAAAAATTGGCAACCACGTGTTTTTAAAATAATGTTTTCTTTATAAACGATTTTATAATGATAGCGCGCCGGTTGGTGACGGAGCTATCTCCGTGCACCGCGAACGTTTGGCGTTGCACGCCCAAAATAATTACACTTTCGAGGTCACTACGTTCGCATTTTATTTTCCGTGCATCGAATAGGTGAAGCTGCAATATATTTTTTACTTTTGTTTTTCTTAGACAATTGTTGTTTTTTCATCTGCGAAGTAAACAGGTCGAATGATTTTGTCGGGGAATATATTTATGACGGAATGCGCAGTAGGCACCTAAATCATTTGCCATTGGAAGGTATGATCATTGATCAAATAGTATCGCATATCATAATCTTGCGATGGTATCTATTCTAATGAAGTTTTGCTATCTAAATCCCTTGGGCTTTAATACTTCACTAAGGTCAATATATACAATATACACGCATGCCTTTTTCCCACAGAGGTAGGCAGAGACTAGAGACCGCAACTTCCTACGATTCTTACATACTTCCTTAGCCTCCTCCATCTTCTTGATTATGTAGTTAAAATGTTATTTATTATAGTTAGCATTTTTATAAACAGCAATAAAAATGTCTGAATAAATAAAGTCATTTAAAAAGAATATTATAATGTTATTTTTTAAATTTCCTGGTAATGCAACTAAATTTTTTTCTTTATCTTCAAGGACATCGGCGATTTTTCACGTTTTGAAAATTCCAGAATATTGCCGCAAAAGCATGGAGCACATGAGTCACCAGGGTGAATAACCTGGAATTCCTAAAAAAAACATGTGCATAAAGTTATCTTTCTCGGCCTTTTGCCAGGTTTTGCTTTACTAAAGGAATTCAGAAGCGCTCGAGGTGATGAAAATCTCTTTTAAATCCATGTCTAATGTTTCCTGTTTGTTTGTTTTTAATTTAGTGTACTTACAATGAGAGAATTTATCGACGGCCTGTGAAGTCTACTTACCCGTACCAGGTCAGTGTAGTAGACTATAGACTGTGTAGTCTAACCCCTCTCTTTATGATAGAAGACCCGTGTCCAGAAGTGGGACAGTAAATGGGCTCATGACGAGATCTTTTTAGTATTCCAAAATGTGTTTATCCCACCTCATTGGTGTACTTAGGTAGTTGTTGTAAGTGCGACTGCTGCGCTATGAGGTCTTGGATTTGATTGCCGGTACGAGCAGGGTTGTCGGGTTTTTCAGTGAAATTCCCAGTAACTGCTCGGAGTCTAGATGTGTGCCCTGTTGATGGCAATACATGAGACCTGAACTACGGACGAACTGTGAGTGACAATAGTACACCTACCTACCTACAAAATCCTTTGGGGTATATACTGAATACTCCATATATTTATTGCACTCCATAATGTTATTTTAACAGTTGTTATCATAATAAATAAGGTATACATTTTGGTTCTTATTTTTTATTTTTTTAATGAATTTGTACATTATGTAAATATATATAAACTCTCTTAGAAACAACTAAGTGACATAGTAATAAATTATTGTATAATGAATGGTAAAATATTCTATTTACCTATGTATCCAGTAGGTATCAATCATGAACTCTGTCGGGCACGGCAATGTAGGAGGGAGGAGGAAGGTATTTTGCTGAACTTGCACATTTTTTTTGTTTTTTACTTTAGGTATACATATTTTTTTTACATATTTATATATTTTATAATTAATTTATCATTATTTATAATTCATTGATATTTATAAGTTGATAAGTATTTATTAGGTATAGTTTTATTTATTTAATAAGTATTTTTGTTGTGTTTTTTCATTTAAGTGTTCATTTAAATCGTAATAGCATTTTTTTATTAGTATTTCTTTTAGTTTCTTAATAAATATATTATCTATTTTTTTTCATTTTTAATTGTCTGCGGTAGATTATTATATATTTTTATTGACATAACAAAGGGACATATGGACGTGATGGTATGTTAGTTAGAAAACATACCTACTCAAAAGCCGGCTTTGCTTGTAAAATGTTGGTACTTTTGTATCATGAAGATGTCTAGTGAGACAAGGAACAGCGTCTCCGTCAGAGTTCATTCATTTGGCGAGTGACCAGCAAAAGTTCGCGGAACATAATTACAAAATTCAGGCCAGTCTTTAATTATTTTAAAGAAGGTATTTCAAGAAAGTACAATGTTCGGAATGCACTATTTTCTTTTGTCAATTTGACTGAGTACTTATATGTAAAGTTTAGTGGATACAGTAGTACAACTACAGAATTTCCTTTTAAACTTTTCATCACTCATAAAGCTTTAGAGTACAGTTTTACTTTTAAAAAATGTTTTTTTTTTCAGGGTTTAATAAATATATATTTTGGGGACATTTTTACACAGCACCATCTAGTCACAAACTAAGCAGAGCTTGTACTATGGGTACTAGACAATGGATATAGTACTTATATACTTTTTTTTGTAAATACATACTTATTATACATAGGAAACACCCAGACAAACACAAATACTTATATTCATCATCACATAAACATTTGTGTCTTGTGGGAATCGAACCCACGACCTCGTGATCAGCATTGGTGTAGTGTTCTCAAGTGTGACTGCTACGCTTGAGGTCCTGGGTTTGATTGTAGAGCGTAGTAATCACGCTTAGCACTAGGCTAGCCAGGCAGTGTAATATATATATTGCATGCATCTTATATACCATACGCATTGTTTTAAAATCTTCAGGATAAAGAATTTGGTACAGTGCCAAAATGGTCACTTCACTGAATCGTTTGAAATGCATCTGAACTAATTTTGTAAGATTTTTTAACATAATTCTGTCTTGAAGTCTTATTATCAGAGATGTAGGTAATAATTTAGGAAGAGAATTATTGGAGCAGGTGTTTCGTTAAATCTTATTGTTTTCAATGAGACCGCAAATATTGTTTAAATAATGCATTTATCTGCAAGTATTCTTAAATCTGATTAACACACGCATAAAGTGAAGAAATTTGTGTACGTCACATTTATACTATAATATTATAAGGCTGAAGAGTTTGTTTGTTTGAACACGCTAATCTCAGGAACTACTGGTCTGATTTGAAAAATTCTTTCAGTGTTAGATAGCCTGTTTATAGAGGAAGGCTATATGCTATATTATATATCATCAAGCTACGACCAATAACAGCGGAGTATCAATTTAAAATGTTGCAAAAACGGGGGAAAAAATTCCACTTCTAAGGGAACGAAAACTCGGGCAAAAGCTAGTTTAAAGATATTTGGGGACATTTTTTACACAGCACCATCTAGTTCCAAACTAAACAGCTCTTTTACTATGGGTACTAGACAGTAGATTTTAGCTATTTTTATAAATACATACTTATAATACACATAGAAACACCTCGACAAATACAAACACTTATATTTACCACGTAAATACTTAGTTGTGTCCTGTGGGAATCGAACGCACGATCTAGTGATCAGAAGTCCGGTACTCGAACCGTTAGACCACAGACATTCTTCAGACCACAGACATTCTAAGTTCAGATGAAATAAAGGAGCTTACCCCTAAGCAAATCCTGCAGTTTGTCAGCCGCAGGATTTAGCGGCGAACTCTAAATTTCATCAAGCGGCGATCACAATAGACTCATCAGGGTCGATGTGGTACGATAGCCGCGAACAAAATAATAATTATATTTTACCAAATGATCGATAATCATATTCATTGACTTAAGTCACCTGCTTATCTCTAATTCAACCACTCTTACATAACTATAATGTCTATAATCGATATATTATAATAAATGATCAAGGAATAAAGATAAAGATAGACGGGCACGACAGAAATGCGTTGACCTGTGTGACGGTCGGCGATAACCCTCCGTTCGGTTGGTTCGTCATAACAGACCGTGCAGATTCGCTGCTAGTATATTTGCAATATTAACTGCTTTGCCTCAGAGATGTCAAAGCCGGAATGAAACTTTAAAATCACTTTCCTCACCATTATTAGATAACTGTCTAATTAGGTACTGGACACGGGAACCCTCTCAGAATGAGGAGTGTTGTTAGGCTATACATATAATAGTCCACCACGGTGGCTAATACAGCGCTCACACGCCGTCGAGAAAATCTTTCAGGCATGCAGGTTGATTGCAGATTGCAAATTTCGTTCCCCATCACTAATACTAAAATGGGTTGGCCATGATGATGAAGAGGTTAAAATATCCTTGAAAAAAATTGAGACACTAGCTATAAATATAAAGTTAGTTTTATGACTAACAGATACTCATGAGCATGTTACCGACTTACTGGAAAATGGATGACGCAGCTTTCTTTCAGTATATTAAGATTTAATTTGCCAATGTTAACGAAATAATTAAATAAATTTTTCATGAAGTTGATAGTCAAAAATTAAGTTGTATATTTTGAGGCAGTAGTCAGTAGAATGGTTAAAATAACAGCTTGTACTTAAGTATATATAAACTCGGATCACAATACCTTAGACGCAGCGAGTACTAGAATGGCAACTATTAACCATTCTATTTCTATTTATGTTCGGGGATGCCTGCAGGCACCAGACGGGCGATCAGTCCTCTTGTTGGGATTATTTCGCGCAGTTCCCCATTTTGGTGGATCCCTTCATGGGTTACTGGTGCTCGGCGTTGCGAATCTCCTGGTTACTTTGCAGAATCCCACCAGTTGTCTGATGGATATTTCTGCAAGTTGCTCTTCGTTTGCTTCATCAGTACCTAATATTTCCCATCTGAGTAGTGCATAAATTTTGCATTCTGCTACTAGATGGAAGCTTGTTTCTTCTGCTTCCCCGCATGCGGGGCATATGGGGTCTTCTTTTACATTCACGATTGTCAGGTGTCTGTTAAGGCCACAGTGTCTTGTTGCAATTCCTACTACTAGCCTTATATTATCCCTACTCATTCCGAACTTTTAACCATGAAGATAGATCAGATTCTAAGCTAATTGATTTATATAAATACTAGCAACTTGCCCTCGCTTGGTCTGGGTACTATTACTGGATATATAATGGTGCCTATATTTTAAGTTAGGCGTATAGCAATATATCAGTGTTTGTATTCAATTTTATACAGTAGATTTTGCGTGATACGAGTACATATATAGATAGACAGAGATACATTTTTTTCAACGGCATGTGAAGTCTGTCAACCCGCTTTATTGATTTATTGTCCACAACTCATATTTTAAAAGAGTGTCCATGGAGTTTCTAGACAGATTCTTCTCCATAGAATCAACTTTTTGGAACCGTGCATCTAGAATCATTTAACGTTTCATAAGTGACATAACTTGAACTTGAATTAGGCTGGCGTGGTGGACTTTAGCCTAACCCCTCTCATACTAAGTGGAGACCCGTGCCCAGCAGTGGGACAGTACATGGGTTGATGATGATGTTATGTACTGACATCGAATTGTTACAATTACATTCATTACGTACTTCAATATTATTAAAGTTATTTTAGTTACTAGGTTGAAGTAGGTAGGTAGTAGGTACTTAAACATAGAGAATTAACTGAATTAATACTACAATCATGGTGGTGGTCAGCTGTTCATTTTCCCGCGAAGGCAAGTCAGAAGCCCGAAGTCAGCCATTAAGGCGGAGACTATAAACTTACTTGTATGGTATTGAGTATCAAGTTATATACAATTGTTGTGAAGATTGATGCGATTGAGCATGGAAATTAAATAAATGTATCTATACTTCTTTACTAATATTATAAAGAGGAAAGATTTGATTGTTTGTTTGTCTGGATTTCATTTTACGTTATGTCGAAATTCTAAGTCTAATTAGCAAATAATTATATTGACTGATTTGACAGAAACCCCTCGTAATACGATAGATATCGAGTTAAAAAGATAAATCAGTTAACAGTTTGATAACGAGAAGGTTTATTTCTTGATCCTTGACAGGTTCACATTCCGA
Organism: Acronicta psi; assembly: GCA_946251955.1. Lineage (NCBI taxonomy): Eukaryota > Metazoa > Arthropoda > Insecta > Lepidoptera > Noctuidae > Acronicta > Acronicta psi. The sequence continues at coordinate 12,107,655 of OX276475.1, read as the reverse complement.
AAAGAGCGTGCTTGTACATTCATTTTTTTTTACCAACGAACGAAACACCGGAGGAGGTTCTCAATTCGGATTTTATATTTTATATTAATATACAATAAGTATGTAACCTCCTTTATAAATGTGTCAGTTTGCATTAGATACGGCATTTTAATTTTTAAAGGTCAATGAAGGGTGGTATTGTTAATATTAACGGGTCAATTAAAATAACTTTGTTGGTTAGAACCTCCTTTGGTTGATAAAAAGGAGGTTTTCTAAATAAACACAAAAAATGCATGTTTTAAAGGTCAGTCTGAGAGAACATAAAGTTTTATTATGTTGGTATTTATAGTCTATGGTAAAATTAATAAAGCTAACTTATATACAAAGATAATTTAGTTTTTATAACTTTTTAGCATAATGCAAAAGATCTCCACTCAGTAAAATACTTATAACTATTTCATAAAAAAGTCACGCAAAAGTTACATCAATTTTCGTATCATAAGAACGTTTCAAAGTTATACGAGTCTCTATCAAAACTTAGTAACTTAGATAACTATTTGACGAGAACCTGAGACTCATACCAAAAATGCCGAGAATGTACCAATTTTTTTGATGTAATCATAACTGACATCTCTAGTACTGAAAGTTTAATACAACAATATAATCGTCGGCAATAAAGAACGAATTGATGCCACAAAAAGCCAAAATTACGTCAATATAACCAATTAGGCTCATAAAATACGTAACACAGTGAAAGCACGCTTAATAAACAAAACAAAAAACAATAAAAATTAGCATAATCGCCGCTACTCACCGGTCGAATCACATAAACATTAAACAACACACAACACCACAATTTGAACCACACACTACACGTAATTGGGACGCAAACGCGCCGAAAACTTTTGCTAATCAACCGAATTGTTAGCGAACTCTCGTACTTCTACCACGTGTTGCTTTCAAACACTTTGTACGCGGGGAAAACAATTTTATTTCATGAGCAACGGACGCCCTACTCGCCCCTCTTTCCCACAACTAACTGACAACTGAGTGACCGTTACGTATTTTCTTGTACATATACATATAAACAATTTATTTTCATAGCGCATCGATGCGACTAATGTGTGGAACGGCGTGTCGGATTTTTGATTTTAGAAATGATGATTCTATTTTCGTAATTCCAATGCCGTGACACTATCCGATCGTAGTTTGTGCTTTCCGATTTGTTGAATAGACTATTACGATTTCTTTGACGCAAGTTCATAAGATAGGATTTGAATTTGGAGTCTTCCAATTTTAAATGCTTGCTTTTTTGACAGATATTTTTTTTGATTGACTGAGGGTGTATAAACAAACGACTGTGAATTATTACAATAAAATTATCACCGATTTTTTTTAATCTGTAATGCAATATATTTATAAAATAATATGTTGAGGTGTTTACCCACATAATTTCCTTCAATGAAAAGCTATGTATAAAAATCGTTTAGAAACTGCATCGTTCACAAACTTTTTTTTCTAAATGACATCAATGTTTCTCGTTTAATTTTTTTTATGTGTTTGATACTTTAAAATTCTAAAAATGTGTCTGATACTATTGGTCAAATTACCAATTAAATTAAGAATATTATATTTAAATATAATAAAAAAAACATTCCAATGACACTGCACAAGAAATCCTCAGAAAATTCTTCAAGAGATGTAGGCAGGTAACTTTTTTTCTATTTTCCCGCTTTGATGTGCTTGCTACTTTTTAATTTGTTGCAATTACATATACTGACCCACCTGAGCCCAATACTTTTTTAAGTTTATCTGTTTTTTTTTCAGTACAGTCAGCACCAAAAGTCGATGAACAGAATCAACTGAACAAAACACCTGTTCACAATAAAATGCCATAAGTTATAGTCGCAACTAGGAAACAAAATAGCCTGTACACCAGAAATTTACAAAAGTCGTTAAACACGAGTATTTCAAAAGTACATGTGCACTAGTATTCCTAAAGTCGCTGTACACCATCAATCCAAATGTCGCTGAACATCATTGTATCAAAAGTCACTAAACAGCAGTAAAGACAAAATTAGGTTAACAATAGTTATTTGTTATACAAGAGTGCAAAGTTGCTTTTTAACCGCGTGCTCAATTTTGATGACCGAGCAAGCGAAGGATTCTAAAATTAAATTAGAATCCTGAGCGTCAGCGAGGGAATTAAAAGAGCACAAGGTGAAAAATCTTTGCACTCGAGTGCAACACGTAACTTTTCATCCCACCTCAGCGAGGAAATGACTAAAAAAAACATTTACAACCACAAGATACTTTTATTTCATTTTAGGTATTAAATACTATATGCATGGGCGTACCCAGGGGGGGGGGGGCAGGGGGGGGCAGCTGCCCCCCCCCTGGAACTTGGATGCCCGCGTAGATAAAAGTTATAGTAAGACAAAAAACCTTTCTAGTGTTGTGTGTAGGACGGAACAAACTTATCCCCCACAAGTTACATAACACTGGCAGTGACAAATTGTCAAAATAGAACAATATTTACTATTTGTTGCTTTTTGTTAACAATTAGTTGCTACAAAAACGATTTTGTTGCTCAAACCGATCTTACAGAATTGACAACAATGCTAGCTTTACTTAAAGATAGCATAAAAAATAGCTCAATACTATGTAATGAAACAAATAGACCAATGTTTGTTGCTGAAGACATCATTAAAACAACAATTTAAAAAAACTTTAATTTTTTTCTTGCTCGAGTGACAAACTGACAATATTGATGCCTGAAAGACATTTTCTTGCTCGACGTGAAAATAGTGATGCCTGAACTCACCAAAAAAAAACCAGAGATTGGATGAATATATCTGACCAGTATTCTTATAAACCGATTATGCTGCGCAAATAATTTATATTGCTTATTTGTTTTGGAAAAATCGAGAGTGACGAGCTCATAAAAATACCGGCCAGAAACTCATGCGATCACCGGAAGATATCCTAGTGCTGATTTTCGAGGCGTCATTAACCAAGTTGACCATCACAATTATTATATTGTATTATATTATATTGTTCCCTAAAAACCGAGCGCTAAGCTAGCATGACCGGTTTATAAGGATACCTGTTGGGATACTCATCCGATCTTTACAGTGGCGTATTTACACTAGGGCCAAAAGAGCCATGGCCCGGACCGCCAGGCTTCGAGGGGCGGCGCTAGCCGCACGGAGGTAGTAAGAAACTAATTGTAACTACCCCTTCACTAACGTCGCCTGTCCTAAGTGGGTTCCCTCAATTTACGAGCTCACTTTTACGTAAGACAACTGGAGGTAGTAACAAACTAATTGTAATTACCACTCTAACCTAACCTGGCGAAGGCGGGGGTGGCTCAAATTTTCGAGCTCGCTTCGCTCGCTCTTACATGAAACACTTGGTAGTAGACAAACTCATTGTAGTTACTCTTCTAACCCAGCCTGTGCAAGGCGAGTGACCTCAATTTTCGAGCTCCTACGCTCGCTCTTACTTGAGACACTTGGTGGTAGTAAACAAACTAATTGTAGTTAAGTACTCTTCTAACCAAGCCTGTTCGAGGTAGGTGGCCAAATTTTCGAGCTCGCTTTGCTCGCTCTTGCTGTGTGAGATAACTGAAGGTCTAGTAACAATCTAATTGTAATTACCCTTCTAACTTAACCTGTCCAAGGTGGGTCACCCAAGTTTTCGACTTCTCGTTTGCTGACTCTTAGTCATCAATTTTCATTGCTACGTTAAGCAATATTTTTTTCTATTTATAAGTCCCGGAGAAATCAAGCGTTGAGTTAGCATGACTGGCTTATAAGAATACCGGTCAGAAATTCATCCGATTTACGGTTCTGAGTTTTGTTGATGACTTTCCGGGCAACAATAAAAAATTTAATCATCCGTCATCATCCGACGTCCGGTTCTATTTTTTATGCTGACTCTCAAGGCGTCAATAACCATTGCAGCTAGTCAGAAACTCTAAGAAAAGCTCCTCAAAGATACTCTCCATGCATAAATTTTTATGAATACCGGAAAAATCGAGTGTTGATCCAGCATGACCGGTTGATAATGCATCAGAGTCACCATCAAAATTTAGAACCGGAGATCGGGTGAATTTCTGACCGATATTCCTATATGCGGCCATGCTAGCCAATAATTAAGTAGATCTGCAAATAATTTAACAAAATAATTCGGTTTATCATATTATTTACTCTGATATATTTACGTATAGCTAGCATTGTTGTCGATTTTTCGAGATTGGTTTGAGTATTTTTTTTTAAATTCTGCTGAAATTCCACTGCCTCTTTTATGGAGATGAGGGAACGGGGGGGGGGGGGGGTAGAGAAAATTCCCTCTACTGCCCCCCCCTGGGCCAAAAGCTGGGTACGCCCATGACTATATGATAGGTAAGTTTTACAGAATACCTATTCTTTAAATTATAACAAATAATACTAGGTATAATTAAGAGAAATTGAAAGTAACGTTGCTACAGTTACTTGAGTGTAATATTTTTGTTAGATATTGTAATGTTGGTGTTAGTGACTTAAAAAAGTACACCAAGAAAGTTCCGGTAGGCTTGTTGAAAAAATATCGATACATCGATATATCGATATTATTGAGCGATATTTAATATTTCGATATAAAATTCAAAGTATCAAAAAGGTATAAAAATCTAATAAACATCTATAAGTTTTAAGATTATAAAATCCCAAAAAGGAATGCTTTTTTTTTACTAACATCTTTTTAACAAATTATATTTAATGTATTTTTTGTTTTTGGTCGACTTGATTTGTTTTTTTATAATTTGGTTTTTAAGATATATCGCCCATATATCGATATTTTTAAATAAAAATATCAGTATCGATACTGATATTTTCAAAAAATATCGATTCGACATTATCGATACTTTGTTGCGTTTAGACTCGGAACCTAGGGAAGGTTCCAAGTCTGAGTTTTTAACAAATTAAAAAAAAGTTGTATGATAAATTCGGCGCCAGGGGGTTAGGTTAGTTTGTCTCTCTAGGGGATAAAAACGACTTTTGCAGACATATTATAGATTAGTATGATTACTGACAATAAAATATAATTGCTTTGTAAATAAGTATTGAAATAGATATGTACTAACATGTTAACATACATTATTAAGGTCAAGCAAGTACTGTCCCAAAAGTAGCTGAACAACATAAGCGTCAAAAGTATATTAACGCACGACAACATTGAAAATATACTTTGTTAACCTAATTTTGTCTTTACTGCTGTTTAGTGACTTTTGATACAATGATGTTCAGCGACATTTGGATTGATAGTGTACAGCGACTTTAGGAATACTAGTGCATATGTACTTTTGAAATACTCGTGTTTAACGACTTTTGTAAATTTCTGGTGTACAGGCTATTTTGTTTCCTAGTTGCGACTATAACTTATGGCATTTTATTGTGAACAGGTGTTTTGTTAAGTTGATTCTGTTCATCGACTTTTGGTGCTGACTGTACCTCGACCAGTGTTGTGACCAGCAGCTATTATAAAATTTAAATTTGGAATTACAATTACAATTGATTCCGGGGTCAACGCCCTGCGTCCAGGCTGTCGACGCACTGGAAATATTGCATATTTTTTATGGTGCTATGGTATCGACTTATTTGAAGCACACATAATTATGATGTTTTCTAGTGTCTGGACAACTCCCACCAAATCGATATAGTATTTCCAATTAAAGGTTTGCATGTGTGAGATTACAGTGATAATAGAACCTTTATAGTGTAGTGAGTGTCTTTAATGCAATCAACTTACTAGTAAGTGTTACAATCTATGTATTTTGTAATAAAAAACTGATAATATTAAGGTACTTCTTAGGCCGCTGCAATCCTAAAGATTGAATTTTCTATTTATAATATAGCGTTTTTTGAGACACAGGATCAAAAACCTCTCCCACGCTTAGAACGCAACCTATGCAAAAATGTGCAGTATGCGGGTGCATATATGACTATTATTGCCATCCTTTTCGTTTCCCTACAATTTTTGCAAATTAGAGCAGGAAAAATATAGTTTTACGAATTTCCATGATAAAAAAAATCGCCAATTTCTTTGCACATATGGTGTGCAAACTACATTTACTGGGTTAAAAAAGAAAAAAAGTATATAAGTATTATATCCATTGTCTAGTGCCCATAGTACAAGCTCTGCTTAGTTTGGGACTAGATGGTGCTGTGTAAAAATGTCCCAGCATAATTATTAAAAAAAAATTAAAAAAAATTGTCTTTATCTTCTTTAACTATTGTATATAACGAAAAGTCACTGAGACTGACCAATCAATGCACAGTTCAAACCATTGGCACACAGTTGTTATGACGTAGGCATCCACTAAGAAAGGATTTTGGGAAGTTCCCACGTTGAGAAAAAATTTATGACCGCGAGTTACGCCGCGGGGAAAATCTAGTCTATACTATTACTAATATTATAAACAGGAAAGATTTGATTGTTTGTTTATTTGCATTGAATGGGCTCCGAAACTAATGGACCGATTTGAAAAATTCAATCACAATCAGAAACATAGTTTATATTATTTACAATAAAACCACCATTTACCCAAACCATGCGGACGAAGCCGCTGGCGAAAAGCTAGTTACAATATTTTTCTTCCAGAACTAGGTACACACATTGTTAATAATTGTCACATACATCAGAAAGGGGGCTCCATTTCAAAAGCTCGGGTGAAATAAAGGGACATACAGACACGCAAAGAGCACATTACTAATACAACAATAGAAGCCATCTAATATTGGGTTTACAATAACTATTACGACACGATTTTTTATGGAGACAAAAAAGCATTAAATACAATTTCATATGTATGTAAAAATAATATTGTGCGTTTTTGTGTGCTCGCCCGCAACGACTTCTTACAAAAAGATAATACTTAGCTTGATTTAAAAACTTCACCCGGGTTCTTAAGTTAAGAGAGACACTTAGGCTTATATTCAGAGATGAAACTAAGCCTACACTTACACTTCCGTATGTCAAGTTGTAATACAAATTTGACATACGGAAGCATTACTTTACGCTGAGCATCGTCTTTGAATATTAGCCTTATGCTATTATTAAGAGGTGACGCTAAGCGTAAACTTACGTTTCCGTATGTTAAATTGTTATTCTTTGACATATGGAAGCGTTACCTTACGCTTAGTGTCATCTCTGTATATTAGCCATACACTATACTTAAGTGATAGTTAAATTATTTGCTGTAGTAGTCAAATACGTTTCAATTCAGTGGCACGTGACCCGCCGGGGCCTGAATAATTTTCTTTCTTTTGTAGCTCCTAATTCAATTCATTAACAAAATAATCATCCTCACAACAATATCCTAAAAGTATTCTAGCGTAGGCAGTAGAACCCAAACAAAAATTTTTTATACCACATTACTACAATAAGTACCCAACATTATTGTATGTAGAGGATATTAAATTGTTGTGTGATTTCTCCTGGAAACCCTGTATCAATATTAACTAATTGGTTTGATGCACACTGAGCTTTATAAAAGAAAAAGAAAATAATTTTTGCAGAAATCTTGAAGGGCGGAGAGTGCATTGGTACTTGCAGTGTTGCTGTGTTCTATAAGGGTATTTGAAATGTGCCGACGGGTGGAGCTATGCGTTATTGAAGACCATTGAATCTGAAGAGAGTCACAGCGTCCTCTTTCTTCAGCCAACAGAGGTCTGAAGATTATCCCACAAACCACAATGAAAGGTATGTTATTGATTTTACTGTTGACAACATTGTTGTATTAGTAGTAATGTAATGTAATGTATCGTCATCCTAGCCTATTATCCTCATAATATAATTAATTAAAAATAACATCATTAACTTGAAAATTTAAAAATGTTATTATTCTCGACTGCCGAAGAAATAGGGATAATAATTTTTTTTCAGACCAAAATTTTTATAATGATTTGCGATCTTCTGGGTTATCCGGATTTCCTAGGAATACTTTCTTAATGAATTGCATTCATCTGGTTTATCTGGATTCCCTAGGAATACTTTCTTAATGAATTGCGTTCATCTGGTTTATCCGGATTTCCTAGGAATACTTTCTTAATGAATTGCATTCATCTGGTTTATCCGGATTTCCTAGGAATACTTTCTTAATGATTTGCGTTCATCTGGTTTATCTGGATTCCCTAGGAATACTTTCTTAATGAATTGCGATCATCTAGGTTATCCGGATTTCCTAGAAATACTTTCTTAATGAATTGCGTTCATCTGGTTTATCCGGATTTCCTAGGAATACTTTCTTAATGAATTGCGTTCATCTGGTTTATCCGGATTCCCTAGGAATACTTTCTTAATGAATTGCGTTCATCTGGTTTATCCGGATTCCCTAGGAATACTTTCTTAATGAATTGCGTTTATCTGGTTTATCCGGATTTCCTAAGAATACTTTCTTAATGAATCACATCTATCCGGATTTCCTAGGAATACTTTCTTAATTAATTACGTAAATTTCGGCCAAATTGTTGTAGGGGTTTTCTGTTAAATTTCCAGTAGCAGTTCGGATTCTGGATTTATTACCAGTTGGTGGCAATAGTTTCGCCTCCTATTACATAGGACCTAAACATATCGACGAACTGTGCGTGTACAATGTAGAATACAGGCATGATGGTATGTATTCTTAGTGATACAAAACGAATTCTAAAATCGACCACTAGCTTTCCCTGTACAAACAAAAGAAAGTTTATATTGCGCTGGTGTAACCCCAACGTTACACAAGGTAAGCTAAGGCTAGCTAAAAGCAAATGACCAAATCGATAGAGTCGTTAATAATTGATAGCTTTGTGGACGGCGGTGCGAGTTTACTTTTACGTGTCTTATTGATCCGCCGATTAGACCCGAAATAATTGTGGTAGAATTTGTTAGGGGTAGTAATGACTGCGGATAATTACTATTGAATTTCTTTTTTTTTATACAAGGTGGAAGGGATATCGACGCCCATTCGAATAGCATGAGTTGAGTACATGATTCTGGACCCCCTGCGTCGAAATTTCTGTAACTTTTTTCATAAATTTTTCAATGTTTTTTTACTTGAACGTGTAAAGAACCTTTATTTCTATCTACCCAAATTAGATTTATAATCAAAAAACCATTATTTCATTTATTTCGGATCGCGCGCGCGCTATAACATTCACCGCGGAGCGTTATAATCGCGTTTTTAGTTATACACTGCGCGCTCAAAAATGTTAATGTCTTTAATAACCGATTATTTTCTACATGAATGATCTAGGTCATTTTATTTTTGACCTTGAGTGAAACCTTGTCACGACGTTTGTGCGATGTTTCGATGTCCCTTCCACCTTGTATAAAATATGTCTGTACCCTACAATTATTTTAATGACTTATTGTTGTCGTATGTAATTTTAATAATACCTAGTCTAATTTTTCTGGAAGGTAAAAAGATAATAATTTTCTATCTTTTTATATTACTTATGCATTTTCCATGCTAAGATTACTAGTTGTTTTAATGCGTAGGACTCGCGGTGGCTTAGCGGTCATAGCGTCTGGTGTATTGTACCAGAAGACGCAGGCTCGAGCTCTGCCCACGAGTCGATTTTTTCCTTCATTAAAATAAATAATATTTTTTCTCTATCTAGCTTAAAAGCTGTCTCGAGGTCGTACAGGCAAAAAATATGTTATAAGTTTTAGAAAATAGACTTTTTGACCTTTTGTAAAGCACCTTCACCAGAGCTCCTTCTAAAGATGCACTGCGCTGGCAGCTAGAGGAATATTCCCTCAAACTGTCGGCGCTGTGAATCCTCCATAAACCTCTAAGAGGTTCGGGTCGGCAACGCGCGAGTGATACCCCTGGTGTTGCAAGCGTCCATAGGCTATGGTAACCGCTTACCATCAGGTGGGCCGTATTCTTGTTTGCCACCTTAGTAGGTAGTATAAAAAAAACCTTAGTGTGTTTCTATTTTTGAACATAATTAAATAACAGATCCCTCGTCTCCTGGTTGCTGTGGCTCAGGCAACGCATCAGCAATTCCTCGCGTTGCGCTGCATCATGAGGCAGTGATGACCACTTTGCAATAGGTGGCTCGATTGGAAAAATATTTGAACTTTCTTATGAAATTCTCAGTAGTAGCTCGAAGTATGGATTTTTATATGGGACCTAAAAAACAGCGGCGAATGGTACATTGGTTCACATCCGCTTAACCCTACGAACCCTAGAACACAGGCGTGATGCTATATATGTATGTATCAGGTACGGCTATGGATTATTTAAGGAAAAAAAACCCTATCATTACCTATAAGGAACATCACTAAACACTTGGTCAGGCTACTAGACCAAATTTTTTCGATACCATCCAATAAGCAACCACATAGTTATCAAAATAAAGTCGTCAATTCGAAAGCTAATTTGATAAATTAGTCCTCATTTCTTCATCAATCGTAAAGCATTCTCGCTACAGTATTAAACGTATGTCCACTAGGAACAAAGGGTTGTTAGAGCGCCGAGTATCGATAATTCTATAAATAAGGTTGTCAGTTGCATTCTGTGGGCTTCTAACAATGAGTGCCACGATAACCAAGACGGCTCGCATGTTTATAGGGCATGCATTGGCACAGAAAATGAATAGAGACGTCTGTCAGGTTAGTAGGTATATATAGAAGACAGTTCTACACTCTTCGATGTTAAGTTTTTAATCTTTGTTGAGTACTTATAAAAATTACTTTGATTACAACTGCTACTTGTGTAACTTTTACTACTATAATTTGTATTACTACTATTTATGTACGACTACTTGGTTACGACTTTAAATCTAAGATATCATCACGACTTTATTGCCGAAGGTGTTCAGCACAGGTGTACTAATTTACATCCACGATTCGTCGGTATGTTTAGGTACTATTATACGAGGCGAGGATATTAACAGGGCACAAATACAATTTCCGAGCTACCATTGAGAATTTCATAGAAAATTATGTATATGAGAATAAATGGCGATTTAGTTCCATAGATGACCGCTAGAGGGATTACCTTTCTTAACAAATCAAGAGGCGGTCAAAGATTATCAAGCCTTTCTACCATTTACATGGCTACAATGCTGGAATACCACTTTCACCTCATATACTCAATACTCAATCATTTATTGCACTCCACAAGTTAAATAGATGTTACAATAGTAGGTAAGGGAAACATGTGTGGGCCTTGTCAGGCACGGCAAATGTAGGAGAGAGGAGGAACTTTGAAACTTCATAATATATTATATTTTGTATTATTCTTTACTATTTATTTATTTATATTATATATTATACGCACACCAACTTCCTCATCAGCTCGACAGCTCATCAATTTTTTTATTTTTTTATTTATTAAGGGAAACATACAGCAAAATGTAAAAGTACATAGTGTTATAGATCATACTATTACATAGGCCAACACAGTTTCCACAGACAATTAATAACAAGTATGCAGATAACGGTAAACAGAATGAGTCTAGAAAAATACAATATCACATGGGAACGTAATAACAAACATACTAATACTGCTAGACAAGCCGCTTAAACTAAATGGTAGAATTTGTTATTAGTTAATTTTACTGTGCAAACTACTTTTGTACCTTGGGTAACTTTCATGAAAGATTTAGAGTGCCTAATCTAGCCTTTTTTGAGAAAGTACACAATTTGTGTAAATGTATGATATAGAAAGACTTACATCGACTTATTGGTGAGGTCAGGTGCGAAGCACTCACAACCGGCGCGTGTCGAACAAGATGTATGAACGTAGAGAGGAAGCTAAAGAAGTATGCAAATAATATCGTAGTAGCAAGTGCCGGTCTCTAGTTTCTGCCTACCCTTGTGGGAAAAAGGCTTGAGTATGTAAGATCTTAGCAGTGATAGCCTAGGGGTATGACCACTGGCCTACCATGTCAAAGATCTCGAATTCGAATCCATGGCACGCACCTGACTTTTCGAAATCATGTGCGTAATTATCACTCGCTTTAACGGTGAAGGAAAACATCGTGAGGAAACCTGCATGCCTGAGAGATTTTCTCGACGGTGAAGTCTGCGAACCCGCATTAGACTAGCGTGGTAGACTATAGCCTAATCCCTCTCATACTGAGAAGAGGCCCGTGCCCAGCAGTGGGACAGTATATGGGTTGATTATAATTATGAAAGATCTTATGTATGACGTACGTAAGATCTTCATCAACCCATACTATCCCACTGCTGGGCACGTAATTCATATAAGCTGTAAAATCTAGCAACTGTTTATGGTTATATAAAAATGGTTATATAATTGTGCAATCATAAAAATAATACCTAAGTTTCTATTCATGTTTCTATATCACCAATTAATGTAGTTCGAGCAACTATTACCGTGAAGTCCTTTGGCTAGAGCGTGTGAAATTCAGCGTGAAATGACAATATGCATGGGCACATACAAGCACTACATAATATGCGGCTATGGGAGACCGCAGTGACTTGCGGTCTATCGAACAATATTGTGATCCATAGAATTCTGATGACAGATGCTTCGACGCATTACTTGATGACGATTGAAATTTGAAATTCGAGCTTCGAATGATAGCAAATTACAGTTCCTTAGCGTTGTTTAAGATGCCAGAATAAATAGGTTAGCCTAGACTAGCCTTTTCTCTGTTTTTCTAAACAGTTTATGTTAGGGATTTTTTTCATCGTATCAAACTATAAAGTCCTCTCACAAGTTTATAGGATCGGCAACGCGCGATTGATATGTCTGGTGTTGCAAGCGTCCATAGGCTGCGGTAACCGCTTACCATCAGGCGGGTCGTATACTTGTTTGCGACCTTAGTGATATAAAAAAGAAGTATGTTATTTACATAAATAAATATCAATATTACCCAGAGTTCCACAAAACAAAACTATGCATCTTTTCCCAACTGTTCGCAACGATGATATCAAAGATATCAAGGTTATTTTTTATTTCCAGCTCATGATAGTTCCCGAGATGCCAGTTATAAAATGACCATGCACCTACACCATCTTGGCATTCAGCCAGACACTGCAGAACAAAATATTCAAGCAATACAGGCTAAATATGAATGAATTATTTTCAGAGTAATAACACGTAACGACATTAACAAATGACCTAGTTTTAACATACCATCACGCCTGTATTCTCGGAAGGGGTAGGCAGAGGCGTCCTAATGTACGCCCACATTTCGCCGGTATGTTTAGGTCTCATGTAAAGGGGGCGAGCCTATTGCCATCAACCGGACACAAATCCGGACTCCGAGCTGCTACGGGGAATTTCACAGAAAAACCCAAAAACACTTTGCTTGACCCGGGATTCGAACTCAAGACCTCTAGCGTAGTGGTCGGGCTTGGGACCACTAGACCAACGAGGCACATGACCTAGTTTTGCAAGTATTTAAGTGCGCATATTTTGTTGATAGGAAGCAGTAACAGAAACACATACAAATCTAGTATTATTGCGAATACTATGTAACATAATGACCTGTATTCTTAGAAGGGTAAGGCAGAATTTTATTGTGCCTATTTACAGTCACAGTAAGATCGTCGTATGCTTTAATTAACATGTGGGATTAAACTATTGCTATTAACCGCGTGACCCTGAATTTGAACCTAAGAACTTATGTCAGCCGCGCTTGCAACTTACGCTTCCGTATGTCAAATTGTAATACAAATTTGACACTCGGAAGCGTTACTTTACGCTTAGCGTCGTCTCTGAATATGAGCCTTAGAATATTAGGGCCATCTAAGAGAATACTGTAAAACATTATGATAATTTAGTTATATTGAAATAGGTAAGCACTGATTGTCATTATTAGGAACTTAATGAAGAAAACGGCTAACGGAAATGAATGGAAGCAAAATTATGCTGCATCAACCCAAAATTATACAAGAGCAGGAAGCTGATCCTTTGTGAAGCTACTTTTGTAATATTATGGTACCTAATATCCATAATTAGGTACCATATTACAAACTTAGTTTTCAATATAATACTATACAATATTCTTCTGTACGCTCATACGAAAAAATCAATGCAACAGAATTGAATATTCACAAAGGATATTTGCATAAACGTTCAATATAATATGAACTTAAGGTGTTGCCATCTCGGTGTATTTTTATTAAGAATGAAACTTGAAACAAAGCAATAGTAACAACCTACTGATAATAATTTAGCTGCCAAGTGAAAAGTTTTAAGTTCGAAACAAAGGCACGCCCTATGCCATTTTGAAAACATGTGCGTATGACGTGCTTAACACTGTGATCATCCTGAGAATCGAGGGCTAAAGAGGCACCGAATAAATACCGCATTCACTTTACCCTGCACCTTGCACCATGACAAGCTGGGTTCCAGTAATTGTTGGCTGGATCCAAATCGTAGTCTTGTGTTATTGGTTATTGTTTCTCTATAAAACTCTTAATAGCAACTCGGTGTTTAGAATTGTACCCCGTCAATGTCAACGCGTGAACGATGCGTTAATCTTGTAAACGTTCATAGGATAGGGCAACCATCTACCACCAAGCGGGCCAGGGGCTTTGTTTACTACTTGACTTGGGGCTTATCCCTAATACGAGGAGCCTAGAAATAAATCGAAAACTGCGAATGAACAAGTGCACTCACTGTTAACCTCTTCGGAGAATATTGGACGTCATAATGATACAAGTAATCAATGTAGGTAGGTAAGGTGCTCGTGGCTAAATTATAACTAGGCTGATCAATCCATCTGCAAGGTTAAGCTATGCTTGTCGCGGTTAATCTATAGATGTGTGACTAATCTTAAGACATTGAGGCCCCTCCTACGTTAGTCCTGTTTGATATACGAATCACCAACCGTTAGTGGTAGTCATTCAGAAGCCCGACAAGCTTAACTAAACCTTCGAAAATCGGTATTGCCCCAAGTTGGATTGCGAAGGTCTGATGACAGTCACTTGGTGTAAAATTCTGATATTTAGCTGCATCTGGTTAGACGAAAAGCCGACCTTGATATGGTTTGGTTAGTGATACACAAGTGATCAGTGTCAACCAATTGCTATAGTTTAGACAAAAAGTTCCGTAAACATTTTCCGTTACACATTCTTATGGAGGAAACACAGGGTGGTTGAAAAACGATCGTGCGACGGGACATAACGATCAGAAGCAACAACATCCTGTTGGCAGATGGCCAGCGATCTCGATTGATAAATACTTCAGTTAGAATCGTAAAATACGAACGAATTTTGACTGGAAAAGTAACATTTTCGATTTTTCCTTGCATTGTTGCTCTTTCCGGTTCGTAGAAGAAATGATATCACATAGAAAATAATATAGTATATTTATTATCATATCTGTATTTCACGAAAGCCTTGAGTTCTTTATTAGTTAGTTGCATCCAATCTTCGGGGTGCTACTGAGAATCTTCTAACAGAATCACTTTATAAAATGAGTGAGAATTGTGCTCAAAGCTCCACGCATAAAACCCGAGCTTCCCATTAGGTACAAGCCTTTGGTAGGAATTACTTGATCAGAAATCCTTTGAACTTCTGATTAATCTCATAGAATATGGCTGTAGTTGTGTGGTTTGCAGTAGCTACAGGTAATATTAAGCAGCCTTTTTTTTTCGAGGTTGGATATCCTCATAGAAATCGCCCGCCCGGGGAGGGCAGGGGGGTCTGTCAGACTGTAACGGTGAAGGAAAACATCGTGGGGAAACCTGCATGCCTGAGAGATATTCTGGATGGCATGTGAAATCTTCATAAGGCTAGCTTGGGGGACTATAGCCTAATCCCTTTCATACTGAGAGGAGACCCGTGCCCAACAATGGGACAGTATATGGGTTGATGATGATAGGTAATATTGATTACAGATTGGGATAGTTGACAGACTATCTCGTTTGATGTTTCCTCCGTGCTATAAAGCAAAAACAAAACATTGTCTATTGTTGATCGTTGACAACATGAAAACTCCAGCAAATGGCGGCAAAAAATGTCAAGTACGCCATGTTTTATTGTCTTATAAAAATCACAGACAAAATACTTCAACCTAACAAATTATAGGCGCCGTTTATTTTCGGTCTAGAAGCTAGAACATGGATGTTGAGCCTAGTTTATGCGTAATACATTTTTGTCAACGTACATACAGATTAGTAACAGTGGGCCCGTTTGGCGGCAAGCCAAACGACACTCCATTGCGAATGAATGACGTAGGTACACTCCTCCGGTTAGATACTGTCTGTGATCATAGAAATTAGTGAGACGTGACAGAGAATTGTGTCGTTGGATACTTTATTGTCTCTTTTCCATTTTTATTCTCATAATACTACTTTACCCTGGGTTCCACTTGCATCCTATATGACTTTTTGAGGTGAAAGGAACCGTATATGCTTCCTCACGTTGCAATCTATATCCTTGTTTTTTTTTTCATACCAAACAAGCATGCAGCCCGTTTGAAGGTAGACGGTTACCGCAGCCTATGGACGCTTATAACACAGAAGCGTCACTCACGCGTTGCCGACCCTGCAAAAACCTCGAGGTTTATGGAGGTTTCACTGGGCTGGCAGTTTAAGGGAGTGGTTCTGCTGCGTGTGCAGTGCATCCTTAGAAGGAGCTCTGGTAAATTGTCTTGATAAAGTCTTCTCCATAAGTCCTACTTTTTTGAAACCGAGCAACTAGTTTGACTGTTCAAAAGTGCCTGTTTATATGGTCTATTTGAAATAAAATATTTTGAATTTGAATCGAAGCTTTTGATATGTCGAATGGATAGCACATCTCTTTCATTTCTATAATATGTTACGTTGGTCTCTTTAATTAGATAGTCATAATGAAAGACTACTTTGTGACACAGTTTTGTACTTCATTTGCTAGATTCTTAGTTGAATTCTTAGACACAGATTATTATCTTTCTTTTCAGAATTTCTTCTCAAAGTTTTCTGAAGATACGACTTCGAAAAAGATAGTAATCTGAATACTGATTAATAATAAAGTATTAAGATAAAATTATGTTTAAAACAATTATTGTTATTATTCACAAAATCAATATTTCCGTAAATGGTGATCTTTATTACGGAAGGCAGCTGGCAGTGATTGGATGAAAGGAGCTCAAGATATTGCATATGTCCAGCAGTGGGCGAATACGGGCTGATGATGATAATGATGATGATGATGATGACGGATAAAATACCGCGGGCAACAGGACGCTTGGTAGTAGGACCAAATGATCCGGGTTGCTAGCTGAGAATTGTAGCTGAGTATTCCCTTTTGCAGTGACTTAATATATTTTCAAATGGTAATTAAAAAAACAGTTGCTTTAATAAAAGAACCTAACCTAAATTAAAAATTTAGAAAACCCCCGACACGAAATGTAATTTGCCATTTTGTGGTGGCGACCATCTTGGATTTGAAATTTTTTATAGTGTATAGTATTCTCCTAGTTAAGCCCTTTCATTTGATACCGATATTGAGGTATTTGTGAAAAAATATGTAATTCGCTATTTTGTGGCGGCGGCCATCTTGGACCGATTTTCATCAAACATAGCTAAAAACACTCCCGACTAATTCACCTTTCAAATAAAAAAAACAAAATCAAAATTGGTTCATCCATTCGGGAGCTACGATGCCACAGACAGACACACACACACACACACACACACACAGACACGTCAAACTTATAACACCCCGTCGTTTTTGCGTCGGGGGTAAAAATAGGTGCGCAAACGGGAATATTCCCAAATCCTTGGTATTATTTTAGTGTTTCATGTCGCAAAGGAACAGTAAGAATTTCTACCGCGGCAAAATATACATTCTCAGGAGAGACGCTAAAATTATTCTTGTGTAGTTTTTTTACGCACGAGTCGTGTATTTCATATTCCGCATAAAAATATTTCGGGGAGATTTACGTATTAAAATTGTAGTAGTAAGTAGCGAAATTTGGGTTCTATTTAAACTAATAAGTACACTTTTTGTATTATGTTACTTGTAATACAGGCTCTCTCTCTCTCTCCTCTCTCTTCCTGGGTAGGCCACATGGTCTGGTCTGCCTTCCATATATTTCTTCTTAAAATAATAGAAACTATGGTGATGATTCATCATATCACTTACATTTTGGTGTTTCATTTATACTGTTTAAAAGAATAGATTAAATATACAGTCGCCCTTATCAAACATAAATTATGTTTTACACTAAATCTAGAATCTATTGCATTATTGAAGTAAAGACACCGCAATTGCTTTTTTTTGTAAATATTCATGGAGGTAATTATTTGCTGGTTCGAGTTGGCCACAAAAGCCAATAACGAAAATACACTTATTAATCTTTTAGCAAAGAATAAAAATGAGTAGCAGAAAGCAGAGTAGCTGTCTCTCTGATAATGCTTATTTTTAAGCTTGAAAGAATCAAATTAATTTCATTAGCACCAGATTAAATTTTATTTTTATTTATTTATTTAAATAGGTACACCATCAGCATATATATTTTTACAATCAATAAAAAAGGTACATAGAAAAGGTCTGATACATATGAGAATAAATTACAGGTATAGACAACATTTACCACTGAAGCACACCATAAAATTGTTACAATATTAAATGTAAAATTTCCATCTTGAAATTTTCAACAACTATCTTCTACTTAATATTATACCTTAAGTATATAATTATAACGATTTACAATAGAATAAGTGAAGCAATGTTCCACATTTTCCTTGAAGATGAAAATTGCTGTAAATAACCATTGAGTGGCGGCGAGAGGCCGTGAGTGCGCCGCCATTTTAAAGTCCTATTCTAGAGAATAATCGCCCCTGGAAATGCCGTGAATTGAATGTTGAGCGGGAAAAAAATCGTTATAAGTCCTGTGCGAACAGTTTTGCTTACTTTAATTTATGTATCACGAAAAAAACTGAACCAAAAGCTGTTTACTTTTTGTTACGGTTGTTTTCTTTGAATTTTGAGAGGATCCTGAGGACTTACTAGATACTTTAGTGGTCTTTTTTGGTAAACGTTAAGCTTTATTGTGGCTGGTGCTGTAACCTGGAGCAGAGGAAGTGGAATGCGGAATACATTTGCATATTAAATCGTAGACTTAAATAGCACAATAGAAAAAATTAACATTGAAATGAAGAGTGCGATTTTCATTTTTAAATTCTTCCTTGGATTCCTTGATATTAAAGGTAATAATAATAGTATTTTTTTAAATTAAAGTTTCATCTTAGAATACCTATGCACTGTAATTTAATTTCTTTCTTTCTTTCTTTTCTGGTGTAGTGGTTAAAGTGTTCACTTAGGCACTTCCGTGGCAATTCCTACCATGGAAATTATGTGTGTTGTCCGCGGACTTAAGCTTGTAACAAAATATAACTTGTAACAGATTTAATTTGAGAATTTAATAACTATGAAATATGGCGCTGCCTAAGAGTATTTCGAAATTCCCTACCTGTATTACAAACTCCAATACATTACAGGCCAATTTAAACAACACAATATGTTTTCAAAATCGAAACATTTGTTCGTTCAAACTCAGAGGTCGTTATGGTCTACCTAAGGCATAAATTCATTGTAACACAAATCGTTTTCGCTCGGTGCGCCTTCGAAAATGGTCTTTAACGTCTACGGGGCTTTGTGTAAATAATGTTCTGTAAAATTTATCGCTATAATAAATGTTGGGCACCCCTTTTTCTATGAAAATAAGTTTAAATTTACTGGCCCCTGTAGGTCAAGTTATGCTTGTTTTCATATTGTTAGAAATTTTCATGATTTCAATTATTGTCAACATTTGGTTTTTAGGGGTTGTTCAGTAATTTATGTGGTTTATTTTTGTATATAAAAATAAAACTAAGCTGTAAAGCGGCGTTTAAAGTGTGCAAAACTGCAGGCCAGGGTAGTGGATCATAGCATAATCCTTTCTCCATTTTGAGAGGAGGCTTGTGCCCAGCTGAGGAACAGTAAAAAGGTTTATGGTGATGATGATGCTTTGTTTTAGGTTTTTGAACTTCCTTTGAACTTTTTGAACTTTGAAGAGAGAATTTTAAGATATTAAGTAATAAAGTGACACCTAAAAAGCCCATAAAAATATTTGAGATTTTTTTAATAAACTTGTTCATGGAATAAGGAATGAATATTTAATTATTTTCATATAAAATTATATCCAAAATCATTAATATTAAAGAAGCATTTTATTACTACCTATATCAAAACTATAATTTTATAAGAAAGTTTCTATTTACTTTGTAATAGGATGCCACATCGTTACTCTACGCATAGGTGCCATCCGTCCAATGTACTCCATCCCTTATATTACCACCCAATCAGTCCTTTAGGGATGGGATAAGTCGATGGTTACGAGCAAATTCTATGTAATATTTTTTAATCAATGATATTTTTTGGTAAATTTTATTGAACGCAGTGTTTTTGTTTTAGTTTGAACCCGACGACGACGTCTTAGAAAAATATTCTGATCACGAGGAGATTGTTTGTAGTAGATTTTAGATTTTAATATATTTATTTTTTTAACTCACATGTTAAACCATGTTATTGATTTTAAAAAAATAGGTTCTTACAAGTCATATCTATACCTAGCTTATATTATAAGCGATGATTTTCTCCTATCATACTAACAGATTGGGCTGTTACAAACACCCTTGGTGCTTTAATGATGATGGTCGCCAGAGCTCTTTCTAAGGATGCACTGCGCTGGCAGTAAGAGGAATATTCCCTCAAACTGCCGGCGCAGTGAATCCTCCATAAACCTCCAAGAGGTTTTTCGGGTCGGCAACGCGCGAGTGATACCCCTGGGGTTGCAAGCGTCCATAGGCTATGGTAACCGCTTACCATCAGGCGGGCCGTATGCTTGTTTGCCACCTTAGTGGTATAAAAAAATGCCATCTATTTCAATTTTTGTTAAATTTTCAGTTTCGACTAAAAAGAAGGAAAAGTGGTTTAAAAAGACTGTATCCAAACCTAAATCATAATAATATTGCATCGATTATCGGCAAAAAGTCAATATTGTCTTATCCCTACAAGGTGCACATGTAACATATTCGGAGATAATTTAGATAATAAACCTTATTAAACCCAGCAGGGTTGTGTTTTGTTATAGATGTTATCACGCCCTAATCATTGTCAACCCTCTTTTGAGGATGTTTTCATGTCAATATCAGGGTCGACGCTAGAACTTGTGCGAATGAATTTGTTTCGACTCTTCGCTTTCGTAAATTTTAATATCGTGCGTGATATGGAAATAAGGACCACATTATATCTGTGTGTGGTGGTCTTTTGGGTATGATTAGAACGTGTCATAATTACCGAGATTTCGGGTTTCGGTAGTTTACGAATGAGAATTACGGTACGAATTTGATATTACTGTGCTAAAGTATCTTTGTGCTTATTTTTGTATTATTATTAATATATTTTTGGATGGTTGTGTTTTAGTTTATTAAAATTCATTAATGAAATAAAATAAGTCATATTGAGAATTGACACTGACAAAAATAATAACAGGTCATTTATATAATTACTGTATGTTTTTATTAATAGTGGTTAAGATCACAGCATGATTATTGGTATTGGTTTTGATTCTGGGTGTAGTTTGTGTCAATAAATTGTGCATTTGTTAAGTTCCTGAAGTAGGAAATTTTGAATATAATCTTAACTACCATTATAAATAGAATGTAAAAATATTGATCGGTCGTTCTTAATATTATACTCCTTTAGTTGGCCGTTGGCCTATTTACCAATAAATAAAAACTTAAAAATAGTAAATAGCAACTTCTCTCAAACAAACACACGAGCCCTTTTAATTTAAATATCAACATACTTTAAATCCGAGCTTCACATCCCACAAAATAAATCAAACAAAGTACAAACGCAAGCATAATCTTCAATAATAAAAAAAATAACATCCAAATAAAGTCGGCGGGCCACCCCAAGCCCGTTTTTATCTTTTCAGTTGAGACCATCTAGCCTTCGCGCACTCGGTCCTCTGCAAAATTTAATCCCGGGATAAAGAGTATCGCTAGCCAGTATTCCCGGGTATATTTTTGGGTATATTCCCCGGGTTATATTCCGTCGAGTGGTCACATGGGGGATTTGCAAGCGGTCCCCCCTTCGCTGCAAATTTTCTTCTGGCAATTGCCGTTTTTATTTTGTCGGAGTGAACTTAATCTACATATTTTGTGCATCTGTACGGGTTTTTGACTGGTTTATTTAGTTTTTTTTTTATTGTGTAATTTTCTCTCCTTTGAGGGTTTAGTGTCATTTATGAATAAAATGATGGTTCAAGTTTGTGTCTTTAGAAATAAATAAACATGCACACCATCATATCATAGTACCTCCATAGTTTCCTGAAGAGTTTGGCAGAGTTGTACTGTAGTACATCCTCAGTTTGCTGGTATGGTTAAGTTCCACGTAATAGGGGCCAGCTTATTGCCATCAACCGGGCACAAATCCCAACTCCAAGCTGCGACTGGAAGAGTAAAGAGTAATAATATATAATAATAAATATCTTGGGACATTTTTACACAGCACCGTCTAGTCCCAAACTAAGCAGAGCTTGTACTATGGGAACTAGACATTGGATGTAATACTTATATATTTTTTTTTTTGTAAATACATACTTATAATACACGTGAAACACCCAGACAAACACAAATACTTATATTCATCCCATAAATATTTTTATTTGTATTGAATCTAGCCCACGACCTCGTGATTAGCAGTCCGGTACTCGAACCACTAGAACACAGACGTCGTCAAATGGAAATTTCACGGAAAAACAATACCTGTACAATCTCAATCGAACCCAGGTCCTAGCGAGTCTTACGAGTATATAACAATTTCTTCTTTAAATATAAAATAAGCCAAGGCAACTCTATACGCAAAATGAATGTCATTTGATTCAATAAATTGTAAACCAATAAGAAAAACTATATTTGTACTTTAACAAATAGAAAATCTGTCGGGAGAAGTTAAGGAAAATTACATAAATCCCTTCAAAGATCGATATATTAAGTTATTACAAATCGAGTAAGTCTTGAACATATAAAAGTCAATAATCAACATTTTAATTAGAAACAGTTTACAACCGAGGAATGTCGATTAAAATCATACAAGGCCAAGTTTTGTTTGTTCAATGAAATCTGCCAAACACGACTCGAAAGACCAAATTGCTTAAATTTACCGAGTACCGGCGAAGTTTGCCGAGATGACACGAAGTTGTTTGCCTTGTTTGCACATAATTATGAAAAGCTCTCACTTAACGTGGTTAGTACAATATTTTGATTGTTTTGTAAACTGAGCTGGCCTGTTATTGGATCTTTCCAAATATACAGATAAATTTATATAGACTTAGCCACTTTGCTGGTGTTACATATATTTTTTTTTTATTATGAAACTTGTTCCGCTTTGTAAGTTGCAAAAAAAATACCTACTGTAACACACCATTTTAAGTCGTGTAGCGCCATCTAGTGGTTATGCATAAAACCGAAATTATTTGCTGTATATATAGATTGCACCTTTTGAATTGAATACTTCAAGAAAATATTTTGAATCCCGTAGCCTAACCAGGAGTTAGAAAAGCCTAGTTCGTCGGATTACCACTAGAGGCACTATCCAAGTTTTCCATTTAGGCTACCTGCTTTAATATAGGTTGAGATAATTTCAAGAGAATATCCTAGAAACTAACATGTCTAGTCATCAGCCGGAAGAGGTCCAATGCTTTAATAATGCATCCCCCATAGAGTTGCATTAGGACTGGTTACATGTCGCCCGCATCTAACGACTCCGATAGAACTTTACCAGGGTCCTATTTAATAAAGCTGACAATTTCTTTTAGACTACAAACCCTCTCTGATAAGTAGAGTGCGCCGCCCAAGGCACGCACTCACTTACCCTGACGACCCGATTACCGTAGCACAAGAAGCACTCAAACAGGCTCGACGCCATCCGATTTACCGTCCTCGCCGGCGAGGCCCGTCGCGAAGACCCCGAAACGGTACCCCTCCCCGTCCCTTGCTCGAGCCGGCCCGCGCCGAGCCAGTAGTTTTAAATTCGTCCCTAAATAATTTCAACCCAGATCCAGCTGTCCCTAGCTGTCCCCCCAGCAACGCCCTAAGCCGAGGTCCGAGTCCCGTTAGGGGACGCCCTTAGCTGCGGTTGCTTAGTTTATAAGTGTCCATGGCTGGAGGCACAAAAGGTGCCTCGCCACCAAGCCCGGTTAAGATTCTAAAGCTCCTGAGCTAGAATCTACATCCGTCCTAAAAAAAAAAAAAAAAAAAGCGACAAGTCCGACATAATTATTATGTCAAAAAGTGACAATTCGACAATATACCTGTTTAATAAAACTAAGAGGTGACAAAATTGTCATAGTGAAAAATTCAGTGTCGAATTAATAATAATAATAATAATGTCAAGATTTCACCTGTCGATTTCCGACATATTTGTAACTTTTATTAAACAGCTTAAGCGACAATTCTACAATTTTGTCAATTTTTGACATAAATGTAGAACTGTTAACTTTATCAAACAGGGCCATGGTTGTTTGTCCATCTCATTGGAGGCTTCCCACGTGCGTAAAAATAGAAACTGTAAGAATTTCAACTCTCTACCTATTACGGTTCACGAGATAGAGTTCACTGACAGATGGATGGACGGACGGGCAGCGGAGCCTTAGTAATAGGGTCCCGTTGGCACTTTTTGGGTACGGAACCCTAAAAACGAACTAACTTTGGTGTATACGCAAAGTTGGTTCCTGAGGTCAGATTTCTGATACAGGCAACACTGAATTTAGCTAATACTCCAACTGGCGAACTTGGGGCAATATCTAAAACTTTTGTGTGAATGTAGCTAAAACTTTACTCGTGTATAGCTGAAATTCTGTTTAGTTTACAATTTTAAACATAAACTTTTAGTACTTAATATAAAATAAAGTTTTTTTACAACCTTTAAAATACTTAAATGAAAACATATTATAATGATTCCCCTTGAGTCAAACGTGCATTAACTAAGAAACCGGCTAAAATAGGTAAGTAATAACTCTAGTTCCGTCTATTTTACCGATATAATTATGATAATTAGTTAAGAGATTTATTAAGCAAATTTTTGACGACTCCGTTATTCTAGTGGTCCCAAGCGCGACTGCTACGCTAGAGATCCTCGGTTCGATTCCCGGGTTGAGCAAAGTATTTTTGGGATTTTCTGTAAAATTCTGTTGTGGCAATAGGCTCGCTCCCTACATAGGACCTAAACATACCGACGAACTGTGGGTGTACATTAGTACACTTCTGCCTAACCCTTCGGGGAATACAGAGTTCATGGTATGTGTGTATGAGATTTATTAAGCCTTTTGAAATAAGGCTCTTAAACTTTAAAATACTGTGTATATTTTGCTGAACAAAACTTTCAGAAGTATTAAATACCAATCAAAACTGTGCCTTAAATATAAAACAATAAGTTCTTTATAACGTGGCGCGTCTCTACAAATTGAACCTTCGTGGGGTTCGGAAAAGGTCGATCGAGTGGAGTGTGCATCGCGCTTGTAGAGACGCACCACGTTAAATCTTAAAAAAAAACATACAAAGCCTCTTTAGTTAAGTCATAAACAGGTAGAAACGGAACCCTATCTGGTTTTTGGACTGATGCCGAGTAGAATGATGTCGTCTGAATTCTGGCTAGCACAACATTCAGGTAAATAAGTCTGCCAGTAAGTGAGCCCACACAATAGCGTGAGGCTAATTTATTAGACAGCGCTTAAGGACAGACAGGCTTTGAAACCAGCGGACATGTGAGAAGCGTTTGGCTTTCATCAGAATCAAAACATCATTGCGCCTGTGTTTCCCGAAAGGATTGGCACTGGTACTGCTGTATGTCAACAGTAGTGCTCGTAATCAAGACTGCTACACTAGCTCCTGGGTTCGATTCCCGAGTCAAGCAAAGTGTTGAAGGGTGTTTCTGTGAAATTCTCAGTTGCAATGAGCCCTCTCTATTTCAAATGCTTAACCCTCTATTACATGGGACCTAAACACACCGGTGACCTGAGGGTGAACAAATTCTTAATTATGTTGGGGACAGCCTCTAGTCTAACTTAGACTGCCATCAGACCTCCTCAACCCAATTTCTGGGCTATACTGATATTCGAAGGTTAAACTAGTTGTCAGGCGTTTTGGGCTTTTGACTACCACTATCGATTGTCTTAATTGTTCGTATATTATTATCGTCCATCTATCGAATCGATCCCAGTTGTCCTTAAGTTGATTGGTTTACTTTACCATGACCTCTGTCCCTCTGGTCACTTCAACAGACTGACATCGCCGGTGTAGCCCGTCCTTGCAGATTGAATAATAATAATATTTTATTTGTGTTAATGTGGTTTACATAACTAAGGAAGAATACTCTTCCTTAGCTGTATAAATTCGGCACATTTGTCATCTTAAGTCTATGACATCCAAATATAAAGCGGGTACACAATATAATATTAAATTCAGTCAACTAATAATAATTAGGTGTTATATTACTCTTTGCATTCTAAGTATTCCTCTACAGAGTAAAAAAAAATTTAGACATACGCAATTGGTTTTTGAACATATTTATGGGTAACTGCCGAACACCTTGAAGTAAATGATTAAAAATACGCACAGACATTGTAGTTATAACTTAGATATTGACGCGTCCATCCAAAATAATATTATTATTATAATGCTAGCGACTTCATGGCCTCACCATACAGGTTAGTTTGTGAAATTTACACCCTCTAGCTTGTGGCGCGCTCTCTTAACAAGGTTTCTAACAAACACTGAGTAGAAATTATATGAATTCACCTCCACGGTTATTAATACTAGTTAAATTACACGAATTCATCTCAGAGTTTAGTAAATACGAGTTAGGCAGCTCAGGGTCTCATGTGATATCTCATATTATGAGGCTTATGAAGTCTTGATACTCTAACGATTACGTCATAAATTTTATGAGTTAAGGATTATTTAGTTACCAAGTTAATAATGTTGCGTTTATATGTGTGTAGCTGCTGAGCGTGAGGTCTTGTGTTCGATTCCTAAGTTGAGTAAATTTTTATGAAATTCTCAGTAACAACTTGGAGTCTAGATTTGTATCCCATTAGAGGCAATAGGATCGCCCTCGCGCATATTATATACCAGCATAAGCATACCAGCTAACTGTGTTGAATCTTTCGGGGAATATGGACGTAATGATAATTATTGTTGTATGTGTGAGTGTATGTGCGTCTATTTACTTCGGCTCCAGCCGAGAAAACTCAATTTCTGTCTTAAGACTAAACTTTCCAAGATACCTTACCTACCTTACCATATTATCAACATTCACTTATTTCTATAACTTTTGTATAAAAAAGTTGCCTTTTTCTAAGTGAAGGTAATAATGTACATATTCTGGTTAGTATATAACCACTTATTGCTTATGTGCTAAACAACAAAATCAACCAAACAAACCAAAAACTACAACTTTTCATAATACACGGCAAAAACAACGATGCCAAATAACACACATTTTAATAAACTAACAAGCGAAAATAATTCCTAAGGATTCCTATTAATTAGAGAGGATACCGAAAATGGGAGTGCTCTCAAATCCCTCAATGGGTCCCTCTTTACTCATCATTATATCACCCCTTTTTGGAGGGTAGTTATTTAGAAATCAATAAATAAAGAGGCTTACATCGAACCAGTTGCAATCAGGGGAAGATTTATTGAAATATTTGCATTTATATCTAGCTTTCCGCCAGTGGCTTCGCCCGCGAGGTCTGGGTATTTCTTCATCCCCTATTTCAACCCATTACAGCCCTTTTTTTCACATTAAAAAGTAGCCTGTGTCCTTTCTCAGGCTCTAGACTATCTGTATACCAAATTTCATTTGAATCAGTTCAGTGGTTTTAGCGTGAAAGGGCGACAGTCGCAGTCGCAGTCGCAGTCGACGTCGCAGTCGACAGACAGACAAGCTGCATTTTGACATTCGAATCGACAAACAAAATGTATGGAAATGACATAAGCTTTTGACAAATCGGGCTGTCACTAATGTTATTTCCATACATTTTGTTTGTCGATTCGAATGTCAAAATGCAACTTGTGTAGCCCCGCTGATAGATAGTTACTTTCGCAATTATTATAATATTAGTAGAAGAAGTAAGGATTTACATTTATATCAAAATCGGTTGGATGTGAATGTTAATATTGACCGCGTAATTTGGATATTGCCCGGTGTGATTGGTCAAAGTAATTAATATTGTTTTCATTTGTATATGTACCATTCAAAATTATTCACCGTGTATCATTGAAATCTGGATCCAAAAACATATGGTTTTTTTTTATAAATGCAGGTTTGCCGATGTCGATAGTTCTGCCTATATCGAAGTTTAATGGTAGACGTGTGTTAATACAAGTATCAAATTAACGAAGCCAGAAATAACAAAACAGCTAATTTCTAGACGGCAACGTTTTGACGTTGGTTTATTAAAAACAAACAAAAGAAAGTTGTTCTATATTCGATTGTATTTCTTTGTGTATTAAATTTTACTCGATATCTACTACGATACTAGCTACGACTAATAGGAGCAGAATAGTAATTAAAAATGTTGCAAAAACGGGGGAAAAAATTATAAGACCTCGCGGGCGAAGCCGCTGGCGGGAAGCTAGTCTATACTAATATTATAAAGAGGAAAGATTTGTTTGTTTGTTTGTTTGTTTGTTTGTAATGAATAGGCTCCGAAACTACTGGACCGATTTCAAAAATTCTTTCACATTTGGAAAGCTACATTATCCCCGAGTAACATAGGCTATATATCATCACGCTACGACTAATAGGAGCGGAGTAGTAATGAAAAATGTAGCAAAAACGGGGAAAAAATTATAAGACCACGCGGGCGAAGCCGCTGGCGGGAAGCTAGTATAAAATAAATAAGTATCCTAATTGTTCCCATATCGGTTTGATTATAGTAGTATCTGACTATCGGTTCTGAAGATATCTACATCACGAAACAGTTAAAGTCAAATTCAAGTTCAAAATATTATATTACAAATAGACCTTAAAAATAGGCACTTTTGAACAGTCAAACCAGTTGCACAGTTCCAAAAAATTTGGATTTACGGAGAAGAGCCGGCAAGAAACACCATGGTCACTCTTTTAAAAAAAAAAATAAGACAGTCGGTTCTGTAAATTAGAAAAATTAGCTGAGTTTGTTGTTTTAAAAAATCCATGTTATCCCTTGTGATGATTAAAATAAGTTAAAGTTAACAAGAATTTTCTAACATAATATGGTTTACCCAGTAAAACTCCAATTATAACTTTGAGAAAATTTCAAATATAGCTTTACTAAATTATTTATCTAATATACGGGGAACGTTTGTAAACTTGGCACCCCACTTGGAAGTTCATGCGTTATAAAGTGGCGTATTTAAGCTTAGATTAATTAGACAAAATTTACCCCTTCGACTAAAAACGATGTCGTTGATGTAAGGAATATGGAAGTGTCATAATAATTATGTTTAATTACTTAGGGCCTCTCTTACCACCTCTTGATAAGTTGCCGTTAGATTACCTGGCAGATAGTTTAATGCAAATATTGTTCCGTTTTTAAATGTATTCGGTTGTTAGCGGCCATCCAGAGATGGTGAAACAGTACCTTAATTTATTATTGTCAACAAAAAAATATTGTTTATTTTTTAATCTAAAATTATTTTATTATATCGATATCAACCCACTCAATCCACTACCCAACTGCCCGACACGGGTTTATCTGAATAAGAAAAGTTGGGTTAGTTATTTGGTTGGTTGAAGCTGGTAGGTTGTGACCCTACCAGCAGCAGTAGGGATCCTACCAGCTTCTTGATTATCAGAATTTTTAATCTCTGTGTTCGATAGCATACTCAATACTCAATCATTTATTGCACTCCACAAGTTAAATAGATGTTACAATAGTAGGTATTATAAGAAACATGTGTGGGCCTTGTCAGGCACGGCAAATGTAGGAGAGAGGAGGAACTTTGAAACCTCATAATATATTACGTTTTGTATTATCATTTACTATTTATTTATTATTATATGTAGGTATTCCACACTGTTCGGCGGATTGCCTTACACCTTGTAATAATGTTAGGAGTACCGCGATCGCGACCCGTGTTTCGGGAATATGATTGAAACGATGTTTACTGTTCCACCGATTTATTGGTACTAAATAATATAAGGTAACAAAGTAAACGCGTCGAGTTAATAATCGACGCGAGCGTCAGCATAAAAACTAAACATTGCTAACGGTACGGGTTTGCTCGTACACATACTATTTTACTAATTTCATTGAATTTTGGGAACTATATTGGGAATATAATTATATTATAGGTGCATTCGGTACCTTCAATATGTCTCTTCTAGTAAATCCTTAGCATTGTCCCTGCGCTGAAGTGCGAATGTTCGCTCAAGATAAGACTCACACGCGTCTGCTTTTTGTCTCATAATGCCCGTCTTAACGTGTGAACCTTTGTATTGAGTCGTTAGCTTGCATGGGATTAACTCAAGCGCTTGCATGGATCTATGTTTAAATAATGACATTTCGTTAGTACTTCAGTTTGATTAAAGTTTCTTGTCTTATGAAGCAAGGGGTTTCTATATATTTTTATAGTTTGTGCCGAGAAACGAGTAGATGAGTCACCTGGTGGCAAGTGGGCATCGCCAGTTGCTGATCCCAAGAGGTCCTACCACCGAGCAAGTCAGATCTTTTCTCGCATCTTACTTGAATGGCATTAGATCGGCCCTCGTGAGAAATTTAAAAGAGGTAGACACAGCCATTTATGGCGCAAGACTAAAACAGCCCACCTGGGGAAGTACCTCCACCTTACAGAACACTGCAGCTAAATAACTCACTTTACTGTGTGTTGTGTTCTTGCAATGAGTAAGGTCGCCAGAGCTCCTTATAAGGGCGCTGCGCTGGCAGCAAGAGGAATATTCCCACAAACTGTCGGCGCAGTGAATCCTCCATAAACTTCTAAGAGGTTTTTAGGGTCGGCAACGCGCGAGTGATACCTCTGGTGTTACAAGCGTCCATAGGCTACGGTAACCGTTTACGATCAGGTGGCCCGTAAGCTTGTTTGCCACCTTAGTGGTATAAAAAAAAGAAATTGTATTCTAACCCTTAATCACCCGAAGAAGAGAAAATGAGAGGGGTTAGGGTATAGTCCACGACACTGGCTTAGTGGGGCTCGGCAGACTTATGCAGATTTCTTCATGTTTTCCTTGACCGATGTACCTGTTTTTGGTTATCGTTTATTTAGGAATTCTATGTAGTATCTAAGTATATATCTATAGTTTCTATGTAAGTTTCACTTCAACATAGCCAGCATGAATAGGTACTAAACATTCTACAATTAATTCGAGCCGACACCTGCAATTATGCACATACCTATTACACACATATGCGACAAATGTAACAACACACACATGTACAGTACATTGAAACTAATTAGTACAAGACTGTCCGCAACAATGCGACGGACATCGGCACAATAATACAACAAGTGTGTACATACGTCACTGCTTACGTCATAAGCTTGGAGAGCCATCAATCTCAATCAGTATTAATCTGTCCGTTACGTCATAATATAGCAACAGTGATGACGGAGTTAGGGCATAGTTACTTTTTTTATTAGAATTGTGATTTAATTTTCAAGCTATAACATCACCATAACGCGTGTATTCCATAAGGAATGGCAGAGGTGTAGCGGTATCTTTTGGTCCCATATAAAAAGGCTGAGAATTGGTTGCAGGACCTCGATTCCACTAGTTTGACGAGGCAATTAAGCAAAGTTCAATAGTTCTTTTTATTTAGCCTTTACTGTCGCAATTCTGAGCAAAAGATTTGATTTCTTCCACTTATCTATTTGTGTATAGTTTTCAAGGAAGAATCCAGGTAATCCCGCCATCTCCTCCGTGGTCTGCCGAGTTCCTAGTTAACTGTCTTAGGGCTCCAGTAAAGAAGCCCACAGTTCAAAATCAAAATAGTTATTATTAGTAAATTTATAGTAGTATTTCATTAGTTATTATTAGTAAATTTATAGTAGTATTTTATTAGTTATTATTAGTAAATTTATAGTAGTATTTTATTAGTTATTATTAGTAAATTTATAGTAGTATTTTATTAGTTATTATTAGTAAATTTATATTCAATAAGTAAGTACACCTTCAACCGCCCATTATCTAATTTCACACGACTCTTGTCCATCCAATGGTTGTCTGTAAGAAATTGCATCTAGCGATAAAACTGCCAATTGTACTCCTGTAACTTCTGATATGTAACTTTCTTTTTTTCTTTTGGTGTACAATAAAGTATATTCTATCTATCTATAAAAAGTATTATTTTCACGTAAACCATAAACAGGCACTTGAAATGTCGAGTCTAAATGCAAGGTTCCAAATTAGTCGTTTCCAACCGGCAAGAAACTCTATGATTCATCCGGCATGCGGTAGACATGATATTCCCAGTTCGATAGTAATAAATACAAATGAATCATCAAAAACATAAACATAGACACAAACCTCAAAAGTTGAAACTCCATTACGAAGGTTAACGTGAGTAGAAGAATTTCCCCTGTCTCTATCTGATCCGGGTCGAAGCTATTAGTCGATTGGATCCCGGAGTCCATCAATCAATGTTCAGTATTGAACTAGACGTGGTGATTTATTGAATGAATGCATTGTTTTTTGAATACTTACAGCCTAGTAATGGTAGAAGCTGTATGTGCTTTAATTTAATACGTGAAACAAAAACTTTGTACTTATTTTTACGAAAATTAGACGGACGGACGACGGAGGAATACTTTATAATAGGTAAAGAGTGAAGAAAGCTAATATTTTTAATAATATACATGAAAAGTATATTCATTTAATTAATAATAATAAACATAGCACACTAACATAGAACATTAATATTTATATAATATTTTGTTAATATAGGTAATAATAATTATTAAGGGTCATAAAACAGGAGTTCTCCTCTCTCCTACATTTGCCGTGCCTAACAAGGCTCACACATGTTTCTAATATAATATTATTGTAACATCTATTTAACTCGTCGAATAAATAGGTATATTGACTATTGAGTAACATGCGGTTGATACACACAATGCCACACCTTTTGTATGAAAGTTGAAGTATGAAGTATGAGATTTGGTAGAAGGAGTGCAGAAAGGTAATTAACATAAGAGCCTATTCCCAAAGGATTAAGCAGATGTGTACTAATGCATACTACACAGTTCGTGAGTATATTGTAATAAGTTCAACAGCCTATAACCAGCCAAAAATCCAGACTCTGAGCTGCAACTGCAAATTTCACAGAACACCCCAACAACTTTGCCCGACCCGGGAATCGAAAGGACCTCTAGCATAGCAGTCTTACTCGGGACCACTAGACCAACGAGGCAGTTAACAGCTTATGAACTTCTAAAGAAAACAGTTAACGTGTTGTATTTAATTAAAACCCGCATCAAAATCCTCGTAAAGAAAACCGAGTTCAAAACCTGCAAATCCCTCCCACATTCTAAGCCAAAGCGAAGGTAATTCGAAGAACGCCGGGGCAATTCCGATTTGATTTATCATTGTTCTTGGCCGATAAATCAGGGGTACAATAGGGCTCCAGGCGCGGCCTGAACGTGGAAACTTCTATTAATTCTCCTTAGAACAATCCCCAAGTTACCACACAATGTTGTTAGGGACAATACATCTCAAACGTGAGATGCTATCACGTGATAACACGTAGTTTGTTTTGGGATCGATAATTGATAATAGTGTTTTGGTTGATAGTTTGGGAATTGGTTTTATTTATGAGCTCCTGCATCTTGGCTTGTAAGTTTAGGTTTAAAGAATTTATTTCTCATAAGAACATATTATTACAGTTCACTTAAAATGAGATACAAAGTTTACATATTTGAGTATAATAGAAATTGCATCTGGTGTGTTGGTGACGTCACTGGGTACATATATATTTTCTGAGTTTAGATTTAAGGTTACATAGGAATCTGAAATATACATTGTCAATATACGTTTAACAGTGCTTACTTACTGCCTAAAGCTTCGGGAAATAAAAGCATGATGATAAAGTAATATCACTATCATATAAAACTAAGTCCTCCGATGCATACGTCCATTAGTTCGCAATAAACTCAAAAACTACTGAACGGATTTTCATGCGGATTTCACCAATAGACAGAGTGATTCATAAGGAAGGTTTACGTGTATAATTTAAGTTTCGTGTAAATTGTAACTAATATTATGAAGAGAAAATATTTGATTGTTTGTTTTACTTCGAAACTACTGGACCAATTTGAAAAATTCTTTCACTATTAGAAAGCTACATCTTTGCCTAGTAACATATAGGCTAGAATTTATAGAAACAACTAGACCACGCGGGCGAAGCCGCTGGCGGAAAGCTAGTTATCAATAAAGGTTGTGATATTAATTATTCGCAATGCAACAGACAGTATTTTGGTTGAACAACCGAAAACCGGATGTCCGGTTGGTACTGAAATCCGGTGAAATTATTAATATTACATAAACAGCATTTCCTGTGCGGTGGGTTGTAAATAAGGTTGTGAATTATGTTGATACCGAAATTAATGTAAATATTTTGTCTATGACTGTTATATTATTACCCGACTGCCGAAGGAGGAGGGTTATGTGTTTGACGCGTATGTATGTATGTATGTATGTCCGTTCTTATGTCCGGTCGTAACTACTCAACGGCTCAACCGATTTAGATAAATTACACCTCATTAGATTCGTCTTGATAGCACGACTGTCACTGGGTACATGAAATTAAAAAAAAAAACAATATGGTGGATTTTATACGCTTTAATGTGCGAACTGATTTTGAAAATGATCTTTAGTTGTATTAATTTATATTTTAAGGATTGAACCTAGTGATTCTATGATGATTTATAAACTAAAAAGAAGGAAATAAAATCAATTATTAAAAGAAACAAAAAACCAAAAACAAGCTGTTCGTTCATAAACAAAATTGTTTCTTTGCTTGTCCCGCCTGCAATACATTTTCTAACATCACAGAGCTTGTTTTTATTAGATTTTTAGTTAGTACTTTTTACGCAGTCGGGTTTTTTATTGTTTAATGTAGTGATAAAAATTAATTATCACTCGCTTACAACGGTGAAGAAAAACATCGTGAGGAAACTTTCATGACTGAGAGATTTTCTTAACGGTATGATGTGAAGTCTGCTAGCCCGCACTAGGCCATCTCCCCCCCCCCCCTTTCATTCTAAAAGAAGACCAATGTCCAACAGTGGGACAAATTAATGGGTTAATGATGATGATGATATGGTTTAATCTACCACCAGTTTTCATCACAAAAAATATGATAATAAACATAATTATTTTAGTCAAAATAATTTTATGACAGTAGGTAATTATTTTAACTTTAATACGTAAATAAAAAATAAATAAAAATTATCAACCCATATACTGTCCCACTGCTGGGCACGGGTCTCCTCTCAGTATGAGAGGGATTAGGCTATAGTCCACCACACTGGCCTAATGCGGGTGGGCAGACTTCACATGCCGTTGAGAAAATCTCTCAAACATGCAGGTTTCGTCACGATGTTTTCCTTCACCGTTAATGCAAGTGATAATAAAATTACGCACATGATTTCGAAAAGTTAGAGGTGCGTGCCTTGGATTCGAACTCGAGACCTTTAACTTGGCAGTTCAATGGTCACACCCCTAGGCTATCACTGGTAATTTAATACATAGGTTAAATTAAATTCCTTCTAAATCCAAAAGGTTTAAGAGATCGCCAACCCTTGAAGTATTGAGCTATTATGATTATGAGTACCGACTAACTAAATAGTACTTCTGAAACCGTTTATGAATAATTAAACTCCACTCTAGCCATACATTTTTATAAAAAAGGTAAATAAACTGTCGATAGGCGCCCCTCCGCCGTCAGCCCCCAAGCCTCAACATTCCGGTCACGTCCCATAGTTCTTTCTGAACGGAATTGCTTCCAATAATCTCGTAAACCAATTGAATTGAAACCTTTTTGGGTTCGTAACACGCCACATTTTGGCACGAGCCGTGTCGACGCAGTGATTCTCCAAGAAAATCTGAAAATCTTTCTGTGCTGGTGAACTTTGTATGGATTGTAGGACGTCGTGTTCCAGGAGCGGTGCGGGCGAGGCTTTTACATCAATTTTCGTATTACCAATGGATTAAATCCAAGGGTTATCCCCCTAAGGAAAGTTTCCGATTGGATTGGGAGGTTGTCGTGAATCAACGTTATAAAATTTGTATTCAGGTGGGCCACCTTACTTTCTCTGGACGTTAGTTGGGGCGATTTTTAAAATCGTGCGCCATGTTTTGTGAGAATCGGTGTATGAAGGATTTATGGTATGTGCTCAGAATTGCCAATGAGGTTGTATACAAAAGTTTGCTGTTCCAGGTGTTGAGAAACGTTGGTGCAATGCTTTTGAGCTTTGATTTAGATTCCAGTCAGGTTAGCCAGGGGTTGCAAACTTTGTTAACATTTGCAACCACTTAAGATTTGAATGGGAAAAAAATATGCAGTGACAACTTTTTTCTTTGAATGTCTTGATGCAAATCAAAGACTTGCCGCACCATGTACATGATTGTTTAGCTTGTTAGAGAGGGATGCCGCTCTACAAGGCCAATAGCGCTACCCTTGTCTCACAACCTAAAGATAACTGCAAAACTATGTGTTGTACTACGGTCTCTGAGCCTACATCTTCAAAATATCTTGATCGTGAAATTGTAAGTATTTTTGTTTTTTGGTTTTCATAGATTCTAACTACCTCATAATTCAATCTATGTATAAGCTATGCAAGAGTCTCTAGGTGCAATTTCGAATTCTTCCAAAGTTTTACCGACATTTTCTGTGAAATTCTTAGTACCACCACGGATTTCGATTTTGTGGACGATCAGTGGAAATAGGCTCGACAACTCTTACATAAGACTTATACATACCGGCAAATTATTGCTGTACATGACTACACCTCTACGTTACTCTTCGGAGTAACGGCGTACTGAGCTTGACGCCAAGCGCGATGAATTAAAAGCCCGACCACCTGCGGCTCTTTCTTACAATATCGTCAATGGTGAGCTCACATGCCCTCAATGCTCTAGAACTTTTACCAAGAAAATTGGCTACATAAGCCACATGCGAGCTCACCAGCGACAACAGAGTCCATAAAGCGGTCGCCATGACCGAAACCGGTCGGACCAGTCATCATCATCATCATCACTCTTCGGAGAATTCAAGCATGTTGGCATGTTCCTAAAAAATTAATTGCTATTTCACATTTCTTAGTATTCTTACCAGATTAATTTAAATGTTGTTGTCATAGATTAGCATGGTAAAAGGCATGTAATTTCTTGTGGACTACAGTAAGGGGAAGTCAGTTCAATGGTCACGGCTGATGTCACGGGAGATTCCATGGTCAAACCTGTGCTTCTGACCGTGACGAGGTCATTGAGGTCACGCGTTTTGATGATATTGTTGTCTATACAAATATAAATAGGTAAATAAAATTGTCAGTTTGTAATTTCAAATTAACGGCTTTTCAAAATGCTTATGAAAGTACACGAGTATGCGATACCTAAACAAACAAAAAAAAAATTTTGTCTGTATATTAAATTTCTGAAACGGCTGGACTTTCACTCGCAGATAACTAATGTTTTAAGGAATAATGAAAAGGTTATAAGGTTCCCAAGAGACCACAAGTTTTGAGTAAGTACTTTTCAACTTTTATAGAGATGTAGCTTCCTATTATCGATATAAAATCTAATCGAGAATATTTAAGTAAGACTCCCTCGTTGCTCTAATGTCAAAATCCAAAAACAAGCTTTGTGACGTTGGAAAATGTATTGCAGGCGGGACAAGCAAAGAAACAATTTTGTTTATGAATGAACAGCTTGTCCCGCCTGCAATACATTTTCCAACATCACAGAGCTTGTTTTCATTAGATTTTTAGTTAGTATTTTTTACGGGTTATTTGTTTCATTTAATAATTATTACATAACTAGCTATCCGCCAGCGGCCATCATACATTTCACCGGGATAAAAAGTAGCCTATGTGCTATTCCAGAATGTGTTCTATATCTGTGCCAAATTTCATCCAGATCCGTTTAGTAGTTTTTGCGTGAAAGAGTAACAAACATGCATACCATACATACAAAGTTTCACATTAATAATATTAGTAGGATTTGCGTCCAAAGCATGCCAAAGTGTCATATATGTTGTTTAATTACTTACCCAACCACTATAAAATACATACAACCTTCAACAAATGCACTTTGATAAGGATAAAAATGGTTCAATCAAGTCCGCTCCCTTGCATGGCCCATGGTTATAAAGCTAAAGTCTAATATAAGCACTAAGCACTAAGTCTAGGTCTGAAGCTAACTTATTATCGGCTTAAAGCTATAATACACACGCGATACTTTTATAATACCTTGATAATGCTGTTTCTAATGTTATAAGTGGTGAATGGAGTTTATGTAAAACAAAGAGACGGGTTTAAATTGCCTATTGTCGGGCGAGCACATTTGACCCGTGAATTAAACACCCTCCTCGAATATAGCAGTCCTGCTTAGAACCACTAGGCTTAATAATAAGGCATAACTTAAAATATACCGGTGAACTATGGGTGTACATTGGTACGCCACTGCCTAACCCTAAGAGGATTATAGGCTTGGTGGTATTGTATGGTATGTATGTACATATATATGCCTGGTTCCCAGGGTAGGCAGAGACTATAGATTTCCCAGATGCAACGATCTTGGCACAGCACTTTCGCTTCATCAAGATCCTTATTTTCTTTATATTCTTTTATTTAGTTTTTAAAATAAACCTAATAAATAAAATAGGTAAATAATAATAATTTGATTAAGCTAAAGAAAGAAGAAATACATTGCAAGTTACATTTTACAAGGTTTGAAGATTTTTTTTTCTGCACAATATTATGAATATTGGCTGCGATGCTAGGATGTTCCTGTGTTATTGGGGCCAACCATTCGTCCGTTATTTATTTACGTTATAATTGTTGGGAGGCTGAAAGGTTTACTGAAAATTAACTTCTTGTTCACTAGTTCGCAAAATATGTTATGTCTACAATATACACAGAAGTACGTCACAAAATATAAGTACTTACCTACGTCATCGTCAATTTAATTGCGATTAGAAACATCACAGTTTACAAAGATCTTGTTACCGAATTCTAGCTTATCCAAAAAAAACAATGTTTATGATGACAACTACAAATCGATGCCTATTGTTTAGTAGAAGGTTATTTTTTTGGACACCATCTATAGTCCGCGCAGAACAAGTTGGCCGCGCCCTAGGTAGGGGCGGGGGTGAGGCGGCGGGTTACTGTGAATGAAAACAAGCGCCTCCGCCCCACCGTCCAGCCGCACGCAGACGACCGCGCCCCTCCGTCCCGCCGCTCACATACCTAAGGCGCGGTCAACTAGTTCCGCGCAGACTATAGCGATGTCTTGAAGAAATAAAATGATAGAGTCTGCCAGCATTTCCGCCGATTTTAGGCTATGTAGACACAGCCTAAATAGTTTGCTTGAACTGAGTATCGAAATTAGGCCGTCAATCTTTTTTATGTGCCAAATGTTCAATGTTTGCATTTTTTATTAACCCGTAGACACTTTCTTGCAAGAGTGCTACGCTGCGTTTTTGTGTTCGATTCCCAGGGTGAGCAGTATTATTGGGTTTCTACTACTACTTAAAATTTCATAGAGAACTGTGGAATTCTCAGTACCACCCACCAGTACCATTTGAGCCCGGTTATTGGCAACAAGCCCCTTATTATATGGGACCATGGGACTTTCCAGCAACCTGTTGATGTACAGCAGAACACTTCTGTCTAACCCTTCGGGGAATACAGGCGTGATGATCTATAAAACGCTAAGATTTGCATAAGGAAGTAAACCTTACATACTTTATATTTACATAATAAATCATAACTCAACTTTTTGGCTTCACCGAAATCGGGCAAAGGAACAAAATCTTTTCAGTGACGCCGCATACTTTACGACGCAAATATTTGCACAGATGATTAACATCACATTACACAGCGCTTTATATATTATTTGTGACTCACGCAGTTAGCTGTTTGTATATTCTCTTGTGTTATCTTGACATACAAAAAAATGTTCAAACGTAATCGCGCCCGTTTATGTTTGAAAAATCATGTCAGTAAATATTTATTGTGCTTGTATCTTTGTTTTTGATCAGCAAATGTGATTTTGTATACCAAGTGAATTTTCGTTTATATGTTTTTTTTTCTGATACTTCTTGCCCTGAAAAAGGCCTACGTCTAAAGAGCAAAATATTCGAATAAGTTTTGTATTATGTATATTTACACACTTAAATACTATCACGACTGTACTCGCCGAAGGGTAATCCTCTCCATCATTCTGAGCAGTACAGTAAAAGGGGGTAAATAACGATAATATTTGACATTCGAATCAACAAACGAATAGAAACAAAATCTATGGAAATGCCACAAGCTTCCGACAAATAGGGTGGTCACTAATGTCATTTCCATACATTTTCTTTCTATTCGTTGGTCGATTCGAATGTCAAATTGCAACTTGTCTCGGCCCCCGGAACAAGTTTAAGTCAATACGATGACGCTTCTATTACAAAATATCTTGCAAACAAAACTATAGATCGCATTGTTATTACGTTGTAATCATCACTCAATTGTATAACAATGTATTCGTTGCAATGTCGACTGTAAATAATGGTGTAACTAGTTGTAATTCATAGTCATCTCGGAGGATCGGATAGATAACACAATGTTTGTGAATAAGATTACTCAGATTACCTTCTAATGTAGAAACTGTTGACTCGTTTGTAGTCTAGGTCACAGTAGTGTAGGGCGTACACCAACCAGGATCAGTGACGACTTGCAGAAGGCATCCGGTAGTGACTGAGTGAGGAAAGCAGAAGATTAGGGCTCTGTGGCGTTCACTAAGAGATGCCTACGTCCAGCAGTGGACGAAGAATTCTTCTTAAAAACTGTTGATCCAACCGATATTTTTACCACGAATCTATATTCGTGTCATAGGTAATTGAAAGCTTGGTACTGAAGCAAGGAAGGTCGTGTCCGCTTGCGACACGTTTGCCTCGACCATGAGTTTTTCTCACTGGACTCGCTAGCGACGCCGTAAAATATTTGTGTGGAAAACCCTCGCAGCGCCTCTAGCGGTTACGTAAGGAACTAAAATCTGCTATGAGATTACAGCGTTTCGATGCGAAAAAAACCTATCGAAAGCCATTCGATAGAACTCATGGTTGAGGTACTGAACAAGTCGTGTGACGGTTAACATAATTTTAGTTTATAAAGTATTTTTTTACGTTTGCCCTAAAAAATTTAACTCAATATCCTGACTAGGGCATTGAACCCAGGACCTCTACAGTAGCAGTAGCGATTAACCCAGCATATGAATTAATCTGCAAAGTTGTTTCTTAGCTTTTCTTCGACGTGGCGAAAGCCTTTGACAAAGTCTGGCACAATGGCTTGATATACAAGCTGTATTCCTTCAATGTGCCGGATCGTCTCGTGCTCATCATTCGAGACTTTTTGTCAAACCGCACCTTTCGCTATCGCATTGAGGGTGGTACGCTATCGTCCCCTCATCCTATCCGAGCCGGGGTCCCTCAGGGCTCCGTGCTCTCTCCGCTCCTTTTCACGCTGTACACCAGCGATATTCCCAAGAGCTCAAAGTCACAGCTGGTCCTATTCGCTGACGATACGGCCATCTATTATTCCGGCATTAGCCTAACAAATATCACCAAAGTCCTCCAAGCCTCGGTCACTGCCCTCGGAAAGTGGTTCAGGAAATGGAGAATTGAGGTGAATCCCTCCAAGAGTGCAGCGGTTCTCTTCCACAAGAGTTCCAATCTTTCCACTCAAGTCCAACCCATCTCCCTATTCGGCCAACGGATCCCTTGGGAACCGAAAGCCAAATACCTGGGCGTGATTCTCGATCACCGACTCTCGTTCCGAGAGCACATAAAGACGGTGCGCTCGCGCGCCGCTTTCGCTCTCGGCCGCCTGCACGGCATACTCAATGCGCGCAGTAAACTCTCCCTTAATTACAAGGTGAGAATTTACTTGATGTGTATTCGCCCCATCATGACCTATGCGAGCGTCGTATTCGCTCAAATTGAAAGTCCCGCGATCCATAGGATGCAGACCCTCCAAAACCGTTTTATGCGCAAAGCCACGGGCGCCCCGTGGTTCGTGCGCAATAGGGACCTCCACCTCGACCTAAAACTGCCTACCATCAAGCAGTACATGAAACGCGCCTCCAATCGTTATTTCGATCAGGCCCCCCTCCACCCAAACCGCCTAGTAGTCAGTAGCGTAGACTACAAACCCTCTCTGATAAGTAGAGTGCGCCGCCCAAGGCACGCACTCACTTACCCTGACGACCCGATTACCGTAGCACAAGAAGCACTCAAACAGGCTCGACGCCATCCGATTTACCGTCCTCGCCGGCGAGGCCCGTCGCGAAGACCCCGAAACGGTACCCCTCCCCGTCCCTTGCTCGAGCCGGCCCGCGCCGAGCCAGTAGTTTTAAATTCGTCCCTAAATAATTTCAACCCAGATCCAGCTGTCCCTAGCTGTCCCCCCAGCAACGCCCTAAGCCGAGGTCCGAGTCCCGTTAGGGGACGCCCTTAGCTGCGGTTGCTTAGTTTATAAGTGTCCATGGCTGGAACACTACGCGCCGCCGCCTATGGTCCTTGGGAGAGGGGCCGGCGTCCACCGACCCCGGACCGATCCTCTATGGAGGCCGGAAGAGGGCCTCCATAGAGGCCATAGAGGCATGTAGCCTATATCCTAAACCAAGGTATAAGCCGTCACCATTTCAACTTGCAGCCAAATCGGTTCAGCCGTTATGCAGTGAAAAAGCAATAAACATTCAAACATCCAAACTTATAAACTTTCGCCATATAATAATTATTAGTAATTAGTATAGATTAGTAGTTAGGACAGAAACAAACGGAATTCTTTGGAGCAGGCCTTCATCCGCGGAGGGGTTCTTGCAGAGTAAGTAGCATAAAAAATCTTTTAAAATAGTAGAAAAATAGTGTAGATATTATACATATCATATTTTAAACTATTTTAAAATTGCTAGAAATGTATGGTTTTTTTTATTTACCTATATTAATAATATACTTGGATAATGTCAATATCTTCAATGCCTGTCCTATTCATCCACAATTAGCCAACGAAGTCCAATACGAGGTTTCCCTATTGACGTCAACCGGCTATAAGTTGCTCTGAACCGCTAACAGTAATTTTCAGAAAAACATATAAATTTGTGTATACTGCAGGGAACCGCGACTGTGGGTGTTTAAGTACATCGCTCTGCGTAATCCTTTGCGAATACACATGTGATTATATATGTCCTAATTATATTACATTATTTAATTTTTAACATAAAAATAAATGTAATTTAATTTATAAAATATCTAACGTAGAATACCTTACATTTCTTAAGCTTTGGTATTTACGTAAAAATCATTGACAACTCAGTCTTCAATATTCAATGACGGTCAATGTTCTCACAAATTATCTTTACTACGTCAAATAAGGTAAAAAATGTAAAGACAAAAAACTTGACGTAATCCTGTGAATACCAATTTAAATGTAAAATAAAACATCCTACTATTACCTCTTGGTTTTTTGTTGCAATTCACGTTGAATAACTTTACAGTGTCGGTAATGTAATAACGAACCTAAGTTTCTTTATACACTGAAAAGAAAGAAAATATATTTAAATATAACATACTATCAGGCTTGTAATCTCTGAAGGGTTAGGTAGAGCTGTAATGTTGTACACTCGCAGTTTTCCGGTAAGGATTCCGGTCCCATGTAATATGATGATCCTATTACCACAACAAGACAAAAGCTGCTCCTGAGTAGTTGGGAATTTTGTGAACTTTTTTTTTAGGACGGATGTAGATTCTAGCTCAGGAGCTTTGGAATCTTAACCGGGCTTGGTGGCGAGGCACCTTTTGTGCCTCCAGCCATGGACACTTATAAACTAAGCAACAGCAGCTAAGGGCGTCCCCTAACGGGACTCGGACGTCGGCTTAGGGCGTTGCTGGGGGGACAGCTAGGGACAGCTGGATCTGGGTTAAAATTATTTAGGGACGAATTTAAAACTACTGGCTTGGAGCGGGCCGGCTCGAGCAAGGGACGGGGAGGGGTAGCGTTTCGGGGTCTTCGCGACGGGCCTCGCCGGCGAGGACGGTAAATCAATCGGCTGAATTTTGTGAACACAGAAAACCCCAACTTATCTTTGCGCGACCCTGGTATCGACGGCCAGGCTTACAATCGTCAAAACAACGAGGCAGTCAAAAATGTATTTATTGGCACAAAAACAAGATCATGAGTATATTAGAATAAGCTGAG
Organism: Acronicta psi; assembly: GCA_946251955.1. Classification (NCBI taxonomy): domain Eukaryota; kingdom Metazoa; phylum Arthropoda; class Insecta; order Lepidoptera; family Noctuidae; genus Acronicta; species Acronicta psi. The sequence continues at coordinate 12,063,226 of OX276475.1, read as the reverse complement.
AACTTAAATTATGCCAAAAAGGCCAAAGCTCAGCATTACATTAATATCTAATGGCAGTGAAATTGAATAAAAATATAATATGCATACTGGTTTTTGACCCATATGCGTTTTGTTCTATAATAAGGTATGTATTTCCTTTTTAGTCCGAATTGTTGCAATTTTTTGTGTAGCGAAAATAGTTCGCTTTATTAAATCGACCTATTTGATTTCATGAAACAAAATGAGTTCAGTATTTCCTGATTAATTTGCGGTTTAAATATCAAATTAGGTTAATGGACCTAATTTTAGTTTGCATAATTATTATTATAGTATGAAATTAATTTAATTATTCTGTAAAATGAAGCGAAATACCTATATTATGACTGCTTGTAATATTTTCTTGTACTTACCTACTTTCTTTCAATCAAAATAGTTTAATTTTTACACAAATCATGTAGGTACAGGAACTTATGCAATATCGATTCTAGTCACGGTTCCAAATTAGTCGTTTTCTGTACGGAATAACTATCAAAAAACGTCATGAAACCTCTATAAATAAAGAAGTATTTTTAATGAAATTTATTGCAGGGTACCTACTGATTTTTTCAACAAGTACAATGCAGCTAAACATCACAGGGGCACCGCTATGCTAGTAGGTATTACATAAACGGTCATTCAGTTACTAAACAGTCAATACATCTGGATTTCCTAAGTCCGGAAGTAGACAGAAAGTTTCTAAACATTGTTAATATGAAGACCCTTTTAAGATATAGTGATGGTCACTGACCATATCGATGGTAATTACTCCGTGTTTTTATTTTTACCAGCCAGAAGTGAATTTCCATAACTGAGTAGTGTTGTGCGCGGTGTACCGTGGCATGCTTGACAGCTAGTGATGGGGATAGTCGATATTTGAGCTGTTGTTAATTTATTCGATTTTTTAAATTAAAATTAAACGTCTAACGTTGAATAAAATGTCTTCATAATTACACAAACTACAAATTTAATATACTACAATATTTTAAAATACTACAATTCTTAACACTTTTTCAATAAAAAATAATTAAATTATTTTGTAGACGTTTTAACAAACTAAGAAACAATGAAAGAACCCATATTATCTAGTTCAACAAAAACGTTGAAACATTCATTCTATTGTATTAAACTATAAGCAATTAACAATGACGACTAAAAATAAAATGCCTTACTACTCCAAAACAAACATTACTCATAATAATACTCTTCATAAAAAAATATAATCGATATTAACACCGCGCATCACTCCGGCGCACCTTCCGACTCGGTTCAGTGTTACGTGCAAGGCGCATGCGCGCGATCGTGCTCTTAATTCAAACAGTTAATAGTATATAATAATTTTTATATGGCAGTGGTGACCCGACCGTGTGGTGATTTCCATTGTGTTAGAAGCAAATCATGCATAGGAAGGACTTCTAAAACCGGCTGGGTAATACCTATTGTATAAGTATTTACACGATAATGACCTTGTTTGATGGTTACGAACTGAATCGGTAATTGAAAACTCAGGTTTACGAGAAGTTGTAAAAAAATACGTTTGAAAAAAGAATATTATTTGTGATCTGTGACTCGATATTCTTTTCTTTGTTTTTTTTTTAAATATATAGTTTCTAGGACGAGGTCTTTGTCGGAACGTTAGTTATTTTCAAGCTGATTATACGTTTCTGCTGGATGTACATAATGATGCAAATGCTGTATGTATACATGTATATAGACCTATGTATACATGTATGGTTCTTGCTCTAGCTTGGTGTTTATGTTAAAATGAATGTAATACATAAATTAGGCTCTGAAATAATCTCGCAGTTTTTTTGTGGTGGTGATGGCTTAATCCTGAAGTCAAAGCTTCGATTCCCAAGTTAAGCAAAAAATATGTTCTTGAGTTACTAACCCAATTTTTTGTTGACTGTTTAACATATCATTTTAATAGTAGGTATATATTAGATTTGGTTAAATAACCGAAATAAATGAGGTAACAGTTTTTAAATAGTTATTTCAACGTAACTAGCTTAGATAACCTAGAAATTTGCTAATAATGTGTTTCTTTATTCTACATATATGCTTCAACGGTCTAGTTGTTACAATTGCGGCTTTTATTTAACCTGAAGTTTTAGGTTCGATTGCCGGGTCAACCAAAATAATACAGAAATTTTAGAATTTTTTATTAATTTTATATTAAATAAGTAGCAGCACGGAGTTTAGATTTGTAGTTACCCGGTTAATGATAAACGATATTTATCTGTATCTGATCTGTAAATAGATCTTTTAAAGACACTTGTCAAAGTTTTAAATTTTTTTTTCGAGATGGTGCCGGAATTTACCATCTGATGACCTCTGAGAAGAAACGCCGAAATAAACTCAGAGAATTATGGTCTTTTTTAAAGTCCAGACATAATTTATCAAATTCATGACAATAGATCCTCCCCCTATTACGTAGACCTTAAAATATACTTGTCAACTGTGGCTGGTTGCTTCTGCCAAACCCTTCTAGGATTCTAGCGTGAAGGTCTGGTTTAAATGCCTAATGTACGTAGGTATATAATGAATTGTTTTGTTGGTTTAATATTTTTTAAGTAACTTTTGATTATTTCCAAAAACCTTTTAACTCTCTCTAAGTAAGTGTGGCCTGTGCCTCCACTACGAGTTTTTCTCACTAGACTCGCTAGCGACGTCGTAAAATATTTGTATGGAAAACCCTCGCAGTACCTCTAGCGGTTACGTAAGGAACTAAAATCTTCTATGAGATTAAGGCGTTTCGATGCGTAAAAAACCTATCGTTGAGGGTTGAGGTTGAGGTAGTGGTAATCTGTAACACAGGTTTCACCTATCACAGTCACCAAGTCTCTATCTAAATTGATATTATTACTGGGTGTAACCTTGTATAATGTTGATGAGAAAAATAAACTTATTTCTATTTACTTATTTCTACATGTTAGTGTCTACTTATTCTCATAAGGAAAACGTAATTATCTTTTTTTTATCAGAACAAATATATTTTTAGTCTTATTGTTTCCTGTATTTATTCGCATCTAGGTAGGTACATAATGTGTATATATAATGATATTAATTTGATTCCCCAGCAACAGGAAAAACTAACAAGCTGAGATATTATTTCAATAACACTGATGTCAAATAAAAAATATTTCATTCAATAATTTTTTTAAACTTAAACTAAAGCTAAAGATATTTATTTATTTAAATTAATTTACATACCTAATTCGTTTTTCTTCTTCTTGAGTCTAAGTACATACATCAATATTTAAACGCCTTTCCTTGGGGTAGGAGAGACTATAATATTATAAGCCTCCCACTTGCTATGATCCTTTTTTTGTGTACGGAGAATCCTCATGGATCCCCGATCCGCATGGATCCGATGGTATGTCGATCTCATACCGAGTAAAAACCGCACATGCCAGCCATCACTTGCCCTTCGCGTCATGTTCATGTGATCAGGAACATTCACCACCACCATGACGGGACTTGCTATGATCCTGGCACATCTAGATCTCTGTGTTCTCTTAGAAATTAAAAGAAGGTTCGACTATTATAGTCAAGTATGCTATCTTAGAAGTTTCTAAATTCTTAAAAGTTCTCATGATAGTGTCCTTCATCATTACATTACATCAATAAATGTTTGTTACCTGTGGGTTCGATTCCCACAGGACACAAACATTTATTGTAATGAACTTAAGTGTTTGTGTTTGTCTGGGTGTTTTCTATGTATTATAAGTATGTATTTACAAAAAAAAATGTATATAAGTATGTATTGTATCCATTGTCTAGTACCCATAGTACAAGCTCTGCTTAGTTTGGGACTAGATGGTGCTGTGTAAAAATGTCCCAGGATATTTATTATTATTCTCTTTATTTATTTTCATACACATTATTTGTATTTTTAAATATTTTTATAAAAAGCAGAAAATATAAAAACATTTAAAAATATAAAAAATAGTAGCCCACCGGCATCGGGAACAGAGTCCAAGCTACCGGTGGTCAGGGCTCCAGGGAAAGGAACCTCCTAACAATACGTGCCGTATCTAGGAGTACCGCTTTCTGTATCAAGCCCTTGATCCAGCCACTCAACGAGAGCCTCCTTAGATGTTGGTCGAGACTCTTGGCTATTAAGCCATTGGCCATTCCATTATTATTATTATTATTATTTTGCTGTAAATTAAACTGGTTTCCCTCTCTTCTTCCTTACCTCTCTTAGAGCATGTTCGACCACCTCCGGATAACCACTAACTGCTAGATAAGTTTGGAATCAAATTTGTATGGAATTATCTACCTAGTAATTTTACAGGAGCTTACTAGGAGTTGCTAAAACAGGCCCCAAAAATCCTATAGTTATACAGTAAAAACCAGAACATGATTAATAAAACCCCTTTCCTACAAGCCTTGGTTCCCTATTGTTCCTAGACAATAGCTTCTTCACTGTAGTACTAACTACTACAAGATAGAAGTACCTTTTTGTTGATGTCGTAATCTTGCAATTCCGGGATCCCCAAGGTTTCTCGTGACAATATCATTAACAAGGTTCTTGAGTGCATTCATTTTGTTTTAACACCGTCGTAAATTATTACTTATTATAGCATGATCTTCCTGTGTATGTACAATCGACAAAAAGTTAAGTATACAGTGATCAAATGGTCGTAAATATGGTCTTATGTGCGACAACTGAGCAAGACATCTGGGGTTGGTTTTCAGGGTCGAGAAAAGTGCTGGGCTGTTCATTTTAAGAGAGGTAGGGCACAGCCATTTATGGTTCATATTCGGAGCAGCCCATCAGGGGCAGTACCTCCACCTCACAAAAAAATGCAGCCAAATAACACACTCCATTGTGTGTTGTGTATTATGGGTTGATAATGATGAAAATCATTGTGTCGTTGTTCCTTTTCGATTCAAAATATCGATGGCGACGTTCTATTTTCGTATTCGACCTCCTGTCTAGTATATTTTCGACATTCATGGCAAAGGCAATGCATACTCATCTTCCCATTCAATCTTTTTAGTGAGGTCATTATTTGCAATATTTACTACCTATACGGAATCATTCATTTAAACGTGCATGAAATCATTTTATTTGTTATTCACGATTTTTGCAATGTCAGTCGGATAATTTGCTATGGCACATTACCTAGTAGCTGGTTTTACGATCATTTGTTAGTAACTAAATTAACATACTTAGGAATTAGTCGGCTGTATTGTTTTTATTATTTAAACTCAGAAAATCATTTCCTTTTTTAACCGGCTTCGAATAAAGCACAAGAGTCAAGGAATTCTATACATGTATTTAATGTAAATGTGTCAATAAAGATTATTATTATTTCCTTTATTTATCTACATATACACATTATTTGAATTTTTAAATATTTTTATAAAAATCAGAATCTATAAAAAATATTAAAAATATGAAAAATAGTAGCCCACTGGTATCGTGAACCGAGTTCAAGCTCCCGGTGGTCAGGGCTCCAGGGAAAGGAACCATTATTATTATTATTATAACGAGACTGCCTCATGAGTCTATTGGTCCTGAGCGCAACTGCTAAGTCAATAAGGACCACTAGACTAAGACCAGTGCACGAGATTAGGAACGCCACAGGTCTTAGGTTGGATACGCAGGTCAAGAAGGGTTATTAAGTTTTTCTACAAAATCTTATGTAAGGACTGCTACAGGCGCCCTTTGGAGGGATGGATTTGGATTTTGCTCCGCAGTCGAGTCTACGTTAGTCTAGCCTAGTTACTTCCTCGGGACGTAATCAAACTTCGTGTCTAATTACGTAAACTTGGTACTCTTGCGGTTTTGGCTTGAAAAGTACACAAATTGTCAAGGTTATTTTCGTATTTACAATATCAGCATAGATTTATTAGAGTTTATTCTATCTAAAACTAGTGTCAGTAAGTCGCTTAAAGATGACGTCACGCTCAGTTCCACAAACACCGTCCAGCTCATCTTATATAAGAAAATGTGCGTGAAAATATTACAACTGAAAGCACTTAATAATTAGCGGTCTATAATAATGAGTGATCGCCCGAAGAGCATCGCGTGCGCTGTCAATTCACTCTCTAACCATTAGACCATTACTTTATATTTCCTAACCATTCCTAATCACTAATTAATGTACATAATTATCGCTAGGAAAATACATGTGTGGGTAATAAAATATAACTATGAAAAAATAAACATAAAATATATAATGATTGCACCTTGAATTTATAATTTTTTCTTGTACGGAACTTCTGAAGGAATTAGGGGAGTTTGTAGTGTTGTTTTTTGTGAAGCGGTGAAGCGTGGACACTTTTTGGGGATGTCTGCTGTTATTGTTAAAAAATATACTAATTAAGATAATAATACATTACAGCTAAACTAATCAAAAGGGGAAAATTTGAAGGGGAAGATTGTTTGTTACGATTTATATCAAAAACTACTCAACCGAAAGACGCATAGACCACGCATACAAAGCCGCTAGCGAAAAGCTGGAAAAAGCATTTTTGTGTATGTTCAAATTTCTTCTCGTGAGAGCTATTTTCCCCTCTTGGTTGTTGTGGCTCCAGATGTCTGCAGTCTGTAGGATCTCTTAAGGGACGGCAACGTTTCCGCAACTCCTCTAGTGTTCTCATTTATACTCTATGCTAACATTATAAAGAGGAAAGATTTGATTGGTTGTTTGCTTTAGGCTTTGATTAGGCTCCTCTCTCCTAGAAATCTCCTCTCTCCTAGAAATCTCCTCTCTAGAAATACCTAGACCAAACGGGCGAAGCCGCTGGTGGAAAGCTAGTGACCGATAAAATGATATAGAAAACATCAATTGGATGACCACGAACGCTTTCGATGGTCATCAGCGGCACGCACAAGAAAACAAAGTTATTGTGTATCATACAAAGCAACAATGTCTAGAGCACCACTACGAAACACTCTTCCTCAAGATAGTGGTAGTATTCATATTCAGTGAATTTGAAAATGTTTTGAAAAACAAACAATGTCAACAGATCGGCAACTATACAAAGAATCAGCTATTGTTTTGAATCCAAAGAAGCGGATATTTTTGTTTACATTCCAATATGTAGTATTCCTGTGAACCGAGCATTCAATAGTGTCAACAAGAATGGCTTAGACGCTTAGTAGCACTAACTCCTCACGAGGAAATATTTGCATATCATCTTTGGCTGCTTTCCCGTAGGAAAAACTGGAAAATTTAAAGGAGGTTGAGGGTTTTATCCAACTTCTAACGAGAAATAAGCCAGTAGAAGAATGCGAGCAAAGACCTCGCTCCTTAAAAAGGTCCAGCGATTGAAAGAACGAAGGAAATAAAGTTTATTGGAACACTAATAACACAAAATAGTAAAAATGTTACATAGTTCCGTCGGGTTAGGGGGCAAATAGTCCACTTCGAAAAACTGGGACCAATTCCACCTTTTATAATCTGTTAATAGACAAATGGGCCCCTATTAGCTACTGCTAATTACTCAATATTTTCTTGGGGATTATTTGTCCCAATAAAGTGATACTGGCTGTAGCAATGAGAAACAAAGCAACTGAAGGTTAGTTGATCTCATTCGTTTAAATACTTTTTGGTTCTGGTTTGGTCACAGTTCTAACATAACCTATTTGATATAACATCGTAATTAAATACTGGGCCCATTTGCCTATAACCAAATTAGAAAAGGTGGAATTGTTCCCTGGTCCCAGTTTTGCACTGAACGATTTGCCCCCTACCCCATTTCGTCATCTTGTGCAACATCAGTGGTATTATGCTGCAGTAAGCATGAGCAAGCTGCTTGCTGGATCCCGACCTGTCTTGGTTGTAGCGAACGTCGATAGGGCAAAGGAACGAAAGTGTAGTTTTTAGTCAGTATTATGTACTAATTGCCTTGCCTAGCCGCCAGAGATGGTCCACCCATCCATCTATCTCGTCAGTCCCTCAATGATGAGGATCGTGACTACTATGTCTTTTGACACCATGCTCTCCAACTGGCCCAGTCAGCCCCAGAGTGGATTGCCTATCTTTTCTGGTAGCGATGATTTGGGTTGATTTGCCATATCATAACATAATAATCATTTTGTATGTTTTAGCATTTTCCATGCTAAGAAAATACAGTTATTTTAATAATAATCCTGTTTAAATATGAGTAGGTATATTATGGATGGCGCCTGCATCCTTCAACGAGCCACACACTTTGTTTCGTTTCTTCAATTCCAAACAATTATATATCTAGGTTTACGAAAGAAAGATACATACAATATTGAATGTAACAATGATTCTCCCTATTGTAATAATGTCCTATTTGTAATGAAAATGTTTTTGAAATAGGACACAAAGTTAAAATAGTTCCGTCTGTTTTGGTTTAACGGAATGCTTGCTAGCAAGACAGCTCATGTTATGTGCGGTTTAATAACATTCAACAATGACCGTCTATTCATAATACCTTGGCTATTATTGTAATACTTAAAATAAAACTATGTTACTTATACCTATAACATTATTATAATTTTTACTTTAACTGTATAACAAATATTGTAGAATGGTCGCGGAACTGATGGCTGCTGGGACAAAAACGTTTTTGAGAATAGAATGCAGCATGGAAGAACAACAACGAGATAAATGGACCACCTTGTAAAGGTCCTTGGGAGTAGTTGGATACAGGCTGAATTTAAGGCCTTGGTGCAGTGACTGTGAACGTCTATTGGTTAATATAATAGTGACGATGATCATGGAACAAGTACGCTCTGGTGAGGTTCGTGGCTATTTAAGTGCGGTCAGTCTGGCAGGCTATAGATGGAATACCACATTTAACATTTCGAGACGTACATATCGGGGAGAAGTAGATCCGTTATGGATTTCGCCAAAAATATTTACCCTTTGGTAGTTACAATCCAGAAAAACCTGACATTTGGTACCTGAACCTTGGTATTGGCCAGAAATTGGGTTACGGACACTTCGTAAAAGACTGGTACACAGCCACATCTGATTAGACTGGATACCAACAGTAAAATAGATGGAGAAGACTAGGAAGATAACAATGTTTATTACAGCGAAATACTCTAAAGTTCCATGACCTAGATACCGGCGAACTGTGGGTGTACAGAGTACACATATGCCCAACCCTTTGGAGATTACTTACAGGCATGATGGCAAGATGGTATATATTAGTATATTAAGTACTCTATTCACAAATAAAGAAAAAATATACTACATTTTGTGTGTATTGTATTGAATGCCGCATCAATTTAGAAATTTTAGAATACTTAAAATGTTAATGACACTACAAAACCTGATCATTTTGAATACTACTTATCAAACAAATGACGTAAAACGTAGAAAGCTGAACTCCAAACACGATTGTGTCATTGACATCGTGTTTAGAATTTGTAGGGTATATTGACTTAAGATATTTTTTAGCTTGTAAAGAACAGCTGAGGTAACATAATCTATTGACTTTAAGAAAAAACGCGTGTTGTAAATGCCTGAAAATTCCAGTCCTGATCATTCCATCAAGATTCTGGATATAAATGGAATGCGCAATCTAAAAGAGGTAGGGCACAGCCATTTATGGCTCATATCTGGAAAACTGCAGCCAAATAACACACTTTATTGTGTGTTGTGTTCCTGCAGTGAGTAAGGTCGCCAGAGTTCATTCTAAGGATGCGCTGCCCTGGCAGCAAGAGGAATATGCCCTCAAACTGTCGGCGCAGTGAATCCTCCATAAACCTCCAAGAGGTTTTGCGGGTCGGCAACGCGCGAGTGATACCCCTGGTGTTGCAAGCGTCCATAAGCTATGGTAACCGCTTTCCATTAGGCGGGCCGTATGCTTGTTTGCCACCTTAGTGGTATAAAAAAAGCGCAGTATTACCTCTAGTATATATGTGTTACCTCTATGTAACAAATTACCTCTAGTAAAATGTAAACGATATTATCATCAACAAATTTTTTAACCTTGTTAATGTATGTAAGCATGTTATCACTAATGACAATATAATGAGTCAGTAATATCTTCTTATGTTATTTAACCCAAATGCGGTCACTTACTTACTCGTAGTCCAGTAATTGGAATTTTTATACTTTGCCTTTGATCACATTTTTAACTATGACTATAGTCTGCGTGGAACTAGTTGGCCGCGCCTTATTATTCAAATTATTTAAAACGACAGCCTACTACTTGAGCTTTCGTATTTATTTATTAAAATCCAATATTTTTCTTTCTCCGATTTTTACGGCCGGGTTAAAGTTAGCTCGTGCCAACTTCAACCCGGACAATAAGTTTGGCGAGAACTGTATCATCAGTAAATAGACATCAATTACTATTTAATGTTATAAATGCGAATTAATTGAACACACCTGGCTGCAGTTTACTATGACATAACAAGAACATCTGCACTTAATGGAATTTATTATACATAATGGTATTATAATTCCACAATAAGTGTTTATCGCATTTTTTATAGTAGCAAGGAGGTTTACGTATTACATACGTTTGACGACGTCTGTGGTCTAGTGGTTCGAGTACTTTCTGCTGATCTCGATTCCCACAAGACACAAACATATTTTATGTCATGAACTTAGGTGTTTGTGTTTGTCTGGGTGTTTCAATATTATGAGTATGTATTTACAAAAAAAAAGTATTATATCCATTGTCTAGTACCCATAGTACAAGCTCTGCTTAGTTTGAGTGCTGTGTAAAAATGTCCCAAGATATGAACAACATTTACTTACAGAAATAAATATCATTTCATTTCATATCATGTTGGTTTCGGTCTGGGTGTTTCTTGTGTTATATATTATAATTATTAGTATGAAAAATCGGTTCTTTTATGGATCCGGGGCCATACGCACTTAGCTGAAATAATTACCTGCTTGATCATCAGTATATTTGGTTAAAATGCAAAATTGTAATCACTAATCTTTTAGTAATTAAGTCTACTAAAACGAATGTTATAATTAAAATACCTAGGTGTCTAGAATACTTGAAATATTAAAGAAAAAAATGATGGGTCAGTGATTTTGTGTAACGATCTTGTTAACAAAGCAAAAGGAAGTGGACGTTGCGTTGGAAATAAATCCTACTACATAACGATAACTGTTATTTATTATAATTGCATACGTACGTACAGTTTGGTAATTTTTTACCTTCTATTTGCCGTTCTTCTGTAATACTGAATTGGTAACATTTTGTAAAGTAAGAATTTTGTACACAATGGGTGACCGTTTGACCACTACTTTGCCTATTGGTAAAGGGGGCTGAATTTTGCACATATAGGTATGATGTAGGCATCCTATAAGAAAGGGTTTTTGGGAAATTCCAGAGAACAGCTAGTGTTTTGGCCCGTCGTTGTAGTCGTGATGAATGTTCCTAACCCCATGGCCATGACACATAGGGCAGGTGTTGGCAAGTGCGGTTTTTAGTCGGTATGAGTCATACATAAGCCATACCTTGCCCCCTCTACAGGTGGAGGGGATCCATGAGGATTTCCCGCACCCCAAAAAAAGGACAAGTTTATTAAACCAGAAAAAAGTATCGCGCAAATTCAAATACTCATTCAAAGTGCGTCAAAACCATTCTTACAAGATTTGTAAAGCAATGACGCAACCTTGCACTTGTTAGCTGTGATCTCGCGTAATCGATCACTTGTCATCGGTACTGTGACGAAATAACTACCTCATTACAATGTTACAAACAAACTGAGAGATTTGAACCAGTGAAGTGAAGAGCCGGTGATGTAATTATTGTGATAGGAAAAAAAAACATACAGTCAAATTGAGCACCTCCTCTTTTTTTAAGGTTGGTTGAAAATACGGTTTTGATTAAAAACACAATAGGCACCTTTGGGTACAATACTGATGTAGCGACATCTATCGAGCTACATAAGAACTTGTACGAAGCAAAAATCCTGAATCGCGCAAGTGAAGTTTACCGTGCAACTTGCTTAAAAACATGGTTGTATAAATGCAAGTTGCATGGTAAACTAATCCCCTGCCCGATATCAACCGTCGGGCAGTGGCCCATCAGGCATAACACCCGCCTGGTCGGAGGATCCTGCCTTTGGATGGAGTGACATCACACCTCGTCGCTCCACACTGCAACGTCGGTGGACGTTTCACCCAGACTCGGAGCATGGAAATATTTCATGTTTCGTACGGCGTCCTACAAAAGGCGTCATTTTAAATCCCCCTGAAGTATTCACAATTACAATACCCACCGCGCCTGTATTCTCTGAACGGTTAGGCAGAGATGTACTAACCAACAGTTTGCCAGTAAGGTCCCATGTGGAGGCAAGCCTATCCGGGCATAAATTACAAACTCTGAGCTGCTACTGAACATTTCATAGAAAAAGCCAATAACACTTATGTGTATTTGTATTTATAATATTTATATATGTATTTACTTATATGTAACAGTATTTCTTCTTATCACACTGTTTTTCTTCTTCTTTTCGTGCCAATGGCAAATCAATGTGTCGAGTCAATTTCGTGGACACTTCGGGCACTCGAGTAAATGAGACATGTCCTGGTCTGGAGCTCCACACTCGCTCGCGTTGGTGGTGGATACTGTGCTTCCCATAACTACAGTATCACACTGTTGTCTACATTTCTTGTTTTAAAATATCCTCTCGCAGGTCTGCTGGAAGAGATTTCTGTAGAAATAAGCAGCACCTTTGTACAATATGCCTGTTTATGATTTTCTGTTTTCTCCAGTGTGTATATGAATAAATAAACACTGCACCTATGGATCGAATCCGTCTAGTGTAGCAGTCGCATTTAGAACTACTAGACTAACAATGACTAATTAAAAATATATGCTTGTAAGAGATGTCAAAGACATTGGTTTCGCTCTAATTAGACTGATGTGCTACTATGTAGGATGTTTAATTATTATCCCATTGAAATAAAACTACTTTTTACGGATTTTATCGCGTTTTGATATTATTTTAATCCCGTTTCGGACGCTTCACAATGGTCACGGGTGACTGGACCACGGACGCTGTAAAGTGTCCGAAATGTTGGGATTAAAATAATATCAACAGAACGCGATAAAATCCGTAAAAGTAGTTTTATTTCAATGTCTAGTATTCGCGTAAGTGTCAGAAATCAGTATATTATCCCATTGTTAAGAAGGTGACATTGATGTGTTAATTCTATGTACCTAATAATTGCGATGATCTGCTGTGTATATTTGTTTACTTTAAATGTATTATGTATTTATACCTCAATGTTGTAATATTATTACCTAGGTATACAGAATGCAGCGGTATTGTTTAGAGGGCAAAGATACCAACTCAATTTGGATTCAAAGACTTTGTATCAAATGAAATAAAATGATATTTAACTTTACGCAAAGCAGCCACGCTTGTGACCATTAGCATTGTATTATAATCGTAATTTTTCATCTCCAAAACGGCTCTCAATCTTGATGTTCTTTAGCTAGAGTTTTACCTAATTTAAAGTAAAATGTACAGAAAATCTGAAATATTTGTAATAAAATTTTAACCCTCCGTGGTCGGGTAAAAATATAATGATAATAACCTTTCTTTCCAGACACTAAAATCAACATGCGAGTTCATCAAAACACAGCTATGCACCATAGCAATATCTCTAACGCTATTCAACTCAGTCCGCCTGCCAAAAGAAGCGTTTAGATATGGAGCAGTTCCATACCTGGTGGTCTACTCGTTCTGGCTGCTGGCTGCGGGGCTGCCGACAACCCTGCTGCAGCTTGCCATGGGACAGTTGAGCCAGCAGGACCCTGTAGGAGTGTGGAGAGCTGTGCCGATATTGAGAGGTGATTAACTTTCTATGATTTAACAGTTGCTCCCCACGGTGTTACTGGCAATCATCAAATTCTTACAAACCTTCATCGAGAACCACTCTATCCGACTCTTTTGACGACGTCTGTGGTCTAGTGGTTCGAATACCGGACTGCTGATCACGAGGTCGTGGGTTCGATTCCCACAGGACACAAATATTTATGTGATGAATATAAGTATTTGTGTTTGTCTGGGTGTTTCTTATATATTATAAGTATGTATTTACAACAAAAAAAAAATTAAGTATTATATCCATTGTCTAGTACCCATAGTACAAGCTCTGCTTAGTTTGGGACTAGATGGTGCTGTGTAAAAATGTCCGAGGATATTTATTTATTATTTATCCATTCGTGGAAACAGCATGAAAATCGGTGCAGTAGTTTTTGAGTTTGTCGAGAAGAGACAGACGCAACGGAGGACTTTGTTTTATAATAATATTAGGTTTCCGCCAGCGGCTTCGTCTACGTGGTCTGGGTATTTTTTGTAACTTTCATCCCCTATTTTAACTCCTTACACCCCTTTTTTCGTAGCCTATGTCCTTTCTCAGGCTCTAGAACTTTATGTGTCATTTAAATCGGTTTAGGAGTCTTTGCGTCAAAGCGCGACAGACACACAGACAGAGTTACTGCATTTATAATATTAGTAAGAATGTACTGATACAGACCAGGTAACTGCTTCTTTAGCCTAGTGATCGTAAACGCGATTACTAGGCTGGTGGTTTTGGCTTCGATTCTCAGGTCAAGCAAAGTGTAATTACGTTTTTCTCTGAAATTCTTAGCAGCAGTAGGTGGTATTCCTATGACCAAGGTTCCGCTTAATAGTGTAGAGCTTATTTTCTAAATGACAAAATAGTTTAAAACAATGATTTTTTTAAACTACCGTACGAATGATCTTTAAAAAGGCCAAAGAAACTTCATAGAACGGCAAAAAATATACCTATATAGGCGATACCGCAGTGGCTATGTTAACATTATAATCGGATTTAACGCCGCACACACAAGCAGCGGTACTTACTGGAGATTTATCTAGGTACTTTTAGGCTTTATCCTACTAATATTATAAATGTGAAAGTTTGTGAGGATGGATGGATGTTTGTTACTCTTTCACGCAAAAACTACTGAAGGGATCTGGATGAAATTTGGCACAGAGATAGATTATAGTCTGGAATAGCACATAGGCTACTTTTTATCCCGGTAAAATGTATGGTTCCCGTGGGATAGCGGGCAAAGGCGCTGGCGGAAAGCTAGTTATGTATATATGTACAGTAGTATCTACAATAACCCGGTAATTTCTAAGGACATACCCTCACCCCCGTATTCTCCGAAGAGCTAAGTAGAGGTGTATTAATACCGATATGCCTAGGTCCCATGTAATAGGAGACGAACCTATTGCCATTAACGGGTCACAAATTCAAACTCCGATCACTACTAAAAATCCAACAAAACCTTGATCGACCGCGACCTCGACACGCTTAGAACCAATGTTAATGTTAATAATAATTTTCTTTCATAACTGATCGAACCTTTTTTTAACCCCCGACGCAAAAACGACGGGGTGTTATAAATTTTACGTGTCTGTGTGTGTGTCGTAGCTCCCGAACGGATGAACCGATTTTGATTTTGTTTTTTTTTTCATTTGAAAGGTGGATTAGTCGATAGATAGTGTTCTTAGCTATGTTTGATGAAAATCGGTCCAAGATGGCCGCCGCTACAAAATAGCGGCTTACATTTTTTTTCACAACTCCCTCAATATGGGTATCATATGAAAGGGGTTAATTAGGAGAATACTATACACTATGACAATTTCAAATCCACGATGGCCGCCACCACTAAATGGCAAATTACATTTCATGTTGGGGGTTTTCTAAATTTTTAATTTAGGTTAGGTTATTTTACTGCTGGATATGTGTATCATCAACCCCAACCCTCTTATTCTGTATGAGACGTATTGGTCCACCATGCAGGCCTAATATATTGTGTTGTCATACTTTCTACATCCGCGTCTAGGCTATCAATGCATACTGCACAAAGTACTTACTAATTACGTAGGATCGCTCGTGCGTAAACGCAATAAAAAAAATTGGCATAAAACCTTTTCCTATTTTTCCAGGTGTCGGTCATTTAAAAGTGTTGACGTCATACGTGTGTTGCGTGTATTACATGATGTACGTAGGACTCGCAGCTGCCTACCTCGTGTGGATAGGCAAAGGTTCCTTCCCTTTGAAGGATTGCACTAAACTGCACATGACGCCGGTAAGCCTCTTTGTATTACATTTCAATGTTCTGTAAAGGAGGGATATTTTAATAACTGGAATTCTGCATACAACATGGACAGATAGGGTGAATTTATGAGATGTGCTGGTATTCCTGTGGTTTATTTTTAACCCCCGACGCAAAACGACGGGGTGTTATAAGTTTGACGTGTCTCTGTGTGTGTGTGTGTGTGTGTCTGTCTGTGGCATCGTAGCTCCTGAACGAATGAAAGGTGAATTAGTCGGGAGTGTTCTTAGCTATGTTTGATGAAAATCGGTCCAAGATGGCCGCCGTCACATAGCCGTCAATAGCGAATTACATATTTTTTCACAGCTCCATCAATATGGGTATCAAATGAAAGGGCTTAACTAGGAGCATACTATACACTATGAGAAATTTCAAATCCAAAATGGCCGCCACCACTAAATGGCAAATTAAATTTGGTGTCGGGGGTTTTCTAAATTTTTAATTACATGTAAGCCAGTGTAATTGAAGTAGAGACTACTTTTAAAAGAATGTATGTCATAAATTATTCAGAATTCGGTTTGACTGAAATCTTATTTCGAATATTAGCTTGTATGGGCTTAGTATATTTTTACTTCTAAGCTAGGGTACTTGTCTAGCTCCCTAGCATGCCAGAGTTTCGTTTTATTAGTTCACAAAATAATCTCTAGGTGGAGGCTCTCGTCCTCCACAGTACACGGGATTGTTGCAAAGATACTAGTATTTATATACAATAGACTTTTATTATTATTTGAAGTAATAAATCATTGTATATGTCATTGTGTCCATGACACCTCTACTTCTCGAATATTCTACTTTATTTCTTATTTTATAAAGACTTTACACTAATTACCTAACTGCTAGCTACAAATCAAATATTGGTAGCGACCTTCGTGGTCTCTACATCGTGTGGTGCCTCTCCACTACCGTAAAAGTTGCGCGCCGTGGGTTCCCACACTTCCCACCCGACCCAAATATTTGTATCGAGTCTGGGTGTATGTTGTTCAATATTCTACACCTATTTTTGGAGATAACTGTATAAAATCTAGAAACTATTATGCTGTCTCTATTTAGGCTAAGCTGCCCATTTTTCGAATGGTATGGTTTCAATTGCTAGAAATTTACAAATATCTTGTGTCGATGGTCAATTTTGAATAAGAGAATAGATTTGAAATTACTTCTAGTATATTTCTGAAATCGTTTGTTGCAGCACGGTTATGAAAACAAAATGAACGCAACCGAGTGTTTCAAGTAAGTATATCTACAGAACAAACTGTTCTATTTTATAGTTTTATTGCTAGTTTTACGATAAAATGGTAGTCGCCAATTTCCAAATAGTATTAGTAAGTGTAAACGTTACATACGTCACGATGTAACGACTAATCCAAGAACTAACAAAATACATTTTCATTCAAATAAAGAATTGTACTTTTGTAGCATTACCTACTTACAAAAACTTTATTTTCATTTTATAATTTTTATAATGTTGCAAGTAGGATATCACTATTTCGGTTTTGTAAATTAGAATATTCATTTATTGTAAGTAGAATGATACTTTATAAGTAGAATATCCCTTTTTTTTTGAATATTATTGTAATTTATTTCTGTAAGGGCCGATTTTTCCATCGCCAGATAACTTTATCGGGGGAATAATTTTTTGTCAGTTTTTTCTAAAATAGTGTCAAACGTAAATTTTATTCCACAGTAAAAGATATCTAATGAAAGAAAAATTAGATTAATTACATATTACTTTATTTTTTTCAAGTAGTTTTAAGAGATCAGTTTCAAAAGTTTCACAGGTCTTAAGCCTGTTTGGTTTTAATTATTTTAAACCACTCACATTCAACTTTTCCAAAACCCAATTACTATATACCGATCCTTTTAAATAATTATTTCTCTTATTATAACTACCAACAGTTGCTACCAATATTCAAACTTCCTTTTGACTTGTAAAACCCATAATCATAACAGATATTATTACAACTTTCAGTTCAACATTTTTGGCGCCATTTACCGAGTATCCCCAGTACCTTGGCATAATGGCGATATTAATATTTCTTCTGTGGTTCTTCGTGCCCATTCTGTGAGTAATATTACTCTAATTACACGTAATATTGCGTAATTTATTTTCATTAGATGAATTTATTTGGTTTCATTAAGTACGGTCAAATTATATAATTAATTTATTTACTTCCCGCTAGGTGAGTGAGTTCAAATTTTGCATATTTTGTATAATGCCCTACATTGTATCATCAGGTTTAAAATGATCTTTACGTGATTATGAGCCGCACTCAGAAACGTCACTTTACGTTAATAGACCCAGTATATCTTGGTACACTGACAACAAACTCAAATATGGAAAAATAGACCAATATATAGTAGCCACTGTTTGTTAACGATACATTAACGTTAATTGACGATTCTGACTGCGGCCTTAAGTAATTTAGTGGGATATTAAAAACAAACATTGTTTACGTTTACATCAATTAGTTGTAATGGTAAATAAATGTTTTTAACTACTCATTATATTCAGTTATACAATGAACGGTCTCGTTTAAGTAAATTAGTTTCACACTACGGTAATAAAGATAAAAATAACAAGAACAATTTAGCACAATAGTGTCAACTGAACCAAAAAAAGTGGACAAGCTAAAATTGTACTTATTGGGACAAATTACGATATATAATTATATATAGTAGTAGTAGTAGTATAATTATAATCCCTATATATTCTGTTTTCTTGTTTTGTAAAATTTTGTTATTTTTTCTATTGTCTCTTGTTCTTCGTCAGATTTTTACAAGTTTTCTAGTTTTGTTTTGTGATATTTTTGTTTAAGCTTAAGGTGCAAGAATGAAGAATGATAATATTGCTTACTTACACGATAATATAATTTTTATTTTTCTATAAACAGTTACATTCAATGTTCATTAATTTTGTTATATTTCTTAAAAAAAAATTATTACGTATCCGTAATTTGACCAATGTTTACGACATTTACAGTTCATTTTGTTGGTTTTATTATCAAAATTATTAAAAGCCTCGAATACCCTCGCGACTAATTTCGAACAAAGAGGGATTATTTTTAATTCCTCTATTGTATGTTCTCGTAATTGACAAATCAATTTAAATAGGAAACCTTTTAATTTAGGAAAAAAACAAAGGAGATAGATTACTGTTATTTTATTAGAACTTTTCAACTATGTTGGTATCGGCTTCCAGTCTAAGCAGATGCATTTGAATATCAGTATTTTACACGAAGTCACTGCTATCAGACATCGCAAACATAACTTTTGGGCAATAGTATGTACCTATATAGTAATACTGCAATGGCTATGTTCTTTTGTTTGTTTTTTGTCCTTTTTTTTAGTCATACACATCATACTGCATTATACTCACACTCGTCACAAAATTTTATTGTTTATTGCTTATATTTTTTTTTTAAAAGAGTGACTATGGAGTTTCTTGCCGGCTCTTCTCCATAAGTCCCACTTTTTGGAACCGTGCAACTAGTTTGACAATTCAAAAGTGCCTATTTATATGGTCTAATTAAAATAAAATATTTTGAATTTGAATTTGAACTTGAATATATTCACATTATCACGGATCTATTCAACGAAGGGTATAAGGTATAAGGGTAACCACAGTTCACTGGTTTGTTTAGCTCTTAGGTAATAAGGGGCGACCCTAATACACTGGTCATAAATAAAGACTCCGAGCGAGAATCGAACTCAACATCTACCGTAGCACTAGTAGTCGCACTTACCATCACTAGACCAATGGAGTCGTAGGCAATAGTAAACACTTAAGTTACAAATGGTTACTATTGTTACTATTACCATGTATACTTATATTTTTTTTAAAGAGTGTCTATGGAGTTTCTTGTTGGTTCTTCTCCATAAGTCACCGTGCAACTAGTTAGACCTTTGAAAAGTGCTCTAATTCAAATAAAATATTTTGAATTTGAAATATGTTTAAAAACTCCTTTTTCAATTTTCCAGTTTGTACCGCCTACACAAAACCTTGAAAACAGCACTGTGTGTGTTGACATCAATCATCGTTATTATCGCCATACTACTGTCTACATGTCTGGCTCGGAGTGCAGTTTTAGATACGATGTTCGAATCGTGCGTGCGATGGACGTCGCTCACGCAGCCTTACATCTGGCACAGTGCGCTGGTACAGGCGTTGTTGTCGTCACAAATTGTTAGCGGGTACCTGACGAGTTCTGGCGGCTCTGTATATAGGCATTCTGATGTACGGTGGTAAGATATTTGTAGTTTTAAACTATTTAAGTACTTACAAAATTTGTACTTGTTGCTTGGTTATTTAATTACCAATAATATAATTTACGAAAACATTTTTATTTATAATTAAACTGTTCCAATTATAGGCAGAGGGTCTCCTCTCAGAATGAGAGAGATTCGGCTATTAATAGTCCACAGTGTCCTGAACTAATGTGGGTAGGCAGATGTGACACACTGTCGAGAAAACCTGCATGCAGATTTCCTGTTAACCTACACAACTATGTTATCCTTTAGTTAAAGGAAAGGAAAAAAAAAATAAACATAATTATTTATAACAATAATAATCACCTTTATCGATTTACTTTTAAGTAAATATACTTACTCTGGTTGCTTTTGAACCTTATTTCTGTCAAAAAAACAATAATAGGTGAAGCTTATATAAAAAAGATACAATCAAAGAAGGTTTTAATCTCACCATATAGTTTGTAATATTTTCTTTTTCAGGACATCAGCATTAGTGATAATGGCCAGTATATTTGCTGGCTGGCTGTGGGTCATGCTGTGGGAGTCAACTGGGGGAATGGGAGGAAAGGACACAAGCTTCATATCAATTCTAGTCTTAATCTACCAATCATCTGTCTCTGAGAAGAGGAACAAGGAGTGGCCACTGCTATCTTTTGGAATCGTATTTGTTTCTGGTATTATAAGCGTGGTAAGTTTAAAAAAAATTAAGTTATTTACTACACACACACACCACACTTGTGTCTTCAAAAGGGTTATGCAGAGGTGTAAAGATGTAGGTACGTTCACATTTCGCCAATATGTTTATGTCTCATGTAATAGGAGGCGAGCCTTTAGCTATCAACCGGGCACAAATCCAAACTCCGACCTGCTACTAGAAATTTAACAGAGAACCCAACAACAATTTTCTCGCACCGAGGATCGCACTTAGGACATCCAGCATAGCAGTCGTGCTAACAACGACTAGACCAATGAAGCAGTGTCTAATTCTGAGGTGATTGAACTCGTCTGGGTTGGTATCCGTATTACCATTAATGTAAGCAATAATGTGCTAACATTATTGTGTTCCAATTCGAAGGATAATGTAATATTTATGAGGTTTTCTAGATAGCAACGCGCGAGTGATAACACTGGTAGTCATTTCTTTTTAATTGTATTTGGCATTACCGCATGACGTCACCCTAAGACAGAATGTGAAAAAGAAATTCAACATATTAGGTAGTAGTATCGGTAGATTAGTGGCTAAAGATTCTGGTGTACTTAACCGGAGGGACGCAGATTCGAATGCCTGAGACAGAATTACCTGGTGTTGCTGACGTCTATAGACTGCTGCTGCCAAATATCACCAGGTAAGCCTGAAAAAAGACCCGAAACCCAAAGCATAAAAGTAGGTCTTAGGGAGTACACATTGACTTATATGTTACTGTGTAAAGACTGGGCCGATCGCATGTCAAAATGACACCCCCGGTAGTACCAAAATGGTCTTCTTTGTACCAATATGGTCTTCTCTAGTGAACTAACCCGCGATCGGCTAAAAACAAACGCCATACTACTACTACTAACAGAGATGGCGTTAGTTTCTGTGCGTCGCAAACGCGTCTGTCAAATGTTCGGACGGGTCTATCTTTAGCATTTAAATCAATGGGACTACTTTCTTCTCTACAAACACCCAACAAATTTTGGTAGTCTGGATTTGTGCCCGAATAATGGTAAAAGGCCCGGCCCCTAATACATTTTACCTAAAAAGTATACAAATGTAAACCAGTACACCTTTGCTTAAATTTTTACAGACATAGACATCATGGTACTCCTTTTTTTAACCCAAAAACTTCTCCTTTTTCAACCAACTTCATCTATTTTCCAGCTATTACTGCTATACCCAGTATACGACAAGCTCCACCGAATGACAGGCGACCACTGGCGGGTCTTTGCCGTCGCATCATCAGCAGTTGGCACCGCACTTACCGTGGCTGTGCTGTCCCGAGGGTTGGAGGTGGCTACAATGCTGGACGAGCTAATAGTGCCCGTGCTGACTGTCTTCACGTCAGCTGTTGAAGTTGTGGGATTTGTCTTCATTTATGGTAAGGTCCTTTAATAATAGTTGTTTGTTTTTACGATCAATGGGAAAATAATGGGTTACAGTCCCTTACAAAAGTGCTCTACAGTATAGTCCGGGTTACAGCTGAGCAAAAAGTATATATTTGAATCAATAATCATCAATCACTCCTGTTTTGGGTGATCATAGATCGTATTATAATCATGGTTTAGTACTGGACACAGGCAAAGAAAATATATTAATACTTTAACTAGCACCTTCTGACAAACTGGTAGCCAGTAAAATTCTGGTCATATTATGAGAATTAACGCCATTTAACCGGGCGTAAGCATAGATGTCGAATTTCCTGGATGACACAAACTGTTCAAAAAGATTCATATTTACTATTTTAATAACCAACAGAAAAATGAATCTTAATATAGTAGTAGTTAGTCTTCATATTAATAATCATATAGCTATACACTTAATATGGTGGGGCAAATAATTTCATAAACGATTTTTAGTTTTAATTTTAAAAACATTTTTTAGTAGGTTTAGTCCATCGTTGATTAATTAGAAAATGTGTGGAAATTGTTTTTGAATCATATCCTATTACTTCTGTTGCTTATGTGTCATATTGTTGTCCGTAAGTTTCCCAAACAGTTGAATAAAAAATAAAAATACCTAAGTAAATATATACTCCACTCATTTCAGGCTGGTGTTACCTCACAGTTGACATAGAATTCCTGACGGGCGTGAAGCTTCCATATTTCTGGATTGCCACCTGGTGGACTACGCCAGTCCTGCTCATTGGGGTCTCTGGCTGGTGGCTCCGGGCCTTGCTGCGAGTCTCGTGGGGAAATGGCCATACACTCTGGCCTCTGCTGGCAGTATTTGTGGTCATACTAGTAGTTATGGTTATGTTGGCTGCAGTAGCTGTGGCAAAGGAAGAACAATTTAATTTAGTTACAGTGAGTATATTTTTAGACTGGATTTTCAAGGCATTGTCGTGAGCAACACAATACATTAGGCTTATTCAAAACAAGGATTAATAATATAATAGTTTTTTAATCGTTCAAATCGATTATTGTCAGTATCACACTTGGGGACTTGGATAAAGATAGTTGATGGATGATCCTTTTAATTTTTTTAAAGAAATTAGTGTTTATTTTTACTGCACATAAAACTGGCGAAATATATAAAACTAGACATAATTTTTGATCTCATTATTAGTGATTAAACCAAACGTCAGTTGTTAAAACAGAATATCTTTTGGTTTATTTGTCCAGTGGTCTTAAGTACCACTGCTGAGTATTGAATTCGACTCCGAGGTTGAACAAAGGAATATTGGCTTGAACAACTTCAGTGGTTGCTTTGTTACTGAAGAACACTTCTACCTTAGCCATATGGGGTACATGCATAATTTTAAAGTATGTTATGTTATTTCCTTTACAGAAAATAACCTCGGCATTCCGACCATCCCGACTATGGGGACCAGAAGAACCCATGGCGAGATACGTGTGGATGTCACAACGATATATCAACGAAACGCTGAGCACCGACAACGAAACAAACTCCGAACAAAACTACTACTCGACAGTAATCTACAACAAAGACTTCGACAAGAAATATACAGATGAACTTTATAGAAACGAAATGTACCAAAGGACCAATAATATATATAATAAAAATGATATTTATAACAAAGATAGCAATACATATAGAGGCATAAAGTCTATATATGGCACACACACAATACCTAGAGGTAAGAAAAAGAATACAGACGAACAATATCGGTCGCCAAATATATGCATCGCCAGAGGTAAATTAGGAGGTCCCGTAGATTGTAGATGTAATCGACACTTCACATTAAACGTTCCAGATTTGAGGAGCAATGAAGTTACTACCAGTCTGTAAATACGTACAACGAAATAACCTAGTCGAATTATTTATTTAGATATGAACAGTTGAACAAATATTGTATGGGCAGGCAGTGATGTCAGCCGCTGTATGACCAAAATTTGGAGTGATGTTTGTTAGGATAATAAATTGTGAAATCTTTTTTGGTTATTTGTTGTTATTCTACCAGTTTATTATGATGTTAACACCAGCCAGTTTTTTTCCATTTGATTAAAATGAAGCTTTCTATTTGCATCCGTATAGTACGAGTAGCATAATAGCAGTTTAAAAACTATTCTTTGAACAAATTCCTACTTTTGATATTTACCAGAAATAGTTCTAGTAAGGTATCGGATAGGTCTTTGTGTGGAGAAAAAAATGGGACAAATTCTTTACACTAGTAAATATTCTTGCTAAGTCTGTCAATCGCTTCTAAAGAGGGAAAGAAGAGTGATCAATCCTTAAGCAAAGACTACACTGTATAAAATCTGACTACAAAGCCTACACGCAAATTAAAAACCCGCAAAAAATATCAAACATTTTCGAAATAAGAACACAAATTTAAATAAATACTTACAACATCTAAACGTGAAACGTTTCATTGTTCCTATTTTGAAAAGGATCACGCGGGTATTACTGACAAAAGAAACTTTTTTCGGTCCAGAAAAAAGGGAATGATAATCGTTCACACAGTAAAAGACAGGGTATGGGGGGAGAAATGAGAAATGGACCAAGTTTTTAACATAAATCTCGGAAAAAAGTATGAAAAGTATTAGGTACTTGTGAGGTTCTCGGTTCGAGTATACTAAGATATTTCGGTCCCTACACATTTTGTTTGGTTATTTCCTGCAATGTTAGATAATAAGGACCAATTTGAAATGTTATACGAAATCCACCAAGATATTTGTCATGAATTTTAATGACAAAAAATTACGTCAAATATTTTAAATTTGGCATCTTAATCTACATAAATCTATCATAAAACAAAATTAACAAACTAATTGAGAGTAATCAAAAAGAAGTTGAAATCACTGTTGAATTTGAGAATAATGTTGCAGCATTTAATAAAATATTTTATTAGGTAAAGGAAAGTGACCTTACAACGAAAATGTATTAGAGCAGGTATACACACGCCTTAGTTAGCAATTTTAATGATAAGGCACGCGTGGAGCCCCGTTTTAAGCTCTTATTTAATTGAATCACCTCCCCTAATGAAAATAATAAAGTTTATCACGATATGACCTTAAGGTGTGGTTTCGTTAACGCGTTAGTGGGATATAATATTACCTTTAAAGATATATATTTTTGCGAAAGAAAAGTAGGTACGATCTCGGGCGGTCATGGTTGTGGTGAATGTAACCCCATGGCCATGAATGACAATAGGACAAGACAGGGCAAATAGGGCTTTGATTCGGTATGAGCCCGACATACTCTACCGCCTCCTTAGGCACCCATGAGCATTTTCCGCATCAAAAACAACGTTCTAAAACTGCGTCTTTGCGATTAAGTACGCTTTAGCATAGAGTTATTTCGAAATTTGCCCTGTAATATTGGCTACATTAAACTATTTTATGGGCAGATTATGATTATTATAAAAGTGGATATTTTAGCCTCCAGATCAGATTTGACAAAAGATTTTTAATAGCCTGATTATCAGGCTTATACGACTTTTTACGTCATTGTTACTACGACGTTAAAAGTCGTTCAAAGTTACAAGAGTTTAGTCAGTCTATCGAGCCAATTACTTAACAGTCGTCTTCATGGAACCTACCTCTAAACAGATAATATAAAATTAAGGGTCGCGCTACCAGATGCCTGAATTTTTCAATATCTTGCTCGCAGTAAATGAGAATTTATTTGATAACCGCTCTTGAGCACAGCTGGTGACGAATTATGGTTACTTTATCATACTCTTGTTATCTTTGGGACAGGTTCTAATTTAAATTGATACAATATTCTATTTAGCTTTCCGTAGAACAGTTATGAAATGAATCTTAAATATTTTGGTTGTGTTTGTTTTTACTGGAATAATTATTGAAAAGCGAGCCGTGCCGAGCCTTGTATAATTTAGGTGTACGCAGTGATATTAAAAAGTTAGAAAGACGTAAACTAAAGTACTAAAAAGACGTTATGTTATCAAGTCAGGAATAAACACAAATTTGATAAATATGAGTCAATATATCTAATTTAGGATTGACTATCTATAAGAATAACTAAAACTGCGACCATGCATGGGGAGGTTGATGAGATGAGGCGAAAGTGGTGTGCCAGGATTATAGCAAGTGGAAATCTATAGTCTCTGCCTACTATGAGAATAAGGTGTCTCATATTCAGCTGAAATGACCATAAAAAGACCAAAATTGTATTACTTACCTACATTTTATAATATAGAAGAACAAAAAATCCCATCAAACATTCACCAAAAAAATGTCTTATTAACGTCTGGAATGGGACCGATAAAGACCGACTGATATAAATTGAATGATAATTTGTTCCATGTCGGAGGCATAGGGAAAAATCGCTTCCCAACGTTCGAACAAGATAGATGCCCTCAGATAACGACCGGGCTATTCCTTACATCGGGCTTTCAATTGAAAATATCGATTCCACACAATTGATATGGAAAATACGTGGCACTTAAATGGTTTAAAAAGAAATTTCATAATTCCAAGCGACAAAGAAACACATTTTTCTTAATATTAATAGGGGTTCTTTTACTGGACTTAAAAAAACTTTACACTTAATATTTATTAGCTACTTATATTTTTTTGTATTATAAAAATATTTATTTATAATACGACACTAATAGTAATTGTGTTTATGTTTACAAACTGAATTTGTAATTTTTTGTTTGATAAATTTTACGGACACCATCTGCGACCCTTTGCTAAAATAAAGCAATTATTCCTTTGGAATCAATTAAAACTTAAAATCCGTAGTTAGATCCTTTTCAATGTTACCTCAAAAGTGATCTATTTGCCTTAGCTTTTTGTAGACCACAGTCAAGCTTGTTTGTGCGACGCATTTGAATCAACAACAAATGACCTGATGATCTTCAAATCCACGTGATCGAGTCACAAACGTTTTCAAACAAAACAACCGCATCAAAATCAGTCCACCAGTCGTTACGGAGTTAGGATGCCGACAAACCCACCGATACTACATACCCTACTTGTTCCTTCTTATTGCGTCGGGGGTTAAAACTGCACCTACTTACAAAGTTTAATGAAACAAGCATGGTATAAACAACCTCATATTACACGTTAAATAATTACTTTAATAACGCAGATAAAAATGTAAAAGGAAACCCGGGCAGGCACGGGAGAAAAATAATGTCCGTAATAACCAGTGTATAAGAAATCTCAGGAGGTTCTAGTGAGTTACAGCGACATTTGTCTCCGCCATGTGACCTACCTATCTGATTGGGGGAACGACGCTAAAAATACGCTTTGCGTAGCTATTAAAAGATATTTGTTTTTAGGGTTCCGTACAGAAATGGAGCCAACGGGACCCTATTGCTAAGCCTCCACTAATAATATATCTATACTAATATTATAAAGAGGAAAGATTTGTTTGTTTGTTTGTTTGTAATGAACAGGCTCCGAAACTACTGGACCGATTTCAAAAATTCTTTCACCTTTGGAAAGCTACATTATCCCCGAGTAACATAGGCTATATATCATCACGCTACGACTAATAGGAGCGGAGTAGTAATGAAAAATGTAGCAAAAACGGGGAAAAAATTATAAAACCACGCGGGCGAAGCCGCTGGCGGGAAGCTAGTAATAATAATAAATTCTTTATGGACATATTGTTTGTTCACAATTACATGAAATCCCTGGCCCCTACGCTAGTATGTACTATGTACTATGTATTGCAGGAGCCAGTGCTTTCGCCTAGTCTTAGTATGCAAGACATGCCAACAAAAAAATAAACAATACACTTTAAGAATTACATATTAATGATGTGAATGACTGTCCGTCCGCCTGTCTGTCAGCGGGATGTATCGCATGAACCATAATAGGTAGAGAGTTAAAATTTCCAGTGTTTTTATTTCTAGTGCCACTATAACGACAAATACTAATTTTAATTATACTAAAAAAAGTATTTACGTAATAACTTAATGGTAAATAAATGTTTATTTTCGTATATGACTCAAACTTGACGATTGTAAAAATATTGAGATATAGTAGTGTTAGAGTGGAGTCCGATTTTTGGGCAAGGATAGTGTGAACGTTCTGCAACACGAAGAACCGACGATCTGAAGACGGGGGCTGGATATTTCGCATAAATTATAGCCTATGTTATTCGGCAAAGATCTAGCTCTAAAATGGTAAAAGAATTTTGCAAATCGGTCTAGTAGTTTCTTGGCCTATTCAATGCAAACAAACAAGTTAACAATCAAATCTTTCCTCTTTATAATATTAAGTTTAGAAGTATAGAATAGATATACATAGATTGGAAAAAATATTGAAGCAATAAATATTACCTACAGACATTGCGTCATTTTACCGCTCCGCCAGATTAAGTCATTATTAGTCGCTATTAATTCCATACAACCTCTTACTCCTTGCGTATTTTTTTATCACAATGGAGGACAGAGGACATTTTTTAAACAGTGGGCAAGGAAGTGACGTAATGTTAGCAAAAATAAGCACTCATGTAGGCTGTGTGATTTATAACTTTAGCTTACGTCGTAAGAATAGTGACTATACTTACAGCTTTTGTGTCAAATGAAGAATACGCGGCCATAAGTCATGAACTCGTGACAGTTAAGCGGCTATTCTAGTGGGTCGACTGAGTGCAAACACTCGTAGTTACTTGGTAGAAACTGTCAAAAAAGTAATAGGTAATAATTTCTAGTGAATCAGCTGATAAAGGATGTCACCAAAACCTGCCCAAATTATGTACCGAAGGTACACTTACGATAAAATTACCTGTATTACGCTGGTTAAATATTCAGTCAAACTTTTATTTTATGCTTACATGATAAAAAATAACATTTAATATGAAAAAACGCACGCCATTTTGACACGCTATCACAGTATTTTATAGTAAAAACTGTCAACTTGACAGCTATCTGCTGTCAGTGTCAGTTTTGGAATGTTAACGGACGCCATTATGGCACATTAATATCAATTTCATAGTGATTTCATGGAAAAAATTACAACTTTACAGCTGTCATGTACTAGGACTTTTGATGACCTTCTTTGAATAAGATCTATTATAAAGTTAAACTTAAAAGCCATAATTATGTAGCAATGGTATGCAAGCAAATGCGGTTTTTAGTCGGTCGACATAATCCTATCGCCTCTCCAAAAGCATAGGCATAAGTCCAAAGTTTGGATTTGTGGGTAAGTGGATATAGGCTCGCTCCCTAAATTAAGATGGAAGTAATATTACATAGGACCTAAACATATCGGCAAACTGTAGGTATAGATTAGGACACCTCTGCCCAACCCTAGAGAGAATACAGACGTCATGGTTAAACCTAGGTATACCTAAAAAAAACAAGACGGAAGGAACATATTCCTTCCAACTTAATTTTTCCATTTATACACCGCAATTAACTTTATAATCAAAACGCTTAATGCAAGAACTAAAATGTTACTAACTTTTATATAAAGCCAGTTAAATTTTGAAGCTAGTGAACAGCAATTAGGAGTAAACCGATCCGGGCAGACAGGTAGGTGGCTTCTTATTAAACTTGGTCCGGTAACCGACGTTATTTATATAACTAACAACTTACCGTGTTATGAACAGAACTGTGTGTTGGTGTTTTGTATTAAACTTCGTTAATACTAGCTTTTCTCGCAGCTTCAGTCGCGAAATCGACCCAAATGATGTACCGAAGGTACACTTATTGGAAAAAATACCCTGTATTTTTTTTATTCTTGGACATTTTTACACCGCACCATCTAGTCCCAAACTAAGCAAGAGACAAATCCAAAAAATCAAAGATCATGAAAATTAGTCCAGCAGTTTTCGAGTTATAAGTGTTGTAACCAACCCGACTTTGTTTTATACAGGGTTACAAAAAATACCTTAGCTATTTTTGACCTTATGAATCAGAACGAGGAATAGAACATTGGTAAAGAAAAAAAAATGGTTTTCATTGTTGGGTCAACCTTATCATTTAGGGATATGAATAATATTATTTTTTTTACACAGCACCATCTAGTCCCAAACTAAGCAGAGCTTGTACTATGGGTACTAGACAATGGATATAATACTTATATACTTTTTTTTTTGTAAATATATACTTATGATATATAAGAAACACCCAGACAAACACAAACACCTAAGTTCATCACAATAAATGTTTGTGTCTTGTGGGAATCGAACCCACGACCTCGTGATCAGCAGTCCGGTACTCGAACCACTAGACCACAGACGTCGTCAAATTATGTTCGCCGATTCTCTAGTGGTCTCTAGCACGACTGCTACGCGACTGCTACTGCTGCGGACCTGTGTTTGAATCCCGGATCGAGCTAAAAGTGTTGTTGGGTTATTCTGTGAAATTGCCGGTGGCCTATTAGACGGGACCTTAACATGTCGGCGAACTATGGGTGTACATTAGTACACCTCTGCCTAACCCTTAGGGGAATACAGTCGTGATGGTATGTATATATGGATATGAAAAAAATATTCCAAACACTATACAGCTAACCAAGTAACTCAAGATTTACCACTTTCATAACACTACCTATATACCTGCCTACCAGTAGATACATAAGCTGCAAACTTGGTCTTAGGACCCAACTTACATAACATATTATACGGTTACCGCGCCAGTTCAGATATATGGAACATCTTCACTATAAACCTGATATGCATACTAAGACAGGAAGTTCCTGGTAAATAATATCATTAACAATGTATCTCTCAAATTTAAATAAGGAGGATGTGGGTTAGCAAGTTATGATAAGTGGTAGGTAGCTTAGGGGTATGACTACTGGACTGCCCAGTCGTAGAGTTTAAATCCAAGGCACGCACGTCTGACTTTTCGTAATCATATATAAATCACTCGCTTGCAACTTGAAAACATCGTGAGGAAACATGCTCGACCTGGGAATCGAACCCAGGAATTCCAGCGTGGCAGTCGCACACTAGATTAATAAAGCAATTCTATGAGACCGTCTGCAAAGTATGTACTTCAATAAGATAAAAAAAGAAAAAGTCAATATAATATAAATAAGCGACGACACGTAACATACACAAATAAAAAAAAGAAACAAAAGAACGCAGTCGAATTTCGAATGTCCCTCCATTTTGAAACGTCAAACTTGGAATAGAAAATATAGTGTAGTTGTCGTGTGAGGAATTGAGATGCACAAATATTTTAAGTTTTTAGTTTAGTTACCCACATTTTTTTGACTTTTTATATATTTTATCCTTGTCTGTCTAATTAATCAATAATGTTCGATTCTCAGTCTCCCTTGGATCCCCGTTATGGGTAGATAGGGTGCTAAAATCCTGATCGTGTGGACGTAAGTGGACGAAGTTTCAAATTAAATGTTTTTCTGTTTTTAAAGTAGGTGTGTTTACTCGTATTGTGTGAATTTTTAAAGATAATGTGTGTAAAGTGTGCGTGTGTATGTGTGTGAATTGTTGAAGTGTGAAGCAGTCAGTGAGTCAAGACGTCCCAAGAATGCAGACCAAAACAGCTGGAAAAAATCCATCTTTAAGGTAAGTCTTAGATTAAAACATGATAATGTAAGTTCCCACCAGAATAATATTATAGTGTTATTTCATAGTACCTGAAACAGCTGAGACATTGTATTGGGAATATTCGTGTTCCTAACGGGAACACGAATATTTCCGATAATACTCCATTGTCAAAAAAATACCCACGTCATTGTTCCGAACGTTGTCAATAGATGGCGCTTTCTTAAATAAGTTAACAAGTCAACGAAGGTGTTAAAAATAAAAAGTAATTAATAATTTAGTTGCGGAATCATTAAACAAGTCTAAACTCGGCACGGTCATGACCATTTTATCCGCTATGGCAATGAATAATTCGTTCGAAGTTCCACGGCGCAACTTTATACAAATGGCAGGGTGGCTGCTGTATTACAAACGGTACAAGTTATAAGTGACAATATTAATTGGGGGAGTCACTCCGGGAAACTAATTTGTTGATTAGGGGCGTGACAAGGAATGAAGAGAAAGAGTTTTATTAAATGGAAGGGTTAATAAAAGGTCAGGTGCGTAGTACTTACAGTTCTCGCCAAACATATTGTAAAAATCGGAGAAAACAAAAAATTGTATTAAAATGATTTTAAACGACAGCCTACGACTTGGGCCTTCATTTTTATTTATTACTAGCTTCCCGCCAGCGGCTTCGCCCACGTGGTCTTATAATTTTTTCCCCCGTTTTTGCAACATTTTTCATTACTACTCCGCTCCTATTAGTCGTAGCGTGATGATATATAGCCTATGTTACTCGGGGATAATGTAGCTTTCCAAAGGCGAAAGAATTTTTGAAATCGGTCCAGTAGTGTCGGAGCCATTACAAACAAACAAACAAACAAACAAATATTTCCTCTTTATAATATTAGTATAGACAATCCTATAATTTTGGTTCTCTGATTTTTACGGCCGGGTTAAAGTTGCCAACGTGCCAACTTCAACCCGGACAATAAGTTTGGCGAGAACTGTACTTGCAGTCGGCGTGTTTATGACAAGATGAGCAGAAGATAGAAGAAACAAATGAAGTATGCAAGTGGCGGTATGAAAACTTGCACGACAGAAACACGCCTTTTACCACAGGGGTTGGCAGATATAATCTCTTGTTTCTGCCTGATAAAGTTTATTTTGGGATAAAGTAGGTAACTACATCTTTACAATCTTTACAATCTTTACTCGGCTGCCAAAGTATTTTTCATACCCGTATTTTTATTATGAAATATATATGGTAGATACCGTGAGGTCGGAGCTTATTATGAATTAATTTGTAGCACTTAGTACCTAGTACTTAGATAGTAGTAACATTTTATTTAACAATTAACAAAGAGGGGATTGGAACTGCCTCGTCAGCCAATTGGTCCTAAGCGGCACTGTTAAGGTCCTGGGTTGGATTCGTAGGTCGAACAGAGTGTTACTGAATATGAAATTCTCAGTAAACAGCAGCTTTTATGTGCCCAGTTAGTGACAATAGGCTTGCCCTCTATTATATAGGACCTAAAAATACCGAAGAACTGTGGATGTTCTTTACCATATCTCTGCCTAAACCTTCAGGAACTACAGGCATGATGATATCTACTAACAGGGGATTAAAACTCGAAATTTATTTTCTCGCCCCTCGCTTGTGACCAAAACTCGTTCACTTTGACAAAATTTACTGCGTTTTGCGCGATTGTTGCAATCCAACATTTCGGGTTATTCGCCTGCACCCATTCGTGGTTCGTTAACTTTGTTATACGAGTATTCGGTACTTAGTTCATGATGCCTGGAGCGGTCAGTACCGTACAAAAACTAGCTAGAAAACCTGGATTTGTGTGGCGTTACTTTTTGGTAGTGCGCTGTGCACATGGCTTGCACGTTGTGGTTGTTTTGTTTTTCGGGTTGCAAAATGTACGGTAGGACAAAGCATTATAAAGTTTAATTAATAAAAAAAATAAGTTTGATAGTTGTAAAGTTTTTATCTCACGGCTGACTCGGTGATAGATGGTCTTTAGATAGTAGTGAACGGGTTCGTTCGGCCGTCGTGGTAGGCAGTGAAGAGTCATGGAACGCGGTGATGTCCCTCTGCGAGACTGTCATCTCGCAGGAGGCTGCAGAAAGGGAGAGGGAGAGTGTCAGTACCATGCCGATCCTCAGTAGGTGCACCGTGTGGCCTCAGAGGAGGGCCGACCACCCCTTCTTCCAGCCTCCAACCTAAAAGAAAGAGTACAAAAGATAACTAAAGCCGTGTAGAAGATATGTTTTAAATAAAACAATGCTGTAGAAAATGATTAGGTAATATGCACTCAAACAAATAACTCACAAATTGTATTTGATTTGAATTATAGGTGTGTTTGTAAATTAATTTGTTAAAATCATAATTATAATGATTTTGTTAGTTATGTGTAATAAATAATAACAGATCTACATGTGTACATGTTTTGAAGCTTTTAAAAAAACTGGGATTAACTAACTTTAACAAAAGTTATTAGGCAGGTACATACCTATAGGCAATTCAAAATAAACTTTTGTTTTATCGTAATTTTCTCATGTTTTGGTGATCCAGAAAGCCTTAGATTTTCATGCAGATGTTTTAACTATGAAACATCTGCCTTCAAGTTAAATAATTACCTCATATTAGAAACGATAAATTAAATCATATTCAAACTATCTCCATAACAACTAAAACTAATACAAATATAGTTGCAAAAGTTATTAAAGTTGAGCAATACATTACACAGTGATCCGTGAAATATACCTGTCTATGTGTGATTTACTCCTGAGCAATTTATTATAGGTATCTGTCACAAGCAAACTACTCTGAACTAGAATATACGATATGAAATTCTAGTTTTATGAAATACATTTATTTTGTCTATGGATTTGTGAAGCATTTTTGTTTTGTTTCTGGTCTATGGTCAATGAAAATACTGGATTTTAGAAAGTTATTTATTTTTTATATTTATTTTTTATATTTATTGCATTATTGTACACAGCATTGTACTTGCTCAAATATTTGCTTAGAAAAATTTGTTACGTAGGGGGTCAATCTCTAAAACCCTTAGCGTAGCAGCCAAAGTTACCAGTATTTTTTATGGAATATTAATGGTAAAAAAGCTTAAGGGCCTACTACAGACCTACAGACGCTAGCAACACCGGCAATATTGTTTCTTATGCTTAGTAATCGGCGATCGGAGCTCGGCAGAACATTTGCGTTGGCTCAAAAAAGGACTCCAACCCACAAGACACTTAATGGTCGCGTATCATTATTGCAGTGTTAGCATAATATTGCTAATGCACGCAAATATAACATGGTAATGCAGTAGTACCAATCCAGACTAACTTCAGTAGCGGAGAATTTAAGTCTGATGCAGAGTTATTTTTAATGAATAAAAAATACAAAAAGATAGTTAATAGATAAGGTGGCATCATACGACATCGAACTACCTGTAAAGTTAGTCGTGTCACATTCACTATTCACAATAGATGTCGCTACGTCACCTTTAAGACGTAAATTAGAATGTGAAGGATGATTTCTTGCGGTAGCTTAGTGGTCAAAGCGTCTGGTGTACCGAACCAGAAGACGCAGGTTCGAATCCTGCCCGCCAGCATATTTTTTCCTTCATTAAAATGGAAATGGAAATGGAAAATGCTTAAAAAATACAAAACGATGGTCCGATGCAGAGTTCAAATGCTTTATTATATTGAACTCTTTCAGACTCATCGATGTACTAATCCCAGGAAAGTCTAGGTAATTAGCGCTTCCCTCTAACGATGTTCAAGTTAATTCTCCTTTTTCCACATTTATATCCTCTTAGAAACGTTCGAAGGATTTAATTATTACTCGTCTGTTTTATTTTTCCGTTTGCTATCAGCA
This sequence comes from Acronicta psi, assembly GCA_946251955.1. Classification (NCBI taxonomy): domain Eukaryota; kingdom Metazoa; phylum Arthropoda; class Insecta; order Lepidoptera; family Noctuidae; genus Acronicta; species Acronicta psi. The sequence continues at coordinate 12,027,416 of OX276475.1, read as the reverse complement.
ACGTCAGAAGATTTTTTTTTCTGTCACGTAGTATTTCCGTCATTAATTGTTGTCCGCGCGGAACTAGTTGGCCGCGCCTAAGGTAGAGACGGGGGTCTCGCAGAAGAAGGCAGCAGAGTACTGCTCAGAGAGGAGGACTCCCTCGCTGACCCAGTTCGTCGCAGGAGGGCCGGCCGACGCTGGCGACGACATGGCGACCTGATGCCGCCCTAGGAGGACCCGACGACGGATCGGGTGAGTCCCGTCGGCCCTCGTGAGTTGTGGTGCCCAGGAGGCCACCAAAAGAGTCTGGAGGCCGTCAATGGGCTGCGCTGGATGGGTCGCGAAAGTCATGCGTAGCAGGTCTCGTGTCCCATCCACCAAGCGAAAGGCCCACGGCGGAGTTTTTAGTGGGTGCAAGCCCCACATAACCACAACGTCTCCCCGGACGGTGTGGTGTGTGTAAGGCATTTTCTCGCCACAAAAAAAAAGGACGGGGTTGACGTGGCGGGTTACTGTGAACAAAAGCAAGTACCTCCGCCCCTCCATCCCACCGCGCGCAGGCGAACCCGGCCCTCCGTCTCGCCGCTCACATACCTAAGGCGCGGCCAACTAGTTCCGCGCAGACTATAACCAATGTATATACATCCTTTTTATTCAAAATAAATTATAAAATAATAGATATAAAATAATTGACAATGTGAAGAAGTAGTTACCTAACTCTGGATGAACGTTAGACCTCTGTCCAACCTTTCAGGGATACAAGCGTGATAATATACAGAGAATTATATTTATTTAATAATAACAAAGTATCATTTCTTCACATACAATTCCTTGTAAATCAGATCAACAAAGTTCACAAAATAAATTGTTATAGACAAGTTAAGTAATAACACGTGTATCTAAACAAACATAAAAGTTCTAAGTAAAGCTCATTATTTAACTTTAACTTTGCCTAAAAGCTTTCTTATTTTAATTTCACCTGAAAAACCGTAAACAAACGTAAGCGCTGTTGGGGCGGATATCAGGAATTTGTACATCATATCCGGTGTGTGGGGCGCCTTCCGGTGGAGTGTGTTCTACATCCGGCGAAAAGCGCTAAGGCGCGACGCAGATGACGTCAGCAACGGCTGTATTTATTTTCACTTCATTTTGGTACGTAACATACCATCACGTTGTAAACAAAAGAGTTTGGCAGCGATGACTGGTAAAGTAGGCGTGTATTCACGAACACAGTCTAAACGATATTTTAAGTCGAAAGCCAGGCTTTAACTAGGTACAAATACAAAATTTGAGCTGCCTTTAGAACTTCAAAGGAAATAAAACAAAAATGTTTTAACCGTCTGAAGGATCAGGTTTCTTAACCACGATTAGAATGCAACCTATGCAAAAATGAGCAGTATGCAGGTGCATATATGACTATTATTGCCATCCTTTTCGTTTCCCTACAATTTTTGCAAATTAGAGCAGGAAAAATATAGTTTTACGAATTTCCATGATAAAAAAAATCGCCAATTTTTTTGCACACTTGGTGTGCAAACTACATTTACGTACCATAACGATCAAGTGGTTTTTGTGTCAATTTGACTGTACAACTAATTATATTATATTATGACTTAATTTTAAAAAAAAACTTTAAATTTTTATACTCGTAAAAGAGTTTTTACGGATGAATCCAGCTTAGGCAGTTAAATAAAAAACCCTGTTCGCAACCTAGAAATCGAACATAATATTAAACAATCCCGTAAATAAGTTTCAGCCAAAAGCTTTCCATGGATTGTATTATTAAAAGGCCGAAAGACAAATTATTTATTTATTTAACTCTGAATTACTTCGCAATTTCATATCACAGTATCAGTTTATGCTTCAGCATTAAAACTCAGCTCAACTACCCCACAAAAAAAATATTTTTATTTATTTATTTATTATTATTACAAAAACAAGGCTTAATCTTAAATTAAACATTGCCCCACAAAACTGTGTAGTCAGTTTGACTGTGGGATCTCGAGTCTCCATACAATGTTAGACATAATAATATGTTAGACTAATTATTTAAGTAATAAAATATCTTGGGACATTTTTTTTTTTACACAACACCATCAAGTCCCAAACTAAGCAGAGCTTGTACTATGGGTACTAGACAATGGATATAATACTTATATACTTTTTTTTTGTAAATATATACTTATAATAATTATATAAGAAACACCCAGACAAACACAAACACCTAAGTTCATCACATAAATGTTTGTGTCTTGTGGGAATCGAACCCACGACCTCGTGATCAGCAGTCCGGTACTCGAACCACTAGACCACAGACGTCGTCAAAGTCGTCGTCGTCAAATATTTTCTTATAAATATGTTTGTCACCTTCATGTCTTATAACCTCCGGCAGGGTATTTAATAAATAAGACAAGCGTTTTTTTAGTGTACGTAAATAACTTAATAAGTACTTTCAATAGTTATTTTTGTGGGTATATAACGATCAGTACAGTATATTAAGAAAAATTACAAGTCACGCTTGAATTCCATTTTATTAGATTACTTAGACCTAAAACTTTGATTCTTAATTCTCCTTTAGCTTTGGACGAGCGCAAATTGTGTTAACGTCGCAAGATCACAAGCTCTATCCGGATTTCATTTAGATAATTGAATGAGAATCTATTCTGACTGAGAAAAGGTCCGACGCGAGTGAGTGGCGATGGGGCCAGGAAAACGGCGTGTTGGTTTTTGTTGATTAATATGCAAAATTATAATTTAGGGCTAGTTTTCGTATCTATATAAAAGGCTTCTTCAAACAGAACGCGGATTTGTCTTCGTCAAAAATACTAGCGTCAGCGTCGAAGTCGTTCAAATACAAAGTACGCGACGCTAGTCTGAAACGCAACGCCTTAAAGTGCTACAAACGTGTTCTATTTGACGAAGCTATAGAACAAATAATACCCCCTCAGTAGTTTATTGTATATATCTTTCCATTATTAAAAGCCGTGAGGAAACCAGCATGCATTCAAGAATTTTATCTTAGGCTTTTTCTTGACAGCATGTCAGCTTTGCCCATGCGAACTAGTTAGGTACGGACTTTTTTAACAAAAAAATCTATAAATAAATAATAGCTATTAAACTATTCATAATTAAGTTTTTTTTATACGACTAAGGTGGCAAACAAGCATACGGCCCGCCTGATGGTAAGCGGTTACCATAGCCTGTGGACGCTTGCAACACAAGGAGTATCACTCGCGAGTTGCCGACCCGAAAAACCTCTTAGAGGTTTATGGAGTATTCACTGCGCCGAAAGTTTGAGGGAATATTCCTCTTACTGCCAGTGCAGCGCATCCTTAGAAGGAGATTGGATGCACTATTCTTTTAACGAAATAACACAAATGTTTCTGTTAGAATCTGTTGTTTAATTAATTACTTTTAACAATAAGTTTAACAATAAGATCAATCAACACAGATCATAATACATTTAAATTGAATATTTTGTTTTACTACCGACTAAATATGGGTTACAACAAAAAAAAGTTGATTCTTTTGTTTTATCATATTTTTTTATAACTTTGGAATATTGATATCACAGTTCTTGAGTGATAATTCACCTACCTATGTACTATCCAAATTTTCCTACCTACCTTCGCTGCCTTCGTGGCTCCACATAACCAAACGCTGACTACAGCGCTATCACACGGCGTCCGTGTGATTAATTCTGTACGTTTACCTGATCCGGTTCCGCAGTTAACCGCGATCGCTAACAAGACCCTTTTTCTTGGAGATTGGGTAAGCGGTAATGTCTGATAGCTTCGCGCTCATTCTATTTTATGGGTGGGCAGATTGCTAATAAGTGTTCCTACATAAATGGGAAAGTGCGATGTAGCGTTTGTATTTTTTTGCAAAGAGGTTACATATTACCTTTTAATGTTTGGGAAGTGTTAAAAACAGAAGCTACAATGTTAAAGGAGATTCAGTTTTTTTTTATATTTTAGCGCCTTATACTTTTTGGCTTTTATAATTCTCATTTCAGCGTCGAATATAAATAAGTTTTTCTTTTGTTTTTTTTAGTTCTTTTTGCTACTGGTTTGATAAGCTAAACATGAAGTTCTGTTCTCAGTTGACGACGTCTGTGGTCTAGTGGTTCGAGTACCGGACTGCTGATCACGAGGTCGTGGGTTCGATTCCCACAGGACACAAATATTTATGTGATGAATATAAGTATATTTGTGTTTGTCTGGGTGTTTCTTATGTATAATAAGTATTTATTTACAAAAAAAAAAGTATATAAGTATTATATCCATTGTCTAGTACCCATAGTACAAGCTCTGCTTAGTTTGGGACTAGATGGTGCTGTGTAAAATGTCCAAAGATATTTATTTATTTATTTATTTATTAGTTCTGGGTGTCGATCGATTCTTCAGCCGTTAACTAAATTTTTTGGACAGAAAATTTCATACTTTATTTTTTATTTTGTTTTTGTCTACATTCTTTACTTTATTCTACGATGATCGTGCTACTAGCACAGGTATTTCTTTATATTTGCTGAGTATATGTTTAGTACATAGCAGTATAAATCTATGCGATATAGCAGTTTTATTTACTTATTTACCCAACGCTGTTACTAAAAAAAGAATCCAAATAGTTGATTTATAGGGCTAGAATGCTCTCTTGCATAGTACAAGTGTCTTCAATTTAAAGCATATTTTTTTACTCGGAACAATTATTACGTATCATCATCATAACAGCCAAACTAGGTCCTCTGATGAAAGTTCTACCCCATAGTCTTCCACAAGTACCGGTTATATACCACCTGCATCCAACGACTCCCAGCGACCTTTGTCAGGTCATAAGTCTATCTTGGAGGCCGTCCTACGCTGTCTCCACTCGAGAAGCTTTCCAACTACTACGGAAATTAAAGCAGTAACGGCCATAACTCCTAACACAAAAGCAGTTCGCTCAGCGATTTCTTTTTTTTTATACTACTGAGATGGCAAACAAGCATACGGCCCGCCTGATGGTAAGCGGTTACCATAGCCTATGGACGCTTGCAACACCAGGGGTATCACTCGCGCGTTGCCGACCCGAAAAACTTCTTAGAGGTTTATGGAGGATTCACTGCGCCGACAGTTTGAGGGAATATTCCTCTTACTGCCAGCGCAGCGCATCCTTAGAAGGAGCTCTGGCGACCTTACTCACTGCAGGAACACAACACACAATAAAGTGTGTTATTTGGCTGCAGTTTTCTGTAAGGTGGAGGTACTTCCCCAGATGGGCTGCTCCATTTGAGCCATAAATGACTGTGCCCTACTTCTCTAAAAACAATATAATAAATTTCGCCATTCATACCATCATTGTACATGTTCAATAAGTTTCTTGTTTTAATAAATTAAACCTGGGTAGGTACACCAAATGACCCTATCAATTATGTAATCAGCTTAAGTGCTGTATATAACTTTGTGTATAGAACTATAGTCCTAATGTCTGTCTTAATTAGCAGGCATGTTGCTTGTACAGTCAACCGTGTAGGTACAGTCAGCTCCACCGGGCCATAAGTGATCGAGAAATGAGCTTATTAACTTGATTAGCTTATTGTTTTATGGCCATTAGTTTAATGAATAATTGGATGGCCTTGTTATCGTAGCGGTCCTAAGCACGTCCATCACGCTAGACTTCCTTTTTTTGCGGAAAGTCCATATTGATCCCCTTGGAAGATCCCCCGGCTTCGTACCGACTTAATCCCACAATTGCCTTCGGTTGCCCTATAATGATGGCCATGGGATGGAACAAAATCACCACAACCATGGCGGGACTTTGCTCGACTTGTGACTCGAACCTAAGTCCTTTCGCTTTTCAAGCTTAAATCACACCAACCAACTAACTTTCATAGTACGGCTTCTGGTTTTATACTTCAGTTGTCATTTTATTCAGTTAACAGAAAGTAAAGTGATCGTCTCTCCACCACCCTAAGGTTGTCTGGTAGAGAATGCCTATGGCATTAAGACCGCCTTTGTAGATTACCTATGTACATAAAGAATTAATTAAATAGTGGCCTCCAACGAGATGGACCGATGACCTGGTAAAGGTCGCTGGAAGTCGTTGGATGCAGGTAGCATACGTCCGGTCCCTGTGCAAGTCAATGGGGGAGGCCTTTGTTCAGCAGTGGACCTCTTTTGGCTGACATGATGACGATGATGAACAGATAATAAACATGTTTGTTTATATTGCAATTAGCATTGTTTCATTATAATAATTGATATTTATTCCATGAATAATGGATCCGTATTATTTTTCTATTCAAAAGCTCGAGAGTTATTGTCTTCTTCTTAGTTTTTTCCAAGCTATGTTAGAGTCGGCTTCTAGTCTAACCAGATGCAGCTGAATATCAGTATTTTACACGAAGCGACTGCTATAAGACATCCACAACCCAATATCTGGGTAATACCGATATTCGAAGGATAGACTGGTTGTTGAGCTTTTTGGGCTTTTGACTACGATTGTTATGGGTGACTGTACGACAACCAGGATGTTTTCTATGTGTTAGGAATAGTCACACAAAGACTGACCGTGGCAAGCGTAGCATAAAACCTTGTAAATTGGTTGATCAGTTTAGTTAAAACTTCACCGAGTCTACCACGACGTAAAAACCACGGGGTGTTATAAGTTTGACGTGTATGTGTGTGTATTCTTAACTTTAAAAGAGTGAAGAGTCTCATTTTTTGGAACCGTGCAACTAGCTTGACTTTTCAAAAGTACCTACTTATAATATTAATTATATACTAATTGAAATAAAATATTTGAATCTAATTTTTGAACTTTGTTTGGTCAAAATTGGCCACCACCAAAAATGGCTAATTAAATTTTTTGGTTATTTTGAGTCGGGGTTTTTTGTTTTGTTGTGTATGGTTTTATACTATCTGTTGAACAAGTTAAAACTAAAAGGAATTAAGTGACATTGTCGTGAACATCTCACAGGTTGCAAAGTCGTACCTGCCGGCGAATTCATGGTGGACTTTAGTACGTACCTACATTTCTATCACCAACCATGATTCTCCATCAACTTAGTCTCGTTTATTCCAGCTAGGTGCACCGTTTGTTCCGCCATTTGGTTCTAATTAACTAGCAGTCAATTGCAGGACGCCTTCAGACATAACCCAGCCGGGCGGCGCCAATTATACGCCAATTAATTTTGCAATAACAACAGGGCTATGTTGTACTTGTGTAGAGTAAGTGAATTGGAATTAAAATGAATTATGATTGTAGCTATATTTTTTTTGTTGATGTGAAATTACGAACTTGAAATTGAACTGGGGGGCTAGACAAGTTGCATTTTTACATTCGAATCGACAAACAAAATGTATGGAAATGACATTAGTGACAGCTCGATTTGTCGAAAGCATGTGTCATTTCCATACTTTTTGTTTGCGATTCGAATATCAAAATGTAACTTGTCTAGCCCCCTAGAATTGCTAAGCAATATTATTCCCATGACATTGTGTTTATAGGTATAATAATAGTCCTCTAATACTTAATTTTTATTTTATTATTTTCTATCATGAGCCCATATATGGCTCGCTAGACTGAACTTTGTCTTGAAAACTATCACAAGTAATACAGTAGAGTGGGCCTTGTATATTTTATGTGTAGTTATAGGAGGGTTTGGGTCTACTTTTTAGAACTTGGCGTTTTAAGTCTAGTGCCTCTAGCCGACTTTCCTGGAAGTCTTTAATTTTGGCCTGGATAGTAGATCGCCATGAGGATCTCCTTGATGCAAGCACCTCCCAGCCTGTAGGAATAATAGCGCAGGCGTTAAGGTAAAAAAAGCATTGGGTAAGACGATATCGGAGCCGTGGGCAAAAAAATAATTATCCAATTTGATGCAGTTGTTTTTAATGAAGGAAAAGTCGGCTGGCGGGGAGGATTCGAACCTGCGTCTTCTGGTTCGGTACACCAAACGATATAACCGCTAAGCTAATTTATTATCTTAGCATGGAAAATAGAAAAAACATTACAAAAAGATAATTGATGCAGTTGTTTTGAAGTTATGCGCGTTTATACATTTCGTGATTCAACAGAAGGCTGGCTGCATTACCACGTTGACTAACAATACCGCTTCTCTGACCAAAGTCTACTTGATTAGATTTTATATCGATAAACAGTACAACCTAAAAAAGTTGAAACGTACTTACTCAAAACTTGTAGTCTCAAAAAGTCTCGCCACTATAGTAGGATCTAAGTCATTAATCTTTTACAACATCTCAAAGAACTGCCCTGTAACTTGCGACACTTTACGTTTACCACTCAACACTCTGAAAACTAAGTTAAAACCTTAAGAGGAAACTTTCAAATGGAAAACTACGTGAAATCCAAGTTATTTACGATGTAAGTACATCTGTCACCAGTATTACGCCGTGTTCCTCGCAGTATAAGCAGAAATATGGATAGATAACAATAAATACTTACCAAAGTTTGTAGCAAATCTAAAAGCATCAGGTACATTTTTAAGCAACGTAAGAGCTGATATTGAGAATTTCATAATAAAAAAACCAATGCCACACTTTGCTCGACCTGAGAGTCGAACCCAGCCGGGCTAACATGCACGCCGCGAGAACATTTTGTCGACGCTTATGTCGTGCTTTTGTTTCGTTTTCGCACGAGGCAGAGCGAGACAAAAGAGTAGACAACATTTTGTCGCGGTGTGCATGTTAGCCCGGCAGGATAGCCGCGTTTACAATTACTAAACGAATGAGCAGTAAATTGAACTAAACAACGAAAAACTTATACAATTCATATCCATATAATATATCAAATAATCAAAATATAACCAAACATTTTAACAACACTAAAATATTAAATTACATATTTAATATTCGACCACAAACATGAACAAAATTCAAATCAAATTTGTATGTTTTCGTAAACAATATTGTTGTTAATTAATTTTTGTTAGTTACCGCAAACAAACATCAGATACGGGGCTTGTAACTTAATAATCAAATAGGTATGTACGCCGTACACTATACTATAATAAAGCAGTGGAAAAAGTATGTCTGTACGTTGAACAAATTTATCAAAAAAAAAATAACCATTGTTACCGGGACCATAATAACCAATCGATTGACACCTCATTCATCAAAATCAGATGAGTACTTTAGGCGCTGTAGTGGAACATACGTAAATAGAAAGATACATAGACTACCTAATATAAAACCTTTCCTTCGGCTTTTTGCCGTGTCGTCGGGTAAAAATAGGTGTGGGTAAAAAAAAGACACAAAATATCATTTTGTTTATTTCTATATGTCTCTGTGTACCTATATGCTAATCTAGTCTCTGAAACTATTAAACGTATTTTCTTGCGTAGATTAATTTTAGCTGGAGCAACATTAGTATTTGTTTCATTCTTCTTCTTATCGTGTCGATGACAAATAAAGATATAATATATCACACACACTTGTCCAACCCAAAACTGCAACGCGGACTATCAGATACTTGCGTGAACATCGGTTTCATTGATTTAAAATTTCCCTGTTTTTACTTTTTTCTTCGTATTTTTACGTGTTTTCTCTCCATAAGAACCTTCCTCAGACTTCATCAAATACTACAAAAAAAAATCAGCCAAATCGGTTCAGCCGTTCTCGAGTTTTGCGCTTAGCAACACATTTCTGAAGTTAGCAGGCACAAATAAAGCAGATGATTTTGATTTATCTAACAGCAGCGCTTATTAAAATCGATTTTCAAGCAGGCGAAGTCGCGGGTGCAAACTATGTAGTTATAGCCCCTAACTAGTTATTAATATGTTTAGTATGAAAACATTATCGAACAACGCTTGAAGTATAATATTTATCGATATTGGTGAATATCTCAGAGCTATACGAAACCAATGAGGTGAAGATAATTCAATCAAAACTGCGGTTTTCAATTTACTACAGTGTTTGAGTTTCTGAAACAATAGGTAGATATCGTTAATTGGTAATCCTTACTAATATTATAAATACGAAAGTAACTCTGTCTGTCTGTCTGACGCGCTTTCACGCCAAAACTACTGAACCGATTTAAATAAAATTTGGTACACAGATAGTCTAGAGCCTGAGAAAGGACATAGGCCTACCCCTTTGGGGAATATCGGCGTGATGTTAGGGATGGTATGGTATGAACATCATCATCATCATCATGTCAGCCAAAAGAGGTCCACTGCTAAACAAAGGCCTCCCCCATTGACTACCACAGGGACCGGACGCATGCTACCTGCATCCAGCGACTTCCAGCGACCTTTACCAGGTCATAGGTCCATCTCGTTGGAGGACGTCCCACGCTACGCTTTCCGGTGCGTGGTCTCCACTCGAGAACCTTTCTGCCCCATCGGCCATCAGTTCTACGAGTTATGTGCCCCGCCCACTGGCACTTTAGCTTGCTAATCCTTTCAGCTATGTCGGTTACTTTGGTTCTTCTACGGATCTCCTCATTTCTGATTTGATCGCGTAGAGAAACACCAAGCACAGCTCACTTCATAGCTCGCTGAGTGACCTTGAGCTTTCTTATGGTATGAACACTTTATTATAAATAATTATTCCTATTGTTGTTATTTATCCTAGTAGGTACCTATAGAAAATCAAACCTGAAAGGGCCGTTTCTCAATACTCGAAAATTACTACGCTCGCGCTCCTTCGGGCATATATTCGTAGCAATCGTTCGTAGCCTGTTCGTAGCAAATGTACGTAGCAGCCGCTTCCCTAATGCATTTGTTGTGTTAATTCCGTATCGCATATTAAGAATTCATGGCAATTTACTTTGACATTGTTCTGAAACTTGAAGCCGTAGGTGAGGAGACGTTGGAATGGGGCCCTCAGAATAGCGATCTTTTCACTAATATAACACAACATACAATCACGCAAGATATAGTAGGCAAAGGCGTGCCAGAGAGGTCCCATGTAATAGGCGGCTCGCTTATTTCTTATCACCGGCCACAAATCCAAACTCCAAGCTGCTACTTTGATTTAAAAAAAATGCAGTTTGCTTGATCCGGGAACCAAATGCAGAACCTTGAGCGTAGCAACCAAGCTTACGACCACTAGGCTAATGAGGCAGTTACTAGGTAATAATTATGTCTATGTGATGTGGGTATTTGGCTGAATTCGTGTGATCAAAGACGCTTAGTATAAAAAGATAAATGAATCGTTTTGTATATAATATACAACTATTTCTGACTATCTCCGATGTACAGTGGTTGGGACTTATGAATGGGTGTTGAGTTCGATCTCCGGTTTTGATCAAGATTTTTTGGGATTGTTATTTAAAACTTTTTACATTATTAAAAACTTTTTAATAACAATCCCAAAAAATCACACAGAAACATGTCACAGAATCACATCAAAGTTTAGGTTTGCGTCTGTTTAACAGAAATAGGCTCACTTGTAATTATAATTATACTAACGAAATGTCAGCGAAAAAGTACAACAATGTACAGTTCTCGCCAAACTTATTGTCCGGGTTGAAGTTGGCACGAGCTAACTTTAGACCAGCCGTAAAAATCTGAGAAACAATATTATAGGATTGTAATAAATAAAAACGAAAGCTCAAGTCGTAGGCTGTCACTTCATATCATTTATAGCCAATATTTTTCTTTGTCCGACTTTTACGGCCGGGTTAAAGTTAGTTCGTGCCAACTTCAACCCGGACAATAAGTTTGGCGTGAACTGTACTGACTTAAATTATGCTTAAACCTTTCAGAGATATCTCAATAATAAGATGATAACTTGCTATGATGCTAATAACTTCTGCATCTTAACCTCGCCGCTTTTATGGCCACAACGCAAGGCGCGTGATACATTTTATATAAGAGCGAGGTGCACTTGAGTACGTCACACTGCAGCGTCGAATGCTTTGAGCATCAACAGTTTTAAGCCTGACAATTTTCTTGCCTACGTCAAGAAAGAAAGAAAGAGAGAGAGAGAGAAAAAGTATTTATTTTGTAAAAACACACGCACAAAACAATATTATAGAAATAATATATAAAAATTAATAAAAAATATACTTACTCAGAGTTTTTTTTTGACCTCAAATCCAATCTCCGATTTGTTACTAAGAATTTCGTAGAAAAAAAAAACGCAGTAACATTCTTCTCCCTGGAAACGAACCAAGGACCTCGTAGTAACCAAAGTTACGATATTTATTTCTGTTAATTGATTTATTTACAAACCCATCATCATGATCATTCTCAACATTATTATCAAACAAAAGAGGTCCACTGCTGAATAAAGGTTCCCCAAATTAAACCCATGCTTTCTGCAAAACTGAGTGTTAGCTATCATAGCTGTTAGGCTCATTTAAACATGCTTGCAATGAAGTGAAGCATTCAAAATAGATGTCGCTACGTCACCTTTAAGACGTAAATTAGAATGTGAAGGAAGATTTCGACTGGCGAGCGGGGCTCGCGGTAGCTTAGCGGTCAAAGCGCCTGGTGTATCGAACCAGAAGACGTAGGTTCTAATCCTTTTTTCCTTCATTAAAAGTAGCTTGTAATCTTAGCGTGGAAAATTCTTAAAAAAAAAGAGAGTATCATTATCATCAACATAATTTGTCGCACTGCCGGGTACGGGTCTCCTCTCAGAATAAAAGGGATTAGGCTAGTCCATCAAGCTAACCTATTGCGGTTTGGCAGAATTCACAAGCCGTCGAGAATTTCGCGCATGATTTATAAAAGTCCTTGGATTCGAACTCAAGACGTTTCACGTGTCAGTCCGATGGTTATATCACTAGGCCTACAATAAGAGTACCAACTCATTACTAAACGAGCTTCTAAACTCAAACTGTATACAAATTTTACAACGTTACACACCTGCCATATAAACAAATCAATATTCTCCATTTCCTTAGCCTCCACACGTACCTAAAAGTTAACAAACTGGTGAATAAAAGTGCAAAGCCATTGAGGGCCAGGTAATCGCCTTGACAAGGGTCCCGCGGTAGACACCTGCGCACCTGAAATATTATGCGGAGACCCTAAACGGATTTGACACGAGGAATCCGAAGTTTTTGGACGAATTATGAGATAAAAATGGATTTAGAAAATAAATTGAAAAGTTTTGGCCTACGACTAATTTGATTTTTTTTTTATTATTAATAATTTGATGAAAAATAAAAGCTTAAAGTATGAAAGAATCGTAGCAAGTGGCGGTCTCTATAGGGTCTGCCCTCTCCTGTGGGAATAAAGCGCACAAAATCCGCCATTTTATTTTTTTAGAATTTCATGTACCCAAAGTTGAGGGTTTTCTTCTATAAAATTCTCAGCAGCAACCAATGGTTATATTATTATAGTCTTTGGTGGCAACTTACAGTATTATGGCCAATTACCCCTTACTATAAAAAAACCCTTACTATGACCGAAAAACACACCGATAAATGCCATCTTCATCATGCTATCGATGCCAATCCCTGCCGAGATCCCCGGGAGTAATGCTAAAAAAATTTGCACCATTCCAAAGTCACCTCTTCCATAGACAAACTTAAATCCAGAACTCCACAAACACTCTATTGGTTGCCAACAACCCGACAGGTGATAAACAAACGGTACTCCTTTATCGCATTACGTCAATTCCACCGGCACTTTTACTGCCAAATGGGCCATTACGTCAAGTGTGGGTACTCGGCGATTTTGTTTGACGAATAAAAATCCACCCTTTGTTTGGTAGCTGACTGATAAGACGGGTTGGCGGGGTTTTTGTTGAATGTATGACTTTATAAGATATAAAATAAAATGAAATAATTATGTAGGCGCTTCTGAGTAGGTATTTGAAACATGTGGTAAGCCTTAGGCTAATTTTATTATATTATTATCATCATAACTAGCGGATTCAACAGACGTCCTGACCAAATTTCACGTAGGTACAAGATCACATACATATAGGCTGATATCGTAATTATAGTCCGCGCGGAACTAGTTGGCCGCGCCTTAGGTATGGACGGGGGTGAGGTGGCGGGTTACTGTGGAGAAAAGCAAGCGCTCCCGCCCCTCCGTTCCACCGTGCGCAGGCAACCCCACCCTTCCATCCCGCCGCTCGTATACCTAAGGCGCGGTCAACTAGTTCCGCGCAGACTATAGTATTTCAAGTAAACATCTCTGCAGCAAAATTAAGTTAAGTGAGTATAACAATAACTATTATTCCGAAACCTCAACGTACACAGACCCTAACCTGAGCTTATTTAAACTAATAAAATTCTCGGCGAGCTTCTATAAGGTCCTGCAACCCTGTGGCCTGTTGCTTTTATTTTCATTTACCCAACCTAACCTAATAAAGTGCTCTTTTGTGACCACAAAGAGTTGTGCCGTTTTCATTAAAAAACCATATTTGCTGAAAGCTTTCGTTGTTTTTGAGGAAATGTGATCTAATTAGCTGAATAAAGACGTTTTTGTTGAATTTTGTTCTGTGAAGAGAAATTGAGGATAATGTTAACATTGGATATAATAGGTATGTTACCGTACTATCAAATTTTAAGAGTAATATCAATATAATACACTCGCATACTTAGTGGAATACAATAAGGATGTGATAAAAATTTAAAGTATAGCAATATAGTATAAAAATAAAAAAAGCGCTTTGGAAAAAATAATATATTAAACAAACGTCTGTGGTCTAGTGGTTCGAGTACCGGACCGCTGATCACGAGGTCGTGGGTTCGATTCCCACAGGACCAAAACATTTATGAGATGAACTTAAATGTTTGTTTTTCTGGGTGTTTCTTAAAATATTATAAGTATGTATTTACAACAATAAAATATATAAGTATTATATCCATTGTCTAGTATCCACAGTACAAACTCTGCTTAGTTTGGGACAAGATGGTGCTGTGTAAAAATGACCATATTTATTATTAAACATTTTACACCGCTGTAAGGAAAATTATTCCACCGTTTCTCTAAACATGTCTATGAGTAAAACTCCACTGAACTGATTTTGATAAAATTTGTCATGGAGATGAATGACATCTTGATGATGAACTAAGGCGACCTTTTGTTTAAAAAGTCCTTTTTGGTAAATCGCCAGGTAGGTAAAATTTTTTTTGTTACATGAATTTTTGTTCAATATTGTACTTCTACATAAACAATTATTTTGTGATTGTTTCAAGGGTTTGATCATAAAACTTACATTTGCGTGTAAAGTCGACGAGAGGTCGCGTAGACAATGAAAATTTTTATGACTACACTTTACTGAACTATGAATAGGGATTTTTATTTTATGGCTAAATTGATTTTTTATAGGATTTTAATATTTAATTGAATTGCTGATGTATTTATAAAGAAAGCTTGTGTAATAATATTCCCGGATAAAGCTTAGCAAGGAATTTATAAATTATAAGGCTAACAGATTTAAAGAAAACTACAATATACATTGAAATAAAACTACTTTTTACGGATTTTATCGCGTTATATTGATATTATTTTAATCCCGACGTTTCGGACCCTTTACAGCGTCTATGGTCACAATATGCATTGAAAAGATGCAGTGAACCAAATGAGACAGTTGTAAGTAATCAAACCGAAATTTCCCTACAAAGTCCCATTTCAAAACAAACAAACAAAAAGAATTTCCACGCACCCAATTTTAAAGCCCCTTTTCTTATCATCTTTTTACAAACTACACGACCGGGATGTCACCCTGTATATAAAAGTTTTATGGTGTGGAAAAAAGGGGGTTCCTATCAGGAATGTAAGTCCAAGTTTTTGCATCAACTTATATTTTTACGGGAACGTTTCGTTTGGGACCCTCCGGACCGGTTGAATGACCGGCCGATCAATTATACGGGGTGTAAAACTTTTATGGAGTTTGTTACCTTGTATTTTTTGTCTATAAGGGTGATGCACCCCTGTGATATTGCAACTGATGTCTCCAGTTACTTTGACCAGACAGTAGTGAATTATAGAAAAAATATTAACGTTTGTAATTGGTTATAATGCAGTATTAATATGTCTATTTATTATACTGCCTTATATTGGTTGAAAGCATGACTGATATGCAGAAAAACCCAACAACACTGCTCGACCAACGGGTTGAGCAAAGTTTACTATGAAATTCTCGGTCCTCGTTCTCGGTTTTTCTATTAAATTCTCAGTAGCAGTTTATGGTACTTATAGGGTCGCTTCATATTTTATGGGACCTAAATATAATACCGGAGAACTGAGGATATACATTAATACACCTGTGCTTAACCTTAAAAGGAATACGCTTGTATATCCTCAAATCCTAAAAAATGCAACCAAAATCCCCAAATTATCTAAAAGGCACGTCCCCACCATACACTGCCAGAGTTTTAGTTACTTATAACTATATATAGAGAAAAGGTTTAGAGTTACTTATAACTCTAAACCTTTTCTGAAAAGTAGGTTCACTGATATCTCCTCAAATCCTAAAAAGTGCAACCAAAATCCCCAAATTATCTAAAAGGCACGTCCCCACCATACACTGCCAGAGTTTTAGAGTTACTTATAACTATATATAGAGAAAAGGTTTAGAGTTACTTATAACTCTAAACCTTTTCTGAAAAGTAGGTTCACTGATATCTCCTCAAATCCTAAAAAGTGCAACCAAAATCCCCAAATTATCAAAAAGGCACGTCCCCAGCATACACTGCCAGAGTTTTAGAGTTACTTATAACTCTAAACCTTTTCTGAAAAGTAGGTTCACTGATATCTCCTCAAATCCTAAAAAGTGCAACCAAAATCCCCAAATTATCAAAAAGGCACGTCCCCTGCATACACTGCCAGAGTTTCCTTCAAACAAACGTGGCTTGAAGTTAGTGTACGCTTTTAAATTTATTTCTAAACTTGACAGCAGGTTCGACAAAATGTTATCCTCGTGAATTCGAGAACGCGGAACACAAATTGTGGAATTTGGTCTACAAATAAATAAAATAAATAAATAAATATCCTGGGACATTTTACACAGCACCATCTAGTTCCGAACTAAGCAGAGCTTGTACTATGGGTACTAGACAATGGATATAATACTTATATACTTTTTTTCTTTCTTTTTCTTTTTTGTTGATTATCTCAACATACGGTTACGTACGTTAGGAACAGTCATGAATTTATTTATTTATATTAGGTACACCAACATCATATACATCACACATTAAACATAATAAAGAACAGAGGTACAGAATTTATTTTGCATTCATTTAATAAAATGTTTAATTGAAATAAAATGTCATGTAAAATGTTTAAGACCACCGTCGACGTTGAATAGCTCTTAGTTATTAACACAAATCGTAATTATAACTTTTATATTACTTACTGATTATATTTTATGCTGCCTATAAGCTTAAATCCTTAGTTAAAATAATTTATAAAACTGGCAATGCTACTAATGCAATAGCAATTATTTCAACTGGAAGTTTCTAAAAAATACATTTCACTGAAATAATACTTCTGACATTCAACGACATTTGTATCACAGAACGCAGTACGGAGCGTATAAGTTCGAGCAGACTACAGTATGCTTGAAATTTTTTAAAAGAATATCTTCAATAAAAATCCTGGAGCATACTGTACGTGGCTGTCATACATTCCTGTATTTGAGAATTTGGTATTTGAACTCCCGATGTAAGTACTCTGAATCTCAAACACATGCTTGTATTGTATTAGTCTTTATATCCGTTTTTATTCATATTCAGTTTTCAAGATCTATCTTCGCAATAAATAAATGATTAATGAATGGTATTGTATTGGTCTATTTTTGACGAGCAATGAATTACAGCAATGACAATCTGTATATCACGTATATACAGATTGTCATTGCTGTAATTAGGAATATAGGATATTAAATAGGAATAATTAATATAGGAAAAGAAAAAGGAGACTGACCAATTAACTGACTCAGTCCTGGTTTTGTCAATAGACCGTATAGGCCTAGGGGCCAGATTTCAGAGGACGCTTATTCGATTTCAGAGGATAAAGGTCAAACAAACACTGGTTTTGTCATAGTTTCTTATATTAATACGTTAAATCCCTTTTTTTTAGGATGGAAGTAGATTCTAGCTCAGGAGCTTTTGAATCTTAACCGGGCTTGGTGGCGAGGCACCTTTTGTGCCTCCAGCCAGGGACACTTATAAACTAAGCAACAGCAGCTAAGGGCGTCCCCTAACGGGACTCGGACCTCGGCTTAGGGCGTTGCTGGGGGGGCAGCTAGGGACAGCTGGATCTGGATTTAAATTATTTTGGGACGAATTTAAAACTACTGGCTCGGCGCGGCCGGCTCGAGCAAGGGACGGGGAGGGGTACCGTTTCAGGGTCTTCGCGACGGGCCTCGCCGGCGAAGACGGTATATCGGATGGCAAGTTAAATCCCTATAGAAACTCATTTCTATTGAAAATTATCAATTCTAGGTACCTACTTATTGTTGAGCATGCATGGAGAGGTTAATGAACATAGATGAAGCGAAAGTGGTGTGCCAGGATCGTAGCAAGTGGAAATCTATAGTCTCTGCCTACCCCTATGGGAAACAGGCGTGAAGCTATGTATGTATGTATGTACTTATTGTTATTGTACTGACTGATGTATCAATGCATAGCACCTTGATGGATTGGTCTGAAATTTGGCACACACAAAGTTATTATGGGATGCTAAGAGGGGATTTTGGGAACTTCCTACGGGATTAGGAATAATTAGATGAACGCGTGTATGACAGCAAGGAACCGCCAGTATTTTATACATGTCAGTTGAAGTAAAAATATTGCAGACTGCCGGTGTTTTTACCAATTGGTTTACAAGTAAAACTTGAAAATTATACCTTTATAGTATTGCTAACGGTTTTTTTATTTCAATATAATATCGAAACAGACAGGTTTACGATCTTTTTATGGGCGATCAAACTCGACTATGGCAAATTTCACTTTTTCCTCGAATCATAAAAATGTTTTCTGGTAAATTCTGATTCGAAATATAAAAAACTAGCTTCCCGCCAGCAGCGGCTTCGCCCGCGTGTTCTTATAAATTTTTCCCCAGTTTTTGCAACATTTTTCATTACTACTCCGCTCCTATTAGTCGTAACGTGATGATATATAGCCTATAGCCTTCCCCGATAAATGGGCTATCTAACATGGAAAGAATTTTTCAAATCGTTCCAGTACTTTTTGAGTTTATTCGTTACATACAAAAATTCAAATCTTTCCTCTTTATAATATTAGTGTAGATAATATTAGTGTAAAAGTGTAGATATATATCCAGATCAGCTGCCTGTCAAGTACTAATATTTATGTACTTCATTATGGTTCATACGGAACCTTCTATGTCAGACAGTCAATCTACACTCTGCAAAGAGCTAGTTAGCTAATATTTTTTGTCTAGCCCTGTTCGGCCCTTCATTGGACTTAGACCTTATCTTCTCCTCTCAAGCCACTGTCTGTTACAAACCAAACTCTCTTTTGTGAGAGTCGATTCATCCCAGGATTGTTCTGGACCAGCAACGCTGTTGCTTTTCTTCGTTTACTTCTAATTTATGGTAAACTAGCTTTCCGCCAGCAGCTTCGCCCGCTATCCTAAGGGAACCATACATTTTACCGGGATAAAAAGTAGCCTATGTGCTATTCCAGACTATAATCTATCTCTGTGCCAAATTTCATCCAGATCCGTTCAGTAGTTTTTGCGTGAAAGAGTAACAAACATCCATCCATCCATCCATCCATCCTCACAAACTTTCACATTTATAATATTAGTAGGAAGTAGGAAGTAGGATGGTAAGTTTTAAAATACATTTTCGAAAAATAATAATACACTAAACCTACCTGTATTTATTTATTCTTTATGTACATTAATAACGTACAAAGGCAGTTTTAACAGACACTGACATTTAGCTTCTTCGGTCTGTTGACTTTCTCCAAACACCCAAATACTTGGTAACAATTCTTTCTTCACCCCTAATCGGATATTCGATTAAAGAAAATAAAGAGACACTCTACCTTGTATTCTAGTTAATAACACAAACTCTAGGAAGAGTCGAAAAATATTTGTCCGGTAGGGTAGGTGCTTCAGTATTCCCGTCCCAAAAGGGTCGTTGAACGAAAGCCTCTTTGAGGGGCGTCCTTATTCTGGCGTTCATTGTAGTTTTCGCGGAAGAAAAATGTTTCTGAATGAAAAAATGTTGTTATAAAAATGAAAAAAAATTCAATGTATCATTTGAGTGATTAGTATTCACGTGTTTTGTCAGGGCCCCAGTTCATTATACTATAAAAACGTGTTATTAATATATTTTATTTCTATTAATAGAAATAATTATTGTAAAAACAACACTTGGAGTCGATATAAATAATTTTATGTGTAATTAATTAACTCTTCAATATATAATAATCCTGAAAATAATTATAAGAAGCCTATTATAAACTAGGCAACAAAAAGATGTTTTTAATATTAAGTAATTCGGCATTCATAGATTTGGCGCCACTTTATAGAGAAGGCATTGAAAATAAATATTTATTATTACGTACAAACTTGAAATTCGATATAATACATATTATAGTGAACATTTTTGTGTCATCTTAAATAGTTATAGTTAGGAAAATATAAAATTAATGGTCCATATTTCTATCACAGACAGACATGATGTAACTTTAATTCTCGTACAATGTTGTCAGTTTCAAACTATTACCGGATTGCAAGACGACCTTGATTCGTTGAATCCGGCGGAAGAAACTCAACACGATACATTTTTTTAACAAATAAGTTCCTATTTTTTTTATAAAATCGCTCGCTGAGTTTACTAAGTCAAGGTTAAGATATAATAATGAGCGTTGACTCGTTTTCTTATACAAATAATAGAATAACGATTAATACGAACGAGTAATCTACGATTTAGGTAAAGATGAACGAAAAGATCTTACGAATATAGATCTTACAAAATGTAATAAACCCGGGTACTTTAGAAAGTACCTAGGTTTATTACAAAATGTAACTAAGTTTAGGTTAACTAGTTAACCCAGTTACTTTAATTTTAGATGTTAATGTAGACATTGACATCTAAAATGAAAGGAACTAGGTCAAAATTATTGGTCCTTCGAGTCGGGATTTAAATATTTCCGTTGTCTACATACTAACAGTATAATTTTATGTCAATGAACTGCAAAACCAATAAATAATTAACACGTTACACACCAGTTCCGTTCATTTCATGTTTTTTTTTATGCTCTAACAGTACAACACGTCCAGCTTACTGCTTGGTAGTCTAAATAACGTTAGTAACATAATTACATTGCTATTATTATAATAGCACAAGTAGCTTAGGTGACAAATAAAATTATGCATATAAGCCTGTTAATAAAGTTGATTACAATGATCTTTTATCCTTGACTTTAAAACGTTTATTTTATACTACAGCAAGAAGTACGTGGAAGAATAAGACGAGGAGTTAGAATAATCAGTTTGATTATTATCTTCCATGTTATTCTTAGAATCAATTCTGTTAGTCAGGTATTTATAAGGTAAAAAAGAAATCACCTGGTAAGTCAAGGTTGGCAAACCATTTCAAGCCGTAATTTGAACTATTATTATTTTATTAAAAATATGGGTATGGTAAACATAATTCACAGACAAGACAGTCATCACTTTGTTTCTCACACAATCGAAGGACCAATTTAAACTACACTTATAAGAAAAACCAATTGTATAGACCAATTCTGTCCCACTACGTTATAGTTTACAGAATAACCCTCGTAACGGGGAGCAACTGCGGACAATCTGTATTGCTGTTTTGATTAAATTTTGACAGAGGAATGCGGATTGTTCTTTTTATACAGCACCGGAAAAATTCAACTGGACCGAACCAAACATATTTTTATTGACCACCACTGTTATAATATCATAATATTTTGAATCATGAAGAGTCTGGAATATTTTAATGGTACTCACTATTGGAAAAATCTTATGTTTAGAAGTGAAACATTGTTTATTTATTTATTATCTAGGTATATCAGATCATATTCAGAAACCTTGGAGTAAACATTTATACTTATTTCGATTTTTATCTATATATATATACTATGTATATTCCAAAAAGGTTTGCTATTCCTTGCCTTTTTTATTTTTAACCCCCGACGCAAAAACGACGGGGTGTTATAAGTTGACGTGTCAGTGTGTGTGTGTCTGTCTGTGGCATCGTAGCTCCCGAACGGATAAACTGATTTTGATTTTGATTTTTTTATTTGAAAGGTGAATTAGTTGGGAGTGTTCTTAGCTATGTTTGATGAAAATCGGTCCAAGATGGCCGCCGCTACAAAATATTATAACATATTTTTTCACAACTAGGAGAATACTATACACTATGATAAATTTAAAATCCAAGATGGCCGCCACCACAAAATGGCAAATTACATTACATCGTGTCGGGGGTTTTCTAAATTTTTAATTTAGGTTAGGTTATAATTCAAGTGTTGCAGTAGAATCGATACCCACTTTAGTCATCGTTTAGATAATTAACGTTTAAGTAAGTCGCTTCATAATCTGACCGACATTAACCAACCAAATATATAGAAATTATCAAACGTAAAAGTAAGTTACTCTATCGAATTTGAAAATACGCATGATCCCAAAAAATCTACTATAAACAAAGTTAAAGTAAGCATAACAGAATAAACAGTAAAAAAACTCAGATTTTTAATGGTTCAACGATTTCTCTCACAGCCAGCAAAAAATACACAAAGAAACAATTATTGCTCTCAATTTGATTGCTTAAATTATTGTAGTACAGATGGTAAATTTGCTCCCAAATATTCATATGTTAAGTTAGGTCTATTTATAAAACACAATTGCAGACAGTATACACAACAACTGTAGCCAATCACAATGAAACGTAATTTGTAGTGTCCCAGCAATCGGTGTCGCGCTCCGCCGGCTGTCTCGATCTTGTCCCTGAAGTATTGCAATGCTTGTCCAACACTTTCTTCATCTCCCGAACAAAGCATAAGCTATAAATAGTTTCGACGACACCAAATCAGTACAGTCAGACTACAAACATGAAGCTGTTAGTAGCGGTGGCAGTTTTGTGCCTAGCGGCGGTATACGCCCGGGAATTGGGTGAGGAGCAAAAGGATCTTGTGGCTGCAGCCAGTGGAAAGGGTGGCGGCGGTGGCGGTAGTCATCATGAATCAGGTGGCGGCCACGAACACCATGCTGACCACCATCATCATCATGATGAAAAAGGACACAAAGGCCATAAAGGACATCACCACCACCACAAAGGTGAACATGGTCATCATGGAAAACACCACAAAGCAGGACACCACCACGACCATGGCGGTCACCACAAGAAGCACTGGGATGAACACGATCATCATGGACATCACCACGAGCATGGACACCACCATAAAGGTGGCAAACACGGTCACCACAAGCACCATGACAAGGGTGAGAAGACCGACGGCTACCACAAGAAGTACCATAAGGACGAGTTCCACAAGGACCACCACTTCTACGATGACGACCATAAGGAAGGCAAGCACCACAAGCATGGCAAGCACCACGGACATCACGAAGACAAAGGAGGTCACCACAAGAAGGGCGGTCATCACGATCATGGACATCATGAACATCACCATGGCAAGCACGGACACCACGATAAGCACCACCACGATGAGGACCACCACGGACACAAGGGTCATCACGGCCATGAAGAACATCATCATGATCATCATGATCATGGCAAGAAGGGAGGTCATCACGACCACAAGGATTGGGGTTTCCATCATGGAAAGCATTGAGTCACCAAAAATGTACTGTGATATTATTTTATATTTTTGTTACGGGTTTTTGTTAGTTTTCTATAAATTATTGAATAAGCTTCGTTACAAAAATGTGCGATTAAAAATGTTATATTTTTATAGATTTGTTTCCATAACCTGAAATTGCGGCTGTTCAAAATCAAAACATAGTAACTTATGATTACAAAAACATTCAAGAGACCCAAAAAATAAGTTATGCATAGTAAGTAAAAAAAATTTAAACAAATCGAGATATTGGATTTTGGTCTTCAACAGCCGATTGGATATTGGTTGTCAAACTGATAGTTTATTAATCTGGCAATTTAGGGCTTGTTTCACCACCTCCTATGAAGTTCCCGTTAAATTTGACCGTTTGACGACGTCTGTGGTCTAGTGGTTCGAGTACGGACTGCTGATCACGAGGTCGTGGGTTCGATTCCTACAAGACAAACATTTATGTGATGAACTTAGCTGTTTGTGTTTGTCTGGGTGTTTCTTATATATCATAAGTATGTATTTACAAAAAAAAAGTATATAAGTATTATATCCATTGTCTAGTACCCATAGTACAAGCTCTGCTGACTAGATAGTGCTGTGTAAAAAAGTCACAGGGTATTTAAAAAAAAAAAAAATACTAAGAGGAATATTCCCTCAAACTGTCGCTGTCGGCGCAGTGAATCCTACATAAAATTCTAAGAGGTTTTTCGGGTCGGCAACGCGCGAGTGATACCCCTGGTGTTGCAAGCGTCCATAGGCTATGGTAACCGCTAACCATCAGGCGGGCCGTATGTTTGTTTGGCACCTTAGTGGTATAAGAAAAAAAAAAGATAATTTCATACAAATTTTGATAAATTTTTTTCATTCATCCGCCGGTTAGCGGCTATCCACAGGTGGTGAAACAAACCCTTATTATTACCATTAAGATATTAAATGACTATTATAATTATATAGTTCGACAAACTTGCTTATCCAACCCCAGTAACTATAATTTGAACTCAACGCCTTGTTTCTATTTTCTAAGCGTAATTGTTCTATGTTTAATTTCAAGGATTTATTTATTTATTTATTTATTTGGCTCTTCAACAATGAATACACTGATACAAAAAAGGAATACATTCTCACTTAAATAACTAAGTGCCCCATTACTTAAAGAAGAGCACTGCATGCACTAAATGATGTGAGTAACAGAAAAGTTAGCAAGTGGTGGATCCAGACCATATAGTCAATCGCTGATTATTGGCAGCGAGTCATTGTAGGTACTTTGCAAAGAATACATAGTCTAGACCACCTTAACATGAAAAGATTTAATAATAAAAAATAAAAAAAACACAAAGGATGCCAAAATCACGTCTATTTCAACCCAGTGTATATCTACCATCAGTCCACCACGTGGTATTTATGGTAGTGGCTGACTAATGTACACACACAGTTTGCCGATATGATAACCGTGATACCTACCTGCTTAATAGGGAGGTATTGGTGATGAAATTGCCATTAACCAGGCACATATCCAAACTCCGAGCTATTAATGAGAGAGAAAACCCAATAATGCTTTGCTCCACCCGGAAATTGAACCCGCGTAGTGTAGCAGCAGCGCTTAGGACCATTAGATTAACGAGGCAGCTAGTCTCTAATCCTAAGTGCTGGACACGGGTCTCGTCTCAGAATAAGAGGAATTAGACTATAGTCCACATAGGCCTATCTGACACCCTTGCTCCATCTCATCTTCCAAGCTCGGCGGGCTGTGCTGGCGCTGCGGCCGCGGCAGTGGAGACGCGCGCGGCGCAAATATAGTAACCTTAAGGCGGCGACATACGTGGATTGCGCGTTTTGGGGGTACATTAAAACGTTTTTTCTCCCTAATCTTTATCGGAAAAAATCCAAAAAAAATATATGTTAATCTACACGATACAGAGCAAGTGCGTCTCGGGCCAGATTTTTTAAAAAAACATTTGAAGTATTAAAAATAAATGACCAAAGTAGCCTCCGTTTTCTTCGTTACAACCTTTTTTCTTTTAAACTATGAACTGTAGGATTTTTTTTAATCCATCAGAATATTAAATAGTACTATGCCGAGAGTACTCTCGGCTCACTTTTTTGAAAAACTTTTTTCATTATTTTATATGATTTTTTTACGTAATCGATACTCGCAAGTTCCCTGAGCAGCCCCTCTGTCGCCCAATACTTTAGTGCGGGACGAGGCGCCGTGCTGAATGGACCTGTGCCACTTTTTTCCGCAAAATGGAGCTACATACTCGATACTTTTGTGTATTAGTAGTAGTATAAAGGGTTTATCAGTGTGTGTAAATCTTACAATGTTTTGATAGGGTGAGCACGGTGCTAGCTACAAAACAAAATTTTAGCAGCTCGGGGTACTATTTTAATTTTTAACTAATAAAATGTTACCTTGCGTGTTAATATGCAATTATTTTTTAAATTATAGGTACCTATTGATTTTAACTTTATAATGTAAAATAATTTTTAAATTAAATTCATGATGGCGAACCTACTTATTTTTTTCATTAAATGATATGGGTATCAATTTCGAGGTTTTTTGGGGTGTTGATTACGAAATTGCCATTTGTTTTGAAATCCAAGATGGTGGACATCATTTTTTTTGTCATAATTGACATGGGTATCAATTTCGAGGTTTCTTGAGGTGTTGATTACGAAATTGACATTTATTTGAAATCCAAGATGGCGGACATTTTTTTCCAAAACTGTGACATGGGTATCAATTTCGAGGTTTCTTGGTGTGTTGATTACGAAATTGCCATTTATTTTGAAATCCAAGATGGCGGACATTATTATTTTTTCATTAATATGACATGGGTATCAATTTCGAGATTTCTTGGAGTGTTGATTATGAAATTGCCATTTATTTTGAAATTCAAGATGGCGGACATCATAATTTTTTCATTAATATTACATGGGTATCAATTTCGAGGTTTCTTGGGGTTTTGATTATGAAATTGCCATTTATTTTGAAATTCAAGATGGCGGACATTATTATTTTTCTATTAATATGACATGGGTATCAATTTCGAGGTTTTTTGGGGTGTTGATTATGAAATTGCCATTTATTTTGAAATCCAAGATGGCGGACATTTTTTTTTTCATAAATGTGACATGGGTATCAATTTCGAGGTTTCTTGGTGTGCTAATTACAAAATTGCCCTTTATTTTGAAATCCAAGATGGCGAACATTATTTTTTCATAACTGTGACATGGGTATCAATTTCGAGGTTTCTTGGCGTGTTGATTACAAAATTGCCATTTATTTTGAACTCCAAGATGGCGGATATTATTATTTTTTCATTAATATGACATGGGTCACATGGGTATCAATTTCAATGTTTCTAGGGGTGTTGATTATGAAATTGACATTTATTTTGAAAAAAATAGCGCATTGTATAAAAAATACATTATAATATACCTCCACGGGGCACGCGATGCCAGCGGTACCTACGGCCTCCAGCAATATTGACAGATAGCTAGGTAAATTAGATTTACTGTAAATAAAGGCAAGTGTATAAATATAAGACGTATGGTCTACGCACACTATATGAGTTAGCCATTTGGGTTATGCCTATTGTTATCAAATCTTAAAAATATTTAGATTAGAAACGTACCCATTTACTATTTTACCCTTTGTATTGTCCTCTTGAGTCTTTAATTTCGAATTAAGTTTTTTACATTTTCTTTTGTCATCCATTTTGATAATATAAATAAACATAATTATAACGCACAGAATTACTTTATTACAATTACAATAACGACTAAGTATATTTAAATAATTTATGTACACCAATACACGCTAATATTAAATATTATTATGTACACAGACACACAAAAATAACCCCATTATATGATTACTAAAAATCGATGCAAGTATTACGAAACTACGAGTATGTAAGTACTTCGATTTACAAAGAAAAGTGTCGCAGGTCCATTCAGCTAAGTGTCTCGTCCCGCACTGAACTGAAGTTTTAGGCAAGACTCGACAAGAGGGGTAGGTCTCGCGATTTGCGAGTTAAACGTAAAAAAATAATTTTAAGTAAATAATTAAGAATGTTATTATTACAAAATCTGTTAATAGTAGGTACTTGCTTGTTTTTTGCCTACACATTTTGTTTTTTCTAATTAGTTAGAAAAAACAAAATATATCTATAAGCAAAACCTTGTTATCGGCTATCAGCTGACCAAGTTGCTGCTACTTAGCTTTTAATTAGCTGTAAGTTTTCCGTGCAATAAATAAATAATAAGCAAAAGGTTCCTTCAGTATCATATCTAAATTTATTATAGAAAAAATATTATTCAACGAAAACATTTCTATCAGTAGAGGTATTATAAATTCAATACAAGTGTTTTTTTAAAGAACTCCAAAACATTTTATGCCATGCCTTTAAACTGTCAATTGATATCATATATTATCTGAAAGTCTAACACTGATAATAATAACAAGCAAACAAACCTTTTTATCATTCCGTATAAAAAACTATAATATTTAAAATTATTTATTTAATCGGCCGAAAAATGTAGACAACCCTAGTCTAAACGGCAGTCGGGCGCCCAGTCAATGTGTGAGTGCAACGCGTAGTCAGTGCCAGGGGGTGCGGCAGCGCGCGCGGTGCTATTCATCGGGAACGCCCACTCGAGCAAGGTCAACGGCGTATATCGCAGTCTTAATGGGAACTATAGTTTTGAGTCGTTTGGGGTCGAAACGGTCGGGCCGTGGGGTCCGAGTGCTCGCCTCTTATTTAAAGAACTTGCCAAAAGACTTATCGACTCTACTCGTGACCAGAGGGATGGATTATTTTTGGGCCAGAAAATCAGCATTGCCATTCAACGTGGCAATGCTGCGAGTCCGATGTTACCAGATGACAGCAATGAGGAGTGCTTTGATGCCTAGGTGCGGAAATTTTGTTTTTTTTATTGAATTTGTACACAAAACAAAATGGATCAGTTTACAGGGCACACCAACGTAGATGTTGGTGTGCGTAAACTCAACGCGTTATTATTTCGCCTATTTACTAGTGTTAGCTTTACAATAACCCGTTGTGCACTCACACACTTGCAATTTCTTTGTTGCTTCACATTATATATAAAACAAAGAATATGAAGCATAAATTCAAAGGTATTATCAACTGATACCGTGGCATAGGTGTATATGCAAGCGGCTGGTGTGACATTAGTCTTAGGATCAAATCACGCCGGCCCGGCGCTAACTTTTTGCATTATTATCATTATTTTTTTTCGTTTTGTTGAATTTTTATTTTTGTTATTTAACCTGATAATAAGAACATTATTCCAGAAAAAATGGTATATGGAAGAAAATATTAAACAATGTGTAATATGAAAACAATATTTATTGACATGGTTTTTTAAAATTATAAATACAAATTATAAAGTATGGTTCATGACAAATATTCTAAGTGGGACAAGAATTCACTTTGTTTTTCATATTCAAGAGGGTAATTTATTTATTAATGATTTGAATAAACATGTTAGTAAGTTAGATAATAAGATACTGGCGATCCTAAATTGTAAATTGTAATCTCACTAACAATAACATCAATCATGTAATACAAATTACCCCCTGATATTTTTAATAGCCGATTGGTGCGCCATCACTATCTATTTTGTAAAACATCCAAGTAACCTTGACTGGTATTGCGACTATTACTTGTTGCAAACGTGTCCTCATGCTAGCAACTATATTCCAGCACAAAACCTGCACTAATTCACCGGGACCCATTGATGCCATCCATCCCCAATAACCCAACGTAATGCGGCCACTAGACCTGCATGGAATAATATTTTTTTTGTTATAGCGTTTACCATCTTTTCGCCATAATATTTTACGACCGTCCTTGTCCGACTTAAAACATTTTTCATCGCTAAATATAACTATATTATTGCACCAATCAAAATCCAAATATTCTCTTGCGAAGCGAACCCGGTTTTGCATGTGAATATCAGACAGTAATATTTTCTTGGCTGGCCTACGACATTTCACACCAGCTGCACGCAAGTGGTTCCGCACAGCTTGTAACGTCACGTCATCGTCGTCATCGCCGTGGAACGAGTAGTGAGGAAGGGCTCAGCCAAATGCGTAGCAACTATATCACGGTGCCGCGCATTGGTATCTGTATATGCAAATCCAGCCTTTGGTCCGGGTCGGCAAGGATCAATGCTTCCCGAATCTGCATAACGATGGACCCACAATTGCACAGTTCTTCTCTGTGAACAATAATTAAATATTGTTACATAAAACATCAATAAACAAGATGTGTATTATTGAAATATAATAAACTTCTAAACGTAATAATAATATTTTGTTACTCACCGATATCTTTAAACGCCTCGCAATTTCACTAATTGAAACGTTTTGCTCATGCAAAATAATTATCTCAGCTCTTAAAAGTGTACCTAGTTAAGTGATTCATATTGATTCACAAATAATAGCACTTCTCAAAACACGCAGGGTATAATGTCTAAAAACGTAACAGAAGCTCGATAGTCAATAGCATTATGACGATAAAATTAAACTACTAACATATTATGATTTGTAATTTTTAGAGGGTAGACCATTAATATTATCCAAAACAAAATATAAAGGAGACTTGCTAATACTATACAATGAATTGAACAAACAAATGTAAAATATTTTTTAAAACGTACAAAAAGTTGAACCGTTGATACTAAGATTCGATCTTACGGTGCCGGCGACAAGAAGGGCACGCTAAACTAATGCGCCACAGTGGAGTCTGATTCATTAGCTATATTTATGCATCATATTCCCTGCAACTTTAAAATGACAAGAAATTGCAAATGTGTGCGTGCTAACACTAGTAAATAGGCGAAGTAATGAACGCATCGAGCTTACGCACACCAACATCTACGTTGGTGTGCCCTGTAAACCGATCTATTTTGTTTTGTGTACATTATGTAAATATATTTGTATATAGTTATATTAAAAAAGGCCTATTTCAAATCCTTTATGATTTTATTTTAATGGCAACGCTGGGGCAACGCTGTTCACATCATCATCATTTAAAACCATTAATCGTCCCACTGTTGGGCATGGGTCTCCTCTCAGAATGAGGGGTTGGCTATAGCCCACCACGCTGGCTTAGTGCGGGTTGGCAGACTCCACACATCTTCCAGAAAATCTCTCAGACATGCAGGTTTCCTCACTTGTTCTCTTCATTGTAAGCGAATGATTAATTATTAATATACACGTCATAATTACGAAAAGTCAGAGTTAAGTGCCTTGGATTCGAACTGTGGACTTTCGACTTTGTAGTCTAGTTTTAATAACCCTAGGCTATCACTGCTTCGCTGATTGACGCACAGAATTAATTAGTAAGTAGGTATATACAATAGGGTCTCTATGTATTTGTTTGCGATTTTTCTTTGTAAAAACCACAAACACCTATAGAGGCCGAAGAATTTATAAAGAAGACTTATATAACCTGTAAAATTATTCTTTATTACATCACTATTCAAGAATAGATAATATACTACATATCAAAGAATTTCTTAAACATAAACATTATCTACACAAATTTCAATTTTATCACACGAGCTACAACTTATGCATGTATTGTAAATTTATATTTAAAAAGGCTTACCTATCACATTTACACAAGAACCTGAATAAAAAATATATTCGAGTTGGTTGGAGACCAAAACAAAACATACCTCGAAATGGGAACTCTAAAAATTTTTGTTTTCAAATTTTTTTTTAACGATTACGGTTATTTGTCAGTTATTATACTGCTTTAGCGATATCCTTCATTCTTTAATACTTATACTGGTCACAAAAATGCTTCCAATTTTAAATTTTAAATTATTATTTTTTTACTTTTATATTGGTACCTACGATGTTTTAGATTTTTTGACAAGAAGCGACGGCTTGTTATCGAAATAACCTGAATTAAAAATTTTGAAATCCCCCGACACGAAATGTAACTTGCCATTTTGTGGTGGCGGCCATCTTGGATTTGAAATTTATGATAGTGTATAGTATTCTCCTAGTTAGCCCTTTCATTTGATACCCATATTGAGGGAGTTGTGAAAAAATATATAATTCGCTATTTTGTGGCAGCGGCCATTTTAGACCGATTTTCATCAAACATAGCTAAGAGCACTCGTAACTAATACACCTTTCAAATAAAAAAACAAAATCAAAATTGGATCATCCGTTTGGGAGCTACGATGCCACAGACAGACACACACACACACACAGACACGTCAAACTTATAACACTCCGTCGTTTTTGCGTCGGGGGTTAAAAACAGCATTACATTGACCCCTAAAATCATTCATTAGGGCCTGTTTCCTCACCTCCTAGTAACTTCCTGTTAAATTACCTTGCAGATAATACCATACAAATGTTCCATTTTTGAATATCGTTATCCAAAGGTGGTGAAACGGGCCTTTAGCCTTTTTCTTTCATAACCAATTTACCATTAAAAAAATAGTACATATTGTTTCAATTTCTAATCAGTATTAAATCGGAAAATTGCCTGAAACACTGAAGACTGTCAAATTGAACTCGTCGCGCGGAAGCCATTTACTCTTGACCCTGAAATGTTTCGGCGCTTACCCAACGCTTTCCTCATCTTCCAAACAAAGTATTAACTATAAATAGCTTCCACGACAGCTGATCAGTACAGTCAACCTACAAACATGAAGCTGTTGTTAGCAGTGGCAGCTTTGTGCCTAGCGGCGGTATACGCCAGGGAGTTGGGCGAGGAACAAAAGGACCTCGTGGCAGCAGCAAGTGGAAAGGGCGGCGGTAGTCACCATGAATCAGGCGGCGGCCAGGAGCACCATGCCGGCCACCATCACCACCACGACGAGAAAGGACACAAAGGCCACAAAGGACATCACCACCACCACAAGGGCGATCATGGTCACCATGGCAGTCACCATAAAGCGGGACACCACCACGATCACGGCGGCGACCACAAGAAGCACTGGGGTGAACATGACCATCATGGACACCATCACGAGCACGGACACCACCACAAAGGTGGCAAACACGGTCACCATGAACACCACGACAAGGGCGAAAAGGTTGACGGCTACCACAAGAAGTACCATAAGGACACGTTCCACAAGGACCACCACTTCTACGATGGCGACCATAATGAGGGCAAGCACCACAAACATGGCCACCACCACGGACACCATGAAGACAAGGGAGGTCACCACAAGAAGGGCGGTCATCATGAGCATGGACATCATGGACATCATCATGGGCACCACGGTCACCACGACAAGCACCACCATGGCCACGACGAACACGGACATAAGGGTCACCATGGTCACCATGAGCATCATCATGGGCATCACGACCATGGCAAGAAGGGAGATAATGGCGGCCACAAAGACTGGGGTTTCCATCATGGAAAACATTGATACTTCAATTATAGACTGTGATATTATTTTATATTTTTGTTACGAGTTTTTGTTAGTTTTTTATAAATTATTGAATAAGCTTTGTTACAAGAATATTCGAATAAATCTGTTACGTTTTTATTGATTTAGTTTTTTGTCCAACTCTCCTGAATTTGAGTTTAGAAAGCCAAAATGAAGGCCAATTTATAGTTAATTTATATTAACTATAAATTATTTTTAAACAACTAAATCATTTGGCATTTTAGTCACTTTAACTCTGAATATGGGGCGACATTTTTAATTCATATTATATACTGAGTTATTCCAGGACTCAACATACACTTAGGTGTGTACTATAATAACAGAGCTATTCCCAAAATAGAATTTACGATACAGGATATATAAACAATTAAATGAAATCTTTGAATTATATTTGATACTCTCGTATCCCAGCATAAATTTAATTATATAACAAAGCAAGTCGATTATAAGCTTGTAAATGTAAATGAAACGAGTCTCCACGAGTGATATAAATGTTCCTTCCTCATGATGCCATCTATCTTGCCAAACTCATCGAAATCTGTTCAGTGGTTTAGGCGTGTAAAACAAACAGAGCTAGGTAGCTAGGTTCTTTACGCTAACACGATGGCAAATTAAACCATGATTAGCATGAAAATTAAACTGGCCTCACAAAATTACGTTTGTAACGAACGCCGACCGTAATCAATCTTGGCAAAGAGATCACCTGTCCCTTTGGATTAATAAGGGAGATTCGTGTGTGGCTAATTTCAAATCCTGGGTAATAGATGAGCGTCTATGGCCATTTATAGGATTAACAGATTCTTTTTTATTAGATTAGGTTTTGTAGAATTACAAAAAGCCTAAAAAAAAAAGATTCTGTTTTTGTAATTATATATAAATTGTAATATAAGTCTCTTTCCACTTTGTTATGTTTCGCAGCTTAATGATACGGTCCCAATTTTGAATTTATTTGGCGGTTAGCGCCTATCTAGAAGTGAAACAGGCCCTAAGTATTGTTTACATAGATTTGCATACTTTGTCATGGCACCAAAATTGTGTGTTGACGACGTCTGTGGTCTAGTGGTTCGAGTACCGGACTGCTGATCACGAGATCGTGGGTTCGATTCCCACAGGACACAAAGATTTATGTGATAAATATAAGTATTTGTGTTTGTCTGGGTGTTTCCTATGTATAATAAGTATGTTTTTACAAAAAAAAGTATATAAGTATTATATCCATTGTCTGGTATCCATAGTACAAGCTCTGCTTAGTTTGGGACTAGATGGTGCTGTGTAAAAATGTCCCCAAAATATTAAAAAATAATCCATTTTTTACAAAAAAATACACCTCTTTTATGTGACCTGTAATGCTCTTTTGAGCATAAAGATTCTTTAAACCTTTTCACTTTTCACCTTTCACGTGTCAATGTTACATTGAGGGGGTTTAGGCCCTAACCTAAGTTGCACTAGGCTAGTGTTATGGGCACAGCCTAACCGCTATGTAAGTATTAAATAGAAAATTTCATTAGCCCTTTAAAATAGCAAACGTATGATATTAATAAATTATGTTTTCGCTATTTTTCTTATACTATTTCTACGCATACTACATCATATATATTTGACACTGTTATGTACTATTGCACTAAAAAATAGTCAAATAGAAAACAATGATTTAAAAAAATAATCACATAAATATTTGCCTCTTTCTTTCCCTCGTCAAATCGTATCTGCCTAATATGGAAAATATAGTTCAACCATACCATCTCGTCTTAATATTCTCTAAGTAACTAGCAACTAATTGTCTTAAGAGTCGATCCAATAATTCGCTCTTTATCCAATTACTTGATGTCTACTAACAAGATCCTAAGAAAATAGATTGAAGCAACATTGACGGAGGCCCAACTAAAGACCCTAAGCTTAAATAACATAGTAGACAAGCCTTAGATTACAATACAATACGTTTAAATACATATTAGATTATTCTAGACCTCCCATTAGGGTATGGTGTCACTGACAACGGGTGAATTGGCCATAATGACATAAATTAATTTATACGAGTATGGTCCACTGGGCAAGTGAAGTGATGACTTGATGGAAGGCAGCTAGCAGTGTCTGGATAAAAAGAACTGACGATCAGGCTCTGTGGCGTTCAAAGGGGCTTATGCCAAGCAGTGTAGACGTGAGTACATAATTGTTATGTATCATCATCATCACATAATTATAACTCGTATTTATTGTAATAAGTGTACAACAAGTTTTAATCCTTTTTAACAATATTAATATTGTCCTCACTTTTATGTCTTCTTCTAGAAACATATTTATGAAGCTAACTTGTAACGAAAACATAGCCCAAATCACCATTCACCTCACAAGAAATCAGTGAAAAGTAACTGGGTGAATTTTTCAATGTTTTTGATTACTAGCATTTATAACTATTAATCAAGAGTTGTAGAAACTCATAATTTAAGATTGATTTATAAAAAAAAAATTGTTTCGATTAAACTAATTTTCGCTGCAACTCGCAACCCACTGAAGTACCTAATATAGCGTAGTCTGCGCACAAGTTCACCGTTTTGCTGACAGTAACTGCTAATGTTTGACAGTAACTCTAACTCTGTTGACGTACTACAAACTCCGTTTAATTGCACTAAAGTAACAAAACAAGCCAGAATAAAGCAAGCAACAGAAACATGGTACAAAAAGTCATAATCTAGCCTACTTTTTTTCCCAATCATGTTGGGGTCGGATTTCAGCTAAAATTATAATCAGCTAATTAGCCCCCGACGCAAAAACGACGGAGTGTCATAAGTTTGACGTGTCTGTGTGTGTGTGTGTGTCTGTCTGTGGCATTGTAGCTCCCGAATGGATGAGCGATTTTGATTTAGTTTTTTTTGTTTGAAAGGTGAATTAGTCGGGAGTGTTCTTAGCAATTTTTGATGAAAATCGGTCAAAGATGGCCGCCGCCACAAAATAGTGAATTACATATTTTTTCACAATTCCCTCAATATGGGTATCAAATGAAAGGGCTTAACTAGAAGAATACTATACACTATGATACATTTTAAATCTAAGATGGCTGCCACAACAAAATGGCAAATAAGATTTCGTGTCGGGGGTTTTCAAAATTTTTAAATTAGGTTAGGTTATTTCCCCATCATGTTGGGGTCGGATTTCAGCTAAATAATTTATAATCAGCTAATTTTATAAATAATCTACATATTATCTGTCCTACTGCTAGGCACGGGTCTCCTCTCAAAATGAAAAGGGTTAGGCTATAGCCCCGACACTGGCTTAGTGCGAGTTGGCAGACTTTACACTGGCGCAGCACCGTTGAGAAAATCTCTCAGGCATGCAGGTTTCCTCACGATGTTTTCCTTCACCGTTGTAAGCGAGTGATAGTTAATTATATTAATACGCAAATGATTACGAAAAGTCAGAGGTGTGTGCCTTGGATTCGAACTTGAGACCTACGACTTAGCAGTTCAGTGTTAATATCCCTAGGGTTTCACTTTATAAAATATGATTTCGTGAAAAAATTTCTCCGTCCCCAATAAATGTTATTAAAACTTGATACAGAACAAAGAACATCCAATATTAAAGTTCACACACACAAGTTATTGGCATAAGCTACAGACAGTTCCGTGAAACCAATAGACTTAAGTGGCTAGAACTGCATCACTAGTTAACTACTTTTCCGATATTTGTTCCTATTGCTGTTCTACGTTTATTAGTCCAAACACTTTCTAGGTATTCGCGTTTAATACGTTGAGTTAGATGCTATATCATTTTTTAAAAACGATGAAGAAAAACATTGGGAATCCTTTTTTTAGATACGAATACTGGGGACATCTCATCTGACGGTATAATAAAATCTTATAGATCACGGTATAAAAAAGTCATATAGGTACGTATTTGTAAATGGGTACGTATTACGGGATACTTTATCTTATTACTTTATTTATCACACTTTTATCATACTTTTTCGATTAACTAGCTATATTATATTGGACTCCCTAAAATTATGGTTGAAAAACACAATGATTGATTCATACGTGTCGCCAGTTGGGACTGGCCATTAAGGCTCTTTCAAAAGGTTATTTTAAGCTTTGCTCTGATATTGACCTGTAAAAGTATTCATATAATTTACGTAATAGTTTACATTTGGCTCGTTTTTCCCATTCCTGAGGAAATTTCCTATAAGTAATCTTTAAATATTCTGCCACATCTGTTTAGACTGAAAGCCAAACCCTACCATGTTGGTTAGGAATACGCTAGAATGATGAAAAATCATAAATAAATATAACAAGAGTATCAGACAGTATCGAATATAATGACAGTAGTAGCAATACTTTTATGTTCCCAGATAGTTGTATTACAGCAAGCCCTGGGAGTTGGAATACAAATCGGTTTTGTTATAAAACTGTAAGTCTTATGCACATTTCTGTAGTCTCCAATTCCAATGCACCGCTTAATGAACCGAGTCGGTAATCGTCTCGATTAGTTTATTCCGGTTTTGGTAATTACATTATTTTTGTTTTGGGTAATTTAGTAATATTACTAAATGCAACTAGGTAACGGGATCCTAGCAATAGAGATCGTATAGTCTTAAAATGCGTTAAAAATAATAAAAGGAAAACTATACTTGGTTTACAAGTTTTAATTTGGGCAAAAATTGACTCTAAATGTTTATAATGAGCGACACATTGATCAAGTTGTTGAAAGCGCTGCTAAGCGTGTGGTTTTGGGTTCCCTGTTAATCCCAGGTTGGACAAAGTACTGATCATTCGCTCATAGCGCTGTCCAATTCAGAAACAGCCAGCTTCAGCCGCGCCAAGTTTGAGATCGCCTATTAGATCCATTCTTATACCAGGATGTCTATGTTTTATGAGCTATCTTTGTGACAAATTTCAGCGCAATTCGTTTAGTGGTTTCAACGATTTATTGATAGATCTGTCAATCAATCCCCTTAGTTGAATACATGAAACCAAAATGGAATTTAACATAATCAATGTAACACTCTACCGGTTTCCACAAAAGCGCAGTTGTTTTGTGGTTAACTGTGGTCACACTCGCAGCTTAACCACAGTTAACGATGGCTGTGTAACAATCATTTTGTACCGTTGCGTTTAGACGCAAAAGGTCATTGGTTGTGCGTTTAATCTAACGTTCAATGGGCCAATTACGAGTAATAATGAGTAGCTACGAGCGGTTACATAAAGAGTCTGAGGAGTTTAGATTCCGGGAAAAACAGAATTTTGTTACATTTTAGGATTCTGTGTAAAAAAGTAACAACGTTGATAGCCTGTACTTAAGCTTCACTGCGCTTCACTGCGTATACGCTCTTAAATATACGCCCATATAGTAGAACGCCTATAGTGTTATTGGGCGTTCTTCTATAAAATTCCCTGCAGTGGCGTGGAGCTTAGATCTATGACCGGTTAATGGCAATAGGCTCGCCAGCTATTACATGGGACCTAAACATACCGGTGAACATTACATACTTATCTTATCTTACGGGGGCTGGTACAAACAGCAACACTTCGACCCAATGGGATCTTTTGTGTTGTCCCCATTACCGTATATTCCTTACTCTTTGAAGACGTGGTTCACGAAGGCGGCTAACCCACTGAGAGGAAGGAACCTAAAATCTTCCGGCTTCGGGTACCCGTTGCCGAGAAGACTCATCCGTTTCGTCGCCAGGACGTCACAATCGCACAGGTGTGCTGCATAGTTTCCTTGAATTCACCACAGGCTCTGCAGTCATTATTCAAAGCTAGCTTCATTTTATGGAGCATGTCATTAGTGGTGTAGTGCCCTGTAAGAGCTCCAATGACAGCTCGGGCTTTGTCTCTTCTGTTGCTCAGAACGAATTTCGAGACTCTTGTGGTGCTGCAGCCGAGGAAACGTCGTGAGTGTTCTAACCCTAGGCTGTTGTTCCACTCCTCTATGCGTTTCATATCGGCATAGTCCTGTAAGGCCTTTTTAATGGTGCATGTTGGTAGCCCCATGCATGGGGCAACCAACATGGGGCAACCAACATGGGGTAGCAATATTACATACTTACATTAAAGCACCTGTTCTGTAAATACAGGCGTGATTTTAAAGTAATTAGAGCTCATTTTAAAGCGACAGCAATTGAATATTGAACTTTGCACCACAGTAAATACAACACAGAACAGATATGAACAGGTACCAATTCTCCGTGACAAATATGTGCTTACACGTAATCAATGAAACAAAGTGCACTTTACAGAATACGTGACACCTGTGGAGACGAGGGGATATCGCGCCGTGTACACAACGCCGCGTTTTATCCCCCCGTGTGTGCTAAGCTTTATTTAAACTTTTTCTGTTTTATTAGACAGTGCGTTCGCACCTTTTGTTTTGGGCACTGTTTGTTGTGCCATGATACGGGTTTGTGTCTAGTCCAGGGGTTCCCAATATTTTGCACCGCGCCGCACTTACAATTTTAGTATTTTGTCACGGCGCCCTACCCTAGCTAGCTATTCGAAAGATATAATAGTACAGTTCTCGCCAAACTTATTGTCCGGGTTGAAGTTGGCACGAGCTAACTTTTACCCGGCCGCAAAAATCGGAGAAAGAAATATATTGGATTAAAATTATTTAAAACGACAGCCTACGACTTGAGCTTTCGTTTTTATTTATTACAACCAAAATCGAAATCGGTTCATCCGTTCGGGAGCTACGATGCCACAGACACACATACACATGTCAAACTTATAACACCCCGTCGTTTTTGCGTCGGGTGTTAAAAATAGAGTTTTATAAGAATATTATTAAGAATTCAAAACTGCTTTATAGTCGTAGGTGTAGGGAATTTAATAGGAACTTACTAGGAAGTGGTGAAACAAGCCCTAAATATAGTGTTATGTTCGACATGTTAATAAATAATAAATATCCTGGGGCATTTTACACAGCACCATCTAGTCCCAAACTAAGCAGAGCTTGTACTATGGGTACTAGACAATTGATATAATACTTATATATTTTTTTTTGTAAATACATACTTATAATACATATGAAACACCCAGACAAACACAAATACTTATATTCATCACATAAATATTTGTGTCCTGTGATATCAGCAGTCCGGTACTCGAACCACTAGACCACAGACGTCGTCTGTAATAGAACCGAGGATCTCACACGCTTTGCTTTGCACTACTGAACGTAGATACGCCAACAATCCCGGCCTAGGGCAGCTCGCATCCATTCGCTGCGACCTTCTTTACTTGCTTATAACCATAACTTTAGTACACTGTTTTGTGAGTTTCCATATTTTATCTGTGGTCGTAAATACAGCGCAGTACTCCATCTCATCACGGCTACCTACTTTATAAATTACGTTTGCATTACACTAAATAATGCAACAGACAAGCGTGCGGCTGATAAATGTTTCAGCGCGCAGGATTGCGAGTAGGAGCGGGCTAATCAAATATTTTTATGATCGACGCCATTTTACGGGCGTGTGTGGTGTCGGCTATAAGATTAAGGCGATAATACGATAAATTATTTGTTGATACTCTATGGTAGGCGGTCACGCCTATATTCCTAGAGGGGGTGGGCAGAGCTGTACTACTGTACTCCACAGTTCACCGACGTATAATGAAATTATGGTTGCAAGCCCATAGAATAATAATAGTAGGTACTTTCATGGGTATATCGGGTAATAAGGGCCGGTATACACCAAGTTTTATTAAACGCGCCGTCGCCGGGCGCCCTTATCGCTATCGTGATGCTAACGCGCGTTTAGGTCACTATTTGTAAAAACTGCTCTGTACCTCAACCATGAGTTCTATCGAATGGATTTCGATAGGTTTTCTACGCACCGAAACGCTGTAATCTCATAGAAAATTTTAGTTCCTTACGTAACCGCTAGAGGCGCTGCGAGGGTTTTCCATACAAATATTTTACGGCGTCGCTAGCGAGTCTAGTGAGAAAAACTCATGGTCGAGGCACTGTAGGATAAGGCAGCGTTGACGGTGCATTTAAAAAACGCGGTGTACACAGGCTTTAACTGACAAAAAATTTAATACAATAATGAAAAAAGTAATTTAAATAATTCTTTATTTGTAGCGTCAGTAAATACTACATTAATAATTTGTGACTGAAAATAGGAGAATTAAAAAAAAAAACATAATAATTGAATAATATCTCTAAAGTGCCCAATACCGAACACGTAATGTCGGGTACTTTTTATTGCATTGAGTTACCAGTAACTCAAGTTCTGCAAGTTGCTAATGGCCTGGAACCTTGTTTAATTAACCTCCATAATTATGACGTCATTCGCCGTACCTGCCGGCTAGTGGTGCTGACACGTACTGAGAGCGGTTACGTCATTTTTACGTCACCAAGATGGCTGCCAGGCACATTATCAATTTGCGGAGCTTATAGGTAAAATATCATTGTGCAAATACGTAATCGTTCGTTTTTCTCATTTTATCTGTTTGTTGTACGGACCTTGTTAGAGTATACCTATGTGCCTATATACCTATGTGTTTTTTTGTGTTTGTGTTTCTTTCAATACATAAATTTAAACAGTCGCTTGTACCTTGGACCACAGGTCGTACTCAAGCGTTTTTCGTAGCTATAGCTCATTTGTGTACATTATTTGTACAAGGAAATAAATGTAAATAATTCAAGCGGTGCTAGAGGATATGTATTTGTCCAGATTTTAATGTTTAGAAGTACCCTTTAAAACTAAGTTCGGCACTTATTCTTCGTCTTCTTTAGAAAAATTATACCTAAGTTTGGCTATTGGGTAAACTGTCTAGTTAGGTATACGGTCTTCAGCGTGACTGTTATGCTAGAGGTCCTATGTTCGATTCCCGTCAGACAAAGTATTATTAGATTTTTTTATGAAATTCTCAATAGCAGCTATTAGGTTAGATTTGTACCCAGTTAATGGCCTAGCTAATTACATGGGACACATACACCTCTGCCCAAACCGTTGGAGACTACAGGCGTGATGGTATTTCTTTAATAAACATTATTAATAGTATAGTGTTCAAGTTCTAAGGAGTCGTTAAAAGTGCATTTTTTTTATAAAATGATTCCTTTTTTTTTTACAAAAAATGCCTTACCAACTGTTTTACCTGCTATCCGAAGATGGATAGAGGATTATCACCATCCTTCTGCCCTGAAAAATAAATACTTTGTCTTTCTTTCTTTCCTTCTAAATATTTCTTTCATCTCCCTTTACCTTTCCATCTGTTCATCAGAGATGAATTGAGGATATGCTCTTGAAAATTGTCACAGTCTAAAAAAATTGCCAACAAGTTTTTATGTGCTAACTTAGTGGGTCAATGGTCTTACTACATCATTTACAATAGAACACGTGAATGGTCGTTTGTTGTCCGATCATGGTCAGATTCGATTCGATTTTCGTATCGAACAAAAACCGATGCCGAACGTTTGCAGATTTGTTGTGTGCAATCGTTTAATTAAAAAATAGAAAATTTAATTCTATAAGCGTCTGAAAGTCCTTGAGACAGACTTGGTTTGAATTGATTTAGATGACTATTGCATTAGATGAAATGGTATGCGTTGACTCTCTAGAGGTAGGGGTTCTATGTTCGATTCCCGGGTCGAGCAAAGTGTTATTAGTTGTTTTGTTTGAGTTACAAATTGCTATGTATGGGTTTTCTATAAAAGGAGGTCATCAAAAGCCCATACAACTCAGCCCAAATTTGTACCGGAGGTACATTACAGTGTCAATTTGATAGTTTTTACCATGAAATCACTATGAAAATGATAATAATCTGGCGTAATGGCGTGCGTTTAACATTCCGAAACTGACTGACAGTTTTTACTATAAAATCATTACGAAAAAGATAATAGTGTGCCAAAATGGCGTGATTTTTCTCAAATTAAAAGATTTTTTTCTCATCCCCCAGTCAACATTAAAAAAAAGTACGACTACAGTTTTAACCAGCGTAATACAGAGTATTTTTTCAAATAAGTGTACCTTCGGTACCTCATTTGGGCCGATTTCGTTATTTGGATTATAGGCTTGTCCACTATTAAGTAAGACCTAAACATACCGGCAAACTGTGGGTGTACATTCATTAATCTGTAATACATTTGCCTAAACGTTCAGCGAATGTTACTTTGCTAAGCCTGGGAATCGAACCCAGAACCTCTAGTGTAGCATATCATTTCCGACCACTAGGCCAATGAGGAAAGTTAATTAATTTCATTTTAGTGAAACCTGTTACAAAACACTTTCACATGTTGCGCACTAGATGGCGCTTTAACACCGGTATCCTAATGTTATAACATTAGAATTAACAAGTAATCTGATTTTTTTTAGTAGATAAATGATACCGTTATTTGTGTTAAATACCGGTACTCGTTGACCTCGAAATAAGAGAAACTGAGGCAGATGATAGGTATTGTTTTTGTTGACAATCTATTATTAGCACTATCTTGTTATCCCAGTGGTTGTAGACGTGACTGTTATGCTCGAAGTCTTGGGTACGATTACCGGGTTGAGCAAACAGTTATCAGTTTTTCAATTCAATTCTTTATTGCATTCCATAATGTGTTGGTAAGTTACAGAAAGCGTCAATTATGGACCCTGTACACAGCAAAGTATTAAAGTGGAAGAGAGTTTTTTTTATGTAATTCTCAGAAGCAAGTAAGGGTAAAGTTTTCTTTAAAGAATTAATAGATAAAAGATATGTAACGAGAAAGTTATGATAACAATGGGCTTAGACCACTTCAAATCTAAGATAACATCACATATAACCCTGTATTCTACGAAGGGCTACAGTTGTGTAATGTTTTTATTAATTCAATCGTTATTTTGTACGACACGAATATGTCTCCAACTTCATACACTAGTGACCCCTTCTCTGAATTACGGAACCCTAAAAATTATATCGATGAAATAATTCTGTTGAGAGTCCCATCACTCATTGATCCAGAGCATTATATAGGAAGTGGGACATATACCATGGAGCCAGCTATAAATCAGGACATGTTTGCATGCGTTCCCCATAAAATATGAGATTACCGAGGATAATCCCGGCTGCAGATTTTTATGGGAAATATACAGCCAGCTTCCTAATTTATATTTATGATTATGTTTCGGAAAGGCTGTTATTATTAGAGAAATGTGAATAAAAAATAAAATGGCATAAAGTTTCTTGTCTACAAAACCTTTAAAGATAGATTCAATTAATTTTTTCATTACAAATCTTATTGGTATTGAAGTT
Source organism: Acronicta psi (assembly GCA_946251955.1). NCBI lineage: Eukaryota > Metazoa > Arthropoda > Insecta > Lepidoptera > Noctuidae > Acronicta > Acronicta psi. Next base: position 11,983,041 of record OX276475.1, on the reverse strand, counting down.
TATAATTTTACCAACCAAGATAATAATTCATTAATCTTGTGTCATCCTCCATTTCTGACATTAACCGGACAGTTATAAGACAAAAAATCTTCCATACATTTGACCAGTACCTAAAACAGAATACTTGCTATCCATACTTTAATATATCATAGTTTTAATATAATATCATATCCTTTTATTAAATTTTAAAACTTTTCTCTATACCCCTATTTTTAATTCAAGTAGGGTCAGTACAAAACAAATAATAAATAGGATATTATTCATTTTATTCTAGAAATTATAATAGTGAGATAAAAAAAGATTCTAATAATGAAAGAATTCTAAACAAAACACTGTCACGATAATCGCTTTTTGTTTAAACAAAATTTAAATTTTTGCCATCGACGTTCAATCTTTTGACCAACTTTTTTCTGACCCCCATAAAAAGTGAAAGTCGCTGGTCCACTCAGCAATCAATTTCATTCCTCTAACGTTTAAAAGAAAGATCATCTAGTACCTTTCTCTGTTAGCGATTCAGTATAACTTCTAATACACACTTAAAGTGTGAAATATAGCAAAATTCGTCATTTATACCTGTTATTAAACTGTGCAGTAATTCAATATCGCACCTTTGAAATGGATTCAAATAACGGTATCTAAAAGCTAAAACGTTAATACCTATTCGCGTTATTAAAGTTCAGTTACCTATTCCAAAAAAATATATAATGTAAAAGATTAAATGCCTAAGCCGCGTAGATTAAGTATATTTTTAAGAATATTTATGCTATTTAATTATAAATTCTAATTATTTTCTGTATTAGGAATGTAATTATTGAGATCTTACACACTAGATATTTTACTACTACACTGTATTAAATACTCTTTCATGATATGAAAAACTCCAAGTAGCTGTCACAAACTCAAGTATCAGTTATTATCTATTACCTATACCTTAAAATAACAACAGCTTATAACTTTAAAATTTAAAAACAAAAACAAAACATATTTCTTTTCAGTTACCCTGCTGAAATACTCAAAAAAAGACAATAATCAAAATAGTTTTATTTTCACATAGACCTTATGCAGGCACTTATGAAATGTCAAAACTAGGTGCACGGTTCCAAATTAGTCGTTTCCTATGGAGAAGAACTGGCAAGAAACTCCATGGTTACTCTTTTAAAATACTTTAAGAAATTGACTCAAAACTATGTCCACAATAATCCTATATTCATAGTCACAGTACAGCTCGGTATGCCGTATGACAGACTCCATTATCAGGGAACGTCGATGGACTATGGGAAATATTTCCCTTTCACAATCCCTTTGGACCCCGTCCATTTTTAGGAGCCCCTTTGTCATTGTCAGCTCGTATTGATTTTCAAGAGCTCTCGAGCGATTAAAAAAAGTTGGAAAATTGAATCGTGTTTTGTATGGCGTGGACTGTAGAAGCTAAAGTAACAGACATGTTGTGCGTTTGAGTTGATATTTTGTGAAAATCCGTTAACATTTTCAAATTTTTTGGATGTTTTTGCTTTTAGGGAGGGCTGATGATAAAATGTTTTCATCATCATACCATTACGGCTATATTAATTTCCCATTATAGGCAGAGGCGTAGTAATGTAACCCACATTTCGCAATCAACCGGGCACAAATCCAGACTCCAAGTTGGTACTGGGAATTTCACAGAAAACCCAACAACACTGCTCGACCCGGGGATCGAACCCAGGACGAGCATAGCGCATGAGACCACTAGACCAACGAGGCAGTAAAATGTTTTCTTGATGTATTTTAAACACAAATGCAACATAGGTACCTATATAACTATATACGTAGATAAATATACTCTAACATCTTTTAAATGCCTGTCTAATTGTTTCTCTCAATCAGTCAGTCAGTATAATTTATGACAATTAAACAATTAGACACCTGTGGCAGAAAATTCCAACATTAAAGCAGTGATATACTTAGCTAATCCTTCTGGAGTCGCATGTTAGAATCCTGATTGAGGTAAAACCTATGTGAAAATATAATAAATAAATATTTTGGGACATTTTTTACAAAGCACCATCCAGCCCCAATCTAAGCAGGGCTTGTACTATGGGTACTAGACAATGGATATAGTACCTATATTCTTTTTTTACTTATAACTCTTTATGTTCATTACATAAATATTTGTGTCCTGTGGGAATCGAACCCTCGTGATCAGCAGTCCGGTACTCGACAAACTAGACCACAGGCATTGCCGTCGTATATATTCTTTATTTATATCTGTATTTGTTGTTAATAATAAGCACAGGGTGGAGAGAAAGTAGTCTCGCCACTATCTCTGGTGTAAAGCAAAATTAACATAAAATATCTAATGAATCGGATAAATGAGCGATATTAGAAAGTTACTGCTAATTTCTAAATACTAGAATAGAAATCTAGAGAGATGCAAAAATAAAACTCATGATAAAACATTGATTTTTAATCTTATTTTAGCATTATTTGTAAAAATTACACGTACTTTAAATACCCTAGTAAAGTTATTAATAAATACCTATACCTAACCACTATGATATAAATTTACTTGAGCCAGGTGTTAAATAACAAATATATAATATGAAGATGTACACATAGTTCTCGCCAAACTTATTGTCCGGGTTGAAGTTGGCACCAGCTAACTTTAACCCGGCCGTAAAAATCGGAGAAAGAAAAATATTAGATTGTAATAAATAAAAACGAAAGCTCAAGTCGTAGGCTGTAGTTATAAATCATTTATATCTACTACATTTCTTTCTCCGATTTTTACGACTGGGTTAAAGTTAGCTCGTGCCAACTTCAACCCGGACAACAAGTAACTAACTACTCGTATATAACTAACGGCGGTATGCCACATGTCAATTTTCTTTCTTCAATGTCACTTTGCTCGAAGTGATTGGATAACATTTTGATGACTTATCAAATAAACGACGATAATTCTATTCGTGAAAGAAATTTTATCAAATCTTGTACTAAGATATTATTGGACAAAGAAAAGAAAGGACACATACCTTACAATAACTTGTAATTTCATAATGTAATAAAAAGTATAATTTCAAAAAAAGTCATTTAAGTAACAATTTAATTGTAGATAACGGTATCACAAAATAATTTAGGAAATTTTATTTTGTTGTCAACATCTTCATAACAACCTAAAGAAGTCCATTGCTCAACAAAGGCCTCCGTCATAGAGATCCACTATGACCTGTTTAAATATGAATTGTGTCCATTGGTGGGACATCAAAAGTACTTGTAACGTCTAATAATAATTATACCAGTTATCCTATAATACTGTTTTACCCCATTATCTTACAAATAGAGTAAAACTAGGTCTAGATACCGTTTCGTCGTTTCACTAGGTAATTATAATTATATTATAATTTTAGCAAATACAACAATTATGTTATACATTTTACACTTGTAATGATTTTTTCTTTGAGCAATAAATTCGTGCAGACAGGGCTTTTAATTTACTGTAACTAAGTTAACTTAAATATTACTGGCACAGTTAGTAGGCCTACTAAGAGTTTACGCTCGATAGTTGCTGGCCTGAAAACATTATTTGAAAAAAAAAAAAAAAATATTCATAAATTTATACAGGCTGACAATTTAATTACGTGCACTGCTATAACTTAGCGTAGTATTGGTGACATATAACATTTTAGACATGATTTATATTTTGTATCTTTATACAATCCCGTGATAAAGTGATTAATAGTTAACCTAACTTTTCTCAAAATGCTATGCATCAACGCCGTACATTGACTTACGTGGCAGCGGAGGCCTTTTTACTTACTCGCTATTTCTGGATTGATAAATACCTAGTGTATCCAATAAGTTCAACGTATGCGCTTTGTCTTTGCATGCGAAATTCAAGGGATTGTAAAAATGAAAAATTTAAGTATGTTTTTTTATATGATTGATATGGGTAATGTATCGGGATCTGATTCATATGCTAAAAGGATGCAGGTAATTATATTGCCACCCTGTATAAAAAGCCTAATAATACCTGCGTTTTTTATGTTTTATGTCGGGAAATGAACAGACTCGAGCCACCTGATGATAACAATTTGTCATTTCCGCACATGTGCACTTTTAACACCAGAGGCATTGATGAGTGCCAACCTTTTTGGGTTATATTCGTTGCTTACTATAGTCCGCGTGGAACTAGTTGGCCGCGCCTTAGGTAGGGACGGGGGTGAGGCGGAGGATTAAACGAAACAAACAAGCGCCCCCGCCCCTCCGTCCCACCGCGCGCAGGCGACCCCGCCCCTCCGTCCCGCTGCTCACATACCCAAGGCGCGGCCAACTAGTTCCGCGCAGACTATATCGACTATTACTTGTATAACCGCCTAGTAGGGCTTAGTTGAGCAACTAAGTCTATGGTACTCCTTCCTTCATTTAACTTAAACTCTTGGCTTAAATCTTACCCATATATCACGGTCAACCACTCTACCAAAGTTATGGTCAACCATGGTCAACTTTGATGGCGTTTTTGCGCATGGTTCGATTTCGTATTTGTTCAACAACGCCTTACTCACGTTTCTTATTATTTTCAGCGCCAGTTTTTCACCTGTAAAATCAAAAAGTTTGTTTTTTAATCATTATTCTTATTTATTTATTTATTTATGCATTATGTACAGAAATGTAAAAAGGCGGTCTTAATGCCCTAGGCATTTTCTGCCAGACAACCTTTGGGTGATGCAGAGACAAACAAAGTTGATGCATTTATAGGGCAAGAGTGAGAGGTTAGGAACAAAGACTATTACTGAATAACTATTATATGTGTATAAACTTACTAAAATACTAATAAATATAATTAATAAACTAAATAAATAAATACAGAACGTAAATATGAAGTATAAATACAATACATATTATATATAAAATAACACACAAAAGATGAGAAAATTCTTCTCCTCCTAATTCTAAAAATACGTATTAACCCTAAGAAATTAGATATTTTTTAAGTATTTTCCATGCTAAGATTACAAGTTATTTTTAATGAAGGAAAAAATCGGCAGGCGGGCAGGATTCGAACCTGCGTCTTCTGGTTCGGTACACCAGACGCTTTTACCGCTAAGCTACCGCGAGCCCCGCTCGCCAGTCGAAATCTTTTTTCCATCATTAAAAAAAACTAGATATCCTTTTTTCCATATTCAATGTTTTCGTTTTCTTACATCTATGCCTCTATGGGCATTTGCAGAACTGACTCCTGTCGTAATCACATGCCTATTGGATGTATATATGACTAGCGATCCGCCCTCGCTTCGCTTCGGATACTAATTATTATTATAATTTTATGTAAAAAGTATCTATAGCATTCAGGGATAATGTACCTTTTTAAAAGTGAAAGAATTTTCAAAATCGGTTCAGTAGATCCAGATATTAGGTACCCCTTATAACCTCAGAAACTGTATCTCTATAGAATATTTAGTTTAAAATTAGATGAACTGTATCTTTAGCCAAGTGGTTGTAAGCATAACTGCTACGCTTGAGGTCCTTGGTTAGATTCTTAGATTGAGCACAGTGTTATTGAGGTTTTTTTTTTATGAAAAGCTCAGTAGCATCTTGGAGTATTGATTTATGCCTCGTTAATGGCAATAGGCTCGCCCTGTATTGCATAGGACCTAAATATACCGATGAAGTCATTAAGTACACCTCTGTCTATCTCTTCAGAGAATACAAGCGTGTGTTTAATGTTTTATGTGTACAGTTCTCGCCAAACTTATTGTCCGGGTTGAAGTTGGCACGAGCTAACTTCAAACCGGCCGTAAAAATCGGAGAAACAAATATATTGGGTTGTAATAAATAAAAACAAAAGATTAAGTCGTAGGCTGTCGTTTTTAAACTCGTGACAATAAGTTTTGCGAGAACTGTATGTGATATCATAAGACATATATCAGTTTGTCTGTATGTTTATCAGTTATCTTGGAAGGCTAAAATGGCTTCACGGACTGCAATTAATTTTTGAGAAACGACATTATGATAAATTATTATATTTATTATTATTGTTTATTTATTGAATTGATTCTGTACTTTAATGTTAGTTGAATATTAGTTGATTACTAACATAGTTGTAAGTATTTGTATTACTAACAAACAACCGAAATTTTGCTTTCTTTATTTCTAAAAAGATCTATGGATAACTTGATCCGAAATAAAATATTATTATTAGGTTAACTTTCCTCTCAAAAAGTCTATTAAGATGCGAATAAAAGCATGAGCAACAGCTTGTCTACCATACAGACGCGAAATCCAACACAATAAACACTTACAGACACACAAACATACTTTCTAAACCATTGACAACTTCGCGTTTAATTGACAAGTAAACACTTCACCAACGTTGGCCTATTTGTCATAATAAGTTGGCCTCAATTGACATCTGAGTGGTGAAAGCCTGCTAGAGAGATAGGGTCTATCATCACTGCGTTCTATGAAAATGTCTATGGAATGTTTATCTATTAAATAAATCTTGGAATCTTCATACCTATCGATTGCCAAGTTCAAGTTCAAGGTTTTTTATTTAGAACTATCTTCCTGTCAGCAGCTTTGCCCGCGTGGCCTCCGTATTTCTTATAACTTTTATCCCCTATTTCAACCCCCTATTTCATTCCTGTTCGCATTATAAAAGTAGCCTACGTCCTTTCGTCCTTCCTGCGGGAATCGATCCCACGAATGATTATCAGTCCGGTACCTACTCGAACCTCTAGACCACAGACATCGCCAAAAACAACAAGAAGTTGGCTTAAGCGTCTGGTGTATTGAATCAGAGATTGCAGGTTCAAACCCTGCCTGAGTATGACGTTTTCTTTTACCATGATTGAGCCTAACAGCACAAAGCGGCAAGATCAGGGTCAAGCAGCAGTAAACTGCTGTGACACACAGACGGTACTAACAATAATAACACATAACTCTCAAAACTGTGTCACAGTGATCATTCAAGTATTCAATAAACGATTTGCTTTTCTAAAGCTGCCTAGCCTTCTATGTCTGTCACCTACTCATCTAATAAGTATTTACTTCTTGGATAAGCGACTTACAGACCCTCTTCACAAATCAAAACTTGCGAATATAACCCGGGATATTGCTACTGATAATTTCTTACAAATAACCCAATAACACTTAGTAGTCGCGCTTGGGATCACTAGTTCATAGTTTTGCTTATCTTCACGTCTAAACCGCTGAACAGATTACAATAAAATCAAGAGAGAATCAATAAGAAGGAAATTACATACTTAGGCTATTTTGTGAAAAAACGAAAGAAAATTGTTCTTTGAAACGAATTTAATTATAAAGATGTTGTGGTTTCATTAATCACAACATCTTTATAATTAAATTAATACTACTAGAATTTTAAATGTGAAAATTTGGATGTATGGTTAGATACTCTTTCATACAAAAACTACTGAACAGATCTGGATGAAATTTGGTGCAGAAATTGGAATAGCGTATAGGCTACTTTTTATCCCAGAAAGATGTATGTTTTCCGTGGGTTAGATTAGTTTAAAGAAGATCCGTATTAACAATTGCATCGTCAACATAGAATAATTTATAAGGAATACCCGCACCAGCGAAGCCGCTGGTGGAAAGCTAGTAGGAAATAGTTATTTGTTATACAAGAGTGCAAAGTTGCTTTTTAACCGCGTGCTCAATTTTGATGACCGAGCAAGCGAAGGATTCTAAAATTGAATCACGAGCGGAGCGAGTGATTAAAAATTAGAATCCTGAGCGTCAGCGAGGGACTTAAAAGAGCACAAGGTGAAAAATCTTTGCACTCGAGTACAACACGTAACTTTTCATCCCACCTCAGCGAGGAAATGACAAAAAAAAAACATTTACAACCACAAGATACTTTTATTTCAGTTTAGGTATTAAATACTATATATGATAGGTAAGTTTTACAGAATACCTATTCTTTAAATTATAACAAATAATACTAGGTATAATTAAGAGAAATTGAAAGTAACGTTGCTACAATTACTTGAGTGTAATATTTTTGTTTTGTTGTATTGTAATGTTGGTGTTAGTGACTTAAAAAAGTACACCAAGAAAGTTCCGATAGGCTTGTTGAAAAAATATCGATACATCGATATATCGATTTTTTTTCCATCGATACATCGATATATCGATATTTTTGAGCGATATTTAATATTTCGATATATCGATGCATCGATATAAAATTCAAAGTGTCGAAAAGGTATAAAAATCTATATTTTTTACAGACCTATAAACATTTATAAGTTTTAAGATTATAAAATCTCAAAAAGGAATATTTTTTTTATACTAACATCTTTTTAACAAATTATATTTAATGTATTTTTTGTTTTTGGTCGACTTGATTTGTTGTTTTATAATTTGGTTTTTAAGATATATCGCCCATATATCGATATTTTTAAATAAAAATATCAGTATCGATACTGATATTTTCAAAAAATATCGATTCGACATATATCCATACTTTGTTGCGTTTAGACTCGGAACCTAGGGAAGGTTCCAAGTCTCAGTTTTTAACAAATTAAAAAAAAGTTGTATGATAAATTCGGCGCCAGGGGGGTAAAAGCACGATGTTCTAAATTCAATTTACTTTGTCTCTCTAGAGGATAAAAACGACTTTTGCACTCAGATATCGAAGAGTAAAAATACTCTTTCCGAGATGGTGGGATGAAAAGTATATTATGTATGACAGAAAAGTTTATATTATGTACCTATAGTGTAAATTTTCCTTAGAGACAGATACATACAATCATATTATTTACCCAAGGAAGTAATTGTTCTGAGAATTACATCATAATGACGCTAGTCTTACGAGTATGTTTTAAATACCTAGGTAACATAATAAGCGAAATAAATATCGTGAGAATTAAAAATTACTTAGGATTTTTAAATGGTACTATTGCCTTGATCCTAAATTCGTTAGAGTTTATCTTGCCTAATGGAATGCACAGACGGAAACAGGATCCACTATGGAATACACAATTCAAGTATAAACCATATAACAAAACAAATATCACCTACTTTCAAGCTCTAGCATAAATTTATCAGAAAAAGAAAAAAATATTTTGGGAAAATACTGACATTGCCGATAAAAACATAACTTTCCGTATTACATACATATATACGGAATATATATACATACATACATAGCTTCACGCCTGTTTCCCATAGGGGTAGGCAGAGACTATAGATTTCCACTTGCTACGATCCTGGCACACTACTTTCGCTTCGTCTATGTTCATTAACCTCTCCATGCATGCTCGTCGGTTTAGGGTGCTCTTAACCTTGCCTTTTTTTAGAACGTCCGCAATCTGGTTGTGATACGTTCGCCGGGGTCGGCCCCTTCCAACTCTTCCATTCGTATATACAGGGTTACAGGTTAAGTCGACCTAGATCCGTTAAGGGCGTATAGTACCCATCTTTTCTGACATATTTCACTATAGAACACCCTACCCCAAACCTAAACGTTTTCAAAAAAATCGACATTTAATTTTTTTAATAAAAATTGCCGATTTTTTGCCATTAATTACAATATTTTGAAGTTAGTGCATCTTATAATTATTATTATTGATTTTTTACATGCGAATTAAGATGCTCTATGAATTTAATAACCATAATCCTACGTAGGTTAACTAAATACTTTGTTCTGAACGATTGAAAGTTAAAAAAGTTAGTAAAAAATTAAATTTAAATGTCGATTTTCTTGAAAACGCTTAGGTTTGGGGTAGGGTGTTCTATAGTGAAATATGTCAGAAAAGATGGGTACTACACGCCCTTAACGGATCTAGGTCGACTTAACCTGTAACCCTGTATATAATAATATAATAAATAATAATAATTTAAGGAATACAGTCGTGATGGTATGCTTAAGTCAAAGAAGTCGATTCTAAATTTATACAGGAAGCATTCATCTTTTAGTTTACACTATAGTGTTAATTTGATAATATTATATTTTGTACATTTATCTACTCAAAGTTAGAAGATATTTTTTCACGCTTTAATATATTTCATTACTAGATTATGCATATTTTTTTAAAGTTAAAAGGAGGTTTCTGCAGTATCAACAACACGTGATGCTTAGGTGTTGTAAACGTCCAAAGGCTGTTGTAACCGCTTACCATCCAGCGGGCCACATGCTTGTTTGCCACTATTGTGGTATAAAAAAAGAAGAAATTGGTGTTAGTCAGGTTTCAAACCTACTAAACCGGAAGACGAGGTCCCAATTCTTTCGCGTATAATTCTAATCCTTTCACTTTGGATAAAATAACGTTTAGAATGCGAAAAACAATATAAATACTATTATTTGTAGGTATGTTTTACAAATGAATTTTGCTGCTTTATATTTGTGTAGTGGTTTTTACTCTTATTTGATTTATTTCGCAGTAATTGGCCACTGTGAATGGCCAAGGCCATTTTAAATGTATATAAATATATTCTTTATTCAGAGAATTGTGGAAAAACATTTACGACAACATAGCAACATGCCTGTTCTCAGAAGAGTTGGGCAGAGTTGTACTTAGGTACTACCTAATATATTTTAAATAACTAGCTTTCTGTCAGCAGCGGCTTCGCCTATGCGATCTGGGTATTTCTTATAACTTTCATCCCCATCCTATTCCAAACCCTTGTAGCCCTTTTTTCCCATTAAAAATTAACATAATGTCCTTTCTCAGGCTCTTAATTATCTGAGTTCTAATGGAGGTCATCGAAATCGGCCCAATGATTTACCGAAGGTACACTTTTTGGAAAAAATACTCTGTGTTACGCTGGCTTAAGCTCTAGTCGTACTTTTTTTTAATGTTGACTGGGGGATAAGACAAAAAACTTCAAATATTAGAAAAATCACACCATTTTGGCACACTATTATCTGTTTCGTAATGATTTCATAGTAAAAACTGTCAGTATCAGTTTCGGAATGTCAAACGCACGCCATTACGGCAGATTATTATCAGTTTCATATTGATTTCATAGTAAAAACCAGTAAAAACTATCAATTTGACAGCTGTCATATATTATACCTCCGGTACAAATTTGGGCTGAGTTGTGATGACCTCCTTTCATTTAAATCGGTTCAGTAGTACTAGCGTGAAAGCGCGACAGACAGACAGACAGAAAGACAGAGCTTTTGGTCACTAGAACAATGCCGCAGTAAATCTGTATCCATTGATATTTTAAAGGTGAATTTTGTTGATGACTGTGAATTTTGTATGTAGGGGTAATCTCTGGAACTAATGATCCTATTCTTAAATATTATCTACAATATTATCATCAAGTGTTTAAGATTTAATGGGCTTTGTTTATGTTTTATTGTGATCACATTCACGCAGACGAAATTATGAGCGAAACTACATTATAGTATAAAATAAACAAATGTCTTACCTATACATTTTCTAGGCCCAGCTCCAAATGGTAAATAAGTATAACAATGCGTGGACGCTCCTTCGTCGTCGAAAAATCGGTCAGGATTGAATTTATTTGCATTTACATAATTGTCTTCATCCCTATGTAATGCCATCACAGGAACATTAATTGTTACTCTTCTGTCAATCAATAAACCACCTTCGGGATGGTGTGTTTTAGTACATTCTCTGGTTATAATTGAATAAGGAGGGTGAAGTCTTAATACCTCTTTTATAGCCACATCTAAATATTCATCTCTATTGGCTGTTGATACCGAATTCCTTGCTTTCTCTTGTACTTCAGGATTTAAAGCTAGCTCATAGATCAGTGCAGTTATGGCGTTTAAACAGGGTATGTAACCCTCAGTTATGAATGAAGATATCATTGAAAAAGCGAATTCTACATCAGAATGGCGCTTTTTATTCTTCTCTTTAATCCCAAGTTGATAAACGCCTAAATTCTTGATCTGTGATAACACTTTCGATTTTTCAATTTCACTCTTTGTTTTTGCTGAAGGCTCTCCAAATATTGTTGCCAATCCGAACATAATGTACAAAGACGGGAAAATATTCTTCAAGTAACTCTTAAATCTCTCTATCAATGTACGCTTTTGTATTGCTGATCTCACATCCTTTATAACTGACCCTCCGGAGCTACCAAGAAGCAAATCCTCGAAGACTTTGTCCAATACCTTCGACAATATCTCTTGAACGTTAGCATCGCCATTTGTTCCCGGCAAACAGTCACTCAAACTCTCCAATTCACAGTCCATGTTACTCAATAAAGAGTCGTAGCCTTCGCGCAATAAGGTCCACTTTTCTCCGTCGGCATAAAACAAATTGTCTCGTAAACAAACATCCTGAGATTTGTCCAAGCAGATGCCTCGGCTATGGAAATGCGCGAAATCCGTCGACAACATCCTTTTTACAGTGTCCGGGTCTTTCACTATCAGGTCGGGAATTCTGCATTTGAGACTACCGACGTACTTGTCTTTAGGGTATTTAAAGTATAGAGTATTGACATCTTCAGTGCTGCTTCGGATTCCAAGGACTCTGTGGTAGTCACCTCCAAAGAATGGGATGGAGGACTTGTATGGTACGTGACGGACGTACCAGTAGCTAAAGAACTTGGTCACATAGTCGATGATGAGAGCGATTATTAACACGAGGAGTACTGCGAGGTTTAGGAGGAAACTTTCGAAAAACATGGTGCGTTCGGCCGCGGTGAACTGTCGTCGGAGACTGTAAGCTTGTTGCGAGTAACTCTCAAAGTGGGTCGCCTACGGTACTATGAGTGATCTAAGAGGCAACGCAACTGCGTTCATCTTCATGGCATTGAACTTAACATTGTAATTAGACGCAATTGTATTTATGGCAGTCATGCTAATGATGTTAATTATTGCAATAAATGTACCGGTTCTTAATACTCAATTACTCGCAGCTATAATTTATTTTGTTAGATTCCATAATTCTAGATACCTAATAGGCCTGCGTCTGTGCGTGCTACGCTGTCAGACCGTTTAAGCAAACAAATCTTATTTTTCTTTTTCTTTGGAGACTGCTTTGCCTCAAGCATCAAGCATTTTAGACAAAGCTAACTTTAATAGCTTACTAATTATTACCCGTATAGGTCCATAAGCTTGATTTTAAGTTGAAAGTGGTAAGATGTTATGGCGAAGTTTATTATCACTAATTGCCGATTTGTTTCGACCGTCTTTAATAACAAAAGTGAAATCTGGTTAACCACCATCAATTGTAATTTGTGACCTTTGACCCCGACGTAAACCTATCGGTAATATTTGACCTTCTTATAATGTAGTTCAACAGAATACAATTAGATGTACTAACTTTCTGCCAAGAGCATTGACCTTTCTGTTTCCAATAGTTATTCTATTGTCCACAATTTGATCGTCCGTAAAATGATGTCAATCAAAATGATTGTCATTGTTTTTTTTTCTACTTTTAGTTAACCCCACTCGCCCTGTGTCGGAGTAATTTGAGGATGTTGAGCTTTATCTTGTGTAATTAGAGTTTACAATGAAGTTATTATAAAATACATACCTTGTCGGTTTTTCCGCGTTTCAACAAAGTTGATTTATTGTTTTAATTCAGTTAGAATATTACAATTACAAACGTTTAAATTACATAATACCTAAAATACATACTATCACGCCTGTTTTCTTTGAAGTGTATGGCAGAGGTGTAGGTACTAATGTACCTACCTACACCCACAATTTGCTGGTATGTTGAGGTCCCATTTAATAGGGACCGAGCTTATCGTTAATAATCGGGCAGAAACTCAAACTCCGACCCTGTTGGAATCGAACCCAGGCTATCGAGCTTATCAGACGCGCTTAGGACCACAGCTTGACAAGGTGCCTTTAGTACTTTGGTGTTGTCAAAAATATGGTTCTGTAAGTTCTGTAAGGCAAACGAGCTTCCAAAGAAATGGTAGCGATTCCTCTAGAACGTATTCTTATTCAGAACCCATAGCAGCTGCATTGCAATGTTTTTGAATCAATTTTATTGGTTCATCAAAAGCGTGCTTTATTTTTCGCCAATCGTATTGTCCGGTCAAACCAGCCGTAAAAACATGGTGAGGTAAGGTTGGATTATAAATTAATAAAAATGAAAGCTCGAGTCGTAGGCTTTAGTTATTTTGTAACTTGACGCGATCCGAAACATTGTTCTACCGTAAGGGGTCAAGGTGACAATGGCCGTATTTATCACAATGAACAATGTTTACTATAGGATGGAACCACGACCAACCATAAAATCGCGAAAAAATAATCAGCTCTTCCATTCATATCCCACTTTTTTATATTTTATAAAAGCGCCATCTAGCATAAACATGTCAAAGCTTTTATTGTTTTATATTACCTAAGCACATTTGTAAAATGCGCCATCTATTGAAGACATGCCCAACCTTTTACTAAACGTGTGTACCAAGAAACTAGTAAGTGAACTTCGTCACCGCGTAACCGGTTCGCCGTTTGTTTACAAGGTGGCGCTGATAGTCATTGAAAATTTTAATTTCACATTAAAATTTTATGACACAGACTACTAAACAAAAAAAAATTCAAATTACTGGCAAATATTTTCATGCAAATTTGTTCCAATTTTGAATTTATCCTGAGGTTAGCAGCTATCAAGAGGTAGTGATACAGGTCCTATGTATCATAAACAGTAATAGATGCTTATCTAGGTCTTAGGCTGATATTCAGAAACTAAGCATGAACTTAGATTTGACATACGGAAGCGTTAGCCTTAGTGCTCTCCTCCATGATTTTGCCGATGGTGTCCACCGATCTGGGTGGTTTTAGTGGGTAAGAATTGCACACTTCTCGGTCTAATCACAAAAGAGCGGTAGCCTTTTGGTTTCGCCCTATAAACAAAAAAAGGTTGTGTAAGTTCCTACCTACTGGTTTCTGATACGCGTACCTATACCTAATAAAATTAAACTAATTTTATTTATAAAATGTATTTATTATTGTATCCAAATGTTTTTAATAGTAATAAATAGGTCATCATCATAAATTTAAGAGCTCAGCTCTTGTCGGTGGAGCAATCGCCACTGTTCTCGATCTTCTGCCTTTCGTTTTACCTCTTGATACGACTCGCTCCTCACTTTTTCCTTCACTTGCTCTATAAAACTTCGTCTGGGTCTTCCCCTTCCTCTTTTTCCTTCAATTTTCCCTTCTAGTATGGTTTTAAAGAAGTTGTCGTGTCGTATCAAGTGGCCAAACATCTTTCCTCTCCTGTTCTCTATGGTTCTTAACAACTGTCTTTTCTCGTCTACAATTACTAATACTAATAAATAGGTAACGATAGTGAATTGTTTAAATCCCAAAAAATATCTAAAGGTACCAGGTGGCAGGTACTAAGTTAGGTACTTATAGGTACTAAGTACTTGCCATCATACATAAAACCTACATACTACCTACTTACTTTTATACATTACAGATGCATCCAGTCATCCATTGGCGGAGAGGAAGTCGCTAATGCTGCAATTGTGAGTAATCTTTACTCCTTTGTACATTATTTTCTTGTATTAATTAATTTACCTAATAATTAGGAACACACACATTCGATATCTATCATTTTACTTACTTACTTATTAGTTATTTAAGTTATATGAATGAGATCTGCTGTGTATCATACGTACAAAATCATTATTCATGGCAGTCCCACACACAGTAGTTACAGGTACATTACATTGCAGGTAGAACATATTAATCCGAGACAAAATGTAGGGACACCCTAAGGGGATAGCCTGGCACAGATATTGTGGCGTTCAATCTTAAAACATTACGTAACAAATACGTTTTTTGCTTTTAAAGTAAGTATTCATCATCGTGAACACATTTCGACACGAGAGAAAAATAAATATACCTACTTACTTAAAAGAAGAAAAAGAAATAGGAAGGCTCCTATTAGAATGAAAGAGGCAGTCGACCACGCGGGCTAAACGCGAGTTGGCAGTCTTCTCACATTTTTGACAACGTCTTCTAAGCTTGCGGTCTACTAAAAACTGGCAATAACTAGTTCCTAACCATCCTCCAGTTGTTTGTTGTTGTATTGATAAATACGACAGATAATTACAGAGATTTGTGCGTTCAAACAAACAAACCTTAACAGCTTTAATATAAAATATAGATTAATAGGATAGTTAGGTACTCAGTCTCCAAATTGCGTACCTTTAAGTAAGGTATGCACATTCGCATGCAACTGTCTTGCCCCAACGAGGCAGCCATATGCAATTTATTTGCTACTAAATGAAGACATAGTACACCGTATCTAAATATAGTTCATATGCTGCGTACATATAGTGGAGCACGCAATACAAGGCGCTGTCCCCTCAGGCGATATGGACGCGAGATATAAATCTATAGATTAGTTTCATACCAGTTCGATACTTGTATCTTTATCATCTACAATTAGGTACAGTTCTCGCCAATCTTATTGTCCGGCTTGAAGTTGGCACGAGCTTACTTCAACCCATAAAATTCAGAGAGACAAATATTTGATTACAATGACTTAAAAGGTCTAAGGATAGACTACGACTTGAACAGGGCTAATGAGGCATTGGTATGATGTTTATTTTGATAATAGCTTTTCATTTTCATTGAGTACTTACTACCTATATCTGTAATGAAGTCCCTCTTGCAATAGAATTTATTTTTGAAAATCGACCTTCTACACCATCAAAGCTAAAAGGTACTACCAATGGTTTGTCACATTATGTCTTCTATAAGTCTAAATTAAAATAGCCACGACGTAACACATATTAATCTATCATTTCTATCATCGATCTATACGCGTGCGCATGATTCATCGTTCCATAGGGTTGTCAATTTGTTATAGAAATTGTTACTCAATTTGGTAGATATTCCCTAAGGCCTATTTATTTATTCCATTGAAGAAAAAGGAGAATTTATTTTTTTAATTACATATAATTTTTTTTTTTTTCAAGTATTGAACATGACAATTTTTTTGTAACATAACCCATAAACCTAAGAATATGATGGCAATAAATTTTACCATCAAAATTACAAAATTATAAAAGGAAAGTTATAATTTTTCGAATTTCTTTTTTTAGTACTAATCTCTTACTAGCCAGTGTGTATGTGTATGTGCTGTGCTGTGGATAAACATAATTGATGTTTATTTCTTTCTTCCTTCTAAACCTCTAAACATTGTTTCCAGTTAATACAAGATAATGTGCTTCCTAAAGATTGCAAAATCGCATTTTGTTCAGCAGCTTAGGCGTAAATAGGTAACATACAGAATTACTTTCACTTATAAGTACTGTTACTTTTTTAATTCCTAAAAAGTTTTTAATCTTGCTAGTATCTAAGTACAACCCTACACCCACACGACATCAACCACAAATCTAGATAAACCGAGCAAGCAAGGTCGATCATTACTCACTCCATTGTAACTCAAACGAATGTTCTCTGACAACTTTAATTGTTATACAATATTAATTATTGTTAACTTTATCTGCTTGTGGTATTAATGAATCCCTTGAAATTCTTGAACTTAGATCTTTGATAAAAATAGGTATGTTTGCTTATTAGTAAGTTTAACATAAATAAATAAATAAATAAATATCTTTTGGACATTTTACACAGCACCATCTAGTCCCAAACTAAGCAGAGCTTGTACTATGAGTACTAGACAATGGATATAATACTTATATACTTTTTTTTTGTAAATACATACTTATTATAGGAATATACTACTACTATATACATAGGAAACACCCAGACAAACACAAATACTTATATTCATCACATAAATATTTGTGTCCTGTGGGAATCGAACCCACGACCTCGTGATCAGCAGTCCGGTACTCGAACCACTAGACCACAGACGTCGTCATAGGTACATAGGTACCATCATGCTTATATTTTCTGGACAGAAAGACAGAGGAGAGAAGGTATTCATTTCAATACTTATTGCCAATTGGCTCTAACCGAGCAAAAGTCCAAACTTCGTTCTGCTACTGAAATATTCGTAGAAAAACTCTATAGGTATAACTGCTTGACTTGGGAATCGAAACTAAAACCTAATACTTAGCTTGCGACTTACAATATAGCGGCAGGTATTTTCGGCAACATTGTGGGTTCAGGTAGATACACGTAGGTACATTAATACACCTCTACCTAACCTGTAACGAATATAGGTGCGATGGTATTTATCAATTACTGACATAAGTGTTGTTTTTTTAGCACTAGTCTGTTTTTCAAAGGTCAAATTCTGTCCAGGGAGTCACATGCTTATGTCGGTACAAAGACTAAAAGAAATTAACACAAACTACAAAAAAAGAAACAGAGAATAGAATCCCTTGATGGACTTCTGGTCCAAAGAGTCTGGATTCCAAAAAAAAAAAAAAATCCAATCATACACGCGGTGACCCCAAGAGCTATAAAAAATCACATCTATAGTCACTGTGACCGACTTCGCCGCTGACGCTCGCCGTGAGAGGACGTACCGCTCGCGCTGCGCTCTCCCACTCTGTCCGTCTCGCTACGCCCCGTCGTAGTGCCTCGCAGTCGACCCGACTGCAACCCTTTTGATCAAAAGTTGCCTTTTTCAAGGCGGCGGCTGATTTTCTGTCTTTACCAAGCCACGGTTCGCTCGCGTTTTTAGACCCCTTCAGGGTAAAATCCACAGTTTCGTGGTCCTCGGTGGAAACCATCCGGTGCCAACGAAACCGAGTGGGGTGTGGACCCGATACACCCGCTGCGCCCCTTCTGGGCAAAGCATATATCGGAAGGAGCTAGGACCACCGGCCTTGGGGGGTCTCCTAGTCGACCCTAGCTCTAACCCCGTTCTCTTCCAGCTCCTCTAGTACTTAGGTACTAGAGCATAGGAACCCGTTCGCACAATAAGATTGGCGACGGGAGACACTCTAGGGCACACTACAGGTACTCACGCCTCCCTGCCTATACCCGGCAGGGAGGGTTCACTCACCCACACAACCCCGGGCTTATCCAACCCGGGGACGATAGTAATAGGATACTTTACTCCTAATAATTCGCCCCCAATTTCCCTCTCAGACATCTCTTCAAGATGTCTGAAGCCCTATTTTTAACTTTTCTCAACGAGGTCCTCCTAAAGGACCCCGATTTCGTAGCCAAATATGGCTCCAAGCTCCCGCGTGAGTTAGTCCGTCGCCCCGCCCGCGCTCCCATCCCCGATAGCCCGGCCTCGCCGGACCCAGATGTCCCTTACACCCAAAAGGGACACCTGCGTAGACAATACGATTCTCCGGAAAGCCCGGAGAATTATTACGACCCGGATTCCCCGAAACCGAATCTCGAAAACAATAGGTTCGCGTCCCTATTGTCCGCTTCCGAGAATGCCGACGCACGTGCGTCGACTTCTCAGACACCGCCCCCTCCCAACCCGGCGCCGATGGATACATCGGCACCGAGTGACCATGAGTCCGAGTCGTCCCTCTCGGACTCCAGTTCTAGTTCCGAAGCCTCAGACGGCTTCACTCCCGTTACAGGGAAAAAACGGCCCCGCAAAAATAAGGCCAACTCAACCGCCCCTTCCAAGGCTCCCAGGACCGATACGGTCAACACCGCTCCAGCCCCTTCCCTCCCAAATACCTCGTCGCAGGTCAACCCCTCCCCCGCCCCTCGCCCCCAGCCCTCGCAGTCTTCCGCGACTGCTCCCAAGAAGGACAAAGCCCCACCCCCCGTCATTGTCCATGACAAAGAGTCATGGGTCAATATTTCAAAGGCCTGCGTTGATCGCAAGATCAACTACACCCAGGCCAGGACAATACTGGAGGGTATTAAAGTTACTCTCCCCTCCCCCACCGACTTCAGAGGCTTTACCAGCCTCCTAACCGAGCGTAAGGTGAATTACCATACCTATACGCTCGCATCAGAAAAACCCCTCCGTGTAATCATCCGAGGTATCCCCAAGGAGATAGACACGGAGGATATCCTTAGCGACCTTAAGTCGCAAGACATTCCCGCCCTCGAGATCCATCGCATGCACGGTGGCCGTGGAGCCACAAAATATAACATGGTGCTCGCGATCATCGAGCAATCCGAGGCTGCTAAAGCCATTTTCAATATCCGCTCCGTCTGCCACTTGTCCGGCATTCGGATCGAAAAACCCCATAAGGGGGGTCCGATCGGGCAATGCCACAATTGCCAACTTTATGGTCACTCTGCCCGCAATTGTCACGCAAAATCCCGGTGCGTGAAATGCCTAGGCGATCACGCTACCGCGGACTGCAGTCGTCCCAAAGACAGGACGCTCTGCACAGAGCCACCCAGCTGCGTTCTGTGCGGTGAACAAGGCCATCCGGCCAACTACCGAGGCTGCCCAAAAGCCCCAAAAATCCCTCGCAAGCATGCAAATCGTGCCTCTGCTAAACTCCTGAGGGAAAGCCCCTCGGCGGCCCTCCCAAACCGCCTCAGCCCCCAAAGGCCCTCGCCATGGAACGCACTGAACCATCAGCAAGCGTTCCCGCCCCTAAAAACGCCACAACATGTGGCCAACATCCCACCCCTTATGGGTATTCCTTCCCGCGCACCGGCCTCCCAGGCCACCATCGTGGGAACATCCCAAGCCCACCCGGCCGAGCCCGCAAAGGTCTCTCGACCTGCACCCGCGCCTATGCCCGCGCAACCCCCCTTGTCTGACTGGGACACCTGTCATAAGGCGTTCAACCTCGTTCCCTACGAACGTATAACAAATATGGCCAACGCCCTCAGAGCCAATGAGGGCAACGGTCAAGCCATCTTTGAAATTATAGTGAAGAATGCTGATCTAATGCATGCATTCACCAGTGCTTCTTTTACAAATGGCGGTAAATAAAGGCAGAACCAAACCCCGGTCCCTTAAAATAGGTTTTTTCAATGCAAACAGCATGCATGGTCAACGCGATGAGATCGCCACCTTCCTCCGCGATCATCAAATAGACATATTCCTGATACAGGAGACCTACCTCAAACCCTCCAAGAGAAACCCTGGTATTGCAAACTATCACATAGTGCGTAATGACAGGACTCGTTCTCGAGGAGGTGGTACTCTCATATATTACAAAAGGTCCCTGTACTGCATCCCTATGGATCCCCCAACCCTCGAGCATATTGAGACCTCGATATGTCGAGTAGGCATGACCGGACACCAACCGATCACCATCGTATCGGCATATATCCCACCTGGCAATGCTAGGCTTCACCTCCGCCCCGACCTTGAAACCCTCCTAGGCTTAGGTGACTCAGTTATCATAGCTGGAGACCTTAACGCGAAAAATATCGCGTGGAACAGCCACTCGAACAACCAGAGAGGCAGAGAGCTGGATAATCTGAGCACCTTGCTTAACTATGACATAGTCGCCCCAATGACGCCCACCCACTTTCCCGCTGACGTAAACCACCGACCTGACGTACTCGACATAGCCCTCTTAAAGAACGTGAACCTAGGTTTGCGCTCCTTGGAGACGCTACAAGAGCTCGACTCCGACCACCGACCTGTGGTCATCAAACTAGGCCCTAGGACAGATCCCTTAGACCCAGGTCAGCCCGCTCCAACAAAGGTGATAACGGACTGGAGTAAACTCGAGGAACGCCTTAAGTCGACTTCATCCGTTCACCTGGACGCCATCCCCGACTCATTACTGTCAGTAGCCGACGCGACGGGCGCGATTGACTCCCTCACTGGTCACGTACAATCCGTGTTGAGCGAATGTTCGCGACAGATTCCAGAGGAATATGATGACCGCTGGAATCTGCCGGAGGATGTGCGAAGGCTGATGACGGAGAAAAACGCGGCTATCAGAGCGTACGATAGTTTTCCCTGCGAGCCGAACCGCACTCACATGCGCAACTTACAGCGCGCTGTAAAGGAACGCATAAGTGAGCTGCGCGAGGCCCGCTGGGACAACTTGCTGAAGGACCTGGAGCCCACCCACCAGGCCTTCTGGCATCTGACTAGGAAACTCAAATCCGACCAAGTTTCCACCATGCCCCCTCTGAATCGACCAAACCAAAGGCCGGCCTTTGACGATGACGAAAAATCCGAATGCCTAGCAGACAGTCTAGAGGCACAATGCTCGCCCAGCACTCTACCTGTAGACCAGGCCCACCTAGACGAGGTGAACGCCGAAGTCGAACGTAGAGTCACCCTCTCTCTATCCCCCGATAATCTTACGGCCCCAGTAAGTCCCGCCCCCTCCTCCCGCCCCGACCCCGACCCAGACGACTCCGTCCCCCCTGTCACTGTGGACGAAGTCCAGAAAATCATTAAGAATTTACGACCCAGGAAAGCCCCCGGATCAGACGGCATCACCAACAAGGTGGTAAAGCTCTTCCCCGCCCACCTCATTATTCTAATGACCGCCATTTTCAATGCGGCTCTAAAAAATAACATCTTCCCACAATCGTGGAAAGAAGCCACCGTCATCGGTATCCCCAAGCCCGGCAAACCCAGGACTGAGCCGTCCAGTTATCGCCCCATAAGTCTTCTTAATGTCCTAGGGAAGATTTATGAGCGTCTAATCTATGCCCGACTAAAGGACTTTGCCGAATCCCACAATCTCATTCCCGACGAGCAGTTTGGCTTTCGAACCAAACACTCTTGCATCCACCAAGTGCATCGCATAGTCGAACATATCAGCGCTGGTTTCCAACGCGGTATGACGACTGGCATGCTTTTCTTCGACGTGGCGAAAGCCTTTGACAAAGTCTGGCACAATGGCTTGATATACAAGCTGTATTCCTTCAATGTGCCGGATCGTCTCGTGCTCATCATTCGAGACTTCTTGTCAAACCGCACCTTTCGCTATCGCATTGAGGGTGGTACGCTATCGTCCCCTCATCCTATCCGAGCCGGGGTCCCTCAGGGCTCCGTGCTCTCTCCGCTCCTCTTCACGCTGTACACCAGCGATATTCCCAAGAGCTCAAAGTCACAGCTGGCCCTATTCGCTGACGATACGGCCATCTATTATTCTGGCATTAGCCTAACAAATATCACCAAAGTCCTCCAAGCCTCGGTCACTGCCCTCGGAAAGTGGTTCAGGAAATGGAGAATTGAGGTGAATCCCTCCAAGAGTGCAGCGGTTCTCTTCCACAAGAGTTCCAATCTTTCCACTCAAGTCCAACCCATCTCCCTATTCGGCCAACGGATCCCTTGGGAACCAAAAGCCAAATACCTGGGCGTGATTCTCGATCACCGACTCTCGTTCCGAGAGCACATAAAGACGGTGCGCTCGCGCGCCGCTTTCGCTCTCGGCCGCCTACACGGCATACTCAATGCGCGCAGTAAACTCTCCCTTAATTACAAGGTGAGAATTTACTTGATGTGTATTCGCCCCATCATGACCTATGCGAGCGTCGTATTCGCTCACATTGAAAGTCCCGCAATCCATAGGATGCAGACCCTCCAAAACCGTTTTATGCGCAAAGCCACGGGCGCCCCGTGGTTCGTGCGCAATAGGGACCTCCACCTCGACCTAAAACTGCCTACCATCAAGCAGTACATGAAACGCGCCTCCAAGCGTTATTTCGATCAGGCCCCCCTCCACCCAAACCGCCTAGTAGTCAGTAGCGTAGACTACAAACCCTCCCTGATAAGTAGAGTGCGCCGCCCAAGGCACGCACTCACTTACCCTGACGACCCGATTACCGTAGCACAAGAAGCACTCAAACAGGCCCGACGCCATCCGATTTACCGTCCTCGCCGGCGAGGCCCGTCGCGAAGACCCCGAAACGGTACCCCTCCCCGTCCCTTGCTCGAGCCGGCCCGCGCCGAGCCAGTAGTTTTAAATTCGTCCCTAAATAATTTCAACCCAGATCCAGCTGTCCCTAGCTGTCCCCCCAGCAACGCCCTAAGCCGAGGTCCGAGTCCCGTTAGGGGACGCCCTTAGCTGCGGTTGCTTAGTTTATAAGTGTCCATGGCTGGAGGCACAAAAGGTGCCTCGCCACCAAGCCCGGTTAAGATTCTAAAGCTCCTGAGCTAGAATCTACATCCGTCCTAAAAAAAAAAAAAAAAAATCACTGTGACCGTTTCATTTGCGACGCAATCAAAATCGAGATCGATTTCATTCAACAAAAGATCTATAGATCACTGATCGATCTCTCACTGTGCTCGGGAAAGTGATCTATTTGAATGTGTTATTGATTTTTAATCGGCCGTGGAGGTTCCAACACAAAGGGTTTTGGTACTAACTTCACTTATTTACGGCTACTTATAAGCTATAAATTTCCAGGTTAAGCGAACTTCGCATTGTATTGGATTTTGGACACTGAGAGCTCAATTTGTACTGGAAAATAATAGCTAGATTTTTAAGATTGTGTTTTTTTCCCAAACTCCTTTCCGGAGGAAGGATGTTCCGCCGATCCCGTTTCTCATACAAACACCTATGACAATCGTAGGTGGTAGTTAGAAGTCCAAATCCTTCGAATATTGCTATTGGCCAGAGATTGGATTGCGGAGGTCTGTTGGTAGTCGTTACGTGTAGACTCTTCCCATCTTGTCAGGGTCGGCTTCTAATCTAACTAGATGTAGTTGAATCTCAATATATTATACAAAGCCTAATAAGAAGCAACCTGGATAAATGGAGCAAGCTTGTGACAGTCTGGTACCCCAGGCATGGTAGATGAAAAAGAGGACGCCCGCTAAGAAGATGGGAAGATGAGATCCGCCAAACTCTGGGGTCACTATGGACAAGAGTGGCATTAGATAGAGTCCTGTGGAGACAGTTGGAGGAGGCCTTTGCCAAGAGGCACACAGAAGTCACCAATACTTTACACAAAAACCGTGACTGGTCACTGTAATAAAAGCTATTTTCATTTTCATTTTTATATTATGCGAACCGGATTTAGACCTCTGCATCCTAAGGACCGGAAAGGATAGACTGGTAGACAAACTGTTTTTGGCTTCCAACTACTTACCTATACCACTAACGGTGGTCATAGGTAAGACGACTTTACGTGCTCTACGAGGCACGGTGAAAATATATCAATATTCAGAACATTCACCCATCCACAAATTAATCGCTAATTTTGTCGCAATTTCTCTCAAAATTATACCAGCATCATAGTGACAACACTATTATTTTTTGCTATAATTCTTCATTACAAAACAGTTTTCAAATCATTAATAACAAGAATATGCGGCGACACAGTGTCGGTGATCCTGCGCATTACCCTAATGACCACAGCATTATGGTACCTGACCATATACCCTCGTTTATTACCTTTAATAAAGGTAACGAGTTTTTTATAAGCTCAAATTAGCCGTTTTTGGGTATAAGTGTGGTACAAATTATATGTCTAGGACTAGGATTTTGGGCTGGTATGATATGGCCAATGATCTTAATAATTTTATAATCGATTGACAATCGGCGGGTAGGGTTTCCACGCATGAATATTTTTTATTTTATTTTTTGGTAAACAATCGTTTTTATTTGATGCAAATTTAAAGTAATATGTGCTCGGTCAAAAGCAATAGGATCGCCCCCTATTATTTGATATGAAACCTATATCATATTATATTCCACTATAAAAGTACAAGTACATCTCTACCTAGATAACTCTTCATGGAATACAGGCGTGATGTTATGTTGTTGAATTTGAAAGAGACCAACTCGGACTACCTATCTATATCGTTTCGCTCTTGGCAGAGCGGTTGTGGTCGTCATGTAGTGGTATATGTTATGCGTCTTACGATATCTCGCCATCGTTTTCTACTGGTGGACATTCTAGTAACTACACTCATGCAAGGGCCCATCCTCATATGATTTAATTCAGTCAGTCCATCCCATGGGTAACCTTCCACGCGGTGTACCTACATCTGGATAAAAATGACGCGTGCATCATCATCATGCATTATGAACGCAGCTTAGCTCTTTATTACACTTTAAACGAACACAAAGCTCAGAATTTCTTTACATCTTACGGACCTATGGATTTTTACTTGCCCAATGTCAGACAAAAATACCAAAATCTAGTTATAAGTAGGTATGTTTAACCTAGGTTCAACTCCAAAACTTGTTAAATGTCTGGGAATCAAACCTAAATCTCCATAATCACGCCGGTCGCTACACCAAATCCAATGAGGCGGTACCAGGGCACCAGTTATAAAAAGAGATCAAATTAACATGCGATAGATACGTCACAGGCGATAGCGCGTGATTGACGGCGCCAGTAATTTCGTAAGTTGTGTAGCGATGCGCACGAGATCACCGCGCATGCGTCGAATGGGTTAGAGGGGATTGAATGAAGACTTGATCTTTAGAAGGTGTGTGGTTTACAGTTGCGTTGCAATTGATGTGGAAATTACATTAATAGGTAGGACAGAGTACAAACTTTGACAGTTGTCAGTAGCCCTATTTTATTTGAAGGAAATAGGGCAAAACCTTGTGTTTTATATTTTTAACATCACGCGTGGTTCACGTAGAGCACGGCAGAGCAGTTCGCCAGTATCTTCTGGACTCAAATGTAACAAGGGGTGACCATGTTAAAGGAGGTCATCAAAAGCCCATACAACTGAGCCCAATTTTGTACCGGAGGTACATGACAGCTGTCAAGTTGATAGTTTTTACTGGTTTTACCATAAAATCACTATGAAACTGATAATAATCTGTCGTAATGGCGTGCGTTTGACATTCCGAAACTGACACTGACCTTTTTTACTATGAAATCATTACGAACCAGTTAATAGTGTGCCAAAATGGCTTGATTTTTCTCAAATTAATAGATTTTTTTTCATGCCCAGTCAACATTAAAAAAAAGTACGACTAGAGTTTTAACCAGCGTAACAGGGTACAGGGTATTTTTTCAAACAAGTGTACGTTCAATTCCTCATTTGGGCCGATTTCGAAGACCTCCTTTATAATATTGAGCTATTACTGAACTTACTGACCACAAATCCACACTGAGCTGCTTCTGATAATTTCTGAAAATCTGAATGTCAACCCAGGTATCGAACGTAAGCCAGCAATCTCACCAAACAAAATCAACTAATGAGGCAATCATAGTTTTAATTACCAATTTGAAACAGAAATTTAAAATGCACGGGGAAACGTGCACATATTCTATTAGGTTTACCAAGTAAGGCAAGGTATAAGTGTTATCTGATTATCATAAGATTTTTTAAACTGTCCCCATTTTATGAATATTCTCACATAGATCTACATAGATTCGACTTTAATTACCTTACATCAATATTGTAGCAGAAGCTAAAAAACACAAAATCCATTAGGTATTAATAAAATAAAAAACGCGACTGCGTAAATACTAACAAAAAATCTAAAAACAAGCTCTGTGATGTTGGAATATTGTACTTTCCTACTTTTTAGTTTATAAATCATAATAGAATCAATAGATAGATCCTAAATAATAATTTAAAATGAAAATTGATACAACTAAAGATCAAAACCAGCTCGCACATTAAACCGTACGAAATCTGCCTAATTGATTATTTTTTAATTTCATCTATCAATCTAATGAGGTATCATTTATCTAATTCGGTTGAGCCATTGAGTAGTTACCAGCGGACATAGGAACGGACATACATACATACATACATACACGTCAAACAAATAACCCTTTTTCGACAGTCAGGTAAAAAGCTACTTACTATTTATTGCTATATTACCGACCGAAGCCGCTGAGATACAAATAAAAATGCAAAAATCGTTAGTTCTGACCTTGCGATCTTATAACCGTTATCCAGATCCGTTTTTTTGCCGCAAAACCGTGGGCGCAGCTATTCCTCTGATCTTTTAAAACGCAAAAGGAGCGAATGATATAAACATTATGCGGACCCGACACACTGGGGTATAGGGACTCGATTATTGGACAAAAGAAGATGAACTATTGATAAATTTAATTTAATACACAGCACGTAATTAATTTATTGGAATTATTATATCTACGTGTCACTGTTCACTGGGTGCTTATGATAATATAGGTTGGTTTTCAACCCCAATTTTCTGAAAAAAATCCGAGTACTTCTTTCTCTTTGGGCAGCTACTTTTTTAGGAGCCGTAGTTTAAGAACCTAGTATATTTATTCCTCCTAGTAGATCTGTTTAAAATAATGTTAAAGTAATGTTACTCATTTAGCTTATAGCTCTCATTGCGAGATAGCTTCTAGTTCTGTAGTTTGTAAGTATTATTTAATGTTTGCACTTATGATTGCTTATGACTTATGAGTGCATAATTTATATCTATTTTTACTAGAGCTTTAAGTTTATTGTTATTCATAAAGGGGCACAATACACGTTTAAAATGTGTGGTATGTACAAGTGGTTTTTTTGTTTGTATGGGTATTGTTTTGGGGATGTATCTTTTGAGATCATTATTTGGTTTTAATATAGCACCCAAATAAGATGCAACTAAAAAGAGTTTCACATTTAAAACTTCATAGCCAATGTACAGTCCTCTCAACAGGTTTCGTTGGGACGCTATGGCGAAGACAGTTTTGACTATAAATAAGTGTTGTATTGTATTCAATGTAGCTACTGTTTGCCTGGGCGGCAGACCACAAAAGAATTTGGAATCTTTTTACAATAACTAGCCGTGCTAGCCGGTTTTGCTCGCATAATCGAATAGGTGAATCGTTTTTAGTTTAATTTTTTATTGTTTTTTGTTGCCTACATTATTGATATTAACTAAAAAGCTAAACGATGTCTCCGTTACTGTGATGGGGGGTACCGAAAGTTTTTTTTTAATATTTTTAATAATCTATAGCTTATCTATAACTCTCTGAAATAAACCTCACAAAAAACGGGGCAATCGTGGTATATTTCGGTTAAAAGGCACGATATTATGCCCTAAAAGTATTTCCACAAAATAATTAAATTTTGCCATCTAAAGTATTTTTCATTGTATTCGTCCTAATCATTTTAAACAAATGCAAACAGCATTCTAAACATTTTTATTAATAAAGGCTGAAAAGTAAAATCCCCAAAATACAGCCAAAAACACAAACACGCGTACATTTTTTATACCAACGAAATGTAACTGTGGGACCGTGGGCTGACGACGTTTTTTTTTTCCTAAAAGCCTCTACAGTTATCGTGCCACAAGATTTGGGGCGTATTAGCGGCGCACACGCATTGATGCGTCATTATCAAGGTGATATGCGCGTGATTTGTGATACAAAAAAAGAAGTTAGGTGTAACATGGTGGTTTGTTATTTATTGTTCATACTGGTTCGCTACCTGACTCCTTTGGCATACAAAGAGTAGCTTTTTGCAAACTTAATGATATTGTATTAGCTCGTCGGGGTTTATTACGTAAAAACTCATACATAATGGTACATTTTTACCTAATTATCAGTATTTTACACGAAGCGACTGCCATTAGACCTCCGAAACCCAGTTTCTGGGCAATACTGATATTCGAAGGATAGACCGATTTTCAAGCTTTTTGGGCTTCTGATTACCACTAACGATTTTTAGTGAAGGAAAAAATCGGCGGGCGGGCAGGATTCGAACCTGCGCCTTCTGGTTCGGTACACCAGACGCTCTGACCACTAAGCCACCGCTCGCCCTGCTCGCCAGTCGAAATCTTCCTCCACATTCTAATTTACGTCTTACGGTGACGTAGCGCCATCTATTGTGAAGAAATGCTAGATGCTCGACTGGCGAGCAGGGCGAGCGGTGGCTTAGTGGTCAGAGCGTCTGGTGTACCGAACCAGAAGGCGCAGGTTCGAATCCTGCCCGCCCGCCGATTTTTTCCTTCATTAAAAAATAAAATAAAAAAATAACTTGTAATCTTAGCATGGAAAATGCTTAAAAAAATACAAAAAGATAGTTAATAGGTAAGGCGGTATCATACGACATTGAACTAGCTGTAAAGTTAGTCGTGTCGGTTGTGAAGCATTTCTTCACAATAGATGGCGCTACGTCACCTTAAGACCTAAATTAGAATGTGGAGGAAGATT
The DNA here is from genome assembly GCA_946251955.1 of Acronicta psi. Lineage (NCBI taxonomy): Eukaryota > Metazoa > Arthropoda > Insecta > Lepidoptera > Noctuidae > Acronicta > Acronicta psi. Next base: position 11,953,214 of record OX276475.1, on the reverse strand, counting down.
TCGACTGGCGAGCAGGGCGAGCGGTGGCTTAGTGGTCAGAGCGTCTGGTGTACCGAACCAGAAGGCGCAGGTTCGAATCCTGCCCGCCCGCCGATTTTTTCCTTCATTAAAAATAACTTGTAATCTTAGCATGGAAAATGCTTAAAAAAATACAAAAAGATAGTACCACTAACGATTGTCATAGGTGTACGTATGACAATCGCGGCCGGCTTTACGTGCTCGGAGGAGTCTCGATGTTAAGAATGGTCTTTGTCACCCATCCACAGACTGACCGCGGCGCTTAACCTGGCACATCGGTTGATCAGCGTAGTTTTAACTTATCCACGAGGCCCAATTTACTATCACGCTTGTATTTCCTAAAAGGTTAGTCAGAGCTGTACTAATTTACACCTATATTTCGCAGCTATCTTTACTTGTTTAGGTCCCACGTAATATGGGGCAAACCTGAGTTGTGACTGAGAATTTCATAGAAAAACCCATTAATACTTTGTTCGACTTGGGAATCAAACCCAGGGCCTCGAGCGTTAGGGCCACTAGTCTAACGGGTAACCTATTTTATAGTTTTGATAATTATACTAATTAAATTCCAAGCAAAGTTTGCGTCGGAAATCTATTTTAGTATGGTCGTTAAAATCTGATTAAAGCAATCCAAATTTGGTCACTTCCAATATAGTTTGCCCATAAATCTAGTGCCCATCAGACGTATGAATGGGGTTGGGCACTGGAGTTAATAAATTAATCGTTCGTGATACAATTATTATTGTAATGATCGGCTCCCGTCTGCGAGAGTAAAATAAAACGGCGTGTATCGTAATTGAATCTCACAGAGAACGTGTTACAAAAGAACTGGAGAACTGGTACTTTTTCACTGTGATTTTATGGAACTGCTAATTATTGCGTTCTTTAGAATATCGCTGACACACCGTAATATCACATCTCTATTCCCAAATGGGCTACACAGAGGTAAGTACACTTAAAGTTCGCCGGTATGGGTAATAGGAAGCGAGCTTAATTTTACAAATCTATACTCCAAGCTATTGAGGCAGTTTACAAAAATGTATTTCCCTAATTAAGCGTTCTGATTACGATATCTTTAACTAGTACTCGTATTAGATACTATCGGTGAATTACTAAGTTCCTTGCGTGCAAGTACATCATTAATTAAATAATTATGGAAATTAAGCTATTGACGTTCAATTAACAGTTCTAAATTATATTCAAAATGTGTAATATGTTACCAGCCGTAAAATTACGTTTGACGTTCACAGTTAGTAATTAACATGTTTTGTTAATTTGGGATAAAATTCATCTCCGGCTGTCGCGTCTTGTTTCCGTTGAACATAATTATATCTACTATTTGATAATACTCTCACTTTTTTTATTAACACCTGTTCAGTTAATTAGTGTATTTTTTTTTCTGAATGATGTTATGACACCTTGACCATTTAAATCGCTCTGATTCTTATACCTTTTATAACTACATATATATAACATAAGCAAGCACCATCTTGCTTATGTTATATATATTCTGAATATTATGACACCTCGAACATTTAAATCGCTCTAATTCTTATACCTTTTATAACTACATATATATAACATAAGCAAGATGGCGTTCCTACACACACATATTAACAACAATGTGTGCGTATTGTGCGCAATGTTTGTTTTAACACCCAACGAACGCTACAACGAAATGTAACTTAGGGAGGGGCGGGGTGGTCGTTTAATAGTCTGTACTATTAGTTATGGTAATAATACTATAAGAGGTACCTACATAATAGTATTTTCTTGAAGACTATGCTGTGGTCTTTGGGACTGGAATCTCTTGGGGACTGACTGGCTAGCGTGGAACCTTACGTCGGAGTTAGTAAAGCACCTTCGTGTTTGTTTGTAGGGACTTTTAAGGGTCGACACAATATATTTTTATCTACAAAAGCATATGTAATGCAGGCTAACACCTGCGTTTGGATTTGGACACATTATGTCATACATTCTCCTTAATGTCCAAGGCCCAGCTGAAAATCAGCGTTGTGGTTCGGTACCGCAACATTAGGCTGAGCTGGTAACCTCTTCAGCTCAGATTTATGTGTTTTTTAAGTTTTATGTTTTGTGTACCTTCAAATAATTTGAGTTGAATAAATGTTTCGTTCTTTCTTTCTTACATTACACAATATTAAACAAAACACAGATGTAATTATCTGCCTGTGTACTTATCTTTTTGTTGAATGTAGGTACATTATGACTTTTTACTCCCTAGTTTTTTCTGAAGGAAAGCACAATAGCATATCACAGCTAGTATGGTAGCTACTGTTCCATGTATCTTTCCCATCACTAGAGTGTAACGCAAGTGTGGTAGAAATACACCACATCGTCGCGTCGCTGGCTAGTTTATGGTTTTTTGATCTAAATCTAAAATTGCTTTTACGTCTCGATATTGCTCCTTCAATTATTTTCAAATTTTACAGCATATCATAACAATAGACCTATCTACAGTTGATGTAATTTTTTTTTTATATATAGAACTAGCTTTCCGACAGCGGCTTCGCCCGCGTGGTCTTATAATTTTCATTGCTCCTTCGCTACTATTAGTCGTAGTGTGAGGGTATATAGCCTATAGCCTTCCCCGATAAATGGGCTATCTAATTCTGAAAGATTTTTTCAAATCGATTCAGTAGTTTCGGAGCTTATTCAGTACAAACAAACAAACAATCAAATCTTTCATCTTTATAATATTAGTTTAGTTTTTCATAATATAGATGCATAATCGATGTTTTTTTTGTAATGGTTAGGTTTGTGTTTGACCATTGTGTCACATGATGTAATGGTTCTAGGTAATATGGTGCACACAAATGGACAAATCGGAAAATTGCCAATAAGCATTTTGCTAGCGATTTCCCAACTATGTTGGGGTTGACTTCCAATGGTTCAGAGCAAATGCAGCTTAATATAAGACGCCTACAACCTAATTTTGGATAATACCGATATCTTAAGGATAGACTGGTTGGCCGGCTTTTTCGATTTCTGACTAGGTACCTAATACTCTAAGCAGGAGCAGCAAGAGCAGCACCTCTTAGCCTAGGCCTATTGAAACTCTCCCTCTCTCCTACTTTACTTAATTTTACTATGCTGTGCCCGACAGGGTCCATAATTGATCCCTAGATATACCTAAGTTTACCACCTGCATATACATTATGGAACGCAATAGATTTGATTTGATAAGTGGGCCGGTGCTGGAGGACACCCCAGCAGTGAGACAGTAAATAAAATAATTACAGTAAATGTACACTAGATAAACTATATTAAAGACAATATAGATAAAATATCTTTATGATGATTCTAAAGCCAGCAAATTAAAAACTTGAAAACTGACAATTAAATTTCAAATTCTAGTTCAATTTCGTTTTCTTTCACGAAGAACTGAATACGAATACTTTTCAACCATAAAGTGACAAAACCATATAATCAGGTTGCTAGTAAACTCGAAATTGGATGCGCCGAGACGGTAGCTGGATGGAGTCGCCTCCGTTATTATAGTAATTTCTACCACGTCCCGAGCAGCCATTTGCTCGATATAGCGTTGGTATCGATTTCATTAGATAGGCTCAGATTTTTATAATAAAACGTGCCGGATGGTATATGTAAACTTTTTGTAACTAGAGTAGTAATTACAATGAGTAGGTGGTGGTATCAGTGTCGGTTGGGCCTTAAAGTTGGCTGAAGAGATGGAGAGTGGCTCTAGTCAGTGAAAATATTCTTTTTCGCGAATTAATTTAAATTCTTGGGGTTGTATTATTGTCCTAGGAAATCATGGACCTCATGAATCCCATGGATTTCATAGAAAACCCAATTGGGACCTACCCAACGGGGAAGGCGCAGGCGCGTGCTATGATCTACCGTACCACTACTAGGCTAGACTAAAATTGTGTTTAGCTTTAACACAAGATACATCACTTATTCATCGAAGAGCTAGGCAGAACTGTACTAAATATGAACACCAGTCATCAACCAGACACAAATGGAGACGAGCGCCTAAGTACTGAAAACATAGAAAAGCCCATTAATACTTTCTTCAACCTGTGCATCAACTTAAAACCTAGAGGTTCTGAATACGATTGGCAAGCATGACTTCACAAGAGACCTGTTAATATTAAGCTACAAATTAGTTGATAATACGCTTATCGTCAATACCAAGAAATAACTTTCACCGCTCACTTACTAGCCCAATCCAAAACCCGAAGTACAAGCAGCATTAATGATCGCATGCGCAGACAGCGATTGATTGATTGAGCGTTTTATTGGCGTCCAGTCGATGCGTCTCTATGTGATTATCAGAAGTCCATTTTATTAGGGCACTGTGTTCGTACGATGTAAAATGATCACCAATACATACGGACGTAGTTATTTTTTACCGATTTATAGCTGATAGACAGTTATAAGGTATTAATTGAATCATATTTTCAGTAGCTAACAGAGCATACCATTCTTCTTCTTCTTCGTGTCGATGGTACGATTTTATTTTTTAAATTAGATTTCGTGTGCCCAAAATTTCGCCACTTCCACAGCATCGTCAGTGGCAGCGCAGAGGTCGCTTAGATTGCAGGTTGCGAGGCACAAAGGACAGGATAGGAGGTGCACCATTGTTTGCGGCACAGTTCCACAACCACACCCTGCAGCCGTTTTATCGAGATATCCCCACTTCACCAGGTTTGAATTACACCATAGCATACCATTGAGGCATTTATTACTAGAAAGGTTAGGCAAAGATGTATTGACATCGGCAATAATGCGTGTCTCGCTTACACCGCAATAGCTTGACCGGAAACTAATCGGGTTTGGAAATAACTTTTAATCAAAACTGTATTTATTTAATACAAGCATCCCACCAGCGGCATCGCCCGCGTGGTCTTGATAACTTTTTCCCCTGTTTTTGCAACTTTTTTCATTTATACTCCGCTCCTATTAGTCGTAGCGTGATAATATATCCTATAATCTTCCTCGATAAATGGGCTATATAACACTGAAAGAATTTTTCGAATCGGTCCCGTAGTTTCGGAGCCTATTCAATACAAACAAACAATCAAATCTTTCCTCTCTTAAATATTAGTATAGATAATACTTACTCAGATAAATTCCTTTCTTTTGGGAACGTTACCACCTGACGGTTTGAGATGATTTTTGTATTAGTTTTCTTTATTACCATTGTGTAAATATTTTATTGAATAGTTTTAGGTAGAATTAATTCTTCGTTGTCCTAAAGTTTGGAGATTAGATTACATTTCTCCTTCTGGCGCAGTCGGCTAAATATATTTTTTTGTAAAACTAGTGCGGCTTCTATGATAAAAGCAGGACCTCCGTTTAGCAGTCGCAAGGTCGATTCCCAGCATAGTGTTTTTGGGTTTCCCTATAAAGTAAATTCATCCCTTAGTAAATAAATAAATAAATAAAAAATCTCAGTAGGAGCTTGAAGTTGGGATTTGTTTCCAGTTTGCCGGATGGTGACGATGTCCGTCAGTGTGTGAGTCAGTAATTATTTACTTACAATATTATGATACCTATAGGTACGTGCTACACAAATTGACGGCAATAGGCTCGCCCCGTATTACATAAGACTTAAACTCGGTAGACTGTGGCTATACAGCAATTACAGCTCTGCCTATCCCTTTGAGGAATACAAGCGTGATAGTATGTTATGTGAAAAACAGAGAATATAAAAATATCTTTATTTAATCTGTGTTTTATTGTAATGAAAACACTTTATAAAAAATAATTACGTACTCTGTTACATTCTTGAAACGAGTTCTGTGTTCTTAATTAAATACCAAAGTGGTAATTAAGTAAATATTATTTTAATCACTCTATTAAGGGAGAGAATTTATACTAATAATTGGAAATAAGTGGTTCAATAATCAGACAGAATAACGATAGGTATGTGAATGTGAATAGCGATATAGCTTTTAGTTAGAATTATAATTTAAAAGACGATATAGTGAAACGAACTGAAAAGATTATGCTGAGATGATGTGGACATATTGAGAGAATTAATGAAACGACTATTAAAAGGAATTTATAAGATATCGCGAGTGGACACGCTAGAAAGAAATACACTGACCTTATCAGTGAGGTTAGAAAAAGGACAGGTGTGTGTATGTTATGATGCATAAATGTAAACGAAACAAAAGAAGAATGCAAGAATTCTAGCAAGATAATTTCTTACCCGTATGTTATAAAAATGGAAGTGTATGCAAACTTCGAGAATTTGACAAAGAACTCGACCTGGGAATCGAACCCAGGACCTCAAGCGTAGCTGTCGCGCTTACGACCACATAGCTAATGGTGCAATTGCTAATCAAACGTTTTATTAGTAGGTACATATTGTACATTCCTGTTTGAACTAGAAATGAGACTAAAATATAGGCTGCATCAGGAAGCTCTTGTTTGTAACATGTTGGAGCTAATTGAACAGGTCCATCAGGCTGCTAATAGGCCGCATAGCCTGACACTATAGAGGCCACGAGAGCCAGAGAGGCCTAACTACAAAAACAAAACCAAAACCAAAAATAACACAAATTTTAAATAAAACAAGATTCTATGCTATTCAAACCTTTCTTAAAATGTATAAAGGGTTTGGCCTCCAAACCATTGAATCAGGGTTTCTGTTATTTCTTTGATACTCGCAAGTTTTGTTTTTGTGGTTAGGCCACTCTGGCTCATATGGCCTCCATGTAGTAAAATTTTTACTGTCTACAGATTAAGGCATCAAAAGACAATTTACATAACATTTGACTGGTTACACACCTAGAAGTTTATTTAACCGTCTACCTTATGCACAGCACATAAAAGCGCGATTGCTACGATTAAAGCCCTGGATTATATTCTCAGGTTGAGCAAAGTGGCTAAGAATTTTTATTAATAGTAGCAGCTCGGAGTTTAAAATTGTGCCTAGTCTATGGCAATAGCCTAAAAACCTTCTGTAAAAAAACTTTTATTTCATCTGAGTTACAAATTCCAATTCATCTTTTGAATCAAAAGACTTTTAAACAAGTAGGTACAAATAAATCGCTAGAATCAATAAAATCAAATGCTATATGATTTCATCAAATGTAAACCATACGGCCTTGCCATATGGCTTGTAAAGGCGAAGTGATCTTTAAATTAGACGGTAAGACAGGAAATGGCTTCTTAGCTCGTCAGTGTAGCAGTGATTAGCGATTGCCGATCACCAATCGGCTATCACATCTAGTGAGCAGTTGATCACTGACGGCTGAGTGCACGTAAAAAGTTGACGCAAAGATTAAAAATATTTGTAGAAGAGACATTAAGACAAATTCTAGTACCTAATTTAGAATTATCAATATAATACTTTGAAGCTTTTACCACGCAGTGGGACAGGCTTATAAAAAAAATACTTAGTTTCGATCTAGAGCCGGTGTCGGAAATATCAAAGAATATTCTCATAATATTACCAAACAAATTATGCTATCTATCTAAGAATGAAATCAAGAATTTGCCGAAAGATTATACCATATTGACCATGAGGTAACACTAATTAGGTACTTAATCATTAGAAACAACCAAGCCTTTTTAGAAAAAATAATTGGTACATCTCAAAAAAAGATTGGTAACCTGTTACTAATACCTACTTAAATAGAAGAACAAGAGTCAAGAGAGAACAAGACTCACGATTGTGGTGTGGTACACATCAGTAGGTGCCTAATATTTCACGAAAATAATATCCTAGGCAAGATATGGTATGTCAAAACCAGATTTTGATAACCATAAAAAGAGTATTCGTATCGCTAGCAGCAATTTCAAAGTAGGCAGCTACATATAAAGGGATTCTGTCATAAAATCAAAAAAACGCTCTGCCATAAACTTAGTCTATGTAAAACAAGTACGCTCGCGGTCTATTTAAGTATGGCACGATAATTGAAGATATGCGCGTATCATACCCGCGCGGGCGCAGCTACTGCCAAAGACCTGACGCCTGATTACTTTGTACTTGACTGGATGTGATTACCGTTTTGGCCGCGAAATGAGCGGGTGATTTGAAATTATGTAATGTAGTTGTTAAAGCAGCTATAACTGTTTCGGATTGATTAGTATGATACGCTATAAAATGGTTTCTACTAATACTTACTGAAAATTTCACAGAAAAAGTTGATTTTAGGACTTTTCTTTGACATTTTTTACACAGCATCTAGTTCCAAACTAAGCAGAGCTTGTACCATGGGTACTAGACAGTGGATACAATACTTGCATACTTTATTATTGTAAATACATACCTATAATACATAATTATAAGAAACACCCAGACAAACACAAACACTATAAGTGTTTCTGTTTCCAAATAATTATTGTTTGCTATAGCAACCTTACTAACCGCAGATTATGCGCAAAAATCTAATTTATCTACCTCTGCGCTAATCAAATCATCGTAACGAAAGAATTCCAAAATACGCACCTGCATAATATAATGCATAAAAAGTCTTAAGCAAAAGTTTTAACGAAGCGAGAATCAAGATTAACGAACATATCGAATGGAATTAACAATATCATCCTGCGCCGGAGTTGTGAAGTAATCAAAGAAACAACATCCATTTTTTTCTGCTCGATTCCCGGTACAATCATAATGTACCTCCTCGGTTTGTGTTGGCCATGATTTTTATAGAAGCCGGACAGCTTATCAAGGAAGGGAAACATGCCATTACAAACTTTATTCCCTGAAAGATTAGGCAGAGGAGTACTAATGTACACCCACAGTTCTCCGGTATCTTTAGGCCTATGTAATAGTGGGACAACCTATTGCCACTAACCGGGTATATGTCGAAACTCCGAGTTGTTACTAGGAATTTCATAGAAAATTCCAATAACAGTTATGAAGGGAAGTAATCCTACTAATATTATAAATGTGAAAGTTTGTGAGGATGGATGGATGGATGTTTGTTACTCTTTCACGCAAAAACTACTGAACGGATCTGGATAAAATTTGGCACAGAGATAGATTATAGTCTGGAATAGCACATAGGCTACTTTTTATCCCGGTAAAATGTATGATTCCCGTGGGATAGCGGGTGAAACTACTGGCGGACAAGTTTAGAACCTGCGTGTTCTGGTTTAAATACACCAGATACTATGACCTCTAAGCCACCGCGATGATGACCCGGGAATCAAACCCGGGATCTATCCTGGGTAAACAAACACTAGGCTAACAAACATTCCTATAACGTTAGCAATATAAAACAAACTCATGACTCAAATCATCATTACATAATTATTATAAAACAATATACCTCTCCTTCACCACGTATGTCTGTCTGTTCGCGATAAACTCAAAAACTACTACACCGATTTACATGCTGTTTTCACCAATAGATAGAGTGGTTCTTGGTTTAGTGTATAATTTTTCAAGTTTTTGTATACATTGGCTAAAATATAAATAGCCACGCGGGCAAAGCTAGTATTTTATAAATTCTAGCGTACTTTTCAGTAACAAACTCATGGTCACAGTATAGGTAATAACTGGGAGCTGGATGGGGCGCGCGCTAATGTAGCGCCCCGGGCCTGTTCGCTATCAGTAGCAATGTGCTGCTTCAAGCGACGTGTCATTATACACGAACCTTCAAGACTGTCCGAGTAGACGAAGTGAACCCGGACTATTACTTATGGCTTGATTACACGTAACATGTACAGTAAGAGGTCATAAGTCCATTATCATGTCAAGGATCGTATTCGCCTGCACGTTACTGCGCGTATACATAAACATATACTTAATTATTTGAAATTTAATGCCACAATCTTAATACGCCGTCGCGACATCACAGCACTGAATGATCATTACATCGCTCTTTTTCCGACTAGATAATTTTGAAAGACTACGATAGAAGAGATCGGCTATTCAAGCAAAATGTTTGTTATAGAAAAAGGTCGTAAATGAAACTTGTTTCATGCGATAGACTTGTAAAAATGGTAATGGACTTATGAACACAACTGTACAGTGGCGAGACAGTAAAAGCGCACAGGGAAGCTAAAAGGTCGCTTTTGGTAAATAACACTAGCTATTTCCTATGATTTCTATCGAATTCCAAAGGACTTTTTAAAAAAGAAAAGGTAGCCTAAGTCCTTCCTAAGGATAGACATCTAAATGTTCGCTTAATCTTATAGAAAGCGGTTGAGCGATTTGTGTTGTATCGGTTCGGGCTAACTAAACTCAAATACTAGAACGGATTTTCATACAGTTTTCACCAATCGAAAAAATGATTCTGTACGAAAGCCGGGGTGGGTCGCTAGTCTGTATAAAAGCATACAAAAGAAAAAGATGATTGATTAATTTCCTGATTGATCTGTCAAACAAGCTCAAACCACAGAACGGATTGGGGTAAAATTTGGCACACAGACAGTTAATATGGCGTAGGCATCCTTTAGTAAAGGATTTTAGGAAATTCTCACAGGATTGCCAAAAATTAGGTAAACACGTGTATCGTTGCGGGGAACAACTCGCATTATATATGAAGTGAAGTCAGTAGGTACATTCCGATGATGATTTATATCACATATATTACTCGCTCGTTTTCACACTACCGTCATAATGTGTCTGCGTTAAAGAAATGGACACTTAGTACTCTCATTGATATAATGACAGGCTTCAGATTACTAACACTTATAGAATCTAGTGCTGAGTCCACGCATGTGTAAAGTGTGATTGGATTTTCCACTGTAATGGAGTTGCTTAATGACTTCAGTCGCGCCGCGACAAAACTTTATCGAAGCGCATATCTCTGATGTATAAATAGGCATCATGTATGTTGTAAGCAATGATACCTTATAGATGTGACCACTGGACTCCCAAGACAGAGGTCTCGAGTTAGAATCCAGGGCACGACCCTTTTTTTTGGATTAGGTGCGTAATAATTACACGCTTTAACGGTGAAGGAAAACATCGTGAGGAAACCTGCATACCTGACAGATTTTCTTTATGACTGTTAAATCTGCCAACCCACATTAGGCCAGCGTGGTGGACTATAGCCTAACCCCTATCATACTGAGAGGAGACAGCAGTGGGACAGAGTATGGGTTGATGATGATTTTGTATAGAGGATGGGAGGTGGAGTCGTAAGATTTTCGATTTGCAACCGAAGACCGATCATAGAAAATCATTCGACGCCCGGCTAAATGGTGGGGGCGAAGAAATGGCCAAGAGAAGATCAGAGCAGAATTGAATAGAAGATACATGAAGACGACTTGGTCCAGTAGTAGACAGTATTGGGCTGATGATGATGATAAAATAGTAGGTACAAGTTTTGTCTCATAATTGAACGATAAAGAGGGACAAAACCAGAAGCAGTTATATTATATTTTACGAAGCGAATGCCAACACTCCTCCGTATTTTTTTTTGTAAAGTCTGATCTTTGTGTTTGTGACGTTAATGGCATTAGGCTCCCCCCCCCCCTATATTACGTGAACTGTGGATTTCATAAAGTTTTGAAAGAAACAAAACAAAATTGCCCAATAAGATAAATAAGCTTAAAATTCGAGAGATAAAATTCTGCAAAAATAAGCTAAAAATTGGCATCGTGTTACTTAGTAACAAAATTTCTTTGTAACAATATTTTTAGCAAAATGTTTACCTACTTTGTAACAAAGTGATTTCTTTGGATAAAAAGAAAAAAAAAGGGAACGTAAGAATCTCTGGGATAGGGCGAATTCCTACTTACTATGGGTTTTATAAGAATTTTCTTCCATTAAAGTACTTACAAGTTTACAATATATATAAATTGTTTCAATTTTACTTTTCATTATTTTGCCAGTCAGTACTTTAAAAAGTTTTTAATGCATTATTTACATCATCATTATTTAACCTTATCGTTGTTCTGCTAGGCACAGTAGGTACCCGTCACAAAACGTACCCGCTCTCAATTGCTTTGCAGTTGCTAAGGGTTTTGAAGAATGGGCTACGCAACAATGTCTTGTAAGACCTACGTCCACTTGTTTACCGACATTTATATAAATATAAAGTTAGAAACTCGACTGGCTGACTAATTCATTGACTAACTGATCGATCAACGCCCAGCTGAAACCGCTGAATGGATTGCGCTGAAATTTGGCACACATAGTAAATGTTATTACGTAGATGCCCGCGGGAATTTCTCACAGGATTAGGAAAAAAATTATGAATGCGAGTAACAGCACGAGGAACAGTTAGTAAACCATAAAAAAAGTATATACGTATTATATCCATAATACCCATAGTACAAGTACTTATTTTGGGACTAGATGGTGTTTTGTAAAGAATGTTCCATTAAAAAAAAAAAAAAATTTGTTCACAATTTGTTGGTTGGGAGATTTCATAAATCTCTTAAGCATCACGATATTTTTTGAGTAACAAAAACGGACTGTCCAGTTTGCTGAACTAAGTTAAAAATTTCGAGAATGCCTCCTGGCATCGTGTTTACTTTGTAACAAAATGTAACAGTCGATTTAAAGGCTATGGTAATGTTAAAGACTAAAAAAGCTATTATTCCATACAGTAGCCCTTGCGTTCGCCCTCGGGAGAATACTACAGTATGGTACAGTTGAGGAAAAAAGTGTAGGACTATTTTGTTGTATTTGGTTTATGTTTTTTCATTTATTTATTATTTTATGTACAATAGTAGCGCATAAGGCTGACTTAATGCCATATGGCATTCTCTGCCAGTCAACCTTTGGGTTAAATTGAATATGTAGATGTTATACACCACGAAAAAAACTCTTATAGAATTTTGCGGTTCTGATACATTCCTTATAACATTTATTTCTCAAGGGAATTGTATTTTACATTTTTGTATTTTTTATGTCACATGTCCACATCACTTAACATTTCTTTAAAACGTTACATTTATTTATGTATGAAACTATCTAAAAACCAATTTTCCTTAAACTTTATAAACGTAAAAATACATATAAGTATTGATAACTCGGTCTGGCTGGCATATAATTAAAATCTATCAAAATTAATAACACTTTTGTGCGCGCCAGTACTGCGGCGTACTGTGATTATTACCAGTTTTTGTGGAGTCCTCAAGACACGTGGGGCGATGAAATTATGGTAATCACAGCTGGTACCAATGTAGGCACCGGTTTTTAGGGTACCTTCTATAAAATACTTTATGGAACTTTCTATCCTTTCTGTGCTTTGAGAGTGTGCAGAGCTTCATATAGTCCTGTTCCGTTACTGCAACCTGGGTTCCTCACAGAACGAGGTCAGTTCACTATAGCGGCCAGTTCAGCTAATGCGTATAGGTCCCCCAACAGTAACCCCAGCCCATAGACGTCAGCTAAAGCAGTAGTAGTAATACTCGCGCGTTGTCTATATGCAAACTCAATGGTTGAGCTTCATTTGTCCAGTAATACCACTGTCCTGAAAACATAACACAATAATTTGAACATTGCTTAGCGGTAGAATTTTGGCAATCTGCTGGTACCAATCAGCAGTACTTTACAACCTAAAGAATTAATTTATGCATGAACAAAAAAGTCAAAGAACACTGCGATTTTCTCCACTAGAACTATCAGTAAAATATTTTTGACGGAACCCTTGGCAGCAAACAAAACAGTGGCACGGTATAATGGTGGTATTTTTTTTAAACAATAATTGTCGTCTGCATTCATCAACATCTGGTCTATTTGGTCCATCAGCATCACGCATACATTTCAGTATCTCCAACATTACATGAGGGAAAGTATTGGTCATAGTGGAGTGCGAAGAGCGCAAAAAAATGTAAGCGATTTAGATGTTTTTTCTACTTTTTTAAAGAATTTCCCCACGGTGCCTTTGCCTATAAACTCGTGGCTAATTCTGTGCCTTCCACATTCAGAAACATACTACGAAACCAGGATGAATGGAACAGGGCTATCCTGTTAAAATGGCTATCAAAAATATCGCTACCAATGCCGCGTCTATCGATAACAACGCAAATAATATCGATACCTACGCCAATTTTATCGATACCGACGCCAATAACATCCATATCATCGATGTTAATAATATCAATACCGCCGCCAATTCTATCGATACCGACGCCAATAATATCGATATCGGCGCCACGTTTATCGATAATATCGACACTGATGCTAATTTTATTGGTAACGTTGTCAATTTTCTAGATACCAACGTCAATAATATCGATACAATAATATCCGTAGAAGTATTTTTATTATCATTTAAATGTCTATTATCACGTCTCAGTAATCAGTACCTAAGCTATTTGAAAGATTAAGTAAAACTGTAGCGATTTTAATTTATTAATAACTACACACTGTTGGAAGAACACAAATAATTTCGTAATTTATTATAGTTAAATTAGATTATTTTACTATAAGTAGTTAGATTAGAATATTCAATTATACTTTTGTCGCTTTCGCCTATGAATGTGACCACTCCATTATTTCAAAAGCACCAATTGTAAATCGCGGTAGCCAGACACGTAATTAAGGAAGAAATGCGCACTATTCGTGTTTTAACTTGAAACAAAATGGTTTGTCACAACAATTATTTGAAAGACACAAAGGTGGGAAAAATCTTCCAATTTCATATGAGTTTTTGGGAGTACACGATATTTTAGTAATTACTTACCTACTTGCGGTGTGTTGCTTGATGTTTAAAAGTAACTGTTTTTAATAAGATCACAGCAAATTGGTCGTCAAGATGAGCTTGTAATGTTCATGTTGGTCTAGAAATTGTATTTTTCTTCTGCATTTTCTATTTGCCTTAATAACTACGGAGATTAAACAAAACTTATTGAGCTTTTGAGCAAAATTATTCATTGAGGTGATTAAGCTAAAGCACGCAACACCCATTTTCCTCCTTATGAATTTCTGCTTCCAAGAGATGGAGTCAAGAACGTCGGATTCGTTCAGACTATAACCGAACGCTCTCTGCTCTATTGTCGGGACCATACGACTCGTGATTCACCGACTGACTGTAGTCCAGCGCAATCACTGGATCCCTTGGCGAGGCCTCCTACTCCAAGCCGGCTACTAGGTCACACAGCACACCTCTACGACCTCGTGATCAGCAGTCCGGTACTCGAACCACTAGACCACAGACGTTGTCATAAATAAAAAAGTTCAACAGGTTAGTCATAGTCTAGACAGTCTGAAGAATGACTGCAGCCGGAGTCAAGGACCTCAGTGCAATAATATCAACTATCCATAACTAATGAGGCAATCTATCGGATTTATTTGTTCCCATAAAAATAAAATGGTAACAACATTGTCGCTCAACTTAAAAGAGGAACTATCTCAGAATTATCTTCAGAGTAATTAAAAATATTGGAACATAAAACCGGAAAGGTTTTAATAGCACTACTCAAAATACTACTGTTTTTCAGATGTCATGTCAATCAGCTCAATAAACTAGCTTTTAGTGGTGAATTTTCGTGGATTTAATGTTTAATTTACTTGTAGATAAAATTATAATAGATCATCCTAGCCTTTTCCCAACTACATTATGGTTGTCTTTTAGTTTAACCAGATGCAACTGAATATCAATATTTAATAATAATAATAATGCTTTATTTAAAACACAGTGAATACATTACACAGTTACATAAAAGCACTGTCTCCTGAACTAGGTTGTTAGCATGTACCTCATAAGAAACTACTAGAATATTTACACGAAGCGACACCTTCAGAACCCCATGACTCACATCTGGGATCCAAAGCCAAGCCAAATCTTAAGGATATCAGTATTAAACAGATATCTTTAAAATTGGTATAGGTTTTCGGCCTACTGCATACGACGAACGATTGTCATAGTTCGTGTGATAACAAAGACCGACTTCTTTATGTGCTCTCTGAGGCACGGGAGAGTATCGATGTTCTCAGAATGGTCACAAACCCAATTCTACGTGTGGCAAGCGCCGCTAAGTGTTACAGATACAATAATCAACGCAGCTTATTACTTAGCCATAAGTCAAAGAACTAATTCAAATTGCATTAATAAAATTTACCATAGAAGTAATAGTGTTTCAATTATTATTGAAGGAAATACATTCACATATAATTTCCTGGCTCCAATATCGCCCACGTCACAATCAACTCCCAGTATTTATATATTTACTTAGTTAATTGGTTGTAAATCCGACTCGGATTGTTCGAAATGGTCGGCAACGATTTTGTGTAGTAAAACTCATAAACCTCCCTACGCGTCCGTTGTCAGTTAATGGGTCCATGATAAGACCTTTATGTTCTAATTGGGGATTCAAATGTGCTTCTCGGAACATTTTTTGTCTCAATCATTATTAATTTGAACGCCAATTAGTCAGATGAGGTTTAGTTTTTGTTTCTTGTTTTATATTGGTCACATCGAGGATGTGTGGTGTTAGAACTCTGCCGCTGTTCGTCATCCGAGGGCCTATACAAGTTGCAATTTGACATTCGAATCGAAACAAAATCTATGGAAATGACATTAATGACAGCTCGATTTGTCGAAAGCTTATGTTATTTCCATAGTTTTGTTGGTTCGAATCTCAAATTGCAACTTGTCTGTAGGCCCTGGTTCATTAGCACCGCATTGCCAAATATGCTGCTGCTGCGCAATAATTTGCTACCATTATTTGTGTTCTTGTTTCAAAGGTAGGCAGTGAAATCACTAGATACATAAGACTTAACAATGGAGATCTCAAAATGACACTGGGTATGTACTGGTAGCGTCTGTAATAGAATAGAGGAGGAGAGCTTAATTCATTTAAGAACGAATTATTTTACAAAAATCATTTATACAGAACTTGCTATAGAATCTTTTACTTAACATCAGGATATGGCAATTCTTCTCGAATAAATTAATGTTTAGAATTTTTGCGGATTCTTTTAAACATTATGATACATCGAAAGCCAGGCAGGTAGTCATTTCGTCATCGATTCACAAACATTGACTTTACACTCAGATTTCAGTTCAAGGACCTCAGTAAACAACGAATGATGTATTATTACTATAGTAGTATCAATCACCAATAAACAGGATCCTTACTTGTTTCAAATCATAATTTTTCATAACCTCAAGCATTTTGGTTACAAATTTATGGGCCCAGGGCCCAATTTACCATTGGACAAGGGTATAGTAAATCGTCAGCGCATTATTACGTCATTACCATAATGCAACCGAATTTTGGATGTACGGTATGAATAATATGACCATTTGTATGTATGAGTTTGTTACAACCTAACTTAATAGTTTTAAAAATTCTGAACACGATGAATTTTGTTGTTTTGTCTTAAAGATTGGTAGCGTCATTACAAAACTGTCATTAGCTGATGTCAAAGATGACAGATTGCCAAAGATATAAATGACATTTTATCTTGTTTTTGCCACAGTTTTACTTTCATCCCAAAGTATTTTTTTGGCTTAGTGTTTATGTTAGGTCTCCTATACCAATAGCGGGTGAGCTTATTGCCATGCCAGCGTAGCCGTCGCCATAATGGTCCTACTCCTACCATTAGGCTACCAAGCAGTTCTATTCTTAATCTTTGTGTTAATGCTACTAATATTATAAAATATATAAGTTTGTTATGAAGAATGAATGGGTGTTTGTTACCCTTTTACGAAAAAAATACAAAACGGATTGCTTATACAACACATACATGAAAACTGACAACTTGACAGCTGTCTTGTCTTGTACCTCCGGTAAAAATTTGGGCTAAGTTGTATGGGCTTTTGATGCTCCTTTCGCACATATCGGCGTAAAGGATTTTGGGAAATTTGTATGAACGAAAGTAACACCGCGGGGCACAACTAGTATATATATATATATCATAAATTCATAGAAGTACATAACATCATTACAAAGGCTACAATCATGACAGACATAATCGATACCATCTATTCAATAAGGGAGAACGTTATCAGTGTTATGAATGAGAGTCGCAATATGACTGAACGGGTTTCTGTTGAGATCACAGGGATGAATTAGGAAGGAAAAATTGTAATGTTAAATTAGTATTATTATTATTGTTCGTTTCTGTATTCAGTACCTCAACCATGAGTTCGATGCGTAAAAACCTATCGAAACAATCCGATAGATTGTTTCGATAGGTTTTTACGCATCGAAACGCTGTAATCTCATAGCCGATTTTGGTTCCTTACGTAACCACTAGAGGCGCTGCGAGGGTTTTCCATACAAATATTTTACGGCGTCGCTAGCGAGTTTAGTGAGAAAATCTCATGGTCGAGGCACAGGTGTCCTTTACCATTAAATAGGTATAGTTTCTTTCTTTCTAATGCAACTATGAACAATGTTATTAATAAATATCAAAGTTATTTTTATGAAAATTAAAATGTTTTTAAGTTAGTGTAATTCTATAAAATTTATGATATTTTTACGATTAAAATGAATTAACGAATAAAATATTTCTTAAAATATACTAAAATGGAAGAAGGTGTCTCCTAGAGATTAAAAAAAAACATAGCTTTACGACTGTTTCTCATAGGGGTAAGCAGAAACTAAAGATTTCCACTTGCTACGATCCTGGCACATCACTTTCATTTCTTCTATTCAATGAAAACAATTACCTATTAAAATAAAAAAGTTATTATCGCAATCAGTTTATGAACGATCAATCATGCACTAAAAGTTGTCTGAATAATTATCACTATTTAAAATCGCTTAATAAATATTCCTCTTAAAGTTTTAGCCCCTCGTTATTATAAATGGGCTTAGGTAATATAACGTACACTACAAACCTGAATCCGTCCCTGTACAGGATATTACCCAGTATAATTATTGGGAGGGATTCATTATGACGTTACGTGACAGCCACTGAGGTTCATTTCATCATGGCATCGCATGCAATTTGCTGGGAACATTAAATTATAAGTTAGGTGGCTGGTGGCCTACCGGAGACCATATGACTCTCGTCTCTGATCGGAGGCAATACAGTCGATATTGACAGTCAAATGTCACGAATCCTGTCATTAACATCCTGTGGCTTCTGTTGACTATTACATTAATGAAATGTTTGTTGTGGCGATGATATGGGTTTCTGCGAAAGGTAATGATGTTTTTGAAAAATATTATTTGTTCGGTACGAAAGTAAATTTGTGACTGGGATTTAAATGTAAATTCTTCTTATTCTTGTGTTCTTCTTCATTATTTGTTTGTATTAAGAAGTTTACGTGAGTAAATATTTAACTGTCTACAGTTAAATACAAGTTATCTTTACTCGTGATGTTGACAACGTTCCCCCGTTTTTGCAACATTTTTAATTGATACTCCGCTCCTATTGGCCGTAGTGTGATAACATATAGCATATAGCCTTCCTCTTTAAACAAGCTATCCGACCCTGGCCAGACCAGCGCCAACCCGCACTGGCCTGGCGTGGTTGACTATAACCTAACCTTCTCAATGTGAGAGGAGACCCGTGCCCAACAGTGAAACAGTAATTTATTTATTTATTTATTTATTTATTAAGGTTTTCCCACAGCTTAAATATACAACATTCAACTATAAATTTATAACAATAATGGCCTCAGTCTTATAAGTAAGCCAATTACGGGCCAACCAACATTCAAATTAAAAATGTTAATAAATTATTAAAATTACAATTAATCAAAATTTGAAGTGGATAATAATTACAATAAGATCGAATTAAAAATTAAAAATAATAACCATTACAATTGACATAAATTAAAATGAATAAAAACTAAATTAAATTAAATTTAAATCTACAAATAACATTACAATATCAAGGAGAAGAAACTTAAGCTAACATGCCTTATCTGTCAGTGTGAACTCTCAGAGACTTACAAATTTTTAATTTAAATTTGTTATAGGAGTCGTGGTTTATGTCCGCCTCCGATGCAATCCCTATAAATGAGTTGATTTCTCTGCAAATTCTGGTGAGAGGTGAATTGACTCCAACATTTGTTTTGGAAGAACAAACATAAAAGATGTTAGTTATAGGATATCTGGGTATTCTGTATGGTACGTTAAGAGTAATTTGGGAAACTAAATTATTGCAATCAAATTTATTGTTTACCAATTTATAGAGGAACATCATGTCTTGCATCCGTCGTCTTTCACGCAGAGAATACATTTTGAAATATTGGAGACGCTGTTCATATGGACACCTGGGAGATATTCCGCTGGTGGAGTATGCGAGATGCCTTGTAAATGACCTTTGGATGGTTTCGATCCTTTGGGAGTGTACGGCATAATGTGGATTCCATATCACGCTAGCGTATTCTAGACGGCTGCGAACCAGCGCATTATATAGCGTGGTTTTAGTCCGTGCCATCTTAAAGCCCCTAGTGTTTCTTTTGAGAAACCCGAGCATCTGCGCTGATTTAGTTACAACCTTGTCTATATGACTTTTGAAATTCAGTTGACGGTCGATAGTTACACCCAGATCTCGAATCTCATCAACGGTGTCCAATAACGCCTCTCCAATTTTATAAGAGGTCATACAGAGCTGTTTTTTCCTGGTGAATCTTATATGGTAACACTTTTTGACATTAAGGTTCATGCGATTCCTAGTGCACCAGCGCTCGACCCTATCTATGTCCTCTTGAACAAGAGTGGTATCGTCATCCGAGATTATAGTCTTATAGATTTTTAGATCATCAGCGAACATTGAGCATTTACAGTGGAGTATTTGGTCTGAAATATCATTGATGAAGAGCGAAAAGAGAATAGGAGCAAGGTGAGAGCCTTGTGGGACTCCTGATTTAGCATAATACGGGCATGATTCGTATCCGTTTAGTGCCAGAATTTGTGACCTACGAGACAAATAGGATGAAAACCAATTTAAAAGTGAACCATGAATACCACAATGTTCTAATTTGGATAAAAGTATGGAATGGTCAACTTTATCGAATGCGCTACTAAAGTCCGTATAAACGGCATCCACCTCTTGTCTTCCATCCAGAGCACAGGATACATCACATACGAACTCAAGGAGGTTCGTTTCAACACTTCGACCGGTTTTGAATCCGTGTTGATTAGGTGAGATGATCTGATTTATATGACAGCTGATAATAGGACAAATTAGGGACTCGAAAATCTTAGGAAAACAGGATAGAATAGAAATAGGGCGATAATTTTTGACGTCGGAAGGATCGCCTTTCTTGTATATGGGAACAATCTTAGCTTTTTTCCATTCGGTAGGAAAAATGCCCTTTTCAAGCGAGATATTGTATATTAAGCTTAATGGCAATGATAGAACATTCCTACAATAACGGGTTAATGATGATTACGAATAAAAAAAACCACAAATAATAACACTATGAATTTTGCAAGCACAATTACACCAAAGAAATAACATCCACTTCGCCAAAACAAGTCCATTTAATCACTCGAATAGATTATTCGCGAGATCTTAAGCAGCGTCTAACGATGTCAAAACATTTAACAGCTAATGCAGTTATGGTCTGTTCTGGTCTAGTCATAAAAAAAAGATCATAAAATATATAGAGGAAGTATCTAGATAATAACCAAGACGCAGTAAGCTCGAGGCGAAATTGTTATAGTATATTAATCGGAAACTGCCTTAATTTTGGTCAATGAATTTGAGAATGCAAATGCTACTGGCGTTCACAAGCAAATTTCCATCTTATCTGAACTTTGTTAAGGTTGATTTTCTGTTTGATACAAGGTTTAAGGTACGTTATCCGGTCAAAGAGTTTTGCTAGAGGCAATAATTTATAAATGTTCTTATGCTGCTTTGATGGCACAAATTAGACAAAGGTACATGGAGTCTTCAATATGGTCTTCATTTCTTTCTGAATTATGACGGTATTGAGATGTGCCAGGGTTTTTATGGTACCGGAAAATAATGATGAATGGTAACTATAAAAGTGTAAGCATTATAATTATGTCGGTTTCATATATACTGTATTGGGGAACTATATTTCACTAAAATATAGTTTTGAAGACAGGAATCAAAATTTGATCATGTCACAAAAGAAAAAAACACGTAAACCTTAATAATGCTTACGCATAAAGCTGGGTATGATGCCAAAGCATAGGCCTTTGATAAAGTCCTTTAAATAGTATTAATTACTTAATGATAACAATATTTTTAAGCTTATGTGACAGCCTAGTGATAAATGACCATTGGACTGTCAACACAAAGGTACTAGTTTGAAACCAAAGCTCCTTTTCAAAATCTTAAGCATATATTATCACACGCTTAAACAGTAAAATAATAGATTAAAGATATAGATTGTTTTAAAAATCATTTTGATAAATTAGTACTGCTACAATGGTTAATTGGTACTATTGTCCCTGAAAAATGTCAACCTTATGATTTTCAACTCTTTAGTATAAGTCCAATTTAAAGAATTTTGTGATTAATTTTGAAAGTGAAACATTTATGGCAGATTTCCATATCCTAACATGAGACTAAAATATATAATATTTTAGTCTCATGTTACCGTTTCACTGTGGGTGTATATCAGACAGAAAGTACAGCTCTGTCTAATATTGTTGGGCATAAATCGCCAAGCAGGATAAAAACAATACCTCCAACACTTAACCGCCTACGTACATTGAATACTTACGACCATATGGTCAAACCTATAGTTACAAAAAAAGAAAACTAATAAATAGACCCCGAAATCAGCTCCCAGCTATTACGGTAAACCAGTAATGTGGAGATATACGAATTTTTTTATGTACCACAATGAGTAGTTATTACTGTGAGATGAAAGCCGATACTTGCGCACGCGCCGAGAGTTAGAATTATTTCGGAATGTACGCACACCAGATGTTATCGCGCGCGGTCTTTAAAATTATCGTTTTTTGTTTTAATGTACTGTATTGGGCAGGGAATTAGTTATGGTGTATTTTTAATGATTTTCACAGTGAGGCCTCTTCTTGATCAGAAGTTAGGATTTCTTAGTATCAAGGCGAAACTCCATCATTAAACTTATAGATTTAATTTATTTTTACAATGCAAATATTTTAATATGTCATTTCATTTTCCGGGTGCTTTAGATGACTTTCTTAGTTTAGCGACTGATTGCTGATGATGTTATTTTATTTCTCAAAAAATATAATAGGTATTTTTTTAGCTGACCCGTATTGTCCCAATTTTGAGCGAAGGCCTCCCCCCATTTCTTCCATTTATCTCTTTGTTGGGCTATTTGTGTCCAGTTGTCCAGGAAGGCATCCAAGTCGTCTCGCCATTTCCTCCAGGGTCCGCCGCGTTCCAGTTAACTGTCTTAGGGCTCCAATTCTGTGCAATAGAAGCCCACATTTGATCCGGCATGCGGCATTAGGTACTTAAGGACTTAATTTTTTTATGACAATAAAAATGTTAATGTTCGATAGTTTAGTGGTCTTAAACGCGACTGCTATGGTCGAGGTCCTAGGTTTGATTTACAGGACGAGGAAATTATTATTAGGGTTTTGTCTTACTATAAAATTCGCACTGGCAGCTCGGAGTTTCGATTTGAGTTCGGTAAATTGTAATAGGCTTGCCCCTATTACATGGGACCTAAAAATATACCAGCGACTTGCGGATGTACAGCAGTACACCTCTGTCTCTCTTCAGGGAATACAGGGGTGATGGTATGTTTTTAAGCTTTGTCCATAAGCAAAATATTATTCTCATGTTGTTTTGCCTTGTGATTGTCACCTGAGAACAAATTTTCAAAATTGTTTCATTGTCCACCAGTGGTGGCCAACGGTAATGTATTAAAAGAGTGGTGTCACTGTCCACCAGTGGTGCCCAAGGGGAAAAATTTAAAAGCTTGTATTGAGAGACACAATTTTTAAAAATAATTCTCATGACTGTCCCCCACTGGTGGACAGTGAGAATTATTTTTAAAAATTGTGTCACTATCCACCAGTGGGGCCGTAGTTGGTGGGGACATCGGGAATCATCGTATTATGTTCCTGCCTTTATCCCAATTTATTTGGTGTCGGCGCAGCCTGCCCTTTTCTTCCATTCGTCCCTGTTAGCCGTCACCTCAATGCCTTTTCCATCATAACGACCTTAACACAATCCATCCATCTTTTCTTTGGCTTTCTTCTATCCCTCCGTCCTTCTACATTCAATGTCATCACTGTTTTGACGAATCTCGACGGTCTAGTGGTTCGAGTACCGGACTGCTGATCACGAGGTCGTGGGTTCGATTCCCACAAGACAAACATTTATGTGATGAACTTAGGTGTTTGTGTTTGTCTGGGTGTTTCTTATATACATATTATAAGTATATATTTACAAAAAAAAAGTATAAAAGTATTTTATCTATTGTCTAGTACCCATAGTACAAGCTCTGCTTAGTTTGGGACTAGATTGTGCTGTGTAAAAATGTCCCAAGATATTTATTTTAGTCACATGCGTTTCATCCCTGCTCATTACTTGCCCATAATAAGACAAACGGTTCCCTTTCAACTTTAAAACTTCCTCTATATACTTGCATTGTCAAGTACAAAAATTGTCAATAGGAATGACATATAAACAATGATGGTAGTACAAGTATTATTTAAACTAAAACACTATTGCAACTAACAATTTGGCCCGCAGTACCGTTGTGGCTATAGATCAGCTCAGGTGTTGTCTGCCTGCGGGCTTCTGGTTTGGTGCAAGTTAAGAGAGAGGAGATGCGAGAAAATACCTAATCATATTAAAGACATATAGATATTAAAGACAAGTTTTCCGCCAGCGGCTTCGCCCGCGTGTTCTTATAGCCTTTGTTACTCTGGAAAGATGTAGCTCTCTAATGGTGAAAGAATTTTTGAAATCGGTCCATTAGTTTTTGAGTTTACTCATCACATTATTACATACATACAAAAATATAAATATAACAACACAAATATTCGTATAATTTGACTTAAGTAAAATACCCCCCCCCCCCCCCCCGTTTATTCCGATTCCACATGACACCAGCCTATCTCTACTAATTCTAAATACGAAAGTAACTTGGTATATCTGTCTGTTTGTTACGCTTTAACGCCCTGGGTACCTTGTTGTTATTCCACACGGACGAAGTCGCGTACAAAAGCGAGCTAAGCCAAGCTAAAGATGACGACGCGGACGTCTGTGGTCTAGTGGTTCGAGTACCAGACTGGTGATCACGTGGTCGTGGGTTCGATTCATACAGGATACAAATATTTGAGTGCCTTGCGTAGTTTGGAACTAGATGGTGCTGTGTAAATATGTCCAAAAATCTTTATTTGAAATCTCTCACATTTTGGGAGGAAACACGTGCCCAGTGGGAAAGTATGTGGTTGGACGATGAAGAATGCATCAAAACGCTTTTCTATCACAACTTGGGCTGTTTCGTAACCAAATGGCAGGTGAGATCCTACCTTATAGTAACCACCACGCCCGTCCATATGGAAGAATAAATTTGTAGTTGTTGGTTAAAATATTGTTAGTTACGGTTTACGATGCCCACACTGTCAACGGATTTATATATATATGGAGATGTGTTTATGAAGCCGAATATACTCGGGTTTACTATAGAAAAAGCTGCCTCGTCAGTCTAGTAGACCTAGGCGTGATTGCTACGATAAATAATAATGGATTAAGGCGTTACTTTGCGGAAATCCATGACAGTAGTTTAGTTTTAATTCAGATTCAAATAATTTTTCGCCAGAGCTCCTTCAAAGGATACGCTGCGCTGGCAGTAAGAGGAATATTCCCTCAAACTGTCGGCGCAGTGAATCCTCCATAAACCTCTAAGAGGTTTTTCAGGTCGGCAACGGGCGAGTGATACCCCTGGTGTTGCAAGCGTCCATAGGCTATGGTAACCGCTTACCATCAGGCGGGCCGTATGCTTGTTTGCCACCTTTGAGGTATGGTAAAACCGCTTATGCTCAGATGCAAGAGCACCGCCCTCCCGCCGGCTAATTATGCACATGCAGGGAGAACTAAGTTGTTAGTGCAACGTGCATACCCAAACCTATGTGACGACACGTGTTTTGCCTTTCCGCGAGGCATCATCAGGTGAGACGCCGAGTTGTTGATTCTTCGGCGGTTGGAGCGAAAGTAAATTTCGTTCATGTCATCTTTGTCATCTAAACGTTGATACATACCATCTTAATAATTACTATATCTAATTGTATTATAATAAATAGTCTTAAATATAATTAATAGACCTATAAGTTATGATCAAACAACCAAATAATTGAACAAAAAATGTTTTAATTGATTCAAGAACGGCGCTTGCCTTTGATGATCACAATAAATTGAATGAAAATAATTTGCGTAAAGTTATTTTAATATTGCTGATCGTTTCAATTAAATTATTCAATTTCAAAAACGAAAGTGATTCAATTTTATGCAAATATTTTGATCCACTTTTATTTATTAAGAGAATTATTTTTATTTTCTTATTAATAGTCTTTCTGTCTTTGATTTAATTTATTTATTCATCAATTAACTGTCATTATATTTTAATTGTTTTAAAGTTTTTATTTTAGCTTGATACATGATTATATAAACTAACAATTAAAAGATAAGATTTTTTGTTGTGGCACGTCATTTTGTTAAACTTATTTCAGGTTCAAACAGCTTAGTTCAAGCAGTTTAATATTACATACATTTTTTTTTTAGGACGGATGTAGATTCTAGCTTAGGAGTTTTGGAATCTTAACCGGGCTTGGTGGCGAGGCACCTTTTGTGCCTCCAGCCATGGACACTTATAAACTAAGCAACAGCAGCTAAGGGCGTCCCCTAACGGGACTCGGACCTCGGCTTAGGGCGTTGCTGGGGGGACAGCTAGGGACAGCTGGATCTGGGTTAAAATTATTTAGGGACGAATTTAAAACTACTGGCTCGGCGCGGGCCGGCTCGAGCAAGGGACGGGGAGGGGTACCGTTTCGGGGTCTTCGCGACGGGCCTCGCCGGCGAGGACGGTAAATCGGATGGCGTCGAGCCTGTTTGAGTGCTTCTTGTTGTACTACGGTAATCGGGTCGTCAGGGTAAGTGAGTGCGTGCCTTGGGCGGCGGACTCTACTTATCACAGAAGGTTTGTAGTCTACGCTACTGACTACTAGGCGGTTTGGGTGGAGGGGTGCCTGATCGAAATAACGCTTGGAGGCGCGTTTCATGTACTGCTTGATGGTAGGCAGTTTTAGGTCGAGGTGGAGGTCCCTATTGCGCACGAACCACGGGGCGCCCGTGGCTTTGGAGGGCATCCTATGGATTGCGGGACTTTCAATGTGAGCGAATACGACGCTCGCATAGGTCATCATGAGGCGAATACACATCAAGTAAATTCTCACCTTTTAATTAAGGGAGAGTTTACTGCGTGCATTGAGTATGCCGTGCAGGCGGCCGAGAGCGAAAGCGGCGCGCGAGCGCACCGTCTTTATGTGCTCTCGGAACGAGAGTCGGTGATCGAGAATCACGCCCAGGTATTTGGCTTTCGGTTCCCAAGGGATCCGTTGGCCGAATAGGGAGATGGGTTGGACTTGAGTGGAAAGATTGGAACTCTTGTGGAAGAGAACCGCTGCGCTCTTGGAGGGATTCACCTCAATTCTCCATTTCCTGAACCACTTTCCGAGGGCAGTGACCGAGGTTTGGAGGACTTTGGTGATATTTGTTAGGCTAATGCCGGAATAATAGATGGCCGTATCGTCAGCGTATAGGGCCAGCTGTGACTTTGAGCTCTTGGGAATATCGCTGGTGTACAGCGTGAAAAGGAGCGGAGAGAGCACGGAGCCCTGAGGGACCCCGGCTCGGATAGGATGAGGGGACGATAGCGTACCACCCTCAATGCGATAGCGAAAGGTGCGGTTTGACAAGAAGTCTCGAATGATGAGCACGAGACGATCCGGCACATTGAAGGAATACAGCTTGTATATCAAGCCATTGTGCCAGACTTTGTCAAAGGCTTTCGCCACGTCGAAGAAAAGCATGCCAGTCGTCATACCGCGTTGGAAACCAGCGCTGATATGTTCGACTATGCGATGCACTTGGTGGATGCAAGAGTGTTTGGGTCGAAAGCCAAACTGCTCGTCGGGAATGAGATTGTAGGATTCGGTAAAGTCCTTTAGTCGGGCATATACATACATTTAGTGGTGTGGTCTCCTTTAATAGAAGTGTAAATTAAAAACTAACTAACTATCTAACACAATCTCGAAAAGGTATGAGAGCTAAAATGGCCATTTTGAACGTATGAAGCTCCACACTATACGGGCTGATCTCGCAATGTATACACCTTACGTACAAATGAGAGGTCAACTTATCCTGGAATTGTATGGCACCGTGGCATTCACCAAAAGTAGCCATTTTAGCCATGTTTGAGAACCTCTTCCATTAACAAAGCTCTTATCCCAGAAACATCATTTTCAGTAAGTACCCTAAATGAAAGCACAAAGTTGAGTAAAGTGAACGCTAACGTTTTTATTATACCTCTCTTAATGCAAAGTAATAAATCAATACTTCTGGTAAGATAATCGGAGCGTTAAAATTCCGGTCCAGTTGCGTAGGCAGTTCGTAATTAAAGAAAACGTTATAAGAAATTGATCACAGTGACGCTGGCTTGTTTCGTCTGTTTACTTTTATTATGATAGTACATTATATACCATAATTATTACATAACTATCTCGTTAGCCTAGCGGTTCTAAGCGTGACTGCTACAAAATCAAAAATCAAAATCAAAATAGTTTTATTTTCACATAAACCTTTTACAGGCACTTATGAAATGTCGAGTGCACGGTTAGTCGTTTCCTATGGAGAAAAACCGGCAAGAAACTCCATGGTTACTCTTTTAATTTTTTTGTTTTTCACATTGATATCCGATATAATAAAATATGGATAGGTGCTTACACAAGTTCATTTCTCGGCAAACATATTGTCCGGCTTAAAGTAAAAATTTACGGCCGTGTTAAAGTTAGCTCGTGCCAACTTTAAGCCGGACAATAAGTTTGGCGAGAACTGTATGAGAAAACAATCTAGAAACGTTTGCGAAATCTGATACAGGCTATATTTTAAAAGATAAATAAAATACAGCTAGGCTACGTTCGAGATTCTGGTTAGATTCCCGTGCGTCGATCAAGAGTGGTATTAGCTTTTTCCATGAAATTCTTACTAGTAACCCGAAGTCTGGATTTGCACCCGATTGATGGTAATGGGCTTACCCCTAATATACATGGGACCTAAATATACCGAAGAACCACACCTCTGCTCTTTGGGGAATAGGTATAGGAGTACACAAACCAAACTTTAGATTAGACCTATCTTTTTAATTTTGTTGTTTATCTAGATCGACGGCACTAGAGATGAAATTAATAATCTTTACCAAAAAATTTGAGATGCGAAAAAAACTGAGCTGTTTATGATAATAAAACATGACTTATACGTGGTCAAACTCAACAAAATAGAAATAGCTTTGCTCTTTTAATTATTGAATTTATTGATTCAACATAATTATTAATTGCAATTTACAACAACTGATTAACATTTTTTATCCATTCCAAATTTCTGTAATACGCTCATTATATCCACATAATTAAAAAATCTAGATGAAAAAAATAATTAAAAACGAGTTACGAGATTATTAATTTTAAATAAACACTAAATCATTTCAGGGAAATAGGCGAAAAGGTGTTGTATTCTAATGAAATTATAACCGTTTACCTACTTGATTGCTCAGTAGGTATCATTCGGAAGGCGTGGTCTCTTCACACGAAAATAGGATTTATGGTATTCAAAAAGCATTAACCAACCTCTTTCATACACGGAAAACGATATAAAATACTGTACTGCATACATCGATGACTTACAATAGAGCAATCTTATAATCTTTTAAACAAAACTACCGATGGATGCCAAACTTTAACAAATTGCTATAATATAGCAATTTTTGAGTTGGTAGCACTCAAATGTTCGGATATTATTTTTTGCCAAGAAACAATTTCCTGTCGGAGTAAAAGAAAAAAATCGTACATTTTTTTTAACAAAATCTATTACTTTACTAATACCTGCATATTTTAATTAAGATTAAAGAAAATATCAAATTTAATTAGTGTTATAAATATAATATACTCCTAAATATAAAATGAATGGAATAAATAAATGGAATGGAATGGAATAAATGGAAAAATAAAAATAAATAAAAAATCGAGAGTCACAGTGTTTGTTATCGAACTCCTCCGAAACGGTTGGACCAATTTTTATGAAATTGTGTATATTTTGGTAGGTCGTAGGCAATTTTTATTTTTAATATTTGCAGGTGATAAGACTGATCCTATCCAGAAATATGTTTATGGCAGAACAACCTTTACCAAATCAGCTAGTATTTTTT
Organism: Acronicta psi; assembly: GCA_946251955.1. Lineage (NCBI taxonomy): Eukaryota > Metazoa > Arthropoda > Insecta > Lepidoptera > Noctuidae > Acronicta > Acronicta psi. The sequence goes on along the minus strand of OX276475.1, from coordinate 11,922,975 downwards.
ATAAGTACCAAGCAATACATTTTATCACAATCACAATCTAAATTATAATAAATTCCCATATTTTTTTGTAAAGGTGATTCATTTAAAAATGATAACGCATTTTTTTATATTATTTTGGTTGATTATGTTTTTATACCCTCTGTCGCACTCGCATTTTATCTTACAAAAAATATTGCCAATCATAAAGCACAAAAAGCATTACTTTGAACGCCGTACCTGTGGTACGGCTCGAATCGCTAGAGTACAAAAGATATTTATTTTATACTTCACCAAGAGTAGAAAATATAAGAAAATGTTTGTTTATAATTTTGCAAATACCGATTTAATAAAATGTGGCTACCCTTAAAGTTCACCGGTATATTTGCATCCAAAGCTAAAGGAGATGAGCCTATTGCCAGCTGTCACAGAGATTTTATCGAAAAACCCATTACCATTTTGCTCTACCTGGGAATTGAACTGAATATCCAGCGTTGCAGTAGCTCTTACAGTAGTCGTAAGAGCTAAAGCTCAGTCAGTTCTGTTTACAACTTGGCCTTAATTGCTTAAAATCAGGCGAGTTGTGGTCAAGCGCAAGCCTATCTAAGATAAAAAAATATATATATATTTCATTATGTCGTCATCACATTCACCTCATAAAACATTTGACTATTCATCCCTAATATGACGTGTAAATCTTAACTATACCCGCTCTTGTCTAGCACGTCCCTATCGACAGGTTACAAAACACCATTCATGTAGAGAACAGAACAAAAACCCGAACTAATCCATCTTTCCCCACAATAGATCTAATTGAAGCACAGTGTTCGATTTGTACCACTGTTCGCTACCATACAAATAAAGGGTGAAGTAAAAAACGGGACAAAAGGTGTTATAGAGTAAAAATTACCAGTCTGTTATGAATATGTATGTATCATTATGGTAAGGAACATGTGCACGACACATGGTCAATGGACCATAAGGTCCTATTGATACAAAATGCATCGCGTGATAAAAATCGTAGGAGTTTTTATTTTTTGAATAAATTATTGGATTGTAGATATATATATTTAGTCAGTATGGTAAGGTTTTTTGCAAGGTGACTAGCTATTTTAAATTACTTTATAAGAACCTCCATTAATGACGAAATCAGCAGTGCAATTCATTAAAACATGTTTGTAACAGCATATTTTTGTCACTAAGAAAATGTTACGTTTTTACAAAAAACGTGATTTTTTTACACAATATTTATACATGTAGTAAAAAGTTTGTCGAACATTGATTTTATTTGTTTGTATGTTTGTTTAATCGTCTTCTTTGTGTCCTATACCGTTTATGCGTACAATGGACCGATAATATCTTGTTTGCGCGAAAATATTATAGGTAGTCCTTGGGGCAGTCGTTTTGGTTGTCAACCGCAACTGACCAACTGTAATGTAAAAATGTCCCCTTAGATTGCAAAAATAATGTAAAAAGAAGTTATCTGAAAAAATTGCTGTCAAAGGTTTAATAGGAGACAAATCCAAACTTATGGAGATTTTTTTTTTATCTTAGATAGGCTTGCGCTTGACCACAACTCGCCTGATGTTAAGCAACGATGTGGCCTACGATGGACCGAATTTAACTTCTCGAATCAAAACTGCGCCTGCAACCACCAGACCAATTTAGATCTAAGATCAAAAAATCTTGCAAGAATAAACTATTTGTGATCGAAATGATCGAAAGGTCTATTTCTCCATGGTTGGTTGGAGGCATGGAAGCGTGCGCACCCCGGCCGGGCTCCGTCACGCAGCCTCGTGCGCATCCGCACCTTGCTGCGTCTTGCATTTTTTGTCCGAGAAATAATATCGTCGGTTTCACTAATGGTTCCGTAGATTTTGTAGTAGGCATTTGTTTTGAATTTCAATAAGATTTTTTCAAGCATTATTAAAATTAGACTTTATGGAACAGCGGATTATTTTTATTTCCTGAAATCCCAGGCTTCATAGTAAACATAGAACCACACCAAAGCGTTAGGCAAAGGTGTACATCCACAGTTCACCGATCCAATTCAATTAGATCCAATAAAGTTTCAGCCGACTGCTACTAACCGAGCACAGCTTAAAACTCCGCTACTAAGCATAAGCAAGCATAGCTGCTACTTAGAACTTCATAAAAACCTCATTATAATGGTGTATAATAATAAATAATAATATTACAGTACACCAGACGCTATGACCGCTAAGCTACCCGAGCCCTGCTCGCCAATCGAAATCTTCCTTGACATTCTAAACTTACGTCTTAAGGTGGCGTATCTCGCCGGCCAGACGATTTTCTCGTTCATCAAAGTAACTTGTAATCTTAGTATGGAAAATGTTTGAAAAATATAACAGTACTCACAACCGGCGCATGCGTAGGACAAGATGTATGAACGTGAAGTTAACCTAAAGAAGTATTCAAGAACGCAGAAAGTGGCGGCCTCTTGTTTCTGCCTACTCCTGTGGGAAAAATGCGTGATTGTATATATGTATGTAATCATTTAGGTACATATTTAAATAACCAATGGTCTCTTTCTTCTATTCGTATCGACTTCGAACCCAAAATGATGGGTGTAATTCAAATCTGGTGAAGTGGGGATATCTCGATGAAACGGTTGCAGGCTATGGTTGTGGAACTGTGCCGCAAACAATGGTGCACCTCCTGTGCTGTCCTATGTGCCCCACAACATGCAATCAAAGTGACCTCTGCGCTACCACTGACGATGCTGTGGAAGTAGAGAAGTTTTGGGCACACCAAATTTAATTTAAAAAAGTCGCACCATCAACATGAAGAAGAAGTGGTCTCTTTAGCACAGGGTAACGGAACGCTAAAGATCACCCATTGAACGGTGACGAACGGAAATTTTGTGGTCCTGGCACGAGCGACGTAAATTACACGGAAAAAAAATCGTTACGCCGTATTCTGGACACCAAAAAGATCGTGGTTACGATTTAATTAGATTTTTGTTGAAATTCATCGCTTTGTCGTAGGTCTGTGCTTGAAAAAATGTGACAATATCCGATCGTTACCTATGGAATCTAATATTCAATTGACATTTATTTAAAACTCTATTCCTGATTAAAAACTACAACAAGTAAGTACTGCTTCTATTTGTTATTAATCAATTAAAACAGAATCATTTATAACTGCGTCGTTAGCTTAGTCGTCATAATCGCGACTGCCACGGTCCTGGGTTGCAAGGAGCAAGGAACCAAAGTACTATGGGGTTTTTCTATTAAATTCTCAGTACCTAGCAGCTTGGAGTTTAGATTATGGGGCCTAAACATACCGAACGATGCTTGTACATAGGTATGATATTATCATTAGTAGGTACATATCTACCTAACTATTTAGGGAGTATAAGTTATTTTATTAATCTATGATAATAATAATGATTTCTAATAATCGTTTAATAGATTTCTTAAAAAATACGAATAGTCTTTAAGGCCGCTGTTCTCCTGTTTGTTCGTTCGTACCTTACCATAATTATAATTTATTAAATAGAATGTTGATCAGATTTTTCTGCAAGAATACTCTTCCTAAATCAAACTTATTCCCCGCAATGATCTTAAATTCCCAATACCGCGGGAATGTCCTAAAATCCACTCTTAGTGCCCATCTACGTTGTATAAAGAACTGCAATGCAAGATATAATACTTCTATGCCAAACCCGTCCAAGCTGTGCGTTGTCTATTAAAATTAGTTTTAGTAGATTTGACACAAAGAGACTTTTAATAATATTTAAACGTCTTTGATTTGATATGACATAGCTAATTTTATTCAATGAACGTCATCCGACACCAGCCGGCGTTTCGATTCACTTTTTTTGCGGTGTAATGTTTTGCCTTGGCTGCGCGAGCGCCGCTGAGGCGATTCTTACCGTTAACTCCGAGCATTATTGGTCCTCTATTCATTCTCGCTCTTTAGGGGAGGCCTAAGTTCAGCACTGGACGTCAATAGGCTGATATAATAATCCATTTTGCTCTTGATTCAGGTTTTAAAAAAGGGGCTCGAGGCTCATGACCATTTGGAATTATATGGGAAATTAAGCGAACAACATTCCCAGAAATCCATTAGACCTTAAACATTTTGTTAATAATAATAATGCTAATCTGAAAAGAATCTTGGTGCCTCCTACATACGTTTTGAGTATTGATGTCAGTCTAAAATCATTATTCGGAGAATGTTGAATCGTTGAATGAATGCTGCTGCCAGTAAAAATAGTTACATTCATTATAAATGAAGCATGAAAATCCAACCACTACAAGAAGCCATGACTTATACTGTAGATATAATAACACAGTGCTTAAAATGATAGCTAGCTAACATTTACTTACGAAAATATCATTTTAATTTCAGACTCCGTTGCAATATTCTATTCATACTAAATCTAGATCAGTCAATAGAAAAATGTGCAGACACGACGATAGACGAAACCTAAATCTTTATAACACTTTAGTTTAATTTTCTTCTGTTAATATAATAAAATATTTTGAATCGGATATTCTATTTGGTCTTGTAGGTAATAATGACCCGAATACTGTTCGATATTATGTGCTAATACGTCTTCATTTTACTTTTATTATATTCGGAAATTTACAGCTAGCACTATAAAATTATAACATTTGTTGTAGGATATAAAAATATGGAAATACTGCTGAAGTCTAAGAAAAAAAAGTTAAACGTTATCTGTGGATTCTGTGGTAAGAAAAAAAACTGTTGCGCTTATTTATTTGTTGTTTTTTAGCCTTGGCTTGGTTATAAATGAATAATCTCTTTTAAGAGAAAAAGCTGTGAAAGGGTTGCAAGTCTTGACTGCAGTTTCAACTTAGATTTACAACAATACTCAAAAACTACATAAAACCTATGTATTTAGTGTTATTGTGAATTGACCAAGAAGTTCTGACATTCTTGTCGGGCAGTGACAAGTGTCGCGTCTCTTCACATCTTCGGCTATTTAATCTCTCTCGCGTCATAATGTTAGTAGCATTAACGACTGCTCCACATTTGTGCTAGGCGGCTACAAAAAACGCGCAGGCGTGCAGTTAAGTAGATAAAACAACAGTGCCCGTCAAATTTCCTCCAGACATTAATCACACTAGTGAGTTCGGTAAGTCGGTAGGGTGACCATGGTTTTAGAGGTATCGAGACTCGGATGACTATTATATGCAGTATCTGCGTAGGTTTATCGCCAAATGTTAAATTATTTATATTACATTTTTTTATATCTCAACATTATAATAAATAGCGAAGCCAAAACATTTTTACAAGACCTTTTTAACTAAATTAAATAAGTTGAAAATAAAGGTTTCTTAGGTAATAAAATAATGGATTACGACATATTTTTTAATTGAAAACACTCGTATGTAACAAACATTATGTATAAATGTAGAGTCAATCAATCAAGACGCAACAAACATTTATGTATAAAGGATAGGTCATCATGCGTCCACGCGTTTGCAGTTGGCAAAGTAAGTGTGATCGATGACGCAAAAAATCCTGCTGATCCTGAGTACTGTAGTCTCATACGTCGGGTTGTTGAGCTATATTGATTCATGCTGGCTGTCTGTTGAAATAGGTATAGTTACACAAAATTACTACAAAGTTGCCATATTTAAATTTTATCGTCTCCTAATCTTCTTAATCAATCCATTGACTATGCCACTGCAGGGCACACCTCTTTAAAAAAAGCAATTTAGGCTAGATAATTAAAATAAAATATATTTTAACAGAACATTTATTCTAACTATGTAAAACATTTCACTTTTAATATATTTATAGGCTCATGATTGTGTACAATAACATATTAGAATTTTGATTTACTAATTAAAATGATCCGTGATTTTCTAAATAATTTCACAATCTTCTATAAAGTTGTTATATTACTAAATTGCATATTTATTTCAATATCGCCGCACTGACTCAACAAACACCACAAATATCTACTTGTTAATTAAAACATCGTAGTCACAGTATTCGCGTGCCGACGCGGTCGCGCACTTTCTACTGCTAACGGTCGGCGCGTGCGCACCGCACCTGTCCCGCGACCCCGGCTCGTGTGGTTAGCATTATGTTGTTTCATTACGTTCGTATTGAGGCTTCTATTCTATTTTTGTAAAAAATGTTTCTTACTTAGTAATCATTTACGATGTCTTACACAACTAAGACCCTAAACCTCTGTATAAATGTATTTTTACACAATAAATAAATAATAAAAGTTTTTATTAATCAGCTGACAGGCTTGGACCTCTTGATATCATTCTTCTAAATGTATAGCAAAAATTTTTTTTTCAATATGACATTTTATTCTGTGCACTCTCTTTGGTCTTGCCAGTGAAATTAATACTTGTTATTTTAAGATGGCCAAAAAATTACGAATGAAAAACCGATAATTTTAAATCTAAAGCTAAGTTTATACTACCGCATACCATTTTTTAAATCACTTAAACAAATCTTTAAATCCAAAAAACTATCTAAATCTTTTTGCTGCCAAAAAAAGTATTCAATCAAAATGGTGAATTGATACCAAAATTGAAGTGAACTCTGACATTTGCGAGCTAACGTAATTTTTTAAATCCAATTTACAGTTACACCGTTATTTCACGGACTTATTTCCTTTTTGATTGCGATGTCGAATGAATCCAACCGGCCAATAGAGCCTTTGAAAACTCTGAAAGCCTAAAATTTGGTTTTTTATTGGAACAAATTCAATTTAAAAGAGAAACCATCTGGACATTGATTCGATTTTACAGTTCGCGTTGTTAAACACTTCTAAGTCGTGATAGATATTTTAAGGTAGCTGTATTTACTATTTTGGAAATAAAACCATTTTTTTTTTGTCTCGTCATTTTGAAGACTATTGTAGCTAAATGTTTTAGATTCTTTTTTTAAAACCTTTTGTTAAATTTTAATACTTGGACACGAAGTTAATAAAAAACGTGTATTGTCATTACTGTGTGGTCTCTGGTTGGAATAGGCCACTTTAGGCCACTTCCTCTTTAACCGTCGATGCCTTAAAGAATGCGCAAACGCCACCTGTCATACGTTGTACTTATGTCGTTATTGTTTAGTGTAACATTTTATCTTTGTCAGTGAATAGGGGCTTGTAACAACTGCGCATATCGGTTGATTTGCAAGGTTAAGCTACGTGGCCGTAGTCAGTTTATGGAGGGGTGACCGTTCTAAACTCAAGGAACATTTCAGTGACTCAGAGAACCAAGGTAGTAAAAGTTTTACGAGTGACGTAAGCCGAATATAAATATAAATAAATAAATATTTTTTGGGGACATTTTTACACAGCACCATCTAGTCCCAAACTAAGCAGAGCTTGTAATATGGGTACTAGACAATGGATAAAATACTTATATACTTTTTTTGTAAATACATACTTATTATACATAGGGAACCTGGGTGTTTCCTATGTATAATAAGTATACATAAAGTATACAAACACAAATATTTATATTCATCATCACATAAATATTTGTGTCTTGTGGGAATCGAACCCACGACCTCGTAATCAGCAGTCCGGTATTCGAACCACTAGACCACAGAGGTCGTCCTAACACTAATTGATAACAAAAACATATCATCACGCCTGTATTCCCCGAAGGGTTAGGCAGAAGTGTACTAATGTAAACCCATAGTTCGCCGGTATGTTTAGGTCCCATGTAATAGGGGGCGAGCCTATTGCCATCCACCGAATACATATCCAGACTCCGAGCTGCTACTGGGAATTTCACAAAAAAATCTAAAAACTGCTCGCCCCAGGGATTGAAACTAGGACCTTTAACGTAGCAGTCGCGCTTGTGACCACTAGACCGACGAGATCTACGTCTGTGCAAGTCAAGTTATTTAATCTCTACTAATGTTATAAAGAGGAAAGATTTGATTGTTTCTTTGTTTGGCTAATAGGCTCCAAAACTACTGGACCGATTAAAAAAAATCTTTTAGTGTTAGATAGCCCATTTATCGGGGAAGGATATAGGCTAAATACCATCACGCTACGCCTAATAGCAGCGGAGAATGAAAAATGTTGCAAAAACGGGGGAAAAAGTTATAAAGACCACGCGGGTGAAGCCGCTGGCGGGAAGCTAGTTGATAATAAAATATCTAAAACTACACCCGAAGTGACATTCTGAGCGTAAATACGTCAGGAAAGCTATTTTGCAAACTGTGTCTTATCTGTGTCCTTTGATAGCATTTCCAGGACCAGTAAGCTTTGTTAAATGTCACTTGTTTATCTGCTAGTAGGCAATAAATATAAATAAATAAATCGACGGTTAAAAGGAAACAGGGAATAAGCGACAAAAGATGAAATGTTCAGGAGAGCCGTTCAAAGTTTTAAATTTTAGAAAAACTGACGTATTTTTGTCATTTATTAAGATACTGTGAAAAGTGAAACAGTTATAAAATCAGATAGAAATGGAACAGTTACTGGTATCCTTAGTTTTAGTGATTTGACGTTATTTAAAGTAGTTTTTGTCGCTTATAACCACAGCTTTTAATTTTTGAATGAGGAAATATGGCATAAGATACAAATGACAAAATCAAATATTAAAGGATAAGACGCATATGCGACATTCCAATTTATCATTGCTCAAGGTAAAAGGGTATAAGCGACTAGACCGTTCAATCAATATTATAGGAAAAGAAGTATAAGGTACTTTTCATAGTGGTTGTATAAAAGATAATAGGGCACAAGAAACAGTCGGCATTCAAAATAATACCAGGATATAAGACATTAGTAACACACAATGTCGCTACGAAGCAAAGAAATATGGATGAAAAGCCACCCCAAAAATAATGAAGTAGCGCAACCAACACAATCCTTCATCAGGAAAATATCTAAAACAGATATTACACGACACCGTAATTGGGTCTCTAACTTCTAAAGTAGGGTGAAATTGCTTGGGAGTAAATTTTCACAAAAACATACTAAGGATAGATCCTTAATATGTTTTAAGGCCTCTTAGTAAGATAGATCTTACTAAGAGGACTATTACAGTATCCCATGCTATAATTTTACACTAAATGGTAGATTTAAAAGATATAGCTCGTCATTTCATATTTACTAACGAGCAGATTAAATAATATGGAATTAGCGACAATCGTATTTATATTAGTAAACGGAAGTAAGGTATAACCACCAGTGTCATATTAAAATCAATTTAGGTAATAGGGCATAACCGACTTGGCTGTCATTAAGAACTAAATGGAAATAGAGGATAACCGCCAGAGTTATATAAGTATGCATTTTGTATATAGGGTACAAGCGCCACAGCTCTGTTAAATTACGAAATGGAAGTAAGCTTTAAGCAACATTTGTACTTTTCAATTGAAATGCTTAAAAGGCATAAACAACCATAAGCTTGGCACCCTTGTGAAGTAAAAAAGCATTACCGACAACAAACCCAAAATAAATCATTTTTGTAGGGGTACAATCACCTTTCAAAAATGACTAGAATTTTCATCGGTTAGCTAAAATAATACTATAAAATGTTGTTTTTTTGCTTGGGAATAAACGCCAAAAAAGTCATCGTAGAGCCATGGGAGTAAGCGCATTCGAAAGAGCAGAAAATTTCCAATGGCATATATAACTCATTATTGACCAAAATGTCGCTTATGCCCTATTTCCTTTTAACCGTCGAAATATTTTTGGTGACATTGCAATGCACTCACGCTTTTGCTACACTGATACGTGATGCTCTATGGAGCTGTAGGTTCTATGGAGCTGTAGGCTTATTTAAACGCATGACATTTTGCCTGTTTCCCTTCACTAAGCGTTGCTTGCTTACTAAAGAGTTCAATGAAAAGGTTAAATGTGAAAGGTTTGTAAAGTAAACAATAAAGATTGCAATATGATCAGATTAAAAAACATTATTTACCATATAAGAATGCAAGAATGAATGAATGATTGAATGGGAGATAAGCTACTTTTTAATTCGAAAAAAGCGCTGTATAGGATTGAAATAAGAGGCGAAGCCGCTGGCGGAAAGCTATTCAGAAATAAACTGTTTTAATTTCTTACTTCACCCAAACACCAAAAATCATTACCACCTTTTCCGGTCACCCCTTCATTCATAATGAGACGTTACGTCAATGTATCCGAATTACTTAACGGTTGCGGGGTGGGGCGGCGTGCGGGCGCGGGGGGATGCGCCAACAGGTGACTACGCACCTGCCAACGGTCGGTCGCTTCCTTTATGCGCCTGACATTACGATCAGTAGATTAGACTTATGGATCTGTATAGCTAAATTGTTGGGAATTGTTTTTTGTTCAGGGGCTTGTATAAAGAATAATGGATAATTATTCTGAGTATTAGCAGCTTATTGTTTAGTAATCGTGCTAATTAGAGGACTTATTTGAAGTTGGTCCTTTTTGCAAGATCATAATTATAGAGAATGATTACAGATAGTTCTCCTATCAACTCGTTTTTTTTTACAGATACAGAAACCCACCCAGAAAATTACTATGAGATTATAAGTTTAAAAATATATTGTAATCAAATAGGCATAGCCTTTTTATTACCCCAGTAGAACTGTACTCAAAATAGTAAACGAAATGAGTTAAAGACGATCATAGTATAGTTTTTCCTTAAATATCTCAGTGCACGAACAAAACAAAAGACTGAAGATCACCTCAAAGGTCTTATAACGACTAGAACACATGATCGAAGGTACATAGAGAAAAATAAAAGGCAGCAACAAACACCACTTGTAAAATAATCAGCACTACAAACAACGATTCGAACGTGAGCTATCTCCTCGACAATCCTTCACAATAACTATTAAAGAAAACTCAACCTTACTATCATTAGACAAGGTGTACTAAAGTGCAGAGTTAATGTAGTGTTTCGTTCCAGCGAAATTGTTTTTGCTCCGGCACGCGTCTCCTAGCCTAGCCTACTTCAGGGTGATCAGTTGGTAGGGCTGTGCTCTCTTTGTTTGAGTTTTTGTATTCAGAATGCCGTGACAGTTTTTCCATGTAACTTGTCGCACGTGTACAACAATAACGAACTACTGTTACTGTTAAACTATGTATCTATAAATGTCTGACATTCTGTTTTTTTATATTTATTAGCGCAGTCTACCAAAACCAAATATTTTACTACAGTGTCATATAACCTGAAGGACTAAAATATATACACACATACTTATCATCATGTCTGCATTCCTTCAAAGGTCATGCTGGCAACTGCGAATGAGATACTCAACTAAACGGATTAAATACCGACATCAATTAGATAAGCGCATGTTAAAATTAAGTTACCTACTTATACATATATTTTCAGCGTTAAAATTGTGAATAATTATTGTGTATCTTTTCATCTATCCAAATACACTTTTTTTTCACATTTGGGAGTGCTTTGCCTTTATCTTGTGATTGACTAACTAGCATGCCACTAGTCAAGACTTGATCCAAGGTTTACAAATATTTTTTTACGGGTTAATACAATGCACGTCGTATATTTAGAAGTCATCGATGAATTCTGTTTTTTTACGAATATAATGTTCCTCATACTTGACGAAGACATCAAATGTCATCTAATATCTGAACAAAGTCACATTGGACAAAACATTTTTACTATAAATAAAGAATGCAATTTTATTAAAACAACACAATATACACAAGTCATTATTATCAACATAAAACAAAGACAAATACAAATATAAAAGAAACAAGAAATACACAATTACACACACATTATAATAATCCAATAATCTACTAGTGACATATTATCACCCTAATGCTAACTTAAAATTATATCTTACGGGAGTGAACAGCCCTATTCCAACAGTGGAATGATTGGCGCGATGTGGCGATGGTCAATCGTAATAGTTTTTGTTTCAGCATTAGATGAAATTACACCTCCATCGATATTTGCTTGTGGTTCAAATAATATTGATCTGCCTTGTCAATAATACCACGTATTGTACTCAGTATTGTTTGTTTAATATTTGGATCGGAAACAATTTCGTTTTGTGATTGAGTTCTTTAACTTTGGCATTACTTCCAAGAAAAAATGGAGATGACATTATAAAATAAAATAGATATTCTTCGCTAGTTTGTAGGCTTTTCGAGTAAATATTTAGTTTATCCGCGGGGCAACTGTATACAAGGGTTTTATCGACATTTAAATCGAGAAAACTGACGTGTTTCGGCATATAAAAGGTATATTATGTTGACTTAGTTGACATACATTTTGTCATGGTTGTCATGCTATTACGCTTGCTTGCTTGCCCCTTAAAGTACTCTCTTTTATTTCTAATCTTTAAGAGGGTGCAATCAGTTATTACTTTGTAGTAGTAAATAATAAATAAATCTTTGTACAGCTACAATATACTATTAATGCGTCAAATACGGAATAATTTCCTTAGTATAAATAATGAGACATTTACAGTTTCTAAGCCTGATTGCCTAAACGATGCTTCATTAACAACTATAAAGAAAGTAGAATTAAAGTTCGCAGCCAAAAAAGCTTCTTCTGTAACAATAATCTAACAATAAGCATAAAACGGAAGATGTTTTTCGGAAACCCAAAACAAACCAGATAAATTCAGAATAATCTTTACCTCCCACACCAAAGGCCATGACACTGACAACGAGACAGTTTAAATCTATGAAGATACTGCTTAGCTACCACCACGCACTAACGCTTCGACGCATGAATAAGTCACACAATTAGATCCAATGGCCTACCGAGCCCGGTTCGCGCCTACGTCATAAACAAAGATTGCAGCTCATTCCCAACTTATGTACCTTAAGCACGCTATCCACCATATTATACTGAGACCATAAATTTATATCTTCGCACCCTGATGCTGCTTTGTGCAAATCGAACATCGATGATTTATGAACAATTATCGATTAATTCAAGCAGCGATCGTAAGTTTAATCGGGATTATTAAGGACCCGATCCGAGTGGGTAAAATGACGGCGTTTAAATCATATGATGGCTCTTAAAGCTTCCTCAATTAACACTATGCTAATCGTTTTATGGAGATTTGATTTGGATTTCGGTATTTCCTCTTACTTTGGTGCAGTATTTTCTAATTTAGCTTCCTTGTTTTAATTGCTTTATGGCGTGTATGTTTTATCTGTGTATGACCCAGATTCAGCGAACCTTGTTTTCATGATAATGATTAATGGGTTGTTTTATCTCGAAGTTGCAGGTGGATCGAGTAGATTAGACTGTTAAACAGTTTTAAGTACCAGTTTAAAAGCTTTATTAAAAAGAATATCGAAATTTGTATATGAGATTCAGGGGAGCTTTTTCCAAGTTTCCTATATTAACCTTAGCGACAACGAACAGATTTATTGTGAAGCTTAGGTACCAAAAAAATGCTCATGACTCAGTTTCTCTGAACTCAGCGCACTACTGTCCGCGCCCAGTTATAGTAGGTGCACATAACTCGTCGATTGTTGGGGCGACCGATCGATTTTTTGTCGACGAAAATGGGAGCAATACTCATCAGATAGCGTTACAAAAACCCGATGACGGCCGAGCACAAAGCCGCCACCGTCTCGCCTCGATTACTGTCTATGACGACGCAGTTTGTTTGGAACAACACTCCATATTGATCCAAACATCTCTTCTATTTTGCTTTAGCTTTATTAGATTTTTTGTTGCAGCGATAGGACTGTATAAACGTCCAGTATTCATTGGTCCCTAAAATTAAGTATTTATTGAAGAAACTGGTGTTGAATTATACTGGTGGGTTATGGAAGTCGGCAAACCGACTCCCGTCGCGCGATCTATGGCATTGTACGGCCGCGCCTATCTCAATTGTTAGTTTAATCGAGCTTTTTGTAATCACCGTTTGGATAGTGAATGCAATACCTGTAATGATCGCCTGAAGTTTAATAAAAAGTAAAATGGAGTTTTGTATAAAAAATGTCTGCGCTTGCACAAGTTTGCGCTTTGAACTGTATAATCGAATGTGTTAAAAAACTAAATTGTGAGTCAGGGTTTATAGGTTCAATTCGAAAAATGCATTTTGTATGAATATATTTGTATGTAGATACATAACATACATTCTATCACACCTTTTACCGCAGGGATAGGCAGAAACTAAAGAGTACTAGTTTTAAAATTCTTGTATATTTATTTTGCTTCTTTCTTATCTTACCATCCACCTTGTCATTCATACATATAGTAGATAATGTAATGATGCTTGCATTAAGATTTTATATATTTTTGTACAATTATTGAAAGAAGAAAGAAACACATGTATTGTTATTGTTTTTCATGGGAATACAGTCTAAGAGAAGGCTAATGAGTTAAAAACATACCATGCATTTTTTTAATTGCCTACCGTGGCAGACGAGCAGGTGGCCCACCTGATGGTAAGTGGTAACCACCGCCCACGGACATCAGCAACGCCAGGGGCAAGGCTGAGCCGCCGCCTATTGTGTATGGTAGACCTCTTTTTAGGCCTCGTTTGAAGAAGAACATGTTATAGCATACGGGAAACACCGCTGCAGGTAGTTCATTCCAAAGCTTGATAGTACGGGGTAGGAATGATCTTTGGAAGCGGACTGTGCTGGATGATATCAGTGAAATGAAATTTTTTGTGAACATTTTACTAAAGTATCATTACTTTAGTAAAATGTTCACATCTATTCGTGTTAACTTTAAAACTAAACAAAATCATTATTCAATATAATAAGGCAACCCACACATAATATTATACTAACTTTCAAATTACACAGCACTAATAGTTAATAAGAAATAGTTTAATTTAACATCGTGATCGTTTACTGGTTCCAAGCGTTTTGGTGGTCTAATAGTCTAATGGGTCCAATGGGCCTTAGACCACCCAACAGTATAACTTAATAATTGTATCATCTTACAAGATTTATAATGTTATTGATTGATGTGTCTTGTTGGATCAATCAACGGTTATAAGGTATGTACTGTTTTTTTACGGGTGAAGGGAAAAGTGAAGGTAAAATGGAAGGCAGAAGATCAAAAACAGTGGAGATTTCTCCACTAACAAGAGCTGAGTTCTTAAATTTAAGAAGAAGAAGAAGAAGACTGTTTTACTAGGAATAAAAAATCTCAAAGATAATTTTAACTGAGAATTAAAGGAGGTATGTTTGAATGTTATTGACGGTGACATTTCAGCATTTAGAAGTCTAATCGTGGTTGTTGGTCAGGTCGACGGGTAACGACACGGTAACTCACGTACTTGTTGGTTAGACCTAGTAAAGACGCTCACGGGCCAGCCAATAGCCGAAGCAATTAAGATCGTTAAGCATAGAAACACGTGGATGTGTATAGTTCATTGAGCGACAAAACCATCAGACTAGACATGACTTTCAGTTATGAAGACAGCGACTAAGCAGAAGATGTATGTAGAAGAAGCTTTTAAGGGCCAGTAACGCATTAGTATTGCCTATTGTATTGTAGGCGTCCACAGGCGATGACTACTTATGTAATAGCTTTTCTGCTCGTTTGCTGACATCATCACCATCTTCTTGCCCTTGTAAATACCATAAACAAACAAACAAAAACATAATGTATACAAAAAATTAAGTATTCCCGTACGAGCACTAAATACATTGAGCACTAAATATTATATTCTGAAATGGGAATTAAACAAGAGTTAATTAAACATTTAAAAAACCCCCGACACAAAATATAAATATATAATCCGCTCATTTTCTGGTGGCGGCCATCTTGGACCGATTTTTATCAAACATAGTTAAGACTACACTACCCTACCTACCCACCTACACTACCGACTAATTCACCTTTCTAACAAAAACCAACATCAAAATCGGTTCATCCCTTCGGGAGCTACAAAAACAAAAACAGGTGCTCAAACAGGAATATTCCAAACAAAATGTCATGAAAACAACACGCTGTAGCACTTCAAGAAAACGTTGCAGCTCAAGTCAATAGCATTCGTCATCATCATTAGAGTATCGTTATAAATAAATCAATAAATATAATTAATTAGTTCTGAAGCAGTGAAAGTAGTGATTATGTCAGACTATATTTACTAGTTCGAGTTATGTAAACACATTTGATATTACCATTCAATTTATATAATTAATTGAGATTCTGCTACCTTGTGCAATTAAACTTTTTTGTTTGAATTTATATTTGGATATGCGAATAATATTCTAGGTACGAGACTTTCAACTAATCTAAAATCTTTAGGTGTATATCTTAGAGGTAACATGAGTCTATATTTTGCGATGTAAATGCTAGAGTGAAAAGTAACGGTGAAAAATATTTTGTGTACCAATGTATATCGATGTTTTTTTCTATAGTATTTTAATAATAATAATAATAATAAATATCCTGGCACATTTTACACAGCACCATCTAGTCCCAAACTAAGCAAAGCTTGTACTATACAATGGATATATTACTTGTATACTTTTTTTTGTTAATACATACTTATAATACGTATGAAACACTCAGACAAACACAGACACATAAGTCCATCACATAAATATTTGTGTTCTGTGGGTATCGAACCCGTGATCAGCAGTTCGGTACTGGAACCACTAGACCACAGACGTCAACAATTCCTTTTGTTGTTAATTTCAATTCAGTAAATTGTTTATCAGGAAGGTGACATAGGAATTAAGTTCTTGTTACATGATTTTCAGTTGATTTCTTCCGTAGTCGGCGGGTTGTAGTTTTTTAAACTTAAATTTTATTTGACACTTTTTGTTGGTTGGTGCTTACTTCAGTCACTATCAGGATGCTTAGATTCTGAGTATGTATAAATCTAAAAGCAAAACATTTTTTTTTATTTCACAGTAATTGTGAAAACCAGATCCGTGTTTTCGGTAAGATGGGCTCTCATTTTGGTTCGCAAATTGGTTGGTCATTACTTGCTAAATTAAGATAAGAATAGCCACTACCTACCTAAGTAATTATCCAGACCGATGTGCCAGAATAAAAATCACAAAGTGTGTTTCAGCGTAATTTCGTGCATTAGTAATTTTACAATATCACGTAAACTGTACAGCCAAATGGTATGCTACAAAGGGCAAATTTTATCTCTATTAAGTACTAGTGATGGTAAAATAATTTATTCTTATAAGGATTAATATTTTGGAGCTCAAATAATCGTTCATATAGCACTTATAGAAAAAATGCGTTTTTTAAACATGACAGCATCTATATCTACAAAAATACAAAAGGTAGGTATATGGTATCGCGGACTTTTTTCCTCCTTCGTTTGATATACCACTTGATAGGATAGCAAAAAAATTTTAAAAAAAATCGCTCTTTTTTTTGCATGTAACATTCGTCGTATTGATTTTGTTTATGTAAAATGTAGCCATTGTTACCGGGACCATAATAACGAATAGATTGACACTTCATTCATCAAAATCAGATGAGTACTTTAGGCACTGTAGTGGAACATACGTAAATAAGAAGATACATAGACTGCCTATTATATATATATAAAACCCTTCCTTCGGCTTTTTGCCGTGTCGTCGGGTAAAAAGAAATATTCTTGCGGCTATTTATAATTATGTGGTATTTGGTACGTTATTGTGCTATGTTAGGGAGTTTTAGATTTTAGGGATTTCTGGCATTTTAGTAAAATTTATAATTAAATGTATGACATGACATGGTATGTATTTAATGTGTACTGAAAATAAAGTACCTAGGATCACAAATGTCGCCAGTTTTATTAATGCTAAATTTATTTTACTTTATCGATACCGATGATACACCCCGCGATGCACAGTGTGCCATAATTTAAGCACAAATCGCATCAACAATCTCGAAACCAAATAAAATCGCAAGTAATAATAAAATCTAACAATAAATAACGTTCAACATTGAATTTCCTCGCCCAATGAAATGTTAGTATGGCTTTTATCGAGTGCACGGTCCGTGTACCGTCCCACAAGGCACAACACTGTACAGCAGCCAACAATTAAGTCTTAATACACTCCACTGGAGTTGTTTTATGCAAATCAGTCGAGGGCTTGCGTGTACAACGCCTACTCGCTTCGAGAAACTTCTAAATATAAAGCAGATAGTTTTAAATTGCGATTAGTATTGCTGGTTCCACGCTGCTTTGACACGACTGCGATGTATGGTGTATGGGCTGAAGAAGCAGTGATGACGTCGTTACCGTCATATTTTATGGGGTTCGGTGTATGCTGGTTCGATGGAGACAGTTTATTGTGCTGTCTGTTGTGGATAGATTGGTGAGCTGTTTATACCATGTTATGCCTTTGACATGCTCAGGCAAAGTTAGATGTTTATCTACTGCTGTCATTTGATTATCTATTGAACTGTTGATGTGATGTTGTTTGGCGAAACTTGTCGGTTTATATCTTATGATCATCTTTAATCAATATCTTATGATTTTAGAAATAAAAATGGGGTATTATAAATAAATTACATTAAATAGATCGGTAATACGCTCATTAATTGCAAATATCGAACAGATTTTAGTCGAGTCGTGGTAGGTAAACATTCCATAATTTTACTTAATTTTTTTATCCAGCTCCAGCCATTATCGTGCCACTGCTGGGCAAAGGAATCTCACCTGTCCTTCCACTCCTCTCGGTATAGAGCCTCTGTGTGCTTTATATTAGAAAAGCTTTTAATTAATTCGTTAAATTAGTATAGTTGAAAGCGAGTAGTTGTTCGTGTTGCACCTGTCAAACCTCTGACATAATAACGGTTGTGTGCTATTTAAATGTCAATCTGTCAAATTTATGACCTTATATTTTTAGGTAAAGATCAAGGGCTTGGATATATTCAATTAGGTACAGATACAATATTTGAAAAATGAATTTTCGGGCTTGAATTTTCTGTCAACTATGTGTTGCATTTAATAATATAAAGAGGAACCTATTTTCAATATTTAGTAACAAATAAAATGCTGGTTAATTTTATAGTAATATATTTATTGAAATACTTATCTAAAAATATAAATAATATTCATAATTTAATAATTCGTTGCATATAAGCACCCTTAAACTATATTTACAAAAAACTGGACGGAGATGAAAAATCACAATATACATACACAGTGTAGGTATATATCAAGCGCTTATATTTTATATTTACATTGATATCTAGTTCTACATAAAACTATGTAGTTTTTTGACAATTTACCGACCACTTTGTAGATATTAAACACCTGTTGCGGCAACGACATATAATTTAATGACACTAATGTGCCATTATAATTAATCTGACGATATAACTTTGATAAATTGTGCATTCCGATAAAATGTCGACTTCTTCTGAAGTGATTTTTGCACTACCATTTTGGTGCGACAAATTACCGAAACGGTGATATTCCGTATCATTATAGTTGATCATGTAAACAGGTTGTAAATAAAAAAGTTCGATAAATAAATAATTTTGACTTTCAGCATAATTTCGTCTTATACATAAATAGCAGTGTATTGATTTCTGACACTTACGCGAATACTAGACACTGAAATAAAACTACTTTTAAAACGAAACGAAACGTCGGGATTAAAATAATATCAATATAACGCGATAAAATCCGTAAAAAGTAGTTTTATTTCAATAGCACTAGTGTATTGATAACCGCTATTCTTACGTTTTTAAATTGATTTTGCTTATTTATTTCCTTCAAAATGCTAATATAAATTAATTTTAAGTACTTTACACCCCGAAATTAACTCCATAGAAACCATTATTTTATCAAAAGAAAAAGATATTTTTAACTCTATTCGTTTTAAAAATGCTTAATAGTAAAAAAAAACCCCACTTAAATTTTTGATAATTCCTTATTTTTGTATAACTTAGCAAATCATAAATATAACTTAAATAGTTAACACTTAGAAATAGTTAATCTAATATCACACTTTTATATTTTGTAAGACTTATTAAGTCTTATAATATGTAAAAAGCATACATCGATGTTGATGTAAAAATGTATACATAATCTTTGTTTTTACATTTCAAGTGGCATCCCTCGCACTGTTTCTTTGATGTTTAGCTGTAACAAAGAAAAAAAAATGTTTAAAAATTATGTAAATGTTTAAAAAATGGTAATTTATATCTATTCATAGAACAAAATGTGCGTAGCGTCTTTCAGTAACAAGAAACTTGCTCAGATTTGATGCTGTGTAGTTTTTCTTAATATTTTGATGTGACTTTGCGTGTGGAAGGATTATTTTTGATCTCTATCATCATGGCTGTATACCCCAACGAGTTAGGCATCGATATGTTTAGATCTCATGTAATTGGAGGTGATCCTATTGCCATCCTATTGCCTATTGCCAAACGGGCACATACTCTAACTCCCGAGTTGCTCTTTAGAAAAGCCCAATAACCTGAGAGCCGGACTAGCAATCGCACTAGGCTAACGAAACAGTTATAATAATTACATTAGTAACTTACCAGTATGTAGAAACAGATGGTTCTTCAGGTTGGTGTGCTTGGAGAACCCTCGGGAGCATATATGACACTTGTACGGCCAGGATCCGCTGTGCACATACATGTGAGACTTGAGGTCCCCAGGCGTGGGGAACGACTTGGAGCATAGGTTGCATTTGTGAGGTTTCTCCTGTGAAAGAAAACTGAGGTTTAGACTTTGAAAAGAATTTAATTTTCAGGTACATTTATGAGTGATCAACCAACTGCTTGGCACCGGCTTCCTCTTAAGTTGAGGGGCCATAACACAGGCCTAAGTGCAAGTTGGCAGATTTTACACTCCCACCGTCGAAAAACATTTGAAAGTATGTAAGTTTCCTAACGATTTTAAACTAAAAAGTATAATATCTATCAGAATCAGATTTATTGATAAGTAAGATGGAATGATGATTGCGGTGTTAGAAACTACGTACTACATACAAATTCGAAAAGGACTCGTAAATGTCCTTTTAGAATTTGTATCAGCAGTCAGAAGTATTACTACTACAGTTTCTTCAAAAATTTTGGATTTTACAATCTTCCAGTTATGCAGAAATCTTTCAAAACTAGCAAGAATGAAGACACAATAATTCATCGCAGATAAGTAGATAGGGTCAATACATGTGCCAATCTATAAAATGTCTACTGTGAGACATGTGTGTCTAAGAGCGGGAAACGTCCCTCAGAAGCCGAGGCATGCCATTAGATAAATTGCAAGTCATAGTTATAGGCTATACCAGAAACGATTCTTTGGAAGTAGGAGATGTGCCCACAAGAATACTCTGGAATATAATTTATAATGTACGAGTATTAGGTATGCAAATATCCAATTATAGAAGTAATACTCAGAAGAGACAGAGAAGAAGTAGCAGCCAAAATACAGCAAGTACCTAATCTAAATTGTGTGTGTTTTAAGAATACAACGCTCAGTGCGCCTATCAAAAATTTTGATACCCTTAATCCTCAATCTGTATGAATTTTTAATCCTTTATTAGTACAACAACTATTTAATTTTATGCCCACTGTTCTCTATTTACATTAAGACCCACTATTTGGAACTGCGCAAGTAGTTTTTAACAGTTAAAAAGTAAATTTTGGACAATGCAAAAGTTTGATTTTAACATTTCAAAATTACGTTTTTGACATTTTAAACGTACGTTTTTGACATTTTAACAATTTAAAAGTAAGTACTACAAGTAATAAAGTGGTATTATTGTTCAACCGTTTCTTTTTGTTCTATTAATTTTACAATAGGCTGTTCTATTTCAGAACCTTACTCATAAGCCAATAATAAAAAAACCAATACCTTTAAATAATAAAACAACTAATATCACTCATCACGAGCAATAATCAAAGTCATGACATCGCACATCGGGCGCAAATGAATTTATAATGAAGGATGCTGGCTCAAACCAGTTGGTTCAGCCAATGTAGTTCAATACATCTTGGTATTTGGATTCATTTTATTACATTTTCTACTTTGATTTCAGCCAAATTGAAGACTGGTTTTAACATAGATAAAAATGATACATGTATTTTACTCTTATCTAGAACCAGCAGTTACTAAGAACAGGTTAAACATTCTGTGAATTCTGTGATACATTCTAAAAATAACGTGGAAGTAATTAGGCGGTTTTTTATTTAAAGACAAGCTGATTTTTATGTTTAAAGACAATGTCGAAAAAAAGATTTTTTTTTGTATTTTTTTTTTACCGTGCCTACCTACCTATTTTATTCATAGTTTAATTTTAGTGATGTTGTTGAAGTCACCTAAGCCGTAAGAGTATAAAATTCAAATTCAAATGAAACGAAAGTCGAATTTAAATCGAATATTTAATCTAATAATTAAAATAAATAGGTATATAATATTTTTTATTTATTAATTATTTTGTGTAATAAATTTTATATTGTAAATGATTCGAATTTTTTAGTTGACCGTTATCAACAATGCCCGAGACTGTATATTATTTTACTAAAAAAATCAAATTATTTACAATATAAAATATACTTTACAAAATTCAATGATGGATCGTGGATTCCAGAAGCACTATTTTTACTCAAAGTCAGGACGCACCTCATATTAAAACTGATCATTTTTTGTCGCACTCATAATGAGCCCGTCACTAACCGCGGTGGCATTAGTCGCCAGTATGCGCGCAGCCTAACACGCGTTACGAAGCAATCATTACGTGACATTAGGCTTGGTGGTAATGTGCGCACGAGCGTCGCGATCGCCGCGATTGTAGTAAGTAAAAGAAATGTAAAGAGCGTGTGTCCGAGTCTTTTCTTTATTTTGTCGTTCCATTGAGTCCTTGTATATAAAAACTAGAAATTACTTGACTGCCTCGTTGGTCTAGTGATCCCAAGCGTGATTCTACGTTCGAGGTCCTGGGTTCGGTCCCCGAGCAAAGTATTGTTGGGTTTTCTGTAAAATTTCTAATAGCAGCTCGGAGTCTGGATGTGTAATAGGGGGCGAGCTTATTACCATCAACTGGGCTGATGGCAATAGGCTCGCCCCCTATTACATGGAAACTAAACATACCGGCGTAATGTGGGTGTACATTAGTACGCCTCTGCCTACCCCTTTGGGGAATACAGGCGTGATGGTATGTGATGTTAATTATTATTTATCTTAGCTTCGCAGTAATTACAGAATATAGTGCTAATGTAATAATAATATTGAGGTTTATTGTAGGATAATCTACTATATAAAAATAAGTCGGGTTTTCTTTCCTGACGCTATAACTCCAGAACGCACGAACCGATTTCCACGGTTTTGCATTCGTTGGAAAGGTCTCGGGCCCCGTGAGGTTTATAGCAAAGAAAATTCAGGAAAAATTTCAACAGAAAAGCGGGTTAAAAAAGTTATCAAGACCACGCGGGCGAAGCCGCTGGCGGAAAGCTAGTTATCTATGTTATTAAGAGTATCAAATGTTAATAAAATTACACAGTATTACATGTATTTAATTTTGAAAGAGAAGCCCAGAATCTATAATGTAATTAATTAATTTTTTTATCTTAATAATATGTCTTTTTTATTATTATTTAACGATAATTTTGTGAGTAGAGTTAGGCACCCCATCCTTTATTACAAGGAAGTTATTGGATCAGTATTTTATTAATTAGAATACTGATCCAATGTTAAATGAACTCACTTGAATAACACTACATCAACTTAACACGAAGAGAATCATAACCTCTTTTCAAGTCGCCGGCTACACAATAAAAGTATGACTCAAATCACACTGCTGATGATCCGTAAAACAGTGAGCGTGAAGAATAAAATTGAATACCATATCGTCATTCCATGCTTCCCATGCTACTAAACGACCATTTGTTTTTATGGTAGGAACGGTCAAAATAATTTGTGGTCACCAAAACATTCAATTTGGACGTTCAAAATATTTTAAGTCGTGGATTTGTTGACGGCTTAAATATTGTGGTTGGTTTGACCGGTCTGTTTCCTGTGGACGATATTTGGAAGCGTAGCATGATGATTTATCAGTACTGTTACTTATCTTCGGCGCAAAGATGCGTTCTCAAATATAGTATATTTCTTTTTCAATAAAGGGAAACAATAAATAATAAAAAAAATATAGTTTTACTCGATCAAGCAAACAATTCGAGGAAATAACGGCACGGGATTTTGTATGTCTCGCCAAAAAGAATCTCTCTCTCTCTCCGTCTGTTACATAATTATTTTCGCCTTCACTGAATGGATTCAATAAAACTTACAAGGAGGTTACGTTTTTTTATACCTATGCGATAAATCCTCATGGATTATTGGCGGCACTTGGCGGGGGTAGCAGAGTCAGTCCATCTAAAACCGCTTTAACCTTCCCTTGCCCTATATGACTTGGCCATGGGATCAGTAATATTTACCAGGGCCTTGGACGGTAAGGACATTACGTCCTGGGGACGCAACAGGCTACCTATTTTCTCAAAAAGCCCTTTTGGATACAAGAGAAACTGCGAACAACTCAGCTAGTAGATTTGATTACATATTTACAAGATATACTTGTGCCTAATTCTGAATTAAATAGCTATTTAAATCGGCGCTTACTACCGCGGTTATTTCTGAATATGTTATTAATAAATTTAAATCACATGCCACGGAATTCAAAATTTAGTATCTAAAGAGAAAGTACTAAAAGCATTTATATAACGCGAGTATATTTAAAAATAGTTATTAATTAATTAAAATTCTAATCGATGTTTTAGCCGCTTTATATTTAGGAGTAAATAAATCATTATAAATTAAATATTCGCATAGGGTGACTAAATAATAGAGCAGCTTTCAGATTGGTTCAAGTCGTAAAAATTATGTAAATTTACGCGCAGTTATCTGCCTAATACAAAACAAATCAACACTACTATTTCCTACCGAAATTGAATAAAATAAGAACAATTAAATATGTGACTCGAACTAAGGATTAACACCCAGCCGTCTTGCCTAGAGGAGACCCGTACCCAACAGTGGGGCAGTTAGCGTATGCAGAGACCATAGCTAATTTCCCGACGCAGCCTTTTCACTTCATCTGCGTTATTTACTGTTTCTACTTAACCCCACCCAATATTATAAGCCTTGCAATTTAATTTATGTCTTAGTTAATATACCTAGTTAGTTAGTTATAAATACTTAGTTATAAAATAATACCCGTAAACAGTCAAGACATCAAACTTTTTTGTTCTAAGCTCTATTAACTTTTTCTAAAACATTAAATCAAACATTTTAATTAATTCTAAAATAATTTCCTGTACAGTAATCTTTTAAAAAACATAATAAAGTTACATCCTAGAAGCGTTTCCATTAAATTTTTACTCGCTAATTCACACCAATCTACGAACCCTATAATTTTGATTACGCGTCCAAATTAAAAAGACTACGGTGGGTTGGGTCGTTGGTGATGGAAATAGCCACCTTCTTGTGGGCGGGTTATGCAGTAGCTCAATCAGGCGGCAAAAAAACGAGTACCGATATTATACCGACCCTTCTCGCTACCGAATATTGCAACATATAAATCAATAAACAAAGAGCCATTAGTTGTCTGACAATTTCCTTTGGATAAATCACGATGTTGGCAAAAAACCGGCCGTCTCATCTGTACTCCGATAATGAAGGAGCGTGGATTATTTATGACAAACGATATTTGTGCGGTAGTGACTTTTGTTGTATAGTAAAAAAGGAAATATTTTGATAGGGTATTTAACTAATAATACAAAGAGCATTATTTAAATGAAAAGCATCCATAACCTCGATCTAACACTAAGAAAGTAAGTAGGTATGTAATACTTTTTCACATAATACAAATATGTTAAAATAAGATTAGGTTAGGATAGGTTATTTTAATTAATTACCAATCATAAATACAGAAGACATTCGAATGCGCGCACATTCTATCTTGCAGATATTATTCATTATATTATATTACTCTCAGCATTAACCCCAATTAAACTAACATTGTTTAAATATCGTTAAATTCTCGTTGCCAGAATCACACAATCGATCAAGTAGTCCGTACGGGCTGTATCTCGTGGTTACAGTGACGTATTGCCTCTCGATACGCCTGTGCTGCGTTATGGAAATCGCATGCAAATACGATGTGCTTCGGTTAATTTAGCTAAATAAATTGTTGCGAAATAACCCAAGAAGGTATTTCGGTATTGATCTCGTTAACGTTTATTCTCGGTAGTCAGGATATGCGTGGGTTCAGATAAAATAAGGCCATCTATGAATATCGTATTGGTATTTTTGTGCACTTACCATTTATTTGCACCCGTAACACTTAATGCTATACAGGAGGCTAATTTAAAAATGTTTAAGTTTACATTAATTATTTATTTAAATTTTAGCATTTGCAATTCGATTTTTTAAAAGATGACAGTTTGAATAATTTATTATGTGTATTATTACTGTGTAATATTATAATAAATAATATTATAAAATCACTTTTGCGTAACAATTACGTCATTAAAGAGTTTCTAAAGTAGTTCGAATATAATCACTGCTCGTGAGGAAAATAGTCATTTATTTTATTTTACTAAAATATATATTGCACCACCGCTTAGTATGAATATCTCACTTATACGTTATCCGGTCTAAAGCATAGTAGCAATACCGGTCTTAGGCGGCCCTCAACTTGACTACTAGGCAAGCAATCAGTACCCTAATCGAATAATCCCAAAGCCAAACCCGTTTCAAAAATGAACTAACAGAGTTATGATCTTAGTGCTATCACAAAATTACTCATAAATATTAATATATTCAAAGGGGAACTAATTAATAACCACACAGCCAATTATAACCACTAGAGCTTCGGTTAATCAATATTGTGGTGTCCAGCCAATCCGTTGTCAAGACAAGAAGTTAACTAATTGGTACATAGCATATCTTATAGCTCTGTTATTATGAGTCCCTTATTCGTAATTCAAAACGGGCTCACTTGGTTTATTGCTGACATTTTGGGGATCCGCGATTTCATTTTATAATCATTTAAATAATATTTTTATTGGTGTATGTTTTTAAGAACATTTGTTGTTCTTAGTGACAAGTGTAAGCAAGGAATTATAAATTACAAGACTACAACAGAATATTAATTTAAAAAAAAATGCCAAAATTTTTATAAAGTTGATAGTTTGAAACTAAAACTAAAAAAATGTAAATAATGACGATTTGTCACGTTATTAAGTTATTTATACTATTTTATGGGTAAAACTCAGCAAAAAAATTTATCATCAGCAAATAAATAAACAAAATATTTGCGGAGTTTATTGACACTGACAATTCCAGGAAACTATGAATCATGTCTAATCTTTTCAAAATATTTTTATCAAAATACTTTATTATTTTTTAATTAAGTAACTCGTAAAATCATAAATATGAAGATAAAAATCTTTAGCTGTCTTAATCAAGTTAGTAAACTTACATAAATAAAAACGTTTCAATCTTAACAGGTGCAGAACCCTTTCTAGTATTATTGCTTTAACAGTTTCATTTCTAAATAGCAAGGGCTATTAATTTAATATAGGCTATTAATTGACAATGTATGTAAATTTATCGGCTGTGCCGCCGTGATGTGCGATGTTGCTGTTCCACAATTGTATCTTTGCGTGTCCATAACTTGACGTAATAAGGTATGCAACTTTGCATCGCCTGATATGATTTGTGAGAACAGTATTAGCTTCTATTGAAGTACCGTTAGTTTGCACAAAAGGTTAACTTATATAATTTATGATTGTTTACAAATAGTGCAAGAGTAATGTAAATTTGATGTAAATTTTGAGTTATTATGAACTATACGGATGCGTCAATTGGACGAGGATGTAGCACTATCAAGCACAATAATTATTATTCAGTGTTTATTGACAGTATGTATTGTAAAACATATCATCACGCCGGTATTCTCCGAAGGGTTAGACAGTGTGTTGATGTACACCTAAAGTTCACCGTTATGTTTAGGTCCCATGAAATAGGGGGTAGGCGTATTGCCCTTATCCGGGCACAAACCTTCGAGCTTCTACTCAGATTTTCATAGAAATACCCAATAACACTTTACTCGACCCGGCAATCGAACCCAGGACCTCAAGCATTGTATAAGAATATTCATTATTAGCTACATTTTAATTTAGACCACCTTTGATTACTTAATGAATGCCACTAAATAACCTGGCTACCTATTAGTTATGTAAATATAAATAAAGTTATGTAAATATATATAATGTTAGTTACCAGTTACAAGGTTACATTGATACACAAAGATAAAAAGATCAGAATATTTAGTTATCGATTAATTATCTAACTGATAAGTTATATAATTAGTGTAAAAGATAGAAAGCAAATTCTTTGTTCCGCAATTTACACTAAAGGACAATGTAGACATTGACTTAGATAAATTAAAAAATGGAACAAAATTTAACGGGAACTTTACAATGAATTTTATCTCACCGCAAGGTAGTGGTACCCAGGCCTTACGGTCTTAGTGTGAATCCTTCCTAACCAGGCTATTTCATTAAGTCACCTCCGTGGAATAATTTAATCAGTACAGTCCACAGCAAAAGAACGATAAAGAATGATTGATAGTGCAGACTGTACACAGATGCAATCTGCCGCTGTGCCGGTCCCGCGTTATTTTTCTTTTTAAACATGAACGTTTAATCTCGGGAATGAATGGACTTGTTTATGTACATGTATGGAGGATGGGGTAGGCAGAAATGAAGGTGGAACTAGTTTTGATCGATCTGCGGTGAAGCCAAAAGGGTTTTGACAAGCTGTATGGATGTTCGCGTAATCTTTGTAATGCTGAAAGGATTTTGAGAAATAAGCATTGATTTTTCTTGATAGTTATAAAATAATACGCACAGATTTTATTTATACAAGGCATTTTTTTGTATTAATAATTTTTGATTTCTGACACTTACGCGAATACTAGACATTGAAATAAAATAATATCAATATAACGCGATAAAATCCGTAAAAAGTAGTTTTATTTCAATTAATAATTTTTATTTAAAATTTTAGCAAAAATCTGAATGAAATTTTTTTTTTTATAAATTCTTCGTATTTAGTGATGCGCTCGCTGTAAATGCTACCGAGTATTAAAATTTTCGTGTAAAATCCAAAAATAATAATTCTTTTGAGATTTGGAATTAGTTATAGAGCATTAGTTTTCTTTAAGTATAACAGTAGCTACATCAGCCAAAATAATAATCATACGCAGTCCAATAATTACGACGTCAAATTAAAAAAGATCGACTTCATACGTGGGCGGCTGATAAGGGCTGTTGATTAATTTAATACATACAAATTTCTTCCTTTACACTTTAAAATTAGAGTTGAATTTCTTTCGGCACGTGCACCCATATAAATCATTTTAGGTATATTGAATGGCAGGCAAAGGTATTAACAAGTTCTTGAATATTCATTTTGAGTTGTCGCGAGTTATCTGAAGGTGAAGCTGGTGTTATTAATTATTGAGTACATTTTTATTAATAGCATCGGCAACTAGCTGCACTATTTATTTGTAATGTAGGGTTTTTATTAATTCCATAATATGATTGTACCTAAAAAAACTCGGAAGAACAGAAAGTACTACTAAGAGAACTAAGGCTGAGATTCAGAGAAGAGACTCAGCATGAACTTACGCTTCCGTATGTCAAATTGTAATACAAATTTGACATACAGAAGCGTTACTTTACGCTGAGCATCGTCTCTGAATGTTAGCCTTAGACATATTTGCAATGGCATCTAGTAGGTTTCGTAATTGTGTCATTAAAAACATCAAGAGCTTATAAATATGTTTAAGTTAGCCATTATTGTTTATTTATCTTCGTTTTTGCTTTCTGCTCGCCTTGCTCAAAATTGTTTTTTTTTAATATGCTGTGGATAACGGTGTGAGTTACACGTTTGTATTATGTATTTGGTTTTAAAGTTAGTATAATCTAAAGTGTAACTGTTTGTTTGTCCCAAATAAATAAATAAAATAAATAAGAGAGCCTAGGGATATGGACTACCACTGGACTGCTAAGTCGTAGGTCTCGCGTTTGAATCCAAGGCACGCACCTCTTAATTAATTATCACTCGCTTACATTACCTTACATTGTGAGGAAACCTACATGCCTGAGAGATTTTCTTAAAGGTGTTTGTAAAGTCTGCCAACTAGCCTTACTAAGAGCCTCTCACTCTCTCTCACTCCACCACAGAGGAGATATGATGATAGAACTCGAGAAATTTAATTAAGTATCCGTTTTTCTGGAGCAAATGATATTTAAAAAACCTGTTCAGAAAAAACTAATCACTGTATATTCTGCTTTTTTTAATTGTAACAAGCAAATTTTCCTTTTTAGTGTATTATGTAGAACGATCTAGTGCTTTCTTAATCCGTGAAGCTATATCCTATCCTACCTACCTATACTGACAATGTAACTAGCATGTACTTACCTTATTATACAGTATCAATTATACGAACGACATCGAGGTATATATACCTACGTACTACAGTTTATGTAAATGTCAATCTACCGTGACAGTCACCTATAACAATAGACCATAATCACTGAATGGCATTATAAGGAACTCATCGCCATAATTGACATATCTGCAAAAGGTTTTTTACATACAACTGAAGCGGAAAATATTAACTGCACGCATTTCTTTACACTATTAAAACCTATAGATAGCCATTGAGATATAATACTGTGGATAAGATACCGCCAAACGGTTTACTAAGCTAATACTTGAAGAGTTGACTCAACAACTCAAATTTCGGTTTCACGCATCGTGAAATATTAAGCAACGCCCAAATTTATGAAAAACTATTGATTCAACTATAAAAAGTCATAGTAAACTTTACTAATTAACAACTTTTTATCATAAAAGTATCAATTTTGTTTAGGTACAAAACTTCAAAAGTGACACGTGTTTCTTCATAAAGGTATTATTGTTTTAACATCTATTTCACTTGTAGGGTGCAATAAATTATAAATGTATTGAGTATTGGCTAAAAAGTATAAGTAATCATTTTTGTATACCTACCTGTGTAGGTATGTTGTAGTATCACGTAGTTAATAGCGACTACTCCAAACACAATATTTTTTGTGGTAACTCTAGTACGGAACTATGGATAATCTAATACCTCTATGTACAAATCCAAGACAGTGCACGCGTCTGTGGTTGATTAAAATGAATTATGATTGTTTGTTACAACATTGGGTCATTATTTGTAAATCAAGTGTACTTCTGCTCGAGAACTGTCACGCGATACGACGTTAACGTGTACAGTGTAGTGCATAAAAAACGTACCCGGATCGTTTGTGCAATTATAATGTAAATGAAATCAGCTACTGATGATCGTAAGGTGAAATTATTATGAACATCTGTTTTTTTTCTGTATTCTGCCATGTGCTACTTTACTGTCGTGTGTGGTATATAATTTAGATTATGATAAACAAAAAGCAATGCTATAATTTTGCATTATCATTATTAATTATGTTATACTAACATTTTGTAAGAAAAACACTTTCCAAATTAATACAAAAAGGTACAATTTAGTAACATGTACGATCATCCTTGAGCTTATTTTATTTATTACTAATTGTTAAGACTTTTAATTATATAATTATATGACTTACTAGCTTTCCGCCAGCGGCTTCGCCCGCGTGGTCTTGATAACTTTTTTCCCCCGTTTTTGCAACATTTTTCATTGCTACTTCGCTCCTATTAGTCGCAGCGTGATAGTTTATAACCTATAGCCTTCCGCGTTTCGGAGCCTATTCAATACAAACAAACAATCAAATCTTTCCCCTTTATAATATTAGTATAGAAGTATAGATATCTCATTATGATTTATTTCTCGTGGAGGAAGCTAAAGAAGTACCTATACAAGAATCGTATGAAGTGGCGGTCTCTAGTCTCTGCCTACCCCTGTGGGAAAAAGGCGTGAGCGTATATATGTATGTTGTATCTCATTATAAGCTAATTGTAGTTTACCAACTTCCTAGGAACAAAAAATCGCTGTTCACCAGTTTTCACAGTAAACTGAACAGTAAAGAATTCAAGATCATTTAACGGCGATAAAATCCATGTAATACATTAAACGATACATCGTTCCTATCGTATTGAACAGTAGCATTCTACGATTCAAGCTACAAATACTCAGTAACTCATAAATCGGAGCCTTCTCATACATTCGCTATCAGGCCGTAAACAATCCCATACAAACGTGTACCCTCCTTCATTTTGTGTTACATTAAAATGTATAAGTTAGTGATTCTGTGATTACAACGATTTTACAATTGAACTATAACTTTGTTGATCTTTTGACAAGATAATGCTGAGACCGGATTATGAAAGTAGAAACAGGGATCGATAAATTTTGTAGCTATAGTACTAGAGACCGCTCTTTGTCGAGGCAAGAACATGACATATTGTCAATCAAAGCCCGCTAATTTGACTACAAGATATCGATAAATTGCCCGGGCAAAGAAAAAATTCTGTTTTTAAACCTGTCTGAATATACTGGAAGACTAAGAAATAGGCCGTAAGGAATCATCCTATTTTAACGTTTGCTTTAGTGCGCGTTAAAATAGCCTTTCCTTTCGTTTGTATTACCTGTCACTTTCATAAATCAGTATTTAATATGAAGTAATATGAAGCACTATATTATTGTCATATCATGTCACTGCTTGGTGATGATTCTATGATATTATAAAAAACATACAGACGAATTGAGAATCTCCTTCTCTTTTTGAAGTCGGTTAAAAATACCAAACCCTTTACATAAAAAATACGTTTCACTCATCGTTCAAGAGAAATCGCACTAGATTCATAAACAGATAAATAATAGGTACCGCTCAATCGAAATATCTACATCAATTCTATGTAGATCAAAATCAATTAGCGATAAAACCCGTTCGTTTACATCGTTTTCACAGGCATTTCCAAATATGTGTGTCAATAAAATCACTCCACTACACTTCTGTTGGACCGACGACGAATAAAAACTCGGTATGATAGAGTTACGAGGTAGGTACAATATTTATTAAGACGTTTACTCTAACGGTTGGATCCGAAGCTTGTTTTATATGCATACGGACAAACGATTCGTGATTGGACCATTGAGATATTAGAGACTTACGAACTAGAGTAGTCACCTAAGCATTTAATATTGTGTGCTAAAACATTTATGAGTTTAGATTTAGACTTTGGGGCTTTAAATATTTCTCACAGTCTTTATTTATATTTACTCCATGATAATATAATTTACCGTATTTATTTAAATACTTAGTGGCGCCTACTACAACACAACCAATGTGCATAATAACTCAATGGACCAGACCTCGATTTTGGAGCAATATAAAAAAACTGTACCAGTTTAAATTGTCAACTGGCCGTCCAGTTAATTACTTTAGTGTAGGCCGAGAGAGGGCTAGATGAAGAAATGCGTTATCTGTGTAATCCGTCAAACCTGATCAGGTTTTTGTTTAAAGTACACCGATTTAAAGAGGGATTTATAACAGTATAATTTAGTAGACTTTAATATTGAATGAATTTAACAAGTTTTAAGTGCGTAGAAAATTGCTAATAGCTCAGTAAAAAAGGTTGGATCAACTTGTTTGACAAATAAATCTATCGCTGGATTGATGAATCCATGTAAGTTGTAGTCAAACTTGTAATTTTCTTTTGTGATTTTAATGACTTTATACTACTAACCAATTCGATTAGCAGGCGTGGTGGTTTGTAATCATATTTTATTATAAATAATAAATGTTTAATTGGGGCTATATTTTTAAAAAATTGCCATAATAAAACATATTTTACCTGACATCATAATTTGTGAAGCTCCTGTCTCTTGGTCTATAATATATTCAATCTAAATCGACGGCGGATGTCAAAGAAGACAGATATAGACATAAACTAGTCGCCATATAACGCCCAATTTCATTATTCGAAAGTCTTTTGGTAACTAATAAAAAATCATTAAAGCGACTTCCTGTTAAAACAAGTGGAATTATGGTTTTGATACGTACGTATTATGTGGGCCTAATTATCTTGGCTGGAATGTTACTCTCGCCAAATTAATGTGGCTTGTTTTGATTTCAATTAACGAAATCATAATATTCTTTTTACCGTTCGATTTTTATGCGTGGATTTGGGGCTTTATTACGTCTTAGTATTTGGTAACATTAGTTCCAAGTAGAATTAATAATTTTGTGCTAGAAATAATTGACTCAACGGCTGAAACAAATTGAACGGAATACCGAAAAATAAGGAATATTATTTTTAGCATTAAATCAAATTAAATTTCATATACCTACATAAAAACCTTCAGTACAATATAAATAAAAATTGTATGATTTAACCCGTAAATATTTTAAAAATAGAAACTGTAACCCTTCAGAATAAAAACTTATATAAATACCTTAATCACAAGGTGATTGTTTATCAATTATCGGAAGTAACGCCCGCATGTACAGCTTTGCATGTTTCAAAATGCGACAGATGGTATAATGCAGCCGTTTTTATGCGAACTTGTTTAATACACCAATCAATGTAAGTCTAAGTAGCAATATAAAAAAAAATCTTTGTCCAAACTTTATCAAAGTAAAGTCTTAACATAATTTGTAGAGTATATTAATGGGTGTGTTCTAAAACCTTAAAATAGCTTGAATACTAAAACATAAACCGAGAGACATTTGCGACTGCCAGCTTAATAAAAAAATGGAGCAAAGGTTATCTTGATCTAAAAAGATGCTCTGTGCTATTTAAAAAAGGAATGACCACAAAATTTTTACTATCGAAACATCTTTCACTATTCAACCCGTAATTGCAAACGAAAACCGTTTTTAACCGATTTTTAAAACCCTTATAGGGACAGGTGCAAACGACAGGCGCACACGCACCGGCCACCAATAAGTTTTTTAATGAGATTATAAAAGCAACATGGTATCGTAAATGCTTGTATCACTTTATTTCCGATAAATATAATTGTATTCAACTACAATGTCTTACGTCATGTTGCCAGATTAATAAATTCACTAGGCAGGATGCCATAAAAAAGGAAAGAAAGCAGTACCAAGGCACATTAATTTCGGAAACTGGAGTTATAAACATTTTTAATCTTAATTACAAAGTTAAATTGATTATTTAAGTAAGTAAACAAGCTGCGGATCGCGTAAAGCAACCAAATAGCAAACTTTCCATTTTTAATGACTTTAAAAGAAATCAGTTTAACTTTACTTGATCTGAAAAATGGGTTGATAATAGGCTTGTGTCATTTATGCAACAACTAGGCTTTGATCTCTCAGGATTGGAGGAGTCATAAGGACCATTACGGTAGCCTAGCCGACGGAAATCACTTTGTCGTGCAGGTTTTCTAATAAATTAGTAAGTTGAATTAAGATTCCCACTCCTGGAGATCAGAACTCTGCTTAGACGCAAACACTGCATCTCAATGTACTGTTGGCTTAAGTTTTTTTTTATACCACTAAGGTGGCAAACTAACATAAGGCCCGCCTGATGGTAAGCGGTTACCATAGCCTATGGACGCTTGCAACACCAGGGGTATCACTCGCGCATTGCCGACCCGAAAAACCTCTTAGAGGTTTATGGAGAATTCACTGCGACGACAGTTTGAGGGAATATTCCTCTTGCTGCTAGCGCAGCGCATCCTTAGAAGGAGCTCTGGCAACCTTACTCACTGCAAGAACACAACACACAATAAAGTGTGTTATTTGGCTGCAGTTTTCTGTAAGGTGGAGGTACTTCCCCAGATGGGCTGCTCCAGATTTGAGCCATAAATGGCTGTGCCTTACCTCTCTTTAAGTATTTTTGAATATTTTCATCAGTCTAGAACATGGGTAACACCACGAAAGAATACCCATAGTATCAACAATCTACGACTTGAAGTCAAAGGACTAAACATTTTTCAAGCCAAAGGACCAGATGCTAAATTTATCGCTTGTAGTATCAAAATAATATTAATGGCGATCGGAAATAAAAAGTAAATAATTATAGAAGATTGCTAATAGATTTAATCAGCTACTTCCCATCCTGTGTCGTAAATGTGATTTAAGGGAATCACGCGTTTGATTTGCCACATGCTGCCATTAGACTTTATAAGTTTCCTGGTGGTTTACTGCATAGTACCTTCTGCACTCGTTATTTCTTTTTTTTTTCTTTTCAATTCTCTCTTTCATCAATACTTTCTTTTCCGGACCATTCTAAATTTAAATGTTACTATTAGTATTAAAAAACATTATAATTAACTAAGTATGTTTGTAATAAGTAGTTTAATACTTACGTGTGTTTTTTATAACAACTTAGTGACTTTTGGTTTCAAATTTATTTTAAGTTTTTGATATTGGCATCAAGTTAAGTAATTTTGAAGCCTTAAGATCTACATTATTAATAACAAATACAGTAAGGTACTCTACACAACAAATACAGCATAAATTAAATAGATAAAATGAACTTCTAATCAAATAGAACTTCCATAAGAACAGGTATTCCAAGTGTTAGTCGGTGGTAGTATTGACAAACGCAAATCACATTCTGATTTGAGACAACCACCAATCTTATTGGCTCCTTGTTACTTAAATTGTGTGGTCCAAGTTACATTTGCAATATAATGACGCCGAAATTTGGTCCTTCGATCCGTAAAGTTGTAAATCTTACACCTACTTAGTCAGATTATCAATGCAAGAGATTACTTAAGATTATTCGCAAAATTTCACCTGAAAGTTAAAAGAAAAAATACCAAAAGTACCTAAATCAGTAGTGGCTTTCATTTAGGTATTTTGTTACACGTGTGAAAGAAATAAAAGAGTAGTACCTATTTATGACATTGATGTAAAAATACCTAATCAGTAGACAAAGCTTTTGAAGTCTTGAAAAATTTTTCTATGTCTTTAGAAATGTCACTAGAATTTCCTAAATTTGCACTACCAGGATGAAAAATACAGATTGTAATCGTTGTCGGTTAAATTAAACAAACCTGCTTTCGCTTATCATTTGGACCACATCGAGCCGCTTTGTGCAGCTACCAATTGTAGGGACGCAACACCGTGACAGACGAACAGACAGACTGACAACAAACAAATAACGAACCTCTAACGAGTGGAAAAGTGTCAAGCGCACGCGCAGATTACCGCCGGTTGTAACCAAGGACCGTTTTACGCAACGACGGAAAAGGATGAGTTATTTATTTTGTCTATAATTGTAACGAACGAAAATTTTACATACGAAAACCACTGCAAATTGTAAAACCAAAATATAAATTGACAGGAAACTAGAACCATTTTAGGAAAACAAAATACTACCAATATTTATTGACAAATAAAGTAAAAAAAAAAACCAAACCTAACGTAACCTATTTTAGTATGCTTTTGTAAAACCAACAGTCGTAATGAAATGAAGAATATTTTACTGTTACAAAACTGAATTCGACCCTAAAACAAACCCAATTATGTAAGTCCTTTATCACAGTCACAGCTAGAAAACCAATGGAGCGGCAATCTTCATTTTTTTAGTTAAAAAGGTTGTGTCACTTATTGCCTGTCGGTTATCGAGATATTTGTGTGTCAGTCGCCATGACAGGTGATACTACCGACATTCTGACGACATTACACACCTTTACAATGAATTAATGTGAGGGTCCATTTTCTATTCGTACTACTTTGCCTTCGTGTCTAATATGAATAGGTAGTTCTGGAGTATTTAGAATTAGTACATTATTATTTAAACAATTTGTAAAGGGATGTACTGCATACGAATATGTCCAGGGATGATAAAGAGAGATACTTAGGGCCAGTTTCTCCTCCTGATAACTTCCCGTTAAATTACTTGGCAGATAATTTCATACAAATTTTGTTCCGTTTTCTAATTTATCCGGCAGTTAGCAGCTATCCAAAGGTGATGAAACAGTATAGGTCTATTTTTAGACAAATTCTTGAAATTTGAATTATCTACAAAACAGATTGGTACTTCTCTTACTTACGGGTGGATAATTAGAATTAAAGTTTCATTATAAACTCCAGATAAGTATAGCTTTCAGGGTAGGTAAAGTTTTGAAAAATCTTCGTGCATTGAACTACTGTTTAGTCTGTGGTGAGGTCAAAGTGTATACATAATATCTTTACTACAGTTTTGTTGCTTAGGTAACATTCAAAGAAAAACCTACCTAACCCAAGCTTTGCAAATAATCTATTAAAACCTACCAACAATGACCAAACTTGACAGCTAAACCTAACACTTCAAACAATTACGCACCAAGATATAAACAAAATCCTGAAAGGCCCATACACAACAGCACATAACTAGCCCATAAAATATACTCCTACCAAACTCCTGGCTATTGTGTATCACTCGATTCCATCAAGCTATTGTGAAGGCTGCATTATTATTTAGCTTTCCTATACTTAACTAGCCGTCCAATACTGTCCAGTTTAATTCAGCGGCTCAGCGCTTTGACAGCTGAAAAGATCCATTTTACGAGGCAGAATGGCCGATCGATCAAAGACCCAACGAATAAAGGAGGGTCTATCAATTTTCTTTACTTGCAGATGTAAACAGTTAATCTAGATTTTGATTCGGATAAATGGCCTGGGAATTTAATATCATTGAAATTTATTCACAAATAATTAGGTGTTTATTGATGTTAGAAATGATCAATGCGAATTAATTTTTATAAGCGGACAAATTAGTGAATTTTCATTTCAATAATTTGGAGATTTATAATTTATTGCTTCCAATGACTTTATAATAACAGTCAAAAATTTTTACAATATTAATATTTTAGCATAAGTGCATTTCAAGTAAAATCAGGGCTGCCAAGAATCTTAAGGATTATGTTTTTGGCAGCACATTTTAAAGTTGAAACTAAGACCATAGCGGGGTCGTAGCAACAAGTAACAAACATCCAAAATTCAAGTTCCCATGAGTTCACGAACCGTATCGTAAGCAAAAGACGTTGCCGAAGACATCACGATCACCAGACCGTGGACATATGGTTCACACGATCGTATGTGAACAACCGTGTTAAAAGAACGTAAGTGCGGGACCGAATTTCGATTTCTTGGCTTGATACACTAATTCGAATTGAAAAATGTGATCATGGGCGTAGAATCGTCGATCTAGGTATATTTTTAACTAAAAAATTGTATACCGAAATATTTGTACCAAGATAAAGCGTTGTAAATATGCTGTAATTTTGTGCAAAAAGAATAAAGTTGTTATAAGCATTTTAGGTTAAGGCAACACTATCAAAATGAATTATAAAAATCATAATGAGTAGACTTATGCCCTTTTTGAAAGCAACATAATATGTTTGAATCCGAACACTACTCGATTCTTTTGTTACGAATCCACGTATTGTATAATCGCGAAACTTCATAATTTGGTCTTTATATAATTTTAATTACTGTATTATTTCCACGAATTCTCATAGCTTGTGTTAAAGATAATCGAGTTTCAGTGCTTTGTAATAAAAATTAAAGCCTTTAATGAGAGGTGAAGACTCTCTACGTCTTTACTAAATAAAGAAAAATGTAATATTCTCGTATATCTTAGGTATTCACAAACAGTATTTTTTTTTTGAAAAGCATTATTTGGTAATATTTGGCACATACCTACATAAAGAAATAATCTAAAAATTGTAAAAAAAAAAATGAAACGTGAACCTTGTAGGTTTTCTGCACATCTACTATTTCCTTGGTCTCAATAGTTCCTAGCCCTTTCAGGAGTTTACTGCAATAAATAGTAGGTTGCTCTCTCTTGAAAATATTGTTTATGGTTACATACAAATACAGATGCAAATACCAGGCACGACCTTTTTTATACAATTAGATAAAAAATAACAAAGGTTTACTTTGTTATTTTTATTAAGGATAACAAATATTTCATAATTACCAAGTAATTTCACACCATTTACTAAGTACCTTGGTACTTTTCTTGTTATTAATTTATGTTTATTGTGTGCCAATGAATACAATTATTACTATTTTCTTTTTTTCTGAATCGTTACGTATCTAAAGTAACTCAGAATAGCAAACTTTCGAAGTTCCGTACATCGAGATTATGCACATTCGCAGTAAAGTAATTCAGCCGTACTTTATAACTCACATAATTCGTACTTTTAAACTTTATGAATACCGTACATCGATATTTTGAACTTTGAAGTTCAGTAATATTTTCATTCACAGATAATTCTAGTGAGGTAAGTACACGAAAAGAACAAGTACCTAAGTAAATATACCAGTTTTATGTATCCGATTGCCTTTAATGATTTCAGCATTGTTTCACATATTCGATACATCACTATCGATGCGTCACAGTCCATGAGCGTAGGAGTTCCCACGTTGACCCGCAATTTATGGGTCCTTACTTAACTGTAACTACCTGTGACCGCAGGTGCGTCTTAAGGAACAAGGGATGTCCAAGGGACACTTTTTTGGATCATTTTTTTTTTACTTCAAAATAAACTTTTTATGTTTTTGTTTTTAATAAGACGAATGGATCATTTAGAACTATTTAAAACAAAATGAGGATGAAATTACTAGGTTCATGATTTTTTTTAAGTATATTTTGCACTGCTTGCTGTCTGTCTATCTAGTAATTTTGGTTTTCTTCCAAATTTTTATTGGGGATATTGTTAGGAGCACCATGAACTTTGGATTTGATCCTGGTATTTAATTGAAAATGCCAAGGACTAATATGACTATAAATAAGGACATTAAACAGGACAAACGAGGTCAACCCACGCAACTTGTAACATTATATATTTAGTACTAAATCGCAATAACTTGACTTAATTCGAAATAACATCAAACAAAAAAAAAATTGTTATTCCCAGTTGTCCCCACCGTCTACGTCTCTTCTTCCACTCTTCTTGTTCCCATCTGTCACCACTGGTGGCAACTGGGAACAAGAAAAGTGGCCATTCTCATTTGTCGCCTCAGGGACGCCACCACTGGTGACAAATGGGATTTTTTTCCCATTTGTCACCAGTGGAGACATACACGGTGGGGACAACTGGGAATAGCTCAAAAAAACTATTTTCTTAGCCCTTGTGCCAGCCCTGTGTCCAGTCACCGTGTACACTTGTGTGATTTTCTTAAGTCGCGGACACATGAGGTCATAGTTAAATAAGTAAAAACTTAAGGTGGGGCGTTATGGGAACTGAGCACGGTAACTCTACGGTGTAATGTGAGGCTTTACCGAACCGTAATATAGCACTTTGGCGTATTATCATCGTGTTGAACTATACTTAATTAGTTGTGTGTACTTAATTAGAATGCTGATTGTGTGGGTAAGATTTTTTTTACCGATATATTATCACGCTTGTATTTGCCCAAAAATTAGGTGGGAGTGTACTACTGTATACACAATTCACCGGTATGTCTAGTTACTACGAAATATGTGGCGAGCCTATTGCCATCAACCGGGCACAAATCCAGACTCAACTCCCTTTTATTAAGAGATCTAGTCGTTTTTATAATGCTTTAATAACTATAGTGACTGTGATTGTATAGAAAATTTTCATCTTTCCCTGCCTAAATTCAGAAAAACTGTACAAGACATTCTGTTTTTTAATCTATTCGTTTTCCAAATAAATAAAATGTATAGGTACTAATATCATAAAGCTGAAGAGTTTGTTTGTTTGGTTGAAGGAGCTAATCTCAGAAACAACTGGTACGATTTGAAAAATTCTTTCTGTGTTAGATAGCCCGTTTATCGAGGAAGGCTGTAGGCTATATATCATTACGGTAAGACCAATAGGAGC
This sequence comes from Acronicta psi, assembly GCA_946251955.1. Classification (NCBI taxonomy): domain Eukaryota; kingdom Metazoa; phylum Arthropoda; class Insecta; order Lepidoptera; family Noctuidae; genus Acronicta; species Acronicta psi. Next base: position 11,881,316 of record OX276475.1, on the reverse strand, counting down.
GGAGTATCAATTAAAAATCTTGTAAAAACGGGGAAAAAAGCAACTTCTACGGGAAAGAAGTCGCGGGAAAGGGCTAGTAAAAAATAATAAAGCTTGCTTTTTCAGTAATCATAGACTAGTATTGCCCCACTGCTAGTTTTCTCCCAAAATAAAAGTTAGGCTAGCCTAATATGGAGTTGATAGACTTCACACACCGACAGAAAATCTTTCAGTTACTGATATAGATTTTAACCCAATGTTTTATTATTGTGATATTTAATTGGTCATAATTATTTTATCATTAGGCTATCACAACAAATGTTTCTAGTTTAACTTTAATTATTAGGTATATTTTTGTTTTATTTAAATAAAAATAGTACAAAAATCTAAGAATAATGAGGACATTGTTGATGCAATTATTTATTTTAATTTACTTAATTGCTTGGAAATCATATTCACGTAATATATAAATAAAATGGCTATTAATAAAACGTAGTCCTTTTTAAAAAACAGACTTAGGTATTTTTAACCTAATTATCTCATTGTAATTATAACGAGACAAGAGCTTAGCTCTTAAATTTAAGAAGAAGAATTTTATTATAACGTAATATTTCAACGCTATAAGAATATAAATATACCTTTACAACATTCTATAAAACCGACTTATAACCTATTGTGCATTACACCACTTAATCACGGAACTGAAGATAATACCATAATACCTACACATTGCATGCAACCTCAATGGTGCAAGAAAAAAAAACGGCAATTAAAGACCATAGACGAACAACGCAATGAAAAAGGATGCGTCTATGTGAGTTATCATTAAAAAAACATTAATAGACCTCATTGTTCTGAACAAGGATGAAACAATTTTTTATTGGATTTCGCAAACTATTGCAATCAATGTAGGTTTCCGTAATTGTGCTAACTGTGGTCATTAGTCATTACTTGGTTGTATGTATTTTAGTACTAGAATGATCCAGGATATTTGTGTAAATTTGGTCAGAATTGTCCAATTGGATCAAGATATTCGTGTAGAAATGGTTAAAATTGTCTAATTGGATCTATTGTGATCCAATTTCTTTGACAGTTACCTCAGTAGTGTTGCCCGTAGGTATATTTTTTGAAGTCATCAAATTTTATTCAAGCACTTGATCAAAGTGTTATTTTGATCAAAGTTTTATTATTGGGTTCCGTGAAGTTCTCAGCATCAGCTCGGACTTTGGATTTGTGCCCAGTTAATGGCAATAGGCTCGCATATTACATCGGACCTAAACATACCGGCGAACTATGGAGGCACATTATTACGCCTCTGCCAAGCCCTTCAAGGAATGCGGGCGTGATAGTATGTATTTACATATTTCAACTTCAATATCATATTTTTATTCTTCAAGATACTTTAATTTTCTGAGACGAACATTCTTTGACGTCAATTAAACAAAAAATGTGGTAATTTACTTGAAACAGCGCCATTGTTGATACCACATTGTATGATGTATTATATTGTTTTTGTGTTATAACTCAATTAAACACTAATAGAAAGATTTAAGTTTATGAGGATTTGCATAGCGTTTGTACCTTTAATTACTACCACTAAGGTGGCAAACAAGCTACAGCCCGCCTGATGGTAAGCGGTTACCGTAGCTTATGAACGTTTGCAACACCAGGGATATCACTCGCGCGTTGCCGACCCTAAAAACCTCTTAAATGTTTATGGAGGATTCACTGCGCCGACAGTTTGAGGGAATATTCCTCTGGCTTGTAAAATACTTGCTTGCTACTTGTAAAATACTACTGGTACACTATACTACTACTAGGTTACACCCACAGTCATTGCCGGGGCGAGCCTATTGCTAAATCAATTTTTTTCAGTAAAAGCTCGTGCTACTGAGGATTTCAAAAACTCCAATAGCACTTCCTCGATCGAAGCGAACCTAGGACCTTTTACGTAGCAGTCGCGCTTAGGACCACTAAGCCAACGGTGCAGAGAAAAAAGTAATATCATGTCATTATTTACATTCCTTTACTAAACTGCAACAAAACTATAGCAAATATCATCACTACTTAGTACTAATGCCTGCAAATTGGAACGTGCAGATTCAAATAAAAAAATAAGTAATGATTTTCATAATCAACGCAACCTCCGACCCTTTCCCACGGGCATGGTCCGGTGGGCATGACTTCTACGGACCGATGCGCACACGCACAGAATGGAGCTGTGTGTGAACTATATACGAGACGAAAACAAAGGATAAAAGAGTACCGATCTGGGAATAATATTATCTTTCTTATAGGTATGGCACATGTCAGAATCTTTAATAATAAATTAGAATCTTTCCGGGGCTAATTTTCTAAAAAAAAAAAAACCAACGGTCGGATTTTTATTTTACAAAAATTCTCACAAATTTTAGTTTGCAAGAAGAAGCAAGAGAAATTCTTGTTTCTTCTCTTAGAGGGACTCGTAGCTAAGTTGAGTTATAACTAAGCTGATAAACCAATTTGCAAGGTGTGTTATTACTAGTCTGAAGCCCTAAAAGCCAGACAACCAGTATATCCTTCAAATATAGTTTTGCTAAGTAATTGATTTGTGAACATCCGATGGCAGTCGCTTCATGTAAAATACTGTATTCAGCCGCAATAGACGGGAACATGGTTAGAAAAAGGTTAGGAAGATGAAGATTCTTCTCTTACTTAAATAAATAAATAAATAAATAAATATTCTGGGACATTCTACACAGCACCATCTAGTCCCAAACTAAGCAGAGCTTGTACTATGGGTACTAGACAATGGATATAATACTTATATACTTTTTTTTTTGTAAATACATACTTATAATACATACAAGAAACAACCAGACAAACACAAATACTTATATTAATCACATAAATATTTGTGTCCTGTGGGAATCGAACCCACGACCTCGTGATCAGCAGTCCGGTACTCGAACCACTAGACCACAGACGTCGTCACTTAGAATTAAGAGTAATACGTTTCCTATTAATGGTAAAACAAGCCTTACGATTGGGCACAGGACAGAGCTGTCTGGAGGGAGAGGGTGCAAAAATGTCCCACTAAAGTCACTTTCTTCAGTCGTAAAATTAAGAAGAAGAATAAGTCCTTTTAAAAGACTCGTTTACTCTATGATAAGAACTAAAGAACCTTACCTTTATATGCGTCATTCGATGGTAATATAAGTTAGAGCTCGCAGTGAATCTCTTCCCACAATGCTGGCACTGATGAGGCTTTTCTCCTGAGTGGATTCTTCTATGGGTGTTCAGACTGCTCGACGTACTAAAACCTTTGTTGCACACCATGCAGACATGGGGTTTTTCACCTAAAAATACATAACAGAGTTAGCGTTTTCTTAAAAAATCTGCCAATTATTTGAAAGATTTTGAAGGGATGTAACTTTCTAAAAGCCTTGGAGAATGTAATCTTTTTACAGTTGTTCAAAAGAATGAACTAAATTCACATGTGAATCATTTAAGATTAAAAATGAGTACGAAATCTAAAAATAAGATTTCTACAATAGATGCCCCAAAAATCTTTATTTATATTTCTATGAATCGTTTTCTGCGCTATGAGGTATCGGGCTCTATATAGAAGAAAATCCTATAATGCGCTAAATATTTTCTTTTTAATAAAAAGCAGGAAAGACAAAAAGTTATATCTTAATTAAAATATACTGAAACCGATTCTCCCAGTCATTTAGATTCGCCTCAACGACCAATAAAGTTTCTGGTGTCAACAACTCTAAACTAAGCAATAAAGATACTGTAGAACTAATAAAAGTCTTAAAATCTAGATATTTATTCAATATATCTAGAAATTATATTCAAGTTGTCAAATTTACGTTAAGATTTACACGTAATAATTTAGATATTTTAATTAAACTAATAAAATAAATAAATTTTAATGTAAGAATTTTTCGTTTAATTTTGTTTTTTAGAATAAAATTTTGACCTATGAAAAACAAGCGCAGATTTTGTTTTTCAATGAAAAGCAAGCACAGTACTTAAAGACAGCATAGAGCACCTAACAGCTAACACAGGCAGCATAGTAGGTAGGTACATGTTAAAGTTACTAACCAGTATGTGTTCTCATATGCCGTTTCAATAAAGAAGGTCTGTCGAACGCTTTCCCACAAACTTCACACGGTAGCAACGCCCTTTCAGACTTAGCCGGTCTTCTTTGGATTTTTGGTGTCATATCCAGGAGTTCGTTGGAGGAACCAGCTGATGATGACGTGAGGGAGTCTCCTGATACTGATTTGTGTTCATCTTCTGCACCAGAGGGAGGGGAGATTGGGAGGAGGACTCTAGAAAGGAGGGATGTCGATAGGTCTAGCGGTGAATCTGTGAATAATAAAGATAAAGCTGTTTATTATTATCTAACTATTATCAAATTATAAATTTAAAAAAATAACAACTTTTTACGAATTGTATCACGTTCACGATCAACAAGCGATAAAATCCGTAAAAAGTAGTTTTATTTTAATGTCTAGCATTCGCGTAAGTCCCGGAAATCGTATGTCAAATTATAAATTATTTTGTTTATTATAATTACGTAGAGAAAGTAAAAAATAAACACTTTTGTATATTATTATAATTTGTGTAAACAATAACAATCAAATCCTACTAATTAGCAAAAAAAAACTTCCAATTTTTTTTTTGTAAAACAAATTGAAGTGCTATTGAAATAAGCTTGATATTATAAAAACCATCATGCATTACAATTGGAGTATCACAAAACGACTGCTTCAACTAAAGATTTACTCAATGGGAGCCACTTTGACTTGAGATCAACTCACGAATCACTCAATCGTCTGTCAGCGCATTAACGGAGCGATTAGAGTGAAATACAACACCAATACTACAGCAAAACAGTTCATATTCCATCCATAAATGATTCTGAAAGTTCAGTTCTCGCCAAACTTATTGTCCGGGTTGACGTTGGCACGAGCTAACTTTAACCTGGCCTTAAAAATCGGAGAATCAAAAATATTGGATCAAAATGATTTCAAACGACAGCCTATGACTTGAGCTTTCGTTTTTATTTATTACAATCCAATAATTTTGATTATTTTTTATTTGTACGCCCGGTTTAAAGTTAGCTCGTGCCAACTTCAACCCGGACAATAAGTTTGGCGAGAACTGAACAGACGATAACATACCGTCACGCAACTTTATTCTCCAAAAGACAAGGCAGAGGTGTACTGTTGTACACATTAATAGCTTGGATTACAAACTAATTAATTATCTAATGAAAATAATTTAAACAGGGATTTATGTGAAAAAGCTTTCAGTATCGTTTTTGATGTGTTTTACACTAAAATAAGAGTAAATCTACCTACGTGATCATCGATTTTATCTATGTATAGTTATACTAATAATATAATGTATAAAAGCGAAAGTAACACAGTCTGTTTGTCTGTTATCTTTTTACGCCTAGGATACTCAATAGATTGTGATAAAATTTGGCAAGGAGGATAATATATTTCAGCCTGAGAAAGAGCATGGATCTTTTGTCATAAAACATCCTCCGGGTGCGAGTGAAAACCACAGCCAACATTAAACTAGCTGTCTCTAAAGCTATATTTTTCTCACGAAAAGTAAAGTAATTGAACAGGTTGATACGTCAACAACAATCAATTTTATTAATATCACTCAATCAGACTTCATTATCAGATGTTAAAATATATTTATAAGCTAACAAGCAACAAATCTTATAATCACGGCTTCCTTAAGACATTTCACGTCATAACCTTTAAATTCTTCATCGTACATCATAATTATCATTTTTAAAATTGAATATTTTCACTTTATTGATATTAGTTTCTCAAAATCTACTATTGGTATGTATCCGAACGAATTTTACGGTGATTAGGTGGTTAGTGGGCGCTTTTTATAAATCAGATCAAACTTTTTTATGTAATTCCAATCAAGCTAAATTTTTTAATGAACCTCTTTTATTGACAACCGTAAATTTCGCTATGGATCTTTGGACAGTTTATATTTATTGGGCCCGTCTTGAATTTCTTTGATGCGATTTAATTGGCGACCTCCATTTCGACTTTTTACTATTAAAGGTTGATCTTCAGTTGTTCGCATTGAAGTTTCCGCGGATATATAATGAAATGGATTGCAATAAATCTCGTACAGTGACGTCGTCTGGCATGGATTAATTAGCGGCGTGTTTGTGTTCTAGATCAAGGATAGGTTGTTTCTTTATCCGTCCTAAGGGTAGGTGTATTTCAAGATGCGAGGATAGAAAATGCTAGATATGGAGCGGCGACCGGACAGATGGGGTTACGATAATATCTCTCGCTAGTCGACTGTCCACGCTTCGTTTTGCCTACTTTATTTGCGTAGTGATGTACGGCCGTATAGGATTTTAATTTATTTATTCAATTAGGCAAAGTGCGATAGAAAACTGCAGGTCTTTTATAGAATACGATAAGTGTGAATGAAATAAAACTAAGAATTCGTCACTTAGGATAAATTATTGCATCTATTATTTAAAAAAATGGCGATACATTATTCTATTTACCTATCTGTATCTGACCAATTTTTAAGTATGGTATATAATTCCACAATTGTAAATGCACCTGAATAAAATAAATAAATAATAATTCTTTATTACCTGCAACAGTTTTAAGACAATATATTTAAGCCACAAATTATTTTAAGGCACAATTTTTAATTACGAAACTAACGAGGCGTTTTAATGTAAATAGTACATTAGAAATACAAAACATACATAAAATCATCAAAATTGCACGAAAATAATTCGACGATTTTATTTAGATCAGTCTTCATATTAAGGTCTTGCGCAATCTGATCAATATAGGGACAAACGAAGCCGCCACGTTATCAAACTGAGTGTAACTTAACTGGTCGGTAAGGCCGAGTTTACATTGAGAGTACTTGGTGAAAATCGCTCCGGTGTTTCTTTTATTATTAAGAAGAAAATAATTTGGTTATATAGCTTTTATATGTTATGTAAATAAAACTATATTAAAAATACTTCTTAGAAAAATCCTTAATAGTCCTCACTAATATTATAAATGTGAAAGTAACTCTATCTGTATGTCTGTCGGTCGCGCTTTCACGCCAAAACTACTGAACCGATTTAAATGAAATTTGGTACACAGAGAGTCTATAGCCTGAGAAAGGATATAGGCTACTTTTTAATGCGAAAAAAGGGTTGTGGGGGTTGAAAAAGGGGATGAAAGTTACAATCTCCCAGGCGGGAGAAGCCGCTGGCGGAAAGTGTACTATAAGTGTGTAATGTTCATTTTGCCTCCTATAGAGAGAGTATAGTCAAGCGTAGGACTAATCTGATTTTAAAAAAGCTGTACTATAAGTACAATGCCATTTTTTCGTCTCTAAAACTATTAAAATGTAACGGTGTATATTAATTAACATATGCCAACATTGGTCATACCTACTCTTAACCCCCAAATGTCGTGTAGTTTATACACAAGTAACTTATTTCAGCACAATGTGCGCAGCTTAGCTATAAAAAAGCGATCAGGAGTGCCGACTACCGAACCGCGACGCTATCCAAGTAGGAATTCCCTTTGATGCGCCGACTGTATCGCGCTTTGGAATAATGTCGCGATATTTTGTATGTGTGTGTTTTATGGTACTGTTTTGGTATAATGTATACATTCTGTGCTAATTTTAAATATATCACAATACTTAATATTTATTGCATTCCACAATTTAAGTTCATGAATGCTAGATATTAAAATAAATCTACTTTTACGGGTTTTATCGCGTTATTTTTTTACCCGGGCGTTTCGGACCCTATACAATGAACCTTATTTAACAAAAATGTAAGGTGCTAGTAACTAAAACGTCAAGACGCCTAACACCTTAGTCACCCGTAACTATTAACGCTGAAAAAGTGTCCAAAATATCGGGATTAAATAATATCAATTTAACGCGATAAAATCCGTAAAACGTATTTTTTATTTCTATGTCTACGTTTGATAAGTAGACACAATAAAAAAACAATAATATAGACACTCGAGGGTCGCAGATTTATAATTGAATTAAATTAATTGTTACATAGCCGCCTACATGTGACATTTAGCAATAAGCTTTACACCAATGCACTCCAAAAACGTCTCTAATTTTACAACATAAAATATATTCGAGGAATTTAACGAGAAGCGTTAATTTACAATCGTGTGAATATAACCACTTACGTTTGTTGATACTGTTTATTAATTAAGTGAACTAAACATTTCACTTTAACGTGTCGCTGTGAAGATTGCTGCTAGAAGTAAAATGTATGCATATTGATTTATTAGATTGATAGTTCGCACGGTGTTGGGGCGACGACCTAAGATACTTAACTACACATAATAATATTACGAGTATATAGCATTAATATACACATAGGCTTGGTGTTATTAATTTTAATAGTTTTTTTTTTCAAAATTGCAAATTGTAAAGTATAGTTTGAAACCACGGTTGGTTAGGGTTAAATGAAAATTAAATTATGGGTAGGATGTACTCGATATTTAAAAAATTTTAATACTCCAAAAATTGAAATTTTGGCCTCAAAACTTTCATCAAGGGAAATCAATTAATAACAGTAATACTTCAAAATTTCGAATCTATTTGTATTGAGTTCACGAAATATTAACTCAGTATCGAATTTAACATGAAATTTTATTCATAAAAATATAATAATTACTCGATTTAGTATTGAATATTGCTCGCATGTAATTTGTAGTAAATAAAAACGTGAACGTTTTTTTATAGATCAATGGACGATAGGTGAGATCGCTTGGGGTGCCCATGTCGTGAGTATTTTAACAGACATTTTAGCCAGAATATAATTATCACGATTTATTTTGTAAAATTATTTGATAATTATGGTTAACATGACTGGTAAGTTAAGTCAATAATTAATTATTTATTGTAAAATGTATTAACTAATAAGAATACCTAATCCTTTCAGAATCATATAAGTATTCCTTCAATATAACAACTATTGAGCACATATACATAGTATTTATGTTTTATTGTAACAATTTTTATTTAATTCTATTTAGATACCGTTTAACTGCCGTTAGTTCTCTGGAGAACATTAGGTATTGGCACTTTTAATGTTCTATAAAGTGACTGTATAACTTTATTGTCCTTATTTTTTTTCGGTGTCCCTTAGAAAAAAACTAGTTTTTAAAAGCGCCTGTTTCATCACCTCCTGATAAGTTCACGTTAAAATATTTGGTAGATTAGGGCCTGTTACGTGGTCAAACAGGCCCTAAGTCATCTAAGGAACTTCTCAAAACTCCCAATATCATGGTTAACCGACACAAATTAACGAGTTTGCTAAATCTGAGTGCGCCTACTACAACTTCGGACTGAGTACAAAATTGAGTTCTAGACCTATAGTATGCATAAATAGCTGCAATTATATTTTATTGCTTATTAGTTTGATAACATTATCATATCTGTATGGGCAGTTTCATTTTATGGTTTTTTAATGGTGAACTATAACTATTACAATATAAAACAAGTGATAATATCATTGCGAAGTCAATCTAGGCTCTTAGATTCAAAAGGGATAAAAATGAAAATTAGAGCCGGTTTACCCACTGATAAGTGAAACGGTTAATTTCAAGTTTCATTTTATCGACTAGATAATTGTAGATAAGGTTAGGTACTTCAAAGATGGGAGGCAGATTACAACAAAGTTTTTATACAATAAAGTATACAAATAGTATATTGATAAAGATCTTTGACGTAATTAATTTTTCATTAATATATTCCCTTTATTCTGTTCTAAATTCTCAATAGCAGCTAAGAGTATCATTACAAGTACATTATATCTACGTGTAAGATATTTTGTGTAATTGTGTACATTATTAAAGTTTAGTAATGCGTGCTTTTCTGATAGCTCCACAGTTTTACCGGTCTCACCACGATGATGGTAGTTTGATGAGAAAAGCATATTGGATTAATTTAATATTTTTTAATAGAGTGCGTCATAATAACTGTCTTGCCGTGATTTATGGTCACCAAGATGTATGTACCAATTAACACACTATATAGACAATCTGTTCTTAGTGAAACTTCACTTGACTTTGAGAAAACGAAAATATTTCGCAGTTTTCTTGTTCTTTGTAGTAATTTTATCATCACGTCTCTATTTATAGTTGAAGGGGCAGCCAGCGGTGTACTGATATTCTTTAGTATATTTTAGGTCATAGGATAAAGGGGACGAACCCATAATTCTGTCAAAAACCAGGGCAGAATTCAAGTCTCCGAACTAGCTGATAATCTCCTAAAGAATAATCTAAATAGCACTTTTCCTCGACCTGGGAACCGAATCCAGGACCTCAATAACGACCACAATACGAATAAAAGGTACTAGAGATAGGTTTCTTTCACAATAAACTCTACACATTGTATATGAATGTAAAATTACCTTCTAATATTGAGTCCATCGTCTGTCTATACAGATTGTTCCTCATCTTCACGAAGAACATCTCTTCAGGTCTTTCAGGCAGGTAGTACACCACCAGTTCCGTGTGAGGAGACACTGGCTTCACTGCCTCGTAGACCGGCTCACCCTTGACCTTTGTACAAACTAGATTTACCTGGTGAAGAAATATTGGCATCATGATTTTGTCAGAAAGAATGTTCCGTAGATGTAGTACTTGCCAGATATTGAAATGAAATGATATTTATTGCTGCAAATAGGTATTTTTAAACACTTTTACAATGCTTGCGGTTTTGTGCTAGATGACTTCGGAATTTCCTAACTGACGACCTCCAAGAAGAAACACCTAAAAAAACTCAGAGAATCGTGGTTGATTCAAGAATAATTCTCCATTTTTTGTAAAATAAATAGTCTAGTACTGACATAATATTTTATTTAACACACTTACTTGTGGTCCATAGTTATCTGACACGCGCAGGAATCGAACCCAGTTGCAGTGACGAACTTGGACTCCACCAGATGTGCAGACTTCGTCGAACAGACCAAAGCGGTGTCGGATCTGAAGACAATGAGATATACTAAATGAATACAAATGATTATCAGGTAAAGATTCACTTCGCCGGTATGTTAAGGTCCTACGTAATAAGGGGTGAGCCTATTAAATCAAACAATCTGATACGGTACACGACAAAAATGTTGCTACAAAGTCTTGAAAAATCCACCATTCTCAAAACCTGTCGTATCACCCGAAAGTTTCTCACATCCTCTACACCATCTTCAACCTACTTCTGTTTAAACTTCTCCTCCCGCATGTGAGGTCTCTTATACTCTCTTAAAAAGAGAAGAAAAGTAAAGATACATCAGAATAATAATAATAATACTTTATTACACAAAAAGATCATCATGATACAAGATACAAAGAAGACCTTATATTATCTGTACTCGCAAACCATAACTTGTAACCCGTTACTACCGTTCATAAAAATGAGTAGCAACACTAAATTAAAGTACGCATCTAGTCTGGATTTCAATTTAAGATAACAGTCATTCATATCAGAAGGTATTAGTAGTAAAATGTTCTGAGCGCAATACTCCTAACCACATTATCATAAAAGCGATGAAAATTGCCCGTGCATTTCTCTAATCCTGTGCGTCAAAGATTAAAACTCGTTACAGTGTAGATACGGCGCGGTTGTTAAATATTGATGGGGACCTGGTCTAGATAACAGTTAGTGGTATCTTGAGAGTCTGGTTGTGTTGTGGGTAGACTCAGTAGTAAACGAATCTCTGATCGGAGGTCGTCAGCTAAGTAAATACGAGGTTGAGACATGAAAGTATTTGGCTTGTAAAAGTATTGGTAACATAGGTCGCTTAGTTTGCCTCCGAATGCTAATGTAATTATGGTAATACCACTCCAGGACTCCACGAGACAGGCTTGACCTAGTGTGGAGTTCATAAGTATATTTCAGAAAAATGTAAATCTCAATTTGGTCAATAAATGATTATTATTATTAATGTAACCAAATCATGACGATTGTATGAATTTTTTTTTTTCAGTTTCTTCGGCTAAACAACGTAAAGACGGCGATCTATATGGAAGTACCTACTGTTTACATTTTTTTGTGATTTTTTAAGGTAAGTGTTACGTCATGGTCGTGGTGAGTGTTTCTGATCTCATGACGCTAAGGGCAAATGATGGCAAGTGCGGTTTTTAGTCCCTATGAGTCCGACATACCGCCTCCCTAGGCGCGGGGATCCCTGAGGATTTTCGGCACACAAAAAAAAAATGTGAGTGTTACGTCATTTCTAATATCTGAGACTAATAATGTCCGGTCCGGCGATAAAGAAACGATAGCATCAATAAAGAGAAAGATTATACAAGAAATGATTAATTGCTTTTCTAAAAATTTGATAAATTATATTTTAGAGTTCAGTCGTGACTAAATTAATTAAGTTTGCAGCCTAAAATTATTATTTATAATCTGTGACTCAATTAAATGTGTGTGTGAATTTGGATACTATAAATAGATAATATAAAATTTCTTGTGAATATCTTTAATTATTTTTTGGCAATATTGGAAAATTAATGAGAAGTCAATAGCCACTGAGAATTCAGAATGATCGTGTGTGATTTTGTATGTGTGTATTATATGTAGATACCTACTAAGAAGGTAAGCGGCAACCGCAGTCTAATATTGAAATCAATAACACCTTCCGTTCAGTGGTATCCTCAGTTGATAAACCTCATATATTATGCCCAGTCATTTTACTGACTATCCTCTTAAAAACCAGTACGTCAACCATGAGTTCTATCGAATGGCTTTCGATAGGTTTTTTACGCATCGAAACGCCGTAATCTCATAGTAGATTTTAGTTCCTTACGTAACCGCTAGAGGCGCTGCGAGGGTTTGCCATACAAATATTTTACCGCGTCGCTAGCGAGTTAAGTGAGAAAAACTCATGGTCGAGGCACAGAACACAATACTGTTAGCACAGAATATTTGACAACCAAAAAGGTTTTGATCATGAATGTGGATTTATAAAAGGGAAGATGAAGGTCAATGAAAAGATGGATGGACTGTGTGAAAGGATTATGACCACGGAGTTGAATGACGAGATGACGGCTGAATAAAGATGTATGGAAGAAAAGGAAATACTGCGCCGTCCCCAAGTGAATTGGGATAAAGGAGGATGATGATGAGAATATCTAACACTGTAATAGTAGGTACTTACCACCAGAACTCTAAAACTTCAAACTATAATATTTCTGTCGTACTATGTATAGGTACTATACCAAATTAAACTGCATTGCTAGACTTGAGCAAAACATGCGTAGAGACATAATCTTGAATTAACTATCAACATAACGATTATCGTACGGCAACATCAACTACTTTCACACTGTCGTATCTGCTCTATTTGTTCTGTGGTCGCTTTCAACAAACCGCCAACGCTACGTTATGCGTAATGACGTGAAAATTACAACAAATATGAACGCCGGCGCATGCGCCGAGCCGCAAGATTCAATCCGCCATATTGCAATTAACGGGCCTGATACATCCAATGAGATAAAGTACAGCTAGGCTCGCGAAATTAGTTAATTGAAAAGCTATTTTGTTAAAACGTGTGTTGTGTTAGCGTTTATTTATGCAAAAAGGTTAAGGTTAATTATTATTTCATGTGTTGATAAAATAATCGTCTTTTAAAATCTCAATGTTGCTCTAATTACGATGAGATGTTTTTTTAATATCCAATAAAATAATCCAAACTAACATCTGACTTTGAAACATCAAGAAAATAATCTTTTCTCTTCATCTGACGAGCGCTGAGTTGCTTGCCCTTATTGGTAAGGGATCTGAAGAACCTTCCCGTATTTGGAGGCGCCATTTTAGCAAGTTTGCTTCGAAAAGTTCTTATCTTAGAAACCTGCCTTACTGACCCTGTAGTAACAGCCACGCATGGCCGTTTTGGTTTGTTAACCAAGGAAAAACGTTAATCAAATTAAACTGAACATAACTTGAAATAAAACTTACTTACTTGTACAATTATTATAAAATATGGGAAAGAAATTTCGGCAGGACTCGAATCATCTCGAGATTTCTTCCACAAAAGTGTTATTACATGCGTAAATGCACAATACCCACAATTAAATAAACTATAACCTTATTATATAATCCCTAATGACATTATAAAAGTATAAATGACACGTAAACAACATAGCTTTATATTTATTTAACCGCATTTTATTTAGCTATGATAAGCTTTTATGACGTTAATAAGTATGAATATTCAACAGCACAGTACTTAAATTAGATATGGCCACAAAATAATTATGCTAAAGTACAATAAATATGTAAATTTATGTTGATATTATACGTAGATCGATCTCATAATTTTTAATATATGATTTTGTGTATAAATCTCATCGGAACGAACTACAACTGTTGGTTTTTAATAATGTTTCTCACAAGAAATTGATTGGTGTGGACTTTTTTATAGGAAAATGATAATAAATCGATTTATGACATTTTTTATTATTTCTTTGGTGATCTGGGAATAAAAAATCACATAAAATGTTTACGATCCCTAACGGTGTCAGCAGTCATCTCAATTAGTGCCAAACCAATCCGAATATCAAGATTTTTATTATTTTTTTTTTTTCTTCGATGTATCTCGACTTCATAAAAAAGATTAGGTATTTAAATTGCATGTAGTGACTTGACACGACTTAAGAAAAGAATTGATAAGGGGTATAAACAAGGTGTTATCTACTTAATTATATAATATATATATATAAGATATAATTATATGTGTATAGATTATCACTGTGATAATTGAGTACGCACTGAAACTATTTAAAATCGGCCAACAATAAATTGTAGTTCAATCCAACGGAACTATTCGAAAGTGTAGTCTATATGCGAGGGCTCTTATTAAACACCGGATTACAGTTCAGAAACAAAACATCAATCGCTTGTTTTTGTCTCAGTTTCGCATAGTGGCCCCCATAAATCTGTGATCCCGTTATTTAGAATAAATTGCAACCGTCTGCAGTCCTTTGTGACGTCGGGTTTTTGTCCATATGATGCACGCCTAACCACTGGGTATGGGAACCAAATAAATACAGGGTGAAATTTTGACCAAACTTTTACGATGTGACTCACTGGGCCATTGGATTTTAAAGACGATATATAAGAAATTGTAGTGGTGTATAGTCTTCTTGTCTGTAGTTCACAACAGGATAGAAAACAATAAATTCAAGAAGAAAATATTACAAATCGTAAAAGGAAAGAAAGCAGAGCAGGAAATAGATTTGTCTACTTATTCACCTTTGAAAATGGCATGGTCTGAGTATCGATAAATAATTGCAATAGACATATCACAAAATAATAAAACTTTCAAAAGCATAAAGGGCTTAAATCGATGTCAATATCACCGTTAACATAAAGATATTCGATACAAATATAATCTAAATCGATTCAAAGAAAACAAGGTTACATTTCAATCGATTTCTTCGCCATATCAATTAGTGAAGAATAAAAAAAAAAATTAAACTTGTGAATTATGATAAATACTGTTAGTTGCATTATAAACCTTCGTTATGGCTATTAAATAAACTTTATTAATAAACTACGCCCTACGAATCGTTATATGGCAACTTAAAATTCCGTACGTCGTCGTCGTCAGTCGATCCGAATTCATTACCGATTGCCGCAATCGATTTCTGTATCGATTTTTAATCAATCTCCTAAATGGTCTCTATCAAATTTAATTGACGTCAATCGTGAGGGAGTTAAAAAGCGTTCTTATATTGATCGACCTGGAATGGTTATTGAGAAAGTAATGAAAGTACCTACCGATTATTATGTTTTGGTGACATTTCGAATTGATTGTGTTCGTATTATAAAATCGATTTAGTATTTTTTATAAAAGCGAATGTTTTGTATCAATTCCGTTTTTTGTCATAAAATTCACTTAACCTTAGTGCCATCGTTTTATTTTTTGATCGTCTGCGTTTACCGCTCTAGAACTTTAAGAGGTAGGTAACATCGGACAATGCCTTACACGTGTAAGTAAGTATTGATGTTCAAAGTAGATCAGTTATCGTAAAGTGACAGTATCGTTATTTAAATAGTATTTACTTCCTACGCATAGGTGTCTGAAAAAAAAACAATAGTTATTAGTGTAAGTATTTGGTATTATTTTTTATTGTTGTCTCATATTTTTTGCTTTTAAGTTATTGACTGATTTTTTCATAACAAATGGAAGTAAATGTTATGCAATTCTAGAAATTCTACTTAACCTCTCTCTCTCTCTCTCTATCTCTGTCTGTCTCTCTCTGTCTGTCTCTTTTTCCTGCCTACTCTATGGTCAACTAAGTTGGGACCAATATCGAATCTAACATTCCACTTTATACGTGAACCTAATCCACAATAAACAATATCATGATTTTGCTGTCACATTACCGTGCTTCTCACCTCGCGCACGGCAGCATGCGCCGGCGCACCGCAAGCGATCACGATCGGATCTACAGAAGCGGCTGCGCCTGAGGCGTCAAATCGTTCGCCGTTTGCGCACGCTCCGTATGACGTACCGTTCACATTGACTGCGGCGGACGGCGGTAGTGACGGTAGCTACAGTTTATCAGCGGGATGAATTTTTAATAGTTATCGTATTAATAAATGTTTAATTTATGTTAGCTGTTTTTGTAAACAGGTAATTTTACATTTATTAACAGGTATTTTTTTCCATATCTACTGATATGGAAAAAAAATGGTAAAACCACTACAAACAAAATACAAATCTTTACACTTAATAACTAATTAAATTGTCAGGACAAGATTTGTATGAAAGATTTTTTTTAATCCACCTTAACCGGTGGATTAAAGACGAAACTGCGCCCGAGCTTTGTAATAAAACCACCTATTATATAAGTCCCTTAACAAATAAATAGTACAAACAGATGTAACGTCAGTTATGTCAGCCTGCAACTGGCAACACTGAATTCTTATCTCAGTAACGAGCCTCATTTACTACTGCTTTAAATTTCAAATTCAAAGTGCTTTTACTTACCGGGAACCTTTTACACTATAATTGTTTCGTATTACATGCACGACTATCTTTTGAATAAGTTTTAGTACGAAACAGGTATTAAATGGAAAATGTAGCAATAAAGTATGAAGAATACAGCTAATAGGAGCTGCCTCATGTCAAATGGTTGTAAGCGCAACTTGTGCTGCGGCTATTCTATTCCCAGGTTGAACAAAGTGTTATTGTATTCTTCGAAAAGTGCCCGGTAAGGCTCTGTCGCAAAATGACCACTTCTCAAAATGACTACAGGTAGCAAAATGTCCCTTTCTGAAAATCGCATTAGGCCTGCCCCCTATTTTAACAGAACCTACAACCTCTGCTTTACCTTTTTGTAATTCAGCACAAGACGGGAAACAAAAATTTATGAAATTCTTTCAAATGTCAATGAACTTCCATGGTCATTTGAAAGACTTTCATAAACTTTTTTTTTTTAAAAAGGTATCGTTAATCAGTGTCAAGTCCATCTTCTACAACTATGAAAGTAGAACTCAGTCTCTCTAAGTTCTACTTCCAAAAATTTTCATAATAATTATTGTAAAACGTAAAACGACATTAATTATTGTGGAGACCGTGGTCACAGGTGTGTTCTGGATAGGCTTTACTCTGACATTGTAACCACTCTCCGCGATGCGGCTATTCTGGTAGGTCATAGAAGCGCGGGGAAGGTTGCGAGGGGTAAGCACACGACGGGGTGGAACAAACACGTCAGTGGGGCTCACAGAGTGGCCAGATCGAAATTTAATGATTGGATACTGTGCGGAAGGCCTAGATCAGGTATTCTTTATGATGAAATGTGTCATAGCAGAACAGTTTTCAAGTCTCGTTTAAAGTGGTGCCAAAACAATCAGGACCAAATAAAGATGGATGCCCTTGCTGTGAGTCATAGTAAAGGGGATTTTCGCGGTTTCTGGAAAAGTACCAGTAAAATTAATGTACGACCTGGCCTTCCTGTGAGCGTTGAGGGTGTGAGTGGTCCTAAGGACATTGCTAATCTCTTCAGAAACCATTTCGCTGTAAAGTCTCTGTTGGATCCTATTGAGGAAGTACTCAACGCTGACACGAATATTCAAATAGTTAAAACAACTGGCTTCTTGGCAAATGATGTAACTAAAGTTATAAGACATATGTCAACTGGCAAATCCCCGGGCCATGATGGACTTAGCGTTGAGCACTTGCAGCACGCTGGGCCTCATCTACCTAGGGTCCTAGCAATGTTCTACTCTCTGTGTGTGAGCCATTCCTACTTACCTGCGGATTTTATGAAAGCGGTGGTTGTTCCTGTGGTGAAGAATAAAACGGGTGATCTATCTGATAAGAATAACTATAGGCCTATCTCTCTTGCAACAGTTACGTCAAAAGTTTTTGACGGTTTGCTTAATGCACAGTTGAACGATTACGTAAAACTACATGACAACCAGTTTGGGTTTCGTCCTCGATTGTCCACCGAAAGTGCCATACTGTGCTTAAAGCAAACCGTCAAATACTACACAGATCGCAAGACGCCCGTTTATGCGTGTTTCCTCGACTTGTCGAAGGCCTTTGACCTTGTGGGTTATAACATGCTGTGGGACAAGCTGAGAAGCGTAGATTTGCCACAGGAACTCATTAGCATGTTCCAGTACTGGTATGCAAACCAGTCCAATTGTGTCAGATGGGCGGGAGTAATGTCGGATCCGTATCAGCTTGAGTGTGGAGTTAGGCAAGGTGGCTTAACATCTCCAACCCTGTTTAATCTATATATAAACGGGCTGATCCTAGAGCTCAGTAGTCAACATGTTGGCTGCCACATTGACGGCATCTGTGTTAATAATCTGAGTTATGCGGACGATATGGTGCTACTCAGTGCATCTGTGTGCGGCCTGAGGAAGCTGATACGGACGTGCGAGGAATACACGTGTGGCCACGGTTTATTGTACAATGTCAAGAAGAGCCAATGCATGGTCTTTGAGGGAGCTGGTGCGAAATGTCCTACAAATATTCCCCCGGTAAAGTTGTATGATGTTCCCCTAGTAAGGGTTGAGCAATTCAAATACCTGGGGCATATACTTACTGGTGACCTCAAGGATCACGCAGATATGGAACGGGAGCGGAGGGCGTTGTCTGTCAGAGCGAATATGATCGCTTGTAGGTTCGCGAGGTGCTCTAGAGAGGTAAAGATTACGCTCTTTAAAGCCTACTGTACATCGCTTTACTCTTGCAGCCTGTGGGCTGATTACAGTAAAAGAAGTTACCATGCCCTCCGTGTCCAATACAATAATGCGTTTAGGGTGGTGTTGAGGCTCCCGCGTTTTTGTAGTGCCTCTGGCATGTTCGCAGACGCGCGCACGGACTGCTTTTACGCGACCATGCGAAAGCGTGCCATGTCACTGGTACGCAGAGTGCGGGCGAGCGCGAACACCATCCTAAAGATGATTGCGAGCAGGCTTGACTGCTACATCATAAGGCATTGCTGCGACAAACATACAATGGTGCAACTGTCGCAGCGAAAGTTTTAATTTTTGACGCCAAAGTAGTAGTAATAAAAAAAATATATATATAATTTAGCTGTTTATGTTCTTCAGACCTTATTTTAAAATTTTTCTGTATAATTTTCTTTCTTCTCTTCTTCTTTTTTATGTATCAGTTAATAATTTGTGTATATGGGTTTACTTTGCCTGAATTAAATGTTATTATTATTATTATTATTATTATTATTATTAAAAAATAAAAGCTGATGAAGTGACGTCAGTCAGTGTCCGATCTATCTTATACAATTATGAAAGTCTTTGGAAGCAACTTATAGAAAACAGGACGTTCACCTTCCTTCCCGCAGCCAATCAGTTAGTAATTACTTCCAGTAGCTCACGGCACTTTTTGTTATTGGTAAGCCACTTGAATATAAAAATGAATGCAGTACATACATCAAAAATAATACACTAATTTCAAAAGAGTTCTTAAACAGAAGCCAAAACGCGCGTCCGCGCCTCGGGCGTGCATTCTGACGGCATATGCTGAGCGGCTTTAAATTGGGGTTGGTCTTACTAACCGAACAATGGATTATTTATTTATTTATTTACATGGAAAACCTATAGCGTAACAAGCAAATATAATAAAAAAATAGAAACGGAGTTATCACATAGCTATAAGAATTATGTAAGATTGTAAGTGACTAAGTATGGAGTTTCTTGTCGGCTCTTCTCCATAAGTCCCAATTTTTTGGAACCGTGCAACTAGTTTGACTGTTTAAAAGTGCCTATTTATATCGTCTACTTGAAATAAAATATTTTGAATTTGAATTAGACCAACCAATTTTTATTGCAAAAAGGTACTTATATATTATTCCCTAAACTCATCATTATAATAGGTACAGAGTAACCATTTCTAAGTAACTATTTTGTGCTCGGATTTCCGTCTGTACATGCAATTTTAGTATATTATATGAAGCTAATTGAAGCGACTACCATTAAAACCCAATTTCTTTATACCAGACATATAAAAAATACAGGTTGACCAACTCTTCTACAACTTCTGATTACAACTAATGCTATATCTAGTTAAATAATTTCCTTGAGATACTTGGAGCCTTAATAGCTAACTAACTTCAATATATCCTTACATTGTCGTTTTAAGTACATACATTTATTTATACATAATTCCGTAATAATTGATAATCGGTTCGCTCAGCAAGAACCAACCTTAAATAAAGGCATGATTGCACGCGCGGTCGCCCGTAGCGATTATTTGCCGCACGCCGACCAAATTGCACGCCAATGCGTTCGTGCGCACAAGTCATTATATCTAAAGAAAGCACTTTAAAAAGCTCGTTAGACTATCAAAAACTTTGAATTTAAAGAATTTTGGACTTAATGCATTAGTCACGAAATTTTTTGAAGGTTAGAATGAATCCTAATGATTAAAAGATTTGAATTTAAAAAAAAATACTAGGTATACTAAATATATCATCGAAATATGTTTCTTCCTTAAAGCCGAAAAACTACTCAGAAAAAGAAACCTTTTTGTTATCAGGATAAGGTCTAGCCTACTAGGAACAAAAAATGTTCAGTTATTTTTGATAATGTGGCCATCAGTAAAGATGATTTCAAAAAATATACTGTACTGTTACAATCATTATTCACGCTTTTGTATACTTGTTCTATATAATTATATATAGGTATATGTCTAGATCCCAAAAAAATACAAGTAAGTGTTCCTATTATATATTATTATATAGCCAATTCATTGTATCTTTGAATAGAGTGCAAAAACACAAATTGCTATTGGAATTGAAACTTAGATACACTTTTGTTACTTAATAGCAAAAGAGGACTCAAATTATTTAGACCCTGTTTTTTGCTATAGCTTAAGCCAAATAGCCTTTTGTCTGCCACTTAGCACGTGTCAGGCCATACATACTTTTTATATACAATTTAATTTAGAAAATAGGTTCCAAATAAACAAGTAGATGACTACAAAGAATTGTACCTACTTTGTTTTATAGAGAATGCGAGGAAAACTAAATTCCAAAACCAGTTATTATTTTAGCCTTTTTCCCCAACTGTATTGGTTCGGCTTTCAGACTAACCAGATGCGGCTGAGTAGGTATCAGTATTTTAGACTGTCATCAGACAACAACAAAATTTTAATGGATGTGATTGTTACATTTCGGGTGCAATTGCTTTTTTTTTAATGTACATAGTAATAGTATAATAAGTACATAGTTATGGCAATGTCGACAATTTTATTCTGCCAATATATCCAAGTGTGATGGAAAAATCGTGTGATGTAGAGAGAGAGAATGTCGAGATTTAAGGATTACAAAGAAGGTAGATATAAAAAAGAAGACTCTAAATTGATATTGGTACTCAATATGGATATTACCAGCAAATCGATTTACGCATCTCGAATGCCATCTAACCGGTAATAATGCTAACTAGTCCAAATTTCAAAGTTCATACGCAGCGTGTTCAAGGAAAACTACAATTTAGTAGCGGATAGCGCACGTGGCTCGATAACCGCTGGAAACAATTTGCGAAAATGGCACAAGTTCGTGAAGGCCGCGGGTGAATAGTAATAACATCATATTACTGCAACTGGACACAAGAATTGGGTGCGGTGCGAGTGACAAGCGATTGATCGATGTTAAACTGATTTTGAAAGAACGTCCATACATGAAATCGGAAATTCGAATACCTAAGTACCTTACGTGGCATTTAAGTGAAAATATCTCTAAAAAGCATCGCGATGATAAATGTCTAAACGGGCCTCTTATGTGATGACGACTTGACGACTGTAGTATATCTGAATGAAATACGCCGATCTTATTGGTGAAGTCGTTAATAAAACCCTTCCTTCGGCTTTTTGCCGTGTCGTCGGGTAAAAAAGGCCAAGTGTGCATGCAGTACTGTCAACTGGTGCATATGTGTATAGCAAAATATGGACGTGGAAGAAACAAAAGAAGTACCTATGCAAGATTCGTAGCAGTGGCGGTTTCTAGTTTTTAAAAGGACGCTATTTTACTTCGAGGATTAAGTAAAATGGCGTCCTTTGTACACTCACATTTAAACAGGATTCTCAGTTCAGTTTTAGAAACAGAATTATCAGTCCCAGAAAGTTTCAAAAAGAGTAATTCAGCAGTTCTAGAACCTAGTAGTCTCGAGCAAAAAGATTACCATTGCAACCGAGTATGTAAGTAGTCGAGTCGGACTCCGTTGCTCCTCTACAAGATAAAGGTGCTCCTCTATAAAATCGGTGTTATACTGTACTGCGTCAGAAAAATGCTCCAAAAAAGGTAAGAAGCATTAGTTCAATATTTCAAGTCTTGTCGCTGACCACTCATCACTTATGGCTCCATACATAGCCTGAAGCCTGTACCGAGGTCCCAAATGTTACAGTCATGGTCTCAAATTGCATCTCATTTCGTCAGTACCACCGGTTGCAATGATTGTGTGCTTGCCACTTCGCTTGTACCACTTTCGACAGTCTCAAAATGACCTGTCTCTGATATGAATGATACCACTATTTGCGTAAAGTGGTGCTAGAGGGAGATGGAAGATGGAGATTGATAGTAGTGATTATGTATTACTGTGTAATCTTCTGTCAGCAATAATTTACGCTTTTGTTTCTGGTAATACCTCACTTAATGTAATGAGCATTTGTGTCTCAATCAAAGTTGATATCAGATATTAATATTTTCCTTTACTTACGCCTTATTTCCATAATGGGTTTTAATGAATCTCTAATGAAAAATTATGCCGCAAAAAATATAAAAATGTGACGAAGAAAGAATTTAGTTATTTTTACTATTATTTTATGTTAAAAATAACTGGTTATCTTAGCATGGAAAATGCTTAAAAAATACAAAAAGATAGAAGAAAGAATTACCTATTAGATTAATTCTTTCTTCGTTTAATTTGCCCGCGTCGATAGCAATATTTTTATTGCATATGTACTTAGTGACATTTGTGAAGTCACTTTTAGCAAATTTATATTCGTCTGTATTCTCCATTGGGTTAGAAGTTGCAAGAGGTATATCGCTGTATACGGGTCGCTAGTAATGTTATAAAATAAACATAAAATAAAATAATTTTATTCCTCCTACAAAAAAAACCACCGTATCATATACCACGATAATTCAATTAAGGTGTTTACAAAACACGCAATTAGCTTGTTAACACGCGTTTACACGCTAATCGCGTGCTGTACCGACCGTGACGGTAGGGTACCGCGGTGCGCTACCGGGGTGTGCGCCAAACCGTGTCATAGCCGTCACTGTTAATTACAATTAATGTAAATTTATTAAAAAACCAACAACAATTTGTTAAATCATTGGAACACGAATGACCAGTTTTGTTTTTGATTTCGAAATTATGTTATTCATTGCTGTAAATCACAAACCGTTTGATTATTTTAGTTTATCATAAGGTGCAGCATCGACTCTACTACAATAGTTTTTAGGAATTTGTGACCTAATCTGACAGTTCGTTAACCAGAGATTTCTTGATTTATATTTATTTGAAAAGAAACACCTCGTTGTCCATGTAAACATCTATTTTAATAACCGTCCTTTTGAGCTACCGCAGTCTGAGAGAAAATACTTATAACTTCACTATCCCCTGCTTAATTTTTTATTTCATTTATTTGGCTCACTAACAATTGTTTACACTGAATAGTACAGTCATTTAAACAAGATAATAAAACAATTACAATGCAACAATCTCTTATAAGTAAACACCGCATGCACTAAATTACCAACATTAATGTTATGCAATGTACTATATCTTATCTTATCTTACTAATATTATAAATGTGAAAGTTTGTGAGGATGGATGGATGGATGGAAGTTTGTTACTCTTTCACGCAAAAACTACTGAACGGATTGGATAAAATTTGGCACAGAGATAGATTATAGTCTAGAATAACACATAGCCTACTTTTTATCCCGGTAAAATCTATGGTTACCGTGGGATAGCGGGCGAAGCCGCTGGCGGAAAGCTAGTAATAACTAAAACAAAAAACAGAAAAATAAAACTAATCAATTTCATTTTCTGTTGAGAAAAGTCTCCCTTAAAGTTGCAAAGATACGACAATTAAGAACGTATAAGCATTGCCATTCAACGTGGCAATGCTGCCAGTCTTTTGGGCACGTTGCCAGACGACAGTGATGCGGAGGAATTCTTCGACGCTTAGTGTAACGGTTTTTTTTTTTTTTTTTTTTCCTCTGTAGGTGTTTATTATTTTTCTTTTATGTAAATGTTTTACGACAATTTGGTTTTAAAATTAATAATATACAAGGTGAAATAGGCAGTTTACTGCATTACTCAAAATATCATTCATAATAGACGTGTAACCCTTAACAACCCACAACCGTAAAATTGGTGTTTATCCAATAATGACATAGTAAATTGCGTGGTATACCGAGCCGTGACGAGGCGCAGTCATATGATACGGTTCGGAATACCACGTGCGATACCACAGAAGGGTGGCCATTAGACCATAGCGCACCTGTTGCAAAGGTCGTTCAGCTGGAGGTCGAAGGGGTTGCCCTGGATGACAGGCATGCAACGGTATGGTAACATAAATCTCTCTTTGTTTCCCGATTGTGGAACTCAGATGCATGATAAACAATACCGAGATCCAATTTTTGCCGCGCGTAGTTGCCAAACCTCCAAACCTACCGAGCTACCTACCAAAGGCCTCCACTTTGAAGGGATAATAGTCCAGTTCAGTTTTTAGAAGATGATTGATAACTACCGAAGATCTTTTATACCTATTTGTAGAAGAATAGAATAGAATAGAATAATCTTTATCGCACACCATACAAAGAAGCAACATACAAAAAGAAACAATTAAACTCGGGTACAATGGCGGTCTTATCGCTAATAGCGATATCTTCCAGACAACCTTTGGATGGACAGGATAATCTAGAAATATAGAGCGGGTAGTTCGTACTTATAAACAATACAAAAAATAAATTAACAAATACACACCAATAGGTACACAAAACTAAATACAATACTATAATAATATATGATATGATAGTTTTAATAATAGTTATATAAATATATTTCAAATATATATTTCTACATTATACATACATCTAGATATATATATTAATATATATGTATATATAGATAAAATAACAAGTCACATTAGAAGTCACATTAGATTATTTGTAGTTGAGATAAAGGTATAGACATTAAAAAAAAAATGCTCCAAGCAAAAAAAACACTTGAATTTTGCTCACTGTTATATTCAATCATGACAATAAATTCCTTAGCCATACAACGCCGTTTGGATAACGTTATCATGATGCCAACACGAACGAAGCGTGAAATAGACAGACATATGTCACGGTTGGGAATACCACGTGCGATACCGAAATAGGGTGGGCAGTAGACCATATCGCGCCTGTCAACACCTTTCAAGTTAAACACCGTATAAATTGATTGCACTGTTTGTAAAACAATTAGGTATAAGGGGGAATGGTAGCTTGAAGGGTTGATATAATATTGCTTGCTGATAAAAAATATATAGCTGTAGTAGTAATTACTATGTCCAGTTTTACCAGTAAAAATGCCCTGAAGCCCAATTATTGTAAATTATAGTATGATATACAATTACAGCAATATTGTTGCTAATTAATCTGTATCGTAATGTCAGATGGTAGAATACTAAACTAACAGACTACGAACAATATCAAACGGGAACAGGTTATCTCAGATCGAAGATTGATCGAAAGTTGTCATTAATTATGGCATTAAGACTAGATTTAGAATATTTTTAATGATTAGCATTGGCCTTTAGGTTGACTGTGAAATATGCAGATAAAATATACAGATATTTGAGTGATTGCATAAATTAAATAAATTTATGATTGCAACATCTTTGGCAAGAAAAATCAAGCTTTTGAACTTTTTACCCGACGAAGGCAAAAAGCCAAAAATAAGGGTAATGAATTAGGCATTATCCATGGTTGCATGCACTATTCCCTGGGGATGCGAACTTGAGTATTATTATGTGTAGCATGCGTCTACGTCTGCTATAAGTTAAATAGTATATACATATGCTATAATAAGCTAAGTTGGACCACCACCAAACCACACCACCAAAGTTCTATTTTGTTGTTGCTTTCAATTCAGTAAATTGCCTATCAGAAAGGTGACGCATAAATATTATGTTCATGTTACATGATTTTCTGTTGATCAGTTTCGTACTCGGGCTGTAGTTTTTTGAACTTAAATTTTTATCACAACAATACATTGCACTTCTTAGAGACACAATCATCGCAGCTTCGTAAGGAAAACCGCGCACGAAATCGGAGAATCACCTAAAGCAAGTTCAGATTTTCCTCTACCCCCTACAGTGTGTCAGGAAACTTTATCTCTTGTAGACGATTGAAATTCTGTTGCAGCTAATCTATTTGTTGTTAAACGCTCACGTTTCGATCGCGATCAAGTCGTGATTCTAGCTGGGTGCGCATTCACAAAAACGATATAAAGACTTGTTGGAATTTAATTAAATATATCTGTCATTGGAAACGGTTTATGTTATTGGGTGTTACTACCTTTGTTGCTAGGTGAAGTTTGGTCATGATAACGCGTAGGTATTGGTTATCCAAGGTGCTAGGTATTAGTTCTGATAGTCGTACTATTTCTCTTCGTATTTCTTTTGGGACAGAACTTCCTCTCCGCGCATCAGAGAAAAACGCATCTTGTAAAAGTCATCGAAACCTAACATGCTTGGTGGTAAGATCTTACCAGCTAGCTACCACATGTCAGATTTGCTCCAAGTAATTTTACCGTGTTCCGTCGTGTCCTATTTGAAAGCCAAAGTCTGAAACGGTTTGAATTGCGTCTTCCATCTTCAGACCACGTTTGTGTTTTTCTGTAAGTTAAGGGCAAAACATCTACAATAAAATAAACTTCGGTCAACTGTCCATAGGACTTGGTAGTGAGATGAGCTCTACTTTGATACCTAATACTGATACAAAATCAATCGTCAACCGATTCCTAACCAATGGATATTGCTAAAGAAGTAAGTCTATCAGCAGGTTTACTTATATAGCACAATTGATTTAAAACAATGTCCGTTAACGAATGTACAGGCAAAACAGAAACCAAAGAGCTATTTTAATAAAAAAGGTAACAATCATAAAGTTCCAGGTCCAAATCAGTAATATATGGTCCAATTTGATCTTATCTCAACTACTGGAAGCATTTCACCCAAAAAAGGGAACGCAGGAACAATCAAGCTGTCACAATTTTAATCAGAGCCTCGGCGAATTCTTTCGCTTTTTTTCACTTTTGGATGCCCCCGCGACGTAATAATTGCGCCAAATCACTGGCTTCGGCTCTGTATGGTGGCTTGTTTGAGTAGGTTTATTGTGGTATTTGGAGTTGGGAGTTCTTAGAAGCTTGTAGTGCAATGCGACAATGGAGCTTAGTAAACGATACCCGCTATATTATTTATTTTGATTCCTTATGGAAAATAATTAGAGATTTCTATCCATATAAAATACCAGACATTCTTGAAAAAAAATATCTGAATTACGTACAACTTTTAGCTTTTAACACTTTGGAATATAATTTTATTAACTACTCCATAAATCAAAGCCATAAACATAATGATTGAGAAATTATTAAATCTGGACTTCCTAATTCTGAAAGGGGAAGGGGTAGGGGGGATTGGGAACAATGAATGGACGGGAACATTCTACAAACCTTTCTTTCTTTCCGTGTTACATGAGTGTTACAGTAAAGAATGCGAAATCGTTTAGTATGCAAGTACAAAAAGTATACAACAGCCGAGTATTTTAATTCCGAGCGGGGCCGTAAGCTTCGTAATTATCCCGTAATTGGTGGGCCGGACCAGCCGGTAGCAGATATATCACGGGATGGGGCTTAGAATTAAAATGGAGCTTATTGTGAGAGCAGATCAAAAGATTCATTAAAAGCGTGGATTCTTCTTTTCAACCGACTTCAAAAAAGGAGGAGGTTCTCAATAAGACTATTTTGTTATTGTTTTTTATGAAAATGGAAAAATTACAAATGACTAGACTCTTCTGTAAAATGTCATAAGTGTGCAAGACATACGAATTTTGTTTCAATAAGGGACATTAAACAATTTTGTTATACACATAATTAAAAAAGCGACGTAAAAAAGTCTCTAACAACAACTATCTAGGATTTTGATTATTAGCTAAGTATTTATACAACAGACATTAGTAATATTTTGAGTCTTTTTAGATCTGCATGATTCGTATTAAAATTGAAATAAAAAACAGTACATTTTCACTAAAATATTATAAACGTGATATAGAAAACGATTCTTAAGAACATTATCGTCAATCAAAAATTCATATGAGCGCATAAAAAGTGCGCTAGTTAGTCAAAGAGCCGTTAGTTTTTAATAAACAATATAGACTTTACATGAAGTAATTACATGTTGGCGAAGCATCGTCAGCTCTCGGCTTATTATAGAACATAATTTCAAAAAAAACTAGTCACCGATGGGAGTTTAACTTCCTAAAAAAAGTTTAAAACAAAATAAGATAAAAGTGTTTTCCACATATTTTAAAGAGAAAAGGTAAACATATAATTATTAGTGGTTATTCGATAAAATTATTCTAAAGTATTATATTTTGTAATTCGAAATCTTATAAAATATCTATTAATAATACTTACCTTTATACTACTTACCTAGCAATTAACAAAAACAGTTGCATTATTTTTTCGAATAATGAAGCAGCGAAACTCAAACCGTGAGTGTTTTATCTTTTTTAGTCCTATTATACCTTTAGATTTAAAAAAGTACAGTATTGTACACCTTTAAACGTGTTCAATTCCAGAATATCATTACTTTTATATTGAACACTCGTGTAGTACTAAGGACAGTCGTTACATTGCATAAATGACGTCCAACATGGAGCAAATCTGGTACACGGATAATTATTCTGCGACTTTATTGTTTGGAAGACGGAGATCCGTGTAACGAAGTTAATATATATTTTTAAAGAAGTGTAACAGATACAAAATAGCGCAAAAAGCATTGTTTATTGTTTAAATTTTTTTTCGAGTTAGGCCGTGTTGTACGTACATCCTATACCCACAGATTACTGGTATATTTTTAATACATCATAACATTACCATCACGCCTATATTCCCCGGAGGATGAGGCAGAGGTGTACTAATACACCCACATTTTGCCTTTATGTGTAAGTTGCATGTAATAGGCAGGCCTATCACCACCAACTGGGCAAAAATCTAGACTCTCAGCTGCAATTTCACAGAAAAACAACGCTTTGCTCGACCGGGGACCCAGAACCTTAAGCATAGCAGTCGCGCTTGGGAGTTGGGAGCACTAGACCCAGAAAAAATATCTACTTATAATAATAAATATGTACCTAACTTTATTGTTGGTACACCAAATAATTCACAACACAGGACTACGTCATAAAAAAACATAAAACGGGTGGCTTTTGCGCTAACTGCAATTTCTTTTAAGCAACCTTACGAAGAAAAAACTATAACATGCACTTTTAAATGGTGTCGACTACTTATATTTATTTATTTATATTTTATTGCACACCAATTTTCTAAAAAAAACAAGACAAATATTTTCAGCCCTTTAAAGAAAAATATCTACTTACATAGATGTTCTTATTACACATGTTATACATGTTCTTATTAAGTTAACACTTAACAGCTTATCCTTAAAGGCATGCGAGATAAAACTGGACGGGAGTACTGGACGCCAGTACTGGCGACGAGTTCCATAGATTTGCTTATTAATAAGACCGACAAAGAATTCGTAACGGATAACGGTATTATATATGCTAATCCGATCGTTACAGCGAGCAAACTTTATCTATGGTTAGGGGTGCCACTTGCACGAATTAGTGTTCATGTTATAATTAAAAAGCTTTAGATTTAAGATGCTAATTTAAAGTAGTAGAAGCTTTAAATTAAAGCCTAGTGTAAATTATTAAAAAGCTTTCAATGTGAGTTGCTTAAAGCAATATAAAAAATGTAAAGTGTTATTTCCTATTTAAATAAATAAATATCTTTGGACATTTTACAAAGCACCATCTAGTCCTAAATTACTAGACCATGGATATAATACTTATATACTTTTTTTTTATAAATACATACTTATTATACATAGGAAACACCCAGACAAACACAAATACTTATATTCATCACATAAATATTTGTGACCCACGACCTCGTGATCAGCAGTCCGGTACTCGAACCACTAGACCACAGACGTCGTAAATTGATTAGCTTATTGAGTGTGCGAAAGGTTTTTTATTTAATTTTCTCCATAACGTTATAACTAATTATTAGATATCATAAAAACTGCCTATAATATACTATGCTGCTATAGTGTTGACAGCTTACCATTATGATAAAGATTAATAATTGCGTACCAACTAAATTTTTATTAAAATTTATAATAAATTGTTATAAATGAAAAAGAAATATTTATACTTGGCACGGTACAAAGATGAGTATTCATAATTTCATCCATACAGCTCTTAATATTATTTTCTTTTTATGTGTGTGGCAACCTTATATCTAATAGACGCACGCCCAAACAAGTGGTGCATACCTTAATACGTTGTCTATTTATGCGCACGTAATTAACACGGAATGTAAATCAATTGCGATCGATTTTGATATTAATTTCTCTTTGCAAGTCTGTCTCAATGTGGTTAGATTTTTATAACTTTATTCGGGTTATTATAAGGGATTACGATTCATACTTCTAAAAGTAAGGTACACTGCAATTGAAAAATGTTTAAAATTAATGTTTTATATTTTGAAGGTTTTGTTTTTTTTTGTGACACGCATATTAAAAGACTGATTTAACTCAAATTCAAATATGATTTTAGTTTTTAGTAGTAATATTTTTTTGCTAACTTATACATACTTGAAGTAAATATACATACATACATACATAGCTTCACGCCTGTTTCCCATAGGGGTAGGCAGAGACTATAGATTTCCACTTGCTACGATCCTGGCACACCACTGAAGTAAATATTATGCAGTAATAATACTTTTACTGTTTTTTTCTTACTTCTTATAAATTTAATACAGTCGCGGTAGATACCATTTTTATTAAATGACTGAATTTATAAAATTTGTATTAAATTTCTAAGAAAAAAAAATCTTCCACCAAATCGATATATTTTTTGCTATGGAAAAATGGTATCAAACTCAAACCCAGTGCTCCTAAAAGGATTTAAAAAAAAAAAACAACACTGCTCGTGTAAATCGAAACCAAAACCGTTTGTACGTAGGTACGTTTATCAGACACGCTTTAAACTGTATGCACACCAACAAAAAAATAATAAAACAAAAACAAAACAACTTTAATTGCTTCTTTATCACTAAAACTTCACCCCAACTATAAATGATAGTCGCTTAGACCAAATAAGAATTAAAATAAACAAGGTGACTAGAATGAAGTCATAAATATAGTGAAGCGGCACTTTTGGCTTCGGATCTAACAAATTAACTGGCGATTAAGCTACCGATTTAGTTAAGGCTTTGTGACAGTGAGTTAATGTGAAACAACAAATAACTTTGATAGCGGTGTTACTGGCGATCACAGAGTTGTAATGGAAGGAATATTAGAGACAAAATGCTATTTTTCAAATAAAAGTGCTTACGTAACATTGCGTACATAAGTGTTATAAAATAAATCTCTATCACTGCACTTACCGACTGCTTAAAAAATACAAAGTAGAAAACGAAAAACAAGCTCTGAATTACTTAAATGTTGGAAAATGTTTAGCATGAGAAGTAAAGAAACAAATTATAATTATGTTTGAATTTGAACTACCTATTGAAAAAAGCTTGTCCCATTATATTTTCTAACATTCAAGTAATTTACTAATAGTAGAGCATGTTTTTTTTTTGTTTTTTAATAAGTATTTTAACCCAGTCGCGTTATTTCATAAGCCAGCTTTTCCAGATTATTTGCCATGACTATCTATCTACTATAAGGATCTCGATGCGCTAAGAATGGTCACCCATCCATATACTGACCGCATTGTATTAAATAGATATATGGCATTTGGCTGTATAAAATATTTTTACGTGACAAAAAGGTTGTCCGAACATGATGAAAGCCATTTAGTTTTATTTATATCTACAATAATTAACATATCAATATTATATTTGAACACCTGCAAGGTTTCTTAGCAAATTATTAATCTTAATATTATTTTATAATTAAAAACTTGTATTAAAACTAGATAATTCCTGATCATGATTTTTGCATTTGCTTATAACAGTGCACAGTCATAAATATACGCAATAAAACTATGCCCCAGGCAGATCTAGTTTGTAAATACATAAAACAAAATGTGAAAATGTGTCATTTGGAGCGGAATTACGAAGCAATTAAATTCAAACAAATTATTTAGAAAGTTAACGCTTGCGTTGGCGACTGTACCAATAAATTATTTGCCCTAATGCAGTTACGCGGTTCCTTAGATGTTCGTTACAGATAAACGAAATCCAAATACCGTCAAAATAGTAATCAATTTTATCAAACCGTTTGGTTAATGATCGTTTTTGTTGGGTTGAATTCTTGAACTACTGTTCGGATTTTGTTGTTTGTATCTACGAAGAAAAATAACACTTGTGGTCAGTCACTTACAGGAGTAGGTAAGTAGGTAATTTATGGTAAAGTTACAAATGGCAATGTTATACATGGTACGGTGGCAAGTGCTACTTGCTGCGGTAAGTTCTTGGATGGGTAACCATTCGTAGTACAACAATTCCGAAGCGATTTTTCTACCTTTGAGTTGATAGTTATTGTAATTCAAAATAACAGCCTCGTTAGCCTAGTGGTCGTAAGCGCACCTTCTACGCTTGAGTTCCAGGGTTTGATTCCCAGTTCGAGCAGTGTTATTGAGTATGAAACAGCTCAGTTTGGATCTGTACAGAACTATTAGGTGGCGCCCTATTACATGGAATCCAAATAAACTAGTGAAAAGTCTGCATTATTACACTTCTGCCTAACCTTTTGGGGAATACAGGCGTAATGGTATGTAATATGAGTACCATGTACCGTGAGTGCCCAAGTTTGTTTTTTTTTTCCTTCTCTGAGATTTCTTTTTCCTGTAAGTTGTAAAAATAACTAAAAATATTGACTTTGTATTTTTTTTTCTTTCTCTGAGATTTCTTTTTCCTGTAAGTAGTAAAAATAACTAAAAATATTGACTTTGTATTTTTAATAGATCTATTTTTGTTGTTTTAAATAAAATAATTTATTATAATTGAGATTTCGCATGTTTTCTAATAACATCAAGAATTAATTAAGAGATGCGAATCTTGTCTTGATTACATTGATCCCAAAATTATGTTACATTCGTAAGTTTATGTGAGTATAAGTTTCGTTTACGAAATCTATACATACATACTACACACTCGTACATAAAAATAAATAAAATTAGAGTGACTGTTTGTAATTTAAAATTACAGCTTTATCACAAATACATAAGAACATATAAACGGTACTGTAAGACTTCGGATGGATTCTGTTAAGGTTGATATGATG
This sequence comes from Acronicta psi, assembly GCA_946251955.1. Taxonomy (NCBI): domain Eukaryota; kingdom Metazoa; phylum Arthropoda; class Insecta; order Lepidoptera; family Noctuidae; genus Acronicta; species Acronicta psi. The sequence goes on along the minus strand of OX276475.1, from coordinate 11,847,226 downwards.
AAAAAGAGAGTGAATGAGCAGGTGACAGCTAATAGGGATGAATGGAAGAAAAGGATAGGCTGCGCCGACCCCAAATAAATTGGGACAAGGGTAGGAAGATGATGATGATCCCGATACTTACTCTAAATTAAAACCTACATCATTTTTTGTATCTTTCTATTTGTTTGTTCCAGTTAATCTCTGAAATGGCTGGACTCATTTTGATGGGACTTTCTCTCGCAGATAGCTAATGTTATAAGGAGTAACATAAGCTAGTTTTATTTTAGAAATTATATTTAGGTATTTAAATATTTTACATAAACTTATAATAATAGTATTCCACGCGAAGCGAGGGTGGATCGCTAGTTATAATAATAATTAAGAGTTGTGTAGGCATTCGAGATTAACTTGAATACTTTCTCACGCCAATATTAAAAGTAAATGCGTATAATTTCTCTTTGGAGGACGTCTTAAAATTTTATTAATCTATATAAATACTTTTAATGGTAATTTATAGATAGAGACTTTTTCCAGCTTTGCGGCTTCGGTCGGTTTTTTCAAATACTTTGTTCATTTGCTGCGATTTTATATGGTCCTTATTCGATTCCAAGGTCGAGCAGGCGTTTTGGTAACAAAAATTTCGTTTGCTAGTTTCAATTAATAATTATTACTTAAAAACTGCCTCGTTTGCGACTGCTACGCTCGAGGTTCTGGGTTTGAGGTCCCAGGTCCCCAGGTCGTGTTATTGGGATTTTCTATGAAACTCTCTGTAGCAGCTCGGAGTTTGGATTGGCGAATTGTGCAATATACATCCTACCTCCCCTGTGAATGTATGTTATGTTTGGATCTGAATTAGTACATTATGTACCTAGTTACTCTAGCTAGAGGTCCTCTAAGCGCCTCGCAACTTTTCACAGTGGAGGTTCTCTTGGATCAACAATCCATATAAAAAGTACAACGCAACAACAGACTGCAAATTCTGTAACCATACAAACATTTTGTTCCAAGCAACAATAGAATCATTGGCCCGTAGGAAAAGACAATGGCTCTCCAATGAGCCGACTACAATTTAATTACTTATAAATAATAATTATTATATTAGAATGCGTGTATACCAAAGCTGATATTTCTTTCAACCACCGGTTCTTAAGTTGCAAATGTAAACTATACTAATATATCAATTCAAATCGGAAATGAAAATAATAAAAAAAACTATTTCTCCGTTCAGATGTTGCGACAAAATGCTCTAATATAAAAGTAAATAAAGATAATGTTATCATATTAGTTTTTTTAATTACAGGAAATATCAGTAAAACTGGAAGCGAAACTAGATATTTAATTTAATTCACTTTTTAGTCGGTGGCCGCAAATGGAATGTCATCTGGTCACCCTAAATATTTTTAGAACCAGAAACAGTAACACATCGTGCAAAGTCGATCATTTTTACCTAAGTTGTAAGAATGGGATAGCGTTATTGAATGTGTAGAGCGGCATCCCTCTCTCTCAATCGCAATTACTCGTGTACGGCCTATGAGATAAAATTGTTATCAATCACAGAGATTTAAAAGGGTTATTGATTGTAAAACATACTTACAGGTAATAAATAAATTAAAGTAAGAAATAAACATAAGTAGTAAATTAAAAAAAAAACATTATTGTGAAAAAAATAATATCTGAACTTCAATCATTTACAGGAAGCAAATAAGTACAAAACTTACTTTAGCGGGTCCCAACTCAGTGTTAGAACTAAATTTTAGATCAGGACTTTTGGAATAGACTCTAGACATGAATACAATGTCTTTGTTACCTCAATACTACTACAGATATTCAAAATGACAAATAACTATCTGGACATGAGTTGACATTTTTTTTTCCTTTTATTTACGAACATTCTTTTTTCTTTTATTTGTCAGTCAAAAGTCAGTTTTTTTCTTTTATTTAAGATCAGTCACAAGTTTGTACGGAAACTTCGGTGCGCGAGTCATACTCGCACTTATCCGTTCTTTTTTATAATTTAACTAGCTTCCCGCCAGCGGCTTCGCCCGCGTGGTCTTATAATTTTTTCCCCGTTTTTGCTACATTTTTCATTACTACTCCGCTCCTATTAGTCGTAGCGTGATGATATATAGCCTATGTTACTCGGGGATAATGTAGCTTTCCAAAGGTGAAAGAATTTTTGAAATCGGTCCAGTAGTTTCGGAGCCTATTCATTACAAACAAACAAACAAACAAACAAACAAACAAACAAACAAACAAACAAATCTTTCCTCTTTATAATATTAGTATAGATATAGATAACTAAATGTTAAACTAAATTCCTACAACATTATACAATTATCATTATTCACACGGAATATGTTCGAAAATTCCATTATAGTGTTCATTATAATAAATTTAAAAACAGACAATCTAAATCAATAATTCACTGTAGCTACAAAAGCGTTTTCTAACGCCGATTCTAAACTAGAAGATAATTAATAAAAACTTGATAAAACTTCACCGACTTACACTAGCGATAAAACATAAAGGAAATTGATAAATTATTTTATCTATGGGCTTGCCCACGACACAGATTATAGAGCAGTAAGTCAACTTTATCGGAATCCCACACTACCTTTTTCTGATTATCTCAATGACTTTCCGGCTTGTAGCCCAAAGGGCAAGCACAAATAAGCTACTTAAATATCTAAGGGAAAGATATTTGTTTAGAATTTTATACGGGAGTAGCGGTCTGGAAATTAGTTTTATATATAATTTAACCTTTCTACACAACCGTAGTTTACACTGTTGAAAAATATTTAAAATTAAACGTGTCCCGGAAAATTTCGAAAATTCTGGAAACAGTTTTCTAGGATAACGTTTATCATGGCATGCTAGTTTAAGTAATTGTGCGCTGACACCAAAGAAGATTGAACATAGGAATACACTGAAATACAGGTACTTCAGACTTCAAACTTCAATCTTCAAAGTTCTCCTTTAAAAAAACGCAACGAATCTTCTATTCTTTACCGGTATAGTCGCAGACAGTTTCTTTAATGTCACCGACTGTTCAGTTTCCAGCTTATTTATGACTAAATATTTATTTCACCAAATGGCTGTATTGCCAAATTGGATGTGGCTTATATAAGCTCGTTTGTACAATCAGTTTACTGTTATACAATGAAATATCGCTCGCTATACTAGGAAGTTTAGAACCCATACTCATTTATCTGTCTGCAGATTTGGCAATAAAAGAAGACTAATTGTTTTATCTTTTTGAGATATCTTTTAATTTAAATAGTTTAAATATTGCTAAATGCTTTGTATCTTCAAATATTACGGCAATGATTGAATCCCGAAGTAAATAAGTAAACTATCCTAATAATCACCATTGTTTTGCCTCCCTGTGTAGGTAACCTCATTTTGATCTCTCCTGTGGGAATTTCCCAAATTCCTTTTTTACAATCTAGCTTTTGACTATGTTCTATTCCAGACTATGTTCTATCTCTGTGCCAAATTTCATCCAGATCCGTTCAGTAGTTTTTGGTGAATGAGTAACAAACAACCATTCATCCATACATACAAAATTTCAGATTTTTAATATTAGTAGGATTTTAGCTTTTTAGGCAATTCACTAAGTAGTTTTGGTTATGCGTTTTGATCAATCAGACAGTAAGTAAGGACTCACGGTTCTATAAGTTTAGTGAGTTGACGTATAGTTTTATTAAATACCTTTATTAAAGTAATCCTTTATGGTCAAAGCAATTAATTGAAAAAGGTGTTAGCTCCCATTGGAAATTCTTATCAAAACTAATGCGGCACGGAGCGTATTACATTAACCGGTAGTTAGATGCATTCGGGCCCAGGTTCGATTACCGTTCGCAGTATTTACGAGCGGACACGTCACGACTAACGTCCATTGAAAATTACTAGTTTTTAAAAGCTATTTTATTGCTAGTTCAGTATTCAGTTAGCGTTTATATTTAACGCCTTTTGTAGGGTTTAGATTTCAATGTAGTTACAATAAGAGTTCACAAATTAGTGTTATGTTTAACAGTTAATATTAGGAGTTTTGTCTTTAGAATACTAATCAGATAACGACCTAACTCGTATGGAATAATTCCGAAAGTATACGTGCTCTCTGAGGCACGGAGGAAAAGGAAATAATAGTAACCCATCCACAAGCTGAACGTCTAGTTAACACCTTAAAAAATAAATGGAAATGAAAAAAGAAAAGTGCTAATTTCATTAAGTAAGAAATTACAATATCGACTCGGTTCATCGTTCGATTTATAAATACAAAATTACAACTTCGGGTAATGCCGATCATGCACGAAGTTAAGCTATCATCATTTAACCAATTAGGGGCGTTTACATCAATGTGCAAGAGTTTTCACAAGCTGAACGTCTAGTTAACACCTTAAAAAATAAATGGAAATGAAAAAAGAAAAGTGCTAATTTCATTAAGTAAGAAATTACAATATCGACTCGGTTCATCGTTCGATTTATAAATACAAAATTACAACTTCGGGTAATGCCGATCATGCACGAAGTTAAGCTATCATCATTTAACCAATTAGGGGCGTTTACATCAATGTGCAAGAGTTTTTTAAAAGCTTCTAACGGATAGGTCACGTAAGTAATTTATTTTGAACCTAGAAACTGTAAATGTAGTTTTCAATCTTATTTTTAATGATCGACACTAAAGTGTAACCTACATTTTGAAACCTAGTGATTAAAGTAACAGCTACCCAAGAAACTATCTTCCTTTTTTATCCTCCTCTAAAGAGAAAAAAGGTACAACCTCATTGCATTCCCAACACAGAGGTTAAAAAAAACAGTCGAATTGGGAACCTCCTCCTTTTTTTGAAGTCAGTTGAAAAGGCACAACAACAACAGTGTCATTCAAATATAACGATTAAAAAGGTACAATCTTAGTACCTTCCCAAGACAGAGATTAAAAAGGCATAAACATACTGACTCCCAAAACAGAGTTTAAAATGGCACAACCTGCGTGTGGGTACCTTCCCGAGACAGAGGTTGAAAAGGCACAATTTCAGTGCCTTATTTAACTTCTCTGTCATGGGAAATCACTGAGATTGTGCCTTATTAACACCTTCGCCACTTTGACATACTTCTGTAAAATTTCAGAAGGATTTTTTAAGAGATATATGCAGGTAATAATTACAAGTACAAAGCAGATGGTCAATATAAATAATTACAAAGGAGTCTCATATGTTCTGCGGTGAAATATGAGTGGTGGGCTGCGGTGGGATATGAAAACGAGTAGGTTACCCGCGAGGATGCGCATTGAAGGGTATGTGATCGTGTTATACTTGATTGTGAGCAAAAGATATTTTTAACTTCATCATTCCTCCTCCTCGTTCGTGTCGATGGTACGATTAAATTTTTTGAATTAGATTTTGTGTGCCCAAAATTTCGCCACTTCCACAGCATCGTCAGTGGCAGCGCAGCGGTCGCTTAGATTGCAGATTGCGGGGCACAAAGGACAGGATAGGAGGTGCAACATTGATTGCGGCACAGTTCCACAACCACACCCTGCAGCCGTTTTATCGAGATATCCCCACTTCACCAGGTTTGAATTACACCTCCCACTCCACCTCCACTTGGGTTCGGAGTCGGTTTAGTGACTTCCAAATGTGCCAAAGAATATTACATCCTGGGGGGAGGTGCTCACTTGGTGGTAGGTCATGAGTCGGTGGGGGGGATATCTCCAGCCACAGTTTGCGGCGGGCCTCGGTCGGACAACCCGATTAGGCCTCTGTCGATTTTAGGAAACTGTGCCGTCTTTTACGTCGTTGTTTTGGTTGTTGGGCGCCAAATAGTGGGTGTCTAGGTTCCGATTTCTGTTTATTTTTCTCCAATGCGCATGCCACTTCTCGTCGGACCTATGGGGGTGCTATGCCAGCCATGGGATAGAGAGAGATTATTATTACTTCATCATTACCAGTAGCCTATTCATCTACTGCTGGAAGTAGGCCTCTTATAGTGAACGCTCCAGAGCCCGATCCAGTTCTTTTCATCCGGACACTACCAGCTGTATTTTTTACTTGTCTAGGATCAATTTAAGAAAATGTTTCAAGTCTCAGTAGAGTCAGTGTCTTAAATGGATTAAAGAAATATAAATTATGGCCTCATTCGACTTGACTAAAGCGTCAGGTGTGCTTAACTAAGGAGGGACTAAGGTTCGAATCTAGTCTGATATCGTATTTTTACGACAAACACTAGTTGTACAAAAAAACAGTTATGATGATGAATATTTCTCTCATTATCACAGCCGAGTGACGACAAACGAAGACCGTAAGATAATAATTATAAAATAAAAGCACAAACTACACTTCCGTACAAAATTAATCTAGAAATCAATAAACATTTATTCAAGTCAGTCAAATATTTAAACCATTCATCGGTCGACATAACCGAACAGTAACCGCACAGCTAATTGGTCTTAGTTACCTTGTAAGATTTCTCTTAATTGCCAAATTGCGCCGTAAAACAAACGTTTTGGCACCGGCCACGCAGCCGCATGTTTAGGGCGCGGCGCAGGCGCAACGAGACGAGATTATCAATAAATTCCGAAGCCTATTGACGCCACTCACCGTAAGTGAGGATGTGTGTGAGCAATAAAAGCAGAACTGGATTGTGAAGTGCCGGTAATGGTTGTCCGACTTCCGTTCCGCAGGGTCCAATTTGTAAGTTAGTTTTCCACTCGATTTGAAATACCTACCTAATGGAGAGACTTTAATTAATTTTGAAGATTGTTTACTTTGAGAAATGTTTGATTGATTGTGCGTGATAAGGGAGTGTTGTGGTATGAAAGATGATATGGTAACTCGGATTGAGAAAGGTATGTTAAGATGATTTGGGCTTATAGACAGGATGGATGAACGGAGATTGACGAAACAAGTATACATGGCGAGTACAAATGGAAGAGTTGGAAAGGATCGATTTCGGCGAACGTACCACAACCAGATTGCGGACGTTTTCAAAAAAGGCAAGGTAAGAGCACCCTAAACCGACGAGCATGCATGGGGAGATTAATGAACATAGACGAAGCGAAAGTGGTGTGCCAGGATCGTAGCAAGTGGAAATCTATAGTCTCTGCCTACCCCTATGGGAAACAGGCGTGAAGCTATGTATGTATGTTTGATTGTCAATGCTATCGTGAGCTATCTTTTCTATTACATTTGTCCTAAGGAACCAATCGCCAAAATAAAACTGTTAAGCCTATAATTGTGGTTAAATCATCCTAGGTCTGTAGGCTTTATAGTTAGAGATTTCACTATCAGACATTAAGGACTCCTTTTTACACTCCTGTAGAAAAAGCTACACATTACACATAATCAACGCCAGTATAGGCTGATCTTTCATTGTATAACCTTTTCTTACAATGCAAGATCAGCTACTGAATTTATAGCTATATGTGTGTACATTAATCGTAATTGATAGTTTGATGTGTTTACATTAAAAGTAATTTTACATAGAGTCACGAGCAAAATCATGTATACACTAAGGCTAACATTCAGAGACGATGCTCAGGGTAAAGTAAGGCTTCCGTATGTCAAATTTGTATTACAATTTGACATACGGAAGCGTTAGTTCATGCTGAGTCTCTTCTCTGAATCTCAGCCTAATCAAAATTCAAAACCGATTTTCTCCAAAAATACTGATCGAAAATTTGTGGTATTACGAATCATTATTATAATGACATTAGTATTATCTCAAAGTTGCAATCGTTTATTCATGAAAAAATCGCTTTAGCACTTTTGTAAGTTTTTATATATCTTTGCTTGTGACTGTACATAGGGTAAGCATATATTGCCATTAACCAGGTAGAAATCTAAACTAGATGTTACTGAGAATTTTATAGAAATACTCAATAGCACTTTGCTCGACCTCGAGCATAGCAGTTTCGCTTAGAACTACTAGGCTAACGAGGAAGTTCTTAACTAATTATAATACCTATATAAATAAATTTAGTTCGTCGGTGAATGAGTAGGTAGATAATATTTCATTTTTATGGCCTATATTTACATTTTAATAATGAAGATATAGTTTATTTTTTATGGAATATAGGTCTGAAATATTACCTATTAACAGCCAGTCACAAACCATTAGGTAGCTACTCATTTACCAAAATACCTGAGACAAATTATTAATATTATTCTTTAACTATACTATTAGAGCTCAAAACATTGTGAATTAATTTTATTTATGGATATGTGTTGCTTTAATTCTGTCGTTGAAATTACATAAAACTGGTATATTTGACAACCTATGCTAATTAGCTTGTCTACTTGTCCCATAACATATGAACCGAGACCTTTAATTTATGGGATGCCAAGCCGTCATTTAACACTTATCTATTACGGTAAAATGCTCAAATTCACACATATATCAGCTTTAAACGAGATTTTAGCTTCCGACGTACGGAAAATATAAGGAAAGTAATTAATTTTATAGAGAAAAGTATGCTTTTTATTACAAATCTCTTTTAATGGCGACAAAATAACTTGTTTTTTTAACTATTTTCGTTATAGGTTCGTTGATAAACATTTTTCTGGTTGTGGCTCTATTGCTATAAGAAGACCAACAAAAAAAATGATCTAGTTTATTTCAAGTTTTAAGACTGAAAGCGGAAACTGTAGACTATTTAATGGGACAAATATACCGATTAATACGTTTGAATGTTAATTTGGTAAGATTTATAATACAATTCAGATGTATAATATATTAAATGCTCTTTGGCTGAATTGCTACTAAAACAATTCTCAAGCTACTAAATGTCGGTCATCGAGAACCAAAAAAAGTTTGATTAATAAAGGTTTACACAGACTCATACCCGCTAGGTGGCTAATGTAGTTGACCTCACATATACTCGTGTTAGCTTTTGAACTCCTAATGCTCATCCACAAATCACCTCTGGACCTTTTCCCATCACCTATCACCCAACAGTCACGACAAATCGTATTAGAATTAACAGCTATCTATCAATTGACACATACATTTTTCTAGTACACAACATCCATTACCGATTTTGTTTGCTCGAAGAAAGATTGGTGTGGTTACGACACGGTATTGGTAACAAGTTTAATGGTAACAGTTGTAATCATGATCGATTGGTAGTGAATGCTCGTGTGATGTGTAAGCAGTCAATAAAATCGTTCGTTGTTTCACAATTAACAAGCTATATTTGAATATATTTGCGTCAAATTTATATAGTAACAACATAAATCTAATTATCAAATTGATTATAAAATGCTTTTTTATATATGATGGTGCTAATAATATAAATGGTAGATGTGTTGAAGTTGATGTATCAAATATGAAAGTTAATGGTTGTGTATCTTGGGAAGGTAAGATTGGCCTAATTTTTACACTAACTGCGGTCGATTTGCTGTTTGAAATAAATCATATTTCTTTATTAAATTAACTTTTTTTTTCAATATTTGCCAGTATTAAATCATTTCTATTTTTAACATTAATTGGTTTTTCGTCTCTAGTGATAAATAATAAATGTATAATATTATTAATTAAATTTTTGAAAGCCTCTTAAAACCAACTAATTTAACATCCTTAGCAGCTCCGTCGATTTGGCTGACACCAATCAAGCTGGTTAGGTTGTCACCAATCATAGTAGTCAGTTACATGAAGACATTACTAATGGCACCATTGTTCGCCAAGAGAACTCAATCGCCACTCAATGGAATTTCATCTTACTCAAAAGAGATGGAGCTATAACTTTATCTCGCTCTAATTAACTTAATTCATGCTACTTCCGATTGAAACCTACGGTAAGCAAAATTACACTAATAAATACCTTTAAATAGTTTGATTTGATACGATAAAGACCGGCCCGAATTCACATGGAAAATCTTCCCATAGCATGTAGAAACTGGGCTCCAGTTATTCAGAAACATTGGAACGGACGTCCTCTATTAGTTCAGTAGGAATATTAGCATAAATTACTAAATATATAATTTATACGAATATATTTACATATTGGATGTTGGATAGACAAGATGTTGAGGTAGTTAAACCATTAACTCAGTACCAGAATGTGTTTTTATCTTGTAATTGAAAAGGCACTTTTTTTATTATTAGAATGCCAGCAATAAAATCTATACACTTATATAATATTATAAAGCTAAAGAGTTTGTTTGGTTAAATGCGTTAATCTCAGGAACTACTGGTCCGATTTGAAAAATTCTTCACGGACAAGTGGTTCGAGTACCGGACTGCTGATCACGAGGTCGTGGGACACAAACATTTACGTGATAAACTTAGGTGTTTGTGTTTGTCTGGGTGTTTCTTATGTATTATAAGTATGTATTTACAAAAAAAGTATATAAGTATTATATCCATTGTCTTGGTACCCATAGTACAAGCTCTGCTTAGTTTGGGACTAGATGGTGCTGTGTAAAATGTCCCAGGATATTTATTTATTTATTTTCTTTTTTGCAAAGAAAGTTTAATAATTTATAAGTAAATATTTGATAACAATGTGTCATCTACGTCAAAATAAATTAGTGCAACCATCTATCAAAGATTTATCAATCATTAATACACTGGTAGTTACATTAACATACATCATGTATTGCATAACTGTAGGTGTGTTTATAAATGCATTATTTACACTCAAGATCAAATGGATGCGCACGCGCAGAAATAAATTTGATTAGTACAACAATCAAACGGATTGATAAATTATCGTATTTTTTTAAACGTTTCGTAAATAAAAGCTAATTAAAATAAAGTCTTACCGAAATTCAATTGAAAATTTAAAATCTATATAGATAAAAATGAATGTTGGTAAGCTTATAACTCAAGAATGGCTGGACCAATTCGGCAAAAATATTTTTTTGTATATTCCTTAAGGTCCACGGAAGGTTTTAATACTAAAAAAAAATTCGTGGACAATAGTAAAAATGGGGAGAAAAAGTTATTAAGACCACGCGGGCGAAGCCGCTGGCGTAATGCTAGTTGTTAATAAAAAAATGTTTGATAGCTTCTTCAATACACAATATCTGCAGAAGAAAAGCCGCTGCGTCAGAATATCCAAACTTAGAGATTTCCTTTTAGAATTTTTCTTATCATTATTTAATCTCGACGGCTGGAATAGTATTTTTAAGAAAGCGACCTAGTTTTTATTTGAGCTGTTTAAATTGTTAGGTTGGCTTCGGTCATCATGCTACTCTACTCAACCAAAGCTCCTTTTCTTTAGAAAAATGTATAGTGCTTTGGGGTTATTGCGAAAATGGGGCTAATCCGATTCTTTTGGGGATAAATCTAGACTCATGTTACCAGACAAAAAAATATTGCTATAATAGTAGAAACTCGCAATTTCCCATTTTCGCAATTACCCCAAAGCCGTTATTAATTATTTTTTTATTTTTAATATCTAATTTATTTAAACTTTAGCAATAAAACATTATTTATTGGCGGACTTAATGCCCTAGGCATTCGCTATCAGTCAACCATAGGTTTTATCAATATTACATTATACAAAATTGTATTATTAACTTACTATCTATATATTTATCTACTTTGATCTCAATAATTTCACAAAGAGTATCCTCCCATACAGATATGAGACTCGATATCCACGAGATCGTAACCCGAGCCGTCACGGTCAGTCTTCCATAGCTTTCCCATCAAAAGGTATCAATATGTACAGTCAGTTACACCGATCATATTGCAGAGACTGGTGAATGAAATTGTAAGAACAGTGATAGGTTTCGAAGTGTGAAATGTGTTAAAATGTTATGGGTCAATGGTCGCGACTGTCTGTGCGTATTTTTACGCTCTGTGGCTTTAAGGGCTGCATAGATATTTGTGGTTTTGGTGACAGGTTGGATAACAGGTTTGTCATTGTTTGATAAAACTTGAGTCGGTACCGGATTGGTACTTATGTCAATTACTTGGCACAAGACACTTACAACATTTTTCTTATCTCTTCTATATTAAAAATAAAATAAATATCTTGGGACATTTTTACTCAGCACCATCTAGTCCCAAACTAAGCAGAGCTTGTACTATGGGTACTAGATAATGGATATAATACTTATATACTTTTTTCTTGTAAATACATACTTATAATACATAAGAAACACCCAGACAAATATAAACACCTAAGTTAAGAAATGTTTCTGTCTTGTGGGAATCGAAGCCACGACCTCGTGCTCAGCAGTCCGGTACTCGAACCACTAGACCACAGACGTCGTCAATATATTATCCCAATCCTGAGCTAAATCCTCCCCCATTTCTTCCACTTAGCGTTTTGTTCAAAAAATATGCGCGTCGACTACAGTTCGCGCCAAACTTATTGTCCGGGTTGAAGTTGGCTCGAGCTAACTTTAACTCGTCCGTAAAAATCGGAGGAAGAAAAATATTGGATTAAAATGATGATAAAATGATGAAAACTTGAGCTTTCTTACTTTTTTTGTTACAACCCAGTATTTTTCTTTCTCCGATTTTTAAAGCCGGGTTAAAGTTAGCTCGTGCCAACTTCAACCCGCACAATAAGTTTGGCGAGAACTGTACAATGGTGCGTCGATGATGGGAGGCCTGAGCCACGAACCGGAATTCATGTGACATTATAATATCGAAGAGTTCGCGTGAGAAACTATCATTTTTGCATCTTTATCATTGTTATTATTTTATCAAAATTCAGTTAACAGTTATTTTTATTGTATTTGGCATAAAAAATATGCTAAATTGCTGTTTAGCTAAAATTTATTTCTTTTAAATTCAGATAGGACACTACTAGTTTTTTTTTGCAAACTACAAACTTGTTTGTAAACCCGTATGCTTCAGCAACTTCTGAGCTTTTCATTTAATAAAGTTTGAGCTAATTTCCAATAATGTTGACAAAAAAAAAATTGTTCTCCTTGTTAGTCTGGTCATTTGTGCGACTGTTACATTCGAGGTCCTGGGTGCGATTCTCTGTTCAAGCAAAGTTTTTTGGTTTTTCTACAAAATCTGTCTCAATTCTTAAAATATGGGAATACACTTACCGTTTATTACATGGGACCTAAAACAGGCTAAATAAGTATTTAAGTACGCCTATGCCTAGCCGTTTAGGGAATACAGGCGTGATGGTATAATACGTCAAAATTTAGATTTTACTATCTCTTTTTTTCCATAACTTCAAATAAAAGACTGCACATTGTATCGTCTTGTTTTTTTTTCCTGGACAAAAAACAATCAACCACCGGCCCCAATATAACGCATTAGTAAAACTTTTTTGATACAGATCCACATGTCAATTTATTTTTGCCATTCATCGTTTTTTGTCCAGTAAGCAGGTAATTCTTGAGGTAACTTTTTCAAATTTGCACCTTCACATAATGCACCTTTTTTATGGGTTTTAGCGCAATTCCACTAACGATGCGTTTGATTGCACACTTCCGGGCACCTTTGTGAAACCTGTTCTATATGTTTTTTTGGTCCCATATGTTATAAAGCAACAAGCATAATCGATGGGACCATTCTTTTTGAATTATGAATTGGATATTTCTGTTATATTTTATTTGCTATGTATTTAAAGTAATTGATATAAATTATTAAACTTCAGAATATTAATGTGAAAAATTAAAAATATAAATATGTGTTAGATTACTTAATTTAATTTTAAGCGATAATTTAACCAATAGCTAACTTTATTACGTAGTCATAAAAACCAAATCGGCTAGTTCTATTTCATGTAAAACATTTATAACAGTGCTCTGGTGTGCCGTTTCTGATGACCACAAATCACAATTTCAATAGTGCAAAGAACAAATTGGTTTCTAGCAAATAATTATATTTTATTGCAAACATTTCTGCAGATAACAGCGCGAACATAACTCTGCGGAACTAACTAACTAGTCTAACGAGTAAACTGTACGTGTGAGCTGTGTCTTTGTGTTTGTTTATTGTTAAATTTATAATAAACAGGCTGTTGAAATGGTAAGACTGGGATAATGGTGGATTTAAGATGTTTTTGAGAAACGGCAGCAGGCAATAAGCAGTACGTTTTTAATAAAGTTAAAAAAAATATGTAGACTTTTTATGTCTAACTTCTCATTTATTACAAGTATGCTATAAATAAAATATGCTCTAAAAATATTGTTTCGCCTAGATTTTGCTTGTCATGATTTAATTTTGACTTGTTTGTAGGTAGATACTGATCATTCATTAAGTATTCACTGAAATAATATAATACATATTATTTTAAAATTATGTTCACTGGTTTTAAATACGCTCTAATTAGAAAATATGTAATGTGGATAAGCATCAAAAATCTAATGTGAAGTTTATTGTCCTTGTTTTGTAGCATAACTTGCTGGCTTTATCTTTGATAAAATTTCCGATTATCTTTATAGATAGTCACTCTAATAATTTTATAAATTGAAAAAGAAATACGATCAACGAAATATAACACTATAGAAAACACAAAACGTTACATTGCTACCTGCTCCATTATAAACTAAAAGACATGTTAACTTGTACTGATTGATGACGTGATAATTTTAAAATCCAGTCGCGCCTAAGCGGCATTTAATTTACAATGCTACAAAGTGTTCTAACTTTTTGACTATAAATAAGGTATAATGGAACACTGTGTTTAGCTCCGAGCGACTTTTAGTTGCCCAATATCCGTGTATAACTATATTATGTTCCCACGCGACTCAATCTGTTATTTTTACTGCTTTCTCATTAATAATAGAAACAAGTTATTTGCAATAGACAGAAAAAAAAACCTATAAAGTATTATTATTTTGGGAGTAGTATTTCACGTAAATTTTTGACCATCTGTCTTTAAAAGCCTACTTTACTTTTTTTAACAGTAGGGGGCCACTCGTCTGCCTTTTTATACGTACCTACGTTAAAATTATGGTCATTTATGATGACTAACCTCATTGATTTAACAGACATATCGAATTATTTTTTAAATATTTGGATGACTATTAAAACAGTTTCTAATATTCTATTCACGATGAACCCTGAAACACAAATAAAATAGTAATAAAAGTAATCAGAGCTTAATACTTTGTAACGTTTCCAAAGCTTATACCTCCTTTTATAAATCTATAAACATAATCATGATCAATAAATCATCTAAACTAACATTGGTGAACAATCCATGACTACCGCACAATATATTTTTCTATTTTATAAGCCTCTATGCGCCGACTCTAATAGCTCATAACATTAGTAAACCAATAAAAAACACTGTAATCGTCGGTAATGAAATTCAAATCGTGATCTAATCGTTCTGAGAACTTCGAAAAGAGAGACATAATGACTAAAATTTATGTTTCCAATGAATTTTCATATAAAACGGTCGATATAAAAGTCTTTCAATCATTTATTTACGATGTTTGATAGGTCTATCGCGAAATTGCTTTGTTTTAATTTTTTTATAGCCCCAGATTTTTAAATATAAAATAATATCAATAAATGTCAGATTTCATTAATTCTGGTTTGTATTTTTTCTAGCATTTTTCAATGTTTGAGCAGTGGGAATTGGTTTAATAAAGTCTTTTGGTAATCAATAAGATGCTTATGATAATAATTATGAGTTCAATCGATCTTGACTATTTTCCTTGTTTAAATTAGAGATATTAAAAACTGTAACTGAATATTAAATATTTTAATAAGGATAAATATGACACCCGTCGCGTCATCAAAGGCACTGCGCATTCTCTTGATCAAACCAAGGGATGCGCAGTAGCACTTACCTGTACCTACACTCATACGACATGGATTCTATCTGTTTGGTTGTTAAAATCAGATGGAAGATCAGTGTGATCAAAAAACACCGAATTAAGTTTTATTACATTCTCTTTTCCCGTCACATAACTTTTTGTATTTTTTTATACCTTCTCATCAAGGGAAACTTTTAACACCGATTAAATTTATCTACGAAAGGAGAGGATGAGACCGTAGTTGAGTGAAGATGAAGGATTTCTCGAGCAGCTCCGTGGATTTCAATAAGTATCCTAAACGTACGTGGTAATGTAGGTGTCCACGTACTCTTAAAAAATAATTTTATGCTGAATTTTCTTACAGCTAGAGCAATGATTGCGCTTAGACGTACTACACCAAGTGTGAATAGCACCTACTTTAAGAAAGCAAATTATAATTTCATATTAACACATGCTTACAAGGTTTTTAATTGT
Organism: Acronicta psi; assembly: GCA_946251955.1. NCBI lineage: Eukaryota > Metazoa > Arthropoda > Insecta > Lepidoptera > Noctuidae > Acronicta > Acronicta psi. The sequence goes on along the minus strand of OX276475.1, from coordinate 11,831,081 downwards.
CCTTATTTGTGACTTTACGAACAATAGGTGATTATGGTATTGTAGAAAGCTGTGTGCACCGCGGGGCGATCATTGTATTTGTTCGACAGATCCAAGCTATCGATAGAACTGCTATCTTTTCAATTAAAGATATCAATACTATATAATAAGTGGAGTTAACAAGGGACCATCTGTTTTCAATTAATTAAACCACGAATAAAAGAGGCCGAGACCGCGAGTCAATCGCTAAGTGTTTTTGTAATTGAATGTAAAGGCTGAGGTAGACGGTTACTAAACTGTTTTGTGCAACTGTCATTCGTAGAGCGACGGATTAATTGAGTGGCGCGCGTTTGTAGCGGCAGAGATTTACATTCATGAATATAAAACCACGATTTAAGCGTCCGGTAGATAATAATTTAAGACATAGTTGGACAGAGGTGTACCGATGTTCACCCACAGTGCAACGGCATTTTATAGATTTTTTTTAGGTCAAAATATATAATAGGAGGCGAACGTGTTACCATTGACCAGCGACGGAATATAGAATTTTCGAACTACTACCGAAAATTTTAAGCCTTGCTCGATCTCCGAATTAACCCTCTGCAGTATAATCAGCAGCTGCGCTTACAACTTCTAGACCAATAAGTTAATTAGGAGGTGTAGCAAACTTCATTAGAGCTTTAAGCTTTGCTACTTCTAAACACGGGTCTCCTCTCAGCTGGAACAGGGTTTAACTACAGTCTTTGAGGCTCTCTAATTTAAAAAAATACATAGTAGGTAGTCTGAGGAATAAAGTTATAAGTATTTATTTACAGTATAAAATATTATATCATGTTTTTATTTCAACCAACACAGGACGACCAATTAACACCAACTTTCCTTCCAACATTCGAACTTCATCTACAGTTCTCGCCAAACTTATTGTCCGGGTTGAAGTTGGCTCGAGCTAACTTTAACCCGTCCGTAAAAATCGGAGAAAGAAATAAAACGATAGCTTACGACTTAAGCTTTCTTATTTTTTTATTACAACCCAATATTTTTCTATACATAATTATATTCCTATAATACCTAATTCCTAATTATTATAATTTCGTAGGTTATGTAGGCAGCCGAATAAACTGAATATGAAAATGCACGTATAAACAAGCAAATGTATTGGATCGTAAACATAAGATGATAATGTCGGACGTGTACAAGTGGATAGGCATGCGCACCCTACGGTATAACGCGGAACCCTGGCGACAAGATACGGTATTTTTTTTATGTTGGTAGGTATATTTGTAATAATATATGAGGTCCTTATGCGTAACAACCTTGTAGTTGCAATTATCTTAATGCATTTAAAATTTGGTGACTGAAATATAGTCACAAATTAAAAAAATACCAATTCATTTTAGAATAATATTCGAAGTTGCAAATATAAAACAAACTATTTTCTGTAGTTATAAATACATTTTCTTTATTTTTCTTAGGTACTTCTTTTGCGGAACACATACTTTTACTGAAGGCATAAATAATAATTATTAATTTATTAACAATAAGCCCGCTGTGGCCGATAAGGTTTTATTCAAACCACGAGACAAAAATTCAAGTTAGCAATATAGAATTATGTTTTTTATATATACATACCATTTGCGTAAACAAACATGGTATGTTGTATTCATCAAGATTGTGTTATTATGCATGCCTATAAAATATATCATAACAACTACGTTACGGTCTCGGACACCTATCAGCAAACATCTAATCACCGTGGCCAGTCTACGATTGGTTATTCAAATGTTTGAATATCCTGCGGGGCCATTGAATTGCTTCATGCCTGAGCAAAACATTATTAAAAAGTTTTATTTGAATGTACTTAGTTAAAACAATCTTTGGTTTCCTTTATTTAAATTTCAAATAAAATAAGTATAATAATATTGAAATAAAGCACTTATACTTACCACACGTGAAGCCTTTTTATATTTTTAGATATCTACATAATATATAAAAAAAAAATATGCGAATTATTCGAAGTCGTTTTTTTATTGCTACTTCAAGTTGTAATTAATTAGGTATATTATAACCAACAAAAATTTTAAATTAATTATCAGATATGATAGCGGGACATTTTCATTAAGAACGTCAATTTGCCGGAGAGGCAACTTCCGATCGTTCTTCCGTAACAAATTTAATAAACTACACAACGCCGGCCTCGTGACTTATGAATCTATTAGAATAAATTAACTGTCAAGAATAAACCAACAAGATTAACGATATCACAAGCTAGTTAATTAGAATTCAAACGACAATTCCCACGTCTAATAATAGCATTATTCCAAATTCTATTTGATAAACATATCCGATTTTCTTTCGTCCATCGCGTTTTATCGGACTATGAATATGTAGGCTTCCGTATTAATTTGAATTTTATTCATCTTGCGTGATCTAAATGTTAATGGCTACGTCCAGCATAACGCCATCCTCATGAATAGTAAGAAGTGGACACTTGCACCGCTCCTGGCTTCTTTTCGCATAACGCTTTCCATTCTGAAAGCCCGTGCCATAAACTCAGTTTGATGTGTTATTGTATTATGCAAAACCGACTTGTTTATAGATAGCAGTTTATGGATTTCGATATAACATTACAATTTTAAATACTAGACTGGTAGTTGATTTTTAATTAAATTTTACAGCCGCCCGCGGCTTGAAATCGTTGGAATAATTTTAAAATCTTATAAAATAACTAACTTTTATTAGTATGTAGGTAATATTTTCGCAGTAAGTGTTCCGGTAATTGGCGTTGATATTGAACTGGGTAATTTAACTAACGTCACAACAATAACATGGCATGAAATCCAGTTACTATATTTGAAATAAAATTGTTAAATCAACTAAGAAGTCAAGGAAACCACAACATTAAAGGTAGAACCTACGAGCTCATTCAACTAGAGACCTACCATGAAGACATGTATATTCAAAAGCAAGAACGTCTAGTAGTGAGGGGTAGTCTCATTGTAATATTGAAATTTTACCAAGACAACGTAAATCCTCTGAAGACATTTAAATAAATGTGAATGAAATGAATCTTGTACCTCGCATAAATCAGTCATAGCTTGACAATGGGCAAGCTGAGGACTTAGTCACAAGATGCAATGGTGACCAGCATCTGTCAGTATCCATCGTATAAACGAGTATACACTTTATTTGTATATGGTTAAGGTATGTTTTAGCTTATTGCAGATTTGTAATCCATAGTAAAAAGTGCACACAATTTTAATGAAAATTTTATATGACTCAAGTAAGATTGGTAGTATGATAGATCACCTTGATATTTTAATAGGAGTTTGAATTCTATGAACCGTCAAAAGACTTTTAGAACAAGAGATGAAGAATTTAGCAGAGCAAATACTACCTAAAATAAGCAAAATGTAGTATTCTGAGCAAAAAACTCGTTTGAATATTATGAATACCATAATCTATTGAGACCAATATTTGATCTCAATTGCGCACAAAGTTATTTTAGAGAAGAAAATTATGATAGGCGCGATTGAATTTTTATTATTCAAAGAATCACTACCGCCAAATGCGTTACCATCATCCTCATAAGCTACACATCAAAATTGATTGGCTTTTTCTACGCACGAAGTAACATCTATTTGTACGGTATTCTCAAGACCATTCAAAACACATACATACATTTCAAACAAATCACTTCTCCGTGGTCTATCAATTAGATGTACGTCAATAATTATATGGTTATGTTTATGGGCACTTTTAATTATAATATGAATATGAATTTCTAATGAGAACAGTTGAATGATGTTCGTATTAGTGAAACTTATTTTGTGTGGATAATATATCATATAAGGATGATTGACGGCTGATAAGGACGTGTCTGTGATTTCTATGTGGCTTATTCAGTTTTGATGTGTTAATTTATTTCTTTTAGATTTCAAGAAGAAATTGCATTCACTTATTCTAATACTTTGTGTTCTCCTAAAAGTCTCGATAGAATTTTCTAATATGTATATACTGCTATTTTTAACCGACGAACGAAAAACCGGAGGAGGTTCTCAATTCAGATTCCGATTTTTAGTCATAAAAGTTAAAAAAGGACTGTAGACTTATTCTTTTTTCCCTTACTTAGAGTAAGTTTCACTGTCTACATTTTTGGTGGTTTCTACATTGACATCGTGCTTCACTAGTGTGATAACACTTTGCGAACACGCATACAACATTACAGATACTTAAATGTTGTATGCCAAATTAAAATTTCGATTCCCATCGTCACGTGCATCGTGCAGCTTATTAAATGACCTTACACGGAAATTAAGGAAAGACAATTGCCTATTGCGGACTATATTTTATCATACACCTTCTACACATAATACCAAGTAAAAACAACATTACCACACTAGAAGAGAGTGTTGAGCTCATTGTTCGAACACAAAAGCGAAAGTTCATTCATTCATTCGTTATGAGATAATTAGGTGTTTCACCTTATTGCGTCACACGCCAGTTTTTCACCGATTGTTTGGACAGTGAACTTGTGTGTATGGAAAAAATTGCCACGCGTGCTATTGTTATGTGATCTGTCGGAAGCTTTTTTTTCTAATGAGATATAGATAAACTTGTTGACAGTACGGTTTGGGAATTCATTATGACACCTGTCAAATTTGTTGCTATGCGACCAAATTATATATCACTATTCTGGCAATTGTTTCAGCCATGAATTTGGATAACGGTTTTATAAGACTGCTAGCTGACCTGGCAAACCTGGCAAGGGTTGAGTCACCCTTATCATTTAGGGATATGAAAAATAGATGTTGGCTAGCTCTGAAACCACCCGATATGCACACAAAATTTCATACGAATCGGTCCAGCCGTTTCAGAGAAGTTTGGTAACAAACACCGCGACACGAGAATTTTATACATTAGATGTGATTCTGAAATTCCGATAGAGAAATTGTTAGTTAGTTTTACTTTATATTGCTGTAGTTGTGTTGAATATATTTATCCCTTTTCATATTTATTTTTTCTCTTCCAACCCTTGTAGTATTAATTCATCAATAAATTCAATACTCTCTTAAAGAAAGCAAGAAAATTTAATACACAACATAATTAAAATTGTTATATTTAGTTACGTAAATTTTAATTTCTTCACCGCACAAAAGGTTTCTCGACCATAAAAAAATTCAGGATCAACCACCTAATATATTATTCAGTTACCTCAGTCTTGGTCATAATCATAAGGTTACTCATGCAATGTCAACGTCCGCAGTAAGTAATATCTTCATTTTTGTCCCTGCATGAGTACAGACGTTGTTCTCACGACTCACTCGTCTTTTGTCTTACTTCATTGTTACAATAACGATGCGAATAGTTTCCTTATGTGTGTGCTATGATTTAAGTAAATTTTCTTTCTTAGGCTCTTAATATGTTTTAATTTTTAACAGAATCTGGTTATTACCTATTTCATTTGTAAATAAATCAAGATAGATCTTAATATTTTAACCAAATCATGTTTTAGTATCAAAAAGCTTTTCTCGTTCTAGCAGTTTTTGGTTATTAAGTTACAATTCGTTCCTATACATAGCCCTGCAGCAATATTATCTTGTAACTACTGACTCAAAGATCATTTTCATCATAACGATTCTTGAGCGCACAGTGCAACATAATTCTTTTGCATATCCAAATGAATCAGTGCCCAGCTTTCCTTTAGCTTTAATTATACCGTTAACCACTTCACAATTAAGCAGTCCATCGTACAAGCAATCATACCTCCTAACTATACTTATTAGAACTCGATTTGGAATAATTTTGAAGTTTCACGCTCCAATAAGTTTGGTATAAACGCTGTTATAAATTGGTGTTGTCAAAATATATGAAACAGTCGTAATTAGGCTCTTGTAACGAACAAAAGTGGTATAGTTAATAAAGGCGCGTGCGTTGAAAGACACAAAAAGCTACTAGTTTGTGTGGTACAAGTTACAAGCGGAGTAAAAAAAATATTTTTTTTTATTGGTGGATCAGTATACGGTATACGTTTTGTTATTGAAGAAGTATTTTCATACACGTAAGTGAGAAGATTGTACCGATCTATAATTGCATTATTAGAAAATGAGTCTACTCTAAAGGCCTGTTTCACCACCTCTGGATAGCCCCTAACCGTAAGATAAATTCAAAAATGGAACAAAATTTGGATCTGCTATAATCAATTTAACGAGAACTTATCAGTAAGCTGTGAAACAAGCCTTAAATAGGCAGCCTAATACAAATTTCACCTACTCCAATCAAGAATGTTCTAAGTTTATAAAATAGTTTTTCCTGTGACTGACTCATCTATCATAGTACAGCTAAACGATTGGAACAAAGGATTAAGTATTTTGTAACCTAAAAAATCGGTAAGAAAGGATTCGGGGAAATTCATCCATTCATTTTATGTCACCGAAGATATATTTTGTTTTTAGTTCTTATTTAAATATAATGCTACTCAAAGGAACACTTATAAAGTTTTACATACCGCATAAGAAATTTAAATATTCGCTACTTCGCTCTTTATTTAGGTCATATTATTCTCTGCCAAAGAGCTTAATGAACGCTAACGAAGTCAAATTCATTATAAACCTTATGCTTTTAACAACACAAATGTCTGTAGGACCGATATTACTACTGAAGATTATATCGGTTTTCCATACTTCCGAGAGGCCAAGGGCCCATTCTATTGTTTTAATTAAATCTGACCCTGAAGACGATTATGAATCGACATATGATGTATGGAAATGACATAAGCTTTCGACAAATCCGGCGTTCGAAAATGTATTTTCCATCATTTGTTCCAATTCCTATGTCGACTTGAATGCAAGTCGTCTACACTCTCGAATTAACTAATTTTAGGTTGATAGTAAAACCGTCTGAAAGCAACAAATTCGCAGTAATTTTTTCACTAAGTACTTTATTATAAACAGCTAGTGCATTATTTAGGTATTTTTCTAGGCGTCCATAGGCTATGGTAACCGCTTACCATCAGGCGGGCCGTATGCTTGTCTGCCAACTCAGTGGAATAAAAAAAAAAATGTTGTTCTTCGAATTTAGAACTTTGATCGAAAAACTGTTTCTCTTGATAAATTTTACACTGCGATCTAAACATGACCTGCGATATAAATAACTCTCAGACTATCGAATGCTTATCAGTTCCGTGTATCTACAAATTGACTGAGGGGAATATACCTAACTATTCCTAAAAGTACCAACTGCAAAGCTTTAATTATTTCTAGTTACAAACTTTTGTAGGAAATTTCCAGAACCAATATTCGACAAAATTCTTTTCAAACCCAAAGTTCTCTTTCCATTGAACCATTATTACATGACTGTACTTTTTAACAGTCAAAAACGAATTGCACGATTCCAAGTAGTAGAAATCTTTAGAATATGCAAAATAAAATCCATTCATCCATTTTAAATTAAAAGTTTACAGATATAATGTTGTGTACAAACGAATTAAACGGTATTTTGCTCTTTTATTGAAGATAACTCATTAGGTTTTCTTCCACATATCTATCATCAGCTGATCTTTTATCTGCCAAGATATCCATTACATCTAGTGTTCCTGTCCTGTTGTCAGCGTCAACGCCTAGCTTTTTTCTAGAATATAGAGCAGATACATTAACAGCAAGAGCACATAGACAATAACAATCACTGCAATTGCTTTTTTACAATACACCGCCCAGACCCGACGCCAAACCAGTTCACAGTGAAAGTTTATATTTGTGCATTTTAACACCTGAGCCAAGTGCGAAAGCTTCCGGTCGGTGCCTCGGGGTATTTTTCTATATAATTACTGATATGAAATAATTTTCTATTAGCCGTTAATGCCGGAATCGCCGAATCTAAGTGGCGATAAATAATGTTATTAATCGATCTAGTTTGGTGATGTGTTTCTGTGAAGGGCGTGGTTGGGTAACTTCCCGGATTTCTAACTGGTGGTAGAGAGATAATATTGCTTAAATAGGTATAATATTTCATCATGTATTTAGATGGCAAGCAATGTGACTAGATCACAGTCTGTATATACCTACTAAAATATAATCATTGGCATCTTCTTTTCTTGGCTAGCTATGGAACCCAGCAGATCTGAGAGATTTTCTAATTAAAGTCTGCCACACAATTGATCAGGATTTCAGACTATAGCTAACTATCTGAGGGAAGACCCTTGTCTAGTAAGACGCTGAATTGGATGCTGATAAAACGCCAAAAATCACAATCGACAATTCAGAAGCCGCAATCACAGTCAACAAGAACGATTCATAAGTGGGAACGGTTCATCACGTAGCAGCCCTACTATGGGGAAAGCGTACGATCATGCGGTTATATTATGATACAGTTTTTGTTCAATTGTTTATAAAAACTATCATCTAGTAACCGACGGTGTTCGTGACTGGCCAGTATTGCATCTAACTGGATACCTGGCGGTTTTGTAACTATATACCTTCTCTGATATAGTTATTTTGTATTTGTTTATGGTGTAGGTAGCTTTTTTGTAACGTCATGTTTGTTTTTCAATTCGAAAGAGCGGTACCAACACTTGTTTTAAAGTCGAGTCTATAAAAGAGAAATACTCCCTCCTCTTTATCCATACAATCCGTGCTAATATGATAAAATACGAGAGCAACTTTAGTCTGTTTGTCTGTTTTTCACGATGAACAGTTTTTTATTAGTTGGCAAGGGGGATACCTAGATTGAATCCTGATAAAAAGAATACTTGGCTATCATAAATCGCATGTTTTTTCGCTAGTATTATGAATTTTAAGAAAGTTAAGTACATCTCCCAGTATGAGATTATCTTCTCTGAACGAGAAGACTTCTTCTTCTCGTCTCTCTTCCTATCTATAGAAGTCTATTTGTGCAACTAAATTAGAGGCAATTTTAAACTTTCTGTTTCATGATTAGATATTTTTTTTTATAGATAGTATTGCGATCTACAGTCTATTAAAATTATCTTAATTCCAGTTGAGGTCCTCAACCTCCTTTAAAACTTTTTAATTTTTTTTTATGCTAAAATTGTTACTTGTCATTTCCTATATTGGTGCGTAGCGACCGTTTTAATAGCCGTCGGAATTTATTTTGTATAATTATGCATGTTAAGATTAGAAATTAATTACTAGCCAGTAGCTAAAAGGTTAAATTAAAAACTAGTGGTTATTTTAGAGGGTTATTTATATGGTGAGAATTTAAAGATTATATGGTAAATAATGGTTTTGAGGCGAATAAAATCGCGAGCAACTGTTATCTATCTGTATAAATAAAAATGAATGTTGGTAAGCGCATAACTCAAGAATGGCTGGACCAATTCGTTTAATTTTTAAATAGTAAAAATGGGGGAAAAAAGTTATCAAGACCACGCGGGCGAAGCCGCTGCACGTTGGCGGAAAGCTTGTTCTAAATAAAATCCTTTCAGTAGTTTGGTAAAACACAAAAGTTGCGGAAAACTATCTTTCCTTATCAACTAGATATTATGAAAAACCATCTAATTATATTAAAAGTACGATTGACGTCATTTAATTAACTTATGTTATGGTGTACAATAAAGATGTCGTCATGGGAAACCAATAATGATTTCGCATGTATGAATTTTCTCATATTATTTACCCATAATTTGGCCGCTTACTATTAATAAACGTAAGTTTGCTACAACAGCTTTTAACTACCTACATGTTAACTGCTGTGTTCAGTTCAAAGTTTAAATGTTTTTAATTCAAATAAGCTTTTAGAGGCATTTATGAAACGTTAAATAAATGATTCTAGATGCACGGTTCCAAAAAGTTGATCCTATGGAAAAGAATCCGGCAAGAAACTCCATGGACACTCTTTCAAAATAGGAGAATACATTTTTCACTGGTAAGTATAATAAAAAATATTAATTTAGCTACTCGATCTTTACTTCATTCAATCGTTGGCGTAGTAAATCCTGACTGTGCCCTGATCAGTTATTCCCAATCCAGTCCAGTGGGAATCTTCCTAAATCCTTTCTTTGAGGATCGTTACGTTGTAAAATAAAACTAGGTTTAGTATGTTCTAAATTTCATCTTTCTAGGCTTACTTAGTTGTAAGCTTCACTTGCCGCGGTCAGTCTGTGGATGGGCACAAAGAGACCCCTCCGTGCCTCGGAGAGCACGTAAAGCCGTCGGTCCCGGTTGTCATACGAACACCTATGACAATCGTTAATGGTAGTTAGAAGCCTAAAAATCCTGACAACCAGTCTTTCCTTTGAATATCGGTATTGCCTAGAAATCTGGTTGCGGAGGTCTGATGGCAGTCGCTCTGTGTAAAATACTGATATTCAGCCGCATCTGGTTAGACTGGACGCCGACCCCAACATGCTTGGGAAAAAGACTAGGAGGGAGACTTTAATAGACTATAATCTATCGAAAAAATATGCGTTAGATTCTAAGCAGTGTGCGGTTCATAATCTTTCGAAAGTTTACAATCTCGCGATATAGATTAATAATCTAACGGTGTTAACAATTTTACGGTGACATAAAAAAAAACACCTTACAGAAAACTGCAGCCAAATAACACACTTTATTGTGTGTTATTTCTCACTGCAGGAACACACCTGCAGTGAGTAAAGTCGCCAGAGCTCCTTCTAAGGATGCGCTGCGCTGGCAGAAAGAGGTGGAATATACCTCTTTCTGCCAGCGCAGCGCATCCTTAGACCAAACCAGACCTTGTGAAGCTTACAACTCAAACTATCGGCGCAGTGAATTCTCCATCTCTAAGAGATTTTTCGGGTCGGCAACGCGCGAGTGATACCTTTGGTGTTGCAAGCGTCCATAGGCTACGGTAACCGCTTACTATAAGGCGGGCCGTATGCTTGTTTGCCACCTTAGTGGTATCAAAAAAGGCACACATATTAAAAATATTAAGCAAAATGTTTTAGCTACTTATATCCAGACTTGTTCTCATTTTATCACCTTCATTTAAATAAAAGTATTTAAGCCTCCTTTTAGCTTACCTTAGTTTACCATTGGTAGGTGCAATTTAGAGATTACTCTCCAACAGACCCTTACTGTTATCTTGATTTTAATATGCAAACGTTTTATGGTAATTTGATTAAATCGCACGCAGATGCAATTTTGAATAGGTATAAAGTTTTATTAGCAGGTCTACTTAGATATAAAAGTTCTAAAAGCCTGAATTTATCTTATGATTTTAAATACCTAAGAATGTTTTTTGTCTTTTACAAAATAACTGTATAAATTTCTCTATTAATTTACTAGCAAACATATTCCTATATGTAAGAATTTATTTAATATTTGGATAAAGTAGATTTTAGCTATTTTTCTCCAATTTATATAAAAAGTAATGTTCCAGCACTATTCCTAGCTGTAAACAAAACAGTAGGGTGATACAATATTAAATACTTGAATTTAATATTAAATCCTTTCAGTTTTGTTTACCTGGATAAATACCTAGGTGATCTTATAATGTTATTTAACTCAAGATCAAATTGATAATTCACAAGTTTTTCTCAGAATAAAAAATCTATTAAATTACCATAATAACAATAGATTCACTAACGTCATCAAAGACGTCATAAAGCTAATTTATGAATTTTATATTTTGTTTATCAGTCACTTTATTATATTTTCCCATATATATTAAATTGTCTTAAACATCATTTATCTCACATTTATTAAAATAAATTCTTGTTATAAACTACGTGCATGTTACCGTGACGAATTTGTTTGCGTAGGTCAATTATTTCATTGACTTTTAATTTAAGTTCCTTATTTGAATAAAAACAAAACAAACATGTATTAATTACTTACCTACCTTAAAGTCTTAGGGAATTTTTCACCTCTAGATAACCGCTAATCGCCGGATAAATTAAAAAATAGAACAGTATTTTGTATGAATTTATCTGCCAAGTAATTTAACGGGAACTTATCAGGAAGTGGTGGAACTGGCCTTTAATATTATATAAGTATATGTGCTACCTTTATTCGTTTATTTCGATAGATAGATCAGATACTAACGAGCATTTAAACACATTATAAGAAATGAAGCCGTATACCTATGTAGGTAAATTAAAAAGCAATGCTTATAGGAATTATATTAAGGCCTCTAATTTCTAGATAACATAGGGTATTAATTAGGTAATTAGAAAAATAAATCAGAAAGTAGGTATCATTGTGAGATAAGAGTACCTAAACAAAAAACATTTAATTACTTAGAATCTATTATATATTATAATCTACCTAAATCAGAGATTTAACAAAATAGGTACTATTATGTGTCTATAAGTAGATATACCTACAGTCATAATGTAGGTATCCACATGTAATGTTACAAAAAAGTTGCAGCTACAACCGACATAATGCTTAAAACACCCAATTATAATATTATATTGGTTTATAATTTTGAATATTTTTGCCATATCAATCTATTACATAATGTTTTTCGATAGCTACTGTTTAAAAAAAATTGGTACCTATTTACATTATTAGCGAAACATGGTAAACACCTGTGATTTTTTTAAATAAGCATCTCGGTAGGATTAATTAAATATTCATAGCCAAACAGGTAAGTTCATTCTAACGAAATTTGTATTTTTTTTTCTCGGAATATCTCGAATTCTGAATTCCTATTCATTAAAATATGCAATAAAGATGATATCTATATTTATAATAAAGTGATAACTACCTATCTACATTATAATTTTACACAAAATCATTTGAATTGAGTTGAGCAAAAATTTTGATACCTTCTATAGGTTTTAAACTATCAAACTATTTACCCACTATAGCTTTACATAATACTACTAAATTGACATAATGACAAGACATTATTTTCGATACTGAATTCATTAATAATGTTAACAACATTTTGTTAACTAAAGTGTTTATAACTGTGTCAACTTACATACTAAAATTTGAAACTTTAGTTTCAAAACATTAAACTTACCTACTTCGGTAGCTTCCAAAATTTTCGGTACCGGTTTTTAAGGAAAAATCTTTGATAACTTACTTAATTTGTCATTAATGTGATAATGATCAGATAATGAAGAGGTAAACACCATACATTGAACATGACAAGGGTGAATGAATCAACCCTTACATAACCCACTGACCGTGAAGGTTAACATACTGATGATATGAGATTTTCTTTTGTTTATTTTGTTTATTCACATATCAATATAGCACGATGAAATCCGTAAAAAGTCGTTTTATTTCATTATAAAACGAATATTCGTGGAAGTGTCACAAAACAGATTGACAACATAACCTTAAAAAAGTAGGTAGTGTTCAAATTAATGTTTCTTAAAAACTAAGTAGTCATTAAAATTGTGATAACATAATTAAGTATAGGTGTAACAGTCTTAAAATGCATGCAAATTGTTATATTATTGTTGGTGTTAATTGATCATTAGCTTTAAGTTCCTAATAAAAATTTATCAACTTTGGAGAACATTGAAAATCTTTTTCGCTACAATTCATTTACGAAAAAGAGTTCTTACGTCGTTGTTAATGTAGAGTACAGTTTTAGACTTAAAGATCTTGACTTAAATTACACAAAAAGTATTAGATTGGTACTTGAATTTGTACTTACATCATGATCCGGAACGTATGTGTAAACATGTAACTTATCGATCCTTATTGTACCCTGGAATGGATACAGCAGGGACCCTCGAGGCAGCTCAGCCGAGGTCCACACGCTGACAGAAGCCTCGCGCCCCCTCGCCCCACCAGGCCTCAAAGCCAGGCTCAAGTCTTGGGGAATCAACACCAAAGTCTCCATCTTCAAAACACTTCAGTCTTACTTCAAAGTTCCACCCACGGACACGACATAAATGTATTATATTAAAAAATATGACCGGTCTCGTCCATCACACTTAATGAGGATAAATAAATTAGTATACAAAAAAAATGTCGGGACGTCGGTTCGATTATCAGTCGGCGATGTCGCCAACGAAATATCGGTTGTGCGTGATCGATCGCCCGGTGAAATGTCGTTCTATATTAATCACTGCGCGTGAGTTTGTAGTGTAGCACACACTTGAAAAAAAATAAAGTTCTAAGTCCACGAAAAAATGCGCGAACGATACGAAGAATCGTTAAAGTTGTAAGTCCGGTGATTCGGTACAATATTACATTACGGCTCTGGGCGGGTAGTGTACGGCGCATGCGCGGTAGGATGCGCACGCGCTCTTCTCTGAACGTGCACTGAAGGAAGCGCTAACATTGACCTTAGCCGCGGCCGTGATCGCGTTTACAGTTCATTTTTTGTTCGATAAAAAGGAGAGGAGTAGAGCCCTACAACAAATAACTAAACTTGGGTACGCCAATTTCCACCTTATTCTAAGCAGTACAAGATACATGGCAATGTAAGAGCAAGTTTGTAAGGTGTATAGTAAGGTGCTCCCCTCCAAAGGCGGCACCTGCTTGACCGTGCGCCGCCCGTCAGAGTGGCGTAGAGCGCTGTGCGGCGCGCGCGCACCTGATCCACCTGTACATTATAGACGAACCTTTTTTATAGGACCAATTTTAATTTTTTTCGTCACAAAAGTCGTCATTAGATGCAGCACATTTTTTTTAAACTTTGCGTTTAACAAGAAGGTTTTATTTGCTACAGAACTTAAAACTAGGAATTTTGAGGATCCCATAAATAAGTTATTGCATGAATTTGAAATTAAATTATACTTAAAAACTTAGCTAGATAATTATAATGAGTAAGGACGCGCATTTAAACTCAGTCGCAAGTCGCAATAGATTTTTGTTTTAATTTTATTTGACACTATTATAATGTTCAACAGAATTGTAGGTACCTATTTAAAGTAGCATTTTCAGCAGATTTTGTGGGTACCTACGACATTTACTGCAAGATTTTAATAACTAAAAAAATTATTTTAATTGATCTTGAATAAAACAAAATAGCTATCATCACTATTAAATCTATTTCTCAAACAAGGGATAGGTTAAGATCTCTTACATTCCAGCATTCCTATTCTTTGTACGGCATGTTTTGTTTGGCCATAGTTTACCCCCAAATGCCAGTTTTTTCCTGACATGCATCTCATGATATAATTTTGTCATTTCAATATATCGTCTCGGTCGTCGTCCTTTATTTACGGCAAGACATAAACGACAGTTTTACATGCGCATGCGCACATTAGGCTATCCCTTCTAAGATGATTGATTTATTAACACCGCCTAGAGAGAGAAGAGGCACAGGTCAAAATTTTGCCTGTTTTTTATTTATTCGCAATAATAACATTCCATTTTACAAAGACCATGTCATAACTATCAGAATAAAAAACTCTATGATACTTATACGGTTTTGTAGTTTTCACACGCTTATAAATCGCATTGTTGAACACAGTCTCGCGTCTCCAAGTTCAAATGTCTTCATTGTGTTAGGAATGGAAAAAATGTGCGCAAACATCAATGTTATGGCAACTGAAAGTTCATTAAATTAGAGTATAATTAAGTTTTGGAGTTACATAATTGGGAAATTTTCTTATGGTGTGTGAAAAGATGTACTTGCCTTTCCACATCTCATGTCTTTCCTTTAAGCATGGTTAATCTTTTGAAATTATTTTTGAGGGCTCACTAGGTATTATTATGTTTTAAGATTCATTTAGGCCCCAACTTACAAACATCACTTAACGTTAATGAATGATTAACAAACAGTGGCTACTATATCTTGGCCAATTTTTCCATATTTAAGTTTGTTGTCAGTGTACTAAGATATATTGGGTCTCTATTAGTTATTATGTATAGGGTACCTAAGTATTCGATGCTGAAAACAAAAGTTGCGGCTCTAAAAGGTACCTAAGCTTTATGTCCTCCCATTTAGGAAACAGTATATCCCAAAAGATTGTTTCAACTAGATTATTAATGCAATATATACCAGGTCCTTCAGCTGATTTTATTCATGTTATCAAACATAAAAAACTTGACACATCACATTTTCAAACTGTCAGCTATATTTAATTGTAGATACTGATGGACCCGTTGAGATATTTTCGGAAAATAATCAAATGAAATTGATCGATATTGCCCACAACCGTGGTGTTATGATATCGGATCTACTTCGTGGAAGACCGCAGGTTTAACACTGAAACTTGCACATCATTGAACAATTTTCGACTTTACACTGATTAACATAGAGTTTCATTTCGCATCGGCCTAATAGCCACACATGATACGAAATGTCGACGACCTGCACACACCTGCCGCAACCGCAATCCCACTTGAACTATATTAGGTATGTTATAGGAATTTAAAAACGTGTTACTTACCAACATGCAACGTGACTCCTGCGCATTTGGCATTTTAATAAGGGTTGCTTTGTGGTTGCCTTTAAATAGGTATTCCAGTGTTTTGGTGGGCAGTTTAGCCTCGAAATCGAAAATATCTGAAGAGATTTTGGATAAAGTGGTGACAATTGCAAATATGCTGCATTTTTTGTATATTAAAATGATATTATTAAGTTACCTAAATATTGGGTTACCTACCATGGGTAGGTGTGCATCTCTAATTGATTTAATTGATCTATGTTTTGTTTAGGTATTAATAATCTAAAATATTTTTTAATAATTGGATAAAGATTTGGGTGTCAATCAATAAGTCACTTCAGTCAGTTTTATCTAAAAAAAAGACCAAAAACTTTAAATCTACAATTTGACGTAGCAACCCTTAAGAATATTCAGATTTTAAAATATTCAATAAATTTCAATTAGCATAGAAATCAGACCATACTGCACAAAACATTCGAATAATAAAAATCAATTTCCGAATGAGTTGCGCATACGCAGGGGGGGGCGGGGTTTGGGGCGTGGCGTCCGAAGACCGGCCTCCGCGCTGTGCGTTACCGGCGCGCAAGACCTATTGTTAGCACGACCGACGATTTTTATTTGTCAGACGAACTGAGTATTTGTTTTAGAAGCTCCGGTGATGTTCCGGCTTTAGGTATAAACGCCTACCGGCTATCACGATTGGATTATAAATGAGGTGCTCTGATCTTTTACCTTTTAGGTACGAATACTTAATAGACTATTTAGCATTTGTAGTGACTTTTGGCATTGGCGTAATGTTTTTCAACTGTTTCTGAGCAGCTAAGTAATAAACAAATAAATAATATTCAGTTCGGTCAATAGTGTAGGTACTGTAGGTAGCTAATTAACCTAACCTAACTTACCTTACTTGAAAAACTATTATTTTATTTTATTAATTAGGGACAAAAAATAGTTATACATTATAGAGTTAAGTACAATTGTTACAAACTAGTACCTAGGAAACACATTAAAGTAGCGAACATATAACTCACAACATTGTCCACGAATTACTTTTAAACATAGTTAAAATTAAAAAAAAAAAGCAAAAGACTAAAATCATTCATCTGTAAATAGTTTAAAGTTTCTGAAATAACATTTGAGTTGCTTTATTTTTAAATTATTGCTTGGGCAGTAAGAATATCATTATGAATAAGTAATAGATTTTGTATCAATAATATATTATTTTTTTGTCGGTTAAAATATGTACCTATCAGAGAAAGAAGTGAAAATTAATTTTAATACGCACATGATTAAGAAAAGTCAGAGGTGCGTGCCTTGGATTCGAACCCGAGACCTACTTAGCAGTCCAGTGGTCATATCCCTAGGCTATCACTGCTATTATTATTTAAGAAATAATTTTGCTCATTTTGTCCGTAAAACGACTTTTGTAAACACACGGAACCTTATAATTTCACTTCAACACAAGTTAAAGCGTTTCAACCGCTCTTTAAAAATCAAAATAATAAATATCTTGGGACATTTTTTACACAGCACCATCTATTCCCAAACTAAGCAAAGCTTGTACTATGAGTATTAGACAATGGATATAATACTTATATCCTTTTTTTTTGTAAATACATACTTTTATAATATATAAGAAACACCCAGACAAACACAAACACTTAAGTTAATCAAATAAATGTTTGTGTCTTGTGGGAATCGAACTTACGACCTCGTGATCAGCAATACGGTACTCGAACCACTGTACACAGACGTCGTCATCCTATACAACCTATACAAAACCTATACAACCTCATTTTTATATCGGAACCCCCACAAAAGTAAGGGACCATTGACCATTTGTACATAGCGCACACGGCTACGTACACTTAGAAAGAAAGATAGAAATTTTACTTACCTACGCAACTACCTACACTTAAAGCTCGAAGCTCGAAGTAAAATTTCCCCCCTCATTGTGGGGAAACTATAGAATGTGAGGTCAAAATACCTACTTAGTGGAAATATTGATAGCTATATAGGTATGGCTTAATGTGAACTACATATTATTATATCAGACTAATAGGACTAAGTTTAAAATCGCGGAAAAATTTGTGTAAAGAACTTTATTTCTCAAGAGCATTACAGTTCACTTGTGAGTAGGTATAGTATTAGGTATACATAATTATCAGCAGTTCCATTCATTTTGTCAAGTCAAGACTCGCACTACTGAACCATTTCATGCGACTATGGGTTCAACGTTCGCGTCCGAAATCTGGTCCCATATTTTCCAAACCCGATGATCCCACAACGGACGGACATTAAGCGGGCTTAACCCGTCACGCGTCCGTGTGGCTTAATTGTCATTAAATTCAACTCAATTTGTGTTCGAAACGCAGATAAGTTGGTGTAACACGTCGCCTTCGATGCGGTATTGTACGCTGTTATTATAACGTTTTATTTTATTTATTCGGCTTAAAGATTTTATTTTATAAAAATCGAAGAGGTGGGTTGGGGAAGATTGACGGGTATTTTTGATCCCCACCCGCTTTGGCGGGTTAATTGAGTGAAAGATTTAATTTGAAAACTTGCTCAATAATATCTCCTTTATTTAATTCCAACTAGGTACTGAGTTAAAGTTTTCTTGTTACTTCTTAGTAGATATTATTATAAACTAGGTATCTATGAATTATTGGGATATAAGGTTCAAAGATGTCAAAATGACCATTTTGTTTGATTCATCAATGTGCATTTTAAACTTCCAGGTATGGAATGGTGTCTAAAATTTGCTAGGTTCTAGAACATCATCGATTGAATTCAATACCCTATTCTGTAAAATGAGATACGTTAAATATATTGAATTGTCATCTACTAAGTCACATCAGCAAAGTATTTAAGTACATTTAAATCTGAATTTATTTCGATTCCTGAGAAAAATAACTGAGGTAAAAGAAAAATTTAATCGTACCTACCTACTACAGCGTTTAGTTGTTGCTATAGAATATTTAATTTTAATAAATACATCAATATTAAGAGCACATTCTCCTAAAAAAACTAACATCAAAGCATAACGTCCAAACAGGGCACGCTGAAATCGGATTGTCTCTAATCTGTATCAAAGGTTCGGTGACATGCCGACATGTGCCGAGCCGCTCCGAAGTCCGATTCATATAAATTAAGGTGGAGTCAGTGAGTCTATAACGGAAAATTTACGCTATTAAATTTGAACACTTTTGAGACGGTATATTTTTATTTGCCGAAGTTGACACCGACATTTTGGTGAAATTACCGGATATAGGTAACAAATTTTATGTCATTAATTAAAAGTAATTCCGAAAACTGGTATTGTAGATGTAAAAATTAATTAAGACATTCATCTAATGCTATATAAGTACTAAGTATGTATAGATAATTATTTTATGCGAATAATAAAATTACTTTTTTAAAGTGGTTAATATTAAATATTAAGCTGGATGTTTCCCCTTAAATACATCCAAAGATATTCATCTTAATTTTTTTGACATATCCACTGGCTTGTCTGTGGTTTACAATTGACATTCTGTCGGTAATAGTACCTAGTTAAAATTTTGATTTTGAGCAATGAGCAAGCGCAAGTGTCGAATTTCATTGGTAATTGATGCTCATGTCTTGTAAATGTTTCGTGGGATTAAATTGTATTGGCTTTAAAAGTGTCTATTAACTTTTGAATAGATAATTTTAAAATGCCAATTTTAGATACCTACCTAACAAATCCTAATCCTTATCTGCCTAAATTTTTTACGGGGGTCCAAAGTGAGTGCATTATAATTATGAAATCGATATTAAAAATAATAGAAAGGATAGCCGGTAAAATCGTACCTAGTTACCCCTCGGAACTGCATCTCACACTGACATGTTAAACTTTTATTTGACAGGTACAAATACAAAATTCTCTAGTTGTACTTAACACCTAAATTGCTAAACCTAGACCTTTCGCCGGTATACTTAAGTATTAGATCCCTTAAAATAAAGGGCTAGACTCTATTCCTATTAAATGAACACAAATCCAAACTCCAACATAGATTGAGAATTCCTTCAGGCTAAACAGGCTTTTCTATAAATGTACACACAGGGTTCCACCTTTTGTCAGTATGTTTAAGTCCCATGTAATAGGAGGCGTCCCGTGTAATAGGGGGCGTCCCATGAAAAAGCTGCTACTGGAAATGTCATAGAAAAACTTTACAACACTGCTCGACCCAGGCTCTCTAGCGTAGGAGTTAGGTTAGGTTACCTTACGACGCGGAAGAATGTCAACACGTTCCCGCACCCCGGCTGAATGGTGATGAGGCGTACACCCGTCTGGTTTTAATGGGTAGACGTCCTTTTCAGGATGGAGTCCCACACACCGCGCCGCCTTCCCAGGGCGGCGTGACGGTGCATAAAGCATTTCCAGGCGCAAAAAAAAGGTTACCTTACGACCACTGGACCAATACGAGGAAGTTGTATATATCTATTATTTCTAACAAATAACTCTACCACTCTTAAAACTTGAGCCAGAACCAGACTAGCGTGAAGACACGCCATAGCAAAAGAAAGAACGCAAAGCCACGGGACAGCTCCTACCATTACGCACGCGTTTTGCATGCAACGATCAACTCCCACTTAATTTGGAGTTTTCTTCCGGGCCCCAGGCGAGTCGTCGGCGCATTCCTTCACGCTATGCTACAAAGCGATTGAAAGACGAATTTCGAGAGGATTTCGGTCATGTTTTAGCACTTTGTAATATAACTTACCTACTGGTATCGTGTCTAAAGTGCTACATTAAAATTCCTAAAGCGGGATGAACTAGTAGGTAGGCCCCAGACAACATATAGGTAGGGTGAAGTAGAAAGAGGTGATCCTCCTTCTTTGCCAGGGCAAAGAAGGAGGATCACCTCTTCACTCTCACATCATGGTATGTCATTGCAGGCAATGACATACCATGATGAGCTTATCATAAATCCTTACATGTTACAGAAGAAAGTCTCCCGCAGCCTCTGTCTGTCGATCTGGGTAGGTACGTGATAAACTTAAAACTACTAAACGGATTTTCATACGGTGTTCACCATTGGGTAGAGTGATTCATAAGAAAGGTTTCAGTGTATAATTCAGTAAGGTTTTGTGTAAATTGGTTGTATTATTACGATGAAGGTAGAAACTCCGTGCTAAGAAGGAGGCAAGCGGGTTGCCAGTGTACCTAATGATAATAATCAATAATTCGTAAATATTAACCTAACGTAATCATTCATGAAACACTAAGGGCCTGTTTCAGCACCTCTAGATAGCCACTAACTGCCAGATAATTTTAAAAATGAAACATAATTAGTATGAAATTATCTGCTAAGTAATTTAACGGGAACTTATTAGTAAGTTATGAAACAGGCCCTTAATAAAATAATAAAATGGAAACTGAACGATTCTAAACCGCATTAGAATCAGCGGATATCGTAAATGACGAGGGTTTTAAGATAATAGATATCAACCCAGAGTAGGTTACTGAATATTATCAATCTCTCTGTCAACTGTAACTGGGTATCTTGTAGGCTTATGAATGGAATAAAAGGAGGTCATTAAAAGCCCATACAACTCAGCCCAAATTTGTACCGCAGGTACATGACAGCTGTCAAGTTGATAGTTTTTACATGGCTTTTACCATGAAATCAATATGAAACTGATAATAATCTGGCGTAACGGCGTGCGGTTGACATTCCTAAATTGACACTGACAGTTTTTACTATGAAATCATTACGAAAAAGATAATAGTGTGCCAAATTGGCGTGATTTTTCTCAAATTAAAAGTTTTTTTTCTGATCCCCCAGTCAATATTAAAAAAAGTACGACTACAGTTTTAACCAGCGTAATATAGAGTATTTTTTCCAATAAGTGTAATAAGTGCCCTCATTTGGGCCGATTTCCGATGACCTCCTTTCTTTCGTATCTACGGTTAATCTCAATTCAAACTCAGAAGTATGGAAAGTCAGGGTTATTTACTCACACCCCTATTTAGTCATTAGTAGAGATTTTGTTCTACAATTTAAAGACTTTACACCTACACCGAAAAAGCCAGCAGGTATTGAGCGCACATGCGCAATATTTACATAAGAAAACAAAACTATTCCAATGAACATATTGAACATATGGTTGATATATTACGCACAAAAAGAAATTTCCCCATGAGCCACATGCCGTCTGGTTATAAAGGCACCCTGTCTGGTATGCCTTCATTTTATTACTCGAATACGTTTTGTAATTTTACTGTAGTTGGTACGGTAGGTATCTAAGTATTTTTGACAAGATACCTGTTTTTTTTTTCAGATTGTGCTGGCAGAGCTCACCATAGACTCACTATCGGATCTCGACTTCGTTGATTGCGGTGGTGATAAAGAGATCATAATGTAAGTTGACAAGATCGGGTAGACAACTCTATTTTGATGAAAGTTAAAGGAAATGAAATGTTGAACCAATGAATATATTTAGTAAAAGTAGGAAAGAACATGTTTTGATACCTTTATGTAGGATTTTCCATCCAGGAAATTATCTATTTTTCACCTCATAAAAAATATTTCTAAAAGAGAAATATTACTAACTCGAAAAAATCGGGTCACAACTGAAGAATAGTATCAAGAACTGAAAATACACTTTTCTGAATAAAAAAAATTGATAGCTACAGTTGACTAAAAACAAACAAGCTAGCCTAAAGTTACCTACGCTCTAAAAGTCTAAATAATTATTCAATCCCATCTTTATTTTTAAACTAAACCTCGGAATGAAAAAGGTTTTTATCGGTCATCTAAACTTAATTGGCAGGACCTGCTTAACCTGTTCTTACAATAACTGCCTAATTGCCGGAAGGGTAACAGACATTAAGAACATTTACCTTCATTATTCTAAATGGTCATCTCACAAAAACCATAGCGGCCGGTGGGTTGTTCCCGTGAAAGACAGCAGATTTAACATTTAAATTTGTTCCTGAGGCAATGCGGGAGTCTAATTGTTCGACCGGTGCAAATTATAAATTCATTAATGGGAAGCTTCTACCCGCGGCCATGGAGATTTTTCATATCTATAGCATGTATTTATTTCAGTATTAGTGTGGGTGTATGAGTACTCCTTGCGTGTGTGTGGGGAATGTAGGCGAATGTCAAAGTGGTTTAATAATGAACTGTCAAAATAGGTATGCAATTTGTCAAAGTTGTGAAGTCAGGAGTTGGTTTGGATTTTGATTAGATTTTTAATCGAATGACAAAACTAGACCGACAGCAGTTTGTCTTGGCAATATTAAAAAATACGAAACTTCCGCTCTGTAAAATAATGATCATAGGAAATAAATATAAGTATCGACAATGGAGGTGTGGTATTCATTATATCCTTACCTGCAATAAACAGCAACTACATATATATGAAACAAATATAATTCACTATTCTATTATGAGTTATTTTTAATAAAGGAAAAAATCGGCTGGCGGGCAGTATTCGAATCTGCGTCTTCTGGTTCGGTACACCAAGGGCTCGCGGTAGCTTAGTGGTCAAAGCTTCTGGTGTACCGAACCAGAAGACGCAGGTACGAATCCTGCCCGCCAGCCGATTTTTTCCTTCATTAAAAATAACTTGTAATCTCAGCATGGAAAATGCTTAAAAAATACAAAAAGATAGTATTCTATTACGTATACAAATCATTGAATTCAAATTAACACAATAGATACACTACAGTGGCCAGAGGGGTATAGATGGTCACTTTTGAGGAGTCATAATTATGAAAATGTCCACCATGCCGATGCTGGTAAGAGGTAGCCAAGCCTTTACAATGGTAAAGGCTTTTCGTACAATGAGTGGTCATCTGGAAAATGTTTGACACGTGTCTATGTGACCCATACACACGGTATAAACGCTTGTATCTCTCATTTCTCACTCTTATTGTGATTTACCAAAAGTGACTTTCTGCAAGTGGTATATAAGACTTCTTCTAAGGGGTCTTACCACCGAGCTGATTGGCTAACAACCCTTACGTCGGAGTACAACGTGTGTTGTTCCGCATGAGAGCCGGTTTCCTTCTCAGTTGCTTGTGACTCCGGCAATCTATAGTCTCAAGTCATCAAGACTCGACAATGCATCACCTCTAGTCTTGTAGGTGTCTTGAAAATCGTTTGCCGTAAAACTAGACATAAAAAATACCGGTAGGAAGGTAATCAAGCGAATACCGGCACCCAAAATAAATTATGGAAACCAATACAAAGATTTCACGCCTCCATAGACTAATTCATCATCACTTATAAGAAGCAATTGTTTGTTGTTCTCTAGTTCAGTGACCTTACGGTAGCAGAACATTTCTAACAAGATATTAATTGTAGAACAGACGCCTTCGGCAGTCTGGTTAAAATAATTGTCGGTTTACTTGTATCAATTTTTCAAACCATAGTGTACGGGAAGGTCTCATTAAAAACGTATAGAGCTTATGGTGATTAGATGTATAGAAGCGGTGTAGGTACTGACACGCGTTCAGTGTATTTGTTAATGAATGGGTGTTGTTGGAGATAAATGGAGGTACGGTATGAGGTATATACCTACCTAAAAGGTAGGCTCATCAACAATCATAGGCATTCTGTTGATTCCTCATTCTTACTAATAGGTATTATAAATGTGAAAGTAACTCTATCTGTCTGTCTGTCGCGCTTTCACGCCAAATAGTCTAGAGCCTGCGAAAGGACATAAACTACTTTTTACCGCGAAAATAATAATAATAATAAAACATTTATTTCAAACAATTCACAGTCCATAATTTTACATTAAACAATTAACAAATAAATAAAAAAGGAAAAGGGCTGTAAGGGGTTGAAATGGGGGATGAGAAATACCAAGGCCACGCGGGCGAAGCCGCTGGCGGAAAGCTATGTAAAGAAACCCTGGTGCAGTGCACAGAACCGATTTATGTCAGAAATGACTTTTGCCCCGGAATGAAAGAAATAAATCGCAGAACTTAAGTCTACTCTTACACAAAAACCACCGGTCCCATTATGATTCAGATAATCTGATAAACGTGACTTACTAAATAAAACCTTATTCTTTAAATGTGCATATGATTGTGGATCCATATCCTTTAATTTGGCATTAGATATTAGGTTTCCAACAGTCGGTAGCCGAAGGAAACGATGCCGTTTTGGTATGTAATTAATATTTCTTTGAAAGAATAAACGGTTTGAGCCCAGAAGGGCAGAAACAGAATGTTTAAAATTTGTGCTAGAGGCTAGGTCTAAAGATAAATTCGATTTGTTTTATTTTTGCCAAAAGCAGCTCTGACTAATTTATTCAGGTAGAGGAATTGTGTTGAATGGGAAGTGTAGATTTCAATAATAATACGACATTCTCAGAATAATTAATAATTAAGTGTGGTAAGGTGTTATAACATGACATAATTTACACATTAACTAACTCTTGAAACTTAAAGAAGGGACTGGACCCCACGACACAGGGAATTCCTAGTTTGGGGTATATAAAGTAACAATATAAAGATATATTGTTTAATTCTCATAATGTCTAAGTTAAATAAATTGTAATAATATGTGTGTTAAGTAAAAATGTACTAATGTTTGAATGAATAAAGATAAAGATTTTTTTTTATAATATGAGGTTATTGATTATTACTATTTTTTTTATTATAATAGGAATTATTTGAATTTTAAATTATTAATATTATAATAATTATTAAGGGCAAATATATAAATATAAAGTCGCTGCACTATCTACTTATCTTATGAGATACAGAAATAGGTACCTTAGTGTTAACTAGAGCTAGTGTTTAGGCTGCAGTTACAAAAAAATCTTGATAATGATCAAATCTGTATCTGAAACTTATAATATTGTGTTCCCATATTGCCATAAAGTAGCTTTCACTTTGAAGAATTTAAATTAACAAACTTTAAAGTCTCTCTTTTTTAAAAAGAACCACGAACCTTCAAACGCTATCATTGGAACGTTTACAGAATTCCATTTGGCGTGTTTCCAGACGAATATTAAAGTTTGTATGCAATTTGAATACCGCCTACGGTTATAGAATGGCAGCTATCATTTAAAGCAATACCATGATGACTACTGTTGTGCGAATATAGAGTTGGGTTTTAATATGCAAATCGATTCAGAAACGATTGTTTGTTGAAATTGATTATTATTTTATATTATTAGTGAAGTAATTATTGTTCTATAACACTACCTCCAGCTTCAATATAGTCTTTAAAGCATTACACTTGTGGCTTTGTGGCTTGTGGTTAATAAGTGACAAAATATAAAAATAAGAAATAATTAATAAAAAGAATGTAGGCATTGTACCTAGATAGTCAATAATATGGTCTCTGTGCCAGTAGGTAGTCATTTATAACATTTCACTGAAATAGTTTATCAGAGCAGGACAAACTGACTACTGCTAACGCCTGATTGTTACATGATAGCAATCACTCAATTGACGTTAGCTGACTTCGCTACTAATACTTTGGAACCTTTTACCTTATTACTTACTTATTTACCGTTGCATAGCCAACAAGGCATTTTCAGGGTGGTATCACCACTTGTCAAAGTTTTAATTTTTGCTGTCACTTTGAGCAAAGAGTTTGAATGACATTTATTTAATGACGTCATTATATAGAGCAACACAGGCTAATATTCAGAGACGATGCTAAACATAAAACATAGGCTTCCGTATGTCAAATTGTCATACAAATTTGACATACGGAAGCATTACTTTACGCTTAGCGTCGTCTCTGAATATTAGGCTTAGGGCCAAAGACATTTTTAACAAAGCTATGCTAAACTAAGACAATATTATATGATCAGTGGCATATTATACTAGCCCTAGGCTTGATTTCAGGGTACCACGTAAAAGCTCCAGAATATTAAATGGCTTTATTTAAGGGTCCTTCATAACTTTACTTAGAAAGGCGTGTAGTCTAAAATATGTCGAAGCGGAATTAATAATTTGCAGGTATGGAGGAACTATAAAACCTTTACACAATTAACAATAAAAATATTACAATAGCTAGCTAGGTATAGCCCAAAGGTAGTTAGTGGCTTCGGTCGTTAATCGCCCTTTTATAATACCGATATTCTTTAGAAATTCACTTACTACATGGAGTGCTAATTGCAAGCAAAATGAACAGATAACGATGCCCATTCATAGCAAGACTCGGTCTTATAAAATTATAATCGCCCATTAATTTGCCTTATAAGTAAAACAAAATGTGTAGGAAGCTTTAGAACAATATTGCCGGTGACTGTTTGGGTTATCGAATGTTCTAGTAGATTACTTGTTTGTTAAGGTAGCAATGTGGTGTAATATGTAATGGCCTACTTTTGTGTAGATTCCCATACAATCGGTATAATTGCATTTGCTTGGCTTTTAAAACTATGATGATATTGACACTATTTTGATTTGGGCTTTCTGAAAGATGATGTTCTTTATTTAACTCATTAGGTACTTTACTGTTTACACATTTACTTCTTCTGGGTAAGTGCGTGCGAAATCTACGCTCATTTTTAAATTATTCATTTGTATAAACAAATGCTACCTACTGGTACCTAAACTGTGTAATAATAATAATATTAAATAAATAATAATAAATATCTTGGGACATTTTACGCAGCACCATCTAGTCCCAGCAGATCTTGTACTATGGGTACTAGACAATGGATATAATACTTATTTACTTTTTTTTGTAAATACATACATATAATACATATTATTATGAAACACCCAGACAAACAAAAATACTTATATTCATCACAATAAATATTTGTGTCCTGTGGGAATCGAACCCACGACCTCGTGATCAGCAGTCCAGTACTCGAACCACTAAACCACAGACGTCGTCATAATAAAACCAAACCCATCATAAACCTATAAGTTACCTTCTGTTTACATTATGGATCATTTTCTATTTACATAATTATTATCCTAATATCGAGCACCACTTTGCGACAAAACATCCCAATCTTGAATAGTGAGCTTTACGGCGAGCGGGCCCTCTCACAGAGATAAGGTGGACAGGAGCGAACACTAAAGAGATCCGCCGGAGATATCCCCCGGCTAACAATTAACAATGAGACATTATACTCAGGAGTAATGCTGCCGATAATTACCGGTCGGACGATTCGCAGCCAAGTTAAGTTATAGCGTCTTGTTCTATCGTATTAATTGATGGCGCTTTTTGAAAGTTTGTTTTTGCAGTAGGTATATAGTAGCTATATTTATATTTTTAAAGTATAAATAGTATCTGCCCCGGCCTAGCGGCTGTAAGCTCGTCTGCTACGTTAATGATCGTAGGTCCAATTTTATCGAAATAAGTGTGACCGAGTAGCGTTCTCGCCAAACTAATTGTCCGGGTTGAAATTGGCACAAGCTAACTTTAACGACAACCTACGACTTGAGCTTTCGTTTTTATTTATTAGATACAATCCAATATTTTTCTTTCTCCGATTATTACGGCCGGGTTAAAGTTAGCTCGTGCCATCTTCCACCCGGACAATAAGTTTGGCGAGAACTGTATTGGATTTTCTATGCAACTGTCAGTACATCAGCAGCTCGAAGTATGCCCCGGTTAATGGCTATAAGCTCGCCTCCTATAACTTAAAAACTAAACATAACGGCAAAATAACTGTTTGTCAATATGTACCCATAGTGGCCTAACACTGAGAATATTTCCCCTATATTTTGAATTAAGGATCATTTAATAATGGGTTCATATTCTTAGTTTGCAAACAAACAAATGAGCTACATACTTGATATAGGTACCTAAATAAGTAGTCATCGCTGCTCATGCTCACCTGCAATACCAGAAACTTTGCAAGTTGAAAGTCGGTCTAAACAAACGTACCTTCTCTTTAAGATACCTTAGGTACCTACCTTAGGACAGACACCGACTAAGGTTGGTCGCCAGCCAGACCTTAAATCCTACCTCCGAAGAAGTCAGTATTTTCTCGCCTCGTAGTCGATCTGAATGTTCGTGAGGAATTTGTATTTTAACCTATTTTATGTGTATTATGTGTACCTCTTGGGGAGGCAGCATGGTATACCTATATTAATTAGTTGATTGTAGTGGAAATAATTAGGTAGGTATTGTATGTCAATACGCAAGTGAACTCTGGCATATAAACCCTTATAACTCTGGAAAAATATAATTTAAGTAGGTCCCCAAAATGTTATTAAGGATACTAATCCAGTGCAATGTTAATCTTCAGTGCCTCGACCATGAGTTTTTCTCACTAGACTCGCTAGCGACAGGCGTAAAATATTTGTATGGGAAACCCTCGCAGCGCCTTTAGCGGTTACGTAAAGAACTAAAAGTTGCTATTAAACAACAGCGTTTCGATGCGTAAAATATCTATCGAAAGCTAGAGGTACTGATGCCTTTGTCAAAAATAAACTCTTTAATTTTATACAGATGCTTCCGCATTTTCCATTTCAGAAAAATTTAATGTAAAATGGAAACAGTAAATGCCAAATTATGGCACAAAGGCCAAGGAGCCATACCAAAAAATTTACAAAAAAAAAACAATGCTGAATTGTCAAAGTCACTCCGACATTGATAATTTGATAGTTGACAGTGACAACACATGACAGCTAGACAAACAGATGTCAGGGGATGGGCAAATGGAAAAAAAATATCGATATTTATCGTATCGATATTTTTCAAATATATCGATATATATTTCGATATTTTTTGCCCAATTTGCAATTATTTATAAAAATTGCCTAAATTATCGAAATTTTAAAGCAAATACACATCTGGCTGTTTCAACTTAAGTTTTATTATTTAAAAAAAAAATCGAATTGCTTGACATAAAAAAAAGAAATACAAATACAAATATACAATACAGTCAGTCCAGTGCAGTGATACCAACCAAACCAACAAGCAATGTCATTGTCATAGACAAGCAAGTCATAGGGAGTAATTTTTGTTTGTGTTTGAAGCAAAGAAACTAAACCCATACAGCCTACTTACTGCATATTTTCTAAATTTAAGAAATCGGATTTGTCAAAATCATGATGTGACGCATGAGCAGACAGCAGAGCTTTAAAAATATATCGATTTTGATATCTGAAAATAAATATCGAAAATTGATATATCGCGGGAAAAAATATCGCTAATATTAGTATCGATATTTTTCTGAAAAATATCGATATTTTGATATATCGATATTTTTTACCCATCCCTAGTCAGAAAGCGTCAGAAAGCGTTTTGTACGTATTTCATTTTCAGTACCTATTTGTTTTGTTTGTTTGGATTAGCTTATTTTGTTTGTTTACAATACAAATTATAAATAAAAAATAAAACAATAAAAAACGGTGTAAGTAAAATACAGACCATCGATGTTAGCCAGTGTCAGGCAGCAGGCAATTCATTGCAGTTTCTCTATCGTTTATACGAAATATACGTATTAAACGAAGTGGTGATTCTAGTACAGTACATTCATTATATCACTGGTTGTTGATGGTAATTAACTACATGAATTTTATAACGATATAACATATCCTGGGAGTAACTATAGATTTATAGACCATGGAAAGAAAATGAAGATACAAAAACTACTTATTCTATTTTCTGTAATGGTCAAAGTAAGTACTATTATTGCTCTGCTTATATTATATGTAATTAATTAGTACCTGGATTTATTTGTGTAGCTCTAATAATTCCAAATTATTTATATGTATAGGATAGGTATTCTAACATTGACAATAAAACATTTGTTAGATATACAGTGTACTGAATTTTAATCAAGAAAGACTATTCAATGTGGTGGTATTCATGACAAATGTAAATCATATATTCAACTGCCTCCAAATAAAATAAAAAATAAAGAAGAGCTAAAGATATAAATAAGCATATTATATACCTAATAGGTATTGCCACATAAAAAAAATATAAATATACTTGCCGCTGTTGGCACTCATGACTGCTATATTCAGTACAGTAATTCTGTATTATAATCATTCTTTTTACTACTAATAATTACCTATCATTTGTTATATTAGTTGTCAATAAATCAATGTTACAGGACCAAAGACTGTAGAATGAAAAGAAAAAAGATGCAAGGAGATGGGAGGAACCTTGCCCAGGAGATGGATCACAGAAGATAATAAAAAAATAAAATGAAAGATAGCAGCTAACAGACAAACCACGGAAGAAAACATTCAAATAATTTAATTTTAATACGGGTAAGTAAGTTAAACAATCATAACTAACCTAACCTAAATTAAAAATTTAGAAAACCCCCGACACGAAATGTAATTTGCCATTTTGTGGTGGCGGCCATCTTGGATTTGAAATTTTTCATAGTATTCTCCTAGTTAAGCCCTTTCATTTAATACCCATATTGAGGGAGGCGTGAAAAAAATATGTAATCGGCTATTATATTTTATAGCTCCATTCTTCAGATATATGTTTACCAGGTAGTGCCTTTATCATACAGGTAGTTCTTCGCACGCTTTAGATTAAGTCGATTTTACAATTTAATCGATACTTAATCGATACCAAAAAATGACATTCGACGGTTAACCCACTGACAGCACTATACGACATTTCATTCCTTTTTCGTGCGAGGTAGTGAACGCACGCGTTTCGAGTTAGTACGAAAAAGTATATTTATCTCAATCATCATGCCTAAGCGCAAATGTGATGACGAATTGATAAAGCATTACAAAGCAAAAATTAGAAAAATTCAAGAAAAGAAGGAGAAAAGTGGTCGACGGCGTCGAGTTATTTATTCCGATTCGGAATCTGATTTCGAAACAAATGAAGGTAAGCTTTAACGTTTGGCATATTATTCGATTTCGTATAAAAATCACCTTTAAGTCTGCCGGGAGGTATAACTGCGGGTTATTCACAATGGCGAGACATGGTGCAATAAAAAACCTGGAGGTTGACCGCGAGTCATACACGAAGGTTAAAAAATTATTTATAAATACCCTCAATATACAATATAAATCGGGTCATAATTTTTTTACAGAAATCGAAACGCCAACGAATAACGATACGATACCTATGGCTACAAATTATGAATATTGCGATGACCTTGCTGTGGAAGATACAGCGCCTACCTTGCCTAATGACAATACGCAACCGACAGATACGTCCCCCGAGGCCCTAGAACCAAGTATTCCCCTGGCACCTCCCCAAGATATCCAGACACAAGTACCCGCCGACGCTAATCTGGATTTAGATCCCGAAATAAGATTAGCGTTAGGGGACCCAGGTGAAGATGCACCAGTTTATGGCGAAAATATTCACACAGACCTAGCTCAGCGCTGGTTACCACTCCTACGTAAGGGATTGACGAAAGAAGCAAAAGAAAAATTGATGAAAGAACATTATATCCCGGATAACTGTAGACTTTTAAAAGCGCCTAGCTTGAACCCCGAGATCGCAGCAGCCGTACCAGACGTAGTCCGTTCTAGAGACAAGAAAATAGAAACAAAACAAGACCAATTAGGTATAGGCATTACAGCCATATCTAAAGCTATGTCTTCGGTACTTAATGATGGGAAAAAAGTCGAAGTCATAAGACTTTTATCAGAGGGGTGCAGAATTCTTGCAGATCTTCATCACCAAGAATCTCAAACACGCACAAAGCTAATTACCCCTTGCTTAGATAAATCATTTTTAAACATTATTCAAAACGAAGAAAGGGATGATACACTTTTTGGAACACAGATTTCAGAAAAAATTAAAGCTTCAAAAGTTATCGAGAAACAAGGGTTACAAATAAAACGAACTCCTCCCGTGGTCAAATCGACACCCCAACAACAAATACAGACTAAGCCTAGACAGTCGGGAAACTGGGCACCCCCTCCTCGATATACTTCGTCGGCGAACAGGGGGGGGCGAGTTGGAGCTTACCCGACGAGCAGAACAAGTACGAACTACAGGCGAAACCAAACCCCAGCGGCGCCTCCACCTGCAGCAGCGCCTCCGCAGACCAGACACGCTACGAGCAGATCACGTGCCTCAACACGTCGCTAGTGCAGGTACATGCAGGCAGACTAAAATATTATTATAATTGTTGGCTAACAATCACAAAAAACAGATTTGTCCTAGACTGTATTTTAAATGGTTATCGTATACCATTTATATCCACAATATCACAGTCACATATACCTTTAAACAATTTTTCTCTTAATGAGAAAAATGAGATGAAAATAGCAATCAATAATCTACTAAATTTAGGTGCTATATCTAAGTGCAAATATGAAAAATCACAATATATTTCTTCAATCTTTCTCACCCCAAAACCTAACGGCACATTTAGATTTATTTTAAATTTAAAAAACCTCAATAAATTTGTGAAAAAAGACCATTTCAAAATGGAAGATTACAGAACAGCTTGTAGTTTAGTACCTGCCAACGGCTTCTTAGCCACAATTGACTTAAAAGAATCATATTTATTAGTACCTATTCACCCAGACGACAAAAAATATCTGAGTTTTCAATTTAAAAGTGGTAGACAAATTACCACTTACCAATTTAACGCACTGCCTTACGGCCTGTCAACAGCACCGAGAACCTTTACAAAGATTATGAAGGAGGTTGTTAGCTACCTAAGACGTAAAGGCTTCAGTTCAGTATCATATTTAGATGATATTCTATGCATAGGTAATAATTACCGAGATTGTCTAGTAAATGTTAGGGAAACTGTTAAACTTCTCGAATGTCTAGGATTCGTTATCAACTACGAAAAAAGCGTATTAGAGCCTAAACAAAAGTGTAAATTTTTAGGCTTTGTTTTCGACACGGTTAACATGTCAATATCCTTAACTGAGAAAAAACGTTATAGTATATTACAAAATACGAAAAAATATATCAAATTGCCAAGGGTTAGCATTCGAGAGTTTTCACAGTACATTGGTATACTGACAGCAGCTTGCCCTGCTGTCAAGTATGGCTGGCTATATACCAAAACCTTGGAAAGAGAAAAATTCCTTGCTCTCCACAACAATAATAATTATGATGAAAAGTTTTCACCTTCACCCATAATTTTACCAGATCTACAATGGTGGAAAACAAATATTTTAAATACAAGAAACTCCCTGGTTCCTACAACCTATGCCCTAGAAATTTTTACAGACGCATCAAGATCTGGGTGGGGCGCGGTATGCAACAATAGGCGTGCAAATGGATATTGGAACGAAAGCGAAATTAAGTCTCACATAAACTTCTTAGAACTGCAAGCAGCCTTTTTAGGTTTGAAATGTTTTGCCCATTATAAAGCCAACTGTGCTATATTAATGCGGATAGATAACACAACAGCCATAAGCTATATTAATAGAATGGGCGGTATACAATTCCCTCATTTGAACCAACTATCCAAGAATATTTGGCAGTGGTGCGAGGAGCGCGGTATATGGCTGTTCGCTTCGTACATAAATACGAAAGATAATTGGGAGGCCGATGAGGAATCCAGAAGAATTAACCCAGATACAGAATTACAAATTAGCACTAACGCCTTCGAAACTATCGTAGAAAAGTTTGGTCAACCCAATATAGACCTATTCGCATCTCGCTCCAATACCAAGTGCATCACATACGCTTCATGGAAACCTGACCCTGATGCTCTCGCTGTTGACGCTTTTACATTATCTTGGAAAGATTATTATTTTTATTGTTTCCCACCTTTCTCAGTAATTTCGAAATGTTTGCAAAAAATCCTCACTGAAAAAGCCACTGGAATTTTTGTATTTCCGTACTGGCCTTCTCAAGCATGGTTCCCCCTTTTAAATAACTTAGTAATATCAGATATTATATATCTAAATGACGCCTTACGATCTTATTACAGAGTGCATCTACCACAGGAGATTACCCTGGGTGCTGCGATTGTCTCAGGCAAGCATTCACACAGCGTGGCATCCCACAAGAATCTCTAGATCTTATGATTGCCTCATTATCAGCAGGCACAATAAAACAGTATAACACCACTTACAAGCTGTGGTGGATTCATTGTTTAGATAATAATATAAATTGGTTAGAAGCTTCAATAATAAATATAATCACCTTTTTAACTGAACAATTTAAAAAAGGAGCATCATATGGATCACTTAATAGTCATCGTTCTGCCCTGTCACTGCTTTTAGGCAATAAAGTAGGGTCCAATGAACAAGTGTCACGTTTATTAAAGGGAGCCTTTAAAACAAGACCTAGTGTACCTAAATATAATTATATATGGGACCCTCAAATAGTACTCAACTTTGTCTCTGATTGGTACCCTAATAATGAATTGTCCCTCGATAAAATAACAAAAAAGTTAACTATTCTACTCGCATTGTGCACGGCCCACCGTGTACAAACACTCTCTGTCATTAAAGTATGTGATATTGTCATATCAAAAATCAAATCGCTATCAATATATCTGATTTAATCAAGACCTCAAACCCACGTCGTGAACAACCATTGTTAATATTACCTTATTTTGAAGATAAACCAAATATTTGTCCAGCCAAATGTCTAGAAGATTATCTGTCAATGACAAAAAATATACGACAATCAAATGAAATAAGCAATTTATTTGTAACTTTTAAGCGGCCATATAAATGTGCTACTGCTCAGACAATCGCTCGTTGGATCAAAAACGTGTTAGCCGAAAGTGGCATCGACGTGGCGACGTTCAGCGCGCACAGCACGCGGCACGCTGCCACGTCGAGCGCTCGCGCAGCCGGCATCTCCGTTGACACAATCCGGAAAACTGCCGGCTGGTCGCCAAACTCACAGGCATTTGCCAGGTTTTACAACCGTCCAATCGTCACGGAAAACTTGGCAAAGTCTCTGATTACACCTAATTGTGGTACATGATGTTGCTAAAGGATGTTGTTAACTAGAAAAAATTGAACTTGATTGTATCTTCAGATTGTCAACAATTAATAATGACTTGAAATATAATAAATTGATTAAAGGTTGGGCTTTATTTATTGATAATACTAGTACTATTTATAAATACTTCCACCAAAACTTCTAGACATGATGCAGATACTCTGAACATCTACCTGGTAAACATATATCTGAAGAATGGAGCTATAAAATATAATAGATGATCAAACGAACTTCACAAGCGAAGTTCGATCACTATTATATGAATAGCTCCATTCGAAGATATAGTAACCCGTCCCACCACAACCCACAAGAAGTTTTGGACACAGCTTACTCTAAAGGAATGAAATGTCGTATAGTGCTGTCAGTGGGTTAACCGTCGAATGTCATTTTTTGGTATCGATTAAGTATCGATTAAATTGTAAAATCGACTTAATCTAAAGCGTGCGAAGAACTACCTGTATGATAAAGGCACTACCTGGTAAACATATATCTTCGAATGGAGCTATTCATATAATAGTCATCGAACTTCGCTTGTGAAGTTCGTTTGATCATCTATTTTGTGGCGGCAGCCATCTTGGACCGATTTTCTTCAAACATAGCTAAGAACACTCCCCGACTACTTCACCTTTCAAATAAAAAAATCAATATCAAAATCGGTTCATCCGTTCGGGAGCTACGATGCCACAGACAGACACACACACACACACACACACACACACACACACATACACACACACACATACATACACACACACACACACATACACACACACAAACACAGACACATCAAACTTATAACACCCCGTTGTTTTTGCGTCGTGGGTTAAAAATATCAATTTTTGCAATTCTTAAAGAAGGTAGCTTTATCATAAATACTTGGCTTATCGACTTATACATACCAGTAAATTGTGTGCAACACACTTTTGCCTAACTTAGCGAATACAGGTGTGACATAAACTTTAACAAAAAATTATGTTTGGAAAATGTGTTGGAGGGATCTAAAAAACGTTTTACATTTTTTTTAATGTGTTTTATGTTATCATGCATTCCATTTAGTGAATGGTGATGTAAGAATAAATAATCTGGTTTATTCCTTCATTGATTCATCTGTCCATTTAATTTGACTGACGTCTTGCATGTTCAGGCTAATATCAGAAACTATGCTGAATTGCTTAAATATGTATAATTATGTTTTACACCAATAGAATGAGACATTTACTAAGAAAGAATGAGACATTTACTAAGAATGCTATAATTTAACCTTACACCTTATAATTAAATAAATTAGAAATGCACCTTGCTAAACTCTAGAATAAGAACCAATTTTGCAAAGTGCTACTTTTAATCCATAATATTCTAATCATGCCATTGCCACCTTGTCGCTAATCCGGCTGGAAGATAATTATTGCACTTACGAGGTTGTTCGAATTTTATGAATCAGTATGAAAATAGCCATTTCAATTTGTTTGTTCTTCATTATTTGTTCTTTTGCCGTTTCTTAGCCTTCTGTCTGATTAGCCTAGGGGTCCTAACTAACTGATATGCTAGAGGTTCTTCCTGGGTTCAATTACCAGGTTATGTGTGAATTTATGTTATTGTTTTCTGCGAAATTGTCAGTAGCAGCCTGGAGTTTGTGTGGGAGAAATTTGTGCCCAGATAATGGCAATAGGCTCGCACCCTATTACATGGGACCTAAACATCGGGTGAAATGTGGGTGTACATTAGTACACCTTTGCATAACCCTTCGGGAATTACAGACATGATGGTATATATAAATATTAATGTTGTATTTCTTGATAAATATGAAAAAAAAAAGTTTTTTCATGTTTATCAGATTCTTAGAAATAATTCATTGCAATTATTAATGATACAGATTATAACAAATTAAAGCGCCTTATTCACGGTCCATCGCGGCTGTACGTCCTGCCAAGACCGCAGTGCTGGACAAAGCTAGACTTACGTCGAAACTATTCACGGTCGTTTTTCGTCGTACATCGTGCGTGACCTTGACGGGACGTACAGCAAGATGGACCGTGAATAAAGCGCTTAATGCTTCCTTTTTCAACAGTGTAGGTACTTCAAAGTACTTATAGATTTTGCCCGCGACTTTGTTCGCGTGGAATAGGTACTTGTACTTTGTTCCACACAAGGTTATCCCCCTATTTCACCCCATGTAGGTCGTAATTTAAAATATGCTTGAATTAGTATTTAATATCAATGTCCTGAATGAATGTTTATTTATAAAGTTTCAATGTTTTATCATCAATCAATAATGATGGACTCCACTCCCATACTTACAAACATTCATCCGCTCCGCTTTTTTGGTCAGAGTAATTTTTCGCGAAAAAAGGTAGCTTATCCTGGTGTCCTCCAGTTTAATATATCCGGCCAGTTCCGAAAATGTGCAATAGATATATGACAGCGCAGAACCACTATGTCGTCTATACTAATATTATTAAGAGGAAAGGTTTCACCGTTTGTTTGAAAGGAATAGGCTCTGAAATTACTGGATCGATTTGAAAAATTATTTCACCGTATACCCGGAGAATATACGGTATAATTTATAAGAAATACCCAGACTATGCGGGCGCAAAGCCAAAGTAAACATTTTCCATTCTTCCTCCCTCAAAAGAAAGATTGGGAAATAATCCACCGCGAAAATCAAATGAATTTTAGTAACCAATCATTACTAATATTCCTTATTCCTTACTAATATATTATAATAAATGCAGAAGTAACTCTGTCTGTCTGTCTGTTTATGAAATTTATAAGAAATACAGACAACGCGGGCAAAGCCGCTGGCGGAAAGCTAGAAACGAAATAGTTAATGAATGTTTTACTTACATTCAAGTAACAGTTGTTGGTCATTTTGCAGGATATATTGAATTTGTTCATCACACAACTCCGGGTCTAACACAGATTCAAAGAGATTCAAATCATAAACATTTTTGTGGTCAGGTACAATCATATCAAAACTGCCACTCACAATGTTTTCATTGCTAAAAAGAGCTATAAAAAATATCAAGTATATCGACTTCATTTTGCTATTTTTTACATAATAATTAAACTTAAACCAAGAGCTCGTGCGCTTCACTGAGCGTTTACTTAAATAATTAGATGTTTGTCACCTGTATCAATTTTCTGAACTAATTATTGTGATTAGATTTCTTAATCAATTATGTGAGCATACCGCAATGATAAAAAAGATTAACAAGTACCGTGACCACTCAGTCACACAGATTTATATATTTTTTTACATGAAAATAACGATAAAATTATTGTTTAATTATAAACTATTTTTCACAAGTGGCTTCGCCTTACCTACAAAACATTAAAAATACGCGTGTTTTTTAGAATAATGATCATAAATAAAATCAGCTATCATATAACACTTACTTACTTCGGTATCTACGGCCCGGCGCGCCGCCCGTTAATATATTATGTTTTAGGTCCCATTATAGATACCTAATTATGTATAGGTATTATAGGTAAGTAGGTCTAGGCAGCTATAAATATTATAATTCTAGTTATGTATACTGATTCGAATAAGTATTTTGATAAACGATAATGGAAAAAGCCCAAAACATTAGACCCATGAATAGATTAACAATCAATTATTTTAGGCATAGGTACTGGCATAATCGATTTTATCACAATAATTGAACCGGAGCACAACATTAGCTATACCTACTTATCTTTTCCCCTAATAAATATAAAATAATTATATTGATTTACAAACACCTTTCTTTCACCTTTCTTTCAGAAATAAATGACTACCTGTTATTTATCTATTAGAATAGTGTTGAAAGCTCCGACCAATAAAACCTTTTTATTGGTCTGAGGTTGAAAAGTTGTTAAAATCTAGGCAACAATATTGTTGTCAATTTTATCATTTTTATTGAATTTTATAGTTTGTTTAAAGGATTTTATTGCTTCAATTCTTTATGATCCAAACATTTTTATCAATACATAGTATGAAACTTAACAATCTATGATAAACAACCACATGAAACTGGTTTCGAAACACATACATAATATCTGGTGACGTAGATATGGCATACCATACAGTAATTAATCGTATTTTAGCATTAAGGATTTTAATAATAATTTTAATACCTACGATTAGATAACGATTTACCAAACAAGCCTTTAAGTCTTGTCAATCTCTGCTGTCTGTATGTCTGTTATGTTTTCATGCCTAAAAGGCTTAACCGATTTTGGCACAACGATATATTAAACTGGAGGACACCAGGATAAGCTACCTTTTTTCGCGAAAAAAGGTAGCTTAGGTAGCCATATCTACGTCACCAGATATTATGTATGTGTTTCGAAACCAGTTTCATGTGGTTGTTTATCATAGATTGTTAAGTTTCATACTATGTATTGATAAAAATGTTTGGATCATAAAGAATTGAAGCAATAAAATCCTTTAAACAAACTATAAAATTCAATAAAAATGATAAAATTTACAACAATATTGTTGCCTAGATTTTAACAACTTTTCAACCTCAGACCAATAAAAAGGTTTTATTGGTCGGAGCTTTCAACACTATTCTAATAGATAAATAACAGGTAGTCATTTATTTCTGAAAGAAAGGTGAAAGAAAGGTGTTTGTAAATCAATATAATTATTTTATATTTATTAGGGGAAAAGATAAGTAGGTATAGCTAATGTTGTGCTCCGGTTCAATTATTGTGATAAAATCGATTATGCCAGTACCTATGCCTAAAATAATTGATTGTTAATCTATTCATGGGTCTAATGTTTTGGGCTTTTTCCATTATCGTTTATCAAAATACTTATTCGAATCAGTATACATAACTAGAATTATAATATTTATAGCTGCCTAGACCTACTTACCTATAATACCTATACATAATTAGGTATCTATAATGGGACCTAAAACATAATATATTAACGGGCGGCGCGCCGGGCCGTAGATACCGAAGTAAGTAAGTGTTATATGATAGCTGATTTTATTTATGATCATTATTCTAAAAAACACGCGTATTTTTAATGTTTTGTAGGTAAGGCGAAGCCACTTGTGAAAAATAGTTTATAATTAAACAATAATTTTATCGTTATTTTCATGTAAAAAAATATATAAATCTGTGTGACTGAGTGGTCACGGTACTTGTTAATCTTTTTTATCATTGCGGTATGCTCACATAATTGATTAAGAAATCTAATCACAATAATTAGTTCAGAAAATTGATACAGGTGACAAACATCTAATTATTTAAGTAAACGCTCAGTGAAGCGCACGAGCTCTTGGTTTAAGTTTAATTATTATGTAAAAAATAGCAAAATGAAGTCGATATACTTGATATTTTTTATAGCTCTTTTTAGCAATGAAAACATTGTGAGTGGCAGTTTTGATATGATTGTACCTGACCACAAAAATGTTTATGATTTGAATCTCTTTGAATCTGTGTTAGACCCGGAGTTGTGTGATGAACAAATTCAATATATCCTGCAAAATGACCAACAACTGTTACTTGAATGTAAGTAAAACATTCATTAACTATTTCGTTTCTAGCTTTCCGCCAGCGGCTTTGCCCGCGTTGTCTGTATTTCTTATAAATTTCATAAACAGACAGACAGACAGAGTTACTTCTGCATTTATTATAATATATTAGTAAGGAATAAGGAATATTAGTAATGATTGGTTACTAAAATTCATTTGATTTTCGCGGTGGATTATTTCCCAATCTTTCTTTTGAGGGAGGAAGAATGGAAAATGTTTACTTTGGCTTTGCGCCCGCATAGTCTGGGTATTTCTTATAAATTATACCGTATATTCTCCGGGTATACGGTGAAATAATTTTTCAAATCGATCCAGTAATTTCAGAGCCTATTCCTTTCAAACAAACGGTGAAACCTTTCCTCTTAATAATATTAGTATAGACGACATAGTGGTTCTGCGCTGTCATATATCTATTGCACATTTTCGGAACTGGCCGAGGCAACATTCTAGAATCAGCTCATATTCAGAACCCATTGCAAATATATCCTTTACAATGTTATACCCATAAAGAATGATATTATGATTCAACAATAGCATCCTTTTTACCTTTGAATATCACTGATTATAAATGCGGATTATAATCGCAGGTGTAGATGACTGTAATCATATAATCGTTAAGTCGCATGGTTTAATTATTATCTAAATACTTGTCTATAATATTGATTGATTATTCTGCTGCCTAGTCACGTGATATCGGTAGAGTTATGTCGACTGGGCTTGTTCTTGGCCATGGGCGAGGTCGT
This sequence comes from Acronicta psi, assembly GCA_946251955.1. Taxonomy (NCBI): domain Eukaryota; kingdom Metazoa; phylum Arthropoda; class Insecta; order Lepidoptera; family Noctuidae; genus Acronicta; species Acronicta psi. The sequence continues at coordinate 11,788,714 of OX276475.1, read as the reverse complement.
GTCGGGCACGTCCGCGTCCAGCGGGGTATTGCGCCGCATACACCGCTTGCGGTAGCGACGCCGTTTTTTTTGGATTGTGGAAAATCCGGATGTGTCATTTGTCACCTTCCTAGGTGGCAGGGTTCGTCGCACTCTCACTGACAAAAAATTGCACTAGCCTTCTAGCTACGACCATAGGAACTTTCACTAATTCAACCATTACAGGTTGTGGGCTGATGCAAACACCGGACCAGGCACGCGTAAATCAAACATATGTTACGCTTAATGGGGCCATTGTTTGGTTGGAAGGTGAACTCAAATTAGCCTGCCCTTCGCTGCAGGCCATTGGTTTACCATAACAAAACATAAAATATCACATATTCTCTGAGACGATAACATTTTTGATGTGCCTTTCCTCCTCTTGGCATGTCGACTGATGGGTTCCGTGCGTGACACGCAAATGTGAGGCTAAGTCCTTCCATGTAAATTGAATCACGGAATATTTTATCAGAATTCCTAGTTAGACTTATCCCATGATGGCTTTGGAACTCATTAACCTCACTAACCTAACCTAACCTAGGTGCAGTAAAATATTATAAGAGACTCTCGTTATTCCTGATGAGTAGTTGCGTTGAAATCGATGGTGGCATTCATGTCGGTCGTCAATTCAAAGCTATATACCTACATAATGTAATGTCAGAATGAGTAATAAATATTATTCTTTTGCAGTTCTTGACGCAGGCATTCGAACACCAAGAGGCATATTCGCTGGAAACGTTTTGGATCTAGGAAATTACTATGAATGCTTGGGTATCAAAAAGGAAATACCCAACTCAGTTGTTGAAGGGAAGTACTGCATGATAGATCTGCCGCTTAATCAAAATTGGCCCAGTTTACCAGAGTTCCCGGAGTTACCGGAATGGCCTGAAGATTGGCCCGAAATCCCATGGCCGGATCTACCTTGGCCTGAACTGAGTCCAAGAACGTCGAGATTAAGGGAAGATGTTGCGAAGCGTGTAAGAGATTTCGACTTGGCCACGTCATCATTTGCAGCGTTGAATGGCGGCAGGACGAATGTTACCAGGTAATTTATTTGTTAAGTATTTTTTTATATTTACAAACCATATTTCATATACTCAAGTTAGTAAAAAGTAGGTAGTATACTGAACCAGAATCAAACATTTCTGGTATTATTATTACTATCTAAATATAAAGTTAAAAATTCTTTAATGATTAATAGCATTTGTTACTGCCTTGTGGGCTCGTGCGTTGCCGCGGTGAATCTGTGGATAGGTGAACATTCAATCAGATCAAAAGCCTGATCCCAGCCCAAAGAGCCAGTCCATCTATCGAATATTGGTATTGCCTAGAGGTTGCAGAGGTCTGATGGCAGTCACTTCGGGTAAAACACTGATCCCCATCTGGTTGGACTGGAAGGCGACCTAATGTGGTTGGGAAATGGCTTATGAGAATTTGTCAATGCTAGTATTATGTATCTTTAATCTTTTGTTCACAGAATTGCGGATTCTGCTCTCGCCAGTCTAACATTCCGCCTTGCTGTTTGCATTCCCAAGTCTTGCTCAACGCATATGGCCCTTAATTCCTTCTTCAACACCTCGGAGCTCAGCCTCATCGAATTTGAGGAGACCTTCTGTCGACTACCTAATGACAAACAGTGGGTTGCTGGAGAATATGTTGCGTTGTAAGTATTAAATACCAGGCCACTCAGAAAGTTTTGCGACTAAAAGTTTTTATGTATAAGACACTGGCCACGTTTTTTAAATTTCCCTCCGCATTTTTTTGAGAGCCTATTCAAATTTTCTTATCTCATAAAAAATGGATCTGCATCAAGAACATTTTCATGCAATGATATAGCGAGCAGTAGAATTATATAGCTGATATAGCGAGTTCAAACGCGGTTGTCTTACTTTTGCGGATGAACAAAGGAGTGGTCGTCCTACGAAGGCTGTCACCAAAGAAAGTATAAAAAATTTAATTCAAGAAAACAGACGAATTAGGTAATACTTGTGACGGGTAAATGTATTTTTTTACATCTTTTTGTGCTGTTAAAGACTCGTAACTTTTTTCCCCATTAAAATCTGTACCAAACAATAATTTTATGAGAGTCTGCTACAATTAGACATTAATACAAAACAACATACTGCCTGTTTTGCCCGTCATAAGTAAAGATATTCGAATTTAAAGTAAAAAAAAACTGGTAATTTTCTGTGAAATTAAAAAAAAAACGGTGCGGCCAAGGTCAAATAATTTGGGCCAAGTGGGTAGCAGATGACCCCAACTAAACACCATTTTCGTATGTTCAACGTTCTACCAAACACCCCTGTATAGGCTGGTGGAGAGTTCTTTGAGAAGATTTAATAATTTTTTTCATAGAAGTTAGTTTTTTAGTTTCTCAAAACTCTGAGTGTCCCACGTATACTCTTTTCTTAATTAACTAGTTTTAAATAAGCAAGAATATAATTATACTTATGTTAGCTTACTTTCTTAAGTGTCTTACGTTTATCAAGAAATATTACAGTTCTAGATAAATCCACGCCTCGCTGAGTTCAGTCAATATTCTCTATTTATGGTTTATTTCTCATATTAGATCACTAAATAGTACCAAGTTATTAATTACTAGCGGCCCGTCCCGGCTTCACACAGGTAGACTTTACCGGAACCAGCATACAACGCCACGTTTCATGTTTTATGCAACCCTAGTATTCCAAAGTCTCTCAGAACGTCAACGTCATACACAGCGCCCCTCGTGACAAAAAACCAGTACCTACTATCTTCGTACAGCTTATGCTACCCTAGTACTTTCCATCGGATTGCTAAAGTTTGTCATCAGCTATCATCCTATGTCCTTCTCCTGGTTTTCTGATTTTCAGCCAAATCGGTTCCACCTGTTCTCGAGTTATAAATAGTGTAACTAACACGACTTTCCTTTATATAATTATATAGATAAAGCAAGAAGGAATAATACACGGATATGTAGTAAATATATCTTATTGGTAGGTAGGTATAGGATTCTTGATAATATTAATAATTTGTCGGTTTTTTTTTCAGGGCGATATTTTCACTGTTTGGGCTGCTCGTTGCGCTTAGTACGGCGTACGACATCCGTCACAATGTGCTCATTCAAAAAGGTTAGTAATGCGACTGACAAGAACAAAAACAACAAATAATCTCGGCGTTGGCATTTCTGCCCGGTTAATGACAATAGGCTCGCCCCCTATTACATGGGCCCGAAACATAGTCGTCAATTGGGTGTACATTAATAGGCCTCTGCCTCTATTCGGAAAATACAGGTATGTGACGTTATGACTCACCACCAGGTAAAATAAATCTGATAAAATATAATTTTCGTAAAGTATTCTGTCTGTGGATCGATATTAGTTATTATCGGTTCGCACTTCGCAGACAGAACACCGATACGTGCGCGATAATTATCAAACACCTGTCGGTTAAGCACGTGCTATATAATTTACTAGCCAAAAGGTTTGGGAATATCCCAAAATGCTTCCCGAGTGAATGCCTATATTATGTTATATCTTAAATCCCAACCTTATCTATCCGGCCAAGTTTCAAATTACAGGTTTTATAGTTTTTAAGATTTCGTGATTAGTCAGTGAGTGAATTGGAGTATTAATGCTAAACATACCTACATGCCATCACGCCTGTTATTCCCGAAGAGTTAGGCAGAAATGTACTAATGTACTCCCACAGTTCGCCGGTATTTTAGGTCTCATGTGATAGGGCGAGGGCCGAGCCTATTGACATTAATTGGGCGCAAATCCAAGCCGATATAATTCTGCTGGTGACAGAATGGTGCAAGCAAGATAGACCATAGGTAAACATTTTTAAAGTTGAACGTGTGGATTAGATTCAAACGATCTTATCCAGCCATCAAAGCCAATCACGTGTTGATTAGGCTCAAAGTACAACAAACAAAGCAAAATCTGTTTATAAATACGTTTACGTGCGCAGCTATCTATCATATATAATTCCGATAAAACAATATCAAGATAAGTATGATTATCTATGTCCATTTTCCATTACTTAATCAGCTAGTTTAATCACTATTTGTGATTTATTTGCCAAATAATGCTGACATCATTAAACTACTTATCATTGACGTATAATTTTTGATTATAAAAACAAATCTGGAAGTAATTTTTATTGTACCTATATCGTACTCATACTTAAAATAAATAAATGAATACTGTCATACTGCTAGTTACGGATCAATTTTAGACAGCGAGAGGTTAGGTATAGCCTAAGCCCTCTCATTTTGTCCCCCACGCTGGCCTAATGCGGGTTGGCAGGCTTCAGACGCCCGAATCACACATCGAATCTACTCACGTTGGATGAAATGGCGATAAGTCACAGGAACAACTTGCCGCTTGGATGAATGGGAGAAAAGGACAAGCTGCACCGACCCCAAATAAATTGGGACAAGTGCAGGAGGATGGTGATGATCCGATGAGTCTTGGATTCCAAATAGAGACCTATGACTTGGCAGTGTAATTAATCGTCATAGCACTAGGCTATCATAGCTTAAATGTACCTACTAAAAGTAAATGACCAATTTCGTATTTTTTTCTAACAGATCAGAAGAAACCAGCCAATATCAATAAACTGTACCTGGCCTTCTCTGCTTACACCAACACCCGTCGTCTCGTGACGTACACTCCGGTCCCCGGGGCCATAGAATGTTTGGATGGCATCAGGGCCTTTGCAATGATGTGGGTAATTTTGGGGCATACATACGTCAATCAGACCTCCAGCGGTATTATGTCAAATCCAGCGGATACTTTGGCAGTAAGTATATTACTACTTAAATAACCGGTACGTCGGTATGATTAGGAACTTTAGGATGTAATAAAGGGCGCGCCTATTGCCCTTTACCGGGCATAAATCAACTACAAGCTGATACTGAGAATTTCGTAGAAAACACTGTTCTAACCTAAGAATCAAAATCTATATCTCTATCTAACTAGGCTAAGGAAGCAGTTATTTATAAACCATACTAACACTATAAATGCGAAAATAACTTGGTCTATGTTTTACCTTTTCTCTGCAAATTTAATTTAAATATATGATATGTATAAGATGGACAGATGACCCGATAAAGGGCGCTGGAAGTCATTTGATTCAGGCGGCATATAGCCGGCTGGCTGATATGATGATGATATGATCTTCGTTAATTGGTGGAGTGCCACCGACTCAAAATTAGCTATTAAGACTAAAAAAGGTTTATTTGATTTTTCGCTTGACAGTTACATTCTTCACCCATGCCTTCACCAATAATGTTTTTTGTTTCTAGTGGATAATGTCACTACAATCCGTATGGATAACTGCTGGTCCCATCACTGTGGACACTTTCTTCATGTTGAGTGGTCTTCTACTGGTTTATAGTACAGCGGGGAAATTGTCAAGCAGTAAGTATTACTGTTGCCTCTTCTCTACTGGTCCTGCTGTTTTAATCTATTGTTTACAGTCAGCATCAGATAGGTATATCGGGACATACAAAATGTTCAAAATGATCGGAACAATTAAGAAAATAAACTTTATCTCAATGTAATAAAGTTTATTTCAAAATAACAGTTGCTGTGGAGTATGTTCGTTCTGAAGTCCTTGTGATAGCGGTACCCGCCGGATAGATCCAAAAACGGAACATTTGTATAAAATTATTGCCAAGTTATTTAACGGAATCTTATAAATAAGCTGTGAAACAGGCTCGTGTTTGTAAGAAATCAATAAAAAACAATACGTGTTAGCGCAGCGCCATTTGTATCACGAGTCACGCTTTGTTCGAGTTGACCCGCGTCGTCTCAGTTAGATGGCACCGCTTTTAACTTCAATTTCACTCAGTGATCGTCTATATTTTGTCTGTGATATTTATTTAGTCTGTGAACTTGACCTAATTTTTTGTATCTGTTTTACTTGAAATATCATTACAAGCAATTTTGGATTTGGAAACGAACGGTTTTTAATTTCAACGCCCTACACTCAACAATTCGCTTAAAATCTCCGCTGTAACACACTACAACACCAACAATACGATTAAACTAAAAAAAGACTTTTTCTCATTTCAGTGAAATTACTCAAGAATCTTCACCTGTTCTATCTGAATCGTCTACTGAGAATGTTCCCTGCGTTGGCCGCGACGATTCTTCTGCAAATATCATTGTTTAGCAGGGTCCCCGACGGTCCTTATTGGTCCGTAGTAAATTCACACACACATAGGTGTAGAGTGTATTGGTGGTCGACGCTGTTATATATACAGAATTTCCTTAACCCAGCCCATATGGTAAGTTTGTAACGGATCATTATTTTTTTAAATAATTAGGTATGTAAAAAATCTGTTTCGATAATGTTTATCACTCATGTAGTCATCCATTGACTTTTTATAAAGTAACATTTATTTAAGATTTTTGTATAAAACGCAATTTTAATTATTAATTTTATTATGCTTTTTTAAGTTTTTTAAGTCTATGGTACGCCGTACATCTTCTTCTCTAATATATAAGACAAAGTCGGGTTTGTTATAACACTTATAACTCGAGAACTGCTGGACCGATTTTCATGGATTTGATTTGTTGGATTTATCTCCGCCCCGAATAACATAATATCGAAAAAAAAAAGAACGGGGTTCAAACTTGACGCGAGCGAAGCTGCGGGGAAAAAGCTATTTCTATATAAACATTCGTTTTATGAGAAAGTGTCATTGAAAGAAAGAAGAAAGCAATAAACATATTTCTTCTTCTTTCTCTTTCATAGCGCCACTTCTCTATCAACACTAAAAACTTTGAACACTTATTATCTTAAGACTTGCTAAGTCGTGGTCGTAGGCCCGTGCTTCACACAATTATCACAAAACCTTGACGAATGATATTATAAACCACCTATGTAAAAAAATCTATGCTATTTTTAATAAATTCAACACCTTTGACTTCTGACTTGTCTTGTTTCAGTGTCTGGCTCAGACTTGGTACCTGGCTATCGACATGCAGCTCCACGTCCTGTCTCCTATCGTCCTGTTCTGGGTGCTGACAGGCAGACGACGAATTGCATGGTCGGCTCTCGTATGCGCAATGCTTGCTATACTGGCCGCGTCTACTACTTATAACTTCATCAAGAAGTTCCCTTCAGGCCCTGTTATACCTTCGTAAGTTATGTAATGAGATTTATAATAGCGGCCCGTCCTTGCTTTGCTCCAGTTACTATTATATTATTTTATGTAAAAGTAGTTCATAGCAGTCAGGTATACCCTTCGCGGAATACAGGTATGCTATTATAGTATAGTTTTTTTAAAGATACCTATAACATTTACAGTTTATGTTTAAATTTATAATGGGGCTTTTCGTTGAGAAAAAAGCCGCAACAAACCCACAGAACCTCTAGAGTCCAGACAGTAGAAAATTTTAAAAAATTGCTTATGCTGATGATAGTGTGTGTTCATTTATTTTATAAATAACTGCAGCTCTGATTCAGCCGTCCCTAACTCCCCTTCCAGTGAAGCCCTTAGCCTAGCTGCAGCTGCTTAGTTTGTAAGTTTAATCCCGTCCGGTTTGATTCCGTTTGGTCTGGACAGAACCAACGACTAAGTAAAAAATAATCTATTATTTTTGCAGACGTCCAGAAGATTCTGATAAATACATGTTTGAGTACTACGTGCACACTTTGCCCAGAGCTTCACCGTTCTTCGTTGGTTTAATATTTGGCTACATTCTTCATCTCAACCGTGGAAAGAAAGTGGTCATATCTTTGGTAAGTAGAAAGCTGTATTCGTTGTTAGAATACAGTTACAATCGTATGTTTTACTAGTTATTTTTATTTTACTGTATTTTGTTTTAACAAATAGTCATAAATGATACGAGTATCTTTGAAAAGCTATGATGTTTTAGTGCAAAAAATATAGGTACTGATAGATTTTGCTGACGTCACTTTAAGACGTAGAATGTGGACTGTAGATTTTTTTGGTTCATAGATGACTAACCTACACCCAAAGCAATGAGGCCTATCGCGTATGAGTCTGCCGCTAGAGGCGCTTGTGTAACGTGAGGTCTCTGAAATGTCAAATGTCATGACATACATAGAAATAATGTTGTGGATATTTGGCAATAACTCAGATTAATTATGCCAAAAATGAGTTACGTGTGATTTCAGTGATTTAAAAGTGGAGCTAAGCAAAAGAAGCGCAAAATTGAACTTATGTCTTTTTTTCGATCAAAACGGAACTGCGCAACACTGGCATGGTAGATGTGTTTACGCTACGGGTTTATTGTATTTCATTTGAGTTAAATGTAAACTTTGTTTTCACGCGTGTATTTACAAACTGACAGCAACACTTCAGAACCTCACATAACAGTGGCGCCATCTGGTGAGACAAAAAACGTTAGCTCTCATTGAAACTAATTGGACAGAACTGTTTAAAATATATTTAAGACTGTCAGTTGTTTTATATTCTTGGTCTGTGTGGTAACCGTGAGAACCAGTTGCTTGGCAGTTGGTAGATGGCTCTGGTCTTACAGTGTGTGTGTATTATGGGCGGTGATGACTATATACTTACCGTCAAGTAGCTTGTTTACCGGCTTAAACAAAAAAAAATACAATTTACTCTTACTTTTTTTAGATACCAGCTACACTTTTATGGGTCTGCTCGATAACTATCTCTATCCTCATCGTGTACTCTTCATATCCTATCATGCAGTTGGAATGGGACAACCAGTTCGCTGATAGCATGATCAATTCGTTCATGCGACCAGCATGGGCCATGTTTGTGGGATGGCTCGTATTCGCCTGCGTACATGGATATGGCGGTATGTATAGACACTATTTGTCTTAGGACAGACTACCATTTAAAAAGCCCCGCGGATAAAACTTAGAATTAAATATTTTACTTTTCAGGTCCTATCAACTGGCTATTATCTCATAGAGCGTGGAAGGTGCTAGGTCGCCTCTCCTATGCAATGTACTTAGTGCACTACCCGTTGATTTTCGTCGTCAATGCCATGCCGGTCGTGCCTACATTCTTCGACGTACAAATGTCTGTAAGTATTTTTTTATTAAGCCCATGATTAAAGGAGCAATATTTCGGCGTTTCTGAGAAAATCCCTCTAACGATTTCGACGAAACTTGCAATATAGGTGTTTACAGGGCTGATTGGCCTAATGAGCCTAATGGGCTCAATCTAGGTATGTCTAATATCTGGGAAAATTGTTTTCTCTGTATTTTTACGCAAAAAGATCTGTGAAAATTCTTTTTCTCTATTTTCACCTAAACAGAGCTCGGCCGCTCAGGTACTGGCCATTAGTAAAGCAAATTTTTACACAAAAGCGATTATTTGCGAATAGAGGCGAAGGTTCTAGAGCTAATTATTTTGTACCTTACTGACTAATGACATTTATACATACTGCTTTGACCAAGACGATTAGTTACAAATCCATTACCGGAAACATTTAATAGAAAAAACAAAAATTACAACCCCCCAGAGGGTCACCGTTTCTTATTTCTATAAACTTTCAATTGATAAACGAATATTTTCGAAGTAACCTTTTTAACTATCTAGAATTGCGTTTTTTATATCGCAGCGCCATCTAGTTTTTCTGTATGAAACTAATCTAATAACGCTCTAGACGTCAGATATGCTTGAATAGGCAAAAGCAAGTCATGTCGGTAAGTCATAAAGGCGGGTAGTGTACCGTCTTTATTGTAGATGGCGGTGTATGAAATATTAATTTGTGCGATAAGATCCTATCCTATGTCTATCCTGGGGGGCTAGACAAGTTGCATTTTGACATTCGAATCGACAAACAAAATGTATGGAAATGACATTAATGACAGCCGGATTTGCCGAAAGCTTGTGTCATTTCCATACATTTTGTTTGTCGATTCGAATGTCAAAATGCAACTTGTCTAGCCCCCCTGCTTGTCTTTTCGTGTAGGTGGATTATTACGCCTTATATATGGTCACTATAGGTCTGGTTGAAAACCAGCGCCAGGCATTCCGTCTGGCTTATGCTGAACCGCCGTTTCAGCGTAATTTATATTAGAGTGTAAGGGTACCTATAGTTAGTAAGTAGTATTTAAGTACAAAAATTGTACTGAATAAATATTTTTTCTTTTTTTCTTTCTTTCCTTATGCGATTTTTTATTTATTTACCTGTTTTGGTCGTCGTCGTAAAAAAATGTAACAACATTTGTATGAGATCTGACAAGTAACTTGACGGGACCACATGATAACAGGCCTTGAAGTGTTATTTTATATTAAACTAGCTTCCCGCCAGCGGCTTCGCCCGCGTGGTCTTATAATTTTTTCCCCCGTTTTTGCAACATTTTTCATTACTACTTCGCTCCTATTAGTCTTAGCGTGATGATATATAGCCTATAGCCTTCCCCGATAAATGGGCTATCTAACATGGAAAGAATTTTTCAAATCGGTCCAGTACTTTTTGAGTTTATTCGTTACATACAAAAATACAAATCTTTCCTCTTTATAATATTACTAGCTTTCCGCCAGCGGCTTCGCCCGCGTGGTCATGTATTATACATATAAACCTTCCTTAAGAATCACTCTATGTATTAAAAAAACCGCATCAAAATCCGTTGCGTAGTTTTAAAGATCTAAGCATACATAGGGACAGACAGACGGCGGATAGCGACTTTGTTTTATACTATGTAGTGATATAGTGTAGATTAAATTTATTTTTAATTAAATTAAATTTTATATTAAAAAACAAATGTTTTGTTCCAGTTGTTCAAGTTCCTTGCTGACTTCTCACTGGCGGTCATAGTAGCGTTCCTGGTGACCATAGTGTTTGATTCACCATGCGCTGTACTCATCAAACATTTTATGGGCGGCGGTGAGTACTTGTCAAGTACCTTTATTGTTAAGAAGCGGTTACAACCTGGCAGTTAGTTCTGGCTCGGGTTGGAATCCAGGGCATTGCACTACAGACTTAAAATATATACCAAACTTTTTTTATAGTCTTTTTTTTTGGTTTCTTAGGATGCTATGTTATATTTTCTAACTAACCTTGGCCCGCGACTACGTTCCCGTAGATGTTGTTTTTTTTTTCCCGTTTTTGCAACAGTTTTAATTGATACTCCGCTCCTATTGGTCGTGGCGTGATGATATATAGCCTATAGCCTTCCTCGTTAAACAGGTAGATAGCCTGTTTTTTTTATTCGGACTAATAGTTCCTGAGATTATAGCGTTCAACCAAACAAACTATTCAGCTTTATAATATTAAATTATATAATTACTAGCTTCCCGCCAGCGGCTTCGCCCGCGTGGTATGTTATTATACATATAAACCTTCCTCTTCAATCACTATCTATTAAAAAAAACGCATCAAAATCCGTTGCGTAGTTTTAAAGATTTAAGCATACATAGGGATATAGGGACAAAGAAAGCGAATTTGTTTTATGCTATGTACTGATAATAGTATAGATTTGATAGGAGTAACCACTTCCAAAGCATTGTGGTCCATGAGAAATCTAAAATTATCCTTGATATTATCTTACTTTATCTATATATATGACGACGTCTGTGGTCTAGTGGTTTGAGTACCGGACTGCTGATCAAGAGGTCGTGGGTTCGATTCCCACAAGACACAAACATTTATGTGATGAACTTAGGTGTTTGTGTTTGTCTGGGTGTTTCTTATATATTATAAGTATGTATTTACAAAAAAAAAGTATATAAGTATTATATCGATTGTCTAGTACCCATAGTACAAGCTCTGCTTAGTTTGGGACTAGTTGGTGCTGTGTAAAAAATGTCCCAAGATATTTATTTATTATTATTATTATATCCGCGGCGGCCAGTATTCTTGTTTGTCACGTTCATCATCATCAACCCATACTGTCCCACTTTTGGGCACGGGTCTCCTCTCAGTATGAGAGGGATTAGGTTATAGTCCACCACGCTGGCCTAGTGTGTTGGCGTTTGTCATGTTATAACAATAGAAAAATAATTAAATTATAATTACTTCATGTTTTTTACAGGACCAAAGAGGCCAAGACCAAAGGATGTAGTGATTGAAACCATCGGAGAGAAGAAAATAGATAGCATTCGACTTTAATTTATTTTTAAGCTAAATCATTATTTATATCTAAGTGTCAATGTAAGTACACCAACTTGCTAGTATGAACTATCTGACATTCACTTGAGTTGAAATTAGCATGACTCGTACACATGGCAATACTATATCTACAGTTGCAATTCAAAAATGCCCGCTATTGCGACTCAATACGATGTTAAGAATAACATTGTCCAAAAAGTTGTACAGCTTGATTTGTCGGTGAGTGTACCACTCAGCCCAAAACCTTTTTCCTCACAGACTCTCAAGTACTAAAAAAAATATTTAATACAAACACCTAAATACCAATACAAATCATTTAATTTTAATGTTATTCTTAGTTAAAGTTGTAAAAATAAAGCATGACTTAAACTTTTGTATATTTATTTATTTATTTTACCCTAGCCACAAACACATTAAACCTTATTTTGTTCGTTTTATACGACGATCTTATAACGTAGTGTTTAAAAAAAAAACTTTTGCAGATCATGAACTCGCTCATATATTAACATTAGCTTATTATTATAGTGTTCAACTTTATAAATACAGCGATCACGATAAAAAAAAATCATTACATAGCTAGAAGTACTTCTTTCTGCCAACAAAATCTAATTTGCGTTTTGCACTATCCATTATTAAAATAATCGAATCAATATAACACTAGATATAATATAGGTGACATTGTCATGATCTTGAGACGATAATTATGTACAGTTCTCGCCAAACTTATTGTACGGGTTGAAGTTGGCACGAGCTAACTTCAACCCGGACAATAAGTTTGGCGCGAACTGTATTCATTTTGCTTATTAAGGCGCGGATATACGTGGATTGTGCGTTTTGGGGGTACATTAAAACAATTTTTCTCCCTAATCTTTATCGGAAAAAAACCAAAGAATATATATTATGTAAATCTACACGATACAGAGCAAGTGCGTCTCGGGCCAGAATTTCAAAAAAAATACGAAGTATTAAAAATAAATGTGCAAAGTACAGTTCTCGCCAAACTTATTGTCCGGGTTGAAGTTGGCACGAGCTAACTTTAACCCGGCCGTAAAAATCGGAGAAAGAAAAATATTGGGTTGTAATAAAAAAATAACCCCGGCGGTGACGGGCCGCATATGCGGCCCCCGGCTCTGTTGGGAGAGGGGGGAGCACACCACACGCACCCCTGTGGTGTGCACCCCCCTCTCCTGTCAATCCATTGAGTGGGACGCGGCACACTCCGACCGCGTCGCCTACTCGGGCCATAGTGCTGGGCGACAGACTTCCCCAAGTCTGCCGCCCGTGGCCACTTTAAGGTGGATGGAACAGGGCACGGTTTGCCCTGTTCCTGCGCCCAGTGCGTTGGGCGCGGATTGACAGGGTGGCGGCAGCGGACTTCCTCTCCCGCTCCGCCTCCTCCTTCTGCGAGATGACGTCCTCGCAGAAGGAGGCCATCGCTTGCCAGGCGAGGCGACTCCCGACCATCTCTCTGACGACGGCCGGGAGGTCGAGGTCCTCCCCTATTGCAGCCCGTAAGACACAGCGCTGTCCGTCAAAACAGGACGGACTGCCTCGACCGTCCTGACCCCTGCACTCGGTCGGCTCAACCCCGCCGACCACTCCTGTAGCGCTGCATGTTGCAGCAGCCGCCTCTGGTGCTCCAGCTCCCTCGGGACGTACCCCCCCCCCCCCCTGCGCTCCAGCGCGTCCTTGCGCCATGTATATAGTGACGCAAGGACCCGAGCGTCGATGTCCCAAAGGGTCTTTTAATGTCCTGGGGCATCCACATTGTAGCGGTTTTTGCCCACAGTTCATCAGACATGCGGCAGATATGTCCAGCCCAGTTCCATTTAAGGCTGACGGCTTTATGGCCAACATCGGCGATTTGTGTTTTGGCGCGCAGTGTAGAGTTCCTTATTCGGTCCGAGAGACGGACGCCTAAAATACTGCGCTCCATAACTCGCTGGCATACTCCAAGTCTGGACTTTTGCTGGACAGTCAAAGACCAAGTCTGTGCACCGTAGGTGAGGATAGGGAGAATGCACGTGTCCATGAGCTTTTTCTTTAGTTTGAGTGGTAGCTCACCTTTCGTGTAATCTTTCATCGACCAAAAGCTCTTCCAGGCGTTTTCGGTTCGTCTAGTAATTTTCAGGTCTTGTCGCGCCTGAAAGGATACTATTTGACCGAGATATAGGTATTCTTGGACATATGCAATCTCAACCCCCTCTACTTCGATACTACGTTTTGTGCTTTTGTGGTCTTCGACATGTTCATACCAAGTCCGACGTTGAGGCATGCTTTGTTAAGTTCTTGCACGATTGAGGCTAGATCTTGGGCAGTGGAAGCAAAAAGGACGATGTCATGTGCGAAGCGAAGGTTAGTAAGCCTTTTTTCGCCGATGACAATACCTTTATTCTCCCAGGTTGCCGCCAGTGTCTTAAAAGCCTCTTCTAACGTAGCTGTAAAGAGCTTAGGAGATAGTGGGTCGCCCTGTTTGACTCCTTTTTGTATGAAAAAGATGGTCCTTTGGTATGTAGTTTTACGGATGCAGTGCTATTACGGTATATGGCTTGTAGTAAGTAAATATAAGTTTGGTGAATATCTTGATTATGGAGTGCTTGAAATGTGGAATCGTGATTAAGACTCGAAAGCTTTAGAAAAATCTATAAATGCGAGGTACAGAGGGATGTGAAACTCTTGGTGTTTTTCCATTAACTGGTTCAGAGAATGTAGGTGGTCGGTGGTCGAAAGACCGCGTCTGTAGCCTACTTGCTCAGCAGGTTGATGTAGGACTAGCTGGCCACCAATGCGACCCTCGACCACTTTAATAAATGCTTTGTAAAGATAGTTGCTTATTTCGCACTTGTCTCCTTTTTTATGCAATAGAATGATGTAGGAATGGCAAAAATTTTGCGGAAATATACCTGTTTTTAAAATTAAATTATATAAACTAGTAACACGCGTTAGCAATGTTTGTTCACCAACTTTGAGGACATCAGTGGTGATACAATTTTCACCAGGGCTACGACTGTATTTCATGTTTGCGAATGCTTTGTGTACCTCGGACTCCGTTATTGGCGGGATATCATCGGAACACGAGTACGTTTCCAGTGTAGTGGAGGGAACTAAGTTTGGGTTAGAATATAGGTTTTCATAGTACTCGCTGCATATTTCTATAACTTTATCTCTATCACTGTGTCTCACCTCATTACAATCTCTCAGGCTGTTGATTGAAGTTTTGTCCTTTTCGATACCCCTAATAGCAGTTTTAAAGGAAGAATTCCTGTCTAAAGCTCTTTGCACTACATTCATGTTATGATGCCTCAAGTCTCTGCGAATGCTTCTCTTGACCTTTCTATCTTTTTCCCTGTACTGTGTTGAAATGGTAGGGTCTGTCTTTCTTCAATGAGCTGTTTAGAGGTGTTGCTTAATATTTTTTCTCTGTTTTTGGTAACTTTAATTTTTTGACTGGCTATTTTTATTGAGGTTTGTATGTTGTTGTATAGTGTCTGCGGGTCGTCTGAAATATGAGATTGTAACAAGCTACAATTATTTTTTATTTCGAGAGTGAATTGATCTTTATTTGCAAGTAAAATGAGATACGTAGAGGACGGTGATCTGAGCTATATTTTTGTTGGTTGACTGAGGTTGTTCAGTATTTCTGTGTTCTGAATTATCTGTTTGCTTGAGGAAAGACAATAGTCAATCTCGGTTTTGGTAACGCCATCGGGAGATAGCCAAGACCAACGACGTTGGGGTCTCTTGTAAAAGAAAGTGTTGCATATGCTTAGGTTTTGAGTAGCTGCAAATTGCAAAAGACGAGCCCCGCGGTCGTTTCGAGATCCTAAGCCATATGGTCCAATGATTTTGCTATTGTCGCTATCTTTTCGTAAGCCTATTTTGGCGTTAAAATCTCCCATGACTATCGTCCACTTTCCCCTATTTTCGTCACACCCTTTATCCAAAAGGTCATAAAATTCTTGAATCTCGTCGTCTGGGTGTGAAGAAGTTGGATACACCTGGATAATCGTGAGAGTTCTATTGTTTGTAGTGTTAAATTTTATGACAACTATTCTCACAGAGTAGGCGATGAACTCTTTGATGTTATTTTTCCAGCGCTTGGCTATCAGCAATCCTACACGATTTCTGTCGAATCCTTCCAATAGGCGTGCTTCTGTCCGCAGTGTACGAACATTGCATGTAATATTTTTTAGTTTATCAGTTTCCATATGACAAGCCGGATTCGTTTGACAGTTTAAGATCTCGACCGGGGATTGTATGCGCCCCATGCTCTAGAGGTCATCGACCTACTGTCATGAGCAGAGTTCCCACTAGAGACGCCGAGCACTGGGGGCCTGTTTTTAGGAGAACTAGCTATGAGGAAAGGGGTTTGGACTTTAAACCCATCACGCTAGTCCAATGCGGATTGATGGGTATGCAGAGAGTCGCCTGACTGGACTCGTGGACGCCGCCGTTGGTACGCTAGGTACTCTTACGCCGCCGCCCTAAACCGACATCCGATACCGGTTGCTCTACCTCGACCTCGTAACGGTGTTAGAATCCATGAGCTCGAGGTAGCTTGCAGTTGCTGTATGGTCGGGGACTGCCGAAACAGCGAGTAGCGATGTCTCGCCACCAATCCATTATCCGCCACCTATGAACCCCGGTAGTAACCTACAGCATAGGCCTACCTTAGGTATCCTTTATACATTATAATATACCTCCGCGGGGCACGCGATGCCAGCGGTATCTTCGGCCTCCGGCAATAATAACAGATAGCTAGGAAAATTAGATTTACTGTAACTCTAGGCAAGTGTATAAATATAAAAAGTATGGTCTACGCGCACTATATGAGTTAGCCATTTGGGTTATGCCTATTGTTATCAAATCTTGAACAAATATTAAAAATATATAGATTAGAAAGGTACCCACTTACCATTTTACCCTTTGTATTGTCCTCTTGAGGTTTAATTTCGAATTATGTTTTTGACACTTTCTTTTGTCAACCATTTTGATATTGTAAATAAACATAATTATAACGCACAGAATTACTTTATTACACTTACAATAACGACTAAGTATATTTAAATATATTATGTACACCAATACACGCTAATATTAAATATTATTATGCAGACACACACAAATAACCCCATTATATAATTACTAAAAATCGTAAGTACTTCGATTTGCAAAGAAAAGTGTCGCAGGTCCGTTCAGCTTAGTGTCCCGTCTTGCACTGAATTTTGAGGCAAGACTCGACGAGAGGAGTAGTCCTCGCGATTTGCGAGTAAAACGTAAAAAAAAATTTTAGGTAAATAATTAAGAATGTTATTATTACAAAATCTGTTAATAGTAGGTAGTAGGTACTTGCTTGTTTTTTGTCCACACATTTTGTTTTTTTCTAACTAATCTGTATCTATAAGCAATAACTTGTTATCGGCTATCAGCTGACCAAGTTGCTGCTACTTAGGTTTTAATTTGCTGTAAGTTTTCCATGCAATAAATAAATAATAAGAAAAGGTTCCCTCAGTATCATATCTTAAATACTTATAGAAAAAAATTGATTCAACGAAAACATTTCTATTAGTAGAGGTATTTTAACCTTTTGAACGCCAATCACTTGTATACAAGTTCGAGATTTTCGTGCCCTCAGCGCCACTACTTGATTAGAAGTAATAATAGTATAAAATAAATTTACGAATTTTACAAGACCTTTTATTTTGTTTTTATGGAAAATTGCCCTGTATTAAGTCATATTTTTAACTTTTTCACACATAATAAGTTCTTGTTTGTTTTATATTCAATGAAAACAAAAACGCCAGAAAATATTTTAATATCCCCAACGCCAAGTACTTGATATAAAGTAAACCAGTGATGGGACACGATGAAGACCTCGCTATATTTCATCTCGTCGAAACGATCATAAATACTATTATTGCAAGAAAATTACGTGAATAAATAATATTTTATAAATATTGTAAACTATAAACTACGTTTTATTCACCTTAATCAAGAATAAATAGGTTTTCTATTCATTGTCGATAGTGAAACACCGTTTGAAAAACCCATCCTTACAAAGTGGCTAGTTGTCAGTGCGCACAACGCCACGAACTTGTATAGAAGTAAATCTGTGACGTCATAAGCGGACGGGTTTCAAGGTCATAGTGACTTTGTGCATTTTAGTGTAGTGCAATGCATCCATGCACATCCACGACAGTGGGTACTGGATCCTTTTTCATTCTACCGCTTCTGTGCATGTACCACTTTCCTTGAATTTTGTTTCTTTTTGAGTAGATTCATCATAAGAAAAAGTTTGTGAATAATCAGAATTTTGAAATAGTTCTTCGTCTTGACATTCCGTTAAGTCGTCAACTTCCGTTTCAGGAATTTACTACCGTTTTCTATTAGTTTCTAAAAACAAGAAAAATCATTGCTAGTATTTTGCGACACCTATACCTATACCTATACCATTAAAAAAAAGATCTGTAACATCTGCGTAAAACAGTCACTTACCCTCCATTTTAATTTTTAAAAAACACGTAGCCCCACGTTTCTAGCTTCTATTGATTATATTTGGTTCTATTTGTTGTAAGTAAACGAAATAAATTATGCATGAATCGGTTGAGGTTATGCACGAGTACCTCGACCACAGTGAATAGAAAAAAGAAAAATACCATAGACATCGACATCTAGACATCTTTATATCAGAAAGGATTTTGGCGTGCCTCGAGCACCAACGACTTGATATGAAGTAGAAGGATTACATTTGGAGACAAATAGGGATATGCCTTCTAGAACACACGTCTAATAAATTTACAATTCTTTTCTTTTATTATGGGAAATATATCCAGGTTTTCATATTGATTTTTTTATGAAATAAATCAAAATATGAAAATACGGTATCAGTTTTTATTTACCTTCGTAAATTGGTGAATAAACATTAATTTCAACTTATAATATTATTTGTCGATAGGACATTAATCCCATCCCTACGTTTTACTATAGATACGTTATACATTTGTAGCGTGGCGCTGGAGGACACATCGCGTATTATATAGATGGGCGTCGAAAAGGTTAAATTCAATACAAGTGTTTTTAAAGAACTCTAAAAAATATGATGCCATGTCTTTAAACTGTCTATTGATATCATATCCGAAAGTCTAACACGGATAATAATAACAAGCAAACAAACCTTTTTATCGTTCCGTATAAAAATCTATAACATTTAAAATTATTTATTTAATCGGCCGAAAAATGTAGACAACCCTAGTCTAAACGGCAGTCGCGCGCTCAGTCAATGTGTGTGTGCACCGCGTAGTCAGTGCGGGGGGGGGGGTGCTTTTCATCGGTAACGCCCACTCGAGCAAGGTCAACGGCGTATATCGGAGCCTTAAACATAATACCTATAGCTGTCTAGACCTACCTATACATAATTAGGTATCCTTATATAAATAATAACGGGCGGCGCGATGTGGATACCGAATTTTTTACATCTCTGTCTTAACTTTCGGGGAATGCAGTCGTAAGGGCTTTATGATACTTTATTTAAGAACATTAAGGCTATTACCCACGTCAATGACTTTGAGCGTTTGACCTCTGTACGAGTATTTGGAACCCAAACGCCCCCTACATACAGAAAAGTTGAACTAGAATATGATTATGCAAAAATACAGATGTGTCGTAACATTTCCTATTTTGCCTATTTTGTTCACTCTATGAAAGTAATCAATTTAAGTTCGATTTTGTTAAAAATGTGTTTGATACCATAATCCATGTATTAATATTTGTGTAAAACCTGCAAATTGATGGAAAATAAATACCTATGCATCGCGCCATACAATATAAGAAAATGGATCAGAGTTGCAATCTACTGTGGCTAACTCAGTGGCATCGCAAAATAGGTACAATAATTTTTAATTTCGTGCGAAATTATAGAAAATAAGTGCTCAAATAGTGTTTAGGTAATAGTTGCAATAAACCCAGTTCAAGAGTATATTTAAGACAATTAAACATCTGTATGTATGATAAATCTTAGTGGTGCTTACTAAATAAGAGATATGTATTAATATATAGGTATTATAGTAGGTACTCTTAACTGTATTGTAATGTACGTTTCATAGTCTGAGTACATTTATGAAATTTTCAGTATAGGTATTTATGAAAATTAATTACAGTACCTAAAGAACTCCGAATTCGCAAAATAATAATCGGTTAGGTACAAATTCTTTATCAGATTTAAATTGTGAAATAGTTTTTGAAGCCATTAAATTTGTGTAGCTTTGTGCTTGAAATTTCACATTATAACACTGTTAAAGAACCTCCCTAATTAATGGTATAAAGTATATCTTTACCAGCAAACTATAGAAATTTAGCGTGTCTGGGCTAACATTAAATATTTTAATTTGGGTTCACACTTGTCCAGAATAAGTTAATAATTAAAATAAAGTAACATTGTTGTTCTTTTACTTGATAATATTTTTTCATTATTGATACAGAGGTATTAAACTAGGGTGGTATAGGTACCACCCTAGTTTAATACCTCTACAAATAAATTTTACTAGTAGCATAGGTGCTACTAGTCAAATTTATTTGTCCAATTCCACTGGGTTTCAAATATATTTTTTAAATTAAGGACTTCATCATAATTATCATTATTTAGACCTGGTAATACCAGATGTTGGTTCTGTTAACATGCCAAAAGTTTAATTTATCCGTAACCCAAAATTTACTCTGCATTTAATTGCTTCTGCATTCATCTTAATTTAGTCTCTATGTATTCCACCTGTGAAGCTCCTAAATACGGGATCTATAAATCTCACATTATCGATAAGTCCACATTATCGATAAGTCCACCCAATCTCATTTCCATGGTATAACGGCTACGCATTGATATTATTTTGTAAAGAAGTTGTTTAACTGTACCAGCAGAAGTAGTGTTGGTTTTCATTATGGTAATACTTTCTCGTTTCCGGAGTCGCACAATTTTATGGTTTATAATAATTATCATAAAAAATCTCTGCAATAAAGGAATTGTACTATTGGAAAGCTATCTTCAACCACTTCCCCTTGCTTTCTCAGAACGCCAATTTGTGCGGTCCGTTTCTAAATCTCACCCCATAGTGGTTCTGAGTTACTACTCAGAACCACCAGTAACTGAGTACTGCTTTCATACATCATCATGCAGGTACATGCCACAAAAGTACAGTTGTATAAAAAAAAATTGCGAAAGCCGCTAGGGAAATAGACACAACTGTGAAACATCTACGACCCCGACTCTTCTCGCAACCGAGTGAGCAGGTTATTTTTATTATGTGTTACTTTACTTTACTTACCTAATTATTGACTACTACATACTACCTACTTACCTAATTATTGACTTTTGCAGCGACTTCTATAGATGTATTGTAAGTAAATTCTGTCGCCCCCTATTTCGTAAACATACCAGCAAACCATCAAATGTGGGCGATGTGCAATTTATTTGACGCAGTTTGCACAATTACATAATTAGTTTATAAGCCTCAAAATACTTAACACTTAACATAAAATTGTGTCAAAAAGAAGAATAATAATGCAATACCTATATGTACCCCTTTGAAGCTAACCAGTAAAAGGGCATTGTATCTAATAATACGTAATTAGGTATCCACTTATTATTATATGTATAAGAAGATCGGTCAGTCACTAGGTTGACTATGACAGATATTTTTATCTTTTGTCATGTCTGCGGTTTACTCTATGTTCAACTCAAGAACCTGACATTTCCTAAAAATGTTCTATACACTTATTTACAAAATGATTTTCTGTTTTTATTTAGCTTAATATTATAACCATACTATTTACTATGTTATTTAATTCAGAAATAGTTAGTATTGTCTTCATTTTGTAATTTTTCCCTAAAAATATTTGACGTGCAGTCCTCCCGTCTCAGGTGCCGTCAAGGCACTGAAGTGACATGATTTGTGTCATGCGACGGGTGCACGAGGGGGTGCTTGTAGTGGGGGGATTGTGATTAAAATGTTTTTCTTATTTATTTAGAAAAATAAGTTCAAAAGTAAAAATTAAATATAAATACGGATTGTTAAACCGAGGAAGGCGGTTTTTTTGGTGTAAAATTCATCTGCAAGTAATGCGTGGTAATGGAGGAAAAATACAATTTAGATTGAGAATTGCGCATTTTCAATCATTTTTTTACAAAATTTGAGACATCAAAAAAATATTCTAAACAATACGGATTATTCACAATAATCTTAAGTATATTGG
The DNA here is from genome assembly GCA_946251955.1 of Acronicta psi. Taxonomy (NCBI): domain Eukaryota; kingdom Metazoa; phylum Arthropoda; class Insecta; order Lepidoptera; family Noctuidae; genus Acronicta; species Acronicta psi. The sequence goes on along the minus strand of OX276475.1, from coordinate 11,766,398 downwards.
GTATAATTTTCAGTGCAAAGTAATGAGAGGATTCGTCAATAAAATGCTTTAAGCACCATGATGTTTTCGGTATTCTACCTATGTTCCCCCCTTAATCTAAAACGCACGTATTTTTCGTGTTATGTAGATGATACAATTGTGAAAAATAGTTTAAAAAACAACACAATAATTTATCGTTATTTTCATTTAAAAATGTAAGTAGATAAATCTGTAGAAGACTAGTGGTCAGTAGGTACCTACTTGTTATTCCTTTTTATTTATCATTATCTAATCAAAATAATTAGTGCGGAAGATTGATACAGTAATAGTTATTTAAGTAAACGCTCAGGCAAGCGCAGCGAGTTTTAGTTTAATTATTATGTGAAAAATTGTAAAATGAAGTCGATATACATAATATTTTTTATAGCTCTTTTCAGCAAGGAAAACATTGTGGGTGCCAATATTGATATGATTGTACCCGACCACAAAAATGTTTACGATTTGAATCTCTTTGAATCTGTGTTAGACCCGGAGTTGTGTGATGAACAAATTAAATATATCCAGCAAAATGACCAACAACTGTTACTTGAATGTAAGTAGAACATTCATTAACTATTTCGTTTCTAGCTTTCCGCTAGCGGCTTTGCCCGTGTTGTCTGGGTATTTATTATAACTGTCATAAACAGACAGACAGACTTACTTCGGCATTTATTATACTATATTAGTAAGGAATAAGGAATATTAGTAATGATTGGTTATTAAAATTAATTTGATTTTCGCTGTGGATTATTTCTCAATCTTTCTTTTGAGAAAGGAAGAAAGGAAAATGTTTACATGGAAAATCCTCAGAAAAATACCAGTGCTTGCACAATTGTCATGCATCTTATTATTATAAACTATCTTTCCGCCAGCATGGTCTTTCTTTCTTTCTTTATTCTTTATTGTACACACATAGAAAGTATAAAATTATCATAATAACTAAAATAAACAATGTACAAAGGCGAGCTTAACTCGAGTTTTCTACCAGCAAACCTTTGAGTGATCGTTTGCTAGTGATATCAGGGGTAATAAATATAATAATAATAAAAAAATAAAAAGTAATAAAATAAAAGAAAACAATATTTTTTGTTGATTATACATAAAATAATACAAGTAGGTATATACATAAATAATTTTTAGAACCATACATATAAATAAATATATATTTATGTACTTTTTTTAGGTATTTCTTATGAATTATACCCTATATTAACCGGGGATACGGTGAAAGAATTTTTCAAATCGATCCAGTAGTTTCGGAGCCTATTCCATTCAAACAAACGATCGAACCTTTCCTCTTAATAATATTAGTACTTATAGACAACATAATAATATGTCATATTTAGTTTTCTTCTGGCACACGGCTATGTCTATGACACCAATTGATGTCTGACTAAGAGCCCACTTCTGGAGATCTGATAATGTTAGGAGGCATGGCTACCAACAGGGAGATGAAGCTCATAGAAGTAGAAAATGAATTACAGCCTACCACGACACCATGGATGGATACCATGGAACGGTTCTGTGCTGTCATATATCTTGTGCACATTTTCGGAACCGGTCGAGGGTAAAAAGGATTCTCATCATTGAAGAATCAGTCTATATTCAGAACTTATTGCGGATATATCCTTACTATCACTACATATTATAAAACAAAGTCCTCCGTCGCGTCTGTCTGTCCCTATGTATGCTTAGATCTTTAAAACTACGCAACGGATTTTGATGCGGTTTTTTTAACAGATAGAGTGATTCTTAAGGAAGGTTTATATCTATAATAACATACCACGCGGGCGAAGCCGCTGGCGGGAAGCTAGTATATTATATCGACGGTTAAAAGGAAATAGGGCATAAGCGACATTTTGGTCAAAAATGAGTTATATATGCCATTGGACTTGAAATTTTCTGCTCTTTCGAATGCGCTTACTCCCATGGCTCTACGATGACTTTTTTGGCGTTTATGCCCAAGCAAAAAAACAACATTTTCTAGTGTTATTTTAGCTAACCGACGAAAATTCTGGTCATTTTTGCTATAAAGGTGATAGTACCCCTACAAAAATGATTTATTTTGGGTTTGTTGTCGGTAATGCTTTTTTACTTCACAAGGGTGCCAAGGTTATGGTTGTTTATGCCTTTTAAGCATTTCGATTGAAAAGTACAAATGTTGCTTAAAGCTAACTTCCATTTCGTAATTTAACAGAGCTGTGGCGCTTGTGCCCTATATACAAAATGCATACTTATATTACTCTGGCGGTTATCCCCTATTTCCATTTAGTTCTTAATGACAGCCAAGTCGGTTATGCCTTATTACCTAAATTGATTTTAATATGACACTGGTGGTTATACCTTACTTCCGTTTACTAATATAAATACGATTGTCGCTAATTCCATATTATTTAATCTGCTCGTTAGTAAATATGAAATGACGAGCTATATCTTTTAAATCTACCATTTAGTGTAAAATTATAGCATGGTATACTGTAATAGGCCTCTTAGTAGGATATATCTTACTAAGAGGCCTTAAAACATATTAACGATCTATCCTTAGTATGTTTTTGTGAAAATTTACTCCCAAGCAATGTCACCCTACTTTAGAAGTTAGAGACCCAATTACGGTGTCGTGTAATATCTGTTTTAGATATTTTCCTGATGAAGGATTGTGGTGGTTGCGCTACTTCATTATTTTTGGGGTGGCTTTTCATCCATATTTCTTTGCTTCGTAGCGACATTGTGTGTTACTAATGTCTTATATCCTGGTATTATTTTGAATGCCGACTGTTTCTTGTACCCTATTATCTTTTATACAACCACTATGAAAAGTACCTTATCCTTCTTTTCCTATAATATTGATTGAACGGTCTAGTCGCTTATACCCTTTTACCTTGAGAAATGATAAATTGGAATGTCGCATATGCTTGTTATCCTTTAATATTTGATTTTGTCATTTGTATCTTATGCCATATTTCCTCATTCAAAAATTAAAAGCTGTGGTTATAAGCGACAAAAACTACTTTAAATAACGTCAAATAACTAAAACTAAGGATACCAGTAACTGTTCCATTTCTATCTGATTTTATAACTGTTTCACTTTTCACAATATCTTAATAAATGACAAAAATACGTCAGTTTTTCTAAAATTTAAAACTTTGAACGGCTCTCCTGAACATTTCATCTTTTGTCGCTTATCCCCTATTTCCTTTTAACCGTCGATATGTATTAATATTATAAATGCGTAAGTAACTCTGTCTGTATGTCTGTCTGTCGCGCTTTCACGCCATAACTACTGAACCGATTTAAATGAAATTTGGTACACAGATAGTCTAGATCCTGAGAAAGGACATAGCTAGGCTACTTTTTATTGCGGAAAAAGGGCTGTAAGGGGTCTGACATAGGAAAAAAGTATAAGAAATACCCAAGCCAATCGGGCGAAGCCGCTGGCGGAAAGCTAGTCCTTAATAATGTTAAATATATCCTTAACAATATGAATCTTTTTTAATGAAGGAAACAATCGGCTGGCGGGCAGGATTCGAACCTGCGTCTTCTGGTTTGGTACACCAGACGCTTTGACCACTATGCCACCGCGAGCCCCGCTCGCCAGTCGAAATCTTCACATTCGAATTTACGTCTTAAAGGTGACGTTTTTCCTTAATTAAAAATAACTTGTAATCTTAGCATGGAAAATGCTTAAAAAAATACAAGAAGATAATATGAATCATATTATGATTCATAAAAAGCGTCCGTCCACATAATCAAAGCGTCCGTCGTATCTTTGATTATGTGGATTATAATCGTACGTGTAACTGTAATCTTGTAATCGGAAATCGCTTAGTCGCTCTGTTTAATTATTCTCTAAATAATTGTCTATAATATTGATTGATGATTCTGCTGCCTAGTCACGTGATATCGGTAGACTTAATATGTCGGCTAGGTTTGTTCTTGGCCATAGGCGAGGTCGTGTCGGGCACGTCCGCGTCCAGCGAGGTATTGCGCTGGATTTGACCGCTTGCTGTAGCGCTAGAACCCCTCTACACTTGAAGGCCTCCTCCAAAGATATCTAGACGTCTCTTGACTGGGCTGTTTGCACCCAGATTTTTTTTATTCTGCAAGAACCCCTCTACACTTGAAGGCCTCCTCCAAAGATATCCAGACGTCTCTTGACTGGGCTGTTTACACCCAGTTTGTTCCAGCTTTGTTTTTTTATTTCGTCTTCCCATCTAGCGTAGGGTCTCCCCTTCTTTCGTTTTGCTTGTAGGCCCATCCATACCGTTACCTTTTTCGTCCACCTTTGATCTTGCAGGCGCGCTACATGCCCGGCCCATTTCCATTTCAATGTTCGCGAGCTGCGAGCTTGTACTAGCCCATTCCTGGATTTCGTTATCTCTCTGATTTTTGTATGTCTTATTTTTTGACTCTTTTTTACATTTAGCAAACTGCGCTCAATATCTCGTTGGCACGTTACTAACTTGCTTCTTATTTTATTATTAAATTAAATTCAAAGGTATATACCTACATAATGTAATGTCAGAATGAATAATAAACATTATTCTTCTGCAGTTCTTGACGCAGGCATTCGAACACCAAGAGGCATATTCGCTGGAAACGTTTTGGATCTTGGAAATTACTATGAATGCTTGGCCATCAAAAGGGAAATACCCAACTCAGTTGTTGAAGGGAAGTACTGCATGATAGATCTGCCGCTTAATCAAAATTGGCCAGAGTTCCCGGAGTTACCGGAATGGCCTGAAGATTGGCCCGAAATCCCATGGCCGGATCTACCTTGGCCTGAACTGAGTCCAAAAACGTCGAGATTAAGGGAAGATGTTGCGAAGCGTGTAAGAGATTTCGACTTGGCCACGTCATCATTTGCAGCGTTGAATGGCGGCAGGACGAATGTTACCAGGTAATTTATTTTTTAAATACTTCTTAATAATTACAAACCATATTCATAATTATAGTCACTTAAGTGGCGAGTGGTATATTGAACCAGAATCAAACCTGATATTATTAATAATGATTATTTGTTAATGCCATGTGGAGTCGTGCCTTAGTTGCCTCATTGTCTTGCCGCGGTGAATCTGTGGATCGTGGATGGTGGTGAACATTCTTAACACGTTGAGACCCTACGTGCCCGTAAGTAAGAGCACGTAAAACCTTCGGTGCTGGTTGTTATATGAACACCTATTACAATAAAATAGTTAGTGGTAGTCAAAAGCAAAAAAGCCTGATAGCCAGGCCATCTTTCGAATATTGGTATTGCCTAGAGGTTGTGGAGGCCTGATGGCAGTCGCTTCGGGTAAAATACTGATATTTATCTGCATCCGGTTAAACTGGAAGACGACCTAATGTGGTTGGGAAAAGGCTTATGAAAATTTGTCAATGCTAGTATTATGTATCTTTAATCTTTTTTTCACAGAATTGCGGATTCTGCTCTCGCCAGTCTAACATTCCGCCTTGCTGTTTGCATACCCAAGTCTTGCTCAACGCATACGGCCCTTAAATCCTTCTTCAACACCTCGGAGCTCAGCCTCATCGAATTTGAGGAGACCTTCTGTCGACTACCTAATGACAAACAGTGGGTTACTGGAGAATATGTTGCGTTGTAAGTAGTAAATATAGTCTTTTCTTAATTAAATTAACGTTTTCTTTTCCTTCTTAAACTCAGACTTAGGTATTAGTGTTTAGTTTTAAGTAAGCAAGAATATAATTTTACCTATGTTAGCTTACTTTCTTAAGTGTTCTTACGTTAATCAAATCCACGCCTCGCTGTGGTTAGTCAATATTTTCTATTAATGGTTTATTTCTCATTTTAAATCACTAAATAGTACAAGTTATTAATTACTAGCGGCCCGTCCCGGCTTCACACAGGTAGACTTTACCGGAACCAGCATACAACGCCACGTTTCATGTTTTATGCAACCCTAGTATTCCGAAGTCTCTCAGAACGTCAACGTCATACACAGCGTAACAAAAACCAGTACCTACCTACTATCTTCGTACAGCTTATGCTACCCTAGTACTTTCCATCGGATTGCTAAAGTTTGTCATCAGCTGTCATTCTATATCCTTCTCCTGGTTCTAAGCTAACCTCCCCACCAATTTTCAGCCAAATCGGTTCACACGTTCTCGAGTTATAAAAAGTGTAACTAACACGACTTTCTTTTATATATAGCATATAAAGCAAGAAGGAATAATACACGGATATGTAGTAAATAATATATATCTTATAGGAAGGTATAGGATTCTTAATAAGATTAATATTTTTGTCGCTTTTTTTTTTCAGGGCGATATTTTCACTGTTTGGGCTGCTCGTTCTGCTTAGTACGGCATACGACATCCGTCACAATGTGCTCATTAAAAAAGGTTAGTAACGAGACCGACACGAACAAAAAAAAACATATAAATAATTTCGGTGTGTGTATTTGTGCCCGGTTAATGGCAATAGGCTCGCCCCCTAATAGATGGGCCGGAAACATTTGCTAACTGGGTGCCCTTGCCTGTATTCAGGAAATACGGGCGTGATGGTATGTGACGTTATGACTCACCACCAGGGATAATAAATCTGATAAAGTATTCTGTCTGCGGACCGGTAATAATTATAATTATTATTATCGGTTCGCACACAATACCGATACGTGCTCGATAATTATCGAACACGCGTCGGTCAAGCACGTGCTTTAAAATTTACTAGCTTTGGTTTGGGAATATCCCAAAATGCTTCCTGAGTAAACACTTCTTCTTAGTATACACTCAGAAAGCATTGGGGATATAAGAGGTCGGGTCATTATCTATCTGGCCAAGTTCCAAGTTATAGGTTCCATAGTTTTTGAGATTTCGTGATTAGGTAGTCAGTGAGTCACACTAAGTCACGCCTGTATTTCCCGAACGGTTAAGTAGAAGTATACTAATGTACTTCCAAACGTACCGTACCGTAACGTACTGAAAGCACATGAGTAAGCAAGAAAACAGAGTATAAGCTTCGAACAAGCGGACAAAATATTTACCTATTCTGGTAGGGTTAGGGTTAGGGCACCGGAGCATAAAATAAAAATAAATGAGACAGCAGAAATTTTACATACAAAATTTAGGTACAAAAACTAACGTTTATACTTACCTTTTAGTAAGTACCTAGTACCTACCCAATTTACTAATATTCAGAAATATTTTAAGGTCCAAGGTCGTTACAATAAATTAAATAATCAAGTTATTATACTTACTTGGCCGAGTCTTTTGGATAGCAAAAATATGATGTTTTTATTCTTTCTGTTATTGTTCATACACACTGTACAGTACACCATATTTGCACGTTTTTTTATTAAAACAACACTTAACTAGAACAAATACAAGCACAATGCGTCGCGAACAACAGTAGGCTAGCCCTGAGTTGAACACGCGCCGAACGAGTCTAAACCGGTTTCGCTGCGTATGTGACACGCAGCGCGTGCTCACGCACACACGCGCCTTATGTTTGTAGTAGTGTACCTATCGCAGAGCAGTTGTATGAAGCTTATACTCTGTTCCGTTACTCTGTGCTGAAAGTGTGGATTAGATTCAAACGATCTTATCCAGCCAATCACGTGTTGATTAAACTCAAAGTCCAACAAACAAAGCAAATCTGTTACGTGCGCAGCTATCTACCATATAACAATACGATAAAACAATATCAAGGCACTAAGAGTATGATCATCTATGCCAGCTAGTTTAATCACGATTTGTGATTTATCATGACATCATTAAACTACTTATCATTGCCGTATAATTTTAGATTATAACAACAAATCTGGAAGCGAAGGAGGTCATCGAAATCGGCCCAATTGAGGTACCGAAGGTACACTTATTGGAAAAAATACTCTGTATCACGCAGGTTAAAACAGTAGTCGTACTTTTTTAATGTTGACTGGGGGATGAGAAAAAAATCATTTAATTTGAGAAAACTCACACCATTTTGACACACTATTATCTGTTTCATAGTGATTTCATAGTAAAAACTGTCAACTTGATAGCTGCCTGCTGTCAGTGTCAACGAGCGGAATGACATTTGTCAACAAAACTTGTCTTTTGTGTTTTGATACATACATTTGATTAGTTGATTTTCATATTAGATTCGAAGAACCATAGTGTCGTTTAGGCTTGTCTTATTTTATATTTCGTTTTTACAACCTTAATTTATCATAACGTTATGTTGTTAAATGTAATAATGATTTTTTAATTAAATAATTGAAATTAAAACATTTCTTAAACGAAACTAAATGCAATTGCACACTGAATGTTGCTACGTGATTTAATTGTACTACTTGTTATTAAAACTTTGAAACTGTTTTTCATATAATTAGTTTTGGATGACAAAACATTTTTTTTGAATTCCTCTGATTTTTCTCTACAATATGGTGTGTATGTATCTCAGGTACTAATTTGGGCTGAGTTGTATGGGCTTTCGATGACCTTCTTTTGTGATATTGTAATTTTTATTGTACCTATACTATTATACTGACACACCGCTGGGTACGGATCCCTTTCAGAAGACAAGTGATTAGATATAGCCACACCTGTGACACTCCATATAAACGTTCCGATACCGCTGCACACTACAATACCAGATGTCAAACTTGTCAAAATTACGTTTGTACACGTGCAAATGCAAATGTGTGCGTGAGAGTGCGTAGTGCGCAGTACGCCCGGCAAGAACACCGGCAGAATGCGGGGGACCTGAGGTATCTGACGTTAGGGAGGGGCGGAGAGTGGCCATTCTGTATTATTTATTCTGTGGTATAGCCTTAGTTTCGTTCATTTTGTCCCCCATGCTGGCCTAATGCGGGTTGGCAGGCTTCAGACGCCTGAATCACACATCGTAACGAAACATAATCCCACATCGAATCTATTCACGTTGGATCAAATGGCGATACGTCACAGGAATAACTTGCTACTTGGATTAATGGGAGCAAAGGACAAACTGCACCGACCCCAAATAAATTGGGACAAAGGTAGAAAGATGATGATGATCCGATGAGTCTTGGATTCCAAATATAGACCTATGAAGTTGGTAGTCTAATCAATGGTCATAGCGCTAGGCTATCATAGCTTAAATGTACCTACTAAAAGTAAATGACCAATTTCGATTTTTTTTCTAACAGATCAGAAGAAACCAGCCAATATCAATAAATTGTATCTGGCCTTCTCCGCTTACACCAACACCCGTCGTCTCGTGACGTACACTCCGGTCCCCGGGGCCATAGAATGTTTGGACGGAATCAGGGCCTTTGCAATGATGTGGGTAATTCTGGCGCATACATACGCCAATCAGATGACCAGCGGGATTATGTCAAATCCAGCGGATACTTTGGCCGTAAGTACATTGGACATTAAGAAGTAATAGGGAGCGCGCTAAGGGCTCCTGCAAGATGGTCGGATGTGGTGAGGAAGTCGGGATCACTGCTCTAACCTGAGAATCAAAATCAGGATCTCGAGCGTCTCTTTCTTTTTCCTAGCCTTTTCCCATCCCTAGCGTTATGATGAAAATGATCTATAACTTAGTAGTTATAAGATAGGTAATATCGCTGCAGGGCTTTGTATGGAAACGAATTGTGACTTAATAATCAGACTACTAGATTTTTTTTTCCTAGCCTTTTCCCAACCATGTTGGGGTCGGCTTCCAGTCTAACCAGGATGCGGCTGAATATCAGTATTTTACACGAAGCGACAGCCATCAGATCTCCGCAACCGAATATCGAGCAATACCGATATTCGAAGGAAAGACTGGTTGTCCGGCTTTTTAGGTTTCTGACTACCACTTACGATTGTCATAGGTATTCGTATGATAACCGGGACCGACGGCTTTACTCGCTCTCCGAGGCACGGAGGGGTCTCGATATGTTAAGAATGGTCACCCATCTACAGACTGACCGCGACAAGTGCAGCTTAACCTTGCAGATCGGTCGATCAGCGTAGTTACAACGGCCACGAACCCCTCAGGACCTCGATCGTAGCAGTCGTTAATACGACCACTAGGCTAATGAGGCAGTTATTTATAAACCATACTAACACTATAAATACGAAAGTAACTTGGTCTTTCTTTTACCTTCTCACCCGCAAATTCAAATTAAATATATGATATGTACGAGATGGACAGATGACCCGATAAAGGGCGCTGGAAGTCGCATATAACCGGTCCTTGTGGACGTCAACGGGAGATGCTTTTGTTCAGTGGACCTCTATTGGCTGATGATAATGATATGATCTTCGTTGAATGGTGGATTGGAACATTTTTTTTATACCATTAAGGTGGCAAACAAGCATACGGCCCGCCTGAATAGCCTATCGACGCTTGCAACACCAGGGTTATCACTCACGCGTTGCCGACCCGAAAAACCTCTTAGAGGTTTATGGAGTATCCACTGCGCCGACAGTTTGAGGCAATATTCCACTTACTGCCAGCGCAGCGTATCCTTAGAAGGAGCTCTGCGCTGAACCGAACATTAGCTATCTTGACTGAAAAAGGTTTATTTTAGTCTTCGCCTTTCAGTTACTTCCTTCGCCCGTATTTTTTTGTTAAAAGGTACATACACTGTAGATTTACTCACAATAATGTTTTTTGTTTCTAGTGGATAATGTCACTACAATCCGTATGGATAACTGCTAGTCCCATCACTGTGGACACTTTCTTCATGTTGAGTGGTCTTCTACTTGTTTATACTACAGCGGGGAAATTGTCAAGCAGTAAGTATTACTGTTGCCTCTTCTCTACTGGTCCCGTTGTTTTATCCAGTGTGTACGTGATAGTAGTTATAGGCCCCGTTTAACAACCTCTGGATAAATTAATTAAAAATGGAACAATTTTTTTAAGAATTTATCTTCCAAATAACTTACAGTGGTGAAACAGGTCCTTATTGTAGAAGGATCATCGTTCGACAACGTTTTACACCAAGATTTTTTTTTCTCATTTCAGTGAAATTACTCAAGAATCTTCACCTGTTCTATCTGAACCGTCTACTTAGAATGTTCCCCGCGTTGGCCGCGACGATTCTCCTGCAAATATCGTTGTTTAGCAGGGTCCCCGACGGTCCGTATTGGTCCGTAGTAAATGAAAACACACATAGGTGTAGGGTCTACTGGTGGTCGACGCTGTTATACATACAGAATTTCCTTTACCCCGCCCATATGGTAAGTTCATATTTATTCCAAAACACGCAAAATACTCGATGGATTGACTTGAAATGTTGCTATTTGTGATTTGTTTAGTTAAGACCTTTGTAAAGTAGGATCATTGGAGTTTCTTGCCGGTCTCGTATGACCCACTTTTTGGAGCAGTGTAACTAGATTTTAACTTTTTATAAAAAAAAAATCTTTTAAAGGTCTTAATTGGCTACGGATAATAGCTGATAATATTTTTATTGCCTCATGAAAAACTTGACTGTAAATATTGTCGGTATAAAAATAAGAAAGATAAGTATTGATTTAATACTAGATAGAGAGGGGATAGGGATGGATAGAGCTTAACTTTATGGTACACTGTTCAAATTCTGCTTGCTTAGCGATGCGCTTCTTTTAATAAATTTAACACCAGTCCCTATGGAATAATAGTTATTTGTTATACAAGAGTGCAAAGTTGCTTTTTAACCGCGTGCTCAATTTTGATGACCGAGCAAGCGAAGGATTCTAAAATTGAATCACGAGCGGAGCGAGTGATTCAAAAATTAGAATCCTGAGCGTCAGCGAGGGAATTAAAAGAGCACAAGGTGAAAAATCTTTGCACTCGAGTGCAACACGTAACTTTTCATCCCACCTCAGCGAGGAAATAACTAAAAAAAACATTTACAACCACAGGATACTTTTATTTCATTTTAGGTATTAAATACTATATGATAGGTAAGTTTTACAGAATACCTATTCTTTAAATTATAACAATTAATAATACTAGGTATAATTAAGAGAAATTGAAAGTAACGTTGCTACAATTACTTGAGTGTAATATTTTTGTTAGGTATTGTAATGTTGGTGTTAGTGACTTAAAAAAGTATACCAAGAAAGTTCCGGTAGGCTTGTTGAAAAAATATCGATACATCGATATATCGATATTATTTTTTTAATGTATCGATATTTTTGAGCGATATTTAATATTTCGATATAAAATTCAAAGCATCGAAAAGAAAATCTATATTTTTTACAGACCAATAAACATTTATAAGTTTTAAGATTATAAAATCCCAAAAAGGAATACTTTTTTTATACTTACTTTTTTTTAACAAATTATATTTAATGTATTTTTTGTTTTTGGTCGACTTGATTTGTTGTTTTATAATTTGGTTTTTAAGATATATCGCCCATATATCGATATTTTTAAATAAAAATATCAGTATCGATACTGATATTTTCAAAAAATATCGATTCGACATATTATATCGATACTTTGTTGCGATTAGACTCGGAACCTAGGGAAGGTTCCAAGTCTGAGTTTTTAACAAATTAAAAAAAAGTTGTATGATAAATTCGGCGCCAGGGGGGAAAAAGCACGATGTTCTAAATTCGATTTACTTTGTCTCTCTAGAGGATAAAAACGACTTTTGCACTCAGATATCGAAGAGTAAAAATAGTCTTTCCGAGATGGTGGGATGAAAAATATTTTGACTTGTCTTGTTTCAGTGTCTTGCTCAGACCTGGTACCTGGCTATCGACATGCAGCTCCACGTCCTGTCTCCTATCGTCCTGTTCTGTGTGCTGACAGGCAGACGACGAGTTGCATGGACAGCTCTCGTATGCGCAATGCTTGCTATACTGGCCGCGTCTACTACTTATAACTTCATCAAGAAGTTCCCTTCAGGACCGATTATACCTTCGTAAGTAATAATTGATACATACATGGTTTGTTTATGTAAATAAAGATTTTGCGTTATTAGTTTAATTATCGTTCATTAATTAGATTATGATTGCCTCGTTGGTCTAGTGGTCCCAAGCGGTGCTACGCTAGAGGTCCTGGGTTCGATCTCCGGGTCGAACAAAGTGTTGTTGGGTTTCCTGTGAAATATGCAGTGCCTAGCAGCTCGGAGTCTGGATTTGTGCCCGGTTGATTGCAATAGGCTATGCGACAAATTATTTTTTATGACCTCATGATTTAAATACATACAAACATTTATCACATTTACATACAAACTTTCACATTTATAACATTAGTAGGATAGGATAAATTCACAATGACCATTTCACTGTCATCAGTATAAACAACTTTTTTGAATTTACCTCCAGTTTACAATCTAATTACATACCATCACATCTAAGGATATCATTCCCCGAAGGGGTAGTGTATAATTTTGGGTCCCCGGGTCCTCAAGTAAAACACTGACTCACTTATCAATATGTATTTATTGCACTGTACTAATATTTACAAAGATACAATAATACAATCAGGCTTCCTTTCTTCTTAATACTATCAATATCTTCACTATAATCTTGTTCTTGAAACTTCCTTATACAAATTTCTAGTGCCTTTGCTAACTCTTCGCTTGTTAGGTAAGTGTTCCTTTTCTGATTTATTTTTAAAAATTTCTGCAGTATGCTACTACTCGTACTAACCTTTGAAGTGATGAGAATTTTGTCCACAGCTGATCATCATAACATGTTGTAGCTACGTGCACCTTTGCTGACCTAGTCTCTAAATTTGTGGTAATTGACTTTGGCTTTTTGTAGTCAATTGTTCTATTTTTTAGCCACGATGGCCCATGGAACCAGAGTGAAGACTGTGCTAGTTCTAAGGGTGTCATACCACGGGATGCTATGTCTGCAGGATTAAAAGAAGACTTGACATGCGCCCATTGTGAGTTTTCTAACAAACTTAAGATATCTGAAACTCGATTTCCAACGAAGGTGGTCCAGCGACTTGGGTGACCACTAAGCCATGCTAGAACCACCGTTGAGTCAGTCCAACAGTGTATTTTTTCCTTTTGTATGCTTAATGTTTCAGCTACTTCGGTTATCAATTTTACTAAAAGGACTGCCCCCATTAATTCCAGTCTTGGAATCGAGAGTTGTTTTGTAGGAGCAACTTTGGTTTCAGCAGTGACTAAATTAACTTTGGCATCGCTATCTCCTTCTATTACTCTCAAATAAACAGATGCTGCGTACGCCATATTGGACGCGTCACTAAATCCATGCAGTTCAACAACTGCATTGCTTCTGGTTTCAAGCCATCGTGGGATAATAATCTTAGGTAAGTCTAAAAGATTACTTTGATAGGTTTTCCATTCTTTCAGAAGTTCTTCAGGTAAATTATCATCCCAATCAATCCCAACCAGCCACAATTTTTGGATAAGAATTTTTGCTGGTATCACACAAGGTGCTACCCATCCTAACGGATCGAAAAGTCTAGCGATTTCTGATATTACCTTTCTTTTGGTTACAGATCCAGGTTGCGGAGGAAATGCTACTGAATACTTGAAACCGTCGAGTTCCCTATCCCAAGCAATTCCAAGTATTTTCATTACTTCGTCCATTTTTAGTTCCACCGTTCCTTCCTCAATATTCCCATCTTCCTTTATTTCCTTCGCAAGTTCCCTGTTGTTCGTCATCCATTTCTGTAGCTCGAAACCTCCTTTCGCCACTAAACCTTTCATTTCCTTGTAAATCCTTATCCCTACCTCTACTGTTTGACATCCTGACATAAGATCATCTACATAATATTCCTTTTTTATTTTTTCAGATGCAGACGGATACTCTTCTCCTTCATCGTGTGCTAATTGCTGCAAGGACTTCACTGCCAGGTAAGGTGCACATGCAGTTCCAAATGTTACTCTTAATAATTTATAATCTTTTATTTCAGCTTCCGGATCACTACGCCAGAGTAGCCGTTGAAAATTGGTATGTTCCGGAGCGACTAAAACTTGCCGATACATCTTTACGATGTCGGCACACAGTACAATTGCATGCTGGCGCCATCTCATGACGAGATGACGCAACTCTGGTTGAATGGTAGGGCCTACCATCAATGTATCGTTTAAAGACACGCCATTTGATCCTTTAGATGATGCATCAAAGACAACCCTGACCTTGGTTGTGGTCTTATCTTCTCGAACTACCGCATGATGAGGCAAATATACTGCCTCCGCTCTCTGTGTGTCGGTTTCGGGAGGAATTTCCACCATGTGACCAAGGTCGAGGTATTCTTGGATAACAGCAGCATATTTCTTCTTCATCTCGGGATCTTTGTTGAAACGACGTTCCAGAAAAGTAAATCTTTTCAGTGCAATATCTCTGGTGTTGCCATACTTACATTGGGGATCTGTGTCTTTAAATGGTAGGTTGACTATATACCGCCCAGTGCTATCTCGCCGGGTGGTTTGATTGAAAAATTCTTCGCACGCGTGCTCTTCTTGGGTAAGTATCCTTTTCTTATCACAAGAAATATCAGATTCGATTTCCCAAAACCGTTTGAGCATTTCATTGTCACTGATTTGAGAATGCATGCTGATTAAAAAATTGTGACAATGAGCTGTATTGAAATCAGAATCTGTGGGTGTACTTCCGGATAAAATCCAGCCTAAACGCGTGTTTTGTGCTATTAAGGGCCCTGAAGAATGTTTGATTAAACCTTCTCTTAGAACCTGACCATAAACTTCAGCTCCAAACAAGACATCTATTTTGTTTGGAGTGTGATACTCTGGGTCTGCCAGAGTCATATTCGCAAGTTCAGGCCAAGTTGGTACCGATACCTTATCTCCAGGTATCAATGTTGTGATCGTGCCTAACACGTATGCTCGTACTTGAAAACTAAAACTAGGATCGTGACGTGAATACATAGTTACGAAAACTATAAACTTGGAAGCCATAGCGCTTTCATCACCTCCTATGCCTGAGATTATACTTCTAGTAGGTATTTTCTTGAGGCCGAGCAACTGGACTGCTGATTCGGTTCGTTCGTAGTCTGTGCTTCGACAAGAGCGGTTGCTAGTAAAACTCGATTTGGAACAGCCTTTTTTGATAAGTGAGTTGTTATGGTGGGAACGTTCTGCTCCTGCACCACATCGCAAGCAGCGCTCAATGTTGACACTGCTGATTTGATTGCTGACGCCTCCTCTGAACGACCTTGAGGCGACGCTGGTCTTGAGGACACTTTGGGGTGTAACAATGAATGATGTTTGCGACTGCAAACTTGACAAGTTGTGGGGATGCGACAAAACTTAATTGAATGGTTCGCGCCTAAACAATTAAAACAAAGACCGTGAGTTCGGACGAAATCACTGCGAGTATTGTAATCATTTTTACAAAATTGCTTACAATGGCTAAGTTTATGCGGTTGCTTACAGAATGGACAAGTTATTTTGACAGAGTTATCATTTTTTGACGTGACTGCGTGAAGGACCTTTGGCTTACTAAATGTGGATTTTTGTTTGCTAGTAGTAGGGGTATCTAGATATTCTAACGAACGGAAACGTGATTCTAAAAACTCTTTAAACTCATCAAAGGTTGGTAACTCTTCACACGGACTGACCTTTGATTCCCATAATTTGCGTGACTCGCTATCTAATTTAGCGCTGATGATGTGTATAACTATGGCATCCCACGAATTAATATCAATGCCGAGTGTCGATAACCCATGCATGCAATCCACAGTAGTATCCAACAGTTCTTTAATAGCAGTTGATGATTCTAACACATTCGTTTGGTTTATTAATCTGTTTAAAATAGAATTACACAAGTACCGTTTGTTATCATAACGTTTGTTTAAAATTTGCCAACATTCTTGATAATTGGCGGCGGTAACAGGTGTATGTCGCAGCAATTGTTCCGCCTCACCAGACAAATGACCCTTAAGGTAGTGTAATTTTTGGACGTCATCAATTGCATCATTCTTATGGATTAATGAAGTGAACATATCGCGAAATGATGTCCACTCGGTGTATTTACCAGAAAACGTTGGTATGACGACCTTTGGTAATTTAACATTATTACACATTTTACTAACAACCTGTTTGTCTGAGACCCTTTTTGTAATTGCGACTTGAGAAATGTCCTCTTTTAATTCTGATTTGTAATTTATATAAAATTCTTCAGTTGTATCAAAAATATCTGTCTTAAAATAGCTATGTGTACTATCAGTTGAAATTTCTATAATTTTTCTATGAGAATCTAAAAAACATTTCCATTGCTGTTCTAGGGTTTCTAATCTAGTTTCTAAATGCGAAGGTGTTAATCTATCTTTAGGAGATTTCTTATTATTTATTCTACTCTTTTCAATGGAATTTTTTGTATCAAGTTGTAATTTTATTAACGACTCCATCTTTAACTTTTACGGCCACTCAAATATATCTATACTATTATAAAATTGTAAAAAAGTCGTTTCTGTACATTGAAGATATTTAAAAAAAAACAATTGGGTTAGAGTATATAAACGATCGCGAACCCAAAAATGTGATTTTTAGAATTCTTGTCTGTTTGTCTGTTTGTCTGTTTGTTAGGGGTTGGCGCTAAACCTACTGAATAGATTTGAATTTTGTATGAACTGTTGTAAAGCATAATTTCCAACTTAAAAACTGATGTAAAGCTTTTTTCAATTATTTGAATAGATCCTTGGATACAGCTTGACCTCTCTGTTGTATGCAAGCCCATAGAAAGAAGAGATCATCATTGTTGGTTTTTTGTTTTTTATTTTCTATTTAAAAGTCCATCGTTCAAATAAAAAAAATTGGTATATCTCATTCCACTCGGTTGCGTAGATGCTGAGATAGAGCTTGACCTCTCTGTAGTATGCATTCCGATATAAATTAGGGATCATTATTGTTGGTTCTTTAATTAAGATGTCAAATGCGCAGAAATCGTGATTGGTGATAAGTTATAGTCGTTTAAAATGACATAGACTTAAATTAAACAATAGTTGCTGTACGGTTTGGTTAGAATTACGAGTTATTACGACTAACTGAAGCTTCCGTTTTCTTTTGGACATATTTTCACAAACAGCATCACCTCAGTACCTCATAGAGTACCTCAGTACCGAGACTAATAGTCGACCGGAATCGAACCCACAATATTCATTGAGCTTAGCGCCGTTATAATTTAGTCACGAGGCCCTTTTTACAAACCTCTAAAATACTACTTCAAAATACAAGTTTTTTATCAATGGGATCAATTTCTAATCCTAATTTTGTTTCTACATCCACGTAAGCGAAGCCGCGGGCAAAAGCTAGTATATTATAAATTTAGAAAGATGCAAAAAATCTAAGTCAATGGAAGTAAACTTAAATTTACAAATCTTAAAGATATTTTAAATCGTTGAAAAAAATAAAAATTTACAGAAATATTCTAAGTCGATGAGCAGAACTTGAAATTTTAACAAGTGTGGGACGGAATTTATAAATTTACTAAGTCGATAAAGAGAACTATTAAAAATTTTACAAGTGTTTTAACAAAACTGACACTTAGAAAAAATTGGGCATAGGTTCCCCGTAGGGTAACTTTTTGCTTGATTATTCTAAGTCTAAATAAACTACTTAAATTTTTACTAAATTAATAAACTAACAGAAATCTTACAAGTCCAATATTTTGAATAATCACTTCACAAATCACAAGTCAAAGTTTACTCACGGTTTTTAATCTTCAAATACCTCGCTGTAGAAATTGTGCGGTAGGTGGCGCTCGTGTCGTCTCTTGGAATCTCACGCCGTTACCGCGTGCGATCTCCTCTCTATGCACTCCGCCGCAGGGCTCCTTAGACACCTCTGCAGACTCCTCTAGATGCTCCTGCTAGGCGCACACAAGTGGCGCCCACTGCAGGTTGATGGTGCCGCTCTTCAAGGCGCGCAATCACACATAGTGACACACAATCACTGTGGTACCCCTTGTTATCGGGGTCTTCAGCACTTCAGGGCGATCCACCACTGGTTTCTATGCTGGCATTGAACTAAAACGCACGTACACACACACTGCACGCACTTATCCGACTCGAATAGGACCATGTATAATTTTGGGTCCCCGGGTCCTCAAGTGAAACACTGACTCACTTATCAATATGTATTATTGTATCTTTGTAAATATTAGTACAGTGCAATAAATACATATTGATAAGTGAGTCAGTGTTTCACTTGAGGACCCGGGGACCCAAAATTATACAGGTAGGCATAGGCGTACTAATGTACATCCACATTTCACCGGTATGTTTGGGTCCCATGTAATAGGGGGCTATTTAATTTGTTAATAATCACACGCTTATTGAAAAATATAATTACTCGTAGCATACTTCGTATATTGAAAATAAATATTAAATCAACCAAGAAATTTCAGAGATAAATGCGTTAATAGTTTTTGGTGGGGATTTAGAGGGATGCTCTGTCCCTTTCCCGCAAAACGAGTTAAAGTATAGAATTAGTATGGCACACGCTACTTTTGACGTCATTGTAAGTATAGTGCGCTCTGTCTAGCATAAAGATAAAATGCTTTTAACTTCCTTATTTTTGAACCAATTTGAATTTTGTTTGATAATCGGCTCTTTTTATGGTCAACTTTTTCATGAGGCCATAAAAAATAATTTGTTGTCTAACCTATTGTTAGTGGTAGTCAGAAGCCTGAAAAGCCTGACAACCATGCAGTCTTTCTTTCGAATATGGGTATTGCCCAGTTTGGGTGGCGGAGGTCTGATGGCAGTCGCTTTGTGTAAAATACTGATATATTCAGCCGCATCTGGTTAGACTGGAAGGCAACCCCAACAATAGTTGGGAAAAGGCTAGGAAGGAACTTGACAGTTTAACTGCGCAAGGTGAAAAGGGACCAGAATGGCCTCCAGTCGGGACAGAACAAACAACTAAGTCCGATATAAAAAGTAATCTATTATTTTTCCAGACGTCCACAAGATGGTGAAAAGTACTTCTATGACTACTACTTGCACACTTTGCCCAGAGCTTCACCGTTCTTCGTTGGTTTAATATTTGGGTACATTCTCCATCTCAACCGTGGAAAGAAAGTTGTCATATCTTTGGTAAGTAGAAAGCTGTATTTGTTGTTAGAATATAGTCAGAATCGTATGTTTAATTTTGCGTGTATTATGTAAAAATGAAAGAAATATACCGATCGTATATCATCCATAGATGTTTCTGCCGTCACCTTAAAACGTAGAATTGTTTTGTAATTGTAATTGTAATTGACATACACCCAAAACAGTTGAAGCGAATTGGGCAGAACTGCTTTAAATAATTATATTTTAGACGGTCAGTTGTTTTATATTCAATCAACGCTCTCCTTGAAGTAAATCCGGACTGAGATTTGTTAATACTCAATACTTGATTGCATTCCATAATGTTTTATAAAGGTGGACTATATGTTTGTGGATGGATGGATGACAATCTTCTCTGTATGTCTGGAGTACTGCGAGAAGTTTGTGTCCTAGTTGTGTCTCTAATTACCTCTTAGTTCGTTAGTGAAAGGGGCCTGCGGCCGTTCTAATTAAGGTTGAAGCAAGTAAATAAATAAATAATAATAATTAATAATATTCTTGGGCTGCGTGGTACCAATGAGAGCCAGTTCCCCCTTGCTTGGCAGTTGGTAGCGGCTCTGGTGTTACAATCTGTCCATCAGCGGCGATCTCTATACTTAGCATCAGGTGGTTTGTTTACCGGCGGTATAAACTATAAAAAAATACAATTTCTAATAAATACAATTCTTTTTTAGATACCAGCTACACTTTTATGGATCTGCTCCATAACTATCTCTATCCTCATCGTGTACTCTTCATACCCTATCATGCAGTTTGAATGGGACAACCAGTTCGCTGATAGCATGATCAATTCGTTCATGCGACCAGCATGGGCCATGTTTGTGGGATGGCTCGTATTCGCCTGCGTGCATGGATATGGCGGTATGTAAAGACACTATTCGTCTTAGGACAGGCTACCATTTAAAATGCCCCGCGGACAAAAAAATTGTATATTTTTTTTTTTACTTTTTAGGTCCTATCAACTGGCTACTATCTCATAGAGCGTGGAAGGTGCTAGGTCGCCTCTCCTATGCGATGTACTTAGTGCACTACCCGTTGATTATCGTCGTCAATGCCATGCCGGTCGTGCCTACATTCTTCGACGTACAAATGTCTGTAAGTTAATAAAAAAAATTAAGCCCATTATATATTAAGGGAGCAATATTTCGGCGTTTCTGAGAAAATCCCTCCAACGATTTCGACGAAACTTCCAATATAGGTGTTTACAGGGCCTTATGAGCCTGATGGGCTCGATCTAGTTATGTCTGATATCTGGGAAAATTGTTTTCTCCGTATTTTTACGCAAAAAGATCGAAGAAGAAAATTCGTTTTCTCTATTTTCAGTTGAACAGAGCTCGGCCGCGCAGCTGGGCCGCTAATGGGCGGCTCACCTGAGCAGCAAAGCAAATGTACACAAAATAAGCGATTACTTGCGAATTGAGGCGAAAGTTCTAGAGAGAATCAAGTATTTTGTACCTTACTGCCAGTAACTAAAGACATCTATACTGCTTCGAAACCAAAACGGCTAGTTACAAACCAATTACCAAAAACATTACATAGAAAAGCAATCCTCCAGTGGGTCACCGTTTCTTATTCCTATACATTCTCCATTGAAACTGTCAATATTTTTAAACAATCTGGAACTGCGTGTTTTATATCGCAGTGCCATCTAGTTTGTATTTATGAAACCAATCTAATGACGCTCTAGTGACGTGAGACATGCTCTTGCCTTTGCCTACATGACATGAAGGCGGGTAGTTCACCGGCTTTATTGTAGATGGCGTTCTATTAAATATTAATTTGTATAATAATTTTGCGTATTTTGGAGGTAGCGCTTTGGGCTATAGTCTGCGGCTGCGCGGAACTAGTTGACCGCCCCTTAGGTATGTGAGCGGCGGGACGGAGGGGTGGGGTCGCTTGCTTTTGTTCACAGTAACGCGCCTCCTCACCCCCGTCCCTACCTAATGCGCGGCCAATTAGTTCCGCGTGGCATATAAATTAATGTTTGACGTGTAGAATAAATCCCATGTCTATTTCTATAAAATCTGATAAGTTACTAAACGGGACCTTACCCAGGTTAGGTGTAATTATGTATTATTAAAAAACAAATATTTGGTTCCAGTTGTTCAAGTTCCTAGCTGACTTCTCACTGGCGGTCATAGTAGCGTTCCTAGTGACCATAGTGTTTGATTCACCATGCGCTGTACTCATCAAACATTTTATGGGCGGCGGTGAGTACTTGTCAAGTACCTTTATTGTTAAGAAGCGGTTGTGAGGTAGCGCTGGTTTGAATTCAGGGCATGCACAGCCTCAAAATCTTTAATGGAAACGTTATTAGATATTTATATACAGGGTTACTGGTAATACAACGACAATCCGTTAAGGGGATGTAGGAGAGACCATTTGCAACCAAATGACCCCCTATAAGCCCTGTGCAAATGACAACAATTTTCGAGTAATTAGAAATTTTGATGATATCTGCGGTATACAACTTTGAGAATGTATAAAAAAAACCAATCCATGAAATCTTTCGTATTACCAGTGACCCTGTATATTTAATATTCTTTATTCGTTTCTTAGGATGCTCATCATCATCATCATCCTCCTGCCCTTATCCCTATTCACTTGGGGTCGGCGCAGTATGTCTTTTTCTTCCATACATCTCTATTAGCCGTCATCTCATCATTCACTTCCTTTGTGGTCATATCCTTTCTCACACAGTCCATCTATCTTTTCTTTGGTCTTCCACTTCCCTTATATCCGTCCACCTTCATGCTTAAAACCTTTTTGGTATCATGCTCTTCACTTCTACGCATCCCATGCGTAGAAGTGAAGAGCATTAAATATAACATAGCATTCTTAGGATGCTATGTTATATTTTCTAATTTGACAGGAGTCACCCCTCCCAAAGCATTACGAACCACCCATGAGAAATCTAAAATTAATCTTCATATTATCTTAGTTTCTCTATATTCGCGGCGGCCAGTATCCTTGTTTGTCACGTTCATCATCATCAACCTATACTGTCCCACTTTTGGGCACGGGTCTCCTCTCAGTATGAGAGGGATTAGGCTGAAGTCCACCACGCTGGCCTAGTGTGTTGGCGTTTGTCATGGTATAACAATAGAAAAATACTTAAATTATAATTACTTCATGTTTTTTACAGGACCAAAGAGGCCAAAGGATGTAGTGATTGAAACCATCGGAGAGAAGAAAAGAGATAGCATTCGACTTTAATTTATTTTTAAGATAAATCATTATTTATATCTAAGTGTCAATGTAAGTATACCAAGTTGCTAGTATGAACTATCTGACATACACTTGAGTTGAAATTAGCATGACTCGTACACATGGCAACACTATATCTACAGTTTCATTTCAAAAATACCCGCTATTGCGACTCAATACGGTTTAAATAATAACATTAGTCTAAAAAGCTAACTGTACAGCTTGATTTTTCGGTGAGTGTACCACTCAGCCCAAAACCTCTTTCCTCACAGACTCTCAGTTACTTGCACTAAAAAACAATTTAAGTCAAACACATAAATACCAATGCAAATTATTTAATTTTATGTTATTCTTAGATAAAATTGTAAAAATAAAACATGACTTAAAGTTTTGTATATTTATTTATTTATTTTACCCTTGCCACAAACACATTAAACCTTATTTTTAACCCCCGACGCAAAAACGACGGGGTGTGTCTGTGGCATCGTAGCTCCCGAACGGATGAACCGATTTTAATTTTGATTTTTTTATTTGAAAGGTGAATTAATCGGGAGTGTTGTTAGCTATGTTTGATGAAAATCGGTCCAAGATGGCCGCCGCCACAAAATAGTGAATCACATATTTTTTCACAACTCCCTCAATATGGGTATCAAATGAAAGGGCTTGACTAGTAGAATACTATGCACTATGATAAATTTCAAATCCAAGATGGCCGCCACCACAAAATGGCAAATTACAGTTCGTGTCGGGGGTTTTCTAAATTTTTAATTTAGGTTAGGTTAGTTTTGGTCGTTTTATATGACGATCTTATAACGTAGTGTATAAGAAAATAATAAAATCTTTTGCAGATCATGAACTCGCTCATATATTAACATTAGATTATTATTATTGTGTTCAACTTTTTAAATACAGTGATCACGATAAAAAATAAATAAATCATTACATAGCTAGAAGTACTTCTTTCTGCCAACAAAATCAAATTTGCATTTTGCACTATCGATTATCAAAATAATCGAATCAATACAACACTATATATAATATAGCTGACATTGGCATGATCTTGAGCTATAGCTGTATAAACCTACCTATACATAATTAGGTATCCTTATATAAATAATAACGGGCGGCCGGCGCGATGTGGATATGATACATCATGGATGGATGGATCATCACAGGATGTGGATACATCTCTGTCTTAACTTTCGGGGAATGCAGTCATATGGGCTATATAATATTTTATTTTAGGACATTAATCTAAAACGCACGTATTTTTCGTGTTATGTAGATGAGGCAATTGTGAAAAATAGTTAAAAAAACAACACAATAATTTTATTGTTATTTTCATTTAAAAATGTAAGTTTGATTTATTCATTCTCAAACTTTAAGAAACGTGTTAAAGAGCACTACTTATCTTTATCACCGTAACTTCATACGTTTGCAACTTTGTATATATTTTAATGTTATTTAGTATATTGTATATATATTATTTTGTGTATATATTATATTATAAATGTGTGTATTTGTATTTATAATATGTTATGTATATGTTTGCTTGTATGTAATAGTATTTATGTTTCTCATCACACTGTTGTCTACATTTCTTGTTTTAAATTCTCCTCTCGCAGGTCTGCTGGAAGAGATTTCTGTAGAAATAAGCAGTACCTTTGTACAATATTCCTAATTATTTATAATTTTCTGTTTTCTTCAGTGTGTACATAAATAAATAAATAAATAAATAAGTAGATAAATCTGTAGAAGACTAGTGGTCACGGTATGTACTTGTTAATCCTTTTTATTTATCATTATCTAATCAAAATAATTAGTTCAGAAGATTGATACAGTAATGGAATTATTTAAATAAACGCTCAGGGAAGTGCACGAGCGTGTTTTAGTGTAATTATTATGTGAAAAAAAAAATAGGAAAATGAAGTCGATATACATAATATTTTTTATAGCTCTTTTCAGCAAGGAAAACATTGTGAGGGGCAATATTGATATGATTGTACCCGACCACAAAAATGTTTACGATTTGAATCTCTTTGAATCTGTGTTAGACCCGGAGTTGTGTGATGAACAAATTAAATATATCCAGCAAAATGACCAACAACTGTTACTTGAATGTAAGTAGAACATTCATTAACTATTTCGTTATTGATTCGCTAGATAAATATTGGATTAAAATGATTTAAAACGACAGCCTGCGACTTGATCATTAGTTTTTATTTATTTTAATCGAATATTTTGCTTTCTTCGATTTTTACGGTGGTGTTAAAGTTAGCTCGTGCCAACTTCAAGCCGGACAATAAGATTGGCGAGAACTGTACCTAACTTAACACAATTAACAACAGGTTGAAGTAAACTGTGATTATGCGAATAAAGGGCGTTTGAGCACTATAAGGAATTTTATGGTCCGGCTGTCAGTATTAGTCAGTATTGGGGCCCTGTTATCTGAGGACTAAGGAAGCATGGACATCAGAGACAAAGAGTCCATATAAGTAGCAAATGAATTTCCCATTTAATTGAATTATTGGCTGAACGATACCGATTATATTTGCCGAATTAAATGGTTCTATGTTGAATATTTTCAGAAATGTAAGGGGCTAAAAAGGCAACTTTGAAGAATTGATTCATGTTTGAAAGCCATTGCAGATATGTCCTTACCAATTTGGGAATCATATATTCATCAAAGGCGTCCTTTTTATATATCTGGCCTGGCAAAAGTTATCCTTTTTTTTTTTTTTTTGTCGTCTGAAAATGCTTTATGCACCATCACGCCGCCCCGGGGAGGACGGCGCGGTGTGTGGAACTCCGCCCTGAAAAGGACGTCTACCCACTAAAACCAGACGGGTGTTCGCCTCATCACCATTCGGCCGGGGTCACGTGTACGTGTGGACATTCTTCCGTGACCCTGCACATGTTATCCTGTCTTAACTATGAATATTGAATTCAATATAATTCCAACCGAGGTATCTGTTTTTTGCGGCTCACATTCTGTCGATTGCGCCAACTGTCACGCCATAAAGTAACAAAGTTGGAGTGCGGAAAGTCTGCACGTCATCTCCCACCTTCCTAGGTGGCAGGGTAGGTTGCACCGACTTAAAATCACATACCTTAAATCGCGGCCATAGACTGTGGGCCGGTACAATCTCGGGAGCAGGCACCTGTAAAGAAAACATACCTACTGTCTCTGTTTGTATCTCTGACGTGTCCTGTGCGTGATATATACCTGATACGAAAGGGCTTAGCGTCGTTCCATGCAACATCGAAATATGTTATCATAATCCACATTTACAAGGTGCATTGATTATGCAATGTGGTGCAATGATTATAATGCGACTCTAGTTATTGATATAATAATAATAATAAATATTTTGGGACATTTTTACACAGCACCATCTAGCCCCAAACTAAGCAGAGCTTGTACTATGGGTACTAGACAATTGATATAATACTTAAATACTTTTTTTTTGTAAATACATACCTACTTATAATACATAAGAAACACCCAGACAAACACAAATACTTATATTCATCACATAAATATTTGTGTCCTGTGGGAATCGAACCCACGACCTCGTGATCAGCAGTCCGGTACTCGAACCACTAGACCACAGACGTCGTCTATTCGTGATGAGACATACATACACATAATGAATAATGAAAAGTTTTCTTTTGCAGTTCTTGACGCCGGCATTCGAACACCAAGAGGCATATTCGCTGGAAACGTTTTGGATCTTGGAAATTACTACGAATGCTTGGCCATCAAAAGGGAAATACCTAATTCAGTTGTTGAAGGAAAGTACTGCATGATAGATCTGCCGCTTAGTCAAAATTGGCCAAGTTTGCCAGAGTTACCGGAATGGCCTGAAGACTGGCCAAGAACGTCGAGATTAAAGGAAGATGTTGCGACGCGTGTAAGGGATTTCCACTTGACCACGTCATCATTTGCAGCCTTCAATGGTGGTAGGACCAATGTTAGCAGGTAATTTATGTATATTTACAACTGACTGCCTCGTTGGTCTAGTGGTCCCAAGTGCGACTGCTACGCCAGAGATTCTGGGTTCGATTCCCGGGTCAGGCAGTGCGTCGGGTTTTTCTGTTTAATTCCAAGTAGCAGCTCGAAGTCTGGATGTGTGCCCGGTTGATGGCAATAGGCTCGCTCCCTATTACATGGGACCTAACGTACATAATGTACACTGCTTAGCTATCCGCGAGTGAAAGTCCTATTGGGAATTTATTTATGCTCAAAATGCCGGGCACATTGTCCATCTCTAATAGTGCAGCTCTGACGGCAATCGTTTCGGCTATTCAAATTCAAATATTTTTATTTCAATTAGACCATATAAATAGGTACTTTTGAAAGGTCACACTAGTTGCACGGTTCCAAAAAAAAGTAGGACCTAGGGAGGGACCGGCAAGAAAGTCCATAGTCACTCTTTAAAAAAATAACAGCTCCGACAGACAGCACTCATTCACGAGTATGACGTATGTATCGGCGCCGTTTGACTCACCTATGTTGTAGGGAATAAAATACTTATAAAAAATACAATACAATACTTATATTCAGCTGCACCTGAAGCTGATTCCAGCTTGTTTGGGAAAAGGTTAAGAAGATGCGTATAATATTTTGTTGACAGAATTGCGGATTCTGCTCTCGCCAGTCTAACATTCCGCCTTGCTGTTTGCATACCCAAGTCTTGCTCAACGCATACGGCGCTTAAATCCTTCTTCAACACCTCGGAGCTCAGCCTCATCGAATTTGAGGAGACCTTCTGTCGACTACCTAACGACAAAAAGTGGGTTACTGGAGAATATGTTGCATTGTAAGTAGTAAATATTTTCTTTACTTCGCTCAATTAGTCTGCCTGCCGCCTCGTTGGTCTAGTGGTCCCAACGCGACTGTTATGTGCTAGATTCTCCCTATTACATGGATCCTAGACATACTGGAGATCTGTGGCTATACATACATCTCTGTCTAATCCCTTGGGGAATCTTCACAATTGGACCTGGTAGGTGGCGCTGCTCTAACATAAGATTTTTTAAAATTCATCAATCAGAAAATGCAGGCGAAGCTGCGCACGGATTATAAATTAATAACATTAATATTGGTGTTAATATTACTGACGCTTTTTTTTTCAGGGCGATATTTTCACTGTTTGGGCTGCTCGTTGTGATTAGTACGGCATACGATATCCGTCAAAATGTGCTCATTCAAGAAGGTTAGTAATGAGACTGACAAGACAAAAAATAAACATAAATTACATACATACTACAACATATTCCGCTGCGCTAGTTATTTACATCATCATCATGACAATTTTTTTACAGATCAGAAGAAACCAGCAAATATCAATAAACTGTACCTGGCTTTCTCTGCTTACACCAACACCCGTCGTCTCGTGACGTACACTCCGGTCCCCGGGGCCATAGAATGTTTGGACGGCATCAGGGCCTTTTCAATGATGTGGGTAATTCTGGGGCATACATTCGCCAATCAGATGTCCAGCGGTATTATGTCAAATCCAGTGGATACTATGGCCGTAAGTAATAATGTAAATTGTTTACCCACAGTTTCTATAGATCTCATGTCATATGCTCACAAATCCTAACTCCGAGCTGTTACTGAGAATTTCATAAAAAAACCCAATCCCATCAAAAATATAATTTGTAAAAAATGCCTCGCAACTCAGTTCTTCTACAGTAAAAAGTTGTGAGGTAATACCAAGTTGGTTAATTTATTCAGTTTCTACTTAAAGAACCTTAAGTCTTGACCATGTCAATATTAAAAATCTTTTGTGTTTCAAATAAACAGATTGGCTTGGCAATTGGCTTTTTAGTCTTAATAACAAATTTAAGTTTTTGCCTTTCAGTTACTTTCTTCGCCCGTTTTATTTTTACACAATGCAGATTTACTCACAACAATTTCTTTTTCAAGTGGATAATGTCACTACAGTCCGTATGGGTAACTGCTGGTACCATTGCTGTGGACACTTTCTTCGTGTTGAGTGGTCTTCTATTGGTTTATACTACTGCGGGAAAATTGACAAACAGTAAGTATTTTTGATGCAGCCAGACCAGCTTACGGCTTTTTCCTTTTCATGTGTGAATATCGCACAGTTTTAATTTTCGTTTTCTTATGTTCATCACACAAAAAAAATTGTCCTGTGGGAATCTAACACACATTTGGTAAAAAAACATTTTTTTTTTTCAGTGAAATTACTCAAGAATCTTCACCTGTTCTATCTGAACCGTCTACTTAGAATGTTCCCAGCGTTGGCTGCGACGATTCTCCTGCAAATATCATTGTTTAGCAGGGTCCCCGACGGTCCTTACTGGTCTACAGTAAATGAACACACACATAGGTGTAGAGTGTACTGGTGGTCGACGCTGTTATATATACAGAATTATTATAACCCAGCCCATATAGTAAGTTTATTATGCATTATATTTGATTGATTTTGATTGATTAATTGATTAATTTTTTGACAAATAGTTATCATAAAAGACGATTGGAATATTTTCGGTAGGTATACCAATTATATTTAACTAGCTGAGCACTATGCGAAGCAATTATAAAAAAACAAGAATTGGTCATATTACAATGTAATTAGGACAGTAAATCTACTCAATTAAAAATCTATTCCTCAATAAAATTATAATAAAATAACTATTTACAATAAGGCATCAAAAAAATCCTCCGCATCGCCATCAGCTGGAAGGGTACCCAGAAGGCTGGCTGCATTGCCACGTTGTATTGCAATGCTGATTCTCTGACCAAAATAAAGGCCAGCTTTTGGGTCCCGGGAAGCACCTGAAAAGGCGTTTGGCAATGCCCTTAAAAAGTGAATGAGCACTCGGACCCCATGGCCCTAGCGTTTCAACCCCAAACGGTTCAAAAATATACAATAGTCCCTATGGAATAAAACCTTTTGACTTGTCTTGTTTCAGTGTCTGGCGCAGACCTGGTACCTGGCTATCGACATGCAGCTCCACGTCCTGTCTCCTATCGTCCTGTTCTGGGTGCTGACAGGCAGACGACGAATTGCATGGTCGGCTCTCGTATGCGCAATGCTTGCTATACTGGCTGCGACAAGTACTTATAACTTCATTAAGAATTTCCCTCCAGGGCCGATTATACCTTCGTAAGTATTTGATAAACGAGATTTATTTATTTAAATAGGTAATCTATCAAATTCTCAATAGCAGCTCGGAGCTTAGATTTGTTGCCTATTGTTGTTGCCTATTAAATGGCACCTAAACATACATACCTACAAAGTGTGGGTGTATACTTGTAAAGTATACCTCTGCCTTACGTCTTGGGGAATAGTATTACATAAATCTTATAAAGATACCTTTATAACAACAACACCCAACAAACCCAGAGAATCAGTCTTTTTAGAGTCCAGAATTCCTGACAGTAGTAAATCTGAAGAAGTTGTTTATTATTAATGACATTAAAGGGGTCGTTGTGCTCATGATTTTTTTTTTATAAATCCCTATCTGTCCCACGTCCCACAGCGGGATTCGGATCTCCGCATCTTATTATGGGACACCATTAGCTTGCTTAGTTTGTAAAGTCCCGTCTGTGGTCTCTTTTGATCCGTTTAAACGTCAAGGTTTATAGAACCAACAACTAGGTCCAATAAAAAAAAGTCTATTATTCTTCCAGACGTCCACTAGATTCTGATGAGTACATGTTCGATTACTACCTGCACACTTTTACCAGAGCTCCACCTTTTGTCGTTGGTTTGATAATTGGGTACATTCTCCATCTCAACCGTGGAAAGAAAGTTGTTATATCTTTGGTAAGTAGAAAGCAGTTTTCGATGTAAGATACAGTTAAAATCGCATAATTCGTTCGTAGACGACTAATTAGTTAGATGACCCTCTGCAACTGAAACTTATGGGGATAAACAGGCTTTTTGAATATTTTTAGATGGTCAGTTGTTATATATTTTTGGGCTGCGTGGTACGCGAGGAAACACCCACTAATAGGCTGCTGTAACCAACGTTATCATTTGAGAAATTTTTCCATGCTGCGAAACGTTAATTAATTGTCTAACCATTGGCACGTCGATACGAATTATTATGAATGCTGTAATTAAATAATATTTATTATAAATTACCGCCACCAAATGGTACAATGGTACTAGTAATGTTTATCTCTTACTTTTCCTTTTCATTTATTTTGATGTCGATACGGGATAATGGGAACGGGTTAGAATACAATTCCTCACTCATCTCGAAAAGATCTGATTTGCTACCATAGTGGTAGGATTTCTTGAGGTCTGACTGGCTGGCCACCCTTACGTCGGAGTCTAGTCTCCACCTTTGTGTGTATGTTGCCTGGAGGCAGTTGCCCCTCCCTATTGCAGCGGCTTTTGGGCGCTGAGAACTGACAACGTATCAGTCAGCAACGTCTCTGGTATTGCAGATGTTCATGGACAGCGATGATTATACTTACCATCAGGTGTCGCTTGCACGTTTGCCGGCTTTAGCCATAAAAAAATATTTTAGCTTCTTTCTTTCAGATACCAGCTACACTTTTATGGGTCTGCTCGATAACTATCTATATCCTCATCGTGTACTCTTCATACCCTATCAGGCAGATTGAATGGGACAACCAGTTCGCTGATAACATGATCAATTCGTTTATGCGACCAGCGTGGGCCATGCTTTTGGGATGGCTTGTATTCGCCTGCGTACATGGATATGGCGGTATGTATTATAATAGAATAGCTATTTGACAATTATTTTTTTATTTCTAAAATGATGATATGAATATGATCGTCCTCCTCTGAGTAGACTTAGAGGAATTAATAAAAACGTGAAAATAACTAACTCTAAAATTTCGTAGTTGGATAAATTTCACCTACAGAAGGACACTTTTTGTCATAGTTCAGGCTACCATTTAATAAAAATTGTATTTTATAACATTTCAAGAAAACACGGTATTACTAAGATTATATTGAAACTGAACTCCACATTAGGATACTCTATGTTGTGGAACCCAGTATCATTCGCCGAGTTAGAGGTGGTTAAACACATTGCTAACATAATTATGGAATAACTAGCTTTTGCCCGTGGCTTCGCTCGCGTGGAGTTAGGAACTTTCAACCCGTTTCCCTTAGGAACTTTGAATTCTTCGGGATTAAAATGTAGTCTATGTCTTAATCCAAGTATAATACACCATTTCCACTTTACAAGTTTCATTTTGTAAGTCCTGTGGGATGTGGGTGGAATAAATATTTGACTTTTCAGGTCCTATCAATTGGCTACTATCTCATCGAGCGTGGAAGGTGCTAAGTCGTCTGTCCTACACGATGTATTTAGTGCACTACACGCTGATTTACGTCGTCAATGGAATGCCGGTCGTGCCTACATTCTTCGACGTACAAATGTCTGTAAGTATCTATACTAATATTATAAAGACAAAAGGTTTGATTGTTTGTATTGAATTGGCTGCGAACCTATTTGAAAATTTATTTCAGTGTTAGGTAGCCCATTTATCGGGGAAGGCTATAGGCTATATACCACGCTACGACTAATAGGAGCGGAGCAGCAATGAAAAATGTTGCAAAAACGGGGAAGAAAGTTATCAAGACCACGCGGGTGAAGCCGCTGGCGGGAAGCTAGTAGTATTATATCTTTAGTACCTACAGTTCAAACGAGCAACATTTGTATATATTTGTAATCACGTTCTTGAAAACGACTAACGATGTCAACGAAAATTGTAACATAGGTTTACAAGCCAAAAACACAAAATCCTTCTGACGCAGTCGGGTAACAAATCGATCTAGCTGTCTCATATGTGGTTTTTTTTTTAATAAAGTTCTGGGAAATTTCGTTTTCGCTAATTTCACCTGAGCAGAGCTAGGTCGCCCAGTTACTGGCAATAGGCTAGTGGACTGTATTTTTTATGGTCTCTCATATTTTATCTATCCAAATACCTTTTTTTTAAATTTATTAATCTTCCTGGCTTTCTTGTTTTGTACCAATTATTATTTGAGAACGCTGTAAGATTTGTGTAATTATGTATACTGGAAGGAACTGTCTCCTGAGATACAGGCTAACACCCTAGTTCAGGAGGCAGGGCTTTTATGTATCTGTGTACTTACTTTGTTTTCAATAAAGCATTTATTATTATTATTATTATCTATGGTGCACTATTTTTCTGTTGTAATAATACAGAGTAGTTTTTTAAACGAACGCTGGAAGCAAAGCGGTAAAAAGTGTTCGAGCGTGTTAACTCGACTGTTTGTTTGTTTGGGGCGAGCTTCTCAAATCCAAACTCCGAGGTGGAACTGAGATTTCCATAGAAAAAGAAAATAACACTGCTCGGCCAGGGAATCGAACCTAGGACTTCACCAGGCTAATAAAGTAGTTTTGTATTACTGTTATAAATTAATACAAAAAAAATTTGTTGCAGTTGTTCAAGTTCCTTGCTGACTTCTCACTGGCGGTTATAGTAGCGTTCCTGGTGACCATAGTGTTTGATTCACCATGCGCTGTACTCATCAAACATTTTATGGGTGGAGGTAAGTAGAAGTACTTGTCAAATTAATAGGGGGGTGTATTAGGGGGGGTGCTTTCAGCCTTAGGGTTTATCCCTTAAACTTGATATTATCCTACTTTGTATTAGCCACTCAGTCAAATGAGAATTGAATGAGAAGTCAAATCAAAAGGAGTCAATCCTAAATCCTGGATGCACGGGGGCTGGCACTGAGCAGCCGGTATGCTGGTTTGTTCATCATCATATCAGCCAAAAGAGGTCCACTGCTGAACTAAGGCCGCCCCTATAGACTCCCCCAGGGACTGGTCGTATGCCGCCTGCATCCAACGACTCCCAGCAACTTTTATCAGGTCATCCGTCCATCTCGTTGGAGGCCGTCTCACGCTTTCCAGTGCATAGTCTCCACTCGAGAACCTTTCTGCCGCAGCGGCAATCACTTCTAAGAGCTATGTGCCCCGCCCACTGCCATGTCAGCTTGCTAATCCGTTCGGCTATGCCGGTCACTCTGGTTCTTCTACGGATCTCCTCATTTCTTTCTGATTTGGTCGCTTAGAGCTTGTTTGATAAAACAATAAAAATACTTTATTTTATTTTATTTTTTTTTTCTTCAGGACCAAAGAGGCCTCGACCAAAAGAAGACGATTGAACACCATCGGAGAAAAGAAAATAGCGTTTGACTTTATTTTTTTTAGGATTTTTTTTGAAGAAAATGTTTTTAAGATTAATTCATTCTTTATAACGTAGTGTCAATGTAAGTATACCAAGTTGCTATGTTTACTTAAAGTATGAATCAACAGTTACACTCAAAAAATGACCGCTATTGCGACTGATTACGGTTCAAATAATAATAAATTATGGTCAAAAGGGAACCGTATAGCTTGATAATTATGTTCTCAGCCTAAATAAAATACAAGTTCTTCATAATATTTATTTATTTATTTTACCCTTGCCACAAACACAGAACCTTATTTTGTACGTTTTACTAAAACGATTATTTTATAATATAATTATACTAAGTATCTAAGAAATTCGTTCTTTCTATACATGATTTCGTAAATAATTCTGGATAAATTTGTATATAGGTAAATATAATATTATGCTGTGATTACTTCAATATTGTATTATCGCCCCATGCTGTATAATATAGTAATATACACGATACAGTTATTTTTATGTAATCATTTTATTTCATATAAATATTCATATAATAGTAAAATAAAATAATTTTCTATACACATTGAGGCCTTTGTCAAAAAGATCTTCAAGATTACTGCTTGAGCAGCAGTTGAGTGTAACTTTTTTAAATAGTAATTGCAAATTAATCTGAAATGTTGATGCGCTTTCGTTTGCATTGCCCACATTAAAAATAAATTGCGGGGCAGTCTTTGGGGACTGCCGATAGAAGTGAAAACTATAAAAAGAAAGCGTTTGGTGACGATGACGCGAGTTCCATGATTTTTGTTCACCCAAAAAGTGTTCAACGCGCCTAAAGAAGTTTTCATTTCAAAAACTGATGTAGGAACCTTGCTCGGTAATTTCGCTCGATAATTTTCTCTCAAATAACCGCGTGATACTTACCTACGTAACAAATATAAGATTAAACTTTTTTCTACTTTAGCTTATTGTTTAAAAAAATATATAAAAATAAAATCTTTTTCGCAGATCACGAAATCGCTATAATTTAAGTAAGATATAGTTTTCAACTTTTTCGATTCTTCTAAACGAGATTTTAATGACGAACACTTAAAACTAATCACAATAAAGGCCGCACTCAGACAAAGATCACATACAAAATAAATAAATCAGTAGCCAAAAGTGACCAGTATTTCTTTGTACGTTGCCAATAAACTTAAATACGGCAATATCGGCCAAGTTACACAAACCATTGTATGCTAACAATTCATTTACGTCTATGGACGTCTCTGAGTGTGGCTGTAAGACTACTTAACTATCACAGATACCGGAATACGCCATCCTTACTACAATGCGAAAATCCGTCGAAAATCTCGATTTATCGACATAGTAAAGATGTATATTAAATTTAAAAGTCGGCTTCGCTTACAAATCTTTTTTATATTTGAGCATTTGAGTAAACTCCCATGATTTTTTAATCTTATAAACTTTAGTCATTTACGTACGTTTTCCTACTTTCATATTATCATACATTTTTATCACCTTTGACTTTCGCTCCCTACAATACTTATTGTCAACAAAACACACCTTATAAATTAACTAATGTCATCTTATCAACCACCCTATGTTAACATCTTTGTGCAGTTCGCGCAATATAAGTAAAATTTATAATCTAAACAACCTATTGCGCATTCAAAGAGCTTACTTCAGAGCTGTCAACTTATACCGCGTGTACTGTACTGTACTACACATCATATTATACACAAAAACAAGAGTTAAGTTAGACACAATTAGTAGGACGTACAAACTGTTTGAAATGATCTGAAAAACTAAGTAAATTAAGTTATTTCTCAATCATAAGATTTCTAAAGAAATTATGATGTATTTCTTATTACATTGTATGTATTTACAAAAAGTATATAATTAAGTATTATATCCATCGTCTAGTACCCATTGTACAAGCTCTGCTTAATATCTTTACTATTTTAGTCTGTTTTGTGCCGTTAAATTTATATGCTGATGCAACAGCATCACATTCTAGCAAAAACTAGCAAAAAGCATAATATTACAGGACATTTTCTAATCATATTATTTATATGCAAAAAGCATGAAATATTGATTTTTTATAAACATATAAAAAAAAAATTATAATATTATGCTTTTTGCTAGTTTTTTATTGATATTGAACATTTTCGAGTAATGCAGTATTTAAAGACGTATACTTTATAAAGACCTAAATTTAACACATACAATAAATGAATATTATGTTCTTATTCTTTTTGCAGGTAGCAACTAAGCGTAGATTTTGCCTCAATACTATTTGCTTAAAGATTACGTTGGCAAGATAATCGTCGCTGCAGATTTTATTAATAACTAGCTTAGCTGACACACGTCCATACAAAAAGCACATTTATATGTGTATGAAATAAGCACATTTTCGCATTCCAGTATTTCCCGAACTTCAATTTTTTCGGGAGCTTTTACTATTTTATGCGTACGGTCCAGCCGTTTTCGGGTGATACCGTTACGAAGGAATAGCATTTAATTTTTATTTAGTTCTAGAGATACTTTCGTTAAGTTGTCTAAAATAGAAAAACAAACTAAATCACCCAAAAACTTATCTATGCTTCATGACTTTACTTAAATATGTCATGAATTTGTTAGAGAATTCAGCTGTGAGACGATACCGTAATGCTAGGTAAGCCAAAACTCTATGAATTATCGTAAAAGCCAACAGTCCAGCGATTTGAAACCCGTAACTATCTCTTTCCATACCCAAATCTCTCAGAATGAGCCTCGGGTCTGAGTAAAGGCAAAATTCTTCTTTACACTCCATAAGGTTCCGATTTTGGAAGACGGCTATTGAAAGGCCGGAGACGCCATAGCGGAGATAGGAGGCCGACATGAGGGCTCTCATGGACCCCTCGATGGTGGGGCCGAAGCCCATGCCATAGCAGGAAAGGGCGAGTAGAGGGGCTGCGGTCGCTGGAGCCACTATGGACCCGTTCTGAAAAGGGAAATAGTTTTTTTATTATTAACCTACCAACAACATATTGGTGTTATCACAAAGTTGGAATCGTTCATTCATAAAAAAATCGGTTATACCCTTTTGTTCGTGTTTTTATGGCTGTGCTCGTGACTATCTATTTCAATAAACAAATATAATACTTACAGTTACACTAAACGCGGAACCGACCGTTAGTCCGAGCCCTTCAGAACATATCGCTGTTAGCAGTCCGCTGATCGCGAATAATACGAATCTGTCCAATTGTAGCATCTGACCGGACATTATATATGTTACCAACAAGAATATAAGTCCGAGGATAAACTGAAACAGAAGTTTAACTTAATATCCTCCTCCTAGCCTTTTTCCCAACCATGTCGAGGTCAGCTTCCAGTCTAACCAGATGCGGCTCATTTTGCGATCAGTATTTTACACGAAGCGACTGCCACCAGACCTTCGCAACCCAATTTCTGGGCAATACCGATATTCGAAGGTAGGTTGTCAGGCTTTTTGGGCTTCTAACTACCACTAACGATTGTCATAGGTGTTCGTATGACAACCGGGACGGCATTACGTGCTCTCCAAAGCACAGAGAGGTCTCGATGTGCTAAGAATGGTTACCCATCCAAAGACTGACCTCGGCAAGCTTAGCTTAATCTTGCAGATCGGTTGATCAGCGTTGTTATAACTTAGCCACAAGCCCTTCAGAAGTTTAACTTAATATAAATGGAAAAATCATATGCTATGCCTCCAGTATCTGGCATAACGCCCTCAGGTACGAAACCAACAGAGCGAAATTACTCTCTATACAGAGGGGCTTCGCCCTGAAAATAATCAAAGGATTCCGCACAGTAAATACCGTCAACGCAATAGCTATATCAAAACTCACACCCATAGATATAAAAGTCACAGAATCAGCAGTCATCGAAACAGCCAGAATCACTGGCCTAACCGACCACCTCCCCGACGACATCACACTCGACATCCCCACGCATCCATCAAAACTCATTCATCACGCACACAGAAAACCATACACATTTGACACGATAAACACACAAGCCGAACTCGACGACGCACTCATGAGCCTAACACACGCACACTACATCTACACAGACGGCAGCAAACATGACGATCTCGTAGGGGCCGCCATCGTAATACACAGCCCACAGAACACCATCATCACCAAATCCTACAAGCTGCACTCTGCTTGCACCGTCTTTCAGGCCGAACTGGTCGCAATTGACCAGGCATGTAAATGGCTGGCCAAGCAACCATCAGTCACGGCAGCCGCCATCATGTCCGACTCCAGGTCGGCACTGGAAGACATACAAAACACTAACAGCACACATCAAATCACAAACAACATACAAAAATTTCTGCACAAAACACACTTACATACAAGACTGTTTTGGGTGAAGGCCCACGCGGGGATATCGGGCAATGAGGTCGCGGATATCGCCGCTAAGGCTGCGGCCTCCAAGCACTCAGCACCAACATTCGCACACTTCCCACTCAGCTTCGTCCGAGCCAGGGCGAAACTGAGCAGTCAAGCGATGGCCGAAAACGCCTACAACGAAAACACCAAAGGCCAAACAATCAAAAACTGGTGCCCCACCCTCACCCAATTACATAAACTCATCGACACTACCGGACACACATTTGCACTCACGCAATTACTCACTGGACACGGATACCACAAACAATATCTGCACAGATTTCACATCACAGACAACGACACATGTCCCTGTGACGACACAACAACCCAGACACAAACACACCTGCTCACACAATGTCCAAGATACACCCAGACAAGGCTCCAACACGAGCAATACTGCCAGCTGACACAACTGGATCCATACAATCTCACAAGCATAATTACAGACAAAACCGCCACAGACACATTCATGACTCACCTGACACACATCATAAAAACAATCAAAAAATTCAACAACACATAACACACTCACACACAAATATTACGTCGTCGCAAATGATCAGTATCCAATAGCAGATCATTTGCGATCAGAAGAGTTACCATGAGTTCAGTACAACCAACATGATTCTGGACTCCTCTGCGTTGAAATCTTCCGTAAGTTCTTTTCATAATTTTTTAAATTTTTTCTGCAGTTTTTTTACTTGAACGTGTATAAAAACATTATTTCTATCAATCCAAATTACATTTATAATTTAAAAATCATTATTTCATTTATTTCGGATCGCGCGCGCGATATCATTCACCGCGGAGCGTTATAATCGCGTTTTAGCAATACACAGCGCGCTCAAAAATTTCAATATGTGTAATAACCGATCATTTTCTACACGAATGACCTAGGTCATTTTATTTTTGACCTTGAGTAAAACCTTGTCACGACGTTTGTACGGCGATGTTACTTCCACCTTGTATAGTTATTTGGTAGTTGCTTAACCACTAGGTAACTTAGTCACGAGGTACTTACTACTTAGCCACGAGGTCATTAGCGACGAGGTACTTAGCCACCTAATTTATCCATTTATATTAAGTTAAACTTCCGAGGAACTCGTGTTAGACTAAGTTATAACAACGCTGATCAACCGATCGAATACGCTGATTATTCAATCGTTCGATGGCCTCTGAAAGCACATTAGGCCGTTGGTTAAGACTGTTATAATCGTTAGGCAGTGATAATCGGAAGCCTAAAAACCAAATCTTACGGGTATACTTCTTAAGCTTATTACCAGCAGAGATAACCTGTCATAGGTATAATCATGCCATATTGTTAATTGCAGTAATTGGCGGTAATTACCGTGGTAATTAAATAAATTAAAATAACACTGCGATATATTTTTTTCGTTTCTAACCATTGTGTTGGCACAAGATACAATGTAATGTTTTTTTGGTTCGCGTTTTAGCCTTTTATCTACGCATGCCTACCCTTACATAGAATGTTTATTAACTACCTACCTATCAAATTTTACGTTGTATGAAATAATGATGTCGACGCTGTCGACCACATCACTTTGTTTTTAACCCTAGAGGTTAAAAACAAAGTGATGTTACTTATTACTAAACCTGCGCTGTCCGTCCGTCCGTCCGTCCGTTCGTCCGTATTTCTCAAGTTCAAGTTCAAATGTTTTCAAATAAGCTTTTACAAGCACTCATTAAATGTTAAATGATTCTAGACGCTCGGTTCAAAATGTTGATCCTATGGAGAAGATTCCGGCAAGAAAGACCATGGACACAATTAAAATAAGTCTGTCAGCAGTCTCATGGACTGTTATAGGTAAGTAGAGTTGAAATTTTCACATAGTTTCTATTTCTAGTGGCACTCTAACGACAAATACTAATTTTATTGATACTAATTAAAAATGGTACGAAACCCTTTATGTTCCGTTTTTTATACTTTTTATAATAGAATGATGACGTGATGATTTATCTTACCATTCCGGGGATGCTAGATAGTGTTAGGGCGGCGTAGTAGGCTTTTAAACTGTACCAACGATTGAAATATTCTCGCCGAAGTATTCGCACTTGTAACGGAACTGAAATCAAAGCGAAAAGAATATTTTATTTTTATATTTTTGGCCCATCCAGTAGCTGTAACATTTTTCTTAATTCTAACAACGTAATTATAAGATTACCTACTGTGTTAAATAAACAAATTTTAAAGCTGCCACAGCTTGCACAAATTTCGAAGTGGTAACACTTAATTATTTTAAATTTAGACCTCA
This sequence comes from Acronicta psi, assembly GCA_946251955.1. NCBI lineage: Eukaryota > Metazoa > Arthropoda > Insecta > Lepidoptera > Noctuidae > Acronicta > Acronicta psi. The sequence goes on along the minus strand of OX276475.1, from coordinate 11,725,355 downwards.
ACTAATAAATTGTCAATAAAAATCTTTGAAGAAAATGAACTTTAAATGCAGAATGAAATTCTGTACAATCTAAGCTAAGAAATGTACATATACACGGCATTTACCTATATTTTTTTAAAAGACCTTAATTGTATGTCGAATCTCTTACATATATAAAATCCTAGCGACCCGTTCGCAGCTTCGCCCGCGTTTCCCTGTTTTTACTTTTCCTTTTTTTACGTTTTTCTCTTCATAAGAACCCTTCTCAGACTTTATCGAATACAACAAAAAAGAAATCAGCCAAATCGGCTTAGCCGTTCTCGAGTTTTGCGCTTAGCAACACATTTAGTTATTCATTTTTATTTATATAGATTAAGGACCTGTTTAATAGCTTACTGATAAGTTCCCGTTAAATTACCCGGAATATAATTTCATACAAATTGTGCTCCATTTTTTAATTTATTCGGCGATTAGCGGCTAATCGTCTATCCAGACGTGTTAAAACAAGCCCATAAAAATGTATATGTAGGTAAAGGTAAATACTCTTCTCCATTGCTCTTTGTGTATACCGAGCAATTATTATTTTATTTAACTGATTCTCAAGTCATATGATAGAAAATAATCCTTTAAATTCAAATAATTGAACTGCAAAAGGATTCATTACATTATGATAAGTGAAATGCTGATCATGATAAAGAATGCGAATATACCTACACAGTAAAACAGGTATCATGATATACGTATACATGAAGAAAACGAGGCAACTGAGACAGAACTTGAAATTGACAACAGGAACGGCAGCATTGTTGCCCACGTCGAAGAATATACTGCCAACCAACACGGCTGATGCCAAATGGTGCGCGAACTGGATCCATATCGAGACCTGGAATAGAATGAAATGAGTTTTTATTGTATAAAACTGCGGGAGAATCAATGATCTATAGAGTAAAAGAGTTCTTAAGTGGAGTTAGAGTCAGTTAAGCGTGAGTGACTGGTGGAGTGACAAATTGTGGAAGTCAGCTTCTGGCAGGGACTGGATGAAAAGAGCTGAAGTTAGGCTCTGTGGCGTTCATAAGACTCTTCTTATGAACGCCTCAGAGCCCAAACACCAAGCTTACGTCCATCGGTAGATGAAACCAGGCTGATGATTATAATTAACAGATAAGTAGACCATGTATTTTCATCAGCCCTTTAGAACGTGTTTATCGAATTATCCATTTCTTCATTGCCAAATTTTAACCTAGTCCGAACTACGGTCTACGAACTAGATAGAAGACTTACCGAGTTTCTTCTATTTTGGATGAACATCCGACTACTCAGTATAAGGAACTGAGTCCAGAAGGTGGTAGGGAATTCCACTTTATATGACTGGTCCTTGGCTACGTGTTCCGTAAATATTCTTTGTATAGACTCGTCTGAATGCAACACGGGTTTTCTGTAATAAAAATATATATAATATATGTCTACTTAATACCTATTTATGTTGTGTTTGCAGAATAAAATTAGAGTCGCACAAACGTTGTGATCAATATCAAAGTTGGAGCAAAGAAAGAAAAGTCTTGACATTCCAGACACTATCGCATTGCTGACTTAAGTCATTACCTACTTTAGTAAGATTATGACAGCTGGTCTAGCAGCAAGTGATCAAGGTGGTTTCGGCAAAAACATGCAGAAAATTTTAATTTTAAATTCAACTTGTCATCATTAAAATTTATGTTGGCCTGACATTCTTCTTTCTTTTTCCTTTTCAGCCTTTATTCACCCAATGCAGTCAAAGAGGTATAAACACCGAGAAGATAGCACATTGCAGCAGCAATGCAGCAGATTGCATAGGAGAACCTATAGCACAGTGTATAAATCTCTAACATTATGCCTATAGGTGCAAGTAATTCTTCTTGGGCGGGTCTATTCTCACCCAGTTTTCGCAGTTTTCGCTACAAATTTTACCTACGATTGTCTGATATTATGACGTTGCTTGACTTACTTTCCTCCTCTTGCTGTCATTCTGTCTAGTCTCCTACACAGTTTTCCATTCTGACACAGTTCTGATAGCTGCGCAGTAGATTCTATGTCGGTCACAAGGGTTTCTAGCACGAAGTCTGCAGGATTGTGGGTGGTCGGGCAGACGTGACCGGCTTCTGCCATGTATGGCACTAGCAGTTGCGGTGCACCCTGGAAATACAATATTTTATATAAAAAAATATTAGTTCTTAACCTACCGGCACTGACCCCAACTAACAATAACTCCGTACCGTGCCGGGCTTGTTTATACGTATAGCGACAAAATTTCATAGTCGCATTATCTCGCCTCGAGTCTGTCTAGCGACAGCGGGATATGGGACGAGATTATATTATTGCGCATGTAAACAGGAGTAGGCAGGTACCGATTTCCGCCCTATGTACATTATTATTATAATATGGAAACCCTATATATACAATGAGAGGTCCGCTTATATTGGAAATGTATAGGCTTTATTTACTAACCAAATTTTTTTTTAAGCCTATAACTACTACCCATTATAGGGCTAAGACCCTCCATTTTCCTCATAATATCACTGTATTTTGCTACTACACTTTATTTATACCTTCATCTAAAATCGAGACCTAGAAACCTATTTTTGTCGCCGGTCGAATACGACATCTGTTTACCACGCTTGAGCTAAGGCTTTGTGTGAGTCCCGGGCGACGACAATTTACAGCTTTGATCCAGTCATTAACTTTACAGTCAATAAAACGGCTGTTTGACGAACGATTTGCGTCAAATTGTTCGTTGTGTAGTGAATTGAGAGTCATTTTCATTGTATGTTAAAGTCGTGCTAAACGTTTGATGCGGGTTAAAGGATTCAATTTATGTCATGCGTATCTACCTAGGTACCTATTTTTATCTGTAGCGTTCCACGATTAGTCAAGTATGAGAAGTGTAAGATAATAAATTGGCTGGTACTAATATCGTACTCGCGAATATTAGACATTGAAATAAAACTACTTTTTTACGGATTTAATAAAATCACACTACAGTCTACATACATACTACTACATACACCTGTATTCCCCGAAAGGTTAGGCAGACGTGTACTAATGTACACCCACAGTTCGCCGGGTATGTTTAGGTCCCATGTAATAGGGGGCGAGCCTAATGCCATCAACCAGGTACAAATCCAGACTTCAAGTTGCTACTGGGAACAGAAAGTTCTAACAAAGTGTTGTTAGAATGAAAAAGTCGAGCAGTGGCTCGACCCGAGAATTAAACCCAGGACCGCTAAACTAGCAGTTGCGCTTGGGACCATTATCCCAACGAGGCAGACTCGGAGAGATTTTATAGCGTCATAATTGTTACGGACGCTTCAGATCAAGCACTTTTAAATGTCAATGAAGATGAATTTTCGCGAATAACAAATACGCTAGATAATATTCCACCGAAAGTTTCGACAGAGACAATAAATACACCGGAATTTTTATACACAATAAATTCTTCACACAACTCCAATCTGGGATGTTACTGACAATCATCTAACAGATCCCGATAGCATTGCAAGTACTATAAGTAGAATGTATAGGAATCCAGACTTAAATATGAAATACCTACTCAAAAGTTCCGCGGCCCGTAAAACTTATAAAAAGAAAAGCGATACCATAATCACTACCTCAAACAGCTTATGAAATTTCACGAGAAAATAAAAGTGTTTATCAAAGTTTCCCCTCTTAAGTATCTATTGCTTGTGAATATATCAGCAGATACGGTGAATAAAGTGAGATCTTTCAAACTCCTAACTTTTGCATAGTAGGTAATATTCACATTTCTTTATCGATACTGCCTTTAGTTCGTCCCAAATTTTGTCGAATCCGATAAAAGATGTGCACATGTTTATGTTATTATTATTTATGACACTATTTTTATCAAAAGTAAGTTAGAACTTTTATGAAGTTTCTTATGCTCCTCGGGCCATAAAATCGGCGAGCCTCGGCAGGGACATTGTTTTATAATGTGTATCTAGTGTTTTTTAAAAAGTCCTCTTCAACTAGTATTTTTATACACCCAGTACAGTACAGTGTCTCTATATTATTTCTGAATGTCCCGAAATCTTTCTTTCTTCGCGGCCGGTAAGTACCTAGGTTTCTTCAGTTTTTTTGCTGGAACTTTAAAGTAAGTTACGAGCCCATTTTGTTTCAAAATACCAATGCAAAAGCTATGTTAAAAGTTGTCTATGCCTTACTATTGTTTATGCCTGTGTGGATCTATGTGTAGACTGTGTGTAGGTCTATGACTTTTGACGTGTGACAGATGTCAAGAACGAAGTTTTTTTATTCGCGCCAATATCACCGGTAACTCACCACGCATTTTCTGTGTTACCGAAAACTATTACTGTAAAACTGTTAATTCTACATATTATACGCCAGTTTCAAAATTATTGCGTTCATATTTCACCATCTCCAACATTTGGTCGACTTCGAGCCGAATCGTCGCCAGCGTCGAGTATATACCGCAAAATCGACGCCGCCCGCCGCACCGGTCCCAGCCATCACGCAAGGTGGGAAGACGCGGTGCTGCCAGTGGTACACCAGATTGAGGAGCTGTCGCCAGAGGAGGATCGGGACGACCCAGTCCGTTACGCGTCACCGCAGCTATAGTTGGTGAGACGGGCCAGCCAGGTTATCCCTACAAAACTCCCTTTCTGTGTGCTTAAACCGTGTCGTGTTTCGTTATAGGAGGGGCTTCGTGCAGTTATCCTGCCGCTGCTAGCAGACAAAACTGTAAGTACTTACCTCTTCCTTCTTACTAAACCGCCAAAATGTCAAAGGGTGATCTTACTATTCATAAATCACCTGCTACAGATTCCTCTGCGCAATTAATTAAAGAATTGATCCGTCAAAGGGGTACCTTAAAGGGTAGATTGACAAGACTTGCAAATTACATTAGTTCCCTTGAAGAAGTACCTCTAGATCAAACTAAGCGTTGTGAAGTAAATTTAAGAATACAGGGGGCTCCTACCTTGTTATCTGAGTTTAGCCAAATTCAAATAAAATTAGATGGAATACTTCCTGAATCAGACTTAGATGAACAGTTAAATGAGAGAGAATGGTTTGAGAATAGGTATTATAGTATTCTGGCTCAGGCGAACTGCATGTTAGACAATGATACTACACCACAGAGTACATATAGCCACCGCGCAGTAAAGTTACCAACAATTAACTTACCTACCTTTGATGGGTCTTATGACCAATGGCTAGAGTTTAAGAATACTTACCTGTCCCTAGTGCACACTGCGGCAAACATTAACAATATTCAAAAGTTTCACTATCTCAAATCATCTCTAAAAGGCCCCGCAGAATTAGTTATTAATTCATTAGAATTTACAGCAGAGAACTACTCTGTTGCTTGGGAGCTACTTATGAATAGGTACAATAATAGTAGATTACTTGTACACAATAATGTTAAAGCTTTATTTACTATTCCACATTTAACTAATGAGTCACCCACATCATTGCGCAAATTAATTGATGTGGTATTGAAAAACTTAAGGTCACTTAAGTTATTGGGTGAACCTACAGAGCATTGGGACACATTGGTTGTGTACATGATAGTGTCTAAGCTAGATGGCACTACAGAGAGAGAATGGGAAAAGTATAGGAGTGATATTGTATTAAATAAAAATAATAACAAGGATCTTAGTAGTACACAAGTTAAAGTCGATGATTTGTTACAGTTTTTAAAGTCAAGGGCTGATATGTTAGAGACTTTGCAGGTTGCACGCAATAAACAAACACATGATGTAAAGAAAGTAGTTGTTAAGCCTAGTTCACACAGTACTTCACGCCTTCATTGTAATCTGACATCTAATAAAATTGATAAATATACTAAAGGTTATTTGTGTCTACTATGTAATGAAAATCACCCATTATACTCATGTCAGAAATTTCTAAATTTAACTATTGATGATAGAATTAAGTTTGTAACAAATAACAAATTATGTGAGAATTGTTTACGTCCCAGACATAATGCTGACTCATGTAGGTTCGGACCTTGTAGAAAGTGTGACATGAAACATAACACTTTGATTCACCGCGACCAGTGCTTGACCAATGATAGGCCAACATCACTCTCCCTTGCACCCGAGCTAGGAGCTTGTGTGAGTGATACAAATAAAAATATTCAAGTTCAATGTGCTATGCAAGTAGAGAATACTGATGTTCAATGTTTACAAACAACTTACCTGCAACCAGTCTTGCTGTCAACTGCATTGGTTAAAATTTATTATGAACTAGATAAAACAATAACATGCCGTGTTCTATTAGATAGTGGCAGCCAATGCTGTATTATACGGAAGTCTATATGCGACCAAATTAATGCGCCATTAATACAGTCCACTCACAAAGTACAGGGAATAGGTAATTCTATTGTGCAAAGTATTGAATCTTGCCAAGTTACAATTCACTCGCTAACTGAAGACTACACAACGCGTTTGCAATGTTTAGTTCTACCACAAATTACACCAACTTTTCCTTCTATACCTATTAATCTTAATAAATTAAATATTCCAAATCAGATAGCGCTAGCTGATCCGTCATACTTAGATAGCCATACTATAGATATATTGATAGGTGCTGATATTTTCTGGGATCTGCTATGTGATGGTAGAATACGCCTCGATAGTGGGCCCGTCCTACAGAATACAAAGTTGGGGTGGATAATCTCCGGGCCTATCAATACCCTCGAGTGTCAGAGTAATACTTTTCTATGTAATCACTCTCAGTCAATTGATGCACAATTACAAAAGTTCTGGGAACTGGAGGAAGTACCTTCCGCGCATATGCTATCAGAGGTTGAACAGGCATGTGAGAACCACTTTGTCACAACCACTAAGCGTGACCCACATGGTCGTTTCATAGTTTCAATTCCGTTCCAGGAGCCTCTAAACTTGTTAGGTGAGTCGTACTCACAAGCACATAGGCGTTTTGTAGCACTCGAAAAGAGATTGGATCGGTCACCTGCTTGCAATAAACTATATAAAGATTTCATAGACGAATACTTAAGGTTAGGTCACATGGAGCGCATACGAGACTATGATAACATACACTATTTCATGCCTCACTTTTGTGTATTCAATGAAAATAGCACAACAACAAAACTTCGTGTAGTTTTCGATGCTAGTGCAAAGACATCAACAAATAAATCATTAAATGATTTACAAATGGTCGGGCCACCTATACAGGGTGATTTATTTGCAATTTTGTTACGATTCCGCGAACATACCTTCGTAGCTTGTGCTGACATCGAAAAGATGTACAGGCAAGTTTTAATCACTGAAAGTCAACGTGACCTTCAATTAATTTTATGGCGTAGTGACCCGGCATCTCCGCTCGAAATATATAGATTAAACACAGTGACATATGGCACCGCGTCAGCGCCATTTCTTAGTGTTAGGTGTTTGCATCAAGTAGGTATTGAATGCGATAACCCAGATGTTATGCGGATTATAACGCAAGATTTTTATGTCGATGACATGATTACGGGTTCAGATGACAAAAACGAGTTGCTGAGTCTATGTGAAAAAACGGCTAACGTTTTGGCTTTGGGTTGTTTTCCACTACGCAAGTGGGCGTTTAATTTCAATCACGGTGGGTCGCCAATACCCAAAGACAACTCAAAAGACTTATCATTAGGTGAGCAAACGCAATCTAAAACGCTAGGGTTAAGTTGGATAAATCAAACTGACGAACTTAACTATCAGTCTAAAGTTCAAGTGCCGTCGAACATATTAACAAAACGGGTCATTTTATCAGTAATATCTCAAATTTTTGATCCTCTTGGTCTGCTAAGCGCAACTATTATCACAGTTAAAATCTTATTACAAAAGTTATGGCTATTAAAAATTGATTGGGATACACAATTACCTGAGGAAGTGTCGAATGTATTTAACAAATTTGTAAACGATTTAAGTGAACTTAATACTATAAGGATACCGCGTCACACGTTTGCTAGGTGTTATGTACGGTCAGAGTTGCACATATTTACTGACGCCTCGCAACAGGCTTATGGTGCGTGCTCCTATGTACGCACTTTTACTATGGACGGTACTGTAACTGTCAGGCTATTGTGTGCCAAAGGAAAGGTCGCTCCGCTAAAACCGCTAACTATTCCAAGGTTAGAGCTGTGCGGTGCTCTGACTGGAGCCAAGCTTTGCGCCAAGATAGTTTCTTCTCTACGTTGTAAATTTGACAACGTGACACTCTGGACCGACTCGACAATCGTCTTAGGGTGGTTGCGTATGTCACCCAATCAACTTAAAACTTACGTTCAGAACCGTGTAGTTGAAGTTCAAGAGCTAACGCGTGCTTATGTATGGAGACATGTAGCTACTCATGATAACCCAGCAGATCTAGTATCAAGAGGTGTAACTCTCAAAGGACTACGTGACATAAATCTGTGGTGGGAAGGGCCATGTTTTCTCCACGAATTAAATGTTATGTCAGATTCTGCTGAATCACAAGTGTTCGATCATCCTGAAAGTCTACCAGAAGTTAAGAAAGTGAATATCATAAGTTCAGTTTCTCATGACTGTACTGACCTGTCACTGTTCCCATTCACCAGGTTTTCTCAGTTCAGCCGCATGCAACGCACCATGGCGTATGTGAAACGTTTTATATACAACGCGCGTAAGTCCAACGAAAAACGCATGGGTCGCTTGGATGTGGATGAACTGCAGGAAGCTGTAAGTACTCTTGCTTTACTATCACAACGGGAGTCCTTACCAGAATACGATGCGCTATCAGCTAAAAAACCGCTATGCAAGGGTAATTTAAACAAATTAAATGTTTTTATGGATGACAACAAACTTATCAGAGTAGGTGGTCGTTTATCTAATGTATCCGAATTTAATTATAGTAAAAGGCACCCTATTCTGTTGTCGTCTAAGCACAACTTCACGTATTTATTGTTTCGATTTCAGCATAAACAACTTATGCATGCAGCGCCTCAATTGTTGTTATCCACTATTAGGGAATCATGGTGGCCTCTTGGGGGTAGGAACCTCGCAAAGAAGGTTGTCCATGAATGCGTAGTGTGCACACGGATACGCGGAAAAACGTTAACGCCAATAATGGGAAACCTACCAGCCGAACGGTTGTCACTCAGTTTTCCATTCGCAATTAGTGGAGTTGATTACTTTGGGCCAGTGTCTATATTAAACCGAAAAGGTAAAGGTGCTAAAGTAGTAAAATCCTATGTTTGTCTTTTCGTGTGTTTCGCAACACGTGCAGTTCATCTGGAACTAGTAAGCGACTTATCGACCGATGCATACCTGTTATCACTCAAACGATTTATATCTCGCCGTGGCAAGCCTGTACAAATATTTTCGGATAACGGTAGGAACTTTACTGGTTTAATGTCAGAATTTTCAAAATTTTTAAATAATTGCGCAGATAACATTAAGGAATTCGCAATCAACAACAACATCAAATTTAGTTTCATACCACCATACTCTCCGCATTTTGGTGGTTTGTGGGAGGCAGGAGTTAAGTCTTGCAAATATCACATCAAACGGGTAGTGGGTAACGCAAACTTTACTTTTGAAGAGTACGCCACGGTTTTAGCACAAGCGGAAGCAATCCTAAATTCTCGTCCTCTATCGCCCTTATCCAGTGATCCTAGTGATTTTTCTCCCCTTACCCCTGCACATTTTCTGGTTGGCCGTCCACTTACAGCGCCAGCTTGTGAAGACTACGCCGACGTACCCCTCCACCGTCTCTCACGATACCAACGAGTTGAGCAAGCCCGCCAACATTTTTGGACCAGGTGGTCTAAGGAATACGTGTCGGAACTTCAGATAAGATGCAAGTGGACTCAGCCAGGCGACACCCTTAAGGAGAACACACTTGTTCTCATCAAAGACAGCAACACTCCACCGCTGAAGTGGCCATTGGGTCGTGTGATCAAGACGTACCCTGGAAAGGATGGTGTGTCCAGGGTTGCAGATATCCGGACGTCATCAGGAACCATCATAAGACGTGCGTTTTCGCGTCTATGTCCGTTGCCAGTCTCCATGGATGCAGTACCAGCCGCAGAATGATTGGAAGTGCAATACTTCCAAGGCCGGGGGCATGTCTATGCCTTACTATTGTTTATGCCTGTGTGGATCTATGTGTAGACTGTGTGTAGGTCTATGACTTTTGACGTGTGACAGATGTCAAGAACGAAGTTTTTTTATTCGCGCCAATATCACCGGTAACTCACCACGCATTTTCTGTGTTACCGAAAACTATTACTGTAAAACTGTTAATTCTACATATTATACGCCAGTTTCAAAATTATTGCGTTCATATTTCACCATCTCCAACAAAAGTTAAAAAACAAATTAAAGTAATGTTATTCTTCGCATTATTAATTAACAAAACGAAAATCTTAAACTCTCTCCAAAGACAAAGTTGTAATCAGATTAAAACTGTAAATGTATCTACTTGTAACATTAATCTCAAAAAAAACTATTAGGTGATTAATTTAGTAAAATGCTTGGTATCAGGTGTTCTTAGCCCTCTTGTGAATTCTAATGATTACAATGAAAATTTTAATGAGAAATTTCTATTAGGATTAAGTAATAAAGGTTTTAGTTGTAATTGTTGTTGAGCTATCCTAGATAAGAGGCTACACAAAGGTTTACTTTATTAATATATAACTCAGCAATAATTAATAAACGTAAAACGCATATGCGTCAAGTATTTGTCAAGGTCGTGCACTCGAAGTTCTTAATGTTCGCTACTCGTAGAACATAATTTAGATCCACGGAGCGTACAGTGCCAAACTTATTGTTCTTGGCTTGAAGTTGGCACGAGCTAACTTCAACCCGGCCGTAAAAATCAGAGAAAGAAAAATATTGGACTATAATAAATAAAAACGAAAGCTCAAGTCGTAGGCTGTCGTTTTAACTCATTTTAATCCCATATATTTTACTCTCCGATTTTTACGGTCAGACTGAAATTAGCTCGTGCCAACTTCAAGCCGGACAATAAGTTTAGCGAAAACTGTTTAAGGAAACTCTTCCAGTATTCAGATCCCCCAGTACTTCTGAGCTGCGGGAACCTTTAAGCGATTGAATGCATCCACGAACAGACCGCAGGGCGATTGCTTAAATCCTTGCAGATCTCCAAGTAAAATTAATCAATAAGTACTACCCAAGTATCATCAATTACCCCGTTTACCCAGTCAATTACAGGCTGTTTCACGAAAACAAGGTACCTATTAAGTACTATTAACTCAACAGTCTTTAGAAATATCACAAAAGTCAAATCTAAGCCTTTCAAAGTAAAGACAAACCAATTAATTTGGTGACGTTAATCAAAACGCGACGATTTTAATGAATAAACCATTTGATTTAGGTTAAGGAAACTTTGGATTGATTGACATCTTTCGTGATAGGGAGTTAGTTAATTAGTTTGCGAGACAATCAAAGTTTGCTATTGGTGTAAGTAGTTCATACGGATATCCTGTGTGTGCTCTGAAAATAATTTGCTGTTTAGAAAAATAACTAGGTAAGTAGATGACGCCTAAAAGAAAGGAGATCTTTGAGAACTAAAGCGACCACCCCGTGGTTAATCTGTAGAAGTCTTATAACCATAAAACGTCATAAGGATTTCCACAAGGCATTAAAAAAACGGCAATAAAATTGTGTGTCTACTCAATCGAAATATAAATTTAAATATTTAAAAGCGAAAAGGCCAGTTATATGTTTTAAAAATCGTTTGTGTCCTTTGTACCTATGTGTTTTTATTGGTGTACAATAAAGAATATATAAATAAATAATCTGGAACCCTACCCTTCCAAAGCAGAATCATCCAAATCGATGTACCTAGGCATTTAGATGCGGTAAAAGATAAAAGAAATAGGAATCACTAAAAGAAATCAAATACTTAATAAAATTACCTGATATCGGCACATCCCTAAAAAAAACTAAATTAAATAATAAAATTACCTGATAACAGCACATCCCTCGAGCCAACACGTATATTTTATCGAAAAGTGCGAAGAGTGAGGCAGATGGTTGATGGATGGTGCACACAATGGTTCTGCCCTGACGAGATAAGAGTCGCAGTAGCACCACCAGCTGGCGGATAGAGACAATATCTAGGCCACTGCAACAAAAAAAAAAACTTAGTCATCACAATAAAAATTTAATAACTTAATTTTACTATAAGTTTGAAGAAAAAAACGATTTATGCCCATAATATTTTTAAACGAGCAATTTTAAAAATATTTTTTTAGCGTATAGGACTACCTAATGCTAAAAATGCTCGGTTTCTAATCGGAAAAAATGAACCATTTTGTTTTCTTTGTCGTTTCTGAAGTCGAATTTTTGAAAAAAAAACCAGAAAGAACGTGGGCAAGGCGCAAATTATTTTTTGGTAGGAAACTTTAGTCTGTGGTAAATATTATAATACAAATAATTATGACTATGTTATCTGTATTCGCGGGAATTAAAATGCTGTGATTTTAATGTATTTGTAGGTATTACTAATTCGTGTGTGTTACATTTGAAATCGTGTTTCTGATTTGAAATATTAGTTTCGCTAGGTTCGATGCAAGAACAAACTTTCCCTGCGATATGCAATTATAGGTAACCTACCAACATTATCCGGGTACATTGTGTTGCTCTGCAGTTTTTATTATTCGCCGGTAGTTTATTGTAAGTATAGTGTGAAGTGTAATTATTTTATTGAAGTGTGATTTTATTGTGATTGAAGATAACTATTGCTTAAATTACTCCCAACTACCACAGTCTGTGCAACTACTGTTGGTAGGTAGGTTACGTTGTGTTTGTTCTATATTTTTTAAAACACCAGTAATGTAGGTATGTAAGTGTAGTGTTATGTTATTGTACTAGTGTAATTGTTGAACATACATAGATTTTTATTTGAAAACTGTTATTGATGCGTAACTGTGTTAAGTGTGTGTGTACTATCGGGACAAATTTGGAGCAACAGCTTTCTACCTCCCTTCGATGACCGGTAAGTAAATTTTAATAAGTGACCACATAAACCCTAAGATATTATATTGAGTAGGTAGGTACAGTACGCCTGACATAACTTGACCAGACTGAAAGTAGCCGTTTGGTTGCGCAGTACACAATCTAAAAAGCTGTGTACTCACTTAGCAGTGTAGCATGTAATGTATCAGATACGGTATCAAGTGAGTACGTAGCTACGAGCCCGCTGCGGGCCGCTCGCGCGTGGAGCGCTGTAAGCTCGCAGTGACCCGCCGAGTGGCGGTATCACTGCGAACACAAAGGCGTCTCCGGCAGCTCGAAGCTGGATACGCGGTGGACCGTGGACGAGCCGTACCCACTTGTAGGTTGATACAGTATCTGATACGTTACATGCAACACTGCTAAGTGAGTACCCACCTTAACTGAAACAATCTATTGCTCATTTATTCGGCCAACTTCAGCACGGCCAAGCTATGATGTGCCTACCTACTTCATATCTTATGTATCTTTCAATAATTATTTTTAAGTTTAAAGGTTTCTTGCTTGTTTTTCTATAATTTATGTTTGTTGAATTCGTAATTTATCTATTTGAATCAGATAGACCAGATAATTAATTAAATATTACGGGAACTAGACGTACCGACGAACTGCGTTTACCTTCTCTATATGTGTCACTACTACGTAATCTGCAATTTTGCATATTAAGTATTACTAGAACTTATTGTGGCTCAACTGTACATTATTTCCCGCTGATTTAGGGCTTCATTGCTTTTTTTTTCGTGTAGAACTCTTCTCACTTTCACAAAGGTTCAAATCAAGCAACCGCACCATTTTTGAGAAAAAAAATCCTAAAGTTTAATTATTTTCCAAATAAATTCACGCATTTTCATAACACAACATGCCACAGATAATTTAAAAACGTCACTCGTTGGTCGTTTCGTTTTACTTCTAGGTAAAGTGACAGTGGATTCAATTGTTTTTTTAATAATAATATAATGCTTTAGTTAGATGCTGATAAGACACCTTAACTAAGTAAAACTAGTGATGTAACTAGATGAACTTAGGATGCAAGAGCGAGCGAAGCGCGCTCGGGAATCGGGGCACCCCAACTCAGATAGATTAGGTTAGAAGGGGATAACGGGGGCTTTGATCGCTCGCTGCGCTTGCTCTCTAGCCCTCGTCACTAACTCCCACTATCCCACCAGGCCCGATAGAAACTTTTGGTGATTTTTTTCTCGGAGCCTATAGGTTTGCTTGAATTACGGTTTTCAAAAACACTAAAAACACTATATTCTACCCGAAAAAAAATCTCCACTATAAAATCGCCGGGTAACAATGTACAGTGCTTCCCTTATTGTATGACATTTATATTAATTACACTTAACTTTAATGGTATGTTGACGCCCTTAAACAAATAAAATTGAGTTATGGCCCTATAAAGCTAAAGACGCTTAAGATAAAGCCCTTTTAACATTAATGATAATTGAAATTGTCGAGAAAAACCTATACGTTCCTGCATTTTTAGCCGACTGAGAGCTTCATAGAAAAAACCTGATTAAGTGTCACGCTCCAGTTGTGTGCTGGGGGTCTCGACTAGCGAATAAAACAGCCAAAGTCGGGAAAAGGACTGTAATTATCAATAGGCGCAAGTAATATAGGAAGACGACCGATGCGTGTGCGCGGTTCGGTAACGGCGAGTGAGTGTCTGTCCGTTCGCTCAGGGGGGCTAGACAAGTTGCATTTTGACATTCGAATCGACAAACAAAATGTACCTATGTAAATGACATTAGTGACAGCCCGATTTGTCGAAAGCTTGTGTCATTTCCATACATTTTGTTTGTCGATTCGAATGTCAAAATGCAACTTGTCTAGCCCCCCGGGTAACATCTGACTGGTGAGTTGTGGCCGCGCAGACCAGGGCAAAGTCGAACCGTCGCGCCCGCCCCGTTCCTCTCGTAGCCCGCTGCGCCGTTGTGTTGAGTTGTATGACTCAACAAACCCAATAACACTTTGCTCAACCCGGGAATAGAACCAAGGATCTTAAGCATAACAGCAGAAACTAACCAGAAGCAGAATCTAACCAGAAGGTTATGCCTCATTAGCCTAAGCGCTAAGCTAATTGGCGCCAGTAAAATTCTTAAAAGATTTTCTAAAACGAAGGTTTTATTGATAAACAAATTAACTTATTAACACTAACCAATTTAGAACCTCTAGTTCAGTAGTCATGCTTAAGATCACTACTTAAACATATTATATACGGCATTCTACTAGTTTATGTAAAACTACCTGTTCTCCCAATTTTTCCCTATCCCTTAGGAATTTCCGAAAATCCTTTTTTAATGCACACTTACGTCATTTAAGGAACATTTATGAAAAATTTCATGCTTCTAGACCTAGCGGTTTCAGCTGTGCATTGATCGATCAGTCAGCCAGTTTGCCTTTTCTTTACATTATACTAGCGACCCGCCCCTGCTTCGTACGTGTTTGAATTTATTGACTCTACTATAACATGCATGTATGTATGACTACAAATTTATTAGGTAAATCTTATACAAACTGCACTATTCTCAAAAGTAGCTATCCAAAACAAGATTGTAAATAAAATAATAATATTGTAACCAAAATTTTTTGAAAGGAGTGTCTATGGAGTTTCTGCTGGGTGCTTCCTATGTATAATAAGTATGTATTTACAAAAAAAAGTATATAAGTATTATATCCATTGTCTAGTACCCATAGTACAAGCTCTGCTTAATTTGGGACTAGATGGTGCTGTCTAAATGTCCAAAGATATTTATTAAAAAAAAAATATCCAGTGGTTAGCGGTTAGACTATCCAGAGGTTGTGAAACACGCCCTAAGCGTACCAACAGCTGGAGTGACTATTTTATACTATGTAAAGATAGAGATGATAATAATGCATGAATTTTGCTGTTTTCTACGACTGATGTAGGTAAAGGCTGTTTATGATAATAACTAGTTTAAAATAATTGCATTTTGAGGTAAAAACATGTGCAACATGGCGGAGTAGGTAGGTACCACTCACAAAGGATCATTAGCGGTTTACAAGCAAGAAATATTATTATATAATGTTACAAGGACATTGTTTTATTGGATTTCTTGTCAAACTTAGAATAGTAATTATTAAACGACCGTGATCTCCAAAAGGTAAATGTTGATTTGCTTAGTACAGGCATAAGTAACCTAGATTTAATGTCTTCTAGATCAAGTCGTATTTTTCCATGCTAGGACGATTATTTAATCTTCATAGCCTGCCAATTGTTGAACTCCGACCAGCTACAGAGAATTTCCTAAAATAAAGTCAGTTAAGAGCTCATTAGAGGATCGTAGCAAGTGGAAATCTTTAGTCTCTGCCTACCCCTATGAGAAACAGGCGTGAAGAAAGAAAAGAAAGAAAAATGGTTTATTCAGCACAATTTTACCTTAAATACTACTTACTATCTATAATTATACTCTAATATAAATTGCGCTGAAACGGCGCTGGTTCAGCATAAGTCAGGCGGAGTGCCTAGCTCTGTATGTATGTAAGAGCTCTTTAACTAAACACGAAACAGTTCGAGTCGATACCTCTAAGAAAATGAAAGTGTTAGGCATTGTTTTATTTATTCCTTAAAGTTAGACTCTAAGGACCAGGACCAAATTAATGCAACTCAAGAGGGATCACTTCTAAAAGGACCATCATATCAGCATCTAGGGTTTTATGGGCAATTTTTGTCACAGTTTGTTCTCTCCATAGATTACTTAAATACAAACCTTGATTTGGAAAACACGCTTCAGGTTTAACGTTCAATAAAAGGTTATGGGGGGGACGTGGTGATTAAACCAATTACGTTCCATTGTACTTGTGTCATTCTGTTTAGCTTTCCGATTGGGACCGACCTTTTAGGCAATAGATATTAATGAATTGCTCCAAAGATTACGTTTGCTTTCAAAAGATTGTAACGTCCAATTAAGGAAAATACAGACCTTTGACTTTGTTTTGTTACTTTACCCTTTTCTTTGTTATAACATTCATATTAGTCAGTTACTTTAACGTAGGGTTAACCATTCTATATAATAACGAATAATAGTCTAGTACTTTGTACTATATTAATAACCTATTTCCGACTAATACCTAGATGTGAAAGTTAATAAAAAGTCTCTAAATTTCGAGCTGCTACTGATAACTTAACAGAAAAACCTATCAACAGTAAATTCGACCCGGGCATCGAAAGATTAACCAGGCAGTCTTTATTGTTTGCACAACCTAATATTACAGTTGACATTTTCGGGATGACAAAAACGGTGTAGTCATTAACAGATTAGGGTGAAAATTAAATAATGCTATTTCCTTCCTCTAAAGAAAGCTTTATCTATATGAATTATACCGCAAACATATGAGGGATAACGACACCGATTACTCATGTTTAATCCAAGGATTATTCTTTTCCTCAAACGTGCAGATTATCCCTGTTATGGCGGTCGCTTCTAATTGTTTTTTTAACCCGCCTGCTGTAATGAAACAAACGTCATCGTGGTGCCTTGTTTTTGGGAGCTTTTTGTTTCTGACCCTGTTAATGAATTGATATGAGGCGTTTCTTCGTGGATAAAATTTGAGAGATTGTTGGATATTATGTTAATTTAATTATGGAATTTAATTTACATATTAAATAATTTAACCGGGAATTAATTCATTCTGAATTTGACAAAAGATGAGAGGGGAATAAAAACATGTAGGTAGCAATTTAGCCTAGTTGATGACTAGACCGTGCGACGAGTAGACGAGTTTGAAATGAAAAATTATGTGTTTAATAATAATTAACATTGTCTTTAGCTAGTTATTTTTTATTTGCCATTAATTAACAAATGTTAAATATTTAAAAGACATTTTAGCGGCAGCGGTCTTGGTAGCTTAATTAGCTCAAGCGTTTGGTGTACCTACTTAACCGAAGGGACGCAGGTTCGAACCCTGTCTAAGATCGTGTTTTTCTTTTTCTAAAATTGATAATATCATTGGCTTGGCGAACTAAAAATATGTGGATGTCATGTCTGAGCTTTTTTCTCAACGATGTGTGACGTTTGCTGTGACTATGTGTGTATTCGATTGTGTATTTAGGCTAAAAGTTTCAAATAGGCTATGCGACTAATTATTTTTTATGGCCTCATGAAAAAATTGACCATAATTAGAACCGATTATCAAAAACAAAATTTAAATTGGTTCAAAAATAACAAAGTTAAAAGCATTAAAATTTTATTCTAGATAGAGAGCGCACTATACTTACAAATGACGTCAAAAGTAGCGTGCGCCATAGGTACTAATTCTATACTAACACTCGTTTTGCGGGAAAGGGACAAAGGATCCCCTCTCAATCCCCACAAGAAACTTTTAACGCTTTTATCTCAGAAATTTGTAGATCGATTTAATATTTATTTTCAATATACGAAGTATGCTAATGATATTTTTCAATAAGCGTGTCATTATTAACAAATTCAACACCAGTCTTCTCCCCTATTATCAGGGAATTGCATTTGGAAAATATTGAGAATGTATTTTCTGGTTTGAATGTATCATCATGCCTGTTTTCCCCGAAGGGTTAGTTAGAGGAAAGGTGGTGTACGAAAGATTTTAACTTACGTCGTAGGTTCATCCAAAAAGATGATAGGTGGGTTGTTGACCAGCTCCAATGCGATAGACAAGCGCTTCAGCTGACCACCTGATAGGCTTTCTGACATAGTGTTCCTGTGATCCCAAAGGCCAAGAGTTTGGAGAATTTCTTCAACCTGGAATATAAAAAAGAAAAAACTATATTTTGAACTGCACAAAATAACTAGGTAATTTTTCTATGTCTATGTGAGTGAAGCCTTAGTTATAATAACATGATTAAAATTTCACATATCTGGTTATAAATCAATTGCTGTTCGTTTGTCTTGCTAAAACTCTAGAACGGCTGAACCGATTTGCCTAATTTTGGTTTTGAAATATCTGTAGAAGTCCAAGGAAGGTTTAAAAGGTGAGAAAACTTTTTTGGCGGTACGAAGTTCGCTGTGACAGCTTGTAATATATATAATTCTTCTGTATGTATGTTTGTCACCTACTAAACTCCTCCTAAACGGCTGGACGGATTTGGTTGAAATTTTTGTATGTATATTTTAATGGGTTCATGGCTGGTTTGAAATCACAATTGGACCCGGTAGGTGACGCTGCTATCGGTCTACCGAGAAACGGAGGCAAAGCTGCGCTAGTATATTGTTTTAAAAATTAAAGTCGGATGCAAAATGATGGTTTTGAATGACGTATTGATCGATAAATGGATTAATTAAGTAGGTAGATGCATCAAAATTATATAGGAAGAGTTAAATGTCACATTCTCTTTAAAACATGGCTGCCCTTTTAAAAAGTAGTCGAATGGGAACCGCTTTTTATACCGTGGTAATTATTTATGATAGGTATTATTATATTTTTGTAAATTCCTTTCGACAATGTGGCGGAAGTATGAATGCCAGTAATTATTTAAATAATGTAATAATTATAATGAGGACGTTGAGAATATAAGTATAATAATGTTTGACGTCATACAGTTCAGAGGTCACTGACCTTTGGGTCTAAAAGGTCGCTTTTGATGAATCATATAAGACAAATACGAATATGAATCGATTTCTAATAATTATACAGTTGGTATTAACGTATCGACGACGTCTGTGGTCTACTGGTTCGAGTACCGGACTGCTGATCACGAGGTCGTGGATTCGATTCCCACAGGACACAAACATTTATTGTGATGAATTTAAGTGTTTGTGTTTGTCTGGGTGTTTCCTATTTATTATAAGTATTTATTTACAACAAAAAAAAGTATATAAGTATTTTAATGGATATAATACTCAATGTCTAGTACCTATAGTACAAGCTCTGCTTAGTTTGGGACTAGATGGTGCTGTGTAAAAATGTCCCAGGATATTTATTTATTTTATTTGCGGACGTTCTCAAAAAAGGCAAGGTTAAGAGCACCCTAAACCGACGAGCATGCATGGAGAGGTTAATGAACATAGACGAAGCGAAAGTGGTGTGCCAGGATCGTAGCAAGTGGAAATCTATAGTCTCTGCCTACCCCTATGGGAAACAGGCGTGAAGCTATGTATGTATGTATGTAATATATCCCGAAAACAGTCATAGGTAGGTATAGGTATATGAATGTGCCTATATCTGTACAGAAACACTTACAATAAGCTCCTTCTCTGCCTTCCCTAGTTCCTTTCCTAGCTTGAGGTCAGCGGCAATCCTCATTGATTCCTGGACAGTCAGCCTGGGCTGCAGCAGGTCATCTTGCATGATGTAGGTGCTGAGTTTCTTGAATACCCTCATGTCACGGGAGTGTCCATTCACTGTGATCCGACCGTTGACCCCGTTTGAACTGCGAAAGAATTTTAATTTATTGGAATACACATTTATAACAAACTAGCGATTGCAACATATAACAAAACTTACTTATACCTACTTATTATTATAAATATTTTATTTATTTTGGTAGCAGTGATAGCCTGGGAGTATGACCACTAGACTGCCGAGTCAAAGGTCTCGAGTTCGAATCCACGCACGCACCTCTGGCTTTTCGAAATCATGTGTGTAATTATCACTCGCTTTAACGGTGAAGGAAAACATCGTGAGGAAACCTGCATGCCTAAGAGATTTTCTCAATGGCATGTGTAGTCTGCTAACCCGCATTAGGCCAGCGTGGTAGACTATAGCCTAATTCCCTCTCATACTGAGAGGAGACCCGTGCCAAGCATTGGGACAGTATAATATGGGTTGATGTTGTTGTTGTTATTTGGTAATGTGATTGGGATACCTACATATACCGTTTTAGGATAGGACAGGGTTTTTTAAACATATTGTATATGTATCAGTATGAAATAAAATAATAGATGCATAGGTAAAGGAGCCAGCTAGAATAGCCATGCAACTAATTCATAATGTTGCATGTTGCCGCAACACGACACACGCATAGTTGCTTTCATTCTGGCTCTCTTCTAAAATAACTTTCTGGGGGGGCTAGACAAGTTGCATTTTGACATTCGAATCGACAGACAAAATGTATGGAAATGACACAAGCTTTCGACAAATCGGGCAAAATACATTTTGTTTGTCGATTCGAATGTCAAAATGCAACTTGTCTGGCCCCCCTACTCCTCCAAGACGAAAGTTTGCCCACGAATGGGCCGCGCGGCCTTAGCGTATGCTTAATTGTATAAAAAAATCTCGAAATTGAATCCTCCTCTCCCACGCCTGCTGATGTTTTTATGCTGCCGTTTCTACGACGTCAAAGACATCATTGATCGCTATCATTCTCTAATTTAAATGTAAATTAAAATACAGGATATGGTCATAAATTACAGATATTCGCTAAGTAATAATAGGCGTATAATAACTATATGTACCTAATAGTTTGGTATTTTTCCCAAATGATCCTCTATTATAATTTAATATATGTTCGTAATATGAATATCTAATAATCATGAGTAAATATTAATATTCTGGGGACGTTTTACACAGCGCTGTCTAATCTCAAACTAAGCAGAGTTTGTACAGGAGGGTACTATGAGAGTGGATTAACACATATATACTTTTTTTGTAAATAGGTACTTACTTATTAAATAAGAAACATCCAGAAAAAAACAAACATTTAAATTCATCACATAAATATTTGTGTCCTGTGGAAATCGAATCCACGATCTCGATCAGAAAGTCCGGTATTCAAACCACAGATTCCGTCAACTGGCACAATTTATTAATTCAAATACTTCTTACTTTAATAAACATCACCTGCATCAATAGGACATTATCCGTACAGCAACCGCGACAAACAATTAACTTCAGTATCCACTTACATTTAATAACAATAATATGTCAAAACAGATGTTTAATAATTATGGTTTTAATCAACTTAACTACACAACACCTTGTTTCTGTATAAATTGTTAGTTTAAAATCAGGTATCAGAGTTATCATACATAATTGAAGATATAGAATACTTTTTAAATCTAGGTATATAATTGACGACGTCTAGAGGTTCGAACACCGGACTGTTGATCACGAGGTCGTGGGTTCAATTCCCACAGGACACAAATATTAATGGGCTGAATATATAAGTATTTGTGTTTGTCTGGGTATTTCTTATGTATATAAATATCTTGGGACATTTTTACACAGCACCATCTAGTCCCAAACTAAGCATAGCTTGTAATATGGGTACTAGACAATGGATATCTATTGTAAGTATATAAGTATGTATTTACAAAAAAGTATATAAGTATTATAACCATTGTCTAGTACCCATAGTACAAGCTCTGCTTAGTTTGGGACTAGATGGTGCTGTTTTATTTATGGTATTGCTATTTATTTAGATAATAAATAAATAGGAATAAATAAATATTAAAATAAAAATATTACGTAGAAGTAAAGTTTGTGAGTTTGGATGTGAGTGCCATGGACTTTTGGAACATAGCTTTCCGCCACAGCTGCACCCGCGTGGTCTTATTTTTCCCCCGTTTATTCGACATGTTTTATTGCTACTCCGCTCCTATTAGTCGTAGCGTGATGGTATATAGCCTATAGCCTTCCCCGATAAATGGGCTGTCTAAATGAACTGAAAGAATTTTTCAAATCGGTCCAGTAGTTTCGGAGCCTATTCAATACAAACAAACAATCAATCAAATCTTTTCTCTTTATAATATTAGTATAGAAGTATAGACAATAACAGTATCCGGAGCGAAGTGATGGAGGGTCGCTAGTCCAGAATAAATAATATTTTTTTCCAACAAGAATGGCCAATATTCATCTAAGTTCGCTGACAGCTGACATAATCTATGAAAGCGTTTATTCTGCTGTGGGCGTCCTTAGGCTGACAATGACATGGTAATGATGGTGATGAGACTATCCTCAAGGCCAATCCTATCCACTTGAATGAGAGAGGACAGGCTAGTTTGACAACCCGCGTTAGGCTAGCGTGGTGGACTACCACCACGCTAGCCTAACGCGGGTTGTCAAACTTGACTGAACAATGCAGTTCAGTCTTAGTAATAAGTACAAATAACTTACTTATATCCAGCTAATATGTTCAGGAGTGTGGATTTGCCGGCTCCTGAAGGCCCAAGGATGCAGGTCAGCTCCCCTGAACGGAACTCTCCAGACACGTTGTGTAGTATTTTTCGTTCACCTAAGAAAAAAACAAGAAATAAGGTTAAAATTTGCAACAATTTTTAGTTTTCTTATCCAATAAATATTGTCTAAATAATAAAATGGTTGATAGAAAATTCGTGACCTTATATAATATAGCAGAGCAGTGATAGCCTGAGGGTATGACCACCAGTCTGCCAAGTCAAAGGTCTCGAGTTCCAATCCAAGGCACGCACCTCCGACTTTTCGAAATCATGACTGCATAAATATCCGCATACGCCAGCGAGGTGGACTATGGCCTAATCTCTCTCATACTGAGAGGGGACCAGTGCCCAGCAGTGGGACAGTTAATGGGTCGAAAATGATATAAAATATCTTGATCTACTTATTATTAAATTTAATTCCATAGAGTTGGCAAGGTCAATAGTTTTAGAATCGAGTGCAACTGAATCAAAAACAGACCTCTCAGATTGTGATACTATATCTAAGTCATCAGGATAATTATTATGTTATTCATTGCAACAGGTGTAGGTTCAGATACAGTAATAATATATTAATGCAGTTATTATAAGTATGGATAATTTTAACGACGTGAACAATGTAGATTAATATCTTTTTCATCCCACCATCTCGGAAAGAGTATTTTTACTCTTCGATATCTGAGTGCAAAAGTCGTTTTTATCCTCTAGAGAGACAAAGTAAATTGAATTTAGAACATCGTGCTTTTACCCCCCTGGCGCCGAATTAATCATACAACTTTTTTTTAATTTGTTAAAAACTCAGACTTGGAACCTTCACTAAGTTCCGAGTCTAAACGCAACAAAGTATCGATATATGTCGAATCGATATTTTTTGAAAATATCAGTATCGATACTAATATTTTTATTTAAAAATATCGATATAGGGGCGATATATCTTAAAAACCAAATTATAAAACAACAAATCAAGTCGACCAAAAACAAAAAATACATTAAATATAATTTGTTAAAAAGATGTTAGTATAAAAAAAGTATTCCTTTTTGGGATTTTATAATCTTAAAACTTATTAATGTTTATTGGTCTGTAAAAAATATAGATTTTTATACCTTTTCGATACTTTGAATTTTATATTGAAATATTAAATATCGCTCAAAAATATAGATACATTAAAAAAATAATATCGATATATCGATGTATCGATATTTTTTCAACAAGCCTACCGGAACTTTCTTGGTGTACTTTTTTAAGTCACTAACACCAACATTACAATACCTAACAAAAATATTACACTCGAGTAATTGTAGCAACGTTACTTTCAATTTCTCTTAATTATACCTAGTATTACATACCTAACAACTAATGTACACATTGTGAAATGCAATAAAGTATTGAGTATTGAGTATTGAGTATTGAGTATTGAGTATTGAGTATTGAGTATTGAGTATTGAGTATTGAGTATTGAGTATTGAGTATTGAGTATTGAGTATTGAGTATTGAGTATTGAGTATTGAGTATTGAGTATTGAGTATTGAGTATTGAGTATTGAGTATTGAGTATTGAGTATTGAGTATTGAGTATTGAGTATTGAGTATTGAGTATTGAGTATTGAGTATTGAGTATTGAGTATTGAGTATTGAGTATTGAGTATTGAGTATTGAGTATTGAGTATTGAGTATTGAGTATTGAGTATTGAGTATTGAGTATTGAGTATTGAGTATTGAGTATTGAGTATTGAGTATTGAGTATTGAGTATTGAGTATTGAGTATTGAGTATTGAGTATTGAGTATTGAGTATTGAGTATTGAGTATTGAGTATTGAGTATTGAGTATTGAGTATTGAGTATTGAGTATTGAGTATTGAGTATTATTTGCTATAATTTAAAGAATAGGTATTCTGTAAAACTTACTTATCATATAGTATTTAATACCTAAAATGAAATAAAAGTATCTTGTGGTTGTAAATGTTTTTTTTTGTCATTTCCTCGCTGAGGTGGGATGAAAAGTTACGTGTTGCACTCGAGTGCAAAGATTTTTCACCTTGTGCTCTTTTAATTCCCTCGCTGACGCTCAGGATTCTAATTTTTGAATCACTCGCTCCGCTCGTGATTCAATTTTAGAATCCTTCGCTTGCTCGGTCATCAAAATTGAGCACGCGGTTAAAAAGCAACTTTGCACTCTTGTATAACAAATAACTATTAACTGCTTAGATGATAGATAACAATAAAATGTACAATTAATCTTACAAACAATTATCAAAAATGCTCTTATTGTTTCTCTCAATAGGTATGTTGCATCGTTTCTGTCAATAAAATCGATTTTGATTTCGATCAAATGTAAAGTTACGACACAATCAAAATCGACAACGCGTTGTCATCACTACATTTTTAACCCCCGACGCAAAAATGACGGGTTGTGTGTGTGTCTGTCTGTGGCATCGTAGCTCCCGAACGGATGAACCGATTTTGATTTTGTTTTTTTTTATTTGAAAGGTGGATTAGTCGGGAGTGTTCTTAGCTATGTTTGATGAAAATCGATCCAAGATGGCCGCCGCCACAAAATAGCGAAATACTTTTTTTAATTTATTTATTTATATTTTTTCACAAATCCCTTAATATGGGTATCAAATGAAAGGGCTTAACTAGGAGAATACTATACACTATGATAAATTTCAAATCCAAGATAGCTGCCACCGCAAAATGGCAAATTACTTTTCGTGTCGGGGGTTTTCTAAATTTTTAATTAAGGTTAGGTTATTGTTGTCATCAAATTGACCTCTCTTGGAAACAAATTTGATAATAATTATCTATCACATTCATCACCATCTTCTATAATCTACCCATATTATTATGACATTGACATAGGGGTACGAATAAATTATAATTCACCATCTACATCATTGGTTAGTGCGTTTACGACTATGGTTTGTTTCCTGTGGGAAACGGGATCGAATCAATGATCTGAGTTGAAACTGTGACCGTGGCTTTTTTGCCAAGAGTTAGTTCAATTCTTCAACTTTTATACCCATAAGAATTTTAAAAACAATTCGTAATCTTTGAGAACCGCTGCACTAATAGTTTAACGTGACACACGTGCGAGAAATGCGTCATGCAAAATAGCGAACATAATAGTACGGTCTACGACGCACTTAACTGGAAATTGTATGTTAGATTTAATTAGCTGCTACAAATTGATGACTTGTGGTTAATTGTAATTTATTACTCTAAGTACTAAATGAAACCTTGCTAAACTTACATGTATACCAACACGCGTATTCCCCGAAGAGTTTACCGGTATGTTAAGATCCCATGTAATAGGGGGCCAGCTTATATCAACCGGGCACAAATCCAGACTCCGAGAGTCCGAGCAGCTACTGAGAATTTCGTAGAGTAACAGTAACACTTTGTTCGACCTGGAAATCGAACCCAGAACCTATAGCGTTCGATATGTAGGTCGAGAATAGAGGCGTTTTCCCAGTTGCAGTTTCTAAAAAGATAGTTACTATCAAAAGATAATGCCTTTGTACTTTCCCTTTTTACCGTAAAGTTTCTTATATAACATGGCTTCAACCAGGTTTTTCAGTACCTCCCAAGAAACTTAGTGAAATTCCTTAGAGCCTTGTCGAAATATAAAAGCATGTAGGATCAGATTACATAATGTGAAAGCAGTTTGGATATTGCAAAGTCAATGAAAATACACGATGCACAAGTGGGAAGAGCACCGCTACATGATGGTGTTTAATATTTCGCTAAAGCCGGCGCAGAGTAAATACCTCGGCGACTCGCCTGATGATACCTCGCGGAGAAGCGAAACACGCGTCGTCACATAGGTTTGGGTATGCATGTTGCACTAAAAACTTAGTTCTCTCTACATAGGCATAATTAAGCGGGCGGGAGGGCGGTTCTCTTGCTTCTCAGCATAAACGGAATTAACACTAAATATTTTCATTGCAATTTGTTATTTTTTAAATGTTGGTAAGTTATCGTTTGTCAATAATCTCAAAAGCATTAGGGTGTTATTGCACTCATGGTCCACTTGTTAAATGTATTTCTCCAATAGCTTGGCCCAAGATTAGATCAGTAAGATATTAGCCATTACTTAGTGGGAAAACGGCTGGCCTGTTAAAAATAGCCTGTCAATAGCCGCATCTTTGCACGAACCGGACACCGGTTCTGTGCACAGACAGGGTAACATCGCTCAGACAGGCCTACTCACTTACTAAAAATCAATAAAACCCGCGGATCGTTGCATGGAAAACCTAGTAGCCAATTGGCTGCGCCCAGTAATCCACGCGCGTTAGGTAGGAAGCGAGGTAAGATCTCGCCTTGATGGGAGCCTGGTTGCACCGAACCACAGCTCGTCACGGTCGTGGTGAATGTTCCTGATCCCATTGCCATGACGCATAGGGTAAGTGATGGCAAGTGCGGTTTTAACTCGGTATGAATCCGACATACTCTGCCACTTGCTTGGTGGGGACCTATGAGGATTTTCCACAGTTTAAGCAATTTATATTGAACCCTAGGGTCAGTTCCTATGTCATCATTCTCCTGCTCTTATCCAAATTCACATGAGGTCGGCACAGTGTGAATTTTTCATCTATATCCTGTCCATCCTTAACACTCTACACATTCCGTAGCATTATCATCACAATAGCCTTTCATGCATCCGTTTTGCAGCCCAACATTCAGACTCATCTTAAATACACGTTCTAATACAAAATTCACATCAATGTGTTTTCACCGTGAAAATTCAAGCCGCGCCTCAAAAGGTCTATGTTGTAAATGCATGCCGGCAACGCGACGGCATTTCACCACGGGTAATTCTGATTATAGAGTTTGCATTGGCGGCAAATTGCCGTACCTCCCATATAAATAGAATTTAATTCTAGATAATTTGTTTACTATGAACGAGGTTGTCGTTAACTAGTTGTACAAGATGTCAAGACTTTCTGAACTGTTTTTTAAAACTGCAAGTTGTTTTTTAATGGGTATTTAAGCAGCTTTTTCTTTCTTTCTTTCTTGTGCCACGGGGTTTTACCCATGTTCAATTTATTCTCAATCCCTGGGGATATTCCCAAATCCTTTCTTTAGCGGATACTTACGGTGTGAAATAAACCTAAGATGTTACAAATTTCAGCTTTCTGGACTTAAGTATAACATCTAATTTTCACTGTGCATTGACAGAACAGTTAGTCACGGTTTTCCTTTTATCTGTAATATTATAAAGAGGTAAAGTTTGTGAGATTGTAGGGGGTAGTCTCAGAATATACTGCACCGATTTTAAAAATTCTTTCACTGTTAGGAAGGAATATTATTCCTGAGTGCTATAGACAAATTTTTACATACTATACTGATAATAATAGTACCCGAAGTGAAGCGAGGGTGAATCGACATTATTATAACTATATAAATACAAACATACATACTAGTAACCTGCCCCGGCTTCGCATAGGTTCATAAGTTGTAGCCTATAACCTTTCTAGTCCCTCTTTCACTATCCATACTCTGAACCCAGGCCCTCGAGCATAACAGTCACGATTAGGACGACTATGCTAGCGAGGCGTTCGGTCATTGATGTTTTTTTTTATATACCACTTCAGTGGCAAACAAGCATACGGCCCATCTTATGGTAAGCGATTATATACCGTATCATGGATGCTTGAAACACCAGAGGTATCACTCGTGCGTTGCTAACCTTCTAACAATCTATCATCATCATCATCATATCAGCCAACAGAGGTCCACTGCTGAACATAGGCCTCCCCCATAGACTTCCACCGGGACCGGTGGATGCAGGTGGCATACCCACCTGCATCCAATGACTCCTAGCGACGATTTACTAGGTCGTCGGTCCATCTCGGCCGTCCCATACTGCGCTTTCCGTTACGTGGTCTCCACTCGAGAACCTTTCTGCCCCAGTGGCCATCAGTTCTACGAATCTATGTGCCCCGCCCACTGCCACTTCAGCTTGCTAATCCTTTCGGCTATGTCGGTACGCACTTTGGTTCTTCTACGGATCTCCTCATTCCTGATTTGGTTGCGTAGAGAAACACCAAGCATAGCTATTTTACAATCATAACAATCTTTAAACAACTTCAAGTCCGTTTTTTGTAAATAGCTGATCTATATTAGAACCTTGAGCTTACCGGTAAACGAGAATTTTATAAACCTAACTCCGTGTCCTTAACATGTCATTTATAAAATAATAAAATACGATTCGATCATATGAAATGTAACAGATCAATATAATTTATTGATTTATTTAAGTTTATAACCTTGACATACAATATAGTATAGCTAAAGATAACTTTGTGGCTAATATCCGAATGATGAACTTAATTCACGGTACTATAAATTAACTTATTTATAAAGTATCGCGGGTCGTCGATGCGACTATTACTTAGGTTAATAGCAAAAGGCTCACTTCCTATTAAATGGGGGCAAATCATAACGGCGAACTGTGGGTGTACCTATATTTTAAAGCTCTTTTTTTTAACGTCTGGAAATGCTTTATGCACCGTCACGCCGCCCGGGGAAGGCTACGCGGTGTGTGGGACTCCGCCCTGAAAAGGACGTCTACCCACTAAAACCAGACGGGTGTTCTCCTTATCACCATTCGGCCGGGGTCACGTGTGGACATCCGCGACCCCGGTGGTGACGGACCGCCTATGCAGCCCCCGGCTCTGTTTGGGGTGCGTGTGGTGTGCACCCCCCTCTCCTGCCAATCCACTGAGTGGGACGCGGCACACTCCGACCGCGTCGCCTACTCCGGCCATAGTGTTGGGCAACAGACTTCCCTAAGTCTGCCGCCCGTTATATTTTACACCTCTACCTCAACCTTACCCTTCAGGGAATACAGGCGTGATGGTTACATATGCTACGTCTATGGTTTTTTTATGTTTAAGTCCTAAAACTGAACGGGTTAAAACATGGTTGATGAATGTGTTTCAAACATGTTATTATTTTAGCAGGTTGTAGTGGGTACCTATGCATTTTTTAGTTTTGTAGCCCTTCGGAGACGTGATGGTATGTTACATTCTACTGTCACACACAATTTCAAACTTGTCAAAATTACGTTTGTCCACGTGCAAATGCAAATGTGTGCGTGAGAGTGCGTAGGGTTTGTTGGCAGTCCGTCTGGCAAGAACAACAGCAGAATGCGGGGGACCTGAGGTATCTGACTTTTTTTTTCTTTGGTATATGGTATAAGGAAGATAGAGGGGGTACGCTTGTGATACGTCTCCCCCTCTTTCATTTGGGAGTGGATGGTGGGAAAGGTAGAAGGTGATAGGAAGAGATTTGTGAGTGGGAGGGAAGGTGAGAAGGAAATATATATAATACTATATATATCTTCCCCTGCAACCAGGTAGTTTGCTACAGGGCAAGGTATATTTGTAGAGGGCGGGGGGGGGGGGGGATATAATAAATAGATGATGTATAATGTATAGTAAAACATTTTTTTTTTCGATTAGTCTAACAGTTTGCATACATTGCCAGAGTTACAGAGAATTTGTTTGTATAAATAGTTTACAGCTGGTACAATTACAGACATTGCTAGAGTAACATAGAGAATTTGTTTACAGAGATTGTTTACAATTAGTACAATTATAATGGGTAGTGGTACAGTTTATAGAATTTGCGGTTGCATTGTTTTTTTTTGACGTTGCCAGGGTAACAGAGAAAATTTGTTTACATAAATAGGTTACAGCTAGTACAATTACAGACATTGCCAGTGACAGAGAATTTGTTTACAGAAATAGTTTACAGCTAAGTAGTACAATTATCGTGTGTAGATAGTGGTAGGGTATATAGAGTACTGCAGTTGTACAAGTTTTTTTTTTATAGGATTATATTAAGATTACATAAAATTAAGGGCTGCCATTATTTGTTGAAGTCCTTAACCCTGTCCACAATGTATGTAATGAAGTTAATGAAACTCTCGAGAGTATTGGGGCTAGCGAGAGCGTCTAGTAGGTTAAAGGGGTCAGGTATGCGGTGTGAGGATTGGAAGAGGTGGGTTCTCCTGGCAGCAGCGAATAGGGGGCAGTCCTTAAGGAGGTAGTTCCAGCTCTGGATGGTGGACTAGTCGCAGGTGCATGTGTCTGTGGTGGAAATGTGAAATTTGTGGAGGTACTCCCGGTAGTAGGCGTGGTTGAAGAGGAATTGGGTGACGGCGAAGGTAGGCCTGACCAGCTTGAGGTAAGATTTTAGGTCGGGATGGGTGGGAAAGATGGTGCGGATATGGGTCGTCCTCGGATAGGTCCACGGTTACGTAATTTTATGTAGCTGTGGGAGATGGAGAGATAGTCGGGAGTTTTGTGAAGGAGAGCGGCCGCTTTAGCTGCCGAGTCCGCAAGTTCATTGCCGGTGATGCCGACATGGGCTTAGATCCAGGCGAACTCGACCTACAGGCCATTCGCTCGGCTGCATGAATGTGATGGTGAATGAGGGTGGCGAAGTGGTTGGAGGAGAGGTATCTGACGTAAGGGAGGGCCGGAGAGTGGCCATTCTGTTATTATTTGTTCTGTGCTACTGTATATCAAGCACAAGTCACTGTACTAATAAAGTAGTTAAACTGTCAAGAAACAATAGAAAACAATGATTTCGAATCTCTTGAGTGTCCCGATCTCTAATTAATTAGTGTGATCTAACCCTAGCAGTCACACCCATAAAAGACTCACACATGAGCAATAGTGCCACTTACAAAAACAACTCGCACCTACTACCTCCCACACACATCACTCACAACATGTTCATGTACACTTCACTTACACGCAAAGCACTAAAACAATTCAGCAGCACAATATTCACTCAACCCATCAAAACAATTGCATGACTGGTCATTCACACCCACCCACAAACAAAACACACTCACTCACCCGTAAACAACAAAAATCTATACACAATAAACTCACCCCCTATTACATGGGTCCTAAACATGCCAGTAAAATGTGAGTGTATAGTTGTATACTGTGTATTAGTATGCCTCTGCCTACCTCTCCGGGGAATATAGGCGTGATGGTATGTTTAATAGATATAAAAAAAAACATATTAGCATGGTTTATCATGTAAAACACTAAACTCTGGCTAACCCTTTGAAGCATATATGGGCTTGATGGTATGGTTTTCCAAAGTGAAAATGTCAAGGATATCAACTTAAATAAATAAAATTAAAAATAAGTGTTAATATTTCCATCCGTAATAAAAAAAAACTGTTGTGTTTATTATAACTCGATAGGTACTGTGATGCATCCAACGTAATTTTATCTCAGCCTTTGCTCGCGCCCATGTTCCCGTAGTAGTTAAATTATTTTCCCCGTTTTTACAAAAATAATTATTGATACTGTGATGATATATAGCCTATAGCCTTCCTTGATGAACGGGCTATGTAACACAGAAATATTTTTTCAAATTATACCAGTAGTTTCAATCAAACAAACTTCAGTTTAAAAATATTAGTATATAATGGTAGGTATAATTCAAAAGCTCTGGTTATTTTCCAACGAAGTACACACCTTTACACAACTTTAGTCGACTTATTTTTGTAATTTTTTTCGAGTAGGGAGGCAGTAAATGATTAAGTACATAACATAATTTTATAACATATCTTTACGCCTGTATTCCCGAAGTTAAGTAAAGTGTATAAAGTTACAATAATAATAATAATAAATATCATGGGACATTTTTATACAGCACCATCTAGTCCCAAACTAAGCAGAGCTTGTACTATGGGTACTAGACAATGGATAAAATACTTATATACTTTTTTTTTGTAAATATATACTTATGATATATAAGAAACACCCAGACAAACACAAACACCTAAGTTCATCACATAAATGTTTGTGTCTTGTGGGAATCGAACCCACTACCTCGTGATCAGCAGTCCGGTACTCGAACCACTAGACCACAGACGTCGTCACAATAAAAAAGAATAAAGAAATCTAGCCTGCTATCGGATATCGCACTTACGAACTAAGGGAATCTACCTTATTTTATTAAGGGAAGAAATATTAAAAAAAATATAAATATTTTTATAAAGAATTTTTAGTGTAAACAAAACCATGTATATTTTAAACTATAATGATCTAAGTATCGCGATAAAACAAACTCCATAATGATTGATGTATTGCTTCGTACGAGTTCTTATGTAACGTGATACTATGATAGATGTCAATACAAAAAATTAAAAATTTAGAAAACCCTCGACACAGAATGTAATTTGCCATTTTGTGGTGGCGGCCATCTTGGATTTGAAATTTATCATAGTTCTATCTCTCCTAGTTAAGCCCTTTCATTTGATATCCATATTGAGGGAGTTGTGAAAAATATGTAATTCGCTAATTTGTGGCGGAGGCCATCTTGGACCGATTTTCACCAAACAGGTAAGAACACTCCCGACGAATTCACCTTTCAAATAAAAAAAACATAATCAAAATCGGTTCATCCGTTCGGGAGCTACGATGCCACACACACACACACACACACACACACAAACACACACACACACACACACACACACACACTCACTCACTCACTCACTCACACTCACACACACACTCACTCACTCACACTCACACACACACACACACACACACACACACACACACACACACACACACACACAGACACGTCAAACTTATAACACACCGTCGTTTTTTCGTCGGGCGTTAAAAATAATTAGGCGTCCTCATAAAATGAGTTATAAAAAAATAGTGCATTGTCGCGCGCTGGGCCTTTCGTCCGTCGTCCGCCGTCCCTTGTGCTTCAGCACCGTAACATTAGGCTGAGCTGGTAGCCTCTTCAGTTCACATTAATATATTTTTAAGTTTTGTGTACCTACCTTCAAATAATTTGCTAAACGGTTGTATGTACCGCAAAAACGAACGCTCTTTCTTCCTTTCTTAAAATTCTTAAAGTCGATTTAGTATTCCAAAATAGTTAACAATGTAAAATTTAATTTGATGTGATTGTTCCAGGTGGTGATTCCAGATCTTTTCACGTGCACGCCAGGTAAGTAATTTAAAAGTTTTTCTTTTCGCGACGTGGTAGACCACCTGCTATGTGTCATTTCCTGACAAGCCACGGTATGACTAACCACTTACTCGGTTTTAAAATAATATTAACCCGTTATAGATACTACAAATACACCTTTTTCGATGAACAGAATGTACAGAATGACACGTTCTTCCTCCGCTTTCATAGATCTTGTCATACACACGCGTGTAGTTACGAGTACTACGCGTCTGACCTTTTTTATCTATACTTCTATATCTATATTAATATTATAAAGAGGAAAGATTTGTATTTTTGTATGTAACGAATAAACTCAAAAAGTACTGGACCGATTTGAAAAATTCTTTCCATGTTAGATAGCCCATTTATCAGGGAAGGCTATAGGCTATATATCATCACGCTACGACTAATAGGAGCGGAGTAGTAATGAAAACTGTTGCAAAAACGGGGGTTTTTTTTTTATTATAAGACCACGCGGGCGAAGCCGCTGGCGGGAAGCTAGTGATAGAGAAATAGATAGATAATGTAATGGCCACTTAGTATTAAAATGGTAAATGCCCAAGTCATGTTAATTTCTGCATTCAATTTATGTATAGTCCATCTTAGTCTTAATAAGGACAGTACAAAACTCAAAAGCAATCTAATGTTTCGATTACGTCAATTATGATGGTTGGGTAAAAAAACATTTAAAACAAACATGTGCTCTACAGCAAGCAAATTTAAAAATAGCCATTCCACCCACACAAAGACCATCGCATACCTACGCGTCAAAATTTGGCTGTCTAAATTGATGTTATTGTATGGAAAGTTTTTATATGGAAACGTACAGCGCTCGCTCCAAAAGTAAAGGTGTGCGGTGACCTTAGATTCACAGGTAAGGTTTGTGGGGAAAAAGGGACCCCTTATTGATTACCGTGCACCTAAACCCTTCTTAATAATTAATATCTGGGAGCGAATGTGTGCTTTAAATGTTTTCCGTTACTTGGGGATAGATGGTTTATGTAAAGTAGAAAATTAAATATAAACACAGGTACCACGCTTGTATTCACCGATGGGTTAGGCAAGGTAACGAATAGACTGACAGAGCTATTTTTACCCGACTGCCGAAGGAGGGTTATGTGTTTGACGTGTATGTATGTATGTAAGTCCGTTCCTATGTCCGCTCGTAACTACTCAACGGCTCAACCAATTAAGATAAACGATATACCATTACATTCATCTTGATGTCGCGAATTTCACTGGGTACATGAAATTCTAAAAAAAACAAGATGGCGGATTTTATGCGCTTAAATGTGCGGGCTGATTTTGAAAATAATCTAAAGTTGTATCATTTTTATTTCAAATGATCATTGAGGATCTATCGAGCGAATCTATGATGAAAATCAATTATTAAATGAAACAAAAAACCCGACTGCGACAAAAGTACTAGGTAACTAATAACTAAAAATCGAAAAAAAACCTTGTATGAAAATGTATTGCAGGCGGTACAAGCAAGGAAACAATTTTGTTAAAATTGATGGTGCCTAACCCAGAATTCTGAAATACCGCTTTTGTATCTATGTACATACATATATACATTTGTACATACATACATTTAGTAAAGATAGGTACATACCTATCTTTATCTTTACTAAACTTTCAAAAATTACATAGCCCTACAAATCTGGTTTCACGGTCTGTAGGTACAGAAAACAACTTACGCACTAACTAATTATAAAATCTTATTATTTACTTAAAAATAAAATACTTGCGCTAATAGCTTTATTTATACACTTTAATGGTCACTATGATGATGAAGATGATAATTTGCATCAACAATAATATTATTATTAACCGCAAAACCAGTACACCGCAAAATTTCCGCAAAGCCCGGATGTCATTAAAAACTCTTCACAATACAATGCATGCATAATGATTATGCGCGAACAAAAGAAATTTTTGCGTTCCTCGCCTTGAGTCGCCAGACGACATATGAAAGTGGTATTGCAAGATTGAGTTGAGAAAGTAAAACTCCACTCACTTTAACACGTAACTTAAGTGAGTGCATCAGATTGCAATTTGGATAAAAAGATACCTTCGAAATTACGGATGTTTTATTTCTTTGTATCTTACTGTGATCGACTCATTGGTATAAAGTCGTAACTGCAGTTGCTGAGCCAGAAAGAAAGAAAGAAGAAATTTATTTAACACAGCACAAGACACACATTTTAAATAATTAAAACAACAACTAACCTAAATAAAAAATTTAGAAAACCCCCGACACGAATTGTAATTTGCCATTTTGTGGTGGCGGCCATCTTGGATTTGAATTTTATCGTAGTGTATTCTCCTAGTTAAGCCCTTTCATTTGATACCCATATTGAGGGAGTTGTGAAAAATATGTAATTCGCCATTTTGTGGCGGCGGCCATCTTGGACCGATTTTCATCAAACATAGCTAAGAACACTCCCGACTAATTCACCTTTCAAATAAAAAAAATAGAATCAAAATCGGGTCATTCGTTCGGGAGCTACGATGCCACAGACAGACACACACACACACACACACACACACACACACACACACGTCAAACTTATAACACCCCGTCGTTTTTGCGTCGGGGTTAAAAACAACATAGAAAAGAAAAACAATATAATATTTAAATTATACCTATTCAATGGCATATTAATGTGTGCATCGCGGCCGCGCCAAATAGGCCCAGTTCAGCATTATGTCAGGCCACTAGTGCTTGACGCTGATTTTCAACTGAGCCATTGCGAGGTGTCACGGATGAAAATCAGGCGTGTAAGATTATGTACCTAATAAATAAATAAATAATTCATAAAATACTGATTAGTATAAATATGGTGTAAAAATAAATAAATAAATAAAACAATTTTATACCTAACATAGAAAAATGACAGATTTGCGACGTCATCATCGCCTCACCTAGCAATAAGCAAACCGGTTACTTGTTACTAGCAAGGCGGAGGATCTTGTTGCAATCTAACTGTAATAATTTACTGTACCAATATCAGCAAAATAAAAAATCTTTATCTCTATCTCTATCTCTATCTCTATCTCTATCTCTATCTCTATCTCTATCTCTATCTCTATCTCTATCTCTATCTCTATCTCTATCTCTATCTCTATCTCTATCTCTATCTCTATCTCTATCTCTATCTCTATCTCTATCTCTATCTCTATCTCTATCTCTATCTCTATCTCTATCTCTATCTCTATCTCTATCTCTATCTCTATCTCTATCTCTATCTCTATCTCTATCTCTATCTCTATCTCTATCTCTATCTCTATCTCTATCTCTATCTCTATCTCTATCTCTATCTCTATCTCTATCTAGTCGTGTAAAGACGGTGGAAGATGGTAAGTTGTATTTATATTTATCTAAGCTAGAAGGTTCGATTCGCGTATCGAGCAAAGTGTTGTTTGGTTTCTTTTTTCAGTAAAATTCTCAATTACAGCTCACGTAGCAACTCTGTCTTTTCATTTTTATTTCTCGCTATTCTGTAGCCTATAAGTATAGCGTGTCTTTATAATGTGCATATATCGAAATGGTATCGTATGGGTAGGTATTGGAAAGCTACCAGTGACTGTGACGTAGCCATAACTTCCAGTTTGGTTTCCTCATTTAGAAATACCACTCGACTACCTACCACGAGATAACCGTGACAACAACTCCGTGAAGATGTTCTTTTTTTAAACTATTGCGTCGTAGACCAGGGTCGATAATTTTTGAAACCAAAAAAAATTACAGTAGGATGAAACCCATTAGAAAAGGAGGGGAATATGATCAAAATGAAAGGAAAAATAAATTACGGTCGATCCGAGTTCGGGAAGTGGGAGGGGGTGAGTTTTTAAGGGTAAAAAATGGTTTTCCTTGATTTCCGGCAAAACTACAAGTCCTATGGAAAAAAGTTAAATGGCAAAGTTGTAGGTAATAAAAAGATCTACAACTTTTGTATTTGCAATTTTTTCACATAACCTCAAAATTTAGGTGAAACATTCAAAAAACCAAGTTTTTGGTTTTTTATTTCTTTTTCAAAAAAAAAAAAATTTTCTACGAAATTTGGTGAAAACTTACCTTATTATGTCCCAAATACACTGTAATTTATTTGATTTAAAATATAAATTTTTTCGCCTTTTATTGACTTAATATTGAAAAAACACCTTCATTTTTAATCGAAAATTCTCCCGTCAAAACATCAGCTTTTTTAAAAATGTCGGTGTGCTTTTTGTTTGTTGAAATCTCTACTTTCTGATGGGGTAAAAAAATACACATTACTGTGGTAAATTTTCTTAGAAAATGCAATGCAAACTAAAACTAAATAACAGGTACTAAGGCCCAGACCCTCCTAGCCCCTTCCCCACTTCTCTATGATGTCCTTCTGGTTGGCTCAAATTTTCCGTAGGTCACTGAGGTACATAAGTTATCTTAAAATAGCAATAAATAGGCATCTATGTAATCTGTGCATACAATTTAAAGAAGACTGTACAATTTAACGTTATTGTTGGTATTAGTTTTTTTGCATTTTCTGAGAAAAGTTACCACAATAATATAATTTTTTTTTACCCCATCAGAAAGTAGAGATTTCAACAAGCAAGCGGATATTTTGACGGGAGAATTTTCGATTGAAAATGAAGGTGTTTTTTCAATATAAAGTCAATAAAAGGCGAAAAAATAAATATTTTAAATCAAATAAATTACAGTGTATTTGGGACATAATAAGGTAAGTTTTCACCAAATTTCGTAGAAAAAAATTTTTTTTTGGAAAAGAAATAAAAAACCAAAAACTTGGTTTTTTGAATTTTTCACCTAAATTTTGAGGTTATGTGAAAAAATTGCAAATACAAAAGTTGTAGATCTTTTTATTACCTACAACTTTGCCATTTAACTTTTTTCCATAGGACTTGTAGTTTTGCCAGAAATCGAAATAAACCGGATTTTACCCTTAAAAACTCACCCCCATCCACTTCCCGACCTCAGATCGCCCGTAAATTATTTTTCCTTTAATTTTTGTTATATTCTCTTCCTTTTCCAATGGGTTTAATCCTACTATAATTTTTTTTCACTTTTTAGTATTTTCAAAGGTTTCAGCCCTGGTCTATCGGGGGTAAAAAATAAGACAGTCTTAGGATCAGTGCGCACAGACACAGTGGCAGCCAAGTACAGTTCTCGCCAATCTTTTTGACCGGCTTGAAGATGGCACGAGCTAACTTCAACCCGGGTCATGGCAAATGGCGAGAACTGTAACTAACTTGGTAGCAATTTAAGTCATCTTTAGCAAGTAAATTCACACTGAGCGGCTCAGCGACTAACTGATTCGCAAAAACTTCCGATTTCAAGCCATATGTCAAAGACATTAAAGTTGTCTTTTGTACTTTTTTAAGCGTTATTTTACATGCTAAGATTACTAGTTATTTTAATGAAGGAAAAAATCGATTCGCGGGCACGTCTCGAACCCGCGTCTTCTGGTTTCTTGGTCGAGTCAATTTTTTCCTTTATTAAAATAACTTTAAAGTTGATTTACTGGAATTAGCCGCTTCACCGCTACTCTGCCGGTCCTAGCTGACCTTAAAGAAGCATTTCAGGGAAAAAGGTCAGCAAGACGTAAAAGGGTAGTGGGAAAAAGATCGCGGAGACGGCTGCCAGTGACGTCACGACGAATTTGTGTGGAAGACTCGACATTAGGTACTCGGAGTCGGAGAAAAAAATGTTCGGGTATTGGCGAGCTATGTTGTGTCATTGTAGCTATTTTTACTATTGACTAGTGATTGTAAGCGCGACTGCTACGCTTGGGGTTCTGGGTTCGATTCTTGGGTCAAGTAATGTTATTGGAATTTTCTTTGAAATTCACAGCTTTCACCATTAGAAAGCTACATCTTTACCGGGTAACATATAGTTATATAGTTTTGTATAAATTTACTAATGTATACTTATTATAAAATGGTTTACTAAGCGATATACTGATAAGCGAATATTACCCCAAGTACGGGCTGAAAGCTTTTCCCCGGCCACGTAAAATAATGCGAATCTTAATAACGCCTAAAGTCATTAAAAGAAAGGCATATTCAAATTTTAATAAATTAAATGCTAAGCTTTTGGCCTACATTTTATCTAAAAAGGAAATTTTATTTTATGGGTCACTTAAAATTTTCCCAAAAATGTTTTTGCTAAGCGTAGGCAACCGGGAGGTAAAGACATCAGTTTCTTAGCTGTATTGAGCACGGAACACACTAAAAGCGATGTATTTGGCAGGTTATTGTTAAGCCTGACACCTGACAACCAGTCTATCCTTCGAATATCGGTATTGCCTAGTAATTTGGTTATGGAGGTCTGCTAGTAGCCGCTTCGTGTAAAATATTAATCTTTAGACGTATCCGGTCAAACTGGAAGCCGATTCCAACATGGTTAGGAAAAGGGCTAGGAAAATGAATGATTTTGCATTGTTCAAATATAATAATCATTTAAGTATTTGTGAACTGTGTTGTTCACACTATAATGATTTTTGTGAATTGTAGATGAATTAATGTGATTTGTAATTAGTTTTTCTTACTGTCTGTCTGCCGTTGTGAATACAACTGCAACTGTCATTGTGAATACAACTGCAAATTGTAAACAAAGTTGTCGAGTAAAATCTTTATTATTATTATCTGATAAATTGTGTCAGTAATCATTTATTAATATAATTATTATGTACTAAATTAAAAATCTATTCCTAAATACAACTTAAATAAAATATTAATAAAATAACTATTTAAAATAAGGCATCAAAAAACTCCTCCGCATCGCCATCACCTGGAAGGGTACCCAGAAGGCTGGCTGCATTGCCACGTTGTATGACAATGCTGATTCTCTTACCAAAATAAAGGCCAGCCTTTGGGTCCCGGGAAGCGTCGAAAAGGCGTTTGGCAATGCCCTTAAAAAGTGAATGAGCACTCGGACCCCATGGCCCCAACGTTTCGAGTAAATACATAAATCCATAATTCTATAATCTGTAAAGATTTCAGTCGAAAAAAGTTTAAGGTTTTTTTTTTATTCTACATCAAGCCTGTGGGAACACAGGCTTGATGTAGAATAAAAAAAAAACCTGAAGGGAGGCAGAGCCTACTGTACACCCACGTTTCGCCGATATGTTTAGGCCCCACATTATAGGGAACGACCCAATGGGCTGCAAACTGTTGCAGTCAATGTTGGAATCGGTCTCATATAATTTAATACTTCCCAGTAATGCAGACTACCGTCGCAACACATGGCGTTGCTGTCTTTACTTAAACTTACAAAAACTTAAATAATAGTGACTATAAGTGATTTTATAGCATAGCATCTCCATAGTTCCTCCGTGTGCGCAGTCAGTTTTTAAAGAGAGCATTATTTTCGGCAATAGTCGTCCAGATTCCCCGAGATATACGACCTACATTACCGGTCTTGTCTCTCTAGAAGACGTATGGCTGGCTTCCTGATACCTTAGGAACATTTGCTGCGGTCCCTGAATGGGACATTCGCTTTGTTTGCTTCGGGGAATACAGGCGTGATGGTATGTTTATCCCAAAACCCTTTCTAAGCGAGAGCCTACGTCATAATAACTATCGGTGCACCTCTTTCAGACATGCAGGTTTCCTCACGATGTTTTCCTTCACCGTTAAAGCGAGGGATAATCTATATCTATACTAATCTATACTAATATTATAAAGAGGAAAGATTTGTTTGTTTGTAATGAATAGGCTCCGAAACTACTGGACCGATTTCAAAAATTCTTTCACCTTTGGAAAGCTACATTATCCCCGAGTAACATAGGCTATATATCATCACGCTACGACTAATAGGAGCGGAGTAGTAATGAAAAATGTAGCAAAAACGGGGAAAAAATTATAAAACCACGCGGGCGAAGCCGCTGGCGGGAAGCTAGTTAATTATAATTAATTATATTATCCCTCTCATACTGAGAGGAGACCCGTGCCCAGCAGTGGGACAGTATATGGGTTGAATATTATTATTATATTATTATTTTATGATAATTATTAGTCCGCCTTATGTACCGTTTTTGTGCATAGAAGTTTGAATAAATACATAAATAATTACGCACACGATTTCGAAAAGTCCGAGGTGCGTGCCTTGGGTTCGAACTCGATACCTTTGACTTGGCAATCCAGTGGTTATACTCCTAGGCAATCGCTGCTTATAAAAAATAAGTTTAAAAAACTACTACCAACTACGAAAAAAATCAGTTGGAACAAGACCTTTAATCCCTATATCACGTTTCTGATAAACAATTTATTAAATTGAAATCAACAACAAAAGGAACTGTTGTGTCCAGTTTGTGGTCGTGATCGCATGCTACCCATGATTATACTTAAGTTCGTATCGTCATTATAAACATGAAACTGTCACGATACAAAATAAAACTAAGCTACGTGTTTAAATGTGCAAATCAAGGATCTAAAAAATACAAAAAACACTGAAGAAAACAAAACAAAACCGAAAAAAACACTGCAAAAATTATGTATCAACAGTTATTTTTCATCTATGGCGTAAATAATAAAAAGCTTATAAAATATATACTAGTGCTCTTTAGAAACCGGTCACATTTGCATTAAATTTTAATGGGGTGACAGAAGTCAATGATTTTTCAATGTTTCCTTCTTGCATGTGACATTTATTTGCTTTTAAAATAATGTAGTTGTCAAACGCAAGCCATAGTACTGCAAAAGATGAATAATGTTTATTTTATGTTTATTTATTATTTACCTTTATATTATACTAGCTTTCTGCCAGTGACTTCACCGGCGTGGTTTGGATGTTTCTTATAACTTTATCCCCTTACATCCCTTATTTCGCAAGTAGCCTGTATCCTTTCTCAGGCTCTATCTCTGTAGCAAATTTCATCAGTAGTTTTGGTGTGAAAGCGCGACAGACAGACAGAGTTACTTTCGCATTTATAATATTAGTACCTAAGGGTATTAGTAAGGATAGGTAAATTTTCCCAGTAATTAATAAATCCTGAGCATTCACCTCTGAGGTGACCTTGCAGAGAGCTTTAATCACTGTCAATATCAAAACCAGTTTCAACAATATTTTTAATAATGGTATCGTCCGGGAATTTCATGCAACTTTTCGTCTCCGAATAGACAACTCAACCTTGACCGCGACGCCATGTTAAAAATTTCGTAACGTCAAAGAATTGGTTTTATTAGATCTTTTCGTTATTTGTCTGATATACCTGATGATGATGTACCTTAAATACTGTTTTTATTTTATATTTACTTTACTTACAATTTCACCTAGATAGACAATCGAAAATAAGGAATTTTAAGGCTAAGTATGCTTCGCGCCTATAGTGCCTGAAGGCTTAGATAGAGGACTTAACTGCTTCCCACCTTATGTATGTGTTCACCGGTATGTTTTTGATCCCATACAAGGTGGAAGGGACATCGAAGCACATACGAATACCATGAGTTCAGTTCATGATTCCTGACCCTCCTGCGTTGAAATTTTCCGTAACTTTTTTCTTCAATTTTTTTCAATCAGACTAATGATGCAATTAGTTGCCAAGAATTCATTATACATACCGTAAAATTCTGTTTGGTATTGTATATAAACATAACCATAATCAATCACCCCGATAGGTTTGTTCCTTGTCAAGAAAAGTCTATTTAAAAAATATGGCAACACAGTCGATATTACGAATAGCCCAAAGAAAACGGTGTTTCACGGTATGACCAGAACAAATTACTCCAATTTCCATTTTGTTACGTTTTTACGTCTTCGTTTCACCATTTGTGGCGATTGATGATGTGTTACTTATGTGGGTGATCTGTATCTATATATCAAGTTGAACGGAAGAATAAATTTGGCTGCGGCGTAGGCGGCCCGGTTACCGATTCTGTGCTTATGAATTTTTAGGGAGCTGGCAAAAAGATTTCGTTGGGAACCTAGTTCAATCAGATTTGATTTGTTACTTTTTGTGGTTATGTTGGCAAACGATCAGATGAGACAGCTGTTGGTGAGTTGCCATCGCCGCTATCGGACAGCTGCAACACCAGAGGCGTTGCTGATGCATTATCGACCTTAATACTTCTGTTTATAGATGAATTTTGAGAGTAAAAATGTTTATTGTCAACTCTGTCATGTTTGTCAATTATCTGGATTAAAAATGAAGGAGAAAAATAATATTAGATATTTATTTATTTTGATTGTTTGTATAACTTGTATACTTAGAGGCATAATTATGTATGTAATTGGTAACCTAAAAGTGTATAATATTATTGTGAAACTGAATAAAACCTTATTTTGTTTTTATTGAAGGTTGGTTGTTGTTGAACCTGTTTATGTTTTATGTTGGTAGAGCTGATAATTATTGCTTCTTTTTGCTATATGCACCTACCCAAAGGGACGGGCGATATTTTTTTCCTTTTTTTATCCATTTTGCAAGTTGCAAGCATCCGTTTTACTCGAATAAACAGCTCTGGCACTCATA
This sequence comes from Acronicta psi, assembly GCA_946251955.1. Taxonomy (NCBI): domain Eukaryota; kingdom Metazoa; phylum Arthropoda; class Insecta; order Lepidoptera; family Noctuidae; genus Acronicta; species Acronicta psi. The sequence goes on along the minus strand of OX276475.1, from coordinate 11,680,769 downwards.
AACAAGGACAAATGTGTTTTTAATTTTTCACAGCAACAATTTCGACAGCAAGAAATAATTCTATTTTTGCACTGCATGTGGATACGCAATATCAGGTTCTTATCTTATCTACATCATCTTTATCATCAAATTATTATACCAAGTATCATTGTATTTATTCTATAAATCTAATTTAATCTTAAATTATGATTATTGTATACTTAAAAACTAATAAAACAATGTCTAAAAAGGAAAAAAAAAACGTTGAGCGAGGTGCAAAAAATAAAAATTCATTCGAAGACATCGCGTAACGTAAAATACGGGCATGTACCTTTATATAGGTAGTAGACTTCTCTTTTTTTAATTTCTTTAAAAAGCAAACCGCTCTTACGTCCACTAGGTATATATATACTATAAATGCCAATGAAATCTAAAATTATATAGCAATTCTCATATTTCACTGTCACTATCAGATCACTGAAGTTCAGCCGAAATTTTGAGAAACTAATTAAATTTTCTCACTTAAAATTGTTCCACGTTATTCCAGAAATTTCAAATTGAACCCGCAACTTGTTAAGAATTGGGCAAAATTAATTAAGATCCGTTGGGCTAAAATTAGCTTGTTGAACATTCGAGCAAAAAGAATTAGCGACCTGCATAAATTATTTTTATTATTATGATCAATTAGGGTTAGGCTTAGGTATGTATTAAAATTTAGGTATATCTGACTTCCTATAACCAAAAAAATGGTAGGTTTCAAACAGGTACCTGTGTGTTGATTGTGTTCATAACCACCGTGCCATTAAAATTATTTTGAACATTTAGTAGCGTCATTTATATTTAAAAAAATCTGATCCTTATTCATTTATAATATACTTGTTTTGCTGTACGTTTACTAGATATACATTTTTTGCGTTATTAAATGGACAAAAAAAATAATGCATGTAAGATTTGTGTTTGTTTATAAGGTTAGGGACCTTAGAGTTTCATTGGTAGGGGCTTGTTTTGCTACCTCTGGATAGCCACCACTTTTTACTATTTCTTGCAGGGCAAAGGAGTAGAGCCCTGGCTCCAAATTATTATCCAAATAAAATGAAAGAAAATTCAATTGAGTTTTTCAATAAATAATCATAATAATGTTTGTACAAAGGTAGAGGTAAAGGTAGAACAGCAAAAAAATACATATTAGGAAAGGTTGTGGTTGTGGTGGTTTTTTAGAAGTCTATTGTGAGGGCCCTCGGGCGGGTGGAAATTTATGTGGGCGCCCAGAAATTTATATGAAATGAAATGTCACCACCTCCTGATAAGTAGGTACCCGTTAAATGACTTGGCAGGTCATTTCATATAAATTTTATTTCATTTTTAATTTATCCCTTGGTTAGCGATGATCGATGATCGATAGCGATGATGATGATCGATAGCGATGATGATGATAGTAGGACACAAACATTTATTATGATGAATTTAAGTGTTTGTGTTTGTCTGGGTGTAAAAAGTATATAAGTATTATATACATTGTCTAGTACCCATAGTACAAGCTCTGCTTAGTTTGGGACTAGATGGTGCTGTGTATGAATGTCCCAGGATATTTATTTATATTTCATTGTATTTGACGGAACCACAATAGGAGTGAGTTACAGCGTGAAAAAATGGTATCAACATAAACTGCATGTATGTCAACCTATCTAACATCTCATTAAGCCTGTGTATTCTTCGAAGGGGTAAGCAAAGACAGCTATATACACACAGTACCTAAACCGGTATGTTTAGGGCAGAGACGAACTTATTGACATCAATCGGGCACAAAATCCAAACAAGTACTTCTCGGAATTTCACAGAAAAACCCTACATCAGTTTGCTCGGCCCGAGAATCGTACTGAGGACCTCTAACAGCCGCGCTTACAACTAGAACAAAAAGTAATATCGCAAACAATGACAGCAAAGCTTCAAATAAACCTTGACATTTTGTTAATTACTTTGGAATTGTAAAAATAAAAACAAAATATAACCGTTCTATTTTTACAATCCCCGAGTGTGTTACTGAACCCTGATGTAAATAAAACATGATTATAAAAACATAAAACAACTAAATAATGCAGCTTTTTTATTCAAAGATACTTCGTTTGGCAAAAGGTAATAATGAGGAAGAATTTAAAGTAAATTTTGAATTTTAAGTTAAATTACATTCCGTGTCGGGGGTTTTCGAAATTTTTAATGCTTAATTCTTCTGAGTCGCTAATATATAATCTTGATAGAGTGGTTTCGTAATAAAAACAGTATGAAAAATAATTAATATACTAGACATGTTACCTACTATTGGAATAATTTGTCTAATAAACACGTTTATTATGCTCACAGTCAATAGGGTTATCATATCGATTTAATCATTATAAATGTCAATTTCGAAAGTGAGATGCGGAAGTATTATTTGAAAGATATTTTTTCAGACTACAGACACAATATACTTATAATAATAATAATAATAATTATCCACCAGCAACTTGCTTTGAAACACAAACTTGTGGAATCGGAGGTACCGTACTATAGGTATGTGCCCGACCCAGTTCTCGAAAATGGTCATGCCACATTACTGGGATCGCTCTATTATCACAGACAGGACTATTGTTGCCAATAAGCCTGATATTGTGGTGATAGACCGATTAGAGCGTAGTGCAATGATTGTCGATATCACCGTCCCGCATGATGAGAACCTCATGAAAGCCGAGAAAGATAAACAAATAAAGTATCTTGATTTGGCACGTGAGGTTGTCGACATGTGGGAGGTGAGTTCGGCGATCATTGTACCGATCGTTGTGTCTGCCAATGGCTTAATAGCCAAGAGTCTCGACCAACATCTAAGGAGGCTCTCGTTGAGTGGCTGGATCAAGGGCTTGATATAGAAAGCGGTACTCCTAGATACGGCACGTATTGTTAGGAGGTTCCTTTCCCTGGAGCCCTGACCACCGGTAGCTTGGACTCTGTTCCCGATGCCGGTGGGCTACTATTTTTTATATTTTTAAATGTTTTTATATTTTCTGCTTTTTATAAAAATATTTAAAAATACAAATAATGTGTATGAAAATAAATAAAGAGAATAATAATAATAATAAATCATTTATTTCAGGCATCTGATGGCCCATAGATATATACCTTACAAGCTAACATATATAAAACAGTTATATATAAGTTAGTCGTGTCGGTTGTGAAGCATCTTCACAATAGATGGCGCTACGTCACCTTAAGACGTAAATTAGAATGTGGAGGAAGATTTCGACTGACGAGCAGGGCGAGCAGTGGCTTAGTGGTCAGAGCGTCTGGTGTACCGAACCAGAAGGCGCAGGTTCGAACCCTGCCCGCCCGCCGATTTTTTCCTTAATTAAAAATAACTAATATATAAAACATTTATATTATACAAACTAGTGTTAGTAGATAAGGCTTAAGACTATGTTAGTAACACTTCACTTTGCACTTATGAAGGCACAATTCTCGATGGGGCTTATGAAGACGCCGATCTGCACAATAATTGCTTTAACCATCCGAAGGGTTACACTCTACTCTATAAACAAAAGCACGATAAAAATAATAGGAAAGCAGAATAATCGCACGACAGACAAAGCGACTGTCACGTACCCGGTATATATCGCGCAGAATCGCTATGGCTTCGGCAAATATCGCATATTCCTCCGTTACCGCCAAACTGCCAAATTGCATATCGATATGCATATAAGCTCTGCCAAGATGTTTGGGAACTAGAACTGCCAAATTCAGTTAATTTAAAAAAGTAACAGAATTGACTAAATGTGCGGATTTAGGGGGCCGTCGACATACTATGTCACTGGGAATGCGGTTTTTAAAACATTGGATATATTGGCAGTAAGTAAGTGTGGCAATAGGTTTAGTGTGGCAGTACGATTTAACTGGCAACAGGATTGCCCCCTATTCCTACGTGTTTTGTCAAAAATTGTAAAGCCATGAAACATCATGTGATTTATAAATACCAATTTAAAATGATTTATACATTGTGGTTACACTTTATCTTACTTACTTACATTTTATCTTATGACTTAGCGGCCTTTTTTTCAATTCAAGCATTGCAATATAGTCTAGGTAGGTATATAAAACTTAGCACATAAAAATATGTATTAATATTTTTATTATGACAATATTATCATAATCATAGCGATGGTGGATTCACCGGAAACACGAAACAAGAGTACCGAATTATATTAAAAAAAAGTATAATACATCAATGCGTATGTTGTTTAATAGTAGTTATTATTACGAAATACCTATTTTGTCGATGCGGAAATAATAAAATTGAATTCAAACTCGTAACCCTGAGCTAACATACCAAACTTGTGGTATATTATATAACATGGTTCGTAGATTATTTTGTTATGTTGACTAACAGTAATTGAATTATTATCTTAGGTTATAAATTATAGATGAATAAATTATATGATCTAGTAATCTGGTAGCTTAGTTATCTAAAAAGTTTCTGGTGTACACGCACACAGATTCAAACCCTGCCTAAGATCGTAATAATTTTACTTGTACCCGACTGGCGAAAGAGGGTCATGTGTTTGACCTGTATGTATGTATGTATTTCTGCTCAGGCTTATTTAATGGCTCAACCAATTTAGATAAATTTTACCTCATTAGATTCGTCTTGAATAAAAATAAGAATAAAAATAAATAGTTTGAATTATATATTACTAGCTTCCCGCCAGCGGCTTCGCCCGCGTGGTATGTTATTTATTATTTATTATTATACATATAAACCTTCCTCTGCAATCACTCTATCTATTAAAAAAACCGCATCAAAATCTGTTGCGTAGTTTTAAAGATTTAAGCATCGTAGGGATATAGGGACAGAGAAAGCGACTTTGTTTTATACTATGTAGTGATATTTTTAGATACAATTTTAATAACAATATTGTGTAGGTATCCGTGTATTTGTGTAAAAATAGATTATTATGTCATTAGTGGATCCGAAGGCCGTGATTATAATTGATTTCTATAAATCTACAAATCAATGTTTATATTTTTAGAATGACAATTATTTTAAATTAAAAAAAATGTCTGATGAAGAAGAACATTATAAAAGAAACTTATTTTAATTTATTTTTCACCATAATTCCGTTGAATTTTAAGGGTTTGTTTCACCGTCTTTAGGCAGCCGCTACCATATAAAAGTACTCTGTGGCCGCTACCTACCGATAAATAAAAAGATGCTTCAAAAAAATGTTTGCCATCAAAATGTAACGGGAATTTACTAGGAGATAGTGAAACAGGCCTTTAGGTATTAGTAAACCTAATTTACCATAGTAATCATTGTATTAATTTTCTTAATAATTCTTCTTCTTTCAGCGTAGAGGTCGCTTTAATTGCAAGTAGCGGGACACAATGGACAGGATAGGAGGTGCACAATTCTGCCGTCCTCAAGCTAAAATGCCGTTATGTACCAAAACTACTTTTTGAGTTATGCACAAACAAGTGGGCAGTTTTTAAAAATGTACGCTAATCAATAACTAGAAGTCATATTTGAGACTTAGAAGTACTGACTAACAGATCTCACGAGGAGATCTCACGACTTCTGATTGTGTTGGCATTAAAAATTCAAAGTCGGCTAGATGTCAGATAACGGCATTTTAGCTTGAGGACGGCAGCATTGTTTGCGGCACAGTTCCACAACCACAATCTGCAGCCGTTTCATCGAGATATCCCCATTATGGTATTAATTTTATAATAAAGCAGGTTACTCATAGTCCCGTCATGGCTGTGCGAATGAATCTGATTCCATGACACTTGGCAAGTGCGGTTTTTCAGTCGGTATGAGTCCAACATTGCCGCCGGGTGGCGGGGATTAAATAAAATAAATAAATAAATACTCTGGGACATTTTACACAGCAGCATCTAGTCCCAAACTAAGCAGAGCTTGTACTATCGGTACTAGACAATGGATATAACACTCATATACTTTTTTTTTGTAAATACATATTTATAATATATAAGAAACACCCAGACAAACACAAACACTTAAGTTCATCACATATATGTTTGTCTCTTGTGGGAATCGAACCCACGACCTCGTGATCAGCAGTCCGGTACTCGAACCACTAGACCACAGACGTCGTCGTCGATTATTATTATTATTAGCTCGGTTGGTCGCACTGCAGGGTAAAGGCCTCCCTACCTCCTTTCACTCCTCACGGCTTAATGCTTTATGAGCCTAATCTTTTAAATAGGTCCAGTTCATCCCGCCATCTTCCTCTGGGTCTTCCGCGTCGTTTAACGCCTTGTGAACTCCATTCGAAACACCATACTGCGCTCCAAAACTCAAATGACGTCGGTCAGAAAGCTGCCAACCTAAAGAGGAACTGGGCCGGACATGTGTGCCACATATCGGACGATTTGTGGGCTAGACTTAGCACAGCTGACGGGGATACATTAGTCGGGGGCCGCGGAAGAATGCGTTGTTCCCGTAGCCCCCGACGCAAGTGCGAGTGGGAACACCGGGATTGGTTTTAGTCAGTAGGAGTCTGACAGACTCCCCTACGAGGATTTGCAACCTTGAAAAAAAAAAAGGTGACGGGGGTACATGAGGATATTCCGCACCCAAAAAAAAAGGTTTAACATTGTTGTACTGTAGATACACCTTAGAGATACTTCCATAAATCCATCACAAAATATTGGACGTAACCTAATCCTCACATTACATCATCACCATTCTCCCATTCTCCTATTCTCCTGTCCTCATTCCAATTTACTTGAAGTCGGCACTGTAGGTATCTCTTTTTCTTCTATGTATGTATATATCTCTATCTCTCTCAGCCGTCATCTCCTCATCCACTTACCTTAAAAGTATTTTTTAAACAATCCATCCATCCTTTCTTTCGTTTCTCAGGCGCTCAGCAGGCATACTTACTATTAATCCAATTAGGCAGTTTAGGCACACCTTATTTGGTAACCATCTGGCGATTCTAGCTAAGCTTTACTTCCAGGTGAACGTAGAATGCATTCGGATGCGAGTACCATTGGCAGCGGTAGGTTTTATTAATTTTTCCACACGTAACAAGGTGCAAACTGAAACCTGTCCGCATTGGATAACAGTACAGACAAGTTTTTATTTGATAAAACTAGATCCAGTTGTATAATTATTCAATCAAAGATGTGGATCATTAACCTCGTGATCGGCTCGATTCCTACTAGAGATCCTGGGTTCGAATCACGGGTAAAGAAAAGTGCTATTGTTTTTTTACACAGTAACAGCTTGGAGTTTGGAATTTTTCACGTTTATGGCAATAACGCCCCCTTTAATTTTAGGACCTAAACATGCCAGCTAACTGTGGGTGTATTTTAGTACACCTCTGCCCAACCTTTCGGGGAATACAGGCGTGTTGGTATATCTATTTCAATCTTTGAAATTCCATTTATCGACAGGATCAAACGCGACTACTAAACCACGGTCCACAGTAGTATGTAAAGAAAAAGCAAATATACAAGAATACTTAAATAAAGTATGTTCATAAACTTACTATACTCGTAGGTATTGACTATAAGTTATGAACATTACCTTAACACGTTTAACCACGCCATTTCAGATAATCGACGTAAGTATACAAAGATAAAAGATAAATTTATATCTGTTAAAAGGTCACTGACCTATAGGTTGAGTAGGTATTGACACATCCATGGCTATTTCAGTGCATTTACATTCAAAATCACTTACAAGATTGTCAAATGATTTGTCTTCAATAGGGGCCTTAAGCAACCACAATTGAGGAGCGTTTAAGTAATGTTTGAGTGTCATTTGAGAACCGTCTGAGTATGTATTTGAATAATATAATAGACTGGAATAATGCTTAAGAACCATTTTATCATATAAGAGATCTGGTCATCTCTGGAACAATCGCCATTGATCACTATCTTCTGCCTTCAGTTATACCTCTTTTTTCTTTGCTTGTTTCTATAAAATTTCGTCAGGTCCCCTAAATACTTAGGTACTGCAGATTTTCGATACCAAAGTACTGAACGTTTGTACACTTGATTATTGAAAGTATCTATCTACTTCGTAATATCATAAATCCATAATCAAACATCTTAATGTCAATGTACGCCTTCCTATTTAACCCGTTCCATTATTTTTCTTTGAAGCCTGATCACTGGTAACACAAAAGGTCCTATAACACCGCACCCTTTCGAAACAATAGAAAGTTTCAACTTAAAGTACTTGACGATAACTAATGAATAAAGTTTCTCAATTGGCTTCACGCGTAAGTCTTTGAATGTATTTGTTCGGCTTTCGCTTTTGCTGTTCGGAAATTGCAATATGAATTACTTGCTTAGTGACAAGCATTTTACTTACTAGCAACTCGAGCACAGCTTCGCCTGTAGGAATATTTTATTTTCGGTGCAAAAAAATGTTTAATTTGCTTTCTTGCCCAGTGTGGGGACGGGTTGCAGTTCCTCATTGCCATTTAGATCGGCATCTCGAGCCACTCCGACGTGTGCGTGGTCACCCAAAAGTCAGATCCCAAAAGACCTTGGGCCCTAGACAAGTTGCAATTTGACATTCGAATCGACAAACGAATAGAAACAAAATATATAGAAATGTAACATGTAATTGAAATGCGCCATGCGGCTTATGTCCAGCAGTAGACATCAGTAGGCTGAAGTGAAGTGAGTATAGAAATGACACAAGCTTTCGGCAAATCGGGTTGTCACTAATGTCATTATTACATATGTTACATTAGCACATAACGGCAGTTATGATGTTACATTTCAAGTTGTTGATAATTTTAATATGTTAATTTATTAGATTTGAACTTCCTCAACCTTTGTACTATTCGGCTATTAGCACCTACAAGTTTACCTTGACATTGTTTCTTATTTTTTATTTATGTGTTTATCTTTATCAAAAAACTAAGTAAAATGTTTGTTTTAGATAAGATTTTTTCCATGGAAGCTAGGAAGCAGGTTTAGTTAATTCAATGTCAAATATCTTTAAATTTTTAGTCAAGGGCCAAGGGTACTTAATTGTTTTTATGTAGGTACTGCCGATTCTGTTTACGTACAGGTACGTAGGCAATACCCCCAAGAGGTTCTCGCCTTGTGCCTATGTGAAACTTCTTAAAACAGACCAACTGGGGCAAGCCTGTCTCTCTGTGGCTTGCCCTTTATATTTTGCTTGCTCTAATCACGAATACTATCGTATTCTACTATTTGTTTCCAACAGGAAACAAATCATCATTTAATAATTATGAAACACCTTTTTTAAGAATGTAAAATCTGTCACTTGGGAACGCCTTTACGCCTTAAAACCTTTTAGCCATAATTAGCCCACGTGGGGCATCAATTAAAAATAATGTTATTCTGACACAGGAATCACGAGATCAGGATCAAAGTTTTGTATGAAAATGTACCTAAAATTTAAAAAAAAAAATGCCACTATTAGCCCACGTGGGGCATAAATTCTAAGTGCCTAAGCGGGTTATGAATTCTTGTTGCTTATCAATTACAAGTCAAGTGGTGTATTTATGTGTAATGCACTCATGCATGGTTACATTTAAACAATGCTTATGCCATATATGTGACGCTTCGTTGGGCACAACGAACATTAAAACTTGTTATTTTCATGTAACCGTTTCCGTTCCATTTGAAGTACCTAAGTAAATTTGTACATACAATACATACCATCACGCCTGTTTCCCTGAGGGTTAGGCAGAGTGGCATACGTGATCTGTAACATCCACAGTTTAAGACCCATATGTATTAGTGAGCGAGCCTATTTACGAGTCCACCTGGGCACAATTCAAAACTCCGAGCTACTATTAAGAATTTCATAGAAAAACTCTATAACACTGCTTGACCTGGGAATCGAGCCCAGGATCTTATGCGTAGCGCTCGCACTAATGAGACATAAATTATGTACTTAATATAACCACAGAATAAATAATAACAGAATGGCCACTCTCCACCCCTCCCTAACGTCAGATACCTCAGGTTCCCCACATTCTGCCGGTGTTCTTGCCGGACTGCCAACAAACCCTACGCACCTTCACGCACACATTTGCACGTGTACAAACGTAATTTTGTCAAGTTTGACATTTGGTATTGTAGTGTGCAGCGGTATCGGAAAGTTTCTATGGAGTGTCACAGGTGTGCTATTGCCTAAACCCCTCATTCTGAAAATACACCCGTGCCTAGCACTAGAACAGTACATGAGCTGATGACAATGGTAGCACGGGATAACGTTTAAAAAATTAATTTACCTACTTTTCGAATGAATTAGTATTCCAGACTTATAGAATAGATAAAGTACTTATACAAGAAAAGAGTAGAAAAGACATATAAATTCCCTTCACAATAAATTCACGTACGTAAGTAAATATTACTATGAAAAAACTTTCCACTAAGAGTGTTCCAAAGTTTTCCTATGAATCTTACACAAGGGTGCAATCAAAGGTGTGTGTAACTCAGAAATACTTTCTGCCGTTTTATTGTGAAGACGTGACCGTCCCTTCTAAGATATTTTTATAAGAAGTTTGTAAGTTTATAAGAGAGATGTACTTTACTGTAAACATATTATAGAACACACTTTTCCAGATTCATGAATGTTTAAGTTTTTACCCGACTGCCGAAAGAGGGCTATGTGTTTGACGTGTATGTATGTATGTCTGTTCCTATGTCCGCTCGTAACTATTCAACGGCTCAACCGATTTAGATAAATGATACCTCATTAGATTTGCCTCGATGACACGAGTGTCGCTGGGTACATGAATTAAATAAATGGCGGATATTATACGCTTTAATGTGCGGACTGATTTTGAAAATCATCTTTAGGTGTATCATTTTTCTTTTATATTATGATTATTTAATTTCTTCAACTTCTCTACTCATACTGTAGAAATAGCCGAAATTATAATCGTTTATTTTATTATATTATTATTATTTAAAAATAATAAATAAATAATAGAGTTTTAAATAAATTAAAATGGGAAATTATAAGTCTAGCCACAAAATTAATTATTGGACACGTGATTAACGTTCTAATTTTATAACTAAGCAACGGGAAAATGATTAAAAATGACATAGCCTCTAATAAACTAATTCGTCTTTTTTACAACGCCAACTAAATTCTATAGAAAGCGTCAAGTAAAGATCATCAATTATTGTGAGTTGTCCTTCTTATTTATACATTGCCACTTAATTTAAGGCTAAAAGCGTCTAATTATTGTGACTTGTCCTTCTTATTTATACATTGCCACCTAATTTAAGGCTAAAAGCGTCTGTCTTGGTGTTTTTTGTCTCCGACTAGGTGTTTGTCGTAAAAACCATCCGGAAGTAGGAGCCCCGCAAGGCGGGGCTCCGTCAACTACGCCTTATTACTATTGCCTATATTTGTCCTTGACCCCAAAGGCAACTTGACCTGGACCTCAAGGTCACTGAATAAATATATTTTTTGATGTCATTTAATAGTATTTTAGAAGTTTACTGTTAGAATACATGTTACAAATTTAGATGCTAAAAAAAAACCATCATGCTGAGTTGTATTTAGAGTGGTTTATATAGAAGATAACTAGTGGCTAAGATAGTATTATTTAGGTGCTCGTTAATTGTGGCTGACTTAGTAATTTAGAAGGCAAAATACATTTTTGGAGGCGTATAATGATATTAAAAAGAAGCCTGTTTAATTAGCACCCAATTAATATGTTAAAATATTCACTAGCTATAAGTAATTAGTTTATTTGCATTTTTGTAAGCCAGTGGTGCGAGCGTGGAACCGTCAACATCGTAGTATTTTATCGTTTTTATTTGTCAAATGCTATATTGACAGCTTGTCAATGACATCTTGTCAAGATAATATTATCGTGAATCGGACGTTTTATATCCATTGTTTAGTATGTAATATAATTTGCTTGATTTTAGCATGCCGGCAAATTATAATTATTTCTTTGGTTAAATGGTCTTGACGTCAGACATGTTATTGTAGTTTTTGTTTCACGCACCCGCACCACAGATTTTTTTTAACATTTTAGCAGGTATAATGAGGTGTATATAATTATATTGAGCTATAGAAAAACTTATTGGGCACTGTATTTTAATAAACAACGTGATTGCATCCGCGTCCTTCTTGACGGGTCGAGGTATCCACTAATAGGGCAGAACATACCATTTACGTTAAAAATACGGTACTAGTATTTACACATGTGCATAACTCCGCACGCAACAACTCAATTACAACACTAAAACGTAGGTAACTAATTCTAGCCTGGGTTTGCGGAGCTGTGACCAATAGCTCGCTGGTCGCAGGCTGCACGCTTGCGGTCGAGACCACATTGCGCTCCATTATGACATGTTAATTTTTAATCATGTAGCTTACCTACATGAAGTTCCATACCATTGTTAAATTCAGAATAGCTTTTTGAATTATAGTGACCATTAACAGTAGCTAAACGGTTGGGGTGGAACTCCGTATTAAAACAGGAAAAGGTTACAGGTAGGCAAATTATTACTATATATGCTTAATATTATGGTGAATAGTTTGTTTGTTTGGTTGGTGCTCGCTAATCTCAAGAACTACTGATACGATTTAAAAAATATTTCAGTGTTAGTTAGCCCGTTTATCGAGGAAGGCTATAGGCTATATATCATCACGCTACCAGTAGGAGCGGAGTTCAAATGTACGAAGTAAAAATGTTGCAAAAACGGGGGAAATATTGAAGTTCTATGGGAACGAAGTCGCGGGCTAGTTATCCTATAAGGATTCCTTTTTTCTCTTTTGAACAACGGAATCCTAAAAATAATAAACGATGATACATTATCTAGTGATATTAGTAAGATTAGTATACTAACAAACGACCGCATCTCGTTTTTAAGAAATAAATATGTAAAACATGTTACCTACACATGTTTTCTTTGATGAACCCAGACACAAATAGAACCTCCATGCATAAACAAATCATCAGACGGGAAATGCCGCCGCCGTTTTATATAAACAACAAGATAATATTATAAACTGGTTTTTAAAGGATCATTTTACAGAATAGGTATCATTAATTGATCCAAGACTGGAAAATTTTGTTAACTACCTAAATGAAGCTTATGAGTCAGATTTTGAACACAAAAACTAACCTATACCTTATTTATTATTTTTTTGTAAATATTATTATGTATTTAATTAGAGCTGGGCTGGCCATATTTGTCACCTGTCCAATGATCGGTGGGCCAAAATTACTACCTACTAAGGCTGATATTCAGAGACAAGACTTAGCATGAACTTACGCTTCCGTATGTCAAATTGTAATACCTACAAATTTGACATACGGAAGCGTTATTTTACGTTTAGCTTCGTCTCTGAATATTAGCCTAAGTGGAGCCCTAAGACCGATCAGCGGCGACGCGGCAGACCAAAAAATAGATGGCGTGACGACCTCGACACATTTAGCGCAGACTGGACCCAGTTAGTACAAGACCTAGACAGATGGAGGAATGAGGGAGGGAGGCCTTGGCTCAGCAGTGGCACACACTGGGCTAATCGTATCGTATCGTATTTAATTGATAAATCTATGTACTAAAAATGCTTTAAAAATGTTGATAATCATCAAATTTACCTATAATACCCACTTACATTTTATACATTTAAATGCGACCGGGCCCGGGTGAAAAGGAGTATATGAATAGTTTATTTTTTTATGGGATTGCGTACCCCAAACAGAAAATATTTATTTTAAATGGTGGTACCTACAGTTACTGATTGGCACATTACTTCAAATACAAATCAGTTAGGCGTCTTGAGCTGTTTATAGTACACTAGCTTCCCGCCAGCGGCTTCGCCCGCGTGGTCTTATAATTTTTTCCCCGTTTTTGCTACATTTTTCATTACTACTCCGCTCCTATTAGTCGTAGCGTCATGATATATAGCCTATGTTACTCGGGGATAATGTAGCTTTCTAAAGGTGAAAGAATTTTTGAAATCGGTCCAGTAGTTTCGGAGCCTATTCATTACAAACAAACAAACAAATCTTTCCTCTTTATAATATTAGTATAGACAACGAGCACTAGCAAAATATTCTGGCGTTAAGCCGCTGTGTTCCAGTAAGGGAAATGTTGCCAGTGAAATTTCTGGGCATAAGGTGTTGCTGGTGACTTAGGCTGCGGTTGTCACTTACCATCAGACGACATGTATGCATATTAACCAGTAAAAAATACATATAGGGTGTTTGGCCTTATTTTGACCGATGGAATGGATGCAATGGAGCCGAGCCTTTTAATTTGATGTTAGAAAGAAAGCGCACTATACTTTGTTGTGACATCACATGCCAATACGCCATACAGATTCTATAGCAACACTCGTTTTCGGGGAAAGGGACAGAGCATCCCCTCTCAATGCCCATTTCACTTAGCAAACTATTTATAGAATTTTATAATTCATTTTATATTATTTTGAGAATTTTATTGAATTATATTATCATGAATAAACCATATACCAGTTAAATATGCTTTAAGTAGTCACGCCTAATTAAACACGTGATCGAGTTTGTTTTAGTAATTATAATTTTAGCGCTCTACATAAAATAGGTCGAGTAACGGAGTCATATTTATAAAATTATTGTACAGGTATATTCCAAAATGGCCGATTTGCATGACAGTTGTTTATTTATAATACGGAAAACGCCTCAAGTAAATTGTATGTACTTCTTATTGTTAAATGATGCTAAAAATATTATAAGTTTATAATTGCCGTAGTTTAAGAAGTTAAAAGCTTAATTGGCTGAACTATCCGCAGTTTCATAATAATATTCTATTGTTTGTTAATTTTATTAGATTTTATTTGTTTTTCTACTATAAGTTCAAAATAACCATAAATCATCAAAAAGTTAGTTAGAAGTACTCGAAATTATTTTTAACGAAGAATTAGTTATCTTTATGATAAAAAAGCCGTGAATTTATGTTCACGTACAGTATACCGACTCGTGCAAACAAAATTTCTATGACATTCGAATCGACAAACGAATAGAAACGAAATGTATGGAAATGACACAAGCTTTCGACAAATCGGGCTGTCACTAATGTCATTTCCGTAGATTCTTTTTCTATTCGTTTGTCGATTCGAATGTCAAATTGGAACTTGTCTAGCCCTCCTGATTGTATAAAAATCACTTCTAGTTTTCCGGGCAAATTTTCCATTTTTTTCGGTACAGTTCTGAACGACGTTGCCGACTGCAAATGCAGGCTGCCCGTGCAGCATCTGCATGCAGTTGACAGCAGCGGCAGTACTGGTTTGTATGTATTGCTATGGGATGACTTCCAAACGCCGCTGCAGATTCATGTGCAGTTGGCTAAATGACATGTAGTCGACTGTGACAATGACTGCATGGACATACCGCAGTAGTAAAACAGTCTGTTTTATTCTGTTGTATCTTTAAATTCTACCGACTATCACGAATGTTTTTAAAAAAATGCCAAATCTATCCAGCCGTTCTTTTTTATTTTTATAGATAAGATGCAAAATAATTTAGTTGAATAAACGATGTTAATATTGAAAACACGTTATAGGATACATAATAGAAAACGTGTTTAATTGTTGCACCAAAAATTGCCAACACGATTCCTAAATCCGCAACTTAAAATGTACATCTTTTAAAGAAAATGCCTTTTTAAGAAAAGGAATATTTTACTTTTTAGTTTTTCATATACCTTATAGTATCTGATTAATTATAGGTATAATTTATTTTTTGTTATAGTGCGGACATAGTCTTAAATCGTCAGTCGCTAGGGATGTCGAACTGGGGGGCTAGACAAGTTGCATTTTGACATTCGAATCGACAAACAAAATTTATGGAATTACTTAGTAGGTACACTGACAACAAACTCTAATATGGAAAAATAGGTCAAGATATAGTAGCCACTGTTTGTTAACGATTCATTAAGGTTAAGTGACGTCTCTGAGTTGGGGTGTTAGACACATTGTTCTATTGTGTTACGATATTATTCTTTTTTATTCGTTATAGGCCTACGCTTGACCGCCAGCTTGCCTGATGTTAAACAACGCTGCGGTCGAATATGGAGCGCGCTTGCCTAAAAGAAACCGATTCTAGTATATTTAGGTTTTCACGACCTCTGGATAGCCGCTAACCGCCAGATAAATACAAAAATTGAACAGAATGTTTATGTATGAAATTATCTGCCAAGTAATTTAACGGGACCTTATCGGGAGGTTCAATCAGATACTTATTTACAGAATTTGCCGATAAAAAGGAGGTTATGAATTTGGGGCGCACAAATATGTAATATTGTTGGAATTGTACAATATTTGTTTAATTTAATCTAGGATTTTAAACAGGTGTGCCACATTTTAGAAGTGTATTTGGTATTTATTTATAATTTAGTCTGTTCTTTATTTGTTCTGAATTATGTTTTATACTTTACTTAATTTTTTACACTGGTTGACTGTTTTTAACCTCGGCGAGTTTTTATTTCATTCGTAAAAAAATATTTAAGTAGTTAGGTAATGGTAGATATTTTTGTAACATAATTATTATAAAAAAACTTTTCGACTTGACTGCTTTTAACCTCGGTGAGTTTTTATTTCATTCGTAAAAAATAAATTTAGTTATGTTATTGTAACATGTGTGTACCTATATTTTTCTTTGTAACACCTTTATATACCATGTTTTTACGCAAATAAAGATATTATTATTCTCTTTATTTATTTTCATACACATTATTTGTATTTTTAAATATTTTTATAAAAAGCAGAAAATATAAAAACATTTAAAAATATAAAAAATAGTAGCCCACCGGCATCGGGAACAGAGTCCAAGCTACCGGTGGTCAGGGCTCCAGGGAAAGGAACCTCCTAACAATACGTGCCGGGTATCTAGGAGTACCGCTTTCTGTATCAAGCCCTTGATCCAGCCACTCAACGAGAGCCTCCTTAATATTATTATTATTATTAAAAACATAATTATTATTAAAAAAACTTCGACGGTTTGTTACTTTTCCTAATAAACACAGTAGAAAAGATTTATTTAGGTTCTACGAGTAGTTAGGATAACACAAAAAAGCAATAATTAAGTATTGTTTTTAAGCCATCTTATATTTTGTCGAACATTAAAAATCTAAAACTTACCTTTGTGAGAGCTGACGGTGTAGCTGATATCCTCAAATAGTATATGCACCGGTGGTCGCTTAGCCATGCGGTTCAAAGCCTTCAAAGTGGATCCGGCCCGTTCTAGCGCTGCCGGGGTCCATTGGCTTTCTTGACCCTCCTCTACCACAACAGGATTGGGGTGGGTTGATGGGGAGGCATGGGCAAGAGTAGCCCCCACAATAGCTTTACGAACCAACGGATTATTAGACATTTTGAAAAAAATACACTATTCTGTCATGTAGTCTAACACAAAATGGAAACACTTTAACAGATCTATATTTTTTTCAACTGCGCTAATTATATTTTTTTATTTAATCACATAATAGTTTATTCCAAACGTCAAACAGTAAAGCGCCAAGCTTAATAATTAATAAAACTTAAAACCAGTGCTAGGGCTAATATTGGAATCCGTATTCATATATTTACGGAATCGGAATTTTGAATTTCGATCTTCGTGACCGCTGCGCGAGATTTGCGATGCGGTTCGCGCGTGCGCTGCTCAACAGTGGCGCAGCACTACTGGCTATTAGCGGATAGCTTAAGCGATAATTCCAAAGCAATTAAGTTTAAGTGACAAATAAGTGATGCGACTTACCTATCAATTAAGATTAATTATTAATATAATTATAAAGATTTTAAGATACGTTTTCCTGTTAACCTTTAAACCACAAAGTTAGAAAATTAAGGTCAACATCTAAGTATTTAGTAAAAAAAAATTAAAGTGGTTTTCCATTCAGAAATGCCTATCAATACTTTTTTTCTTATCGGCATGAATATGAGTGTAAGGTCCGACATAAAATCTAGAGCACGCACCTCTGGTCTGACTTTTTGAACTCGTACGCCGATTAGAAAATGATAACGCTTTCTTTAAATGAGGTTACAATCGCAAATTCTTACTCTGACATTGCATCGGCAACTTTATATTATTCACTAGTTTCCCGCCAGCGGCTTCGCTTCAAAAAATATTAAGACCCCGCGGGTCTTAATATTTTTTTTCTCCCGCTTATGCAACATTTTTAATTAATACGCCGCTCCTATTGTTTGTGATGCGTGATGGTAATATCCTATAGCCTTCCCCGATAAATGGGCTATCTAACGCTAAAGAATTTTTCAAATCGGTCCGGTTTTTTTGTTATTTTTATTGGTTACAGTGGCAGACGAGCAAAATAAATGTCCCTAGTCTAGTCCTATAATGTATAAGTACCTAGTACTTACTTGTGCATACAGGTAACAGTAATGTAATAGGTTTTTGCAGGGTCGGTAACGCGTAAATTATGCAAACATCGAAGTATTCCCGTTTGAGTACCTGTATTTAGAGCACGCAATACATTGAGGACTTAATATATTCTAAAATGGGAATTAAAAAAATTGGTGCTCAACGTCCATATGCTGCGGTACTTACACTTGCACTTACCTTCTAATGGGCTGCATCGTGATCGTTCATTCTGAAGCAAACCTTATTTACTTGAGACATATTATTATTTAGTTTGTACGTCCTGTGCCTCTACCATGAGTTTTTCTCATTAGACTCGCTAGCGACTCCGTAAAATATTTGTATGGAAAACTCCCCAGCGCCTCTAGCGGTTACGCAAGGAACTAAAATCTGCTATGAGATTACAGCGTTTCGATGCGTAAAAAACCTATCGAAAGTCATTCGATAGAACTCATGGTTGAGCTACTGATGTCGACTGTACCGAGTTCATGTTGTGCATGCAGTGCTTATCTGTAATAAATTGTGTTACACTTAACTTATTTAATTGTGATATAATGATTATTTTGTCTGAGTGTAAACAATTGTTGATGAGCCTAATAAATAAAATAAAAATAATAATACTATCACGGCTCTATTCCTTCAAGGGCTAGGCAGAGGTGTACCTACTAATGTACCCCACGTACTAATGTGCCTCATATAATAATGTGGAGCTTGCCACTATGAATTTCACAGAAAACTTCACAACACTTTGCTCGAACCAGGAATCGAATCCAAGGCCTAACACAGCGTCGCACTTAGGACCACTACCTACTGAACTATCGAGGCATTATATAGAGTGAACCCTAAAATAATCGACCGACTCAATCTGTAAGTACATTCACTTTTTTGCGTAACGCTCTATTTACGTAAATTCGCAGTTGTACCTCGTTGCCTATAAAAATTAACTTGCTAAGTACGAGCCGATATTCGCAATAAAAATAAGAGTTCCGTAGATTTCTTGTTTGTTTGAATAAGGAAGTAAGAACAATTTAAAAAAAACATTCTTGAAGTAAAGCATGGCTTGTCAACAACTTTTTTTTATTGCTGCTGTTAAAAAAATAGGTACTTCATGTACCTAATTTATATTATTGAAGTAGTACTTCAGACCTTTTTCATTCTTCCTAGCCTTAGATCAGCCATTATCCGCACTTTATTGTACTGCTTGTTATCCTAAACAAGGTTTAGCACCTCTAGACTTATCGAAATCATGTGCGTAATTACCACTTGCTTTAACGGTGAAGGAAAACATCGTGAGGAAACCTGCAGGCCTGAGCTTTTCTCGACGGCATGTGACGTCTGCCAGCCTGCATCACGCGTGGTAGACTATAATAATGATATAATAATAATAATAATAAAAAGATTTATTGCCACACAAAACAACACGTGCAATCCGGCCATACACACAACTTATAACTAATACGAATTTTATATAAAAAAAATACTAAAATGTAATGACCATTGTACAGCGCGCCGCAGGTGTGACAATGAGGTTGACACTCAGCATAATGCTGGATGTGACGTGAGCCACAACAGCGCTGGTTTTCAGTGACTACCTCGATGACGTAACGAACGGGAAGCCAACATGACATTTACATCTACAAATAAGTAGTAGAAAACCTATAGATAAAATATAAATAACAGTACTTAACTTACTTAATAATAACATATAGATATAGCCTAATCCCCTTCATACTGAGAGGAGACCCGTGTCCAGCGGTAGGACAGTTATATGGTGCTAGGACAGTTATTTTACAAGACTTTCAACTGCATAATATATAGACAAAAATACTTTTTTCAGCATGATTATAAATCATTTCCTACGTGAATACGAATGACTACAAAAAGACATAAAATATAACTGACTAACTTAAGAACGTCTTTTTACTTTTTCGTCGGTTAAAAAACAGATTTAAGTTAAAATTACTTACCGAGCCTTCCTGTTTTATACGGAATCATAAAAGTAATACCGATACTGTTACAGCTTAATACAGAACTGGTTGCAGTAAACTGGTTTGGTTTCATGCTAAACTTAACTTTATTTCGCCGATGCACTCATTGCGTTGCTAGGCGTGTTGCAATTTAACTCTAGGTAATTGTTTTTTTATTTACGACAGTTTTACAGAGCACCGCCGATCTTTTTCTATGAGTGGTGGATTAGACAATTGATATAATACTTGTCATTATTTTGTCACTACATACTTTTAATACATAAGAAACACCAAAGCTTATGTTCATAACATACCTAAATATTTGTGTTTTGTGGGAATCGAACACGCGAGATCCGCAGTTCGACACTCGTATCACTAACCGATAGATTGCAGACTATAGATCAATTATTATTGTTGAACTATGGAAAAGAAAAGAGAAAATGTATCAATGATGTTCGTACCTAAGGTACTTACTTATTAACTAATAAACCACTTAAAAAAAATTACCTACATCATATACATAGTAACTATATCGTGCATAAAAAATATACCTACAATGACCTGCATAATACAAAAAAAGTAAAAAGTATGCTTATTCTACATTCCACGTGTAGATTTAAAATCTATACTTATATACTTATACTTATACTTATAATATTATAAAGAGGAAAGATTTGTTTGTTTGTTTGTTTGTAATGAATAGGCTCCGAAACTACTGGACCGATTTCAAAAATTCTTTCACCTTTGGAAAGCTACATTATCCCCGAGTAACATAGGCTATATATCATCACGCTACGACTAATAGGAGCGGAGTAGTAATGAAAAATGTTGCAAAAACGGGGGAAAAAATTATAAGACCACGCGGGCGAAGCCGCTGGCGGGAAGCTAGTAAGAAATAAAATTATAAACTATAAATAGCATTCGAACTGATCTCGGACCCTAGGACCAATTAATTTATTATACCATAACATAACATGAAATCATCCTTATTTTCAACAAAATCTATCAACTTAATACGAAGTTGATAAACAAAAATATTAAGAAGACCGCGCTAAGACTGATAATAATTAGGGTATTAATAATCATAATGTTCGGATTGGCATAACATAACTGTCTGTTATATATTCACTGCTATGAATAAATTTACCATCATACGATAAAATATTATTATTTATTATTTTCCCACTATAGCGACGACGTATTTGTCAAACATTAACTTCTTAATTTTACAGTATTTATAGCAAATTGGAATAAAGATGACTTTCCTTAATGTTGTATTTGTAGTCATTATATGTATAGGGACTGAATGATTACCTAAAGAACCTAATTATTGCTTCTATAAAATTAATGTTTTCTATAAAGTTGCATCCTGTAGCAATCAATGTGTTTGAAATAGTTGTTGTTGTGTTAGTATTAATATATCTAATGTTGAGGATATTTTTAGACCCGACTACACCTTGAAGATACTTTTGATTAATTTTTCTCACTTCATTTACAACCAAGTGAGTAAAGCCACGTAGTAAAACTAGCCGCAATACTTATATACTAATAATATAGTATAAAGACAAACGATTCTTATTATTATTTATTATATTTGTAAGAAAGGTACATTATAGAGCTTATGAACTAACAGTGTCCCACAAAACTGTATAAACAGTGTGACTGTGGGATCAAATCACATAATTATAAGGAATATAAAGGTTTGTTAAAATCCCAATAGCAAGTTACCTCTTTCCCGAGTAACATATGCTATAATTTATAAGTCTACGTGGGCGAAGCCGCTGGCGAAAAACTAGTATGAAATATTTTTAGATTCCCACAGGAAACAAACATTTATTGTGCTAAACTTAAGTGTTTGTGTTTGTCTGGTTGTTTCTTATGTATTATAAGGAGGTATTTACAAAAAAAATATGTATTATATCCATTGTACAAGCTCTGCTTAGTTTGGGACTAGATAGTGCTATGTGAAAATGTCCATGAATATTTTATAGACTCTTCCTTCTATCACACCGCGACCGAGATTTAGCATCCATAGGAAAACGCTCAAGTGCGAACAACATAAATAATTAAGACGTATTTATTACACAATTATACAAACACATAAATTGTAAATACAATACTTCCATATAAATGAGAGCATTATTGTATTAGTATTTATATTATTATGTGTAAAGGAAAACAGCAGTCAAGGGCGAGTTCGTGTTTAGAAAAATATAATAATTTGGCGGATTCAAACATAATCAATTTTTTTTTGATTGCCTACCGTGGTAGACGAGCAGGTGGCCCACCTGATGGTAAGTGGTAACCACCGCCCATGGACATGAGCAACGCCAGGGGTAAAGCTGAGCCGCCGCCTACTGTGTATGGTAGAGAGCTCTTTTTAGGCCTCTGTTCCAAACAGTGATATAGGTATTTATAGGATGAACAAATTGCTAATGAATTACTAGCTGTTAGTCGCGGTTTTGCTTGCATTCCAAAGGACTTTTATACCCTATACGATATTCTTATTCTTACAATGATAAGCGTATAGTCTGTATGGGTTTCTTTCAATATACATGTGTGTATAATGTGACTCCTTGAGTCTCACTGTGTATCAAACGAAAACACATACTTACAGGCTATACCTAAATGGTATCACACCACCATCTTATAAAGTTATCTATCCTCGGTAAATTATTACTTCAGAGAGCGCGGGAATTCTGTGATGACACCTATTCTTGATTATGATAAAGGCAGAATAAAATAGGTACTAAGTAAAAAAAAAATGGGAATATTTTCGCAGTGGTCCCAAGCGCGATTGCTACGCGAGAGGTTCCGATCGATCCTCGGGTGGAGCAAAGTGTTGTTGGGTTTTTCTGTGAAATTCCCAGTAGCTCGGAGTCTGGATTTGTGCCCGATTGATGGCAATAGGCTCGCTCGTATTACATGGGACCTAAAAATACCGGCGAACTGTGGGTGTACATTGGTACACCTCTGCCTAAACCTACGGGGAATACAGGCGTGATGGTATGTATGTATGTTGTTTGCACAGGAATAGAAAATACGAGATCAACGTGAGTACCACCGCGGGTACCACTTGGGTACCACGTGGGTACCACCTAGGTACCACTTGGGTACCACCTAGGTACCACTTGGGTACCACTTGGGTATCACTTGGGTACCACTTGGGTACCATTTGGGTACCTCTTGGGTATTACCTATACTTATGCCTATATGCAAAAGAAAATTTTGTATTTAAACTAAATAAAATTGTGTAGCGCTGAAGTTTTCCTAATTGAAACAAGTAGGTAACATTTCAATAATAATAAAATGTTGTCGGCAAACAGACACCTTATTTCAAGGATTCCTTTATTTGACCTTTTAGATGCGGTACCCTAAAAACACCATCGATCTATTAGCACATGGATGACACATGCAGACCATATAATATATAACAAACCTACTTGTTTGCCTTGGATCTTGCGCATTTAATTATTATTATTTACCGCGTAACGTATATTTTATTTAGATTTATTAGTTAAGGGTTGGTACAAAGATCTGATCAAGTGGTAATTAAACAATACAATATAATTATAATCGAAACTGTTGAATTTTATTCCTTACATAAATAAATGCACATAATATCACAAAGTTTACATCCAAATGGATGTAAACTTCGTTTCCATTTCACACGAAGGAAAATATTCAAACTTCAAGTTGCTAATAAGGTTGCTTTTGTTTATAATAATAATACATAGGATAACATCACGTCTGTATTCTCTGAAAGGTTAGGCAGAGGCATTCCAATTTATAGTCACAGTTCGCCGGTATGTTTAGGTACCATGTAAAAGAGAGCAACTGCTCGAACTCGGGTCGGAACGTAGCATTCAAGTTTACGGCCACTAGCCTTAACGATGCAGTTTTGTAATCATAAATGATTCCAAATTGATCTAAGTTGAAAATTATTTATGGTACCTACTTTCCTCAAAACCCTGTACACGATAAAAGCGTAATTTGCCACTTACCATACGGAACCATGAAAAAGGGGTAGAAAACACACCCAAAGAAAAAACCCCTTGATTTAGTACCGTAACAAAAGGCAAACATCGTAAATTATCAAATCAAAAGAGAGTAGAAAAAATACATTTAGCAAAGAAAACGTGTGATTTTGGACGGTATTTTTCATTCGTGCAACTTCCAGGCTTGTGGTAAATGGTCCTTAGGGAGAAATATTTGCGGACCAAAAGGCACAACAGATTTCGACTATAAGGGAGAATAATTTTGAATATTACGGTATTAGTACATACAATCTATACTATACAATATCTATAATAACATTATAAAGAGGAAAGATTTGATTGTTTGTTTGTTTGTATTGAATAGGCTCCGAAACTACTGGACCGATTTGAAAAATTCTTTCAGTGTTAGATAGCCCATTTATAGGGGAAGGCTATCGGCTATATACCATCACGCTACGACTAATAGGAGCGGAGTAACAATGAAATATATTGCAAAAACGTAGGGAAAAGTTATCAAGACCACGCGGACAAAGCCGCTGACAGGAAGCTAGTGTATTGTATATACACTTAAAGAAACCAAATAGAAAACAAATAGGGTTAGTATTATCGGACTAGAGTACCGAGTTTTTGACGTCACAGTATCGGTAGGCGAAAAGTATCGATGCCATCTAGATACTTTATGAACTACTGAATTAGTAGAAAGTAATTCGCATAAACAGATTAAGTACGTGTTAATTATTCAAATGATTCTTTATTCTTAAATGGCCAGGGGGGCTAGACAAGTTGCATTTTGACATTCGAATCGACCGGGCTGTCACTAATGTCATTTCCATACATTTTGTTTGTCGATTCGAATGTCAAAATGCACAGGGGGGCTAGACAAGTTGCATTTCGACATTCGAATCGACAAACGAATAGAAAGGAAATGTATGGAAATGACACAAACTTTCGACAAGTCGGGCTGTCACTTATGTCATTTCCATACATTTCCTTTCTATTCGTTTGTCGATTCGAATGTCAAAATGCAACTTGTCTAGCCCCCCTGTGCATTTTGACATTCGAATCGACAAACAAAATGTATGGAAATGACATTAGTGACAGCCCGGTCGATTCGAATGTCAAAATGCAACTTGTCTAGCCCTCCTGGCCATTTAAGAATAAAGAATCATTTGAATAATTAACACGTACTTAATCTGTTTGATAAAGGCATGTAGAACAGAATCAGAGGAACCGGGAAAAAATGGCCTATATTTTGAAATAATTTTAAAATCACATCACAGGCGCGTTCTAATTAAGTATCTAATTTTTTTTTAATATGCCACCCACATTGGAACAAAAAAATGGTTATGATTTCGTTCCAATTTCAAATCAGTCATGAATTTTGTTATTGGAAACGGACAATAGTGATGTGATTTTAAAAGTATAAGAAACCCAATGAATAACACCTTACCTCTATTTCGTGCAGGTGCGTAATAAAAGGGGTTACTTAATTTCTTGCTTCGGTCAGAGTGCAGAAAACCGTTAGTCATAAACTGGACAGCCACTTAACTTTTTTATAGCAAGTGTAGGTTACAAAGACACGTTTTTATGGCTAAAGGACCGACCGTAACGTTGTAAAACTGAAATGGGTCTCCTTTAAGGGTTGTAGGGTAGTTAAGCATTAGGCAGTTATGTAATATTAGGCTAGGTTTAGCTTGAATAAAACGCCTAGCTCTAGCACTAGATATACTCATCAACCAATATATTATTATCTCGCGCTAGCCTCGGGTCTCCTTTTAGAATGAGAGGGCTTAACATACCATCACGCCTGTATTCCCCGAAGGGGTAGGCAGAGGCGTACTAACGTACACCATATTTCGCCGGCGAGCCTATTGCCATCAAACGGGCACAAATCCAGACTTCGAGCTGCTACTGGGAATTTCACAGAAAAACCCAACAACACTGCTCGACCCGGGATTCGAACCCAGGACCTCTAGGGTAGTAGTCGCGCTTGGGACCACTAGACCAACGATGCAGTCAAAAGTGAGGACAATGAGAGAGTTTCGACTAATTATAATTATGTGGGTAGCCTTTTTTTGGTTTTGGCCACCTGGACAAGCGACAGGATATCATACTCATATCGACAAAAAACTACACTTTTTGTACCTTGGCCCAAATACATAACTTTCGGAGCCCGTCACCACGTAAGTTTTAACCATTTCATTTATTTTGTATCTTTTTCTTGCCTATCTAATCAAAATGAAGTGAAGTGACGTATCCAATCGCGTCGCTTCATCGCCGAAGCCAGTCATGACAACAGAGAGCAAATACGAGAGCCTCATAGACCACACATCAAATAAACAGAGGGACACAAGACACACAGAAATGGCACAAGGCGGAGGGAGCGACGTATCCAATAGCGTCGCTACCACGCCTACGCCAAAGTCGCGACACAAGACGAAGAAAATGAGAGATTTTATGTAAAATATAGCGAATTAATAAATGTTTAAAAAAAAAAATGAAGTTGACTTGTTTCGGCTTTAGTGTAAACAAAAACTAACGTTGTATTAGTAACTAGCGACCCGCCCCGGCTTCGCATGGGTTTGACTTTCTTGTATTTTCTGTACTATAATATGTATGTATTATACATAATATAAACCTACCTCTTCAATTACTCTATCTATTAAAAAAACCGCATCAAAATCCGTTGCGTAGTTTTAAAGATTTAAGCATACATAGGGATATAACGACAGAGAAAGCGACTTTGTTTTATACTATGTAGTGATAGTGATATACTTTTCTCAGTATACCAGTTTGTACAAAAACATCCCCAAATAGAGTAAATAGAGTTCGAACCCGACGTTAATCCCATCGCCTTACAGTTGGGTGGCTTCAAAGGCCCCTAATCAAATGGGCATTAGGACTAAGTTTACAAGGGCATCACTAGTTATTCATACTTCCCGCTCTATTCAAAGCACAAGTTTGACTTTGGACCCTATTGACACAACTTTGTTATTAATAATTTTATACATCTCATATTGGTTACCTTGGTTAACAATATTGGCGCTGTTTTTTTTATTTAAAATAATTTATAGTAATCAAGGCAATTAAATTATAAGAATATAAATAACAACTAGTTTGAAACAAACACACAAACTCAGTAATGTCAACTACCGGTTCTCTATTGAACGTGTAGTCCTGGGTTCGATTCCCAGGTCGAGGCAAAGTGTTGTTGGGTTTTTTTATGAAATTGTTCACAGGTCAACATCCGCTCTGATTTGAATTTGTGCCTAGTTGAGACAATAGGCTTATTTTCATTGCGACCATTATTCCCGGTTGTCATACGAACATCTATGAGAGTCGTGTGTGGTAGTCAGAAGCCCAAAAAGTAAGAAAAAAAAATATTTGACCAACACTGAGACACACATCAATCTCCTATCCTTTTCCCAATTTCGGGGTCGACTTCCAGTCTGATCAAATGCGACAAAATATCAGTATTTTACATGAAGCGACTGCCATCAAACGACCGCAATCCAATTTCTGAGCAATACCCATATTCGACCCCATATCCCTAACAATAAATTGTCACCCTACAGCCCATTTTTAACCAAGGCAACTTATGTATTCCAAAAGTTATTAGTATTGTGAAAATTCAAGTTTTTTTCACAATTTTTATTACTCTCGTAAAAAGTGGGGGTTTATGTTATGGCCGATATGGTATTAGGCTGTTTATGTAAATTACTAGGCGGTTCCTCTTGGGAAATAAACGTTGTACTCTTGTGAATTTTATTGTGTTTGTATGGTCGCTAGATAACGGTGACAACGAAAAATGGTTGCGGGTAACGTATTTTATTGCTAGAACCGTCTAATTGGACATAACCATCACGCATTTATATCCCAAAAGGGTAAAGAGGTGCATTGATAAGTTTCCAAGTCCAACATCGTCACGTGTTTCGTTTTATTAATTTAAGTGCTATGTGTTTTACAGCAAGAAAACTAAATTGTAATTAACTTTAATATCGTGGGAATGGCTCGTGGCTAAGCTTAGCCACGAGCCATTCCCACGATATCAACCGACCTGCAAGGTTAAGCTACGCTTGCCGAGGTCAGTCTGTGGATGGGTGACCATTATTAGCACATCGAGACCCCTCCGTGCCTCGGAGAGCACGTAAAGCCGTCGGTCCCGGTTGTCATACGAACACCTATGATAATCGTTAGTGGTAGTCAGAAGCCCAAAAAGCCTGACAACCAGTCTATCCTTCGAATATCGGTATTGCCCAGAAATTGGGTTGTGGAGGTCTGATGGCAGTCGCTCCGTGTAAAATACTGATATTCAGCCGCATCTGGTTAGACTGGAAGCCGACCCCAACATGGTTCGGAAAAAGGCTAGGAGGATGATCCATAGAACCTGTAAGGACCCTGTTGCAAAGCATTCCTAGTTAAAGCTACTGAGAGTTTACATTCTATACATACTCACGCCTTTTCCTATAGGGGTAGGCAGAAACTGAGACAGATAGAACAGAAACAGAAAGGCCGTTTGCTGCGATTCTTCCATACTCATGGGTACCAACTTCTTTTGCTTCGTACACGATCATATCATCTTATCATACATAAGCGCCGGTTGCAAGTACTACGTACCTGACTTTTATAGACGATCTCACCGATCAGGTCGGTGTATGTCTTTTTAGTATTTACTCATAGAAAAACAACTTCGATCGACCTGAGATTTGATACAAGATTTCACTAGTAGAACTTATAGGTACTTGAATTTAACTAAATGATCATGACCTTTGAGTTTGGACCGCCATTGCTACCAGATATCGTCATAAGCCGCCACGGAAATAATAACTTGAATGACTTGGAGTTTTTCTGTTTAGCAGATCGGAGTAAAGATTTAATCCCGGTTCCATAATGGTCTAAACGTTCCGTTCCGACGAACAGAAATACACCTCGGACTAGCCCTGTCACTAACAATAAGAAAGAAAGAAACTAAATATATTTGTAAAAGAAAAAAGAATAAAGAAATACCCGAAGTATTCGGAAACAGAGTCATATATTTATTTATTTTTTCTATTTGGTGTTTCTTTGGTCTATTGATATTTCATCAACCCATTAACTGCCCCACTGCTGGGCACGGGTCTTCTCTCAGTATGAGTGGGATTAGGACATAGTCCACCACGCTGGCCTAATGCGGGTTGGCAGACTTCACATGCCGTCGAGAAAATCTCTCAGGCATGCAGGTTTCGTCACGATGTTTTTCTTCACCGTTAAAGCGAGTGATAATTACGCACATGATTTCGAAAAGTCAAGAGGTGCGTAACTCGAGACCTTTGACTTGGCAGTCCAATGGCCCCTAGGCTATCACTACTTAACATTAACATTTACTGGACATAAATCCAAACTTCGAGCTACTGAGAATTTCTAAAAGAAAAGAACCCAATAACACACTGTTTTAACTGGGAATTGAACACAGGGCCTCATACGTAGCAATCACGCTTACAACCTCTAGGCTAATGAGGCATAAACTGATAACTACGTAAACAACATTGACCCATTTCCTAAATACATTTTCATTCGCTTATCCAATTTGTTACAACATTTTCGATTCAAATAAGCCAGGAACACAATAGAGAAGTGCAATACACATATCACTTTTATTTCAAAAATATTCCTGATTTACATTCTACTTTTAAAGTGAGTAAACAACTTTATTTCATAGGAGCTATACGTTTTCGTGTTCCAAATTTAAATCTGTTTAAAGTTACGGTAGTCAACAGTTAAAAGATGCGATGGAAGGTCATTCACAGTAAGTACCTACGTTAAATTGGTAAACAAGTTGTAGGAAACTTAAATGGTGTTAATTGAATTGCATAATCTTTGTGCGTTTGTTTAGTTCCTGTTTATTGATTATTTCGTCGATAGTTATGTAAGGGTTTCCCTCCGTTCATCAGAGCGTTGAGATGGATAAAGGTTCGTGGCTAAGTATGCGTGAAAAATCATTAGGTACGTGATCTTTTCTAGGATGGTAAATATTTCTGTTAATAAACTAGTCCATGTAAGTTCCTAACATAAACATTACGCCTGTATTACCCGAGGGTACGGCTGAGGTGTTCTAAATATACATTGTACACCCACAGTACCAAACAAATCCATATTTTGAGCTACAACTAATATTTTTTTAGAATTTCACAAAAAAAAAAAATAACATTGTTCGACCTGGGATTCGAACCGAATACCTCGTGTAGCACTGTAGCAGTTGTACCTACTTAGGAGCACTATAGGCTACCGAGACAGTTAACTTACTTGAGTACTCAATTATAAACTTTAACAAAGAAAAACTTACAAGAACATTAAATGCGTCTGGTAACCAAGCACCTACTTAACGAAATAAAAAAGCACCTACATACCTACTTGCTAAAAGGTTTCGTAAAGTCCTGATCAAGTTATTTTGTTCTACTATTATTAACTTGTTTTGTTCCAGTTGTTATCTGTCAAAATGTCTCACAAAATAAGGAAAGGTACGTTACTTTCTATCGATACACACCAAATCAATACATTTTTCATCCCACCATCTCGGAAAGACTATTTTTACTCTTCGATATCTGAGTGCAAAAGTCGTTTTTATCCTCTAGAGAGACAAAGTAAATTGAATTTAGAACATCGTGCTTTTACCCCCCTGGCGCCGAATTTATCATACAACTTTTTTTTAATTTGTTAAAAACTCAGACTTGGAACCTTCCCTAAGTTCCGAGTCTAAACGCAACAAAGTATCGATATATGTCGAATCGATGTTTTTTGAAAATATCAATATCGATACTGATATATTTATTCAAAAATATCGATATATGGGCGATATATCTTAAAAACCAAATTATAAAACAACAAATCAAGTCGACCAAAAACAAAAAATACATTAAATATAATTTGTTAAAAAGATGTTAGTATAAAAAAAGTATTCCTTTTTGGGATTTTATAATCTTAAAACTTATATTTATGTTTATTGGTCTGTAAAAAATTTAGTCTTTTATACCTTTTCGATACTTTGAATTTTATATCGAAATATTAAATATCACTCAAAAATATCGATACATTAAAAAAATAATATCGATATATCGATGTATCGATATTTTTTCAACAAGCCTATCGGAACTTTCTTGGTGTACTTTTTTTTAAGTCACTAACACCAACATTACAATACCTAACAAAAAATATTACACTCAAGTAATTGTAGCAACGTTACTTTCAATTTCTCTTAATTATACCTAGTATTATTTGTTATAATTTAAAGAATAGGTATTCTATAAGACTTACCTATCATATAGTATTTAATACCTAAAATGAAATAAAAGTATCTTGTGGTTGTAAATGTTTTTTTAGTCATTTCCTCGCTGAGGTGGGATGAAAAGTTACGTGTTGCACTCGAGTGCAAAGATTTTTCACCTTGTGCTCTTTTAATTCCCTCGCTGACGCTCAGGATTCTAATTTTTGAATCACTCGCTCCGCTCGTGATTCAATTTTAGAATCCTTCGCTTGCTTGGTCATCAAAATTGAGCACGCGGTTAAAAAGCAACTTTGCACTCTTGTATAACAAATAACTATTAACTGGCAGAAACCGATCGGAAGATTACTATTAGAAATATAGATGTGGCGTATCGGCACACCACTAAATTTGTCGTGCAGTCTCTATTATTGTCTGCGGTCCCACCAGAGACAAGGAAAGACGGCGGGAAATATCGATGGATCGGAACGGATGTCGTTCAAGCCCGATCGCTCGAGCTTTCTTCTGCTCGAGACCTCCATCTGACGCGCACGCATGTCGCGCTGCTGAATTGTAACGGTTTGCCTTAGTATGGCGGCCATTGTACATAGCTATAACTATTACTGCTACACTAAGTGCTTTAACGCTTGTACTTCTTAATTAATGTGTGACTGTGTACAGTGTAATCGGACATTATACGCATGTGTACCTATCGGCGAGTATTATTTCCCGGCTAGGAGTAGGCCGACTCGATCACCCCATGTGATACTCCAAATAGATTTAACCGAATTACAACCTAAACGTATGTAAATGTTTTTGTTATTAAATGTCGTTAATCGTGTTACCTACCTATAGGTAGGTAATAACAACGACTAACACATAATATAATAATAATTATATTAATGGTTTCATTAATGAATTTTATTAGCGCCTACTCGAAATATTAAAGCAAAATGTTATTTAAACAACTCGCTGAACAACAACACATTTATTCGCGATCTTTAGTGTATCGTGACGTTTAGTATTTTGAATCCCGTTGCAAGATCGTAGGAACTCCTACAAAAGAACTCCGGAATCTTTATTTAGCAACCAATTCTTTGTTTCTAGAGAATTTCGAAGCAATGGAAACTAAATTGGAATTTAAATTATTTTAGTCTAGTAACTTAAAAGATCGAACGCTTAGATACTAGGTTTAGTGATGATGTAAAAAAGCTAGCAGTTGTGTCATGTACCTAGTCGTCCTATTTTCGACAGCGTTGTTGGTTCCAACTTAGACCCCTTTCATTCCGTAATAGATTTAGTACCTACTGTAAATGGTAGTAGATAGTTTAGCTGACCATCAAAATCCCTCAAGAAAATATTATTAAGACATAAAAAATTTAGTACTATCATAGTGTCACGTGGACCAGCCACAAATTTCAGATAGTGAATTAATCTTAATCCTCCAATACACGTTGTCCACTTGAAAACCTTTCGAAAATTTACTATTCCATTACCTAGAAAGGCCTATATTGATCAAGTTATAGCCAGGATGGTACCGGGACCACTTAATTGGGCTAAAACCGGTTCCTAATCTACTAACCGCTTCGGTGCGTCGTTTCGTAAATCAAATTTAAACTTGTTAATGTCTATTAATACAATATGAGGAGAACTAGACGCAGCTTTATTAGCTTTGCTAAGAGCTGTAATTACTAACATTAGTTAAGGTTGATCCAGGGTAGGGTAGCAGTTGTATCAATCAGATATGATTAAGATTCATAGGTAACTTAAATTTTCTTTATTATTTGTCAATGAATATTTAATGTAGACATTATTACCTTTCGGAACCGTTACATTATTATATAAATATAATAAATAAATATCTTGGGACATTTTTATACAGCACCATCTAGTCCCAAACTAAGCAGAGCTTGTACTATGGGTACTAGACAATGGATATAATACTTATATACTTTTTTTTGTTGTAAATACTTCCTTATAATATATAAGAAACACCCAGACAAACACAAACACCTAAGTTCATCACATACAATGTTTGTGTCTTGTGGGAATCGAACCCACGACCTCGTGATCAGCAGTCCGGTACTCGAACCACTAGACCACAGACGTCGTCGACATTGTCCATAAAGTCACAAATAAATTAAAGATTTCGATGTAGGTAATAATAATTATTATTATAACACGATAAAATCCGTAAAAAAAATTGAAAATGAAATCAAAACTCCGGTTTGACACAATTTCCTTGGTTTCTTTCTGCTCAGTTGATCATTTAATATGGGTCTTCCACAGCGAAGCCTGGTTTTTCTTAAAGTTATCTTTATATTTTTACTTAAAAAAGCGGAGACCCCAATGTGTAGACAAAGGAACTTTTGATTGTTACATTTTAATTAGACAAAGCAATGGAATCAAAATTAGCTGCCTACAGTCGGTTTTGTGAAAGCGAAGCGAGGGCGTGGTAAAAGCGACCGAGAAAACCCGAGGAAATTGCGAAGCGAAATTTAATTATTGCTAAAAATGCTAGGTACCTGGTTATTATAATTTTATGTCGATTTTTTTATTTAATTTTGCGGTGGAGTTTTTAAGTTTTTATTACTCTTTGCTGAAAGTTTAGGAAGGTTGGCTTTCAGAAGTTTAAATAATTTATGAAATCTTTGAAGAAAGATTCCTAAGAAGTTTGAGAATATTCTTGCGCCTTTTCAGGTGTGGGTGCTGCGGTTACACAAGAATAAACTTTGTAGATGTGGATGGTATTTATTTGTAGGATGAGAGTTGAATATAGGATGAAAATATATTGCGGTTTCACTCACATCTAGATATGGGCAATCTCTAGATGTGAGTTAGAGAGGAAGAGAAGAGAATAAAGGGCACAAAAAAGGACAGAAACATTTTTTTTGTGCCCGTTTTTGCCCAAAATGCTGGGCACATTCTCCCATCTCTACTCACATCCTAAAGATTTTTAGAGATAAGAGGTAATCTTTGTCCTTCGGTATGTCCTCTGCCTATTCGTCAGTGTCAATATATCTCCTTACCAAATTTCAGTGTAAGTGTGAAAACTTAACAAACAGACAGACAGCTACTTCGGATTTATAATATTGTGTAGCATATTTTATTAACCCCGACGCAAAAAAAGACGGGGTGTTATAAGTTTGACGTGTCTGTGTGTGTGTCTGTCTATGGCATCGTTGCTCCCGAACGAATGAACCGATTTTGATTTTCCTTTTTTTATTTGAAAGGTGAATTAGTCGGTAGTGTCCTTAGCTATGTTTCATGAAAATCTGTCCAAGATTGCCGCCGCCACAAAATAGCGGATAACATATTTTTTACACCTCCCTCAATATGGGTATCAAATGAAAGGGCTTAACTAGGAGAACTATACTATACTATGCACTATGAAAAATCCAAATCCAAGATGGCCGCCACTACAAAATGAAAAGGTATATTTCGTGTCGGAGGTTTTCAAAATTTTTAATTTAGGTGAGGTTATTCATTTATTTATTTATTAAGGTTTTTTCGACAGCTTATTTATACAACATTTGGTTTCAATTATACATAGTGACCTCCGTTTTATACATAAGCCAATTAGGGGCCAACGAACATGATTAGTTCAAGTTCAACGTAAACTTAACACTAAAACATAAGTTAATATAGAAGTTTAATGGATTGTGTTAGTATAAATCTTCTATAACCTGTTTATTGTTTATTATAAAGTTACGGTGGTTATATAAAATACCGGTATGATTTTCCCTTGCGGAGAGTCCTATACAAACAGTGTAATTTGTTGCGAGTTACCCCTTGGGGCTTACTCTCGTGAATTTGTACACTGTTATAGTTTAAAGCGATATATCCGTTAAATTGGTTACTAAGGAACATGTCTGGATAATAATAATAATAATTTATTGGCACGAAATAAGGTACAGGGTTGTATACATTGCTTTACATGACTATTAATACAGATTTTTTGTTTGGTATGGATACAATTACTATAGAATAATGGCTCCCGCATTAGGAGATTCCTGTGTTGCGGGGGACATCCTTCCGTCTTAGATAGTGACTACTTTTTTTTTTTCATTTCTGTGTGTGTGTGTGTGTTTAGGCTACCTGTAAGGTGGTATTATTACGTCTTCTGTGTCTTATAGAGCCGCTAACCACTAGATAAAATATTGAACAAAATTGGTATTAAATTAACTGCCAAGTAATATAATAGGGCCTAATTATTATGACGTACCTATATCCAAAAACTGCCTCATAAACCTAGTGGTTGTTAACATAACTGTTACGCTAGAGGTCCTTGGTTTGATTCGCAGGTCGAGGAAAATATTTTAGGGATTTTCTATGAAATTGTCACTACAGACTATAGCCAACCAATTTAGCCATTGGCCCGTATTCTAACTTAAAAAATACAAGAAATGTAGCCAAAGAAGGAACAAATATATATTGTACACACAATAGTTTCATTTGACATAGACATTTCTATCTAGGGATACCTTCATTTGTGTATAAAACATCGATGCTACAACATATAAAGGTTTTTACAGATTTCCCAAGAGATACGGGCTTACGCATTTACATAAAGTTGTGTGATAAGAATAGGGTTGCATTTTAGGGACCAACTCTATATGTCAGGCAGATAATAAACGGCTGTTATACCAGCAAAAATGACAAATATTTTGAGAAAAATTATATTAGATTGATGATGATAATTTATATTACTAACCAACCCTTTTACTTAATCAAACAATGAAAGCTATTATTCTTTTTTTTTCCACTTTAACTGTAATTTGTTTGTAAATATTTCATCAACATCATCATCAGTAGCAGCCGGTATTCGTCCGCATAGGATTCTAGATATTTTTATTTACATACCATCACGCTTGTATTCCCTGCAGGATTAGGCAGAGGCGTATTAATGTACACCCAGAGTTCACCAGTATGTTTAAGGTCCCATGTAGGCGGCGAGCTTATTGCCGTTAACCCTGCACAAAACCAGACTCCGAGCTGCTGGGACTGGGAATTTCACAGAAAAACCCAACAGCCCATTGCTAGATCCGGGAATCGAACTTAGGACCTCTAGCGTAGTCGTAATTTTTTTATTTAAAAGCGGGAACAAGTCGTATTAAGACAAGAAGGTCACGCCGAAGCCAGAAAATATGGCGGATTGCTCCACCGAGTATTTGTTTGTTCCCTAGTGCGAGAGTTGTATTTTAAAAAAAACCACATGGATATAGTGAAACAGTTACTCAACAGTTACTCTGGCGCTCTAAAACTCCTTATCCTTATTAATCATATAAATGCGAAAGTAACTCTGTGTGTCTGTATATCGCGCTTTCACGCCAAAACTACTTAACCGATTGAAATGAAATTGGGTACACAGATAGTCTAGAGCCTGAGAAAGGACATAGGCTACTTTTTAATGCGAAATAAGGGCTGTAAGGGGTTAAAGTAGGGGATGAAAGTTTTAAGCAAAAACCCAGACCACGCGGGTGAAGCGGGTAGAAAGCTAGTACAGAATATACACACATCTATACTAATATTATAAAGAGGAAAGATTTGTTTGTTTGTTTGTTTGTTTGTTTGTTTGCTTGTAATGAATAGGCTCCGAAACTACTGGACCGATTTCAAAAATTCTTTCACCTTTGGCAAGCTACATTATCCCCGAGTAACATAGGCTATATATCATCACGCTACGACTAATAGGAGCGGAGTAGTAATGAAAAATGTAGCAAAAACGGGGAAAAAATTATAAGACCACGCGGGCGAAGCCGCTGGCGGGAAGCTAGTAGTTAATAAGACAACAGACAGTCGAAATAGGCTGCGCCATCTGTCGGCATCGTAAATAAAACGGTTTTATCATGTGAAGCCAGCGCGAAGTATAGATAGGCGGGACTTTAGAGAATACTCTGCTAAATTACACAAAAAATTAAATGTAAATAAGGAATAAGGTTTTGAGAAACAAATGGATTACTGCGTCTTCTTGTCTCGACTGTTCTACTAAGTGATGTTTAGAAAAAAACAATAATTGGAAACTTGTCTAAGGTTTATTGTGAGATCTAATAATTATGTAATACGTTCCAGTCGGTTCTTTGGTTAGTCGTTACGAGTCCAACATAAGCTACTGAGGATCTATGAAGATCAGATCTCCAAAAAAATATCCCTTGCAACAGCAGCTTGCAGAAAAATAATTGAAGTTATTTAAGCATAAGAAAATCGGCTACATAATAAAACTATAAAACTAGCGACCCGCCCCGGCTTCGCACAGGTTTGAATTTCTCTGTTTTTCTCTACTATAATAACGCATGTTATTATAGTAGAGAAAAACAGAGAAATATACTACATATAAACCTTTCTCTTGAATCACTGTATCTATTGGTGAAAACTGCATTAAAATCCGTTGCGTAGTTTAAAAGATCTAAGCGCACAAACAGCGTGAGCAACTTTGTTCCAATAATAAGTAAAGATAAAGAAGCTTAAAAATTACTAAAAGAATTATTTTTCTTTTCTAGGTGGATCAGTAGATCCAACAGAAAAGTAAGTGATTCTCTTAGTTGTAAATGATGTAAATCCTCATTTAAAATACGCCAAAATGCGATATGCGATATGAGTCGAAGTGTCGAACCTATTTACTGCCAGTAATTGAACACACCTTGCTCGACATGAGGATTCAAATCCCGCTTAAAGAAGTAATTTAAAAAATCAAATGCAGAACAAACGCTGTTTATTATTATTAAACTCTAGCCGTCTCTTTGGACTGATATCCTTTACGAGAAACCGTATTAAAGCGTTAAATTTTAGAACCATTTATATCAAATTAATTACCAAATCATACCCCAATAACGCCGCAATCCGATATCTCTGACATTATTACCTCAATAATCTTAACCTAAGCACGACTCCTTTATTGAAACAACGCAATCAATTCAAATTTTAATAACATAATACCGTTATATTAGAGTGGGTACTTGAGACCCAATCTCGGTGGCCGTAAAATGCACTGTTTACGCTAGCGACATCTGGTGGCGGGTGCGAACAATTGTCACTAAGCAGTTATAAGCGGGAATTGGATGTTATTGATATCGAGTACTGTCTCTTTCATAAAGGATAATGAAATGAAATTAAAGTAAATTTGCAAATAAGTAAACAAGAAATTTGTTCTACATTGAACTGTAAAGAAAGTCATGTCAGTTGAAGTACCTATAGTACAGTAATGTTTTATTTATCTTCGGGGACGCCTGCAGGCACCAGGCTGGCGATCAGTCCTCTTGTTAGGATTATTTCGCCTAGTTCCCCATTTTTGGTGTATCCCTTCATGGGTTACTGGCGCTCGGCGTCGCGAATCTTCTGATTGCTTTGCAGAAGTCCAACAGTTGCTTGATTGATATTTCTGCAAGTTTTTAACTTCATCAGTGCCTAGTATTTCCCATCTGAGTAGTGCATACATTTTGCATTCTGCTACTAGATGGAAGCTTGTTTCTTCTGCTTCCCCGCATGCGGGGCATATGGGGTCTTCTTTTATTTTCATGATTGTCAGGTGTTTGTTGAGGCCACAGTGTCCTGTTGCAATTCCTACTGCTAGCCTTATGTTATCCCTACTCATTCTGAGTAGTTTTTTACAGTAATGTTAAATCAATAGATGTTGCTGACGTCACCTTAAAACATAGGATTGTTTTATATTGATTTTTTTTCGGACCTTTACTAGGATGAATAAGGAAACGTCGGGATTAAAATAATATAAATCTATCGCGATAAAATCCGTAAAACACCTTTAACAAAAAAACTTGTTTGTTTCAACTAACATACTTCTATTAATAAATAAGGACACCGCTTTATGAACTACGGTGGAATATTAAATGACCACCGACCATAAAGTTTGCTTTAGCAGAGCCGCCTTTATTAACGGTATGGGATTATCCTCACCATTTTGTAGGCACCATTAAGCAAGGGTATATAACGTCTCATTGTCCTTATAGTGTTATCTGTTTCAACGGTGAAGTAACTTGATTTATTGAAGCACATAATATAGCTGGAGAATATCATCAAGGAGGTACATAATAAATAAAAAACAAAGCTCAAGTCGTAGGCTGTGCTTTGAAATCATTTTAATCCAATATTTTTCTTTCTCCGATTTTTATACGGCCGGGTTAAAGTTAGCTCGTGCCAACTTCAAGCCGGACAATAAGATTGGCGGAACTGTATGTTGTGTTAACCGCTTATCCGGACATGAGATGTATAGAAATGAAGAGCATATATGTTGCCGGAAAGGTGTTGAGTATGTTTTTTTTTAATTTTTTTTTTGCGTACACTCATACACTGACAACTTAAACTACTACATTACATGGTATACTCGCCAAACGTAATTGTTTAACGGTGAGAAGCGCTCTTCTCTTAATGTGGATGTTATATGTCACCGTAAGATTGTGAACACCGTTTCCCGCGGTGTTCGGTCGCGTTCATCTAATTTTTCCCAATCCTACGTCATAATAATCTGTAGTGACAAATTTCAACCCATTCCGTTCTCAGTGCGTTAATAGATCAGTCAGCCACCGTTTTATTTTATATTTAAAGATATTATACCTAATATTAGACGAGAGACGCGAGACTAACTCCCACCAGAGAGACTGGATCCTTAAGTCAAAAGACAGAGCGGCTTGGAAGGAGGGAACGGAGGTCTTTGCTCAGCAGTGGGACAAAGTGGGCTAGAAAAAAAAAACCTAATTTTTGATAATTTGTATCATGTAAAGGGTTATACTCTTGAACTAAATGAACCGATTCTGAAAATTTATTTACTGATTTATAAATACATAGGTACTTACTACATTATTCTCAAGTAATAAAGCCTATATTTATATTGATAACGATAAAGAAGTTGCAGTAACTCGTAGGTATCAGATAAATATAAACTTTCATGAGTACTAGAAGTAAATGAGTGTATCTTTTTATACAAAGTACGCAAAAGAAAAGCAAAAATAAGTGTAAACTGCAAATCATTTTGGTTGGTCGAGCCAATATCAATAAAACCTGACGCCCTTCTACCAAGTAGTATTAGAAATAACAATTTCTCATAATACCTAACTAGCACAAAGTAATAACTAGGTACGATGGGCCATATTTTTTTGTACATATTGCTTACCTTTCACCATCAATGTATTGATGTGTTCCTTACACACCTCCTGGGTTCCAAGTTCTAGATCAAAAGTTTTTATTGCAAATTACTCGTACATTCTTAAGTATGTACACAGTACATCTGATATACGGCGACGAAAAAACTGTGGGGAAACCTGCATAACTGAAAGATTTCTCAGCGTGTGAAGTCTGTCACCCGCAACAGTGTCCGTTTCGACTGCTCGGCCAAAGTGTCGTAGAAGAAAAACGACTACGTCAACATTACGAAGGAATTTGTAAAACACTAACAATGAAAGTCGCAAATTCGTAGAAGCATTATTCAGAAAGTTCTATAGGTTTAACCATGGCCGCGCGGTTGAAACATGGAGAACCGCGCGGCCACGCAGTTCTCTTAAACGGGGCTTAGTAGAGGTCCCATTGTTTTTGCTAATCACTCATACGATTTCGAAGAAAATGTAGATAGCATGAATAAAGTCCTAGTGTTTGGACTTTACGACCTACAGACCTTAAATGTCATGGCCGCGCGGTCGAAACATGGAGAACCGCGCGGCCACGCAGTTCTCTTAAACGGGGCATAGTAGAGGTCCTATTGTTTTTGCTAATTACTAATACGATTTCGAAGAAAATGTAGACAGCATAAATAAAGCCCTAGTGTTTTCAGTTTACGACCTACAGACCTTAAATGCTATGGCCGCGCGGTCGAAACGCATAGAACCGCGCGGCCACGCAGTTCTCTTAAACGGGGCTTAGTAGAGGTCTAATTGATTTTGCTAATTACTAATACGATTTCGAAGTATATGTAGACGTCATGAATAAAGCGCTAGTGTTTGGACTTTAAGACCTACAGATCATATAACCTATAATGCAAGTTAGAAGAAGGGTGACCAAGATTTATGGTGCGTCGATCAGACATGTCCAAAAGCGTCGTTTTTAGTTTGTTTTATATAGGTAACTTCTAAGCTACCAAAAAATACCAAACAACAAAACATAAAATTAAACAACGACTAAATCATATATTGTAACGCTTGTATAGCTTGTTATTTTGTGTTTTATCTTTTTTCAAAGCTAAAAACATAACAAAACAAAAACAATAACAACAACATTTTTAAAACATAAAAATGTGTATTAATTAATAGACAGCAAGTTTTACTAAAATAATGACTTTTTGCATAGTGTTAAACGAAGTAAAGTATGTTTATCGTCCATATGGAGCAAATATGAAAAAGTATGCAAATTTATTGTTTTTATCCCCTATTCAATTTAGACATATAATGTGTTTGGAATAAAAGCCTGGAAGTTACCATCGTTGTCAATAATTCCGAATTAAGACCTTGTTCTGAATGCAAAAACAGAAGCTGTAGCGGTTATATCCGAATGTCGGCGTAGGCCTTAACATGGTAAGGCTCCAAGGATGTATTCTCCTCCGTGGTAACTGCGCTGACGTGTATCCGAACGTCCTACCGCGCATGCATTCTGCGCCGCCCAATCACAAGCCGGCCGGCGCCGACCGCGTCATATTGTAGGCCTATGATTGGCCATTAGTTAAGTAAGATAGAATATCGCAGATACTTAATTGCAAGTGTAAAACTGTGTCGTGTGTTTCTTTTAAGTGTATTAAAGTTTCATGTCTTATGAACAAGACTCTGTCATGACAATAGATGTCGCTACGTCACCTTTAATACGTAAATTAGAATGTGAAGGAAGATTTCAACTGGCAAGCGGGGCTTGCGGTAGCTTAACGGTCAAAGCGTCTGGTGTACCGAACCAGAAGACGCAGGTTCGAATCCTGCCCGCCAACCGATTTTTTCCTTCATTATAAAAAATAAAATAAAAAAAGACTGTCATTTAACCGGCCCTTGGTAT
The DNA here is from genome assembly GCA_946251955.1 of Acronicta psi. Taxonomy (NCBI): domain Eukaryota; kingdom Metazoa; phylum Arthropoda; class Insecta; order Lepidoptera; family Noctuidae; genus Acronicta; species Acronicta psi. The sequence goes on along the minus strand of OX276475.1, from coordinate 11,638,237 downwards.
GTATCTATCATTAGGAATGCAATTAATAATTGCTTGCACATTACTTTTTCATAAATATGGTCGCTTGGTCGATCACGATGATCTTCGACGAAAGACTAAAAAAGGTTTATGTAACGCAGTTTAGTAACTTTTTTCGTCGATATAACTTTTTTTGTAAAACGTTTTTATTTTTAATAGCTAGTGAAAAGTAAAAATTATTTAGTTACCTACCTTATTTTAACCAACTCGGGGTAAAAGTTTTCATAAAGTTAAATTAAATAAGCCCGAAAGAGCTGCTGTAAACCGTTGAGGGTTTCCTTCATTTGTCTCCCGTCTCCATCACCAGATCAACTCTAGGTGTCCATTATGTTGTAGGGACATAAGAACTATATAAATGTGCCAAGTCTCGTTACAATCGCTTTATATTGAATTAGTTAAATTAAAAATAAATTTGTTTCGCACCGACTCCAAATTACCTACATAGTTAGAAATTATTTAAAAATAATACTTACAGTTTAATATGTTTAGGCTTTGATAATGACCAGCAGAAATTATGTCTCTTTGTATTTTTTTAAGCAATTTCCATTCCAAAAGGTATTGTCTTTAGAAAATTAATGTGTCTTTTGACGTACCATCAATCTTGGTCACACTTCTTCTTACTTCTATTATGGGTTATATGATCTGTAGGTCGTAAAGATCAAACACTAGGGCTTTATTCATGCTATCTACATTTTCTTCGAAATCGTATTAGTGATTAGCTAAAACAATGGGACCTCTACTAAGCCCCGTTTAAGAGAACTGCGTGGCCGCGCGGTTCTCCATGTTTCAACCGCGCGGCCATGACATTTAAGGTCTGTAGGTCGTAAAGTCCAAACACTAGGGCTTTATTCATGCTATCTACATTTTCTTCGAAATCGTATGAATGATTAGCAATAACAATGGGACCTCTACTAAGCCCCGTTTAAGAGAACTGCGTGGCCGCGCGGTTCTCCATGTTTAGACCGCGCGGCCATGGTTAAACCTATAGAACTTTCTGAATAATGCTTCTACAAATTTGCGACTTTCATTGTTAGTGTTTTACAAATTCCTTCGTAATGTTGACGTAGTCGATTTTCTTCTACGACACTCTGGCCGAGCAGTCGAAACGGACACCCCGCAACATACCAGCGTGAAAATTTGTAAATGATAAATTCTTAAAGGTTGGCAATTATAAATAAATATTATTAGTTATTAAACTATTTTGACTAATTAATATCCGGAAACGTGTTTTAGTGACTAAAAGTCAAATACTTATTACAAAAATAAAACTCTGTGAAAATCGCCATTCAAAATGGTTAAAAGTAGTAGGTAGTATCTAACACATTTTGTAGACATACTCGGACATAATACGGTAACCTAAATAAAACTCACGCTCAAATATTAAATCATAATATATTTATATCTCCTATAAATCCCGCTAAAAGAGGCGTATAACAAAAATTTGGGACATTCCCTTGGGCCATAAAAATGTTTAGCTTGATATAAATATGCTTTTAATAATCGGCCCTGCGATTCGCTTATTAATTCCGGACCTAATGAATAAAATACACACGGAATATCTCTATAGGTATAGGTAGGTAATCATAACGATTTATGATTCTAATATCTAGTGGGTAGTACCAGTTTTTGTGTGCGGAAAATCCTCATGGATTCTAAAAAAAAATTGCTATGAAAATATTTGCTCTTGCATCTCAACATAAGCGGAATTAACACTAAATATTTTCATTGCAATTTTTTGTCATGGATTTCCGCAAAGTAACGCCTGATTCCATTAATCTCATGGATCCTGCCATCTGGGAAGGCGGCAGGGTATATCAGAGTCATACCGACTAAAACCGCACTTGCCATGTCTTGCTTCTTGCGTCATGGCTATGGGATCAGGAACATTCACCACGAATATGACAGGAGCTTAGTAGTACCTAACTGCTTTCCTCATTAGGCAAGTGATCCCAAGAGCGGTATTTGACGACTGCTTTTTGGTTTGTTTATCATTAACCGTTAATGCGTAATTAATGGATGTGAGGAGGAATGTATAGGAATGTGCTCGTATGCATTGTGCATGACGTTGTAAATATTTAGACGTCTGTGGTCTAGTGGTTCGAGTACCGGACTGCTGATCACGAGGTCGTGGGTTCGATTCCCACAGGACACAAACATTTATTGTGATGAATTTAAGTGTTTGTGTTTGTCTGGGTGTTTCTTATATTATAAGTAAAAATAAAAAAAAGTATTTAAGTATTATATCCATTGTCTAGTACCCATAGTACAAGCTCTGCTTAGTTTGGGACTAGATGGTGCTGTGTAAAAATGTCCCAGGATATTTATTTTATTTTTATTTTTTATTTACGCTAGCCCGTAGCCAATGACACTGGGTCTAACGGCTAACCAGGCTAACCCGAGGTGTTTTCAAATGGCCATGTTTTGTATTTTACGTGCTTTGTTGAATAGAATTAGTACACGGCAATCAAACTCAGGGCCTCTGGCTCTCTTACTAGTCTAATATGGTCGGATGATAGTCGCTTCGTGTAAAATACTGATATTCAGCCGCATCTGATACTGTATATCAACTAACGAGTTGGTCATACGGTAAAGATTTTAGTAATATAGGTAAGTCAAATTAAAACGTGGACTCCCCAGTAAGAGCAGGTTGTTGTTAAAATATCCTCTCGTCCAAATTAATCCCGGTTAAGTCGGGGTCACTCGCCTCAGCCGGTACCCTAAGTGGCGATTAAGGGATTATAACGGGTGGGTAGCGTTATATATGTAACTATGTATGCCAAAAACATAGTATGTGTGAAAACGGTGTTTTCATAGGTATTTATGTCATTTGTGTTTAAGTAGATAATACATAATATACATAATGTGTACTAATGTATAGTAGGACCTATAATAGGACCTATAATAGGTACTATAATAGGACCTATGTAATAGGGTCCAAGCCTAGAAATACCAAAATGACAAATTTAAATAAACACATCCAGTTAATAGCAAGCGCCTGTAGGTAATGTTTTTTTTTTTATTTCATTTCAAAACTTTTATCATGAAATTAACCTTCCAGGAATTGTAAAAACATGATACTCTACTCTGCTGTTTATTGAAATAATATAACAAATTTTATATATTTATCCGTGATTTTACTTTTTTTCATAAAATGATACCTTTACTTAATGAAAAAATATTACCAATTTTTTAATTGTAATTTAGAAACCTTCTCATGCGTAAAATATACCAATGCCTATTGAGTCACTAGTTACTTTTGATTAAGTTTGATTCTCAGATAGCCTCCAAATAAGAAATTCCAGAACATCAACATATTATAAAACAAAGTCCTCCGTCGCGTCTGTCTGTCCCTATGTATGCTTAGATCTTTAAAACTACGCAACGGATTTTGATGCGGTTTTTTTTAATAGATAAAGTGATTCTTAAGGAAGGTTTATATGTATAATAACATACCACGCGGGCGAAGCCGCTGGCGGGAAGCTAGTATCTACTAAAGATGTGTTTGTGTGTTATGTTTTTTATTGTTAATGTAATGTACATATTTTTAATGCATATTATATAAACTGTGCCTTTCATACTCCTCTATCTGAGTATTTTTTGTAAAAAGAGGTACCTACAAAGTTTTTCCTTCGGTATTACTATAAAAATAATTATCATTTACTATCTCATTTTATACTTATAGGTACTTAGTTTTCTTATCCTCAAAATTCAGTTGGTAATACCGCAAGCCAGATGCAATTCTGTTTTGTACTGGAACCGAACATTCCACAAATACCAACAAACTCCAAGTAAACCGAAGGTAACTGCTAACTTCAAAAGTAAACAAACGTTGTAAGCGGTTGAGATATACTTGAAAATTGGTTTTGTTCAGTAATGGATGAAACAAAATAGTTTGGAAATAAAACGTCTTTTTACGAATTTAATCAAGTGATATTGTTTCGGTCTTTTTAATAATAATTACACTTAGACTCCTTCAAATCCAGACTCCGAGCTGCCACTGGGAATTTAACAGATAAACCCAACAACACTTTCCATGACCCAGGGACTTGACACAAGGAGATGAGATTTCTAATTATAGAAACAAACTATTATTTATATAAATGATGTCTAACATTTTATAATTATGTTACCATTATTACACTGCGTTGAAGCAGTGCAGGTAATTTAATCGCCATCCTGTACTGTTTCACAATATGACACCGACAACCAACATTTTATTTTGTTCCTATACCTGTATTCATTCTTGAATTATTACAATCCTTCCACCCAATAATAAAAATGTGAAAGTTTGAATGAATGGATGAATGTTTGTTACTCTTTAACGGAATAACTACTGAACGGATCTGGATGAAATTTAGTACAGAGATAGAATATATAAGATTATTTAAGTAGTATAAGTTTAAGAATATGAGAATAGACAATGACGTCGTCAACATAGAATAATTTATAAGAAAATAGCCAGGCCACGCGGGCAAAGCCACTGGTGGTAACCTAGTTAGCCTTTAAGAAGGACATAATTTGTCAACCTATTACAAATGTCATGACCAGCGTCCACTATGGTAATGGCTTCCAGATCATCGATGGTCTATGCTCTCTAATGGATATTCCGGACACATATTGATGGATGCACTGTAATATAATTTACATTTTGCCTACATTGCGGACCCCTCCACTATTCCTCTTGAATTATAAAGATTGATGAATGGATAACTAATATCTTATTTGGAAACCCTGTATAGGATACTAGCTCGTACCCGCGTCTTTACTTAGGTGGATGTCGGTTATTCTTAACTGATAAAGTTACGAAAATTTTAAAATGTTGTGTTGTGTCACTTCAATTGATTTCAGCGCCATCGATTGATACATTAAAGCATAACTTATGTAATATTTACATACTAGATAAAAGTATTTTGACTGCCTCGTTAGTGGTCTTAATAGCGACCTCTACGCTAGCGGATTTGGGTTCTATTCCCAGGTCAAGCAATGTTATTAGGTTGTCCTGTAAAATTTACAGTATAAGCATAGAATAAATAATAACAGAATGACCACTCTCCGCCCCTCCCTAAAGTCAGCTACCTCAGGTCCCCCGCATCCTGCCGGTGTTCTTGCCGGACTGCCAACAAATCTTACGCACCTTCACGCACACATTTGCACGTGTACAAACGTAATTTTGACAAGTTTGGCATTTGGTATTGTAGTGTGCAGCGGTATCGGAAAGTTTGTATGGAGTGTCACAGGTGTGATATAAGCTTGAGGTTTGGATTTCTGCCCGGTTAATGGCAATTTGGTAATCAAAATAGTTTCTGTGCTATTTCCCTTTTACATAGGCCTAAATGTACCTACGTGTGCGTTGGTACCTTTACATAGTCTATGTGTATCTTTTTGTATTTTTTTAAGCATTTTCCATGCTAAGATTACAAGTTATTTTTAATGAAGGAAAAAATCGGCGGGCGGGCAGGATTCGAACCTGCGCCTTCTGGTTCGGTACACCAGACGCTCTGACCACGAAGCCACCGCTCGCCCTGCTCGCCAGTCGAAATCTTCCTTCACATTCTAATTTAAGCCTTAAAGGTGACGTAGCGACATCTATTGTGAACTATATTAAATGAAAAATATTCTAATATATTCTAATAGTCTATGTGTTTTAACCTTCCTACACTGAGTCGATTATAGCTTATAGATAAGATATGTCCCGCTTTAAAAATGTCGGTTCTGGGTGCAGTCACTACTCACTGTAGTCTGATTTACAATACATTATTCTATAAGAATACAATAATTTCAGAAGAAAGAAGTACATTTAAAAGTAGATCGTATTCTCGCAAGACGTATTCTGAAAAGATTTTTCATTTTCCTCGGAAAAGGATAATTCTTTACCAAGAAATACGGTATGCTTGCATGATGAATTTATTTTTGCTTGGCATCTAAGCAGTTGAATGCATTTTTATGAAATGGAAGTATGTGCTTGTGTTTCGCAAGTGCAGCCGACTCAGATATTGTTTTGGAAGATATGTTTAGTCGAAAATTTGAATGTGTATTTATGGCCAAGAACTGTACGCTATGGAAAGCAAGCAGGAAATTTCATTTTATGTTTTTAGGTATAATTGATAGTTCCACACTCGCGTTTATAAATTCTTCCCAAAAAAATCTGCTCCTAGCAGAGTATAAAGAAGTAATTGGGCATATTTTGGAGTATCTATAAATATAATATCTGAAGCGAGCAAAGGTTTTGCCTAAAAACAGCAAACTTTTTATAATCCTGCTTACCTTTTAAATGAGTAAGTGTAATAATATGTACCTATGAATACCAAATTATTTACTAAATGATACATTTTCCACTCGGGAACTTAGGACTTATTCCAATCGAATAGTAAATATTGTGCACTATTATTCATTCGTTAATAACAGCTGCATTAAGCTTAATAAATCTGAAACCCGCATTGAGTTAATATTATTAAAATTTTAATTATAGCATGCTAATATGAACCTTCATTAACGAGTCCGAATGTATCATTATGTAACTGTTCATATTTAGTATGAAATTAATATTTTAATTTTGTGAGGCTTATAAACAGGTGACAAGTTTTTGGATAACCAGTTTGTTTCCGAGAAATAATCCCAGTATATATTATACATTTTTCATAGATAAACAAAATACAACCAAATGATACAGTGCTTTTTTAAAAGAACCAGATACGCGTGATCTTGCTCAGAACTGATAAAACCATCGAAAAAGCACTTTATTAAATCAATTATTAAATGATATGTTATAATAATTGATTTTATATCCTACTTTTTAGGTTATAAATCATCAAACAAGATAATTTAAAATGAAAATTGATACAACCAAAGAACATTTTCAAAATCAGCTCGGACATTAAAGCGTATAAAATCCGTCATTTTGATCATGTGCCTAGTGACACTCGTGCCACCAAGACGAATCTAATGAGGTATCATTTATCTGAATCGGTTGATCCGTTGAGTAGTTACGAGCGGACATAGGAACGGACATACATACACGTCAAACACATAACCCTCCTTCGGCAGTCGGGTAATAAAAATCATAAATTATTGGCAAATATTACCACTAAACTGCATCTGTATTGGTATTTCATGTCTGACAAATAACCCTTTAACTTTCATGTAAGTTTGCGGCGCTATAGACGAGATAGAATCTTTTATTTATGCGCTATTTCTAGGCACTCACCTACCTACTCGCTTTGATAACAGCGTTCTTTGCTATTTTTCTCAACGTTAGAGTAAATATCGCGTGCTGTTTAACTTGTCTGGGAGAAATTGGCCGTGTTTTAGCTCCTCGATTTTAGTGTTCATGTTTTCACTGCTACTTCGTGTAAGCGTTTTGCGGGAATCTTGAGTGGACTGAAAATAAACGCTAAGCATAGAGGGTACCGGATAATGTTGGGTGTACAGTCAGCAACGAAACTAGCTGAACACTATGAAATCTTCAAAACGCTTTAACATCTTTAATATTCAGAATTCACTGACCCTTGAAGGCAGTACATTTCCTCATAATAGAGGACAATTATATGTTTAACCTTAGTCAAAATCTAATGAATAGTTTTGGTACTGTGATGTTTTTAAACTTTCGCTGTGTTCAACGACTTTCGTTGCTGACTGTACATATTACGGTTAAAATAGAGTTGGAGAAAACAGGCGTGATGACAATATTATATTAAAACCGTAGCGTTCCCGGCCAAAAGATAATATGCCTGTGAGCCTATTTAGAATAGGAATAGAGCCTATGTGTAATAGACCTAAACTCGGTATCAGGAATACAAAAATATATAACAGGGTGTGCCTTGTTGTTTTTATAATTTTATTCAACCAATCAAAGTGGGTGTAAAAGTACATTCATCTCTGCCTGACTTATAAAGGTTTTTAATTACGTTTAATTTATACCTATTTAAGTTTTTATGAAGAAGTAAAATGCTGCTAATTTTATTTTTAAGGTCATTAGGGTAATTAAACAATTTCGAGAACAGGATATCATAACTTTATTGATATAATATAAAATATTACTTAAGAATTCTCTCAATACTTCGCCGTACATCCATTTTATGTCAAACACTCAATTCAAACAAGTTCGAAATTCAATATGATCAGAAATTCAAAAAGAACAAAGTTATGAAACGTCAGTGCTGGTTCAAAACGATCTTATTTCAAACGAAGAAAGATTCAAAGATTCAAATGAACATCAAAGTAAAAGTTGAAGTGCGATAGATTTTCAAAAGCTATTTGAGAACTTTCTCAACCACATATGCTGAGTTGACTCTAAGAGATCTGTTTAACAAGTTATATTTCCATTGAGATCTCATCTTTGAGTTTTAAGAAACTTTACTTCTATCTTTTGCTATTAAGCAATTCAACCAATCATTATAATTGATTGGATTAAGCAATGCTATATACAGTTATCGGTATTGTGGCCCGTGGTTAGTAGTTTCTGGATGATAGGTAGATGGAGTTCGATTCCCAGGTCAAGAAGTATGAGTTAGGTTTGACTTGAGAACACCCCGATTAATGGCAATATTGTTCGTGGACAGCTCAATTAATGGCAATAGACACTCCCCATTGTTGGGATCTAAAACCATTCAGGCAAATGCTCATTTTACAATTTTACATTCTAATCATTTTAAGATACAGGCATGATAAAAAAATAAAAAATATCTTGGGACATTTTTTTTACACAGCATCATCTAGTCCCAAACTAAGCAGAGCTTGTACTATGGGTACTAGACAGTGGATATAATACTTATATACTTTTTTTTGTAAATACATAAGAAACACCCAGACAAACACAAACAATTAAAGTTTATCACAATAAATGTTTGTGTCTTGTGGGAATCGAACCCACGACATCGTAATCCGCAGTCCGGTACTCGAACCACTATACCACTGACGTCGTCAAGTAGTAAGTCGTGATGGTATGGTATTTTATATTTAATCATTACAATACAAAAATTGCAAAGCACCCCTTGCTTTCTAACAATAATTAGTTTTACTTTTTAGTTTGGTTATCTACAAAGACAAACTACAAATTATTGCATTGTGAACGGTCCTTGATAAGTGTGCAAAGTTTCAAATCAATCCGCCGTTTGAAGGGGTGAAAATTATGTTTAAAGATTCCGTTACATAGATTCATAGACTCATAGATACATACCAAGCTAATAAAAGCGTTATAAAAACAAACTAAGAAACATAAACCCCACCTGTTTTGTTACCCGAGTCGTTTTCTTTTCCAATTGACAGTCGCAAGTATATAACAAAGGCAAATAAACAAGCTTTCGTCTCAAACAACTCCTAAAATTGCATTGTTCTCAAAACGAGTTGGAATGTTGACAACGATTTGCCAGATAAAGCCTTCAAACTTTGCGCTACGTTCCTGTTCTGAATCATGTACTGTGGTTTAAGACATTGAGTTTTTGCAGTTCTGAAACTGCGCACAAAACTATTGGAGAACTTTTTGAAAGTTTTATAAAGTGTGTAGGTGTAGATGTACTTCGTTACAAAAACAATAATATTTGAACTGCATTTATGAATTTCTAAAAATATAACTTATTAATAATAACACCCCACTTGGTTGAGGGTCATTGTAAAAAGTGTTAAAACAATAGTTGAAACTTAAAGGGGAAGTCTGGTACAGTTCTCGCCAAGCTTATTGTCCGGGTTGAAGTTGGCACGAGCTAACTTTAACCCGGTCGTTAAAATCGGAGAAAGAAAAATATTAGACATTAGACAATAAGTTTGGCGGGAATTGTACTTAAAATATATTATAAATATGATTCCGATATTTCAGAGTCATCTTTGGATCAATTGATTGGTAAGTTTCTCCTTCAAAATCACATATTAGGAGATTTTAGATTACATATTTGATTTGGGACGGAGATTTTAGGAGATAATAATGCATCATTAGCAATCTATGCTATTTTTGGTCTGAAAAAGCCCCTTGTAAGCCGAATTACACCACTTTACAAATAAAAATCGATTACCTATAACTGACTTCTTACGATTCCTAGTCCCTGTGAATTCAAAGACATACACATTTATTATAACCTAACCCTGCTATAACCCTTGCTATATACAAAACGGACCTATTATATGACGTAATCATTTCGTTTATGAAATTGATCGAGCGGGTAATGTGTATCCCAAATGCCTATTATCAGCTATGTAATCCGATTGCATCCCATCCAATCTGATGGCCCATAATGGTCCCTTATTGAACTGTTTACCATATTAGTTTAACATCTCAACACACATGCAAAGTTATACATGTTAATTTAATTACCCCCAAGAATAATGGATGAGTTGTATATTAAATCCATGATACACATAAAAATATAGCCATTGTTACCGGGACCATAATAACGAATCGATTGACACCTCATTCATCTAAATCAGATGAGTACTTTAGGTGCCGTAGAGGAACATACGTAAATAGGAAGATACATAGACTGCCTAATATAAAACCCTTCCTTCGTCTTTTTTCCGTGTCGTCGGGTAAAAAAGCAGTGACAGCTAAGTGACATGACCTCAAACCTGACTATCAATTACCAATACCAATTTATAAGTCTTGAGGTCAAATTATACACGCAACGCTCTTTTCGTAAACATGTTTTTTTTATACCACTAAGGTGGCAAACAAGCATACGGCCCGCCTGATGGTAAGCGGTTACCATAGCCTATGGACGCTTGCAACACCAGGGGGTATCACTCGCGCGTTGCCGACCCGAAAAACCTCTTAGAGGTTTATGGAGGATTCACTGCGCCGACAGTTTGAGGGAATATTCGTCTTGCGCGTCAGCGCAGCGCATCCTTAGAAGGAGCTCTATATTATGTCCATATTTTATACTTACTAATGTTATAAAGAGGAAATAATTTTGATTGAATAGGCTCCGAAACTACTGGACCGATTTGATTAATTCTTTTACCATTAGAAAGCTACATCTTTACTGAGTAACAAATGCTATACTTTATAAGAAATACTCCAACCACGCGGACGAACCCGCTGGCGAAAGTTAGTAATAAATAAATAATTAACTCGCATAAAAGGTGAAGGATTGATCTACATAACTAACAATTGCCTGTTACATAAGATCTAAACTACCAGGGAGACTAGACAAGTTGCAATTTGGCATTCGAATCGACAAACGAATAGAAACAAAATGCCCGATTTGTCGAAAGCTTGTGTCATTTCCATACATTTTGTTTGTCGATTCGAAGGTCAAAATGCAACTTGTCTAGCCCCCCAGCACGCCGTTGGATCCGGTGGTTAGCGGTCATCCAGAGGCGGTGATACACGCCCTTATAGAACTATAGTTTAAAACAAAAACTGCCTCCAAAAACATCTAGGAACTGTCATCTTCCTAGCCTTTTTCCCAACCATGTTGGGGTTGGCTTCCAGTCTAACCGGATACGGCTGAATATCAGTATTTTACACGAAGCGACTGCCATCAGACCTCAGCAACCCAATTTCTGGGCAATACCGATATTCTATCTATCTATATATTCTATCCGAAGGATAGACTGGCTGTCAGGCTTTTTTTGGGCTTCTGACTACAAACATGAGTGCAATAAATTTATGATTTATATGATTTATGATTTATACAGCAATAAAACTACCACTAACGATTGTCATAGGTGTTCGTATGACAACCGGGACCGACGGCTTTACGTGCTCTCCGAGGTACGGAGGGGTCTCGATGTGTTAAGAATGGTCACCCATCCACGGACTGACCTCGGCAAGCGTAGCTTAACCTTGCAGATCAGTCTGTTGATCAGCGTTGCTATAACTTAGCCACGAAGCACACACAACACCTAGGAACTAAAAAGCAAAAAATAACAGGTCCATATTTACATTATGATTTCTAACTAATTTGGAGGTGGTTCAAAACTACTAATTTAATTTAAATAAATAAAAATACATAAATACATTTAAAAAACATACAGTCGAATTGAGAACCCCTTTTTTGAAGTCGGTTAAAAATCCAATACCATTACATAAATATACGTTTCAAAACAACCAAGTATCATTAGAATTCTCTCATAATTTCGTACTCAACAAATCACAACCCTATCAAGGACTACAATGACTCTTGTACTGTATAAAGTGAATATGATGCTTCATAAATGAGTTGGTAGTCTCTGAATGATAGTCTGAGAGCCTTGTGCAAGACCTCGCTACAAGCACATAAGATTCCATATTATATTCAGTTACGTTTTCCTTAAGTTCCACGTGTCTTGCACTGCAAATATCTTAGGGTTACCAAATATTAGCAGTAAGAGTTTTGTGATATTTTATACAATAATATATTTATCTCTTGTACGTCATTATGTCTTGTATATGTACCTTATAAAGGTATCTGTTTATATAAAACTACTCTTATTACATATTATATTATGTAGGTAAAGGATAGTTATTTCCATATGAATTGTTGATATAGACATTAGACAACACTAAATCTAAGTAAAATGTTTTATCTATACTAATATTATAAAGAGGAAAGATTTGATTGTTTGTTTGTATTGAATCGGCTCCGAAATTACTGGACCAATTTGAAAAAATCTTTTTAAAATGTTGCAAAAACGGGGGAAAAAAATTATAAGACCACGCGGGCGAAGCCGCTGGCGGAAAGCTAGTCAATAAGAATATATGAAATGTCAAACACTATGTAGTAACACGGTTCTAGATATTGGTTTTATTGAGAAGAATAGGCAGAATTAAAATTAATTAAAAACAGCAATCATCTTTAAGCCTATGTGGCAACATAGGTGGTGACATTTTACATTACAAACCCAGACTAAACCTAATTTTAATTAAAAGTATTTATTAACATAATAATTTGTATTCAGAGATGGTTTAGACTTTAAGAGAATAATGAAAGATCATTAACGAAAGGAATATTTAAAAGGCGAATGTCAGCGCAGTAACAAAATATACTTCGATCTTCTTGGTGAAGTCATTCCAATATATCAAAAGCATAAGTAACAGTAACCGGCGCGTATGACCGTGGAAGAATCAAAAGAACATGTGTCAAATCAAAACAACTTGCTACGATTTGCATACATGTTCATGTTCAGTGTAGGTTCGTAGGCGTGAGTGTATATTGAACTTGTGTTCCTCCCAATTAACTTAACCTTAATATACGAGTTGTATAGCGAAAGGCTTCTCTTGAAGTCTGTCTCATTACGTGTCATGTCTGAGAAAATTAACTTCATCTTTGCCACTGAATACATAGTAATTCTAGCTTTGATATTCGTACTGGGGTTCTAGTACGTCGACATTTCCTATTCAGGACTTAATATTATTTTAATTCTGTTTAAAGGTTATTCGTGATGTATATGTTAATTAGTCCTTGTAGTCTCTAAAATTATATCATTGGACCACTTCTCTATGTGATAAAGAGGCAATTAGGTATTAGGTCAAATGTATTGGTATTTTTTGTCTCATCTATCAGTGACACATTTTTTATCAACAATGAATATAAAAAGTAACTTTAGATTATTAATATTTTTTCAATTAATTTATATTTTCTTCAGAACTGATTTAGTGGTCCTATGCCTACTGCTAGGCTTGAGGACCACGGTTCGATTCCCAGGTCAGGCAATTTTATTAGGTTTGTCTTTAAAAAATGATTCTAAATAACTAGGGTGTCTGATAAAATAAAACAACACTTATTAGGTACGTAGAAATGTAATCTTTATTTTAAAATATGTATGTAGGCATCTGTTTATACCTACTCTGTTCCGCACGACTGTGGTATAACTTAAATCTTTCGGATATTGAATCCAAACTAAATTATCTTCTCGTGAGAAACAACGAATAATAAGTTCCGAAGCGACATCGAAAGACATCAAGGAGATTCAAGTTCACAGACGAACTCGCTTCCCAACTTACGAATACAATATTTCCTCACCAACTTTATTTTGCGGTAGATGTCCGAAATGAACAAGTTTTACAAGAACAGTCTGCGAACGTAATAAAGTTCTCGACAAATTTCGGAAATTAAATGCAAAGTGTGTTCGCCAAACTAAATCTGGTCCACCTGAAATCCAAAAAGGGTATTCATCATAAAAACTTATTGCTTAACTGTCCCTATAATCGGTTCAGAAGGGTAATACTGTGAAATTAAAATGTAATAAGTAATGTCAGTGTCAGTGTCTTAAATGTCACAAACGTCAGATTGGGGTCAATTTTCGATGTCGTTAAAATTTTAAATTTTTTCATGGTTAACGAAACGGTGGTTTTGAAAACTGTTGTGAAAAAGGATCTTTATAACACTATCATTAGAAATAAACTATCTATATTTTGACCATTTTGGATTGTCCGGATTGGCCTTCTGTTTGAAAATTCTCACTGTATTGTTTCCGTTGGTAATCTGATTAAAATCCGCCGCGAAAATTAAATTTATTAATTATTCACTGAAACAATCAGAATTTGTCTACGCGAATGAAAATTCAGAAATGCGATGCGACGAGTGACACGATTGCAGTTATTAAAACATTAAATATTCAACGGATAATTTACTGCTTTTTGGTTTATTTATCATTAAACGTTAATGCGTAATTAATGGATGTGAGGAGGAATGTATAGGAATGTGTTCGAATGTATTGTGCATGACGTTGTAAATATTTATTAAACTACGAATTTAAGAATATTATGATTGACGTACTGTGCTGCACAGGGCTTAAATTAGCATAGCATAGCAACTAGGTACCTTTTTAACGTACCTACTTAGAAAAAGAATACGTTGTGTATTTGTCTGTATAGAACAGATAAATAATTGAGTACCTACCTAGGTTACTATTTAACCTACTTCAAAAGAGTCCACGTATAAAATATATCAAGTTTGCGTGCTCTCCTCGGCCGCATGGTCACTTACCAGCAGGTGAGTTGCTGCCAAACGCACTCAAATTTATAATTAAAAGAAAAAAGGTTTTTTTCTAGCAATATTGTATGTGCTATATCTATACTTAGTTTTTTCTATGTATACCAAGTGCGTATTATAAAATAAATATATATAAATAAATAAATAAATATTATTTAACATAGGTTCAAAACAGGAACCCATTCAACCTAAGAGACCTACCTATTTGAGAAAATTCTGCATTACGGTAAAATTTTGTTCTAATAACCACCGAAATACTTGTTCAACATAGATAGCCCAATTTACACGTGAGAAAATTTTACGTAAATTCCCTACAGTAAAGAGGATACTGAGTCGGTACAAATTGAGTTTACAGAACAGAGCAGGTGTAACCCTACTGCCATTATATACCTTTTTAACTGACTTAGAAAAAAGAAAACGTTGTGCATTTGTCTGTATATAACAGATAAATAATTGAGTACCTACCTAGGTTACTATTTAACCTACTTCGAAAGAGTACACGTATCAATTAAAATGTTCGCGCAGTAACATGTGTGCAAGTAAAATACTTGCACACATGTTACTGCGCGAAATACGTGTGCAAGGAAAATACTTGCACACATGTTACTGCGCGAAATACGTGTGCAAGTAAAATACTTGCACACATGTTACTGCGCGAAATACGTGTGCAAGTAAAATACTTGCACACATGTTACTGCGCGAAATACGTGTGCAAGTAAAATACTTGCACACATGTTACTGCGCGAAATACGTGTGCAAGTAAAATACTTTCACACATGTTACTGCGCGAAATACGTGTGCAAGTAAAATACTTGCACACTTGTTACTGCGCGCACATTTTAATAGATACGTGTTCTCTTTCGAAGTAGGTTAAATAGAAACCTAGGTAGGTACTCAATTATTTTTTGTTTTATAAAGGACCTGATACGGACTCGAGAATTAATGATCCACAGTAATTTGGTCCTTTACTATTGGAGATAAATGTATTATTCTAACGTGGGAGAAAGGAGTTCTTTTCTAAGTAGTGTTAAACTTACTATAACGCTCTAGAATAACGTAGTTGACTACTGCCTCATCCCTCTGAAACAGGGAGGAGCCCTTGCTAAAATAGTTAGACAGTTAATAAGCTGGTATATACCTAAAAATAATTAGGCCTAGGTAATAATAACTGAGACTATTTCACAATGGCATTCCCTTGAGCCAGAACGGAGTAGTAGTGTTTGGCTGCAAAAATGGTTTTTATTTTATATAAAA
Source organism: Acronicta psi (assembly GCA_946251955.1). NCBI lineage: Eukaryota > Metazoa > Arthropoda > Insecta > Lepidoptera > Noctuidae > Acronicta > Acronicta psi. Next base: position 11,622,062 of record OX276475.1, on the reverse strand, counting down.
CGCCTCACACTAGTGTTTTTGTCTGTATCGTAGGTACCTTTACAATCAGAAATGTCTTATGCACGTACAGTAAGAACCACTACATGTAAGAACAGTAATCATAAACAAGATCTCATCGTCAAGATTTTAATAACACATCTGCTCATAGTCAAAAAGACTGATTGATGATTAAAAAAACATTATAAACAAATATTTATTAATCCGCGAACATATCGGACCCATCAAAAATACGAACGGTTACACACCCCTTCTTCGGAATTAACTAAAGAACTAAGTACTCCAAACATTGAACTCCAGTTAATTCTGTTTTAAAAGTAAATACATTTTATTTCAGGTACTATTTCCGGGGCTATCCTGAAGGTGTCTGAAGTAAACTAATTAATGTAAGTATTTCATTCTCTTTGGAAATGTACCTACTCTTACGGAAGTGTAAATTGTTTTAGTATTGAGTGCATTTTGTTTCTAGTTTTTATTATTACAGTTGTTTGTCTGCCAAACCTTTCGAGGAAATAGGCGTAATATTATAGATTATGTTACGAAGCGACTATCCCATAGAATTCTAAGAACATTTTCCTACACAGCATTAAGGAAAATAACATTACATCTTCACATTCTTCACCGAATAAGCCAGCCGTATTGAATACTACATTCCAAATGAACTCGCCGTACAATAATGTTATGTACACTCGACTAAAGTGTTAGGTATATAGGCCCATCTGCGTATTGACAAAGATTGTTTGTCTGTATCACGCAATGTGTGTCAAAAGGCTTGGGTTGCCAGCTGCCTACATACCAAACCATTTGGTATAATTGGATTGGATAAATCTACACTAATAAAATAATTGTGAAACTCTGGTTCTTGTTTGGAGGAAAGGAGATTGATGGCATATTGAGATCAGACATACGGACCGTGGCGGTAACAGCTAGACATTTTCAACGCATTCTTTGTCTAGGCACAGACGTTATTCATTGCCTATATATCTTACTCTTTTGTCGAGTGTACATACAGCATTCTCGCGTATAATAGAACAAGGGATCATAGAAATAGGAAAATTTTCGTATTACAATATGAACATATTGCTATTTGGGGAACAGGGAAACTCACTCTTGGCATATTGGAGTATCATTGTGAGAATCTGCAGTGCATTACGTATATCAAATTTGAAATACGGCAAGATTTCGTATCTGGAAATTTTAAACTTCTGCAATGCAATGGTAGAGGAAGATTTTCATTTTTGCTTACGTATTTCTCATGTAGTTTGCTGTCTTGATAGTTTAGGATATTGGAGCTCCGGCTCGAAGGACCATGTATTTTTCTTCAAAATTCACTATTGCTATTAGAAAATTAAAATTACCCCTGTTAAAAAAAGATTGGCGACTAGTCGGGGTTGGCTTTCAGTCTAACCAGATGCAGAAAGGACTAGGTACCATCTAATCCCCTTAACCAAATTCGGACTAATACATTTTTGACTATTTATTAATTAATAATTATCATTAAGGTATCAGTATGACAACCGGGACCAAAAGTCTCAATCTTTAACTGCTCAAATCAGATATTTTATCCGCCATAAAAATTACACTTTGCAGAACTAGTTATATAAAATTCGAATTGTGAAAAAAAAATTTGTCCTATAAACCCAACTTGGGCGGTTGAAGGCTGAAATTTAAATCTTAGTGCTAGGTACTCGCACAAGAATTTGATATTACAAGCTGAACGAACACATTTTATTCGAACTATAAAACTGATTTTCTCATATACGGAACCCTCCATGCTTGTCAAGATGAGCGTAAAATAGACGCCTGCCTGTCGCCAATAACATGACACCATATTGAGGCCATTGAAGGATTTATTGAGCAATAGATAATTTTCGCGCTATAAGGTTCTCAATTCAGTTTTATGTTTTTTGTCATACCATCGCGCTTGCAGTTCGCCGGTATGTTTAGGTTCCTCCTTGCCTAATCCTATTGCCATTAACCGGGCACAAATCCAAACTTCAAGCTTTTAGAAAATTCATAAAAAAAAACAATAACACTGTTTGAATATGCTTGAATCGAACCCAGGACTCAAGCGTAGCAGCCATGCTTAGGCAATTAGATTGAATTGAGATCGAAAATTAATATAATATAAAAATATAGTTTATTTCGGAACAAAAAGAACATTTGTGTACAAATATAACAGTTGAACGATAATAATTGTAGAAGTGTAAGTAAATTGACCCAAAGGTAACCTTATAAGGTTAAATAATCTGGGGGCCTAGACAAGTTCCATTTTGACATTCGAGAAATAAATAGAAACAAAATCTATGGAAATGAGCTTTCGACAAATCGGGCTGCCACATGTCATTTTCATACATTTTCATTCTATTCGTTTGTCGATCCAAATATCAAATTGCAACGCGTCTAGGCCTTCTTGTAATTTTCACTAGCCCAAAGAAATGTTATTTATAATCGTGTACATAAATATTATGTTCGCACATACATGAAGTGTTTTAAGTAAACAGTGAAAAAGACTCGTATATTAACTCAAACTTCTTGGGCCGCAGACGACCTTGGTCAAAAACTTCTCCCTTGAACGTGCCTAATAGGCATTTTGACCTTGGTTATGGAGACAGGCGAACTTAAGAAGATGCGTAACGCTTTCCTTTGTAGATGGGTCATAGACCTTGTTGGCTGCGCATTGCTTATAGATACAGGTTGCCCCTCAATTTAATGACAAGCGGGTACCGGGCGATAGGCGAGTTTATATACTTATCTACACTAATATTATAAAGAGGAAAGATTAGTATTTTTGTATGTAACGAAAAAACTCAAAAAGTACTGGACCGATTTGAAAAATTCTTTCCATGTTAGATAGCCCATTTATCGGGGAAGGCTATAGGCTATATATCATCACGCTACGACTAATAGGAGCGGAGTAGTAATGAAAAATGTTGCAAAAACGGGGGAAAAATTATAAGACAGTAGGCGCTGCCTAGTTTGGAGTCCTACCGTCTCAATCATTTTGAACGTTTAATAGTTAGGTACAAAAATTCGCGTATAACTAATTTTAAGGTAGTGGATCAATATTATTTTTAATTTAAAAATGTGTTTAATTATCCATTTTGAAATTTGAAAGAAAATGTGACTTAAATATCAGTCAACGCGCAGTTGGATCCACAGAATGGATTGGGCTGAAATTTGGCGGACTTACGCATCCGTTAAGAAGGGATTTTGAGAAATTCCTGCGGGATTATTGTATAAACGTGAGTTACACCGGGGGGTCTGAGTCTTGAATATAGGACATGCCTAGTTTAAAAGGGTTTACAAGGGCGTTTTAAAGGGTCCGAAACGTTATTTTGATGTGCAGTACTTTTTTTCTTTTTTTCTTTTCTATTGTCTCATTTTTGCAAGAATTGGTATAACCTGGCATTGTGGCCAGTACCTACCCATTTGACAAAGAGTTTTCGTGCACTCTGTATAGACAGAGGGATTTGGGAGTCAGAGTGAAAGGAATAATAAGTAAATGTATTGGCAAGGGGATTTCAGAGACATTTTTGTATTTTTAAAGTATTCTATTCACAAAGCTGAATAGCCACATTTTTACATTTTGTATTCAGAATTTGAGATACTTATTTAAAGTATCCAAAGTAATGTAATATTCATAATAGTTTATTTAGAAAATGTCATGAAAAATCTTATATTCGAAATAAAGTCCCTAATATTAATTAGTACAAAATATATTAGGTAGGCATTAAGGTTATGTGTACCTTTAATTTCTATTTAGATTTTGGACATAATAGCCGAGCCTAAAACGGCTATAAAATTACACCGTTTACATAATTAACGAACTATTATAACATTAAGGGGGATATGACTAATGGGAGAATAACTGTGCAGCCTTGATACAATAATAAATTACGTAAGGGTTCCCCTTAATCTCCTAGTTTATGACGTAGATAATTTAGGATGTGGTTGTCAAATGGGCTTCATAAGATCATAATCTATTTAATGGTGTTGCTATGTTGAGTATCACTGGCACTTGTTAAAATTGTTTTTGTTGTTATACCAACGTGTCTCTACAGTGTACATCCTCAAAGAGGAATAGTGATATAACCCACAGTTCACCGGTATGTATCTATTTAGGTCCTATGTTCTTTAGGAGGTAAGGCATTAACCGGGTATAAATCCCCAAACTCAAAGCTGCTACTGAAAATGTTATAGAAAAACTGATTCAAATTCAAAATTATTTATTGTGGATCATAGGTAAGTACATAATATAGATGTTCTTTAAGTTTTGTGATCGGCTATATCCCGCCCTTTGGGCATACAATTATTACATAACACAGAACATGTCAACATTTAATTAGCAATGGTTATTAATGAATAACACTCTATAACACTGTTTGACCTTATATCGTAATTACAAGAGATTGTCTGCCTGGTATTTTTTTACTGCTTTAAAAAGCAAAACATCCTTACAGACCGACTGATTCAAAGCGGCAACCCTATACCTATTCATTGTCACCTTGAGACCTCAGTTGTTAGGTTTCATTTGCCCAGTGAGCCACTGAAAGAGCGTGTTATCAGAAAGGTTTTGAGCATGAATGTGGATGGATACAAGGGAAGAGGAAGACCAAAGAAAAGATGGATTTACTGTAAGAAAGGACCACAAAGAAATTTAATGATGAGATGTCGACTAACAGCGATGTAAGTATTGATGAAGACCGACCCCAACTGAAGTGGCATTAGGGTAGGGCATGATGAACCTGTGAAATCATTGGGCTTATTATCTACCTTTATAACTAGCACAAAATAAGAATCATTAAAATAACTTGTAATCTTAGCATGGAAAAGCTTTTATTAAAAAAAAACAAAAAAGATAGTTAATAGGTAGGGTGGCATCATACGACATTGAACTACCTGTAGTTAGTCGTGTTGGTTGTGAAGCATTCACAATAGATGTCGCTACGTCACCTTAAGACGTAAGTTTAGAATGCGAAGGAAGATTTTGATTGGCGAGCGGGGTTCACGGTAGCTTGGCGGTCGTCTGGTGTACCGAACCAGAAGACGCAGATTCGAATCCTACCCACCAGCCAATTTTTCCTTCATTAAAATAAATAGAACAAAATAAATAAATACCAGAATATTACCAATACGGTGCAGAAGAATTAGGCACTATAGTCCTATAACCTTAATTATTCAAGAACATTTGGTCCTCCACAATAAACATAACTTGCTGGACCTCTATAATTGGAAATACCTTTCCCTAATTGTAATAGTCATGATAATGCTTATTTGTATATCGATTTTAATTGAAAAGGGATAGTAAACAGTTAAATTTGACCCTTTACTTGTCCGAAGGGTGAACTAGGGTATATTTACGATTGCGTCCTTAATATCTTGGGACATTTTTACACAGCACCATTCTAGTCCCAAACTAAGCAGAGCTTGTACACTTATGATAATGGATATAATACTTATACTATTTTTTTGTAAATATATATTTATAATATATAAGAAACACCCAGACAAACACGAACACCTAAGTTCATCACATAAAATGTTTGTGTTTTGTGGGAATCGAACCCACGACCTCGTGATCAGTACTCGAACCACTAGACCACAGACGTCTATGACTGAGGATCAATAACAATTCTTTTTATTGTACTTAATAGAAGAGAATACATGTGGATGGATATAAGGAAAAAGGAAATAACAAAGAAAAGATGGATGGACTGTGTGAGAAAGAATATGACCACAAAGGAGTTGAATGACAAGATGACGGGTAATAGAGCCGATAATGTTATGAAGAAAAAGACACTGCGCCGACCCCAAGTAAATTGAGCGATGAATAGAAGTAAAGCTTTTTGGCTTTGAAACATTGACTGTGCAATGAACAGCGCTTACCGAGGTCAGTCTTTGGATGGGTAACCAATAAATTAATGGTCATCTGTGACTCGGAGAGCATGTTAAATCTATAAGAGATAGTTTGGCCAACAGAAATTTGTATGTGCTAATTCTTATAAACTTTTCCGTACCTATCTGAAATTGTTTTCTTTTTCCACCGTTTCTCTTTAAGAGCTGGAAACTCTTAAAGTGATTTACACTTGAGTAATATTGCTTTGAATGCACTTCACCTGCTAGTCATAAATATCTTTCAAGAATTGCTCAAAGGCTTTTAGGAAGGATTTCTGAGGATACAATACTAGGAATCCTTACTTTATATTATAAATGCGAAAGTAACTCTGTCTGTTTGTCTGTCGCGCTTTCACGCCAAAACTACTGAAGTGATTTAAATGAAATTTGGTACACATATAGTCTAGAGCCTAAGAAAGAACATAGGCTACTTTTTAATTCGAAAAAAGGGTTGTAAAGGGTTGAAATAGGGGATGAAAGTTATAAGAAATACACAGACCAAGTAAGCGAAGCCGCTGGCGGAAAGCTAGTTCTTTATAATTGTGGCTTGCTTTAACGGCCCTAGTCCGATAATTCGGACAAAAATGTCGTGTCAACTCCACTTGTCATATTTATCTATGTATAAAATATCGTTTGTAAAGTATTATAATGATAAGTCACGTAGATATAGGGTTGAACATGTAAAAGAAACAATAATATAATAGCTATACAGAAATCCCCTTTTTACCCGACTGCCGAAGGAGGGTTATGTGTTTGACGCGTATGCATGTCCGTTCCTATGTCCGATCGTAACTACTCAACGAGCCAACTGATTTAGATAAATGACCCTCATTAGATTCGTCTTGATGGCACGAGTGTCACTGGGTACATGGAATTAAAAAAAAAACAAATTGGCGGATTTTATACGCTTTGATGTGCGAACTGATTTTTTAAATGATCTTCAGTTGTATCAATTTTTATTTTAAATTATGATTTAGGATCTATCTAATGATTCTATGATGATTTATAAACTAAAAAATAGGAAATAAAATCAATTATTAAGTGAAACAAAAAACCCGACTGCGTAAAAAGTACTAACTAAAAATATAAAAACAAGCTCTGTGATGTTGGAATATGTTTTGCAGGCGGGACAAGCTGTTCATTTATAAACAAAAGTGTTCCTTTGCTTGTCCCGCCTGCGATACATTTTCCAACATCATTCCAAACGTAGACTTAGTTTAAACTATATTTTGTGATCATGCATAGTTTCATATTAGACAGAGTCCAATATAGTGGCCTAAATATTACCAATTCAACCCTAGCTTATCGTAAGATAAAGGGATTTACAGGTAATAACAGTAACGTATATTAATTGGTTTTCAATTCGGTGCAATTAATAGCGCCATCTGTCAAGTTGGCCACGGGTCGAGACCACGCAAATATACGGGTCGGGACAATTATTCACGGCCGTAAAATGGCTTTAAATGTAGTGGATAAAAGTATTTATAATGAAGAGTTGTGTTTATTTTCATTAGCTCATCATAGGTTTTTGTCTGTACATCTATAGGTTGTCTGTAATCTAACCAAGAGTATATTTTAACTAACTTATTTGCCGCTAAAGGTTCTGGGTTCTATTCTCGGGTCGACCATAGTATTGTTGTGAAGTTCCCTGTAGCATCTCGGAATTTCGAAGAAGAGTTTGAGGATCTACAATAAGATACTTCAATGAACTTCATAAAAAAGTATGATTTAAATTTAGTTTTCACTATAGTTCATTAACCGTAGTAAATAAGACAGTTGACATGTTTTAGTCCTTATGATATTGTAAAGTAAATATGAAACAATTTAATATAAATTATCGAAAAAATAACACATCAAAACGTTATAATGAAGACATTACTTAGGTTACCGTTAAAAAAAGAACTTTCTTTCGCAAAAAGTTGCATTAATAAAAGAAAAGAATCTACCTCAATAACAGATTAACAAAGCCACAAAGACAGACAATTTGAGAGTTTAATCATCCCTGTTTTTCCTTGGGAATATTTCAGAGAAATATTTAAACCCTTTCGATTTGGCCAATAGCTCGGAGAAAAAAATACAGCCGGAGATATTTTGTTGAAAGAATTTCTGTTTGATTTGCTGCCCCAAGTATAGCTTCGGAAAAAGAATATGAGAGACTAGAGTAGATTGCTTCGTATTTTTTAGTTTTTTTACAGGAATAAAAGAGGTATAATTAACATTGAAATAAGATGCAAGGATTTGATAATTCGTCTCTTATTTTAAATAAACCATGAGTACTTATTGTATAAGTTGTACTTATTTGTGTATTTTAAAGCAGTAAGTATACTGACTGCATGTGGCAAATCGATTCGCGTGATAATTATACAAGGGTAAGGTGAAAAGTTCTCGGCCTGACACAGTGATGGCGTGTCAATGAGCAATATATTATATTACTCAAACCTTCTTGACCAGCAGGATACTAAAATTCCCGATAAATGTCCTGGCCTGAAAAAGACAAAAAGATCTTTCACCAGGACAATGCACCTGAACACAAGGGTGCGTTGGCGATGCGAAAACTGCAGGATTTAGGGCACGATTGCCTTTGCGATTGCCTAGGGCTCTTGATTTGGCACTCTCAGAGTGCCATCTCTTCCAAAACTAGAAGACATTTGTTTCTAGGAAGCGCTTTGCATCCAATGAAGAAGTTGACAGGGCTGTAGACGTATATTTTCACAGCCTTTGAGACTCCCATTTACGGGAAGGAAAACTGATATTGGAGAATCGCTGGACCGAGTGCATTGAAGCTAAAGGAGATTATGTAGAAAAAATGCATAGTCAGGCCGAGAACTTTTAACTTTCCCGTTGTAAAGCTCCATACATTGCATCACTCAGCTGCCACATCAAGACGATGTGTCAAACGCCGTGCTGCCGCACCGCATCGAACCGCGGCTGTATTGTAAGCAAAACTTTACCTCTAGCAGACCAAGAGTAGTAACTGTCGTAACTGATAGAAAGAATTACTTTCGTCAGGAATATGTTAAGCGCAGTGTAGATGATAAGCACGCAACATTAGATTGTTTTATGCCAATTTCAAAAGTGTCAAAATCATCACAACAAATCTTGAAATGTAGTTTCAGTGCTTATAAAACTAATTACAGTTATGTTGTTCTTCTAAAAACAATGCCTATAAAAATATATTTCACAAAATATAAAGAGTACTCATTTTGCTGTCGGAAATCTCAAAACTAGAAAATTCTTCTGTGATACGAAAACTGTACTCGGAGACAGTTTCCGTTGCATGCATTCACTCTTATATTTCACGACCTGAAAAGATATTTATATTTTAATGTCTTTCTGTCCCTTTTGAAACTGGTATCTTTTAGAGTGCCTCTCCACTGCATAATGGTGATCTTTGTGTGTTAAAAATCTCTGTCAAGTAGCACAAAACCATGTCGTACAATTTTAAATAGCACAAAATACACAAGAAGTTTCTGTACAGATTAAAATGCAGGTAAAATAATAATTCTATTCTTGTGTGCATTATTTAATTAAAATATAAAAATTATTTTCATGGGTTTTGAGTTTTCGGTTATTTACAATACAGCAAAAGTGTACTTTTCAGTTTATTATTTTTGTAAAAATATTTTCGATTTTCATTTCCACTGATACTTAATTCAACATTTTCCATTGATCTCCTTTTAACGCAACGAGAGGCCCGGGCAGCAATATCTTTTAAAATCTGCCATTTACAAGACGATAAAGATCCGTCCTAAAAGCTGTTATGCTGGTTATTACTATGGTCCGTAATATGTAATTAATAGGGGCTGATAAATTAATAAGGGGCGACCCAGATTACCGATTAATTAGGTTGTTGTGAGGGTGACCGCCTTCGGTCGGGCAGGCCGTACCTAATCTTGGTTTCGGCGCAATTCCCAAGATGCTTAGTTTTGTGTTCCATATTTTTTTCGATTACCTAATTTACCTTTAATGTGTGAAAACCATATTCTCTCTCCATTACGTACACCGCCTTATTTGTAGAACTATATCTTGTGTTTCGTTTGACTGGTTATATTGCAGTATTTTTGATTGTGCTTTGATTTACAAGTTTATTAGTAACATTAACTACGTAATTATGTATTAAAATGGAATCAATTAACTATCTTAAATAAACATTTTTGTCTATTTATTTTAGAGTTCGCGTGTCTTTTTGGTTTAAAAAAAAATCATGATCACTTGACGAAGAAAACATGTGAAAAATAAAAAATAAATATTTATGGTTACATTTTATGAAAAATCGACCTCTTATTAGTATTCAATGACGTGATGTCATTGAATTCGTTCGTCATGGACGAACTATAAGATAACCTGTGTCCCATAATCTTACCCCTTCCATCGATTGATAAAGCAATCAATAAAGACCGCCCCAGATTACCGTCCCAGGCCAATTTGTTAGGTGACCGCCATTTAGTTTTGGAAACGGCTATTACCCTCCAAATAGAATTGTTCACATTAACTAGGTACTATCAGTTTTGGTGTAAAATACTATTGCTATCGTAAATGGCTGGATTGAGGGTATCTGCGCTTTAATGATATGTGCCTCATAATTACTGGTCCCTGTTGTCATCTCAATACCTACGATAATAGTTAAGAAATCTAACGACCTTATATCCTTGGGATTATTGCCGATTATTGTCTATCTTATAGATTATTGAGGTGAGATGGAATTAACGCTTCGCTTCGCATGCTACGCTATTCATGCTTCAAATAAAAAAGTAGAAGTTGCGATACCGTAAAAGCTGAGCAGATAATTGTAGATAACAAATTGATATGTATGTCTGTTTGTCTTGAGAATTGGTCTCGTTTACAGCATGACAGTGCTAGTTTTTATAACGTAATTGTTCACAAGTGTGGCAACCCTGGGGTATATATTGCACAGTGATAGATAGTTACTGCTGCTGGTGCTATATTTATAATGTCAATTGGCCTGTCGATAATGTAAGTGGCAAACTATAGTGTACTGTATTTTTTTTTATACCACTAAGGTGGCAAACAAGCATACGGCCCGCCTGATGGTAAGTGGTTACCATAGCCTATGGACGCTTGCAACACCAGGGGTATCACTCGCGCGTTGCCGACCCGAAAAACCTCTTAGAGGTTTATGGAGGATTCACTGCGCCGACAGTTTGAGGGAATATTCCTCTTACTGCCAGCGCAGCGCATCCTTAGAAGGAGCTTTGGCGACCTTACTCACTGCAGGAACACAACACATAATAAAGTGTGTAGACAAGAAAACTGCAGCCAAATAGCTGCAGTTTTCTGTGAGGTGGAGGTACTTCCCCAGATGGGCTGCTCCAGATTTCAGCAATAAATGGTTGTGCCCTACCGCTTGAATTTTAAAGTATTGATTCAATAATGAGTTCCAGTATTAAAATGTTACCTCCTTTTGCTTCATTCTTGAGATAGATACAATACCTGTTATTACTTGCGTAGTTTCCAGTAATTTATAAAAAAAAATCTCCACTTTTTCAATTTACCTCTCTTACGATATCAAAAACAAATACTTCACTCCAATAATTATTGGACTACTTAGCTAGTTTCAACCCGTTTCACTTACGTGTTACTGCAAGATACTTTTGCGGGGTAGCAAAATTTAAATTTCATGAGCCTTTAAGGAAATGATCACTCGTCGGTGCACGCGAATTATACTGTTTATAAACTTTTCACGGAAACAAGTTTCGGGTCTCACTACCTCGAAACTTGGGTCTTAAATATTTGGTATTTTCGTCACGTCTAGCGTCTTGGGGAGTTCGTGAATTTTTGTTTATATTTTTATACTAAAACGTCGTCCCACAGTTTCATCCGCACCATGGTGCGTTTACTAACAAAAATCTCTGATGCAATAATACCCAGCCGAAAAAAAATATCTGTACCCCAACCATGACTGACGTAGATAAGCAAAAAGGATCCAACCCACAACATGACCGAAAATGAGTTAAGTATACCAAACTGCTCGTCAAGGTCTATATTTTCGATTAGCAAAAACAATCGAAGTAAAATACGAATATTTTGACATTAAAATGGCACTGGGAACCAAGCCACATGTATGGTGGACCCCTATTTTAGTTTCGTAAAAACGACCCATTCTTCTTGGATCATATTGTAAAACGGTCAGTCTATTAAACTAACACAAAACTAAAATGTTAAAAAAAAAACCAAAGCATGTGGATCCTTTTAGATTATAATGTTTTCTTCAAATCTATGCAAAAGATAAATCACTAAAAAGATTCAGAAAGCATGAATCTTTTTTGTTAAACTAAATTTTTACTTAAATATGCACTGGTTAAATCACAAAAACGATTCAGAACATTTGGATCTCTTTTGTTAAACTAAATTTTCATTTAAAAAATGCACTGGTAAATCACAAAAACGATTCAGAAGGTAGAGCGGCGCATCGTCATACGGATGAAAGGAAATCCCAAAAACTACCCGAATGAGTCGGGATAACATAAGGCTGTAGGAATTGCAACAGGACACTGTGGCCTCAACAGACACCTGACAATCATGAAAATAAAAGAAGACCCCATTGCCCAGCATGCGGGGAAGCAGAAGAAACAAGCTTCCATCTAGTAGCAGAATGCAAAATGTATGCACTACTCAGATGGGAAATACTAGGAACTAATGAAGTAAACGAAGAGCAACTTGCAGAAAAATCAAACAACTGTTGGGCTTCTGCAAAGCAATCAGAAGATTCGCGACGCCGAGCGCCAGTAACCAATGAAGGGATCCACCAAAAATGGGGAACTGGGCGAAATAATCCCAACAAGAGGACTGATCGCCTGCCTGGTGCCTGCAGGCGTCCCCGAAGATAAATAGAAATAGAATAAGTAGTAGAATAGGTAGTATAGTCAAAGATTAACTCCAAATCGTCTAAATTTGCTTGTGGTATTTCTTTTTTATCATTAATGTGAAGTCGTTTTCTGATACTTGCAAGACGAAAGTTATGTCACACGCCCATCCCAATATCCGTTGGGAGCTCTGCTCTGCAGTGTCGTATGGGAGGCACCGCAACTGAGGCGGGCCGAAGAAGAGTGCCGACTCTTCTCCAGCCGCGACAGCCGCAGTGTTGCTCTGCACAACACTGCAACCTACAATGGCCGCTCCAATCCGGGCTTGCTGGCTGACGGGCTTAGCTAGCCAGGAGCAGGCCCTCCCTGAGGTTCTTCTTGGCTTCACCGTGGGGCAAGTTGGACCTGCCTAGCTGGACGATTTGTCCTAGATAGACACACTCGTCAACAACTTTAAGAGCAGAGCTCCCAACCAGTATCAGAAAACGACTCCCATTAATGATAAAAAAGAAATACCACAAGCAAATTTAGACGATTTGGAGTTAATCTTTGACTATTTCTATCTATTTCTATTTATCTTCGGGGACGCCTGCAGGCACCAGGCGGGCGATCAGTCCTCTTGTTGGGATTATTTCGCCCAGTTCCCCATTTTTGGTGGATCCCTTCATTGGTTACTGGCGCTCGGCGTCGCGAATCTTCTGATTGCTTTGCAGAAGCCCAACAGTTGTTTGATTTTTCTGCAAGTTGCTCTTCGTTTACTTCATTAGTTCCTAGTATTTCCCATCTGAGTAGTGCATACATTTTGCATTCTGCTACTAGATGGAAGCTTGTTTCTTCTGCTTTCCCTAATGCTGGGCAATGGGGTCTTCTTTTATTTTCATGATTGTCAGGTGTCTGTTGAGGCCACAGTGTCCTGTTGCAATTCCTACAGCTTTATGTTATCCCGACTCATTCGGGTAGTTTTTGGGATTTCCTTTCATCATATGACTTTACGAAGACTTTTGACTGTCGATAACCTTCGGTTGTGTGCCATCTTTTAGTCGACTCTCTTATCATTATTCTATGGATGATTCCTTTTGTGATGTTGTATGGGATCGGTAGCCGTGGTTCTGGTTTTATCTGCTCCTTTTCTGGCTAGTTCGTCCGCTTTTTCATTTCTTTCGTGTCCTTGATGTCCAGGGAGCCATGCTAGCATGACTTCTGCTTTCTCCGCTAGTTTGTTGAGTGCTTCTTTGACTATATACCTAAAGACTGCCTGGATTTCTATAAATCTTTAAGGGGCAATCCGAGTCTTCATGACGATATGGATGGATTTGGCGGTGAACCGGACTTCGCACAGGAAGAAGAGTAAATTGGATTGATGTTTTATATAAAAAATAAACTAAATTTTAGAAAGATTGTTGTTTTATGAACAATTTCAATGATTTAAGTGGAAATTAGCTACTTTGGATCGTTTTTGCGAAATGAAAATGAGCTTAACATAATTGAAAATAGCTTTTATCAAAAAGGATCCTAACACACATTTAGGTGAATATCTCAAGAAATAAAACTAAACTCAATAAAATTTATTTGTATGAATAAAATATACATTGACACACACATGTTTTCTTAAGAAACAATAAACGCAAGCAAGTCTATTAATGAGCAAACACTGGTTAAACTTCAATCTTCAATAACTCAAAAGTGACATTTTGTGGGTTGGATCCTTTTTGCTTATCTACGGCCACTTTATGAGTCGCTATCGAATTGCTTTCAATAACGACGCCGTAAAAAAAAATTGTATGGAGATCGGCTCTAACGCTTCTAGCGGTTACGTAAGTAACTAAAATCGGTCATGAGCACACAGAGTTTTGGATGCGTAAAAAAGCTATTCGATAGCGACTCAAAAGCTCGTGGTAGAGGTACTGCATTTAACAGCGTGGATCGAACACACTTGCGATTTGCGGCAGCGGCCATTTTTCGACAATTTAGACGAATGGCAAACGATTGTGGCAAAGCAACCATGTTTTTCTTATTGTTTCAATGGTTAAACAATATTCCGGTGAGCCACCTCAATAGCGTTAAGCGTGGCCGTGTAAGCTATTCAGGGACAAGCGGCACACACAGAAAGTGTTACTTTGACTGCTCTAGATTGCCAAAAGGACAGTGTTAAATTCGATATTAAAAAAAATATATATTTAAGTATCCACCCACTGCCCCAACTAAATCACGGATCGCCTGTCGTAATGGAAATCCTTAGATAACAGCTGCAACGGTGCTTTAGCCAACGGACGGGCATAATTATTTACATACCCACACATGTACATGTTTTTACGTATTACAACAGCTACAACGCACACACATTTCCAAAAATTAAACAAAATTATATCCAAGAGTACCTAGAAATACATCAATCAGAGGGTTGTTTAACATCTGTCATCCGACCCAACGCGTTCCTGCGTAAAATTGAAAGCAATTAGTGCCTTTGATTAAAAGATTGAAATGAAAGGCTACACAGATGTCAAGTAATATCGTCTGCCCGCTAGACTCAAAATTTTCATTTCTAGTTGACTCCAGTCAGATGAAAATCAAATCTGCTCGCTTCGAGTGAAACAATTCCCCTCACTTTGGTGGATGGAATCAGATTTTTGATTTCGGAATTGTATTAAGTTTTGGACGGTCGGTCGAAAGAAATTGTACAGTGAAATGTTTGAGCTCAAACGAATTGGCCGCTTTTAGCAGGCAACGTAGATCAACGGTTGTATAGATGTGTTTGGCACTGAAGATTGTTATGACTTTTTGGGTATAAAGTATCGTTTTTGTTCAAGTTAAAACAACAATGTAGTAAATTGTATTGAGAAAAATATGTAGAGATGGTTGGATGGGCATATCAAGAGAATGGACGAACGGCGACTGACAAAAGGGATTTATAAGGCGAATGTCAGTGGAAGCGCCAGGAGGGTGTGGAGGGACGAGGTGTGATGTCCCTCGCTTCAAAGGGAGGCTCCTCCGACCAGGCGGGTGTTATGCCTGGTGGGCCACTACCTACGGTTGATGTCGGGCGGTTGCATAATATATGGAAGTTGCACGGTAAACTTCACTTGCGCGATTCAGGATTTCAGCTTCGTAGAAGTTTTTATGTAGTTTGATAGATGTCGCTACAAGGGGATGCCCTAGAAAGACTTAACTACACCGACCTTATTGGTGAGGTCCTTCAAAAAGGTTAGGTGCGTAGTACTAACAGCCGGCGCGTGTGTATGACATGAAGAAACGTGGAAGCAAAAGAAGTATGTATCGTAACGTATCGCAAGTGACGGTTTTTATCTTCTGCCTGCCTTAATAAATATTTTTTTAACCCCCGACGCAAAAACGACGTTATTATAAGTTTGACGTGTCTGTGTGTGTCTGTGGCGTAGCTCCCGAACGGATGAACCGGTTTTGATTTTGTTTTTTTATTTGAAAGGTGAATTAGTCGGGAGTGTTCTTAGCTATGTTTGATGAAAATCGGTCCAAGATGGCCGCCGCTACAAAATATCGGATTACATATTTTCTCACAACTCCCTCAATATGGGTATCAAATGAAAGGGCTTAACTAGGAGAATATGACTATGATAAATTTCAAATCCAAGATGGCTGCCACCACAAAATGGCAAATTGCATTCCGTGTCGGGGGTTTTCTAAATTTTTTATTTAGGTTAGTTTATTTAATGGACATTTTACACAGCACCAGTCCCAAACTAAGCAGAGCTTGTACTATGGGTACTAGACAATAGATTTAATACTCATATTTTTTGTAAATAGATATTTAGGTGTTTCTTATATAATAAGTATGTACTTATTATATAAAAAAACACCCAGACAAACACAAACAGTTCTATTCATCACATAAATATTTGTGTGTGTTTCCTGTCGGAATCGAAACCACGATCTCGTGATCAGCAGTCCGGTACTCGAACCACGAGACCTAGACGTCGTAAAAAATATTACGTATATGATTATGAAAAGTCAAAGGTGCGTGCCATGGTTCGGAAAGGAAATAAAGGAAGAAAGATATCTATGAAGATAAATGGAATATTTTTGTTTATTAAACAGTAGCAGTTACTTGTGGGGCATTCAGTTCACAATTTGATCGTCAAAGTTTTTACGATCGACTATAATTTTCTACACGCAGACTTGCACTATTCGTGTGGAACGTTTGTTAAGATTATGCGCGGCTCATGATGACGGTGTTTGGAAATATCCTTTGTCTAAATTAGAAGTGTTGATGATAAAACTTCTGTTTAAAGTTAGGAGATTTAGAAAACTGTACTTTAAGTACCTATTGTAGGTATTACAGCTGGGTCGAAGGGTCGATACCCGGTTCGAGAAAAGTGTTGTTGGGCTTTTCTGTGAAATTCCCAGTAGCAGCTCGGAGTTTGGATGGCAATAAACTCACCCCCTATTACATGGGACCTAAACATACAGCGAACAGGTTTTCCACCGCCTCTAAATAAATAAATATCCTGGAACATTTTCACACAGCACCATCTAGTCCCAAACTAAGCAGAGCTTGTACTATGGGTACTAGACAATGGATATAATACTTATATACTTTTTTTTGTAAATACATACTTATAATACATAAGAAACACCCAGACAAACACAAACACTTAAGTTCAGCACAATAAATGTTTGTGCCCCGTGGGAATCGATCCCGCGACCTCATGATTAGCACCGGTACTCGAACCACTAGACCACAGACGTCGCCTTACTCTGCTCTGCCTTACTCTTTGAGGAATACAGGCGTCATGGTATGTTATTAAAGAATACAGCATCGATCGATGTCATGCTTTACAGGGAACTACCAAACTTCTCCCTGCATATCCATTCCCTTGATATTCCCAAAACATAAAACTGTTTCACAAAGCGCCAGATTGTCAACATTTTCCATCCAAAACTGGTAATATAAAGTAATCATATTTAAATCCGACATCCGAAGTGCTGGTGCCCCTGGGATTACCACTGCCGTACATGTCACGTAATATTAAGCTTGTAAAATTAATGTTTTTAATAACCACACGTTGAGGACCCCGATTTGCATAAGATATGCGTGTGTGTGCGTGTTATGATACGGTTAGAGTGATGTGTGCGTTTAGGGGAGACATGATATAAGGTGTTCATAAAGTCTGCAGGCATTTTTCTTTGTGAGTCATGCTTTAACAATGTTATGAAGAAAACCTTTGATGTTATTTTTATACTGCCTCGTGGTATCAAGCGGTATTTCCTCTAGTGTATTGGGTTTGATGCCTGAGTCAAGTACTGTTGTTGGGCGTTTCTATTGATTTCTCAGTCGCAGCTCGAAGTCTAGATTTGTGCCCGGTTGATAGTAATACCTAAGTACCTGGAAACTATGATTGTGCATTAATACACCTCTGCCTAATCTCTTCGGGGAATACGGGCGTCATGGTATGTTTTATGTTGTATCCAATATTTAAAAAAAAAAAAATTAAATTTAATTATTGCAGTTCACCTGCTATATCACAACAAACTTTGGTGTCTAAATACTACTGAAAAATGCTGTAAAAACACTGGTCAACTTGGGAATCGAACTATCTAGCTCAACAATCACAGTTACGACCACTAAACTGTTGTTCCTAAACGGTAATTAATGTTATGCTCTATCTCAATACTGTTTCCGAACTGAATATGTAAATCTAAAGCTAACACTCCACTTTCCATATTCAGCATCTATATGCATATAGACACTCGCACAATCAATAATATCAAAGATTCATGGCACACCATCACGCCGCTATTCCCTGATGAGGCAGGCAGAGATATCCTGGGGGGCTAGACAAGTCGCATTTTGACATTCGAATCGCAAACAAAATGTATGGAAATGACACATGCTTTCGACAAATCAGGCTGTCACTAATGTCATTTCCATACATTTTGTTTGCCGATTCGAATGTCAAAATGCAACTTGTCTAGCCCCCCTGTACACCCTCAGTTCGCTAGTATGTTTAAGTACTGTAATAGGTATGTAATGTATAAAATGTATGGAAATGACACATGCTTTCGACAAATCGGGCTGTCACTAATGTCATTTCCATACATTTTGTTTACCGATTCGAATGTTAAAATGCAACTTGTCTAGCCCCGCTGTACACCCTCAGTTCGTTAGTATGTTTAGGTACTGTAATAGGGAGCGAGCTTATTGCCATTAACTGGGCACGGTTTTAGACTGCGAGCTGCTACTGGGAATTTAGCAAACCCAAGAATTAAGTACATTTCGTAATAAAAATTGCATCTACGTTTGATACAGACAAACTAATAATACTAATTTCCGCGTTTCGGTGTTCGGAGTTTGTTTCGGCATTTCTTCTCAGTGGTCGTCAGCAAAGAAATACCAGCGCCATCTCGTTGATAAAAATTACTTGTACGAGTAAAAGTATTAAAAGTGCTTGAAAATATCTATTTACAGACTAATAAGTTACATACTGATTTCTGACACTTACGCGAATACTTTACGTTGAAATAAAACTACTTTTTACGGATTTTATCGCGTTATATTGATATTATTTTAATCCCGACGTTTCGGACCCTTTACAATTTCTGCGTGAATCGGATTGCCACCAATTAACAAAAATGTAGGGTAGCTGTTAGTAATTGAAACGTCGAGACGCCTACCAGCTTAGTTACCCGTGACCATGGACGCTGTAAAGGGTCCGAAACGTCGGGATTAAAATAATATCAATATAACGCGATAAAATCCGTAAAAAGTAGTTTTATATCAATTTTAATAAGGGCTTGTTTCACCACCTTCTACTAAGTCATGAAAATTTTGTTCAATTTTGGATATATCTGGTAGTCAGCAGCTATCCAGAGGTAGTGAAAGACCCTAAATACCACGTATCATTTATCAGCAAATCCTATATGCATATAAACACTCGCACAGTCAATAATATCAAAGATTCATACACCCTCAATCACGGATGCCGAATCGATGGCCGGCTATGACACATCACGTTCTAACTGATGGATGGAGATGTCTGGACATAACGATTAGTCATCCCGACGTATAGCGATACGTATGTAATTCATAACTGGTAAGTTACAGATCCGGGGAGATCGTATTATGTGTTTTGGAGGAAGTGGATTTATTTGTAGTTCCAAGATGCCGTCATATTCTGGTTTCTTGAGGAAGGTATAAACTTTTTATTGGATTTGGTTGCAGTATACTTTAAGTAACATACCATCACGCCTGTATTCTCCGAAGGGGTAGGCTGAGCAGTACACCCACAGAAAGAAAGAAAGAAAGAAAAATGGTTTATTCAGGACAATTTTACCACACTAATTTTACTACTTCTATCTATTATTATACTCTAATATAAATTGCGCTGTAACGGCGCTGGTTCAGCATAAGCCAGACGGAATGCCTGGCGCTGGTTTTCTAGTCACACTGGTCACAGTTATTTATTATATTATTAGTTCGCCGGTATGTATAGCTCCCATGTAATAGAGCCTATGCCATCAACCGCACACAGATCTAGACTATGAACTGCTGCTGGGAATTTAACAGAAAAACCTAACAACACATTGCTCGACCCAGGAATTGAACCCAGGACCTCTAGCATAGCAGTCACCCTTGGGACCACTAGACCAATGACGCACTGCTTTGTTTCTGTTATAACCAAACTAGAATAAGAATAATAACTAAATAAGAATATCACAAATAAATAATAGATACAATAACATTATCACAAAAATTATTACATTACCAATAATTATTTAACATAAATAAATTTCCCATCAGCATAAGATAAGAATCCTTTCGAAATTCAGATTTACTGTAGAACACTCTGTCTGCTAAAAAGTTTTGTAACCTTTTTTAAATAAAATTACATTTGACGATGTCTGTGGTCTAGTGGTTCGAGTACCGGACTGCTGATCACGAGGTCGTGGGTTCGATTCCCACAGGACACAAACATTTATGTGATGAACTAAGTGTTTGTGTTTGTCTGGGTGTTTCTTATATATTATAAGTATGTATTTACAAAAAAAAAGTATTTAAGTATTATATCCATTGTCTAGTACCCATAGCTTAGTTTGGGACTAGATGGTGCTGTGTAAAAATGTCCCAGGATATTTGTTATTATTTTATTTTATTTATTTATTTAAACCTTTCCAACCTAGCCCTAGGTGCATAGTACTTACAACCGGCGCGTGTGTATTATCTGCAAGATGTATGAACGTGAACTCAAGCTAAAAAAGTATACAAGGATCGAAGCAAGTGACGTTCTCTAGTTTCTGCCTACCACTGTGGGAAAAAGGCGTGAATATATCTCAATGTCTTGTAATAAATAAATAGACGTCACATGTCGTTTCTTGCAGCCTTAGACTATTTTGCTGAAAACACAATACATAATTTTATAATGCTTACAAATTAATTTTTTTTGACAAGAAATGTGAATTGTTGTGCAATAATAATAATTTGTTAATAATTGTGCACTAAATATTAATTTGAATATATCTGTTTGTTTTTAAAGCATGTTGTGGTCTCCCGTAATTAAGGAAGCACAAGGTTTAAATTTCGTTGGAGTTGGAGATCCAAAATTAAATAGATAAATAAATAAATAAAAAAAAAGTTAATAAATACAGTATGCAAAATCTTAAATTGAGACGCATCTGATTACATTACATTTACACATTCATATTTCGCAAAAAAACTGCGATGGTAAACGGCTTTATTCGGTGATCGAATATTACGCTTACACAGTAACAACATCACGGAGTTACGAATCGAATTATCAGAATACAGCCCCCTGGAATCGGCAAAATAGGATATGAATAATTCAAAATTTGGAATTGTAATTTATGTTGTTATTTGAAGCTTTGAATGAGTTACTGATGAGATGACGTGGCGATAACATCTATTGAGGTCGGTCGTTTGTAGGTCATTTTGTGTATAACTTTAGACGTTATTTGTATGTGCATGATAATAACTGATAAATCTGTTATTTCTAACATACTTTTATTACCCGACTGCCGAAGGAGGAGGGTTATGTGTTTGACGCGTATGTATGTATGTATGTATGTCCGTTTCTATGTCCAGTCGTAACTACTTAACGGCTCAACCGATAAATGACACCTCATTAGATTCGTCTTGATGGCACGAGTGTCACTGGGTACATAAAATAATAAAAAAATCAATAAGGCGGATTTTATACGCTTTAATGTGCGAACTGATTTTGAAAATGATCTTTAGTTGTTTCAATTTTCATTTTAAATTATCATTTAGGATCTATCTAGTGATTCTATGATGATTCATAAACTAAAAAGTAGGAAATAAAATCAATTATTAAATGAAACAAAAAACCCGACTGCGTAAAAAGTACTAATTAAAAACCTAAAAAGAAGCTCTGTGATGTTGGAAAATGTATTGCAGGCGGGACAAGCAAAGAAACATTTTAGTTTATGAACGAACAGCTTGTCCCGCCTGCAATACATTTTCCAACATCACGCACGCCGACACTGCATGTAATTGTCCCACTTTATTAAAAGCTGACCATGTCAAATATCTGGGTGTCGCAATGTGCGCGACGAGGCTACTTTAGCTAGCCAAAACACTGGCGAGGACGAGGCTAAACAGGCCAAGTTAATATCGACGCTGGAGGAGCACGCGAAACTGCTTGTCGAAAATAGCGGCAGGCTTGAGGAACTAAAGACCCTAATGGATAAGCAGCAGGAGGACGCCCGAGAGTGGAGGACCTATGCGAGTGCCGCCGCCGCTGGCTCTAGGAAGCACACCCAGACGCGGACCGCGCTGCACTCCCAAGCAAGATAAGTTGAAGAACTGTTCATCCTTTGTAAAAGAATTTTAATAAAGATTTTATCATCAACTCATATACTGTCCCACTGATGGGCACGGGTCTCCTCTCAGTATGAAAGAGATTAAGCTATAGTCTACCACGCTAGCCTAATGCGGGTTGGCACAGCTTAACATGCTATCTAATATTTCGTAAAAGGTCCCCCACTATCCCCCACCCATTTACAAAACTGACCTTGGTGAGTGCAGCTTGATAATGCAAATTGATTGATCAGCGTGATAATAACATAGCCACGAGCCCCACTAAAAATCTGCTAGAACTTCAATATCATTTAATAATTTAATTTCAGATAGCTAAAACTAAGTAAGCACTAAAAGTCGAGTCTCAAACTGAAATTAATATTGGAAAACTCGTTCGGTTCGATGTTTTTGTTGAACATTTTGGCGCTGTTTATACAAAAACTTAGACCGTTACTAATCATGTGTTATCTCAAGCGGAATGTACTAGATATACAGTGTAACTGATTATTGTTTTTAACCGTTCAAAGCCCTTCAAGTCTCTGAAGACAAGAATTTTGTTTGTATATCAAAAAACGCATTTTGACTTAATTCTGAAATATTATTTCACATTTTGTTGTAATCGTACTATGTAGGTTTAGATGTTTTTATCTAAGAATAGAATAAGGACCTATTTCACCACCTCTGGATACCCGCTAACTACCAAATAAATTTAAAAAAAATTAATGAAATTATCTGCCAGATAATTTAACGGGAACTTATCACTAAGCTGTGAAACAGGCCCTTAATTTACTTAGTTAACCCTAGATAAGTATAACTATAGTAATAATATAGTAATGTTAAGAATCCTTGTGAATCCCCGCCCCTCCAAGTGGCGTGGATTCATGAAGATTTACCGCACCCAAAAAAGGTTTACTTACCTATGACTATAGTTTGTTGAAGTTTACCAATTCTTAGGTATCATATCCTAAGAATTCTATAAAATTTGGCAGGGAGACAGATAATTATCATGAGAATGCACAAAGGTCACTTTTCGTTTCAAAAAGTCCTTTGTTATGCGATTCAAACCACAGACAGCAGCCAGTAAAGAGTATTCTATCTATTCATGTTACAACCCTCAATGTCACTTGTTTAGTCTTCATTATGTCTCAAAGACGATACACCTTAGGACGCATATTAAGTCCCCAACGTACCTTCACATAAACGGCTTTTAACCCGTGCGCCGCTATAGCTCTTTAACAACGCTACCAACCTATTATGCGGGGTCATATATCCTTTTGGCAATAGAATAGGTGGCAACTTACTGGTGTAGGATGGCCCTGGCTTTGGTTACATTAGCATAAGCTTTATACAAGCACCGTCGCCTAGCAATGATTATTTACATAATTAAGAATAGAGAAACTAGTGGCGACTGGGTGTTTGAGGGTTGATAACGTAAAATATGGTTGTTAAAATATCATATACATTGCGTAGATAACGCGGATTGCCTCATTGCTCCGGTGGTCGTAAGTGCAGGTTTGATGGAAATAGATTGAGCAGATTATTTGGATTTTCTATAAATTTCTCAGAAGCGGCTTACACTTTTTATTTAAGTAGGATTAGTTTTGTAAACGCCTCTCGATGTGTTAGAGTTCACCGCTAAACCCTGCAGCTATCATAAACTGCAGGATTTTCCTGTATCAATGTACTACACCTACAGTTTGGCGGCATGGAATAGGGGGCGAACGTACTGCCACTAATCGGGCACACATTTAAACTCCAAGCTACTAAGTAATTTATAGAAAAATCCAGTAACACTGCTCGACCTGGAATTCAAACCCAGGACCTCGAGTATTATAGCAGTTGCGTTTAAAACCAATGCTAATGAAACAGTTCTTCATCATATCAGGAAAAAGACTGCTGATCAAAGGCCTCCCCCGTTGATTTCCACAAGGACACTATATACTTATATACTTTTTTTAAATATACACTTATACTATATAAGAAACACCCAGACAAACACAAACACCTAAGTTCATCACATAAATGTTTGTGTCTTGTGGGAATCGATCCCACGACCTCGTGATCAGCAGTCCGGTACTCGAACCACTAGACCACAGACGTCGTCTAAATATGCTGAGAATGTACAAGCCGCCTGCTCCTGCTGCTACCGACTCCCAGCGACCTTTATCAGGCCATGCGTCAATAAATGTAAAAACGAATTGGATCTAATAGTAACTACTTAGTAACTAAACCAATGAAAGTCCTTTCTGCCTAATTTCCCTGAACACTTCAGGTACCTACGATAATTTCCCCGAATGTTGGTTGAAGATATTACTCCTGTTCCCTAAATCAGGGTTAGGTGTCTATTTATCTCTTTCTTAGTGCCTATTACTGTACTAAGGGCTACATATTACTTGTAATTGTGTGCTTAAACGAAACTTTGCTCGTTTACATAAATCGACGGTGGAAATTGTTTTGATTTAGGATTTGCGCATGAGTTCTGAAAATTGAATACACGCGCAATTTTCCCGGATAGGGACGATTCAGTACCTCAAGCATGAGTTTATGAGTCCCCAAAAAATAGTTGTATGGAAATCGCCTCCAACGCCTCTAGCGGTTACGTAAGGAACTAAAATCGGTTATGAGATTACAGCGTTTTGATGCGTAAAAACCCATCGAAAGCAATTTCATAGAGACTCATGGCCATCATCATGCTGATGCAATGCAAACTGTAAATTTGTAGTCGGATTGCAGTTAAAATTCAGTCCGTCTGTCTAGAGCCTAAAGCGTCCGTTGTATTTAACAAGGACGCAATTTAAAATCCTGCCTGAGACCGTATTTTCTTAAGTTAAAATATAATTAAGAAATAATAGTGATAATCTAATATATAAAACAAAGTCGGGTTTGTTACAACACTTATATAACTCGAGAACTGCTGGACCGATTTTCAAGGTTTTGTTGGATTTGTCACCTCGAATAACAGAATAACTAAAAAAATGGTGTAACAGGGTTCAAACGCGAGCGAAGTTGCGAGAATCAGCTAGTAGGAAATAAAAGTGTGCAGTGACAGCTTTTTGGGCCGTGAGGGAAATTTCGAGCAATAGCTTGTGTAATTATATTAAATAAATTTAAGTTTAGTGTGTCACCCACTTTACTTCCCACGCAGTAGGTAAGCGTGGGGACAGGGTGTCACTATGTGAGTGAAATGGGTTCCAAATATTCTTCAGTAGGTGGACGCATATTTTATTGCCAGTTGAATATATTCCGTATAAACTGCCGATTAAAATACTTGGATAATATTGGTGTTGTTAGCCTTTTTGACATTCGTGTAGTAAAATTGGAAAAATATTCACATAATTTAAACCTTTGGCTTTAAATAAAACCTTCAATTCTTCATCAATATTTTTTTACATGGAACTAAAATTGATTTACATTGTAGCAAACCGTGCAAAATGTAAAACGGTTATATTTTTATTTCATAGTAAATTTTTTTTTTTTTTTTTCACAAAACTACTTCGTATGTAACCTATCAACTTTGACCTTTAAACCATCAGACAGAAGATTAAATTCCAGACGGACAATAAAACTGCAAATAGTTTTAATAAGACCAATAACCCTCCTTCGGCAGTCGGGTAAAAAATAGGCATTTGCAAACCAATTTACAGTATTCGTCGATCATAAATTCCTGCCTGATAAACAGAACAACAATGGTAATATTAAAAAAAGTTTCGCAATACTAGGTATATTAGCAATTTTAAAAATGGAACCGAGTTCTTTTATTGCTAAGAAATAATGGAAAACTGGCCATTTATAAGCCTCTAATGTTTTTTAGCTTTGCATTTTGTTCTTTCTTTATATTTACGCAGTTCCACGGCATTTAGTTTTAATAAAATGCCGGGAAAATATAATGGGACATTTTTAAAAGCGACTCTTTTGTTCATGATACTCTTTTGAAAGCTTTCGCTTAGCATCGCCATTTTGTGAATCGAAGACGAGGCTTCTTTTCTGGATCTTTCGGGACACTCAGATATTCATTGACCATAACGTTATATATTATAAATAGTAAAATAATAATTTGTAAGTTTTTTTTTTGGGATTTTATCGCAAATATCTTAGATTTCTTCTCTTTACTACAGTTCTATATTCTTATCATCATCATCATCTTATCTTTCTGCAATATTATGTGCTTCAAAACATAGTTTGAGATCAAATTTCGCCATACTTACTACCAGCTACCTATTATCAGCTTCAAAAAATTACAAGAATACCCATAGTTTTCCGTTTCCCCACTCAATATCGAGTGTCTGTCCCAACTGCCTGCCATGGAACGTAAGACGATAGTCGAAAGGCGATGACCAAAGAGCCTATATTCCAAATAATAACATTGATTTTTGTTCCCAAAGTTTTATTCAAGTTCTTTCCCAACAAGATTAAATTAACAAACCCCTAAAATGAAAAAAAAAATGATATTGGCCATTATGTGGTGGCGGCCATCTTGGATTTATAATTTATTACAGTTTATAGTTTTCTACTAGTCAAGACCTTTCATTTAATACCCATATTGAAGGAGTTGTGATAATGTAATCAGACATTGTGTGGCGGATTCCATCCTGCACCAATTTTTAATAATTCACCCGACTAATAATTATTCACCTTTTAAACAAAAAAAATAATCAATACCGAATCGGTTCATCCATTCACAAGCTACGATGCCACAGACACACACAGACAGGTCAAACTGAAAACTACCCGTCGTTTTTGCGTCGGGGGTTAAAAATACCATTAGGGTTGAAAATAATAGTCACCTGGCACTTTACACTTGGCTGCATTAGGCCTATAATTTTACGGCGCTTTTCAGTTTAAATTTATACCTTGTATACCAAAGCAGGTAGATAAAAGCCGTAAATGAGCGTTTAAATTTATTAAGACTAAAATAAAAAATATTGTTTGCAGAAGATACTTAACGTGAATAATTAAGGACATAAATTCATGTTTTAATTAAACAAAACAAATTTTACGTAGGTACAGTCTAAAAATAAGTGCGTACTTAAAATTGTATAACAGTTATTTTAAAATGTGCTAAGTGCTACACAGGCACTTTTCATTGAATCAAATAAGATCCTGGCAACCAAGAAAAGTAGATTTTTCTTTTGTTTTTTTTTTTATTATATTGGATTCATTTACATTATCGACACGATTTTTTTTACGACAACATAATGTTAATTGGTACATTTAAGCTAGGTAAAGTCAATTGATATTGTAACTGCCTCAATTCGATTTCCAGATTCGATTCCCAGGTCGAGCAGTTTTTTAATGACATTTTCAGTATCAATAGTTTGGAGTTTTGATCTGCGCTCCTTTAAGAAGATAGGCTCGCAACTTTTTTACATAAGATTTAAAAACATACCGGTGGCAATTGTGGCGTTCATTAGTCACTTCTGCGTGGCTCCTAAAAAAAAAACTACTAAATCCCAGCAGCCCTAACGATATAATTTAAAACGATATTAATGTTAATGCAAACAGTTTCAAGCGGCGTGCATTCCCGGTAGTTATGCAAATAAAATGTGCAGGCCAAACCGGGGGATTTAGTAACCTTATGCTAATCGAATCCCGAGACTTTGCAGCTGCGTATGTGGCTTCGCGAATGAATTTCATGCATTTTTGGGAGTGTTATGAGCGCGAAAATGCTAAGTGACTGACCTACTGTGTGGTGTGGCTGGGGGGCTAGATAAGTTGCATTTTGACATTCGAATCGACAGACAAAATCTATGTAAATGACATTAGTGACAGCCGGATTTGCCGAAAGCATGTGTCATTTCCATATATTTTGTTTGTCGATTCGAATGTCAAAATGCAACTTGTCTAGCCTTCTGGTTTGTCTTGTCTGGTTTGTTTGTAGACAATATGCAATTTATTTTACTTAAATGAACATATTATCACGCCTGTTTTCCGTGAAGGGGTAAGCAGAGGTGTACTAATGTACACCCACAGTACCCCGCTATGTTTGGTTCTCAATAAATGGAGAAGATACAATTTACTGAATTGAAATCAATAAAAGGAACTCTTGTGTCCAATTTATAGCCATGATCACATGCTACTCATAATCATTATACTTAAGTTCGCATCACTGGGGCATAGTGGCATGCGACCATGGCCACAAACTGGACACAACAGTTTCTTTTATTGATTTCATTTCAGTAAATTGTCTCTCAGAAAAGTGACATAGGAATTATGTTCCTATGTCACCTTTATAACCCTTTCTTCGGGTTTTTGCCGTGGCCGGGAAAAAAACATATTTTTTAAATTTAATTAATAGAATTTAATAAAGGTAATATAATGAATTTTATATTAAAAAGAGCTTTATACGCACGCTTAAAGAAGCTTAATTATACGCTTTTACGAATGTTCATTTCTGTCTTGTGTGTATTGGACGGTCACATAATTACCTGTCTACATTTAGTAAGTGCTATCTCAGACTTGGCAAGAGCAGGCGGCAATTTGTGGCCGACGTTACGTGGTCGGTGGTTTAGCTAAATATACTTAAATGTGTTTTCACCAAGACATTTATTAAGCGTCATCAATCGAATCTTTGAACTAGTTTTAAGAAAATTACACATTTTATAAACAGTTTTACAGAAAACCTTGGCAACACTGCCTAAGTTGGGAATTTAATGGTAGGAATAAATACTCATCAGCACGGCGCTTGTGATCACTCGACTAACGAAATTGACACCACTTTATCAATGTGAAAGAATTTGCTGAAATATTTTTAAAATCCCATATAATAAGGGACTAGTCTATTATTGCCTCTTATAAAAAAATCCAAGCCTCTACTGAGAATTAGGCAGGAAAGGCTGAGGCCTCTACTAGGAATCCATCTCATCAGACCATTCGCTCAGTTGTCGTGAATTTACACCTCTTCACTATTACGCAAGGTGTATTTAGTACTGCCTCAATTCTAAGTCAAAACACGGCCTTTGGCTCGGTCACCCCAAAAAACCTTAAGCACCTAATTATAACTAAAACACTTGACTTCACCGCCTCATTCCACTCGACTGGTAACATCAAAAGGAGCACAAAAGTGAGTCAAAAAAATTCCCAAACTCCCATGTTTCTCTGTGACAAAGGGCTTTGTCAATATTGTCTGACGGACGATCAAAGAAACTGACCTCTGAAGCGCCGAATAAAGGCAAAAGGCGCTGCCTATTGTCGCTCGTTCAAATTTGTAACGGCCATGTTGTATGTTCGTGTAATTGCTTTCCGGATCGTTGGATGGCTACATTTTAATTAACTTCGTTATCTTCTTACGGGTCATAATTTTTAGCTGGATGACGTCAGGATATCTTTTTATGTTTTATTGTCTACCCGCTTCTGTCTTTTTAATTGTTTTTAACCCCCGACGCAAAAACGACGAGGTGTTATAAGTTTGACGTGTCTGTGAAAATCGGTCCAAGATGGCCGCCGCCACAAAATAGCGAATTACATATTTTTTCACCACTCCCTCAATATGGGTATCAAATGAAAGGGCATAACTAGGAGAATACTATACATTATGATAAATTTCAAATCCAAGATGGCCGCCACCACAAAATGGCAAATTACATTTCGTGTCGGTGGTTTTCTAAATTTTTAATTTATGGTATTACTTTGTTTTTATTGTTGTAGTATAGAATAGTTTTATCCTAGTTTTGCCTGTCTGAATGCCTGTTTGTGTGTTTGTCCAATTCAACCCTTTTGAACTCTAGTTATCACACGGTAAACGCATTAAAACACGGCACAACCTCAGAGTCAGTCTTACACATGAGGGTTGCTAGCTAGGCGGACTACTAGTTCCTACCATGAACGCGTAGTTGAGTTTATTCAACACGCATAATCTCCCCGCCTTGCGAGGATGTAATTTTGTATTCTTAGCTCTTCTTCTTACCATGGGAAAATACATTCAAAAGGCATTACGTTTAATATAAAATACACTTTTAACCTTCCTTCAAACAAACAAAACATTATTTATGATAAAAAACACGAATATTTTGTGAACAACAACCATCTATTTCAGTAAATCTCATGAATTTAAAATGAATGTCGTAAACTTTCAGTATAAATTGACAAACTGAAAGTACTCGTATTCAAATAGTTACGTATTTATCGAGATAACTACATTTTTGGATTGGTTTGTAAATAGTTCTAAAGTTTACGAACCATTGATGGATTTACTGCGGATCTAGTGGGCTAACATTTTTTAAAAGTTGCTTTAGATTTTCTGGCTAAGTTAGTGATTTAATAGGTACCTACTACCACTAACGCGTATTGCTTAATAGAAAAAAAAGATTTTCAGAGATGTTTTGTAGAGAGAGAGTTTGGGTACCAGCTTAGACAATGGCAATTAGCTCACCCCCTATCTTATATCCTTATCCGGGCATATAATGGGACCTACAAATATCCCACAAAACTGTGGCTGTACAGATATGAAACTTCTGCCTAGCCGTTCTACAAATTCAAGCGTGATGGTATATTACTGTCTTCAGCAACCCCAAAACTAAATTCGGAATGAGTTAACGTTAACGTCGAGTTAAGACGCTTAATTAAGCGTAATAAATCAATGAGATGCAAAGTAATTAATTTTGGTTTAGAAAACGTGTCACCCTTCCGCATGCGTTGATGTGTTTACCATATTGGGGAGGCCAATTTACTGGGTTTAAATACTTTCTATGAAATTTCAGATTTAACGCTCATCCCTTTCATCAATGAAGCAGTGATAACCTAGGGGTATGACCGCTGGCTGGTCGAGAATGTGTTCAATAATTATGACGAATTCATGAATATCAAAATAGTATAAATTCAATGACTGTATTTGACTAATTTCTATGTATAACAATTAAAAACATCTTTTTGTATTTTTTTAAGCATTTTCCATGCTAAGATTACAAGTTATTTTTAATGAAGGAAAAAATCGGCTTGCGGGCAGGATTTGAACCTGCGTCTTCTGGTTCGGTACACCAGACGCTTTGACCACTAAGCCACCGCGAGCCCCGCTCGTCAGTCGAAATCTTCCTTCACATTCTGATTTACGTCTTGAGGTGACGTAGCGATCTATTGTGGTGGCTTAGTGGTCAAAGCGTCTGATGTACCGAACCAGAAGACGCAGATTGGAATCCTACCCGCGAGCCGATTTTTTCCTTCATTAAAAATAAATTATTAACATGTTAACGTTACCAATAAATGACTATTGATTATTGACTATTGTCTGACAACCCGTATTAGGCTAGCGTAGTCGACAGCATGGCCTCAGGCCCCATCATGAGTCCCATGCCTAGCAGAGGGACAGTATATGGATCAATGACAATCCCCTTCATCCTCCTAACTATATCGAATTGCGACTTATCTAGACCTCCGCCTAGACAAGTTCCAATTTGACATTCGAATCGAATTCGAAAAACGAATAGAAACAAAATCTATGGAAATGACATTAGTGACAGCTCTATTTGTCGAAAGCTTGTGTCATTTCCTTACCTTTTGTTTCTATTCATTTGTCGAAGGTTAAATTGAAACTTGTCTACAGGCCCGAAAATCCTCACGCATTATTATTTTTCTTTTTTTATATCTACTCCTTTTTATTCAGGAGTCGTACAATTTTTGTCGATGTCTCGACATTTTCTAGACAGAACAATGAACTTGTGTTAACCGACACGTAAGAATTAATTAATGCATTAAATTGCACGTCTTAGGGCCACGACCCGAAACAATGAAATGCATGATAGCAATATCAATGAAAGGCAGACGCATTATTTACGCTCATAAATTTTGAAGTTATTAGACACAACTCTGCACAAAGAACCCTTGCCTTAAAATATATTTATTAGAAATGATGTTAATAAAACTGTATTATTTTAATCTATCGTTATCGTGAATGTTCTGTCCTCGACTTCAACTCTCTCTAATAACTCATTTATTTTTATTTATTTATTTATACTACACACTAATCTTTACACGATAACCCTAATACAATAGTGATTTACTCATACACCAAATAAATTGAAAAATATAACACGGCTAATACCTACATAAAAATCTACATTTAAAAATACAAAACAATAAAATAAAAGAAAAATTATATATCTATACTTCTATATCTATATCTATACTAATCTATACTAATATTATAAAGAGGAAAGATTTGTATTTTTGTATGTAACGAATAAACTCAAAAAGTACTGGACCGATTTGAAAAATTCTTTCCATGTTAGATAGCCCATTTATCGGGGAGGGGCTATATATCATCACGCTACGACTAATAGGAGCGGAGTAGTAATGAAAAATGTTGCAAAAATTATAAGACCACGCGGGCGAAGCCGCTGGCGGGAAGCTAGTAACTAGTGGTCGATCAATTTGACATTTATCTATACATCTGTACAAATAAATAAAAATAAAGTGCCGTTTGTAATTTTTAACAGCTTTTCACTAAATTCATTTATGACAGTACCTATATACGGTTCTTACATCATCATCCTCCTAGCCTTTTTCCCAGCCACGTTAGGGTCGGCTTCCAGTCTAACCAGATGCGGCTGAATATCTGTATTTTACACGGAGCGACTGTCATCAGACCTCTGCAACCCAATTTCTGGGCATTACCGATGTTCGAAGAATAAACTGGTTGTCAGGCTTTTTGGGCTTCTGACTAACACTAACGGTTATCATAGGTGTTCGTATGACAACCGGGACCGACGGCTTTACGTGCTCTCCGAGGCACGGAGGAGTCTCGATGTGTTAAGAATGGTCACCCATCCACGGACTGACCTCGGCAAGCGTAGCTTAACCTTGCAGATCGGTCGATCAGCGTTGCTATAACTTAGCCACGAGCCCCTCATATACGGTCCTTACACCAAAAATATCTTAATACCTACATTAATTAAATGCTGTAGTAATTTTTAAGCACTTAGTTATTTAAGTGAGAATGTATGCCTAATTTTGTATCAGTGTATTCATTGTTGAAGAGTCAAACAAAAGGTTTTTTCTTTATCATACATTTTCTAAAAAAAATATCTTTAGGTGAAAGACTGACAGTGAGATAGGTGCCGGATGGAGTCAAAGAGTAGTACGTACTAGTACCTAATGTTAGCATTTTTTGCTCAACATCACGCTGACTGAAAAACGGAAACTACTTGATACCTACGCGGAGAGAAAGTAAATAAAATATCAATTTGAGAAATTTCGCGATATTATGTTTATCGTTATTTTTTTACCAAGGTGCAAGTAGAATACAGGGGCCGTATTATGAAGCTTTCGTCGTTCCAGTGCGAGGGAGAGATGCTGCTATACAAGTTGGGTAGCCCATCTCTTTTTTGTGTGTGTGTGTACCCTAACCTAAATTAAAAATTTAGAAAACCCCCGACACGAAAAGTAATTTGCAATTTTGTGGTGGCGGCCATCTTGGATTTGAAATTTATCATAGTGCATAATATTCTACTAGTCATGCCCTTTCATATGATACCCATATTGAGGGAGTTGTGAAAATATATGTAATTCGCTATTTTGTGGCGGCGGCCATCTTGGACCGATTTTCATCAAACATAGCTAAGAACACTCCCGACTAATTCACCTTTCAAATAAAAAAATTAAAATTAAAAAAAAAATTATAATTAAAAATTGGGAGCTACGATTCCACAGACAGACACACACACACACACACACACACACACACACACACACACACACACACACACACACACACACACACAAACACACACACACACACACACGTCAAACTTATAACACCCGTCGTTTTTGCGTCGGGGGTTAAAAATACAACATAAACATTCAATAAATTTATGACGTAATGTATTGAGAAGGCTGACGAGTTAGCTAGAACAGGATCAGCGAATGCAATGATTGGACCAGAACCATGCATGGGGCTACCAACATGCACCATTAAAAAGGCCTTACAGGACTATGCCGATATGAAACGCATAGAGGAGTGGAACAACAGCCTAGGGTTAGAACACTCACGACGTTTCCTCGGCTGCAGCACCACAAGAGTCTCGAAATTCGTTCTGAGCAACAGAAGAGACAAAGCCCGAGCTGTCATTGGAGCTCTTACAGGGCACTACACCACTAATGACATGCTCCATAAAATGAAGTTAGCTTTGAACAATGACTGCAGAGCCTGTGGTGAATTCAAGGAAACTATGCAGCACATCCTGTGCGATTGTGACGTCCTGGCGACGAAACGGATGAGTCTTCTCGGCAACGGGTACCCGAAGCCGGAAGATTTTAGGTTCCTTCCTCTCAGTGGGTTAGCCGCCTTCGTAAACCACGTCTTCAAAGAGTAAGGAATATACGGTAATGGGGACAACACAAAAGATCCCATTGGGTCGAAGTGTTGCTGGTTGTACCAGCCCCCGTAAGATAAGATAAGATAAGACGTAATGTATTAATCTCTTACAGGTAAGCACAACATGCATTAGGTTTTCTTTACAATTTTCAAAAGGAGCTCGAAGTTTGGATTTGTGCTCGATGACTGTGTGTCAATAGACTCGTCTTACGACCTAACGGCAAACTACGAACTGTGAGTGTGCAATAATGGACTCCTGCCGAACCATTTAAGGAGTACAGGCGTAACTGCATGCTATGTAACTAATTAAAGCGTAACGCAAATAAAAACTAAAATAAAAACTCATTATGCAAATTTAATTACAGAAACATGTACAACCTATTCAGCCACTAGATACTCTGGCACAGAATCTAAACCGCACACAAAGCCAAACGGTCACAAAAGATATTTATGTGGACCAGAACAAGATTACAACGCCATAAAGCGCATCGCGTAACCAGACTTAATTAAAGATTGTACATGTATACTTAGCTTTAGATTAAAAATACTGCCTGAATTTCGTGAAGAGTGCTTAGAAAGTGCATGGTCACGTTCAAAAGAAACGAGAGAGAATAGAAAGCATACTCAAAGAATTCTAAAAAAAATACAGCAATAAAAATTGAGATCCTCTTCCTTTTTTTGAAGTTTGTTGATAATTTTTTAAAACAGTATCTACACAACAATATAGTGTTCAATTTATTGTTAGCATCACGTTTATCGATATGATTTACACTACACACAATGTGTATCAAGTATTTTGTATAATACACCGAAATAATAATAAATTACCTGACTACCTATATCTGAGTAGATACCAAAAATGCTCCAAAATATTATGTGAACGACTACATAATTTAAAACTATGGCTAGAGCTAGACTTTAACCATTCTACATGGAATATCGCCAAAATAAATCAGATAAGTAACTAGTATTTTACTATTATGCTAATATTACATCAACAAATATCTGCAATTAATAAAATTTTTACGTAGCAAAATCACGGTTATCTTTTAGAAAAACTAATCCAATACCCAACAGTTCACTTTGGCTGCACAAACAAAATGAACCGGTTATTTCGCATAAGCTAATAAACCTGCTACCTAGCTTGTTATTGCAATCTTGGAAGGCAAATATGTTCTATGTGCACTTTAAGGATATTAAAAATTTCCTTACCGATTTTGAGGATTTTATTTTCACCGGTTAATAGAGTAACTACCCAGACCGTTCCCAAAGTCCCATATAAATGATGTTGGTGTACAAACATTGGTTCTGAAGCTACAGAAATGACTTATGTGCACAGAGTTCAGAACTAATACAATATTAATATAATAAATAGGTACTAAAATAACTCTACTTATCTGTCTATCGGTTACCTTTTCTCACCTAAATTACGAAAAGATTATCTCCTTTTTATCGAAATTACACCCTTTAATAGATATCGTTAAATATAATATTATTATTACCTTTTGCCTCAAAAACTCCGTGTGAGTGAAACCGCGGCAATAGCAAGTTACAAAATAAATAATTCCGTCACATTATTATAATAAATAGTTTTCTTCATTAGGTAACCAATTTCTAATAATTATCATCTAGTGTACAAAGTTGCGCGGCGGCGGCCGATATATATTTTTGTTAGTTTTTAATATTGGGATTTTTAGTTATCATAATACTTTTTAATTGATCAATTAATATTGGTATTAAATTTCCTAGCTTTGATATTTTTATAATGAAAATATCTGTTATATTAGAATAAAACAAACAAGTCTGATAGCTTCTTGATTTGCAAAGATGATTAAAAATACAAAGTTCATATTTACATTACATAGAAGTACCCGATATACTTTCATTTAATTTCAAAATTGATATAACTAGAGAATAATTAAATAATTTAATTAAAACGTTGCCCGATCTCTATTGCTTTTTTACGTAATTAAGACTACAGCTCCTAGTACTTTACCACCAGCTTTTATAACCAACAAGCTTCCTTAATTACATAACGGGATAGCAGCTGTATTATTTTAGATAGGAGTTTATTCCCCGCCTCTTTCTAGACTAAATGAATCAGCGTTGAATTAGTTAAGTGACTGCGGGAATGTTATAAATTGGAGTTGTAATTAGAATTGCCCTGGTGTAAGTACTTATATTTTTTCGTGTTGAATAAGTAATGGTCGGGTCATAAATTAGTATTTATCTAACATTAGCTGACACGGTGAACTTTGTACCGCTAGTAAAAGTTCTTTATTATTTTTTAATCTTCAACAATTAAACCTTCCTTGGACCTTTACAAAGCCAAAATTTGGCAA
The DNA here is from genome assembly GCA_946251955.1 of Acronicta psi. Classification (NCBI taxonomy): domain Eukaryota; kingdom Metazoa; phylum Arthropoda; class Insecta; order Lepidoptera; family Noctuidae; genus Acronicta; species Acronicta psi. The sequence goes on along the minus strand of OX276475.1, from coordinate 11,584,889 downwards.
ATCGGTTCAGCCGTTCTGAAGTTTTTGTAAGACCACCAAGTTCATTTCATTTTTATATAATTATATTTTTATATTATAGATGTCGTACCTTATTGTAGGTTTAAGACTCTAGAGGGAGAACGCGCGGTAGATTTTAAAAGCTTATAGGCAGAGATTATTTTATACATTTTATATTATTAATATCCATCAATAATCTAAATATCTAGTAGTCCTAAGCTTGACTGCTATGCTAAAGTTCCTGGGCCGATTCCCAGTTCAAGCATTTTTATAGAGTTTTTCTGTAAAATCTTCAGTAGTAGCTCGGAAATTGGATTTGTGCTCGGTTAATGATTATAAAATCGCCCCCTAATACATCCGGGGGCATACAATACAAACAAAATGTATGGAAATGACACAAACATTCGACAAATACATCAGTATTGTCATTTCCATATATTTTCTTTCTTTTTGATTGTCGATTTGAATGTCAAATTGCAACTTGTCTACTACAGGTCCAGACTTAAATGTCCCAACGAACATTGGGTATACATCACTACATTACTGCCTAAGCCTATAAGGCGTGATGTTATGTGATATTTCACTTTAATAAAATGTTCAAGAACCTCATAACCCAAATAGAATAACTACAACAGCACATTAATAAATGAAGTAGTACCTATTCAAATTTATGGAAAGGCCTACAATACATTGGCATAATAAGACCCGACGCGACGTACCATGATCATACAAAGACTCGTGCATACATTCGGCATTCACGGCGCGAAAGGAATTTCATCACAATGTACCCTCTATTCCTATTATGGCACCTTGATCTTTATATTTTTGAAGTGAGAATGCATTTGACATTGTATTGGTTTTCGAACGAAGATGGATGATAGTAATTGGGGACGTGCCATACAATATTGTATGTTGTGGAATGAGGACGAGGAATTTGTGTATCGTTTTGTATCCTAAGTTCGGAACTATTCAATAAGTAGCTACTCTACAGTTTGGTTGGGAATTTCAGTTGTTTTTTTTATACTACTAAGGTGGCAAACAAGCATACGACCCGCCTGATGGTAAGCGGTTACCATGGCCTATGGACGCTTGCAACATCAGGGGTATCACCTACACGTTGCCGACCCGAAAATTATCTTAGAAGTTTATGAAGTATTCACTACGCTGACAGTTTGAGGGAATATTCCTCTTGCTGCCAGCGCATCGCATCCATAGGAGGAGCTCTGGCGACCTCACTCACTGCAGGAACACAATACACAATAAAGTGTGTTATTTGGCTGCAGTTTTCTGGAGGTACTTCCCCAGATAGGCTGCTCCAGATTTGAGCCATAATACCCTACCTCTCTTAGTTAAGCCCTTGAAGGTTAATAACCTTGGTCTTATAATATTCGTATTACCTACCTCGTTATGTAGCAGTTGTCAGCGTAACTACGACGTTTAAAGTTCCTGAGTTCCATTCCCAGGTCAAGCAGTGCTATTAGGTTTTTCTGTTAAATTCTCAGTAGTAGCTCGATGTTTGGATTTAGCGTTTGCCCTATCATGGGACCTAAACCTACTGGCGAACTGTGGGTGTACATGTAATAGAACAGAAAGGCATGATGACGTATTTTTTTGGACGGATGTGTTTTTACAAATCTCGATAAATATCACGTGCACACGGATCTAACATTTGGTCGATACTAAAATGGTCGCTCGTCCCACGGACTAAGATAAGAGCCAAATCGCATATAGTTGGCGAGCATCGATCACCCTGTATGAGAAGTCAAGTAATTATATAGTCTTTCACATGTACATACATTGTCTACACCGCTGCCTAATCTGTTGGGGAATACAGGCATGATTTTACAACAAAATTACAAAGTTCCGTGCTCTAATTTATCAATTAACACAACCGAAATCCGCAACAATTTATATTCTAACAACGTTTATCCAAATCCTATTAATCTGAATAACTGTGTACAGTTTAGCCTAACATTAAAAACTGCAGTGAAAATTCAATTATGATGGAAATTTCGCAAAATTGTGTACATGGGCAACAAAATGTCAGAGCTCTATTGTTGCGCGATAGCCTAGGGCCATCCATAATGAAAAACTTTATGCTTTGTTCGCTTAATCACCTTATTACCATAATAGAGGGCGCTGTACTCAACTTATTGTTGAAATAACAGTTAATTTAAACCGTTATTCGATTTTAAGGTTACTTTAATTTTAAGCTTTTTTAACTGTTTGGGAGGATAATATTTTAAAACCGCTTTTGTCTATAGTTTGGTTAATATGTTACTTTGAATAATATTACTTAAATATGTCAACAAAGTGAAGAAAAGTTAGGATTTCCTCAGCTATGAGTTCATGTTGCTTACATAATAAATTATGTTTTGTGATTATGTAAACAAACTTTAGCTATTTTATTTTAGTAGAAATATGAACTAATTAAGCTACTCCTAATTGTGTTTAAGACTTAGCAAAAGTCTATGAATATTCATTAACATTTAGGCGTAGACTTTGTTTTTAGACAATTAAAAACTTGCAAGTAGAGATTAAAAATATGTGTTACTATGATATTTATCTATACTTACTGCCATGTATGAATGCTCTGAAGGGTTGGACAGAGGTATTCTAATGCAAATAAAGATGGTAAAGAAATTTATGTTGTGTGGAAACTTTGAGAAAACTTGAGTTATTTTTCAATCGTATGTCACTGTCGATTATAAAGACCAGTGCAAAGACAAAGAATTGGGTTGCTGATGATAATCATGAATTCACGTAAAAGAAGAAGAAGAAGAAAGAAAGAAAAATAATAAAAGAATTTTATTTAGCGTGATTTTTCTATTAAATTTACAGTCGCAGCTCGAAGTTTGGATTTTTGCAGTTAAAGGCTATAGGCTACCCCCTAAGACTTTACCGGTAAACTGTGGCTGTAGGCACGTTAGTATACCTCATCTCATAGTCGTGATGTTATGTTTATGTCACGATAAACTACAGGTCATTGTCCGGCCGCGAAGCGTGTCACAGTATGAGCTTCGCCTAATTTTCTTTAGCAGAACACTAAAATTAAATGTTACTACCTGAGTTGCGAGTTAATCCCCGTTTTATACTGAAAAGGGTCGCGAACATAATCATCTAAGTTAAAGTGTCGTGTCAAGACAAAACCCTTATTGCAATAATGAAGCAAGATCACCTACTCTTAATAAACGGAGAGGGTGGGGCTCCATTGTATGCTTAGGGGGATGGAAAACGGGCATGGAAGGTTAAAGTTTTATACATAATACATTTGAGACATACATTTTCGCGTAAGAAAATACGATGTCAGGGTGGTTTCAAACCTTTTATTTAAATGCATTTGCCTTTTCTATCCCTCAATGTCATTGCCATGGGTTCGGTAACATATTCCACGACGCGATGCAGGGTCCGAACCTATATCCCTCGGGTTAGTTACACCGTATGTTTTAGCCAACTAAGCTATCGAGATCACTGTCAGAGATGGTATTTTTCTCTCGCTAAACTGAGAGACTACATTTGAGATATTTATATTTATTTATTTATTCAGTCACACTTTTGTATAAAAGTGTGGATATAAACACAATATTACGGTGTGAAAGATTCAATAGTATAAGATTCAACCCCTGATTCCGAAACAAAGTTAAAACCTCGAAGTCCGTGATTCTTCCAACGTGACAAATTTAAAAATCTCTAATTTATTTTATTTTTGATGAAGGAAAAAATCGGCTGGCGGGCAGGATTCGAACCTACGTCTCCAGGTTTGGTACACCAGACGCTTTGACCACTAAGCCACCGCGATCCCCGCTCGCCAATCGAAATCTTCCTTCACATTTCGACTGGCGAGCGGGACTCCGACTGGCAGCCGATTTTTTCCTTCATTAAAAATAACTTGTAATCTTAGCATGGAAAATGTTTAAAAAAATACAAAAAGATAGTTCTCTAATTGATTTTGACACGTAGATGTTGAGAAGATGTTAGAACTCTCTGCTTAGTTCGTTTGGGTGGGTTCCACTGTACTGCCATTTTACTATGAAAGATTTTTAAGAAATTACCACGAGATTGGGAAAAATTTGATGAATGTGTAAACACCACACGAACAGCTAGTAGTAGAATGAAAGAAAATGACAGAACAACTTGCCTTTGTTTGAATCAGAGGGTTCAATGGCACCTCACCCCAAAACTGCAGAAGTAGTGGTTAAATGTACAGTTTCGAACTTGCCTCGTTTGAGGCGATCGGGTCACAACGGCGCAAAGTTTTCACATGACGTGTGTTGTAACCTCAATTGTTAGCTTCCTTCAAATTAACGTCTCTAGTAGCTATTTAGGTACGGTACTTGAGAAGTGTTTGTAATCTAAAGTTTTGTAATGATTTTGGCGCATGTGTTAAATAATGAATATGGCAATATGGTTCGCTTTGAATACATAGCTGGTATCATAATCATATCATCTTGCTTGTATTGTCAGGGATGTACTGAGGTACACTCACACTTTACCGATATATTTTGACCCCATTGGGGCGAAAGAAATGTCACTTCTTTTGTTTCATGCTTAACGCAGTGTATTCCGTGGTACACTCACACTTCACCGATATAGTTTGACCCCATCGGGGCGAGTTTATTGCTATTAACCGGGCACAAATCCAGACTCCAAATTAACAAAATTAATCAACCCGGGAATTGAACCCAAGACGTAGCTCTCTCGTAGAACTTAAGACGAACTCCTCAAGCTTACCAGTCACTCTTACGACCACTAGATAAGACCTGCTACTGAGAAATCGAATGACGTCAGGGAGTATTTGGTGAGGAGAATATAAACCAGTGATTTTACAAGGTACGGGACGGAAGGGGTTCACGGTGGGACGGGATTTTGTAGCCCTTTCTCGGGGTGCTAGGGATGTTCGTCTGTTTTTAATTGGCAGGACAATTACATAACCAATTCCTTCCTTGCCTTCTTTTGGCATCCATGCGGATTTCTGCACGTCAAAGAAAAGCTTTACTACGATAAAGTAATTAGTAGTACTTGTAAACAGTTGCGTGTAAAGTGTGAGTTTCGGTACATAAATACATAAAAAGTAGGTGTCTTTACAATAACATGAGGCACCATATTGTCAGGAAAATCGTTTTCGCATGATATTTAAATAATATTTTTCGTATTCAGTTTTTCTTGCGCTTATGTAACGGAATGTAAAATATAGATTTTCTATAAAAACATCAGTAGCTCAAGGACGAGTCATTGTAGCAACAGAGTAGTTAACGTAATCGTATCGAATTCGAATTATTTTGTATGAAACACTAATAAGTGCTGCGGCGGATATTAAGGGAACTAAAAAACTGCTAGCATAAGTTTTCGAAGTTGAATATTCGAATAGTTACAGTTACGCATTCAAGTAGTTAGAGAAGGACTTGTATGAAAAACTATAGAGTTGCATGAGCATGAGTTTGTTTCTGACGGATAGTAAAGTTAAAGGATCGTGAAACTGGAAGGCTGGTTATCGCTATCGAATAGTAAGATTTTTCGTTGAGTACTCTATTAATACATTCACACATGCTTGAGCTACTGTGATTAACGTAAAATAGTTTTAAAAAACCTGTCCTGTCCCACGATTACACACTATGCGGGTGCATATATGACTATAATTGCCATCCTTTTCGTTTCCCTACAATTTTTGCAAATTAGAGCAGGAGAAATATAGTTTTAAGAATTTCCATGATAAAAAAATCGCCAATTTTTTTGCACACTTGGTGTGCAAACTACATTTACTGGGTTAAATATCCTATCTTCCCCTATTTAAGTCGAAATAAAACAAAACGTAAATGCTTCTAGTTTAATTTAATTAGAATTTTCCAGCGCTGCCTGTCCTTCCACGGCCTCCTTTCCGACGGTGAAGAATTTTACGAAATTATTTTCTTACATTCCTCTACTAATTCCTTTGTTCCCTTGCAATCGCCTTCATCGTTCCAGTCGGGACATAACTGCGATCGAAAAATTGAATTAGTTACGTCACTGGTATGTGGAATTATGAAATAAAGCATGATGACAGCTCATGTGAAGAATAATTTGAAAATGGAAGGCATTGTTTTTTTTTCTTATTGACTTGAATTAATTTGACGCTAGTCTGGCCTGGTACAAGAGCACACCTGTGACAGTCCATACAAACTTTCCGATACCGCTGCACACTACTTACCATACCAAATGTCAAACTTGTCAAAATTACGTTTGTACACGTGCAAATGCAAATGTGTGCGTGAGAGTGCGTAGGGTTTGTTGGCAGTCCGTCCGGCAAGAACAACAGCAGAATGCGGGGGACCTAAGTATCTGACGTTAGGGAGGGGCGGAGAGTGGCCATTCTGTTATTATTTATTCTGTGTCAAGAGGACACTATTCAAGTAAATATTGTAGACATACCATCACGCCTATATTCCCGAAAGGGTTAGGCAGACGTGTACGCCCACGTATCGCTCTTATATTTATGGTCCCATGTAATAAGGGGGGAGGCTATTGTCACCAAACGGGCAGAATTCCAGACTCGCGAGTTGCTATTAGGAATTTCCCAGAAAAACCCAAAAACAATTTGCTCGACCCGGGGTTCGAACCCAGGACTTCTAGCGTAGCAGTCGCGCTTGGGACTATTAGACCAACGAGGCAGTCAGTAATAAGTAACTAATGTACGTAAATATGTAATAATAATAAATACTTATTGTATGTTAAGGCTAGCCAGGCGGATCATTAAATCCTACCACCTTTTTTAATATACCATCATACCTACATATCTTAAAGGGTTAGGCAGAGATGTACTACTCACTTTCAACGCTTGCAGCATAATGCAATGCCTCATTTTCATCAGGTCGCACATATCAGGGGGTCCAAACTTTTTTAAGTCACCGTTGATACAATTCGTTTTAACAGCTTCTACAAATTCCGATTGAGCTTCATAGTCTTTCGTTAGAGTCTCTTCCAATTTTGCCGTATCTAATTTGTCGTCAGCGGTAAGAAAACCTTTCTTTTTTGCAAGGCATATGTCGCGAGCGCACTGAAAATAACAATTGGACATTATAATTATCAATTTTAGCCAAAACAAAAACGATCTCGAGCAGGATTCGCACCTTATCCCTCCAGTGCCTCGATCTCACTAGACACGCTAGCGACGCCGTTAAATATTTGTATGAAAAACCCTCGCAGCGCCTCTAGCGGCTACGTAAGGAACTAAAATCTGCTATGAGATTACAGCGTTTCGATGCATAAAAAACCTATCGAAAACCATTCGATAGAACTCATGGTTGACGTACAGTTCAGTACACCAGACGGTTAAGCCATCGAGAAAACGTCCGGTGTCCATTAGCTTAAGACGTAACGTAAGTTCGAACCCACACGTTTCGCTATATATAATTACTAGCTTCCCGCCAGCGGCTTCGCCCGCGTGGTATGTTATTATACATATAAACCTTCCTTAAGAATCACTCTATCTATTAAAAAAGGCATCAAAATCCGTTGCGTAGTTTTAAAGATCTAAGCATACATAGGGACAGACAGACGGCGGATAGCGACTTTGTTTTATACTATGTAGTGATATTCTGGGACATTTTTACAAATCACCATCTAATCCCAAAGTAAGCATATATCTTGTACTATGGTAGGTACTAGAAAAATGGATATAATGCTTATATACCTACTTTTTTGTAAATACATACTTATAAAACATAAAAAACTCCCAGACGAACACGAATATTTATATTCATCACATAAATATTTGTGTCTTGTGGGAATCGAACCCACGATCACGTGATCAGCAGTTCGGTACTCGAACCACTAGACCACAGACGTCGTCAATTTGTGTACTATTTATATACCTATCATGTTCTTTAAAATTGGCAAATACAATAAAAATAAACTGCCCAACCTGGAAAATCATATGGATTTCGCTTGCAATCAGTGAGGCAGAAAATAATAGATACACTTATTTTAATAAAAAAAAATCGACTGACGGACGGGACTCGAACCTACGTGTTCTGGTTAAATACACAAGACGCTATGAACACTAAGCCATTTTTTTCCTTCATTAAAATACCTGGTAATCATAATCATGGAAAATGCTTAAAAATACAAAAAAATAATAAACAAAAATAAACTTTTTTGTACTATCTAGAAAACTTTACATAAAGGGGTGAATTTACGCCTGCTAACATTTATTTTTGTTGCAAAATCCAAGTAATACCTATGTAAAGTCAAAATACTTACCGAACGTGGATCCCTAGACAATTTAAAGCATTCCTGTGTATCATCCACCATCATGAATTTCGATCCGGGATCTTTTTTGCAGCAACGCAAAGTACCCTAGAATAAGGCAATTTTTCAGGCAAGAAATTTTTCGAGAGGCACAGTGCAAGGCCATTTATGGCCTTACAGGAAACTGCAGCCAAATAACACACTTTATTGTGTGTTGTGTTCCTGCAGTGAGTAAGGTCACCAGAGCTCCTTCTAAGGATGCGCTGCGCTGGTAGTAAGAGGAATATTCCCTCAAACTGTCGGCGTAGTGAATCATCCATAAACCTCTAAGAGGTTTTTCGGGTCGGCAACGCCGGAGTGATACCCCTGGTGTTGCAAGCGTCCATAGGCTATGGTAACCGCTTACCATCAGGCGGGCCGTATGCTTGTTTGCCACCTTAGTGGTATAAAAAAAGGCAAAAGAAACATTGAAAAATATAAGAAATGGCGCTTCTTACATGACTGCCAAGTCATAGTATTATATACTTGGATTGATTATGTTTAGCATATAAAAGTGAAGGAAAATAACCATAACACCTTTATTTCCTGTGGGGTTAGACAAGTGTTCTTCCGTATATCCAATTCGCCGATATGTTTAGGTTCCATGTAATAGAGGGTGAGTCTATTGCCAGTAACCGCGCACAAATCCAAACTCCGAGCTAGAATATCATAGAAAAACTATAGCAAATGCTTGAAACTCATTAAAAATTCTGTCTGGACCCAAACTATAAAAAAATTAAGAGTTACTTACGGGGTGCAAAGAGCGCTTACATATTTCCAAATCAACATCTCCAGCCTGTAAAATCAATTTACGATCATTAATTTTCGGAAATAAATAAGTTTTTTTTATGTTGCCTAACCATTTACCTAGCTATTTCTCCTGTATTGTGGGTGAATTTACAAACACAAACAACACCAGGATTTTTTTCTGTGGACCACACAAACTTTCTGTGGACAACAATTTTGTGTTCTTTTTCTGTGTCTATTGTTTTCCATCAACAGTTCAGGAAATTAGCTTTAGTTGTGTTTGTACAATATCTTTTTTTGTTGAGAGTCATTCTACTCGACACAAATTAATATGTTTGCTACTCACCTACCTACAACCTATATATTTATTTTTAAGTTTAAAATTACTAGTCAACTAAAATTCAACACTGAGGTCTCGAGATGATTCCGTATTACTGGTATTGATGGCGTCTATTGGCGGTTACCGCTTACTGTCAGGTAGTCCCTACAGTTGTTGACTACATTATATATATCAAAACTCCCTTACCGAGGCTGCCACAGCGACAAAGCTTAAAATCACAACACGATACATACTGACACAGTTGTTAACACTGACATTGAAAAGAACGATCACACGCATAAATATATATACTAGAATAGCCCATCAAATAGTAAACGTTACTTAAATAGCAGAAAATTGTAGCAATTTAATGTGTAATCAACAGAAATAATCGTCACCTTTGCATGTATGTTGTGTGAATTTGATCATTTGGCGATATATAAAAAGTACGGGTTTTGTCTGAGTGTAATTTCTTGTTGTGTGTTTTCTGTAAAATTCCCAGTAGCAGCTCGGCGTCTGGATTTGTGCCCGGTTGATGGCAATAGGCTCGCCTACTATTACATGGGACCTAAACATACCGGCGAAATGTGTGTGTACATTAGTACGCCTCTGCCTACCCCTTCGGGGAATACGGGCGTGATGTTATGACGGTATGTAATTACTTGTTAGACCGGAGCGTCCATCGAGTGCGACCAATTGAAAGTTGAACCGATAACTTCTATCGCTCTAAAAGTGTTCTTAAACTTTTGTTGGACGAGAAAATTGGCAATTGGCAATTTTCCAGAAAGATTGGCCTTTTGAGATATTATGTCAGCGATTTGAATAGCATCCAGTTTTGCTACCAACTTAAAAATACGGAAATTTAATACCAAATACAGTAAAAAAATACTCAGAAATCTATTTATCTGTATGTGGCAGAACACTGCGTCTTGTTTTATTGGTTGGGGAAATGCCCCGCTCGGGGAGTCGGGTCGGATATGTCAGGCTCTCCGGCCAAGTGGCCAGCATACCGACCAACACCACCACCACCACGTTCCGCTTAGTAGCGGGATCATAGCAATCGCTCTCACATGCTCTGCGATCCTACCGCGGACGTCCGCTTACGGACCCTCCCCGAGGGCCACGTCCAATGGACGACTGACAACTTCGGTAAGGCAAGGAGAGCGGCACACCGTTATATCAGAACTCATCTCCCACCACGGCCCCGTAAACCTAGAGCCGCAGTGTCGCTCTGCACAACACTGCGGCCCGCCGCAGTTGCGGTGCCTCCCATAGACACACAACAACAACACAGCAACCTACAATAGCCGCTCCAATGCGGGCTTCCTCTTTTTTTTTTTAATCTGGAAATGCTTTATGCACCGTCACGCCGCCCGGGGAAGGCGGCGCGGTGAAAAGGACGTCTACCCACTAAAACCAGACGGGTGTTCGCCTCATCACCATTCGGCCAGGGTCACGGGTACGTGTGGAAATTCTTCCGCGACCCCGACAATGCGGGCTTCCTGGACAAAGACCGTACAAGCAGCCCCTCCCTGGGGTTCTCCTTAGCTTTAATACGAGAACAAGGCAAGACATTCGAATTTTCCGTGTTTTTATATAATAATAAGCAAACCCTACATATAAAGCAAGTTATGTAGATTTAATTTCAGATTTCAAATGCCTACATGCGTATGATTCCTAACAATAATAATCTGTGGTAAACGTGGTTTTGATTGTCACTTCACACATTCAAATTTGGCGTTGGTTTAACTGCAAGCGATTAGCGACAGTAGACTCGTAACACGTCAGCTTTAATTACTGTTATTATGTTTGTATATTAAAAACAAAATAGTTACCAATAACACGTGGGTAACAAAGGCGTGATGTATGTATGTGTGATACATACATCACGCCTTTTTCCCACAGGGGTGGGCAGAAACTAGAGAACGCAACGCTACGCTAATCGTAGCGTTCTTTGTTCGTATCTTATGGAAGAATCGTCTTCCATAAGTTCTTCTTTTGCTTCCTCCACGTGCACACGTACACGTAGCCATATTTGATTATATTGTATTCTCTGGTTTAATGACGCCATCCAACGCCTCCCCAGCGACCCCTACCAGGTCGTCTGTCCATTTCGTTGGAGGCCGTACCATGCAGCGCTTTCTGGTGCGTAGTCTCTACGCAAAAATTTTCGGGGAGTACAAGCGTCACGATATGTCATGTTCTAGAAATGTCTACTAGTTTAATGGAAATAAAAGACGACAAAAAAATACTCTATTTATAATTCAAATAAATCCTGCGTTTTGATCGCTAACAATCTAACCATAGCTGAAACATAAGTGGGATCCGTCACAGCACTTTTGACAACATAACTATCAAAATCATTTCCTCTTTTCCGTAGTCGGGTTATAACAATAAAATTTTGTTTAGTAGAATGAATGCAAAATTGAACAATAATAAATATTCCATTACTTATAATAATTGTCAACTTTATATAACTATGAAGTCACTTGATAGTTTTAGATTTTTCATCCTTCACATGTGACCTTCAGAATAAATAATAATAATAAATATCTTGGGACATTTTTACACAGCACCATCTAGTCCCAAATTAAGCAAAGCTTGTACTATGGGTACTAGACAATGGATGAAATACTTATATACTTTTTTTTTGTAAATACGTATAATATATAAGCAACACCCAGACAAACACAAACACCTAAGTTCATCACATAAATGTTTGTGTTTTGTAGGAATCGAACCCACAACCTCGTAATCAGCAGTCCGGTACTCAAACCACTAGACCACAGACGTCGTCGGTTGTTTAGTGTTATAGTAAAATGTTCTAGTAAATATGTAGGTCTAGTAAATTGTTACTATGAATGTAAAAATGAACTTCACGTTAATGATTCATTGGATTGTATTATAAAAAAAAAGATTATAATCTAGACTGTCTCGTTGGTCTAGTGGCGTGACTACTACGCTAGAGGTCCTGGGTTCAAATCCCGGTCGAGTAATGTTGTTGGGTACATGTTTTTTCTGTTGAATTTGAAGTAGCAGCTCGGAGTCTGGATTCGTGCCCGCTTGATTCCAATAGGCTCGCCCTTTAATACATGGGACCTTAACATACCGGCAAACTGTAGGTACATTCGTACACCTCTGCCTAACCCATTGAGGAATACAGGCGTGATAGTGTCCTGTATGTATAATCAAGAGAAGACAATAAACTAATAGGTAGTACATCTTCAGATTCTAATTTCAGATTCTCAAACGCAGTTCCGAGTTTGAATTTTGTTTATTTTACTGTGTACAATAACTATCTAAATATTCAATCAAATTTTCACATTTACAATATTAGTAGAATCATCACTACCTGACTAAATCAATTCCAGTCGCCCGACTTTCAGAAAATGTCTTCAAAAATTACTATCCTCATCCAATTTAGATACATTTAAAATACTTGATCTACTTACAAATGGAGGCATTATAATAAAAATTTAGAATTTCCAGCCTGCCCCAGCGTGATAAAGGGATGATGTCGTAAAAGTCTGTGCCAGGAAATGAGGATGTGACGTCGTTCCACTGAATGGTCCTAAGGTGGGCTAATGGTATAATTCGATTTTACTTAATCTTCTTAATATAAAGTAAAGAGAATTTACGGTATCCTGATTTCAAATCGATGTGGGAAGCGTCGTCGATAATCTTTTTATAGCATTTCGGTTTGTAAAAGGTATGGGTTGATTCTGGGTACGTGGAATAAAGATCTTTGCCGCGTGTATAAATAAAAACACCCAGATATTATGAAATAAAATTTAATTTTATCCCGACGTTTTGCCCCTATACAGGGAAGAAAATAATACAATATAACGAGATGAAATCCGTAAAAAGTAGTTTTATTTTTGTAATTCGCGTACCTAAGTGTCGTAAATCAGTCATCTATGATTACCTACATATTTTAATGATAATTATTACTAGAATAAAATATTTTGAGTTTGACTTAAAGTTTTTTAACATTTAGTTTAAGTCCGAGGGTTATAACTAAAGCCACTCATGGTCGTGGCGTGTGTTTATAGAATGTCTCTCAGTGCAGTGTGCCTCTTGGTATAGGCTTCCTTTGACTCTATCTCTAATCTTCAGCTCTTTTCATCCAGTAAACATAAAAAACATAAGAACATGTAAACATAAGAAGTACATTACATACTATATTACTTTACCCTATTTCATATTCTTCACTCTTTTTCCCATGTAAAGACCTTCTTACCATCCCATACTTAAAAAAAATATTTGGTGCTTTTTTTACTAAAAGTTTATTATTTAAATGTGCAGGGACAAGCTCTGTGCGGTTGAAACTGATGAGAGAATCGTGACGGGAATAAAGTCAGGTCATGACACAATGCTTTAAAATACAGAAGGTGCAGTTAATACGAAATATGATTAACTAGCTTCCCACCAGGGGCTTCACCCGCTTAGTCTGGGTGTTCCTTATAAGTTATACCCTATATTATTCGGTAAGGTAGCTTTATAGTGGTAAAAGATTTATTTTAAACGGTTGACTAGTTTTTGTGTTGAATCATAAAAAACTAACAGAAAATAAAATCTTTCGTCTTTAGACTAGCTGTTACCGTTGGTTTTCTCGCGTTCATTTATTTTTTCCCAAGTCCGTGGAAATATCCCCTTTCTTAGTAGATGCCTGCGTTATCATAACTATCTGTTTGCTAAATTTCAGCCTAATCTGTGCATTGAGAGATCAGTCAGTCAGTCACCTATTTATATATACAGATTAGTTAGCCCATGTTTCGATAAATTTATAGCAAACAGGCAGTAACTTTTTAATTTTATATTATTAGTGCAAATCTTGAAATAAAACTACTTGTTACTTTAATGAAGGAAATATCGACTTGCGGGCTGGACTTGAAGCTGCGTCTTCTGATTTAATACATCAGACGCTATGTGCGCTAAACCACCGAGTCGATTTTGAACCTCCGACGTAAAAACGACGGGTGTTATAAGTTTGACGTGTCTGTGTGTGTGTGTGTCTGTGACATCGTAGCTCCCGAACGGATGAAACGATTTTGATTTAGTTTTTTTATTTGAAAGGTGAATTAGTCGGGAGTATTCTTAGCTATTTTTGTTGAAAATCGGTCCAAGATGGCCGCCCCTACAAAACAGCGGATTACATATGTTTTCACAACTCCCTCAATATGGGTACCAAATGAAAGGGCTTAACTAGGAGTATACTATACACTATGATAAATTTCAAATCCAAGATGGCTGCCACCACAAAATGGAAAATTACATTTCGTGTCGGGGGTTTACAAAATTTTTAATTTAGGTTAGGTTAGGTTATTTCCTTCATTAAAATAACTGGTAAGTAATCTTAGCATGGAAAATGCCTAAAAAATACAAAAACACGTACAGTCAGCAACGAAAGTCGTTGAACACAGCGAAAGTTTAAAAACATCACAGTACCAAAACTATTCATTCGATTTTGACTTAGGTAAAACATATAATTGTCCTCCATTATGAGAATTTGTACTGCCTTCAAGGGTCAGTGAATTCTGAATATTAAAGATGTTAAAACGTTTTGAAGATTTTATAGTGTTCAGCTACTTTCGTTGCTGACTGTACATGGATTTTAACGGGTTAAACAAAAACAACAACCTCTACTAGATCAAAAAAACAAAACTGCAAAAAAAAACAATTGAATATAGAAGCAATTACCTAATATAATAAAACCTTTGATATCGCATCGCAATCGTTCATAAAAAGTAGTATTATTTCAATGTCTAGTATTCGTGTAAGTGACAGAAACCAGTATATTAGTAAGGTACAGATTTTTTGTCGTGATTTAGCCACGATAGTCTTTTTGCTGCACCTCTGTATATTCTTGTAAATAAAATAAATAGCAATGGACCTTCTGTTAATATGTAAACTAGCGTCACGCACCGTGGTCACGCAATGCTCCAGCCATCGGCGTATGTTCCAGAGCCGAGGCATGCTTAATTTTATAATCGCTGTTGTCTCCTTCAGTACTGCTTTTAATGTAATTTTGTAACAATGCTTACAAACATATTTTTTAATTAGATATTAGACTGAGTTGATGTAGAGGACACAACATTAACGATTAAAAAATCATTTTTTAAAGCCTCAACCAACTAAAAAGCAAGCATTTATTTATTTATTTAATTAATTAATTACCACGAATCCAGCAATAACAGTAACTAAAACACTAAATTTTATAAATTCTACAAAACAAAGCAAAGTAAATAAAAGAAGTTGAAAACACTTTCATACCTTCCTCTCACAGTACTTCTGACATATCTTCTAATCTTCGTCCACTCATCGCAAACAGATCGCCCGTTGGATTAGAATCATGACGACATAAGTTAGTTCTTTTTTCGAAAGTTAAATGTTTTTCATATAAAAACTAGACAGTAAGGAATTGCATTCTAACCTATTCCTCACCGGAGTAAATTAAAATAAATAAATAAATATTGTGGGTTTTTTTGCATCATCCAGTCCCAAACTAGGCAGAGCTTGTACTGATATTGGATATAATACTTAAATACTTTTTTGTAAATAGATACTTATAATACATAAGAAACATCTCGACAAAAACAAACACTTATATTCACAAATATTTGGATCATGCGGGAATCGAACCGTCGTGGTCAGTATGGCATTCGAATCACTAGACCACAGACATCTTCAAAAAGAAAGTAAAAAGCTTTTCAAAGTAAAACCAAATACAAACCCTTAAAAAAAGCCTACCGACTACCGTCACTCCAAAACAATAGAAACGCTCATTTTATTGAAGTAAAAGTTAATAAACAGAATTACTTTCGCCAAGTGCTCTAGAGTCGATGAGTTCGATCGATATCACTCGTATTTGTGTGAGATGAGGCTTCAAACGAAATGGCGCGAGCTTCCGTGTTAGACGATTTATTAGTTAAAAAGGTATTGTATCGTTGCTTTTAAAATTTCGAGCAATTTCGTCTACAGGTCTGAAAGAAAATTATATAAATTTGCCTTTAGTGAACCGCGAAAAATATATTGCTGTATCTGCAAAGGTATTTACTGCTATGTACTGAAGTCTATGTACAAATGATGTTTGCGTCTTGTCTATACAAATATTTTTTTCTTTCGTCTTTCTTTTTATTGTGTTTACGTTTTTTACATGACATGAAATGCGTCTCTTTCCATCACAAATTAAGGTTCTACCTAAAAAATAGCGCTGTGGCATTTTACTTTTTAAATGCCACATCATTATTAGTGAGGTAGGCGGTTAATTTGTCTTATTAAAAAAATAAGACATCACATCGACAGATATCTGTTCTGGGCGAGTCCAAAAACACTTTCTTTTTTTCTTTTTTGCGACTTAATTTATGTAAACATTTTGATATCTAATGTTTGTGTGTTTCTCCTCTATGTGATCCTATTCTATTTTACTCCTTACCTATAAATTATACTATTTATTACTTTTTTTATAGGAGTAAGAATAGCTAGCACTAAGCAAGCGTGGTGGATTAACTGCTATCATTCTGATCGGAGCTCTGTGCCCAGTAATGGAACAGTAAATAGTGTGATGATGAACAGCTCTTAATCAAATCCACTCTAAGTGTGAAAATTACACAAGCATTCACTTGAGCGCAGAACATGAATATCTATAATTAAATTTACGTACAACCGTAGTTCTAGACACTCGAAATAACCCCAGTTCGCGATTCCATTTGACTCAGGTATTTGATCGGCACATTCATTAATGTCAATATTAACCATGGAAACATTTGCAACTACACGTCTTGGCACGTGTGAATTTCAGAGTAAGTCGACATTCGCGAGTTTCTTGAAAGTGAAATTTAAGATGAATTTTTCATGTATTGTACGTGGAGTCGCGTTGAGTCGGTGAAGAATGTATTTCGTTGGGTGTTGCATACTTCATTTGATGGAAATGTTACTGTTCCATGTTTGTTTCAAGTAAACACGATGTGAATTCGATCGTGCGCTGTTTGTGTACTTGCGATTGTTACACTGACAACAAGAGCTTTATTTATTTATTTATTTATTTATTTATTTAAGGTTCGCTCACAGCACATATATGGACATAGATACATTGAGTCTTATGGTAATATTCTAATATATATGCCAATTACGGGCAAACACAACATTGACGAAAACACGCCAGATTATTTATACACTACTACAAAGAGAGCTTTGTCATCATATAAATTAAATGATTTCCTTTCACTGATTTCCTTGTTTGAAACACGTGAATAAAATTGAAATCGTCATCATAATCTACTGTCACACTACTGGGCACGGGTCTCTTCTCAAAATGAGAGGGGTTATGCTAATAGTCCATCAAGCTGGTCTAGTCCGGGTTGGCAAACTGCACACACCGTCGAGAAAATCTCTCAGTAATGCAGGTTTTCTCACGTAAGTCTTGGATTCAGACTCGTAATCTACGACTTAGTGGTCATATCGCTAGGGTATCATTGTTTTAGATTTTCGGAGATTTCAAATAGGTACTGAAGCTTGAGGCTCGAATCTAAAGCAATGATTTATGTAGTTTCATCATTTTACAGTTTCAAATAATTCTGGTAGCCTAGAAGGCGTAATATTTTATATTCGAAACTTACGTCATAAAAGTTGGTAAAATATATTATAGCGTAGGCGTAACAGGCATAACTAAAATGGCGAAGGCGTTTACATCAATAGGTGACAGCGGTAGATGTTACGACTTCATAAAGCTATAAGATTTTTATAGCGGATCCCTGCTTTGAAGGATAAATAAATGATAAGTGTTTGGGCGTTCAAGTGGGCGTTATTACTGAATAGTTACCCCGTTTTTATTAGGTATATAGGATGGTGCCTGCGGTTTTATTTGTTTATTTATTTAATTTTGGAACACCAACAGAGCAGCTACTAATAATAATAAAATTTTAAGTTTAAAAAACTTCAACCCAACTACGGAAGAACTCAAATAACAAGATCATAATACCTATGTCACCTTTCAGAGAGACAATTTACTGAATTGACATCAACAAAAGGGACTGTTGTGTCCAATTTATAGCCGTGATCGCATGCTACCCATAATTATATTTACTTATCTCTGCATCCCCTGGGCATAGCACCATGCGACCACGGCCACAAATTGAACACAAAAATTCCTTTTTTTGATTTCATATAAGTAAATTCTCTCGTTAGAAATTTAACAGATTACACCATTAGGCATAAGTCATTTATAGCGGTGTACCTAATTTCTTAAATTTCAAAGATCCCTAATGTTGGTGAAATGTTTAAAAAAAATAAACCAATTTACCAAAAAAAAGCCCCGTACCCTTACCTACCATGTTAAAGATAACCTTTCTTGTTTCAGATAAGTTTAAATAATGACGGCAACTAACAGCCTTAAGGTAAGAACTTTATATAAAACTATTAGGTACTTTTACAATTTTCATCGCTACTTCATCTCCGTTTATTTTTTCCTCAGTAAACTTTTTTATATAAAAAAATATCTTTCATTAACTTCACGCTCAATTGATCACTACTTGGATTGGCTAGAAACACGGTTGATCGATTATGCATGAATTTTTGTAACCCTGAAGTTAATATTGCTTTAGTTTTGACGATAGTTTTAGGCAAATCCTACCCGGTAGGCATTAATATTTATAGAGTTGTCGTTTTAGGTGAAAGTTTGAGTACGTAGGTAGTAGGTACAGTAAGTTTTTTTCTGAATTCGCTGTGAAAATTAAAAATATCAATGTTTTTTATAGTCACTTTTATTTTCACTTTTACTTTTATTTTTCTAGGAATCTAAGAACCTTTTCTGGGGGTAAAATAAATGCAACCAAAGAATACATACAACCATACAAAATAGAACTACAAAGCTTAACTCTATTAAAGTATTTGTAAAAGACTAATTTCAAAATTGTATAAATTACTTTTTACTAATAGTGGCCCGTCCCCCGGCTTCGCATGGTGCTATCATATTTTATCCAATTTATACCTTAACTTTAACCAATACTTAAATTTCGTTTTGAATTAGTAACTGTTGCTGAAAAATCCGTTGCTAGTTTAAAGAATAAGCTAAGCTAAGCGTACAAACAGCAGGAGCATCTTTGTTTTATATCATATTGTAAAGATTTATCTATTCGGTTATCGACTCTACTCGTGACCAGAGGGCTGGATTATTTTTGGGCCTAAGAATCAGCATTGCCATTCAACGTGGCAATGCTGCCAGTCTTCTGGGCACGTTACCAGATGACAGCGATGAGGAGTACCTTGACGCCTAGGTGCGGAAATTTTGGTTTTCATTTTTATTTTTTGTTTTTTTATGTACTACGATAGTGTGTCTATTCGGTCATCATCTTTAGCCATTGGATCCCATGCATTGATACTAGGTACCTATATTAAATGCTAAACGAAAATGCTATGATACCGTAATTTATTTCTTATCTCAATAGGTACGTTCAGTGTGTCTGTTTTGGCCAAATAAAAGGTTTTCTTTCTTAACTACAAAATTGAAAAAGAAATTCCTAACAAAGCTAAATTAACCTTTAACTTTAGCTCTTTAACTTTTAAGGCCTTACATAGATACAACATCTCTAATCCATAGACGTTAAAGTTCAAAATAATCCCGAAAGAACAATCCCCAGTTACGTATTACAATGGCCATGGAGGGGGTTGCGCATTAGCATAGAAATAACTGTGTGATCCACTCTAGTCGGCTTGGAGCGTGAATGCTATCAGTTGTAATTAAGCTGTCGGCACTTGTCTAGCCTTGGATAATTTTCACCTAGCCAAGTAATGTATCGTGAGTTAATTACGTACTTTTCGTCTATTTAAATTGTGATAGTTTTAGGAAGGTAAAATAATTTCCGTAATACTTAGATAAGCACTAATTGGAACGTCAGGTTGCGCTAAAATAAATTGTAGAGGTTATTTAAGGAGTACTAGCTTTCCGCCAGCGGCTTCTATCGAGTGGTCTGGGTATCTGTTATAACTTTCATCCCTTATTTCAACCCCTTACAGCCCTTTTTCGCATTAAAAAGTAAGCCTATGTCCTTGCTCAGGCTCTAGACTATCTGCATACCAATTTTCATTTAAATCGGTTCAATAGTTTTGGCGTGAAAGCGCGACAGATAGACAGACAATAAATAAAATGTAGAAACGATGTAATTTAATTGGTAAGTACCTACTATTTCTTTGTTTTTATTTATTCGTTCCCGTTGCAACTAATAAATTTGATTACTGAATTAAAATATAATCTAGATATCAATCCTTAACTGTTCTAGACTGCAAGAGTAACCATTTTTTACAATGATTTAAGTATAAAAAACTTGTTTTTCTGCTAGATGTTAGCTTATGTCACCACTTCGCATTACTAAAGGCAAAATGAACTTTCGTACTTGCCTCGAAAATCTACGTTCCTTTACCAATAATTATCACAAACATTTTTGCGAATTTCCCATGATTGTAAACTGTCAATATTACATTCTCAATCAAAGATTTCAAAACAAAGTACTCAAAAATATCGCTGAGGTATTTAGGTAGGTACCCAAATTCATTTCAGTGCAAAATGTCAGAGCATAAATTTTAAATGTAGGCTTTGAATCGAAGAGAGTTATCACTCGGCTCTTGTTGCTAATGTGTTCCATCTATCATGCGAACTGTGACGTTATTGGATTTTGCTCTTTTGATATATAAGCCTGATATTTTTGGGCTAGGTGAAAGAGGTTTTAGTTTTACATTTAAGAGAGCAATCACCATTCTTCAAATTGATTTTTTTATACCTAAGTATAATAATAATATAATAATAATAATAAGATTTATTGCTCAAAAAAGGAAAGTGTACATCAAGATTATTATCACTAGACCTCACATTAGGATTCCTTGTGTCGAGGGATCTAGTCTCTTTCATCATCACAATTTTATACTATAAATAAGAATGTATAACACAGACATATCGAAATATTAATAAAAATCAGAAAATACGATCGACAGACATGACTCACAGCATTACACCGGATACTTTAGCCTACTAAACTACGAAGATACCAGGTCCTTCCATGTACTCTTTTCTCGTGTCGCCTGCAACCAGTTCTCGCGGTACTCATCACGATTATCCTTCTCTTTCTGGGCTGACCTCAGCGGCGCTGCCATCTGCAGGCATCCATTGTGTGGCGATTCTTGCCCGACGGTCACTGTGCAATGCATAGTGTGCATGCGGCTGACGTGACCAACCCAACCCCACTTAAGCTTGGCCGCATTTTTGCCCACGTCTACAATGCCTGTTTTGGAGCGCAACGTGGTGTTCCATATTATAATAAAGAGCAAATTGTAGTAAATGATTTTCATTAAAAAATAAATGACGAAGTATTCAAATGTTACAAGTTGAAACAATAATTTAATGGCAAAATATTTAATTACATTGAGTTCAATTATTTATTATACTATACATACAGAAGATACTACTGGAAAATAATAATTGATTAATTCAATTAAGTATTCCGAGTTATATCTGCTTTTTTAGTTAAGCAACGTAGAAAGTATTCAATAAACAATAGTAATAAACTTTATTATAAAAACCTGTGTTATTAGCAAAGCAATGTTTACATAATTTAATTCTATTCTATTTCGTTTTTGCTAGTTAAATAGATAATGAAAATCCATAACCATGAATCTCTTATTTTTATTACCTAATTCAATATTTCTGTTTCTTTCTGTTCTTACTTAATATGTCCTCCGCGTTATCTGATGATCATTTAAGCTATCTCATCTCGGATTTGAGTACCAATACAAACTATTATGTACTGATTTAACCTTAATAAATGGGCTTTTTCTCGAAGCGCACTAATTTTGTAGCGCACTTAATCGAGTGCACCTATATACCCAGATATAATAATAGATATGTAAGCCCAATTAACTTTTTTAAAGTCGCTTCTATAATAATATTAATTAATAATAATAAATATCCTGGGACATTTTTACACAGCACCATCTAGGCCCAAACTAAGCAGAGCTTGTACTATGGGTACTAGACAATGGATATAATACTTATATACTTTTTTTTGTAAATACATACTTATAATACATAAGAAACACCCAGACAAACACAAACACTTAAGTTCATCACAATAAATGTTTGTGTCTTGTGGGAATCGAACCCACGACATCGTAATCAGCAGTCTGGTACACGAACCACTAGACCACAGACGTTGTCGTTGTCATTTCTACAGCTATAATACATGATTCGCGCAAATATTTCAACCAAATTACTAAAAATAAAAATTCCTCAATTTATCTGTTTACAAGCAGTTCAGCATCCATCAATACCTTTCTTTCTAAGCATTTTGTTGAACCCGATAGCTTACAAGTACACCTTCGCTAGTTTCGTTAAGTTTTAAACCATTACAACAATATTTTTTCTAATTGTGGAGGCTTGTAAATGGCTTTTCATCGATTTCTCCTTTATTATCTCTGTGTTGTTAGCTGTAAGCCACCCAAACAAAATAAAATAAAATAATGCATTTGTGCTTTTCATACGTAACAGTAACAGTTCTTATCCTTATGAAAATAAAAGCTACACAAATCAATTACGAAGCCCTTATTCGATACAGAAAAAGACAATACTGTATTACAACAATACATTTCCAGAGACAAACAATTAAGGACTTTCAACATCTAATCAAAAGAACGCATTTACAATAACAACATTGTATAAAGCTCTCGTTACGTCTAGTAACTAATTTATGTTTGTAGGAGACGAGACGAACCGGCTTCAATTACTAAGTGCTCTACTAATAGTACTATTACGAAGACAGTAAGAGAGTAATTATGTATAAGTACATATTTCCTGTTTATGTGAACATTGTTACAGTAAATGGTAGAATTTTTATACGCAATGAATTCTCGTCATCTAAGCCTTTTCTATACTAATATTATAAAGAGGAAAGATTTGTTTGTTTGTTTGTTTGTTTGTTTGTTTGTTTGTTTGTTTGTTTGTTTGTTTGTTTGTTTGTAATGAATAGGCTCCGAAACTACTGGACCGATTTCAAAAATTCTTTCACCTTTGGAAAGCTACATTATCCCCGAGTAACATAGGCTATATATCATCACGCTACGACTAATAGGAGCGGAGTAGTAATGAAAAATGTAGCAAAAACGGGGAAAAAATTATAAGACCACGCGGGCGAAGCCGCTGGCGGGAAGCTAGTCCTAAATATATTGCAGGCGACTTTTACAGGCGTATTTAACACGAAGCGACTGCCGTCCGACCTCCACAAATTAACCTCCCAATTTATCTCTTACTTACTGGTTTTAAGGCTTTCAAAATCATTCTCTTTCCAAGACATTGGTAAGGAACTATTACATGTTGAATAGGTATTTATTCTTTGTGTGATATAGCAAAAGTAAAATTATATGCGACCCTGCAGCCTATACGAGTCTATAAAATACCAATCCTGCCATTGCCTGCCTTAATTCATTACCATGTACTTCATACCTCATATATCATTTATCCCTTTGAGAAATCAAAAATAATATACCGTTATGTGTAAGTACATATTTCAATATGCACAAGGAGTAAAAAAAAAATACGGCTAACGCGCTTTGACAGTTAACAAACTGTCAGAAGCAGCGTATTGAAACTGTACGGATTTACATAACTAAAGCTGCGTATCGACCTTTCGCGGCTGCCGCGCGTAACATGTTCAATTGCCAAAAACTTTTGAAATTCTATCGTTATTACGTGAGGTAACTTAAACTCAACACGTCATCCAAACTACGTGCTATGAACCCGCAAAACGCCTTGCTTGCGGCTCCCAAAACCTTCCGAGATTAACTTGCAGCGCCGCGGCATTCAAATTGTCTCGCAGAGAAATAGGTATGTATAAATTCTGTTATAGTGAGTTCATGTCGTGATTATATATATGTCACTAGCATAGGGTTCAAATTCAATTGATTCACGCGGCTTCGTGTTATGAAAGAACTTTACACGATCAGCGCGATCTGATGTTTGGGAACGGTTTGCGTACAGTTGAGACGTAGCCTAACAATTATGGTTATGGTACTTGATGGCGGCAGGTATGCATTACCGCCATCGTTTTTATATATCGTCGGCATGTCGTTATTTTTTCGTACGGGTATTTAAGACTGGTGGGAGTTGTTTCCGGCAGTTGCGTTAAATGTCGATATTTTAGATGGCTGTTTTGCGCTTGGGGGAAAGTGAAATGTTTTTGTTTACTTTTTTGGGGATGAGGATAATGTGTACAGTAAAAATAGCCTTAAGCCAATATAAGTAAAAATAGCCCATAAAGTTTCATAGTTATTTATTAAGTTTTATAAGATCTATATTTAGGAAAAGTAAAGCGACGCAGCTTCTGGTGCGTCTCCTAGAACTGATGGTTAGATACCAACCAAGTTAATGTAATAACTGAGAACAACCTAATTTTTCGGTTGGCCAAAATACACAAATTAAAGTAAAGAGAGATTATTTTCTTAAACAATAAACGTATTAAAAAACACACGCACGATAAAAATTCTGCAGTAATTTTCACCAGCTCCTCATATCGTAAGGCTCATATTTAGATAGCCAGCAAGTCGTAAAGTTTAAACTTTTAAGTGGACTGTCACTGTACGTTCCACGGTATGCCGCCTTGGCAACTGCACAGGATTACCAATCGTTATTATTCAAAAGAATCTCTCGGTTCTAAAATATCGCATGGTAGCGGGAATAGGAACTACTAGTGAAAAATAAGGATATTTTTTAAATGACATTTTGACGCGTGTTATCAATAGATAATCTTATTTGTCCCATGGCTGCAGGTGTAGGTGCTAAGCGTCAGGTCTTGGGTTCGATTCAAAGCTTGAGAAAAAATGTTTTTCTGTGGTTTTTCTATAAAAATCATTCTATGTAGCAGCTCGGAGTATAGGGTTTATGCAAGGTATGGCATACATGGGACCTACACATACGTAAAATATTACCTATCGGTGAAATGTAGGCGTACATAATTATATACACCTCTTCCGAACTCTTCTGGGAGGCAGGCATAATGGGTATGTTATGTTAATGTTAATGTTTTAATTTTTTTATTATTTATTTGTTATGTTTTAAGTTTTAAATTAAAATGTGTATTTAGTACGTAGATATAATTACAGCAAATGTATATTACTTTAACACACAGTCATTACACAAAAATTAACGATACAAAGAATTAGTCTAAAAGTAATTCAAGAGAAAAGTTCTGCACTTCTTTTGTTGATAGCATCAGCATAGGCCAGTGTGGGCCGTAGTTTAACTCAATGTTACTTAGGAGACCAATACGTACAAGATTAACGTGCGATTCAGCGAATTGCAGCCAACTATTTGGTTTGTAACAGAAATTCTGTATAATTACAGCTCATTGCATGAGCTGTAATTATACAGAATTTCTGTATTCAACCTTCTTTCTGAAAACAAATGCATTTTATTTCTGTGAATAAACTGCACGGCATTTAAAATTAGACTAAAAATGTTTATTTATTTCGATTGTGTTCCATTTTACAAGTAGGTAAGTAAGTATTCTTAGCTAACCTTTTTCCAACTATGATAACCTTTTAGAGGTCGCAACAAAAAGTAAACTGTTCTTGACTTGTAAAAGTTTATCACAGATGAAGGCGTAAGTAAGGTCACTGTTATATCTTTGATATTGTGTACTTAAGTTACCTACTTATCCAAATACGGCGATATCGGTAAAAAAGTTACCTGTAGGACTCGCGGTGGCTTAGCGGTCATAGCGTCTGGTGTATTGAACCAGAAGACGCAGGTTCGAGTCCAGCCTTCGAGTCGATTTTGTTATTAAAATATCTGGTAATCTTAGCATGGAAAATATTTTCATTGCTCAAATCTGGAGCAGCCCATCTGGGGAAGTACCTCCACCTTACAGAAAACTGCAGCCAAATAACACACTTTATTATGTGTTGTGTTCCTGCAGTGAGTAAGGTCGCCAGAGCTCCTTCTAAAGATGCGCTGCGCTGGCAGTAAGAGGAATATTCCCTCAAACTGTCGGCGCAGTGAATCCTCCATAAACCTCTAAGAGGTTGTTCGGGCCGGCAACGCGCGAGTGATACCCCTGATGTTGCAAGCGTCTATAGGCTATGGTAACCGCTTACCATCTGGCGGGCCGTATGCTTGTTTGCCTAAAAAAAATGCTTAAAAAATACAAAAAGTTAAATTATGTTCTTCTATATTCTCTTCTTCCTATGTTAAATATGTTTATTTTCCTTTGACAAGCCGAGGTAAACGCAACTTGGTTTTAATAGCTTGATCACGCACAGCAGTGCTTGCCATGACACCAACCTGTCTCATTACTATTCTCATAACCGTAAAAACATTTCAAAACTCTCTTTGAATGTACATCGAAATTTAAGCATGTTACGTTAAGCTATAAATATTTTCTTAAATGTATATTTAACTGGTAAAAGCCAAAGTAAATATTGAGGAAACTCGCCCGCTCTGTGACGTAATTGAACTTATAATGCAGTGGGAACGCTACACATGTCATACAACATTGAGCATTTTTATTATTGACTCCATTCAAACATATCGAGCGTGAAGAATATATATTTTTCTCGCCTCTCTCCATTTTTCTCTTCTTGGTCATTTATCTCACATGGTGGGGGTTATGCTTATTTTATATTTAGGGATCAGGCTCCTGAAATTTTGTCGGCCTGTTTGAAATTAAAACAAAATTATAGAGAAAATTTTGTTTTAATTTTAAACAGGCCGACACAATAGGGAAACTTGACAGATGAAGGTTTCACAATCACAATGTATTGATTATAAGATTATTGACGTATTGGGTCATTTACAGTATCCACAGGTAGACGTGAGGTATAGGGTTCGACGTCTTATTATTAATTAAAATGACTAACAACTGTTTATTAATTTTATTATAGGTATTTCAATGTCTTGCAGGAACAAGTACAATTCTTAGTGTACGTTGTAAAGACAACCTCCACAAATGGGGGTTCATAGACGCTTCTGCCCTTCAGTGTGCATGCGACGTCTCCCCGCAGACAATGGCCCATCTTTCATCTTGCCCCACCAGTCCCGTTAACTGCACATGTGAAGACCTGATGGTCGTATCTACAAACGCAGTCCGCGTTGCTGAGTTTTGGGCCAGACAAGTGTGAGCTCACAACGTGAACTATTATTAAGTATCTGCCATCGACACGCTAAGAAGAAGAAGTGTACAGTTCGCACCAAACTTATTGTCCGGGTTGAAGTTGGCGCTAGCTAGCTTTAAACCGGCCGTAAAAATCGGAGAAAGAAAAATATTGGATTAGAATAATTTATAACGACAGATTACGACTTGAGCTTTCGTTTTTATTTATTATAGCTTCCCGCCAGCGGCTTCGCCCGCGTTGTCTTATAATTTTTTCCCCCGTTTCTGCAATATTTTTCATTACTACTCCGCTCCTATTAGTCGTAGCGTGATAATAGATAGCCTATAGCCTTTCCCGATAAATGGGCTATCTAACAAGGAAAGAATTTTTCAAATCGGTCCAGTACGTTTTGAGTTTATTCGTTACATACAAAAATACAAATCTTTCCTTTTTATAATATTAGTGTAGACAATCTAATATTTTTCTTTCTCCGATTTTTACGGCCGGGTTAAAGCTAGCTAACGCCAACTTCAACCCGGATAATAAGTTTGGCGCGAACTGTACGTCAGTAGAATCGTTGAAGTTTTTATTTTCACAGATAAACAAGATTCGTACGTTTACAATTTAATTTTACTGTGCTACCCATGTTTTATGTTTAACCCAAACATGTTTATCGCGTGTCGTAACTATAAACAGAATTCAGAAACTTTAAACACGTTTATAAAAGATTAACTGGCAATTTGATTTGTTTCTATAATGGTATCGATAAATTTCTGAATCAGAAATCAGAAACACATCCATACAAAAATCGTATGTGAATTAGTAGATCAATAAGTATATTTTAAAATATACATTGATACTCACTCATTAATGAGAGGTAGGGCACAGCCATTTATGGCTCAAATCTGGAGCAGCCCATCTGGGGAAGTACCTCCACCTTACAGAAAACTGCAGCCAAATAACACACTTTATTATGTGTTGTGTTCCTGCAGTGAGTAAGGTCGCCAGAGCTCCTTCTAAAGATGCGCTGCGCTGGCAGTAAGAGGAATATTTAATTAGGAATTCCCTCAAACTGTCGGCGCAGTGAATCCTCCATACACCTCTAAGAGGTTGTTCGGGTCGGCAACGCGCGAGTGATACCCCTGGTGTTGCAAGCGTCTATAGGCTATGGTAACCGCTTACCATCAGGCGGGCCGTATGCTTGTTTGCCACCTTAGTGGTATAAAAAAATACTCGTGAAAAATAACTTGTATACATTGTTATACAAGTTATATTTTGTATGGATTTACTAGATTATTGTATTTGTTTGTTTCTTACAAATATCTTATATGAATTTTATTATCTAAAGTATGATTCAATTGATTAAACGTGATTGCTACGCATGAGTTCCTGGGTTCGATTCCTAGGTCGAGCAGTAGTATCGGGTTTTTCTATGAAATTTTCAATAGTATTTCGGTCAGCAGGGTTACCGTTTTAGACGTGTGTGGAAAGTGGAAGTGGAAATCAAACTAAAACCTTTCCCTCAGCAGCCACACTTGTGCCCACTTAAATGTTATTGAAGCAGTTACTGTAGGTTAAAATGTGTTACCAAACGTGAGGCGTGCTGACGGTTACATTTCGCCGGTATGTTTTAGGTTCCACCTAAAATAGGGGGTGAGCCTATTGCCATCAATCCAGACTCCGACCTGCTACTGGGAATTTCACAGAAAACCCAACAACACTTTGCTCGACCCGGGATTCAAACCCAGGCCCTGTAGCGTTGTAGAATTGTATCAAATAGAGATGCGTTGCAAGGATTTTTTTTTATCGAGCATGTGAGCATGTTCTAAAAAAATACCAATGGAACAAAATAACAACAAAATCAAAATCCTTGGCAATTGTACGTGGCCAAAATATAAAGCGGAGCTCTCACTAATTGGTATCCAGTCCGTTGTCGATAGTAAAAAAATAAAAAGTCGAATGTCGACGTGAAATGTACTATCGGCAGGTTCATTAGTGCAGTGGCTATGGAAGTTAATACAGTTAGCACAATTAGGCCTTAGCGCTTGTGCACCTGGCCTAACCGCAAACAAATTGGGTCTACGGCACGCTCAACGGCGTGTTAGTGCGGGCTCGGTACAGATATAGACGTTAAATTCTAATTAAAATTTGAAATGAATTACCTTTACGATATCTATAAAACCCCAATCGGTAAAAAAGGATATGGAGTGTTTTTGACATGATTATGCCATTTTTATTTAACTAAATGATTGTGTTTTTCCGAAATCTATGCAGGCATCTAGGCAGGTACTGTTTTTCACGCGTTAAGGGTCCGTCCTACAAATCGACCCATTTTGATACATTTTGATCATCGATTGCAAGGAACCGATTAGGGGAAAATAAAAACTGAGCCATGAATTGAAAAGAACAGTTCCTTTTATGTTAGAGAGCCAAAGTGGATCTTTTAAATTATTTCCATATTAGTGGTAAATCACGAATATTGACAACTCTTTTTCCGAAAAGTTGCGTTCGAGTGACGTTTGATCGTCGCTAGCCAAGAAACTATAAGTAATTATGAATGTAAAAAATATGTATTAAATACAGTACATACTCTTCTTTTAGAGAGCCAGGTTACTTTTTTCAAGTTTTATACAAAATATACCAGAAAAAAATGATGAAATAATGTTATTTTTGGAAAACTTCCAGTCAAATATGTATTTTTTTCTATTTTTTAAAGGTACTTTTACGAAATTTAAAAAATAGTGTATTAAACTTAAGTTATCCTTTAAATAGAACGTAAGAAAAAAAAAATATATATATTTTCAAAAAAGTAATATTATCACTGAAAATAGTAGATACATTGAGCTATATTATCGAGCGCAAAAACTCGATCGCGCCAGTAACCATCGGGCCATCATTTATTTGTGATAATTATTATTGAAAAGATCAAAATTGTTTATACGATACTACGCCCAACCTCGAGCCGAAACATAGAACTCGATTGAATCAAATTTTGAAAAATTGAGTCAAATTTGTGCACGGCCTCTTAAAGCACCCAAATAATATCGTGCGTGAACATTATGACTTGACATTTATAAGAATAATAAATGCCAAACCTAAACCATGTTTGTTAATGTTTTTAAAGAGACAAGACAAGAGACCAATACAACTTTATAAGAATGAACGGTGTTGTTCATAATTAAACCAGTGCTTAAGTTTTTATTTCCATGTTAAAAATATTCTTAAATATTTTAGTGTCCAGACTGTCTGTCGTTTATAAATTACGAATAGCTTCATTAAAATTATAACGTCATCAAAATAATTGCATAAAATATACATTTGCATTGTAAAGTATCCTTAAGACACTTCGAAAATTGCCTTAAAGAACTACAACCGCAACAGAAAAACTTCATTCATATTTTCTTCACTCTCGAGTCAAGTTCCATCATTCCTTTCAGTTATTCAATCACTTTATTCTGTGTCACAGCTTCTTATTTTCCCCGAGACTCGGAACTTATTAAGTGTCTTCATATCTTCAAAGGGACGACGCTTTTGTAACAAAGAATACGAGCGTAGTTTGAGACGCACTCCGCAAGGAGTCGAGGAGTTTTGCGTTGAAAGTTACACGGGTCTAATTGTGCACGTTTAGCGAAGATGGTATCATATTTTTGTTGCTGAGTGTACTTATTATTTCTTTACAGCAAGGATCATTTAGAAAATACGTAGATAAGTTTCTTTTACTGTGTGATTATGTTACCTACATATTTGATATTACATTTTGGCATTATTTTAATGATATTTTTTCGCCAATAAAGATAGTATTGTTTGAAGTATAAGTAGATTTTTCACGGTGTTAATTAATTAACTTTAATCATGGCTTGACGGGATTCATTCGTATCAGTCATTCTCAGTTTTGTTGACTGTTTTGTCTCATACAAAACAGTGTTGCACGTCATAAAATATTTATACAGAATAAGTATTTATTATCTTCTTTTTAAATTAGGATAAATAAAACTAATAAACTATCGGTATTTTATTTTGTGAAGTTAGTTTTGGTATATACGTACTCCTCTTTATCGTCAACGGAACCCACAGACGATAGGGTGGTTCTATTCTTAACTAGAAACATGACTCAAGCCGGTTCACGACACCGCAAGATTACACTTCCTGCACATTAAACACAGTAAGTAGGTCACACTGTGTAATAAGGTCCTCGTTATGTGGAAAATATATTTTTCACCATTTATTGAGGACAAGGTTATATAGGTAAGGTATACTAGAGAAGATTTATTATATTCTTTGATTAAAACTGTATTTTTGCTCTTCTTTCGTACCAAAGTGTGGTATTGGCCGAAAAATGTGCAACCATTCCAAGTGATGCGCGGAATAAGTTGGCCGCGCCTTAGGTATGTGAGCGGCGGGAAAGAGGGGCGGGGTCGCCTGCGCGCGGTGGGACGGAGGGGTGCGGGCATTTTTTTTCGTTCACAGTAACTCGCCGCCTCACCCCCGTCCCTAACTAAGGCGCGGCCAACTAGTTCCGTGCGGACTATAGTAAGCAATTTAAACAATAACACGATCTATACACGTGATAAAATCATTTTAAAGAATGATTGATTCACAACCGGCGGGTGTATGACACCATGAGGAAGCAAGAGAAGTATTCAAGAATCGTTGAAAGTGGTCTTTAGTTTCTGCCTACCCCTTTGGGAAAAGAGCGTGAGTGTAGGTATATAATAAGTATGATAGCCTCCTAAATCAATGCGATCTTGAAAAAAAAACCTACACTTATCATCAGGTGAGATTGTGGTCAAGCGCAAACTCATACAATGAAAAAAAAAATGTCATAATGAGTGGTAAAAAAGTATTTGTCATCCGTCTTACGCATAGATGCTGATGTGACGTGCCTATGGTACTCGTTAGTGACGTTGATCGGATCGTTTAGAAAGGGCTTAAAAAGTACCAATATTCAAAAATGAAAAATGTTGCAAAGTTTTCTTAGAGCACTCAGAAACTTAAGCGCAAGTTAAGTTACATTATTCCTAGCAGGTAATGTGCCGGTAAAGTAATTTTCACCTTTCTGTAGCAGGTAGCTACTGTTAATGCGTCCCCTAATGCCGTGTTTCGAAACTTTCAACTTTTTTTTTTTCATAAAAAACTCGTTGTACACAGCCTGTTTTCAGAGTTCCGTACTACAAAAGGTGCAACACAATTGTTAGATTTCCGCTCTTTTACATAAATTTATTTTTAACACAAATTCGTCTACGTTTTGATCACTGAATACATAAAAAAACATATATTAATATTTTGATGCATGCCTATCCCCCATCTTATCTTCTTATCTTACTATGGGGGCTGGTACTACCAGGAACACTTCGACCCAATGGGATCTTTGGGGATGGGGAATGGGATCTTTTGTGTTGTCCCCATTACCGTATATTCCTTACTCTTTGAGGACTTGGTTTACGAAGGCGGCTAACCCACTGAGAGGAAGGAACCTAAAATCTTCCGGCTTCGGGTACCCGTTGCCGAGAAGACTCATCCGTTTCGTCGCCAGTACGTCACAATCGTACAGGATGTGCTGCATAGTTTCCTATCCCCCATAATCTACTACATCATATATTAATGGGATATAAATATATCTGCACGACTTGAGGTCTTGGGTTCGACGCTCAGGTCGGGCACAGTGCTATTGAGTTTTTCTATGAAATTTTCAGTAGCAGCTCAGAGTTTGGATTTGTGCCCGGTTAATGGCAATAGGCTCGCCCCCTATTACGTTAACAAGCATACAAAGTTAACTTGCTGGTATGTTTGTTTTAACTAATGTAGTACTAGTACTCCTCTACCTAACCTTTTGGAGACCTACCAGTATCTTACCATAAAAAATATTGCTACAAATTCTAAATGTTAGATATATTAATGATTGAAGAAAGCGGTTAGAATTTTGAAATATTTAATTTCAACGCAAAGTAAATAGGCATTTAAATAATATCTAAAGAGCCCTTCGGCAAAACCAGCTTGACCTTGCCCTCAAAGTTACCGCTTTACAAAACGGCAAGTTTTTCAACAAAAAAATACCTTGTTCATACTTTCATGTTTTAGTTAATTAAAAATTAATACTATGTTTAGGAAGTTGCTTAACTTGCTGGTATGCGGACTAAACTAGGTCAAAAGAGCGTTAGACGGCCATCTTGAAATATATTTTTTCGATCTTCTTTTTGAAATCGTTTGTGTGTTGGCTGGGTGTTTTCTATATATTATAACAAAAAAAAAAAGTTTGTGTTTGGGACTAGATAGTGCTGTGTAAAATGTCCTAGGATATTTATTTATATAAGAGTCAGCAGGACAACACGTCAAAAACATTTTCTACACAAGACTTTCGAAACAGTGTACAAATTCAAACAATAAAATTCAGCTCATATTTTCCGAATGCCCCGAGCTAGATAATTTTACACTTTCAGAGGGAAATAGACTATTATTTTAGCGTGACATCGCCCCTAACAGTCGAGAGATAAGAGTTAAATGGCCAAATAAACACAGATCATGAGGCTTTTATAGCAATACATTACACAGATTGCGTAGTAGTGTTGGCATCCGAATAGTTTATATCCGAATAGGCATTTGGGGGAGCAGCAGGTTTGTTTAGACGTGCCTATTAGTTAAGCCGGTGTATTTTAGCTTCCTACTCTCATGTAGTGACTTTTTTTCTAATGCTCGGGCCACACTAACGAGAAATGCCGATGATTATCGCGATAGTAAATAAATATCCTGGGACATTTTTACACAGGACCATCTAGTCCCAAACTAAGCAGAGCTTGTACTATAGGTACTAGACAATGGATATAATACTTATATACTTTTTTTTTGTAAATATATACTTATGATACATAAGAAACACCCAGACAAACACAAACAGCTAAGTTCATCAGGTGATCACATAAATGTTTGTGTCTTGTGGGAATCGAACCCACGACCTCGTGATCAGCAGTCCGTTACTCGAACCACTAGACCACAGACGTCGTCAAACGTTTAATGTTAGTGTAGCCACGACTCTTCACCATCAATTTTCAACATTGACATTGCCGTTGATGTTAGCCGATAGCTCGACTGGCGGTTCAAGTGTGGCCACTTAATTTAGGCGTTAATTTTGACGCGTTGTTTATCGCGTTAATTCTCGCGACAATGGGATTTGCCGTTTAGCGTTAGTGTGGCTAGAAATTTCATAAGTAGCAGCTTGAAGTTTTGATTTCTGATCGCTGATCGCAGCACTATCTCTATCCCACACTAAGCTAGGCTTGTTTTATGGGTCCAGAACAATAGATACATAATTATAATACTCAGATATTTTTTTGTAACTACATACTTATCTATATATAAGTACTTAGAAGCATAAAAGCAAAAGGTGACTGACTGGCAGATCTATCAACATACAGTTCGAACTGTTGTACAATTGTGCTGAGGCACACATAATTATTATGACGTAGGTATCCGCTAAGAAAGAATTTTGGATTTAAATAAGATGAACGTAAGTAACTTTGGGGAACATCTAGTAATACATAAGAATTCTTGCATATTGGCATATCTGATTGTTAACTTACTCATACTGTATTTTACCAGAAACCACACACTCACAATATTGACACATTCATTTTACATTATGCCTTCAACCCTAAATTGGCCTATTCAAACTCGGTTATCCATTGCAAACGTGACCCACTTTTGAAGAATTTATTTATGGGTTCCAATGTTTATTCAGCTCCCAAAGAGTGCAGAGTCAAGGGGCCACGGTGTTTGCTCACCCACAATTCCGGCCAGCCACTTGAAACTCTTGGGATTTCGGTCTATTGAAGATGGAACGAGAATCTCGTAAGGAGGTGAATAATAAAATTTTGTCGGCGTATTGAGCAATATTATTGAGGTACTAAGGACTGGAAGAAATGGAGAGCTTATTGTTGAAGGACTTTAGATATAAAAATATAGGGAGACAAGTTGCAGAATAATATATTTTTAAGTCCCCTTGATAGTAGGCGTTGACCGAAGCTTATGGACGTTTATACCGAAGCACACATTGCCGACCCTATAATTATCGAAATACAAACAGAATCTTTATTTAGATATAATTCACGTTCACGCGGCACATAAAAAACTTAATTTGCTTTAAATAATCGATAGATTTAATTTCGACGGTTAAAAGGAAATAGGGGATAAGCGACAAAAGATGAAATGTTCAGGAGAGCCGTTCAAAGTTTTAAATTTTAGAAAAACTGACGTATTTTTGTCATTTATTAAGATATTGTGAAAAGTGAAACAGTTATAAAATCAGATAGAAATGGAACGGTTACTGGTATCCTTAGTTTTAGTGATTTGACGTTATTTAAAGTAGTTTTTGTCGCTTATAACCACAGCTTTTAATTTTTGAATGAGGTAATATGGCATAAGATACAAATGACAAAATCAAATATTAAAGGATAAGAAGCATATGCGACATTCCCATTTATCATTTCTCAAGGTAAAAGGGTATAAGCGACTAGACCGTTCAATCAATATTATAGGAAAAGAAGGATAAGGTACTTTTCATAGTGGTTGTATAAAAGATAATAGGGTACAAGAAACAGTCGGCATTCAAAATAATACCAGGATATAAGACATTAGTGACACACAATGTCGCTACAAAGCAAAGAAATATGGATGAAAAGCCACCCCAAAAATAATGAAGTAGCGCAACCACCACAATCCTTCATCAGGAAAATATCTAAAACAGATTATTACACGACACCGTAATTGGGTCTCTAACTTCTAAAGTAGGGTGACATTGCTTGGGAGTAAATTTTCACAAAAACATACTAAGGATAGATCGTTAATAGGTTTTAAGGCCTCTTAGTAAGATAGATCCTACTAAGAGGCCTATTACAGTATAACATGCTATAATTTTACACTAAATGGTAGATTTAAAAGATATAGCTCGTCATTTCATATTTACTAACGAGCAGATTAAATAATATGGAATTAGCGACAATCGTATTTATATTAGTAAACGGAAGTAAGGTATAACCACCAGTGTCATATTATAATCAATTTAGGTAATAAGGCATAACCGACTTGGCTGTCATTAAGAACTAAATGGAAATAGGGGATAACCGCCAGAGTAATATAAGTATGCATTTTGTACATAGGGCACAAGCGCCACAGCTCTGTTAAATTACGAAATGGAAGTTAGCTTTAAGCAACATTTGTACTTTTCAATTGAAATGCTTAAAAGGCATAAACAACCATAAGCTTGGCACCCTTGTGAAGTAAAAAAGCATTACCGACAACAAACCCAAAATAAATCATTTTTGTAGGGGTACAATCACCTTTATAGCAAAAATGACCAGAATTTTCGTCGGTTAGCTAAAATAACACTATAAAATGTTGTTTTTTTGCTTGGGCATAAACGCCAAAAAAGTCATCGTAGAGCCATGGGAGTAAGCGCATTCGAAAGAGCAGAAAATTTCAAGTCCAATGGCATATATAACTCATTTTTGACCAAAATGTCGCTTATATTTCCTTTTAACCGTCGAATTTTGCTTCTTTTGCAAAACATAGAAAAAAAATGGTGTGCAGTGAGAGTGAATGAATGAATGTTTTATAGAGATGTGCAAGTGCAGCAGATAGATATACTAATAGAGGATACACTACTATAGAAGGATACTAATTAGAGTTATGAAGGTCTGTGTATGGTGTATTTGGTGAATGAGAAATCAGTGATGCGTGGGTGGTGTGAGGCTCTATATAAAATTTAAATTTAAACTAATAATGTGGCAGCACTGTCGACAGGTGGTGAAAACCGGCGTCGACAATAATAATATAAAATACTGATTTTAAGAGCGAAATGAAGCTAGCCTAGTATCCAATAGTTGGTAAATGATGAAGAGTAAAGGCGCGAACATAACTTTAAAAAGATCTATGCTTGTAAAACGTAGGCTCTTACACGCTGCTACGCTGTAGCCGTCATAGCGGCTTCATAATTATCTTTACGCAAAGAATTAGTTCTTTACTTGTTGAACCGGTAAAGTACAAGATTTGTAACTTCAGAGCTAAAAAAACGGGCCCTGAAAGTACCTATAAATAATATTGAGGTTATTAAATATTAAGAAGAAAGTAGTATTTTTTATTACTGTTTTAAAACTTTTTTGAAGTTACATTACTAATTTTTCTTCTATTCTATTACTAAACATGACTGTCTCATTAGTCTAGTGAGTGTAAGTGTGACTGCTTCGTTAGAGGTCCTGAGTTCGATCCCCGGGTCGAGTAGTGTCGTTAGGTTTTTCTGTGAAATTTCGAGTAGCAGATCGGAGTCTGGATTTGTGCCCATTCGATTGCTATTACATAGGACCGACCGCGAAATGTGAATGTACATTAGTACACCTCTGCCTAACTCTTCGAAGAAAACAGGCGTGATAATATGCTATGTTGCCAAATAAAATCATTATTTTTATCAGTGGATAGTCTTAACTATTTCTAGGTTACTTAATCACGTCCTCACACCATTATTCTGTGTTGAAACCCAAATCTGTCAAATAGTAATGTTACAAATGATATATAGCACTGCAGTTGATTTCTTACTTCGAAACCACACTCCGTGACTCAGTTTGAAAGTTTGGTAAACATTAATAATCTAATATCTATCATACAATCACGCCAGTATACCCAAAAGGTTTAAGCAGAGGTGTATTGAGCCTGTTGCCATTAACCAGACACAAATCTTAACTCCGAGCTGTTACTGAGAATTTCATAGATAAACACTTTGCTCCACCTGGAAATCGAACCCAGGACTTGCAAGAGAATCTCGAAAAATATGGAAAAATAAATTTTCTTTCCTTTTGTATCACACAAAGGTCACAAAGATGATTTACCTTTTTAAGATTTTTTACGACATCCACGAGTAGATAGATAGGGTTAACCCCTAACTCTACAACCAATAAATAAAACATAAAATGTGTTCATTTATACAACACAAAAGTACAAAAAACATGACACATTGGGACGACTCGTAAATTCGATCTTTCCACTTCACTGTTGCAAAGGAACTAGGAATTGGCTTCTCACAAGAGGTAAGGTTTCGCCAACAAGCCATTTCGCGTAACCGAGCGAAGCAATTCAGCGACAGACTTAGATACGACCTGTGTATTGTACAGAAATAATTTTGACATTATTTTGAATGGTTTTATAAAAAGCGTAACAAGACATTATTGTAACATAATTATCTTCAAATTATTTGATAGGAAAATACTTTATTGAAACAAATATTCAAATTGATAAGGATTTGAATTTAGTGTGTTTAACTAACACTTTAATATAAAAGATAATTATTGTGACCGAAATAAAATTGCAATGTATATGAAAACTATCAAGGAACGAATCGACGGATAAATCGAAACAAACTATACAGAGTTGAGTTACTTATACACAGTGTTGTATCCTATGCACATACTTATCATAAAAAAACTAATATTATATCAACAAAATCACTCCGTGCCCATCAATTATTTGACAGGTGAGATATAAGTAATGTAATAATAATATCAAACACAATGCTAATGATTCTAAGTGTTTCTTTCTTTTTCATAATAGTAGAATTTTAAATGACAACATGATTTCTTGATAAAAATCTCATAAAACTCTTCTAAATTTTTAAGTCTAATACAGAAAACACGCTTAGGAACCGCAACTGCAAAAAGACCGACAGTGTAATCAGTTGTAAAATGTAGAGCATTTATGGTTTTTTTTTTTCAAAAAACTTACAATAGGATCTCGAAAATTTCCTCGTGCGCGGATTGCAATTATTTCCATAGCAACAAAAGAATAGTACGAGTATCTTTTCTGTCATGTTCGCCCGTTAGTTCATCTGTTACTCTTAGGTATGCAATGGACGCATCCACCAGAATGCTTTTAGGCTTTTACGAGGTTCGCCCAAAGGCAAATACCTAAAAATCGCGTTGCTTTATTCAAGGAATGCTAGGCGAGAATTTTAATAAAACCTATCATCTATTCTGTAGTCAACGGTATGGCATTAAAATTTTGATATTTTAGATTAAATAAAATTCTTGTGCTCATTGGAATGTAAAAATACTTATAATTCAGTACATACACTCGTACAGGCCATAATAATTCAGATAATGATTCCGAGAGTCGACTCAACGCAGTTTACTAGGTACTACTTTATAAAAATCTGGGTTAGGTTACATAATGCTTTAACAAATAAAAATAAGTGGCATCATACTTCTTAAACTTAGGCATTACATATCATGAGTCGTCTTTTCAACCGACTTCAAAAAAAGGAGGAGGTTCTCAATTCGTCTGTATGTTTTTTTTTATGTTTGTTACCTCATATCTCTGCACTGGGTGAACCGATTTTGATGATTTGATGAAAGAAAAAGAAAAAAGAATAAAGAAAGATTCGAATAAAAATAGAATCCGGTGAGCGGTTGTAAAAATATCGAAGAAAAATTAAAAATTTAAGCAATTGTATACATAGATGATATAATGGTTTACCCCGGAACCTCGCTGTTTGTGCCGGTCAGTGAGTTTAGTTGCTCCCCCCCCCCTCATATAATATAATATATATTCCACTAAAACTTTGAAAATAAATTATTTTTAAACAAAAAACAAACCGCCTCCAAAAAACACATAAGAACTAAAAAGCAAAAAATAACATATTTACATTATGATTTCTAACTAATTTGGAGGCGGTGCCAAACTACTAATTTAATTCAAATATGACTTTTGTTGATTGTCTGTTTGGCACCGACTCAAAATTAGTTAGAAATCATAATGTAAAATAATAACTATATTTCATTTAATATGCATATTAACAGCCACAGTGTAGTAACAGTGTAAAAATGTATGTACTAATATCAATCACTAGTCGTAAAATGAAAAAATAATCTTTCTTATCTATCAGCCGAGTCAATTATCATCATTATCATCAGCCTGTAAGTATTCATCCACTGCTGAACGCAGGCCGAGTCAATAGAAGACTAAAAATCATCTCAGATTAACCCTCCCTAAGATATAGCTAATCCTATTCCGTAGGAGATTCACATGTACCTACCTACGTATTGCAATCGATATAAAAATAAAGTTCCCAATACATCGTACTCGACGTCACATTTTTATTCCCAACACACTATTTGCATGACTAAGAACTTGTGTAGCATTCTAACATTTTATACCGTTTGTCAGTAAGCTGAAATTGTACAATTTTTTATTGACACAAAGAGCGCTTTGTTTGCGATGCCGACGAAAAGTAAGAACCTAAGCACACATGATATTTTTTGAATCGCTATTGACGACTTCATTTTCCAATTGAGTAATAAACTATCTAATAACTATGTATTCATAATCAGTAGTTGCAGAGACATAGCAGGCTGTGATTCCTCCAGGTGTACGAGTAAGATGAGTGGTGTGCCAGGATTTTTTTTTGCAATTGGATGCGTTTGCGTGTTTTAAATACAGCAACAATGGTTAGATTGTTTTCTTCGTTCACCACATAGATTCTTCGCACAGGAAACGCAGCCTAATTCTGTAGCCTAATCGCCAAGTTAGGTTTCTGGCATGTTTTATGTATGGAAAGCTAAAATCACAACACAACATTTTACTACAGACGTTATTTAGCGTTTATCATGAAATAAACTCTTGGTTATGCTATGGCTATAGCTATTACTTAAACTAAACTAAGCTATATTCCATCTCTTTACCATGATGAAGTATTAAACAACTGGAATTACGCGATTGAATGCCGAGAGTATCGCTGCAATTGCACAATCGCCAATCGCAGATAATAAGTATCTCGTGTGCTTTGGAATTCTTTTCAATTTTTGAGAATTGACACCGTCTAACACCTTCAGGCAGGTAGTCTGAATAACCCTATTTCGCGCGGCTTTTGGCAAACATGTCGTATTTGCTCGATCCTTGGTGAGATCTATTCGTTTGAGCTCAGGGATTTGATCACCTCCCAATGTGGATACTATTGCGATACAGCTTTTCTTGTGCCAGCTTTTTAACGTTTTTTTTAAACAAATACTATCATTGTGCATAAAATATACCTTAAGGCCCCAGTCTAGCAAAA
The DNA here is from genome assembly GCA_946251955.1 of Acronicta psi. Lineage (NCBI taxonomy): Eukaryota > Metazoa > Arthropoda > Insecta > Lepidoptera > Noctuidae > Acronicta > Acronicta psi. The sequence goes on along the minus strand of OX276475.1, from coordinate 11,543,349 downwards.
TTTGGCAGTTGTCAAATTATTAGCTCATTTTCGCAACGTTTTTTTAAGGAAAGGAAGGATATAGTGTCATATATTTTTATCGCGATAGAATATATGTTATATTAGCTTTATCTACGTATTTTTTTCACGTTCCTCTGGTTAGTTTATGTTATATAAATCAGGCGTCAAAGATGGCGCTCTCGCGCCCAACGCCATTTAGAGTCATGTTTGTGCACGTTAATCGGGATATTCAAGACTAAATTCAAAAATCTACTCAGCGCAAAATTATCTTAAGATAGTCGTCTTCAAAATGCGCTGAGTAGATTTTTAATTATACCTTTAGTTTTCTTAATCCGAGTGTCATAACATCGTCAAATTTTCCTGTTTTTGGTCCCAAAACAAACGGTTTTTTTTATAATAAAAACTCAAAATATTGATTAAATCATTTGATCATTTTAAAGTACGTGTATTAAATGACACAACCAATTTAAAAAAAATGTGTACCTCCTCCACAAATATTTTTTATAGTGTTTTCAACAGGCACGGTTTATAAACGAAAATCTCAAGCCAATTTCTTCAGAGGCGGCCAGTCGGTCGTAGCGGTTGGACGTGGATTCTATGTCAAATTCAAATTTGTACCTCTCGCTCTAATTTTGCTCTCTCTCTAACCTTGCTGGCGTACTATCGGGCATTGAAACTTGCTCTACTTCATTATTTTTATGTCAATTTATCAGAAATTATTTCCGACGCGCGTTTTCCGATCACGCGCGTTTTTATTCCACAAGCAGTTTAATCGATCGATTGTTTTAAAAATGCGGTGTTTTTAGGCATTTATTGGACACCTAAAGGCTTGGATGTCCGTCTAACTTTATGGTCCCGATTCTTCTGTCCCTAGTTAACACCTGGGTACAGAAACAACTCGACGCCATTTTTTACATTAATAACAGACATAGACCGTTTTGTTAGCAGTAAAGTGCGATAGTAACAAGTCTGTTACTATGGTTTATTAACTTGTTACCACTAGGTAACAAGTTTGTTACTATGTTCCGTTAACTTTTTATCACTAGGAAACAAGTTCGTTACTATGGTCCATTAACTTATTACCACTAGGTAACAAGTTTGTCCGACACCCAAAAATTTACCTATGACCCTCCCCGGTTTGAATCACACAAATTGAATAATTACTATCCTAATATAATTATAATTATCAGCCAAAAGAAGTCCACTGTACATGTGGAACAAAGGCCTCACCCATAGACTTCCACAAGGACTGGTTATATCCAACGACTCCCAGCGACCTTCATCATCATTGAAAACCCACTCCTGTGTTCTCAATGATGATGAAGTCCTGTGTGTTCGGTTTCCGTACTTAATCCTGCAGTGGGCCATTGTCCCAGCTACCTTTATCGGGTCATTAGACCATAGTTAGAAAGTGGGAAAGACTTAGTTTGAAAGTGAGTGTGAAAAGTACTGAAAAGTTGTGCAGTGACCGCTTATCTACGATATATGGACATATTATAATGCGTAGAAGTAGAGAGCCTAGTTACAAAACAGGTTTTGAACATAAATGTGGATGGATATAGTAGAAGAGGAAGACCAAAGAAAAGATGAATAGACAGTGTGAGAATGACGACGATGTACGTAAGAAAAAAACAATGCGCCGACCCCAAGTGAAGGTGAGGTGGTGCCTATAGGTGTACATACACGAGCTAGATGGAAATATGATATACTGGCTGGATGTAAACGATTGCAGGGCAGATCACCTCCCGATTGTCGGTTAATATGGCAGTAGCGTAATAGAGAAGAGGCCCAGACTCAGCAGTGTGTTGCACGCGGTTTTTCATTTACCCCACTTCATGTGCCCAGAAGAAGTCTTTTGATCGATTTTTTGGTGTTAAACATTTCTAATCCCAACTAGGACATGAGCTGTGGCTTTTGGACGGCTGAATTGATTTACATGATCCCATTTAATTTAAAAGAAATTTGTAACAGAATTACAAGACTAATCTGTGGAGGGATTTACAAATACAATAAGAACTGGATTGAGCCGTGGGCTAGTTTTTCATTTACCCCACTTCATGTGCCCAGAAGAAAAGTCTTTTGATCGATTTTTTGGTGTTAAACATTTCTAATCCCAACAGTTTAAAGCTGTAGCTTTTGAACGGCTGAATTTAATTACATGAAATATGGCTAACAAAAATCCCATTTAATTTAAAAGAAATTTGTAACAGAATTACAAGACTAATCTGTGGAGGGATTTACAAAGACAATAAGAGCTGGATTGAGCCGTGGGGTAGTCATTTTGTTGCTGAGCTATAAGCTCAACGGTTCAAACCCGTGTGATCTGGTTCATCTAGCTTATTGAAAGCTGAGTTTACACACCTCTAATGATAGCCAGACGGCTATAGCAGTCTTGGAAGTGTATTCTATGTCAAATTCTTACTCTCTCTGAATTTCTCGCTCTGAATTTTGAACCTCTAACCAGTTTAGATCAAGAAATAAAACACAAAGGTCTACTCCAAAGCAAACCATCTCCTGAAACTTGACCTTATAGTGAATCAACCATTCATGTCTGTTAAAACGAAATTGAAACCTCGACTAAAAATATCTATTGTTCCATAAATCATAAAGTACTTAAATTATTTCAAACGACAGATATTTTTTTCAGATTTTCAGGGTATAATCCCACAGGCCACAGTAGTGTTGTTCATTATAATTAAATAGAAATATCTTTTTGTATTTTTTAAGCATTTTCCATACTAAGATTACAAGTTATTTTTAATGAAGGAAAAAATCGGCAGGCGGGCAGGTTTCGAACCTGCGTCTTCTGTTTCGGTACACCACGGTACACTACGGTTGGTTGGGGCTCGCGGTAGCTTAGTGGTCAAAGCGTCTGATGTACCGAACCAGAAGACGCAGGTTCGAATCCTGCCCGCCAGCCGATTTTTTCCTTTATTAAAAATAAATAGAAATATTTTATTTTGTAAAGTAGAGCAACTTTCATTTCGTAGCACTGCTCTCCACTTTGTAATTTACGTATCACAGGATGATACAGAGGGTGCCTCGCGGGGTTCGTGCCCGCGAACTGTCAATATACTGAATTCGTTTGTTATGCACAGCTAGACTGGGGCCTTAACCGCATTTTTATAGGCTTTAATGTGATATGATGCTACAATTCTATTTTGGATTACACTACACATATAATTTATATAACATTATCAATATAAATTATATATTAGTGTAACAAACGAATAATATTAGTAGTTTGTTACATTTCTTTCGGAGCCCTCACAGGGTACTACACCACAATAGACATGCTCCATAAAATGGAGCTGGCTTTGAATAATCCTGTGGCTAATTTAAGGAAACAGTGCAGCACATCTTACTAAAACTAATTAGTCTGCTTTTTAACGGGTACCCAAAGCCAGAGACTTACGGTTCCGTCCTTTGAGTGGCTCAACCACGTCTTCAAAGAGTAACGAATAGAATATGGTACTGGGTATGACACAAAAGATCCCACTGTGTCAAAGTGTTGCTGGCTATGGCCAGACCCCCATGGCTCGGAGATTGACTACTTTTTGAAGACACAAGCTATTAAAATTTATTCTATTTAAAAGTCTTTGGGCATGCGGGTGAAGCCGCGATCAACAGCTAGTATAAATATAATTATACCCAACACCAAACTGAAGATGAGGAACTTAGTTTCTCTATATTGAAACTTGGTTTAACTTGTATAGTTAAAATTTATTAATTTATATCTTTGTGTGTGTTACTCAACTCTACCGCAACACATGTTTCCTTTATAACTAGACATGGAAGTTTGCAGGTTATAACCAACTCTTGGGCAGTAATTAGGATGAAATATATCTCGTCCTAGTTCATTTGAGGCTTTAAACTAGCGATGTGTATAGTACTGAATAAACCATTTATCTGCTGTTGCTATTGTTTTTAATCGTCGACCCCTTCGATCAATAATAGTACTATTGGTCGAAGGTCGACCCAAAAAGACGGTCGTTATAAGTTAGACGTTCCGTAGTGTCTGTCTGTGGCATCGTAGCTCTGCGCTTACAAAAATTAAAGCAATGTGATAGTAAATAAAGACATACTATCTATGTATATTTTTGATTGTTTTTACATTTTTCATGCTAAGATAATATCGGTTATTTAATGAAAGAAAAAATTTACTGGCGGGCAGAATTCGAACCTGCGTCTTCATGTTAAATACACCAGACGTATGACCAATTTTCGGATCCTGTTCGCCAGTCGATTTTTTCCTTCATTAAATAACAAGACAAGACGAGAATAAAAAAAATAAAGATAAGAAAAATTGGTTAGGGATTTTGCCGCGAGGCACAAAACTACGTAAAAGTCCTCGTAAGAACATCAAATGTCAAATAGTTACTGTTTTATTGAACACTAGTCTAGTTTCCAGCGTCCCCAGTGGGCTAAATATGTGGCTGGCCTTGGTCCAAAAACTATATTGTTCGCTTTGTATTTATTCTTCAGAAAAATTTAAGACTGTGTACGTTTACCTTGGGTTCGGTAACTGAATTTTATTTATACAAAATAGCTTTGTTGAATTGAATTAATATTAATATAGTGTTCGTAGCTAGTTCGTAGTTAAATTAGTGGCAGTGGTGTGTTATTGGTATTTATAAGAAATTCTTAGTAGCAGCTTGTTTGGGTTTTCGCCCGAGTTCAAATTGAACTCACCATGATTGAAAAGTCATCTGAAGACAAAAGGACTTTTCCGATCTGTGAATCAAAGTAGTACCTGCAATATATATTGTATCTAAAATATATTGGTAAAGATTAGCATACCGCTGCCTAACCCTTCGGTAACATAGTCGCGATGTTATGTTACACACAAAGCTTTGAAAGAAAAATATATTAGAACCTGTCAACACCAGCAAGGTTTTAGCTGCTGCACAGTAAGTCATTTTCTTCAACACTTCGACGCAAACTGTGTTACCATGTGCCCTACTAGCGAGTTTGTTTTGTTGCCAGTATTTCACACCTGCGACTGTATTTGATTTGGTACTACAAATGCGAAACACTCGCGTTGATTAGAAAAAAAATATGGTTTATACGTCTGCGGAGATATTTTTTCTAGTTTCGTATTGTTGTTGAAACACTGGGTTGCTTGTTTGTTAGCGCTTTTGTGATTTTTTTCTTTTACATTAGGTAATTATCTTTTGTATAGTTAGCAAAGCACATTGATATACCTACCTAAAAAATAACATCACGCCTGTTTATATCACAAAGAATTAGGTAGAGATATACTCCTGCATTTCGAGTTTGTAAAAATAGTTCGTCAATGGCTAGTCTCCAGTTCTCCAACACACTGGCCTGGTGCGAGTTGGCAGACTTCACACGCCGTCGAGAACTCTCAGGCATGCAGGCTTCATCACGGTGTTTTTCTTCACTGTTGTAAGCGACTGATAATAATACCTACGCACATAATTATGAAAACGAACTCGAGACCTGTGACTTGGCAGTCCAGTGGCCATTTATACCCCTATAAGTGCTTCTGACCCGACTGTGACTTTACGCAAAGCAAATAGATTACACCATTAGACCTTTAGTTTGTATGTATGAACTCTGAATCACTTTAAATCTAACATTCTAAACTTCTAGTTTAAAGCTTTTAGCTATCCATGCGCTTGAGGGCAACTTTTTGTGCTCGAACAGAATGCTACGACATAACAAATCCAGAGTACTCTAGAACCTTTGAAACAAAGCTTTCGTTTCCACGTTTGTTCTTCTGGGAGGATCCTTTTGTTCTCTCTAGTGGTAATTAGATGTATGTATCACAACGCTTTCCGTTTTAAACGCTTTGTTCCATTTAAGATTAAAGTAACTGTGTAATTGTTGCTAAATGGAATTATTAACGGTTTTGCGTAATCTCTTTGACGATTTAAATGTAATTAATGTTGGTACAAAAGGTGATTAATATACGAAAATAATAGAGAAAATAATATACGAAGATAATAGAGGAAGACAATTACTGTTAAATGCGTAATATTTATTTTTGTTTCACAACCCCAAGCAAGTTCCCGTTAAATTACTTGACAGATAATTTCAATAATTACAAAGCTATGATATTATAGTTTAGTACAAACATACATTATCAACTATTTACGATTGCCTATGAGCCATATATTATGTGATGCAGCTGTGGTGTAAGTTGAGAGGAATAGCGATTGGGTATATCACAGATGCTGTGGCAGCACCAACAGTCTCCTGAATGTCATTGCAAGTAAACTGGATTGTCCAATAATTATATATAACTTGTGTCTGCTGCATGTGCCTATTAATAAGTACTAACATAGTTTTATAAGTTATATTGTTACTAACAAATTGTATACGGAATATTAATTCTGAAATAAATTATTTATTATTATTATTATTATATCAATCGCTACTCGACTTACCTACGTACATAAAATATATTTTATGTCCGACTTAGAATAAAATATAAATAAGTAGGTTGTGAGACGAAACAGATTTGACTTGTTAGGTTGTAAGATCTCTTTGAGTTCGATTGCTGTGGCCTTTAGGTATCCATGGGTGATAATTAAAAAAAAAGAAACATTTATTCAGACCAACAGACTGACATAAATACATACACATCCAATTTTAATATACATTTAAAGTAAAATTAGGTAGGTAGATGTAACAAGGGAAAAACAAAAGAAAGAATGTTGTCGTCATGTCTGTACCGAATGGGTAACCAACTCAACATGTATTGGATATCAAATTTCCAGCGCTGATTTTCACTTGGCACCCCTGCAGTGACACATGGAAGCGGGAAACAGGTGGGTCGTCTGCTCTGTACTCAGTATCCCTAACCGTATAGTTTAGGGATAACTATACGGTTAGGGATACTGAGTGGGTAACTCATCAAAAATACGCGAGCTACAGATCAGCTCATGACTCAGGTGACTGAGCTGATTCAATGACTCAGCTCGCAGATTAGCTCAATTTGAACCGGTTCAGTTTACGACTCTCGTGAGCCAATGCGAGCCGCGTGCCGAATCGTGCCGAATGAGCTGCTGAGCTGCAACAGTTCGTTTAACTCTGCGAGCTAGACATTTTATATTATTTATTAACAAATTGATTTATTGAATTCATATGAATAAATTATTATTTTAATGCATTAGAACAGAATAATAATTCGATCTAGGAAAAATGAATTGGAGGGATTCACAAATACAACAGGAGCTGAATTGAGCCGTGAACTTGTCATTTTGTTGCTGAGCTGTAGCTCAACGGCTCAACGGCCCGTGAGATCTGACTCATTGAACTGACTCAGAGCTGAGTTACACACCTCTAGTTATCCCGCCTCCCGCTTCCGCTCATAAATTAAACTAGTGCAAATATCGGATTTCAAAGGTAGCGTGGGGTGTAATAATGATTGATGTTCACATTACCATATCTAGCCCCTATTTATCTTATATAAATCGCAATTGACTTGACGCGATCCATTTATGGTGATACATCACCGCTGTGTTAACTGCTGTACATAATTTATTAGTTCCATCGATAATGAGTCGAATCGAATCGAATGCTCTCGGATAAATGGTTCACTTTGGTAGAACTCTAATGCAAAAGTTCATATTAGCAGTTGGAATCGCATTGCCGAATATTCTGGCGCCAAGCGGTAGTGTGCTAGCATTGTTGTAAGGCAAATTCCAGTAACCAGAATTAGCGTTTAGAAAAGCATATCTGTTCACTTCAGCAAAAACTTTATGGCGGAATCTTGGCGGCGTTTCTGATCAGTCGGTAATATCCCTAATTTATCATCCTCAATGTCCAAAATCTGTAAAATAAAACTGAAATTATAGAGTTGGATACGCATAGAAATAAAAATATTACCTATTTAGAAATAATAATATAAATCTCACATTATGATTCCAATATAAATGATTGAACTTTCACTATAGGTACCTCATTGTTTCGTTGAGTCAAAGTTCCTCATCTGACCGCTTAGCAAAAGCCTTAATTTCCCAGTGAGGCTAGTCCCACCGGAAAAAGTCTATTCATTCTTAATAATTACCCCAGATAATGTAATAAGAATTAAGAAAATTGAGCCTATAATGTAATTAAACATTAACGTTACGTATTTCGTTAATTTATAACGTTATGATCCGATGGAACTAATTAAGGCCCTTTGGGACAAAAGACTTTATCTAAAGACTAACACAAAAGACGATTACTTAGGAACCTACCTAATCTATATAGGCGCCATTTTCATTTCTTTTGTCTAATAATTACGTTGTTCATGTTGTTAATAGTAGTTGAAATGTATTTAAGGTTTACTTGTATATAAAATTGTATTACACAGACTAATAACATTTATTCATTAATGACACATTAATTGGTTGGGCTTCGTTAGTGCTTAAATTCGGTTCAATTTTCAGTTCAGTTCGGTGTTCATACTATTGCAAATTAGTTCATTCAATCACGATTGAATCTTCGAGGTACGTCACAATATGACTATTAATTTGACGACGTCTGTGGTCTAGAGGTTCGAGTACCGGACTGCTGATCACGAGGTCGTGGGTTCGATTCCCGCAAGACACAAACATTTATGTGATGAATATAGGTTTTTGTGTTTGTCTGGGTGTTTCTTATATAATATAAGTATATACATACAAAAATAAATAAAAACTATGTATGGTTAGCTGTTGATTTTTATTTATTTATTAGAGGTCCTGCGATTGATTCCTTGTTATAGTTTATTTATTTATTTGTTTATTCACCAACCGGGCACAAAGCCAGACTAAGCTGCGCGAGAACACAATAACTTCTAGCATAGCCGTCGCGCTGACGACCACTTGACCAATGAAGCGGTTCAAATAAGTAGAGTATCATAATATGAAGAGGTGTCAGAATTTTGGTGCTGACTTGATCTGGGTTGGTGCCTCCGTATTGCAAAATATTCTGCTGCTAAACAATAATGTGCTAGTGACTTACTTGACTTAAGATCCTACGTCCCCTAGATGGGGCAGAGGGCGTCCACAGTGACTCTCCATCTTGATCGGTCTTGAGTTTCGCGTTTTATTTCGCTCCATGACTTTCCTATCTTCTTCGCTTCATCTAGCACCGTGCGTCGCAGATCAAACGTCGCAAATGGAACTGGATTGGCCACACTCTCCGAAGGGGTGCAGAGCACATACCTAAGCAGGCAATGGAGTGGAATCCCCAAGGAAAGCGCAAACGTGGTCGTCCCAAACAAACTTGGCGACGCACGGTGCTAGATGAAGCGAATGTGCTAGTATTATTGTGTAAAGGTTTGAAGGAGCAGCCATTGAAATTGACATATCTTATGACTGCTGTTCTATAGACTCCTCTTGCCACTTACCATTTAGGCGGCCTGTATGTTTGTCTCCCATCTTTAAACAATAAAAAATGTAGGTTGAAGTACTTTTCATAATACTAACTCAACCGCCATCTTTTTTACACACAAAATATCCTATTTTTTACGTCCGAAACGAGTGCGGCATAAAAGTTATCACGACAAGTGACGCTTTATGACGAGCTTCCGTCCCATGTCGGGCACTTTGTCGTCAGTTTACAACCGCCCAGACAATGTCGCGTCGTATCACGATATTGTGACAAAATGCTTTCGTATGTCGCAGGTGTAGTATATTTGGTGTGTTGACCGAGATGTAGTATTTTTAGTATGTCCGGTCGTCAGTCGCGCAGAATTTCAATTTTTGAATCAACTTCTCTATTCAATTATATCGTTTCCTCTGTTCTTAGGGCTATTACCCACGTCAATGACCTTGAGCATTTGACCTCTGTACTTTACCTCTGATAGTTCTGAAGTTCATTTTATGATGGCACGCACCGTGATCCTTATATCTCTAGCATAGAGTTCAAATTAATTGATTTACGAGTCTTCGTAAAATGAACGAACTAGACAGGATTTGAGTCATGTGTCGGATGTTCCGCCCTTCTAAGCACCCCCGCATATAGGAGCGGATTGTGAAAATAATGGTTCTTGTTGTTGTTCTTGTTTATTTCGAATAACAGGTTCAAACAACAGATTGCTTTAAACCTATGTACCCCTTTAATCCGTTTTTTATGTTTTACATAATGATTTCTTTCAGGCTGGAAATATTATCAACTCAAGTATCCTTTTTTGGTGGAAAAATATTAAAATGGTGTCAATCATCTTAAACGTTTGATACCCGATAAATTCATGGTGCGTTAAAGGTCATGTCAAAATGACAGGTACAAAACCCACCGTAATTTATACGGGATCAATATTCCTTTCAGCCGATATTTTTTACCGGTTCATTTCACAGAATAAATATTAGCAAAAGAAAATATATTAGTAGATAGCTAGATAATATATTTTTCTTTAATATTTTTTTATTAGAATTTCTTCAGCGTCGTGTGTGTATTCAATAAAACAAATCCATACAAAACAATAAAAAAAATTCACTAACTGTGAAAAATGCGACTTTCTAAAATATCACTTTCCATTTTAAATCTACACAAACCGGGTAGCATGAAACGTGTGTATGAAAGCCAAAATTTCATTCACAAAGTCCTGTGGGTTGGAGAGATGTGCTTATTTTGTTTTATTTGAATAAATTGCTCGCTTCGCGGGGTGGTGCCAAGCATTTGTTTTCACTTAGAAAACCACTCGACGCTTTTGCGAATCTACCACTTAGGTTGGATCCGCGAAGCAAGCGGGTTAGAAGCTTATGGAGATACCTATTTATTATTAATTATATAACTAGCGGTTACCCGCGGTGTTACTCGCGTTTATCTATTTTTCCCAATACCGTGGGAATTTCCCAAAATCCTTGCCTAGGTCATAATATCTATCTGCGTGCCATATTTCAGCCCAATCCATTCAGTGGTGAGCGGTGCGTTGATATATCCAGTCAATCGCTTTTTCGTTTTATTATATTGTATATAAATTGTATTTATGCTCTATTGGTCGGAAGTGCAGCTGACCGCTAGATCTTGGATTCGATTCCCAGGTCGAGCAAGGTTTATTCTATGAAATTTAGTAACTGCTCGAAGTTTTGATTTGTGTCTGGTTAATCAGTTGATGTGTTTTGTTCAAATATAAAAAAATATATAGGTACATTAGATAATTATATTATTATTGAATTAAATATTGAATAGAGGCCTTCAAATCTAAAGCACATGATTTTGCAGTCTTGTTTTCACCTGCCAACCCACACAACACACAGTGACACAAATACAAGGAATACAGAACAAGGACTATTGAACTTTTTCAGATGGAAAAAGTTTCGTTAGGAAAATAATACAAAATTTAATTATTACTCAAGAACGCCTTTTTAGGGGCCTTACATTACTATTGACCGTACAGTCAAGTAGAAAGTGTTAAGAGTGAAAATTAACCCATGAAAATGTGGATTTACGAAATTACCCGACCGCTTTCTTGGCCTAACTCTAACATTATTTGCCCAAGAAGTAGGTAAAAGGGTTAAAAGGGTCTTTATTTGTTGCTCTTTATTAAATTTTCAGTGGTAACATAATATATAAATTACATAATTTACTAAGGATTTTATATGAAAAATAATATGTTTTTCTTAAACAAAACTGGAACTGTTTAGAACTTCAGACGGTAAATAATCGTATTAATTTTCTTATGTTACCTTATGAGATGAGTGGAAAAATTGGGGCCGTTACTCAGAGGTAGGGCAATACAACTAAATTTAAAAAAATACAGTCGAATTTTTGGGCGTCGTTGTCGAAGTCGGTTGAAATATTAAAAGTATTGCTTAATTTTATTTTAATGAAGGAAAAAATCGACTGCCGGGCAGGATTCAAATCTGCATCTTCGGGTTAAATACACCAGACGCTATGACCGCTAAGCCACCACGAGTCCTACTCGTTCTCGTCGTGCTCATCCTATTCCTTTATTTTTCCATAGATTCCTTATCATTCTTTCCAAAAATATTTACTCTGAGAAATACAGTTTAGAGACCAAATCACCGTCCAAATAGTCATTCCTTCGAACATTTAAGATAAAACTGCTCGAAGATTCAACCCTCTATCCGCTCTCGCCTCTGCGTCGCCTTGTGTTTGTCACTCCTAAGAGTCTTTAAGGCTATTACAGCTGCACTTATCTTTATTGATTACTCGCTGTTGCCAAACTACTTTGAGTCAGCTCCTTGCAACTTAGGCGGCTAATGCACAAAGTAACATCACCTAGTGACATTAGTGCTTACAATTTAATTACTTTCGGGGTAACTAATGAAGGCTTGGAGTCGAAGTATCGTATCATCACGCCTATATTCCCCGAAGGGGTAGGTAGAGGCGTACTAATGTACACACACATTTCGCCGGTATGTTTAGATTCCATGTAATAGGGGGCGAGCCTATTGCCATCAACCGGGCACAAATCCAGACTACGAACTGCTACTGGAAATTTCACATAACCCAATAAGACTTCGCTCCACCCGGTATTCGAACCCAGGACCTATAGCATAGTCGCGCTTGGGACCACTAGACCGACGAGACAGTCGAAGTAAGTAAATATAATTCTCTTTCTGTTAACATTTTCAGGTACAGAATGTGAATACATATTTATTTTGAGCTTTTATGACGTCATTGCAGCAACAAATTGATTAATTTATATAAATAAAATAGGTCTGTTACAAAAAGGTTAATGCACTAATACGATAGAAAAAAAAACATTTTGGTATAAACATTTTTAATGCTCAGCTTTTCACTCAATGTTCTCCATTCGAAATTTGAAAACTTATGATCACTACTCGCCGTTTTATTGGCCATAACCGTATAATATTTTCAGCCTAACACGTGCTACATTAGTGTGTTTCGAGTCCTTTTGAAGAACGAGAGATTTCTTTGTTTTATTCATACTTATACCCCTTATAGTCTCTAGAGAGCCCTAACAACTTGGGTGGGTTTCATTCAATATTTTTTACAGCTCTGTGGTAGTGGAATATAGTAAAACAAATATTTCATAAGGATCAATAAATAGGGTTGAGTTAAAATTTTTGCACCACGAAATACTTATAGTATGGTTTAGTCACATAATAATCTCGTGCTGAGACAATGAAGATGAGATAATGACCTAATGATAAAATTAGCTTAACTGCCTGGAAATCACGAACACCTCGTAAATAATTGGTTAAAAAGACGAGAAGTATTTGTCACGAGGGTTTTGTCAGCTGTCCTGGTATACTGAGATTAGTTATGTGGAGATGGCAATGTGGAGTGAACTCACATTGCAATTGAGTACAATGCGCAATCATGCAATGAAGAATAAAAAAGTAATAAGGAAAGCCTTTGCCGTATAGTGCGAAAAAGCACGATTACTTAAAAATTAACTTAGGTTGTATTTGTATAAAGTTCGGATTTGTCTACACTGATTTCATGTTTTTGCTATCATTCAAGTCATGTCATATTTTATTATACCCACCTTGGACGTGGCGTGCTTATTACTTTATAATAAAATCCTCCTTTGAAATTCAAGCAACCCTCTCAACCATACGTCAAAAACACGTCATAAGACATGAAAAGCCCTGCATGACACAATTAATTCTTTGCAAATTAAAATTAAAAAATACATTTCAACAGGCGACTCCATTCTCATTGTGCGTACTAGGTTTGCAAAAGCCATGGAGTCGTGTAATTAAATTTGAAAGGAGCCCCCAAGTTACCATCCACACTGTTGCTTTATATGTTGAAGTCCATCATTAGATTGGGCCGCCGTCGTCTTGTATCAAAGGGAGTTATTTTTTCATTCATTTTAATGATATTAACATGGTATACTTTTGAATTTGTGTGCATAATTTTCGTACATAATTGTATACAGAGCACGAAAGAGGTTTTTCTTTATATGTAGCTTGTTTACAAGCCTCGTTGGTCTAGTGGTCCCAAGCGCAACTGCTACACTAGAGGTCTTCGGTTCGATTCCCGGGTCGAAAATTGTTAATGGGTTTTTCTGTGAAATTCCTAGTAGCAGCTCGGAGTCTGGTTTTGTACCCAGCCCGGACGGATTTGTAGGTTGTAATAGGGCCCCCCCATTACAGCTTTACTAGCATTGACAAGTGTTGCAGGGGTATTCTGGGTGGTCTTTAAATACGAAACAGTGTCTCCCATCATGTGCTGATGGCGGCCATTGGTGTGGTTTTGGTAGATATCCCAAACTCCTTGGTCTAATCCCCAAAGACCCGTCAGCCTTTTGAAGGTTTCCCCGTAAAAATGTTTACATTGAGATTTCAATTTTGGTACCTAGAAATGGACTAAGTCCTTTCTATAAAGCGGCTTTCACTAGTATTTTACAGATATTAGGCAAAAAAAAGCAGTATATCAATCGTCAGACTACTGACGACACAGATATTTAAATATATCCTGGGACATTTTTACACAGCATCATCTAGTCCCAAACTAAGCAGAGCGTGTACTATGGGTACTAGACAATGGATATAATACTTATATACATTTTTTTACATGATAATAATGGATATAAAGATAATAATGGATATAATACTTATATACTTTTTTTTATAATACGTAATAAACACCCAGACAAACACAGACACTTAAGTTCATCACAATGAATGTTTGTGTCTTGTGGGAATCGAACCCGAAAATCGTAATCAGCAGTCCGGTACTCGAACCACTAGACTACAGACATCGTCATCGTCAAGAATCGAGACTAGCGGAGCATTCAAAATCAAAATAGTTTTATTTTCACATAGACCTTATGCAGGCACTTATGAAATGTCGAAACTAGGTGCACGGTTCCAAATTAGTCGTTTCCTATGGACAAGAACCGGCAAGAAACTCCATGGCTGTGTCTCCATGTCCAACTCCAACTCCATTGCGACAGTTTCAGATTTTTATTCCTGCAATATCTACTATTCCTATATTATCTGCAATAGTAATCTATAGTGAGCTTTCCAGGGATTTTAAACCGGATTTCTTTTGTTCCTATCTGCCTTATCTTGTCTTTAGCGCTAGGATGGGAGGGACGTATAGCGATAAGATGAAATTCTTTATTACATTTTCTTTTCTTGGTTTTGCTTACGTTTTTGGGTTCTCTATGTTATGATAGGCCTTGTTTCGTGATTTGAATTTCTGGTTTATATTTACACACCCACTTTTCACGACTTCTGGCTTAATCAGGCCAAAATTTTAAGTAGGAGTCCAGTTTATCTTGCCATATTCGTCTGATAGGGAAGCCTTTGCCTTTTTACAGGACCAATCGAGCTGATAATAATAATATAATTAACACATCAGTATTTCTGTAGAAAAAACAGACTGAATTATACTTTATATTCGATAAAAAATCCTTAAAAATAACTTTTATTGCATTTTCTTTTTCTCTAAACTGATAGGGTCAGCCTAAGCAGTGATACCCTAGAAATATAACCACTGGACTGCCAAGTAAAGGGTCTCGAGTTCGAATATTGATTGCATTAAGGTACCTTTTGTTTCTGCAAAAAATCCTTAGGAATACGTACAAAACCACAGAGAACAGCTAGTATCTAAATTATAAACATAATAATACTCGTAAATGTCTAAATAAAAACACCCACACATCCCTCTGGGCTGTCAGAAACTGTGACATTTATATAAATGGAAATAAGTTAGTAATAAAAAGCTTATAAAAGAATAAACACGGATTACGACATAAGTAAGTATGACAGTATGTCAAGATCAGAAGCTGGGACGTCTACCTATTATCCTTGAAATCCTCACTCACCTAGGCATTGTTTATTTAATTTTCTTTTGAGCGTTGACAAGGTTTTTATTACAAGACTAACGGCCGGGCCTTGTTTTACACCTGTGTTTCTGCTATAGTCTGCGCGGAACTAGTTGGCCGCGCCTTAGGTAGGGACAAGGGTGAGGGGGTGGGTATCCTAGTGTTCGCAAGGCACATGAGATTATATACAGCGATGACTTATCTCGAGATATCCCACTTAGTAAAATAGAAAATAGATGTACCATGCCTAGCTAGTGAACAATAGAAGTGATTAATTAAAAAACCGAACAAGTGCGAGCCTGACTCACGCACCGAGGCTTCCGTGCCAAGTTGTGAACTTGTGAGTACATAGTTCGTCTATCAAGACAATTGAGTCTGGAAGATCCTTGCCCATTTTAATAAAGTATTCATTTCCAAATAAACTGAGCGCACTGTATTAAGAGGTTTCAATCATTTAGACTAATATTATAAAGAGGAAAGATTTGATTGTTTGTTTGAATTGAATAGGCTGCAAAACTACTAGACCTATTTGAAAAATGATATTACATTTTTAACTTATCTATTTATCGGCGGACTCATCTTGTTATTGCAATCTCATGTACGTTTTATCTAAACTAGCCGGAACTTTTGACACGTGTTGTCGCCGTGAAGTACGGCGACGTACTGAGTATGACGGATTGGCGGGGCCCGTCCGTCCCACCGCTCACATACCTAAGGCGCGGCCAACTAGTTCCGTTCCGCGCGAACTATAGTCATCTGTCTAGCCTTTTAGTGAAACAGGTATGATGGTATTGTCATGTTAAAATTACATATACCTCGTATTTAAATATATTGAATCAAGATAATAACCCGAACTTGCCAAACTTATACAAGCTGTCGGATAACAAATGTATGTAGCCAAATGGCGTATAATTTATGACGTCACATCCGCATTATGCTATCGTTATTGAGATACGCTAGTTAATAAACAGAACCGTTTATAAGTGACATCTGTTGTGCGTTATCGTAAAACTAGTTTTGGTGACATACTGGTAGTTTAGTGCGGATTTGCTTGAGAGATTTTCATTTAACACCCCGAAAATTGAAATTACCAATTAGTAGTTTGGGGTCTGGACTTGTGCCCGGTTGATGGCAATAGGTCCAAACATACCAGCAAACTGTGGGTGTACATTAGTACACCTCCTACTAATCCTTATCATCCTCCTAGCCTTTTTCCCAACCATGTTGGGGTCGGCTTTCAGTCTAACCAGATGTGGCTGAATATCAGTATTTTACACGAAGCGACTGCCATCAGACCTCCGCAACCCAATTTTCGGGTAATATTCGAAGGATAGACGGGTTGTCAGGCTTTTTAGGCTTCCGACTACCATTACCGATTGTCATAGGTGTTCGTATGACAATCGTTAATGGTAGTCGGAAGCCTGGAAGAGGGGTCTCTATGTGTTAAATATGGTCACCCATCCACAGACTGACCTCGGCAAGCGTAGCTTAACCTTGCAGATCGGTTGATCCTAATCCTTAATGGTATGATATTATGTTATATTTTTTACCAGTTTACTCTAAATTTTTCCATTTTAAAGTTGATCTTCCGTGAAGCCAGGCTCAAATATTCGATGAAAAATATCGAATTTTCGAAAAATGATTGCCAGTTGACCTCCGCAGCCCAATTAATTACGAGCGACATCGATATGTCAACAGTAAACTGGATGTCAGACTTTAAATTGTTTTTTTGTGTGTGTAATGTGTATTCAACCTCTTTTCTAAATCTTACTATGTTGTGAATTTGTGTTGGTGATAATTTTTTGGCGCCACCATATATTTGACGGCGTCAGGGATGGCTTAGCTAAACGCTATATAACACGGTCTTACAATAAATACACACTATACACCGATCCCGGCACCAAGTGTTTCACTTTCACAACGATTAGGATAGTAATTAGTCCGATAGAGTTTACTTATGTTCTAGACCTAGGCAAACCGACAATTTCGTGTCAAGGGAGCGTATCGGATCCTTCCTTGCGCAAGACTGACTTCATCCTATCACTTCCCTTTACACAACTCTGCCCACGCGCCGTCATTAACAATGACGTCACGGTGTTTACCCTTATTTCATTAGTACAGTACTCCTTTGAAAGTGCTTAGCTATCGTAATCCACGACATATTATCAAAACCAAATAAAATAAAAATTTATCTTATAAAAGATCTACATTAGACAAAAATAAGTAATCGTTTATGGACTGTACCAATTTATTTGGGACAAGAGCAGGAAGATGATGATGATGATGATTAGGAAAGGCCAAGACATTACTAAAAATCCAATAAAAAGCAAAAGAAAAGGTCTTAAAATTGTTCTAAGAAATTATTTTTGAAAAACTATAATGGATATCGAACTTTGATCAAGAAGTAGTGTTAACAGTACTTTTTGATCAACTACTTTTTTACATTCTTGTAAAACTGTAAAAAATCGTAAATCTTGTAGCATTGTACAGGGCTGATTGAAATACCTATGTATTATCAAAATGTTAAAAAAGCAACTGGAAGGTAGCTTGTGCTTATACCTCAGGTTTTCCTTTTTTCTATTTAAAAGATATTAAGTAAATACTTTTTTAATAATAATAATAAGTATATTTATTTCCAAAAGTACATTAATTTTACAAAAAAGGATTGGGCTACATTTTTGTTCATTAATAGCTCATTTGATTAAACGGCTAGTTAAGCACTAGCCGTTTATTATTATTAAAAAAGTATTTATTGAAATAAAACTACTTTTTACGGATTTTATCGCGTTATATTGATATTATTTTAATCTCGACGTTTCAGACCCTTTACAGCGTCCATGGTCACGGGTGACTAAGGTGGTAGGCGTCTTGAAGTTTTGATTACTAACAGCTACCCTACATTTCTGTTAATCATTGGCAATCCGATTCACGCAGAACGAGCTCACCGTATCCTTCGGTCTTGCAGTTTTAGGCTTGGATTTAGATTTAATTGAATCTATAATCGGGTTCCAAGCAGGTGGTAAGACCCAGCCATCTTCTCTATTGAAATTTGGATGTTTTTGAATTTCAATGGCCTCACGAATCATCCTGGGTAGGAATCGGTTTTCTTTTGCGAGGACTTGTGGTTGGTCAAATCTGATGTAATGCCGGGCCTTGTCAAGGGTGTGCTCACAAATTGCAGACTTTCCAGAACGGCGGTGTTTGACATCAGCGATGTGTTCTTTTACGCGGGTCCCTATGCTTCGTTTAGTTTGGCCTATGTAAGAGAGACCACAGTCACAATCAAGCTTGTATACTCCCGCATCTTGTAGAGGTATATGACACTTTACAGGTGGTAAAAACTGACTGATCTTCTTCAGCGGCTTGAAGTAAGTTTTAATTGAAGCACGCTTCAAGATGTAGCCAATCTTGTCAGTGACTCCTCTCACATATGGTAGTACTGCAGGTAAGCGCTCGACTGTGGCACGTTTCACGCGGTTTCTGTGACGCAGGCGCGGTATTCGGAGCTTGTTGTCGTGCAGTACTTGCTTGACATGTTGAAGCTCTGCAGCCAGGTGTTGCTCGTCACAGATCCCACGTGCTCTCTGAAACAATGATTTACCGACGGTAGATAACTGTGTTGGGTGGTGGTGTGATTCACCATTTAGGTATTTGTCCGTATGGGTTTTCTTTCGATACACAGTGTGACTCAAGGTGTTATTATGATTACGAATAACCAAAACATCTAAGAAAGCTAGAGAATTGTTTGCCTCCGACTCCATAGTAAATTGAATTTTTGAATGTAAGGAGTTGATATGGTCTAGGAATGCTGTCACTTTGTTAGATGGTAGTATAGTGAAAGTATCATCTACGTACCGCTTGTAGAACCTTGGTGTTACAGGAGCAGATTGTAGGGCCATCTCCTCAAAATCTTCCATGAAGATGTCAGCTATTATGGGAGATACAGGAGAGCCCATTGCTACTCCATCTACTTGCGTGTAGAATTGATTGTTCCACAACAGATAGCCGGATGTTAGGCAATGTTTTAGTAATTCAGCATACTCAATAGGCATGTTGTTCTCTAATAATTTCTTAGATACAATTCTGATGCAGTCTTCCACCGGTAAGCATGTAAATAATGACTGAACATCAAAACTGACCATAGTTTCA
The DNA here is from genome assembly GCA_946251955.1 of Acronicta psi. Taxonomy (NCBI): domain Eukaryota; kingdom Metazoa; phylum Arthropoda; class Insecta; order Lepidoptera; family Noctuidae; genus Acronicta; species Acronicta psi. The sequence goes on along the minus strand of OX276475.1, from coordinate 11,523,488 downwards.
TCATCAGTGAGTTGTAGGTGTTTTATTTCACTGACAAAATGGTATGAGTCCTTCACATATGCTGCTGTGTTTCCTCTTAGTGGTGAGAGTACTTTACCTAGACATTGTGCCAATCTGTAGGTTGGGGAGTCGATTTGGCTTACTATTGGTCGCAGCGGAGCATTAGGTTTGTGTATCTTAGGTAATCCATACAGTTTTGGTGGTTTTGCACAACTAGGAATTAGGTATTTTACGTCGAGTTTCAATGTGTCGGAGTGCTTTTTAATCAAATCACTAGTTAATTTTAGTGTTTTTGTTGTCGGATCGGTCTTCACTAGTTTGTATGTACTTACATCCGATAAAAGCTCTTGTATAAAGTAACGCGATAAAATCCGTAAAAAGTAGTTTTATTTCAATGTCTAGTATTCGCGTAAGTGTCAGAAATCAATAAAAAAGTATTTACTTAATATCTTTTAAATAGAAAAGTAAAAAAACAATTCACATGATGCTTAATGCTTATCAGTATGAAATAACTTAAGTGGTTTATTAAATATTGATAACTTATTGTAAGCATAATAAAATCCCTCAACGGTCTAAAGATTTCTATGAAATGATCAGGAGCAGCTCGGAGTTTGAATTAATGGCCGGTTAATGGCAATAGGCTCGCCCTCTATTACATGGGACCTATATCGGCGAACTGAAGGTGTATTAGTACACCTCTGCTATACTCTCCGGGGAATACAGGCTTGATGATTTAGACACCCACAGAAATAAATATTTCTGAAATAAAGGTTTCATTTTTATATCAGCAATTTAAAGTCATCAGTCGTCAGTCTTCATAAAGAAAATTTTAAAAAATAACTTTACTTCGAGTTTCAAGGAAACACTCCAGCCGAGAAATAATTCATTTGAAATGAAGAGAAATGTATCAAGGAACCAGGTACGAGTGACGGTAGATCAGATAAAACTTACATTTACAACTACCCTCGCAAGATTGATGGTAGCAATACGACGAGAATAGATTATTGTTAAGAAATAAATCCTTGGAAAGTACTCGATGATTGTGAAAGACGTTCCTTGAAATAAGTAGCGCCATTTTTTCATAAACAGAGAAATGAATTATGCTTAAAATATTTTTTTATTATCAGTTGTTACCATTACACCTGTATTCCCTCAAAGGGGAGTGCAGAGGTGTATTTAATATGGAACAGACATCGGTACGTTTAGGTTCCTCGTCAAGTTTTCTTTGATAAAATCTCGTTAATCTTAACTAGTATTTTTAAGTCTCTATAAAGCTAAGTTCTCATGTAAGTAGAACCTAAATTTTTATGAAACTTTATGCACAATTTTAATAAGGAGAATTTTAATTTTCTAAAGGTATATTATAATATAATGCAAAGCAATACTTTCTTTAAACTATAAAATATTACAAAAAAATATCACAATATACAACTTACATTATTTTCATCAAAGTACCTGTCACACTGGAGGGTTGAAACAATTATTATCACAATTATAATCGTAAAAATCTGTAATAATTTTTACGTTTTAGCAAAACCTCGCGTGCCTTGGTTTGTAAAAACTAACATGAGCAGGTTCTTGTTAAAGATTGCTTTTAGACTTCGTTCAGGGCATTATCCGTCTGCAAAGTTTGCATATCTTATGAGAAAGGCCGAATCTCCGAACTGTTCGGATTGTGGGAAATTTGAGGATGTGCAACATTTGCTTATGGAGTGTGTCAGGAATAAGGGGGAAAGAGAGTTGCTGCTGAAAAAATTCAATCTTAATCGGACCGATGTTGGAGTTATCCAACGTGTGTTGGCTGACCCCACATCGGAGATGGCTCAAATGTTTTATCGATTACTGCCTCCGAATCGGCAGCAACTCTCCCAATAGTATTTGCGTAGTAGTAGTGTAGTAATTTACATAGTTTAAGTGTTTATCATGTTCTTAGTATGATGGAGCTGATGTTTCCAAAAAGGAAAAAAACTCCGGAAAAAAAAATTAACTTCATATAAACAAATGTAATCTTGTGGACTGTTGTCTTTCAAAGCTGAAAACAGTTATATAACTACCAGGACTTTCCAAGCATCAATTCAACATCCGATCACAAACAGTCAAACACGTTTATTGTTCAGATTTCAATTACCTTCATTTGATTTCCTCACACACAATCTGAATTGGATCTTAACTACACCGCAGCTTAAAGAATTCCAAGTATATAATTGTGACTGGCAGGCGCTTAACACCGTATTAAGTGTTACGGAAGAGAGGAAAGCCGCGTCAGTTTTCCGCTCCGGCTTTTTTTTTTTCAAAGCGTAGGTATTTTCGTAATCGCCCTCGGGCCAAACGGGCGTAAGGACACTCCAGGGAGCTACAGTTCAGAAGTTGACTCAAGATCAAAGTGGCCAAGATCTAATGCTTTACAACTCATCTGTGGGCTGATAAGATGAATCCCTTTTAGCGATACAATGGGATGTTGCCGTTCAAAGCATTTGTGGGGTTTCAGACAAACTAGAGTTAGTCGCGGAAACTTTTAGAAATAGCAAGACTCGTTGAGTCGAAGCGCAGACTGGTTGCTGAACTTGAGACCCTGGGTCCGATTAGCAGTGATGAGCAATAAATAATCATGGTCTAGGCATTTTTGAAGATAACGTTTATAGTTTTATATTATCATGTAGAATATTGAGATAATAAGATTATATTATAATATAATGTAAATATATACATCTCTGCCTGATCCATCGAGGATCCACGCGTAAAGGTGCTATGTTAATCAGTAAGTCATTTACTTATAATAAGATTTTTATCAAAACGTATAATTTATACTTGTAAGCAAAATGTGAATAATAATTTAGTTATAACCTAGTAATATAATATTAAATAATTATAATTATATTATTGATAACGATAAATACAATAAACAATAATGATAACTACTATTAAATAATTTAATAATTACATTCAAACTAAAACAACAACAAAAACAAAAAATATATTTGCGTCAAACATTTTCGGTTAGCACGAACAATATGATTACCCCACGGTATTTTTTATGCGGGAAAAATAAAAAAAAAGTCTATAATAATCTCGTATTCAGCCTCGTCTTGCTTCGTAACGAACTGCGGACGTTCGTCCCTAGGGGAAGTGTTACCTCCTCCCAGCTTCCCTCGCAAAAGCTCTTGTCAACCAGATGCTTTAGATTTTAAATGTTATTGCGGTTTTTGCCTTCCATAAAGGATTTGTGTTTTTTTTTTATTTCAGCGTTGCAATAAAAAAGGTACAATTTGAGGAGGAATATTGTTATTAGTTATTATTATTATTATAAGTTTGACGTGTCTGTGTGTGTGTGTGTGTCTGTCTGTGGCATGTACCTATTTTGATTTAATTTTTTTATTTGAAAGGTGAATTAGTCGGGAGTGTTCTTAGCTATGTTTGATGAAAATCGGTCCAAGATGGCCGCCGCCCCTCAACCATGAGTTCTATCAAATGACTTTTGATAGGTTTTTTACGCATCGAAACGCTGTAATCTCATAGCAGGTTTTAGTTCCTTACGTAACCGCTAGAGGCGCTGTGAAAGTTTTCCATACAAATATTTTATGGCGTCGCTAGCGAGTCTAGTGAGAAAAACTCCTGGTCGTGGCACTGATGTCTATTTAGACAGATCTAACAATAAATTAATAAACAAACCTAACAATTAAAATAATGAAAAAATAAGTAGATAGGTATGCTTAAAAAATATACTGAAAGGTCAAGTGCGTAACCTCTCACATTAACATAAATAGATTGTTGTAGGTATCTACGTAAATAATATCATTATTCCGGATAAGTTCGTTCAAACAAACGTGTTTGATAAGATTAATATAAAACAGTTCCAAATAAAGTATTTGTAACAGGAAAATTACTGGAATACCTTAAGGGGATGTTACGCCTACGCATTGTCCGCCTACTTAAGGCTAGGTTGTTTATTATTGTTTAATATATTTGAAGAAGATTATGGACAAAGGATCTTTCTGGGAACTGTTGATTTCTGGGACTGTGAGGTTCCGGGTTGTTCTGAGCTACAAAGGTGTCTGAAATACTGCTCAATCTCCCGGTAATGTGTTTGCCGCATTAAATTTATCTTTATCCTACTCAAATTGTGTATCTGTGTGCCAAATTTTAGCCAATCAGTTCAGTGGTTTGAGCTTCAGTCAGACACTGTATGCATTTTGTATATACATAAGTTTGAAACATGGACACTCACTATGGGCGTTATAAGAAAGCTTAAATTCAGTCCGCGTGCTTTATAGAGGGCTATGCTTGGTATTTCTCTATGTGACCAAATCAGAAATAAGCACGTCTGTAGAAGAACCAAAGATACTGACATAGCCGAAAGAATTAGCAAGCTGAAGTAGCAGTAGGAGGGGCACATACCTTATAGAACCGCTGCCGCTGCCGCTGGGGCAGAAAGGTTCCCGAGTGGAGACTACTCATCTGAAAGTGCAGCGCGGGACGGCCTTCAACGAGATGGGCAGATGGACTTAGTAAGGGTCGGTGGGAGTCGTTGGTGAGAACCACGACATATGACCGGCCCTTGTGGAAGTCTATGGGGATGGCCTTTGTTCAGCAATGGACCTCTGTAGGCTGATAAATTATGATCATGGTACAGAAGATAACAGTCGCTGTTAGTGTGATTTAGTATAAATCCTAATACTTTCATCCATAATACGCCACCCTTTAGGAATTCACAACGTTATTAAATTGTGTCCGCTTACAAAATATAAATAAAAGTTATTAGACGTGTTTTATCTAGACATTTATTGCCGATGAAAGTACTTTATTTTGGAGAATAAAATATTTTGTACTTGATAACTACAGACATTTATTTCGTAACTTAGAAGTAGTGTTAGAGTTGTAACTATCTTAAAGTTGTCTTTGATGTTATATTATCTTGTATACTTACGATGACGTACATAATTAAATATGTTAATTAAATTGTTACAGTTTTTAACCCCCGACGCAAAAACGACGGGGTGTTATAAGTTTGACGTGTGTGTGTGTGTGTGTGTGTGTGTGTGTGTGTGTGTGTGTGTGTGTGTGTGTGTGTGTGTGTGTGTGTGTGTGTGCGTGCGTGCGTGCGTGCGTGCGTACGTGCGTGCGTGCGTGCGTGCGTGCGTGCGTGCGTGCGTGCGTGCGTGCGTGCGTGCGTGCGTGCGTGCGTGCGTGCGTGCGTGCGTGCGTGCGTGCGTGCGTGCGTGCGTGCGTGCGTGCGTGCGTGCGTGCGTGCGTGCGTGCGTGCGTGCGTGCGTGCGTGCGTGCGTGCGTGCGTGCGTGCGTGTGTGTGTGTGTGTGTGTGTGTGTCTGTGGCATCGTAGCGCCCGAACGGATCGACCGATTTTGATTTTGTTTTTTTTTTATTTGAAAGGTGAATTAGTCGGGAGTGTTCTTAGCTATGTTTAATGAAAATTGGTCCAACATAGCCACCGCTACAAAATAGCGGATTACATATTTTTTCACAACTCCCTCAATATGGGTATCAAATGAAAGGGCTTAACTAGGAAAATACTATGATATTTCAAATCCAAGATGGCCGCCACCACAAAATGGCAAATTACATTTCGTGTCGGGGGTTTTCTAAATTTTTAATTTAGGTTATTATTCTTCTCCTTCTCTGTCCAACTTATTTTTATTTAATTCGGTTAACCGGTTTAGGCGCAACAAAGAAACAGATAGAATCACTTTCGCATTTACTATAGTGGATTAGTGTGGTATGGATTCCATTTATATGCATCCAGATTTTATAGACTTTCTCTTGCAACATACCTGCCCATATCAAAATACAGTATTTTAAAATATACGTCACCATTTAATTACTTTAAAGCTTTTGTATCAATTTTTGTTCAGATTTTTAAAGAGAATATGTAAGTGATTTTTTTAATTAAATAACGGCCTTATTAAATTCAGTCATTTGACGGCGTATCGAGGTGTCATATCCAACGGCATGGATTCGACGTCAAAGCATTGGCGTCGCGATGCCGTCAATATGTTGTCGGGTCCCCATAAACAAACAGAGCATCAAATTTTACTAGCAATAAAATTGTAACATTAATTACAACGGTCCACCAGTCGCAAATTTTATAAGTTATAAAATTTAAAATTTACAAATTAGAAATACATGGAATTGGTCATGTCTAGTATATTATGTATACATATTTAATTGTTACTGTAATGGTTATTGCGCGGGAATACATTTTATACTTTTTTACTGGTAATACCTCTATATGTATATAAGGTGGAAGGGATCATCGACGCACATCCGAATACCATGAGTTCAGTACAAGATTCTGGACTCTGCATTGAAATTTTCCGTAACATTTTTCAATTTTTTCTGCAGTTTTTTTACTTGAACGTCAAAAAATCATTATTTCTATCTACCCAAATTGGATTTATAATTAAAAAAAACATTATTTCATTTGTTTCGGATCGGGCGCGCGATAACATTCACTGCGGAGCGTTATAATCGCGTTTTTAGCAATACACTGCGCGCTCAAAAATTACAATATCTGTAATAACCGATCATTTTCGACATAAATGACATAGGTCAATTTATTTTTGACCTTGAGCGGAACCTTGTCACGGCGTTTGTGTATCGATGTTCCCTTCCACCTTGTATAGTCACGATACGACTACAACAATAGGTAGGTAGTCGCAGTTCGCATAGCAATTTCAGAATAATTTTTTACGAAATAATGATAGGTAAATGATTCGGTTTAAAGCGAACTATAAGTGTTCCTTAATTTTTTCCGAATGCCGGGCAGAATTATGATTTGTAAACTAGGAATAATTATTGTATCTATGTTTTTAAAAGTATGTATGAAGTTTCTAACCAGTTCCTTTTATTTAAGAACCACTTATTGGAACTGTGCAACTAACTTTGGACGTCAAAAGCATCTATTTTAAGGGTCTTATTCGTGCATAATGCAGGGGCTTTAGCTACACATGTGCCTAATCATTCCAAGAATGCAGCCATGAACGTTTCGTAAGAAAATCATACTGAAATCTACTCGTATTAAAGCATTCCTTATCTTTTGTAGGAGCATTTTACTATAATAAACGATTTTATTATGCCAAAACACAGTATCTTTATATGGCGCTGAATAACCGTCACAACCCTAGGGAAAAACATGGTTCATAGAGTAGCACCGCCAGCCTCGAAATTCAACCCGGTTGTTTAAAATGATACAATAACAAAATAATGTATCTTACGCTGTTTTGAGGATAGTATTCGGGAATTTCACTGAAAGATACAGGAAATAAAATGTGTTTTTCATTTTCTTTTCACTGTGGGTGAAACAGCAGTATGCCTCTACCTTACGCTTTGGGGTATACACGGCGTGAAGGTATGTTAAAAAAATCATAAAATGTTTTTGTCAAAACATTTTCAGAATGTCATGCTTAGTAAGTCGACTTTGTGTCGTAAAATTTTATACGGAGCTCCTGCATAAAAAAATACAAGTCGATAGATTTCAATTACTCCATCCGATACTATCTCTTTTACCCAAGCTACTGAATGAAGTAAAGCCGTGTGTAAAACCTACTTAGCCGATATTAAGAGTCTCAATTTCCGCATATTTTGGGTTCACTTCGTAATCACTGTTTAATACGCTGCGGCCGTGGCTTATCGAAAATTGATATCTACGCGTTAAGCTTATTTCTTTGCTGTATTTGAGATATACGTAAATAAGTTCATATTTATGGATGAAAAATGGTGCTTAAAGATTGTGTTCAGTTAAGATAAATTAGAATAACTTTAAATACGAAGTTAAGAGATTTCTTGCCCTGATGGCAGTTCAATGGTTGCATAGGTCAATAGCCCCATCATCGTGATTCAAATCTTACAGCCATGACATAATTATAGGGAAAATGAAGGCAAATTCACTTTCACTTCGTTCCCGGAGACTTACAAGTTGGGTGTTTTCAAGACGAGAGTGAATCGGTTTCTTCTAGGCAAGCGCGTTCCATCGTAGACCACTTCGTTGCTTAACATGAGGCGAGATAAAAAAGTGCAATTTTTTGTCGGTATGAGTCTTAAATTGCCACCTAGGGAGGCGGCAATAATCCTTGAGGATTTACCATTGGCCAAATAAAGATACGCTAATTATAACAAGTAATCTATACTTCTATAATAATAATAATCTATACTTATATTATAAAGAGGAAAGATTTGATTGTTTATATTGAATAGGCTCCGAAACTACTGGACCTATTTAAATAAAATATTTCACTATTAGAAAGCTACATCTTTACAAAGTAACATAAACTAATATTTCTAATAAATACCCAGACCACATGGGCGAATCCGCTGGCGGAAAGTTAGTCTCTATATATTAGGTACTAGCTTCCCGCCAGCGGCTTCGCCCGCGTGGTCTTAATAACTTTTTCCCTCGTTTTTGCAACATTTTCATTGCTGCTCCACCCCTATTAGTCGTAGCGTGATGGTATATAGCCTATAGCCTTCCCCGATAAATGTGCTATCTAACACTAAAAGCATTTTTCAAATCGGTCCAGTGGTTTCGGAGCCTATTAAGTACAAACAAACAAACAATCTAATCTTTCTTCTTTATAATATTAGTATGGATTATATTATATACCAAAAGCCTCACTCTTCGATCTAATTAAGACCATGCATTACCATTGTGTGACCATTAAACCATACTAGTGTCCATGACAGCTGTCAGCCGTGAAGCTCATTATTTCTGCACTACATTATTCATCGTCTCGAAAAGAGATAATACTGGCAACACTATATTGTTTCGCCCGGAGTGAGAAACAAAAACGCTTCTTCATTAAGCCTTACCTTTTGTTGTTAATTAAGCAATTATGGAAGTTTGAACCGATATTGTGAATTGAGAAAAATATATATATATATATATATATATATATATATATAAACTCCTTAGAAATCAGTCAATCATATATATATATATAGGGGATATCTCGATGAAACGGCTGCAGGTTGTGGTTGTGGAACTGTGCCGCATACAATGGTGCACCTCCTATCCTGTCCTTTGTGCCCCGCTACTTGTAATCAAAGCGACCTCTGTGCTGCCACTGACGATGCTGTGGAAGTTTATAGTGCAATAAAAAACGAAAACAAAAAAAAATATTTAAATATCCCGCGAAAACGTTTTTCCTGACAATGCGCCTCATGTCATCGTGACGTCACCTGCTTGTGTTTATGTATCAAAACTCACATTTTACGCGCAACTGTTTACAAGTATTTGACATCATCAGCCATTTGACCAATCACAGCCATTTACGATCACGTGTGATAATTAATGTGATTAAAAATAATCTGAATCTAAAATGATTTCTTTTAGATTGTCTTTCAAATTGATCTTGTTCTCTCATCCCATGGGAAAATGTGTTTTATACATATTATTATAAATATAGTTATTGCCTACATTGTGTCCACTACTGCTGAAGCTAACATTTTTAGTAACAATTATAGTTACAATTTTTATATATTAAATCTTAAATGAATGCATTGAATATAGTACGTAAACTATAATGTAATAAAATTAATTAATAAATACCTAATAAATAATATTTGTTAGCATTTGGGTAAATGAGCAATTTGTTGTCAAAAATATTGAATAATAACCGAATAGTATAATTAACTCTTTTTTGTTTATTTTTTCAGACTGTGAAGTGCACAGATAGGTCCTAACGAGCTCAATCTAGTAAGTGACTTTGATTTGAATTCTCACAACTAGGCTCGCAACTTCTTTTGGACTCAGGGCAGATCGATCAAGGTCACTAGTACGCTTTTGTTTTTAGATTTGAAACATTTTTAATTCTAATTTTAAATAATACTTTTTAAGGCAACCAAATATACGTTGCATGTTTTTAAATCCAGCAACATCACAGCAGCTTTCACTTAATCCATAAATTACCTAACACGTTGTAAACGTAATATAAATGGAGATTTGATAAATCCGCTTTTACGTTTAGTGTCACTAAAATTGTTGGTTCAACCGCCTGTTCACAATTTTATACTTATGTAATTATTTCGTATCAGAAAACGAGAAAAGCGATTGAACATACCATTACGCCTGTGGACCCCAAAGAGTAAGGTAGAGGTACACACACGGTTCGCCAGTATTTTTCAATTCCAGATATCTAATTGGAAGCCTATTGTAATTAACTGGACCCAGATCCAAACTCCGAGCTGCTACTGAGAATTTCATAGAAAAACCCAAATAACAGTTCGCTTGACCTGGGAATTGAATCCAGCACCTCCAACGTAGTCTCAATTGCAAGCAATTGTTTATAGCAAATAAGTATAACCATCTTTTTGTATTTTTTAAGCATTTTCCATTAAGCCAGCTAAGATTACAAGTTACTTTTAATGAATAAATAAATAAGCATAAGCTAAAGAAATAAGCAAGAACTTCAGCGTAAATAGAATGCAATCCTTCCTTAGCCTTTCAAAGACCAAGTCTAATTCCGGTTTGCAATTAAGCTTGGATTCGAAGGCATCTTATAGACTGAATACTACGTATTTAGTCCCCGTTATAAGACTAAAGGAAGTCATTGAATGGAATCCTCACAGATATATACAGTATATTATGTTGAGCTGTAAGGGTACTTGAAATTGTTGTGACTTAGGCTGATATTCTCGTCGGGCTAGTTTCTTAGTCTTACTAAGAATTAGAACGAACTATGGCAAAAAAACTCTAACGTATGAAGGAGCACAATTATATAATAAAATACCGTCATCTATCAAAAATGTACGCTCATTGAATGCATTTAAAGTACAATTAAAACAATATATAATGGAAGACATTACTTAACTCGAAACAAATAAATGCATTAGGTGGGTACTTAGAACTAAAGTAAATAATCTTAAGCGAACTTGTAATTAATATAAGCAATTGTTGTTCTCAAGTAAGTGACTTTATGTTTTGATCGAGAATAAATATCTTTAAACCTTTATATTCAGAGATGAAACTAATCATGAACTTAGGCTTCCGTATGTCAAATTGTAATACAAATTTGACATACGGAAGCATTGCTTTACGCTTAGCATCGTCTCTGAATACTAGCCTTACAGGCTCTGAATCTATTGGACTTGTGTTATTGTGTACCAGCTGTTGCTTGGGCTTCACTTGCGTTCCAAAAGACTTTTCATAACGCTCTTATTAATTTAGTATCATCTATGTAACGGAATCTTTGAACCTTTCACCTCTTTTAAAACGACGGCGACGGATTAATTTGAAACTTTGTACACTTAATGTCAACATGTAACCTTAGCCAACCAGTCAATTGTGAGTGGGATAGTAGTACACCTCTCCCCAACCCTCCGAGGAATACAGGCGCGATGGTATTTTCAAAATAATCTTACCTTAAAAATTCGCAAAGCTTATACCAAAATAAATCTGTACAGTTTTTAACATATTGTACGGGACTGTGAGCAGTGGTCCATTTAATTACACGGCACATGCATTTTGGTTTGCAGCCAAAAATCGTTCCACACATGCTTAGTCGCTGGTCGCTTGGCTTAATGTATAGGCACGCACACTGAACAACATGAGAACGGCTTAAATAAACAGTGTTTGGCTCACCTATGGCCGATGTTACAAAATAACGATATCGTCAGTGATAAAAAGGGTCTTTGGCGGTTTTTTTATTTAAAATAAAAATAATCAACTCTTATACTGTCCCACTGCTGGGCACGGGTCTCCTTTCAGTATGAGAGGGATTCGGCTACATTCCACCACACTAGCCTAATGCGGGTCGGCAGGCTTCACATGCCGTCGAGAAAATCTCTCAGGCATGCAGGTTTCCTCACGATGTTTTCCTTCACCGTTAATGCGAGTTATAATTACGCACATGATTTCGAAAAGTCAGAGGTGCCTTGAGTTCGAACTCGAGACTTTTGACTTGGCAGGCCAGTGGTAGGTCAGGTAGTCCTAGGCTATCACTGTTTTTATTTATTTATTATTTATTTACACGTTATGCGCATTATCGTACAGACGCGGACTTAATGCTAAAAGCATCCTCTACTAGTCAGCAAAGGTAATACACAAAAAAACATGTTAGACAATGGTCGTGTGAGACAATGTTTTGGACAAAAAATATAAATCTAAAACTACTTGATGTTATACTGCTTATAATTATAATGCTTTTAAATTATACTTTTGAAAATGATGAGGGCATGAACTACCTGTACTTTTTAACTCTTTCCAAATAAATGTAGTTTATGCAGTTAATAAATTTAAAATATACATAATAATATTTCTTCGTATTGCAATATTCCGTAACACAAATAAATATCAAATATAAAACCTTCTTTGTGAAATAAAATTTTTATTCAATTTTTAAAACAGCAACTTGAAAATGACACCAACATAACAATAAAAATTCTAATCTCAGTTCACAACACCGCTGTAAAGAGGAAAAGTCTGTGGCATCAACATTTCTAGGAAAACTACACACAAATGCACGAGAGAAAGTTAGCGCATTTTTACGAAAATAGCCACAGGAAAGTTTGAATAAGAAATAAGAAACGGTACATGTTTGATATTCCACTGATATTTTCACCTACTATCAAGTTAAATTCAAATTTAAAATATATAAAATCATAAATAAACTCTTTACCTTTTTTAACACTTTGCTTGACTCGGAAATTGAACCATCACACTTAACAGGGCTTGTGCCCACTAGACAAGTGAGGAAGTAGGAAAATTATGATTATAGATACTTTAAGAGGCTCATTGCCTCATCAGCTTAGATAAATCTTTATCATACACTAACTAATGTGTAACCATGACTTTTATTTAGTTTTTTTGGTTAGGTATATTCCCGCAAAAAACCAGTGACCCAGCCTAGGGGCCTTTGGACTACCAAGTCAAAGGTCTCGAGTTCAAATCCAAGGCACGCACCTCTGACTTTTCGAAATAATGTGTAATTATCACTTGCTTTAACGGTGAAAGAAAACGGTTGTCTACAATAAAGAACTTAAAGTTTTGAGAACTCTAAAAAGTCCTATCCTCGAATGAAGAGTTTCATAGAAATTTTACATTTCCTACTACCCCGATACGACCCTATTACGAGAGTAGTACGGAAAGTTTTCAAACCCGAACCGTATCGAGGAAATGTTTAATGAACTTCTAAGTTAACATAATTCCCTTAGTTGAAGTTTTTTGCTTGGGTTTACGTACTGACAATTTTTCTTGAACAGGAAATTGGGCCGGACGATTTCTAGAATATCCTTACGTTTCATGTTGATACACTATCAAAAGGAATACATATCTTCAAAAAAGTCTTATTTGAAGTTCAGAATAACACTTAATAACTTTTTTTAACTAAATAATTCGTAGTCTAACAGAAGTTCTATGTTCATTTATTTACACTAACTATGAATAAAATAAAACTACGCCAAAGTCTTCGAGACTCCAAAATATTATATCATAATTACTCTTTACACAAAGAGTAATTAAACTTGCTTACGACTTTACTCTTAATAGTGAGTATAGAGCCTTAAATACAAAACCAAAATACAATTTAAATGATCCTATTCAAACCTTTAGGATGTGCGTGGAAATTTTGATACGAATTTGAACCACAACGACCTCAGCTGCCTACAGTAATGAGAATATAATTACTCTTGTATTAAAATTATATTTCTGTTTATAATTTACGTGTTCTTGCGAAGTGACGACGGGAATTGGGTGCCCGCGAAACGAAAATTATTAAACGATGTGGTTCTTGCAAGTAATTTACGGATAGCTGATTACTTACAAATTAATATGGAATATTCATAACGGGATTTCAAGTATAATAATAGTGTAGGGCTGCTGTTTTCGGCCCACTTTGGGCGCCAATGTAATGTTGATAGCTTTAGTCCCACTTTGGGCGCCAATGTATGGTGGCTGTTATTTGTCCCACGTTGGGCGCCAATGTAAGTGGTGAGAAGAGATAAAGAGAAAGTATGATCAACTTGTAATGGTCCATAATATAAAATTAAATAGCCTAAACAACCGAATTCATAAACTATTTTACAATGTTTTATTTTAACTTTATCTTTATTACTGCAGCAGTTCCTAACATGTCTATTCCCCAGCTGACAGGGATTGCTCGTTATATTCGCTTAAGGGCTGTCACTTCCATCTAGCTTAGCACTTTTGTATTCGATAATATCGTATTAAAAGTTATTTCGTCATTATTTCCTTGAACTGGCGAAGCTTATCCGGGAACATATTTGACATGACATTGAAGTTCCTAATTTAAACTGAGGGTGTACGTATTTAGTACCTAATGTTTTCTAAGTTTTGCCCTTAAGCGTAACTGAGAACTCCAACTACACAAAACAGGTACATAATACAGATATTTTTCGTTCGGGTTAAAAAAAATATTTTTCTGCGTTATACGATGTTTTCTTAAAGACCAAATAAGATGAAAATCTTAATACCCTACTTGGTTAATATACTCGTGGCTTTTACCTGTTCTAAATACGAAAATAAATATTTTTTCACAAAAGAGGCTAAATTATTTCGTTGACATTTTCTTAATAAAACTTCAATTTCAGGAAGTTTTGATGACACCAAACAAAACGTGGCAGCCTCGACTTCTAAAGAGTTTATTTTTATAAACCTTTAGAAATATTTGGTTGACGGGAGATACACTTTAACTTTTATGTAACTAGATATTTTTTCTTCATTATAATAGTCACGTTTTATGAAATGTCTTCCTGCCAGCAACCTGATCTTGGGATTAGATTATATCACTTCAAAGTGGATTTCATGTTTTTATTTCTCTTTATTCTGTAACTTGAAAGTGGTATTTCAAAAAATATTGATACGATTTATACTTTTTGTTTACAAATCATTTCATAGCGCTCTATTTTTAGTATTTTATTTATAATTCGTTCCTTTTATGTTAAGCTCCTGTAAACAGATCATCTTTTTTTTTGTACGGAAAATTCTAATCAGAATTTTGATAGAAAAACCTTTCCATAGCTTTTTTAATCTATGTAGATATAAAATATGTTATGTCTTTGAACTATCTGTGGCTCTTGTCATACACGGAATCCTAGTTCAAAAGCCAATTCTACATTGATGTGGGCATTAAATTGAATTGGGTTAAAATCAAATCTAGCGGGAAATCAAGAACGGTGAAAAGTTAAGTCCAACTCTAGGAAAGCTTCTTTACACAAGAATATTAAGGCCTGTTTTCACTAAATTACCACTCCGTCGATAGTTGTTTTAGCATTATTTTATGGATCAAGGCTCCAACAAAAACTGACTGTCATGAGCCAAACGAGACATACTTTAGAGTCGGAAATATCGCCAAGTCACTGAAATATTAGGCGAACATTAAAATTTACTTACAATGATGTGCAAACATGAAACTATCGTTCCATTTTAGCTCCTAAAGTTACTACAATAAGGTCCTATTTCACTTTACAGAAGTAACTTACAATAAATTATTATTCAAAAGACGGAACGGATACAAATTCAATGTTTTGTTTAAAAATATTTGGTGGGGCGGTGGATGGAATAATTATTTCCTAATTTATTTTGGAAGACAAGTAAATCTCGTTGGATATTTATAGAATATCTATTGAATTTCTACATTTAGATTTTGTAATGCCAACATAAATTTAAGTTTGGATAAATGATGAAGGCGTTGGCAGACTTATACTGCTGTATACCATAGGTCGCCGAAAACATACCGGCTCCTATTACTAAAACTCTGCTCCTGGACGGAGACATTTATTTGTCTGCGAGCTGTATCTCATGAACAGTAATAGGTTGAAATTTTCATAGAGTTGTTTCTAGTGCCAATCTTATCTTACTAATATTATAAATGTGAAAGTTTGTGAGGATGGATGGATGTTTGTTACTCTTTCACGCAAAAACTACTGAACGGGTCTGGACGAAATTTGGCACAGAGATATAACATAGTCTGGAATAGCACATAGGCTACTTTTTATACTGGTAAAATGTATGGTTCCCGTGGGATAGCGGGCAAAGCCGCTGGCGGAAAGCTAGTAAAACGATATTATGTATATACGATTTATTTGATTGTACTATTATTATACTAATTAAATGGTACGGAACCTTTTATGTATGGGTCCGATCGCACGTAACGGGTTTTCATGTGTGTGTGTGTGTGGCTAGCATATTGCCATAAACTTTGAACTGCGACTGATAATTTCATAGAAAAACTTAAGCACACTTTGCTCAATGTCAATCACAAGGCCAATAAGTAGTTTTGATATAGAAAAACCAAAAAAAAAATAATTCAAAACAAAATGTCAAATACCCTGAGTGTTTTTTTACCGAACCTAATCTAAAACTTATATTTACGAGGTCATTTTTACAACTACCAGGACATTTCGCGAGTATCTTTTAGTGGATGGCAGTATTCCAAACCAATGTATTCCCAAAAGCAAGATAATATGAGTGGGGTGTTATATAAAAATGTCACGTTCTTCCCTCACTTTAGTAAGAGAGCAGACTTACACGAGCACAGCCATATTTTCAGACGATAATAAATTCTTTGATGTAAAATGCAATATGGTGTTAGATTTTCGAGAAATATAATGTCTGTGGGTTTCTCGTATGCTTATTTAAGATATGTTTATCAACAATTTAGAGAATATCCGAAGAATTAGTCGACAGAAATAGGGCCTGTTCAACGACTTCTAGTAAAGTTTTCTTCATTAAAAATAACTTCTAGTGTGTTCCCATGAAATTGCATGGCAGATAATTCCGTACAAATGTTGTTCTATTTTTTAATTTATCCGACGGTTAGCGTAGTCGCTAACCGTTAAAAGTCACAATCTTAGGGCCTGTTTCATCATCTCTGGTTAGTACCTGTAGTGTTCACATATGATTACGGAATTCAGCTTTGTTTTTCATCACTGATGAAAAATAACATTACATCAAGCACATAACATACCAACATACTGTGTGCACCTTTTTCTCCAATATAGGAAAAGAGCTATAGGATTCTTCAGTCTTCGCCTAGTATCTACGCGGCACAAAAACTCATCCTCGACAATGTGCATTTGCATAAAAAATACACAGACACAAATCAAAAGGAAAAATGTAACAGTGACGAAGTATATGTACAAAACAAATCTTACACACACCGTTATACATAAGGCATCGTAACTTCAAAGTTGTGAGTTTCAATACATCAGGAATTACATTATAAATTAATGCATGAACTTTGTTCAATCAATACAGAGCCTCAAACTTGGCTACTTGCTTGTTTATCTACAATATTAAACTAATTAATTGCTATGAAGGTTAATTGATTTTGTGTCAAGTTATATTTAGGAACTACTATTAATAAACTAATTTTATTGATTGAATGACAAAACTATGTATGGGAGGCTAGACAAGTTGCATTTTGACATTCGAATCGACAAACAAAATGTATGGAAATGACAAATTTTGACAGCTTTCGACATTTAATCGGGCTGTCACTAATGTCATTTACATACATTTGGTTTGTCGATTCGAATGTCAAAATGCAACTTGTTTACCCACCCAGTATGTTTTTGAAACGAAGTTGCTTAACGCGGCTTGCCATAGGACTTGACTAGTAAAAATCGTCACGTAAGGAAAAAGGAGTATTTTTGTACTCTTCATCAGCACTATCACCACTACATACCTATTATAAAACAAAGTCCTCCGCCGCGTCAGTCTGACTGTTCGCGATAAACTAAAAACTACTAGGTATACTGATTTTCATGCTGTTTTCACCAATGGATAGAGTCGTTCTTCGGCAAGGTTTTAGTACTTATATAATTTGACAAGTTTTTGTATACATTGGCTAAAATATAATGATATTTCTTGGAGGGGTAAGCTATATATTTTAATTTCGCCGCTGGCGGAAAGCTAGTATTGTATAATTTAGAATAAGTATTGAACAATTAAATAAACAGAAATAAACAATAAACTTTATGAAAAAAAAAACATTTAAAATTGAAATTTATATTTTAAATCATCTTTCGAATTCTGTGGTAACAACAAACTATAACCAAAAAACGACTTCTTTACTTACCAAACAAAATATGGCACCATCTCGGACCGTACCCCGTTATGCCCAAAATCGGTTCATAAACTCAAATGATATATCCGCAGACTTATATAAAATACTCTTTTTAATAAGTTCTGCTAATTTCTTTGTTACTTATAAAAATCGATGTAAGAATACCAAAAATTTGTTGAAGAAAAAAATCTTTTAGAAACTTGTTGAAGTGGTTTTACAATAATACAATAAACTTCATTCATATTTCAATACTTTGCGCTTGAGTTGTCTCTTGAACTCATTAAAGTCAGTTCTGTCTTTTTCGTAAAGTTCTCTCTGTTTAAATAAACTTTACATTTATTGATATAAATCAAAACTTTCCACATTGTGCGAACTAAATTCTTACTGAAATGTCTATTCTTGATTTAAAAAATCTACTACAGTATAGTACGGGGGAAAACCTTCAAAGTTCGAGTTTCGAGAGTAAGAATGTCGAATTATTACGCACTAAAACCACATAGAACCATTATAAACACCTACAAGGAGTACTGGGTCACTCCCTGATAAGACCTCCTTGGAACCCCTAGTTCACTTTTATTTGTAACTTTGGTGAAAAAGTATTTACATCAATGATTACTTAAGTAGCTCATTTACTACATTCAAATTAAGAGGTCTTTTTTTCAAAGATTTGAGATTAAGAGGACTTAATGGAGCCATTTCCTCTATATCCAATTTGAGATTTCCAAAATGTTTTAAGAAAACTAACAACTATTATCTTTTCCACTTTGTAGATGTCCATTGAATTCCAGTAACAATAAATCCTGGAATCCTAAGGATTCCAAAAGGAGCCATAGATATCAGTTTAAATCGATAACACGAAAGTGCAGTTTCTGTTGACCATTTTGCTCCGTCAATATATCATATAACGTGACGGGACATTCCTATTTTGAATATTTGAATGGAGGAAAAGGAAATTTGTACATTTTGAGCAAATGCTGAATAGATGACGAGTCTTCGAACATTGTAGGTACAAGTTTTAGGTAATCTGCGAACTAAGGATGTAGTTATGGTCGCGGTCATAAGTCCATTACCATTTTTACAAGTCTCATCATTAACCTATTTACTCCACTATCCACTGGTTGTCATGCGTTTCCAGCATGAAAGAAGATATAATATACTATAAGTACCTTTATATTACCTGACAATATCGATTTCGGGCCATAGCTACTGACAAGTTGTTTCTTTAACCGCTAATATGAATAAATATTTTCTACATTAGTTTCACCACCAAGTTTAGCATGTTTTTCTGACAGATTTATGTAATGCATACGAGCTGTTTGGGTGGTGTAAAGTTTTGGATGTTCTTACAAGATGGCGTCTCACACTACGGCTCATCCTAAAATACAGTTTTTAGTATCCCAGCGAAAAGTAAAACATACAAGAAAAGTAGAATATTTGACGATTTTAAAATTTCATGTCAAGTTTTTATACAATATTGGCTATAAGAAAAACAAGTAGCATAAACCAGTGAGTTTAAAGCTTGAAATTTTGCACAGGATTTCATAATATTGTATGTCAGCACCGATACGGGATTTTCGGAAATTATCATTATCATTACATCAGCTACAAGAGATAACAGGTCCATCCATTCGGTCCATCTCGTTGGAGGCCATCCCAAGCTGTGATTTCCGGTGCGTGGTCTCTACTCAAGAACCTTTCTGCCCCAACCTCCAGCTCTAAGAGCCATGTGTCTCGCCCACTGCCACTTTAGTTTACTATTCCTTTCGGCCTTGTCGGCAACTATTGTTCTTCTATGTATCTCCTCATTTCTAATTTGGCCGCGTAAAGAAACACTAAGCATAATCCTCTCCTCATAGGTCACTCAGTGGAGTGACCTTCAGCTTTCTTATGAGGCCCATAGTGAGTGACCACGTCTCTGTGCCATACGTCATCACTGGTAACACACCGGTTGGAGACTTTTGTTATGGTTGTCTTGTTATGGGAATTGACTACAGAATTTATAAAAATTAGATTAACGCAGGTACGCAGCTAGTAACAATATAAAAGCCTTTTTGCTTTTCTCTCCTTTCAGTATAAAGCCTACTGCCTATAAAACTTTGCTATTGAAAGTAAAAGCTAGTTACTTATTACAAGTAAACATCTATCGAGGCTCTGCACCTACTCTGCTAAGCTGAAATAAACCCTTTAGGCGGCTTGGGAACATTGCAAGCTATAGATACCTCGTAGCTACTAGTTCGAATAGGTAGAATTACGTGACTCGAAACCAACAAAAGGGTGACCACGGTCTTAGTGCTTCTGGAAGCGAATTTACATATTTAAAGGATTTGTCGGATTGCGATAGAATGATTCATTAATTGTTGAAGCGGAAAGTCGAGAATGGTCGCTAAGATTAAGCGAATTGGCTCTTTTTAAATTAGGTGATTTACTTTACATTTGAAATGGGAACACAATTTGAGGTAATTTATTTTTTCCTTTTTTTGGCAGGCATAAGGCCTACTAAGGTAATTGCGTCGTTAGCCTAGTTGTCCTAAGTGCAATTGCTCCGCCTGAGGACCTGGGTTCAATTTCCAGTTCTAGTGTAATGTGTTATTTGGTTTTTAAAATCAAATTATCAGTAGCACCTCAGATTTTGGATCAATGCCAGTTAACGGAAATATGTTACCGCGCTTATTACAAGGGACCTAAATATACAACCCCACAACAAGGAATACCTATGACGACTCTGAGTCGGGCAAAGTTCAGAAAGCCTGTTAACCAGTTCATTTTTAGGAATTATTGTCCAGAAATTGGGTTGCAGAGGTCTGATGGTAGACGCTTCATAAAGAATACTGATATTTGGCTCAATAATTTTAAGACCGGACCCCAACCTGAGCATAGTTGGTTTTTTTTTTATACCACTAAGGTGGCAAACAAACATACGGCCAGCCTGATGGTAAGCGGTTACCATAGCCTATAGACGCTTGCAACACCAGGGGTATCACTCGCGCGTTGCCGACCCGAAAAACCTCTTAAAGGATTATGGAGGATCCACTGCGTCGACAGTTTGACGGAATATTCCTCTAGCTGCCAGCGCAGCGCATCCTTAGAAGGAGCTCTGGCGACCTTACTCACTGCAGGAATACAACACACAATAAAGTGTGTTATTTGGCTGCAGTTTTCTGTAAGGCTCCAGATTTGAGCCATAAAATTAAATGGCTATGCCCTACCTCTCTCGAAAGTTGGAAAATATTGCTTTTGGACAAAACAAAATATAGATCTATCACTTCCAGATATTTTACTTCAGCATGTCCAACGTCACATTTCGTTGATACAGCAAGAAAATTGTAAAGACACACATTGTTGGACGAGTTGATATATCCTTCGTTTTTTTAAAACAAACTTCTGGATACTACCTCCGTGGAAATAATAGCGCTGCATTGTTTCAAATGTTGAAGTTTTTGAAATATTTTTATTTAGTGCACTATTGAGGAAAATATTTATGCTGTTGAAGAGCGGGTTGTTGGTATTTATAATGATTTATGGACTAGCTAACTTTTATTTGAATTATTTTAAAACTGATTCTGTTATTTATTAACTTGTGTTGATTTTTGTCTCTTTCTAACAAATAACATTAAAAGAGACATACTTCTCTGAAATTTGTACATTCTCTCTCTATCTTTTCATCTACTTAGGTCGCTAAATACAAAACTTAAAAAAACAATATTGTAACATAAAACCGGCGGTATCCTTATGGATCTCGACCTACCTCAATGTGAATTAAGTAAATCCTACTAAATGATAGATGTGTTTGGAAGTTTAAATAAAATAGCTGTTTAATGTTCTGCTTACGTATTTGGCTGATATTTGGTACCTATAGAGATAGCTTATACCCTGTATTGACCCAGAACATTATTTTCCTGATCACGAGTTCCCACTAAAATAATTTTACGCGGGCGAATCCGCAGATATTATAATAGTTTTATAACAACAAAATTGTCAACTTTGTTGCTTGCACATTAAAGTTCTATTTAAATTTTGCATTGAAAATCCACGTCACACTCACAACACTTCGAGTGTACGCGGCTTACATTTCAACGTAAAGTAATAGCTAATCAAGCTTTTGGCAGATTTTCAAACGGCTCTCAGAGTAGTTTGGCTCACGTCTACTTTGGATCACTATATAGCCCAATTTGTAGTGATTTTCGACTACGAAAATGCAATATTTTAGCTTTAGGTCAAACACGTTGCATTTACTGTTATGAAATACTGATGAGGAAAACGTATCATGGAACTCAAGTGGAGGTGGGCATGTGTAGTCGACCCTAAAATTGATTAAAAACTTTTGACAGAAACCTCCGTCCAAATTAAATTTACTAAGGCTCATTATCAATCTATCACCTGGTCTTGTAAGTAAAAATAAACCTTGTTGTTTTGTAATGTGCAAACGACATTCACTCTATGGGTGGTAGAGCATTTTTATCGTCGACTATATCATGAACAAGCCCAGTATTGGAAGTTGGAGTACGAGGAGTAGAAGAGGATGCAGTGGAACTGAGAGGTAGTCAAGAGGAGGAAAGAGAAGCGTCGGTGGTCCTGAAGCAATATGGGTCGATGACATAGTAAAACGGTCCAACCTGGATGCAAGTAGCGCAGGACCGAGGCAAATGGCAATGTTTGGAAGGTTTATAACCAGCAGTGGGATAATAAAGGCTGTGAATGATAATGAAGAAGATTTATATTATATCTGTGGTCTAGTGGTTCAAGTATCGGACTGCTCATCACGACGTCGTGGGTTCGATTACCACAAACGTTTATGTGATGAACTTAGGTGTTTGTGTTTGTCTGGGTGTTTCTTATACCTATATTATAAGTATGTATTTACAAAAAAAAAGTGTATAAGTATTATATACATTGTCTAGTACCCATAGTACAAGCTCTGCTTAGTTTGGGACTAGATGGTGCTGTGTAAAAATGTCCCAAGATATTTATTTATTTATATTTAACTTACTAAATGTTCGTGTTTCAATGCGTCTTTTTGTCACACAAACACACACCTTCGCCTTCGCCTTCGTTTGTGCCGTGAAGGTGACACAAACGAAGGTGATGACAACTTATCAAAGTTTGATTGTATTCATATTCTACACTGGTTTGAGTTGTAAAAGCTAAAAGCCAGAAAATTTGAAATATTTGTAACATGTTAACATGAAATAAAATTGACAGGTCAATAATTTTTGAATAGGCACATGAAAATTTTGTTGTTAACGCTCTGTGTAAACGAAATTGCATTGTTCACGTATTTTATCACTGTGTCGATACCAAAACCATTTTGAATAGTTATGCGTGGAATAAATACATGACATAATGTAGAACATATTAGTTCTATTGTTTTGCGTTTCGCATTCATTTAACAAGTGAATCATTTGTGTTTTTAAATGAAACATTATGAACGTTATAATTATACTAGGAGCGATGTGGTTTCAAAAGCCATAATCCAAACTCCGAGCTACTTCCGATAATTTTATAGAAAAACCCAATAGCACTTTGGTCGACCAGGAAATCGAACACAGGACTTCAAACGTTGCAGTCGCGCTTACGTCCACTAGGCTAACGACGCTGTTGCTTTGTTCATGATGCATTTAAAATAAACGCAAATTATTTTGCAACGCAGCCGATATGCGTTCGTAACACAAATACTAATATGTAATGTGCAAGTTCGGCGGTTTAAAATCAACACCCAGTAAACCAACTTTTACTTACTTTTTTGCTTACTGATTGCCCATAGATTTACTTTTTTTGGTCTTCTTAATATTTTTGTAGTGAGTTACTAAGGGCCTCTTTTAACAACTCTGGATAGTCGCTAAACGCAGTTTAGTTAAGAAATAGAACAACATTTGAATGCAATCAAAAACTGTATGTCAAGTAATTTAATAGAGAACTTATCAGTTCTTTGTGAAACAGGTACTAAGTTTGTTTTGATTTTGAACAACCTAGAGAGTACTTGTACTAGTTAGAGCTCTTTCTAAGGATGCGCTGCGCTGGCAGTAAGAGGAATATTCCCTAAAACTATCGGCGCAGTGAATCCTCCATAAACCTCTAAGAGGTTTTTCGGGTCGGCAACGCGCGAGTGATACCCCTGGTGTTGCAAGCGTCCATAGGCTATGGTAACCGCTTAACATCAGGCGGGCCGTATGCTTGTTTGCCACCTTAGTGGTATAAAAAAACCCGTTTTCTGTAAGTTAAGATAACCTAACGTTATGTTAATTTATTGCATTCGCGTCGCAACACTTCCCAACAGTAACGACTCCTAGTTTTGAATTAATTAAAAGTTAGTTAAAAGGCTTCGTGTTGCCAGAATCAAATTTTAAAACTGTAATCAATTTACTTAGCAGTATGGGTTAATTTTATTATAAGGTGGTTTAATTATATTTTGACATTCACTTATATTTATGTTATCTGTATTGTAAAGTTAGTTGCAGGTATGTATGAAAATTAAAAATGAAAAACATTGAAATAAAACTACTTTTTACGGATTTTATCGCGTTATATTGCAAGACCTAAAACTGCAAGACCGAAGGATACGGTGAGCTCGTTCTGCGTGAATCGGATTGCCAACAATTAACAAAAATGTAGGGTAGCTGTTAGTAATTGAAACGTCAAGACGCCTACCACCTTAGTCACCCGTGACCATGGACGCTGTAAAGGGTCCGAAACGTCGGGATTAAAATAATATCAATATAACGTGATAAAATCCGTAGAAAGTAGTTTTATTTCAATGTCTAGTATTCGCGTAATTGTCAGAAATCAAAATGAAAAAACATTTATTTTAAACAAATTAAAAATTAATCAACATTCAAACAGTCTCAAAATTAAAATTGGACTTTGAATTGCGAGTTTTTTTTTCTATTTGACTAACTTTTGTTCGCGATTTCATCCGCGAGGAATAATTACTTTGTTCCATAAGAACTTTTATCCCCTATTTCACCCTCATGTAGGTTGAACGTATAATCTACAACTATGATAACGTATTTAAAATTACTTGAACTAATTATTATTTATTTATTTTTCAATATATAATACAAACTTTCATAGATTATATAATCCTTATATATATACTTCTCCAAGGTCTAATTCTATTTTTATATTTTATTTCATCAATCTCGGCAAAAGTATCCGTTCTTTCCTATCTGAGAAATAAAGTCGTGCAAAATCTTCTATCAGAACAAATTTCTGGTAGCGACGACTATTTCTCACGAACATTGGAATCGCCATATAAATGCAACCAAAAATGTCTGTTATTCGAAATAGTCGCAGAATATCTCGACTGTCCAGTTTTGATTCGGTCTTATTCATCAAAATGCGTTTTGCATTTTACATATATAGTGGTAATGAAAAAGCCTTCCTGCATACATGCGACAAAATAGTCGCAGATTTTTCTAAAACTCTACACACTCGCATACCACCACGCTTGTATTCCTTTGAAGGGTTATTCTGATGTGTACTAATACATTACATTACACCCATAATTCGCTACCATGGAGCTACTGAGAGTTTTATAGAAAATCCCAATAATATACTTTTTTCGTGCTAACCTTACGCTTGACCGCTAACTCACTTGATGGTAAATAACGCTTTGGTCTACGACTGGTGCATGCTTGCGTAAAATAAACCAATTTATGCTTTGCTGGGCCTATGAATAAGACCCTAGGAATAGCAGTCACGCTTAGAAACACTAGGTTAACGAGGCAGTTACCAGTTACTAAAAGTCTGACTGTGTATAGAGCGATTTTATTGATTTCTCGTCATTTTTAGATACACTAAAAATATACGAACGAACTGTAGGTATTCCTTTTTTATTATAACAAAACATCTTACAATTAAATTGATTATATTACGATCTAAAAACCACGAAGGTTTGTCCGGATTGCAGTAAATAATACTCTGCACAGTCCACCGATACACAACAATTGCAATAATGCAAGTAAATAATGCAAGTATAGGTACTACAAACTAAAATTACTAAATCAATTAATATATAAACTAAACATTACATACATTTAGTACACCTCTGTCTAAGCAGTATGCTACAGACGTGATTCTCAAGTTAAGAAAAATTCATTACCATCCATAAAACACACTCATTACCGTTACCCTTTAAAAAAAAAACTAATCATTTCTGACACAGTGATGTAAACATAAGCTCAGCTTTAATGAAATCCCAAGTACACGTCAAACAAAATTTGAAAACAATAAAAACAATACTTCAGAGAAGCAATAAACAATGAAATAAGATGAGTTTGTGCTCACAACAAAGAGAGGAAACGGAAAAGTTAGTTCAGTTGATTTTAATGTAAATTTATGTGGACTTATCGCGTAAGCTGTTTATACTGATTACAATTATATTTACAGCTGTTGTGGAAGACAGATCAGAAGACAGATGTAATTGTGGTTTGATGTTGTGTGATCTATCACTGGTGCAAATGGGGACAACCTAAGGGTATAATATAATAACATATAAGGGTAGCCCCACTGGACTGCCAAGACAAAGGTCTCGAGTTTAATCCAAGGCACGCACCTCTGACTTTTCGAAATGATGTGCGTTATTATCGCTTTAACGGTGAATGAAAACATCGTAAGGAAACCTGCATGCCTTAAAGATTTTCTGGCATGTGAAGTCTGCCAACCCGCATAAGGCATGCGTGGTGGACTATAGCCTAATCTCTTTCTTACTGAGAGGAGAGTGCCCAGCAGTGGGACAGTGTATTGGTTGATGATGATGTAGAATAGAATAGAATAGAATAGAATAACTTTATTTCTCAGTATATGGTACATTAAGGTCTTACATTTAACATTGATCTTCATATACTACCACTACCGGTATAGAAATATTAATACACTACGCAAGCATATCATAACTAATACTTATTATTATTTAGATGAATAATTAGATTACAGTCATTCACAGCACAGTATCATCATATCAAAATTCTTATTGTACAATGTCAACATGTAGTTTTGAAATGCCTCGATAACGCAACTGCTGCCATTGAGATTGATGAAAGATCGGGCAAAGTATATTGTTTTTTTTATGTAATTCACAAAACTGGCTCGAAGTTTGGATCTGTGCTCGTTGCAATAAGCAATAAGCTTGCTCCTTATTACATGGGACATAAACATACCGCACTATGCAACGATATATTTATGTTTATGATAATATGTGTGTAATAATGTGTACCTAACCTAGGTACACATGATCTTAACCCTTCAGTAGCAATAACACCGACGATGATTACGCCAAATTTATTAGTTTTATCCCTTTATTAGCTAATAACAGACAAACTGGGGCTGTCTAAATGGTAC
Organism: Acronicta psi; assembly: GCA_946251955.1. NCBI lineage: Eukaryota > Metazoa > Arthropoda > Insecta > Lepidoptera > Noctuidae > Acronicta > Acronicta psi. Next base: position 11,496,119 of record OX276475.1, on the reverse strand, counting down.
AAACTCACGTGCCTAACCCTTGCGTGCCACACGAAATAAACGGATCTGTTATTTTTATAGTGCGTGCGATTTCATTTGCGAATTCAATAAAAATATCATATTTTTGTGAAAATATGTTTTTTTGAGGTTTATTCGAGGATAGTTAAGAATTATGTTGATATGATGCGATGTTGAGTTCTTTTATTAAGTAATAAATATGTACATACCTATGAACCAGAAGTTCGATACTTAGTCGATATTATTAAGTATCCGTTTATTATTGTACGGAACATCATGGAATTAAGAACTCTAAGTTTTAAATAGTAACAGTTTCTCGCCAGTTCTTCACCATAGGAAACGACTAATTTGGAACCTTGCACCTAGACTCAACAATCAACATTTAAAAAATACCTGTCTAAAGTTAAAATGAAAATAAAACTTAACATGTGAACCCATGATTGAATAAAATATTCAGATTCTTAATAGAATTAACATTCTAACACTTTATGAATTAGAGCAAACACAGATGCTCAGATAGCAAAAGTGAATAATGAATCTTGGAAAAAGCTGATGAAACTATTTTCATAAACGTTTTTTTTTCTATTTGCCACTATCATTCACTTTTCAATAAAAACGACGCAAAAGAGTTATAGGAGTTCATAGCTATAAACTTTATTTGAATCCACAACAGTTTATGGCCGGGCAATTTGTTTACACATTTTCAATTCACCGATAATAACTCTTCCATGAAAATTCAAAAAAATCGGAATGCAAATACAGACGCTAGTGTGCGGTGTCCCATATTTTTGTACGAGTTTTTACTGCCTCGGGGCCAACGTGATCTTCGTTTGTTGGCGATGATTATGCCCATTCATTGTCCAACGGACCATTGTACGCTGCATGGGTTTTTATCTCATAAATAATACGGAATCCTGATTGGATGGGAGCTATGCATAACAAAACTTGGAAAGTCATCTATAACAAGCAAAAATTTGCATAACTGTTTTTCCGCGTATTCCTTTTTTATTCATTCTTCTCTTGTATGTAGGTGAGTGGAACTTCGATTTTGCTTTGGTGTCAATTCACTTTGTTCGATACATAAACTGGTCCACTTTATATCACCACAATTTGTGTAATATTAAAATCCTTAATCTATCTATCTATATAAATAAAAATGAATCGCCGAAATGTTTATACGCGCATAATATCCGAACAACTGCACCAAATTGAATAATTATTTTTATGTTGTGTTCATTATAGTCAGCACAAGGTTTGTGTGTTTTTTTTTAATCCACAGAAACATGCAGGCGAAGCTGCGTACGTATCGCTAGTATTTTATAAATATTCCCGATTCGTCTTAAAACTTTACTTGAAAACCTTTGAACATTCAATAACCTCTATAAGTTATAACAAAATATACAAGTTCTGGCTATAGACCATGTGGTGCAACAGAATTTTTTTAAATATATAGCGTGTTACATTTTCAACAAAGTTTGAAGCAACACAACAGATTGAAATGTTAAAATTACATTTGTTCTTAGAATTAATTAAAACTTGAAATACTAATCCGCAGGCGGGTGAAGAATATTAATTTGAGAAAGTAAAGTCTTGCATTTTAAATTTGTGCAATTCTCATTGTACATATTAAATTAATACTCTTTCTTTCTTAAAAATTAAATCAAGAAGATCTAATTGTGTGTTGTTAGGTTTTTTGTAAGAGGCGAGAAATAATCTAACTTGGTGGTTAGATCTCTTGTCGTCTATCATAAAGCAACTTTATGTGGGTTTCGACTTTTGCAATAGCGTGCGCGTAAGAGACAATTCTCCTTGACTACTCACTATTATAGTAATAAATAATAATAAATAATTTATTTATCCGAATATTGTAGGAAAGTTGTTACAATTATTATGATAGTACAAAATATTTTGCCGTCTCCAACATACAAATATTTGTTGTATTTATAGTAGGTACATAGCTAGGTATGGTTACATAATATTGTATAAAGAAAAAATTTGGTGGCATGTTTGCTTGTTTCCCAACTTAAATATTTTTTTTGTTAACCGTCGATGTCCCACTGCTCAGCAGGTCTTTCCATGTATTCTTATGTCGTGCCGCTTCGAACCAGTCCCCGCGGTATGCGTCTAGATCGTCCCGCCACCTCTTAAGGCGCTTACGATCTACACCCACTGTGTGGAGACTCTTGGCCAGCGGTCGCTGTGCATGTGGCTGACGTGACCAGCCCAATCCCACTTAAGCTTGGCTGCCTTTTTGCCCACATATACTATGCCCGTTCCATATCACACAAAATGTTAATTTTTCCCGTTCAATTGAATGGATAATCATTCTTAAATCATAGTGCCCTTCGATTCTTAATACTTTTAATATGCCTACTGCTTTTTTCAGGCGTTTGGTATGCCACTGAAATTGAATACGTAAGGCACTGCATACTTTAAAATTGCTACAGAAAAAGACAAAAGAGTGAACAGTATAATTCACAAAGCGGTTCTTTCCCACATCTGTTCCTCTTTACAACACACACATACACAATGATACATATACGAGCGATGTGTACGCCACTAAACGACTTTAAAATTACAGGACAATTTTTTTTTTGTTGCAACTTTGTCGTGGTAAAAAAGGTTTATTTAAAAAACTAAATTCGTTGCTTTAGTGAATACTGGCTGAAATTTTTTTGTTGCAACTTTGTAGTGTTCAAAGTAAGTTTCATTTAATGAAAAAACTAAATTCATTCGATGTGAATGCAGGTTGTTTTCTAGTGACACGATTCTAATTCAGTCTATTGCGGATCTCCTTTATAGATTTTTTTTAAATTGACACAGCGCATTAAGTATGCCAATTTATGCAGAATTACCTCATAATTTTTATGTTAATCTAAAGTGAAACAGTAAAGAATCTAAAAAAAACTCCATAATAATAGTTTTTTACACTCGACATGAATGTCTCTTACAGTCTCTATTCTACTCTATTAGTGGTGTATCAAAACTATGAGTTCACAAAATTAAAAACTATGAAGACAAGAATTATAATTTTCTTTATTTATACAAACATTGTGTCCGTGCTGTAGATTTGTTGTATCATCCCGTTTTCTCTTGCAAAGAGTTGAAATCGAATGTTGATTGAAAACGATATCAGAATTTGATGAGAAACAAAATGTTTCTTTATCAACAAAAACATCAATTAATATAACAAAGAGCGTCAATTATATATTTATATATTGACGTCAGTCCCGAACGAACGGGCCTTTATTAACGTTTCTTTTATTAAGCTATTAAAAAGTTAATTAAAACCACGTACTATATAGTTAGTGGTCAAAACGCGCTGGCGAAATTATAAATTAAAACGGGTCCGTTTTGACGTAATGGATTTTCCCGTGGCTTTGTCTGGGAGGAATTGAAATGGATTTAAAGATTGAACATCAACTGTTTTAGTGTAAGCAAAATATTACCTCGCACGACTCGAATCTAGGATACTCGCTTTAGCCTGACAAGCTCCTTAGTTCAATGTCTATGATGTCGAATTTGTCTTTCATATATATGTCTTTCATGTCTATCTTTAAGTGACAGCTGAAAATATTTTAGCCTGCGAATACTAACTACAGTAAGAACTAGTACAATAGTACGACGTATTTAGACAAAATGGCCTTAATATAACAACATAGGACACATAACACAGTAAAGTAAGTAAAAAATAATCAACGAGAGTAATTTTTAAAGTTTCGTTTTACTTAGTTGATTAAAAAAAGTTTTATGCATAAACGACTATGTAGTACACATTATTTATTATTTAATGTTTCATATTTATCTTTGATTTGTGATTTTAAACTTTACGTGTCGTAACATGACAAGTATAACAAAGCATTAGTAATTAGGACTATGGGACTACTAAAGGTAGGTTTCTCTGTTTTTTTTTTTCACTGTGGTGGTCACGCCGGTTTATGTACGCTGTCATATACCTACCTAGTTCAATTAACCTTAGACGCCAATCTTTTAAAAATGTTCTCCCATTATTTTTCTTTCTCCGATTTTTCGGCCGGTTTGATGTTTTTGGCCGGACATAAAGTTTGGCGAGAACTGTACTATATCGCTATGTCTTACCATTACTGACGGAGCGATGTTATTTGGAAATCCACTTATCAAGCTGCGCGTGCGCATGTACAAACGTCTTCTCGCTTCTGCAGTTGTAGTACCTAGGCATCAGAATCGTAGCGTATCTATAGAGTGTCCGAAGTGTGATATAAGTGAATAAACATTATAATAACATAAATTAAAACTTTATCGGTATATCGTGTATATATAAATACAGCTGTCATATTTACATACCCCAAAGGCGTGTTTTACCACCGAACAACCGATTAATTGTTTGGATAAGTTATCCTCTGGATACGATCATATAATAAACTCATTTTGTGGGTTAACAATAATTTTAATTGCTTCAAACAAGGGTTTTGTAAATAATTAATGCATATACGCTTTACAATATTATGCGTGTATACTTTGTAATATAAATATTTTAACTTATTTGTTTTTATACTGATTTCTGACACTTACACGAATACTAGACATTGAAATAAAACTACTTTTTACGGATTTTATCGCGTTATATTGATATTATTTTACCACCTTAGTCACCCTTGACCATGGACGCTGTAAGGGGTCCGAAACGTCGGGATTAAAATAATATCAATATAACGTGATAAAATCCGTAAAAAGTACTTAGTTTTATTTGTTTTTATCAAAAGCATCACGAATGTTTAAACGATAGTACCTACCTACACCTTTTTTGTGATGCAGAAAATGCTCATAGATCCTTAAGATCTGGGGAAGCGACAGGGTATGTTGGGCTGCTTCCGACTAAAAACTGCACTTGCCTTCCCTTCTCCCCCTTTGTGTCCTGGCCATGGGATCAGAAGCATTGATCATGACCATGATTGGGATGCATGATATGAAACCTATAATCTCACACGCACTCTCTAAACTATTGTGACAAATCTAATGGAAGTAGAACTATGCAATAATTATATTAATAACAAACAATGGTTGGCTTCAAGCTTATTACATTACAGTAACTCAAAGGCATTTCAGTCTTTGATAATACATACAGTATTACTACACCGATTGAATCAGAATTCTGTTTGTATCAAATTGAGCACACAAATTGCAATATGAAATAGCTATGGAACTGGTACAGCTGCTTTACAAACACTTACACGTTGTAATTATTAATTAATATTGATAACTGAAATAATTTTAGTCTTGGAATATAGGTATACTAAATTTAATATTGCCCACACTAGAGACAGTCTTGTGTTTTACAAAGATGTCTTTAAAAAATCGTCATAAAAGATCGGTCTGAATTTATTAAGAGTTAAAAATAAAGTTACACTAAACATTATATTGTGTGTCGTGTTTGTAGGTGCGTCAAATAAATTAGGATTTTAGTGAATAGTATATTTTTTATTCAAATTGTTTATGTATTTACAGTATATATCATATGTATCATCAGTCTTCTTTCACTGACTCAAAAACAAAGACCTCCCCCATAGACTTCCACAAGATCCAGTTATATATTTTCTGCAATTCTGCATCCATCATAATTATGGTTTAGAACTATCCATAGCCTTAAAATTACTGAGATAAGAAAAATAATATAATATAATACAACACAATGTCAGGCACATTATTATAACTAAGTAATCCTGTGTTACAGGCGAGAAGAGCTTATAAATTTTAAAACAGAATAAAAAATGTGATTACCTTAAACATTATATTCCACCATAATCCACCCAATCAGTCAGCGAAATCAAATAGAAATTCTCTTACAAAATGGTCTAAGAATATTACACACAAATTCAAAATAAATCCTTTATTATTTCGTTGAAATGATATTATAGCCCGATTTAGAATTTCATTTCCCGAGCTCTCGTGGGCGGCAGCGGGCGGCGTCATATGCAGTTCACTGCGCCCGCTTTGCCGTCGCCTGGTTATTTTTTTTTCTGTAAAAAAGTGCAACACTTTGTTGTGCTTCGAGATTAGTATTATGATCTTTTTGGTGCGATGAGATTTTGTTTTTTTGTACTACTGTTTTTTTTTTATTTGAATAATCACTTTCCAGGTTGAACGAAGCGTTGGTAAGCTTTTCCAATTAGAAATTCTACGGGGCTCAGAATTGATATTTCTGCCTGCTTAATGGCAATAGGCCCGCTCCGTAAAGCACTGCTAAACCTTCTGGAATACAGGGTAATGGACGACTGTGTTTCTTTTTAAGTAAAAGCAACTACCTATTTGGTTTGCGCATGTTATAAGGTCAACAATAAATAAATATCTTAAAGTGTTCCTCAGCTCTACAGATTACTATTAAAATACAAGTTCAGTTATCTTAGGTTTGTTTGTTACCTAAATAATCTTACAAATAAACCATACTTATTTTGAACCAAATCAAACACCCACAACCTTTATAATTTGCTCTGCGTAATACGATATCACCCTAAACTGAAGCCGTGAAATTACTTGAGAAGCATTACAAGGAAAATCTCTTAAATTTTCCCTGTAATAATTCGCAAGTAAAAACGAAAATTCCAATAAGGTTAGCATTTTGTTTAACCTTTTTGCGGTTGCCTTCGCTGCTAAGTTCGTCAAGGTTGGTAGTCGTACTACCGCATTGCCAAATATTCCGCCACTAAGCAATTATGTGCTAACATTATTGTGTTCCAGTTTGAAGGGTAGTTGTAGCCAGTTAAAATACTCAGCAAATGAGACTTAACATGTGTATCTCAAGCATAAGTCACTGTAGTAATAATCGTATTGAGTTCGAATCATTTCGAATGGAACATTGATAAGCGCTGCGGCGGATATCAAGGGAACTAAAAACTTATTAGCATAAGTTTTCGAAGTTAAGTATTCGAATAGTTCTTTAAGTATTTAGATAAGGACTTATATGAAAAAAAGGTTAAAGGTTAGAATTAGTTAACTCGTGGAAAGCCGAGGATTTTTACAATAAAAATATCTTAATCAAAAAAAAAGTAACGGGTATTTTGTGTTTGTTTACATAGTTTTGTTCGTAACATACAATAGGAACAACCTTTTCAAAATATTTTAAAAGGTTTGTCAGTGCATTGTTTCAGATTCTGTCTTTGTTCAGTCCGTATGCATTTATATGAATATTTCATCATCACCCATTTTTAAAGACAGCAGTGTTTTGTTTCTTTTACGTACATACACCCCTCTTTTTCCATTAAAATGCAAGTTGTCGAGTCGATAAAATAATGTATTGCCTTTTGAGCGGGACAGTTTGCGTCTAGTGCAACAGAATTTCCGAAGGAACAATAATATCAATGTATGTTTTCTAATGTTCTAGATCATCGCTGTATAAATTCCTTTTCTTATTGTTTAATTTACTTTTGCTCACTATTTCCACCTTTTTACCTGACTGCCGAAGGAGGGTTATGTGTTTGACTCGTATGTATGTATGTACACTATGTATGTATGTCCGGTCGTAACTACTCAAAGGCTCAACCGATTTAGATAAATGACACCTCATTAGATTCGTCTTGATGGCACGAGTGTCACCAATACGAATCTTATGTACCAATAGCAGGCGGGACAAGCTGTTCGTTCATAAACAATATTATTTCTTTGCTTGTCCCGTCTGCAATACATTTTCCAACATCACGGAGCTTGTTTTTAGATGTTTAAGTTACTACTCTTTACGCAGTCGTGTTTTTTGTTTTAATTCTTGTCACTACGAGTATTTTTATCTGTATATTTATGGTAAGAAAATAAATTATGACAGCGTATTTATTATTATTATGTCAGCAGGAAGTCGTCCATTACGGAACCCAGACTTCCCTAAATACCGCGAAAATGAATGGTTTCGGGTCCCTGCAGGATTCACTTATAATATCATTTTATCATCATTAACAATATCAATATCCTTTTGAAAAATACGGGTGTAATCAAAGATATTGAACTTAATTTCAAAAGTGATGTCAATTCTTCTTTTTCTTTTCCTAGCCTTTTCCCAACCATGTTGGGGTCGGCTTCCAGTCTAACCAGGATGCGGCCAAATATCAGTATTTTACACGAAGCGACTGCCATCAGACCTCCGCAACCCAATTTCTAGGCAATACCGATATTCGAAGGAAAGACTGGTTGTCAGGCTTTATAGGTTTCTGACTACCACTTACGATTGTCATAGGTGTTCGTCTGACAACCGGGACCGACAGCTTAACGTGCTCTCCGAGGCACGGAGGGGTCTCGATATGTTAAGAATGGTCACCCATCGACAGACTGACCGCGGCAAGTGTAGCTTAACCTTGTAGATCGGTTGATCAGCGTAGTTACAACTTGGCCACGAGCCGCCAATTAAGCCATAAAAATACTTAGATACGTTTGGAAGATCAAGAAAAATATTTACTTGAGCTTTTTCTATTATCCAGCTGTTAAAACTCCAATAACACTGTTTGAGCGAAATGTTACCCAGGATCTCTAGCCAGAAATGAGGCATATTTATGTATTATACAATGAGAGAACAAATCAACTAAATAATATCTCCGATTTTTACGGCTGAGTTAAAGTTAGCTAGTGCCAACTTCAACCCGGACAATAAGTTTGGCGCGAACTGTAATACGGTATAATCATAACTTCATAATAATCATTTCTATTCACTAACAACGGCTACTGATACTGAAACGCAATACCTTACTTATCTTACAAACTCTGATACTAAGCGATGTAACACAATGAGTCCCAGGCACGCATTATTTAGCCAGATAATAATCTAGAAAATTTGCTAGGCTGGGAGGCAACCAGTTGTGGAGGCAATCTGTAACGCGCGCCCTGGGAGAGGGTTATGTGGCAAAAAATACGCAGTAGACCCATTTTAAGGAAAACAAGGCTAAGGTAGATGAGAATTGTTTGGGTAATGTTTGTAGGGTTAGAACAAGCGTGTTACATTCAAGGTTAAAGTCTTAAAAGGAAAAGATAATTTTCGCGGTCTCGCTAAGTACTTTTGTGTATACTAACTTTCAAAATTAACTTGCGTGATTGGCGTGGAGGTGGCTCGCGTGTGTAAGTAAATATTTTGGTTTCCAGACGCATCCATATTCAACAATTCTACAAAATATAAATAAATAAATATCCTGGGACATTTTACACAGCACCATCTAGTCCCGAACTAAGCAGAGCTTGTACTATGGGTACTAGATAATGGATATAATACTTGTATACTTTTTTTTTTGTAAATGCATACTTATATTATATAAGAAACACCCAGAGGTGTTTGTGTTTACAAACACAAACACTTAAGTTCATCACATAAATATTTGTGTCTTGTGGGAATCGAACCCACGTGATCAGCAGTCTGGTACTGGAACCACTAGACCCACAGACGTCGTCAAATATGTTGGGTTATTGATCTAATAATAAAAAAATGGTTATTTAAATTATGAGTCCTTACCTTACCGAGAGCCAGGTTAGATCGGCATGTCGTAAGAGGTGAGTACGTAAAGAACTAACTTGCTCGTTGGTAGAACTTGTTGTGGTCTAGAGACCGCACCCATACGTCGATGTAAAGCACTTTTTTGTGTGTTATGACTTTTACACGACATGATAATTATTATAGTTCTCTTCTATAATAATAATTTATTTTCTCACCACAATATAACCTAACCTAAATTAAAAATTTAAAACCCCCGACACGAAATACATTTTGCAATTTTTTTGGTGGCGGCCATCTTGGATTTGAAATTTATTATAGTTCATAGTAATCTCCTAGTTAAGCCCTTTCATTTGATACCCATATTGAGGGAGTTGTGGAAAAATATGGAATTCGCTATTTTGTGGCGGCGGCCATCTTGGACCGATTTTGATCAAACATAGATAAGAACACTCCCGACTAATTCACCTTTCAAATAAAAAAATAAAATCAAAATTGGTTCATCCTTTCGGGAGCTACGATACCACAGACACACACACACACACACACACAGACACGTCAAACTTATAACACCCCGTCGTTTTTGCGTCGGGGGTTGATTAAAAATTAAAATAGACAGCCATAATTAAGATACATCAATTAAGGACACCAGGACAGGATAGGATAAGATTGGATTCCCAGACCGAGCACAATGTTAGGTTTTCTATAAAATTCTCAATATATTATGTATCTCGGAGTTTTGATTAGTTGGGCTCGCCTCCTATTACATAAGACCTAAATATACCAGTGAACTGTAGGTATACACATGCAACAAGCCTGATGGTATGTTTTTATTTTTATTTTATTTATTAGGATTTCCAACGAAAAATACATAATATTACATTCAAAATAAATACAATGGGCTTATGTTTCTTCACTTACAGGAATATCTAGCATCGCATCACAATCACAATCTAGGTACAATTAAATTACGGTTACATTACAAATGACATTGACATTTATGTTAGAAGTTGTTAAACGAATTTTCCCTAAACAACCCTGTTGACAGTAATATTAATTTGCTTATTGCATGAGATATCTTTGATACATAAAGCGTGTCTCACAGCCATAAACCTAAGTTTACAGTGAATGCAACAGGGTTGTTAGTCATGACTTGAAAATATTAAGCTGCGGTTTGCGACATTACTTCTGGATTCTGCTGTAATATAATGTTCTTTGAGTTTATAATAATAATATCTATGTAGATATACGCTGTTATAATTTTTTGCCAGTTTTATATCACTTATTTTAGTGGTAAAATGGTCCCTTTAGTCTTTTTTGTTCATTTTTATTTGAATGCGACTAAAACTGGACTTAGCCGGACCTTTCAATAAGTTAATTGAGATCTGCTACAGGTCCCAAGTAGGTATGACTTGATTACATGCCGTAAAAAAAATAATTGATTCATTCATTGTGACTGAAAAAAATCCCTCGTTTGGGAACAAAACTTATAAAATCGATGTACAAAGGCTTCAAACTGTATTACCCTCCTTTAGTGTGTACTTATATTTATGATCATATTTGTTTTCTTACACGTGTCACTATTGACAGTGAAAGCATAGCTGTTTATCTCGCAATGATTTCATTTATTGGCACGTGTCAGTTTAATTTATTTCCTGGTAGGTACCTCGTTTTCAATAGGTGGACGTACTCCATAGAAAAATAAACAATATTTAATTTATCGAGCTTCTCAGAACGCTTGTTTACACGTGATATAACTTAACGATATATAACAGTCCAGCACAGTGTTCCAACGATATATAACAGTCTACCTATAGATATTGAGTGCTTCTATTTCAAAAAGGTCGTTTAAATATAAAACTTCAAAATCTACTATATAAAAATAAGTCGGGTTTTCCTTCCTGACGCTATAACTCCAGAACGCACGAACCGATTTCCACGGTTTTGCATTCGTTGGAAAGGTCTCGGGCTCCGTGAGGTTTATAGCAAAGAAAATTCAGGAAAAATTTCAACAGAAAAGCGGGTTAAAAAGGTTATCAAGACCACGCGGGCGAAGGAAAGCGGCGAAAGGGCGGCCGATTGGCGGAAAGCTAGTTTCTTATAAATTTATTAAGTGAAAACATAACACTAAAGTAGTTATAATAAGTAAGTATACTCTGAAATGCATGTGAGTAAATGAGCAATATTGTAATTGTAACTGTCGCTGATGAATTTTATATTCTATTTATTATTATTCATTTATTTTTTATTCTGTCTTTTTGGATGAGAAAATGTAACGTAGTAATAATAATTTTATAATGCGGGAGCTACGTCTGCCAACAAACTGCTATGCAGTTTGGCAGAAATATAAAATCATTGTAATAAGTTTTTTAAATCCTGAATAAATACTTTTTCATTGAAAACCGTCTCAAAAAGATGAAATAAGGAAATAGGTTTTTTTTTCAGCCATTATTGTCCTAGTGAGGGGCTCGTGGAGCACATCGAGGCCCGTAAGGCCGTCTGTCCCGGTTGTCATACGAACACAATCGTTAGCGGTAGTCAAAAGGCCAAAAAGCCTGACAACCAGTCTATCCTTCGAATATCGCTATTACCCAGAAATTGGATTGTTGAGGTCTGATGGCAGTCGCATCGTGTAAAATACTGATTTTGTAAGGAAATAGGTGGTTCAACTCAAAAAAGGAACAAATAATACACCCTAATCTTATAATCTAAGTTAGGTTAGTAGAAAGTAGTTAGAAAAGTACTAGTTAGAAAGGAAAAAACTTCTCGATGGAAATCAAAGTTTTAATATGTATTTCAGGAGAATTCTGATCACAAGCCTATGTAGTCGATCAATAAATTCGGAACTTCTGAAAATCTAATATCTGTAGAGGATATAAAGGCGTCAACGTTCGGGTCCGGTAGGGTGACCATAATAATCGTAGTAAACGAGGACAGGAAATGAAAGGGCGGCCTAACATTACTTTGGTGCTTGAAGTGTCTCATAAACTTATGAGTTTACATTACCCCTTTACATAAGACTCATATATGTGTCATAAAACTAGAATAATAATGAGTAGGTACATTATGGCTTTAAAAAAACGGTTTTTTTAAGATTGCGGTGCTCTATAAGTATACAACACGTCGGTAGATAATGGCCCCAATCGAATAATCTCAGAAGAACTGTGGTCTGAACTGACTGACCCCACAAGCCAAATATTGGCTGACGGAATTAGATATGATGCTATGAGCACAATTATATGCCATCCAGCAGTATCACCATACGATAACAGTAATTGTTTTTCAAAGTTTTATGGATTGAAAGAGCTTCCACATTAGACAATATTTTATACACCTTAATTAGGACCGTCCGGCGCATCTTAAATATTCAGCTATCAACATGTTAATGAGTAAACAAAATATTAAACTGAGAACTGGTTTCATAAACAAATTAATACAGACGATTCATAGTAGTAAATGGAGATTGACGGAACTGCAATAAAAATGAGAGTATAGAGAAGTAAATGATCAAAAAGAAAAGTTATCAAATTGTCCTACTTTTCCTGTAACACCTGGCTATCTTATTCGACATTGATAACTTCCTTCGCCACCGCTCTGAAGAAATGCTAATTTCAAAATGGCGTCACGACACTCCCAAGACATGCTTTCTTATAGCAATACTTTGCTATACTCTAAAAAATTTGTCTATTATTATGTGCGATAGACCAGAACGTTCAAAGAACTTAATTAAAAGAAAAAGAAAATATTTTGTGTTGATATCCCGTGAGGATCCACCGAATGTTAAAATAATATCTCTGTAATATTTTTTCTTTTTTATGACGAATGACAGAAGTAACTTCAAAAGAATATATTTATTTTATCCTGTAGGCATATAAACTTCGGTTTGATATTTTTTCTTCAATTTTTTTGTATATTATGTTTTTTTTCGTGTAAGTATGTCGAAGAACATTACAATGTCGCTGACGTCGATCGTCTGTCAATCTTCCAGTGACCATGGACGCTGTAGTGGGTCCAAAATGATAAAATGATTTGAATACCTAATATTTATATTTATTTATTTAAACTTTTATGCACGAAAATGGTACACAAGGCGGACTTAATGCCATATGGCATTTTAATTATAATATTATTAGGTACAGCAATAAAATTCCTAAAAAAACTGTTTTATTTCAATGATAACGTTATAGTTATAACGTATATAGTTTGTGGCTTGTGTTTACAAATACATCTGTTTTTTATTCGAAAAGAACCTGACCTAGGGCCGCACTCAGATACGTCAATTAACGTCAATGAATCCTTAACTACTATATTTTGGCCTATTTTTCCATATTTAAGTTTGTTGTCAGTGTACTAAGATATACTGGGTCTCTATTGGCTAATGATTCATTACGTCATGACGTAAGTGACGTCTCTGAGTTCGACGATCTGTTGTACAGGCGCAGCGTGTGCTGTAGTTTGTTTTTCTTTCATTTTGATCAAATTCGTGTATTCATTATTAATGTACTCGCACATTATCTAATCTCTCAGCATCTCTCTCAACTTCAAAAATATACACTAGAGCTCCCGTGTGTGTCGACCTTAAAAAGAATTTAATATGTTTTATAGTATCGAAATGTCACGTACACTATGGTTGACGCGCTCTAAAGCCACGTTTTACGTGATGTAATATACAAGAAAATGCTTTTAGAGGTTACTTGGGTCATATTACATTCTAAATAATGTACATAAATATCGGTAAAAAAACCATGTAACCATACTTCATGGTGTGCATTTAGGAAAATTACTTGTCTAGCCTTAGCGACCTTATTTGCGGATGAATAAGGTCGCAATTAAAAGTCGCCAGGCTGTCTCAGTGTGTCGAGCGCCACAGGTAAACATATAACATTAATTATCTATCGTACTGGTGACCTAGAGGTTTTAGATTCAATACCCATCGAATCTCTCCGTAGCACCTTAGAAAAACACTTCTCAAAATTAGATGCTGTACATCTAATATCATATTATTTTAGCTTTCAAGGAAAGACTTTCCTCTTTCCTTGAAAGAGGAAAGATTTTAATGTTTGTTTGTTTATATTGAATAAGCTCCGAAATTACTGGACCGATTTGAAAAAGTCTTTCACTGTTAGATAGCCTATTTATCAACAAAGGCTATAGGCTATATACTATCGCGCTATGACTAATAGGAGCGGACTAGCAATGAAAAATGTAAATGTAAATGCAAAAACGGGGGAAAAAATTCAACATTCTACGGGATCGAAGTCACGGGCATAAGCTAGTAATATATATACCCGACCTACATGTTTACTGACGCCAAAGGACCAATGGAAAGGTTTAATTTGGAAGTATTTGGTCAGGTCTTCCTCAGGGATTAGGTGAATTGCCCACAGAAACCTTCAACCTTCAGCATTGTGTAAAATGAACTTGCTAAATCCGTTTTTGTCTTTGTTAGGGAGAATTGTATAGCGTAGAAGGTGAAAATATGTATATACATTTTATATTCAAGCTAAATCAGGCCAACACGTGTAAGACTGTTTTTCTGTAGTCTCTACGTATATTTTTGTTCATTTTTCTTTGAAGGTATGATAATGGAAACCATCT
Source organism: Acronicta psi (assembly GCA_946251955.1). Classification (NCBI taxonomy): domain Eukaryota; kingdom Metazoa; phylum Arthropoda; class Insecta; order Lepidoptera; family Noctuidae; genus Acronicta; species Acronicta psi. Next base: position 11,481,088 of record OX276475.1, on the reverse strand, counting down.
CGATGTGCCCTAAAAACATACACGTGTAGGTACGCTATAAATAGGTTTTCATCTGTAAGCTAGACTAGACTAAAGTCAGTGTTATTTTTTTAGATCATTGCGATTATTTGACAGTTTTTTTAAGCCCCGACACGAAAACGACGGGGTGTTATAAGTTTGACGTGTCTGTGTGTCTGTGTGTCCGTCTGTCTGTGGCATCGTAGTTCTCAAACGGATGAACCGATTTTGATTTTGTCTTTTTTTATTTGAAAGGTGAATTAGTCGGGAGTGTTGCCACAAAATGGCGAATTACATTTCAGTCGGAGGTTTTCTAAATTTTTAATTTAGGTTAGGTAAGGTTATTTATACTTATATCTGTTTCCCCGGTGTCACTTGCGAAACAAACACATACATTACATTACTAGTAACAGCTCGGGGTCTGGATTTGTGGTCGGTTAATGGCAATAGGCTCGTCACATCTCTGCCTAACCCTTTAAGAAATAGAGGCGTAATGATTAATGAAATTGATGATAATTTGTGAACCCTGAGCCCCCGTTCCTAACATTAACAACAACACAATGATGTTAAAGCACCTATGTCCTATGTACTACACTTATTTAAATTTCACTACATAAAATCACCCTACTCAAACTACCCTCTTAAGCAAGTGCATCATAAACTTTAATCTCTGACCTGAAACTTCCCCTGAAAACTTTCGAGAGGTATTATATATCTCAAAATACATGTGTGATGCCCTCTATTCCATTGACATAGGGTTCAAATTTCAATAGTTTTACGGACTTAGTGAGCTACAAGAAGTATACTTAAAAACGGTATAAACATATTCATGTAAGCTTGCTATGTAATGACTTTGCTACTGTTTAGGTAACCGTTTATGATGTTTATAAAACACCATAGCAAAGAAAAATCAGTAGTCAAAGTATTCTATTAATATTTGAGAAACTGGTGAACAAAAAGAATTGCAAGATATTTTAATGAAGGAAAAAATTAACTGGCGGGCAGGATTTGAGCCTGCGTCTTCTGGTTAAATACATCGGCGCTAATCTCCTAAAACTACTAAGCCACCGCGAGTCCTACCCACCAAGTCGAAATTTTAGAGTAATATATTTTAGATTTAGAGGCGAGTAGGACTAGCATTGGCTTAGAGGTCATAGCGTCAAGACGCAGGTTCGGATCCTGCCCGCAATTTGATTTTTAACTTCATTAAAATAACTGTATTATCGTAGCACGGAAAATGCTAAAAAATACAAAAAGATAATTGCAAGATATTTCAAAGGGTTTCAAGGAAAAAGGTTCGAAACGTCGGAATTAAAATAACAAACGCGATAAAATCCGTAAAAAAATAGTTTTATTTCGAGATATTTCAATTTGTAGTGGAAACAAAAAATGTCGTCTATTCTACGATTAAACCTTTACTCGGTTTTAAAACAACTTTTAAGGTCTTTGATTTACTTATTAATTAAATAAACGAAGGGACATGAAAAGAATACTAATTATATTGTGTCTATTTTTTATGTTATTCTAACTATTCCGTTGTAGTAGTTGAGTGCTACGGCGTAGCAGATCGTAAGTTGCTACGCCATGCCTACGTAGCTACGTCTCACGTAGCAGATAGCCATGCCTGACATAATGATGTAAAAATGAAATAATTTATTTATTATGTTATAATAGTATAAGCAGTGATTGCCTAGGGGTATGACCACTGGACTGCCAAGTCAAAGGTCTCGAGTTCGAATCCAAGGCACGCACCTCTGACTTTTCGAAATCATGTGTGTAATTATCACTCGCTTTAACGGTGAAGGAAAACATCATGAGGAAACCTGCATGCCTAAGAGATTTTCTCGGCGGCATGTGAAGTCTGCCAACCCGTATTAGGCTGACGTGGTGGACTATAGCCTAATCCCTCTCATACTGAGAGGAGACCCATGCCCAGCAGTGGGAAAGTATATGGGTTCATTATTATTATTAGTATATAATGACACAATAAAATAAAGACAAAAAATATACCAAACCAATTGCTTAAAGTAATCATTTGCGTTTTCCAATAAATTGCACTTGACCTTTCAATTTAAATAAATTAACAGCAATTTTTCGTTTCGATAGAGCAATTTTTAATTAACAAAGGATCTCGTCCCCAATACATACCTAATAAAGATACGGTTGGATGTCTGCGACAAGTACCCAACAGTTCGAGCAAAAACTGAGCGGTTCCCACTTATGCAAATATAACAGCTTACCCCAACGTCTGGCTGGGGCACGGCTTATCTTAACCACTCCCCTTAACTACATCTGTGACTGGAATTTCTTTAGGATTAAAATTAAAAGCACTAAGTAAAGGAAGCCTTTATAGGATTACATACAAATTGGTCTTCATTAGTTTAAGCTCTATTAAGAAACTATGAATATTCACACGAAGGCAAATGGTAGGCAAAGTTAGTAACGGGCCTAATGTCTGTGGCGGATTTAAATATGGCTAACTGTTTCCCTTTGGCACAGAATAAATAATACAGAATGGCCACTCTCCGCCCCTCCTTAACGTTAGATAGCTCAGGTCCCCCGCATTCTGCCGGTGTTCTTGCCGGACGTACTGCCAACATACCCTACGCACTCTCACGCACACATTTGCATTTGCACGTGTACAAACGTAATTTTGACAAGTTTAATATTTGATAATGTAATGTGCAGCGGTATTGGAAAGTTTGTATGGAGTGTCACAGGTGTGCCTTTGGTTTTACTTGCCTCCAAAAGGATTTTTAAGACAAATAGAAGACGTATTTCCTTTTGCAGGATGCAATTGATCTCCTCGACAAATGTTATTGAAATCTATTCAGTAGTTTTAGCGTAAATTGATAAGAGACAGATATAAGAGATGGGTTTTTCTCGCATTTGTAATACTAGTCATACCATCACGCCTGTATTCCCCGAAGGGGTAGGCTGAGGCGTAATAATATACACCCACATTTTGCCGGTCTGTTTAGGTCTCGTGTAATAGGAGGCGACCCTATTGCCATCAAACGACTCCAAGCTGCTACTGCGAATTTCACAGAAAAACCCAACAATACTTTGCTCGACCCGGGGATCGAACCCAGGACCTCTAGCGTGACTGCTGCGCTTGGGGCCACTAGACCAACGAGGCAGTCGTAAGAGGCTAGTGTAATACTAGTTAGTACAAATAATAATAGTCTCAAACTTTTTACGGATTTTATCGCGTTATATTAAAATATCAATATAACGCAATAAACTCCGTAAAAAGTAGTTTTATTTCAATGTATATTTGCGTAAGTGTCAGGAATCAGTAAGTCTCAACTATGTCTAAAATCAAATTAAGAAAATATCCACTGTACTCTGTTTCTCACTCACTTCACTACTGTCTACTATTGGCATTTTACTACCCTATCAAAATAGTACTTTTACAAACCCAATTTACGGTTCTGCCCTTATTAACTGTAATCATTATTTCAAACATTCTTTTGCGAACTCGTAAAGTTCTGTTCGTGGTAGATAACGCTAATAATTCTCACGCAACTCCACTTCGAATGGGATTTTATTTAAAAGTTTTTCGATTTTGTGTGTAATTGATAATGGGATAGATAGGGTGGTTTGTGGTAGATAAAAGTTCTATATAGCTTTTTTATTGTGTGAAATTGAATACCTACTTGTATTAAAAAACTGCAGTTTTAAAATAGGATAAGACCAAGTGATGCTTGTTTTCGAAATTATGAACACTCGAATGAAAAACCTAAGTAAGGTATTTTTATTGTAATTGGTATATATTTCCCGCATCTTCGGTCGCGTCAAGTTTGAGCTTCGTTACACAGATTTTCTGATGTTTTCAACCGACTTCAAAAAAGGAGGAGGTTCGACTGTATTTTTTTATGTTTGTTACCTCAGAACTTTCGACTGGGTGAACCGATTTTGATGACTCTTTTTTTATTCGAAAGCTTTTGGATTTTTTATTAGAATGTTTTCCAGGTCCCATATAAATTTTATCGAAATCAGGTGCGTGGTTTTAAAAAAATCGACGAAGGTTTAAAAAATTGCATATGTAGATGATATTTTGGTTTTCTCAGAAACCTCGCTGTTTGTGCCGGGCAGTGTGTTTAGTTGGCCTCCCCATATAATATAATAGGTACAAAACAAAATACATCTATATTCCCTACTAAAACTCTCAAAATAAATTATTTTTAAACAAAAATCAAACCGCCTCCAAAAAACACCTAGGAACTAAAAAGCAAAAAATAACATGTACATTTTTACATTATGAACTAATTTGTAGGCGGTGCCATACTACTAATTTAATTTAACTTTTCGACTTTCGTAGATGTCTGTTTGGCACCGACTCCAAATTAGTTCATAATGTAAATATGTTCCATGTTATTTTTTGCTTTTTAGTTATTCTGGTGGAGACAAATCCAACAAATCGAACATCATCATGGTCCAGCAGTTCTCGAGTTACAAGTGTTAATTGGTATTAAATATCATCACGCCTGTATTCTCTGAAAGCTCAGGCAGAGGTGTACTAATGTACACCCACCGTTCGCCGGCACGTTTAGGTGGGGACCAGCCATACCAAAAAAAAACTCTACCATACACAGTAGGCGGCGGCATAGCTTTGCCCCTGGCGTGGCTGATGTCCATGGGCGGTGGTTACCACTTACCATCAGGTGGGCCACCTGCTCGTCTGACCCTGGAGGCAATTAAAAAAAAATTGACCATTAACCGGTTAACATTAACTGCAAACGCCAAACTGCTACTGGATTGTTTTTTTAATGAAACTCTTTCTTAAAGAACCAATAATACTGCTCGACTTGGGAATCGAACCGAAACGAGGCAGTCTATTCCCACTAAGGATGATGCGAGAACAATCATATAGACAGAAAAAAACTAAAAACTGTTGTTTTGGGTTTAGTTACTTTAATAAAGACCCTCCATAATTATTAGTTTTTTGCACAGACACGTGAAGTTGGTCTTTACGTAGACTTTGGCCTGTTACAAATAAATAAATAAATATTCTGGGACATTTTACACAGCGCCATCTAGTCCCAAACTAAGCACAGCTTGTACTATTGGTACTAGACAATGGATATAATACTTATATACTTTTTTTTTGTAAATACATACATATATATAATATATAAGAAACACCCAGACAAACACAAACACTTATGTTCATCACACAAATATTTGTGTCATCTGGTAATCGAACCCACGACCTCGTGATCAGCCCGGTACTCGAACCACTAGACCACAGACGTCTTTATATATATATAAATGTTATACGTATAAATGTTGGATTATAGTCTTTTAGACGCCATGATACCGCCTGCAGGTGACAGGCTTGCATGTGACCCACTTCACGACTGTCCTGACTTCCGAGGGGATAACGGACTTATACATGTGACGTAAGCGGGTTACCCCTCTTTCCTTATCAAAATTGAATAGTCAAATTGTTTGGAATTGGACGTCCTCTATAATCCTAGCGGCATCAAGTTGGTGAGCTTGGAATAATATACCATTTAAGATTCTTTATTGCCCAAAAGAATAAAATATTCAGTTACATGAGAAACACACACAATTATTACATTTTAGTATATAAGGCACGCAAGTACAACATAAACGAAAATATGACTATTATATTATATAGGGAAGCTATATTATATAATAGTCATAGCAAGCCAGTGGCTTCACCCGCAAGGTCCCCCGAAAATAAATTATCCTCCCGTTTTTGCAACATTTTTCATTGCTCCTTCGCTCCTATTAGTCGTAGCGTGATGGTATGTAGCCTATAGCCTTACCTGATAAATGGGCTATCTAACACTCAAATACTTTTTCAAATCAGTCCAGTAGTTTCTTTATATTATTAGTATAGATAAGCATATCTATAATTACTATCCTAAGTTTTTAGTATTGTCCTGATGTTTTGTTTATTAACAATCGAAATCGGAATCAAGGATTATGTCATGTAATTTTTCTTATAATATTGGTACCTTTAAGTTAGCAGTGTTGCCAATGATATATATTTTTGCATAATTCACATTATGATTTATTTTTAGCTCCCTAGAATTTTAATATTTAAGTTTTTCGTATGGTTTTGTTGTGCATCAGACGGACGAAAAACATATCTCTCTAATTATTTAGCCTTTTTCTCATTTTATATTATTATAACCTGGACTTACTATCCATTAAAAGAATATAAAATTCATATTGTATACTCGTATTATTATTTTTTCTTGAACATTCTGTGTTACCATAAGTTGTCATAAATTGTACTGCATACTTTTTTCGTTAATAAGAGAAGCTGTGAAATATAAGGCAATTTTGAGCTTCCAAAGATAATTTATGCTAGTCACATAATTTAGCTTAAATTACAACCTTTAGTGATATACCTAATCTAAGAATTACTTTTTAGGTATAAGTTTTTATGTGTAAGAAATAATTCTTAGAATAAAGTTACATAGTTCGCCGGGATGTTTAGACCCCATATAAAAACCTAGATTTATAGGATTAATTACGGGGGGAAAATCCCAATTATACTTTAAACAGGAATTGAATCCAGGATCTCAAACAGCGAACGCACTTTTCTAGGCTAATGAGCCAGTTATAAAAAAAGAAATGAATAGTAGTAATGGTAGACCCTAACAAATAAACCGTTTCAATAAAGAAGAACACCTACCAAAGCAATATTGTATTTAAATCACATACAAAATAATGTATGTAACTCTTCGCTTGCACAAATGAATCCTACGTGCATAGAATAAAGTGTATCTCAGAAATTTATGTTTCTTTAAAATCATACATTCATCATTTTATGAAACGTGTTCTATGATATCTTACCTTTTTGTGTTAGTTAGGCAAAGGTATTTTCTTTAATATTATTTTTCATGTGAACGTGTTCGTTTTATTTATGTAAGTATGTATCACATAAAATGTATACAGTAATATTACAAAATACTTTTATATAAAATAAACTTTGTATCTTTCTTATTTTGCAAGCGTAACATTTTGATTTTTATACAGAGTGAATGAATACATATTCTAAACCATAAAAAAATATCTAATCTATTTTAGGTGTCATATACATCACTAATCTTTTCACCTTTTGGATAATTTTTTTAACTCATTTTAATATAATGTGTTAAAATTTAACGATTTTTTATTTAAAGGGTTTATACACAACTCGTTATTTTTAAGGTTTTTTAAATCAACGATACGATAAAAAATAACGATATAAAAAATACTTTTACTACTTTAGAGTTTGAATCTGCATTTTTCCTATAAAATACACTGGAAGCTTTAACCAACTCAATCACCTCAGGCTCGGTAGCTTAATGCAAAAAAAAAATCTTGAAATCTGATTAATTATCATCATCATCAACCCATTTACTGTCACACTGCTGAGCACGGGTCTCCTCTCAGAGTGAAAGGTGTTGTTGGGCTATAATCTACCTCACAACTATTGAACCCAAATGAAAACCATTTAATATTATTTAAACCTTCATTTCTGTTCACATGACAAAAATATTCTAGATTTATCGTACGTGGCATGCCAGAAATCCAATTTATTTTTCCAATGTCACATTGATAAAAGAGATTGGATGACATTTTGATGACTACCTATATCGAATAAACCAAGAGCACTGTATTCAAATGTTGGACCAAGCATTCGACAAAGACATTAGACCACCCCAACAACCTTGCAAATATCTCCAAAACAACAGCCAACAATCGTTGACATGTTAATACACTATCAATAACACAAACGAACGAACCTCCTTGATTACGTATGCAACGCAACTCCTTAGGGTTTCCTAGTAACAACCTGACAATTGCTCCGACGTATCAAACCTTCTTGTTTCGTATTCAATCAATTGGCGTTCCCTTTGCGAAGCTCGAGTTAAATATTCATTGTTGGACGTGCGGGAATTTCGTTCAGAATATGTTCCGACGTAATTTTGGGTAAGTCATGTTGACATAGTTATATTTGTAAACTTTTTCAATTGGAAGAATGGTGTATTTAATATATTATTATTACGCATGTATCCTCGGAGGATCAAGCAGAGGTGTACTTATGTACAGAGTATAACCACAGTTTGCCGGTATTTTAAGGTCCTATAGAGAATTTCATAGAAAAGCCAAAATAGTGTTACTTTTTAAACGTATTAATAACATTAATAATTTAAAATGGACCTAGTAAGACCATTATTCAATGTCACGTGCAGTTCAAATATGTATTTACAAATTGTACTTTTTTGACTTTGTGTGATTATTCATCATGACACGTTGTGCATTGTATGATTAAACATTTTATACAATATTTTTTGTATGACAGTTTAAGCGTTTAGGTAATATTTTATTTATGGGACGTTTATGTCATTATTTACTTTGAATACTATGTGATATTTCATTTTTCACCTTCACCACCAGCGTAGTGACTTGCCATGTCTGGGATACGGATAATTTTGGCGGAATCTCTCAAATGTTGTGGGATTTATATGATTAAATATTTAAAAAAATGCACAGTGCATGGTATCAGTTCCTGTGGTTTCAGCAGTATGCAGTTCGTAGGGGCTATTAAGTGTTGGAAATGACTACTTAGTTTATAATAAGGTGACTAAACTAAAAATATCTTGATATGTAAGATAGAAACCTTTTTATATAAAATAAAAAATAACAAATTGTTTGGTCTTCCACCATGTGCTTTCTATACCAGTCATTCAATTTAAATAAAACAAGTGAGAAGTCGCGTGCGTGCCCGCAAAGGTTACAGACAAAAAATAAGTTAGGAAAAAAGCTTTTGCAGCCAGTATAAGATGAATCAAAATTTGATGATCCAATATTTCACAAGTCAAATTGATGCTGTAATATTTTCAAAGTGCTTTTATCATCACAAGCTATTTACAAATGTGAGGTTGCAAATTTCAACAAGATTGAGGTTTACCAACTCCAATCTCTTTAGGTGAAGTATTAGAATGCCCTCTATAGCGTTTCAAATTACTTTTCTTTATCAAAAAAACTTCAAGTCCAGATATTTACAAATATGATTACTTTACGTGGAATTTGATGTTAAGGATTTACTTATAAACTTTTAATTATACTACTAAAATTTGTAAGAGCTTTTAATTTACTAATCTTGAAGGAATTACAGCTCAATATTAAACCATAAATTTTCTAGTAATCACAAAGATTAAATTTCATGGCTCTACTAAAGTTTTCTCTATTTGCAATGGCTAGTATTCAAAACGTCAACGTCTGGCCGTAAGAATAGGGCAGCCAAATTACCACCACTTAGATATAATCCGGGATAATCCACGAACAAACGCACCCTGGCAAGTCTAAATGGTTTAGAATATAGATTAAATTTAATGATGTGATCCCCAATTTCGGCTTTTAGCCCTTAAGTAATTTAATACTTGGGAGATATTGTGAGATGGGTGAATGAAAATGGACCTTTAATGTAGTATTTGTCAGCGATGTCAGTTAAGTTTATTTTACTACTGACTGGGCTAATAATTTTGTCCGTATGTGTACTTGCGTAATATTTTACCGAATTATAAAGGTTTCTAAGACATTGAAATAAAGCCAAAGCAGTGTAATATTGTGTTTTAATGTGTACTCAGTACCCATTTTAGTACCTTTCTTATGAAAGTAGTAAAAAATGAATAGCTTAGTTTATTTGCTTAAATAGTATCTGAAAGTAATAATTATATTTACAATTAATTTTAAAGAAAATTAATTTCGACTTCCAATAAAAGAAAAATATTTATAAAAATAAATTACATAAAACAAAAGTACGGTTAAGCACAAAATATAAAAATAAATCCATCGAAGATTCGAAATTCAAAGGTTTCTGTCAAGGAAATGGAATTGACATTATTGGACAAGTGAAATACTGAATTCCCTAAGCGAAGGGAAAGGGTGCGGATGGGGTGCTAAATGTCTTTTCCAACTCATAAATCTTCGATTAAAATCGGGTGCGCAGTAATTGAGCGTGCAATTTATAATACCATGGTCATCAGACGATTTACAGAGCAATCTTGAGTTTATACCGAAATTGCTACAGTATTACGAAGTTATTAAGAAGTGTAATTAGTTATCTAGACAATGTAGCACTTTTTTTAAGTTTCTTCGGGGGAAATATTATAGCTTTTTTTGTTACTTTTATGGTAGACTAGCTTTCCGCCAGCGGCTTCGCCCACGTGGTCTTGATAACCTTTTTAACCCGTTTTTCTGTTGAAATTTTTCCTGAATTTTCTTTGCTATAAACCTCACGGAGCTCGAGACCTTTCCAACGAGTGCAAAACCGTGGAAATCGGTTCGTGCGTTCTGGAGTAGCGTCAGGAAGGAAAACCCGACTTATTTTTATATAGTAGATATATATTTCCTTTAATATTGTATAACTTGAAAGTAACTGAAAACAAGTTATTGGACTAACTTTATTATAATAATTGATAACTTAGGAATAGAAATAGGGATGTTCTAAATATAAACAGGTTGTCAGGGTTTATAAAAAAGATTATTAAGTTTAATGGTCGAAAACGTGACTTCTACGCTAAAGATCCCGGGCTGGATTCTCGGATCAAGCAGTGTTGATGAGTTTTTCTGTGAGATTCTCAGTGGCAGCTTAGACTCTAGTCTGGATTTGTGCTCGGTGTGTGGCAATAGGCTGGCCCTTTATTACATAGGCCCTAAACATGTGGATTTGGAAGTACTGCAGTACTCCTTTGCCTAACCCTTCGGAGAATATAATGCGTAATAGTTGGTGCTATACTGATATAAAAACTAGATGGTCACCCTCAAATAAAGGAAAGAAATTGAAGAAAACTTTTAAAGCATTAAAGAAGTACCCTCTTTTTCGTGTCCGTATATTTTATGCGGTTAAAATACAAGGTGGAAGGGCATCGACGCCCATCCGAATACAATGAGTTCAGTACATGATTCTGCATTCCCTGGCGTTGAAATATTCCGTAATTTTTTTCATCAATTTTTAAATTTTTTCTGCATTTTTTTACTTGAACGTGTAAAAATCATTATTTCTATCTACCCAAATTAGATTTATAGTTAAAAAATAATTATTTCATTTGTTTCGGGTTGCGCGCGCGATAATATTCACCGCGGAGCGTTATAATCGCGTTTTTAGCAATACACTACGCGCTCAAAAATGTCAATATCTGTAATAACCGATCATTTTCTACATGAATGACTTAGGTCATTTTATTTTTGACCTTGAGTGAAACCTGTCAGAGTTGCAAAAAACTTTACAGTACAGAAGTACTCATTATCATGTACAATTTATGTACAAACTATACAAGGTGAAGGGACATCGACGCAAAAACGTCGTGACAAGATTTCACTCAAGGTCAAAAATAAAATGACCTAGGTCATTCATGTAGAAAACGATAGGTTATTACAGAAGGCAGGGGGAGGGTATAGCACCATGAACCTCGTGAACTCATGGTATTCGGATGTGCGTCGATGTCCCTTCCACCTTGTATAACAATTTATTCATTCTGTAACAATGAAAAAGAAAACATAATAAAAATATTTTACGTAAATAGTTAAGTAATTTTGTACGCGACAGTACATCCAATAAATTAACGCCTATTTAAATTTGGAATGAATTTAATTATACATTTGCTCACGCAACAGTTCGCGGCATTTTATATTGCCTTTGTTGTCTTTAAATTGAATTTTAAATGCAATTTAAGACGGGTGACTGAATAAATTTCGGGTTTACATGGGTATATAGGGTTGACGCCAATTTAATGCCATTTAAGTCCAATAAATAATGTTCTTTTGTACATTTATTTGATTTTCCGTTAAATTTATACAATTTATTTTACAGATCACCATATTTTATGTTATTATATAATGTATATTGTATTTGTTAGAGGTCTCGGTCAACAATGTTCACAGATTCGTGTTATTTACATATTCTTTGATATTCTGGTCGACTAGTTCATTGTGGGTTTTAGAAGTTGTTCCCTATCTTTTTGTATTTTTTTAAGCATTTTCCATGCTAAGATTACAAGTTATTTTTAATGAAGGAAAAAATAAATTGTTCCTCTTGACTCACCTAAAATGATGGAGGACAAGCATCAACTTGCAAACAAAACTTGCTTGCTTGAGATATTTGCTTGATGTATATCATCCTAAATCAGTGTTGTGCCATAGGACTACATTTAGCCAAGCAAGCAACGGTAAATTCGTAATCATCATAAACCAATTTTTAAATAATACAACACTTACATCACTAAGGTTGAAACTTTATAAGTATAACATGTCAAATAAACACTAGAACAAGAGAAGGTTTAACATAACTAGAGACAAAGTTTTAGCATAACCCTAGTAAGTACCATAGGCAAAACTTATGAATGAAAATACGTACCTAAGTCCTATCGTACCGTACCGTAAAACTTAGCGGTTTTGTGGTTACCAAAGAGGGATTTAAGGATTTTTGAATGTCATATCCTTAATGTCTAGCTTTAGAACGTAATAAAAAATGGTCCGAATAAATACATGAAGTCAACTTTTAAGGGGCTTACTCTAGGTTTCATGAATGTAATTTCATTTGATTTATATTGTCTTGTTATTTTTGACCGCTGTGATCTTTAGTTATTACCTTAATAAGGTGTTTTGTTTTTGTTTGAAAAGTATAGTAATAATACGTAAAATTTGAGATTTAGTAAACTATTAAATAAATTATACTCTAATAAATTATGTTACAATAAAAAATAATCTTATCTTACTAATAGTATTATTATTAACCCTAGATTACCTAACCCTACCCTACCCTAGATTAGATTAGAAAGTTTGTAAGTTTAAATGTTTGGATGTTTGTTGCTCCTTCACAGCAAAACGGCTGAACCAATTCAGCTGAAAGTTGCAATGGTGATGGCTTATACCTTGGATTAGTACATAGGCTATATTTTAATCTCGAAGAATTGAAAGTTCTTATAGGACACGGGTTCAAAGTTCCTAACTCCACGCGGCCGAAAAACCTAGTAATTTAATAATAATTAACATAAACTATTCTTAGCCAGGAGCCACATAAAAATGTAAAACATAATTATAAATAACTAATATTATAAAGAGGAAAGATTTGTTTGTTTGTTTGTTTGTTTGTTTGTAATGAATAGGCTCCGAAACTACTGGACCGATTTCAAAAATTCTTTCACCTTTGGAAAGCTACATTATCCCCGAGTAACATAGGCTATATATCATCACGCTACGACTAATAGGAGCGGAGTAGTAATGAAAAATGTAGCAAAAACGGGGAAAAAATTATAAGACCACGCGGGCGAAGCCGCTGGCGGGAAGCTAGTAAATAATATAAACGAAAATAGAACCTCATTTCTTAATTTCAGTGTCAAGTTCAAGTTCAAATGTTGTTATTTCAAATAAGCTTTTATAAAGTTGCATGGTACTAAAAAGTTGTTCCTATAGAAGAATATGCCGAGAAACTCTATGAATAGGTACTCTTAATATAAGAGTTGTTACATTTGGCATTGATACACAATATGCATGGACATTGTAGGTTAATGTCATGGTCGAGATTATTTGATTTTGATTTAAAGAGTTGAAAATATGAATAAATAAATTCTTTAAAAATACTTCTCAGTTAAATTATTGCATTTTCAGTTCGAGATATAAAACATCACCGTTTCTGAAAGATATTTCATTTCAATAATTAAAAAAGCTTCCATTGGAACGAGAACCGGTTGAATGTAAACAGGGGTTGTGTAATGGAATCCGTTGAATCGTACTTAACCGTTATCTCGTTTTTAAAACGATCAGTTTTTATGATCGAACAGTAATTTCCATTGAATGGAAATCTGAGAATTGACGTTGTAGGGTTACTGCTTTGAAGTAATTTTTAATAACGTTGTTCCTTATTACTTTGATCTGATTTAAAGTCTATTAATATCGATATAATTTAATCATTTCTTAAAAGTGAAGGATGAATAAAGTTTTATTATGTTACTTAAAGGTTTAAAGTTTTTATTGTATGTATAATTTTATGGCATTAAAAGATTCTTTTTTTTTAAGTACAATTATTTGAAAATTAATTTAAATCATTCTAAGCAGGCTCTATAATACATAAAAGTACAAACATGACTTTAACAAAAAAATACTTTAGGTACCTTAAAAAATTTGATGGTGTTTTAATCTTATAATTATTTGTGTCATTGAATCATCTATTAATTGATGTTTGTTTGATATGAACCAAAGAAAAGATGGATGGTCTTAGTGTGAGCAAGGATATCGTCACAAAGAAATTGAAAGACAAGATGTCGGCTATTAGAGGTGCTTGGAAGAAGAAGACATACTGCGCAGTCCCCATCAAGTAACCGGGGATATAAAAGCATGGCTTAGTTTCTCCTCCAGGTTACGTCGTCTTATGTCCATGACCATAATGTTATAAATAATCAAGGGACCGACATATCAGGAGCCGTATTTTATCGAGAAAATAACATATCTACTCTAAAATTCAATCAACAAAACCACAACAACGCTATGTTAGATAAATTACCAAAAGTTTTAATAAAATTAAAATAATATTCAATTTATCGATGATATCAGTCTAATACAAAAACTTTTGACCGTAAAATTTGTGATCAGAAAACTGAACTATGTTGAGTAAATCTGAAGGGTAATTCTGATAACTAAAATGTTAAAAAAAACTGATTTAGTCTGAGTTTTGTAAATTTCAATTGCTTATCTAAAACGTTACCTAAACGCGAACAATGTAACGCTTTGTTAGAATCAGAACGTGACCAGAAAGGTGACATTTGTGACACTCAAAACTGGACTGAAATTATGTTTTGATAACTTTTTTAAGTTCCATAACTTAAAGTTTCACTATCTAAGGTAATGCCTACTATGTAGTTTATTTTGAATAGCAAACAAAAGAGCGATGACCAACATAACACACTTCGAAATTCCATTTTATTTTCTGCTGATTTGAACGAATACTTAACCGATTATTTCAATGAATATTCAAACTGTGGTCAGCCTTTCTGACAAGGGGCTCGTGGCTAAGTAAATATGCTGATATTCAAGGTTAATCTTTTTTCGCACGATTAGGCAGAGGTATATTAATGTACATCCACACAGTTAACTTAGGTTCCATGTAAAAGGGGGCGAGCCTTTTACCATTAATTGATATGCTTGACCTGGGTATTGAATTCAGGATCCTCAGGACCATTGCGCTTACACCACCTCATCAGGCTAATGAGGCATACGAGGCTCGAAAAGAGAGATATCCATTTTAACCTTTTACAATAACATTTTATGAGTTCTAATGTATTCTATGATCCACTATCAAATGTAATTTCGATGAAAGAGTCAGACAGCGCTTTAATACACTGACTCAAAGTTTTATAAAGATAGCGTTTAAGTGTAAATGTGACTGGAATCACGTTTATTTTATCAAAATAAATTCAGAATCCATCAATCACAGAAATGTCGACTTTTGAAATTAGAATTACCTTTTTTTAATAATAATATTTGCTTGATCAGCCCCACGTTGGGCGCCAGTTTGTAGGGATGTTTCTTGAGTTGACGCCAATAAAACTCGTGGTATGTGAAATAGCGTATTTAACTATTGCCGTAACGGTTATGAATACAATAAATTAAAAATAGGACAGTTTTTTCACAGCCCTTTTCCAAGTGAGGACGAAGGGAGGGAAATGCAAATCCTCTATCCAAAAATATCACAAGTTATTTGCATAAAACATGGTATAAGTTGGTCTTAATAATAGGTACTTATTAGAACTAACATGTTTTTCTGAGGATGATATACGAGTAGCATGCAAAATTGGTAGAAAAAACAGATGAATTATTTAAATATAAATTGTTTATCCGGCTCGAAGGACCAATGTTTGAGAATTAGTCTAGCGACTAAACATTGTTCTAAACAAAATAAGACTAAAAATTGGTCCTTCAAATAAACCAAGATCAAAACTAAGTACAAGAAAGTACATAGATGAATAAATATAAAGCCTAAGTTCAAATAAATTCATTTCAAAGGTCTTTTGGTTTCTTTGCTTGCGTCTAGTTCATCCATAAACACATTAATACAATTTTTGTACCTACATAAGATACAAAAAAATTAAGTGCTACTCGTGTTTTCACTAAAATACTTAGTAGGTACATGGTACTCCAAAGCGGCCTCTGTACAAAATTGATTACGGCCTCGGGCTCGATATATTCTAGCCTAGGCCGGATTTTCCGACTAAATCTACATTGATCGATCTGGTACATGCTCGACAGCTAATTTGCTCGCTTAAATATCGGCTTACATTACTAATCATCGGTTAAGCGCTAAGTGCAAACACATCTCACTTTACCTTAAACCGTATTTCGGTATTTATACGTAAGGAGGTACGGTCAGCGCCGAAACTCACTGAAGAAAGCATCAACTCTTTTTTGGATTCTAACTAAGGTTATTCATATTTATAATGCAGAAAACTCGTACTTTTAGTACCTTCATGCGTCAGAAACTTTTGGTTAAAAAATATGTAAAATTTTATTAATTACCTAATCTGAAAATGTAGTCTTTCAGAATAATCTTTCTTTCTTAAAAAATGAATTTGTATCGTGTTTAGCGACTTCTGGTGTTGACTGTACCAATTACATAAGAAGTACTGCACTGTACAAGACGCCGTGTCTGGTCCAAAGTTAAATTTCACACTCCTTGGACGCCATATGAATGGGTGACTTATCGACAAAGTCGTTTGTGAACCGCCTTAGTTCATCAACCCAGAAGTAGGGACTTTTAATGCAAAAACACTGAATGCAGTAATGTATATTAGTTTTATTACTACTTCAAGCAGTACAATTCTAGATAAAACAGATTATAATCTAAATCATTGAGCTCAGTCACAAATAAAAACACTCGTTGGACCCGTCACCGAATGTCCGCTGTCATTAGTTTTCCCGCCAAAAGTACTTTTGTTATTGATCATTGAAGATTGCCAGTATCTCGACTAATCGCAAGCAATACTTTTTAATAACAAACTTCTTAAAATTAAATGATACTATATTCGGTAAATAATTACTTATTTACCTAATATAAAAATTATAATAGATATATTTAAATATTTATAACACGTTAGTCTCGGTTGTCATACAAAATAAACCAATTACAATTGTTTGTGGTCAGCCCGAAAGTCTCTCGAATCTGTGTGTCTAATAAGTTCCAAAATGCTATGCAAGGTCTATAGAGATACTACTGTTTACACATGAAAAGCTTCAAGTGCGAAACCCTTAAATAAAAATCCTTACAACAGTTCCTTACCTTTATCTTAACAATACAGGTATGAAATATGTAGTCCTAACAGAACATTTTTCCATTAGACTTAGTTTCGATTGGCTTCGACGCCGGCAAACCGTTCGCCTCAGGCACTCTCAGACTTTTGTTGAGCCGTCAACCACATTCGTCTAAATGAAAAGGCTTAAATAAAACTGGAATGAGTCTGCGCAGTGAATAGACAAGCTGACGTGAACGTGTTCCTAAGAGCTCCGCTGAAAGGCACATGTGGACTAAAGGAAAACATGGTTGAAAATATGTATGGGAGGCCCCTTCTGGATTTTGAATGGTACCCAACTGAGCGTGGTACGTAGTCGTGTTATGGAGGTATTGAGTATAGAAATTACTGTGGAAATCGTTGAAAATGGAATGGAATTTGATACGGGGAATATTGAGTAGGTTTTCATTGTGCGATTAAACAAGCCTTAATCAAACTCCATTGGCTACTGAAAATTTTGTAAGAGAAAACACCAATAACGCTTTGTTTGACCTAGGAATTGAACATGGATTTTTATAATCGTGGAATAGATTTTCAAAGCCAAGTAAAGATTAAACTGCGACAATTCTTCCATCGCTTAAAAAAAATAAGTCGTGTTTAGGCTGAGGCAGATGTCAATTTCTATACACCATAATATTTTTAGTAATGGCAATTACAAAATTATATCCTGCTACTGAAGAAGAACGATTAAACTTCAAACTTAAGGACTTTATAGTCGATAGCACAGAATTCCAAAATAACTTTAAACCTAATCCCCGTTTAGGATAAGCATTAACTTAAACCTTGTTTTGTTTTAAGCATCGAAAATTCCGACAAAACTAAATAATAGGTTTACAAGATTTATTTATAGTTAAGCGTCTTAAGTTTATCTTACCAGTTAAGTTGCTGACGCTACTTACCTGTTGTATAACCAACTTGATTAAGAAACTTTATTTACTCTGTTGCCGTGTTGTCTCTGGTAAGAATAGAACCTCCTTTTCCCTAAGGCTTTGTAGAGCTTGTGTCTATAGTTTGTTACTAAAATGACATGTACGTGGAAAAAATAGTCTAGTATTTGGAATAAAACTATTATTTGTTTGTGATTTTTTTATCGTTGTTAATTGATATTATTTATATTCTCATCTTTCAGACGCTTTATAGTGTCCATGGTTACCAGTAAACTCTAGTCTCTCTCAATCTACCCATAACAATGGATGCTGGAAAGGGTCCGAAACGTCTGGATTTATTTCTGTCTAATATTCACGTAAGTATCAAAAATCAATAGAGTAGTTCCTGAATCATTTTAGATTTACTAGTAGTTCATGGGTTTGCTTCCAATTTCGAACCAAAAATGTATTTATTATACCTGTGATTTATACATTACCTTTTCATCAACGCCTGTATAGCATCGAACTGAGAACCTCAAGGCAGAAGCTGCACTTGCGGCCACTAGACCAGTGGTGCAGTTCGAGGTATAAGTTTTCCGTGTAAAATATCTTATCTTTATTCGTTAATAAAAAAAAATTATACGTCAACTTCATGAACTTAGATTATGTAGTAAATGTGTGACACAATGTAAATGTAAATGAAAAATAAAAATTCCAACATCTTTAAAAAACATCTTTTATTATTTTAATCAGCTTTAAATGTCAAAAACAATAATATTATTATCTATGATCTATTATTTATAATATCAACTACAGTTTTTACATCGTTTGATCTGATGACCAAGTGATAGTCAATTGCGATTTTCAATTAAATTCAATTAAGAATCAATTCTCTATCTGCTCTATCAAACAAAATGTATGTAAATGACACAAGCTTTCGACAAATTGGGCTGTCACTAATGTCATTTACATACATTTTGTTTGTAGATTCGAATGTCAAAATGCAACTTGTCTAGCCCCCCAGCTGGTTTTCATTGTTATAGTTATCGATTTAAACATTAGAAACGTGATTGGTTGAAATGTAGTATTAGTCTAGTTAATTTTTAACATTACCCTGATACTTAGGATATTTTCTATGCGACCTTGGCACAGATATTTCCCTACAGGCTTGCTTTGATCCTGACACCAAAATTGAAGTATAAAATTCTTCAAATCATTTCGAACATTTACCGCTATATAAAACTAATTTTTGAACTTAATGTAATGTTTTAAAAAATTATATATTAATCAAAGCAAAACTCTTAATAAAATTAAACTAACAAGTTGCTTATAAGTATTGGAGTTACTTAAATTTATTTTTCTTCCTATTTCTGATATTCATGTAAACAAAAGCAAAATAAAATGCTTAAAAAATGGTACATAGCCAAAATTCAATATGTCGACAAAATAGGTAGCCCTAGTTTTATCGATTTATTGAAAATCGATTGACAACTGACAATCAGGATCTGCCGGCTTCAATTTTCGATGTCACACATTCTGTTCAACACTATTATAATATTTTTGTAATAATTCTTTTTACAAACACAACAGTCCTTCGAATTTCAAAACTCAACTTGTTTTATTCGATTTAAAATTGATTAATAGAACTCCAAACAAAACAACCGTTTCACCTCGAATTTTCAAACGCAATTCTCGAGTGTTCTTGAAACTTCTTCATTCAATTTTAAAGTCGATATTTATTATGATAATATATACAGTTTACCTTACACTATAGTTCAATGTTCTTTTATACAATGAATAAGTACATAACACTGGCGATGCCTATTAGTGCTTGTAGGTCAAAACTGCTGGCCCACTGTGCGCTTCCCTGCATCGCAGCGGGGGTCTCGCCTGTCGAAGAAAAGAAAAGAATTAAAAACCAATCAAGATTGGGTACTTAAGTGTACATCTGACCAAGAATTAAGTGTGGAATAGAGTGAAAGTGGGTATTGTAAGTTAGGGTGGTGCGAACAGTGTTTTGTTACGTAGTACTATTAGTTGCAATACAATATGATTTACCACCACGTTTTAATTCCCCATAGGCTCGCTGGTATCGTCGGTAAATTGATCAAAGAAATTTAATGATTCTCATTAATGAAATCAAATCTTGGACATTAATATTTGTGTTTGTCTGGGTGTTTCTTATATAATATAAATTAATATTCATTTACATACTTAAAAAAAAAGTATATATGTATTATATCCATTGTCTAGTACCCATAGTACAAGCTCTGCTTAGTTTGGGACTAGATGGTGCTGTGTAGAAATGTCCGAGGATATTTATTTATTTGACTAGAGGGCCCTATAATATAATAATCCTAGAATCTTTTTACTCTGTGCAGCGGTGACTTGCTTGCTGTCTCTTGCGCAGTAAAATAACATCGTATAAACGAGATTTAATAAGTCCAATACATGATTGACGTGACCTAATATAAAAGCAGGAAAAATAACATGTTATTTTATTACTTTCGAAACAGTCTTGAAAGTAAAGTCGTTTGAATAAAGAGCACGCTATTTTAATAAAACATGTTATATTTAGATGTCTTTTGTGTTATTTTGGTTCACCAATGGTTATTGAAATCAAAGTGATTTGTAAAGCTTCTATAAATGTCAGTATTTAAAATATACCTACATATATTCTTGAATAGGTTTCTGTAGAACTATTTTCACTATATGTATTGGTTTTGAATAGGTAGGTTGCCCACTCTATCGAAGGCCCACTAAAGTGTTGTAGCTGGGCAATTAATTACCTAGTTGTTTTTTAATCGAACATTCTTTTATCGCGTCACCAGGCGCCAGACGTTAAAAAATTGTATGAACGACATTTCTTGAAATCCAAGAAATGTCGAAATCCTTTGACTCCAATTGGAGTAGGCAGCGACTACAGATTTCCACTAGCTACGACCCTGGCACATCACTTTCGTTTCATCTACATTTATTAATCTCCTTCTATCTCTATCTATCTAATAACCCGTCATAATATAGTACATATTATGTTGTGGTTATTAGATAGATTAGCTAGGTTTATAGTAAGGCTGGCTGGAATTCGTAGACCATTAAGGATCCATTTGTCCACATATTACGTCACAAAAAAATTCTAACAATTCTTCCCGTCACATTCAGATACGTTATCAATCCCCCTTGACCTATTAATTTAGCGTTACATAAATATTACGTGGACGGAGACAATTTCAGAGACTTAAGCGCCTTATTCACCAACGCGACTGTACGTCCCACCTATGTCCATGTCCATGTCCCACGGTGCTGGACAAAGCTTGACGTACTTCGAAACTATTCACGGTCGTTTTTCATCGTGCATCGTGCGTGGCCTTGGCGGGACGTACAGCAATATGGACAATGAATAAGGCGCTTTATACGAAAAATTAAGACAGAACCAAATCCTAAAAAAGCTTATTATAAGACTTTAATACTTTGAAAGTAAAATTTCGTTCTAATTTTACAACAAATAACTATAGGTCGTAGTAAAATAATAAATAATAAAATTCTAGATCGCTTATCACTCTAATAAAAGGGTGTTTGTATTTTTATGGGTGTTGGTATATTTATTGCGCCCGTTCTATTCCCATAAAAGCTATGTTTTTAAAGGTTGACTGCGTATTTTAATGATTTGTAAAATAACGAGCAAGTGATTTTTTTTTAATAACTCTTAATAAAACGTATTTTTATATCTACTTCAAGGGTTAGAAAATTATCATAATATATAAAATTGAAGCAGATTATAATCGTTTTATCCATAACCTTATTTTTTAATTATCCAATTAATTACTCGTAAACGGACCATTCATTTTAAATATTTCAGGGTGTGTCCCATAGTAAAAGTTGTTCATATACAAATATGCGTATAACAACCTCTTAAATTTCTTAACAGTAATCTATAAAACTTAGTAAAACACTTTTAGTGTTTTACAGTTTTAGTTTTTCCTATTTTCATTTCTTGCTCGCAATTTGAAATATTACTTCAAGGGTAAAATTATAATCTTAATTTAATGAGGAAAGGCAATCAATCATAGATAACGTGTTAAAATAAACAACTAAAATAACACTAACAAACCCGCGTGTTTCTAACACTTTTAAAATTAGATATACGGCGGGTTTCTAGTTAATCAGAAAGCTAATAAAAATAACTCAACCGTGGTGTTAATAGTTAGGAGAAAATAATTATAAAAGTAAACAGAATTATCATAATTATCGCGCGATATGGCAATTTATTATTTTATTTTATGGGCAGCAGTCACGATTCTTGGCAGTGGTAACGCCGCACAATTCATTTAAATGTTGAGTAAGAAATAGAACTTATTTAGACAGCTTTACATGCTCTCTAGGCATGGATGGTCACCCATGATCAGACTGATTGGCACACTGACAGACACAGACTGACAGGGGGGCTAGACAAGTTGGATTTTGATATTCGAATCGACAAATAAAATGTATGGAAATGACACAAGCTTTCGACAAATCGGGCTGTCACTATTGTCATTTCCATACATTTTGTTTATCGATTCGAATGTCAAAATGCAACTTGTCTAACCCCCCCGGTTAGTCTACGTAGTTATCACATTTAAAATATTTTTGTCATAAAAATAATTTTACGAATGTTGTTACTTAGCCACGAGCCCCTTTGAATAAATAAATAATAAATAATAATATTAAATAAATATCTTGGGACATTTTTTAATAATAAAGAAAACTAACAAAATACAATGAAATGCATGATAATTCCTCCCTTAACACAAATTAACGAGCGAACAACAATGTAACTCCACTAATTATTTCTAAACAATTAAAACTCGAGTTAACTATTCCCAACTGCACTGTTCATGATTCAACTGCGTGACGGAACGGAAACGTTCCAGTTTCGATCGCTAGTAAAATTCAACAAATGCACTGCGAGTTGTTGAATAGCAGGAAATTCGCGAGTGACGGGTGCACGCTAAACGAAGCATGAAACTTGTGATAGTACCATCGAAGGTTTATTTGTGAATGTATAATTATTTTATATAGTCACGCTTGTATTTCCTGAAGGGGTAGGCAGAGGTGTACCTACTAATGTACATACACAGGTCCCTCGTATGTTTAGATTCTATGTACCTAATTAATTATGGGCGAGATTATGCATATCCAAACTTTAAGTTGGTACTAATGTTATACCTATATAATATAACTATTATTATGTATTATGTAGAGATCAGCAGAGGTATAGGTACAAATCTATACTAATATTATAAAGAGGAAAGATTTGTTTGTTTGTTTGTTTGTTTGCTTGTAATGAATAGGCTCCGAAACTACTGGACCGATTTCAAAAATTCTTTCACCTTTGGAAAGCTAAATTATCCCCGAGTAACATAGGCTATATATCATCACGCTACGACTAATAGGAGCGGAGTAGTAATGAAAAATGTAGCAAAAACGGGGAAAAAATTATAAGACCACGCGGGCGAAGCCGCTGGCGGGAAGCTAGTATAATATATAAATAAATAAATATCCCGGGACATTTTACACAACAACATCTAGTTCCAAACTAAGTAGAGCTTGTACTATTGGTACTAGACAATGGTTACAATACATATACAAGTTGGAAGGGCCATCCACGCATAAACGTCGTGATAAGGTTTCCATCAAGGTCAAAAATAAAATGACCTAGGTCATTGATGATCGGTTATTACAGATATTGACATTTTTGAGCGCGCAGTGTATTGCTAAAAACGCGATTATAACGCGATCCGAAATAAATGAAAAAATGATTTTTTAATCATAAATCTAAAGTGGGTAAAGAAATAATGTTTTTTTACACGTCCAAGAAAAAAAACTGCAGAAAAATTGATGAAAAAGTTACGGAACATTTCAACGCAGGGGAGTCCAGAATCATGTACTGAACTCATGGTATTCGGATGCACGTCGATGTCTCTTCCACCTTGTATACATTTTGAAACACCCAGACAAAGAAATACTTATGTTCATAAATTAAATATTTTAGTGTCTCACAATATCTAATGATATTTGTGTGTTTTAATATGACCTCGTGATCAGCAGTCCGGTACTCAAACCACTAGACCACAGATGTCGTCTTGTATCTAACTTATGAATCAAATGATTTTATATGCATTAGAATATTTTAAGTACAAGGGGCTCGTGACTAAGCTATAACTACGCTGATCAACCGATCTGCAAGGTTAAGCTACGCTTGCCGAGGTTAGTCTGTGGATGGGTGACCATTATTAACACATCAAGACCCCTCCGTGCCTCGGAGAGCACGTAAAGCCGTCGTTCCCGGTTGTCATACGAACACCTATGATAATCGTTAGTGGTAGTCAGATGCCCAAAAAGCCTGACAACGAGTCTATCCTTCGAATATCGGTATTACCTAGAAATTGGGTTGCGGAGGTATGATTATGGTTAAGCCGCATTTGGTTAGACTGGAAGCCGACCCCAACATGGTTGGGAAAAAGGCTAGGAGGATGATGAGAATATTTTAAGTACAAACAGCAAAACCATAACCTGAGAAATTAAAAACAACACCAATCCTCCAAAAACAATACCCAAAATGGAATTATAGGATACGCGCGCTCCAAATAGATTGACAGCTATATGCGGTTCAATTTGGAGTCATGTACACGGATTAATTGAAAACAATTGATTTATATATTCGAGTAATCCCGATAATTGGTTCCCGTGAATATTTAGCAAAGCTATCTGCAAATAATCTGTCGCTTATATTTCAAATTTGGTATCAGCGTGATATTTATGTTAACATCACATATCAGTAGCAGTAGACATAATATATAAATATTATAAATAAATTTAAACAACAACACCATCTAGTCCCAAACTAAGCAGACCTTGTACAATGGGTACTAGATAATGGATATAATTCTTATTTACTTTTTTTTTGTAAATACATACTTACACATAAGAAACACCCAGACAAACACAAACACTTAAGTTCATCGCTTTAATATTTGTGTCTTGTGGAAATCGAACCCATAATCTCGTGATTAGCAGTCCAGTACTCGAACCACTAGAGCACAGACGTCGTCGATATCCAAACTCTGAACTGCTACTAAGAATTTCATAAAAAAAAACAACAATTCGGGTCATGTCTGTGGCGTCTGCGTGGAACTAGTTGGCCGCGCCTTAGGTAGGGACGGGAGTGAGGCGGTGGGTTACTGTGAACGAAAACAAGCACCCCCGCCCCTCCGTCCCTCCTCCCACATACCTATGGCGCGGCCAACTAGTTCCGCGCAGACTATAGTACTTCGAGTTCTGTGGATAATACCTATCAACTATCATCCTCATTCAATTTGGTTCTGAATTAAATAATTTTCTTTAAAACTTGCATAAAGTTGGGACGATTTTAATCGAAAATGAAGCCAAGCCAGTGTTACTTTTTTTAACCATATTATATTCAAATTAACTTTTACATACATATAGGCATAGTATATTAGAGACTTAAAATTTTATTGACTTGCATTAGTTAACATTCAACGTAATATGACTGATTTAACTTAGTATACACTCAACTCCTTCTAATTTTTTTTTTTTAAACAGATATCCTGGGACATTTTACACAGCATCATCTAGTCCCAAACTTAGCAGAGCTTATATTATGGGTACTAGACAATGGATATAATACTTGTATACTTTTTTTTGTTGTAAATACATACTTATAATACATAGGAAACACCCAGACAAACACAAACATTTATATTCATCACATAAATATTTGTGTCTTGTGGGAATCGAACCCACGACCTCGTGATCAGCAGTCCGGTACTCGAACCACTAGACCACAGACGTTGTCATAATAAATAAATTTAATCTTTACATTAAGAAAACTGAGGTAAGTACACATGTATTATCCCGTTGAAACGATATCTCAAGCATATAAAGAGGATAACAGGCAGGGACTAATGTAGTAACTAACGTACTCCACGTTCCAAACATTAAGCGAGCAATTCATACGAAACTATATGTATTGCTGGTTAAGTTCTCTTTTGAATAAACATTTTCGTGTTCATTTTGAATATTGTTTTGTAAGTAAAAGTCTCTTGTCCGCGAAATGAATATCAATGAAGCAATTCATTGTTAACATTTAATACGATAAATTCTTTCTAAGACAAGGATAGGATACTTATAGGATATCCAAAAAGTTAATTGAGAAATTATCTAGAATCAGGATGATGTAGGAATCTATTCGCTACGTATTACGGAGAAGTTAACAAAGATATGAAATAAATTCACTCTTCACACACTAATTCTTCGTTTATGTGATGAACTTAAGTGTTTGTGTTTGTCTGGGTGTTTCTTATATATTATAAGTATGTATTTACAAAAATAAAAGTATATAAGTATTATATCCATTGTCTAGTACCCATAGTACAAGATCTGCTTAGTTTGGGACTAGATGGTGTTGTGTAAAATGTCCCAGGATATTGATTTATTTTTAAACTCGTTGTAAGTTAGAATTATGTTATATTTTAAGTGAAAAATTGTATTGACAATTTATTAGATAAAGCCTTTAAAATAATTAAGTGTTACTACCTCGAAATCGTGCAAGCTGTGACACCTTAAAAACTTGTACATTATTACAAGGCCTATGACTTGGCAGTCCAATGGTCATATCCCTAGGCTAACACTGCTACATAATATACAGAAAAAGATAAAATACAATTAATTTTTTTAAACGTTTTATCTTCCTACCTACCTAATTAAAAGCTCAACGGTAACTGTTGCGGAGCCTGCCAACTGTCGGTTGACGAACACCGCGGTCAACTAATTACAACTGCTTGATGTTTTAAGGGGAATGGTAATTACTTTGCAGACAGGACTAATTCATGTCTTTTTAACCCGGCCACCACAGAATGTTTTTCGGCTAAAGATTTTTTGTTACCCTTTGAAGGTTGATTATCTGACTAAAATATCTTTATTAAGGTATTTAAAATACATAATGTATTTTCAATGATTAACTTGTCAATATTTCATTTATTTATTTAACTGTTAAATCATAACTAGAATGTAAGTTCATAATTGTGTACTCTTTTATTACCTAAATAAACCATAGAGATGTATGGAAGAAAAAGTCATTCTGCGCCGACCCCAAATGGCAAGAGGATGATGATGATTATTATTATTATTACCTAAACTAAGTGTACGTTCCATAGTTATATGGAGTCTTTTAATACTTCGCGTGTCATGGAATAACTTTGCATTAAATCTAATATTATGGAATCAAAGAAAAATAACAAAATCAAAAGTATTTTTTACACCTACTAGAAAAATATTGAAACAAGAAGAGTGTGTAAGTGTGTAAGAGTGGTTCTATTTATAAAAATCAGTATCAAGTATAAAGTAGTTACATCACGGGAGTAAAAGTGCTGGATCTCCAACCCATTTGTCGGGAGGCGTGGCAACGTCGGCCGTTGACCTTTTGCTGGTCAAGCAAATGTTGATTGATCTCCTAATACGATGTAATATCTCACAGCTACGACTAAAACCTTTGAAAAAATATTATCTATTATCTGCAATGTCTATAAGTTGAACAATGATTTTGTTTAGAAAGATGAGAAGACTTCTTATTCCGGGAGCCGTAGAATAAATTACATTACATTACTTAATAATATTACTAATAGCTTATATTCTTTTAAAATAATCTTTAGGTTTTATTAAAAATACTCTTCTTTTTTCGGCTGCAAAACTGTGCTATTTTTTAGTAGCTTTGTTTTTAATTTCAGACACTTTTCAAGCACCACTTCTTTCCAATATCCATATTTCAATTTCAACGATGCTTTCCAGTTCCTATCTGTCTCATCGGTCTTATGGTCGTTAGCGCGACTGCTACCCTTGAGGTCCTGGATTCGAGTCCCAGGTCGAACAAAGAGTTATTGGGTTGTTCTATAAAATTCTCAGTAGCAGCTAGGAGTATGGATTTGTGGTCGGATAAGGCAATAGGTTCGCCCCCTATGACGTAAACATACCGGTGAACTGTTGGAGTACACAATACACCCTCACTATGTTTTGTTATTTTTTGTTAAGTATACTCATCATAGCAATCACTGTCAGACGACTTAAAGCCGTACGTGACAACGTGAAATGACAAACAAACACGTTTATAAACACTTAAAGACACCGCTAGCTTTTGCTTGCTAATTAAAACTACACCGATTCAATCTTGCGACAGTGTCTGACGATTGTCTAACTAATTAGAACTAGACGTTCCGAGACGCTAGTTAATTACAAAGACGGGGCTGATTTATCGTCCATCTTTCTGTAGATACTGAAGCGCAAGTTAAGAAGTGCTTTTAATTTCTACGTTTCTTAGTTTAAACTAAACGAACGGAATGTTGGACTGAGAAGTAGTGGTATAATATACAATGTGTTTAGAAAACCCTGTCCGACCCGTGAAGGTATTACTAGGTATCGACATTACATTCTATTTATGTAATCCTTTTCAGTTTTCAAGTAACAAAAATATTCCGAATAAAAGTAAATATTTTTTTATAAAACAATGAAACTTAGATACTTAGGCTACTAAGGCAATCGTCACAGGTGCCTAATATACCACGGCAGGTGATAGTGTTGTCACATTCAAGAAAATTGCTAGATTTTGGGTAATTTTTGTACAAAATCGTGAATTTTAAAACTTCATTAACAGCCTTACTTTTATGAATATTTTATTTATTTTATTTTATTTGGTAATGTGATTGAGATACTTATATACCCTTTCGGGTCGGACAGGGTTTTTTAACATATTGTATAAGACAACTTTTGAATGATGATGTGTATGTGTGAATGTATGACACCATATTGGCAAGGTCCTACAGAAAGTTCAGGTGCGTAGTACTCGCAATCAATGCGTGCCTGTATAAATTATTCAAATGACAAATGACATGACTGCCTCCTTGGTGAAGTGGTCCCAAGCGGGACTGCTATACTAGAGGTCCTGGTTTCGATCCCCAGGTAGAGGCAAAAAGGGTTTTAGTGAAATTCCCAATAGTATCCCAAAGTTTAGATTTGTGCCCGTTTGATGGCAATAGGCTCACCCCCCGTTACATGGGAGTTAAACATACCGGCGGTGTACATTAGTACGCCCCTTCGGAGTAGAAGGGGCGGGGAATATAGGCCCTGTACGACATGACAAACTTACCCGTGAGTACGTGAACTCTCGCGGTGGCCGTCTGCGCATTGTCCGGCGCACATTGGTATGACCCCGCGTCCGACGTCCGCGCAGACTGTACTAGGAGTCTACTGCTACTGTGTATACCCTTTTCAGTAACTAAGGATATGCCGCCCCGCGTTGAGTCGAAGTTTATCGTCTGTTGAAAAAAAAAAGTTAATTATAATTATTATACTTTCTTTCTCCAAAAGATTGTTTGAAAAATGTGATGGCTATATTAATGTGGGATTTGTTAGTGTGTATCCGAATGTGTCAGTGAGTGAGGTGAATGTATTCGAACGGATTGTGTGAAAGGGAAGATATGAGAAAAAGGGACGATGGATGGAGGGGAGTGACAGATTGGTGAGAGAGTCGAAAAAGAAAGACAAGAGGAAAAAGAAGTGAAAAAAATTATAATAAGTGACCATATTGCCTTTTATTAAAAACTAGCTTCCCGCCAGCGGCTTCGCCCGCGTGGTCTTATAATTTTTTCCCCGTTTTTGCTACATTTTTCATTACTACTCCGCTCCTATTAGTCGTAGCGTGATGATATATAGCCTATGTTACTCGGGGATAATGTAGATTTCCAAAGGTGAAAGAATTTTTGAAATCGGTCCAGTAGTTTCGGAGCCTATTCATTACAAACAAACAAACAAACAAACAAACAAACAAACAAACAAACAAATCTTTCCTCTTTATAATATTATATTATAAAGAGGAAAGATTTGTTTATATTATATATAATATTATAAGTAATAAGTAATAAGTATATAGATAAATTTCTTTATTCAGTAGTATTAAAGTCTGACTTTAGTAATATGAGGGAGGAATGAATAAAAATTATACTATCATATCCAAAAAAACTGTTATGTATTATCACGAATTCATGACGTAACTCATATTATTTTAAAGTCCAATTGTGACGTCATTAAAATGGTAAGCAAGTTCTCACGTACATTTTAAGTTGAAAATTAGGTAGTACTAAATACCTTAATGTGGCACAGGCCTTTAATTTGCTAAAGCGACTGCAAAAGGACATTGTGACCAGCACGGGCCAACGTTAAATGTGTTACGACCTATTTGCATGTTGCATCGCCAGCCAGCTTTGGAGTTGTCATGTGATTATTACGAAATTATTCCGAATTTGAATTTCTGTTTCAGTGTGACAGTAATTTGAAATTAGAATTATGCAGAATTTGTTAAAGATTTAGTGGGTGTATCTGGCTGATAAAAGCGCTTATAAAAATTTGTAAGCGCTTACAGATTTTTAGACAGTTGTCGGCCAGGACACGTTTGCTAACTTCGGTTAACTGTCAATTATAGTTTTAGTTGACACTGTTGACAGCAAATTGACAGCGATTACCGCTTAGCGATCGCCGTTTTACTCATAAGAATCTATAAGCGCTTTTAACGGCGAAACACGCCCAATAAATTGCTATAGTTAATTTGAAATTCAAGCGATTTGTTTTTTTTTCTGTATTACTTCTTCATTTCAACACGTTTTTACTTATATAGTCTGTGCATTTTAATTTTCATCAACCGATGATCGAAAAAAAAAAGCTTTTTGCTTTTCAATTACTTAACTGCTCATACAATTAAAACTATGTAGCTGTAGGTGTTAATAACTCACAAAGAACTTGAGAGAATAATAATATTTTCTGACGCTGTGCAGATTTTAATCAGAGCTAGAGACGGCAAGTTTAAAAGTTGAATTATGTTTACTGTGTTCGGTTCGCGTTAAGTTTACTTTAACACCTCACTTCGCGAATGCTTTAATCTCTCTTTTTTTGATTTTTTGTTAAGAAATTACTGATATTGAAATAAAACTACTTTTTACGGATTTTATCGCGTTATATTGATATTATTTTAATCCCGTCGTTTAATAATATAACGCGATAAATAATATCAATATAACGCGATAAAATCCGTAAAAAGTAGTTTTATTTCAATGTCTAGTATTCGCGTAAGTGTTAGAAATCAGTAAAATTACTGATATTTAATTATATATTTCATTAAACAAGTGGTCATCGCCTGCTGCGCTATAAAACATACCATCACGCCTGTATTCCCTGAAGGGGTAGGCAGAGCCGTACTAATGTACACCCACATTTCGCCGGTATGTTTAGGTCCCATGGGGGCGAGCCTATTGCCATCAACCGGGCACAAATCCGGACTCCAAGCTGCTACTGAAAATTTCATAGAAAAACCCAACAACACTTTGCTCGAGATTTGAACCCAGGACCTCTAGTGTAGCAGTCGCGCTTGAGACCACTAGAGCAACGAGGCAGCGCTATAAAACCTGGGTGTGAATCCCAATTCAGGCAGTGTTGCATGGGTTTTATATGAAATTCTTAGTAACAGTTCAAAGTTTGAGTATGTTCCCGGCAATAGGTTACATAGGACCTAAACATTATCGAATCAGATATTTGGCAGAGTATACACACACAAAATTCAAAACCACAACTGTTACAGAAAAAAAAATTTGTATCAAACTCGGTACTTCTTATTTTGCAACATCGTTTGTTCGAACAACAAAATGAGACAGTGTATCTTGCTATTTTTATATTTAAATTTTATATTGAATACGGCGAGTAAAAATATATTCACGAGTGTTTTGTTGGTACTGATGTTCCGAATGTTTAAAAATATTTATCTTTTACTAGTAAAACGTATTTGTAAACACAATAAAGAAATGCTTCGTAGAATAGCCAATGTTATTGTTATTGTTACTATTTTTCTTTGATTTGCTAACAAGTCGACAAGCAGTCGAGAATCTGTGCGAAAAAGTTTTTCAAAATAAATTATATTATTATGTGCAGTTGCAGACGACGTCTGTGGTCTAGTGGTTCGAGTACCGGACTGCTGACCACGAGGTCGTATTCGGGTTCGATTCCCACAAGACAAATATTTATGTGATGATGAATATAAGTATTTGTGTTTGTCTGGGTGTTTCCTATGTGGAATAAGTATTTATTTCCAAAAAAAAGTATATAAGTATTATATCCATTGTCTAGTACCCATAGTACAAGCTCTGCTTAGTTAGGGACTAGATGGTGCTGTGTAAAAAAAAATGTCCCAGGAAATGTCCCAGTTTACTTAAGCACATCTCGGACAGTTCATAGAAACGCTCCGATTTTGATGCCTACTACTGCTTCGTAAGATGACATTGGTACACACACGTGTGCACACAAATCTGTGCGTAATGTGTGATACTTACGCTTGTTTAGTAGTCAGAGAACGTATAGGTATTACGGTATTTGACGTTAGGAAGGGGTGCAGAATAGCTATTCTGTACATAGTTAAATAAGACACTAACATGCTAAATTGGATTGAACTAATCTTATTACCTATTAAATATTCTATGGTTTAGTTAAAAACATCTCTACCACGGTATAAAATACCTAAGGATGATTGTGAAATACATGCCACAAGAGAAAAACAATCCAATTTTCCTTGAAAATGTTCAAAGATTTCATTCATCATAAATTTATTGTTTTCAACTTCCTACAAACCGCTTCAAGGCCGCCTAAGCCCCACCAATCCCGAACATGGTTCGTAGCTTAATGTCAAAGTGGTTCTAGAAATTCTCGTATAAAATAATGTGCAAGAGTTCCGAGTCCGGTAATTGTTTCTACGACTCGCCTGCGTTTCAAGATACGCCAATATAAAATGCAGTCGCCGTGCGGGGGGGGGGGGGGGGGTTGGGCGACGGGCGTACCGAATAATATGTAAAGCTGATTGCACATCGGGCATGTAAAAAAAAGAAATGAATGGGGTGATTTACATAAGAAAACAACATGATGTTTTCTATGTAATTTAATTTAATTTATTTTTTATTGTGATAACTGTATTAATACCTAATTAAATATAAATGATAATATTGTTATTGTATCGTACCAAATTCCATTAAAATATTAATTTTGCAGTGCCCTTGCAGGGTTTCATATTGATACCACAAATTATTGTAACATCCTTGATGATAACATCCTGAGCTTAGTAAGAACGATCTACAATTAGAAAAGAATTTTTAGAGCTGAGTTTACACCAAATGGAAATTTGCAGCTTTTGTTTTGACAGAAAAAGAAGTTTTCAGTTTTCCTCAGCTTAGCTTTATCAGTCAAAAGAGGTCCACTCCTGATCAAAGACCTCCCTTATAGACTCACAAGAACCGGTTAAATACCGCCTGCATACAAGGACTCCCAGCTACATTTATTAGATCATCTGTGCATCTCGTTGCAGGCCGTGCTACGCTGCGCTTTCCGTTGCGTGAATTGTATTTAATTAATAAAATCTTATTCCAAGAAATGTAAATCAAACAAAAACATTTTACTAAAGAAAATAAGTTGTTTCAACCAAGTATCAAATTAGAAGTGCTGACTCCGCTAGCAAGTTGGAGATTAAGCGGTGCGAGAAAACTTATGCTGAGTTGTTGACGGCCGTGTAAGAACTTGATTAAATTACAATGTTTGGAATAATTTATTAAAGTCAAAAGGATTTATTTATTTGAACTAATAGGAGCAAAATTATTCGATTACTTGCATGTTTATAGAGGTGGGCAGCACTGGCACTGTGTTAAAAAATATTTATAATTATACAAAATCGTAACGTAGTATAAATTCAAAATACATAGGTATTTGAGGAAGTACAAATACTTATAATTATAATGATGTATTTTCTATAATTCGTGGGCAAAGGGTGCTGTTATTATAATTTTAAGACTGGAATTTATGTATTAATAGTTTGTGGTTAAAAATATTTTTTTTGCAAAAAGTAT
This sequence comes from Acronicta psi, assembly GCA_946251955.1. Lineage (NCBI taxonomy): Eukaryota > Metazoa > Arthropoda > Insecta > Lepidoptera > Noctuidae > Acronicta > Acronicta psi. Next base: position 11,446,930 of record OX276475.1, on the reverse strand, counting down.
AAATACAGCATTTTCAATAGACGTAAAAAATGATAGACAGTTAATTTTCCACATCATAGTTTGGCATACAAATGTCCCTGTCAGCGCAATACACGGGACGTTTATATACTGGGTACCTACGGTATGTCTGTCACGAAAATATACATAAAATTATCATAAAATGTTTAAATTATTTGCTGTTAGAATGCCATCATTACTATAATAGCTAATACCTATAATAAATGTAAATACACTCTTATATTATAGCACATTACATAAGCTATGTATAATTTAATACTACACAAGAATAAAAACTAGCTTTCCGCCAGCGGCTTCGCCCGGGAACCATACATTTTGCCAGGATAGCTAGCCTATGTGCTATTCCAAACTGTAATCTATCTCTGTGCCAAATTTCCATTTTCTAGATCCGTTCAGTAGTTTTTGCGTGAAAGAGTAACAAACATCCATCCATCCATACATACAAACTTTCATATTTATAATATTAGTTGAATGTATTAATGCCCGTGGCGCCACCAGCGTAAAATTTGGTTTTTGTAGCAATTATTCGCGTGAGAAGACAATATTCGTCCAGTCTTCATAGTTTAGTACGTGTTAATCTAGGTTATAAGCTGTCTCAATTCTGGGTATTATCTTTCTAATCTTTGCAGCTTGAAGCAATACCTAAAAGAAATCCAAACAGGCTTCCAATTTATAAAGCTCAAAAATCATTAGGGTATCCAAAATACCTATTTTGAATTTATGAAGTTTTTTAAGCTTTAAATTATTTATGTGATTTATAGCGGGAAAAAATGGCGCAATAAATTTATTTATTTATTGCATTATGTAGTTACAGAATAATACTTAATTAACATAGCATACATAGACCTTGTAAGGGTGTCTCAAATATTTCTTAATAATATTTAATATGGCTTTAAAAACAATTTAATATAGCTAGATTCCACAGCCATGCGTTTCAGTAACCTAGATTTAAAAGTAACGCAAAGCATTAGCGTGTTTACTTACAGAAATTAATTAAGAAGCCATTGCAGCGTATCAACTGGTGCACGCAATTATAGGTGTAAAGGCGTACATTGTATTTATCAGTTTACTTTGCACATACCAACGACTTTTCAAGTTTCTGAGTGACGCCAACAGGCGCATTGCGACACGCAGGTAGCCGTAACATTTGAGATATTGCGAAGGTTAACGCTATGATAAGGTGAGAAATTTTACCACCTTCCTAATTAAAATTTGTATGCCAGTAAAATTCTTAGTAAGCTTCTTAGTATCATTTATTTTTTCACAATTCTGTGGTAATTTGCTAAAAATCGTTTGTGGTGCTCTCGGCCTACGTCAATCATCTGTGCCAAATTGCAGCCCAATCGGAGCTTCGGCTGTGCGTTGGTCGATCAATCAGTGAATCAATCAGCCTTGCAGCCCAACCCGTTCAGCGGTTTCGGCTGTGCGTTGGTCGATCAATCAGATTTTTGTAAATACATACTTATAATACATAAGAAACACCCAGAAAACACAAATACTTAAGTTCATCACATAAATATTTGTGTCCTGTGGGAATTAAACCCACAACATCGTGATCAGCAGTCCGGTTACGTACTTGAACCACTAGACCACAGACGTATTCAAATACAATATAAAAACAGTACAGACAGAAAGACGGAGAACGAAGTAATTATATAAGGTTTCTTTTTCCTTTTGAGGTACGGATATACAAGAGAGAGCACACTCAATATTCTCAAGTGCACGTTAATTTCAAACACAATTTGGTGTTAATAGTCCGGTGTAAAATCAACTTAATCCTAATACCCGAGGGTATTCATTTGGATGCGTCGAGTTTGCCATCTAATTGCGATTTGGGGAATCGCATTCCGCTTTCCTGGCATATAATAGACCGGTTGGAAGCATTGGGTGGAATTAGAACTAAATTCATGGACTTAACACCTAAGCTAACTACCGGATGAAATACTGACTTAGCAAAACTCGCCCTTAAAATATGGGACATAAAGTAAAGTACGCTTCTGCCCAACCCTTCGGGAAATACAGGCGTCATGGTATGTTATATTTGTTGATTATAGATTCCTCCGTCACCCAGTTGGAGTGTGATGCCCAAGCCCAAACCATGCTCTATTTGCAGGATTGCCCAAAGTGTCTACATGCACCTTTGAGGACATAAGAAACGCTGCTGGTGATGTAACTAACGTGGCTACCTAAGTACCTACTAATACATAATTTAAAATAAAATATTTACCATTGACAGGAAAAAACAACAAAATATGATGTACGCTGCACGCTGGCGACCAGAATTACCAAAATGGCCAAGTGTGTTTTACGTAACGTTTTGTTATAGTCCGCGCGGTACTAGTTGGCCACGCCTTAGGTAGGGACGGGGGTGAGGCGGTGGGTTTCTGTGAACAAAAGCAAGCGCCCCCGCCCCTCTGTCCCAACGCGCGCAGGTAACCCCGCCCCGCTGTCCCACCGCTCACTTACCTAAGGCGCGGCCAACTAGTTCCGCACGGGCTATAATCTTCCATACGAACGAGCTTGTGAATTCAGTGGATTGGTTGATCAAAATTTGACTAAAGATACAATATCGATCAAAATAATTCGCGTTATGTTACCACTGTTTCGGGATTCCTGTTTACATACCGCTTATGTATCATTCATTATAATTATAGTGGGCTTGAACATTAATATAAGATGAATTAAATATTATATTTTGGGTTTTGATTTCTTGGAATCTCATTTATAGATAGCGAGATTTCGATCAAAGTAACCGATGTTATTACTGAATTTTCCTCAGTTTATCGTTAACTTTTTATAATGCAATGGTCTTTGATATTAATGACAGCAATTTTATATGTTCTGTGGTACGATATTGTATCTTATAAAATATAGAAGGTATTACATAAATATAGGACATCTTTATGAATGTCGTTATCTGCTATTAAGATTTATTCGCAATTCCTTGATTTATAATCATATTATAAGTTGTATTTTCTTTCATAACGAGGTGTTTTTTAACCCCCGACGGAAAAACGACGGGGTGTTATAATTTTGACGTGTCTGTGTGTGTGTGTGTGTGTATGTGTGTGTGCGTGTGTGTGTGTGTGTGTGTGTGTGTGTGTGTGTGTGTGTGTGTGCGCGTGTGTGTGTGTGTGTGTGTGTGTGTGTGTGTCTGTGGCATCGTAGCTCCCGAACGGATGAACCGATTTGGATTTTGTTTTTTTTTATTTGAAAGGTGAATTAGTCGGGAGCGTTCTTAGCTATGTTTGATGAAAATCGGCCCAAGATGGCCGCCTCCACAAAATAGCGAATTATATATTTTTTCACTCCCTCAATATGGGTATCAAATGAAAGGGCTTAACTAGGAGAATACTTATACACTATGATAAATTTCAAATCCAAGATGGCCGCCACCACAAAATGGCAAAAAACATTTCGCGTCGGGGGTTTTCTAAATTTTTAATTTAGGTTAGGTTAGTTTATGGGTTATGTCAGCAAACGAGCAGACCAGCCCCCTGATGGTAAGTATAGTCATCGCCGTACACACCTACAACACCAGACGTGTTGCCGTTTCTTAAAAATGTCTACCGACTGCGAATCAATCGAGAGTGGGAACTGGCTGGCTTACGCGCAAGAGTCGGAACACACACAAAGATGATTTACGATAGACTCCGACATAGGGGTGATCCGTAGATAGTCAAAACTTAAGATCCCACCGTATAAAACCAACCATATAAACCATATAAAATAATGTTACACTCTAAAAGTGGTATCTTATGTTTACCTGTGGGACGTCGCCAGCAATAGTGGCACGAGGGTGTCCCTGAAAAACAGCGTTGTTGGCATTCCCATGAATGCTCATAACTTCAAGCTAAGCGATAGCCTATTTCACCTCACACAAGTGACACACAACTTCTCCAATCCAAATACCTATGCATTTTATAGTTACAATACCTATGTATTCTACCAAGCTTTATTATAACTTCGCATTGTATTCTCATTTTAACAAATTTTATGAAATGAAATTATTTTATTGTAGATTTTTCTTGTAGTCTTTTTTTGGGTTATGGCTCCATCGACGAACATTCGATGATTTTGCCAATGTCAAGGTACGAGATGTTAAAAATGGTCGGTACTCAATAACAGACAGAAACTGTAGGTAATGACTATTGATATTCTTGTAGTCTTGTTGACGTTTATAATTAAGTCATTGTCACTGTCAGTGTGTCAACGCCGTGTGACATTAGAACAGTGTTGCCAGTTTATTGATATGTTTTACTATTTAGGTTTATTTAGTTTTAGTTTTAAATGTGTCCTTGGTTGAGGAAATAAACTATTTTTCTTTCTTTTTTTCTTCTTTGTACCACCGTGCAAACAAGCGCTACTGGGACCACGGTACCCGGAACAAAAAAAGGTGATAAAATAAGTGTGGGCGTTCATGTTCATTCTTACCTTCCCTCTATGCGTCCAATTAATGGTGTTGGGCGGTTCTGGTGTATGTCTTACAATACACGTCAAGTTGATCGTGGAGCCGGCGTATATGAACAGATCCGGACCTCCCATGATCTCTGTCTCGGGTTCTGTGAACAACAGTATTTTGTTGTACAGTGTACTTGTAATTATTTTTTAACAAAAAACAAACCGCCTCCAAAAAAGAACTAAAAAGCAAAAAATTGGATATTTACGTTATGATTTCCAACTAATTTTGAGTCGGTGCCAAACAGACAATCAACGAAAGTCATATTTAAATTAAATTAGTAGGATATTCCGCGTAGTTTATTATTTGACGTTAGTATTTAAGCTTTGTAAAGTTAACAATTAGCACACACAATAAATAAATTAGAAAACTTAAATTAGAGAAATTTTCTAATTAAAATTATGAAACAGAATCTTTGTTTTTGCCGTTTTACACTTTAGATTAATTTAATAGGTTCATGTTTTTTTCATTTTCTTTGCAAAGCATTTTGAATTCAGTTTTCCAAAAAAATACTAACTTTTTATCATGTACCAAAAAAAAGAAATAATTTGTTCTCTATTACCTTATTACAACGAAACCCAAAAAAAAAACAGGAAATTGTAACACGCATCAATTCTATACCAGTTCCTACTTATTAGGGCCGAACAAAAACGCAATAACGTGAAGGATATTGATACCTCAAAGCTAAAAGAGCACAAATGACTACAGATGTGACGTCACATACGTCATTTTTCCTCTGATACATGTAACCTTTACAAAAAATAGTTCCTATGAAAATCGCTTCATTACATCGAAGAAAAGTTTGACATTTTCCGAGTGCGGACAGCTGTTCCGTACATGAAGGTTCCATTACACATTCGGAAAAAGGCTATAAGACATTTCAACCTTTTTCCTATTCTTTATAAAACTTCACCCTTCGGAAGAATTACAGGCGTTAATGTATTCATTGTAATGTAATGCATATAGGCCTCTTACACATATTTCTTTTCTTCAGTTACATAGAGGAAAATAAAGTAGAATCCAATTTTAGATTGGGTGCGAGAGGTGATGTTGGCATAAAACGGTTGCCAGTAAAGATTATTACGAATAAAGTATAGAATTTTACAAGAAAATTAACACTTATTTTTTACCATCTATATTTCGTAAAGAAATACATAAATGACGTAATATATTTTTGGGCTGTTTAGTTTTAAATGTGCAAGTGACATTAGAATGCCAGAAATTGTGTGGCGGAGGTCTGATGGCAGTCGGTCCGGGTAAAATACTAATTAAATAGTATTCATCCTTGAAATTAATCCTAAAATGTTTAGGAAAAGGCGCTGAGGTTGAATAGTTTAATAGTAAAACGTTCAAAGTGAATTTATAGTAAACAATATTGAATCCTTACATTGCAAATAATTCATAACCTTCGATTACATACAATATCGATTAACTATTTTCAAAGTACGCTGAACAACAACACAACTAAAACATAATTTAATGAAATAATAATAGAACAACAAACTAACAAAGTAAACACACGAAATATGTAGTTATGTACTTTCAGTATGTTCTCAGACGACAGTGTGAAACACGAACCATGCAAACAATACTAAAGTTTCACTAATGTAAACTAGTGTTCTATTTAACTTTGGTTCGTCTAAATCTAAAGTTGCTATACCTTTCAATTTTGCCAACACTGTTTTCTGATCCACATTATTATAACACTAGATGGGGGGCGAGGCTCGAGGCTAAGTTATAGCAACGCTGACCACCAGATCTGCAAGGTTAAGCTACGCTTGCCGAGGTCAGTCTGTGGATGGGTGACCATTCTTAACACATCGAGACCCCTCCGTGCCTCGGAGAGCACGTAAAACCGTCGGTCCCGGTTGTCATACGAACACCTATGACAATCGTTAATGGTAGTCAGAAGCCCAAAAATCCTGACAACCCGTCTATCCTTCGAATATCGGTATTGCCCAGAAATTGGGTTGCGGAGGTCTGATGGCAGTCGCTTCGTGTAAAATACTGATATTCAGCCGCATCTGGTTATACTGAAAGCCGACCCCAACATGGTTGGGAAAAAAGGCTAGGAGGATGATGATTATTATAACACTAGATGTTTCTCACTGTTTGACTAGCGTTCATAAAAAAAGTCCCAATCCCGTAATAATTTCCCACAATCCTTTCTTAGTGCACACTTACGTCATTTAGTGTACGGACGCCGCACGGAAAAAAAATCTAATACTATAAAATCTGTACTTGTGCAAATCTCTAACTTCCATTATACGCAAAAAAAAATTTTTGTCTTTTTTTTAAATATTTTATTTAGTACATACATGGCTTGTTACAATATTTGGACGTTTTTAGATAGACCTAAATTTGGCGGTCGATTCCAAGTTTGAATGAACTTTATTCAGTCTGATTGGAACATATCCAAATAGGAATGCATGTGGGTAAGTATTTTAGAATTACTTGGGAAGTGGAAATTAGTACGCCAGATATTCATAGCCCTGATAAAAATTTATTGGATAAAAATAATACGCTGGACTTGCGTGGACTGTTTATATGTACATAGAAAATGACCATCTTGCATAATACATTGTTTATTTTATCTCTCATAACTCTGCCTTTTATTTTTATTTTTTAAGCGCGCACTTATATTCAGTACATAAAATATAATCATCAAAGTAACGTAGGTAAGACTTGTTTTGACTCTCTAGAGTGATAAGGTTACTTTAATATGGGTTTAAACAAACTTGGGATAAAATATAATAGACGACCTATGGGCCGCGGTTTTACCCGCCTTTTGCTCGGTCCCTATGTACCCTGACGTACGTTTCCTGACGGTAAGGAGCCAGGGGGGCCAGACAAATTGCATTTTGACATTCGAATCTACAAACAAAATGGATGTAAATGACATTAGTGACAGCCCGGTTTGTCGAAAGCTTGTGTCATTTCCATACATTTTGTTTGTCGATTCGAATGTCAAAATGCAACTTGTATAACCCCCCTGGAACCTTTCCATTCAAAAATTGCAGCTTGACAATTCATTTTTTTTAAAAATCTGACTGGGTTCAAATAAACAAACTCTGTAGCTTTATTATTTAGTTTATACAAAATAACTACAGTGAAGCTTAGTAGGTAGATAATAACTATACTGACCTACAATATTAAGATGGACAGCATGTCCTATAGGCGGCGTGGTGGATATCTGGCACTCATATTGCCCAGAGTCGCGGCGCTGCGGGCTGCGTATGCGCAGCGCCCACTCCTCGGAGCGCGGCTTGTGCTGCGCCTCGAAGCGCTGGTCGGACGTGTACGTGTAGCGCCCCACTGTCAGCAGGTGGATGTCACGGTGACGCACCCATGACACCTGAGGAAGAAACAATAAAATACATCCCGTAATCCCTCCAAGCTACGGAGACCACTGCGTGTGATGTCGATTTTCTCTTTCATATTCTACGTCTTAAGACAACGTTCTTTGAGAGACGATATATGACAATGATTGAGAACAACGAAATTCGGTGTACCTATCCAGAGGGACACGCCCTCTTTCTTCTTGTCTTTTAATTATGCCTGAATCGTATTTTTCTTTTGCAAAAATTTATATCCTTATAGTCTACAATAATAATAATCGATAAATAAAAATAAATATTCATCAAAATATACTTAAATCTTAAACTATTATACCTCAATTTATCTTTCAAACGTATATTACAAACTCGAAATGCATGAATCTTATCGAATCTTAGGAGTACCGTACGCTTAATCAAAATGGCATCGCGATAACTAATCCAGTGGATTGGCTTGTCTAACTTATTTGAGATGGGTCAAACAATGATAACAAGAAAATAGGTATTCGTATCCAAGACTTAGGGAACTTATTGCTATGACACTGAAACTGAAATGGGAGACTTATTAATTTAGTTAAGTGAAAGTTTTTGAGTCCATTAAAATATTCATTATTTCTTCTTTGAAGAGTGACATTACAGGCTTATAAAAAAAGATTACAGTGTTACTACTTAACTTATCTGACTTGGCCTTAAATTAGAAGCATTTTGGTTTGAACATTGTTTATTTATTATGTTAAAAAAAAACCTATGGGACCGGTAAAGGTATTATTAAGTATCGATAATAATAATAATAATAATAATAATAATAATAAATTTATTGATCCATTGTTACAGTTTTGGTCTTAAAGATAGTTTTACATGGAATTTCTGTTTGTAACTAATAAACATTTACAATGATTGAAACGGTGGACCCCAAACTAGGCAGAGCCTGTCTCTTGGGGACCGGATGTGGTGATACAATATATTTTTGTCTTACAATTGGTGCAAGTTACTGCATAATAATGATATGAAATTGAATAAACTTTGTAACAAACTTGAATCAATATAACTAAACTAAAATAAAACTTTTACTTGTTCAAACAAAAATAATGTCTCACACGCGCGGTGCGCGCATGTGTGCGTGTGTGCGTGTGTGTGTGTGTGTGTGCGTGAGCGTGCGTGTGTGTGTGCGCATGCATGTGCGTGTGCGTGTGCGTGCGTGAGTGTGTGTGTGGGTGTGTGTGTGCGTGTGTGTGGTTATTGTGTATGAGATGAGGTGAGAAGTTTCTCCGATTCGTCATATGATAGGCCCAGCAACCATTTTTTTACTACCTTTTTACACGAGGATACAGAGAGATCTTTTGTATTACAAGGTATGCAGCTGGTGACACGGTTATATACGAAAGTATGAAGATAGGCTGGGCAACGTCTGGCTAAGAGAGAGGTGGTTCTTGGGAGCGGGATTTGGAAAATGCGCTTGGACATAATCGTCTGGTAGTCAGGTCGCTTTTTTAGGTTTGTGTGTGTTCGTAGGTATGCATTAAGGATAAATAGTTGTCGGACGCGGAGGACTGCAAATTCCTTATATACAGAGTCGGTCGGGTAGAAAAACGGTTTTTTCAATGTTACTTTTATAACTGCCCTTTGGGCTCTTTCAAGCTCTATCAAAGTCGTTTTACCAGCTCCACCCCAAATAGACACATGTTAGATTACATTTATGTAATCCTTTTCTGTTTACAAGTAAAAAAAATCCGACTAACGTAAATATTTTTTATAAACCTCTAAGAAGTTTTTCGGGTCGGCAACGCGCGAGTGATACCCCTGGTGTTGCAAGCGTCCATAGGCTATGGTAACCGCTTACCATCAGGCGGGCCGTATGCTTGTTTGCCACCTTAGTGGTATAAAAAAAAACAATGAGACTTAGGTTCATAGGTACAGGGGCAATCGACACAAGTGCCAAATATACTAATCTAGGTTCTAATGTTGTCAAATTCAAGAAAATTTTTAGATTTTAATTTTGATAATATTTGTACTAAAATAGTGCATTTAAAACTTCAGTAACAGCCTTACTTTTATGTTTTTTTTTGTCATTTTATTTGGTAATGTGATTGGGGTACCTATATACCCCTTTCGGATCGGACAGGATTTTTTAACATATTGTAATATCTTTTCATAGACACCAGTTTTAGAAGGATAAAGTATATAAGAGTTGTAGTAAATTACGTCTAATTTCTGTCTAACCGTGTGAGAAAAATGCGTGAGTGTATGTAGGAATGGATTGACAACTATTAAAAAGGCGTAACCTATATTCGGTTATTGTGCTACATAACAACTCCCAAAGCGACTTCAAGCGTTGCAGAAATGAATTCTACACGTATCGGAAATTGCCTATTGTAAAGTCGAGGCAAACTATATTTGAAGAGTTTGTCCAAAGTGAGGGCTGTATCTAAGCTTGATATTACAGTTTCTATCCAACAATATTGCAACACCTGTTTCTGAATAAGACTTTGTCGAAACTTTTAACAATTTAACAAATAATGTTAACCTGACTTTAACTGATGCAGTTTTGAAGTTTTTGGTAAAGCAAAGTTTTAAGTTTGCTTAAAGAACAAAGTTTTCAAAATTTAATTTATTTAATTGACGTCTTTAGTTTCACCTTTTCTTCATATAACATCAAGTTGTATTACCCGAAGAGAGGGGCAGTAAAATTTTATAAAGACACGTATTTGCAATACGTGTTTCTTCTCAGAGCAAACGAAGATATTATTTATAAGATACCTAATTAGTTGTCTTTGCATCGGAGCAAAAAATTAAATACTAAAAAGCAAGAAAGTATTGTTCTTGCAGTGACAGAAATAAAACTTCTACTTAAATATAATAAACAAACTAGCGTTCCACCCCCGCTCCGCTACTGGTACTATTATTATAATTTTATCTAAAAACAGATAGACATATAGACTACCTATAGCACTCAGGGAACAACAGTGGGTTCCAGGGTCTAACAGTGAAAAAAATATATTTTTTAATCGATTCAGTAGATCCAGAGGTCCCTACAATCTAACATTTTTTACCTCTTTATAATATCAAGTATAGATAGAAAAGAAAGTACTTGTTGAGGTAAGAACTTCAACACCAAGAATTTCGCAAAATGACCAACAATTAATCAATAGTTCCAACTTGGATTCAATGGCTAAGAGTCCAATCATTTGGTACATTATGGCTGCCAATAACTGAAATACTAGTGGCGAGTTTAGGACCCGGTTTCAAAGCGATTCATACCGCGAGTACTAAATGCAACTGAAATAGAAATATTGAAATTGGAAACTCCAATCAATGATACTTAGTACATTATCTTTGGATTTATTAAATAGGAAATAGATCGTCTATAGCTACCACTTTGTTCGTAAAGTTAAAATATTTTTTGTAATTTCTGAATTAATTTTTTTGTTGTTTATATTGTTATTGGTACATTACGCTGTACCTGTTTGTCTGTCATCTTTTCACCTATAAACCGCTGAATAGATTTTGATAAAATTTGGAAATACTTTTTTTAGAACAAAACTACGGTATTTTAATTTTGGATCAAGCAACGTCTCATATTTGCAATCGTCATCATCATCAGGCTGTTTTCTTACACTGCTGGACGTACGCTTCTCCTAATGAAAGCCACACAGCCAGTTCACAATGGTTAATATCATTTTGCCTCTGAAAATTTGTCTACCTCGGACATGTTTTTCGGCACGATAAATATAATTATCGTGTAAGTTATAATATACATATATCTTGGGAAATTTTTACACAGCACCATCTAGTTCCAAACTAATCAGAGCTTGTACTATGGGTACTAGACAATGGATATAATACTTATGTACGTTTTTTTTGTAAATACATACTTATGATATATAAGAAACACCCAGATAAACACAAACACCTAAGTTCATCACATAAATGTTTGTGTCTTGTGGGAATCGAACCCACGACCTCGTGATCAGCAGTCCGGTACTCAAACCACTAGACCACAGACGTCGTAGATGGTATCGATAATGATGAGCAAATCAGCTGGAAAACGCGGTGTTGGCCGAGAAAACCTGGTCGAGGAAATTTGCGAATGGACCGGAGTTACGAGTGCTGTTGAACTGTTCCACCTCGCCAAAGACAGAGACAAATATTCGGAATTGATGGCCAACCTTCAGTTATTTAGTGAGACACTTGAGGAAGAAGAAGAACATCATTTTAAAATATCAACTACTTACAGTTCTATTCTGTAAATTCTTCACTTTGCACAGTAGTGTGACTGGGTGTCCAACTAAGCCGGTCACGTTGTCCGGCGTGCTAGGGTCGAAGTATGGGGCTCCGGGTGTCTGTGGCCAGTCTTCTAGGAACTCTGTCCGGAACCTTCTGGAAGATTCCGATACAGTGCTTTGGTCGCGCGGTCGGTTGTTGCCGCTGTCTTGACGGCATACTGCGGAAAAAGAAACATAAATAATATCTACTATTATTATTATTAAAATAAAAGACGTTTATGCACTGTTGCACCATCTTATGTTCCCGTTAAATTACTTGACAGATATTTGGCACACACATTTTGTTATATTTTTTATTTATCTGGCAGATAGTGGCTATCCAGATATGGTGAAACAGGCCCTAATTTTTTTTCTGTAACCTTGATAATAAAAAAACTCTGAAACTGCAGATAAAAGTGCAGATCGTATCCTGCATTGTAGTAAATCTTGTTTTTTTTTAATCCTGTGGAATAATTTCTCTAAATTCTTTATTCCCCGGGAAAAATCTTTCCCTTAGCCTTATCAGGATCTTATCTGACAAATTTCTACAGGCTTCTTAGTTTGCGAAATTACGCTATAAATCAAAAACTAAGTGAGTGACATGTCGAAAGATTTTTCTTTAGATTTAAAAAGTCAACGTTATTCTTATCATGACGACAAAATTAGAAAGACTTTTCTTTACTTTTTTAATTAGATTAAGGATCCTCTTTGATTAATTAAACTTTACGGAACATTTCTTTAAGGCCAACAGTAAATCATAAAAATGAAGAATTTAATTTTACTTCTAAATTACCTATTACAAAAGATTCTTTAGTAAAATTGTTTGGAACGGTTCTAATATTTAATTATTTGTTAAAATTTATCGTAGTTTACTTGTGAATTTAAACATTTGATTTGTACTTACTTTTCAGTTTTCTCTCAAAAATCTCCTAGTTTTATTGAAGGAAAAACTCGTACTAATTTATTACATAATCAATCATCAAAGGATTTATGAGAATATAGGAAGATTAAGTACAAATAAATTACGTAGCGGTTATAACATAGCCGTCAATAACGAATTAACAAATTACTTAGGTGGAGTTATCAACACATACGCACTAGTTTGCTACGCAATCATAGCACAAAACTTGCACACTGTGGTTTGCTACGCAATCGTAGCACAAAACTTGCACACTGTGGTTTGCTACGCAATCGTAGCACAAAACTTGCACACTACGGTTTGCAACACAATCGTAGCACAAAACTTGCACACTACGGTTTGCTATGCAATCGTAGCACAAAACTTGCACACTACGGTTTGCTACGCAATCGTAGCACAAAACTTGTACACTGTTATTTGCTACGAAATCGTAGCACAAAACTTGCACACTGTTATTTGCTACAGAATCGTAGCACAAAACTTGTACACTGTTATTTGCTACGAAATCGTAGCACAAAACTTGTACACTGTTATTTGCTACGCAATCGTAGCACAAAACTTGCACACTGTTATTTGCTACAGAATCGTAGCACAAAACTTGTACACTGTTATTTGCTACGAAATCGTAGCACAAAACTTGCACACTACGGTTTGCTACGCAATCGTAGCACAAAACTTGCACACTACGGTTTGCTACGCAATCGCAGCACAAAACTTGCACACTACGGTTTGCTACGCAATCGTAGCACAAAACTTGCACACTGTTATTTGCTACAGAATCGTAGCACAAAACTTGCACACTGTTATTTGCTACAGAATCGTAGCACAAAACTTGTACACTGTTATTTGCTACGAAATCGTAGCACATAACTTGCACACTACGGTTTGCTACGCAATCGTAGCACAAAACTTGCACACTACGGTTTGCTACGCAATCGTAGCACAAAACTTGCACACTACGGTTTGCTACGCAATCGTAGCACAAAACTTGCACACTACGGTTTGCTACGCAATCGTAGCACAAAACTCGTACACTACGGTTTGCTACGCAATCGTAGCACAAAACTTGCACACTGTTATTTGCTACAGAATCGTAGCACAAAACTTGTACACTGTTATTTGCTACGAAATCGTAGCACAAAACTTGCACACTACGGTTTGTTAGGCAATCGTAGCACAAAACTTGCACACTGTTATTTGCTACAGAATCGTAGCACAAAACTTACACACTGCGGTTTGCTACGAAATCGTAGCACAAAACTTGCACACTACGGTTTGTTACGCAATCGTAGCACAAAACTTGCACACTACGGTTTGCTACGAAATCGTAGCACAAAACTTGCACACTACGGTTTGCTACGCAATCGCAGCACAAAACTTGCACACTACGGTTTGTTACGCAATCGCAGCACAAAACTTGCACACTACGGTTTGCTACGAAATCGTAGCACAAAACTTGCACACTTCGGTTTGCTACGAAATCTATTATATTCTAGGTTTTACTTGTTCTTGTTATGATAAAGGGTAATTCGTCGATACAAAATACCGCAAAAATTGAATTCATATTTTGCAGCAATTACCGCCCGAAAACAAATTAATTCCGTATCCTTTCTATCAAACAAGAAAACAACACGCCCAATCAACAAATAATATAAAACAAAATTCTCTCCAACCGAAATCTGTTTTTCAGTAAATCAGCAGTAATTGTGAATATTTGGGCAGCTGCTCCAACAAACAAAGATAACTCCATTTATTTACCCTTGGACTGTCCCCATCAGATTAATGGTGCCCTCAGATCAGATTAAAAATTAATCGCATTAACGCTTAAAGACCTGAGAAAAGTAATTGGGTGGAAAATGAAACGTCCACAGCGGTGACGTAAATCGCGATTGTCAGCTGAAGCTTGATTAAGTGCTAAATTTTAAATTATGATCCCTCAGCTTTGTTGGGCGAATTTACTGACACTTTATTACTATAGAGAGTTGGTTACGCAACAGCATCGCACCGTCTCGAAGTAGATGTACAGACCACCGATTTCTGTGCGATAATTGCAAAGTTTATTCGATGTATCTAAATTCTCATCATTGCAACGTACACACGTGAATAGTTGCACTTTATTAAAATAAAACTACTTTTTACGGATTTTACCGCGTTATATTGATATTATTTTAATCCCGAGATTTCGGACTCTTTACAACGTCCATGGTCACGGGTGACTAAGGTGGTAGGCGTACCCAACAATTCAATTTCAAAAATTCAATTACTAACAGCTACCCTACATTTTTGTTAATTGTTGGGTACGCGTACCACCTTAGTCACCCGTGACCATGGATGCTGTAAAGGGTCCGAAACGTCGGGATTAAAATAATATCAATATAACGAGATAAAATCCGTAAAAAGTAGTTTTATTTCAATGTCTAGTATTGGCGTAAATGTCAGAAATCAGTTGCACTTTATTATTACTTATATAGAGTTGCTTATGCAACGAACCAACCTTTATATAATTACATTCATCGATGTACTCGTATCTATTATTCACCCTCTCACTGCACATAGTTACTGTTTTTATTATAGGGACATGTGTGCGCTATAGACCTATTGGTCGTATTCGACGTCTAGGAGTCGTTAAGGTGACCAATTTCTATGCCAATGCCTATCTAAATCTGAAAAAAACCTTACTGTAGTCTCCGACTATTTTTCTATAAGAATTATTCTATATTTTTCATATATTGGAGACTCTTTTCTCCAACAAATCACTTAAAATAGATATAAATATTATTTATTAGTGATCTAAAATGTAAAACAGTAAAGTACAGACGAGCGATTATGACAATAGTTCCTTATTGTCATAATCGCTCGTCTGTACCTACCCCAATTCTACCAAATTTTATTACGCACATGAAAAATGTACTCGACTTCTGTCGCAAGTAGATATATCGCACCTGCATTGCGTGTTTTTGTGCTCGTTGTAAAATTAAATGATATAATCTTGACTGGCATTAATAACCGGGTTAGTTGTATTGTATAACCAGTGCGTCATTTGTTTCACGAATATAGGAAATGAAACCTGTCGCATCCATTTTCAAATTACATTTTTGTTGCTACCTTTAATTTGACCTAATTTTTGTTTTTGACTACAGTTTTTCATGTTTAAACTATTGCACACGTTCGTGCTAACATATATTAACTAGGTATTGATAGATTAGGCCCTTATTAAGAATATTCCACTCGTTTCATCATCATCATCACAGAATAGAACTTTCGCAAGGACTGGTCACATGCCGCCTGCATCCAACGACTCCCGGTGACCTTTACCAGGATAAATATGTAAATATTTATCAATTTTAAAATGTACCTAAATGAATCCTTTTTCAAAATAAAGCTATCCTATACACTGAATGAAACAACAAAAATGCTTACCAATAATGCAACACAGGAAATGAGCTGTGAATAGGCCGACGGCAGCCGCACGCGCCATCTCTCAGGCAGGCTCCCCGGGGCGAGAGGTCATCGCTCCTGGAACAAAAGAATGCGCTAATAACCTCTGGGAGCCTCGTTCTTAAGTCGAGTGCTCACTGGCACTTGTAAATGGCACTAGAAATAATTATGTAGCTCGCTCGAAGGACGCTTGGACATCCTAGAAATAAAACTACATATTTTTTACAGATTATATACAAATAAATGTCAATCAATCAAATCACACCTGTATTCCTGATTAGGCAGAGGTGTATTAAGTATACCCCCAGTTCGTATAGATGGGTCCTATGTAATAGTGGGTGAGCCAATTGCCATTAACCGGGCACAGATCTAGACTCGGATCAGATACAGATCCGAGCTGACTAAGTTTTTTTTTAGATAATCCTAATAACACTTTGCTTATCATGGGAATCGAACGCAGAACCTCAACTGTAGCAGTCAGGTTAAGCACTAGACTAACGACAGACATTCTAGCAGTTTTTACAGATTTTATTGCGTTATATTATTATTATTTATCCCGACGTTTCGGAGCCTTTATAACGATCATGGTCACAGGTAGACTAAGATGGTAACCGTCTTGATAACACAAAAACTAATACTTTCCTTACATTTTTTGTAAATTAGGTATGTTTTTTTAATATAAATGCTATATTTATATAATTTACCCGGTAGATACACAGCCTAACTTTGTATGTAAAATGGGACGTGGCATTTGGGTGCTCAGTGAAAACGGTACCACTTGTAAAGACGTCAATTTTCTTGAGTAGGCGAACTTACAACGTGTTTTAAGGTCGTCGTCTATAAACCGCCTAAGCACCAGACCAGCAACGCCTTACCTCACAACTCAGTTACAGAAAAACGAACTTTAAGCAGTATGGCATACACTATATTTTAGATATGCACAACACAGTTTAAAGTTCGTTTTTTCAGTAACTAAGGTGTAAGGCGAACCTGTAGTTATCTGACGACCTTTATTCTACTTTGTTGCTGTCTTTATTACTTGAAGAGCTGATGTTTACGTTTTGCCATAACCTGAACACTCCTTGTACATTTTCTATGATACTTATTACTACTACTAAAACTACGAAGCTACTATCTCGTTTATCTATGTAGTTGTTTACACATACATTTGCACGTGTACAAAAGTAAGTTTGTACACGTGCAAATAAATAAATAAATAATAAATATCCTGGGACATTTTTACACAGCACCATCTAGTCCCAAACTAAGCCGAGCTTGTACTATGGGTACTAGACAATGGATATAATACTTATATACTTTTTTTTTGTAAATACATACTTATAATACATAGGAAACACCCAGACAAACACAAACACTTACATTCATCACAATAAATGTTTGTGTCCTGTGGGAATCGACCTCGACCTCGTGATCAGCAGTCCGGTACTCGAACCACTAGACCACAGACGTCAATGCGTGTGAACCTGTAGGATTGATGATAAATTGTATTCTGAGAATGGAAAAGGGTACATTTTGCCTCAAAAAATCCTCTGCGATGTAAAAATTATAACAAAATAAATAAGTTGAATGCTTAGTGCTTTAATCCTAATATTCTAGGCAGAAATGCGTATCGGCGCATTCCAAATGTGAAATCATTTGCATTATTTAGTTCAATGTAACACCCGAACTACCAACTAATTGTAACGACCCAATTATTTTATGTCGTAGGTATAATTATTGTGTTTTCAAACACAAGTTGTATTAAACAAATATATTATTTATACTAGCTTTCTGCCAGCGGCTTCGCCCGCGTGGTCTTGATAACCTTTTTAACCCGCTTTTCTGTTGAAATTTTTCCTGAATTTTCTTTGCTATAAACCTCATGGAGCCCGAGACCTTTCCAACGAATGCAAAACCGTGGAAATCGGTTCGTGCATTCTGGAGTTACAGCGTCAGGAAGGAAAACCCGACTTATTTTTATATAGTAGATTACATTATTATAAAGTCTATTAAATATATTATGAAACTATTGCATAAAGTAATACCAAAATAAAACAACTACAAAAATAAAAATAAAAAAGTTACCAAGAATTGCTCAATTGCTAGCAAATTCTACCTAATTGCGTAAAATTTTAATGGACCTGACAATTGTAACTTTCTTGATCCAGTGATGTAATTAGGACCTATCTAGCTAGAGTAGAACAATTTAATAAATAAGTAATGCCATGGCCATACTTCTTTTCTTTTTAAGATATTTCACATTTGACGATGCCTGTGGTCAAGTGGTTCGAGTACCGGACTGCTGATCACGGGGTCGTGGGTTCGATTCCCACAGGATATAAACATTTGTTGTGATGAACTTAAGTGTTTGTGTTTGTCTGGGTGTTTCTTATGTATTATAAGTATGTATTTACAAAAAAAAAAAATATAAGTATTATATCCATTGTCTAGTACCAATAGTACAAGCTCTGCTTAGTTTGGGACTAGATGGTGCTGTGTAAAATGTCCCAGGATATTTATTTATTTATTTTTAAGACAATATAAGATAGGACTATTTATTTATTAAATAATAATGGATTATTTATCTTTATTCAAATTCAAAATTTTTAGAAATTTATAGTAGGTATTCTATAACCAGGCTCTAATATTCTTAACTACTGTTTGCACTCTCAGGCCCTTCCTGCATAAATATAACTAGAAACAACAAAAATTACATACATTTAACTCCTTATATATGTTCTGAACATTCATCAAGCCTTTTAAAAATGGTACCAAAAAAACAGTACTACGGTCTATTCACCACCTCTGGATACCCGCTAATTGCCGGATAAATAAAAAAATGGAACAAAATTTTTATAAATTTATCTGCTAAAGAATTTATCGGGAACTTATCAGTTATCGGTACTATCGACAAAAAAAAGCAACTGATTACCAAAACCAATGCTAAAAACCCAAAGCACCACTAATGGACAAATAATACACGAAGAGTGAGCAGTCATTAATGGAATCTTTGTGTAACTGAATCTACTAACATGACAAAGGAAACATTATTAGTTCAGCATTAAGTAAATGTGTAAGTAGTACACGCCAGAAAAGTGCCTGTTATGTTACATAGTATATTATTTACTATATATTATTACCAGCTATAATACCAGCGGCCCGGCTTCACACGGGTAGATATTACCGGAACCAACACACAACGCCACGTTTCATGTTTTATGCAACCCTAGTATTCCGAAGTCTCTCAGAACGTCAACCTCATGTAGAGCGTCCCCCGTGACGAAAAGCAGTACCTACTCTATCTTCGTATAGCGTATGCTACCCTAGTACTTTCCATCGGGTTGCTAAAGTCTGCTGAAGCTGTCATGACCCCCGATGTCAAAATATGTCACGTCACACGGGAACGGGATAAAAAGAATCCTATGTCCGTCTCCTGGTTCTAAGTTACCTCCCCACTAATCTTTGGCCAAATTGGTTCAGTCGTTTTTGAGATATAAATAATGTAACTAATACGACTTTCTTTAATAGATATATAAGATTAGCTTTGATATTTAGCCGCCAGCGGTTTCGTCCGCGTGGTCTGGGTGTTTCTTATTATTTTTTACGTTTTTTCTTCATAAAAACCTTCCTCAGACTTCATCAAACACAACAAAATAGAAATTATCCAATTCGGTTTAGCCATTCTCAAGTGTTGTGCTTAGCAACAATAGCAAAGCATCTTCTAGAATTTAGGTATACCTATTGCATACGATAAAAGTAGATAATAAAAGTATGACTACCTATAGAATAAAATTTCTAGAACGTTCGTTAACGCTATGAACATAATATTATAAGCTACGCATATTTTAGACATAAAAGTTTATGCTCTAAATACTAGCTCGGTTATTTGTCTGGAATTCCTTTAGCGTTAAACTCTGCCTAGATATTATCCACTGGAATTATGTCAACAAATTAAGTTTTGTTATAAAGATAAATAATTTGGTGTTTACAGTTTTTATTTCAAATGGGATTGAAGGCTTTTTAATTTGACCTAGTTATTGCATATTGTAATATACATTTTAGTAGCAAGGAATGTTATTATTATATCATACCACTGCTGGGCATGGGTCTCCTCTCAGTATGAGAGGGGTAAGGCTATAGTCCACCACGCTCTGGTCTAATGCGGGATGGCAGACTACACATGACGTTGAGAAAATCTCTCAGGCATGCAGGTTTTCACACGATGTTTTCCTTCACCGTTGTAGCGAGTTTTAATTAATCATTCACACGAACATGATTACGAGAAGTCAGAAGTAGAATGGTCATATAATCAGGCTAACACTGCTTTAATAGGGTATATGCAATTTAATAATATACGCAATGCTATTTTTTCTATTTTTAAAACGTTGCTCCACGTAAATACCAGGCTTTTACTTTTACCCTGGATTACCCATTAAATACCTTTACCCCATTCTTAGTTTAGTAGAAGCTAGTGATGTATTAAATAATTTATATTGATATAACAGATACACTTACATTCCATTATACATGTAGTATCATCAGTTTAAGGTCACATGACTAATAGAAGGCGAGCCTATTGCTATTTCTGAAATAAAAACAAAACTATAAGCTGTTTTCACTGGCCGACCTTAGAACCTAGGACCTCACATACTACATATCCGACAAGTTAGTCAATCGATATCAGAATACATCGATATACATTAAAAGGCAATCGATTTGGGAACCCTTAGCTCCAATTAAACTTGATTTTACAAAATTGTCGTTAAAGACTTCAAACAAATAATTTAATTTTCTCGTTAAGAACAGGCTAAATCACAATGGGTGGTTTTATACTGTAATTACTCGATTCATTTGATATTCATTCAACGGAAAATATAACAATACGGCAGGTCCCGTCATGAAGGGTCAATAAACTCGGCGTTTGTTTTATGAAAAAAATGTTTTATAAAATATGTATCTGCCGGTAGTTTGTTTTAATATTCTTTTGTATAAAAACAGGCTGTCGTTAAGTATAAGATATTGTTTAACATAGCATACCATCACGCCTGTGTTTCTGAAGGGGATAGGTAGAGATGTACTGACGTATACTCATAGTTCGCCGGTGTTTGAGGCCATTAACCAAGTACAAATCCAAACTCTACACTACTACTGACCATCACGACGATTTGACGACGTCTGTGGTCTAGTGGTTCGAGTACTGAACTGCTGATCACGAGGTCGTGGATTTGATTCCCACAGGACACAAACATTTATTGTGATGAACTTAAGTGTTTGTGTTTGTCTGGGTGTTTCTTATATAATATAAGTATGTATTTACAAAAAAAAAGTATATCAGTATTATATCCATTGTCTAGTACCCATAGCACAAGCTCTGCTTAGTTTGGAACTAGATGGTGCTGTGTAAAAAGGTCCCAAGACATTTATTATTACAAAAAAAAACTTTTAAATAAAGACAGGCTGTCGTTAACTAGCATACCATCACGCCTGTATTCTCTCAAGGGGATATGTAGAGATGTACTGAAGTATACTTATAGTTCGCCGGTTTTTGAGGCCATTAACCAAATCAAGCCCTCCAAATCCAAATTTCGCGCTACTACTGACCATCACGCCTGTATTCTAAAGGGTTAGGCAAAGGTGTACTTCTATACACCCACGCCCACGGATTGTTTGTTTAGAATCAACTGGACACAAATCAACTCTAATTTGCTTAGCAAAAAAGGAAAGAATAGTTTTGAAGTTGGGCGATATATCGATATTTTTTTAAATAAAAATATCACTATCGATATTGATATTTAAAAAAATATCGATACTGTATTGCGTTTTCTCAAAAACTCGGACTCGGAACCTTCGCTAGGTTTCGAGTCTGATTTAAAAAAAAGTTGTATGATAAATTCGGCACCATGGGGGTAAAAGCACGAAATTCAATTTACTTTATCTCTCTGGAGGATAAAAACGACTTTTGCACTCAGATATCGAAGAGCAAAAATACTCTTTCCGAGATGGGGGAAGTATTTTTTTAATACCTGAATGCGAACGCACAAAACCCAAGTACAAAAAAAATTAATAAAATTAAAATAAACGAGAAGGAAAAAACACTTACCACGCTACTGGAAATTTTACATGAAAACCCAAAAACACTTTACTCAACCCGGGAATCAAACTCAGATCCTCTAGCTTAGCAGTCATGCTTACGGTTACTAGATCAATGAGGTAGTTTTGTTTGCTATACTTTCATGTAATAATATTACTTTATATCAATGAGAATATCAAAAGGGCTACTTTATCTCATTTCGTTCCATTCAACATCCCTTTGTTGGTACGTCGCGTCGCCGGCTCACTAGCTTTTAGGGCAGATAATAGGCCCAGATATGGGTCCTTGGACCTTAACTTAGGGATAACGTATGTCTTTGATTCAAACCTTTGATTTAAATCTCGATTCAGTACTAATTAATATTAATACAGGGAACTGCACTGTGCTGTTCTGTGCACAAAAATCACGTTCAAAGATTAGTACATAGATATCTTCCAAGCTAATAAAACCTTATCAAAAAATGATAATCATTATATCTAACGATTTTTACAAGCTTGCGGTGAAGTAATATATATTATTAATAATATAGAGATAAAATTCAATTCAATTCATGATTACAAAACTGGTAGAAAATCAATAAACCGTCCGGAATCGTTCAAAATTTCCTAACAAGCAATGATGTCACATTGTTTCAATTCCCGATTTCAGGCTGTAAGCTTTAACCGTACTCTTGCTCCGTTGCTTCCTGATGAAAGCCTTGAAATCGGCATGGGGAAGGCTTTAAGTCCTTATTGACAAAAGCCCTTTGTATTATGGGTACGAAGCCTTCTATCGCTTTACGAAAATTTCTTTGAAATCGAGTAGCGTTGGGTTGAATGAGCGATTGGGACAAATTTACTGATGTGTAGCAAATTTTGTGATAGATATATTTTGACAAGCGATAACGATGTTTCGTTTGAATTATTAATGTTTGTTATTGGTAAACAATAGTGCTTTTGACACATACCCATTTATGCTTAAATTCCATTTTTGTCATGCCTTTTTATATGTTTTTAGTGTACAATAAAGAAGCTACACTAATATTATAAAGAGGAAAGATTTGTATTTTTGTATGTAACGAATAAACTCAAAAAGTACTGGACCGATTTGAAAAATTCTTTCCATGTTAGATATCCCATTTATCGGGGAAGGCTATAGGCTATATATCATCACGCTACGACTAATAGGAGCGGAGTAGTAATGAAAAATGTTGCAAAAACGGGGGAAAAAATTATAAGACCACGCGGACGAAGTCGCTGGGAAGCTATTAATTATGTAAAATGACAATAATAAGTATATATTTACTGTAGGTTCGTACCTTAATACTGTTAACGCGCCTGCTGAGTGTGAGGTCATGGCTTAGACTCCCAGATCGAGCAGTGTTATTGAGATTTCCTTTTTGTAATTTTCAGTAGAAGCTCGGAGTTTCAATTTGAACAAACACCAGAGAACCGTAGTGCATTCAGTACACTCCTGTCTTATATTTCAGGTACACGAGCGTGATAGTATGTGTCTATAAATAGTACTTTAAAAATGCCGGTTCTTAAACCTCTCGAAAGCAGAAGATTTTACCTTACCTACGCGTTCTCGTAAAACAATGGTTCCATTACGTCAACGGTGGAGGAGAAATGGAATAATTTGTCGTCCACAGCGGTTCTTGCGTAAACAAGAGTGATGGCGCCTGCAGCGAAACGTCATACTTGTCCGCTTTGTCCACGCTTCCCCTTTCAAGGACTATAATGGTTATTACGTAAATATTAATAAATTGGTTGTTCGATTCTGTTAAAGTTGCGTTTTTAGAATGGAATTATTTTTTTATGAATAAATTACTAGTTTGGATTTTGTAATGTTTGGGAAGACTTTTTCCCATCACACCTATATTTCCCAAGAGGATAGACCGGTTTACAAATACCACAGTTCAACGGTATGTTGAAGAATATTTCCAAAAATCGAGCGTAATTTCCAACTCCAAGATACAGATAATTTAATAAAAAAACCTATCAACACTTAGCTCAACCTGGGAATGGAACCGAGGACCAGTAGCATAGCAATCGCGCTTACGAACACTAGACTCAGCTTTATTGTTAATTTCGGTATTATTGCGTTTGTTTTTGTTTCAAAGAGTCCCACTATAATGGACATAATACTTCTTTCTTTATTCTTCTTTCGGATTGAAAATGGAACAGCGTAATGATCTATTTCTATAATAATCTGTTTCAACTTGACCTAGTTCAAATTAATAGACTTTTAACTTTAAAGTCGACTTCAGACAAAATCTCCAATACATTACACGGAATTGCCGTAAAATATTCGAGATTTTCCAAAAACCTGCTATGTCATAAACTCTTTTATCTACACGCATAAATTGGTTGTAAACGTACAGAAAAATAAATATTATACAGCCCTATAAAGTTCAAGAGTCCATAATAAAAGTTAAAAAGCTAAATATAAAGCTCGGCTAATCTTGACGCGCTAATAAAAATATCTTTTAAACTACATAACAGCGATCAAAATGAAATAGAGCCACAAATACTTTTTAACTTTTCAATTAGCTTGCTTATTCAACTGAATCATTTTGTTTTGTGTTTGAAACGGGTAAGCTTATATATGTAAGAGATTTTTATATAAACTAGCCGTGCATTTGCGATATTACGTGCGATTATCTGTCAGTTAAATTTAACAACAGTTGAACTATGGGACTGCCTTGTTGGTCTAGTGGTTCCAAGTGCAACTTAGCGTAGTAGTCGCATGCTAGAGGTCCTGGGTTCCATTCCTGGGTCGAGCACAGCGTTGTTGGGTTTTTCTGTCTAGAAATGTGCGTGTACAACACTTCTGCATAACCTTTTGGGAAATACAGGCGTGATGGTATGTTATATATTTTTTTAAAGTAATTTTATCATAATTTGTCAGCTAAATATAACTAGAATCAAAAGTTTTTTTTGTCGTTATAATTACTATTTTATAATTACGAATACAATGGACTAGTACAGTTTGTTTTCATTTAATAAAAATAAATGATTATAATCGTCTCCATTCTGTATATTTATTTATTTATTTATTCATAACAATTTCATAACAATTTTTACATTGTGTCGAATATTGAGACAATTATTCTGCACTTGAAAATACATAATTTTAAAATACATGCCATTTAATCCCTATGAGAGACAGAACCATATTAATAAATAAATGCATTAGTATAGGTAGCGAAAGTAATAAAATTTTCAAATAATTTAATGTTATTATTACCTACATATATTATTTATGTCCCGAATGTAATAAACAATATTATAACAAAACTTCAAAAGCAGAAAAGAATTCAACTTGCATAACACTTTGTTTACTCCTTAACGGTTTACAATTGCTATATTTCTCTCAACCAAGCGACGCCAGGGCGTGTTTCTAGTGTATACAAATACGGCAATAAATCTGATACTTAACTTGCTATGCAAGTCGCGGAAAATGGTAACGGCAATATTAATGTTTAGAAATGGCAAATTATACTATTACAATGTTTAATAGCCTTGAACATGGGTTAGGAGTTACTGAACGGTTTAATTAATAGGTTCTTAACCATGTTTTGCCGCCCACCTATGTTGATTTTTTATTATAAAACTCCCCATATTTATTGATTTCTGACACTTACGCGAATACTAGACATTGAAATAAAACTATTTTTTACGGATTTTATCGCGTTATATTGATATTATTTTAATCCCGACGTTTCGGACCCTTTACAGCGTCCATGGTCACGGGTATCTAAGGTGGTAGGCGTCTTGAAGTTTTAATTACTAACAGCTACCCTACATTTCTGTTAATTATTGCCTACCACCTTAGTCACCCGTGACCATGGACGCTGTAAAGGGTCCGAAACGTCGGGATTAAAATAATATCAATATAACGCGATAAAATCCGTAAAAAGTAGTTTTATTTCAATCTGCCCATACTTTTTAAATAGTCTAAACTAAACTAACCGACTTAGAGCCTATTTCAGCCACTAACCACTGGATAAAATAAAAAATAGGACAACATTTTGATGAAATTATCTGCCAGTTAATACGGGAATTTACTGGGAAGAGGTGAAATGGCATAATAAGCAATTCTAGTTAAGTTATATTCAGTATTTATCTTCAAGAATTCAATGTTAACCCGAAATTCTTCTCACGGTAGAAATCGTAAGTAATATCTAAACAAAAGTCTGCTTCCGTATAATTCTCGTCTTATTTAGTGGTCTGCAATTCGCTCTTTCATTTTGTTAATGTACCCTAATATAGTATTCATGATCGTCCCCATTGGAACCCAGACCTTGTATTTGAATAAGTCCTTTATGTGCCAATTACGGTATGTACATGTTACGGGAATTTTCCTTTTTCAAAATACAAATACGGGGTGAAAGCAATACGTTCTGACGTATACACCGGCTTACCAATTGTTAGCATTTGGGTTGTATTATTTAGATTTAGAACGTTCATACAATGGGTGAACGTTTTCGTTTTATGTCTCTGTTATACTCGAATTTTGTATGAATATTGTAATTATTTAAACCTCATTTGTGAATTGAAGGCAAAATGTATTCAGATTTACCCTCTGTAAATTGTGTGTATTGGGTTCAATAAGAAAAGTGTTATAGGGTGTTTCTATTACGAAATTCATAGTCGTAGCTCGAAGATTGTGCCCGGTTTAAAGCAATAGGGTTGCTCTTTATTCTATAGAAACGAAATACCGGTGAATTGTTAGTGTACACCTGTGCCCGATACCTTCGGTACCGGTACACGTGATTGTCACTACATGCGATAAATTTAATCATTCGACCCGCTGAGTTTGTTTTCGTTCGGGCTAATCTAAGAAACTACTCTACGGGTTTTAATACAGTTTTTACCAACAGAAACATATTATCTAGGAAGGCGACACGTAATTTATGACCAGGGCGAAGCCAGGGCGTGTAGCTAGCATGGTATATTTATCATCATCATCATCTCAACCCACTGCTGCTGCTGCACTCCACACCCATACTCACACAGTAATCACATCGCTACACCTAGTATAGTAACCGATATTACTCAACGATCTTTATCTGCTATTACTAATTATTCACCAGGAATAATAATAAGAAATGTACTTACCGAATATAAAACCTAGAACTAAGTATTAGGGAAGGCACTGTTTCCTGAGATACAGGTTTTTGACCTAGTTCAGGAGACAGAGCACCTTTGTATTAGGACATTTGGTTGCTAATAAAAAAATTAAAAAAAAACTGCTGGGCACGGGTTTTCTCTCAGTATGAGAGGTATATGCTTTAGTCCACCACGCTAGCCTAATGCGGGTTGGCAGCATTCACACGCCATCAAGAAAATCTCTGAGGTATGCAGGTTTCTTCACGATGTTTTACTTCAGCGTTAAAGCTAGTGATAATTACGCATACATGTTATATTACGAGTATATACACAAAATTTATTGCTTTTCAACCGACTTCAAAAAAGAAGGAGGTTCTCAATTGGACTGTTTTTTTTATGTTTGTTACCTCAGAACTTTAGACTGGGTGAAACGATTTTGATGATTCTTTTTTTATTCGAAAGCTGGTGCTTACAGATTGGTCCCATTTTTATTGAAATCTGGTGAGTGGTTGTAAAAGTATCGTCGAAAATTTATTTGATAATTTATGGTTTACTCCGAAACCTCGCTGTCTGTCAGTGTGTTTGTTAGAAATCATAATTGAATGTAATGGTATTATTAAATTCATGTTTGGCTAATCCTTCGTTATTCCACTCAGTTTTCAACTTTGTATCACAGCTGCGTATATAATATTATGTCTTGAACTTAGAAGTTTTCACCTCGTTATATTTAATTCGAAAAATATATTTCACAAGTTGTCAAAAGTTGTCGCGCTCTTGTTAGTTACTGAGTCTGTTTGTGGACCCTTAACTCTTAATCAATTCAATGGAAACTTTTGTGACATAAATAAATAGTTACCTATTCTGAATTATTTATTAGAAACACACACACTAAAATACGAACATGCCTGTATTCCTCAAAAGGTTTAGGCAGAGGCGAACTAATGTCTATAATATGCGATAATATTTTGAAGACGTTTGTGGTTCGACTACCGGACTGCTGATCACGAGGTCGTGGGTTCGATTCCCACAAGACACAAACATTTATGTGATGAACTTAGGTGTTTGTGTTTGTCTGGGTGTTTCCTATATATTATAAGTATGTATTTACAAAAAAAAAGTATATAAGTATTTTATCCATTGTCTAGTACCCATAGTACAAGCTCTGCTTAGTTTAGGACTAGATGGTGCTGTGTAAAAATGTCCCAAGATATTTATTTATTTATTTATATTAGATTAAAATAAATAAAAACAAAAGCTCAAGTCGAAAGTCGTTTTTATTTATTACAATCTAATATTTTTCTTTCTCCGATTTTTACGGCTGGGTTAAAGTTAGCTCGTGCCAACATCAACCCGGACAATAAGTTCGGCTAGAACTGTACCCAGTTAGCATGCTTGGGTCTCGTAGCCGGGCATAAATCCAAACTCCCAGCTGATTTTCAGAATAAAATTGACCCAATTACACTTTGCTTGACCTATAAATCGAACGCACATAGACCACTAGGCTAAATTAAAAATATTCTTATTAATCGTTTGTACTAATTGTTATTAGTAACAATATTATATTTATTTTATTTTTTATTTTTTTGGGGACATTTTTACACAGCACCATCTAGTCCCAAACTAAGCAGAGCTTGTACTATGGGTACTAGACAATGAATATAATACTTATATATATTTTTTTTGTAAATATATACTTATGATATAGACAAACACAAACACCTAAGTTCATCACATAAATGTTGGTGTCTTGTGGGAATCGAACCCACGACCTCGTGATCAGCAGTCCGGTACTCGAACCACTAGACCACAGACGTCGTCATTATTTTTCAGAAATTAAAAATACATACCGGTAGGTCCTTGTTTTGCTAGAGCAGACTTTTTATGGTTTATCTTTGATATATGTATGTGCCATGGTAAAAAAACATTGCCGATATGATCACCTGGAACACCAGGGATGCTGATGCGTTGCAGGTCCCTATTAAGTAATTAAGACGGGGAACTGGCTCTCGCCTGCAAATGCTGGAACACACACAATTGCTTTATGACTGACTCCGACGTTAGGTCGCCAGCCAATCAGACCCCAAAAGATCCTACCACCCAAACCACAGGCAATATTCCTCTATTCTTGAACAAACAAGCATTATTTCTTGCGAAATTCTAAGACAAAACATTTCTACCGTTATGTAATGTGATATGATAAGAATAAAAGCTTTCCTTTCTTTCAAAGAAAGATAATATTATATACCTAATGGATTCGTAATGTCTGCCGCAAAAATATTTACAATATTTAACTAATGAAGGCGCTTTTTGCATAGTGGCTTCGGTTTCTGCGCCACGGGTTACGGGTTCAATCCCCGCACGAAACAATTTCTTGTGAATGACCTACAGTTAAGTAACGTTTTCTCATTTCGGGACTAGGTGTTTGTAATTGCACCCACGATACCTTATATACTGTACTTTACATATCATTTATATAGTTGTCTGTAAGAAATTGTTTTTTACGGTAAGACCACCAATTATACTCTTGTCACATCTGTAATTTTATCTTTTGGTGTACAAGAAAGAATACTCTAAGTTCTAAAAATAAAAAGTATTCCATTTTCCAAGGAACTTTACAAAGATCTACTGCTTCACACTTTCTCCGAGGCATTCTAAGCCCTAGTGGAGGCAACGAGCAACGAAAAAAAAAACAAAGTCAGTATAAACTAATTACTTTCTAGCCAAGGTTGCCCAAAAAAATTGTTTAAAGCTTGTCAGATACGGTAATGGAACAAAGACGTAAACGTTATTAATTAATTTAGCAATTAATATTACACACGCATGAGGAAACTGCTGTGTTATGACATAATGTTGTTAATTACAATCAATTACAAAGTTAAACCGCAGTGAAGGCTTGTAAAGTAATCATCAATTTTCATAGCTACATTGTTCCTATAATCTTGCTGAGAATTCTTGTTACTTTCTGAAACATAATATTATGTACAACATAATATGTTTTTTTTTTTTTTTTAAAGTTATTCGGAATTTTCTGTCGATGCAAAATACCGCGGGTTCTTCTTCTAAGTCGGGCACTCTTGTCAGAGTGATCATGGTAATAACGATGGTGTGCTCGCTGGGTTCTCGTCGGTATCGTTCTCTTCTGAGCGTCACGGCTTTTGAAATGCTTCGCCACTTTTGACGATTAGTGGCATTACGAGAGCACTGTACTATTGTAGTCTGGGTTGCTTTTATAATATGGTCAGTCCAGCGCGTCGGAGATCGGCCACGAGCCCGTCTTCCTTCAACTTGGCCCTGAACAACCAGCCTTTCCATGGAGCCCCCGTTTCTGGTTATATGACCAAAGAACTTCAGTATTCGAAGCTGAATAATTGATGAAAGTCTATCCTTGACGCGAAGTTCCTTTAAAATCGAGTTATTTGTACGAAACACTGTCCAGGGAAACACCAAAAATAATATATAATTTCGTATCGGCAACCGCTGGCTATAAAAGCCAGCAAAACCAAGTGATATCATTAGGGCGTTGTCATTATTAGAAAAAATATGTAAGTTTTCAATTTACTTAGTATCAGATCCCAGAATGATGTCCATTGAACCGGTCATCCTGTTTAGTAGTCAAACTAGTGAACATATTATTATGAAAACATAAAGCTTGAAATCATTTAAATTATCACAATATTTCACTATTTGCCTGAGCGTGAACAACAAACAGTAAATATCGTATCGTATATCGTGCGAGCAGAATGTGGTACTTAATTGAAAAATATTAAGTATATAACCTTTAAAAACTTGTGCAAACAAACACACTCGACGTAAGTAAATATTTTGTTTCTAAATTATAGCAAATCTAGTATACAGTATTTATATATCGATAACAGTGAGTGATAATATCCTTCTTACACATTAGTTTATACACGAAAACAACTTTCACTCTTTGATCAACCCATAAATATCGAAAAAATCTGCTGTTTCGTATACTATTTGTAAATTAACTCTCTCTCTCTCTCTCTCTCTCTCTCTATATATATATATATATATATATATATATTTTTCTCTGCATTGCTTTGTTTCTATTTTGTTTGGAGTTTGGAGAAATTTACAGTACGAGGT
This sequence comes from Acronicta psi, assembly GCA_946251955.1. Classification (NCBI taxonomy): domain Eukaryota; kingdom Metazoa; phylum Arthropoda; class Insecta; order Lepidoptera; family Noctuidae; genus Acronicta; species Acronicta psi. Next base: position 11,415,208 of record OX276475.1, on the reverse strand, counting down.
ATTTCTTGACCACGCTTATTCATCTAGTCTTCATTTTTCTGGACATGTACCTAATACTATTATATCTCTACCATTATAACCTTTTTTTTTTTTTTTTTTTCGTGTGAAAATCCTCATGGATACCCTCCGGCTTCCCAAAAAGGAAAGTCAGAGAGTTATGTCGGACTCTTACCGACTAAAAACACACGGCCGTCTCCAGCACACGGTGAAGGGGCTCCGGGATCTCTGGTGAACGCACCGGTGCCCCTTCTGTGCTTTGCCTTTGGCACGTCACAAAATTGCAGATTAATATACTGCCCTAATCCCGGGATACGGATGTCTTTAATTTTGTAAAGCACCCGCGACCCTAAACGTATCCACTGCTGCATTGTCAGGGATTCGACTTCTAGCTCTAGTTGGGCTAAGCACCAAGGCGATTTCCTCGCCGGCGCCTTCGTCTTCGAGCGGGATCGGCCCTCTCCCGAGCCCGCTCTGCTGCCTCCTTCTGGAGCATAACGCTTTCGCAGAAGGAAACCACGGCCCTCCATATTAGTGGTTCTGTCACCATTGCTTGCACTACCTTCGGCAATGACAAGTCCTGCCCAATCAGATCAAACAGGACATGCCGCTCGGGCTCCCATGCTGGGCACTCGGCGAGCGTATGGTGTGCGGAGTTCTGGCTACCGTCACAATGATGGCAATTTGCCGACCGCTCCCGTCCGATCCTATTCAGATATTCGCCGAAACAACCATGTCCGGTGAATACCTGAGTAAGCCGGTAAGTGACACGCTCACCCCTCTTTAACCAGGCCTCAAAACATGGCAGGATGGCTTGAACGACGCGCTTTTGAGAAAATTGTGGGTCTTCATAACCTAACCTAACCTTGTTGGTCTAGTGGTCCCCAGCGCGGCTGCTACGCTAGAGGTCCTGGGTTCGAATCCCGGGTCGAGCATGCAGTATTATTTTACCATGAAATTCCCAGTAGTAGATTTGTTTGTCAGTTGATGGCAATAGGCTCGCCCCTTATTACATGGGACCTAAACATACCGGCAAAAATGTGGGTGTATATTAGAACGCCTCTGCCTACCCTTTCAGGGAATACAGGCGTGATGGTATATAAGCAATGTGTACTTATAATGAAAACATTCTCAGGACAGAATGATTTCGTGTTTTCTTCATAACATTCTCGTGACCAGTAAATTAATATCCCTCACTAAATTAATATCATATCACACGAAAAAGCGCGACGTCATCTCGTAATAACATAAATAATGGGTAATACAAAATTAACAGAGACCGGGTCTATTGTACCTCTGGCCGCAAAAGAGGGTTGCCAGATGACGCATCACAAGTTGGCACTAAAGTGACAGGGTCGCACATTGTTCGAGGACCTTGTGGGATTAGACTCTTAAGTAGTGTATGTTGCTTATGATTATATTTTTTATAACCATTAACAACCCACTGCAGTTTTTCAAGACGTTCATTATTTATAGCCTAACCTTCCCAGACGATATTGGTGAAAACCGTATGAAAATCCATACAGTAGTTTCTGAGATTAGCAAAACAAACAATTAACAAACACATTTTAGCATAGCGGGGACTATGATTTTATAATAATATTTATGTAGTGATTGATAGTGGTGATGGTGTTACCATATTCATATGACCTGTGTGGTGTTAATATTGATATCGATAGGAACTGATAACAGTACAGTTCTCGCCAAACTTATTGTCCTGGTTGAAGTTGGCACGAACCAACTTTAACCTGGCCGCAAAAATCGGAGAAAGAAAAATATTAAATTGTAATAAATAAAAACGAAAGCTCAAGTCGTAGGCTGTGGTTTTAAATCATTTTAAACCAGTATTTTTCTTTCTCCAATTTTTACGGTAGGGTTAAAGCTAGCTCGTGCCAACTTCAGCCCGGACGATAAGTTTGGCGAGAACTGTACCTAATTATCTTAGATAAATCTTTACCTTTTTAACTAGTATCGTCCATTATGCTATTTTTTATTAAACTGAACTTACTAACTTTTATTATTTGAGGCAATTTATTAATTTCAAACTAACTTTTTGAAACATTGAATTATTAATCTCAATATACTTCAACCATTTTTTATCAAAACAAATGTGTTGTCAGTAATTGTAAAGTACTATTTAGCAACTAAATTGTTGTTTTAATGGCCAAAACCACAGAGATCACAGAGTTACTTTAACTTTTAATAACTGTATTTGTGCTATAAATATTTAGTTTAAATTGTATTTTGAAGAACGCTTAGCAAAATTTGTTGTTGGACTGAAATATTAGAATACTTTGGATCCCTTGTAGTTAGCATAATATTGTTATTCATTAACTTTTTTTTCATCCAGTACTTCCTCAGAATTTTATTTTATTTTAAGTTAAAAACTAAATAAATATATTATGAAGAAAAATATAAACGAACATTGAGAACTCCTTTTTATTTACTGCATTACCATTTGAGTATTAAAAACAAAAAGGCGTCTTCTTAAGTATTTTAGAGTGCTGAATCTGTTATTTCAAAAAATCAAACTAAGTATTCAATTGAAAGTGGAAAAAGTCATCCCACTCAGAAATAAAACTAGGCTTATATACAAAAGAGTTTTGGAACTATTCCCAGTCACCAAGCGTTGAGAGATGCCAAGAATTTGAACAATGCTATGATGACCGGAGAAGTAAAATAGTCGTCTTGTAATAGTGTTATAAGTTTTTGTTGAGAGTTTTTAGGTCTTTGGGGCGTTAAACGCTTACATCACTGTAAGACTGAGCAAATCGTACTGCATTACTGATAGAAAAGCACTTGCGTAAAGCGGTCAACACCCGTTCACGAGCATGACGTGTGTATCGGCGCCGTTTGACTCAACCATGTTGCAGGGAATAAAACGACCCGACACACAACGCCACCAAAGGTAAAGACCCAACATATACACTACGCTTCCCCATCACTGGGAATACAGAAACGAATAAGTTATTTCGCAATAAAAGAGGATGTATAAAATGTATATCTGTCTGCCACTTTGCTCAAGTTAAGGAACGACAAAGATTCACCTAATTGTGACATTTCTTGGAGTTTCAGTTAGCTTTCCAATTTTATTATACGATAGCAAAATACAAATTCTTTTGAAGAGAAAACGTATGTGCGTTTTTATTATATTTTATTTTATTTATTTATTTTATTTTACATATATTGGGATGACTTACAGACTAATAATATACATAGGTAAAGCAAAATAATGGCTAGATTGCTAATAACAAGTCACCACATATAAATAACAAGTCACCACAGATATATAGCAGTGATAGTCTAGGGGTATGCTTAATGGACTGCCAAGTGCCAAGTCAAAGGTCTCTAGTTCGAATCTGTGTCTTTTCGAAATTATGTGCGTAATTATCACTCACTTTATCGTCAAAGGAAAACATCGTGAAGAAACCTGCATGCCTGAGATATTTTCTCGACGGCATGTAAAGTCTACCAATCCGCATTAGGCTAGCGTGGTGGACTATAGCCTAATCCCTCTCACACTGGGAGGAGACCCGTGCCCAGCAGTGGAACAGTATATGGGTTGATAATGATAATATTTATGTTATTATTTGCATACCTTTTTTAACTAATGCTAGCACATGTTGTTGGAACGAATTTACAAAAGGCCATACACTTGGCACAAGACAGAGTAGAGTATGGAGGACGTATACAAATAAAAATTACCCATTATAGTAACGCCCCTCAGTCATGAGGTAGCGACTAGGAAGAAGAAGCACAGACTTATAAAGTATAAAAACTTTTTGCACGTCTTTAATTATGAAACTTAAAATTAAAGAAGTAGTCCTGTTAATGGGAATCCTGCTTAGAAGACTACTTGTCGATAGACTGATGTAAGGGGACGACCCTTACATCAGTCTGTCGAGAAGTAGTCTTCTAGCTAGCTAGCTAGCTAGTCATAACCCGAGACATGAGGTGAGTCAACATGTAAATGGCAGTAAGGAATTGTATTCTAACCGGTCCACACATGGGTAAATATATTGCATTATATCCGTAGTTTATGCAGCATATAAATCCTACTAGTCGTACTAGTATTATATGTGAAAGTTTGGATAGATGAATGGATGTTTGTTACTCTTTCACGCAAAAACTACCGAACAGAATTGGATGAAACTTGGCACAGAGATAGATTATAGTCTGGAATAGCACATAGGCTTAGACTTTTTATCCCGGTATAATGTATGGTTCCCGTGGATAGTTTATAAGTAATACCCAGACCACGTAGGCGAAGCGCTGGCGCAAAGCCACATACGTGATTCTAAATAACAGAAGCAGAACTTGTGCATTCAACACAGTGTTTGCTTTTAATCCCAAAATAATTTTGCTTGCTCCAGAACAATGCATATCTGGGAGGCAACAGCATTGTGTTCGGATCATAGGTAAAGTTCAGTTGCCTTTAGACTTAGACTATACAATAGACTGAATATAATACTTAACACACAAGCTAGTACAAAGAACGATCTTGAATAGATATCGGGAGTATGACTACACTATATAGGTATATAGTTATATAGTGTAGTCGACGTCTGTGATCTAGTGGTTCGAGTACCGGACTGCTGATCACGAGGGTTTGATTCCCACAGGACACAAACATTTGACATGAACCTAAGTCTTTGTGTTTGCCTGGGTGTTTCTTATATGTTATAAGTACGTATTTACAAAAAAAAGTATATAAGTATTACATCCATTGTCTAGTTAGTACCCATAGTACAAGCTCTGCTTAGTTTGGGACTAGATGGTGCTGTGTAAAATGTTCCAGGATATTTATTTTATTTATATATACCTATACTACGATTGACTGGACTTTAAAAGAGACCATGATTCTCTGAGTTTGTTTCGGCGTTTCTTCTCATAGGTCGTCAGTTAGAAAATGCCGGCGCCATCTAGTATTAAAAATAATATATAAAGACGTGTAAAAGTGTCTTTAAAGGCTCTACTTACAGAAATAAATATCATTTCGTTTCATTTCATAACGCAATGTAGATAAAAAAAACTTTGACTTTTTAATACGCTTTTATTAGATTGTTATGTATCTATCAATGTACCTATAATTATCATCAATTACTTCTACCAATATCTGTCAATAAAATCTTTATAATAATGCAATTAATTCGTAATCGCTTTTTTACAATAGGTATTTTTTTTTTGTTGATCACACTATCCTTAAATTTTATTTATGGAAAATTATTTATACTTTTCAGTTTCGATTTTCTGCTGTGCTAATAACTCTACGTTGAAGAGTTAACCTCGCCGTTAAGGTAAACTACTTTTGATTTACTCACCTATTCCAGTCTAGTTGAAACTAGTTCTGAACTATAAATATACTTCACATACTCGGAGACGGAACTGTAAAATTTATTACCTCTGTACCGTAAAATATGCGAGGTTTTAACTGCACAAAAAATTTAAGCATTCTCATCTGAAGGCCAATTCGGGCAAGTAAAAATCCTACTTCCTACTAATATTATAAATGTGAAAGTTTGTGAGGATGGATGGATGGATGTTTGTTACTCTTTCACGCAAAAACTACTGAACGGATCTGGATGAAATTTGGCACAGAGATAGATTATAGTCTGGAATAGCACATAGGCTACTTTTTATCCCGGTAAAATGTATGGTTCCCGTGGGATAGCGGGCGAAGCCGCTGGCGGAAAGCTAGTGTTCAATATGTTTTTGGTCAAATTTTCCCGGATTACAGAACAAAATTGTTAGACTGCTGATGCTGATGCTGAGGTCCAGTCTTCGATCTCAGATCACGTAAAGTGTTATTGGATTTTTCTATAAAGTTATTAGTAGCAGCTCAAATATTAGGCCCAGACGGAGGTGGTTTGATGAACTCGACTCCCACAAGAGAGATTGGATTCTCAAGTCAACAGACACGCTCTGTCTGTTGTTGCTTGGAAGGAGGGAAGAGAAGCCTTTGCCCAGCAGTGGGACAAAGTGGGCTAGTAAAACAAATCTCAAACATTAGGTTTGTTTTTTTTTTGCCTACAGTGGCAGATGAGCAAGCGGCCCTCCTGATGGTAAGTGGTAACCACCGCCCATGAACATCAGCAACGTCTGGAACAGAGCTGAGCCGTGCCACCTACAGTGTCTATTTTATAGAAAACGTACTACTACTACTACTACTACTGTGAATGTACACCTCTGTCTAACCTTTCGGGGATAAAGGCATGATGGTATGTTATGTTAAAACTTATTAGTTTAAATAACTCTCTAGACTAGTCTGAACCCTTCCACCCTTCAAACCAAAAACCCTTTCACCTTCCAAACAGTCAATATTAATTAAAAATAAATAAATCTTGGGTTATTTTTTACACAGCACCATCTAGTCCCAAACTAAGCAAAGCTTGTACTATGGGTACTAGACAATGGATATAAATAATCGATGGTCCCAATTAAGAAAGTCGATAGTTTCATTTTGTCGATTTTCACTTTTTTACATAAATGTATTCTTTATTTTGACACATTTTTCGATGTTAAAATTGTCGACAGTGATCGCGCGTCCGTACAAGATTGCGCGATGTGGCATATCGTGCCCTCTCGCTCGTACCGCACGTGTAGTAGAGGGGCGAGGGGAACGGCGATTCTGCCACTTCACACTTTATTGGCGGGCGAAGCGTACGCACCTTGTTGGTTTGAGTTGCTTTGTGTTTGTTGGTGTTTCTGAAAAGCTGTTTATTTGAAATTACAAACAGACACTTCAATTTTATTAACCCCCGACGCAAAAACGACGGGGTGTTATAAGTTTGACGTGTCTGTGTGTGTGTGTGTGTGTGTGTGTGTGTGTGTGTGTGTCTGTCTGTGGCATCGTAGCTCCCGAACGGATAAACCGATTTTGATTTTCTTTTTTTTATTTGAAAGGTGAATTAGTCGGGAGTGTTCTTAGCTATGTTTGACGAAAATCGGTCCAAGATGGCCGCCGCTACAAAATAGCGAATTACATGTTTTTTCACAACTCCCTCAATATGGGTATCAAATGAAAGGGCTTAACTAGGAGAATACTATACACTATGATAAATTTTAAATCCAAGATGGCCGCCACCATAAAATGGAAAATTACATTTCATGTCGGGGGTTTTCTAAATTTTTAATTTAGGTTAGGTTATTTATTTAATAAATAAATAAATAAATATAATAAATATCTTGGGACAATTTTTACACAGCACCATCTAGTCCCAAACTAAGCAGAGCTTGTACTATGAGTACTAGACAATGGATATAATACTTATATACTTTTTTTTAAATACATACTTATAATAAATAAGAAACACCCAGACAAACACAAACATCTAAGTTCATCACATAAATGTTTGTGTCTTGTATGAATCGAACCCATGACCTTGTGATCAGCAATCCGGTACTCGAACCACTAGACCACAGACGTTGTCGTCGAAGTCGAAGTAAACAAACTACTATCGACATTTCTTTAATCACTTACAATGCACAGTTTTTGCTATCCAAAACGAAACACATTTGTTTACATTTAATAAGAGCACCCACACACACCACCCACAAATAAATTATCGATAGCTAACAGTTTCAGCCAGGGTTGCTATTAATCTGTGGGATTAGCGTATCTGATTGGGTAAAGCTTCTTGGCACTGCCAGGCATATCTGGGTTGTTCAATATAACAGCTGGCAACCCTATGCGGTAGCCATAAAGTGATTACTCCAAGGGTTACATCACCTTAATATCGTAATGGACGGGTAGCGAAAAAATCACGAGAAAACCAACCCTCAAATACTACTTAGAAAATTACCTATAAAAAAGTATTTGGCACCACACAAATCGGAATGATTTTTTACTATTTGTTGTTTCAATAATGTTAATGTTAATGTTACTTTCAATAATTTAACGGCCTCCATAAGTTAGGGCCTCTATACTGCGCTCCAACACGTTGACGGGACGACTTGGGGACGTGACACCACTCGACAGCGTGACAGTAGGATAACAGAAGCTTAATGACGTATCGAGACGCAAACATATTGCTGTGTGTCTGACATGAAATAGACAGACAAATAAACGACTTTAAAGTAAGCCATGCCGGTTGAAAGACATACTATCTAATGTGACATCAAAAAACGTACCCAGCTGATGTCACTATTTTTTTACATGCAGATGAATGTGGACATTTATATGTATAATTTAAAACATATGTGATCTGCACTAAAGCTCTCAATCAGCTTGTGACTGGTCATCTAAGTTTTAAAATAGTGTTACATTTTCAAATAAACATAAATGTGATCCTAATTATATACTTATGCTTTTAGTTTTAAGTACCTACTGAAATATTATGAGGATATTATCAATTAGACAAATGCAAGAAAACTTATATCGATTAAAAATTACTCGTGAAGAAATTGTGAACGGGCCTTGAAAAACAAATTAACACAACAGACAGAAAGTAGGCACGTTAAAACCCAAAAAAATATCTGTGGATCACACAACATATATTTGTCTTAGTTGAGAAAGATACCAGTGTCAATGACAGCCAGTGATAGCCAAGGATATGACCACTAGACTGCCAAAGGTCTCAAGTTTAGATCCAAGGCACGCACCTCTGACTTTTTGAGATCATGTGAGTAATTATCACTCACTTTAACGGTGAAGGAAAACATCGTGAGGAAACCTGCATGACTGAGAAATTTTCTCAACGGCATGTGAAGTCTGCCAACATGCAATGGACTGGTGGCCTATAGCCTAATCTCTCTCATACTGAGAGTTGTGAGGAAAACTGCATGCCTAAGAGATTTTCTCGGCGGCATGTGAAGTCTGCCAAGTCTGTCTAGCAATGGCGTGGTAGACTACAGCCTAATCCCTCTCATACTGAGAGGAGATCCATGCCCAGCAGTGGGAAAGTATATGCTCTTAATGCAAGTGTAGTGGAATCTTCATAATCACTACGAAAACCGTGAAGGCAAATTTTTATACTAAAGCATCGTCTTACAATATCATTACCCTATCATCCAATTAGAACAAAAACCACTCAGTTGCCTTAAAAGCTATCTCAAGGAGTACATATCTTATAAAATTCGAACCTAACACCTCGTTCTAGAAAACTGTTAAAGTTTCGTTTAACTGCGATCCTTGTGATCGGGACACCGAAAGTTTTCAACTAAGTAATTATATAAGTCCTTACAGCAAGCAATGATGAAGTTAGATCGGTATGCTGATCATGGAGTGGAAAGAGAATAGGTGCTTCAACTTGACATTTTATTAAGGCAAATGATATTTGGAGCTTTAATAATATTTTTAAAAAGCAACCAAGCCGACCCGACAGCCGTTTTCATGTACAATTTCAATGGATCATAGAAAAATGTCACAGATTTTTTTCCTCATATTCCTGACCTTTCCAAATCTTACTCAAAATAATTGATGTATGATTAAAATGAACATTTAAAAATTACTATAACGGTCTATTCATTTAGTGATTTCATTTTTATAGATAGGTAGAAGATAGAACGATAATCCCAGTGTGGTATTATTTTAAATTTTGTCATACACTTTGCGAAAGGGTCGGAACAACTCAGCAAAGTTTCATTGTAATAGAATAAACGGAATGAGGATGCATTTGCATAAAACTAAAAAATATACAATTTATAATAATATTAGATTCATATAAACTAACTAGCTTCCCGCCAGCGGCTTCGCCCGCGTGGTCTTATAATTTTTTCCCCCGTTTTTGCATCATTTTTCATTACTACTCCGCTCCTATTAGTCGTAGCGTGATGATATATAGCCTATGTTACTCGGGGATAATGTAGCTTTTCAAAGGTGAAAGAATTTTTGAAATCGGTCCAGTAGTTTCGGAGCCTATTCATTACAAACAAACAAACAAATCTTTCCTCTTTATAATATTAGTATAGATATTGCTAACGAATATTGAACCGACCATGCATGAAAATAAGGTATAATGAAGCGCTACGGAGCGGCCTCGCCCTATACGATATAAAGTAACCTCACATTTGTTAGTACCAGTTGTTGCCAGATCTGACTACACACGACCAACGCAACAACAACTGTAACAAATGAAACCTAGTTCAAACAAACAACGCGACCAATCTCACAGAAACGCGACAAAAAAATCGCAACCCTAAACTGCTACCGAAAAAAGCGGCTAACTTCGACATGACTCCGTATTCAAAGGTTTACAAACTCAAAGCATATAACGCGTCAGGCGTTAGTCATTGACTCTACCTTTCACAAACACTCGATTCAGCAACAAGCGATTGAATCAAACGTTAACGAACTATAGAAACGTGACAACGGTCTCGATCTTTTTTCGCATCAAACGTTTTTCGGAACGGTTTTTTTTTCGAATTTTCGCATGCTACATTTTTCGCATTCACTATTCGTGTAGTGAATTTGAATACCGCTCCCCTAGTGTGGGTGTGTTTGACGGCACAAATTCGTCTCATTCACTTTGATTCATTAAAGGCATACGACGATACGACGATACCGATTCCGTTTTGCAGCAGAGAATAAGAGTACAGCTGTGATAGCCGCTTCGTTGCAGTGTCAGACTAAAAGAACTGTAATTGAAAATCTTAAAGAACAGAGAAGTTTTGTGGTTAAACGTTCTATTAAGTAAAAGTTTTAAATCCTTTCTTTTCCTTTTCTAAATCTGTGCTGGATGAAACCACAACCTTACGGCGCAAATATCGCAGTGACTAAGTGATTGGCTTCATAGTCTCAGGTCGTAAATATGACTTCTTTGAGGTGGGATTTATGAGATTAAGGGCCTGTTCCTCTACTTCTGGGTAACCGCTAACCGCTTGATTAATAAAAAATAGAACAATATTTTGTATGAAATTATCTACCCAGTAATTTAATGGGAACTTATCAGGAAGCTGTGAAACAAGGTTTAAAAGTATTTTTTACTGATAAATAAGGGAGAAGTTCTCAATTCAAAACATTTAAAAACTATGAGTAAGATATATATCGTAGGTATGATAAAATAATGTTTTTATCGACATCTCTAAAATTTAAAAACCCGTATAAACTCTCAAGACGGGTGGAGCTAACCTACATGTAGTGGCTACCCTGATTTAGGTACGTGTTTTTAAACTTCGTGTTGCTCACGTTCCGAGAAAAATATACGACCGTTTAAAAGTATTTTGATACCGGATTTCTATGGCAAAAATGTGCGAATAAAGCCCAGTTTATGCTCGGTCACAGTACACGCCACTTCATTGTGAGCTATTGGCTTATTTCCAACGAGAACTGCGTTATCCCACTTTCTTCACCGGAATGATATGCATTACAGAGGATAAGAAGCTTAGTTTTCTTTATTTCGTGCAATAGTGGCAGAAGAATAATGAATGGTGTGAGATTAGCATATCTTTTTTCAACGTCAACTTTTTATGAATTTCTTTAAAAATCATATTATTATTAATATTTGTATATCAATACAAGGTGGAAGGGACATCGACGCACATCCGAATACCATGAGTTCAGTACATGATTCTGGATACTCCTGCGTTGAAATTTTCCGTAACTTTTTTCATCACTATTTAATTTTTTTTTTGTTTTTTTTTTTACTTGAACGTGTAAAGAAACATTATATCTATTTACCCGAATTAGATTTATAATTAAAAAATCATTATTTTTTTTTATATCGGAACGCGCGCGAGATTACATTCACAGCGGAGTTATAATCGCGTTTTTAGCAATACATTGCGCGCTCAATAATGTCAATATCTGTAATAACCGATCATTTTCTACATGAATGACCTAGATCATTATATTCCTATACTAAAACTAGTATAAACAAGCTCATTAGTAAATTACATCTTAATAATAACTAATTAATCATTGATGTAATTATGCAGATTACTAGAATTAATTATCAAAATAACTGTATTATACATACATAATCAATCAAATCATGTTCTAAATTAATACTGCTTTCTGACACTAACACGATAATTAGACGTTGAAATCGCTAACGTACCTATAGACATAAAATAAAATAAAAAAACTTTATAACACATTTCATCTGATCGTGTTTTGTTTTAGTAACAAAAACATTGTTCGCAACCAAAATAAGTGAAGTAACAAGAAATCTAAAGACAGGTTTAATTGTATTATAACGTTATAAAACCGCCTTTTTGTCCAAACCCCCTTACACACAGCACAGTGTTCACGAAACGTTAAATAAAAGAACTTTTCATTACGCCTTTATGTGCACTCCCGTAAAATATTACACACAATACATTACATACTGCCTTATAAATTCCCTGTGCGTGCGTAAAAAAGTACACACTATGTTTACGTCAAAAGTCAATTTGTCTCACTGTGTAACCAGAGTGATGTGCGTCCTTTGTGAATTGACATAAATCATATTGGACCACCGGGAGATCGAGATACCGAGGAATATATTTTCATTTGTTTTTTATTGCAAGGGATAATGTTGGCGAAGTTATTTCAATACCTAGGTACCTACAATGACCTACGTATTAGTATAATATTTTATTTTAGTTTTTTAATAACAAAATATTGTGTAGTTAAACTTTATGGTAATTTTAAAATCAATCCCAAGAGTAGAATACAATAGTGGTAATATTTATTTAAATATTTAGTTTTTTTTTTCTTATTTATCGTATTCTGATTCCTACAGTAAAAATATTGTGAAATAATATAGTGAACACATTTGCATTGTTATATTTTCACACGTTAAATGTGTATTACTTTAATTATTCATTACACTAAACTTCTAATAATTATGATTACTCTTAACATAAACCAAACGTAACAGTAAACTCACATTTTAGGTAAAGTTAACGGTATCAATAACACACTGTTACCGTCTATATTAGCCTAAAACGACTTTACGATTTGATGTCATTATTGGAAAAGCGATAAACCTCCCAAAGGCCAACAATTTGATTCGAAATAAAATCAACAATCCCTTTCAGTCCGCGATTCAATCGCAATACGAATTATATCGATAAGAATCTAGCTATTGCGACAAAAGAACTAGTAACTACATGAAACTATAAAATCTTACCCAATTAAGTAGAATTTGAAACTTTTCAAACGTAAAACACTCGTTATCAAAACAGTTCTCAAAGATAACTTACAAAGTTTATAAAAAGTTACACACAATTTTTTTTAGTCGACACTGTTTTGACAACACTTTGAAAACAGAACACTTATTCGAATTTCGAATCACTTTACAATAATCAACTCGAAAACGATAGGGTTGTAACACTTCTTGTAACCGAATTTAACGTGCACTTTTTAACGTGTTCGTTTCGCGAGGGTTGTGGGAGGTACGAGTGTTCGTAGCGTCCGTAGGGCTGCCACTGCGATGTGGGGTACGCAGCGCGCCTGCGTAGCTTGCCGCACCGGCTCTGCACTCCTGATACATTTCTGCCTCAATTAATCCCCGCAATGTACTCAATTACACCTAGTGCTTCGTCGGTGGCAACTTTAAAGTGTTAGCACGATATTGGAATTAGAATATGATTGAAAGCGTAATTCCGCGGCTATTGTATTTTAATACTAGAAATCATAATTTTATTTACGACGACGGTTTATTCGTTTTTTTTTTCAAAATATAATATTCGGAACAGTTATTCTATAATTTTTTTATTAAATTGTATACACTCGTTAATTATAAACATTAGGTATTTCATTAAAGATTAGGTATTTTCTAAAGTCATGAGAAACAATTTGAAAAATTGGGTATCAATTATTTATCATTATTATTTTAAGTGGGAAGGCCGGGAGGAGTGGAAAGGGACCTCCTTCTGCTCTTTCTAGTCGAAAGCTTTCAGCATCTAACCCTTGCATTTGAGTCAAGCTCATCCCGACACGTCATTCTGAGTCTACCGCGACGTCTTTTAAAGTGCTGTGTCATCCACAACACTAAATAAATACTAACATAACATACCATCACGCCTGTATTCCCCGAGGGGCGGCAGAGGTCACTAACATGTTTAGGTCCCAGTATGCATGTATTAGGGGGCGAGCCTATTGCTATTAATCGGACAAAAATCCAAACTCTGAGCTGCTAATTTCATAGAAAAACCCAGTAAAACTTTCCCTCGGCCTGGGAATTGAAACCAAGACCTCGAGCGTAGCAGTCGCGCTTAGGGACACTTGGCTAACGATGAAGATATAAACTCATTACTTACCCGTTATAAATAATTTAAATGAATTTAAAAATAATCATGCATATCAAATATTTTAATTGACGGTTTAAAATAAACAAAACACATTCAACCTTTTTTATAAAAGTACAGCAAAGTATTTTTCTTCCCCATGTCTTCTGAACACATAAATCCTTGCCCATTAAAGGGTTGGTTTGTCGGGTCAACACCTCTTACCACTAAGGGGATTCATTTTTCTCGAGTGATTTGAGTCTTACCAGTGGAATGTTATGTAATGTTTGATGTTTATTATTTTTTGGGACCTCGTACATTTTTACACAGCATAAAATATTTTTATAAGTAACTCTGACTGTCTGTCTGTCGCGCTTTCACGCTAAAACTACTGCACCGATTTAAATGAAATTTGGTACACATATAGTCTAGAGCCTGAGAAAGGACATAGGCTGTATGGGGTTGAAATAGGGGATGAAAGTTACCCAGACCACGCCGGCGAAGCCGCTAACGGAAAACTAGTACTTATATACTTTTTTGTAAATACCTACATAGGTACTTATAACCTATAAGAAACATCCTCGTGTTGTACTACCTCGTGTTCAGCAGTCCGGTACTCCACCACTAGATCACAGACGTTGTCTATAACTTTGTAGGTTCCATTTTCTTGGCAAGAAAATACGTTACATAGCATTTGTGTTCTTGTTATATATATCTACCTATTCTTATCGTAGTTATCTGCGTATTCGCTTACATCGTGAGGAAAGGTTTCCTTCATTTATGCTGTCGAGAATATCTCAATCTCAATTATTTTGAGTCTGTTTGTGTGCGAGAACCAGTTGGCAGACTTCACACGCCGTCGAGAGATTTCTGTGAAGTCTGCCAACAAGCACTAGGCCAGAGTGGTGGACTATAGCCTAACCCCTCTCATTCTAAGAGGAGACCCGTGCCCAGCAATGGAACAGATAATGAAGTGATGATTATGACTCTTGCCTGCAAAATAGGCTTAACAGATTTATACATTTTATTTAAATTTCTATCAGCGTTTCAGCATATTATTCACGCATCATGAAGCCGCAAAGTAACCATTCATGTGCATATAAAATAATTAACACGTTTCAAGTAATTTAACCCGAACAAATCAAGTTATTAGAAGCGCCCATTAACCCTTATTTAACTGTCGCTTTGAATTAACTATAAATTATTCATACATAGATATTTTATGAGATAGGTCAAATTAATGCTATTTTGCAACGTATGTATTTTTAACTATAAACTATATAACGTTTATTTAAATTCAAAATTCAATTTATTACGTTAGCCTTGATATTCAACGAATAACCTCTCCTAGATTATAATTATTGATAATATTAAAGATAATTGGCAGTTACGCATAGTAACGATATATTTAGATAACCCTCCTTTGACAGTCGGGTAAAAAAATACTTTTAAGCTCATTTGCCTTTCTATAACAATAAGCCTGCTCAGTTACCCTAGAAAGTCTCTAATTTTATTTTGTATCGAAATATTAAATGTTGTTTGAATTTGTCGGGCTACACATACTATAACGCCTATATTCCCCGAAGGGTTACGCAGAGGTGTACTAATGCACACCCACAGATCTCTAGTATATGTCACATCGAAACTCCGAGCTGCTACTGAAAATGTCATAGAAAAACCCAATGACACTGCCGGATTTGGGAAAACTTTATAATTCAGTAGGTTTTTGCGGAATTTGTTATTTTTTTTTTATAAAGCCCTATTATTTCATATACATTTTTTTCGCGTAAGGCCCAAAAGGAGATGGCGGGACGATCCAAGGAAAAGATGGACAGACATCTTCACCAAACGATGTGGGCCTGCATGGATGAGGAAAGCGAGAGACAGAGACGTATGGAGGGATTTAGGGGAGGCCTACGCCGCGCGACTACCGTGGAAGAACTAGACTAGTGTAATTAGATAAACTATATATTTTGTAAATAGTAGAAATAAAGGCTTTATTATTATATTATTATAAGGCCCAAAAGGAGATGGCGGGACGAGCTAGACCTATTTTGAAAGAAGAACTCTTTGCCCTGCAATGGCACGATAAAAAAAAGAATAAATCACATCTATGCACAATTTACGTACATATTAACCTGTAACTTTCACGTTCAAAAAGCGCTGAACATTAATTAACACTCATTTCAGAGGGCGCTTTAAAGTCCCCTCTGTGTCCTCTACAACGATATTCACTCTCCAGTTCATTCATTCTAATATGAGCGTATAATTACATTTGACGTTGTATTTATTTAGAGTATGTAATGTTTTCATAGTTTTAGCTTACGCCCTTAATTATGCCCTTACGGCCATTATGACTCCCTCCTTTATGAATCACTCCGCATAGTGGCGGGATCACGGGTATCTTTCCCCTAGGAGCAAGTGCAATGAATGAAAGACAACCCCGAGTTCGCCGTCCAAGGCCTCCTTTGCGACCACATCTCGGCCGATACTCCTAGAGCAGCGACCGATACTCCTCTACCCCTTACCCGTAAACCTTCAACCGTAGTATCACTTATACCACCGTGGCCGGCCTCAGTAAGTGCCTGCAAGCTACAGTGGCCCCGCCAATGTGGGCTTCCTGGCCAAGCCCGTAGATGCAACCGCTCCCCGGGTTTCAAATACATAGCCTCGTCGTGGGCTACTAAGCCACGCCACGGTTCCTAAGCTCTACCGCCACGACAGGACGAGAACCTCCTGGTGGGGAGTGCGATAAACACTGGGGTAACCAATAAGTTCATAAATGTTTGAACATGAAAAAAAAATGCTCGCGCAGTGTCGAGGCCACGTGAAAAACACTTTATAATTCAAATTCAATTGTACATAAATTGGTGTTAACCAATTTATTTAACCATTATATCTTAGTGTACTTATGACTTAGCGGCCTTTAGCCCAACAAGCTTTTCAATATAGGCTAGCTATATCAATAAGTGGGAGCTAACCAGACTGATTTTAAGATCCTTCCATGAAGCGTGTTGGATTTTGTTGTTGACATATAGACATGGTGTTTTTTCCCAGAATGTGTAGCAAAATGTACCTATTTAGGTACTCATAGTCTTTCAAAGTCCTTCCACTCCATTTTCTGTATAATAATTATACAGTCTCAACTAAATACAATGCGGAAAATGTTAGGCTGGGTGTCACTGCTTTCATCTCAATTTATCCTTTTATTTAAATAAAAAAATAAGAGTGGGTCTCTTAAAAAACTGAGGCTTTCACCCTCTTTCCTTTTAAGTGATGAGAACATACGCTAGGAAATATCTAACACAACGTTATTTACTTTTGTTTTTACGGACAGTGAGTTCTACGGCTATTTTCACTTGGAAATAAAAGAAAATGGTTCGCAGAAATAATATACAAAATGTAACTGAAGAAAAGGAATAAGTTTCGTATTCTTTTTTACTTACTTCAATGAGGCCACTCATAAGGAATTTCATACTCATTTAAAAAAACTACTTTTAACGGATTTTATTATTATAATTTAGATCCCGACGTTTGGGGCCCTTTACAGCGTCCATGGTCACGGGCAGACTAAGATCGTCTTGGTTTTATAATTACTAACAGTTACCCCAAACGTCGTAATCTAAATTATAATTTGTAATATGTAGTAATAATGTAATATTTATAATATGTGTTAGTGTAACAATTGTTGGTTAATCAATAAATAAATAAAATAAACACTGTTATAATGCGATAAAAGCTGTAAAAAGTTGTTTTGTTTCAATGTCCTACTAATATTCACGTAAGTGTCAGCAACCAGTAGGTATAATTTTATACTCAGGGATTTAATACTCATAATGAACGACCTAGCTCTTAGATCATAAGCACGGCTCTCATCTACCCACGTTAGTAGCAGTTAGGCCCGTCATGAAAGAGTAGCGGAATAACAATTATTTTCACTTAGCTTCAGTCGGCCGCTCACTTAAGTGGACACCATACTAGTTAGTAGGGACGTAAAAACACCCAAATAAATAAAATGTTAATGTTTATTCCCTCTTAAAATTATGTAACTCAAGTTTAAAGAGATTAAAATAAGTATCACTTAATTTTAATTCAATTATGATTCGTATTTTCTTTAATTATTATTAAGTTATGTTTGCTTTGCTATGTTTACTTATGTTTAATCAATATCTACCTATAATGCTGTCCCACCGCTGGGTGCGGGTTTCGTCTCAATATGAGAGGGATTAAGCTATTTTTTTAGTCCACCATGCTGGCTTAATGCGGGTTGGCAGCCTTAAAATGCCATCGAGAAAATCTCTCAGGCATGCAGGTTTCCTCACAATGTTTTCCTTTATCGTTAAAGCGAGTGATAATTACGCATATACTTTCGAAAAGTCAGAGGTGCGTGCTTTGGATTCGAACTTGAGACCTTTTACTCGGCAATCTAGTTGCCCCCTAGGCTACCACTAAAATCATGCTTATTAAAGATACACATTAACTAAAACACTGTCTTGTGATTCACACAGAGAAGCTATGAAGCTTTTCTATACGAATAACACTGCCAGTTACTTTGCTTACAAAGAAAAAAATAAGAAAAGAGTAGACCCATCAGTACACTGGCATAACCACTATACTATGATAAATGAATGACAAAATATTACTATGGGCCCCTAAACCTTATAGTGCAATGGCCGAATCAGGAGCAAGTCTTCACGCACCGTTTGTCCGTACCCGTTATATCGGAATCCTTTTTTGCCTTTCTATTATAAAGAAGCCGAGACTCATCGTTTCGGTTTATGGACTCTTAGATGTCTGCGGACCGAAGATTAGACCCTTTTATACGGCCGATACGTGGCCGATATTTAGACCACATCCTGGCTAGATTGCTGATACGGAAAGGTTTGCTTGGGGCTGCTGTTAACAGTTTTGCGATCTAGTTTGTGTCAAAAATGTCAATTTACGTTAAATCTTCGATCTTGTTGTAATATAATTTGTTCAAAATTGACATTTGATTTACTAACTTAACGGGACTAGATTAGAACTACTATATTTTGGATAGGTATTTAAAATTACCCGAATTAACCATTTTAGTAAACAATATAAGAAAACTTGCTTCATCAACGGAAAGGATTTATTTTTAAATCAAAGAGTAAAGCAAAAGTTGCTTCTTTAGATGTTTCATCAAGTTTACTAAACAATTTTAATTATACAGCAAATCGAGTTTCAATAGTTAATCAAGGCGGGAAAAACTAGAAAAAATATAAAACAAAACAAAAAAACATCTTTTGTTTTTCTTCAAGAAGATATTGTTTCCAACCGTGTAAATAAAGTGTACTCAGCTTTCAGAGGGTACCTTTACTAGTCAAGAATTGGTATGGAACACGATCTGATGTTGAGTTTTGAGTTTGTGCCCACCGAGATAGTAGATCGAGTTTAGTATGTTAAACCAGGAGTGAGTTTTTTATATATATCTAAGTTAAGTCTTAAAACGGGCTATTGATCTCAAACAATTCAATCTAAAACATAAACAATTTATTCTTATGTCTAATGCTTTGGAATAGTTTACCTGAAATTCAATTTTCTTCAATCAGGAATCTTCTTAATTATTTTTAACAACTGAGACTAAAACTATAGGTAAATTAACTACTCAATTTATTTCTCATTTATTTATTTATTTAATAACTGCAATGTACATACAAGGTCTAAAAGGCACTCAATGTATGGCAGTCTCAACCAGTCCCCCTTTAATAATAAACGCATATTGATTTCAAGTATAACTTAAATTACAAATGAAATCTTTAAATTTTTGAAAATGATAAAGGATTTTAGTTTTCGCTTTGTATGCATTTACCATTTTTTTTTGTTAAATTAAATACATAATGAAAATAAGCGGTTGCGAGTACAGCATTGTTATCTTCTAATGAAATCAGTTAAGAATTTACTTTGAAAAATAAATTGTTACTTACAAAACTAGGTATGAATTATTTAAAAAAATGTTACTTTCATGAATATTAATGAACAAGTAACGAGATGTACACACAGTTCGCTGGTACATTTAGGTCCCATGTAATTACGGGTGAGCCTATTGCTATCAACCGGGCACATATCCAAACTCCGAGCTGGTACTGGGAACTTTACAGAAAACCAAACAACACTGCTTGACCGGGGCATGGAACTCGGGACCTCTAGTGTTACAGTTTGCGTGAGTAATTTATTTTATCACAAGCTGCCTGATATTTTTTCCTTAGCTGTTGCTGTCCCACTGCTGGGCAAAAGCCTCCCCCAGGTCTTTCCACTAACCACCTCCTTCCTCGAACCAGTCCCCGCGGTAGGCATAGAGATCGTCCCGCCAACTCTTTCGGAGTTTGTTTACAAGGGAAAATATATTTTGATCCGTAATTTAGCAATTTAATCTATTACATTCATAAAATGATTGTATTTGGCATTTAATTATTGAAAATGAGTACCTACTCGAGCTTTTAATTCGCCCTTGATATGAACGATGAAACTGAATAGCTTCAGCAAATGAGCATACAAATTACAGATCAAAAATGTAATTTAAATTCACGGTATTTCGCCACACTAGCCACAAACATTACCTAAATATATGAAACATTAGGTATAGCTTTCACTGAACAATGTTATAGATAAAAAATGTTTAATACTAGATTTATGTACCTATTAGTAACTAATCCCTGCGGTTTTACGATAGTTTTTCAGATAAAAAATCTTATGCTCTTCACCTTACTTTTTATCGAAATATGTTCAGTGGCTTAGACGGAAAAGATCTCATTCGTATGCCATACCATCTTATTTACTTTGGTAAATAATCTAACCATCTCGACTCTGACTGCCTCTGCAATATCTTGCCCGTTATTACACGGAGCCTAATTATACCAGCGATCTCTGGGTGTACAATCAACAAGAAAGATAAGTACGCAGGCAGATAATTACATCTGTGTTTTGACAAAGATTGTGAAATAATGTATTACGCAAAAAAATTCAAGGTTTTGTAGCTGCCTACCAGACCCTTAAGCAGCTAACAACTTTAGTTAGGTACATCACAATATTTGTCAAAACAATCTGTTAACTGTTTCATCATATCAGCTTACAGGTCCACTGCTGAACAAAGGCCACCCCCATAGACTTCCACAAGGACCAGTTATAGGCCACTTGCATCCAACGAATTCCAGCGACCTTTATCAGGTCATCCGTCCATCTCGTTGGAGGCCGTCCTACGCTGCGCTTTCCGGTGCGTGGTCTCCACTCGAGAACCTCTCTGCCCCAACCATCAGTTCTACGAGCTGTGAATTATATACTTATCTCTATTGTTAACTGTACATTAAAATACTATAATTTATACTACTATAATTTTTGACGACGTTTGTGGTCTAGTGGTTCGAGTACCGGACTGCTGATCACGAGGTCGTGGGTTCGATTCCCACAAGACACAAATATTTATGTGATGAATATAAGTGTTTGTGTTTGTCTGGGTGTTTCTTATATATAATAAGTATGTATTTACAAAAAAAAAGTATATAAGTATTATATCCATTGTCTAGTGCCCATAGTACAAGCTCTGCTTAGTTTGGGACTAGATGGTGCTGTGTAAAATGTCCTCAGATATTTATTTTATTTATTTTTTAAATACCTCTGCCTTAGTCTACAGAAAATATGCCTAAAGGCGTGATGGTATTTCACGTTATGTTAACTTGCAACTCCGTACAAAATAAAACATTTTTATCATCTGCAAAGTTCCTTAAACGTTTAAATAAATAACGTGTATTGAAACGAGTTGTTTTCTCACATGTTTTCAAATAAATCTCAAGTACAATACAGGAGAACTTATCATGTAGCCACAGTCATCAAACTAATCCAAGATTTGCTCTATCTAGACGATGCCTTTGGGAACCCGTAGCACTCAATAAAACTTTTTCTAAAGAGAATCTCGCTCGTGAAATGAACTTATAAATCAACTTTCTTATTTAGAGAGCCTTAGGGCATTAGCACACGGTGGTTCATTGCGTTTTTGTTTGTACTCCAAATAATATGACACAATTGCAATTAAATACGTTTATACAATAGTTTAGATTTATCGCGATCTGCGATTTCTGCCAGGCAACCGTAGAATAGACATATTTTATCTAAATTAACCTCTCACGCGCTTAGAATGCAACCTATGCGAAAATGTGCAGTATGCAGGTGCATATATGACTATTATTGCCATCCTTTTCGTTTCCCTACAATTTTTGCAAATTAGAGTAGGAAAAATATAGTTTTACGAATTTCCATGATAAAAAATATCGCCAATTTTTTTGCACACATGGTGTGCAAACTACATTTACGGGGTAAACATAAAAAAACCTTAAACAGGTATAAAGTAATAAAGATTAATGGTTACGATTCTCTATCGCCACGATAGCGATGCAACTGCCTGCGATATTATATAGCTGCAGTTGCATGGCAATGCATGCATGAAACAATGCGTTAAAAGTGTTGGCAGGTTATCCATAACAACTTATCGGTTTCTAACTGTAATATAGGGTACTTCGAAATAAATTGTTATTGTCCTATATAAACAGCGCGCGGTTGACCGCTCAAGCTAATTAATAAATGATTACGGTGTACACAACGTGTTTTACTGAATATCACAATGGCGACGAGGATGGCGAAATTTGGCGAATTTGATATGAAGACTGGCAGTCATACTGCGACCGGCTAGAAATGTATTTCGTAGTGAATGAAGTAAAGGAAGAACTTAGATTACCTACGTTAATAGCATTCATGGGGGAAACAGCGTATGAATTACTAGTAAATTTGTGCAGTCCTCGGAAACCGGCTGCTCGGCTCGGAAACATGGGTCTTGATAAAATGACATTAACAAGCTGTTAAAGTATTTGACAAATAAAAACTGTAAATGTCGGTTCCATGATACACCTCCAACGCCTTTTTCGCATGTTGTAAATGCGATAGTCGTGCAATGCAGACGCGCGATCACAAGACGAGCTGCTGAATTAACTCAAAAAGCGCCTGTGTGCGATAGCCCTAAGACATTATTGTTCCATGTCAAATAAATAAGGTTTCCGCGTATTTTTTCAACTGTAGCTTTAAGCTGTTATCTTTTTAAGTCTCTCTCGACTTTCCTAAATTCTTTTGGAACTCAATAACTTTTCATCTACTTTCTTTGGCAAAGTTTTCAAAGTTTGTTGATCAAGCGTATTTCTATTAATCCCACTATGAATGTTGAATAGAATGTGTTTGAATCACAATGAGCACTCGAGACATCTTGAAAGTTTTTCTATTAGAATCTATTCGAATGAATTCATGACGCATTAGTCCAAATTAAGTATTTTGATTGATTACTCGCCGGTAAAATTATTATTGAAAAAATATTTCAATAAATAAATTGCGTCTTCTACTCAATTAATTAAAATCTTAGGAAACCCTCCTTAAATATCAATATTAAATTTAAAACTCAAATAAGAATATACACAAAATTATTGACTTAAACAGTGAGCAATTTTGGATATTACGTTTTAAGTACAAATATTCAAATCCCGGCGCTGATAATATAAACATTGAAGTTAAATTTAATCTTAATGCTGCTAACAAATTTATATGAACTCTTAACTTAGTCGCAAGTACCTATAATTCATTTTAATCCAATTTAGAACAGCACACTTGTTCTTATATAATCTAAATCAAGTCTAATTTGTACTTCATGGAACTTTAAATTCAAATTGCCTTGTAGAATAGTGAAAGCAAAACTTTGGAATGGGAATCGCGCCGTAGAGTTTCTACGAGATTGGCCGCTCAATATAGTGATTAGGCAAAATTTAGCCTAGTTAGCTTCAGATAAAACAGTTACTGAAATTCAATTTCGAACTTTTGAAGTATTTATACGGCGTGGGCTGAAAATTTTATGTATTCGTTTCATTTTTGTTATAATTTATTAAATACAAATATAATTTAATTCAGCAGTTTTGAGAAACAATTTAAGAGGTGATCTTATATTTGATTTAAACTCCTTAGTCAATACAATGTAGACTTTTTCGCACTTAGCCACTAATTTAATTTAATCAGTAATTATACCACTATAGTACCGTCTGCAGAACTAAACTAAATTAAACAATACTGGTCTGGCAATTACGCGAATATTAGATATTAAAATCCTCACTGAGCGTTTGACCGCTATTTTACCTGTTGGTAGCCACGGCAAAGCAATATATTTACTATCGGACAAAAGATTTATTATTGTATGATTAAAAAATAAAAATAATTCATAAAGTGTCTACCGATCCACGGGAGACTAATTCCAAATTCGGAATTTAAATAATGGGACACATTTTGTTGTTGTTAACAATAGTCCAATTTATTACGAACAGACAAATTATTATAGTGGATTTACCAAACATAATTTTCTTCTTCACAAAAGTTTTAGTTCCATTTTCAAGTTTCAAATTTATTTGCCAACCAAGTCGTGCCAACCGTTGAAACTTTACTAAATACTTCTTGCTGGCAAATAATAAAGCTTTTGTTGGATTGGTCGTTTGCCAGAAAAAAGTGAAATAAGTTTTTCCATTGTATCGCTGAATATGCTTATAGATGTATTGTAACTAGAATCTATGGGTTATTGCGGTACTGTGTTGAGAAATTCGGAATTCACTTCGTTCCATATTGTTACTAGAGTATTGAACAGCTGTCTTGGGAGACTTTACGTTCTATTTGATATTACGTAGTAAATGTAAGTAGGTATAACATGATATTTTGCTTACAATTTACCATAATACTCAGAATAGGTATTTTTCTCAAACGAAAGGTATTTCATACTTACTTCATCATCGCCATCATCATAATATCAGCGTTAATAATAGCGATATTAACGGTGAACAAAAGCCTCCCACACCAATTACCACAAAGAGGTTGTATGCTGCCTGCCTGCATCCAACGACTCCCGGTGACCGTTACCAAATCGTCTGGCCATCTTGTTGGAGGTCCAATGCTTCTATATTTTTGATGGTTGACTTGAACTTTTTTGACCCAGGTTTTGCCTGCTGGACAGACTATTTTTGTCTAGCATTAAAATTATCCAGTCAATAATAATAGGCTCTAAATATCATCGGTCAAATAGCGACACACAAATGCCTCCGAATAAAATAAAAAAAATTATAATTATCCCGATTCGAATACATAAATTTTCTCGGATACAACAAAAATAAAATAAAATGATACGCATTTTTAATAACACCCCAGATAACGGAATATACAGACTTTTATTTTGTTACGTAACCAAACTGACTCTGTTACCATAAAATCCGGAATTTATGGTACTTTTTAGTCCGACTGGAAACAACCCTAGGGAATCACATGACCGTAAAATGTAACGTTATTTCTATGTATCACGATCACTCGAAATTTGCTCTAACGCAACCGAATGATGTTACAATAACTAACAGTTCAGAGAAAAAGTACCATCTATTGTCGGTTTTCTAGGGAAGACGGAACAAACAGAAAATAATGTCTGCCATTGAATGCAAGGATATTTCACTGCAGTTGATGGGTATGTCCTATTTTATACAAAGTAAATGCTGGTTCGTGTATTGTATGTTGTTTGAAGTCATACATTTTTTGTAACACGACGTAACCAAGTGATGTTTTATGCTATGTATAATTATATGTCTCGTCATCATCATATCAGCCAACCTCCGCCAGACTTTCACGGGTACCTGTTGTTGTGATGAGTAACATTAATAAAGGAATGTTTTCTCGTAACTTACAACTAGATCTACATTTGAGATTGTTTATTATTCCAAAAAGACATACATTGTTCACTTATAGGATAATACAAGTCTTATGTTGATAATGGTCACTGGACCATTATCAACATAAGACTTGTATTATCCTTAACTTACGTGATTTTACATGCCAATTTAATTTATAAACGACTGGGCTATGTTTTAGTAGACTCTACAGAATTTACTTAAGCAATTTATTTAAACTCAAACATTGCCTGACTTAAGTATCGAACCCAAAAATTAAAGCTAAGAAGATCGCGTAGCCATTGAGGCAGTTTATTATATACTAGACAACAATATTTAATCAGTAAAAGACATTAATAACGGTAATTCCAGAGCTAACAATGAAACCCAGCTGTTGAAAAGAGAATTGATTTTAAACTTAATTAAGTGTTAAATTAATGTATGAAAATAATCTAAATTTAGTACACTCACCACAGTCACCACATCACATTACCATAGCTATTAAATTGTTACCACAATAATGGTAACAAATAAAATTTTGTTACAATAAGACCCATAATAGTTATTTAACATAAAGATTTAATTTTAGTAATAATGTACCATCACGCTTGTGTTCTTCGATGGGTTAGACAGATGTGTACTAGTTGGGCATGGGGTTAAGCCTATTGTCAGCGACCGGACACAAATTCCAGACTCCTAGCTGTTATTCTGTCCCATCGTTCTGTCTCTTCACTGAAGTGTATGTCTTTGAATATTTAGCAAGAAAATAAATACTTACATACTTCAAATCCAAGATGGCCGCCACCACAAAATGGCAAAATACATTTCGAGCCGGTGGTTTTCTAAATTTTAAATTTATTTACTTTTCAGGTACATCTCTACTTCAGAAGAGGCGGTATGGTGGTAAGTGAGCCATTTACTTTTATAGTCCTACCTTTTTACAGCAAGTCGAAACTGAGCCATGCAGTTTACAATTTTTTTTAACGTGACGTAATGATTCTTCATATGTTACGCGCGTATGCCAAATTTTTTTTATATTATCACTCGTTTTGTGAAGAAGAAACGGAGAATCCCTCTCATTCACAACAAAACTCATATTATTCACAACAAAAAAATTTTACTGTCTCACTATCTTTTTTTAAAAGAGTGACTATGGAGTTTCTTGTCGGCTCTTCTCCGTAAGTCCTACTTTTTTGGAACCGAGCAACTAGTTTGACTGTTCAAAAGTGCCTATTTATATGGTCTATTTGAAATAAAATATTTTGAATTTGAATTTGAGTCCCTATTAAAACTATAAACGATTATTATGTCTCAGAACTTTATTAGTAGATTTAAATTTTATTACATAATTACTATTATCTGCTCTATTAAAGCAAAACTTAATGAGAACAATTATCATAAGCTTCTTAATAACGTAATTATTGAAGAGTATCTATGGCCTATTAAACCCCCGATAAAAAAAGAACTAGTTTACATTGGTAATTGCATTACATTTTGTACGGGCCAACGACCGTACATTTGCCGCGGTCAGCATTTTACGTCTGTAGCGACGATTTTTTAACAAACGATAAGTGAGTAGACAATACGTTTGCTGGAAGTGAACTAATTAATAAAATGATTACAAAATCGTCGCTGCGGCGTAAAATGCTGACCACAACAAATGTCGAGGTCGTTGCCCCGTACGCATTTAATTCTTATAATTGAAGACCTGTTTGACCACCTCTGGAGAGCCTCTATCCACCGAATAAATTAAAAATGGTACAAAATTCGTATGAAATGATCTGCCAAGTGATTTAAAGGGATCTTACTAGGTGGTGGTGAAAATATGCCCTAAGAATGCTTTAATTCATTTTTATGACGAATTTTTAAGTCCACGTCCTTAGAATTTTGGTGACGTATTGGGATAATATTACCTATCGTTATCAATAACAGTCAAACAAAACGTTTTCCCCTTTTCTGTTATCTTAAACCCTCTATTATAATTACATAATCAACTGAATATGAATGAATTTTGACGAAGATAGAACCGATACGTGTAGACAGCTAACTGGCAGGCATTATCGTGTTATTTGTATTGTTTTAACTAAAAACTTTCAAAATTTTAATGGTTGATAAAATTTCTACCTTACGTGAGAGAGTTTATGGTATGGAATAGAATGTTTAGGTATATCAATGATTAGTTATAAATATTATCTAGGAACAGAATATGCTAATATTATATTATAGTAGTATAGGGATCATAGTCCATAAATATAATTATTTATCCTTCCTTTCGGAAGATACTTCTTCCTGAATGGAAGACAACATGTATATTATGTACAGTAAGATGCCATCAGTCCATTATCATGTCAAGGATCGTATTTGCCTGCACGTTACTGCGCATATCATATACTTAAACATATACTTAGTGATATGAAATTTAATACCACTATCTTAATACGCCGTCGCGACATCACAGCACTGAATAGTCGCTCTCTTTCCGACTAGATCATTATGAAAGAGTATGATATACGAAATCGTCTATGTATGCAAAATGTTTGTTATAGAAAAAGGTCATAGTAACTTGTTTCATGCGATAGATTTGTAAAAATAGTAATGGACTTACGACCGCGACCGTACATCTGCAGTTCATTGGTGTGTTTGTTTGTGTGTGTGTGTGTCTGTCTGTAGCATCGTAGCTCCCTAACGGATGAACCGATTTTGATTTTTTTATTTGAAAGGTGAATTAGTCGGGAGTGTTCTTAGCTACGTTTGATGAAAATCTGTCCAAGATGGCCGCCGCCACAAAATAGCGAATTACATATTTTTTCACAACTCCCTCAATATGGGTATCAAATGAAAGGGCTTAACTAGGAGAACACTATACACTATGATAAATTTCAAATCCAAGATGGCCGCCACCACAAAATCACAACAAACATTTCGTGTCGGGGGTTTTCTAAATTTTTAATTTAGGTTATTTATCGGACACTATCGAAACTAAGCTGGTTCTAAGAATGTTATAGTAAAACCCAATAACACTTTGTTTGATCTGGAAATCAAACACAAATCAGACCCAGTCGTGCCTACGACTACTAGACTATTGAGGCAGTTGTCGCGTAGATAACTATAAATTGAACATAACGTGTATGACCCAGACAGGTCGCATATGTTTCACATTAACACGATAAATGTTATTGTTGCCTACTGAATACATATTACAGATGAGCCCTTTATTACCTTGGTTGTGTTTTTTGTTGGCATAACAATGGCATAGGTACGCTACGTAAGTCGAGTAACCTTGGATGTCGAAGTAGCTCTTCAGAAAAAAGTCGTAAATTTTTTACATCAGTTAAAAAAGAAACAGCACAAACAGACTTAATGTACAGTCAACAAAAGAGTTAGGTTTATAAGTAATCTGTGTTTTGACAAAGTTTGTGATGTACCTAAATTAAATTATTATCTGCTCTAGGGGTTGGTTTCTTTATGTTTGTTGGCTGTACATGAAGAATCATCATAGGATCGGAGTTTAATAAGCACATCAAGTCTGTGAAAAAAAAGGTTATAGCTCAGAATGGTAGTGTGCTAGCTACAACGAAACGCTGATCATCATAAAACAAAAAAAAAATAAGTGAGAGTATTAATGAGCAAAACATTTAAAAAGTCAAAGGTTTCAAAGGATTAAAACTCAAAACTATCTGTGTTTATTTATGTACTGAGTAGGAAAATGTTTAAAAAAATACACATAATTATTATCACAAAAACATTACATACGTTAAATATATTTTTCATATCCTTCCATATTGTTATGAAAATATAATAACATTGGGTAAAAGAATAAGGAAAATTGTGAGAGAGATATAAAAATCAGATCACATGCCCTCGTTCACGGGATAAAGTGCGGGGCTTCTGAACAAGGGGAAATACATTCATTATGCGGCGTAGTTGTGAATATAGATAAGTGTTATGTACCTGTGGCATGAACAGGGTTGAGAAATGGTACCTTTGTGTTTAGAATAGGAAATCATAGCATTGAAATTTTATTTGGATATTTTTAAGAAATAAGAAGAAAGAACATTTTATTTAAAGTTAAATTTTAAGAAAATATATTTACAAAATTGTCAGTACTGCATAAAACAGTTCTGAATGTGTCGGGCAGGTAAAACCCGACGCTGGTTTTCAACTAAGCCCTATTTTAAAATTTGTTTCTCGTTTACGCTGCAACGGCTGTATATAATTGTCTGAAATTTGAAACAGACATAACCCTTATGCTCAGATATACTACAAAAACCTAAGGATTGGAATCGCGGCCAAATACCTGTATGTGTGTGTACATAATATGTATGTAGGTACCTACTACAGAAAAGGTTGTTTTTCTTTTTTTTGTCGACTTAAAATGGGCGCAGGAATTCAAGAACCTATGTTCTGATTGAAGAAACTTATGAAAGAACCATAGGAATGTTTGGAATTGTCCCGACTATCGTGTCCGATACACGCCAATATATTTGCGTCTACGGCCTGTTTGGACCATACCTTGACCAGGTATTGGGTAGCGACGATTTAATTCAGCTGCTTACAATATTATTTATTATAAGAAACCACCGCAGTAAACGTAGCTTACAGAAACGCCAAAGTTTACCTGTAACGATCTTGAAGTAAATTCAAGCGACGTTTAAGAAATAAGACGTGTTCCAACTTATGTTAAACGACTTTGACTATGAAACTTTTAAAATTCGAACATGTTTCTAGAAACTTAAATTCTTTTTTAATTTCGGCATGAACTAGATGAAGACTATCTACTACATGTCATGCTGTGAAGAAAGGAAAACATACCTAATGTGACGTTATAACAATATGTAGACAAGTATATTGGTTCGTATGTAGGTACAATTTATGTAATATTGTATTAGACTTCGCTAAGCTAAGCTATAACTACGCTGATCAACCGATCTGCAAGTTTAAGCTACGCTTGCCGAGGTCAGTCTGTGGATGGGTGACCATTATTAACACATCGAGACCCCTGCGTGCCTCGGAGAGCACGTAAAGCCGTCGGTCCCCGTTGTCATACGAACATCTATGATAATCGTTAGTGGTAGTCAGAAGCCCAAAAATCCTGACAACCAGTCTATCCTTCGAATATCGGTATTGGGTTGCGGAGGTCTGATGGCAGTCGTTCCGTGTAAAATACTGATATTCAGCCGCATCTGGTTAGACTGGAAGCCAACCCCAACATAGTTGAGAAAAAGGCTAGGAGGATGAGGATATTAGACTTCTAGAATTATTAGGTACAGAAAATTGAAATTTTATAATGTTCCGTTTCATATTAAATATTAAATTAAACATAGTTATAAATTCAATAACCGTTAAATAATTAAGCAACTCGGTTTCACCGTTTCATGTGAATGAAAACCAATCATTACTTAACCACTGAAATCGATTAATAACTATTTGTAATTCAACTGCCATTGTTTATTCATTCTTTGTTTAAACAAATTAAGTATGCATTACCACATATGCAGTAACAAAATTATAATTTACTGGCTGTGCTCCGATTCCACGTGCATTGATCTTGTTTTTGTCAGTCCCGTGGTATCTTTTATTAGGACGCTTTTAACATAAAGGGAGAATTTAGAATCTAGAACTTCTGCGTGTAGACTATACAATATACAAGTATTTTATCTGTGTAGGAATCGAACCTAATTTTTATATATAACTAACTTTCCGCCAGCGGAAATAATTATAATTATTTCTTATAAATTATGCTAAATTACTAAATTAAGCTGTTTTGACGACTTAGTTGTCTATACGCTTCTTTTTTTAAACAAATCTTTTCTAATGGAGCCATACATTTTACCGGGAAAAATCTTATGTGCTATTCCAGACTATAATCCATCTCTGTGGCAAATTTCATCTGGATCCGTTCAGTAGTTTTTGCGTAAAAGAGTAACGAACATCCATCCATCCATCTATCTATCTATCACACTTATAATAGGTATTAGTAGGATGAAAAGATTTTTGAAACGTTGCATGATTTCAAAATATTGATTCATTGCAGAAGACTCCGACAAGAAATTCCATGGACGTTTTTAAGGTACTACCTAAAAGAGTTCTTAGTTTTAGTGTAAATATAGTACCCCTAATAAATTGCGATAATTAACGGTGCGTGCTTCGTATTTAAGGTATAATACTTTACTTACGATATGCCACCCAAGCTAGGATATCACAGTACATTATGGTCTAAAAAATAATCTATCAAGCACGCGAATCACCTATTTATTTTCAATTCGCCGAGCTCAAAGCAAACGGTTAACCGTCCAGTGTGGTAAGCACACGGATTTCCGGCCGCGTTTGACATGCAAACATAGTTCCACTCCCCTTTGTTGGAGGTGCGAGTAATTGATTCCGATAACTCGCTCTGTCCTCAGTTATCTGTGATGTTGCGTCAATTTTAAAACAAACAAAATAGTCTGAAACTAAAAAGGTTTTAATGATTTTTTTTCTATTTGTTAAGTGTAGTGTATGGTGCAACCCTACATTTCTTAAATGGTAACAGGCTACGTGTGCTTCTTATAATAATTAAACCAGTTCGTGTTCAGCTCACTTTTCACAGTCATTCAATTAATTCATTAGCTTTAATTATAATTTTGGACAATAGGTACACCATTTCTAACTTAATATTTCAACATTTCTGTATCATATTTCAATGTATAATCACATATATTTATTTTTTGTTAAACTGGTTTACCATCCGTACGTCATTATAGGTCTGGTTGAAAACCAGCGCCAGGCATTCCGCCTAGCTTATGCTGAACCAGCGCCGTTTCAGCGGAATTTATATTAGAATATAGTTATAGATGGTAAGTAGTATTTAAGTTAAAATTGTGCTGAATAAACCATTTTTCTTTCTTTTATTCCTCTTATGAACTATCGTATTTTATTTAGGTATATTATACATCATAAAGAACCGTACAGTCTAACAAGAGACTATACAAATACTTTTAAAACTAGTTGTTACTAGTTGTATGTTGTGAACTAGCTTTAACTTGTATCGCAAAGGAATATTTAATTTCTGTTGTGTTTAGTTTCGGTGCAAGCGGTGATAGCCTAGGGATATGACCACTAGACTTTCGAGTCGAGAGAGTTTTGAGTTCGAATCCAAGGCATGCACCTCTGACGCTATAACGGTGAAGGAAAACATCGTGACGAAACTTGCATGTCTGAGAGATTTTCTCGACGGCATGTGAAGTCTGCTAACCCGCATTAGGCCAGCGTGGTTGACTTATAGCCTTATTCCTCTCATGTTGAGAGAAGACCTGTGCCCAGCAATGAGACTGTATTATAGATTGATGATGACCTTTATGCCCTGATTTAGGCTGAAAAGATTCCCAAAACTAATATTAATAATAAAAAACATTTACATTGACTCAAATAGTTACAATACGAGTATGTATGTACAGTTTTTAAGCAAGATTTAAACAGTGCAGTACAGTACATGATTGATTAATGTCCCCCGTGCAGGAGAATCCTGTTACGGGTACATTCATCCGATTTTTTTTCTTGAATTATTAACAAGATAATGAAAACGAGCACATATACAATAATAACATAATACTTATTATTTATATATTAGTTTACATGTAATAACAATAGTTAGGTGTTTTAGTAATAACAAACATTTATCTTTTTTGTATTTTTTAAGCATTTTACATGCTAAGTTAATTAAAAATAACAAAAATTTAATTTAAATTAATAGGTAATAACGATGTGGAACTAAAAAGACGTTCTATGGTATCTCCAAAAGAAACCAAAATAAAGAGTATTATGGTAACATAACTTCTACCCAACTTAACTAGATGGCGGGCTGTATCGTGGAAAACATAAGGAAACCCCCAAACATCGGAGCTTCTCGTACACCGTAAAAGTTAACGATATTGTGAACGCTTAACAATGTAATAGCGATTGTTCGCTCATTCTTTAAGAAAGCTTATTGCGTATTGAAGCTTATTAGCATAACATAGCATACTATTACGCCTCTACTACAAAGGGTTAGGCAGAGGCATTGGCACCAATATATCCTTAGAGTGTTACCCAAAACCTGGACTACCCAAGTCTAATCTGATATTCATCCAAATCTGGACCAACCAGAAGCTGGTGACCATAATAAATATAAATAATAAATATCTTTGAACATTTTTACACAGCTATATTAAGCAGACCTTGTAAAATATGTACTAGACAATGGATATAATACTTATATACTTTTTTTTTTGTAAATACATAAGTACTTATTATACATAGGAAACACCCAGACAAACACAAACACTTATATTCATCACATAAATATTTGTGTCCTGTGGGAATCGAACCCACGACCTTGTGATCGGTAGTCCGGTACTCGAACCACTAGACCACAGTCATCGTCAGGGTTATGAGCATAACATAGCATAACTATTACGCCTTTAAAGGACAGGCAGAGGCGTTGTCACCAATATATCCTCAGAGTCATCATTAACATCATCATCTTCCTGCTCTTGTCCCAATTTATTTGGGGTCGATGCAGCCTATTCTTTTCTTCCATTCATCCCTGCTAGCCGTCACCTTCTCATTCAATCCATTTTTCATCATATCGACCTTAACACAATCCATCCATCAATCCTTAGAGTATTGCCCAAAATTTGGGCTACGCAGGTCTGATCGCAATTCATGTAAAATACTGATATTCAGTCACATCTGGACCAACCAGAAGCGAGTGACGGATAAGAAAAGTAAATCGATTAACTTTTCTTTAAAACGTATTCTTATGTTAAGATTTACTATTATATTAGAAGTTCTCTATGAACTCCACAAAGTCTATTGACAAGCTCAAGTAAAGGTTCAAATAACACATTAAACACATAAAAGTTTACGACTCACATAACCTATGAAACTGTGCGTAGGTACCCAAAAACTTACAAAGTAGATAAACTAAGATAAGAAGATGAGGTTAATAAAGTTAAACTTTGATTCACCGCAGAATTTAACTTTGCCGTAGTCATAACTGACGGGAATATTAAACGTAAATATTCTCTTTTGAAGGTGTTAAATTATTTTTAAGGAGTTCTTCACCGGTTCAGTGGTCGCAAACGCGTCTGCTGTTTGTGAGGCCTTGCTTTCGATATCCAGGTCGATGTTATTGAGTTTTTATTTACGATGAAAAATAACTAGAGACCTACCTACCTCCTGTTTTTTGGAATGTGGAAAATCCTTATAATAAAATAAATAAATATCCTGGAACATTTTTACACAGCACCTTCTAGTCCCAAACTAAGCAGAGCTGGTCCTATGGGCACTAGACGATGGATATAATACCTGTACTTTTTTTGTAAATACATACCTACATTAATATATAAGAAACACCTAGACACACACAAACACTTAGTTCATCTCATAAATATTTGTGCCCTGTGGGAATCGAAACCATGACCTCGTGATCAGCAGTCCACTACTCGAACCACAAGACCACAGACGTTGTCAAAAACTTGGTACTTGGGATATAATCTTATCACTGGTCCCTCACTGCTTTTTGAGAAACACAGTACTTTAATAACATAAAAAAATGGCAGTAATATCTACAGTACTTGCAAACATCTGCGATGATATCAAACTGTAAGTGTTATAGTTTCATCGCGAGGGAAAGAGTGCGATGGACCACTTGTGCATAGTTTTGTATTACTATCTCGCTCTTGCAAGGATATAGTAATAACTGTAAAATGTAGTGTTCAAGGAACTCTTCAAAATTGACGCCATTTGTTTACTTATGAGCTTTGGTTTTACTTAAATATAATTATTGTAGTTCGCGGAGTTTGTACCTATTTGTGCCTGGTTAACATCACATTACTGTTATAAAAAAGGTCTCATATCATTATATGAAACCTTTTTGGAGTGCTGATCCTCATGGATCCTTCCTTAGAAAAGCGGCAGGGTATGTCGGACTGGTATCGGCAAAATACCGCACTGGCCTTCCTTTGCCCTTTATGTTATCATAACGAATTTAACAGGCTGTTGCCCGTTGCAACTCTCATCAGGGAATGATATGGAATCTATACATACCAGCGAGCTATGCTAGCTATGGTTTACCACAGTATACACCCCTGCCTAACCCATCGGGGAATGCAAACGTAATGATATGTTCTTGTTTTAAGCGACCGATTTGTCTGCAATTTTTGTCATTACTATACATTTGATTCAAATAAGTGTAATATAAGTTTTTGTGTTTCTTTGTGGTGTTTCTTATGTATATACAAAAAAGGTATAACTATAAAAGTATTATACCTATCCATTGTCTGGTTCCCATAGTACATGCTCTATTTAGTTTGGAACTAGATGGTGCTGTGTCAAATGTCCAAAAATATTTTTTTATTATCTTTTTTAGAAATCAAATCAACAATATGGGTACGTTAAAGAGGTAAAAACATTACTTCGTAGAATGAAATGTTAGATAACAACTATTACAGCCTACAGCGGTATATAAACTGTATGTACTCGGATCTCGGGTCCAATGAGTTTGAGTCATGATTTATTGGAGTTGCTTCTAACAGGCATGTCAGGAGCACGCAGTACAGTAACCAGTGACCTGCTTCTGACGGTTGGCATTAGCTACATGCGAACCGACTTCCGAAGGACGCTTGACACCGATTTAATAGCCATGGAGTTACCTACCTTAACGGATAGAATAGTATCATCATATATCATCATTTCTCCTGCCTCATTGGTCTTGTGGGCGTGTGCGACTGCTACGCTAGAGGTCCTGGGCTCTATCCCCGGGTCGACAAAAGTGTTGTTGGGTTTTTCTGAGGCAGCTCGGAGTATGAATTTGTGGATTCCCGGTTGATGGCAATAGGCTCGCCCTTTGTTACATGGGACCTAAACATACCGGTGAACTGTGGGTGTACATTACTACACCTCTGCCAAGCCTTCGCGGAATACAGGCGTGATGGTATGTTATCGTTTATCGCTGCAGCTTACATCAACTGCATATTTAGTTGCCCCTACCGTTGTATCGAGTACCGCTACTGTTTATTGTAGTTTCAAGGGTTTACTACCAATCTGCCCCAGTATTGAACGGGTAGCAAAGACATCTTTAACAATTATCGTCATATTGAAGGTAAGAAAATCTACTCAGTAATTTTCGGGTTTATCGCGTTCAGGCAGACGCGAGACTTATTTGTAGTGATAACATTATTATTATAGGTATGCCTCAACTACTTTAACCTAAATAATTATTGCATTATATTGAACGCTTTGTTCAGACAAATTTAAATTCAATGTACTCAAATAAGCAATTTATATTTTTTAAATGTTTGCTGCGAAACTATTGGATTGAACTACCACAACGGGAATTCGAATACTACTTCAATATTTTAAGTACCATTCACTGCGATGGTACTCGGCACAATTTTATTTGCAGTCAAGTTTATTTCAACTACATAGTATGATAGAATACTGTTTTAATCATCATCGATTTCATTTAATCACTGCAATATAGGTATAGGCAATCGAAAAACTGTTTATGGAAAGTTCTTATAACAACATACTATGAAGTATAGCAAGTGTTAAGAAGGGATGTACTAATACCCACAGCCTACTGAAAAAATATATCCGTCTATCATCTCTGTATCGGCCTCTTGTTTTAAAATAATGATAAAAAACATTATCACAGGAAGTGTTTGGTATTCGCAACTAAAAAAACTTATTTGAATATGATAATATGCATTTTAAGAATACACGTGAAATTATTCGTATTTATTTTCATCGTAAAGTTCAAAAACACTAATTCCCTAACTAAAATAAATATTTCATAAAAAAAGAATCTCACGTAACGCTTTTATGTACTTTTTCAACATTTGAAACTGACATTCTAACACATTTTGTTCCCAGAACCCAGCTTATATCAACACCAATGCAGTGGACCGTCTACACCAATACAAAACCATTGTTTAACGACCTTCTAGATCAATTAGTATAATTACGAAGTGAATGTATTGTTGTGGGGGTATACATTCAACACTAATACCACTGGGGGAATTGAAATTAACACGCAATTGATTCGAGGCGTTGAGTATTGTAGCAGACTGATTCATCTGTATTCATATAGGCGGTAAGTGGGCTGTAATAAACGGTTTTTAACCGACAAACGAAAAAGCAGAGGAGGTTCTCAATTCCGATGTTTCCATGTTTTTTTTTGTATGAGTCAATTATGGACCAATTTTGTTTTTTTTATTACAGTTTACACTTACTTTATACGTCGCTTTTTTTTTGTTAAATTTGTTATTAATATGCTTCTATAGAGCCAGAACAGAATAAGCCCTGGACTTAATAATGTTGTATTCAAGCTGGCAGTCACTCTTCAGAAAATTCCTTAATCAAAATATCTTCAGGTATTCGGTAAAACCCAATGACACAACTCGCCTTGGTAAATATCTCACATTGATCTCATATTGATCATCACAATATTGATAATAAATAATATGTCGCGCTAAAAATCACTAAACTAATGAGGCAGTTAGCTTAGTAATATACTCTGGAAATAAACTTTTACTAATATATAATTATTGATGGAGATAATAAGAACTTCTTTTAAAGACGAACAATACATTCTTCAAGCTCTATTCGTGCAGAATGCAGCTTACATTCTTGCAATGCAGGACTTTGTGATATCACATTTCCGTTCCGGGCTCCGCATTCCAGCGGGACGCCCGAAGCCTTCGCGATTACTCTTATTTTATGCCGCGAGCTATTAGCTAGCGTCGTTCGTAGGGAACCGTCTAGAAAAATATAGCGCGGCAAATTTCGAACTCATTGCTAGGTTACTGTGTGGACTGTTGCTTGTTTTGATGTAAATACCTATACAGGAAATGTTTTTTTTTTATACCACTGAGGTAGCAAACAAGCATACGGCTCGCCTGATGGTAAGCGGTTACTATGGACGCTTGCAACACCAGGGGTATCACAAGGGGATTTCCATGGTCAGATTTTCAGGGGTCAGATGGATGCTTTAAAGGGTCTGAAATGTCGGGTTTTAAAAAGGAAATAACGCAAAAGAAACGGTAAAAAGTATTTTAAATTCAATTTAAAAAACCTTCCTAGCTATTTTCACAAAATAAATGCTGAACATGAAAATATCTTAGTCCTAAAGAGTTGGCACTTTACTAAGAAATAAATTCTTCAAGCTTCATCCATGGAGTTAAGAATGCAACCGACGCGCGACGGGACAGCCAATGGCTACACGATAACTCTATCGTATGCCACCGGCTATTAACTAGCAGCGCTTGTGCCGCGAAAATGCCGCTAGAGAAAAATATCACGCGGTAAATTCTAGGCTAAGTCACTATATTTTGTAAAAATGTTTTGTTTAGTTTGGCGTAAAATACAAAATATGTGTTATTGTAATGTAATCAAGGTTGTATTTTCATCATCGTTTCTGTAATGAATACATTGATGACAACATTTTGACATCAATATATTATAGAACATACAGATCATACTTACAGTGTGAAGTAATTTGCTTGGTTTTTAATTATTATGCTAAATTAATTAAAATAATTTATAATAGATAGGTGCTTTTTGTGTATTTATTCCAAAATCAAAATTCTTTACTTGACACATAAATAGTAACACATTTGTGCAAATTGTAACGTTCAAAATGAACAGAATTGTTCAAATGTTTAAGTTAATAAGTACAAAACCAACAAACAAAAACTCCATTAAATTCCGTCCAACAGAGTCCAACGTTAAAAATTCTAGAGGCATGCAGGAGCCGGGGTCGACAATAATAGTATTACTCAATTACTAAAATGGAATTCATCTTCATATCTCAAGCAGCCGACGTAGTCACTCAATTTTATGAATCGGGGTTTTGCGTGCTCAATGTTTGACGTAACGACCTCTAAAATAACGAACTTGGGGCAAAGCGAGGAACGTCTAAATTAGCCATTATGTTTTGGGCAAAGGAGGTGAAAATGAGCGTGGACGAAACACGCAAGTGCGTTTCCTATTACCTGCCCGTTTAGTTGTATTGTTTACTGTTTTGTAAGTTCTTTGTTTAAGTTGTTGCTTTTATTAAGTAGGCTTTTGTTGTTACACTGATTGGATTAAATTCTAAGTAAACATTCTCGACCGTTACTATGTTTATTGCCCGTTATACCTACACTACAAGCAAAAGAAAAAAATGAGGGTTAGTAGTTAAGTATCTACCATTAAACCTTGTTAATAATGAGGGTTTTACGAGTGTGTTTACGTAATAAGTGCGGTAAAGTGCGTATACGTAAGAACGTAGGTACGTAGGTAATACGTAAGAAGTACCTATGTAATATTTTTTTACCGATAAAAATTTAAAAATCTATAAAAAGGCAATTGCAATTTTTTTTTAACATAGGTACCATCATAAATAACATCACGCGTGTATTCCTCAAATGGATACGCAAAGAAGTATTCTAATTTACACCAATAGTTCGCCGGGGTGTTTATAGGTCCTATGTACAGTAATAGGTCATAAGTGCAAGAACATGTCAAGGATCGTATTTGCCTGCACATAAACATATATACTTAGTTATTTGAAGTTGAATACCACTATCTATCCGTAGCGACATCACAGCACTAAATGATCAGTACATCGCTCTCTTTCCGACTAGATAATTATGAAAGATTTTGCATACATAGACGATCTCGTATATCGTATACGAGATCGTCGCAAAATGTTTGATATAGAAAAAGGTCGTAAGTGAAATTTGTTTCGTGCGATAGACTTGTAAAAAGGGTAATAGACTTACAGCCGCGCCCGTACACACGGTTGGCTGGTATCTTTATCCTATGAACCCCTATTTCATCGCGAGTCTATATTTTTGACCTTTTCATTCATGTTATTTATATATTTATTAATTTAATTAATTAATTACTACAGATCCACCAATTACAGTAACAAAAAAAACTAAATTTATTAAAATCTACTAAACAAAGCAAAGTAAATAAAAGATGGTAAAAACACTTTCATACCTTCCTCTCACAGTACTTCTGACATACCAATATAATCTTCATCCACTCATCCGCAAACAGATCGCCTATTGGATTAGAATCCAAGAGATCGTTTAGCGCGGCCAGGGTGCGAGGAATTGGCGAATTGGAATTAGTTATGTTTATGTATCTAGCATTAAAATGTATCTTTCTTTCTTCCATTAATTTCATATTTGTGTCATATTAAAAATATCAGTCTAATCACAACATCGTGTATTCGTTGCTTGTTTTAGTCACGATTTAGAATATTCATATATGGTATGGTCAGAGGACTTGATAACAAGCTAGCAATCTGTCACCACAAACGCACTATTGCGGTCCACTAATTTAGCACCAAGTGCTGCTAAATTATGTGTTTGCACGATACAGTACTGTCTGCGTAGTATCTAGTATCTGCGTGATATAATTATGTAGATATGTCAAATCTAGCAAATGACTTCATAATTTTTCAGTACTAAATGCCATCATATTGTTATTTGTTGTATTGTATATATTGTTATTTTGTGGTTACGGCATTTCTCAACGTCACAAAATAATATGCAAATGCGCAGAATTACTATAAATTAGGTTTTGGTTATTTTGTATCAATATAACTACTCGTATTACAAGTCAGATCCCATTAACAGACCCAGGTTTTATCGCGTTTTTCTACGAGATTCTTAGTAGATGCTCGAAATTTTGGTTTGTGCCCAGTTAATGGCAATAGGCTCTCCCCATTACCCCCATTACATAAGTAATAAGTATACCCCATTAATAAGTATCTACACCTCTGCATTCATAAAGGAATACAGTTTCGAGTTATGTTATTGTAACTATTACGAGTACCCATTTATTCTGGAGGACTAACTGCTTCCTCCACCAATTAAAACAGTGATCGCGTACCTAAATTGTTAATATACTGTTAGATGTCAAATATTTTTTTTGTAATCCTAGTGTAGGTAGGTCCTCGCTACCTATAAAACTCACTCCACTTCATCTCGTAATTCGGTCGCAAGCGGAAGCTCTGCCGGTTTGCGTCGGTGTGACTTGTAAGTCCGTTACAATTATTGCTTTGATTTGTTCCTTGTGTTTAAGTTAATTTTAGGTGTATGACATTGTAATTAGTTTAAGTACTTGATTAATTAAATTGAATAAACATAAGTTGTTTAAATGAAACAACATCTCCCTTCAGGGATATCCTTTTTTTAATTAATATTCCACGTCTGATCCAAAAATAAAATAAGACTCATTGTACCGTGTCACTTCCAACCAGAGATTTGTAACTCATGGCTGAAATCCACACCACTGCTGTTTGGTATAAAATAAAATAAAAAATCACGTGGAACCCTAAACTCCAGAGAATATATCGGGAAAGTATCCAAAAATAACAATTAAGGCGGATTACAGGCACACGCGCTCCACTGCGTCCATGCACACACAGAACCGCAGGAAATTGCTTCTAACAACTTTAATTGGACTCTCACAAGAAAAAACTTTTCCAATCTGCCTTTGTAAGTGGCAAAGCTTTAAAAGCCGAGATTAAAACGGTTATTAAGCACAGTTTGTTTATGGAAGATACATCTAATATTCATGACGTTTGACGCACCACTTTGGATTACCCAGATATTTTGGGTGTTTAAGTGACCCACGAAAATGAGGTATAGGTGAATAAGCCGTAAGTATTAAAAAATCTTTTAGCAAAAAAGGTTTGTTGGACGTTTTCGGGATTGCTTTTTAATGTTTTATGCATTAGAATTGTTAATGAAATGGTTCGTGACAAAATTAGAATTGAACTTTATTCATTTGTTTTGAATTTGTTGAGATTGTAATAAGATTTAGGTGTGATTATTAATTGTGTGAAATACGAAGCAGTGATATATCTAAGGGTATGACCACTGGACTCCCAAGTCAATGGTCTCGAGTTCGAATCGAAGGCACGCATCTCTAACTTTTCGAAATCTTATGCGTAATTATCACTCGCTTTAACGGTGAAGGAAAACACCGCGAGGAAACCTGCATACCTGAGAGATTTTCTCAACGGCATGTGAAGTCTGCCAACTCGCATTACGCTAGCTTGGTGGACTATAGCCTAAACCCTGTCATGTTGAGAGGAGATCGTGCTCAGCGGTATATGGGTTGATAATGATAATTATTTCTGTTAAATTCTAGGCTCATAAAAAATCTCTGGATTAATAAAAAAGGCAATCCACCAATCGCCTTATCGTAGTCTGCTCAGATCAGAGATCAGACCATCAGATCAGACCTCTACCACCGTCATTAGCTCTTTGAATCCATCCGCTGTAAGTCGTCCTTATTATCCATATTTTTTGAAATATTGTTTTGTGGATCTTAGGTAATTAGGTATGTACAGAAATTTTTAAAATAATAATAATAAAATCTGCTAAGTCCCACCCTTAGCCATAGAATCCAACGTATTTTATGTCAGATCAAGTAGACCCCTTTATTGGGTACAATAAGAATGTAATATTTGACATTCTTGAATTGGTATTATCTTGAGAAGCTTTTTCATCTGTATTTTTAACCCCCGACGCAAAAACGACTGGGTGTTATAAGTTTGACGTGTCTGTGTGTGTGTGTGTGTGTGTGTGTGTGGCATCGTAGCTCTCCAACGGATGGACCGATTTTGATTTTGTTTTTTTTTTATATGAAAGGTGAATTAGTCGGGAGTGTTCTTAGCTATGTTTGATGAAAATCGGTCTAAGATGGCTGCCACTACAAAACAGCGGATTACATATTTTTTCACAACTTCGTCAATATGGGTATCAAATGAAAGGGCTTAACTAGTAGAATACTATACACTATGATAAATTTGAAATCCAAGATGGCCGCCACCACAAAATGGCAAATTACATTTCGTGTCGGGGGTTTTCTAATTTTTAATTTAGGTTAGGTTATTAACAAACACATAGATAACGGTACAGACGTCATGCCTGGGGTTTATTTTTTATACACTTTATAATATTCTGTATATTATATCATATAATATGTATCTTAAAGTAGAGCTACTTAAACCCACATTCGCAGATATAGCCGCAGGCTCCTCTTTGTAAAGATCAGACAATACTGGGTCATGTGCGGACTTTTATTTTTTTCCTATTTTGTTACCATAGAATCCCTTTGAGCTATATTAGGGTAAATGACACACTGTCGTCTATACTAGAACTTTTTTGGTAATCTTATTACTTTATACATCGACGCACAAACGTCTTGACAAGGTTTCACTCAAGGTCAAAAATAAAATGATAGGTCATTCATGTAGAAAATGATCGGTTATTACAGATATTCTCATTTTTGAGCGTGCAGTGTATTGCTAAAAACGCGATCCGAAATTAATGAAATAATGATTTTTTTTAATTATGAATCTAATTTGGATAGATAGTAGTACCTAATGTTTTTTTACACGTTCAAGTAAAAGAAAATGCAGAAAATTTGAAAAATTTATGCAAAAAGTTACGAAAAATTTCAACGCAGGAGGTCCAGAATCATTTACTGATCTCATGGTATTCGGATGTGCGTCCCTTCCACCTTGTATACCATCACGTCTGTGTTCCCTAAAGGTTTAGGTAAAGATGTACTTAAGTAGGTGCACCCAAATTTCGCCGGTATGTTTAGGTCCCTTGTTGGTGGCAAGTCTATTGTTAGTAACCAAATCCAAACTCAGAGCTGCTACTGAGATTTTCACAGAGAAACCTTATAACACTTTGCCCGACTTGGGAATCAAACTGAGGACCTCTAGCGTAGCAGTTGCGCTTAGGACCAATGAGGCAGTCAGTATGAAATATTAAAATCCTCAAAAATAGGCTATGGTTACCGCTTACCATCAGGCGGGCCGTATGCTTGTTTGCCACCTTAGTGGTATATAACCTACATAAAAAATTTAGAAAACCCCCGACATGAAATTGAAAATGAATGGCTATTTTGTGGCGGCGGCCATCTTGGACCAATTTTCATCAAACATAGCTAAGAACACTC
Organism: Acronicta psi; assembly: GCA_946251955.1. Taxonomy (NCBI): domain Eukaryota; kingdom Metazoa; phylum Arthropoda; class Insecta; order Lepidoptera; family Noctuidae; genus Acronicta; species Acronicta psi. The sequence continues at coordinate 11,370,320 of OX276475.1, read as the reverse complement.
CCGACTAACTCACCTTTCAAATAAAAAAAAACAAAATTAAAATCGGTCCATCCGTTCGGGCGCTACGATGCCACAGACAGACACACACATACACACAGACACGTCAAACTTACAACACCTCGTCGTTTTTTCGTCGGGGGTTAAAAAAAGAAAAAAAAACTAATGAAAAAAGCGATCAAAATTACTACCGCTAGTAACAACAAACGTTTATTGCAAATAAAAATGTTTTTTTATATCAGGTTAACGAAGATGCTACCTGTTACTGATAACTTTATACAGCAGACAATATTTTATCTACTGAATGCGGTAGTCTGGCAGATATTGTGTAATTTAAGTTTCCATACATAAAGAATTTTACTACTTTTTGATAAAATAACAATCATTGAGTTGGAAACTTTCCAAGAAATCTAATAACATGCTATTCACGCTGGTATTTCTCGAAGGGCTAGTCCTGAGGTTTAGATACTAATTTTCACCCAGACCTAAATTATATATTCAGTATATAATTTACTAGCTTCCCGCCAGCGGCTTCGCCCGCGTGGTCTTATAATTTTTTCCCCCGTTTTTGCATCATTTTTCATTACTACTCCGCTCCTATTAGTCGTAGCGTGATGATATATAGCCTGTGTTACTCGGGGATAATGTAGCTTTCCAAAGGTGAAAGAATTTTTGAAATCGGTCCAGTAGTTTCGGAGCCTATTCATTACAAACAAACAAACAAACAAACAAATCTTTCCTCTTTATAATATTAGTATAGATAAAGATATTCAATATATAATTATATATTCAGTATATAATTTAGGTCCTATGTAATAGGCACTTTGCATCACTATCATCTGTCTATCTAGCCTGTATTGTCACTGCAGCGAAAAGTTCTCTTTCCTTTTCGAACACAACATATCATCATCACTACATACAATACTTACGGTGCCACATCGCGGTGAGTTTGTGTTTTAACGGACTAATCTTTGAAACTACTATATAGATTTTTTACGGTTTTTACCAATAGAAAGAGGGATTATCTAAGCAGGTTATAACTTAGTGATGAAAAGGGTCCACTTACAAGTACTACTAATTATTCATAACACATTTACAGTCACGGACAGTGTCTATCCATGATTTCAATAAAAGCAGCATACATTTTTTTAAGTTAAATATGCCAAAGGATGTCATCAAATCCCATACAACTCTGTCCAAATTTGTACCAGAGGTACATGACAGTTGTCAAGTTGATATTTTTTACCATGAAATCGTTAAGAAACTGATAATAATCTGCCGTAATGGCGTGCGTTTGACATTCCGAAACTGACACTGACAGTATTTACTATGAAATCATTACGAAACAGATAATAGTGTGCCAAAATGGCGTGATGTTTCTCAAATTGAAAGTTTTTTTCTTATTCCCCAATCAACATTAAAAAGTGTGACTACAGTTTAAAGTGTACCTTCGGTACATCATTTGGGCTGATTTCGATGACCTCCTTTTATGACTAAATTTCTGTTTTGTTTAATAATTGTGTTGAAGGAATTAGTCTACCTAGTCTACCTTAGAAGTGCACGCACACATCAAGGCGCCTCATATTATTCGAAAATTGTTTAACCACTGACACGATACGAAGAAGAATGTCTAGCTTTGCTACTACCAAAAACTTTTGATTGGCATCCGATGACCCCAATGAGGGTTTATCCGTCCAATTTGCCACAGAACCCAAAAAAGAAAACACGCCAAGAAAATACATCAATATTTTTCGTATTTACTGTTCATTAGGTTCTTGATGTCTTATGAAATACTCTTTTGACAACTTTCATTACTTAGTTTCTATCCTAATTTGGGTCAGACGGATATTAAAAACTGTGTCAACAGATGATGAAACCATCTTAGTTGCTAGACGAATATTAAGAAAAATTAATCCTTTTTTCTGAGATATTTAAGGCGAAAATAGTTTTTGAAATGTAATACAGAAACAGTGTTTGTTATTTTATTAGTATCTGCAATCTGATGACTGAATTTATAAGTGATCATACATACATACATACCATCACCATCATAGTTAGTTATTACGACCACGTAATAATGAGAATTTCTCTATAAATAAGTTAGAAACGGTAAGTACACCATGACTTTTTGTCGTCGCTTAATTAGTGCTACGAAGTTATGGCTGGAGACGAGAACTTGACGACAAAACTTTGTCGCGGCATGTATGTCAGCCCGAGGAATGAATATCCATTCACAGCGTCTCGTTAAATTGAGGTTTGCTGCACTACATTAGCAATGCCTTGTGGCTCAGACATCACGATATAACAACGTGTCAAAGTAATTGGCCAGTGTGTGGTGGCAATTATGTCCTACGTCCAACTTGGGCGGATTTGCATATTACCAGGAGAGCAGCGGTGACAGGCGGCATTCTACACCTGTGGTGGTTAAACACACTATGAAGCACAGTGTACGCGCACTGCATATCTTCTTCGGACGTAAAGGATTTTAATGCAATATAGCACACGTATTTCTCGGTGTTTGCTGATGGAAAACAGATGGTTCTGGCGTATTGCCAGCACATGCAAGTTTAGTACACTATTGATTCCGTTTGGTGTTGTGACGCTTTGTAAGTACGACGCGCTGGGAGATTAATTGGTTTAATTATTGTATTTGCGAAGTAAATCAAAGCTAGTCTCGAAAAATCAATCTAAGTAATTTCTTTTTTTCTCGTCTTTGTTCAAAAGTTGGAATGTTTAATAATTATTCGAGCCTTTTATGGTGTCAATCATTTGCAGTAATTTATTTAAAAGAAAATTGAAAAACATTTTCCGATAAATAAACAATTTTCTTTCATAACCATTGTAATTATAAATAATTCCAGGTGAATATTACTGGGAACTGGTTTCAAGTGAATGACGACAATTAAAATAAACTGGGCACAATTAATTAATTAAATTTTTAACGAAATTCAATTCTGTCCCTTAATGGGAAAACAATAATGACGAAACTTGATTCGCAGCTAAAGAATTTAATTCCAACACCAGCGAAATAATTAAATTCTTAGTGCCCAAGTGTGCTTGACACTCGATTCCATTCCATCGCAAACATTAGGACTCAACACGATGTAATTGCTGCCTTCAGTGAAATAATTAGTTAACAGTTAGCTGTTAGAGCTTTAATAAATTGTCACGAAGCCGAGGCAGAGTTTGTAGCAAATGCAACTGCATTTGGCCAAGAGCCAGTGTTAGCAAGAAAACCTGTACGTATCGATTTGGTCGCGCGAAGCACATTCACCTAAAGGGTAAGCATTTGGCAAGCATAAACAATTTGTGTTATTTATTGTACAGAGTAAATGTTGCTTACAATACGTGATTTGCAGTACGTAACAGGATTTCTGGGTGGTTACAGGTTTTGGTAGTATGTTTACTTCCTTTGTAGGAGAGTAAATTTTGGTCCCTACAAAATTAACGTACTATTTTCTAATATTAAGGAATCTTAATATTTAGCATCTTAATACTTAAGACTCAATACATTGATCTTACTTTCATAATAAAGCAAAACTCAATTCTAAACTAACATGTTGCTTTTTAAATTTGGCATGTGAATATAGTTTAGATTTCTTCAATAAATATAAAAAGCAAAGTTAATTCTTAATTATATCAAATGAAACTAGCAAATTACAATAGACATTTGTTAAATTAAAACCCGCCAATTGCAATTAAAGAACCCTCAAAACGAATTCAAACGAAAACGATTCAAATCCTAATCGAATCGTAACTTCTAAAATGTCTCGAGTAACAATTCTCGAACAATCTAGGAGCATTCCTTATTCCACTGGCACGTACTTCCTAGACATTACAGACTTAAAGACTTGTTAGAAGCAAAAAACTTTTACACAAATGAGACGAGCTGACTTAGTGGCGTCATTAAGGACTTTTTTAATTAAATTAAGGTCTTTACGACCAAACTCCCACTCACAAGGTATCTGCAGGTAATTATTACGCACTTAATTGCTTTAAACTTGGGCTTTTATCGAAAAGCGAGCAGAGATTCATTACTGTCACTTTATTTTAAATTGGGTTAAGTGTATTCGTACTTTTTCGTTTGCAGTTACAATATGAAGTGCTAATTAGAATAAGAAGTACGCTAGGTACTACTAGAAATAGTTTAACGATTATCATTTTTAACGGTTTGTAAAGATCAAAGTTTTACTAAATTTATAATTTGAACATTTTCTAATCTGCAGTGTAAACAATATTTAACAGCAGTTATGGTAGGAAGGTATTTAAAATTAATTTTAAAATGATAAAAGTATGATAAACATGTAAGTAAAAAGTTTAAATTTAAATTATTATAATGCATGCTTTACAAAAGTATCATTTCGTGCCTAAAATCGTAATTTTGCATGAATCGTAATAGTCATAAATTAGTTTAGATACCTGAGTTCGCCTGATAATCATAGTTTATGTTTTATTTACATCTGTTGTTAGAACAAATAGGTAATACACCTAAACTAAAATGGTCTGCTGTGTTTGATCGTGCCCATATAATAAATTATTTATTCCTTTAAATATAATTATGACCTTCAATTGTCCAACAAACATTACGTATGCTCAAAAACATTATCTTTTAAATAGGTATTTCAAGCAAAGTTTGTAGTCAAAACAGTTCTCAATTTCAACAATTCAGTTGTTTATTAGTTTACAAAAAGTGTAATGAATATGGGCAATTTGGATTACTTGTAAAGAAGTATCACTTGTGTCATGAAACGTGCAAAATTGTGCAACACAATAGTATGATAAAAAGAAACTAAGAAATATATATATATTATTTTTTTTTTTTTAATGAAGGAAAAAATCGGCGGGCGGGCAGGATTCGAACCTGCGCCTTCTGGTTCGGTACACCAGACGCTCTGACCACTAAGCCACCGCTCCGCTGGTCAGAGCGTCTGGTGTACCGAACCAGAAGGCGCAGGTTCGAATCCTGCCCGCCCGCCGATTTTTTCCTTCATTAAAAATAACTTGTAATCTTAGCATGGAAAATGCTTAAAAAAAAAAATACAAAAAGATAATATATATATTTTTTTTTTCAATTAAGAAACATACTTTTTTATTTAATATCCATTCATTCTATTTTTTTTACAAAATATAAAATTAAATATTTTACTATTCTTCATGTTCATACTGTTCATTGTATCCAGTTTCAGTGTCATTCGATAACAGCCTATGAAATTCTTTGTTAAAATAATCAGATATCATATTAAAGACGTTCACTGAATACCATACAACTACACTTAAAGAAAATATTAAACGAAACAGTAGTCCAAGCATTTTAACAAAAGTAGTTCAACGAAGTTCTCGATAATAATGACTAACAATATTGATTCTAATTAGGCGTATCGAAAGCTAAGTATTTCAATTTTTTATTACTTAAGATAGGTATCCCATTATCTAAGATAAATAACAAATCTAAATACATATACTTATGATGCTTATTAAGCTTATTTAGTATTTATTATTTGTAGTTCGTAGTATACAATACAGTCAAATACTAAGCTTCACATAAGAATACATAGATGACATTATGACTTTATCAGAATATTTTACAATAATATAAGAACAAGTTTCTAAGAACTAAACGTTGTAACCTAAAACTTATCACCCACTTAAGTTAAAATACAAGAGAAAAGAAAGAAGCGAGCTAACAAAGAAATTCAAGTTATTAGACAAAAGTTTTTACCATGCGCTAAAAGTAGCTGAAAGTTTAAGAAATTAAAGTTCAAAGAAAAAAATGTTTCTTGTAATAGTGCTAAGTGCAAATTACGGTTCACATAAATAGTAAAAATAAATCTGTAGCAGTTGGTTTTACGCAGTGAAAATAAAAATAACAACGGAAAGATATAATTTAGTACTATCAGCCACACAAAATTCAATAAGCTATAATACCATCTAAGGTTCGTTCAGATTCGAGATTTCCGGGTTTATGTAATCAATTCAATCATCATACAGAATGTCTGTGCCATAAATCATATCGGAAACGATCCCGAAGACTACTTGAACGTGTGGGTACACAAGAGTGGTAAGCATTACAATACTATTTGCTATAACAAATAATTTCATTGTCTCCAAGCCGTCTGATGATCTGAAACAGATAAGTAACTGTATAAGTGATAATAGAAATTCAATAGCAATCAAAACCTACAGCTGATAGTTTTTTACTTTAGAATCTCAATATAATAGCAAAAGAGATGTATTGATATTTAATTTTACAGTTTTAACAAATATGGCATTGAATATGAGTACAAACAAAAATCCTGGTGATCTTGGCAGCCCAATTACTGGGAATGATGTTTATACTAAGGATAAACTTTTGGATTGATGTTAAGTTCAGTCCGATACCATGACGACTGTCTTTTTTATTAGTATGATAACCGGGCTCGACAGCTTGACGTGCTCTCCTAATCTGTGAGCACGTCAATTATGCTCATTCTAGCGCTTAGCGAACATCAGTGGTTTATAAGCGCGGGTTTTACTTGTTTGACTAACGAGCTTCAAAAACCTGTCTTCTTTCATTCTTTCTCTCATTCTTCGCCTTCTTTCATTCTTTGTAAAATTTTCTTTTCCATAAAAAGGATTAACATAAAATAGTGTTTTATTTAGAAACTTACGAGATACTGTAAGTCTAAAAAAATACTCAACAGCTATCCGTAATATTACGCTAAAGCTTTTGTATAAATAAAAGCAGCAGTAACCTTTTCTCACATCTCATTTCCTAAATGTTGTTATTCGTTATTGCATTTACGTACATTTGAACGTACCTAAATATCGGAACACTCCGCAGCAAATAACTTTTCCACCATACCGATTTTAAACGATCACAAGCGAACGCGTTTGTTCAAAAGCATTAGCATTCGCGTGGATGAGTTCGGAGTTACTCCAAGTGCCAGAACATTAAAGACTCGTTTGGATCTAATATCGAGATTTCTTTAATTTTTTTCACATCACGGGTATATTAAAGGTTGACAGCTTTGAAGATCTTGGATATCAGAAACAAGATGATCAATCTCGATTTGCAGTTGATGTGCTGTGTCATTTTGTGATTTGTGTTTATACCGGCCCTTTGGGCAAATTTCAAAGATTGAACATTATAATATTGCCCATTTAGAGAAGAATTTTATGTAAAAGAAAATCTAGAGTCTTCTGAAATGTTTTATACTTCCTTAAAATCTATTGTACTTGTAATGTTAAAAACACTTTTTTATAGACAAGCTTTTTTATTTTCTCCAGTGTTTTTTTTTAAATTAAATTATTACCTCAACCACCCACCAAAACCTTGTTCTTCATCATCTAAAGAATCTACTTTCACTGGCAAGCCTTCAGAAGTTTCTGTAGCTTTGTCTTCAACTGTGAATGTCTTTTTCTTAGCTGTACCAGAATTGTGTTTAGTTTTCTTCATAATCTAAAAAACAAAACATAAGTTTGTGACAATTAAATGATTTCAATGTTAAGCCATCACGTCTGTGTTCGTCAAGTCTGTCAGGTCAAGTCTGGACTCTGAGCTGCTACTAAGAATTTACTAATGGAAAAACTCCTCAATGAGCTCAACCCGAGAATCAAACCCAGGATCTCAGCGGCACCCTTACGATCACTAGACCAATAATGTCTTAAATCCTTAAAATAACTTCAAGACGTTTCTACATAAATACACACAAATACAAAAATATAAATTTTACTGCTAGAGAAGTTAAGAAAAAATCGTCTTGATGGATTTATAAACTCTGTTTTAGTTTCAAGACTTTATTTGAAAAATACTATTGAAGAATACAAAGCTATTGTACAAATTTTAACGAACAAAAACGATTCCAACAGCAATTTGTGAGTGCCACAAAACTGTAGTGCGTACTGTACCTACTGAATATTTCAAAAGTTTCGTTAAAAACGATTCAAAACGTTTACCCAGGCGTAACTTTTGAACAGGCGAACAGATTTGTCTGTTTTTTATTTCGTTTTAGTTCGGAAAGTGCTATATTTCTACTGTTGAGATATTAATATCACGTACGTGAAATCAAACTATGACAATGACAACTATAATCTGTATTTTGTGTAAATCCATTTAATTCACATTCAACTCAAGCATATAGGTACTAGACAATGGAGTATTTTTTGTAAATGTAATACTTTTATTAAAATACCCAGACAAACACAAACACTTTTATTAATCACATACCTATCTAAATATTTGTAATAGTATTACCTTATTTATATTTGTAGTACCTCTCGATTTAAGCGTTACATCCCTACATTTATTTATAAGCTAAGCAATCTTTATAAGGTAAGCAGTAGTGTATTCAATATATAATAGATAGTTATATTTCGCAAGGCCTTTACTTTTTCAACCAAGTCATAATTTCAAACAGAAAGAAGTGATCAGAAACCACGTAACGAACACAAAGATACAGCCACTTCAGTTCCCGCGGCAAAACAAAACACTAACTCGGAATACACCTGATCCCCTAATCAAATATTATTTGATTCAATATTACCTCTGTACCAAAGGGTGTGCGGTGAAGAAACAAGTGGCACGGACTCCTCACAGTGAACACTAACACACCTAACGAACCACATTCAGCGGGAAACCTCTCAAACGCTGATCGATACTTTACGTGCTGCAAGTTTTTGAGGTGAGGATACATTGTAGCGGAGTGGGTAACGTAACATTGTTGAAAATGTTCATTTGTTTTTTTATTTTTACGAAAACACATTACACGATGATACCCTAAAGGAACGGCTGAATAGCCACAAAAAAAATCAAAATTACGAAAAAAATATTTTGTCCTATTTTAGTACATTTTCTACATTCAATTCAATGCAACATATCAGTCATGATTAATTACAAATAGTTACATATTGTAAAAAAAAAATTACATACTCGTCAATAGAAGTAATATCAATCAATCACAGAAATTTAAAATCTTGTTACTTTAAAATTAGGCAGGTTGGTTCCCAAATATAAAATATCCTACAGAATTACGCAAAGTGATTATCAACGAGATAACAGGGCTAGACACAGCTTGTAAACAAAGATAATATTATTTTCCGTCACTCAGTCCGCACCCCAACATTTTGTTGTCGGCGCCCTAACACGATTATGAATTATTACCGACGGGTGAATGAGTAAAATTCGGCTGTTCACCTCGAAAGGTAATTTGCAAACCGTATACTAAAAAATAAAATTGGTTGAAAAAATATATTCCTTGGTTTTGGAGACATTTTACATTAAAAAATAAATCTGCTGTAAGTAATTTACGTTGCGTTTTAATTTGGAATAAGGATTTATGACGTCATGGATACGGCTGATGATATCAAATTATTTATGAGTCCATAAATCTAATTCGTAGAAGTCGCAAATAGCTCTTTAATTAGCATTTGTGAAATTGATTATATAGGCCTGCCTAAATATTCTAGTAATTATAAACGGCCTATTGAGCGTGTGGGGTACGATTCTTAGGTTGAGAATTTAATGTGAATTAGTTTTTCTATAATTTACTCATTAGCAGCTTGTGAGGAGGTATTTTATATTCTGTAACCATTACATATAGGCATTGAAATAAAACTACTTTTTACGGATTTTATCGCGTTATATTGATATTATTTTAATCCCACGTTTCGTAAATAGTAGTTTTATTTCAATGTCTAGTATTGGCGTAAGTGTAAAAATAAGTACATTACCAGGGTTATAATTAGACTCAATCGTGGTAATTTTCGCACAACCTTCGATATTGATAACTGCGTTTAGTTATTTATTAGGTAACTAGTAGATGTTATGGTATAAAACATACGTCATTGTGTATGGACTCGCTAACGAACTTGTGTCTTTGAATCGGACAGGCGTTACGTCTTGTAATACAGGCTGTTGTTATTCATAGTTCCTGACCTAGCTTGCGAGTCTAAATTAAATTATGTTAATTTTTTTTTATTAACTATTGGAATTATTTATTGTTTGGACGCAACATCTCGTCGACGTTTTACATAATATATATAGAAAAATTCCAATAAAATTTTGCTTGAAATGGAAATCAAAACCAGGACCAGGGGCCGCGCTTGCGCCCTCGCCATGAGGCAAATAAAAAAATCTTTTAAATTAAATTAATATTTTAAATTAAGTAACTGCATAAAGATTATTCATGTGAGAGCAACTTTAAAGTACTTTCTCCCTAGTGTAATTTTGCAAGATAGTTTCACTTACCTTAACCCGCGTGGCTAAGGGTGGAGCGAAAAGCTACCTGTTTTATTCTATACTCTTGCATGGAAGAAATTCTTAAACGCTAGACGCGTCAAGGAAACAAGTGTTTTACTTTTATGAGGAGTGCTTTTAGTGTGATTCAAGGAGTAAAAGCGTGCTCTGGAATGTTTTTGTGTAGAAGTTTTCTTGTGATCTTCAGATGAAATGTGTGTGTACTGTAATGGCATTTTTTGTTTCATCAATCATTTTAAATGATTAAAATAGGAAATATTTTTCACAATAATTGTCGATTAAAATTTCAATGACTATTATATTTTTCTCTCACTTTTCTTAATTTCTATCCTAAAGACAAAATTACTTAACACACAGTTCTCGCCAAACTTATTGTCCGGGTTGAAGTTGGCACGAGCTAACTTTAACCCAGGCGTAAAAATCGGGGAATCAAAATTATAGGATTGTAATAAATAAAAACGAAAGCTCAAGTCGTAGGCTGTCGCTTCATATAATTTTTATCCAATATTTTCAATTCTCCGATTTTTACGGCCTACGGGTTAAAGTTAGCCCGTGCCAACTTCAACCCGGACAATAAGTTTGGCGTGAACTGTAATTATGTTGCAAGTCACAACCTCTATTAAGAAGTACGCCTCTTTCTATTTAGAAACCAAACATTTTAATTTGTTTTAACATAAATACCATACCAAATAATTTTATTTTACTCTCCACGCTAACGATTAATTGTCATTTTGTATTTTTTTTTTAATTTTCCATGCTAAGATAATGCAAGTTATTTTAAGGAACGATTCCTTTTTTAATTATTATTTTTATTTCATAATTAATAATTACATTGCCAATTCTAGACAATTATTACTTCTAGCCGTTAACTTAACTTATTCTTCTCTTCGACAATTTTTTTTCCAATAACACATTAAAGCAGCAACACACTGTAGCTCACACAATTTCATGCCTACGTCACATGTTGGAGCACCAGTCTATTAGAAGACCAACCGGCCCGTGACGTGACAACTAGGTAAATTGTAATCCTCTGTAACTATTGACTAAGTTATTGCCTTAGTTTTAGTTCCTACTTACAGTAGAAAAAAAAATCGAACTAAAAAGGTGTTTTTTTTGTTATCTGTTGCTGTTCCACTGCAGCCGCTGGACAAAGGCCTCTCCCAGGTCTTTCCATGTACTCTTAACACGTAAAAAGGTGTAAAATTACTAAATATTTATTAATATGACGTCTTGAAATTTTTTGCCATTAATAAGGCCGATCAGTGAAAAGAAAATTAAAATTGGATCAAAAACAAGGATTTTATGAGCATTTTTATTGTATAATTGAAAGAAGACGTACTAAGAAACAAATGTAGCCTATGTTTGATCATGATGCAATCCTCTTTGTCAAATTTATGTAAATCTGTGTTGCAGTTAAGTTGTTAAAAGTAATAGAAAAATAAAGCAACTCTCTTATTTATTACATTAGTAGGTGTTTTTAAATAACCTATTAATAAATAAATAAATAATAAGTATCTTTTGGACATTAAACACAGCACCATCTAGTCCCAAAATAAGCAGAGCTTGTACTATGGGTACTAGACAATGGATATAATACTTATATACTTTTTTTTGTAAATACATACTTATTATACATAGAAAACACCCAGACAAACACAAATACTTATATTCATCACATAAATATTTGTGTCCTGTGGGAATCGAACCCACGACCTCGTGATCAGCAGTCCGGTACTTGAACCACTAAACCACAGACGACGTCGTCGTATTATAGTAATTAGATCAAAATTATTGATCGTTTCTAGAATAAGCCTGGGGGCTAGACAAGTTGCATTTTGAGATTCGAATCGACAAACAAAATGTATGGAAATGACACAAGCTTTCGACAAATCGGGCTGTCACTAATGTCATTTCCATACATTTTGTTTGTCGATTCGAATGTCAAATGCAACTTATCTAGCCCCCCCCACCCCCCCCCCCCACCCCTATAACATAGCGACTAGATTCTTGCATAATGTGTTGCAATCAACTATGATAATTAATGTTAACGGCTTAACCAGTTATCACATTAGAATTAGATCTGTATATTACATGAAACAGAAGGCCTATAGTCGATCAATATACGCGATTAAGCAGTAATTACTGTATACACACTTAGTAGTATAGATAATTAATTTAATTAGCGTGTCTAATGTTTAGGTAGTTGTAGGTTGTATAGTTAGTATAAGTTGCAAGTTGAAAGACCTGATGGAGAAGTTATTACCTTTTTAACCCCCGACGCAAAAACGACGGGGTGTTATAAGATTGACGTGTCTGTGTGTGTGTGTCTGTGTGTGTGTGTCTGTGGCATCGTAGCTCCCGAAAGGATGAACCGATTTTGATTTTGTTTTTTTTATTTGTAAGGTGAATTAGTAGGGAGTGTTCTTAGCTATATTTGATGAAAATCGGTCCAAGATGGCCGCCGCCACAAAATAGCGAATTATATATTTTCTCACAACTCCCTCAATATGGGTATCAAATGAAAGGGCTTAACTAGGAAAATACTATAACACTATGATAAATTTCAAATCCAAGATGGCCAAGTGTCGGGGGTTTTCTAAATGTTTTATTTAGGTTAGGTTAGTTAGAGCGTGGAATGTCCTCATATATCCCATAGTTAAAAATATGCATCTGTCATCTATCTGCTATAGATTTTCTACTAGCACTCATCACGTCACGCACATCTAATGACTCCTGGCGACTCGTTGGAGGCCGTCCTATGCATTGTTTTTCATGGTCTCCACTCAAAAACTTTTTAGGCTATCTATAACTATTTATCAGTTCTACGAGCTAAGTGCTCTGTCTAATTCCATTTATAGCCTAGAGTTACGACCATGGGATTCTGAACATTTAACATTTATTTATTTAATTAATTACCACGAATCCAACAATTACAGTAACTAAAAAAACTAAATTTATTAAAATCTACAAAACAAAGCAAAGTAAATAAAAGAAGGTAAAAAACACTTGCATACCTTTTTCTCACAATACCTACTTCTGACATACCAATATAATCTTCGTCCACTCATCCGCAAACAGATCGCCTGTTAGATTAGAATCCCAGAGATCGTTTAGCGCGGCCAGGGTGCGAGGAATTCACCATGACCGTGATAGGGTGTGATCTGTGTGTCGGTGAAACCTCTCCTAGCTTCCTAGCCACCAACTGGGGTAATGGTAATAAGAGTATTATTAAGACAATTTTAATTTATTTTACTAAAAATATAATGAATAAAAAGTCATTTTACTTATTAAATTTTTATGAGTTAATTAAATATCAAAAAAATGTAAACTCCCACAATATTCGTTTGATGTAACACGGCCCACTTTTTCAGGACTAATTATGGTTACTTAACTACAAGAAGAAAATGTACTAGTTTAAAAGAAAAGTTTGAGAATAAAATTGTTTGTAATCCGCCGGATATTTCATTTTACGTGTAAAGTTAAATGGAAATAAACAGAAAGGATTCTTTTCGGATTTAAAATTTTGTATATACAGTGCGTCTTTGATTTTATTTTAAACGGTCGTAATGAAATTTTCATGGATGACAGTTGCCTGTGAAAGAGATATCGAGCTACAAAATCCTACCGACTACAAATTTAAAATCTCCTCTAACAAGAACATTAGGTGAACACAAATCTAAATATCGAGCTACTGAGAATTTCATAGAATAGCCCATAACACTTTGTCGAACCCGGGAAAAGAACCAAGTACCTCCATTTTACCGTGGCGCTTACATCCAAAAAACGAATGAGTCTGTTTTAACACCTCCTAGTAAATTTCCGTTAAATTACAAAAAAACATAAATTTTTGAATATATCCAGTAGTTAGCGGCTATTTATATGTGGTGAAACAAGACTAAGAAAAGTATTTATTTATTAGAAAAGTATTTATTTATTTAATCTTTATGTACATAAAATGGTACACAAAATATATTCTGTCCGACTCGTCCATTATTACAAGGGACTTAAACATACCTTTGGATTAAAATAAAAGTGTGAGGGTAGGTAACGAATTAATCATTGATCTACGCTTAACACAGTGACTCAGAAATTGCGCTTTTCACTCCATCGATTTCATATTTACGCTATGGACACAGCGGCAATAAAATCGATCTGCCGTCGCGCGCCTAAAGCGAATCTCATTAAGATTTCAAACGTCAAGCGTAAATGTTCGCTTTTACAAGCAATTTTTAACACTGCGTCGAAAAACACTGGGGTGTCGAGTTTCACAGGGAGTATCGCGATGACGGTTGTTTTTGACACTTTTAAAAAAATATTGAATGTTTTTTTAGTGTTCTATGAAATGGTAATGTTTTAGGGTACTGGATAATTTAAGTGTTTGTTGTATGTGACGTCTCGTGTAACTACACGCGACACTAATGCCCATACATTTGACTTACATTATGGCCATAATGTTTTTTTTCTGGATTTTTTTATTTCTTTTTTTTCAGTTTTTATTCAAATCGCAATGTTTTATGGTATGTAATTATATACGTGTTTATGTTTGGGTCAAATCTTACAACTGAATTTTAAAGCACATCCTATGGGTGACATAATATGGGTTGATTATTATTATTTTTATTGAAATCATGCCAGTGATGTCCAAAAATCACTGTGAATAATTATATCTTTTTTTTTTTTTTAATTGTGTATTATTGTAATATTTTAAGGATAGAATCATGCTTCAAATTTGGAACCCTAAAGATAAAATGAAATCAAATCCTCTATACTGTTCTGTTCCGATACAAAATTCAATTTTGCTTAGAAAATATTTTACGTCAATTTTCTTAGGGAATGCATTTTCCTTTTGTCCACATCGTCTGCGTACTTTATCCTGTCTTACGAAGTTTTTGACTATTTCAAATACTAATATACCTACAATAACATTTTCAAGAATACGTTCCTACTACGTTCGTAGTGTACTACAAGAATCAAACATTTTAAATTTTAGGAAGCTGACATAATATTGGTCCGCTACTCTAGTGGTCCTATAGCACGACTGCTACGTTTCCTTTAAAGCATCCCATCTCACAAACATCCAAATAATTAAATAGTGTCTTGAAATTGAACACTTAAATCAATCACTGTCTGACGTTCCTCTTCGCTAAGTTCTATACACAAAGGAAATACATTAACACAAACTAAGAACTTGTATATACCTAGATCGTCAAGGAAATCTAGGGCTTTGCGACGTAAACGTTGAGATAAAGTCCCTCGGAGACTCAATTTCCGGAAATCAAAAGATGCTGCGCTATCTACTTGATCGTAAATCTCCTTAGAATTGTTTACCGTTTTTAATAATGTTGAAATTTTAGACAGTCAATATTTTTCGTTAATACTTTTAGCTGATAAGGGTATATATCTGCTACGCGCCCATCCGTTGGCGAGTATTAAATCAAGAATTATAAACTCAGGTGTAAACGGTGGTACTTGGCCATTTAAAACTGAGTTTCGCAGTAATATTTTATCAACTACAAATACAGATATTACCTATCTAAAGAAACAATTTCAAATGTTTTCGGACTCAAACTTTCATTTCAAATAAATTCATTCATTCATTTAAAAGAACGAATAATGTTGTTTTTACTGCATAAGACAAAATATAAATAAACATAATACATTAAGTTTTCTATTCCCGATATTTAGGTACTTAAAAACTACTGTAACTTTTACACGAAAATTCTATAGGTACCCTACATTTACAGATATCCGAGAGGGGGTACACTGACGCTCCAGTAGTTCATTTCAAAGCTGCTGTAAATTCCTTCAGTTTAGTACGACGTGTCTATAAAGAGCTTTTAGTTTTCCTTTTACGCTGCACCGCGTCACAGCCATGCGCTCGGTTGCGGACGAAACAGTCTTGATACTTGCACGTTTGTTTCCAGAGTGAAGATAGGTGGGAGTTACTTAAAAGTGTTATTGAGAGTTACTGCCATTGAAGGAACTAAATGCATATATTTTATACCTATAATAGCATGAATTTAATATAGTTTTAACCGAAAAAAATATTAGCAGGTATTATAAAAAATATATATTATAAATTGGATCCTACACAGAAAGAAGCGACAGTGTGGTCGGCCCAGACGAAGGTGGCATGACGAACTCGACTCCCACGAGACAGATAAAATCCTTAAGTCAACAGACAGAGCGGCTTAGAAGGAGGGAAGGGAGGCGTTTGCCCAGCAGTGGGACAAAATGGGCTGGTAAGAAAAATGCACAAAAAAGAAAACTTCAGGTAAACAGATAATAATTATATATACGTACCTCTGGTTTACCCTTCTCTTAATACATGCGTGATGGTTTGATTATTTATCTCTACTTCTTAGGTAATTCTTAAATTTCATAGTAATTTATAGACAAGTTAAAGAAAGTTTCAAAAAAAAACAAAATGGCAGATTTTCGGGGTAATATTGAAAATAATCTTTAGGTGTATCATTTTTCATTTCAAATGATATATATTTTTTTTATCATGGGACATTTTTACACAGCACCATCTAGTTCCAAACTAAGCAAAGCTTGTACTATGGGTACTAGACAATGGATATAATACTTATATACTTTTTTTTGTAAATACATACGTATAATATATAATTAATATAATTGTGTAGTTTAATTATAGAAAATGAACGTTTTCTTGTGATGTTTTGCTTCTGGTACATATATTCCAAACTGTTAACTACTGAGACATGTAAACCCAGTTATAATAATGATGGGCAATCAATTAATCAACGCTCATCACAGACAAGCAGGCTTCAGTCAGGCAGTCTTGGACGTTGGTAGTGTCAGTGGGAGTCACTTTGTAATTCATGCTTACTTCAATAGTACGGGTGGTACGACTCTCCCTCAGAATTTAGTCTGTGTACAGTCAAAGTTATATTAGGAGAGTTCTCGCATACGATTTTTCGCCATTCCCGTTCGCGGAACAGTCCTAGTGTAACTTCGGCTTAAGTATTAACCAAGGAAATGATCACATAACATCACATCTGTATTTCCCAATGGGTTGGGTAGAGTGGTGTCAATACTAATGTACACTCACAGTTAGACTGTATATTTAGGTCCATGAATAGGGGGCGAGCCTAGTGCCATTAATCGGGTACAGATCCAAACTGTGAGTCCAAAATTCTCAGTATCACTGAGAATTTTATACAAAAATTCCAAAACGCTCCCAAAATCCCAAAATTTGGCGTTTGACGTTTGCCGAGAGAGCTTGCAGAGTAGAAGTTATTGACAAAAATGACACAAGATAGATTGGTGGTGATGATTCGTCATGCTTATTTCAATTTACTTTAATATTGTTTGGGTTAGAAGTATAATGTGTTATTTAAATCTTATTTAAAAATATATATTAATAATCACTTGATAATCCCAGTAAAATGAAAGAAAATATTCTAACCCATATTATTATAATCTGTCAGATCTAAACCCCTCAATTTCCAATTTTCAATAATCGTAGCATTTATTCGATTTCATTATAACGAAACTGTATACATTTCTAGAGCTTTCCATGCGAACAAACTTGAGCCACCTGGTAGGTTTATGAATTTAGAAAATATACGGAAAGGCAATGTGTAGGTTTCGGCAGCGTCTTATTGTAACAGACGACGTCTGTGGTCTAGTGGTTCGAGTTCCGGACTGCTGATCACGAGGTCGTGGGTTCGATTCCCACAAGACACAAATATTTATGTGATGATGAGTATAAGTATTTGTGTTTGTCTGGGTGTTTCCTATGTATAATAAGTATGTATTTACAAAAAAAAAGTATATAAGTATTATATCCATTGTCTAGTACCCATAGTACAAGCTCTGCTTAGTTTGGGACTAGATGGTGCTGTGTAAAAATGTCCCCAGAATAAAAAAAAAAAAAAAAGTTTATGTTTCCATAATGTTACCTTGACTCACTAACTGCCTCATTAACCTGCTGTTATTCAGTGTGACTACTACGCTTGGGGGCCTGGGCTTGGGTTGTTCTATAAAATTCTCAGTAGCAACTTAGAGTTTGGATTTATGTCCGGTTAATGGCAATAGGTTCTCCCCCTGATTACATGGAACATAGGGAGGAAACTAAAATCTTCGGGGATTATAGAATTATTTATCTATGTAGGTATGTTTAATTTTTTAACAAATTTAATTTTATAATCACGAAGTTAAAAACAATGTATTTTTTTCAGTTTGATTTCATCACAAATAGAACGGTTTTTTCATAAAAATGTATCCCAATTTAAAAACAATAACTCACTAAATATGTAAGTAAACAATAAAAATAATATTTCTCATTATGTATTTGCGCAATATTGCGCCATATATTTCGCGGGTAATTTAATATTATCAAGTAGTAACTGATAACGATACCATATAAAAAAGTTTAAAATGTTAGGTATAGTCAAATTAAAATAATAAAAAAATCCAATATTATTAAGTTTACAAAAGAAGTAATATTTTGTGCTTTTGAAATTAATATTATTGAGATAATAAGCTGTGGTGGTAATTATTTAAATGACCAGTTTTTTGCTAACGTGCGTAAGTAACAATGATAATGAAATCACGCAGACAACATCTTTGACCTCAAATATCCACGTTTCGTAGGTATCACACATGTTATGCGTGGCTGAAACACACAAACATGCGTCACGGGAAACGATAAACTTCCTATATTAGTAGCTGATGAAATATAATAACATCAATACCGAGGACTGATTAGCATTTTAACTTTCAATCTTAAGAGATTAGCTCACTTCAGTTCGCAAGAGCAAAGAAAGAAGAGTCTGGTTATCAGGCTTTTTGGGCTTCTGACTACCACTAACGATTATTATAGGTGTTCCTACGACGACCGGGACGGGAATGCTCTCCAAGGCACGGAGGGGGTCTCGATGTGTTAATAAAGATCACCTATTCTCAGACTGACCTTGGCAAGCGTAGCTTAACCTTGCAGAGCGGTTGATCAGCGTTGTCTTAACTTAGCCACTAGCCCCATCGCCATGATTACAGTCTGGTCTATCAAATAATTCAACGCTAATTGCTTTGTTTTTTACTTCTAAGATATATTTATTATTATAGAAACTTCGGCGATAAATGTCTTTTTTTACGTTTCATATAAAGTAAATTCTTTTGTCGTATAGTTCAATCTGTCAACAGTAGCAATCATTGACTATTTTTTTTAATGTATCTATTAAGATATCAATACAATCATAGATGTATTTGAAAAAAAAAACATATTTTTTTAAGTATACTACTATCTACACACATACTTAAAAGTAATCATCTATATATTCCTCCACACAACTACGCTATCTTGGTATATAAACCAATATTTTTTTCATAGAACGTACAATCATTGATCGCTCAGCTCTGAGTTGAAATCAGCAGCACTACACATGTAAGTATTACTCAATCAAATTAATAAATTATATTTTAATAAATTACACTTATAATAATTTCTGATTAATCAAACACGACAATAGTAAAATAAACGTAATAATTAAATGTTTAAATTGAATCTTATGAAGACATTATTCGAATTGTCAAATCATAATTACAAATAAAAAAATATTATATTATATATTATATTATATTTTTAATAGTTGTTACTTTAAGTTAAGATTATGGAAATTTATAATTTCATATCAATTGGTACGGAAAATAATTTTAAAAACAGAACCACAATTTTAATCATATCTAATAAAGAAATCTTCTTGACTAATTAAATTTTTTCAAATAAAAAACGTTTCTCAACTCTACAAGGTATTTTCCAACTTTCTTTTCTCTTACAAAACTTATTGTCTAATCTCGATTCTAAATAAAAAATATCATATTGTGTCTATCCGTCGCTAAAACATTTATGTTTTTCAGATGAATTCAAAATGGTTACAACAATCAGGATGCTGATACCTCTGATATTTCTTTGTCTTCCATATCTCACCACCGTGGAGTGTCGTTTCAAAGGAAAGGTCACTTATACATATACACCTAATATGTGGCTGAAAAACATTCCGGATTCACGTAAATTAAATACACTTGCATTTGTCGGGACTCGCGATCCACCGACATTCGAACCTACCTTGAAAATCTTACCCAGACTATTACCTCTGTCTGATAAATTAACAGTTGGCATACGTGTCTTTGATATGGGTGTACGTCGGATTAACAACGATTTTGCTATGTACAATAGTACCTTTAGCATGAGAGCGCAATTCAAGGATTTGGTGAATACTATAAAGAACTTCTTGAAGAACAACCCCAAGGAATTCGTTATAATGATCATGCACGCTGAATCTACGGCCATGAAATCAACTTTGTCTGAGTGTGAAATCCTTAGAACAAAGTATGTTGAAAAATATCCGAATTTATTCGTAGAAAATTGGTCGTTGGATGACACCGTTGGACAGCACCGAGGAAAAATCTTGTTGCTACAAAAAAGTCCCCAATTTATGGGATGTACCACTTCCATATCATGCGTAGTGCGCGATCAGCAACTTGATAATGTAGCAAATGATTTGAGTGCACATTATTCATATGCTCGAGAACTTCAAGCAGAGGTAAATAAACAAAATTCCAAGTGCTACCTATTTTATCTAACGACCAATCGTGAATTTCCTTATCCTAAAAATCTTACCCCTAATGGAAAGATTACATTTATGCAACAATATAATGAGGCAAATCCTCCTGAAACGTATGGTGCAATGATTGATATATTTATTAATACAAAAAATTCTTTTTACACCATTGTAGCTGATTTGCCGACTATTGATGTGCTTAATAAAGTTATTGAAAGTAATACTAAGTAGTCAACAATGTATTTATCATTACACAAATGAAAAATAATAAAGGTTATTAAACTAAAACGTTCATTTATCATTTATTAAAAGGCTTATTATTATAGTGCAAAGCATTATAGAGCGATTGGAAAACATTTATGGCATTCCTTCTACGAATATTTCTATTGCTATACTCTTGATGGTATACGGACACAACATACAATTATACAGGAAATTCGATGATGAATTATTCTGTTATTTATAGAAATTGATTTTTAGTCTGATAACAGAAATAATATGAGAATAAACTCATTATTCTTTCCGTGCAGCTATACAGGGTTATAAAAATACCTTAGCTATTTTTGACTTTAAAATCAGGAGTAGAACACATTGGTGAAGAAAAAACTTGTCTTCATCATTTTGATTTTTGTAATTCCAAATATTTTAAAACGATAAATAGCCTAAAAAGTGAATTTTGACGACGTCTGTGGTCTAGTGGTTCGAGTACCGGACTGTTGATCACGAGGTTGTGGGTTCGATTCCCACAAAACACTAAGATTTATGTGATGACCTTAGTTGTTTTGTTTGTCTGGGTGTTTCTTATATATTATTAGCATGTATTTACAAAAAAAGCATATAAATAGTATTATATCCATTGTCTAGTACCCACAGTACAAGCTTTGATTAGTTTGGGACTAGATGGTGCTGTGTAAAAATGTCCCAAGATAATTATTTTTATTACGTTATGATAAGTAAGCCCCCATATAGTCGGCCGTAGATTGCGTACTCTGTGATAGAATCGTAGGCAATCTTTATTTAGGTAAATGTGCGAAAACGGTGTCTCTCTGAGTGCCTCATTAACCTGCAACTGGGAGTTTGGATTTATACTCAGTTAATGGCAATAGGCTCGCTCCCTATTATATGGGACCTAAATGCAAAATAACTTGCGATATAGATACTTTAGCACCCCTCTGCCTAAGCCTTCGGGGAATATATGTTATATATGTACGCAGGTATGTTTAATTATAAATATCTTTTTTTATAAATATCTTTGGACATTTTACACAGCACCATCTAGTCCCAAACTAAGCAGAGCTTGTACTATGGGTACTAGACAATGGATATAATACTTATATACTTTTTTTTGTTGTAAATACATACTTATTATATATAGGAAACACCCAGACAAACACAAATACTTATATTCATCACATAAATATTTGTGTCCTGTGGGAATCGAACCCACGACCTCGTGATCAGCAGTCCGGTACTCGAACCACTAGACCACAGACGTCGTCATTATGTAACAAACTATTTCTTTTATCACGGAGCTACAAAATAAGGTAAACTATTTTTGAAATATTTATTTCATTACAAGGTTAAGATGTCTTCAGAAATAAAAATTACCTATAATAAAAAATTTTAACAAAATAGGTAAGTAACAAAACATAAAGAAGAATATTTCCCATTTAAAGGCCATTGAAATCTGCCCAAATGGTAAAGGTACACTTATTGGAAAAAATACCCTGTATTACGCTGGTTAAAACTCGTCAATCTTTTTTTATGCCGACATGGGGATGAGAAAATATATCATTTAATTTAAAAAATTACACGCCATTTTGACACATTGCTAACAGTTTCATAGTATTTTTATAGTAAAAACTGTCAACTTGACAGCTGGCATTGTCAGTTTCGGAATGTCAAACGCACGCCATTATCGCACATTATTAACACTTTCAGACAGTTTCATTGTGACTTCATGGCAAAAACTGTCATGTACCTCAGGTACAAAGAGCCGAGTTGTATGGCCTTTTGATGACCTCCTTTCTCAACGCGTTCTATTACGCAATATCGCGCCGTATATTTCGCGAGTACGCGATTATCGGCGTAGTGTATTCAGGACGTCGCTCATTCATTCACTGGACGTTATCTCAGGCTCACGCGCCCCACGTCACAGGTTCGTTTGTCACGCAGAATGATACTCAGAACCGTGACAATGTAATACCGGCACGACGTAGGAGCGATTAATCGGACTAGGGAAACTTTCAGAGGAGATAACTACGTAGAAGTATAGTGACATCGTGCAGTGATTTATTTGAAATCTTAAGATGATGCGATATACGTTTTCTTTTCCAATAATAACATTATTTTATCAACTTAATAATATTCTGACAATACACACAATTTAGTTCTTATTTTGCCCTTATTAACTAAAAAAAATATTCTCATATTAATATTATGAATGCAAAAGTATCTTTTCGGACATAAACCGCTAAAAAATAGACAAAATTGGGTATCTGGATTCTAGATATTTGCATTATTATTTGCGGATTATTATTATTGCTCTGAGTGAATTTACCTAAAATTGTATATACGTGTTATGGATAATTTAATTTTAATTGAAAACCACACTACCGCATTGGGATAACAGATAGTTGTGTTGTGAGAAATAAATAAATTATTATGTTAGCCCAGCCCCAAAATATTGTAAAGGTCTTCTCCCCCTCTTTTTCTTGTGTGGTTTGAAATCATCACATTATGTTTTCTTTTATTTGTGTAGAATTCTTAAATGACAATTTAATGTAACATTGCAATACTCAAATATTTATTGCAGTTCAAATACCTAAGATACAAACCATGTCATTGTTTTAAAATGTTTTAAAGATAAGTGTTTAAAGAGGGTATTATTTTAAGTGCCACCTTACTTTATTGACAGTGAAGACAGGTTAGGTACGCAGCCGTTAGTTAAATAGAGCATTATTTGGAAATAAAACATTTTATGTAAAAATAAACGAGAAAGTAATAATAATTGACCTTTTATGTTATGTTGGATTCTCAACTTCTCCACTATAGTCTGCGCGGAACTAGTTGGCCGCGCCTTATGTATATGAGCCGCGGGACGGAGGGGCGGGGTCGCCTGCGCGCCGTGGGACGGAGGGGCGCGGGCGGGGGCGTTTGCTTTTGTTCACCGTAACCCGCTGCCTCACCCCCGTCCCTACCTAAGGCGCGGCCAACTAATTCCGCGTGGACTTATAAGTAAAGAAAAAGATATACTTCACTACACTACGTCTTCTTCTTTCTCCAGTAATGGTTTCAAGAAGACTTTCAAAACCTAAACTAAAAAAGGCCTATTTTACCATCTCCTCATAAGTTCCCGTTAAATTACTTGGCAGATAATATCATACTAATATTGTTCCATTTTTTAATTTATCCGCTTATTAGCGATTATCCAGAGGTAGTGAACATGACTTTAATATAGTAAAAATGGCGGGTTAGTCACATTATTTGTAGCTCCAGCCCGGCTGTACCATTTTTAATGATCTTCGATTTCTTGACTTTTTTCTCCGCCGAAAACATCGGAAATACACACGGATATATTTTATTATTTTAGTAAAGGGAGTTCAAACTGGAAGCTGGTCTCGAGTAAATTGGGAGTAGGTAGAAATTTTATGATGGTTAATATATTTTTTTATTCTATCGGTGAATTGCCTTATACTTAGGTACGGTTGGTCAATATAAGGAGAGATAAACAATAATATCAAGCAGAAAAGTATGCAAGTATGAGATCAAGGGGGCTAGACAAGTTGCATTTTGACATTCATATCGACAAACAAATTGTATGTAAATGACATTAGTGACAGCCCGATTTGTCGAAAGCTTGTATCATATCCATACATTTTGTTTGTCGATTCGAATGTCAAAATGCAACTTGTCTAGCCTCCCTGAAAAGATAAAATTATATAATGCGGTGTGTCGAGTGTATGTATGTTTATTAATTGACAAGATTATGACATATTATTGTACCGTACTGAGTGTACCTACTGCATTCTCTCTGCTTTATATTACTTATCCCTAAACATGTCAAGTATAATTTAATAGTTCACATTGTACCAGTCGTTATTAAGGGCTATAGTGGTAGATGCAAATAGAATTATTCACGTCGGGTTGCGTATCATTTCATGTTTGTTTATATTAGTGTGTATGATATTGTTTTGACTATTGCGTTTGTGTTTGAGAAGCCAATAATGGTGTTTATTATAAAGTTTCTTAGGCTTGTGGCTTTGGAAAGGTAGATTTATAGTTTGTGGAATTTACTTAACGACCTATTATATTATTATCTTGATATATGAACGACTTCGATGGTCCGATTAAATAGTTGTGGATTTTTCTGTGAAATTCCCTGGAGCAGGAGTTTGAATTTGTGCCCCTGTTAAAGCAGAAACCCACCACTGCGCACGAAGAGGCTACGCACGTGCGTCAAGCTTCGCTTTGACAAGAAAACATACATTATGTAATTGTGTCCACTGCAATCCACGGACACGCTTCACATGAATTGACTTTATCGGTACTCGCGTGGCTTGCTCGAATATGGCGCTCACGTAGTCAACGTAGCCATCGCTGGCAACGCCATGCACGCTGTATACGCGGTACACGCACACGTGCGCATTTTCAGTGCGGGAGGTGGGACGAGCGGGGAAGCGTATGATTTAAAACTGTGCTTGGCTACAGTTTTTAACCCCCGACGCAAAAACAACGGGGTGTTATAAGTTTGACGTGTCTGTGTGTGTGTGTGTGTGTGTGTGTGTGTGTGTCTATGGCATCGTAGCTCCCGAAGGGATGAACTGATTTTGATTTTGCTTTTTTTATTTGAAAGGTGAATTAGTCGGGAGTGTTCTTGGCTATGCTTGATGAAAATCCGTCCAAGATGGCCGCCGCCACAAAATTGCGAATTACATATTTTTTTTACAACTCCCTCAATATGGGTATCAAATGAAAGGGCTTAACTGGGAGAATACTATACACTATGAAAACTTACAAATCCAAGATGGCCGCCACCACAAAATGACAAATTACATTTGGTGTCGGGGGTTTTCGAAATTTTTAATTTAGGTTAGGTTATATATAGTCTTGAGTTAATATTTGTTTACAGCGTGTGCTACAGTAGAAACTTAGACCCACGTCCCGTGCACAGCATGCGCAGCGGTTGGTTTTCGCCTTAACATGAATATGACATAAACATAACGATGAACTATACTGACCATAATACATATAACAACTATGAATTCTCCTAACCACATTTGCCGATGTTCCTCTATCTTATACACCCTTTATAGAATTTTGCAGCTGCTGCAGCACAAGCAAACAAATTTCTAAATAAAATAAATAAAAAGTTTTTATTGAACGAATATCAAAAAGCGCTTCAGCGCTGCGTATGGAAAATCACCAATTTCAGCAAAGTAAACGTTTGGTCAAAAAATATACTGAAACAGTATTTTGTACTGATCAACTTACTAAAATTTTAGTTTATGAATAACATTTTTCTGTTATAAGAATTATTTGGTAGTTAGTTTTTATTAATAAATTATTTTATAGCCAATATAGGAAACAATTTATAGGGGTCATTTAACTGCGTCCGCCTAGACGCCAGAACGTCATCCCTTTGAACGGATTCAAACCTCAGAGTACAGCAAAAAAGTATTAATCTTAGAATTAATTTAAAACACACACACACGCACACACACACACACAAGCACCTACTACAGATTAAAAAAACTTACTAAACGATAAGGAATGCCTTCTTATGCACTGGTTATGTATTGTATTACAATATTTTGAATTGAATCTGTATGCATAAGGCAAAGGTCAAAATCCTTAACGAATTAGGCTGAAATTTGGGCACACCTTTATGTAATTATTACGTAGGTATCGACTAAGAAAGAATTTTGAGAAATTTCCACGGGATTGGAAAATATTGTATAATCGCCAGAAGTTAATAATTATAGTACCTAATAGCACTCGTAGTAAAGAATCTCAAAAAATATAAATAATGTAAGCGCCTCCCGTCTCCCGTAATCCATATTCCTTTAGAATGTGCCGTGCCATACCCGATACCTATTGATCCATGTGCTCTTTGAACCATAGCAAGGATTTCGTTTAGCTCAAATGGGCAACAATCCAATTGGAAATGTAAAGACAATTCATGGAATTCGATGGACTGATTTGTATTTTAAAACCTTTTGATCATGAATCTTTTTAGGGTTTTGATTACTGCTTTGTTATTTAATTTTATTTGTTTGGGACAAAAAAGAGTTACACGTTATTTTATACA
The DNA here is from genome assembly GCA_946251955.1 of Acronicta psi. Classification (NCBI taxonomy): domain Eukaryota; kingdom Metazoa; phylum Arthropoda; class Insecta; order Lepidoptera; family Noctuidae; genus Acronicta; species Acronicta psi. The sequence goes on along the minus strand of OX276475.1, from coordinate 11,343,190 downwards.
AAACAATTTTAGAGAGTTTCGTTTTAGAAACGTATAACCCACACTATTGTCCACGAAATAATAGCGGTTATGCCCTAAATGTGACTGCACAGAGGTCCTGGGTTCGATTCGTAGGTCGAGCAAAGTGTTATTGGTTTTTCTATAAAATTCTCTGTAGCAGCTTGATGTTAATTTGGATTATGGGAATAGGCTCGCCCTCTATTACATGAGATTTAACTATATCATTCAACTGTGTAATAGTACCTTCCGACCTCTCCCTCTGCCTAGCTTTATGGGAAATACAAGCATGACGGTATGTTACTATAGCTAAATTAATATAATAAACCAAACTTGACTTTAATGCCATCTATTGAGTACATACTTTGAGACATTTGACATGCCTTACATCAAGAATAACAAAGAGGATACTTTTAAAAACATTCAAAGCCGGCTTGGGGCCGCGACTTTCAATGGAAAGTATGAATATATTTATGTATTGCGGACCCGCCTTGGGCCAGACAGATAAATCTTTCAGTTTACACAATATATCTCGTTATGTTTTTTATTGAAAGGGGCCTGTTAATCTTATTTCGACATACGTGAGTTCAATTTGCCTACTCTTGTCCATAAGTCCCGGTTTTTGAAACCGTGAAACAATGAAGTTTGGCTTTTCAAAAGTACATATTTTATATGGTCTAATTAGAGGTGGTTTTCATATTACTGGAAGGGCTTCTGAGTCTGTTATGTTTTTTTATGATTAATAGTAATTTAATGATGTATTATTTTTCATTTAAATAATTAATTATATACAGAGAGTATCCTCCTGAGATACAGGTTTCTACTTAGTTCAGGAGGCAGGGCTCATTAATAGTTTGTAATATTTGGCTGTTAATAAACTTATTATTATTTTTTATTTTTATAAAGAAACTTCTCTAGAGTAACGAATTTTGGACAAGATCCTTTAGTATAAAAACAAAATAAATAATAAATAAATAAATATTTTATTTCATCATAAGTAGGTAATACAATTTCTTATTACACAGAATTATAGGCTAGAGAATTAATATACATTACATGAGAGCCTCTGGCTTTAAAAAGCAGTTTCATTGACAAAATAAACTGATTAAAAATATATTATTTAGACTATACTTTCAAAGAATCTTTAGTAACCTGACATGCTAATTGTATTTTATTTTCAAAATTTTAGTCGGTTTTGCACCGATGATTCAAACTCTATGTAACAGATGGCGCTGACGCCTTGGCACAAGTTAAAAATAGGGAACCTATTGTTATTACAGATGAAGGCATATATTTTAATCATTGTTGTAAATAGAAAATATCTTTACCACCTGGTACCTAAAGATTGCTCTTAGAAGTTAGATGCATGTAACTGGTTCTTGAAGAAATCTATGTTTTTTTATTAAATAATAATATGCTCTTCTGGTTGATAAGGTTGTCCGGTGCTATCTACCTGACCCAGTTCTATTATAGGTCAGTAACTCATAAACATACCCTATTTCCTAGACATTATGGTTTATAATAATAATAAAAGCGTACTACCCATCAAACCATGGTTATTAACGAAGAATGAGCAGACCGGTATAAAGTTGGTGCACTCACTTTTTACTACCAGCTTTTATAAATCCAGGTAGCATTTTGGTCGTTGTTTTGAAGACCATTTTCATGTAGGTATTTCTAATTAAACAGGTGTATCTATCTGCATCAAAATAAGTTTTTTTAAAATAAAATAGAGCAGTAAAGGCCGATTTTGTACTGCACCTACATAGTTTAATACCTATTTTGTAATGAGTAGGGACCTACCATTCTAAGATTTACAAAATCTTATGCATTATAAGTACCTACTACAGTTCTCGCCAAATTTATTGTCCGGGTTGAAGTTGGCACGAGCTAACTTTAACCCGGCCGTAAAAATCGAAGAAACAAAATTATAGGATTGTAATAAATAAAACCGAAAGCTCAAGTCGTAAACTGTCGTTTAAAATTATTTTAATCCAATATTTTTGATTCTCCGATTTTTACTGCCGGGTTAAAGCTAGCTCGTGCCAACTTCAACCCGGACAATAAGTTTGGCGCGAACTGTACTACGTTGTTAATGGAAAATCTTTTAAAGTAACGGAATATCGATTATACTTCACAAGCGCGTTTGATATCTTTATGACGTCACAGACTGTTAATGGCGCGAATGAACGCGAACAAAGGAGTATTGATGTTGTCAATCATGTTCACAACATACGATGTTTCCGCCTCGTTTATGTATTTACTTGTAGAGCATAAATAAATTAGGTTTCATTTTATAGGGCCTGTTTTACAACTTACTGATAACTTCTCTATCTTTTTTTTGTTTTTTTTTAAGCATTTTCCATGCTAAGATTACAAGTTATTTTTAATGAAATAAAGTTAGTCGTGTCGGTTGTGAAGCATTCACAATAGATGTCGCTACGTCACCTTTAAGACGTAAATTAGAATGTGAAGGAAGATTTTGACTGGCGAGCGGGGCTCGCGGTGGCTTAGTGGTCAAAGCGTCTGGTGTACCGAACCAGAAGACGCAGGTTCGAATCCTGCCCGCCAGCCGATTTTTTCCTTCATTAAAAATAAGTGATAAGTTACCGTTAAATTATGTGGCAGATAATTTCACACAATTTTGTTCCATTTGTTTATTTATTTGGCAGTTAGCGGCTATCCAGAGGTGGTTAAACAGGTTCTTTCTAGTGTTTTACGGTGGTGTACATAATTACACCTCTGCCTAACCCTCTGGGGAATATTAGGCTTTAGTATGTTTCGAGGCGTTACACACGTTCATCGATTAATGCCCAATTCCGTGGGAGTTTCCCTAAACTCTTTTTTAGCGGATGTCTACACAATCAGCACGCTACGTACTAAGTATGCCTAGCAAATGTCAAGGACCCAAACACGGAACGTCCACCTTTGCTATTTGTTCGGAACCACAACCCGGGAAACAAAAGCCGAGCGCTTGGCCACCCCGCCAAATGTGCCGCCAAAATTTCTTAGATTACATTTTATAGGAAATACATTACATACACCTGTATTACTCAAAGGGAAGGCTTTTCCTTTGTATTTCGTTGTGTACAGTTCGGCAGCATGCTTAGGTGCCATGAAATAGGAGGCGCCCCTATTGGCGCACCAACCGGGCACAAAACCAAACTCCGAGCTGCCACTGGGAATTTCTCAGAAAAACCCAGCTCCTCAATATGGGAATCCAAGCAAGGACCTTTAGCGTAGCAGTCATGTTCACGACCACTAAATGCACAAGAACGAGGCATTTCCTATGTATTTCCTTCACCAATTCAGTTTCTAACATAAATAACTTTGTTGCTGTTTTTACCAGCAGTTATGAAAGCGTACATACAACACTGTCGTGCCGTGCTGCGGCACAATTTGTCACCGTACAACCGCTTGTCCGTGACTGCAACGGCAAAATCCCTGTTCTGGAGTCTATGTTTTGTAACGTACGGAGTTTTCATTAATAATATTTTTTGTAAGATAGAGCGAGTATTTTACGAAGTGTTGTTTTTTAAATACAGTTCTCGCCAAACTTATTGTTCGGGTTGAAGTTGGCACGTGCTAACCTTAACCGAAAAACCGAACGTTATTCGATTTTAATAAATATAAACGAAAGCTCAAGTCGTAGGCTGTCGTTTTAAATCATTATAATCCAGTATTTTTCTATCTCCAATTTTTATGGCCGGGTTAAAGTTAGTTCGTGCCAACTTCAACCCGGACAATAAGTTTGGCGAGAACTGTACAACACAACATACCATCACGCCTGTCTATTCCTCGACTTGTTAGACAGAGGTCTGATAAATGTACACCTACAGTTTCGAGGTATGTTGAGGTCACATGTAACAGGGGTTGAACCTATTGCCACCAACCGGGGAGAAAACCAAACTCCGAGCTACTGAAACATTCATTGGAAAAACCCAATAACACTGCTTCACCTGGGAATCGAACCAAGCCACCGCAGGTCCTATTTATTACTTACTTATGATAATTAATGTTTTTGACTCATATAAGGCAACATGAGTTGCCTTTATAGCAACAGTGAAAAAATAAAATCAGCATTCGGCTTTTGTATAAAAAGAATATTATCATGAATTCAAATTTTATTTGCTAACGATTACAAGGAAAAACCGGGAAAAATTCAAATAAACTGAAATCGTAATTAAATAATTACTTTGAAGGGATCTTCTGCAAGAAAACAAACGAACGAACGAACGAAGTTGACAGCGATGCCACATTAATTATGTACTAATTTGATATTTACACAGGAGTAATTAGGTAGAAGAGCTATTAAAATCACATTTAACAGGAATAAAAAGGGTGTGAAATGAGTTTTTATTTAATGCGTGAGAATTTTTAATTATTTCTGACAAAAAAGGGTAAGGAATAATGTCGTTTTTGGTTTCAAGTTGTTGTTTATTTAAACACAGCGTTGCAATGAAATGACGTATCGAAAAAATCTCAAATAATGGTACATATGCTTTGATCGCTTACAATCTTATATAGGACGTATACTATAAGTCATGGGTTGGGTGGCAATTCGGCCACAAGAATCTTGACCAATGATCGCGTAGCCACTTTTTGAAAAGATCGACCATTCGACTACCAAAAATCTCGGCTAATGGTCGAAAGTACACCTTTTAAAACTGTTGGTGGTCGAGTCGACCAAAAGCTGGAATTTATCAAATAATTAGTAGTAAATAGTAAGAGTAATAATAGTGTCGTAAATCTCTCAATAAAAATTTTTTGGATGCTGAAACTTAAAACAAGTTATTATAAATCATAAAAATTGAATAGTCTTTACTTAGCTTTTTCACGTTTTGTAATTTTTAATCGTATTTTGTTGGCAAAAATCAGAAATATTGTTGTTGAGAGTAGAAAATGTTCTACTACGCAGAATCGTATCAAAACATAATGTTACGTTATACATACTATTACGCTTGTATCCCCAGACGGTTAGGCAGCGGTGTACTGATGCACACCTACAGGTCGACGATATGTTTGAGTTTTCATGTAATAGGGGGCGACCCAATTGTCACAATTCCAAACGCCTTGCAAATTCTATTACGTCTTGTGTCTATCTACACAATGTCTTTACTGTTAGATCCCTCACGGCATAATAGATGGCGCCACTAGTTTCGCTAAGCAAAGTTAAAAGCTAGTTGTTTAGACTAATGTATCAAACCTTCCTATCGTTTTGTATATTTTAAGCATTTTCCATGCTAAGATTACAAGTTATTTTTTCCTAGTAAATAACTAGTATCAAACCTTTTCAAGTCTAAATCTTAAATTGCTAAGTTTAATTTTTAAATTGATTCTCATTTAGGTTTTGAAATCAAAGCGACCTCTGCGCTGCCACTGACGATGCTGTGGAAGTGGCGAAGTTTTACGCACACCAAATTAAATTAAAAAAAACCGTACCATCGACACGATGAAGAAGATTTATGTTTTAATTTTGTTAAAATTCGACAATAAACACGTATTATTTACACTACGTATTATTTAGGTTCCCGTATTGTGAATATTAACCAAATTGCCATTAAGTACTTATCCAGGTAAAGTTTTCATAATAATTATCATAATGGAAAATATCGTCCATTGCTACCTACACTACCCATTGTGATCCATTTAAACACAATTAGTACAGATAGGTAGCTTTTTCTGAACGCAGTGATAGCTTAATGGTAGGTAAAAGCTCAAAATTGGCTATCATCATTCATAACAAACCCATATAGGTTCTGTTCCATTGCTGGGCATGGATCTCCTCTTAGGCTAATATTCAAAAGCGATGCTAAGCATAAATTAATGCTTCAGTATAAGCTTCAGTGTGTCAAATTTGTATGACAATTTGACATACGGAAGCCTAAGTTTAAGCTTAGCATCGTCTCTGAATATTAGCCTATGAATGAGAGGGATTAGTCTATAGTCCACCACGATGGCCTAATGTGGATTGGCAGACTTCGTATGCCATCGAGAAAATTGCTCAGGTTTCTCACGATGGTTTCCTTCACCGTTAAAGAGAGTAATAATTACGCACTTGATTTCGAAAAGTTAGAAAGACGTGCTTTCGATTCAAGTCAAATGTTTATATCACACAGGCAGGCTTGATAGCCTAAAATAGGATAAAATATTTTCTTTGCTACGTAACCATAGGCATGCTGCTTGTACACTTGTAACTAATATTGGACAACATCGGAATTATACACTCGACGTGTAAACGCGTGTCAAAACAAAATCCTAACAAAATCCTTTCAGCGGGACAAAGGTGTAATAATCCCACACATGTCCGACTAAAGCCGCACGCTTGGATACAGTAATCGCATACAAAATGGCCGCTACAAAAAATGTAAAAGCTCATAAATTTCATTACACTATATCATAAACTTGTTAGTCAACAGTAAAGAATGGCTATTTATTTTTAATGCACTATAATCAGGTGGTTTTATTTAAAGTGCTTAAGTTTTTATTCAATAAAGGTGCACACACATTATTGTCCGCAGTGCTAATCTAAAAAAAAATACTGGAAATTCATTTTTTTTTATGACGGATGTAGATTCTAGCTCAGGAGCTTTTGAATCTTAACCGGGCTTGGTGGCGAGGCACCTGGAAATTCAAAAATATTTCTTCTTTTTATTCGTGTCGATGGTACGAAATTTAAAATTAAATTTGGTTTGCCCAAACTTCGCTATTTCCACAGCGTCGTCGGTGGCAGCTTAGAGGTCGCTTTGAGTATAGAATATTTCTATTAATTAATTAACACAAAACCGACACAATACCGACTTTTGCGCGTAAAAGCCAGTTCCCCTCTCGATTGCTTTGCCCTCGTTTTGGGTTTTTAAGGATCGAGACGCATCAGGAACGCCTCGTGTGTTGCAGATATAGGTATGGCAGGGCGGTATATAAAAAAGCTCCTATTACGTCATAATTATAGCAATTTGTATTGTACTATTTTAATACCATCCGTTCTGCTTTATGTAGGTATATGAAAATAACAAATGTTCACATAATTATACACTAAAGTAAACTTTTAAATTAGCGGTAAATGTGTTAAGCCATACTCATAGAGCGACCGAAGTTGCTGTTAATTTGCAGTTAGCGCCATCTACCGCGGTGAAGTTACGACAGCGAATAAATCACCTCACGTAAGTGACGTCAGAGGTGGGTGTTTTAGGTAAGTTTATAGCTGTTGTCGAGAGTAAAGTTCATAACATTAAACATTAACAGACCACCACGCTTGGTTCCCTGAAGAGTGGCAGAGGTATAATATTCTCTTAAATGCCACATTTATTTTCACAGTTTAATAATTATTATAATAATACTTTACCACCTCGTTGGTCTAGTAGTCCCAGGCGCGACTGCTCCGCTAGAAGTCCTGGGTTCGATCCCCAGGTCGAGCAGTGTTGTTGGGTTTTTCTGTAAAATTCCCAGTAGCAGCTCGGAGTCTGAATTTGTGCTCAGCTGATGGCAATAGGCTCACCCCCTATTACATGGGACCTAAACATACCGAAGAACTGCGGTTGTACATTAGTACACCTCTGCCTTATTGAAAATTTTATAGTTATCACTATTACGCTGTGAACAAATAGTATTTTCGTTTCGTTATAGACATTTGATCTTATCCCAGTAAGTCTGAAAGATCTAATACAAAATAATATGCGTAGAGTACCGTTATTTAACTACAGCTACGCTCAATAACACTAACAATATAACTCCCACCCATATGTTCACGCGTAAAACAATTTGTTCGACCTAGCAATTAAACCTAAGAACTCTCGCTTAGTATTCGTTCTTGTTAACCCTAAACTACGGAGATACTATACCTACTATAATATAATTACGTAACTACTCGTATATGCAATTATAGCTAATAGCTCATAAAAAAAAGAAAAGTTCTAAGCTGCAATGTGGACGAACCTTTAAGAAACTTTTGCATGAAAACTAAATTACTTCACATTGACCTAAAGGTGCGCTTAAGTTTCATACCGTATGCCATTATTATAAGCAATAATTAACAGCTATTATATTAAAATTGCCTTCTCAACGAGTACATTATTCTTATGTATAACAATATTTAAACGGCGTTTGAGTAAATTAATACCAAGTGTTGATTCTATTCCAAGTCGTGTTATTACATAATTTCACTTATTACTCTCTTGGATGTTAATTAAGATGTAGTTGTGATTTTATTCAACAGTTAGCACGATAACCTCTTTTATTATAATAAATGTGGTGGTGTATTATAATAAATTTTTAAACAATTAAAATGGACGTTTTTAATTCGACTATATTCTTTTTAGTGGGTATGTTATGCGAAGTCCTAACCCATTATACGAATTTCTCGAATTTATATATATTAATATATATTTCTATCGAATTTCTGATTTTAATACATACATATTACATACATACATAACACATGGATAAATTTATTATTATCCTCCTAGCCTTTTTGGGGTCGGCTTCCAGTCTAACCTGATGCGGCTGAATATCAGTATTTTACACGAAGCGACTGCCATCAGACCTCCCCAACCCAATTTCTGGGCATTACCGATATTCGAAGGATAGACTGGATGTCAGGCTTTTTGGGCTTCTGACTAACTTTAACGATTGTCATAGATCGTATGACAACCGGGACCGTCGACTTTACGTGCTCTCCGAGGCACGGAGGGGTCTCGATGTGTTAAGAATGATCACCCATCCACAGACTGACCTCGGCAAGCGTAGCTTAACCTTACAGATCGGTTGATCAGCGTTGTTATAACTTAGCCACGAGCCCCTCAACACATGGATAAATATTAGTCTGAAATAAATGTATTTTATTTTATTTATTATTACTTATTAAAGGAAATCAACACCTAGCTCAAACCAATTTCAAAGGAAATCAAAGTTTGACACACAGGTAGTTATTATGACGTAGGCCTTAGCTAAGAAAGGATTTTGGGAAATACCCTCAGGATTGAAAAAAAAAAACGCAACAAAAACTTGAACTTGCACCCGGTATATGAAAATAGACTTGCCCGCTAGTTAGTGACTCAAAAATAGATCGGCGAACTGTGTGTATAATAAGTAAAACTATGGCCAACATTTAGCAGGATATTGTATTTAATTTATTTATGCACCCAAATTTTTATTTATTTTTATAAAAACCTAGCACTGTTGACAATAATGAAAGCATTGCTAAATATCTCCTTATACAGACCATCAATTCATTTCGTCGCAAGCCACATACGGTAATAGGATCCTTTTCCCTTTTAATAACTCTGTACCAGGAACTTATTACGCGGCGAATACATTTTCCTGTTTGATTAGGTGTCTCCATACAAGCAATTTGGTAAGAAAATACCAGGTTATTCATTCGTTTCATTGGTAAACAAGGGGTATGTCGTTTAATGTACACATGACGTGAAGCTTCAATTTTGGGAAACGAGCCTTGGTTTCTTTTGGATGTAAACGATCTCGTTGAGAAATGTAAATTAAATTGTATGAATACCTGGGTTATTCATAGTATATCTTTTTTGTTAGGATTCGTAAGCTTGTCCAGCCGGGCTAACATGCACGCCACAAGAACATTTTGTCGACGCTTATGTCGTGCTTTTGTCTCGTTTTCGCACGAGAAAGAGCGAGACAAAAGAGTAGACAAAATTTTGTCGTGGCGCGCATGTTAGCCTGGATGGATATGTCGGACTCATACCGACTAGGTAACAATCGCACTTGCACGCCTTCCCTTGCCCTATATCTTATGGCCTGTGGTCGGTACTGGCTTAGGTACTACCTTTTGTTTAAATTTCGTTGTTTGTACACCTTGCTAGTCATAATTTTAAGAACCTGGCTTCATAAAACCAGTTTTAGCAAACTATTAGTAGGACCATGGAACCGTTGATATTGCCAACTTATAAATATATATATATATAAATATTACACAATCCATCTATTTATCGATAAGTAGATCGAGATGTGCTTTAATTGTTATGTTAAAATTATCTGAATCTACTCAGTATGGTATTCATACGTCCATTTCAGGAAAGCAAGGCGAAGCAATGAACATAAACAAGTTGAAAAACAATGTCCTTCTTGTTTTTCGCATAAATATGCGGTTACTTGGATACTTTTTTTTCATTCGTAATGAAAAAAAAGCATCCAAGTAACCGCATATTTATGCGAAAAACAAGAAGGAATCCTTTTGATTATGGCCCCAAAATGTTTCCTTGGGGAATACCTCGGGGGATTATGCACAGAGCCGAGACTAAGGTGAAGCGTTACATACAAAAGGCTTCGTCTCGTTGCACGACTACCCTTGCAGCATAAGGCATGTTTAAAATGGAATACTTAAAGGAAAAATACCATTTTTTTTAATAAATATAATGTGCAATGTCAAAATTTACTTTTAATATTTTATTATTATTCTAACATACCTAATAATTAGTATTATAAGTACCTGCTTAAGAAATATTAACCTACCCTAATCTAACATTAAACATTTACATAAAAGAAAAATAATAAACACCTACAGAGGAAAAAAAAAAACCGTTACACTAAGCGTCGAAGAATTCCTCCGCATCACTGTCGTCTGGCAACGTGCCCAGAAGACTGGCAGCATTGCCACGTTGAATGGCAATGCTTATACGTTCCCCTAGAAACAAGCCAGCCCTCTGGTCACGTGAAGAGTCGACCAGTCTCCTTGAAATTTCTTTAAAAAGGAGACGAGCACTCGGACCCCACGAACCGAGCGTTTCGACTCCAAACGGCTCAAATACATAACTACCAGATAAGTTAGTATACTTGCGCCGTTTGAGAGTCTCCGCAGCAGCAGCAGCAGCGCCAGCGCAGCCAGCTGAGCTTGAAAGATGGGATGGAGCAAGGGTGTCAACACAAGTTGCATCCCACACCAAAGGCCTACCCATTTTCCATGGCAAAAGCGTCATACCATCTGGTCTCTTACCATCGTCACGTACCAAGCCATTAGGTTCTAAAACAGCTGGTACGCCGGCGGTGGCAAGAGCGCGACGAAGAATGTCGTTAATGCTGGTATGTCGCGCTATGCGGCCTGCACTCCTGCAACACGACAGACCGTGATGTCCGAGGCTGCCGACAGCTTCACCACAGTGACACCGATGCGGAGCAACACAAGGAGCGCCTAGACGAAGACACGTAGCGAGCCGAAAAGTTGTGTCATCCAACATAGTCCCTATGTTGGACGACGGAAGTGCCCGAAGCCAGAGACCCGATTCCCATTCACCCACAGCCATCAGACGAGCACGCTCGGCAGTATTGACTGACGTATGTAGAAGTTCTTTCCGCGTCAAACTGCAAAGCGGCTCGTCCCACAGCCTCTGGGAAGATGGGATCAAAGGTAAAACCGTACTCGGACAAGCCATTTTCCATACGTTCATAGCATCAGACATGAACGGCACTTCAAAGTCAACCCGAGATGGTCCTAAGATATCTCTGGTCAACTTATCAGTACCGTGGACTGAGGATATAAACGCAGGTAAACTAATACTTGAAATTTTGCGGATGCCCAGGCCACCCAAACGAATGGGAAGCGATGCTTGAAGCCAAGCTCGGTCATCCAGTGCCACGTTTAAAAGAGAAGAAAGAAAATTTCGTATGATTCGATCGACTTTTTCCAAAAGATGTGGGTACATCCACAAATGTGAAGAACGGAGAAAATACGTAAATTTTGGTCCAAAACAACAAAATCTAATAATAGTTAAAGCCGAATGTATATTAATTTTGAAAAGTCTTTCCGAAATGTCATTAAAATTTTGTATTTTTTCTTCGATGAAATACGGAAAAGATTCATCGAAGATTGGGGACCCTAGCAGATGAAGACTACTTTTAAATAAATATAATAATAAGATACCCTTATCAAACGCTTATTATAAAAATTTCATTTCATTATTTGACAAATGACGTTGTCTTTACAATCTCCTTTTAGCATGAGCTTCTAAACTGACCACAAATAGGTATCATTCTTATGTCTAGTCAGCTGGTCTACTGTGTGGTACAGCACGGCTGATTATCCAGGGTATGCTTAGATGAGCATCAGTATTTTTTTATTGTAGGTATAAGGCAACAAATAATGCTAATTATGTGATCTCTCATAGAACTTGTCTTTACATAATAATATTACATGGTAAGATTTTTGGTACTAAATTATTTTAATTACCCATTAATGTGTGTTTATTTATGTATTTGATTGATCAATTAATTATCTTTTTGTATTTTTTTAAGCATTTCCATGCTAAGATTGATCAATTAATATTAATATTATGAATTCTGAAATGTTTGCTTCAATCAATCGACTTTCCAAAACATTAAGTAAAAATTCGTAATAAATTTAGCCAAATGCGATACCTATGCTTGTTTTTGTTTCATTACAGTAATTAGTATATTGAACACTTACTGTCCTGAAAACAAAACAATCAAAATCCAATGCAATCTCATGCTCAAAATCCAAATGAATTCACGCTGCATACTCTTAATTGCAGTCATTTCAATGAATCCATCAAGCTCACTTAGTAAAACGGGTAGCATAAATAGGTTACATCTATATGTAGATTATACCTTCACATGACACAGCAATGTACCAACAATGTTCTGTAAAAAGTCGCTCCAAAATTGCGAAATTCCTTCCAGTACAACACGCCTTTACAAATACATAAGTGATGATTCGAACGTGATCAGAATACACACGATCCGGTAGATGGCGACACTTCATTCGTGTTATAGTAACAGAAAACTCCGTGCTATGTTTAGATTTGTTGTTATTTTGTGCTTCGTTCGCAACGTCAAGATTAAGTGCTGCTATTTTTATGTTATCGTTTTCAATATTTTTAGTAACCCTTCTTGCGTAGTTTATAAAATATGAAAATACTGTGAAAGGCATATTTTGTACCAACAAAGCAATATTTTGTTCAATTTAGCATCTAAGGCGACGCAGCACTATGATAGGTAGCTTTTAGAAACATTTATCTATTCTTATTTATCGGTTTTGGGGTGTTTGTGGAAATCCGTTTACAAATCATAAGTACTTAACAAGATATACGGGTTCCATTTAAATCTTCCATTTAACGTGTCCCACGTATGCGCCATTCTTTGAACGTATAATGAAAACTAATTGCAGAAACGACCATTTATTTTAAGCACCATGTTTTAAACTAGGAAATCGCAGCAATGTCTAGCACACGGGTAAAGTGGGACATTTATACAGAGTGTCCCATAAATTGGCACGTTAGTGTTACAAAACATAAAGAATTATTCTGCAACGGAGTTAATACTGCCTTCTTAGTGGAACTGCTACGCTAGAGATCCTGGGTTCGATGCCTAGGTCGAGCAGTGTTATTAGACTTTTCTATGAAATTCTCAGTAGCGGCTTGAAGTTTGAATTTGAGCCCGATTAAAAGGGCAAAAGGCTCGCCCCTTATTAAATGGGACCTAAATATACCGGTGCGGCGCGGCGGTGTACCGTGCCTGTGTATCAGTACAACTCCTCTAAGTTTAATTTTCTATACTAGCCTAGTGCAGATGGGTAAAAGCTACGAATAATTTGAATGCAATAGTAAGAAGGCATTGTTGTAGAAAATTGTATTCAACTAATAAAACAAGTATCGTGAGTTCTATTTGACATGTAATAAAAAAAGGAAAATCATATTTTTTTTGCTAAAACGTTAAAGGCTGTCAGCCTTTAACGTTTTAACGTAACACATTTTGTTTCTATAAAATCTCCGTTAAACCAAATACGATATTGGTGTATTTTTTTGACAAAATCGGCTTTAAAGCCGCCATTGACACAATTGCCAGTTAACCCCATCAAAAATAACAACCGAACCTTTTATTCGCCATTATTCCAATTTTATTACACGAAAATAGAACACCATATTGTTAAGCGATATCCGGATATTTCCAGTTATATCTGGAATGCGGCGGTCTCGGTTACGATCTACAGATATGATTAATGAGTGAACCATCATATACGTTCAGTTTTTGCCACAGTATAGGTATATGTGGCTCGCAAATGGACTACTTCCCTTGTTACATAAGCGTTTTGGCGTTTGATCATCAACGCTATTATGTTAGGCTGTGAAATATGAAGAAATATGGAGATATATTGCTACTTGTCTATACAAGTTGGGATATTATTTTCTAGTTTAGTATGAGTAATTTTGTTGATAAAAGTAGTCACTATGTATCATATGAGAGTTTTTGTGGTAGCTGGCGTTTCTGAGGATACACATCCTGGGCTCCATTTTTACATTAATCTGTGTTGCATGTGTTTTTGTTTTTTGTATGTACATTCATAATAGACCAAAGTATAGTCCGGTCAATCTAGACATTTGAAGGTACATAAATTTACAGCAAGCTGAAAATGCGTGTAATTGTTTAAAACAATTAAAAATAACATGTGAAAGTTCCTCATCATTCCGATGACTGGATTTTTTTTTATTCGAGGTCAATGGTCAAAAATCTCGAAAATAATTGGTTTTTCGCGATTTTCGCGCCGGAAAAACTGCTAAACACAATTTTTTGCATGGGAATGCAGTGCTAAATGTCGTTGTAAAAAAGTTGGACTGTTTTGTTTTCTGGCATGCACACATTGTCAAGGCCGGTCATGTTCTAATGTTGAGTCACCAACAGTAGAGGATTCGTTTGATACCAACGAGGAAACATGCGATACATCGCTATTGACGCAATTTATTTCGAATCATAAAGGATGAAGAAGAAGAACAAGACGAAGATCAAGAGGAAGAAAAAGAAGATAAAAAAAAACAGTAAGAAGAAGTATTTGAATATTATGAATCAGATTAATAAATTTCTATTTTTTTTCATTTCCGTCGCTTTTATTATTTCCAACCCTTACTAATTCTATCACAGTGCAATAGGTTTCAATTAAACAGAATCACAACAGACATGTGGAATAGGCCTACTGGGGAAACAACGTTAAAAAAACGCGCTAAGTACACTACCTCAGGTGGCGTGAAAACGTGTGCATATTTTGACGATTACTACTTTTTCAATTCTTTGACTCGTTATATTAGAGAAACGGTAGCTCTAAGAAAAAAAAGTATTCATACATTTTTTATAGAGAATTTTATAATCTTCAATTCTTGTCTGAGGTAATTTTATGATAAAACTTACCGTTTTGCTGAAAATCATGAAAAACCAATTTTTTTCGAGATTTTTGACCTTTGACCTCGAATATATTTTTTTCCAGTCATCGGAATGATGAGGAACTTTCACATGTTATTTTTAATTATGTTTTAAACAATTACACGCATTTTCAGCTTGCAATTTATGTACCTTTACCCTTCTAATTTGGTCTAATTTGACCGGACTAAGTACTCGTATATGCGATAAGCGATGACGTAAGTTTGCATTAGGTTGTGGATTAAAATACTAGGTATTGCAGTACTCATTTCTAGTAGGTCACTGCTATGCAATACTACTTGCAATCAATATGGCCCGACCGTTATCAAAGAGCGATTGGTCACAGCAGTTGGCCATACTTCCATACTCGTTAATGGATTATTTCCATTAACGCTGAAGTGTGGCCAATATTGGCCATTGTGTAGGTACTTACATATAAGAACCAGACATAAACTGAATTATTTTTATTTAAACAAGTTTATTGTAGCTTTGCACCATTAAATACTCTATGGACTATAATTATCTTAAGCAACGATTTAATAAATTGTCAATGGCTTGATTAAACCTGTTTTTATCCTGTTCAATATATAAAATCACAATTATACTATGATTTTTTAAATACAAATTATGTAAGCAAACCCCTGCAAAAAAAATCTTCAGCTCAATTTCTTTGTAAAGACAACTTTGGTTATTAAAATTTGTAGCAGTTTATTTTTATGTTTCTATACCATCCAACCAAGCAATCCAACGATTATGAAATTTTAATGAGGTAGATATGTGGAACCATAAAAGTGTATTGTAAAAAAAACCGGTCAAGTGCGAGTATCACTCGCGCACTGAGGCTTCCGTACCAACTTGTAGATAGTTCGTCTATCTAAATTATAAGTATTTATAACTAAAAATTATCAATTTTCGGTTTTTTTCCGTAAATTGTGCCATATTTCCTTGCTTCTTGCCAAATTTCATGATTCTAGGTCAACGGGAAGTACCCGTAGAGTTTTGATTTACTTGGTCTTTCACACATATGAGGCCAAAATTGCCGTATTTTTTTATTGTGTTAAAAGCTTGACTTAGAACCTTGATTTTTTTATAGAACCAAGGGATCATAGATCTACGTATTTGGTTTGAGTTTCAACTTGATATCTCCACGCATTCCTGAGTAAAAGGG
Organism: Acronicta psi; assembly: GCA_946251955.1. Taxonomy (NCBI): domain Eukaryota; kingdom Metazoa; phylum Arthropoda; class Insecta; order Lepidoptera; family Noctuidae; genus Acronicta; species Acronicta psi. The sequence goes on along the minus strand of OX276475.1, from coordinate 11,326,857 downwards.
TGCTGACAAACAGACAATTTAATAAAAAGCATAGCAATAAAAGCCGAGTACAGCTAGTTACAAAATAAAATTACTTCATTATTATCTCATGCTGCTATCTCGGTGGAGTGTTACAAACACACAAAACAATTTTGCATCAATTTGCAGCTGTTAAACAGATAGTCGGTTTGTTCCGAGGTAATTTAATTGTGTTTAACATGTAAATAAAAGCAGGTTGCAATATTTAAAATGCAATTCGAGCTCTCTGTTTCGGGTGCACTGGTTTGGAGCTTAATTTTTGTACTTATACTTAATTTACTGGTGTACTGGGAAAAATTTTGTTTTTTATCCGACTGCCGAAGGATTGTTACTTGTTTGTCCTGTATGTATGTAGGTATGTATGTCCGTTCCTATGTCCGCTCATAACTAGTCAAACGCTTTCGATAAATAGTACGTCATTTCAATTCAGAATCGTTTTGATATTATTTACCCCGGTATTACTTACTCATGAGCCCCTCTAAATCACTAATAAATTTATTCCTCTGTAAACTACTAAAATATTTCTAACCATACTGTATCGTAAAATGAAACACTTTCAAATATAAAAGAAACAAAGTTACAATTTTGTTCTTTTACAAAGTTCATCTTTGAAATCTTTTGGGAAAACTGTGTACACACTCGATCTCGCTTCGAAGAACGAGCTCAAAGTTTTGTCTGCGAACCAAAGAGAGAGCTTAAAGTATTCTAAGTAGTTTGTGCAAGGTAAGTATTTATATACTTGCGTGTGTTAGAGTGAGCTCCGTGCATCGCTACTTACATTGTGTATGTATATTAGATATATTTATTGAAATAACTCTACGTTAATATCTTTACTAGCTTTTGCCTACGGCTTCGCTCACATGGATGTAGAAGCAATATTATTATGAGAAATAGATCCCGAAGAAGAAAAAAACAAAAACATAACGATCCCCTCTTCATATTGGAACGCATACGACAGAGGTCAAGCTACTTTCCTTGGATCTATTCCAAAAAATAAAAAAGATGTTATGCCGTTTTTAAGTTGGAAATTATGCTTTGCAACAGTTAACTGAAAATTCAAATCTATTCAGTAGTTTTTTTAGTTAATATTTACAGGCCAGACAAATTCTCCGAGTGAGATACTATCATTCATTCAAAATTTGTTCGTTCTTATATACATAAAAACAGTTGACAATAAAACATTCACGCAGTGATCCTGTTTACCGCCGAAATCACGTAGTTCCATAGAATATTCTATTCACTTAAGAAGATCGAGCGAAGGTCATAAAGGCGGGTTTCCAAGATTATTAATACGGTCTCATTTTGCACATTCAAATGCAAAGTGCAGCCATGTTCACACATGTCATACGGGACCGGCACTAATGCGCTAAATAAATTCATGCTAGACACGTCACAAGTTCGCAGGTGTGTTCCTAGCCTGAGATATTATGTAAATGAGGGGAATAAATTTATAATAATTCTCTTAAATCTTTTTGGCTGGCGAAATGAAAATACAATGAAAAGGATTAGTTGGCTGAAGATGGTAATGGTCTTTTGAGAATTGAAATGGCCACGGTTTTTGCGAACACTGCTGGCTGGCAATGAATAAAGAAAGGAATTATAATATAATTGGAATATCTAACGCTTGTTAACGTAAAATTAATGCGCCTTTTATGTAAAATGTTATTCACTCGAACACTACATTTTATTTAGTTTTTCTAACAAGCCATATAAATTTTTTATACAATATAAAACGTATATTTTTGACAAACAAACCTTATATACATATTCCAATCAATATCCTATCGTTTGTGTAGCCTATCGCAATTCTATGCATTATCTGAATTTGAATTTCGCCCTTCGATTCGTCTATTATATGGAGTAAGTTCAATAGATTATTAGCGTCCCCAAGGACCAAGGAATGCTAGAATCCATGTAGAAGATAGTTATATATAATACATAGTTAGTAGTACTATATATAATAAATATGCATGTAAAAATATTGATTATGGCTATTGTCTGTATGGTTTGAATTGCCCTAGAGCGGTTCAGGTGACAATGTGGCTAGTAATATTATGCGTGGTGCCGTAGGTTTGATTCCTATCCGAGAGAAATATTTATGTGTTCAACGGGTCACATCTTGATGGTATGGCTCTTCAAACAAAAAAGGAATCATCACAAACAATTCATAATTGGCGGAGTAAATCATAACAAACATAGTCGACGACGTACATAACATAGTCGAATAGACGACGTCTGTGGTCTAGTGGTTTGAGTACCGGACTGCTGATCACGAGGTCGTGGGTTCGATTCCCACAAGACACAAACATTTATGTGATGAACTTAGGTGTTTGTGTTTGTCTGGGTGTTTCTTATATATTATAAGTATACATTTACAAAAAAAATAAAGTATAGAAGTATTATATCCATTGTCTAGTACCCATAGTACAAGCTTTGCTTAGTTTGGGACTAGATGGTGCTGTGTAAAAATGTGCCAAGATATTTATTTATTTATTTATTCCGAGTCACGGTGTCCTTCATGTGTTTTTGAAGTCTGTATTTTTCAACGTAAATAAATAATTGTTTAACAACACTACGTAGTTGTGTTCGGCTGACTTAAATTGTGCAAGAGAAGAGTAAAAAAATATGGCAACAGTAAATCCGAAATTCACAGTGTCTGCTGAGAAATTCATTGAAAAACTCAATAACATAGCTCGACTTGCTCGACTTGGGAGTCAAACCTCAAAGGTCTCTCAGGAGACTACCTAATAAGGTTTTAATAAACAGAATTGTCTGCCTAAGTAGCTGGGACATTAACCGTTGCTCATTAAAATTTATGTTTAAATTAAGTAACTCCCAACTGTAGTCTGCGCGCAAAGTGTCAAAGTAACTTATAATTATTTTAGTTCAAACTGCTGAAGCTCCACTTCCTAGAAGACATGATAGTTACGGTACAATGTTTGATTATATTCTGTTACTTGCTTTATCCTACGTTGTTTCAAAATCTTGATTATAATCCTTAATTTTTTTTCTTTAGAATTTGATCAGCCGTTTCGGAGGTATTCGAGACAAACTTTTTGACTGATAAACATAACATCTAATTATTTTTGGAACAATTTATATACTTTTTCTCGGTGTGTCTAAATGTGCTAAATTAAAAGTACCTCAATGGGCTAAATAAAAACTGATGATAACATCTTCATAAATATTAAGGGTTCGTCCTATGAAATATGGTTGCTGTAACGAGTACCTACATGTGTGTCTGTATGTATTATGTAAGTATGTCTCGAACTCTGCTCTCAAAGTAAACATTAAACTGTGTCAAATTTACTTCCATTTGCTTTTCTCTGTTCTTGTGCTTGGAATTTAGAACACAGGAAATGAAGTAATAACATAGAAATTTGTTTGAAATTGTATGAGGAAAATTAAAATTAAAATATAATAATAGCGTCCATTATGTATTTTACTGAATAATAAATAAAATAAAAACAGCGTCCTCTGTTATATGTTAATTGGTTTTACAAAAATACTATAATCGTTATTTTAAAGTTAGAATGAAAGATATGCAAACTGAATTTCTGGACTCCAAGATCAAAATTCAAACCTCATTTAATCACTGACTTTAATCACGATTAAATTACAGATTCATATTTTGATGAATTTAATGTTCACACATTCTTTGCTAGCATTCGTATCGAATATCATGGCCAGAAACTAAAATTTAAAGGATTAAGTATAGATGGAGTTTCTTACCGATTCTTCTCTATAGGAATGAATTATTATGTGATCGAAAGTTGCTTTTTTGATGAAGACCAGACTTATCCTTTATTTTCTATAGTCCAAGTTCCATTCTCAACATTCTGGTGCTTATTTCTCACGGCTGTGAATACACAGGGAATTCGCAATTAATCTCTCCATGTTTGCGTTAGGTGTTGCCAGTGTTTGCGCTTAGTTCGCTTATTTTGATTTTCGTAATAGAAACACTTTAATATTTCTTATTCGCTTAACCGTTCTGGAAGTTTACAATAACATTGCTTACGTGTTGAGAGATTAAATAACTTTGGACTAACTTGAAAGTAAGTTTGGCGGCATTTTCTAAGAAAGCGTAGAACTTCGATAAAGTTTTAAACCGTCACTATAAGAAGTTATAATTGCTCGTTTATTATGATAAGGTAATGGGTATAGAATTTCGATTAGTGAATAAAATTTGGTATGACTTGTTTTTATGATTCAATGTAATTTTGAACTAAGTAATAAAACATTTATATTAAATAAATAAATAAATAAATAAAATAAATATTTTGGGACATTTAACACAGCACCATCTAGTCCCAAACTAAGCAGAGCTTGTACTATGGGTACTAGACAATGGATATAATACTTGTATACTTTTTTTTTTGTAAATACATACTTATAATACATAGGAAACACGAACACTTATGTTCATCATACAAATATTTGTGTCCTGTGGAAATCGAACCCACCACGTCGTGATCTGCGGTCCGGTACTGGAACCACTAGACCACAGACGTCGTCAATATATTGATTGACTTAAAACCATAATGCACAGAGAACTTAGCCTTAATAAGGTGTCGTTAGTCACATCCTCACAAACTACAAGATCTAAGTAAAACCTACTCCCCAAAGAATGTCACCCAGAAGATAAATTCAAATGCAATTTTTCATCGCCTTTCTTCATACAACGTTGTGAAAGAACCATTGAAGGCCAGCGTGTCACTGTGTTAGAAATATGAGTTTGATGCTGCAAGACCAATGCTGATAGGTAAGCTTGACAAACGACATTTGAGCAACCACTACGTGCTTGCTTCAACAACGAGAAACTTTTTTACACTTACCTCTATGGAATATTAAGTGATGTTCATGAAGTCAACGTTGTGTTGTAAAATTTTTGACAGTAAATCTGGTCCTTCGGGCTTAGAAGTTAGTTCGCTTTTAGAAAATTATCAATAACGTTAATTTTTGCTCTATTTTTCTATTGGTGCAAAAACGGAAAAACAATTGGGGGTTAAACGTTTTGTTTGTTGTTTTGTCCTTCGGTCATTATTTTATTTATTCTACATTTTGAGTATAAATCAAGCTTTTTTTTTAAAGAATGACACATTAAGCAGTCGAACTTCCTTATAAAATTGCACATTAGTCTATTGAAACAATACAATTCGAATGATTCACATCCAGTAAATAACCTACTTTTACAAAATAAATTGTTCGAGAAAAGTATTTATTTCGATTGTTGGAATCGAATGGAATTCAGTGATTGCATAACGCAGTATGTCAACTGGTAATCAATTAATCTTTCAGCAATGGACAAGTGAGTGACATCACTGAGTACAATCAATTATTAAGTACTTGTTTACAGATTTCTGTTTTGATTTCAGATTTTATTGTTTATATTGAACTATCACTGCTATGAAGTACCTCGTTACGCTCTAGATCCTGGGTTCGATTCGCGGGTTGAGCAAAGTATTATTGGGTTTTTCTGTATATTTCTCAGTAGCAGCTCGGAGTTTTGATTTGTACCTAATTGATGATAGTAATACGCTACCCCTATTACATGCCAGTTAAACATATCGTTAGACTGTCGGTGTACATAAGTATACATCTGCCTTACTTTTCGGGGAATACAGGCGTGTTGATATGTTTATTAAACTATCAAATTTTTTTTTTTTTCCAGAATACAATATTATGATATTGAATCCTAATATTATTACAATCTAGCCAACTTAGGCTAATTAGTAATTTTAGTTTGACTTAGCTTTATAAAATAATATTACTAAGAATGTGTCCAATGGCACTTTTCTTATAGTCTCTAATTAAGGGGAAGACACTTTGTTTTTGTGTTCTATATTGGTAGCACTAACACTTCACTACATTACACTATTTTTCAACACTATAGGCTTAGTTCTTTTGAGCCGTCTCACTATGTCCGTATTGTCGAGAAACTATCAAATTATGTAGATCAGTAATTAAGCTACAGGGTACAACAGGTACTAAAACATCACATCAAAAAACCATTAAGAATAAAATTAAAAACGCATTAATTCAATGAAAGTTGTCGAACGGTTACACTGATTTTCGCTTCACCGTCTTCACTTCAATAACTTAACTTTTAATGCAAAAGCGTTTACGGTGTTAGTTAATGGCTCGGAAACTGAACGTAGGTGCTTAACCGCTAAGAAATATACACTCAGGACTAAGTTATCTTCCATTAATGTGGAACGCTTTAACTTCGTAGGGATTTTTTCGCCATATTTTTATGACGCTATGGATTTCAGTGAATGTGTTTTAATTTCGTGATTTCGGTACTGTCAGTAGTTAAAGGAATTTTTAATATGGATCACGTTTTCGTTTTTTTATTAAAAATAAGGAATGTCATTAATGAGAAAATTTTTGTCACTACGATATTTCCTTTTACGAGAAATATAATTATGCTACATAATATTTTGCTAGGTTTTTTCAGGAACAAAGTAGAACTGACATATAACAATAGATTTGCTGCGAAAGTTGCCTGAAAACAAGGTAAGTTTACGTCTTTTAACTTGCCAAATAAAAGTTTTCTTACGGTACAATTGGGTAAGCGCTTAGTTACGCCTACGAGTGTTTCAGATTCGATTCCCGCATCGACCTCATTTTGAAAAACTTTGTGCATTATGTGGTATATGTTATGTCAAACATTACATATAATATACAACATACCATTATGCATATATTCCCCATAAGGGTAAGGGGGTTCCCCATAGGTGTTCTTCTGTACACCCTAATAATAATGTATAATCGTCAGTATGATTAGGTCCCGTATATTAGGGGGCGAAATTATTATAATCATGCAGACACATATCGTCATTCCTATGACAACCGGTACCGATAGCTTTACGTGCTATCTTAAGCACGAGGCAAGCAGGTATCGAGTATTAAGAATGATCACCCATCCATAGACTGACCGCAGCCAGAGAATTTAAAACTGTATATTGATCGATCAGTGTATTATAACTTAGCAACGACGCCATTATCTATTTCTTTCTTATATATTTAAAATTTAGTGACATGTTCATTCGAAAACCGTTTATCTGCAACAAGAACAATTAATTCTTCGGATCAACTCGAGGTTGAAGAGCAGTAAATCAATCGGTTATACGCTCAGGGATTTAATGCATTATTTATAAAGTAAATTAAGACGGTTGAGATTTTTATCTTATTTCTTTTGGAACGCTTTGAAAACTCTTCATTTGGGAAAACAAAGAAAGACGTGTTTTCGTTGGCTTACTTTTAAAACTGTACTTTATCTTTTTGCTGTTAAAGAGCAACTAAGTTCGTATAAATAATGTAAATTTAATTAAATAAGAATTGTATTATTTGCAGCTCTGAATTTGGATGTGTGTTTTATGTGCCTTGTAATAGGGGCTCTATTACAAGGCACATAAAAACCTACCGGTATGCTATGAGTGTCTATGGTCCTCTTTTCGTGTCAATGGTAAATCGTAAACGTATTTATAGAATTTGAGCCCAGTAGTTGGCCACCTTAATTGCGGTATCCGTTGCGTTTATCAAGTCTTCGAATGTGCAGGTGCATAGACACTTCGGGCACTTGGAGCCCCACACTCACACTGGATGATCATCATCATCATCATGTCAGCCAAAAGAGGTCCACTACTGAACAAAGACCTCCCCTATTGACTTCCACAGGGACCGGATGCATGCTACCTGCATCAAACGACTTCCAGCGACCTTTACCAGGTCATCGGTCCATCTCGTTGGAGGCCGTCCCACGCTGCGATTTCCGGTGCGTGGTCTCCACTCGAGAACCTTTCTGCCCCAGCGTCCATCAGTTCTACGAGCTGTGTGCCCCGCCCACTGCCACTTCAGCTTGCTAAGCCTTTCGGCTATGTCGGTCACTTTTGGTTTTCTTTGGTTTTTGAGGATCTCCTCATTTCTGATTTGATCGCGTAGAGAAACACCAAGCATAGCTCGCTCCATAGCTCGCTGAGTGACCTTGAGCTTTCTTATGAGGCCCATAGTGAGTGATCACTGGTAACACACTGGTTGAAGACTTTTGTCTTATGGCACTATGGTATAGTTTACGAAAAGACGTTGCGAAGTTTCCCGGACTGGATGATCGACGGTTCAATAATCCTCCATTTTGCCAAATTGTGTTTTAGTGTCTATGGTACACTCGTCTAACTCCTCGAGAGTATATGCTTCATAGTAAACTATTTCATGCGCAGTAAGTCATATCGCTTGTACCACGATTAGCCGCGGCCGCGATCTATGTTCACACATAAATTCTGATTTAGTGCGATAGTGTCCCAAAACAACTAAACCGATCGAAATTAAATGCATCAATATGATAATTTATAGCTAGCATTAACTACTACATATTGACACTGGGATAACAACGAGCCAATAATTGTATTGACTCGCGTTTCCACATCCATAACTGTGTTTCATCGTGTGATAAATGTGTATATGTATTGTAGTGGCACATCAAACACAGTGTTTGACACACGCGAGAAATGGAAAGCGATCATTTTTCAAGACGCCAAAAGTTGTTTATACGAGATAGAATTAGTTGCTATAATTAATTATTTACTATGCCAACCCCCGTATTTGGCCACGTAGTGGATTATAGCCTAATCCTTTACATTTTGAGAGTCCGAGACACACCACTGTACATAGCCACAATCGATCAAAAGTTTTCGAGGATAATTCTACAAAATCCTCAAAAGCAGAATTGTTTAATCATTTCCTGAACTTAACAGAATTCATTCTAAAAAAATAGATAGAATAAAAAGAGCTTTACTTTGTTAAAAACCCTTTTTAACCTTTAATTCTATATCCATGACCTAAATTGGATCCTCCTTTTTACATGGATCTAATACATACCAACGACCTAACCTAACCATTTGGTGAATAAGGAAGCTTGACGCATTTTGTATTATCATTTAACCGGGAGAATAATATAATTATGATGTTTTTATTAACTTTTCGTTTCTAGAACTTTAGATATACACCTCCATTAGATACCTATAATCATATTTTTTTATTGTTATTCAATGGCTGTGTTGTTTTTCCGCATTACTTATTTAATTTGGCTAAGCCTACCAACGACGCACTTATTGATTTTGGTACGAAATCGCTATGCCTCAAAATCCTACATTCAGAACTGCCACCGAAGCATTCCACACGCCATATCTGTGTGTCCAATCATAAGTACATGTGAAATAGTCAACGGCCGGCTATACGGGCTGACAAATGACGTCCGAATATGAGGCCAGTGGTGGACAATGATAATGTCGCCAGTAACAAATGGTGGGCTGCAGCGAATGGCGGTGCCGACGTGATTTGAGGATTACGATATATTATTACCCAACGACACTATCGTGGTGGAGGCCTGATGACACGCGATGTAGCATGTTCAGACGGCCAAATTCTGAGGCTTTATTGCTAAAGAGTTGCGGTGCTTTCTAGCAATTTTAGTTCACATTATTGTGGTTCATACTGACAATTTCGTATTAGCGATATCAAAGGTTATTTTTAATTTATATTTTAAATTATTGCTTTTATACAAGGATATATTTTGTGTCGTGATAATGCGATTACAGCTGCTGACATCACATCACGATATGGGCAGGATAAAAATATATTCGTTGTTCCTAGTCTGGGCTGTGTGTATTAGTGTATGTGATAATTGTGATTGTAAGCGCACTCACGGATAAAATCTTGGTGTGGATCTGTCAACAGGCAATAAAAATATACTTTTAACAGTCTGCGCCTGCGTAAATACAAAACAAAATGCAACAGCATATAAATTAACAATAACGACGGCTTATCTACATTAAACTCTTCATATCTAACTGAAGCCTTTTGCTCTCAGGATTTAGGCACAGCTCCAAACGTTATCAAGTCGAGATATATTACACCCTAGGCTGAGTAGTGACATATATAGTTTTAAGCCTAGCCTAGCATCAACTAAGCCTAATTTTGATTAATGTATATATGGATTAAAGAGTAAAGATAAATCCGAAGTATTTTTCATAGCTCTTAATTCTGTATGTTTTTTCAGTAACCTAACCAGAAGTTTTGTTAGAAATAGACGCCAATGCCTGGCATGTTGGGAAAATCCGCTAGTGGTAATGAAACATATAAATAAAATTCAGTTACCTAATCAAATATTTCAAATTTAATTTATATCACCATCTATATGTATATTTATATAATTACCTACTTTAGCATTTTTATTATTATTACAAATCTATTTTGCTGATAATTATAATTATATATTCATTTATTTTAGTATCACAACAATATGCCAGAGGTACCGAAATGTTTTTAATAACAAAAATTGTACAATTTTATTTTAAACAAACTGTATAGTTTTTATAAGAAAATAAATTCTCTAATCCGATGATGATGGACTTAAATCGCCAAAATAACATTCTACAGATCTCCCACTACATTTTATGGTTAGGTTATAGTTCCTTGCTTGATTATAACCAGTTCCCAAGTATGTTTCATAATAAGTAGATGATACACCTACATTCACTAGTATAATTATCAGCTGGTATTTAAGAGGTCATTAACCATTGACTTCTAAGAATGCCTTTATATTATCAGCCAAATTATCATTCATCAACCAGAATCTGAATATAAATTAATACCTACCGAATAATATTCTACTCTACTTGTTCTCGTAAAGCCTCATTCGCGGATAAAAAGATCAAAAATTGAGATTAAACTAAGATTTTTTTTAATAATTGAATCATACTTAATAATGAGATCGTAATTACGATTAATGTCGTATTGGACGATAATGTGTTTACAATTATAGATACGTGACAGTTCTGCATAACATTGAATCCATGATATATCACAGAATTATCATTTGTGAAAATTCATCGTGTATTATTAACCTAATTCGTATTGACGTATTTCATTGCTAACTTTACTGTATCGCAACAATCAACTGAATAACTAACTACCTAAACAAGTAGTAATCAAATTCTATTTATTCTATTTTTAGTACAACCCTCATGTAACCATGAGACGAGGTGACACTTAGTATCGGTTTAAATACATGTTGGCATTGGTACTACGATCTTTTACTGAATGCACAGCGGAAAATCATCAACTGGGCACAAGAACAAACTAAGACTTACTACTGGGAATTTCAAAGGAACTCATCTGTCACTACAAAAATAGTTTCCCTATTATTGGGACCTATGGAACACTGCTGCAGAAATAGTGTCGAAGCCGTGCTTGCATCCACTAGACAAAAGGGTTAGTCACTAGATCAATGCGGATAGCAACCGCAATTTTAACGAAGAAAAATACCCAGTTTTACTTTAAAGCCAAAATCCTTAAAGAATGTTATAGTTGCATACGCTCCCAGACTCTCAAATCTCTTTCAAAATCATAAAGACACAAACATACAAAAGAGCTCTTAAACAAACCTAACAGGATCAACTTCCCTTGTGAATTTAGGATAGCAAACAAAATAATAACACGGTCTCTTATTTAAAATACACGTCTCTCAAAGTGAGACTGCACAGTCTCTTTGAGTCTCAAATAGCAAAGTTTAGTTTTCCAGTGATACTCGTAAGAGCTTTCAGCAACGACTTTTCGACAAACACCATCGTAAGCAGAGTACATAAACGTTTGCGTAACGTTAAATAATACGGGTTCCGTATTGTAGGATTCCTGTTTCCTAGTATGCTGGTATATTTACTTTTGAGTCAAATAGAGCTACTGTGTTTTGCAACTGAAAAGCAAGGAACCACCTCTAATGAGTGGCGAATATTATGCTGGTTTTAACTTACAAACTTTAGCAACCATAATAGGTGGTTGGATCAAAGGACCAAAAATGCACATTCCCGAAAATGTAGTATAATTGCAATGCAGTTACTCGCTTATATTTTGTTTGAGCGTTCAGAAGTGCGGCTCCTGAATGCGAAAAATTTGATTCGATATCCAGATTCATCTACTGATTTCTGACACTTACGCGAATACTAGACATTGAAATAAAACTACTTTTTACGGATTTTATCGCGTTATATTGATATTATTTTAATCCCGACGTTTCGGACCCTTTACAGCGTCCATGGTCACGGGTGACTAAGGTGGTAGGCGTCTTGACGTTTCAATTACTAACAGCTACCCTACATTTTTGTTAATTGTTGGCAATCCGATTCACGCAGAACGAGCTCACCGTATCCTTCGGTCTTGCAGTATTTGGCTTGGATTTAGATTTAATTGAATCTATAATAGGGTTCCAAGCAGGTGGTAAGACCCAGCCATCTTCTCTATTGAAATTTGGATGTTTTTTAATTTCAATAGCCTCACGAATCATCCTGGGTAGGAATCGGTTTTCTTTTGCGAGGATTTGTGGTTGATCAAATCTGATGTAATGCCGGGCCTTGTCAAGGGTGTGTTCACAAATTGCAGACTTTCCAGAACGGCGGTGTTTGACATCAGCGATGTGTTCTTTTACGCGGGTTCCTATGCTTCGTTTAGTTTGGCCTATGTAAGAGAGACCACAGTCACAATCAAGCTTGTATACTCCCGCATCTTGTAGAGGTATGTGACACTTTACAGGTGGTAAAAACTGACTGATCTTCTTCAGCGGCTTGAAGTAAGTTTTAATTGAAGCACGCTTCAAGATGTAGCCAATCTTGTCAGTGACCCCTCTCACATATGGTAGTACTGCAGGTAAGCGCTCGACTGTGGCACGTTTCACGCGGTTTCTGTGACGAAGGTGCGGTATTCGGAGCTTGTTGTCGTGCAGTACTTGCTTGACATGTTGAAGCTCCGCAGCCAGGTGTTGCTCGTCACAGATCCCACGTGCTCTCTGAAACAATGATTTACCGACGGTAGATAACTGTGTTGGGTGGTGGTGTGATTCACCATTTAGGTATTTGTCTGTATGGGTTTTCTTACGATACACAGTGTGACTCAAGGTGTTATTATGATTACGAATAACCAAAACATCTAAGAAAGCTAAAGATTTATTTGCCTCCGACTCCATAGTAAATTGAATTTTAGAGTTTAAGGAGTTGAGATGGTTTAGGAATGCTGTCACTTTGTTAGATGGAAGTATAGTGAAAGTATCATCTACGTACCGCTTGTAGAACTTCGGTGTTACAGGAGCAGATTGTAGGGCCATCTCCTCAAAATCTTCCATGAAAATATCAGCAATTATGGGAGATACAGGAGAGCCCATTGCTACTCCATCTACTTGCGTGTAGAATTGATTATTCCACAACAGATAGCCAGATGTTAGGCAATGTTTAAGTAGTTCAGCATACTCAATAGGCATGTTGTTCTCTAATAATTTCTTAGACACAATTCTGATGCAGTCTTCCACAGGTAAGCATGTAAATAATGACTGAACATCAAAACTGACCATAGTTTCATCATCAGTGAGTTGTAGGTGTTTTATTTCACTAACAAAATGGTATGAGTCCTTCACATATGCTGCTGTATTTCCTCTTAGTGGTGAGAGTACTTTACCTAGACATTGTGCCAATCTGTAGGTTGGGGAGTCGATTTGGCTTACTATTGGTCGCAGCGGAGCATTAGGTTTGTGTATTTTAGGCAACCCATACAGTTTTGGTGGTTTTGCACAACTAGGAATTAGATATTTTACGTCGAGTTTCAATGTGTCGGAGTGCTTTTTTATCAAATCACTAGTTAATTTTAGTGTTTTTGTTGTCGGATCGGTCTTCACAAGTTTGTATGTACTTACATCCGATAAAAGCTCTTGTATTTTGTTATTGTAATCTGACGTATCCATTACCACCGTGGCATTGCCTTTATCTGCACGTAGAATAGTTAATTCCGGCCTGTCGCGAAGGTTTTTTAGCGAATTAAATAGATTTTTAGTAAGATTTAGTTTGGGCGGTTTGCTACGTCGTAACACCGACGATATGTCCTGACGTATCGCCTCCGAATCCTGCTTATTTACATTATTATTACGCAGGCACTCTTCCACATTGCAAATTATGTTTTCTACCGGTATTTTTCGAGGTGTTATTGCAAAATTTAGGCCTTTTTCTAAAACTTGAACCGTATTTTCATCCAGGTTATGTTTTGATCGATTGACAACTGCGCGTGATTGGTTCTCAGATGACAGATGCGACCCGTTTTCTTTAGTGACATTGACATTTGATTTTGACGTTAGTTTATGGTATTTAGTTATTTGTCTATGCTTGCATTCGTTGTATTTTGATGACTCACGCTCATCTAATATTTTCATGCAATTATTAAAATCAAATGTAGATAAATCTATTTCTAATTCCCTGGATGAATTCTCGATATCTAAGTTAATATAATGTAAATCGGATCGCGTGTTTTGAATTAGCTGTTGTAATAACTTTTTGCTTGCCTGGTATAAGATCTTAGCGCTTCCTCGTATGTCATTTCTTGGAGATATTTTTGCACACGTAGGAATAATGCTGGTGTCTCTGCATCTCTTCAAGAAATTTAAGGATGTTGTAAATCTTGCACGCTTAGTCTTGAGATCCTCCAACCGGCGTATTTTATTAGCAATAAACAGTCCGTACTGGCTAACATACTGATTTCTGACACTTACGCGAATACTAGACATTGAAATAAAATAATAATTGAAACGTCAAGACGCCTACCACCTTAGTCACCCGTGACCATGGACGCTGTAAAGGGTCCGAAACGTCGGGATTAAAATAATATCAATATAACGCGATAAAATCCGTAAAAAGTAGTTTTATTTCAGATTCATCTAATTTGATTTTTGTGTAATATTTTTAGTACACAGCAGCTCGTAGTTGAGATTTATGCCCAATTAATAACAGGCTATTAGTTTTGATCTTAAAACATACCTAAACTGTTTAACCCTTCGGGAATGTGGCATTATCATAATGTTATACTTTTGTTCTATATTTTGCTACTCATATTATATTAACGTGTGGGACACTTATTAAGAGATGACGCCTACGCAGTGTAGTAAAAGAATGATGCATCATTATTGAAGACATTTAACTACCTCATACATAATAGATAATCCCCATAAGAAATTAATTATAAGTAGTGCGCAAAAGCAAAAATATCTGACATCAAAGATCATCAGCAAACACATCAACATAGTTTTAACACAGCTTTCTGATCTTATTATTATTATTACAGTTATTCAGTTTTGAAGTCAGTAGTTTATTGAATAGATATTGTGTTTGAAAGATACTTTCTATGATGGTACCAAATCTATTCGATTAGTATCCGACCTTGGGGGCTAGACAAGTTGCATTTTGACATTCGAATCGACAAACAAAATATATGTAAATGACATTAGTGACAGCCCGATTTGTCGA
Source organism: Acronicta psi (assembly GCA_946251955.1). Taxonomy (NCBI): domain Eukaryota; kingdom Metazoa; phylum Arthropoda; class Insecta; order Lepidoptera; family Noctuidae; genus Acronicta; species Acronicta psi. The sequence goes on along the minus strand of OX276475.1, from coordinate 11,311,507 downwards.
AAGCTTGTGTCATTTCCATACATTTTATTTGTCGATTCGAATGTCTAACTGCAACTTGTCTAGCCACCCTTTGTGGTTAAATTAATAGATACATTGAAAATCGCGCAGCTTTTTAAATAAAGATGATTTATTTTTCAGACAGCGTAATTTTTTACGGTTCCGTTTACCTTTTTAGAATCGCGGCAGTTAGTATCTAGGTAGTTAGGTACTAACCCTTTGTCAACAAAATACGCCGTGACGTCACCCTACTTACACTTAGCCAGATTAATATTCACCAAGTTAATCTAGCAATATATTAGTAAGTAAATAGTCTCCACACCCACGCTAGAGGTGCCCCACTAAATTATTTAAAGCATATTCTCGATCAGGCAGGGTGAATACGTATGGTAATAGGGATGAGACAATCCACAACGAGATTTAACCTTAGGCGGCTGTGATTCGAATAAGGTGTCGATATATATAGCCAATCTGTTGGGGAGGCCTTTGTTTAGCAGTGGACTGCTTGGCTGACATTGATGATAATGGATATTGGTTATAGAGAGTTATTTGGAATAATATAAATATTATTTCCCTGCAAGCAGTGACAGCTTAAACTTATCAATATTTTTATTTATTTATCAAAAGTCAACATAGCGTAACAGGCTTTACACTCAATGCGCTATATTGACCTAATATTACACCGTTTGAAAACCTACACCAACAATAATTATACAATTTAAAAACACACAACAAATAATTATAGAATTTCATAACTTACACAAAACTAAATATTGAACTGCCAAGTGAAATTTTTCGAGTTACTCGGTACAAAGTGAGTATTAGTTAACTTAAATTTTTCACAAAATACTATGCATCACCGTCGTACATTGACTTACAGGGCAGCGAACGCGTGATTTTTATATATTCGCTATCTATGGATAGACAAATACTTGGGCATTGAAGGGATTGTAATAAAAAAATAAGTTTTATTGATATGGGTAGAATTATCCTGATTCACCTGCTATACGTAATAAAATCACCACCTTGTATGATAAAATGGTTTTAAGAAGTGACCTATCAACTTGATAAGACCAAACTTTCATACAGTCAATACGGACTGTAGTCATTTGCACTCAAACTTTTGAAATATTTACCTTAATAGGTTACCATGGGCGCTGTGAAGGGTCCGAAACGTCGGGATGAAAATAATATCAATATAACGCGATAAAATCAGTAAATAGTAGTTTCATTTCAATTTAGAAATATTTGTTATGACATTGTTATTTTCTTACCTTATCGATATGATACTTATAACGTCCATCTCTATTATTATAAATAATATATCACACGGTAAGAAATGACACGGTTCATTAGTTGGGGATTAATATCACTACGGCAAAATGGTTGGGATTCATTCATCACGTCGGCAATCCCTACTTCACCGCAACACGGACGGGTACGGTCAACAAAAGTAACAATGTAAATTAACGTGTATATAGTCAGTAGGGTCGGCAAAAAGTTAAGTGTGTTTGGGTTTGTTTGTTTGCAGATTTTGTTTCGGAACATTCAAATGGGGAAAAAACATGTATTTTGCACACTTTTGTGCACCTGACTCTCGTTAGATTTGTTGTGCAGTTTTTGTTTCAGGAACCTACACAAAAGTTTGTTGTATCTATGTTGTGCTGCTGTTTGTTTTAAATAGTCGATAACATATTCTGCATTGGAAAACAAGTCGACAGGTATTTTGTTGTTTGTTTAGTTACCTATGTGTGTTTCTTGCTCTTGCTTGAGTATACACAGGATCTGCTTTTAGATATCGTACAGATATAACAATTTCGATTATTATTAGGTTTAAAGTTTCACTAATATCGGTAATCTACGCTGCTTGAGATAGGTTTTGATATGTCAAAACCTAACCTAAAGGGTTAATGGTATGCCATTAACCCTTTATCCAGGGTTAGGCATGGATAGGCCAATGAGGAAATTCAAATAGTTTGCGTTAAGAATAAGAAATATCTTACCACTGAATTTCTAGTTGAGTAGTTGCTAAACTCATTAATAATTGACATAGCATTAGTTGCTATGTCAATTAATGAGTTTAGCAACTACACAAATATCAATAACAAGAATCCAATAATGAAGGTAAGGTACCTCCAAAAGGGTTAAAAGAATTCCCACATAATTATCTTAAAATACATTCCTTTTAAGCTGGGACAAAAGGCTTCGCCCGTCCTTTCTATTGAAGGAAGATATGAAAGAAAAGTACCTCCTGAATTGATTATCACCCTTTTCTAATTTGGGTAAGTGATGGCACCTTTAAGAGAGGGTACTTTGTAAATTAGGTTTGGGGTCCTCAATCGTTTGATAGACATTACTTTCTGAGGGTTTTTCCTTATTGGTTGCGTTCGGACTGAAATGTGTCAATACCAGATGGTGGATACAGCATTGGCGTTTGGTAAAGATAGTTAATATATAATTTTTATAATAATAATAATTGTTATTATCTACAGAACACCTCTATTTTTCAGTAGAGAAAACAATAATTTGACTTTAAAAAAATATACCAATTTTTTTATTTAAAAATCATCAAAATCGTCATCTAAAAAATCATGAAAATGACAATTGACAAATATACGTAGGTAGGCATACTTTCATGACTAAATTTCCTTGCCGATATTAAGGTATTGGGGGATGGTAATGAGAAACTGTTAGCTAACCCTTTGAAGGTAACGTAATCCCCTAAATGTTTAACTTCACGGAAAGCCTAATTGTTTTTCTGAAGCAATTTTATCTGAAGTTAAAGAAACTGTAGTTTCTTTTAATTTATTATCATAACAAAATATTTTTCAGTTATGAAAATTTTAATGTTGCCTGTGGTCTGTCTGTCTGCAAAACCGCTACAAATGTTATATATACATCACACACTGCCTTAAAATAACTGGAAGAGAATAACACAAATACATTATGTGTTACATTATCTTTATATATACATAAATATATTTCCATACGAAACAAATGTACGTAAGGCAAAACTGGAGAATTGGTGTAAGTACTAAATATAATTTTCTTTGTGTACGACAATGTGTGAGACCGCAGTATATTTTAATGGTTATGTATAACACCATTTACTTTGTATTTTACTGCGTAGGAAAGTACACCTACATTTCTCAAAGTAATTTTAACACGGTACTTAATTATTTTTCACATTTACATTGTCGTTAGTTAAATACTATCACGCTGAACGGGTAGGCAGTGCCGTACTAATGTACACCCACATTTCGCCGGTATGTATAGGTCCCATGTAATAAGAGGCGAGCCTATTCCCATCATTGTCGTTAGGTCAAATAAAATTCTATTTAGAATTATTTTCATTCATGTAATCATCATAATGTCGAAGATGTAGGTATTTGCATCGCAAGACTTAAGTGGAGATGGGAAGGGCACTTGGCAAGACGAGACGATCTTAGGTGGACCAAAACAGTTGCCGAATGGTGGCCAAGAGATGCAAAACGATCGCAGGGCAGACCACCAGACCGATGGTCGGACGATATTGTGAGGGCAGTAGGGAATCTGTGAGTGCGAGTTGCACAAGATCAGCAACAGTGGCGTTATAGAGAAGAGGCCTTTACTCAGCAGTGGGTGTTACAGGCTGAGTAGATAGATAGATAGATGGAATCATCACAAAGGAGTCTCGAGTTCGCCTCCCAAATCGAGTGAAACTTATGTTGTTTTATGAAATTTGCAGTAAACGCTCGGAGTTTGAATTAATGCCCGATTATCAGCAATAGGCTCGCCCACTATTACGTGGGACGACAAAACATAACAGCGAATACATCATTTTGTCTAACCTTTCTGGGAATACTGGCGTGTTTATGTTAAACAATTGCCGTGGCTAACATGTTGTATTAAACATTTATTGTTATCGTAGAAACTTGGTTAATATTCACAAAGTTTTAGTTTACTTTTAATAATTTCAAATTTAGAAAAAATATTAAACTGAGATCAAAGCCCTTAACGACGTGCCTCGTATGAGCTTTATATAGAAAATGTTTTAGAAAACTGTTATCGAGCACGTAAAGTTTTCCCTCAGAATACACTTAAAAATTCCCGAAAGGCATATTTCTTTCGAGACTGGGGGCATTGTACGAACAACAGCATCAATGTCCTCCAAAACGGGCTATCAGGCAAAATTTCGTTTCAAAGTGATATATTGGGTAGTGAGCGTGTCCAATCTGGTTGATTTACCGTGCCAATAATCTGCGTCGTCACCTGACACGTCAGGTGTCAGGCAGAGTCGCGGCGCGCCATTGTCACGTACTACATAATGGAAACATAGAGCGCTCTGCAGCAACATGTCCCGCTTAGAATTTGTAATCACCATCATCAATGATAATATTATTAGATACACCATCTTCATAGAAAACGATATCTAAAATTGAATCACGCGCGATGCATCCCCGTAATTACACATGCCATTAGCAATGCTAATACTGAACCTAATGGCTAATGGCAGCGATACAAGGAGCATAAGATAAAAAGATATAGCATCAAAAGTTGTCAAAGATAATAAAGGTCATCGAAATCGGCCCAAATGATGTACCGAAGGTACACTTATTGGAAAAATACAGTACAAGAAACAACAACAGGAAAAGTACAGTAAAACTGTACTATGGAATAAATAAATAAATAAATAAATATCCTGGGACATTTTACACAGCACCATCTAGTCCCAAACTAAGCAGAGCTTGTACTATGGGTACTAGACAATGGATATAATACTTATATACTTTTTTTTTGTAAATACATACTTATAATATATAAGAAACACCCAGACAATCACAAACACTTAAGTTCATCACATAAATATTAGTGTCTTGTGGGAATCGAACCCACGACCTCGTGATCAGCAGTCCGGTACTCGAACCACTAGACCACAGACGTCGTCCAAATCATTCCGAAATCATTACGAAACAGATAATAGTGAGCCAAAATAGCGTGATTTTTCTCAAATTAAAAGTTTTTTTTTCTCATCCCCTAGTCAACATTAAAAAAAGTACGACTAGAGTTTGAACCAGCGTAATACAGTGTCAGTTTCGGAATGTCAAACGCACGCCATTACGATCTTTTATTATGGGTTTAGTAGTGTTTTCATGCCACTGCTAGCCTTTGGGTTTCTTCTCAGAATAAAGGTACGGTTTTGAACCACGCTGCTGACTACTTAGGAAGCTGTAGTCAGTTACTCAAGTCATTTTATAATTCGTTTTTTTAAATTAAGAAGCACCCCAGGCAACTGGTAACGCTAATTTTATTCTAAAACACTTTTTTAAAATCTTAAGGAAAGAAGCCGATTGTATATTATTTGGAACCCTAAACACACCGACTGACAGTTTTTTTTTTTTCTATTAGATACATCATTACATAAAAATATACATCCATGCCACCACACTTGTATTCCTAAAAGATTAGTCAGAAGCTTACTAATGTACACGGCTTGCCGGAATGTTGCCACCAACCTTGCCATTAACCGGACGCCAACCCAATCTCCGAATTGCTTTTTCTGAAAATTTCATAGAAAGATCCAATAACGGTTTGTTCGACCCGAAAATCGCTCTAAGGATCACTAGGGTAACACGGTAAGTACCTGTGACGTCCTGGCGACGAAACGGATGGGTTTTCTCGGCAACGGGTACCCGAAACCGGATTTTAGGTTCCTTCCTCTCAGTGGGTTAGCCGCCTTCATAAAGCACGTCTTCAAAGAGTAAGGAATATACGGTAATGGGGACAACACAAAAGATCCCATTGGGTCGAAGTGTTGCTGGTTGTACCAGCCCCCATAGTAAGATAAGATAAGGACTTCGAACGCTCTTAGGACCGACTTGGCAACGCAATAATAAATGTATATTTTCTTTCAAAATCGGCCCGCTCTTCTAATATGTCCCTGTATGTCTCCTTACGCTGCAAGCGAGCAGCAAAAACTGTCGGATTAAGGTCAGACAGACAATGAAGCGGGGCAGACTGTGTCGTCCAACGCCTGTTTTCCTTGGCCTCGAGTCAAATGTAGCATTTGGAAGATGAAATACTACCTAATTTTTTTTGAAAAGCTATTGTATTTTTATATATATGACGGCGTCAGGGATGGCTGAGCGATAACGTCGTCATCATCTTGACTTAGCTACACGCTATATAACACGGTCTTACAATAAATACACACTCTACACAGATCCCGGTACCGAGTGTTTCACTTTCACAACGATTAGGATAGTAATTAGTCCGATAGAGGTTACTTATGTTCTAGACCTAGGCAAACCGACAGTTTCGTGTCAAGGGAGCGTATCGGTTCCTTACTCGCACAAGACTGACTTCATCCCGTCACTTCCCTTCACACAACTCTGCCCACGCGCCGTCATAAACAATGACGTCACGGTGTTTACCCTTATTTCAGTACTACAGTACTCCATTGAAAGTGCTTGCTTAGCTATCGTTCGTATCGTAATCCACGACACGGCCAACCTGACAAGATACACGTCCTCGTGTATATCTGCAACCAATCCATCAACTTCCAAGTCACAGTTCACCCTCGGCCAACCTGACCATAAATTCACGTCACAAGAATATCATTTGCCCAAATCATATTGAAAGGTGCCTCTAAAACTTCTATAACAACATCACAATGGTACACTAAGACACACACAATTAGATCACATACACCATCATGGCCCGGCTGCTTCAGCAGCTAGTGACAACCCTTTGCCACCCATATCGTCACCACTTCTTGTGATACGACCACCTCTCTAGTGACAACTCTTTGTCACCCATATCGTCATCACCTCTTGTGATACGACCACTCCTCCAATACAATGCAAAACTCTCGGGTCATTACATGACCAGCACAATAATAGTCTCCTCCGAGACCCAGGTCCCCGCCACACCACTAACTGCCCATCGCGCCCTGAACAATTCACAAGTGCATTGCAGTTACGACTACAGATTAGTGCATGCAGTGCGACCAATAGCCATGGTATGTGTTCTACTCAGCGGTACTTTCCACAATGTCTTCTACTTCATACAACTCTAATTCAACAACAACATTGCTATGAGGCATTTTTCGCATACGATCAAGTGCAAACTTATTGGTGCTATTTCCAAATAAAGGTTTCAAAAGACAACAATCGCCTTCAATTAGATAGTCTACAATATCAAAAAGTTAATTGTACTGATAATCCAACTTTGTTTGACAAGGAAACACTCAGCACCGAAATCAAAACAAAAATTGTACGACTCACCAAATTGTTGTAACTTCCCGCAAGCACTAGTTACCTATTACAGTAAACATCTACGCGTAACTCCTTTGCGATAACCAAGCACCGCCGCCGCCGCCTCTCGGACCGCCGCGGTATCCTGAAGCACTTGTAACATTCCCGTCACTCACACTGCCGTGTTCACAATGAAGTGCTATGTGTTCATTCTCACCACAAAGGGAACAAATCACTTCTTTGTCTCCATATGACGTAATTAGTGTCGATTCCCCTTTATTTATATTCGGAATACCGGGTTTCAAACAACAAGAGAGCGCTTTGTGTCCCGGTTTGCCGCGACGTTAGTTGATATTTGAAACTTATTAAATCTGATTTGTCAATCGTTTCAGAAGATTTATTGTGTCGTTACATTTTTCCGTACAGACTTGCACATGCCTTCATTTCATTATAATATCATTGGGTAATGATCAGACCATAGCACATCATTATTTACACGAACATCAATCACGGAACTTTAAGCAGACTACGTGACTATACACTACTATACAGTGATCTAGTCACCGCCTGAACCCATGAGCTTCACTAATAAAGGTGTGAATATTACTTGGAAATCCCAACCTGTCTATATCAACACTAACCTTTCGTCGTTTGTCACAAAAGCTCAATAGCTCATTCATGAACAATGTATTAGGTGCGCATTTAAAATCAACCAAAACAAATACCGACTCTACACTACATTCGTTTACTACAGCACACACCGTACCGACAAAGTCTGTACATTCCGGTAAACTATTAAATCAGGCAGTAGGCACTTCTGCTCATCACAATAATATGTCTCTCTCTAAGTCGCTATTCTTATTACACACACACGAGGGTTATTGCAATGTTACACTGACACATTTCTTTGCTCCTTCTAAAAAGAGCGACACCTTCGTAAGTAAGGTCTTCCGCATAATATACCTGCAGTCGTGTCAACAGCTGTGACAAGAAAGTTATCGTTAACGGCGCTAAGATATTATGATATCTCTTCTGGCAGCAACTATGTCTCTTACAAAGCAATTGTCATAAGATCTACACAGTTATTTAATGCTATTCAAAGACCTTTTCACATTTTTACAGTTTTGCGTAATGACGTCATTCGTAAGTGCTAGGCGGTGCAGGCACTTATCGAACTAGTTGACAATACGCACAACACTGCGATTTTTATGAGGTGTAATTTTTCCGTTTACACAAAGCTTCTACCTAGCCTTTTCCCAACCATGCTGGGGTCGGCCTCCAGTCCAACCAGGATGCGGCTGAACATCAGTATCCCACACGAAGCGACCGCCATCAGACCTCCGCAACCTAGGCAATACTGATATTAGAAGAAAAGACCGGCTGTCAGGCCTTTTAGGCCTCCGACCACCACTAACGATTGTCACAAGTGTTCGCATGACAACCGGGAAAGACGGCCTCACGCGCTGTCCGAGGCACGGACGGGTGTTGACATGCCAAGAATGGCCACCCATCCACAAACTGACCGCGGCAAGCGCAGCTTAACCTTGCAGATCGATTGATCAGCCTAGTTACAACTTGGCCACGAGCCCCTCTCCTCATTTACACCAAAAATGTCATCAAACTGTTACTTATTATTCTGCAAGGCATTCACTCTACTTTGGTTTGCCTGATGATGCAAGTCTCATTCTATCGAGTCGTAACTCGTAGCGTAACGTAAAGTCGTAGAAATAGATCACAAAAGATGTTGATGTTTATCTACATCTGGAATTTGCGATAGCCTCCATGAGGCGCTGCCTCTTAGAGCTTTAGAAACTTCTATGACGAGCAAGTTGCCCAATTCAATGACAATCGAACGGTACACAAATCAACTCTTAGTGTTCAACTCAACCGAAGTGCACTTAAGTTCATAGATCTGAATCTGGATATTCCATTTAACTGTCTCAGATTCCGCTACTGTACTTCAAACATCGTGCGCCAGTGGGAGTCAGATCCAGATCCCACTTCTGATGACGGCGTCAGGGATGGCTGAGCGATAACGTCGTCATCATCTTGACTTAGCTACACGCTATATAACACGGTCTTACAATAAATACACACTACACAGATCCCGGTACCGAGTGTTTCACTTTCACAACGATTAGGATAGTAATTAGTCCGATAGAGGTTACTTATGTTCTAGACCTAGGCAAACCGACAGTTTCGTGTCAAGGGAGCGTATCGGTTCCTTACTCGCACAAGACTGACTTCATCCCGTCACTTCCCTTCACACAACTCTGCCCACGCGCCGTCATAAACAATGACGTCACGGTGTTTACCCCTATTTCAGTACTACAGTACTCCATTGAAAGTGCTTGCTTAGCTATCGTTCGTATCGTAATCCACGACATATATATTTTTTTTTTATCTTTTTGTGTTTTTTAATCATTTTCCATGCTAAGATTACAAGTTATTTTTAATGAAGGAAAAAATCGGCTGGCGGAAGGAAAAAATATTTTTTTTTGACATTCATTACATTGTTGCTTGAAAATTGCATGTTTAAACGTACCATCACCACGCCTGTATTCCCCGAAAGGTTAGGCAGAGGTGTACCAATGTACACCAACAATTCACCAGTATTTTAGGACGAGGCTATTAAATAATAATAGTAAATAAATTTCATTTATTTAAATAACAAAGACTCATTGTGTTAATAATACTTAAGAACTATGTTAGTTAATTTAATTTATATACATTATTTTATTTTATTTCATCCCATGGGAGACAGCACTGCAGTGATTGGTGTATACACAAGCAAGCCTGCTTGCGATCATTTTTAGGATATTGTTGTTGCTATTGCTGTCAACCGGACTGCTGCTGCGGAGCTGCCACTGAGAATTTTACAGAAAAACCGAACAACACTTTGTTTGACCCGGGAATCGAATCCAGTGCCTCTAGCGTTGCAGTCAGGCAGACCTACGATTCAGTCTTATATTAAGACATCTATTACATTGTTGCTTGAAAATTGCATGTTTACTGTAGCGGTATTAAATAAATCGTTCGAATAAGCCACGAGGAATACGAAATGAAGTTCCTTCGCCACGGGTTTTCTTTTTTTTTTCTCGGCTAACAACAAGATATTTATATTAAAGGACGTAGGCGTGCCACAGCGTAAGTATTGAAAAATATAATTTTGCCCCGAGTTTTCTGCTTTATTTGTTTAAGGTGTTATTTTTTCTTGTTTACGATAATCTTGAATTAAAAGATAGCCAATGAAGTTGCTTTTTTACCTTAATAAAAATGCTCGATTTACTCGTACAGTCGCGTCTTTGTTTTAATAGTAGGAATATATGGTTTAGGCAAATGGAAAATACTATCCTAAGATCTCGAGCATGGTACAGACTTTTTTTGGGATGCGGAATATCCCTCATGGATCCCTGCCACCTGTCACCTTCCCTTGCCCTATATACTGATGATTAGTAACATTCACGTTTCAATTCACGTGATATTCACGAGGCAAGTTTCAAACCTGCGTCCCTCCGATTAATTAAACCCCGGACGCGTCCACCAAGCTAAAAGCGTCGCAGTTACGATTAAGAAAATCCCGGACGCGTCCACCAAGCTAAAAGCGTCGCAGTCACGATTAAGTAAACCCCGGACGCGTCCACCAAGCTAAAAGCGTCGCAGTCACGATTAAGTAAACCCCGGACGCGTCCACCAAGCTAAAAGCGTCGCAGTCACGATTAAGTAAACCCCGGACGCGTCCACCAAGCTATAAGCGTCGCAGTCACGATAAAGTAAACCCCGGACGCGTCCACCAAGCTATAAGCGTCGCAGTCACGATAAAGTAAACCCCGGACGCGTCCACCAAGCTATAAGCGTCGCAGTCACGATTAAGTAAACCCCGGACGCGTCCACCAAGCTATAAGCGTCGCAGTCACGATTAAGTAAACCCCGGACGCGTCCACCAAGCTAAAAGCGTCGCAGTCACGATTAAGTAAACCCCGGACGCGTCCACCAAGCTAAAAGCGTCACAGTCACGATTAAGTACACCCCGGACGCGTCCACCAAGCTAAAAGCGTCGCAGTCACGATTACGACAACTAGGCTAACGAATTAGGTTAGGGAGCGACGTATCCAATCGCGTCGCACCATCGCCAAAGCCAAAGTTATGACACCAGAGAGCGCATACGAGAGTCTCATATACCACACAGCGAATAACCAAAAAAAACGAATTAGGTTTTTAATTATCATATTAAGAAAATCAGTAACTATACCATCACGCCTGTATTCCCTGAAGGGGTAGTCAGAGGTGTACTAATGTACACCCATGTACATTTTTCCGGTATGTTTAGGTCTCATGTAATAGGGGGCCAGCCTTTTGCCATCAACGGGGCACAAATCTAGACTCCGAGCTGCTACTGGGAATTTCACAGAAAACCCAACAATATTTTGCTCGACCCAGGGATCTAACCCAGGACCAACGAAGCAGTCTACTATTTATTTACTGAACAAACGTCACGACTATATCATACGGGACAGGTAACATTGTCCCTTCGCTCAACCCTTATTTCCCAAAATTCCTTATAACATATGATAAACAGACTGATCCGATCACAGATCTTAAATAATTCTCTTTCTCCCGAATCACGAGCAAATTCACTACGTGTTTACTGCATATTTCAATACAACTTTCTTCTATTGTCAGAGAGCTTCATAAAGAATTGCCGGGGCTTGTAAAATGGGAGCTCCTCGATACGCGAAACGAAGATTCTATGTAGCGTAAATATTTTACGATGGACTACATAAGTACGTACCATTCGGGTGCAATGGATGGAATTCCTATTGACATTTTGTGTATTGAGTTTGTTTGGCTTTAACGGCTGGAATTGTATTGCTGTGCTATTCTGTTTATAATGTTGATCTGAATTCAGTATCTAGAGAGAAATTGATCAATGTTAAAATTATCTAACGACTAGCTTTCCGCTAGCGGCTTCGCTCGGTATCCCACGGGAACCATAGTTACATTTTACCGGGATTAAAAGTCATCATTCTCCTAGCCTTTTCCCAACCATGTTGGGGTCGGCTTCCAGTCTAACCAGATGCGGCTTTTACACGAAGCGACTGCCATCAGACCTCCACAACTCAATTTCTGGGCAATACCGATATTCGAAGGATAGACTGGTTGTCAGGCATTTTTTTGGGCTTCTGACTAACACTAACGATTGTCATAGATGGTCGTATGACAACCTGGACCGACGGCTTCACGTGCTCTCCGAGGCACGGAGGGGTCTCGATGTGTTAAGAATAGTCACCCATCCACAGACTGACCTCGGCAAGCGTAGCTTAACCTTGCAGATCGGTTGATCAGCGTTGCTATAACTTAGCCACGAGCCCCTCCGATCGAGATTATAAAAGTGCAGACTAAAATCTATCTCTGTGCCGAATTTCATCCAAATCCGTTCAGTAGCTTTTGCGTGAAAAAGTAACAAACATCCATCCATCTATCCATCTAAACTTTCACATTTATAATATTAATAAGATCTGTGTGTACCTAAACTGGCCAGTAATATAATTTAAGGGTGACCAGCCCAGATTTAGTTTATAAAAACAAAGCATAGTATCACTGTTTTCACTCAGACGTAATTATTACGACTTAGGTATATTCTTTCATTTTTTTAACCCCCGACGCAAAAACAACGGGGTGTTATAAGATGACGTGTCTGTGTGTGTGTGTATGTGTGTGTGTGTGTGTCTGTGGCATCGTAGCTCCCCAACGGATGAACCGATTTTGATTTTGTTTTTTTTTTTATTTGAAAGGTGAATTAGTCGAAAGTGTTCCTAGCTATGTTTGATGAAAATTGGTTCAAGATGGCCGCCACCACAAAATAGCGAATTAGATATTTTTTCACACCTCCCTCAATATGGGTATCAAATGAAAGGGCTTAACTAGGAGAATACTATACACTATGAAAAATTTCAAATCCAAGATGGCCGCTACCACAAAATGACAAATTACATTTCGTGTCGGGGGTTTTTGAATGCTATTCATTATTACTGTGAACTATAAACAAAATCACATCATTAAGTTCTAGATTTTTCTCACTATCCTTAATACTGTGTTCATGTAGCTTAATAAACTTTGCATTTAAAAAGTTCATTGAAATATTCAAAGAATCCAATCAATCGTCGTCGGTATAAACCCGAGTAAAAGCTGCTACGCCGTAGCGCTACGAGCTACGTCGTAGCAACTATAACAATGCACTTGAAATAATCATTTCCCTGAAGAGTTACTGTTTTAATTATGTATAAAATAGAAAAACTAAGTACCTACCTGGTATAAAACTTTCATAATTCATTTTGCTTTTGTAGGCACACCTAAGATTGTGGCCTTGACAACAGCGAGGCTAGAAATTACCTACGAATAATAATTCATCGAAATTAGTAACATTACGCTTTATAAAATATCAAATTAATGTCTTAGTTACCCGTAACATTTTCCAGTAACAAATAATTACCAGTTCAAATAATTAATAATGATAATTAAAGGTCAGTAATTTTATTTTTATAAACCACTCAAATTTTTTTGTCGACTTTTTTGGACTGACTTCAAATTTTCTTTATTATTAGTAGTATCGTACTTCCAAAATGAAACTAATCTAATCAAAAAATCTAACTAGGCAGCAGTTCTCAAGGTAAAATAAATAAAAATATCAAAAATTTTGTAATAAAATCACTCATTTTAGAGGCTTTGTTATAACTACGCTGATCAACCGATTTGCAAGAAACCATTATTAACACGAACTCCAAACATATGAAAAGGTTAAGAAAACGATGACAATAATTGATTATGGTCCTAATACACGCTTTTTTCGTAGTCGGGTAAAGGTGACATCATATAACATCCGCTCTCTTTGTGGCCACAATTTAAGTGAAACATCTTTAATATTCATCGCAAGACTTCCTCCGCTATTTATGTCGACGGCTTCATACTTAATTTGACAGCAACAGACATTGGTTTTTGAAACAATAACATTTTTTTCTTATACCGTCTTTTCAAGCATTGCATTTAAATTGATATGTATGTTGGACGGATGACCTGATAAAGGTTGCTGGAAGTCGTTGAATGCAGGTGGCATATGACCGGGCCTTGTGGAAGTTTATAGGGGAGGCCTCTGTAGGCTGATATGAAGATGATGACATTATGTATATTGGAGCGGCTTTTGAGAAGCTCGTGGCTTAGTATTAACAACGCATACAACACTAGTATTGACGACGTCTGTGGTCTAGTGGTTCAAGTACCGGACTGCCGATCACGAGGTCGTGGGTTCGATTCCCACAGGACACAAACATTTATTGTGCTAAACGTAAGTGTTTGTGTTTGTCTGGGTGTTTCCTATGTATTATAAGTATGTATTTACAACAAAAAAAAGTATATAAGTATTATATCAATTGTCTAGTACCCATAGTACAAGCTCTGCTTAGTTTGGGACTAGATGGTGCTGTGTAAAAATATCCCAGATTATTTATTATTATTATTTATAACATACTATGACGCCAGTATTTTACGAAAGGGAAGGCAGAGGTGTACTTATGCCATCATCTTTCTGCCCTTGACCCAATTTATTTGGTGTCGGCGCAGCCTATCCTTTTCCTCCATTCATCCCTATTAACCGTCACCTGCTCATTCACTCCCTTTTCCATCATATCGACCTTAACATAATCCATTCATCTTTTCTTTGACCTTCCTCTATCCCTCCGTCCTTCTACATTCAATGTGATCACTCTTTTGGTCACGTGAGTCATCCCTCCTCATCACATGCCCATACCAAGACAAACGATTCCCCTTCAACTTATCCGTCACTGGCGTCACTTTTACAGGTGTACTAATGTACCCCTACAATATGTTTTGGTCTCATTTAATAGGAGGCAATAGCCATAACCAGCCTCAAACTCAAACTCTGAGCTGCTACTGAAAATTCCATAGAAAACCGGAGTAACACTGTTCGAAATAAGCAGTTAACCCAAGGCCTCAAGGGAAGCGCATTTTTTAAAGATACCTTATGTATTTTACATATAATTTTGAATGTACTTTATAACATAAACATACCATCACGCCTGTATTCCCCGAAGAGTTAGGGAGAGATGTACTACACTCATGGTTCGCCGGTATGCTTAGGTCCCATGTAATAGGGGGCGAGCCTATTGCCATCAACCGGGCACAAATCCAGACTCCCGACTCCGAGCCCCCCGACTCCCGACTCCGAGACTCCGAGCTGCTACTGGGAATTTCACAAAAAAAACCAACGACACTGCACGACCGGAGATCGAACCAAGAACCTTGTAGCATTGCAGTCGCATTTGGGACCACTAGACCAACGAGGCAGTCAAAGACTGTGTGTGTGTACTTTATAAGTATCTCCTCATTTTTGATTTGCTTTTTTATTCGGAAATCAAAGAGATTGGGATTTGTTAAGTATCCGAACACCATAAAATTACACTATACACAGTTTTAGTGCGACGCTGGTGTTGTTGTGATAGGCATAATTCCCTCGGGTTTATGGGAGCCTGGTAACACGATTCACAATATGTTAATATATCCCCATGGCTTGGAGACCAAAACTTAATCCAAATTTGATTTGGTAATGCAGCATTAACCGTGTTTGTTTATATTGTTACTATTTGAATTGCATATTGTTGTTATAATTATCTAATATATAAAATTCTCGTGTCACAGTTTTAGTTGCCATACTCCTCCGAAACGGCTGGACCGATTTGTATGAAATTTTGTGTGCTTATCCGGTATCTATGAGAATCGGCCAACATCTATTTTTCATCCCCCTAAAATGACCCACCCCTATATGGCAAAACAACGTTTGCCGGGACAGCTATAATGTATAAATGTTAAAATTAAAATTAAAATATTATATGAATAAATGACTCCAAAAATACAAAACGCCCCTAATTTATTTCCTCGGTTTACAACTCAACTTGGGTTGAATTATCAGGTATTTTCTATAAACTACCCAGTAGTAGCCGGAGCTTGGACCTGTGCCCGGTTATTGTCAATAGGCTGACCCAATTTTAAAACTAGGATCTAAAAAATACGGGCGGTAATGATGACTCCGGTTACCCTTTTTGTAAACACAATGGGTTTGAGTTTAACCGCTATTTAACCAATAAAAAGTTTCAATATTAAATAAATAAGAATGTGTTAAAATCAAGAAATGAAATTTTAAAATAAATCAGTTTTAAAAACCACTCACGAACTTTTAAAGTCTCAAAGATTGTATTTACATTTTCCGCATATTTTCCTCAAAAACTGTACTTAATAAAATCAATCAAAACTTCTACCTAAGCCAATAAAATTGAAAGCAATTACTCGCACTCAATTAAACATTAACAAGTTGTATGAAAAGTTTATGGTGACAGAATTTTGAAGAAAAGTATAACTCAACAAGTTGGTTCTTTCGCAAAAAAGTAACGTTTGCTTGTATCGACAAACTTTGGTGGTTTCATAAATTATGAGAATAATATCTACGAGTAATCTTGATTTTTCATGATCAGGGTACATTTTACACATTTTTACCTTTGATGGGGCAAAAAAACAATCCCTCAGTTGCTACTGGTAATTATCAAATCCAGGACCTTACATTCTGGAGGTACCTACTAACTAACCATCCCATGTAAATGGGACCCGTACGCCAACCATGAGTTCTATCGAATGGCTTTCGATGGGTTTTTTACGCATCGAAACGCTGTAATCTCATAGCAGATTTTAGTTCCTTACGTAACCGCTAGAGGCGCTGCGAGGGTTTTCCATAAAAATATTTTACGGCGTCGCTAGCGAGTCTAGTCAGAAAAACTCATGGTCAAGGCACTGTTGTTGCCGTAAACCCAGCACATATCAAAACTCCAAGTTGCTACTGACAATTCCATAGAAAAACCGAATTAAATTTTTTCAACCTGGGAAATGAACTTAGGACCTCGATCGTAGCAGTCTAAGGACCACTACGATAACGAGCAGTATCATATTTGTCCAAATTTATTGTAACAAAGTATTTACAGATTGTGGATTCTTTATTGGACAGGAGACCTTCATAAATAAGACCCTCATTTGTACTACCAAGAGTACCGATGTAATATTCATTATCTTATAATTTTGTGCTCATTTTGAGAACATTTTGCCAGAGGGGTTCGAAGATGTAGTGGAAAAATAAGAGGAGAAAATAGTGATGCGACTTCAGTCAGATTCTGTCACTCGAATGACTTTAATTTATAATTTTCATAGTTCAAGTTCCAGTGATGGCCTAGGGGTGACCACTTGACTGTCAAGTCTCGAGTTCTGCAGTTATGACTTTTCGTAATCATGTGCGTATTGATAATTAATTATCACTCGCTTTCAACGGTGAAGGAAAATATAAATAAATAAATTTCTTGGGACATTATTACACAGCACCATCTAGTCCCAAACTAAGCAGAGCTTGTACTATGGGTACTAGACAATGGATATAATATAAGTATTATTATTGTGTGCTGTGTGCAAAAAAAAGTATATAAGTATACTTTTTTTTGTAAATACATCCTATCCTACTAATATTATAAATGTGAAAGTTTGTGAGGATGGATGGATGGATGTTTGTTACTCTTTCACGCAAAAACTACTGAACGGATCTGGATGAAATTTGGCACAGAGATAGATTATAGTCTGGAATAGCACATAGGCTACTTTTTATCCGGGTAAAATGTATGGTTCCCGTGGGATAGCGGGCGAAGCCGCTGGCGAAAAGCTAGTACTTATAATATATTATAAGAAACACACAGACAAACACAAACACCTAAGTTCATCACATAAATGTTTGTATCTTGCGGGAATCAAACCCACGACCTCGTGATCAGCAATCCGGTACTTGAACCACTAGACCACAGACGTCGTCATCGTCATATCGTGAGGAAACCTGCATGCTTGAGGGATTTTCTCGACGGCGTGAGAAGTCTGTCAACCCGCACTTGGCCAGCGTGGTGTATTGTAGGTTAATCTGTTCCATTCTGAAAGCCATACCCAGCAGTGGGATAGTAAATAGTCTGTAGATGTTGATGATAATTTTTGTTATTCTCATTTATTGTTTTGCACTAGGATTAATGATGATATAGTTTTTTGTTACGTACCCGTGACTCCTCTAACGGGTACATCATTACTACCTATTATGAGTACTTATTCTGAGAGGAACCTGTGCCGTATAGTGGGACAGCTAATGGATTGATGATGATGACTCGAGTTCCACTGGAGTGGAGGAGTCGACTCGGGTGGGTTTCGAATAAAAAGCTAGGTCAAGCTCATTACATCGATCAACTATTTTTGAATATGAATGTGTGACTGTAATCGATTATTGTACTACTTACAGTGCATAATTACATAACCGACAAATTTATGTATTTTAGAAAGGTTGGATGGTCAACTTGCATTAGGCCAGCGTGGTGGACTATGGCCTAATCCCTCTCATACTGAGACCCGTATCTAGCAGTGGGACAATTAGTGGGTTGATGATGGTGGTCAAATTGACTCGGGAAAATATTTTCTTCACTCGAGTAATTAATTTTCAATACAACTCGAATCAATCGAGTAAAAAGTGACTCGATTCTCATCACTAGGAGAAAAGCAACCGCATTCCGGTAAGCTTTTTAGGTTATTCTTTGGTACTAAGTCAACAAATGAAGATAGTTCCTGAAAGTCGAAAAACACTTTATGATAAATAATGATTTTTTAAACTTAAGCCCATCTGTGTAACTGTTCGAAGTATTTTTGTAAATTTGTTTATCAAAATATTAGTTTGTTGATGGTGAGTTTATTGATATGAATGAGATATAATGATATAGTGAAAATCTATAGTCTCTGCCTATCCCTATGGGAAACAGGTGTGAAGCTATGTATGTACCTGTGTACTGTTAATAAACGTCTAACAATAATTTCTTAATATTTTAACCTAATAATTATTATGTCAACAACAACTTCCTCATCTGTCGTAAGCGCAATGCTACGATAAGGTCCAAGGCTCGATTCCCGGGTCGAACAGAGTTGTTTGGTTTTTTTGGCGTAGCAGCTTGGAGTATGGATTTCTACCCGGTTGATGGCAATATGCTCGCCCCCTATTACATGGAAGCTAAACATGTACCTAGGAACTTTACCGTACTCCTACATAAATACACCTCTGCCTAACTGTACGAGGAATAGAGGCGTGATGGTGTATTATTAAGTTAACATGGCTGCCGAACATTCTCGTCATAGGTCATTGACCTTTCCTTTCAAACCTATTCACTAGCTTTTCTGAGATTTAGTTTACATATTCAGACCCCTTCTATACTTTGAAGAGAATATCTAGGCCAATCTGTTTTCTGTTATTTATACCCCTAATACCTATATGTATATTGAACCCAACTTGTTAAAAGCTAGTAGCTTTTACAGGTTGAATGTTGTTGTTGAATGAAATCTTTTTACAGGTTGGGTTTAATAGGATATTGTGTATTTTTCTAAATAGAAATACCTAGTCAATAGTTCAGAGGCGCAAGACAGCTATTTATTATAAGGTTTGGTTACATAAACTCTACTCCCCGATGAAGGTACTAGGTATTCAAGTTTTTACCTTAGGGATCTCTGAACCCTTCCTATAAGTGTGGGAACGAATATGTGGCCACCCTGTGGCTATAGAATGTATGCTTGACAGTCCGTTCAAAGCCTCCGCAAAGATTACATGTGATTTTTAGGTACAGTAAGAGGTGAAGTCCATTATCATGTCAAGGATCGTATTTGCATGCACGTTACTGCGCGTGTAAATATATACTTAGTGATTTGAAATTTAATACCACTATCTTATTACGCCATCGCGACATCACAGTACTAAATGATCATTACATCGCTTTCTTTCCGATAAAATAATTATAAAAGAGTACGATTTACGAGATCGTCTACGTATGCAAAATGTTTGGAAAAAGGTCATAAGTGATGCGATAGACTTGTAAAAATGGTAATGGAATTATGACCGCGACAGTACATAAGAAAAAAGGAGTAAGATTTAAAACCCGTCACTTCACTTTAGTATTCCATGGGTTATCTTATTTCATACATACATAATATATTATTTCGACCCCTTTCTCTCACTACGGTAGGCAGGGACGATAGTTTTCCACTCGCCACGATCCGACACACCATTTTCACTTCATCATCCTGTCAGGCAGTCTATAATCCTTATAAAATACAACACAAACTCCCATCTCTTTCAATACTCTCTCAAATGTATCTAGCGTGCAAAAATAATGTTTATTTCAATAGTTGCTCGTAGACTGCTGTAGCAGAACGATCGGCGACGCCGTTAAAATCGCACGCCTGGATGTATTTCATGACAGTGAGAAGCAATACCTACCTGAACAAACACGGAGATAGCAAATCTGGAAATGGTATAAACATTCGTCTACAAAAAGTCTTTACCGCCAATTCTACTACCTTCTCTTCTAGCGGATCCTACTACCAGACCCTGGATAACTTTATAATAACTTTATGATATTTTTTCCCAAATAACTTTCTTGAAAAAACGTTACCGGGTTTTTCTATAAAACTCATCCCAGGATTTTAACTGTAATAAAATGGCTTGACAGATTGTTATAAAATTCAGTGTACAGAATATTTCATGATCACTAACATCTAAAGCCTAGGCAGTGATATTAACCCTTCGAATGCCAAGTCTAAGGTCTCGAGTTCGAGTCCAAGACCTCTGACTTTTCGACATCATCTACGTAATTATCACTCGCTTAAACGGTGAATAAAACATCGCGAGGAAACCTGCATATCTGAGAGATTTTGTCGATGACATGCGAAGACTGCCAACCCGTATTGGGCCAGCGTGGTTGACTAAAGCCTAATCCCTCTTATACTGCGAGGAGACCCGTGCCCAGCAGTGGGACAGATGTGAGTCGATGATGATGAAAATCTAAAGTATTTTTATGGTAATACGAATCTTACAAAATCGCTTTACTGGCTTTAAATTTGGAACACATAATAGGTACACTGATATCGATTGTTAAGCGGGCCCATCAATAAAGGGATCATTCAAAAACTTGGGGATTGGTGACTTTTTCTTGACCGTTACTAACCTTATGTTATTAACTAACAATATTAAGCTACCACTACAGCAATTTGTCTGTTAAGTATTCATTATCGATTACATTCAATAGCGATTGCCTTTATAAAGCACTATTATAAAGAAATTATTTTTTCAAAGTTCAATTTTACGAACCAATTTTTTTTTTATTGCCTACATTGGCAGACGAACAGGTGGCCCACCTGATGGTAAGTGGTAACCACCGCCCATGGACATCAGCAACGCCAGGGGCAAGGCTGAGCCGCCGCCTACTGTGTATGGTAGAGAGCTCTCTCTTTCTTTTCAATTGCAGTCAATTGTTTTTTACAGGTTCTTACATAGGTTTGCCTCTTCCATCGCACCTGATATCTGCGTATGGAGCATTTCATATCGAGTTGGGGACGCGTCGGCATTCCCCGAACCTCCAGGGAGTCTCTACGTGACGAGCTTTCACTCCTAAAATATTTGTACTATTCATCGCCGCGAGTATTAAAATGTGCGCTATTCGACCTCTTTTTTTATCACACCTTATTTTTACCGGTCATGGTTCATAGGTGCCTCGTTAACTTAGTGGTCCTAAGCGCGATTGCTATACTCCGAGTCTTGGGTTCTATTCCCAGGTTAAGCAAAGTGTTAATTTCTATGAAATTCTCAGTAGCAGCTCGAGGTTCGGATTGGTGCGCGGTTAATTATGTGTGTGTTGTTACATGGAACCTAGACATGCCAGCAAACTGTGAGTGTACATTAGAACGCCGCTGGCCTACCCTTTAACAAATACAGACGGTATGTGTGTGTATATGTTACGGTAAGAGTGAATAATTGAAGATTATTAATAATTATCTAGACTGCTCACCGTACAAACGTTTCCATCCTGAAAGAGCTAAACATCAAACAAAGACTTTCGTCGACTGTTCAAATGCGAATCCTCACGATGTTTGGGCATATTATCCGCAATAAAAGCTCAATGGAGCGTTTAGTAGTGCAGGGGAGAGTAGAAGGCCACCGCTCTCGCGGCCGATCACCCACTAGATGGACAGATGCAATAAAATCAGCAACAAAATGTTCCCTAACAGAGTGTACACGTAGAGCCGCCAATAGAGAAAGATGGAGAAATCTTGCCAAAACCGCAACCTTGATGGACCTAACCTAACCTGTCCGAGTCGGGGTGCCCCAAGTTCCACGAAAGACTTTCTTGCTTTGTTGTTTGCTTAGTTTGCCTTGTTTGTGTGATCTCTAATTAATGTAATTGTAAGACTGTGTTTAATATTATAAATAAATACCTGCTGGTCAAAAAACATTGGGTTTTTATTTATTTTATAACTTTTACTATATGTGTCGTGAATTATTAATAATTACTACTAAAAGTAATAAATTTCGATCGTTTATTCACATTTACCAAAACATGTGGTTATTATTAATAATTTTGTAAAAATATTAATAATTTTCAATTAATCAGATTTACCGTAACATATATATTCAGCCGCATTTGGTTAGACTGGAAGCCGACCCCAACACGGTTGGGAAAAAGGCTAAAAGGATGATGATGTGTGTGTGTTCAAGAATGAAAGCATTTTACTACTGATTTCTGATATGCATATATTATATACTGCATTGAAATAAAAACTACTTCTTACGGATTGTAATAATATCAACATAACGCGATAAAATGCTTAAAAATAGTAGCCAGTGATAAAACCAATTACAATAACTAACAAACACATTAAAATTTACAAAATAAAGTGGAATTCCCAGTAGAAGCTCGGAGTCTGGATTTGTGCCCGGTTGATGGCAATAGGCTCGCCCCCTATTACATGGGACCAAAAAATACCGCCGAAATGTGGGTGTACATTAGTACGCCTCTGCCTACTCCTTCGGGGAGTACAGGCGTGATGGTAAATCAAGTAAAATTTGAAGTTACCAATAAAATGATAGGCCATTCCTAAAATAGTAATCTAGTTACCTACTATTTTCTTACTCATTACTACCTGCCTACATGCTATTACATTATTTACCTAGACCTCAATTGAGCCTTACCCAAAGTTCAATGGTGCTCAACGAACCTAAGGCTGAACCTTTCAATTTGTGGAATGAACACATTAAGGAATGAACACACATTCTTGTGTAGGTATTCTGACCCGAAATAGCGAATTCTATACAGACACTATGCGAACGTACCGTTTTAGGAAAATGTTTAAACTTTATTTTCATGTATGCCGACGTCAGTGGTCTAGTGATTCGAGTACCGGACTGCTGATCACGAGGAGGGTTCGATTCCCACAAGACACATATATTTATGTGATGAATATAAATGTTTGTGTTTGTCTGGGTGTTTCCTATGTATTATAAATATGTATTTACAAAAAAAAAGTATATTAGTATTATATCCACTGTTTAGTACCCATAGTACAAGCTCTGCTTAGTTTGGGACTAGATGGTGCTGTGTAAAATGTTCCAGGATATTTATTATTTATTTATTTATGTTTTGTTTTGATTTTTTTTGTCAGAAATTTTCTACCTTTTCAAATCATAAACGTGACTACTACGCTAAAGGTTCTAGGTTGAATGCCTAGGTCGAGCAAAGTATTATTGGAAACTAGCTTTCCGCTAGTAGCTTCGCTTATAAATTACAGCCTATGTTACTTGGGAAAAATGTAGCTTTCTAATGGTGAATAGAATTTTTGAAATCGACTGGTCCAGTAGTTTTTAAGTTCACTCATTACAAACATACAAAAATACAAATAATTTTTGTTTATAATATTATGAAGATGTGTTTTATTTTGTACTTCAAATGATCATAAAAGTACTTGAATCAGTTTCGGGAAGAATGAACATATCATATATGGAGTTTCTTGCCGGTTCTTGTCCATAAGAAACGACAAATTTGGAACCGTGCACCTAGTTTCGACATTTCATAAGTGCCTTTATATGGTCTATGTGAAAATAAGATTTTTTATTTTGATTTTGATATCATTATTTTGTAAACATTTTGTAGTCGCTTTACGTACTCAATTTCTCAAGAATAAAAATCTCTCTTACATTGGTAACAAGCTTATCAAAAACTACCACAAACAAAATAATAAATCTAAGTTGTATAGCTCTAACTTTTCTACGGTTCTTTATGTAAGTAGTGTTGTGTTAGCCTCATTTGAATAATCTTCCTTCTATCTATGCCTACCTAATAAAATCCATCTCTACTTAATAGCAGTATTATAAACATCATCATCATCATCATCATCAACCTATTAACAGTCCAATTGATGGGCACTGTGACCCACACTAACTTCACACGCCTGTCCAGAAATTCTCTCAGGCTCCTCAGGTTTCCTCACGATGTTTTCTTTTACCATAATAACGAAAATGTTTCGAGATCGAATCCAAAGCATGCACCACTTGGCAGTCCAGTGGTCATATCCCTAGGATATCACTGCTTACCAGTATAAAAACACTATATTCCACTTACATTGATTAGACAACTAATACAGTTATTATGTTACTATTAAAATTACTGCATGTTAGAGTCAAAATTTATTTGCAAATGATAATTATAGTATATTCTTTGTATTTATTATGGAATAACAAAGCTCATTAGACGCAAATATGTAAATAACAAAAGCATAATAGCGTGTAATGGGGCTTACTAAATAAATAGCAATAGCTTATAATCAGAACAGTTCTCGCCAAACTTATTGTCCGGGTTGAAGTTGGCACGAGCTAATTGTAACCTGGCCACAAAAATCGGAGAAAGAAAAATATTGAGTTGTAATAGATAAAAACGAAAGCTCAAGTCGTAGGCTGTCGTTTTAAATAATTTTAATCCCATATTTTTCTTTCCCCAATTTTTACGGCCGGGTTAAAGTTAGCTCGTGACAACTTCAACCCGGACAATAAGTTTGGCGAGAACTGTAAGTAACAAATTTCGAATAGTTTTTAGGGGTTGTGGTTCTTCGAAGAGCCACAACCCTTTCCACTAGATCGGCAACGCGTGAGTGATGCTTCGATGCTTGTAAAAGTCCATAGGCTGTGATAATCCCAGCGGTTGGGACTTTGCAGTCAGTCAGTCAATCAGTCGGTCAGTTTAGTTTTGAAAAAGATAAATATTGAATGTTTTACCTATACCTAAAACAATATTGAAATTTTTGTTTTTGGTGTAAGGTCTCTAATTATTCGACTTTCGAAGCAACTGTTATTTTAGGTCACTTTACTTTTACATGGTCTAGTGATCATTCTGTCAAGTGTAAGGCCCTACGTTATATTCTTACACTCCAAGCTGTCATAAACAATTGTATAGAAGTAAGGTCTGTGGAAAAGTTGCAATTTGACATTCAAATCAACAAACGAAAAAAACAAAGAAAGAAAATGTATGGAAATGACATTAGTGACAGTCCGACTCGAAAGCTCGTGGCATTTCGATGCATTTTTGTTTCTATTCGTTTTTAAATTCGATTGTCAAATTGCAACTTGTAAGACCCTGCTTCTATAAAATTGTTAGTACTAGCTCGGAGTTTAGTTTTGTGCGCAGTGAATGGCAAAAGGCAATCAACTAATTAAATTTTCTGTGATTTTTCGATTTCCCATTTACGAGGGACCTAAGTGAATCCTGGTTGTAAATTGGTACACCACGACATAACTCTGAGCGGAATAAATGGTTGATGGTTAATTATTTTAGGCTAGGTTAAGTCATTTAAATAATATTACAAGATCGACCTTTGGATCCAAAGGCAAAAGGGGCAAAAAACATTTTCTCGGATATTTTAGGCGTAAAAGCAATATCAAGGTATGTACTCATTTAAATAATATTACTGCTTTTTCTCTACAAGGTACATTTTTGGGCCTCAAATATTGATATTCTAGGTATCTAAGATCAGTTTTCCAAATATAATCGGGACGCGACATGGAAAATCTGAAATCGTACCTATATTCTAACAAGAGACAAGTTTAGCTTACTGCGACCAGGGATATGACGTTATTTTGTCCTAGAACGTTGTAATATCAGATAATGCATGCTATGTTGATTAATGTACAACAGGGAGCTATTCCAATAGCAAGCTATTAGCTTAATATTGAGCGGTAGTGTTTAGCCGGAGGTATTTTGATGGCTACCTAGATTCGCTTTGCCTGTAGACTATAGTTTGAAGTAAAAACAACATTTGGTTTGGTTTATAAAATATTTATACGCTTACTATAATATAGAACGTTAGTTTTTGTTTATACGAAATCTGAAAGAAGTTTGTTAAGAATCAGTAACAGAATCGATTGCAATGGTTTTTAACCTATGTTATATTTTTATCTCAAAAAATCTTAAAAAAATATTCAAGTAGGACACCCATTTTTGTGCACCGGGGAGCTTACTAACTTTCTGAGCTCGTCACCGCGTCAGTTTTAACCATTTCTTTTATTTTGTATTTTTTTCTTGCCTATCTAATCAAAATTAAGATGACGTGTTTCGGCTCTAGTGTAAACAAAAACTAACGTTGTATAGCTTTAACTTTAAATTGAAAAAAAAAACTAGTTGATTGAAGTAAAACTACGTTTTACGGATATTATTGTGTTATATTGATATTATTAAAGTCCTAGTCAGTAGTTTTAACCTTTTAGCTGATATTAATTTTGAGAGAGGGGCTCGTGGCCAAGTTGTAACTACGCTGATCAACCGATCTGCAAGGTTACGCTACACTTGCCGCAGTCAGTCTGTGGATGGGTGACCATTCTTAACATACCGTCGGTTCCGGTTGTCTCCTATGACAATCGTTAGTCAGATGCCTAAAAAGCCTGACAACCAGTCTTTCCTTCCAATATCGGTATTGCCTAGAAATTGGGTTGCGGAGGGTTGATGGCAGTCCGTGTAAAATACTGATACATATTCAGCCGCATCCTGGTTAGACTGAAAGCAGACCCCAACATGGTTGGGAAAAGGCTAGGATGAAGAGCTGATATTAATTTTATTAATTAATGTTTTACAGTTTTGTTCTAAATGGCCTCAACATTTTAGTTACTGGCGTCCTGAACGCTGAAACAAACTCAAACAATTATGGTCTAGTTCAGACATAGAAATAGAAAGTCTGACTCCATCTTACATCATCATCATCATCATGACAGCCAAAAGAGGTCCACTGCTGAACAAAGGCCTCCCCCATTGACTTCCACAGGGACCGGACGCATGCTACCTGCATCCAGCGACTTCCAGCGACCTTTACCAGGTCATCGGTCCATCTCGTTGGAGGCCGTCCCATGCTGCGCTTTCCGGTGCGTGGTCTCCATTCGAGAACCTTTCTGCCCCAGCGGCCATCGGTTCTACGAGCTATGTGCCCCGCCCACTGCCACTTTAGCTTGCTAATCCTTTCAGCTATGTCGGTCACTTTGGTTCTTCTACGGATCTCCTCATTTCTGATTTCTGATTTGATCGGATTTTTTCTCCATCTTACACCTACTATGATTACATCAGGCAATTGAAACACAAAAAGTGTAAGATCGCGACTCAACTTTTTCAATTTTATCCATTACACCTTGATGTCTACCACTGTGCGTTTTACAAGAAACTTTATACCGTGAACGAGTACTCTGTGGAACTAGCAGAGGTATTTCAGACCCGGTACGATATGGCGACCTTCAAGAAGCGAGCCTATTCTTTTCTTGGACCCCGGCAATGCACTTGCAATCCCTCCGGTATTGTGGATGTCAATGGGCGGCGGTGATCACTGACCATTTAGGTGACCCGAATGATCTTATGCCTCCCTTTACTATAGAAAAAAAACTACATACTCTGCATAAACGAGTACGTTTCTTTAATTACGAAATAAACAAGTAACTGAAAACGGTTGAAATATTTCATTTAAGTACTTGTTTTATGCTCAAGTGAAAGTACTCTCAAAAATCGTCGAATAACGTATTAAAATAATCTGCGCTCACTGTGTGGTAGAGGCCAGGTTTGCTAGTGCAGAATTTTTAATCTCGAGAACTACGTTTATCGTGGTTCCCGATAAATTTCGTTGTTCTCTATATTAAAAATTTACAAAGCGAGGATCTGATGAGAGTGGGACATATTGAGAACCTAAACAAAAACCCTTTTAAGATTTTTGTGTTTTTGTCTAACAATGTTAAAAATACAGTGAGAAAGAAGAAAAACAGCAAGGCAAGGCGACAATGACATTAATTTAACGCTTCAAACGAAAACCACACTTAAGATTAGACCCTCATCCCCCATTTAACCAAAAAACAATACAAAGTATATTAATTAACACGAACCGGGGCGAAATTTAATTACGGTGTGCGTAAGTTATGCTAATTCCTCAGCCGATTATAAGATTAAATTGAGTGTGAATTACTGTTGTTCCTTCTTAAAAAAAGGCAAGCTCGTTATCCCGCCTTGTTGTTCTTCGGGTGATTACATTGCGGGAGAATCCCTTGACGCGTTCCTCGTACCTTCAACGGGCGGTCGGCGGTTTTGCAATTTAGTTGGAACGGGCGATGAGAAAAATTTGTGGCGATGGGCGCGCGGGGCGCGTGCGCGCCGATACTCGCGGCGCGGCGGCCGCGGCACGGCAAGCCCGCAGTCAGCGGCGCGGCGCGACGCGATTAGTCTGCGCCAACACGATTCTCCACGCTTCCTATAATCCCGCGCTCCCGCTCACCCCCCCGCACGTCAAACTAACTAATTGATTTATACCCAAACATTAGTAAGAACTTCCGATAACTTTGTGTGCGTCGCAATCTAGTGCTGTGAACTTTTTTTTTAATTGTACAACTTAGAGCAAAGACTTTAAAGTGATTTTGGACTCGTAAAAGTTTATTTTTTCCATGTTTTATTTAATGTTCGGTCCGGAGGAGCAGCAATATGTCATGGTAAAATGACATTGGATGAATGATGGTAAATATTGTAAGGCTTTTGTGTTAAGTTCATGTATCACGCTGACTCATGGTGACAAAAATGAGCTAATGGATTTTCTCGCACAGAATAGACACATAAATATAACGTGAATTTTAAAACTTCGCATCATTTATTATCACGTCACCAACACAATTTGTATGAATACATGAATAACTAATCAGTTATTTCGTCTTTACATAATAATATAGCGAGTCCACAGAAAGACTTCGTTACGATGCGAATTTTAATATGAAATAACTAATGCTACGTTTACCGCTGACGTTTTATTTTGCATTTTAACGACTTTTTTGGAATACTAAACGAACTTTAATGTCTCTTTTTATAATGAATTAAACGAAAACGTTTTTTGTCATGATACATATATTTTTTTTTTAATTAGATATGCTTGTTTTATCTTTATTACATATTTTTTAATAAAAATGCGCATTGTGAAATGCAATTAACAAAAAAATCACAGGCTATTTTCAGATCCGGGACAAATATCTGTTGGTTATACAAATATTTATTCCATTCGGGGGTCAAACCTTCGATCCGTAGCACAGTCGATTTTGCGACCACTGTGCCAATCACCGTTTAAATAATAATTACTATTGTTAAAATTGATCATAAATCAATCATCAATCTTGGTATAGAATAAAATACGAATAAGAAACGAGTTAAAATTACAATTTGAGAACAATAGATTCAAAATTATTAATATCTTTTAAAAGTCCGTCATTCTACGTGCAATATAACTTTTATTTGTTTAATTGAGCAATCAAGTGTTTCAATAAGACAGTTGATTGCTTTATAATTAACCATAAGAATTAACACCAACGGGGTAATATCCCTATTTTGTTCCTCACACCATTTTGATGTTCGTCTTAAATTTATTTAATTATAACTAGCTTTCCGCCATCGGTTTCGCCCGCGTGGTCTGGGGGGCTAGACAAGTTGCAATTTGACATTCGAATCGACAAACAAAATGTATGGAAATGACACAAGCTTTCGACAAATCGGGCTGTCACTAATGTCATTTACATACATTTTGTTTGTCGATTCGAATGTCAAAATGCAACTTGTCTAGCCCCCCTGGGCATTTAATAAAAGATGTTGCCTAAATGCCTATGGTACCTACTTGGTGTAAAGACGTAGCTTTCTAATGATGAAAGTATTTTTCAAATTGGTCCTTTAATTTCGGAGCCTATTCAATGCAAACAAACAAATACACAAACGGTATGTATGTTGTCCACGTTTTCACCCACATTCCAAAGGATATTTTAAGACAACGTCCTTTTCCTTATCTTTCCTTTTCCTATGTCCTTTCTCAAGATGCACTCTATCTCCTTGCTAGATTTTATGGAAATCCGTTTATTGGTTTAGGCGTGAAACGAAAACAAACAGACAAAGATACACATAATTATAATATTAGTAGGTATCGAAGCATTCTTTATTTCCTACTAGCTTCCCGCCAGCGGCTTCGCCCGCGTGGTCTTATAATTTTTTCCCCCGTTTTTGCAACATTTTTCATTACTACTCCGCTCCTATTAGTCGTAGCGTGATGATATATAGCCTATAGCCTTTCCCGATAAATGGGCTATCTAACATGGAATTTTTCAAATCGGGCCAGTACTTTTTGAGTTTATTCGTTACATACAAAAATACAAATCTTTCCTCTTTATAATATTAATATAGAAGTATAGATACACCGCAGAATGATAGTTGGTAATTTTGCAGTCGGAAGGGTCGTCGTAGGCACCATTATGAACAACTTCTACAATGAAGCAACTATAAAATCGTAAAAAAACAGCTGTTTCTCAGTTAAACGTCCGTCTCTCAACAAGTTAGTATATTTGCACATCATGGTTAATCCCTGCAATCCCTTTCGACCTCAAAACCACGAAGTAATTCGACGTATTTTTGCCTCTAGGTAATGTATTTTTCCGTGATTTTCTCAAATTCGTAGATTAAAGATAGTTTTCAGTAATTATGTCCGAGGAATACATTATGTTCGTCCTTGGTGACTCCAAAGAGGTCTAAAAGCCTTTACAATCTTGCAGTTGCAATAACGGCTGCAAAACGTAAAGAACGACTGACCGATTTTCGACCCAGTCAGTGTACATATTTGAAATTAAAATTCTCACGTGAACGGTGAACAAATAATCCGCAATTTATGGGACAAAATTATTTAGCCACTACTAGGTAAAAACTATAACAACTTAATACTCAATACTCAATATTCATTACATTCCACAATGTAAGTTAGGTGGTAAACAGTACAAAAATTTCGTTCATTATGGACCCCGTCGGGCACATACAAATATAGTCAAGTGCGAGTAATATACCCGTGCAATAGTACCTACAGAACCCCGGGTAGCTCCGAGGGTTCTGTACCACTATTGAAACAGTCCCGGTTCACGGAATTTGGAATTAATGATCTTCATATTTATCCCTTCACTTGAGCCGAAGACCCTTCGTCCTTCCAAGACTATAATTTACCAGGAATTATGTACCCTGTAGGTTTTTATTATGAAGAAATATTTACATCAATTAGAAGCACCTTCTTTTCTGAAGTCAAAACTAGGGCCGATTACAGCGTATACGCAGTGGACTAGTATTTAAATCCCCATTAAATTTTCCTTTATATCTTAGTTTACACCTACGTTATTCATAAGGAACTGCTGAGCAAAATTGTATGTTTTATGAGTAGTCAGTATTAATTACAAACACAAAAGCAAAATCTTGGGTCCTCGAGCGCCGGGACCCTAATCTGATTTTGTCAATTAAGCAGATACGACAATCAACTCAACACTGCCTTGTAAATTGGTTACATTTTACTAAACAATTTACATAAATTTATGGTCGTTTCAAAAAGACAACCCAAGAAGCTATTTGTCGTTCCCCATTCGTAATTTTCCTATACAAGTCACAGATCCTGGCTCCCAGCCAGTACTTGAGAATGCACTGGGACGTATTTCTGCGATTTCCTTCGCATAATAAAATATGATTTTTAAACTCGATAAGGCACTACTGTCAAGTTTCCAGGTATTTGAAAGAATTCAACGTGAAATGCATTCAAAAACAATGCTCCTAACAATATACGATGTACATTTTGCTATATATCTGAGCAAACGAAGCATTTTATCGTTCAAATCGTCTTCATTCTTGTGTATTTCCTATCATTATGAGTGGATTGATATATGATGACACATACAATATTAATAATAGTATTAAAATGTCAATATTAAGGATTTCTTTTATGTATTAGCGGTATCGTTCGCATTATCAACCAATAATTTGTACAATATACCTACACCTATTCATTACAAATTTTACCAAAAACAACAGTCAAATATTCGTACATAATATGATAATTATCGTGCCTCATGGCTCCGCTAAATAGCACTGGTAACTTGTAGTGTTTCAACGGTAACCTCTTTAGATTATCTAGATATTACAATGTTATACATAATATATTATGTTATGTATGTTATATTATATACTGGTTTCTAGGGAGATCAATCAGGATTCTCATAGACTTACATAATACATATATATTGAACATAAGCACTCTCTATTTCGGAGAACCGACAAGCGTTGGAGCAAACTTTTTTTTATTTTTTATCTTTATTTGAAGAAAAGGCTTTAATCGTGGAACGATTATGCCAGCCTTGTAGTTTTACAAATCCAATAATTCACATTGATCTTAACTTAATTAATTTAACAATTAGGGTATATAACTTAATAACTAATTTGGATGTAGGTTTAGATAGTATCAAATTACACGTACCAACATCCCTTAACCTAAGTCCAGCTTCCATTTCTAAAGCTCTGCGTTCTGCTTCGACCCGAGCACACTCCACCAAAGCGTGGTAGGTGTCTTCCCTTGTATTACAAATCAGACAGTTTGGGGTATCTATAACTTTCATAAGATTACCGAACGATTCAGCGGAATATGTCCGGATTGCAGACGCATGCTTGTTATTAACAGTTGTCTATTAATTTTTACTTCAGCAAACCAAGGAATCTTTGGTGGTTCCGACTGAATTGTCTTGTACCATATACCCTTCTCTTCGGGCACGTCTAGGCAAGCGTAGTGTGGGATCCCGCCGGTTACGTAGACTGACGACTTGTGGAAGGCAACTTGATCGAAGAACTAAAGGTCAGGGTCTGTGGCGGTCACTATAAGAGGCCTACGTCCCGTACTGGACTGATAATGATGATTATTAATATTATCGTAAATCAGTGGCTTAATTTTCAAACTTCCTAAGTCCACATCCTATACTGATATTTTTTACGATCAAAAAATATCATCATCATTAAAGGAGTCGTATATGTATGTTGATTTTAAGTTCATTTTTGTTTAAATAAAGCAATAAATCTATTAGATTTGTAACGTTATTTTAGGCAATGATGGCATTAAAACATGCCTTTGAATAAAAAAAATGTTTTTTTAAAATTAAGCCAACGTTATTCTAACAATGATCAAGCCTCTTCCAATTTATTATTGCTTGTTTTGAACAAAACTCACGTGGCAAAATATCTGCACAAACACGATCTAATAATATTACGAAATTACGCCAAAATTGTAAAAAGACGACGGAATTTTCAAGCTACCCTCCATTACCCTAATTAAACTCGATAAATATTAGCTGTTTGAATACGAACATAATTAAATTTAGTGCTTATGGCTTAATGAATAAAGTCCATATTTACGTTTTCATTTACATCTGCGTTTATTTTTACGCCACACCTTTCGGCAGTGTTTTTTAATTAATATTTTTTCTGGTTCGTTATGGTATTTGGGTTATTAACTTCATAAAACTTTCGGTTCCCAGATTAAGCATTTTTATTCATATAGAATAGATCCTATTATTTTTTATTCCTGTAGACTTGCAGGTTTGCGATTAAGATAGCTTTCAGAAAACGCCTGGTGAAGTACCACAGAATAAAAAGAGTTTTAGGAAATATGTATTATCGTCCTCATATCAACCATATAAACGAATTCTACACTAAGCAAAGGTCTCGCCCTATAAACCACACGAAAATAAACAAAGAATATTCTATCAATCTGTATATACCTATCTATAAATTGTATTCTTCCCGTGTTAGGATACAATATCTTACTGCCATTTAGATCGGTATCTCGTAAGATGCGAGAAGAGGTCTGACTTCTCAATGAGAGGACCTCTTGGGGTTTGATTGGCTGGCAAGCTACCCTTACTTCAGAGTCTGATGTAAAGCACCTTCGTCTATGTTCCGACTGTTGCGTGTATACCTTCACTCGGTTGCTTCGCAGTCGGTAGGGGCTTTTAAGAATCAGCAATGCCTCTGGTATCTCAGGTGTCCAGGAGCGGCGAAGACTACTCAACATCAGGTGGCTATTGTCTGCTTTTTGCCGACATTCAATAAATATCATCATTGACCCTACTGTACCCTACTGTCCCACTGCAGGAACGGGTCCTCCTCTCAGTATGAGAGGGATTCGGCTATAGTCCACCACGATAGCCTAATGCGGGTTCGCAGACTTCACATGCCGTCGTGCAAAAACTTTTAGGCATGCAGGTTTCCTCACTATTTTTTCCTTTACCGTTAAAGTGAGTGTTAATTACGCACATGATTTCGAAAAGTCAAAGGTTGCCTTGGATTGGAACTCGAGACCTTTGACTTGGCAGTCTAGTGGTCATACTCCTAGGCTACACTACTTTTATACAATAAATATACTTATATATGATGTTACGACTGGTCCGACCGGTTTCGGTCACGGCGACCGCTTTATGGACTTTATTTTCGCTGGTGAGCTCGCATGTGGCTTATGTAGCCATTTTTCTTGGTAAGTGTAGGGCATTGAGGGCATGTGAGCTCACCATTGATGATATTGTAAGAAAGAGCCTATATATATGCCACAATAACACTATATAACACTCTAACATCTTTCCTCTCAATGTTCATTAATTGTAGCAAAAATGATCGTACAAAACTTGTACGACTAATCGCTCACTCGTGTGAGATAATCGATTTGGGTTGAACCAGCGCACGTTGCACAACTTTTTGCTGTACAAACTAATTCATCAACACTGAGACTTGTATATAGCATTTAAGTATATCTTTACTTACTAGTAGTCTTAGGCTGATATTTAGAAACGAAACTCAGCATGAACTTATGCTTCCGTATGTCAAATTTGTATGACAAATTGACATGTGGGAGCCTAAGTTTATGCTTAGTTTCATCTCTGAATATCAGCCTTAGACTAACTACTGAGTCGTAGGTGTCGAGTTCGAATCTAAGTATTGCAACTCTGACTTTCCGTAAATTATTTATCACTTGCTAAAACGGGGAAGTAACATGTAGATTACATGCGTGAGAGATTTTCTCGACGCGGCATGTGCTCAACCCTTCTTATTCTGAGAGCAAACCCGCGGTAAGCAGCGCGTTGATGATGATGATTTAGAAGCCAGTAACCTAACTAGAATTACAATACTTATTGAGTTTGATCGAAGAACCGTGATAGCCTAGGGGTATGATCACTGGACTGCCAAGTCAAAAGTCTCGAACTCACCGCTGAGTTTTCGAAATCATGTGCGAAATTATCGATCGCTTATGGTGAAGGAAAAACATCGTGAGGAAACCTGCATGCCTGAGAGATTTTCTCGACGGCTAACCCGCGTTAGGCCAGCGTGATAGACTATGGCCTAATCCCTCCCATACTGAGAGGAGACCCATGCCCAATAGTGGGATAGTTAATGGGTTGATACTCAACGTTTGGAATTTGAAGTTGTTTCCAGATAATGGCAATAAATTCCGTATGACATGGGACCGGACATACCGGTGAACTGTCTATGTGGGAACATTTGTACACCTCTGCTCAACCCTAAGGGGAATACACGCGTTATGGTATTTAGTTATATGGGATAACTACAATAAGGTAATGACGTAGGTAACATTGACCAATACTAATCAACTAGTACAATGGCCTCTGACCCTCTTGATAACGACATATTATACGATATTGTTCCTGACTAAGGTCAACTAGCTGTAGGACAATGAACCACTGATTACATGAAACTGATACTGGAGAAAATGGCGGTGTAATATCATATGATCTTGAACAAACAAAGGACAATAAAAACGTTAGGCAGAAGTAAGTAGGTATATTTATGTACTTACTTTTACGCGCGACTTCGCTCACGTGGATGTAAAACCAATATTAGGATTAAACTAATAGGGAAGAAGAAAAAAACGAAAACACATCGATCCCCTCTTTATATTCGAACGTATACGATAAAGAGGTCAAGTTCTGTCCCTAGATCTGTTCAAATAGTTGAAAAAAAAGGTACGGCAGTTTTTAAGTTGGAAAATATGCTTTGCAACAGTTAACTTAAAATTCAAATCTGTTCAGTGGTTTTTGCGCCAACCTGTAACAAATAGACACCTTCATCATTATCCTCATCAACCCATACACTGTCCCACTGAGTCTTGTATATAACTGAAACTGACTAAATAATTATGAAGTAGCATCGTAAACAAACTGACAAAAAGGAGGTCATCGAAATCCCCAAATGATGTACCGGAGGTACATTTATTGGAAAAAATACCCAGTATTACGCTGGTTATATCTGTTTCGTAATGATTTCATAGTAAAAACTGTCAGTGTCAGTTTCGGAATGTCAAACGCATGCCATTATGGCAGATTATTAACAGTTTCATAGTGCTTTCATGGTAAAAACTGTCAACTTGACAGCTGTCACGTACCTCCGGTACAAATTTGGGCTGAGTTGTATGCGCTTTTGAAGACCTCCTTTGAAGTTTCAACCCATTATTATAGACAAGTGAATTAATGTCATTACGAATGAACACGAACCATAGACTAACAATGGAATATAATATAATAATAAATAGACCTTATCTGTTGCAAATGTAAATTATTTTATCACAAACAATTTCATAATAACACGGCTAACAACAATTTATTGGGTTCCTCGACACACCAATTAACAGCTTGATCCTGTTAATCGCTTCTCGATTAGGTAATTACCCGACAATTCAATTCAGACATCAAAGATGAGAGAAGCTATAAATTAAATTTTATTACTTTATTCGGTGTTCAAATTACAAGCCCAAGAGGGTGTGCGATTAAGATGGTAATTCTGTTTTGACGTAGGTAAGCGAAAATGGGAAAGTAAGGTTTTCTATAAGGAGCGGAGGGCGGAAAACTTAACAAGTGACAGCTTTGTAGGGGTTTTCATGCTGACAAGGGTCACGAATTGTTGGAGGCTAGGGGGCAAACCCTCCAAAGTGGTAATCCATAAGATAACCCACACAATAGATCTCAAAAATCATTATACATAAACAAAAGATTAGATCCCTTATCACGTTTACTAAGATTCATTTTGACATAAGAAAAAAATAATAAAACAAAATAAAACCCTGGTCACAGCACTACTGATCCAGTTCCCTTGGGATGTATTAATATTCTTCCGCCGTCTACCCTGGGGGACACACGAAAAAGTTTGCCATCGTGAAACATATAATATTAAAATAAAAAAAACGTAGAAACTATATTAATAAATTCGTTTCACGTCCCATACATACGTCCCAAGCAGACAACACTGTGGGGAATTTCAACAAGGTACACCGTATAATATTATTACTAGTGAAGGTCCGATTAATGGGGATTCGGATTCCTTGTATCTTTAGGGAAACATGGATAGCTGAAACTTGTCTCGTGTAGCTGAATTCAAGAGGGTTAAATGATATTGCGCTAATATTTCTACATTTACCTAAGTAAATCCGAGAGCTTAATTAACGGTAACTATGTTATAATAATAATAATAATATATTCTTTATTGTACACCAATTTTCACAAAAAAACACAATACAACATTTCTTAATCTAGGTAGTAGGTACAATGGGCGGCCTTTTCTCAATTTGCAATCTCTTCCAGGCAACCTTAGGATGGACTTAACTGAACTGAACAAATAATGGGGTTGATGGTGCATATAAATATTATTAATAAATAAATAAATACTTAATATATATGAATACTACAAATATAATATATAGATATATAATATATATAAATATATACATACATAACAACAACAATGTGACAAAACATTTTATTTTAACGATGACGATTTGAAGACGACAATTTGTATCACAGCGACAAATAGTGCTCATTCACAAGGCTTTTGAAGACTGGCAGTGATTTGGCATGCCTTATTGGTACCGGTAATGCATTCCACCAACGAGCAGCCTGGACCGAGAACGATTTGTCTAAAAATTGCATGTGCATTGCTCTTTCCACAACTTATACTTACATATCGCCAAACGTACTGACTTTTCAAAATCAGCTGCACAATAAAGCGCATATAATCCGATTTTTTTAGAATTTCATGTACCCAGTGACACTCGTGCCAACAAGATGAATCTAATGATGTATCATTTATCTGAATCGGCTGAGCCGTTGAGTAGTTACGAGCGGACATAGGTACGGACATACATACACGTCAAACACATAACCCTCCTTCGGCAGTCTGGTAAAAAACTAGTTCATGTAACTAACCATGCCCACTTTTAAAATTTAATTTCACCTCTATTCTATTCTAATATGTCTCATTGGTCTTATGGTTGCCAACGCAGCTTTCGAGTATGAGGTTTTAAGTTTGATTCTTTGTGCTAAGTTTTTAACTTTAAGCTCTTATTGGCAGCTAAAAGTTTGGATTTGTGATCTGTTTATTTTGAGTAGATTACTACCAATTGCAACGATAATATGTAAGTATACCTACTTACAACAGTACCGACCTCTGCCTCGCAAGATGTAGACGGGTAAAAAGTAAAACTTTTTACCGGATTCATCTAAAAATAGGCAGAACAGAAACAGAACATCCAATCGACAAAATCCCAACGAACTCAAGCAAAAAACAAATGCATAACTCTTGCCAACGACATCTGCCGGAAAATAACAAAAGCGTCCGAACATTGGCTTCGCCTAAACCGATAAAAAGGCCAAAGATTCGACATTGGCCGAAATATTGCTCGGTCGAAACTCAAACAATTTCGTACCGTAGTATTGAGAAATATTGCGATAGTTTACCCAACATTTCCTATACAATAGGCTAGTTTTTCTCATAACTTTGTTGAACTTCCACTTTAACTAGTTCTAGCTGAGTTAGCAACCTATTTACTGAGGAATTTGGGGCTACTGAAGATTCTAAACTACCCCGTGCCTTCGTTGGTTCAATTCCTATTAACATAATAAAATTAATTATTATTGTTTATTAGTTCATCTTCTTATATGTTACTTATACCATTCATTCGATTATCATGGAAGTCGTGAGAAGTTGCGTGTGCGCCTGCGAAAATGAGGCATTGACTTATTAGTCACCTCAGACAACGCCACCCTTTTGGGACCAACATGGGGTCTTATTAGGCTATATTAGGCATAGCTCCGGAAAGCGTGGCGTTGCCTTATTTCAATTTAATTATAATATTCTTCCTAACGTTTTGCCATCCCTGCAGCAGCTTCCAGTCTAACCAGATGCAGCTGAATATCAATATTTTACACGAAATGACTGTCTGATTGAAAAACAGTCAGACCTCGGCGGCTCAATTTCTAAATTAAATTTAATGCACTCTATATTTATTTTTTAAATGATCTCTTCGACACACAAGTAGATTTTCTTGAGGAGCATTTCTTTATTCACAAACTTGCCCTGGGAAGAGCAGGTTAACTTCACAGATCGAACAACCCACACAGTTCTCCGCAGAACATTCAAACTCAATATTTCTAATCATTCGATCAAATGTTTATTCAAGTAATATTGTGATAACCTCGTTGAACCTCTCAGACCTTATGTAAACGTAATAGTTTTTGTCTTATTTAGGTATACTGTCTGGCACGCTTTACGAGAGTTCTAAGATTTCGCAGAAAGAATATGGTCACTCAATCAGGCAATGTACGATCACTGTATTATTTACTACTTTATATTCACTTCACCACAGGACCGCCATATTGACCGCGTCAAATTCAAATTCAAAATATTTTATTTCAATTAGACCATATAAATAGGCACTTTTGAATTGTCAAACTAGTTGCACGGTTCCAAAAAGTGGGACTTATGGAGAAGAGCCAGATCGAAACTCCATAATCACTCTTTTTTATGGCAACAGTAAGAATAAAATTTTGTGGTGAATAGTATGGGTATAATGCAGTATGATGTATAAGACTAAAAAACAAAAGAAGATCTAGATCTAAGAAAAAGAAGATAGATAGGTCTAGATCGTACTCTACGAACGCAGAACGCTTGAACGTATTTACTGTCTTCTATCTAAACCTCTAAGCAGAGGAATTCATCCGATATAATAAATCTTTGTAGAGTAATTTGATGTTCAGAAAAAAATGTGAAAATAAATACACTCAGTGCCTTTTATCTGCTATAATACATAACGCTACCGCCAAAAGTGATAAAATAAAAAAGATAAGCGTATAGCTTAGCTTAGCATTTTTGTATAAATAATTAATTACGAGTATATCAGATCTCTTGTCAGTCTTTGTTGGGATAAAATATTCTGAAGAATACAAATGTTTATTTTTTATATTTAGCATTAGTGTGTCTTATTTTATCTTAATACGGGCTGTCTTAGCCAGCAACACTTCATTCCAATATGATCTCTCGTGTTGTCGCATTTCGAATTGTACATTCCTTACTCTATACTATATTAATTGTGTAGATAAATAACGTCAAACATATATCAAAGTTCTACGGAATATAACCACAAGATGTGTCCAGACTGCTTATGTATTATATAAAACATAGACAATGATTTGCTACATTAGCGTAGACACCTTTGTTCGTGTATATTTCGGACGTGTTACCCAGCTAAGTAACAATACTAACACTATAGATAGACAGAGAGAAAGAAAAGAAGGACAAAAAGTACATCACAGACATCAGTTAGGTACTCGAATGTCTGAATTGACCGCAAAATTACTATTGCTTATTTCAAAATAATTCGGTTTCAGATATTGTAGTGTTCAGATAATTTCTGTGAAATTGGTTTTACAATAATAGCACTAAATATCCTGGGACATTTTACACAGCAGCATCTAGTCCCAAACTAAGCAGAGCTTGTACTATGGGTACTAGACAATGGATATAATACTTATATCCACTTACCTTACTTACTTATTAATGGATATAATACTTATCCTTACATAAATCAAAATTCTACACGGTTAGGCTAATCGCGCTGCACAATAACCGGTGGAGACATGTCATCCGCTCCAGGTGCAACCCTGATGCTGACCACGATCCTCAGACATGAGGGACCGACCCCAGAGAGAAAGAGAGATCCTTACATAATTTGTCATTGAGTGATTCTCGAGGAAGGTTAACGTGTATAATTCATTAATATTTTTAGGAAATTGGCTAAATTATCACGATGATTGTTGAATATGTCGAAAAAACGATCCCAACTGGATCATCCGTGTTACCAGGGCGCGTAACCAGCAGAGCGGAGTACCTTTTTAAAAAATATACTAAAGTATCCGAAGAACCTAACCTAAAGCATTCTCGACCGCCACATTTTACATGCCTAAACGGAACAAATCCTGTCCAGACTGAATCTATTTTAACCCGACCCGAAGTTTAGCACACTCGATATATAACGAAGAATTCTCGGACATTTCTTGACCAGGTAGGCATGCAGTTAAGTATATAGGAGAATTCCGTTCCCCAGATGCTCGCATTATGAATGAGGATATAGAACGTGCGCGATCGAATCCCTCGTACTACGAATACGCTGTCCTACAAACGATGCCATTTGGTTGACTTTGTGCCTTTAGGCCTTTTAGTGATGTGCTACTAGAATATCGAGAAATTTTCGCTCGAATAAACATGAAGGAATTTAGTGTGAACAGTATTATTTTGCTGTAGAAATACTGATAACGATGATGACGCAATGATGACGTGAATTACTTACGCTGTATTTAAACACTGTTTTCGTCGTTTTGTACCAATTGTGACCTACTTTAGTGATGTGCTGTACAGATATCGATTTTTTTTTCGCTCCAATAAACATTTACGAAATCTTTATTATGAAGAACAAAATAAATGTTATACCTCTTTGCTTGTGGTACACACTACCTTTAACCTGCTTTCAGTTTTGCTTGCATAATATCAATAGGCAATGACCCATTATTCACGATAGAATCACCATTCATTTGGAACTTATCATGTGCATGCGTGCAAAGCAACTTCGATAACGATGCAAAGCCGCTTGAAATGGTTAATTTCTCTACCAGGATTTATAAGCAAATACAAGGATACTGCGATTAACAGTCCGTTTGCTAATCCCGAGTGTGGTAAATTAAGCGTTATTATTCTTTGTAATACGTATCGATCTGTTGTATAAAAAACTTTCATGTTCTGTGCTGTTGGAATCAGTTGAAAAATAGACTGAATTAAAATACAAAAACGAAATCAAAATCTTCTCTGTAGGTATGTTGTATTATGCCTCCAACTAGCCGTTATCAATTTTTTTCCTCGATCCTTGTCCAGCCATAGTTTATCTTTCACAAATTGTTCTTAGCGATGAGACCGCCTATTGTACTCTTGTAACATATGTGTATTTTTGTTTACGACTTATGTAAGTAAGGGCGGAAAACGGACTGGGCTGAATTTGTCACACGTAGAGTTATTATGACGTAAGTATCCGCTATGACAGGATTTTGGGTAATTCCCAATTCAATTCCTTTGAAAAAAATATAAACGTAGCACAACGGGGAATAGCTAGTCTATGTATATAATGCTAAAATCAAGCAATGAATGAAAATGTATTCGACACAGAGGTCAAGTAACCTCTCTATCACCAGACTTTCATTTGTTTAGGACTTCTACAACTAAATGCCTAGAGTTTGTCAAAGATAAAAGTTAACAGCTTAACTTTCTCTTACGGCCCAATTTTATTTAGTTAATTTCAGAACAAACAAAGCCTCCCCAATTTCTAAGGCAAACAGATCAGCAAGTAAACAATGCGAAGCAATTATTAAGAAATTAAAGTTTAATTTAGCATATTGTGATTTAGGGAGCTGTTTAAGTTTGTCTAGATTTTTAGACGGACGGACGGACGACATCAAGACGAACTTGTTTTGCAATATTTGGCTACTCTATTTTACAAAGGGAATTTGT
This sequence comes from Acronicta psi, assembly GCA_946251955.1. NCBI lineage: Eukaryota > Metazoa > Arthropoda > Insecta > Lepidoptera > Noctuidae > Acronicta > Acronicta psi. The sequence continues at coordinate 11,268,111 of OX276475.1, read as the reverse complement.
TCAAAAATAATTTAAAAATTGTTTCTAGTGTTTATAGACTAGATAGAAATATAAATACTGTTGCTCTGTGTCGACACAGAAAGTATTACGTAATATGCCAGTATTAAAATATTTTTGTCATTTGCCTTTCAAGGCTTTGAGGTTTGCGATCTCTGTAATGGATTATGTAATGAATACAATAGTATATATATATATATATATAATTACAGTTCAAAAATAGAGAAATTATAAGCATTTTAATTTGCTTTTATAATGGAAAGAGAGAGCACTATATTTGCTTATTACGTCTCAAGCAAGTACAACCATACAAAGTCTATACTAAGTCTTTTATTGCGGGAAAGGGACAGAGCATCCCCTCTCCATCCCCACCGATATAAACTTAGAGCTTTATAACTCGATTGCAATATTTTTTTCAGTATAGAGATTATTAATAAATAGATATATTGTATAATTCTGTTATTATAAAAAATTAAACACCAGTCATATACAACGGACAGTTTTCTGACAAAAGATCATCATCTGTTTAGAGTGATATTTGCATTTCTTTGTCGTATTGAGTATCTACTCCCGCGGTTTCAACAACGCGACCAGAAGCGTGAATAATTGAATATGTAATCAGCCTTATATCTGAATTTAAGTACTTCATTCTGATTTATAAGGCAAAAGTCAGTGGAAGCGCCGGGTGGGTACACCGTAGAATGACTCACACTGACCTTATTAGTGAGATCCTGCAAAAAGTTCAGGTGCGTAGTACTCATAAAAAGCGCGTGTGTATGACAAGATGTATGAACATGGAGGAAGCAAAAGAAGTATCCAAGAATCATGGCAAGTGGTAGTTTCTAATTTCTAAAAAAAGGCGTGAGTGTTTATAATACCTATGTTAAGTACTTCAGTAAGCACTTAGGGTATACCCAGTCGCCTATTTAATACATGAAGAGAAGCTGACTCCCTAATTAAATAAATAAATATCTTGGGACATTTTTACACAGCACCATCTAGTCCCAAACTAAGCAGAGCTTGTACTATGGGTACTAGACAATGGATATAATACTTATATACTTTTTTTTTGTAAATACATACTTATAATATATAAGAAACATCCAGACATACACAAACACCTAAGTTCATCACATAAATGTTTGTGTCTTGTGGGAATCGAACCCACGACCTCGTGATCAGGAGTCCGGTACTTGAACCACTCAATCAGTTCCAAACGCTTCGACAGCTCGGTAACATACAGGTAAAGCTCACCCTATAATCTCTGAAAGCCCTAATTGGGGTAAATCTCAAATTGCTCCCGATCATTAGCACCTGTCAAGAATTTGAGATAACCTGTTAAATGATATCTCGCCGAAGACTATAATATAGTTCATAATTCGTACATAGTGAGTACAGACAACTAAATGTTCTATATTTTCAGATTTGATTGGTTTTTTGTTGATAGGTTGTATTGAATAGGATCCGAAACTACTGGACCAATTTGAAAAATTCTTTTAGTGTTAGATAGCCCATTTATCGGGGAAGGCTATAGGCTATATACCATCATGCTACGACTAATAGGAGCGGAGTAGCAATGAAGTGATGAATGAATGAAGAAGTGTTGCAAAAACGGGGTAAAAATTAATAAGGCCACGTGGGGTGAAGCCGCTGCACGCTGGCGGACAGGTAGTTGTTTATAATATTGTATATAGTACCTCTGTCCGACAGGTTACTTCTTTAAGGTTAAACCAAACAGAATTCAATCAAATCAATTTGACAATGATATTGATTATATCTTCAAGATGAATATAAGCTACCCTTACATTCATGACCTATATAATTTGTTTAACAGATCTACATATTGACAAACTACGTACAGTATCTATATATTCGAGCCAGACAAAGGGTTAACAAAATATTTTCTGTACATATTTGCTGACACATTCGTATCGATCGCCCAAAGAAAACTTCAACATTTTCACCCGCTTACGTAACCCCTAACTAGTTTCAAAAATGGAACGAGGGAAGCCGTCACCATAACACAATAATGATGTGCGGAACTAACACATATCACTGTTCCTTTTATCTGTTCACAAAGAACAGTTCGTTGTAAGACCCCTCGTATCATTACGTGCCAGTACTAAATTGAATAAAAGGCGGACACACGGACATTCGTTGTTAACCCGAGATCGTCCCGCAAATGACTGACAATAGACTCGATTGTGTCTGAATGACGTGATTTGTGTCGGATCACAGGTGAATGTTCAGTTGTAAGGTCAATTGCGTACTTTTTTGTGAACGCTAGGTACTTACCGTGTCTGGTAGAAAGCGGGCGTTTTAGATTAAAACGGGCTGGATCAAAATAATTTTGGAAATATTATTTTATACGGTAAATATTATTATTATTATACGGTTGTTTCTACCAGAATAATATCCAGTTGTTACTCAAAATTTGTTGTACTTTGCATCATTGCCCGAAATAATTATCATAATTTGTAATTAGTTTGTACTATATAGAATTGCCGTAACTTACTAAAATTATTCGATAGTTATCACTTATTTGCAATTTGCTCGTTCCAATATTTTAACTAATTAGTAGGTTTTATTAGAGCTACCTATTTTATTTACAAATTAGTGTGTTATTAATTAATGGCAAATAAGTGCTTGTTTGTGATATTTATTTTGATAATACAACATGTTTATTTTGTAACATCTCTTTCACAAGTTCTCTCAGTGAAAAAAACTTTAAAAACAGTTTGATAAGTACACATTGTGTTACGCAAGTGAATTTAGATATTCTTTGAAAGAAAATATTCATTCTAATATTCGACTGACATCACTATAAGATGAATAATGTGGAAGAGTAAATCGACACCGCAGGCTGATACATCGGTTGTAGCTAAATTGACTATAGCAACTGGTATACAGAACTAGTGAGGCTCGAGGCGATATGCGCGACACGAAATAAGTTTGTCGTCGTATATCTACGTCAAGACAACGTCTTGGGAAGAGATAATGCGACGGCAAAATTATGTCACGGCATCCGTATGCTCCGCTCGGACTTACCAATTGGTGAGTACCGTTTGAAGTCGAATTTTACTTTTTCGTATGCAAGAAGTTAGTGAGATGACTCCGATCACTTTTAATCGTGGTATAAGGCAGTCCAAAATAAAAAAAAATGTGTATGTAACGATACGATTTTGCCCAGCCGTTACATATAAACGTGGTATTAAACAAACGTTTAAGTGGACCATTTCTTTCTAAAAACCATTGTATAGTGTATCTCTATGTAAAAATAAAACCAAATTCAAACGCTCATAAAATTTGCGACACAATGGCGTGTCATCAAAATTCAACATATAAAATATTCGTATTTTTTGCTGATAAAACCTATGATAAATATTATTGACTCTATCAGCTTTTTATTTTTAACAAATTGTTCAACTCAACTTTGAGAATGGCTATTACGGTTGAATGCGCTGGGTTAACTGCTTATTCGACCGACACATTTAATACCATCTAACATAAAATTGGCTGTGATTTTAGAAATATTTTACAAATCTGTTGTTTATGGTAATAGGTACATCAAATAAATATTATTTTTCTCATTTTTTGGCAGCGATATCCAATCTCATTTCAACTTAAATAAGAGAAAATGAAAAAGACTTTTCAAATTTAGAAGATTATTTAAAAAGATACCCGGCAAAAATTTCTAAAAAGAACACACAATACATTTAATAAGAATAATGCTTTTAACTCCAAGAAAAGTTTAAAATGTCGTAACATTTTTGTGTCTCCTTGCGGTTTAAAAAAGAAAAACGAGTAATAAACTGGCTCGTCCTCCGTTTCTTGTTAGTGACAACGTTATTTTTATAATAGCGACCTTCAAGACATGTTTCAGAGCAAATTTGATTTGTCAAAATGTTTTGAAAATGCTTACAGTGACTATGAAAACTCGGGACTTCTTTTATAATTTCATACCTGAGAGACTTCGTCTCACTTACAGAGAACCTAGAATGTATGCCGACAAGATAGAAGAAGAATTTATATGGAAATAAAAAGTTATATTTAATAAATATTTTGGGTCATTTTACACAGCACCTTATAGTCCCAAAGTAAGCAGAGCTTGTACTATGAGTACTAGATAATATAATAAGTATAAATAATACCACATATTTTAATAATTGTTCTCTAAAATGTAAAGATACATGTATAAACGATAACAGATAAATGTCATGATCTAAATAAAAAAGAAACATTCCTTTTTCAAAATAAAACAAATGAAAGTGCATGTCCATTCGCTGCATAGTTCGATTTAGTAAAAAGGCTAGCTTACACCGGTACTTTTTACCTTTACATTAAATGTAAATTACGCTGATACATTATTGATAGAGAAGCTTCTGTTCTCCAAGCTATTGTGCTTTTCTCTAAAGCGTTACAAGCTTGAACAATGGTAGTGTATTGGATACTCAGTTTCTGTTTTAGCAACTCCTAGTAAATACGTAGTAGCACATAATTTGTTCCATTTTTAGATATGGTGTAACAGACCCTTAATACATGGAATGAAGTTATACTTTCACGCCTGACTACCTGGGGGGCCAGACAAGTTGCATTTTGACATTCGAATCGACAAACAAAATGTATGGAAATGACACAAGCTTTCGACAAATCGGGCTGTCACTAATGTCATTTACATACATTTTGTTTGTCGATTCGAATGTCAAAATGCAACTCGTCTAGCCCCCCTTTATTCCTAAAGCGATAGGCAGACATGTACAGTCACGAACATAGATATAACACTTACAAAAGTACTAAGCAATTCTGTCAGGAATGAACAATTGCAACTTTGAGACTACACCAATGTCACTATAATATTGTTTCGGAAATAATGTGTTCTAATACTCAATACTTTATTGCATTCCATAATGTTTTATAAAGGTGGACTATAGATAACTTAGATCATTATGGACCCTGTCGGGCACAGCAAAATTAGAAGAGAGGAAGACGTTTTAGCATCATTTGCAAATTGATTGCCCATTAAAAAAGTATACATTAAAATATTATATTTATGGTGTTTATATTCTTATTATCTCATTCCTACATACAATACAATACAACAAAATAACAATACAACAAAAGCTCTGTTAGTACTTTAGGAGAAAATTACTTTTCAATTTTGCCTAGTACATATGTTTTTGCTCGTGTCTGTACTTCTATTCTATGGTAATTTAATAATTATGTGGCACTGTAGATTACCTATTGAGGGCTTAAGGCCCCTCGATCCCAAGCGGGTCATGGGGGACATAACCTTCGCCTCCCTGAGCTGAGGTCTTTTTTGCAACTGTGTGGTAAAAGATCTGGAGAGAGATGTGGACTAAATCCTAGGTATAATATTAGAGCTAAGCCAACTTAGACTTTATGACCCTCCCTGACTCGGCTGGGTCCGCCCTTGGTTTGTTCATGGCACTATCTTCTTACAATATAACAAAGGGCTTATAGTTGTTTGTACGGCTCCAGGGAATCAGTTTAACACGCCCGTAATACATTTTTATGGGACCCACGGGGAACGGTCGACTGTTTGCCCACAAGACCGGGTGTTTCTTATGTATTCCTAGCCTTGCCCGCGTCTTCGTTCCCATTCGTCACATTTTTTATTGATACTCCGCTCCCGTTGGTCGTAGTGTAATGATATATAGCCTATAGCCTATAGCCTTCCTCGTTAAACAGGCTATCTAATACTGAGAGAATTTCTGAAATCGAACCAGTAGCTTCCGACAAATATACAAATAAACTTATCAGCTTTATAATATTAAGTATAGAAAGTAAAGGTAAGTATGTATTTACAATAAAAAAGTATATAAGTATTATATCCATTGTCTAATTCCCATAGTACAAGCTCTACTTAGTTTGGGACTAGATGGTGATTGATGGTTGTGGTATGGTAAAATGATGGTAAAATGTCCCAGGATATTATATTATTTTACTAGCTTTTCGCCAGCGGCTTCGTCCGCGTGGTCTTATGAATCTTCCCCCGTTTTTGCAACATTTCATTTCTGCATATCATTGCTACTCCGCTCCTATTAGTCGTAGCATGATGGTATATAGCCTATAGCCTTCCCCGATAAATGGAAAATCAGTCCAGTAGATTCGGAGCCTACTCAAGCCACAATCAAACAAACAATCAAATCTTTTCTCTTTATAATATCAGTATACTTTTCTCTTTATAATATAGTAGACTAGTTTTCCGCCAGCGGCTTCGCCCGCTATCCCACGGGAACCATATATTTTACCGGGATAAAAAGTAGCCTATATGCTATTCCAGACTATAATCTATCTCTGTGCCAAATTTCATTCGGATCCGTTTAGTAGTTTTTGCGTGAAAGAGTAACAAACATCCATCCATCCATCCATCCTCACAAACTTTCACATTTATAATATTAGTAGGATTTTCCATTTATCGGGGAAGGCTAGCGGCTTTACCCCCGTAGTCTGGGTATTTCTTATAAATTATAGCCTATGTCACCCGGGGATAGTGTAGCTTCGCAACGGTGAAAGAATTCAAATCGGTCCAGTAGTTTCAGAGCCTATTCAATTCAAACAAACAAATAATAAAACCTTTCCTTCTTATAATATTAGTATAGATTAAAAGACCAAAATATACCTTAACATAATAATTATAAGTAACAATATACCATACCATCACGCCTGTATTCCACGAAGAGTTAGGCAGAGGTGTACTAATGTACACCCACAGTTTGCCGATATAATATTATACACCTTTTATATTTAAGTGGATGTAACTATACTCAAATACTCTCTCAACGTCTGTTAAGACGGAACTAATTATGTCTTAATGTGTAATTACAATGATTGATTATGTACTCTTAATTACCCATCAAACCGTCCCATCCCATCCCATCCCATCCCATCCCATCCCATCCCATCCCATCCCATCCCATCCCATCCCATCCCATCCCATCCCATCCCATCCCATCCCATCCCATCCCATCCCATCCCATCCCATCCCATCCCATCCCAGCCCATCCCATCCCATCCCATCCCATCCCATCCCATCCCATCCCATCCCATCCCATCCCATCCCATCCCATCCCATCCCATCCCATCCCATCCCATCCTCTTAATTACCTCTCAAAAAACCATCTCATTATGTCTGTCTCTATGGCACTTACTTTCTGCATTTTAGAAAAAAAAATATAAAATTAAAGTTTGTAATTTCAAATTGACAGCTTTTTACTAAATGCATAATTATACAAGTACGAGTACATAGGTACGGTACTAACATCAAAGAATACTTTTGTAAATAGTCAGGGGGCGGGTATTTTGTTGCCTTGTCACACACGTCTACAAAACTCAGTTCAGAATTTTAGGAAGTGTAACCTAATAAATACTTCATCTGACAGGAGACTCAAATCAAGGCCTTAACGCTGAGCAGCCGCACTTGCGATCACTATGACAATGAAGAATTGTTTTTCTTCCCACAAAAAAAAGTCCATTAAATTTTAGGAGCCTACGGTCCGAATATTTTTACTTACCATTAGTCATACTTTACCTTTAATAATCCACATAATTCAATTTGAATGAGGTGAAGAATGGAATCTAATTAGTTGGGTAAACCACTCGAATGAGGCTTGGGCTCAACCTAGCCTTAAAAAGGAGGATTAATATATAAAGGTATTTCATCCTTTTTGGAGGAGGTTGAGATCGACAACCGTCTACTACTGACAAGGTCGCGACCTAATTTATATTGAAGATTAATGGTAGTTATAAATCATAGTGGTATTTGAGGTTTATAACAATCTTAAGAAAGTTTAAGAATACCTAAAGTAGGTTTTAAGATAATGGATAATTATTATATTTTTGGATAATGTTGTGTTTAGTGTAGTGTTCTTTGTGTTTAGTGTAATTAACTTGACTTATATTATTACTGCATAGAGAACTGGGCGGACCAAATGTCACAATAATACCTCCGAACTTGATGCCAATCGTCTTCACTAAACCTAAGTGAACTAGTCCGCGATCGGCTAAAAACAAACGCCATGAGATACTAACAAAAAAAGATGGCGTTAGTGTTTCTGAACGCGTCTGTCAAATTAATGGAAGGCATGTCATGTCAAATTATTTAAATCTACTACTACTAATACTAAATCTTACTGTGATTATTCAAAAACTATTTTGAAACATAAGTCCACATCAAGACAAATTCTGTCACACAATTCTGACACTTTTGAAAATAAGCATTATTCCACACAAAGAGTGATTAATCTCCGCTATCTTGGGTACAATCACAAATCTCGTACCTATTTTCTAAGAACTTTTGTAGGCTATACCAATATCAGTTTCGTCTTTAACCCTTGACATTTAACACAGAAGCCGATTACTTTCCCACTCAAATCAAGCCATCACTGTATAGATTTCACTCTGCGTATAGATTTTTTACTAAACCTAAAGTAACCTAACTAACCTAATTTTTTACTAAAGAGTTTTGGCATATCCAACGTCCACAAATTTCGTCACTGGGCGAATATCTTGGCAAAAAATACGCGGATAGTGTGTAGCCGGGCTTAAAGGCTAATCGCAGAGACCCTACCTGCAAAGGGACAAAATACCTCTACTTAAGTAAAGGTCTGTCGCCTTTATTCTGAATAATTCACAAAAGTGTATGCCACGCGTTTTAAGCGACAGTTTTACTGTGAAAAATTAAAAAGGTTGACAATCCCTTAAGTGGGTGGCGAGGATATTAAGATATTTAAAGCATTATAGTGCTGTGCTCTCCGTTTAATTAAGGTTTCGTCTAAAGGCTTTTGTCCTTTTAAGGGGTGTATTTTGTTTTAGAAGTTAATTCTACTCTGATATTAGAAACGAACATAATTAACCTGTTTCATCATGATCATCTTAAATGTCTCAAATGTTTAGTCATTTTATCTGTTTAAAGTTCATTATAATATAAATCGAAATGTGAGACTATAAAATCTAATGTTATTAGTAATGATTTTAGGTAAGTAATATTATTTTTAGTCATGTCTGATTATCTCAGAGCAGTCTACTAGTTGATATTCGGATGACATTTTGAGGGCAGTGAAGAATGAATCGGTGGACTTTTACATGATTGGAAATAGTCGTGAAATATAGAAGATGTTAAAAGAACATTACCCTATTTCACAGGCACCTGGATAAAAATAAACCACAATTCTTCCCACCAAAATTCATATCACAGAAACACAACATTTCAATTTAAGGGTACACCGGTTACCCAAAACGGTGCAAGATACGGGACCACTAAACAAAAAAGTTACAACAAGCAATTATGACCAGCCGGCGTGTACGCACGCCGAGGAAAAGTTGGGGCCATAAACGCTGCATGAGAATTGGTTTGAATAAAAATGAGCTCGCCCTGCTGCGGCGTTTTTGTTACGTTTCCGCGTTCGTAACAAAATTGATAAAACGGTTATACGGGATGGCTTTATCGCCATTTTTCACTTAGAGGACGGGTAACGCTTGATATCACTTTTATCCGGATGTGATTGAAAGAACTATTCGGTAGCAGTTGTGCGACTGCGAAAACGACTTCACACATGTATTACGTAAAAGCGTAAGAAGTGGTATTGTATGAAAGCGGAAATATCACTCCATTACAATCACAAAAGGTTGGCACCAAAATCTGCCCAAATGATGTACCTTGTTCACTTATTGGAAAAAAATACCCTGTATTACGCTGGTTAACTCTGTAGCCATATATTTTTTATGCTTATGAGAAAAAATTAACTTTTAATTTGAAAAACGCATGCTATTTTATCTTTTTTGTATTTTTTAAACATTTTCCATGCTAAGATTACAAGTTATTTTTCATGAAGGAAAAAATTGCCTGGCGAGCAGGATTCACAACCGACACGACTAACTTTACCGGTAGTTCGATGTTAGTCGTGTCGGTTGTGAAGCATTTTCACAATAGAGGTCGCTACGTCAGCTTAAAGACGTAAGTTTAGAATGTGAAGGAAGGTTTGGCAAGCGGGGCGAGCGATAGCTTAGCGGTTAAAGCGTCTGGTGTATTGAACCAGAAGACGCAGATTCGAATCCTGTTCGCCAGCCGATTTTTTCCTTCATTAAAAATAGCTTGCTATTTTGACACATTATTATCAGTTTCATAGTGTTTTTTATAGTACAAACTATCAACTTGACATCTGCTGTCAGTGTCAGTTTCGAAATGTCAAACGTACGCCATTATGGCTCATTATTTACAGTTTCATAGTGATTTCATAGTAAAAACTGTCAAGTCGACACCTGTCATGTACCTCGGGTACAAATTTGGGCTGAGTTGTATGGGCTTTTGATGACCACCTCCTTTCATAAAATACCTACTCAAGTTCCTTAGAGGTTTAGCCATACTCTAAGCAGGATTTAATGTAATTACCGTGGAATTGGAAAAAAACAGGTTAATGTGGGTAAAGCAACTACCGTATGATAGAGGTTTCATTAAAGGAAAAGGATTTCGGACCTGGATTACCAGCTAATTGAAAGTTTCCAGTAGAATCTTTATATACCACATGGTCCACAGGAGTATGAAAAATGAAGTCTTAAGTAATTAAGGCTAATATTCAGAGACGATGCTAAGCATAAACTCAGGCTTCCGTATGTCAAATTGTCATACAAATTTGACATACGGAAGCGTAAGTTCATGTTGAGTCTCGTTTCTGAATATCAGCCTAAGTGTTTGAGTAAAATTAAAATAAACTTATTTTCTATATCTATACTAATATTATAAGCAGGAAAGATCTGATTGTTTGCATTGAATAGGCTCCGAAACTACTGGTCTGATTTAAAAAAATCTTTCCCCTTTAGAAAGCTACATCTTTACCTAGAAACATAGGCTGTAATTTATAACAAATATCCAAAAAACGCGGGCAAAGCCGCTGGTGGAAAACTAGTATTCTATATAGCTATACTTCTTTCTATCCTTGTTTGTCTACCTGTGTATTTGGAAACATATGAATTACTTTTCAATGTCACGGCTTTTTAACCCCTCTTTATCCCACTCTATCCCATCTACTCTTTTCTTTACAGACAACAGACACAAGACATTGATTAGCCTGTCATAACAACATCAAGACATTTCACACATTTCCGTATAGAGAAGGCTCAATTAAAAATTGAACGTAATTAACACCTCACGCTTTCTCTTTGTACGGAGCGACATAATCAAACTGTCTGTCACGGTAAACACGACACAATGCGGATGCGGTGTAACGCCGTGACGGCTAATTCACACCCAGCGTGACAGGCGCAATCTATCGCCCTACTCTGCCCACTACATGCGGCTGGAATAAGCCGACAATGATTGTCAGAACACCCACCTAATTAATTAGTATTTTCTTTACCATTTTTTGCTTTTGTTTGTAGAGACTGAATAGAGATGCTTGTCATTACAGATGTACCGTTACTGTCTCATTAGCCTAGTGATGCTAAGCGCGACTGCTACGCTCAAGGTTCAATTCCCAGGACGAGCAAAGTGTTATTGAGTTTTTCTATGAATTTAACAGAGTTTGCAAATCCAAACTGACTTTTAGAACTGAATCATCCATTTGTGCCCGGTTAATGGTAATAGGCTCTTCCTATATTACAACAAACCCACACTACACATACAGGTAAACTTTGTGGGTGTACATTAGTACACCTCTGCCTACATATGCTATGCCTACACATAGGACAAACAGAAAATGAACATTCCTTTAAATGTTATTGTGTTAATTAGAAACCAAAAGGTTTCTAGACACCATTTTACACCAAAGAATGTCTGCAAAATCAAATAAAGAACTTATAATACAACAAAATGACGTAACACAGTTGCAAAACTCAATTTTCACTTCGCTCTTCCTATATATTTTGCACGACAAAAACTTTATTGAATCAACAGAATGCAGAGTCCCATAATCGCGCTGAGAGATAATAAAAAATTTGTTTACCTCCTTGATATATCGGCGAATATATTTTGTCGGGAACTCTTTCCAGGAGTTCCCTTTGATTTATCAAATAGTAATGTGGAATGAATATAATGTTTGATCGTATAAATTCAAGACACTTTACGGTTTCTTCTTTTATAGGTATTCTGGCGTATTTAAAGCGCTACTCTTGAATGTGTATTTTTTCTTATAATACTTGAATAGGTTAGGTTTTGTCCACGCTTAATGATGCTATGTCGCGTCACATAATTTTTGTCTTGCTAAATGCATCGCTTGTGGTAATAAACGTGACTGCTACGCTTGAGGGCCTGAGTTCGATTCCCGGCAAAGCAAAGCTCACTAACAGGAATCGAAATTAGGAATCGTGCTCGGATAAGGATCATAGAATCGCCTATTGCATAGGACTTAAATATACCAGTGCAAATGGAATTGGATATAAGGGATTACTTCTTCTTCCTAGTCTTTTCCCAACCATGTTGGGGTCGGCTTCCAGTCTAACCAGGATGCGGCTGAATATCAGCATTTTACACGGAGCGACCGCCATCAGACCTCCGCAACCCAATTTCTGGACAATACCGATATTCGATGGATATATAAGGGATTACTAAACTAACTAAAAAAATAAAATAAACGTCCATATATTATGTTTATACAGCGAAACAAATATAATAACTCTCAATAAAGATACCTTTGTTGTAAATAAAGCCTTAAAGACAGTCATCTTACACTAAACGGATAATACAAACATAGTTCACGTAATAAGGTCGATTTTTCAAGAGTAAATGAAAGGAAAAATCTGTTACTTCTAAAGCCATTCAATAATAAGCGCTAGGTCGGCCATCTTTCATTCGTGGCGACAAACATTGGACAATAAGGAATATCATAAATCATGGAGACTTATCTTGTGAAATCGAGACAGTCCCCATTTCATTTTTGTTTCTAGAGTTCTTTACCTTAATACTGTAAGACACTCGAAATACATTTATTTATGAAATATGGTTCTCAAAGAAACTGTAGTGATAGACGGGTATAATAATAATAAATATTTTGGGGACATTTTTACACAGCACCATCTAGTCCCAAACTAAGCAGAGCTTGTACTATAGGTACCAGACAATGGATATAATACTTATATACTTTTTTTGTAAATACATACATAGAAAACACCAAGACAAACACAAATACTTATATTCATCACATAAATATTCGTGTTCTGTGGGAATCGAACCCACGACCTCGTGATCAGCAGTCCGGTACTCGAACCACTAGACCACAGACATCGTCAATACGTCAGACGACGTCGGTATTTAGAGGTCATGTTAAATGTAAACGTCATAATATTATATTATCACGCCTATAAGCCCTTAAGGGCTAAGACAGGGTACTACTCATGTAGGCACATCCACATTTCCCCGGTTTGTGTAGGTCCCATGTAACAGATGACGACTTTTGCCATTAACCGGGAACAAAACGTAGAAGGAAGGAAAAATTGTGAGAATTTGAAAAATTACACTGCGTTAGACTACCAGTTTCAGTGACATTTTCATATTATGAAAATTAATTTCTGATACTCAAGCGAATATTAGACACACAATAAAACTAATTTTTCCAGATTTTATCGCGCTATATTAATATTATTTTAATACCTACGTCTCGGAGCCTTTACAGCGTCAATGGTCACGGGTGACTAAAGGTGGCAGGCGTTTTGATGCTATAACTACTGATAGCTACCCTATATTATTGGTAATTATTGGCATACCCAACGACGTCCGTGGACCAGTCGTTTGAGTACCGGACTGCTGATCACGAGGTCATGGGTTCGATTCGTAGAGGACACAAATACTAGATAGTGCTGTGTAAAAAAATGTCCCGAATATTAATAATTCTGCTTTTAACTTCCTTTTGTTTACCGGTCACATTTCTTCCGTATGTCTTAAGAGTTAACTCAATCTTGTAGATATATTTCAGAAGTGTACTCGTCGATCCAATAAATGGAACTTTTCCATTGCCGCGTTATTGCAGTACGTGTCTTAAAGAAGTGGAAAATCTGCTCACACTATGAGAAAAAAACTCTTTGACAGTTACCAAGCTTATTCCATGGAGGTTCTAATAAAATTTTACGTTATTACTCCAAGCTGTCGAATCGGCGAGAAAACTTTATCTAAAACGTTATAGAGGCAAATCGCATATTACGAACAAAAGCAAAGCTATCAGATATTGACACCGAAGACTTAGGGTCAATGCAGACGATCTACAGATAGATTTTTTTCCAACACAAAAGACTTAAGATTAATATAAATTATGACAAAACCAATGATCCTAACAATCCTCTCTGTATCCGTTGAAGACTTAGGCAGTATTTAAGTATGTAACAGGGGACAAACCTATTGCCATTAACCGGGTATAAATCCAAACTCCGAGCTAAAACTAAGAATTTCATAGAAAACCCCAATAGGTAACACTGCCTGACCTGGAAATTGTACCCAGGACCTCAAGCATAGCAGTCGTGCTTACAACCACAAGGCTTAATGACTGCAACAATTCACTTACAAAAATGTTTAAGTGACGGTGACATAGAATTCATTAGAACATTCTAGAAAGTTCTAAGTATAACTACTAAAATCGATATTTGTACAGTCAAACTGGTAAAACTTGGGCTGTAACTTATGTTTACTTACACAGCCGGGAACTTTACTTTATACCTTAGAGACGAGACACATCTTAAACTTTAAGTTAAGTTGTTGTGTCTTAGGCTCCCCGCTGAAACACTTAGATCGGGATTTTAAGTAAGTTTGCGAAGTTGTAAATTACTGTAACATGGGTGGGGAAATACTCAACACGCTGGAATTTTGGTTGAACTTCTTACTTGAATTCATTTGACTGAAATAAACTATACTTATTTACTTTATTAGGGGTAGCAAGACAATAAATGTAAACAGTTAGTCTGTTTTAATTTAGTAAAAAGTTAATGTTATAATTAGGCAACAGTCTGTGTTAAAACATAAGAAAGACTGTTTATTATAAAGTCCTTAATGGAATCACCGTGATCAGCAGTCCCCGTTTACTAATTTGATGAACCGACATAATGATATTGCAACGATTATTTTAACAAGCAAAACTTTCCTCTTTATAAAGGTAATAGGAGATGACATTAGATGGAACCAGGGCAGCAATAACTTGAATAAATTATGCTGTCATTTCAGCGTAATAACTCATAAAAAAGTTAGGTCTAGCAATATTTGACTTTGACTGTTATGACAATTGGGTAAAGTATTATTTTTTTGGTCTTACAACATTTTTACTTTAGTAATCAATTGCTTTGTTTTTTCATTACTTTATCTCAATAAATCATGCGTAGGTATGCGTTAGTACGTACCACATTACAATTTAATTTGTTCGAAAAAAAGTTCGAATAAATTTTATTTATCATGGTAACTCATATTTTTTATTTTTGGTCGAAGTAGCAAGTGGAAGTCTATAGTCTCTGCGTACCCCTATGGGAAATAGGTGGTATTAGTTGAGCAAAAAACTCTTGCAATCGATTCTTCTAAGTTGCGGGCGGGATGACTAGCATTACATTACATTTACAGAAAGTTACCGCTATTCAAAGTTGCGGGCGATCTAAAATCAATCGCGTATAGGCAGCTCAGAAGTACTGAGGTATTTCCAAGTGATTGTTTATGTGAAAAATTGTGTAGAAAACCCAGGATACAAAAGAAAATAAATAAATTAATATTCTTGGACATTTATACACAGCACCATCTAGTCCCAAACTAAGCAGAGCTTGTATTATGGGTACTAGGCAATGGATATAATAATTATATACCTTTTTTTGTAAATACATACTTATAATATATAAGAAACACCCAGACAAATAGAAACACTTAAGTTTAGCACAATAAATGTTTGTGTCCTGTGGGAATCGAACCCACGAACTCGTGATCAGCAGTCCGGTACTCGAACCACTAGACCATTGACGTCGTCTACGAAAATAACCTAGAATAGAGCAACGTTATAAAAAAAAAGTTTGTATATATCATATTATTATCTATTATGTGAACTATGGACAAGTAGAACTCCACTGCTGAATATAGACATTAGGAGAAGCCCATGTCCAGCAATTAACTGCTACAGGAATGAGTGAGATTTTAGACCCAAGTCATGCATGCAACCAATTTTAGAAATAGTAAACATATATATTTCCTTCAAGAAGGAGGCCTACGACCCCACCGCAGTATCATCTCTCACCCACACACCAATCAAACTATCCATGTCTGCCTCTCGAATTGAGACCAAGACTGTCATGTGATTAATTGGTTGGCAGGTTCGACCCAAGTATCCTTCCAATAAATTAAGTAGCCACGCTACTTACTTAACTTTAGTCGTCCGAGGCGTCGTTGATATTGCAAGAAATTCCCATTTAGTTTTTCGTAATCGTGACTTCTACGCTTGATTACTGACGTTTCTGAGTGCGGCCCTTATTGTCAAATTCTGTCCGTCATACTGTTTACAAATTTGGTCATAACGACATCTAGCGCAACACTGCAGAACTACTTTATACAATCAACGAAACGCACGCATATGGTCTAATCATCGGCGCAGGCCTGAATGGCACTTACAAAATTTTCGCACGTAGGCATAACCATCGGGTTGCGAATATCAAATAGGCAATCCCTAGACAAGCATAGGCATTGCGAATATGCCTATGCCATATCATAGATACCGTTCATAAGCTTGACTGCACGTTCGCGAATGGTCCTATATCAGCTAAGGTTTTTGCGACATGTTTGAAGTGTTTGTCTGGGTATTTCATAAACGTATGTAGTATGAAAAATATAACTTTTATTTTGTAAATAAAATATCAAAACAGCGCGGTTGTGGGACCTAAATTAGCAGTCAAAATAATCATTATAATAATTATATTATAATAACAAAATCCTGATAAAAGTTCACCTACCTATTAAAATAAATACAATTATCATGGCTAGAAAAGTAAGCTAGCTATCGCAAAAAGAAAATAAAAATCCTAATATCATTTCATACGTCTTAATCTAATATATAAAACAAAGTCGGGTTTGTTACAACACTTAACTCGAGAACTGCTGGACCGATTTTCACGGTTTTTGATTTGTTGGATTTGTCACCACAAAAAAATGGTGTAACGGGGTTCAAATGCGAGCGAAGTTGCGGGAATCAGCTAGTAAATTCATAAATTACGTCAACAAGTACTAAGTTGAACACTTATATAAATATTATTTTTTCTTCTTCATTTTATTCAGAGAGAATTGTCTACACGCACGCTATGATAATATATCCAGCTAGGAACCAACTCCTCGGTAAACTTTGAACGGTTATTGTCTTCAACAATAACAGTGTGGAACAATAACACAGATTGTACCTACGCAAATACCAACAAACTTGTGCTTTGTGCTCATCGACATATACAAACATTGTATATACACTTATTGTATATATCGATGTAATAATTTATACATACATACATATTTATACATATTGTCATTTCTACATACCTACATATATAAAATTGTCATCGTAGGTATACATATACAAACATTGTAAAATTATACAAACTTTGTATATAAAAGACAGCCTTATTGGGTCTAGTAAGTGTAGTTTTAAATTCGTCCCTAAGTAATTTTAACCCAGATCCAGCTGTCCCTAGCTGTCCCCCCAGCAACGCCCTAAGCCGAGGTCCGAGTCCCGTTAGGGGACGCCCTTAGCTGCTGTTGCTTAGTTTATAAGTGTCCATGGCTGGAGGCACAAAAGGTGCCTCGCCACCAAGCCCGGTTAAGATTCTAAAGCTCCTGAGCTAGAATCTACATCCGTCATAAAAAAAAAAAAAAAAAAGTCTAGTAAGCGCAACTGCTATGCTAGAGGTCCTGGATTCGATAGCCAAAATACCCTAGCAGCTCAGTTTTAATTTGTGCCCGGTTAATAGCAATAAACTTGCCCCCTATTACATGGAAGCCTTATTTCCTTCCCATTCGGTTATTACCCGAATAACTGTACTCAATTGGGAAAGAAGGAAGGGTACCATGTAATACGGTGTACGCGAACCAATCAATCCATGATTGGTTCGCGATTTACCAGCAGTATGCACTGACAGTTTAGGCAAACTATGTTTTGCATCTAGAAGAATAAGATGCTTCTTATTATATTTAAAGTTAGAATTTCCTAGACGGCCTCCTATTCGGAGTACCTGTTTAGAGTCTACAAAGGGATTAAGTTGCAATCATTTAGATTTGTTATGTAATTGATGCACTTTACTTAACTTTTCAACTTCTTCTTAAAATGTCGCATACTAAGTTTAATTAGAAGAGTGCATGTTCTTTGCAGCTCTTCAGCTGATAATACCCTGTTTGCCTCTCTTTAATCTTTAAAGTTTTTAATAAACCTGAGTACATAGGCAACAGTTCTTTTTAGCCTTAACATACGGTATACGTGATGGTATGTTACTGGAACATAACTCAACTATTTTGTTTATAGCCAACATAAAGGAATGTGTTTTTATCGCACTAACCCACGTACTAAAAATATCTGCCGTTTTATGAACGTGAATAATAATACTTTGTAGAATACTTTTGATCAGACAATGTGTTGGATTATGGAATAATGATAGCGCTGCTTTATAATTATGGTTTACTACTTGTACTTAGTAGTACTTACTGTTTCTGCTTGCGATAGAAATTGCAATGGCATGCATTGCAATATACTTAAAAAAACCAGTTCTCTAGTAATAATAATTTATTTCGGCGACTCACAACATATGTCTTTACTTTATAGCGCAAATACCTTGTAGTGTTGTCTCGAATTGTTTCATTACAAGTTGCCCACTGTTATGTTTGGTTCGCTTCACTCACTGACAAAAGCTCAACTCTATAACTTTACATTACCAGCGAATGCTCCCGGTGACAGATCACTTTAATACGAGTAAGTAGCAAAACATACCACGAACAAAACTCAATGTAGATCGCAATTCCACTACACGTTTCAAACAATGCGAGCAAAAAGGTCTGGGCCTATAGACAAGTTGCATTTTGACATTCGAATCGACAAACGAATAGAAACAATATAGAATAAGGAAATGACACAAGCTTTCGACAAATCGGGCTGTCACTGATGTCATTTCCATACATTTTGTCGATTCGAATGTCAAATTGTAACTTGTCTAGACCCCCGGTTGTCACATTCGCTAGAGTCAAATCAAATTAGTCTTAATTCCGCAAATTGGGATTCCACTTAATGTCGGTCTTTTGTACCCCCTTTTAATATGACGGATCTTTATTAATGCGTTGCCCCGGGGTTTGACGTGTCACTTTTCATTTTAGATGAAATATGTTGAAGATAAATGTTCTCGAATATATTTTGTGTGATTAATTCTGTAAGTCTTTGACACCGGGTGCGAGGAAAAATTTAGTGTTTTATTTTCTTGTTTATAAACTGATATTAAGTACCTATATATTTCGACTCGTGTA
Source organism: Acronicta psi (assembly GCA_946251955.1). Taxonomy (NCBI): domain Eukaryota; kingdom Metazoa; phylum Arthropoda; class Insecta; order Lepidoptera; family Noctuidae; genus Acronicta; species Acronicta psi. The sequence goes on along the minus strand of OX276475.1, from coordinate 11,248,661 downwards.
AAACATTTTTGAATATTAAAATAGGCTGCTATTAATAAAATTACGACAAATTATTTTTACAGTTGATTCAATTGTCCCTTACCAACCCTTAGATTGTGACTTTTATACAAAGAATATCCATATAAAACTTTGTTCATATTACACAGCAGAACACCACTGTCTAATGTCTAGCCATTCGTGCATTATACGGCGGGCTAGTATAGTTACGTCAATTAAAAATACAACACTACTATAGAAAACACTGGTTATTGAGTAGGTACTTATTGCCAAGTCGAAATATTCATTCAATATGATATTGCAAAAGAAATAACAGAGAAATGTGAAATTTTCCATCCACAATAATATTAAGATATAAAAAGCCTGATCCATATTATTGCTAACAGTTTACGTTTATTCCAGCGCTCTCGCTCGGCGAGGTGGTCGTAATGGGGCACACAGCGAGCGGAGCGAAATCCGCTTTATGGCTATCTCTTCTACATGGCTTCCTTTTCCTCATCGGTAAGTACCTCTGTGTTATGTATAATATACCCTGTATAAATTGTTATAGAAAAATATTGATAGGCAGCTGTAGATTGATGTGCTTGAATTATTAAATGTTTATGATGTTCACTCCAATAACGATAGGACAATTAAGATTTTTTACAACTTTTAAAAGTACTGAAGCACCACATTTTTAATAATTTTACTTTTTGTTATAAATTTTTAGCTAAGGAAAAATAGGGGCTCAGGCAAAGTTCGCACCTTTGTGCCTCCGGTTAAGTACATCGGACCATTAAGCCAATTAAGCTACCTGAAATTCTTAGTATATTTCTCTTACTCTTAATATTTATAAAATAACATTTTTTACTAAGGCTTATCTGTAATTTACTACATTAAGAAATTGACATGTAGGTATTCATTTTGAGAAATAAAATGGAATAAATTAACTAAGATCTAAGACTAAAAATAAAAGTTTAAATTTTTTTAACATTTAATTCTCAGGTCAAACAACAGACTAATAATTTTAGAAAAGAAATGTTTCCTTTTAGTGAAAATTGTTCCAGGAAGGTATTTCCCCTGCAGGGCCCAGTGTAGATTGTGAGCATTTTGTAGTACTTTAGGCAATAAAAATACTTAACCGAACAAAAACAATACTTTCATCACGCAAATTGAATAAATTATAAATATGAAAATACCTAAATCAAATACGACTCAAAAAGTAAAGGATTTCTACAAGTTACGAGTACAGTCAATTTGTGCTTGAGCTGCCTATATCACTGGAGGTACAGGTAAAGATTTATTGACGGTATTAGGTCTCGCTATGATAAAAAGCGAGCCTAACCCCATTTATCAGACGCAGACAAACTCCGCCTAACAATTTTCATACGTTTATCTATTTCTGTGATCTGAAACTGTAGGAACGTGTAGATTTGAACGATAATAATTATTATAAATTAGGTAGGAACCTGCTGATTTACGAATCTGTGTGCCTTTTGTATAGGTTGTTGATGTTTGGCTGCAGCTATTTAATTAAAAACCCGCAACTTTCTGATTATCCCAAATTTAATAAAAAATAACTAGCAAAAATTTGGTGTAAATTCAAAATCAAGACTTAAGTGCTTTCAAATGAACCAACGTTGAATTGTTGAATCAAGTTGTACATAAATAGCTACTAAGTATTTGTTCGCTATAATAATAATGTAAGTCCAGATCGCTCTGTCTACGTCAGCCTGTCAAAGCGAGAAATCAAATTAAGTAGGGATATTTTTTGTACAAAAAGTTACTATAATCCTCTTAAATATCTTTGAAGATATCATATAATACCATCACGCCTGTGTTCCTGGAGGGTTGGGCAGAGGTGTACGAAATGTACACCCACAGATCGCCGGTATTGCCACTAACCAGACGCAAGTCTCCAAACTCCAAAATGTATTTTGTTATTACAGAATAATGCACGTGAACAGTAGAAAAAATAAATATAAATAATAATAATTGTAGATTGAATAATATAGCAGATCGTAAGTACTTATCTATACTTATATTATAAAGCTGAACAGTTTGTTTTGTTGAACGCGTTAATCTCAGGAACTGCTGGTCTAATTTGAAAAATTCTTTCAGTGATAGATAGCCCGTTAATCGAGGAAGGCTATAGGCTATAAATCATCACGCTATGACTAATAGGAGCGGAGTATCAATTAAAAATGTTACAAAAACGGGGGATAAATCTCTACGTTCTTCCACAAATCTCTACCTTCTCTCATCTTCCACGGGAACGAAGTTGCGGGCAAAGGCTAATATAATAATAATTGTGCCATGAATACTTTCGACATAACAGCCCCCTTAAATGAAAGGACTATCGCGGCGAGATAGGGGTTAGACCAATCTTAGCCGAGAGCCACAAGGTTATGTTTATCCTAAGGATTATGTCGACCTCTCTCGCGCAATATTCTACCCTTTATAAAACCTTTTCAGTCAACTTTCCCTATATGAAGGTTATAAGCGGACTGAAAGTGGAATGTGCCAAAGGATTTACCTTTGGCCACAAACTTGATCGCTGGTGGTATAAATTTATATTCGACTAGCTTCCCGCCAGCGGCTTCGCCCGCGTGGTCTTATAAATTATAGCTTACACCTCCAACAAATACCATTATATTTTGGCCAATGTATACAAAAACTTGACAAGTTATACATTAAAAACTTCCTCGAGAACCACTCTATCCATTGGTAAAAACAGCATGAAAATCGGTGCAGTAGTTTTTGAGTTTATTACGAACAGACAAGCCGACAGACGCGGCGAAAGACTTTGTTTTAGAATATGTTCAGTGAAGTACAGCACTCCTCTGTCTATTTCAAATTATGTCCTCATTATTATTTTTCACTTACTTTAAAGGTCAATGAACCAGCTTAAACTAGGGATGGTCTACTGTTATGTGGACTGCCAAATCATGAGTTCAAATGGCATATATGACGTTTCGATATACAGTGTAATATTAATTGGTGGTCACTCAAATGTACTCGGTAAAGGAAAACATTAAGAGGTAACATATCCATGCCGAAGAGCATTTTCTCGAGGTTACGTCTGCCAAGCGAACAAGGCCAGTAGGGTGGACCTGATTTAATTGGTACTTAGTTTTTCCTGATGGAGAAAGCGCTAATTTGTCTTTTTGGCTCAAGCTCTGGGAGATGGTGTACAATAAAGAGTTAATAAATAAATAAAATAAATAATTGGGTGGTAACTAGCCATTAGTAATAGGACTAGGATCTAACTAATCACTGAACTTACCCCTAACGCCAAGCAGGCCATGTCTTATCGATTTTTACGAGACGCGTTCCTTCCTAACATGTGGAGCGGCTGTTTTGAATTCCTAACCAAGGACGGACAAAACATGGAGATAGTTACGAATAAATACATACGTTTCTGGAGGAAACATAAATATCAGCAGCTTTTCATGTCACAGAGCAGCAAATATCAACTTAAAGTATTGGGTCACTGTAAACTATCCGATGTGATCGATCACCCATTTTGTTAGTCTGTACGTAGTTCCAATACGAATTGAAATGTTCGACATAACGGGTTCGAGCACACATTACACATAAAACTGGGATTACTGTGCAAGGAAAATGAAACGAGCAACACATTTATATATGTACACACGGCAACACATAAGGCTACACAGTTTACCCTTTAGACCGCTCGTATATCGTCTCAATAGCAGCGATTCTTGTAGTTTCTGACACGCGAGTAATTCTGTCATTTCAGCGTCTATGTTCACGGTTAAGTAAGATGGTGTTTTAATGTTAAAATTACTAACAGATGCTATGCTATTCACACAGAAGGTAATATATATAATCGTATAAGTAATCTTCAGTCTTGCAGTTTTATGCTGGCACTTAGATTTAATGGTAGCTCCGAAGAGATAATAAGACCCGTCACCATAGAGTATCCGAAACTTCGGGATTTTAATGATCTAGAGTCGTTTTATTTCAAGATTTTTGTAGAGTTACTGTATAGCTCCACACTTTTCTGTGTGTACGACAATAAATTCGAACATTTTACGAGGAATAGCTTAAGATTTGTCGTTGTGTGAGATTCTGTTCATCTTATTTGATGAGAATTGTGACTTTATAGAAAATAGAATTGTAAGTCACGCCGTAGCTTATAATACGAGTATGTGATTCCCTTTGATCACATGCTGCCTCGTTGGTCTATTGCTACTGCTACGCTAGAGGTTCGGTTTCCGGTTCAAGCAAAGTGAAGTTAAAATTTCCAATAGCAGCTCGGAGTCTGTATTTATGCTCGGTTGATGGCAAAAGGGTGTCTATATTAGTACGCCTTTGTCTAACCCTGCGGGGGGAAAAGGCTTGATGGTATGTTTTTATAGCCTAACGAAATGATGTGATTATTTTAATCATGAACTTGAACAACTCCAAAACTCGTATAATTTTTCACACCATAAGACCCGTCACTGATTCGTACTTACTACCAAAACTATAAACAACACTTTTCATCAAGCTGATGGGTTCACTAGGGAGCCGATGGGTCCCTAAAGCTATTAACGTACAAAAGTCTAAGTTACATTAATAAGGAACTGTGTTAAACAAATCATTTAACGACACCCAAAAGTTATACTTACAACTATTAGCATACGGGTCATAATCGCAAGATCCCGACAATAAAAAGATGGGATTATTAACTATTAACAACGAGTCATAAAGATCCAAGTCGTTGCCAAATGCCCAGTGATATAACCCTCTGAATGATATCTAGTCATAAATCATAGGGCGTCTCTTTTGTAAGAGTTGCCGCTGTATTTGTTCCATTTTGGTTGACTGACTCTGAATGGAAGTGAATAGTATATATAGATAATTATTTACTTGCATTTCTGAAATATACACTGTTGTAGATTGTTTTTTTTTTATTATTTGTATAGCTGCGTGGTTAGTGTTACGTTTATAAATGGGCATATAGACAAGTTGCAATTTGACATTGGAATTGACAAGCGAATAGAAACAAAATCTATGAATATGTCACGCTTTTGTCACAAATCGGGCTGTCACTAACGTGATTTCCTTACATTTCAGATTGTCTAGGCCCCCAGATCTTTATATATTATGAGCTCAACTTACATAGACGGCCTCGTTGTAAACGAAACTGCTTCGCTAGAGGTCCTGGATTCAATTCCCAGCTCGAGCAAGTGATGTTGCGTTTTTCTGCAAAATACCCCGTACCAGCTCGAAGTCTGGATTTGTGCCCGGTTGATGGCAAAGGCAAAAATTACAAGGGACTTAAATATACTGCTTAATTCTTATGGGAATTCAGGTGTGATGATATGTATGGCAAAAACGAATTGATCAGCCTCCTCCTTTTTTGAACGCGGTTATAACGTAAACAAAATTACATTATAAACCTCAAAACTAAATTTAAATTTGATGCAAACTTTAGAATTAAATTCTCTAACTGGCTCCAACTATGAATGGCAATTGCTGATGCAGGGAATATGACAACAGAAGCGGTACCGACACCCCATGAAACTAATTTAAAGTTTCACGCTCTCTCTGCTTATACTGATAAAACTAATTAGGTAGGTATATCCATGGAGTAGATGACTTTATCCTACTATTATAAAATATGTGAAAGTTTGTATGTTGGGATGGATGGATGTTTGTTACTCTTTCCCGAACTACTGAAAAACTACTGAACAGATCTTGATGAAATTTGGCACAGAGATAGAACATAGTCTGGAATAGCACATAGGCTACTTTTTATCTCAGTAAAATGTGTGGTTCCCGTAGGATAGTGGGCAAAGCCGCTGGCGGAAAGCTAGTTATAAATAGAAGAAACGTAGTAATGTTCGTTGGTATTAATGTTCAACATACCATCACGCCTGTATTCCCTGAAGGGTAAGGCAGAAGTGTAGGTATTGTACACACAAAAGCAATTGCTGGTATGTTTATACTAGTATCTATTCGTCATCGATATAAAACTTGTTTGCATCCGGGACGCCTCTGAAAATTGAGGTTCAGTTGAAAATCAGCGCCAGGCACTAACTGTCTGGCATACTGCAGAACTGGACCTATTTACCACAGCCACATTTATTTCATATTCTTTATCTCTATTTGACGACGTCTGTGGTCTAGTGGTTCGAGTACTGTAGCTCAACCATGAGTTCTATCGAATGGCTTTCGATAGGTTTTTTACGCATCGAAACGCTGTAATCTCATAGCAGATTTTAGTTTCTTACGTAACCGCTTGAGGCGCTGCGAGGATTTTCCATACAATTATTTTACGGAGTCGCTAGCGAATCTAGTGACAAAAACTCATGGTCGAGGCACTGGACTGCTGATCACGCGGTCGTGAGTTCGATTCCCACAGGACACAAACATTTATTGTAAAGAACTTGAGTGTTTGTGTTTTTCTGTGTGTTTCTTATGTATTATAAGTATGTATTTACAAAAAAAAAGTATTTAAGTATTATATCCATTGTCTAGTACCCATAGTACAAGCTCTGCTTAGTTTGGGACTAGATGGTGCTGTTTAAAAAATGTCCCAAGATATTTATTTATTTATTCTGTGGTCTAGGTCCCATGTAAAATAGGACGAGCCCATTTTCATTAACCAGGCACAAATCAAAACTCTGAGACAGAAGATCCATCATGATTTTCTGTAACCCGAAAAAAGGCTTTACATATTTAAATTTAGTAAAGTAGTTCTCAGTTGAAGTAAATTTTTCGTATTAGATGTTTACAATTTTGACATCTGAAAGTATTCAATTTGTCAGGACGTGATAAGACTGTGTAACAAGAGTCTTAAGATCACGTTTTTATTTAGGTAAAGCTACCACAGCTTAAGACTTGAGCGGTTCGTGAAATCGAGGGCACACGCCACAGACTATACGGCATTAAAAAATGTATCATCATTTAATTTTAAATAGTCTACACTCGGACGTTGTCTGTGGTCAAATGGTCAAACGTATGCAAGTCAACTATAGTAAAGATACATACATACACTCGCCCCTTTTTATCAGACTGTCGAAGGAGGGTTATATGTTTGACATAATTATTATGTCTGTATGTATCTCCATTCCTATGTCCGCTCGTAACTACTCATCGGCTTTACCGATTTAGATAAATTATGATACTTCATTGGATTCGTCTAGATGGCACGAGTGTTACTGGGTACATGAAATTCTAAAATAATCAAAAGGTCTGACTTTATGCGCTTAGTGCGGACTGATTTTGAAAATCATCTTTATGATTGTGTAAATTGTAATTGTTACATACATACATACATAGCTTCACGCCTGTTTCCCATAGGGGTAGGCAGAGACTATAGATTTCCACTTGCTACGATCCTGGCACACCACTTTCGCAATTGTTGTAATATAATAATGTTTATTTCAATTAAGAGTAAAAATAAATCTGCGAGTCTTATAATGACATGCATTCAGAGAGTGCGCAATTATATGTAAAATAAATAAAATAAATAAATAATTTTTCTTTTCAAATGATCATTTAGTTCGTTTAGGGGTCGGCAGAAACTACAGGACGCGACTTCTTACGATTCTTACATAGTGTGCACGACAACAAAGACAATCCCGCGAGTGCGCTACGGTCGTAGTATATAAGTATAGTAATAAGTTAGTATGTATGTAATATGTACGTAGGAAATAAAGGTACTTACTACCCATTAGCTATGCCAGCCCCGCCCCATTGTTGTCTGTGTTCGTTTTGGCGGCGCTGGCTAGCTCTCATAGAAGTTTGGAGGGGACGTGCGAGAAAGAGAATACCACGCGTAGCAACGCAACCTCGCACGTCCCTTACCCCCTGCACAACGCTATGAGCGCGCTTGCATTTCCTTATAAGGGCACGAAATTGTATGTTTGGTACTCAATAAAATGGCAGTTAAGGAGGGTGGATGTGGGAGCGGGACGAGGTATGCAGTGTATAAATAGGGCCCCCGTAGGTATCAACGCCACTTGTTACGCGCTCCTGGCCCTAATAGGTACCCAAAACCTACCGCGATATTGTGATACGTTAGTCAGTCTCAGTCTCAGTCAGTTAGTATATATATACCTCGTCACCACCCGCATCCACCCTGGGTGCGAAGAACTGCCTAGTTTTACCGTTGTCGTACGTGGTTTCTTTTCTCTTCCCCCGACCCCCAGGGCCTCACCCTAGTGGCCGCCCCGATCACCGTCCCCCTAGGTAGCCCGCTGCTGGACGTGGATCCATCCCCCACATTTGGTCCTTCGAGCCGGATCCCTGAGCAGCCGAGGAGATGGTTGTCACCCGCAGCCACAAAGGTGAGAGCACCAGGTCTGAAGAGACGGAAGCCAGCGGCACGACCGCCGCCAACAACACCGTGATGGGCTCCACCAACACCGGCACGATTACCGCCGCCACGAGTAAGTCACAGACCGCCGCGGCGAGATCAATTCGGTCACGCCGATCCGTGACGTCACGCCGAAGACACCTCGAAGAGCTAGAGGTAAAAGAGAGACTAGCTGCGCTCGAGTTACAAAGGCTAGAGGCAGCCGCAGTCCTGGAGCAGGCGAAACTCGCGCGACTACACGCGGAGTCCGACGTATCGGGTGACGAGTCAGACGACCTAGCGTCACACCAACAACATAGGGTTAACAAGTGGTTCGACCGGCACGCCGCCGACGCGGCACCGGCCGAGCTGGGAACAAAGGAAGCTGCACACGGGCGAGCGACCGAAGCGCCGACCGCCCCAGAGGAAAAAGGACGAGGACAGGGAGCCCGTATCACTATGGCATACGGGCAACGGGATAACCCGCCTGCGCGTCAAAGTTCCGCGGTCGACATCACGTCGCTAGCCGAAGCACTCGCCGCAGCCGTGCGAGTATCAGGGAAGTGAGCACCTAAGTTCATACAGGAGCTGCCGCCATTCAGCGGCCAGTGTCACGAGTGGCTGCCATTCAAGGCGGCATTCAGAGACACGGAAGACAGGTTCACAGCGACAGAGAACGTCGCCCGTATAAGGGTGAGCCTGAAGGGAGCAGCGCTAGAAGCCGTGAGCGCGCTGCTAATATGTCAGCCGGCCCCACACGCCATCATTACGGCGCTAGAAAGAAGGTTCGGTCGGCCAGACAACATACTCCTACACGAAATGGAGAAGGTAAAAATGTTACCGCGGCTCGCCGAGAGCGCCCGCGATCTGTGCGTGTTCGCGAGTCGCATCGCCAACGTCGTGGCGACCGTACAAGTGTTAAATAAACCACAGTATCTGCACAGTCCCGAGATGCTGCGTACTATCGTCGCGAAACTGAATCCCATTTTACGTAATAAATGGTACGATTACGCGGCAATAAACAGTGACGACGCGCCGGACCTAGTGAAAATCGCGGCCTTCCTAAACAGTGAAGCCGATAAGTGCGCCGCGTACGCGTCACCCGAAAGGTACTCCAGTGACAGTGATAAGTGTGTGAAAAGTGAACACCGCCCGCCGAGAAGGAGCGAGCGAACCTACGCAGTCGCCGACACACAACAGACGTGCCCAGTATGTAAGCATAACCACAATTTAATTACTTGTCCTCAATTTGTAAGTGTTAACGTAAACAAACGCTGGGAAATCGCGAAACAACACAGAATGTGCTTTAGGTGCCTAGCTAGTACACACCGACGATCAAACTGTCGCGCCAAGGCATGTGGCTATAAAGGGTGCGCGAGACAACATCATCGTCTCCTACACATCGACGATAGCGCGACACAATCGCTGTCGCCGGCCCCGGCAACCGAAAAGTCGCCGCGACCGGGCCCGCCAACACAGCGCGCACCGCATGCGCCCGCGGGCGAGCCGGCCGCGCAGCCCTATAGCGCGCCAGAGGAGCCCCACGCGCCGCGCGCCGCGTCGCCGCCACAGTCGCACACCGCGCCGCCGCACACGCCACACGCGCATGTACTAGCTACGGCCAAGGACACGATAGCCGTCGCCACACGATCACGTGTATTATTAAAAATTATCCCTGTAGTACTAAGTGGTCCCCAAGCCAGTATAGAGACGTATGCCCTGCTCGACGAAGGCAGCACGGTGACCATCGTCGACGCATCCGTAGCCGACATACTCGGCCTCGAAGGTCCCACCGAGCCGATGTGGGTACAGGGGATAGGCGGCACAGATATAACATACAATAAAAGTAAGCGAGTAAATTTTAATATTAGAGGCAAGTACAGTGATAACGAAATTGTGGTGAATCATGCACGTACGGTTGAGCGACTAGATTTTACCCCGCAGTCGGTCAATGAACTCGACCTTGACGACTGTGAGTACCTGTACGAAATAAAGCGAGAGTTGGTTTACGAAAACGCCACTCCGCGCGTACTAATAGGGCAGGATAATTGGGATTTAATTGTGTCGCGTGCTATGAAAAGTGGACGCCGCGACCAACCAGTAGCTTCACACACAAAACTAGGATGGGTATTACACGGATGTCACACACTGCAGGGTGCAACTATTGCATTTTGTTCCCACGTTGTAGTGGCAGAACGCCACAATGTAAATAATAAACGTAATGTTTGTGTACAGGCAGAGTTACTCCCCAGAGATGAGGCGATATACCGCACCGACGACGCAATCGCCCTCTACGAGGTGAGATGGAAGCACGCTACAGTCTGTAGCGGCGGGAGCGAGTTGCGCCGAACGCCCGCACCGATTATATCGATCCCAGACGGCGCACCAGATAGTGCGCGCTCGACGCAAAAGAGGGCGCTGTCAAATAAATATGGACGAGCACCGACAGAACGTCGCGGACTCAGAAAATTAATAAATATGTTTTATTCTCATGTTTTAGGAAATACATCGCCTAGAACGCAAGTTAAATGTGTTGCAGTTGCCGTGCGTTACAGAGGACGTAAGAAAAGGCAAAAAGAACAACGGAGCGCGAGATCCGAACCCGATCCGCGCGCACTACATCCCACCGCTGCGCCTAGAGGGACACACGCACGCAAGGAGATGCGGCGTGTTGTGAACATGCGCAAATGGAAGCGCAGAGAAAAGGTTCAGGCGCCTTTTATTTATAATGATGAGCGGTTGGTGTTTTTATATTTAATTACAGATAGTCAGGGAGTGATGCGTGTCAAGGGGAAGTACACGCGTCGTGTCCGGCGCGCCAAGTCAGCGCGCCCGGCTGCGAGTGACTCCTGTGCGGGGTTGGACTTCGGGTCACCCCAGGTCACCGCAGGCCGCCGCAAGACACAGTGCGCGGCGCTGTACACACGCACCACACAGCGAGCAACACAGCTCGCCTCGCTGAGCGCTGCCACCCCCGCACTCCGCCGCCTTGTGGCGCGGCGTGAGTGCCCTGCCAAGTTGCAAAGCTGCAACCCCGCCTGCCTGTGGTCCGCCGACCACGGGCGCACCCAAGTGGCGCCAGAAGGCGACGCTGAAGCCACCGGCCGTCAGCCCGACACCTCCGCACTCTGCCGCCTTGTGGCGCGGCGTGAGTGCCCCGCCGAGCTGCCGAGCAGCGATGCCGCCTGCCTGTGGTCCGCTGACCACGAGCGCACCCAGGCGGCACCAGGAGCCGCCGGCTGCCAGCCCGCTCCACCGCACAGCGCTTGCCGCGCCCCGCCGCCCTGTACACGGCGGGAGCGTAGCGGCGCACGGTGCGCCTACGCACAGTCTGCGCTGCACGACCAGCGCCCGAGCGATGAGACGCTCGCCCAGGGATACTCCCGCCCTCTCACTATGTGGCGGTGAGTCCCGACGACCCAGCTCATGACGCCCCAACACTGGTGGCGCGCTCGACCGCTCCGCCTACGTCAGCTGTCTATGGGGTGCGAGCACACCTACTTCAACACCGGCGGGAGCTGCGCAGCCACGGCGTCACCCCGGCAACGAGCTACGAGTCGTCGAGACGTCAACCCACTACGAGGAACGGGCACCGCTGCGGCAACACGTAGATGTCGTGCTACAGGTGTTGTCGCCGGAGAGCGACGGCGGGAGAAATGTGCACGACAACAAAGACAATCCCGCGAGTGCGCTACGGTCGTAGTATATAAGTATAGTAATAAGTTAGTATGTATGTAATATGTACGTAGGAAATAAAGGTACTTACTACCCATTAGCTATGCCAGCCCCGCCCCATTGTTGTCTGTGTTCGTTTTGGCGGCGCTGGCTAGCTCTCATAGAAGTTTGGAGGGGACGTGCGAGAAAGAGAATACCACGCGTAGCAACGCAACCTCGCACGTCCCTTACCCCCTGCACAACGCTATGAGCGCGCTTGCATTTCCTTATAAGGGCACGAAATTGTATGTTTGGTACTCAATAAAATGGCAGTTAAGGAGGGTGGATGTGGGAGCGGGACGAGGTATGCAGTGTATAAATAGGGCCCCCGTAGGTATCAACGCCACTTGTTACGCGCTCCTGGCCCTAATAGGTACCCAAAACCTACCGCGATATTGTGATACGTTAGTCAGTCTCAGTCTCAGTCAGTTAGTATATATATACCTCGTCACCACCCGCATCCACCCTGGGTGCGAAGAACTGCCTAGTTTTACCGTTGTCGTACGTGGTTTCTTTTCTCTTCCCCCGACCCCCAGGGCCTCACCCTAGTGGCCGCCCCGATCACCGTCCCCCTAGGTAGCCCGCTGCTGGACGTGGATCCATCCCCCACACATAGTTATTTCGCTTCGTGCTCGCTCATACATTTAGTTATACACAACACACGAGTCGGTTATGAGTACTACGCACCTGACCTTATTAAAGAATCTCACTGACAATCCCTATAAAAAGATATAAAAAGATAATGCGTGGTCACCTCAGTTAAATTATTATTTTCTTTTGATTTTTTTTATATAATATTTTACCGTGTTTCTAGATTAAGTAACAAAATATGATGTTGCAACTTTGAGTGTTGTGTATACCTATAATTGGCATACGCATTAGATCCTGTACCTCTGTTTTATTATGTTAAATGTGCGATGTATATGCTGTTGGTGTAGCTAATATAAATGAATAAATAAATAAATCCCTACTACCCTACTAATGTTATAAATGCGAAAGTTACTTTGTCTGTCTGTTAAGCTGTCAGGCCTTAACCGCTTAGCCGATTGATGAAAGACCAAACCAAACCAAAGAGAGATTAGACCTAATAGCCTCACCTTTTATCGTGAAAAAAGGCTTGAATGGGTTAAAAGTTTGTATGGGAATCTGACATTATGGAAGATCTTCTTCGTCCTATTCTTTTCCCAAACATGTTAGGGTCGGCTTCCAGTCTAACCAAGATGCGGCTGAATATCAGTATTTTACACGGAGCGACCGCCATCAGACCTCCGCAACCCAATTTCTGGGCAATACCGATATTTGATGGAAAGACTGGTTGTCATGCTTTTTTTAGGTTTCTGACTACCACTAACGATTGTCATAGGTGTTCGTATGACAACCGGGACCGGCAACGGCTTTACGTGCTCTCCGAGGCACGGAGGGGTCTCGATATGTTAAGAATGGTCACCCATCCACAAACTGACCGCGTCAAGTGTAGCTTAACCTTGCAGATCGGTTGATCAGCGTTGGTACAACCTGGCCACGAGCCCCTCAACATTATGGAAGATAAAACAATGAAGTATTTAAGGGTTTCTGAAATTTCAACCTATATGGGCATGCAATTTATGTTCAAAGTATATATTCCGCGCGGCCGAAGTCGCAGGCAAAAGTTTGTAAAAGATAAACAGTATTTATCCTGCTCATGTTGAGATCAGACCCAATCTATAATGTGCTGAATTATTTTACGATTTAGGTTTAATATCCCATAATATCATGCCATTATCGTGCCGAAACGCGTCACTTCAAATAAAACACTTTTTCAAAGATAATAAAAATGGAGGCGTGAGAAATAACTGGCTACAAAAGTTAGTTAGTTAAATCTGAAAGTCTGAGTCTAGTTATAACCCAGTTAGTGAGCGTAAAGAAAAAAGTTGCCATCCAAATCAAAAGTTAGGCCAACCCAATTAGTCTCCGAGACATTGTTTCAATTTAATGAATGTAACTTGACTAACACACGCTGTTAAAATAAAATACTTCATTATCTTAATCATCATTATGATCATCATCATTATCAGCATCATTATCAGCCGATGACATACACTTCCATAGCAAGTGCTAACTACAGTAGTCTCCAATTAAATAAATAAATAAATATTTTGGGACATTTTTTACACAGCACCATCTAGTCCCAAACTAAGCAGAGCTTGTACTATGGGTACTAGACAATGGATATAATACTTATATACTTTTTTTTGTAAATACATACTTATTATACATAGGAAACACCCAGACACAAATACTTATATTCATCATCACGTAAATATTTGTGTTTGTGGGAATCTAACCCACGACCTCGTGATCGGCAGTCCGGTACTCGAACCACTAGACCACAGACGTCGTCAATTAAAAGGATTAGTACTAAGCCACTCAAAACTGTGGCTCTTTCCTCAAAAGGCCATTTCAGATTTTCCCCTACATTGTTTAACTCGCATATCGGCTAAATACTACGATTGTCTGGACTGTAAAAGAGACCACGATTTTGTTTCGGCGTTTCTTCTCAGATGTAGTCAGTTAGGAAGCGCAATCTAGTATTTAAAATAACTTAAATTAAAAATTTAGAAAACCCCCGACACGAAATGTCACACACAGACACACACACACAAACACACACACACACACACACACACAAACACACACACACACACACACACACACACACACACACACACACACACACACACACGCACGCACGCACGAAAATACACAGAATTACATTAATTTATATTATATTACTATTAGATTAATAAATGGTAGAACGACATAATTAATTAACCTATTAAGTAACCTTCGTATGCCGAAAACTGCCTCTTAAGAGGCAGGGATCACTATTAATGTAATACAGATTTCCGCAGTATTATATTTTTATAATTCTACCAACTAGTTCAATAATTCCATAGTTTTTGGACATAACGATTTTATTTATTGATGTTTTATTGATGTGTATACTGTATTCTTGGGAAATAAATTTATTATTATTATTTCCTTTATTTGTCTTTATACATATTATTTGTATTTTTAAATATTTTTATAAAAAAACAGAAAATATAAAAACATTTAAAAATATAAAAAATAGTAGCCCACCGGTATCGGGAACAGAGTCCAAGCTACAGCGGTCAGGGCTCCAGGGAAAGGAACCTCCTAACAATACGTGCCGTATCTAGGAGTACCGCTTTCTGTATCAAGCCCTTGATCCAGCCACTCAACGAGAGCCTCCTTAGATGTTGGTCGAGGCTCTTGGCTATTAAGCCATTGGCAGACACAACGATCGGTACAATGATCGCCGAATTCACCTCCCACATGTCGACAACCTCACGTGCCAAATCAAGATACTTTATTTCTTTATCTTTCTCGGCCTTCATGAGGTTCTCATCATGCGGGACGGTGATATCGACAATCATTGCACTACGCTCTAATCGGTCTATCACCACAATATCAGGCTTATTGGCAACAATAGTCCTGTCTGTGATAATAGAGCGATCCCAGTACAATGTGGTATGACCATTTTCGAGAACTGGGTCGGGCACATACCTATAGTACGGTACCTCCGATTCCACAAGTTTGTATTTCAAAGCAAGTTGCTGGTGGATAATCCAGTAATAATGGTGTTATTATTATTATTATTAATTGCCAAATTTCATCCAGATCCGTTCAGTCGTTCTGGCGTGATTGAGTAACAAACATCCATCCACCCATCCAAACTTCATGGTACTTTAGGTTATAAATTGTATAATGCGCAAAAAAACAGCTAACTTTAGTCTTGTGTTTTGTAAACATGTCACGTAACTTACTGTACATAGATGCTTTACATCGCATTTTTTATATCAATTCATAAATGTTTACTAAGCATATTAAACTAAAAGCTTCGATGTGAATAAATATTATTTAGACGGAAAAACTTAACCCTAAAATATGCAGTGCATAATAAATTACAAAACTTATACATTTTCAAAGCTAATTAAAATAGCTAATAAAAGACGTATAACATAATTTTAATAAGAAATTTCCATGCGTACATTACAATAAATATGTACACAATCCCATAATTATTGAGGACAATAACTATAAATTAGACTTTAATTACATATTGTGCTTATTCGCCTTATTAACGTTAATATTATGAGCTTCATATTATGCAAAATATAATGGCCCTATATAACTTTCACGAAATACTAAAGAATAAATTTATGAGGTTACGATAATATAATAAAAAGTCGAGTCGGCTTCTTGACTTCGTTATTACCTATTATTCACTTCAGCGCCAAATTTTTGCAAGGCAGATCTTCTTGACAAAACTTGAGAGGAATTGCTTAGAATAATTCTGTGAGAATATCAAATAAACATAATAAAATGTACAGTTTGATAGTTCTTCCTCTTTGGCATAATACCATTCATCGGGTTACAATGTTTTAGTAAGCTGTTATGAGTTATCTATACTTATAAAGAGAAAAGAGTTGATTGTTTGTTTGTATTGAATAGGCTCCAAAACTACTAGACCGATTTGAAAAAATCTTTCAGTGTTAGATAGCCCATTTATCGGGGAAGGCTATAGGCTATATACCATCACTCTACGACTAATAGGAGCAGAGTAGCAATGAAAAATTTTGCAAAAACGGGGGAAAATAGTTATCAAAACCACGCTGGCCACAGGCGGGAATCTAGTAACCAATATCTTTAAAGACGAGAAAAATTAAACAGTAAAAGACATTTACACTAAAATATTAAAAAATAACGCTTTTGCTCCAGTTCTACCTATTAGATTTAAACCCATCTTAAGATAATCATGGGACCTCAATATACCGGGGCACTGAGGGATCCACTGTCTTGTAGGGAGTATAGTCGTGATTATATCGGTAGCTTTAATCTCTTTTTCAAAAGAATATAGTGTACAAACAAGAGCAAAAAATGTATATGTTAACGGAAATGTATGTAATCCGTCATTGTATACAATTCCTAGGAAATGTATGTAATTCCTAAAATCGCACGGAAATGTTTGAAATAAATTATATTATACTTACACATTACACATTTCCTAAATAGCAATCGGAAATGTAAAACATTTAAGATATTGGTGGGTACGCGGGGACAGCAGGACGAGGGGAGGGTATTGCTTCGCCTGATCCGGTGATCGCGGTTAGGTTAGTTTAGGTTAGGTTTTTTTTTAATATTTAATAATTTTGTTTTTTTTTAAGATTTTATAGGTTTTAATTAGTAAGATAATATAAATATATTATTATTATTTTACGGTATGACTGTTATCCGATTGTCTCAATAAGTGCTATAATACTGTTTACTGTTTAATAAATAATAAATAAATAATAAATAATATTATTAACAACGAGTTTTATCAAAGAAAGCATTGACTTTATACATTTCCTAATACGACATTGGAATTATATACAATTCCGAGGAAAGTTATACATTTCCTAGGATATCTATGTATTAAATAGTTTTTCAAACAATATTGTATACATTTCTTAAATAGTATCGGAATTGTACACATTTCCTAGGATTTGTATACAATTCCTTGATTTCATACATTTCCGGTAACATATACACTAACAAAAGGGCTAAATCGATTTTCTCCTAAAGTACCAATAGAACTTTTGTGATATAACGAACACAGTATTTACGAACCAATACTATAAGTGATATTGATGTTATCTCAAAATTACAATCCTCCATTAATGAAAAAAAAACGCTTTGGCACTTTTGTTAGTGTTTATATTATATCATTTTTTTTCAAAAGCAGTGCTCAATTCATACGTTAGATGTGTTTTAGAAAAAATATTAGTTATTCTTTTGCATTTTATTAACACCCATAACACTAGTAATACTAGTAACAGCAATATCCGATACATGTTTACTGCAATGGAGCGAGTTTTATAGATTATTTCACGGTTTATTTAACTTTAATACGTTAGCCGACTTACGTGAGCTGTGTGGCTCTTAAGGCGGGGGTTAGACTCTCGAGCTTGAAGATTTAAATGGCAGTGCTGAAGTATTCTGACTCCGGCCTTTAGGGGAATAGGAATCGAACCCTTATTATGGTAGGGCAATACTTAGGGTTCGATTCTAGCATGCAAACACTTAAAAAAATGCTTGTAATTGTAACGACTTGTTGAAATAGAATTATTATTATAGACACTGCAATACAGTCAAGAATTTTAGGCATTGTCAATATTGCAATAATTTTAAAATAACTCTTATCTATAAGTATAACTACGGTTCATCGACCTCTATGTGAACTAAATTTAACGCAGTTTTTTTTTATACCACAAAGGTGGCAACGAAGCATACGGCCCGCCTGATGGTAAGCGGTTACCATAGCCTATGGACGCTTGCAACACCAGGGGTATCACTCGCGCGTTGCCGACCTGAAAAACCTCATAGAGGTTTATAGAGGATTCACTGCGCCGACAGTTTGGGGGAATATTCCTCTTACTGCCAGCGCAGCGCATCCTTAGGAGGAGCTCTGGCGACCTTACTCACTGCAGGAACACAACACACAATAAAGTGTGTTATTTGGCTGCAGTTTATCATGAAAACTGGGAAATTGGTTTCAAGAAATTCTTTACCACTAATAAAAATGATATTTACTTCATTAACTATACG
Source organism: Acronicta psi (assembly GCA_946251955.1). NCBI lineage: Eukaryota > Metazoa > Arthropoda > Insecta > Lepidoptera > Noctuidae > Acronicta > Acronicta psi. Next base: position 11,230,006 of record OX276475.1, on the reverse strand, counting down.
GTTTATATTCCTATGGATAGTCTAACCATTGTTTATATTGTAATCTTGTTCCTTTATCGATTAAATAATCAATATTATTCTCCATCAGCTGATTCCGGTACCGAGTCTCCTCAAGACCCCACAACCATGGACATCTCTTCGCGTCACTTCCGAGCTGAGTTCCTCCAAGAATGGCAGGGGTCTCCAGACGCCCCATACTTTGACCCCAGCACGCCGAGGAACATAACCGGCCTAGTGGGTCATCCAGTTCGACTACTCTGCAGGGTCAAGAACTTGCAAAATAGAACGGTGAGAAATTGTGTTGTTTTACTAGACGTAGGCGGGGATCGTCGTACTCGTGTCAACTGAAAGCGGGATTATATCTTCTCTTGGCATATGGTCGAGGCCTTTAAAAGCCTGATCATATTAACCAACACTAAATATACTTACCTACTCATTCTTGGATCTCTGGTATTGTTAAACGAAGTAAATTCCAATTAATTTAATTAACTTTCCGTGGAGACTATAAGCATGCAATGGGGTTCTTCAATATTTGCAAGATCGGCAACGCGTGAGTAATGCTTCGGTGTTGTAAGCGTCCATACACTGCGGTAACCACCTACCATCAAACGATCCGCATGCGTCGTTGCCACTCTCGTATAAAAAATGGTATAAAAAATTGTGTTGATTATTTGTAACGAAATTATAAAATTACTCGTTAAAAATAAAAAATGCATCATGTGATATTCCATTTAAAAAAGAAAACAACTTCAACATCACACGGTGTTTAACATAAAAACATAACACACATTCTGCAGGGATTTATACCCTCTGTAGTCCACATTAAACTTAAAATTTACTGCTGCGCTGTAAAAGCCACTACAGCGTATATTCACTTGTCGTCAATTTTAAAATTCTCGTTTAAAACCCATCCATAAACTACACAGAAAAACAACATGCTGTTGTCTGTTCGTAAAATATAGGTGTAAATAATTGAACAAGTACTGTTTAAAGCAATTCTCTGACAAAAGACATGATAGACTTACCTGTTCAAACTACGATTATTAATTGGCAACTATCTAAATAATTCAAAACAAAATCAATAAAAACATCGCCAAGTTTGCCGATAAAATAATTAAAATGAGCGCAAAGTTCTAACATTAATAAAGTTCTTTGGACATTTATTTGGTTACGAAACCTTTAAATTTCTACTAAAACAAAGTTTGTATGTTGATCATTGAAAGGATGTGAAAATGTTTGGTTTAGACAAAACGAAATCAAATGGATATTGAGTTTGTAGAGTCAATGGTAGAAATAATTGGTATAAGTTAACATTATCGGTGCGTGGAACTCTTCTTTTTCAAACTTGTCTGGGTGCACTGCCGTGTATTTATGTCCATTGGTTAAATTGTTGTTTATACATAACGTGAGTAGTTACTTGTGATATTGCTACAAAAGAAGTGAATGACGAGTTAACGGCTGATAGAAATGTATGGAAGAAAACTAAACAGGGATAAAGGCAGGAAAATGATGAAGATTTATGTATGTGTGTGTGTAACTTCTATTCATGAAAAGATGATTTAATAAAGGTCCTTATAAAACTCTCCAAATGCCTTCTAGATTAATACTGATCATGCCAAAAATAGGACCAATGTATCCTCCTTGTACCGAAGATCATAAAATCCTTAAGTGTTACTGGCAGGCAGTTTTATATTTACGATTAACTTCAGGTATCGTTCCGTCGGAAGTACGCACTTTACCGCCATTGATAACTCCTATACAGTAAAGCGCTTAAGGGCGATCCATTACATCGAATTCTTAAAAGAAGCCTAAGGGAAAATTGAACTCGTTTTTTCTTTCTTTATACCCTCGAAGCCCGTCCCGGCTTTCTTTCCCGGCCGTTAAGTGACTCGCCGTCATGCTCGCGAAATGGCTGTTGGTAAACAACATTAAAATATTTTTATAGCAACTTGTAAAGTACGACAGGTTGACACTTGAAACTTTTTAATAGAAACTGTCGTAAAACTTGAGATGAAAGTATTTCAAGAGATTATTACTGGGCTTTATTTCCGCTAAACGCGATTTGTTAAAGATTTTTTCTGATTTATTATAATTATTATATTAACTGATATTGTACGTGTCAGCTGTGCACGCGTAGATACGTGTAGGTATATTTTTGAAACCTACAAAGTAACAAATCGTATTTCTATACTTATGGTTTAATGGGAAAAAACATTGCTAAGCATAGGCATAGAAAAAAGAGCATGGCGCAGCTATGATTCGATGGTACAGTCAATAAGGAAAATATTTATATTTACTACTAGCTCAACCTGTCGTCGTTTTACAGTACCTACCTCTGTCTACGTCATAATGTTTAGAATAATTTATATAGTTGTCTCTACAAAAACACGAGTAAATTTGAACGCAACGTTGTAACAAAATTCCAAGTCAATCAACAGACTACTTTCGAGTTTTGAGAGCACATACGCATGCTGAATTTTAATAATATAAATAAAAAATTTGTAAAATTTTGACCAGAGTATCATCATCACTCAAACTTACCGTCGCTTCCCTTTCAAAGCGGAGAAATAGTTCAACTCCATTAGCAAACAGGTATCAATTTGTCACCTGAACTCCGAAATCAATACCTTCATTAATAATTTTGTCTTTGAAGGCTGTGAAAACAGCGTCCGTTATAAAGACAGTCTTCCTTTGAAATGCTAAGTTCGTTTATTTATGTTTCAACATCTTTCGCCGCTTCTGTCCCATCGGACAGTTTTTGTATTAAGAAATTAACATAGATTCTTATGAAATTGTCATTACCATATTCAAAGAGTGACAGTCGTTTTCACAGCTGATGAAGGAAGTTCGATATTAAAAAAAACAGATGGTTTTATGAATGCAATTATGCATGCTGGATCTGAAAAAATGATAATTTATTCCCATTGCTAACTGCTTCACTAATCAAATAGTCTTACACGCGACTGCTATGCTAGAAGTCTTGAGTTCATTTCCCGGGTTGAGCAGTGTTATTGGAATTTTCTCAGAAATTTTCAGTAATGAACAGCTCGGAATTTGGGTGGCAATAGGCTCGCCCCCTATTACATGGGACCTAAACATACTGGTAACTGTGGGTATACTTTTACTATCAGTTCGCCTCTGCATAACCCCTCTGGGAATACAGGCGTGATGGTATGTAAACAAAAATAACTGTTTGGTTTTATACGTGAGTTTTATGTGTTCGATTTAGGAAAACCCTTTGAATAGTATCTATGTATGTCATCTAGCCTTCCCTTTGAAATGAAACGGTATAAAAGATAGCAAATAAAAAGGGTTTTTATGTGCGTGTTCCCTTAATTCTTGGATTGTGTATATTTGCTATCATAATGTTGCGTATGATTCAGGGAATAGAGAGTTATATTAAATTTATTTCCGTTTCCTTTTTCATTACAATTCTCATTGTGTTTTTCTCGTATAACCGGTAACTGCGGCGTGTTGATGGATAACTGTCCAGCATTGGGATAATAAAGGTTAATAAAAATAATAAAAAATTAAAACATGTGACTGTAAAAGAAAGTGCCTAATTTAGTTAAGAAATAGCTCTTGCCCGCGTCGTTCCTCAGGTTCATCCAATATTTAAAATAAATAAAATTTCTAAAATAAAAGTAGCCAAAAATTACTCCTTATAACATTAGCTGAGCTTTCTGCTACTGAAAGTTCTGTCAAAATCGGTCCAGTGTAAAAGACTGCATAAAATAAATAAATAAAATATCATGTTAAATCTCGAATTATGAAAATAATCATGATTATGTTCCTCAGGTGTCATGGGTGCGTCACCGCGACATTCACTTGCTGACAGTGGGGCGCTACACGTACACGTCCGACCAGCGCTTCGAGGCGCAGCACAAGCCGCGCTCCGAGGAGTGGGCGCTGCGCATACGCAGCCCGCAGCGCCGCGACTCTGGGCAATATGAGTGCCAGATATCCACCACGCCGCCTATAGGGCATGCTGTCTTCCTTAATATCGTAGGTTAGTATAATTTTCGCAATAGGTACTTACTCTGTTTCTTCACCCGTACTTAAACATACCTATGAACTGTGGGTATACAGTCACGAGCATATAACTATGTTTACATTAATTGTTATAATTCAAAAGCAAGATTCTGTTAAAGTATTGAATAAATAAATAAATATCCTGGGACATTTTACACAGCACCATCTAGTCCCAAACTAAGCAGAGCTTGTACTATGGGTACTAGACAATGGATATAATACTTATATACTTTTTTTTTTGTAAATACATACTTATAATACATAGGAAACACCCAGACAAACACAAACATTTATATTCATCACATAAATATTTGTGTCTTGTCGTAATCGAACCCACGACCTCGTGATCAGCAGTCCGGTACTCGAACCACTAGACCACAGACATCGTCAAATTATATTATATTTCATTCGTAGCATCAATGAATGAAATTATATTGATGCTATCTCAAAGTTGCAATCATAATTTCATGAGAAAACCTTTTTCTATTTTCAATTTTGTGTAGTTCAGTGTATAACTACATATTAATGCACGCGACTGTACAGCAGTAGGTGCCTATCTGCCTAACTTGAATTATTACTAAATTTCTCAAGATTCTATTCTTCCTCAAATTTGGTTTGCCCTTATACGTTGCTAAGTGGAGTTTTGTATTCTCTGCCTACCATTATGTGCAAAACGCTACACGCTACGTGTTTTGCACATAGTAACTCTACTATCAAGAGAATTTCACGAATTCAATTCTATTCCAAAACAAATAATTTACCCATATCCTTTACCCAAATATCAGTTACACACACTATACATTACACATTCCCTAGGTACAAACTTAGTATTTACTTATGGGACCTAAACAATCAGGGACGCAGGTATTTGTTGGTTCCGTAGAGATTTCCACGCTCCACGCTTACCTAAACCAACATGGCGGTGGTGGGACATTTAAAACTAGAGTTTTGACGGTACTAGTAAATAATTCATGTACAAACAACAAACATACACCGTACATGGGATACGGAAGCCGGAAAACCGAATACCGGCGGAATTTAGTAAAGGTCTTTACAGAACAGTGAATTTGGGGACGATATATTGGGCAAAATTGCTGTTACTAGAATTTTAGCGAAATGAAGTATAGTACTTATAGGTACGTTCTTTAAAACCACAATGGTTACGAAATAAACACCCAAATAAATAATACATTTGATATCTTCAGTGTCATATGGGTTGAGCTCAAACTAAAATGTTTTATTTCAATTAAACTTAACATTACTTTTTAATTGTCAAAAGCTTCGATTTCTTTCAACATACGAGTACCGACACTATAATTTTTGAGAAAATCGTCCTCCAGACTAACTGAAATCAGTAAACTCCTGATCAGGCTACTTAAGTGCTTCTTTTTATTACTGTTTATGTCAGCAAACGATCAGTAAGTCGGTAAGTAGTCATTGCTAATCATGGAGGACTTCCTGACGCGTTGCCGAGCCTTGAGAGCCTCATTTATCGAATTTTCTTCACTTAATAGTGAGCCTAACCTAACCATTTCGCTCCACACGTCTTGCATATAATCATGAGTAATGTATTATACCTTCTTCTTTTCGTGTCAATGGTAAATCAATGTGTCGAGTCAATTTCGTCAGTAAATAAGATTATTTATAGAGTTCGAGCCCAGTAGGAAGCTACCTTAATTGCGGCATCTGTTGCGTTTATCAAGTCCTCGAATGTGCAGGTGCATGGACACTTTGGGCACTCGAGTAAATGAGACATGTCCTGCCGGGCTAACATGGCGCACCGCGATATAATTCTCGTTTAAAACGTCAAAAATTGTCTACATGTCACATTTGTCGATATAGCTAACATGCACCCCATGAGGGAGAAAATATCTCGTCGTGAATTCGTTTTCTGCGGACGATAAACCGATGTAACCATATATGAAAAACGTTGTGATTTTTAAAGTATCAACATCGGCACATTTCCCTTTCATTCGTTCGATTTTACGTCTCACCTCTACTTATATTTATGATTTATAAAAAAATATTAATTGTCAGTTGGACATTTTCATAATGTCAACTTATCAAAGTTTAAAATTTTTAATAATAAATTGAAATCTTGAAAAATTGAAAAGTTATTTTAATTAGGTTTCGTGATCATCATACATCATATTCGCAGTGGTAATCCGCCACAGTGACTGAAATTAACTGTCCCTAAGATGAAATGGATTACAAATGTCGCTTGATCTTTTGCGCTGATTTTGTCGTGTGTGGAAGTGGGATTGTATCATAACATCACAAATAAAACAGAATTAAGCAAGGCGATGGAAAAGCTGGCGATGCAGCTCGTGGTGCAGCGGTGGCCTACACGACTACAAAACTCTTTAATTCCTACTTCGAATTAAATGTATTATAATTTGTAGATGTAGTACCTAGATTTTAATTTTTAATATATAATAAAATTATAAAGAATTATATTGTATGAGTCATTCGACATCGTTTAGATATACTTCGCCTCTCCTAAATATCTATACTAATATTATAAAGAGAAAAGGTTCGTATTTTTGTATGTTTGTAATGAGTAAACTCAAAAACTACAGGACCAATTTCAAAATTTCTTACACCATTAGGGAGCTACACCTTTCCTTAGTAACATCCTTACTAATATTATAAATGCGAAAGTAACTCTGTCGGTCTGTCTGTCGCGCTTTCACGCCAAATCTACTGAATCGATTTAAATGAAATTTGGTATACAGATAGTCTAGAGCCTGAGAAAGGCTTGACATAGGCTACTTATTAATGCGAAAAAACTGACTGTAAGAGGTTGAAATAGGGGATGAAAGTTATAAGGAATACCCAGACCACGCAGCGAAGCCGCTGGCGGAAAGTTAGCTTAACTATAATTATAACGTCTTTATTATTCACCGCCATATTTTTTATGTTAAAAATCTGTGGTGATGGCTCGATGACGGTGGTTTTTCACATTTTAGTGCTTTCTCGTCTCAAGTCGTCGATGGAAATTACCGACGACAAACAATTCATGTAGAAGTGTCAAGATTCGAAAAAAATATGGTGGCATGTTAGTGTTCGTCGACAAATTGTCACGAAGTCCGGTTGAAGTCGAATTTTGACAGAACGAGACGAGTAGCTTGCACTGCCATGTTAGCAACGGAAGACATAGAGCAATATCTCGTTTTGGGAAGAGATACGGCGACGAGAAACTTATTTCACGCTGCGCATGTTAGCCCGGCTGGTCTGGATTCGCTCGCACTGGATGATCGACGGATCAATAATCCCCATTTTGCCAAATTGTGTTTACAGCGGCCTGCATTATACCTACATTAATGTAATCTCTCTCCTCTAGAACCAGAAACGATAATATCCAGTGGGCCGGAGCTGTTTCTTCAAGCGGGCTCCACGATCAACTTGACCTGCACCGTGCGCCACACGCCCGAGCCGCCCAGTTCAATAACCTGGACGCATGGAGAACAGGTAATTTCAAATGTATGTTAATTTTAATATTTCACTACAACCTTAATGTAAGATAGTTCAACATTCAGTCGATTTCAGAGCTAAATAGGTTTATAGAACATTTAACAGTAAAGAAATACCTTTTTGTATTTTTTAAGCGTTTTCCATGCTAAGATTACAAGTTATTTTTAATTAAGGAAACGACACCTTAAGACCTTACGTCACCTTAAGACGTAAATTAGAATGTGGAGGAAGATTTCGACTGGCGAGCAGGGCGAGCGGTGGCTTAGTGGTCACAGCGTCTGGTGTACCGAACCAGAAGGCGCAGGTTCGAATCCTGCCCGCCCGCCGATTTTTTCCTTCATTAAAAAGTAAAGAAATAGACAAATATAGTAAAGTCCACTAGTAAAGAAAATAAAATAAAAACGTCTCGAAATAAACCAAACTAAGGTGTTATTCCCCCCTAATAAGGTGTTATTTTCTGAGAATGTGTTGGTCAGTCATATTATGAAACGTATTGGATATAACACTGATTTGTCGCCATGGCCGCTGTGAAAGGTCCGAAACGTGGAGATTAAAACAATATCAATACAGCGCCGATAAAATACATAAAAAGTATTTTTTTTAAATATTATTATATAAGTATATTAAATTATTAAACGGTTTAAATCAAGTGCGTGGATATAGCATTTATATTTGGTAATAATTTGGCCAAGTCAGTGACAATGTTAAAAAAATCTGTGAAGAACTGTCATTAGCCTGGAAAATTTCATTGAATAACTTCGCAAATTTGGCTAATAACAAAATTTGTTGACAAATCCCCGCCAGCAGGATTAAGAGCATTAACTCCCCGATGTACGGAATTGAGGACTCAATTTTGAGTCAATCGATTTCATGGTTTGAAACTGATTACGTAATGAATGGGCTGTTGAACAAATTCAGTTTGCGATTACGAGTTAGTTTCGCATTTTACATTTTAATGGAATTTTAATCGTCTCATTATTTGAAACAAATAATGTTGTTTGATGTTTTATCTGTATAAATAACGAAGCTAAGGCTGAGAATATAACAAATTAATATTCCATTCGATGATTATTTGTTTAACTTTCAATCAAATTCTTGGTATATTGAGACTGTTAAGCTATTAAAGAAATTTAATATACTCATACAAACAAAAGTTTCAAAAGTAAATTAAAAGAATCATAAAACGGTGTTTATTTTAGGTGATAAACTTTGATTCTGCACGTGGTGGCATATCGCTCGTCACAGAAAAGGGGCTGAAGAGTACCAGTCGTCTCTTGGTACAGCGAGCAACCGGCTCTGATGCAGGGGTCTACACATGCGGCCCTAATAACGCCCCTTCGGCAGCCACCAGAGTACACGTCTTATCTGGTAAGAAATAGCTCGATTTTACCATTAAATCTGCCTATAAACTAGGTTTGATGTATTAAATTATTCTAGCACCAATCTTTGAGAAGGTTGGGCAAAATTCGCAATCATTTTCCAACTTCACAGTGTCAAAAGCTTCGTCCAAGTCGTTAATTTTATATTTAATAACTTCCTCTTGAACGACTCCCTTAAATTGGATTGTTTTGTACTTCTAAATTGTGCTTAATTCCAATTTTCTGTTTAAGGTGAGCACCCCGCTGCGATGCAACAGGGATGTGCAAAGTCAACACTAGATAAAACAGCCTCTATACTATGTTGTTTATTAACACTTTACGTACTAAGAAAACCTTCATTTAGCGATCTACAATTTGGAACTTGAATGTAAGAAACCAATGAATCATAAACAGAGTCAATAATACGTATTGTAATTTTATTGCCTGGGGTTATTCGAGCGTGATTTGATTGGGAAAAAAGCAAAACGAAAAGTGTGTACTTTTTGATGCCTAAAAAACTTTGTTTAAAAGCCGCGACGTCTTGAGAATAGACAACTTTACGGCCTTCGCAGTCTTTAATATCTCGTTATTTGCTTTTGTCAAGTTACTCAGTAAAAGTGATTTTGTTCGGGTCGTTAAACATGGAGGGTAGAGTTCTCAAAGAACAACAGTTTTGGGTACCAATATTATGGCGAACAAAATTTAATTCTAATTTCTCTAAACATTAATAATTTTTTGTAAATATTTCTATCACAGCTTTGTATATACTATTTTAATATAATAAAAGTGCAATAGGTTACATATTATATAGATATAATCTGTCTGTAATATTAAATGAGGATTTATGGAATGTTTGTGAAACTGTTTGTGTTTAGTATCTTGAAAAGGTATTGTGTAAACCCATAAACAATTACGCAAGGTTAAACAATGATTAATTATTATGGGCAGACAGCGGAACCCTTCTATATGTAACTAAGGTTTAGCTCTAGAGAATTTAATTGGCGAGAGTAACAAACTGTTTACAGTAGTGCAGAATTAATTATACGATTCGGAAATCTTCCTGTTTTCATAGTCCCTCTAATAAGTAATAAATCCTGAATCTTTCGCATTTTGATTTTGAGATTTATTGTCACATATTACGTATTACCTATAATCCATTGACAGTAAGCTACCACCACCCTGTACCAAGAATTTGTAGAATGCAATATTAGTTTCTGCTATTACATGTCACTTCAATTATTATTGTTGTAAACGATGTCTCATGGTGGAGACACTGATCGCCTCGCTGCGCTGTGAGGCCGAATTCTTCTCGAGAAACCTTTCACGTCTTCAGTATGAGCCTTTACAGTGACATATAAATTTATATTGCATCACTTCAACAACAATTTAAGTTTGGTTCGACAATCTTTATAGAATAGGAAAATGGTTTAAGTCATCATTAATTATTTCAAGAACCCTTAAGAGAGTCAAAACAATTGTTTTTCTCTTGTTTCTTCTAATAACAGTTATTTGATAGCTAAAAATTAAACCTATTTCTGAGCATCTCGGGATAATTATTATAGAAATTCTAGACCAATTTTGCACTTGGCACTCTCTCAATATCTTAGTACAAGATTTCATCAAATTTCTATTATAGTCATTCTATTTCACGAAGACCTGGGGGCTAGACGAATAGAAGCAAAATTTATGGAAATGACACAAGCTTCCAACAAATTGGGCTGTCACTAATGTCATTTCCATACATTTTCTTTCTTTTCGTTTGTCGAGTCGAAAAGCAAATTGCAACTTGTTTACAGGTCCTATGCGACAACCCCTATGTCATTGTCATTCAAACTTCAATAATTTAACGGACTTCGTGAGATAGAACCTCTTTACGAATAGAATGATGCTCGTGTATTATTTGATTAAGGGCCTGTTTCACCACCTCTGCATAGCCGTTACCCGCCGGATAAATTCATAAATGAAACAACATTAATTGTTTAAAATTATCTGCTAGATAATTTAAACGGATCTTACTAGGAGGTGGTGAAACATAAGGTAATCAAATATTATCAATTTTTTGTAATCAAAGTGACAAAGAATTAGAAGTGATATACTATCCTCATTTATCTTTGGAGTCCACTGAAACAAAATTGGAATTTTATAATAAAGGAAGACAGTGGCGAAAATAACGAACCAATTTATCAGAATTATGGAGCGAACAGTAAATAAACAAGGAAGCGCGTCGGCCATTACTTGCAAACGACTTGAATCTAAATGACGTACTAAATTCAGTACAAATTTCGAAACGGGCCAAGCCTATAATGTAAGTTTCCTTACTTCTCATCACTTAACACAATTATCTTGACAGTTAATTAGAACCCGTCAAATTGGGGAGCGAATAATTAATGTAAATTGACTGTAAATAATTAAACTTAAAATTATTGTCCAATTTGAAATATATAGATCGATACCTACAGAATATATAAAATAATAATGATCGTCAACGAAATAAAATTTGTTATAAATTATGTTAGGTTGTTTTATTAATGAACCCTAATGTTTTTATTTTTTCTCCCAGGATCCCTAGTATTTGCTCTATTAACCATTGGACTAAAATACTAGAGATCCTGGGTTTGATTTTCAGGTCGAGCAAAGTATTGTTGGATTTTATTTGAGTTTGGCTTGGGGTTAGTATCTTGTGTTATAGTTTTTTTATAAAATAGTATACAAATCTGATGGTAAGTGTAATTACTGCCACCCATAAACATTTGCAACACCAAAGGAGTCGCCTATCCATTGAAGATTGATGACCTTTCCCCAGAGAAATTACGACCTTAATAATATAGATATAGAACATGTTGTTGTACAACTTGGAAGTGTCGATTGAATCGAGTGTGGCGATTGTCATGGTCATGGGCGTGACTGTAAGGCAAAGGATATACTGCCGGCTGCTCGGTATGACCCAAAACGATGAGATCGCTAAAAAATCCGATCCGCAACAACAGCTACTCGAGAAATTATTAAAGTTACGTAAGTATATAAGAAAAATCTAAGAAATAATATATTTTTTTTTTTTTTTATACATATAATAGGTTTACGGCCCGTATTATTTATTCAAAATCCTATTATTTATGTATGTTTAACCCACGCGATGCATCTGTGAGAATTGTGCACTAATTGCGCTCGTGGGCGAAGTCTTGGCAACCTGTCACGTCTGTGTTATGACCTTAATACTCCGATTACTTTATTAAATAATAATAATAAATAATAAATATCCTGGGACATTTTTTACACAGCACCATCTAGTCCCAAACTAAGCAGAGCTTGTACTATGGGTACTAGACAATGGATATAATACTTATATACTTTCTTTTTTTTTGTAAATACATACTTATAATATAGGAAACACCCAGACAAACACAAACACTTAAGTTCATCACAATAAATGTTTGTGTCCTGTGGGAATCGAACCCATGACCTCGTGATCAGCAGTCCGGTACTCGAACCACTAGACCACAGAGGTCGTCAAATATTACTTCTACTTTTTGTTATAGGTACTTAGTCTAAAAAACAACGGCAGTAAATAACAATTACCTATAGAAGTTTCGTGTGGCATCTATGCTAATATTATAAAGCTAAAGACCTTGTTTGTTTGTATGTTTGTTTGTTTCTTTGGTGAAAGCGCTAATCTCAGGAACTACTGGTCCGATTTGAAAAATTATTTCAGTGTTAGATAGCCAGTTTAACGAGGAAGGTTTATAGGCTATATCATCACGCTTCGACCAATAGGAGCTAAGTTACAAAAACGGGGGAAAAACTTCAACAACAACAACTAAAAAAATAAAAGCGACCAAAATACTTATTTCGCGAATACTCAGTATGATGAGTAAAGAATGATTAGTTCATGAATACTAAATAAAATCGCTCCAAAAAAAACATGAATATTTGTGTCTCGTGGGAATCGAACCCACGACCTCGAAATCAGCACTCCGGTACTCAAACGACTAGACCACAGGCGTCGCGTCGTCAGTATAAAAACACCACAATTAAAATTTACATCATATTTCAATAAAAAAAACTTGTATTACACAACACTAGCTTTAAAAAGTTTAAAGCTCACGTACAAGTTTAATAAAAATGGCCGAACTCGTTACGTCGACTCCGCTTTTTATATTAAAAAGAGCTTTTAGAAATTAAAACTTGAATGCTCTACGGTCTGGTGTTACTCAACTTGATAAACCTGCGTTGAATATGCAAACAGCGTATTATTTTTTGCTTTGTTATACATTCAATTTAAGGTGGCTTACGATATTCTATCAATAAAATTAACGTAATACTTAAATCAACATGATCAACCCGTATACTGTCCCACTGCTGGGCCGGGTCTCCCAAAAAACTTTCCCAATAAATCCCGGGTCTTAATATGAGAGGGGTTATGCTGGTCTAGTGCGGGTTGGCAGACTTCACATGCCGTCGAGATAATCTCTCAGGCATGCAGGTTTCCTCACGATGTTTTCCTTCACAATTTTTTTCAGATGTGAACATCCTGTAAAAATTTCTTATACAATAAATCTGAACTGCCTCATCGGCCTGGTAGTCGTTAGTGCGGCTGCTATACTGATCGATTTCCAGGTCAAGCAAAATGGTATTGGGTTTTTTTATGAATCACAGCTCAGAGTTTGGTTTAAGACGAGCTCCCTATTAAAAATAAACTGTGGGTGTGCAATAGTACACTGAAATAAAATTTTAGTTTAAAAAACTACAACCGGCCGACTACGGAAGAAATCCACTGAAAATCATGTAACAAGAACATAATTCCTATGTCACGTTCTTGATAAACAATTTACTGAATTGAAATCAACATCAATATATACCATACCATCATTTATAGGTATTTCTAAACTAAGAATTTTTTCCTCTTTCGTTTGATATACCACTCGATAGGATAGCAAAAAATTTTAAAAAAAATCGCTCTTTTTTTTGCATGTAACATTCGTCGTATTGATTTTGTTTATATAATATGTAGCCATTGTTACCGGGACCATAATAACGAATCGATTGACACCTCATTCATCAAAATCAGATGAGTAAGTTAGACGCTGTAGTGGAACATACGTAAATAGGAAGATACATAGACTCCCTAATATAAAACCCTTCCTTCGGCTTTTTGCCGTGTCGTCGGGTAATAACCCTAAAGACTCCGAGCTGCTACTAGGAATTCCACAAAAAAACCCAACAACACTGCCCAATACCATCCAGCTACCAGGCTAGGAATCCAGCTCTAGCGCAGTGGTCGCATTTATGACCAATTGGCCAATGAGACAGTCTTTGAATAGCAAACTATAAAAGCTATAAGACTTCACTTAAATATTCAAATGTAATTAATTACTCAGTCTACCCCCCGACGCTCGTTAATGAGGTCCCAGCGTAATTTATTAAATAAAACAATTTGTTAGTATTGCACACCATCTAAAGGCGAATAGATGGATATTTCTGTTAAATTATTCAGAAATTTTTGGAATTCTGGCTTAGGAAATTACGATCTGATAACGAGACAGAAATACGGTTATTGTCTTTGCTTTTAATATCCATTCTGTACAGGAATTGCGAAAATATTTTATACTCCAGTAGCGCCTAATGAATGTTATAAATTACTTTACATTTTACATCCTTATACAATGACAGAGTCGTCTATATTTTTATATATTATTACACTGTTTCACTGTTGGGCAACTTTCTTAAGACTGACTATTCCAATAAATTTTATTTCAAACATGAAAATCTAAACCTAAAAACTCAATATTATTTGATTTCCGAACGAGGCGGTATGCGGGTACTTTAAAAAAATATTGACAAATTGAAAAAAATATGCAGTTGAGGGTTGATTTTAATCGAGTATGACATTGTGTACTTTGCTGGCACAGTGTGCGTTTTAGAAGGAGTGTGTAAAGACCTATCGTTAGAGGATTCTTGATAATCTTTGTGTCTGCTTACAACTCATTGCCGTGAACTTGCTAATGATTGTAATTGAGTGTTTTTATGTTATTGTGTTTAAGGCTAACATTCAGAGACGATGCTCAGCGTAAAGTAAGGCTTGCGTATGTCAAATTTGTTTTACAATTTGACATACGGAAACGTAAGTTCATGCTGAGTCTCTTCTCTGAATCTCAGCCTCAGGCTAATATTCAGAGACGAGTCTCGTTTCTGAATAGCAGCCTCAGATTCTATGTAGTGAATTCTGACTGCTTTCTAATCTGTGTGGAAGATCAAAACACAAACATTCGAAGGATGATGGTGTAAGATAGTTACGATCAGTTTTTAGCCGAGATTGCTTCCATGATTAAGCTATTTTCAACCTTATTGACATTTGACCGTATCATTTGCAATTCTGTTCATCGTAAAATTGTATGTATCGGTCATAACGACGATTGTTCTTTGCACACTGCACAGTGCATAGTTCATGGCATTAACATGCCTTTGTACTACTACCATCTTTACTACGATTATTCACAACGTCGTTCTTCGCATGTTTGTATAGTGTATTGTGATTGTGTTGAGTGAAGTGAAGTGTGAAGTGTGAAGTGGATATATTGTGTTTTGAAAACTGAATTGTAAATCGCAGCTAGTTGGCGCTGGCGGAAACCTCAAAAGGGCTTTCGGTGAGTAGGTGCATGACTTTAATACTATTCTCTCAACTGGACTGTTTCTCATTCATTTGACGTATTTGTAACTAGCTGTGTGCCCATGACTACGTCCGCGTGGACTTAGATTTACCCAAACCTATCATAAAACATAATGTGATCTAAGCAACAGCAGCTAACGGGCCTCGGATCTCGGCTTAAGGCGTTAGTGATGGGGTAGTTAGGGACAGCTGGATTGAGGCAAATTTTTTTAGGGACGAATTTTAAGTCTTCGTGACGGGCCTCGATAGCGAAGACGGTAGATCAGACGGCGTATTTTCTTGTGTGTCGTGAGAGTGCTGGTGCTGCTGGAGTAAGATTCTCCTGGGCCAGGAGACAATGAGCAATCGTCAATATAGGTATATATATAATACCTGTTTCTGTACTACCCTACTAAGCTACCAAGATCCGATACCAGTGGAGGTAGGTCTAGAAAATTCTTGCGAATCTGTAATAATAATCGTGATACTTATAAATATAAATAAATAAATATCTTGGGACATTTTTTACACAGCACCATCTAGTCCCAAAGTAAGCAGAGCTTGTACTATGGGTACTAGACAATGGATATAATACTTATGTACTTTTTTTTTAAATACACACTTATAATATATAAGAAACACCCAGACAAACACAAACACCTAAATTCATCACATAAATGTTTGTGTCTTGTGGGAATCGAACCCACGACATCAGCAGTCCGGTACTCGAACCACTAGACCACAGACGTCGTCAAAACTTATGTTTCATTAAAACACGCATAATTATTAAACATAAACTCTATGGTTAGTTCTGAAATAATTTCTGGCCAGTCTTTCTCCCCAAATAAAACAATACTTTACCAAAACATAAAATGAGAACGCCTTTATTCCCTGTCATATCCAATTTCTACGCGCCGAAACAGGGCACAGGCTAGTCCGTAATAAAAATGGACTGATTCCAAATTAATACGCAGTGAGTCTGACGTAAACGCTAAGAAGTCAGAAAGTAGAATAAAAATACGAAGCGTTTGGAAGTCGGCACGAATAAACTTAGATTAGTAAAGTTTGATTTATTTAGTTAATTGCTTGAGGAGTCTGGAACCACCTTGGTAGATCAATTATAACCTAGATTGGGATTACTTTGACTTAGTAAATTGACGAAAAATAACATTTTATTAAATCGAAATCGCTCGGTCAGTCACCCATCGTAACGAAACAAAGTAAAATTTTGACTTAAAAAGAACATACAGTTGAATTGAGAGCCTTTTTTTTTGAGTCGGTTAAAAATGTCTTTATCATCATACTCCTATATTGGGTTAAGGCAGAGGTGTTATTATACATACACAGTTTGCCATTATGTTTAGATCCCATGTTGATATAAGTCAGTTTATTTAAAAATTAATATTTTAACTACTGCTTTGTTGGTATAGTGGTCCCAACCGCGACTGCTAAGCTAGAGGTCCTGGGTTTGAATCTCGGGTCGAGCAAAATGTTGTTGGGTTTTTCTGTGGAATTCCCAGTAGCAGCTCAGAGTCTGGATGAGTGCCCGGTTGATGGCAATAGGCTCGCCCCCTATTACATGGGACCTAAACATACCGGCGAAATGTGGGTGTACGTACTAATGTACACCCACATTTCGCCGGTATGTTTGCCGCCTCTGCCGCCTCTGCCGACCCCATCGGGGAATACAGTTGTGATGGATGGTAATTAATAATCTGATAACAAAACAGGATACATCAATATAAGGTACGAAAAACTATTTGAAAATCATTTTTCTTGTCCTAATTCGGCGAAAGTTCGCTCAGATTTTAAGACTTCTAATATCCGGAATGTCATAATTTTCTCGATACATAAATCTGTAAAAATTCTTAAACTTAAATGATTTATATAGACATAAACGCTCCCCTCGGGTTTTCGTATTAAATAAAAATAAAGGAAATGAACAAAGGCAAGATAAATGTGCTCCACTTTTAAGGTTTAAACAAAAAATAAACTGAACCTGCCTAAAAGCTTTTTTATATTAGATCTGGTGACCTGAGTAACCTAGAAGCTTTTGTTATTTTTATAATATTTCATTTAAATTCCCACTACACTGAATTCAACAACAGAAAATGTCGTAAGTAAACTGCATTTTTATCTCGAGGGTGTGTGGATCGCTGGATGATGATGATGACATAGTAGGAAATATCATATATAACAAAATAGAAAGATATGTAGGAATAATATATATAGATACAGGAATGCTGCTGTTAATATTGTACCGTTGTAAATATGGTTAATTTCCATGTATGTTTCTGCCTCTTGCCTTTTCTTGTCATATCTAGATGACTGATACTACAGTAGTAAAGTTGTATGTTATGAATATAAATATACTTACCTACTGAGCCAATGAACGTATTACCTATAGGAATACTCAGTACCTAGACCTACGGTGCACCAGAAGATCGTTTTAAGATAGACCTTTTAATGCACCCTAAACTAATATCAATAAACACTCAATGAAAATTAAATTAAACCTCAAGACAAGGTAAATTGAATGAATCGAAAGCAATGAAAAGTAACGACACTGCCGATAGCCAATTCATTCAAACCGGTAATAAACTAAGAAGTTCACAACCTCACATTAATTGTACTAAAAACCTGACTGAAATTAATACTATCAGAAATTCTATTCCGGGTGCTGCAATTTGTCCTGAACCTTTACAATTTAATTATACTCTTGAATATTTGAATCTTCGAGTTCTGGCGAACTTTGAAAGTTCCATCTGCGAGATTCGGCTGAGCAATATTATAGATTGTTCCGGCTAATTGGTAGGACTTAATTGAATTCAGTTTCAATTGAGTGGCAGGAAAGGAAGACGCTTGAATTTTGTAAAAACCCATCAACGTAACAAAAGCTGTGCACTGCAAAATTCTATTTAATTCTTTCCCTAAATGTAAGAATGGAAGTTATATGTGGACAGAATGGTCCCGGGGGGAGTTCCCTGAAAATTAACTTGTTCAAATAAAGAGCACTACATTGCGCAAGATATTTGCAATAGCGAAGGGCGGCGAGAACGAGAATAATTATTTTTTCCCATTTCTGCGAGAAGGTTCGTTTAAGTCCATGGTCACGTCGGCTCGGAATCCCTAACAAGTTTTTTCTTGGTCAGCAGAAATTAATTCACGTAATCGAAGCCAGACGAACTTAATTCCGATTTGGTGAAAAGATAAAAGTTTTTTAAGGTACTCCCACGAATATAATATCAGGAAAAGTATTTTTGATGGAATAATAAATAATCCAGAATCTTTCACAAACGGCTGAGATAAGTACCTATGTAAATATAGAATAAGAAACTTTTTCAATAAAATTTTGTGTCGGTACTACAAAGAGAGTTGTAGCAAGCAAATATTCATAAAAGGACTAAGTTAGGACATTCTTTTTGGGAAAATAATATACTTAATTGAATTTTTACCTTGATGGTAATAAATCAAAAGTTGGATACTTCCCACACTCGGTGAAGACAGAATAAGAAGTGCCTGAAAAGTTATACAGATCTACCACTTGACACTTGGTATTCTCAGTAAAATATCTTCTTTGGGGTAAATTGTAGCGTTCAAGGGGATTCACCTGAAACAAGACAGGTTGAAGTAACTTTTGCTAAGTTAATTTGTGAGCCAAATTTCACGTCTTCCGTAGTACTTGCACGTCGGCCTCAAAAATCTCGTTAAAACTTAACTAAGGAAGTTAACCGTCGGTTGTAGTTGCAAAATATTAGCTTGGGCATACCAAATACCACGGGAATGAATCTATTGAACTTTGCACGCGATAAGCCAATAGAAGCAGTTCAATGATATGTCTATTAGCTCTACGTTTGAAATTGACCGAATAGCAGAATATGCGGTTCTATCATTCAGTATAAGTAATATTGACCAACTTTATACAGTTAATAAAACGGTGTTTCAATTAAAATAACATAATTAACATAGTATGACGACGTCTGTGGTCTACTCGTTCGAGTACCGGACTGCTGATCCCATTGTCGTGGGTTCGATGCCCACAGGACAAACATTTAATGTGGTGAACTTAAGTGTTTGTGTTTGTCTGGGTGTTTCTTATGTCTTATCGCTACATAGTATAAAACAAAGTCGCTTTCTCTGTCCCTATATCCCTATGTATGCTTAAATCTTTAAATCTACGCAACGGATTTTGATGCGGTTTTTTTAATAGATAGAGTGATTGAAGAGGAAGGTTTATATGTATAATACATACATATTATAGTACAGAAAATACAGGAAATTCAAACCCATGCGAAGCCGGGGCGGGTCGCTAGTAATTTTTTTTTTTTTTTAATATTATATATTATATCCATTGTGTAGTACCCATAGTACAAGCTCTGCTTAGTTTAGGACTAGAATGGTGCTGTGTGGTATTTATTATTGTATCACCTCACCTCTTCCTAACCCTTCGGGAAATAAAACGTGATGGTATGTATGTCTATCGCTAAATAAACGTGATGGTATGTATGTCTATCGCTCAATAAATTTGAGTAAGCGTCATTTACTTTTGTTGACTTTTTATCTACAATAGCAGCAATAACATTGCCATTTCGCTTCATTATATATTCCGCTTCCGTATCTCCGCTTACTAGATGTCTTTATGTTATTTCATGTAAAAACATATAAGTATAACATAACAAGTAGGTAAGCATCTTTCAATGGCATCGACGACACAAGTGTCAGGTTTGGTTCCAGTATACAACAAATATTTACATGGCTGGAATTCACGGCGTGAAGATTTTTAAGCTAATTAATTCTATATTTGTAAAATAAATTAATAATAAAATAACTATTTACAATAAGGCATCAAAAACTCCTCCGCATCGCTATCAGCTGAAAGGGTACCCAGAAGGCTAGCTGCATTGCCACGTTGTTTTATTTTACTTATATTTAGAAATAGATTTTTTATTTAGTAGATATTGTAATATATAATTCTATATTTGTCAGAAGAAAAAAGTTCACTGCTAAATTAAGGCCTTGCCCAAAGGCTTCTTTCTACAAGGACCTACTGCTTTCTACCTATTTCTTTCTATCTGCATCGAACGATTCCCGGTGACTTTTAGCAGGTCGTCACTACATCTCGTCCAACGCGTCTTTTTCCGGTGCGTGGTCTCCACACAGAAACCTTTTGCTCCAGCGGTCATAAATTCTACTATGCTTTTGCTCAGTTGTTAAGTTACGTAGACAAATTTTACCCTTCTACAGATCTCCTCATATCTGATTTGATTACGTAGAAAAATACCAAGCATAGCTCTCTCCATAGCTCGCTCGACTGTAAGCTTTAAAAAAAAATACGCAAGCGGTCCTCTAAATCAATGTTTTATGAGAACTCCCTTGTTTTCGTTAAAAAGTTTCGTAATTAGTGAAATAAAAGCCGATTTAAGAACTTAACAACAACGCGCTGAAGATTAAGAAAGTTTGAAGCAATTAATTATAAGCATAGCCTTGATTCTTATTTCAAGGTCCGTCAGTTTTTTACATACTGGTACTCCTGTCCTGGAAGCTCCTTCCTCCTATCTCCCCACCATTGGTGCACCAAGAGTCGTGGGTACATCAACATATCAGCCAGAACAGGTCTATTGCTGAACAATGGTTTCCCCTATAGACTTCTACAAGGACCTGCATCTAACAAGTTCCAGCGACCTTTATCAGGTCATCGGTCGATCGCATTGGAGGCCGTCCCATTCTGCGCATTCCAGTGCGTGGTCGGTATAAGCTTTGAATCTGGGTGTACTATGTATCTTGATAATGTAGGTATGTAAAGTAGCGTAGTACCTAGTGCGGCAGTTGTATTTTTAAATAAGTTCTGGGGTCGAATTTGTGATCATTGTAAAACCAATATTTATTATGTATAATCTATTTCTAAGCCATTGACATTTGGCACAGATTCTATAGAGACGAGAATAGAATAGCAATCGTAAGATGTAACCAAGCATAGAACTTGGCAGAGCTCTGGATACGTGTGGATATTATTTTAGGCCAAAATAAACCTTAAAACCTTTTTGAAGTGAAAGGCTTAAAACCTTTTTGCTATTTTCCTCGCAGCTACTGATGTTTTAAGGAATTTCGTGAAACAGTTTCCTCAAAATAAACCGCTGAGTTTATTTGCTATCGCGGATATAACTTTTGCTACTCTATACCCGTGTTCTCAATAAGTATTTTAAGTAGAATTGCTTGAACTTAGTTACTTAAGCCGCTGCTTAATGTAGAAGATACTTCTATGTTGAATGAAAAACCTTCTACATTACATGAATGAATGTAAATAAACTTTTTTTAATGGTTTATACCGGTAATCGAATATACGAGCCACCTAATGATAGGAGGTCATTGCTCCCTATATACACCTGCACACCAGGGGCGTTACCTAAAAACAGTTTGAAGGTTTAACTATGAACGTGGCCTTTTTAAAAGTTTTTTTCATAATATTACAATCAGCAACAGTTATCGGGACATACAGTCTTCAAAATGATTGGAACAACTAAGACAATTATTAAACTTTATCTCAATGTGATAAAGTTTATGTCAGAATGACAGTTGCCGTGTAATGTATTCATCCTGAAATAGTCCTTGTACCATTGAGATATAGTTGAATTTTCTTATTTGTTCCGATCATTTTGGGCACTTCAGATGTCCCGATATCTCTGATGCTGACTGTACAATTACAGAATTTTTTCATACCTATCCTATTCTTTTCCTTTCTTAGAACAAAAGATTTATTTAATTATTTAATTACTACGGATCCACCAATTACAGTAGCTAAAAAAAACTAAATTTATTAAAATCTACAAAACAAAGCAAAGTAAATAAAGGAAGGTAAAAACACTTTCATACCTTCCTCTCACAGTACTTCTGACATACCAATATAATCTTCGTCCACTCATCCGCAAACAGATCGCCTGTTGGATTAAAATCCAAGATATCGTTTAGCGCGGCCAGGGTGCGAGGAATTGGCGACTTAGCATGTGCAACGGTACGGCATGGGGGTACGGCAAACAGCCTGTGTTTCTTCCCCCGGCAGTAATTGTCTGGGACAAAAAAGCACGCCAGCACGCGAAGCAGATCAGGAGCGTCTTGCAGGCTATTGTGAGCTGATCTCAAGCTCGCCTTACCTCTAGCGAGCTATATCCGAGGCAACCCATCAAGAATTTTGTCGGATAGAGGATAGTAGCCACGTGTATGCCTATAAAGGTACCTCAGGAACGCTTTTTGGACTTTTTGAGACTTTTTTTATGAGACTTAAGATGTCAGTACTATAGCATTATACTTATAACATTTTGAGGTGCTCTCAACAACCATATTTCTACTCGACCAAGTTGTAGGTACTTTGAAAGTTTTCCCAAACATATCACAATCAAAACTTCGGTTGGTGAGTTATCTACCGAAAATCAACTTCGACAAAACGTAGTACTTATGTTGAAAAAGCTTCTACTCTTTAGTGGAAATAATATTGGGAAACAATTTCCCCAGCCTCATCGCCATCGCGGCTGATCTGGATTCGATT
The DNA here is from genome assembly GCA_946251955.1 of Acronicta psi. Taxonomy (NCBI): domain Eukaryota; kingdom Metazoa; phylum Arthropoda; class Insecta; order Lepidoptera; family Noctuidae; genus Acronicta; species Acronicta psi. Next base: position 11,206,959 of record OX276475.1, on the reverse strand, counting down.
CCCAGGTCAATCAAAATTGTATTGGGTTTTTCAAATTGACTGGCTCATTGGTCTAGTGGTTGCATGTGAGACTGCTACACTAGAGGTCTTGGGTTCGATTCCCGGATGGAGCAAAGTGTTGTTGGTTGTTTTTGTGAAATTTCCAGTAGCAGCTCGGGGTCTGGATTTGTGCCCGGGTGATAGCAATAACCTTAACAAACATACGTTTTCAATTAGAAAATAACTTTTTTCTTATCTATTATAGGTTTAAAGGTTTCCAATCCCGTTGGAATTTCTCAAAATCCTTTCTTAGCAAGTTATAAAAACTAACTATCTATGTGCTAATTTAAATTTTTCAGTAAATCGAAATTCTTCAAAATATAAGGTTCACTCATTTTGACAGAAAGAAAAACAAATGAAAAATAACTTGGAACAACATTTACTAATACGTTTCTTTTTTTGAAATGTAACCTTAAAACCAGCCAGTTACAAATAGTACAGCCAAAGAGATTTGATTACAAGTTTATACAGACTATAATTATGCGAAAATGCTTTTCCCCGAACTAATAATTATCTTCCATTAAAAGTTTATAGTATCATGTATCTATTCAAAGATATTTAATATTTATTAATGCAAAAATACAATAAAAAATAACTGATACAATTTGAATATATAAAAACAGAGACCAAAAATCGTATACCCATATAATTCAGAGCGTTACGCCTACCAATGTTTGTTCTGATTTACGATACCTTTTAGCTGTATGTAATACGTATAACTTATTTATACAAAGTATGTATACGGAAGAGCGTAAAGTCTCGTAAAGGTCATGGATGGGAAGACATGGATTTTTTCTTTTTAAATACGGTTTTGAGCGCGACTGCTTTGCTCGACCCAGATTAGATTCCCAGGTCGTTACTGGGTCTTTCTATGAAATTCTCAGTAGCAAATTGGAGTTTTGATTTATGTCCGGTTAATGGGAATAGACTCGCTCCCTATTACATAGGACCTAAACATACCGTTGAACTATAATGTAGAAAGAAAGAAAGAAAGAAAATGTATTTATTGGCACAAAAACGAGAAGGTCACTTAAAATAACATAAATTTAATAAAACTAACAATATAACTACCTAGTCATTGTGCCAAAAGGGCCACAGCTCAGCTTAATGTTAGCAGTGATAGGGACTGACCATCTGACGCTGATTTTCAGCTACAACCCACGAGTGCCATACGCTCGAACGACAAATACTCTAATAATTATTTTTACCATAATACTCACGTAGCTACTACTACCGTTGTAATAATACGGTCGAGTTACACAATTATTGATGTGTCTGGCAGGCACGGCAGACTGGTCTGCTCAAAGCCGCTATAGCTCTTTCTTTAAAAGGCCATTTCAGCCATTTTCCTGCATTAACACACATATTTTAATTTAATACTTATGTCTGGACTTTAAAAGAGACCATGATTCTCTGAATTTGTTTCGGCGTTACTTCTCAGAGGTCGCCAGATAAGAAATCGTTAAAAAAATATAAAACATCGACTTGTAAAAGTGTCTTTATAAGATCTATTTAGAGAAACTAGTAATCTAGTACACCTCTGTCTAGCCCTTCGAGAAATACTGGCGTGATGATATGTTAAAAATATCTACCTTCTCTTCTATGTATGTTAAAAAATATCTTCAATCATCAAAATTACGGTGTACAGAAAATTTTGTGCGATTTTCCGTGAAACAGGAAGGCAACAAGGTGTTGCTATAAAGCACTTTCTTGACCGATTAAACAACATTTATTCACACAATTAGACGTACATAAAGTTCATCGCTAGTTGGCCGATAGATCCACTCAAATGGATTTCAAGCTCTGCCGCGTAATCCTGCGGAGGGCGCGATTAGCGCCGGTCCGGTGCCTGCGTTCGGAAGTGACAGTCGCGCTAAATTTACCCCGATCTACCCTCGTGTAAACAGCTGTGTGGATTAAACACGGAACTTTTTTGTCGCTATGCAACGTCTAGACATAATCGGTCATGAAATCGTTATGGATACCCTCCGTCTCCCCAGAATGGAAAGTCAGAGTCATGTCGGACTCTTACGACTAAAACACACGGCCGTCTCTAGAACACTTTGGATGGGATCTTCTGTGCTTTGCCTTTGGCATGTCAAAAAATTACAGCTATACTGCCTTCATCCCGTCTTGCCTTGATTTATATACAAACCACCCGCGCCCCTAAAAGTATCCTCCTTCCTAAAAGTAACCTAAAGTATCCTAAAAGTAACCTAAAGTATCCTAAAAGTAACCTAAAGTATCCTAAAAGTAACCTAAAGTATCCTAAAAGTAAACTAAATATCTAAAGGGCGGAGACCTGGTGTACTGAAATATAGGCCTCAAGCCTAGTTTGGTCACCAGTCTCCCACAATATGCTTACCTACCTACCGAATTCAATATTACTATGTCAACATGTAATCAATGTGTATTGTGGTGAGAAATAAACCTTTATTATTATTCTTCTGAATCTTTATTTTTCTTCTCTTTTTAAGAGAGTATAAGAGACCTTATATGCGGACCGTAGCCAAGCGTGTGAGGGGAAGTCTAAATAGAGTGGGTTGAAGATAATGTAGAGGATGTGAGAAACTTTCGGGTGATACGACAGGTGTTGAGAATGGTGGCTTTTTGAAGCATGTGGAGGTTTAAGATGTTGATTATTATCTTTTTGTATTTTTTAAGCATTTTCCATTACAAGTTATTTTTAATGAAGGAAAACATCGGCGTGCGGGCAGGATTTGAACCTGCGTATTCTGGTTCGGTACACCAGACGCTTTGACCGGTAAGCTACCGCGAGCCCCGCTCGGCAATCGAATGTTGATTAGTATCTTCCTTACACGATATACCCACCATCCTAACTTTACTCCCCCAAGGGGTAGGCAGAGGCGTACGCATATACACCCACAATTCGGCGGTATGTTTAAATCCAGTCTCATGGAGCTAAATAATAGTTTGTTAGTAATCTAACCCTGGAACTCGAAGCTAACAGTCCTGCTTAGGACCATTAGATTAGCGAGATAGTTCTTTTATTTTCTATCTTGCGGAGGGCGCGGCGATTAGCGCCGGTCCACTGCTTGCGTTCGGAAGTGACAATTGTGCATCCTATTTCTTATCCTATCCTATTTCTTAAGTCATAATTTTATTATCATTTTATTTATTATACTTACTAAGCATAGACATATGCGAGATATACATAAACCCTACAATAAAGATAAAATTTAGTAAAAGATTCTTCTGCTTCATGGGGAGTTACCTTTACAATAAATGCAATAAAGTTAACAACATTTACGCTCTGAACTACTACAAATGTAAATTAATGGTCACAGCTTGGCTCTTAAAATTGAACCATAAGGAGACAGAAGATCTACTTCAACACACAACACACACACACACACATACAAACACACCCTCACACACACGCACACACACACACACACAACAAACTCGCACACGCAAATTTATAAATTTTGTTAACTGAGGGTGGAGACCTGGTGACCCGTAACACAAGGTTCCCACCTATCTCGGGCACCAGTCTCCACAATATATTTTTGTAAATTGTAGTTTGTGAGTATTGAAATATCAGTATTGTGGAGCAATAAATAAACATTTATTATTATTATTATTATATATCGTAAGCCGAATAAAATCTGCGCCAGACAATGCTACTACATGACGACCACGACAACCCTGCCAAGTGCGAAACGATATACGAAGGCATAGTTTAAGTCTATTGTTACTAACAAAATATGGACCTAATCTGAAATAAATGTCCATTATTATTATTATTATTATAGTTAGCACTTATTTTTTGGTCACCTGATTTTTTTTGTAATCATGAATAGTTCTGATTCTGAACACCCAATGTAAAGTAGTGGCCAGAAACAATGCAAAAGGCAGTTGGCGTGATTATCGTCGAAATCAGCAATCAGTAAAGTCGTCGACAGAATGCGGTCGCCTACCACACGATACAGTCACCGTCAAAACTTCAAAGCAATTTTAGTACAGTCACGCTTTATAAAGTATTACCTTACTTTGCACCCTAAGTGAAGTTTAAATCTGTTTTAGACGATAATAGCTATTAGTAAGTTTTCAGGCGAGCTCATATTGATCTGTTCTTTGTTCTTCCGCTATTTGGGTCGGTAAGAACAACGGCCGTGGTTAATCTGTGTAGGCATTTGGTAACAATGGACCTTTTTGTTTAAATAGCAATAGGGAAGACAATACGGTAAGCGGAGTAACTGTAAACACGAATGTTTGCGACGAGAGATAATATTGGAAAGAAATATTATCTTTCTCGTGGATTAGGTGAAGTTTCTAACGATGTATTCGTATTTAGAAACCGTTTATATAATACTAGCTTTCCCCCAGTGCCTTTCCACGCGTGGTTTGGGTACTTCTTAAATACATACACACAAACGCACTTAAATTCATATATATATTTATATAATTGATACACTGACTAACACGGACAAAACATAGCTTATCTTGTTACTTCAGTCACCGATTTCTTTTTTGCGTTCATTTCTAATAATTGTAACTGAATTTAATTTAATTTTAATGTAATTTTAATTTAATTTAACTTTAATTTTTTGCGACTTGCCTATGATGTCTACGGAGTCCATAATACAACAATGTTAAAATAGGAATTGTTAAACTCTGTTAGTATCTGCGATACAAGCCCCAAGCTTAGTGCAGTAACCACCGCAAAACCATTCTGTGTATTTTATTTGAAATAAATTTTGATTTGATTTGATTTGATTTGATTTGATTTGATTTGATTTGATTTGATTTGATTTGATTTGATTTGATTTGATTTGATTTGATTTGATTTGATTTGATTTGATTTGATTTGATTTGATTTGATTTGATTTGATTTGATTTGATTTGATTTGATTTGATTTGATTTGATTTGATTTGATTTGATTTGATTTGATTTGATTTGATTTGATTTGATTTGATTTGATTTGATTTGATTTGATTTGATTTGATTTGATTTGATTTGATTTGATTTGATTTGATTTGATTTGATTTGATTTGATTTGATTTGATTTGATTTGATTTGATTTGATTTGATTTGATTTGATTTGATTTGATTTGATTTGATTTGATTTGATTTGATTTGATTTGATTTGATTTGATTTGATTTGATTTGATTTGATTTGATTTGATTTGATTTGATTTGATTTGATTTGATTTGATTTGACATATACCCTATGTCACCCGGGGATAGTGTAGCTTCCCAATGGTGCAAGTATTTTTCAAATCGCGCCAGTAGTTTCGGAGCCTGTTCAATTCAAAAAAACAAATCTTTGGAAATTTCCCAAAATCCTTTCTCAACGGATGCTTACCTACGTCTTAATAACCACCTGTGTGCCGAATTTTATTTATTTATTTTGAGCAACTTACAAAACATACACTAATGCTTACAAGTTTCCAAACATGTTTTTGAGATAAGTGGCGAGTGTTGTTTTACTTACAAGTTGCCACGGCATGGTAAAGGACAGTATTATCTGAGAAATATATTATATATATATATATATATTGTTTTTTTTTTATACAAATCTAAGTTATATTAGTAAAAAATTAACATACAGAACATGAACATTGTAATCTTCATTCATTTTGAGCTGTGCATTGATAGATCACACAATTCAGTCACCTTTTCCTTTTATAATAGAGAACGTACTATGACGAGCACATTCCAAAATAGGAGTTCAACAAAAAACTGGGTTTTTATAGAAAATCCCAGTAACTCCACCGCATGACCATCGAACCCAGGATATCGCTTAACAGTAATTGCACTTGCGATCGCTAGACTAATGAGCAATTACATTACAATTTGCTGTTTATTCATTTCTCTTCGGACCCATGAAAACCCTTGACCGAAATTCAAAGCAATAGAGATTCTAAATTTAAATTTAATCCCGTGCAGCCACACCGAACGGTTTGTGATAAATAAATCGAGCTTGTTACAGGCCCCTTGAACAAAAGTCAATGAATTGAATTAAGACATGGTTTGGAGTATTCTCTTTTCAAGCAGGATTATGATTACCATCGCTCTTATATTCCCCTAAGGGTTGAGCAGAGGCGTACGAATCTACACCCACAATCACCGGTTTTCATCCCATACAATTGTGTTTTTCTTTGAAACAGTTAGCTCGAAGTTTGGATTTACGCCCACTTAATATTGTTACATGCGTACCCACTCACCGCTTATTACAGTTCTCGCTAAACTTATTGTCCGGGTTGAAGTTGGCACGAGCTTACTTTAACCCGGCCGTAAAAATCGGAGAATCAAAAATATTGGATTGTAATGATTTCAAACGACAACCTACGATTTGAGCTTTCGTTTTTATTTATTACAATCCTATAATTTTGTTTCTCCGATTTTTACGGCCGGACAATAAGTTTGGCGAGAACTGTACATGGAACCTAAACATAGCGGCGAACTGTGGATGTACGTACGCCTCTGCCTAACCCTTCTTGGAAGGCGTATAAAGGCGTGATGGTATGTTATGACTTCAATAAAAAAAGAAGCTATGTTTGCCGGTATACGAGAAAGAATAAGCGACTTTTCAGTACGCGGCTTCACAAAACGTCCCTATGACAACAATTTCTCAAACTACAACCCGCTCTATATAGCTGTACCCGCTGGTAATTTGTACTGGCGAGGAGATAAATTGAGCTCCCCCGTTTCGGGGACAACGGTTGAGGGGAATAAACTAGTCAGGCTAGCGGCAAAGGTGATTTATTTTCCTCTTGAATTGCCTAAGGGCCGTTTTGCGAAAGGTAGCTTGATGGAACATGATGAAGGATCGACGCAATGATTATTTTTTTAACATGGAATTAATTTTGGGATTTCTTGCTTGAAGTAATAAAGCTAGTTTAAGAAAAAAGTAGAAATTATGTTAGTTCATTTATTTAGTGATAATCTAAGGATTTTTCTGTGTAGAAAAACTTGTGTTTTTTTTATTTAAAATTAGATCACATAATAAATATTTTTTTGGAAATCTGCGATTAGATTTAAATGAGTAGAACCATAAAATACCATCAAACCTGTTTTAAGCATAGGTTTACTGACGTACAACCACATTTTGCCGGTATGTTTAGGTCCCATGTAATAGGGTAAGTCTATTGCCATTAACTGGTCAGTAATCCAAATTGTGAGTTGTAACTGAGTATTTCATAAAACCCAATAACACTTTGCTCGACCTGGGAATCGAACCCAGGACCTCAAATATATTAGTCGCGCTTAGCACCACAGGAGTTCATTGCGAATGGTTTTATTTTATTATAATAATGTAAAAATATAGTGCACTATATTTTGCAGCGAGGCATCGTCATCAATACATTCACTGTTCCACCTAGTCCCTATCAGAATGACAAAGCTAAGAATAATAACACAAAATCTTTCTACACTTGTCTATAAAAACAGAAATAAATAATCACTCCACATTTGTAAATGAGAACGTCCCCAAAATTCACGTAAGCAACTAACCAAAACAAACTACACGTCTACAAAATTAAAGACGGCCGAACTAACCCATAATCAATATGCGAGTGACCACAACACCGGCACAAAACCTAAAATCACCGTTCATTAGACTTGTGTCCGTGTATGACCACAGAGTCCACAACAACGGCTTCGGTAGTTAGTTAGAGAGAACTGAATCACAATTCGCAACACTCCAACATCGGATTTATCGCCGCAAGTAATCGGTGGACCGTAATACCACAGAACAGATAGATACAGAAGCTACACACTACCTAAATTTTATTATTCGATTGAATGCATGAAAATCATAGACGACGTCTGTGATCTAGTGGTTCGAGCACCAGACTGGTGAACACGAGGTCGTTCGATTCCCACAGGACACAAATATTTATTTGATGAATATAATGGTGTTTGTGTTTGACTGGGTGTTTCTTATACGTATTATTTACAAAAAATATATTTAAGTATTATATCCATTATCTAGTACCGATTGTACAAGCTCTGTTGTTGGGTATAGATGGTTCTTCGTAAAATGTCCAAAATAAAATCGAATAGAAGCCAATGATGACCAATGATGAGTTGATTTTTACTCAAGTGACTCGAGTCACTTATATCTCACTACTACTACTAATTTAATGCAGTTTATCACCTATAATTCTATCAATTTTACACATAAAACAATGCTATAATTTTTTACCAAAACACAAAACCTCGTGTGGCCCATACTGTCCTTCATGGCGTTCAACGTGTTAATTGGAATTGACTCGCTCTCTATTACATGGGACTATAACAAACTGACCAGTGGTTGTAACACCCCTGCCTAACCCTAAGGTTATGAATTATGTTATAATTAAGGCATGCGAATTGATAGTTTTCGTGCACGGGTGCTTGACCTTCTACTTTTTCTCCTTCTTACTACTCAGAGCTCAATACATGCCGAGCTTCCGCACTGAGTGTGCCAATTAATTGACGATCACTGTAAATATGTATATGAATCTCTGGAGCTCCAACAGTGAGACAAACATACCATCACGCCTGTATTCCCCGAAGGGGTAGGCAGAGGCGTACTAATTTACACCCACATTTCGCCGGTATGTTTTAGGTCCCACGTAATAGGGGCATAAATCAACCGGGCACAAATCCAGACTCCGAGCTGTTATTGGAAATTTCACAGAAAACCCAACAACACTTTGCTCAACCCGGGAATCTAACCCAGGACCTCTAGCGTAGCAGTCGCGCTTGGGTCCACTAGACCAACGAGGCAGTCAACAGTGAGACATACGTGTAAAATCTGATATTAAATAATTTCAATAACCAAGAAACAATATCCTAAGAAAAGTATGCCACACATCGAATTTTTCCAAAGAGGTTAGATATTATTATATGACATTATGAAAACTTCATCAAATACACAAGCAACCCTCTAGCGTGTGTAATTAGATTAAATCTAGAACCAAGATATTGACCAATGACCCTTTGCCGAGTGGAATACCATTCTAATGAACCAGAAATGTCTCCAAGATTAGTGCCAACTGTAGACGGGGTTACGAGAATTGTGTCATTGCTATCATCTCTCAAATTGCATCTGCATTTTATCAAACATCTTATAGCCCTTTTTACGTGCTGACAAATGCCACAGTAAGCAGTGATAGCCTAGAGATAAGACCACTGGGCTGCCAAGTTTTAAGTCTCGATTCCAAGCCACCTCTGACTTTTCGCAGTCATGTGCATATTAATTTAATTATCACTCGCTTACAACGATGAATCGTGTGTGCCGTGTCAGAAGTCTGCCAATCTACCTTCCAGTGTGGTGGACTACAGCCTAAGCCCTCTCATTCTGAGAGAAGACCCGTGCCCAGCAGTAGAACAGTTAATGGGTTGAGGCTGATAAATGGCCTCGCTTTTATTATAATCAGCAGGAATCGGCTAGAGCTTCTACTGAATATCACAATATTATTATTCTAATGAAATTATTAAAGGACTATGCACGCTCGTTACTCGACGTAGCAATGTTAAACCAGAAAAATATTACACGGATACATAATATTGGAAATGAAATTCTTGTATCTCAATAAGCACGTCCCGTAATTCAAGACATACCTAGCTATTGAGTCATCCGTTCATATCCATTCTACGATTCTGTACCAACTTTCCTGGTAACTGCTCACTCGGAAATGTGGTTTTCGGTATTGAATACGAAAGCGGAGGTAGCCACGTGAGGTACAATGACCGGAGGCATCCTATTTAACTAGAAATACGTTTTCCGAGAAATCGACATGGAAGTGACTATTACTTACTGTAAATATGAGTTGTTTTATGTTTTCGACAATCGATAATCTTCTCAGTCGGGCACCCTTGACAGAGTGGTCGTGGCTGTCGATGGACAGAGTGATGAGGTCAATCCAGTGAGTTGGAGATCGACCACGAGATCCCCTGCCTTCTATGCGGCCTTGTACTATAAGTCGCTCCATCGAGTCTTTATTTCTGGAGAATTATGCCCAAAGAACTTTATAATTCGTAGCTGCACAATCGACGAAAGTCTGTCTTGTATGTGAAGCTCTTTGAGGATGGAGTTATTTTTGCGGAACGCTGTCCAGGGTAAAATGGATAATAAGTCTTGTTAAACCCCCACACGAGTAATGCGTAGAATCGATTAGACGGAATCGATAGGAAACAATATCATGTTTGTTGAACAAATATCATTTGTTTTTATTGGCTTTATCGATAGTCTGAGTTAATTATCGATATCTATGGAAATTACAATCTATGTTTCCCTTACGCATAAGTTCGGGTTGATTGAATTTCCGTATCACGAATTCAGGATAAATACTTGTAAGGTCCACAGTTTGCTCTGTTTGAGGAAATTAACAAATTATTCTGTTCTGATTGTGTTTCCAAATTATATAGGTATGTACATATAAGTACTGCTAAGAATTTTCTGAAAGAAAGTTTTTACTTCTTAATACGCTTTTGCATACTCTCGCCTATCTCGTTGGTCTAGCGGTCTGAAGCGCGACTGCTACGCTAGAGGTCCTGGGTTCGATCCCCAGGTCGAGCAGTGTTGTTGGGTTTTTCTGTGAAATTCCCAGTAGCAGGTCGGGGTCTTGATTTCTGCCCGGTTGATGGCAATAAGCTCGCCCCCATATAATAATATGGGACCTAAACATACTAGTGAAATGTGGGTGTACATTAGTACGCCTCTGCCAACCTCTTTGGGTGAATACAGACATGATGGTATGTTACGCTTTTGCATTGATTGGAATTTCCAAATAAGCAGAAAAAACACTAACTTTAACATCATTGTTTAGCTACCAGTAAAACATTTCTAAAACTTTTTACGTCCAAAAACTTTTCACATTGACAGTACTTATCTGAAAAAGTTTACCTTCTATGAGGATGAATACAATATACGTTCTTTCAAACTCGATTCACAATCCACACACAAATAAAATTTATTTATTTGTGGAATGTGAATCAAGTTTAAAAGAATATTGTCTGATCAATGTCTGATTCACTGATTCCTTTTTGGAATCCTTGGAACATACGTTCTAAATTCAAAGCGTTATCTCATTCTGTTTTGTCAAGTCCCACAAAAAGTTTCGTATACAAATAGAAAATTAATTGTATTGAAAAAAAATGCTTTTTAAAAATTACTTTTGTTTTTGGTTTTGTAGGGACAGCGCTAGAATTTTATTTTCAGTCGTTTAATTAATTTATGTTACATTGTTGCGTGGGTAGTAGTTCTATTAGTGAAGTCCGCAAACTCATTTTCGTAAAGAACTTTTACCAAATTCGTTTCTATTGTATTCATTGTAACTTATTAAGTAGTATTTTCAATTTGATTTGGATTTTCAAACGTTGGCCCATACTAACAATATTTATTATTACGTGGATAGGTACGTTTATAAAGCGCTGGTTTACACGCGACATTTTGACCATCAGTGCCTCGATCATGAGTTTTTCTCACTAGACTCGCTAGCGACGCCGTAAAATATTTGTATAGAAAACCCTCGCAGCGCCTCTAGCGGTTACGTAAGGAACTAAAATCTGTATGAGATTAAAGCGTTTCGATGCGTAAAAAACCTATCGAAAGCCATTCGATAGAACTCATGGTTGAGGGGCTGATATATTATTTAGGTATTATACATCATACATTATACAAATAAATAAAACTGAAGTGTCTGTTTGTAATTTCAAATAAACAGCTTTTCACTAAATGCATGCATTTTTTTATATTTTTGGCTGTCTATCTGTTTGTTTCGGCTAATCTCTGAAACGGCTAGACCCAGATTGATGGGACTTTTACTCGCAGATAGCTAATGTTATAAGGAGAAAAACTTAGGCTACATTTATGTTAGAAATTTTATTTATTAAAAGAAATGGATGAGCTCGAGTAACACCACGGGCAACAGTGTAATATAATATATTATATTATATATTAATTTATAACTTAGCGAGATTGAAAATTCCAGCCCTTAAAAAAATAGTGGCAATGGAATATACGACTACATCATCATCCTCCTAGCCTTTTTCCCAACCATGTTGGGGTCGGCATCCAGTCTAACCAGATGTGGCTGAATATCAGTATTTTACACGGAGCGACTGCCATCAGACCTCCGCAACCCAATTTCTGGGCAATACCGATATTCGAAGGATAGACTGGTTGTCAGACATTTTGGGCTTGGGCTTGGCTAACGGTATGACAACCGGGACCGACGGCTTTACGTGCTCTCCGAGGCATGGAGGGGTCTCGATGTGTTAATAATGGTCATCCATCCACAGACTGACCTCGGCAAGCGTAGCCTAACCTTGCACTATCGGTTGATCAGCGTAGTTATAGCTTAGCCACGAGCCCCTCAAGAACTAACATACATAATACTAATAATTATAGCACGGACCATTTTCTCTTAAACACTCCGTATTTTCGATGGCAATTTGCCCAAAAGCCGGGCAATATTTCTCCATTAGTATGTACTCAAACTTATTTGCTGACAGAGCAGCCCCGTTAGATTCCACCAATCATTATCCAAGCCTCGGAGGTATACGATATTGGTATTTGTACTTGTCAAAGTCTTTGAAGGCTTCTAGATCTATGTAGTAAATATAAATTCAGAAGCCGTCAAAATGTGAGTAAAGTTTGTTCGGCGGTTCCGTACATTATATTTCTTAAATAAAAAATTAAGGACAATAGGATTTTATCTTGAAAGTAGTCCTTGCCCGCGACTTCGTTCCCGTGGAAGTTGATTTTTTTCCCCGTCTTTGCAACTTTTTTTATTGATACTCCGCTCCTATCGGTTGTAGCATGATGATATGTAACCTATAGCGTACCTCGCTTAATAGGCTATCTAACACTGAAATATATTTTCAAATCGGACCAGTAGTTGCTAAGGTTAGCGCGTTCAAACAAACAAACTCTTCAGTTTTATAATATCAGTATAGATTTAAGGAGTATCATGTGTGACGTAGGTGAGTAATAACACAGAATTATCGGTTTTTAGGGAAATGGGTAAAACTGGACTATTTTGGGGAAGACCGCGGCTATAGAGCCGCGAACAGAATGATCTGGTTTTCCCATTAACCCATTGTTAAAACTAAGTCAAATGTTGGTTGTAGCTTTACAAACAGTAGATATAAAAATAATTATAAATAATGTTAATAATGTTTTATTTATTGTCACTGAATATTTACAAAAATTGTGAAAGTCGTTAAGGACATTTTATATTTTTATTGAACAAAAAAATAAGCGCTAGGTAAGTTTACGGAACTCTAAAAAGAAAAATGTCCTAAATTACTGCCTTAGTATCTGGCTCCAAGTTTTTTATTTATTTTGGCAATTTATTTTTTGTTCAATTTAAGTAGGCCCTTACAAACATTTATAGTAATTAGCACCGCAAGTAAGTCGGTCTCCAAACGGTTAAAACGATTAAAAATTAAGTATAATTTTGTATACAAATGTTGTAGCAACAATTGCTATTTGGAGTCGTACCAAATTTTCTTTAAGCAGTCCTAATTATGTAATTTACATTGTACGGGAAAAAAGATTCATTTTGAGTGAATAACTGGTACATACCATCACGCCTGTACATCCCGAAGGGGTAGGCAGAGGCGTACTAATGTACACCCACATCTCGCCGGTATGTTTTAGGTCCCATATAATAGGGGGCGAGCCTATTGCCATCACCGGGCACAAATCCAGACTCCGAGCTGCTACTGAGAATTTCACAGAAAGCCCAACAACGCTTTGCTCGACCCGGGGATTGAACCCAGGACCTCTAGCGTAGCAGTCGCGCTTGGGACCACTAGACCAACGAGGCAGTAGAGAATAACTGGTAACTAGTAATTATATACATTGGCCCACTTGTTAGATCATCCCCCCAGCCTTTTTCCCAACCATGTTGGGGTCGGATTCCAGTCTAACCAGATGCGGCTAAATATCAGTAGTTTACACGAAGCGCCCACTGCCATCAGACCCCGGCAACCCAATTTCTGGGCAATACCGATATTCGAAAGATATACTGTTTGCCAGACTTTTGGGCTTCTGACTACCACCAACGATTGTCATAGGTGTTCCTATGACAACCCAATTGGCCCACATGTTAGAAAACAATATAAATTATTCGATTCGATTCGATTTGTGACTACTATCAGGTCATATCTGGTCGCAAGCGCGGCTCCTTAACGGTAAATTCTGCCTAAAATCTATAAATGCGTATTGGAGAATTCTATAAATATACTAGCCAACTGTGGATGTACTGCAGTATACCTGCTTAAACCTGCGAGGAAAAGACAACCCAACTTCCTTTGTGACGTTTGACCTTTGTAATGTTATTACTTATTTCTATGTTCGTGGAATAGCTATCGAGAAATTAAAATACATTTGTTGATGAGTAAACCAAATGCATTTGAATTAATATGAGCCAGACTGCCGAGTCGACGCTAGCAAAACACGTTCACAACACTAATGGGCGCCACGGCCCATATATCCTACATTTAATGTAAGCAAACGCCAACATTCTATCCATTTAAAAAATGCTTTTGATTTAATTGTCCGTAAAAGTAAAAAAGGCAATTTTAAAAAAGGGATTCAAGCGCTTCAAGTGTAGCGTTTCAAGCGAAGTCTGTTAGGCTTTGAGAAATTTATTGCGATCACAAATAATTTTTTGCACAGTTTCCCCCTTAGAAACACTCTTTTTAAATTCTTATACAAGACAAATACTTGCGCAGTACGCGAGGCACTTTACGAGCGGCATGAATTACAATTATTTAGCTACTAACCTTTATAAAACATACAATAAGCATAGCCTTATATTTTTTATTGTGCGGGATTACTGTGCTTTGTTATAACATTCGCAATAAAACATGGATGGTGTTGGAATAAATCACAATTGGTTCACGTTGTACTATTGATGTTGAATAATAGTAGTTTCTGATACCTAGATCAAATGCATATTGCACAACTACAATTAAAAAAACATACAAGGTGGAAGGGACATCGAGGCACATCCGAATGCCATGAGTTTAGTAAATTTTCCGTAACTTTTTTCATTTTTTTTCTGCAGTTGTTTTTACTCGAACGTGTAAAAAATCATTATTTCTATCTACCCAAATTAGATTTGTAATTAAAAAATCATTATTTCATTTATTTCGAATCGCGCGCGCGATAACATTCACCGCGGAGCGTTATAATCGCGTTTTTAGCAATAAACTGCGCGCTCAAAAATTTCAATATCTGTAACAACCGATCATTTTCTACAAGAATGACCTAGGTCATTTTATTTTTGATCTTGAGTGAAACCTTGTCACGACGTTTGGGCGTCGATGTCCCTTCCACCTTGTATAGGTTTCATTTTGAATGTTAATATAATTAGACTGCAGTTTAAAAGTAAATTTTAAAAGTAATTTTTATTTTTACCAAGCCACATAACATAATTATAAGGTCGACTGGTAGAAAATGCCTTAGGCATTAAGTCCGCCTCTGTACACAGTCATGTGCATAAAGAATAAATAAATAAATTAAAAAAAATAACATAATTATTTAATTATCACGCCTATATTTCTATGATTTAAATTTAAAGTTATAAATTAAATAGCTTTTTGCCCGCGACTTCGTCCGCGTGGAATAGTTACTTTGTTCCATATGAACTTTCATCCCCTATTTCACCCCTACATAGGTCATTGCGATTTCATGCCAAATTTCAGCACGATCTCTCCAGTGGTTTGGGCTGTGCGTTGATAGATCACTATGTCAGTCAGTCAGTCAGTCAGTCAGTCAGTCAGTCAGTCAGTCACCTTTGAGTTTTATATATTTAGATATAAATTAAAAGTATGGCCTGAGGCATATGTACAATAGGGAATATGACTTAAAAAAAGGTCAAATATTATTTTTTATGAACTTTATCGTTTTAGAATTATGTCTATGTAGATATTTTTTATATTATTTCTTTTTTGATGAGAAAATAATTATTAAAATGTCCAAAAAAACTGTTGGAAATTCAAATCACTTGAAACGCAACACTATCGGTCAAATGGAATATGACGTCAAAGTCTACTAAAACAGTGTCTGTTGTACGTGGTTGTTTGGTTGAGAGAACGTAGACTTTGACGTCACGGCAAGCGCGCCAAAATCGCGGGTGTTTAAAATGCCAATATCTGTCTCATAATTTAATAAAAAAAAATTGTTACTTAATTTTAGTTTTAAGGCGCTGGATTTTTTTTTACGGCTACATAACGATATAAAGTATCGTTTAAAAATATATAAAAAAAATGTGCATATTCCCTGTTGTACATACTAATGTAAATAAATATTTTGGGACATTTTACACAGCACTATCCAATCCCTATGTAGCTTGTATTGTGGGTACTAGACGATAAATATAATACTTATATACTTTTTTCGTAAATATATAATTACTCGGTTTCCGCCAGCGGCTTCCCCGCGTGATCTGGGTATTCCTTATAACTTACATCCCCTATTTCAACCCCTTACAGAATTTTGTTTTCGCAATCAAAAGCCTAGCCTATGTCCTTTCAGGTTCTAGACTATCTGTGTACCAAATTTAATTTAAATCGGTTCAGTAGGTTCGGACAGACGGATAGACAGACAGTTACTTTCGCATCTATAATATGTATCTATGTATGTGTATAGTTAGGAAGTAAGGATAATACATACATAAGAAACACATAAACACAAATATTTACATTCATCACATAAGTAAATAGGTATAGTATCCTGTGGAATCGAACCTACTATCTCGTGATCAGCAGTCCATAACCTACTCGAACCACTAGACCACAGACTTCGTCAGTACATCCACAGATTTGTTTTTTTTTTCATGAAATAGGGAACGAACGAATTTTCATTAAGGCCCCAGTCTAGCAGAATTTGGCAGTTGTCAAATTATTAGCTCATTTTCGCAACGTTTTTTTAAGGAAAGGAAGGGTATAGTGTCATTTATTTTTATCGCGATAGAATATATGTTATATTAGCTTTATCTACGTATTTTTTTCACGTTCCTCTGGTTAGTTTATGTTATATAAATCAGGCGTCAAAGATGGCGCTCTCGCGCCCAACGCCATTTAGAGTCATGTTTGTGCACGTTAATCGGGATGATCAAGAATAAATTCAAAAATCTACTCAGCGCAAAATTAGCTTAAGATAGTCGTCTTCAAAATGCGCTGAGTAGATTTTTAATTATACCTTTAGTTTTCTTAATCCGAGTGTCATGACATCGTAAAATTTTCCTGTTTTTGGTCCCAAAACAAACGGTATTTTTGGGACATAAATGATATAATTGCGAGAATACCATGCATAATAAGGAATAGCACATGAAATAAGAAAACAAAATACGAACATGTCTTTATATATATAGTACTCAATAATCAACAAAAATTACGAATTACAAATACCTTTGTACTACAGTAATTATAATTCATCTTTACAAGTCTTAGTTTGATTCGCATGCCACTCTCTGAACTCTGCTATCGAATCTAGAACATTCTCTACAAACAATTCTGGATTCTCCAATGCAACGAAGTGACCAAGAGTCTCGTATATTGTCGAATTCAGCAGATTAGGGTATTTGAATTCTAGCATGGCGGGTGATTGGTAAATGATTTCGTCTTTAGCATGCATTGTTCTTGTTGGTACTGGAGTGGAAATTCTGAAAAGAAAAAATATACCATCAGGCCTTTTTCCCGAAGAGTTTGACAGAGGCGTACTAATGTTCATCTGCAGTTCTCCGGTGTGTTTAGATCCCATGTAATAGGTCGTGAGCTTATTGTCATTAACCAAAACAAATCGAAACTCTGAGCGTTACTGGGAGTTTCACAGAAAACCCCAACAACACTTGGGTCGAATAGAACCCACCAATGAAGCAGTCATCATCATCAACCCATTAACTGTCACTGCTGCGCACGGGTTTCCTCTCAGTATGAGAGGGATTAGGCCATAGTCCACCACGCTGGCCTAATGTCAAGCGGATGCAAAATATATAGGCCATATCGAAGTACAGTTTAGGCGTGAAAACGTAACATACATACAGACTGACGGTTACTTTTACATTTCCGTATAAATACCATCTAACATAGTATGACGCCTTACCTCTCTGAATATATAGGTGCATAGTAGTATTATAGGAATAAAACGTTTACCTACCCAGATATTCCCATGGATATAGTCCTTACATTAATAGACTCTGCATACAACCTAATAGCCGTTGTGAATTTGTTTTCCGTCCAGTAGAACATTAGATTATCAATAAGCGCATCACGGGAATATAACTCGTCTAAGCCTCCGTCAACTCTGGAAATGTAGGACCTTCGGGTTCCTGATGAAATCGCTTGCAGCATATATGCAAGAAGACCAGTCGGGGAGTCGGACATGGCAACGCCTGTAAGAAGCATATTAAGTAGGTACTGTAGATACCCAAAGAGGTTCCTCTATAAAGGCTTCGTAGAAGCACTGGTCGTATAAAGGAAGAGCTATCATATTTAAAAAGTATGTTCTGAATTTAAAAGTACTGTTGTTTAGAAGACGTCAAGAAAAAATATCTGATTGTCATTGTCGGTGGAGGATCAGAGAACCTCCACAGTACCATATACGAGCAGTGATAGCCTAGTGATAACCATTGGACTCTAAAAAACACAACCGCTAAAAAAGTATTCTAGGAAATTGCCACGGAATTGGGAAAAAAATTACCAGATCTGATTTGATTACTGTAGAATATTTTTTATATGAGCTGTAGGTACTTCATCATCGACCCATATATTGTCCCACTGCTGGGCATGGGTCTCTTCTCAGTATGAGAGGAATTAGGTTGTAGTCCAGTCCACCACGCTGGCCTAGTGTGGGTTGGCAGACTTCAAATGCCGTCAAGAGAATCCCTTAGGCATGGAGGTTTCCTGACGATGTTTTTCTTCAGCGTTTAAGCGAGTGATAATTACGCACATGGTTCCGAAAAGTTAGTCAATCAGAGTCACGTGGCTGGTATTCAAACTCGAGATCTTTGAATCTCGAGTTTGATACCAAGCCACGTTACTCAGACTGACGTGACGATGATGAAGTACCATGATAAAACCTGCAGTTCATATAAAAAATATTCTATATGAATCAAATGAAATCTTATCAATTTTTTCCCAATTCCGTGGCAATTTCCCAGAATTCTTTTTTAGCGGTTGCGTGCGTCATAATAACTATCTATTTGCTAAATTTCAATTTCAGTTAAATGTGGTGATACCAACTTTGCATACGTACCAATTGTATCTGGTTTAGTAGCTTGCAAATGCATATATCCAAGTTCAGACATTAGAAACTTTACCACAGAAAGTATCGGGTAAAGTCGATCCGCTAAAGATGTGTCTGTTACCAGCGCTTGTAGTGCATCACTAAATGATCCAATGGACCAAGTACCTAACGCAGCAGGGGACAACGACACTGCGAAGTTTGTGTGGTAGCCCAGCACCTCCTGCAAATAATGTAATGGTTTTGTAAGCTATATTTGAAGTACTGTGCCTCAACCATAAGTTTTCTCGCTAGACTCGCTAGCGATGCCGTAAAATATTTGCAACCCTCGCAGCGCCTCTAGCAGTTACGTAAGGAATTAAAATCTGCTATGAGATTACAGCGTTTCGATGCGTAAAAACCTATCGAAAGCCATTCGATAGAACTGATGGTTGAGGTACTGGGTTCATTTTCAAGGTCGAACAAAGTGATAGTTTAGTTTTTCCGGGCTTTTCCTTACTTGATTGGGCCAAAGCGTCTCCATGAACAAAAGCCAATGTCTATCGGGTATTTTTATATGAAATTCTTATCAACTCGTGCTTGTGTACCAACATAGCATATCAGGCCGATATTCTTGTATCTATTGTTCGCCGAAGGGTACAGCAGATAGGTACGTGCACAAATAATCCAAGCTCCTACCGAAAATTTCACAGAAAAACCGATATCACTCCTCTACCTGGGAATATAACCCAGAACCTCTAGCGAGGCAGTCGCGCTTACAACCACTAAACTAACGATATATATCTATACTTCTATTATAAAGAGGAAAGATTTGATTGTTTGTTTGAATTGAATAGGCTCCGAAACTACTGGACCGATTTGAAAAATTCTTTCACCGTTGGGAAGCTACACTATCCTCGGATGACGTAGGTTATAATTTAAAAGAAATAACCATACTACGCGGGCGAAGCCGCTGGCGGAAAACTAGTAAGAAATAAATGTCTTAAATTGAAGATTACCGTTGGATATAAAGTGACGAGATTGCTGGCGATCATAGCACCATAATCTCCACCCTGGATGTAGAACTTCTTGTATCCCAAAATTAGCATCAAATTTCGCAGAATAACTGCTATTTCTACCTCTCCCATGCCTGGTTTAGTTGCTGCCTGTGGAGATAAAATAAATCTATACTTATAATAATATTAATATAATATTATGACAACCAGTCTTTCCATCGAATATCGGTATTGCCCAGAAATTGGGTTGCGGAGGTCTGATGGCGGTCGCTCCGTGTAAAATAAAAAGTTTATTGTGTTTAATCTCATTGAATTGAATAAAGAAGCAGAAGTTCAAATCTTAATTGTATTATACATAGCAGGTAAGGTGTCTTCTTTGTAATAGAATAATAATAAAAATGCGACTATTAGTACTTGTTAAAAAATTTGAATTTCGTACCTTTTTTGATAGTGTAACCTAAGAATATTGTTACATAAGAGTGTAACACTGATTTGTACTCTATGTTCTCTATGCTCTCTATTCTCTCTGCTCTGAAAGTTTTTGCTATTCTAAAGCCTAAACCTAGCCTTTTCATTTAAAATATCAACAGTACTTACATCAGAAAAACCAAATCCAGGTAAGCTTGGTACCACAACGTCCACCACGAAATTCCTAGATGTGGAATTAGCAGTGATGAGAGGAATAGCACCGTAGAACTCCCTACAGGATCCAGGCCAGCCGTGCAGCATAAGGAGTGGTACTACTTCCATACCAGAACTTACCTAGCTCAAAAAAAGGCTTTGAAATTATTTTAATGAAAGAAAAAATCGACTGGCCGGCAGGTTTCAAACCTGCGTCTTCTGATTCAATACACCAGACGCTATGACCGCTAAGCCACCGTGTGTCCTACCCGCCAGGTCGAAATCTTCCTTTATATTCTAAACTTATATCTCAAGGTGACGTAAAATAACTGGTAAAAAATATAAAAAATAGGCTTTGAAATCTCATTTCATTGGAAGAGGATAAATCTAAGAGACGAGTGGTGCATCTGCCAGTCATTTTATAGACTGAAACATACATACCACACTTGTATTGTGAAGGGTTAAAGAACACCATTCTCTTCATTCTTTTGTGCTGTCAAATCAAATTGTTGAACATAATTATTTTCTTAACCTTACCTCGGGTTTCACCCATATGAAGTGAATATCAAGTCCTTGAACATTGACTTTGTACTGTGGAAACTTATTGAGCTCGTTTGCGCGTTCACTGAAGCTGTAGTTGTTGGCCCAGTAGTCCATCCAACTGTCCAAGCTATCGGTATTGAACCCATATTCAAAGCCTACGCCTTCGAGCGGTGCAGTTACATTTCGGCGATTTTTTATACGATTCTTCAGATCACTCACCATCTGTAATAATACATCAAAAATTTTACAGTAACATCTGTATGTTATTTCTTCAGAACGTGTATTTGTCCCTTAACACCTCCTAAGCAGCTGGACTTGGACTGGACTTGGTTGAAAATTTGTATGTAGAAATATTCATACATACAACATTTCAACTAAATCAGTTTTTTTTTATGGTTTCAAAACAGTTGGACTCGGTAGGTGGCGCTTTTGTCAGTCCACCGGGAAACGCATGAAATGCCGCTGCTGATGGGTTCAGTTGCCGGACCTCGGGGGCTAGACAAGTTGCATTTGGACATTCGAATCGACAAACAAAATGTATGGCTATGACATTAGTGACAGCCCAATTTGTCGAAAGGTTGTGTCATTTTCATACATTTTGTTTGTCGATTCGAATGTCAAAATGCAACTTGTCTAGCCCCCCTTAAAAGTCTAACCCCTACTGACTGCAAAGCAACCTAGAGAAGAAAGAAAAAAAAGAAAAACACATTTATTCAGAAACACAACATCTGACAAACACAGAGATATAATAATTAGAAATGAGTTACCAACAAAAAGGCACTATAATATGCTGTCGGCATGCTTGCCCCGAATGGGTAGCCAGCTCAGCATTATGCTGGGGGTATTTATTACCCAGCGCATTGTGGGTTCTGACTTTAGAGCCAGTTCCCCAGCTCTCACGTGCTAAAGTCAGAACCCACACAAAGATGCTTCATGACGGATTCCGACTTAAAAGTCACCAGCCAGTCAAACCCCAATAGGTTCTACCACCGAGGAATTCATATCTTTTTGCGGTATCTTAAAAAATGCCGATCTGAGTGGCAGTGCAGAATTGTATCTTCTCTTAAAGAATTAAAAAATAAAAAACTCACCTCATCTTTGAATTCTATAGTGAAATTTCGGATTTCCGTGTTATTCGTACATACGGAACCCCAGCATTTTTCTAAACTTGTTCTCAATGTTGCTAAATAACTTTCAGTCTTAGTATCACCTAAAACTACAGCTATGTACGTCAATACTACGAATATTTTTGCGAATATATTCATTTTTATACAACTTAGTATCAAACGAACTTGCTAAAATGACTCATAAATTTTTTCAACAGGCTATATATACTTACTTATGTTGATATAGTATTTTGTCTACATTATATATAAAAATCTTAAGCAAGCTGTGTCTGTACATTGTATATGAATGGCCCTGAAACATAAACAATGGTTTTTGGAATTCATGCCTGTTTGTCTGTTTGTTCAGTATTAGCGTAAAACTAATCATCATAATTATATTAATATTTTGTTTAAACTGGCGTACGTCTTGTCACAATAAGTTGAATATATTCTGAGATATAGCTGGTCTAGCTGCAATTGCAAACCCATACAAAGAACAGATCATTGTAGAATAGAATAGAGTAGATTCTTTACTACCAATCTTATAGGTCCTAAATGGTAGGTACAATAGCGATGTTATCGCTAATTGTCATTAGTTTATTATTTAGTCCGTCTTTAAAAGTGTATGGTGAGCTAAGTTTCATTTCATTTTGTATCTTCTCTTCCATCTTATGCAGAGCCCAATAAAGACATTATTCCATTATACCCATTTAATGTAGTTAAATTAAACTTCACTCACTAACGTCCGAAGGACTTGAATCTATTCTGTGCCGAGATTGATAATAATAAATATCTTGGGACATTTTTACACAGCGCCATCTAGTCCCAAACTAAGCAAAGCTTGTACTATGTGTACTAGACAATGGATATAATACTTATATACTTTTATTGTAAATACATACTTATATTACATAGGAAACACCCAGACAAACACAAACACCTAAATATTTGTGTCTTGTGGGAATCGAACCCACGACCTCGTGATCAGCAATCCGGTACTCGAACCACTAGACCTAAATCCAATAAATCATCCACAATAATACGAGAGAAGTTGCGGGCAAAGGTATATTGTTCCGAATATTTTTAAATTTTATTAAAGTTTTCTGTTCATTATGTGTTTGTCCTTGATTAACACTTGCTTAAAGATTGACAAAGTAGCTACATAATTATGTACGAGTATGTACCTATCTAAAAAGAAATGAAGTTATGTCGTTGGTAACAACTTGAAAACGTCTGGGCCGATGCGATAAGTACGTCGTACTAAATCACAAATGAGTGGTCACGATGTGTTAAGAATGGTCACCCACCCATGGAATAACTGAGGCAAGTCCAGCTTAAACTTACAGATTAAATATAAGTAAAAAAAAAATTTATACAGCACCATCTAGTCCCAAACTAAGCAAACTTTGTACTATGAGTACTAGACAATGGACATACTTGTAATACTCATAAAATATTTTTTTTTGTAAGAACACACTTATAATGTATAAGAAACACCCAGACAAACACATACATTCATCACATAAATATTTGTGTCCTGCGGGAATCAAAACTACGATTTCGTGATCAGCAGTCCGGTACTCGAACCACTAGACCACAGACGTCTTTAAACTATGAAATAAATATCTCCAAGTCAAAGGTCTCGAGTTCTAATCAATCAACCAATAAAATCAAGGCACGCACCTCTGACTTTTCGAAATCATGTGCGTAATAAAATTATCACTCGCTTTAACGGTGAAGGAAAACATCGTGAGGAAACCTGCATGCCTGAGAGATATTCTCGACGGCATGTGAAGTCTGCCAACCCGCATTAGGCTAGCGTGGTGGACTATAGCCTAATCCCTCTCATACTGAGAGGAGACCCGTGCCTAGCAGTGGGACATTATATGGGTTGATTATACTTATACATATTTCAATCGTAAACAATGGCGAGTACGAATGGAAGAGTTGGAAGGGGTCGACCTCAGCGAACGTACCACAACCAGATTGCGAACGTTCTCAAAAAAGACAAGGTTAAGAGCACCCGAAACCAACGAGCATGTATGGGGAGGTTAATGAACATAGACGAAATGAAAGTGGTGTGCCAGGATCGTAGCAAGTGGAAATCTATAGTCTCTGCCTACCCCTATGGGAAACAGGCGTGAAGCTATGTATGTATGTATATTTTAATTGGTTGTTGGACGGTTCAAACCATAACTGATTGACTATAAAGTCTTACGCATGTGATTTCCAGCTGTCCCAATTTGTGTATGAAGATCAAACAATATTTTAAAAAGAACGTGATATGGAAACACGTGGCTGGCGACATGACTAATATAATTTGACGACGTCTATGGTCGGTTCCACGGTTCGAGTACCGAAATACTGATCACGAGGTCGTGGGTTCGATTCCCACAAGACACAAATATTTTTGTAATTATGAATATAAGTATTTATATTTGTCTGGATGTTTCCTATGTATACTACGGTACTATGTACTTTTTACGGATTTTATCACGGTATATTGAAATTATTTTAATGCTGACTTAAAGTCGATTCCTACACAGAATGATTCGTAAAGCTATTGAAATAATGTTTTCTTGTCCTCAAATGTTTTCTTTTTGACTGTTAAAAACCAGTGAAAAGGTAACCAAAGAATGTTCGAAATCGTATTTTTCTTTGACTTATTTCTTTAACAATATTTAAATAAATATCCTGGGACATTTTTACACAGCATTATCTAGTCCCAAACTATGCAGAGCTTGTAATATTGGTACTGACTACTGATAATGGATATAATACTTACTGATTTACTTTTTTTACTTATAATACGTAATAAACGCCCAGACAAACAGACACTTAAGATCATCATATAAATATTTGCGTCCTGTTGGAATCTAACCCACGATCCCGTGATCAGCAGTCCGGTAGTAGGACCACTAAACCACCGACGTTGCCGTTTCGCATTTATTAATGTCACATACAATAAAGAAACTGTTCAACTTGAGTGCAAGTGCACACACCAATAAATTTATTGAGCTTAAACTCATTTATCTTCGATATCCGCGAGGAATGGACGTTTTTTTCATCTTCCATAAAGAAAATGGTATTCAACAAGCATATACGGGTCGGCATGATAAATTATGTAATTTGCAACAGACCTGCCTGCGGCAAACGCAAAAACGCGGTCTTAAATGGAGTGCCAAACGAACACCGCACGGGAAAAATATCGGCAGATAGTATGTGTATCGTTTTCGCTTCAATCTTTTGTGAAAATTTATAAAAGTAGGTAGGTACTCTCCTGTATTTTTGAATAATATAAGAGTAAATATCATAGTTATTTTAATACAATTATAATTATTAGGTATACAGTTCTCGCCAAACTTATTGTCCGGGTTGAAGTTGGTACGAGCTAACTTTAACCTAGCCGTAAAAATTGGAGAAAGAAAAATATTCCAAACTAGTCGTTTCCTATTAAGCAGAACCGGCACGAAACTCCAACACGGCGGTTACTCTCTTAAATTTTAGTTATAACAATGATGAACAATGAAAACAGCCGTCAATATTCACACTCTTTTCCAACATATTGGCCTTAACACCCTCTAAACTCTACTTCTCCATCTTTTCGTTTATTCTAATATAATATTGTTAAGCCAGTCTTCGACTAGTTTCGACGAAATGATGTTCGAATTTATCAAAATCCTATTTAAGCGGACGTCTTCATCATAGCAGCTCAAATCTTTAATTTCAGTTCAATCAGTCGAAAATCTAAGAAGATTTATACAAACTTTCATCCCCTATTTTATCCTGTTAGGGGTGGAATTTATCAAAATCCTTTCTTAGGGGATGCCTACGTCATAGTAGCTACATGCATGCAAAGTCTCAGCTCGATCGGTTCAAAATTGACAAAGTTTCATACAAACTTTCATCCTCTATTTTATCCCCTTCGGGGTAGAATTTATTAAAATCCTTTCTTAGCGGATGCCTACGTCATAGTTGCTATATGCATGCAAAGTCTCAGCCCGAAAAAAGTCTGGGTCCGTACGAGCCCGAGAACACCACGTTTTTGCAAAGTTCCGCAGTAAAAAATTCTTTTTAGTGGTATTTTTTCGCGACACGGTGACGAGCGATACACCGTTACACGCGTCTCAGTGTAGTGCATGTGCTTGTGCAAACTGTGTCATCCGGAAAATACCGGGAAAAAAGTGATCCGTGAAAAACTGTTTAAAACACGTGTGTAAAAAACTTAAAACCAGTATAACTTTTTAGTTATATCTTTGACCACCGGTTTTTCCGGCACCATTCTGTGGGGCGCGCTGAGCGGCATCTTTTGACGCCACTCGCGCGAGAGTCCCGCCACACGACCCGGAGTTATAAGAAGAAAACCAAAAATTCTAACCTTACTTCCGCTCACGTGTTTTCCCATCCAGACGTCCCAGAGCGGTAAAATTTTTGGAGACAATACAGGGTACCAGGACAAGTGCTTGGACCCACTCAGCTGATTTTTACCAGCTCCAGAAGAAGAAATATATATAATCAAAATTTCAAACTTTGGAGGCCTGTACCGGAAAATCTACAGGCAGGACCCCCACTTTTTCCTGCGGATCCCGCTGCGCGCTCGTCGGAAGAAGGAGCCTACAATAAGCTAATATTATTAATACCAATATATTTAGATTTATTTGTTTTTTCAAAATTTTCAGTTTTTCAAAAATTTTCCTTTAGAAAAATTCAAAATTTTATAAATTTATTTAACAGCAGTAAACAGCAGCATTTTATACAAATTTACATATTTTTTCGAAAATTTTATGTCTTCAGGAACCAAAGTTATTAATTTTTTTGTGTTTTTTCCAAATTAATTAGAAATAAATAGAGATAAAATTATTTTGACGGCGGGAGCGGCTTCAGAACGCATATTGTATATTAGTCAACCCCAAAATTGCACTCAATAGCTCCAGAAACAAAGATTTTGGACAATTTCGGCCATTTTGGTTTTTATGGTTGTCACATAAAACTGACAATATCTCTGGAACTATTGGGCGTAGAGGACTCGGACTTTTAACATCCTATTAGGGACATATACGGGATCCCGAAAAAATTGTTTTCAGGAGTTTTCAGGACCTGAAAATTTTCAGCCCTGAAACCATTTTCGGGTGGTAGCGGAAGTCGAGCCAAGTCCAATAGTCGAGACCGCGGCTCTCTCCGACAAACGGTTGCGGAGTTACAGCCATTTAAACTTGTCTTTTGACAGTTGGGCGGCCATCTTGGAAAACTTTGGCCCGTCGTAGCTCCGGACTCGGCGGTCGTAGAGAGTTGCCGTTTGCGTATTGGGGCTTGGGGAGACAATCTCTACCCGGCCCACTTGGTTTCAGGCTCTTTGGAGCTGCAGATTTTCAGGACCCTGAAAATCCTTTTGCGCGTTAGAGGAGGTCAGGCCGAGCCAAAACAACCCAAGCTCGAGTGTTCTGCGGCCACTGTGAGGAAAGCTATACCGGTTTGAAAGTGGACTTTGACAGTTCTTGAACTGTCAGACGAAATTTAAAACTCGGATAACTTCCAAACTGGAGGCCGTAGAAGGCCCGGGTTTTCTTCAGGAACATAGCCCGGCCCCTCTCTCCCCCCCTATTGCCATTTCAGGAGTTTTCGGGGGACAACACTTTCGAGGCCTGAAACCTACTCCGCGGGGTAGCCCTTGACGAGCCCATCCAGAAAAGCCCAAGCACGGTGGTATTCGGCCGGACGGTTCCGTAGAAAACAGCTGGTAACCAAATTCTGGTCGCCATCTTGGATCGGCAACCAGAATTTCAAGTCGGGTTTTCTCTGAAACCGTTCGGGCTAGAATAGTCGTGTTCGGGTTTGTTGGAGAAGGCTCGGGGAGACCTATCTCGTGAGCGGCACAGACCGGCTCTACGTAGAGTCGAAAATTTTGACCCTACTTTTTTAAAAAAATTTTTGACGCGGTTGTAACCCCGGAGGCTCCCTGACATCAGACCTGAGTCTGAAACCTAGTTTTAAGTAACACGGACAGAGCTAGACTCTATAGTGGAATTATCTTAGTTTTAAGTTTAAAATTTCCTCTGTTTGCTGAAAAATTTTAATTTTAACGTCTGGAACGTGGCCATATTCTCGCGGTTCACTTAAAACTGCACCTGAACGTGCACTGACAACTCCCTTTACCTACTCTATCGCGTTCATTACCATCCAAAAGCTAGTAGAGCTACTTGCGGGATACATACCTGTCAAGCGCGTAGATTTTTCGGAGTGCACCTGCTGACCGCCCGGCTGCGTACGCCGACACCACCTGCAACAGAAAGAAAAATATTGGGACGGGTTTAATCTAAACCTTTAATTAAATCTGACAAGCTGATTTTTTGTTTTATTCGTGTCTTATATTTTATATTTTTTATTTTACCCTAGCTTTAATTTATATACACTATTTATACACATTTACACTAGCATAGTTATACAATATATACACTACCTGGGGTACCCTATACAATACTCCATCGACGTTACACCAATCCGACCCCACCATCAGCGAGATGATAGGCATCAGAACGCCTGTCAAGAGAGCAGCGCCAGCTAGCTCGCTGAACAAGAGCCCACAGAACGCCACAGAGGAGGCGGGGCCCTCGACGCAAAGCGTCAGGAGGAGTGTGGGAGAATGGGAAGCGGGAAAGCTGGAAAACAAGGACAAAGATACATCCCCCAAGGCAGCAAAAACACTGCAAGCAAAAAGAGCGTCCATAGAGACCGAAAGCCCGCCGCCAGCAACAAAGGGTAGAGTCGCGGAGGCCAGGGTGTGCCTCGTCAAAATAAAATCCCTAATGACCGCGTCTAAAACAACAAAACGCGAAACAAAGGAAGAGGTCAAGGCACAGGCGGACCAGCTCTACAAGCTTCTGAAAGAAGCCGAACAGGAACAAGGGCGAGCCCCTATGCCCAAGAGGGTTTTAAAAACAAAGGGAGTTCAGACCCAAATCCAGGAGCAACAAGGGACGGAACAGCACCATCACATCCACACAAGCACCAGCACCCAGGAAACCGACGCTCTCCAGAAGGTTTTGGAAGAGCACAGCAAGAACCTTGCACTAAATAATGAAAAGATGGATAGGCTGAAAGAGGCACTACAGGCTAGCCAGGAACGCATGGAAAAATTCTCCTACGCTACTGTAGCGGCAAGTCGGCCTACAAATCTACCTCCAAGGCAGACCGCGCTGCACTCTATCGTGGTGACGGCCAAGGATGAAAAGGAAACTGGGGAGCAGGTGCTGGACAGGATAAGGAAAGTGGTTAATGCTAAGGAAGGGGGAATATCAGTGGAGAATGTAAGGAAGGCGAAAGACAGGAAGATAATAATGGGATGTCGCACGGAGGAAGATAGAAGAAAGATAAGGGATAAGATAAAGGAAGCACCTGAGCTGGAAGTAGAGGAGATAAAAAACAAAAATCCTATGGTTGTACTCAAAGACCTCATGCAGTACAACAGCAATGAGGAAATAACAAAAGCCCTCATGAACCAGAACAGCCAGATATTCAGTGATCTGCCGGAGGAACAAAGCAAGGTGGAAATCCTATTTAGGAAACGCACCAGGAACCCGCACTCCTGTCACGTAGTGCTGAGGGTCGCCACGGAGGTTTGGAAACGCATGCTCGGGGCCGGGGCGGTGCACGTGGACCTCGAGCGGGTAAGGGTCGAAGACCAGTCCCCGCTGGTGCAGTGCTCGCTCTGCCTCGGCTACGGGCATAGTCGACGTCTGTGTACGGAGACTATAGCGAAGTGCAGCCACTGTGGCGGCCCCCACATGAAGACGGAATGCGAGGACTGGATTGCAGGCTCACCTCCGAACTGCTGCAACTGTATGCGTGCCAAATTAGCTAGCACAAACCACAATGCCTTCAGCTCAGAGTGCACAGTAAGAGGAAGGTGGGAAAAAATAGCCAGATCATCAATAGCGTACTGCTAAAGGCGACCCGGCGAATACTCCTGTCCAACATAACGCAAGACCATACCGAGTGGCCCAGGCAAATCTACAGCGTAAGGAACTGGCCACCACCGAACTCTTTCTAGAGGCCAGTGAACAGAAGATCGCATGGGCCCTGATCCAGGAGCCGTATGTGGGAGGGGCGCGTGGTATGAAGAGCTACCGAGGTGCGCGAATCTACCAATGCGAGGTTGATGGAAGTGGGAGGGTAAAGGCGGCAATTGCCGTCTTTGATGATGACTTGGATGTCATCCCCTACCCGAAACTCACCACAAATAACATCGTTGTGGTGGGGATCCGGACCAAAGCTTGGGAAATCGCAGTAGTCTCCTATTACTTCGAACCAGACCAACCCTTAGGGCCATACCTGGACCAGTTGACCCAGATCAGAACTGAAGTGGCCACCGGTAGATTGCTGATAGGTGGCGATTCAAACGCGAAGAGTACCTGGTGGGGCAGTAATATCGAAGACCCCAGGGGCGAAGAGATGTCCGGGACCCTGGAAGAGTTAGAGCTTCAGGTACTGAACACTGGCGATATCCCTACTTTTGACACCATCAGGGGTGGTAGAGCGTTCAGAAGCCACGTAGACGTCACGGCATGTTCGCTAAACTTGTTTGACCTGGTAGACGGCTGGCGGGTCGACACAGGAGCAACGTCCTCGGACCACAACACGATATTTTTTAACATTAAAATTAGAAGGGAGGTAGGAACAAATATTAGTAGGACAACAAGGAAATTTAACACTAAAAAAGCAGATTGGGAAAAATTTATTGAAAAACTAAACGAGCTGAAAATAGATAATAACATAAACTTAGATACCATAAATCAAACAAATAACAAATATAAACTAGAAGAAATAGTGGTTAAATATAACAATATAATAGAAGGAGCATGTAAAAACGCGATACCAAAAATAAAAAACAAAGTAAAACTTACCATACCGTGGTGGTCCGAGGAGCTTGCTATGATGAAGAAAGATGTTGCCAGGAAGAAAAACCGCATCCGCAATGCCGCGCCGGTCCGGAGGGCGACTGTCGTCGACGAGTACCTGAAAGCAAAAGAAGAGTATGAGACGCAAGCAAAGAAAGCCCAAATCGCCAGTTGGAAGGAGTTCTGCCGGAGGCAAGATCGGGAAGGAGTGTGGGAAGGGATCTACAGGATTATCGGAAGGACCGCCAGGAGACAAGAAGACTTGACCCTATTTAACGATGGTGCATTCCTAAACCCACAGGAATCTGCAGCCTTGCTTGCCGACACATTCTATCCTAAGGACACAGCGCTCGAGGATAACGCAGACCACAGGCGAATAAGAGAAGCTGCCAGTCGGGTAAATGAGTGGCAGCATGATGAATATCATGATCCACCATTTACGCCGCTGGAACTGAAGACAGCAGTGGAAGGTTTTAATCCTAAAAAAGCACCAGGTGATGATGGATTTACGTCGGACATCTGCTGTCGAGCTATCTACCAGGACCCGGATGCGTTCCTTGCCCTGTACAATAAGTGCCTAGAACTGGCACACTTCCCGGACATCTGGAAGGAGGCAACGGTGGTGGTCCTCAGAAAACCGGGCAAGGACAATTACTTGAACCCCAAGTCATATAGACCGATAGGTCTGCTGCCGGTCTTGGGGAAGGTCCTGGAGAGGATGGTAGTAGCACGGATTAAATGGCAGCTTGTGCCGCGGCTTAGTACTCGCCAGTTTGGCTTTATGCCCCAGAGGAGCACCGAGGACGCCCTCTATACTCTAATGAAACACGTACAGGACAAGTTGAGGCTGAAGAAGCTAATTGTCCTGGTGTCATTGGATATAGAGGGAGCCTTCGATAGCGCATGGTGGCCAGCGATCAAAGTCAGACTAGCTGAGGAAAAGTGCCCGGTGAACACCAGGAGGCTACTAGATAGCTATCTCGACAGCAGACGAGTAAAAGTAAGGTATGCTGGGGAGGAATGCACAAGAGAGACAAATAAAGGCTGTGTTCAAGGGTCAATCGGTGGTCCCATCCTGTGGAACCTCCTACTCGACCCACTGCTGCAGGATCTGGAGCGGAAAGGGAATTACGCCCAAGCCTTTGCAGACGATATCGTCCTGGTCGTTGACGGTGATACAGCAGCCGAAGTCTCGGGAACCGCCAATGCAGCCCTCGCCCATGTTCAGGGTTGGGGTGTAAGAAATAAGCTTCGGTTTGCACCGCACAAGACCTGTGCGATGCTCATAACCAACAAGCTTAAGTACGACACCCCAATTCTGAGCATGGCCGGGGTCGACATTGGAATGGTCCGAAGTGTGAAGCTGCTGGGGCTCACGATAGATGATAAGCTCACCTTCAACGAGCACACGGCGAACGTCTGCAAAAAAGCAGCGGGAATTTACAAACAGCTGTCCCGCGCCGCAAAAATTAGCTGGGGATTAAATAGGGAAGTGATACACACAATATACACAGCAGTCATTGAACCCATCATAACGTACGCGGCTGGAGCCTGGGCTCCCGCGACAAAAAAGATAGGGGTGCGGAAAAGGCTCGGATCCGTCCAACGAGGATTTGTCCAGAAACTCTGCAAATCATACCGCACAGTCTCGCTCAACTCGGCTCTGGTACTAGCCGGGATACTACCTCTAGACCTTCGCATACAAGAGGCAGCAGCCATGTATGAAGCAAGGAGAGGGTCGTCACGGTTTATACCTGGAGACCGGGAGATCGAGGGTGCGGTGAGGTTTGCAGAATCTTCTCATCCGGCCAGACAAATGGCTCTGGAATTCGTGTGCCTGGCAGACCAACGGCTTGTGGACAGTCACAATGTGCAGGCAGTGCGAATATTCACTGACGGCAGCAAGATTGAGGGGAAGGTCGGAGCCGCATTATCCCTCTGGGATAATGTAGGCGAAATCCAGAACCTCAAGCTTAGCCTCGCCGCGTACTGCACAGTCTACCAGGCGGAATTACTGGCTATTTGTAAGGCCACGGACGTTATTCTCAAGCGCAATGAGACGAGCTTTGGCTTGTATAGCGACTCAATGTCCGCATTGCAGTCGCTGGCAGGCCACGGCTCGCTCCATCCCCTGGTGATCCGCGCGCGAGCCAATTTGGCTCTGGCCTTGAACCAAAGCAAGACAGTGTCTCTGTATTGGATCAAAGCCCACGCCGGACTACCAGGGAATGAGCGCGCAGACGAGCTGGCAAAGGAAGCAGCATTGACGTTGCGGAGGAAGCCTGACTATGACCGGTGTCCGATTTCGTTCATCAGAGGCCAGATCCGCATGGGATCCCTCGATGAATGGAATCGGAGATACACGTCGGGTGAGACTGCCTCGGTAACGAAAATGTTCCTTCCCGATGCCATTGACGCCTTCCGTATCGTGAGACAGGTGCGGCCAACAGGTGTCCTCACGCAGGTATTAACGGGGCACGGTGGGTTCTCCGAATACTTGAACCGCTTTAAGTGTAAGGAGAGCCCATCGTGCATCTGCGATCCCGGAATAGCGGAAACAGTACCGCACATTATTGTAGATTGTCCGGTATTCGCTCAGGATAGGTATTACCTGGAGCAGGAGATAGACACGAAACTGCAGAGGGAGAACCTGAGCGGACTGATGAAGGGTAAACAAAGAAATATATTTATTAAGTACTGCGAGAATGTGGCCACGAGAGTAATACAAAGAAATAAGAAATAAAAATTATGTTTCATATATATCTAAGTATATATATAAATGCAAACATAAATATGTAATTAGCATAAGAAATAGTTAAGGAAATAGCAGTAGAA
The DNA here is from genome assembly GCA_946251955.1 of Acronicta psi. Lineage (NCBI taxonomy): Eukaryota > Metazoa > Arthropoda > Insecta > Lepidoptera > Noctuidae > Acronicta > Acronicta psi. The sequence continues at coordinate 11,172,709 of OX276475.1, read as the reverse complement.
AATAATAATAAGTAAAAATAGAATTAGAAAAAATTGTTGGTAGACTTAGCAAATAGCATTAGAATTTAAGCACTTGAAATAAAAACCCCTAGAATTAGAAAGAAACTGTAAATAAGTAATTGTTAAATAAACAAAGAAGCGAAATTTATTTTCCCCAGACACATATATAATAAAGGAAACTTTAGAACAGATAATGCAAGTGGGAGTCCCACCCACAGGAAAGAATGGAGATGGATGCAAGAAAGACACAGTATGCAGAATGAAAGTACGAGAGGCACAAAAGCGAGAACTAGTATGGATGAGGTTTAGATTATAATAGGCGCCAATTACGTTGGCGGGATTGGTATTAAAAAAAAAAAAAAAAAAAAAAAAAGTCTCAGCCCGATCAATCAAAATTGACAAAGTTTTACACAAACAGTCAGACAGACAACATACAAACAGTTTCATACTCCAGTGGTTTGGGCTGTGCGTTGATAGATCACTATGTCAGTCAGTCAGTGAGTCACCTTTGAGTTTTATATATTTAGATAGTACCTATGTTGTTTTTTTATTTCCTCCTTCGAGTTTTATTATGTGAGGTGAGGGACCTTTTTGAATGTGAAATATACGTACCAAAAACAAGTTTATGTAGGTACTGATGTACACCAAAAATAATGTTTTTGAAACCCATTTAAAAGGCACAACTCTAAGCTTCGAATTCCTAAACTTCATTATCAACCCATTATTATTCTACTACTGGTCAAGTGTCTTCTTTCAGATTGAAAGACCTTTGGATAAGATTTAGCAGAAAATCCCTCCCGCGACAAAATCTTCAGGCTACTCTATATGATTTCCTCACAATTACGGTGTAAGTGACTGACTAAAATTAATATATAAATCAGATAATTAATTAACCTTACATCTTAAGAGCCAAAGTACTATGACTAAATGCCATGGCAGTATCATTTCTTAAAAATCTTTTCACTAAAATACCATTTCAGGTACCTACTAAATTCAGCACCACTCATAAAAATATTTTTACTCAAAAAAGTACACCTCTTAAAAGCCTCAACGAGGTTAAATGATTGTTGAAGTTATTCAATTTTTACCCGACTACGGCAAAAAGCCACAGGAAGGGTTTTATATTAGGCAGTCTATGTATCTTCCTATTTACGTATGTTCCACTACAGCGCCTAAAGTACTCATCTGATTTTTTTTCCTTTGCCAACATAAAAGAGTGCATGACGTATTGAAAGCTCAGAGGAATAATAGCGCAGTTGAGAGCCCTCTAATTATGATAAGGCACGTTCACTTCACAGTGCCAGTCACCGTAGCAAGCACGGAAATAGTAGACAAACTAAATACGGCTTAATATTGACTTAACTCTTCTCCCTTCCTAACCTTTTCCCAACTATGTTGGGGTCGGTTCCTACTCTAACCATCATCATCATCATCATGTCAGCCAAAAGAGGTCCATTATTTCGCGACTTTCGTCCATTATGCCGCTCCGTTATCCGGTTTTCATTTGCCGATTAATCATTCAAATGTTTAATTCCCATTCAGGAATAAAGCTGTTTTGCTGTAAGGCATTGTACAAACGGAATCGCGAACGGATTTAATGCGTTTAATTGCAATATTCTGCACTCTTTTATTTATCTTTTAGTGTATCGGGTTTCTACTAAATCTTTTATATTCATAAAGAAATGGCATTGATTTTATATTACTTGAACGCTTAGTGCTCAAAAAATATTAAAAAATAAATTTACGTAATAAAACTTCTCACTAATTTCTTTTGTAAAAAAAAACTATTAAGAAGTTATAAAAATTATTTATAACTAGCTTTCTGACAGCGACTTCGCTCGCGTGGTTTTTTTTATTATAAATTTGAATGCGTTTGGCAGCACCTCACCTGCAGGTTTGGATTTATGTCACCCGAGGATAAGTAGTTTTCCAACAGTGAAATAAATTTTCAAATCGGTTCAGTAGTTTCGGAGCCTATTCAATTTAAACAAACAATTAAATCTTTCCTATTCATAATATTAATATTGATAAGTAGGTACGACAAAATCTGTCACACAAAAAATATGAATAGTAATAATCATAATTCTCGTTCATAATTTCTTAATTTCTGAAACATTTTCCTTCATTAATTTTCATGTTCTTAGTTACAAAAACTTAAGAACACATGGCGAGTCCCAAATACCAATTTGTGGCTTAGGAATGTGCGCTGAGTTACGTCCTTAATACGGTGTTTAATTACTAAATATTATAACGCTTACTCGTCCTCATCCCAAGTTTATGTCACTGGTAAATTGAAATAGCAACTTTACGACTGCTGGCTTATTTGATATTCAACTTAAACATTTATTCTATATAGAACCTGTAAGACTAACATGCGCGCCATGACATAATTTTTTCCTCGCTTATCTCATGAGAAACTATGACAGGGGAAGAGATAATTTGACGACAGAATTTGTCGCAGCATTCATGTAGCCTGCATGTCAGAGGGATTTACTCGACAGCTTGTAAAGTCTTCCAACTGACACCCAGCAGCACGGTGGAACATTAAATGGGTGGTTACTGGTTAATGATGATAAAAGTAATAATACTGAAGCTTGTTTCTTCAGGAAATTACAAAAATCTCGTCTACAAAACATTTAATTTCTTAAATTCGTTATTCGTTATTTTACAGGTAACCCTAATTACAGGGTTATCACAAACAACATCTAATTACCATAATCATTAAAAAACCTTTTCCACTAAAATTCTCAACTCGCTAAATGAAACAACATTTTCACTCACAAAAAGGACCACAGTTCACTACACACTGTTGTTTATATAAGGCAGTGGAGTGTTCCAAGTGCCATCATCATCAGTCAGCTGGGGCCGCGGTAATTACTTGTACAGCCCTACAGGGCACCGGGACGTGCTTGTGGCAGCCCTGATCTACGAGTAGGGTTGCTAACGTGAGAGCTTCCAACTGTGGTTTGAAAAGTCCTGTGTCCTGTTGAAGTAAACATATCATTTGCTGTATTTTATGTTAAAATGTAGATGTAACTATATTTTTGTATTTTTTTGCATATTCTATGCAAAGATTACCAGTTATTTTTAATGTAGATGTAATTTATTACAAAAAAGAAACAATTAATTATGTAAGAAAAAAATATTTTTTCTTATTAGAAAGCGTTTTTTTTATGTAACTAGAGAAGTGTAATTTGTGTTTGAATCATTTATTTAGTATATTTTACATACTTATTACCTTATCTATGATTCCAGTTGAATTCAGCAGAACGTGATTGAATTTAGATTTATTACTTCGAAACTGTGTTAGAAAATTTAGTTACTCTTTATATACAAATTTTATTTAATTTTATTTTCGCTTTTTTTTTTCAAAAAATTAATAATGATTTACTCACTTGAATAAATCTTTGCTTGTGTGGAAAGGGGAAAGAATGGCCCTACAATACAGGCTAAATTTTCTAGACGGTAGTACCTCTTGGGGTTAATGGCTGGCGACACTGATGACACCTTCCGTGGTGTCCATAGGTGGCGATGTCCGATACCATTAGGGGGCTCACCGGATCCTTTTTTGTATCCAAGAAATAGAAAGAAACTAGGTACACACATCTTATGTCGGTACACAACAAAATTATGTAAATACACATACACACACATATGAAATATGGATACTATTTCCACGTCCACATCGCATCTATTATATACACGTGTCGGTTGCGAGTAAAAGGTACAAGAATCGTAGCTACCGGTTGTCTCCAGTTTCTGCCAACCCCTCTGAGAAAATGCGTAAGTGTGTGTAGCTTAGTGCGAGCACAGGGATTTGGTTTTAAATTGTCGACTTGGCCTTTTTCTTGCTGAAAACAGTATGAACAGTTATGCAGTCCGATTGTCGTGAAGGACCGGTTTTTTGGGGCCTGCCCGACCTTTACCAGCCAGGCTAACATGCGCGCCACGACAAAATTTTGTCTACTCTTTTGTCTCGCTCTTTCTTGTGCGAAAACGAAACAAAAGCACGACGTAAGCGGAGACAAAATGTTCTCGCGGCGTGCATGTTAGCCCGGCAGGTCGTCTGCTCATTCCATTGAAGGCTGCTACCGGAGCCGGAGGGGGATTGAGGTCCGGAGGACCGTGGTCTCCACTTGGGACCTTTTTACCCCAGCAGCCATCAGTTCTAGAGCTATGAAATAAAAATAAAACATTCGAATCATAAGTAATTTATTATCTCTTTGTATTTTTAAGCATTTTCCATGCTACATGTCACAATGTCACCTTGAGACGTAAAAGAAAGTGATGGAAGATTTTGCTTTGGCGAGTAGTACTCGTGGTGGCTTAGCGGTCATAGTGTCAGACGCATGTTCGAATCCAGCCCGCCAGTTGACGTTTTCCTTCATTAAAATAACAAGTTGTTTTTTATGTAGCCTCTTTTGTGTCCCACTGCTGAGCAAAGGCCTCCCCAGGACCTTCATATGTAATCATAAGTAATTTGTTTATAACTTAATTTCTTAAATAAAATCTAATTAAAGTCATGTTTTTATTCGCAACACTTAGCAAGCTTGAAGAAATTTTGGTGACAGGTTTTGTTATATAAACTACAAAGTGAAATGTCCATTACAATAATTAATTTTCCAGTACTGTTGCCTGTTTTTCAATTAACAAAAACGAAAGTAGAAACACGCAAGTACACTCGCGTACAAAAGGCGAAATGTTTAAATCAGAATTCCAGTAAATTCGTTGGATATTTTCGTTTCATTTAGCGATACTTTCGCAACCAATAGGAATTTTGTTTACACTGTTTTTACCGCTCTGAGACCGACAGATGCGAAACAGATTTTTTTAAATAGAAAATATTGGATTTTTATTACGATATAAAAAGGTTTTGATTAATTACTACCATTTTCTAATGTAAACTTTGATAAAACATTTCAATAAGGAGAGTCGGTTTATTCTGCTTACTTACTCTGTTTGCATATTCCCCTAAGACAGAATATGTCGATAACAGCCACTTATACATCGACTCCGTAATAACTTTGCCGAATATTTGTAGTATTTCTAAAACTGATAAATTTCTCCCAAATTTTTTAAGTTATTTTTCATGTATAAGCCCTAAAAATAACGAGACAACCACGAGACAACACAATGTACCTATATATCATCAACCCATATACCCACCCATGTCCCACTGCTGGGCAAAGGTCTTCTCTCAGTGGAGAGGGATTTGGCTGTAGAGTCCACCACGCTGGTTGTTGAACCATGAATGAACGATTACAACTTTGTGATAACACCGTGTCACTATAGTATTGGTTCGTAAATACTGTGTTCGTAATATCACAAAAGTTCTATTAGTACTTTAGGTGAAAATGGAATTAGCACTTTTGTCAGTATATACATGTTTTTGCTCGTGACTATGTCTATCTAGTAGTTGCTACATGTAAACTTTCTTTTTTAAATATTGGACAAGCTTGCGGTTGTCCACTACTTCTTGTAATAAATGCATTGTAATTATGCGGGCTGGCAGACTTCACATGTCGTCAAGAAAATCTCTCTGGCATGCAGGTTTCCTCACGATGTTTTCCTCCACCGTTAAAACGAATCACAATGTAATCATAAAATAATTTAATTATTCCTAATTCCATATTCAATCATCTCAAGCTTAATTTAATAAAGCAGATTTGATTAACATTCTAGATTACTGTAAATTCATAATTTATGCATCATAGGCTATTGATCAACCCTTATCCCAGTAAATGTAGTTTGCACACCATGTGTGCAAAAAAATTGGCGATTTTTTTTATCATGGAAATTCGTAAAACTATATTTTTCCTGCTCTAATTTGCAAAAATTGTAGGGAAACGAAAAGGATGGCAATAATACGAGTAGTCATATATGCACCCGCATACTGCACATTTTTGCATAGGTTGAATTCTAATCATGGGAGAGGTTATAGGTCTTAGGACGTAAGGCTCTAATAGGTCTACAGTCCCACTGTTGGACACTGTGGGCTGTTTATGTCACGACACGTTCTTCGCCACACACAGCAAGGTTGGATATAACCCTGTTTTAAAGTGCTTAGTTTTTATAAGTCGTTGTTAAATTATTAGGTACTAGCATCCCGCCAGCGGCTTCACCCGCGTGGTCTTGATAACTTTCTTCCCCCGTTTTTGCAACATTTTTCATTGCTACTCCGCTCCTATTAGTCGTAGCATGATGTAGTATATAGCCTATATAGTATATAGCTTTTCCATATAAATGGGCTATCTAACACTGAAAGATTTTTGTAAATCGGTCCAGTCGTTTCGAGCCTATTAAAAAACAATCAAATCTTTCCTCTTCATAATATTAGTATAGATTCATGTTTTCACTAGAGTATAGATATATTTATTCGAAATGCGTAAAATCTTACTCCGTTGACTTATTTGCTGGTAATAACGTAAAATCAATTTTGCACAAGCTGTAAGATGTGTTAATCGAACATTTAGGATATGCAATGTCAATGTAAATGTAATTGAGTGCCTATGGAACTGTCAGTAATAATGCATGTTGTCCGACTAGAACCTCGATTTATTGAACACTAAATTATTTAGGATTAAAACTGTATGAGATTTGCTTCGCTGCATGTCAGTGCACTACAAAAATGTAAGCCGCGGTCAAAGTACACATACGCGAGCCTATCTAACTATCTTATTGCAATAATTATAAATTAAATATTATAAACCCATGTACGTGCATCGTACACAAGCTTTAGCACATGACTGTACCTATACGTCTAATTGCTTTTCCAGTAAATAACCTCGCCCCGTTTATTTGAAAGGTGCATTTACTTCTAATGGAAAACGAAGCGCGCCTGTGTAATTGTAATTTTGACATTTCAACTAAGTTTAACAACATTATGTTGACGGAATTCCTGCTGTGGTTCACTGATACGCCCCTTGGTCCTAATAAGGATAAAAGGGGAACAATATGTGTGCGTGACTGTACAAAGTGGCGGAAAAGATTGCATGTCGGTAATATAGCAACCAAAAAATTATGTCACTCAATAATGAGGTTTTATAAATAGATTGATATCAAGTTGTACTGAAATTAAAAATATTTGTAACTCGGATATGAGATAAGGTTAAGTAGATATGTATGCGTTCCATATTTCAACGAATTCTGTCTGTTTTGGGTATTTTATATGACCTACGCAAATGTCTTGCTGATCTGGTATCGTCGTGCGACGACGGGTCGTTGAGCTCCCTAATAATGGTTGAGCTACACGATGACTGTTGCATGCGTGCCGTCAGTTAGGACTGGTCAACTCAAAACTGTTTCAGATTTTGCCCTACATTGTTTAACTCGCATATCCGATATTTACTACGTTTGTCTGGACTTTAAAAGAGAACATGATTCTCTGAGTTTGTTTCGGCGTTTCTTCTCAGAGGTCGTCAGTTAGGAAATGCCGGCGACATCTAGCATTAAAAAAAAAATGACTTGTAAAAGTGTCTTTAAAGGATCTACTTACAGAAATAAATATCATTTCATTTCATCATCATTTCATTTCATTTACTCTTTTAGAACAAGGATGATATTTTTAGATTCACTGCGGCCTAGGGAGGCAGCGGGGGAAGTCAGATTCAAATTCAAATCATTTATTGCAGACTATGTGTACATTTGGGTAATAATTATGTTATGGTAGGGACTTAAGACTCAGTGCCTTTTCCAAGCATTGCAACGTCGAGGGCAAAATATTATAAACATTAAATTAAATTAACAACAATGTCGCTATAAATATAATAAACCATTAATTGTGTCAGCTATTAAGGATACAATTATATATGTCTAGTAGCATTTAGAATTATTATATTATTAACTAATTATAATAATTACAATTACATATTTGTAATACAGATTTGTTACCGTTATAATCGTATTTGCTTTCTCTTACGTTTTAGCGGGCGTGAAAGATTAAAAATCTTTGAGTAACATAGCCTGAATACGCTAGCATTCCTCGAAGGGTTGGGCAGAGTTGTACGTAGCTACTAACTTTTAACCACGGTTCACCTTCACAGATCCGTAGCTTATTGCCATAAACTGGACACAAACTCAAACTCCGAGCTGCTACTGATTTTTAATAAATAATTAACTTAACTAATAAATATTCGTCAGTGGATGTGTAAAATGTCCCAGAATGTTCCTAGATTCTAGTCCCAAACTAAGCAAAGCTTGCACTATGGATACTAGATAATCATTTATCACATAATTTTTTGTATCCTGTGGTAATCAAACCCACGACCCCGTAATCAGCAGTCCGCTACTCGAACCACTACACAGTAATAGACGAACCCATTATAGACCCATTAACATTTTGCTGGACCTAAAAATCGAATCCGAGCCCTCTTGCGTAACAGCTGCGCTGAGTCACAAGTTTTTTTTAATAAACAATACTTAAAGCGCTAACATTATCCTCATCTTGTCTCATTGTTATAGAATGGTTCCCCCCTAATCTCACTAGTTGGGATTCAATCACGTACCAAATCTCTACTTTAACATAACTAAGTTACCGAAACATTTCGACTATAGAGCAACTTGCGAAACCGAAAATTAAAACAATAAATTTTATTAAACAATATTTTAGAACTAGCGAAATTATTTTAGCCGAATCAGGAGCATTCTAATCTGGAATTGGGTAATTGAATTAATATATTGAAATCAACATGCGCGAAGTGCGCCGACGAAGTTATATCTACGCTGGTAACTTTTGAGTTATATAATTGAAGCACATGAAGCTTGAATATGCTCAAAACGAACACCTTTCATATCATTTTATTATTTCACAAGACCATTGTGTTATAGCTGGTTAAAAGGTAGTATCTTTTGTCCGCCATGTTTTGATCTGCTGTTTGATGTCCGAAATAGAAAGAAAGAAATTTATTTAACACAGCTTGCACAAGACACACAACTATAACAATAGAAGAGACAAAGTCAATATAAGAGTAAACACAGAAAAGAAAAAGAATGTTAAATGTATGTCGGAAATGTGATGTTAAAATGGAGTCATACCGACTAAAAATTGCACTTGCCTTCTCTTTAGGGAAAGGGAAAGGTGGGGAATGTTTCAGATATATCATGGCTATGATCCGATTATATGTACATCCTACATACTACTTAGAGTACCTACCTATCACCTATCTATCATCCCTGCTAGCCGTCACCTCCTCATTCAATCCATTTCCCACAATATCGACATAGCACGTCTGTACTATCAAAGTTCTCGAGCAGAAGAGAAATTAAACAACAAAATTTAAATTGATTCAAAAATAACGAAGTAGAATTAAAATGCTTTTACATTTTAATTTTATGCTAGATAGAGAGCGCACTATACTTACAAATGACGTCAAAAGTAGTGTGCGCCATACTAATTCTATACTAACACTCGTTTTGTGGGAAAGATACAGAACATCTCCTCTCAATCCCCACTAAAAACTTTTAACGCAATTATCTCAAAAATTTCTTGGTCGATTTAGTATTTATATTCAATATACGAAGTATACTAATGATATTTTTCAATAAGCGTGTGATTATTAATAAATTCAACACCAGTCTTCTCCTCTATTCTCAACAGTACATTGTATTTGAAGAAATGCCATATCTCTTTTATTTCTGTAATCTCAGGGTGTAATATTTGGTCCGCGCTGACCTCTCACAGCGCATGTTAAGCAGGAATTGGTTTAACTTCATTTACGCTGATAGCGAGCGGGCGTTCATGACTGGCGATGCGTTGCGCTGGTGCAGCTCTAATCTGATCTAAAATAGGGCAAGAAGATATCAAAAAACCTATGTAAAATATTTATTTAATTAATTATTACGGTGTAGATATGTACTGACTGTAATTGACAGTAAATATAAGTAAAAAACTAAATTCATTAAAATCTACAAAACAAAATAAGGTAAATAACACTTTCATACCTTCCTCTTACAGTACTTTTGACATACCAATATGGATTAGAATCGAGATCAGTTGGAGCGGCCAGAGTGTGAGAAATTGGCGACTTAGCACGTGCAACAGTACGGCAGTACGGCGGGGTGCGGCAAACAGCCTGTGTTTCTTATTATGTAAACACCTTACTTTTCCTTATTTCATTGCCCATAGCGAGATTAGTGCAGATGTTGAAATTAAATAGCACATTGTATTATTATTTAGTAATCTTATAAAACTGCTCATCTTTTGCCCGCGACTTTGCCCGTGTGGAATAAGGAACTTTGAACCCGTTTCCCGTTTAAGGACTTTTTATGTCCTAATCCAAGGTATAAACACATCACCATTTCAACTTTCAGCCAAATTGGTTCAACCGTGAAAGAGCAAAAACATGCAAATATCCGAAGTTAATTTTCGCCTTTATAATAATAGTAAAATTGTTTGTATCGGACACTAGGAGTAGGAGTATACGGAGGTACAATTCATAGTTGTTCAGGACAAATAGAAGATATCTTCACATGGGAATCAAAATTTTAACAGACAACTATTAATCTAAATGGATTAAAACGTTTATTGGGTATAATAGGGATCATTCGCTGTGCAAACAAACACATTCCCGGTCCGTCTTCAATGCATGCTAGTCTATAATAGCTCTTAACAGAATTTACATTACATAAAGTCAACATCACTGTTAATTGTACTACTGCAGTATCAAGTCTCACAGTACCGAAAAATGCATAGTAGTATCTTCAATCTGAGTTTACTTCGCTAAATACACAACAGCCATCGGAGCCTGGCTGACTTAGACAAACTCTGTCAGTGTTTAAGCGAACTGCAGCACAAAGATCGGTCGTCCAACAGAGCCACAAAACAGAATGTACAGTCTGACCAATATCTAAGTCTGAATGCTAACACGAAGTAGGTAGAAGCAGAATATCCACTGCGTACAATGTCTTATACACTTACAACATAATATGTACACCTATCACTCATACTGATTTCTGACACTTAGAATAAAAGACATTGAAATAAAAACTATTTTTACGGGTTTTATTGCGTTATATTGATATTACTTTAATCCCAACGTTTCGAAAGTAGTTTAATTTCAATAAATTATATCTTATAATGATGCATGCCTGAGAGATTTTCCAGTACCTATAGTGGACTATAGTCTAACCCATCTCATTCTGAGAGAAGACACGTGCCCAGCAGTGGGACGGATAAGAAAACACCTGCAAAATTCACAACCAACACTTACTGCGCTCACCTTAAGTAAATTAGGAAGAGGGTAGTGGGCATTCTGATCGACCTTATTATGTGGACTTAAGTGCTAGTTCCGCAGTGTTTGTATATCTATGTTGGACACGAATGCCATCACAAGTTACATTTGTCTAAACTTCATTACAAACTGTACATTTGTACAATGGAACTAGGGGTTTCGGGAGCTGCATCTAGTACTGTTGTTTCCTAACTCTAGCAAATATTTAATGAGGACACGTTTAATTAGTACTTGTTGTTAGTAATAGAAAGAACATTTTCTTTCTATTCGTTTCTCTAGTACTCTTGAACTGAAAACCACTCGCTGTGTGAACGGTGCCTATTTTATTTATTTTACAACGTCCCGTTTCGCGGCGAAAAGTTGAAAAGTGTAGTTGCAAAAATAAAGTCGTGGTCTATCGGAAATTGTTCGTGGGCCAAGTTTTAGCGATTGTATTGAGTACACAGGTGCAGAGTTTGCTACTAAAATAAACTTGTTCCATGTTTATCTGAAGTTTCTCCATTTTTGGCTGTTCAAAATGTTGTCGTACGTCATGCTTTAGTGTCGCCATCACTCGACGCAATTTCCCATGCGAAAAGACTTGCGTTTTATGAGTCGTTTGCTTACATATTATGTAGGTTATATTATGTTATTATTTGATATTATGTTGCGGTTCTCATATGTGTATTTTAAAGGATTTTTTTTTCTTGAATTTTTTTTGTGTAAACTGTGACATTGTCCTTAAATGCCGCTACGGTAAGGTCCTCGATTCGATTCCCGATTAGAAAGTTTTTAGAAATTCTAGGTCTAACAGATAGCGACGTGGAATAGTTTTAAACCCAATTATTTTGTTTATTTTCGTTAGTTCAGTATGTTTGGTTAGTTATTTGGGTTAGCAGTTACTTAGAGAAAATTTGACTAGAATTGAAGTGATTGTTTTTCTATGAAATTTTCAATAGCAGATTATTTGGATATATTGTCATTTGGCCTCGCCTTTTATACAAGAAATCTATAATATTCTAGTATACTTACTAATATACTATAATATACTACACCCAATACTTCCCCTTTTATCGAAAATACTTACCCTATTGAGTATCGAATAGGCTCTGAATCTTAGTTTTCTCATGAATTGCTTGATCAACAAGGGACGTATAAAATACCAACACCTACCCAAATAAGTATCAAAAAAAAAGTTCGTTCAGAATGAAAACAAATTATATAAACACACAATTGATATCGATTTAGCTATTAAACACAAATATTAACGAACTTTTAAGCGCAAAACTCACCTAAGTATTTATGTTTAAAAAAAAACAATATCATAATAAACTTTATAGGAAATATACAAGGAGGTTTGATATCAGTACTGCTAACAAAAAAGATACAAAGAGGTTTGATATCAGAACTGCCAACAAAAAAAAACTAAACCAACAACAGTGTTGTGTCCATTGATTGCAACGTTGCGCGTACCTTGTTATGCTATCGCCGCGAGCGCTATGGTAATCCACTTCCCCCAGCTAACTTGTGCAACAACTTATTTTTTTGTATTCCTCGTGTTTTTCCTTGATTCTTGTCTGATTTATTTTTCATTTCCAACTAGAAGAAATCTTTTTTTTATTGCCGTTGGATGTTGGAAGTTTATTGAAAAATTACGTTTATAGTTTGTGCTGGCGTGCAACAAATTGCAGAATAAATTTAATTTTTCCTGTTTAATTAGAATACGTTATTACAGATATACACGATGAAGAATTTAATGCGTTTATTTTTTTAAGTCGAGCTAATGCATACTGATGCAAACCCAGCAAGTGTACTGGAAATAATGTCAACTATGTATTTTGAAGACATTATTTATATGCATGACAAAAATAATATTATTTATCATAATTTCATAATGCATAACAAAAATTTTGAAATACATAGTTCTTAATTCGCTACGGCGTAGCTGCTACGTCGTAGCAGATGCGGGTGCTGCGTAGTATCTAGTCATCATTCTCCTAGCCTTTTCCCAACCATGTTGGGGTCAGCTTCCAGTCTAACCAGATGCGGCTGAATATCAGTATTTTACACGAAGCGGCTGCCATCAGACCTCCGCAACCCAATTTCTGGGCAATACCGATATTCGAAGGATAGACTGGTTGTCAGGCTTTTTGGGCTTCTGACTAACACCAACGATTGTCATAGGTGTTCGTATGACAACCGGGACCGACGGCTTTACGTGCTCTCCGAGGTACGGAGGGGTCTCGATGTGTTAAGAATGGTCACCCATCCACAGACTGACCTCGGCAAGCGTAGCTTAACCTTGCAGATCGGTTGATCAGCATTGCTATAACTTAGCCACGAGCCCCTCTGCGTAGTATCTAGTATATTATTAAAATAACTGCACCCGCGGCTTGCCCGTTTATCTATTCCCAATTACACACATATACATATTCATATATATTTTTGAATTTTGTAAATACTTCATGGTTACTTCTTCTTTTCAGTAAGTGACCACGTTAATTGCGGTATCAGTTGCGCGTTGCGTCCCTTAAGTTTTCAAAGGTGCATGTACTGACACTTTAGTAATCCACCAAATTTAGCGTATTTGGATCCCAAGATATCGTAATGGAACATACATTAAAATCTAAAACGTCGCACCAAAACAAGCTTTCAGACAGACATATGGACGAAAAAAATAAAACTTTATTGGTACTAAAAATAAAATTCCACATGCCAATAAACAAATCTATGCGTATTAAGCATTTCTGCGGCATACGGGGAAATAATACAAGGAAGATCTGAAGCTCATAATATTATTGATATATATGAAGCAGTAACATCTTCCCTAATACATGATTGACATTACCAATAACCGATAACATATGGTTATGTAAGTAACTTGCTAAGTTAAAGAACAATCCACAACACTTGAGTGGATCCGGGGATAATGTCTGACAGTTATAATAATGAATAATGTTATACAAGGTGGAAGGGACATCGACGCACAAACGTCGTGACAAGGTTTCACTCAAGGTCAAAAATAAAATGACCTAGGTCATTCATGTAGAAAATGATCGGTTATTACAGATATTGACATTTTTGAGCGCGCAGTGTATTGCAAAAGACGCGATTATAATGCTCCGTCAATGTTATCGCCCGCGCGATTCGAAATTAATGAAATAATGATTTTTGAATTTGGGTACATAATAATGTTTTTTTACACGATCAAGTAAAAAACTGCAGAAAACATTGTAAAATTTATGAAAAAAGTTACGGAAAATTTCAACGCAGGGGGGTCCAGAATCATGTACTGAAGTTATGGTATTCGGATGAGCGTCGATGTCCCTTCCACCTTGTATATATAGTGTGTCCCAGATCGCGTCGTCTATATGGAAATGTGGTATATAAACATACTATACCTTCACACCTCCATTACCGTAAGGGTTAGACAAAAGTGTGCTAATATACACGACATTTCGCTGGTATATTTAGGTCCCATGTAACAGGGGGCGAGCCTATTGGCTTTGACGACGTCTGTGGTCTAGTTGTTCGAGTACCGGACTGCTGATGCGGTCGTGGGTTCGATTCCCACAGGACACAAATATTTATGTGATGAATTTAAGTGTTTGTGTTTGTCTGAGTGTTTCTTACAAAACTAAATAATATATACGTACATATTTATTATATCCATTGTCTATAGCAGGTACCAATACTACAACAGTACTTATTTTTGTTCACAGTAACCCGCCGCCTCCCCGTCCCTACCTAAGGCGCGGCCAACTAGTTCCACGCGGACTATAGTAAATTTTCACATACACAAACACCCAGACACCTAGACGCAGAATAAATTTGTTCCGTGCGACAATCGAACCTACGACCCTTGAAGTAGAAGCCGATCACTAAATCTCTACACCAAACGTATCGTCAAATTAGAAATCCATTGAAATTGATTTGCAAATAATTTCAACTCTTATCGCAATCGTTTGGCGCACGGGTTGGTGATCAAAGTAAAATGTTATTGCTAACGGTATGAGTTCGGTTCGATTTCCTGTTAGGCTAAAGTGTTTCTGATTGAATTTTTCATATCATCCCGGATATTGGAATTGAGACCCCTAAATCGTCACGTCACTTGCGCAATCGATGATATTTGAGTTTATGTCCGTATTGTATCATTTTCTCTTTGAGGAAACACGCTTACGGAAAAAGTAAGAGGAATGTTCCCTCAAACTGTCGGCGCAGTGAATCCTCCATAAACCTTCTAGGAGGTTTTCGGGTCGGCAACGCGCGAGTGATACCATCCGCTGGTGTTGCAAGCGTTCATAGGCTATGGTAACCGCTTACCATCAGGCGGGCCGTATGCTTGTTTGCCACCTTAGTGGTATAAAAAAAAAAATTTGTCTCATATTTCTATAAACACAAGGTAGCTGCTGTAAACCGTCAAGTTTCAAAGAGTCTTTCGTCTCCATCATGATCAACTCTAACTGTCCATTCTGTTGTAGGGTCATCAGAATTACATAATATGTATGTATGCCAAGTTTCAGCACAATCAGTTCACACATGGAAATCCTGTGGGTAGATCAAAATCCTTCATCCCTATTTTTAACCGCCAAGGATGCAAACTATCTTTATTTATTTATATTTATCGACTTCGAACCCAAGTGGGGAGGTGTAATTCAAACCTGGTGAAGTGGGGATATCTCGATAAAACGGCTGCAGGGTGTGGTTGTGGAACTGTGCCGCATACAATGGTGCACCTCCTATCCTGTCCTTTGTGCTCCGCGACCTGCAATCTAAGCGACCTCTGCGCTGCCACTGACGATGCTGTGGAAGTGGCGAAATTTTGGGCACAACAAATCTAATTTAAAAAACAAAAAATCGTACCATCGACACGAAGAAGAAGAAGAATCTATCTTTTAAATTTAAATGGGAACATCTTGATGGTATAGCTTTTCAAACAAAAAAGGAATCTTCAAAATCAATTTATAATTGGCGGAGTAAACCTTAACAAACCTAGTCAATTGACGACGTCTGTGGTCTAGTGGTTTGAGTACCGGACTGCTGATCACGAGGTTCGATTCCCAAAAGACACAAACATTTGTGTGATGAATAATCGAATTGAGAACCTACTTAAATTTGTCGTTGGTTGAAAAAATACTTTGATTCCCAAATACTGATAAATAATTTACTTTCTTAATCCTTAGATATTTTTCCGATTTACGTAAGAGTACATAAACTCGATACGCAAACCTTTGACAGAAAACATGTAAACACATTAAGCGGGTGTTTTACTTTCATTCTGTCCTCTTTCATGCTTTATTCTATCTTTATGTATCTTTACACACGAAAACATAATGAGACGAACAAAGGAATTGTTAAACAAACGGCGCCGTTGACTGGGTTAGAATTATGTGTTTGATATAAGATTTTAAATAAACATTGTTCACAGGCAGCCATATTTAAATCACTACTGGGATTTTTCGTATTGATCACAAGCGTGATTGCCATGAGAAAGAAAGAGAGACACAAAGTTTCTGATAGTCACAACACAAGACATAACCTAAACTAAATTGAAAATTTTGAAAACCCCCGACACGAAATGTTATTTGCCATTTTGTGGTGGCGGCCATCCTGGATTTGAAATTTATCATAGTGTATAGTATTCTCCTAGTTATGCCCTTTCATTTGATACCCATATTGAGGCAGTTGCACTCCCGACTAATTCACCTTTCAATTAAAAAAAAAACAAAATCAAAATCGGTTCATCCGTTCGGGAGCTACGATGCCACAGACAGACACACACACACACACACACACAGACACGTCAAACTTATAACACCCCGTCGTTTTTGCGTCGAGGGTTAAAAATACTAAACAACAAAACAGAATCTACGTATGTACGAGTAAGTTACACGTACTTATCTTGTCCGATTAAGTAATAGACTCACCTTCTAAAAGACCTAAAACATACTTAGATGATTAAACACTACACTAGCTTATAATTTTATATCGTTTTATAGATTTTATAGATAAACAACAAACGACAACAAAGTTTTATAGATAAACCCTCCTTCGGCAGTCGGGTAAAATATCATAAAGCTCAGACTTATTTATTACTTAGACTAAAAAATTCATAAATAAATAATTGATTCTGATTCTGCGTAATACATAAGGGATCTCCGAAAATCCAAGAAATGGCGTTACGTTTCCGTAAAGATTTAAATGACGTAATGTGAAATATTTTCGGCAATGGCTAACACTGGGCTTAGGGTGTGGTCCCATTGAGAGCTATTCATCATAATACCAGCCAAAAGAGGTTCACTGCTAAACAAAGGCCTCTCACATAGACTTACACAAGGACCGGTTATAATGCTACCTGTATCCAACGCCACCCAGCGAACTTGATCAGCCAGGCTAACATGCACGCCACGACAAAATTTTGTCTACTCTTTTGTCTCGCTCTTTCTTGTGCGAAAACTAAACAAAAGCACGACATAAGCGTAGACAAAATGTTCTCACGGCGTGCATGTTAGCCAGGCTGGTCATTCTGTCCATCTCGTTGGCAGCCATCTCAGAACTCATTTCTGATTAAATAACATAGCTCTCCAAAGCTCGCAGAGTGATCTTGAGCTTTCATATGAGGCTCATAGCGAGCACATTGTGAGCTATTAACTACTAGCATTTGGCTATTGTGCCATCCAAAAGAGTTCAAATGCAATTTGATCTACAAGATTAAGCCAGTAATGTCAATATAAAAAGCTTACTCTTCTAGCTTACTTATAAACTACTTTCTTCTTCAGCTTATTTAGTTTTCAAGTCACAACATCTATATATAACAATCATATATATATATATATATAACAAGTATATATCTCCCGTATAGAGAATGTACAGATAAAATTCGTCAAGTACCTATGCTATCGTCTAAAACTTAATTATTCCTCTGACGACTACTTCAAGCTCTGTGCTAGGTTTCATATTCTGCCTTTGGCCGCACGTCGTGAGATAACAGATATTACCTATATTCTGAAGTTATTAAACGGATCAGTTGACTGCCCTAATCTTCTGGCCAAATTACATTTCAACGTGCCAAGGACAACAGCAAGGCATAACAACCCTATACATCTGCCTTTGGTATCCACTAACTACCGACAAAACGCATTCCTGTGGCGAGCGAGCAGTAGCTTAAATAAACAATGCAAAATTCACAATTTTGATATTTTTAATGCTAAGCCGGAAACGGTCAGAAGGGTTCTTAGTCAAGATTTCTTTTTAAAATAGGTTCTTAGTTGTACAACTGGTAATTATGTATTATTAGTTAGATTTTATAAGTTTAATGTGTTAATTTAGTTCTAATGTTCAAAAAAGTATTAAGTTATTTATCCGCGAAGACCTGTAATTGGCTTCATGAAACTTAGTGCATATTTTTTATCTTGTTTATTGCATGCTGTTGGTCTTCCTAAAGATTAAATAAATAAATAAACATTAATTAATCAAACACACAAGTCACAGTAGCTGAGCGCTACTGTGACTAGTCATCTAGTAAATAAATACTCACAGATTGATAACTCCTTCGAGACTAGAAGTTTTACGAGAGCGCGGACTACTAATAAGCTCACTATCTTTTAGTTCGTAGCTCACGAATGTGACCACTATTGGCTAACAATTTATTAGCCAACTTTTAGTAGCTCTCAATGAGACCGCACCCTCAATAATTTATTTAACCAAGGATACGCAGAAACCATGACGTTTCATTTTTTATTCATCCTGGTGTGTACAGACTTCTCACAGAATCATTAGCCCCAAGCATAGAGCAAATGCCACTCTCATTTACAACAACTAACAAAATGTCTTCATCAGATAATAATTTTACATTTTACAAACGTAATCATGTTAGTACTAATTATAGGAATAGCAATTACATAGAATAATGATTCTAATTCTTATATCATCATCATCATCATGAATAACTTAAATCATCCAACCAACCATCTCAGATAGGTCAATAAAGTTCAGTTTTTAATGGAATTGCAATAATATATTCATACCATCACGCCTGAGCCCTGCACGGATAGGCAGGAATGGACATATATACCCCACTCCACTGGTATTACGGTACCTAACAGGACGCGAGACGATTGTCATTGACCGGGCACAAACCCATACTCCGAGCTACTACTAAGAATTTCATAGAAAATCCAATTTGAATCCAATCACTTGCGATCACCAGATTGACGAATCAGTATTCAGTATAAGTTGAAAAAATATAGTAAAGGCGCAAATTAATAAGAATAATAATAATAATAATAATACCGGTGGGCTACTATTTTTTATATTTTTAAATGTTTTTATATTTTCTGTTTTTTTATAAAAATATTTAAAAATACAAATAATATGTATAAAGAGAAATAAAGGAAATAATAATAATAATAATATTTATTCAGAAAAACACTAAATTACAAAAATACAATATAAATCTTAGAAATTATCCAGAATGTTGTCCAGTTGCTCTTACTTCTACAACAGCCTACAATATTTTAAAAGAAGAAGAAGAAAGTCTGTGGGTAGCCGCTTACCGCCTGATAAATTTAAAAATGGAACAAATATTGAAATTACCTTTCAAGTATTTTTTTTTCCTTCATTAAAACTAACTTCTTCCTTCATTAAAAATAACTTTTTTCCTTAATTAAAAATAAATTGTAATCTTAGCATGGAAAATGCTTAAAAAAATACAAAAAGATTATCTGTCAAGTAATTTAACGGGAACTTACTGGGAAATAGGCCCGTAGAAAGAGCTAGCCTGTATCAGGCTGATTAAAGTAACGTAAAGATGTGAAAAATTAGAAGCAGTTTCGTCTCTATAGTAGGGTTGCTTTTAAACGGAACGTGATTAAGTAAATACCAGCTTCCCCGCTTTAAAGCGCCATTTGCCGACCTTACTTAATTACACAAAATCCAAAAGAGAGGATGTTGCCATTAAATTCGTACGGAAATGCATTTAAGATAGCAAGCGCAACCCGCAGCTGATGTGAGGTTTCAGTTTAGCATTAAATCCGGCTTTAAACGAACCGTTCTCTGTTGCGGTCAGGCGAATGTACGGACCGACAGGATGCCACGACTTTGTCTGCGAAATAGGACGTGGATCCACTTGTTAACAGGACTCTGCGAAGCTCTCTTTTTGGGGGGTCGTTTCATCAAATAATGTAATTCTATATGTAGTATTTCATAGTAATTGTACGGAATGTAATTCTATTTAATTACTGTAATTGGTCTATGACTGTTCTAGTTAAATTGTAAATAAATAAATCACGCTTATAATCTTTGAAGCGATAGGCAGAGGTGTAATATAAATTTGTAAGATTCATTATATCTTGTTGGTAAGTTATCGGTGGCTTGATTACGTCATGGTATGTAGGTATTGTCTATATAGCACGATATTTATGTCAAAATATAGAACTGGAAGAATAAATCTAGTTAGTTAATTTACTTAACCATTTTATTTATTTGGCACTGTTTTAAATCTACATTAGTATTTAAAAAAAAAATCTCAACTTCTCACAATCTAAAGACCGGTTCAAAATATTTTCATCATCATAAATTTAAGAGCTCAGCTCTTGTCGGTGGAGCAATCGCCACTGTTCTCGATCTTCTGCCTTTCGTTTTACCTCTTGATACGACTCGCTCCTCACTTTTTCCTTCACTTGCTCTATAAAACTTCGTCTGGGTCTTCCCCTTCCTCTTTTTCCTTCGATTTTCCCTTCTAGTATGGTTTTAAAGAAGTTGTCGTGTCGTATCAAGTGGCCAAACATCTTTCCTCTCCTGTTCTCTATGGTTCTTAACAACTGTCTTTTCTCGTCTACAATTACTAATACTTACTCGTTTGTTTTCCTTTCCTTCCAACTGATCTTCTCCATCCTCCTCCAGCACCACATTTCAAATGCCTCTAACCTTTCTCGGTCTCTTTGGGTCATGGTCCATGTTTCGCAGCCATATAATGCTATACTCCAGACATAGGTTTTTATCAGTCGTTTTCTTACAATGGTTTTAATTGTTGAGGTGAATAAATGTTTTTTCCGATTAAATGCTTGCTTGGCTATTGCAATTCTTGCTATGATATCAGGTGAACATCTGGAGTCATGCGTTATTCGGCTACCTAGATATTTGAAAGTGGTGACTTGCTCTATTTGTGTGCTGTCAAGTATGATTGGTCTAGTGATTGATGGGAATTTTGATGTTGTTAAAGTTTTAGTTTTATTAATGTTTATTTTCATTCCGTAGTCATTAAAAGTTGTGGCCATAATTTTCAGAAGGTCTTCTAAATTATTTATGCTATCGGCTATCGCTGCGATATCATCAGCAAATCTAATGAATCTTACTGATTCCCCATTAAATTTGACACCACCCTTTTCTGCTTCTAAAATTTTTTGCATGGCACTTTCTATAAAAATGTTAAATATTAAAGGTGACAAGGGACACCCTTGCCTCACCCCTTGTTTTATATTTGCCTTTTGTTTTTCATCTCCTATTTCTATTACTGTTTCCTGATTTTTATAAAGTTCGTAAATAATTTTTCTATCTCTATAATCTAAACCTGTTTCTTTTAAAATCTGCATCATTTTCGTCCAATTTACTTTAACGAATGCCTTTTCTAAATCTATAAATGCTATAAATGTATCAAGGCCAACATCCATACGTCTGTCTATAATTAATCTGAGGGCTAATATGGCATCTCTCGTGCCCTTATTTTGTCTAAAGCCGTATTGGTCAGAGCCTATATACTTTTCTGTTACTGGTCTTATTCTGTTCTGAATTATTTTAAGAAGGATCTTCGAGGCTTGAGATATTATGCTAAGGGTTCTGTGTTCTTGACATTTAAGGGTGTTTTGTTTTTTCGGCAGTGTGACGGTCCTACTAACTTGGAAATCTTTAGGTATAGTTCCGGTTGTGTACATGTTACGAATAAGTTGGTATAGTTCCTCATGCATGGGGTCA
Source organism: Acronicta psi (assembly GCA_946251955.1). NCBI lineage: Eukaryota > Metazoa > Arthropoda > Insecta > Lepidoptera > Noctuidae > Acronicta > Acronicta psi. Next base: position 11,150,531 of record OX276475.1, on the reverse strand, counting down.
CAGACTGCATATTTTATGAGTTCTATATATAAAAGGTCATCTCCAGCAGCTTTTCCATTCTATATACCAACGACCGCTTTATCAAATTCCTCTCTTAAAATGTCTGGACCTATACTATCCCTATCAACTAGATCTTCTCTTTCTATATCACTTTCCTTCATTCCTTGTCCTTTATAGAGATCTTCTATGTAATTTTTCCAACGATTGACAATGTCTTTATTATTAATTAAAATCTTACCGTTTTGATCTAATACAGTTGTACTTTTGGTTTTGTGTTTCTTATCTAATTGTTTTATTAAATTATAAGCTTTATCTAATTTACCCTGTTTCGTTAAAATTTCTATTGTACTGCAAGTTTGCTCCAAGTCTTTCACTTTTTCCTCTCTACATCTTAATGTAATTTTGTTTGTTAACTTTTTATATTCTTTTATACTGCTATCATCTTTTCTGTTTCTAAGTTTTCTTCGTTCTAACATAAGGTCTATTATTTCTGAGGTTAACCATTTTTTACGAGGTACTATTTTTTCTTTTTCAAGTACTTCATCAGCGCAAGTTCTAATAATACTTTTAACTTTTTCCCACCTGCTTTCTATATCTATATCTTCTAAATCTAATAATTTTCCTTTATATTCTTCTAACTTATATCCTAAATTATTACTATATTGCACTCTAAATTTATTATCTTTAAGTTTGTTGAGATCAATCTGCTTTGGTTTTATTATCCTTTTGGTTGTTTTTGTTTCAAGTCTAAATATACTGACTAGTAAGTTGTGATCGGTATTCAAGTCTGCCCCCGGTAAAGTTTTGTTAAAATAAAATCTAATTGATATCTACCAATATCTCCAGGCATCTTCCAAGTGTACAGTCTTCTTTTTGGTAATTGAAACATGGTGTTTGTAACAAAGAGGTCATGTTCTTTGCAGAATTGTACCAATCTATCCCCCCTACTATTTCTCTGACCTAATCCAAACTTTCCGACAATGTTATCTTCCGGACCTTCACCTACCACTGCGTTAAAATCCCCCATTACAATTATGTTGTCATTCTCTTTAACTGAATCTAAAATTGAGTCTATACTATTGTAAATACCTTCAACTTCTTCATCATCGTGGCTACCAGTAGGCATATATACCTGTATAATAACTATATTTGTAGGGCTCGATTTAATTTTTATGGCTGTAATCCGATCACTATAATGTATTGTATTTTCTATTTGCATACCCCATGATTTGTTTAAAACTATAGCAGTACCGTTAGCTCCCTGTCTTTCCCCTGTATATATTATTCTATAGTCATCGCTCCAATAATCCCCACTTCCTTCCCATCGTACTTCACTTAACCCCAATATATCTATACTCAATCTCTTCATTTCTATCTTCAGTTCTTCTACCTTTCCCGGCGTTAGCAGGGTTCTCACATTCCAGGTTCCTAATTTACAAGGTTTTCGCATGATGACGACCGAATCAGCCTTGTTCCTGACCCTGCCGGACTCAGACCGCCACGGAATGTTACGTCGTGGAAACCTGTTGTCAAGAACGTTATCTCTATTTACTGACATTTTCATTGCTCCTTTTTTAGGAAATGTTGTAGTGTGGTGGTTCCTCCTACTTGCCTTCCACACCGCAGTACAGAGACCGGCTTTACCCGCTCCCTGTTGTCCGGTCAAGAGCCATTACAAGATCCGCTCCCTCTGCCTCTTGCCAGTACTGGTGCCACTGCTGCCTGACGCCAGAGGAATGCCTATTTAGTGGCGGCATTGTTTCGCCACGTCACAGGATTGTCACTGGACCACGTGTAGCACTTTATAGAAGTGTTCTTCCCACAGAACACCCCACTACGTCCTCTAAACCCTGCCGCTGCTGGTCGGGGACTGCTTATTCAATATATTCGCAGCTAACCATCATATCTGATGGCCGTTCACTATCCGCCACCTGTGACCCCGTTGGTAGCTTGCAGCTCAGCACCAACTATTATATTAATTTTTAAAATATTTTATTAATTTTTATTTTTAATGAAGGAAAAAATCGGCTGGCGGGCAGGATTCGAACCTGCGCCTTCTGGTTCGGTACACCAGAAGTACCCCAGAAGGCGCAGGTTCGAATCCTGACCGCCAGCCGATTTTTTCCTTCATTAAAAATAACTTGTAATCTTAGCATGAAAAATGCTTAAAAAAATACAAAAAGATAGTATTTTATTAATTACAAAAATAAAATAATTAATACTCTCATTAAAATGTAACTTAAGAGTATATATTTGAAGGTAAAAAATATCGCCATATTAAGTAAAAATAAACGATAAGGAAATAAATATACATAATTATACACCTACTATGTTTTAGATAAAATGAAAAAGCTTTCAGTCAACGAAGCAGCAAAAAGGTTATGTACCTAAATCTATTCAGTGTTAACGAGTGAAAACTTTTTGGCACTTTTTTTTCAGCTTTCATTTTATCAAAATTCCTTTTAATAGCAAGCAAAAATGAGTTAAAAGAAAAAAACCTAAACGAATTTAATGGATAGAACCTTTAATTTATTGTTAATCCAAATTACCTAATAAGCGGTTATATCGCACCAATGCTATGAAGTAGGTCGATAGAGGTATTGATCTACTTTCAACAACAATATTTAAATAAAAATATTTATTTTGTAATTTTATGAATTTTCTATGAAAATGGATCAAAACAAACATGGAACTCGACCCTGGCAGTGTAAATTATCTATCCCTTACATTTAACAAAAGAAAACAAAAAAATAATTGATCGTTCTTAATTTGAAATAGCGTTTACTAAATACTGGTCTGAATTAGAAATTCGCGTCTCATTTCGCATGGTAATTACCGTTAGTCGGGGTCAGTTGCACCGTTTGTGTACATTTAACCGCCTGTTTGCCTCCAACTACACACAACGCTTGTCTACAAAGGCTTCAGTAGAAGCCAGTCGATTGGTGCAACTCTAATCAACGGAATTATCACCTAACTGGAGTTAATTTTAGCTCGTAAATTAGAGATTGTGCAATCATTCACCGTTTCGTTTCAATTCGTATGAATTGAAACGAAACGAAACTATCTCTTTTTAATATTATTCAATATTCACAGGACGGTGAAAAAATACTTCTGTTATTACTTCTTCACCCATTAGTTTTTCTTGAAAATGTATTTTGACTTTGATAAAATTCCATGAAAAGTATTATTATTGGATTCTTATTATAAGTCGTTACTAGATTAAATATTTCTTAGCATTTTGTCTAGACTACAATAAAATTATTTCAAGAAACATTAATGTCGACTTCTCCTCATAAATTACGTAAAATTTGTTTTCGACGTTTTAGATAAATAGGTAAATGATAGCCACTTAGAAAATAATGGGAGAAATTGTTTACAATACAAAATGCATGAGTTTATTAATTTAAACATGCATGCAAATGTTATATGCACATATGGGGCGAAAATGGTGTGCCAGGATAGCCAGTAGAAAATCTGTAGTCTCTGCTTACCCTCCATAGGACACAAGCGTAAAGTTTTAGGCATAGGTGTACTAATGTACACCCACAGTTCAACGTATGTTTAGATCCCATGTAATAGGGGACGAGCCTATTCCCATTAACAGGCCAGTCCAAACTCCCAGCTACTACGAGAATTAAAAAACCCAATATTACTGCTCTACCAGGGACTCGATACATATACCTTCAATACAACATCATTCAAATCCAGCTTTGAAGTAGTAATTATGAAGAGAAACCGCAGTAGTATGTTACATAAAGAAAATTACAACATACTGTAGCTGATCAACAAAACGTTAAGCCTGTTACTTTATGTGGCAGCCCTAACGAACGGTGCTTCACACACACACATACATATGTTTTACGACTTGAACATCTGCTCACTAATTCAACATTTTGTCTATTTGTGTGTAAGCTTACGTAGGGTTGTTCAAGCAACATGTTGCTGCAATAAAATTGGTAGCGTTTACGACCTAATAGGGATGAATTACAGAAAGTATAGCATTCAAAATAGGGTCTAATGCATACCGCTCGAGAATTCAAGCGAAATTTTGTATGAAAAAAAAAAGTATTTATTAGCTGTCAATTATTTTTGGCAAGTCATTTTAGTCTCACTAAAATACTGAGAGGACAAACTTGTATAATTAAATAATTACCTGTTATACGAGAGATCGTAGGGATCGTATGTGCCTGAGAAGGCACAAGGTTCGAATCGGCATCCCTTTGTTTAAGTACACCAGACCCTTTAGCCAATTAAGCTACAGAGATCACTGCCTATGATATCTGTGATTAATATTACCTGCATAATAATATCCAACATTGAAATAAAACTACTTTTTACGGATTTTATCGCGTTATATTGATATTATTTTAATCCCGACGCGATAAAATCCGTAAAAAGTAGTTTTATTTCAATGTCTAGTATTCGCGTAAGTGTCAGAAATCAATATCCAACATATCAACTTTACAAGGCAAGAAAATTTTAAGCTTTTTTAACGCGTAGAAAATTACAACTATCTCGATTTAAGAGTCAACATAACCCTAGTGTTAGTTTGCTTCGAAATAATGCGTTATCATATTACGAATAACTGAATACTATTTGGACGACCCTATTGGTGGAGGGCATTAGTTTTTCCCATATTTCTCTACGGCGCTGAAACGTTGACACTGAGAGAAACTGAGAAAAAGAAGATAGACGCTCTGGAAATGTGGTGCTGGAGAAGAATGCTTGGCATCATGGACCGAATTTAGAACCAACGTTTCCATACTAAGCGAACTCCGGGTCCAACAGCGTCTTTCGTCCATCGTCCAATGTCGCATTCTCACTTTCTTCGGACATGTTTCTCGCCGGGAAAACGCTTCTGTGGAACGCCTTGTGGTACAAGGGAAAGTTGATGGCACAAGAGCTCGTGGCAGATCACCAATGCGCTGGACAGACCAGATTAAAGCTGCATTGAATGGTCCACTGCATGAGTGCACCAGAAAAGCTGCGGTACGAGAGGAATGGCGACGAATTGTGAAGCGTGCCACCGCCCCTGATGTGACGACCACGACCACTCTGTCAAGAGTGTAGCGACTAAGAAGAATTGGTGGAGGATGGCAGGAGTGTCAGGCGTCCTGTAGCGAGATGGGTCGACGATACAGTTCAGGCGTCATTAGATTTTCATCTAAGTAGGATAGAAATAGCACATATTGTGATATTACAAGATGTGACCTATTTCGGTAAATATGTTACAGTGGGTGAAATGCGCGATAGATGATGATGGTTAATGAATCACGGATCAAATTTTAGCGAAAGATAAATATGATTTCAGGCAAGGTTTGAACCCGTGTCCCTCCGGTTTAGTATACCGGACGCTTCTCACGCAATCTAATACTAGGGTTATGACGGCTAACTAAGTGTAATGGGTGAGTCTTCAACAACTTGGTGGAACAGTGAAAATAAAGAGTAGAAACTGCACACAACTGAATTTATTTAAAAAGCAAAAAAAAACAAAGGGTGACCGTGTGTATCGGCTCACGAATGGTGGCAGACTGCGGACCAATAGTGTGACAGGCACGTCACAGGGTCCGGTACTATACATAATAATAGCTAAGTATAAGTAACATTAGTTATGAGAATGTCTAACGTACGGCCTAAACATGTATTTTTAAAAATTATTACTGAGCGCGTCGCTAACACTCCCCACCCTAGTGCTGGTGCAGCACTCATTGCTCAAAGAGATAGGAGCGACGCGTGCCGCTGATCGACGCCACGTACTCGAACCCACCTTTACCTCCACCAGCCTGATGCGACCATCCCTACCAGGAAACACACCTGTGATGAGTCCCTTGGGCCATGAGTTGCGAGGAGAGTTAGGGTCAATGACCAAGACTAGGTCGCCAACTTGTAGTGGCTTTCGCTCCTCTTGCCACTTTCGCCTAGGTAAAAGGTCAGGTAAAATTTCTTTTACCCACCTCTGCCAAAACATGTCGGCTAGTCGCTGACTGGTGCGCCAATGCCTGCGAAGGTACAAGTCGGAGTTGTCGAATGCACCGACTACGGGTAAATTCGATGAAGTCCCTAAAAGAAAATGGTTTGGGGTGAGTGATTCCACGCCGTCTGGCTCGACCGAAACGTGCATCAAGGGACGACTATTTACTAAATTTTCAACCTCAGCGAGTAGTGTACACAACACTTCGTCTCTTGGTGCACGCTCGGTTAAAATAACCTTCAGCGACGTCTTGACGCTGCGTATCAATCGCTCCCATGCCCCACCCCAATGGGGACTGGCGGGAGGAATGAAAGTCCAGTCCATTCCATTGTTGACTCCTACGCTTTTTAGAGCTTCGATGTCAAGATCCTGCATGGACCGTTGCAGCTCTTTTTCAGCGCCTCGTAGGTTGGTTCCGTTGTCCGAATAAAGGTGACGTGGCCAGCCACGTCTCGCTGCCATCCGACGGAGCGCCATTATCAGCGAGTCAGACGTGAGGGAGTGAACTATTTCAACGTGGATGGCGCGCACCGTTAAACAGGTAAATAGAACGCCATACCTTTTCTCCCTACGCCTGCCCACTGTCACTTCAATGGGGCCAAACAGATCCAACCCACAGTAGGAAAAGGGTCGCTGATGATGTGCCATGCGAGCTCGAGGTAAGTCACCCATGCGGGGTACTTGCGGCTTACACTTTCGTATCCGGCACATCATACACTGCGACACAACAGTTTTCACGGTAGGTCTAAGTTTCACTAACCAATATTTTTCCCTCAGTTGGTTAACCACCGTCTCCTGGTTACCGTGAGCTGCCTTCGTGTGGTAATGTCGGACGATGAGCTTTGCTACATGATGTCGACCATCCAATATTACAGGTCTCTTTACTTCCATAGTGACATCTGCAGCAGCATCGATACGACCGCCCACACGAAGCAAGCCGGGCTCGTCCAGAAACGGTGAAAGTGTGAGTATGCGACAATTTTTCGCTAAGGTCTTACACTGTTTTATTGCAGCTATTTCCTCAGCAAATGACTCTGCTTGTGCGTGTTTTAATAGTAGCAGCTCAGCACGCTCCATCATCTGCACACTAATGTCATTGACAGGTAATCGTTTCAACCTGTCAATGAATTTTAAAACAGTGGCCGTCGCTCGCCGAAGACGCAGCCAAGATGAAAATCGCAGCGGATCCGGCACCGGTAAACTAGCACATGTGACAACAGCTATAACCTCTGTGCTCACTCCATCTGGTTCCGGTCGGATGACATCCTTCGGCCACGATGCGGCGTCCAGATATAAAAATTTAGGACCTGTGAGCCACTCAGAATACAAAGCAGGGTCAAAAGTGTCTCTTGTAGCTAAATCAGCTACGTTAAGCTTTGTAGGAACATATCTCCATTCCTTTATTTGCGTCAACTCATCTATCTCCCCTAGGCGGTTCGCTTCGTACGCTTTATAAACACGAGTATTATTGCGAATCCAATGCAGAACCGTAGTTGAGTCGCACCAAAAGTATCGACGCACTGGAGATAATGTGTGTTCCTTCGCAATAGTGTTAGCTAACCTCGCAGCTAACAAAGCCGCTTGCAGTTCAGATCTAGGTACCGTCGTTGGTTTGACAGGTACCACTCTGGACTTACTTGCTATGAAGGAAACATGAACGTTACCTTTTGTTTCCCAACGCCAATATGCTACTGAACATAATGCTTTTGTAGATGCATCGCTAAAAATGTGTAATTTTAGGTTATTATAAACAGGCTCGCTTGTAACCGCACTCGTAGCACTGTTAGGGTCCGCTACGGATTCGTAGCCCGTAGTAGAAGGCTGCGTAGCACTGTTAGGTGAGAGCGGTGCGGGTGGCGCGGGCGCGGGAGAGAGGTAAGAGTAGGGAGCAGCTGCGCTCACCAAAACCGGTTGTTCTTCCCTCTCGCTCGCGCACGCAATCTCTTCAGCGCATGCAGTCATCGCGTGGCACCTAGGAATGCGAATATTATTTATTACTTTAAGTAGGTCAACCCAGCTGACCCACTTTTCGTAAATATTGTCTGGAATATAGTCATCCCATCCAATATTTAAGCGCCAGGTATCCTGGAGCATGATTTTACCCTGAATAGTGAAGGGAGCGAGAAATCCCAAAACGTCAAAAATTGACATTATAACCCTTAGCATAAGCCGTTTCGTTGGACGTTCTTTACCCTGAATAATATTTTCAGGGATGCGCTTTAGTGAAACGTTGAAACCAAGCTTATCATCTGCGGGAAACCAAATAAGGCCGAGCGTTCGCTCACCACTATACTGCTGACCAACTTTAAACTTTACTGCAGTAGGTCCTAAGGTCTCTTTCGGTATACTGCTCAAAACAGCGACGCTGTTACTCGTCCAGTTTCGGATCTCGAAACCACCTGCCCTGTGTATATTGCTAATATTTTTGACCATATCAATAGCAGCGTTTTCGTTCGGCAAACTATCAATATAGTCATCCATATAATGCGAGTTGTATATAGCATTGACGGCGGACGGTAATGATGACTCATATCGCTGTGCATTCTTATTCTTAATGAATTGAGCAACAAAAGGTGAGCAGTTAGCTCCGAATATTAAAGACGTCATAACGTACGTCTTTATGCTTTCCGTGGGGCTCCGCCTCCACAGAAACCTTAAAGCGTGCTGATCTTCGACGTGAACCTTAACCCTCAGGAACATGTCTTTTATGTCACCGGTTACTGCAACTTTATGTTCTCTAAAGCGCAGCATAATACCAAGCAGTGATGACAATAAGTCAGGTCCTGTGAGTAAAAAGTCATTAAGGCACGAACCATGCACCTTCCCTGCAGCGTCGAAGACCAGGCGAAGTTTACTTTTATTGGGATTGTCGACACCGAAGTGTGGTAAATACCACGTATTCGATGTCATGGCAGTTTCCGTCAGTTCCCGGGCGTAATCATTTTCTAACAGATGATTAACGCGTTCCTCGTACCTTGTAGCAAAACCTGTATCCTTCTCCATTTTCCTTTCTATACCTTTCAACCTTTTCAGGGCATTAGGGTAGGAGTCCGGCATTTTGCGGGCCGTATCCCTCCAAGGTAAGCCAATATACCAACGTCCGTCAACGAGCACCGCGGATCGTTCCAGGTGCGCGATGGCGCGCACATCATCAGTATTCTGACGGGGCTTTCCCGATACACCCATGGCATCTAAAGCAAACGAACGTCGGACCTCTTCGTGGATTTCTTTCAGCAAGCTGTCATCCTGTGTGGTAGCACTTACCTCCTCGCTCTCGAAGATGTTCAAGGTGGCCTCGGCACTACCGGTGTATGGACCAGCAGCGGCGGCGGCAGCAGGTGCAGTGGCGGCAGCAGCAGAGGCAGCGGCAGCAGCACGGACGACGCGCCGCGGCACGCGTACCTTACCGTGTACGCACCAACCTAGAGGGGTGAGTGTAGCGGACGGCTCATTTAATTTACCTAACTTAATTTTCAAAGGTATTAGTAGTTCATAATTATCTTGCCCTATTAGTAATTCAGGCTTTGAATCTAAGGTACACAATTTATCTTTAATTTCCATTAGATGTGAATAACTATTACAATTTACAATAGACAAGTTTTGTGCAGGCAAATTTAATTCTTTAACACAACGCATTCTTATGTTATGTAACCTATCATTATTCTTACCAGCTATGTTTACACTTACAACCATAGATTCGCAAACGAGTTTGTTATCACTCCACGCCCCCCGCACTGACAAAGTCTCGCGGCGGCCGCTCAGTCCGACACGTTCAGCGAGGCCAGCACTTATCAGTGACACACTCGATCCGTCATCGAGAAGTGCAGTAGTGTTCACAATACCGTTAGGTCCATGTACGCGAATAGGCAACACTTTCAATAACACTTTTCGATCACTAACGTTAATATGCGTTATCGTTTCTGATGCTACCGTAGACTCGGTTCGATGACCTTGTACGCCCGTAGTTGTAGCCGATGCCTTATTATCACCGCTGTTATGCTCGCGTTGATTACTCGGAGAATAATGCAGGAGACGATGATGATCCAAACTGCAGCCGTCTTTATCGCAGACAGGGGCCGTGCACGTGTTACGATCGTGTTTTGCAATTAAACATTTGTAGCACAAACCATGTTTTTTCACATATTGCCACCGTACTTTACGTAGTGCTTTCTTAAATTGTTTGCAGTTTGTGAGATTATGTACCGCTGTGCGACAAAACAAACAATTAGCGTTACGTTCTTCCGTTTGAATAGCTAGTACTGACTGTGTACGTGTAGACATATTGCTAGCTTTGTTTTTCACGGGATCGGTTCGCATGGTTGTAAATATGCTTGCAGTAGTGGAGATTTTAACGGCCTCCTCATTTAAAAAATCTGATAAAATCACCAACCTGGGTTTCTTGCCTTCGGTGATCAGTTTAAAGCTGTAGTCCGACCACTTAGAAATAAGCACTGTAGGGAGTTTAGACAGGACTATCGAGACAATGTTTACGCCCTGCAGGTACTCCTCGCGACCGACTGCTCGCACTGCTTCCACTACATTTTGCACTTTCACAGCAAACGTAACTATATCTTTATGATATTCTTGTTGCAGAGGTTGAAGTTTTTTAATTTCTTGTAATATTCTAGCAATGATGCAGTCAGGGTTTCCAAATCGTAGCTCCAACGTGGACATCACTTTGTCCGGTGACGTGGCGCTTATAAACAATGCGGCGACTGCATCTTTTGCTGGCCCTCGTAAACACTTTCGGAGCCTCCACAGGTTTTCTTTGGGTGTGAATTTACATAACACTGTCGATTCGTCGTATGCCTGTTTGAACTGTAGCCAATCCAATAAGTCACCTGAGAATTCAGGTAAGTCCTTCGGCGTACTCATGCGGCTGAGCAAACTGGCATGAGGTACGTTATTTTCACTGGTGGAAGAAATGTCTTTCAGAGCACTGGCTAACATGTGAACCGCGTTATTCAGCACAGTCATCGTGCCCTCGAGCAGCGGCGGCGCAGAACCGGGCAGCGGGCCGGGCACAGGTGATGCGGCGGCGGCGCGCTGGTGTGATCCTGACGCATGTGGCAACCGTGTGGGCGTTGACGACGGTACTATTTGATTCAGCTCGCTCGTATGCATTCCATTTTCGGGGGCTTGCTGGTCCATTGGGGGTTCCTTGTGATTGCTCTGGTGGTCCACCCAGTCCTCCAATTCGCTTCGAGGAAGCTCGTCTCCATCGATTTGTGAACTGTATCCTTGTTGTTCCTCCTCGTCGCTGAGTGCTGCCAATTGAGCGTCTAGGTTTCGGTCGATTAACTCGAGTTGTATTTTTGCCTTTTGTTGAGCAGCTTCTAATAACAACTGTTTTTTCTTTGCCTCTTTAGAAGCCGTAGATTTTCGAGAGTATTTACTAGTGCAAGTTGCAACTGATTTCACGGACTTTGATTTTACAACGTGACGTAGCGGTTCTGATTTTATGCTACTACCCGGAACTTCAAAAAATAAATGTTGAGGCACAGTTTTTGCTGCTTTTGTCGTGGTTTCTTCGCTTGCAGCTGTTGCAGCTTCATGTGATTGCGTACCTGCTGCAATTTTCTTTTGTTCCAGCACTTCTTGCTGTTCTTGAAGCATTTTCGCTTTTCGTGTTCGTATCCCTGGCGGTGTGTGGAACATCAGATCTGGCTCGAAGACCACTTTTGGTGGGTGAGTCTTCAACAACTTGGTGGAACAGTGAAAATAAAGAGAGAGAAACTGCACACAACTGAATTTATTTAAAAAGCAAAAATTACAAAGGGTGACCGTGTGTATCGGCTCACGAATGGTGGCAGACTGCGGACCAATAGTGTGACAGGCACGTCACAGGGTCCGGTACTATACATAATAATAGCTAAGTATAAGTAACATTAGTTATGAGAATGTCTAACGTACGGCCTAAACATGTATTTTTAAAAATTATTACTGAGCGCGTCGCTAACACTAAGCTACCAAAACCACTGACTCTGATGTCGAATTTACTTACCACATTCAACGTCTTAAGGTCGGTCAGTAAGTATTTCTCTTTCGCTGAAATATGTCATTTAAAATATTTTACAATAAAAAATATCTATCAGTTAGAAGACAAAATAGAAAAAAAAATAGTTTATACCCTCAATCACAGTTTACTTTTGTTTTTTATTTTTTATTGCCAATAAAGCACAGGTACCCATGACCGTATCAAACAATTGCCGACCCAATTGCTTACAGACTTACTTTCGAGATTTATATCTGCAAATGCACTCCAAGTATATTAAGAAAGCTAGTGTGGGTGAACATTTTCTTAAAAAGTTAGCGTTGTACCTAGTTTAAGATTTTGCTTTAAAGGAAACTAAATTTCAATACAAAGTTAACTTTATAGCTAACGTCATAAAACCCGCTTAGCTACAAGATTGGTGATGAAAGTTTGACGTCATCACACGTTTATATAATGGAAGAAATACTCTATTTTCTACAGCAACAGAGTATCCCTTACGGCCGGTTACAATAATAATTAAATAAACCCTGAACATTTTTACACAGCACCATCCAGTCCCAAACTAAGCAGAGCTTGTACTATGGGTACTAGACAATGGATATAATACTTATATCCTTTTTTTTTTGTAAATACATACTTATCATACATAAGAAACACCCAGACAAACACAAACACCTAAGTTCATCACATAAATGTTTGTGTCTTGTGGGAATCGAACCCACGACCTCGTGATCAGCAGTCCGGTACTCGAACCACTAGACCACAGACGTCGTCAAAATAAATTATTAGATAGATTTGCTTACTATATACTTACTACTTTATGGATTTTGAGATAAAGTCCATACAAATAATGTCAAAATTCAATCTCTAGTATCCAAACTTGCTATAAAATGTAAAAAAAAAACAAATAAGCAAATACTAGACCCCACACAAATTCTATATACGCATTTCCTTCCATTCCAAGACCCTACAACATTCCAAAACAAAGCTACATTAATTTAATTTCCCTTACAACTTGTACAAACATCAAGCAGACGAATTTATGTCTCCCCCACTCCAAAATTAGCATGGAAATGAGTTTACGATTTGTTTTCTTAAAATCAGAGAGGGGGAAGTGGTAAATAATTCTTCCAATTAGTCATTCCAGGCCTAGATCAAGGACGTCATTCTTACGGCTGCCTTCTTGAGGTTGGGACCTAAGAGTATGAATATGACCAGCCTACAGGCAATGGTGATAATATTAAAGCTTGAGTTACGCACGAACACAATTACTCAGTCTTCAATACAGTGGTAAACCATGTGTAGTTTAATTACATATTATGTCTAGTCCTGTGTAATATTGGTTTTGGTATTCAGTACCCACTACTTCTTATTTATTCAACAACTAAGTAATTATAGTTTCAACTTTTGTCGTTCATTAGTCAGAAGTCTAAAAGTTTGTTTTATTTTATTTAAATTTGCCAAAAAACAGTTACAGGGTTGCAAATAATAGGTTTTATCTAAAATCATCAGTGAGAATGGCAATACTTCTTAGTATGACATAAAAAATAAAAAAGTTTTTTTTTTTCAAGACTGATAAAACTTTATACGTCAGCTACATAATAAAACTACCATTGCTCCTCTTAAGGTCGTCTTATTCATACTCTCCGGTTGGACCTAATGTCTTAAATAAAAAGGTTTCTCAGCTTAATTTTAAAAGTAGAACACGAAAGAGGCTTAATCAAAATAAATTAACGTCTCGAACCCTGCTTGGAATTAATTTCGCAAAATCAAAGTCTCAAAGAAAAAAATTGTTGCAAACTTTTTACGGCATAATTATTATAGATTTGAACAGTTTGGCTTTTAATCTATATGATAGATAAATGTAAAAAAAAAATTGAATAACAATATTATTTGATAAAATAATTATACTGTAAGATAATAAGATAAACACATGGGTATTTCGTATGCATAATTGGATTGAAATTTGTATAAATTCCATTTATAAACTGTTTATTTCCATCAAGTTACTGATTAAAAACAAAGAAATATGCCAATGTATCGATTTCAACCACATACGGGCTCATCCGAACTCATTATAACAAAACATTGTGATTGCTATTTTGTAATTATTATTACTATCATTCAATTGCCGGTATGTTAAATATCAACTCAAACATACCGGCGTACATTAGTACACCTTTGCATACTTCGGGGAATACAGACATGATTAGAGATGGGCAAAGTGCCTGGGCATTCTAAGCATAAAAAATGTCTGCCCTGTATTGGGAATATTTTCAGGCATTTTGGGCCATGCCATAAATGGCCGAATATATCCCCAATTACAGATTTTTTATGCCCAAAATGCCAGGCACATTGCCCACCTCTAGACGTAATGGTATGTTTATATTCTGAATAGAATCGCTCAGTCAGTTTCTAAAGTTTCCGTCCAGTGGACATATTACTAAGCCAGCGTTCCACGTACATGTGACGTTGAAATATTGTGCGAACATTTTGCATCGTTGCAACCATTTCTCTACAAAACGAACGTTTATAAAGACATCGTTAATTCCATAAAATAGCCAGATGTTTTGAAACTGATTACTTAAACCTGTTGCGGTTTTAGTGACTTGCAATTTTTTAATGAAAACATTTAATTAAATTATAGAAAAGACGTACCTAACAATGCTCTTAACTTTTTAGAATTATTAAATTGGTTTAATATAATTATTTTAACATTCTAACTGGCATCAGGCATAGTTGAAACGTAACAACGGCATAAAAAAAAATATTTTTTCCTTTTTTAAACTATTATTTTTAAAACTATCTTGTATAGCTACGTCCTGAATACTTATTCTTACTCTTAGCGCGATGTGTACATCACGCTTGTAGGTATTTCCATTATCCAAAACATACATGTTGTTTATAGATATAAACTTCCACTGGAATAGAACCCCACAAAATTTTATAAAAAGTTCATCTGATTTTGAGTCTATTTTTAATGAAGGAAAAAATCGGCTAGCGGGTAGGATTCGGTACACCAGACGCTCTGCCAAATAAGCTACCGCGAGCCCCGCTCGCTAGTCGAAATCTTCCTTCACATTCTAATTTACGTCTTAAAGGTGACGTAAGCAGCGGTAAGCATTCACAATAGATGTTCTATTGTGAATGCTTCACAACCGACACGACTAACTTTACAGCTAGTTCGATGTCGTACGATGCCACCTTACCTATTGTATAATCTATTACCTATCTTTTTTATTTTTTTAAGCATTTTCCATGCTAAGATTAGCTAGCTAAGGAAAAAGTTATTTTTAATGAAGGAAAAAATCCTGCCCGCCAGCCGATTTTTTCCTTCATTAAAAATAACTTGTAATCTTAGCATGAAAAATGCTTTTTTGAGTCTACTAATAATCCTCTAAACAGGTCAATCATCTGAAGGACTTCGCCTTAATTTTCAACAAAATAAACAAATATATTTTATGAATACTTTGCGACATTGTTTATAGCCCATTACATTGGAGTGAGCGGCTATAAATTCTTTCTAACGTGTTATGGGCAATAATTTGCATTGCTACTCACAATTTGAGCTAAAATTACCGTGCTATTACGCGCTTTAGTTTTCATTTAAGCGCTTAGCCGTAAGACTGATTGTGTTGTAAACAATGTCTTGGCCGTTTGGCCTCGGGGGTCTTATTAAGGGATAGGAAGTGATTGCCTCTATATACAATTATATAGGAATATGTGATAATGTACGCTTTTACGAGAACTTGTACTATAAATAAAATAAGTTGTTGAAAGGTTTCCCGGGAAATAATACTCGTAATAATAAAACAAGGATGCATGTTTATTTTATCAAGTCTGAGAACGATCCATGATCGTAGCATCGACGTCTCATATAGGAGTTACTATAACTACCTGGGGCCGTATTACGAATCTTTAGAGCCATCTCCGTTCCACTGCGAGAGAGAAATGCTGTGTAGCACCATCTCTTGTTTGCAATGTAACAATGAAAACCTTAGCACTTCATAATACGGCCCCAGTGCACCAATTTGTGCCTTGACTAGTTATAGAAAAAAAAACCTACGACATTAAGAAAATGAGATGGTACACGGCATTACACAGCATAGTATCGTCATTATCTTCAAAGAGATCCTCTGCTGGAGAAAGGCCTCCCCTATAGACTTCCACAAGAACCAGCCATCATGCCATCTTCATTTAACGTCTCCATTGGGAGCGTGCATGTTAGCCCGTTCCCGTTCCGCACTTTCCAGTACGTGGTCTCCAGTCAAGAACATTTCTGTCTTAGCACGCAATACAGAGCTAGTTTTATGAACTCTAAGCATTTATTATGGTAGTAAGGAACTTTATTTCTACTATGAATATGGTAATATAAAAGGAGCGGCTATAAAAATGTTTATATTGAGGTACAAGAATTTAAACGCCATTTTATTGAGTTTGCAAACGTCTCAGTTCATAATAGTATATTAATATTTTTATGAAAGTTTCACGAATATTGACGACGTCTGTGATCTAGTGGTTTGAGTATCGGAATGCTGATCACGAGGTCGTGGGTTCGATTCCCACAAGACACAAACATTTATGTGATGAACTTAGGTGTTTGTGTTTGTCTGGGTGTTTCTTATATATTATACGTATGTATTTACAAAAAAAAAGTATATAAGTATTATATCCATTGTCTAGTACCCATAGTACAAGCTCTGCTTAGTTTGGGACTAGATGGTGCTGTGTTAAAACGTCCCAATGGTCTCACGATGGTAGTATTTCTGCCAGGGGAAGTGCATTCATGTACACTCACAGTTCACAGGTAAGTTTCATCATCATCATCATCATCAGCCCGTATTCGTCCACTGCTGGACATAGGCCTCCTTTAGTAAACGGCACAGAGCTTGATCTTCAGCTCTTTTCATCCAGTTGCTGCCAGCTACATTCTACACGTCGTCACTCCACCTGCCCGGCGGGTGTCCTACACTACTCCTGCCTAGACGCGGTCTCCACTCAAGAACTCGTTTACTCCAACGATTGTCGGTTCTCAGAGAGACGTGACCGGCCCACTTCAGCGTGCTAATCCTTTTAGCTATGTCGATTACTTTGGTTCTCTGATGGACTTTGAACTTTTGTTAGGTTTTAGTTCCCTTTATATAGCAAATTCCAAACCCCTCAGAAAAATAACATTTTACCCGACCAGGAAAACAAACCTAGAATCTCATGCTCAGTTGCCTGCTACCGCTATACCAATGAGGCAGAAAAAAAACATTCATCATGTCTTTAAGACAAAGGAGATGGTGTGACGACACCTTCGAAGAAGATTAGGATCTAAATGGCAAACGATCGAGAAAGATGGAGGGGAGATAGAACAAGATAGATGGAAAAAAGGAGGGTGTTCACAGTAATACTTTGTACCGACATCTATCGCACTACATAAGAAACTAGTCCGGAGCAAATCCTGAATCGCGCAAGTGAAGTTTTCCGTGCAACTTGCTTATAAATATATATCCCGAAATTAACGGTAAAGGCAATGGCTCACCAGGCATAACACCGGCCTTGTCAGAGGATCCTCCTTTTGGATGGAGAAACGTAACATCACACTGCGTGTACAAGGGGTAGGTATTGTGTAAAGATCGTAACGTTAATAAAAGCCCTCAAGGCTTGGCTCAAACTTAGCGGACTCTGAACTGCAAATCAGTTACAGATAGCAATAAGCATTTACTTAAAAAACTGCGAGCATAGCTAAAATCTGGGCACCCACCACGAATGTGTAAACGCTTGACACTATTTCATATAATTTTCGGCAATAGAGGAGCGAGTGGGAGCGAAAGGATGGCCTATTACATGGGACCTAAACATACCACCGACCTGTGGGTGTACATTAGTACAACCTAAACCTTCAGAAAATACAGACATGATGGTAGATACCTAAAGGAGATTGTGTATTTTCACTAAAACTTGCTTTCTTTCTTTCTTTCCTTTTTTTCTTTCTTTTTCCTTCTTTCCTTCCTTCTTTCTTTCTTTCCTACTTTCTTTCTTTTCTTCCTTCCTTTCTTCTACCTAAGTTCTGTTAGATCAGCCCAATTGATAGAGCAGATAATTCGGTAATGAACCGAATAAAAATCGCATTTATGTTGTTCGTTTCGGACGAGACGTAGTACCTAAAATTTTTCCTAAATACTCCAATACGAGTAGATAGTAGTACTTAGGTCACAGAATAAATAATAACAGAATGGCCACTCTCCGTCCCTCCCTAACGTCAGATACCTCAGGTCTTGTTCTTGCCGGACTGCCAACAAACCCTACCCACCTTCTCGCACACATTTGCACGTGTACAAACGTAATTTTTACAAGTTTGACATTTGGTGTTGTAGTGTGCAGCGGTATCGGAAAGTTTGTATGGAGTGACACAGGTGTGCTTAGGTACAATACATAAAATATGAATTCAAATTCAAAAGATTTATTGCTTAATAAGTGTACATAAATTGGTGTTACATTTTATCTAAGTGTACTTACGACTTAGCGGCCTTTTAAAAGCATTGCAATATAGTCTAGGTACATTAACCTTAATAAAACTATAATAATAATATAATAATTTAATTTCTTAAGAAGTACAAACATAAAAGTGCACAGAAATACATATATAAATAATATACACGATGATTGTACAGTAGCCTAATTAAATATAACAGTTGCCACACTGAATCCTAAACTGAGGCATGCTCGTATTTTAGGAATCCGTGGTTCAACTATATATTGGTAATAAGAGCATCTTTTATGTCATGCATAGAGATAAGAAGAAACAACAGAACACCACTAGCTGCGATTCCTGCATGATTCAGTCTGACAGATATTTCATCCATCTATTCATATTTTTCACAGAACATGTGCTTCATAACCCTCACATCCAGCCGACTTCGTAAATAAATATGCTTACAGAAAGCAAAAATATATTTACAAAAGAAAAACCTAATACGTGATATCTGTTAGTATTTTAAATGTTTATCACGTCTCAAATAAATTTATTTACAAGTAGCAACGTGTCGCCTATTTGAACTTTCGATATTTATTGGTTGAACAAACTTGCTGAGCTTCGCAGCATAAAAGGGTTGAATATGTAAAGACTCACGTTGTATATTTGAGGTTTTATTCACGAACATTCTACAATAGACTTAGATATTTATTACAGTGAAACTATAACTATGTGTACTTAACTCATGAAGTCCGTAAAATTAACGGAATTTGAACTTTATAACAATGATATTAAGGTTATCAAACAGGTCTTCGTGCGAAAAATGCCTAGTGGACCGCACGACTGCTACACTCGAGGTCATGGGTTGGATTCCCAGGTAAAACAGTAACTGTTTTTTCCATAATATTATCAAATGTCCGAGTTTGGATGTGTGCTCGGTGAATGGCAATAGGCGCGAGCTTATTGCTATTTATTTAGTTCGCTGGTATGCCATAGCACCGAACTGTTGGTGTACATTAGTACACCTTCGGGGATATAGGCTTTATGGTATGTTATGTATAGTATATATATATATATATATGTGATTACTAAAAATGTACGTATAATTCGTACCATGTACTTATACCTATACCTATGTGTATGAACAATATTTCTTATTGAGTCTAGAAGCAATAAATCATAAATCTACTCACTGTTTTTGGGTTAACGATAAAAGTAATATAAGAAAAATAGATTATTGTGGTGCCGAATACTTCGTCAATAATGCGTAGAATATAATGTTTTTAGTTATTGTTTAATGAACCGATAGCTTTGATCACTGGAGTTATGTAAAAAAATATTGGTAAGATAACGTAGGTATTTGAAATTGATTGTAGTTTTTATATTATTCCTACTTATAAGACCATCACGCCTGCATAGCCCAAAGGGTTAGACAGCTGTGTAATATACCTACAGTTAACCCGTAATTTGTAGGGTCCATGTAATAGGGGGCGAGTCTATTGCCATTAACCAGCCACAATTCCAAACTACAACTGAGAATGTCTTAGCGAAATTCCAATAACACTACTACTAACTCGACCTGTGAATTGAACTCAGGACCTCAACCATAGCAGTCACGCGTAAGAACTACTAAGCTACCGAGACAGTTTGCCCCAGATATCTTAATAAAATTCTCGTATCGCGGTGTTTGTTACCAAAAGGCTGGACCGATTTGTATGAAATTTTGTGTGCATATCGGTTAGGTCTGAGAATAGGCCAACATCTATTTTTCATATCCCTAAATGATAACGGTGACCCACTCCTAAATGGCAAAACAACGTTTGCTGGGTCAGCCAGAACTTAAATAAATATGTCATGCTCACGTTGCCCAGTTACCCTGACTTATACCCAGGTATTCCTCTTTCAATTCCCATTGGGGCCGTTCAGCGGATTATTGCCGGTGCCCAGTCACTCAGACAGAAACCCCACATCAACAATAAATAATGTTCAGCTTGCTGGGGTTCGTAATCACGAGGTTTTTGAGGTCAGTAAAGTGGAGGGCTTTGTAATGGTCAATATGAACAACTTTTACTATAGATAAATATCTTGGGATATTTTTACACAGCACCATCTAGTCCCAAACTAAGCAGAGCTTGTACTATGGGTACTAGACAATATATATAATACTTATATACTTTTTTGTTTTTGTAAATACACACTCTTAATATATAAGAAACACCCAGACAAACACAAACACCCAATTTCATCACATAAATGTTTGTCTTGTGGGAATCGAACCCACGACCTCGTGATTAGCAGTCCGGTACTCAAACCACTAGACCACAGACGTCGTCATAACTATCCTAAAATTAAAAAAAAATATCAACTGTTCTATTCCTTTTTTCGAGTTCAATGTACATAAATATATGGTACCTACAACATAGTAAAGTTTTTAATAAATGGAAAATGCTTAAAAAAGTACAAAAAGATAGTAAAAGTTGATCATGATGATCAATCAGTACAATGCCATCCTTCTTTATCTAAAACCACTAAACAGTCACTGTGTTTCTACGAGTAAATAATAATCATTATTTAAACGATAATTCGGATCAAAATGTTTGAGGGAAATATGATGTTGTTTTTTTTTATACCACTAAGGTGGCAAACAAGCATATGGCCCGCCTGATGTAGCAAAATGGACGGACGACATAATTGGCACCATCGCAGGGCGAATCTGGATGAGACTAGCACAAGATCAGAGATTGGAAAAACAAAAGAGAGGCCTATATACATCAGTGGGTGAAATTGGGCTGCGGTTCACAATGATGATGTTACCTAAAATGCTAATGTGTTTGCTGGAGCGCTATCTATACATCTACACATCTACAAAAATAAATAAAATTAAAATGTCTGTTTGTAATTTCAAATGAACTGCTTTTCACGAAATGCATGGGTATGAAAGTGTATACGGTTTTAAAAATGTTTGACTCTCTATCTGTTTTTTCGTCTAATCTTTGAAACGGTTAGACCGAATTTGACAGGAGTTTCACTCACAGATAGCTAATGTTATATGGAGTAACTTAGGCTACTTTAGAAATTTTAATAATAAAAAAAAAAATAGATGAACCCGAATAACACCGCGTGGAACAGCATACATAAATGCGACCTTGAAACCGCTTCCCAAAGAAAGAAACACAGTCACAGCTATAAATAAAAGCAATCTTGTATCCTTTCAATAAAAAAAACAACGTCGGTAATTCATCATAGTGGCGCAACCGCCTGGCGATAAATCTGGCTCATTCCAAATACAAAAACACTAACGAGATAGTTACCAAGATATTATTGTTACGTTTTTCATTTCCCGTTGGCCCGCTAAGGATTACTCTATACTTATTGCAGTCTGCTAGTTAGATCTATGATACCAACAAATCCAAAATCAATTTTTAAATACATTGCTGTATTCTCTTGTGAAATTATAAAAAAGGTTAGTTAAAGCCAGCAATGTATTCATGACAAGTAAGAAAATTCAACGTTTTATATTTCTGTGATATACGTAACGCACGACCCTTTCTCGGGTGAGCAAGCCCTGATTATCTTCAATCAACATATTCCATGGAGACTGGACCGCATTTTCGTCCTAAATTGATATTAATTTATGAAGCTAAGCCTCTATGAATGTTGGCCGCATTTTATGACGGTGTCTGTGCGATTTTGTTTGGTAGGATTTAGATGAATATTTCTATGATACGAATGGGGGTTGGAATAACAGTGGAGTAACTGTTTTAATAAGAAGACCTTCGGACTGCTAAGTCATAAGTCTCAAATACGAATCCAAGGTTTGATAAGGAACTGTTTAGTGATATTTATTACAAGCTTTTATTCATTATACTTTTTAAAGATTCTTTGATGCGGTGAGTATTCTGTGCAATTTTTAATGCAATTAAGTAGTAGTAGTCAGAAGTCAAAAAAAGCCTGACAACCAGTCTATCCTTCGAATATCGGTATTGCCCAGAAATTGGGTTGCGGAGGTCTGATGGCAGTCGGTTCGTGTAATATACTGATATTCAGCCGCATCTGGTTAGACTGGAAGCCGACTCCAACATGGTTGGGAAAAAGGCTAGGACGAAGAAGATGTTATATCTTTAATATAAATTTAATAGCTAAAAGTAGAAATGCCTCGTTAGCCCAGTGGTCCTAAAAGTGACTGTTAAGTGCTACGCTCGTAGTCATGGGTTCGATTCCCAAGCCGAGCTCGGAGTAGTGCCCAGCTAAATGGCGTAAATTAAACATACTTTGGAACTTCGCGTGTACAATTACAGTACATACAACACTGCCTAACCCTTCGGTGAATACAGGCGTGATGGTGTGTTTGAAAGTAGATATTATCACAATCCCCAGGACGTTTAGATTAAGACGTCTACATCCAAAAGATACATCAATCTAGACGACCCTCGTCTGCAAATTGATACTTAAGGCGACGTGATAAATGATTACCTATTTACCTAGATACCTAGGCAGATTATTACGTCATCTGGTTACCTAAGTGTTGGTAACTAGATGACGTTATAGACCTACTAAAAGTATTTGTAAGTTATATTTATAAAAACTGTGTTTATATGCTCTACTTAGTTTGTCACTTAGATGGTGCCGTGTAAAGTGTAACAGAATATTTTATGATTTATTAATTGCTTAGGCAGACTTAAAAGAGTCTTAATAGTCACTAGCGTGAATCCAGGTCGAGCAGTGTTTTATTATGGTTTTTCTGTAAAGTTTGGATTGGAAAAAAGAAAACAAAGATATGGATTTTGACCCGTTTATTGGCAATAGACTCTCCCTCTATAACGTAGTGCTTGAAACTAACGTAAACATTCTATGGATGTAATTAAGTATGTCTTTACTGTGTAGTACTATAGCCTTATCCCTTCTTATCAGATCAAATCAAATCAAATCAAAATTATTGCGTTCCATAATGTATATGCAGGTAGTAAACTTATATCTAGGGATCAATTATGGACCCTGTCGGGCACAGCATAGTAAAATTAAATAAAGTAGGAGAGAGGGAGAGTTTCAATAGGTTTTATTGTAAATTAATTAGTTAATTTATGTATTTTAATTATCACAAATAGATTTATCGTTTAATTATTTATTATTATTATGTGTAATTGAATATAGTATTTTTTATTTATTGTTGATTTGAATACGCAGTAATATACTGCGTATTCAAATCAACATTATATTAACATAATATTAATATATTATTTATATTATTTATTGATATTTAATTATATTTATTTAATATCTTCTATATCACTGATCAGATCACTGGACCGTGCCCACCACTCCCACCACTGAGACAGTAGTGGCGTCATTATCTTTCTGCCCTCATCCCAACATATTCGAGGTCGACGCAGCAAGTTCTATTCTTTCTTTAAGTTATCATCTCATTATTCACTCCCTTTTTAACACTTTCACCATTTCATTCTCATCTCTCCTCTACTTTTATGTCCATCACTCTAATGAGAGATACTGTATTTTTTTTACGTAAAATTATTATTTTGCGGGATTGGAACCCGCGACCTGTAGCGCAGGAGCCAACTCAGCAAATATTTAATTCGTGCCGTCTTATTATTAAAAACAAAACACTTAATATTATAACGCTAAAGAGTTTGTTTGTTTGTTACTGGTAGAACGCGCTAATTTCAGGTCCGAATTGAAAAATTCTTTCAGCATTAGATACCCCGTTTATCAAGGAAAGCCGTTTATCAATATATGCTCATATTACGCTACGACTAATAGAAGTAGCAATGAAAAATGTTGCAAAAACGGGGGGAAAAATTCATAAGACCACGCGGGCGAAGCCGCTGGCGGAAAGCTAGTTAAAAATAAAATGCCAAACTATATACTTAATAATATCATCAATTTTGTATTAATTTATGACATGACATAATGTTGGTACGTACTCGATTTGACATGACATAATGTTGGTTATGTCGATCAATCATGAAGCAATATGTCATTTTGTGACGTCCCCTTAAGTGACCAGAAAAATATCCCTGTTAACGGTCATCCGAGGCATACTCAGTTATTATTTGAACATTTTATTTATGCATAGCGTCAATATAGTAGTCTAGTAAAATCTTTATAATTATATATACATCATACTGCCTCGTTGGTCTAGCGGTCCAAAGCGCGACGGCTACGATAGAGGTCCTGGGTTTGATTCCCGGTACAAACAAAGTTTTATTAGGTTTTTATGTGAAATTCTCAGTAGCAGCTCGGAGTCTTGATCTGTACCCGGTTGATGGCAAATATGTATGACACGATGAATGAATGTGGATGAAACAAAAGAACTTCAAGAATCGTAGCGAGTTGCATTCTGCAGTTTTTTTCTGCTTATAGAAACATACTCCCGATTCATACATGCATACATGTCATACACTTACCTCCCCATACTCATACACTCACATTTCAATAGGCCTTTTTTCCATTCCTATGACAAATGGCGTGACTCTATGTTGTATGTATGTATATCGGCGCAAATATCATACGCATTCAAAAATAATATAAATCTTTCAATTAGGTCACTCGTTTATGCACAAACACGTGACTCAGTCCAGCGCGGTCCACCAACGGCGCCTTATAAAAGGCGTGCGCAACAGTGAGAGCCGTCCACCCAAACCGCCTAGTAGTCAGTAGCGTAGACTACAAACCCTCTCAGATAAGTAGAGTGCGCCGCCCAAGGTACGCACTCACTTACCCTGACGACCCGATTACCATTGCACAACAAGAAGCACTCAAACAGGCTCGACGCCATCCGATATACCGTCCTCGCCGGCGAGGCCCGTCGCGAAGACCCCGAAACGGTACCCCTCCCCGTCCCTTGCTCGAGCCGGCCCGCGCCGAGCCAGTAGTTTTAAATTGGTCCCAAAATAATTTAAACCCAGATCCAGCTGTCCCTAGCTGCCCCCCCAGCAACGCCCTAAGCCATGGTTCGAGTCCCGTTAGGGGACACCCTTAGCTGCTGTTGCTTAGCTTATAAGTGTCCCTAGCTGGAGGCACAAAAGGTGCCTCGCCACCTAGCCCGGTTAAGATTCAAAAGCTCCTGAGCTAGAATCTACATCCGTCCAAAAAAAAAAAAAGTGAGAGCCGCATTCGTTTGTCAGCGCTCAAGCTAGATACTAGAGGACTTACGTACTAGTATTATTTCATTTTGTGTCTAAATTGTTGTATAATTATTTTCTGATTATCTTGAATAAATAAGCATGGCTAACAAAGATGGTATTTTAAATGGAACCACCCGTCCCCTCTTCCTATATGTATGTTTATTCAAACTCAAAGCTGCTACTGAGAATTTCATACATCGGCTAAGAAAACCCACAGGTAGTTAAATATCAATTGTATAGGGTATTACTAAATAATACAAAGCCCTTTTAGTAAACAACTATTCGACTTTTATTTTTCTTTTTCAATAGAGCCAGAAAACGCGACAAGAATTGTAATCAAACCTATATAAATTATTGTTTTTGTTTTCACAAGTATTCTTAGTAGGTACGGCGTAATTTTACACTTTGACGCAGACCCGTAAATCAAGTCCCTAAACCTTTCGGGCTTTTGAAAAGCGCAACGAAATTAGGAATTGTTTTGATTAATTCATAACAATTCCTAATCCATCACGCAGTGGCCGCAGTTGCCACCACTTCTATCAATGAGGCTGCCTAAAATAGGCGTTTATTGTTATCTGGAATACAAATTTCAATGACAAGCGGAGACAATAGATATCATAGGCATTGTACTAGATATATCATCCCCGCATAGTCTAATATCAATTCAATAAAATTTGAATAATGGATGTACTAAATATACCCTACTATTTCCCGCGATTTTCGAATTCTAAAAGACTTTTGAAGAAAAAACGTAGCCTATAAGCTCCCTTTAGTTTCAATCTATTTCCTTCCAGATTTATCGAATTCTGTTAAGAGATTTTGGTGTAAAAAGGTAACAGACAGACCAATAGATATACTTTCGCGTTTATAAATTAATATCATTAGCTTTCCGCCAGAGGCTTCGGCCGCGTGGTCTGAGTATTCCTTATAAATTATTTAAGCAAATATATTCCACGGAAACCATACATTTTACCGGGAAAAAAGTAGCCTATGTGCTACTTATTCCAGATCTATATCTCTGTGCCAAATTTCATTCAGATCCATTCAGCAATCCTGGCGTGATTGAGAAACAAACATCTATCCATGCATTCAATCTATTATATTTATGATATTAGTAGGATAGTACGGATGTTCAACGATTATCAAGCAAGGCTAGCAATAGTTCATCAAAACTACAAATGCAATATCAATAAAAGATGATAAAAATACCAAAAAAACGTTATCGCATTACACAGAATGGATTTTTTATTCAAACGAACTAAATGTTTATTCACAAAGTGAGTTCAGCAATGTTTTCAACTGGTTACTGGTTACCCAAATAAGTGACACATAGTTACTGTATCGAAACAGTTACACAAAAGCTAACCCCGTTTTATTTACTCTAAGCGCTTAAAAACTTTTATCTACATTTTAAACATTACATTTGAAACGTCAACCATTTCAAAAACGTTTTTAAATCCCACACTGACGCATACATAAAACCTTTTCACAGATGACCGGCTAATCGAACAAATAAAAAATAATTGCTACAGTTCGTTCGACCCTTTTATTGTGACAATCACCATGTAGGTCACGTTATAGCGATACGACGATTTTTTTTCACAAATGTCTCCCTATAACGATACACCTCCACATTAGGCGCTATCAGAGGAGTTTAATGGGGACATAAAGTCCACATTACATTCCAAAATTGCGTACACAAATATACTCGTACGTTACGATTCAAACCCCCCACTTAACTAAAGGAGCATTTAGGCCAGAAGGGTTGTTAAGGAGGCCTACCTAGGTTAATAATGTAGACAGTTTTCATTAGGCCTCGCATATTTTATTTGGACCTGCCGACGGTTCGCAAATTACTCGCATAAGAGCCTTAAACCTCGTTTATCTTATACGAGATAATTTAAGAGGAAATAATTTTGCAAGACTAATTAAACCTAAATTAATTAACTAGGTAAATATAAACAAGTGTTGAGTAGTTAAAATAGGGCTATGTGTTTAATGAACATTCGTAATGAAAATGTATTAGACTTGGCTTGGTTCTTGTTTAGCTGAAGGCATCTGGAGAATGAGATAAAATGGGTCGATTGAAACTGAATTGTATCGTAAATTCAATATGAAGTCCTGTATTCATCTTTGAAAATGGTAAATTTAACTCCCAATTTAATTTCAGCCTTAAGATTAAGACAAACGTTACAGAATGGACTGGGAAAACTGAAGATTGTAGTTAAATTGTTTTTTGTTTTTATGTAATCGACTTGGGTGACACAATTTAATTAATTTTGACCTAGTTGAGTATTAAAATTTATTATGAAATTAATGTTAGTTGTTACTTAGTTATTTTTAAATATAAAGTTAATGGTAGATTTAACACATTTTCTTTAGTTTTTTTAAAATAAGTAACATCCACAAAAAGTTTGGGACAGGTATATTCGCAGTTTACTAAACTTTAATCCACCCATTACTTATACAGAAAAGAGCGAGCTATACATATATAACCCAACAATTACATATAGTTATTTTTCCAATTTAAAATTGATTTAGGTACTTCTTTGTAGAAAAATATAATTCAAATTCAAAAATAGATTTTATTCACGCTCATTTTCGTTTACAAAATATTTGCGTAGGTCGAATAGAATGTATACCAATATTTTGTTTTAAATAACAAACAATTTTGACAGGTAATGCGTAAACTTTGTTTACATTCCGTTCAAAATATTTTCAGAGGGTTTGGAGTGACGCATATTTGAATAATTTCCTGGGGCAGGATTTTCAAATTTTTTAAAGATATATACTGTCTTATCTTATTAGTATGTAGTGTAAATTTTTTATTTAGATATAAAGTGTTTTTCGCAAAACACCGGTAGAAATAGGAATCGTAGCCTTCTGTGTGTGCTGTAAACTATAGGTACCTACATGGCAATACCGGATTGCATTTAATGTAAATTTCCCATCAGAAAATTTTATAACAATGTTCAATCTGGGATTCGAACCTAATAGGGTATTAGGTAGCTGAGCCTGATTGCGTAAGTCTAATCTTTTCACTAATAACGAATAAAACAATCGGCATTAAAACAGCTTGTCATTAATATCTTTCATAAAAATATGTATATAAATATCTGTAGGTATCAGATATACCAAGATGAAAAATACATTGCATGAGAAATTCATATTCGCGAAAAATTGCAACTCATGACAAATGAGTTCTTTCATTACGATGACGTGAATTCTCAAGTCTCACTCAAGATCTAAATTGAAGAAAATATTTTACTATATATATATCTTACTATACAACTCATTTCATTATTCAGCGTATCGTTTATCGTTATCGTCTAAAAACACTGGCCACAAATTGTTAATGATTTTAATACAAAATACATGTATATTCGGCACAAAGAATAAACTAAATTGTTTTTAGCGTTTTCAAAGCAGTTGGCTTTAAACAACTTGAGGTAATTCCAGCATCTGGTATAAAATGATAAGAACCTTAAGGACCTGGTTTCGGTATCCAGATGGAGCATTTATACACATACATACATAACTGAGAAATAACACACTTTGTTGTGTGTTGTGTTCCTGCAGTGAGTACGGTCACCAGCTCCTTTTAAGGATGCGCTGCGCTGGTAGCAAGACGAATATTTCCTCAAACTGTCTGCGCAGTGATTCCTCCATAAACCTCTAAGAAGCTTTTAGGGTCGGCAACGCGCGAGTGATACCCCTGGTGTTGCAAGCGTCCATATAGTAACCGCTTACCATCAGGCGGGCCGTATGCTGGGTTGCCACCTTAGTAGTATTAAAAAAAAAACAGAGTTTTTCTATTAAACTCTATAGCAGCTAGAAATTTTGATTTGTGCCCAGTTAAACGTAAGTCTCATCTTCTAAACCAACTTTAAGTGTAATATCTAATGTAATTATGTAATTGGGTACGCCTCCGTCTTACCCGTGAGGGATACAGGATTATAATATAATTATATGATACCTAATAAGTATAAATGAGTAGGTATAGCTAGTACTATTTTCCACCTTAAGGGAGTAAAGAATAGAATGAAGGGAAAAGCAATACATTTTCATTCTCTTCATCCAGTTAAGTCCAATCTTAGCAGAATCCTTTACAAATAAACCGCGCGATAACACTGGCCTCAATCGCAGTTTATGAGAGAGAATTCCCCGATATCCTGTTCACTTTTTCCTATTCTAGCGTCCTCGAATAGGGTTCAATTTATCTTAATATACTTTCGCCCTGAACGGTATGAATCAGACAAGCCGATAAAGCTCATGGTTTGAAATTTATCTCATATCTACCTGTGAAATGTGACCATGCCTTTTTGTAATGATTTGGTATAACACGGCAGGATTTATAAGCAGATTAGATGACGGTTGAGCTCCACAAAGACTACTAAGATTAGACTAAGCGTCAGTGACAAGACAGGGATTGACCAACTCAAAGCCTATATGATTCTTTCTTCTAAAGGCCATTCCAGACATTGTTGTGCATTGTAACACGCACTATATCGTATACGTACCACTATATCTGGATTTTAAGAGAAATTCTGATTCTTCAAGTTTGTTTCGGTGTTTCTTCTCAGAGATCATCAGATAGGAAATTCCGGAAAAAAATTAAAACATTGACTTATAAAAGTGCCTTATAAATGAAAAACAGTGGCACTTAACAAATGAGAGATATTAAGCATCTCAAACTGTTAATCGTTTTGTTTATGTGAGATAAGGGTAGGACGATAAATCCGACAATATCATCGAAACTTTCTTTCCATATTTTATTTATATCGACCCAGCTGCTGACAAAACTTGGCCATCTCAATCGAATAATTACACAGATATCCTTTCACGACTTAATTTATAATCATAAAACGTTTTTAATTTGCCCAGGCGAAGCTGAGATTCACAATTCGCTTGCGCGTCACGTCTGTCTTGGCTTGGCTGCTTTTTTGTCATGTCGACTCAAATTAATTCATGCAAATAAGTCTTGGCGTCGTCTAAAATGGGCCTAATCTTATCACCCGTATAATTACATGGGGCAACGCAAATAGGGGCCTAATTTTTTTATCAACATTTAATTTGGCCAGTCGCCAGTTCAGGCTTCCCCCTTTTTAGTAAAGTTTTTAATGAGTTTGTGTCCCAACACCCGGACTAAGGATTTCATTTTTGATGCCTCTTACTTCAACAAGAAAGCTCATTGGATTTTCCTGTTCTGTTTTGGTTTTAAGGCAAAATCCATAGCTTTACATGGTTTTTACATTTAGCTTACATCAGTTTGGATTTGGGCACGGTTAATGGAAATAGGTTCGCCCCCTATCACACCTAATATACTGTGGGTATACATCTTTTTAAGCATTTTTATGCTAAGATTTCCAGTATTTTTAGTAAAGGAAAAAATCTACTCGCGGGCAATACATGCGTCTTCTGGCACACCTGTGACACTCCATACAAACTTTCCGATACCGCTGCACACTACAATACCAAATGTCCAACTTGTCAAAATTACGTTTGTACACGTGCAAATGTGTGCGTGACGGTGCGTAGGGTTTGTTGGCAGTCCGGCAAGAACGGGGCACCTGAGGTATCTGACGTTAGAGAGGGGCGGAGAGTGGCCATTCTGTTATTATTTATTCTGTGCTTCTGGTTCAATACACCAGACGCTATGACAACTAAGCCACCGTTTTTCCTTACTTCATTAAAATTAATATAATGTCATTTTAGTAGGTACACCGCTGCCTAATCAGGCGTGATGGTAAAATCTGGAAAATTTCATATCAACAATGTGCCGTAAAGAAATAGATTTACTGGTCTCGTTACCTGTAACTCGTGGCGACTATTACCTATTCCGTGCTCGTGGCACCGGGTGCCAGAGATGCACGACTTAGATAAAAGATCTCGGTGCTCCATAGCCGTGCTGGTTCGGTAGTTGTGCTGACCTACTTAGTATTAAATGGTACTTCTTTATGTAATACTAGCTTTCCGCCAGTGGCTTCACCCGCGTGGTCTTATAATAATTACGTTCCCCGTTTTTGCAACATTTTTCATTACTACTCCGGTTTGTTAGTCGTAGCGTGATGATATATAGCCTAAAGCCTTCCCCGATAAATGGGCTATATAACACTGAAATAATTTTTCAAATCGGTCCAGTAGTTTCGGAGCCTATTCAATACAAACAAACAAATCTTGCCGCTTTATAATATTAGTATAGATAATAATTATAATATTTGGTATTATTACTACTCCGCTCCTATTAGTCGTAGCGTGATGATATATAGCCTATAGCCTTCCCCGATAAATGGGCTATCTAACATGGAAAGAATTTTTCAAATCGGTCCAGTACTTTTTGAGTTTATTCGTTACATACAAAAATACAAAAAAACAAATCTTTCCTCTTTATTATAATATTAGTATAGATATAGATATTACTCCAAATACTACAGTCTTGAAGGGTGAGCAAGAGTTAAAAATATACCTACATCAATTATTATCATAATTATTCATACTTTGAAAGCACCCTTCAACTTCTGCACCATTGAACTAATTTGTCTTGAATAATAATAGTATAGTAGAAAAAAATGTGACCAAAATAAACAGTAGCTGGTGTCAGCACATATCATAAACATACCATCACGCCTGTATTCCCTGAAAGGTTAGGCAAAGGTGTACTAATGTACATCCACAATTCCACCGTTCATATACATATTTAGGTCCCATGTAAAGAGGCCGTCCTCTATTACATAGCAACGAGTTCTATAAACCGGACTTAAATCCAAACTCCGAACTGCTACTGAAAAGTTCATAGAAAAACCAAATAACACTTTGCTCGACCTGGGAATCGAGACCATGACCTTCAGCGTTGCAGTCCCGATTACGTCCACTAGACTAAATATACCCACAAGCAGCACAAATACCTATACCCTTGATAAATTATTAATATCCGTCAAGTTAAATGGATTCAATCCCTATCATCATCATCATCATGTCAGCCAAAAGAGGTCCACTGCTGCCAAAGGTCTCCCCAATTGACTTCCACAGGGACCGGACGCATGCGGTATAGTATATATAATATTTAATCCCTATAGTAGAAAAAAAATATGAACAAGAATATCCAGTTTCAGTTTACTAATAAACGAGCAATATTAGTCATCGCATTCTCGAAAACGGATCTAACGGTTTTGATGAGAGTTGCAATATAGGTCTTTACGGTGAAAAATCGTTCTAGCTAAAATTCGTTTTCTACTGAGCAGAGCTGGGTAGCCCAGGTACTATATTATTGTACAAAGTAATTAACAGTATCAAGTAAATTCCCCCGACCTTGTCTCACATTGACACGTTGGGTTTCCAAAACATAATATTATCTCTCTAAAATTACTTAGTTGAGTTTGATACGCCAATAGCCAATTCAACTTGGAACTGATAAGATATTAAATATTTACCTTAGACATACTACTCAAGGGACATTGCAAGAAAATCAACACTACTTAGAAACAAACTAGATTCTAGATCTAGACGAATAGATTTATCTCATCTAAAATTAGGGTCTGAATGCTATTAAAACAAGTTTAAACGTGTTTAAAACTATGTTCTTAGCTTCTGAAATTGTTACCTTGACGGTTGATTGAAGGTGAATCGTGCAAACGAATATAATGTATGATTATTACTGGTTACGACAAAATGATTATTATATATACAATCTCGTCAAATTGTATATGCGACTCATACTGATCCATAACTACTAGATATTATTAAACGGGAAAATTTCCGCCTCTCTGTAATCTTATAACGCCTAAACCTCTGAACATATTTCAATAAAATTACGAAATAGGCTACATTTTGCCACAAAAACATACAATATTGTATATAGTCCTATTGTGTCATGGAGTCATGGTTGAAAAAAGATTAGAAAACTTAAAAACTGTAATCGTTTGTACCATACAAGACTACGTGACCTAATGCCGTAGGCCTCCCCATAGATTTCCATAAGAAACGATTCGTGTCGACTGCAAACAACGACGTCTATCCACCTAATGTAAAGCCATTCCACACTGACATCGTAGTAAATAGTAATAGTTAGGCGCTTGTTTGACAACCTCCTTACTAAGTTCCCGTTAAATTTACTTGGCAGGTAAATTCATCTGCCTTTCAGATAATTTCAGACTGCCTCGTTGGTCTAGTAATCCCAAACGCGACTGCTAGAGGTCCTGGGTATGATCCTCGTGTCGAGCAAAATGTTGTTGGGTTTTCTGTGAAATTCCCAGTAGCAGCTCGGAGTCTGGATTTGTGTCCGGTTGTTGGCAATAGACTCGCCCGCTATTACATGGGACCAAAAACATACCAGTGAAATGCGGGGGTATGTATGTATGTAGATAATTTCATAAAAAAAAATTCATTTTTAAATTTATCCGGTGGTTAAACAGGACCTTGCTTTTATACATACCTTTAGACATTTTACACTACACACACCATTTTTGAATACTCACTGGTATTCAAAAATATACCCCGCTGATCTAGTGGTCGTTAGCGCAGCTGCTAGAGACTAGAGGGGATCGATTCCCGGGTCGAGCAGTGTTGTTGAATTTTTTTGTCAAATTACGAATCTGGATTTG
Source organism: Acronicta psi (assembly GCA_946251955.1). Taxonomy (NCBI): domain Eukaryota; kingdom Metazoa; phylum Arthropoda; class Insecta; order Lepidoptera; family Noctuidae; genus Acronicta; species Acronicta psi. The sequence goes on along the minus strand of OX276475.1, from coordinate 11,116,363 downwards.
CAGCTGGTTAATGGCAATAGACTCTCTGCCTATTACGTAGGTACAATTTAAATATATCCACGCACAGGCATGATGGTATGATGGTTATGATAATTTACAGTACAGTAGAATTTTTTGTTGTTATTTTTTCTACTTGAAATCGCTCAATAAGGAATTATTCTCTCTCTTTCCTTATATTTTGTTCCTTTTTCTGTACCACGAACTTCAATGCGCGCGTGGGTAAAAACCCGCATTAAAATCGGTTACTTCGTTGGGTAGCTATAATGCGACAAACAGACGGATGGAAAACCCTCTGTCGAGAGATAACAATAGATACTCTTTGAATAAAGGGTGGCACAGGCCTAGTAAATATGTCCTTTTGGTAATCACAAACTTTTGATTATATCACATTTTGTAAATAATCTTCGGAATATAACAAAGGGAAGTTTCGTTCAAAGCATAAAGTTCGGTCATTAAACGTGTGATTGGATGCCCAATGATGTTTCTCAAAGTTAACCAATTGTTAGGAATTGAGTGTTAGTTTTATAGCTTTGTCGCGATTGTTTGGGAACCTTTGATATTGGATGCTTTTATGTAACACGTCATTCGTACATCATTTTTATCATTTAAGTTATGGTAACTGTGGTTATGTAGTAGCTGTTATGTAGGAACTGTAGTTGGGAGTTTTGAATAAGATCTCTGACTGGTACGAATTCCTTATCCTTACTAATATTATAAATGCGAACGTAACTCTGTCTGTCTGTCGCGTTTTCACGCCAAAACTACTGAACCGACTTAAATTTACGCATTACGCAAATAGTACGCAGATAGTCTAGAGCCTGAGAAAGCACATAGGCTACTTTTAATGCGAAAAACGGCTGTAAGGGGTTGAAATAGGGGATGAAAGTTATAAGAAATAGCCAGACCACGCGGGTGAAGCCGCTGGCGGAAAGCTAGTAGTTAAAATTTTATATAAGCAGCACAAAAAAGATAGGATAATCATTATGGCGCCGCCCGTACAATATTTTATTTTATTTTATTTTATTAAATAGGTACAGTAACAGGTTACAGATTAATTAATACTTAGCATAAAATTTAGCAGTAAACAATACACAAATCTGAAGCCCAGATATAACTATACACAGCAATTGTTAGTAAACTATTGAGATTAGACTAATGCGAACACTTAAAATAAAATAAAAAAAGTAAAACAGAATAACATTAAATTGGTTTAGCGGACAGTAATACAAAAGAGATTAGAGTTAAATGAGTTTATCTTTTTGCAGAGCACAAGCTTTAAACAAAATACTTTTGTACATATTAATGTTATTATGAAAAATGTCGACTTGGGAACACACAGTATTATATTGACAACACATTCGTGAGATTGGACTATTTTCAGATACATTATTATTGCTAGTAGGAATGGAAAATAGTTGTGGAATACGCACAGATCTAGTTGGTATCTTGAATTGTATATGTTCGATAAGTTGACTGTCAAGGCTACCATTTACAATTTTGTGTAGGGTGCACATGTCGCTTATCCATCTTCTGTTCTCTAGACTGGTGATATTGTAGTAACCAAGTCGAATCACATAATTGTGCAGCTTACGCCTTAGGCCAAATTTTGAAGACAGTGACCTAACGAAACGTCTCTGAACTGCCTCTAGTCTATCTATATGAGTCCTTTAAATTGGAGACCATATTGATGAGCAATACTCAAGTGTGCTTCTTACTAAGCAATAGTATAATGTTATTAAGGATTTTGCTTGTTTGAAAGGTCTAGCATTGCGGAGCACAAAAGACAACATTCGATTAGCCTTATTGCATATGTGGTCATAATGAGGTCTAAAGGACATTGCTGAATCAAAGAACACCCCCAAATCACGCACTACATTAACCCTTTCCACTGCAACGCCCTCTATGTGGTATTGAAAGTCCAGCGGTTTTTTATTTTTAGTAAAAGTAATAGCTTGGCATTTTTTAATATTGAGTGACATTGAATTTTCATCACACCACACAACAATTTTGTTCAAGTCAGATTGGAGACTTTCACAATCACGAATATCAGATATTCGCCTAAAGATATTTAGATGGTTACTCGCTGATGTAGTTCTTGCTCTGTTCTGCGATCAACCAACCAACAAGTTCAATCCAACGGTGTCAATGCCAATGTGCGAGAATGTTCCGAAAAGTTATGAATCCTTTAATCGGTGTTATTGACTTAGTCACTGTAACTTTCTACTTGTTTTCATTAAAAAAATAAAAGCAGGGTTTATCTTTTTGTATAATTCAAAAGTTAATAACAAAGCTGGGTAGCACAATACTGCGCAGACCTCAAGTAACCGCGGATTAAGGCAAGGAGGATGATAATGATGATGCAAAATATAAAAAAGATTAAAACCTCTTTTGAGAAGTCAGTAACAAAAGGAGACTGGTCGACTCTTCACGTGACCAGAGGGCTGGCTTGTTTCGAGGGAAACGCATTGCCATTCAACGTGGCAATGCTGCCAGTCTTCTGGGCACGTTGCCAGAAGACAGTGATGCGGAGGAATTTTTCGACGCTTAATTTAACAGTTTTTTTTTCTCTGTAGGTGTATATAATTTGTATTATGTAAATATTTTAAGTATGTTATTTAAGAAGTTCTATAGATACATTGTATAATAGTAATGTTTAAATCTCATCAGCTAGTGTCAGGCTGTCTTGCGACATAGGCCTCCTCAAAGTTTAGTTATAGTTATGAACTATTAACTTCAGTTTTCAGCTACAGTAAAAAAAAAATGTACACGAGGGTCAGAGTTCAGAGTAAATAAAGGCTATTTTTATTTTTTATTTATTTTATTTATAGATACATTATGGTAATTGATTTAGAAAATTATTTAACAATGCCTAAGTAACAAAATGTATGCCACATCCAGTGTGCACGTAATCCACTTACATCGTTGTGCCTTCACGCTTGCAGCTACAATCTGTCACAAAGTTGGTTCTCAGAAAATTCTGTGCAAATGTAAATCAAAGACGATGTCGCTTCCTTTACTAATTCTGTTAGGGGCGCTTCGCATAATTATGAACAAAATGGAGAAGACTGGAATATAAAGTGCAAAGTCTGCGAAGTAACCTCTTGTTATCTGACGGTTAATATTAACAAGTGTAACAGCACTATAAAAGTTAGAGCTAAACAGATTTTAAAAACTTTGGGAAGTATGTGTCGCAAAGTCGAAAGAAGGTTGCCGCGGTGTTTTATAGTCTGCGCAGAACTAGTTGGCCGCGCCTTAGATTTGTGAGCGGCGGGACGGAGGAGCGTGGTCGCCTGCGCACGGTGGGGCGGAGGGGCGCCTGCTTTTGTTCACAGTAACCCGCCGCCTCATCCCCGTCCCTACCCTAAGGCGCATGAACTATAAACAGTCTGACAGCAGTCTGAGTGATGTTGGCTCTTTCTAGCTTTTGAATTTCGTATAAAGTTGTCCCTCTCTGTTATTTTAGGGTGCTATGACATTTCTTAAATATTGGCCTACATTTTGGCTCTATATTATTCTACGAGAAATGTCAAATGCAATGTTTACAGACTGAATCTTTTTTTTGCTTCCTATTCTATTTTTATCTTATTCGCAATTTATAAAATGTTTATAGGATATAGGTAGTAGATTAGCAACACCAGATTTTAAAAGTCCAACTGCGTCATTTGTGTTTGTTCAGGAAAATTTCAGAAAGTACTGCATGTTTTTTCATATGATGTTCACAAGAAAGATTTATAAGCTATAATTTAGTGCTGCCTCTGCAAAGCCAGAGCGAGTCGTTAGTAAATCTGTGTATAGGTACATAGTACGTATTGCAGACATATATGCATTAAATGTCAAACTAAATAGCTGATTTAGTTTAAAAAAATCCCTACTTTGAATTGGCCACAATTTCATTAGCTTTATTGTTCGACCTCCAACACTCATTTCAAAGCCATCAACGTGCAATTAAATTATTGTTTGAAGCGCCGCCATCTTATCAAACGCACTTAGCAAAGTACTAAAACATCTTGAGTGTATAAAGTTTATATCTTATAAAACTTAATTAATAGCATGTAATCAAATATCCCCTTTTGGTAGACATACGGCCACTATAACTTGACATGCGGTGAAATTAGGAACTAACTTTAAATGTATTCCATTTGACATTTTGTAGACGTTTTTCGTGACAAATAGCGCCAATATGAAGTGCCAAGGTATATTGGTCGCTGTATTTAATCCCGAGTATTTAATTAGAATCGGATATCACTTGCTACGTATATTATAAGGTTTCCGGTAATTCAAAGATGATTTTCATTACTCTATGGTGAATTTTCGGTATAGGCTTACGTAATCTGTGGTGTTTATTTGCGTTTAGATATATTAATATGTAATTAATTGTGTTTAAGAAGAGGGTATGATAATTATTTTGGGAACATATGTATCTGCAGACAAGTGTTAAACATATTATGAAGTGTAGTCATAAGCACGGCTATGCTCGAGATCCTGTATTCGATTCCTAAGTCGAGCAAAAACTTATTGAGTTTGTCTATAAAAGTTCGGAGTTTGGATGTATGCCCAGTTAATTGCAATAGGCGTGAGCTTAAAACAAGTGATCAGACGACTAATATTATAACTTAACAGCCTAGGCAAGTTGCAATTTGACATTCGAATCGATAAATGAATAGAACCAAAATATCGAAATGACAGTGACAGCCGATTTGTCGTCAACTCGATGATTGTCAACTATCACCTTTTAAATGTGCATGTTGTGCTCACTTGTAAAATACTGCTATACTACTTATCAATAAGTTTGTGTATTTTTAATAATAAGATAGATAATTATGCAGTTGTTGGTAAATAAAAAAGCTTGTGTCATTTCCATACATTTTGTTTCTATTCGTTTGTCAATTCGAATGTCAAAATTTGAATCGTCTACAGGAGTTCCAAAAAAAGGTCTAAAGGTCACGATTCCAGCAATAGCTAACAAGCCACAGATCGCAGACAAAGAGGTCGCAACAAGCAGTCTGCAGTAGATTGCTTCCTTCCGTTACGAAGTGCGCCAACGTGACTTCAGTTACACCCAGTTAGATGTGACGCCGCCTTAATAGAACACTTTGTAGGCACTCCAGGACATAATGCTGGTTCAAACAAAACGTTCATTTATGTAAAATGTGTACCTATTTTATATATTTGCTTTAATATGCTTAACTATTTGGATACTCATCTGTATTGTTACATAGTGCTAACCATAGCGCACGAGTTATTGATAAAGCCATTATATTTTATTATATTTTTTATTTTTAAATTTGAACTTGATGTATGTCACCGTAAAATTGTGAAAACTCGTTACATTTTCAACCGACTTCAAAAAAGCAGGTTCTCAATACTGTATTTTTTTTTTCATTATGTTTGTTACCTCAGAACTTTCGACTGGGTGAACCGATTTTGATGATTTTTATTCGAAAGCTGGTGCTTATTGGTCCCATAATTTTTTTATCGAAATCCGGTGAGCGGTTGTAAAAATATCGACGAAAATTTTAAAACTTCCGCCTCCAAAAAACACAGGAACAAAAAAGCAAAAAATAACATTTTACATTATGATTTCCAACTAATTTGGAGGCGGTGCCAAACTACTTATTTAATTCAAATATGACTTTCGTCTATTGTCTGTTTGGCACCGACGCGGCACTGAGGCGGTTTGTTTTTTGTTTAAAAATAATAATGTAAACTATTGAAAGATTGTGAACCGTAATATCTGTTTACAAATTAACGCATATTTCTTCGTTAGGTTATAATCTAACGGGTTATACTATTTTACGGTAACAAATACAAATACTCAGAAATATAAAAAAAGAATTATATACCTAGGCATACAGTTATTAAAAAAACCTAGTACATCTTTTTTTACATCTTATGTTTTCATCGCAAAATGACAAACAAACAAGCAATATAAATTAGAGCCCGTATTTTTTTGCATTACTTAGTAAATATATATAAATACGTAAAATATTCCACTTATTCGTAAAAGATTCTATTGATATCGTATTCGTATGTATCTATTAATTATTCTCGAAACACAATACAATTACTAACTGATCCAATATCTTTGTCAAAGCTCTGTAATATGAACAATACAATGCATTAGTGAATACAAACAGCCTCCCAGTTAAACCTAAACATATTTGCCTTAATTGGACATAAGATTAACAAAGCCAAGTATAGAATTGAACACTTAACAATGAACAAACACTATTATAATTTGACTCGAAAATTTGATATTCTCTGTATGTCTAGTAAATTCCAATTAAAATCAATAGATACTAAATTACTGAGACAAACTGCATTGATTCTCTTTGTGTATTTCATTCTGATATTTATTTATTTATTTATTATTCTTTAACTATATAACATTGTGTCAGAATTTATACATTAAAAAAATATTATAAAATTAAATGCATTTAAAAATTATAATATTAAATAAGATACAATATCAACTTTATACAATTTTTCTGGATATGGTAGGAAACTAAAAAAGTCAGGGGACCACACCGATTCTTACCCACAAAAACCACCCCACCCACATCTTCCCTGAGATCACACTGCGATCAACACCATCGTAAGATTTTCACAATGATGGTGGGGTCGGCTTCCAGTCCAACCTAAGAAAGAGCGTACCTAACAAGTATTTTAGATGAACCGACTGCCATCTGATCTCCGCAACCCATTGTCTGGTCAATCTATCCCTGATTTAATATCGATGTAAGACTCATCACCCATTTGTAAACTGGCCGTTGTGAGCGCAGGATTAGACTTAGTTTAAGACTTAGATACTCAGGCTGATATTCAGAGACGAAAATAAGTATGAACTTAGGCTTCCGTATGTCCAATTGTCATACAAATTTGACATACGGAAGCGTTATTTTACGCTTGGCGTTGGCTCTGAATATTACCCTCGAAGCCATTGCCTGCTATCATCAAAGAAAACCTAAGTATCTATTAATAACTTGACCAAACACAGGTACTCGTACCATAACATTTTCTTAAATAATATCCTAAATTTATACCTGCCAGTAATCTTTAAAATATTATATTACAACTGGAATATAAACGTGAAAATATCTATCAAATAAAGAAGAGGTAACATTTGTTCTTAATGCGCTACTTATTCAAATTGCAGCACCACTTAATCAAATTAAAATCACAATAAAGAGTAGAACAGTTTGGACAGTTTCAAACAATGTTGTTCAACTGCAATCTTCACAACTTTAGTTCACGAATAAATTAGTTCAAGAAAACAAATTAGTGCGCAAGAACGATTAGATAATTTTCCTTTTAATTCGAGAACACACTTTATGCACTTAGGTACATGTTTAAAGCAAAGTTCCATAATCTTTTCTTGTTTTGGAAACTTTGTTTTCAACATCTACATTAATCTCATATTTCCTTATTCCTTGAGAATTTTCTTATTGTCTTCCGCGAGTAAGTACTTAAATTACGGGATTAAACGGGTGCTGTCTGTCGGGACTGGTTAGCTCTTACTGCAATGGCTATGTTCTTTTGTTTGTTTTTAGTCATACACATCATACTGCATTATACTCATACTATTCATCACAAAATTTTATTGTTAAGTACTTGCCTATATTTTTTTTTACTGTGACTATGGAGTTTCTTTCCGGCTCTTCTCCATAAGTCCCACTTTTTGGAACCGTGCAACTAGTTTGACAATTTTAAAGTGCCTATTTATATGGTCTAATTGAAATAAAAAATTTTGAATTTGAATATGAAACAGATTTTAAAAAAAAAAAGAAGCTGAAGAAGAAATCTTAATGGATGTGTAGTGGATGCAAATGATTGTCTAGGCTACCTACAAAATTTAGAGACCCCCGTTTGGACTACGCGTATCAGACAGTTTCTTAAAATGTTAAGCGTAAATGCGCAAAGCAAAATTATTGTGGGCTTTCCTACATGCACTTCCATCTGCAGTGAATACGCGTTATTATATAGAATTATACAGCCTTGTATATTATCATGTACAGCCTGACCTGAAACTTGAAAATTTTCCAGAAACTCAAAAAAAATAATGCGTAAACGTAAGTTTTCCAACTATTCACAGTTTAATTATTTAAAATATTTTTTTTTAGATACTAAATAAAATATATTACACTGCTAAAAGAGTACCTAAATAGAATCGATATATTGCCACGTTGGATGGCTTTACTGACTTCTGATTTCAATATTAAGGGCAGTCATCGGGTCACGTAATTGTCTTACGAATAAAATAAATTCTTTACAAACTACCTTAATAAGACAGAACAAAGAATTTGAGGAAAAAGAACAAGGTTATTTAACTGTGTAATAAACTGAACTGTTCTTGCGAACGGGAACAACACTACTACCATTCCTATCTTCGATATAAAACGGTAATAGTGTGAGTAATATTCATGAGAACCCGCAATCATCTGTTCCGAAGGCAATCAGAAAACTCATTTTATTTTATACTGGTAATGGCAGCATGCAAAGTACTTGAATAGTAAGTATCATTTATCGCAGATTTGGAATTTAAAAAATCGAGTAGTACGAAAGATATTATCCAGCCAATATTATCAACCGATATTTATGTACTTGTATGCACACAAGTTTCTCATGAAAGATACCTATGTTTTTTTAATTATTTTTTATACCAATTAAACTTGTACTTTTTTTTACTTTTAGAGAAGTTGAATGATTGTAATGTGATAGTGAATACATAAACATATCATGATAATAATATACGAGTACCATACTTGTTATATTAAGTGTACTGACTAAATCCGCCCACGCTGCCCTCTGTAATTTTAATTTCATTATATTGTTTTTTTTTTAATAAAACATCCCGCACATTCAATCGAGGTCGAACGTTTATTATTACGTAAATATTTGTAAATTTTCAACCATTTTACAAAATACTTCTAAATATATACCAACCCGCAGATAAGTACGCTTCTTCGAACATTACACAGAATTGTTTTCCGTCTGACCTGTTTTTCTTTTAGACGATAAATAAATCGGATTATTGTGCTCGTGACCTTTTCACGAGCGAATCAATGGCGGCTTACAACCAATCGGTTATCTGGGTAATCAGAAACACGATACCAATATTCGTATAGGTTTTGTGGATTAGCCTGTAATGTCTGTATAAGACTTTTTACGTAACGGTTATTGATATTTGTGCCACTCGTGCCAGAGAGTCGAACACTAATTCTATTTTTGTATCGTTACTGTAAAATCTCCTTTATTAAAATAAGTTTATTTATTTGTTCCCCTTGTGTTCCCCCCTATGCGTTTCTATACCACTAAACGGATTGGACTGAAATAAGCTACACAGTTAGTTATTATTATGTAGGATACCTACATCCAAACCTACAGCTAAGAAACGATTTTGGGGAATTCCAATGGTATTGGGTACAATTAGATGAACTTGACTAACACTATGAGAAACAGCGAATTATTAATAATTTTATTAATATGCAAGAAATTTATTAACAAAACATCTATCCTAAATTTTGATAAGATAACTAGTCTGTTTATGTCCTGAGAAGTCAGCGTTAACATTACCAAATGCGCAAAAAATCGGGAAAAATAAAAACCTTATAAGATTTGTATTTATAGAATAATCCCTTAAGTCCCCTTGTGGCCGTCATAAGAGAATTTTTCATTACCTTTGGGTAGATGGAAACTATATTTGGCTAATCCCATCGACAACCCAACGATAAAAGCTATTTAAGTACCTTTATTTATATATTTATTTAAATTTAGTCCGAAGTTCCGAACCCATTAATACTACACTAACGCTTGCTCCCCACAGGGGTCGGCACAATCTACAGACCGCTACAAACAGATTCTTGTATAGGTACTTCTTTTCCAAAACAGTTTCTTAGTCTAAATACATATGTTAAAGGTATCACTATGCTAGAAGGTATTTACGTAAAAATTAGTAGGTACCTACTTAAGTAAGTAAGTGCAGTGATAACGGTGATTCCAGTTACGCATCGCTACGGCTCTGGAGTTGAATCCGCATAGGGTCTATATGAATTATTTTTTTTGTAACATTGAATACATAAACTCAATACATGGTTACGTAGTGTTGTACATACCTCACAATAGATAATCTTTTTTATCTACCTATGAAAAGCGAATCGACCAGATCCCAAGAACTCCGGATCTCAGCTGTCATACATTTTCTATAGCCAATTTTATCCTGCAGCTGGGCAAAGGCCTCTTCCAGGGCAGCAACCCAATCCATCTCGTATGTTGCATACATAAATCTTTACCTATATTTCCTTGACTTACTCCGAAGGATCTATAGTCTTTTTTATTTTATTTTAATCCGTTGCGTTTCTTCATAAAATGAGAATCCATGTTCTTGAGGAGCTGTTTTAAAAAAATAATATCTGCAGTGATGTTTATCCAATCGTGTTTCTGTACTACAAAATAGCTTAAGACATAATTAATGAGATATGTAAATATCAGATCCGTATGTTTTGTAATGGCTGAGAAATATTACAATCCATGACGCCCAAATCTTCAATGCGTCGTCTTAACACACGGTAAGCGATGAAATGGATCTCATATTGCATTGGCTTCTATTGAATCCGCTGAAACCGAAAACACGGCACCCTACGACCGTACGGTCGAGCGGTCCTCTCACCGCCCCCGCCCGTCCGCGCGGATCATCGTGGTTCACTGGGTGCAGGACGATTTGCAATTTAAAAATGGAATTCGTAATAACAAAATCGCATTAAATCCATCAGCGGTGCTCGGTAAGGCGGTTTACGAGCCTGTGCGCGCGGAGCACCGCTACGAAATACGCGTTATAATCGCGTGTGATATTCGCCTTACAATAGTCTAAGTATAGACAGCTAAGTAAATGCCTCGCACACAGGGCATACATTACCCGCCACACGGATACATCAAGCGGCAGGCATTAGGGGGAGACATTAACCGACGCTGCCCCCATTAATTATACCTACACCCCGACGCGGACGCAACCGTGATGGTATCAGCGTGTCAAAGACTTCTGGTTCACATAAATCCTGCTTACATTATCTATTGCTGAGGATATCAATTAATGAAAATGCTCGCCGTCAAAGAAAATTATAGCATTTAAATATTAAATCCTTTTGTGTTCTTAAAATAAAAATTATAAAATATATCAACTAACTATACTCCTATAGAGTACCTTCGGTACATTATTTGGGCCGATTTCGATGACCTCCTTTCTTGAAAATTAAAAGTGAAAGGTAGGCATAATTAATTAATGGCTGCCCAATGTCGTTCATCTTTTAGAACTACAATATCTCTGCAAACAAACTGATGTGAATAAAAATAATTGGTTTTTCGTGAAACTACTAGGTATCATGTTTTATTTATTTATTTTAAGCAGAAACTGTCATAACAATTCCAGTGTCAAATAAAAAAATATGGAAAGTATCACACTCAAAAATAGAGCAATTCAGAGCTGTACCGTCCATTCCAAATATGAAATTTTTATTCATTCGTCGAATGTTGGTATATTTTTTTTTGTTTTATTACTGGCACATTTTAGCGTAATAGAAGTATTATTTCGTTATTTGGCCATTTTCAACTTTCACACGTTTTATATTTAAGTCGATTTTCCTTTGGCCGAACCACAATAAATTTAAATATTTTTATTAGAAGAATAGGGTGCTTTGATAGGTGATTTCCAGTCCTGTCAATACAGCATAAGTCGATGGTAATACACTCATACTTCTGACATGCTGTTACCGCCACAAAGCTAACTCCAGCTCGAGACCCCAGAAACTGTATATACAACAATTATGTAGAGCTAAATTAAATAAATAAATATTCTGGGACATTTTTACACAGCACCATCTAGTCCCAAACTAAGCCGAGCTTATACTATGGGTACTAGACAATGGATATAATACTTATATACTTTTTTTTGTAAATACATACTTATAATACATAAGAAACACCCAGACAAACACAAACACTTAATTTTAGCACAATAAATGTTTGTGTCCTTATGATAGTAATACCTATTATTTATATTTATTACGTAATAAAAGAATAGTAGATAACGAGCATAAGCAAAAATGAGCCTTTTGTAGCCTTAAATTCATTTAGACAGTATCTTCCACTTCATGTTTTAATATCTGGGCCCCGTTTCTCATCTGTTACTCTCAATGAAGATATTGCTCCGACCGTAATAATTTATTTAACATTCATAAGTGTCACGATAACGTCCAAAAATGAATAAATGATTTTGAATCTAAAATTCTCGGAAACACGTAACTGCCGCGTGTATTCCGATATGAAGAATTAAATTATTTTCTACCATACCATCCATACCATCACGCCTGTATTCCGCGAAGAGGTAGGCAGAGGCGTACTAATGTACACCCATATTTCGCCGGTATGTTTAGGTCCCATGTTATATAGGACGAGCCTATTGCTATCAACCGGGCACAAATCCAGACTCTAAACTGCTACTGGGAATTTCGCAGAAAACCCTACAACACTTTGCTCGATCCGGGGATCGAACCCAGGACCTCTAGCGTAGCAGTCGCCCTTGGGATCACTAGACCAACGAGGCAGTCAAATTATTAACTAAGTTTAAATAATTGGGTGGTTAATTTGAATAATATTTATGTAGGCATATACTTGCAATCTCTTTTGTGCTCGTTATTAAAAATATAATGGTATTTTGCACAAAGGACTGGATTTCATTTTATTTCTCCCAAAACCATGAATCTAATTTTATTATTATTCTTCACATTAGAATTGACACTTGACCTTTTTACAGAAAACCTCTTTAACATCGACTATGACCTCTTTTAATGAATATCCTAATTTAATAATTTGAATGAATTCTTTATTCAAATTTTTAAATCTGGATATGGTCTCTTGTACCTCTCAAAGAATTATGTACAAACACACGCATACATAGCGAGAGCTACACAAAAGGAGCCTACTTTAAACCCATTAAAACGTGACCTCACTTTAAAAAGGGATTTTAAAACGTTTTAATGGTACTTTAGAGTTCAAAGTAACTTAATTACTCCTGTAAAAAGGTCGACACATGTGTGCTGATCGCGTTACAAACTGTGGGAGGTGATAACTTGAATCGTTGTTCGTTCGAAGTTGGCTTTTGTTCTGAATAAATTGAGTATTATTCAGTTACGTTGGTACTTTGTAAAGAGTTGTTCTTTGGGATAGCGGAGCGAGGGAACAAACTGTGGAAACTTTATGCAAGCATAATATTTCGTATTATTTACATATGTCACACGAATGATACTAGAAATGCCAATTAGAGGCAATTTAGTACTGGAACTCCTTGTGAAACATTTATTGTGGAATAGTATGACGACGTCTGTGGTCTAGTGGTTTGAGTACCGGACTGCTGATCACGAGGTCGTGGGTTCGATTCCCACATGACACAAACATTTATGTTATGAACTTAGGTGTTTGTGTTTGTCTGGGTGTTTCTTACATATTATAAGTATGTATTTACAAAAAAAAAAGTATATAAGTATTATATCCATTGTCTAGTACCCATAGTACAAGCTCTGCTTAGTTTGGGACTAGATGGTGTTGTGTAAAAATGTCCCAGGATATTTATTTATTTTATTATGCCTTCACGCTTATATTCCCCGAAGTGTTAGGCAGAGGTGCACCTACTGCGGTACTCTCACAGTTCACCGGGATGTTTAAGTCCCATGTAAGAGTGGGTGTCAACTGGGCACTACTCCAAACTCCGAAATATTACGATTTCAAAGAAAAAAATACTCACACCACTTCGTTCCAGTATCTCTAGCAGCAGACGCGCTTACGAAACGCAGTTATTAATTTAGTTTTATCGATAACTGACTCGAGTGAATATCAACTATTCGCTATTTTATCGATTATTCGTATATTTTCTCCATTTACATCGGTTATCTACATAATTTTATAGCATACAAAGTAGTATAGAACTAAAACATTATTTCTCGATTTTTCGATTATATTCGATATTTCTTCGAAGTCAGAATTCTATTTTTGAACCAAAACGGTCTAATTCTAATTTTAAAATGTCACTTGGGTATAGTGAGTGCCTGGATTTCCTTACACGTCGACTTTAAATATCTTGGGACATTTTACACAGCACCATCTAGTCCCAAACTAAGCAGAGCTTGTACTATGGGTACTAGACAATGGATATACTTATATACACTTATATACTTTTTTTTTGTTACTTAAGTTCATCACAATAAATGTCCTATGGGAATCGAACCCACGACCTCATGTACAGCAGTCCGGTACTCGAACCAGTAGACCACAGACGTCGTCGACGTCGTATATGACTAAAACATTATTTCTCCGCCGCCGGAAGGGTTGTTCGAACAAACTTGGAATGCAGAATTCTATTTTCTTACCAAAACGGTCTAATTCTAATTTTAAAATGTCACGTGGGTGTTGTGAGTACCTAGATTTCCTTACGCGTCGGCTTTTGTTTTGTTTAACATATTTTACGTTCATGCATACAAAATGACGTACATCCCTGGCTTGTCGTAAACCTTGTTTTTGAGCTGACAATTTTTTTTGTGACACCCCAATATATTTTATAATTTCATGATTTGCTTGATTATAAAAACATGAGATTTGGGATGAGGCCGTTTAAATTTTTGATATGATTGTTTGTTTTGATAAATCTTACATTTTAAATCGCATACATTGTTATGTTAAACGAAATGATATTACAGAAATTCACAACGGAAATACACCTAACCCTTTGGGGAAGCTAGCGTAATGATACCTATGTGATGTTACAAAACACAGAATAATCAAACGGACTAAACTTGTTAACAGCAAAAGCTTATACCTACTTATTACGAAGCAAAGAAACCCGTACCTCTTGAAAACACAATATCTACGTGTAAGTATTATTTTTCTTTTCGAAATAGATTCACCTTAAGTTTATTAATGTGTACCTATTTATTTTTCTTTCGTGCTAACTTGGACTGCCTTTGTGGTCTAGTGGCCCCATACGCGACTAGGCTAGAGTTCCTAGGTTTGAATCCCGGGTCGAGCAACGTTTTATCGGGTTATTCTGTGAAATTTTCTGTAGCAGTTCGGTATCAATAGGCTCGCTGCTTATTTAATGGGCCTTAAACATGCCGGAATGTGGGTGTACATTAGTACACCTCTGCCTACCCCTTCAGGGAATACAGGCGTGATGGTATGTTATGTCCTCATTTTCTACTAACAGTAGTTTCCGTCAAGACAATTTAGTCGACCGTCTCCCCACAAACTGTACAACCTACTTAAACGCAGAAACATTACCCGCTTACCAAACACTATATGTTTTCACTTAGCAAATTTTCTCGAAACTTCCACAGTATATGTTCTCCAAGTTTCTTAATTACCGCACATAAATACTGGTGTATAACATGGGATATAGGAGATGGCACTTTGTAACGAGTGCTGCTTTGAAATATGACTAAGATACGCTTATATTCGATATCATTATCGCGTGGTTTTCGTCGAGTAAAAACTTTGCTTTGATATTTTGAGGAAGTTTGGGTTAACTTGAAACAAGTACAAGACATGAGAAGTCTCTTGGCAAAGGAATTGACAGAACATCTTCCTTTTTCAAGTGCAGCACCATGTGTTAAAAGGAGTTTGGTTAAAAACTCAAAACCTCTATGCACGCTCGGGATAATAATATGATGTTTTGCCAAATTCTAATTTAAAAAAAAATTTAGTCTCTAACTTCGATAAACTACAAAAGAACAATAAATACTACTTGACAACAGATATACGTAGGAAGCCTGTTCAGTTGGCAGGATAAAGAAAATATTAGTTCTATTTTTACCCCCGACGCAAAAACGAGGGGGTGTTATAAGTTTGACGTGTCTGTGTGTGTGTGTGTGTGTCTGTCTGTGGCATTGTAGCTCCCGAACGGATGAACCGATTTTGATTGTGTTTTTTTTATTTGAAAGGTGAATTAGTCGGGAGTGTTCTTAGCTATGTTTCATGAAAATCGGTCCATGATGGCCGCCGCTACAAAATAACGAAAAACATATTTTTTCACAACTTCCTCAATATGGGTATCAAATGAAAGGGCTTAACTAGGAGAATACTATACACAATGATAAATTTCAAATCCAAGATGGCCGCCTCCACAAAATGGCAAATGACACTTCGTGTCGGGGGTTTTCTAAATTTTTATTGCCATTTGCCATTGGTCCTGGTCTAGTTTCAAAAAAAAGAAAAAAATAACTTAAATTTATGCATAAAGCATTTTCATGAATCTTTTGTTATTCACAATGCCCTCGGTTATAGTGCACTACACTGCTGCATTGTTACATTACACAAAGCGACACTAATAGCGTCTAAAGCCGATTCGGACACGACCAATACTACTGACCACACTATTAGCAAGCTAGGGATGTGGTTATGTACGAATGGACTAATTACATTATAGGAATTATTCGAAACTGTCCGCTAAACTTGTAACTTGCATATTTTATTCGTGAAATCCTTTATAGATATAATCTTAAATTGCACAGTTTCATGTATATCTTGTCGTTTTATCGCAATATCACAAAAAATATATAAATGGTAAAGACGCTTAAAATGTAATAATATTTTATGTTTGCAATACAAATGCCTGATATTTTGTCTCTGGTTAACTTTAACAGCATTTTGGATAGGTACGTCAGTATTTTTTTTCCAATAGCAGAAATAAATACAGATCGACATAAAACGATTCAATTACAAGAATAAAATAATTGAAAGCGAATTTACGAAAATAAATGTTTCTGAGAAAATCCCGGCCGTATACCGTCGAAAATGGGCCTATGGGCATTCAGTAAATTCGAATAAAGTCTAGTTGAAAGTACACTCGATTTAAATTTGAATTAAACAAATGAATTGCCATTCGAATAATTCGCACGCTATCAATCATTTGAAACACTACGCTCCATTACACTGTTAACTGTGATCATAATATAACTTGAACTACAAAGTATTTTATTCTACTGTTTTTTTTACACAATAGGCACTTATATGAATTCGTTTGTCTGCCATTCTACATAGCATTTTTTTTCATAACAATTCCGTGTTTTATCTTACCAGTTTTCTTTTAAATAGACATGATATATTTATCTCGCCTGTATTCACCGAAAGGCTAAAGCAGAAGCTAACTTACGCCCTTAAAGGGCCTATTGCCATTAACCGGGCACATCCAAAATCCGAGCTGCTACTAAGAATTTCATAAAAAACCCAATACACTACTCGATTCAATTTAATTTGAAAATATCTTGATAAAAATCAAGAGAAGGATAATTTCAAATTAATAAAGGTGTTAAAACTGCGTTCCACAAACATAACGGTTATTAACCACAGCACGATAAGTCCATAAAATAACACAAAACTGAACTAGTTTTACTTGAACATCACTAGTTTCTATTGTCTAAATCGAAGGCATTAGAAATAGAACTTGCAATCCATTTATTGCTAGCCCACATCCAGATATCGTTTGGGAAATCCCACTATGCATTCTCGCAGATGCTACCGATAGTTATATGGATAATTTAAGATCTGCTACTCGAAATCAGAAAATCTTTAGCAATATTTTATGTGCCTCTCCCTACACAAAGCACGTATATCCTATAGAAAATTTACGATACGAAAGTCAGGTTTTACAATACATTAGGTAATTGTGAATTTCTGTACGATTTGCTGAACATGTGAAATTTTGTTTTGAGTGAATTTATATTCTGAAAATTTACGATGTTTTGTTGTTTATCTGCATCATAGCCGGTCGCGAGTGCGACGCACGACGGCTACGCTTGGGGTCCTGGGTTTGATTCTCAAGTCGAGCACTTTGCTTGTTTTGGGATTTTCTATTAAATTCTCAGTAGAACCTCGGAGTTTGAATATTTAAAATGTAACGTTATGTTTATCATTTAATATTATTACTAATATTAACACACCATAGCTTCACGCCTTAAAACTACAATTAAATAAACAAACCCCGACAGCGGCGGCCATCTTGAACCGATTTTTATTAAACATAGCTAAGAACACTCCCGAATAATTCACTTTTCAAACAAAAAAGCTTTCAAATCAAAATCGGTTCATCCGTTTGAGAGCTACGATGCCATAGACAGACTCACACACACACAGAGAGACACATCAACGTCGTCACTTATAACACCCCGTCGTTATTGCGTTGGGGTTAAAAAATTGTTCGCTCAAACCTGGTAATCGAACCAGAAACCACTAGCTTAGCAGTCGCCGGACTAATAGGTCAGAAAATGACGATGAAATTTTGGTCCCATCCCTCAAAAACGTTGAATATGATACCAAATGAAATGTTTTAAGGTACACTTCATTCCATATTATGACGGCGAAGTCAATATCTAACGCGAACACTGTATTTCAATACATTTTTCAAACTAAGAAAGCATATGAATTCTTAGCATCATATTCTTCCTACCTACAAAGCTAATAATTGTACAAACATTAATAAACATGTTACTAAAGATCTTTCTACAAGTAAAGTTGAGATGTAAGGCTAAAGTATTCTACAATTTGTGCAAACTGTGATATGTGAGTTTTAATAAAAGTTTTGCGTATTCTGTGAACAAGACCTGGAGTCTTAGGTTTAATAAACGGATGACCTCTTAAGTCACCTTGTTTGAAACTTTGGAACAAGATACCTACCTATGTTTGTTAAGGTCCTGTAGGGACGTGAAACGAAGCGAACTTATTGAAATATAGTCTTGTGCTATAACTTTATGTTGCTAACTCTGTTATTGTTCTTACTCATACATGCACAGTATTATATTTGGAAACGAAAAAAGCCGCTTTTATTTAATCACTAGAATTTGCCCGCGGGTTCATTCCCGTAGAAGTTGATTTTTTCCCCCGTTTTTGCAACATTTTTAATCATTACTCCGCTTCTATTAGTCGTAGTGTGAAGTTACATAGCCTATAGCCTTCCTCAATAAACAGGCTATCTAACACTGAAAGAATTTTTCAAATCGGACCAGTAGTTCCTGAGATTGGCGCGTTCAACCAAACAAACAATCTCTTCATTTTATAATATTTACGTTTTATAATATTAAGTATAGAAGTATAGTATTATATATACTATTTATTATATAATATATAATTAACATAACATACCATCACGCCGGTATTCCCCGTAGGTGTCACAGTTCGCCGATATGTTTAGGTCCCATGTAATAAGTGGCGAACCTATTGCCATCAACCGGGCACAAATCTAGACTCCGAACTGCTACTGGGAGTTTCACAGAAAACCCAACAACACTTTGTTCGATCCGTGAAGCGAACCCAAGACCGCTAGCGTAGCAGTCGCGCTGGGGACCACTGGACCAACGAAGCAGTTACACCGGTTTATCTACGAAATTTACGGTAGCAGCTCGGAGTTTAGAAATATACCCGAATAATGACAATAGACTCACCCCCTACTACATAATTATAGTAGGGGGTGAGTCCTATAGGACTTACATACATACATAGCTTTATATCTGTTTCCCATAGAGGTAGGCAGATTTCTACTTGCTAGGATCCTGGCACACCACTTTCGCTTCGTCTATGTTCATTAACCTCTCCATGCATGCTCATCGGTTTAGGGTGCTCTTAACCTTGCCTTTTTTGAGAACGTCCACAATCTGGTTGTGGTACGTTCGCCGAGGTGACCCCTTCCAAGTCTTCCATTCGTACTCGCCATGTATACTTGTTTCGTCAACCTCCGTTCATCCATCCTATCTATGTGCCCAAAAACCTTACATGGGGATTCTTAAATATACCAAACCGTGGGTGTAAAAAAACACGGTTAAGTGCGGAAAAGTCCATCCAAACCAACTAACTAACCATTTGAAATAAAACTACTTTTTACGGATTTTATCGCGTTATATTGATATTATTTCAATGTCTAGTATTCGTGTAAGTGTCAGAAATCAGTATAACTAACCATTTGTAAAATACAGGCACGACCGTGATTAGTACAACAATTCCTATCAATAAATACTAAGTCACTCCACCCCCCAAATAAATTCACTCAGCCATAAACATCTAATCCACACACACTTCACACTCCAGTAATTTATCAGAACAAAAAACTCCAGACATGATTTACAGGCCTAATTCCCGACACGATTACGCGAGAACTGCCGAACCCAACTCGCAAACTTACCGATATAAATATCAAGAACAACATTTACATGACTCTTTAGTATTCCCGGTATGTCGTCAACTTGGGTAACATTTTCACCCGGTAAGATACTTCGCCGTGACTAAATCATACGCGGGTGCGTGATCGAGAAATTTGCTTGATGGCGCACTGGAAGCTAAGCGAGAGATGAGCGAGTTTTTAAAAGAGCTGGAATTTATTCTGGAGATTTTTTTTATACCACAGGGTTGGCAGACAAGCATGCGACAGTTACCGCAGCCTATGGACGTTTACAACACCGTGTCACTCAAGCGTTGCCGACCCTGCAAAAACCTCTTAGAGGTTTAAGGAGGATTGAAATTGTTTTACCTTTTATTTATTTTTCGTTACTGCCTCGTTGGTCCTGTGGTTCCAAGCGCGACTGGCGACAGTCCTGGGTTCGATCTCCGGTCTGAGCAAAGCAGCAGGACAGCTTGGAGTCCGGATTTGTGCCCGGTTGATGGCAAGAAGCTCGACTCTGTTACATGGGACCTAAACATACCGGCAAAATGTGGGTGTACATTAATACGCCTCTGCCTACCCCTTTGGGGAATACAGGCGTGATGGTACGTTATGTTACGTTGCATTAAAATGATTATCATAATTATGTAACTTCACTTACGTAAGTTTCCATTCACAAACTAAATTGGATAAACTTCTGCATATTGAAAGAATTTGTTTGAATAAATACCTGTATTCACTTCACACCTCTAAAATTCTAAATTTAAAACCGAACGAAACAAAACCACCGATAAATATTCGCCGATCTTTCAGTATAACGCGTCCATAACACCTGAATGCTGACCATTGCTCGCTACGCACCCCGAGGCACATAAACTATGAATAAGTCATGCCCACCGAATACGTAATGGACGGTCCAAGTAAGGATTTACTTCGGTGTTCCAAATTTGAATTTTTGAATTTTGCTGCGCGAATCGTCGGCTATTGGGTGTGGAAACTGGACTAAAACTGGAATAAATTTAAAGAAATATACGAGCGACTTATTTAAATATTTTTGTTTACTTTAAAAACAAACTTTTAAAATGAATTTAAAGTAAATCTTTTATGCTGGCACTGAAAATTCTTTCAAAGTAAATTTTATAAGGAAGATCTGAATGTAAAGTACCTACGTCATATCTATATTTAATGAACGAATGATTTTCTAATCTGTGACTAATAAAACACTACCTTAGTGTAACATTTCCCTCAAAGACTTGATATCTGCTACCGATAAACATAATATGCAAGTAGCAAGCTACTAGAACTGACAAGACGCCTCGAGGAAGAATCCTGAAATTGATAAAAATACACGCAACCTTATAAAGTACTTAATGGTAACGGTTTAGTTTCAAATTAACATTCGTATTCGGTAACAAAGTTCATACAATAGGCCTCTATGCTTCCGCGCGGAGTTAACCGCAAAGCTAGGCAAAGTTATGTGTAATGGAATTCGCTCACTACAACGTATCATATTAATATTGTAACCATCAACAGAGAACGCCCTCTGTTGACATTAACCAGACAAAAAAATAACAAAATTTCATAGAAAAATACCAACAACCTGGGAACTGAACCCAGGACGCTCAGCAGCCGTGTTTGTAACTCCTGTTGATATTAACATAATATCGAATTTTATCGTTTTTGTGTCTTTTTACAGCTTGTCAATGTAATGTTATCGTCAAGTCAATTACGTCGATTTTAATCGTAAATCTTATATTATTACCATTGCTTAGCATGGAATTTATTTTGTCAGTTGTCTAAATAATGTCCTTAATTGTGTGGACATTGGATGGAGTCGCTTCAGATAAGATTTAACAGAGCCCACTTTATTTCGTGTATTCCGAAGTTACCTTCTGCCTAAACAAAATACAATAAAATGATCGCTTAAATACAAGATAAAAATTGATACAGTAGACTGGACGAAGACCTTTAGAATCCGCTAGAATCCGCTCGTGAAACTTCACTAGTACTATAATATGTTAAAATATTTAGTTCCATTCATAGCTTCGTATGCGTTTTGAAATTGTTTGCATACATATTGCCTTGTTGCTTGCGAACTAATTCCGCAAGAATTTGAATTCATAGCCGTTGAATTTTAAAATGTCAAAGCTTGGGTACTTTGTTTTATAGGAGTCCGTGTTTTGTGGAACTGTTTTTATGAAATGGGATAGGGAACAAAGCCCATTAACTATGACTATGAAATAAAAAAACCTGTAGAATTAGTTTGCAGCTTTTTTCTGGATATAGAGTATGAGTAAAAACAATGTTTCCAGGGAAAACAGATTTTTTTGCATTTTTCAGAATCTATGGAGAGATCAGTTTCAGATCCATAGAAAAACCCTAGGTATACCAGTGCTCGAGCCGGGAAATCAAGACAATCAAGTTCCCTTTCACCCCACACAATATTTAAAAAGCTAGAAGTGGTTAGAGATTACTAGTAAATATGTACTAAGCAATGGCCTGGCAGTCGGCCAATACAAAGTGCAGTTACATCAACTTTCAACTTTTATGCCAAATGTGCTTTTAAATAGTGCCTCGGTACTAATAGTTGGTTGCTATCTTGTATAATGTAAAAGCTTTTGTTTGTTCCCAGTAACACGGAACGTGTTCAGTAGAATCAAAGATATTAATAAAAGTGTAGAGTAGGTATTGGACAAATATTTGATCAAATTTCTGATACGAATAGAATGTTGCTCTATTTGTTTAACCCCAAATGCCATCCAATCTCTTTGATCAAAGTGACATTAGACTAGTGTTTGTAATCGAGTCTGCTACCTAGATGTCCTTGGTTCGATTCCCAGATCGAGAAGTGTTATTGGGTTTTTCTATGAAAGTGTTAGTAGCAGCTTGGTGTTTGGATTTATGCCAAATTAATGGCAATAGGCTCGCCTCCTACTATATGGGACCTGAAACATACCGGCGAGCTCAAGGTGAACATTAGTCCATCTGTACCTACCCCTTTGAGGACAACAGGCGTGATGGTATGTTTTTAGTGTGTACGAGTAGCTATAAAGAACAATTTCTCGAAGTTGCAAATATTTAAAATTCAATTCGAGCTTGAAACGGAGTCAGTATGTCGATTTTTATCGTCAGATTTGCATAGGTAAAATAGGAAACGTTATCTACGCTGTTTATACACGACAAAACATATATTATGCTGTTTTGTTTACGTGCTTCCATACAAACAAAAAGGAGATTGCAGATATGAGACATTCTTTGCATAAAATATCGAGCTGTGCTGTGCTTGTTGGTTCTAGTTATGTTAGAGTAAAAACTGTATATACATTTTTTATAACTATTAGTATAATATCTAGATTAGAAGCCGATCGCTATCTCTGCACAAAACGTGCCAGTCTTTTGTAGATAGTGACTTGAAGACAGTAGTTACTAAAGAAAGTTTAAGTGAAAGTATTATATAAAAACTACCCTTAAGTCGACGATAAAAGATATCATCATCTAATAACATAAATAAGTATTTCACTGAAGTTTTCATCGTCTTAAAACAGAAGTTTTAATATACCTAATATTAAATTTTGCATCCTCAAAGAAAACCCGAGCAAATCTGTTAATAACTTCGACGTCATAGGAAGCCGTTTCATCGAAGTGGGTTAAAAATTCATGTTTCATTAGTAGCTGTGAACAATATTTCAAAAACCCGGTTTCCAGTTCATGCTTTGAAGGGGGAATTTCAAAGGGGGAATGTTTGAAAGACGCGAGCCAAGCGCATTGTTTCCCAAAGATTCTCATTTTGCAGCGGTAAAAACTACGAGAAGCTTTTTTTTTCAGCTTTTTAACTTTTAGTTGCCGTTGGACACTTATTTTGCATTCTTCAAAGTTTTTAACAGTTCTCGAGAATTAATTTTATTGTTTCCAAGTTTGCTTTATTGAACGATTTGCGTTTTGAGCAATTTTGTAACGTATAAATTTGGATCCAATATGTTTTTGCCATGAGTTCGACTTTAATTTACTTCTTCTTCTTTGAAGTGCCTCTCCAATTACTGGAGGTTGGCTGTCATTTTCGAAATCTCCAGTCTGTCCTTCGCGAGACGGAACAGTTCAGCGGCACTGTTGATGCCGGTCCACTCTCACTTTAATTTACTAAATTGTGACAAATATCAGACAAAGTACTACAAAACAATGTCTCCTGGGCCTGTAGAAAAGTTTCTCTGACATTCGAAGTAACAAATGAATAGAAAAAAAATGGAAATGACACAAGCTTTCGACAAATCAGGCTGTCACTAATGTCATTTCTATACATTTTCTTTCTATTCGTTTGTCGATTCGAATGTCAAATTGCAACTTTTCTAGCCCCTAGAGTTTTTGTTATTTTGTTTTTATGACAGACCAAATATTATCTTGCAAAAATACTTCATGGTACTCCAAATACTATGAATAAAAACTGCGGAACGATAAAAACAAATAACAAAAGTTTTTGGAACAAGTTTTTGATAAGGAGGTCCCAAGAGTAGTCCCTTGGACAATTCGGAACGTTATGATGTAGCGATAATTTACTAGATATTTTTCCTGGGAACTCGAATATGTATGTATCGTCACGCCCATTTCGCCCGGGCGTAAAAGATCCCATCTTTTTTGTTATAGTAGTATTTTTATAAGTGTGAGATATAACGTTTCTGATTTTATGGTCGCATTTCATACATTTTGAGAGGGACCTTTTGTTTTTGATCTATGAAGAAGTGGTGATAAAATCACAGTGTTTTATAATATTGTAAGGTTATATTTCTTGGACCAGCATTGTTTTGTCAAAAACAGTTCATACGTAAGATATTTGTTGAGGAGCACTATAAAAGGACAACCATTATGATGGATCAATATGGTAAAAGTCCAGACTGAGACATATCTTTTCAGAATTTACGACCATGACCTGGAAATACAATTAGTAGAACACTAAACTTTTACTAAAGAACTTCATGACACTCTTTCTGTTTAAAAATTTAATGTCTTCTTTCTTTAAATATGCGGCTCATGCGTATGAGCGTCCACATTATACCCATACCGAATTATCCTCTCAAGGTTTGGTAAATGAAGTAAATGTATATATAGGTCTAACTACATTTTATCAACATATTATCAGCCAAAAGAGGTCCACTGCTGAACAAAGGCGTCTCCATAAACTTTCACAAGGATCGGTCTCATGCCGCCTGCATTCCTAGTGACCTTTATTAGATCGACTGTCAATCTCGCTGACATCCTAGACTGCGCTTTCCGATGCGTGGTCACCACTCGAGAACCATTCTGCTTCAGCGGCCATCAGGTCTACGAGCATTGACACTTCAACTTACTACTCACTGAGCGAGCTATAGACGCTATGCTCGGCATTTTTCTACACGACCAAATGAGAAGATCCGTAGAATAAAAATAAATAAATAAATATCCTGTGACATTTTCACACAGCACCATCTAGTCCTAAGCAGAGCTTGTACTATGGGTACTAGACAATGGATATAATACTTATATACTTTTTTTTGTAAATACATACTTATAATACATAAGAAACACCCAGACAAACACCAACACTTAAGTTTATCACAATAAATGTTTGTGCCCTGTGGGAATCGAACCCACAACCTCGTGATCAGCAGTCCGGTACTCGACCTCGACACCACTAGACCACAGACGCCATCACAGAAGAACAAAAGTTGCCTATATAGCTGCAAGGATTAACTATATTTCAACCCCACTCAATCAAAACGGGTCAGTCAGTACCGGAGACTGCTTCAAACGCTACGGCCCGGTCCACTGTTCCGGCTCTTCGTGTTTCCGGCACAACTTTGCTCTAATTTCAACTTTTCCTTTGCGAAAGTAGATATTAATGGTTCTATTCTAGGATTTCGTTTAGGAATTGTTACTTTTTAAAATTGGATTGTCTTTGGATTGCCTCGGTACCAATTTAAAATGTTTTTGTCTTGTAAGTGTAAGAGTCGTGAATGTTTTTTACATGGTAATTTTCTTAACTTTCGATATTTATGCATAATGACAGATTTTATGCTCTTTAGAAATGACTTACTTCAAAATTCAGAGGGCCCCAGTTATGTTACTATACAATATTTCAGCAATTATTTAAATGCACCTATCAACATAAGACTAACGCACTATATGCAGAACTTGTACTATAATAAACAATAGATATAACAGTTACATACCTTTTTTGTAGTAAATACATACATAAAATACACAAGAATCACCCAGACTAACAAACACTTAATATTCTTTGCATAAGTATTTGTGTCCTATAGGAATCGAACCAACAACCAGGATCAGCCGTCACTGAAAACAATAGACTTACAAATAACACATTTTCCGATGCAACAAAAATGTGAACATTTTGCATTGCAACTTCCCTTACTGCCGATACACATAGTAGTCAGTATAGACGTCACACGTTTATAGAAACTGCCAACCGACAAACTTCAACAACAACCCAACGCTTGGCCACTGCATGTTTCATTTAAAAAAGTAACACATTTTCCTTGAAATTTATTTAACTTCTTAGAAACTCGTTGCCACGGAGTCAGATAATAAATTTTAAAAGTTTTCAAGAAAAGTGAGCACAATATACAGTTATAATCTTCACTTAATTTCCCTTAAGTACATACTTCTTGTCTTCCAAGCGAAGCATTAAGAAAAATTAAGAGCTACTTTGTTATGTATTGCACCTACTAGCTGCAAACATTATAAGGGAGCAAATTATAAGATATATTCATAAAAGAAAAAGAAAACTCGGTTCTTCAATTCCAGTAGTAAAAAAACCGCATCAAAATCCGTTGCGTAGTTTTAAAAATTTAAGCATACATAGGGATATAGGGACAGAGAAAGCGACTTTGTTTTATACTATGTAGTGAAATGTAATCTCCTCGTCCCAAACGTCAAAAATGGTATTCTGCTAAATAATGTTTATTAATATTACTCAGAGATAACAACAACACTCAAGGGCCATTCAATTTCTTTTTTTAATATAACATAACCTTTACAAAACACAACTAAGCTTAAAAAATATTACGCGACTTATCAGTTACACTGTCAACACAAATAATATTAAACAAGACATCATACTCCATTTTAGTCACCCCAAACTTAGGGCTGCTATCTACGCGTTCCGGATCGTCGTTACGGTTATCTGCAGCACAAATCTTAACCGACTTGTAACATCCTGAATGTTATCAACCCTATTATTTCGCAAAAGACAGTCACAAAATGTTCTACGTTATAACGGTTATTGCTCAACCCTGGATGAAGAGATACTTATTTCTTGTAATTAAGTAGTAATTGGGATCGAGTTGGAGTGGTAACAAGTGCGATTGAGACTAGGGAGGTAGGTTATTAGGGTTATATAGGATATCCCAGATACAGCGAGCACACGAGCAATCCAAATGTGGAATATTATTTCTATTACTAAGATTGTTTCTTCTACTTATTGAAAATACATTAGACATTGTTTTTATTGACTTCCGATAGAACCTTAAATATTAGAATTTTTATTTTCCTTTCTCATACATACCGCTAGATAATGGAACCGATTAGGTGCCTCTATAGGCGGTTCACAGATTCGAATCCAGCCAGAATTATATTTTTTCTTTCGCTATTAGTTCCAAGTTACTCCTGTTAGTATCGATTGAGCTTTTTATTCTTGGGTAAATCCTCAATGATGCCTGTCTGAGACAGGTGGAAGGTTATATGGAACTTCTACTGACTAAACAACACAAAGGCCGAGGACTCCGTGTCTCTAAGTGATCTCTAAGTGGCTCTCCTGTGGTTCGCCTTTGGCATGTTTTAACATCCCGATGTTTAGCCCGGTCTCTTATGGATAGATTCCATACTCCAAACGGATAGAACACAGCAAACGCTTCGAAACGTTTAGATTTAATATTATCAAATAAACAATGTAACGCAACATAAATCTGCAGTAAAAAGTAGTTTTATTTCAGTGTTGAACATACGCGTGTTCAGTTGTTAAAATAGCTGGTCTTAAAATCAAATGCCTGAAATTATTTAATTTAACTATCTATTTTAAAGGAATTTACAGCTAAAGATTTTTTTAAACATTAATCATTTAATGAATTAAAGATAAAAAAAAACGTTGTTAGTAATTCATAAACTGGATGACGTTCCAATTAAAATAAATTCACTAAAATGCTGTAATTATTATCACTGAGTAACAGGATGGTTCGTTAGTACTTAATAGCCGTACATAATGTAATATTAAAATTATATATATATAGATTCTTCATGTACACAAAACAAAATGGATCAGTTTACAGGGCACACCAATGTAGATGTTGGTGTGCGTAAACTCAACGCGTTATTACGTCGCCTATTTACTAGTGTTAGCTTTACAATAACCCGTTGTCCACTCACACACTTGCAATTTCTTGTTACTTCACATTATATATGAAACAAAGAATATGAAGCATAAATTCAAAAGTATTATCAACTGATATCGTGGCATAGGTATATATGCAAGCGGCTGGTGTGACATTAGTCTTAGGATCAAATCACGCCGGCCCGGTACTATCTTTTGCATTATTATCATTATTTTATTTCGTTTTGTTGAATTTTTATTTTTGTTATTTAACCTGATAATAAGAACATTATTCCAGAAAAAATGATATATGGAAGAAAATATTAAACAATGTGTAATATAACAACAATATTTATTGACATGGTTTTTTTAAATTATAAATACAAATTATAAAGTATGGTTCATGGCAAATATTCTAAGTGGGACAAGAATTCACTTTGTTTTTCATATTCAAGAGGGTAATTTATTTATTAATGATATGAATAAACATGTTAGTAAGTTAGATAATAAGATACTGGCGATCCTAAATTGTAAATTGTAATCTCACTAACAATAACATCAATCATGTAATACAAATTACCCCCTGATATTTTTAATAGCCGATTGGTGCGCCATCACTATCTATTTTGTAAAACATCCAAGTAACCTTGACTGGTATTGCGACTATTACTTGTTGCAAACGTGTCCTCATGCCAGCAACCATATTCCAGCACAAAACTTGCACTAATTCACCGGGACCCATTGATGACATCCATCCCCAATAACCCAACGTAATGCGGCCACTAGACCTGCATGGAATAATATTTTTTTTGTTATAGCGTTCACCATCTTTTCGCCATAATATTTTACGACCGTCCTTGTCCGACTTAAAACATTTTTCATCGCTAAATATAACTATATTATTGCACCAATCAAAATCCAACTATTCTCTTGCGAAGCGAACCCGGTTTTGCATGTGAATATCAGACAGTAATATTTTCTTGACTGGCCTACGACATTTCACACCAGCTGCACGCAAGTGGTTCCGCACAATTTGTAACGTCACGTCATGTTTAGTCGCCGTGGAACGAGTAGTGAGGAAGGGCTCAGCCAAATGCGTAGCAACTATATCACGGTGCCGTGCATTGGTATCTGTATATGAAAATCCAGCCTTTGGTCCCGGTCGGCAAGGATCAATGCTTCCCGAATCTGCATAACGATGGACCCACAATTGCACAGTTCTTCTCTGTGAACAATAATTAAATATTGTTACATAAAACATCAATAAACAAGATGTGTATTATTGCAACATAATAAACTTCTAAACGTAATAATAATATTTTGTTACTCACCGATATCTTTAAACGCCTCGCAATTTCACTAATTGAAACGTTTTGCTCATGCAAAATAATTATCTCAGCTCTTAAAAGTGTAGTTAAGTGATTCATATTGATTCACAAATAATAGCACTTCTCAAAATACGCAGGGTATAATGTCTAAAAGCGTAACAGAAGCTCAATAGTCAATAGCATTATGACGATGAAATTAAACTACTAACATATTATGATTTGTCATTTTTAGAGGGTAGACCATTAATATAATCCAAACCAAATATGAAAAAGACTTGCTAATACTATACAATGAATTGAACAAACAAATGTAAAATATTTTTTTAAACTTACAAAAAGTTGAACCGTTGATAGTAATATTCGATCTTACGGTGCCGGCGACAAGAAGCGCACGCTAAACTAATGCGCCACAGTGGCGTTTGATTCATTAGCTAAATTTATGCATCATATTCCCTGCAACTTTAAAATGACAAGAAATTGTAAATGTGTGCGTTCTTACACTAGTAAATAGGCGAAGTAATGAACGCATTGAGTTTACGCACACCAACATCTACGTTGGTGTGCCCTGTAAACCGATCTATTTTGTTTTGTGTACTTTCAGTAACAGTGTTACCCTCAATCTTTCTAATATATCACGGTAATACAACTGCCACCCCTATAATCATCCCATATTAGTTACCAATCCAGGGAGTGTAGAAATAAACACCTGTAACCCAAGGGTACCTACACTATCTGTCAGATAATTTTAGGCTTTCGACTATCTCTGCCTGCCTGTGTTAGCAAATTCAAGTGACACATAACTTCGCGATCAGGGATTTAGAGGCTAGCTCTAAATAAAAATGGTGTAAAGTAACCACATTAACTAGACTCTTATGTTGTCAGATATGTATATATTATACATAATATATCAAATGATTTTTATTATAGTTGTTTTGTCGAAATAAGTGGGTTAGGAAACAATAAATAAACAGCATTATATTTATTTATCCTAAATGAGGAGAGGCTTGTGGCTAAGTTATAACAACGCTGATCAACTGAACAGCAAGGTAAAGCTACGCTGGCCGAGGTCAGTCTGTGAATGGGTGACTATTTTTAATACATCGAGACCCCACTTCGTGCCTCAGAGATCACGTAAAGCTGTCGGTCCTGGTTGTCATACGAACATCAGAATCTATGACAATCGTTAGTGGTAGTCAGAAGCCCAAAAGCCTGACAACCAGTCTATCCTTCGAATATCGGTATTGCCCAGAAATTGGGTTGCGGAGGTCTGATGGCAGTTGCTCCGCGTAAAATACTGATATTCAGCCGCATCTGGTTAGACTGGAAGCCGACCCCAACATGGTTGGGAAAAAGGCTAGGAGGATGATCCTAAATGATATAAATGATACTTTTATTTTGAGTTGGTTTTAAATGAACTTTTAACTTTAATTATTTGCCCTAAGGGCCTGTTTCACCACCTCCCAGTAAGTTCCAGTTAAATTACTTGGTAGAGAATTTTTTACAGACTGTTCAATTTTTGAATTTATCTGGCGGTTAGCAACTATACAGAGATGGTGAAATATTATTATAGTTGTTTAACTTAAATTTTCTTAACAACGAGATGAAATCGTTCTGAATTACGATTTTGCTCTACCTAAACAAGATTATTCTAATAATTATTTTGTTTTACACAATACAATTATCTGTAGAATCAACAATAACAAACGAAGCTTCAAGATGGTTTACCCAAAACTCTCGAGTAAAATAAATGACTTTCCCGTCATAATTTTTAAAACTGTCAGTGTCAACCCTCTTCCTGATAAGATTATGAACACAACAACAATATAATCTCGGAACTGAATTGTTGACTTGTCGCCATAACACCAAATTAGAGAGCAGATAATAATATCAGCCCAGGCGTAAATAAAGGGTATAAGGTACAATTTTGTTAACTACAAAAGGAATATTATAGATAGGTACTCCGTTCCTGTATTATTAGCAATTTCGTCAACTATGAAACTATGAAAATTTAAGCTATGGGTAGTAATTTTAGTGTTGATAATATAGAGGATAATTCGACATACAACCAATACATATATGTAAATAATCTGATAACTTATTGAATATCTAAGACGAAATGTCTACGTAGTGTAGCTTCAACGAATATGACGAAGCTGAATCCAATGTGTGTATTGATGAGTGTCTATTGACTAGCTGTTCCCAGCGTTATACTGATGTTACAGAGTGATACTCGCATTCATTTATATTTTCCCAATCCTGTGGGAATTTCCCGAAATTCTTTCTTAGCGGATGTCTGCGTCCCTATAACCAGATCAACCTCAATCCGTTATGTGGTTTGAACTTTGCGTTGATAGTTAGTCAGTCACCTTTTCCTTTACATATATATACATATAAATACACATGATGCAGCGGGACATTTTATTATACAAAATAGAGAGCAAGGGTAATAATCGGCCTTGATAAAACAAAAACTCGTTTAATTAAAAAGAAGATTAAATTGTTTTATTTAAACAGTATTTTATCAATATTTAATACTAACTCGTTTTAAATAATACTGAAAGATATCGATGAAGCTCAAAACGTATCGGTTTCCGAATGTAAAGCCCTTTTAAAACACATCTGTTTTTACGTTCCATCCTGTAAGACTCGAGGATAAAATGGATTTCTTTTCCATTCGTCTGTTTTCGTTCGTTTCTAAAATAAGTACAGCTTGATAATGCTGGATAATTTTATATCTAGTAGACTATGTAGATGACTAATATTTTTGTGGTCTCATGAAAAAGTTGACCATAAAGAGAGTTGGTCAAAAAAATGTGTAAAATAATGAAGTTAAAAGTATTTTAATTTTATGCTAGACGGAGAGCGTACTATACAAACAAGTGACGTCAAAAGTAGCGTGGGCCATACAAATTATATGCTAACACTCGTTTGGTAGGAAAGGGACAGAGCATCCTCTCTTAATCCCCATCAAAAACTTTAAACGCTTTTATCTCAGAAATTTCTTAGTCGATTTAATTACCTTTTCAATATTCGAAGCAGGGCAAATTCAACATCAGTAATCTACTATAATGAGAAGTAGAATTAATTCATTGGTGGTTATAGTCTACTAGTCTACCACTACGTCTTACTCTTATAACTACGTTCATTATCTACTTTATGCATGGTCGTTGGTTTAGGGTACTCTTAAGTCTTAACTTGCCTTTTAAGAAGTACTTTAAATTCCAAACTGCGCTTCTAGCGACACCATGCTGCCGGCAAATGTTATTTCCAAACTGAAATTGCTGTTTCTCAACTTTTTATAGTCGATTGATAAAATATGGTGAGTGGTCGAATTTTAAATATGCGTTTGAATTTTAAATACGCTTTACCGACATTTAATAAAACAATTCATTCATATTTCGAATACTTAATTATTTCGTAGCTTTTTTTTACGGTGAATATTAATAAATTATTATATTTTTAGCCACCTTTGACTTTATCAGAGTATCTATGATCTTTTTATTAAGTTTCCTAACATCTTATCTCATCTTATATATCTTCAATTATCTAAATATCCATACCGTCGTACAAAAATATTTATACAAAAACTTAATTATCTTTCTATAAAATCTATTTTAAAAATAACGCGTGTCAACATTTTTGCTGCTGGATCAAGAATAAATTCTCATAACTTTAATTAATTTTATATTCGAGCTGCCGATCTGAATGAAGTAGTGTTGATCTGAAGAACTAAAATACCGAAATTGCGACGACGCCGTTTCGACTCCATTTTTGAGGCTCGAATTGTGCTCCCAACCGTATAATCCCGGTCTTACGTCCGTCTCGGCCTGTGTTGAATATAATATGCGACAGGTGTAGGTATATAGTCTCATACACACCCGACAACAGGCTATCGTGGTATATAGTTTGATTTTTTCTTTTCAAACACATATTGGACAGGGGCAATGACCTCCCTTTTTCACCAAATCATGAATTTATTGCGAAAAGTAAGAAAAATAACATGCTTACTATTTTCCTCGATTTTTGTTTTTTCCCCCGTTTTTTCTCTCCATCAAACATAACCAAAAAGAAATCAGCCAAATCGGTTCAGCCGTTCTCGAATTTTGCGCTTAGCAACACATTTAGTGATTCACTTTTATTTATATAGATAAATAGATGACGTGTGTCTAAGATATCTACATTCAGCAATTTGGTCATATCAAGGTACTAGAAGTGATCGCCTAGTGGTGATAATTGGACTGCTAAATCAAATCAAGGTCTCACACGCATCTCTGACTATATTTCATTATCACGCACTTAAATGGTGAAAGAAAACGTCGTGTGGAAACCTGCGTGCTTCTTGACGGGGTGAAAATTTGTGGAATCCTTCGTGCTTGAAAAAAGTTCTTGACGGTATGTGAAGTCTGACAACCGACACTAGCCGTTGTGAACTATAGCCTAACCCTACTCATTCTGAGAGACCCGTGCCAATTGAACAGTTAATGGGTTGATGATGAATGTGGCCTGGGGAATAAAATAGCTATTCAAAGAAGGTAAAATACTCAGTATTCACACAAAACATAAGATAATGTTTTCTGGCACGCGCAAAGACACTGCAAATACTACTGTGCTACTAGTGAAACTTTGTTAAGTCCATGAACTATGATAGTATTTCTTTCTAATCCCTTATGCCTGGAATTGACTGCCAAAACCTTTGTAGTTTAAACAGAGACGCGGAACTAATTCCGGCTTTGCTGTGAAACTCTAAACTGTGTTGATGTCTCAAGATGTAAACGAATAGCGATTTTATAAACATGGGCAAATGGACAGATTTTTGATAAACAATTCATTTATTTGATGATTCTGTTATTGTATTAATAAACAGTGTCTTATAAACTACTTAAAAAACATAAAAGAAAAATATTTACATAAATATACACCTACAGAGGAAAATAAAATAAACTTAAAAATAAACTTCAAAACGTGCAAAGTTTTTCGGCTCCATTATTTAACGTATTTCTAATTAAAAATTATGGTATATTGTGAGCCTATCTGAGACAAGCCTGGTCGGAAACGGTCGTGATTTGAGAAGTATTTTTATCTTTGCTTATTTAAGGATAAAAAGGTATCTATATGAAAGTTAAGCTACCACGCGATCTCAATCGAAACAAGATCATAGAAATAAGCTTAAATTTAATAAATAAATAAATTAGTACAAAAATTGTAGGATTGGAAGACTTAACAAGATACATATTACATACCATATTATATACAGCTCACTTTAAGCTATACATTTCTAGTAAGCGGTCCTCGTAATGCATGGATTTTCCGGCTTATACATATTTTTTTTTAACAGATTGGTAGGTAGATAGCAGAATGTTATGAAGCAAACTTTTTCAAGTCTGTTCTGTTTAAATTATGTAAAGATGATAAACTAAATGTATAACTCTACAATCTACCCGTGGAAGTACGGCTAATAATAAAAATGTTTCTGTCCGCATGATAAAGAATGAAGATCTCTCAGATCTCTCTGCATGCTCTTCACCATCATAAACGATCCATATGCTCCAAATTATCTTAAGGTTCATTTTAAAATATTGGGCAGTTCTCACAATCATAACCTTCGCGCTTTTGAAAATTTGCTTCTTGAATTACCTTCCCACCGTATAGGTTTTATTTCTAATTCCTTCGCTGTTTCAGCTATCAAACTCTGGAATGTGCTACCACTTGACATCAAAAAGGCAACGAGTAAATTCTCATTTAAACGGAAAGTACGTGAATTTTATTTGAAATCACTGAACCCTTAATTTTTATTTATAACTGTTTTCATCAAGCTGATATATTTCTATTTAAATATTCATATTTATGTATAATTTATATTTATGTATGTATGTATAATTTATGTATGTATATATAATCGCGCGGACTATAGTTCAAGCTAGCTAGTTTGCCTTACTACCCTCACTTTATGCACTGTATTAAAATTGGTTCCGCACATAATTCACCGTTTTATTCGCATCAGCGTATGCTTTTATCCCGGATGTAGGAGACAACGAAACCAACCAAACTAACTTTACCGAGAACAAAGTTCGAAATCAGTTTATCTTGCAGCCTTCGGAACTCTAATAACGAGTGCAAGACTCAATTTGAGGGTAATAACTATTATTTTAAAGGTTTATATATCATTTTGAGTACCTACATAATATCAAAGGACCAATTCTGGTCATTCAAAAAAGTTATCCCAAATGCCACAAACGCTAAAAAAGCGACCTTATAAATAAAGATGTGCATACAATTATAGACCTTATGGCTTAACCACAGTGAGATACAACATCAAAAAGATAAAACCAAAGAGGATTAGGGCGAATATTGGAAATATTTTAACACAAAAAGTTTGATATCGATTTTGATTTGATGTCTCTCTGTCAGGCTGGGATCTGACAGAGACAGAACGATTTAGACAGATTTGTTGCCAACTAGAAACAATTAATAGATTGTCATTTAGTTCGTTATGCCCCGTTTGTTACTAGTAAAATTTTAATCTCTGATTGAATCTGTAATAACTTTAACATTTTTAATAATTCATTCCATTATTCAACAGAGAGAGGCCTTTAGGTCTAAAATAGGTCAAAACATTTCCAAAACCAAACTCCAAAATTAAAGCATTTTTATTTACCTACCTAACATAAATTTAGTTGCTCTAGTACCAGAATTAATTTCATAGCAGCTGGTTCACCCCGTGTACATACGTATTTGTATTATTAAAGTTGTCGAATTTATTATACCAAATAACATAATATTAGCCAAAAGTCCGAAAGTAAACAACATTTAAACAAACAAACGCAAACGGTTTGGGTGAACTGACCCTTATGATAATTGTACAAGTGCTTACAGATGAGATCATAATTTTGTATGAAATTGGGTAACAAAAATTTGGGTTATTTTTTTAAAGACTGGAAATGAATTAAGTACAGTTCATTTTATGCTAACTTGGGTATATATACCACAAAAAATATTTGTTTTAAACGCTAAAAGTTGACTTCAAAGTTCTTAATATCTTCAATCCTAATAATTTTAAACTTTTTACTTATTAAACAAATTAAAAAATCAGCCATATGCATGAAGCGATGAACATGGAATCAGGCCTTTTCTTATTTTAAGACAGAGATTAGGCAATTTGATAATGATAATAATCAGATAATGCTTTGCCTTTGTCGTTTTCTGGCAAGATTTTTTTCAGATATTTTCGTTCATTGATTGTTAATCAAAGTGCATATAGCCAGCATCTATAGGGTTTTTCGATAACCTCTGACGTAACACGAAGCCACTGCCATTGGCTACATTGCCGAATGATTCGCATGATCTAAATATTTGTCATCGGATACGCGGTGTTGGAATACCCGGTTCGTTTACATAGTGACAACAAAGCATAGTGTGCATATTTACTTCGCTACAAACATGTTTTTTGCGTAAAACATGTTTAAAAAATATTTAAAGGTAGCAAAATAGAATGATAAAAACAGTATAAGCATTATCAGTATACACCATACATACTATCACGCCTGTATTCGCTAAAAGGTTAGGCAGAGATGCACCAACACATAGTTCCCAGGTATGTTTAGGTCCCATGTAATAGGGGGCGAGCCTATTATCACCCATCCATCCATCCATCAAATCCTTCTAGGACGACAGCACGCTCTCGAACCGGCCCGGTCACCCGCAGAGTGGATTGCCTTTTGGAGTGTTAAATTGGTGGCCTTGAATATTTGATCACTCCACTTAGCAGGTGGTCTACCTCGAGCTCTTGTGCCCTCCATTTTGCCCTTCATTATCAGATATTCGAGGCTATCAGGACGACGGGCGATATGCCAAAAAGAACGCGTTGTTGGCATGTTATTGAGAACATGCCAATAACGCGTTCTTCTATTATCATCAACCGGGCATAAACCTATACGAGCTGCTACTGGGCATTACACAGAAAAATCCAACAACACTTTACTCGACCCAGGAATCAAAAGCAGAACCTTTTAGCGTTAGTAGCGTTGCCGTTGGGACCATTAGACGAACGAGGCAGTACTAATTACATTAGTACAATTTTATGTGTAGCGTAATTTTGTTATTGAACATTGGTTTCGCGTTTAGCTAATGAAAATTCTCCATTAAATTTATACTGGACGCTAATAGAATAAATATGAAGGCAGGAAATTAATTTTAACTTTCTAACACACTTTATTATTTAACATAACATACCATGATGCCTGTATTTCCTTAATCTTTAGGCAGAGGTGTAAACCCACAGTTAACCGGTATGTTTGGTTCCCAAGCAATAGGGGGCGAGCCTATTGCCATAACAGTCGAGTAGAGTGTTCATGGAAAAATCCAACAACACTTAGCTTGACATGGAAATTAAAAACCATTTCACGAAGCATATTATTTTGAATTTCGCGAATTAACAATATTTGACTTTTCCAGGTTCTCATTTACGTATTTGTTATTCTATGATGAATTGTATAATTCGTGTTTTTATGACTAATCTTTGGAGTGCTTCAAACTTTCTTGGGGGCCATTCATATTTTTTGCATAACTTTCTCTTCTGATGATCTTTTATTGCGACTCATACAGTACCATGTATAATAGTACCATGTTATATCACCTATCCATAGTGATTATTTAATTAAGTGGTGAATACTGATTTGACCTATATTATTATACGAATAATTAGAATATTAATTAATTTTCGGCTAAAGCCGTCAAAAGCATGCCTCATATTACCTAAAATTAAAAATTAATTATAGAACAGGAGACTAAAAATTCTTAGCGCCATGATTGGTCCTTGCCTCTCTGAAATGAGATTTTATTCGTAAAATAGAAATTCCATTAATAGAATAGAATCTATAAACCGTTGCTCGTAGAAATGAGCCAGCGATTATTGCGTCGCAGACTTGGAAATTACGTTTTTCCTTAAATAGTTGGCTTAAGCGAAATTGTTATTTAAAAACGCAGTACCAGTAACTCGGATTCCTATCTGAAAATCTTCTTAATCTAGATTGAGTGACGATGGTATTAAAACAAATTTTTGTTGATAAATAGATTGCGTAGCTGCTATAAAGCCATAATGCTGAGTGAATTTTTTTTGTCTGAATCTTTAAGGCATGTTTTACCATCTCTGGATAGACGCTATCTGCCGGTTAAATTAAAAAATGGAATAAAATTTGTATGAAATTATCTGCCAAGTAATTTAACGGGAAGTTATCAGGAGGCGGTAAAACAGGACCTTCGTCTATTGGATGTAAACGCAACTGGAGTTTCATGTCAGCACTTCTCCTTAGGACTTCCACTTTCCTCTTTTGGAACCGTGTATAAAGGTTTGGCGTTTAAAAGTACAGTTCACGCCAAACTTATTGTCCGGGTTGAAGTTGGCACGAGCTAACTTTAACCCGTTCGTAAAAATCGGAGGTGCGTAAGGAACTAAAATCTGCTATGAGATACAGCGTTTCGATGCGTAAAAACCTATCGAAAGCCATTCGATAGAACTCATGGTTGAGGTACTGTTAGTACTGTTTCTAGGTGGTGGTGGTGGTGGTGGTGGTAGGTGGTGTTTGTAAAGACACCTAGAAACACCTAACCCGTCGAATTACAAAAGCAATAAACCAAACTAAATAGTACCTAGTTTTCACCAAAACAGTTATCGCAAATAAGTGCTCGGTGAATAATAAAAAAGATTGAAATGTTATAGACAGGTTGCAAGCACGCTCCCCCGGGCTTCTGAGTTATAACCTAATTACCCAACTGGAAACGAGTTAGCTTTATCTTTGGATGTATTAAAATTTAATTATGCTAAATATTCAACACTTAGAAATATCTTGTGTTACGATAAATAGACATAGAATTTTGGGGAGAACATTTGGTTCTTCTCTTTTAAATATACGTGGATAGGTAATAAGACCTACAATCATAATATCACGCCTGTATTCCCCGAAGGGTTAGGCAGAGGTGTACTAATGTACCTATATACACAATTTAGGTCCCATGTCATAGGGGGCGAACATTTATTGCCATTAAAATTATACATTACGAACTAGTAAGTAGATCCATTCAAGCAAGCTAGTAGTGTCTATATTTTTCAGGGATATTTAATCGGGTAGTGATAGCCTTGGGGTATGACCAATCCAAGGCACACAACTGTGACTTTTCGAAATCATGTGCGGTAATATCACTCGCCTTAACGGTGAAGGAAAACATCGTGAGGAAACCTTCATGCCTAAGAGATTTTCTCAACGGCATGTGAAGTCTGCCAACCCGCATTAGGCTAACGTGATGGACTAGGCCCTCTCATACTGAGAGGAGACCTGTGCCCAGCAGTGGGACAGTATAAGGGTTGATGATGACGATTTAAACGGGTAGACAAACCCTCCAGTTGAATTCTGTTAGAGACTTTCTCTTTGCCGTACTTAAAAAACTCTCAAAAAGATTGTCGATATTAATTCCACGCCAAAGCCACCAGCGAGCCACTAGAACGGTATAAATTAAAACTTAAAGTATTCCAAACACTGCGCTCGGAGATGAATTGCAAATTACAAGAATTGAAACAATCTCGTAAAAAGCGACCGTACCGTTTCTCCCGTTTCGTTAAAACTCCTTTCATTCATTGAAGATTGATTAAAACACCCGACGATTATAAGAAAAAATAGGTCAGTTGGACGGTTGTTATAGAAAATGTTCAAAGAACGCGCTGTGGTTTGGTACACTGGCTAATTTTGGCTTTGTTGCGGCTCTCTCCGCCCAACTGTGGAAAACATCCGAGACGAAAGTTTTACGTCGAAATTGTGAAAGCATTTCGCGGTTACCTGTTTTAAGTTTCATAGAATTCATTCAGATAGCTATTAGGCTGGAGTTTCTGTTCGATATTTCAAGGTGTTCCGACAGAAAATTGTTTCATAGAATTAACATTTCAGGACAAAGCAATCATTTAAAGATGATCGTAAAAAAATTTTTAATTTCAATACGCGAATATCTATCTAATAAGTGCGGTTGGTAAGGTTGGGGTCTTGGCTTTGATTCCCAGGTTGAGCATAGTATTATTGATTTTTTATAATTTTATAGTATTATTGGTTTTCTCCTATTGTAGTTTTATTAGTCAGGATACTACGGCCAGAATCGTTTTATCCTCAACGTTGGAGAATGTCCCTATACCTAATGGTATATTAGTTATATCCTAATCCTAAAACTCTCAATTTTAAGAAACACAGAGTTTACGACGACGCATTAACTTATAACATACGTTTCGCCTAGCTCCAGTGTTAAAGATTTATACATAAATGAAGTCACGGCATGAATTCATAAGGGTTTTCCATATCAATTCATTCGTATCTCTCTGGTCAAAACTCATACGTACGTGCCCTGAAAAGTTATTTGATTTATGCGCCAACCCTGTGACTATGCAAAGGTTAAGTTAGGTCTTGCATAAAGGATTTATTTAATTTTGTATTGATTTTTCTTTCCAATGTCTTGCTACAAGGTTTGAACAAATTCTTACGAACAGAATGTTGCTTGTATTTGTAGTAATAAAGTCCCAATTAATGGGATTAATGGGATGAAAATTATTGGGATTAAAAAATATCTCAGTAAGTAATATCTCCGTTTACAATAAAATGGTGACCTAAATATACCAGCCTGTGGTTTGTTATGTACATTTATACACCTCTGCCTTACCCTACGGGTAATAAGGCGTGATGATGTCACATTATGATATTACATGAACTCATAAAAGTCGTACCATCGACACGAAGAACTCATAAAACGAGTCTCTTTTCTCTGTCGCTATTTCTCTATTTTTGTGTCAAAATTTTTCCTGGTTAATCAACCCTCAGGTGGCCGGGTATACCCAGTCGACTACCGGATATGTTTGACGTATGTACAGTGTACAAGTACGGCAACTTTATAACACTATAACCCGCACTTTCAAACTGCCAAGTGCAATACGCCGGTGGCTTTAAAGCGTATATATAGAATTGAAATGGACGGAACGCTTACCACAAGTTCCGCAGTTGTTGTACGCTGAAAACTATAAACTAGGAGCTATGTGATAAAGTGTTGCTAACGATTACCTAGTCATGTTATCTGAGAGTACTTTCTAATATAAATATATAATTATATATCAATATATAATTATATACAAGCAGTGGTAGCCTAAGGGTATGACCACTGGACTGCCAAGTCAAAGGTCTCGAGTTCGAATCCAAGGCACGCACCTCTGACTTTTCGAAATCATGTGCGTAATTATCACTCGCTTTAACGGTGAAGGAAAACATCGTGAGGAAACCTGCATGCCTGAGAGATTTTCTCGACGGCATGTGAAGTCTGCCAACCCGCATTGGGCTAGCGTGGTGGACTATAGCCTAATCCCTCTCATACTGAGAGGAAACCCGTGCCCAGCAGTGGGACAGTATATGGGTTGATTATTAATTATATATAAAAATCTTCTGCCCTTGTCCCAATTTATTTGAGATCGACGCAGCCTATCCTTTTCATCCATTCATCCCGGATAGCCGTCACCTCCTCATACAATCCCTTCTCCATCCTATCGACCTTCCATCCATCTTTTCTTTGGGGTTCTTCCATCCCTCCGCCCTTCAGCATTCAATGTTAATCACTGTTATAGTCACATGCTCTTTATTACGTGCCCATACCAAGACAAGCGATTCCCCTTCAACTTATCCATCACTGGCGCCACATTCAAACTTCCCCTAATATGCTCGTTCCTTATTTTGTCCATTCTAGTCACTCCACACATCCATCTAAACATTCTCATCTCCGCTGCATGGACTTAGGCTAATATTCAGAGACGATGCTAAGCATAAACTTAGGCTTCTGTATGTCAAATTTGTATGACAATTTGACACACGGAAGCCTAAGTTTATGCTTAGCATCGTCTCTGAATATCACCCTCAGTCTTCTTTCATCCGTCTTCTTAACGGCCCAGCACTCTGATCCATACAACACTAACCGGTCTTATTATCGATTTCTGCATTTTGCCCTTTACCTTGAGAGGCATTTGCGGGTCGTAAGTTTTTCCTGAAACCTGTCGCCATTTCATTCAATCTGAATTGATTTGATATGTACCAAAATCTGGTAAACCTGTTTCAGATCCCGGACTAGTCTAGATGTATATTTTTTTGGTTAAATTTAAACATTAAATCCAAGAAGTGTTGAGTTAATTTAATATCTATTTGGGGACCACTCAGATAATGTAAACAGAGTAAACAGATAGACAGCGATGAGAGACTCTTGATTTAAATTGACGAAGGCCAGACAAAATGGCGTCAATTGGAATATGACACTCAAACAGAAACTAATAATTATTATAGAAACTCTCCTCCTATAAGAGTCAAAAGCGTTAAGAAACGGTTAGTTAATAGATTTGATAAAAATATACATAAAT
The DNA here is from genome assembly GCA_946251955.1 of Acronicta psi. NCBI lineage: Eukaryota > Metazoa > Arthropoda > Insecta > Lepidoptera > Noctuidae > Acronicta > Acronicta psi. The sequence continues at coordinate 11,073,074 of OX276475.1, read as the reverse complement.
ACGTTTTTTTTCAGTGGATCTAAGCCGTTAGACCAGTCGAATGTGTAATTCTATATTCTATATATTAAAAAGTTTACTAATGTTAATAATGATGGAAAGAGGTCACTTCGTTTAAGTTTATAATATCAGAAATTAAAATAATACTACTTTTTCCCAACATTTCGGATCCTTTACGTTCGTATTCGAGTTCGATTAAGCGTTAGTACAACTGAGATTTTCGATTAACAGAAATACAAAATGAAATAAAATCTCTGGCTATATCTCAAAACGGTACTTCAGAAAATAGAACAAACGTATTTTCAATATCGCAGTTGAATTGAAAATCGATGTGCTAATCGAGCCGACCTCTTTGCTATATCAATTAATGGCTTCAAGTTTCGCAACATCATTAGAGAATTTGTTCACAGAGCTTCCAAATTGAGTCACTAGATTTTAGAACTAAAGTTAAGGCCTATTATTGAGTCTAGTCTAGTGATGACATCTTAAATTGAGTGAAAATTACTATTAATTGTTATTGGGCACGTTCTAATATTCTATTAGTTAGGTTAGGGGGTTAAAAAGATTCAGCATGAATTCGATGCTTAAATAAAGTCGAACTGGACGCCGCGCCGTTTTAAGATTCAGTAAAATTAAGAACTTCCTTTCGTCGCTTGTAAAGGTTGAGAAACTATTAGTAGTACCTAAACACAATAACACCATAAATATGAACAAACCACTCATGTCGTCACAATTAGTGAATGCTTTGTTTCTCATAAAACTTATGTTTGATTCAAACTCATAAAGGCTTTGAAACTTTCAAGACAATGAACGACCTCATATGATTTAATTACCTAAACACTTGAGCAGTTTAAATCATTCACTATTAATTCCAGAATACATGATGTGAAGTTAAATCAAATCTTAGTGAAATAAGCCCAAGTCTTTGTCTTCGTGTCTTTACTTAAACATTACGATCTGACAAGAATTACTTTTAGGATTATTGATGGGGTCGAAATGGCTACTTGTGATGAGTAATTATGAATTGAACTACACGCCATAGAATTTTACATGAAGCGATTACTATTGCATATTTGACCCCAAATTCAAATACAATCCTAAGAATGCAAAATGTTGTCTACCATTTTAGAAACATTTTGCATTGCATTCAGGGCAGTGGTCTCAATATGTCACCCATCTATACAATGACCACGGTAAGCTTGACATCAAGCGTAGTAGTCGCACTTAGGCTTAAATATAAATAATTTATAAATAGGTACTAATTCTATTTACGTTTTTTAATTATTTAGTTTCGTTATTATTAAATTTCTTTGATAGTTTTCGACCATCATGCGTATGAGGTGAATAATTATCTCTGCTACGCCGTGTTCACGCCAGCCCCAACACCGTTCTATGAACTTGGCTTTGAGGTGGGATGCTACAATCTTGCAAGCCAGCATCAGCCAAGTAGACATTCCCTAGGCTTCTACTGCGTTGCGTGCCGATCAGCTTAGAATAAATGTTACAAACACTAGTTTATAAGTTAACTTTGCTCTACTAACAAATTATAGAAATTATTTTGAAATGAATGTTTATTGTTATTACAAAATAGGCCACCGCCTTCTACAGATTGGTATCTGAGGTAAAAAAAAATCTATAAAAATACTACGATACATTAGCACGGTCAACAGCCGTATAATGGGCGGGAAACTCTTTTTACGGAGAGTATAAAAGCGAATGCAAACAAGGCACCGCTTATGCTTTCAGATGTCAACCCACAAAGGGTAATGCATTCCCCTCTTGTATAAGAATGGGAGATGAAGGAATTGTAATGCATGCGATCCTAGTATCTGCAACCGCAAAGGTTTTAAAATGTAAGTATTTGGTTCAAACGCAATAGCAAAAGCAGTGGATTTTATTATAAAAGACCGTATGTGAAGTGTATAATTTGATGAATACATAACATAAACATTCATCACGCTCTGTATTCTCCGAAAGGATACCCAGGGGTGTGCCGGTATGTGTACCACGTAAATACTTAGTATTTTTATCCATCCATTTTTAGGATGGTTAGGACGATTTAATAAAAAAGTACCTTTTAATAAAAAAATATTAGACTATATTTCATAATGAGTATTTGATATCAATCACTATTAAACTAATACTTATAATTAATAATAAATATTACACTTATTGTCATTTTCTATCACTGGTTCATCTTCGATTTCTTTTGGCCGGGGCTTCTGGGCACCTGTAGAGTGTTAATAATGTTAATTAAAATAATAAGCAGGCTTTTAGAGTTCTAGTCAAGGACGCCGCCGAGGCCGGAATTCGTCATATTTAAAAAAAAGTGTAGTGTGTTTAAAATAATAGTAGAAACTGAAATCTTAACTGAATTAGAATGCTGTTATAGTTATTGATATTTTAGTTACTATATTAATCTTTTAATCAATGTGCGAACAAGCATCGTAAGAACTCGTAGGTATCATACCGCTAGCTTACTATCAACGTTTCCCACTTGTCATACCGTTATGAAATATGACAATTGAGAGACAATAAATTGACAATTTGTATGACAGTTAAGAATGTCAGATAAAAGACGTACCTCCTTTCAATAGTAGCTTGAATATCGTAGAAAATGGCGCATCGATTATTAACACCATCAGATACGAAACAGTCATCGAATACACGTAGTGACTGCAGAACTTGAATGTCTGAAAAGAAGATCAGGTGACCTAAAAGCTTCTATGACAAGAACTCTTCTAGAAATTATTTCCCTACATTGTTACAACTACAATCACTTTAAATCAATTCATTTTAAAGAAATTATATACTTATGTATATTATAAATTAAATTATAACTTACCACTCCACCTACTGAAAAGAATATAGGTGATATTGCACTGAAGTTGACCGTCGTCATCAACATGTAGTGGAACAGATACATGGCGTATGACAATCTAGAGTGTAGCTTCCATACTCTTAGTGTTAGAATCCAGTTAATTGGACCTGAAATCAATGACAACATTTCATTTAAGATACACATAGAATACAGCGTACAATTAATTTGTACATTATAAAAAAATTACAGACAGAATAAAAACAGACAAACTAGACCGAAACCATATCAATATTGACAACCTTTCAAAACCTTGCGATCCGGCTGTCTAGACGTTCAAGTTGTTAATTTCTCTCGAAAATCGAATTACAATAAGTTTACGTAAACAGAGTACATTATTGTATAGAAAGATCTACTATACTCTATGATTAATTAAATAAAAATCTGTCTTAAATTCAAATTAAAGCGACAATCACTCTCGGAACAAAACAAAAGAAATTAGTGTAGGAGAAAACAAAAGAGAACGTAAAATCAATAAAAAATTGACGAAAAAAATTGACGACGTCTGTGGTCTAGCGGTTCGAGTACCGGACGGATCACGAGGTCATAGGTTCGATTCCCACAGGACACAAATATTTATGTGATGAATATAAGTATTTGTGTTTGTCTGGGTGTTTCCCATGTATAATAAATATGTATTTACAAAAAAAAGGATATAAGTATTATATCCATGGTCACCCATAATACAAACTCTGCTTAGTTTGGGACTAGATGGTGCTGCTGTGTAAAAATGTCCCCAAATATTAAAAAAAAAAAATGGTTTGTTTTGTGTTTTAATGGCAAATGAGCTGACGTGCCACCCGACGGCAAGTAGCCACCGCAGCTCACGGACACCTGTCTTTAAAACCAGATACGCTAGCCCCCGCCGATGCGTTGCCGACCCTCAAAATCCCTTACCAACTGCAAAGCAACCGAGAGGGGCATCTGGCTCTCACACGAAAATTACGGAACACATACAAAGGCTGATTTACGACAGACGTCGACCTACGGGTGGTCACCAGCCAGTCAGACGCTTAGAGATCCTACTACCGACCAAGTCAGATCTTTTTACGCCTCTTACGAGATGCCGATCTGTATTGCAATAAGAATTGTATTCTAACCCGTTCTCCCACAAAAGATTTTATTGTATTGTTAATATTATATTGATCCAACTTACCACCATAGCCATTCACGCATCCGTAGATCAGTAAACCAATGAAGAGTGCCCAAAGAGGTCTGATGAAGGAGTTATAGAGATTGTCCACAAATTGGTTGTCCCAGTCTGGCTGTACGATTGGGTAGTAGGTGTACATAAGGAAAGTCGACAAAGAAAAGGTAACAATCCAGAAACATGCTGATTGAATCTGTAAAGAGATAAATGGTAAATCACAATATATCATCACGCTTGTTTGTATGATCGCCTGTAGGCAGAGGTGTAGTAATGAACGCCCAAATTTAACCGGTATGTTTTTAGGACTTATGTAACGGAGGAGCCGATTTCCAAGCTCCTAGTTGCTACTAAGAATTTCATAGAACACTCTATGTTCTACGATAAAGACAATATAAGCGAAGTCGCGGACGAAATATTATGTTATTTAATTAATTCAAACAACGATTGCCATGTACCAAGTTTGCAGTATGCACTGAATATTTTTTAACATATTTACACTGGTTTTCCATATTTTTTCTGATGAATAACGCGGTGTTTTTTTTTTATTTTTGCAACCAAAGTACAACATTAATTATTTTTTTACGGACAAGGACATACCTTTGACATTTTCAGCTTCCACGTTCTCACAATGTACCCGAAGATCATACCAACCAAGAACGGTGAACCCCGCGTCAATGTGTTCACGTAATACTTTTGTAAGTACTCATACATTCTTTCACTACAAAGAAACAAATAAAAAGTTATTTTCATTTGCACTAAACATTTATATACAAGCAGTGATAGCCTAGTGGTACTGGACTGCCAAGTCAAAGGTCTTGAGTTCGAATCCACGGCACGCACGTCTCACTTATCGAAGTCATGTGCGTAATTATCACTCGCTTTAACGGTCAAGGATAACATCGTGACAAACCTGCATGCCTGAGAGATATTCTCGATGGCATGTGAATTCTGCCAACCCGCATTAGGCCAGCGTGGTGGACTATGACCTAATCCCTCTCAAGCTGAGAGGAGACCTGTGCCCAGCTATGGGACAATTAATGGGTTGATGATAAACATTTATAGAAACATAAACAACGAATGAAATAAATTATCAGGCAAATTTTACGTACCCTGACATGGAAGTCGGAAAATCGTTAATAAAGTTGTAAGTGGTTGAAGCTACTAAGATAGCCGCCAGACCACTTAGTAATGCTGCCCATGCTATTCTCTTATTGCCCAGAAGAACCCAGTACAGAATGATCGGTGACAAAATATGAAGTTGAACATCTATTGCCAAGTACCAACTTTGTCCTATGCACTGAAAAAACAATTGAAAGTATATACACTGCTACAATGATTACGCATTTTGAAGAGAAATGTAAGGTATCAAATTTAATTAAGACTTTTTTTCTCATGTTGGTTATTTTTAATTCGCTGTAACGTTACAATTCCGGACCACGCCTTCGACTGCAACTGCAGGCTGCACATGCAGCTACAGTGGCAATCAAGCTAGTACCCATAACCTTTTAGGAGGTGAAAGTACATATGGTGAAAGTCCGCGCTATAGCTCACACCACAACCAAATGGGCGCGGGGAGCGAGCGAGATGCGCTAGCAAGCCGCGATTTCCGCGAAACGAAATTATTTTAGTGTGTGTGTATCTTTGATTTGATTTCTTTTATATTTGTATTTGTCTTGTTTTATGTAACAATGTCTCGTATGGATTGTGTATTTTCAATTTTGTTTTCTTTCTTTCATAATCATCGGTAACTTTTACAATAAGACTTAGGAACTTCTAAAACATAAAAACATACATACCCGTCAAACACATAACCCTCCTTCGGAAGTCGGGTAAAAACGTTTTTGTATAAAGCTTTTTGTTTATAATATGAAGGTTAAGGGCCTGTTTCACCGCCTCCTAGTAAGTTGCCCTTAAATTACTTAGCAGATAATTCATACAAATTTTGTTCAATTTTTGTATTCACCTGGTTTCGTTAGGTTAGCGGCTATCCAAAGGCGGTCAAACAGGACCTAACAGTTTTGTTTTATTAATTTAATCTGTCATGTGACACTGTCGTCAAAGGGTGTTATCAGTAAATTTCCTTTTACTAACCGTAAACAAAGGATTCGCATAGTTCTGTATATGCAAAAGAGTAGACCACCAATTAGTTCGACATCTGTGAACTTGACTTTCAATCGTGGACCATATAGGCCCATCGGCCATGCGGTTAATATACGTCGATTCTAGTAGCACAGCAGCGGCCAGCAACGGAAACATGCGCAGGAGTCGATTCAACCAAAATAAATGAATGTTTTTGATTAACTGAGCTGAAAAATAAAATGCTTTTAATAAAAAAGATATTACTCTTGTTGTTTACTGCGCATTATCATTTTTTATTTGCATTGCGTCTTCTATCCTGAACTGCTGAGTTCAGGACGATAATTATGCAAAGAGTTGTTTTTTTATGTAACATTTCTGATCGGAGACATGTCCATATGTAGTTTAGTTTAGTTTTGCTGGGCGTTTTCCGCACTTAGCCTCATAATTGGGCCATTGTACGTGTCTTTCAAATGTTCCCTATTCTAACCAGCCCAGGCTCTCCCAAAAGGCCAGCAGTCCATTGAGATTGCTGCAGGCTTCCGCAAGCGATGCTGGGTGTTGAACGTATGTAGTTTTAATTTTCCTTAAATTTTAGATGTCAAACTTAAACTCTTACGTAGGTAATAAATATTTTTTATATCGCTGAATCATCACATCTTGTAGAGCTTGACAGTATTTATCACTAGCCAAACGATTTTAAGTCATTAAAATATGCTTCTTTGCACATTTTAAATTGGCAAACCTAATTAATCTTTCATAACAACATAACAAAAAAATACATAATTAATATTATCATGAGATTGTTTTTTATTTTACATTGATGGATGATTGTGATAAAGTAATAGCAGGTGGTCACAGATTAATTATAATGATTATGAGCACATTATCTGAGATTCTTTTGATGGATAATATTTTTTAATAAACAACCGGCTGTCCGCTTTGCAAACAATGTTCTTAGCGGGTCGCATTTGAATTTGGACTTTGTAATCTTCCTATTAAAGAACATTATTTCATTCACTATAAAGCTTAGGTATTTATTAGTAAGAGTGATTTATCTTTTGAATTTGAATTTACTCAAATTTTAGAATAAATACTACACAGTTACTTACTTCCGTTAAATTTTCCAAAGGTTGTATATACAACGAGGAAACCACTCAACGTGAAAAATGTGTCTACGGTGAAATGCGCCGCCGTAACCCACAAAGCATCCGATGACACCGACCACTAAAAATAAAATTTAAGCTGTTGAAGGTATTAAAAACGGCTCCTTAAAAACAGAATAACCGATTTTTTTTAAACTAAATAATATTTTTTATAAGAAACCAGCTTCCCGCCAGCGGCTTCGCCCGCGTGGTCTTATAATTTTTTCCCCCGTTTTTGCAACATTTTTCATTACTACTCCGCTCCTATTAGTTGTAGCGTGATGATATATAGCCTATAGCCTTTCCAGATAAATGGGCTATCTAACATGGAAAGAATTTTTCAAATCGGTACAGTACTTTTTGAGTTTATTCGTTACATACAAAAATACAAATCTTTCCTCTTTATACTATTAGTATAGATATAGACTAATTTTAGATATAAACTTTTCGTGGAAAAAGAATATGATACTGACTCTAAACATTTTGATTGCAACGCCTGGTAAGGTTTTAAAACAATAATTATTATGTGTACCCTTTTTACTAGACTCGACTCCACTTGTTTCAACGTAGAGTAGAAAAGGTTGGAAATTTTGTTACGCAGTGCTAAGTACGATTCACCATATTCTATCAGTTATGCCAAAGATACTGTACGGTTCGAAAATGCAGTACTTGCAACATATTAACCTCAAAACTTACCATGTACCCATCAAAAGGATTAGACCAAGATATTTCTGACGTAAATGTATGACCAAGGAGCACCCACGCCATGGCCAGCGCTCTGATGCCATCCAAACATTCCAAAGTATCAGGACCTGACTCAAATGTCATGACACGACGACCATTTGTGTACACTGAGAACGATCTGCCCAGCACACTTACTGTTTTTGGATCTGAAACAGAAGGTAACAGTAATGAATATTCTTAATTGGCTTTTAATTATCCGCTCAAAAAGATAACAGCTAAATAATATCCGTGTATGGGTTAGGTGCAGCGAAAAGACGATCATGTTAACGGAATAGAAATTATCTCACCATTTTTCAAAATGACTGTTTGCCAAATATCATAGGATGTGCTCAAAACAGTTATTAAACCAATTATGGAAAAGACGACCCTGCAAAAAGAAAGAAAGAAATATATTCGAATAGTTTAAAAATTGTATGAAATTTCTTTACAAATACTTCTTTATATATTGTACTTACACTACAACCGTGTCTCCTGGAACCCAAGGCTTATCATTCGGAAGACGACAAAAATCATCAGTGTATTCAAAACCTACAGACGAGACATTGAACAGGAGAGACGTAATGGCTTGTTCCGTTGTACAAGGTTTGGGAATGCATACTGCTAGTCTAAATGTTTGACCGGAGAGAGGATTTGCTGGTAAAGTCCTAAAAATAAATACAGTGTTTACAATTACAACATAGATCCCGTAAATCAAATCCAAAAAATCAAAAAATAAAATAAAAATAAATACCTGTTGTTATCATCCACGATTCCAGACATCGCAAGCATTCCTCTCTTCATATTATTGAATTGCACCAAATTTCTAGCCGTCTCTTCATCTAGACGTAAAAGATTTGGATTAAAATTTCCAGTTTCAGCTTCTGGCCATTCTGGCAGGTATAAATTCTGATCTGACGGAACACGGATCATGCAGTATTTTCCTTGAAGTTCAGAACCTTCGAGCGGTTGATTGATACCGATACATTGGTGATAGTTGCCCATATCCAATGTATTGCCTGCGAGAATTCCCTTTGGAACCCTGAGACCAGCATCTGCGACTGTAGGTAAAAAAACAATATGAAGTACGAAAAAAGTAGAAAATTGCTACAAATATTAATTTGACTACATTCACGTACAATAAGCCAAAAAGGGAATTGAGAACTTGAAGCTAAATTTGCAAAATCAACAAGCTGAGTTCTTGTATGTCAAAGAACAATTATGCAAATGCTTCAGACTGGACTGAAACTAATAGACTCATGTGTATCCTATTAGAAAAATGTACCTTTTAAAATAACAAAACCTAAGAAGTGGAAAGCTATAGCTCTACCAAGAACTGAAGGAACTAAAGACGCTATCGTCTCGAATTTTATTTATGTCGATTTTAGTGTCTCGGACTTGGTTCTCCGCAAGGTTTTACATATTAATAAATGGCAAAGAAGTAGGTAGATTCCATATTAATAAATGGAATCGGTTGTTCAAAAGACCCTAGATAGAACTGTTCAACTAGGCTGAATGTGAAAGGTCAACCAAGTACTGTATATGCAAATACAGTGAGAGCATACACTGGGCAATAAAATGAGCAAGGCTTGTATAAACGTTCGTAGGTTGATTATATTGGCGCACTAAACGAGCTAACTAATAAACAGGGATATGTACTGCATCCCGTCCACTTAAGATAGGTACTTCTACTAGTGTCTGGCAACCTCAAAAAGGCACTATACTCTGGGCCTTCTAAACTGGTTATTGATCAAAAATTATACCCACACAACATAGTCAGTAGCACATTGCCTCTTATTTGCTGCACTTGTTCGTGACATAGTTCTGCATCAATCACTTCTTCATAAAGTTTTTGATCCAAGGCTTCGTTTGGTATTGGTAAATCAACATATCCGATAACTAAATCAACTGTAACTATATTAACTAGAATCACAGATAAAAACACTCTGGAAATCATTTTACTGTCACAAACAAATATTCTTTAATATAGGATTCATATCAAACTTAAGACGCTAAACAGAATCAAGATCCGTTTTGGTATAATATCGTTGAGGTAGTTATTTTATAATTATTGATTAATTAGCTAATCTTATCGTTGCATTGAATATAGTTATCTAAATTCGCACAGTTTTCAGATTAGTTCTAGTAAAGGCTCGGCCACAACACACATGTAGCATAGTGACGAGGGCTCCATACAACTCGATTGCTACCACACTAGCCCATTACTTCTCAGACGTCATCAGTTACAAAATGAGAGCACCTGAATCTGGTACTTAAAATGATAAATCATGAATTTGTTAAAGGTGTCATTGACTCGTAAAAGAAAAGTACAGAATTCAATAAAATTTATCTCTGTCACGGACAGTTTTAGAGGTTACCCCGCCGAATAGCATGTTAAGCATGTTTCATTTCGGCTTTCCTGTTACCAAAACTGTTCAGCCTGAGCCTTGAGCCTTTAATAATACACGCCTGGGAACCAACAAATAGTAGTAATAAAATCATCATTTTTCTATAATTCCTCAAAAAGTTAGTTCCAGTCGTCTGGTATGAATCTTTACTCAATTAGTTGTTCATTGGTTGTCTGGTATGGATCTTTACTTAAAAAGTTGTTCCAATCTTCTGGTATGAATCTTTACTTAATTTTATATTTCAGTGGTCTGCAACCTAATCTTGTCGTTTAGTTTAGATCTTCTCACAGAAACCTTATCCAAATAATATCTAATCGCTAGTATGGCTCTTTACTCAAAAAATAATTGCAGCCTGCACTCAAGTCCATATGAAGGTCAAGTAGAAATTAATAAAAAAAACATAATTGTTACATTATATTTCTATTTGTTTTAATTAGCTGAGCTTTAGATACACAATCTTATCCAATTAGATCATAAATTGCCTACTTTAATGTATTAGTTATCATAGATCATATCATCAATTTTGACATTCATGGAATTAAACTATAAATAATGTTAGTCTACATAATTATTGTAATTAATGATTTTATTTAACTCCCCATCTTATTTAGCTCAGTAATAGAATAATTTGAATTTGTGCGTCCTAACTCTTATTCATCATCATGAACCCATTCTTTATTCTTCTTTAGTTCATGGCAGCACTAGTGTTCGCAATATGACTCGTGAAAACGCGTCATAGAAATTTCCTTCATAAACACGTAGTCATTTTTTACCTGGACCTCATAAAACGCTGTGATAAAATAAGTACGTATATTAAAAATATTAAATAAACTTTATTTCACAATGAGTATTTTACACAAAACACTAGTAACTAATATACTTATAATATAATAAATATTACACATTCTTGTCATTTTCTTTCACTGGTTCACCTTGGATTTCATTTGAGTGTGGCTTCTTGGCACCTGTTGAATGATTATAATATTCATTAAAATGCCCAGCAGACTTTATTTTTTGGAGTCCTAACCGCCGTGCCTATATACTTGGGCCCAATTCCCGATGCCAGTGGAAAATTGAAATGTTTATCTTTAACTTAATAGAAAATTAAAAAATTAGAAGTGTAATTAAAATACGGAAATAATAATAAAACTAGTATCTTAGGAGGATAGGAGTGTCACGTCAATGTCATGTCCTATTTGAAATGTTTAGTGTCTAAATTACTATTTTACTGCAACGTGCGAACAAACATCATTGGAACTCGTAGTTACACGGCTAGCTTATGTACTATATTTAAATATTCATCATTTCTCAATTGTCATATCTTTATAAAGTATGACTATCGGGAAACGATAAATTGACAATTTGTATGACAATGGAGAAATTGAGAATGTCACATAAAATACGTACCTCCTTTCAATAGTAATTTAAATATCGTAGAAAATGGTGCATCGATTACTAATACCATCAGATATGAAACAGTCATCGAATATACGTAGTGACTGCAGAACTTGAATACCTGAAAAAATACAGGTCATCTCAAAAAAAAACCACCAAATCAGTTCATATTTACAATACGTAGTAATTCATGCACCGTAAAAATTTGGTACGATTTGTAAGGTGCATGAAAATTATTATTATTATGATTCCCTAAACGCAGCTTTTTAGCCACCCTAAACTAATCTAATCGGGGTTTCTAATAAGATATTGTTAGTAAGAAACGCCGAGGTCATCAAGTTAAAACATACGGAACTTCTGAAACAATAATTATATAGAACGTAATTATACATAGAAGAAATTATATACATTTAATTTTACAGTTAGTAATAAACAACAAAAATTTTTTCTTAATGCAGCGCCGATTACATAAATTAATAATGTAATAAAATAATGTCTTGAAAGTCATCTTTATGGAAACGAAAACAAAATTATTATCATGCCTTCCTCTATAGTTTTCCTATTGTTGTGACCTTTAAAAGAATATAACTTACCATTCCATCTACAGAGAAGAACATCGGTGATATTGCGCTGTAGTTGACCGTTATCATCAGCATGTAATGGAACAGATACATGGCATATGACAATCTAGATTGTAGCGTCCATACTCTCAGTGTTAGAAACCAGTTAATTGGACCTAAAATTAATAACAATAAAATTTAATTTATGAAAAGCACGAAAGAAACCAGCAAGGGAGTAAACGGACTAGATGGCAAGTAGCCATCGCCTCCATGGATACCTGTAAGACTGGAGGCGCCCTTGCCGCCGATGCGGGAGGGGCGGGGCGGGAGGCTTTTGAGGAGACTGTAATGCAACTGAAAGTGGAAACTGGCTCTTACGTGCAAAAGTTGGAGCACACAAAGGTACAGTTCTAGCCAAACTTATTGTCCGGAGAAAAACTTGATCTTTCGTTTTTATTTATTACAATCTAATGTGTTATTTTTCTCCGATTTTTACGGCTGGGTTAAAGTTAGCTCGTGCCAACTTCAAACCGGACAATAAATTTGACGAGAACTGTACTTTACGACAGACTTCGACCTAAGGATGGTCGCCATCCAGTCAGACGCTAAGAGATCCTACTACTCAGGACGTCAGTACCTAAGGAATTGGATTTAAAACCCGTCCCGTTATATTGATATTATAATTATATTTATCGTTACTAATATGATAAATGCGAAAGTAACTCTGTCTGTCTGTCGCGCTTTCACGCCAAAACTACTGAACCGACTTAAATGAAATTTTGGTACACAGATAGTCTAGAGACTGAGAAAGGACATAGGCTTCCTTTTTAATGCGAAAAAAGGGCTGTAAGGGGTTAAAATAGGGGATGTAAGTTATGAGAAACACCCAGACCACGCGGGCAAAGCCGTTGGCGGAAAGCTAGTTATATTATACTTACCACCATAGCCATACACGCACCCGTAGATAAGTATACCAATGAAGAGTGCCCAAAGCGGTCTGATGAAGGAGTTATAAAGATTGTCTAATAATTGGTTGTCCCAGTCTGGCTGTGTGCCGGGGTAGTGGCTGTATATAACGAATGTCGACACAGAGAACGCAGCTATCCAGAAACATGCTGCTTGAATCTGAAAAGATGTGATGAATGTCACCAAATACCATCACGCCTGTAAACAGAGGTGTAGTAATGTATGTCCAAAATTCACCGGTATGTTTTAGGAAGCATGTAACAGGGGAGCCGATTTCCAATCTTCGAGAGACACCCAATAATAGTTATTAACCTTGGATTCAAACTAAATTGTAAGTTAGGCAACCTAGCTCTTTTTGGGTGAAAATAGAGAAAACGAATTTTCCCAGATATGAGACCTAGCTAGATGGATTTTTTTGCCCCGGTATTGCAATTATCATAAAAATCAGTGGAGCGAACCCTTTCCCCATATTTCTGATTAAATAACGATATGTTTTTATTTATCCAATAAAATACAATATTAATTATTGATGTACATACCTTTGACATTTGCAATTTCCACGTTCTCACAATGTACCCGAAGACCATACCTACCAAGAACGGTGAAGCTCGCGTCAATGTGTTTATGTAATAGTCTTGCAAGTACTCCAACCATTTTTCACTGCAAGAAAACAAATGAAAAGTTATTACTTTCTAAACATTTTTAAAGATATACAATGAACGAATTATTCGAGAAAACAGATTACTTAGACCACAATTTAACTGGACCTCGATTTAACCGTTATAAGGTTTCTTTAACAAACAAATAAGATTTATTTTAAACATTTATATTACAAAGTATTATGTTAATGTTAATTAATTAATGTATTTCTAAAGTTTCTTGTGTATAAGTCTCCGTAAGACTCACTGAATTGTAATAATGATCTGATTGAAAAAAAATGTTTGTAAAGTGTGAGGGTAGGTAAAGATTTTTCATAATTTTAATTTCATAAATTATGAAAAATATTTACCTGATTTTTCATAATTTTACATACCCGTTCATGGTGGTCGGAAAATCTTTGATAAAGTTGTAAGTGGTGGAAGCTACCATGATAGCCGCCAAACCACTTAATAATGCTGCCCATGCTATTCTCTTATTGCCCAGAAGAACCCAGTATAGAATGATCGGTGACAAAATATGAAGTTGAACATCTATTGCCAAGTACCAACTTTGTGACATGCACTGAAAAAAATGAATGTATTTACACGAACCTTTCTTGATTTTTATGATTTTTTCATTAATTTTTATATTAAATAAAAATTTTATTATACAAATAAAATAATACAAATAAAGTAAGGCATCCAATTTTGTCTTTTTTTTCTCATTTTGGGTTTTTAATCATTTTTAATTTGCTGTAACGTTACAATTCCGGACCACGTCCACGACTGCAACTGCAGGCTGCACGTGCAGCGATTGCATGCCACTGTTCGCCGACTGCGCATGCAGCTGCAGCGGCGTTCGGGAATCATTTCATAGCAATGCATATAAACCAATAGTGCCGCTGCGGTCACAGTGCAGTGGCAGTGCAGTGGCACAGTCGGCGGCATCGTTCGAAATAGTACCCCCTTTTAGTGACGTTTTTGTTACGGAGCAAATAGTTGTACCCTAGAGTAAATACCCTCTCACTAACCATAAACCCAGGAGTCGCATAGTTCTGTATATGCAAAAGAGTAGACCACCAATTAGTTCGACATCTGTGAACGTGGCTTTCAATCGTGGACCATATAGGTCCATCGGCCATGCGGTTGATGTAAGTCGCTTCTAGTAGAACGGCTGCGGCCAGCAAAGGAAACATGCGCAAGAGTCGATTCAACCAAAATAGATGAATATTTTTGATTAGCTGATCTGAAATAATGAAGTAACTTTCTTTTAAAATATTAGTCTTGCGTACCGCACGGCGCCGCGCACCGTACTTCTGACATGCGAGACGAGGCAGAGAGGGGTGATGCGCGGCAGCATTGTACTGCGCGTATTACTTGCAGTGCGGTACCGCATGGAACCGTTAACGTATCGTGTGACCATGCTCTTAGCCGATTCTCACACGACACCGCGTACCACCGCGGAGGGCGGTGGGCGGTATCCGTGTGTTAGGTATCAGCGGATTCAATAGAGGCCAATGCAACATGATATCCGCACCACCGCCTACCGTAACGGTGTGCGGTGCCGTTTGTTAATCACCTTACCGCTGGCCAGCGAATTTTAATATCCATGGCCATCTTACTAAGGAACATTATCTCATCCGATAAATAATACGCAGATGTTTTTAGTGAGAGTGATTTATCGATTACGTTGTAGTAATCCTTGATTAATCTGAGATTAATATTTCTTTAGACTAATTTATGATTTCCAAAACCAAATGTTATACTTGATAGTATTTTTAAGCTGATAACTTGATTACTTAGTTATTTTCACTTGATTACTTAGTTTTTGGCATTATAAGATTATTGTAAAAGATAACAATAAATTTAAGCGAGACAACTTTAGCTCTAAAGCAAAAAGATGTTTATATTATATTGTGTAGATTAACTTATGGTCCGTCTCGTTGACCTAGTGCAGGTAGGCAGACTCCACAATATCTCAATCATGCAGATTTTCTCACGATGTTTCTTATTTCTGTTCACTTCACAAGAAAAAAAACCCTCGAAACACAGCTACTTACTTCCATTAAATTTTCCAAGGGTTGTGTAAACAACAAGGAAACCACTCAACGTGAAAAACGTATCTACGCTAAAAAGCGCCGTCGTGACCCACAAAGCCTTCCATGACCGCGACCACTGAAAAAAAAAACAATTATTTTCTTCAATATTAAATCTTTATTTGTTTTATGCACATTTTTTTTAAATAATTGTAAAGGTTGATTTATACGGAGTAATTTTGATTGCAGCGCCTGGTGAAATTTCAAAATGATACCGTGTACGTTTTAGTAGTGAAGTTTATAACAACATTTACAACCGTGTCAAATAGACAGAAATCCGTATAGTTACTCCTAAGGATGATTCGCCGTATTCAGTTACACTAAAGAATAAAAAGCTGTGCGTTTCGAAATAACCTGCAACACCGTACTGCAACTTACCATGAACCCCTCAATTGGATTCATCCAAGACATTTCTGTCGTAAATGCATGACCAAGAAGCACCCACGCCATGGCCAGGGCTCTGATGCCATCCAAACATTCCAAAGTATCAGGACCTGACTCAAACGTCATTACACGACGACCATTTGTGTACACTGAGAACGATCTTCCCAGCACACTTAATGTTTTTGGATCTGAAATAGAAAGTAACAAAAATAAATATCCCTAATGGATTTTTAATTATCCGCTCGAAAGATAACAGCAAAACAATATCGGTGTAAGCAGATGCGGATTAGGTGCAACATAAAGACGATCATGTTGCCAAAATAGAACTAATCTCACCATTTTTCAAAATGATAGTTTGCCAAACGTCATAGGATGTACTCAAAACAGTTAATAAACCAATTATGGAAAACACAACCCTGAAAAAGACGCAACATATATAGATAGTTTACAGAGTTGTATGAAATTTCTTCAAAAACATTTCTTAATACTACTTACACTGCAACCGTGTCTCCTGGAACCCAAGGTTTATCATTCGGAAGACGACAAAAATCATCAGTGTATTCAAAACCTACGGACGAGACATTGAACAGCAGAGACGTAATGGCTTGTTCCGTTGTACAAGGTTTGGGAATGCAGACTGCTAATGTAAATGTAAGCCCGGAGAGAGGATTTGCTGGTAAAGTTCTAAAAATAAACATAAATTGGTAACTTATTCCGCTGAGTAACTGGTTCAAGGTTCTAAATATTCAAGAGTATAAATCCCATACAGAAAACTTAAAAAATTGATTATACGACATTTGAGAAAATTACAGTAAATAATAACTAATAACTGATCGCTTTATTAAGATTTATAAATGTAGTACCACAAAAATGCCAGATATTACGGCCACTAAGCATATTAATGTGTTACAAGTTGACAGTTGCCGCTTACCATGAGGCGGCCTTTTTACTTGTACCTATATTAATTTTATTACAAAAATACACGCAAACTTATAAAACAAAAGTTATTCGTTTTCAGAATAAGAATCAGTCACTGATCCA
Organism: Acronicta psi; assembly: GCA_946251955.1. NCBI lineage: Eukaryota > Metazoa > Arthropoda > Insecta > Lepidoptera > Noctuidae > Acronicta > Acronicta psi. The sequence goes on along the minus strand of OX276475.1, from coordinate 11,055,620 downwards.
GTAAAGATTATCAAATATAATATCTGCTCTATCATCAAAAACTATCGATAAATAAATACCTGTTTTTATTATCCACGATTCCAGACATCGCGAGCATTCCTCTCTTCATATTATTGAATTTCACCAAATTTCTAGCCGTCTCTTCATCCAGACGTAAAAGATTTGGATTAAAATTTGCATTCTCAGCTTCTGGCCATTCTGGCAGGTAAAAATTCTGGTCTGACGGAACACGGATCATGCAGTATTTTCCTTGAAGTTCAGAACCTTCTAGCGGTTGATTGATACCGATACATTGGTGATAGTTTCCCATATCCAATGTATTGCCATCGAGAATACCTCTTGGAACCCTGAGACCAGCGTCTGCGACTGTTGGTAAAAGGAACCATAATTATGAAGAGCAAAGTTGCACAACGCATTCTCTACTGTAGTGTATGATGAATGGCGTAGAATGAAATGGCTTGAACCTTGCAGATGGTTAATAAAAGCTGCAAATGATGATGATGATAAATTGATAAACTGAACCGATGACTGTACCGCATCCCATCAACTTCAGCTAGGTACTTATACTTAAACTGGTGTCCAACAGCCTCACAGCCTCTAAAAAGGCACTCCACTCATTCTGTGTACTACACTGGTTATTGATAAAAAATTATACCCACACAACATAGTCAGTAGCACATTGCTTCTTATTTGCTGCACTTGTTCGTGACATAGTTCTGCATCAATCACTTCTTCATAAAGTGTTTGATCCAAGGCTTCATTTGGTATTGGTAAATCAACATATCCTATAACTAAATCAACTGTAACTATATTAACTAAAATCACAGATAGAAACACTTTTGAAATCATTTTACAATCACAGACAAATATTCTTTAATAAAGGATTTCATATCAAATTAAAATCAAGCCGCAATCAAAATCCGTTTTGGTATAATGTCGTCGAGGTAGTTATTTTATAATTGTTGATTAATTAGCTAATCTTATCGTTGCGTTGAATATTAATGAATTTAGTGATAATTATCTAAATTCGCACAATATTTCATAAAGACTCGGCCACAATACATTATGTAGCACAGTAGCAAGGGCCCTATATAACTCGATTCCTAACACTAGAAGAACTAAAGGAAGGAATATTAAATTACTGACTTAAAATAAAATATATAAGAATTTGTATTATACTTACAGAAATAGATATAACTAGCTGTCCCGGCAAACGTTGTTTTGCCATATAGGGGTGGGTCATTTTAGGGGGATGAAAAATAGATGTTGGCCGATTCTCATAGATACCGGATAAGCACACAAAATTTCATACAAATCGGTCCAGCCGTTTCGGAGGAGTATGGCAACTAAAACTGTGACACGAGAATTTTATATATTAGATTTATGTCTAACGCGGTCACTTTTAGCGGTTATCCTGCCCGATATCCTATCAAGCATTTTTCACTTTGGCGGTCATATAATTGTTATTATTTTTTTGCGACAGAGCCTTTAATTGTTGCAAAATAATAACAATTATACGCTTGAGAACCATAAAGGCTTACTTCTTTATCGTTCTCAAAAAGTTAGTAGGTATGGATCTTTACTCAAAAGGTTGTTTCAGTCGTCTGGTATACATCTTTTGTTTATTATAACAAAGTTATTACAGTGGACTGGTATGTGTATTTCCGTGAAAGCTAATCCAGTCTTTTGGTTTAGGTTTTCTCACAGAAATCTAATCCAAATATCCAAACGCTAGGTATGGATCTTTACTCAAAAAATAATTCCAGCCTGCGCTCAAGGCCATAAGAAGGTCAGGTAGAAATCAATAAAATATACACAATTGTTACATTACCATTATATTATTTTGTTTTGATTAACTGAGCTTTAGATACACAATCTTATCCAATTAGATCATAAATTACCTACTTTAATGAATTAGTTGTCATAGAATACTCATAGAATTAAACTTAATCGACATGTTAACTATAAGTTATGATATTTAACTCCCCGCGCCGCCGCCAATAATAGAAAATTTTGAATTTGTGGGTCCTATCCTATCCCTCATCATGACGAGCCAATTATTTATTCTTGTTCAGTTCATCACAGCAAGACTGAGTGCGCAATACGACTCGTGAAAGGGCTTCATGGAATTTTCTTTTATAAATACGGAAACATTTTTTACCTTGAGCCCATAAACCGCTGTGATAAAATAAGTACGTATGTAAGAAAATTAAATAAACTATATTTACACCAAAGTATTAGTACTTATAATTTAATATAAATATATTACACTTTCTTGTCATTTTCTTTCACTGGTTCACCTTGGATTTCCTTTGTATTTTCTTTTGAGAGTGGTTTCTTGGCCCCTGTAGAATGATTAAAATATTAATTAAAATACCAAGCAGGCTTTCTCTTTTTGAAGTCCTAACCGCCGTGCCCACTTGGGCCTAATTCCAGATGACGGTGGAACATTTAAATGTTTCTCTTTAACTTAATAGAAAAATTATAGTGTAACTAAATTATGTAAATAATAATAAAACTAATATCTTAGGTGGATTGAAATGTCACGACATTTGAAGTTTTTGGTTCCTAGATTACTATTTTACTGCAATGTGCGAACAAGAATCAAAGAAACTCGTAGACGTAGGTACGGCATTAGGGAATATATTTGAATATTCAGCATTTCTCAATTGTCATACCTTTATAAAGTATGACAACTGGGACACGAAAAATTGACAATTTGTATGACAATTGAGAATGTCACATAAAAGACATACCTCCTTTCAATAGTAGTTTGAATATCGTAGAAAATGGCGCATCGATTACCAACACCATCAGATACGAAACAGTCAACGAATACACATAGTGACTGCAGAACTTGAACGTCTGAAAAAAAAGACAGGTGAACTCAAAAAAATCGTTGTCGTCATTTATTGTTTACACTGGTATAGTTTCTACTGTGACATCTGGGTGGCTAAAATAGTGACATTTAGCAATTCCTAGAAATCAATTCATATTTACAATGCGTAGTAATTCATGCGTCATCATTATTATTACGATGCACAGCTTTTTAGCCACCCTCGACTTTATATGGCTATGTTTTTTCGGCTTATCAACAACATTATCTTTTCAAATGCAGCACCGACTACAGTTTTTTTTTAAATTATGTCTTGTAGGTCATCTTTAACGAAACGAAGGCAAAATTATTGTAATGCCCTATCTGTAGTTTCTCTATTACTGTGACCTTTAAAAGGACTAAAACTAAAAATAACTTACAAATCCAGCTACAGAAAAGAATATAGGTGATATTGCACTGAAGTTGACCGTCGTCATCAACATGTAGTGGAACAGATACATGGCATATGACAATCTAGAGTGTAGCTTCCATACTCTCAGCGTTAGAAACCAGTTAATTGGACCTAAAATCAGTAACAATAAAATTTAATTTATGAAAACCACGAAAGAAGTATTCGGAACATACAAACTCCTCCTTCCTTCCTTCCTTTACGACAGACTCTAACCTGATGGTGGTGAGTAGAGTAAGTACTCACCAAGTCAGATAACGTGAGGAATTGTGTTCCAAACCTGTCCCCATAGTGAATATGAATATTTTATCGTTATATAATTATTATAACTATATTTATTATATTATATTTACCACCATAGCCATTCACACATCCATAGATCAGTAAACCAAGGAAGAGTGCCCAAAGAGGTCTGATGAAGGAGTTAAAGAGGTTGTCCACAAATTGGTTGTCCCAGTCCAGCTGTGTGATTGGGTAGTGACTGTATATAATGAATGTCGACAAAGAGAACGCAGCTATCCAGAAACATGCTGCCTGAATCTGAAAAGATGTTATGAATGATAAGTCACCACGCCTGCATGTCTGATGGCCCACTGATTCACCGGTATGTTTTAGGATGCATGTAACGGGGGAGACAATTTCCAATCTCCGAGCAGCACCCAATAACAGTTATCAACCTTGCCTTCAAACCTTAGAATTAATGCCAAAGACTAACGGCACAAATGCTAGAGAAATCGCGGACCGAGTTCTGCTCGGGTGAGAAAAGAGAAAACTAATTTTCCCAGATAAGACATCTAGCTAGATCGATATTTCGCCCCCTATTGCAAATATCGTCGAAATCAGTGGAGCGAACCATTTTCCATTCCATAACCATTTTTCTGATTAAATAAGGATGTGCTTTTATTTATGCAATTAAAATATAATATTAATTATTAATGGACATACCTTTGACATTTCTAGTTTCCATGTCCTCACAATATACCCGAAGACCATACCTACCAAGAACGGTGAACCTCGCGTCAATGTATTTGTGTAATACTTTTGAAAGTATTCCAACCCTCTTGTACTACAAGGAAACAAATAATAAGTTATTACCTACTAAACATTTTTAAAGATATAAATTTCAACGAACGAATTATTTGATCTCTCTCTACACAAAACGCTTAGTATTAGCCAACTAAACTACTGACCTAAAATTTTGTCTTGAACTTGGGAAGAGGTTTTCTCTCATGCAGAGACAAGTATGATGTAATAGTTCTCGCCAAACTTATTGGCCGGCTCGAAGTTGGCACGCTAACTTCAACCCGGTCGTAAAAATCGGTGAAAGAAAAATACTAGATTTAAATAATTTTAAACGACGCCTACTAACTTTCGTTTACATTTATTACAATCCAATATTTTTCTTTCTCTGATTTTTACGGCTCGGTTGAAGTTAGCTCAGCCGTACAATAAGTTCCTTGTGAGTCACTGTTTTGCTAGTTTTTAGCGTTTTAAAAGTTATTAATTGTACTAATGGTCTAATTGAAAAAAAAGTTTGTAAAATGTGATGGTATAAAGATTTTTCATAATTTCACATAAGTACTTACCCGGAAATGGTAGTCGGAAAATCATTGATAAAGTTGTAAGTGGTGGAAGCTACCATGATAGCCGCCAAACCACTTAGTAAAGCTGCCCATGCTATTTTCTTTTTGCCCAGAAGAACCCAGTATAGAATGATCGGTGACAAAACATGAAGTTGAACATCTATTGCCAAGTACCAACTTTGTGCCATGCACTGAAAAAAAAATTACACGAACCGTTAATTCTTTTTTAATTTTTGGTTCATTAATTTTTATGATTAAGACGACGCATTGAAGATTTGGGGGTCATGGATCTTAATATTTCTCAGCCATTACAAAACATACCGATCTGATTTTTACATATGTCATTATTCATGTCTTTAGCTATAAATTTGTAGTACAGAAACACGATCGGTTAAACTTTACTGCAGAGAAAAAAAATTTGAAGACAGCTCTTCAAAAACATGGATTCGCATTTTATGAAGAAACGGAACGGATTTAAATCTTCAAATTTTCACTATAGATAAGTTTCAACAGACTCTTTGAAATGGTAATTGGATTTTTTAAAATACATTTTAGATTAGATTTTAAACGAGAAAAACCGTTTTGGCGCATACGACTTTCCACTATAAGCTAGTTTGCACTTGTTTTTGTATGGAGAATGCCTACTGTCAGTCCGCCACGGACTGTTATCAGCGCCGGGTCTGTGTCAGATGAGCTCCTACGACCAGTATAAGCTGACCTTTCAGCGTACGGGAAGCCTATACAATGTAAATGCTTATTAGACTGGACTTTATAAATTGACAATCGGTAAAATAGAACAAAGCTAAATGGAGTCGTCTTTGGACTTATGCGAATATAAAAAAATATTATCACATTTAATATATTTTCAATGTATTTCAGGTAACCAGGTCTATAAATCAACATACAATAACGTACAATTTTCATATATTACTTAACATAATATCACGTCCGCGCCTGTATTCGTCAAGGGCTATGGCGATAAACTGAGATATACTAATGTAGCTAAAAGTTTGCTGGTATGTGTAGGCCCTATGTAAGAGGTGGTGAACCATTTGCCATCAAATTATTACCTACCTACAAACCCAACCTTAGGATGTACCTAGTACATCCTAAGCTTGGCTTTGTGACTGATTACATAAAACGACTGAATGATCATCGTCTTAGCTTTTTCTCAATTATGTAGGTATAGGCTTCCAATGTAACCAATGCCGCAGAATACCAATATTTTACACGAACACGAAGTGACTGCAGTCAGACATATATGCTTCTAAATTTCTGGGCAGTACCAGAATAATTAAACAGTAATAAATATTCGAAGGATATTCGAAGTTGTCAGGCTTTCTTGGGCTTTTGACCACCACTAACGATTGTCATAGTTGTCTGTATTCGTTCGTTCGTTAGGGGACATTTTATACAGCACCATCAGTCCCAAAATTAGTAGAGCACTAGACAATAGAAATAATACTTAAATAGTTTTTTAATATATATTTATAAATACTTAAGAAATACCCAGACCAACACAAACCATTATTTTCATCACACATATTGGTGTCTTGTAGGAATCTAGCCCTTGACAACAGGGAAAGAGCGTTTTACGACGTGCTCACCGAGGCACGGAGTGGTCTCGGTATCTTAAAAATGGTCACCAGTATAATTATACACGCACATCATCACACAAAACGGCTCATAACTCAGTTATGAGCTCCAGAAACGACTGTATGTGTTGCCATATTTAGAATTTTATAATTTTTGTTTAAGAATCTTTTGTAGATAGCAGCAGTATGACAACCATGAAAATTGTAAACCATTTTATATTATCGACTTATCAATTTATTAGCATGCTATTTTGACATGTTACCTTTAATTAGAAATCTTAAAATATACATTTAATATTAGGTACATAATAATTTAATTATGTAATTTTTAATTCCTAGCGGTCCGTCCCGACTTCACACGGGTAGACATTACCGGGACTAGCATACAACTACTACCGTACTATAGTAGCTCCTTAGTACCACATCCCTACATCCATTTTTAAAACGCAGACATACTTAATTGAATTTTTATCAATATTTTTTGTTCTCAAAATATATGTAAGAAGCCTATAGACCGTCGGTAAACAAGTGATGGGTGCGTGATTCTTGGGTTCCTGATGAATACCTACGCGACGCCGCGCCGCCGCCGAGCGCTTTCTTTATCGCGGCCATGTTTGAGTTAGTAATAAACCAGCCTTACATTAGACGCTCTCCATTCATATTAGTTCCGGAGTACTACCATACTTATGAAGCGGATGGGTAACTTCAATAGTTGAGAATAGGAAGGTGGTAGTGTCCCAGATTCTAAGGGTGACTGGAATTGAGACGCCAAGAGAGCATGTGAAGTACGTAGCCATTTTAACCAAAAATTGTTCTGTCCATCTGATCCTGGAGCTAATTATTATTATTATAGAATCGTTGACCTCTGGGAACAACCCCTTAAAATATCCATTTAACATTACACAAAATAATTGTTCAAATTAATATTCTTGCAACAAAAATAAAGATAGTAAGCGCGACTCTATGACGTCTCTGTTCCACAGCGCGAGCCTACGATCGCAAACCACGAAGTATTTGCGGGGTGTAAGCGGATGGCGCGGTGCGGGGGTCCGATTTCAGATTCATAGTTTGTCAATGCCTCGCCTTAAATAACATTATTACTTTCTTAATTATAATAGATATAGATATGTTATGGATAACGATACGAACGATAGCTAAGCACTTTCAATGGAGTACTGTATTACAGAAATAAGAGTAAACACCGTGACGTCATTGTTAATGACGGCGCGTGGGGTCAATCTTGTGCGAGTATTGAACCGATACGCTCCCTTGACACGAAACTGTCGGTTTGCCTGGGTCTAGAACATAAGTAACCTCTATCGGACTAATTACTATCCTATTCGTTGGAAAGTGAGACACTCAGTGCCGAGATCTGTGTATAGTGTGTATTTATTGTAATACCGTGTTATATAGCGTTTAGCTAAGTCAAGATGATGACGACGTTATCGCTCAACCATCCCTGACGCCGTCAGATATATTTATTATCAAAACCTGAGATCATATTTATTAAATAATAAAATTAACAAACAAAAAAAAATAACCGAAAAACCTCTTAGAAGTTTATGGAGGATTCACTGCGCCGACAGTTTGAGGTAATATTCCTCTAGCTGCCAGCGCAGCGCATCCTTAGAAGGAGCTCTAGTGACCTAATATAAATACTAACTATACTATCCTTTTGTATTTTTTTATGCATTTTCCATGCTAAGATTACAAGTTATTTTTAATGAAGGAAAAAATCGGCGGGCGGGCAGGTTTCGAACCTGCGCCTTCTGGTTCGGTACACCAGACGCTCTGACCACTAAGCCACCGCTCGCCCTGCTCGCCAGTCAAAATTTTCTGGTGTACCGAACCAGAAGGCGCAGGTTCGAATCCTGCCCGCCCGCCGATTTTTTCCTTCATTAAAATAACTAACTATACTTTCACTGCAAGCCAACTCGTAAATATTTTTTTTTAAGTTTTTTGTTAGAAGGCTAGGTGTCTGTTTTACCACCTACTAGTAAGATCCAGTTAAATTACTTGGCAGATAATTTCATACAAATGTTCCATTTTTAATATATTTGTTGAAGTTGGTCTAGTGGCCCCAAGCGCCACTGCTACACTAGAGGCCCCTTGATCCCTGATTCGAGCAAAGTGTTGTTGGGTTTTCTGTGAAATTCCTAATAGCAGCTCGGAGTCTGGATTTGTGCCCGGTAGATGGCAATAGGCTCGCCCCCTATTATATGGGACCTAAACATACCGGCGAAATGTGGGTGTTCATTAGAACGCCTCTGCCAAACCCTTCGGGGAACATATGCGTTATCTGGCAGGTAGTGGCTATCCAGAGGTGAATAGGCCAGCTATGTTTTATTATTTTAATAATCTACGTGTAAAATAACTGTCATGTGACGTTTTTGTTACGCAGCGTGTTCAATAAATACCCTCTCACTAACCATAAACCCAGGACTCGCATAGTTCTGTATATGCAAAAGAGTAGACCACCAATTAGTTCGACATCTGTGAACGTGATTTTCAATCGAGGACCATATAGGCCCATCGGCCATGCGGTTCATGTACGTCGCTTCTAGTAGAACGGCTGCGGCCAGCAAAGGAAACATGCGCAGGAGTCGATTCAACCAAAATAGATGAATGTTTTTGATTAGCTGCCCTGAAATAATAAAATAATCTTCTTAAAATATATTTTTGTTGTTTGCTGCGTAGTAGCATTTACTGTCATTGTATTATCTGGTAGCTGTTACTACAGATAGTGAGAACATTACGCGCACCGAGGCTTCTATACAAACTTATATCTAAATAGTTCATCCATCAAGACAAGACAAAGGAATTCATGTTTAGGTCCCACGTGATAGATGGTAAGCCTACTTCCATCAATCGGGCACATACACATCCAAAATCGAACCCAGGTCCTCTAACGTAGCAGTTACGCGTGGAATCACAAGACCAACAAAGCCGTCCCTTATCCCCTAATTTAAGTTAAGCTTAAGCAAATTCTCGCTTATTGCCAAATTTCGTATACAGATTGTTTGTGATTTTATATTGATGGATGAGTGTGATAAAATATTAGCAGGTGGTCACAAATAACGATTATGAGTCCATTATCTCTGATTCTTAAGACAGATAATTATATTGATATTTTTTTAAACAAAAATACTTGGCAGTCTTTACAGCTTTGCAAGCAATGGGCTAGCCAGCGGATTATTATATACCTTGACGTCTTACTAAGGAACTATATGTATGTCATCCATAAATGAAACATGCAACAACAACATTATGTGTGTTCTCGGAATGAAAGTTGCGGTAATCGAGAATCACGCCCAGGCTTTCGGTTTCCAAGCGATCTGTTGGCCGAATAGGGAGATGGTTTAGAACTCTTGTGGAAGAGAACCACCGCGCTCTTGGTGGGATTCACCTCGATTCTCCATTTCCTGAACCACTTGCTGGGGGCAGTGACCGAAGTTTAGAGAACTTTGGTGATGTTCCAATGCTCCCGAGGAGCAGGAAGAGCATGGAGCCCTGAGGGACTCGGATAGGATGAGGGGACGAGAGTATGCCACCCTCTATGCGATAGCGAAAGGTAAGATACGACAGAAAGTCTCGAATGATGAGCACGAGACGGTTTGAAACTAACAATTCTCAAAACAGCAAACTCCTAATGTGCCTATTACTTAAGTTCAAGAAAAAATCACTCAAAACACAGTTACTTACTTCCATTAAATTTTCCAAAGGTTGTATAAACAACAAGGAAACCACTCAACATGAAAAACGTGTCTACGCTAAAAAGCGCCGTCCTGATCCACAGAGCCTTCCATGACACCGACCACTGAAAAAATACGAAGTTATTTTTTCCTTGAAAACAAAATTAAACCTGATAGATTTGTTTGATTCAATTAAAATACACATTTTTTACATAATAGTAAAGGTTGGTTGATTAATATGGAGTAATTTTGATTGCACCGCCTGGTAAAGTTTCAAAATGATAACGTTAAGTAGTAAAGTTCATTCCAGCATTTACAACTGTCTCAAATAGACAGAAAGCCCTATAGTTACTCCTTAGAATGATTCGACGTATTCAATTACACCAAAGAATGAGAAAACTGTGCGTTTCGAAATGATCTGCAACGCCGTACTGCAACTTACCATGAACCCGTCAATTGGATTAGCATAAGATATTTCTGTCGTAAATGTATGACCAACGACTATCCACGCCATGGACAGGGCTCTGATGCCATCCAAACATTCCAAAGTATCAGGACCTGATTCAAACGTCATAACACGACGACCATTTGTGTACACTGAGAACGATCTGCCCAGCACGCTTAATGTTTTTGGATCTGAAATAGAAAGTAACAGAAATTAATAACCTTAATGGATTTTTAATTATCCGCTCAAAAAGTTAACAGCAAAACAATATCCCTGTATGGATTAGGTGCAGCATGAAGACAATCATTGCCAAAATAGAAATTATCTCACCATTTTTCAAAATGACTGTTTGCCACACGTCATAGGATGTACTCAAAACAGTTATTAAACCAATTATAGAAAACACGACCCTGCAAAAAGACGAAATATATTTAAATAGTTTGCAAAGTTGTGCCAAATTTCTTCACAAACTTATGTAACTATCTTAACATACTACTTACACTGCGACCGTGTCTCCTGGAACCCAAGGTTTATCATTCGGAAGACGACAAAAATCATCAGTGTATTCAAAACCTACGGCCGAGACATTGAACAGCAGAGACGTAATGGCTTGTTCCGTTGTACAAGGTTTGGGAATGCAGACTGCTAGTCTAAATGTAAGACCGGAGAGAGGATTTGCAGGTAAAGTCCTAAAAAATAAAACATAAATACAGTTTAAAAATAAGGCATTCGTTTTCAGAATAGGACCCTCGATTTCTGTCACCCTTCAACCTTTGACCCAGTAGTTACATACAAATTACAATTATAATAGTGGCTCTGTCATCAAATAATGATAAATACCTGTTGTTATCATCCACGATTCCAGACATCGCAAGCATTCCTTTCTTCATATTATTGAATTTTACCAAATTTCTAGCCGTCTCTTCATCCAGACGTAAAAGATTTGGATTAAAATTTGCAGTCTCAGCTTCTGGCCATTCTGGCAGGTAAAAATTCTGGTCTGTCGGAACACGGATCATGCAGTATTTTCCTTGTAGTTCAGAACCTTCGAGCGGTTGATTGATACCGATGCATTGGTGATAGTTGCCCATATCCAATGTATTGCCTGCGAGAATACCCTTTGGAACCCTGAGCCCAGCATCTGCGACTGTTAGTAAAAGGAACCATGTAAAGCTCTAAATTGCACAACGCGTTCTCACAGTTCACGAAGTAGGGAAATCGAAAGACCGAAGATTGTGGAAATCAGAAAATGTTTCAGGCCTCAATAAGCTATAATTTCGGAGCTATAAAATCGAAGGAAATCGGAATTGAAGGAGCTTTAAAATCTATCGTCGTTACGTTTAGGTATGACGTTTTTAATTCCTCTGGAGACGCAAGGTTTTCCATACTTATAAATTTCAGAGATGCTTGAACGTTCACAAGACCCCAGATTTAACTTCTCAACTGGTCTGAATACGAATGGTCGACTGTGTACTATAGTTTCATATGACCAAAGCTTTTTGAACGCCCATACATACATAAAAGTTGATTTCATTGAAGTAATAAATAAGCTTACTAATAAGGGATGAATAAAATGGCTTTAACCTTGCAGATGGTTAATAAAAGCTGCGGATTATGATGATCACGTTCATTTCAGCTAATTACATATACTGGTATCCAGCAGCCTCAAAAATACAACTAGGCCTAGGTCTTTAAAATTGCTATTGATCAAAAATTATACCCACACAACGTAGTCAGTAGCACATTGCTTTTTATTTGCTGCACTTGTTCGTGACATAGTTCTGCATCAATCACTTCTTCATAAAGTTTTTGATCCAAGGCTTCATTTGGTATTGGTAAATCAACATAGCCTATAACTAAATTAACTGTAAATATATTAACTAGAATCACAGATAAAAACACTTTGGAAATCATTTTACTATCACGGACTTAAATATTCTTAAATAAAGGATTCATCACAGTTAGCTGTTAACCACCACAATCAGAATCCGTTTTGGTATAATAAAGTTGAGACAGTTATTTTATAATTGTTGATTAATTAGATAATCTTATCGTTGCGTCGAATATTAATGAATGCGGTGATAATTATCTAAATTCGCATAATATTTGAGATTACATTAAGTAAATTATAATAATAATATTTATTTTATTTTAAGTCTTTCCGACAAAATTTACATAATTTTATATCAATGTTATTTAATAATTTATAATAATATCCAATTAACTTATATCAATTTCACGCTTATTTATTTTGTAGTAATAAATTGTCACCCCAAAATGTACTGTAATACTACCTATTGTAATGGCCACTGGATAGCCTTAAGAATGTACTTAATTACCATTGTATTTATTCGTAAGTGAACACTGTTCTTTAAAATAAATAAAGAATCTTTAAACCGAAAGGCTTGGCAACAACACTCAACGCATAACTCGATTCCTACCACACTAGCACATTGCTTCTCAGACGTCATCAGTAGCGAAATGCCATCTAGCACTAAAAAAATTAAAACATTGACATGTAATGGTGACCTTAAAATTTATATCACGGTCAGTAGTTGTTCCAGTCGTCTAGAATGGATCTTTACTTAAAAAGTTGATACAGTGATCCAGTGTCTGGTATGGATCTTTACTCAAAAAGTTGTTCCAGTCGGCTGGTATAAATCTTTACTCAAAAACCTGATCCAGTCATCTGGTATGGATCTTTATTCAAAAAGGTGTTTCAATCGTTTGGTATGGATTTACTTAAACATAATTCCAGCCCGCACTCAAGGGCATAAGAAGGTCGAGTAGGAATTAGGCCTCTCCCAGACAGACACGATTAGTAATTATTACAAATGACCGCCACCGCAGGCCGCTTCTGTCTTGGAAAGGCTATAATAAAATGAATACAATTTGTTACATTATGTTTCTATTCGTTTTAATTAGTTGAGCTTTTAATTGATACAGAATCTTATCCAATTAGATCATAAATTGCCTACTTTAATAATATTAATCGAAATAATTATTAATAATTATAGCACATTTAATTTAACTCCGCAACATATTTAGCGCAGTAATTCGTTGACCGTCCAGGCTCCATAAAAACGCATGCAAATAAGACGTTATGATAAAACAGTGTAAGGATTAAATAGTAGTACCTACTATGTATATTTCATAATGAGTATTTTACACCAATTATACTTATATTATTAATAAATTGTAACATACTTATAATTATTGCTTATAATAGTAAATATTATTCTTATTATAATCTTCATAAAATAATAATAACAATTTCTTATAATAATTATGTCACTTTCCGTCACAAGTGCGCCGCATGTCGGACGATTTTTAGGCGAGACTAAGCTCAGAGTGGAGTCCACAAGTCGTTAGACAACTCGGGAAGTCCAGACGAAGATGGTCGAACAAACTGGACTCCGAGAATGGCTTCATAAAGCCTTTAACCGTGAGGAATGGAAAGAGGATAAGGAGGCCTTCGCCTTTGCCCTTGCTTTGGTTTATAACAATAATAAATTACACTTTCTTGTCATTTTCTTTCACTAATTCACCTTCGATTTCTTTTGAGCGTTGTTTCTTGGCACCTGTGGAATGATTATAATATTAATTAAAGTACTAAGCAGGCTTTCTTACTTTGGACCGCCGTGCTGGTATGGGCCAATTCTCAATACCGGTGGATAATTTAAATGTTTTTCTTTAACTTTATAGGAAATTTAATAATATAAATGTAATTAAAATAAGGAAATAGTAATAAAACTTCTAACTAATAATAAATCTTAACTGGATTGGAATGTCACTTATTTTTTACGTTTTTAGTTCCTAGATTACCTACTCTTTTACCGCGACGTGCGAACAATAATGATAGGAACTCGTAGGTATGACACGGCTAGCTTAAGTACTATATTTAAATATTCATCGTTTCTCAATTGTCATACCTTTATAATGTATGACAATTGGTAAACGATGAAGTGACAATATGTATGACAATTGAAAAGGTGAGATTAAAGACGTACCTCCTTTCAATAGTAGTTTGAATATCGTAGAAAATGGCGCATCGATTACTAACACCATCAGAAATGAAACAGCCAACGAAGACACGTAGTGACCGCAGAACTTGAAGATCTGTAAAAGAGACAGGTCAAATCAAAGCTGTTATGGCCTTTTCTTCAAAAAAACATTGGCCTACATTGTTACACTGACATAGTTTCTGCTGTGGAATTTAGCAATTCCTCTAAATACTTAAATACATACATATTTCGGATTTGTAGTAATTCATGCGCCGTAGAAATTCGCTGCGATTTCTTCGTTGCATCATATTATTGTTATGGTTCTTTATGTTATGAAGGTTTATCATGTTTATGGAAATTAAGACAAAATTATTGTTATAACTTACCATTCCACCAACAGAGAAGAACGTAGGTGATATTGCGCTGTAGTTGACCGCCCACATCAGCATGAAGTGGAACAGATACATAGCATATGACAATCTTGATTGTAGCTTCCACAGTCTTAGTGTTAGAAACCAATTAATTGGACCTTAAATCAATAACATACAATTTAAGTAATGAAAATATGCAGTTTCTACAGATTAAAAAAATCATGAAGAATAGAGAGACTAAACACTGACAAACTTGAAGCGTCAGTATATCAATATTGTCAATTTCTTAAAACTGCGCCCACCTATCATCAAAAATTTCAATACGATAGGTAAGTTTAGGTAAACAGACTATAATTATTATACCAGAAAAAGATATTAGATAATAGTCCGCGCGGAACTAGTTGGCCGCGCCTTAGGTAGGGACGGGGGTGAGGCGGAGGGTTACTGTGATTTATTCACAGGAAGGGCCCCTGCCCCTC
Organism: Acronicta psi; assembly: GCA_946251955.1. NCBI lineage: Eukaryota > Metazoa > Arthropoda > Insecta > Lepidoptera > Noctuidae > Acronicta > Acronicta psi. The sequence continues at coordinate 11,040,167 of OX276475.1, read as the reverse complement.
CGTCCGACCGCGCGCAGGCGACCCCACCCCGCCGTCTCACCGCTCACATACCTAAGGCGCGGCCAACTAGTTCCACGCAGACTATTGTAATATTTTGAGCTGGCCAATCACCACACGAGCCATCTGATGGCTTTTGCCTTCCATGAACACCTGCAATACGGGGGCTAGACAATTTGCAATTTGACATTCGAATCGACAAAGCATAGAAACAAAATGTATGGAAATGACATAAGTGACAGCCCGATTCGTCGAAAGCTTGTGTCACTTTCATTTGTTTCTATTCGAATGTCAAATTGCAACTTGTTTACAGGCTCAGAGACGCCGCCGCAGCCGAAGCGTTTGCCGCACCCAAAAGCCGACTGTAACACCGAGAACGGAACATCAAAGGCGCTTTACGACAGACTTCGACCTAAGGGTAGTCATATGCTTATTATTCACCTTTTTCGCCTCTGAATGCGGTAAGAAATAGTATTCTAACCCGTCCACCCACAGATATTTTAACGTCAAATTGTTGATCCTACTTACCACCATAGCCATTAACGCATCCGTAGATCAGTAAACCAAGGAAGAGTGCCCACAGAGGTCTAGTGAAGGAGTTATAGAGATTGTCCAAAAATTGGTTGTCCCAGTCCGGCTGTATGATAGGGTAGTGACTGTATATAACGAATGTTGACAAAGAGAAGGCAGCTACCCAGAAACATGCTGCTTGAATCTGAAAAGAGAGAAATGATGTCACAATATCCCATCACGCCCGTATGCATGATCGCCTGTAGGCAGAGGCGTAGTAATGTAACGCCCAAAATTCATCGGTATGTTTAAGAAGCATGTACCGATTCCCAAACTTCGACCTTCCACTATAATATATATATAACACTGCACTCAGGGTACTGTTGGGGCTGCCGTGTCGATGCAGTGCGTCAGTTTGCCGAGGCCATAATTAGGAAAAGGTGCGCCTCCCTACTCACTCGCGTTCGTGGCAGAACCAACACTATACTAAGTGTTTTTGCTGATAGGTGGGAGTCCCCCATGCTGCAAAGATGGATGCGGCTTCATGTCAAAGTGTAAACCGTCCTTTTGTATTGTATTATACTAACATTAGTTTTTAAGTCTATTGTTACTAACAAAATATGGACCTAGTCTGAAATAAATGTTTATTATTATTATTATAATAAGAATTTCATAGAACACCCAACAGCAGTGCTCAACCTTGGAAGAGCCCTAGATTTTATGCCAGACACAATGCGAGCAAAATCGTAGGCAACACAGGCACATCAGTTTTTACAGTTTTATTATATTTCGCAACAAAAATAAGATAAGTATAAATTATATGGACATACCTTTGACATTTCCAGTTTCCATGTTCTCACAATGTACCCGAAGACCATACCTACCAAAAACGGTGAACCTCGCGTCAATGTGTTTATGTAATACTTTTGAAAGTACTCAAACCATCTTTCACTACAAAGAAAGAAGTAAAAAAATATTGTTAAAGATACCTATAATTCTAAACAAACGAAACATTCGATCTCAGGTAGAGTTTAGATTTTTGTCCTTATGGTTAAATAGGACACTTTGTGACAACTAAGGCATTGAGAACAGAATTCAACTGGACCGAACGTGGTTGAAATGTTTCGCAAATAAAAAATACTTATTTTACACCATACAATTTTAACATATTAAACAATTGATGATGTTAATAAGTTCAATGTTTATACAAGGTGGAAGGGACATTGACGCACAAACGTCGTGACAAGGTTTCACTCAAGGTCAAAAATAAAATGACCTAGGTCATTCATGTAGAAAATATAGTTTAGAAACAAGAAAGAAACATAGGTTATTACAGATATTGAAATTTTTGAGCGCGCAATGTATTGCTAAAAACGCGATTATAACGCTCCGCGGTGAATTTTATCGCGCGCGCGTTCCGAAATAAATGAAATAATTATTTTTAGTTATAAATCTAATTTGGATTGATAGAAATAATGTTTTTATTGCACATTCAAGTAAAAAACTGCAGAAAATATTGAAAAATTTGTGAAAAATGTTACGAAACATTTCAACGCAGCCTGCCTGCGTGGAAATTCCAGAATCATATACTGAAATCATGGTATTCGGATGTGCGTCGATGTCCCTTCCACCTTGTATTATTTTTGGAGTTTCATCTCTATAAGTTTTTAACTGTTTTAATGGTCTAATTAAAACTGATTGCAAAGATTATGATATGATAATTTTACATACCCATACATGGTAGTCGGAAAATCGTTGATAAAGTTGTAAGTGGTTGAAGCTACTAAGATAGCCGCCAAACCACTTAGTAATGCTGCCCATGCTATTCTCTTATTGCCCAGAAGAACCCAGTATAGAATGATCGGTGACAAAACATGAAGTTGAACATCTATTGCCAAATACCAACATTGTGACATGCACTGAAAAAAAAAAGTATGTATTTAATCCGTCCACATCCGTATTTAAACAATGGTGAACCCTTGCAGTTTTGTTTTATTATTTTAATAATCACCGTGTAAAAAAAATAACGGTCATATGACATTTTCATTATGGTGTATTAAATATCATTTAACTAACCGTAAACGAAGGAGTCACATAGTTCTGTATATGCAAGAGGGTAGACCACCAATTAGTTCGACATCTGTGAACTTGATTTTCGACCGTGGACCATATAGGCCCATCGGCCATGCGGTTAGCATACGTCGCTTGTAGTAGTACAGCTGCGGCCAGCAAAGGAAACATGCGCAGGAGTCGATTCAACCAAAATAGATGAATGTTTTTGATTAGCTGGCCTGAAATAGTAGAATAACCTTTTTTTTTAATATATGACTCGGCTATATTCATACTGAACTATATTACATAATTAAATGAACACATAACTGATAATAACAAAACTAACTACAAACTGAAATGCACACAGAAGTCGTCCTGTGTTCTTAGCAGTTAAATTTCTGATTAGAGACATGTTAGCATTAACTTGCCCTAAATTTTAAAAGTCAAATTGTTTGTAACGTAATAAATGTTTTTTATATTGCCGAGTCTCCGATCTTGTGGACCTTAGCGATATTTGTCATTTTGCTAAACATTTTTAAGTTATATCAAAATAATTAAATTCTTGCACACTTTGATTGGAAAACCTAATGAAATCTCCCATAACAACATAACATAAAAACACTTATCATTATCAAATTGTTTGATTGATCAGATTTATTTTACATTGATGGATGAATGTGATAAAATAATAACAGGTGGTCACAGATTAACCATACCGATTATGAGCATATTATCTAAGATTATTTAGACGGATAATTTTATTGATATATTATTGTTTTAATAAGAACTAGCGGTCCATCCCCCGGCTTCGCACGGAGTGACATTGTCCACCTTCGTCGTCATATTTTGATCATATTGTCAGACAATTTACTCGAAACCTTTACAAACTATACCTACATGTAAACCTTCCTCATGAATCACTCTATCTATAGGTGAAAACCGCATGACAATCGATCCAGAATTTATTGAATTCATTGCGAACAGACTAACAGGCAGACCCGTTGGGGGACCTTTTTTATAATAATTATTTAGTAAGATTATTATGGCCGTCGTACTAATCAACATTATTTCATCCGTAATGTAAAGCGTAGTTATTTTTGAGGGTGATATATCTATTGCGATTTATTTTATCTAATTAATTAATTAGATCTCAGATTGAAATTTCCTTAGCCTAATTTACGTTTCCCAAAACTAAATGTTTCATGTAATATTATTATTATTATTAAGCTGGTAACTTTAGTACTAAGTTATGTTTTATTGTTTTTAGCATTAACACATGCTAAACATAATAAAATATATTACAAATTTTAGCGTACAATAATCAAAATGACAAAAACTTCTAAGAGCACGCTGCTCAGGTTTTTTTTTAAATCAATTAAAACACAATTACTTACTTCCACTAAGTTTTCCAAAGGTTGTATATACAACAAGGAAACCACTCAACGTGAAAAATGTGTCTACGGTGAAATGTCCCGTCGTTACCCACAAAGCCTTCCACGTCCCCGACCACTGAAAAAATAAAATTTAAGCTATTAAGTTATAGTTATTTTCTCCTTGATATGACAGATTTGTTTGCTCTTTACATAATCGCAAAGGTGGATTTATACGGAGCAATTTTTTGTGGATTGGGTATTTGAGTGCGATGTGTGTTCTGATTTTAGTAGTGAAATGCATTACAATCGTGTCAATTAGACTGAAAATCCTATAGTTAATGCAAAGATCGATCGCCGTATTCTATCAGTTACACCAAAGAATGGAAACGCTGTGCGTTTCAAAATGCAATATTGTAATGCTATTTTACTCTCAAAACTTACCGTGTACCCCTCAATTGGATTGGCCCAAGATATTTCTGACGTAAATGCATGACCAAGGAGCACCCACGCCATGGCCAGCGCTCTGATGCCATCCAAACATTCCAAAGTATCAGGACCTGACTCAAACGTCATGACACGACGACCATTTGTGTACACTGAGAATGATGTGCCCAGCACGCTTACTGTTCTTGGATCTGAAATAGAAAGTAATAAAAATATACTGCTGCTGCTACTGAAAAATAACTACTAAATATTCGTAGATACGGTGCAGCATAAAGATGAGCATGTAGCCAAAATTATCTCACCATTTTTCAAAATAAATGTTTGCCAAATGTCATAGGATGTGCTCAAAACAGTTATAAAACCAATTATAGAAAACACGACCCTGCAAAAAGACGAAATATATTAAAAAGTTGTATAACATTTCTTCATAAACATTTCTTTATATTATTATTATTAGTATCAGCCTGGTTGGTCCCACTGCAGGGCAAAGGCCTCCCTACCTTCCTTCCACTCCTCACGGCTTAATGCTTTACGAGCCCAATCTATACTCTTTCTTTATATACTTAATTATTTATTACTTACACTGCAACCGTATCTCCTGGAACCCAAGGCTTATCATTTGGAAGACGACAAAAATCATCAGTGTATTCAAAACCTACGGACGAGACATTAAACAGCAGAGACGTAATGGCTTGTTCCGTTGTACAAGGTTTGGGAATGCAGACTGCTAGTCTAAATGTAAGCCCGGAGAGAGGATTTGCTGGTAAAGTCCTAAAAAATAAAACATAAATACAGCTTAAAACGAAGCCATCAAATTTGCTTTGTCATCAAATAGCGATACTTAAATAAATACCTGTTGTTATCATCCAGGATCCCAGACATAGCGAGCATTCCTCTCTTTATATTATTGAATTTTATCAAACTTCTAACCGTCCTTTCATCCAGATGTAAAAGGTTTGGATTAAAATTTGCATTCTCAGCTTCTGGCCATTCTGGCAGGTAAAAATTCTGATCTGTCGGAACATTGATCATGCAGTATTTTCCTTGAAGTTCAGAACCAGCTAGCGGTTGATTGATACCAATACATTGGTGATAATTGCCCATATCCAATGTATTGCCTCCAAGAATACCTCTTGGAACCCTGAGACCAGCATCTGCGACTGTTGGTAAAAGAAACCATATAAAGCTCAAAATTGCACAACGCTTTCTCACAAGTTCACGAAGTGCGGAAATCAAAAGACCGAAGATTGTAGAAATCGGAAAGTGTTTCAGACGTAACCGACACTAAGAAGTAAGCGGCTGTAGCTCTATCAGGAGCTGAAGAATCTATAGACGTTGTCATCTCTAGTAATTTGAGTTGTGCCGATGTTAGACCTCGTGTTGTGGTAGTTTTACATAGTAATACATTCCAAAGATGCTCGATCGTTCACAAGACCCCAGATAGAATGCGACAGGTCGACTAAGTACTGTAGTGTAATATGAGCAAGACTTATGTGAACGCTTATAGGCTAATTTCATTGGAGCAATAAGTAAGCTAGCTAATAAACAGGAATGAATGTCTTAAAAGAGAGGTGGGTAAAAAAATGCGCAGGTTTTATAGCCTGCAGTGCATGGTTTGATAAAACCTGCGCATGATGATGATAATGGATTAATAAGCTGTGCCTAATGATGGTACCGCGTCCTGACCACTTCAACTAGGTACTCATACAGGTGTCCAGTAGCCTTAAAAATGCACTGTACACTGGGTCTACTAAACTGGTTGTACATCAAAAAGTATACCTACACAACATAGTCAGTAATAAATTGCTTTTTATTTGCTGCACTTGTTCGTGACATAGTTCTGCATCAATCACTTCTTCATAAAGTTTTTGATCCAATGCTTCATTTGGTATTGGTAAATCAACATATCCTATAACTAAATCAACTTTAACTATACCGACTAGAATCACAGATAAAAACACTTGAGAAATCATTTTACTATCACAGATTTAAGTATCCTTAAATAAAGGACTCATATCACACTTAAGTCGCTAAACAACCACAATCAAAAGCCAATTTGGTATAATAAAGTTGAGACAGTTATTTTATAATTGTTGATTAATTAGCTAATCTTATCGTTGTAACGAATATTAATGAATGTGTTGATAATTGTCTAAAATGTACAATATTTAAGATTAGATTTAGTAAAAGCTCGGCCACACCACCCATTTAGCATAACTCGATTCCTACCACACTAGCACATTGCTTCTCAGACGTCATCAGTAACGAAATGCCATCTAGCACTAAAGAAATTAAATCAATGACTTGTAATTGTGACCTTAAATTATATGTCATGGTCACTATTCGTCATATTTGTGGTTACTCCGCCCGATAGAATGTTGAGCATTTTTACTCAGACTTTTCTGTTACCAAAACTGTTCAGTACGGCCCAGTCATATGGTATAGATCTTAACTCAAAAAGTTTTTCCAGTCGTCTGGTATGGATCTTTACTTAAAAAGTTGTTCCGTTGATCCAGTGTCTGGTATGGATCTTTACTTAAAAAGTTGTTCCAGTGATCCAGTGTCTGGTATGGATCTTTAATCAAAAAGTTGTTTCAGTCATCTGGTATGAATCTTTACTCCGAAACCTGATCCAGTCAACTGGTATGGATCTTTATTCAAAAAGGTGTTTCAATCGTTTGGTATGGATTTACTTAAAAATAATTCCAGCCCGCACTCAAGGGCATAAGAAGGTCGAGTAGGAATTAAGCCTCTCCCAGACAGACGCGGCCTGCGGTGGCGGTTAGTATCTACAACTGACTGACCGATTAGTAATTATTACAAGTGATCGCCACCGCAGGCAGCCTCTGTCTGGGAGAGGCTTTAATAAAATTAACACAATTTGTTACATTATGTTTTTATTCGTTTTAATTAGTTGAGCTTTTAATTGATACACAATCTTATCCAATTAGATCATAAATTGCCTACTTTAATGTAATAAGTAGTTGTCATAGAAAATAAATTATATCTGCATTAAAAAATGTTAACATTCATGGAATTAAACTGTAATAGTTTAATTCCATGAATGTTAACATTTCATATAGTACACTGAATTTAACTCCGCAACATATTTAGCGCAGTAATTCGTTGACCGTCTAGGCCCCATATAAACGCATGCAAATAGGACGTTATGATAAAACAGGTATAAGGAGATTAAATATAAGTACTATGTATATTTCATAATGAGTATCTCACACCAATTATAATTATTCTTAATTCTTATTATAAACTGCATAAAATAGTAATTATTATTATTTCTTATAATTATTATGTCACTTTCCGTCACAAGTGCGCCGCATGACGGACGATTTTTAGGCTAGACTAAGCTCAGAGTGGGGTCCACTGGACCCCAGGAATGGAAAGAGGATAAGGAGGCCTTTGTCCTGTAGTGATACAAACCGGGTTTATAACAATAATAAATTACATTTTCTTGTCATTTTCTTTCACTGGTTCATCTTCGATTTCTTTTGAGCGTGGTTTCTTGGCACCTGTGGAATGATTATGATATTAATTAAAATACTAAGCAGGCTTTCTTACTTTGGAGTCCTAACCGCCTTGCTGGCTTGGGCCAATCCTCAATGCCGGTGGATAATTAAAATGTATTTCTTTAACTTTATAGGAAATTTAATAATATAAATGTAATTAAAATACAGAAATAGTAATAAAACTTCTATAACTAATAATAAATCTTAGCTGGATTGGAATGTCACTTATTTATCCTTTTTTATCTCCTAGATTACCTACTCTTTTACCGCAACGTGCGAACAATAATTATAGGAACTCGTAGGTATTACACGGCTAGCTTAGGTACTATATTTAAATATTCCCTTTATAAAGTATTGGTAAACGATGAAGTGACAATATGTATGACAATTGAAAAGGTCAGATTAAAGACGCACCTCCTTTCAATAGTAGTTTGAATATCGTCGAAAATGGCGCATCGATTACTAACACCATCAGAAACGAAACAGCCAACGAAAACACGTAGTGACCGCAGAACTTGAAGATCTGAAACAAAGACAGGTCAAATCACAGCTACTATGGCCCTTTCTTCAAGAAATCATTGCACTACATTGTTACTCTGACATAGTTTCTGCTGTGACATTTCGCAATTCCTCTAAATTAATTCATATTTCGGATTCGTAGTAATTCATGCGCCGTAGAAATTCGCTACGATTTCTACGTGGCATCATATTATTATTATGATTCATAATGTTATAAGCCCCGCAAATTGATTATGTACCTGGCAGTCATCTTGTTGACGTAAAAATGCCGTAACCGCTCTCAGTATCGTTATCGCTATCATCAGTAGCGCTCGATGACGTCAAGTGGAGGTTAATTAGACAAGGTTCCAGCTCATTAGCAACTTGCGGGACTTCTATGAAGGTTTATCATGTTTATGGAAATTAAGACGAAATTATTGTTATTACTTACCATTCCACCTACAGAGAAGAACTTAGGTGATATTGCGCTGTAGTTGACCGCCCACATCAGCATGTAGTGGAACAGATACATGGCATATGACAATCTAGATTGTAGCTTCCACAGTCTCAGAGCTAGAAACCAGTTAATTGGACCTGGAATCAATAACATAAAAATTTAAGTAATTTAAACATACAATTTCTACAGAGTAAAAAATCATGAAGAATGGAGAGAATAGGGATACTAAACACAAGACAAAGACAAACTTAAAATGACAGTATATCAATATTGACAATCTTTCAAAACTGTGCCCGGCTTTCTACCAAAAATCGAATTACGCTATGTTTAGGTAAACAGACTATAACTATTATCACATAAATAGATATTAGATTAGTAAATAGTTAATTTCATAAAAAACTGTCTGGAATAAAACTAAAACCGACAAACATTCCAAAACAAAAGAAAATGTAAAATGTTTTTTTTTTTTTGTCTTATTCTGATTTTTAAGCAGGCCAATCACCACACGAGCCACACCTACAATACGGGGGCTAGAGAATTTGCAATTTGACATTCGAATCGACAAACGAATAGAAAGAAAATGTATGGAAATGATATTAGTGACAGCCCGATTTTTCGAAAGCTTGTGTCACTTTCATTTGTTTCTATTCGAATGTCAAACTGCAACTTGTTGACAGGCCCAGAAGCACCACCAACGTCGATGCGTTGCCGTCTCCAAAAGCCGGCTGCAGAACCGAGAAGGAGAACTGGCTCTCACGCGCAAAAATAGGAACATACAAAGCTGCTTTACAATAGAGGGACATCACACCTCGTCCCTCCACAGTGGTGACCCCGACGTTATCCTAATGTCTCCACACTACAATCACTATGTAATTCTTACCACCATAGCCATTAACGCATCCGTAGATCAGTAAACCAAGGAAGAGTGCCCACAGAGGTCTGGTGAAGGAGTTATAGAGATTGTCCAGAAATTGGTTGTCCCAATCCGGCTGTACGATGGGGTAGTTACTGTATATAATGAATGTCGACAAAGAGAACGCAGCTATCCAGAAACATGCTGCTTGAATCTGAAAAGAGATAAATGATAAGTCACCAAAACCATCGCCATCAGAGTTGTAGTAGGTAATGTATACGTCCCGGGGCGGGGGACATCCCTGAGGATTTATAACCTTGAAAGCAAAAAAAAGGGAATGTATACTCCCAAAATTCACGGGTATGTTTGTTGTTATGTAGAAGCATGTAACGGTGGAACCGATATCCAAACTCCGAGCTTCCATTATAATAAGAATTTCATAGATCACCCAATAGCAGTCCTCAACCTTGGAAAAGCCCTTGATTTTATTCCAAAGACACCAACAACAATGCGAGCAAAATCGCAGGCAGCAGTCAGTTTTACCAGTTTTATTATATCAATCCTTACTAATATTATAAATGCGAAAGTAACTGTCTTTCTGTCTGTCTGGTCTGTCGCGCTTTCACACCAAAACTACTGAACCGATTTAAATGAAATTTGGTACAGAGATATTCTAGAGCCTGAGAAAGGACATAGGCTGTAAGGGATTAAAATAGGGGATGGAAGTTACCTCGCGGGCGAAGCCGCTGACGGAAAGCTAGTAAAATAATAATTAATATAACAATAACAAAATCTACTGGTTTGTCTTACGCGCTAAGTTTAAAAGTAATTACACGACTTGTTTTCCGTGTTTTCTAATGAAATAACGCTGTACTTTTATTTTTGCAACAAAAATACGATATAAATTATATGGACATACCTTTGACATTTCCAGTTTCCACGTTCTCACAATGTACCCGAAGACCATACCTACCAAGAACGGTGAACCTCGCGTCAATGTGTTTATGTAATACTTTTTAAAGTACTCAAACCATCTTTCACTACAAAGAAAGAAGTAAAAAAAATATTGTTAAAGATACCTATAATTCTAAACAAACGAAACATTCGATCTCAGGCAGAGTTTAAAAGTTTGTCCTTCTGGATTTTGGGCCAACTAAGGTATCGAGCCTATTGCCGTCCACTGCTGAACGTAGGCCTCCCCTATATGATAATATGATGAAGGTATCGAGAACAGAATTCAACCGGACCGAAAGTAGTGGAAATGTTTCGCAATTTTTTTAATTTAATTTTACACCATGAAATTTTAACATATTAAGTTAATAATTATATTATTTTTGGAATTTCATCTATATAAGTTATCTACTTCTTCAGTGGTCTAATTGAAAAAAAAATTATATGGTTTAAAGTCAGTAGGTAAGTGATATGATAATTTTACATACCCATACATGGTAGTCGGAAAATCGTTGATAAAGTTGTAAGTGGTTGAAGCTACTAAGATAGCCGCCAAACCACTTAGTAATGCTGCCCATGCTATTCTCTTATTGCCCAGAAGAACCCAATATAGAATAATCGGTGACAAAACATGAAGTTGAACATCTATTGCCAAATACCAACATTGTGACATGCACTGAAAAAAGATTAAAATAATTGAAACACAAACCAATTTACAATATTTTTTCTAGTAAAATATTTTTTGTGCTCATATTATGCAAAAAAAATGAGTTGGATTTTCAGAATGTGCTAGTAAAAATCGGTTTAAAGATTATTTATTTATTCTAAGGAACAGTGTTCACTTACGAATAAATACAATGGTAATGTAGTATATTCTTAAAGCTATCCAGTGGCCATTACAATAGTTACAGTACATAAATAAGAGAAATTATATTATACTCTTAGATGTATCAAAATTTAGAAATATTATTGATAGCTTACGCTGTAACTGTCATGGGTACGAAGGACGTCAAACGACCTCAAACGGGAATACCCGTTTGAGGACCTGTTTTTAGGGGACCAAAAATGGGACAAACAGGTGCTCAAATGGGTACCTATTCTCCGTCACACACTATACATTTCATCGCCATATATACATATAAACGAATAGTGCCGCTGCGGTCAACTGCAGGCAGTCACTGCACGTGCGGCCTGCAGTTGCAGTCGTGAATATCGTTCGGAATAATACCGTTTTTGTGTGTAACAGCTCTTTCTTTGCAATTAGAAAGTTAAGAACCTGTTTCACCACCTCCTAATAAGTTCCCGTTTTTGACGACGTCTGTGGTCTAGTGGTTCGAGTTCCGGACTGGTGATCACAAGGTCGTGGGTTCGATTCCCACAAGACACAAATATTTATGTGATGATGAATATAAGTATTTCTGTTTGTCTGGGTGTTTCCTATGTATAATAAGTAAGTATTTACAAAAAAAAAATATAAGTATCATATCCATTGTCTAGTACCCATAGTTCAAGCTCGGCTTAGTTCGGGACAAGATGGTGCTGTGTAAAAATGTCCCCAAAATATTTATATAAAGTACTAGGCAGATAATTTCATCACAATTTTTGTTACATATTAATGTATCCGGCAATTAGCGGCTATCCAGAGGTGGTGAAATAGGCCCTTACAGTTTTGTTTTATTATTTTAATAATCACCGTGTAAAATAACGGTCATGTGACATTTTCATTATGGTGTATTAAATATCATTTTACTAACCGTAAACGAAGGAGTCACATAGTTCTGTATATGCAAGAGGGTAGACCACCAATTAGTTCGACATCTGTGAACTTTATTTTCGACCGTGGACCATATAGGTCCATCGGCCATGCGGTTGGCATACGTCGCTTGTAGTAGCACAGCTGCGGCCAGCAAAGGAAACATGCGCAGGAGTCGATTCAACCAAAATAGATGAATGTTTTTGATTAGCTGGCCTGAAATAGTAGTATAACCTTTAAAAAAATATAAGACTGGATGACGTATTACATACGTCCTGCGTTCTCAACAGAAGTTAAATTTCTGATCTAGATTAGAGACCATACCTGTTGACTTAAGTTTTAAATGTCAAATGTGTTTTTACGTAATAAATATTTTTTACATCACCGAGTCGTCGCAACTGGTCGATATTATTTGTAGAGCTTGTCGATATTATATTGTCATTTTGCCAAACGTTTTTAAGTTTTATTTAAAATACGCCTTCTTACTTATTATGAATGGAAAACCTAATGAATCGCTCATAACAACATAACATAAATTATACGTATAATTAACAAATTGTTTGATTGATCAGGATGTATTATACATTGATGGATGACTGTGATAAAATAATAATAGGTGGTCATGGATTAACCATACCGATTATAAGCACATTATCCGAGATTATTTAGACAGATCATTTTATTAGTACCTATATTGTTTTAACAATTTACTAGGGGCCCGTCCCCCGGCTTCGCACGGAGACACGGACATCTTTATAGCGACAGGTTCATCGTCATATTTCAGCCAATTCACACAAAACTTTAACAAACTGTATCACTCGTGAATCACTCTATCTATTGGTGAAAACCGCGTGAAAATCGATTCAGTATTAATTTAATGGCCAACATACACACCCTCAGGCAAATCATTCAAAAGACCAAGGAATATAATCAGCCCCTCTGCCTAGCGTATGTGTACTATGAGAAAACCTTCGATACCGTCGAGACCTGGGCTGTGCTGGAGTCCATGCAGATAAGCCTTGTCGACTGCCGATACGCCAAGGTGCTGAAATGTCTGTATAAGGCCGCAACAATGACCGTCCAAGTACAAGAACACAGTACAAAAACAATCCAACTGCGTCGAGGGGTAAGACAGGGAGACGTTATCTCTCCGAAACTGTTTCCGAACGTTTGGAGGACGTTTTTAAGACGCTTAACTGGAAAGGACGAGGCATAAAATATTAACGGTCAGTACATCTCGCACCTCCGATTTGCGGATGAAATTGTCATCATGGCAGAGTCTCTGCAGGAACTGGAAGTGATGCTGAACAGCCTTGGCGATACTTCAAGATGGGTGGGTCTCGGGATGCACCTGGATAAAACCATTGTCATGCATAATGATCATGTCACCCCGAGACCTGTTTACGTAAATGGCGCTGCCCTCGAGGTTGTGCAAGAATACATATATCTTGGCCAAACTATACAAGTGGGGCGGCACAACTTCGAGAATAATAAAATAAATAATAAATATCCTGGGACATTTTACACAGCACCATCTAGTCCCAAACTAAGCAGAGCTAATATTACGGGTACAAGATAATGGATGTAATACTTATATACTTATCTTTTTGTATTTTTTAAGCATTTTCCATGTTAAAAATAACTTATATACTTTTTTTGTAAATACATACTTATATTACATAGGAAACACCCAGACAAACACAAACATTAATATTCATCACATAAATATTTGTGTACTGTGGGAATCGAACCCACGACCTCGTGATCAGCAGTCCGGTACTCGAACCACTAGACAACAGACGTCGTCAAAAAAAGGATGCAATGGAGAGAACAATGCTCGGAGTTTCTTTGGTGGATAGGATTCGAAACGAGGTTATTCGCCAAAGAACTAAAGTCACCGACATTGCGCGAAGAATAAGCACGCTGAAGTGGAAGTGGGCCGGCCATGTCTGTAGACGGACTGACGGTCGATGGAGCACACAAGTGCTAGAGTGGAGACCACGTTTAGGCAAGCGTAGTGTAGGACGTCCTGCGACACGATGGACCGACGATTTAAAGAAGGTGGCTGGCAGCGGATGGATGCTAGCTGCCCAAGACCGCGATGGTTGGCGCTCTGAGGCCTACCCTCAGCAGTGGACGGCAATAGGCTGATATGATTAATTTAATTACAGTACCTACAAAGCATTTCTTATGACCGAACAGAAGATTTACTCGTAGTCTGCAAATAAAATCGCTACCCTTGTTGCAATGTATAAACATTTACTTTAATTTAGTAATATATAGATACGTTCATAATGTAGTTGTTAATAACTTAGATTTTTGTACTCGCTAGCCTGAAACACGGGTCCAACCTAGTTCAGGAATATATATGAAACTGTGCTCTATTTTTAAGTGTAAAATAATTATTGTAAAATGTATGTGAACTATTTTTAAATAAACAATTTATTATTATAGTATTATATTAATGAATTTAATTTTTGAATTCATTACGAACAGACAAACAGACGCGGTGGGGGACTCTGTTTTAGAATATGTAGTGATTACTAACGAACACTACCGTCGTACTAAGAAACATTATCACATCCGTAATATAAAGAGTGCGATTTATTTATATCTAATTAATTACTTAATCTCAGATTAATATTTCCCAAAACTAAATGTTTCACATAACAGGTAAAAACACTTAAAAATACTGGGTAGGTACCTAGTATTTTTAAGCTGGTAACTTAAGTACTTAGTTTTTTTTTGTTTTTGACTATTAACACACACTAAACAATATAAAAGATACTAGCTTGCCGCCAGCGGCTTTGCCCGCGTGGTCTGGGTATTTCTTATAACTTTCATCCCCTATTTCAACCCCTTACAGTCCTTTTTTCGCGTTAAAAAGTAACCTATGTCCTTTCTCAGGCTCTAGACTATCTGTGTACCAAATTTCATTTAAATCGGTTCAGTAGTTTTGTCGTGAAAGCGTGACAGACAGACAGACAGACAGAGTTACTTACGCATTTATAATATTAAGTAAGTAGAGTAAGTAATAAGTAATTAGTAAGTAAAGAAAGTATTATAATTTGGGGAATTTTTAACTGCACCTCTATTTAGAAATCTAAGCAAACAAAATTTCTCCACTAATAACCTACTGCATATCGAATAAATGACTGTACTACAAATTAATTACTTGATTACCTAAACATGTTGTACTAAAAAATGTTTAAAATTCATCATGTAGCTGAAACCACAGATATACGCATTTTGAAACAATATTACTCATCGTAAAACACAAATACTGATTTGCACACAAATTATTCAGTATAACAAAGGAATTTCCAAAATTATTTTCTAAAACTGCATAGCAAAAATGTATGTTTACTGTGTTTATAATTAAATTATAGAGTGCTAAATGAATATGGAGTAATGAATATTACTATCTAAATAGTAGCTGCAATAACAACTAGTTATTGCAGCGGTTTCACTCGTGTCCTAAGAGACCTTTTTTTTAGTTTAGGTTAGGTTAGAACTGCGACCACAACGCCAGAACCGAATCGGTCCTTTAGTTGAGTGAAAAAGTAGAACGTTATTTATGCTGGTAGAAAAGTATTATATTTACTTTTAGTTAACAGATAGTCATTCAGTAAAACAGTTAAGCTTTAAAGATCTAACAGTATAGTATAATTGATTTATTTGATCAGCAAATTTAGTGTGCATTTC
Organism: Acronicta psi; assembly: GCA_946251955.1. Taxonomy (NCBI): domain Eukaryota; kingdom Metazoa; phylum Arthropoda; class Insecta; order Lepidoptera; family Noctuidae; genus Acronicta; species Acronicta psi. The sequence continues at coordinate 11,024,050 of OX276475.1, read as the reverse complement.
AGTATTTTTGGTAGTAATTTTGAATATTATGATTGAAAAAAGGGGATTTACAGTTAAAGTATTAAATACCACCTTATAATTTTAGCTTAAATGGCAAAACTTCTAAGAGGCTGCTCAGGTTTTTCTTTAAATTATTTAAAACACAATTACTTACTTCCACTAAGTTTTCCAAAGGTTGTATATACAACGAGAAAACCACTCAACGTGAAAAACGTGTCTACAGTAAAATGCCCCGTCGTGACCCACAAAGCCTTCCACGACCCCGACCACTGAAAAAATAAAATTTATGCTATTATGCTAATATTATTTTCTCCTTGATATGACAGATTTGTTTGTTCTTTACATAATCGCAAAGGCAATTTTGTTATCATCGGGTTTTTGAGAGCACTATATTTATTGATTTTAGTAAACTTAAAATCCTATACTTACTGTTAAGATCAATTTGCCGTAAGCTATCAGCAACACTGAAGAATAAAAACGCTGTGCGTTTCAAAATGCAATGCCAGCAACCCACGTATTTTACTCTCAAAACTTACCGTGTACCCTTCAATTGGATTGGCCCAAGATATTTCTGACGTAAATGTATGACCAAGGAGCACCCACGCCATGGCCAGCGCTCTGATGCCATCCAAACATTCCAAAGTATCAGGACCTGACTCAAACGTCATGACACGACGACCATTTGTGTACACTGAGAATGATGTGCCCAGCACGCTAACTGTTCTTGGATCTGAAATAAAAGTAATAAAAATATACTGCTGCTGCTACTGAAAAATAACTGTTTAATAATATCCGTGGCTTAGGTGCAGCATAAAGACGAGCATGTAGCCAAAATAGAAATTATCTCACCATTTTTCAAAATAAATGTTTGCCAAATGTCATAGGATGTGCTCAAAACAGTTATTAAACCAAATAAAGAAAACACGACCCTGCAAAAAGACGAAATATATTAAAAAGTTGTATGAAATTTCTTCACAAACATTTCCTTATATACTAATTATTTATTACTTACAATGCAACCGTGTCTCCTGGAACCCAAGGTTTATCATCCGGAAGACGACAAAAATCATCAGTGTATTCAAAACCTTCGGAAGAGACATTGAACAGGAGAGACGTAATGGCTTGTTCCGTTGTACAAGGTTTGGGAATGCAGACTGCAAGTGTAAATGTAAGCCCGGAGAGAGGATTTGCTGGTAAAGTTCTAAAAATTTAAACATAATACAGTTTATAACCTAACCTAAATTAAAAATTTAGAAAACCCCCGACACGAAATGTAATTTGCCATTTTGTGGTGGCGGCCATCTTGGATTCCAAATTTATCATAATGTATAGTATTCTACTAGTTAAGCCCTTTCATTTGATACCCATATTGACGGAGTTGTGAAAAAATATGTAATCCGCTGTCTTGTAGCGGCGGCCATCTTGGACCGATTTTCATCAAACATAGCTAAGAACACTCCCGACTAATTCACCTTTCAAATAAAAAAAACAAAATCAAAATCGGTCCATCCGTTGGGGAGCTACGATGCCACACACACACACACACACACACACACACACACACACACACACAGACACGTCAAACTTATAACACCCCGTCGTTTTTGCGTCGGGGGTCAAAAACGAAGCCATTCGTTTTCTGAATAGGAATTATGCCCTCAACTACTTCCACTCTTCAACCTTTGACCCAGTAAATAAAAACTATAATATTTGCTCTGTCATCAAATAATGATACTTTAATAAATACCTGTTGTTATCATCCAGGATCCCAGACATAGCGAGCATTCCTCTCTTCATATTATTGAATTTTACCAAACTTCTAGCCGTCTCTTCATCCAGATGTAAAAGGTTTGGATTAAAATTTGCATTGTCAGCTTCTGGCCATTCTGGCAGGTAAAAATTCTGATCTGACGGAACATTGATCATGCAGTATTTTCCTTGAAGTTCAGAACCTTCTAGCGGTTGATTGATACCAATACATTGGTGATAATTGCCCATATCCAATGTATTACCTCCGAGAATACCTCTTGGAACCCTGAGACCCGCATCTGCAACTGTTGGTAAAAGTAATCATATAAAGCTCAAAATTGCACAACGCTTTCTCACAGTTCACGAAGTACGGAAATCGAAAGACCGAAGATTGTAGAAATCGGAAAATGTTTCATACGTAACCGACACTAGGAAACAAGGGGCTGTAGCTCTACCACGAGCTGAAGAAATTATAGACGCTATCGTCTCTGTTAATTTTAGTTGTGCCAATTTTATTCCTCGCATTGTCGTAAGGATTTCCATAGACCCCAGACCCCATTATTCACAAGACCCCAGATAGAACTGCTTAATGTGACAGGTCGACTAAGTACTATAGTGTAATATGAGCAAGACTTATGTGAAAGATCATAGGCTAATTTCATTGGAGCAATAAGTAAGCTAGCCAATAAACAGGAATGAATGTCGTAAAACAGAGGTGGTTTATAGCCTGCAGTGGCTTGATAAATGCCCATGATGGAACCATATCCCGTCCACTTCAGCTAGGTAATCATACTGGTGTCCAGCAGTCTCGAAAAATGCACTGACACTGGGTCTACTAAACTGGTTGATCATCAAAAAGTATACCTACACAACATAGTCAGTAGCACATTGCTTTTTATTTGCTGCACTTGTTCGTGACATAGTTCTGCATCAATCACTTCTTCATAAAGTGTTTGATCTAAGGCTTCATTTGGTATTGGTAAATCAACATATCCTGTAACTAAATCAACTTTAACTATACTGACTAGAATCACAGATAAAAATACTTTGGAAATCATTTTATTATCACTGATGTAAGTATCCTTAAATAAACAACCACAATCAGAATCCGTTTTGGTATAATAAAGTTGAGACAGTTATTTTATAATTGTTGATTAATTAGCTAATCTTATCGTTGCGTCGAATATTACTGAATGTGTTGATAATTGTCTCAAATGTACAATATTTAAGATTAGATTTAGAATAGGCTCGGCCACAATACACATGTAGCATACTGGCGAGGGTTCCATACAACTCGATTTCGACCAGCTTTTCTTTTGCATGTTTCTTTTCAGACGTGATCAGTTAGGAAATACCATCTAGTAGTAAAATATTGAAACATTGGCTTGTAAAGGTCTTTTTAAAAGAATAAATATTTATAGTCATCATTAGTATCTACTACTCCGCCCAACAGCCCAACTGAGCTTTTTTAAGTGTGGTATATTATTTATGTTCAATATGGCCAGCCTATAATTTTATAATCCGTATAGCCTAGGGGATTTTATAATTCTTATTTCCTTACTAGTATTATAAATGCGAAAGTAACCTGTCTGTCTGTCGCGCTTTCACGCCAAAACTACTGAACCGATTTAAATGAAATTTGGTACAGAGATAGTCTAGAGTCTGAAAAAGGACATAGGGTACTTTTCATTTCGAAAAAATGGCTGTAAGGGGTTGAAATAAAAAGTTATAAGAAATACCCAGACGACGTGGGCGAAGCCACTGGCGGAAAGCTAGTTTATTATTCAGTTGGTAAATAAAACTACTACCTCGTTAGTCAAGTGGTCCCAAGCGCGACTGCTACACTAGAGGTCCTGGGTTCGAATCCCGGGTCGAGCAGTGTTGTTGGGTTATTCTGTGAAATTGCCAGTAGCAGCTCGGAGTCTGGAATTGTGCCCGGTTGATGGCAATAGCCTCGCCCCCTATTACATGGGGCCTAAACATACCGGCGCAATGTGGCTGTACATTCGTACGCCTCTGCCTACCCCTTCGGGGAATACAGGCGTGATGGTATGTCGTTGTACATAAAAGATCTAACCACGAAGTCCTCCTAGTATAAATATGTACTTAATAAATAAATTCCTATTCTTATCAGCATATCAATATCGTCATCTATCTATCATGCCTCGTATAGTACCAGTTATCTCGTTTGGATATTTACTCAAAAAGTCATTGCAATCATCTCGTATGAATGAATATTTACTCAAAAAGTTATTCCCACCGTCTGGTATATGGATATTTACTCAAAAAGTTATTCCAACCGTATGGTATATTTACTTTGTTCCTATCGTTTCTATTTCTATTTATTCTATTTATCTTCGGGGATCAGTCCTCTTGTTGGGATTATTTCGCCCAGTTCCCCATTTTGGTGGATACCTTCATAGGTTACTGGCGCTCGGCCCTCGCGAATGCCATCGATTAATGGGGATGTTCTCTCAGAAAGCAAGTCTAAGTACCTAATCTAAGTAACTTGGTATGGATTTTTACTAAAGAAAAAAAATCCCGCCCGCACTCAAGGCCATAATTATGCTTTTTAATAGTAAGAAGGTTGGATAGGAATTACACAATTGATACCTATAATTACACAATTGTAACGTTTATTTAATTGTATGTTTTTTGCCTGTACGCCAGAAACTGCGGGCATTTAGGATGTTGTGCTAAAAGAAATATCTATGTAAGGAAATTAAATTAAATATTCTTTATTTCATAATGAGTATTTTACACCAATCAGGATTAACTAATACTTATAATTATTAATAAATATTACACTTTCTTGTCATTTTCTTTCACTGGTTCATCTTCTATTACTTTTGAGCGTGGCTTCTTGGCACCTGTAAAATGATTAATTATAATTAATATTTAAAATATTAAGAAGGCTTTCTCTCTTCTTTAGTCTTGACCTCCGCACCGGAAGCTTGTGTTTTAGATATTTTTTTGTTATATTTTATCATTTTTTATGAAGGAAAACATCGGCTGGCCAGCAGGACCTGCGTCTTCTGGTTCGGTACACCAGGCTCGCGATAGCTTAGCGGTCAAAGCGTCTTGTGTATCGAACCAGAGACGCAGGTTCGAATCCTGCTCGCCAGCCGATTTTTTCCTTCATTAAAAATAACTTGTAATTCTAGCATCAAAAATGCTTTAAAAAAATACAAAAAGAAATATTTTATTATTTTATATTATAAGTATCTCCAGCAATACAACAATGCCGCAATAATCCATTTTCACGCAGTAGTTTTTGCATAATACGCGTACAAACATTAAAACTTAAAAAATACAAAAAAATACTTATTCTATTTTTCTTATTTGCTATCTAAGACATTAACCAGTTACATTTTTGTTTAAACTGACTGATGGTTTTTTAACTATTTATTGGAAACTATTTTTAATGTAGGTAAATGATAAGGGTGTAATTCGTTTCTAGGTTACTGTCTTGTCAAGTCTAAACTAATGTTGTACAAACATTAATTTAAAGCATCACAACTTATATTGTAACAAATTATTACACATCTAGCTTACTTTGTATTCACTTCATTAGATAATAATTCAGAATGTAAGTAACATACCTCCTTTCAATAGTAGTTTGAATATCGTCGAAAATGGCGCATCAATTACTAACACCATCAGAAACGAAACAGCCAACGAATACACGTAGTGACCGCAGAACTTGAACGTCTGAAAAAAAAAAAAGACAGTCGAACTCAAAGCTGCTGTGGCCCTTTATTTTCTTCATGGTTACTCGCATAGTTACCATTACGACTGGAAGGCTATAATAGTTAACTGAATCACGTTATTTTTATATTATTATACTATGATCATTGTGTTATTCGGCGGTATCAGTAAAAAACGCCAACGGTATCAAATATAACCAAAAACCAAAAAAAATGTTCACATAAAAAATTAGCATCAATGTATAATATAGTCAAAGTTACTATTTTAACTTACCATGCCAGCTACAGTGAAGAACATAGGTGATATTGCGCTGTAGTTGACGGTCGTCATCAACATGTAGTGGAACAGATACATGGCATATGACAATCTAGATTGTAGCTTCCATACTCTAAGCGTTAGAATCCAGTTAATTGGACCTAAAACCAATAACAATAAAATTTAAATTAGGAAAAGCATAGAACACACTTTAAAATTGTTGCGGGGTAATAAATTATTATTATTTAAACGGACCAAAACAAAAGAGAACGTAAAACGATGCGCTGCCAGCCCCCAAAAGCTTGTAATCGACTGCAACCAGAGGGTAAATGGAGTCTTCCTAAAGCAACAATGGTCGCTAAGCAGTCCAAAGAGATCCTTCTACCAATCAACTCAGATCTTTTTACGCCTCGAACGAGATACCGATCTGAAGAAGAAGCAATGATGAATTATATTCTAACCCGTCCCTAAACATCATATTGATTCTTACCACCATAGCCATACACGCATCCGTAGATCAGTAAACCAATGAAGAGTGCCCAAAGAGGTCTGACGAAGGAGTTATAGAGATTGTCCGCAAATTGGTTGTCCCAGTCCGGCTGTACGATGGGGTAGTGGGTGTATATAAGGAACGTCGACAAAGAAAACGTTGCAATCCAGAAACATGCTGATTGAATCTGTAAAGAGAATAACTTATATAAATATAGTACATCCAAAATTCACCGTTATGTTTGTAGACCCCATGTAATAGGGAGGAGTAGATTTCCAAACTTCGAGCTGCTTATTTCATAGAATACCCAATAAGTGTTGGGGCAGGGACGCAGGGTCTTACACTAGATATGCCAGCAACATATACACGCATTATTAGCATTGGATTTAGCATCTTAGACTAAATTTAAGCCTCATATACCCAGTCATTTCATTGAGATTTATATTCCTAATAATTTTACTACAACATACTGACTCCATTGCACTCGTACATACCATAGGTCTTCTATCCACAGTAAGTACAGTACTCGCCAAACTTATTGTCCGGGTTGAAATTGACACGAACTAAATTTAACCCGACCGTAAAAATCGGAGAAATAAAAATATTGGGTTGTAATCAATAAAACGAAAGCTCAAGTCGTAGGCAATAAGCTCAGCGATAACTGTACTTAATACGAAAGTTTGTTTTTCTGTAACTATTTCACGCCTAAACCACTGAACAGATTTTGATAAAATTTTGCAAAGAGATTTCTGAGGAAGGACTCAGGCTACCTTGAAATGCGAGCGTCGAGCGCAACCCAACAAGCATGTTTTGCTATAAAAAAATATTAAAGGACATACCTTTGACATTTCCAGTTTCCACGTTCTCACAATGTACCCGAAGATCATACCCACAAAGAACGGTGAAGCTCGCGTCAATGTGTTTATGTAATACTTGTGCATGTAATCGAATATTCTTTCACTACAAATAAACAAATATAAAGATCTTTTTTTACTTTTGGCACATGCTAAAGTGATTTAAAGATTATAAATTTCAACAAAGTTATAGCTTAAATTGTATATTGTTGTACCTAGAACATATATAGCTATCTATACATATAATAAGTTAGATCTCTCTTTCCTTTTTTTTCTTATTCCTTGTACCTATTATATTATATCGATTTACACGCCCCATGGGGCAGAATATGTTTGTACATTCCTAATAGCCTGTATTTTACACTACCATATTCGAGCAAATAAATACATTTGAATTTGAATTTGAAAAAACATATTTGAACATACCCTCCCATTGTAGACGGAAATTCGTTGATAAAGTTGTAAGTGGTTGAAGCTACCAAGATGGCCGCCAAACCGCTTAGTAATGCTGCCCATGCTATTCTCTTCTTGCCCAGAAGAACCCAGTATAGAATGATCGGTGACAAAACATGAAGTTGAACATCTATTGCCAAATACCAAGTTTGTCCCATGCACTGAAAAAAAATTAAAAGTATTTACACTTTACACGAACCAAAAAAAATGTGCTTTTATTTTTGCAATAAATAATATGGAATTGTATTTCAGACTGGTATTAAAAATAGGAAAACAAATTCGCAAAATTGTTGTGATGGCGATTTCACTCTTTGTAATGTCGGATATGTAAAACGCATCAAATAGCCTACGCCGTAGCTGACTCTGACCGTAGTCACAATAATATTAATATAATATAATATTTCACAATAACCATGACAAGGCAATATTTTTTTTCTCACTTTAGTTATACAGGGTAATTTTTAGGTTACTATAACCGTTCATGGGGTGAAAGTACTCATAATTTTGAACATATTTTACTATGGGACTAACCCTGAAATATCGAAAAAACTTAAAAAAATGCATTTTTGTATGGAATAGCTTTTTTGTTCATAATTAGAAAGGTCAACAGTGAATTAATAAACATATATGTACCTAGTATACCGGTAACATGTAACTTACCGTAAAAGAAGGATTCGCATAGTTCTGTATATGCAAGAGGGTAGACCACCATGAAGTTCGACATGTGTGAACTTGACCTACAACCGGGGACCATATGGGTCCATCGGAAATCCGGTTGATATACGTCGCTTCTAGTAGAACTGCTGCGGCCAGCAAAGGAAACATGCGCAGAAGTCGATTTAACCAAAATAGATGTATGTTTTTGATTAGCTGCCCTGGAATAATAAAATATCTTTAAGAATAATATGTTACTCTCCTATGATCTAAACGAACTGTAAGCGTATATTAGTGGACCTCTACAGATTGTTTTCTTAACATGGTTTAGGAAAAAATGATGTTCAAAAGGCTGTATTCTGTGCACCGTACTTAGTATTTGTAAATGAAAAATACACTATTTTTTGTGTGACTATCATTAATTCATACACATATATATAAATATATAATAACTAGCTTTTAACCGCAACTTCGTTTCCGTAGAAGTTTTCCCCGTTTTTGCAACATTTTTAATTATTAGGTATTCCGCTCCTATTGGTCGTTGCGTGATGATATATAGCCTATAGCCCTATCTAACACTGAAAGAATTTTTCAAATCGGACCAGTAATTCTTGAGATTAGCGCGTTCAACAAAACAAACTCTTCAGCTTTATAATATTAGTATATATTTATTTTATTATATTATATTCTTATATATATAAATATCGGCTGAGCGAGCTGAGCGAGCTGAGTTAGAGCGCGAGATCGTAGCCCCTCTTTAAGCTAAGTAAGGTTAGTGTCTAACAATTCTCAATATGCCAAACTTTTGATGTGCCGCTATTCTAGTGTTGCAAAAAATCATTTAGTTTCACTTCTCTCTATCTATCTATCTACTCAGCCTGTAACACCCACTGTTGAGTAAAGGCCACTTCTCTATTACCCCACTCTTGCCGATCTTGTGGAAGTCGCACCCACAGATTCCCTACTGCCCTCACAATATCATTCGACCAGTTTCACTTACTTCCATTAAATTTTCCAAAGGTTGTATATACAACGAGGAAACCACTCAACGTGAAAAATGTGTCTACGGTAAAATGCGCCGTCGTGACCCACAAAGATTTCCACGACGCCGACCACTGAAAAAAAGTTATTTTCTCCTTAAAAACAAATCTGACAGACTACAATGGCATATTTGTTTGTTTAATATGGACAACTCTGTTGCGTAGGACTTTACAAAAGGACACATAATGTGTATCAAAACTCGAAAAATATTTGTGGATAATAATTGTTTGCCCTTTGGAAATCGACACTCAGCCCAACGGCGAAGCCAAGCATATAATCAAATAGAATGCACATTGGCTGCCTTTATGTTATACTTTATAACAAAAATTAATATGTACGGATTTTAGTAGTGGCAGAGCAGAATAGACTAAAAACCCTATAGATACAACGAAGTACAATTCGCTCGTACTATACGAGTCATGACAAAGATGCCAAATGTTTCGAAATGATTACAAATTTACTCTCAAGCGTACCAGGTACCCGTCAATTGGATTAGCCCAAGATATTTCTGACGTATATGTATGACCAAGGAGCACCCACGCCATGGCCAGGGCTCTGATGCCATCCAAACATTCCAAAGTATCAGGACCTGACTCAAACGTCATGACACGACGACCATTTGTGTACACTGAGAATGATCTGCCCAGCACGCTTACTGTTCTTGGATCTGAAATAGAAAGTAATAGAAATTAATGTTCTTAATTTATTTTTAACTATCCGCCCAAAAAGACAACAGCAAAATAAAATCTATGTATGAATTAAGAATAATATAAAGACGATCATGTTGTCAAAATAAAAATTATCTCACCATTTTCCAAAATAACTGTTTGCCAAACGTCATAGGATGTACTCAAAACAGTTAATAAACCAATTATAGAAAACACAACCCTGCAAAAAAAGAAATATATTTAAATGTTTTAAAAGATCTTTATGAAATTTCTTTACATACATTTTCTTATGTACTACTTACACTGCAACTGTGTCTCCTGGAACCCAAGGCTTATCATTCGGAAGACGACAAAAATCATCAGTGTATTCAAAACCTACGGACGAGACATTGAACAGCAGAGACGTAATGGCTTGTTCCGTTGTACAAGGTTTGGGAATGCAGACTGCTAATGTAAATGTAAGCCCGGATAGAGGATTTCCAGGTAAAGTCCTAAAAAATTAAACATAAATACAGTGTCAAAGCTGTACAGAACATTCATCTGAACGGTTGTAAACTGAAATATATGTAGTACAGATTTCCCTGAGGTAATAGAATTGATGCAGCAAAACATACCCAAAATTGTAAAACAAAAGTCATTCGTTTTCAAAACTGCAAATATGCCCTATATTACTTGTTCAGTAATATAGGGCATAAACCACTGACCCAGTAAATCTAATTTACAAATTAATATTTTCTGTTATCAAAAAATTATACATAAATAAATACCTGTTGTTATCATCCACGATTCCAGTCATCGCGAGCATTCCTCTCTTCATGTTATTGAATTTCACTAAATTTCTAGCCGTCTCTTCATCCAGATGTAAAAGATTTGGATTAAAATTTCCAGTCTCAGCTTCTGGCCATTCTGGCAGGTAAAAATTCTGGTCTGACGGAACACGGATCATGCAGTATTTTCCTTGAAGTTCAGAACCTTCTAGCGGTTGATTGATACCGATGCATTGGTGATAGTTGCCCATATCCAATGTATTGCCTCCGAGGATACCTCTTGGAACCCTGAGACCAGCATCTGCGACTATTTATAAAAGAAACCTTATAAAGTTCAAACTTGAATATTTATCGTTTAACTGTCGGTCTTCTATGAAAAACATTGAAACAAGATTGTGAAAATTTTGTACAAATCGTTCAGACCCAACTGACAATTATAACTAAGAAGCTGTAGCTCCACCAGAAACTGAAGAAACTATACACTTCGTTTCTGGTAATTTTATTTGTGTCGATTTTAGTTCCTCGGGTGACCACAATGATTTCCATACAACGATTGTTGACAAGAGTCCAGATAGAACTGCTCAACTGGACTGAATGCGAAACGTTAGTTAAATCTGTGAATAGTGTAATTTTCTATAATCTGTAGCAAAGCTTATGTGAACGCCCATAAGTTGATTTCATTCATTATTGAGCAATAAATAAACTAACTAAGTAATACACAGGGATAAATGTCGTGAAAGAGAAGTACAGAAGTAGTTTATACCCTGCAGTGGGTTGATAAAATCTGCAAATTACGATGATGATGAATTTATAAGCTGACCCTATGACGACACCGCATGATGTCCACTTCAACTGAGTACTTATACTGTGGTCCAGTAGCTTAAAAAAGGTACTGTACTCTAGGCCTTCTAAACTGGTTATTGATAAAAATTATACCCACACAACATAGTCAGTAGCACATTGCTTCTTATTTGCTGCACTTGTTCGTGACATAGTTCTGCATCAATCACTTCTTCGTAAAGTTTTTGATCCAAAGCTTCATTTGGTATTGGTAAATCTACATATCCTTTAACTAAATCAAATGTAACTATATTAACTAGAATCACAGATAAAAGCACTTTGGAAATCATTTTACTATCACAGACTTAAATATTCCTAAATAAGTGCGATATTATATCGCACTTAAGACGCTTAACAACGACAATCAAAACCGTTTTGGTTTAATAAAATTGAGACAGTTATTTTATAATTGTTGATTAATTAGCTAATCTTATCGTTGTGACGAATAGTAATGAATGTTATAATTATCAAAATTTGTACAATATTTCAGATTAGAATTAGTAAAGGCTCGGCCAGAATACACATGTAGCACAGTTTGTCGAAGGCTCCGTGAAAATCGATTCGTACTGTTTACCCTTTTGCACAGTAACAATCAATGTCTAGTCTATGTACTACTCTCAAATAGCATGTTAAGTTGAATCGTTATACCTTATCCGCCAAATTCAATTTGTTTGTCGTCATTTGTAGGTCTCTAACACCAGCGTTCCTAACCGTTTTCAATCCACAGGCCCCTAGGAAATAAAGCACAATTTCAAAGGTACGGATAAGATTAAGATTATTAAGATTTCAGTATAAGCCGAAACTAAAACCGAGACTTCGGTTTCGGTTTCTTATTGTTTGATGGCTTATAGATGAGACTGCGGACTCCCATACATATACTTGCGGACCTGGGGTTCACAGATTGAGAAACACTCTATGAACATTAACCAAATTTGTTATTAATTTACTTTGCTGTTTTCAAGATTATATTCATTGAAACTGCTGTCGATCTGCATTTGTCTCGCATACTGATACATTTACACTGTGCTGATACTGACAGATGCAAAATCCCGCACACGTTCTGCTCTCGCATTCAGTGTGGCTCAGCCTTTAACTGTTTGACGAAGGGAATTTTACGCTTGGCAACTACAAATATAGCCACGAAATATTCCTAATAGCTAGGCCGGAATAGCTTTAGAATATAAATAGAAACTATTCCCGCCGTCTGGATCTTTCCTGACTTTCTGACCCAGAACGCATACAAATCATATTGTCATACTGTAGAAAAAAACATAGGTAAGAATCCTAGACAGTTCTGGCAACATGTGTCTAGCCTACGGTCAAAGGGTGGCTTCGAGCCAAATGTCGTATACAATGGCGAAACTATTTCAGGTGTCAGAGCTGCTGAGTCATTTGCTAAATATTTTGCCAGTGTGTTCTTGCCTAATACTCCTCAATTGAAACCAAGTAGTCTAACCATGAGTTCTAGTCATAATATTTCAATTCCCGTTTTGACCACGCAGGACGTTGTCAAGGGGATCGCCAAACTCAAACCCTGCAGCTCGATTGGTCCAGACTGCATTCCTGCTTTCATACTTAAGGGCTGCCAAGATACCTTGGTTGCTCCTCTTCATCATGTTTTTAATCTCGCTCTACAGTCTGGCGTTTACCCTGAGCCCTGGAAAATTTCACGTGTCATACCTATCCCAAAAAACAGTGACAAGTTATCTGTTGTGGAATGCAGACCTATTGCTATCCTGCCAACCGTTGCTAAGCTTTTCGAGCATATTCTGCATACTTTCATCTATAAACGTATACATGTATTCTTGTCCGACAGCCAGCATGGTTTTCGGCCAGGCCGTTCTGTCAACTCGAACCTGTTAATCCACGTAGACTACATTTCTAGAGCCTTAGATGGCGGGGGGCAAGTTGATACCCTGTATTTTGATTTTCAAAAAGCGTTCGACAGAGTCGACAATGATGTGCTCCTGGAAAAGGTAGCGTCAATTGGTTTCTCATCGAAATTTCTCTACTTTCTTGCAGACTACCTGCGAGATCGTAAGCAGTTTGTCAGACATGGCTCTTTCGAGTCTAAACCTTATGATACTCGTTCTGGCGTGAGTCAGGGATCTGTGCTGGGTCCACTATTGTTCCTAATTATGATTAATGATCTCACAAACCAGGTCAACTTTGCAAAGTGCTTGCTTTACGCTGACGATCTGAAACTAGTTGCGCAAATCAAAACGGATGAGGATTGCAAACTCTTACAAAGGGATATTGACGCCATTTATGAGTGGAGCATCACGAACAAGCTGTTTTTCAATCAAAACAAATGTTACGTTATGACGTACGGACGCGGCTCACGACCTATCCACTATAACTACCGACTAGGTGGTCAAACTATTACTCGTGTCACTAATATAAAAGACCTGGGTGTGATGTTCGACCGTGGTCTAACATTTCGAGATCATATTTGTGCTCTCGCTAAAGAATCTTTCAGGCGTTTGGGATTTGTTTTAAGAAATGCTCGCGACTTTCAAAACCCCAATGTTATCCGACTTCTTTATAACACCTTGGTTCGAAGCAAACTCGAGTCCAGTTCCTGCGTTTGGCACCCTTTCACAGCGACACAAACATTAATTATCGAAAAAGTACAAAAAACTTTCCTAAGGTTTCTGTTCAAAAGGTTATATAATTTCTTTCCTTATATGTACCCCACTAACTATCTTTTAGGGATGTTAGGCTATAACTCGTTAGAGGTGAGGAGAGGCTTTGATCAGCTCGCGGTAGCCTGCAAAACCCTTAGAGGACGTATCGACAGTCCTGAGCTTCATGGCCTCTTCTGTCGACTATATGTACCCGACAAGTACATCGCACATCGTCAGAGCCGCCGGCACAATTTATTCGCACCGCCGTCATCCAAAACTGTCGCCAGAGCAGAGTCTCCGGTGTGTCGTACCCTAAAGATGCTCAATGCCCTTCTCGCTGCCAATCCTAAATGTGATGTGTTTGCGGGTAAATAGGAAATAATAATGCGTGTATGTTTAGTGTTCTGTGAGGAAATGTACGCAAGGGTGTCTACTGTTCCATGTTAGATTTTAACTTGTATATGTCTATTTTTAAATTTTTATGTTAATTAATGTAATTGGTCTTTTGCCGTTTTAATTAACTATAAATAAATAAATAAATAAATAAATTCCTCAAGAATCTGTTCCAACTATCTGTTATGAATCTTTCCCCAAAAGCTTACCCAGTCTATTGGTATAGTCTATATATTTTTACTCAAAAAGGAATTCCTGCCGCTCATTCGGCTATGGATGTTTCTTCAAAAAGTAATTTCAGCTCAGGTTCAATGGTATTAGAAATTCGGATAGGAATTTAACAAAGTCAACATACCTGTAACGTTTTATTTCTATTTGTTTGAATAAGCTTAGCTTTAGATAATAACCAATCAGATCACTAATTGACTTAAATATATTAGTTATCATAGAACATAATTGAGTTATTTCCGGATTAAAAATGTTGACATTCATAGAATTAAACTATTAAATAATATTAATCGACATAATGATTGTGATTTATGATCAGTACATCGGTATTTTACACAAAGCGGCCATCAGACCTCCGTAACCCAATTGTAATTTGCACTACAAGTCCAAATCATCTTAGAATTCATCACATCATTAGGTAGGTATGCTCATTTTGTCGTCGAATCATCTTGTTTTAGCTTATTGTCTGTACACGACATAATAATCTATCATTATCTTCAACCCATTTACTGTTCCTGTCTGGCATTTGTCTGAATCCTGGAGGAGGAAGAAGAAATCTATAGAGTGTAGATACTACGTTTAAGCTTCATTGGCAGACTTTACACACCGTCGCAAAATCTTTTAGGTATACAAGTTTCCTCACGATTTTTTTATTCTTACTCTGAATTCCATTTCATAATATTTCGACCTTTCGGAATCATTTGCCATAATTATTCCTTGACGCAAATCAACCAAGCAAGTCACATTTGAAATTCATTATATTATTATCTATGGGAAATTCATTCAGTATTAAAATTAACATAATGTATGTTAGCAGTAACACCATAAGATTTAATATTATCATCATGGATATCCTCGTATTTCAAAGATAACTTAAATAGAAATAATACACTTATCAAAACTGTTATCTAAGTTTTTGACTGCAGGTGTTTTACACGGCATTCCTGAAAAAAGTAATAAAAAGATAATGCTAGACAGATCATCATTCATATCCGACTATGCCACAGCAATGAAAGGGTTATGTTTGTTGCGAATGTCTGCCATGAATGTACGCCATATCCAAAATGCGAGCTACTTCTGATATTTCAAAGAAAAACCCATTAACACAAGGGAAACGACCACAGAACTTGACACATCGTGCTCGCGACTACTAAGACTGACAAATCAGTTTTTATAAGTTTGAAAAATATTTTTTCTTCTCATAAACGTTCCAAGTACGACACCTATATTGCCGAAAAGGAACAACGTAGTCCAATTGTTACCTATTCACAGAGTTATGAAGCACTTTGTTGTCTTCAGTAGCGTCACCTATGGCACGAAAAGGGGACTTGTAACTCGGTTCACTTACTTTTCACTCAGTGGTCTTCAGTAAAAGACCTACGTCCAGCAATGGACCCTACCCTTTCTTTGTTGAAGGTTGTTTGTAAAGTATACAATATATTTATTCCATTAAAAGAGGTGTTTTGATTATTGGAATTCGGGCCTAAAATCTTCAGAGAGTTTACCAAGCTTTTTGCAAAAAACTTTTGGTATTACCTACCTTGATTGGTACCTATTTACCAGTCAGGTGTTAGACATATTATTAAATACCTTTTGAATAGATTAAAATAATCTTTAATCAATCTCCACCTTATCACGAACTACCGCATTGATATCAGATTTTCATGAAAATTTCATCAGTTACAGTGGATTTTGAGTATCAAATCTTTATGGACTTTGGTACACCTTGACCTTTAGATAACAAGGATATGTCGGTGACCGTGATTGATAAATAGTTGTCAGACTTTCTTTGCAGATCGATCAACCGGCACAGTTATTAGATGTTTTTGTAGGATTGGTCATCAAACAAATGTGAAATATGGAAATAGTAATAGAAATTAAGGTAGGTACATTAGTACATACACTTTATTATTAACCTATTAAAAAAAACAGTTCTTGTAATATAAAAATGAAGTCACTATCCTTATGAGACATCGCCGGGGTCTCGAATTAAATTCTTGTCGAATAAAAGTCCTGTAAAATTAACACTAAGTATAATTATACGCATGGTTATACTTAAAGGAAAACATTTTAATCATAGTCCATTCATAAATCAAAATTGAATAATGTAGGCATATAAATCAAATCAATAAAATGTAACACCTGTTACTTTTAGGTACAGGTGATAGAAATTATCACTTCGGATATAACATTTGTTTAATCATACACGTTCCTATTGCGATTAGTTTGTAATTGATTTGGTTATGACGTCAAACTCTATAAAATAGTGATAATTTAATATACTTACCTACTTATATACATACCTAAATCATCACTAATAGAAAGAGCTGATTAAAGACAATATCGCCTGCTGACTAACTAAACTACTGCCGACGTCTGATTTTCAGGATAAAGGTATGTAAATAAAAATAACAACAGCAGATATGAGATAGATTTTATGACAAACAAAAATAACAAACTTAATTCTTATCCATATTAATAGGTACCTAGTATTTTTTCGTAATTCATATCAAACTAAGGGTAGGTACCTACTTATTTTACAGAGAGAAGGAAAGATTTCCATTCTTTGATCGGCCTTCGGAATTCTGTCGTCTGTAAGCCGTGAGTGATGCTTCGGTGTTGTTAACGTCTATAGGCTCTGGTAACCGCCACCACCTACCATCAAAGGGGCCCCTAGGGTTTCCGCCTAAACAAAAAAAAAACGGTACTAAAAGCGACATTCTACGCTACGCTACGCCTATTCCTCTATAGGACCTTTTAACAGACGTGGTAGAAAAACAATTGTTCGACTATATTACGCGATTGCTTGCTCTAACCTCTTGCGCAGGCACTACTGATTTATTAATTTATACTTACAATAATGACATCATCTGCAGCTCGTTTATTCCTACTGCTGGGTCTACTCTAGACCGTCTAAACTGTAGTGCAATGGTTCTTAACCGGTGGTCCGTGGACCAATGGTCCGTGGACAAATGGGACCCGGAAGCACTCAAGGTGGTCCACGACGACGTAGGTACTAATAATGATAGAACAACCGTTTATTTATTTCTATCTAATAGGTATAATTGCCTCTAAACAGTTGACGGTCCATGGCAAGTCAAACATTTTGTCAGATGGTCCCCCACGACTAAAAGGTTAAGAACCACTGCTCTAGAGTGTAGGTTTGTCTGTGTCTCAACATTCGTCGATCTCTCAACATCTTCTGCTATTCGTCGTGATCCTGTGTCATCGTCGACGCTCCGTAAACTTCCTATTAAGTCAGCTCAATTTATTTACTCCCATAAAATATTTACTACCTATCAAATCTATATTCAAATTCAAATTCAAATTCAAAATATTTTATTTCAAATAGACCATATAAATAGGCACTTTTGAACAGTCAAACTAGATGCTCGGTTCCAAAAAAGTAGGACTTATGGAGAAGAGCCGGCAAGAAACTCCAGTCACTTTTTTTTTAAAAGATAGTGAGGCAGTAACATTTTTTTGTTGTGAATAATATGAGTCTATAGCAGTTTGATGTGTAAGGATTAATAAAATAGAAAAGAAAATAGCCATAGCAGTAAGAGCTGA
Source organism: Acronicta psi (assembly GCA_946251955.1). Classification (NCBI taxonomy): domain Eukaryota; kingdom Metazoa; phylum Arthropoda; class Insecta; order Lepidoptera; family Noctuidae; genus Acronicta; species Acronicta psi. Next base: position 11,005,753 of record OX276475.1, on the reverse strand, counting down.
CCAGTCCCGACAAACAGCACCCGTTCACGAGCATGACGTGTGTATCGGCGCCGTTTGACTCAACCATGTTATAGGGAATAAAAAGACCCGACACACAACGCCACCACTATATGGCGTATAGATACGCCTAGTTTAAGTGAACGCCACTGCCCCTGCTTACCCTATTTGATTTTATTCCTGACGAAAAAATATGGGTAGGTAACCTAATGACAAAATAATTGCCAGTACCTACCTGCCTAAATGATTCAAGTTTTGTAAACCTATCATTAAAGTCCTGAAAATCACGGATTAGTCTTATCTGATAATGGCTAAGCTATGAGTGGTTATCCTACGCCCTTCCTTCAAATCAAAGTTATACCAGTAGGGTTCATTAAGACACCTGTAGATATTACAACCACAATAAACTGCGTTATACTAGTATGATACCTACCTATCTGTATCGTGGATTTTACCAACATGATTTTTGCTTAGGTATACAAGGTGGACGCACAAACGTCGTGACAGTTTCACTCACGGTCATTTACATGGTTATTTTTATTTACATTGATATTGTCATTTTTGAGCGCGCAGTGTATTGCAAAAACGCTATTATAACGCACCGCGGTGAATGTCGGGCGCGCGATCCGAAATAAATGAAAAAAATATTTATTAATTAGAAATGTAGTTTGGGTAGATAGAAATAATGTTTTTTACACGTTCAAGTAAAATAAAACTGCAGAAAAAATGAAAAATTGATGAAAAAAGTTACGGAAAATTTCAACGCATGGGGTCCAGAATCATGTACTGAACTCATGGTATTCGGATGTGCGTCGATGTTCCTTCCACCTTGTATAGGTATACATATACCTATAGGTAAAAATACCTAGATCCGGAACTACTTTCTATATAAAGAATAGGTATCGACAGGGGGGGTCATCGTGCACAATCCCATCGTTCAGTCACTGCACTAATTAAAATGATATTCACTGCAGCAATAATTATGTTTGTCTTGTAAGTAGGGAATAATTACAATATTGTAAAACTTTCCAACGAAATTAATCAATAACGTCTACTACTGTTATCTCAGGTTCATTCATATCACGTAACGTAATGGAAAGAAATGGTTCATGGTTCTCATAATTAAATATATGTACCTAATATATGAAGCTATACTTAATACTAATATTCTTTTTTTGGAAAGGAAACAGACCACCGAAATACCAATGATGTTATTTAAATTTATGCAAATTTATGTAAGTATATGAAATCATTTCCGAAGGATACCTACTATCGACTACTCTTTCAAAAAAAAATTATTTAAATTCGGTGAACACATTTCAATAATTTAAATTCGGTGAACACATTTCGGTAATTTGACTGCTCACGTAGAAAAATATATGTAAAGGTTAGAACGAATGAAAAATGAAAAAGGAGGTTTTAATTCCATTCGTAGCATTGAATGGAAAGCCTCCTTTTTTCGAAGTCGTTAAAGTAGGTACAAGTTTTTTTGGTTAATATACAGGGATATTAGACTCGCTGGCATTTTACAAGGGACATGCCATCGCGTCTGCCTAACCTTTCTAAGAATACCAACTAGCGTGATGGTATGGTATGCTTTCTCTAATTTAAATTGAATTACAGTTTATGTAAGATTTTAAACATAGCTGCCTACACAATCGATAGTTACGCTAATTTATAAACATAATAAGTTTGCTAAATAAGATGGTAAAACCAAATAAGGTAATACGATAATCAGAGTTCCGCACATTTTAAATAATAATAATAAATAATATCTTGGGACATTTTTACACAGCACCATCTAGTCCCAAACTAAGCAGAGCTTGTACTATGGGTACTAGACAATGGATATAATACTTATATACTTTTTTTTGTAAATACAAACTTATAATATACTAGCTTCCCGCCAGCGGCTTCGCCCGCGTGGTCTTATAATTTTTTCCCCGTTTTTGCTACATTTTTCATTACTACTCCACTCCTATTAGTCGTAGCGTGATGATATATAGCCTATGGTACTCGGGGATAATGTAGCTTTCCAAAGGTGAAAGAATTTTTGAAATCGGTCCAGTAGTTTCGGATCCTATTCATTACAAACAAACAAACAAACAAACAAACAAATCTTTCCTCGTGTGCGTTCGCGCAGCGGAATGTTGTTGAATTTAAAGATTTTAATTATGCAGATATTTAGTGTATGACGTCGTATAATTGTGTATGGTAAAAAAAAATTGTGCACGCAGCCATTGTTGAGAAATTCACCAAAAACTGATTCCGCTGGGCGAACGTTGTCCTGGCGGAACTCTTTTTAATCCATAGACTTTAGAAGAAAAAAGATGTGTCCAAAAATTAGTGTGTATTTGTGTGTAATTGTGTATGTATGAATAAAATTAGTGCATGCATAAACTTCGGAGAAATTCAAGTTTCCGCTACGCGAACGTTTGGCCATTAGCTAGTTTTCACAAAAAGCGCTTACATAGAGAGCTGTAGATTTTTACATACATTGTTTTGAATTTGTGTATATTTGTTTAAAAAACAGATTTAGAAAAAAACGTAGGGCTTAAAAGATAAAAATATAAACGTAAAATACGCTGATTAGGTCTTAGTTCTTAAAGTATGCACTTTGGGGTCTAGATTTTTACATTTATACAAACCTTGTAAGTGTCTGCAACATGTTGCTAAGTATCAATGATGTTCCGTAAGTAATTAAAGAGTTATAGGACAATTTACCATGAATAGATCACTGTTTACAAAGCAGTCAAATATCACGACGTTCTAAGGGAATTGCATGGTAAAATGTATGCCAATAATTAGTGTATTCATTCAACTATTCACATGCAAAATTTCATGTCATTAAATTCAGTAATTAAAGAAAAACAATTAAGATACTGACGAAGCATCGAAAACCTACATAACCCGACCAAGTTCAGATGGCCACAAAAAAGCGGCCGTGCCATATATCTAAGAAGCGTTCTTAACCTTCCAGTATAGTATTTATTAATATGGTATAGCTGCGTACACAAGCGTTAGGAAAAAAGAAAACAATTGCATTTCTTGAATGTTTTTTTTTAATAATAACGCCACTATCTACGGTAAAAATAGTGTTATAAGCTACAATATGATAAATATTTACCTAAACAGTAGTACTTACATGTGGTAATTATTTAATTTCTCTAAGGGGTCTATAGTTAGAATCCTGTACCTCAACCATGAGTTCTATCGAATAGCTTTCGATAGGTTTTTTACGCGTGTAATCTCATAGTAGATTTTAGTTCCTTACGTAACCGATAGAGGCGCTGCGAGGGTTTTCCATACAAATATTTTACGGCGTCGCTAGCGAGTCTAGTGAGAAAAACTCATGGTCGGGGCACTGATCCGTGAAATCTAATAGAAATTAGCTGTATCAATTTTATTTGTCTTAAATAATATATCTAGATTATATCTCAAGTCTCAAGCGCATACCTACTTAAATAAAGTACCTACGTAAATAGTACCTACTTTCTGTCAGTCAAATACATTTAAAAAAGTAGGTGTACAAAAATAAATGACCTATAAATTATATCGACACAACAATTGTGTTATCACCTGTACCAATTCAATACCAGTATTATACTGTAAATTTTGGGATGTTACCTAAATATATTGCACGGCCGCTTTTTTGTAGCCATCTGAACTTGGTCGGGTTATGTAGGTTTTCGATGCTTCGTCAGTATTTTAATTGTTTTTCTTTAATTACTGAATTTAATTACATGAAATTTTGCATGTGAATAGTTGAATGAATACACTAATTATTGGCATACATTTTACCATGCAATTCCCTTAGAACGTCGTGATATTTGACTGCTTTGTAAAAAGTGATCTATTCATGGTAAATTGTCCTATAACTCTTTAATTACTTACGGAACATCATTGATACTTAGCAACATGTTGCAGACACTTACAAGGTTTGTATAAATGTAAAAATCTAGACCCCAAAGTGCATACTTTAAGAACTAAGACCTAATCAGCGTATTTTACGTTTATATTTTTATCTTTTAAGCCCTACGTTTTTTTCTAAATCTGTTTTTTAAACAAATATACACAAATTCAAAACCATGTATGTAAAAATCTACAGCTCTCTATGTAAGCGCTTTATGTGAAAACTAGCTAATGGCCAAACGTTCGCGTAGCGGAAACTTGAATTTCTCCGAAGTTTATGCATGCACTAATTTTATTCATACATACACAATTACACACAAATACACACTAATTTTTGGACACATCTTTTTTCTTCTAAAGTCTATGGATTAAAAAGAGTTCCGCCAGGACAACGTTCGCCCAGCGGAATCAGTTTTTGGTGAATTTCTCAACAATGGCTGCGTGCACAATTTTTTTTTTACCATACACAATTATACGACGTCATACACTAAATATCTGCATAATTAAAATCTTTAAATTCAACAACATTCCGCTGCGCGAACGCACACCTTTCCTCTTTATAATATTAGTATAGATATAGATAAGAAATACCCAGACAAACACAAACACCTAAGTTCATCACATAAATGTTTGTGTCTTGTGGGAATCGAACCCACGACCTCGTGATCAGCAGTTCAGTACTCGAACCACTAGACCACGGACGTCGTCGAATATTATATTATAAATATTGCAAACCAACTATTTTTATATGATAGTAAAGATTAATTTTTAATAACTTCTACCTACCTATCGCGTTAGGTATAGGCAAGTCCTCTATGAATATATATTTCGTTTTATTGCAATGAGATGACAAACTAGAATACGGGCCGCCACGCCGGGCCCAGACGGGAAGCGGCAACCCGCAGCCTATGTAATGCAGCGACACTAGTACTTCGGTAGGTATCACTAACGTCTTACCTAATTTGTAGATAGCTAGTGCTGTAGTTGTAGCATCATTTCCATAGATGTTTCAAGTCGTATCGTCGCTATATTGATTTGAACATCAGGCTGCCCGGAGACCGACGAAACATGCCCAGCCTATGCCTAAACGTGAATGCAATTTTGTGTTCTACTCTGCAGCAAGTAGAACAGAGTTGATGTCCATTTTTCTTATGAGACCAACGTTATCGGAGAACAAAATGACGGTCATCTTGAGACGTAACATTCCTTTGCAGACAATTTATTATCTTGTTTACACCTTCGTAGGTACCTACTCTGTCTGAGATGATCGTAATTATAGACTATTTACTCATATAGAAACAATAATCTTTATTTACAAAGACCTTCAAGAATATTATCAATACAACATAAAATATGATAACAGAACTAAATAACATGATAGTACATAATCATCATTACAAAAAATAAAAGCCTGGAGAATGTTAAGTATATTGTAATTTATATATACTTATTATATAAATGCTTTTATACGAAAATAAAAAAACATTCAAAAAATATAATTTAAAAAACCTAACCAATAAAGCAAGTTTACGAATCTGATGATGTTACAGATTGTCAGATGTTACATTCTGACCTTGAAAATAAAACATGATTGATCACGATAACGTAAGCTGTGACGAAATAATATAGCAGCAGCTATGGACCATGCATTTTTAATCTAGTTGCTATAGTATTGCTTTTCATTTTAAGACCTAAGTTAATCCTTACAGACATCCAAAGCTTCCTGCTTTTCTTCAGCAAGCTCCTTGCCTGTAGCGTCCAACATTTGACGAGCGAAGTCCGAGATTGTCAGACCCTGGACGATTTTCCATTTGCCATTAGCGGTTGTGACTGGGAATGAAAATACGACGTCACGGGGTGTTCCGTATGATCCGTCGGAGACAACACCCATGCTCACCCAGCGGTCGCCAGATCCCAAGAACCAATCCCTCATGTGATCAGAAGCGGCCTTCGCTGCAGACAGTGCTGAGGACATCTTTCTCGCGGCAATGACGGCAGCACCACGCTTCTGAACTGTTGTAACGAAGGCAGACTTCAAATAGGCATCATCATTAATAACTGTAGGCACAGGCTTCTCAGCACCACCGACGGTCACAGCAGCATTTGACGCATCAGGGAACTGGGTAGAGGAGTGGTTGCCCCAAATAATGACATTCTTGACATTCTGTACAGGTACACCAATTTTAGCTGCCAACTGTGACTGCGCACGGTTCTGGTCAAGGCGAGTCATAGCCGTGAAGTTCTCTTTAGGAATGGAAGGAGCATACTTAGAGCAAATTAGAGCATTGGTGTTAGCTGGGTTACCAACAACCAGGACTTTCACATCCTTACGGGCAACTTTGTCCAGAGCTTGACCTTGCTCTTTGAAAATGCGTACATTCGCTGCAAGGAGGTCTTTCCTCTCCATGCCCTCTTTCCTGGGCATAGCACCTACTAAAAATGCAGCAACAACATCTTTAAATGCTTCCTCAGGCTTGGCAGTTGGTAGGACACCAGCAAGCAGGGGCAAGGCACAGTCAGCCAGTTCCATGACCACACCTTCAAGGACTCCCATCATGGGGGCGATATCAAGAAGGTGGAGGTACACAGGCTGGTTAGGGCCGAACACGGCACCTGATGCAATTTGGTAGAGCAGAGAGTAGGCGATCTGGCCTGCGGCTCCAGTGACAACAACTCTGATAGGTTCAGCCTGAAATTATGAAAAGAACAATGTAGTACATTACTTATTTGTTTTTAAATAACTAAACTAAGATTTGGAAAATATATTTGTAAAAAAGTTTTAAAATAGATTAGTTTTAATATAGAATACCCTGTCTTTTTTGTGATATGCAATTAGAAAGTGATGGGTCTATTTAAAAACATTGATTTAAATAAGGTTGCATAAGTTTAAATCTTCTCTAAATTCATTTTTCTCTATGAAACAGTACTGAGTACATATTGCACTGTAGGTAAGTATAGAAAATCCTGTGTGTTTGTGCATTGCCAACACATTTTCAAAATAAACAAAAAAGTTTTCTACAATTAGAAACTTGAACTCTTTCCAACAAAACATACTAACACCTTCAAATAACATGTTTAGGACTTGATAATGTTGTTATTATGTAACAGGTATAAATCAAGATCACTGCCAATTGCTGCCAATAAACCAATGCCTGTATTAACAGTTACCATGGTTACTCAGGATAATCAATTTAGCAACTTCCAGTAGTTGGCTAAAGGTACTTTATATAAATTTGTAAAAAAAAAGTTAGTAAATTGATAAGAATAAAATGTCTCTTATTACAAAAGATACAAATTATTTTATAAATTGATGTATGTATAAAAAGCCGGAGTTTAAAGACCATAAATTTAATATCGAGATCATAACTTAGGATTGACAGATTGTTTTCTAATATAATTTTATAACCATGAAAGTACCTACATAATGTAAAACACACTACTAAAACATTGAACTTCATTGAAGATACCGCTAGCTGAAGGTCAAATTAAAGTCAAAGGAATTAATTATCAATAACTTACCATTTTATGTTTGAGTAATGTACAGTTTATTTCTAGAAGTAAATTAATGCTTAAATTATCAACTGGCTGACTTCCTGCTAGTTAAAGTACTGTGCTGATACCGGGCCAAATCCCGCGCTAGACAAAACTGACTGCGTCGCGTCGTCGTGTGTCGTGTGAACTCGTATGCAAAACGGAAAATTATTTCTTTTTTCACTCTAGAGCCAAGCCACACAATTGACACATTGACACTGACAGGCAGAACAGCTGGCAGCTGCCATTGACAGCCGGCTAAGCCGGCTTTACTCTAAGATTTGATTAGACAACTTACCGTTATTGAAATAAGGTTTACATTTATTGGCTTGTAAATCGTTTGTATGTAAATTAACGAAGTCAGGAACTTCCATCAATAAATCGAAAGTCAGGAAGATATCACTCATCATTCCTCATAGATATTATAATCATTCCTCCTCACAATCGAATGATTTTTAATGTTTATGATTGTAGGTGGGGTTTTTTAAGAATTAATCATTGCTTATTTATTTATTTTAAATTATGTCAATACATCTAGTCTAATCCTTTTTTTTTTATTTATTAAGGTGAACGCACACTCATCCAAACTGATCGCTGCCCGTGTTGCATCTTTCGATTAGTTTCAATTCTGGAAGAATCCCAGTATGCGATGCGAGGTTCATAGGATGTCATATAAAAATTCTAAAATTCATTGTTTGACTCGTTCGACGTGTCCGATTTGAATAAGGGTGCGTGCGTTCACTTTGCGTGCATTCACATCTATGCTTTATAGCCAGTTAAAGCTGCTGTTTGTATGCGTTTTATCGAAGAAAATCACATTTACTCTTCGTGTAACTAAAAACTTGAAATTTTTCATAGGATAGACGAAAATATTTCAAAAAAAATAAAAGAAAAACATCTCTTCATCCAAGCTTTCATGGCGCAAAAACGACCTAATCCAATGAAGAGCTGCGATGAATGAACAATTCGATTAGATTCTTCAGAGGTGGATGCTCTCGCAACACTGAAGTACTGACTGTAGTGAATGATTAAAAGACAATGTATCCAGGGCCGTAAAAAAAGTAACTGTAGTGAGTGAGTGACCATAGATGTGAGTGACATAACTTCTTTAGACAGACATAACCTCAAAAAGTTGTCTAGGCAGTTTTGGCCGCACTCATACATTTTTGAGAAAAGGTGCCGTAACTTCCCGAATTTAGAGCGGGAATATCTTTCATCATTAATGTTTTAAAAATACATAGCAACACAATGTCGTCACTTTTAAGATCTACAAAGTTTGTACGGTACTTCACTGGTGCGGCCCGAACACTTATTCTGAACTCTGCCAAGACCGCTGAGGCCAATTCATTGATCAATCCTAAAGCTTTATGTGCCGCAAATAAGTGAGTAATTTATAATTCACAGTCTTACATATGTGTGCCTGGCAACTTCCTACTTTATTTTATTAGAACGGAATCAGAATTTAACGGAAAAGTATTGCTAAATTCTAGTAGGAAGTTGACAATAATTCTGTAGCCCAAACATTAAAATTTTCAAACGACAAAGCGATCGATTAGGATCTTTGAGTTAAAGAATCGCCCTAGGGGCGGATTTAGTTATCAGGGTTATGTTGGGGGATAAAAGTTAATTACAAAAAATAAGTATTTACCTTTATGAAGACTATGCTATCCATTTTGAATGGCAGTTACCATCTAAGTTCCTTACAGCACAACTGCTATTTACATTCTTACTTATAGTGCTTATATTTAATTTAGTGCTTACCTTCTAGTATTTTGATGAGAGATTATGCAACAAAGAAAAAGGAAAGCTTAGAACCGTTGCTACAAAAACTTGATGCAGAGGTACGACGATTTGGAAGAATCACTAAGAAAGACATTGATGAGGTGTTCGACGAGATCAGATCAAAAAATGATATTACCAGCTCTCAGTCATTATTGGTCATCAGGTGCTGTGGTAAGTAAAATGTTGCAGTAAAAAATAAAATACAATCATCATTATACTCTATCTAGCCGTTTCCCAAAGGGGTTATGCCAGGCTAAAAATGCAGTCAGTCGTTTTTAATGGTTGGCAGCTATGACTACTTATGATCAGGCTTGTCTGCTTTTTTGCTATTATAAACATTAAAAAAATAGGAAGTTTTTGAATATAGAAACTATGAAATAGTGTTGAGAATGTTGAGCGGGTGGAGCTTTTATACATACATAAAATAAAAAATAAAAAAGCCTTTATTAGAGAAGTCAGTGTTACACGTTATTTTTAAGGAAAAAATCGGCGGGCGGGCAGGATTCGAACCTGCGCCTTCTGGTTCGGTACACCAGACGCTCTGACCACTAAGCCACCGCTCGCCCTGCTCGCCAGTCGAAATCTTCCTCCACATTCTAATTTACGTCTTAAGGTGACGTAGCGACATCTATTGTGAAGAATGCTTCACAACCGAGAGGTTCGAATCCTGCCCGCCCGCCGATTTTTCCTTCATTAAAAATAACTTGTAATCTAAGCATGGAAAATGCTTAAAAAAATACAATAAGATAGTCAGTGTTACAGTTTCTGGGTAAAGTTTTGATTTCAGAAAATCTCTCTGATTTCTGTGTGCCTCTTGGCAAAGGTCTCCACTGGGCTCTATCAAGTGCCACTCTTGTCTACAATACATATGTCATAGATACATAGTAGAAAACATTTTGATAAATTGAAAACATCATAAACTTATCAATTTGTCTCCCTATCCTCTTTAAATGTCTTAAGTAATCTCCTTTGCAAACAAAAGGTTCATTTACAGTTTTATTTGTTAACCAGGTGAGCTTGTACCTGAGGAATTACCAGAACAAAGAACACTCCTTGTCCAAAAGATATGGTCTGTACTCACTGAACGTGGGATTCCAATGGATATTTCACACTACAATGCTCTGCTCAGGGTGTACATTGAGAATGAGCACCAATTCTCTCCTGCCCAGTTTCTCGAAGAGTTGGAGAGGAAAGGATTGCAGCCTAACAGGTAACACAATTATTATAAAAAAGTAAATAACAAAAGAAAAAGATGTTGCTCCCTTGGTTTTACAACAACTCTTATTATCTAACTAAGTCATTACTCCAGTTAGGTAGATAATAATGACAATTTTGTTATAGATAGATGTTATGTTATTTAAAAAATGTATTACTTAGTTTATCAAGTCTATCTATCAAGTAAAACTAATTCATCTTCCAAAATTGTTATCTGTATTGAGGCTAATTTCTTGATATTATATGTATATGAGCTATAAAACTGACTAAAATGATGTTCAATGAAATTAATGAGAGCTACATGATATCTTTTTGTATTTTTTTAAGCATTTTCCATGCTAAGAAAAAAAAAAAAAAAAAAAAAAAAAAAAAAAAAAAAAAAAAAAAAAAAAAAAAAAAAAAAAAATAGCTACATGATATTTTCTAATTCAGGGTAACATACCAAAGACTGATGTGGCGTTATTGCCAAGAGGGTGATGTCGAAGGTGCCACAAAAGTATTGGAGAAGATGCGCGAACTTAGCATGCCAGTTTCTGAACCAGTACTAAACGCCTTAGTAATGGGCCATGCTTTCCACGGCGACACAGATGGCGCTAAAGCAGTCCTAGAAACCATGGCTGGTGCTGGTCTAGAACCTACAAATCGTACATATACACTATTGGCATGTGGATATGGAAAGAAAGGAGATATAGATGGTATTCAAGCAACTATCAAAACTGCAAATGATAGAGAAGCCTTTTTGACAGATAGGGTAAGATAGTCTTCATTTTATATGTTATTCACTTTAAACCATATTTTACGAACTACTTAAATTCAGCAATCCATAAAAATAATCTAATCTTTAAAAATTCATTCAACCATTCAATCAATATTTAAAAATGTAAATTCAATCTATAATAACTAAAATCTAAACTTTTAATTTAATCGAGATTTTAGTTTAAAAACTAAAATAGTTTTTATATTGTATGATAAGTCCAACTATTATTCTTATTTTCACTAGGATATTCTGGAAGTCATAGAACATCTTGCTGTCAGTGGCCATGGAGACAAAGTGGAGCAAGTCTTTTCACATTTACAAAAAGGCATGGGGTACAACCAAGACGTCTGCAACCTCATATTAAGACTACTCAACAAAGGACAGCTAGAAACTGCCAAAAAAGTCATGAAAACCATGCCAAAATCAACCAACATTGAAGACACTCCATTCAAAGGAGCATTCTTTGTCAAACAACTGTTAAGACTTAACAAACCTGCAGATGATGTTATTAAAACATGCAGGGAACTACAAAGCGAAGGACTAGTACCAAATGCTTTCTTCATTGCTACTGAAGGTGCCCTTACATATGGCCAAACAGAATTAGCACTAAAACTGTTCAAAGAACTGAAGAATGAAGGCTTAGAAATCAGACAGCATTACTACTGGCCTCTATTAGTGCAGAAAGGGAAAGAAAATGATGAAGAGGGTCTTTTACAAATTCTTAGAGATATGTCCAGTGATGGTCTTACAGCAACTGGAGAAGCTCTGAGAGATTATGTAATTCCTCACTTGATCAAAAATGACACTCCACAGAATGTTATACTCAAGTTGCAAATTGCTAACATTCCAGCCATACATGCCGCTAGAAATTTGATGGTTGAACTTTTAGATGCAGGAGACATAAAGCGTGCAGCAGACATTGCTCTGCAGTATCGTCCAAGGAGGAACTATAATCTTGTTGCTAGGTCCCTCATCCATTCATTGAGCAAAACTAAAGACATTGACTCTTTCGTATCAATACTTCATGTAATATGTAGTAAACCTCCTGGAGCTCAGGTTGAAGAAGAGGTAACTGAAGATGCTCTAAATGATGAAACCAGTGATATCAATGAAATCAGCCGCATTGTGAAATCGTCGGCCAAAGGTTTGGCTAAGCCAAACCTAATTGAAAAGCTTTTACAAGGTATTTATTCCAAAGGTTTAAGGATTACGACGGAAACAGCAGAATCAATTGAACAATTCCTTGGAGAAAATATGACGACAAATTTGTCAGAGTTGTTATCAAAATTGACGTCATCTGAAATGGAGTTGGCGCCTATTGAGAGTCAGCGTAGGTCGGGGGGTGTTCGTACAACCGCCCAAATAGAACAACAACTAGCTCAACTGAAAACTAAAGATGGTATCAATCTGCATCGCATTCAAAAGCAATTACTTGTATCTTACATAAAGGACAATGATGTTGCTAAAGTGAACAGTTTCTTAGAGGAATTAAAAGCATCGAATTTCGAACTGACAACTGCAACATTAGCACAATTGTATGAATTCTACTGTGAAAACGATGAGATCGAACAAGCCAAAGCATGCGAAGCCCAACTTAAAGAAAAGGATCCAGATTTTCTACTGAACAAGTATAAGTTAGTGCAGATGGCATATGCTTTAGTCCGAGCTAACAGATTTGATGAAGCTATCAAGTATTTGGAGGACAACAAACAGGCGGATGAAAAGGAGTCTGGTTTTATGATTAATTCCAAGTGCTGGCAGTTATTGAACACTTTGGCAGAACAGAAGAATGATTCTCAGGTAATGCAACTTTATTAAAAATTCAACCTTTCAACAATTTGATATTGCCTGTTGCTCCATGAAAAATAGAGATTAGGATTATTAGAAATACATAAATTTTGGTATTGATTTTTAGCTGTATCTTAACGGTTTAACCAAAAACTGACTTAAATATGTGTAGTATTTACTGACTTCAGTACCTTCTATGATGTTGTGGAATGATAATTTAATTTATTTTCAGGTACAACAAATGACAGAAACACTTGTACGTAACAATTATGTTGAGCCTTCAAATGTTATACTGGGACCTTCAATTAAAGTGCACTTACTGAAAGACGACATAGATAGTGCCCTGAAGGTATTTGAAAACAGCTGCAAACAATACAGAAGTACCCCTTGGAAGGGAGAACTGATGAAGGCACTTATCATGAAGGAAGATGCTACTAAACTTCAGTGGTTGGCAGATCTTAGCACACAGGTATAACAAACCTTATATCCACTACAATAAGAAATACATTTGTAAACAGTGTTGGTTTCAAATACATTTTATATTGGCATGGATTTCAAACAATATATGCCTGAAAATGTCAAGCAATACAATAACAATTTAAATACATCCAATAATGGTGAAGGAAAACATTGCGAGGAAACCAGCATGCCTGAGAGATTTTATCAATAACCCCTCTCATTTTGAAAGGAGGGAATATAGTCGGTTCATTAATTTTGTTGCATAATGAGAATTTTGGATAATTCTTCAAAGTAATTCCGTGTATTATTGGGTGTCACTATTACTTTGGGTGTTCATTAATCTTTATTTTTAATTAAAAGTATTGTTGATATACTTCAGGTGCATGGTGAAGTGAATATTCTCCACGATTTGGTACTAGCGTTTGTAGAATGCGGTCGTTTACGCCAGGCGCGTCGTATCCTGGAAACACCGGGACTGCAGACTAAACACAGACGTCTAGATGACGCCTGCCTGAGATATGTCGAGGTAATGTTCTTGTTTCATCATTTTATAGTTTAACAATTCAATATTATTATAATTTATACCTAATAATACCTATACTTATACATTGTAACCCAAACATAAAATTTTAGTAATAAAAACTTTCCATTGCAGGAAGGTAAATCAGAATATTTAGAAGGCTTATTAGAAGCTACAAAAGAATTATCACACATCGACCGTTCCAACATCTTCTACCACCTACTTGTTACATACTGCAAAGCCAACGAAACTGACAAAGCTCTTGGACTTTGGACCTTACTGCAGGAGGAGGGTGAAGTCCCCAGCGATCAATTCCTTGTACACCTTGGCAATCATTTGAAATCACAGAATAGGGAAGTACCATTTATCTTACCTGAAGAAAAGCCAGTCAAAAAAGTTAAAGAGACCCAAACCAACATTGTGGATAAGATTGTGTCCCGTAAGCTACCAGCAAAACCGTCGAAAAACGACGTATCTCTGAACATCGAGGTCTTGACTAAAGAAGGACAGCTGACACAAGCTATGGATGTTGCTATGAAATCTATTGAACATGGAGTGGTACCTAAGTCAACGGTCATGAAATTCTTACTGAAAGCCGTGGCTGAAACTGGTAATGTGGAAAAAATACAACAATTAGGTAATTACGTAAACGAATCGTTGAAACGACGTATTACTTATGATGACAAGTTGACGTCAGCTATATTCACAAGGGGCGCTGGTAAACAACACATCTACAATTTGCTGGAGTCAGTTCAATCGGCTAAAACGGAAGAAGAATTAGAGAATGTGTTAAGAAAATTTCCGAGGAGTAATGCACTTGCAGTTGCTATTCAGGATAATGAGATTATTACCAAATGTAAGTATTCATCCTTACAGTACCTTACCTTTTTTACCTTACATAGTAATAGTATGATTCACAAATACAGCTGGCTAGTTAGCTCACCTATAATAATAATCTTTATTTGCTTACAACATGTATACAAAGGTGTAATACTAGTTTATTTAGCAATTATATAGCATTGTCTTTTGACCCCTAATGAATTTCAAATGAAACACATAGGCGCCTCAAAAATAAGTATTTTCCCAGTGATTATTTTACTCTCAATGGCTATTTTATGGTCAGTATGCGTAGTTTCAAGCTTCCCTATGAGTAAGTTTACACCTTTTAATAATTGAGCCTTTTTTTTTTCAGGTCAACAAATATGTGACATCGCCGCATCACGAGGAAAATTCTTGCCTGCCAATCTATTATGGATGGAACTTATTTTATGTGGTAAGGACAAAGAAGCCGAATTGGTTTGGACAAAGTGGCTGATCGAAGCACCAGTTGTGGTGTTTAGGAGATTATTGCAAGAAAGTCACTCCCGGAAAGAGCCGGCTTTAATTATTAAACTCATCGACACATTAAAAACTAATAAAGCACTGTCATTGGCTTCGTTAGGCAACGCTTACTCGCGTCTGATTAACCACTATCTTTTGGAAAGTCAAACTCAGAAAGCCGAAGAAGCCTTGTCAGCCGCGTTTAAAATAGGCCTGCAAACGGAACACTTCAACAAGAGCACGTTAACAAGACTGAAGTCTGCAGTAGAAGAATCGGGAAAGGAATTTAAGTACACCTTCTAATTATAATTAGTGTTAAGTGGCATTGATTCTTTGCATTTTAATATCAGCGTTCAACTGCCATAAGTATTCTATTTGTAGCATATTGTACAATTTCCATAATTTTGTCGATAATTATATAAATATTACCATAATATGTTTCCAAAAATATGTGTTATTACTTGTATGATACCATTATGATCTTGGAAGTGTTTTTTCTTCGATACTCCCGTCATATAGCTCATATATTAACCATTAATTCCAGAATGCAATAGTCGATTTTCTACTGCATCTGTGGTAGTTATTTTAGTTATTAATAAATTATTAGTTAATAACAACATTGTATTATTTGACATCTGGTGCCTGCTTATAATATATTCAAAGCTGCTACTTTGTAGTTGGGGCCCTATTTGCTCCAGGGCCTTTGGTTATCTAGCTACGCCACAGGTAATAACATACAATTTCAGAAAATACAGAACGTCACTCGTAACCATTCTTGAATTCATTTGACGTCTGTGGTCTAGTGGTTCGAGTACCGGACTGCTGATCACGAGGTCGTGTGTTCGATTCCCACAAGACACAAATATTTATGTGATGAACTTAAGTGTTTGTGTTTGTCTGGGTGTTTCTTATATATTATAAGTATTTACAAAAAAAGTATATTACAAGCTCGGCTTAGTTTGGGATTAGATGGTGCCGTGTAAAATGTCCCAGGATATTTATTATTATTTATAATTCTTCTTTTGCTTCGTGCACATTCATGCACCTATCATACCCAGCGTCGATTGCGTGTGCGTTCGCGCAGCGGAATGTTGTTGAATTTAAAGATTTTAATTATGCAGATATTTAGTGTATGACGTCGTATAATTGTGTATGGTAAAAAAAAATTTGTGCACGCAGCCATTGTTGAGAAATTCACCAAAAACTGATTCCGCTGGGCGAACGTTGTCCTGGCGGAACTCTTTTTAATCCATAGACTTTAGAAGAAAAAAGATGTGTCCAAAAATTAGTGTGTATTTGTGTGTAATTGTGTATGTATGAATAAAATTAGTGCATGCATAAACTTCGGAGAAATTCAAGTTTCCGCTACGCGAACGTTTGGCCATTAGCTAGTTTTCATATAAAGCGCTTACATAGAGAGCTGTAAATTTTTACATACATTGTTTTGAATTTGTGTATATTTGTTTAAAAAACAGATTTAGAAAAAAACGTAGGGCTTAAAAGATAAAAATATAAACGTAAAATACGCTGATTAGGTCTTAGTTCTTAAAGTATGCACTTTGGGGTCTAGATTTTCACGTTTATACAAACCTTGTAAGTGTCTGCAACATGTTGCCAAGTATCAATGATGTTCCTTTAGTAATTAAACAGTTATAGGACAATTTACCATGAATAGATCACTGTTTACAAAGCAGTCAAATATCACGACGTTCTAAGGGAATTGCATGGTAAAATGTATGCCAATAATTAGTGTATTCATTCATCTATTCACATGCAAAATTTCATGTCATTAAATTCAGTAATTAAAGAAAAACAATTATAATACTGACGAAGCATCGAAAACCTACATAACCCGACCAAGTTCAGATGGCTACAAAAAAGCGGCCGTGCCATATATCTAAGAAACGTTCTTAACCTTCCAGTATAGTATTTGTTAATATGGTACAGTTGCGTACACAAGCGGTAGGAAAGAAGAAAACAATTGCATTTCTTGAATGAAAAATATTTTTTTAATAATAACGCCACTATCTACGATAAAAATAGTGTAATAAGCTACAATATGATAGATATTTACCTAAACAGTAGTACTTACATGTGGTAATTATTTAATTTCCCTAAGGGGTCTATAGTTAGAATCCTGATCCGTGAAATCTTTAATAGAAATTAGCTGTATGAATTTTATTTGTCTTAAATAATATATCTAGATTATATCTCAAGTCTCAAGCGCATACCTACTTAAATAAAGTACCTACGTAAATAGTACCTACTTTCTGTCATAGTCAAATACATTTAAAAAAGTAGGTGTACAAAAATAAATTACCTATAAATTATATCGAAACAACAATTGTGTTATCACCTGTACCAATTCAATACCGGTATTATACTGTAAATTTTGGGATGTTACCTAAATATATTGCACGGCCGCTTTTTTGTAGCCATCTGAACTTGGTCGGGTTATGTAGGTTTTCGATGCTTCGTCAGTATTATAATTGTTTTTCTTTAATTACTGAATTTAATTACATGAAATTTTGCATGTGAATAGTTGAATGAATACACTAATTATTGGCATACATTTTACCATGCAATTCCCTTAGAACCTCGTGATATTTGACTGCTTTGTAAACAGTGATCTATTCATGGTAAATTGTCCTATAACTCTTTAATTACTAACGGAACATCATTGATACTTGGCAACATGTTGCAGACACTTACAAGGTTTGTATAAACGTGAAAATCTAGACCCCAAAGTGCATACTTTAAGAACTAAGACCTAATCAGCGTATTTTACGTTTATATTTTTATCTTTTAAGCCCTACGTTTTTTTCTAAATCTGTTTTTTAAACAAATATACACAAATTCAAAACAATGTATGTAAAAATTTACAGCTCTCTATGTAAGCGCTTTATATGAAAACTAGCTAATGGCCAAACGTTCGCGTAGCGGAAACTTGAATTTCTCCGAAGTTTATGCATGCACTAATTTTATTCATACATACACAATTACACACAAATACACACTAATTTTTGGACACATCTTTTTTCTTCTAAAGTCTATGGATTAAAAAGAGTTCCGCCAGGACAACGTTCGCCCAGCGGAATCAGTTTTTGGTGAATTTCTCAACAATGGCTGCGTGCACAAATTTTTTTTTACCATACACAATTATACGACGTCATACACTAAATATCTGCATAATTAAAATCTTTAAATTCAACAACATTCCGCTGCGCGAACGCACACTCGATTGCAAGTACAGTATCCGGGTTCGGGTTGAAGTTGACGTTACCGCCCCTTTGCGCATGGTACAGTCGAATGGAAAATTACGTGTGGCTGACCCTGGCTTGGCCACAATCAGGGATTTTAATTTTGGTGACGTAAAAATTTAGTCGAAATTAGTCGCCAAATATCAGATTTAGTCGGTCACCGGTTCAAAAGTTATAAGGGTTTATAGGTGGCCGTGCCGGAGTCAGCCTCCCCAGCTTGGCCACATTTATATCTCGGAAACTAGGGCACCTAGCGAAGATCTGTTTTATTCCATATTGTGTAATATAAGTAGGTACTTCTACTAGAAAAATCAGAGAGAGATAGATTCTCAATTAAATATACTTGTTTTTGTGTTATTACAAGTTATATGTGTAGGTATATTACAAGTTGACGAGTTGCTTAAACTTCTTTGGAAATAATAAACATGAGGTCAAGATATTGTACAATCGCATGCATTTGTTTTACCAAATTATAACATTAAGCTCTTATTTACGTTAGAAAAATAAAACTACTGTTGGCAAAATAAGAACATATGATTATGTACCTATCAAATACGTAAAAATTATCGTACCTTTAGTAAACTGTTTAAAACACTTAAAAGTTAAAAACTACTACAATACCAACGTAACATAAAAAAATACATACCGATATAATATTATACTTGTCGGATCGGACAGAATTACGGACGATAAGTTGACTTGGCACTTCACACTATGTTGTCGACTCGTGCAGACGTCAGTGCCTCGACCATGAGTTTTTCTGACTAGACTCGCTTGCGACTCCGTAAAATATTTGTATAGAAAACCCTCGCAGCGCCTCTAGCGGCTACGTAAGGAACTAAAATCTGCTATGAGATTACAGCGTTTCGATGCGTAAAAAACCTATCGAAAGCCATTCGATAGAACTCATGGTTGGCGTACTGGTTTGATTGACTGACTGACTCACGTTACTGTATAGTCCTACCTACATTGTTACTGCTATTGCTGAATTGTAATTTAAATGTAGCTTGATAATCGTAAATTCGTAACAGACAAATAATGTGCTTGAGGAGTTTCTTCCGCGGCTTCTTCTCCACAGTAGGTAGCACTAGCGAAGCTGCGAAGGGCGGGCGTTTTGGGTGATGTCTGTATTGTAATATTGCGTCAAAGTCAAGATCAAATATAATGACATTTGAGTACGAGTTCTGTTTTAATGTTTGAACCAGCATAACCCACCTGTTGCCCACAAGATAGTCGATATATTGCCTTCCTGCCAAGGATACAGATCCTGTTTAAAAGCTCTATAACAAATAAGAAGTAGGATGAAACAATCTCCTCTTCTTCATTCTTCTTCAGTTTGGTCTATGGAATTTACGAAACAATTCAATAAATTTACTTATTTCCTTTTTTTATTCTTTACTGGTCAAAGGAAAAAAATATTTATAGAAATATTTTGTTCTTACATATTTTCCGTAAACTTCGATCTGGCTTTTGGACTATAGCTTCAAAATTAAAATCGCAATATCTTCTATGATATTTCGCGACTAATTCCGACTAAATAGCGACTAAATTTTTACGTTATCAAAATTAAAATCCCTGATTGTGGCCAAGCCAGAGTCAGCCACACGAAAATTACAAACGCAATTGATGTTAAAAAAAATTATTCAGTCTTAAAAAAAATTAAAAAGGCTAGCAAAAGGTATGCAAATTAAATGTAGGTACACATAACTGTTTTTTTAAAATGGCGTTACAACCTTCCATAGAAATTACACCCTTGCTTGTAGAAGCTCCTCATCATCCGAAGAATAATCGTCTTCAGAATCCGTTTCTGATTCATCCAGATCAGAGTCGTTTTCGCTTACATGTATTATAAGCTCATCAGTCAAATTATCAATAATTCTATCACTTATCTTATAATCTTCCTCAATATTTTTCACTTTATTGCATAATGCATTCCATTCCGATTCACCCATCGCATTTGCCTTTTCTTCTACCAGTTTCATAACATGATTTATATTAGAACTTATATTTTTTTTTGCTACGTAACCCTTTATTGCTGCCCAAGCCATTTTTATTGGGTTTAGGTCCGGGTGGTAAGGTGGAAGGCACAACACTGTGTGGTTATGTTCACGTAATATCCTGTTAATATTGTATTTTCTAGAATTTTCTTTGTGCATTAAGATTATTTTATAAAGTTCCCGCTTGTACATATTTGAAGAAAATGGTATATTTCTACTTGAAAGCCAAGCTTCCATTACAGATTTTTTTGCATTAGAAGTTGGCGCTTTTTCTTCTAGTTTATTGTGATATGCATTGTCTATGACTACCACTGAATTTGCGGGAAGATTAGGAATCAACTGGGTGCGAAGCCACTTCTCGTAATTTTCATAATTCATATTTCGGTGATAATCACCCGTTTTCGTGCTCACCTTAAACATAAGAAGTGCATGAGGCACAAAACCTGTTTCTGATCCGGCATGTACTATTACAAGTTGTTGTCCATTTGAAACATTTTTTTTAAGGCCTTCCGTACTACCGTCACTCCATGCCTTTGATTTCGTATATGAGGAATCGACATAGGACTTGTCAGTATAAATAATGGGGCGGCCTTGTTGTCGATATTCTGTAATTGTTTTTAAATATTCAATTCGTTTGAGACGAATATTAGTGTGTTCTATTAACACTTTTCTGTTGGTATCCGTCTGTTTCCATTTAAATCCTAACCTAGACAAAATTCGTCTCAGACTTGTAGCAGATCCTTGATAATTTATGTCCGCTTTAAGTTTTTTTAATAGGTGAACAATAGTGGGCAATTCTTTTTCGGTTATGTGAAAATTATGAACGATGCGTTTGATGACACCTTGATCGAAGCTGTCAATCCCAGTCACTCTTTTTATTCCCGACCTTTTCTTGCCGGGAGTACGAAATATTGTTAAAAATTTCGAATCAGCAGGTTCTTTTGCGGCTTTAACGATACGTCTTACCGTTCTGTCTGCCACACCTGTTGCTGCTGCAGTCCGCATTGTGACAGCCTTCAGGTCGTACTGAAGACCTTCCTCAGCCTCTTTTTTCATAAAGTTTAATACGTCATATACCATTTTTCGCGTCTGGCGATGTAAAACATTACCTCGTCTGCGAGGCATAATAAAAAACACTATAGCTCGTTTTTTAATCTCAGACTAGTATGACACATGCAACTGTCAAAATTACAAATAAAATAATGATACCAGCTTTTTTGTGTAGTGTTGCACCTACGATACCGGTTTGTTGAATCGTAACTTTTAGATGATTAGCTTAAAAGTTTTTTATCCCAAATCGTATTATTAAAGCCCAAATTAGTTAAAATTGTCCGAATGCACAGTAAAGTCTATGAAAGGTAAGTCGTCGTAGAATTTTTAGGTACCAAATGACGTAAATCTATGTTCACTGTAGTCTCTGACATTAAAAAACAGACTATATCAAGTAAAACACCAACAAAATTAATAGGAAATGACATTAACAATCAATTTATTTAACAACAAAACTAATATTGGTACTAAAAAGTAAAAAGTGTAGCCAACTGTAAAACCGTAGATTTACAGTTATTGGCAATTTTTTCAGTTTTTAGTTTTTACCTATAAAACTACAGTTTTATATTAAGATGCTGGCGCTATATTTTGTTATATATTCCCGCAGCTTCAGCAAAACTAGGGATGTGAAAAAATAATCGATTATGAAAAAAAACTATTTTTTAGCGGAAAAATCTATTAAAATAAACGATTTATATATTTTAAAAAATCGATTTCTTTTGATTTATGATTTTTAACAGCAACATCTGTTTATGAAGTTCGTTCGTTTCGTAGTTTCGTGGAAGTATTACAAGTTTTAAAAAGCAATACTAATATTTTATTATGATTTTATATCGAAAATCGTTTTAATATTAATTATTTGAGAATATTAACTCTCATATTTCAATAAAAAGACAATATGTAATGTTTTATTTTCTTCTAATGATTGATTCACGCGGTAGAAACCCCGTGCACCCGCGTCAACCTCTGATAACTGATACTAGGTATGTTGAAAAAATATCGATATATCGATATTATTTTCTCAATATATCGATATTTTTGAGTGATATTTAATATTTCGATATATTGATGTATCGATATAAAATTCTAAGTATCGAAAAGGTATCAAAATCGATATTTTTTTCAGACCAATAAACATTTTTAAGTTAAAAGATTACAAATTACCTTTCTTTTTTGGCTGTTTTATAATTTGGTTTTTAAGTTTTTAAGTAAATATCGATACTTTTTGCATTTCCGACATCCCTAACTGATACCTTAATTTTACATTCTGCGCAGCGGCTCGCGTCAACTTCAACCTGGACAATAAGATTGGCGCGTACTGCAGTTGTATTACCCGCCTGACCTTTTTTGCCCGCACCGTTATAGTCGATGTATGTCTTTCTAGGGCGCCTCTAGTAGTCGTGCCATCAGATTGTGCCATCACGTACACGTACACGTCAGATTTTTCAATACGATTGTCTGATCCCGCGATCCGATAGTCTGATCAAACTGTCGGAATACGTTCATGATGTGATATATTTTGTTGGAGCATGAAATAGAATTACATATCGGATCCGACAGTCGGATCGTACACCCGAGTGTGATAGCTCTAGATTTTATTGCCTGTCCGGTTGTCTGTAGAGGTTTGCACACTTTTGTATAGTTTTAAAATACACGTACGATTATACGTACAACAACGTAGGAATGCCCAGTCGCGGCAGTCGGTTTGAATTGATATTACGTACCTACTCGATCGAAACTGATTAAATCGATACACAATATCATCATTCTGCCTTTTTAAGTTTAGTGTTGATATGATAAAATAAATATCGTATTGTACAGTCAGCATCATTTATATGGACGTAAAATTGTATGTAAACAACTAATAAAGAAAATAAAACTATAAGTAATATTTTAATGACCAAAGGAATGTTTCAATTCAAACATTACAGATAAAATAATAATTTCTTTAGTTAGATAATAATTTTATTATGAACGGTATATTTGTCTAGATATATTATTTTGATTCTGACTGTGCCTTCTACTCAGGCTCTACTCTACTGATATTCAGAGACAAGAGAGAGAAGCGTAATGTACGATTTCTACCAACCGGGCAACGGAGGGGCGTAGCGCAGCGCGTCTCTGTGTAGGGATGTCGGAAATTCAAAAAATATCGATATATATCGTATCGATATTTTTAAAAAAAAATATCAATATCGATATTTATATTTTCAAAAAATATCGATATATCGATATATCGGCCAACTTAAAACTAAATTATAAAACAGCCAAAAAAAAAAAAGGTCATTTGTAATCTTTTAACTTAAATTTTTAAAAGATTTCAAATAAAAATATCGATTTTGATATCTTTTCGATACTTGGAATTTTATATCGATACATCGATATATCGAAATATTAAATATCGCTCAAAAATATCGATATATTGAAAAAATAATGTCGATATATCGATATATCGATATTTTTTCAACATCCCTATCTCTGTGGATATTTATGGATATCGTAGTCGGTAGTATATTTGTTAAGTTTTTGTTACTCCTATTTACATGCCTAATATACTACTGTTTTTATTTTTCCTAGTATAATAAATAAATAAAAATCAGAATAAACAGTCTGATGATCTGATCCGATCGTTGTGGGCCTAAAAACGTTCGGATCAGACAATCGTATAGAAAAACCTGAGTGACTAAACTGTGTATTCCCTGGCTAAGTCACGAATCCGGGACTGCTTTTTAAATATCAAGTCTGTGGTTGCTAAGTAGCTACAATAATTAATCTGTGGCGGCGAGCAAAAAATTTGGCGGGAAAACAAGCGTTGCATCGCTTGCAATTTAATTCGCGCCTGTGCATGATAACTGTAAATGTAAAATAGTGATATATACGTTTTCTCTCTAAAATGTTTTATCCCGAAGACTCCTTGAAAAGAGGGGGCCGATTTTATTTGTGTTGGGTCGCAGATTCATGGCCTTTGCGTTTTGCGACTATTACACATAGGCAGTTGTGGTCACAAGATATCCGAAAAATTTGGTAAATATCGTACAAGTCCATCATTTTATTACTATTTAACCATGTCTAAAGACTTATGTATTATATTTTTCATTATAGTGATGATTTATTGGAAGTTATGACGAACGAGTCTGGTCGGCCCGCCAAAAGGTTTTCTCTTCGCCTCAGTTCTCAACTTCTTCGTGGCTTAGTCAGACTTTATCAAAGGAAAGTGACTGTTTTTCTGGGTATGGTTCTGCATTTACCTCGTATTTTTTGTTAAAATTATATTGTATAACTTCTTGATGTGGCTTTGTTCTGTTGTAGGTGAACTATGCATGTTAAACGCAAATGTAATAAAGCATTCAAATAAAAAGTAAGTACCTACTTATTTAATAATTTATTTGCAAGGCAATGAAAACTGACTATCCTAGGACTAACCAGACTATCATATATCACAAATATAGGTAATGTTGATCATAATAATTAGTAGGTATTCATTATAAAATGATATTTTAGATGGAATATCCATGAGGAAGAGGTTCTGGAGCATGTGAGGCACCCACGGTTGCAGCCACTTGAAATCCAAGAGATAATTCAAGAGCCACCTGAAAATGAACAAAGAATTGAAGAAATGATACAGGTTTTAGAGTTATTGATTAGTTAGTAGAAGTAAACACATTCAAGGTAATCATATTACCTAGAGGTATTTTAACTGAGTTTCTCATGTAGGTAAAGGTATTTTGTTCCCTTATGCACCCTAGTAGGGCACCAGTAGTGCATAGATAGGTATGTGTGGTCAACACAGTCAATATTAAGAGTGAATAAGTACCTACCTACTTTGTTACTTACTTTTTTTCTTTGTTTTAATTTTTTATTTTATTTTATATATTTTTTTAATTATTCATGTTTGCTTACAGAGAAGTGGCAATATTGTTTCAAACATTGATGATATAACACTCAAAGAAGCTACTATAACTGAAATGTTACTGCCACCAAATGTAAGTGATTTGGTATAATATTCATAGGGATATCTTTTTTATTCTTTGCAGATGCAGGGCATACCTTACAAGGGCTAAGTACTAAACTGTGGACCTTTCAATATTATGTTTGTAATTCATTTAATAAATCATTGGATAAAGATTGGGAGCAACTATATCCACATGCACATTCATTTTACTGCAATAATTCATTCTGAATAAACTACATTCTGGAACTACTTTACTGTAGCCCAACCCAGGGCCTTGGCATGTACCGCTAGGGTCCTGGGTGGGGGATCGTAGTTTGGTAAAATACCACATAAATTATAAGTAGGTACCCTAGCCCCCTAGAAGGTTGACAGAATTTTATAGGAAGAAAAATCAGGAAAAGCGATGTATTTCCGGGGCCGATAGTTTGCCGATCGTTCGTGCTCACGCGGCACGCTTATTCCTAATGACAGTTTATTGTAGAAATATTGCGAAAAACAATCCAAAAACCGTACGTTTATTATTTAGCAAAGCGAGTAGGTATACCGAGTTACAGTTCGCGCCAAACTTATTGTCAGGGTTGAAGTTGGCACTAGCTAACTTTAACTCAGCCGTCAAAATCGGAGAAAGAATATTATTAGATTGTAATAAATAAAAACGGAAGCTCAAGTCGTAGGCTGGCGTTTTAAATAAGTTTAATCCAATATTTTTCTTTCTTCGATTTTTACGGCCGGGTTAAAGCTAGCTCGTGCCAACTTCAAGCCGGACAATAAGTTTGGCGCGAACTGTACCGACCGACGATGCGTAGGCCTAGGGACACAAAAATTAGTTGTAGACAACGAGAAATGTTTATTACATTGTTTTATTTTCTTCACATAATGAATTAACGATCTTAAAAACAAAAATGTTGTCCATACAAATTAATTTGTTTGCTCGTGAATCGAAGGTGCGAAATTAAAGCGCTCAGCCACTGCGCCATTCATATTCTACGCGTCATGTCAACGCAAATAAGTATTCTTTCTTCTATTTGTACTGTAACTATCGCAGGATGGTTTTGGCGAAGAGCATCCGGATCAAGCTCTCCAGCTGCTACAAGACCGCACACTGGAGATGATGCTGGTGCAGCCGGACGTGTCCACGGCGCACAGCGGCCTGGACGTCGCGCTCGACATCACCGACAAGTCGCACGATAAGTCGCGACTTATGCATGAGCCCGCACAGATGGAGAGAATATCCGAACATGATGTCACGATTTTCAGAAAATGTATTTTTATATACCTTTTTGTACATTTCAACAACAATCATTTTGTAAATACCTACCTATTATAACATCGATGAGATTTAGATATTGGAAAGCTGTACCGCCCAAATGTATTCGGCTAAAAGCTAAATAAAAATATAAATAAAGGTAGTACAAAATACATTTATTACTACTTTTAAATATATTTGGGTAAGTAGTAGGTACACTAATTCGCAATGATTTCGCGAACTTCGCTTTTTTCACGAATTTGAGACTACTGACTAACAAAGTTTTTGTTCTAGCTACCGGAGAGGAATTGATGCCTGAATTTGAGAAAGGTAATTATTTTTTACCTCTTAGAACGAAGTAAATAATAAATCAACAGTACCTACACTACCTACCTAGTTATTTGATTTTGATTGATACACAAACATTATCTGGATTATACAACATCAACAATGTTTTATTGCAACTCACGACCCATCCTCTCTATCATTCATGTTCATCCTTATCCTTGAATTATTTTTTTCCTTGATATTACAAAAATAAATATTCCTGCAGACATTCCTGAAATACCCGAAATCCCGCCTCCTGAATTGCCCGTTCCAGAACCAGAGAAGTTAGTTTTTGACACCTTTTCTACAAATGATGGTAGTAGAGAAGTCAATATTTTCTTAACGTTTTCCTGTGGGCATAAATTCTAACCCAGAAGAACTCACCGTACCTAGTGTCGGAGAAAGAAAAATATTAGACTATAATAAATAAAAACGAAAGGTCAAATCTGAGGCTGTCGTTTTAAATCATTTACCTAAGCCAATATTTTTCTTCGATTTTTACGGCCGGGTTGAAGAAGTTAGCTGGTACCAACAGCCGGACAATATTATAATATTGTCGAGAACTGTACCTACCTACCTAACACGCTGTGGGTAGGTTTTTATTTAATTGTCCAGTGAAAAACGTAGGTACATATTGACGTACACTCAAAGTACAACCAAAAGTTTTTAGACCACATTTAAATATCCACACATGCTGTGCGGATATTTAAATATCCGCACATAATCCAAATTGGATTCCTGCTGATATTACATAACAGGAAAAACCAAAAGAATTCAGTCAAAATAGTAGAAACATTGCGTTTTCGGACACTACCAATGAGCCAATCAAAGTCATTCTTAAAACTTCGTAAAATTTTATCTAGGCCTCAAGAGCCAGAGCCGAAACCATCCACTCCTGTTGAACCGGAACCCCAAAAGAGGCCGGAGCCTGTGGAAATCGAATTAGAAGTAAGTACATTACTGCCTAATGCCTATCTGCCTAGTCTTGTACAAATATGTAATCTGTAGAAAATTTTAATCTATAAAGATTTAGGTAACTCGTGAGTACATTTGTGGTGGTCAGTGTTCGAGGCAGTAAGGTCTATAAATATATTAATAGATCTACTTTTCTTTTCATCGTAATATTTTTGAATGGTGTAGGAATTAGAAGATGTACCACAGGCAAAGAGGCGCAAGTTGAGAAGGAAATTAATTATTGATAAGAAGACGAAAATAAGCACCGATTATTTTCGAGCTAGGATTGAAAATCCGCTAGTGGAATTACGATGCGAGGTATTTATTAAAGATTATATTTTTTAGTTTTTGCACTATTGCAATATTTTCTGCACATGTCGTTCCATCCATTATTATTATTATTATAATAATTTATCTAATTAAAAAACATTCATTTTATAATTTTATTATCTGTTAGCGGGAAACAGATCATACCCACAACTACATTATTTTGATTACCCACATTTATTTTTATTACTTGTCATAAAGGACAGTTCAGACGACATCATTTTCATACGAGTGCCTCCAGAGGCATATTTTCGAAGGCCATGTCACGGCGGTAATCGGATAGTGTCTAACGTGGGATACGATATATCGCGGCTTTTTTCACGAAATCTCGGAGTTGTGGCTATACCACCTCGGGAGGATAGAAGAATGGAGGTAAGCTGAAACTTATAGATATTCCATTATTACGCTGTGAACTTTTACCATAAAATGCTACCTAAATCCTGAAAAGAAATCCCATTGTTACTATATTTTGACGCATCTTTAGTGCGTAAATTAAGAATGTACCTACATATTATTTTAAAATCACGACTAGGAACAGTTCACGGACGTGGTGAATGCCGATCATGGCCAAGACATGTAGGGCATGGGAAAATAAATGAATTTTTAGTCGGTATAAGACCGACATCTCCTGCCGCCGGTGGCAGGAACCTATGAGGATATTCCTCATATCAAAGAAAAATGTACCTACCCACTTTTAAATATTTTTACGTGTGCAACCAATATCCATTTATAGCAAGCTCACGAAGCCGTCATGCAAAAATCGACTCGTACTTTATCAAGATCCATGCTCGAAAGGATAGATGAAGAACAAGAGGCAACTATCGCTCATGACAGGCCCGAGGTTCAAGTAGAACTACCTGTTCCCCAACCGCATATAACCAACGAGTTTCTGAACGTTTCTGAGCCTCAGCGAGTCAGTGCTATTGAACAAATGGAGTTGGATATCGCAGACATACCGACACAGAAAATAGAGACACTTTCGCAAGCACGTAAGCGAACCACGGAACACAAACAAGTGGTTGAGAGTGTAAGTGAAATATCTAATTATATTAGGTATAGCTTTCAGCACAACTACCTACCGTACCTGGGCACCAACTACGTGGGTAGGTCCCTATCATAGATTAATTATGTTCTACTGCGTAGTCGCTATCTACATTATCTTTCTTCCACTAATTCCGAAATAAGTGGGAATATTGAAATAAATTTATAATTTACTGATTTCGCCAAATTGTGTTAAATTATCTGACTGTTGGAATTGTTAAGAAAATAATAAATCTCCTCCGATGCAAATAGAGCATAGTAATAGTGAGATACCGCTCTTTTAATATTCTTTAAATGTTTTCAGCCGAAAAGACAACGTTCAGTGGGATATGTATCGTTTAGGGAGAGTCAGTTGGCTAGAGAAAAGTCAATTCACATCACAGGTATCACTTTAACGCAACATTTAAGCCTCTTTTACAAAACGATATGTACCTACCTAATCTAAATAAACAAACACACACCTTTTTAGATGTAGAAGCAGATAAAGAAAATATACCGGCAAATATACAACCCCAAGACGCGGAGTTGATACTCTCTTCAAAATTACAAGAGGCTGGGCTTGCGGATATTGCATATCAACCTATTCCGGAGTTGGACACGCACTCTCAAACTCAACGGCCACTTACAATCTCACACGGGAGGTTTCGAAGGACTGGCAGCGAAAGTTCCGAGACGCAGCTGGGCAGTCTCGATAGAACAAAGGTGTCACTCGGAGATTCTGAACAGACCACGGACTCTAGGAGGTTTATACGGTATGTATTATTTGATTATATTTGTTAGTACCTTAAGAAAGTTCCGAGACGCCGCTGGGCAGTCTCAATAGAACAAAGGTGCCACTCGGAGATTCTGAACAGTACTTCAACCATGAGTTCTATCGAATGGCGTTCGATAGGTTTTTTACGCATCGAAACGCTGTAGTCTCATAGCAGATTTTAGTTTCTTACGTAAACGCTAGAGGCGCTGCGAGGGTTTTCCATACACATATTTTACGGCGTCGCTAGCAAGTCTAGTGAGAAAAACTCATGGTCGAGGCACAGACCACGGACTCTAGGAGGTTTATACGGTATCTATTATTTAGTCTTTTGTGATAGTTTTATCTCAGAGTGCACTACCTATTTGTTAGATAGTGTTGTGTGTAGACTTGTAGAGACTCGCTTGATGGTTGAAATTATGGTTTTTCCCGTAAATAATTTTGTTGCCTAAAATTATCTATTTTTTCCCCGTGTGTGTGTATACTGTGTATGTTACCACTTTCGATCTTTATTTGATAGAATACTTCCTAGTCGGATTTTTCAGCAATAGATAGGTAGAGTGATTCACGAAGAAGGTTTAGGTGTATCATTTGTGAAGGTTTGACGATGAAGGTAGATGTCGCTTCGTACGTGCGAAACCAGATGACGGGTCGCTAGTATATTTATAATTTGGTAGGTATTTGACCATCGAATCGGTTCTGAAAATGCTTGTCAGTACATAGTGTTTTTTCTCAAATTATCTGTTTATGATAATACTATTTCCTCCAATGCCATGTAAACGTGATTGTCATAATTATTGTTACAGTGATCAATGGGGCACAGAGGGCACTATGATAAAGATCCTGAAACACATCAAAGTTGGTCTACATCCAGTAACAGTATCAAGCCTCATTGCAAAAGGTCCAGTCATATCTGGGTACAAGAGAATTATAGCAGCCCGATGCTTTTCGTCCATATTAAGTAAGTTTGATATTTACTTATTATTTTGCCTTTGTTGTTTTTTGTATTCTTCATGAACTGTTATATTTCAGAATTAAAGCAGCATGGATTCATCAAAATTAGCAAAGATTCAGACACACTAGAAGTGACAGATATCTCTTTGGGACCTAAGTTAACTAGCTCGACCGATCAATTTTGATTTTCTATTCAGCAAACAGTAGAATAGTTGTTTTTATACTTATTTAACTTTTCGTTATGTTCATTCTTATTTTGATTGAATAAATACGTAAATATAATACAAAGCGTGTTTGAAAATGAAAGATTGCATTGATATGAACAATTTTATTTACGATCTGTATATAATGATATGATTTCTGTACACTTTACATAATAAGTCATCAACTAGATTCAAGCTAACTAGATAGATTTATGAGTATCTTAAGAATAGGTAGGTAATGGCTTAATAATTTACAAATTCTAATAGTATAATCGAACGCTGTACGATAAACAGTCGACGTAATTAACTAGTATCTAGACATTTATACTTAATTACATGAAATACAGCCATTTACATAGAATTGGTATATTATTAGTATTAAATCTTTATGAGCTTATTTGGTAGTACAATTTTACACGAAATTCTTAAAACAGAGAAGGAAATACTAAGTTACGGTAATTTATATGGAAGTTCCCTACATTGGTAAAGCATTTCTAATTTTTATTTATACAAAATCAGTCTCCTACTATTTGTTAAGTCCGCCGTGTGAAATGTACACTAGAAAAATGAACTAACATTGTAATCTTATAAATCAAAGGCAGTCACGCGTGTCTCATTAGGACGTACACCACTGGACGATTGGAATATGTTTAACAACAATAGTATGTTTGTAACCGCAACGCGTTAAATAAGCACTATATTTTATTACTTCTGATTAATTGATAACATCAGAAACAACATCAAGCACATTTCAGTGTCTCACAGCCTTGCTAACAGTCGTTCCAAGCTCTCACTCATTTATATCAAATAATTACAGTCTGTCCTTATAGGTTTAGAGGAATGAAATTGCTTAGATTAAAAGTAGCTACCATTTATCATTTCATGTAATACATTTATAGAACGAATAGTAAATTCTTATAAAATCAACTGGATTGAGTAAATATTTAATGAATAATGTATCATTTCATGAATCAAAACAGTTATCCATTTGGCTCAATAATAACACAGCCAACGGATTTATAAATTATATATTAATAGTACAGAAAATTAACTCTAATTTCATATCATGCATAACACTTAGATATTAGATTCAAAACGGGTTTTAAAAAAAATGAAAAAGTATGTTATTCACCCAACAAGAAGCCTTGTAATACAGACAAAGAAAGGATCCAAAAAATGGTAGTTAACATTTAAAACGGTGACATATCACAGATCACTCGAGACATTCTACCGAGCGTATTAAAAAGTGGAATGATACTCAGTAGAGAAGTTACAACCACCACACAGTACAGTATTACGAGAGTAAACGCGGGCGCATCCCGGACGGGGTGCGGTGGCATCCCTCACGGCGCGAGCGAGTCGCTATCGTACTCCTTCGGCTCGTCGTCGTCGGAGGGCGCACGTTCTCCGTAGTTCATACTCTCAAAGTATTGCTGTGGCTTACCGTTCCACAGCGAGTCGTCGTCACGCGACGTGCGCGACGCTTGGGAGGCGAGAGAGCGCAGTTTAGCGTCCACGGAGTCCGCGTTCTCGTACAGTATGGAGCGCGAGAGCTCCAGCGCCAGGTTGTGCGGCGGCGTGTAGGCGGCGGGCGGCAGGTAGCCGGCGGGCGGCGCGTAGCCGGCGGGCGGCGGGTAGCCGGCGGGCAGCGGGCGCGCGCGCGGGAATAGCGGCGCGAGGCGGTCGGCGCGCGCCACGTACTCGGCGGCCAGCGCCGCCACGCGCCAGCGCCCCGACTCATCTTCCGCTCTCTGTCGAAATGCCCAACCGTTGTTACGGACACAGGACGCTCGTTAAACGTCGCGGTGCTGCCTCCCTGCGGCGTGTGCGGGCGAGCTGTCTGTTCGCTGACCTTTAATGAGTGTCCGAGTCCGCCAAGTGCCCACGAGTCGCCACTAGTGATCCCGTATCGATCGAAACTGACGACTGTCACTGAGCGCAGGTCGAACGTTTCACTCATTTTTATAAAGAAATCATGCCAAAAAATTCCCTTCTTTGCATTAGCGAACAAACAGATTGTATGGATGACTAATGACGACTCCGTGATTCGAATAAAAGGAATACAATTACTGCAATGTTTGTGTTATCTACTTCTACGACTCCACCGTGTCAATTCAACATTAACTATCAGGTAATAATATTTTATGAGTATAAAACATCTGTGCATAACTTAATACTATTAGTTACCAAACCAACCAACGGTGTAAGGACCATGTGAGAGCATCGGTATTTGATTTGTGATTAGCCATTATTTTGTGCCATTATGCCACTATGTCAATACCAACATACAAATAAAAAATCCAAAAATCATAAATAATAAAATTAACACACAAAACTAGCTTTATGATGTGTCGTATAGTGAGAAGTGGCGAAAATAACTATACAAATATAAAAATGTATTTTTATCTTGCACTTACCATACCAGTCTTCATTAACGTCCAGAAGTAATCACAAAAATGTTAAAATGTGCACTAAATAATAACACTTGAAGATGTTTAAGTTTAATAATGGTTTTTATGCAAGTTAAGATTTTTTAATTTTATTGATATGTAAAATCCCACGCCATAGAAAGATGTCGTACAAAGGAACTGTGAGGTAATGTCAAAATTTGAAATAACAGGAAAGGTAAATCGACTCACATGGTTCGGAGTACGACAACTTTTACAAACAAAATGTGTCAATTGATATTAACATGAATATGTGGGCTGGTGACATAAATATCCATCCAAATACTGATTTTTATAATGTATGTATCGATTTGGCAAGTTTAGCAAAAAGATCAGCTCTAGGAAAGATGTTGACGCCACCCGAACCGTCGCTATAGTTAGTGACGAGGACACACAATCGTTAGCACATGCTCGCCTACACTACGGACCGACTCGCTCTACGTTAAACTAAATTAATCTAGAATCGGGGCGGGCCCCGGCGGTAAAGTAACCGAAGCGAAACGAAACGACGGGGAAACAAAACTTACGATCGACATAATGGCATGCGAGACGCGGCCCGACGCGAGCATTACGAGAACGTCTGGTCCGGCGCGCGCGGGCACTCACACGGCGGCTATGAGCCGGAATCTTTAAAAAACCACGCGTTCCAGAACGAGCGGGCGCGCACCTTGGGGTCGGGCGCGGCCGGCGAGCGCCGCACGGGCACGCCGGACTTGGGCTCGCGCTCCTTGCGCGCCGGCGCCGAGCGGCCCGACGCCGCCGAGCGCGCCGAGCGGACGGAGTGCGCCGACGGCGGCCGCGGCGCCGCGGGCCGCGCCGTGTGCAGCGGGATGCGCGACGGGCGGCGGCGCGGCGTGTCGGCGATGCGCGCGCTGTCGTCGTCGCCGTCGTCGGGCATGTGCAGCGGCTCCATGTCGCGCATGCTGCTGTGCGCGTCGCGCGCCGGGCTGCCGTCGCGCCCGGGGCTGCGCCGCTTGCCCTCCAGCTGGCGAACGCGAGCGCGAGCTCCTTCTAGCTCAATACTTTTCTCCTCCAGCTGAAAATATACATACCTTTAGTTAGCATTTTTAATATTATAACCAATACCTACTTCTCTCCCCCAGACTTAATTCATTTTTTATTTAGGTATATCATTAGGTATTTTGTTTTTGCAAATGATTATTGAGTTGAGAATCGAAAACATTTCAAACTTCGAAGAGATTTTAAGATTCAGATATACCTCGTTTGGTGTCAGAACCAAACTCGCATCAATCAAAGATTCCTGAATATATGATGTGAAAATTATGTAGACCGGGCACTAATTTTGAACCGCCTTTTCATCTGATTTTGTGCCTTAAAGCTCACTAACATGATGCAAGTATATTTCCTGTTGCATGTAATACAATAAAACTGGAACAAAAAATGAATTGCATTGTCCAATCTTACTCTAAATTTGAGGTCTTCATTGAAATCCCGCGCGCGCTCCAGTCTTTCCAACAGCAGACTGCGCTGTGCTGCCGCGCGTCTTAGGCGATCGCTCAACACCTGAAATCACACCATATCAATTAAGATTAAAACATATTGGATGAATTATTTAAATTGAGCGAAAAGGCAAGGCCAGTCTCCGAAGAAGTCCCGTATCTTAGAATTATGCCCAAGCAGTGCGACAAGAAATTATTTATAGTTCTTGTAGAGGTTCGTAGGTATTTTAAAGTTTTTACAATGCTGCTTTTAGATCAATTTAACACAGCATTGCTCTAATGGCCATTGAAGATTGTTAATAATATAAGTTACAGTTAATCAAGTATACAGTCATAAAAATTATACGTACGTAATGTACGAATTCATGATGACAAAGCAATCTATTTAGCATTTATTTTATGTATAATCCGCAATAATAATAACCTATCTGAAGATAACAATTTATGAATTAATATCACATATGAGTGTTTATTTTTACCACGTTTTAATACGTAAAATAAACTTGGTGTTTACTACACTAAGGGCTCGTTACACCACCGCATGTTAAGACCCCGTTAAATTACTTCAGGCTGATAATTTCACACAAATGTTTCATTTTTTAATTCATCCGGCGGTTAGCTACTATCCAAGGGGGTGAAACAGGCCCTAAGCATAACAAAAAAGTTTGGGTTTCGAAAAAAACCTGCTTTCCAAAATACAGTGTGATCACATTCAAAATTAAAATCGAAATAGAATCTTTACTACCTACATACATTTTAATTTTACCAAACTACCTACTTGTTTTTTTTTATCATAGATAATTTTCTTACAGATATATTACATTTAATAACAATTAGGTATAATGTGCATAAAAACTCATCTTATAAACAAAATTGATATCGAATGATCAAATATACCGATCGATAAGCAAAGAAATAGCCAGCCGCTAAGATTTTACCAATATGTTAGTTTTTTCATGTAAATAATAAATTAGAACTTCCTCCTAGTCGAGGTGATATAAAAAATAAAAAAGGTAAGCTATACAGAAATAGCAAATCATATAAAAAGGAAACGCGCTAGTCACCGGTCAAATGCTATCAATCATTTAGAATAGGCCAAGGATTATGACGCATGCATTGCTTGCTTGCATGGTGGTATTGTTTTGAAATATTTTGCGATAGGCTTTGCACGTGATGTAAACGAAAATGCGCAAATGTTTATAGCAAGAATGTAAATATACACAGTGACGATGTAAATGATTACTAAACACATAGATATTCCACAACACAAAAATACTTAAACTAAGGAATTGTGGTGTTTAATTGTGGAGTCCGCACGCCGAGGCCACTCTCCATTAGTCCCACAGACCTGCTGCGTAATTCTGCCGAAATCTTTAAGATTACGTCACAGTATCGGACAGCTCGTTAGTGCAATGACAGTTTTGAAGAACGACTGGCACGTACTTTGTTACCTCACTTGTTCTGCAATTAACAGTCTTTACTGTTTTACTTTTTTTTTGTTAATGCAACACAGATTTCTAACGACCTCCTAAAAGGCGAGAAACTACCGCAATTGACCGCACCACATCTGGGATGATCGAATCGGTAGACTAAACAATTACTGATAAATTAGTGACAGTCATAGTGTCTATGAAATTAAGTAGGTAAGTAATGCATAATTAAAATTCGATGTTTTAAAATCCTAATAACTTTGTAACTAAAGATTAGTTCAAAGTAGGAGATAGTGTCAGTGTAATATAAGTGATCAATTAATACCTGATTCTGAACGGTGGAGGTGAGCAGCTGCCTCTGAAGTTCGACAGGATTGCTCTCGAGGAGAATCGCCGCGAACTTCTTGGAGTCAGGCGTGGCGACGCGCGGCGGCCGCGAGGGGGTCTCCAGCGCGGAGTCGAGGCGGCCCAGCGGCGTGCTGGGCACCGGCGCCGGCGGGCTGGCCGCGGCCGACGCCGCCGCCGCCTCCAGCTGGGCGGCGCGCAGCAACAGCGCGTCCCGCTCGGCGCGCAGCCGTGCGGTGTCGGCACAATCCGCGCACGAACCATCAGTGAGCGCCCGCGCGAACGACTCCTCCACGGTGTCAACGGGGTGCCGATCATCAAGCTCGCCGCGTAACTGTTCCGCTTCGTCGCGTAACCGCACCCCTTTCCTTTGGATGACGTCGAGCAACGCCCACAGCTCGTCCTCAAGAGGGCGCGATCGGGTGGCAGACGCGGAGGCGGAGGCCGAGGAGGAGTGCGCGTCCTTCCCGCAGGAGGTCTCGGTGCTGAAGCCGGAGTCCTGCACGGAGGGCTGCGGCTTGGCGCGCGCGGCGTCGCCGGCGCCGGCCGCCAGCTTGCGGCGCACGCGCACGCCTGGCTCCCAGTCGCGGCGGGTGCCGCTCGCAGGCGTCGACGGCGCCATTTTGGAGCGTAGGTTTGGGAATGTCTCGATGACGAGGTCGCGAAACTCAAGCAAAGCTCCGACTTCATTCTGGAGTTCCTAATAAATAGGAAAAATCATGAATACCTAATAGTCAGAAGAAGCACACTCAAAATTTAAAACCTTAAAAATACCGGCTATTATTTTGTGTATTTTCTCGCAGTAAGTATGTGCCTGCTTTTGATTAAAAACTAGCCGTCTTTAGAAGTTAACTTCATTTTGTATTTAACTCAAAAATCTAAATGTGATAGGTCTAACCTGTAGAGCGACGAGGGACTTAGCCTGCTCCGAGATGAGGTAGTGGAAGGGTCCGGGCGGCGAGCGCAGTTGCATGCACTCCATGCCCGAGCCACCCGATCCGCCGCTGGCGCTGTCTGCACCGCCCGTCTGAAAACAACAACATATCAACATTATTCATTGACTATACCTACATAAATTGAGATCCATCTTTATTGACCCTTTCGATTTCAGTTCACCTGTCAGGTTTGTACAATTTGGCAGTGGCGTTCTATAAAGAGAATTATGTTTGTATCTGAAAAGTCCTGAAAAATCTTTTTACCTTTAGCCAGGCATGATAATCGCAAAATACTTTGTAGCAATTTAGTAAATCACAGTCATTAGCAGTCGGGCAGGTTTTTGAAGGAACACAAATAATGTCGCCGTGCGCCCCAGCGTAAAATTGTGTTACGGACGAGTGCGCCCCGGACACAACGTCCACAATTCACGACTCTCTTCCTTCGCGACCATTGTGTGTTGTTGCATTATAAAAACTCTATTGCTAAACTACTACTTCCAACCAAACGTTCGTTTCGAACCGGAATAAACTGTTATCGCAAAACGATCCTCGTTTTCTTTTCGGTGTCTGATCACCACTGCATCTATAGATATACACTTGGACTCATCTACAAGTCAAATACTTGTGATTATATACCGTTCAATTCAACAACACAATTTCTTCATTTTAATTTCTTTCTAGCTATAAGTAGACCTAAGTCATAGTAATCAGATGTTTCACAAACTCACGATGATACTGAAATCACTAACCGTTATTGCTTACAATTGCCATGTAATTTGGAAACTTTTGTATCATTGATGCCACGATTTGGCAATCAGCAGAAGATTAACTTCATCGTTTACAGTTCAATTTTCTATTCATTTTAGATTGATTTAAGTAATGTAAATGAAAACGGATCACTA
Source organism: Acronicta psi (assembly GCA_946251955.1). Classification (NCBI taxonomy): domain Eukaryota; kingdom Metazoa; phylum Arthropoda; class Insecta; order Lepidoptera; family Noctuidae; genus Acronicta; species Acronicta psi. The sequence continues at coordinate 10,966,891 of OX276475.1, read as the reverse complement.
AATTACTTATTGACAATTCCTATGCTTGAAAAAGTTCAGTTAGAGTAGGAATTGGTTCTAGTATTAACATTAGAATCTTTAGAATAATAGGCAATGAATGAGTTGATTATCTTGGACGGCTTATTACAATCTAGTTTTAAAGAATTATTTAGACACTACAAAATGGCAAACGAGACTGTGATAATATTGATTTATGTAGCATTTTGAAATTCCTTAATACAAAGCCCTTATATTATATCTATTTTATCACCTACCTATTACTCTAACCTTTATTTATTTCACCGAATACTGGTTTAACTGGATTTTGTCAATAACTTACTAAAACCTTTATCAGTACGATAACAGAGCTTATGCTACATACATAGAGAGAACGTCGATGTCATTTCCAGAGTGCTGATAATGCAGCTCTGTTGAATTTCAACATTGTATTGCGACATACCATTGTTATCGAGGTACGAAAGACACTTATATCACACTTGAGATGAGATATAACGTAGGTACGTGCATCTGAAGATTCTGTACGTAGAGCGATTGCATATCGCAATCATTACATTCAAAGAATTTAGAAGAAGTTAGCAGGTTGGCTAGATTTGGCAGATACCTAAGTACTTAGATCAGTTTATGACATTAGTAGAGACCTTTGTTCATTACAGGTTTAGTATTTGGAAATAAAAAAGCTTCCTCATAATATTATATTGAAATACAGTCAGTTGAAAACTTGTCAGACTTTGATCCTGTTTCGTCATCATGACAATTGCAATGGAGCGTTGGATACGTGACCACATTAACGTTCAATCCTTTGTTGGGACGTCATTGACTCTACAGGACACTAATACAGATAACCCTCTTTGCAAATAAGTAGGTACTTTAGAGGTTATATTCAGTACTAAATGGCAACAAGCTTTATATTAGTCTTCAAGTTTTAGTCATACATAACAGATAACTCAATGACGCAGTTTCCATGCGAATAAACAAAACAGTTGGGAAGACAGATGAGTCAGGCTCACAAAGTCCTCTTGAGTCAGCTCAGGAACTGAGAAACTGATCTCAGTACATCTTAGAAGTATACTTAATTAATAACGCCAATGAGCTGTGTTTGTTCACTGAGTTAGGACCATAACATCTTAGTGTTACTGTGTCCCACCAAATTTGGAAAATAGCAGTCTGCTTACTTAGTACAGTAACAGCATCATGCAATAGTATTGCATTACTGCTTGGACTTGAGAAAAGGAAAGCTTGCAGGATTGTATAATCGTTGCCGGACCTTAGTTTACGATTTTGTTTAGCTAATTAAATGTGTAGTGCAGTAGGGTATCGAGAAAGTGCGTTTCTGCGGTAATTGCCTACGGGCAGTTGAAAAATAACCGCAACAATCGACGGTCTTTTCATTCGATGGCGCTACGTTTTGGTGGTTCCTTAGTTTCACTTTCTTTACAATTGCGTCAGAGCAAGGCCGTGTCTCCAACAACAGCTGCGTGATATTATAATGGCAATTCACTAATGCGATATGACATTAAGCCGTGCCCGTCGACGTGATTAGATGCTAGTGCCGGATCTGTCGATTGTTTATTTTCACCCGGTGCGACGTAACAATATGCAAATTATGGACGCGTGCACATATCAACGTAACGTAATGACACTTTCATAAATGCGAGTAATGATGAGTATTTAGATTGCAAAAGTGTTTCTACAGTCACGACGGTACTCACTACCGATCGATGCAGCGAAAGGTTTCTCCATCTTCAATATCATAAAATAAATCAAATGTTTTCGCCTTCAATGGCATATAAAACAAATTGCATGCAAATATACGAATGGTTTATTGTGTAAGATAGCGATGGAGGCGAGTTAACGCGTCCCGGTTGATTCGCAGTCGTTTGATAACGAAGATTGATAAATCACGTAGGCCCGAGAAGAGAAGACGTGCGTCATCAAATTGTTCTGTAGCAATCACCTTGATAAGAAATCGTTAAAACAATCGCGTAGTTGAGGACGGTTTCAAATGAGATTCAGTTGTCAGTTTTTTTACGGACTACTACCACTTGACCTCCGTAAGCGCAACCCAATTATGCTGGCACAAATGCTGAAGTGGACATCGACTCAGTTGCTATGCGATGAAACATAGACTACCGTAAAATAAATACTTACGACTTTTGGTATATCACCATCTAGTGCCAAACTAAGCAGTGCTTGTACCTATTATGGATCCTCGACATTGGATATTAAAAATACTTATTATAATATTATATAACTTATTATTATAACAATACTTTTTATACATTAGGTATCATCACATAGGTACTCATTATATAACAATAACCCAGACAAACACAAACACCTATTTTCATCACATAAATATACATGCGTGTAAAAAAATCGGCCCACCCCTTTATTTTACTTTACAATAATGATAGTCTCAAATAGAAAATAAGGAGTGGGCCGATTTTTTTGCACGCAAGTGTATTATTGTGGCAACCGCCGACCTCGTAATCAGAAGTCCAACACTTGAACTACTTGATCACAGAACGTAAATCGATGAACGGCGAATTAAACTTAACGCAAGTTACATTTGCCTAGATTATCGTTATATGAATCGTGAATTCGTGAAACACCAAACAGTTATATTGTCATTGCCTTAAACAATAATGCTACAAGTAAGTCAGTAAGTAGATAATGATTAATTTTGCAATCGAGGTGTTGTACAAGGACAAACGCCAGTCTCGTAGCCGGTAATTATGGCGGTAACTATTAAGTCGGTAATTTTATAATAAAATAAGTACAAAAACCATTTCTGGCAGGTGTTATTATTTTCATGCATGAAATGAAAAACAGTTTTTTTAAGCTGTTAGTCATCTTAGTTAATATAATTCATATGTTATTGTATAATAGAACATTGGAAAACAAAATAGCACAGCAATACAAAATAGATATTACTGAAAGTATCCTTAAATCCCAAATACTGAAAATTTTTAGTTAGGTACATAAACGTGTCAATCCTTTTAATTCCTTCCTTTTTAGTAAAAAACGGCGTACAGACTGAATAATCAGTTGCTCCATTATCGTTTTAGAGCAAAACGTGTTACACCACGTTTAAATTAGTACGTTTTACGAGACGAATTCGTTTCGATTGCCCCACATGCTCTACGATGAATAACAACCAGCATTATCTTACCGTTACCCACATTCTCGGGTGCCTAGTAATTTTTTATTATAATTTCTATAACTACTTATTACATCTATGTACTCGGCTGACCACGACGTGTAATCTGGATCGATTAAAATAAGTGTTATATTACGTCTGCCCAATTATTTTTGCATGTGAATAGGGACAAGGATGGTACTCTAAACAATGATGCGGAAAGTATTATAAAAGTTCCGGTGGTGCGTTCATTAGGTAATCGTGTAATAATTAAGGTGCTTGCTTCCTGTGCATGTTTCTATGTCATAGGAAATAATATTGCCATGTTGTTGTTGTTGAAGGCTAAATATTTTAAGCTGTTTGTATTAGACAGTATGTTTGTAAGTTACAAATGAGCATAGTCGACCTTCAATGTGAGGTTACATTTGAGTTGCATCGCTTGCACGATTTGTATAAATGTAAAATTGTAATTTGTTCTAACGCAAGTGTGATGTAAACGATAGTCGAATCGATCAAATCAACACGACCAAAAATAAAATCGATTATATCTACATGATTAATATTTACCCTCTGTGTAAAAATCACCGTGTGCGCTAGTACCGACTCTAATAGTTACATCGAGCGAAAACCACAACTAAAAATCAATCATCGTTTTCAATATAATCTGAAATTACCATAGAATCAGGTGAGTATAGAAAGCGTGAAACCTTTGGCATAAAGCCGATAATTAGAAACATGTTTATGTGATATCGCTGTGTAATTGTGTATGAAAAAGACATTTCACATAGCGAGTGTAAGATTCACATTCACTGAGCGTTTACTGCGCCAACGGCGAAAGAAATATTGTGGTGCCTAATTAGAAAGATTAACAGCAACGGTACCTTTGGGCAATCTACCGTTCGTTGTGAAATTTTAAGTTCTAATTCCATTAACACACGCTCCGTAAAGTAAGTATCAAGACAGTGCATCGTTTATTTCTGTACGAAATTAAGCCGATGGAAGGTAAACAACTAAACACTCACTCCAGAGTCGAAGAAGGTACTACGCATTGGTACTTTTAATGTGGTATGTTACATCCTGTCGACGTGTGTGGCCTTTGTAAAAAGAAAACGAATTGTTGGTTTTGTCTCTGAGGTAAATTCCCGCTTGCACTTGACATGAAGGTTGCATTTTATAAGGCTAGATCTTCTATCTAGAAAAATACGTTTAAGTATATTACAAAAAACAATTAACATGTTATTCCCGAAATGAGAACTGTCCACTAATTGAACTTTCACAGTTTTCCAAAGATGAAGCTTTTGATCCCAAGAAATAGAAAGGGTTATTAGTGCTGGGCACGAATCTAAAATCCGAACTGCCAAAAATTTATAAGAGAGAAAACGTTACATACTTCATTATTAATATTATTATGTACGGTATAACATGGGACCAATGAGATGAAGACATTTTATTTTTATTTGGCCTGCTTTTGGCCTAATAATTAGAGACTGGCATAGTGAGAGAATCTTTGAATTCGCGTAGAGAGGTGTCAAATTGGAATTTGTAGTTTCTACAATGTGTTTGAGGTGTCGTTCGCGTCGATTACGAAGCTCACGATTTCAAGCTCTAATAAAATTCCCTATGCATTATGTTAGTAAAAAACCTATGTAGAACATCAGTGTATATGTACTACAAAACGTTATCTGAATAACATTTGCAGTCTCACGTTTTTACGCAATCTTTAGGCTTCATGTAATTATTAAATACATAATCTCGTTATGCGTTTCGAGAATTGCTAAAATGAGCTCTCAAAACTGTGTTATAATAATGGTAATAAAATTAATTAAGCACTGTATTTTATTGTAATGTTACAACGACAGCTAAAATAAATCTAGTGCGATTTAGTGCTAAATAAATTAAAAAATGGGACAAATTTATGCAAAAATTTTTGCCAATTAATTTAACATGAATTGGTTGGTGGAACTCTAAATCATTATCAACATCCACACTCTGAATCTTACCCACTGTTAGATATTATATTAATTAACCACTTTTACTTTACCCTTAGATATTTATGTGGACAATGTTTTATTGCCTTAGCAACTTCAAATTCACACTTCAATACTCTGATTGATTGATTGATTAAATACCGTGGTGTTTACCTTTTGAAATAAATACATTTTTGAACAAGCAACAACACGTAACAAATTAAATAAAACCCAACCAATTAACAATAATAATACACAATTTTTGGCGTATGCTGCAATTTTTAACGAAGTTTGCTATGCTAATCACTTCGTAAAAACCCGGAGCAAAAATTTGCAAACGTTAAATAGTAGTAACTAACCTTTATTAATAAAATAATAACCGTTTGTACTGTCGATGACATTGTTAAATGAGGAAAACATAATATTTGTCGACTATCATTGATTACACAGTTTATTTATGTTACATAAATAAATAGTGACGTATTTTGTGGAATTCATAACGTAATCCAGACTAAGTCACGCGTATAAGCAAAAAGTGAATATTTTAATTATTTATTTATCCAGTCACATGGTGAGAAAAAGCCTCCTGGTATTTTTGCCCACTATCCCGCTAAGGGATACCTATCTATATCCCACATAGGTTTTCCGTAAGGATCGTCCCAGTAGTCTGATAATGGCAGAGTTGGTAGGTATCATCAGCCCATATTCGTCCACGGCTTGACGTAAGGCCTCTTTTAGTGAACCCCACAAAATTCGATCATACCGCATCGGAGATTTATAAGCGGACACGATAGAAAATTAGAAAATTGTTCAACCATCTTTGAGTAACAGTTTCTTTAATGAAAAGTGCTTTTAAATAATGACAGTATTCAGGCCACATTAGTTGCCAACTATTATAATATACCAAGCCTAATATAGAAGCCATAATAGCGCGACACACTAACGAAGGCACTATTTGCATGATAATACAAAACTGTGACTAAACGAACTCTCTACATTGAGCAGAAAAAAGTTTGCTTATGACAAAGTGACACTTTGCACCTGGGAAAATATTGCAAGCCGAACGAACCGACGGATACCTTGCGAAACATACAATAATATGCAAGTGACACCGCTAATAAGGAAAAATTGGGTAATAATGTATGCGAGGTGAGGCACTATGTACAGAATGATTGATTTCTTTCGAAATATTGGGTTTGCTGTCAGCTAGTGAACTCAGAAGCGTCACTGACCCATATGGTCGATTAACCGTCACATTACATATTAATATTCGCGGTTTAGTAAAAAAATTTAGTCGTGCATACGTGCACACTGTCACTATTATATTCATTGTCCTATTTCTAAAGGCAAATGTAGAACACATTTGTGCACGCTCTGCCATATTAAGTATGCAAATTGTTACGCTACACCTAAATTCTGCGTTCACAGTCACTATTTAATAGAGAATAACTTAAAATTCGTAGACTTATTCACTGTAATATACATTTGCATCTTAAATTCAATAAAAAAAAACAACTATTAAAAGTAAACTGATAACTAGTCTTCCTTTTGAATAGGCATATTGAATGTATTGCCCAAAAATTGGGTTGCGGAGGTACTTCGGAGGTCTCATGTTTGTTAGAATGATGTAGCTATTTTCAACGTCTGAATTTTTTCATCCATTGTATTCATTCAAGATTTAAAGTTTAAATAGGACATTGTTTAGTAAGATTTGTAACTCTCCCTTCGTCGAAGAGACAAGTATTCATTTTAAACAAAGAAGTTTGATGATCAAAGTTGACTTCGAATTTGCAAATAAATTGGATTTATAAGTGGTATAATATAAAATATTAGGTAAATGACTAAAACAAAAAGATCTCGCTCACGGTACTTTAAAACGAGAAAAAATCTGACTCATTCTAGAAAAAACACCTACCTAGGATCTTATAGTATGGAACGGGCGTACAATTTGCGCTATATTTTGCGTGACGTTGGTATGAAATATGTCAGAACACGCGATAATTAATAAGCATAAGTATTAAAGGTAAGTACAAAAAATATAACAACCGTATTATAACCGAGTGGACGCACAAAGATTCAAAAACGTGACGCGAGTACACGCAAGCAAAAACAGCAATTTGTAAATCGTCAATCTATAACAATTAGTGGTTCAAAAACCTCTAGTGTATGAAGAAGGTGCTCTTATTTTTACCTACACCGTGTATATAAAAAAAACTGACAAGAATTTTATTGCAGTATAGTAAACCCTAATTGTACAAGAAATATTGTCTGAATTTACTATATACATGTACGCCCTTTTTAATTAACACCACACAACCGTATTTAAATAAAATATTATGATAGAATTGTTTAACGTATCTATTTGTCGAATGACCGAAATATAGCTTTATTTGACGTAGGGTCATTTATCAATTTATCCAGTTTGACATTCGATACATTACTGTTTGACAAAACTTCAGCGGCATGTTTTGGTGACGCAGTATCAATAAAGGCGGGGTAGATAGATTTTAGCAGTAATTCCGCATTTGACTATAATAGGTGTGTTCTGATCAAAAACTAATCTAGATAGTTTCTGTCAATTTGTCTATCAGAGAACTGCGTTTTTGTCGATATGCGCTGTCAACTAGTACCGTGATGATACGGAATATGGAACTCGTTTGCAATAAATTCATTTTTTGTATTTGAAAGCAGCTTAAAAATACTAATACCTAATACTGAGACTATAAATAGTTTCAGTATTAGATTATAAATAGTCTTAGTATTAGGTACATAATTATGTTAGATTGAGTACATACGAAATCCGCACTTTTTATCATTTGGTTTTTCTTGTCCTAACGACCTGCATAATTTTCAAACCGAACCCAAATAAGCAGCAAACTATTACAGAAATAGTAGTAACTTGTAATCACATCAATAGATGGTAAAGCAACTTCGCTGGACAAGCAATCAATCTTGACAAGAAACTACAACTGCACGAAGTCATAAGAAAAAGATCCAGGCAGAATGGAAGCTTGGTTGGAGAAAAAACTATGTATGAAGAAATCTGGGGCCAATAAACTAATAAATTGTTTTAAAAAGTTAGTTCATTGAGTATAGAAGCTTTAGTGTATATTGTTCTTTATGTGTGTAAACGAGATTATGTTTGTTGGTTCCAGATCGTATTAATACTTTACTGTCTAATAAGATCTATTTTTTTTAAACGCGCTCTTGTTTCAAATATTTTCAAACGACATTTAATTAGCGAAACTGGAAATATTGTGGTATAGCTTCAAATGGTAAAATACCGTAAAATACTTACTGGTATGATGGTTAATCAGTGAGTAAATTTCACATCATTTTCGTGATACACGATAATACGACATAAGTATAAAACAACGGCATTGCACAAAAACTTAGTGAGTACAGTCATTATCAACAGTCATGTTAGCTTATTTTTGTGTCTAGTTTAAAAGATAATTCTAATAAAAACACGTAGCTCTGTGATGTATTTTAAAAAGCCAAAATGCGATTGCAAAAAGTAAAAGATTGCAACTTATTTTGCAGTTATTGTATTGTTGTCGGCAGCGGCTCTTTATCTGGGCTGTGACAAGTGATTTTAGAAAAACTTCCATGAGATTTGATAAATGACCAAGAAAAATTGACGAGAGCAACCGTAGCTAAATAAGATGTTGGCAAACAGTTGACACTTGCCAATAAATAAAAGAAGCTAGGAGCAACGTGATCCAATCAAGCGTTGCGTGTTAAGCTTTCACTCTCAAACTTGCTGGACCCATTTTAGGGCGTATTTTTTTACTACTTCTCAACGTAACCTTGTCTACATAACATCTCTTTTGCAAATATACTTTAAATGTCCGTTTTTCCAGCATACATTTTGGGATAAAGCTGCCCATATACGATAGGTTTTACATGATGGTTATGCCTGTAAAGTCGCATCATGCAAAACTTAACGTGTATCGTCACCTTTACAAGTCTTTACAGGTGGCCGGCATACTAACTAAAACCACAACCACTATTTGTAACTCTGGATATAACCTAATCCTTAGGCGGTAGGTAAGATTATACCTAGAGTTACAATATATTAGGTTCGAGATACGCTGAAAATGATACAGAATAATATAATTAACGACTATAGAATAAAACAACTATAATTTGTATAAGTACGTTGAAAACTTGATCATTTCAAAAACTTTTTTCAAAACAGAGGAAAAGAAATCAGTTGAGTAAAAGTTTTAATAGAGGAAGACTAAATATAGAGTAAGTATCTTAAATTGTTGTAGTCTTAATGAGGAAGTGGTATAAAGGATGTGGACTATCTAACCAATAAACAACTAAATATAATATACCACTTTCCATAACTATATTCACAGTTTGTGCCGACAACTCTAATCCTTGAGCATGCAACCAAGATAGCATTATTTAAATTGTGCAAATCAACTTAATTCAAGTTCATATTTTGCATATTAGGCACATTAGTTACACTTTTGACTTTGAAGCAAGCTTTATTAGTTAATTATACTTATTACAGTTTTGTAAATGTAAAATGTACCTAGATGCGATGAGGATGATTATAGAAGGATGTTTTGTATCATAAAAGCATCATATATTATGGACTACTGAGGTAATGTTTGTTGTGTAAAAGATGTATAAAATTAATTTATTCAGTAAATAATGAATATTCATAAACATACACCACATGTTCTTTATTACCGTAAATAATTTAAGAGCACGCAACAGTCACTGAAATAGAACATTATAATTATCGAAAAAAAAATTAATATTGGTGGTTTATAAAATTAAAATGTTTCAAAGAATATAATCATAATATTCATAATTAGGTTAACGCATGCGCAGCTGGCTCATTTATAAATGTATTTAGTAATGAGATATCTCCGTAAAAAATCATAAATGAAAATTCAGACAACATATTTATGAAAGGCTTTATTCAGAGTCATTAATCTTTTATTTCTCTCTTTAAAATGGCTCTGAATCATGCCTTATTATGTATGTAATTTAATACCATGAATATATTTTTTTAATTCTTCGTGAGTGGGTAGATTTGTCTCAGGTTGAGAACCAGTTATGGAAAGTCCGTCAGTCGCTCTAATTTTAGGATATCGAAATTGTCCAGTAATTGTGTTACGGAGGTCAAAGGGCAGAGGCACACTGTTATAAAATATTGATATTCGACTATATCTATCAGAGTAGTCACAGTAGGTATTTTATTGGAACAGAAATAAATATCACTTATTTTTAAATCTAAGCTTTCTCATGTTTCACATCAAGTATTATTTCATTAAGTGTCATGTCTTCACGTGCGAATGAACTAGTTTTATAACTACTTATGCGAATCAGGCAACATTACCTTGCAAAAGGAAATAAACCGAGACGGGTAGATAAATGACCAGTTAGATATGTATTTAGAGTGTTACCAAACAACATTAATATCTAAAATATGTATAAATATGTAGGTTTATTTCAATAATATTCCGAAATAACCCAAAGCTGCAAAGAAACAGTCAGCAGACGGGGAAGTGATGACGTAGTGAAGTCGTCATGATAACTATGTGTGATGCAATTGTTGATATGATAATAATAAATAAGTTTTTATAGAAATACAGGGTGCCGTGGAATGTGATTACGTGTCCTATGACCCTATGAACCCGACTGGCAGGTTCGGTTTTTAGGTCGTACAAATCCGTGATACCCCGCCGCATCCCATTTTGAAGTACAATGCATTATGATTTTTCCCTTTATTAGACATAAAATACATAACAGAGCTATTGCATCGAACAAATTCAGAGTATAAAATTATATGTATTTTAGTCAGCAACTGGCGCACGCACACGGAAAAGGCCCGCATGCCAGTGAACAGCGAAGCGTGGTCAAGCTCCGCCCAATCGCCCACAATGCGTGAAACCAAACCGGTGCATGCGGTCATTGAAAAAATAGCAATTGCATGTTAAGGGACCAATTTTAACCTGTATTTCCTACATGGATCTAATCAAATAATTGCACTGTTTTAATTATACATCGATCGATTAACCATAGTTGCTGCAGGTAATTTCAATGTTAAAAGAATAGTGTTTCTTGCATGCAATTGATTTCATTAATTTAATTCCCAGAGCTGACAAACTCTTGAAGACTGATTTCGATATTGCTTGAAGTTTTCAAGCAATATCGAAATCAGTCTTCAAGAGTTTTTGTTGCATCCAATTAAACTAAGACTATTGATAATGACTACACAATAGCGACACTCGAGAGATAAGAAAACCGAGTAGTATTGACAAGACAAACGCGGTGAACGTTTTTACAAATAATGCCAATCACAATAATAAATTGAACAATGTAATTGGCACATACAATCATTTCGAACCGGCGAGTTTGCAAAATAAACCATTCAGTTCACATAATGACGCCAACACTGTGTTTAAACATTGAATTAATTAGCAAACAACCATTTGTGAATTCTAGCAATAAACTAGTTCAGTACTTGTCCCCTGGGCCGGTCTTATCAGGACAATTAGTAAAATGTATACTTGGGTATTTGGGCTACCCGGTTCTATTTTACAAACTGGTCATTAATTAGCTGACGCCACGCCAAGTTGAGTAGTCGCACTCGCAATAAGGATGTTCCAGCTACATAATCGAATGTGCATTATGCATGGAGTTTTTGAAAAAAATCTTTGTAATGAAAAGGGAACTGCCTATTTTCATAGTACGGAAAGTACTCGTGGATCGTCTGCCTTTTCCGCCTACTGATTACTACACACACAGCACTTGCCCTATGGTCAGGACCAGCAATCAGCGCGGCAACAATGGGGGGTAAAGCCTTCCAAAGGGTTTTTTTTTGGGATAGGCTACGTTTCTGGTTTGTTTTAAAATTCCATTAGTTATAGCTATATAGCGAGCGCTTAAGTATACTTATTAGGCCTGATGTTATTTCTAAAGTAATCGGCTCTCATTGAACGCTCGACCCCTCACGTACGCGAAATATCGACGCACGTGCGCGTACACACATGGCCTTAAGACTGTATGCAATCTAATTAGGTCCATAATCTTGGTATTTTGATGTCCTTATTGACATTTAAAGGTCTGTTACTTATGCACCTGTCCAGTTCATTGTGAGAACAATGTAACTGTCGCACCTAGATCGAGGGTTCGGAGGGTAAAATAAAGGTGGTGTTGCCACTAGAAAAATCCTTATTGGTAATTTGATGAAATATAAAAAATAAGGAATGACTAAAGGGAGGTGACGACTAGCAAAGATGTATGGAAGAATAAATTGGGACAATGGCATTCCTGCCATTGCCATCATCTTCCGATGATGATGATGAAAATGAGAATTCTAAAATCAAAAATGTACAAGTATGTTCTTTACAGAAGCTTTAACTGGAAAGTAGGAACACAATTTCTTCAACTGTGGTGAATGCTGAATTGCTCATACAATGTTGTCTAAAATTGCCAGTTCAAACTTTCCATTTCACAACGTTGAACAAAAGAACATAGTTTGTGTTTATATACAAGCAATAAATTAGTAGAATTGACTCGTAGGATGTTGTGCCATACATGGCGGTGTTTAGCGGCTCATTCACGACTCATTGTTTCAGAGCAAGCGTGGGCGCATGATTGTTGCACCCACCTTCTATTCCGAATGGCTGATGAATTGCAACGTGCGAAACGTATTAATCCCAATTAATCTCGCACGCTGGAACGGATACGTTTTATTTAATCAAGTAAACGTTAATTTTTAGTCAGATCTGTAATTTGTTGAACTGGCTGAGCAAACGGTTTCCATTTTACGGGTCGCGAGTTGGATTGCCGCATGTTTATCGCCTACAGGTAAAACCGGGTCTGAGTCTATGTGTATGTAAGATTTTTTTATTATTAACGTACCAGGAGGATAACACAAACCCGGAAAAAATAGGGGTAAACTCTATATTAATCATCAAATTAATTTAAAATACATACCTAATTTAATTTAAATAAAAAGCAAATCGGATAATCCGATTCCATCGGATTTAAAGGTTTATTATAATAAACCTTTAAATAAAGGTACTATGTACTGGATTATATTGTGGTACAATACAATTATTATACATCGTGCTACAAAATCGTATCATGTAATATGAGCCAAAGAATAATAATGAGCAGATAACGTATAAGCCAGGTGCATTGACCAATGTACAGGGCGTGTTCAAGTTACGATTATCTGCCGCAACCTCGCCTTGTGTGTCTTCACAGACATAATTCTAACAACCTGTAATAAAAACGCTCGTCATGCCGTTTCACATGACAGGACCTGGAATCGTTATACATTTTGTAACTAGATTCCATTAAACACAAAATAATTGCTGGAATATTTCGCCACGTTGATTATCTTTCACAATGGCCCGAAACGAAACGTGTCAATTACTAAAATTACAAGAAATATAGGTGGTGTATTTGCAGTTGTTGGCGATGTTCACAATTGATTACATACTGGTGTTCCGTGCCACTAAGTATGCAAATGAAATGAAAGGGTTATTGTCCGCGAGTTATTCAATAACTATTATCAAACATGTTTCTAAACTGAACGGGTAGCATTCATATATTGGTAAGGTTTTATGTACAACATAACGATCACGTTTTGTAATTGAAGAAATACTATTATAATAACTGTCTTATCGAAGAATTTTATGTCTTATAAAAAACAACAATTTATTAAAATTCAACCATTGTTTATTCATATCCATTTATTAGTAATGACAATTGCATAAATTACTGCTAACTTAACGGGACATAAGACACTATTGAATGCAACAGTGATTCACCTTTGTAATACACCCATAATTAGCTACCTACTTATCTAATTGATTATTTATATATCGCAATGCAATGCATGTTTTTGTTGCTGTAGTTAAATTCAATGGAATTCGCTGTGTAATAAATGTACCGAAAACGAAATCATTCAGTTTCAGCATTCTTAAAATAGTACGCAATGAGCAATATTTAAGGCCCCAGTCTAGCTGTGCATAACAAACGAATTCAGTATATTGACAGTTCGCGGGCACGATCCCCGCGAAGCACCCTCTGTATCATCCTGTGATACGTAAATTACAAAGTGTAGAGCAGTGCCACGAAATGAAAGTTGCTCTACTTTACAAAATAAAATATTTCTATTTAATTATAATTAACAACACTACTGTGGTCTGTGGGATTATACCCTGAAAATCTGAAAAAAATATCTGTCGTTTGAAATAATATAAGTACTTTATGATTTATGGAACAGTAGATATTGTTAGTCGAGGTTTTAATTTTGTTTTAACAGACATGAAAAAGAAACTGGAAAGTGTCGGTTTGAAAGTAAGCAGAACCAAGACAGAGTATCTGTTCTGCGATTTCGGCGGCCTTTCTAGTCCTGCACTCATTACATTGGGCGGCATGCCCATACCAGCTCGCTCCCATTTCCGGTATCTCGGATCACTCGTGCAAAGTGATGGTGGAATTGACCGGGACGTTGCACATCGAATCAACTCAGGGTGGATGAAATGGCGACAGGTCACAGGAACAACTTGCGACCCGCGGATGGGCAAAGCTAAAGGGCAAAATCTATAAATCTATTATAAGACCTGTCGTATTGTATGGTTCAGAGTGCTGGGCCGTTAAGAAGACGTATGAAAGAAGACTACATGCGGCGGAGATGAGAATGTTAAGATGGATGTGTGGAGTGACTAGAATGGACAAAATAAGGAATGAGTATATCAGAGGAAGTTTGAAAGTGGCTCCAGTGACGGACAAGTTGAAGGGGAATCGTTTGTCTTGGTATGGGCACGTAATGAGGAGGGATGAAACGCATGTGACTAAAAGAGTGATGACATTGAATGTAGAAGGACGGAGGGATAGAGGAAGGCCAAAGAAAAGATGGATGGATTGTGTTAAGGTTGATATGATGGAAAAGGGAGTGAATGAGCAGGTGACGGCTAATAGGGATGAATGGAAGAAAAGGATAGGCTGCGCCGACCCCAAATAAATTGGGACAAGGGCAGAAAGATGATGAGACATGAAAAAGAAGGAGGTTGATTTACTATAAAGTCAAGTTCCAAGAGATGGTTTGCTTTGGAGTAGACCTTTGTGTTTAAATAAAAAGCAAAATTCAGGGCGAGAAGTAAGAATTTGACATAGAATACACTTCCACGACTGCTATAGGCGTCTGGCTATCATCAGAGGTGTGTAAACTCAGCTTTCAATGAGCTAGATGAATCAGATCACACAGGTTTGAGCCGTTGAGCGTATAGCTCAGCAACAAAATGACTAGCCCACGGCTCAATCCAGCTCTGATTGTATTTGTAAATCCCTCCACAGATTAGTCTTGTAATTCTGTTACAAAATTAAATGGGATGTTTGTTAGCCATATTTCATGTAAATCTATTCAGCCGTTCAAAAGCTACAGCTCATGTCCTAGTTGGGATTAGAAATGTTTCACCAACAAATCGATCAAAAAACCTTTCCTGTGGGCACATGAAGTGGGGTAAATGAAAAACCAAGTCTATGGGAGAGGCCTTTGTTCCACATGCACAGTGGACTTTTTTTGGCTGATAATTTAATTATTTTAGGATAGTAACTATTCAATTTGTGTGATTCAAACCGGGGAGGGTCATAGGTAAATTTTAGGGTGTCGGACAGACTTGTTACCTAGTGGTAACAAGTTAACGGACCATAGTAACGAACTTGTTTTCTAGTGATAACAAGTTAACGGAACATAGTAACAAACTTGTTACCTAGTGGTAACAAGTTAACGGACCATAGTAACGAACTTGTTTTCTAGTGATAACAAGTTAACGGAACATAGTAACAAACTTGTTACCTAGTGGTAACAAGTTAATGCACCATAGTAACAGACTTGTTACTATCGCCCTTTACTGCTAAAAAAACAGTCTATGACTGTTATTAATGTAAAAAATGGCGTCGAGTTGTTTCTGTACCCAGGTTTTAACTAGGGACAGAAGAATCGGGACCATAAAGTTAGACGGACATCCAAGCGTTTAGGTGTCCCATAAATGCCTAAACACACCGCATTTTTTAAATCAATCGATCGATTAAACTGCTTGTGGAATAAAAACGCGTCTGATCGGGAAACGCGCGTCGGAAATAATTTCTAATAAATTGACATAAAAATAATGAAGTAGAGCAAGTTTCAATGCCCGATAGTACGCTAGCAAGGTTAGAGAGAGAGCAAAATTTAGAGCGAGAGGTACAAATTTAAATTTGACATAGAATCCACGTCCAACCGCTACGACCGACTGGCCGCTTCTGAAGAAATTGGCTTGCGATTTTCGTTTATAAACCGTGCCTGTTGAAAACACTATAAAAAATATTTGTGATAAAGGTACACATTTTTTTTAAATTAGTTGTGTCATTTAATACACGTACTTTAAAATGATCAAATGATTACATAAATATTTTTAGTTTTTGTTATGAAAAAAACCGTTTGTTTTGGGACCAAAAACAGGAAAATTTTACGATGTTATGACACTCGGATTAAGAAAACTATAGATATTATTAAAAATCTACTCAGCGCATTTTGAAGACGACTATCTTAAGATAATTTTGCGCTGAGTAGATTTTTGAATTTATTCTTGATTACCCCGATTAACGTGCACAAACATGACTCTAAATGGCGTTGGGCGCGAGAGCGCCATCTTTGACGCCTGATTTATATAACATTAACTAACCAGAGGAACGTGAAAAAAATACGTAGATAAAGCTTATATAACATATATTCTATCGCAATAAAAATATATAACACTATATCCTTACTTTGCTTAAAAAAACGTTGCGAAAATGAGCTAATAATTTGACAACTGCAAAATTTTGCTAGACTGGGGCCTTAAAGACATTATTTGAAGGAGCACGTTTGGATTGACAATGTTACAAAAAAATCACAGTAGAAACAATTGCAACACAAACCAATTTAAAACAAAAGTGAAACGTAACAAATAATCTTTTGGGAAGAAACATCTGAAAATCTAAAGAGAAAGTAATTGAAATAGAAGACAAAGAAGATTAAAATAACATTAACGTTTTCACTTAAGCTACACCAACATAATTTGGAAATGTAAAGCTGTTTACTGCAATGAAACTTGAACTAGTACGTCTATTGTTTGAGGTAAATGAGATTCATTCGACACATCTAACATAAAAAAATAGTTTTCAGAAATATATATAACATTGTGTTTGAGCCCCTTAAACTCACCGATAACTACCTAAATTATTTTCGCAGAGGCGAACAAGTTCACAAATTTAATGTGTGCGCCTGGAGAGGTGTCGGCAGTAGACGAATATAATGTGAACAAATTATTTACATCTGTGACATTAGTGTGAACCGTGATCGCTACAATAGAATCAATTAATAGTTAATTTGAAAGTAAGTTACAAAAAAATTAAGTAGTTTTTTTTTTTTTTCTTGCTCTCATCCAATCTTCGGGGAAAGCACGTAAAACACGTGTCTTGATGTTGTAATGGAAAATATCTATACAATCTCAAACATATAAAAACGATAATCGAAACAGCAAATTACGGAAATAATGTACTTACAGAATATTGAGGAAACATTGTCACTTTCATCCGATCATTGATCAGTCTAGAATCTAGATGTTTCCTAGTCAATCGCTGCAGAGTAAATAACATTGGTCATACCATTGAAATCCACTTTACGGAACAATAACAACAAAGATTGAATGGTCTGCGATAAAATGAAATATTTCCAGTTTCAATCGAAACGCATTTACACATTCTAATCAACGCAAGGCCAACGGGCCAATGTTATGGATATTGACCTAAACCTGACCAAGTACTTTAAACAAGAATTTTAGGAAAGTAAAGAATTGAGGAAACTAAAAGACGTAAGCTTGTTACTCAATGTGTAGATACGCGATCGCTCACAGTACAGTATTGTATGTGGTGTGAAACATAATTATTGCACGAAGGAAATGTGCCACAGATGCACTCAGCCGAGATAACACCAATTCAAGTAATTGATGTTTAAAAGTCGGTGAACGAAAATAAGTGCCGTCAATATACGCACCCAACTGTACTTGTATGAATCATTATATTAAATGCACTACTTAAAGATGCCTTTAATGGTTCAGCTGTCTGGCCGACCGACAGTCTTAGCACCTATTCAAATGAAGATCAAGCCATTTAAATTGATTTATTGCTTTCATACCCATTTTGAGTTTATAAGACGTCCAATATTTGCTTGTGACTTATAAAACGTATACCAAGCAAATAGTAACTGTATTGCTCGGTCAATGTAAATTGTAATGTATAATTGCTACATTTAGTGCGTTAGCGTCACCTATACAGTTGCAGTGGCACGCTTAAGTCTCCTTAACGGAACTAATGAGACCGGGCCCCCAGTCACACAGGCCACTGCCTTTTCCGTCAGCTATTTGTGTCACTCTTATCCTGAACTCGATATGTCTCTTCAAGTGGCATTTCGAGGTGTTTTTCCCTCCCTATAGCGAGTAATAAATAGTTTACGGCAAACAAAAAGCCTATTCCATATAAAAAATAAAAGATATCGCTTTCAGCACATTCAAGTGGGTCGGTTGGTGTCGGTGTCGGTACCGTCTTACTAAGAACTTTGATAACACATGGCCAAGAGTCTAGAGAGTTTTAAGTGTGGGCGCGAACAATACAGTGAATCATCGCAGCTGTGAATGAAGTGTATTCGACAATGGGTCGGTGCTCCCGAATCAAAAATAGACATGGTTGCACCGCGTTAACTATTTCAACACGCGAGATGTTTCAGGTGAAGCATGTATACAAACTTGGAACAACGTGTTTGGTTTTATCTTAAAAATAACCCTCGGAGTGACTGTAAAATCTTAATGAGCTTGTGACCTGACGAGTGCTTGTGCTTGTGTAGTTAAGAAGAAGATAATGGGGTCTCCTATTTATGACAAGCTTCGTTTTAGAGAATTCGATTGCCGTACTTTTAAAGTCAGTCTGGTTTTAATACAAAACATCTACTACAACAAAGCCGACATATTCATCATTCTCCGAGGGGCTCGTATGCCAATTAATTACCCGACTGCCGAAGGAGGGTTATGTGTTTGACGCGTATGTATGTATGTATGTATGTATGTATGTCCGTTCCTATGTCCGGTCGTAACTACTCAACGGCTCAACCGAATTAGATAAATGACACCTCATTAGATTCGTCTTGATGGCACGACTGTCACTGGGTACATGAAATTTAAAAAAAATCAATATGGCGGATTTTATACGCTTTAATGTGCGAACTGATTTTGAAAATTATCTTTAGTTGTATCAACTTATATTTTAAATCATCATTTAGAATCTATCTAGTGATTCTATGATGATTAATAAACTAAAAAGAAGGAAATAAAATCAATTATTAAAAGAAACAAAAAACCCGACTGCGTAAAAAGTACTAACTAAAAATCTAAAAACAAGCTCTGTGATGTTGGAAAATGTATTGCAGGCGGGACAATCTGTTCGTTCATAAACAAAACTGTTTCTTTGCTTGTCCCGTCTGCAATTTTTAGTACTTTTTACGCAGTCGGGTTTTTTGTTTCTTTTAATAATCTAACAGTTTTTATTTGTCGGACCATAAACAACGAGTGTTGTGGAACGGCATTATCGTATAAACAAGGAAACGTCCGCGACAGGCGCCATGGCTGGTAATCTGGGTCGACTTAAAACTTTTTACCATAACTCTTTTACTTCTCTCTCTCTCTCACACACACACACACACACACACACACACCACACACACACACACACTGGCGCACATGTACTTATGTACTTATTACATTACTACTATTATAAAACTTTATCTTAGTTTTAGTTTTACGTACCATACCTACCTATTAAAATTTAAAATAGTAATTAAAATGGGCTAACATTATTGTAAAATTGGGGTTGGGGCTGATAGTCGTAGTACAGGCATTGCCTAGTTCGACTACAGCTGATTCATCAGATTAAATATAACCATTCTTAGCCTAAGTTATCTTTGTAACTATTACTAAGTTTCTTGCAAATAAAGATTATTATTATTATTATTATTATTACTTACCTCCAACAATCGCCGTACGTATATTTACTGCAACACACATTTAATCAGATGCAGTAAAACTCAACATAATTATATCTGTTTTATTTTTAGCTTGTGTTGAATGCAGCCAGACGTGATCTAGGTGCCTTGATTCGTTGAAAGTATGCATATTGCAACATAAGTCTTAGATATCTATCATATATCTTAGTGACACTTCAAAGAACGACAATCGATTGTTCTGAGAGTGGAACACTTTCACCACAGCCCTGGCTCACGCCTCTTTAATTCAAAATCCTATGTAATTCATTTCGCTATCGGCACACAGCGGATTAAAATCGAGGTACACAATAAATAATTCACATGCACGACACGTTTCGTAAAAGGTTACAGCTGAAGAAACTATTTAGTCAACACTTTCTATCGGCTGTTGGATGGGCTGTGAGCCATGACTCATAGAATATCAATTTATCGGTGTTGATAAGTAGAGATAATGGCCAGTGATGTAACTTTAATACGAGTATAATTAACCGTGAACTCTAAAATAAAGATTATATAATTTATTATCAGAGAAACCGCCATGAAACAACTTTCGGTTTTGTTTCTCGTTTTGTTTTATATCTTCCTGTTTTAAATCCCTCCATTAACGATCTAAAGAAGCCTTATTTCCTTATAAAGATTATAAACATAAACCAGGAAAGTTCCGAGGCTTAAAATGGGAACGATGGAATAAGAAAGATTAGAAGAAAAAGCCTTTTTACGAGAGAAATACGACTTAATGATAAAATATTTCATACCTATGTTATAGGCCATATAACCTCGTAAGGGTAGACATTTTCGTCGGCAGAAATTTCATTCGAGTGCGCGGCTAAGAGAGTTGAATAGAAGAAGGATTTGATGGATGGAGTATTTCAAAGATCTAGTTTAATCTCCAACGTAGCGGTAAATAAAGGCGACATTTGCAAGTGTGAAGTTATGCTCAAACATTAGTTTCTGATTTGCGTATTTAGTGCCGTATAAAGACCGTTTTCGCATTTATCGCTTCAAGGGTCAGTAAACTTGTGTAGTAAACCTTAATACAGTAAAGCTTTGAATGAGTCATTAAAACGTTAAGCTAGCTGGCTGGATGGAATAGAAAGAAATACAGTAACATAGGTGTACTGTTTATGAGGGTTATTCGGAAAGATTTACCAATACAAACAATTAACCGTCATTATGACAAATCTTGTTCTTGAAAGTTTTCGAAATACAAAAAGCATTTGATACAAAATGAGTTACTAATTTGTTGAGGTTAATCATGGGACCATGGGAACTATACTCTATTGGTATACGCTTTCTGAATAACCTCTACACAAACCCATAAGCGGTTCCTTCCAGCCACTGACCAGGTTACGTTTATCGCTCTTCTGGATAATTTATGTCAACTTTCATGAGGTAAATGTGGGTAGAAAACGCATGTATCCACTCAGATTCATAACTGCAGCTTCTCTTCCATGAATAATTAGCTATGCGCACATGAGAGTTCACAATGCCACGCCACGCTCCAACGCCCCGCTTAACTCAAAACGAGGCCTCATAGCTATTCATATTTAGACCAGAAATATAGCTTATATAGAGTGGTATCATGATCTAAGCAAGCATTTCTCTACGCGCTAATTAAAGTGCACGACGAAATCCGATAATGCAGTATCATGTGGCAATATGTCACTCGAAACGACATCAGGCGAGGCGCGGCCGTCCGACCCGACCAGCTCTGGTTTCTTGTGGTTCAATAATGTCTTGTTTTATAAAGTAATACCAGTATCGACTTTCTGTTGACTTCCCCGAGCTATGATTCATATTTTAATTAATCGAACGGCTGGCGCGGGCGTAATGATGCAGAGGCTTTGAGCACGTTGAAATATAAACCATCATTTGATAAAAAACTATATTTGACACCGATCACGTTCGTGTTCTAAATACATATAATAATAAAGAGTTGTTTTTTGCAATAGCCAAGGATAATACAATACAGTTTTTACTGTCCAAAAAAAAACAAGCAACTTACATTATTCAAATAATAAATAATGGGCGGCGTTATTGCTCTAGGCGATTTCTATCAGATAATTTTAGCATGGAACACAATAGTGAGTAAAGATATGTGGGTTTAGCCAGCAAAATGACATGATCTACGTTATTAAAAGCGTTTGTAGTAGCTCTGAGTTTGGAGTTACGCCCGGTTCATGGCAATTGGTTGGATCCTATTCCTTGGCAGGGTCTAAAACTATCCGGCGAAGTTTGGGATCAATCAGAAAACATCTATGTATAGGACGACTCGATAAGAGAGAGAAAAGCGTCAATGATTTTTTTAAAATAAAAATACAGTCATATTCTTGCACACATTTTTGTTTGTTGCTATAATACTCGTACCTATAACTCAAATAGAGTTAGTCAAAGTTCTTAATCTTCTTTATGAAGAACTTAGTTCTAGAAAGACAAAATCATCGTTCTGGCGAATACCCATTGAAGACATTACTCGCTTTAAAGTTTATTACGAAATTAAATCCGATTCAACAGTTCACATAATTCCGTGCTGGAAGGCGGAAACAGCGGCGGAAGCGGCGTCACGGTCCACGGCGCGCGCGCACACTATGAAGTGACGTCATCTTTGGGGACCAGGCTGGATCAATACACTCTATACAGGTTATATTTAATTAATTTTAAGCCCTTTTTAAGGTAAACGCTAGCTCCCATAAGTCTGTGCAGAAATAGCGTAATAGCAATGACGTCAGACAAGCCTACAAGAACTTTTGGCTTAGGGTAAGTACTAGAAATACTATAATTATTATTTGTATTATAAATAATAATTATAGTATTTCTAGTACTAACTAGAACTACTATAATAATATTATTATAGTAATAATTATAGTAGTTATTAAACTACTATAATAATTAGTAGTTTAATAACTACTATATATAATGTGATGTGATAATAATGACAATGGGATGGGAAATGTATTACTATACTATTCGTTCTTTACATTGCATTTTAATGCAATGTAAAGTTCGAATCGATGAGTGAACCAGCAAGTGTAGCATGTCAGCTATCAGTGCTCTCACCTTAGGCAATCGCTATGTCAGCGAAATGTCATATGATTAATAAGAAATAGTGATGGTGTGCTCATTGAAAGTCTATTGGTGTAATTTCTCTGCGTGTACCTCTCAGTTTCCTCACGCAGCCTAAAACGGCTGAATTTGCGCAGGGACTAGCAATAGGTACGCTGATATGCAAGAGTTCGCATTTTCCTCGCACGGAACTATATTTGTATGGCCTCCTAATAGTTGCTCCGAGTCTAGGTGTTTATAATGCATCTGAGATTTGTGATAGGAAATAAACCAAATAGAAGGAACCATAAAAACAGAATATTTTTGGCAAAGATGACAATGGTAGGTACCTGAACGACGTTGATTATAAGCAGATATCCACTTGAACTGAAATCAAATACTTTTCGTTCAACTTTATCAAGTATCAGGAGTATCATGTGACATTTCAAGGCGATTACAGTTTTGATACTAGAGAGATAAAAAAAGAAACCTAAGTAAGTACAGTATAAATATAAGGATCTATTCGATAAATATTGTTTCTTGAATTTGTTGAAAGGTATCGAATTATACAGACACCTAGAGGAGAAATAAAAAACTTTGATTGACATTAACATTTTTTGCATCCGGAATTATGTCCCGTAACGGATGTCATCCGTTGTCATCCGTAGTGATTATAAAAACGGATTAAAAAAAACAACAACAAAAACTTGTTTTGACAAAGTTTTTACGATTGATACTTACTTGTTTGTGGCGTGACGATCAGGACTAATACCTTCGTCATTGAACAGTGGGCTTA
Source organism: Acronicta psi (assembly GCA_946251955.1). Taxonomy (NCBI): domain Eukaryota; kingdom Metazoa; phylum Arthropoda; class Insecta; order Lepidoptera; family Noctuidae; genus Acronicta; species Acronicta psi. The sequence continues at coordinate 10,942,847 of OX276475.1, read as the reverse complement.
TCAACATTGCAAAAAATCTTAATGAAAAAGGGACCACAAATTAATGGATTTATACATACATATTTTGGGGACATTTTTACACAGCACCATCTAGTCCCAAACTAAGCAGAGCTTGTACTATGGGTCTAGACAATGGATATAATACTTATATACTTTTAATTGTTCATGTCCGTTAAACATATTTATCATCAAATATTATGAGACTATATTTCTACCGGTAGCGGCTTTAATTTGAATTCTGCAATCATCCGATACGTTTGCACAACATCATCACATACAAAAACACCATCAATCTGTCTGACTTTCACAGAGATTTTTCTTTAAAAATTATATTATTTACCTTAAACAATAAAAATTGCAGGCACAGACACAGCCCGTGTACTAAGAGATTGCGTGATCAGAATTAATAGCATTGCCAGCATAAAATGACCTAAACATATGATTTCATGTTCAATACTGCTATATTATAGAGCACTTAACAGACTAGGACAGGAGAAATAATAACTACAACAAAGAATAATAAACAATGACTCTCAGATATTACACTTAAATGCATTTCTTAATCAGCTAATTATTCACAAACAGATGCTTTCTCGTGATTTCTAAGGAAAAAGGAGAAAGTTATTTCATTCGTCGAGATCAGCATCCAACGCACGTTATATCGAATTCAAATCGCTGCGTTCCATGTCTCCCGAATGTGTAGCACCACGCGAGCCTTCATACGGCATACCGAAACGCCATATTCGTTTGTGTAATCGAGCACTATACTAAAAATAATCTACTTTGTAATTATTGTGTTACAACTTTCGATAATAACCATTTATTGCAGGAAAGCTATAAATTAAGTTTATTAGCTCTGTTAGTCTTAATACAGTAATGAAACTTGGGAATGAATAATTCAAATCTGAGTTATTGCACTTCTAATCTGGCTATTAGTAGATATTTTGTAGATATTATTAAGAATTACATTATTTGCGTAGGTACTTAAACTTGTTTCGGATAAAATTAAGTCATAGCTGCGGGCGAAACCTCTCCTGTAGGCGACACATTTTATTTATATTTATTTTGTAAGTTTTTTAGTAAAAATACTAAAGTTAGAATAAGTAACTTTGTTTAATCTGTTCTGTTTCTAAATGACACGATGTTTAGTCTGTACTGTTTTTATCTATGATTTGTGGCAACACTGCTCTCTCTCTCTCGTTGTCTGTGACTGTAATGGTGTGTAATAAATTTAAACCATCTTTTTCTAAAATCTTTGCATTTTTAATCAATCTAAAAGTCTCTTTCACTGTCATTGCCTTTGCTAATTTACCTAAAACCAGCGCTATCGGCTACAATATTATTTTGGTCCATGCGAGCCTGATCTCAATTATTGCTACATCATGTTCACCACGCCGCCTGCAAAGGTGATGACTCGTAAGCAGATGCAAACCATGGAAAAGAAAAAGAAGGACAGCGAACTCAGTGAAGCAACTAATTCAGTTGCACAAAGTGGCTCTAATGATGTAAAATTGCCGCACGATGAACTGAAGAAGGAACCCACAAAGGGAACTACGGCGTGCAGTCCCTCGCCGTATCAGTCTGTAAAAAACCTGTCACAAGCAAAGTCTGCCAGGTCTAAAAGGTCAACTACGTCTTCCATTACCCTTCGTAAGCAGTTGGAACTCGAAGCTGCCGAAGCCAAAGCCAAAATTGAATTGGAACTGATTGATAAGCGCCTAGAGGTAGGTTTAGCTAAAATTGACGCAGAAGATAACTATTCTGATGGAATGAGCAGCAGTCATGGTTCTGTTCCTGATAAAATACATTCCAGCGTAGAAAAGTGGCTTGATGAAAAATAAGGCGGAGGTGGCTACTAACCCAGTGTCACACCAGCCACCACCGTCGCCCTTGCCACCGCCCTGCACGAATGCTATCAATGCTACTACTAACCCTGTGCTACAATCTGATATAAGGCTTCTTGCTGAATCACTTAAAGATCTTATGACAAGCTCTAACACCCACCATGATGATCGCTTACTTAGCCGCTTAGCCACACCTAGAGATTTACCTGTGTTCAATGGTGACAGCATTGAGTGGTTACATTTTAAAAGTGCCTACTATGAATCCACTAAAATCTGTAAGTACAATGATTCAGAAAACTTATGGAGATTACGGAAGGCCCTGCGTGGAGAAGCCATGAATGCAGTCACAGATCTTCTGATTGGCAATACTTCTCCGGCACTAATAATGGATGCTTTACAATTAAGATTTGGCCGGCCTGACACAATTATTCTTAAACTAACGACTCAGATAAAAAAATTGCCTCCATTATCAAATGATTACCATTTGGATATTTTCGAATTCGCCAGTAAAATCAACAATTGTGTGGCCACCATACGCGCTCTCAACCAAGGTGACTATTTGAGAAGCCCTGAACTCACTACAGCAATATTATCAAAATTACCGAGCACATTAATAGGTAAATGGACTGATTTTGCTTACATCAATCTAACAGAGGAACTTTCAAGGTTGGAACTGTTATCACAATTTTTGAAGAAAGAGGCAGAACGGTTGTCAATAGTTGGAGTATCTACTATTGTAAAAGAAAAAAGAGCTGAGTGTAATACTTCCCGGCACACCAACGATTATAGAGGCCGGCCAAAACAGGTTTTTGCCACCACTATGACACATGCAAAAACAAGAAATGAGAAAGATATTTGCAAGTTTTGCAAGAAAGGAGCACATCCCTTACCGGACTGCCGTTTATTCAAAAGAGCAATGCGCAGAGACAAATGGCGTTTTGCTAAAATACAGGGTCTATGCTATATCTGCCTTGCAGGACGTCATGATAAAGAAACCTGCCCAGCTCCACTATGTGACATTGACAACTGCGGAATGTCACATCATCGAATGTTACACTGGGTGAAGTCGCAACAACTTCAAAAACCTGAAGAGACTACGACTACGACGACAGAACAGGACACCGAGTCGAGTGTTACGCCCAGCAGTGAAACAGTGGCCCACACCAATACTGACAATGCGATTACAAGCACAAATAGTTCGGGTGATGTTATGCTGAAAGTTGTATGTGTAAAGTTATATGGACCTAGTGGTGTAGTGTCAACACATGCATTGTTGGATGATGCATCTTCTGTTTCTATTATAGACGCTAGCTTGGCAGACCAATTGGGTCTTGCAACTGAATGTTCAAGTGCTGTGAAGTTTGTTGATGCATTCGGGATGGAGGTATATCAATCTGATGCGCCTACCATGAGTACACAAATATGTGACGTAAACAATGACAGTTGCTATTATGACATTAAGTTACGTAAAGTGTCAAAGTTAAACTTGCCTGAACAAAATCTATCTGTTATCAATAATCTAGATTGTAATCATTTGTCTAATGTTAAAGATAAGGTATGTAAAAGTCGTGTAGTGCCACATATGCTCATTGGGGAAGACAATTATTGTCTAATAGCACCACTTGAAATAATTCATGGTGACCAACACAAGCCATATGCATCACGTTGTTTACTAGGATGGTCAATACATGGGTATTGTGGTCGCACTCACTCCAACGTTGCCAATGTGTTTCTGAATGTCGCTCACGAAAAAACAGGTAATGATGAGGAATTACATAACCTAATTAAGCATTATTTTTCGTTAGATTCTATAGGGATTTCAAATGTATGTCGCGAAAACAGTGATCATTTAAGAGCACTGCAAATATTAGATGATACATCGCGTCTCGTCGATAATCAGTGGGAGGTTGGTTTGCCATTCAAGAAAGACAAGTTTAATATGCCTAATTCATATGAAACTGCTAGTTCACGATTACAAACTTTAGTAAATAGGTTTAAGAAAGATCCCACATATGCAGACAGGTATAGGGCAGAAATAAATAAGTTGTTCACAGATGGTTATGCCCGGGAACTACATGAAAATCAACTCTCGGCCAATCCCATATGGTATTTACCACATTTTGGTGTTCAAAACCCTAACAAACCTGGCAAATTGAGACTTGTTTTCGATGCTGCCGCAAAAGTTAAAGGTACATGTTTAAATGACTATTTACTTACCGGCCCAGACTTGTATAATTCACTTATGGGTATTATGTTAAGGTTCCGTGAACATGAAGTAGTTATTATTGGTGACATTAAAGACATGTTTTTAAGAGTAAAAATTAGGTCACAGGATCAACATGTATTTAGGTTTTTATGGCAAGAATCTCCTGAGGCCCCTATTAAGATATGTGTTATGCAAAGCTTAGTATTTGGTGCAACATGTTCACCCTTTATTGCTCAATATATAAAAAATAAAAATGCTCTTAAGTATGAGGATTTGTATCCAGAGGCAGTACAAGCAATAATAAATAGTCATTATATGGATGATTGTCTGTATTCAACTCATGATGTTAGTACTGCCATACAGCTAGTGCAACAGATAACTCATATTCATCAACAGGGTGGATTTGAGATAAGAGGTTGGTCAAGTAATAACAAGCAGGTATTGGAATCAATACCAACCAATGCACTTGCGCAAACAGCTGTTCAATTCAAGGATGGTGTAATGAACACCACTGAGCGCACTCTAGGTCTTGTGTGGCATCCATCAGATGACACATTTTGCTTCAAAATATCATTTAATAAGGTACCACAGGGAATATTAGATGGTACTGAGTGTCCCACTAAAGCAAAAATGCTTAGTGTAATAATGTCTATCTATGACATACATGGATTCTTATCACCTTTTATTATTAAAAGTAAAATAATGTTTCAGAACGTACAGCGTAGTGGCATTGAATGGAATTCCTGCATTCCTATTGATGAACATGAGAGATGGGTAAAGTGGCTTGAAGAATTGAAACTATTAGAATCATTGCGGATACCAAGGTGTTACCTAAATGCGGGAGTATGGACACCATGCTATAATTATAATGACAAGGAAGATCTGGTAAGCGAATCCACTATTTTATGCACAGAATTACATGTCTTTTGTGATGCAAGCACTAAGGCATATGCAGCTACACTATATTGGCGTTTCATTCGCTCAGATGGAAAGGTACTTACCTGTTTTATAACGAGTAAAAGCAGAGTGACTCCCCTACGTCCAGTTTCAATCCCTAGACTTGAATTACAAGGGGCATTGCTTGCTGCTCGCCTCGCTTATACTGTACAGAGCGAACATAAAGACACAAAGGTGGATAAGAGGTACTTTTGGACAGATTCCACTACAGTACTCCAATGGATCCGTAGCGACCCCAGGGATTTTAAACCGTTTGTTGCCCATAGACTCGGTGAGCTTGATGAATTGACTGCCACTACGGAGTGGCGATATGTGCCGTCTGGTCAGAATGTAGCTGACATAGCAACCCGTGGAGATGCAACCCCGCTACAATTTCAGGATGTATGGTTTCAAGGGCCTAACTTTTTAAGACTACCTGAAAGTGAGTGGCCTAATGATGTAAAGGTTTCTAAACCGTCAGAAGACACAATTTGTGAGCGGAAACAAATTAATGTCTTAACTTCCACCACATTGATTAAGTTTCCTGTACCTGACGAGGATCGTTTTTCCTCGTGGAATCGCTTACTTATGACAACTGCTAGGGTTTTATTTTTTATCAATAAATGTCGCCGCAGAGACGTTACATTAAACTCCGAATTAATTACTAAGGCGGAAGAACTGCTGATAAAAAAGTGTCAAAACGATTCATTTGGTCCAGAGATTACATGCTTAAAGCAGAACAAACCTTTAAAAAAAAATAGCAGATTATTAAAACTAACACCTTATCTTGACAGCGCAGGCTTACTGCGAGTTGGTGGCCGTATCGACAAGGCTGATGGTGTTAAGGAGACTGTGAAGAGACCAGCTATCCTCGACGGCCAACATCGGGTGTCAAGAATGATTGTGGAGCTCTTCCACAGACGAGCACTTCATGGAGCCCAGGAAATGGTGGTGAATGAGCTTAGGCAAACCTATTGGATATTGAAGCTCCGGCCGACTGTGCGTGGAGTAGCAGCACGTTGCTTGTTCTGCAAGTACCGACGCGCGACGCCGCAGCCACAGCGTATGGGAGATTTGCCGTCCGTACGACTGGAACACAACCGTCGCCCATTCACTTTCACGGGTGTTGACTTCTTTGGACCCATGTCTGTCACCGTGGGAAGAAGTGTACAAAAACGGTATGGGATGCTATTTACCTGCTTAACTGTTCGCGCTGTACACGTGGAGATAACCGAGAGCATCAGTACCGACGCCACCATCATGGCCCTGCGGCGAATGATAGCGCGGAGGGGATCGCCGTCAGTTATCTATTCAGATAATGGTACTAATCTAAGAGGTGCGGACTCTGAACTAAAGCGCAGCATCGCTGAGCTAGATGTAGATGCGCTACATAGTGATGGATTGGTTAGAGGTATTGAATGGCGATTTATACCTCCAGGTGCGCCTGAAATGGGAGGAGCATGGGAGCGCATGATTAAGTCGATCAAAACAGCCCTGCGAGTCGTGTTGAAGGAGCGCGCGCCCCGTCCAGAAACTCTTTCAACGTTGATGGCCGAAGTAGAAGCCCTTGTTAATAGTAGACCCATCACTCATGTATCGTCTGATGCCAATTACCCAGAGGCTTTAACGCCCAATCATTTTTTAATTGGAACTTCTTATAATGGACCAAACTTCGGAAAGTATGAGAATGTAGATCTCCACCTACGCAAACAATGGCGAATAGCGCAACGACTAACTGATATGTTTTGGGTTAGGTGGGTTAAAGAATATTTACCTACCCTTCTGCCGCGTCAGAAGTGGGCTAGCGAGAATAGGTCGTTAAAAGTAGGTGATTACGTTTTGATAGTTGAACCAAATTTAGAACGCGGTTCGTGGCGACACGGTGTAGTGAGTGCGGCACTCTCCGGGGATGACGGGCGCATCCGTGTTGTAGATGTGCGCACTCGCACAGGGATACTGCGACGTCCCGTTACACGCGTCGCCCTACTCTCTCCAGAGTGTAATAGTGATGGCTAGTCATCACTAAGGGGGAGGATTGTAGGCGACACATTTTATTTATATTTATTTTGTAAGTTTTTTAGTAAAAATACTAAAGTTAGAATAAGTAACTTTGTTTAATCTGTTCTGTTTCTAAATGACACGATGTTTAGTCTGTACTGTTTTTATCTATGATTTGTGGCAACACTGCTCTCTCTCTCTCGTTGTCTGTGACTGTAATGGTGTGTAATAAATTTAAACCATCTTTTTCTAAAATCTTTGCATTTTTAATCAATCTAAAAGTCTCTTTCACTGTCATTGCCTTTGCTAATTTACCTAAAACCAGCGCTATCGGCTACACTCTCCCCTTTTGATTTACACCCTTGAGCTGACCATAAATATCACTTAAAATGATCAATGGCCGAACGAATTGGTTGACATTGCTCCCTTCCGTTGCGTATTTGTTTGATGTTGAGTAATATCCGATTCTTAAAGGGAGTGTATCTAAAGAATATTGGTGCTATTCACTTTTGTGACTTGGAAACGGCATGAAGTCGTAAAACTCAGCGCTGGAGTCTGGAAGTTGAAAAATGATCGGAACATTTAACTTCAGTGCATGAGAATATGAATCTGTGTTCCATTTCTCTACTTAAGTTGTTATAAAACAGTTATAGCAATCGTCAGTGGCAGTCAAAACATGAAAAGCCTGTCAACCGGTTAATTATCATTTGGAGATAGGTATTGCCTAAAATTGGGTTGAGACCTCATGGCATTCGCGTCGTGTACAAAACTGATATTCTGCTGTATCTGGTTGAGAGTGGCAGCCAAAACAACCATAATTCTTAGCATCATAGTTGGGAAAAGTAAGAGTGATGAAGAACTTTAATTTTTGCCATAAGAATAAGTAAAACAATTCTATGCCCCAATATCTCAACTAGTAGAAGTTTCAAGAAGCCATGAGGGACTCCTTTAACTAAGTTATATTATGCTATTAAAATTGTTGTTATAATAAATATTTCCTCATGGGTATCGCGAAATATACTATGAGGAATACAAAGGCTAAAATAAAATATTGTTGACATTATGAAGTAAACTGCGTTGCGATAAGAACTCTATTTATAGCATTTTTTTCACACGACGCCTACCGTGTCAACCTTGAAAATGATTGGCGAATCATAAATGCACTAAGTATGTAGCTGGTTTTAATGTGTCCTCCAGGAAAAAAATATAAAAAAGTATTGGTATGAAGGCTGAATAAAAGAGGGTACCTCTTTGGTGTGAACTTCTTTGGTTCAAGTTTCTTCTTCTTAGATTATCTTATCTAAGTTCGTCGTCCTGAGGTTCCGATGTACTTTGTAGTTTTGTACTAGACGGTAGAAAACTACAAAGTACATCGGAACCTCAGGACGACTGTAGAAATCAAGGGCAACATTACGATTTGTAGCGGACAGGCTTCTACTAAATGTAACCTAATCAGATTGTCTCCCGTATAACTGTTACAATAAACTCTTATCTTCCAGTTTAATCTGAAAACAGTTTAGCAATTTCCAGAGAAGGTCGCAAGAGAAAACAACATAACTGGTAATGTGATAATGACATGACGTCTGTTATTGCTGTGTAGCGGGGAAGCCGGGCCACTAACCCATTTATGAGGTGCCGGTAATTGAATTACACTCGTCTATGACGCCACTGAACCGTCAATCGTACTCTTGTGACTATTGTGGCTCTATCAAATTTATTCCTTTTATGTTGGATCGACTAGCTGATAATATCACTTCTTGGAAATGAATGAATGGGAAGGCAAGTTTTAGAAACTCAGCCTCATTCGAATATTTTAAATGAGAAGCACAAATTGATGAAATAGCAATTGTCGTTGATGTTTTTTAAACACACCTGGAGAATTAGAAGATCGGATCTGCGATATACGATCAGATAGTTGGATCTTTTCAACTGAATATAAAACGACTCATACTGTCGGAATTACAATCTAGGTACATTTCTGGTTAATAGTTCAGAAATGAAGCTATCATTTGTAATTACAAAACTACCGTACCGTCCGGCCAAACCCAATTCCAAGCTCTTATACTTTATGAGTGGAGCCCTAAAACTAAGTGAAAGTCCCATAAACACTAACAGGACGTGATTATTAAGTCTGGTCATTAGAATAATCTCGTCGATAACCATAAAACAATAAAACCGCTAAGAAACATAAATAAACCAACGCAAACAATTGCTGATACAAAGGTTAATTATTTTGTTTACGTGATAAGGTTTACGACCACTTAAGAATTTATTTATTACTTACAAATACTGCATTCTGACTATCTTACCTGCAAGGAAAAAATATAAGTATTAGTTGAAAATAAATTAATTAGAATGTAGACAATTTATAAACCAACATCATAATTATATAATAGAGAAAGGTTCTAAGGATCGTAGAACAAGACCAACAGACATATTTCTATTACAAAGATATTCTTGACTCGCTCTGTATTGCTGAAATACTTTTCAATACTTAAAAGTACTAACTAAGTACTACAATAATTATTAAGCCGCTCAAGAAATTCAGAGAATTTAATTTTTACAAATAGTCAACCATGGAAATTGACAATGAAGTCCCGGGAGGTCCACAAACAGCATTGAATATGTTAGGTATAGTCTACAATAGATAGTCTGAAGTCTGAAAAAGAAACAAAAATAGAGGCACAGATCGACTATTTCTCGAAATGTACTAAAACCGGGTTTATTGTTTGTTACTGGTTCAGCAACTAGTAATTAAGTAAAATAACGTTTCACATTAACAACCACAGAAATTTCATGTTTAATGTTGATGTCGTATTAAATATTACAATTTCACTGCCTCTTAAAAGGTGCTGAGAGAGAACTGAACAAGTTTCGGTAGACTGGACTCCGATGAATGCTTGTTCTAGCGTCCGCCGTTTTTACTCAATTTTTTATTCGATTTATCGTAATTCCATGTCTAAATTCAGTGGGGTTCTTAAAAATAATAAATTGTATTTTATTTGGTGTTGCTCATGGTGAGTAACTTTAACATGGTAATTAGATTAGAAAATTAAATCTGGTATAGTAACGATCCAGTTCATTACCGCCAACGAAATCAGACTGCAGCACATCCTAAAGCTAAAAATTGGAGGACTGAAATACCGCGAAGGGAGTTGAAAAAAAAAAAATACATAACGAAGTTCGCAGTGCGCCTTAAAATTTTGCACGAGACAATTTTACGTGGATTATAATGAAGAGCTTTATGGTAGCTGGCATATTTTAGTACAGAACGCTAAACAACAGGAACTTTAGTTGCAGATCGTGTATATCTACGCAACTCATCGCTACGCGACTGGCATGTATCCTTCCATCGTTTCACATACATCAGTTAGGTACTGTTGTCATGCTGACTCAACTATTTGCACGCGGGCGGAGTCGTGGGTGTCTCAGTGTTAGTTAATTCGGATTATTCGTTAGCCGCGATTAAAGCTTATTGTTCAGAAGTTACATAAAAAACTTTGCGTAATGTTGCACAGAAGGCTATACCTATAAGTTGAACCTCGAGAGACAGTTCTTGTCTGCCCAACCCATAGCAACGTGATTTAAATACGTCCTTCTAATGCTTTCATAACAGTTAACCTCAGATAATACTCACAGAATTTCTGGATATTCCTTACTCAGTCTGCATCTCAATGCAGAAAAACATATTTTTACACTCTGTAAAATTTTGCCGGATTTGCTAAAGAATTACTTACTTACTTAGTTGATTTCTATAACATACGTCAAGTGTATTATCATAATAGGGTTCTAACTTTCCTGATCTACTTACTACATCAGTTAACGACGTTGTATCTGAGAAGCCACTACTTCAATAAACTTAATTATCAAGTTTATACTTTCCAAGTTAAACTGGCAAGAATTTCCCCGTATAGTTTCACATCTAAATATTAATTAATGTGTAAATGATTGAACGGGTAATTGAACAGGTAATGAACCAGCACCAGAGTTAAGTAATTAAGAAATCGTTGAATCTACTGCCAATCTGCCATCACCATCGGATAAGCTGGCCAGCTTATCTGACGAAATCTACAAAACTTAATATTACCGCATGCAGTAAGAAGATAAAAACGCTTATGACCAGTAATTAATATGGCATAGTTTCATTTAAGGTTGCAAAATATGGGAAACGCTTACATCACCTCGATTCTATTATACTTTATATAACAGTAGGTACAATATTGAATTTACTGTTATTATTTTAATAATACTATCAAAATATATGATTGTCGTGATGCAATGGATCGAATTTTATAGCAATACTAAATGTAACTCATTCGTGCTATACGATTTCTGAATTACGTGATGTCAACATTGTCGACACGTAGTTGCAAAAGTTTTACATCATTATTGCACTTCTTGATACAACTCTCGACATTGATACAACACAGTCAATATTGAACAACTACTTTAGCACAAGAATGACTTAGAATTTTCTAGACACGGACGATAAAAAGAAGTGGATATTGCTAGAGATATTGACACAGAAAAATTCTGCAATAGCAGAATCAAAAATGAAATATTGCACAAACTGTGTAAGGCTCTACTCTATAGATGATTACTAATGAGTACTACTATTTCAAGCCTGAAATTGCAAAAACTATTACAAAGTAAACAAATATAATTTTTTGACCTTCGAAGTATTTAGTATACAATTACAGTATCGTATCGAAACCCAACATGCAAAGATAGGTGCAGTTAATATGACAGCGGTTCGCAGAAGTCACAATGTCAATTTGTTCCATGAACCGTATTGTTGCTTTGCTCATGTAAACATCGACCGATATGCTCTCAAAGCAAACAATAACCGTACATGAGTATAACAATCGCTGGCCACGTTCTGTGTTTGTTTGCAAGTGTGCAGGGCAAAACTCACAAATGGATATGGATTGTTCTAGACTTTCTTTTATAATGGTCTATATATAAAAATAATAAACCAAACATCTTAGACCATTTGTTTCAAAAATAAAAGACAATAATATTATACCTTTTATCGGTGATCCTGCTGAGTGTGTAAAAATGTTCATAATTTTTAAGTGAATGAGTTTCAGCCTTGCATCAGTTTTTGTTGTTGTTGACAATGTTCCGCGTGCTGGATATGCTAGATATGATCATAAGTCTCATCTTTAAAATTCTACGATTTTTCTATCGTTTGCGCTGTTTAACATAAATGTTATTTTAGCGTCAAAACCACATTGACAAATACCAGCTCCAGCTTCATTGCAGATAAGTAGGTACTGTATTCCTTAAAAAAATTGCATCAAGACAAGAACTGTGCGGTTTTGTTGTCATTGAATTCAATACTGTACCTAAATTGTAAACGAAATATTGCTCGGTTATATTACTGTTTCCAAAGATTACATTGAGTATGGAAGTCCGTTCTGCACGAGCGGTATCCTCGTCTGGTGCAATCAAACGTGAACCGTCCACCAATGTCCAATCAAATCGCCCTACGCCACGGAAATCACTTTATTGAGCTCCACGTCCTATGAGTATGACACCGCTCAGAAAGCTTATGTAAGACCGGATAGAATAAAAACTTGTATCGACTTCGGCTTCGACTTCTTTTATAGCCCTTGAATAACCTCATCATTACACATATGCACAGTCGCATTTCAAATCACCAACCTAACCCCAAATTCCTTTACTACTGAGAAAAATCTTGATGTCCTTGAACACCATTAATGTGGTCTGGTCTCTATATGGATGATTCGCCTACCACAGCGCGCTTCAAGTATTACAAAATCGTTCAACAAAGAAATAGTATAAATTAAATATTCCCAAGAAATCATCGATTTATACAAATATTTCTTCGAAATCTGAAAGGGAACCTGCAGTGACTCAATAGTATATTAAGTATATGTAAATTGTAGTAAAAGATGCTATGCAGTAATGCAGAATGTCTTCAAATATAACTAACTAGATATAATTACTAAAGTACAATGGACGGTAGGACTGTTAGTATTCAGCACAACGAACGTAGGTATGTGAAGCATTTGACACTTTCTATTTATATCGAAGCGTCAACTCGCGTAACAGCTTTCATTTGAAGTGACATAATTTTAAATCCTGAGAGACTATAGATCTCCTGTAAATTTATTAATTAAATAAATAATAAATTTACAGGAGATCTATAGTCTCTCAGGATAAATAAATTCTTTTTTTTTTCGTTTGGTTTTACCAAACGACTGAAGAAACTCGCTGATTTAACAAATCGTTTTACTTAAGTAGGTACTTTAGCATGCCAGTGTTTCTAATAGGATCTGGCATTTGCCAATCCCATCCAAAATTGCAAACCTGTTTGTCTAAATAATAATCATTTACGATTAAAATCTTAAGTTACCTATTGTATATATACCTACTTTAAAATGTCTCGGTCTTCTAAGACAAAATGATTTCATAAATCATAGAAAATCTTAGGTCGTTGTTCGTTCGAGACGAATGCACCGTAGTTGGCAAACAACCGCAGCACTTCGCATGCGGTTGGTGGCATTAGCCTGGAACATGAAAATGGATGCCACATAACATGACTTTATCGACAGACCCATAAAATACTAAGTGCTAAACTTGAGCCTATACTTTCTACTAATATCTCGAGTCACAACTCTAGAATGCCGATCAGATAAACCTAACAAAGATAACGTCGACAACAGTTCTGGTGACCCAGAAAGAAATAGAGTTAGCGATCAACATGCCGTTTAATCGGATAATTAGCTTTACAAAATTTAATCAACAAGTCCCTAATCGTACCCGGCATCGGCTACTGGGACTAAATTGGTGGAGATCTCGAGATAACCGATAGAAAGCTGTTGAAACAACACCAACCGCGTTACGCGGGCTGAGCAAATTCAAAACGGAACTCACCACCGCACGGTAAATAAGGTGCAAGCCGTTACCCGCCGCTTGTGCAATGTTTCGTAAATAAAAAATACCACTTTGAATTTAAAAAGCTCGTGCATACTGTAAATGTGACGATGACTTCTTACGATAAAATTATTGCTAATGTGTTCTTTGAAGCCAAAGAGCAACCTCACTCATAACAAGATTAACCATAAGATAGTTGCATTGCTCACGCTATAAAATGATTTCGGTTGCTGCGCGGGCGCAGCGGTGGGCAACAGAACTCGATTCGAAATCAACGAGCCCAATGTCAGACAGCACAAGGTCGCCTCTCACGATAAACGCCTCTGCAAACCGTTCAGACTTTACAAAGCCATCGAATCGGCGATCTGATCGCTTCACAACTATTCATCCGTACTTATTTGGCTTGATACTACACATGGGAATATCTATTGTTTTGTAATTCGTTTTTAAGTACTAGCGTTTGCGTCGGCGTAACGTTTTAACTGATAGCGGATCGATATGCGTCAGACTACGTAATGGATACGAATAAAGTTTTAATGTTAACGATGGCATCGGTAGATTAAATTGATATGGTAGGAGGAACTGGATGAACGGCGGACGGGACCGTTATTACTTGGCCATCGTCGCCAGTAACCACACCTGTATTTATCTGTAGGGTGGCTACCGATGCGTTGCTCACTTTATAAGGGACAGGCTTTTTATGCAACTGTGTTTCTATGAACAAGTTTTATGATATGCAGGATGTTTGCGTCGGGTTTTAAATGGACAACCACCTTTTAACGAACATAGTTAATAAATACCTATGAAAAAGGTTGACGTAGAGGATATGGGGACTGTGAATAATCCATCACGTGTAGCCATGGCTTATCGCGATTCAAACGACAGTCTTGCTTCCACGTGCCAATAAGTACCACCGGTATTGCATAAACGTGTTACAAGTCGTTAAGTGCATAATAATTTATGAAATGCCTCTAATCTATTTAGTAACACTTTCTCTTAGTTAAAACTTCATAGGTTAGTTAACCCTTCCGTGATACTTTCTTTGCTATTAAAGAGTAAAATCTATTGCAGAGAATATTAATTTTTAGTAGATCATAAAAAATAATAAGTAATCACCGCCAAAGCTATTTGTCGGCCTCAACTTGGATTTGGGTAAAAAAATTGTACGAGTGAAACTTGCTGTTCGTGCTATGCTCTCGATTTTAACGTCACGATGACGGAAAGAGCCGCACTGGTTCACAAAACGCGAGTTAACCGAGCACATAAAAACTTTTTGGGCACCCAAGGACGCTGGTATCGTAGTAAGTACAATACCGTGACTAAACTGCGGTTCAAAACGATTCTAATACTCAATTTAATCTAACTACAGATTTGCACGGGTCTGTGTGCTAAACGACTGATTAAAGTAAAAGTTGAAGCAATCATTTTTGTTCGGGTTTTTATCTCATACGATCTGCTGCTGCAGTTTGGGCCGCTGCTAATGTATTTTAAACTCGTTCACCGGAAATTATTTATTTTGTCATGGCGCCCACCTGCCACACAAAAGGAACGATAAAATAAGACGATGACGTTTCGGCAGATGATAAATTGAAGTTTTATGTTTATTTTTTTGCTGAATGCAGTTTTCGAAACTTTTGTTAAGATGTTTACTAGCCGTTAAGTAGGTAATAAATTTCAAGTTTATTTTTAGTTTAAATACGCATATGTTCAGCGAATTTAACTTTAAAGTCTACTCTTAGGTGGCAATTTTGTATCTAGTACTTAGCACTGGTCGTTCGCTTATTTTCACAATTCAGAATGTTATTGCAGCACGTGGCTTGTAGCTTGAATTAGTCAATAACACGCTAAAGGGAACGTGAGTTTCCTCGCAACTCCGCAAAACACTTAGAAATAAAACAACAAACCGTCTTTAATTCCCAAATTATGATAAAACTTGTGACTCATTTTATTTAGCAGTAAGTGTTTGTATTAAAACATCACTCAAGCAATATCTAATCTTTAGTGAATTTCTCACTCCGGATCATATCGTTGAAAATGGTAAAAAGACAGTTTTATTTGTGAGATAAGACACTTCAACAGTTACAAAGACGTCAAAAAGAGATAAACAAACTAACGACACAGACGGATGGAGCACAAAATAGCAGATAAACTATATTTATATAACAAAGAACATACTTTTTATGTGCATACTAAAATATACGCGAACGAGTTACTTTGATGGACTTGTTATTCCGTATGAGCCGGCCTTTGGGGCAGTGGGCGTTGATGAGAGTAATAAAAGTAACCAATAACAGTATCATTGACTTCCATTAAAGCCAAGTGTCAACCGTCTGTAGTCTATACTAATATTATAAAGAGGAAAGATTTGTTTGTTTGTTTGTTTGTTTGTAATGAATAGGCTCCGAAACTACTGGACCGATTTCAAAAATTCTTTCACCTTTGGAAAGCTACATTATCCCCGAGTAACATAGCCTATATATCATCACGCTACGACTAATAGGAGCGGAGTAGTAATGAAAAATGTAGCAAAAACGGGGAAAAAATTATAAGACCACGCGGGCGAAGCCGCTGGCGGGAAGCTAGTCATGCATAATTTTCCGTACATAAACGTTCAATGTCGCAAGTCCTCGAAACTTTACTACAGAAAATGATTGCTCCGAAGATATATTGATTAAGAAACCTTTAAAATTTACCATACCTTTCACATAATATTTTGAGTATATAGGTACTCTTTAGATTCTAACAGAACTCGATTAGATCACCTATGCGTAATCAATATCACTAAAATTCACCCCCTTTCTCGGAAAAGCGGAGTAAGAAACGTGTGGTTGAGTAAAAAGTAAGAAACGTGTGTAGTGGTGGTTTGGAAGCGATAAATTACACCTGACACGTCTGGCACGAACTACTGATGCAGCCGGATAGATCGAGTGGCATCTCACGACAATGTATCATAACGAGAATGCAACTCTTCTTATTGCGAATAGGCAATGTTATGGTAATCGCATAAACTACTACTAAATCCAATTTGATACCAGATACACAGTTAGATCAAGTGGAGCGTCTGCAGGTTACTGCATGTATCGGATGATTAAATTATTTCCAAAATTTCCGAAAACACAGTTTTGAAATCCACACACGTCTAGTTAAGTGAACTTATTGCTCAAACTGTGCTGGTAGATCTCGGTCCAAGTACTACGCTAGTAATTTAAAAAGTTTTAATAGTTTTTTCGGTTATTAAATTACCACACCGATGTTAAGGTAGACCAGGGCAGCCCGGCAGTATTTTATTGACTGCAAGTAGATTTCATTGCTGCCGGAGTTTTATTTTAATTGCTCTACTGGCAAATTCGGTTATAAATTCAGACCAATAATTGGCTGGTTGAATAAGTGAGCATGACTAGTTTTCGTATGAATCGATATAATAATACAGACAAATCAATGTTGAAATTACTAAAAACCGATTCGCTTGACAAAAGACCGCGACGAGATCATGAAATCGACCTTCAATAGTGGAAGTATAAAAACAAAACAGAATGAATGTGCCATCATTTACCTTGGATCATAAATCGTGCTATTAAGTAAGTTTAATCTATCAACCCATTAATAACCACGACCATCGCAGTTTTTTTAAACGCTACTGTCCTTTAACCTACTTTCTTACAATAAAGACTTATGTAACTCCAAACACAATACGGTATTTTGAGCAAGTAAGGTAATGACTGTTAAAGGCAAACGCGCTATGCCAAATGATTCGGTTCTTACGTCTTTCCGGCCTATTGCCAAAGAGACCCGGACGGCCAAAAAGTCTAACGCAATATAGAAGTTGAAGACGCATCCATTAGTTTTGAATCAAAAAATGGTTACGTTTACAGTTACAGCAAGACACGTATAAACCTCGCGATCATGACAATAGGGAAAAGGATCCATGGTATTATAGAAACGATCAAGATGGCACCTATTCGTCACTGAAAATTTCCGGGTTAGTAAATGTTAATGTATTTTGAATATATTTTCTCTGAGCGTGTGATAAAGACTAGCATCATTTCTAGTTAGATCAACGTAACTAAACCCTATTTTGCTATAATCACTTAGTTTGCTTTCCAATTTCAAAGCCTGGCATGACATATTGACATACAGAAGACAATATGGTAAGTCTTGATAGTTTTGAAACAATTGAAGGGAAGATTGATCAAAACGGATCGATATCGATAATTTACATGAGGCCGATGAAAGAAATGGTGGTTGTGATGACGTATCAGAAGGATGAGAGGAATACACTGAAGATCAAGAGCTGTATTAGTTACATTGACAAATAAGGGCCTGCTTCACATCTTACTGATAAGTTCCCGTTAAATTACTTAGCAGATAATTTCGTACAAGTTTTGTCCCATTTTTGAATTTATCATGCGATTAACGGCTATCCAGCGAGGTGGTGAAATTGGCCCTAAGTCTCTTAAAATTAAAGATGAAAAGAAGAGAATATTATTTGAGTCCTGTGCTTATTGGTAAGTTCGAATCAAAACCTAGGACCTGGTCAACAACTGATTGAAACGCTTGGAATTCGAAATACATGGCTACATAATATGTCGACATGTCAAGGATAACATGCTTAGACTAAGTTCATGCACGATCAAGCAATTAGTTATGCGGACATAGATAAAATTAAGACAAGCCTATTAAAATTATCTGATAATTTTCAATAGCATTATTTCGGTTGTAGATTAGTATTTATTTAGGAATGATTGAAATCTGAATACGGTTTGTTGTAGTACCTAGTTAAGTGGTTTTTATTTCCTAGTAAAATATCGAGACAAACGAGGGAGTGGTAGACTGTAACTCCAATAGTTAGTTAGCACACTAAAACTTCACATGTTTTGATGCAAATTACAATGTACAGAAACAGTACGTGTATATCACCACACATTTAGCTTTATTCTAAAAGGTCATCTGTCTCCTAAAGATTAGTAGTCGGATGAAGCGCCGGAACAACTTTCTGTTAATTGTACAGTAAAGATGAATTGACAATTCATGGAGTAATTTTGTATCTATTGTTTACACGTGTTCAATACTTTAGTGGCTATTCCGTTAAAAACAACTTTTAGCGGGTACATGTACACATAGCAGACAATAATTACAGAAACTACTTTCTAGTGTGAGTCATGCCAACATTGGCAGTGACTAAATAACGTCTTGTTACAAGTTTTTGTATTAATGTATTCTAATTCATACTCCACTGCTTTTGAATTGTTTTGTTGTTATTGTAAACAGACTCAAGGGAAAACAAACATTTGTCATCAGTTGTGAGACATTGACTCCGGCATGCTTATCGTCTTTGACGATAACATTAATTTGATCTAAATATAGTTTACTTACAGCTAACTCTTGTGAACAAGTTAATCGGTCTACTTGTCGATTCTGTGTCAAAGTATTAGTTCTAGTTTAGCACCCGAACGCGTTATCAATCCTAAAGCCTGTAAATCCCTTCACAATTTACCTTGGATACTTGTCCATAAATTGTTTATTATGCACGACTGGACACTAGTATTTGACAAGCAATTATTCAAAAGTTAGAAAATCAATGTTTGCCAGTAAACAAGTATTAGGTAAGCGTTTGTATAAAGAAAGCTAACCTGTGGTGCGAGTACCGGGGCAGTCTCTGTAGCCGCCGTTTTGCCGGAGTCTGCGTACACTAGACACAAGCACACGGGCCAGCATGACGCCCGTTCTTAACAGCCACCTTCCCAATAAAACCACAATTCTCCATCAGTCACTTGCTCCTCAATATAATTGATACCGCGAGATGTAACTTATCACTGGAGGACACACGAGGGGCCCGGCGGATCACTGGACCGCATTAAACACACACACTCACGATAAATAAAATTGTTACCGGTCCCTATATTCAGTTGCTACTTGCTACACCTCGAGTGACATGTCGGCAAATCATGTTTTGAAAACAATAGCGACCGTTTATTATGAATCGAAATGTGTAGTTTCCAGTTTGATAAACTTGACTTAATGAAACGTTTTTGTCCACTAATATACATATCACTAAAGGCACTGGAAGATGTTTGGAATGGACAGTTTTTACTGCAATCGTAACAGATCACGTCGTTAATTATTCGATATGCTCGGGCTCGGGTTCGGCTACGGGTGCAGCTTAACGTCACTACGTGACAGTCCGTATCTCTTCAAAGCTTTTACCGTACTGGCTGAAAGGCAGTAGTGCGAGCACGCGAAAAAGAGAAAGAACTATATGACGTACTCGAGTCACAAGTCCATAACATGCCCTGTGGTGTCTGCGGTTATGCACCTTGCTAGGTAAGCAATAAGGTGCAAATTATCGATAGCATTGATTCCAGCTGTGTCAGTTTCCACGAATGTTGCGTCTGGAAAATCGAGACGGATTGAGCAGCGCAGTCATTGAGTGTAAAAGAGATAAAGCAAATATCGAATGCTAACGACATTTGCCGATTGGAGTCCGACCGCCAAGGCCGACTCACGTCACGTTTCGCGAGACTAGACGTGCCTCCTGGTATACAATAGGTATATGCACGATTGTAGTTTATTGCACTTTGTTTGATTAAATGAAAACTTAGTCTAAGCAATTTTAATAAGTCCTATCTCGTTTAGTAAGTTATTACGAGAAGCTAAACAAGAAAGTGTAATTATCTTACTAGCATTGAATGTTATTGTTTCTTGGTGTTACTGATAACGAATATCATTGACAGATAATTTAATATTTACAATTTGATTAATTGTGATAAGAAAGGTCTTTCTGGCGAATTTGTTAGAACAAACAGCTGACAGCATAACTATGTCTCATAGTAACAAATTGACGTCAATCAAGTGCAAATACGTACAATATACAAGTTATTGTTATGTTATTTGAAAGGAATGATATTCATTATTTCTATTGAAAAAATGTATACCATACTGTAGAAGAACCATACAAGTACGAATTATTTTCATGACCATTAGATTTAGGAACTTCGCGTATAGACCTATGTTCAGATTTCTAAATTGTTGAAAATTTTCTTTTTCAGAAGGTGCCCGCTAAAAATTGTCGTGCAAAGAAATTTGATAATTCAGACTGACAATTTATCTGGTTCTGTTAAATTACGTCGAGTTCTTAGTTTTGCGTTACCTACAGTTTTGACAAGAAAGCAACATTCTTCATAAAAAAATATTGTTGTAACATTTAAGAGGTTCTTGTAGTGTGAGAAATTGAATTTTAAATGTGATTGTAGGTAAATTCTCAGAAACTGACCATGAACATTGAATTTCATAACAATAGATCCTCTCTGTTTCTTCTTCCTAGCTTTTTTCCTAATCATGTTGGGGTCGGCTTCCAGTCCAACCAGATGAGGCTGAATATTGGTATTTTAAACTAAGCGACTGTCATGATGTCATCAGACAGCCACCGTAACCCAGCTTCTGGGTGATACCGATATTTAAAGAAAAGACTGGTTGTCAGGCTATTTGGGCGTCTGAATACCACTAAAGATTGTCACTACTTTGTGCTTCTATGACAAAAAAATCTTTCATAAAAGGTATCAAATTAATTAAATACAACACTAACGTTTCAGTTGAATTCAAGTTTACAAATTCTACAAAAAATTGCGCACCAAGAATTAAATGCATCTTAAGGCCCCAGTCTAGCTGTGCATAACAAACGAATTCAGTATATTGACAGTTCGCGGGCACGAACCCCGCGAGGCACCCTCTGTATCATCCTGTGATACGTAAATTACAAAGTGTAGAGCAGTGCCACGAAATGAAAGTTGCTCTACTTTACAAAATAAAATATTTGTATTTATTTTTAATGAAGGAAAAAATCGGCTGGCGGGCAGGATTCGAACCTGCGTCTTCTGGTCCGGTACATCAGACGCTTTGACCACTAAGCTACCGCGAGCCCCAACCAACCGTAGTGTACCGTGGTGTACCGAACCAGAAGACGCAGGTTCGAATCCTGCCCGCCAGCCGATTTATTTCTTCATTAAAAATAACTTGTAATCTTAGTATGGAAAATGCTTAAAAAAATACAAAAAGATATTTCTATTTAATTATAATGAACAACACTGCTGTGGCCTGTGGGATTATACCCTGAAAATCTAAAAAAAAAACCTGACGTTAGATATTTTTTGAACAGTGATTTATGGAACAGTAGATATTTTTAGTCGAGGTTTTAATTTCGTTTTAACAGACATGAAAAAGAAGGAGGTTGATTCACTATAAGATCAAGTTCCAGGAGATGGTTTGCTTTGGAGTAGACCTTTGTGTTTTATTTCTTGATCTAAACTGGTTAGAGGAAGAGCAAAATTCAGAGCGAGAAGTAAGAATTTGACATAGAATACACTTCCACGACTGCTATAGCCGTCTGGCTATCATCAGAGGTGTGTAAACTCAGCTTTCAATAAGTTAGTATATGTGAAAACTTGTAATTGGCCATATCAAATCTAAAATTTATTTTTTGTATCTGAATAGCTGTAAGTTTTCCAGAAAATATATAAAAAAAAAAAAACAAAATGACGAACCCACGGCTCAATCCAGCTCTTATTGTCCCTCCACAGATTAGTCCTGTAATTCTGTTACAAATTTCTTTTAAATTAAATGGGATTTTTGTTAGCCATATTTCATGTAAATCTATTCAGACGTTCTAAAGCTATAGGTCATGTCCTAGTTGGGATTAGAAATGTTTCTGGGCACATGAAGTGGGGTAAATGAAAAACCGCGTGCAACGGTTATCTATAAATATACTCATCTATCTATTTATCTATTCAGCCGGTAAAACCCACTGCTGAGTCAGTTCCTCTTCTCTATTACGCCACTGCCATATTAACCGACAATCGGGGGGTGATCTGCCCTGCAATCGTTTACATCCAGCCAGTATATCATATGTCCATCTAGCTCGTGTATGTACACCTATAGGCACCACCTCACCTTCACTTGGGGTCGGCGCAATGTTTTTTTCTTATGTACATCATCGTCATTCTAACACTATCTATTTATCTTTTCTTTGGTCTTCCTCTTCTACTATATCCATCCACATTTATGTTCAAAACCTGTTTTGTAACTAGGATCTCTACTTTTACGCATCATAATATGTCCATATATCGTAGATAAGCGGTCACTCCACAACTTTTCAGTACTTTTTACACTCACTTTCAAACTACGTCTTTCTCACTTTCTAACTATGGTCTAATGACCCGATAAAGGTAGCTGGGACAATGGTCCACTGCAGGACTAAGTACGGAAACCGAACACAAGACTTCATCATCATTGAGAACACAGGAGTGGGTTTTCAATGATGATGAAGGTTGCTGGGAGTCGTTGGAGGCAGGCGGCATATAACCAGTCGTTGTGGAAGTCTATGGGTGAGGCCTTTGTTCCACATGCACAGTGGAATTCTTTTGGCTGATAATTATAATTATATTAGGATAGTAATTATTCAATTTGTGTGATTCAAACCGGGGAGGGTCATAGGTAAATTTAAGGGTGTCGGACAAACTTGTTACCTAGTGGTAATAAGTTA
This sequence comes from Acronicta psi, assembly GCA_946251955.1. Taxonomy (NCBI): domain Eukaryota; kingdom Metazoa; phylum Arthropoda; class Insecta; order Lepidoptera; family Noctuidae; genus Acronicta; species Acronicta psi. The sequence goes on along the minus strand of OX276475.1, from coordinate 10,919,425 downwards.
AAGGATCATAGTAACGAACTTATTTCCTAATGATAAAAAGTTAACGGACCATAGTAACAAACTTGTTACCTAGTGGTAACAAGTTATTGAACTATAGTAACAGACTTTTTACTATCACACTTTACTGCTAACAAAACAGTCTATGTCTGTTATTAATGTAAAAAATGGCGTCGAGTTGTTTCTGTACCCAGGTGTTAACTAGGGACAGAAGAATCGGTACCATAAAGTTAGACGGACATCCAAGCGTTTAGGTGTCCAATAAATGCCTAAACACACCGCATTTTTTAAAATAATCGATCGATTAAACTACTTGTGGAATAAAAACGCGCGTGATCGGGAAACGCGCGTCTGAAATAATTTCTGATAAATTGACATAAAAATAATGAAGTAGAGCAAGTTTCAATGCCCGATAGTACGCCAGCAAGGTTAGAGAGAGAGCAAAATTTAGAGCGAGAGGTACAAATTTGAATTTGACATAGAATCCACGTCCAACCGCTACGACCGACTGGCCGCCTCTGAAGAAGTTGGCTTGAGATTTTTGTTTATAAACCGTGCCTGTTGAAAACACTATAAAAAATATTTGTGAAGCAGGTACATATTTTTTTAAAATTGGTTGTGTCATTTAATACACGTACTTTAAACTGATCAAATAATTTTATCAATATTTTTAGTTTTTATTATGAAAAAAGCCGTTTGTTTTGGGACCAAAAACAGGAAAATTTGACGATGTTATGACACTCGGATTAAGAAAACTAAAGGTATAATTAAAAATCTACTCAGCGCATTTTGAAGACGACTATCTTAAGCTAATTTTGCGCTGAGTAGATTTTTGAATTTATTCTTGACTAGCTTTTGCCCGCGGCTTCGCTCTCCGTGGATGAACAAACAAAATTGAAAGAAATCGATCCCGAATAAGATAAAAAGCAGCTCACTATAACAGTTTCATCATCCTCCTAGGCTCCTAGCCTATGCCGAAAATATGTTAAGCTCCGGTTCCAATCGAAACAGATGTGGTTAAATATAAATATCTTACACAAAGCAATAGCGTTCAGACTGGTTACAACCGATAGGTATCCTAACTTTAAATTAATCGTCTGGTTTTTTGGCCTTCTGACTACGATTAACGATTTTCATAGGTTTTCGTATGGGGTCTACTATGCCGAATCAATTGCCATTTCTTAACGTGCTATATAAGGTACAGAGGGTCTCGATGTCTTAAGAATGGTCACCCATCCATAGTCTAACCGCAGAAACCGCTGCTTAACCTATCGCTCAGCGTAGTTATTACTTCGCCAAAGCTTTTAGCTCTTTTTGAGCAACTGTTACTGGTACTGGGGTACTCTATGAGGTACTGAGGTGATACTGTTTGTGAAACTGTGTTATTCAAAATCACTCCAAAGGACAATTTAAACTTCAGTTAGTCGTAATAACTCGTAATTCTAACCAAACTTTACAACTATTGTTTAATTTAAGTCTATACCACTTTAAACGTTTATAACTAATCAACAATCACGATTTCTGCGCATATGACAACTTAATTAAAGAACCAACAATAATGATCCCTTATATCAATAGGAATACATACTATAGAGAGGTCAAGCTCTATCTCAGCATCTACGCAACCGAGTGGAATGAGATATACCTCATTGTTTTAGTTGAACGATGGACTTTTAAATAGAAAATAAAAAATAAAAAACCAGCAATGATGATCTCTTCTTTCTATGGGCTTGCATACAACAGAGAGGTCAAGCTCTATCTAAGGATCTATACAAATAATTGAAAAAAGCTTTACATCAGTTTTTAAGTTGGAAATTATGCTTTACAACAGTTAACACAAAATTCAAATCTATTCAGTAGGTTTAGCGCCAACCCCTAACAAACAGACAAACAGACAAACAGACAAGAATTCTAAAAATCACATTTTTGGGTTCGCGATCGTTTATATACTCTAACCCAATTGTTTTTTTTTAAATATCTTCAATGTACAGAAACGACTTTTTTACAATTTTATAATAGTATAGATTACCCCGATTAACGTGCACAAACATGACTCTAAATGGCGTTGGGCGCGAGAGCGCCATCTTTGACGCCTGATTTATATAACATAAACTAACCAGAGGAACGTGAAAAAAATACGCAGATAAAGCTAATATAACATATATTCTATCGCAATAAAAATATACGACACTATATCCTTCCTTTCCTTAAAAAAACGTTGCGAAAATGAGCTAATAATTTGACAACTGCCAAATTTTGCTAGACTGGGGCCTTAAGAAGCTATAACGGATTATCCAATGCTCAATGGTATCATATTTAATATTCATTATAAATTGTTCGTAAATGAGCGTTACATCAACTTGTGTCGCGTCGCGTCGCGAACGGATACGGATATGTATGAAAACATAAAACATCAAAAGTTTTCTCCGGCAGCATCCGTCTGCGCTGGAGCGTGTTGCGACAGATATGCGAATATCTACAACAGTAACAATGTTGTGAATTTGATCTGAACATTTCTCTTTGATGCTATCCGTTTATGGATTTACTTGACGATTAAATAAGAGGCTCGTGAGTGTAACTGATTCTTAGTTATTCACTTTGTCGGCAGAAGAAACCATGTCCTTATGCTTCTCACGACACGACGTAGACTGTTCTAGTTTTCTTATGAATGCTTTTAAATGGAGCATTGGTTGGAGTCCTTTGCTTGGAAAATAAACAAAGCACGTAGTGAAGGACTCTATTTTAACTGTAACTTATATAAAACTTCGTACCTCAGCTACCATAAGTTCCGGAGACGAGTTCCGGTTGGTGCAAATATTGACGCAAGATTAGATTCAGGAACATGTGACTTATTTGAGTTCACCTCGTTCCCAATCGCGGCGAGATAAGTAATAATATCGTGACAGCTTAAGACGACGCATTGAAGATTTGGGGGTCATGGATCTTAATATTTCTCAGCCGTTACAAAACATACAGATCTGATTTTTACATATGTCATTATTCATGTCTTTAGCTATAAATTTGTAGTACAGAAACACGATTGGATAAACTTTACTGCAGAGAAAAAAATGTTGAAGACAGCTCTTCAAAAACATGGATTCGCATTTTATGAAGAAACGGAACGGATTTAAATCTTCAAATTTTCAGTATAGATAAGTTTCAACAGACTCTTTGAAATGGTAATTGGATTTTTTAAAATACACTTTAGATTAGATTTTAAACGAGAAAAACCGTTTTGGCGCATTCGACTTTCCACTATAAGCTAGTTTGCACTTGTTTTTGTATGGAGAATGCCTCCTGTCAGTCCGCCACGGACTGTTATCAGCGCCGGGTCTGTGTCAGATGAGCTCCCACGACCAGTATAAGCTGACCTTTCAGTGTACGGGAAGCCTATACAATGTAAATGCTTATTAGACTGGACTTTATAAATTGACAATCGGTAAAATAGAACAAAGCTAAATGGAGTCGTCTTTGGACTTATGCGAATATAAAAAAATATTATCACATTTAATATATTTTCAATGTATTTCAGGTAACCAGGTCTATAAATCAACATACAATAACGTAAAAAAAATCAAAATTAAATCTAAAAAATTAAGCGATTGGGAACTTTCATGGAAAATGCTGCCTTAACGTTAGGTGTTTATTATGTTGTAACATGGAATTAATAATTAAGCTCAAACACGAGGTAGCTGCTGTAAACCATTAAGGGTTTTCTTCGACTGTCTTCCGTCTCCATCATCAGGTCACTTTTAGATGTCCATTATGTTGTAAGGTCATTAGGACTACATAACTGTGCTACGTTTCATCACAATTGGTTCTCAAGTAAAAATTTTAAATGGTTCATTTCAAGGGTAGTAAAAACATATACAATTATGAATATACAGACGAATATAAAACCTGCTCCGGTTCTTCGTCGGTTAAAAAAATTAATGCATACCTATATGCTCTGCTATCTGTGCAAAGCTGGGCAGGTCGTTACTCGCTAATAAATAATAATATAAACTAGAAGGTACAAGTAAGTACTGCCTGCGAGCTCTGTCTGGACGAAAGTTGGTTAAGACCGGACCAAACGTTAGCCGGAATTCCACGCATTTATTAAATTTACATAAATAACACGGCATCTTCCCAGACATTAAAAAAAATAACATAAGTTTAAGCTCTGGTAACTCTGATAAAAACTATTTCTATACACTTTTACACACACTACACTTTTACACACTACAACTAAGCCTATTAAGTAATATGAATTTCTAATAACAATGTGTGATCCTAATAGGAACGGTAGACCATTTTGTCTTATTCTGGTTTACATAGGAAGAAAAAATACCGAATACGACACCAATTTTCATATATTACTTAACATAATATCACGTCCGCGCCTGTATTCGTCAAGGGTTATGGCGATAAACTGAGATATACTAATGTAACTAAAAGTTTGCTGGTATGTGTAGGCCCCATATAAGAAGTGGTGAACCATTTGCCATCAAATTATTACCTACCTACAAAGCCAACCTTAGGATGTACCTAGTACATCCTAAGCTTGGCTTTGTGACTGATTACATAAAACGACTGAATGATCACCGTCTTAGCTTTTTCTCAATTATGTAGGGATAGGCTTCCAATGTAACCAATGCCGCAGAATACCAATATTTTACACGAACACGAAGTGACTGCAGTCAGACATAATTATATGCTTCTAAATTTCTGGGCAGTACCAATATTCGAAGGATATTCGAAGTTTTCAGGCTTTCTTGGGCTTTTGACTACCACTAACGATTGTCATAGTTGTCTGTATTCGTTCGTTCGTTAGGGGACATTTTATACAGCACCATCAGTCCCAAAATTAGTAGAGCACTAGACAATAGAAATAATACTTAGTTTTTTTTTATATATTTATAAAATACTTAAGAAATACCCAGACCAACACAAACCATTATTTTCATCACACATATTTGTGTCTTGTAGGAATCTAACCCTTGACAACAGGGAACGGGCGCTTTACGACGTGCTCACCGAGGCACGGAGGGGTCTCGGTATGTTAAAAATGGTCACCAGTATAATTATACAGGCACATCATCACACAAAACGGCTCATAACTCAGTTATGAGCTCCAGAAACGACTGTATGTGTTGCCATATTTAAAATTTTTGTTTAAGAATCTTTTGTAGATAGCAGCAGTATGACAACCATGAAAATTGTAAACCATTTTATATTATCGACTTATAAATTTATTAGCATGCTATTTTGACATGTTACCTTTAATTAGAAATCTTAAAATATACATTTAACGTTAGGTACATAATAATTTAATTATGTAATTTTTAATTCCTAGCGGTCCGTCCCAACTTCACACGGGTAGACATTACCGGGACTAGCATACAACTACTACGTACTATAGTAGCTCCTTAGTACCACGTTCCTACATCCATTTTTAAAACGCAGACATACCTAATTGAATTTTTATCAATATTTTTTGTTCTCAAAATATATGTAAGAAGCCTATAGACCGTCGGTAAACAAGTGATGGGTGCGTCATTCTTGGGTTCCTGATGAATACCTACGCGACGCCGCGCCGCCGCTGAGCGCTTTCTTTATCGCGGCCATGTTTGAGATAGTAATAAACCAGCCTTACATTAGACGCACTCCATTCATATTAGTTCCGCAGTACTACCATACTTATGGAGCGGATGGGTAACTTCAATAGTTAAGAATAGGAAGGTGGAACTGTCCCAGATTCTAAGGGTGACTGGAATTGAGACGCCAAGCGAGCATGTGAAGTACGTAGCCATTTTAACCAAAAATTGTTCTGTCCATCTGGTCCTGGAGCTAATTATTATTATTATATAATCGTTGACCTCTGGGAACAACCCCTTAAAATATCCATTTAACATTACACAAAATAATTGTTCAAATTAATATTCTTGCAACAAAAATAATGATAGTAAGCGCGACTCTATGACGTCTCTGTTCCACAGCGCGAGCCTACGATCGCAAACCACGAAGTATTTGCGGGGTGTAAGCGGATGGCGCGGTGCGGGGGTCCGATTTCAGATTCATAGTTTGTCAATGCCTCGCCTTAAGTCTCTTCAAACAAGTATAATAAAAACCAACAACACAACTTTTCTTAAATATATCGCTACCGGATTAACCAAGATTATATCGTGCAGTACATTATGCAAAGTGTAATAAAACTGAGGCCAGTGTGGTAGATAGAGGTCCTTTGACAGGATTGGCCGGCTTTCTTTAAATGACGTCATCAATTATATCTTGCTTGCGTATAAAAACAGTATGTTATTTGACAATTATTTCCAGTACCGTCAATAAAGTATGCGAAGGATGGCTGGGGTGAACAGCCAAAGTAACACCGCATGTGCACTTTAAAATACCTAATGAATGTTAGGCTTTAAGATAAATATTCAAATCATTAGATTTAATAATAGGCAAAATCTGGTATTTAAATAAAGGTCTTTGTCCCATGAGTTCGCCTGCTCTTAAAATGGGCAGTTGCCATAAAGTCTCCTATACGGCCTGATGTCATTAAGTCTATGAGAACATTTAAAAGTATCGATTTCGTATTTTATTGATGACTAATTAACCGGAATTGGCAACCACGTAATTAAACCGTTGCGAGCAATTTAATCTGTCTGACTATACCAATTTTCCGCCCACTTTACAATATGTAATAATAACATCTGTGGGAAATTAAACTTTTACGATTGTATAAGAAATAACTATTTTAAACTAACCAGCCAAACACACTTCAATACTGGTGCTACGATACGGCAAAATGTGTTGCAAAAAAACATAGATACATTTTAGAATATCCTACCAAAAGTTAGTATTACTCCCTACTCTATAAGTAGATTATTATGAATGTAAAATCCTAATTCTACCTAACTAGTAAGAAGACTTCTATTATACCTTTGTACACACTTATACAGCAATGTAAGTATCCACTGCGGACATGAAACTTGAAAACGTTAAAATAGAAATAATATGTGCATCTTAAAGCAATACAATCGTTATAATCGGATTTGGATACCATTCAAATGGTCTTTCGATATTTTATCGATTCTTGAAGATATCCAGTACTTAATGATACTGGCTCTAAAGCATCAACTAGGCGTATATGTTTTATATTAGCTTGTAGAAGTGCGAGATTAACTACTTTCTTTTTATCCCGAAGCAGAGGTGACTCGTCCAGTTTGTTAACATTAATGTAAATGTCATTGAATGCCGTCGGACCGGTTGCGATGAATTTATTTAATCGACAACTGCCTCTGGTGTTATTTTGAAAGCTGCGAATTAACTAAGCGGTCTCCGCAGTCTTCACGACTTGCCTATTAAAGTATTTTTATTGACCTTTTGATAGTTCATTGTGCATTTATTAACGACGATCATTACTATCGGAAAATAACTGCATCTATTATTTGATGATCTTAGGAATAAATTTAATCTTCAGTTTATAATAAAGTTTAAGTTTATGGTGTCCAAGATACCCCCGTAGGTATAAATGAAAGTTTATGAAATAAAAGTACCTACATACTTAAGACAGTTATTAGCAACAATAGCATAACTTGACTTCGTTTAAAAAAATCTTTTGCATTCTGCTGCCCCTGTGTAGACAAACCTCTTTGAGGATTAGGAAAATTGCTAAACAGGAAATTATTAAAACAACTTTATCAACACCTACTTATACACATAAAACCAGCAAAATTAGCATAAGTCTGATTAACACAATACCCTCTTTCGCTTGGATACAGTCGAATAATTACTAAAATGAATATTCATGTCGACTGCTAAAAGAGAGTAAGATTTGAATTTCATATTATCATAATTATGTGCCGAGCTATATGATTCTTTTTCATAAACACTCACAAACACCAATCTTAAATAATCAAAGACGGGTTTGTGCTTCTCGTAATTAGTATGATACAGACTTAGAGAGGTGTCTATATCACGTGACTACACGTAATTTTGTAAATCGTTTAAAAGCTAACAAACAAACACTACAGCGGCCTCGACTCAATTGAAATCCAAATCAAGCAGCAGCGTATCGAGACGGACGTTTGTTACGACGTTTAAAAGTGCGTACAGCACTATTACCACAGCGATAGAGGCAATGAGTTGAATTGACAATGTTGAACACAATTGACAGGCAGCCAGTGACCTGCAGGCTAACGATGTGCACTGCGCACGAACACTCTTTATTTGTAATGCAAAACTGCAAACATCCTATCGTCACGACGACCGCGCAGAAGACATCACAATGCGTGTAGCGTAACTTCATATCATAATAAACATTATTACAAGTACGTATACATATTATTTATAAATTACGTCGGCTCGTGATCGTAACTTAAGGTGTTTTTTATTTAAAATTGGTCTAGGAAGTAAAAGATACATGTAAGGTCGCGATGACTCAATGCTCGAGTTTTTGTTACAGTATCAAATTATAATGGAGTTCTTACTAGTTCTTGTAAGACTACATATTTCATGACAGTGTTAGTGGATGGTTTAAAATGTAACGATCCTTGGAATCGTACCTTTGATGCACGACATTGTTTATTAATGAGCAACCGACTTTGAATATTTATAGGAAGCAGGTTAATAAAATGTCCATCAACCCTTCGATGAAATAGTCCTCTCACGATGACGTATCCTAATGTTGTTTTGTTTACTGCTATTCCGTTCCGAGTCAATTAAATTATTAGTAACATTATTAGTTTGGAAATATCAGATACATCACCACTGTATAAAATAAGGCCACGCCTGTTTATACGAGTTAATTATACGATAGTGTAACATTCTCAGTGGCATTAATATTGGTATTTCGTCATTTCATCATCTCTGATCAGTAACAACAGTGCATTTTATTTTCTACAAGGTGCGGACGTCTACTGTGTGATGAGGTGATGAAAGAAATCGATGATTTGGGCGGAGGCCTCAATTAATCAAGATAATTCCTTTTATTTTATTTCATGATATTGAGAACATACAATTACGCCGTCAAAAAATCTTACATCATCAGCAATTAGATTGTGTAATTGTCAGTATGAACACCGTCGCTGAACTTATGTAGCTCATCTTTTGTTGGATTAGATAGAATCATTGTTATACTTCTCGTTTTACGTAATGTACAAGTCTCGCATAAAATAACACAAATTTCTGCACCTGTAGTGAAAATCGTGCAAAAATCTGTATTCACTTACCTATTGATATAATTTCAATAAAGCAAGTGTTTCATGCGTCACTCAGTTGAGCAAATATTGACACAAATGTAGAGCTCGATCGACTAGAAAACTTGCAAAATAAATATGAAACAATCGGTGTTTAAAAAAGTTTGCTGTTGTGACGTTACAGTTGGAGACCAAAAACTGTGCACGATTTGTAATCTCTATCTGGACACTTGATGGAGCAACATGATGATGTTTAAACATGGCGTAGCGGCGTTAAATAACACAATGAAATGTACTAGTGTTTCAAATATCTCGGAGTATTGTAGGTACAATATATTGTAGACCACGACTCCTGATTGCTTGTAAGATTAGATACAACCCACTAAATTTATTATATCATATTGTGATTGCACCTTGGTCTATATTGCTAACTCCATACGTGCATTACTCACTTGCCATCACTGAGCCAACGGTATTCAATCCATCAGTGGACATTTGCAAGGCAGTTATGCTCCAGTTTCGGATAATTGCGTTTGCACTTGTTATGCAAAAACAAGCGAGAAGCCAACATGTACCTACCATAAATAATGCGTGAAAATCTGCCAGCTATAAAGTTGCGTATGCAAGCATTAACATTCGTTGCTTGTCTTACTAGAACAGTTACCACATTCATGGCAACCGGACGGACGCAAAATAAGATGTAAGAAGCAAGTATTTTTAAAAGAGATTTCAAGTAGGATTTAATAACGAAATAAATCGCTCCTTATTATGGGGCACTAATAAAAAATTATTTGACGTAATTTTGTAGATTTTAAGCTTTTGGATTTGGCTATTTAAATTAGTGAAAGATTGAGCACAGAGTAGACCCAGGTAAAATTTAATCTTGGCACTCTACCAAGAGTTCTACGACTATTGGATATGGACTAACATTTTGCAGCATGCTTTGTTTTGCATTAACAACATGCAGTAGACGTTTCCCATTTTCAAAGTTATTCGATTTCTTATAAAGAATAGAAAAATTATTTCCGTGTGTTTTCGATCTCGCGACATCGCGTGACTTAGTAACACCTATGTAATTAGGACGTAGATGTTCTACTTAGCTCCGTAAGCAAGTCTTACGTATACTATCTCATCCGTGTGCGTTTTTTGCCATACAACCAAGGTAAAATATGTATTGAGATTAACCAGAAGAAAGTTTCATAACCAGCGTCTCTTTAATTGAAATAAATGATGGCTATAACCCTACGTCAACGTAAGCAAAGGCTATTGAAGTAGAAAAGTTTGTAAAGAAAATCTAACAATGAGCCTACTTGGAGAAAAATTACACAGCAGCTACGTCGGCTGAATAATGAAAATCCACAATAGATTTCAGAATACAATATGGAATGGTAATTAGTACATTAGCAGTCCATGATTAGTTGTCTGTCTTCCTCAATCCCACGCTGCTTCAACTGTCAATGCTCATCGGCTGTGCTGGTCGTGTTTATTGTTCCGTGTGGTTGGTATCGCTGGGAGTTCACGAGACAATCAATATTTGACGAAAACAGTCATCGTCGTGAGGTTATCTGATGGCATTGTGAATTATGGCACATCGGTACCAGCCACCAACGTCACCGCCTACGAATATAACGATGTTTTCGTGTAAACCTTTGTAGAATGTTCAGAGATAGTAGTCCTGCATATCGAAAGTATATAATGTTAATACTTATTTCATTTTAATCTTCTGCTTTATTGTTATCGTGGCCTTAGCATCAGGGTCAGGTCAGGTTTATGCAAATAACGGATCTATTTACGACTGAAGTAATGTCGATATTGAGTTGGTCTTGCAATGTGAATTACAGACTTTTCAGGTCTTACGTGACTTGTTTCAGTATCATAGATATTACGAACAGTTTAGGAGCAGGGATTTACATAGGTTAAGTTTTCTAGAAACTCACACCAAAAATTTGCATAACTACCTAAGTCACCTTGGAGCTAAGATCATTCTCAATAGCAACTAATTCTCAAAGTTAGGGTCAAACAACTTGCCAGCGGCATGGTAATTACTTCCTCGTAATAACAACCAGGTATCGTGATGGCTTTTTGTTGACTTTTTCTAATGGTGCACGTGCGAATCGCTCTAGCCTCGAACGCGAGGGCGCCGCCGATCGACCGTGAAGGAGTAATTTGTGCCCTTCCACCAGCTCACAGTTCTTCTAGAACGTTTATAAGTAAACGTTCTAGAAGAACTGTATATATATAAATATGGGTTATAAATGTATATAAATATGGGTTAAGACCCATATTACATAATGCTCAACCAAGCAAACCAACTGACATAAGCTGGTTTAAACTGTTCAAAACTTGCCCTAAGTTTGGACATCTTTGAAGCTCTGTTCTTACATACATATGCTTTGAACTTGTTGACGTTGTATTGCGGAGCCTGATAAGCAGCTTATAGTGTCGTGTATGTCTTTTGACTCAAGAAGTGTAAAAGCAAACTAAGTATGTATAAAAAGATATTTTTCAATCTGTCCACCCTCGCAACATTACGCAAGACAGAGATGTCCACTAAAACATAATTTCACTTTCTTTCGGACCACAGTTAGCGTAGGATGGGCGTGACGATCACCGGCCGCCGCCAGCGGCACGTAGATTGCATACTTTCCCTGTTTTTATGGGAACTCATGGGGCGCCAATGATATAACAATAATGTGAAAGCTATAGAGAAACATGTCACTTTTTATATATGTACTTGCAAGCGTTTCCAAAAACAGGCGACGTTTAAGAAAATGGTCCATTGAATGGTAAGGAACGGAACAAGTTTGTCTTATTTTCACAAAAGTAATGAAAGATGCTACAAACAAAAGGCTTCATTTGAGAGCTACATCTATACGAGAAAGTTTTTATGCTTCGTCTACCGACAAGTACATAGGTACTTAGAAAAGTTTCAAGATTTCTTCGTTTAAGAAGCTTTCATGTGAATTTACAATTATTTGTCTTTAAAATATGGAGGTAGTTAGTGTATAGTCAAACATAGTCATTCTTATACCTACAGGAAATAAACCGAATGCTATTGCTTTTATTACCTAGCTCGGCTATTACACTGTAATCGGAGTATGACGTCATTAGTATATGGTAGGTGCGGCTTTTCATATCCTATACCTGTAACGGCACCCACGGAAAGGACGGGGTACTACTAGAGAAGTCAACCCGTAGACATGTAGTATGAGATGAGTTCATCAAAGTCATTGCTTTCAAATGCATACACCTAAACTTCGACCTTAAGTGTAGAGTGGGTGTTCGCCAGTTGTTATTAGCATTGACACACATAATGCTTTGCAATTGCAACGACATTCTCGGCAAATCGACTCGAAGAATAATTATAATGAGCATGTGGATATTGCGCGACAGCTAAGGTTAATTCGTGGGTAAAGCGGAAATTTAAATAATATTGTTCCATAATAAGACAAAAACCACAGATGAAGCCGAAGCAGAAAGACAGAGAACATTAGAAATAACCGAGTACAATGAGACGTAAGACATTGATTCCTTTGCTGTAAAAAAATATTTTTCGAGAATGCCTGAAGATAAGTACAGCCCTAAGTAGACATTGGAAAGTATAGATCGAGATAAGTCATCAAGATGAAGCAATTAACCAATTTAAAATAAAATGTGTTTTCCATTACGGATAATATTGTACGTGATGTGCGTTACGCTTCTTGCCCTCAAAAATAACTCATATTAACTTCAAGCTTCGCAATTTCAAGACAATTTGACACTCGAAACATGAAAGTTTCTAAAGTGACATGCCCAAACTGAGCGCTTATTGTCTTTGCAGTAGCTAACTAAAGGAAAGATAACATTACGAGTTGGTAAAGTAATCTTTCTTTCATCATATCAGTATGAAAATTCATTCGAATTAAATACTTATAGCCAGTGAATTATACATACAGATGTCAGTGGTAATACTTATATGATTGACGACTTAGTGGATAGTAACTATTAAAAATCATTTAGCATCAATCCAACGCCAATCATTAGTGATTAGTTGGATACAACAGTTCAGCTAGGTCAAGTTTGCAAACCTTTGGACAAGGCTGACGCGGACGGTATAAAAGCTCGTAGAAAAGGACGTATGCATAAAATAAATTGGTTAAAACTACGTATATGAAAATAATCTCAGTATTACAAACCAAGAACAACATTCAGGTAAGTAATTTTTTTCTGAATTATTGCAGAGGCCGAAGTTTCTTTCATTAAACTCATTCTGTAATAATGTTGTTATGAAATACAAATATATATTTATCATCTGATTATGTCACTAGAACATGTTTTACAATTTACAAAGTCTGCAGAAAACAGATTCACGTGTGGCTTCAGGTAAATGTATTGACATTGCATATTTCCTGTATTACTACTAAAGGCTTCGATGCATCCATATAATTTCAATGAAGAGTAGCCGGCCATATTGATAGAAGATAACCTGAATACGCCCACTTTTGTGTTCCTTTATTGAAAGTTGCCCGTTTGTACGCAGCTGTTCTTGTTGGTTCGCAAAGAGTTGTAATTAACAAAAGTTTTTGAATGATGCGTTAACAATAGCACATGGAAACACACTAATTTGTCCATTGTGCTGAAACTGGTAGACCAAGAGACAGGCACGCGTTCTTGCAAAGAGAAATTTGACAATGCACTTATAAAGAAAGTTCTGTAAGTCATCAGAACGTGATTTAAAACAAACAAAACGAGTTTGCCTCGTTTGTTAATTACTGAAACAGCTGTAAGCTGATACATTTAGCGACGCATGCCTCCAATCACTTTTAAAAGCGGTAATTATATTTGTATGTATACACTTTATATACTTTATATATTTCTCTTGCATGCTAATTTCTAGTAATTTTATCACGTGTTTTAATACATTCTGGTGGGTTTACCGCAATTTGACCATATCTGCAGACATAAGGTTTAATGTAGTCTATCCTCAAAAGGAAATTGAAATACGGATCTTCATTTACTAAGCTAATGAGGCAACCTCTTCATTAGCGACTGGCGACCGATTTTAGATATTGTTCTAGCGATTTAAAAATATTTTGCATAATATAACATGTAAAGTATGAACAAAATCAGTCGCGGAAGACGAAGAAAGTGACACAGTAACCCGCTTATGTCGGCGTCGAAAGAAGCGAGAGTAATGTGGATGACGTCGGCGATTCCAACAGGCGTGGTTATTGACCTTACGGCCTTAACACAGGAACTTACCAATCTATAGTCTCCAAGAGTAAACCACTTAAGTTAAAACGCTCTCCATAAATAAGAGCATTTGACAAAATTAGGTGAGGCATCGTCGAAATTGCTAATTCATTAATTAAATGAATGTCCGACAGTCACGCCATGCAAGCACGGCTATAGTACAAACATATGTAAGTACACAAATGCTTATTATGTATTGAAGGTACATAAAAACACAATTACTGCCAATGGGAGTAGACGTAACATGGAACCTAAATTTATATTATTACGTCTCTATAAAACACCTGTCAGATTTGACGGTTATTTACTAAATCATATGACGAAAAGCAATTTAACAACGATCCAATTTTGCAATTCAGACTGACAATGTTCAATTGTGTAAATGTGGTAATGAAAGCGCGTTAGCCATTTCGACCCGTAGAACAGATAGACGAGGTCTGATCGCGTAATGACTTACAGCATCAATTGAATCAGGACAAATTATGCATTTGGCCCCGAAATTGATAAATAGTCCATCTAATAGATTAGTTTCGATATTTTCAATAATAGCTCTTTGTGATTTAAATTGTAATTTCAAAATTGTTGACCTAAATTATTAGGTTAATTTAAAAAATATATCTAGGCGCCAAATAAGGTTTCATTTGTTGCCCATTTCCTTCTTAGTCAATAAAGATTCATTCAATACTTTACTCATTGAAGAATTTAATCAGAAGCTTACTTTATTTATACTTAAAACAAACAAGAAAGTATTAATATTAGATATTTTAGCGAGGGTTCGATCTGAAATTATTTAATCTTTATTTTTACCGTATTAAAGCAATTTAGCAATTAAGCAAGTCAGAAGTTTGATAACGTGGCTGACGGTCTAGGGTTCACTTGTCACGATAGAGGTTTTATTTTAAACTGTTTCTACATTATCTGCATTGTACATTTAAGCTTACAAGTATACGTAAAAGGGTAACACTTGTTTAACACTAGTAAAAGGCAAATTGCTGTCATTTATTGCGTCAGTTACTTCAAATTGACGCTTTTAACCATACGAATATTAACAAAAAAATATAAGTACCGAAGGACCAGTTTTTTATAGAATAGCGACTTCGCAATTTAGCCCTGAATGAAAGGTAAACCCTACAAGAGCTAGAAACCCTCAAATATACAGCTATAGAAGTTATTAATTCACATTTATGTGAGTAGATATTGGCTTGTAAATTTCTGAACCTAAGTTGTAAGAAGCTGGTCTTCTGTAGTCTAAGGCTAACATTCAGAGACGATGCTCAGCGTAAAGTAAGGCTTCCGTATGTCAAATTTGTATTACAATTTGACATACGGAAGCGTAAGTTCATGCTTAGTTTCATCTCTGAATATCAGCCTAAGTTATCGTGGTGATAGCGCGGACAGCGATCAAACTTCTGCGCACGCGCAACACGCAACACAACTACTTTCGCCGATTAAAATACGACGCTGCGCCGCCGTCCGAGATTTTGTACGTGACAGACGTTTAACGCGTATCTATTACGAAAGTACGTCACGATCCGTACGAATTATTAAGATATTTGATACAAAACCTAATGATGAATGATGATGAATTTCATGATGCCCTCATGATGGTACATCCATCTTGACGTGATATGGGATGGGGATGGGATTTGAATATGTGAAAAAAATTACGCCATTTTTGTCTTGTTAACGACGTTGCATACATAAAAATAATCTAATACTTCGATAAAATAATGCGGAGACCCGTCTAGAAAACAGACACGAATAACCAGAAGTGACAACGATATTTTTTGAACAAACATGTTTAGAAATGAACTGGTTTTTAATGTAGGTAATCCTGTCTGATGGCGACTGATTGATGAAAGCCGTGAACTATGGAAAAGGATTACTTTCTGATCCCATCGCTTTCTCCTTTAATGCCGATTATAAAATGCCAGCAGATAAATCAACATTAACAAGTAAATTGCCGCCCCAGGCAATATATGAACATATGAAATAAAGTTATACAGATTATAAACTCCAATCGATACCCGAGTGAAATTGGACCGGAACATCGAAAAGAAATCGATACGTACTAACAATGTGGTTTAATGCAATTTTGAAAGCTTATGTCTTACTCTGTAGTACATATACTGGGTATTAAAGTATAATTTTATTGATATTTTACTACAGATAAGTACTTCCGAGTCTGCGGTGTAGAGAAATCTCATTGGTTTTTATATGTCGTCCGAATATGATGATAACATGATATGTATAAATGGATACATAACATACACAATGCAGTTGGAATTTTTGAAGTAAAAGATTTATTTTAGTGACTTTTTTGTTTTTCAGTTCGAGCCGCTGTAAATCTAATCGCTTCTCGTTTTTATAGGAAACAATTTGAAACGCTTCAGTATTCAATGAAATTACTCATTTTAAGGAAAAGTCACGGATACAGCTGTAGGGGTTCAGTTTTGCACAAAAAGTATTAAATTTTGAGCAAACTGAGCCTTCATTAAAGTTATTTAAATAAAAACTATTGAATTAGAGCGCAACGAGATGATGAGAGATTATACGAGATTGATCTGTGAAATCGTTATGTGAAATGTAGCTATCGAAAGCGCTAGATTCACAATAATCAATTACAAAACTTTGAGACAATGAGATTTGGCAATACACACATAATATGCACCGCAAACCGATAATATCGACTAAATTGGCAACAGCGATCAAGTCGTGAACATTAGTGTACGCTCGTGTGCACATAATTAAGTTACGTTTGTTATAAGGAAAGTTATGTAAGAGAGCGAAAGCCCTGGATATTTGTACATCGATAGCCCGAAAAATGACATCACATTTGATAGTAGATAGCTCACAAGACATGGCTTCAAATCGACCATAAATGTGACTGTCACGATTTTTAAATTGCTACCATCGTTACGGATAATTGTCACGAATTTGTCTTAAAATTAGCGTACTATGTTGAGTGGGTAAGTAGAGCGCGTCGTGTTGAATAAAAAAGTGTCTATTGCAGCAGCTGTCAATCAAGCGATATGCAGTTTTATTTTGTTATTTTCCAAACTTTTTCTTGGTTTACTGTGACTTTCTGCGCAGAAAACACTTTCCATCAATTAGCTGTTGGATGGAAAGTCTAACGCACGTTGTACCTTTTTCATATCGTGCCGATAAACAATAAGTGCAAGTTAAGCTTGCATAATTTTATTATAGTTCTGCACCATAAAGTTATATTTGAAATAATTCACTGGAAAGCCATAAAGTGAAGTTTGACAACAAAAAACTTTCTTTTGTATTGGTATCTACTAAAAGCTAAGGCAAGTACCATAAATATTCTATATCGCTTTAAACTCCTACCCCGGTCTCGCGTGCTACAAAAGGGTTGGTCATATTCAGGGATCCGCGAGGTGGGGCTACGTGAAAACGCGACCCATTATCTTTGCCATAAATAGGTTAACGACGTGTCATACCCATTTCATCACAAAATATGTAATCACCTTTGTCACGAACTTCGAACCTAATTGACGCTATTTATGACATCGTTGAGCTGAATTAGGAGGTGAACTAGTTTCATAGAAAGTTGGCATATTGATCTAAATATTTGCAACATTGTGTTGTATTGATTTCAAACATTAGTTCGTTTCTCATGAAGTTCTGCAGAGGTTTGAAGTCGTATTAATTAATATATTTAGTTATGTATTAATGATAATGTATGTATTTAGATTTTATATGTTATTTTGGAACATAATACTGACCTCGGGCAGGTGTCACAGGATATAAGACGAGTCACAACATTAATTTTACATTATTAATTAATTACATTATGTTACCCACATCCAGCGCTATTAATATTAATAACAGTGTCGGTTTAACATAGGGCGGTGTATCGTGTGTAACCAAGTAACTATCAAATGTTATGTACCAGTCCAAATATTTTAATACCTATCGTTCGAGTCAAACTCGAAACCAGAATGGATCGGGACTTCAAATTAATTGCGCCTACTCGAGTTAGTTTGACAGAGAAGTCCACCAAATTAAAGTTCTAGTAGTACTTAAGTGATTTCAGTGTTGGAATTTATCGCTAAAATAAGCAGTTTGATCAAAAAAGCTACCTTGTTCCTATAAAGTATTGTCTTCAAAGCATATACAAACCTCTAATTAGTTGTTCGTAAATACCAAAATGATTAATCTATAGAAGATGTATGAAGAAGCCTTGTTTAAGCAGTGGGCAGCTTCCAGCTGATAATGATGATGATGAAATATCTAAATAAATAATTCTTATTTTGTTAGATCATTATATCAAAAGCATATTGTTGTAAAATCAGAAAATGGCTCTTTTGTTAATGCTAATGCGCTATTCATTTCGTTATCTTAGTATAACAACAGTAGCCAGTGTCCTATATGAAAAACTGGTCACCGCCAGTAGCATTGGAGTCGGCTCGGCGAAATGAAACCCCGACCGGACGCGATCGTCGATATCACATTAGAAAACCGTTGGGCAGGTACACACCTCGATGCATATTGGTTACACCAGTCGAGTTTACAGTCATACGGGCTAATTTGTTCGAGTCAAGATCAAGTTGAATATAAATAGAGCAATCTAGATGTGCTGTTTTCTTCTCCAACTGGCGTGGCAGCGTCATTAGGTAAGATGTTGATAGGAAACCTGCAATTAGTATATTAATAGGATGAAACAGTTTCTAATCTCAAAGGTAATCGATCAAACTATACAACCTCAATGGTATAGGTGTTGAATGAGTCAGTCTACGGAGAGTAATCGTAACAGCCAACAGGACTAGTTTTAGAGGAAAGAGTCGCTAACATTACTGTAATTTTCTATTAAATTCTATTAAAGCGTGAGTTTCTAGTAAAGTGTCGCGATAATAAGTCTTCAAGACTTGTTTTATCCGTGTGAGGGAAAAAAGCATTAGCGGTACCGTAGAGCAAAAATTAATGGAGTCAACCAAATGAGAATTTATTCCGCTATCTTTGTCGTAAATTAATTTGGTTTGCAAAGCTAGAATCTGATCTTTCGCATTTGATAAAACATGTTTAGTATAATTTTACTATATATAGTGTTAAATAAAGATTAGGCACAGTCTTCGATTTCTCGACCAAATATTATTACAAGATCGTATCGATAACACAAAAATTACCCACACAAATAAAATTACAACTATTAACAACCAATCAATATGAGTGATGTCTTTCGAATGGTGGAATGTTCGAAACGATTAAATCTATATTAAATTAACGATCGAATCGGTTCGGAGATAGTTTTGGTAGCACAACCAGTGTCCAATAAATATCATCGGTAACGGTGACGATCAAGATAAAACCATCTGTATAATGATTGCATAATGGCTTATTATTCAACCTTTTGTTGGATATACCGGTTTAGCTATTCATTATGACAAATGCCATTATAATTGTTATTGAATGTCTATGGGTTATCTCTTCGCAAGTTATCTTATGTCATTACTTATCAAACACTTATCAATTGCATGGCTATAAACAAACTGTACGGTATCTTTGTTTTGTTTATACTAGGAGAAAGATATTCCTTCTTTTTTTCCTGTCTAATAGGTATACTTACAAGATCAATTTAGTTATTTCTAGAAATATCAATAAAGAAGACAGTAAGGGACTAGAATACGAAACATCACACAAGGCACATCAGTCCTAATTTCTCATGTTCAAAGGTACTCCGGTTACTAAGTAAATTGACAAGACCTTTGTAGGTCGCCTTAGGCTCTCCCTTTGTAGTAATAATAACAAATGACGACTATACTTCAGCCGTAATTATTTTATCATTACAAACTGTTATGAGCCATATCATACAATAATCCATGGCAAGCAAAGGCGGCGATGCCGTAGGCGTATCATTCCTTCGTGAGAAAGGAAACACTCGATGCTTAGCTACTTTATTTATTATTTAACTAACTATTGGTGATGTCAGTGCCCTTCAGATTTCAGGACCAACTACTGTCGTATTATTTAACACTTAGCAAAAGTCTGCAGTACATAAAAGGGCATAAATACAATAATTGATAACTAAGTATTCAATACCACGAAGTTACCAAAATTTTGGCCTTCGTGTCAGAATAACCAATTACTTTAACCAGTTATATATTCACTTTTAACTATTAAACTTAAGTGAATTTGTTATTAGTGTACTTTATAGCCTTTTATAGTGACATGACACGATTAATGACTTCATCGGAAACAACTATCAGATAGGTAGCATTCCCTATTGAACGAATTGTTTTTACTTGAGACAATGCCTTGTTTAAATACCAACACTTACTTGTTTTTCAATAAAAAATCTTATGCATACGTTAGCTAGGCTTATATAGCAGACTTGGCCTTTTCAAATTATTCATTTGAAATACGTGCGTGGGGTGAATCAAATAAGTAAAATTAAATAAGCTAGGCTTTTAAGTCTCGAGGTCGAAAAATAAAACACAAATGATACCTAAGTAATGACTTTCGTCACACAACCATACCAAATGAATCTAGTACGTAGGTAGGTAGTAACCGAATGAGTCAAAAAGTATTATTTTGAGTTACTATTGTGTGTATTGTGGTCACCCTACATAAATCACTTTATTAAAGTAAACGTTATTTTAGTACTTTATTACCTATGTCCATAAAGACCATAATTAAAAGATCTTTTGGTAGGTATTGTTCTCCGAGTGAGATTTACATAATAATATTTTATTTACACATTAATCCAACAAACACGCTTAATATTTTTACTGTAACCTTTGTAACCCTTTTCTATTCAAACACATTAAACGAAAAGTTAAATTACATATTTAAATTCAACATTACAAAGCATTCTGCATAAAACACTGTCTTTCCACAGAGCGTCAAGCGCAGAATGCTTTAGAAAAGGTTAAGTCTCTGAAATTATGCACTATTGTAGTTAATGATCCTGCAGAATTTGCATTGTTTATGTACCTTTGTGTTTGGTTAGTATCACGTGTATGTTGATAGATACTCGAAGCTATGTATGGCCGCGCCTCGTGAACAACTTATAAGGGGGTGCCGGCTGTGTCCAAATAAGCCGCCATCCCCAAATATATCCACGTGAGTAATGATTAACCTACACAATCAGGATACTTTTATCAACTCCATTATTACTACGCTTTTTGCGTGCAAAACTTTGATGTTGCCCGCACATCAACAGACCTCGTTCTTATAGCCAAAAGCTTACCGATCAATCGCTAAAACGAGCCTCCAAAAGCGGTTCAGTCCCGTCTTACAATTTTGTTGCGGAAATCTATGCCTGAGAATGCATTTGACATCGCATTTTATAGATATACGAAACATCAAGCTCGAGTGACATTCTAGAATATGGAAGAGTGAAATAACGAGCCTAAATCGCCCATCGACGATGTTAAAAGTATTTGTTTGCTGCCCTGAAGCGTACACTTTTAATGCACATGTTGCAACGGTAATTCCGCTGGTCAGTCCACTTGTTAATTATGCACATAGTACGATACTTGTGTGTTAGTGGTAACTACTCTGCGGTGACAACAGCGAGCAGCAAGCATGACGACACGGAAATGCGGGTTGCGTTTAGAAAGCAGTTTCGTTATTTGGTACGCATATGTGCACATTATTGCTATTTGATAGTGTGGTAAAGTGATTCAGAAAATTACCTGTGATTTATCTAACTATCGCAATATCTGCTCACTTCTCCATTGGAGAAGCGTTCAGATCCTTATACATAAAAGGTCAATAAACCAATAGTTATATTTTAATGTTTCTAAAATAACCGGTTCCATTACAGAGTTTAAAAAGGGAATTCCAAGATTTTATTTAAATTGTCAGTCGGCGGCATCTACTAATTAATTACTTATGTTAATTAATTTCTAAATCAATACTTTACCCTCGCTAATATGTATATTGCGGAAAACCTTGTAAATTTAAATATATGAAGCATATTATTGAATGTAATATATAATTACATTACAACGTCCTTTATTTCATATATATCTTTATTCAAACAGTCAATAGGTACGCATTTGCTTTTGTTTACTTCTACTCGAAGACGTCTGCCCTTGAGTACATAACAAATGTAGGGTTTCAAACACGGGTTTGAAACATAGGCAAGCCTAACAAGTGAGTATTTCTACGTACTTACTCATTTTAATTAAAAGCAAATCGTGAGTTAGAGTAAAATTAATTAGTTAACCAATAAAAATAAAACGCTCGAGGAAAGTAAAATTGAGTGAGACTCAACCTTTTTTGCTTATTATTCAATTGCAGGGTATTTCTCATCCTTTCTTTTTCACATGTCACCAAGATACAGGCTGTGCCTAGTTTGGGACCCATTGTTACTTCCAAAATCTGCTTACCTCTTGAATGTTTACCTTTGTACTGTGTCTAACCATCTGTTTATTAAATAAATAATTATAATTATTACATTATTTACTATTGGTGTCTTTCAGTATGAGTGCATTTTGCCTATGACGTCTTCTGAAATTCTAAGGCTTACTTCGTCGTAGGTTTGCCGTCCATAAGTCATCAGAAATGCGGGGGACGTGTCCAGATCAAGTCCATTCGAGATCTTCGATCACTTATGTGTGGTAACATATTTTGAACTGTTTTGGTCTTCAAATAAATAAAACCTTGTACGGATATTTCTGACTAACAGCGTGGGAGCAGATAGACCATTAGAAACAACTAAGTAATTTGAATTTAGAAATACCTTATCTATACCTTCGTTTGGCACTACTTAGCTGGAAAAACTTTGACAACGATGACACACAAATTGAAATGAATGCACTTTTATTTTAATTATGAAATGCTGCCTGAAAATAAAGAAGTAACTATGTAATTAAAAAATAAAAATAATTACAATTCGCCATCGTTTTTTACTATCTTTGAAATTCCGATCTTGAATTACTTACAAGTTAAGTTTTGCTTCTTTATTTATAAGTATATATTTTTTCGCATTTGCATATAAAGTAGACGTAAAGCACCGTACTGTGATGGTAAATACGTAGATACAGTTATCAAACTACCCAAAATTAAAGTATTTTAGATTTTGTGTACTGTACAGTACACAAAATCCAACTTACGATTATGAAGAACGAAGGTGATAAAAGTCTCCACATATCATATTCGAATTTTAAGTGTCTATTATATTCAAACAGTAAGTTTTCAAGCCAAAGTTCATCCACTTTTATTTACTTAAAATTTGAACCAAGCGGAGGTCAAAGCTAAAAATACTTAACTGTCAGTACAATCTATTAGCTGTTTAGAAATATATCTGGTGAAAGTTACTAATTAGCGTTGTAAAGCGAATAATGTAGTCATACACCCAGACATGCAATAAAAATTGAGCGCAAAGCTTTCATCTTTGCTCTAATGAGTAATACCACACCAGAAATGAGTAATCGATTACACACCAATTCAAATCGATGTAATTTAAATAGATGTTATGTGTAACAGTCTACAATTTAGCGGTTAGAAATCTCCAACTAAATGAAAGAATATTAAGTATAAAATTTTACACTGTCGCATTTGTAACAAATGACCACCTTGGTTAGTGTTTTAAATATGTAATCAGCCCCAATTTGACTGCAAATAGTTTTAAATGAGATGTCGGTAGACCATCGAATGAAATATTATAAAGATTGCCATCATAAAAAAAGTAGATTTAAATATGTATTATCTATATTTAAATCTACTTTTTTTTAGACAAATTATTTCAACACGTCTCCTTTTTTGTCTTTAGAATATAAGATAAATAAGTGTTTATTTTATACTTGCATTGTATTAAGAAGAAACTGTCCGTTACTCAGTTGCAATAGCTGCAGTCAATCAAAGATTAGCATCTGATTAGATAGAAGACTTCTTAACCCGTCAATAGGCTATTATACCGTTGCGCAAAATGAACATTACGTTTTAATGGAAATTCTTCCATCTTCACAGAGCTTCTGGTATCGATGTAATGCGAAATTAGTTGATGTAATCGAAAAATTGTAAAAAAGCGATTGGACTAGAACGAGCGAATGACGCAAGCTGAATGGATGATGGTATGTCACAGGCAGCAGCCTGCTTAACGCAAGTTTACATTTCAGAGCTAAATGCGGTAGAAAAATGCATATTTTGTTGAAACTGTTTTCCTGCTTCAAGTTTTTCCTACTGTAAAAACTAAATATACCTACTTCTCGCTTAATAAATTCACGAATTAAGTTTTGCCAACATTTACTCCGCAATATATTCTACAAAATTCGGTTTATAAGTATACTTTATATGCAGAAGTACCACCGCAAGAAAACAGTTTTCGTGTGGATCTAAAAAGAAATGACTATACGGCTCAAGTACAAATGGTATGAGATAATGTATCTGATTAGCTTACCCGTGCAATGTTCTCGCTAAGTGCACCACTACACACTATCTATAACATGACATTACACGCACCGTTTTCCGAACTTTCTTTTTTTGGAACAACATTTTTTTCATCTTTTCTTTTACGCACTATGGACACATTTTCACAGATCAAAGTACAGAAAAATAACAACCATAAACGTGTAGGTCGCGAGTCGCGAGCTGCAAATATTTCGCAACTCGAAACAGACTGGCTGACAGAGCCGAACATTGAACATTGCCAACTAGGTAGATAGGTTTTGCCACAAGCACGCGATCCGTAGTTACGTACCTTATACAATTTTAATATCGAATGTACACGAAACAATGTCTTAAAACTATCATGATTGCGCCGTAGATAGCTTGTGTTGAATAATATTAAGACTAGATTATTGATTTTGTTATCATAAAAAATACATATGTTATTAGAAAACACAATTTAAGTTTTGTGAGGTGTTGGTAACTTATAAACCATTTTAGTTAGTACTCAAAAATGACCACACATTCCCCATAGAAACGCTGAAATAGGAAAATAAAAGGAGGTTCATCAAAAGCCCATACAACTCAGCCCAAACTCGTACCGGAGGTACATGACAGCTGTCAAGATGACAGTTTTACCATGAAATCCCTATGAAACTGATAATAATGTGCCTAGGTATATTGGCGTGCGTTTGACATTCCGAAACTGACACTGTCAGCAGATAGCTGTCAAGTTGACAGTTTTTTTATGCAATTATTATGAAACAGATAATAGTGTGCCAAAATGGCGTGATTTTTCTTAAATTATAAGTTATTTTCCTCATCCCCCAGTCAATATTAAAAAGAAACTACGACTAGAGTTTTAACCATCGTAATACAGGGTATTTTTTTTCAATAAGTGTACCTTCGGTATCATTTGGACCGATTTCGATAACCTGCTTGGTTGACTTGGTTGATGGGGACGTTGCAAGGAAAACTAGAGAAGGATTCAAATTAATCTTAAAATATTACAACATTTTGGTTTTTAGCGCTTGTGGAGATTTTTGTTATTTAGCTAAGTACCTACCTAATAATAAAAAAAGAATAGAACAAATTATAACAAAACCAAAAGCCGTTCGGCATGTTGTCAAGACTATAATACAAAATATAAGTACTGAGTATCATAGTGAGGGGACGTTCACGCGAGCGGCGTCCCTGGTACCCTGGCACCGACAGCAGCCATACCCCAAACATGCGACCTTAGACGCTATAAAAATCGTTTACCTATCTTTCTTTATTATAGTTACAGAAAGAAAATAGCTCCGCAAAGTGCTGCATGCTCTTTTAGGATTTTGTGTTTGGAGTGTGAACGCAACGCGTTCAAAAACGTATGACTTTATCGCTATAAAGCTTCTTAGAATTAGTTATTAGCCTCCAACGAGATGAATCTGACGAGCTAGTGAAGGTTGCTAGGCGTCGTCATTGGATGTAGGCGGGGTGTGGCGGTTGTTGTGGTTATCTATGGGGGAAATCTTTATTCAGTAGTAATCTTCATTCGGCTGATAATTATGATATTATTTATTAAGTACCAAAAGGCGCTCCAGATAATATTTCAATGGAGGAGAGTTCAACGCATTTGACTGGGATACTAAACAAATCTATGCTCAAGTACCTAAACAAAACAATGCTACACCGAAATCTAGAGGGAGAAAGCATATGACCTACAACCTTTTTTGTTTTTTGTGCATCCAACTGGTGTAATGTAGGTATTTCTTGTTATAAGAAGTCAGTAAGTCTTCTACGCCTCAAACTATCATACTAATTTTAATTGATGCTGTAACCAACTCTTCAAAAATACATGATACAAAGATGGATGCAATTAAAACGATAGTCTATTCTTTCATTCGAACATAAATCATTATTGTCGATTATTTAAGACAAGTTTCTTAATACAGGCTCCGAAATAAGTGGCTCCTTGCAACATACACGACAGATGTGCAGTGGCAGATGCTGTGCGAATTCTTTATGCGGCGAGTCTCATACATCCTTATGTAAATGATTTATTCACAGAACAAGCTACCAAGTCTACGTATATGGATACATAAACGATCACAACTCGCAGAGTAGAAGCGTGGGAGTAAAAAGTAGATATTACTTTTCTGTACAATTAATACGCCAGCGGCGGTGTAGCAGCGTTTCGTGCAAATTAAATTGTGTCAGCTGCTTGGCCCACATCGCATTGTCTCGCCGTGGGATCAAGATACTATTATTGTTCATCGGCAAACTGTTGGCAAAATAGAAAATTGTGAACAATGGCGTGTTATTTTTTAACTTCCCGCGTCGAGGCACTCGGAACAACGAAGAACGCGTACGTAAGAGCATGCGAGCGTCTTGAAACATGAGCACAAGTCTAGTCCGACTAGTAACACATACTTTCACGAAGCAAATAACATTGGTTCATAATAAACAATCATAATTTCTAATTAAAAAGCTTAAGTGTTGTCGAGTTCAGCAGCGTAGGTAAACAATTGCAAATCTAAAGTTTCACTTCGCTTTCTTCGCTGCATATGGTGTTGCATCTTTATGTGCATATAAAAGGTGATGATAGAGCATCGTGGAGGCATGCGTCGCGAAACTGAGGAACCTAACGATCCACGATTGCTGTAGAGATAAGTTCGTATTTCGTTCTTATCTTAACATGTAGACATTGCATATCAGCAATAATTTTACATAAATACATAGATAGTTGGATGTATAATGGCGAAATCTTACAGAATCTTGCGGTTAAGGTGTATAGGTACGTACCGTTTCGTTAAAACGAGTTCTACGAAGGCATTTAATTCAAATATTCTTGCATATTTGGTAAGCACACAAGCTGGTCAGTTGCAACATTCAAACACATAAATGAAGGTAATAAATATTATTAGATACTTACCTACCTACTTTAATTTGTTTAATGTTGCGAGACGCTCTTTACAATTTATATGCTCGTGAATGGCAGTGTCGCATTAGTTACAGTAAATTATGTATCAAATTCTGTAACTTTTGGATGCAACCATTTGCAATTGTTTGTTTTATTTACAGAAAAATATTACCAGCAGGAGTTATGAAATGTAACTATTTTTACACATTTAAGTTTTGATAAGTATATTTAATTAAACAATTGCTGAACAAGATATTCTTAGGTAAGGAATTTAATACTTAGAATGGCACAGACAAATCTAAGAAACACTTCTTGTTAATGAAACCCAAGCTGATGTTATGTAAACTAACAACCTGCAGAATCAGCTAAGTGCAGCTTTAGTATCAGTTACACTAATTCTGGGTACCTATCAGTAAGGTGAGACTGACTTTTGTGACCTTTTAGATAGACATACCTTTTTGGTAGACATGTAAGCAATTTAACTGTGGGAAGTTTAAACATTTGTATTATCAAATTAAAAGACAACTAAGTATCTGCGTTAATTAATTAAATACTAAATTTAGCAAATTTACTAAATTTACTAAACATATTAAAAATATTGAGCAGAATGTGTATAGTGATTGTAAGCCTACAATTTCTTTTTTTTGTGCCTGCATTGTCCCAAATTGCATGTTTTCATGAAAATTAGTTGCATGTTGCATAACCAGTGTTCAAAAATACCTTGGGGTTGGACATTTTTAGTGAAGATAAGCCCAAATGCTTACTTTTCTACAAACATTTTCTTTTGTACTTTTTTTACACTTAGAAATTTGGACTTTGGAGTCATTTTTCTCGATACCCATGAGGATACTCATACTACCCTAAGGCTTAGAATTTGACGACGTATCATTGGCTTACCTTCACTAAAAATGTCCGACCCGCAAGGTATTTCACTGTGCATAGGTCTGACAGCTGTTTTAGGATAACAAAAAATAATTCTATGGACAAGCATCCCAGTTTAGAGGGCACAATTAGCCCCAGTGCCACCATTTTTATGGATAGCTTTGATGTAGCTAGCTACAATACATTATGGTGGCATTCACAAAGAAAATCTTAAAGAAAACTACATGAAACACTCAAGGTTGCAAGTTTACTTTCCTCTTCTGCAGAATTAATTAACATTTAGATTAACCAGTTTCATAGTTTTTACACCAATCAATCCATTGCTAGGCACTGGCCTTCTATCTATTACATTGAGAGAGCCTGAGGGAGGTATAAATCTTGTAGGCTAGCTGAGAGTTGACAGCTGTACAGAATTTATTAAAATGTTTTTATTTATTATTAAAAAATCATATGTAATAAATATATTAAATGACAGTAATTTTGTTGATTATATGAATGAATATCTTACATCTGCTATTATGAATTTAAAAAGTAAGATAATTACTTGCCATTGTTGATTGAACTCTGATTACATGACAGTGTAGCAATAGTACTATGTATGGTATCATTAGCGCAATCAACAGAAACATAATATTACTTAAAATAAGCCTTATTCTGTCATAATAACAGTTATTTCCCTATTGTTGCGACCTTTAAAAGGATATCTAGTATTTCAAAGGTTACTTGTAACAGTTTAAGCTTAAAATAGTACACACACTGGACGCTTAAGACAAAATACCCACTTAATAAACTTTGCAATTGTTTGAATTTTATTGGAAAAGATAATAAGAACATTTCTGTTATTCCTTGATCTGTCATAACATTCAACCTTTAAAAGTGTATGTAAACAATAACAATAATTTATATAATAATACGCTGAAACAAATAGTAAATATTAAATGGAACAAAAAATTTTTTTTTTTAAATATGAAGACGAAGTACCTACTAGAGTCGTGTTATTATTATGTCATGATAGGTAATATAATATTCAAGGTAACTTGATATATTGTACCCTAAACCGATGAGCATGCATGGGGAGGTTAATAAACATAGACAAAGCAAAAGTGGTGTGCCAGGATCGCAGCAAGTGGAAATCTATAGTCTCTGCCTACCTCTATGGGAAACAGGTGTGAAGTTATGTATGTATGTATGATACATTGTATTCTACAAGATGACTTCCACCCGTATGTATGTCATGTTTTTATTACAATATCCTGTTGGACGAGAGACATAGCTCCTTCTTAGCATGTCACAGGCAAATACAAAATTCTAGGGAGTCACTTGTCTGGCCTAAAACTAGATAGTAAAATATATAAAAGGTGTGAGTATATGTGTGTATGTATGTATGTATGTATGTAAAAGAGAGCTGATTTTAAGTAATGAAGTTTCAATGATTTTGCAACATATTTGGTGCTATTTTGTGTATAAATACTGCAATTACCTTGAGAATGTAATAACCTTTGAGAGACTTAACCATTACTATATTCCATTTCACCATATTATATAAATCCTATATTTTTAGTAAGGTGAAGTTAAAAATGTAGACTCCATAAATACAAGGATATCCAAACTTAAGAAAACAGCACAGGACACAAAATATAATAAAAATAATTGGTATATTATCTTCCTGGGGGGTAATTTGACTTCCAAAATGCAATAATCACTTATTCCCACCGTTGCTAACATCTTTGTTTTAGTTACTTAGACAAACTCCAAGGTTAAATTTAGACACGTAAAGAACTAAATAGGTACAATGAATTTGAGAGATTAACATTGTTCCATGTGTGCCTTTCAAATATGAAAATAGTATGTTTAGTGCTGGATTGGATCATATAGGTACTAGAAACTTACATGGCTACAATAGTTTTTATTGTCTTCAAAGGTAAAAGTGAAGCAATAATAATTACTCACCACATTATTGTAATTGAAGGCTGTGGCCCCAGGCTCGAAGTATTCTCTATTCATCTTGTCACCCATTTTGGCGAAGCAATCACTAACTTTTTAAGTTTTAAATACACACACAACCATTTTTATCATCGATATTACATATTTTGGATACATTAATAACATTTTCTATGATTTATTGGAAATTCAATGACCGTTAGGAGCGTCCGCACAAGCATTGTAGATTTTCTTATATCTTTAACTAATGGGATATATTACAACTTTAAGGTTTCACACATATATTTTTACAATAGAAAATGGAATGATAATAAATGAAAAGTCCACGGATTATTTTAAATATTTAAATAACACGTACAAATTTTACTTGACAATTTACCTTGACACATTTTATAATGTCAAAGTCGCCATGTTTTATGTTTCCTTTTTCCTCCTCCTACCATAGATTATTAATAAATTAATTATACACCTGACATTCTCGATACATTACACATGGTAAAAAATGTGTTGGTAAGGCAGATACACACATCAGCCTATACATTTCCAATAGAACTCAAAGATAAATATATGAAAAAATGTTACTAATTATATTAATAAATACATACTAAATACTAATACAGTTTATCCTCATCCTTCGCAATACCTGTACAAAAGGCAAAAGGCACCCAAACGTAAAGATAATTCTACACATTGGCACCCCTTAGCAGTTTAGAACAAGACATGGCAATACTGGCGTCGCTTAGCCCGCTGAAGCTAAAAACCCATGTATCCAGGGGCCAGGGGCTGTAAAAATAAATAATATAAAAATTAGCCCGCTAAATTCAAGTTTCATTTGCTTTTTCGTAGATAGAATTTATTGGATATCTTTGTATTTATCCATATCCCGCAGTTTCACCGCATCATAGAGGAATTTTGAGACACCACATTTTTAATTTATACACAGCTCCTATTGATCGTAGCGTGATGATATATGTATAGCAGAAGTACTATGAGAGGAAGGTATGAGTGTTTTTACCTTCTTTTATTAATTACTGTAATTGTTGGATCCGTAGCTATCTAACACTGAAAGATTTCTTTAAATAGGACCAGTAGTTTCTGAGATTAGCGCGTTCAACCAAACAAACAAACTTCAGCTAATAACTCCTTACTAATATTATAAATTAACTTTATATTATAAATGCGAAAGTAACTGTGTGTCTGTCAGTCTGTCGCGCTTTCACGTCAAAACTAGTGAACCGATTTAAATGAAATTGTACACAGATAGTGAAGAGCCTGAGAAACGACATAGGCTACTTTTTAATGCGAAAAAAAGCTGTAAGGGGGTTAAAATAGGGGATGAAAGTTATAAGACCACAAGTGGGGAAGCTGCTGGCGGAAAGCTAGTATTATTTATTAGTATAGATTCACAACACAATCAATAATGATTAGCAAACACAGAAAAGAAAACTAATTGTTTCAACCATTACCATTTTTTAATAAAATTTTCAAAATTTTCATTTTACATACAATAAATACATTTCATTTCATTTTACAAATGCATTCATTTTACATACAATACATTGTACGCAATAAGAGCATTTTCCATTTGGGCCTGTTCCATTATATTTATGATAATGATGTCCCCTAAACTTTAACAAATGACTCTCAGCAGTATGAAAGGTCCAATAATAGTTTCACCACAGCCCCCACACACCCTCCTTTAAACCCTATTATTTATTAAACTAGCAAAAATATACAAAGTTCTCTTTGTTAGGTCATTGTATTTGCGACCTATAGACAGGGAGCCCATTTGAGATTTGAGATTCAGATACGGAATGTCTCTGTATTTGCAAGAGGATAAAAAGGCCACATTGATATATTCTTCAGGAATCATTTCACAATTCATAATTAGAATTCATAATCATAGCAGACCCTTAGTTATTTCCTAATGTGTCTTTTTTGCCGTGGCTTGCAAATCGACCCGCCGTATTGTAGTAAATAAAATGTTATTTATTGGCAGATGCAGTAGTAGAATATTTATCTAAGTATTTTTGCAGTCCGTCGGTGCCGACGCAAGCAGCTATCATTTTGAGTGACATAGCAAACAACTCGTGGGCTATATTTTTGTCGCGCGCCATAGCAGACTCTTCGCAGTAGAAACAGTTGTTGAAGTAGAGACCGGTCACCCCTTCCAATTCTGCGGCAGTCGCTACGTATATTGTAGTTGCGGCAGCTTGTTGCTGTAAGAAAGTTCCTGATAGTTAGAACAAAGTTCCTGATAGTTAGAATAAATTTTCTTATATGCATTTTTTATATACATATGTTTATGTGGGTAATCAGCCTATAAATTTCCACTTGCTACGATCCTGGCACACCACTTTTACTTCTTCTTCTTCGAAGTGCCTCTTCAATTACTGGAGGTTGGCTGTCATTTTACTGTTACTTCAGCTACATTTATTAACATTCTTTTTTGAAAACGCCAATTTCTATTTGAAAAGACTACATACTAGGCAAAGTTTCTTTGCACATCCTTTGATAAAAAAATATCCTGTAAATAAATTTTGATATTCTGTTTTCCATTGCATCCACAAACATTATAAAGCTGCAGTTTTACTTACCATAGATTTAGTAAAAGGTCTGACAAAGAAGAAAGCTAATCTGAACAGCCACCATGACTTGCTGAGGTTTGTATACACCATGTTTCCAGGGTGGAGAGAGTTTACACTAATACCCTTTTCTCTCCATTCTTCACTTAATACCTAAAATAAGTAAATCTTTTACTTTCTCACTGTACAAAGTTCATGTTCTGATGGTTACCAGTTCACCAGATTTTTTAAGCCCCAAATTCAAACTCTTGAGCTATTATGGCACATGAGAATTTCATACAAATTTTGCTTTGCTCAACTTGGGAATCTACCCCCAAGGGTTTAAGCACAACAACCATGCATGCTACCACCAGACCAATGCGATATTATTATGCATTAATTATCTTATGTGTAGTTTACCTTAGCTGTTATAACATTATATAACTTAGAATTATTGTAAGCCATCATGGAACTGTAAGCATCCTTGGGCAAGGCAATATTTTGAAGTGTAAACACATTCTTCAAATCAGCAAATCTGAAAATTAAATGATATTTTTTTTAATGAAGAAATCTATAAGATGTAGTACAGATTGTTGATGAATGCTGACCCTATTCCTAAAATTAAATCTAAAAGGACTTGAATAGGTTTTCATCCTAACTAATATTATAAATACGAAAGTAACTCCTGTCTGTCTGTCTGTCACGCTTTCACGCCAAAACTATTGAACTGATTTAAGTGAAATTTGGTATACAGATACTACTACGTTTTAATGCGAAAAAGGAATGTAAGGGGGTTGAAATAGGGGATGAAAGTTATAAGGAATACCCAGACCACGCGGGCGAAGCCGCTGGCTTAAATGGTATAAGTGCCAAATAGAGAATATAAAGTAAGAAAAACAAAAAAAACTTTGATGAGCCAAACAAGAAGGTTGGTTAAAGACTGCATACAGTATGAAAATAAAATTATTATTTATCTACCTATGTGATTCTGATGACACAAATATAACTCTAGATCCTTTCTTCAGCAGTGGCTCCAACAATATCGCCAGGTACATGTGACTGAGATGGTTGACCTGACAGGTTGACTCTATGTTGTCTTCTGTCTCAGTGTATGGTAAACCAAATATGCCTGCATTCAAAATTACCATGTCCAGGTGACTGAAAAGGAATATGGTCATTACAATGTGATTATACTACAAAAGCAGCACCATGACTTGACAAACATAAAACAAATATAACTAAATATTGATTTATTATGCAATCCAAAGTGATGATGATAGAGACAAATATTACCTTTATTTCTATATTCCTTGCTTTTGCTTCTTTAAATACCTACACTTATTGCAATACAATAGATGAGGAAAAATATGAACACTTGTTATTATGAAGGTAATTTCCCAAGAAAAATAACCATTTTCCTTGAAGACAAAAGTAAAGGAAAATAAGTAATACCTACTCAGAAAATACAGTTTTTATAGCTGCAGCACATTTTTTCACACTTTGTAGAGATGCTAGATCCAAATGTATGAATTTTAAATTATCTTCAGAAGCATTTGTTGTCTTAACGATTTTTTGTATGGCTTGTTGTGTAGCCTCCATGTTGCGGTTTGCAAGCAAAACATTGCAGCCATGCCTTGCAAGTGATTTTGCAGTTTCATATCCAATGCCTGCATTAGAACCCGTGACAATTGCATACTTTCCTGATAAATCTATACCATGTAGTACCTGGTGATATCAGAAATGTATTTATTTAGTAATCAATAATTAATAAATTCATTTTATGAAGAATTCCCTATTATTAGTTATTACTGTGTCGAGCAATACATCTATTTAAAACTTTAAAGCTTCATAGTAATCAGATGAATGAGAGGATATATTATTTACAATAGTAATATCTTGAACAGAATTGAGTCAAGATAGGAATGTAGATATTTAGTATTGCTCATTTAAGTACTGAACACTCTGTAAGGTCCACACAGCTACATATCAGGTTCAAAACATTACAAGTTAAAACTGACCTCCACAGAAAGCCTAAACAATTATGTAAGTATTCTTTTCTTTGGAAAGTGCATTCACAGAATACAAAAAATAGCAAAATAAAATAAAATTGGTAGTTTACAAACCTGAAAAGCTGTGGAACAAGCATCAAATCTTTGACGAAAATCATGCACATGTTCTTTAGCTTCTGTAGCGAATGCTAACCTGGGGTCTACGTAAGTTTTATTGCCGGTTTCTTTATTGACATACACCGTTTTTCCCTCATCGTCCAGGGATTTTGACCAGCCGAATGGGAGATCCTTAGGTATTACCTTCTTCCGACCAGTTCTTGGGTGTGTCCATTGCGTCTTATTCGTACAAGTGCTGAAGTTCAAAGAACAAACAGGTTTTTAGCATTATGACTGAAAATAAATAGTCGACAAAAGTTTTAGCACTTACTTCACAAAATATACG
Organism: Acronicta psi; assembly: GCA_946251955.1. Lineage (NCBI taxonomy): Eukaryota > Metazoa > Arthropoda > Insecta > Lepidoptera > Noctuidae > Acronicta > Acronicta psi. The sequence continues at coordinate 10,883,915 of OX276475.1, read as the reverse complement.
TTTCCATCCTCTGTTGACTTCTCCTCCCACCCTGCTGGTAGCTCATCCTCACTATCAGAGTCTATATTATGCATTATAATTTCTTTATGTTATTATAATCTAATATATTTAACACAAAAAAGTTTAACTTATTTCTTCAAATCGCATCAACTAAAAATAATATTTTTAATTTTGACATGACAATTAGGGATGTTCGATCCGATCCGATACTTGTGTGGATCGATACAAAGGAATACGATCCAACCGATTTTTGTATCGATACAATGGCATTCGATCCATTAGTGGATCGATACAAATACCATGCGGATCGGATCGAAAAATTTGTTGTATTAAATTCTAGAAAGAAGTAAAAAGAAAGAAGAAATGTATGGTTTATAACAACAAACAGGTTCATATTACACTGATATAAATATTTCTCTAGCGGTGGACGGTTAAATCAATAGTTATTACATTTTATATTTTTCAACATACCTTCAATTTCGGCATGATTACTTGATATTATAGATCTAATATATAAAACAAAGTCGGGTTTGTTACAACACTTATAGGTAACTTATGAACTGTTGGACCGATTTTCACGGTTTTTGATTTGTTGGATTTGTCACCATCTCGAATAACAGAATAACTAAAAAAAATTGGTGTAACGGGGTTCAAACGCAAGCGAAGTTGCTGGAATCAGCAAGTAATTTTATAAAAAACCCTACGTTATTTGTCAGTGGTAGAAACAAGTAATATTTTTCTGTGGTTAGGAACGTCTGTGCCCTCCGAACGTCCTTTCTCGTTGGCCACCCACTTTAAATAAAATGTAAAATCGCCTAGATCCAGATCGGCTATTAAGATTATAATTTTTACGTACCCTACCATTCAAAGATTGGCTACTTAAAATAAAAAAACTCAACTACTTAAACTTTGAAGCTTTAAATTACAACATATGTAATTTTTTTTTAATTTTTGATACGATACTGGATCGATCCAAAAAATCGTATGAAATCAATCGGATCGATAATGTATTACGATCCATTACGATCCGAAATATCGATACAAAGACCCTGGATCGAACATCCCTAATGACAATCCATGATGACAATGTCAATAAGTACCTTTGACATTGACACTCAGTCATAGATTGACCTTGATTTACATTTGCTTCTACTCCTACTTTGAAACATAGGCTTTTAAGCTTCATAATATTATAAAACCTCTAGCGGGTTCGCTTGCGTGATCTGGGTATTTCTTATAAATTAAAGCCTATGTCACCATGGGATAGAGTAGCTTCCCAGCGGTGAAATGATTTTTCAAATCAGTCCAGTACTTCCGGAAAACAATCAAGTCTTTCCTCTTTATAATAGTAGTATAGATAGGTAATTAAAGATAAAATAAATAATTTCAATTTTAATTTGATCTACAATAATAGGTACCACAGGAAAATATTGTCCCTCGTACTTAACCAATTTTTTTGGTAATAAAAATAGGGCTCATGCAATTAAAAAACACAAATATAACTTAAAACATTTCGTTTATTTGGTGTTATTTATTTTTTAAATACAAAAATTGTACTAAAACACAGCTGTCAGCAGGAGCAATAACACTTTTTGCATTGATGATATAGGTTCAAAACTAAAACGCTGCGTGCACGACTAAGGAATACTGTCACAGTATTACTGTGCGCTGACGGCAGGTACATTTTACTACATTGTAACTAAGTAATTAAGTACCTAGGCAGATTACAGTACCCGGCTGAACTGAAGTTAGCCGTTTGACTGATTGTTTAGGGTTGCTAGTGGGTAGTAGGCTAGTTACACTCTGGCCAACTTATATCGCGTGAACTTATCAATCAATTTATTCGTTACATTTTATTTAGTAGTTACTCTGTATTTTGCCCAAATGATTTGTGTAATAGTACCTACCTAACTAGTAAGGTAGATCAACTGTGACTTCTTCTACAATGTTAAATTCTGGTTGGCCATAATGCCCACGGCATTATGGCCAAATGTAACCTGAACTCTTTTGTGGTACTACTACAAAAGAGTTCAAAGTACTACTACTTTTGTAGTACCTGAACTCTTTTATAGTACCTGGGCTCTTTTGTAGTACTTCCTCCTTTACATATGTGTAGGTACTTATTAACATAATACTACTACCAGACACGCTTAGATCCTGTCAGTGTTATCCGATAAAACTGTTTTATCACGACGACGACTTCCGATATATAATCCCAAGCAGGGGGGCTAGACAAGTTTCATTTTGACATTCGAATCGACAAACAAAATGTATGGAAATGACACAAGTTTTCGACAAATCGGCCTGTCACTAATGTCATTTGCATACATTTTGTTTGTCGATTCGAATGTCAAAATGCAACTTGTCTAGCCCCCCAGTACACATAGCTGTATATCGCTGCATGTCGATGGTGGATGTCATTTCAGGAGTCAAGATATATCCGCCTTACACATAAGTAGCTAAATATTTCTAACATTAATTATGTACTCGTGTGCTTTATTAATGTCAATAATGTTGGGTAATAATCTCACTTAAATTCACATGTATGTGGGAATATTACCAACACAAAAATATGCCATGTGACAAATACGCACATTTATAAAAAAATAAATGTACGTTTTGTGTTTTATAAATCCAACTTCCTCGTCGATATCAATTGTCCTTTACATTTGTAGCATCAATGGTCGATGGCTAAGTAAACCATTAGAGGCATTTACAGTTTGGTCACCTCTTGCATTTTTTGCTTCTTAGTAGGCGGTCCTCTAGAATTTGGCAGTATGAATGTGAGTACACCGCATACTGTAAAAAACAAATCTAATTAGAATTTAGAAAAAGCAAAACTGTCTTCATCTAGAAAAAAAAACGTAATTCACTACTTCTACATTAAAAAAGAATCCACAAATTCTCTATCTAGAGAAGATCTACATCTGTGAAAGAATCATTTAAATCATTCCTTTTTGCAGTCGTTTAAAATAGATATTAATAAAGTCTGAGGATGTGAGCTGGCTTTAGGAGGTCCGTGGTTATTTTACACAGCATTAGATACTTCACAAATATTTTGGTCATTCTCTAATTCATTCATTTTAAGACTTACATAAGAAATTATTTTTGTTTACTTACGCAACAGTAAGCCTCCGAAAGAGTAGAAAGTTACTTCACAGGCGGCGTTTAATAGTATTCCCGCGACGTTTGTACCAATCACTGAGCCTGATCGACCTATCATCATGGTTAAGCTTACAGCCATGCCTCTGAAATTGGACAAAACCATTATCTTTTTAATTATCAATCATCACTGGACAATGACCATGTAGATCATTTTATGGAACATCGATCTATATTTTCAGAGCTTTAAGCTAGTTTTTGATAGCTTCGCATAACATCTAATCATTCATAATGACTTACCTCAAATTTGTGGGAAAGAATTCTACAGCATATGCGTTTACGGGTCCAATAGCCAGACCCATGATAGGGAACGAGGATAAAAGTACTGCAAAAATCATGTCTTGCGTAATAAAGTTGATGAGGATACAGAATGTTCCTATGAGGAAGAACACTATGATTAGTAGTCGCTTCTTGCCGATGAACTTCACTGTGCTGCTGACCGCCACTGCGATTACGGCACAGCTTAAGTTTGCCACTGAACTAATTAAGAATGTTATTGAGTCTATAGTGTCTACGCATTCAACATCTTCAGTTGATGTCTGAAACAAAAAGAGTTGGTCTTGAGCACTTCGAAACGGAAGTTTTGTATACCTCACTTGCAGATTTCCGTGGGAAAGAAAGTAGAGATCACCATTATCAATCCATTTACAGTCCTATTGCGGGTATCGGTCTTCTCTCAGAATGAAACGGGTAGTGTAGTCCACTTGCTACCTTAGCTCCTACCATTTTTCGACCAATAAGAACCCAAGTGGTAACTTCTCCTCCGTCTCTGACAATCCGACACTTCTTACCCCAGAAACCAAACTTGTAAAAAAACTTTACCTGATTCAGTCTGTCAAAGATGACTTCACAGGCGGTTCGCCCAGAACCTCCATCAGTTAGTACCCGGTTGAGCACATCTGGGACCCACATGTATAGGCCATTTAATCTGAAATACAAAATATGTATAAATACGTAGACCTTTTGTATATGTACATAATTTTAACCCTAACATAACGTAAGACTGTGTGATTCCACAGGTACTTATGTCTTAGGTAATCATTCTTCAAACTCAAAGCGGCTATAAGGAGTAATAGAAAATCCCGACCTGGGAATTGAACCTAGACCTCGTGTTCATGAATTGCACTTGCGAACACTAGTCAAATTGTTTAATTACTTACACAAAATTGTATATGAAACACCCATAACACCCAAAGCTTCATAAAATAAATTTAAAAACTTACATAGAGAAAATGCCAAACAGTAAAAATCCATTGAGGGCGAACCATTTTAAATATGGCGGTTTGAGCAACGGCAGGCTCTGGACTTTTAGTGACGTTAGGAAACTAGTCTTCTGCTTATCGTTAGGTGGTGCTTTCAGTCTTCTTATCTGAAAACAATGTTTAAAGTACAATTCAGCTGACTTGAAGGGATACTTTCGAATATTAAATATCTATGTAGATAAGGTACTTCCAATCTATTTATCTATTACCTTTTCACACCTAAACCGCTAGTGTAAAATTTGGAGATACGTAAGCACATATTCCATCCTTGAGACGGACTTAAAGGACATAGACTTTAGTCACAAAAAATAGTTCACATACATATAAACGGTCCTAGGAGCCGCGGGCTATAACTACGAGAATGATTTATGAAATCAATGGAGTAGGTAAAAGGTTAAAGGTACGCCTTGAATGATAAAAAATAACTATTTTGAACAAGTAAAACTGAGGTAGGTTTTTTTATACCACTAAGGTGGCAATCAAGCATACGGCCCGCCTGATGGTAAGCGGTTACCGTAGCCTAGGGCCGCTGGCAACACCAGGAGTATCACTCGCGCGTTGCCGACCCTAAAAACCTCTCAGAAGTTTATGAATGATTTACTGCGCCGACAGTTTAAGGGAATATTCCTCTTGCTGCTAGCGCAGCGCTTCCTTAGAAGGAGCTCTTACTCCCTGCAGGAACACAACACACAATAAAGAGTGTTATTTGGCTGCAGTTTTCTGTAAGGTGGAGGTACTTCCCAACCTCCACCTTGAGCCATAAATGGCTGTGCCCTACCTCTCTTAATAGGTAGATATTTAATTAATCAAAAATTATGTTTTAAAAGAGAATCTTTTGATTTAGGATTGTTAAGTAATGGTTAGATAATCACAACGAAGATAAAAGTTATTAATCGTGGTGATAGGTATCGTGTTTGATAATGATAACGTTGACCGATCGCCACTTTTGGGGTGCACACCTTTGAATTATTATGATAACTATTGCCAAGCCTTTGTGTTCTACTCAGCAACAAATTATTCAATACCTGGGTCGAGCAAAGTGTAATTGGGTTTTTCTATGAAATTCTCACTAACCGCTGGGAGTCATCAGGCCGATGGATGGTAGGTATGTATAATATTGTTATGTTAATAATTTATGATATCAAAATGACACTTCAATGAATAATATTGCAATAGGTACATAAAACTACAGTGGAGGAAAACTCCGAGAGTAGGTAGGTTTTTTATAAAGTTTATTAAATAAATAAATATTTGGGACATTTTACACGGCACTTTTATTATGTAGTCCCAATACATAAATTAAGTAAGAATATAATTATTATATCTTTATATAATATCTTTATCGGTTAGCGGGATATTTAAAAATAATATTATTTATCATATTTACCGGAAAGTCTTCAGGCGATTTTCTTTTGTTGCCAGCGTACATGATTTGCAGAACTTTGAGTGCTTCATCTAACTTTCCTTGCGAGACCAAGTACTTAGGACTTTCAGGACCACAAATCAGTAAAAGAGCACTTATTATGAAAAAACTTGCGTATATCATAGACAAAAGTCTCCATGGCCTGAATAAGTACAATCCAAAGTCTATCCGGAAGTCAAGACGCAGTATTGCCCAAGCTAATACTGAAAAGCAAAATAAAAACAGATTAGTGGAATATCATTGAAGTCGATAATATTATGGTTGTCCAATAACAAGAATATAATTATATAACTCTCTGGAGTCTCTGAACTCTTCATACTCTATCTATAAACTTGTGCTCGTACCTACATAGAAATATCAACAGATACCTACAGATGTGTTGCAAGCCTTCTTTTTGTAAAAATTGTCATTAGACAAAAGGTTAGGTTGGGCAAATAAATGGTCGTCTTTACTCTTACTTTACTGTGTTTTACTGCTTCCCTGAGTTAGTTCGTAGCGAAAATAACTCTAATAAATATTATTACAATTGTATTCTGATGTTTCCCAATGTTGAGCAAGGACTTTTACAATTAGTCGATCGGATGCACTAGAATCCAGATGCATTCTAATAGATAATGCAATTTATGTTAATAAAAATTGTAGGGTAAGTAAACAATCATCCGGTATAGTGATTTTGGTTTATCATTATTCCACGTGCATATTGTATTATTTAATTGAAGCTTACGTTATCACGAGTTCAGACAGTATAAAGATAATAATTTTATTAGTATCATATAATCACCGTGTGCATATTATGGGTTTTAAATTATATTGCGGAAAATCCCGATGAATCTTCCGCTTCTCGATAGCCTACACAACAATGCACCCATAGTTTAAAATGATTCTGCTCATGCTATTTTATATCCAACTAGCGAAACGCCCCGGCTTTGCATGGGTTTGAATTTCTTGTATTTTCTGTACTATACTATGTATGTATTATACATATAAACCTTCCTCTTCAATCACTCTATCTATTAAAAAAAACCGCAACAAAATCCGTTGCGTAGTTTTAAAGATTTAAGCATACATAGGGATATAGGGACAGAGAAAGCGACTTTGTTTTATACTATGTAGTGATATATGACTGCTATATAACCAATGACATTGTGTATAGATAATACTTACGAGGTACTAGAGCTGCGCCTGATATCTGCAAGGCGTTGGTGATTGATAGTACGACGTCTCTGTACTTCGCTGGTAAGATCTCACCGATGAATGTGTATGGCACTGCTGCCGGGCAGGCTATGCTGACCAACAGTAATTTACATGTTAAGGACCAGATTATATATAATAATAATAAATATCCTGGGACATTTTTACACAACACCATCTAGTCCCAAACTAAGCAGAGCTTGTACTATGGGTACTAGACAATGGATATAATACTTATATACTTTTTTTTTGTAAATACATCCTTATGATACATAGAAAACACCCAGACAAACACAAACACTTAAGTTCATCACAATAAATGTTTGTGTCCTGTGGGAATCGAACCCACGACCTCGTGATCAGCAGTCCGGTACTCGAACCACTAGACCACAGACGTCGTCAATATCTTATAATAAGATACACGTATTATAGCAACCTTTTTTTTTACTCTAGCCGCTTAATTGGCTTCATTGTCCAAAGTTTATTAATTAGGTATTTGTTTAGGTCCTAACCAAATACCCATATCCCAATTTATTTGAAGTCGGCACAGCCTATCCTTTTCTTCCATTCATCCTAGCAGCTGGGCAGCATCGCAGTAAGAAAAGGAATATCTATAAATTCCTTTTCTTACTGCGATGCTGCAGCTGTACAGCTATGTAGTACTAGATACATAGGCGCAATAAATTAAAACAAAATCAATATCGTGAGATTCTTTCTATACCTAAGCTGTATTTTTGAATATACATTATCAGCGTAAACATATATCAGCGCTGCCTTCTGGTTGTCCTAACCGGGGCATTGTTTAGTTTAAGGTCCTGGGTTCAAAACCGTGGTTGGGCTAAGTGTTATTTTCTGAAATTCTCTTTTTCTGGCAATAGTGCCGGTGGCCGATGAACTCAGTCTTAACCTTCAGGTATAATACATACATCGTCATGTTATGATATAGGTTCATTCATCTCAATGTTCTTACCAAAGTGCCGTGAGGAACTTGCAGACAGCAAAGCTTATCAGGTTTGGCATAAACCCCGATATCATACCCAGCACCCCGGCGAGCAATGAGCTGTATATAACCACCATCTTGCGACCACGGGTGTCCACAAGGTAGCCCCATGGGAATGATGTCACGACGATACCTGATAAACAATTATAATTAGTATAATAATAATAATAATAACCCCACCGCTGTATCCCCACGTCGTCGTCGTGGTGGGGCTTGTGCGCTCCAATGATTCTTAGGGCTATGCCGGTAGAGTTACTCATGCCGGATAGGCCTAAGTTGAGGAGCCAGACTAAGAGGGATACAATCCAAGCCAAGGTGAAACAGCATACGCCGAGGGCTTCATGGCTAGGGGAGGGCTTAGTCATTAGTATGCGAACTCTGGACACTAGGGGAAATCCAGTTTTAATCTACCCTTGCCACGGTGAATGCAGGGCTCTGCCGTGGTCGACCGATAAAGTCCCTAGCTACTCGTGGGATCAAAATGATTACTAGATCTAAGACAAAAAAAACTTTACAGGCCAATCTACTATTAAGAGATGACGAATGCACGCAAGTTTCCTCATCATCCCCCACGAAATCTCTCTTCTCATCAATTCCATCCACATCACCATCCTTCTGCATTTCTCCAACGCCATCATCATCAAACAGCATACAGTCTGTGGATGTTGCACAGGAGACAAACTCTGTCAACAATCCTGTGCCCACCACTAGCACTGAAACAATCCGTAGGAAATGGAGTATTGAAATGAATAAATTCATCCTACGTACTTACCTTCATTTAACTAATTTGGAAACAGACACAAACGCTTCTTTACCACCCCTTCACACTAAATTCTTAGAAAAATACCCTAACATGCAAGTAAGCCGACAAAGAATAGGAGACCAGCGCAGGGCTATAGTCCAAAAGAAATTATTGCCGCAAGAGATAATAGATCAAATTTATGACGAAGTTAGGACAGAATTACAAACAACACACACTCAAATACAACAATATTCTTCACACCTCCAACTAACACAAGCCAATACACAATCAACACAACGCATGAAATGGACAAACGAATATAATGAAGCCATAATCAGAATATACTATAAAATAACTCAACTGGAGACCAACAAAACAGCTTACAGAAAACAACTACATGAAGAATTTATAAACATATATCCAAACTTAGCACACATTACAGAACAACGGCTATCTGACCAAAGAAGAGCCATTATCAATAATAAGTACATTAGTAACGTAAGACTAGCAGAAATAAAAAAACTAGTAGCAGAAGAATTCCATTTTACAGATACACAGTCAGAACACATTGAACACGAAGGGCCAATAACGTCTGCACAAAGCATTATAGAAGAGCTAGAAACACATACACTTAACACTCAAAGTACAAATACATTCATAAGTTCTGGAGCAACAAGTATAACAAATTTAACCTTACATCACAGCATAGACACTGAATTGGTGACACAAACACTCACAGATACACAGAATACGGAACATATACATACTGAAGACAATTTCCTTAACAACATGGATATTTGTCAACTTAACTCTACACCAACTCATCCCGATGAGACCAGGCCAGATATCAATCCAGAAATAGAGGACACCTTCCAACAAGCTCAATCATACTTTACTGACAAACACCCCACTAACAGACCATATATCCCTAAACAAAAGACATCTAAAAAGTTTGCTGCCATAGTTAAATATATCAACACTATCATATTTCCCAAGTATGTTAATGTTGATACCGACTTCATTACCTTGCAGAATATTATTTACAGTGGAGCATGGACAGCTGCTAAGTGTAATGGGGCAAAGCTATCATACCTGCCACAGAGCGAACACCAAACACGAACACAAAATAAAAAACCAAATTGGCAAATTAGATTAGAGAAGAAAATAGGAAGCTTAAGAGCGAATATAGGTAGGTTAACTCAATATATAAGGGGTAACAGAAGCAGAAAAGTAGTCGCAACAGTAGAGGCAATAAAAACTAAATACCAACTTCACGCACAATACGAAAACGCGAACACACAAATGATACATTTTCTAGACACTTTAAAACAAAAACTCAATGCGGCATCTAGTAGGCTTAAAAGATATATTATATGTACAAACCGTAAAGTCCAAAACACCAAATTTATCAACAACGAAAAGATCTTCTATCGAAACTTGGCAACAACAAACAGAGAAAGTACAAATCAAAATCTAGAGACACCCTCTGCTGATACGCTAAGGGATTTCTGGGCTAATATATGGGAGAACCCTGTACATCACAACCACCATGCAAACTGGATCAACGATACGACAACACAAATCCAAGAAATGGAGTTTGAATTTATACCAATAGAAATATTCATAGACGTCATCACGCGTGCACACAATTGGAAATCGCCAGGTACAGACAACATCCACAACTATTGGTATAAAAAGTTTACAAGCCTACATCCATACATCCACAATCACCTAAATTCATTCATTCAATCACCGCACACAATACCGACATACATAACACATGGAGTTACATACATGATACCTAAGGACACACATGACACCGTAAACCCAGCCAAATACCGACCCATAACTTGCTTACAAACCCTATACAAAATTCTAACAGCCTGCATCAGTGAAGTAATTTATAAACATTTAATCAAATATGACATATTAGCAGAGCAACAAAAAGGATGTCGTAAGAACAGCCAAGGATGTAAAGAACAACTTACTATCGACGCAGTCACCATGAACAACGCTGTTAAAAGCAAGAAAGATATCCATACAATGTTTATAGATTACCAGAAAGCGTTTGATTCAGTCCCACATAGCTGGCTGTTACACGTCCTTGATCTCTATAGGATCCACCCAGTACTAACCTCTTTCCTAAAAACTTCCATGTCAAACTGGCAAACTGTTCTTAAAATTAATCAAGCATCGACAACCCTCACTACTGAACCCATTTCTATTCAACGCGGTATTTTTCAAGGAGATGCTCTGAGCCCATTGTGGTTCTGCTTAGCACTCAATCCCCTCTCTGACTTACTTAATAAAACTGACACAGGATTTACACTAGCAGGCACTAACACACAATGCACCCTGACGCATCTAATGTACATGGATGACATAAAACTCTACGCAAACGATGAAAATTCTTTGTACAAATTAGCAGACACTACACAACAATTCTCTAAAGATATCTGTATGCAGTTCGGTGTTGACAAATGCAAAATTTTCTCAATTAAAAAAGGTAAAATCCAAAGCAATAGGTACACACTCGAGACCGGAGAATCCATTGAACCGATGGATGAACATAGCACTTATAAATACTTAGGTTTCAAACAGTCCAAACAAATACAACAAAAAAACACTAAACAAGAACTTATCAAAAAATTCTCTTATCGCCTTAACTTAATCCTAAAAACACACCTCAACTCCAGAAACACAATAAAAGCAATCAACACATTCGCGATACCCATCCTCACATACTCTTTTGGAATTATACAATGGTCAAAAACTGATATTAAACAACTGCAACGCATTATCAACACGCACCTAACTAAACATCGGAAACACCATCCAAAATCCTGCATACAAAGACTCACACTACCGCGCCAAGAAGGGGGCAGAGGGCTCATAGACATCCACAATCTACACAATAAACAAATATTTACACTTAGGGCTTACTTTCACGATAAAGCTGAAAACTCACCACTACACAAAAATATTATAGAAATAGACAACAAACTCACACCACTTAACTTACAAAACAGAAATACGCAGACAAATGAACACCTAACAAGCACACAACAAAAAATCACAGCATGGGCTGATAAAGCCTTACACGGAAGACATCGAGCCTACTTGAGCCTGCCACACGTCGACAAAGCAAAGTCGAACGAATGGCTTAAACGAGGTGAATTGTTTCCTGAGACCGAGGGTTTTATGCTTGCAATTCAAGACCAAATTATTGCCACACGGAACTACAGGAAGTTTATCATTAAAGACCTCAACCAGCCGACTGACCTATGCAGGCACTGCAACAATGCCTCTGAAACGATCCAGCATATTACAGGAGCTTGTAAATCACTTGCACAAACCGATTATAAGCACCGCCACGACCAAGTAGCCTCAATCATACATCAACACTTAGCACATCAACATAAATTAATAACTGACATAAACCCATACTACAAATACAAGCCTGAGATCATTTTAGAAAATACACACCATAAAATCTACTGGGATAGAACCATAATTACCGACAAAACCATTCATTACAATAGACCCGACATCACAGTGCATGATAAAACCAATAGAACTGTTTATTTAATTGATATAGCCATACCAAACTCCCACAACATGCAAAGCACAATATCGGAAAAATTAAGTAAATATCAAGACCTCGCCATAGAAATAAAAACTCAATGGAAAGCACACACCGTTCACATCGTTCCCATAGTCCTCTCATCTACAGGCGTTGTGCCAAAGTCCCTAACACAAAGCCTCAACATCTTAAACATGCCCACCTACACACTCCACATGCTTCAAAAAGCCACCATTCTCAACACCTGTCGTATCACCCGAAAGTTTCTCACATCCTCTACATTATCTTCAACCTACTCTATTTAAACTTCCCCTCACACGCTTGGCTACGGCCCGCATGTGAGGTCTCTTATACTCTCTCAAAAAGAGAAGGAAAAAAAAAAAAGATATATCATAATAATAATAATAATTCTTTATTGACATAATATTTCGACATTACAGTAATTAGAATTCCCTGACTCCTACGCTAGTTAAAACTGTGTTGCAGGAGCCAGTGTCCTCCCCCTTTTTTAGAGGTACATTTTATTTTATGTCAGGGCTAAGGTTACAGTTACGCTTCACAGTTAGTGAAGCGCAGACAGTCAATAGTTTTCTTACAGTTAATGTTTGAAAAGCAGAGATAGCCTAGCGATATGATTATTGGACTGCCGAGTCAAAGGTCTTGAGTTCAAATCCAAGGCACGCAACTTTGACTTTAAGTTACGAAATCAATCAGTCACTCGCTTTATCGGCGAAGAAAAACATCGTGAGGTACAAAACCATATAGAAAACCTTGTAACCATAGAAGCAGACATTTTTATCGATTAAGTAACTGTAGATACAATATAAATGCGACCTCCTTTGTAAACAATATCTGGAACTAAGCAATTACTATAAAGACAATTTCCAAGTTAATCGGCTAGTTTCTGTTGTAGCTCGTAAATTAACCCCCAGTAGGTACTTCGATTCCAATTATAAGTTCTAATGCATTGAAGAATACCTAGTTCAATTAACCATTAATTATTAGCTATACTGCTTGGCTCTATCAAGAATGATATTTTGTACATTTGTTGTTGTAACAAGGTAACATTGAGTTTCAGGATAGAGGTGTGCACTTTGTGCTCTTTGTGCACCAGAAAAAGGCTAATTGTATACGATATACATAATTACATACCATCACGACTGTATTTTCCGAAAGGTTAGGCAGAGGTGTACTAATGTACACCCACGCCGGTATGTTTAAGTCCCATGTAATAAGGGGCGAGCCAATTGCCATCAATTGCGCACAGATCCAGTAATTATTTATCATTGAAAGAATTTTCATAATCAGAACTGAAACTCACTAATTAACAAAAATAAACTGATATTTAAACAATTATATTTGTACTAAGTGGTCTGGGTACTTCTTTCATCCCTTATTTCAACCCCTTACAGCCCTTTTTTTCGCATTAAAAAGTAGCCTATGCCCTTTCTCAGGCTCTAGACTATCTGTCTACCAAAATTTATTTAAATCGGTTCAGTAGTTTTGGTGTGAAACCCCGACAGACAGACAGACAGATAGAGTTACTTTCGCATTTATAATATTAGTAAGGATTTGTTCTCATAAGTACCTATGCTAATCAACCAATGCTGAACGTATATCATTGAGTATCGAGTCAATTGATAAATTAGTTTAATTTTCACAAAAAATAACTGACAAGGTTGGCTTAGTAGCGGTTTCGCCCGAAATTGGTTCGCCCGAAAAGGGCGAATGAACTACTTTCAGTTTTGAATATTTTTTAGGGCCGGTTTCGCCCGAGACAAATTTAATAGCGGGCGAAACAGGTCAAGTAAAATTTAGTAATGGACTATTCGCCCAAATACTATTATACATTAGAAAAAATAAGTAGTACAGTCGAGCACACCGTAATATGTACAAATACAAATGTTTTTAAAGAGGATTTACTTAGGCACATGTGTTACTCGAAAATAGTAAGTAACCTACTATAGTCTGTTTTTTAATCTCAGAGACTAAAGTGACATTACGTGGGGTACCAGTTTTTTGCATTTCTTAAATAGTAATGTGCCTCTATCGAAAATTATCGCTACTAAATTGAAGTGTCGGTTTTTTACATTAAATTATCCTGAAAAAAATAGTAGGTCTTATTTAAAACGTAATAATCATGAGTCGGCTTAGGTAGAGTTTTGAAGGACTAAATAACGACAGCAAAATCAACATAGTTTTCTAAAACTTTTTTACAGCGATTGATATAGTTTTCTAATACTTTTTTACCTCGTTGGAACATAAGACTAAATTTATTAAAGTCATTTCTTAGTTTTTTTTTGGTAGGTAATTTTACGTCATTTGGTACTTAGAACTCTACGACGACTTACCTTTCATAGACTTTATTGTGCATTCGTACAATTTTAATTAATTTGGGCTTTAATTATACGATTTGGAATAGAACATTTTTAAGCTAATCGTCTAAAAGTTACGATTCAACAAACCGATATCGTTGGTACAACCCAATACAAAAAAGCTGGTATCATTATTTGTAATTTTGACAGTTGCATGTGTCAATCTAGTCTCTGAGATTAAAAAACGGACTATAGATAATATGCACAATGACATTTGTTACTCAGCGATAGAATTAAAGACAGCAAATAAACGCACCCACAGGAACACAAAGATAGTAGTATAATGCTGTCTCTGTCACTCATTTGCAAATTGTGCAGCGTGTTTCCCATCATTTGGTTTAGTGTGTCTAAAATACTGACAGTATAACAACATAACTGCATAAAGTACACACTTTCTGACTTCACATCATTCATGCACGCGCATGAATGATGTGAAGTCAGAAATATAATTTATTTTATGTTTAATGTTTCTTCAAAAAAGCCTGGATACACTAAGAAGTAAGTAGTAAATATATACTTAGTGATTGATTATTAGTAAGTACAAAGTTATAATGAGTAGAAGTGTAATTATAAGAAATATGTAAGTGTTGATATATTATTCATAGTTTTTTTGTGCTATTTTTTGATTATTAGTAAGTACAGTTATAATGAGTAGAAGACTGTGAAGTATAATTATAAGAAATATGTAAGTGTTTCTATGTTATTCGTTTTTATTTCAAATTGTTTTGTGTAAATTAAAATATATCTGATTATTATGTTTTATTTTTATTTAATACTTACCTACCCGTTCTGGATCCCATTTAAACAACGGACTGACATAATAGTTATATACATTCTATTTATATAAATGGCTCGTTTGTTGAGTAGATAATATTAGACATACAAGAATAAACAGATTCACTAACAGTATTTGTTTTATTGTAAGTAACAATTCTGTACGCAACTGTACTTTTTTATAAAATTTCACATTTTATTATTAAATAAAGGCTTATTTTTAGAGGCATAGTAGTATTTGGGCGAATAGTCCATTACTAAATTTTTATTGACCTGATTCGCCCGGTAATAAATTTGTCTCGGGCGAAACCGGCCCTAAAAAATATTCAAAATTGAAAGTAGTTCATTCGCCCATTTCGGGCGAACCAATTTCGGGCGAAACCGCTACTAAGCCACAAGGTTAAGTTCTAGTTAAAAAAGTGTTCAGTTGATAAAGTACCTAAAATATACTGAAGTGATAACTGAACACCGTTCACTCTTTGGTTTTTTATTTGTATTTTGTACATTCTGCAAATATTTTTTTATTAGTTAAGCACCAGTAAAAGTTCATTTATTTTCTTTCAAGTTGATTAATATGTACGAGTAAGTATGTTTAAATGTCTTCATTAATAAAAGTGTGATTTCACATCCTTTGAGACACTCAATATATATCTACCTCCTTTGATATAAGTACCAATATACCACTAGTCAAATAGCTTAACAAAATAACTTAATATATGTACAGTTCTTGGCGAAAACTGGACGAAAATTCGGCCGTAAAAATCTGAGAAACAAAATTATAGCATTGTAGTAAATAAAAATAATCTATTGTTTCTTTCTCCGATTTTTACGGCCGGGTTAAAGTTTGCCCGTGCCAACTTCAACCCGGACAATAAGTTTGACGAGAACTGTACATACCTATATAAGGTATAGATGCTATGAATCCTCGTTGGGCGTCAGACATATTAAGATCACACATCGCAGCTGGCAGTACGAAGGAGTACCCAACCGGTTCGATGATAGCAGCGATCAGGAACAGGGCCAATGAAAGACAGTACTTTATATTGTACCATCCGAGACCTGTAACAGAGGATAGCAAAATCAGTTACAGTTCGGTCAAAATATCTAAAGTGGTTGTGTATGTGTGGGATGACAGACGATTTGGTAAATGTCACGAAGTAGTCAGAAGTCAAGAAGTCTTTGGATGGTTGCGGCATATTACCGGTCCTTGTGAAAGTCTAAACCGTGACACGTAACCATCACGTAACGCATCCACAACCACGTAACGCATCCATAAACATAATGCATCCGGTCCGCAACGCAAACCTCAAAACTTTTAATCCAATAACACTGCTCGACCTGGAAATCGACCCCAAGTCCTCCAACGTAGCAGTCGCGCCTAGGACCACTTGGCTAACGAGGTTATAGTGATAAAAATGCGCATTAGTTTGTTTTTACTGTATGTTTCGTCATTATTAACAATGTGTCTTTTTGATAAACGTTTATCGGTAACTGGCGCGCCAATTAGGATAAAATTTATTATTGTATTCCGGTTTGAAGGATCATGGTAATGTTGCCAGTGATATAATTGCATAATTATGAGACTTAACAACTGAGGTCTCAAGGAGACGCGCAAATAACATCACTGGTGTAGCTGGCGCCTGTAGGCTGCAGTTACCGCTTACCATCGGGCGTCCAAAAATAACAAATTACCTACTAATGACACCAAATCATAGGTATGTTTGTTTGCCTAAAACTCAACTCTTCAAATATTACCATAATGTACACACAAGCGATTTATAGAGTCATTAAAGTTTTAATAGTAAAATTTTATCTTATCATAATATATTGCTGATCATTTTTATAAACTTATAGGATTAATATAAGTACCTAATATACAACGTCAGCTCGGGTACCCACACTACCCACTGATTCAGAGACGACGCTAAGCGTTGGGTAGCGCTTAGTCTCCACTCTGAATATTAGCCTTAGAGGCTGATATGTACTAATGTAAACCCACACTTTGGTATCTTAAAGTGCCATGTATTAAAAGACGAGCCTGTTGTGATTAACCGAGCTCAATTCCAAACTTCGAGCTGCTACTGGGAATTTTCATAGAAAAACCGCTGCGCTTAGTACCACTCGGCTATGAGGCAGTGCAAAAGAAAGTGACAAAGAAAAGTAACAGTTGATGGCACTTGGAAACAAATACTAATTGGTAAGATTATCGGATAAAATCTGTATCAACGTAACGCCAAATTATATGTAAGTCAATTATTGGCAAGTAATCGTTATTTATTGAAAAGTGTGCCAATTTTAGAATTGGATCTTAGATCATGATTATGATATCAGCTATTATGACAAAAAAGTATGGCGTAGCAGTTTCTTGGTATACCTAGGTACTCAGGCTCGTATGCTACCCAATCCTTGTTAAAATTCTTATAGCAATACTGTAACCAGAAGTTCAGTAGTCAGTAGCTTTTTCACAACTTGCTGTAGGTCACAAGTTGTTGGTATGTTTCTTAATATTTGATTTGCTTACCACGAGCAAGTAATCAGACAAAAATGAAATTAAACTCGTAATAAATATTTCCTGATATCGTAAAGCTAGGCTAGGTTTTAATTAGTCATATCAAACTTGCGTTTAAACCCGAAGGTTGACTGGATAAGACATTCACCTACCATCAGAATAAATAAATAAACAAATTTTCCTGTTTCCAGCCAGTTCGTATCTTTATGAGAAAAGGTCAACGATCGGTAACCATCCAGTTATTATACAGTTTTTGTGTTACGTAACGATGTTATTATGATAATCAGTCCTAGGATTGTATATTGTACCTACTTGTTGCGGAATGGAAAATACATTTCATTCACAAAAGGTACTGTTTGTTTCCATCCAGTCCATACAAAGATTGTATGAATGAGATCGTCTTGCGCGATAAGACCGTCTCTTTTTATAGTATGTAGGATATATTATAGACTTATTATGTTATTGGTTTATAAAGCACGTATAAGTAAGTAAACTAGCTGTACCCCGTGGTGTCATACATACGCTATGATTTCGTCTGTCCCAATACAAAATAAATAAATAAATTTTAAATCTTTCCATTTGTAATTTTTTGTCGGAGCAATGTTCGGTGCTTTTACCATTTATGAACTTCAGGATGTACCTAATGTTAATATTATAGGTATAGTAAATGGTACTTCATGTTAATTTTATAGGTAAATACAACTTGTATATACAAGTTAGTTTTAATGAAGGAAAAAATCAGCTGGCGAGCAGGATTCGAACCTGCGTCTTCTGGTTCGGTACACCAGACGCTTTAACCGCTAAGCTATCGCGAGCCCCGCTCGCCTGTCGAAATCTTCCTTCACATTCTAAGGTTATTATTCTAAGGTTTATATACAAGGTTTGTATATACAAGTTTGTACGATAGTCACTGCAGTACGAGTCAGACTCTCACTTTAAAAAAATGACCTAATTGTGACACAATAGACACTTCTAGGCTATTCACTAATCTAAATAAATGAGCAAAATAACATAATTATCAACTAACTTAAAAAAATTAAGACTATGTTCGGTATAAATTTTAAAATTTAATTAGGTAAGTATTGCGAATTTGTTCTCATTCGCAATAAGTAAATACCTAATATATAAAATTTATAATAATAGTAATATAGCTTTAATTAAATCTACAAAATTTCAATTAAATAAAAACAACTTCATGCATAAATTGTAAATTGGATAAGGAAAATTATTTTTGTAGGTATACCACTTCTCTATATTTTTAGGTGTGTCTAGCCATTTATGACCCGCCACTGCCACTATTTTATCTGCCCATCTAACATATAGCCTGGCTCTCGATCTGCTCTGTGGTCCAGACCATTTTAATGACCTTAGCGTCATAATAGTTTATTTTTTTCAGATTTTTGGTATCTCGGATCACTCGTGCAAACTGATGGAATTGACCGGAACGTTACACATTGAATCAACTCGGGTTGGATGGATGAAATAGGATAGTGACAGGTCACAGGAATAACTTGTGACCTGCAGATGCGTCTGAAGCTACAGGGCAAATCTATCAGTTATAAGACCTATCGTGTTGTATGGATCATAGTGCTGGGCAACGGCCCAGAACTATGATGTTCGAAGAAGACGGATGAAAGAAGACTACATGCAGGGGATATGAGAATGTTGAGATGGATGTGTAGAGTGACTAGAATGGAAAAAATGAGGAAGTTTGAAAGTGGCGCCATTGACGGATTAGTTGAAGACAAGACAAGGGCATGAAGATGATGATGATAATGAATTTGTTCTAATTCACAATGTTCCGTACAAACTGGACAACGAGTTTGTAAACAAAAATTTCAAGCAGGTAGCCGTCGGTCCCGGTTCGCATACGAACATTTGTGACAATCGTTTGTGTTAGGCAAAAAGCCTGACAACCAGTCTATCCTTCGAATATCGGTATTGCCCAGAAATTGGGTTGCATAGGTCTGATGGCAGTCGCTTCGTGTAAAATACTGGTATTCAGCCGCATCTGGTTAGACTGGAAGCCGACCCCACCATGGTTGGGAAAAGGCTAGTAGGATGATTTTGCTTGTATTGTAGAGAATTTGAGCTTAATTAGTAAGATGCGTGAATGTGTTATCAATCATCGAATTATCAACAATTACAATACAATTATTTTTATACTTATAGATAAGTATACCTACGTATATCGAACAAAAGCAAATGTATAAAAAAAAGAATAATTATGAATAAACAAATACTAAAATTGCAATAATACCCGCTGTTCTATTTTAAGATAATTTTAACTGTCAGATTTAACCGATTATAAATTTATAATTTATCAAACTACTTTGAGCAGCTGTCTTCTTCGCTACGGTGGTGTTCATTACTATTGTATTCTTAAATCTGAATGCTTGAATATCTAATAAACACGGCAATTAAACGCAACAATAGCATTTACTGTAGGTAAACACAATGAGCGGTACCTGCTACTGCAAGAGCTTGGTCCAGATCAGCAGCATACTTCTCGTCAGTATCCACTTCTTCGGCAACGGTTTTTATATTTGTTTCCATTTCAAACACTTTAAAATAATTTCATATAAAATACACTTCACCACCAGTTAAGTAGGCCAGTATCAAAAAGCAATGTTTACATCGTAGCACCGCGACTGAACGCTGCAGATGAATCGATGAACTAAAATACGCGGTAAAATATTCGAGTAAAGTTAAACGAGTCAGTGCACAGTACTAAAACCCGTCCGATTTATTCAAGTGATACGCGATAATTAGTACCTACCTAGTACGCGTTTTATAAGCTGGTGTGTTTATCAAGAATTAATTTATAAATATATCGCATTTCGGCCCACACGATACTACGACTGATTTGAGTGGATTATTTTTGTGCACGGCACTGCACTGACTTCCTATTAAAATTGACTTCTGTCAGTATAATTATCTTCCTTTTGGCTATAATATATACGTTATTGACTTTAGATTTCTTATGAATTATTGGATCAGATTAAAATTCTTTAAGTGCGAGAGTGAGATAGATTACTGTGAAAATATCGATAAAATAAAGTGTAGGCAGGTAGTCGAAATACGTCAGCATTGACGCTGAAAACTATGTATGATTATGTAGATATCTATACAAAAGTAAGTATATAATTAATGTTGATTTTAATGAGTTTGACCCTTATATCGTCTGATTAAAAACATAAACAACACTTCTCGTGTCGTTCTCATCCGTGACGTTGTAAAAAGGTGTTCTAAAATTGGTGTAATTCGTGTACAATTCTGTCTGTGGACTTTCTGGGTGACCAGAAGAACCCATTGCAAATATCTAGCTTGCAAGAAGTAAACATGTCATAACTTGATTTTTAAAAATTTCAATATAATTTTATAAGTCGATATTAATTCATCATCCGATCATTTGATATACCTGTGAGGTGTTCAACCTTGGACTTCGTTTGTATCCACATTCGAAAAGTCAAGGCAACGAGGCTACATATACATACCTAGTTGCAGCCTTGTGAAGGTCTTATGGTGAAGTCCCTTCCTCTAAAGGAAACCTGATTTCCTCCATCAATCACGACTATGAAATGTGTACAATGTTTATTGATGAATCAATTATTTTATTTATTGGTACTATAGTCGCCAACCCGCATTAGGCCAGCGCGGTGGACTATGACCTAATTAATCCCTCTCATACTGAAACTGAAAGGAGACCCGTGCCCAGCGGTGGGACAGTTAATAGGTTGATGACGATGATTAAAACTCAAGAGGACTTGAGTACTTACAGCTCAACTAACTGTAAGTACTCAAGTCCTCTTGAGTTTTAATCTCTGACATCATGTGGTATAAATAAGTTAATTGTTATTCACTTTACGTGCCGCAAAATATCTTGGGAAAATCTGTATGGCTATAAAATTTTCTCGACCGTTTGTGGAGTCTGCCAACCCGAAATAAAGAGAGCCTAAGATATCTGTGACATACCTACATTAGAAGTACCTAAACGGGTTCAGGGTCTATAGGTTAGTAGTTGTTGGCAAAGAAAATATTAGTAATTATTCTATCAATTTTATGAATGAACGATTGAAATTTTGAGATAACACCCATGTCACTATAGTATTGGTAAAAGCTGCAAAATGGTTTAGCACTTTTGTTAGTGTACATATACCTACATGTTTTTGCTGGTGACTACTGGTGAGTGTACACTGTTGTCTGTGAGTGTACCTGGATTTGTGCCCAGTTAATGCCGTTGATGGTACGGTACCATCAACGGCATCAACTGGGCACAAATCCACATTCGCAAGCTGCTACTGGAAATTTCAAAGAAAAAATTGAATCTCAACTCTTTATCAACATTAACATAATCGACTTTGCCATCACGACCTTTGACGACTCCTCTGATACTTGTTTTAGAGGTTATCTAATTAAGAATTATTGCCGCTATAATATGCTACAAAAGGAAAGAGATGACTAAGTCTACGTACTTTTTGTACGTACAGAAATTGATAACATCTTAACTGTTTTGCTAATTTCAAGATCAAAGTATACATTATTTTTAAAATATACGAGAGAGGTTTTTCTCTCTTCATTCTGACATTTCTGACAGACCGATTCACTGACTGATCGATCGATACAAGCTGAAGCCTGAAATCGCTGAACGGATTGGGCTGAAATTTGTCACATAGTTAAATAGTTCTGACGTAGCCACGCACTAAGAGAGGACTTTGGAAAATTGGAAAAAATATATAACCGCTAGTTAATCCGCGAGGAATAGCTAGTAAATTATAATTTAAGCAGTTACTTCACTAGAACATTGACAACGTCTGTTGGTTCGAGTACTGGACTGCTGATCATGAGGTCGTGGGTTCAATTCCCACAGGACACAAATATTTATGTGATGACTAAGTATTTGTATACACAAATACTTACAGTCATCACATAAATATTTGTCTGGGTGTTTCTTGTGTTATAAGTATGAATTTACAAAAGTATATAAGTATTTTATCCATTGTCTAATACCCATAGTACAAGCTCTGCTTAGTTTGAGATTAGATGGTGCTGTGTTAAAATGGCCATAAATACCTACCTATTTATATATTATTATTTATTAACAGTGTAAACTATGGGGATGGATGGTTACGACCAACCTATGTATATTTAAACGACCCCATAAAAGTGTATACCTTCAATGTATTACTATCAGATTTAACATGACCGACCATCACGCCTCTATTCCCCGGAGGTTTAGGTAGAGGAGTACTATTATATATATGTATAGACCCACAGTTCACAATCAAATCTATTAGATTTATAACAATGTTTGTTTACCCCGAACAACATTATCTATTGGTACATACCCACTGACTGGACTTTTTATCTTTTAATAAACATTGCGTAACAAAATATAACAGACTGTTATTATCTATACTAATATTAAAAAGTTGAAGTTTGTTTGGTTGAACGAGCTAGTCTCAGGAACTACTAAAATTATTTCAGTGTTAGATAGCCCGTTTATTGAGGAAGGCTATAGGCTATATATCATCACGCTATGATCAATAGGAGCGGAGTATCAAGTAGAAATGTTGCAAAAATGGGGGAAAAAATTCAACTTCTCATCCATTCTCCTAGCCTTTTTCCCAACCATGTTGGGGTCGGCTTCCAGTCTAACCAGATGCGGCTGTTTATCAGTATTTTACACGGAGCGACTGCCATCAGACCACCGCAACCCAATTTCTGGGCAATACCGGTATTCGAAGGTAGACTGGTTGTCAGGCTTTTTGGGCTTCTGACTACCACTAACGTTTATCATAGGTGTTCGTATGACAACCGTTCGTATGAAAAAATTCAACTTCTACGAGAACGAAGTCGCGGGCAAGGGCTAGTTCATGATAATGCTACATCATCCATCGCAAATAAATTATACGCGACATTCAGTAGTAAGTGCCTCATTAGATTAATAGTCGTAAGCGAGACTGCTACATTAAATTTAAGGTCCTGGGTTCAATTATCGACTTTACAAATTATCACTTGATCGTCACCGTTATTACGTTACTCGTAATTTGTAGAGGATTTTTAGTACGTAGTTCGTCCCATTGGAAGAATAAAGTTTTATTATCATATGTGTCAAAAATGATATTATGGTAAATTCTTCATCATTATAACGTTAGCTATTGATTTATACTATTTTTTTATTTTTTTATCCATAAATTCAAAAGATATAACGCTCGAATAAAGTTTTATCCGCGCCGACTACGTACAATAACTACGCATGATCACATACAACGATATTCTCTGTCTTGCTCCCGCGCAATCTACTGCGCGCGCCGCGTCGCTTCATTCTAAGTCACATTGTTCGACGAAGTGGCCGCGAGTGGTGTTTGTTACCAAAATTGGCGATCAAAATGATAAGAATTCTTTTCTTTTATGTTAACGCTTTATATTACATTAATTACTTTACTAACCTAAACTCTAGTATAAACACACGATGGTTTAAGCGGATAAAATTTGTTGTATAAATAGTTTTGATACAATTATACTAAGTTTTATTAATTTCTCACAAAGACAGTATTTACAGTCACATAAAACACTATTTTACAAAGGACAAAAACTTATTTATTAGAAGTTTAATCCGAAATAAATACTTTAATAATAACTTATATAACATTACAGAATATAATATACTTAGCTTGTCTTATTGTTTCCCTATTTTTTCAGTTTCTTATACACTTAGTACATTTTACGACGCATAATTTTGTATTTTTGTCGTCCGCACGTACTCATGAAACATTATTCTACGAATATATATATCTTGGGTTATATAATGATGAATTTGAAGCCTATTATACTTACTTAGTATAAAAGTTTCATATAAAACAAGGATACAACCGCCAAAATCCGTAAAATAACGTTTGATATACCGATGTATCGTGAATAGTTTCGTCGAATATTGTTTTATGTATTCTTAAGACACCTCATTCAATTATTCTTTTGGCAGAAAAACTTTATATATGCACATGCGACCCATTATATTTGGAAAGGCATAGTTTATAGATTAAATAATTATAACTTCATAAACGGTACTAACTTCTTTGCATACTGTAAAAATATTAAGTGGCTAGTGTCATTCATATAAAAGATAATAAGCAATAATATGTGCGCACGAAATTTATAATCGCTCTACTGAAAAGTTGACAATTCGCAAATAGAACATTATTCTTCTAATGGGACGAGTTGTTTGAGTACATATTTTGTATTAAAGATAACTATAAATTCCTATTCAAAGACTAGGTACTACTAGTACTAAAAGGAATATTTTAGCTTTCCTTGTTTTAAATAATGAGAGATTAGATATTTTATAAATAGGTTCTTCATAATTTAAAAGAAAAGCACCCAAAAAAGTTTGAAATTATTTTAATGAAACCTCTTTTCTTACGTATTGACTATCTAGACTCCTTTACACAACCCTTACACCGTGTCTATGTTTACCTTAAACATTTGTAACAACTTGTTTGATACATTGTGATACATACAGACTTGTTTTTGTTGCTTAGTGCTAGTTCATTTCCTGAGACATCCAAAACATTTCTTATTTGAATTAACAAGCCGAGGAAGTTTTGACTTCTTTGGACAAAATATTTTATCTCTATATAACATTTGTTGTGCAGCCAAAACGTCTATTTCATCTCTCAAATTCTTTATAATCAATTGCAAGGGAACTAGTTCGTGTTCATAGAGATCTAACACATTGTAATCCGTTACATCACTCTCAACTATTTCTTCATCACACTCTTTCACTCCTGGACTGCTTATTTCGCCACCTGAATGTAACAAAGTCAAGAGAATTTAGAAACATTTCAAGTTCAATCTTATTTAATGATTGTTTATGGCTCTTGCTGAGGTTTTGGTCATCATCCATATTTAAAGCTCATTTTATTTTTGCATAAAACCATCTCCTATTCTCTACTGCTTGCTGGAAACCTGATCTGGTCATGGGTTCTGATATATTTATGTCGTTTGGGGCATAAATATATTTTACCTTTAGCCTACTTAAACCACCAGAAGTTATATTACCCACTGGGATACTGGATTTCATTATTAAATATCAAGTAATAAATAATATTAAGAAATGCTTGCAACACCCTAACAAGGTATGTTAATTGTTTTCTGTAATTATGCAATAAATAAATAAATTAAAAGAGCTTTCTCGATATATACTTAATATAATTAATAACATAATTGCTTTTCTGCACCCTAGCCAGCCAATAGTTACCAGCATTTTGGTTTAAAGGTAAGATAGCATTTCTGTCGTGTGATCAAGAAAATAAATCGCTTACCAGTCATTTGAATAGATGACTTTTGTTTTACTTTTCGACTATTGTCAAGCGTATTCCCGAATCCAGACTCGCTTATAGAGACACGTTGATTTGCGGTCGATTTCTTGATTTGTATGGACATATCATGTTCAAAATCTATGGGTATCCGTATTTCGTTGGATGATATCCTTATTTGGGATTTTATAACTGTTACGGAATCATTTGGATACCGTGATTTTGGTTCACGAGTAAAGTCGAAAGTTTTGAGTACTCTTTCATTATTGTCATTTAGGTAACTCTGAAATCCTAATTCTATCGAAAATGTGTCCTTTTTCAATGCACTTTTTAAATTATTCGTAGACGTTATATGAGATAATACCGACGACGTACTTCTGGTTTTATCTTTTAAACGTTTATTTCGTAAATCTTCATCAATTGCACAAATACCTTCAGCCGATGTTTTAGATGAGCTGGGAACAATATCTGAATTAACTTTAATAGCATTTGAAGGTAATGGAACTTGTTTATCTAACGAAGAACTTTTTTCCGTATTTTTTTTAGAAGATGTCGAAGGTAGACCGTCGTCTATATCGTATATAACTGATTTAATTCCAACTAACTCATGACTTGACTGTGCCATGTTATCATCGAACTTTTTAAATTTTTGAGGTATTTGTGATTTACTTTTGTCATCTGGTTGACCAAAGCTATGATCCTTTGGTTCACTTAACAAATTTGTCTCACTGTTAACTTCTTTGAGAGGTCTAAAATATGGGCTCTGTTCAATTTTATCAATAATTACTGGAGCTGTTATAAAACTTCCTGTTTGTTGTTTGTCTTGTTTTAAACCATCGTCATAATTATATCCTTTATTGTCATTACTTGTATGTACAATTTGCTGTGTAGGTTGAATAATTTGTTGTGGTTTTGTTGACCCACTAATATATTCTTTATTCGCCTCATCATCCGGCACACAGAGACTTGTATCTGAGTCAATATGATCTTCTTCATAAGGTTTGTTAGCACTTATATGCTTTATTGTATTAATATCAACAGAGGCTACTGACGTCTTGCTAGCATTTAATTCAGGCTTTTCGTCTTGAAACTTCTTTTGGTGATCTTTAATATCTGGTATCATATGTCCATCTGATTTATCTTCTAAATAGTCCTTTGATGAAGCATCAACAAATTTCGAGTTTTTATCTTCTTTACGTTCGCCTGATTCTGCTGTACTTTCTTCACCGGACTCATGTTTTATTGTATCACCTTCCTTGATTGGTATTTTGGTAGGAAATGTGTCAGTCTTTGTGGGATCACTTTCTTGATCATTCAGTTGATCACTTTGTAGATAGTTCTTTGGAATTGAATCTGTCTCTGTGGTATCTAGTTTCGAATCCTTTAAACTAGGAGTTAATGCAGGAACAGTACATTCACTTTCTATTGATATTTTCCCGGTAACAATATCTTGATTTATATCTTCAGAATCTTTTTTGTTTTCTTTTATATGAGGTATTATATTGTCTTTATATGGTTGTTCAGATTGGATTGTGTTTGTTTCACTTGTTTCTATATCTTTATTTATATTATTGTCGGCTCGGTTGGGCTCGCTAGAACCCAAATGGATGGGTATTGGAATGGGCAGAATTGGAAGGATTGTCTTATTTTTCTTATCTAGATTTTCAGTTTCTTTATCGTTTTTATCTGGTGGTGGAATAGTTTCACATGACCTGTTACTGTCATCTTCTAAGTTGAAACTATCTTTATCAAGCGTTGTAGGATCTTGTCTAAACGAATCAATATTATTAGAATCAGGAGCTAGTTTTTCAAAAGATTCGATAACTTTCTCAGTAATATCTTCAGGAGGTAGTTCTGCACACACATTTTGATCAGGTGTTTCAGCTTCGTTTTGGTTAATCGTATCAGAGTTATCGCCTGTTACAGGCTTGTTTTCCAGATTACGCTTATTATTCCCGAATGGAATAGGAATGGGAATTGGAATAGGGATAGGCATTTTAAATGAATCTTTTGTTGTATTTCCTGAATCCGGATCATCAGATAAACGATGTTTTGGATTATCTTTTTGATAAATCGTATCACCTTCCTTTACTCGATGGACCCCTTTTGGAGGAATGAAGTAAGGTTCTGAATGGTCATTGAATGACTTTCTCGACTTGTCTTCACTGGGACCTCTACTCTTCTCAGGTTTATCTACACAGATTCCCAAATCACTTGATAATTTAGGGGGATACGTTATGATAGAATTTGAATGTGTACTTAATGAATTAACCGGAGATTTTACTAGATATATGTTTAAAATAGAATCTGTTTTGTCTGTTTTGTCATCGGCTAATTTGGTATTTGTTGATTTGTCACTAAATTTTCTTTTTTTTTTAAATATCCCACTATCGAATATTGAACTTTGTCTTCCATTACTTTTGTTATCACCATCATCTACTTTACTTGGTCTTTTACCATCTTTGGCCACACATTTTTTAGTTTCATAAGGTAAATTTTCTTTTACTACAAGATTTGTTTCTGGCAAAGTTAGTTCGTCTCCTGTTTTAATTTTTTTATCTTTTTTGATACATTTCTTTTTATCATCAGGTATTTTTTCTTTTACCATGTTTGGTTCCGGGGTAACTTGTTCGTCTCCTGTTTTTATTTTTTTATCTTTGGTGGCACATTTCTTATCATTAGGTAATTTTTCTTTTGCTTCAACATTTTTTTCCGTGGTAATTTGTTCGTCTTCCTGTTTTATACTGGGCTTGTAAGAATATTTGTCTTCACTAAAAGGTGGATCCAAGCATCCCCCTGTAATCACGGCATGTACTTACATATTAATCTCGGCTTATTTTAGTCGCTGCCATCGTTCAAACCTAGTCTGTGTACTTGACTAGTACTTTATGTAAACTGTACCTACGTAATTGTTGAAAATAAGTAGATCTCTATAATCAGAAATTGAATCATATTACTAAACACCGCGTTTAATACATAGACATTTTTTTAATTATTATTTTGCCATAATTATAACACAGACCTGGTTTACATCTTCCAAAAATCCATTTGGGTCCTCCCGTGTCCTGTGTTGGGACATTGTAGTCTTGATAGGTATTTTTTAAAAGTGTAAAATTTTGTTTCAGAACTCCGTCTGATTTGGTCTTTATACTTGGTTCAGTTATATTAGCGCTATACGATGAACTAGGTACGTAAGAATTATTATCATCATTGGTATCTCCTAAACATATACCTGAAATAAAGATAATTACTGTCAAACTCAGAGACATCACTTAACCTAATAAATCATTAGCTAATAGAGACCCAGTAGATCTTATAACACTGACAACAAACTCAAATATGGAAAAATAGGCCAAGATATAGTTTGCTAACGATTCATTTACGTGAATTGACGTTTCTGAGTGCGGCCCTTATTAAATAAAGATACTGAAATATATATAATTGCGTCTTATGCTTTGCCTTAAAAATAAAAAAGTATGTTAGTTAGAACTAAGTACATAGGAATGGGAAAGTATTCAACAAAATGTTTGTTACTTACTTATGCTGTTAATGCTTTATTATATCAATAGGAATACAATACTAATAACATAATACAAAAAGGCAGGTTACCTGGTTTTAGAATATCAAAAATATGTTTACGAGGTTTCTGTGCAGGTTGCTTTTCGAATTCTGCTTCCATGAATACATCAAATGTCATAATAGTTTGGTCACTGCTGACAACTCTTATCTTTTCCGGTACACTTTGAATTCCACCAGAGAGAGGATGAGATGGAACTTCATGTTGACTATCTTTTTTTCTAACCCTTATTTTGACATTAAGCGGCATACTTTGCGATATGTCTGTGTCTGTTTTAATTGTGTTTTTTGGAACAGCTTCTACCTCAAATGCTAAATTTTGAATAATTTGTTCCACTACGGCTTGTTGGTTATTCATATTGAGGATTACTAAAAAGGCCAATTAAATTTTATAACTTAGCTATATACTAAACAAGTAATCATAATCTACGAAAAAAGAAAAACAGTTTTGCTGAATTAAATAACTTTTATTAAATTACTATTCAAATTTCATCCATCGAACACAATTGAATAAACAACACGATTTGATTTTATAATTTCTTCGGACTTTGATGTATCTGGACTACAACTATACGTAGACACAGTTTTAAACATTAAACTTTGTTTAGAAGATGTTTTACTAAACGTTATACCAAGTGCTGAGCATTTACTTAATATTTCGTTGAGCATCAATTTTAGAGGTAAAATTTCTTTTTCCATGTATCGCATGTACTCCGCAACTCTTATTTCTGGTGGAACCCTACATTTGTTCCTTAATCTTTTTGGTGAGCTTAGTCCTGACATGTCAATAGTTGTAGAAAGTACATTGGAGATTTGATTGTCATTGGACAAGTTACTTGGTGTGCTAATACTTCCTAGGGGCACTAAATCCTTCTGAGAATCGTATATTTTGCAAGTAACAGCTTTAGATGCCACAGTTTTATTCATAAACGGAGATTCTTGAGTACTGACTGAACATATCGGGGACAGACTAAGCTTTCGTGTTGAGTCAGGTTTGGAAGGAATTTTTGGCGGTGCCGGGCGTATAACTGCGTGTCTGCATTGCAGGGTTTCACTCAATACAGGAAACAGGTTGTCTGTACTTGTTATTTTATCTATTGACGTCTTATCCAAAATGACGCTCTTAATAGTCAGTGGTACGTTTGTTTTTAAATTTACTGAAAAATAATGAGTAAAAATACAATGTTACCTTATGCGATCATAATGTATTGTTGCCAATTGTTTATATGAATACCTTTAACGTCCTCAATAATTTCTTTGTGCTGTAATGATTCAGTATCATACACTTGTAATAAAGTACTTGTTGTTTTGTGGGATACAGGATAGTTACGGATTACGTCAGAAGTACGTTTGCAACACTCCGTGAGAGAATCTATAAAATTTTCTTTGCTCGATTCGTTATGATCTGTACTTTTATGAAATATAAATGTATCGCTTATAATCTTTGAAATATCCCCAGATCCGAGGTTAAGTGTTGATTTTGAAGATGACAGTAACAAGTCAACACATGAGTGGTATGTTCTGACGACGTCATCACTTGCATCTTTTAAACCTTGCCTCTTTTTTAGTATTACTTTGTACGTCATAGGTATAGTATATTCTATAAAATTGGTTTCTTGTCTCCATGTAAGTTTGTCTAAGTTTTGTATGCATGACACTTCAGGCACAATTTCTAGGCAACACTTGGAATCATCTTTATTTCTTTTTTGTAAGAGAGGTGTGAATTTTATTCTTAGACATGCAGTATCCATTATTCGGAAAAGTTTGTAAACAAAAAAAAACTGAAAAAAGTAAAAAAAAAATTAATCATTCATCAAAAATTGTGAATGATAACAATCGCAGGTAAATAAATAATAAAAATAAAATCACTATCATATTCGACTTGTTTTTTTATTATTATTTATCTTACTTGATATCGGAAATCTTATTATAAATGATTATTATTAATGATAATTTAAATTATAATAAAAAATATGAATTATAATGAAAACGTGGTTAATATGAAAATAGTGGTTCGAGTATCGACTGCTGATCACGAGGTCGTCGGTTTGATTCCCACAGGACACAATTGTTTATGTGATTAGTAAGTGTTTGTGTTTGTCTGGGTGTTTCTAATGTATTTACAAAAAAATACATATATAAGACATTATATCTATTATCAGTATTATATCTATTATCTAGTACCCATGATACAAGCTCTGTTTAGTTTGGGAGTAGATGGGGTTGTGTAAAAATATCCCAAAAATATTTATTATTAATAATAATGATATAGTTTTTTATATCGAATAAACGTTGCCCCACTACGAATTTCTCCAGTATTGTCAGTGCTTTTACAAACACAAATTATACATAGGTATCTGCTTGTGACGAAACCCACGCAGCCCCATGACTGAAAAAGTTGGTTTGAAGTTTCACCAAGATTTCTCCTTCTCCTCCTCAAACCTCAATGAGTACTTTTACAGGTTATATTAAGTAGTTCTTACAAAGGATTAAACCTTACGTTTGTCGCTGTAGATACCGTTAGCGTGGAATAGATAGTGAAGCAGGTACACAGGTACCTAGCATACATATAGAATAATATCTATAATTTACAGCTTACCGGACAAATTACTTAAATATCTTGGAGGTAAATTAACAAAAGAAAGTTACATAACACATAATTTAGATCTTCTTCAAAATATTATTGTAAAACTAAAATTTTGAAGGCATTTTGTTTGGTATGTAAAACTTATTTGTCAAATTTGTTGTTTCTATATTTTTGTTTTTAAATGTCACAATTTAATGACACAAAGTAGGTTTTATTTATATTTCTTATTTACCGTAAAAAGTTTTTATTAAACCTGATGATGTTTATTTTAGTTAAAGCAATATTTATTTATTCTGAAAATATAGCATGAGTAAATTTTATTGTGACTATTTTGGTGGGAAACCAATCAAGCTATTATTTTAATACAAGCTTATCACATTTTATTCATTTGCATAATTAGTTATAAAATATGTGTTTTATCGCATGACATGTTGTCGAATATGATGATAACATAGCAATCTATATTGAATAGGTACCTACCAGTCGCTTCGCTGACTCACATTTATGTATAACTTTTTACCCATACTGACTATTAATTAGCGTCTTCTCCTGTAAATAAGAGGAAAATCGAAGTGTAATAAAACAATAATTGAGTTATTCTCCTTTTAATTTCAAAAACTCTCGCTACCTTGCAATACTTAGGTACATTATCATCAATATTCTTTATATATTTTACAAATTTAATATTACGATATGCGACGATAAGTTATTGCTCCTAATATTTTATTACTTGTCTAAATTCCTGAATTACCACTAAGCACTCGAATAATTTAGAAAAAAAATCTGTACAAGGTAAAATATCGTTTCAGTAAAATGTATAAAATGCCGCCCGTGGATCGGCAGGAAATAATGCGTCATCACAGTTTTGTTTTTTTTAATAATGTACAAGTAGGTACAGGCATCCCTTACGTTTCGTTTTACATTCATTTAGTGATATTTGTACAATAATTCCTTTTACTTATATTTATTGTTTCGATAATTATGAAAGGACCAATTCGTGGGCAGTTTTCTTTACATAGGTAAGTATAAAATTTATAGCATAGTTTATTATAAGTTCTCCACACATTAGTTGGTATTTATAATAATTTAAATTACAGTTATTATAACAAATCCGTTAATACCAATAATGTACCTAATGACTATACAATTGATCTGTTATATTATACATAAATATTATTAGAATCAACCTTCTCGTTGTTAATAATTAATTATAATGTAATCGTTTCGGGATTGGTAATGTCCCAATCAAATTAATTAACTAAGTTATTTTCAACCTTAAACAAAAGTAAATAAAAAATAACGAAATTTCGGTTAAAGTTGCTATTTAGATACTAATATATTATTATAGTTTTAAATACAGATTTTTTTTACTGGCTAAAATTCACAGATTTCATAGGTAAATAAAATACAGGCTATTGTAATTCTTGTTCTTTTTACAAGCTTTTATTATTATTTGTGACTGTATGACACATAATTATTTACTGAAGGACCAATAAGTACTATTTCAATATTATACTCTATGGCAATCTCTTTCAGCTTATAGTCTGTTTTTTAATCTCAGAGACTAAAGTGACATTACGTGGGATACCAGTTTTTTGCATTTCTTAAATAGTAATGTGCCTCTATCGAAAATTATCGCTAATAAATTGAAGTGTCGGTTTTTTACATTAAGTTATCCTGAAAAAAAATTGTAGGTCTTATTTAAAACGTAATAATCATGAGTCGGATTAGGTAGAGTTTTGAAGGACTAAATAACGACAGCAAAATCAACATAGTTTTCTAAAACTTTTTTACAGCGATTAATATAGTTTTCGAATACTTTTTTAACTCGTTGGAACATAAGACTAAATTTATTAAAGTCCTTTCTTAGTTTTTTTTTGGTGGGTAATTTTACGTCATTTGGTACTTAAAACTTTACGACGACTTACCTTTCCTAGACCTTATTGTGCATTCGGACAATTTTAATTAATTTGGGCTTTAATTATACGATTTGGAATAGAAATTTTTTAAGCTAATCGTCTAAAAGTTACGATTCAACAAACCGGTATCGTAGGTACAACCCTATACAAAAAAGCTGGTATCATTATTTGTAATTTTGACAGTTGCATGTGTCAATCTAGTCTCTGAGATTAAAAAACGGACTATAGGTATACTTATTTCTTAGCGGTTACAGATATTCACAGAGGATTCTAAACTTATTATAATTGTACTCTTTTACGCAAATTATATTTTTGCTGCGGTAGTTTATTTCTAATGTAACTAATATGACTATTGTGAAAGAAATGGGAAGCACATATTTTAAAACAAGTTAGGTACCTATACCTATATATTTATACATTTATTCGTAAGCTATATTTATATGTATTTATTTAGGTATTGTACACTAAGGACTAGATTTTTGAGATCACGCTGAAAGCCAATTTGTTCGATACAATAATTTATTATAAATAAAATTTACAGGTCATACATTTTGTTTTGATTTGATTTATGTTAAGAAATCTGTCATCAATTTTCTGAATTCCCAGGTTTCTAATGAAACTCGTGCATAATTTCTGCTCCATATTTTAGATTCTAAATTGTTCATGTATGTAACGATATTGATTAATAACTGATTGGCAACAGTTCTGCACGTTTAATATTATTACTTACTTTACATTTACTATATAATATTATGCTAAAAATCATATAAAACTATTAATATTGCATAATCGTCCCACCTATAATGACACTTGCGTGACAATTTTACATACAAGCCTATCCCTATTCAAATTTGTAACTTCCATCGTGCTCTGACTTACCCCTTTTTGGGGTAAATTCATTCTGTGTTTGTTCCACATTCAATTTGGTAGGTTTTATTATTATCTGCAGAATTTAGCAAGCCTTGGAAATAAGAAATTAATTGATTTTATGTTGCATTAAAAAAGTTTACTTACCTACTGTTTTGAAGATAATAGAGGGGAACAAATAACTTAAAGAAATATTTGAATATTATACAGGCATTTGGATTTACGAGCTGAACTTTTTCCCAGCGACTGTTTAAATATGGTTCACTACGATTGTCTCTGATCCTCCACCTCCAGAGTGTCAAAACAATTGCTTTATTATCGTTTGCGCTAATTGACCCTTGACAGGTTGACTATTGTATCTAATTCGCAGGCAGTGAAAGCGTTAAGTACCTAACCAATGATTTTGAGATTAGACATCAAATTTTATGTAGTAACTGTAATTCTCAGTTTTTTATTAGACGTACTTATTAGCTCTAGTCTTCAGGGGTAGATTATAGTAGAGTAGGTATTTTTAAAAAGAAAATGACTCATTTAACTGAATGTGGAACGAACGCTAGGCCTTACAACTAAACATCAAAATGTTCATTCGATGCGACAAATCAAGTGTAACGTCCGAAGCATTGTCTTGAATTAAATACAACAAACTATAGAGTATGTCTAGCACCATACGACTAAAATCTACAGGAAAAATATTAGCAAGAGTTGGGTAACAACACGGGTAATTCTCACATAAAAACTGCACCATGACCAATATTGGCGATGTTTGAACATGGTTGTATTATGACTTCCAAATAATGTTGCAACGGGTAGCAATCCAAACAATCTCCAATATTGGTCCGTATAGCGTTAGGATATAGAATTCAGATCTACTTGACTACAATGCTAAAAAACGTTAGGTATGAGAAGTAACATCGCGATAACATTTGACCTCGTCGACACACCTCACTCTTTACCATACTTTAGCCAACCAACCAAATAATAAATAGAGAAATCTAGACTACTTTCTACTAAAGAAATGAAAATTAATGACCAGAATTACTTAACTCTCGATTGTTTTTCCCATTAAGGGATAGAAATTTTGACATTACTTCTATACTTATGTCAAATTTCAATCTCCAGTAGAGAAAATAATTGAAGGATAGGTTATTAATTCCAGGCGTAGGTAAATTCTAGAGGGTAAAAGCGATATTTAGGGTAAATAGACACTGTCATCGTTATGTAGATATCAGTTAAATCGATGTACAAATGTGAACGTGCAAACGTATGCGGGACCGTTGCGGAATGGCAACAGTTGTAATGTCTCAAACTGTATGCGAAGTATCGCAGGACTCACTGAGTTTTACGCACTAGTTTAGCTGGTCTAAAAAGCCACTTTTAATAAGTCCAAATCGATTTAAGGATGACATTTTCGTACGAAAACTTTGAGCTTGATATCTTTTTGTCAGTTTGAGAAATGATTGAAATTACTAACGATCTACTGTGGGTTCTAAATGCAGAAAAATTGCTTAACTGTATCTCCGTCCTTGTTCCCCTGTGAGGCACCTTGCATACTGTGTCATACTAAGTCCTGCACATGCTGAATTATTATTCCACATGCTCTATAGGTACACGCATTTTGTGTGACCTTGTAATCTAAACTAAAATATAGTATTTACCCAAAAATCAATTCCCCTGTATTTTTTGTCCACGTTACGTCCGCTTTTTTTTCTAAAAGGTTGATGTATGGTGACGAAAATGTTATTTCTAATAACTTATTAAGTATAAGTATCTTTATCTACTTAGACAACATCTAAACTTTAGATATTGGCAAATAACATAACAAGCAACTAATCTAGTTAGGTACACACTCCGTGCTAGGGTACTATATACCAGTACAATACGCGGGTTTGACCATCCGGCCGATATAAAAATAATTTATTATAATATTATTACCTATTTATTATATATTTTTACATTTATTATATTTATATATATTATTATATACATACTTACTCTACGACTAGGACCAAAGACTAGCTAGGTTCCACAGACTAGATTCAAATGACTAGAATCACTCATCCCCCGTTAAGTTAGGTATTTCTTAGCCTCTAATTAAATAATAAATAAAGCGACGTGATCGGATTCTATTTAACATTATTTTTCTTAAACTTATTATAACTATACAATATATACTTACACGATTTATAAAAATATTTATCTAGCAGAGCTAATGCGTTTGTTTTGATAAAAAAGCTAACAAATAGGTTCATAATATACACAATTTTCATTCAAACTGTTACATTGATTGTTAAATTATTATTATGTTAACTAAATATTATGCCCAAAATACACTACAGTTCATCACTGCATGAAGAATTGAGAGCATGCGCACGCTTAGACAAAGAGGTTTTTTTGGCACGCGGAACAGTCCGACTTACAGGGATTGTAAGTCGGACTCTTCCGACTAAAAACCGCACTTGTCTTCCCTGGCCCTAATGTCACTTTATCAGAAACATTCACTACGACCAGAAAGGGGAACTTTCTTGAACGCGACTAAAATGCACAAGATTCAAGAACCTACTACTTTCGTTAATTTTAAATTTCAGGTAAACCGGTCTTTGCGTAAAATGTAAACATGAAAAGATTCCAGTTTATTATCGTGTTCATTGCAACTATTTATTTATTTATTTAACTAACCAGTTCGTCTTCGATGTTTTGAAAACTGTGCGTATAAAAACGGTTGTAATTACAAGTAATTAATTATTATTTGTCATTGTTGCATTGATGTCTTAATAAAAGTAGGTACCTATTAAGGCTAGCTAATTAAGGTGACTGGCAGTTTTGATCCTATGCTGTAGGTACGTGTATATCAATATTAATGTTACATTAAACAAACAAATGGTCCTTCAAATGGCTGTTCAGATTAGAAAATAGACTAGCATTTTTTTTTATAATTGTAAAATTTTATCATCATGTTAATTGCTGCCAAATAAAATTCAACTTTTTTACGATTCTTATAATTACTGGCCTTAATTATTGTTTAAACGTTTTACCCCACTTAGAAACCAATGTCTCGCAATTAGCGACTCAGAACTTCAACATGATGCTATCGTCTTGGAAAACGCCCTTATTACATGCATCGGTGTGAAACGCGCTGAGGGGCGTTGGCGGGGCTCAGGTGCACAGCCCAGAATTATCTACTAGAGAACGCGCTAACACATCAGCGGCCGCGATGTCACTCACTTTACCTTCAAAGTGCCCCCTCACATGGAACATGAACTCCGCTTTACCGGCGAACTCTTGCCTGCATACAAGACATAAGTGGTGCGCATGTGTGTGTTGTCTCTCCGGCGCATAGTGCGTATGACCATGGGTGAAGTACGCCCCTCCGCCTCCACCACCTCCCCCCTCATTCACAACCGTCGCTGTAGACACGGACGCTGTCGCAATCCCGTGACCGTTGAGAATCTGCTGGTTTTGATTATGGTGGTGAAGTAGTTGTAACTTCTCCTGATTGGACAAATGCACCTTTTCTTGTTGCTGCGAATGGAAAAATACATACATTGAAGACTTCTCAGAAGTTCACTAAGACTGGATTGAAATAGATAAAAGGTCTTTCGATCCGGATCAAGCACAATTAAACAAAATTGTATTTATGAGACGATGGCTAAACCCCAACTGCAGCCTATTAGGTAGGCTAGCAACAGTATGTACCTTTCTTATTTTAAGTTTATTACCTGATGTTGTGTGGCCTGCTGCATTTTGTCCTGTAGCAGTTTCGTATCAGGCAGATGTGACTTGGCGTGGGCACTCCACTCGTCCCTGGTCGCGAACAGTCTGCCACACAGCTCACACGACCAGGACACTACCATGCCAGCAGTAGCAGCTGCCACTGCGGCGCTTGCTGCACTCGTATGCACCAGGTTTGTGTTCTAAAATTTATAGTCTTTCACATAAGTCGATTTCAAGTAAAAAATATCTTAGAACCTATGGTTTTGACGAATTTCCATTTTCAATCGAGATACTAATGACTAATAGCCAAGTATCAGATGTATGGAATTATGAATATTGCATGCCGAGAAAAATCGAAAATATCGGCCATAGGACTCTACGATTTATGCACAAATTATAATGTAGTTACTTAAAACATTCGTCTACAAATCTACATAAGAGAAAAAAAACATTATTAAGTAGTGAAATAATGTGGTATCTATTGCTAGCGTTGAATGGTGCTCACATTATTATTCATCTTGATCCTCGTATATACCAAGAAAAACAACATTAAAACGCAGAAAAAGAACCAGCAACTAATAGTACTCGTACATAATAAGTATAATTTAACTCTATTTCCAATCTATCTCTAAAACAAGAAGTAATTGTACTAAAATGTGAAAATAAAATATTATCCATGCTGACATCGAGAACACCTACAAACCATGCCTGGAATTTTCAGTAAATTTACCGTAAAGTTGTGTCCAGGTACCTGGCACACCTGGATCGACTGCTGATGTGAGTGTTGTTGTTGTTGTTGTTGTTGTTGCTGCTGCTGCTGCTGCTGTTGCTGCTGTTGTTGTTGCTGTTGCTGCTGCTGTTGTTGCTGTTGCGCTGCGGCTGCAGCTGCTGCGATCTCAGCTTGACTCGGCTTCGTGTCTTCCTGTTTTGTTAACTGAGGCTTCACGTCGTCTAGTTTCAGTGCTGCAGAAATTAAGGGATCTTTAGGAAAGTGACCCATAGGGTCACTTTGTTGTAAGACTATACAATATACTTAAATCATACAAAGAATTTTTTTTATCTTCTCTGGCTTTTCATTGTTGAGGTACTTTTTATTTTAATGTTTGCTAAAACTTAGCTGGCAAAATCCAAATCTGATACCTGGAATAGGCTTGAGTTGACTGCATATCATCACACTACTCGCGAAAGCTATTTAAAAGATATTTAAGCCTTTTCAGATCGGAGCCTAAGCCAATTCCGCGTTGATAAATGTGTGGGTATACCTTTACTCTAGCTCTACATTAGCTTCACTACCGTTAAAGACCTCACAACGGTAGTGATAAGATATGTATTGAACGCTATCTATCATTACCATTACGAAGTATACTCACGTGGTATTGTGATGGTTCTTTTACCTAAAGGTGCTATGTTCGATGGTGTTATGTGTTTCAGCTTATTCATATGAAGCACTAGTTTGTCCCTGCGCGCAAACGCCTTATTACATACTTCACAAACGTATGGCTTTTCTCCTGTTGAAAAAATTCATGGATATTTTTATAGATTTTTTTGTATATTTCTAGAAAGTGTAGTGCAAGGATCCAGCGAATATACATAGTAATTTTACTTTGGTATACATACATACAAAAACAATGTCAGAGTGCGTTATGAAAATTTGAGAATATAAAGATCAGAAACGTCTGAGCGTTACTAACCTGTATGAATTCGCATGTGTATTGTAAGCTTATCTTTGCGAGCTAAGCCCTTTCCGCACACAGTGCATTCAAATGCTTTGCTTCCTGAAAAACAAAACATTCATCTTTAAAACATTCGAAGCAAATATGAGGTAATCCGCGATGAGTAGGCAGTCTATCCGTAAAAAGTCGCGTAAAGCAAAAGGTTGTTTTGTTTCCATCACAAAATATGTTTACAATTGAACTTTTGAAAACTAAATGCCATCTTGGCATAAACTACTTATCCCACAGTGGACCCGTAAATGGAG
This sequence comes from Acronicta psi, assembly GCA_946251955.1. NCBI lineage: Eukaryota > Metazoa > Arthropoda > Insecta > Lepidoptera > Noctuidae > Acronicta > Acronicta psi. Next base: position 10,842,938 of record OX276475.1, on the reverse strand, counting down.
TTGATAAAGAATCCAATAACTAGAAGATTAGAATAAGAAATTAAATGTTTGACAAATATTTTACAACGGTACACAAAATTATGTCTCAATACTTTATTTACCTTCACTGGTAGAACTAGTTGCTTTGATTGCAGGATGTTTTCTAATAGAAGTTGTTTGCAAAGCTTTTAACCTCGTCCCCGGATGCATTGAACCACCTTCTGCATAAGGTTCCGTGAATGGGATCAAGTTAGGCCTTGGTATATTGTGCGTTACTTCTGGTGACCTGGCGAAATCAAACGAACTGTTTTATAAAAAAACATAATACCCTTCCTTTTCTGCCTCAGGCAGGTAGAAAGATATTATATTTTTGGTAATTCAGAAAAAATATGTCCATGAGCACAAATCCACAAAAGCAAACATCAAAAGCAACTTGAAATTTAATTTATAATGATGATGCATAGAATCGAAATTAGCAATGTGAACGATGATCAAGAGAAAAACTCACCAATTACCAAGACTTTGTAGTACACGAACCCCTCCTTCGAATCCCATGCCAACATCATCAGGCACTGTAAAAGTGCTGTCAGGCCCGCCGGTACTAGAACTGACTTGTGGTACTTTTATAGGAGAGTTGATAGTGCCGTAGTGGTGTTGGGTAGAACTAACTGTGGGTGGAGATGGGTGGCTCTGGTGGGCATTGCCGTTTTGAGTTTGCTGCGTGTTGAATATTATTTGATTTGATTTCTGAAACATAAAACAAATATGTTACAATAATGATAAGAAACACTCCTAAATCTTATCCTAGTATGGAAAAAGCAAAAATACTCAAAAAGATTGACATACCTGCATTTCTTGATGATGTCTTGCTGCGTTATTATTGTTATTATTTTGTTGTTGTTGTTGCTGGTGTTGTTGTTGTTGTTGCTGTTGCTGTTGCTGATGTTGCTGCTGCTGTTGCTGTTGCTGCTGTTGCTGCTGCTGTTGTTGTTGCTGCTGCTGCTGCTGCTGCTGTTGCTGCTGCTGTTGCTGCTGCTGCTGCTGTTGCTGCTGCTGTTGCTGCTGCTGCTGCTGCTGTTGCTGCTGTTGTTGTTGCTGTTGCTCTCGTCTTGCAGCGGCTGCTGCTTGGGCCATATGTTGTTGAACAGCAACGTGCGCTTCTAGGTATGCAGTTTTTTGAGCTTCTGTCATTTTGTCCATATTAACTGTGCCATCCTGTTAAAAATGACAAGTTACCAATTTAAAAGCATTCACAGGCATTTTCCTTTTGTCAACAAGGAATATAATAATTACTTAATATTGAATAAAGTATAGTACCAATAATCTGTTTAAGTAATAATTCTTAATATTATTTTAAAACAAATAGATTACGCAAGATATAACTGAGACGCAGATCGCACGAATATAGAAAAAAATTATCAATTCTTGGCGTCTAGTCGGAATTACACCGCCTTCATTGAGTGTCTTTGATGCGGCTGGAGGGCCGAGGGAGGCTCGCGTTAGGGTGGCCTCCCCCGCCAGTGCATTCACCCCGCAGAAAGTGAGAACGACCCCCTAAAGTACCCCGACTTTCATTCCGTAACACGATGTTTGAACACCCTATGCTTAATTGCCTAAATTCGGCACGCGTGCAGTTCAATGACCTCGGATGTGACCAAGATGGGGAAATGGACCTGTGACGTATCTGATTTCCAGGGTTCAAAGAACTTTGGAGTATTTATCATGACAGGAACATAAAATAACAATACAAAATGGCGTGCTTAATACTTTTGGCCTTAGAACGCGCCATTCCGCTTACAAGGTTGTATGTTGCGTGATTCTGTCAGTGGGGGAACAGACCTAATAATCAATAGAATCTATTTTTTAATTGTGGAAGATTACATTTACTAGATCGTGCTATACTGGTACAATAAGGGAAAAAGAAGAATTATTTTAATCATATGATCGCAACCATAAATTATCTACCTTCTCTTATTATTCATAGTCATATTAACTCGCAGATCTATTTATTGGTAGATCAGATATTTCAGATAATTATTTATTGGTATTCTTACCTATCATTTCCTACTTATATGATCAATGTTCCGATATTACATCAAAACAATTATCATTGTATACTTACCGACTAATATTAAAAAACAGATAAGGATTATTGCGATGTAAAATTATATGGCATATCTAGATAACATCCATAGCCATACTAATAACATAAAATATGCGAAAGTGTCTGAACTGCCTATCTATTGGTAACTTTTACCGCCAACACCGATGAACAGATTTCGATAAAATTTGACTGGGAGATAAATGGCAGCATGAGGAAGGATAGAGTTTATCTTTGATGACAGTGAAGCCGCGGGTAAAGCTAGATTACATGTCATTAGTGTCATTTTGTAATAGTCGGCGTTATTTGGTACTAATTTACGGTTTAAAATTCTTTATTTCTCTAAGATTATCACTTACAAGGAGAAATATTTATAAATCAAAATTAAAGTTATTTGGGTTTCACGAATGCGCATTAGTTGACGTACTCATAAAAAATAAATTAAATTTTGCACGAAAGCTATGCAGGTAGACCTAAACACTTTATGATCTTCGCTAATATAAGGAACCTTCGATCAATAATAGTACTATTGATCGAAGTAAGGAACGGTTAAAATGAACTTGAATATGTATTTGCAATAGCAACGCAGGGTATAAATACTAGGCAGCTAGGTACACCAGTGGCATCATTACACTGATATCGGCAGAATATTTGGCATTGAGCCGGTAGCCCACACGAACTCATCCGATTTCTACCACCTTTTCTCGTATTTGTAAATGCAAAGCCATTCAACGTTTGCTATTATGATTGTTCATGGCACAACGTCCCCTCAAGGTAAGGGAACTGCGCTAGGGGCCGGGAAAGTCTCGGGGGGCCTTATCACTCATGCACTGATTAAAAACAAACTTACGTAAACGGAGGGTTTGCATATGGGGTACTGAGATAGGGTGAAAAATGTTCGAATGAGGAACTGATATGGAATGCGCCAGTAATCAATGTAAAGGAATCTATATAATAATATCCTAAACTTCTTTTTGCTGCTGATCATATTATTTGGAAAAACCAAGCACCTAAAAGGTTTAATTTAAAAATAAACTTTTTATAAACCATTGTTATCACGAATTATTGTTGTCACGCACAATATTTTTCATTACTATAGCGGCTAAGTATTACATTTTAAAAGATGACAGGTATTACGGTGCCTTACCAATTCGTGATTCGTCCAAAGTTCAATAAAAGATTGCATTAAGAATTTATTTATTATAAACGATCAGGATACGATAGTGTTGATTATTGTATTATAATACTTTATCGAATATTACTATCATATTTAACTTTTATTTCAAAACTAGCTTTTCCCCGCAGCTCCACTCGCGCCAGCCTCCATTACACCACCCACCCCACAAATTCCAAATTTTCACTTCATAAGAACCTTCCTCGAACTTCGAAATTGCTGAATCTGACCAGCCTTTCTCAAGTTATGGTGTGCCCAAGGGAAATAGGGGTTCATTTTTATAGTGAAATTTATATTTTATCAATACTTACATACATATATATATACATACATTTTATATACATTACTTATAAATTTCGGTGAAATTTAATTTTATCAACATTTGTTAATTCGACATTTGAGATTATGAAGTGATCTAGATATTCGAAAGTGGAAAGATAAAAAGGTTAAAAATCTTACTCCAAGATCCCATAGTTGATTGTAGTAAGAACTCAGGCGCATCCTTTTACTACACTGACTAAGTTAAAACCACTGCACTTTCTAAAAATAACCATAGAGCACCGGAAAACATGATTTTATACGGAGCGAAAGTACTAGGCGCGCATATTTTAAGAAGAGGTCGTGAAACCCCAAGGGCGGCGGAGCGCGGCAGGGCTGTCTCGAGGCGGGCGCCCTCCGCCGACACTATGCACTAAGTGGTAAGTGCAAGTTAACCGCTGGCGAGCCTGCAAGTCTCATCGATCGCATACACTTTCTTTTGCGACGCACCTGGATAAGGAAACAGGAGACTGTCTGGATCCTTACAATAAAAAATATTGCTTTGAAGATATTATTTGTGAATTCAGTACCTAAGGCACGATTTCTTCGCTGTAAATAAAATGTCTGTTGAAAATAAAATTGTCACATGGAAGTAAATTATTGTGTCGCCTAACAATAAGGAAATGGGTAGGTAGGTACTAGGTACGGAACTGGCTGTACATTTGCACTCACACGATTTTGTGTGGACATTGCATGAAGGTCTGTAAGGTCATCCGTAAGACATAGCAAAGGTCAACCGTATGGACTTCCCTTCCATAACTTCGCTAACTGCATATTCATACGCAACTGCACTTTATGTAAATAATTATAAATCTAGCAGTGCAATATCTTTGTTGTTTATAATAACTTATTTATTTTATCAAATTCTAATTTGTGTTAATTACCTACATCTAATGGGCTCTTCTTTGTTCGTAACAAAAGCAGAGAAAATAACATTGTTTGTTGGAGGCAAAATATTCGGTGCGTGCTGAATAACTTATCCGTTTTTATGGCTCACTTTAGGGTCGTAACTTTTAATAATTTACATCGTAAATCTTAAAATATGTTTTATTAACAAAACAAAATTGTTTGTATTACATTAGAACTGCAGGATTAGTATAATATTTAGGTATTGCTTATAGCTATAGCCACATAATTTAATAGGAAATATTAAAATAATATGTTAATGTATATGTACGATACAATATATTCGATAGGTTATACGTGTACTTTTCGTCGTGATAACTAAGTAGTAATAGGAACTAAGAAGTCGTATATTTTTTCTTTCATTAAAATAACTAGTCCTAAAATTATTTTGCGTAAATTGTAGTAAGTAATCGTACACGTAAGGAGTTTAAACAGATTTTAGAGTTCTCGGTTCTGTATCTCTTTAGACTCTTTACAAAAAGTATTTGACTACGATGTCTACATTGTCTGTCCCTCCTTTGGAGCTTGTTGGAATGACAAAGTATGTGTTCTATTGTGCCTCGAAACGTAAAGAATAGTTAGTAAATTTTTAACTTTGCAGGACACGGCGACATCTAACTTGATGTTGTTTAAGGAGATAAACGATAAAAGTACAAAAGGACCAAACTAGATGTGACGTATAGAAGGACCAAGGTGATGCGTGTATTTTGACGTAGGTACTTTACAAATTATTATTATTAATTTAGGAAATTATTTACTTAGGACTATAATTCGTTTGAATAGTAAGATAATGCAATATCAATTTCCCTACTTTAAACAGTATCGATCGGGTACATCGTCGTGGTATGTTGTCATCGACAACGTTATTGATCTCTATTTTGTCAACATAAATAAATGATTCATAGTTCGTGTTACCTATTTAATCTATTTCAACCGCATTTGCCGTTGAGCATTAAATGCGGTTACCATTTAAAATGAACGAGCGATCCGCGAAGTAAAATGTTTTAACGTCGCCAAGTGGCCACGCAACCGCGCTGAATATTAAATTGATGGGAAGATGAATAAGATGAAATTCGGCTAGATTGTGAATTTAAAATTCAGTTTTAATATGTATTAAAGTTCGTTTTATTTTATTTTAGCTGACTTATTGGTCTAGGGGTCAACCGTAGTAGGGTTGCTGAGAGTGAGGTATGGACTTATGGAGCTCTATTTCGAGGTCGAGAAAATGATAGTATCTTATTTCGGTATATCTTAGTTCGGAGTTTGAATAGGTGAAAGTTTAAATGACACACACCTAGAGCCTCAAAAACATACCGGCGAACTGTGGTGTACGCAGATTTTTAAATTGTTATCAAGTGTTGGTTACTATCAAGTCGAAGGTAGTTGAGTAAAACCTCCAAAAACTATAATCATTTGTGTAAAAACAAAATCAAAATTGGTTCATCCGTTCGGGAGCTACGATGCCACAGACAGACACACACACACACACACACACACACACACACACACACACACACACACACACACACACACACACACACACACACACACACACACACACACACACACATACACATACACAGACACGTCAAACTTATAACACCCCGTCGTTTTTGCGTCGGGGGTTAAAAATGTAGTGCGTTTATCAAAATAATTACCCTAAACTTTCTTCTAAAGGAGAATTGAATTTGGAAATGAAGTACATAAAGATATAAAACCGTCAACACAGAAGGTTAACAATGATTTCTTTTCCTGTTTTGCCGTGGGGAAGGAAATATAATGTAGATGTAACCAGAAATAATTAGGAAACATTATCCAATGAAGTTTATAAAAACAATGCTGTTTTGCTGTATCGTTCCCCTTTAGTGAGATCGTTTAAAAGCGATAAGAAACTATTGTAACTTTTGCCTTTAAAGCTTCCTTAATTTATGCGACGAACTTTCCAAATTTTATAGTTCCGTGATGCTTCCAATTTTTAACTTTCCTTGTGTCATAAAGTTGTATGTATATTTAGATAATCTGTTTCGGCTGAAAGCCATGTGATGTGACAAGGGGAAGGCTTCCATCGTTTCAGTGCAAGTGGTGTTCAGGGTAGGTCGTGCGGTCCCCCGCGGGGCGGAGGGAGGCCGTAGTAGGAATATCCTTCACCTCCCGCGCTAGGTCAGGGTTAACGGTACCCCCGAGCTCGGGTGACGGAGCCACCTTCGACCTTGGATGGGATGCGTGCGTTAATGCATCCTGTATATGTATACCTACTGTGCTATTGTATCTCAGTTCATATTGGCTCCTTTAGGTAGAGCATACTTACACCTCTTACGCGATGCTAAAGCCCGGATAAAGGATCAGAGCCACGTATAGTCGAATTGCTTATAAGTCTATCGTACATTAATTTGCATAGTCATGTAATCTGCCTTCAATTTTCTATTCAAAATCTTCCCGATAGACCGGACTCTTGCCATTTATAATCTGCCGCGACTAGATTTTCATGTAAGTAAATTACAGGGAGCGTCATAAAAACAAAACGACCGTGGACATGCGTAGCCAGTTGCTACGAGCTACGTTCACAACAGTCGTATTGCGCAGCTTGCTCCGCGAACATCCTTATAACTATCACATTAGAGCACATAATTCATTAACATATCGGCTACATGGAAATGCAATATTCGCATTCAGTAATAGTTCACAGAACGTCTTTATTAAGGTTCAAATTTGAGGTGCGACCAGTGTTTTCCTTTTGAGCATTCTAAGATGGAACTTTTAGCGTTAGCTTAAGGTGTATAAGGTTGAGATTCGCGTGAGGAGACGCCATGGGTGGTGGGTGGAGGTGGGTCGATACGAGCCGGGCGTCGCGCCGATCAATAGTGGAGAGGGGCGCTACCCCGGTCCTCGGACCGTGCATCGCCCGCCGCGTGCCGACACACTCGTCAACAATACATTTCATATCTAAGTGCCTTACTTTGTCAACAGATAATAGGGGAACATCTTGTGAAATCTGAGCTAACATAACTGACGAGCGGAGACGATGTAAGCATCCGCACATATTCATATTCACAAAGCTATCCTTCCTTGTATCAAGGAAGCTGTATAAAGGGGCATCCTTTTAATGAAGATAGTTTCAGGGAACGCCCGATTGTACCTACACATCTATCTATACATAATATCATGAATGATGAAATGGGTATTTGAATAAAAGCTATCATGTAGGCCAAGTATATAAGTATATCGATTTTTCTTTATCTTATCCAACACGAAATCGATTGGTGCCTAGCGTTTTTAGAGTCAGTCGTAACGTTGTATGAAATACCGCTAGTTAAATATTAATGGTAATGTTAAAATATTCATGCAACCGCCATGTTGTATTATCTCAGAGGTTCAGTTCTGGCAGAATTTAAAATGACAGTCGTTGAAACCACACAGCATATAATATAATATGAGCAACCTAGCCACACGCCCCGACTTCGGACGAGTGCACAAACAATATAGGTACGCAATCAAAATCCGTGGTGCGGTTTCGAAGGAGTAAGCGGGGAAATACAAATAGACAAAGTAAAAATAAAATGCCCCTTAAAAATGGTAGGGAACCCGTTGCGGGTCCGACTTGCACTTGTTTCAGACGTACTTACCTATAGGTACTTAGATTAGGAATTGAGGATATTATATACCTACCTACACTATAATTATATTATAATTTTAATTAAATATATTTAATAAAATCATTATTTATATCATCAATGTAATGTGTAACAGAGGTATTTGTTATGATTTCCAAAAAGTTCTAGGAATCGAAGGATAATAAAAATTTTGGACTAAAAATGTTTTTAATTTTTTATTAACTTTGGTAATTTGTTGATTTTAAACAATAAAATGCGAGTAAAATACGGAACACCTTTGTTCTTCCCTCGTATGATTTTTCGAATGTGTGGGAAAATTGGCACATTGTTGTCTGATAAAAGACTTTCAAGTGCTTTGTATACGTAGACCAATTAGCAGACGCGATAGTAAAGCGAATTGTCTGGGCGCCGCTTTTCTGTTCATTTGGAAAAATCTAATCATCAATTGCAAAATAACATCGTTTGAATTATAATTATACGTAGGAGGCCTTCGAGTAAAACCGCTTATTTAGTTTTTCAATATTAACATTTTCAAGTTACCTACATACAAAATGAATGACAAAGAGGCCATTTTCACTAGGCCATTGTGGTATTTAAATATATGGGTACTTACTGGAGGTGACCTTATTAACCCCAAGTGTATTTTTTTCTTTAAACCGAGGTCAATCACTAATTTACATGCAAGAATAAAAAAGAAAACATCCACAACATTACCCTTTAAAGACCCTGGCTTTATTATATAAATCATATCATGATGCCATTACTAGTAGTTCACGTTTAGATCTCATGTATGCTGAACTCCGAAAAAACACAAAAAACCCAATCAAAACTTTGCTCGACCCCAGTTCGACTCTAACCGAACCCAGGACATCGAGCGTAGCAGTCGCGCTTACGAACACTAGGCTAACGAGGCAACTGCCCCGTCTTTTCTTTAAACATTGAATTCAATGAGTTCAATCAATATATTTTATTTTAGGTATTTAACTACCCTACGATGCTACCTTTTACGTTTCAAATAGACTTTGTTATTGTATTTCGCTAATTATTTATAGAGCTTCCCATTTGGCCAGTGTTGATTTAAATCTGGAAGGTGACCGTGACAAATTTAGATGAATCGTTCTGTTAGAGCATTTGTTTGGTTTCGAAATAGTCTGCAATTGTTTTTGAACTTTCAACTTTGATTACCTACAAATTGTTTAGACGAGCGCTAGAAATCGCGGTAAATTTTCCTAGATAAAAATAAAAGAGATACGATTACATTCGAGTACATTACTATAGTAGTAGTTTTATAAACATTTATTTTATTTATAAATTCTTTATGCACGTGTGACAGAGGCGGACTTAATGCCTTAACATCTTATATTACATACTATCACACCAATGCGCCACGAAGGGTTAGGGCAGAGGTGTACACTTGCATAGAATACCATACCAGTACCCACGTATCGCCGGTATGTTTTAAAAAACTGTAGTACAGACATAATCAAGTTGCTAATTAACTAACGCTTTTTAAAAAGGCGCATTGTAGTGAAGGTTTTTAAACTCCTTCCCATTTTTTTTCAACAAGTCAGTACCTACTAAGTAAAAAGTTTATTTCCAACCCGGAATTGTTTTAAATAGTAGAAAAAAGAAGTGACATGGGAAATTCTTGTGGTTTGCAAATTGGCTGAACATTTTTCCCGTCTCCCTCAAATTTCTTATGGAAAGAGGAAGAGGTCTATGTTTGGTTCAAGGCCGCCTGCATTCAACCGCTCCCCACGGCACGACCTTCACCAGGTCGTCTAGCTGTGGGGGCTGGCCCACGCTGCATCCCCCGGCGTATAGGTACCACAAACCTAGTGCATCTAGTAGACACATTAGATTGACTATGGTAATAGACTTTAGTCTTAAAGTATCTACATTCTAATGGTGAAAAGGAGACCTATATGGGTTTACTTTCCAATATCTGTAATAACCGATCATTTTCTACATGAATGACCTAGGTCATTTTATTTTTGACCTTGAGTGAAACCTTGTTACGAAGTTTATGCGTCGATGTCCCTTCCACCTTGTATAAGGAGTCTTCTACTGTCGTCCACCCTGCATTACTGAGCGTGGCGTTATCACCCACTGAGAAAGAGTCATCGACAGTCATCTACTAAAATGACTAACCTGAAAGTTGATAGTGGAGGTGACGATCTTCATGGACTCGGCGTAGTTCCTCAGCACGGAGTCGGTGCTGAGGCAGCTCTGCCGCCACTCGTACAGCTGCTCCAGCCGCGTCACGCAGCGCTCGCAGATCTTCTTCGGTAAGAAGTCGTCCTTCGATATCTGCTGGATTTAATTGATAACTTGTTAGACAGACGCTCGTAGATATAATGGGACAAATTATGACTTGAAATTGACATAATATTATTGTAATATTATAACTTATGTCATAGATATATAATATATATAACTTATATTATGTACTCATGGCGTTCGCCAACACGCCTGAATCTTCGAAAGGTTGGCAGAAGTGGACTGTGTGAGATGGAGGTACACAGTATATTCTTAGGTCCCATGTAATAGACATCTAGTGACTTTATTTTTATTTAACTGCTTTATAGATATTTCGCAAGGAAAACATGGTGTCAATTGTGTCAATAATCACAGTTGTTGCAATGTATGTGTGCGCGTACGTATGGATTTTAAGAAATGGAACGTAAGGTACACGTTAAAATTATTCTTGCGCATTGCTAAAATGCAATGACTGTAATAAGAAATCACCGACAAAGCGTTGACTTTTGGTAAACTGCACTAAGAACCTATGAATTTGAAAATTAATAACCATAACACAAGTACGAGTATGTAGTCTTGGAACCATAAATATTTTTTATCTTTTTTCCATTGCAAATAAAGGTTTTTGAGATTCTCTATTCACGAGAAAATGAAAGATAGTACCTATGAATATTATATTACATATAATACAATGATATTAATAATACAAAATTGTTCACTCAATAACCCGCGTGTGCTCACAATTAATTAACCACCCGTGTCATTCAACTTTGACCTTTATATGTACCGGTTTAAAGTAACACTAATACAAACGGATTTACAAAAGGGGATTATTTTGACACGTGACGATCATTATGAGCGGTTGTCTTCATAATCCCCGATTCCCTACCAATAGAGATTCGCATTTGCAGTAATCCTGTGATCTGAGCTTCTGACCTACTTCGGACTGGCGAGGTGGGCCAGTGAGCTGCGAGGTCATTGATCTGTGCAAGGCATTACCAATGCATTAATAAGGAAAAAATCGATAGCTTATGAAATTGAAATGATGAAGAATGATAATTTATAGATATTCATTTTGATAGACCGATCCAATATTTATTTCGTAGATACTTCGTGAAAGGAGCTTTATAATAATGTCCCGTGTTAATGTCCAGTATAATAATTCAAACTAAACTAAACAAAAAATATTAATTAATACCTTCAATTCATATCTATGTACAAAAAATATTTCAAGTAGTTCTACTAGCTCGAGTCTCTAAATAAGAATACTAAACACTTAAAAATGTATGAATACAGTTTTTTCTAATATAGATTATGACTATAATTTGCCTCTCTTGATTAAATGTATTAAACATAAATCATAAACAATTTTTTTTGAATTTTTATATTCACTTCCCATGATCCCTTAGTAATAATTTTATTCTACAAGAATCGATAAACATTGTGTCCCAATTAAACTTTTTTTTTTTCACTGAAAAAACTCAACAGGTATTGTGGTATTTCGCTATTCTTTGTAGTGGCCGGCTCGTAGCGCACCGTAGCGCGCAGGCGTCTACGAATGCTACGTCGGACCGCTACGTCTACGTAGCAGCATTATTGCACTTCTACGAACCACAAAGCACTGTTTACGTTATAATTTATAATGACACCGTATTACGTCAACACACACGCCTTTTTTTTCAATAACAATTGTGAAAAGCACTACCTTATTGAACATAATTTATTTTAAGATACATATTCCAAGTCACTAAAATGTCAAGGACAAAAGCCCAAATATAGAAATACAATGAGCTTACTCACCATAGTTGGCAGGCAGGTCCTGAGTTTAAACAAGATCTGCCGCTGTTCCGACTCCTTATCGAAGATATGGAGCCTGGGACCGCTCTTCAGGGAGCACAACCGACATAGGTCGGTGAACGCCGTGAAATTGAGGTCCTCGGGCTCGGTCATCGCGAAGCACCTGATGAGGAGGTCAAGGAGGCAGGAGTTGTCCATGTATACGGCGGTTGTTCTCGGGTGGCGGGAGACAGGGTCAACGTCGCATGTCGCGGGTGCAGGCGTCGGGGAGGCGTCGCTCCGCCGCTGCGTCCGGGGGGCACTGGGGCCCGGCGGCTCGCGCCCCCTCGCCCCCTGCGGCCCTCGCACCCCTCGCCCCCTCGGCCCGCCGCGCCGCACGCAGCCCATACGTCCCCCGCGCCGACCCCTCCAGGCTCGGGGTGGCGTCCACGGAAAACGCCAGCTTTCCCATTTAGTGTCTTAGAATGCGTGTTTATTGATATGCAATTAATTTTATTGATTATTTATGACGTTCTATTATTCTAGTCGAAAATAAGACAGCCAATGGTATGGACGTATTAAAGATGAAATGTATTTATGGATAGGTAATAAGATAAATAATATATCAATACTTAGCTGACTTAAGTACATATAATTATCATTTATAGACACATACATTTGGAGAGTTAATTAAAACAAAAGTTCTCTATAGATTTGAATAACCACAAAGAAGATATCAAGGTACCGTCTCCTATTAAGTACTATAACAACATCATCTAATCATCATCTTCTTGCCCTTTGTCACAATTTTGGGGTTATCTTTTTCTTTCATTCATCCCTTTTAGTCAATAGTTGGCTATAACAAATAACAATGGAACTAAAATTAAATAATTTTAGGTCCATTGTTGAGGGTGTAACTGTAGGAATAGGTACACTACCTACTCGGCCTAACCTTGGGTAACTAACCTATTTTTTTTTTTATGGCCTTCTAAATACTCTTACAACTTTATAAGTAACGTCTCTACGTTCCATCCACTGGCGCGAGGTTTCTTATAAAACACATTTCATAACAATAAACAACAAAACCCTGCATATAACCTTCTCATAATGACGATCCATTGTCATAATAAAAGGCCATTACCATTATATCTTGGCACACGGTCAAATAAAGAACTAACTGCAAATGTACTCTATTTTGACATTGGTCTTTGCATGCAGCGACACCATGAAGATCCAATATAAACTGGTTAATAAAGTCATCCGACCTCTTTTCACGGCCTAGTAAACAAGTCAAACGACCTGTCACTATAGATTGGTATATTTTTACAGAAAAGTAAATAATTATAATGTCGATAGCATCTTCTAACTCAGAAGCCGATTACCATGGTTATTCGGAGCGTACTCTGGCTATTATAAAACCAGAAGCGTATGAGGATGCTGAAGCGATTGAAAATATAATTCTCAATAATGGGTTTGCTATTCTTGCGGTAAGTACTTGTTACTGCTTAAGCTCTGCAACCTATAAAATATGCACGTAGTTGTTATCATCATCATAAATCTGTGGCAGTCCATAGTTGGGCATAATGCCTTCCAAGGCGCCCCTTTGAATCACCGTTACCCTAGATGGACAAGAAACAAAGACTTTGAGCTTTAGAAAGAAAGAAATAAAAAAAAATTATTTGTATAGACAAGACACATATAACTTACATTATATACAGGGTTACAGGTTAAGTCGACCTAGATCCGTTAAGGGCGTGTAGTACCCATCTTTTCCGACATATTTCACTATAGAACACCCTACCCCAAACCTAAGCGTTTTCAAGAAAATCGACATTTAAATTTAATGTTTTACTAACTTTTTTAACTTTCAATCGTTCAGAACAAAGTATTTAGTTAACCTACGTAGGATTATGGTTATTAAATTCATAGAGCATCTTAATTCGCATGTAAAAAATCAATAATAATAATTATAAGATGCACTAACTTCAAAATATTGTAATTAATGGCAAAAAATCGGCAATTTTTATTAAAAAAATTAAATGTCGATTTTCTTGAAAACGTTTAGGTTTGGGGTAGGGTGTTCTATAGTGAAATATGTCAGAAAAGATGGGTACTACACGCCCTTAACGGATCTAGGTCGACTTAACCTGTAACCCTGTATAACTTCCTTTCTACAAGAATTAAATTATGCTGACACCGAAAAACTCCTTGCTACCTTAGTGTAATAAACGCACACACACAAACACACACACACACGCGCGCACGCGCGCACACACACACACACACATACACACACACACACACACACACACACACACACACACACACACACACTTATACTAACCAAAACTAGTACATAATAATTATGTTCGAGTTCACCAATCAATATTATCGTTTGGATTTCTATGATAATTATTAACACGTTAAGTGCTAAGCGTGGATTTCAAAAACATCCCTATTTGCGATACGAAGCAAATTTGATTCGTCAGAAACTTGTTATAACTGCGGTACGCATCATTTCTGACCAGTAAAGTAAGACATCTGTAAGAACCTGAATTATAGGTTATTTTTTCATTTTTTTTTATTTTTTGTGCCAAAATGGCATCTATATGAATAGAAGTAGACCCTACTTTTGTAGCACGGGGCTTTTATGAGTCCTATCGTGGCTATGTGGTGTCAAAGTTATGTATCAATACTGATTCGTATAGCAGGTGTGTAGTCATCATATTCATAGTTTACGAATCAGAACTGATACGTGCCGCAAGTATTTAAAATGTTATCGACAAAGGACTAGTGATGTGAAATAAAACTCCTATCTACCATCGACAACTTTTATTTTATTATATATTGGAATGATATGTGTTGAAACCGTTAAGACACATTGGTTTTTCACACTCTACACAAAATGTATAAACTTGTCTAAATTGTGACTTCTGGCTACTTTCTATAGTTGTTGATGGTAATTTTGTAGGTTTTTGTATTTGTACATCTTGCAAAATGATAGGTTTCTGATGCTGCACGGAATTCCCGGAAGACTGTTCACCTCTATTTTCGTATTCTTCAAAAACACGATCTAATATTCTACGGGACCACTTCATACTGGTAGCGATGCAGAGACACGCAAGCACACGACTTTTCAGAGTGCAAAATCAAGACAGCACTAATGCCAATTTACAATTATTACCGTAATACTACAGTACGATCAGAAATGATTCGTAACCGCACCCTAGTAAAAATATTTTAATTCAGTGCGTTAGTATCAGAAATGATTCGTACTTCTTAAGTAAGGCTAGAGAGTACTATTTGAGTATAAAAACAGCACACTACATTTGTCTCGTTCTACTTCCTACATTTGTATGAAATACTACTTCAGCAAAAAGAGAGAGACTGATCTCTTCACTCCCGCATACGCAGTAATCATCCGATCGCTCAATTCTGATACTAATCGCACCCTACGTGTTAATAGGCCTCGAGATAATTGCGTTGTAAAAGGCGGAGTCCTGGTGGCCTGAAATACAGGCTTACAGCCTAGTTTAGGCACCAGTCTCCCACAATAATAAAAGCTATTGTTACAACATTTAAATGATGTATTGTATAATATTGTGGTGAGAAATAAACATTTATTATTATTTCCTTTATTCATTTTTTTACATATTATTTGTATTTTTAAATATTTTTATAAAAAACAAAAAAAATAAAAACATTTAAAAATATAAAAAATAGTAGCCCACCGGTATCGGGAACAGAGTCCAAGCTACCGGTGGTCAGGGCTCCAGGGAAAGGAACCTTCTAACAATACGTGCCGTATCTAGGAGTACCGCTTTCTGTATCAAGCCCTTGATCCAGCCACTCAACGAGAGCCTCCTTAGATGTTGGTCGAGGCTCTTGGCTATTAAGCCATTGGCAGACACAACGATCGGTACAATGATCGCCGAATTCACCTCCCACATGTCGACAACCTGACGTGCCAAATCAAGATACTTTATTTCTTTATCTTTCTCGGCCTTCATGAGGTTCTCATCATGCGGGACGGTGATATCGACAATCATTGCACTACGCTCTAATCGGTCTATCACCACAATATCAGGCTTATTGGCAACAATAGTCCTGTCTGTGATAATAGAGCGATCCCAGTACAATGTGGCATGACCATTTTCGAGAACTGGGTCGGGCACATACCTATAGTACGGTACCTCCGATTCCACAAGTTTGTATTTCAAAGCAAGTTGCTGGTGGATAATCCGGGCCACCAGGTTATTATTATTATTATTATTATTATTATATTAAGCACTTTACTTACATTATATTCATCTCAGCCATGTGCAAAGATTTTTTTAAACTGTGTCGGTATTTAGTGGTGTGACCTACAGTAAAAGAGGATTAGCCCATGTTGTTATAATCATAGCTACATATTTACGACTTTACAATACCGATACATACCTAGTATTTACACTTTTCTCTTAGGTCCGGCAAATCATTAACCAGGAACACATCAATGAGTCGAATGACCATCCCCTCACGACCAAAATCCGGTAGTCGTGTGCGGCTAACATTACCTACTAGGGGTCTTCGTTCAGTTATGCAAAATGCAAAGTTCGGCTTCATTATTCATAGATGTACTGTTTCCCAACCTATGGTTGAACTTTATTTTCTACCAGGAAATATTTAACACAATTCTAGGAATAATACCACGCGACAACAAAATTGTTAATATCTGCTTACCTAATTTCGGATTTTTAAAAATACCCTCATGCAATAAATCTACGAAAAACAAAAGCACAGAATAAAAAGTGACGCAAAAATTATCTAGGTAGGTACTTATAGGAAAGATGTCGAGGGTTGACTTAATTTCTAAGGTGGCCTGTAGGTAATTTTTAGTCAAAAGCTAAGATTTAAGAGAACTTACTATGTCAAAATAGAAAATACGTTTAGATCATTTTAATTTTCGTGTTTATTTGCAAGATTGCGAATATTTGCGAGATGTTTTCATTCACATTGTTTGGTCATCCGGCCGTCCCCTCATGTCCAAATTCCGGCCGCGTGCCGCCGGCAATGCAAGGGTTGTGTGTGATATGCAAAACTCATATCGACATTAGCAGAGTTGAAGAGGGGCGCCTTCATTATTCCGCGTCACATGCAACCCTTGTTATAAATAGGGATGACACGATAAGATTGCAACATTTTTTTGCTGCATATTGAGTAATATTGAGATGTTATATTGTATTTACTCCACCTAGATAATATCGTCCACGGTTAACTCCTTTAGTCGTAGGTTCTCCTTAATGCTAAGGGTCTTGACCTTCCCTAGGAGTCCCTTTTTCTCGGATAATACTTCGCCATCTGTTTCAGTCACCTGCCGCCTGGACAGCACCATGAACGCAAACATGCATACTCTCATAACCATCCACTATTCGAATAAGCAATAACCATTACACATATATACCTGTCTAATCAATCTAATCAATCCTGTCAATTTCTATCGTTTGTCCAACATTTATCATCGATTAAAAAACCTCAGATACTGCTGGTCGGTATTTTTTTTATTCTTTTACATATTACCACAATCCATTTTCTGCAACCAATAGAAAATATATTCATAGGTACTTACTAACAAAATGTTATGTAGTGCAATCACAGCCACAAAATATCTACTTAACCTGATTTAGGCAACCCTACGTTAGCGGTGAGCGGCAGATCTTGGACCCCCAGCTCTCGTGTCGGCCACCGTTGTTATCTATAGAAACCATAGAAAAAACTAATTAAGACTCCCCCATTGACGTTTGAAGGGGACACTGTTTTCTATCGCAAATGATAATAATTGCTATTTGCATATGTAATTGTGCTTTACTTTCGTATTGTAACTACATACATACTTTCTAGCTTTTCTCACTAAACTGGTTCTGTATCCTTTGTTGAATATTATAGAATATTTCCCAAAGATGAATATGTAAGCAGATTTTTCATACCTAACCACTGTCGTTGTCGGTGCTTACAGTTTGGACAGCTCGTAGGGCGTTTATCAGTACGATTGTTGTAATCTGTACCTCATTGATAAAATTTGTCAATTTTCTATTGTAATAATAAACATGTAAAGTGCATGATAACAATCGGTGATGCCTACTTACATTTGCCAAATCGCCCCCCGTAGCGACAAGCATAAGCCAATCACAAAATTAATTCGAGTTTTGAACTTTGACTGACAAGCCAAAATGATCTAAACAACTAAGGAAATACTACGCAGAAGGTACTTGGCATCCGACATTCTGCCGTGAATTTTATACCTTTTGAGAGGGCTATAGTACCTAGACATGCTACTTTTAGCATCGGCGATTGGCGCTTTTGCGACTGCATTGCGTTTTGGCGACTCTCTGCTTTTGATCGCATTATCGGAATCCCGCGTTATGGCAACTCGATAGCCGCGTTTGGCGTTTTTAGTAGTGCGGTGTGGAATGTTGGTCGCTGCATTTTGCTTCTGAAAGCGACTTCGTAAATCGCTAAAAGTAGCATGTCTGCTAATAGCCCTAAGCGTAACTGCCTCGTTACCCTTGTGGTCGTAAGTGCGACTACTAGCCCTACTCTCGAGGTTCAATTTCTTGAGTCGAACAGTAGGTATTTGGGTTTTTCTATGAAATTATCAATCTCAGCTCGGAGTCTGGCTTTGCGCCCTGTTAATGCCAATAGGGTCGCCCCCTATTACATGGCACCTAAACATGGAAGTGAACTGTGGATGTACATTAGTGCGTAAGTCTCTGCCTAACCCTTCGGTGAATACCAGCAGATGGTTATGTATGTTGATGTGAGATAAGGTTTAATTACATTTATTTTGTTAGATAATTATTAACTGTCCGTACATTTGGCACGTATGGCACAGAGGCGTGGTCCCACTATTCTATGGGCCGCATGAGAAAGCTCAAGGTCACTCAGCTCACTCTTTTGGCTAATATGATGATGATGATGACATTCTGGTATAATTATTATTACATATAGTATTGTCTGCTACAGAAACGTCAAGTCCGGCTGACTCCCGAGCAAGCGGCAGAACTGTACAAGGGTCACTACGGGTCCCATCACTTCCCTCACCTCGTGGCGCAGATGTCGAGCGGGCCAATCATCGCGCTCGTCCTCGCAGCCAAGAACTGCATACAGAAGTGGAATACACTCATGGGGCCTGCCATGTAGGTACTTTTTAAAATTAAGTTTTTGGTTACAGCCAAAATAATTGGGAATTCGTGTAGTAGGTACCCGTGGTAACATAATTCGTATGAGGTTTGACGGACGGGTAGGTAGGTAGTTGCTATGGAGTAATAATAATAAATGAACTACAATTAACTATCTAAATAAAGACAGCTTTTCTTACCTGCGGGATGTATTTTTTAATCCTTCAATCTCTTTTATTGGAATATCCAGGGTTCTAGAAGCTCAAGCCTACTGGCCGGATAGCTTGCGGGCGTGCTATGGCCGACGCACCAAGTTCGGGGACTATTTCAATGGGCTCCATGGCAGTGAGAACCACGCGGAGGCAATAAGGGAGATACATTTCTTTTTTCCTAATAGTAAGTTCCGAAGAACCTTATTTTTTTGTATAAGGTGACTTGGCCCAAGATGGGGACAAAAAAGAGGC
This sequence comes from Acronicta psi, assembly GCA_946251955.1. NCBI lineage: Eukaryota > Metazoa > Arthropoda > Insecta > Lepidoptera > Noctuidae > Acronicta > Acronicta psi. Next base: position 10,823,193 of record OX276475.1, on the reverse strand, counting down.
TTCGTAAAAAGGTAAATATTGATACAACACACTTTAATAAGAGTGAGGACCTATTCATCATCATCATCAGATCATAAACCAATGACCAAACCTTACGATCTTTGGAGGGCAGTCACCTTTTTAGGTAGGGCGGAAGGGCAGGTATCAATCCTCTCTGGAAGTAAGCAGTGTTCACTAAAAACCGAACATATTGTTAACATTTTGTATCAGAGATGATTTTGGTCTGCACATTCTGCACATCACGGCGAAATGGCTGGATCGGCTTGTGTCACAGGTTGTGGGTTCGATTCCCGTACGGAACAAATATTTGTACAACTTTCTTGAAAATAAGATATAGCCCATCTTCTCTATTCACAGTGATAGTAGGGCCACTCGTTCGTCATTGGCAAGTGAATGATTACATACAGAAGTACTTAACGCCGACCTTACTGCCATCCCTGACGGCGTTGGCCCATGAGCGACCGGCAGAGCCCATACTCTGGCTAGCCGAACATCTGCGAAGGCACAACCCTAATGAACCCGAGGTCGCGCCACAACAACCGACGAAGAGAGAAGATCCACGCTGTCATACACCACAGCCGTCTGAGGAATCTCTGGTCAAATAGTTTGATCAAACTTGTGTAATGTTTTTTATATTTTTTAAGACTTTTCCATGCTAAGATACCAGTTATTTAATGAAGGAAATAATTGTATTATAAAAGGTGTATTGAACAAAAAGACGCAGGATTAAATCCTGCCGGCGAGTCGTTTTTTTCCTTCATTAAAAGAAACTTGTGTTGTTTATTTAGGCAATTCAATATTACTGGTGGTTGTTTTGTTGTACCTATATTATAGTGAAATACGTTTTAAATATATTATGTTTGCGATACCATTCTGTGAGCGATATGTACGAATTTATGAGTTTTAAATTAAATGTGCACTAAATCTGACGGAAGACGCGTCGCGTATCAACAATAAATGAAGGTTAGCAAAATAAGGAGGCATGTTTCTGTCAGAAGTAACTGACATTACCCACGAATGAAACCGTTGCGTTGTATTGTCATAGATATTTTTAATAAATAAAATTTCCTCGTTCAATTTCCCAACTTTATTTATAGAAACAGTTTACAAATGAGCTATCACAGGCTAGCGCGTGTAACTACAATATCGTTGCAAATAAATGATGTTTATAGCGATAGTTACTGGTTATTCATGACGGTTACAAATTGCCAAGAATTACGATTAACTTAAAAACTTATATATACTTAAAACCATTCGTTATTCCCCAAATGCCGTTTAGATATCATTTATTTGACATTGCTTTTTAATACATAACATACCATCACGCCTATTCCCCGAAGGGGTAGGCAGAGGTATAGTTATTTACACCCTTAGTTCGCCGGTATTTTTAGGTCTCATGTGGCGAGCTTATTGCTTTTTAATACATGTTTTCATATTAATAAATATTACACATGATATCTATACAACATTATGAAGTAACGGTTCTGTAAAACAAAAATTTATTGTGACTATTTATTTCGCAAAGTATAAGTACACTTCTCCGCGTCAATTTTCTTATAAAAATACCTCATATTCAAATAAACCCCATAAAATTTTAACATTTCACATAATTTTGAATCTCAATTCTTAACTATCTATTCCCCAAAAATAGTCACAACATTTTTTGTTTTGAATCAAACTTATCACTAAACAGATTTGGTAGAAAAAAAATCATGACTTAAGTAAAAAATAAAAATAGGAGATTACGAATATCTGCTAACTCGCTTTGAAGAGCGGCGTCTGAAATAGAACGATATAAATTAAAATAATATACATGTTTACTTACTGTAACTACTGGTTAAATAATTATTGTAGTCTACAACTTGTAGGACAATGCGTCATTCTTTTTTTATGGGGCTAGACTATTAAGGTGATCTAGTTTTTCCTTTACGTCATTACTATAATCGAGGTTTCCTTTTAATTTAACCCATGCTAATGAATAAATAATCCCAAATCGTTGCCTCGTTGGTGATAATATAATACCGCATAACTAAAAATAGGCCCAATAATATATGTTATTGCTATTCTTAGAAAAAGGTTAGGGATTAAAAGAAAAAAGGTTGCATTGTAATTAACATAATTCTAAACATACAACATTCTAATTACATACAAATCATAAAAGGAGATAAGACAAACGTTTATAATACTTAATGATTTTGTTTGTTCCCCACTTTATCGTGATCACATACTATTTGCCCTCTTATGGATGCACTGCTAATATCTTCCTGTGTGATCTATCTATCTTATGATTTATCACTTTGCAAATATGTATTAAATGCATGTTTTACAATCTAGTAAAGTGTATCAAAGATAACATAATTAACAGGAAAACTAGCTGTTACCGCGGTGTTACCCGTGTTCATTCAATTTTTCCCAGTCTTTTAGGGTTACTTACGTCATTTAAGGAATATTTTGTGCAAAATTTCATACGTCTATAGCACCTATATATAAATAAATTAATATTATTAGTATAATTATTATGCTCAAATAGCTTATATATCAACAACGTTAGGAAGGAAAGTACTTGGACGACCGAGCTTTTCTCGAGTGAAAATAAAGAAAACGAATTTTCTCAGAAATAAAACCTAGCTTGATCGATTTATAAACCCCGAAATTGCAACTTTAATTAGAGCCTTTTTCGATAACAAATATTGCTCATTTAATAATATGGGATAAAAATGGACCTGTCAAGCCGTCAAAATAATACTAATACTAATTTTTATATTTTTAAATCTTTTATATTTTGTTTTTTATAAGAATATTTAAAAGTGTACCTAATTAATATGCATTAAAATGAATAAAGGAAATAATACTAACACAATTAGTTCCTCTTATCGCGGTACATGTGCACGTAGGCGGCGTCCGAGGGCGAGCAGTAGCCGATCTTCTGGCACACGCCCTTGGTGCCCATGTCCTCGATCAGGTGAATAACGCTGTCGCCGTAGATCTCCATCATTATGTGGCACTAAACCAAAATATCAAGGATGATTTAGGCTAGGCTTTAAACAAATTAAATTTAGGAGATAAATAATCTGTGGTCTTAACAGAATACTAGCACTGTTTCACAGCAGTAAAGTGTGGCAGTACTGAATATTATGAAGAACCAAATTTCTTTAAAAATTGTTTACATTTTAAGCGATAATTTATGTGAAAATGCTTAATTTTTTTTTTATGATCATCAAATATTTGTCACACGAACACCTATGACAATCGTTAATGATAGTCAGAAGCCCCAAAAAAAGCCTGACAACCAGTCTATCCTTTGTATATCGGTATTGCCCAGAAATTCGGCTGCGGAGGTCTGATGGCAGTCGCTTCGTGTAAAATACTGTTATTCAGCCGCATCTGGTTAGACTGGAAGCCGAAACCCACGTGGTTGGGAAAAAGGCTAGGAGGATGATGATCAATATTAATTACTGTTTGTCGGAAAAAATATGTTCTTTGAATTTTTACTTGTCATCAAAACCAGTTTCATTGTTATCTATTTGCATAAAATGTTCGGAATAATAAGTATATATTCCTTGCATATATCCATGGATATTATCTACCCTATAACACTTTAGAACAAGTCGTGGTATTATTAATTGATTTATAAAAAAGGGGAGTAAAGTAGGTCACTTATGTAGTTACACATTTGCCTATTATGAAACATATCTAGGTCAGATGAAGGATTGACTTTATTGAAAAGTACATTCAAGTTTAATTTTTAATAATATAATAGCGGGCAGTGTCTGATTATAAAGCGAGGTATAACTTTGTAGCAAAAGAAACTACATAAGTAGTAAAATATGGTACATAAGTCGCAAAAGAGGCTACATTAGCAGTAAAAGAAGCTACATAAGTAGCAAAGGCCCTCCTTTACCCTTACACCGGTAGTAAAATAGGCTACATAAGTAGCAAGGGGCTACGTAAGTCGCCAAAACGGCTACATCAGGAGTAAAAGAGGCTACATAAGTAGTAAACGAGGCTGACAACTCGACTGGTAAAAGAGGTGACATAAGTAGCAAAAGAAGCTACATAAAAAGTATGTTTATGAAAGTGATCGTCTGTGGCAACTGACCCTGGCGTTGTACTTGGCGGGCAGCAGTGCGCAGGACTTCTCTACGATGTGCACGATGTCGTGGTCCACGCGGTCGTTGCTCAGCACCTTGCGCACCGCCATCACGACGGCTTCGCATACGGCGCAGTCCAGGATCTCCGCTACACAAGATAATTAACATAACATATCAATGCGCCTCCGCCTAACCCGTACACCGACAGTTGTATGGGTTAGGTATGTTTTAGGTCATAAATACAATAGGGTGAGCTTATAGCTACAAAACCGGGAACAAATACATACTCCGAGCTGCTACTAAGAATTTCACAGAAAATCCTCGATCTTGTAATCGATCCTAAGACCCAGAAGCGCTTGCGACATGAATAAATAAAATAGAATAATGTAGCAGTTCTAGAAGTTTAATCAGACATCATTTTTACCTTTGACAGTAGCGACGCTGACAGTAGTACAGAGCCTAAGCTCCTGGCAGACCTGCTCGGGGTTTAGCTTCTGCACCAGCAGGCTGACGATCAAATCGGTATACTTGTCCATGAACTGCTGACAGTCAGACCGCACCGACTTCGGCATGCGCTTGCACACAGTCGCGATCACTTTCTTGATCTCGTCCTACGTCATAAATTTGGATGGTAGATGATAAAAAAAAAAAAAACACGTTTTTTTTCAGTTCCACATGTCCCTTAATTTTATTAAATAAATTATTTTTAAACAAAAAACAAACTGCCTTCAAAAAACTCGTAACCAACTCATGTCATTTTGTAAGGATCAAGTTATTTATGTTATGGATTTTACACTAATTTCAGGATTGTTAGGTAAAGAAATGGTACATAATAATATGACAGTCTCGGATTCTATAGGAAATTCGTATTAGCAATATCGCAATCGAAAAATTTACACATATGGAAGGGTTTTATGCTTAGAGTTGTCTCTGAGTTAATGTTCATAATATGATCCTGAGCCTGGCTTACCTCGTTATGCTTGTCCTTGATCTCATCATCGATCTCCCGGAGCACGAACTCGCACATGACGCAGGCAGTCTTCTGCTGTGACCCTGCTGGCCTCACCGTGCGCCCGTTCACCGTGTTATCATAGATTTCGTTCGTTTCTGGAAATATTGCACTTATTAGTATGTAATCTGTAAATCTAAAATAGAAATATTAAGGGTCACGAACGAACATAACCGTTAACAGCTGGATAAATAAATTTTTTTATGAAATTTAACTGCCAAGAAGTTTAACGGGTACTTTCCAGGAGGTGGTGAAACAGACTCTAAGTTACGTAAGTCTGGCTGACATAGGTAGGTAATAGTTATTTGTTATACAAGAGTGCAAAGTTGCTTTTTAACCGCGTGCTCAATTTTGATGACCGAGCAAGCGAAGGATTCTAAAATTGAATCACGAGCGGAGCGAGTGATTCAAAAATTAGAATCCTGAGCGTCAGCGAGGGAATTAAAAGAGCACAAGGTGAAAAATCTTTGCACTCGAGTGCAACACGTAACTTTTCATCCCACCTCAGCGAGGAAATGACAAAAAAACATTTACAACCACAAGATACTTTATTTCATTTTTGGTATTAAATACTATACTTATGATAGGTAAGTTTTACAGAATACCTATTCTTTAAATTATAACAAATAATACTCAATACTCAATAATCAATACTCAATACTCAATACTCAATACTCAATACTCAATACTCAATACTTTATTGCATTCCATAATGTGTACATTAGTTGGTAGGTATGCAATACTAGATATAATTAAGAGAAATTGAAAGTAACGTTGCTACAATTACTTGAGTGTAATATTTTTGTTAGGTATTGTAATGTTGGTGTTAGTGACTTAAAAAAGTACACCAAGAAAGTTCCGGTAGGCTTGTTGAAAAAATATCGATAGATCGATATAACGATAAAAAAAAAAAAATGTATCGATATTTTTTAGCGATATTTAATATTTCGATATAAAATTATCGAAAAGGTATAAAAATCTATATTTTTTACAGACCAATAAACATTTATAAGTTTTAAGATTATAAAATCCCAAAAAGGAATACTTTTTTTATACTAACATCTTTTTAACAAATTATATTTAATGTATTTTTTGTTTTTGGTCGACTTGATTTGTTGTTTTATAATTTGGTTTTTAAGATATATCGCCCATATATCGATATTTTTAAATAAAAATATCAGTATCGATGCTGATATTTTCAAAAAATATCGATACGACATATATCGATACTTTGTTGCGTTTAGACTCGGCACCTAGGGCAGGTTCCAAGTCTGAGTTTTTAACAAATTAAAAAAAAGTTGCATGATGAATTCGGCGCCAGGGGGGTAAAAGCACGATGTTCTAAATTCAATTTACTTTGTCTCTCTAGAGGATAAAAACGACTTTTGCACTCAGATATCGAAGAGTAAAAATACTCTTTCCGAGATGGTGGGATGAAAAAGATTTTAAAGCGATATCGTTAAATACCTAAATAGTTTTGTTGTATATACACCCTTATTTTGTAATTATTGTAAAAAAAGGGGTAATTAATCATCATTACGAACAAATTTAACTATGAGATTAACTCTAAAATCACAAAAAAAACATTTTGTTGAGTGTACATATAAAAATATCTTCCAAACTACAAGTCCTATTCCGGGAAGTCATCACAACTTACCGATGTCGCGATCCTTGTTTGAAGTGACCAGCATTTCAGTGGGCAGCAGAGACTTTCCCCTGAAGTTGTTCCTGTCGCCCCGGAGTTGCGGCTGCTCGTGGTACTTGTCGATGGCGCCGCGGCTCAGCTGGAGCGGGTCAGCGGCTTCGTCCTTGCAGAGCTTGAGGAACACGCACACTTCTTGCGCGTTCATGTTGGCGACCAACATCTCCACCAACTGTTCGGTGTATGTGTCCACGAAGTCCACGCATTCCGTGCGAAGTTTTGTTGACAGGTGAGTGCACAAGTTGTCGAGAGCTGAACGAATGTTTTCCTGTTGAAATTATAATAAATAATTAATAATAAAAATTAAATTTAACTCTTACCTTCTCTACTCTATCTCTACCTTTATTTATATCTAATTTAATAGATTCCAAAAAAATATTGGTTCGTTAAAATTTTTCAAATGCAGAAAAAATATACGTAAGTAAACTTCATTTTGCGGTAGTGTTCTGCGTAATTACACACGTTTTACTCGAATAAAAACCTAACCACAACAATCTTTTTCTAACAGCATGTCATACACTACTGATACAAATTTTGACCTGACCATAAATATAACTGACCTCAGTGCGGTTGTTCTTCAGTATGGTTTCCAGCTGTTCGACGGCGAACAGGCACAGCGGGCAGTTAGACTTGTCCGAGTTGATGTCCACGCGACGGACCTCGCCCACCTGCGGGCAGATGCCGAGGCCTGGGCAAACCTGACATAAAATATAGCAAAGAGATTATTAACAAATATTAACTCTAACTGTGTAAAAACAAAAGTTATACCAGAATGACAATATACATTTCGAAGTGTTTCACAACAATCTTGCAATGGAAATCTAACTTTGTGCGGAAGATTTAACGTTGCTTTTGTCAAAGCTTGTCGTTGTGGCTAAAGTATATGATAGTGACGTAGTACACAGCAGTTCCCAAATGTTTAAGGCTTTTGAACACTACAGAAATCTTTTTATTTTATGGACCCCACAACCAGTGATAATTATAAAACATACAACAATTTAAAATTCGTACAGTCGACAAAAGAGATAAGTTTATAGGCAATCTGTGCTTCGACAAAGATTGTGATATACTTAAATAAAAATATTATCTGTTTTAGGGTTTGATGTGTAGGCAGCATCCTGCATTTTGACACATTTTGCGTATTACATAATTTCATAATCTTGTATCTTATCTGTATACACTAATCTTTTATGTTGACTGTACCAGCAAAGAAATCTCTGCTAAGGAACCTCGATGACTTTTCTACGGAACCTATTTTAGGAGTCGCTGGCCATGGTGTGTATAATTACTGCCAACACTTACGGTGGCGGGGTCGATCCTCTGCACCAAGAGCGCGACGACGGCGGGCCCGTACTGCGTCACGAACTGTTTGCACTCCGCTTCCACCGAATGCGGCAACTTGTCGCAGGCCTTGTCCACCGCTTGGAAGATCTCGTCCTGATCAAGGATTTTATAAGCTTGGAAATGTATGATATAATAAAAATAATATAACCAAATAAGTCATTATTCTAACGCTTTGCTTTGAAATGTCCTTCACTCTACTTACTCTGTATTGGAAGAAACACATATGGATTTGTAAAATATTACAGCTTTTACCCTCCTTTTAAGTGTTAAGTCACTCCATCCAAAGGGAGGATCCTCTGACCGCGCGGGTGTTAGGCCGAGGGTTGATATCGGGCGGTTGTATTTATGTAAGTTGCACAGGAAACTTCACTTGCGCGATTCAGGATTTTTCCTTCGTACAAGTTCTTTTGTAGCTCGATAGATGTCGCTACATAAGCTCCTAAAATCAAAGGGGAGTTTCCTTAGGCTAACAATACAAAATGTAATAGTTACCTCAGTCCTAGTATCGCTGATCTCCACCTGCAGGTAGTGCAGGAAGTACTGGCAGAAGGAGCAGGCGGCCGGGCCGGCGGGCGGCGCCGACACGAACATGCGCTCGATGGGCAGCGGCGCGCCCGCGCTGGGCAGCGCCCGCACTGTGCTCGGGTTGCCCGATACGGGTACGCGGGCCAACTGGGGATAACAATATGATTTTACTAGCTGTTCCTCACAGTGCTCCTCGCGTTCATAAAATTTTTCTCAATACTGTAGGTATTTCCCAAAATTATTTCGTAGTGGATGCCTACATTATAATAACTATCTATGTTCCCAACCTAATGCGTTCAGTGGTTCAAACTGTGTGTTGAAAGATCAGCTAGTCACCTTTTCCTTTCATATATTTGCACGTATTTTTTGACTTACAAAAAATTAGTCAGAAGCAAGTACATCAGTGTTGTGTAGGTAAATGACTTAATCTAGATCTTATAAACTCCTTTGCAAAAAAAACGGGCGGTTTTGATTTTTCTACATTATTGGTAATAATTTAATTCTATAGATGTTTTAATAGCCAAACTATGTTACTGGCACTTAGCAAAGAGTCTGGGTATGAAAAAAAGTTAATTGCAAATTAGAATCTTTTGTTTTTAAAAATAATAATCCATTTTACAGTGTGTGACTTTTTATTTACTTTTCAAGGGCTTGCAGTTACAACGTTATCAGGAAACCACAACTAACTTCTCGTTCTATATTCTGCTTTATTGTGACTTAGAACATCTGTTTTAAGTCACAATAAAGCAGAATTCTTATGAATCTTTGGGTCTACTGCAATGTCAGAAAAGCAATACCTTTAATAATTTAATATTTTATTTAATAATTTAATATTATTAACACTTAAAGATTCTAGTCATCTAACTAAGCCAATGTTATACTAAAAATATTAATAATATCCATAGAAAACCCAATGACTGTAAGGTGCCCGTTTTCTTTGCAAAGGAGTGTATAATACAATTTTACGGAGTGTATAATAAAACTTTAAGAACACTAGTGGAACATAAACGGGAAAACTATAAGTAAGTAATTATTTATGACACAACATATTGTGTATTAAGAATTATTGTCACTCATCCGTTGACTAACAGCGGCACAGCCTAAACTTGCCGATAGATGAATTGGTGTATTTACTTAGCTACAGGAACTTTTTAAACAAGTTGCGAAATAAAAATAAATGCGACACTAGAATGACTAAGTAATTTAATGGAATGGAACAACTCACCTTCTCAGTAGTATAACTATTGGCTTCGTCGGCACCAATGAGTTTGGACGGCACAGTCTTAACAGCGAGTTCTCTGGGGACCAGAGGAGCCACGGGCTCATCAGATTTTTTCCCGCACACACCGATCATACTGCAGAGGGCGGCGGGTTTTAAGTTCGACACTAAGTACGTGTAGATGATGGGGTAGTACTGCTCAGCCAGGTGAAGGCACTCGTCCTTGAACTTGCCGGTCTGTTTGCAAAGACCTGTAGAAAATCAGCTGATTAACGGCCAGAATTAATAAACTCGATTGTTTAACCTACTGGATATTTATCGATTATTTACGATTTTTTGTTACCAGCAAAACACGTTCAGTCAGCTTAAAATTCTACTGAGGAGATAAATTTGACATGAAAGAGAAAGATCGAGTAGTTTGTACTAAGTTTGTCGATTAGAAGCCAGAAGAAGAATACACGTAAGAAACGTTAATTAACAAAGAATAGCATTTTACAAAAAATTCTAGTACCTATATCTTAAAAACCACCCACTGGAAAGTTAGTTATATAGATAATGTAAGTCAATATTTCTAAAAACAGATTGAGAAAAAGTCAACGTTAAATTTAAATCTGTATTTTATAGGATTTATTTTTCTACAATGATAATTTGACTGGGATGGTTGGCGCTCTTTGGGGGAGGCCTACGTTATATATAATGAAAATGTCTATAATCAGCTGTTACCTTTGAGCACCCTGTAGAACTCAGACTCGGTGGTGTTGGCGACCATGACGTCACGCAGGTGCACCACCAGCTGCTCGCACAGTTCGCACGGCACGTCACTGCAACAACAACAACTTTACAAAATATCAAACTAGCATTTATGCTACTGCTATTTCCGGCAAAACCTAGGCCAATATTACCCTGCGGGAGACAATTTACTAGTTAGTCTTTTCAAAAGTACCCATTAATATGGTAGACTATATTAGTAGGTACTGTACTGTACTGTAGGTAAAGAAGATGGTTTTTACCCAGCTTCTTAAAGAAGATGGTTTTTACCCAGCTTCTTAAAGATGGTTTTTACCCAGCTTCTTAAAGAAGATTGTTTTTACCCAGCTTCTTAAAGAAGATGGTTTTTACCCAGCTTCTTAAAGAAGATGGTTTTTACCCAGCTTCTTAAAGAAGATGGTTTTTACCCAGCTTCTTAAAGAAGATGGTTTTTACCCATCTTCTTTTAGAAGCTGTTTCCCAATCCAGTTAAATCCAGGGAAATGATGCCATGAATATATTTGATAGTAATTCTGGCACGTTGTCGCCGCATTGCATATTGACATCTATTAGAGCACTGGATCATAAATTGATGAGAAAAATGTTCATACAACTTTTCTTCCATAAGGAGCAAAGGGCTACTATTTATTTCCTGTTATTGTAGCATGGCTAACTTATCCTGTAAAAGCGATTTATTTCGTGTTATTTGTAAATCTTTTGCTATATGTATGCAAGTCTGTGACTCACTCAGTGGGTTTGTAGTCAGTGAAAGCTACAGGGAACGTAAACTCGTCGTGTTGGTGGAACTTGTAGCTGCACTGGCCGCTGACGTGGCAAATGCTTTGAGGAGTGAGGTCCTTTTGCACAGCCTCCACTATGTTCTCGTAGTACTTGAATACCAACATGGAGCAGGAGTCCGAGAGAGAGTCCATTTTGCGGCACATCTGTGAAGTACAAGTTTTTTTTTTATTGTGGGACATTTTACACAGCACCATCTAGTCGGAAACTAAGCAGAGCTTGTACTATGGGTACTAGACAATGGATATAATACTTATATACTTCTTTTTTGTAAATACATACTTATTATAAATAGGAAACACCCAGACAAACACAAATACTTATATTCATCACATAAATATTTATATTTATAGATCCTTCTATCCAGTATTTTTTTATTGATTTAAGGATCTCTGACAAAGGATATACACGAAAACATATTGGTAATAAATCGCATACATTATATAGGCATTGTACTCCTCGTTATAGAAGTTACCTGCAATAATCCAACGAGGAAGTCTTCATAGCTGGTTGCGTCGAACTTCTTCCTCATAACACCGACTGTTCTTTGACAGTTGTTGCATTCAACCCGCAGACTCAATTGAGTGTTCTATAACAATAATGTTATTATAAATTATATTACCTTTTCTCGACCACGATTTGCGTTGCTTTGTACTCGGTGGCTTCACCCACCTGTCTGGTTGCGCAAGCAGCGTTTTACCAGCGTGGTATGAAAAAGCCCAGAATAGAAAAGCCTGGACTAAGTTAGGGAATGCCATTGTCAAGTAGTAAGACACAAAAAGACTACATTGTCAGACCCTTATTTAAAATCAGCTATTTATAAAGTATTGCTGCTACCAAGTACTCGATGTTTGCTAAGGGGGAATTCCTTCATTTAATCTAAGCTTTAATTTTTAATTTTTCCCTAGATTACCACCGCGCTTGTGTAACTGGTCCTACTTACTCAACGTAAACAATGGTTCCGTTGAAAGTATTTAAAAAAGTGATTTGTTTCAGTAAGATATAAATCGCTAAAGCTTGTTGGTATTCGATAAATAATATCTAAATTGGGGCAAAAGTTTGCGAAGAATTGCTTTAAAAATATTGCAGTAAATATTGTAGTAAGTAGTATCATTCACTAAACGATATAAAAACAATATTAATTGGTAATATTTTCAATCATGTGGCGACGTCAGGTCATTAAATTGTGTCAAATAAGTATAATCGCGATAAATATTGTCACAATATATATCGACCGCGTGACTAATATGGAACAGCTGCAGATTATTATGAATAATAATTATTCTACTTTGTAATTCGAATAAAAACTTATACTTACTACTACTGCGTATTATGTGTAAGTGTTAATCAATTCGCAATCTGTTTGATATGCTTACAAAGTGCTAGAATTTTTTTCTTGCCACAGTGGAACGCCCACGCAGTTGTATTTCAAAATAAAAAGTATATCTATAACACTCAGGGATAATAATGCTTTTCTAACAGTGAAAAAATTTTCAATTCCTACAGCAAAAATAGTGGTACCTAACACTAATAATAAATCTAGTTAAATTTAAATTCTATATCTCATTTTAAATACTTGTTATCATGTTAAGTGCACCATTTATTAGGATATAAACTAAAGATTATTACGATTATTCGAAAATTAGTCGTGATGGTTATAAAAATATATTAGTACTCGGCTGTGACTAATTTTACAAGAAAATCTTATCTAGATTGAGTTTAACAAATTGATATGGCTTGGTATTTATATAAAAAAGATATTAAACAATAAAGCCAGGCAAAGAAATGTACATAGGTATAAGAAATATATTGTTATGAATAGCTGTTTATTCAAGCATTTTAAGGAAATGTGATTAAAACGCATGCGAATAAAATATAAGACATTAGTAAGGTTCAGTGCAGATTGAAGATTAGAGAAACTTCTCGAGTATTGGTAAAATTCATCTTTACGCGATTGAAATAAATAAATTATGATATAAACACACAGTTCAACATCATGTTTTCTGCATGCTATTTTCAATTCTATTTAAATAAGATAAGAGCGATATATAATCAACACCTGACAGTGTAATGATATAGTGTATCGTTTCGACCTTTCTTACATCGCTGCAATGTTAATACCACAAAGTTTAGTGCAGGCGTTCTCGTGCAAAATGTACGAGAAACAAGTGACGGTCGATAACAACGCTCTTTTTGGGCACAGAATAAATAATAATAGTACGCACAGAACAGCCACTGCGCTCCTCCGTACGTTCGATATCTTGCTGCCTACGCCTATACTTGCAGTGTTTGTTGTGGTTTCACAAGTTAACAACATGCTCACATTAACACGTGTGCGAATGTCATCTCGGTTATGTAGTTATTGGCATCAATATCTATAGTTTGCGATATCTATATTTATACTAACATTATAAAGATGAAATATTTGATTGTTTGTTTGAATTAAGTAGGCTCCGAAACTACTAGACCGAGTTGAAAAATTCTTTAACTGTTAGAAAGCTACATCTATATCGAGTAACTATAATTTACAAGAAGTACCAACACCACGCGTGCGTAACCGCTGGCGAAGCTAGTGTTAAATATATGCAGCTATTACTTACATATTCTTCAAGCAGGTTGTCAACTTTGGCACTGTTACAGAGGCCAGCGACCGAGCACACTTGCTGGGGGTTCATCTCCGAAGCCAGGGTCTCCACAAGCTCGGGTACGAAGTCATCAGCCAGCTTCATGCATTCCTTCGCCACTAACTTGATGGGGATCAGCTTGCAAGAGCCGTCGAACACTTCTTTTAACTCCTCCTGTAAACGAGTTGAGTTATTTGTAGATAGAGTAGAAAAGCTATTCATATATTCTTGAAATTACAATGAAAGATTTTTATACCGCAACATAGTTAGCACTAAACATTTAATTAAAATAGATAGTGTTATATGATATTAAAATAACAATAATTGAATTAAATTTATATTTTACTTATAATGTAATTTTATAAGTACATTAAGTCACTATCGCCATTGTACGCTATAATTGCCATTTCAACGGAGGAATCAAATTATGAACAATAAAATTTTAATATTTCTTGTCATACAGTAGTCAGTTTCCGTCACGAGACTGCGCGATTGAAACTGAATCTTGAATTATTACGTCACGATTTCTAAACTACGTTATATTTTTCTATGAATACACAGAGTATCAAAATTGCTTTTTTGTGTTGCAAAGCTGATAAGCAGAGTGATATGTTTTGGTACCTTTATCAGATATTTTTTAGTGATTCTAATATTTACATTACAAAACAAAACAATACCTACAAACATATCTACCAATATAAAACTATGTAACTACAGATAATAATAGCAAAAAATACAAGAAATTAATTGAGAATTCTACAAAACATCAAGTTAATCATTTAGGAGGTATGTAGACTTACTATTAGTTTCGAAACCACTATCTGAAACCACGTAATTGTGACCATTATTATGATGTCAGTTGGGTTTATTTTCTCTATATAAGAGTTCTTTAAATTTACCTAAAGTTTTCAGAGTTTACTCTTAGGGATGGTACTAATAAAATGTGTCCTTTACATACAAAATATCGGTACTACTTCACCGACTTGAGTATCGAAATCAATGGCTTTTAGTTTTTGCTTTACAGTGAGTTGACCAGGTAAAACTGGGCATTAACCAGGCAGGTAAAATGCATACTGTAAATGCATAACATGTAAACTCGACCATAAAATTGCTTTACCACCCTTAGAGTGATTGTCGTTTGCACATCCCAAAACAACAAGGTCTATTTTTGCTATTTTTACCAAGTGACAGATTGATAACGAACTTTAGTAAATTTAATTAGGACGCAAGTTTTGTCAAACGTGCTAAAGCAATTTTATGGTCGACTTTACATATAAATTGAACAAACTAAATTCGGTCTAATTTTCGACTTCCTGTAATGTTGTTGTTGGTGAGCATGAGACTGGATTTTAGGATATTCCCACGGGATTGGTAAAATGGAGATCATCGCAGGTTGTAGAGCAAGGTAGTAGCAAGGTTGTGAATGTGAATCTGAATGACCATGACGCATAGGGCGAGTGATGGCAATTGCGGTTTTTAGTCGGTATGGGTTCGACATACTAGGGGCCCGGGGAACCATGAAGATTTTCCACACCCCCCAAAAAAGGTAACTAGGGTTTCCCCACACCCCCAAGGTACCAGCGAGGTTACACAGTCAGGTGGCCAATAAAACTATGTTATTCTTCCATCGTGCGATTATAAAGAGTTTGATAATTGCTTTGTATTTATAAAACACGTAACGAGAACATTGTGTCACTATCGGACAACGACTCTCGTCTAAGGTGTAAGTTCAACCTGTTTGTTCTTGATAAATTCACGAATGTTTGTAAAAACACTGGCCTAGAAAACGTGGATCATCAAACAATAAAATTTCATAAAGTACATAGATTCTCAACCAATTACAGAATACTTATAGTTTTTATTAGTTTCGACTCACGACTTGTGTCGATATTGACTGCGAAAATATTGCGGAGAGGCATGTTTCTTATTATCTGTATCTTGTACCTCATACTAACTAAAAACCATAATTAGCTTCCCTTGCCCTATGGCATTGATGAACATTTGACAGACGCGGTCGCCATACATAGAAACCCTAACGCCATCTTTTTAGTATCGCATGGCATTTGTTTTTGTTTTTTAGCCGATCGCGGACTAGTTCACTAAGGTTTAGATAATACTATTTTTGGACCAAGTTCGGTGGTATCATTGTGACATGCGGTCCCCCCTATCCTTACGCAGAAATATACAAATATGGGCTCTTTTTTGCATCCAGCCTATAAGCCAGAGTAGGAAAATGGTAATGACTATTTATAGTATGTACTTTATTTAATTTTACCTGTGTCTCGTTGCTCTGTAGTTGGTCGCGCGCCTGCTGTACCATGTCGGTACAAATTTTGCAGATGCTGTCGTTGTCCTCGGGGAACGTCCTCTTGGGCCATACTTTAGTCACACAGTGGTGAGTCGCCTTGCATTCACGACCGGTGCTGTAGGTGAAACATTGATTTGGTAAGCAATTACAAACTTAAGATAAGGTGGGTGAGATATATGTAAACAAAATATAATCGCTTTGGAGTAGCCAACAATTTATCTATATTATAAAAGCTGTATTAGACGTTCTACTTCTTTCTTGAATCAAAAGTATTTACGAAAATAAGGTATCATTCGGTATTTATTAATTCTATTATAAACTTGCGTGCGAATTATAAGAGCTTCTTTTGTTTAAAAGTGACACATTGGGGACCATCCCGATACCTACTTGGTTTGGGTTTAAAGTAAACCTATATTTATCATCTTTAGGCAAAGTACCTATCGTTGTGTCCATTAATCATACGTTTGTGAAGCTGTTTTAAAATATAAAACAGAAATGAAAGGATAGTTTATCTAATCGGAAGATTACATTTAAATAGATTAATTAACATTTCAATCCAAACAAAAATGTTTTCGTAAATCATAATACAATCAGAAATACAGCGATCAGTGTTTAAATTAATTCGACACGTATTATTCGATTATAAGGTAGGTGAAAATGTAACTAGACAGCGAACGCGTTGTACAACACAGTTATATAAAAACGATATTTTACAATCGATTGTACGAAAACGAGACTCGATGTAAACCGCTTGTATTGCCAATTGTGACTACATAAACATTGAACCGCCGCGGCATGGCGGCGAGCGTGGCTACGGCGAGCGTGGCGGCGAGCGTGGCGGCGCGCCGCCACGCTCGCCGTAGCAGCAGTATTGTTATGCAACTTAAATGAACTATTGTTCTAACGGATCTAGGTGAATTATAGAATTAGAGTTTGAACGGTATGCTGATTAAAAAAAAGACACGTCGTGAAGACCTTGACACTTGGTGTAGTCTGAATCACTAGGTGCAGAAATGTATAATTAGAAACAACAGATGAGATATGAGTTCATCTTCATTAGATAGTTTTAATCAACAGCAGCTCTTAAATAAATTATTGGGCGATGGGTGGCGTGGTGACCCGGATCTATATGTTCCCTACAAATATTTGAGTCATGGTTAAGGATATTATTCAGTGCAATAGGGTATTTTATGACACTAATAAACTCATCATTAGTCATCGACATATTTTGGCTACCTCGTTTGCAAATTGCTCTTATCCAAATAAATTTATAAAAAAATATTGTAAGTAAAACCCGCTATTCGCTTTGTGATTGTATTGTTTAGGCCAAGAGGCGGTTTTGCTAAAAAGATAGCTGCTATGTTAAATTGCTGTGTCAGTTTAAGGTTATGCAATATAATTGAGCTATTGTTCTTAACGGATCTACGTCGATAATACACCCTGTTTACAAACACAATGGTCAGTTACCGCGAATTACTGAAACCGCTTTAAGATAAATTTGCTATAGATAAATAATTTTAAAATAAAATAATAATGTTAATATTTAGATTCCCTCAACACTATTGTATTGTAAAACTTGTAAACAACACAATGGTGAAGCAAAATAGTAGGTGTATTCTAACATAAGGTGAACCAATTAGCTAACTAATTAACAAGGAAAATCCTGCTAATGTACCTAAATGAACGGCACGAGTGTTAGATTTTACCACAATTAAATAAATAATATATTCAACCTAAGCTTCGCTTTAATTTTGCATATTATATACCTAAATAATAGCTAAGATTCGGGAAAACAGTATTAATAAAATTATTTATTGGTCACTAATTGGCTGAATATATTATGATTTTGCTTTGGTGACAAAATTACTTAAGCTAATACATTATTTACAATGACTTGAATTGTGAAGGAAAAATAATAAAATTGACACAATAAATGATTACTCATGAAGCATTATTATAAATATTTACCTGAAGTTACTGCACCAGTAAGATGGTCCCCAAGTACACTGAGCACTTCCCAACAAGTTGCCTGAAATAAAATTACATATTTAGTAAAATAATTATTGTTTAAAAATTCCGAAACTACTGGACCGATTAAAAAAATATTTCAGTGTTAGATAGCCCATTTATCGGGGAAGGCTATAGGCTGTATGCTATCACGCTATGACTAATAGGAGCGGAGTAGCAATGAAAAATGTTGCGAAAACGGGGGAAAAAGCTATTATGACCACGCGGGCGGAAAGCTAGTTATTAATAATACTTACTACATAAACTTAAATGATTAATAATTGATGCCAAAATACAATTATGAATGTACAGTCAGCAACGAAAGTCGCTGAACACGATGAAATGTTAAAAATGCTTTGACATCTTTAATATTCAGAATTTACTGACCCTGGAAGGCAGTACAAAGTCTCTGCCTTAGTCAAAATCTAATAAATAGTTTTGGTACTGTGATGTTTTTAAACTTTGGCTGTGTTCAACGACTTTCGTTGCTGACCGTACAAATTTATTTATTCATATTTATTTATTGTAGGTTTTGTAATGTGTTTTGATTATAGGGCTGAGGGCCCTGTCTATTGTTATTTTTTATGTACTTATTTTGCATCTAATAAAGGTCAGGTACTTGCAACCGGCGCATGTATATGACAAGATCAAAGATTAATTGATCTAAACAAAACAAGTATGCAAGAAGCGTCCAGGTGGCGTTATGAAGATTCTGCCTACGCGAAAAAGGCGTAGGTAACTGTATGTATCTATGAATGCATGTATATTAAAATTTGGCGTAAGACTGTTCTATAAATAAATAACGGCAAAAATAGTGCTTCTGGAAAACATGAAAGTCATAGTGGCACACGTACGTACTAAAAACGTGTAGATAAGTATGTAGGTATGGAAAATAACAAAAATACATTTTATAGAGCTTACATAAAGTCGTGATTCTAGTCACTTAATTATGTCGTTAATTCTAGTAAGTGCTTAATTAGTAATTAATCGTCTATAGTTGTTTCCATTACCTAAAACTTAATTATAAAGCACTTAATTTTTTTTAACATGCCATTTATGAACTTACGCTAACTGAACTATCGCTATAATTATAAACTTGTTATGCGGCAGCATTTTTTTACAATGTATTGTAATTGGATGAAAAATTATTTTATCATCGTTCGAACATAATACGAATGTGTAATTTTAAGATCGAACACAGATTGATTTTTTCAAGTCTTGTTCATGTTAGACTTCGTTATTTAAATACGTTTATAACCTTGATACAGCGTACACTTGAATAAATATGTACGTATTCAACTCGTAATTAAAATGGGATGCTAAGACTTCTTTTTGCCGAGTTTATCGCGGTTTACTAAACCATTCAACATAAATATTTGTTGTGCGTCGGTTCGTTGAACTCCCAGCAATTTAAATGTTTAGGTACAGAGACGACTCATTTTTTCAAAAGGCACAATATTCTGTTGATTTGTTTGTTTTTAAGAGCCCATGACTATCTGAGTTTGTTTTGATGTTTCTTCACAGAGGGTGGTAACGCCGGCAACATCTACCTAATATTATAAAATCTATAATTTTAATTGATGAGTGAGTGCCTATAAAATTATGTATTTGCAGGAAAAAAACATCATTTATCATGTAAACCGAGGTAAATACATATTATCTCTGCCGAAAAGTGAGTGTATCATTTTCTATCGACCATTTAAATAAACTCATCACTCGTCAATACATATTCCTACCTATACCTACCTATCGTCAATACATATTCCTACCTATAGTTTGGGTGTGGATATAAGTGGCCTAAATGACTAAACCAAGTATCTAATTGATAAAAAGTACACCTAAAATAATGTTATCTGACTGACGCCATTTAAATTTTCGTTGAATCGGAACAATGCCATTGTCCTGTATCAATGAGAGTCACAAGTGCCAAGTTGACATTCTTTTAGATCGGTGGGCACACAGTTCACATACATCTCCACTACTTATATATATGCGAAAGTAACTAATAACCTAACCGCTAACCCTTGTAACCTTATTGGTAGACCTTGGAGAAGAATATAGGCTACCTTTTGTAGCGAGAATAGGCTTTAAGGACTTGAAATAGGGAATAAAAATTTGTATGGAGTGTGACATTATTGAAGATAGAACATTGTATTTAGGCATTTGATAAGAAATAAATAAACAGTTATTCATTTTTAACTCCCAACGTAAAAACGACGGAGTGTTATAAGTTTGACGTGTCTGTGTGTGTGTGTGTGTGTTTGTCTGTGGCATCGTAGCTCCCGAATGGATAAACCGATTTTGATTTTGTTTTTTTTATTTGAAAGGTGAATTAGTCGGGAGTGTTCTTAGCTATGTTTGATGAAATTCGGTCCAAGATGGCCACCGCTACAAATTCATTGCGGATTACATATTTTTTCCTCTTGGAACAAAGTAGGTTACTATTCCACGGGGTCGAAGTCGCGAGAAAATACTAGAGCAGTTCAATTAGGAATTCATTAAAACAGGTATACTACTGAAACCTCGGTATAAACACTACTCACAACAGTAAAGCAAAACATTGTAAAGCAACCTGAATTTCCTAGAATGTGGGCTATCAAAAAAAGTTTAATTACCATTAAATGTGGATGGGAAAACTTACCCTTGTGATGTTTGGCGGTTTTGGGCACTACCGGCTTCTTTTTCTGAAACAAACGAAAAATGTTACTTATTGTATAAATCTAATATATAAAATTCTCGTGTCACAGTTTTAGTTGCCATACTCCTCCGAAACGGCTGGACCGATTTGTATGAAATTTTGTGTGCTTATCCGGTATCTATGAGAATCGGCCAACATCTATTTTTCATCCCCCTAAAATGACCCACCCCTATATGGCAAAACAACGTTTGCCGGGACAGCTAGTTAAATTATATAATTATATTGTGTATACTGAAAGAATAACTTAATATGACATGTTCTGTGAACGCCTGAACTCCTCGAACTTAGCCAGACGAACTTTTTTTTGGGGTGCGGAAAATGCTCATGTATCCCCGCCACCTAGAGAGGCGGCAGGGTATGTCTAATGTCGGACTCATACGGACCCATAATTTGCCCTATGCGTGGCCATGGTTTCAGGCACAATTACCACGACATGACGGGAGCCAGACGAATCTAAGGTTTACCGTTATACGCTTGATGTAATTCGCTTTCCAGGTAAAAGCTCAAACATAATAATTACTTTGTATTTCCCCAGTCGCAGCACACAATAGGTACTCCGTACTAGAAATAGCGCTAGTAATAACATACTCCGATTATTGCAAACATCATTGATATAATTTGTATCAGACACATAATATTTTATATAACGGTATATCCCATGACACATTCAAAGATAACAATATTTGATTATAATGGGGAAGTGCTAAAACTGGAGCGCGGTAACTAGCAGTCATATCAAATTATCTAATTTTCAAGTTTATTTTGGTGGTAAGAGATATAGACACCACAACACAATGACACAATCTAATCTAAAAAAACTTGAAAATTAACTTAAAAACAAAAGACCTATCTACAGATACAAAATTTTTGTGAAATATCATCAACAATAGTTTTTTTATAGTTTAAGCTGGCAATCGAGCAGACGAGCCACCTAGTAAGTAGTCAGCGCCCATGGACACCAGAGGCGTTGCTGATGCATTGCCCTTAAAAGTCTACCGACCGCAACGCAGCAGAAAGGCCGAACTGGCTCTCCACCGCAAAAGTTACATTAGAAATCACTTACATTGGCCATAGACAAGATGTTATCGATCTTCATGTTGTTGCACATGCCGATGAGCTGGCACATGGTCTCCGGCGAGGTGTCGGACTGCAGTACATGGTTGATGTACTGCTGCAGCTGTGCCGTGTTCTCCTTGCACATCTTGGCGATGGCGGGGTACTGCACGTCCTGACATTCCGACGATATACGGGACGCCAAGTAGTCCTGATTTTGAGGATAGGAACTTTTTTAGCAAACATTTTATTCTACTTAGATTTTCTTCAACATTTTTGGTATAAATTCTGTTGTACTCGAATACATGATCTGTACCTCAACCATAAATCCTATCACTCCCATCGAATTGTTTTTGATAAGTTGTTTAAGCATCGAAACGCTGTAATCTCATAGCCGATTTTACATAACCGCTAGAGGCGTTGGAGGGTTTTCCGTACAAAATTTTACGGCATCGCTAGTGAGTTTAGTGAGAAAAACTCATGGTCGTGGTACTGTAGCACAGAATTATGAGTAGTTCACGTTTTTTAGGTATCTACGCATGGCTACACCTCAAGTTACGTTACGTATATGCTGACATTTCAATGTATGGAAAACCGGCAAATGCGAGATTAGCTTAAACTGTAGTTACATGGTCTATATGATAACTAAATAACGACATTATTAGGGAAAACAATTGCCATACATCGTGATTATTTCTTAACTCCCAATACTACAGTAAGCCAATATGAATCTCTTAACAAAAAAAACCAGTAAAATGTTTCCCAACCAAGGCATAATAAAGATTTCATAACATTTAAGAAAGTTTGAAACGATAAAAGGATGTTTTGGGATGTTGAAATATGTTTGTAGATGGCTGGATAAGTTAGAGATAAGAAAATAACTTTAACAGCTCGGAATGTGTGGTCTCTTATCTACTGTAATTCACTACTCACATATTATTATATTATGTGACTCGCGTTAAATTGTCAAAACACAAAACGTGTCTTCCTGATAGCTGCGGGGTGTGCAAATTGTCAAGTTCAAATTTGAACTTTCAAGATTGAAGAATCACAAGATCGAAGAACTAATAATTATTACACATTTGTACAATAAATGTTATAATTTTGAACATACTTATCACGCTTGTATACCCTAAAGAGTTAGGCAGAGGTGTACCTACTAATGTACGGTCAGCAACGAAAGTCATTAAACACAGCCAATGTTTAAAAATATATCACAGTACCAAATCTATTAATTAGATTTTGGCTAAGGTATAGTATATAATTGTCTTCTAATAAGAGAAAAATTCTGAATATTAAAGTGTGCAGGGACTTTCGTTGCTGACTGTACACACATAGTTCGCCAGTATGTTTAGGTCCCGTGTAATGAGGGGCGAGCTTATTGTCATCAACCGGACAAAATCCAGACTCCGAGGTCCTTCTGGGAATTTCACAGAAAACCCAACAACACTTTGCTCGACCCCGGGAATCGAACCCAGAACCTCTACAGCGCCGAACATCGCCAGCATCGAACCCACAACCGCGCAGCAGCAGCGTTTGGGACCACATAGACTAACGACGCAATTATGATTTTCATTTCAATATTACTAATACCAACCTCATTGATGAGTTCCCTGATATCCTTGAGCTGTTTGAACAGTCTGATGAACTTGTTGGATACGTCATTAGGGGTCACAGCGTTGGCCTGTTTCTCCCACACGGTGGATGTGCAGTGCCCCACGGCCCCGCAATCCGCGCCGCGCCTGCGCATCAATAAGTGTCGTTACATGACTCATGCGTGAGTAAGGAAGTTGTGGTTGCTAAATAGGTATAACACCGTTGGTGTGTTGGAGCGTTTATTTTTAATATTCGCGTAAATGTAATGAGTCAAACTAAACTCATAGTACATTAGGTATTAGCTTTTAGATTGAAATGTATAATGTAATTAAAATAGTACTGTCACGAGCAAAGATATATAAATACTTACAAAAATGCTAAAGCGATTTTTTCGTGCATGTACGATTGATACTTTGAGATAACACCAATGTCATTATAGTACTTAAATATTACGTATGTGCGTAATACTACAAAATTTTTATCATTATATTAAGAGAAAAACACTTTTGATTTTTGACAAGTATATACATGTTTTTGCTCGTGATTGTACCTATTTGACATTTACGTAGCTGAACCTATGTATAAATCTATGAGCTGAACTGACGATATTATTAAGGAGGTACATTATAATGCGATTTTATTAATGCATGTCTAGTCAGTAGGTAAGCATATGGGTAATATTTGCTTTAAAAATATTGTAATCATTACTTTTAGGTCAACAATATTTACCTACATGTACATAATTTATCAACTTATGTTATTAAACTTGTATATAAATGAATTCATAAAACCAAATTTATTTTAAGTACACTCAACAAATTGTATAAACATAAACCAACCAATTAAAAGACAAAATAGGAGTAGGTTTCAATTCTTTTGGGAGATTTAAATTAACTTTGGAATAAATATATAATGTAGGTGTAGTAAGTAAATAAAGTGATATTGAATAATTTAATACCATATGGCTTTGTTTTCTTTTTGAAGTGTTTCTTTGTTAAGCATATGTTTATTCTATGTCTGGCTTACGTCACTATATCCACAACTACACATCTTTGTTTGTCATAATCTGTTTGACCTTTTACTACATATGTTGGGGTCGACTTCCACTTCAGTCTTATCAGTATGGTTATAAGTCTAGCCAGGAACTATCTATGGATCCCCCAGCTAGGCAATACTTTTTTATCTTACTTCTTACTAATATTATAAAGTAGCTTTCCGCCAGAGGCTTCGCCCATGTGATCTTATGATTTTTCCCTTGTTTTCGCAACATTTTTAATTGCTACTCCGCTCCTATTAGTCGTACCGTGATGCTATAGCCTATAGCCTTCCCCGAAAAATGGGCTATCTAACACTAAAAATAAAATAGTTTTTCAAATCGGTCCAGTAGTTTCAGAGCCTATTCAATATAAACAAACAAACAATCAAATCTTTCCTCTTTATAATACTAGTATAGATGTGAAAGTTTGAAATGCCGGAGGTTTGTTATTCTTTCATGCACAATTAAATACTTTATATTTATACAGAAGTAGGTTTAATGAAATTAAAATAAACTTACCTAAGATTTTGACACCATACTGAGGGCCCTTTAGCACACTCTTTCGGTACTTGTCGCGCAAACGACAAATCTGTGAACAAAATAATGATACTGAAATTATGTTGCACAAAAAGAATTAACATGCGATAAATTATGTAAAAATAGCTTCATTACAATAATATTTAAACCAGCTTATCTACATTTAATTACAAATAATAAAAATAATGCCAGCAAAACAAGTCAGACGGGGTCAGCTACTGTTTATCTTAGTAAAGTTCTGTATAGTGTGACCATTGAAGTTGATAAGAGAACAAAAGTGGACATGTAGTGTAGGACATATTTGTCTGGATTTTGAATAATGTTGGGATAATCTTATAAACCAGATGTTACAGAAATTTCAATACAGTGACCTATTTTGTGATACAGCCCAAATTAGCAATTTCACAGTTTAAAATTTAAATGTTGGGAATATGTATACTTACAAAATGGTTATAACAGATATTGATATCATAGTTATAGTAAGTAATAGTACAGAATTGCAAGGCAAATTAAAAGCCTATTTAAAAAATTATTTAAGTAAGTTCTTATTATGCATAACTAAAGTCATACAACTTATGTTATATTATGTAATTTATTAAATTAAATTCTCTACTCAGATTTTATCAAATTAACCTGTTGGTAAAGAATCAAGTTGTGAATTAAGTAAGTGAAAAGTTAAAAAAACTAAATTCTGAATTTATTCTACAATATGAATACTATATGGAACATTGAAAACAGGAAATATGAACCCAAGCACACAACTACACTATAGTAATTGATATGATTCATTGGCTACTGTGGCATTTGTATAACATTACAAAACGGGAGGACTTTAATAAAGCAGATAATTACTATATTATGATAATTGACGACCTATCTAATGAATAGATGGTAATAAGAACCAGTTATGTAAGTTCACTGCTATAATTATGTGGAGATTTAGCTTTTATTTTAAAGAAAGGTCACAAGTCAATCATTCTAAATTTACATGGAGCATGGAGTATGCCTGTTGAATGTAATAATAAAAATTGTAACATCTTTACAGTGTAAGGTTAAGACAATGCAATTTATTTATTCACTCCGTTTTATTATATGCAACAGGCAAGAAACTTATATCATATTTCGTGTATCTGGGCCTTTATTAGCAAAACAAAAATAAAATAGTTTTTCGTGTATCTGGGCCTTTATTAGCAAAACAAAAATAAAATAGTTTTTCGTGTATCTGGGCCTTTATTAGCAAAACAAAAATTAAATACTAATTGCTAGTACATAACTAAGCATTAAATTGGAACGAATTCCAACAACAATCCGGCAATAGTTAATCAGCCTACATTCATAACACCACGATGAAATCACAGCGTTACGCGAAAATAATTAAAACATTTGAAAACAATAGAGGGTAGGTAATTCCAGATTCTTGGAAACTTCATACAAATACAAGTACTTAAATACTACGAAACTACGATGCCAACCTTGTTTACCTACAGTTATTAAAAACAACAAATTATGTATTACAAGGACGGGAATAACTGCAAATAAAAAAAAAGTAATTACTCACCTGCACAACAAAAGAGTGCTATTAGACAAACCACGTACGTGTTTGTCATTTTTAAAGTTTTCGTTTTATCTTGGGCTGTCCAGTTTCGTTCTCTCCGTATAAAATACTAAACAAATACTGTGTAATTTCACTTTGTTTGGAAGTTATTGCGTATCGATTGATAAACAATTTGTCAAGTCACTCAGCCGACAGCCCGACGAGACGAAACGTCAGACGGTAAACTGCTTCACTGCTTGCTTGCTGTCAAACTTATAGTGAGGGGCAATATTAAACCGTTTTTCTAAATAGTAAAATTATGACATTAGTTCTTCGGTATAAAATGCTATTGGAAAAATAAACTTTGTAAAATAATAATTATCTTAATTAATAAAGCGTAGTGGTTTTTATAGTCATAGTACTTACCAAATATAAAGCCGTAGATAAATTTCGAAGATTTTCGTTTAAGAAGGGTAATTAAGTAATCTCACCCTACAAAGATAATAATTAATAATTTGCACATAATAATCAACGAACACCTATGATAATCGTTAGTGCGAGTCAGAAGCCGAATAAGCCAACTAGTCTATCCTTCGAATATTGGTATTACCCAGAAATTGGATTGCGGAGATCTGATGGCAGTCGCTCCGTGTAAAATACTGGTATTCAGCCGCATCTGGTTAGGTTGAAAGCTGACCCCAACATGGTTGGGAAAAGGCTAGGAGGACAATAATGGTCAAAATATTTAAATTATTTTCTTTAGCAATCACAATTAATTTAATCTTTAAGTTAATCACAGATATTTTCAGATAAAAAATCGGTTACACTAATTTTACTTTTAAAAATGGACGTTTCCTTGTTTTCTTTTTAAAGTTTAATTATTTTCTCTCGTGTCAGCATTGGTCTCTTACTTACCATTGATCTCTATATTTAGTTATAAACTAACTAAATATAAGTTGTCTACTTAAAAATTGTCAAAAACAAGTGTTTTGTAATACGAGTACATTAAAATACCATCGCGTCCTGTACTTTCCGAATGTTTAGGCAGAGGTGTACTAATGTATACACACAGTTCATCTGTATTATTCAGGTCTCATGTATTATTGCTATAACTAAATGCAAACTCCGAACTGCTACTGAGAATTTCATATAAAAACCCAATATCTCTTTGCTTGACCTTTTTTTATACCACTAAGGTGGAAAACATGCATATTACCCGGCCTGAATGCCTGATGGTAAGGGGTTACTTGTTACATGCGTGTAGAACCAATACCTGTAGCGTATAATTTACAAATAAAACGTTAGAGTATTTATTTGTAATTTACGTTTTATATAAACATAATCAAAGGAATGATAGTGTTAAAATACCAGTATTAAAAAATTACGTTACATTTTCGATATATCGAAAATGTTACGTAACTAAAAGGACATCACTAGATATATAATTTGTAAAAGCGCCATCTAGCAAACATAGACGTACTAAAACAAAAAATAATATCATCTGTATAAATATTGCTACTAGACGCTAGATGGCTCTTTACTCATATTAGAAAAACACTTTTGCATATTCATCACTAGATGGCGATACTTTTGCAATTATTGAAATCTATAGAATCTATATATAGATTACTTTGGTGATATATCACCAAAGTCGTACCACGATTACTAAATTCCTATTAGCTTCTTTTTAAATATGTCTGATAAGCAGAGGGAGTTGTTGGTACTGATTGACTGGTCCACCGGTTCGCCGGTCCCATAGATCCTATAATTTCGATCCCATAATCCCAGGAGTTTAAAGTTTTTTCTTTTTTTACTTACTACCTACGGAGTCATCTATTATTGCATATGCACATCTTTTTTTATCATAACATTCTCTAATCTTATATATCAAACTGTATTATCGTCAAAAATGTTTACAATTTTATTGAATAACTACTTATTATTTCCAATAAAATTGTAAACTAAGAATGGTAAGAAACTAAGAATAGGGAGGTAAGTACTAAGTATTAATTACGAAATAATACGTCGACATAATTTTGTCTCATTTTCCTCTCTCATTCTCTCATAGCATATAGGTACCTCTCCGACTAGCGAAGGTTGGCAGTCAATTTAATAAAGCATTTATTTTCCACAAAAAGTTTATTTACAAGTAACTTATTAATAAGGTATCAAATAAGGCATAAATTTATTGATAATAAAAATATACGAATACAGTCTAAAACATAGAAAAAACGTAGAAACGTAAACGTACCTACCCATGGGCGTACCCAGCTTTTGGCCCAGGGGGGGGCAGTTGGGGGATTTCTTAACAACCCCCCCCCCCCCCCGGGGTCCCTCAACTCCATAAAAGAAGCAGTGGAATTACAGAAGAATTAAAAAAAAAATTGCTCAAACCCATCGAAAAAATCGACAACAACTATCAGAGTAAATAATATGATAAACCGAATTATTTTGTCAATTTGTTGGTAGCTATTATATTATGACCCCACGTGGAACGAGCTTAGAGCCAGCAACAAATTTTAGAACTAGAAATCGGATGAATTTTAACCGGTGCGCTTATATAGCCGATCATGTTAGCCTAACGCTCGATTCTACAAAAATGAATAAATAATAAATTATTTACAGATCTACTTAATTATTGGCTAGCATATAGGGATATCGGTCAGAAATTCACCCGATCACCGGTTCTACATTTTGATGATGACTCTGATGCATTATAAACCGGTAATGCTGGATCAACACTCGATTCTTCCGGTATTCATAAAAATTGATGCATAGAGAAAAAAAATAGAATCGGAGCTTTTCTTAGAGTTTCTGACTATCCGGTATCCTTTTATAAACCGGTCATGCTACTCTAAATTTTGCTGGAGTCAAATTAAATAGTTTTCTTCCTCTACGCTGCAATGGTTATTGACGCCTGGAGAGTCAGCATAAAAAAATAGAACCGGACGTCAGATGATGACGGATGATAAAATTTATTATTGTTGCCCGGAAAGTCTGGGAAGTACCTCCACCTTACAGAAAACTGCAGCCAAATAACACACTTTATTATGTGTTGTGTTCCTGCAGTGAGTAATGTCGAGCTCCTTCTAAGGATGCGCTGTGCTGGCAGTAAGAGGAATATTCCTTCAAACTGTCGGCGCAGTGAATCCTCCATGAACCTCTAAGAGGTTTTTCGTGTCGGCAACGCGCGAGTGACACCCCTGGTGTTATAAGCGTCCATAGGCTATGGTAACCGCTTACCATCAGGTGGGCCGTATGCTTGTTTGTCACCTTAATGGTATAAAAAAAAGTATAAATCAGATGAATTTTTGACCGGTATTCTTATAAGCCAGTCATGCTAACTCAACGCTTGATTTGTCCGGGATTTATAAATATTAAAAAAAATTGCTTAACGTAGCAATGAAAATTGATGACTAAGAGTCAGCAAACGAGAAGTCGAAAACTTGGGCCACCCACCTTGGACAGGTTAGGTTAGAAGTATCCTTGTTTGTTACTAGACCTGCAGTTATCTCACACAGTAAGAGCGAGCGTAGCGAGCTCGAAAATTTGGGCACCTACCTCGGAGAGGCTTGGTTAGAAGAGTAACTACAATTAGTTTATTTACTATTTCCAGGTGTCTCATGTAAAAGCCAGCGTAGCGAGCTCGAAAATTGAGGCCACTCTCCTCGGACAGGCTGGGTTAGAATAGTAACTACAATAATTTGTTCTACTACCTCCAGGTGTCTCATGTACGATGTAGGAGCGAGCGTAGCGAACTCGAAAATTTGAGCCACCTACCTTGGACAGGTTAGGTTAGTTAGAGTGGTAATTACAATTAGTTTGTTACTACCTCCAGTTGTCTCATGTAAAAGTGAGCTCGTAAATTGAGGAAACCCACTTAGGGCAGGCGACGTTAGTGAAGGGGGTATCTTACTACCTCCGTGCGCCTAGCGCTGCCCCTTGGAGCCTGGCGCTCTTTTGACTGTAGTGTAAATACGCCACTGTAAAGGTTGGATGAGTATCCGAACCGGTACCCTTATAAACCGATCATGCTAGCTTAGCGCTCGATTTTTAGGGAATCAAAAAAATACAATAATAATAATTGTGTTGCTAAACTTGGTTAATCCTTGACGCCTTGAAAATCGGCAATAGGATATCTTCCCGGGATCGCACGAGTTTCTGACCGGTTTTTTTATAAGCTCGTCACTCTCGATTTTTCCAAAACAAATAAATAATATAAATTATTGGCGCAGCATAATCTAATATATAAAATTCTCGCGTCACAGTTTTAGTTGCCATACTCCTCCGAAACGGCTGGACCGACTTGTATGAAATTTTGTGTGCATATCGGGTAGGTCTGAGAATCGGCCAACATCTATAATAATAATAATAATAATCTATAATAATCTTTATTTCTCCATAAGAATACACAAAAATTACATTTTAGGCCTTATATTATGTTAGTTCCTTTGTTTTAAACTCTGACCTCTGAACTAGGTGTATATACCTGTATTTCAGAAGTCAGTGCCCTCATTATAGGATAGGATATGTTGCTAGCAAATATTTAAGTAGTCGTCGAAAAAATTGCAATAAAGATTGAGATTGATTAATTAAAGATTTAAAGATTGAGATTGGTTAGTTAATCAATGTGTATGTAATGTGTTATGTGTGTGGCGTGTTGTGTTGTGTGTGTGGGGTGACGTGTTGTGTGTGTGGCGTGTTGTGTGAATGTTTATGCGTGTGTAATGAGCCAGTACTCTACAGTCAGATGTGGGATTACTATAATTTGATACACATAGTAGACTTTAACATTCGTCCAGATCGTCCAAGTAATAAATCCTCTGTGTTTTGGTAAGTTAATCTGAG
The DNA here is from genome assembly GCA_946251955.1 of Acronicta psi. Taxonomy (NCBI): domain Eukaryota; kingdom Metazoa; phylum Arthropoda; class Insecta; order Lepidoptera; family Noctuidae; genus Acronicta; species Acronicta psi. The sequence goes on along the minus strand of OX276475.1, from coordinate 10,791,517 downwards.
AAGATATTCTTTTAAAACCGATTTACATTGGTACCTACTTTTAGAAAATAAATCTAACATTTTATTTAAGTGATAATATAATTTTGTACTGTTGTTATGAAAGTGTCTTTTAGCAAACGAAGTTTTAAGCGGAACTATAGGAAAAAAATCTATTTTTCATACCCCTAAATAATAAAGGGTGACCCACCCCTATATGGTAAAACAACGTTTGCTGGGTCAGCTAGTCGGTTTATAAGAATACTGGTCAGATTTTCATCCAATCTCTGGTTATTTTTTTTTTTTGGTAATATTAGGCATCACTATTATCACGTCGAGCAAGAAAATCAGTCAGGCATCTATAATGTCAGTTTGTCACGTCGAGCAAAAAAAATCAAACCGGTTTATAAGCATAGCGATTGGAAACTCATCTGATCTTTGAAAGATGTGTTTCTCAATAATAATTGCTACCTCAAACAACTGAATTGTATTTTACTGGTTATTTTTTTAATTGTTGGTTTAATGAGGTCTTCAGCAACAAATATTGGTCTATTTGTTTCCCTGATTATATAGTATTTAGCTATTTTTATGCTATCTTTAAGTAAAGCTAGCAAAGTTGTCAATTTTGTAAGATCGGTTTGAGCAACAAAATCGTTTTTGTAGCAACTAATTGTTGACAAGAAGCAACAAATAGTGAATATTTTTTTATTTTGACAATTTGTCACTGCCAGTGTTATTGTAACTTGTGGGTGCAAGTTTGTTCCGTCCTACACACAACACGAAAAAGGTTTTTTTTATCTTACTATGACTTTTATCTACGGGGCATCCTAGTTCCAGGGGGGGGCAGCTGCCCCCCCCTGCCCCCCCCTGGGTACGCCCATGTACCTACCTATTATAAGTATCCAACAAAAATGTCGGTCGCATTTTAAAATGCAGTGTAAAATCATGTTAGTTTTTCAGTTTTAAAACATAAACATGGTTTAGCCTAAAATAGAAAAGTATTTTTTTGATGAAATACGAAGAAGTGTATTTATATAGAAAATTAGATTACCTACCTACTTACAAGGGCGGATGGTTGTCCTGATGATGATGATGATGTTGTCTTATCCGTTTCTTGCAATCTGACGCTGCAATGCTGCTTGCAATTTATACTGTTCTCATCTTTCTGGCCACTGTATCATTAAATCCTGAATCTGCCCTCGCCTATTAAGAAACTCAACATCACAATCGTTCGAAAGTAGTACTGTAAATTATGAAATTGTGTTATACAGTCGCACTGTGTTACATTAGTACGGTAGGTCATTATTGGGCCTGAAACCTCTCTGGGTAGGCAGGTAACCGCCCTAATAAATTCAAAAATGAAATGGAACAGCATTTGTATGAATTTATTTGCCAAGTAATTTATCGGGAACTTATCAGGTGGCGTAAAAGGCTCTTAGAATTGTTAAAAGAAATAATTTGCCTAGAATAGTTAAAAGGCCCGTAAACTTTATGATAAGATCAAGCTCTATTATGTTACTTTTTGAAATGCTCCGAATTTCTGTTTGCCATACAAATATTTTTACCATGGGGATTCTTGGATATCGAAGATAATGTAATTTTTAATGCCATTCGGCGTTAAGACTCGCTTATAGATAAGTTTGAATACTGGCTCAAATGTCGCCCAATAGCTAACAACAGCTAACATATTATTGCGGTATGATTTCAGTTGAAGATTTGGAACCAAGGCAGAAAAGTTAGGCGTTCCGGTGACCACGGTAAAATAGGTGGTCACTCACAAATTTTTCAAAATTTATTTTTAAAACCACCCAAGGGTTTACTTGCCAAAGTATATGTACTTACTTACATTATTATAAACGCTTACAAGAAAACGTAAAGAGGTATTATGAATGTGGGTAGATGATACAAGTGATGACAATTTTATTTTAATCCTCCTCCTCTCATAACTTCCCGTTAAATTCAGATAATTTTATAAACATGTTGGTTTATTTTTTAATTAATTATTTATAGCGGCCGTTAGCGGCTATCCAGAGGTGGAGAAACAGGCCCTTAGGTACTACGGCAGTAGTGTGAGATATATAAGCACCTATACTACGGCAAAACCAGCAAAAAAGATAATTCAATATGCACTCATCACTCCTTCAGTCGACTTTTACGACTTTATACATACTACTGTAAAAATAACAAAGAAATTGTACACTACTACATCTCCGACAGTAGAAATAAGCAAATATATTAAGTAAAAGTAACCGTACACAAAACCCGAGGCAACCTCGACCCAATAAGACGTCGAACGCCCATAGCAAAGGACAAAACAAAATTGGTAATTCCATTCTCCAGGTTGGTTTTTCGAGACACAATTAGGACATTTTGTTGGAGTTCGGGTCGTGTAATAAAATTAAGGAGACGCCGGCCGGACGGTCGCGGTAAGTCGATGTCTTCGGTGGGCATAAAACAAATCCGACCCGAGCCGGCCCGTGAGGACTAGCGCGCACAAACCAATGGAGACTTCGTTCTTACTACTTTATTTTAGTTATAAACATAATTATGTAGTATTACTTAGGCTAATATTCAGAGACGACGCTAAGCGTATTAGAATTTGACATACTTACGGAAGCGTAAGTTTATGCTTAGCGTCGTCTCTGAATATTTCCCCTTACAATTAAGTAATTAGGAGTTTCCTAATTTTAAAAGCTGTATAATTCAATGGGATTGTTTGTATTAACGTGGCAATTTAAAGTTAATAAAAAAACTTCATTCCTCAAAAAAGAGAAGCTGCCATTAGTCAATATTCGTCTGTCCATTGATCAATAGGTACTGGCCAAAACAATATTAAAATGTATTTTTATTTGTTTGAGTTTACATATACCTAAACTTAAAAGCTATAAAGCATAATAAAACTATCTAACTGAACATAGCTGTAACACTCTTCAATAGGGTATAACAGGTCACTGTTATTAGCGCAGACTTGAAATAAAAGGTTTCAAGCCTGCGCCTTAAAGAGGTAAGTAAATCAATTGAAATTATTCTTCATTCTCTTCCGTGAAAAGCTTCCCAATGTTTGCGGAATAAAAATGTTAGCCACAGCCTCTCTATGGTCGTGAGCACGTGCGCGATGTTCACATATTCTGAATAACACTTGAATAGCGTGTCCTAACGCACTGGGCACTGCTCCTCGCGCCACGTGACGTGACTACTCACTCGCGATACTTTGTTTGTGTATCAAATCGGACAACAAGGTGACTTTGTAAATGGTGGGGACGTGGTTATGTGCTGTTTTAGGACCCCCGTTTTGTTCATTTATGGTAAGATAGCTATTTTCTTAGTGCCTTCCCCTTAAAAGATGTAGCTTCAATATCGAAAGAAACTATTCCTGACATTTCTTAAAATTTAATTTAACTTTCTTTTTACAACATTTATGATTTATTACACAGACTAATGAAGAATTGTCTACCAAAAAGATACCTTAGGTCTTAAGTTAAGCGATTTAAAAATGCGTAGCTTCGATATTTGTATCTAATAAAACTAAGAAGTAAAAAAGTATCAACAACCGCTTTGCTCAAATTATAGGTAGGTACATATGCTTAAAAAAATCTAGAAGATGAAAGTTTCATATGGAGTTTACTCGATAACAGCACCTATAAAAACTCCCAGAGAAATTACAAATACAAAACCCGTGGTCCAGATCACCGTGCCACATTGAGCATTCGTTTAGCCCGGAGCGTCCGTTCGAAAGCACCTGTAGTCTACAAAATATAGTGTCGAGAGCTAACACCGAGTGGAGTCGCGAAGTTGGCCGCAGTTAGGAAAGATTTGTCGCGAGCCCGCCAGCTAATGCCTTATACTCTTGCGCTTGTAAGTAAAAATTATGATTATCGCCCGGCGCGAGCTGAGCCCTTTATCCCTAACTAACGGCCGGAGACGCGAGACTTTCCTTTTCTTCTCAACTATAACTCTTTTTTATTGGCTCCGTGGCGGCTGCAGCGCCGGCGGCCACTGGATTATGGACTGACCTAACTGATCGGCGAACTAACGACTCTTGAACGTACGTTATTTACAAATCGGGATCTGGAAAGATCTGGTTGTTTGTGAGGTACTGGAGTAGGGTTTGGTGGGACAGTGACCAATGTAGGTTCTGGTATGGAGGAAAAGTCTATTGAACTGGTTGACTTGTATTTTAATACTTTACGTTCATAGAATGTTATGTGATCAAATTATCAAACATTTTGTTCAAAACCTGCAAACTTTACTTAACTCTATACATATATATTACGAGCCCAGCCAATACATAGGCAGCAGGAACACCATAAAACACAAGTCAGTGTTCAAGTGCAATACAATACATAAATGAGAGTGGGCCGGAGACGGCGCGAGCCTGCGACGGTCGATTAAGGAAGCGACTGCACCGTTGCCTTGGCGACGCCGCCATCTTGAACCCACCCCCCTCCACCTCGCACACCCTCGCGACCCCCGTACCCACCACAACCCCCCACTGTAAACAACTCGCTGTATCGTTGCACTGAAATACTCGATATATTTAAAAGGCTCTCCAGTCGTCCCCCTGAATCACTGGCGTAAGATAAAATTGTCAATTTATTGTGGATCAAAAAATATAATTGCAACGTACGTTGGCTACTATTTATTTAATTGGAATATATGTAGAAACGGAAATACACAATAGTCTTTCAGGTTTTGGCGGTTCTAGCTTTCGTTTTGAAGAGGTTCACAAGGGAAATAGGCGCCTACTTACAATTAATGTTTCCTAACTCACTGAAATTTACAATAGTTACTCCAAAAATATTTATTATTATATTTCTCGATTGTTTCTATACTTCTGATAAATAAGTAGGTAAAGAAGACTTCCAAAAATTATAAATAAAGCATGCTTAAAATAGTTAACATATAATTACGCTTGAAGTGGAAATAATGTCACACCAGGTACAATGAAACACACACACAACCAAATCACAAAATCTCTCTTTTTAGTTTTTACAAAATTAAAAAAAGGGCCGCTAACAGCCGGATAAATTTGAAAATGGAACAATATTTGTATGAAACTATCTGCCAAGTAATTTAATGGAAACTTATCGGGAAGTGGTGAAACAGGCCCTACGTATCCTTTACATTTTATTCATAATTTTAGAAGGGATCATTATGATATTAACTGACTAAGTACTCATAGGTTTATTTATTGTTCAGTTTTCTGTATGCACGATTCCTTTAACCATCCGGAGGGCTAGACAAGTTGCATTTTGACATTCGTATGTAAGTGACATTAGTGACAGCCCGATTTGTCGAAAGCTTGTGTCATTTCCATACATTTTGTTTGTCGATTCGAATGTCAAAATGCAACTTGTCTAGAGGGCATGCTCGGATATAATAAGTATGCGTGACATCCGGGTTTTTAAACGGTTCAACGTGTCTTTTAAGGCACTAGGCCCAATTTTGAGTATTGAGTATTGAGTAATAAGGCCTATTCACAGCAAGCGAAGCCCTTGCAGTTCCAATTTGATTTCAGACTCCATAATATGTAAAATCACTTCGCGCTTGTCTCCTGTTTAGAGTACTTACTTAGAGTCTATAGATTTTCACCTACTACAATCCTACGTTCATAAACCTCCTCAAGTTCGCATTCCCATTAGAGACGTTCAGTTTAGAATACTCTTGTTTGGGAACATTTGCAATTTCATTGTGGTTTGTTCACCAGCGTCAGTCCCTTCTAACTCTCCCATACTCCATATAGTATAGATAAATAACCAGTTATTTTTTTCTGTGATGAATATTGAAGCAGTGATTTGGAACGGTGAACGTCCAATAACACGTGAACGGTCGCGAAGACAAATGGCGACCATTACTCAAGATTAGCGGTCGCCCGACTCGTCCACCTAATGTCGCCGAGTGCACTAAATCATATCGCACGATTCGCTCAAAACAATGCGCTTTTATTAACGAATAGCATTTTTCACAATTTTAAAAAAAAAATATAATATAGGTATGGTATAACATAGGTACGATCACGCCAGATTAGGCACGGGTGAACTAATGTACACCAACAGGTCGCCGGTGTGTTTTGGTCACATGTAATAGGGGGCGAGCCTATTGCCATTAACCGAGCACAAATCCAGACTCCGGGCTGCTACTGGGAATTTCATAGAAAACCCAACAACACTGCTCGCCCCGAGGATCGAACCTAGGTAGTACTGCTCTAGCGTAGCAGTCAAACTTGGGACTACTATACCAACGAGGCAGTCAATTTAATTTTAGACAAAACCCATATCGATACTTAGTTACATGGTCCATTATATGTCTGATACATAACAAAATGAAGACAACAAGTATTTTCCGTTACACATAGGTACTAATACCCATTAAGTTCATATTATTAAAGTAGAAGGCAATCTGTACAACGTTTTAATGTATTATGTAGAATTATAAAGGCGTAGAGCCCCGCTTACTTCTTATGATTTATTCATGAGGGAAGAACAATGTTAAATTTGAACATGCCTACTTGTACGGGCGCATTTTAGTAGAAAATGTCAGGCGGTTTATTAAGTAATTTGTTTTTCATAAAGATTTATTGATAAATATAATAAATTTACTTTAATTTTACCCATGCTGTTACTTCATTAAAATTGCCAATTGATTGCTTGTTACGTCACGGCACTGAAGAAAATTTTAGGGAAATCTGACAACAGTGTCTGTACTGTAGGATGTCCTTTGTGAAAATATAAGTGTCTAACCATTGTTCTGAAAGCCCCTTTTCTTGATATATATTCGAAAGGGTAATCTTGAAGTAGTAGAATCTGCTGTAAATGTACCCATTTTGTCAGTGCTTACAAAATTCTAAAGCTGGTAGCGAGTGCAATATACAACGAGAGAACTTTGTGCGGGTGTGTGCGCCGGCTCTCAGCGACCGAGCCATTTTATACACATAATATTTATACGAAAAGAAAACTTGTTTGAAGTCGTGAACAAAGCCAATCCGCCGCGGTTATCCGTGATATTTTCAGGCAAAGTCGTACCTTATTCGCAAACATCGAATCCCGTATACAATACAGTGCGAAACGAAATTCGAAGGATAGATAATTTCAGAGAGAAAGAAATAAGGCGAAAGGGAAAAAATATAAATTGAATAGTCGAATACACGCATCCCGGCATTACCATAAAGGCAACAGGGATCAAGCCGGATTCCTCTACGAACTTTTTATTTTCCTTCCACCTCTAAATCTCCCAGGCAAAGCTTCGCGAATCTGCAAATGTTGATTTGATGATGTGGTGTCTGCAGCGGCGTGCGTGCGACACACGGCGTCGCGCCGCGTCGCGTTGAGTCGCGTCGTGTCGCGTCGCCGCTCACACGTCCCGCACTGCTTATTGCTGACCTGAATTTTATAGCCCATGACATGATGTCGCGACGTCAGCGTCCCGCCTTACGAGCCGGCGTTTGATTACTTGCACTTTTATTGCCTCCCGCTCGTCTAAGATTTGTAGCTCTACCGTAGCGCGGTGAAATCTGCTTTAGTGTTTGTTTATTCAGCGCGACGACGGAATAAACATAACTGTATATCCTGGCGCGGCGCGTATATCTAAAACAATTGAGTAGGAGGGCAGGGTTGTAGCTGCGAGTAGATAGCTAACGAGCAGGAGCAAAAGGTTGCGGGCGCGCGCCGCTGGAGGGAGGATTACGGTGCTCATCCATTGCGGTCATTAAGACACATTACCCCGCCCCGCGCCGCGTCACTCCCCGCCCACGCCCGCACAAACCCGCTTTTTAATTCAACTTTCCTCCTTCACCAATTTGCATGATTACTTTCGTTTTTATTGTGCTCCTCCACGACTCTATTCCCTTAAAGTATTGGTTATTTGGATAAGCCGAGCACCCTAAATAAACATGTTATTCAGATTAAACAATGCACAATTCCATAGGAAAACAATTCTAGTTGTAATATGCATATATTCATACCATAGTTTAACATATATATACTATCTTGTAGTAGATACATATATACATATTGCATTGGTAATTTGAGGAACCCTTGCCATGAAACATTTCAAAATGTATTACTATATAAGATAGTTTTCCAAATTCGTAATTCTCAAGCATCATTAATGTCACAAATCACCAATCAAACGACGTAAATCAAAGTAACAGCGGCAATACATTAGCGGGCCGCACTAAAGCGCCGAGAAACAACTATCCGAGCTACAATTTTGAAACAATTACCTCCAGCTCAATATCGTAAGATTAAGAAAGTCCACGGTCGGAATTAGGATTTGGGAGCGAATGAGGGCAAACCGTCTTAACAGCCCGACTCCACAAATTGCGGACCTTAACGAGGGCATAAAACTCGAGTCGCACTCCCGGAGACGCCACAGATTGTACTCAGACTTAGTTCAGGATTAATGGTGTAGAAAACAGATTATCATTGGCTGGATTTCCATTAGTTTGGCCCCTGCCACCGGCGCGTGAAACCTACGGAGATAGCAGCCACTCGGTGTTATTATTTTCCACATAACGGAGCAGCGCGTCTCCCAATTTAATTCTATTAGGTTCTGTCGCGTTTGAACGACAGCACAATAAAGTCGTTTGAGTGGCGCCGCGCCGCTCCGCCCGCTCCGCTCGCTTTGTTGCTCCGCGCCCTCCGCTGATATACGCTCATTTGATTTCCGTTACTGTTTTGTTTATAAATTTTATATTGAACACGGTTTATGGGATATTTGTTTAGTACTGACAATGTATGTGAGTGATACATATTGTTTTTTGATGTTGTTTTAGTAATTCTATTAAATGAACATAGGTAGGTATAGATGCTACGTTTGTGACAAATTTATTGAATTAAAACCACTTTTTATGCTACGAGTATATTGGTATTATTTAACAGTATTAGAGCATTTTAGTGTCTTTAGAACATCCTTGATCTCGTGACCATATTGTTGGTATAGTAGGTATGTCCATTATTCATTCCTTGATCACTTTATTTTAATCGACTTCAATAACGAAAGAGATCCCGATTTTTTTTTTATTCTTCGCTCATCGACACCCAATTTAAATGTTTCGTTTTATCTGATAAAATGTACCGAACTACCAATTTGGAAGTTGGTCCTTATTATGTTCCTTCTAACTCAAAAAACTCGCTTTAAAACTCCATTCTATTTTACGATTCATATTAGTAGTTACAAGTACAAGCTATCTACAAATTACAAGGTACTTCAGAAAACACATTATTTCGGTAATTGCGACCACGAAACCGAATTGTAATGAAATGTCGCAACGGTTTTTCCGTTTAAAAACATTACACGTACGATGCTGTGTTGTTTTAATGAATACAAATTACATTTGCAAATGTGCTTAATCCAGAAATTAGTTACGTCTCTCCCTCTGCCCCTCGGCGTGCCCCGGGCATGGCTAAATACCACTGCACCCGAGTTTCATATTCCGTCTGCAGGTAGAAGCAAAATTTACCGCATCGTATTAGATATTCATACAACACACATCTAGTATATATAATTATTGTTTAAGCATATGACTAGTTTTGGTTCCGTACAGTAAAACTAATTGATCCTCGTATACGAAACCCCGAGAAAAAAACGTTATATAATAAAAACCTTACAGCCGAAAATGTAAGGAGGACAGAATCAGATTTTTATTTGATAAGTTTCTTCTGATAGTTTCACGTTTCAATTAAAAATCTTTTTTTTACTTTAGTTAATGTATGTAATACATCGGATATGCCCGATAAGTTTAGATCGCGACTGGAGGCGTGAAGCTCTTTAAGCAATGATGATGCGAGCCAACCTCTAAGTCCGGGAAAATATACGAAAGATACAGATACAGACACTATCTATGAACAAGGCAAATACATATTTGCTACAATTAGTACTGATGACAATAATGTTTTGGGTTTTTTATAAAATGATCCAAATGTAGCTTTTCAGCTAACATTATATTACCTACATTAATTATTGTATTATGAATTCGGTTGTTAGAGCAATTATTTAAATAAGACATTAGTATGTTCTAATTTATAACGAATTAAGAAAAAGGCTTCGATATTTAGACTAAATAATAATATTAAAAGGTAGATTACCTTCCCAAATGCTAACAGAGCTATATTTTAATAAACCCTGCAGTAATATTCAATAACCCGCTAAACGGTTTTGAAGCGATCCATTTAATTTTCGAATCCAAACACTGCCGATATAAGTTCCATAAGGTATAAAATTGTATAAACACAGTCTATAGCAAGGCTGTAGGTATAATAACCGGAATTGGGCTTCTTTACGCCTCATCTAGCGCTCGTTATGCCTCGATCGTAAATCTTCATTCCCCACCCTCCACGCCCGCACCCCCCACCGCTCTTGATTTCGGCTTCCCACCACTCGAACCTTGGATATCCTCGCAACACATCATAATATGTTAGTGTTGACGTGATGAGTATTTAAATGGGAGGTTTATGGAGCATCAGTATTTTCGGCAACACTTGAGAATACATAAAATGTAAATTGAACGCTGGATGTGACGTAAGAAGTGAAAGCCGGTTTTTAAATTAGTAACTATGCGGCCTACTTTACTAATTTGGCTCTTGGATTACAAGTGCTCTTCTATGCTCTAAAGGTCTACAGCTAAACGGCATTACGAAAATATTTAATGCAATATCTATTGGAGATCCAAATAAATAAATAAGGAAAAATATTTAACTACAGATTCATTACGATTAGTGATTATGAAACAAACTAAGTCTTCAATGTGCACAAAATGAGGAATATGGGGCTAATCGTAGTTTTTATTTAAAACGAATCTGTCAATTCTCGCTACTACATTTTTAGTTAGGTTTTTTCTATCTCCTATCCTTCAACTACTTGCATTGCATATCAAATAGCAAAATTCACATCTGTTATCACGATTTACGTACTCTGTTAAACAGTAATATGAAATGCCACTGCACATTTTTGGTATTATGTCATCAAATGTGCAAATAGTATTTACTTTGTACGAAGATCTTACCTTATTGGTAAGGTTCTTCAAATGTGGAACGTGGATGAAGCAAAAGAGGTATGCAAGAATTGTTGTTAGTGGCGTTTTGTAGTTTCTACCTATTCCTATGGGAAAAAGGCGTGAATGTATGTATTTGAACGAAGATCTTTGTCGGTTTGGCTGGAGCTGAGTTTTGTTCTTTTCGGTTCGTAGTTTTGATTACCGTACGAAAAACATACACAAAATAATGGCATATTTCCTGTAAATGCATCAATATTTTTTTGACTTGCTCATTGGTGTAGTTGTCTAAACCACTGCAACTGAGCGTGATGGGTTATAACTCCAGATCGGGTTAATTACAATTGGTTTTTGAGAATATTCTCAGAGTAGCTCGGAGTTTGGATTTTGTACAAAATGAATCCTAGTATGAACCCGCATACAGTTTATTCTGTTTTCTTTGTGCAGTTATAGTCAGTTTAAATTAAGTAGATTATTGAGAGATAATTACAAATCAAACAGTAAGTACATAACCCTAATACTACCTATATACTTACGTAAGGTGAGAACATAGTTATATAATATTCAAAAAGAGAACTTTATAAAAGAGTGAAAAGTAAACAGTTCCCAACTTTGTATTCGAGTGCTAACGATTGAATGAATTTGAAACTAACGCTACGATTCTACGAACCCTCGTAGCGCCGTAGCAAAATATTGAGAAGACTGCCAATATCGTAGCGTAGTGCATTGAATACCTTTTCACACTAAACACGTATTATTTACATTGTTTTATTTTAAAAATATACAAGGTGGAAGGGACATCGATGCAAGTAAAACGGTAAAAAAAAACTGCAAAAAAAAATTATGAAAAAAGTTACGGAAAGTTTCAACGCAGGGGGTTCAGAATCATGTACTGAACTCATGGTATTCGGATGTTCGTCGATGTCCCTTCCACCTTGTATAATTATAATTATGTAGAGACACAAAAGTTAACATAAAGGTTTTTCAGGTTTAAAATAGTTACTTACTACTTCGTAATGGTTACCAATTGATTCTTATTGATGCTGTCACAAATAATTTTAGCGTTTATTTAAATAGGCATACGATTCCTTTTTGCGTTTTCATCTAATGGAAAAATAACATATTTCAGTTCCAACATAATTATCTACTCATTGGTTTAGGAGAAAGCCTTCATCTGTACCTCAACCATGAGTCCTATCGAATCGCTTTTGATAGACTTTTTACGCATCGTAATGCTATAATCTCATAGCCGATGTTTAGTTCCTTACGTAACCGCTAGAGGCGTTGGAGGGTTTTACATAAAAATATTTTACGGCGTCGCTAGCGAGTTTAGTGAGAAAATCTCATGGTCGAGGTACATGCCTCTCCTTTATGAAGTAAACGTATCTGCATGAGTTGACTAGTGTTTGCAATAAATCCGTGTCGCAGTGTATTTATTTACTGCTCCCCCCCCCTCTTGTCGCCCCCTCTAGCGCCCGCCCGCCCAAGTCGCCCGCCCTCCACGATGCACGATGTAATACGTCTAGAAAGTTTATTAAACTCCCTGTATGTCATATGATGTAAACTAGGTACTTGTTTATTCATGAGAAAGTATGTTTTATGTTGATAAGTTAAAAGGTATAAAGTGACAAGAGGCTTGTAGAATAACTTGTAGGCGAGAGCTCACCAGAGAGGTAAATTACCTACTTGTATATTTTATGTTTGTAGAGGTTTTTGGGTTAAAAAAAACAGTTTATTTTTATTTTTTATGATGCTTGAGTAATTCAATTTAAGTATGTTTTCGTTAGATTTTTTTAAGCGTATTGTTAGTATAGTTTTTATACATATCCTTTTGACGATGTATCATGTTATTGAAATCTTATATTTTTTTCTTTTTCATAAAACAATTTTGATACTAGAATTCCATCGCCAGTTTATGTACACAACCAGAGTTATAGTAAACACATTTTCCATTACCTACGTAACAAAATTCGTGTACATTTCCAGTTAAGGTTATATAGACGCACAACGTAGTGAGTACGATATTATTCTGTAGTCAGGCGGCTTCAGGCACGGAACACAATTAACTTGTAAGATTGTCTGCGGAGGTTGCACTCGCTACCCTCGCCCTCCTCATCCATCTACCCTCCCTTCCAAACAAAACATCAATAAACTCAACAACACAACCGATTCTCAAACCTAACTGTTCCACTTAAAGTTCATTATACTTCGTTGTCGAATAAGTTTTATGTGCCGCATTTATTTCGCGTAGGTATAACAGTCCAGTTACCCTTGATTGGTTGTCGTTCCTCTAATCCCGTTTTGATCCTTTCCACCCAAAACCTAACCCTCTACGTTCCTCTAACTATTGACATGCGTGCCTACCTTTACGTTTGTGTTGTGTAATTATATCGACATGGAAAAACAAAATTGCATTTCAAGAGGTAGCAAGACAAACACAACTTTATCGAGTAATATTTTCGATATATCAATCACTCTACAACACATCCAGAAAGGCCTAATGAAAACTGCAAAAGTAATAACTATATTAATTTTGAGAAAAACAAGACAAGCGAATTTGTGGTCAGGCACATAAGGACCAAAACACTTTGAGACCAATGAGCTAATATATTCTACCAGATAAAAAAACGAAATGGGTTCATGATCAGCGAAGATATACTTACACGAAAAACATACAATCGAATTAAGTAGGTACCGCCACTTTTTTAAGCCGGATAAAAACTAGTATTTTTATTAAAGTTTACCTACTACCTACCTACTTTTTACCTACCCTTCCCTACTACCTAATTACGATGTCTATAATTACATAATTATTATCGTTATTGACTATTGTCTGCTTTTCTGACGAGTTCTGCAGAATATACTTCTGCCTGCTGACCCACAGTTCACCGGTATGTTTCATTACCGGTGGGACCTTTGCCATACCTTTTCGGGACTTTTACTACATCTAGCAGAAAAATAAATATAAAATTTTCTTAAATTACTTAAAAAGAGTTCTGAATTATTTAAGTACCGTGACGCACTGGTACCTAAACAATATTCTGTAATTATCGCTGATTAGAATCTTACATTTAATAAAATTGATAACTTACGTAGTTCATTACGTATGTTATTGTCACCATGTCCACATACTTTCATCTCCAGTGTGGCTCACGCCGCATCGTGAGTGCGCATGTGTTACGTTCATATTACATCTTATGTTGGTGCCAGGTAAATATTATATAGGGTTGATATGATAACGAGTGTGCACGTATTCTACGGACCTCAGTGACTAAGGCAATCCGTGATAAAATTAAAAGCCACACTAATGTTTGTAGCCATAAAGATAAGCGCAGTGACGCGCGAGCCCCAGTCGCGGCCACCGCACACTCGTGCTTGCTTACACACAGAACCGTGAACAAATACTATGTACTCTAATTAAACATCAAATAATAAAAACTCGACATTGACTCTCTGATAATGACGGAGTCGACAAACACAGTGCTGTACACACCGGCCAAAACCGACCTTTGACGTCAAAGCCTGCGCTACAATCATCGCGCCACCCGAATATGGTTTGATCGCGTCCCAAACCGAAAGCGATTAGAGCGGGCGGCAGCACGGCCGCGTTAGTCCGCGAAAGCTTCCACCAAAAGGAGCAAAGAATCGGAAAGCGATACGGCTAATCCCACTAATCGGGGAGCAATTGAAAAATAAAAATGTAGATGGCGGAATGATTCCATTTAGAGCCAAAACGATGCGACAAAATAATAAAAAAGGTACGGGCGGAACGGAATGGGCTGCCCCGGCGGCCGGCGGCTAATATTGAAAGCAAATCCTCGGCTAAATCCTTAAAGCGCTCGGATTCGAGCACCTGGAAACTGTGTGTTTGCGCCGCGCCCAGACCGCTCCGCGCCCGCGCCACTGACGTACCGATAATCATTCGCGGGATTATTGTATACTTTCCGCCTAATGTCGCAGATTTTCATGAATCAATCGTTAACAATTTATCTGTATTCGGAGCTTAGGACCAATTTTAATTTTTGAATATTGATAGGGTTTTGCTAATTGGAATGGTTTTAAATGTGGACATAATAATTATTTAATGTAACGTTTAATAAAAAATAACGCAACAGTGCAACTAGTGTCTTGTAACGAGATAAATCTTTATTGAGTGTCTAATATAGTGCAATGAGGTACGAGATAAAGAGATAATTTGTCACAATACCTACCCATGCACTCTGCATAAATTCCTCATTATTTTTTTTTGCGAAGTCTAGCAGGCTTGGAGGCGGCCAGGGCTGCGTTGCCATGACAACGCAATCTATCTCCCGCGCTGGCAGCCGTCGTCAACCGCCGCTATAAAATAGCTTACGGTAACGTGAAATTTATTTCCATTTCACTATAATGCACATTTTTCGCTGCAACATTCTACTTAGACGCGGCTTTATCTTGTCGCATTCGAGAGACCTACTTTTATGCGAATATTTTATTCTAGTCTATAGCATAAAATATTTTTTTAAGATTCGATTTGAATAATCTTTTTCAAGTGGCTTAGGAAAGATTATCTTTAGTAGCAATTCTGTTCTGTTAGTAGCAATAGCTGCTTATTGCTGTTGATAAAACGAGATGCGTGGAGATTTTTTGGTGGTAATAAACAAGATGTCGTGCTGATGTTATTACTATACTATATTTACTATACATATTATATTGTTTTTAACTGCGTCAGTAGTCTAGGGATCCTAAGAGCGACTGGTCCGTTTGAATCGATCCTGGAATCGAAACGAGGACCGTTTCAATTCCAGGATCGAGCTTAGTGTTATTGAGTTTTTTAGTGAGTTTTGTGTAATTCTCAGACAGGACCTCGAAGCTTTCAATATTAATATTCTATTGTTTATAAAATTGTTCTTTACATTGGTTTTGGTATGCGATAAAGAATATTATATCTATCTATCTATATTAAGTACTCACAGTTCAATAAACATCTTCTTTGACGCATTGCTTGAACTTGCTCTGGCTATCTCCGTGTTGTTCAAATTAAACTACACAACTAATGTCTTTAGATTCACCTTAACATCGCTTCATTTTAAAGTATTATTACATTGTCAGTGCTAAATACAAACGTAGTTCCAATTACATTACGTACTTTAAAAACAGCGGGTAGTTGAAATTTTCTGTCAAATACTTACCCCCTCGACTCAGATTATATCTAAATATTCACATTATAATTTTGCTACCACACCGCAGTACCTATCTTAGTAGTTGCCCATCATGGCGACTACTAAAAAAAGTACTGTGTAGATTCTGCATTTTTTTTTATTAGTCTAGAGATATGACCACTGAACTGCCAGGTTCGAGTTTGAATCAATTGCGCACCTCTGAATTTTCATAATCATGTCACTCACTTACAACATCTGCATCTGCATGCCTGAGAGATTTTCCGACGGCTTATGAACTCTGCCAACCCGAACTAGGCCAGCGTGGTGGACCAGTGGACTATACCTACCCCTCTCATGGAGAGAAGTCCCATGTCAAGCAGACAGTTAATGGGTTGATGATGATGAATATTTTTCAAACAGATATTCTATTCTAGATGTTTTTTAAGGTTTTGCTTGGTTAGACTTTTAAAGCTGAGATAGTTAACTTACTGTTTTGTTATATTTATTTATAAATATGTATAGATTGCTGTGCGCAGCTTCGCCTGTGCTTTCCGGTGGATTTAAAAGAATAATGTCAAATAACTGTGCTCAAGTGATGTTGTTTCATACATGAGCTAGTTGATTTTTATTTTTACAGATCGTTTATAAATTTAAAGGCTTTTAGCCATTATGTACTCGTAGACTGCTTTTCAGGCTAATCCAGTGCATAGCTGAGATAGTTATAAGTTAGATACATAAATAGTTGATTTATTGAGAACTGTAGAAGAAATTACTACTACTATATCATTTTTTTGTTAGATATGCATAAATGCATAAATGATCCACAGAAATTGCTGTGTGTGGTATATTTTTGTTCAAAGAACGTTAATTCAAGAAGGTTAATAAAATAAAATGTATTAAAAAGCAAACATATTCATTGGTATCTTTTATTATGACTAGAGGTTTTTTAAGTTACAAAACAATCGGTATCTTCTTAAGTGTTACTCACAAAATAACTTCAACAAACTGTTCGTGTTCGCAGATATTTTGTTCTGATATGTATAAAATGAAAACCTCGATTTTTTTCACATCAATTATTATTTAAAGTCAAATCTATATATTTACATATTTATTTCATAATTTAGTGTTTCCTTCACGGTAAAGTAGGCACACGGAAATAGGATATACTAATTCGTGTTACAAACTAAATTTTAATACTAATGAATGTTTACATCTAATTAGTTACAATATTTTACAATTACATTCATAAACGGTGTTAAGTTTTAAACATTTTAATAAATATTGAGATCCTGGTTACATTAATCTCATTATGTAGGCAGCTATTTTCTAGCGATGGATGATAGAATTGGGAAATCTCGTAAGATATAATGTGGATTTATAATATGATTAAAAAGCCATTCAAGACTTCAACAACAAACGCATGGTCGACTATGAGTTGCTGGACCAGACGTATTTTTATTCAAGATTTATTATTGAATTCGCACGTTAATTTAAGTACTTTAAGTTTACCCCCGATTGATTTAAAGAGGACCTATTATAGTCACAACTGTCCCAAGCTGTACAGTAATACTAAGCGTGTTTTTGAAAAGGTACGAAAAATCGTAGCCGACGTAGCCGGCGTAGCCACGTAGCCGTAGCATTTCTCGTAGCGCATTCATTCGGAATATTTACATTGTACGCTTTGAAGTACAGTCTGCTTATCGTGCTCTTTACAATTGTGTGTAGGGATAATTTTAATTCATCAATAAAACGTTTTATAGATGACAAACACAACGGCTATATTTTATAGCCTATTATCCTGGCTTCAGATTCAAAGTATTCGCCTGTAGCCAATGATACAATCTGAACCAAAACTAAAAAAGGGCTAACGGTTCGTTGACCACTAAACTACTTTTTTGCTTAAAACAATATAAGAGTTTGTTCTAGAAAGAGGACGGTAAAGTAAAGTATAGGTATGCTGATGGTGACAACATATTGTGTAGACTTGTATGAATTTTTGCAATACCAACTTTGGGATATTTAAAATTCAATTGATTACAGAGTAGGTACTAAATTTTTTGAAAGTTTCGTAGAATATAGTATCCATAAATATTATTAATTGATAAAAGTCATCTTATATTGAGAACGGACTCGCTAAGCCTGCGTTTAGCTATCATAATTTTTATAAAAGTACCATTCGACAGATGGAAGTCGAGAAATGTACTCAATTAAAATTTTGTTATAATAACAACATATTTTTAAGCTTTACCTTTACTGAGTGAGTTATAAGACAGGAAAACGGTATCCACCCAAACTGTTGCAGATAGGAAGAGCTTATCGTCAAAGTACATCAAAATTTGTTAACTCCGGAAAGAAAGAAAGAGTGAAAAAAGCTTAAACAGCAAACACAATTTTTGAACTTGGTGAATATTCAATATTTTCATCGTGCAAAATCCTTCCAAATTAAAAAAGGTACTGTAATAAATTATGTATTTAATTAAATTATAATAGAAAGGAAACATATTTTTCTATTATTAACAGCAAGGATAGTTGCTATAGAGGTTTTTGAATTTATTGTCGAGATTAGAATATTCAAAATAATCTTAAGTTTTTCATGTAATTTAGTTTTTGTGTATAGTAATTATTATAATGTTGGCCACAGTCCAGCCATAGCATCAAATTGATAAAAATTTACAGAGATCATTCATATTCCGGGAGCACTTTAAATTTACTGATAATATGTCTGATATGTATGTTATAAATGCGATCAAATATTAAGCAGATAGACTGACTCCTCCGATTCAGCCTTCTGAATACAATAACAAAAGGAACATTTGGAACAACAACATTAACTTATGAATGCTACAATATTCACTATTACGATCTGAAATGCTTGTTATTTCTTTTCAAATAAATTATCAATTTTTATTTTATATTTATATATACAGATTTTCGATATTAAGCTAAACACTTACATAAAATATTCTAAGTACATTGTAAGCTTGTAAAAATTGCACACATCGCTTTGGTATACGTACGTACATAACTACATATTTACAGTTTAGAACGACATCTTAAAGTTTTTATTGCCCGTTGTTTCGTAACGAATGTCTCGCACAAGTTGTATAGCGTACGTCACACGTGTCGTGAACAGTGCGCGCACAGAGTCAGTCGAACCAGTCCCACAGGTGCCTGTAGAGCGGGTGCGGCGCGTGGTGCGGCGCGGGCAGCGGCGGCGACTAGGAGGCGCGCGACGCCAGCAGCGGCGCCGGCGCCGGCTCGCGCTCGTCGCGCCCGCGCGCCTCGTCTCAGAGCCGCTCGGCCACGCCGCCCGCGTACTGGCACGCGGACAGCGGCGCCGAGCCCGCGCGCGACACCGGCGACACGCCGCCGTACCCGCCGCCGAACCCTGACGAGTGCTGCTTGGCCTTCAGCCGCAGGGACGCGATCGACGACGACATCGCCGCACACGGCTCCGCGCGGTACATGCTGTACGGGTTGGGCGGCGTGTACGGGCACGGCGCCACGCCACCGCCCACGCCACCCGTGCCCGCCACGCCGCCCATGCCGCCGCCGCCTACACCACCCATCGACGTCGCGGTGTTGAAACAGTTCACCGAGCCCTGATGGTGGCTCGCTGGCACCACTGAGCCTAATGGGTTCACAGGCCACGGGAAACTTTTCGTACCCAGAGGACTGGGCACCTTGGCCGCCCAGTTATTGTACGGGTAGGATGAGTAGAGTGCGTCCGTGTCGGGGAACGGTTGCATTAATCCATTGAACTGCGTGCTAAAGCCATTCTTGAAATCAGCGGCCGCGGCTGCTGCGGCGTTCATAGCGTTTCTTTCACGTTTCCGCCATTTTGCTCTTCGGTTTTTAAACCATACCTGCAAGAAAAAAATCCGTAAGTATGAAGACTCGCACAAGCATATCAACAGTAAATTAAGTTTGCACCAATCTATAACTGCTAGGTCGTGAACTTTTTAGGGTATAAAAGAAAATTATGGGGGGCAGGTAAACTGGGTGTCCATTTTCAGAGGGACTCTACAAGTTTTAACGAGATTCAGAATGTGGACGCGACTTGCGTTGCGTAGTTATCAACTTTACTCATTACAAAGTTGACAGAGCGACGTAGCGGCGGCGGTGTCAGTGCGGCGTGTATTCCCGCCACGTAGCGCGGAGGCCGAGCCCCACCCGGCCCCGCCGCATGCCGCAGCCAACGACCCGTCTAATTGCGGCCGCGAAATGAAGATAAACGAGCGTCGCGATTGGGCGGGACGGGTGCCGCCACTCGCCGCGACTTGATCGAGCCGCAATAAATGAGCGGCTACTGGGGGCCAGGATACCGCCGAGGAGCACAATCGATGTTGTTGTTTAGCGGAGCCCCGGCGGCGGAGGAGTGGTGGTAGTGTGAGCGGTGATAAGTCGCCGTGAGCGCAGATAACGCGCGCGCTGATGTATGGCGCGCGTCCGTCACGCGGCGATCGATCGCTGCGACGACACCTCCGCGATAAATTGCGCAATCCACGTAGCGACTGCAATAAATATTGTGCCGCCGGCGGTATTTGTCTCACTCACTGTGGCGGGTTCACCCAGCCGAAACGGTAAATAATACCCTCTTTCCTCGGTTAAGTGAACATAAACGGTCGTTTCCACCCCATATACAATCGTTTATTTTTCGAAACATAAATTTCACAAATTCGCATGAGCGCATGTTTCGTACACAGGACGACGCAGGTACCTCGCTTTACTATCTAAATTCACACGCACGTGCATTACAAAAATATCTTAACTCGTGATTTTATCAATTCCAAATACAGATTATATTAATGGTATACGAAATAACCACTGTGGGCATTTCCATTACCAAAACAAAAAGCTTTACACATCCGCTGTTTCCCATTCAGACCGCCAACAAACGGGTGAAAATAACTCCACAGAAACATCGGGGGTGTTCAATAATGACGTCGGAATGATATTTATTTAGGTGCACATATGTGAAAATAATTTCCATTATTTGAATAGCGGCGGACAACGAACGGCGCGCGGCGGGGCGCACGGGCCCCGAGGAGGGTCGCGATATTGCGACGCGGGGCTAATCCTTTAAATATATTATTGCAGAATGGTGACCGTCCCGCGCCCTCCGTCACCCGGCAAGGAGACACCCTGACACTTTTTAATGCTTCCGAAATCGATACTAATACGTGTTCCCTTTAATTTATTCCATGTGCCAGTTGTTTCAAGGGTTAACACCTACAAGAGATTGTAACAAATTAATAACTGATGAATATTTTAAAAATATAGAGCACTTTATTTATATGTATATTGGTAGGCAAACAGGTTCGATATACCCAAACAAGAATATGTGTATTATTACCCAGGTCCTTATTACAGATCAGATTCGATACAAAAACGGATAATGTAACTACCTAAGTACTGTAATGTGGCTAGAGCTGTACTGGAATATTTAAAAGAACGATTATTTAAAAGGATCACGATTTCTATTTAGCAATGTCTGAAAATCAAATAAGAAAACTAAAATGAAACTGTTGCCAAAATTGATTAAATTTTTACATTTGCATTTACAGTCTAAACATTTCATTATTGTCTTTGATGACGCCAGTTTGACTTTGGCTTTGGCTTTTCAGACCAGATGTAACTGCGCAATTAATTGTTCCTAAAGCACAAAGCAGCATAAAGTAAGTCGAAGGCACTTTCCATGTTATCGAAACTAGGCTACAATGACGAGTAACCGTCGGCTATCCAAGCTGACGTAGATGTCCGGGTTATCAAGTCATCATGCGGGAGGCGGCCTATACAGCAAGATTAATGTGAGCCGCGCCGCACGCCCGACCACCTACTGACACATGCCTTCAACGACCGACGCATATTATATTATGTGTAACATTACTTAAAATAACACTAACTATAATGTAGTATTACTAGATACTTAGAACTCCTATGTTTATTTCTAGGCATTAATATTCGTAGAACTTGCTACGGACTGCGAAGCGTCGTAGAGCTTGGAACTCCTATGTTTATATCTAGGCATTAATATTCGTAGAATTTGCTACGGACTGCGAAGCGTCGTAGAGCTTGGAACTCCTATGTTTATATCTAGGCATTAATATTCGTAGAACTTGCTACGGACTGCGAAGCGTCGTAGAGCTTGGAACTCCTATGTTTATATCTAGGCATTAATATTCGTAGAACTTGCTATGGACTGCGAAGCGTCGTAGAGCTTGGAACTCCTATGTTTATATCTAGGCATTAATATTCGTAGAACTTGCTACGGGCTACGAAGCTTCGTAGAGCTTGGAACTCCTATGTTTATATCTAGGCATTAATATTCGTAGAACTTGCTACGGACAGCGAAGCGTCGTAGAGCTTGGAACTCCTATGTTTATATCTAGGCATTAATATTCGTAGAACTTGCTACGGGCTACGAAGCTTCGTAGAGCTTGGAACTCCTGTTTATTTTTAGGTATTACCTATTCCTACAACTTGCTACGGGCTACGAAACCTCGTAGACCTTGGAACTCCTGTTTATTTCTAGGTATTAAAATAACCATTAAACTTGCTACGAGATACGAAGTTTTGTAGAGCTTAGAACTCCTATGTTTATTTCTGGATATATTATTATCTATTCGTAGTACTTAATTACTACGGGCTACGAAAATTCGTAGACTAGGCAGTATGTTTATGCGCCTTTGATAAATGGCAACTTTAAATATTAAAAATACGGATCAACCATGCCCTAAATGAAGTAATTATTAGGCCGCTAAGTTCAGACGAGTCAATTGATGTTTAATTTTACCAACTTTATGACATTTATATATGTCTATGGAATATGGATATAAAGAGTTGAGCAAAAAAAAACTATGGTTGGCCGGATTCGAATCAACCTCCTTTGATTCGCACTACGTAAATGCGAAATAAGTACAATAAAAATATTCTTAATCAGAGAAGAAAACGATTATATTCTACAAAGTGTTCATATTGGCACGTGCTAAATTCATTACAATCGTTTTATATTCATTACGCTGGTAGTGATGAATGATGCGACACCCCAGCACAAGTAATGAAGTTATTTTACGGTCAGCAGAACCACAGGGTCGCTAAATTGCCTTAAATTTAAATTAAACTGGAATCACAGTTTTATTAGTGTCATCAATCAAACTACGGTTTATCCGACAGAATGGCCATAGTTTACGGACATTGGATTATAGTTCCTATGTCGTAAGTAAGTGGAACTACTATTGCTAGTGCGATTTGGTCCGAGACTATACCAAAGTCAAATAAACACGCGCTCGCATAAATGGATACAGCATAATAAACTCGGGATTGACTCGTATTTGAGTCAGGGTTGCCAATCTTTGTGAAGGGCTTAATAAAGAAGTTCTATTTTTTTTAATGTTGATAAAAAAGGATAACAAATCAATGATTTTCACCCAATCACGAGCAATTTTCAATTAAGTGTTTAGCTGTGATTTACCAAACATGATTATAACAACTTCAAATGTTCAAATTTCATAATAATTTAGTTTCCAGCAAGTATATTATATTTATGCTGCCGTATCCTATTATTATTCACAATAGGATACAGCATAAATACAGCCTATTCATAGTCGGAGTACCTAAATGTACACACATCTTCGTACATAGATAATTCGTACTTGAACAGTAATGTCGGAGAGGATAGAGGATAGCCTCTGTTAATCTGTCGTGACCAGTCGCTGACGCCCCTAACGCTGAGTAGATTATTAAATGCACCCTGCCGAGTGAAGCGGCAGTAACTTCCATATTACTAACTATACTCTGAACCACAAAACGTCTCAAAATGTTTCAACAAAGTTACATTCTAATTGCTACATTTATAAAACTAAAAGAATTTTAAATTCGCCGAGCTTCATAGCTTTATCAACATTTACTAAGATTAAGTATCTAGAGAACCTATAGACATTTACTGAACCACAAATTACAAAGAAATAAGACAATTATTGCAAGAGATTTTTTTTGTGTTCAGTAAACAGAGATTACCGAAGTTGATTTGGCGCAAAATCGACAGTTATACAACCGCAATGTCTGACAGCAACGAGATTTTAGCTTCCATTCATTGATATAAATTCCGTGCTAACGCTGCGCAAAGTCCGTGGGATCACAACACTATACCGTAAGCCTATCAAAACATAATCGGGATAACTCATTGGACAACTAGCATGTCGGCGTTCAACCTCGACTTAACTTACGATTTGCAATAATAATCTCTAAAACCTCAAACACAAAGTAAGCATTCCCAGAATACGAAAACTTGGCAAGAATACGCAGTGAAATAAATTTTGTAATTGAAATGCGTTAATACAGTATTTCTTGTTTACTGAAACAAATTCTTCGTGTAGGATTATTGTAGACTACCGGTTTAGATTGGGCCAGCCGTGGTTTGAATATGACAATACTATACATTTATAGCGACACTTGTTCGTATTATAAATGTCAATATTGTAGAGACAGTCTTAGCTTTTCTCCTAGCTTAGCAGGGCGTTGCGTTAATTAATGTTTTGAAATGCAATTTATTTGTTGTTCAAATAGTGCACCTAGCGACATAGCTTCGCGCTACCTATCTTAAAATTGTCAAGGCGATTCATATTATGATAAGTTTATCTATGATATTGATTGAATTATTTGGCGTTTAAATTCACTCATAATATGCTGCCGAATAGTTCCGTAGTATCCGGAGAATCAGCAATCAATAGTATTATTCAGATTAACCGGGTACCAAAATAAAGCTGTGTATTTATGAAGAAGAATTAATATACATTACATTGTATTGCAGAAATGAAGTTTGTATATAAATTTGCCAATGTTTTTAGTGTAATAAATGTTACAATGTTAGTAGTTTACATCGTGCAAATACTAATAGAGTATAGAAAACATAGCACCGATAACACGGCAGTAGCCGAGTGTAGAGTTAGTTCTTGCACGCGTGGTCAGTGTGTAAAAACAAGGTAAATCTCGCTAAACTGTTTGCATGCAACGAGACAGGCGACAGGGACGTGCAGTCGTGCACTAAAAGCATCGCAAAAACACACCGAGAGCCGCTGCGGCGAGCCGTTTTCACGTAAAATAAATAATGTTCCGTGCCGCCTGCCCCGACGACAGACGCGTTTGATACACGCCATTTTAACACATGCCCACTAAAATGTTTTCACATCTTACATCTATTGACCACATAGAACTATCTACATTCCATTTCTACGAAGTTGTTTTTGTTGTTTTCTATTGAATATCGACTTCTACCAGATACTGTATCATTGCTATATGTTTTATGTGTGTTGAAATTGAAACACATTGTGAATTGAGATAGTAAGTAGGTATTCCACTGACAGTCTCTCTACTTTCTAACCTCACTCCTCTACGAATGTATCTTTCCTCAAGAAAAATTAATATCTAATAAACACGCTCACTTGAAATCAAAACATGTTATTCTATTTACAATAATATTGAGCAACCGCACTCATCTAATGCGTCAATAATATCTATTTGTGTGTAAGAACTAAGATCGATGTCCTAATTCCCCGTCACGCAATAGGATTGGCGGGGCGGTGTCGATCGCGTCAAATGAAATGTGTCAAGAGCTGTTTCACGGACGATTGCCGACGACGCGCGACGATGCGACCCGCATCGCTTGGTTTCTCAGAAAGGAAAACTACCCGAGGGCGTTTTACGTTTACAAATTGCTATGCAGCAAAAAGTGACCCCAAATTAGCGATGGAAGAACAAGCAGAATTTAGGATGTGAATATAAATAAGAATCGCGTGGAATCGTAGAAAAGAGAACAAGCTATTGAAACTAATTAGTCTTATTTGATTAAATACTAAAAGTATGCTACGAAGACTACCTCAAACACTCTAGTATCCGTACCCAAGTACTCGTAGTTTGCTTGGCGCAATTACAAAGAGCTAACACACTAGAATAAAATAGAAAATATTTCTCGACTATCGAACAGCAAGCAGCATCCATTGTAGAAAGTATATACAAAGGAAACCACAAAATATTTAAAATAACATCTCAATATACTTAATACAAAATATAGTAAGATTTGACAAACATAATTTGCAAGGAAATGTGCGAAAGAAAACACAAAGTTCAACACATCATATTTTACGAATGCTAATTGAGTCAATAAGCAGGCAATGACCCTAATGAGTTGGTAACAAAAATAATGCTCAACGATTTATCGGTGCGCGCGCGCACAGATTTATTAGACGGCGCGCGGCGCAGCGGCGCTGTGCGGACGAACGAACGGTAATCCCATGTTCAGGGTTGTCTAAACTACAGACAGGAATCAAGAATTTAATAATTATTGTCTTACATGTATTTAAAATGATCAGGATACCGTTCTAAGGAGTATAATTATCAAAGTTTTGCTGTCAACATTCGAGCTGGTTAGAATTCTTACTACGAACACGTTTAGAGCAATTAGTCCCAATAGGATACAACAACCTTGATACATTTATATCATTTAATATTTATTTCGATTAGTGTGGGCAGATACCTACTATAGATTTCCACTTGCTACAATCCCAGTACTCCACTTACATTAAGTTAGGTAGTTCCCATGCATGTTCGTCGCAATATTAATTAAACTTTTAAAAGTCACGTAGTTATGCAGTTGTACCTACTTCTAGACTTTTATATTAGCACTACCTTGCGAGAATTGCGAGCCAAACGGAAACGATAACCGCCACTCAATAAAGTACTTCAACTTCAATTATGATAAAATCTTGAGACGTGCCGCGCAGCCCTAGCGCATACAAATGGGAATGTTTTGAAGAACACACGCGTATGATCCAGTGCAGTCGAGTACCTACACTGAAACGAATACCTAACACTTGAACCAAAGCGTTCAACTCATAAAGTATCGATTTACACGTATCTCCATGTGATAACCGAGTAATTAATTGCCCACGCTGTATTTGTGGCGGGATCACTCTTCGCAATGCCACGGTTAGCTGAAAATTATTTCACCGTAATATTTTTCCGTCATGTCTATTTAATTAGTGAGTATAGTGATGTACCCGCCCGTTGTTTTTGTATTAGTAGATATTTTAGTTACGTTCTAGGTTATAAAACAGTCCTCACGCATCCTTGCTATTTGAACCATCATCTGTCATAACAATAGTTTCCCTGTTATTTCGACCTTTAGAAGGTTAATAAACACAAAGAATTAAGAAGTGCTTGGTATGATGTTCACTATTTCATTACTGGAATCAGTGCCCGTAAATAATTGATGACAAACGACATTTGCCAAATTCTTGGAGATTTTCTCTGACAAGTACTTGGAAATGAAAAAGATGTAATTTGATTTATCTCCGTTATTGCATTTAAAACTCTATTTATCATGTCGCGATGAAACAACACAATTCTTAAGTATTCCAACGTGGCAATGAGATTGATGAAATTTCTTTTTTTCATATAATTGTTAGTTTATTAAAATGCATGACAAATAAATCCAAAGAATTCGCCCGATACACATGTACAAAAGATTATCCGAACCAACCGCTCCACATGCCAAAGAAACCGTAAACTATTCTATGAATTCAGTACAAGCTAAACACTACAAACTCGTTGCAACCGCAGAATCTTTAACAGGGGCCTTCCAAAACTATTGACAGTGAGTGTGGATGCGATCAGACTTAAGCTGGGGATTATGAAGAGACCGAAATAGACGCATCAAATCCTCATGGATTAAGGGATTCCGTGTTCCGTCGGCCGGCACGGCACAAAAATACCGAAGACGCGCCGGATGCGACGATTAGCCTAAACATCTAGCTCGTTAATATTGTGATGCACTCGCGCTCCTGTCACGTTGCATAGGAACATGACAAAAAAGTTACTACATATAATTCGGCGGGAACACTTTTTTCGCCTTCCGACATAAAATCTCGAAAGCTGATTCAATTTGTTTTACAGTAATGCAAACGCGTTATTCCTCTTCATATTCTTTTGCTGGTTAAATCCCATTATTAGACTGCACTTTTCCATGTTATCAACCAAGATTCCTAGTCCTATTTATATTTTTAAATAAAAAAGTATTCTTACCCTGACTCTCGCTTCAGTGAGGTTGGTCCACATGGCTATCTCCTCACGCGTGGACATGTCTGGGTAGCGGTTTCTTGCGAAAGTCGCTTCTAATTCTTGCAGCTGTTGGCTGGTGAAGTGTGTCCTCTGCCGACGTTGTCTCTTGTTCTTCTTGTCGCCTTTGTCATCCAACGACGGCTCGTCGGGCCCGACACCAGGAGTCGTTGACTCCGTCTTTATCGTCGGCTCAGAAGTAAGCGGACGATTGCCTGAATGGATAGAGAAAGTTAGTTTTGTAGTTAGGAAGTTTTGTTTATGTTAGTAGTATAAGTTCGTGGTACAAGTTTCTTGTTTATACATCCAAAATGTTCCCGTTTTAATATTCATCGGATTTAATGGACAATTCAAAATAGGGGTAGGTAAATGGTTATAATAGGTTACAATAGAACGGCAAAATTTCTCATACCTAATAGGATACAGGTTTGA
Organism: Acronicta psi; assembly: GCA_946251955.1. NCBI lineage: Eukaryota > Metazoa > Arthropoda > Insecta > Lepidoptera > Noctuidae > Acronicta > Acronicta psi. The sequence continues at coordinate 10,762,867 of OX276475.1, read as the reverse complement.
TCTAGCATCTTTGTTCTAAGTTTAATAGTCATGAAGACACATTCACATCGTTTCAAAATTATTCATAGTACTAATGTGTATAAATTAATGATTTTTGTAACAAAATATTTTATTTAACCCAAAGGTTGACTGGCATAGAATGCCATACGGCATTAAGTCCGCCTTATGTGCTAGTGTACATAAAAGTATAAATAAATAAATAAATAAAATCTAAAAAAAAAAACAATATCACATAAAAATGTTCCCATCAAATATTATTTAGATAAAAATATAGAATCAGGGCCACGGTCGACAAGTACCGGTAGCAAGCTCATAATGCGGCGGCGGATTAGGCGCAAGCGCACCTAATACTTTTACGACACTGCCGTAAATTCGTTGATCTCGATGAGCGACGTCACACTACACGTAATTTATATCACTTACATGCAATAAAATCTATTTTCGGTGATTATTTTTAATGGGGAAATAAAGTATTTGTAGAAAGAAAGAAAATATTTTGAAAGTTATTTTGAATCGAATGTTATTTTAATCCTCCGAATCATTCCTTCCTTTATCATCAGTTATTTACTTATAATAATTATGTAAATAATGCAATTTATATTTAAATTAGGCAGTTCTTTGTTTTTTTATATTTTAATAATTGTTAAGAAACTCGCTGTAATAGCTGTAAATCTATAAGTATGAATATGCATATAGGAAGAGCGAGGTTTTCCGAAAACGATGACGATTAGATTTACCGAAATAAATACATGTTTATTTTTATTTTTTAGTTCTCAAAAGTGCCTAAACTTAGGTACTCATCGAAATGCCCGAGACGAGGAGACGACACGATGACAAAAATGTAACCTAAGTACCTACTCGAAACAATATCTACTTAAACAATGTCAAACACGTTTTTACAACAACTATAATACAACTACTGTAAGTACCACGTATGTACTACAACACTTTGTGATTGTACAACGTTAAAATTCCCTCGAAAACTGTATCACAGGCGAGGGGACAAGTGATACGGTGTTGTTATTACATCAATTCGTTACTGATAACGCGTCGATGGCAATCAAGCCGCGTATATTGGCTTTGCTCGAAATCCCTGTGTCAATGTACCTATTGTCTCTCGCTGCAATAGAGGTCGCCACTGAATGAACATCGGTGTCAAAAACTAGTGAGGTTTAAATGGACCCAAACGAGTCGTACGTCTATCAGATAACATGTTTTAGTTTTAAAAAAGTTTCACCATCACGCGTTGTTTCCTAAAGGCTGAGGTGCACCCAAACGTTCGTTCAAACGGTATGTTTGGGTTCCATGTAATAGGACGAACCTATTGTCATTAGCTGGGCAAATATCCAAACTGCTGCTACTGAGAATTCCATAGAAATACTCAATAGCACTGCTCGACCTGGGAATCGAACACAGGACCTCGTGACCTAGAAGTGTAACCGCTAGGTACTCCACAGGAGTACCTAGCATCCTCAGGACTACCTAGCAGTTACACTTACGACCATTAAACTAATATAATTATATAGTTTTTCTTTATTTATTTATATTTATTATTTCTATATACTTTATTGGACACCAATAAAACACATAAAAAGGACACAAACGATTTTTAAAATATATAACCGGCGACCTTATCGCTAACTGCGATTTCTTCCAGCCAACCTTGCCTTTACCAATAATTGTAACTAATTTGTTGAAGTATTTTTTCCTCGTTTTGATTTTTACCGCAGTATCTTATATCATAATAATACATAAATAATAAGTATTACATGCATACACTTATGCTCTTTTCCACAAGGGTAGGCAGATACTATAGAACGCCATTTGCTATTCTTGCATAGGTACTTCTTTTGGTTAGTCCACATTCATACATTCATACATCGCTTGAAAATCAAAAACCGATTTCTATGAAATATTCCTGACAGTAATGGACATTTTCTTTCATAAATAATCACAAATATCCAAATATTTGCACAAGTATGTACAGTAGCGAATATTATCCGATTGTCATAAAATCGCGTGTTTTACATTGATAATAAATTGTTTAACTCATAATTTGGTTCCACACATATCGGATTAATGTTAACAATTTTATTGCGAGAGCTTATCTTGATTGAAAATTGTTTTATAATCATCAGTGTCCGAATTAAAACCCACGATGGACCATTTGAAAACATTGGAATATTACGCATTTATATCATCATTGCTTGCAATGATATATGCTTGCATGCATAGGTAAAAATAATGAAACTTACGCGAAATAAAACTACTTTTAACGGGTTTTATCACGTTATGTTATTATTATTTTAATTAAACTCTTATATTACTCCCATCCCATTGTAATGTTGGTAATATTAGGCTATCCTTACTCCTTACTTATATTATAAATGCGAAAGTAACTCAGTCTATCTATCTGTCGCCCTTTCACGCCAAAACTACGGAACCAATTTAAATGAAATTTGGTACACAGATTGTCTAGAGCCTGAGAAAGGACTTGGGCTACTTTTTAATGCGAAAAAAGGGCTGTAAGGGGTTGAAATAGGGGATGGAAGTTATAAGAAATAAACAGACCACGCGGGTGAAGCCGCTGGCGGAAAGCTATCTTCTGTAATGAAGTGTCACGTGGCTATATCCTCGTCTATTTTCATACAATCATGAAAAGTTAACTAAAAGTATATCCACATTTATTTTATTGTTTGTTTCTACTAACTACAGTATAATTGCTACCGAAATCTTGTAGTAGTAGAAGTATTGTAATCGTCCATAGCCTACCCACAGATCCGAGGTCCTGGAAGTCCCGCATAAACTAATATTGACCCGACATATCACATTAATTAGACAATATTACATGAAAACTAGCACTCGCAAATCAGTAGAGTTTGTGAACCTCATTGGTGTATAATGAACAAGGCGGGATTATGGTCTCAAAGGTTACCCACCCGGCTACCGACGCGATGCCATCCTCACCATCATTATTAGCCATCGATACTACTAGGGCTGCCACAAAAGTTTGATAAATGAACTTTAATTTTAGCTACATTCAATATTAATATCGACATACTCTTCTTCTATGTTGACGATGTTGAGTTAAAATTATATTGTATTTTTGTTGATCGTTTAAGTGTTACGTAATTTGTATCTTCATCCCTAAAGCTGCTGGATTTTTTATAAATATCTTGTGAATGTAAGACAAGGTCATGGACCATATAAAATTAAATCGTGTATCGTATAGCGTGCGATTGCGACAACCCTAGATAAGTCCGATACGCGTCGATAACGCGTCGATAGCGTTTATCAGCGATACGCTTTGAGCGTTCGCCGACCCATCCATCATTTCGAACTAACCTTTGCGTTAGTAGGTAACATATTTAATCTATGCCTTTGCGTTTGGCCGACATGACAAGAGCGGGTTGGTAAACAACGTAGTTACATGTGTTACCGATATCAGAACATGTTGCCACTTCAAAGCCGCACTCGATTTTGATAAAACATCGCAACGTTTCCTTTAATGTGTTTACTTTCAAATAGTTTACGAGTGTACCTTCTTACTACAATGATGCTTATCGAAGGACTTTAAAATTGTAGGATGCTAGTAGTGTTTGTACACAGATGTCGCTACTGATGTTTATTTTTATAACAGCTACGAACGAAAAAGTACCTAGATAGGCTCGATGATATCTTTAAATTGACAAAGGTCCCACCATATGTAATTTAAACATTAATTGTTAGAGCAATTCTGCTTTGCTACGGTGAATTTAAGTACATTTATGCACTTTAGTATTGAACTTAAATCCTTGCTTTTTTTAATAGATAAGTAGGTACTATCTTTTTGTATTTTTTAAGCATTTTCCATGCTAAGATTACAAGTTATTTTTAATGAAGGAAAAAATAGGGGTCACGGTTGCTAAGTGATCAAAGCGTCTGGTGTACCGAACCAGAGGACGCAGGTTCGAATCCTGCCCGCTAGCCGATTTTTTCCTTCATTAAAGATAAGTAGGTAGCAAATTTTTTTTTAATGAATATGTAGGTACGGTACGTCTCTCCTTAACCTCGGGAAATACAGGTGTGATGGTTAAATTTAATTATATAATTACTATAGTACCTAATGTATCTACAGCTTACAGGTTATGACGATATAAGCGCTGCAAACAATTAGGACAATCCTGCAATTGAGCAAATGTTTGGACATTGCCTCAATCACATGTTATTAATTTGCTGTTAATGTCATATTCGAACTTAACTACCTACTTGATAGCTGATATTAATTATTATTATTATCATTGCCCAACTATACTGATAATTCGTAATTCGTATCAGATATATCGGATAAACGAACTATGGCGCAATTGCATTTCGTTGAATAAATTACTTATACTGTATAATTAATTAGCTATATCAAGATTTATTCAATCATTTACAGTTTGAACTGCCTCGTTAAATTAGTAGTCGTAAGAGCGACTGCTACGGTACGCTCGAGGTTTGATTCCCAGGTTGAGAAAAGTGATACTGTAATTTTTTAACGGTACAAACATACTGGCGTGCTGTGGGTGTACGCCTCTGCCTAGCCCTTAGGAGAACACAGGCGTCATGTTATGTTATAATAAGAAGAAACTTAGATGTTCTAAAACTAAAACACGTTATCCGATAGATGACAGTTACTTCTGACAGTTACTTTATTTCAATTAGACTATTTATATGGTCTAATTGAAATGAAATATATTGAATTTGAATTTGAATGTTGAGTACGCTTAGTAGTTATATTTACAATAGTTAGAATAAAACACGTTACGCATAAAAAATATAAAATACGAGTATTCACTAATCAAATCGGCCAGTACAAATAAAAGAACAATTAGTACGACGGCAACGTACATACAGCTACGTAGTGCGCAAAGTTAGGGCCGCGCCACAACCGCGCGCTAGGTAACCTCGCGCTGTGCTCGCGCGGCTATTTGTGAAAGCATTAGAATACCGCGCGGCCGTATTTGCCATAGATTTCCCCACGCTTTACTCGGTTTACTTTCAGTTTTAAACTTGTCACTTTGTGTGGTCCAGCAATTTAATTGCCTTGTTCTCACAATGTAATACGTAGTGTTGTTTTTTTAATCGATAACGATGCGAAAATTAAGTTTAAATAAAACCAGTTATAATGACGTCAAAATTATTATCTAGGTATGCAGTGATAATGAAGCGCCAGCGCCAGGTATAAGTATAATATTATCATTGTTTATAGTTTTTAAACGATAAAAATATGACAAAATTAAACATGGACTGCTGGTTGGTTATATCGTAAAACTGTTTACTTATTTCTAGTTAAAACTAGTTGCCAAGCAACTGCAAACTGTGCTTTTACTTGTGCCAGCATTTTTTACGGAAAACTCTCGTTTCCACCATCTAATTAAGTCATACTATTAAACGTTGTATACTTATTAAAATTTTAATAACTAAAATTACTTAATAGCAGAGGTTAACTTACAAAAATACTCACTGTCGTCAGTGGGTTTACGGTCGCGTCTTGGTCGTGGTGGCGCGTACAATGATGACTGCTCCACTCCTGAGCCGACTGACGCCAGTGATGAGTGGCCACTGTCCCTGAACTCGCCGGTCTCCGCCCATACTGCACAAACAACCACTTATTTAGGTATAACTAAACATCTTAACTTATGACCTGAGGAAGTTGATGATTATTTGTTAGCCTGCTGCAATAGAACATAGTATTAGATGTTTCCTTCGGTAAAGTCGAAACTGAACGTTATGCTACTACTTATCCTCGCGACAGCAAAATTCATCTACTTCTTAATGCTAGAAAACAGTGAAAATGGTAACAAAGACTAAATAGTAGGATTGTGGCATAAATTGGTATCACAAGTGACTGTGGTATACGAACGCATGAAAGCTTGTTTATGTAGGTACATAATGTACAAAAACGCCTGTGAGTAATCTTTGCCCACAAAACTCTTTTAAAACTACCTATAAAAAATAACTTAAAACTAGTTGCTAATTAGTAGACATTTGAATATACATATTTCAGAGTTTATTAAGGGTTTTATATTCTAATTTGTTTACCGAAAGCTCATTAGATCGCCTCGATCGCGGAAGCAAAACATGAAACGTGCATACGTTTCATAAATTCAATTAAGGTTACTAATAGCGGTATTATTTAACAAGGATATCTTGACAAAGTAATGTATTCGTTGAACGACGATGACGCCCCGCTGCTTGCAACGTAATTAAGTGCCCCCGAACACTTGTTAACAAATTAGTCACTGGAGACGCGGCCGTGTGAGCGCGCCCTTATTTATAGCGCCCGCCATATGAGACCATCATGCATGCTTTTTTAATAATAAATTTTGTGAATGTGTAAAAACATAATAAAAGTGTTATATCTAACGGCTGTAATTCAGGAAGATTTAATTTTGGACTATTTGTTTTGGTTATTGCGTGCAATAATTCAAACGATTAAAAAAACATCACTGTAATACATATTTTACTAGCTCCTGCCTGCGATGCTAGCCGCATTGATCTCCTTTTTGGCAATCCCGTGGAAGTTTTCAGTACTTTATAAGCAAACTACTCGTACCTGCAAGGTACTCTACATTTCAAAAATTGTTGTATCGTAGTATGTACCTACGTCTACATTTTATTACCAACCTATATTTTTTTTGCACGCTATTTTCCATTGTTATCGTTACAACAGATTTTTATTGATGTTTATTTAAAGTCATCTTCAATGTAACGTGTACTGATCCCATTGTTTTGGGAAAAGTCACGAACTGTTACAATTGATAGCTGGGAATGCTGTCAGTATTTACAATTAAAAATGTGACCGCATTATAATTTCTTTTTTTATTTTAATTGTTTGTTTATTTTTAATTTGAAGACAGAGACCCATTACAAAACACTTTTTGAAATGGTTACCAACATTCCTGTGTATTTCAATCATTGTAAATAAATTTTAAAGTGAATCTTACTCAGCTTAGTAGCTCAAGCAAGATTCACTGAAGTAATAGAGTAGTTAACGTAATCGCATATAGTTAGAATTATTTTGTACGGAACACTGTTAATAGAAACAATAAAATTGCATAAGTTTGCGAGTTTAATAGTTAGGTAATCGAATAGTTATAGCTAAGTATTTAAGTAGTTAGATAAGGACTTGCACGAAAAACGATAGCACGAGGTTGTTTCTGAGGGATAGTAAAGTTAAAGTATCATGAAACTTGAAGGCTGGTTATTGATAACGAATAGTAAGATTTTTCAATTGCTACAGTGACTCGAGCTATATATTCATATTTTAAGAATTTAAAGACATAAACGTGGTCGAATGCAAACTTCAAAACATCACCAGTCACACTTGAGTAGGGCTCAAGTGTGACTGTCGATGTTGATATAAGTTTTTATTGTAATAACTAAGATGACAAAGAAGCTTTCGGGCCGCCAGCAATACCAGTAGCAACACTAGCGCGTTGTCATCTCGAGACCTCAGTTGTTGAGTCTCACATGCTCAGTAATTCACGTGCCATATTGCCGTTCTTGCTATTAGATTATTGTAAAATGAATACAATTAGTGTACGTTATCACGTGTCAGCGTAGAACAAACGTCGGTCCGCACAAACGTATTTACGAGTACATTAACAAGGAACGCGTTCAAATAAATTTTATGTTTGCTGCTTTTGATAACGCGTGATAAGAGCGCGTTTATTGTTTTATTGGGGGCTCTAAACCGTCTCCTCTACACTCTCGTTAAATGTGATCAACTGTGGACGCAATCGCACATAAAAGTGTTTTATATTCCACACGCGACATCAAGCTACACAAAGGCGTATCATATCTGTGTTTTCACTAATGATCTAGGAAGAAATATTTTTTAATAATTAGCTAGGATTAATTAGCAGACAATAGAAGTAGTTTTTATTATAAATTTAATAAAATTAAGGATATGTTTCACCTCCTACTAGTAAGTTCTCGTTAAATTATTTGGCAGATTTATTTATTTATTTTAACTTAATTAGAACGGCCACTTACACTAATTAAGGACACGGCTCACACACCGACTTCTCACAATACTTCAGGCATACTGATAAGATCTTCTTCCATTCATCGGCAAATACATCACAATCTGTATTGGCTTCCAAGAGAGCGTTGAGCGCAGTGAGAGAACGAGGTACAGGCGAGTTTGCACGCGCCACTGTTCGGCAAGCAGGTACGGCAAATGCTTGTGCTTTCTACTACGGCTGTAATTATTAGGTACAAATAACCGTGTCAGCTTTTTATGAAGCTCTGGTGCCACAATTTTAGAGTGGAGAATTTTGCACATAGTTTCGACCTGATCAGAATTCCTTCTAACCTTCAGGGAATTGTTTTTTCAGATAATTTCATACAAATCCTGCTCCATTTTCTAATTATAAAACTATCTGCCAAGTAATTTAACGGGAACTTACTCGAAGGTGATGAAACATGCCTTTTTTATACCACTAAGGTGGCAAACAAGCATACGACCCGCCTGATGGTAAACGGTTACCATAGCCTATGGACGCTTGCAACACTAGGGGTATCACTCGCGCGTTGCCGACCCGAAAAACCTCTTAGAGGTTTATGGAGGATTCACTGCGCCGACAGTTTGAGGGAATATTCCTCTTACTGCCAGCACAGCGCATCCTTAGATGGAGCTCTGGCGACCTTACTCACTGCAGGAACACAACACACAATAAAGTGTGTTATTTGGCTACAGTTTTCTGTAAGGTGGAAGGTACTTCCCCAGATGCCGATTTGCATCATGCAGCACCGATATGCCCCAGATTTGAGCCATAAATGGCTGTGCCCTACCTCTATTAACCTTTCTGAAATAAGACTAATTCGTATTTACAAGTAAATACAATAAAAAAGTAATCTAGATAAATACGTAATAGTGTATACAGTTCTGCTACGTAGTTAGAATGTTACTATTCTGTGATGTCACTTCTGTAAACGACTGTACTTTCCACTATTCATAGCAATACACAAATGGCAAGTGTATCGTCATTAACACAGTTCATTATCGCACAGTTTATAGCGGAACATTACTAAGTGTTATTTTAACAACAAACACGAGGTAATTCACGCTTGCAGGATAACACGCGATACTTGTTAGCTTTCCTTTCGATGTAACTAGATTAAACTTAACTGTGTTAAACAATCAAGTCAGGCAAAGTCTCCAGTCAGTTGATGTTTAACTATGATGAGAACACACGATCACATGATCACATACCCCAAGCGTGATATCCCTGAAGGCAAAGATGTGTACAGTTGTGTACCTAATAGTTCACCAGTAATAGCTTTGAGGGCGAGCCTATTGCAGTCCTACAAATCCAAATTCCGAGCTACTACTGAAAATTTCAATGAAGAACCAAAATACACTTCTGCTTGAACATGTGATTCCAAGCCTCACTCTCAGCAGCCATGCTTTCGAGTTTGACCAATAGACCATGAGGAAATCTAGCGATTAAATCTAGCGGAAATGCTTTATTTTTAGGAAGTAACGTGTTTGAAGCTTTGAAGTGCATAGTCGTATAAAATATATAACTATTGTAAGTGTTATTTAAACATGATTTTATTACCAGACATATTTCTCAAAAGATCTGCGGCTGGTTTAAAATATTGAAATCTTCCACTCTCTATAAAACAAAATTGCATTTCTTTTAATTTAGCACGAATATTAAACTTTGCAGCGAGAAAATACGTCCCAAAGTCGTAAAGTTATAAATTTTCGAGGCTGTAGAATAACGTATAAGAATATAAACAGAGAATTTTTTATTTACTGTAAAGACAGATAGTCGCGCGAGGTAAATATAGATAAGCGCTAGTAATTTACGAGCACTGCCTTGCTGCGTTCACGCTCGTTTTTTTTTACTTTTTGGGAGACAGCAGACGTGGTAATGATTCGAGTGACCAATGAGCAAAATAATGTTGAGTGTATGAGTATCGAAATACTTTTTAATTTGTGGAGACTCTTAGCCGGAACCTCATTTACCTATGTTATCGCTTCGTGTAGGCTCTTTTCAATGTATCACACACACAATTTTTTTTTATAGAAATGGACATTACGTAATGATGATTATGGAATCAATATTATAACACAGGTAACGCATACTTACAATCAAATTACACAAATGTATCTAAGTAGTGAGTCATGAATTCATATCGTGCTTTGAGGTTGACATCTCATTAAACAGATACAACATTGGAACTAAATAACCGAACAAAATCATTATCATTATCGTCCTTCTAGTCTGTTCCTTTAATGCTGGGGTAGATTTCCAGTCTTACCAAATGCGGCTGAATTTCAGTATTTTACATGAAACGACTGCCATCAGATGGCAATACCGATATCGCTATTACCATCATCATCAGCTATATCCGAATTAACCGGACAAATTGTAAATACATCAGAATTTACTAATACTTCTATTTTCCTGGAAACCAGATCGATTGCAAGCAATATTTTAACGTTAAGTACAATATTACTCCATGAAACAAATATATTAATTGAAGTCAAAACAACTAATAAATGCTAATAAATATTTATTGTCTTGTCGACATAAATAGATAACTTGATATTAATTTTGTGGAATTAACTGTAGAGCACTCGAAATCAGAACTAATCTACTCTGACGGGTTTGAAGACATGAGGAAAATATGACCACGAATGTACAGTTACATTAATTAGGATTTAGTATTGCAAACTGTATTTTGAACCCAACCCAACACCAATGAACCCTCTGGAATTTTAACAATTTCAGCGCAGGTATGAAAATTGTCTGCCCTTTATTTGATGCAAAAAGATGACGCTTTATGCTACGTTTTGGCTCTCTTTTTTGCCATAAAAACAAAGACATTTTATTATTTATATTAATTAATTCTTTATTTTTTTCTTCTTCGTGTCATTGGTTTATCATCAAGGATAAGATTCCGTCACTAGTTCTACGGGTGCGCCCTTTTCGATGCATCTTATGGCACATGGAACCTAGGCTTTATTTAGTGGAGGTAGCTTGGCGTCAATATTATTGTACAAAAAAGTGCTCCACAGAAGCATCTCCACGTCTCAATACATACCCGAAGAATGTAACGCTCTTTGGAACTCGAACTTAGGTACAGATAGCAGAAAAAATGGACTACCTTGAGTAAATAAATTCTTTATTATAGTATTGAATACTTTGCCGCTACATTCATTAACAAAATATGCATCAATATACTAGATTCATCTTCAAAATAAACTTGTCAATTAGATACTCGATAAGCCCATTTAACTACAATACTTCACTTAAACGGTCCAGACTACTCAATAGTCTCGTCAGTGTATGTTAAGCAGCCATTATCAGCGACCACCGCGGTGGCGTGATGGCGTCTGCTTAATAACATAATCCTGATAGCCGAGACGGAAGCAGCGCGCACTGGCGACCGGCTTCAAGCACCCACTTCCGGCTATAACTGTGTTTGTACACTACACGTCACTTGAGGTCACTAGAGGTGGTCCACGGATGTGAGGTAAATATCTAATGATAGTGTAATAGGGTATGATATCACAGGCAGATGCCTTAATACTATGTTAGACAGTTATTCCAAACACTAGTGTCGTACACATTGTACAGCCGCAGAACGAATAACAATGACTAATTAGTTGATAAATGAAATCCACCTTATTATATTCTATTATTATTTATTATTATTATTCAGCCATTATCGTCCCACTGCAGGGCAAAGGCCTCCCTACACTCTTTCCATTCCTCACGTTTTAAGGCTATTTGGAACCAATCCTTCCAGAAGGAATCAAGCTCATCCCGCCATCTCTGTCTTCGTCAAACGAGCTGTACTATATTCTAGCGAACAAATAATTCAAAAATGAGTGATTTCATGATCTGATCATTGGGACGCCATATCTATTACACTGTCTTGTGTATTGTATTTGTCTAGTGGTGCTCGATGTGTTTGCTGAGCATGAGGTTCTTATAGTTGCGAAAATATTGTTATTTTGGATTTTCTATTAAATTCTATATAGATACCTATTGTTGTTAATGGTTGAAAACTTTAAAAGTTATAACGTGTAGAGAATTGACGAAATTCGAGAGACACTGATATCAGCTGAGACATCTTTTACAGTATCACTGCTTGTAAGCTCTAGTGACGTGTGATAATGGGTGAGTAATTACAATAATGTGAGATGTCCGAGCAGAGTGACTCAATTAGGTGTGCCCCATATAACCCACAGCATACCGTCATACGATAATGACCCTTTTTTGCGTAGACTGATTGATTTGAAATAATTGTTTATTATTTATGTAACCGTGCTGCATGGACTAGTATCTATTTTGTGTATTTCCTGGGGGTTAGGGATAAATTATATGTAAATTATATGTATGATGTACAGGTTCCCTGACGGACTTATAGAAAGCTTACGGACTTTTTAAAGGTAAAAAAAACAGTAATTCTAAATAGGAAACCTATTATAATGCTCAATTTAGGAATCATAATAAAAATTCCAGGACCTCATATTCAGCAGCTACAATTGTAACTTTATTATATAACTACTACTTAATTAAAACGAAACTTATTCCGTAGAATACGTGCTCTGTATATTTCGGACATGGGACGGATATAAATTATTACAGAGTGCATAAAGTGTTCACTGTAAAATTTGATTAGATTACCCACCTACCGGTATGATAAGGAATTGTTATACGCGAGTTTCGGTAGGCCGGCTACTGTGTACTTTACCGAATCCAATATCTACGACCAATCGCGTTGCTATTCATGAATTATCACTCAAATTAATGGCGTGTAAGTTATAAATGGCCGGTGGATTAGGGCCCATCCATTTTATTCCTATTTTACCTACCGTAAAGAGGCTTCATTGAAAACGTACACAAATTCACGGAAGCATCAGCTAATTTCCCCACCTTCCATCCTTGTCACGCCCACTGTTGGGTATGAGTCTATCTCGCTCTACCAGGCCTTTTCTCTGGCGCGATTCATCATCATTTCGCGGTTTACTGGTTTTCCATTCAAATTGTAGATTGGTTGCCGTCGAGGGAAACGGTGTTTGAAATATAATTTAGATATCTACCTACCTGTATTTATTCAGTTAACATTTAATACCTATAAAATATTGTTTGTTCAATAGTTGTATGAACTATGTAGAAGAAAGACAAATCGTATCATTTAAAGATAATACCAATAAAGGAATCTCTTCAAGGGTATAATGATAACTTATTTTTCGTCTCGGAAAAAGTAAATAGACAAGATTTGAAATCCGTAGGCATGCTCAATTAGTATTCCAAATAGCGGGCAACATATCGTACACGTACATAAAATGTAAAGAGTGGACCGCTCAGAGGCACGAACGACGCATAACTTTCGCGCGGATCATTCGTACCCGCAACTCGAATCTTAAAAGAACAAGGGTAAGTGCTAAAGTTGTCTGCGACTGTACCCAGTGTACGTCTCCGTCGCGGTTTCTATTTCACCCAAGCAATAACCGTCTTACCGCACTTGTAAGTAGGTTCAAAATGATGAAGTCACACCCGCCGGCCGTGGAGTGTGGGACTTTGAGGCTTATGGTAATTGTAATAAAGCGGAGTGCAGCAGTTATGGGACGTGAGAGGTTCTAGACCAAATCCCAAGTAAGCTGTAACTTCCTTTTGGATTTTCGGAAGCCATTTATCAGTCTGATGTGGGCGTCTGGAAATTTTTCATGTTTCGTTATTGTTGCGAAGAGACATGACACGTACGCTTCGAGGATTCCTCGCCTTTGTTTATTGGCCACGTGTTTTTCAGTCTCAAGGTCGCACGCAGCCACTTCCACATGCTACAGTGGGTGGAGAATACATTATATCTATTAACAAGTCAGTTTTCATACATTACACTCACTTCAAATAAAATTATGCAAGCCGTATTTTGTTGGAGTAGAAGCTATTTCGGTTAGTTATGAACATCGTAAAGAAAACAAGGACGTTAAATCATGAGCGAAACTCATACAAAGCAACTAATTTGCGGTGCTAGATAAATTAGTGTTTATGGTTTGTCCGAAGAGCGCAGGGCGAAATAGTGCGTCCCCGGGCGCGCATTACGGGCGAGATAAATCAAGTGTAACCCTTCCTCTGCCGCAAGCAAATTACCGACCACCTGAGACTTGTAAAAATGCCTCACGAAATGATTACTATACTAGTCGCAAGCTGCTACCTCCTCGCCCCCATTGAACAAACTCGGGGGAAAGAATTTGGAGTAATATTTTTATGGTACATTGTTTTGTGACATTATTTCATAATTAATTAAGAGGTTAGGTTCTTAATCAAAAGGACAATCTATTATTAATAACGAAAGGCTATAAAACAATGCAAATTAGAGAAGACAACTAGAACCTGTAAATGTACTCCATTTAAAAAGAAATGGAATCTAACCCTAAGAAAACCGACCGACCACAATGAGAACGTCGAAGCGTGTTCTGCAATATTAAAAGAGATCTAAGGAAATGAGTTGGGGGTGCCGGAATTGCCCACCAAAAGACTATTCGGCGACCCGGTCGAGGGTGAGAGTGTTCAGAAGGCAATCACTGGTCCCATATGGACACAAATTACTTTTCCTATTTGGTGCACAAATCTACTATGATGACAAGTGGAATGGGGTGTCGTGGTTTGCCGCATTTTGTTTACAAATGAATTGTGGGATGAAGATTAACATTTTATAAATATTCTTTATTTCGGTAAACATTTAAAACACTATATTCAGCCAAATTCAGCCAAAAATACCAAGGAATTTAATTTCATAAATGGAAGGGAAACGACTTTATTTTTTGTTTTTAGATTAACATTTTAATCTAAGATCTTTAATCTCTACACTGGCTTGAAATTTATTTGATCCTATATCCTATTTCGCCTAAGAGTAGCTTACTTACCTTTCCTATTATAATAATGTAACGAAATACTCATAATATCTAACATAGTTACCTAAAACTACTAGTAAAATAAAATTTAACAGTCAACAGCGACATATGTCGATGTTGGTCTCCGTTATACAGGGATTAGGGTCGCGTAAACGATGCCATTCTGCACGTTTTCAATTTGCATAAATATTAGTGGGAGCTGTAATGTCATAAATATATTAGTGCGGTGATACAGATTTTATGGTGATTACAAAATTATAGCCGCGATCTGTTTAGGGGTTGTTGTTACAGCGTTATATTCAGCCCTGACTTTGGACGGTGTTTTGCCCCTATGAGCACGGAACCGGCGTTATAATTTCCTTACAAGTAACACACAAAAAATATGAGAACGCATAAAATGTACAATTTTATCAAGGGGAGCGGATAGTAATAAGCTTTTATGTTGAAAATTGACAATACAATAGGTTATATCTCCCACCTCCAAGGGTTTGAGCCATACAACCATATTTGTGGAATAATGTGAAGTCATAATATTATAATTATAAGGCAGGGTCCTGGGGACCGTCGCAGCTCATAAAGCGAGTCATGCGCCTTTGTTAGATGCTCATATCATATTTCACGTTAGTGTCACCGTGTTTTATACTAATTCCACATGAAATGCATAGCTTGTGCCAAATTAAACAATGTTTTATTTACTTGTACCTATATAATTTTACTATCAAAGACACCAATAAACTACAAATCTTGCAACAAAGTTTTTCTTTGTCTTTCGCTTTTCTCTTACAGTTATTACCATGGAACTTTATATGAAAGAAAGTTCTATCATAATAACTGCCCCAAAAACTATAAATCAGTTTGATACAATGCAGTATTTTGTGTACTTCCATACGGTTATTGCAGCAGGGCGGTATCATTGTATTTATGTTTACAAATAGTGCATGTATAGTGTGGTGTTTGACCATCATTGCATTATGTTACTGTTTGTTCTAGATCTTTTGTTACCGCGAGGGTGACTGAGCCACCGTTCAGACAACAATTTGTCATAAAATAAAAAGATTTATTGCCAACTCTCCGGTGTTTGTACAATGTTTACAGATACTGTTTTAACAACCGTTATTCTTCCCTTTTATAGCAACAAATAAAATGAGTATAAACGGAAAGTAATATTATACAAAAGATGAGAGCATTATTTTAGATATATATTACCTGCCGGTGTTGTAAAAACGTATCTTTATGGAGTCATTATTCAAGATAAGAAATAAATATATTCGCATTGGTGATATAAAACGGGAATGTCGATTGCAAATGATCTTTATTTTATTGTTATCAGATTCCTTTATTTAGGATAATAATATAATTCACAAATGTAATGCAAGTTGAACTTATTTTGCGAATTTCACTCTGGAACCATATTTTAAGATGTAGGTACCTCGATGAAGAAGGTTCAAAAAGATACTCCGGCATGTATGGCTTTGACCATTATAACGGGGCTCAACGACAGATGGGCCGGCCGGTCGCGGTGCAAGGGTTGACCCGACATCTGTCATCCACTATCAATCACACACATTGTAAATATTGTGTGTTTGTACCGTTGACTTATTGTTTGCCGATACATCAGCAGAGCCCATGCTGAGATGTGTCATTACTTGACTTTTGTCAATAACTAATAGGGCCGCGGAAGGGATTTAATTAATTTCAATTATTTCCTCGTAATTTTGATGGAACACAAAAATAAGTGTGAAGAAGATTTTATCTTTAGCGATAGTAGCTATTTTTATTATATTGAATTAGCTAATGATAAATTTAATAATGAATGCGGCTATTTTCTTTATGAGTTTCAGTTATAAGTTACCTTAAACCTGTAAATTTAGAAATTTACTACGTACTACTGTATCTACTTTTGATTTTTCAAATGTAAATGCTGAAACGTTGTTCAGTCGGTGTCACAATTTCAATCCGATTTTTAAACTGCGCTCGCACCTAAGTTATCTTTGACTGTATTTTTATAATTCATAAGTTTTTCGCGCGGAGGGCGTGACTACGTTTTCTGCGCGACAGATGTCACGGCATCCGCCCTCTATGAGGAGCCAGAAAAAAGGCCTGTCTAGGAGGTGTGGTAGCAATAAATTTTGTCAAAATATGCTCGACACAAACACTTCCCATAGCTCGCCCTATTAGAATAACAGAACAAATCGGTTTAATTTGTTAACAGGCGTTCAAAATGGGTGTCACATGTCTCGCGAGGTATGCCGCCGAGCTTTTTATTTATTTAGTTTCGCCTTCACTAATTGCCGATGACAAAGTTTAATAGCTCGTACACATGTTAATAGGTGTGTATGAATTAAAATGGGAGTTACGAGTTTTGGCTTGATCTACATTAAAGGCGATTAAAGTATTAAACTAATAGGTAGATATAATAACTTAATTGGATGTCTGTTTACGGCATGTGACTACATGAAATCAAATGGCTGGATTATAATCTCGTAGTAAGTGATAAAAATTGATTGATGAATGTCCAATATGTCCATGCAGGAACTACTAATTTAAATCCTGTGAATAACAATAAATTCTTCAGTTTTTATCAGTTAGATACAATTTATTAGTAGGTAAAGGTTAGAGATATTCAAAGATACTTATTCTACGGGTGCACCTGGCGTCTTGTACTAAATCGGCTACAGATTATCGGTATATTGGTATGGAGAAGATACTTTTACCCACCAGTGGCAATTCCCAGCTGCTTAACCTAGATAGACTAACTATACTTACTACCAATATTTTCTTTATTGAACACTGTTCAGCAAAAAATACTATGACTCTTGTTAAATCTGTTCTAGTGACATGAACAAAACCTACATTTTAACTCAAAATTCGACAGTATCTATTTCAAACAAATTATAACAAAAAACACATTAATTTATCGCCAGGGACGGCGATCAAAGCAGGCGACAACGGGCCCCGGTGTTAGGCTCACATGTCACAGGGGGATGCAATTTTTTTTTCCATTGAAAAAATACTTTATAGTAACGCGGCAGGGTTGTAAACGGCAGACAGTGTGGCACCGGGTTTTTGCTTACTTTTTTACGTAGACATTATTTATCTAATAATGTCTGTCTATGATTTTATAGCTAGAAAACAAAACCACTTCGGTTGAAAAAAATGAGATCAAACAATTTCTACCGTAGCTTTTTTCTCTACGATGACTATAAATCATATACATAGATTTAGATATACACTTTGTTGTATTTAATAAACGCTTTTGAAGACCTAACTATTAAAGCTAAGCGAATATTATTAATATTTTTATAAGGATCAATGTTGCAAGGGTTATGTGTAAAAAGATCGTGTGCTTAGGTACACGCACCAGACATTAAAATAGGTAGGTACATCACAGGGCAATATTTTTAATACTTATACCAACAAATTAGTTGCGATATCACCATGTTATAAGTTCTGGCGATATTCCCTCAAAAATATGCACAATGATGAATACATCTTTTAATAATGCTTTTAAAATTTATTATCTACTTATACTAGAGTTATTATGACTAATTTAATACAATCAAATACTGGAATAACACATTATATTGTAATAATTATAATATGCCTATGCCGTGCGCGTGCGTCGTCGTCGCGCGCCGGTCAGATTTGGGTACATTCAGATAAAGTCAGTAATCTCGACCCGAGACGTGAACTACAAACACCACAAATATTTGTTTGGGCCCGTGGCCTCACACCTCACAGGCACACATCAACCTACTTAATGAAATATGCACAATTTACATAAAGCTTCACCGATAAAACTACATCGTTTTATAACTCTCAAATAAATCTCCAAATATTAGGTTCTTTAAGTCCATCATAATATATGTTGGTTTATGAATATAACAAGATCATAACAACAAGAATAATTTTGTTTCCCAACACCAACTGACATGACAAGAAAATATGTAGGTAACCTACGCTTAAATACATTTTATGTTTACTAAACTACGCAATATATCCCCGATGAAAGTGAAACGCAAATGGAAAGTATCATAAATTAATCAACCTACTTGGAATATTAGTCCAAAATGAGCGTAACATCTTACTCGGGGGCAACTTGTAATCCTTCACATCACAAAATGGTTGATTACGTGCGCGCCAAGCTTCCCAATTCTTTGTTTGGCAAACTTCCCAACACAAAGTTGGTTAATCGATGAAAGAACGTTTGTTTTTCTTATTAAATGTATTTAATCGACTCCGTAAGCGATTGTTTTGCTAATTTAGTGGCAAAAGATTAACTTAATATCCTATAATACCGTTAAATTAATTGAGTTAACGATGTAGATGATTTAGACGAATGTAAAATTGATAGGGCTAAAGTTCTCTCAACGAGGCAATATTATGTTTACCTATAGTAATATTTCTAAAATAGACGCAATGTTTGGACTGGAATATGAGTATTTTATTTTACCTTGATCGGCAGTAAAAAACATACAATGCTACGTAATACTTTGATAAAAGTAAAGGATAAAAATGTTTATTCATTTTCACATATCCAATAAGCACACGCCGCGTTCAAATCCCGCATAATTAATTTTCCATATTTTGTTCCAAGGAAATAATGAGATCCGCACTCGGTTTAGCACCCACTGATGTAAAAAAAGGCATCGACAGTATCAACGAACGAAGAGGCTTTAATAAGATTCCGCAAAACCTGATCAATTTAAAATTAAAGCCACGAAACGTGTTTTTCGCCTATTTTATAAAAATCTCGGGATATGGGAACAATCTTCGATGGATAAGCTCGGAGGGGGCAATATCATACGCAGAACAGATAGGATTTTAAACCGCATATGCAAAAAATCGAGACACGACTTTTTATAACCTAATCAACTTCTAGGTTGAAATTTTCAGATAAAGTTTTTCTATTACAGAGCACGCATAGGTAAATCCTGAAGTTATTATATGTTATTATAAATACTTATCAAAATCGAATTACATAAGATTTAATAAAGCATACGAAGAGAAAATGACGACAGCAATCGCTTAATGAACTAACGCACAATAGGGCTTTAATAATAATGCACACAGTAGCATTTTAATCCCCCATTTAAATTCAATGGCAAAAGCGGCAAGTGCAAGCCTAATCATCGCAATATAATGCTCCACCGACTACGGAGGGTAGCTTTTTTATGTGCAAGTGAGACAAAAACATTCCCTTATTAAAAGTATAGTGTCGTGAAAGGGAGAGATGATGCTCAATTCATTCGAATTGACTTTAAATGATTGCCTCTCTGCTCTTTTTTGTTGGTCGGTGATGGATTGCAAATCATTACATTATCATCAGCCTCACGTGCAAAATGCTAATATTTATTTTTACATCATAAATAAGTACTTATTGTTCGTTATTTTTGGATATCCATACAGAATAAGTACCTACTAAAGGATTTTCTTAAGACAAAGAGAAAAAGCTAACTTCAAATAGGATTAATATAATCACAAAATATTTTATTCTTCACAGCTTAATGTTGATTACGTATTCGTAGAGTATACACTTTTAGGAGCTTTGAGGATCCTTGACAAATATCTTTCGAAAATTTTAAAATTCTATAAAAGAAACTCTCTAGCAGAACCCTCAAGTCTCTACATCTCTAGTAGAGTCCTCAACAGTAGAGCATCTTCCTCGTAGTTTTAAACTTCGTGTCCCTAGCGGCATGACTAATTGCGTAACTAAACATACAGGGGGCGCGTAATCCGATATTGATGTGTTTGTAAAAACTATCCGATTAGCCCCGCCACCCTATCCCGTCTCGATTTGCTTGTGATTATATTGTACAAATTATTTTCTTGCAAGCTTTTTTACACCTTAAATTTTAAGATCTAAAACGGATTTACGGAACTCTTTAAAATGACAGGAACCAATTTTGGTCGCAATAGGATATCGGTGACCTGAAAAATATTCTTCTAGTGATAATAAAACAATTTTTACAGTTTAAAAAATTGTAGGGCTCTAAGAAAGTGTACAACTTATCCGTTTTTGGACGTGACGTTAGGTACTAGTTACGAATATATATTTATACAGGCCAACCCGGCCCGTACTAGGTGCGTGGTGGAATATAGCCTAACCCTTCTCATTCTGAGAGGAGACCCGTGCCCAAGAGAGCACATTCAAAGGTTGAGGTTTTTCAATTGAAAGTACATGTATCCATTTCAAGATCTTAAGTTTTCCGAAACCTTATTTATTGTGAGAATATCTCAGAATATCTGACGCATACATTGCAAGCATGTTCTTCGAGGCATGTTCTTACTGATTATCACTGTTCCTTATTTTATTTTAAGGTTTCTGTATGTTTATGTTGTAGAGAGTAAGTAGTCTTCATTGCAATATATTTTGAGATACGTGACATGTCATGTACTGATGTAGACAAAAGGGGCGAATTGCATGTCACGCGGGCGGGAGCCGGGAGGTGAATAATCCCTAATTTTGTATACAAAGTATGCCCACATCGCGTCACGGTTCTCCTGCGCGATCGCCTGTGACGATCCATCGAGCTTTTTATTCGTGCGTCACTCCATAAATAAAGTCATCGGCGACTGTACCACGTGCACTGCAATCTTTTGTCGACTATTGATGATAATAGCATCTAAATTTTGATTGCTTTTTTGGACAAATAAAGTTATTGTTATTATCATTACGGGGTGTTCAGTAGAGGAAATTGTATTTTAGTTTTTAAGATTTATAGGCAGTGGGCATTTAGAAGAAATCATTTGTTACGAAAGAGTTCTTCTCACGAGTCACGAACGGGGTTGAATAACCCCGACAGCACCAAAACAGACTTGTTTTCATTTCTTTATATAGGCAACATATTAACATATTATAAAATATAAAAAATGTTGATTCTCAAATGGCAGGGACCAGCTGAAAACCAGTGCTGTGCCCTCCGCACAGCAATTACTGAGCTGGTTTCCTTGCTACACATAATATTATTATCTTAAGTTTTTTGTGTATATGTATTACGTTATGTACTAGGAAGGTTATGTGTGGTAAAATAAATGGTTGATTATTTAGACTGCTATTTACGATACAACCAAAGTTATCTTCGAAATGAATCAATGTACAGAAATTCAATAAAATTCGAGCACGCCTATATCGGAAATAAAAAGCGTAAAGAATGCATTTATTTATCTCGCCAAATCCTTTGTAGGTTCGTATGAGGACAGAAGAAGCTACATATCTTCATAAAAATAAAACGCGCCGAACGACTCGATTGTATGCGAGCGCGCTTCGCGAAATGAAACGCGAAAACTCCCCTTTTATTTTATTTACTGGCCGAATGGAGTTTAAAACGGGATTTATTCACCAATATAAGAGATCCTCATTGGTTCGATACTATATGGAACGTATCGATGTGATTGGAAGATGCCAATTTATTAAAAATCTTATTGTTTGTTTTGCTGAAATACTTTGCAGTGGAAATGATGGTGGAATTTTAGAAGTATTATCAGCGTAGCATTATGTTACTTCCGCAATCCAGTTAAGATCGAATAACTCTAAAATGACCTAATAATATTAGACCTAATAATGCTAATCCTTTTGTAGAAACATATTTTTTATTGCGTCCCAAGAAACGATAAATACTTCCGGATAAAATCTTATTTGAGACTGTTAATCGCCGTGTCATAAATTAATCACAGGAATCATAAATCGATAGCTTGGGATTTAACTTGGGATACTATCATTAATGGTGCGACTTATACTGGTAGACTACATTTATAATGTTTGAGCCATGAAGTCTATTATGTACATTAACCTGGCGACCGACGTAGGTAAACTTTTTAAAGTAATAAAAGGTTTTTAAAGGTTCTTAATATTCGCAACGAGCGAATAGCAACCGGCCAGTGATTTGTTTCTCTATAAGTACAGACAAAACAAATGCTTGCTTTGTATCATGTTATATTAGATATACAAACATTCTTTATATCGATCAGTCGCCAGTTTCAAAAATGCATAAACACTTACATTTGAGCTTCTCCAGCGGTTCATGGTGCAGCGGTGGCGCGTGATGCAGCGGCGCATGCTGGGGCTCATGGTGCAGGGGGGCCATGAGACTCGAGATGGCCGAGCCCACGGACGCGGCCACCGACTCGTGCAGGTGACCGCCTCCGTGCAACTCCAGCTCGGAGAGACAGAGCCCGTTCTCGCTTAGCGGCTCCATGCCGGCCGCTAGCGCCTCCTTGTACACCCGGAGGTGAATGGTGATGCTTGTTCTGACGGTGGTTGAAAAGGACGCGCGCGCACGTGACCGGGAGGGATCACGCACGATTCAACATCCTTGTGACCACTGCGGGAAAGAAATTAGGCTACTTAGTAAGTTGTTGGTAAGTACAAAGATTTTTATTAAATACTTACTAGAAAAAAAAACATTTTCATCAATTTTTAAGAGTAGGTAGTTAGGTAACTACCTAAGAACTTCATAAATATATTGATTTTTACTCCTAACTTTTTTAAATTACCAATTATTGATTTTTAGAATTGCCTTCCTTAACGGATAGAATAACAGCTCTGGTAAAATGAATGAAAACCTAAGGTACCTTACTTAATGATAAATGTTTGTTATTTTCAACGACGAAACAGAAAACAAAGTAACCAAATACCAAACCGGCTAATTTACAATTTGTGCAAAATAACTACATAAGCAAGCTTAGAACTACTAGTAACTTCCTAGTCATACAAAAGTTCCTAAAACACGAATAAATCAATTTTAGTGAAAATATCAGCTTGATTTAAAGCGGCACACGACGTTGTTTGAACAGTAAAAAAATAGGCACCATAAAAAACGGTCTGATGGAGATATATCACTTTACAACTTTCATATTTCAAATAGCCTTGTCAGTGGCTAGGCATCGGTGTTTCAGTGAGCACATAAAACCTGCCGTAATGGCTAGGAAAGGTAAAAATAGGAAAAAAGGGCATACAATTTGATTTATAGCTTTAATTGCCTTTTTTATGCGGTAGTGCCTATTTGACGCCGACGGCAATTCAATATTTCAGAAATGAGAGCAAAAGAGTTGTGTCGAAACGCCAGTGGGCGTTTTTGTCATATTCCTGCAGGTAAATTATGTCCACTATGACTTTTTAATAATTTAAACTTCGTACCTGATTACAATTCATTGTTTTTACCAAATTTCGGCAACCCAAAAGGAGAGTATCTACTTACATAATCATTTTATGACAAGCTTTATTAAAACAAAAGAATAAATATACCTAACTATATAATATAATGTCATTGAATATACCTAATAATTTCACTGCATTCAAAACAAAAAAAGTATTGGAACCTAAAAACAAATGCCTATCGACTAAAAACTTCGAAGTAGAAAATAGCTTTAAAAAGAAATAGGTTTTATTTTTAAATTTCGAAAAAAATATTCGGCCTGCAAGATATTTTTAACTCCAAAGAGTTTTGACTTTTGAGTTCGCACGAAGTCTTCTGTAATAAGTTATAACCTCCTTGCTGAGAGATATCATGACCGTAGTATTTTATCTGTAATGATAATAACAATTGTTACTCTAATAATAAGTACCTATATATTTATAATAGGTACGGAAGCTTCATCATGTTCCCGATAACAACGTTAATTGTTTTAATTTAACTAAGTAGCTTATTGGTCTTATGATGACTATGAGCGTTACGTCCTGGAATGCATAGGAGACTGTGAATATTTTTATAACCTAAAAATCTCACCACTTACGAAGTGCTAAACTCTTGAGGGATTTTGTGGCGTATGTATTTTTTTAATTCGAATTTTATACAGATTCACTGCTCATTTGTTTATATCTCACATAAAATAAAATATATCTACTCCAAAAAAGGTAAACAAGTATGTTTTTTTCTAGAGCGCCAGACATTTACTTCAACCCGTCAAGCATATGAAGTCGGAATGAATCATAGATAATTTGCTATCAAATATCGTATCAATGTCCTTGCTTAGTTTAACTTGAAGCTATTTACGTAACTTTTTCTAAAAATATCGTGAAAACAAACCTAAGTAAATATGACAGCCGCAGTAATCGTCGCTCACACAACGCGATTGTAATCTTGACTAGGCGGTGAGTAATTGGCCAAAGCTAAAGGCAGCAATCGAGCCGCTTGAGCCACTTTCATCCCTTTAAACCAATGTAAAGCCTTTTTTAAGCCCAAAGATTTAAGTTGGTGAAAGTGCTTCGCTCTATTAAAACGCCATTTGGTTCGAATTTTACTTCGAAGTCGATCTGATATTCGGAGTAAGATCGACTGTTGGCGTAATTTTGTGTGCACTCACAGGTCCTCAAGGTCCCTCCCTACATTTCTAACTTTCTGTGTACGTAACAGTATTCGTTTACTGGAATACATACTTTGTGGTATCTGATCTGTGTACAGTTTTCCCAATTGTATATGTATATGTATGTATAATATAAATAGACTTTTACAACATGCGTTGCTTCCCAGGATATACGAAGACGTTTTGTATCTATTCTTACCCGAAGAGCAATTATTTTGTGTAGGTACGCTTTTTCGTAATAAGCCAAGTGGCTTTTATCTTTAGGACATAAAATATTAGATATAAACACAGAGTTTACACAGTTATTCCAAACAATTTGAATGACTGCGCGTTTGGAGGTTATGGTGGTCGCTTCACTACTACCGTTGCAGCAGGGTTTGATTCCTACTCGAGACAAATATTTGATCCACAGTTACCTGTTTCTTTCGAGTCTAAAGACCCCTACGACACAGGAACAGATTTTTTTTACCAAAAAATGAACTTTCCTAAGTATAAGATCGAGGTCAACAATTTCAACGTCGAACCGCAATCATTGACAGTCTTATCATGTAAACTTTTGAAATCGCCGCCATCTCATCTTTAGTGTGAAAAATCGAATCATATCAGAATTACATGCTTGCTATAGATGAACAAGATAGTTTGACGTCAGGTCAGTATCAATTGTTACATGACTTATCTTGTCTGATTTGTGCTCATCGGTTACAAATGCTTTGCTACGGAGCTGGATTTATCAGTGATCAGATATTTTAAAGAGTTTCAAGTACTTTTTATTTTTATATTTTCTACTACAGCTTCGGTACGTTTACTAAGAACACTAATTCTTATATCCAGAATACCTATTGAAATATTTGCTCCGAGCGGAAATCGGACCTGATCACGAAGCTGATCACTCAGCCACTGCGTTATTCTAATATTTCTTCTTACTGAAGATTGGAATTTATGGGGTTTGTCTATGAAATTCTCAGTAGCAGCGCAGTTTAGATTTGAATTCAGAAACAATGGGTTCGCCCCGTATTACATGGGACCTAAGATATCGGCGAACTGTAGATACACATGAATTCACCCTTGGAGGATGGTGGACTAGCGATAAGTTATGTTTTATACGAAAGAAAGATTCTATAAAATGATATATACGATACTAAGGGCCTGTTGCACAAGCTCTAGATAGCCGCTTACCTCTGGATAAATTCAAAAATTAAATAACATTTGTATGAATTTATCTACCAAGTAATTTAACGGGAACTTACCAAGAGGTAGTGGTAAAGTTCCAGCTTAACATACAAATGTTCCATTTTCAAATTTATCGAGTTGATGAAACAGGACCAACCAAAAAATACACACCAACCTTGATCCATTCAATAGTGACATGTAAAACACATGTATCTCGGGTGATAGCAACCGGTAAATATTTGATGTATTTGTGGAAACACGCGATAACATGATGTTATGGCATTGTCAATGGACTGATACCATCTCAACGCAAGGAACCGTTCGATTCACAGATAACATCTGTTTGTTTATGTGAGACCGTCTCTACCTGTGAGAATGGTTGAGTACTGTCACGCTCGTAGAGACGAATCTGATATGTCAAATTTCAAATGACAATAATTAAGAAACATAGAACCTCATTGGCTGGCATATGATGGCATGGCATCAATTGCTAGTATAGGGTACTAGCAATTTACATGTTTCATTGGTCAACCTAAACACATGATTTTTAGTCCCAGTTTAAGTCTAATCTAGTCATATTTGGATATTTGGAATGGTTTTGCTACTACTGCATTTTTCTTCATGAATCATTGAAATACTAACGCAGTAATAGCATAAGTTGCATAAGAACAATTGAAACTATGTGGGATAGCACCTAATTTTTTTTTTTAGTTTTCAATGTCTCTTTTTATTCATAATTCAAGCGCTAATTGTGTTTTAAATTCAATCCGGCAGCGTTCTCTTTGGATTATCCAAACCATTCATTCTATTTTTTCCTCCTAACAGACAATATAAAGTCAGATAAGGTCTAAAATATACATATATATGCAAGATTATCAAACTGACACATCACTTAAAAGCACACTACGGCTACAAGTACTTACCTTCAATTAAAATTCATTTATAACCTGACAAAAATCAAATGTGTTCGCCTACATATGTGTGATTGTGTGTTCGCTTTTTGATAGTGTAACTATTTCATTGATAAATAAGATAAAAATGTGTAGATATCTTACTTCTCTTTCTATCTTGAGGAAATATTTTAATTCCAACTAATCATGTTTTTAAAATTTTTATGTTTTGCCAAAGTGATTTGGAAAACTGATTAGGCAGGTATTCTTTGGTTTAATTGTCTCAGCCTACATTTCATGGGCAGTACTGATCAATTTAGCAAATAAGTTAGCTGTGTTTATTGTGTAAACACAACATAACAACACAATCTTAATAGATAGGTAAGATATTGATTCAGTCATCCAATTAACTTAGTATAGTTTCTATTTATAGTCACGGTAACTATAAAATATTTTGGGCGTATCCACGAATACAGAAGTAAAGGTATGAACAACGTCATGTCAATTTATCTACGCGTTATCAATTTAACACAGAGATAAAATTATCATTCGGTAGATAGGGAGCGCGGCGCACCAACACCAAATTTTTGTAATGTTACGGCTATTTTAGTACACCGTGCTCCCATATTTTTGGATGTGAGGAAATATTTTCTGAATGGGATATGTAACTAACTTTAAAATTAGCAAATATTCCTTTATTCACGTTATTTGTTATTTGATTAATAAATCAACATTACTTACAAAACTTTTATTTCGATTCTCTTAGTAGTTAGGTACTTACATAAGGTATTAAATCTCCAAATATTTCTTAAAATTACATCCAATGAATGCAATGAACAGTACATAGGTATCTACCTCATGGATTTAGAAATATTTTTACTGAGAATTATCATAATAATTATTACAATATCCTTCTTTACATTCTTTTAAACGAATACTTATCTGTGATTAAAACCAACGTAAAGTTAGTCGACGAGATGATCGTAGAATAGAAGAAGACCGCGAAGAATGGAATAAACGGCAAGAGAATACCCAGCAGTGGTTTAATCAGAAGTGGTTGGTTGGTCAGCCTGTGGATGATGATAAGACAACAAATTAACTTATTCTCTGGAAGAGAGACAGATGAGACATTCTTTCCTTTTGAAGGACATTTATAGAAATTCTTAAGGCCAGCTTTTATAACAAATTTGTCCATATATTTGCTTACTAGACATTTTGACATAACGTCCTTATAAATAATGTCATAATTCTATCTCTAGCTAGCTTTTTTTAAAGAGATTTGATATAGGAACCCGGCGTTAGTCAGTACCTACCTGTTACCTGACTATAATAATAATCAATGATGTATTATCAAAAAATTGGCTCCAACATAAGTAGTAGTATAATCAATAATGATAATATGTGCTGATAATATTGTGTTCTTTATTGAAGTAAATAAGCTTGATGTAATTAAAAGCAACTATACCTAACATCAATAATGCATTCAGGAACTGTTGGTTGTTTTATCATTTGAACCTTAGACTTCCGTTTGGATTAATTCAGTTAGGTAGTTACGTACCCGCTTTTGTATTTTTTATGCATTTTCCATGGTAAGATTAGCAGTTATTTTAATGAAGAACTAAGGTAGTTACGTAATTTGGTTTTCAGTCCTTCACCTGTGAGAGGTATTTACAAACAAGCAGTGTTTAATTCAATATAGTTAGTTGTAGTCATCCAGTATAGTTTGGTTCATAATTCCTGGAGCATTTATTACCTCAATCCAACCCAAACGACCCCGGTAAGGACAGTAATACCTCTTTACTATGGAAATATTACCGTATTTATGGTACCGGTATTCGAGGCCGAGGTCGGCCGATGAAATGTTGAAGAGATGATAT
Source organism: Acronicta psi (assembly GCA_946251955.1). Classification (NCBI taxonomy): domain Eukaryota; kingdom Metazoa; phylum Arthropoda; class Insecta; order Lepidoptera; family Noctuidae; genus Acronicta; species Acronicta psi. The sequence goes on along the minus strand of OX276475.1, from coordinate 10,733,714 downwards.
TGACCGCTTTTTCCAAAGTAGTATGACGAAGCCCAGGACAAAAAATCCTGGACTAATTCAGGGGAGGCCTGTGCCCAGCAGTGGGATACAAGATTGACTAATTAAAAACCTTATCTATTATAGGTAAGTATTTACTTATACTCAAAGGATAAACCTACAATTTTATTGTTTCTTATTCTTCATTACCAACTATGTAATAATTCCTAAATTTTTTCAATTCAATGTTTTTTTATATATTTCTTAACCCTTCAATTAACAAATTAGGTACAAACACTACAAAATCTATGTGCTTCGTGCAAATGCTTCTAAAACATACCTACTGATGTAAGTTCAAAGTTATTGCTATGAGCTTGCTCTGGCTCAACGACTGAACAAGTTACAAGCGAATAAGCAGTTTGTAACTTTTACATAGGTACTAAGTATTTTGTTTTTGGAAATTCGTATAAACAACTGTTGTTTCCATTATTGTCGATATTTAGTTTTTAACAAATGAAAATCAATTTATAGGTTCTTAAGGCCCCAGTCTAGCAAAATTTGGCAGTTGTCAAATTATTAGCTCATTTTCGCAACGTCTTTTTAAGGAAAGGAAGGATATAGTGTCATATATTTTTATCGCGATAGAATATATGTTATATTAACTTTATCTACGTATTTTTTTCATGTTCCTCTGGTTAGTTTATGTTATATAAATCAGGCGTTAAAGATGGCGCTCTCGCGCCCAACGCCATTTAGAGTCATGTTTGTGCACGTTAATCGGGGTATTCAAGACTAAATTCAAAAATCTACTCAGCGCAAAATTATCTTAAGATAGTCGTCTTCAAAATGCGCTGAGTAGATTTTTAATTATACCTTTAGTTTTCTTAATCCGAGTGTCATAACATCGTCAAATTTTCCTGTTTTTGGTCCCAAAACAAACGGTTTTTTTCATAATAAAAACTAAAAATATTGATGAAATCATTTGATCAGTTTAAAGTACGTGTATTAAATGACACAACCAATTTAAAAAAAATGTGTACCTGCTTTACAAATATTTTTTATAGTGTTTTTAACAGGCACGGTTTATAAACAAAAATCTCAAGCCAATTTCTTCAGAGGCGGCAGTCGGTCGTAGCGGTTGGACGTGGATTCTATGTAAAATTCAAATTTGTACCTCTCGCTCTAAATTTTGCTCTCTCTCTCTAACCTTGCTGGCGTACTATCGGGCATTGAAACTTGCTCTACTTCATTATTTTTATGTCAATTTGTCAGAAATAATTTCCGACGCGCGTTTCCCGATCACGCGCGTTTTTATTACACAAGCAGTTTAATCGATCGATTGTTTTAAAAAATGCGATGTTTTAGGCATTTATTGGACACCTAAACGCTTGGATGTCCGTCTAACTTTATGGTCCCGATTCTTCTGTCCCTAGTTAACACCTGGGTACAGAAACAACTCGACGCCATTTTTTACATTAATAACAGACATAGACTGTTTTGTTAGCACTAAAGTGCGATAGTAACAAGTCTGTTACTATGGTTCATTAACTTGTTACCACTAGGTAACAAGTTTGTTACTATGGTCCGTGAACTTTTTATCACTAGGAAACAAGTTCGTTACTATGGTCCGTTAACTTATTACCACTAGGTAACAAGTTTGTCCGACACCCAAAAATTTACCTATGACCCTCCCCGGTTTGAATCACACAAATTGAATAATTACTATCCTAATATAATTATAATTATCAGCCAAAAGAAGTCCACTGTGCATGTGGAACAAAGGCCTCACCCATAGACTACCGCAAGGACTGGTTATATGCCGCCTGCCTCCAACGACTCCCAGCGACTTTCATCATCATTGAAAACCCACTCCTGTGTTCTCAATGATAATGAAGTCCTGTGTGTTCGGTTTCCGTACTTAGTCCTGCAGTGGACCATTGTCCTAGCTACCTTTATCGGGTCATTAGACCATAGTTAGAAAGTGAGAAAGACGTAGTTTGAAAGTGAGTGTGAAAAGTACTGAAAAGTTGTGCAGTGACCGCTTATCTACGATATATGGACATATTACTTATGATGCGTAGAAGTAGAGAGCCTAGTTACAAAACAGGTTTTGAACATAAATGTGGATGGATATAGTAGAAGAGGAAGACCAAAGAAAAGATGAATAGACAGTGTGAGAATGACGACGATGTACGTAAGATTTTTTCTTACGTACATCGTCGTCATTCTCACACTGAAACCGAACACACAGGACTTCATTATCATTGAGAACACAGGAGTGGGTTCTACACTGCGCCGACCCCAAGTGAAGGTGAGGTGGTGCCTATAGGTGTACATACACGAGCTAGATGGACATATGATATACTGGCTGGATGTAAACGATTGCAGGGCAGATCACCTCCCGATTGTCGGTTAATATGGCAGTGGTGTAATAGAGAAGAGGCCCTGACTCAGCAGTGGGTTTTACCGGCTGAATAGATAGATATATAGATGAGTATATTTATAGATAACCGTTGCACGCGGTTTTTCATTTACCCCACTTCATGTGCCCAGAAGAAAAGTCTTTTGATCGATTTTTTGGTGTTAAACATTTCTAATCCCAACTAGGACATGAGCTGTAGCTTTTGAACGGCTGAGTAGATTTACATGAAATATGGCTAACAAAAATCCCATTCAATTTAAAAGAAATTTGTAACAGAATTACAAGACCAATCTGTGGAGGGATTTACAAATACAATAAGAGCTGAATTGAGCCATGGGCTAGTCATTTTGTTGATGAGCTATAAGCTCAACGGTTCAAACCCGTGTGATCTGGTTCATCTAGCTCATTGAAAGCTGAGTTTACACACCTCTGATGATAGCCAGACGGCTATAGCAGTCGTGGAAGTATATTCTATCTCAAATTCTTACTTCTCGCTCTGAATTATGCTCATCCTCTAACCAGTTTAGATCAAGAAATAAAACACAAAGGTAAAGCAAAAGCAAACCATCTCCTGGAACTTGACCTTATAGTGAATCAACCTCCTTCTTTTTCATGTCTGTTAAAACGAAATTAAAACCTCGACTAAAAATATCTACTGTTCCATAAATCATAAAGTACTTAAATTATTTCAAACGACAGATATTTTTTTCAGATTTTCAGGGTATAATCCCACAGGCCACAGTAGTGTTGTTCATTATAATTAAATAGAAATATCTTTTTGTATTTTTTTAAGCATTTTCCATACTAAGATTACAAGTTGTTTTTAATTAAGGAAAAAATCGGCTGGCGGGCAGGATTCGAACCTGCGTCTTCTGATTCGGTACACCACGGTACACTACGGTTGGTTGGGGCTCGCGGTAGCTTAGTGGTCAAAGCGTCTGATGTACCGCACCAGAAGACGCAGGTTCGAATCGTGCCCGCCAGCCGATTTTTAGAAATATTTTATTTTGTAAAGTAGAGCAACTTTCATTTCGTAGCACTGCTCTACACTTTGTAATTTACGTATCACAGGATGATACAGAGGGTGCCTCGCGGGGTTCGTGCCCGCGAACTGTCAATATACTGAATTCGTTTGTTATGCACAACTAGACTGGGGCCTTAATAGGAATAGTAAAATTATAACAATACAATTACAAGGTAAGTACCTATATGTACCGAATTTATTTTACTTTTTTTACTGTGGTTACTGTCTGTCAATTCTATATTTCCGGGGTCGGATTTGGGTTGACTCGAACTTACACTAGACAAACTAAGCTTCTGCGGGGCCCGGCGGTAGCGAACGAAATAAGAAGCTTTTTTAGGCAGGCACACCTCTACCTTTACATGGCTTAATCCGGCTCTGGTAGAAGAAAAAGTGTAATTATTATATATTAAAGTAATTGAAATACCTACTTGGAAAAGACTCCGTATTCAGTGGGTAGGTACTAAGTAAGTGTTTTCATTTTACCAATGTTATTCTAAATAAATCAACAAATAAATCAGCACTGATATGGAGGTATCTCCGTTAAAGGAGGTAATAAAAATCCCATACAACTTTGACTAAATAGAAACTGTCATAAAATAAATTTTCATGAAAATAAATGACAGAGAAATGGCCCTGAGAGAAGGCTTAATTTTTTTATTAGTTTATAACAAAATGTGGTGTTATTATTATTTACTTTAATTTAATTAGATACATAAAAAAACAATGGTGTGGTTTGTCAAATTTTTTTTGGCCAATAAATATCATTGATATTGTAATCCGTAATAATTATGGTACTTATTATAATTAAGAGATCGTTCCATGTCCATATTATAAATAGGTTTATGTTCATTATATAGTACCTAAAAAACTACCGATACTTACTTGGAATAATATAAATAAATACAATATTTTTTTATGTTTACGCAAATTAATGTTTTTTAAGGATTTGTGGCTTTATTTTATAAATTCAAAACAATGATCTATACGTGTGAGAATTTAGTGGAATCTAATAACTAATTCCTAATCTATTACATAATTAATTTCGATTTTGTATAAATAATAATTATTAAACAAAGTATGCATAATTTTACTAGTTTATTTTATGTCTAGATATTAGGATAAAATGTGCTATTTTATATAGGTACTTAGGTACTTAAATAACTTTCAGTACTTGAAAAAATCTTTGATTTACCCAGTGTAAAAAGGTTTCATACTTTTAAATTCAAAGAAACCTTTACTCTATCTAATACCTGTACCTATCAGGTACTTTATTTAGATTTTAGTTAAATAAAATTAAATGTTCTAAGCTAACCAGTAGGCAGTAGGCATACCTAGTATGAGTACATATTTTTCCTGTAGATATACCTAGTGGTGTAAATTTTAAACAACAAAAACATATTTCAGTTTAACGTTACTAGAAACAACTGAAACATACATGGATAGTTAAAGTCAAGATACAATGATTTAATAATTTTATTTAGGTACTCGTATTTAATATTAGTACTTAGCTCTTATATTCCAAGTGCAAACATTAACACCTTTAAGTTAAACAATAATAAGAGTCAGCTTTACTAAGCTAGCAGCTCAGTACCCTATTTGTTGTAGATATACTTTCTACTACACACATAATAATACCTAATTAAGTGGGATTACATGGTCACTTAAATATACGCCGCCGTCTAATAAGAACCTTAGTTACACTCCGTACTCTGTTCTACTTGCCGGAAAGTTTTTTAGCGCTCTCAAGTTTAGTTTTTGATTAAATCCAGATATACCTATGGACTCTGCAATGGATTTAAACTTTAGTTTACAATATTTTGAGTGGGAATATTTACGGTCCATTTGTCATAAATATAGCTAAAGCTAGTGGGACATGTGCCAGTGAACATACTCACAGTTAAAACGTAAGATCGGCTGCGGACAGGTGTCGGTGGGTTCGATGATTCCTCGGAAAGCTAATTTTCACAGTTTGTGTACACGAAATCCGATGATATCCGTCATAATCTGGTACAAGCCGCGGGATTACGCGTCCACGCGCCCGGCCGTCACCCACTAACGTAAACACCAGAACAAACCAAATACGAATCCGATACCGATAAATCAAAGCGCACGATCGCGGCGACGTCGCTTATCCGCTAAATCCTGTCGGGATCGCGTAAAAAATACTAGTATTAAAAACAGTCTTAAGTGGGCTTACGTACGCGGCGCGTTGCGGCCCGCGCTGGCTCTAATCTCGGCCACTTCCCGGACCAATTTGAACCTAACTCCACCACTCTATACATCATCCGGAGCGCGCCCGCCCACCGCGCCGGTCCAACAACAGCGCGCGCCCATACCGTTGTCTCTTTCCCTCGCACCGCATACCCCTATATCTTTCACTCTCGCCCTGAAATCTCGCCACACTGAAATTTCAGTGCGTACGGCCGTGGCCTGCGGGGTGGGGGACGCAGTCAGCTGGCCGAACTTGTGCGAATAAAATCGACTTTTTATCGCCTCGATGACGCTTCGTGACGTCACTGTTTACTTCTGGCCGTGAAGTGTGGACACTGGATCTTTGACGGACTACAGTGACGCAACGACATGCAAATTTATAGTTTGAAAAAAATCTTCCTAATGAGTAAGAATGTTAACGAACACGTTAGAAGTAAGTGTTTCTCTAATGTGCATTTTAGATAAAGCTTTACAACATAAAATGACATAATGAATTAGGTACAACTGAAAAAAAAAATGATTTCAATACAAGAGGTAAATAAATCTGACAACATCATCTGCTTTAATAAATTGTTTTGTAAAAACTCATTTAAATGGTGCAATATGTTTTCCTTATAGCGTAAAATAATTGCAGTTTAAATCGCGTGGCGTGCACCGGAGTCGGGCGCAATAAATCGCTAGCTCGCTCCGGGTTCGCAACGTAAACAGATCGGGCGCATTAACCGCGCGTCGGCGTACATAAAGAGAGCGGTATAAATATAAAGTTCCCACTCGCCGCCGCGCAAACTTAGCTAAACAACGCCATAATTGCCTTCATTACTTAAATTACTGAAATTATTTATTCAAAAAGCTGGCAACATTCAGCCAGTGAAGTCTCCGCCCTAAAAGCGGCGTTTAGCCAATGGGCGGTTGCGAGAGAACGCGGGGCGGGGCTTCCGCCAATATGGCGGCAACCTTCCCGTAGCGCTCGCTCCTGTACGCTCGCCGCACGCCGCCGGTGCATGCTGTTTCAGTCTGTTTTCACGCGTCGACTTTCACGTGTTTTCGAGTGGTTAATTAGTTTGGCATTGTTAATGAGTGCGACTGTAGCAGGCAGGGCGGTGCGGAGTGGTCGCTACGCAGCCGCTACGCGGCGGCTACGCGCTACGCCGCCGCACCCGGGCGGAGCGGGGCCGACGCGATTGCGCCGACGGCAACCGTCCGACGGACACATGAATCTTCCGTCTAAATTATTGAATGATATAAAACTTACAACAATAGTATTGATAGGTATATCAACTGTGGAAAATTCTAAAACAAATAGGTCTTTGAAAAGATAAAAACTTCTTTGTGGAAGAAAGAAGGTAGAAACAAATAGGTCTTCTTGAATAGAAGAATACTTAGATCATTATTATGATAGTCATGACTTTAGATTACTTTCTTGTAATCACAATATGCACGTTGTAAGTAATACCTCCATAAAATTTAAGAGCACATACCTACCAAATAATAAATGTAGGTACTTATCGTGTATATTCTTTGATGAAGGCCCAAAATAATTAATAAATAAATATTAACTGTTTCGCATACCTAAATCAATACTATAAGAAGAGGCATGAAAGAAGATGCAGTGATAAGAATTAAACGAAAATTTTGATAAAAAATCCAAGCATCGCTTATAGCTAAGGGTAAAAGTACCTATTGGAAACGGAGGACACACTAGAAAGACCGACCTAATTTGTTAGGATCTTCAAAAAACGAATGAAAAAGTCTATTGCATACCTGCGACCGACGGCGACGGGTGTGTTTGACAAGAAGGTATTATAAGTTGTATCAAGTGGCGTTCTGTAATGATGATGAGAGAAAACGGTGTGAGTGTATGTATGCATATAGGTAACACTAATACAAGAAATTTCATAAGTATCAAAAGACCGGATGCATTGAGTTATAATTCTGATGCTTATCAACTCAATATTTCATTGATAAAAAAATATTGAAGTACCCAGATAGGTCTATGAATTATGACAGTTAAATAATTGTTATAATGCTTCGTCGACTGGATTATAAGACTTGACTGGATTATAAGATCTACTTATGTAAAATTAATCTTTCAGCAGATTCATTCATTAAAATTCAAGCTATTAAAAGGTTATTGTTCATTGCACAGAACTTATTTTAACCATTTTTAACGGTTTACCAGTTTTTATGTGGATTTTTTGTCGAAGATAAGTTAGCTGTGCTAGATAATTTTATTTTTTACTGGACAAAAGCTAATCAACGTATTGTTGGCATTTCTGTCGTGACCGAACAAAACAATTTTAAATTATTCTAGAACTTTCACATTGACATTATGATGGCTGCAAACTATACCTTCTTCCTTGCTTGAAATACCTACTTGAAACAAACAAGCTTCAAGCAATTCAGTCCTGTTTTTTCCAGGATCATGTAACTAGGTACAGCATAATCACTAATAAACACAACTATACTCTTAGCCTGCATTCCTAGCTTTTGCCAACTAGGTAGGACCGGTGGGGTCGACTTCTAGTCTAACAAGATGCGACTGATTATTTATCAGTAATCAGTATTTTATCCTGATACCTACCTATCAAACCTTCTTCATCTTCTACGCGGGTTGCAAAGGTCTGACGGCAGTTGAATTGATGCATTACGAAATTTCTGAGCAAGTATCCTAAGGTTAGACTGGACTGCAACTAACGAGTGTCATAAATAAATAAATGTTTTTTCTTTCTTTGTTTCATAGGTGTTCGTATGAAAACGAGGACAGACGGCTTTACGTACTCTTCGAAGAAGCTCTTCTTTAGGGCCTGTTTCACCACCTCCGAATAGCTGCTAGCCGCTAGATAAATTCAAAAATGGAACAACATTTGTATGAAATTATCTGCCAAGTTAACTAAGTCAACTCATGTTATAAACTTACACAAGATGTTTCATTAATTATCTGCCGGGAAGTGGGACAGTATATGGGTTGATTATTTATTTATTTATTTATCTGCCAAGTAATTTAACGGGAACTTATTTAGAGGTCGTGAAACAGGCCCTAAAGGATACTATTCAGAATGTCCAATTAATAATGCACTGATCGAATCATAAATGGGTGTTGAGTTATTCAAACAAAAAGCTGGTTAACCTCCAATAAGAAGTAAAAAAGTAAGTTGCAATAAAATTTTCGAAAAAGACTGTCAATTTAGTTAGAAGACAAAGAGGATACAAATTAGTTGAATATTTAATTCATCCTTTCTCAATGGCTGGACTGAGTGCCTAGAATGCAATTGTACGGACACGCTAAATGTCCAACTTTATAGGTACCGTCATACACTGTTGAGTTTAGACAGTAAGTACTTACAGTACTACCGATCATCTGAGCGCACCCTTAATTGAAAGCCACAGATGTACTTACAGCTAAAAATAGACACCTATTTTTAAAGTCGGTAAAACGCGCGTTAAATCTGAAACAGCTTATGTAAGTTTATGACATGAGTTGAGTTAGTAACTTGACGGTAAACTGTGGCTCGGCTGGAATGACGATGTCTTTGGTCTAGTGGTCGATTGTCAGACGGCTGGGCGTGGGTTCGATTCTCACAGAACACAAATATTTCTGCAACGAAAATAAGTGTTTGTATTGGTCTGGGTGCTTCTTATGTATCCTTTATATCTACAAAAACATTCAATCATAATGGAAACCTAACATAAAAGTCTATTTAATCCGATGTTTAATATTGCGTCAAAACTTATTAAGGATCTCCAACAAAAGATATGCACAAACATTTACGAGTTAGTTTTAAGTAGAAGATATTACCATATTGTAGATGAAATCAAGCAGATGTTCCACATTAAGTACAGCTTTTCCAAGGAATATAATGCCATTAAATGATCGAAAACATATCGTCACCGTTCCCCATGACAACCATAATTGATAGTATTGGCACCCCTTTTACTGTCGCTAAACCATTTGCATTGAATTTGAATTTATATTTTAAACTCACGCTAATATACCATGGGTCTTTTGAACAAGAAAGTGTAAGTATCGGCTGGCGGGCAGGATTCGAACCTGCGTCTTCTGGTTCGGTACACCAGACGCTTTGACCACTAAGCCACCGCGAACCCTGCTCACCAGTCGAAATCTTCCTTCACATTAAAATTTACGTCTTAAGGTGACGTGGCGACATCTATTGTGAATATCTCACAACCGACACGACTAACTTTACAGCTAGTTCGATGTCGTATGATGCCACCTTACCTATTAACTATCTTTTTGTATTTTTTAAGCATTTTCCATGCTAAGATTTCAAGTTATTTTTAATGAAGGAAAAAATCGGCTGGCGGGCAGGATTCGAACCTGCGTCTTCTGGTTCGGTACACCAGACGCTTTGACCACTAAGCCGCCCGCCAGACGATTCTTTACCTTCATTAAAAATAACTTGAAATCTTATTATTATTATTATTATTATTTCTAAAATATACACCTCAGCCACTATAATAAATATGGTGTAGTTGTTGAGGTGATTATCTCACCATCTCTGTCGTCTTTTTTATTTATTTATTTAAGACTTATTTTTCTATAGAAGCCTTACAGCTAATTATAACAAAATAGAAACAGGATATTTTGGAAGAAGATACATAAACACAGTTGGTATGTCTGAACTTGGATCAATAAATCTTCTCAAAAAGAGATAAATATAAATACGAGTAAGAAAGCAGAGCTACTCTGAAAACATATATTTTTGGATGATTTACTTTGTACGTACTTAAATCAAGGATCTCCACACAAGACTTGTAGACGTAAGACTACTACTACTAACTACTAGTACTAACCCACCTATCTACCTGTCTATATTGCCTTAAATAGGTAACAAAAAAACGAAAGCATATTATTCCACATATAAGTACCTAATAGGTAGTAAAACGGTAGTAGGTACCGAAACTAATATGAAAACAGGATAATGAGGTAAAAAAACTATGATAAATTAATTTTACTCTACATACAAAAACTTAGATAAATACTCTTCAGTCGTACTAAAACACTGGACTATGCATCAACTGTTACTTGGTATGACGTAAATATGAGACACGTAAGTACCTACAGCGGCTGCAGCGAGTGAAGATTACATCCAGATTAGCAGTAAGAACATAATCCTGCGCCTGCCATCACCGGCTGAACTTGACCGAGACATACCTGCACACACTACTTAGTTACAACTACTCTACGTAAGTATATTGAATGTGTATGTACGTGAGCAGGTGTTGCCACGAATACTTAATAAGTATATATATTTTTTTGGAAACCCAAAGTCGATCTATATGATTTATTTCGGAAATTTTAATATTACGAACTAGGAACTCATGAATAGAGATTATATGACACAGTATTGTAATAATTATACTTAATAGTTTATAAAGTTAAAAAATGACGTCACTCTGTTTACTTTTTATATTTGTCTCAAGTACCTTCATGACATACAATAACTCCTAAAAAAATAGATATCAAATACGTACTTATTACTTAAAAAACAAATAGGTAATTTAATCTATACTTCTATACATACAAATATTATAGAGTTACCTAAAGTTTGTGAGGTTGTATGGGTTAATCTCTGGATCTACTGAACCGATTTTTACTGTTATTTTATTATTATTTTTACTGTTATATAGACTACTTTTTACATAAAATTAGAACAATAGTACCCGAAGCGTAGAGAGAAAGAATCATTTAAAATAAGTTCACACCATCACTCTTGTGTTCTTATGTATGTCCCATGGGGGCAAGCCTATTGCCATTCACCGGGAAAAAAGTCCCAACTCCAGGCTACTACTGACAATTTCATAGCAAAGCACTTTGCTCGATGTAAGAATTTAACCTACGACCTCAAGCAAACCAGTCGCGTCAATGAAGCAGATCTAGATCAGAAATTATCAGGAATTCCAACAAAAATACGTCAATAATTATCGTCATTATATACCTAACAATAACATGTTTCGCACATGTCGGATTAATGCGGCCGTAGTTGCACTGTTATCTGGACAATAAATGAGCAATAAATCTAAACGGCTATCTCTTGCCACCGAGTTGGGCGCTAATACCTTGATACTTCTGTCACTGAGAACGGTTGTTGTATAAATATTTTTTGTATGTAGATATGACAGTTTCGTAGAGAAAAATTGATTTTAAGTTCTGATTTGACAGGCTACCTTGTTGGCAAGCGGTAACTGCAGTCTGCACTCACTCGCGCGTCATTTCGAGAACTCAGTTGCTATCTTTTTGTTTTTTTAAGCATTTTCCATGCTAAGATTACAAGTTATTTTTAATGAAGGAAAAAATCGGCTGGCGAGCAGGATTCGAACCTGCGTCTTCTGGTTCGGTACACCAGACGCTTTAACTTTTTAAGGTTCGAATCCTGCTCGCCAGCCGATTTTTTCCTTCATTAAAAATAACCTCAGTTGCTGTCACATTTGCCCATTTCTGTCACTGGCATATAGAAAGCAGCATAATGATGAATTAAAAATTAAATGAATACCGGATTATATTATGATTAATAAGATCGTTTAAATTAAAATCACCAAAATGGTTAACGCTACACGTTACCTTAGTTAACTGTTATTTGGGCCCCTTGAAATTCATGCGATCACACTAAAATTATCGCATTCATTTGCAAGTATAACAGGTACATGGCTCGCTTCCTACATTACATTTCCACTTTAAAATATAACGGCGAAATGTGGGTGCACATTGGTAGGCCTACACCTCTGCTTAACCCTACTGGAATACCTACCTGAGTACCTGGTACCTACGTTAGGTATATTATATTTCACACTAAACTCTATTTACCTAATTATATATTTACCAGAATATATATCACGTAACTAACGCTTCGCTTACACCACCAAACACTGTATAAAAATCTTGATTTTCTTTTATACAAGGTGCATAAATAAATAAATAATAAATATCCTGGTACATTTTTACACAGCACCATCTAGTCCCAAACTAAGCAGAGCTACTAGACAATGGATATAATACTTATATACATTGTAAATATATACTTATAATACATAAGAAACACCCAGACAAACACAAACACTTAAGTTCATCACAATAAATGTTTGTGTCTTGTGGGAATCGAACCCGAACCACTAGACCACAGACCAAAAGGCTTTTTTTACGTGCCTTCTTTTGTGTCCCACCGCTGGGCAAAGGCCCGGCTCGGGCTCGGCTTTTTCATACCACGCTCCAAAGAAGTAGGCCATATAATCTCGCCAACGTTTCTTTATCTTTCCTTACATTTAAAGAAAATTTTAAACATAAACGCCATTTTGTGAAGCTCTTCCTTACAAAGTAGCGGCATCATGATGTACGCAAAACAATTTGTTTTCCCTCTTTTGTTTGACGACGCCGCGCCTACATTACCCTTAATTTATTCCCTTTGAATATTCAAACCGTTAGCTCCTCAATACTCGTTTAATTTTCTAATATAGGAATAGGAACTCGCAAGATAATATTTTGCTGAAATCTCACCCGATTGTTACGTCTTGGAGTACGGTGACCACGTTTTAGGGTAAAATAATTAACGTATTAAAAATGACACCGTTTTGTCCTCGGATACTTCACTCACGGGCCTGAATGTTCTCAAACATCATCATTTGCCCGTTCTCGTCCACAGCTAGACGTAGGCCACGCCACAGTGCCCGATCTTCAGCTCTTTTCATACAGTCCCTGCCAGCTGCCTTTCGCTAGTCCTCACCTAGCAGGGGCGGCGGACGTCCCACACTATGTTCACAATAAAAATAAATATTATGAAACGTAGAATATTTTTGAAAATCTTGTACCATATAAATAATTTTCATCTCCCTTTACAGTTGTTTGCGGTCTTATTCGTACATGTTTTGTCATTCTGTTTGAGAAACTACATTGTGAGGTAATACTAAATTGTATCTCATAAAATTTATAATTTGTCCTATTTGTTTCAAACTCATGGTGAAACTAAAGTACGTAGGCCAGAGATCCCTATTATTAATCATTTCGTTCCTTTAATGAATGGAAATTATGCAGATTCCAAGTCGGCATCACAATGGGAGCGATCTTTGCCGCGGCCGCTCAAGATAAAGGCTTCCAACAAGGACGTGACTACGTGCTCTCATTCGCACAAACACCCTCATTATTATATTGAGATAAACAACACAATTTACCAACATTTTTTATATAATATATTTATGTAGACTGTATTCCCCAAAGGATTTGGCAGAGGTGTACTAATAACAGTTCGGCGATATCTTTAGGCCCCATGTAATATGAGGCGAGCCTATTGCCATTTACCGGCACAAATCCAACCTGCACTCCGACCTGCTACTGAGAAATTCATAGTAAAACCCAACAACACTTTGCTCGTCCTGGGAATCAAAACGAAGACCTCGAGCGTAGCAGTCGTCTTAGGACGTCTAGGTTATCGAGGTATTTTTGAAAATTATATTATGATTCAGTCATATATTACAGCTAAAACTTGTCAAATCTGATACACTTTATCCGATGCATTTGCTTGGATAGCTGACGTCATTACATTTATTTTTTGCGAACTTCAGCGTAGGCAGTTTCACACGATATCACCAAATTTAGCCACTCCCATACCCGTGACTATCGTACTGATAATACTTATGTACGTAATATGTAACGATCCGAGAACTACAATAAAAGTATCACTTTTTAAACTAGCTACCTATTAATTTAATTAGCCTTTAGGTCGCCATGGACGCTGGACCATGGACGCTGTAAAGGGTCCGAAACGTCGGAATCAAAATAATATCAATACAACGCGTTAAAATCCGTAAAGAGTAGTTTTATTTCAATAGCCTTTAGGTATTAAACTAACTGCTTTAATACTTTAATTCACAAATAACAGACATGATAATTAATAATTATTACGGACATGATTACTAAACGTCAGAGGTGCATGCCTTGGATTTGAACTCGAGACCAACGACTTTTCTTTTCTATTTTATTAATCCTTACACATCAAACTGCAATAGACTCATATTATTCACAACAAAAAAATGTTACTGTCTCACTATCTTTTTTTAAAAGAGTGACTATGGAGTTTCTTGCCGGCTCTTCTCCATAAGTCCTACTTTTTTGGAACCGAGCAACTAGTTTGACTGTTCAAAAGTGCCTATTTAAGTATATGGTCTATTTGAAATAAAAATATTTTGAATTTTGTTTTTTTTTTGAATTTTGGCAGTCCAGTATTCCTAGGCTATCTATCACTGTTTTTACCTACCCCTAGGAATGATATATTATGTTCTGTAATGTTGATATGTAGATAAAAAATATTTTCAAAAAGATAATTATTTAAAAATCAAGCACCATTTTCCCTTAAGTTAAAAACTGTATAAGAACAAAGTGACAATCAGACTCTTACTAGAACCTAAATTAATTAGTCCGAAGCGCTCCAGCCTCCGCTAACTTCGCAAATTGTGATCTTATCTTTTAATGCGGTCGCCGCCACCGGACCATTGTTGATTTATTTACGGAAATTCCTTTCATTACCAATTCTAACCAGAGACGGTGGCTTTTAGGCAACCCCGTTCGTGCTTATGCCCATTTGATTTTTCGTTTAAAAAACAATAAGGTGATGCATTTTATTTAGCAGACATCATGCCTCATCTCATGAACGTTTGAGGTTCCATAGATATTATTCAAAACCAATTACTGATCAATTTTAATGTCTGTGGTCATGGGTGGCCTGCACCCACTTTTTGGCAATTATGGTTGCTGGAGCCCTAGAGCACCCACGCAGTCAGCGCATCTGATTGTAACCCATTTTCTATGTAGCTATATAAGGTCTTATGGTGCAGAAATAAGAGTCTTAGGCACTTTGAAAACCCATGTCAATATTAAAATGACGAGAGCTTTCGATTAATCGGGCGTTTATAATGGGTGCTACTGATCGTTGTTAGTTTTCTATTAGGATTGCTTATTTTAATAATTGCTTCATGGTGATCGCAAGTGCGGTTTCACTAAGATAGCCATAAAATATTTTCAAAAATTATAAAAAAGAAGTTTAATTGCAATAATTGGGAGCATTTATACGGCTATCAAGTTGGTAGGTAACTTTTAGGAGTGAGCTTTTTAAGTATTCGTCATCATCGTATTACTGTAAATTAACTTAATCTAAAGTTCAATCTAGACATTAAACAATTTAGACACTAAATTACCCATGCAACAATCAAAGCTCACTATCCCCTAAACATTTACCCCCCAAAGTGGCCAAACTACACAAATACTGTTTACAGCGTCTTTAAAACAATTAATTAGTTATTTAATTCGCAGACGGTGACTAAAGTTTAATTGCTAGCAACACCAATAAAGCAGGGGAAGTTCGAGACAGTCTCGCAGCGGAATGGTCGGCGGGACTCAATCACATGGCTCGTAAACCCATAACTGTAGTTCCCCGGATAGTTACTTCCACTACATATAATTACGATTGAATTTATGGCGTATATTGTTGTTTTGTCTAACTACTGTGACTTAGATGTTTGATGTAGTGATGTACAGACGGCAACGAAAGTCGTTAAATGCACTAACTAACTAATTTGGAAACATCGCACTACTTACTTTACTTACTAAAACTTTTTATTCGAACACGAATTACAACTGAATGCATCGATAGCTACTAACTACCTACTTAACTTATCGGTTTTTTATAGAATATGTCATATGCCTACTTTTAAGTAGGTACCTATTTCCCGTCCTATCTGGAATGTATTTCAAACTACCCACTTACATTAAAATAGCAATATTCAACAATAGTGAACAAAAATCACACCATTACCAAAATGTAAACCTAATATTGTAACGTTATTTCCAACAAACAAAATTGCACGTCATTATTGTGCGGAATCCATAAATAGCTTAATCCTAACACGCCGCAGAAAATCAATCTATTCCCCGAAATGTGACAAAATTAGCGTGTAATATTTCCTGTTCGAATTATAAATGCCCTCAGTTCCCGCGAATGTCCGGAGGCAGCGCACGGGACACAATGCGAGGCGCGGACGCGTCCCTCGCGCGGCACGCGGCCGCACGCGCCGCACGCGTGCCGGCATCCAAGTAACCAATCCCTCTCCTACTATTTATTCTACAACTATCCTCTCATTTAAAGCTTGTGTCATCTCGCGACGAACGCAACGCCCCGTGTAAATTCAGTTTAGATTTCATCAAGCACCCCCTCATTGCGACATCCACAAAGCAAATATCGTTCCCAGATTGCATTATTATTTAATTGTTTTGAGTGGCGCTCAAAGAGAGCAGTCTTGTTTGATCCATTATGCATAGAATATTGTTCTGAATTTTTGTTTCATATTTCTGTAATCTACATTTTATAACGTACTGACACTAAAATTTAATCATTTTTTAGATTCTAAAATTAACGTAAAATTTTAAGAGATGTTAAAAATTAATGGGTTAATTACTATGGCACGTTCATAAAAATAATAGAGAATAGGTAAGGATTTTGAGTGCAGCTAAAACTATTAAAGTAAATGTAAAAGGCACCTATTGTGTTTTGCTAGGCAAGCAAACTTTAGCACAAAGTGCATACATTTACGTTGTTTCAATGTAATATCCCAAAAGCGATTCTCATGATGAAAGAGCGCGAACCTGGTGCAAAGTAAAGCGACGGTGGCCATACATCAGGCGGCTCCATTCTAATGGTAATTCGGGATATACGCGCGCCCGATATTGTTGGCCGGTCCCTTCTGCCGTAACAAATGTTTATTTTATACACAACGCCACTAACAATAGTGTGCAAATACCTAAACACCGTAAATGGTGGCGCGATGCGATTTAGATGATAATGCTCGCAGAAATAATAATGGGAGGCGTTCGCGATTGTGCGTTCCGTGTTTACTGTGCGGTGTGCCGAGTGCGTCCGCGGCGCGTGCGCGTCTTCTGTGCTGCATTGTGTTTTAATTGTATTTTATTTCAAATTGGTATTCGTTTTGAATCTAAGTATAATCAAATTATCAAACATGAAATATAGAGTATACCTATTACGATTTTCTAGGTTTTTATTCGTTATCTAGCAGTTACTGGGGGATATAAAACTAAACAATGATTCAGGCCCTACCAACGTCTTCCTAAGTAAGGTGTAAAAACCAGTAAAAGTCTAATAATGTATACAATTATTATAAAATAATTTGTCGTTATTGTAGTCAGTCTATAAATGTGAATACATGCACTAAACGTTGTCTGAACGAGTATAAAATCGCTTAGGATTCCTCTTAAAGTTGAAATTGTCATATTATTATTATTATAAACTCTATTGTACACCAACAAAAAATACAAATATATACTTAACACTAATGTAATTAAAACATACAATGGGCGGCCTTATCGCTATCTGCGATCTCTTACAGGCAACCTAAGTACAAAGCAGTAATTGACCAAAAAAGGTAGACAGTTCGGTAGTCAACAAAACACACATCCTAAAATCTCGTCTTTAATTTTCTCATAACATCTGAAAATTCCTAAGTCATTAACAAAATCAGGAATAAAATGGTAATGTTTTATGTACGTTCAGGTGGGCAAGTACCTGCCCGTACCTCGTACATGTTTAATTTGATATTGTTTAAAGACGGTGCGCCGGCTGACAGCCCTAACTCTCATGCATATTCATGTGGCGTGATTAATCATGGCGAACCCACCTCCCTTCACACACCTACATACCTATACCTACATACCCGCCTCCTATATACTTTGTTTATTATACAAACACCCACTGTGATGCTCAAATTGTGAGTTATTGTCTAAAACACAGCGTGTAAATTAGTTACGCACGTTAGTGGTAATTTGTCGGCATAATACTTCCGTGATTTTTTGTCGGTTTTTCGCAATAAATTAAAATTACCCGGGATTTTCTTACAATTTCCCAAATTAAATGACAAACACACAGATTATTTTACAGTGAATGGTCATCGATCTTTATTTTTATGTATCTAAGTACTTAGCTAAACATTATGCTACAATAATAGAATATTGAAAGTTTCTTATCATTTAACTACAGCAACAAATAATATATTTATCGAGTCCATTCGCCAGAATAAATATATTGTTCTCTTCGTTGTTAATTAATACAAACTAAAAGACCGCTAAATAGCATTTAAATCCCCCAGAATTAGATTCATCAATTACAATAATTGATTACAAAAAAACGCGGATGATTTATATATTCCTCACCCAGACATTTGTCGCGTGCCCTAATTTTTTTCATTACTAAAAAAGTTATAGTTTGTAGCGACGGTACAAAGTCTTTGATGAATTAAAAAAAGAAAATTAACATAGGGAAGCAATAAAGTGGAATGTTTGATCATGCATCTGCCGGTGGGCGGACGTACGCGCGATGCATGTCGCTTTTATGCAAATAATCGCGCTTTAACCGCGATTAGCGAATGTTATTACAAAGTCAGTGACGTAACGTACATTATAATTTATGGGTTATAATTTATGGGTAGTCGACGATAAATCGCGAACAGATAAGTAGTAATGGCATTGCTTGCGATAGTGATATGTTAATAATAATAATAATAATAAAATTTAATTCAGGCAAAGTAAACCCATATACACAAATTATTAACAGATACATAAAAAAGACAGAAAATTATACAGATTTTTTTTAAAATAAGGTCTGAAGAACATAAACAGCTAAAAAATTTTTTTTTTACTACTACTACTTTGGCGTTTAATTTTAAATTAAAACTTTCGCTGCGACAGTTGCACCATTGTATGTTTGTCGCAGCAATGCCTTATGATGTAGCAGTCAAGCCTGCTCGCAATCATCTTTAGGATGGTGTTAGCGCTCGCCCGCACTCTGCGTACCAGTGACATGGCACGCTTTCGCATGGTCGCGTAAAAGCAGTCCGTGCGCGCGTCTGCGAACATGCCAGAGGCACTACAGAAACGCGGGAGCTTCAACACCACCCTAAACGCATTATTATGTTGTATATCTACAAAATTTTCACTTTAATAACACGGGAAAGCTAGCAAGAACGGATCCAGCCTTCGAGTCAGGGGGTCACAGTCCAGGTCCAGTCATGGCGGATCTAAGAGGAGGCCTCCTGGCTTCGCTTCGTAGCATGTGTTTAGAAAAGGTTCGGTGATACTTTTAAAGTACACAGCAAAAAACTGTAAAAATTGAGAACCTCCCGCTATCATTATATCAAGAACCACGTGCCTATGACTTCACTTATAAAACGGTTTTCGGTGAATGTTCTACTAGCATTATTAAAGGTTGTCCGATAATACAACAGGTCCTCTCAATGTAAGAGGGATTAGGCTATAGTCAGCTACGCTGGGAAATGCGGGTTGGCAGACTTCACATGCCGTCGAGAAGACCTTGATCACCGTTAAATACGCACACGACGACGAAAAGTCAGAGGCCTTGGCTTTGAACTCGAGACCTTTGACATGGTAGTCGAATGGTCATATCACTATGCTATCACTGCCTTCTACTACATAAATCTATGTATGAATAATCTAGCTTCTGTACGAGAAGGTACTTACACTGTCAATGACACTATGTCACAACCAAATCCTAGGTGGCCTTTTTCAAAGATCAAGCTGAATGATTGATTGGGTACCGAATCTACCATTTTTATATATGAAAATCGTAAACTCATTGTTGACATCTCCCGAAAAAATTCCAGGAAGAAGATAGCAATCGACCAATTGCCAGTCCTTACGACGATAGAAGATCAAACATGTTATCTGTAATGTAACACAAAACGAGGGCGACACGTGACGGGGACGAGGCGGCGACGTCGCCGTCAATCGTGCGGCAATTCGTCAAGCGGAGCCGTCCCGCGGGACGAGCCGCGGGGCGCGATTAGTGTCGCGCACTGACCCAGCTAATTTGTGACACCGCACATGCAGCTTTTTGCAACTGCCAATCAAATACTCACTCGATTGACCAAATTTGATCATCGCCAATAAGTACTGTCAGTGTTACGTGTTAAACTATCCCCTCTATAATAAATAATAAATATCCTGGGACATTTTACACAGCACCATCTAGTCCCAAACTAAGCAGAGCTTGTACTATGGGTACTAGACAATGGATATAATACTTTACTTATATAGGTACTTTTTTTTTGTAAACACATACTTATAATATACTTACATAGTCTGTCTCCTGAGATACAGGTTTCTACTTAGTTCAGGAGACAGGGCTAATATTTTGTTGCTAATAAAAATTGTTATTATTATTATAGGAAACACCCAGACAAACACAAACATTTATATTCATCACATAAATATTTGTGTCTTGTGGGAATCGAACCCACGACCTCGTGATCAGCAGTCCGGTACTCGAACCACTAGACCACGGACGTCGTCATCTCTGGCACAGTGGAGCAAATAGTAAATATCTAACACCTTGTTCATAAATTTGGATACACGCTTACTTAATACATGAAAAATTTCGTAGTTTATTTAAATTGAATAAAATCCTATCTATTACATATTTAACGAAAATATTCTTAAGTAATAGGTACCAACACAGGCAAACCACCCTTAAGTGACTTTATGACCGTACTTATTTATCGTCTTCCTAAACCTTGAATTGAAATTGACGTTCATGCATGTTATACAATATGATTACCTACAACACCGTAGGTGCTGTCATTATGCAAAGGTAATTAAAATCTATATACAGGCACATAAAGTCAATAATAGATCAATTTTATTTATCGTCCAATCTTTTAAACAACGTTCATCCAGACGACGGGATTATGTGCGATGCGACAAAAAAACGTAGCAGTGTAGGCATCATATTTTCCACTACGCTGAATCAACACTCGAGCCATTCATCGGCGCAATGAAAATATTGGATCGTTTATCTTTTTGTTTTTCCATTGCCAAACCTTTCGGTTTACTCGGTGTGTGAGCGCGAATGTGTCCGCTGACAGAATTCATTTATGCAACAACTAAAAGGATACGTACTCGCTGATATGTGAAATCACTATTTTGTTTGATGGAGCTGAGCTTTTTCAATTTTATTTTTGAGTATTCGGCTACATTGGATTGCTTGTTTGTAGATGTTTGAAATGAGTTTTTGTTTTTTACTATGTGTACCCTGCCGAGCTAGTTTACAATACCAACATGAAAACTCTGAACATATTTAATTATCCGTATTTAGTAAGCTGCATGCAGGTGTAAGCACTCATCACACTTGTATTTCCCATAGACCTCCTTAAAGTTCCCGTTAAATTACTTGATTGCTTGGCACATAATTTCATACCATTTTCTAATTTATCCGGCGGGTAGAGGCTATCCAAAAGTGGTGAAATAAGCCCTAAATCCCATGTAATAGGGTTAGAAGAGCCCATTGCCAAAGCACTGCTCCATTTGGGAATCCAACCCGGGACCTCTAGCGTAGCAGCAGCAATTACTTGGTACCTACCTTATAATTTTACTGCAAACGAGACTGGTAGGGGTACACCATAGGATCCTCGCGCGTAACATGGTCAAACTCATCGCGTTTGGTAAATATGACGATCACGGAATAATTTAAATAACTTAGTACCTACTAAACGTTTCGGACGTTTTAATTTTGCTTCACAACATAACAAGGTGGAAAAAATTAACGAAATATTTTTTTAAAGGGTAGGTACACTTCAATACTCAATACTCAATACTCAATACTTTATTGCATTCCATAATGTTTTATAAAGGTGGACTATAAATAACTTAGATCATTATGGACCCTGTCGGGCACAGCAACATTAGGAGAGAGGAAGAGGGTTTGCATCATTTGCAAATTGATTGCCCATTAAAAAGTATACATTAAAATATTATATTTATGGTGTTTATATTCTTATTATCTCATTTATAACATAAATTTTGTATTTATTTGTGACATTCATAAGTGAATTTGTGTTATATTTATAATTGTATTTATTTATTATCATTTAATTGTATTTATTTATAACGTTTAATTGTATTTATTTATTACATTATGTTTAGTTTTCATTTATATACTTATATTTTTATTAATTATTACTTATATTATATTTAGTATGGTATTATATTGCATCGTGATTTTATTCATTTTCTTTGGTAGTTACAATAAGGCTAGGTTTTTAATAATGTCTTTACATAGGGAAGGAAGGAAGCAAGGAAGCTGTGTAATTTTTTATTTTTTAAATGTATTATCGTCAATTTTAAATGTATCTTATCAATTATTTTAAATGTATCTTCTGGTAATTATTCCTTATTATTATTTATGTTTAGTCCGAAATCCAAACAGTAACTTATTGCACGTAAACTCACTACGACTGTATGCAATTATAATTACTAATATGTATATGTCTATTAATTTCATAGTAGAAAAGCTGTTCTCTTTATTTTGGATAATTATAATTTCGGCAAACTGTACTACTAGCGCTATCTAGTGTTCAGTAGTAATAGGAAATTAAATTTACAGCGTTAGCTATTTGACAATAGATGGCGCTTAAAATATTATTATTATATTAGTACCTGCAGAAACAGTTGCTACAACTAGCTAGGGATCAGAATTTTCAGGAACCTATATCTATGGATGATGCAGATTGTAGGACTGCTACTGAGAGTGCCTATGACCAAAATATTATAAATTGCTGAGCTTATAAGTTGTAGTGTACACTAGCATTATAATATTTTCAGGCCCAAACAAGTAAAAAGGTATCTTACTAGTTTGGTACTGTGTCAATAAGCGTCAACCGGGTCACTCGATCGCCAACTTAGAGATATAAAAGTACTGGTTCCTAGATGTAACTGTATTTTAAATAAAAAAGTTATCGAATTCCGTAACTTCATAAAAAATACTATTGCAGAACATGAGTACTACTCATGATTATAGTAATGATGAACAGTTAGGTAAATAAGTTAACTAAAATTGTATAATGAAACACCACGTAGACAGTTTTTAAATAATTTATATTTCTTCATACAAAACCCAATTCCCAAACCATAGAAATATATAATAATAACAATCACTTAATCAAGAAATCAAGACATAAATAAGTAACATTACAATTAAAAATGTAAACAATGTTTACAATTGAATCACAGATGTCAAATTCTAAGTAAACCACAACACTAGTAAAGTAGTCAAGAATGTTATAATTATTATAACATTAATTCATGATTGATCTAATTAAAAACAATATCATACTAAAGATATTTTGTAAAATTTCTTTTAAAAGCTATACAAACGAATTAGTCTCATGATTATCAATAATTGACAGTAAATAATAAATACATTAATCAGATTCATAAAACATCATAATTATTAGACAGAGCTACAAATTTATTTGACACGATGACTATATTTGGAACTAACCTATTTTAGTAGATAGCTATTTGCTTAGTTGGGTTTAGGTTTTGTTTATTCTATAATTAAACTTTTTCAGTCAGTCATGCCAAACGAAATAAATGTTTTAACTGTATAATATCGTATCGTGAATATAAGTATGAACATGATAATATGATTTTTATGTATGATTGTTTTATGCCACAGTGTCAATTTTCTTTTAAAAATCTGTCACCGTGTCAGAAAAGTTTGTGGCAATGAAGTTTGATTTTATAAACTATATAATAAGATCTATAACATGATAAAATAAAATGAATAAATAAACATTATAATTCATGAGTAGATCCATAGGCTAATTAGTAGCACGAACGTGGCAATATTCATCTGCGTAAATACACAAACGAACACGTACAAGTTCAATTGACGGCCATTTTGTTTATATTCATGCTGTTTATTTTCGAAATGCGATGTTCATATCAAATCAGTCTTAAAATGTAACGGAATGCAATAATACCTTGAGTATTTCTTAGTAATAAATTGCAATGATTGAGATTCTATATTATGTCGAAATAAATAAAATCGAGAGTAAAAATACATGATAATTCTAAACTGAGATAAAACAACCTTTTTAAAATAGAAATGTTTTCTCTCATCGCTAGAAACAGTTAGGATTTGAGCAAGTTATTATCACATCTTGCCTTCTTTTCACTGCATGCCACAAAAAATACAAACGCTTTAAAATCAAGTACCTACAGTCGATCATAAAATTGCATTACCACTTTTGACAAAAACTTCCGTCAAAATTAAATTTACTAAGGCTCATTATCAATCTGTCACTTGGTCTTGTAAGTAAAAATAAACCTTGTTGTTTTGTGATGTGCAAACGACATTCACTCTAAGGGTGGTTATTGGAAAGAATTTTATGGTCGACTACACATAATATAACTGTAAACGTTTATATGCACTCTTTGTCGCTGCATTTTTGTAGGCAGTGGCAAATTCGTAAGCAATTTCAGTGTACCTAACCTACCCTTACAATAAAACGTACTTAATACAAGAATTAGCTAAATAAGGCGTTAATCACCATAAAAATAAGGCAGTATTTCCTACTCAACATTCCATTAGCAACTTGGTATTTGGTACAGTCACGAGCAAAAGTGCTAAATCGATTTTCTCCTAAAGTTCTAATAGAATTTTTGTGATATTACGAACACAGTATTTACAATCCAATACTATAGCGACAATGGTGATATCACAAAGCCCTTTTGTAAGTGTTTATATAGCTGTGCTCGTAACTGTACACCGGCTAATATAAGGCAATATGCACATCTACTTCATTTCTCTTTGGTCCTCATGTTGATGAGGAATACCTCATGAGGAACATATGTTTACTAGTTTAGAATATGCGCATGGTGTTGGCGCAGCCGTGGTTCATGCGGTACTGCACGTACATCATGCCGGAGTTGTGCCAGTAGTACAGCGCGCCCAGCACTAGCACATGCCACCACTGGTGCGAGTGCCCGATGTAGTCCACCTTGCCCGGGTACCAACGCTCTGGAACCTGGAACACGATCAAATTAATCATATGAATTCTACATAAATACATACACTCACGCCAATTTCCCACAGGGGTAGGCAGGAACTAGAGACCGCCACTTGCTACGACACTTGCATACTTCTTTAGGCTCTCCACATTCACACATCTTGACATACACACACGCCGCTTGTGAGTTGTATGTAAATTCTAGCCATAGATAAACTCTATTTCGGGCAATATTCGAACATACGTCTCTCCGGTTAAAACATTTAACAATTTAGTCACTGACCTAACAAGACTGTGATATCAAATTTCTCGGCCACATCCCACGTCTTAAGGTGAAGTCAGATTAATGAATTAATGTTAACAATTTTAATAAGTTAATGCTAATTTATACAAAGAACGATCAAATTATTACAGTCAAGAAAATTACACCAGTGGCTAACAAATAAGGCACAAATTTTCTATTTGAGAAAACTTGTAATTGGCCGTCTTCCATTGTTTTCATAACTATTTGTAAGTTTTCTTAAGTAATAAAATAAAATAATTATTAAGATTCCGTATAATGTCTTCTTTTAAGCGTATTGATAACAAGAAAAGGGTAATTAAATATAGTTAAAAGTTGTGGAATAGATACACGACTAATTCTAATTTTATTTCTTGTTATGTTGATTTATTAAAATAGTCTAATGAATTTAACCGCCAGGTCACAGATAAGCGATAATAGAAAACATTAAAAACTAAATTGTCGAGTGAATAGAAATTAAATTAAATTGCTCTACAAAGATGGATAATTAAGCCTTGGATAAACACCGGCTCCAAACGTGTAACAAATAATTTGCATATAATAGTACGAAAAACTCCGGCATTTCAGGGTTACTTTACTCGGTGTTATCATACAATTACAATTGACCTATTTGCTGTTGCTTTACTTCCGCAAAATGAATACCTTTTACTTCCCTGTTTCTGGAATATAAGTAACAGGGGATTGGATAGACTACGTCAAAAATTTATGTCGAAACTAGAGATGTACCTATCGGCTGTGAGCTAGAAAATGAAGTACGATATTTTGGAACGATTCGAAGGTACATAGAAGCCACGTTATGTAATATAAATCACAGTTATTCGGGCAGTAATGTAATACCAATCTAAAACACGGATATAATGCTCATCTAAAACTAAACACCTTTTGAAAATTAATAAGATATTTATCGATAATTTACCTTAAAAGCGTATATGACGAATGCAGTCCCACTTATGACGTACATCCCTATAACTCTAGGGAAGAACATCTGAAACAAGGCCAATGATTAATATTACTATCAATTAAGTACAAGGAATTAAAATGATAATATTTATTATGTCGATAAGACGGAAAATGCTCCTGCTCAAGTGCGCATTTTATTTGAAAACGGTCATATCGTGAACACTATTTGCCTACTTCAGTAAAAGGTACAATGAGTAATTATCAATTTAAATGAAGAAATAAATTAATCACTAAAAACTCGAATTCAGCTACCGAAAATGTTGACTCCTTTAGTTTATGTATTTATTTCTGTCAGTCTGACGTATATGACGTCACCGTAAAATTGGGAAACCCGTTAGATTAGCCTGCGCACAGTTGACATTTTAATGCGCGACAGATTGTGATTCAACACTTTCACTTAGATCGATTATAATTATAGATTTGAAGTTTATAGAAAAAAATTGCGTCAAATTGTAAGCAGTATGTTACAATCTTTCGATAGTTTACAATCTCGCGAGATAGGTTGTAAATGTACTTAATGGGTTTTACAATTTTACGGTGACGAACACAGAGCGACTTGTTACATATTAAATAGGATTACGATTTTGTGTTCTCCAATCGTAATAGTATTTACTGTTATATAGTAGGTAATATTTTTTTTCAAATTATATAAAGGATTCATGGCACTTCACATCAGATACTTCTGTCGGTCATACATTGTATTGTTTACCAGAAATCTCCTAAAAAACTACTATGTACGGTCAGCATCGAAAGTCGTTGAACACGGCGAAAGTTTAAAAACATCACAGTACCAAAACTATTCAAAAGATTTTGACTAAGGTAAAACATATAATTGTCCTCTATTATGAGAGTTTGAACTGCCTTCAAGGGTCAGTGAATTCTGAATATTAAAGATGTTAAAGCGTTTTGAAGATTTCATGGTGTTCAGCTACTTTTATTGTTGACTGTACCTACAGAACTAGTTTGAAACGCACCTGTACCATAGGGTTATCGAACCCTCCCAAAGTGTAGGTCCAGTGCAGCGTGGGCAGCACACCGTATGCTGCCCAGCCGATGAACACACACATCTTCACCGGGTAGGGGACGCGCAGCCGCGGGATCTGAAGCACCATCGCCACCACGAAGATCACCGTTACTGATGTCATGTAGAACAGTTTTAGCTCCTGGAATTTACAAACAATAATTGCTTTTTATATGCATACTATTCGAAAACTATCTCGTTATTCTAGTGTTCCTAAGCGCAACTGCTGCCCTTGAAGGTCTGGGCTCAATTCCCGAGTCATGAAAAGTAGTTATTGGGTATGTTTATACATAGAAAATTTGTATATCTTTTACTGTTATAGCCCGACTTATAGCCCTTGTCCGGGTTTTGTGCGCAACATTTCTACCATTGACTGAGCGGGAAATCTACGCTCCAAAACAAGTTTTTAACAGCCGTTGCGCATTTTTAAAAACGTTTATGTGCTTTAAAATTTAACCCCCTACTCAATTCCATTTGAGAGGTGCATAATATGACGCAGCCGTTCAACAAATTGCAGCAATTTAGATGCAAACTACGTGACTTCCCATGTTACGGTTTTGTTGAACGTATAATAGAGCAATTCTTATTAATACGATAAAAATGAAGTTATAACATGAATATCAAATTAGGCACAAGACGTTAAAATAAAATAAAACGTATTTTTTTCTCTTCTACGTGTTTTTTCGTATAGTATTCCATAATCCTTCATTCTACCAATTAGCTAAATCAATTAGTAAAATAATTGCTCTGGGCGCCGGCGAATCACGCACCGCTGAAGCGCATGCGTATTTTGGCGGATGAAAATGACCGTAACTATGAATTACTTTGACGGCCGATAACTTCTCATCTTCATTGTCATTGTCTTAAAAATAAAGGCGACAGTTTTTAGATAAAGCACAAATAGGACTCTTCCACTTCTGGAATTAGGCTTATCGTAGAGCTAATCTTATCTACAATACTTCCTTCATGGGTGGTCCACTCGATTACCTCAACTGACATAATTAAAAGGATCGTATACATAAAATAACGATATAAATTCTAGAAAACCGTCTCAGTTGGAATGAGAAGGTCATTGGCGCTTTGTTTTGCAACGTCAGTTACAAAACATGCGGACCCAAAGCGCATACGCATATGTCTCATTGACTCGCAGCGTATTTAGTACGTAAGACGCCCGGTGTCCGAGCTCTTGACCTTAAATATTTACGAAACAAAGAAATTAATTATGTGCACATTGTTAGTTTCCTAATAAAACTTTTTGATCGCGTACCTATTTAAATGTACGTCATCGCTAGTGGGAAAGACCACGTACGGAAGAATAAATAATGAGTTCATTTATGAGAGCGTCATTGGCGCAGTGGTTGAGCAATCGGAGTTCGCACTACAGGTCGTAGTTTGAATTCCCGCAAGGATCAAATATTGGTAGGTATGAATTTCAGGCTGGTTATTTGTAGGTGCTACTGAAAACGATATATGAGAAATTCCCAATGTCAAAAGACATCTATCAGACGCACTAAAACTCACACCTCATGTATGGAATTGGTAATAGAATGAGATAAATCTATATGTACATACATAAAAATTAATGACCGAAATGTTTTTACGCGCATAACTTCCAAACGACGGCACCAAATTAGATAATTCTTTTTTTACTGTGTTCGTTATTGTCAAGACAAGGTTTGTATGTAAGATGTATTTTCTAAAACCACCGGGCAACGCATGCGAAGCTGCGCACGGGCCGCTAGTTTGAAATAAAATAAAACCTCTTTTTTAGGTAAGAACTTAGTCATTACGAGGCGTTTCGTTATAAAATACTTGATACGCTGAACTTTCTGTACCGCATTGGTATTAAATTTTTTGGCTGTAAGAACCCTAATGGAATAATCCGGAACTAAGCCGTATATTCATATTTCTTATCAAGGTAATTTCTGTCTAATAAATTGAATGTGTAACTAGTAAAAAACAACTCTAAACAAATACACACAGTTATAAGACATTGAATAATCTTTGAGCTGTTCATACTTCAGAAACCATAGAATTTCATAAGCAATCATAATATATCTACGCTACGTTGAGTCTTATAATAGCGTTGTGGTACCTTATAATTACATACACCTATTATTTTATTACACGTTACACAATGTCATACTCAATTAAAATATGAAGCAGTGACTATCTAATCGATTAAGAAACGTTTATATATACTAGTATAATGCTATGATATGCTATAATAAGATTTCGTTTCGTTTTCTACAATATTATAATAATCATGCACTGTTAAACTTTCACGGTTTTTGATTTCGCGACCATAGCTCTCGCCAGCACGAAAAAGAATTTAAATCACGGAAATTGTCAATTATTTGCCCCGGCCTGTAACTTTGAAATGAACTTAGAACTGAAAAATTATCTAGGGATAAGGTACTTTCAGAGATTTTATAGCCCGTACATAAGGACCAATTCAGCGCAGCGAATTAAATATGAAGTGAGAATGACATTAATTTATGTATTTACTTAGATCTTTTTGAGAAACTTTTAATCGTCGATGTTACATTTCACGACCTCTAACAAGACTAATACTGGATAGATTATGGATAACAGAGTAACCATGGAGTTTCTTGCCGGTTCATCTCCATAGGAAACGACTAATTTGGAACCGTGCATCTAGTTTCGACATTTCATAAGTGCCTGTATAAGATCTATGTGAAAATAAAACTATATTGATTTAGATTATGAATTAAGCTCTAATAAAACCTAAAAAAATAGCAAATGACGAGACTAGTGAAAGTAACCCAAGTCGAAATTGCGCCTAGCTTTTGTGATATTTTGGAATGGATCGCTCAAGGCATCAGTAAACAACCGATGGTAGTCTGCACTTTCTCTTTTACTGTAAAGCAAATATAGAAACTCTGCATCATATACCGTTGATTAACGAGACGCAGTTCGACTTCAGTATTCTTAGAAAGTGTTTTTTATAGATTAACGAATAACTCGTCCATGATCATCCGTAACAATAGTGTCGAGTAGGAATTCGGAATAATGTATAACACAGTTCTGATATTGAAGTAAATCAGACGTAAAGTGATACACGATAAGAAACCAGCATTATAAATTATTTTTTATAGAATTTTTGTAGTGATTCGTATTAGAACCTTCTGAATTTCTCCTATTTTCATATCCCAATCAAAGACTTTAAGCAAAGGGTAGCCTTTTATCTACTTTACCTTTTATGTACTTTTATCTACCCTCAGGATGAAATCTACTTCCTTAACAAATTTAAAATATGTTCAGCATTATAGGCGTAAAAACATCAAACAGCAGAATCTTATTGCAAGCCATTAAAACTTTTTTTTAAATTAATCTTGCACAAGCTATGTTGTGTTATTTGTTAGATATTTTTATAAAAGACTATTCCTGTCAGGAGCGAAACTAAAATCCAGATAATTCGTGTTTCAGAAAAACATCGCCGCCAAACAGCGAAACTTGTCAAATAAACAGCTGAATCACAATGGCCACGTGGAATTCATAACAGCGTATAAGTATGACATTATATCGACGGCAAACTTACATAATGGCACCAGAACGCGTAATAAACGCCGGAAGTGTATATGGCAAGCAAGGAGAGCGCGATGCCGAAGAGGTCGTACATGAGGAACGTGTTGTAGTCGTGCTCCGAGCGGCACGAGAACGTGTGGTACAGCGCTGACAGCGCCATGCATATCTGAAAAAAGAAATATGGATTTAGTTCCTTAATTCTATGTTCATCTTCTTCTTAACTTAATAAATCAAGGCCGCACCCGCTCTTTTTACGCTTTTAAACTTCGCAACGGATTTTGTTGCAGTTTTTAGCAATAGATAGTGTTTGTACGTGGTGCTCTACTCACACCAAAAAAAGCACGACACGGCAAGACTGCATTGGCACTTACCAGACATATCTAATTCGTGTGCAAATCCGATATTGATCTGTTGAGGAAAGCATTGTGAGGAAACGCGCACATCTCATAACTCTCTTACTCATAGAGGCAGATTTATAGTAAATTGCGTAACAAGGAGAAGATATATTACTGGAAATGGGGGCGCATCCCCCATTCATTCACTAGCTACAGTAATTTCAAGGAACTAGGTTGCCTAGTATGGCTCAATGCCAAAATATGAAATAGCTCTATTTCACATCATGATCAGTAAATATGAAAAAATATTCTTTGTTCTAGACTTCGCGTCTCTGCAAAACTTCCAGTAATTATTAGTACCTAGGTATTTTTACTTTGTCTAGCTTAGTTAAGAATGGGTTACCACTGCAACAACTTAATGCCCTCTTTGTTGACAGCGGTCATTAAGATTTGCTATTTAATTTGGTATAATCATGGTCAGCCCGATAATTATAAAATGTACAATTCAATTACATCTTTACGCTAAAGGTGGTCGCGCATGTGTAGGTCAATACAAATAATCGCTTCGTCAAGTTTGTTATACAATACAACTATTACGACTGTGTGACGAATTTAAGTGACTAGGTGATATGTGAATATCTCGACCATGAGACCAGTTCTTTGAAAGTATACAGGTCAACGTTTGAGGTAGATACACTTTTCTGGATTTACTTGCTTATAAGTTATAGCATAACGTACCATTACACCCGATGTGTATTCCATGTAGTACAGTATTTATTAGTTTTTTAATGTAATGTATCATGTGATAGGAGGCGAGTTTATTGAATTACAAATCCAAACTCGACAATCCGAAGCCCGAGTACAAAGTACAATATTTTCTGTCCCCGAACTGAAAACGTCCTAATGAAAAATAATAACACTGCTCGACCTGGGTAACAAACTCAGGACCTCAAGATAAGCAGCTGCTTACAATCACAATCATTATATGGGGAATTTGTTATTGTCCTAAGGTACTGTTGCATAGGGGCTTCACGAGCTGTCGCTAGTTCCCAGGAATATCGGATGGAGTACATCAAACCCGCTCTATCGTCGACCACATAGTTGCTTAAATCAGGCGAGTTGTGGTCAAGTGCAAACCTAAGATAAAAAAAGCCTAATACAAGTGACCATTTATAATGATCGCCTGGCGTAGCCTGGGTTGTTCCAGCCAACCCCGGTCAAGGTGATAGCCAACCCCGCTACCACCTTGTTAAGTAACTCATCTTTAACTACCACTGCATAAACTACTTTGTGTAGCTAATCCCGACAAAATCAAAGAAGCAGTACAATAGTTCAGCATGATTATTATTTGCTAAGTCATAAACACCATAAGTAACCTTCACCGCTGGAACAGGTCTTCAAGGTAACTTACGTTACTACTGGGTTCGTGTTCTATTTAATAGGCAAAAAGGAAACTAATTTGTAAGTTGGTATTACGAATGCATAATAATGCGATAAATACAAGAATCAATACTGTAATTGTTTCTGCCATGTTAAATCGTGATAAAATGATTTCAAATTTTACAATTTGAAGCATTATTGGGAATACTGTGGCAGCCTCTGTCTCTGATCACAGAATAAATATTAACAGAATGGCCACTCTCCGCCCGTCCCTAACGTCAGATACCTCAGGTCCCCCGCACCCTGCCGGTGTTCTTGCCGGACTGCCAACAAACCCTACGCATCTTTACGCACACATTTGCACGTGTACAATTGTAATTTTGACAAGTTTGTCATTTGGTATTGTAGTGTGCAGCGGTGTCGGAAAGTTTGTATGGAGTGACACAGGTGTGCTCTGGTGTTGCAGGTGTCTATATGCGACAATAGGCTATGCGACTAATTATTTTTTATGGCCTCATGAAAAAGTTGACCATAAATAGAGTTGATTATCAAAAACAACATTTAAATTGGTTAAAAAGTTAAAACATTTTAATTTTATCGTAGACAGAGAGCGCACTATACTTACAAATGACGTCAAAAGTAGCGTGCGCCATACTAATTCTATAGTAAAACTCGTTTTGCGGGAAAGGGACAGAGCATCCCCTCTCAATCCCCACCAAAAACTTTTAACGCATTTATCTCAGAATTTTCTTGGTCGAGATAATATTTATTTTCAATATACAAAGTATGCTAATGATATTTTTCAATAAGCGTGTGATTATTAACAAA
The DNA here is from genome assembly GCA_946251955.1 of Acronicta psi. NCBI lineage: Eukaryota > Metazoa > Arthropoda > Insecta > Lepidoptera > Noctuidae > Acronicta > Acronicta psi. Next base: position 10,699,832 of record OX276475.1, on the reverse strand, counting down.
TTCAACACCAGTCCTCTCCCCTATTACTATGACTATTTCTTACTTTAAGACTAAGTACCATCTAGAGACTCCGCTTTTTTGCCGACCTCCAGAACAACATTGACAACCTGTTCAGACAGCGCATGTCTCTATGTACATTTAGGTAAAACAAAACATAATCTAAGTAACTACTTATAATTCTTTTTTAATAGTGTGCCCATTGCAAGTCATTAAAACGAATAGTTCGAAAAACTAGGACAATGAGAATCACTTAACGTCCAACAAAGTAGAAAATTTCTCAGCCTATAGGTAGTCCAATTTTTTTTATACTTTAATATATTTACCAGGCAGTCTAGTAATCCTAAGCGCGACGGCTACTCGGCTCGAGGGTGCGATTCCCAGGTCGAGCTAAGGCTAATATTCAGAGGCGATGCTAAGAGTAAACTTACGCTTTCGTATGTCAAATTGTAACACAAATTTGACATACGGAAGCATTACTTTACGCTTAGCCTCGTCTCTGAATATTTGCCTAAGTGTTATTGTAGCAGGTCGGACTTTGAATTTGTGCCCAGTTAATGGCAATAACCCCATATTACATGGAACATATCGGCGAACTACATTTGAACATTACTACACCTCTGGTTAATCCTTCGGGAACGGGGAAATACAGGCGGAATGGGTACATATGTATGTGTAAGTATTTACCTACACAGAAGTATGAAAAATAGCAAAGTATTACATACTAGAAAAAAATTTAGTCACACATTGCCTTACGACCTTATGTAATGCTTGAAGCCTAGTAGATATAGCTACCTATTAGCTCATAACAAAATTACTGTGGTCTAAGTATGAATTAGAATAAGAAATCATTCAGCAAAAGTAGGTAGGTATCGGAGTACTAGAAAAGGTTATTGAATAGTGAATCACTAGTTAGCAAATCGATGTTGCAACATTGTTGGCTTTGAGAGAAGCCTGTTGCTTCTCTCAAAGCCACATAAATATTAGATATATGCACTTTCTTATAAAATGAAGATCATTTCTCCTTCATACTGCGCTTCATTGCGTCTTACGACTTAGCGAGTTATCATAATTATAGCCTTGCGTAGAAATAAACGTCATAATAGAATTTTGTATGTAATGTGACGTAGCTGTGCCAGGTGAAAAGTGCGAAAACGATGTGCAAATAATGTATTTTGAAACAGAAAAAGTGTAGGGATCGGATACACTTAGATTAAGTCTAGCTCTAAGGCTTATATTCAAAGACGATGCTAAGCATAAACTTAGGCTCCCATACGGAAGCATTACTTTACGCTTAGCTTAGCATCGTCTCTGAATATTAGCCTAAGCTTTCATTATGTTCCTACTTATTTGTTTATAATAAAATTTGACATAGGACGTCTCAGTACTTACCAGCGATTTTTCGAACATACACTTAGCCTAGATGACCTTACTGAATATTCGGTATTCTAGTCTATTTAATAAAATGCGTTCAAAGCCAAGTTGATGCGTTATTTATGGACAGAACCTGCTTATTATCATACCTCTGTAGGCGTATTTTTTAACATAACGCGCCTCTTTCGTTGTCCCTTCTACCGACATCGTGCCACTTGCTCATTGAGCTCATTCACAGACTTCGTTTCGTAACAACATCAAACCAACTCGGTAAGAACATCGCTGCGTACATTAAAATATGGACACACGGACATGAATGAATTTAAAAAGCAAGCAAGCATTATATTGATTGTTGCTTTTGTCAACTTAAAAAATTTGTTCAGTTTTTCGTGGCAACTTTATTGTAGGTAGTCGTTGCAATGCTCAACGTTTGCATTCTTCTATTAAAATATATTTTGTTTATTTATTTATGTATGTACACACTGAACCAAACCAAAAGTAGAAAAATAATTAGGACTATAGTACAAAGGTACTGTTTACAAATATTTGTTACTTTTTAGTATGTTATTTAAGTCAAACCTTGAATTCAACCGTATCCGCAGCACAATTTTATAATAAAATGCTTATAACGTATATTAAGTAGTGAAAGATGCTCGTATAGTAACAGAGTAACTTGTTTTAATGATGACCTACTTACCTACTAAAACCATATTCGAATTTATAAACTTCTCTTTTCGGAACGATTCGAACTTTTACGAGATAATCTGTAATTTCTGCATTCCTTGTCCTCCTAGGGACAAAAGGCGTGACTATAAGTAAGCATGTATGTATGTATTGTTTTAAGCATCTGATACATTTCCACGCGGAGCTTACAAAACCATTTTAACCAGAGTAAAATACTTACGGAGTTTATTAATCTTCGTGTAATTAACTTGAGCAGTAAAAAGGTAATTTAACACTAGATAACTATCTACATATTACATCTCAGCATGTAATGTTGACAGTGAAAGCATTTCATAAGTAGACAGATAAGTAAATGACAATCTCTGCACGCAAACTTTGGAAAGTTCTTTACATTGTGTTGTTGTACATAACATAAATTATATTACCACCACAAACATCTAAAATAAATATTTATTTATTTTTGCGACACATGATTTTAGGAGGCGTAATGACGTCAATTATAATTATGTTGACATAATTCAACAAGTTAATAGGTAGGTATATAATCCTTTTTATCACGTATTTTTTACCACTCAAGAACGACAAACCTTAATTAGTGTTTTGGTTTAGCTATTTCCAATTCAAATCCAATATTTTGATCGCGTTTGTTTGACTAACAAATATCAACCTTTTAAACGATGATGTAGAGAGCAACAATTACCTATTTTAAACTGTGGAGCATCGACACGAAGTAAGTACACAAAGTACACAAAAGTACTAAACAATTTTATCATAAAAGTATAGTATAAAGTATAGCAGCGTAGGAGCCTGCACTGATGGTCATTAACGTTCTTTTTTATAATTTCGTACTTTCACTAACGGGAGAAAAGCGGGTCGAACATCTGAGCCGCAAACTTTCAAGACGTCGACCAACAACCAATGGTGTAGAGCTCATTTCGTAATAGCCACGTCACAACATGGGTATGGATATAACGCCGCTTGCAAATGGGCATACAAGTGCTAAAATCATACCTCACTAACCGAGGGGCGACAAACCTTGTACTTGTTTATGTATGCAAAGTTTGGTCTTTAGTGACGTACATAACCCAAAGACCGATATTTTTCACATAACAGGTTTAGAGCTATAATACGTTTGACTACGCATATCTATTTTATCCATTTGACATTTCTAAAAGATAAATACGTAGCTAGTAGCTAATACGAAATAAGAATAAAGATCAGTTAAATATGTAAAGGAGCTACTGTAGTGACGATGTAGGATAATCGTAGGAACTTTTACAGACAACAGGTACCTAATAGGAGCTAGTGAGGCAGGCCAGCTGGCCAGCTAATAACAATCTCCATAGCCGATTACGTTAATCGATATTCGAATGAATTAAATGAAAAATAAAATTAATAAACTTACCAGAAAGCACGAGAACAATATGCCAGCGACGATCTTGTCTGTGACCGTAGCGTGAATGTTTATGATGACCAGATCATTGATAGTCAGGAACAACAGCAAGAAGAAGCCGAATATATGCGTCCATATATTCATAGTTTCATTCGTCCACCAGAATATGCTAAAACAAAATTAACAAGTCATTATTTGGAACGAGCAAAACGTACCTAATTAGTCATTACATTTTATCATGTCTTTTTTAAATGCCACGAACAATGAGAGACATTGTAACGATATGCGATACTTACTAAATACGAAAACGAATTATTTAACTAGCTACATTTTATTTGTAATCACGTTATTGAAAAAGGTCCTAACGATTTCGATGACAAATGCATTATGCGGCTTTACGGGAGCTGAACTTTGATCTAGTTAGGTCTCATTTATCTGGAAATATTAAACTCGATTGCATTATTAAGTAGTTTATTTAACACTATAACATCCTGTATATAGACCCCCTTACATGTGACGGGTTATTGACAAATAAAGTTACAACCGGTAACAGATCCGCTCGTCTCCGGAGTATAGAGTTCCACTTTTATGTAAGAGATGTAACAAGACAAAGATTATATGATAAAATATTACTTACATGGGTGTTTAGTTTAAAACTTAAAGGGCCTGTATCACCACCTCCTGCTAAGTCCCGGTTAACTAACTTGGCAGATAACTTCATACAAATATTGTTAGATTTTTTAATTTATCCGGCAGTTAGCAGTTATCCAGAGGTGGTGAAACAGGCCCTTTATGTGTGTAGATACGTTAAATGTAAGGCAGAACTAGCTTGACCCTTACTTAGCCAAGTTACCACAGTAAGTTAGTCAGAATATAAAGTCAGCATGGACATGGGTCTATATCTACGCCGCCCGTCTACGTTACCAAAAGTTATTCAACTAAAAATGAAGTTGGCATCGACAAGTTACCAGAAGTTTCTGAACGTAAAAAGGCAGCGTGGACATACTTTTTTTATGTGGAAAGTGCTCATGGATAACTGCCACCTAGGGGAGCAGGGTATGTTGGACTCATACCGACTAAAAACCGCATTAGCTTTCTCTAGCCCTATAAGTCATGGCCATGGGAATTGGGATCAGTAATGTTTACCACGACCATGACGGGAATATATGCATACTTAGGTCTAAGGCTAACATTCAGAGACGATGCTCAGCGTAAATTAAGGCTTCTCAGCCTTAGGCTGAGATTCAGAGAAGAGACTCAGCATGAACTTACGCTTCCGTATGTCAAATTGAAATACAAATTTGACATACGGAAGCCTTACTTTACGCTGAGCATCGTCTCTGAATGTTAGCCTAAGGCTGAGATTCAGAGAAGAGACTCAGCATGAACTTACGCTTCCGTATGTCAAATTGTAATACAAATTTAACATACGGAAGCCTTACTTTACGCTGAGCATCGTCTCTGAATGTTAACCTAAGTTACCAATGTTACCATAAACTAGTCAGAATATAAAAGCATAAATACTTATAAGTTCGCCTTCATCTTATTAGGCACTAACATTTAAAGTTTAAACCACCTATTTCTATGGCGAAAACGACGTTCTTTTATATTACTAGTAAATCAAGGTTGAAGTTTAGATTGTATGCAGACACTAAAATAACACACTAGACAGAAAAAAAACCTAATAGGTAGGTACCTACTAACAACATAAAATTATTTATTTCATCACTCAAACTCAATTAATTAATACATATTATATATCATCAAATAAACCGGTATTGCTTTAACACCCATTCTTGTGTGTTCCTTACCAATAGGTCATTATTGCAACCATTGTCTGCATTGCACAGCAATATATGAAACTACATTATTTATACAGTTACACTCTGATTTTCACGGGTACGTATAGGTACTTTCATGCTATCACGGTAGTATGTATACCTTAATATGTAATGTAATTGAAGATTTATGTAGTATCTTTATTGGTTCATCTTATGTTATAGAATCACTAATTATATCGATCATTAGTAATCGTCATGATTAGCTGTGGTTCCTGGCTGGAACTCTGTGGCTGAGTAAAATATTACTTATATTTTTATAATATTTAGGTACTTATATCATAAACAGATATGGACCGTACACATACGAAGACACGGACGACAAGGGCCAGCCAGTAACTTTCAAAAACGGACAAGGCAAAGAAATTGTAGAGAATATCATCAAAGTTCTATTACATAGTGCCTGAAAAGAAAACTACCTACTCGAAATGTATCATACCTATTTTCCTACGGCTCTCAAACTTGGTCAGGCTTACTGGACAGAAAAAGACCAATGCTAGTTTGTCAGGCAGCAGTGGAGCGCAATGTTGTGTGGGTTAGGAAAAAAGACACCCTTAACCACTTTCTTGTCATTTCATTTGTGGTCTTCTCAAAATGCGCATAGTGATTATAGGTGTTTGAATGAATACCAATGGCTAGTCTCATTAGGCTGGCTTTTTTTCTCTTGCCGTGTGTGGACTGTCGGCCGACTTGGTAAAAAGTAAGCTGAAGAAATGTTGGCATGATGATGTTGAATTTTCTTTTTGCCAGTTTTATAAAGAAGCTCACAGTCCACACACAGCAGGAGAAAAAAACAAATAAATGATGCTTGTTCATTTTTTTAAATAGGGAATACATTATATTATTTAAATTGGCAATGCAATGTTTACACAGTGATAAGAAATAATAAAGCAGAATAACAGAAATAAATAATACTATTTACCTTTCCCAACATAATCTGGTGGGTAACAATTTTCTATAGCCATCTCTTATAAATGGGTTGTGCTTTATGTATTCGGGCGCTTGTTCATACTTGAGCAGTTGGCGGTAGTTGATGTACTCCTCCTCTTCTTTGGTCAAGTTATTGTTGTCTTCCAGTTTCTTGCCTCTTCGGAGGAGGCCATTACCTTGACAATAGGACTCAGTTCCACATTCATTTTCTACCTTGAACAAAATGTTTTTTTTATCACACAAACTTGAGTTGTTTTTATGAATCTAGATATAATGATTATTATAATTATAATTTATGAATAAAGATATTAATTAGTTTTAAACTTGAAGAAGTCAAAGTTTTGAAGACGAGTATGTTTTTTTATGAAGAGTGTTATAAAATTGTACTTTGAGAGAATATTATTATAATGATCATCATTGTGTCATGGTTTTCCTAATTCTAGCCATTGCCATAACCAATCTAAGATCTTTTTAGTTTGCTAGCACATCTAGCCAATCCAGATGGTTATGTGTGGTTGGCCATAAGATGGTTATGACCATGTTTCGAAGAAAACAATGTCTAGAGCACTGGTGAAGTAGTGTTCAGTCATGTGTTTATAAGAGTAAGAACCCGAAAGGGAATAAGTGCTCAAATCATTTGCTTGCACAGATGTGTGTGACCTTTTCTGCTTTCAATCTGATAAGACTAGGACCAAACACATTCAAGTAAGGAGTAATTGCAGTTGAATTACGAATCCAAATGGCAGCAAGGTGTTGTCTACTAGTTACTACCCCATCCCCACAGAAGGTATATATACACGGCCTGCTGTTTCACCCGCAACCCAGGGGGACTATTTATTATTTTTATGACATGAGTGCGCCGTTCCTGCATAGTTTTACGAAATCTGTTCAACGTTTTAGGCGTGAAAAACACAGATAGTCTACAAAAATACTAGACTAATATGAACAAGTGTATAAATTATTTTGTCAATCACAAAGACAAAGGGTCTCAGCAGAAGTCACAAAATACTATATAGGTACTTACTTTTTCTATTTCCATAAATTGCACTGTTTCTGCTTGGCATTCGCTGAGCTTTTTTGTCATAGTAAGAGACATTTTTAAAAATGTTATTCCCAGAAAATCGCTTTATTAGTTTTAAAGTCGCATAAACCCGAACAACATTTTAAATAATAGTCAATGTGTATTTTTACTGATTTTAAATGAAATTTCTCATAAAAAAAACGAAAAATACGGAATAGATACCAAGTAAACACAAAAAAAATAACACAACCACCACCACTAGCGTTGTTCACCAAACTGTTATTTTAACTTTTTTTTTTTCCTCTCTGTCAGTCTGTCAGTGTCAGTGTCTACGGTCTATGACGCATGCCGACTGCCATCAAAAGGAAATGTCAAAAAAGTGTCAATAAATTTAAAAAAAACAAGATCTTTCCCTGTGTTGCAAATCAATCAATGTGCAATGGATGAATAGTACCGTAGCGTGACGCGGTTAGAAGCGAGTGTTACTGTGTTATGTATTACGATAATAGTAGTATATAACGGGGAGGGCAAAAATTACTCCCACTTCCACCAATCACAAATCCATTAAAAACTGTATTGGACCGATTGTAAAGTAAAGCCGAAGTTACACAAGGAGAGTTTCTCAAACGCGAGCGGCGAAAAATCGTAAACGATTATCGTATGCGAGAACTCTCCATTCTGTTGTCTCATAAGGTTTTTTACATTATGAACAAACTAACCGCAAACTCAAACTGTTTTTTTTTATTGCCTACAGTGATGTTTATTTACTTTACAGCATATTTTTTTTATACCACTAAGGTGGCAAACAATCATACGTCCCGTCTGGTGGTAAGCGGTTATATACCTTAAAATCATTATCTTAGAAGATATAAGAAAAGTAAAAAGTGGGGGCAGCGCGTCTGGCGGGCCGTGCGTGGCTGTTGTCTGGTTTCTGTTCCGGTTGGCAGCGGTCGACGGACGAGGAGTGTGCCTGTACTGAATCTATAAACTATTCATAATCATAATAGTATCTACATTGCACAAGTGCGAAGTCGGGGCGGGTCACTAGTTAAATATACATATATATATATATATACGGTACAGCTTAGCACATCAAATCCACTATTCGAGAACATAGTACATAGAGAGTAGTCAAATAATTTTAAACCTCACCTAACCATAATTGGTACAAATATTATTGTTTTAAAATTAAAATTATTAATATTATACTTTTTCAAATAAAATAAATATTACAAAACAATAATTATTAATTGTTGAGTTGGCTGAAGGACCAAATTTTTTCATAAACAGAAAACGATACGATACGATTTGTTAACACACACTGTCATCGAGGAGAGTTTATGGGGTGATACTCACTTTCGAGAGTCGAAAATATACACTATAATTGACTTATTTACACTAGGCGAAAAATTATTGCATAGCAAAAAACTGCCTCTCGCAAGCGAAAAACTCTCCTTGTGTGACTTCGGCTTAATAGGGCCACCCGTGGGGCTGAATGAATTTATTCTTTAGTTACCAATGTTACCATTACAAAATCAATCAGATAAAAATATAATAAAAATCAATATACCGTGCGTTCACAGGGGTCACAGCGGTTCACAGTTATTTAAAAAAATGGTAACAAAAGCTCAAGATGTATTTCCAATATTTTTCTTTCTCCTATTTTTACGCCTGGGTTGAAGTTAGCTCGTGCCAACTTCAAGCCCGTTAATAAGTTTGGCAAGAACTGTACTTTGACTAATGTAACTGGAAAAACTATAATTCTCACATTTTGAAAGTATTGCGACCTGAGTTAACTGTGGCGCGTGGAAATGAATTATGGACATATAGACATTAAGGTTTAAAATGGGCTTCAATAAAAACTCCCACCCTTTTGGGTGGGAGTTACCACTACACTACTTTGCTTTTTTTCACTACACTACTTTTTTTACTACCACTACTTTGAGGAACTTAGATTATTTTTTCAACCGACTTCAAAAAGGAGGATATTCTCAATTCGACTGTATTTTTTTTATGTTTGTTACTTCATAACTTTCGACTGGGTGAACCGATTTTGATGATTCTTTTTTTATTCGAAAGCTGGTGCTTACAGATTGGTCCCATAAACATTAATCGAAATCCGGTGAGTGGTTGTAAAAATATCGACGAAAATTTAAAAAATTGTATACATGTAATTATGATATTATGGTTCACTCCGAAACCTCTGTGCCGGTCAGTGAGTTCAGTTGCCCCCCCCCCCCCCCCCGTATAATAGGCGAGGCGGTTTGTTTTTTGTTTAAAAATAATTTATTATAATTCTTATAAACAATGGTATGTTGTATTGGTTAGACTGAGATAATTAAAGTTGAGTGTATTTAATATAATTTTAAAGATTGAGATATTGGAACGTGTGATCCACGAAATCAAAGGCTCAACTTTCTCATATCTAAGAATAAAATATTATTTTTATTATATTTATAATATAATATTATCCATAGTTATTATTTTTAAGAAGTTGAAGGTACGTAAGAGAACAGAATTTTGTAAATTATAAGTTGAGTGATTTATAATAACGGATTGTTGGTTTAACCATGGTTTACAGGTTTAGTATTCCAAGTGTCAACTCACTGTTTTTAGATTTTAAGCGTTGCCCACACGAAAAATTCGGTGGCGGCCACTGCGATTGCGACCAGCGGTGCGAACAAATCATGTACTAAAATGTATGAATTATGTCACGCACGACGGACGTGCCGCTCTCAGCACCATCACGAGCGAATTTTGCCGAGCGAATCTTTGTAGTGACCGGCCGACTGAGTGACGTATACGAGATATGTTAAATATAACATATCTCATGTTGGAGAAATATCAACACAACTTCAAAAACGTTTTATAGGATTTTCATTCATCTGTTTGACCATTTCTTTAGTTCGTTGAAATGAAAGACAATCGCCATATTCTTTGAGTGTCCATTAAAAACTGCGATATTTTTTAATAATAATGTGGGGACTAGGGGTACCCACTACCCACTAATAATTTATTCCGCACTGAACAATCTGCCGTGCCCACTACATACCGCGTCTCCTTATTAACAAAAGAATACTGAAATAACACTAACCAGTAGTTCATTCGGTTTTATAAAATACTAAATAGTCGTATAATCACGTGCGATATTTAACTTTCGGTCGTACATGCAATAAAGTCCTAAAAAATCGTAGGGATACGACTTAAATTGTACATCTGGCAACCCTGATGCCGAGAATGCCGATGTAAAATCCGGCTGCAGTGAACGCTCCCCATCGGCATTTTGTAAATGCCAGCGACCAGCGACTCGTACGCTTCGTACGGACTGATTCCGACCGTGTGGACGCGCAGCTTAAATGTACTACGGGTGACTAAGCGACATGTCACGAACGAAATAGCGGCCACGGGCGGCCGTGTCGCTCGTCGCTCAAACTCCGTAGTCCGTGGCATGGAGATCGCATCGCTTGCCATTGCACCGCTGCCACCGCCTGCCGACGCCACGCCAATCACCGCGCCGCTACAGGCGACAGGCTTTTCCGACACGATAGTATCAAGCCTTTTATTCGATACGATCCTTGGATACTTATGTTATTTTGCTTATTCTCATTTTAAATACATTTCTACTTCTCTTAATAATAAAATATATTACCTAAATAGTTTTTAGGGTTCCGTACCAGAACAGAAGTGTACCAACAGGAGCGAGCGGGTCCTGTTGGCACACTTCTGTTCTGAGGACCCTATTACTAAGCTTCTGCTCATCCACTGTCCAGATGGACGGTCGGCCGTCCGTCCGTCTGTCTGTATTTCAGTGCTTGCTATTTCTAGTGCCACTATAATGACAAATACAAATTTTATTGATACTAATTAAAAATGATACGGAACCCTTTATGTGTGGGTCCGACTCGCACTTGACTGGTTTTTTATAATTTATTTACGGGTTGTTTATGAGTAGATACAACAAACAACCAATCAGTTCAATTAACAACAAAAATATATTATCGAAATACATTGTCTATATATTTTTTTTATTTTTTTGATAGATTATATTCTAGTTAATCATACTTGGGGAGATTATACCTGGGAAAGTTTCAAATTGCAAAAATGTGCTTTAAAATAGCTTGCGTGCCTACAGTAATGAATATCCACAAATAATCCAAAAATAGCGCCCCGAGAATTCTATACTGCTTCTGACGTCATTTCCTATTATTTCCAATGTTACCATAGCACAATACGGTTCTAAAAATCAATAATCATTGTAATTTTTGTAAACAAAAAAGTTTAATAAATCTTAATTCAAATTTTTGTTTATAAACGGGTGAGGAAATGAGGCTTACAGTTATAGATTCCAGTAAGATATAATCTTGCGTTAAAATCTCACAGAAAGACAGCTAATTTAAAAAAATCGTGCAACCATAAACGGTACTTACACGTTAAAAACTGTGCAATTCTGAACGGTCTTTGTAAATGGTCGATTTTCCTGTTTGCTGTTCTCCATTTGCTGAGAGTGTATAATTTTGTTACAATCCGTGCTCTGTTCTAGTTCTTATTTTTTCTTATTATAAGTTATTATTATTTTTTATTTAAGCGTTTAAAGTTTGATCCTCGATAATACAAATTCATTATTACTACATAAAACGACTTAGGTGGTACTTTTGCGTTTAGACGGGAGCCATCTTGCAATCTCTAATCAAAGGTCCTTGGCTCACAGTTTCGTTGTCTAGTTGAAAGTCAGTTTATTCCATCATAAAATAATCAAATGGCGTTAAAACGAATTAATAGGGTACGTATTGTTATTTGTGTCCTTTATTTCATTAATTTAATGCAGTATCAAATGAAGTGTTGTAAAATTGGTATCAGACTTCGTAGTGAATGTTTCGTCATTGTGAATACCTATTATCGAAATTTCTTCTGGATAATTCCGTGTGCGTGATGGTTTTATTGAAATCATTAGGTGGTAAACTGTTTTATTTCAAGTGTGCCTTTTATGAGATAACGGTGTTTTACTGGTTTATGTAGGTGACAATTTTGTGCACACGGCGTACATAAAATGTCGGAATTATGTGCCAATTTTGAGGTTTTCTTGTCATGAAATGCATCTGTGGCGTCAAAATGTGCATCATTTAGGTGTAGAACAATGATTTGTGATAGAAACAACATGGATCACGTATCGATGTAGCTGTCACAGACAATATGTTCAACACCCATTTATTTTCCGATGTGATGATGTGACATGTTCTAGTCATGGTTTTGTGCTCTCTATGTTGTTGTGTACACATGGTATTGTTTTATTGTTCAGGAATTACAAGATCTGGGCAGAGATCCACCAGCACAATGTTCTGCAGGTCCACACGGTGAAGATCGTAAGTACCTATCGATCAACAGCCTACTTATTTTTTGTGACTCATTGTGTTGTATAATAATAATACTGAGAAACAGTGTCATGGAAGCAGATCATTTATTTTTTCAGTAGATCAGTATTGATTTTTGAGGGGAAAATGATCAATATGGCCAATAATAGATCTACAAAAATGGCTATGTAGATGATTTATTTACACTTCATTGTTACTTTCAAAGGGACATTATGGCCATTGTTATGCTTCAATGATGTTACAAGTCATCAAAATACAGCAGTTGTATCGGGACAAACATGCTAATCTTTTAAAAACATCATCTTAGCTTAGTGTTTATAATATGCTCTGGCAGATTTCAGCTGACAAGCTGTGTCTGTATATAAGTATTCCACCCAATAATGAATGATACCATATTTTATCAACAGTATAAGTTACTGTTTTGTTTCCTGACTCAGTCATATTTTTATTCTTTGTAGGAATGACTCATTTCCATGTAGATATTTTCTATGGTAAAAGGTTGCTGTGTATAGAGGATAATGAACTGATCAACTAAAGTACTTATATGACTGAAGCTAGGGAATTTGAACATATAATAAGTTCATATTTAATATGAATTCATTATTAATAATCATAGTTTTATTTTGTGTTGCACAAAGGTGATTGCTATAGTGACATTTCATGTCAATGACCTTGTTTGGTCAGTAATGATCATACTGTTTTTGTTTTAACCTTCTGTTCTACTAAAAATGTTCACTCCAAGATGTGGTTTTAGATATTGTTAACACATATTCTTTAATTTTATTTTTCTTGTTTTCAGTTTTCCATTGGCAAGCCACAATAATGGGCCCTGTAAGTAAAATTATTATTTTTCAATTAAAGTTATAGCAATAATTTCTTTTGTATAATGCAAACTAAACATTTTTTTTTCCATTACAGGTTGACAGTCCGTATCAAGGAGGAGTATTCTTTCTTACCATACATTTCCCAACAGACTACCCATTCAAACCACCAAAAGTTGCATTCACAACACGTATTTACCATCCCAACATAAACAGTAATGGTTCCATTTGTCTTGACATTCTGCGCTCACAGTGGTCTCCAGCACTCACCATATCTAAAGGTAATATTTTTAAATATTCATTTCTTGTTTCACGTTCTCTAAAATATTTGTTGTTGGCTTACATTTTAGAAGACTGAAAATTTATGAATAACATTTTAACTTCCAGTGTTGCTCTCAATCTGCTCACTCCTATGCGATCCAAACCCAGATGACCCGTTGGTGCCAGAAATTGCTAGGATCTACAAAACGGACAGAGAAAAGTACAATGAACTAGCCCGTGAGTGGACGAGGAAATATGCCATGTGATGAGTCAATTGTGACGTCAGCAAACATACACACACACATCGCCACAGCCCGGGCTCTACTCCCCCTCCCTTTCCCCTGTTCCTGCTCCCGAATCCTCTATTGTCCTCATCAAACCAAAATTTACTGGAGATTGTATAAATGTTCATGGTCATTCTAGGACCTGCCTAATTTTTGTCGTATCTGGTAATTTTTGAATGCGAATTTATTGCATCTAAGTAACACGGTTCCCATGTGCAAATATAGTTTCTGTTTTTATCTAATAAGAAACATTTTCTATAAGAGCAAAATTATTTTTTGTTTTACATTGATGTCAGTAGTTATCTTTACACTCCTTTAGTTGAAGTTTAAAGATTAGTTAAATTTACATCAATTGAATTTATGTAATTCCTAAACTATTTGTACTTTAACTAGATCTAAATTGCATTGTGAAACTGTACAATAGCCATATGTTAGGTAATGGAGCGTTCCTTGCTTACTACTTACTAATTGTCCGGTTCACTTAGGAATTTTGTCAATGAATTGTAAGTAAAGCTCATAAGTGTTAAGAACATTTTGGGTATTGTAAGTAAGTGGTATCACAAAATGAGCTCGTTGACGGAGTGAGTGTTAATTTTTTTTTACTAGAAAAACAACTTTTTTTTAAGTTAGTAAATGTAGCGTGCTACAGACCAGACTGACGTTGATTGAAGTGGTCAGTTTTCTTTCATCCACAATATTTTATGACAATGGAAAACGCTCCAATAGTTACAACATTCAGTATAAATTACAGTGTATCTCATAAGATGATAAGTTACGATTAATCTAGATTTTTTTCAATATGGCGATTTATATTATAATTTTATCTAATATATATTGTGGTTGTAAGGATACCTGCGTTGTGATTTCCACGAATATCCTTTCCATTGAACCATCCTCGTTTCCTCTGAGTAATTGAACAAAACTAATTGAAGTGAACAGCGTCACGGCACGAGTGGCTAGCATGGGTGTGTTAACGTTACAGCTGCAGGCAAGAGGAAGCTTTTGTTCACTTGGTCTATCACTGGGAGTCAAATTTAAAAGCTTTTCAAATTGTAATCAACCAACAACTTGTATTTTAGCTTCACTAAATTGTAAGAAACAATAAATTATTGTGTATGTAAATAACACCTTGAGCTTTATTTAGGCAACTTCCTGGTAAATACGTAAGCTGCTTTAAATATTCATTTCGAGTTAATTAGTTGACATAGTTGGTTACTGGGTCACTGACTGAGAATCTGCCAAATAATTTTGCTATGAAAAAGATTATTATCTTAACTTCACAGTAGATTGCAATGTCGTTTGCATCATTATCATGTACACCATATTAATCTAGAAAGGTGATTAACACGTTAATTTATATTACCTACTGTTGTAATTGTAAGAAATAAGGATGTTCTGTTTGCAGCTCATACCATAACTTGCCCTACCGTGCATGTGGCTAATCAGTAATTACCTATACCATACATAGCAGAAGTAAAAACACTATACACACACTAATAGTTTCATTTTCCGTCACCTACAGATTACGTGATGTGTTTGCAACACAAATTACATGGGTACAAACATGGTCTAAGATGGGTACAAACATATCTAGAGTAGGTACTTAGGTAAGCCATAAAAATTTAAACCAGACTTCATACAGCATATTGCAGATGCTTCACTGGTGCTATCACCAAGTATTATTTATTACTGCGAGAAAAAGAACACCTAACTCCATTTGAATTGACCAATGACTTGCGGATGTACACTGTATGTCTCTCCTATATAATTATATTACTAGCTTTCATCCAGCTGCTTCTACCGCGTGATCTGGGTATTTCTTAAAAATTATACCCTGTCACCCAGGGATAGTGGAGCTTCCCAACGGTGAAATAATTTTTCAAATTGGTCCAGTATTTTCGGAGACTATCCTCTTTTTATAACATTAAGGGCCTGTTTCACCACCTTTGGATAGCCGCTAATCGCAGGATATATAAAAAAAAATGGATCAAAATTTGCATGAAATTATCTGCTAAGTAACTTAACGGGAACAGGAAACAGGTCCCTAAGTATAGATAGGATAGATATAGGGTTAGGGGTAGTGAATGTTTAGAAGAGCGTCTGTTGCGGAATCTGTAGGGATTATTGTAAAACAATGTCCATTGATAGATAGCCTTTGCGGATCATTAATTTGTCGTCGACCTTTTCCTTCATGAAACAGTTTATTTATTTTTTCTGCTGGATTCGGTTTTGATGTGTTTTTACCCGATTGCTCGACAGTTAAGGGTTATATTTTTTGTTGAGTAATTTGATTATCACGAGAGAAAGAAAGGATGATGGATGCTTACATATAATTCATTACAAAAGTATTCAGAAAATAATGGAGGTACATAATTTACAAAGGCACATAATTATCTGTAACGTACATTATACACATAAACACTAGAGATTATAATTCAGTCGTTTCCATATTTTTTGCGTTTTTCATTTGTTCCAATTGTTGGTAGAAGTCGTATTTTGCTTGGTTAGTTTGGGTTTCAGCCTCGTTGGATTCGATTGAGGGGAAAGCGCCGGTAGTGATGAAGTAGGGTTTTTCATTTGATAAATCTTGGTCCACTGCATTTTCATCGAGAGAGTCGCGTTCAGAGCGACTGAGTTGGTCTTCGGACTTGTACCAGTCATTTTCGTAAGCGTGGAGCCATATTGGATTGGATCCCTTTGTACTGTGTTTGTTTGTGTTCGGAACTCTCCCGCCAGAACTGCGGATGGTCATGTCCGACTCGCCGGCAATTGGTGATGCTGCATAGAAAAAAGTGCATTGTTTGATATTTTACTCAATATTTTGAAAACTACCTATTCAAATAAATAATTTAACCTTTTTTGAGTTGTATATTTAGTGCGTTTTTAAAGGTCAAAACAATAGGGAAACTTGTTATGACATGATGTTTTAAGTACCAGTAATGTAATATTTATTTTAAGCCTAATAGTGCCGAGCCCTTATGGGGGATGCCTTTATTGGTTTATTTATTGTTCGGCATGATTATAAGGCTCCTCTGCTGCAAAGTAGTTTATTTCTCAGTACGCGGCGGTTAAGCGGCCCTTGTCTATGAAAAATATTGTGTTCCATCGCTGCCGAGAACAGCTGGCAGCGTTTTGGAAGAAAAATAATTATTAGGGCAGCTGGCTGATACGGTATATACCATACCAGCCAGCTGCAACATTGGTAATAGTCCATGGATGACATTTGTCTTCTTTTACCAATCATATCTTGGGATAATAGGCTGCAGTATCCATTACAAATACTTACAATATGCAGTTGCTGTAGCAGCCTTTAGTCTCCTCACATAATCCGCCCGCTGCGTTAGGCACATCATGACAGTCAGCACTAATAGTACCGACAGAAATAGCGAGGTCCACACTAGCCAGAATACCATCTGGTTGGACGAGAGCGTCTCCGCCATAAGCGGCTGGTACTCTGCCGGCTGAGTGTCAAGTACGTTGAACTCCTAGGAAAAAAATCATTGTAAGAAAATAGGTAGATTAGAAACTTATTATTATGTTAAATCTTGGGAGTTCACCTAGGTATTTTTTATAGCGATACCAAGAAATGGCGATATTTATCAAGAATTCAATAAAATTCTGTATCCACACTCTATTTTCACACACATTACCTTGAAAAGGTCATCTAAATGTTCAATATTTTTATCCACAAGTTTGAGTACTTGGTCCACTTCCAGAACCGAATGATCCTGTCCATTTACAAGGTGTAGGTACAAATCAGTCTTAGTATTGTCCACTGAGCCGTCCTTATTCTCGTGAACTCTTAAGTCGTCGACGTTTACAACGGAGTCGGTTACTCTCGCCAGCCGTTCGCGGAACACGTGTATTTTGTCACGTATTTCGGACGGATGGGCACGAAGGACAAAGCGGACGCGTTGATCTTCGCGCAGGAGGTAGATAAATACGTGTGCTTCGTCTTGAAGTCCTCCTGTGTCGTTTGCTAGTACCTGGAAATGAAATGTTTAGGTATACATACACATAAAGTACATAGATAAGAATATGTGTTACCAACGGACATGCAAAATGCATGAACATATCCGACTACTGCATAAAAGTGGACCGTACAAATATATTAATGCCGCTCGGGAATTGAACCTCGCTAAGCGACAGCGCCAATCGATTCGTATAACATTACGAACGTGGCCTTGGGAAAGTAGGTGAGGTTCAGTAGTGGACTGACGCGGACTAATGACAATAAGACATGGTGGTTACGCAACGTTCCTACATTTCAGCATACCATACCTTTAAAGAGAACTTCGAACTCTTAGTATGGAACCTGAAAGCACCATGTTTTTTGTTTTAGTGTACACCTGTGTAACATACGCCAATCAACGGAAAAAACAATCAAAATGTCGCAACTGTATGATGTGCGAATTAGGTCCTATGTGGACAGAACTTTTTTTTTGGGATGCTGAAAACCATTCCACCCTTTTCTCACCCTATATGTTAGGGCCATGGAATCAGAAACAATAATCACAACCATGACAGGACTAGACAGAACTCATTTATTAAAAGGTTATTGATTTTACAAAACTATCATTAAAATATTCTATCGGCTTCCACACGCATTGTGGCGTGGTAGTTTAGTGGTCATAATCGCGACTACTACGCTAGAGGGTCAACGAACTTTTTAAACAAAATACCTTAAAATCAAAATATCCCTTCATGCCTTTCTGTGGGTCGAAGTTTAAGGAAACTGCACCCGTTTCAATATTGACTAGAAACGGGGACACAGCCAAGTTCTCAAGGCCTTCAGTCAGGGTCTCTTTCACGTCGCCAATTAAGTAATAACTTATTTTGGCATTTTCGCCTTCATCGACATCTATGGCCTGCAAAAAGCAATAAAAATATTAAAATAATCCCAGCCAGGTAACAACTATACACAATTACCTAAGATTAGTGGAAATTTCATGGGGTATAAATATAGTCACCAAAATCATCATCTGAAGTAGTTAAACCCAGGTTTGAAATATAACAATTTCTGAGTCAAGTAGTCTTTTTTGACAGGGAAAAAAGCTATTTTTTATTTAAAACCTGGATTTTATTTTCATGTTTTCTAATAAGGCAGTGTTCACTTTGGGAACAAAAAGTGGCGAAATATCAAACAGCCGCCGTGTACCAAAGTTGCCACGATGATTCTATACCTTAACATGCATGAATTCAATTCCAAAGTCAGCTTCAGTCGTGATTCCTCCTGTAAATATTTTGCTGATGAACTTAGGAGCATTGTCATTCACATCATTGATAATGACGTTAACTTTCAGCGCGCTGACCGCATCCACCTCTTCTTGATACTTAGGCTTATTTACACAGTCCTCTGACGCTAGTACTGTTAGAGTATATTCCGAGTTTTGTTCGCGGTCTAGCAGTTTTTGGGTCGACAGTCTGAAAATTATTACAATTGCTTTTGTTAGCACTTGAGTACTCGGTAAACTGTTAAGTACCTAATACGTTTTGACTAGGAATGGATTCGTCTTAAAATATAAGAAAGTTGATAAGATATACCTAACAGATTGTATTGCAAATAGACGTCATTCCTTGTGTTAAGAGCGAAGTAACGAATTGATATTTGCATTTTTTTCAAACAGTCGAATTATTTTACCTGTGTGTACTCCTATGCAGCTCAAACACATTATCCTTATCGCCATCCACTATGTAATAGCAGACGGGTAGTACAGGCTCATCGCCACGATCTATCGCATCTCTCTCTATAACACTGGGCAAGTACATGCCATTGTTCGGCGCGTTCTCCGTGAAGTTGATGTATATAAGTTTGTTGGGAAACCGTGGCCGATAGTTGTCCACGTTTTGGACGTATATTGTTAGGTCCAAGTCCGAACTCAAGGGCGTGGGCAGGCCGAGGTCGTAGGCTTCTATTCTGAGCTGCGAAATCGATTATACATGTAAAAGATCAACGTACATACTTGACCTCCATTCTCGTCCCTAATAAAACAATCGAGTCAGGAGTTTCTTCTTCATTACAACTTACAACATCAATGCTCGTTTACAAATCAGCGATTACCAATATGATTGCCAAGATGTTTATTTATATCATTATCGATAATCACTGTGACGGGCTAATAATTTAACAATTAACATTATTATGTTGATGTGAAGATCAAACAACTAAATAAGTCTAATATCGAAACAACGTGATAGACTACAAATTAACACGTAGGTGCATCATTATCAACAAACAACATTATAATAATGTCAAAACACTGTTTCCAAACAGTTATAAGTATAACCATAGATCCGGAAAATAAGGTCTTTGACAGTTTATCACTTCTATCATTGTAGGTATCGAATCAACGTCATGTAATGACGTCATCAACTGCGATTGACTTTAAAAATAAGACGTAAATCACAGACGTCCAGTCATTCAACTCGCGACCGAGTTTTGGCAAATGCCGTAATTAGGTCCAATAGTGAGATAGAAATACCTATATAAAAAAGACATTGAATCAAGTAATAATTATGTCATAATAACTAACTAATAGTCTTCTAGACTTAGATGTAACTTGTCACTTGTGGTTTAAACAGCTGTATATAATTATGGCATATATGGCCTTGTATTAGTAACGATTTACCACAGAACCGTAGTTAGTTTATAGTGTTACCAAGCAGTTCCTAAATGATATTCCTTCGTAAATAGTAATCAAACCTTCTTCATTTCATATTGTAAATCCGCCAGGCAGTTATTTTGCCGGGAAGGCGATTTGTCTTTGCAGGTATGTATTTACTTTTTACGATTACTATTTACGAACGAATATCATTTAGGAACTGTTTGGCGGCTTGCACGAGTCGTTTAAGTAGTGTCTTACCAAACCTTTTCCACTACATGTTACAATAATATACCATAGAAACAGTACGTCTACGTTTCACGCAGGCACCTGGTAGGCGATCAGCAGTACTCGAACTTTTTATGCGGCATCTTTCTTCTAACAAGTTGTGTAGCTGAGAAAGCTGTCAAACAATTCTTGTCTATGTGTCCTGTCATACCTGGGGGGTTTATCAGTCAGTTTGCATCTGTGTGGTACCTGGTATGTGGTTTGCTTGTCCCTGTCGAGCGGCTGCGTGGTGCGCAGCTGTCCGCTGGTGGCGTGCACGCTGAAGGCGCGCCAGGCGCCGGCCGCGTCGCGCCGCACGCGGAACCGCACGGCGCCGTTGGGGCCGATGTCCGCGTCGATAGCGCGGACTTCTACCACTGTTGTGCCTATTGTTGCATTCTACGAGGAACAAAATACAGAAACACCATAAGGGTGGCGGTTCGCGCTGCGACAGAGACAAGAGACCGAAATTCAGACCGCGGTAAGTGTCTCTGGTCTCTTCTGCATGTATTGTCTTGTCTCGGTCCCTTGTCTCTGTCGCGGCGCGAACCGCCACCCTAAGAAATCCTTACTTTTTTATTACTGTTACAATACATTTTGGCAAGATGCTACTTTGACTTCTGGGGAGATATATAAAGCTACCTTAATTGTTACAAAGTAACAAAGTCTGTTTTAGACGCGAATGAAATCGAGGGAACCGTCTAGTGACTGAAAGTAGATCTGTTTGTTAGGACTAAATTACTGGAGCAAATTGGATAAAATTTGTTACTGATAGTCTTCAATCTGAAAATCTTGATACTATCTTTAAGGCGGAAACCCGCCGCGGTGTACGTTTGCAACGTGGGTTCATTTGTTTGACAATGTGGGTCTACGTTTCCACCGTAGCACACGCTATACACAAATTTACACAGTGTTGAGTTACGTTGGCGCCGTATCCGAGCAAGCCACACGTGTGTCATGACGTCAATTCGTGCGTAACGTGTCCGTGGGTTGCAGTGGGTACAGCTCTATACATTTCCTTGCAAAGCGAAGCTTGGCGCACGTACGTAGCCACTCGTGCGTGGCGGTGGGTTTCCGCCTTTAATGAGCATGAGGATACCAAAAAGAACACCAATGATTTTATAGGGAACTTTTTTAATTGTCATTGCATAAACTGACCTCGGGTACTTTGATGGTGACGTTCTGCGGCGGGTGCACGAACACGGGCGCGTGGTCGTTGTAGTCGGTGACGCACAGGCGCAGCTCGGCGCGCACCGCGTTGGCCGGCGCGCCCAGGTCCCGCGCCTCTACCACCAGCGTGTAGTTCCCGAACCGATCTTTCAGCGGCTGTCGGGCGAACAAACGGCCAGTGTTCGCATCCCCACCCACTTGCTCGAAACGAAACAAATCTGTGGGAAAATGATTTGTTAAGACGAAGTATTACGACCTATTCCATTATGTCTGGATAGCTGTTCGCCGGATAAATTAAAAAATGGAACAAATTTAACGGGAACTCACTACAGGATGGTGTAACAGCCCCTTAATTTAATACAGCATCAGAACTAGACAGAATATTAATTTTGTCAATTCGTTTTGACTTAGGGTATTAAAGACAAGTTATCAGCCTTAGTCCTTGTCAAAGCGAAACTATGCTACTCGTGGTTGGTGAGTTATCCTGTTTTCAGGGGAAAATATTTTGTCGAATTTTTTTTTATGGTTGGTACATGGAAGAGACATAAATGCCTAAATACGAAATAAAACGGTCATTTTATGGTAGTAACTATTTATTTTGGTAGATATGGAAAAAAGTTCTTAATCATACATACCATGCCCTTTTCCAGCAACTAAATGGAACTGGACGCGTCCGTTTGGCGAGGAGTTATCATCAGCGTCGGTAGCCGACACCGACATAATAGGTTCGCGATAGTTGTGGAACTCCGTAATAGTGGTGCAGTCCGCCGGTATGTGTAGCACTGGAGGATTGTCGTTCACATCTTCTATATGAACGCTGAGGAACGCCAAGTATTTTGAGGATGATAAACTATATCGGGTCCTTAGTCTATGGTTAAGCCCTGTTCAGGCGAAAATAATTTCTTACCAACAGTGAAAACTAATCTTTATTGCGGTAAAGATAAGGTTAAAAACGACGCGGTATCTTCGTACATTATATTTTGAACTAGAATTTTAGAGGAAGTGGCGTTCTGTAATTTCTGCCCTAAGAAGTCGCGAGTGGATGGCACTACGGCACGCGCCATTTGCAGCCAAATAAGAACAGTCAGCAGACTTCTAGATGGCTATTTAAGCTTAAAAAATCAAGTCAATTGGTGATACATGACTTTTTGCCTTAAAATGCTCCCAATAAAGAGGTTGGACAGGTCGATCACAAACATCAATTATAAGTAAAAAATATGAGATCACTTACACAATTTGCTTGAATGCATTGCGACTCTCACCGCTAAGATATCCAAACTGATAGTTGTCCCAGGCTTCTATGACCAGGTTGTACGTAGCTTGCGTCTCCCGGTCCAGCCAGTCGGAGACAGTTAATGCACCCGTATCTGCGTTTATTAGAAATTTCCCCTGCGAAATAGGACAATATTTTAGATTTATGAGATAGATATTATGGGCTATGTCATTTATTAATTCGTCACGTTCTCCATAATACAGCCTCAGTGACAGCCTAGCCTCAGTGACAATGAACAAAGTACTTTTTGTTAACACATAACACATAAGAAACACCCAGACCAACACAAACACTTATGTTAACCGCATAAATATTTGTGTCCAGTGGGAATCAGCAAACAATAAAACCACTAGACCACAGATGTCGCCAAATGCAACACAAGATCTTATTTTGTAGATTGAATAAATATTTTTCCATCTCACCTGTGTGGACATACGGTCGAGTAAGTAGGTGACCTTGCCGAACTCGCCCGAGTCAGCGTCTCGTGCCACTATGTTCGCGATAGTGGTACCTGGGTCTACGTCCTCCGGAACCCGGTACTCGAACGCGGAGGATTCGAATATTGGGTTGTTGTCGTTTTCATCTAACACCTAGAAATATCCTGATAGTTAAGTAACTTAATATTTGGGGTCGGATTGATGACATATATGAGACGACTACAGAGCCTATTGCATGGGGTTCTTCAAAACGGGTGTGATTAATGCTGAATAGAAATAAATAGTATTTTTCTTCTTGAATTTGAATTCCAATGTTAGTTTACGTTTATATGAACGTAAGGTAAGGCAGTAAAGTAGTAAGCAGGTAAGGCACGCTTATTTAGTATACCTCGCAACAGGTATAAAGTGTAATGTTATTTTTAACAATAATTAGGTAACTGTTGTGGTTGCATACGCATTTATAGTTGTAAAATGACAAAATATTTTACTATTGAGTCATAATTATGGTAGAGCCTATAAATGCATCGAAATATCTTATTTTCCTCATAAATAAACGAATAGGTATTTACACAGTTACTGTGTATGACAATGCATACAAAAATAGCATACGATGATACGAGTGACTTTATTTCCTTTCATCAACCTGAATGCTTAGTATGACGAACTCAGACATAGGCATTGATACAGAAAAGGGACTCCCTCTACTCTACGTTATACTATTAATTGAATGGCCTAAAGATACACACACGCACGTATTTTTCTTATAGTGGTAGGCAAAACTACAGAAAATGTATGAGTACCATTGCGAGCACTTCACACCTGTGGTCAATTAGGTCTGTTTATGTATTTTAGGGGCCATGCCAGGGCGCCCTTCTTTCTTCCGTCGTCTACCAACGTTTTCGCTACTTTTGTCTCTGATACCAGTTACGTTACGCTGGTATTCTGCGAGATTGTGATTTCCCAGGTCTTAGCCAATCGGTAGTCAGCTTATGACTGCCTAAAGACTATCTTACATTAATAAATATAAAAAGAATACAAATATTTACACATATAAAATTATTTTTTGTTCGTAATAACGGTTGTCATGCTACGCCTGCAGATATTGATAAAAAAGTGAAAACAACAAAACGAATGCGAAAGGGTCAACGTATTTTAGGTAAACTGATATGACCCAATAATGATAATACAAATTATTATCTTCCTTATCTAATTTGAATAGAACTGAAACTAGTGTACCTACAAAGAAATCGTGCCAAATTCTGCTAGTGCAGATAATAATTTGCGTTCTATTTTCAACTTTAAACTTTTTTTTTAAGGTTGATTTTGTACTGTTAGTGGAAAAATGCCGACCAGGGTCGCTACCTAATCCGCAGTAAGCCCATAGCATAAAAAAGTGATAGTAGAATTTTTAAACAGTGAACGTTCTATATTTGGATTCAGTATCTCAACCATGAGTTCTATCGAATGGCTTTTGAAAGTTTTTTTACGCATCGAAACGCTGTACTCTGATAGCAGATTTTAGTTCCTTACGTAACCGCTAGAGGCGCTGCTAGGGTTTTCCATACAAATATTTTACGGCGTCGCTAGCGAGTCTAGTGATTAAAACTCACGATCGAGGCACAGATCCATCCAAGTGGCGGTTTGAGGGATCATAAACAAAAAGGAATATGGATGTATTAGGCTGTAAGCCGTAAAATTTACCTGGATGAACAAGTCGACAGTCGTGTGTCTCCGTGGTACTCCGCTGTCTATTGCCTTGACCGTGAGATTGATCCAAGGAAACAGTTCGTGGTCTATCCGGCTGGCTACTACCACTTCACCTGTTTTGCTGTCCATGTGAACTAGGCTTAGTAGTTCTTCGCGACCTGATGGTAACAAATTTGTCGTTAAAAAACTTAATGTCACCAAGATTGATTAAAAAAAATAACATTAAGTTTAAGATAAGATCTATTAGTTTTTTTGTAATCTTAGATAGGCTTGCGCTAGACCACAACTCGCCTGATGTTAAGCAACGATGTGGCCTACGATGAAGCGCGCTTGCCTAGAAGAAACCGATTCACTATCGTCTTAACACCAAAATTATAAAAAAAAATACTTTAAAAAGTTCTGTTCTTATAAAGTTTCACTTCAAATGCAATCATCCTAAATTGTACAATGTTATTCAGTATACCAGTATCAGTCAAAAAAACGTCCACTGCTGAACAAAAGCTTACAGAGATTCACAAAAAGTCCTATTACACGCTGCATGCATCTAAAGACTCATAGTAATCCTCCTAGCCTTTTTTCCAACCATGTTGGGGTTGGCTTCCAGTCTAACCAGATGCGGCTGAATATCAGTATTTTACACGAAGCGACAGCCACAGAAGAATAAACTGGTTGTCAGGCTTTTTGGGCTTCTGACTAACACTAACGATTGTCATTGGTGTTCGTATGATAACCGGACGGCTCAACGTGCTCTCCGAGTCACGGAGGGGTCCCGATGTGTCCCGACTGACCTCGGCAAGCGTAGCTTAACCTTGCAGATCGGTTGATCAGCATTGCTATAACTTAGCCACGAGTCTAAAGACTCGAAAGAGTGTTGACATTATATTATGTATTTATTAGTTATATACTTGCCTTCAACAAAGTAGCTGATGGTTTTATTTTTATCTGCATCATCAGCTATTACTGTGGCAATATTAGCTCCGTTTTTCGAGTTTTCAGTGATAGAAGTTTTGTATAAAGGTTTCCTGAACACTGGGTTGTTATCATTTTCGTCATCGATGATGATCGTAAGTGTGGCCGACGCAGTTTGTCGAGGTCCACCGTCAATGGCCGCCATGTCTTCTACTGTTATAACTAGTTTTACTATTTCGAGCTTTTCTCTGTCGAGAAGTCTGAAGGAAAAGATATTAGTAAATTTTTTGCAATGTTAGGTTTTTTTAATAGCTGATGTTTGTGTATGACGCTTATTTTAATGGTCTAATTAATGATGATAAGTTACTGATATTTCTTTTATGTATATAGTTATATACTATGTACTTTATGTATATATTTGACAGTTAAAACTATCTACTATATATTGCATTAATTGAAAATTATTTTATTAACCAATTTTCGGACAAAATAAAAATATTTATCATAGGGCAGAGGCTTTGGTGCCCATTTGATGCTTGAGCTGATGTTGGGAAAACTGACCATCCGCCCTGAATTACGGCTAAACTATATTATTTATACCCAGTATATCGGAGTAGACGGGCTGACTTGTTCTGTCTCATTAATACAACAACAAAAAAATATTTACCTGACCACTCTTAAAGTTCCATCCACTGCATTCAGGTCCCACAACGATAGATAATCATAGTCTGCCAAAGATATAAGAATTCCATCTTCATTTCTGGCAACACTATTGGTCTTGTCTATGGCATAGCGCAATACTGGCTGGTCGTCTGGGTCGTGGGCCTCCGCGCGGTATATTTCGGTGCCTACCTAAAGGGAAATTGGGGCAAACTTTTGTAACAATACTTCATTTCAAACGACGAAAATGTTTGACTTTAAATTGTTAAGCAGTGATACTGAAAGACCGAACCAAGAAAGTGCTTTTACGTTTCTCCAGATTTTATCAATGATTTTCAAAATGACTTCAGAGTTTTAACCAACTTATTGCCAAACGAATAATGGTTTTATTAGAACGATCCAGGGTATTTGCCTTTTGAGATGAGATTGGTATTCACCTGCGTGTTTTCTCTGACTGTGATAGTGCCGGGCTCCACGAGAACCGGCGGCTTGTTATTCACGTCCACAATGGTAATGTTCACCAGGACGGCGGCGCTTAGCTGTTGGTCACCAATACCGCCATCTAGCGCCACCTGTATGTATACATGTGCCTTTGAAGTGTATCTACATCGGCAAAGAGTCTGTCGACATCTGTATTGTATTGACATGGATTGGAATAACAACACCTGCATTTTGACACATATTTCGTGATACATTATTACTGCAATCTTTGTCAAAATACAGATTTTTTAACTGCCTGTATATCTAACTCTTTTGTACTTGACTGTACAGTTCCTAGGACGTTACTTCGTGATTCTGCATAACGTGATGATACTCGTCTTGCTGTCACAAGTGACTAGGTTACTTCTAGACTCACCTGCTCCATCGTCGACCATAATTTGAGATATGCTAAAACCATAGCTCGTCGATGCGAGGCTAGTTGTTACTAATAAAATGTCTCAGGCAGCTCCATTGATAAAAAAAAATATTTCCTTCAAAATATCTATTTACAAAACATTTTACTCATGCACTATCAATTTAAGGTTCAATTTTTATTTGTAATAAAATACCTAAGTCTTTGTGTTTTTCTTGACAAAATATTTTTATTCATAAAAACACTCAGGATAGTGAATTTAGGGCATGTTACACTATGTTTGGATAGCCAAAAAATTGAACAAGATTTACCTGAAATTATGTGCCAAGTAATTTAATGGGTCCTTGTGGAAGTCTATAGGGGAGGTCTTTGTTCAGCACCTTTGTAGGCTAATATGATGAAGATGATGATGAATTTAAGGCAAACCAAATAGGAGATGGTGAAATAGGCTCTCAGGGGCTTTAAAACCATGATGTAGATACGTACGACAGTGAGGGTGTACCGGTTGCTCTTGGGCGTGGTCCGGTCGGGGTCGAGGCTGGAGCCGTTGGCCACGCTGACGCGGCCGGAGCGCGACTCGATCACGAACTTGTCGGCGGCGCCGCGCTGGATGCGGTACACCACGCGGTTGTTGGGCGCCGAGCCGTCCGCGTCGCGGGCCTTCACCTGACCACATTCATGTCATCATCATTTTGACTAAGCCGCCGTTACACTAGGACTATTCCGCGAATGCGAGCGGCGAAAAATCGTATACGATTACCGTATGCGAAACTCTCAATGCGATTCTGTCCTATGGTATTTACTTTATGGCCAAAACTGTCACTATTGCGATAGCTGTAACCGTATCACTTATGCGATGATAGGATTCGACTGTCGAAGGCGAGACTCGCCCCATGCACTGGTTACACTACAAGCAAGTATTTGTAGAGCAATACACGCATACGAAACTATCCTAGAGTAACGATGGCGTAAGAATAACTTAATATATTCAACTATACCCACACTTTTATACATTTAAAACTATCTATACCCATACATTTAAAAATATCTAATAATATAAATGTAGATTGTAATAAACTGTATTTTTCATGGACATAATGTCCCGCAAGTTGTTTATGGGCTGGAACCTTGTCTAATCAACCTCTATATGACGTCACCCGCCGTACTTACCGGTTAGTGGTGCTAACTCGTACTGAGAGCGGTTACGTCATTTTTACGTCACCAAGATGGCCGCCAGACACATTATTAATTTGCGGGGCTTATATTGATAATAACTATTATCTATCTTTCAATAACAACTTATTGTCTACGGATAATACATAGTTTCATTGATTTCAGATTAATTAGTTTTATAAGTTAATTAATCTTCAGATCTTTTGGTTGATGATTAATTGAATACTTGATCTCTTTCCTAGGAAATACTTCTTGTTTTTCGTATATCTCAGATTTTCAGAATAATAACCTCAAGTAATATGCAAGAATCCTAATTGGCGTTCTATAGTTTCTGCCCATCTCTATGGGAAAGGTGTGAGTGTATGTTTGTATGTAATACCTCAAGTATACTAGTGCCTCCGGGCATGTCCTCCGGTATTGATCTTTTGTACATCATCTGTTGGAATAGCGGTGCATGATCATTTACGTCTTGCACGTAAATCGTCACCGGTACGGTCGATGATAGCGATGGCTCTCCGAAGTCGCGGGCTCGAACCTAACAACAACGACCATTTGTATGTTATATCCTTTATAATATATAATAGACATATAATAAAATTGTTTAGTGGTAAGATTTAATAATATGCCTGTCTAGCTACCGTCCTTGGGGGTCTGGATAGGTAAATGAAAAATTATATTAATTTCTACAAATAAGTAGGTCTACTAGTGTCTGGTCGTCGATTCGTCGGGATTTAAATCCATACATATAAAATGCTTTGTCCTGAATGACTGACTGACTCACTGACGGATCAACGCACAGCCCAAACCGCTGATCGTAGAGACCTGAAACTTGGAGGGTGTATTCTTTGTATGACGTAGGCATCCGATAAGAAAGGATTTTTCGAAATTCTATCCCTAAGGGGGTGAAAAAGGGGGGCAAAGTTTGTATGGGACAACGTGATTCCTTGGTCCAATCTACTTCAAATTTTGCATATACATTCTATAACAGAATTGAAGGAAGACGTGTTTCGTATTTTATTGAAATTCATCCCCTAACTGGGTTAAATAGGGGTAAAAAGTTATTTTGCTCCGAAGTTGATATCAATACTCCTTAGTTTTTTATTTAAATTAAATAAAAATAAAAATGTTGACACATGATATGTCAATTCCTCAGCAGTAAATAATGTCAAGTAGTGAAGGCTCTTTATTCAATAAACAAAGATTTAATAAATTCCAGTATATTATTATATATACGTAGTGTTTTTTTTTTGAGTGCTCCTGGTGTAACGGGCAATACTTTTATTGAGTTTAACATCGGCCAAAGTCAGAAGCAATCGTGATATCGCCTTAGCGGTCGCATTGTCCGGAATTGCTGCACGCTGTTGGAAAGAGGTAAAACTGCACTGGTAAACTGCGTTCAAAGTTCTTCTCGATTTGATACGAACCGAAACCCCACTCAGCAATATAACCAAACAAAGTACTATTGCCGAAGTTTGGGCTGTGAGTACTACGGCTTATAAAGGGGATTACTGTAATGTCAGCAGGCGATTTCCAACAGATTTTACCAGTAGAGCTCAGAAGAAAAGCGCGTGAAGCGGTCTCATTTGTGGTTCTCAGGCCCGTTCCTTAAAATAGGAAATGGCGGAACACATTAAAATTGAGATTTGGCGCCCCAATTATGTTGTTGCGGAATATAAATCCACCAATATTATGCAATGGCACCAGATTTCAAGTGAAAACATGCATCGCAATGTAATCGAGTCAACTATACTGACCAGTTGTTCTGGAGGAGAGTTTGTATTTATCCCTAGGATTTAAATTCAAGAGAGTGCAGATTCTCATCAAAGTCTGCTTTACAATGACCATAAACAAAGCTGAAGGTCGAACTCTTGGTAGCGGGAGTAGATTTGAGGGAAAGCTGCTTCTCCCGCGGGCAGAGTATGTAGCATGCTCCAGAGTAAGCGCACAGAGTAGCCTGTTGATTGTAGCATCCGAAGAAAAAACAAAAAAATATTGTTACAAAGAAATACTGTGGCAGTGTAGTATTTCTATTTCGTTGTAAAAAGATAATAGATAATAACCCCATGTAACATACACCAGTTCAAAGACCGAGCTTAATGTTCATAAAATATATAATGTATCAAATTTTTATTTTATTTTCATGCCTTCTTAACCTTTCAATCCCTACAACATAATAAAGATTGTTATATTTTTAACCCCCGACGCAAAAACGACGGGTTGTTATAAGTTTGACGTGTCTGTGTGTCTGTGTGTCTGTGTGTGTGTCTGTCTCTGTCTGTGGCATCGTAGCTCCCGAATGGATGAACCGATTTTGATTTTGTTTTTTTTTTATTTGAAAGGTGAATTAGTCGGGAGTGTTCTTAGCTATGTTTGATGAAAATCGGTCCAAGATGGCCGCCGCCATAAAATAGCGAATTACATATTTTTTCACAACTCCCTCAATATATCCCCTCAAGTATCAAATGAAAGGGCTTCACTAGGAGAATACTATACTTAATACTAATAATACTATGATAATTTTCAAATCCAAGATGGCTGCCACCACAAGATCGCAAATTCCATTTCATGTCGGGGGTTTTCTAAATTTTTAATTTAGGTTAGGTTATATAAGTATTCAAACATTTTCACATTTATATTTTATCAAAATTAATAACGTAATAAAACAATTTGAAATCCTATTAGAACCATTTTCGACTTGTACGCGGACGAAGTTGCGGGCATAAGCTAGTTATAATATAATGCGATAGAATCCGTACAAAGTAGCTTTTTTCAAAAAGTAGATCTTTTAAAAAGTAAATTTTGGGTTTTTACTTGATTTGCGTTCTTATCTTAAACCTTGTTTATAATAAGAATATAGATTCTATACTCACAGTCAGATGTATCGGTCGTAGGTTGCTGTTATCGCCCGGTATCTGCTCGAAGTCTAACCCATCGACTGGAGTGATGATGCCCAGGTTTGGGTCTATTGAAAAGTTGTTCTTGTAATCACCACTGACTATTGAATATTCAATGTGACTGTTCTTTGTACCTATATGGAATAAAATGTCAGAATTTTAAAATCCATGATTTTCTTCACCTTATTGAAAAAAACAGCTAGAAAGAAGGAATTTTTCTTCACCTTATTTAAAAGAAAGCTAGCAAGGAGGATTTTATCATAAGAGCCGCGGGGAAGTTTGTAAATACTATCAAAAAGGTCACAAAGTGTAAACAGAATGAAATGGGTATTGAATAAAATTACACAAATATTTATCCATTGAAATTGATTAAGCAGGAACACCCCAAACTTTATCGAAATTGATCCGCTTTCGACATACATTTTTGTATAGAGAAAATATGAAAAAAACTTGTCCTACCATTCAAATCTAGGTCCCTAGCTTCAAGTACGAGCGGATTCTCGAAGTCTCGTTCATTTTCCAGCAGTCTTGCCTCATATTTATTAGCTAGAAACATCGGAGCATTGTCGTTGACATCCTCTATGTTAATAATCAACTGGGCTGTATTCCTGTTGCCTTTGCCTAAGTCGTCGCGAGCTTCAACGGTGAGATAGTGTCGGGAGATTAGTTCCCGGTCGAAATTGTCGCCGCCCGCTTGTTTCACTGTTATTACCCCTGATATAGGGTTTAGATTTAATCTGTAAGGGTTAGGAGCAGTTTTAAGAATTATTTGAGAACGATTTAGGATACGTGAGGTTAGACATGGAAATGCTCGAACAATAAAATTTATAGTTACAGAAAATAATTCTTATATAAATCTAATAATAATATATACATTTCAATGAAAGAAGTATAAGATCTCAGGCAGATCTAATACATACAATTAAAAATAAATATGTAAATATAATGTAGTATGTAAAAATAATGTGCTAATGATTGTTTGAGAAAACGTTTTACATTAATTGCATCATAACATTCAATTTTGAACTTTAAATCACTATAGGATTAAATTTTTGTTGTTACTTTAAAAATGCTTGAGTGTCAAGCATTGTTGTGGCTACCGCCGTGGTGCCTTGTATGTCGAGATCTATTCACTATTTATAGCAATCAATCTTCACAGTGTTGGTCACAATGTTCATAGTGTTGGTATTAGAATTCAAATAATAGCTTACAGATTCGCAATGCTGCCTCCTAGGCTGGTATAGCGAATCCCTCTGGTGCCGTAATTATCCGAGTCCTGGTCGAGTGCCTGCACCCAGGCCACAGTGGTGCCAACCCCACAGTTCTCGGGAATGGACACTGTGTACAGAGACTCCGTAAACTCCGGAAAGTTGTCGTTCTCGTCCTTTATATGAACCACTATTGGTACTATACTGGAATGGAAAATAAAAGTATTGTTGACAAAATAATAATTATAATAGAACAATTTCAGATGTAGCAATCTGCTGTGAAACATCGTTTGTTATAACTATATGTGTACCCACAGTGTTAGGGGGCGTTCATAAAATACGTGAGATGTTTAAGGGGGGGAGGGGGTCG
Organism: Acronicta psi; assembly: GCA_946251955.1. Taxonomy (NCBI): domain Eukaryota; kingdom Metazoa; phylum Arthropoda; class Insecta; order Lepidoptera; family Noctuidae; genus Acronicta; species Acronicta psi. Next base: position 10,666,337 of record OX276475.1, on the reverse strand, counting down.
AGTCAAATCTCATCTAATCTTACGTTGGAGAGAGGGGGGTCTCGGCAAATATCACGCAATTTTTTTTTCTGATTGAAACAAAAAAAAATACTATTTTTATTACACTTATAATTAAACTTTCAGCAATATTGATTACTAGTCTTAACTAGTCGTAAATAAAAGCACGAAGCATTTTTTTTACTTTTTACAATAACAATCCAACGGGTTTACGTAAGAAACTCACATTTTGAAAAATCTCGCGTAAGATTGGGGGTTGGGGGAGGGGGTTGAATAAAATCTGACGACATCTCACCAGGGGGGAAGGGAGGGATAGAAAATTTAAAAAAACACCTCACGTAATTTATGGACGCCCCCTTACCTGTGATGATGTCTTTTTTCCCAATGTCATGGAAATTTCTCACACTAACCTAAGTTATTGTAGATTATAAAAATTAAGCACTAATGCTTACTTATCTATACTAATATTATAAAGAGGAAAGATTTGTTTGTTTGTTTGTTTGTTTGTAATGAATAGGCTCCGAAACTACTGGACCGATTTCAAAAATTCTTTCACCTTTGGAAAGCTACATTATCCCCGAGTAACATAGGCTATATATCATCACGCTACGACTAATAGGAGCGGAGTAGTAATGAAAAATGTAGCAAAAACGGGGAATAAATTATAAGACCACGCGGGCGAAGCCGCTGGCGGGAAGCTAGTGTTTTTTATAAATCTATCATGTAAGACCTACCTGGTTTAGGCAGTGGAGTTTTATTAAGGAGACACGAATAATACCTAAATAAAGACTTGCTTTTTTTGGTTTGAACTGGATGGATAGTGAAATAGATATTGAAGCTGTCTACAAAATTAAATGGATGGGTGGAGAGCGAATTAATGAATGTTTTATAATGAAAATTTAATTAATAGCATTACAGGTTATAATTAATAAGACACAATTTTCATACACCTACCTCATTTTAGGATCTTTGGTAACAATTTCTTTGGCGACTAGACTGAAATTCATAACAGTGACCTTCTCATAGTCTAAGAAGGATGCATCATTGACTCTGATAAGAAATGACGCTTCGTTAATACCCTTGAAGGGTGTCACGTCAAACACTCCATGGTCTCCAGTTAAGTACAGTTCAAATGTACCATTTTTACCCTGGAAATATAAACAAATACAGATCACACTATTCAGATACTTATTATTTTATTCCTATATTTTTTTACAAAGTGAATGCATCATCCTCCTAGCCTTTTCCCAACCATGTTGTGGTCGGCTTCCAGTCTAACCAGATGTGGCTGAATATCAGTATTTTACACGAAGCGACTGTCATCAGACATTTCAACCCAATTTCTGAATTTTTTTTACAAAGTGAACTGATTAAAGAAATTAGCCCCTGTAGCTCAGTAGAACTTATAGTGGTAGATAGAAATGCCAAAATGCTGAGCACATAGATTTGGATTTGAGTCATCTAAGAAGCACTGACTGTGTCCAAGCCAGATTTCTGATAGTAAAACTCTTAGGCTAGTGCTAGCAAGTTACTATACATTCATAATGTTGTATTCCTTGGCCTAAAAAATATCAGGTTTTGCAAGGGTATTAAAACAGTAGGCTAGCTAATTTGGATTAGTTTGATTGCAGTTCATACCTGGTCATAGTCAAACACCTCAGGGATGGCATCCTGCAGGAATGTGATTGGTGTATTTTGCTGGGCATTCTCAAGTACTTCACCAATGTATCTTTCGCTCCTGAACTTGGGAGTTTCATCATTCACATCTGTCACTATGACTGTCACCTCTGTTGTAGCACTAGGCATTGGTGATACTGTGCGCGACTCTTCTGTAGCCTTCAAATGAAATATTAATAATTGAGACAATGAGACAATTATGCATCTTTTGGGTAGGCGTGGTCCATCTTAGACCACATCTACACTTATCAGATTATCAATCATTAAAAAAAAATGTCATCATCAATTATAAAAAAAAAAACAATTAAGATACAATGGTTTTAGATACATAATTATTGATTTGATTATTCACCCTCATGGGTATTTTTTATAAATTTCATCCCCTATTTCAACCCTTACAGCCCTTTTTTCTCATAAATATAAATAAATATCTTGGGACAATAAAGAAGTAAGGATTATACAAAATCCTAGAGTAGTATCATAATTTTACAATTTCTAAGTGTCTTCTGAGGAATAAGACACTTATGGAAGATATTATAGTTTATGACCAATCAGGTCCTAGTTAAGTATGTCAGTGAGCAGTCTTGATCGTTTTCATTTTTAATGACATTAAAGTATTAATTATGTGTGGGGTAAACAGCAAAATTTTTGAGTAAAAATGGAATATGCATAATTTTTTTTACTTCAAGTAAGTGCTGTGACTGTGTAATATTTTTTTTACACTAATAAAACAAACCAATATTTCCAATATGTAAGCTCCATTGCTGTTATTAGGGTCCTCTCTATCAAGCTGGTTGACAGTGTACACCACTCCAGAACTGCTATCAATGTCAAAATGTTCCTCTCCTCCAGATATGATGCTGTATGATATGCGGTTGTTGATCCCACGGTCACCATCAATTGCTCGCACTAAAATTATAAACATTTTCAGATGATATGTACATAATTCTGTCTAAACTACCTTTGGCTATTTTTCTTCAGTGAATGTGATGTATTTGTGCAATGAAATAACATCATCTCTTTAAAGAGCAAAGACTTGTATTAAAATAGGTACATTTAAGTTGGTAATAAACCAAAACTTTCCTTATATCTAAATAAGTAAGACAACTTACAATCACAAAATCAAATTAACCAAGCAAACAAGCCATAAGAATTCAAGTTAAAAAGAAACAATGTTTATATGTAATAGGTAAACTGATAAAGTATAGCTTACAATTTTCATACCTTGCAAAACTGATGTCCCAACCGTTGCATCCTCACTTATCCTAGTCACAGGTGTGGCTACAACAAATTCTGGTGGCTGATCCTCCACGTCCTGTACCTTCACAAGGATAGCTGCAGTCCCAGTGTTCACCCTGCCTTGATTCGCCCGATCCACAGCAAGCACTCGGAGTTGGTACAGCGACTTTCGCTCATAATCTAACCGATTAGTTAAACGGACTACACCTTTCCCGTTCACAGTTTGCACAGCAAAGTTTTGTACATCTCCGTCTAGTTCTTGTAAGTGGTACAGCACCTTCAGTACAAATGATTTTAGATTTTCAAGAGAACCTGTTAGTTATTCGACTGCGACAATTTAAAAAGAAAACATACATAACACATAATAACATTTTGTAACATCAATAAAAATAAAAATGACATTGACAGTGACATCAGTGATACTGACATTTGTTATTTATTTATTTTTCTTTTACGGAGTAAGTTACGGATCGTAATAAAATACATAAAAGACTAGTTTACATTTTAATAAATCTAGTGCCAAGTACCATAAACTAATAGATAGAACTAAAATGGCGGATGCGGAGTAGTCGATTTTTAGTACATTTTCCACGCAAATACTCTGCGCAACCTTTCCCCCGTCCATTAGTTTTTGTTTAACTTATGTGCTGCGAACTATAGGTACCTGAATGTTCTAGTAAAGAGCTTTTTTCCACAAATAACATAATATACCATCACAACTGTATTCTCCGAAGGGTTAGGCAGAGTTCTCCGGTATGTTAAGTTCCCATATATTATTGGGCGGATCCACAAATCCAGCCTCCGGGCTGTTACTGCGAATTTCATAGAAAACCCAACAACACTTTGCTGGACCCGAGATTCGAACTCAAGACCTCTAGCGTAGCAGTCGCGCATGAGACCACCTGACCAGACCAACGAGGCAGCTTTGAAAAGCTTGTAGGTAGGTAGTGTAGGTACCCAACTTATCTATCTACTGCTTTTCAGGCAGTTGTTTTCAGTGGACTAAATCTCTTGTATTATAATATTCCTACTGCTACTACCAGCTAACTCAGTCATTAAAAGCTAGCGGTGTAATGTGACTGGTGGTGACGGTGTTGGACCATCCGGACTGTTGCTGGGGTGTCAGCTAGGCTGAATGTTTTGGTACTATTGGAATAGGTAGGTACATTATGCCCTATTCAAGAGTCCATGTCTCTCAAGACCAGCCAACATAACCACGGCACTGTTATTGATACGATTAACAAAAAAAACAAAAAAACATTGGTATACTTGTCCGTAAGCTCCTTCATCAAGATCTGTCGCCTCTACAGTCGTCAAAATACCAGGAGAGGCGTCTTCTTTTACAGTAATTGCGGAGGGATATGGTTTAAAAATTGGTTCGTTGTCGTTTACATCTTCAACTAACAACAAGAAGCTTTGCGTTATGAAGTTTCCATCTCCTAAATGTCCATCAGTCAAAATTAATACAAAGGAGTATTCATCACGGATCTAAAATAATAAAAAAATACTTTTATATTGAATACTTTTAATAAATTATCACGATTCCTTGTAATCGTACTGCGTGCAGAAAACTTTTTGGTTACGAGATAAGTCCTGGCTAATTTTGAAGAAAAAAATTATGATAGCCATTTTTTTTAAATAAAATATAAAACTATTTATTTTTAATTAGAACAAAAGGGCTTGTTATCGTTTTTTTTCAACTAAAATCACCAGTACCTTATCATTAACAGGAAGGTGGAAAATGATTTGGAAATAAATACAAACAAAACAAATAAGAAAACATTCTAATATAGACTACTTAAATTAAAAAAAAATATTAAATTAAATTAAATTAAATAGTAGCAGGTAATTACTGATTTTACAACTATACCTACTGTACTTATATTGCAATTATCATGGATATCTCCAAATTAAAAAAATACATTACCATAAATAAAATAAAAAGTGGTTTTGTTTTACCAAAAACTTTGCGACTGTAATAAAATGAATTAATATAAAAATATTAATGGAGGTTGATAAAGATAGGTGTATTTTAGTAATTAATAATTGTGTCTTCTCGTATTTTTAGCCTCCAGGCATTCTAGAACGAAGAAATAGTAAGTAGCATACACTGCTCCAGGTGCCCCTGTAATTTCTACGTCCGGAAATAAGGTAGGTACCTAAATATCTATTATTTTTTTGTGATTTTTGAGTTATTTATTACCGTATTAGTCATTTTTGGATTCCGATCATTACACTCACCTCTCTATCTAATTCCTTAACTAAATAAATATTAGCTTCGTTGGATGAAATGGCTTCTAATCTTAAAATATCACTACCAGGTTGGTCTCTGATGCCAAATTGTAACGTATCTCCATCGGGGTCAACGCCCCTAAGACGGTATATTAGGCTGCCTGAAATTAAAATAACGGTCACATATATTAATTTAACATACACATTAACATTATTTACGGCATTCTCCATTTGTTTTAGAAGAGTGATTATGAAATTAAAAGTAAATAAGTACTAGGTAGGTAGGTATACCGTATTATTTAAAAAGTATGGATAAAACTCTTTAATTAATATATACTCTACCAACAAATTTTGATGGGTAGGTCAGAGTAATATTTTCTGCTTTTTTTTACAGAAAACGATATTGTTTCTGTCTATATCATGTTATTTGCAAAACAGCATATTTTTTTATTTATTCACACAGAATGTTGTTCATTGAAACTGATCGAGACTGATTAACTATAAATTAACTATAGGTATTATTTTCTGTTTCGTGCCTCTCCCCATACATAGGTACCTACCTAATTAAATAGGTAACACTTAAAACAGTTAAATAATCGATATACATTTTACAATTTCCACCGAAGTTGTAAATTACGCATTTTTATGAATTATATGACTCAGCTTTAAAATGCCACCAAGAGTCCAACCCCACAGACAGCAACTACCACTTCGTCAACTAACATAACATATTCGTCGACATAACATGACGTCATCAATGATTAGTAAGTGCAGTGCAAGGTAAGGGATCTAAGGGCTTCCCTATGTTTGCATCCGTTGTCGTGGTAACCCCACCGGTTCCCCCCTAGTATGAATAATTTCCGGTTGTCAGTGTTGTACGGTTTGGGTAAAGTCCAACTTGGAATTAGCTTTGGGGAGTTTAAATAACAGGTGTTTAGTTATACCTAGCATAGTTTTTTTTGGTGTTAGTAAGTAACACCTACATGAATGTAAATGGATACTTTTAATCAATATTAAATGTCGATACACAATTAATTGTGCATGTTTATTTTTTAATGTAGCTATTGAATCCTCCTTTTGTATGTACTCGTATTTTTTTTACTGACAATTTCACGTCTACTCTTATTCAAGCCAAGTCTTTGAAGCAACACAAACTTTCTTAATACGATGAAGTCCACTTGTACTTACCGATCGGCGTATCAGAGCCTTCTTTCAGCCTGACAACAATTTCTGACTGACCATCTATGAGAAACCTTGGCGGTCTGTTTGCGACCACCACTTCTAGTATCGTCAGGAGCAACCAGAGCCCTCTGATGCATTTGTACTGGACCGGTTTTAACCGGACTCGCGTCGGGTGAGATGTAACCCTCGCATACATTGTACTCAGTCACCTGACACATCTGGCCTTGTTGTTGGTTGCTGGTGAGACCATTTTCTCACTTCGCACGGTTTCACCGTGGGAAGACGCGTGCGCTATCGGTGAAAGTGTCACCTCACTGCCTTGATTTGAACCCCTCGACGTGACTTCGCGGACACCTGTAATACGAACAAGTGTTAGATTGTTGTCTTATTGTAATATTTGAAAGGTGATATAATATTTTTACTTTTGTTAGACAGGTGTGATTACGCTGATAGGTCTGCATAACTATTCGGAAATGTGTGACATTATCGCGTATCCGCTACGCTTGAAGAGCTTGTCGATCACAATATACTTTTTCTTTCACATCAGTGTTGTGAAGTCCCTGGTGTCAGTGGGTTATCTTTGCAAAGTATCTTGGGTACGGGAACTAGCGCGTAGCGACGGTGAGCATTTGCTAACTGCCCGTAACTCATTGTCTGCCTAAGTGTTGCCGCTGCTGGCACATAATCTTGCCTAACTAATGAGAAACAACTACTTTCAAAACAATCTTTTGTAACTTAGATGCTGATGATACTGAATTTACAGGTACTTTTTATAGGTTTTTTTGGCGAGAAGGATCTAAAGAAATATATATAGGTCTAAATAATAAATAAGTATGAGTATTGTAACCTATGGCCTAACCTGAGTCACCTCTCAGTCTGAGAGGAGACTCGTGCCCAACAGTGGGACAGTAATGGGTTGATAATAATAATGACGGGCATTGTGTATTATTCATCAGCTCAGTATTGGTACTTTATTCCCTTTTTATGGTGTATGGTTTTATATCCCCATAAGGAATGTTTCACATCCTTTCATTTTATCATCCTAGCCCTATCTTACGTCGGTACCTATGCAAGATCGACTACCAGCCTAGCCAAAGGTATTTTAGACGAAGCAATTGCCATTGCCCCTAAATCCAAATTCTAGGCAATACTGTTATACTAAGGATAAGCTGGTGGTCAGGCTTATAAGACGATTTTCATAGTATTTCGTATGAAGACTGCGACCTACTATCGTAAGAATTACCACCCATCCATAGACAAACGATTCGGAGGGAAGCAGATCGATTAATCAGCGATCCAGCGTAATTATTAATGACGAGCCCCTCAAAATGATGTAACACTAATTTGGCAATAGTTATTTGTTATACAAGAGTGCAAAGTTGCTTTTTAACCGCGTGCTCAATTTTGATGACCGAGCAAGCGAAGGATTCTAAAATTGAATCACGAGCGGAGCGAGTGATTCAAAAATTAGAATCCTGAGCGTCAGCGAGGGAATTAAAAGAGCACAAGGTGAAAAATCTTTGCACTCGAGTGCAACACGTAACTTTTCATCCCACCTCAACGAGGAAATGACAAAAAAAACATTTACAACCACAAGATACTTTTATTTCATTTTAGGTATTCAATACTATATGATAGGTGTTTTACAGAATAGAACTCAATACTCAATACTCAATACTCAATACTCAATACTCAATACTCAATACTCAATACTCAATACTCAATACTCAATACTCAATACTCAATACTCAATACTCAATACTCAATACTCAATACTCAATACTCAATACTCAATACTCAATACTCAATACTCAATACTCAATACTCAATACTCAATACTCAATACTCAATACTCAATACTCATTACTCATTACTCAATACTCAATACTCAATACTCAATACTCAATACTCAATACTCAATACTCCATACTCGATACTCGATACTCGATACTCGATACTCGATACTCGATACTCGATACTCGATACTCGATACTCGATACTCGATACTCGATACTCAATACTCAATACTCAATACTCAATACTCAATACTCGATACTCGATACTCGATACTCGATACTCGATACTCAATACTCAATACTCAATACTCAATACTCAATACTCAATACTCAATACTCAATACTCAATACTCAATACTCAATACTCAATACTCAATACTCAATACTCAATACTCAATACTCAATACTCAATACTCAATACTCAATACTCAATACTCAATACTCAATACTCAATACTCAATACTCAATACTCAATACTCAATACTCAATACTCAATACTCAATACTCAATACTCAATACTTTATTGCATTCCATAATGTGTACATTAGTTGGTAGACCTATGTAATACTAGAGAAATTGAAAGTAACGTTGCTACGATTACTTGAGTGTAATATTTTTGTTAGGTATTGTAATGTTGGTGTTAGTGACTTAAAAAAGTACACCAAGAAAGTTCCGGTAGGCTTGTTGAAAAAATATCGATACATCGTTATATCGATATTATTTTTTTAATGTATCGTTATTTTTGAGCGATATTTAATATTTCGATATAAAATTCAAATTATCGAAAAGGTATAAAAATCTATATTTTTTACACACCAATAAACATTTATAAGTTTTAAGATTATAAAATCCCAAAAAGGAATACTTTTTTTATACTAACATCTTTTTAACAAATTATATTTAATGTATTTTTTATTTTTAGTCGACTTGATTTGTTGTTTTATAATTTGGTTTTTAAGATATATCGCCCATATATCGATATTTTTAAATAAAAATATCAGTATCGATACTGATATTTTCAAAAAATATCGATTCCACATATATCGATACTTTGTTGCGTTTAGACTAGGAACCTAGGGAAGGTTCCAAGTCTAAGTTTTTAACAAATTAAAAAAAAGTTGTATGATAAATTCGGCGCCAGGGGGGTAAAAGCACGATGTTCTAAATTCAAGTTACTTTGTCTCTCTAGAGGATAAAAACGACTTTTGCACTCAGATATCGAAGAGTAAAAATACACTTTCCGAGATGGTGGGATGAAAATTATATTACAAGGTTATATTTCTCTTATTGTACTGTAACTGTCTATTGTGTAGCGCCCCCGCTATTAACCATCAACTAAATGTGTGTGATTACCACTGAAGATGTTACGACAGCTTGCATTATTAAATTGAATGGGTTGATAAACAAGGGTTATTCACACGCATCAGGTTTGCGAAACAATTATGTAAAACAATTAAAACGTGACCTCGCGACCCGTGCCGGATGGTAATGTATGAATTAGGTGTCGTTGACGTATTTTGGCGGCAAAACCGGCGTCCCGTCAGGCTCGCGGGCCCTGAAACAAAAGGGGCAGCCAGCGCGACGGGTGCGAAGGCCAATGGCTATTGTATGTAGCTATGTTACACTACTATCGGCAACTGACCTTTTGTAGACACATCACGATTGATGAACTCTGAGAACTGCTTTGATCACCGGTCTCATGGAAATCACTCACTTTTAGTAGCGCGAATTGAATAACGTACTTTCATGAGATTTCAATTTTATGGCCCATCTACATACACAAATGTATAGGTAAATGGGAAATAAGGTATTGAAAAATGCAGAAACTCTATTCAAATCTAAACGCCATCACAGAAACGATTCAGAGGCAAATGAAGGTAAATTGCTTTCTTGACTTGGACAATAAATATTCATAGTCACCAAGAAAGTTGGTTGTACGAATCGGATTCAATTTGTTCATTCATGATTCCTGTTCTTGAAGCGTGACGGGCTTTAAGTAAGTACGACCAAAAGGAGTGCATGACTGACGAACAAGAGAAAGCCTCCATACTCCGTTACACATATGGTTGTTATTAAAATTAACGCCATCATGGAAAGCGATTTTTTATATTGAATATTGGAATAATGCATACAGCCTCTGTTGTGTAATTAGCCATTAAATTGCGTCACAGAGAGGCGCCAATTACCAATTTGGACCACCGGAAATTCAATTAATTTAACTGGTTGCTATACTTACTCATAAAATATCAATGTGATGTTTTGTATGGGTAAATAAAAAAAAGCCGAATTTCGTAATGAAATCTTATGATAATTTATCTCTTTTCATCGTTTTCATGTCACATTATAGGGGAAAAAACTATTTTTTTTAAACGTTTTTCTGTCCTTTTCTTTTCGACCACATCCACCTAGTCGTAATTGTTTTTAGATATTTTTATGACATCAATAACGCCAATGAAGTCTCTAATGCACCTATTAATGCACTGCTTGTGGTATCTGCGGTTGTAACTCGACGATCTTATTTCAATGTTACTTATATCAAAGGTTATATTGATTACATTGATTACTTTTCGTACCTGTTATAAGTAAGAATGTTTGTTCTTAGATTACTCTATAAGTATATAAATAAAAATGAATCACTAATGCTAAGCGCAGAAATCGAGAACGGCTAAACCGATTTGGATGATTTATTTTTTGTGTTGTGTTTGATGAAGTCTGAGGAAGGTTCTTATGGTGAGAAAAATACGAGGAAAAAAGTAAAAACAGGGAAATGCAGGCGAAGCTGCGCAGGGGTCGCTAGTAGATAATGATATTTATTCCTGGATTAGATGTATATTGGGAGGCTACGAACCTTTAGAAATATATTAAAACTATTTGTAACTTAGCTGAGCGAAGTTACTCCCTCTGAGACAATCAAAACTACAACAAACGGCTTCCCATCTATAAAGACACCCACGGTCCGTTTACTGTCGGCTAATAATGTCACAAAGGAAATTATGATATCGATCAATTGTATCTTCGTACATAGACTGTGAAGAAAATACGCGATATTATAAAACAATATTGTTCTGTGAAACATTGTAACGTTGCCAATGTGAACGAAGCTATTCTATAATATGATTTTAAAATAAGAAAATTCACAGATTCATAGACTTGATGGGTGCCTTATTAACTACAGTTATTATGACTAAGCATATTAATGTTTTGTTAATAAACATGTGCTTTTGATGTTTATCTAGGTGTGTAATACATAATTCATAAGAATAATTCAGAATCCAGTACAGTTTTTGGAAATAAAAACAAAAGAGGTGACGCCTTCTTTGGGTTGGCGAGGTCTATCTATAAAAATCTACTTACATATGCTTGACCTCATAAACCTAACTAGTTATTAAGCTGTTACTAGTCATAAGTTGCTACGAAGATGATATCTCCAGTGCACAAATACCTAAGTACTTAGCTATCTTCTAGAACATTCCAATTGTTTTTTTTCATGTTGTCTGTGTTATAATAGTTTTTCTTCATTTCTTTACATACTCCAATTTACTCCAAGACGCTCAAAGTGAAAGAAACAAAGAAAAAGGTAAAGCAAAACACAGTAGGTAGTGTCATTTTGAAGTAATTCGTTGTGTCAGTACTCGTACTTTAAAATGGATACCTAAACGAATATCATTGCGGTATATTGTCTGTTAATGTAACTGCGAGGTAACTTTAAGCTGAACCTAGGTGCTCTAGGCCATTATCGTCCCACGTGATCTCTTAAAATGTATTCTATGTTCTAGAGCATAGTTCAGAAGACCTAATAGCACAGTGTAATAAATCTCTATGTTCTTCTTCTTCTTCTTCGTGTCGATGGTACGATTTTTTAAATTTAATTTGGTGTGCCCAAAACTTCGCCACTTCCACAGCATCGTCAGTGGCAGCGCAGAGGTCGCTTTGATTGCAAGTAGCGGGGCACAAAGGACAGGATAGGAGGTGCATCATTGTTTGCGGCACAGTTCCACAACCACAACCTGCAGCCGTTTCATCGAGATATCCCCACTTTACCAGATTTGAATTACACCTCCCCACTTGGGTTCGGAGTCGGTTTAGTGACTTCCAAATGTACCAAGGAAGGTTACATCCTGGGGGGAGATGCTCGCTTGGTGGTAGGTAATAAGTAGGCGGGGGAGATATCTCCAACCACAGTTTGCAGCGAGCCTCGGCCGGGCAACCCGATAAGGCTTTCGCCGATTTTAGGAAACTGTGTCGACTTTTAAGACGTTGTTTTGGTAGTTGGGCACCAAATAGTGGGTGTCTCGTATCTGCTTGCTGTTTATGTTTCTCCACTGCGCATGCCACTTCTCGTGGCATGCGCATCTCATCTCATCTCTATGTTACATTATGCTAATAGTAAAAGTCCGTATCTGTATCAGTATTTGTTTGTATTGTATAACCTCTCTTATTTTGAGAGGAATTTTGTCTCAAACGATAACAATTAAATCATATTGTAGCTTTAGCAATTAATCGGGTTGTTACGGACTTATAGTTTCAGCTATCAAGATATTTCTCACGCTTGCACAAACAAAATAATAGTTAAGAAACACACAAATAGTTCGCCTATCACATATTTGGTTAAAAATCGCAATTCTTACTGCCAATAAAATGAAATATAAAAATACATGTTTAGACCCCTCGTCGAATTTTATGAGGTGTTTTAGCTATAAACTTTTATTTTATGTAACTTTAACAATAAGTGGCGTACTTTATTCGATCAATGCTTTTAAATCTTTTTATTATTGTTTTCTGCGCTGTACATACTTGGGAGGTATTTACTATCGCTTCCAAAATGGATGTGAATTGCTTCGGCATTTACTAAAACATGGGCTCACTCACGTAATGTGTTATGTGTTTAATTGATGAGTAGTAATATTTATTTACTTAAGGATTACTAACGAATTAACATAACAAGATAATATACATAACAAATAATTTTCTCATAATGCCAACTCAATAACAGGTAATCACAAATGGCGATCGATATCGTTTAGTCTCTTATGATAATTTATTTTATACGTACATCCGTTTAGGGATTGTCGAAAATTTTTAGCAGTTCTTAGCAGATGGCTACCCTACGTTGCAATAACTACCTGTGCGCCAAAGGAGGTCATCGAAATTGGCCCAAATGATGTACAAAACGTACACTTATTGGAAAAAATACTCTGTGTTACGCTGATTAAAACTCTAGTCGTACTTTTTTTAAGGTTGACTGGGGGATGATAAAAAAAGCTTTTAATTTGAGAAGAATCACGTCAATTTGGCACGCTATCATCTGTTTCGTAAGTAAAACTGTCAGTGACAGTTTCGGAATGTCAAACGCACGCCATTACGGCAGATTATTATTCATTTATTTAAACTTCTATGCACAAAAATGGTACATAAGGCATATTATTAGTTTCTTATTGGTTTCATGGTAAAAACCAGTAAAAACTATCAACTTGAAAGCTGTCATGTACCTCTGGTACAAATTTGGGCTAAGTTGTATGGGCTTTTGATGACATCCTTTCACCCTAATCCGGTCAGTGGTTTGTGCTTTGCATTGGTACCTAAGATCACTCAGTAAATAAGTCTTTCAATCATCTTTTCCTTTCTATACATAAGATTATCGAAAAAAGTATTTGTACAAATGTTATCTTGCGTGTCACGGCAGATTTCCGGATCCCGTAATGATATTAATTGTAAGAACAGCTTTATACATTAAAAAACTACCGCACATGTCATTATAATTTCTCGCATGCTCGCTTTTGACCATTTCGTGTTTAACTGCGATTACGAATTGTTACACTTATTACATACATGACTAGCCGTCATCAACACATTTTTCTCTCTATTTGTTACTTTAGAAAACCTTTGGTGTGTGTCCATTTTCCTTGTAATGATACTGTCGAGGTTTTATTAAATTTGTTTTGGTCACAGTATAACATATTACTGGCACTATCAAATAAAATCTATTATTTTCTACTGCAGTATCTATAGATACTTTAACTGCAAGGAGTCAGTCACATATTTTCCGACCAGATCCAAATGGTTCAGCAATATTCTCATTTGAGGTTTTCTTCTGTCAGACAAAAAGTAACTGATAAATGCTACTGTTGTACAACATAGTTTACAATTCTTGTTTTTCTGCCTAACCTTTTCCCAACAATGTTTTACAATAAAATTGTCGTATATTAAAAACGACAATGGAAACACGATAAACAGAAGATCCGTCAAAGACAAAACCAGGTGAGCCGCTTTTTCTATCTTACGAAAGTATGTGGGCCTTTGCCGGTAGTTAATTATAGGGCACTGGGCAACTCCTTCCTTATTCAGATTGCAATCGCATTACTTTTTCTTCTATCTCCGTTAACTATAATGTAAATCATCTTGGAATAATATGTAGTTAAAGTTGTCAGTCATGCAATATACGCTTTTTATGACATAGACTTGGATTTAAATAGAGTACGGACCTATTAGCATGATACAATTATACCTATTAGATGAGGAAGAGAAACTTTTACCTTAAATATTTTACGAGTATGTGTGTTTGCGCCTATGTGAAATATACTTTTTATTAGGTGGTTATTCGGTGAACAATAGACAATATTATTAAGACTTGCGCGTAATATAACGAGCTGCCACTCTGGTTGATGTGACATAACGTTTACGGAGTGGAGAATCTTATGATTGCCTACAAAATTCCTAGGTAGTGAGGCTTTAAACGACCTATACCTTTAGACTTTAGAGTATTCGAAAGTGCAATGGTTACCGATATAAGTATTATCAAAATAAAGGAAATATGCACACTTTCGGACACTTGCACTTTTCTTATAGTTAATGTTATTTGTGTTGATAGAATATCACACGATAAGAATCAGAAAAGTGTATCTAGCATTGCATCTGTAACAGCTTTGCTATTGAACGGGTTTCGATGAAGATGCCTTCAAGCTTCACGGGACATTTTCCTTTTATCTTGAACGCAAAAAATATGTCAGACTGGTTCTTCCTGATGTCACCGTATTTACTTTTTTCTACTGCTACGCTACGCTACATTATGGAAAATTGAGTGAACCATCATTATAATGGCATGGATTTTGCTGAAAAGAGTAGTAATGTGAAGATTTTATGCTCAGCTTAAAATGTAACTGTTGAAATCATTGAGCATAGATTGACTAATAACTAGAGTAAAGGCTTTAAACTTATCCTGAGTAAAACCTGCGTCCAAGTCAGTTCTATCTCTATAGCTTAATTTTTTTGAGAACTTGTGGAGGTTAAAGGAGTTATCCCTAAATAAAAAAGAAAGGATATCTTCACCTTCCTTTGGTATTTCAAGCTAAACAATTGATGATTCATCACCATTATTAGAATTGTATTTAATCAATTCCTACATTTACCTGATGGGTGGCACAGGTGAGCGGAGCGGGCGCATGGAGCGTGACGGCGCCGGCGCGTCCGAGCGTGCCTCCCCGGGAACCGAACCCGTCGCACCACCGCATCCGGTATTGTTACTCACGGATAGTTTTTGCGATATAAAATAAATAGTTTGTTGGAATTGATAAGTAAGGCCGTCGCTTTTAGTTTATATTGTTAACCAAATAATTCCCTTAATTTGATCAGTAGTTTGCAATTTCACTGATGAATGAAATCTCTTAATAGAAGGTAGAGTTAACATACGTTATTTTGGGTAGGTTAGGTATATTTGAATAGAAATGTTTATTGTGACGTTGCGATTTAATCGATCAAACTTCAATAAAAAAATATTTCTAACTACTAACCCTCAAAAGGCTAATAGATCAATAATAGTTCGATACGGATAACGATCACGATCGATCGTGCACCGAATAAAGACTAACAGCATTGCTCACACAAGCTAAAAAAACTTTACCGAAGAGGTTAATCACCAGAGATTATGCGGATTTCGTGTCTATGTTGTTATTTTTTTTACAAAATCCCATACTTTCGATTTCAGTATCATTATGCAATGCAAAAACGTTCGAAGTTCTATCTTCGTTTTATTTGGGAGTTTGTTGTTTTTTTTTACCAATGCGGATATTGCTCGACGCAGTGCGTTTTTTTTTATTTAGTTGGAGTTTTCCGCTCCGTTTGTCATTTTTAATAAAGCAATAATTATAATAAAATAAGATCACGCAGGGTGGCGACAAAAGTTGAATAACTTAGATATTATTTGATATGTTTTTTTAAAGTAATAATAGCGCAATAGTAGCGCTAGTAAGTCTTGTAGTAAGTACTAGATGTATTATAAAAATATTGTTATACATTAAGTTCTGAAGGAACATAAGGTAATGATCAGTTCTAATGTGTCTGATAGATTGAAGGAAATGATTGATTCGCCACGTAATATCGATTCTTGTCCACATGAGCCGTTATCGACACTCAGCCGACGCGGAAGGGTTAGTACCATTTCTAAACTAGGATGTAATCGTCGATGCATATCTACACAAATATTGCTATCAACCTGCCATCAGGTACAGGTTCGAGTGACATGGTGTAATCTAAGTAGCGAGTGACATAAGCCTTAGAGGTGCTATTAGCATTTAAACATTATAATTGCCGTACTTAAAAACTAACAAATTGTTAAGTTTTCCTTTTAAAGTATGGTTTTCAAATTATTTTTGCCTTCTTATTAAGTAGATTACGTGCGACAGAAACTGCTATAGTTATGTATAAGTATTATGTATTATATACTCGTATAATGTCTTCTTAGTTTTCTCCGTTTCAGCTAATGATAGCAATCAATAGTCAGTTTCCCACCTTTCCATCAATTTTAAAATATCTAATAGATAATGATGCCTGTCGTGTCGTGTGTAATTTCTAGTGAGATACTGATCGACTCATCTCATGCCACGTTATTGTTTATATATGTCATGTTTTCCCACGATTTCGAACTGAACAAGAACTGAACTTGACAATGCTATCGATTTTCTAACAATCACAGGAACCCATTAAGTTTTTAGTTGCGCCCGCGCCGGTGAAATTCTTAAACGATTTGCTTGTCTGTCAGCCACTGATTACAGACACTCATAAAGAATTAAATATAGATGATATAGATAAGGTAATTTTTGTGTAAGCAAGTTCTAATGATGGGAACTTCATACGACAACAATTGTTACGCGGTCGAGCAATAAAATCGTTTGCATAATTAATTCACAGAAATGAAAGTGTTTATTGTGGTTTTAACTTAGGTACTGCACTTATTTTCACATTAGAGCAGTGTTGTATGAATCGCGAAAACCGCAATGGCTTGGATGTTCTCATTTGTTTTCATAAGAGTAACACTTCTTGATAATGGTGCTTAGGACTTTGGTTATATTATGAATGAATTGTATTTTCTGTTGTTGTACCTACTTATTTTGTAAAAACATCGATTAAGGAATCCGACTCCGTAAAAGCCGAAATTGATATAATCTAATCGTTGATCATTCAAGTATCTATCTATGTAAAATTATGGTTTTCTTCGTCTGCCACCATAATTACGCATGCCAATGGTATGGTTGCACTTTCTTGTCCAAGCCATAGTTTAAATGTAAAAGGCAATATCAGCTGACCCATAAATCGCGATTTGATCTGTCACGATCTACTTAACGGGATAATTTGTTTATGCGGGTTTGGCGTACAAGCAGAAACCGTTTCACGCTACAAGTGACAAGTAGCGTGAATTTTACTCACAATTCATCTCGGCCCTTTGCTAAATTAAAACTTTTACTTAACCGTCGAAAATTAGTTTTATTAATGAATGTTTATGAAATGTTAGTGTTGTTAATTTTACGGTAGATTCAGAATGCGGTGTTTAGGGAAAGTTCTTTGTTTTGATAGTATTTTTTATTAAATCAGGTTTACTGTAATGATCTATAGTTGTGTGGGACTAATGACCTATCACATTGTGTCATTTGCAAATCATTAAGCCGATACATCCGCGATAGCAACGCTGAGGCAAAGCGAATTAACACACTTTTCATCTATGTACTAGCCTAGGTCATAAATCCAATTAGCTTGTAGACACACAATGTAATACTACTCATGTCATCTATTGTATATACATAATAGTGTAGTAACCAGATATTTGATAACATATCTTATTATTTACAACAACAAATAAAAATACGTAATTTTTCTTTTAAAAATATAAAAAGAATACTCACCTACAGATAATAAAATCCTTAGCTCTCACCGAGCATTTACAAAAATGTATTCGCTTTCGGATTTTGAATGTGTACTAGTAACAGTTGTTTGGTCCGGTAATTCACTGCACTTCCTGTGGCGCGCGCACGCAGTACTCTCGACAGGTGTGTTAGGCCGCGGGCCGCTCGCGACTGCCTGCCCAGCTACGGACGGCCGAAGCTTTTCCACATCCCCTAGTACAGTATGAATGAATTCGATGGGCTGGGGGGTTACGTCCTAGCGTAACTCCGTTGTAGTAATCCAAGAATATGTAATAATTTGTTAACACTTACGTACTGATTTCTATCGCATATGCGAATATTATACAAATTCAATTATTATTTTATAAATTCTATGATGTATAAATTAAATTTAAAAAAAGCAAGACCAAAGGACACGATCAGGACATTTTGTGAGATTCCAATATCTCAGTCGACTCATGAAAATGGATTCCATGGATATTGAAAAATATTCGAAACTTTCGGATTATAACTACCCCGATAAAATCCGAGGATGGACAGATCGGAATGTATCTAACAATAAATTATTTATTTTTTCAATTCCATTCCAAGGAAACTATCAAATTGTCTTACTATGATTTGGCAATTTTAGTGTTTATAATTCGTGTCAAGAAAAATTAATTATGTAGGTAACATTGTCATTTAAAGTTAACTCGTAATTATATTTTTTTTTATTATATCTAAGTACACTTTTGTTTAAAAATGTCTATGTTATTACGTATTATTATGTAACATGAACTTCTTTTTTCTTGAGATCAGGATGAATATTACAGTTTTTAGTTGTTGTCTAAAACTCGTTACGTTTTCTTCATGGTTCAAGAAAAGGTTTGCGCTTTTTTTCAACATCAAATACGTTCAAAACTTCGGTCCCGTTACAGTTATTCGTTCATAAGTAACAGCTTTTATTGTTTGTGAAAGACGAATTACAATTTTATTGTAACTGTTACGTTAATTTCTCGCTTGAATGTTAAAATTTTCTAGGAATTGCTTAGGTGGTCCTGTTAACCTAGTATAATGAAAAACCAATTTGTCAAAAACGTTATTTTCGGATAGACTTTTGATAAGTTGAATTGTATGCGACACTCAATTGATATGGGTTGTAGTTCTAATTTATAATTTTGGCTCGATTTTATTATTATGACAATTTGGTCATCTGTGATAGTTAGTTATATGGATAGTTTTTTGGTACATTCGTTTGGTACATTGTCAACGAAGCGTGGAGAGCAGGCGGCTCCCTCGGACTGGAGTGGTCGGTGGACGAGCGATGACCGTGACGGTAACCATATGCTACTGACCACACTTACTACTGCTAGTGAAGAAGTTTAACTGTAACTTCGAACGGGATGCAAATTACTGTGAAATACACTCAATAAATAAGTACATTTAGGGATTTTTTTGCTGCGATTACCAAGTCACTAGTATGCTAACCATTTTTGGGACAAACCCATTGCACTTATTTTTGTGCAATGAATTTCGTTTTAACAATTTATCCGCCTAATCTACCTACTTTTTCTGGAAGCACTTTCCTTGAACATTATGCTAAGCATACCTCACAAAAATGTTTTGCCATTGTCTTAAGTAAAATGAAAATTAAGAAGTAGGGAAGACATCTACAATAGGTAAGATGTGTGAATGTGTGTGATGTGTTGACAGCAGCTTAGTCCTGGTAGTATATTACAGGTAGTGGTTACATTTAGTAGTTAAAAGTAGAAAGAGGTAACAGTATCTACTACTGAAGATTACACAAAAGTTTTACGCCGACTTTCCTCAACAGGCTCATAGTTCGCTTACTGAAGCGGTACCAATTCAAATCGCAATGACATTGACCAATTCTACGTTTTAGCAGAAAGTTTTGGGTTAGAGGTTGCAATAGTAGCATAGTTTAATTAAGTAATTAGTCTAATAGTGTACCACTATGTACTTAAAGCTTTAAGTCACGTGTTGCGAAAATGTCATTGACTCCATGATGTAACAGTAATGTGAGTTAAAATTATTGCGAGGCCCTATTCTAAAAAAATACTTAATTAAAATTATTTTTTATTGCTTTTTGCAGTTAAGTGAAAGGAACAAAGTATCGGTACTTTTGATATTCTTAAATAGAGCGCACCACCATTGGTCTACGGATATGACGACCACCGGACTGCAAGTCGTAGGTCTCGAGTGCTAATCCTAGGCACGCACTTCTGACTTTCACACTAATTTCATCACTCGCTTTCGCTTACAACTGTGAAGGAAAACCTCGTGATGAAAGCTTTCGACGGCTCTTGATGTCTGCCAACCCGCACTAGGCCAGCGTGGTTGACTGTAGGTTAACCCCTCTTATTCTGAGCGCAGACCCACGCCCAGCAGTGGGACAGTTAATGATAAAACGCAGTTCTGTGTGCGATTATAAACTTGCAAAATATGATCAAAGATTGGCTGAGTACACCTTTGATTCATACAGATTCAGCGAGCATACTAAGTACTCTATGTTATAACACAACTTAAGTTTATCCCTATCAGATCCGATACGAGCAGGTCGATTTGCGTTCCCCTTGCACGCGACGCTACAAAAAGTGGCCGGTGCTAATGGCGTGTTACCAAGTGTTATGGATCGATGCGGCTGCGAGGAGGCACCGTTCAACTGTTACGCCCGATGAGTTCGTTGCATTCGTAATAGGTGATAAGAGACGGGTGAAAGAGCGTGAAGCAACAGTTTTGCATAACAATAAAAATATGCCACTTTTGTTCTGGAATCGATTAAAAAAAGTTTTAAACCAATATAGGACATCACGTCTGTCCCAGAAGGATTAGTCAGAGATGTACCACCATAGTTTGCCAGTATGTTTAGGGCACATTATCCAGACACGAATCAAGACTCCGAGCTACTATCTAGGTAGGTACTGGGTATTTGTATTTCACAGAAAAACCCAACAACACTTTCCTCGACCCGGGAATCGAACCTGTTACTTCTAGCGTAGCAATCGCTCTTGGGACCACGAGACAAACGAGTCAAAATGTTACTAGTTCTTCTCTCCTCTTCTCTCTAGTTCTAGTAGTATTTTTTTCCCTGGATGCAGCACAACATACTGTCGGACTCAGAGACGTCAATTAACGTAACGATTTATTAAATGACAAAAACTGAAATACGGGAATATAGATATAATTATAAAGGCCAAAATATGTTAACCTAGAGATTCTCTGAGTGCGGCAGATAATGTTAGGGAGAGGGTAACTTATTTTTCCAGTAAAAACAAATACCATGGGCACAAGTTACGAAAGAGTTCCTATGGGGCTAAACATGTAAGCATCAAATTACAAGATCGTGTTCGTGACCTCGACGTTCGACGGCCTACAAGCACCTATTGAGAGCACGGAATAAATTTTCTAGTCCGTGATTTAAGAGGATGGACAGACTTATCGTACCTAAACACATGCCAGGATCCAGACTGTTGAGACTATTTATAAGTTATTACATAAAAGATTTAAAAAATCTAAAACATATCTACTACTTATTTCATTTTCATAATTTATATGATCTGGAAAACCGGTTAGGTTAGGTTAATACATATATTACCTGTCTGGTTTTTTGACGCAATGAGTGTGTGTTAAATTGGAACGAACTGTCGAAATGATGGACTGTACGTCAACCATGAGTTCTATCGAATGGCTTTCGATAGGTTTTTTACGCATCGAAACGCAGTAATCTCATAGCAGATTTTAGTTCCTTACGTAACCGCTAGAGGCGCTGCGAGGGTTTTCCATACAAATATTTTACAGCGTCGCTAGCGAGTCTAGTGAGAAAAACTCATGGTCGAGGCACAGGGTTTGGTCCTTATACTGAGTACTAAGGTGGCTAATAAGCCAAACAGCCAGTCTAATGGTACCTTAATACCGCGGCTAGAGTCCGAACCAGAATTTACAGTTCTCGCCAAACTCATTGTCCGGCTTGAAATTGGCACGAGCTAACTTCAACCCGGCCGTAAAAATCGGAGAAAGAAAAAATAGTGGACTATAATAATTAAAAACGATGTATTAGTCGTAGGCTGTCGTTTTAATACAATTTTTTTTCTTGGATTGGCGAGAATTACCCGCGTATGATGAAAGAAGGGACGACAGAATATTATAAATAATACAACAAAATAATTTTTAATTCATATTTTTATTCGTATCATAGTAAGGTAGTTAAGTTTATCGTACATTCCATTAATATTTCTATGACTGACACGATACTTGGTGAAATTAATATCAAGGTCACATAACGACTACGGCCCAGACTTTGTTAAGGCGAAGGACTAGCAAGCGATGTGCAATCATAACTGAGCACCATGAATTTATAATATGAGAACTTGGTTGAAGGCTATATTGTGAAGGAATAGCGTGCCCACTACATCTTGACAGTTTAAATCGTTGTTTGTCGTTTCCTTGCATAGACAATTGCCAACGTTCTATGTAAATTCAGTTAGTACTTACATTATACTTTGTACTTTATGTATGTAATAATAGATTATTGTATGAAGCAGTAATGCTAACGGTAATTATTTAGTTTTCATTTTGCATGCCAAGATTTACTGAGCGCTGTATACATTGACACTTAATAAACGTAGTGTAAGTTGTGTAAATTGCTTGTGTATTAATAAGATAGGCACATGTATGTGACGAATACTGTTCGCCGGATACACAGTTTATTGACCTTCAGAAAACTTCAAAATCAGAGAAAAAATGTGTGGAAAATTAGCACCTATGGTGCACAAAGAAGCCAACTGCCAGTACTAAACCAATGGCAACAAGTGAAGATACCTAATTGATCCTTTACGATTCGTTTTTTAAATAAGTAAGCTTATATAAGATAACTTGCTTTGCTTATTTTAGCTACATGATATTTACTGGCGTCGTACAATGTTATTGTTTCAATAAACATTTTATTTAAGGCAAGTTTTGCTAAGTAAGTCTGATCAAAAGTTATCAATGAGCGAATTAATGATTAGGTACTTAAATCGCAGTAAGCGGAGCTACGTTCATACTGGGCCAATTCGCACCTAGGTACTAGTGTTGCACATTACACTCAATAACTAGAACATACGTTACACGGTTAAACTAACACAATTCCATCACAATTACTTTAGAATATCAGTTGATTGATTCGTTCAGCTTGATTTATGGGTAATGAATCATTTATACTTCATCTTTAAACAATTATTCTATCAACTTAACGCTAATATCGTTAATATTAAAATAGATTTGTTGATAAAATCTTTCAAGTTCATAACAAATAGACACCTTATGAGAAATCAAAGAGTGAATATTGTACATATAATATTTATTTATTTATGTAAGAATATAATTTAACTACTTTTTACGTCAATATTATATTTCTCAAAGGCTAACTGTGTAATAATTTCAATTAAAATTTAGATTTGACTAGAATTTATAATCAGTGCCTATAGGAAGTATAGCTTATAATGCATTAATATTAAGTTTTATTAGCAATTTAACTCAAATGTTTTAGTTATGTTTGTCGAACTAGCGCATTTGTGACAAACGTCTGTACTTTATTATTATTGACCTGAGATCTGAGTTAGGTCGCATGAAATACGTCACATTACGTGTAAGTATAAGTAGTTGAAACATGTTACAATCTCGTGACGCTAAGAATATATTATTATGTTAATATAAACTTGGTTAAAATACGGTGCATACAATCATCAAAGGCATTTCTTACCTACTGTGTTCTGACCAAAAATATATTTGAGCAAAATATTAACTAAAATCGTATGCGATATCTTGCACATACTTTTGACGATTGGACACAACGTAACTTCTCAACGACTACATAAATTGTCTTTTACCTTTACATTATTTACAAGGGCTAACCTCTTGGAATGCTATACTTCATGACATTTTAATATTTTCTACAATAATATATAGTGTACAGTTTATTTAGTCAAGGGACTTTTTATTTTGCACAAATATAGGCCGCAATTTGCCTTGTCACTTATATTTAAAATATCTACTCTGCAAGTAATTTCTAACAAGAATAATATAATAATTTTAAAGTTCCGTTTTCATAGTCATTAATTAATAATAGGTCTAAAATGAAAGCTGCTTATTGCCATATTAATCATTGTGTTCATAATATTATTAAGTAAAATATGTTTATATTATTATTTATTAATATTATACAATCTTTGAGTATCAATATTGGTCGGGTAAGATAGATAAATAAATATAATAATGATGTAGGTACTATTATAATTTCCTAATAAATTGTCTATGAGATACAGAGATCTTTTCCGAAAATAAATTATTTTATTAGGTAACTTATCATGCAATATGAAATAGAATTTACGACGGCAGAAGTTTAGCACGATCCCCTATATTAGGAACTTTAACAAAAGAGCATGTTATCTGATTTAATGGCTTATTTACACTAGACAAGATTCAATAATGAAGCCATGATTTAAAATGTTTATAATATATTATAAAAAATACATGATATAACCGAATCTTTTCTCTATCATAATTGTTTACGTATACACAATATATTTAAAAATCGACTTAGCAAATCAAAGAAGTAACCAATATATTGTGAAGACTCAATAATATTCCCTCTCCGTATAGTGAACGTCTGTCTTCGCGTAGTTTTATTATGATATTGAATGTATTTTTACTCCGTTTTATAGACCCTTGATCAAGGAGCAAATGTCATGAAGGTACAATCAGTTTGCAACGCTTGCGTCGCAGTATAAGATAGAGATTCGTATTATTCCACTTATTCTACTTTCTTGTAAGGTTCTGTTCCCCGATCGTGGGTAACATCCCTCCTCGCGACCGTCGACGGTGTCGAAGGCAATGTTCTCATCCACTTTTCCTTGCTAGGCCCTTTTCGTACGGACCTAGGGGTGAGCTTCATCCAAAATAATATCTTTATGGTATGTATTCACTGTGGGTTAGGCGGCCTTAGTACAGTAATACATATAGAGCCTCGTAATATTCGCAGTAGGTCAATTACTTCTGGTGTCTTCATTGATGTCACGTTTTCGTCGTTTACCTGTAAGACGAAAGAGAAAATAGTTTATTGATTCTTTATGGTTAGTATGCTGGAGACCTGTAACACAAGTAATCCTAGTGCAAGCTCCAGTCTCCACAACATTGATGTATTTGTAAGCAAAATCCTATCCTGTAAACTTTATTTTATTAAGTGGTGGAGAAAATAAATAAATAATAATAATAATTATTATTATAGTATAATACAAAATTAGACTAGGCATTTTTTCCGGAGAACCTTAGGTGCCAAAGGAGATTCGAAGGCCCTAGTTGCAACTCTCGTTTCTGACTTTTACATGAACTTGGATCATAATGAGTGATCATGGTCTATACAGTTCATATTCAACTATGATCTGCAAAGATGCTGTCATTATTAGAAAGGCTTTGTCAAATTTACCTGCAATATGACGTCGCCGCGGCGCAAGCGGCCATCGCGCGCAGCCACGCTGTCGTTGTAGACCGCAGAGATGTAGCTCTGACCGGACTCCGGGTGGCTCTGAACGCTGAACCCAAGCCGACTGTTCCAGCCTCGGTTCAGCTCCACTGTTACTATCTGAAATGTGTAAACATTTCAATTAAAAAAGACCGCTTCGAACATAGCTATGCAAACCAAATGTAAGAACGTCGAGGACTTTGGAATATGTGCTTGAAATGAAGTAGTTATCAGGATTGCAAAATGTCTTACGGTAGGTTCATTGCTTGTGTCTTCCGGAGGTTCAGGTTTGACGTTTTCTTTCTGGACGGGATCAATTTCTTGAGGTTTGGGCTGGGGAGGGGGATCCGTCTTCAATTTACGCTCGTTGTCAGGGGATAACGCGACACCTTTCCATTTCTTCAAACCGTTACCTGGAAATTAAATACAATAAACAAATTAAAATTTTGCATTTATCAACAGCCTAGTATACTGAACCGTTTCGGTCCAAATAAGCACTCTACTCTGGTCTACTCTTCATGTATTATCACGTTGAATTAGTATCATAGAACCTGGTAATATGATGTGTCGTGTATGGGTCTCTTTTCAACCGACTTAAAAAAGGAGGAGGTTCTGAAATCTTTTTTGTTTTTTTCTGTTAGAGATCCGCCACATCTGGAGTCTGGTTACGATTGTGTTATTATTTGTTAAGGTTCTGTGGTCAAGGTAATAGTGAAAATATTTTTTTTATCAAATATCTGAAACCTACCATCGTCCTTATGTCCTTCCGAGCCGGTAGTATGTCCATCACTGCTAGTTGTATGAAGCACAGCGCTCTGATATGCAGGGTTCGCGTGTTTGAACCGCGCTTCATCACTCAGTAGTGCCACAGGCATCGACACCGGCTCGTCGGAGTCAACAGGGAAAACTGGTTCCGTGTACCGCTGACGTGACATGTCTTCCTGGTACACATTCGGCGCGTCCAAAGTATCATTGTCCAAGTTGTTTAACTCGTAACCATGGGGAGGCACTGAAATTTCGCAAAGTAATCATATTATATCCACTTTAGAGTACACGATACTGTTAATAAATGACAGTACTTATATTGAGAAAGTTGTCGAATTACGTTATAAGAAAGCTCAGTCATTTGTTAACAGTTATCATTATCGTTTCGACATTTATGAGTGCAAATGAAAACAGAGTAGAAGATCACGCACATAAGGCTATACACAACACTCTTCGGGGTAATGTCAAATGGCCGAAGAACATCTATGAAGTGCTGTACGCTACAATGGAGTGTCAACAGTCCTGGTATGGTTCTGAATCCGACAGTCAGTTTATACGCTGCTTTGGATCGAGGGTGTGAAGCAATGGGTTATGATTGGACAGTGTGCGGCCGACAGCGTCTCACCTGTCAGGCTCAACTTTTGTTTTCTACAAGTGGGTGGTGCGGTGGGGCTGGCGAGGGATACAGTCCGCACCGGCCGCCTCGAGTCCTGAACGACTTCTTTATGTTCCGAACTGTGTTCTACTTTGTTGGAACTTGGAACATCTGCGTGGAAAACCTACATCGCTTAGTGTGTGGCGTGTATATTGTATGTGACAGTGTTAATGTGGTTAGCAAAGTTTCGCTGTTCACTAGCTTTGTGCAGTCTCTATTCAATTAAGCTAGCCGGGTCCACCTGTTTGATAAATATACATCCATTGCGCTGTTTGCAATGGTAATGCGGATTAGTTAATGAACACAGAGCCATATATAATTACATTCATTTGTGCTTTGAATATATTATGAACTTGTACCACGTAAAATTATTCCTCCCCGTCTACACATTTCAGGTGATGAATTTAGAAATTAAATCAAGGGATTTGGTTATATTACACGTAATGTACCTACCTAAACATTAGTAATTGCATTATTGTGTACTGAAAATATAGCATATACATACATGCATACCATCGCCTGTATTCCCCGAAGGATTGGGTAGAGGTGTACACTCAACGTAACGTAGTTCACCGGTATGTTTAGGTCCCATGTAATATAGGCATATAATCCAAACTCCGAGCTGCTACTCGTTTTTTTTTAAAAACACGGTCAACCCGGGAATCGAAGCCAGGATTTCTACCGTAGCAGTCGCGCTTAAGACCACTAGCCTAACGAGGCAATTAGTCAAGATGTATAACTATATACCAATAAATAACTTAGCGTTTTAATTGAAAACCAATTAAGCCTCTTCAAGGTGACGTATTACGGACAGTTTAGTATCAACGGTTGAACCTATTGAGTAAAGGTCGGGTTCACCTTTAATCCATTTACAGCACTTTCCATCAGTTAATCACATAACAAGTTTAACCTTTCATTTTGGGGTAACAAGCTTCGGGTCGGGTTATTCTTAGGGCAAATTAAATTTTGTATCACACAAACTACTTCAGTGATTTGTGTTAGACACTACTGTAACATAAAATTCATATACCTGCTATAATGCCTTGACTTCTGACAAAAATTTGAAGTGTCTCATCAATACTTTGATTAAAAAGATGTACCGTATTTAAAATTTTATGGATTTTGCAAAAGACTAGGAGCCTTTCTAGACAAAATATGAATTTCATAGCTTTTTCAGACCTCTTTTCTCTCAAATATACCTACTGCTGTCTTCACTATTCAAAGCTAAAGCTCCAAAAGGATCTATCAATGACGTCATTTAATTGGTAGGCAGTACATACCATTGGGTTGTTCGTAGTGGTTGTTCTCCTTGGTGAGTTTGCGGTACTTGCGGGGTGAGAGGCAGGGGGAGCGGGATCCGTCTGCGGCGTCAGGGGTGAGGCGGCGGGCGGCCAAGTCGCACAACATTGATACTGCTTCAGGCCTAGTAATATAAGTTAAGGCTTTTATTTTGGTTTATACTAAGAAATTTACGATGTTTTTGGTATCCCTGTTTTTAATAATGATCCTTTTTCTCTTGAAAAGTTATCCTGATATTTTAGGATAGTATAAAGACATAGGTACCACTAAAAATACATCATGGTCACAAAACAGTTTCTAAGTAATGTAATTCCTAAGTTAAAAAGTTCAAAATTTCATAACTTCAAAACATCTAGCTGTGTTGGAAACGTGGAGCTACTGAAAAAAGGAGTCATCTCTAAGGAATAATGGATCCAGAAAGCCTTTTTCTAGTAGAATCAGAGGATTTATTTCGGTCAAATCCCCTGAACTGATCCCCCGGTGGTTATTGCTGGTTATTATTATTTAATTTCTATGCAAAAACCAGCAGGGGATCAGTTCAGACGATCCGACTGGAATAACTCAATCAGATTAGTTCAAAGAAAATGAGTCTAGTTACAACTAACCTCAGCGGGGGTTTAGGCCTATTCATAGGTGCGTCAGAGTCCGTGGGCTCTTCTCTTGGCGACATGGGCGACAGCGGAGTGGCCGCGTGGTCACGGTACAGACGCAGGCGCACCTCCGATCCGCATGCGCGTAAGAACGCTACCGCCTCCGCGTGCGACATGTTGGACATCGCTGTGTCGTTCACCTGTACAGATGAGAGGGCTATTGACCGAGACATTTTGATAAATATGGAATGTGAATAATGCTTTGGGTATGTGGAGCGTTTTGTGTACCTTGAGTTGTGTTTATGATTGTGTACATACATACCATCACGCCGGTATTCTCTAAAAGGTCAGTCAGAGGTGTACTGTTATATCCAGAGTTCGCCGGTATGTTTAGGTCACATGTAATAGGGTCTCTCCAAACTTCGAGCTGGTGCTGACAACTTAGGACCTCAAGCGTAACGTCGCGCTTAGGAGTTGTGTATCATATAAGTACATATTTTTATCGTTGCCACTTATGATATCGCTAAAGTCATTCTACCTTTGATTAAGTTGAATTATAATCAGAAGTTGTATGATTTCGTTTATTATTTTATGACTTAAGGTAATCGTGTTTTAATAACACATTCGTCTTTCAATCAAAATGCTGAATAGCTGGTCACTATTTAATTTAATTTGTGATAAGAGTTTCTGCGGCAATATAGCAAAAGCTGTCGTAGAAGAGAATATTTTTATTTCGAAAACAATTCCGTTATTCGCACGGACGCTTTACACAATATGCTTCTCACATGATGTTTGTTTAAAACTGTTTCTCTATTAGTAGGACAACAATATTGATTCAAGTGTTTCTTCAAAGAACATTCTCGATCGCTTAGTCTACTTTGTGGCTGTTTAATTTTAATGAGTCACGGGTTGACAATACGTACGGTATTCGTTTGTAGGTACACATATTTCTAGTATAAGCTGACCTGGCATAGTATTCTTTCTTTTCCGTTTTCCGTACAATGAGAGATCAGCCAATATTGGTGGACATAGCTTGATGTGTGGCCGTGTGTAGGTATGATATAGTTGTATAAGTAGTCTGTACCACGGGTCTTTTTTCTGCAGCTCATAATTTTTAGCTTATGGTTTTAAAAGGACTTGGCTAGTATCCACCAAAATGGGGAACTGGGCGAAATAATCCCAACAAGAGGACTGATCGCCCGTCTGGTGCCTGCCGGCGTCCCCGAATATAAATAAAATGCTACAGTATGAACTGTAATGAGTAAAGTTTGTGATTATTGATGCTAACCGCAACGATCCTGTCTCCCGGCTGTATTCTGCCATCGCTGAGGGCTGGTTCCCTCACCAGCGCTCTGACGTAGTGCCCCAGTGCGCTGTGGTCCTCTTTCCGCAGCGTGAAGCCGAGGGATCCGTTCACCTTGGTCATCACTATGTCGAACTCCTAGAAAGGGAATTTAAATGGTTCCATTACTATTTATATAAAAAACCAGTGATTTTAAGCAAAGAGAGTTCTTTTCGTCTCGTTAAAAACTATTTGTTGCGTTATCAATTCAAAAAGTCAAAACTCGGTGACTTTATATGTAGGTACCTAATGGTAGTCGTCTTGGTAAGTACCTATTGACATACATTATTTACATTACATTACATAAAACCCAACCTAATTTATGGAAATAACTAATACATAATTTTTTATTTCAAACTCTGTACACAATGTCAGGAAATGTAGCTAACGGAACTGTAGTCAGTCTGTCAGTCAGCGTGCCAAATGCTTGGCACTCGATGCATGCGACTTGCGTCAGCGCAGCCGTTGTATATAGGAAGGAACACACGTGACAGGCGCCGACGTCTAAATACTATCATTGTTCATAAGGCACTGCAATACCGGGTTATTTTGAATATGCGTATTCGATTGAAATGGTTCTTCTCCGACGCCGACTCCACACGTTGGGCCAAACGTTACCGCCAACAACGCTATTGGGCTAACGTGTTAAATAGTGTTGGCACCAGCATCATAATATGCACATGATTGGTTTAAACCTCTAAGCGCCAACGTTGGTTGGATCGTTGGGGCCAAAGTGTGGGGCTGGCGCAGTCTTCGTTAGATGAATTGACTTAAGTATATAGATATAATACTTGTGGAGCAATGCTATTGCTTTGTACTTAAAGCTTATGTCTAACTAATATTAGTTCACACAAAAAGTACTTATTTAGTTTAACTCACTCACACACTCACAGCAGTTAAACTTAGTGTTTCTTGGTTTTGGTTTTAAATAAAATCTTCTCACTTTCTTTCAAGTATCCATGAAATAAATCGCTTTAGCACTTCTGTAAGTGTTTATATATCTTGGCTCGTGACTGTACATACACCGTAGTCTGAAAAGTCTAAGCTTTACCCAATACATAACTAAAGTATTTTTAGTTGTTGTCTGAATGCAACTTTTCATACTAAGCTTTTGAACTAGGCGTTGTGCAACACCGTTAGGTCGTTTTCAAAGTTTTGAAAGCTTCCAGTGAAACATACGCGGATACTCTGGTATTGTGAAAATTTCTTGCAAAGCTGTTAATCCAGACGGTATAGGCTACATAACATAATCATTATAGTATACTGTTGTTCCGAGATTTGAGCTCAAGGCGCCCGGTATACAAACATGTGGCTTTACATTAAATTTCCATAATACAACATTACTTATAACAAACTCACCACTGATCCGTCATCCTGTAGGCGTGAACAAAGAGCTTTATTAATAACTCGCACGGATTATATTACTGAGTCGCACAACTCACACCGGTGAAATTATACCTCATAAAACATAACGCCTGTTAACAAATGACTCGCCTTACAAACGTAGTCTCACGATTATAATGTTATGTTATTTGATTCTAAAAATTACAGTAGTACGCCATAATGACCTACATAATATGTAAATGAAAGTGTTTATAAAGAAGCTGAATTTTTAAATGGAGAAGGCACGCCGATATTTATTTTATCCGATAGAATAAGTTGAAGAAAGAATGGCCTGAAAAGAGTCTTTAGTAAGAGCGAAGCTTATATCCAGCTGTGGTTGAAGTCAGGCTGTAGATGATGACTGATGAGATATTGAGATATTAACCAAATATAATTTTATCAACCATGTACCAGACTACTCATATACCTAAAGGAGATGCAAAGTATCATGTCACAATTCAGATCAAAGTTATCGACAGGAATATCACATATTGGATTTATTTGAACCACCAATTAAAGCCATCATTATGTTTGTGGTATAATAAAAACAACCACGTGGAGCGGCAATAAGACTTAGTGGAAGAACTCAACTGGATAAAATTTAAAACATAAATCACAACAATTAAAAATATTAACTCTACGAATATACTCATATATCATTCTGGTTGTTGAAGAACGCTATTAAACTAAACAAGATAATTATGAGTAGTTAATAATGAAGTTAGATCACGTACTAGTAGTTACATTATGAGCTAATATGTTTTTCACCTGTCAGTAACATCCGTCCTTTAGAAAATATCAGTTATATTTATGAGCTTACAATGTGCTAGTTTTTACTTTGAAACCCAATGAAATAATTCAGTGTCAGATGTAGTAAATTACCGTCTCAGCGAGGAATCCGGTAATAAATTATTTTACCGGTAGTAAACAAACGAGAAAAAGTGGTAATAATTTTTCACCGATAAATCGGTTTCCATTTGAAAAAGTAGTTTGTTCCGTTGCAGCTTGCAGCGCATACTTCGGTAAAATTTTGGTGTATTCCAGCTATGGGATTAATTGAACTGTGCCACATGCCGCGGTATTACGGAAACTTTGAACTATCACGCACGATCGATTTATAGCACGTGACAACAGACTATTGGTGGCTGAAAAATATTTTCTATTAAGGCATTTGTCGAGGTTTTTTGAAAGGGCCCCAGCGTGCCGAGGAGAGTAGACAGTTAGGGAAGCCTTTTGCCCTACAGTGGGACGAGAATGGCTAAACAAAAAGGCATAGTGTTGTACGTAGAAAAATAATTATCTATGTTCTCGCATCAGCCCGCAAGTTCATATGTCAAAGCATCAGCCTTTTCAGTCTTAATGTACATCATGCATAGAACTGCTGAATGGTCAATGTAACATTAAGTTTTTAGTTGTAGGTAGGTGGTAGTTTATGTTAGTAGTGCTCACCCCGTATTGCACGTCGTACACGGGCAGCGGTCGGTCGAGATCCGGCAGGCGCAGGTCGCGCCGGTCAGGCTCCGGGCTCGCCTCGCGCCGCCCGCGCCCCTCCGACGACGACGTTGTCGCACTGCTCGTCGTCTGAGACAGTCTGAACACAACAAATGCCAAAGGTCACGAATTGGCTACTTTCTATATCTATCTGCATCTAAACTTTCCAGCCGCAGATTGTATTCAAATGCCGAAGATCTAATTCAAGTGATACAGCATCCATAAGACACGTTCGAGGCGGGTTCGTCAGTTAATGTCCGATTTTGCGATACAATGTGATGGGAACTCCGATAACCATGTTGTGGTTTCTGACGTTAGTGTCTCCTCGCCTATACATTGGAGTTTAATCTTCAGGTACGTGTACCCAGGTTTGTTTGTCTGTCCTTAATGACGCGAGCTATTGTACGATAACATTCATGTTACAAACCTGTGTGCTTTCGTACTGTTTGGTTTACGACATAAGTGACTTTAGAGCGTGGGATGATCGAGGGGACAAATTATGCGAGCGTGACGGTTGGTTCGTGTAATGAGTGTTTACCTGGCATGCATAGGGTGACAGTTGAGGGGGTCTAGTGGCGGGAGGTGGGGCGGGTGGGGGGTGCGGGCCGGCGGCGTCGGCGGCTCCGGCGGCGTGACGCTGTCGACCACGTCGTCCGGCGGCCGGCACACGCGCAGCTCCACCCGCGCTGCTGCTGTTCGGAGCACCTCAAGGGCTTCCTAGTTGGAAAAGACAGATTAATTGTTATCGAATTATCGGTCAATAACTTTCACTTTAAATTCCGCAGCAACGTTACGTATTTAATCCTCGTAATCAATGGCGATATAAATTTATTCTGTCAGAGATTCACAGAACTATGAAAACGCAAGCATTTAAATGTTTCCAGTTTAATGAATGTTAAATTGTTTGCAAAACTTTCTTAAATTTTAATTTTAAATTATACAAAAATCTCCAAATTCTTTGGTTGCTGTCTGAAATACTTTTTTTATCAAATCGGTAGTAAAAAACTGTCCATTCACATTCCGTAATATCAGCAAGATGTTCGAATAATTATAGAAGATTTTGATTATAAATGGTAAGCGGTAACCTGATACGTCTACATAAAACAGCACCGTTTAGTAAGTTTGAGTACATGTTTACGTCGAGTTTTAACTTTAAGTCTGTGGCTTTATAAAGCTTTCATGGTCTCAAAGACCAAGAATGTAACCACAATTTCCGAAGCACACCGACCCAGAATTATTTGGTAACGGTGCGTACCCCGCTGTGACTGATAAAAGGGAACAGAGAATTAATAGAATTCCCAAACGAAACTGAGTTAATGGCCCATTTATATATTATTATAAGTATTAAATTCAGTTTAGCTCGTGAAATCGCTTTGATATGCGCGTGATTCAGTTACATTGTAATTCTCTTGGGTTATTCCCTTTCCCACCCGAATGCTGTACAAATGAGATTATTTTTCATCGCGTAGTATACCAGCAGTCTAATATAATGTTGGTATAACTTTGTGGCTGGCAGACATTTTACAGTTTATTACGTTTGAGCCCGAGGCCTCGGCAGGACGGGGTTGGAGTTTTTCATAAAACTTTTTACGTTTATGACCCAGCCTCCGGACCAAGGGAAGTGCTGTGACAACAAATGGCATTTTTAACATGACTTACTGTTTATTTTTGTAAGCACAACATCGTGTTTTGTATTTGTACCTTCATAACAACTACTCAAACAGAGCTTTGTAAAGAGCAGAGCAGCGCACTTAAATTTCATAGACGCTGTTGTAATGAATAAAAAACGTTGGGCGTGCACTCGCAAACAACGTCCGTAAAGTAAGGTAGCATTGCTGAAGATAAGAAAAAATGCGCAATATGCTAACATTACTTCGGGAAATTTATTTTTACTGGATTTTACCTGCTAAAGATAGAGAAGAAAATATTTTTGTGTCGAACCAACTTTTTGGGACAAATGCAGTTGAATAATGAAAGCGTTTTATAAATTGTATGTTAAATCTCCGAAAGTTAAAGGGTCTTTTAATCTACTTACGTAGGTACTTAGTCCGGCGAGGGGTACTCCGTTGGCGGATAAGAGCAGGTCCTTGGGGGCAAGTCGACCGGTTCTCCACGCGGGCTGCGGGGGGTACAGTCTTCGTATCCTCACCAGGCCGCCTCCTCCACAAACAGACATGCCAAGACCGCGGCCATCTTTTTCAACCACCACTGTGAAGGTGTTTTCTGTTGGACAAAAAGGTACGTGTTTTAATTTTCAATATCGCTGAGTCTCTCAAAAGTTTTACTACAAGATTTTGCTCTTATAAAAAATCACTCTTTTGGAACAGTGCCTGGAGAGAACGTGGAGAGAACTTAACAATAGGTGTAAGTAGATTGTATTTTTCTCAATATACGAGAATAAACATCAGCACATTTTCCGGGTATCAAAACGCGGCATACATAACGTTTACCCGTCATATCACTAAAATATGTATATCTATATATTCATAAACGAAAGTTGTTGGTTGTTAAAGATTCTGTTTATATAGCGTGCGGGGTGTTGGAACGTGCTCACTTCCATCACAAGCAATAAAATCGGGAACCGAATTCCGTTACGAACCCATTTTACAGCTTATTTACACTTAGAAGCTGACGCTGCATCCGTGATATATAAGAAATAGGGATTTCAATAACCTAAATGGAAGCTTCACAATATCGTAGACGCGAAATGTATTAACATTAACGCAAGCTCAATGATCCTTTCCTATTTGGAATAGGTTTCGGGTTCTGCTTATTATGTAGGGCTTTCATAAAAACCTAATTCTAGCACAATCTGAATCTGTGATAACCATTCAGTACTACAATCTCGGATTGATTCCTGTTGATTTGAAGAAAGTTTAGTTACTAAGTTTTGACTGTATAATACGCTTGTTGTATACCGAGGTTATACAATTAATGCATACAGTTTGTTTGTAGGCAAAATAAGTGTCCAAATTATAAGGACCGCTTTAGGCAAACCCAAAAAGCCCCAGGTGTTTTCATTTCACACAAAGCAAACGAAAGCGAGTACGGCTTGTTTGGGTACAGACATTGTTTATTCAGTACTTTTGGATGGGCGTACGCTCAGATTAAGCATATATTTGGAAAATCAATTATATCATCCAAAATATCCGAAATAATTGATATAAAGGTCTCAATATTGCGAATGTAAGATAGACAAAGTGTCGATCTACGGTCAATTTAAGTCCCTTTTAGGTCCAAAATGGACGTTGGAGGGTCTTCGACATGAATAATGCATTAGGAAGGTCCATAGTAACAATTTGGACTCAGAATATTTTATTTATTCTCTTTTATGATTAGCCACTGGTTCGGTTCTATTTGAGTGCTTTTGAAAGCACTTAACGACATAAAACGTTTCTTAGAAAACAGTGGTAAATGGTTTAGTACTCGTAGATAGTATTTTTTTACACGCCAATACACTATAGTCTATTTTTACGTACCTAATCAAAATATTTCGGTGACAAATGAAACTTTTAATTTTCTCCTTATTTCCTCGAATGTAAGGCCAGGGAAATATCACACGATGATTCCCATTTTCCCCCATTTAGGGGAAGATGGGAATGGATGATCAAAATCAGCGACAATTTTTGTTTCTTTTTTAGTCCTGTCATATGCAGTTTTGCTTTTTTAAATTAGGTACCTAATTACACAAAAAAATAATAACAAGACCTCTAAATTACCAGGAAATATGAAATCAAAGGTTTTGATATTATAAATAGAGCCGTTTGTCTGTTTGAAGCTCATTCAAAATGTGCAGTTAACACCTGCAAGGTGTCCCATTTGCGTGATTTGTTTGGCATTCCAATATGCTAATGTACTAACGTGTAATATATGTCTAAATAACTGTATGACGTCGCTTTAATTTACTAATGTTATGAGTTTTACCTTTTTTATGTCATGTACGAGTAACGATTCATAAACTGTAATAATATATGTAACTTATTTAGGTTTATATTGTATCAAAAATATACCTTAGGTGTTCTTTCTAAAGTTGTATTTAACGTGCATGGTAGACGTTACAATATGTACTTAAATCTCACAAATTTCCGCTCATAATCCGTTCCAGCTCGCCCAATAATGCAAGACCAAGTCCCGCACACCGAAATAGATAATTCCCTTATGTAAATGCGTCATTGGTTCATTACTAAACGTGTATGCTAGTTAGTACTACAAAACCCTGATGACGTCATTTATGTCTGACATGGTAATCGAAATCAATAATATTGCTGCATTCCTGGAACCGAACATATTTTCTATGAACTCTACATTAATTTTAATCTCTACGTTATCATTATTATATTTTAGTCTGCCAAGGAATGTATGATGATGGTCCATTCTCCGCCATAAACTAAACTCAAGAATCATAATGGCGATCGATACTATACTTCAATACAGTCCTCAACATTCTCGAACACGAGACCCCTTTGCAAATTTGGCGACCCCTTAAGTCCAAAATAAAACTATGTCAGGAAAATGTTATCTTTAGAAGGTAATGTATTTATGACGCCAACCCGCATAAGACCAGCGTGGTTGACCCCTCTGATACTGAGAGAAGACCCGTGCCCTGTAATGGAACAGTAATATGGGTTGATGAACATGATGATGTAAGCATATAAGACCCCTGCTTTATTTTCGTCTAAAACTGCTTGAATATATCCTGATGTTTCGACACAAAGGTTGCAAAACACAGGTTCAATACATAAATTGTTAGTCACAGTTACGACACCCAAGCGTGGCGATTCCATTCCGGGAACCTCACGGTACACACAAAATCGATTTGGGACCTATTAATGTGTACACAGTAAACTGACCAATATAGCAACAGTAACAGTTTGAAAGGACAACAGCTGAGTGCACTAGTTGTCCATAGTTCCGATATTGGCAAAGTTCTTCGGTCACGAACTTGCTCGATGGCCTGTATTTAACGATACAAGTAATGGTTCGCTCGTATTGGTATTGTCTTATCGTTATTTGAGATTTGTAACTATACCTAACTAAAACATATCTTTTCATACTACCTACATTTGTTTTCACAAAATTGACTGTTTAAGGAAATTAAAAAGAACAGTAATTAAAAAAACATAGTTTCTAAAAATACGGTTTTTATACCAACACCTATACCAATCGTTAGTGGTAGACAGAAGTCCCAAAAAGCCTGACAACTTTAGACTTTGAATATCGGCATTGCCCAGAAATTGGGTTGCGGAGGTCTGATAGCAGTTGCTTCGTGTATAATAATGATATTCGGCTGCATCTGATTGGACTGGAAGCCGACCCCAACGTGGTGAAGAAAAGGTTAGAAAGAAGAAGTTTCTAAAGAGATTCCTAATAATTATTTTTTATAATGTCTGTTAATTGTTAATTTTTTTTACATTCCAAAAACGTCATCCAAATTGGCAAAGTTCATAATTGCAAACTATGATTCTAACTCGTAAATCATATCCAAAGGGTGTATCTAAATTGTTCTCTACGACCCATGACTGTGTTTCTGTTAAACTTAGTTATAGTTACACAATAATATAATAACGCTTGGCATTTTCTTAGGGTGGTGTTATACTCGGTCGAAGTGAATGTGACATTCTAAACCACTTTGCCTGGCCATGTAGGGGATTTAATCGAAAAATGGAGTAAGTCGTTAAGTCGTTGGGAAGTTTGTTGTATAGGTACTGTTCAATTTAATAAAACGCTCTTATATAAGAAATATGAGTGTGAAGAGGGTTTTTGTTATCTTTTTTAAACGTAGTGCGAGTATAAATAATAAATAAATAAAATTGAGGTGCCTGTTTATAATGTAACTAGCTTTCCGCCAGCGGCTTCACCCGCGTGGTGTGGGTATTTCTTAAAAATTATAGCCTATGCTACTCAGTAAAGATGTACCTTTCTTTAACGGTAAAAGAATTTTTCGGAGTACTAGTAGTTTCGGAGCCTATTCAATTCAAACAAACAATCAAATCTTTCCTATATAATATTAGTATAGATATAGATAAATAACAGCTTTTTACTAATAAATAAGAGATTAGACACGCTGCTGGACCTATTAGGACAGGACTCACTGGCAGTTAGCTGATGAGAGATTATAAGGAGAAACTTAGGGCTATTTTAGAAAAAGGGTTAGTTATTTTTAAATTAAATTAAAAACTTTAAAAATAACTTGTAATCTTAGCATGGAAAATGCTTAAAAATACAAAAAGATAATAAAAGGGTTAATGTTCTGTACAAAGAAACATATAATCCTATGTAAATCCGATCGGGATCCGAGCGAGTGTGAAACCGCAGACTAACAGCTAGTAATTATTATAGGTACCTCCAGGATGTAGGTACTTGAGTCACATTAGAAATTTTTGTATTAAGATACCACAAAACATCTTTCAAGGTTTCTTCTCTTCTCGGTTAATTATGACCGTTCAAATACAGTGGAGTAGTTATTATTCATTGCTTTGCGTGTCGTAGAATATATTTACACATACAACTAGAGGTAAGTAACAATGTACGTACCTCTACTTTGCAGTACAAACATGTAGCAGGTATTATTAAAATAACGTAGAAAGATTATTAGCCGCAAATATACCGTTCTTTTCTGCAGTCTGGCAGTTTTTGCAAGAAAATGCAATCCTATTTTGCACATTTTTCGCAACGCAGCAGGTATTTACATAAGTTTGGTGTAAGAGGTTACCTCGCATTTTTGCATTACGGACATGTTACCAATTATCTACAGACTATCTTAACCGATCTCTATGTTTTTGTTTATGAATTTTTATTTGTGCTTCTAAAATGGAATATCTCCGGATCTCCGATTTTATTGTACTGGGTTACCAGATATTATTTATACTGGTATGCGTCCATAGTTTTTCTTGTCAGGTTTGAAGTTTATATTGTTATGTATTTCTTAAAATTTATGAACTGAGTTTGATGCCAGAGGGGAAAATTAAAACACTTTTATAGTGTTTTATCTGGCGTCAAACTCAGATCCAAATAGTACGGAAACAGAATTCTTTGATATTATTAAAAACTTGTGCACATACTTAATTGTTTTACCTTTTATTAATACTATTGAATTTTTTTTTGGAATGAATGAAGCAGTGGAATGCTGAATGTAGGACAAAGCTGAAGTTTCTTTTCTTAATGAGACATTTTCAAGAACACGATTGTAGAAGAACATATGTGTACAATCACAGAAATTACATCATTATTAATTAAAAACGGTAGTAACAAAGTGAAGATACTGATGGGAAGAAACAATGCCTAGATGGGGAATTAATATACAAAGTTTAGTCGACATTGCAGCAGTAACTGTATGTATATTCACTTGCTAATTTTTAAGAGTAAAACATCTACAGTAGATTTCCAGTGCCCGAAGGCAGTTAGCAAAGCTTTGCATCCATCGTCGTAATCAAATACGTACCTAAGTCTGTATGTTCTTATGTAAACCCTAAAATGCATTCATGAATTAGCATTTAAATGCTGGCTTGTCATAATGTTTCGGGCAATATAAGCGTCTTAACATGCCACAACAAGATGTAAGCACATGCTTATGGAACTTTGGACAAAACAATTGTTCATGCATGCTTGATAGTACAGTTTCATGTGTTTAGCTAACCTGAGGGCCGCAGCAGGCTGTGTTATTTGCGTAAATTACAGGCTTGTAAGCTGTCGCTGTGTTGGTTGTGTACCTAATTGTTACCTACATGGACTACTATAAATGGTAGGTACCTACAGTAGATACACATTTGGGGCTCTATTAACCCTTATGTATTGCGTATTTAAAAGTTGGAATGCGGAGTTGGAAAAAAAGCTATGTGTAGTTGTGTAACAAATTAGGTCAGTTTGTTAACTGGTAGGTATTTTTTCACGGTGTATCTTGATTTAATATTGGGTTACAATCTTCGATCATGGTCCATTTTTTAAATGCTATTTTAAGTCGTTATGCTAGCTGCATTCAGGCCACAATATCATACACATCAAATACTGAGTGATTAAATGAAGCTGTTTTTTCATTGTAGAATCGTGCGCCGCAATACTGAGTCCATAGATACGGGTAGTCCTACACAACCCACCCTCTTTCCCGGTATTCAGGATTATAATACTGTCCTCTCCTCTGTGTACAATTGATAAACTATGTCTAGTTTGTTAACAATTCGCATTCAATATTTCTGTTGAATCCCAACATTAATAACTTTTGTTTTAACGCTAAGTGAAATGTAAAGCTGATAAGGGTAGTTCTCTTTTACATATACATGTATTTGCGGGTAGCAGCATACTTTATCAGTCCCCAAGGGGACTTTGTTTAGGTACCTACATAAATAACATTACGTAAGTTATGTACTTTGGAACTTAGTCGAAATATACTAATGATGTAATATCTACAAGAACAAAGTTGTTTTGGCGTAATTCTCTTCTAGTTGAAAACAATGGACAAATAGGCGTTTAATAGGAAGGCTAAGTATATTATTTGGAAAGCGAAAGATTTCTATTACTTAGTTTTAAATTAACTGACTGTTAGATTATTACAGTATAGCAATATTTTTGACATGTCTTTAAGTTTTAACGGATTAATGAATTTTAATATCTGAGGACTGGGATTCTTTATAGTTTTCCTTAGTTTGTATATAATTTACTTAAATAATTGTATACCTATTAGAACTAATATGTAACTAACTTAAATAATTGTATATTAAAACTAAACCCCAGAACCAGTATTCCATGATTTTAGATGTGTGAAAAGTTCTTTACGTGCTTCTGACATTTTCTTTTTTAAAGTACACAAATACCAATAAATAGGTTGTCATCCGACGTCCAACAATCTCAGTTGGCAGTAATCATCTGCAATAATCTGCGTAGATCCGGGTCAGACCGTAGCGATATTGGGACATGTTCGAGTCACGACTCTGTGATCTGACCCCACTGTCGGTACTAGTCCAGTACAAATGTTGTGAGCAATTAGCAATGTTGTTGTATTGCACGTCTGCACGCATTTGGGATATTTGTAGAAGTTTTCACTGAATATTATGTTAGCTGTTTTCGAGTAAGC
Organism: Acronicta psi; assembly: GCA_946251955.1. NCBI lineage: Eukaryota > Metazoa > Arthropoda > Insecta > Lepidoptera > Noctuidae > Acronicta > Acronicta psi. The sequence goes on along the minus strand of OX276475.1, from coordinate 10,623,952 downwards.
CATATATTTGATAGACTTATCATACCGCGTTGTAGATTACGATTTCTACCATATTGAGTTGGTTTTATTAGACAAATAAAACAATTCTAAAAAGAAATACATAAATACGGAGATTTTGTTTTTCTTTGTAAGAACAAGAATAAAAAACATTTAACAAGTAGCGTAAATAAACGAAAACCTAAAAAAAGTTTTCACATTGACTGCTATTAACTAAAAAATTTTGGGATTAGTTTTTTGATAAATTATAGGAACACCCTGAATTTAAAGCTTTAAAATACCTAGTAATTGCCTTAGATACACAACTTAACGTAATTTAAGATAACAAGGAACTCTTCGGGCCAGGTAGGAAATCGAAGTAGGACTACAAAGTGTAAAACTGTTTACTTTGTATCTTATGACCCGCAAGTTTCTCGGCGAAGCGCGGTCAGAATTTGCCTATCTGCCTAGTGTAACTTCCAGAATTGATTCCCAAAGTTTCCCTTTCAAATGAAAGCTCTGACGTACAACACTTTATTTGATTTCTTGTACGTGTTCCAAATATATGTGGAAACATTTGTAAGGGAAGACATATCATAACTAGCTATTCTGCAAATAAGTAATTGCAGGGAAGTTTTCTGTGTAACGAGTGTTGATAACTGCTTTACGGGTATGTTTTCCTGGTACCGAAGTTGTAATAAATGAGCGTTGTGTGAAGTTTTACTCGGTAGCGGGTGCTCGCTCACCTATTGCGTGTTCTGGATCACCGGGCGGTGACCTGCTTCGCGATGCATGCCGCACTACCAGGGCACGATAAAAACTAAGTATCATGCTTACTGAACAATCCTTACATCGTTGTAGAAATTTGAAATAGGAATTAAATTATACGGTATGTACTTTGATATAATATTGAGTATAGAGTATCATAATTATTCAAACTGCTTTAGACAGATCTCTTTCAAAATTTGTCACATGTCATGCGGTCTTAATTGCAACCCAACGTACCTTTAAAATAACTAACTATAGGCAAGGTTAAACTTCAAATTATAGTTCTGCACCTATATAGTGTACAGCAATAACGATTAATTTCAATAAACGTTCATTAGAAACGCTCTGAAGTTAGCTTTTACCGTACACCAAAACGGAATTTCCAATAAAGTGCCTTTAGCGTTACCGGTACTTGTTTTCAAATCTAAAGCCGCAGCATCGTTCTGATTCGTTTTCCCTTTCTATCACGTTGAGGCAATAAAACATGACTGGAAGTGCTATTCCGAATGCAAAGCGTTTACCGAGCCGTACCGCGGTTGAATCAAAACTGTTCTAGCTCTTGGTAGAGTAATGTGACTAAGTAATTAGTACGCCAGAACTTCGTTTGACTTCCAGAAATTTAACTGGAAAATTTTATAGGTTTTATATGCAGATTTTAGAGCGAAACAATTGGAAAATTGTTACTTCCTTATCGCGCAAGTTTTCAATTTGATTTATTACCCAAGAACTATTTTAGTAACCTATTATTTTGCGATCGAAGGTAATTTTTGAAGAAGGGTTTAAGTTTACTCCCAAATCTTGTGAAATCATAATTCTCTATGCTTTTATATAGATATACGTCGGTTCATAATTCCTGTCGTAAACGTCTAGCACGTTAATCCGCTGACCACGCCGATGTCACTAAGTTTTAAGCGTCAGGACATTTTGCAAGCTGAGGCGGCCTAATAACTCTGGCCGAGTGACGCGAGGAATTCGAACGTGACGTCATTGCTGTTCATGAATAAAATAGAGTGGCGTATTAAAGCTCGGATAACGTGTAGAAAATGTAGGCATGGAAGGATTTTCATTAGGTGATTCGCTTTAAGAGAATTCCCGAGCCAATTGCGGACTTTTATTAGCTTGAGATATTTGACTTATCATCGAATTGGTAGCAGAAGTATCTAAAGTTGTTTGATGCCCTTTGACTCTCAATTGTGAAGTTCTTGGGTAGTATTTTAGGAGTCACGCAACGTCACAATTAACCTCTGTAAGGTTTTGGTAGATCACTGTTACCATCGCACCGACAGTCATCCAGGAACGATAACATAAAGTAGCGAGGCCAAACCCATGGTGTTTTATAAAAAACATGCTGTAAGAAAACTTTGAACTAGCAGTCAGAAATTGCTAATTTATGCTATGTTCACAGTACAATAAGCCATCCAGAGGAGTAATGAATATAACGAAGAAGTGGCTTTATTATTTGTCTGCCTCAAGTCAGTCTTTCAAAGTGGTAATGAGATGCACCTGCAGCGATGCGAAAGGCGCCAGTACTCTTGTATATTGTTTGGTACAAAGGCTCTATAACAAGCTTTATCAGACGGTTTTCTTCGCTTCTTTGCTCGCAGCGTGAAGGAGCTTTCCGTTCCGTATCAGAAATGATTTTATTGCATTTTCCGGGAAGACGAAAAGTATTTGTTGATTTCCTGGTAAGTAATTTCGTATTGGCAATCGTTTGTGTTCGTGAACATGGCTTTTCATATAAATAATTTTAATAACTAAAAAAATATACTTCATCTGTTGTATATATTATTCGGTCATAATGTCTGAAAATTTTATTATAGAAGCTTTTATTTATTAGAATTTAGTGTTATTCTTATACTTACTAAAGTCATGTCTAAAAGCGATTAATAGTAATAGAAACCTTAGTAGTAACAAACAGATGTTCTTATTGATTTCCTACCACTAATACACATTTTACTTTATCAATATCAAAGTTAATTAAAATAACATTGATTTTTCTCTCGCCCTTTTGGGTGACTTCCTCTGTCCAAAAACGAGTATGACGAAGTTCATATAACGCCGGTAGCGAGAATGCACATAAATATTCACGTCAGAATGGTTTTCGCTTTTATACCAACGTGCTGCGTACCTTTTCAATCAACAGTTTCAATTTGCTTCAGTTCGAATCGACAAACACGAATTTCCGATATGAAACTAGACTCAGAAGAACAAGGAACAACATGTTATGTAAGCCAGTTCCCAAAGTATGGGAAATAAAATAGACCCTATTTTATTTCCCATACTTTAAAATTCTATTACTAAAAATTAGTATGATGTAAATTTCTTGTTTGAACAGCCCCTCATTCTATCTACCTATCTATCTATTTACTCAGCCTGTAACACCCACTGCTGAGTGAAGGCCTCTTCTCTATTACGCCACTTGTGCAAGTCGCACCCACAGATTCCCTACTGCCCTCACAATATCATCCGACCATCGGGCTGGTGGTCTGCCGCTCTTTGCATCTCTTGGCCACCATTCAGTAACTGTTTTGACCCTCATTCATATAGAGTTTGTCAGCACTCACCCCGACAACGACAAACTTTGACTAGATGAGGATGACGTCAAAGAAACTTCACCCCTTGTAGAGTAATAACATACGCAACCTGTATATCGTAATAAAATTATATGAAGTGGCGGGAGGAACCTATTTAATTTTGCTCGTTCCCGACTTGATGGCACTACCGAAGTCGTTTTCAACTTAATAGTTTCAAAGAGCCTTACACTGATGAAATCACTAACCGCTTTGGACATTGCACAAAAACTTCCACAGTGTAGGTACCTACACAGTGTTTCTGCAAAGATAATAATAATGTAAAGCGTATCATAGGAAAAATTGTATAGTATAAGCAATATTGTAAAGTTATACCTAGCAGTATTGTCAGAAAGAAATCTAGATCACACACCCCTTTGTACCATTTTATGATTTACAACATTCAACTTTGATTGTGAATATAACATCTATCAATCTAATATCTACGTACAAAATTAAGGGCTGAACACTAAGCTGCTTTTACCCTTTTTCTTACGAATGTATATCTTCCGCATTACTTTTAACAATATTGTGCGTTGTTTGAACATGTCAGCTCTTAGCTCGTCTAGAAGCACAAACGAGCTTATTTCCCTCAAGGCCTCCCGCCACTGTTTCCCATAACAGCATAAAAAGCAGCTAAAGACACTATTATTTCTTCCATTCCTTTGCTTGTAGGCAAAGAACGCACGTCACACTCTGTTGTTTTACTTTTCTATGGAAATTCAATTAAAAATTCAATATGCTCTGGAGCGGCAAGCAAATAGGTTTGACCTGTTGAGGCTATTGTTGAGGGCATAACGTTATGTGGCTGCCGTGTTCAGTTCACGTCGCTCACAATGCCCAGTTAATTTTATTTATTACGGCTTGTAACTTTTCGGGGTCATGAATAGGACATCTTGTTTGAATTGGAACGTAAATAACGTGAACGTATTTGTTGTTTGATGTACGGATTGAATTTTGTATTGATCGCCTAATTTAATTGAAGAATTCTTACGAGATTCTTTAATATTGTTTTTAACCCCCGACGCTAAAACGATGGGGTGTTATAAGTTTGAAGTGTCTGTCTGTGTGTGTGTGTGTGTGTGTGTGTGTGTGTGTCTGCCTGTGGCATCGTAGCTCCTGAACGGATGAACCGATTTTGATTTTGTTTTTTTTATTTGAAATGTGTATTAGTCGGGAGTGTTCTTAGCTATGTTTGATGAAAATCGGTCCAAGATGGCCGCCATATTACGCGACATATTTTTTCACAACTCCCTCAATATGGGCATCAAATGAAAGGGCTTAACTAGTAGAATACTATACAATATGATAAATTTCACATCCAAAATGGCCGCCACCACAAAATGGCAAATTACATTTCGTGTCGGGGGTTTTCTAAATTTTTAATTTAGGTTAGGTTATTTTATAAATAAAATTTTCAATAAAGTTTATGGTTTTTTCTGAACTACACAGAAATTCTTAGAGCTTAGAAAGAATAGAGTATTATGCACCTTCTATTTAGAAGAGCTATTCCACATTCCACATTTATTTCGCTGTATATATTTGCATTTTTGCTCTCAGCGCTTCCGCAGCCCGCTTTATTACAAACTTCTAACAAATAACTGTGTAAATCTAAAAATACATAGCCATTCTGCCTAAGGTAAAATTTTAATATAAAAATATTAAGTTTTCTCTCGCAAATGAGATTTTTAATAAACTTTTATTAAAAACATAGTTAATTCTTTTTCGCCATCACCGTGAAATATTACTTTTGGACTGGCAATATGGCGTTCATTGATTGGTGGACAAAGAATTTCGACGTGAACACGAGTTGTGAACGACTTGTCATGCCAAGTTATCTTTGTGAACAGGAATGGGGACGGAAACATCAAAGACATCGACTAGATCACGATTGGATACAAATTATGTTAAAATGTTTGATCAAACAGTCTTCTTTTAGAATCTTTTGATAAGTTGCTATACATTATTAGATGCTTAATGAATTTTATCATGTTTAATTATGCACATATAAACGCTTTGGTAAAAGGGAATAAAATAAAATATGACATTTCTTACACAAAATATAATATAGTCGACGTAAGGTTAACTGTAGTCAATTAATTACTTTACCTTCGAAGATACCGGTCATCAGTGTAGAGAACTCCGTCTCGGCCAATTTCCAGTGTACCCAGAGGCGGTACAAATATTCTCCAATAATACTTTGCGATAGAACAATAGAAACGGAACGAACGGAGGGAAAACCAGTCCGGAATTCGAGATAACAAAGTGTTCGTTTTCATATTGATTTGCCAATGAAAAACATGTGGCAGTTGCATGTCGACCGTCTATTGGGGAAAGGGAGGAAACGGGAATTGGAAGGAAACAGTGTTCGTGAGTAATGGAATAGCTATGACGTTTGTTTAGACAATGTGGATAGGTACATTGCGTTCAATATGAAGCGGAATAATGTGCTTACTGATGTCTGTGAAACTAAGCTTTTATTAACCCTGCAAACGATACACGCACACGATGATTTTGTGCGCATCCTGTTAAAACTGAAAGTTAAAAGACTTAAAAGGAATAGAGGTATAAGTATAGATTTTTCTTTCAATGCAGTATTTCTCAGTTTTTATTATATGAAATTTTCATATAATTTCTTTTTTTGGGAAAATGATAATTAATGTTTTGTTAGAAGAGAAAACATAAATATACTGTTATATTATTATTTATTTGTAGCAACTGGTTTTCAAGGTGCATTTAGGTATTATTTATTTATGTTCTTTAAATTTTTCAGAGGCCATGTGAGCTTTGCTAAATTTCTACCAGAATGATAAAAAAATATAACATAAATTTGAAATATAAAATAAATAAAAAAAATCATTTCCAATTCCAATATTTAGTTAGAACGGTTCAAGCTGAAAGTAATAAACTATCTTCTACACACGGTAATTATACTTTAACGGCTGGATTTGAAGTAAAATCGTTATCGGTCTAATCGGTCACACTTTATGGCTCATCCCTGTGTGAATTGGATAAAATTTATATCGAGAATGTGAGGGAAATTTAGAACAGGCGGTGACAAGGGTGTGATCCCTTTATATCAGAGAAACTCATAATGAACTTATTTTGTTCCAAATATTGAAGTTTAATTGTCTTCTGAACCTGTTATGACCGCGATAAAACAATATTAATGGGTTTTTGATAACCGAGTTTGGTATTGTGAGACATTGAGACGAGACAATTTTTTATAGGCCTCCGTTTGATTACTACCTCACCTTAAGTGACGATGCGGTGACGATAGAGTAGGCTTGCCTAGAAGTATGGCAGATATAAATTTTTCAAAATTACCTTGACTTTGTTTGGTATCGATAGTTAGATGGCTACGTCACAAAAATCAGCTTGTAAGCTGATTTCTGAATGTATTAATTACCTCGCATCCACACCACGAGTTACTGTTATGACAATTTTTTAGTCTTTGATAAAGCTTTGTAATAAATGCATTTTAGTAGTGAAAATAATAGAGTTTTCAAACATTTTATAGTTGTAGAAGTGCTGGATAATGTATCTACTGATTTATTTTTCCCATTTATGGAAGGCATTACGCATAAGGTATTACGAGAAGAACGTTATCGACGCTTTAGATACCGTTCACAATATTGATCTTTGTGTTAGCTTATATTTATAGCTGTAATCAACGTTTTATTGCCAGCCATTTACGTAGAAGCAATAATAACCGCAGAAAACAGAATACTTAGAAGTGCTATTTAAATTCCTAAATGTCAAGAGAAAGTTCGTTTAGTAAATATTGCAATTTACATTGTAAAAGGCAAATATTTATACAATCGAAGTTTTAATTGAAAGTTTTTTAAATGTCAGGGCACTTTGACCTTTCGAACAAATATTATTCAGCAAATAAACGGGAGAGAAATACGACGAAAACGAGTATAAAGGTTGAGTGTAGGTACTAAAGTTGGTGAATAAAGTATTCAAGTACGTAGACAAATGACTCCGGAGTGAGAAATATCACGGAACTGCGGTAGGATATCCTTTTCCAGGTTTAGGCGAAATGTGTAGGAGTCTTTGTTGTATTGTAGGTGACTAGATGCTTTATGTACCTACATAATATGTCACCGTAAAATCTATCTCGCGAAATTGTCTATCTGTCGAAAGGATGTGAACTGGAACATACTGCTAACAGTTTAACGTATCATTTTTCGTTTCAGTATAAATGGTATTCAGCATCATACCTTATTTTTTTTTTAATGAAGGAAAAAATCGTCTGACGGGCAGGATTCGAACTTGCGTCTTCTGGTTCGGTACACCAGACGCTTTGACTGCTAAGCTACCGTGAGCCCCGCTCACCAGTCGAAATCTTCCTTCACATTCTTATTTTCGTCTTAAAGGTGACGTAGCCACATCTATTGTGAATGCTTCACATCCTGCCCGCCAGCCGATTTTTTCCTTCATTTAAAATAACTTGTAACATTAAAAAATACAAAAAGATAGCATCATACCTTTTTAAAGGTCTACCTCATTAACTTATAGCAGCGGACTTCATAATAATATTGTCTTTTTATTAGGATTAATGTTAAAGTTAGAAATATCAAGGCAAAAGTTAGTCTCTTCCATAACTACGTTAGCTAGAACAAAACATCGGCACTGACCACTCAGTGTTCTCGAGTTGGCGCCATTAATTACATCTACTCGATGTTTAATCAAGAAACTGTAAGAGAGTAGTTGAACAAGTTTCCTGCGCCATGTAAAAAAAGTTAACAAAGTAAATAACAAACAGAATACGAATCTTAGAATCCTGTTTCTGCAGTTTGTGCACAGGACACGGATGGAATAGAAAGAAAATTTAAAAATAATCCCCGCGAACAAAGGGAAGCAGAATTAAGTCTATGCAAATACGATTTGCGTCACGAACAAGTGGCTATTGAGCGGAGTGCTGACCGGCGAGATAGTGAGCCCTATTGAAACTAAGCGAACAATTCAATTACATTCGATTTCGTGGAGGCTGAGCTTTACCGCAGCGTTTTTCTATTTGGTCGCGTCGCTGCAAATGATACGACCGAGCGGCGGCTAGGGGACCCTAGACCTTGCATACAAATTGAACACGTAAATGAGATAACACCCTGTTTATACGAAGGTGGGACGGTGTTACAATAAAACCGGGTAATGGGAATTCCTGATACGGCAAATTGTTTTCGCAACGGAAAATTTTCGAGAGCGTTTCCTATCTCAGGTATTTTGGCGGCGGCGTTTTAAATATGGAATGCCGGAGGTGCTTTCAATTTCTGGAGGATAAAGCGTGACCTTTACTGCAACGTTATACGCTTGAAACATTGCCACGGGTGCCTACCAGCATAAATATCAGGTTACAGAGACAATTATGAGTTATATTATTATCCGTCTCATATTCTATGCCTATAGTGTAGCATGTAGGCTGTAATCTAAGTAGTTCGTATATCGAGTTTAGCTCAAGCGACGTATTCATGTTAGGTTGCTAATCTAGACTAATTATAAACGAGTATCGATCGCTTAGGCGCATCGAGAGTATCAAGTTAATTAAAAACCGCCCTCGCTAATGGATTAGTCCCACGTTTTCAAGCAATATCCTGTTAATACAACATTGGAAATTTTGTTGTTATTCCATTTTGTTGATATTGCCAATATTCTCCGGGGAAATTGAATTACTGACACTGTGGAGCATTCGATTTCTTTGTTTTTATCGAGTGCGCCACACTCGATAAAAACATTACATTTGTTCGTTATTGTCTTGTCTTTGCCAATCCAGTTATTGTGGTGACAAATAGATTATGTAAAGTTGTCGAATTTATATTATTGTAAAAGTAGAATTATTAGCAATAAATGATTTGTTGTATATACCTACATTAGTAAATTATTAATCATAATTTAACTTTAATTACCAGTCTACATAAATTAACATAATTCGTGTGTATTTTTTCTAATAAATGAACGCGTCTTTCAGTTTACGAAGAAAGGAAGAAATAAGTACGCATATTAAATGAAAATAGCGAGCCTTCAGCCAGTGGCTTTAGAGACGTGGAATTAATACCCCATTTTACCTCAAAAATATCCCTTAGCAAGGCTTAAAGGCGAACCAAAATGTACCCTGTATTTTTCAGGATTAGCATAGATATAGACATGCGAGTACGGTGGGAAACTTTGCTTTTCAATAGACGAAACAAGAAGCAGCAGGTAGGTATTGTAATATTTGTTCTCTTTTAAAACAGGAGAGTTAAAGTTTATTGTACCAAATTAAAATAGGAATAGATTATGATTTCCGAACATAAAAATATTTTATTGTTAATAAATAATAAAATTTTATTTCATTATCTTAAAAAAATAAATCATTATTTTGCAGAATTGTTAGACATTTTATAGTTAGACTTTATTGTTAGACATAAGAGAGTAACATAAGTTACCATAAAATAGTAGTATATTTATTGAAGGTTAAAGCAGGAACAATCTACTAAAGAAATACTAATAAATTAAGTATAGTCATCCCGTAGGACCAATCTTAGTGGGTTCAGTATACCAAAGCGCCTTATGTTTAATATTATTCTTTTAAATGCCGACTGCAATTAAAATTGCCGAAAGATAAATCATTTAATAGTTCAACTGTGAAACATGACAATACAATTAACGATTTACACCAGTCAAAACGAACGTGTCATTATTCGAATAATTGTCGCATGCAATTAACGTCGCCATCGCAGTCGCCTCGTAATGTTATGTCATTATTGATAGGTGAATTTCCAAATGGCCGCTTCCATATAATAAATGACGTTTGTTTTAATGCCAGTTTTTGACATTATTTTATAGAAAATGAATTTTTTTTTAACCTTTTACCGACAAAGCCCTTGTCTACGGTAATCATGCTTAGTTTGCTAAAAAGGACCAATAAACATGAATTTGTTTGACTCCTGAAACAGAAGGATTCAAAAAGCTTTTATAGTAGGTACCTACCTATTAGGAAGAGGTAATTTTTTTCAAATATGTACTTAGTCAATTTCCTAGTCACCAAAAATCTTACAATAAATCTTACCCCGTATTAGAATTTCTATAAAACGTCATATTGGATCCTTCTACAATCAAACGGATTCGAATAGGTAATTGAACCTGTGTGTGGCGTACTTAAATGTCATCGCGCAAAGTTCTACTTTTACACAAAAAAGATAATATTTAGGTACTTACATGTGATATTTTTCAACCGATTTCAAAAAAAGGAGGAGGTTCTCAATTCGACTATATTTTTTTTTGTTTTTTTTTTATGTTTGTTACCTCAGAACTTTCGACTGCGTGAACCGATTTTGATGATTCTTTTTTTATTCGAAAGCTGATGCTTACAGATTGGTCCCATAATAATATCAAAATCCGGTGAGCGGTTGTAAAAATATCGACGAAAATTTAAAAAATTGTATATATAGATGATATTATGGTTTACTCCGAAACCTCGCTGTCTGTGCCGGTTAGTAGCCCCCCCCACCCCATATAATATAATAGGTACAATACAAAATACATCTTTATTCCACTAAAACTTTTAAAATGAAACAAAAAACAAACCGCCTTTAAAAATATTTCCGTAAGTAGTTCGTTCTGTAAACTATTAAAATAAGTAATAGGACAGAATTCTTATACGACACAATGCCAATTCGTTGGATAACTTACCCGGCAACCAATTCGAAAGGATTCAACCCTGATAAGGGATAAAGGCAAGAATTCAGACAAATTAAATTTTCTGAAAAGTTTAGTGATAGGTATTGAATTAGTTGAATTCAGTACCTACTTCATAATATTGTTTTAATTGTAGATACGAATACCTACTTCCGAAAAGGTTACTTCAGTTGTAAATCTAGTTTTAGAACCGTCTATCGGCTTTGGGGTCTATAATTCGTTCTTAGTAATTTGATTATGTAATTTTTGATTAGGCCTTTGTGCTGCAGTGGGACGATAATATCTGAATAAAAAAAATCGTATTTAATTTACAATAATTGCTTCAAGGAATGATATATACTTAAATCATTTACAAAGTTAATTTAATATTAGGTTTCAATCATGTCAAAAGAAAATAATATGCATGATTAATATTCTATGTAGTAAATATGCAGAAACTTTGAGGATATTCATAATACTGTCTGTATGACTATCCGTATGTATGTTATATCGGTATAACTAAGGCATATTCTGCCAAAGAGCAGATGAAACCGCAGCGCTCGTATGAACGTGATCCACTCAGACATAAACCAAATGCGTGTCTTGGGAAGCACTTACTTAACCCAGCAAAATTGTAGTTTTAGTACCTAGATCAATTTCATAAAAAATAGAAGAGGTAGTTTAGATTGAATAAATGATTTAAATTATAAAATTTATCATTCATCAGGGCTTTAGAAAATAAAACCATCATGAATTTTGGATATCTACTGTAAAATTACACTTCAAGTTCCCGTAAAATTAATTGACAGATAATTTTATACAAAATCAGATGGATAGCGTCTATCCATGGCATCTGGCATGGTGAAACAAGGCCTCATTAGAATGGAAAAATGACATACTGAATCACAAACGAATGAAAGTATACCTTTGTGTCCAGAAAAAACAACATGAAAATTCAGGCACAAAGCAAAATTGACCGTCACATATAGTGCTCCAGAGTTTAATTTATTACCGATCTACAATTCAATTGGTTATGATAAACGACACCACCGACACATCGCACAATCTGTCATGTTCCGCCAATGACAGCGTATATGTCATAAATTCAATAACGTTGACGTTCCTAAATCAATTCTTATTCCAATTTAGAGACGTGATTAATCGTTAAACCGTTATAATATATTAGAATGCAGTAAAAAGCTTTAGAGATACAACAAAGACACATTCAAAATATTATAATATGTTTGCCATTTCAAATAGTCTACGTTAACCAAAATCTCATTCAAATCTTCGTCTTTGTTTATATTCCCAAAGGGGTCGTAAGAAGTGACAAGGGTTATATTGGATAACTAAGATATAACTCGCATGATGAAACAACACCAAATTTGATAAAAGGAACGTAACATGTTTTGATATTAGATTGTACTGAAATAACTACTTTGTGTATAATATATGACGGCGCTAGTGAAACGGAGCGAAAGAGACGGCGACAAGCGAGCGCCAGTGGCACGTGCACAAGACGTCATCGCCCCACCACGTTCAAAAACGTATAAATTGCATCGCGCGGCAGCGACAGACACATTCTGCTAGGGTGCGTCTTGGTGCACGGATCACTGTCTAAGCTCCATACTACCCACATTATTATTAAGGCCTACCTACCCGTTGGTTCTCCCATTATTAATTAATAGTAGTGATTAATTGTTTCTTTTAAGATCTATAGATATCTAAGTTATTATTATATTACCCTCTAAGCAGATTCCTTTTTTTTGTTAAAATAAATTAATTAACCAAAATCACTGTATTTTCACTTCTGATGTCTGAGGAGAACCCGACATCAGAAGTGGGATCTGAACAGCCCACACCTGCTCATAATAATATGCAAGAACAGATATCCTTATTTAGTAATGGGCTGGAGGCCATATTTTCAAAAATAGCCGAAACAATGTCAAGATCCAGTACACCATACCACTTGACCCCACTAGTATCATTTGATCCTGACGACACCAATGCCGATATAGAAGATTGGTGCCAGTTGTCAGAGGCTGTAATTATAGGAAAAAATGTAAAAGGGGTTGATTTAATTACCGCACTCACGCATAGTCTTAAAGGGCGTGCCGCAACATTGCTTACAAAAATTCGTCCTGACCAGTTTGAATGGCCCCAAGTTAAGGAAATTTTAAAAGCTAAGTTCTCTCGTCCTATGCTTATTCAAGATCATTTTGACCAAATAATAAAATTCCAAATGAACACTGGAGAAACCCCTGGCCAAGCATGTTTGCGCTTGTGGCAATTAATTGAAAAAATACCTGATGCCAATCTAACTGAAAACGTAGCAACCGGTTTCGCTATTTCGGTTTTATCACAATGCGACGTTCAAATACGTCGCGAATTAAATTCCGCAATCGTGACCGACAAAAATCAACTTTTTCGTGTTATGCGAGGTATTTCTTTAAAAAGAAAGAACGAATCGTTGGAGCATAACGAATTTGATCCAAAGCGTCCTCGTACTACCTTTGGTTTTCGAGGAAATTGCAATATCTGCAACAAATCGGGTCACCGAGCTTCAGAATGTCGTGCCGATAAAAGAAAACCTTTTAACCACAACATGAGCATTCCAGAAAGACGCCTGAAGCCTCAAGTTACGTGCTATGTATGCGGTGAACCAGGCCACGTGGTTCCAGACTGCCCTACGAGATCCACGAACACGAAGAAAGAACATTCCACGGCAGCAGGAAGCAAAGAAGTCAACGTGTGTTCAAAAATTGTTCGTGGTGTTTTGGACTGTAGTGGTATGAGTTTAAATTTTATTTTTGACTCAGGATCTGAATGTAGCCTAATTAAGAAAAGTAATGCCCACTTTGTAATAGGAAAAAGATCATATGACCTTATTAATATGATCGGAATAGGTAAAAGTAGCGTCAGTAGCACCGAACAGATAATCAGCGAAGTTAAAATCCAAAATATTTCAATAAAAGTAACTTTTCACGTTCTTCCGGATGATTGTTTAAAAGATACGGTCTTATTGGGGCGAGACATACTTCAACAGAATATTTGTGTAGAAATTTGTAATGATGGCATAAGGTTTAGACAATCTAAAGAAACTTGCATATGCACCAAGGTAGAGACTTCCTCTGTCTTCGATATAAATTCAATTAATACAGATTTGACAGGTACAGATAAGATTAAGCTCTACAACATTTTAACTAAATATTCTAATAATTTTATTGAAACATTGCCTGTGTCACGTATTAAAACTGGTGATTTAAGGATTGAATTGATTGACCCACATAAGACAGTGCATAGGCGGCCATATAGGTTATCTCCCGCAGAAATAAAAATAGTAGATGAAAAAATTAATGAACTACTCAAAGCTAATATTATTAGGGAAAGCGCGTCTCCTTTTGCCAGTCCTATAATATTAGTAGAAAAGAAAGATGGTACCTATCGTATGTGCATTGATTATAGAGAGCTAAATAGTAATACAAAACCTGATAATTATCCCTTACCTCTGATAAGTGACCAATTAGATAAGTTGCAGGGAGCTCATTATTTCTCCACGATTGATATGGCTTCAGGATTTCACCAACTGCCGGTTCATAAAGACTCGATTGAAAAAACAGCATTTGTCACTCCTAAGGGACAGTTCGAATATTTGACGATGCCGTTTGGTTTACGCAATGCTCCCCCAGTTTTTCAAAGGGCTATTAATACCGCTCTTAAACCATTAGTAGACGATAAAATTCTAGTTTACATGGATGACGTACTCTCTGCATCAGAGACCGTAGATGAAGGCTTATGTCGCTTAGAAAAATTACTCGAGACACTATCAATGGCTGGTTTTTCTTTTAATTTAAAAAAATGTTCTTTTATGAAAACCCAGACCGACTATCTTGGTTATGTTATCCAAAGTGGAGAAATCCGACCTAACCCAAAAAAAATCCAAGCTCTGATTAATGTTCCTACTCCAAATTCTGTTACACAAGTTAGGCAACTTATAGGTCTAGCTACTTATTTCAGACAGTTTGTACCAAATTTTTCTCAGTTAATAAGACCATTATATTCACTTACCAAAGGGAAAGGGAAAATTCAGTGGACTTCAGATCATAACCTTATTCATAAAGAAATTATCAAGATATTGACATCAGAACCAGTTCTAAAAATATTTAACCCATCCTTGCCTATAGAACTTCACACGGATGCTAGTTCCGATGGTTACGGAGCGGTCCTAGTTCAAAAATACACCAACAAGCCTCATGTAGTTGCATATTTTAGTCGTAAAACTACTGGTGCAGAGAGCCGTTACCACTCCTATGAACTGGAGACCTTAGCTGTAGTCAGAGCTGTTGAGCATTTCAGACATTATTTATATGGAAGAAATTTTACTGTATTTACCGATTGCAATTCCCTGAAAGCATCCCACTCGAAGCGCGATCTAACTCCTAGAGTGCACAGATGGTGGGCTATCCTTCAAGCTTACAATTTTGAGATAGTGTACAAAGAAGGCCGACAAATGGCACATGCAGATTTTCTGTCCCGAAACGTAACTAGTTCAGAACCCCGAAAAGTAAATTTTCTTGAATTAGACAAGGGGTGGTTAATAGTCGAACAAGAAAGAGATTCTGAACTTTCTGATATAATATCAAAGCTACGTAATAATCAATTACCTGACGAAATATCTCGCACATACGACTTAAGAGAAGGTATTTTATATAGAAAAATTGAACGCAGAGCCATTACGAGCTGGCTTCCTATTATACCTCGTTCTCTTATTTGGTCTCTTATTAGTCACGTTCATAATGAAATAAAGCATTTAGGGTATGATAAGACACTAGACAAACTGTACGAATTTTATTGGTTCCCTGATATGGCTAAATTTGTAAAAAAGTTTATTAATAATTGTGTTGTTTGCAAAACTTCAAAAGGCCCTTCAGGCGCTCAACAGATACAACTTCATCCAATACCGAAAGAGCCAATACCGTGGCATACAATACACTTAGATCTTACCGGCAAGTTAAGTGGTAAAAGTGAACGAAAGGAATATTGCTCCGTATTAATAGATGCTTTTACAAAGTTTGTCCTCCTCGAGTATGCTCCCGCGCTGAGTTCCTTTTACGCAGTAAAAGCTGTCAAAAATGCTGTTAATCTTTTCGGTGCTCCAAAACGTATCATTGCTGACCGTGGCCGTTGCTATGATTGTAGCGAATTTAAAGGATTTTGCAAAGAAAATAATATACAGCTCCACTTAATAGCTACGGGGTCAAGCAGAGCTAATGGACAGGTTGAGAGGGTCATGCGAACTTTAAAAAATATTCTCACTATAATTGAATGTAATTCTAATAATACCTGGCAGGATCAGATGGGAGAAATTCAATTGGCCCTTAATAGCACACGCTCTCGCGTTACAGGCTTCACGCCTACTGAGTTAATGTTTGGTATTCAGAGCAATTCATTAAATTTAGCCAGAATATCTCCTAATCTATCTGAATCAGGTAGAATTGACGTAGAAGCGGCCCGATTATCTGCATCAGAAAACATAAAAAAACTGGCGAATATTGATACCGTTCGATTTAATAAAGGTAAAGCACAAATAAAACCTTTTAAAGAAGGTGACTTCGTCTTTGTAAAATGTGAAGAAAGGCATCAAACAAAACTGGATAAAAAATTTAAGGGTCCTTTCAAAATTATTACAGTTCTGGATAATAACCGTTATGAATTACAAAAAATTAACAGTTCTAACAGAATTTACAAGTTTTCACACGAAAATTTAAGAGAAGTTCCTGAAGGCCAACAAGGTTTTCTTGAAGTCTCTGAAAATTACGATTCTGATGAGGATGGTCGGTCCGTGACGGCGGAAAATATGCATGATATTGATGAAGATATTGTTTCAAGAAATATGCATGATATTGATGAAGATATTGTTTCAAGTAATAATTTGCCTGACACGGAGGACACACTTTCTGTTAGCTCTCGTACTGTCAGTATTTCCAGAGATTCTGAAGATACTTTATCTGTAGATTCTCGGACATTAACAGCAGATTCTGATGAAACTTTATCCGTTCAATCTCTTAGTGAATAGATTCGAGAGAATATCATATTAGCAATTAAACAGATCATTGATGTCTACAGTACTGTGGGGGCAATCTTGTTCAGTACTAGCTGAAGGGATCTCACCTGCTTTTGTGGGTGACGATCTAGTCCAGCACCTGTACATGGTGAACCTTAATGGCACTAACTGATAATTATTTGCTGTAGGGATCTCACTTCCTTGTGGAAGTGATGATCTAGTCCAGCTCTGTTATTTGCTGTAGGGATCTCACTTCCTTGTGGAAGTGATGATCTAGTCCAGCTCTGTTATTTGCTGTAGGGATCTCACTTCCTTGTGGAAGTGATGATCTAGTCCAGCTCTGTTATTTGCTGTAGGGATCTCACTTCCTTGTGGAAGTGATGATCTGGTCCAGCATCATCATATTCATTTACAGATCTTCAAGCTTAACGGTCAGCGCACGAGGACGTGCGATTGTCAGAATGGCCGTGACGGCGCTAGTGAAACGGAGCGAAAGAGACGGCGACAAGCGAGCGCTAGTGGCACGTGCACAAGACGTCATCGCCCCACCACGTTCAAAAACGTATAAATTGCATCGCGCGGCAGCGACAGACACATTCTGCTAGGGTGCGTCTTGGTGCACGGATCACTGTCTAAGCTCCATACTACCCACATTATTATTAAGGCCTACCTACCCGTTGGTTCTCCCATTATTAATTAATAGTAGTGATTAATTGTTTCTTTTAAGATCTATAGATATCTAAGTTATTATTATATTACCCTCTAAGCAGATTCCTTTTTTTTGTTAAAATAAATTAATTAACCAAAATCACTGTATTTTCACTTCTGATGTCTGAGGAGAACCCGACATATACTTAAGGAATAAAATTGTAACAACGTCACATCGACTATTACGATTCGACGTCCCGTACAATCGAGTTTATATCGACGTATAAACGTGTACGTCAACAGATTTACATTAGCTATAGTCTTGCATTTGAAGTGGTGTTTCTGTACTTGACTGCCGTAAAACGCGTGCTCAAATAGCAGCGACCTCTCGCGTGTGTCAAAGGCAAACACTCAAGTTGCGAGGTTTCAATGGTGTTGGTAAGGTGCTTGCTCCCGCCAACTTATATTAATCCTCAGGGCAAAAACCTTGGAAATACGAACCAGACATACAAGTAAGTATGGTAAAACTTTTACGAGATTGAGTACTTAGGATTGTATTTTGTTTTATGTACTGCACTTTAGATTTGTACAACTATTGATATAAATGGAGCTTAATTAAAACGATAATTAATGGATAGCTGATTAATATGCAGTGATCCGTCCTTCGTACCTATCCGTTAATTTCGGTCGTACATTATAGTTGGTCATTGTGGTTATCAATCACTTAATTCCAGTTTATTTTGGCAGTAACGTATATTCCCCTGATAATGATTGAACAACAGTTTTGATTCAGTTTCCAAAAGCCGTTTGGAAGTCTGTTATTCAAACGAGTGAATTTTCTATCAAGGTACTGTCTTTAACACTGCATTTTTAACATTTTGTTTGTTTCCCTGTATAAGCATAAAAATCCACTTACCATCATTGATGAACGGGTAAATGGATCGCAGTTCTGCTTCGTAAGTTTCCAGAGATATTGGAGGCGCTATCGGAGGCACGTAGTCGTCTTCAGGTGATCGTTCTGATCCGTAGCCCTGGTCAAAGCCTGGGTCTTGGAGCTTCCAGACGGGCTCGGCGTCAGAACCTGTGAAGAGAAGGAATGGTCACATTTATTACTTCGGTACTTACATGTTTTTTCTTACTAAGCAGTGGTAGCTTAATGGTATGACCACACTGAGAGGAGACCCGTGCCTAGCAGTGGGACAGTAAATGGGTTTATGATGTTGTTTTTTCTGCGAAAGACCACAAGCATGGCTAAAGTGAAAATTTTCTTTGATTTTCAAAGTACGATTTTCAAAGTTCGACTATTCGTGATTAGTT
The DNA here is from genome assembly GCA_946251955.1 of Acronicta psi. Taxonomy (NCBI): domain Eukaryota; kingdom Metazoa; phylum Arthropoda; class Insecta; order Lepidoptera; family Noctuidae; genus Acronicta; species Acronicta psi. Next base: position 10,604,950 of record OX276475.1, on the reverse strand, counting down.
AAGAGTGTAAACAAACCTACTATAGCTTTACCTAAAAGTAACTACGAAAGCAATACATTTATACGTTAGTACCTAATAATGCCATCCTTTGTAACGTGTTATAATGCCAACAATCTACCCCTTTTCAGTCCTCTCTCAGCAGAAAATCAAGACCATTTTACAACTTATGGTGAACGTATTATAAATACGTATTATGTGAAATGTGCGTATGTGGCTCCAGGGAATATTTTTGGCAAACAGTAAGAATTTGAACACTCTTTGTTTGCAAATTTAATCGAATCGAAACTTTATTTCCACGACGTGGAGTATAATATCGGATTAACATTTGTTTGCTGATACAATAGCGCATAGTGGCAATGTTTCATGTAATAAAACGTATATTAATGTACCTACTTCTCATAATTTCCTTTTGTTCCTCCGACAGTTGATTAGTGTTTATTTTATTTCATTTTAAAAGATATCACCACGGCCACATTTCCCAAAGGTGGTGGCTAGACAGAGGTGTAAGTATTAATGTACACTCACAGTTCGTCGTTCGTGTGTTTTAGGCCCCATGTTATATGAAGCGAATCTCTACGATTAATCGAATACAGATCCTAACTAGAAGCCGCTACTGAGAATTTCATAGAAAACCCCATAAATATTTGCTCAAACTAGGAATCGAACCCAGGAGGATAGCAGTCGCGTTTACGACCACTAGTTTATTGGATTTTAATAAGCAATAATGTAGCATTTTTACTCTTCATTTTCCAAGTCGAAAAAAATTCTTATTTCCTACAGAAATTGATGCTAAGTAAAATGGTCACCCGTATTTTGTTACGAGGTGTCCTAGCGCATGACTATCAAACACCGATCAATATTCAGAATAACTTTATTGTTACTAAAGAACGTTTAGAGCTAAGTAAATACGAAAATGAAGCCTCACTCGTATGAAAACATGGTACGTATGTGTAGTTTGAAGCATATTCTTACGTGGTAATGTATTATGTATGAAGGAACGGCTGGTAAAATATCGCTTTGCGTGTCTCGGATTAGTTAGGCGGCTCTGAATATGGCGCCGGTAACGTTGATTTACGTAACTCACCCTATAGTAACGTTACGGTCAGTGTTGTAACCCACACGGTTTGTTTAAAGCGGAAGTTTCTTATTTCAAAATTTATTGGAATTTTCACTATTTTGTTTTTACTTAGATAAAATGATATGAAATATTCCTTCCTTTTTCAAAATCGTTGGCTAATTGGTACAGAGTCTGAATTTGTAAATAATTTAATTTGATTATGTTTTCAATCCGTCAAATAATTATTTTTTATTTACTAAAAATAGTTTTACCATTCAAATTCAAATTCAAATATTTATTTGCTTACAAATATGGTTACAAAAGGTGTTACATAATATTTATTATATTATCTATGTGTTATGTGCAATATGTGTATGCCTATTCGCCCTCGACCGTAAAATTTTTTTAGAATAAAATTAACGTGGAGACTTGCCCATAATAATATGTTACAACACTAAAGATTGGCCTTTGCGGCAATTTTTCACAGAAACAGCGGTGCAATAATCACATCAAATATGTTCCTCATGGGAATCGAATTGGCTTTATCTATGGACATATCAAACATGCAATAGTATCGTTAGATAAAGAACTTTCATGCTGTGAATATTTTATGTATTTCACTGAATGGGTATTCACTTTCTTTTATCACTGGCGTAATAACAAACGCGGCCATAGGCAATAAACCTTTCCACTCATAGGTTTTTAATTCAGGTTTAGTATAAGTGTAGGTAAAACAAAAGAGATAGAGCACAGCCCATCTGGGGAAGTACCTCCACCTTACAGAAAACTGCAGTCAAATAACACACTTTATTGTGTGTTGTGTTCCTGCAGTGAGTAAGGTTGCCAGAGCACCTTCTAAGGAATCGCTGCGCTGGCAGCAAGAGTAATATTCCCTCAACCTGTCGGCGCAGTGAATCCTCCATAAACCTCTGAGAGGTTTTTAGGGTCGGCCGGGTCGGCAACGTGCGTGTGATACACCTGGTGTTGCCAGCGTCCATAGGCTACGGTAATGGCTTACCATCAGGCGGGCCGTATTCTTTTTTGCCACCTTAGTGGTATAAAAAAATACTTTAAAAAGTTTGCCGTTTTTTTGGTTTTCATTCTCTACAGACTGATCATGGATATACCTGCCTTTGGTGGTGTCAATAGCGGCATTTGTTATGCGTTTCCATTCGGCGTAATTATTAAGGGCATTGCAAGAACATTAGATTCATGAGATGTTCTTACTGGAATTGTCTACAGACAACTGTATTCATAAATGAATATTATTAGAACTAAAGTTTCTTGATATCGATTCGGCTGAAAGTAGCATCGGAGAAAGTTCAAGGGCGCTGCTGCTGCATTCAAATACGAGTATGTTTTTTACTTACAGACTGCTGGCGCTATTCGCAGATATTATACGATATAATGCTTTTAGTATAGTAGATCTTTTCATAACAACATAATGAAGGCAGTGCATACTATGTACTTATGGACATTATGACTGTTGAGGTCCCATGCTATAAGGGGCGAGCGAATTGCCATCAACCGGGCACACATCAAACGCGGAGCTTCTATTGAGAATTTCATAGAAAAACCCCAATAACATTGCTTGACCTAGTAATGGAACCCAGAAGCTTAAGCGTAGCAATCGCGCTTGCGACCACTAGATTATTGAGAGAGAAACTTTTAAAGAGTTAAAGCTTTTTTCATTAATGATAAAAAGTTAAAAGATATACAGCTACACCAAAAATACAAACTGAACATCAGAGAGATTCATGCCCTCTTTAGCGTAAAGCCCATTAAGTTGCCGAACGAAACTGGACGGTTTTATGAATACGGAATATTGTAAATAAAGGTGAATTTCAGAAATCATTTTGTATTCATATTTGTGGGAGTTCTTTTTGCTGGTAGTTTTTAGTTATGTTTGAAAGTCATCATAAGCATGTTGGTAAAGTAAAGTGATAGGCTGCACTGCGGGTTACGGGTATATGATGGATGTTTGTTTCTTGTAGAATCATCATCATCATCAACCTCTTAGCGGCGTAAAGGATGATGTTAGCCTTTTCACAACTAGATATGTTCTCGGGCTCCAGTCTAACCAGATGCATATTTTACGCGAATGCTTTCAGACCTGTCGAGATCAGGATTAAAAACAATTCCTGTGCTTTCAGTTTTCGTTTGTAATTGGATTGGAACACGATTCCATACCGGGTAAATTTTTTGTACTTTTTTCAGTTATTTATTGGCGTTTGTGTTTGACAAGGATGAATGTATGAAATGTATGAATGTATAAAATTTAATAGTCGGCACACATATACAGCATAGGGACATTTAATTTAAAAACCTAGAAAGGTTTAATGTTTTACATCATATTTAAATGATACTCACATCCTCGCCTTTCAACTATGTTGGGGTTGGCTTCCAGTCTGACGAAACGAATGCCATATTAGACTTCCGCAACCCAATTTTATCAGGATGAACGGTTGTGAGGTTTTTTGGGCTTTTGAATACCACTTACGATTGTTATACGCGTTCGTTTGACAACCAGGATCGAAGGCTTAACATGCTCTCTGAGGCCTTAAAGAATGCTTACCCATGCATAGACTAAATGAAGATTGATTGGTCAACGTATTACTTCTTAGGCACGAACACTCGTCGGTTATTTGTTAGTCACTTTATTATAGATCTATTTATTTTAAAGAAAATAAATTAGCTTGTCATTCTTCTATTATAAAGTTGGGATTAGACGTTTTTAACCGCCGTCGCAAAAACGACGGGGTGTTATAAGTTTGACGGTTCTGTGTGTGTGTGTCTGTTTGTGGCATCGTAGCTCCCGCACGGATGAACCAAATTTGTTTTTGTTTTTTTTTTATTTGAAAGGTGAATTAGTCGGAAGTGTTCTTAGCTATGTTTGATGAAATCGGTCCGAGATCACAACTCTCTCAATATTAGTATTAAATGGAAGGGCTTAACTAGGAGAATATTATACACTATGATAAATTTCAAATCCAAGATGGCCGCCACCACAAAATGGCAAATTACATTTCGTGTCGGGGGTTTTCTAAATTTTTTATTTAGGTTGGGTTAGTTTTCTTGATATTAAACGTACATAAAGCACCATATTTTCCAAAATAAACGCACAAAAGCTCAGATTGGCGTCTAGTTAGGTAGTCCAAGAACCCGTCATGGTCATGGTTAATGTTACAGATCCCATAGCCATGACATAGGGAAAGAAAAAGCAAATGCTGTTTTTAGATAGTATAAGTCGGACATATATGACGATGGAAGGATTCAACAAGATTTTCCTCATCCCAAAAAAGGACCCCAAGGAACCAAAATGGCAAGAAACATAAATTTCAAAGTAAGTGTCTCCTAAGAACCATCCAACAATCTACGTATTTGGCTTCCAAATAATCTCGTAATGAAGTTACAGATACAAGCATACTCAATTACAATCGTTAGTCGAGCGCACTAGGGTGAAACGGTCAAAGAAATGGAGTGAAAAATCTGCGGTTTTTGTCTGTTCAAGCGAAATTTTCAAATTTGTTTCAGTGATGGTCCTTAGTGTGCTCTAGTGGGCAAAAATAAGGAGTAGCAGCGGAACCAAGTACTGGGTGCTTGAACGTAGCCTCATTGAGTAGTGAGTCGGGACTGAAATCTAGCGGCATTTTTAATCCAGTTGGATCTATGCTGGATCAAAAGATATCCAGCTGAATATATGCTGGATCAAAAGAAATCCAGCCTGATCCAGCACGGATTCAGAATTCATTGATTTTTCAAAGAAAATATTTTTGAAATGGCATTTCGGAAAAATAGTTTCTTATTTTTACATAATTGCGGGTCCGCACCGTTGGATCCAGCGCCAGATGCAGGATCTAGGATGCCCAAAAATTTGCGGAATTCAGCTGGATTACTGGATCCAACATTTCAATACCTAAAGCCAAGCACTAAAACCTGTGTCATATTAATTTCCTTATAAGAAGCGGTAAATACTAACTGATGTTTTGTTCAGTTATTCTTTTATTCTACTTATCTGCGCTCAACTATTTCTATTTTCTATAAATGATTGACCTATTACGCTTTTACCTGTGCCATTTGACCGTTAGAAACGGATTTGTTGTAGTAAAATTGAAAAAAGTTACATCATTACATCTTTCCTTCATATATTTTCTTCTGACGTTAGTTGCATGTTTACATATCTAATGTTTTTTTAATTTTAAATACAGCTTTAGTAGTAGCAGTAGCAGAAGTACTTAGATGAGTCGTCTGAATATTTCATCTTAAAAATAATTCGATAAAATCTAGACTTGCGTAGAACTGATGCGCCAAGTTCACTATGTAGGCTATTTATTTGTAGCTTTTGTTCATGTTCAAATTATTGATCAGGCTTCAAAGTACATAAAAAATTGCGGATAACTAATCTCACGATATGTTATAAACTCATAAAGCTGGTCCCAGAACCATAAAACCCATTATTATTGCAGCAAAAATGTTCGGGGCTTCCTAACATCTTCCGGCAACATATTTCACATTTCATATTTAGCTACTTACTCCAGCAGTGGGTAATAGACGACCCTTGAACGTAAGATGCGTGGGGTTATCGTAACGGCGCCGCTTCCCACTTGATTTATTGTGTTTACACCTGCACCTTATTGGTCCATATTTCGGTCAGCAACACAACAACTTACTGTAATTGGAGCTTGTTTTGAAACCTGGGAGCTTTTACAAATCTGGAGATTAACATCTACCATCATACATACTAGATCTAATAATGAAGAAATGAAACCTAGAATCGTATTGAGAAACTTATCTAATTAGGGCAACGCCAACCAGTATGATTTTAGACTACATTGAAGTGGTAATGGGGAACTAAACAACAGAAGATGGGAAGTTATATTCAATAGGCGGGGAATAAAGGCTTTAGTCCCAAATCTCGGGACGTGATAAGAGTGACAATAGACGTGACGCCTCCGTGTCTGCCTTTGAGCTAGGCAAAACGTCCAAAATAATTGCCGAATAAGCTACAGACATGTGTTCTTGCTTTATCTTTAAACTACAATTTAGGGAAAAGGAAATAGGATTGGAATATTTTGTCCGGGAATTTGCGATTTCAAATTCAAGGACTTTTTTGTTTAGTAATGGGAGGTACGGTATTCTTAATGTTAAAATTCGGTTATATCCCTACATACATATTATCATCATTTGCCTAAATTTCAATTATAAGTAGAAATCTCAAAGTAATCACTCAAGCGTAGTGATTAAAACATGACTTTAATATATTTCCCCTTGGGCTGAGGAAAATTTAGTTAGAAGATTAATTCAAGTCTTGTCGCATGACGTAAAAGGCAAGAGATGCTTTGAAAGGCCCAGATTAAAGTGCTCAAAGGTAGTGAAAAGGCGCCACCTTGCCTCGTACGTAAGAAAAACAATTTTCTTTTGAACACAAGTTTTGTCAACTAAAAATTATATTACACCAAGTTTGGCTTACCGTTTGCCGTCGAAACTTTTCTTGTTGTTCAGGGAATGAAATGCTAGTGAGCGGAATTGCGCATCGCCCGATATTGGGCGGTAGGGGAATTGTGTATGATAGTGATTCGAGGTTTATTTCGTATGTGCATTATTTTCTCACGGGAGCGCTATCGATGTTGTGTGGCGGCCCAATTGAGCTCGTAATGGTCCCTGTGCCTAATGGCTACACTTAGAAACGAATTGTTAGAGGATGTAGGATTGAATTGTTTTAATACTACATTTATAATACAGACGGTGAATAAAATAGCGTCAAAGGTATCATTCAGAATATCTAGGGACCTAGATTTTATTAATAAAAAATTTTTATTAATAAAAAACATTAAAGAAGCTTTTCTGATGTCATTGTTAGAACTTGCCATTATTATTATAACTCCACAATTTATTACTAGCATCCTGTTCTTTAATAAAATATAAAGTAAGAAAGAGCAACGGTAAAAGAAATATGAGCTGACCGTTTTATTTGCAGTCGGAAATAGAAAATCTATTGCCTTGCGTTTGAAGAGAAAAGGTTACGTACTTAGATACAGTACAGTGCCTCGACCATGAGTTTTTCTCACTAGACTCGCTAGCGACTCCGTAAAATATTTGTATGGGAAACCCTCGCAGCGCCTCTAGCGGTTACGTAAGGAACTAAAATCTGCTATGAGATTACAGCGTTTCGATGCGTAAAAAACCTATCGAAATTCATTCGATAGAACTCATGGTTGAGGGGCAGATCCGTGTTGAGTGAACCGTACGAACACTTAACTGGTTCTATTTTCTGCAATAACATTATTTAGCGAAATGTAGAGAAATTTTAAATAACAATTAATAACAAAGACATTAAGAGGAAAATTTCAGTCAAATGAAATATAGGCTGCTATTAACGAGTCTTTCTCGAATATTCTACGCACACTGAAGCGAACCACTAATGACATACTTAATGTAGCTCAATTAATCATCTACGAAGGGAAATGTATAGAGGGTGTTTGTTCAGTAGCCGTTTAAGTGAGCTGTTACTGCGACGGTAAGGCTCAGGTGTGTGGGATCTACGGGATAATATATTCCATGCCTTCGACACCTCGCAGCGGGATTCTCAACATTTTTCCTCTATGGAAAACTCCATAGCACCTCTTTCGATGACTGATGGAGAATTTATACAAATATTTTTTCAATATCTATTATTTTCCTTGAAAAGGTAGGTATGCAAGGATCGCTATCGTTTACTTCAAAAATAGCACTAGTCACATGATCACTACTTTCTAAACTACAAATAGAAAATCATCATTCACAGTTTCCAACGCAGTTTCAAGCAATTTATTAAAAGTTTTATTCATAAACGTATCAATCATGGTTAAGTACGAGCCCAGACTTCCGTTTAGCATATTAATCTCATTTTTATACTTCATGCCAAGGTGAAACAGCTAAAAGTTTTAACAATACTGTAGCCATTAGCCATATATCAACGTCGGGTGAAGAGTCTGATTCGGACGCGGGCAAATTGGGATTAATAACGGTCTTACTAAGAAAGAATTCCTCTCACATTTTCTTTTACTGATTAGGTGGCAAGACAAATCGGTTCGGATAGTGCGAAAACACGGAATGTGCTTAACTCGCCTTTTGTTTCTAAAGTTCAGTTGAGTCAGGGGTAGCACTCAAATGATTTGTAGGCAGAAACGATTGCTTTGAAAACAAATAATGGACAGTTCCTTTACTTCAGTGACAGAGAAAAAGTTACTTCTCAACGGGAAATAATTGGTAGGAGAAAAATTAAGGTTATAAAAGTAAGATGTAGAGATCTTAGTACGGACAAAATTTATGTATAGTTTCATGCATATCTTATCAGTAATTAATCGGATAACATTGAGGCAGTAGCTCGCTTGTATGTGATTTACAAGCCTAGATGGTATCGAGATCTATTCAATACTTTGTTGTACAATGGAGCCGAGGCGACTGGATATTTTATTGATCTAGTGATCGTAATGTTAGGGTGCCTGAGGTGCGTTTTAAGTTTGATTTCCGGATTTGGCATTCGTTATCTGTAGGTGTAGCCGAGGCTAGGAATTGTAGCTATCAAATTACAATAATCGCGATAATTTTAAATTTATCTATACTGGTTACATTTCTGGATATCTATACTAATACTAATAATATTATAAAGAGGAAAGATTTGATTGTTTGTTTGTTTGTATTGAATAGGCTCCGAAACTACTGAACCGATTTGAAAAATTATTTCAGTGTTAGATAGCCCATTTATCGGGGAAGGGTATAGGCTATATACCATCACGTTATGACTAATAGGAGCGGAGTAACAATGAAAATTTTTGCAAAAACGGGGGAAAAAAAGTTATCAAGACCACGCGGACGAAGCCGCTGGCAGGAAGCTAGTCTGTTATAAGTAGATCATAGGTAGTTAGATGAGCATAAACATTTGGTTTCCTTTTTTCTATTTAAACACAATGTTTTTACACACCTCATTTACGTCCTTATTTAGTCATGATAAATTGTCACTTCACAGTTCACACAAATTCGGTAAATTAACCTCGAACAACTGTGTGTATGTAGGCAACACTTTACGTAAGTAATTTATTAGAATTATCGTTGGATTTTGGTGGCACGCGATCGGCCACCCCTTCCGGACCGTCCTTGACCCGTAGTTATTCGGAGCGATGACGTCAGCCGGCGTAGCCGACCCTGCGCCACACTAATACAGATATTTTCAGAAGGTTCATTTTGGCCATTGTATTATGGTTATGGACGTCATCTGACTAAAATGCCGAAAAATTGAAATGTTTTTTTTATCTGTTTCTATTTCTCGTTTTCGTGGTTTTGGGGTGTCTGGGTAGCACGTATGGTCCTGTATATCTTTAGTAAGTATCTTGTCTTGCGGAGCGAAGGACCACTGACGTGAAACACTGGAATATAAGGGTTGGTACATTGCCTGCCTTTCATTATTGATCAAAATCCAGTTGATGACCTTAGCCCCTTGAGCAAGTTGACATTGATTGAAACTGAGATTAAGGGCCTGTTTTACTACCTCCCGATAAGTTCCTGTTAAATTACTTGGCAGATAATTTCATACAAATTTTTTAATTTATCCAGTGGATAGTGGCTATCCAGATGTGGTTAAACAGGGCCTAAATCTTCTCCACATCTTTGTATGTATTTCCAAGGATTGTCACGAGTGGCCTTTCTGCGTCTTTAGTGCGTATACTGAGCGCATGTCGCTGCGTTGGTACCACACTGCAGTGTTAAATGTGAATTTATTGTAATTATGGCTGCAGCGTTCAACTGACGTTTGCTAGAACATTCCGAGCTCCACTTTAATTTATTAAGCGAGTATCTGTCTTTTAGAACCTTCGCAGACGAACAATTCTGCATGAATCCTTTGTCATATTACACATTGTGTACAAGTATATTTTGTCTCAAAAATTCAGCGACACAGTTTTCACTCGTGTGAGTTTGTCTTATAATGTTTCACTTTTTTATTACTCCAATGTCGCGATATAGACATCGGGAGTCTTTTTTTAAAAAAAGCCCACTAACATTTTCATTGGACACAAGAAATTTAAAAAACAGAACCAAAACCTACTTAGTAATTAAACGAATATTATTTACAGGTTACCACATAACTAGTGACCTTTTTTACAACAATCAAAATGTAATGTAATCAATCATTCCCGCTCTACCTTGAGTGTGGAATCACTCACATTCGGCTACCTAGCTAAACACATCCGAAGACTACCGTCTTACTATCTGAGATGATCGATGAGCCGACCACAAACCATTAGGCGTTTTTTACACTCGATGTTATCGGTGCCTACGCTCCGGATTTATACTATCTAGATTCTAAAGAGCATAAAAATGTAAGTGAAAAAGCCGCCTCGAGTAACACCATATTTTAAAACAGATTATCTGGAGATGAGGTGCCGAGTCTTGTTCAAGAATCTTTACGGATTTAAACTTCGTAAAAAAATCTTTTATTTTTTAGAACACGTGACGTTTATGTAACACCCATTGATATAAAGTCAATGGTAACACCTCATTCTTTCTTGTAACACTCGTAATTTAAAGAAACGTGTAGGCGTTAATAAACACAAATATCATACCATCAAGCCTGTATTCCCGAAGGGTTTAGGCAGGTGTACTATGTTTAGGTCCCATGTAAGAGGGGGCGAGCCTATTGCCATCCACCGGCACAAACCCAGACTTCGAACTGCTACTGGGAATTTCACAGAAAAACTCAACAACACTGCTCGACCCGGGAATTTAACCCAGAATCTCTAGCGTATCAGTCACGCTTGGGACCAGTTGAGCCTAGTGGCTAGACGAACGAGGCAAATACAAATCTCATACTTACTTACACCTACATTCGAAACAACGAATGCGATAATCTCTTCTAAACTTCTGTTCGGATTTTCATGCGGATTTTACTAAGAGAAAGAAGGATTACCTATGAAGCCGTAGGCCACTAGTCCAGTAGACCATGGCTGGTTTCTAGTCCTAAATGTAAAAATGATAAAATTAGAGTTCAGCTAAACACTTGCTCCCTCGAAACGAACATTTTATGTGTTTTATTAATTAAAGACCAAATTTTTTGTTGAGTATTTATTTAGGTTGATCATTATTTTCTAACCCGACTACCACGCCGCTATTTTGTGTACTCCTCTTAATTAGCTTTTTATTAATTTTGCATAGTCAGGTCTCTATAGAAACATGGGCACTGATAAAGTGCCTGTATTAGCCATATTGAACTCTTTTATGACCTTAAATTTGTGTATTCAACAGACTGACTGACGGACTACCTCGTTGGTCTAGTGGTCCCAAGCGCGGCTGCTACTCTATTGGCCCTGGGTTGGATCCCCGGGTCGAGCAGTGTTTCTGGGTTTTCTGTGAAATTTCCAGTGCCAACTCGGAGTCTAAATTTGTGCCCGGTTGACGGCAATAGGCTCGCTCCCTATTACCTACATGGGATCTAAACATACCGGCGAAATGTGGGTGTACATTAGTACGCCTCTACCTACCTTTTCGGGGAACATAGGCGTCATGGTATGTGTGTAATTAAAAAAAAACCTATGGATTATTTTAATATCTGAAATAAATTGCTTAATAATAAAAACCTCCATATAAAGATATACCAACAAATACGTAGTTATTATTCTAGCCATGACCAACGGCTGGTAACAACACTAACAACAACATCACTAAAGCTCCTTTCTCAAAGTTAAGTGAATAAGACGTAGTTTCCGCGTTTATTGTTTCTACAGTTAATTGGTACTGTTAACGTAGATTATGAGGTAACTGGCAACTCATGTAATGAGTTTGTTTTGTAAGTAAACACTTGGCAGCAACTTTGATTTCACTGCTCCGCTGTAGAACTTAGGTTTACTTGTTTACTCGCTAAAGATATATTTGAGCTGCACACCGTATGGTTAATTAACGGATTTGTGTGGGAATTAGAATGTTTAGATCCATAGAGTAGAAATTTGAATACTAGATTTCGAAATAGTGCGATGATTAAGTAAGAAACACAGTATGTAGGGTTTTTTATGTAGTCTCTTTTGTTTTCACTGTTGGGCAAAACCTAACTCATAAGATTTACTTAATTTATTCATAATACCACGTTGGGAAAAAGCGGTCTAAATCGAATAAGGTGCTTACTGAAAATAAAAATGACGGTACAAAAAGCGAAGTGGTTGAGCGATCAGCTTTTGGGGTCTATGTCACGGGTTCGTATTCCGCACGGAACAAAATTATATTTATCTCCTATACATTTGTTCCATATATGTCTTAGTTTATGTAAGAATTTGTGTTTACACGGATAACTTTTTTTTTGCCTACAGTGGCAGACGAGCAGGTGATCCATCTGATGGTAAGTGGTAACCACCGCCAATGGACAACAGCAACGCCAGGGGCAAAGCTGAGCCGCCGCCTACCGTGTATGGGTAACTGATTAATAAACATAGAAAAATAACTTCATTTTATAATAGCTTGCCTTGTTTATGCACATTACCTAATAATAACATGTCACTTTAATCTTCGTCTTAGCAATATTTCTATTAAACTGCTCGGGTCGGCTATTAATCGCCAACATTAATTCTAGGCTCGCTTCACACGATAAAAAGTAGTAAGATTCCCGCGATAAAGTGAGCTGAATATCTTACTAGGTATAGACGTTATTTTGCAGGAAAAATTATTTATGTTTCGAGTAGCGTGCGACGTGCTCGGAATGTGTAGGTGGTGTTATAGATTTTAGTATCTACTTGTACTCTTTCAAGAAGTAAAGAGGTACGTATTTTATTGATGCTTGATTTTTCAATCGTTTTTAGTATCGATGTAGTGAATACACATTAAGTTTGCGAAGTGAAGGAGGCTGCTTCACAAAATATATGGCGATTATGTGATAGACATTAATTACATCATTTATATCATTGACATAATGTTCAAATTGAAGGCTTTTGTGAGATCCATACTACTATAATAGGACTTCTACGGAACCAATACAACCATTAATTTGTTGATAATTTAAAAGAAAATAATGTAATAAGAAATACCTCTTGGTCAGAGGTTTTTTTCATTTGTTTGTTTGTATGTTTTGGTCATTTTCGGTCATAATACTAAGAAAGTTTAACTAAACGCATGATTTTGTACGAAAAAAGATAATACATATATTTACAAATCATGTATGATTGGCAAAGTACCCAAAACCCGGTTGTATTATCGCAAAATGGCGCCGAGATATGTAAGTCTCAGCTGAATTGCTCTTCCGAATGAAGGGCTAAAGGGTTCCGTCGAAATGATTTCCTTTTGTTAACGGCTACAAAGATTAAACTCTTTTTATTAAAATAATTTCCAGTGAGCGGCTCAGCTTTATTTTCTCAATGAAAGTAGGTTAAATGGAACGACTAATAAAAGGGTATATAGGTATACATAATACAATTGCGGAATCCCAATGTTGGAATAGGTCCAAAAATCGTAACGAGAACTTTGAATGTCTAGAAATTCCGGGTTTAAGTACAGTGATTCTCCGGCTTGCGTTGCTCGCCTCTCGTTTGGATGAGTACAATTTCTTTTTAAAAACGAATTTATTTGAATTAAGTTATTCTTGAGTAATGAATTAATTATCAAAGAAGCTCTGTGTAGGAGAAATCCGATGAACTGATAAGAGTTTAGGAAGTTGTTAAAAAGAAAACAGCACATAAGGATGGTATTTAAAAATAAATACTGGTTGCTCACCAGTCATTTTTACTCTAAGAGGGTATGAAATGAGATAGATATACCTATTTAGTAACTATAAATAGCGAAAGTTAATTAAAAGCTTGTAAAAAGCTTACACAAGTTCAACAGCTAATTGTACAGTTGTTACCCTTTATGAAAATTAACATTTCACTTACCGGACTTGCTAACCCTGTACCGCAGACCGCGACCGCCCTTCGGATGGCATCGGTTATAGGTGCCAAACTCGCCGTAATTGTTGTTCACGCGGCTGTAGTCCGCCAAATGTCGGTTGCCGTCTAGATGGTTCGGCAGGGATCGGTTCCAGCCCATAACATCGCCGACCACGGAGCCGCAGACGGAAGATTCTGTCTGAGACTTGGTGTCGCCATTGCAGAGGTCGCCGCTGGAGCGCGCGCGCCGCCCCTTCAGTCCTTTGGCGGAGTGCTGGCTGATGTTCGAGCCCATAGCGTGGCGGGACCTCAAGGGGGCCCCGCCGCCCGCATCGCGCCAACCTTCCTCCTCGACACTGTTCTGCCTATAATTGTTCTCACCTGAAAATAAAAATGGTACTTATTGTAAAGCTGTAATGCAGTCCCTTCTATGTGGATCTGTTAGTCAGAATGTGTCTCACTACTGAGTAAAGGCATCTCCTTTTTCCTTATCAACCCTGGTTTTATACAAAATTTAGGAGACTACAAAATATGTATAGTACCTAGGTACGTAACGGGGCTAATTGTAAGCGCGGTATCTTGAGTTAGGTTTTAATGTCTCCTAACCAGATAGTATTGAATATGCGCGACCATAATTATGGCCATGTTATGATTGAATTTTGGTAATGCGAGTCTTTTATTAAGTGCTTGCCGTTTTTAAATATTCTCGTATTTTTACGGTATTTATCCTACAAAGGAGCGTGGTTTCCTACTCAATGGCACCGGCAACAACAAAAGGCGCCATCAATAAATTATCTACCCGTTTACATTTGTACATAGTTTGCACACGCACTTCGTGTTAGATTTGGTGTGTTTAACCCAATGTTTTAATACAGAATAGATACTAGGTTTTACGTCGTGTGTAATAGAACGATTTGTTCCGCATTGGCCTCACGAAGTTTCAGCGTAAAAAAAATCCGTATTCGTCGTTTTTAGCCCAAATGTAATATTTATTTTGAATTTAAAGTAGAACTTATTGGTGAAACCTTAACCTTTTTTATGCTTTCATCTGTCATAACAAGTTTCCCTATTGTTTTGAACTTTAAAAGGATACTGGTATCCTTCTATAAAGATATATTCTATATCTATATTCGATCAACTTAGTCGACGTACCTCGTACGGTGGACATTTTGCCACCTAAAACCGCATTTGCCTTCTGCCGGCGCCAAGGAATTCATGTACAAATTCACCAAAATCCCAAGGTCAGCTTAACCGTGCTTTTTTAACAAACCGTCCAGTTGCAGATCATAGTTAATATGAATACATTGGTACTTCGACCAAAATTTCTGAAGTGAAAGTGTGAAATTTGTAAACACGTCGGCACTTTCATCAGTGACTTGTGAAAAATTTCTCGCTTACTAATTATTCAAAATTCGCTGTAAGTACACATGTATTTGGTGCTGAATGTAGGTATAACACAAATGTCATGACTCATTATCATTAAACAACTACAGTTAAGATTACCCAGAGTTGTATCAAAGTTTAAGTTATTAATCAAATCAAATAATAATATATTTTTTTTTATAATTTATGCTCAGATAAATGGTAATCTAGATAAATACATTTTATGTAAAAAGTTGTTAATTTGCCTTTATATTTCCTTGGTATACTTAGTGATTAGGTATGAACTTATGTACTTATTCTTTTTTCTCCGTTCTCACGGCAATTTTAACTATCTTGATGTTAAGTACAATGGATACATATTAATAACGTGTATCATATTTTATATAATATACCTACTCTAATATTAAGATTATTTAATTACAGGTAACATAAATTTTCTGGAATATCAGAATAACTTGCTCAAACTGCGTCAATTTTTTTTTCACTTCTCAAAATTTAATTTCTTCAAAATACTTTATCATCAATATTCACAATGCTGTATAGAATAATTTTAATCTTAATAAAAGCATAAGATTGTTCAAGAAACTCGGCGCGCGAAAGGGGTTGAGTTTCCTTTCCAACTAAATTTTCAAAATTCATTTCCTCGCGGCGGTTTGATAATTTCCATAATTGCTGGAAATATTCACCAGTTCACCGAAAATATCGAGAATATTTAATGAGATGCGGCGGCCCGTGTCGTGCCTACTTCCGAAGATTTAATGAATCTTTCACCCGCTTGGCGCCACTTCATTAAAAGGTTCCCACCACAAATTTTAGCGTCTATGTATACACTATGTGAGGCGTATAAACTATGAATACGACCTGGAACGATTTGTTCAAGCTTAATCTTTGAACTAAACGCGCGGTATTCGTATTTGTGGCTCTATACGCTCTGCTTGGAACTACAAACATACCTCGTTATATTAAATTAAACAACATTCACACGTCATATTAGCCTACATGCAGGGTAAATTTGTTCACGATGCCCAGTATATCTTGGTACGTCTTAGCGACGCTGCTTGCAAAAGCTAACAACGTCAACAAAACGGGAAATTAGGAACATTCATTTTAGTTCTGAATTTTGCCGCCAGCCAAGTTAAGTTGGACTTTTGTAAGTATTTTGAAAACGTTCAAAAGCTCACTCGGGCGGAATGCGGATTTAAAAGGTCATTGCATCGTTAGTCTTGTCACTAAAAGGGTAAATAGGCAGGACGGGTTAGTTTTAAAGAGCTTTCTCGTTTTCGTCAGCCTTCGACAGTACAAAAGACGCCAGTTCTAGACACGGCACGCATTTTAAGGAGATTCGACACTCCGGATTTTACCGTGAAAGAAACCGTAAGGAAATATCTTTTTATTTTGTTTTCTGTCTTCCAAGTGTCTTTGGATTGTAAAGAATCTTTAGACAAGCTATATTCTCATCCTCAATCGCCAATGACGACATCTGTAGTCTAGTGGTTCGAGTTTTGAACTGCTGATCACGAGGTCGTGGGTTAAATGCCTACATGACACAAAATATATATGTGATGTACCTACATAAGTGTTAGTTGGTCTTGATGTTTCTTACGTATTTTACTGTATTTCCAAAAGCATATTATTATTATTATTTTATTATTTGCATTTATTTCGGGCAACAAGGCCCATATAAAAATATATAATACAATACTTATAAAACTTAAAAACATAAAATACTATAACATACATAAAACAATAAACCTAACATCACTATTTTACACCTAAAGTCGGTGTGTGTTGTACGGTGCTTGGTATCCGGCCTCGGAAGCGCCGGAACACTACACCTTTCGGCCAATACTCCTCCTTCATGAAGGTCGACAGATGTTCAGTAGGAACACTAACCACAAAGGACTTGAAGTTCACATTGTGTCTAGAGTCTAACCGTTCGACCCTTAGAGTAATACTGCTCTTAACTGCAATAATAAGATATATCCGTTGTCTGGTAGGTCCTCTGTTTAGTTTGGGACTATTTATTTGAGTTCAATTAACCTAATTGAAATTATTAGGCCCAAGCTACAACAAATTAATATGTAACGCGATAATAATGCGAGTTATATTAGTTAATTTCGAAAATGGTAAAATTGATATACCTATAAGAAAGAAAAAAAATAAAGAAAGATAATGAGTTTATTTTCGTCTAAAACGACGCACGACGTAATTATAGTAAAAACACACAAAAGTTTTAGTTAAACATAAGTAAAACAGCTTCGATCAAAAGCATACAACAAAAAAAAATCATGTATAGTATAATATCCGGTGGCGGATAGTTGAGCCTAGGCTGAACGGTAAGCCTAGATAAATGGGTGGGCCTAGCCGATATTGGGTACTCAACTACTCACATGTCAACTCATCACGTTTCACTTGCATGACTTGCATCGAAATTAAAAGTCAAACAATCAGTTTTTATCACGGTTTAGCTCTTGCATTCCCGCCAATAATTTTGATCATAAAAAATGTTATGTTCTATAATAATCTTTATAATAGTAGGTACAGATTTAGTATTGTTCTATAAAATAACGAACATTAATATATATATTATCAATAAATCTCTTTAAACCTGTAAGCATAATTATGAATATTCTTAATAAAAGCCTGCTTTAAATTTTTAACATAGGTAATAATTTATTACTTCGGCAGTTTAGATTTCATTGACATTTTCTGTATCAAAGAGTATTTCTGTAATGATTACTTTGAAATTTTTTTCGTTTGACTGTACTGTTTTTGACCTGTATAATAAGATTTTAGTATTGATTTATTGGAGTGGTCCCAGTCGCCGAAAGAATAATATTAAAATTAAATGAATCCGGCGACTGGGACCGCGGTCCGAGTTCATAGCGGTCCCAGTCGCCAGAATCACTTGACAAAATAAATATTTAAAAAAATGTATTGAAGATACAATAAATTATTACACATTAGGTCTACTATAGGGCTTATAAACTCTTTTTCACCCGATAATGAAACAGGAGTTAGCCTTTTGTGGCAATAAATCTGCTTTCTTTCTTTCTATTCTTACCTCAAAGAAAAAAAAACAAAAAACAGGAATAGTTCCTCCATTTCTCTTGGGAACCACTGCAGGCCAGTACACATTGTTATCTCACGTACTACATTAAACAATGTCAATATAATGCAACAAAAACGCACACAATGCAACTTCCGTTTCGACGTGGATCTTCCTCTTGTTTGACGCAAAACAAATAGGACCAGTACACACGGGACGGCATTGTTGAACCAAACAAAAACTACGGTGAGCTACTATGTTGTATACATAGCTTATGGCAGGTAATTTTATAAGCGTAGAGAAAAGTTTGAAATCATTGTATGCATTTTAACGCCCCAGGCTCCGTTTGTTTGCGTGAATATTGATTATGAGAGAAATTGTACCGAGAGGCACTCTTTTGTTTTTAATAATTCATGTGAATTTCATATTTTGTTTTAATCTATGTACTTGCTTTTTTTGCTCTTATTCTGGGAAATGCTCACAATGATTCGAACAAAAAATGGTTGCATAACCTTCAATAGAGAAAACCAAACACTGTTCAAAAGTATGTAATGCTTCCATAAATACTTTTATTGGTTTAAATTGGCGACTAAAACAGGTCAACCATTCCCAGAATCGGTGGTTGTCTTGATTAATAGTCCAGTTAAATATTTTATTTACAAAACCGTGGTCTCAGCCCACTGAACAGGGACATCGCTCATTGAGTAATGATGCGTAACAATGACCTTTTTGTCTCATGCAACGACGGCGTCCTTGCTATTGTTTAAATCACGGTTTGTTTTACACTTAGATGTATTTGTTACGGTATTGTGACCACAGGATATTGAATTATAAAATTAACCATGTATTTTGGCCTCTAGTTTTTGCTAGAATTCCGAAATTTGTTATTATTCTAGGAAAGATAACGCACGATTAGTTTCTTGGGTCCAACGATCGTTTCTGAACGATTTCCCGTGTAATTCTGTTCGGCTGAGTTTTGTGAATTCTACAAATCTCTTGATCTATGTCTTATATTATTATTTTGGTAGAAAGAACTTTGTTGTAAAACACACAATAAGTGAAAGTGTAGCAAAGTTCTCATAGTTATTAAAAACAAGGTTGAAATAAGTTTAATTGACAATTAAAATTAATGAAGCTAATTAACCTAACTGTCTCATTAGTCTGGCGGTCGTTAGTGCGACTGCTAGCTGGGTTCGATTCCTGGGTTAAGCAAAGTGTAATTGGGTTTTAAGTAGCAGCTAGGCGTTTGAATTTATGGTATGGCAATGTACCTACACC
Organism: Acronicta psi; assembly: GCA_946251955.1. Classification (NCBI taxonomy): domain Eukaryota; kingdom Metazoa; phylum Arthropoda; class Insecta; order Lepidoptera; family Noctuidae; genus Acronicta; species Acronicta psi. The sequence goes on along the minus strand of OX276475.1, from coordinate 10,585,305 downwards.
TCTGTCTAATCCATCGGGGAATATAACCGCGATGGCATTGTTATGACGCTAATTAAGTTTTTGTTACGTTCAATATTCTTGGCAAGAGGCGGTTTATTTTGACCGCGGGGTAGAGGGTAATTTTATTTATTTTGGTGTCTTTGCCCGCCCGCTTCTACAGCCCGCCCTCGGCTGTGGATTTCGAGCGCAATGAAATCTCGCAGACAATTAAGGGGAGACACAATGAACCGCCCGCGGCGAAGACGGTGACGCTCTGCCTCAATCTTTATCTTTACATTATGCTAACGTAACAGTTGTTCTATCAGGTTCGAGGTAAAATTTGTGAAAATTATAGGAATTGAAATCAAAATTAATACATTTAAATTGAGTACTAGTTCTCCGCCAGTGCGTCGCCTGCGTGGTCTGGACATTTCTTATAAACGATAGCCTATGTTACTCGGGAAAGATCTACATAGGTACCAAGTACTATACGCTAGGCTTACCAATGGTGAAAGAATTTTTCAAATCGGTCCAGTAGATTTATGGATTTTGGAAGCCGTTGCGCTCAGATTTCGGAAACCTAAACCGGGCGAGTTAAATTCGAATGGACTTGATTTCCATCACATTACAGTTGAAATTATTTGGAAACATCAAGACTGATTTCTTATCTGAGGATAATATTTGAATAAGTATCTTTTACAGTAACATTGTCAGTATCCTGTATCGATAGAAGCGACATCTCTCTCTCTTCTCTCTCATCTATCTTTCTTGAGAATAAAAACAAACACTTGTTCTGTAATTTAGTAAGCAAATAAATGCGCTATGCCGAACATGGCCGAAGCCTAAGAGATTTCACATTCTGTCATAAAAGCCCTTCACATTATGCCAATCAGTATAAGTTCCCAAAGCTTTACTTATATTCTGGGTGACGTGATCTGAGCCAAATGTTCGAACGGCACCTACTTATGCTGCAATTCATTGCTGTCTGCGCTTACAATCTTATTCAGCGTCACTAGTTCAATAGGAACGAAGGTAAATCCAAAATGAGCGTAATTGGAATGAATGAATATCTAAAGTGACGAACTCATTCAATGATGCAAGGATTAGAGGTTCGTAACTCGAGACGCGATCAAATTGAATAGTGTTTTATTTTTCGAGTCGAACGATTTAAAATTACCTACCGATTAAATACGTAGTAAGTAAGTAAGTACTGCGCTTTATTACACGGTTTTTTTTAGAAAAAAATATTTAGGTACAAATAAAACTTTTATTACAATTTGGCAATAGGCTTAAAGTAATCCATTTTTTTTTGCACCTATTTCGTAAAACTCCGGAGTTCATACGCGATTATTACAAACAAAAATATTATATAAAATTTATTTCTAAAAGCTTGTTTCATTTACGAATTTATCTGGCGGTTAGCGGCTATCCAGAGGTGGTGAAATAGGCCCTTAATCTAGTAAAATGTATGTATGTACCAAAAAAATATATATTTATTTATTTATTTAAACTTCTATGCACAAAAATCGTACATAAGGCGGACTATATATGTATATCCTTCATTCTATTAAATCGCCTACCTAGCCAGTCTGGACCAAACATGTTTACCGGATCGGAGGGAAGTCACAGATAAAATCTTGTGTAGGAACGAACAAGCCGGGATAAATTATCTGCACAACATTTAACATCGTAAGCATATTTTTAGCATAATCGGAAATCGATGGCTTCTGAATATATCATGACTGGGTTTTCTATTAGAAAAAGTAGGTAAAAGAGGAGAATCGGTAAAATAGAGATATCATAAACAGTAGAAGACTTACGACAACTTACTCACGCTTTTAATAATCAATACAAATATTATAAATGCTAAAAGTAACTCCTGTTTGTTACCTCATCACGCTTATACCGATAAACTTCTATAAAATTAGCTAACGAGATAGATTGTATCCCGACGAAGGACGTAAAACTATCTTTCGACTCCAAAAACCCTTGGGATGCGAGTAAAACCGTGGGCAATAACTAGTTATACAACAAGTAAATAATATGTATTAGAAAAAATACTTCACATAATGACGGAAAAAAACCGACAAACTTCGAAGTTACTTAGAACTTATTTGTTGTATTTATTTGCAAACCAGTTAAACATTTTATAATAATTAATCCGGTACCGAGTTTCTAGACAGTTAAATTATTTTTTTATAACGATTACAACAATAAAAATATTAATACATAAAGCTAATTAGCGTCCGCGTAATATAATGACTGTATTACATAGCTACCTGAAATTGTTATTACTCAAGTAAGATATCGTACAGTGGTTACAAAGTGTGGCTTTTGAATTTACACAATTACATACTATGTTTTCTGCCGTAATAAAGTAAGTTACTATATAAATAAGATTGCATTTGTTAAGCCATATAAATATTCCGCAACACGGCTTCGATCCCCAGGTCGGGCAGTGTTATTGTTTTTTTTTATGAAATTCGCAGTAGCAGCTAAGTTTGTATTTGTGCCCGATTAATGGCAATAGGCTTGCCCCATGTCGACCTACAACCCCAAGCGAACAGTAAGTGGGTGTTTACCCTGTTAGGTATGGGTTTTACTGGATGTACACCACCCTAACCCATCGGGGAATACAGGGTTGATTTTATGTAATACTAGCTTTCCGCCAGCGGCTTCGCCCGCTATCCCACGGGAACCATACATTTTACCGGGATAAAAGGTAGCCTATGTGCTATTCCAGACTATAATCTATCTCTGTGCCAAATTTCATCCAGATCCGTTCAGTAGTTTTTGCGTGAAAGAGTAACAAACATCCATCCATCCATCCGTCCATCCATCCTCACAAACTTTCACGTTTATAATATTAGTAAGATAAGATAAGATAAGAAGTAAGACAACACATTCTTAGTTCATGGTCGTCAAGCCATTTTTTTGGAGTGAGTAAAATTATCATATTATATGTATTATTGTCTGCAACCTAGGGAAGATGCACATGCCTGCTCCGGTTATCACGACCATGGGAATTGAATTGTAATTTATCATTTCTTGGGATAAAACGTAACTACATAACCGGCAGTAGGGAAAAAATTTAAAGATCAAAATTAGCTATCTCTATAATGTTTGGCGATTGATGGAACGATTGGCTTTCGCGGGTTGGGGGTTAGATCTCCGTACGGAGCAAATATTTGTATAACCTACAGTAGTAGTTCCAGGTCATGTTAGTGTTTGCGAAAATTTGTATCTGTGAACGCAAAAAAGTACGAGCTGAATCAAAATTATTTGGATACCTTGATTTAAATACATCCCGAACATTGCATAGGATTTGTTTTTAACTGATCGCGAACTAGTTCACTTCGGTTTAAAAAAGACCATTTTGTGACCAAGTTCAGGGGTCTCATTGTGACATGCACGATGCGGTCCGTCCAGTCCTTACGCAGTAATATGTACCCAAGTCATTGTTTGAATGACGTATTTCGCATGACGTGGCATACCACTGGAATATGACCAATGACCATGGCGCAGAAGGGAAGCAGCAAATATGAATTGCATGAACGATGCTGAACTATCTAAAGACGTCTTCGATATATTAAAGCAACACTGCCCGCAGTCAAGAGAGATATGTTGGGTTATTAGTTTAATACCTAATTTTAGGCCTGTGAATAGGTGCAATTCCTTGTTATATTTTGATGACACAAATGTTGAATTGTATGAGAAACGAGAGAGGTATGCCGTCTATAATATCGTCACAATAGCGAAAAGCAACACTACCCATTGTGTTGGGTATAAATCGCTGATATAGCATAGACACGTGGTGTGTCAGGTATTAAGTAGCTGGCTGGGAGCAATGTTGCCAGCTGTACTGTCGTCTTTGTAGCTAAATCTTCTGCAAAGTTGCCAGATTCGTAAATCTTACCCCAAAAAGTAGCTAGAAGTTAAAAAACTAAAAAAATATCTTTGAAATCATCATCAATCATAAGCAAAGTACCTTTAGCTACAAACTTTTTAGAAATGTAGCTGTCAGGGTGGAAAATAGCTAGATCTAGCTACAAAATAGCTAAGTTGGCATCAGTGGCTGGGAATATGAGGTTTACTGTCAATATGTATAAAAAAAAAAATAAGTTTTATTGAAAAAGTAGTTAGTAGCGCTCTTATTGATTTGGTGATGTAGAATATAAAACTAATACCATAAAAGAGCAAGAGAGAGAAAGTGTAGTCACAGAAGGGTTAAGGAGGTTCTATACAATATGGGCGACCCTATTGCTAATATTCCTACCTACTTACATATTTTTACTTTGCCAACACACTGCGTTATTTATATTACTGAGTGATCTTTTGTAAGAACACAGGGGTGGCCTGTCGACTGGAAAATGGTAGTAAAAAGCTTCTTTTACATATCCCCCAACTATGAAACAATCTGATGTTAGTGGCACAAAAACTGGTTAAATTTTCCACAGAGGTTAAACTTCAGGGAGTTTTTGTGTCAACCCTACTGCGTCAGTATGCGAGGGTTGTGCGTAATTTTAGTAAAAATATTATTACTTGTTTCATCAACATTCGTATGAGAATATGTTTTTATATTAAAGTAGGAGGTCTGGTTTAAAAATTGTCCTTGTTCGAATTTTATAACTAACTTTCATTATGAAAAAGTCGAGGTAAATCCACAAACCTTGTAGGCCAAATAAGTTTATAATTAGATAGTGGGCCGTTTGCTAATTCTAAACTGTTGAATCTATGTTGACAATGATAAAACATGAACATAAAATAATGTATACCAATACGCCTGTATTCTCCGAAGGGTTAGGCAGAGGTGTGCAAATGTACACCTACAGTTTGCCGGTATGTTTAGGCACATCTAAACTCCCGGCTGCTACTGTGAATTTTATAGACAAAACACTTTTTTCGACCCGGGAATCGAACCTAGGACCTCAAGCGTAGCAGGCGTGCTTCGGACTTTTAATCTCGATGAAGAAAATGGGCAATTTGCGGAATATAAGAATTCTTATAACACAAGTCATGGTAACTTATGGAAATGGTTAGAAACTAATAAATAGGCATATAAATAAAAAGGTAAATTAATGGCAGTCACATATTTTATCGGAACGGCCTTTTTCCTAACGTGAGGTATGGGATTAGTTTGTAAGTGAAAGAGTAATAACCCCTAGTTTCAATTTATTGGGGTTGTAAAACAGTGGCGGTTTTATGTGAGCTTTACGAGTGAGGATAATTTAATAACTACGATATATCCTATTAAATGAGCAATATTTGTATGAATATGTTATGTCACGGTAACATTGTGAACACCGTTAGAATATAATCTATCTCGTGAGATTGTTAACAGTCGGAATATTGTGAACTGCGCCGTATGTACTTCCTATAATGATCAATTTTGTTTCTATCAGGTTAGAACTGTGACTAAACAATGCCAGTACCGAAAAAATGCGTTTGTGTATTAAATGATGAGGTTAATGAAGTTTGACACGATGATATACAAGGTGGAAGGGACATCGATGCACATCCGAATACCATGAGTTCAGTTACAGTTACATACCAATATGTTCTTTGTGTGGTTCTGGAACTCGAACTGTTAAGGCAAGTTGGTAATAATCAATAAATAAATAAAAATAACAAGTTCACTACATGATTCTGGACCCCCCTCTATGTTGAAATTTTCCGTAACTTTTTTCATGCATTTTTCATTTTTTTCTGCAGTTATTTTTACTTGAACGTGTAAAAAATCATTATTACTATCTACCCAAATTAGATTTATAATTAAAATATCATTATTTCATTTATTTCGGATCGCGCGCGCGATTACATTAACCGCAGAGCGCTATAATCGCGTTTTTGGCAATACACTGCGCGCTCAAAAATGTCAATGTCTTTAATAACCGATCATTTTCTACATGAATGACCTAGGCCATTTTATTTTTGACCTTGAGTGAAACCTTGTCACGACGTTTGTGCGTCGATGTCCCTTCCACCTTGTGTATTTTACTGGCCAGTACACTATTGTAAATATATAATTAAACTTAACTACAACGACCTAACTGATTGGATGCGGGGAGACGACTGCCGCGCCGCGCTAATAATACCATTGTGTGCCTGTATAGAAATTTAATGCATCAGCAGAGTCCCTACACGTTAAATTACAATGTAACGATGCTTAGAACTTTACGGTGATGTCTCCGTAAAATTGTATCACGCAACAACCTATATTTGTAATCACGTTCTCGAAAACGGCCGTAACGATGTCGATGAAAGTTGCAATAGGGTTACGGGGTAGGGTTTACGGGGGCTTAAAACCGACTACGTTTTCTGAAAAGTTGTTGTCTTTATTTTTACCCAAGCAGAGCTCGGTTGCCTAGGTATACTTTTATTAATATCTGCTAAGATTTCCGGTTTCTGCAAAATATTGCAATATATTTTTCAGTTGAATTGCAAAATAAACATTTCTCAAGTGCAAACCCGTAGTTACGTTATTACTCTAGTAAGTACTACTAAGTATTATCGCAATTCTCGAAACTGCTACCGCTCGCAGTATTAACAAAACAACTGAAGAGCTTATCTATACCGTGTCCAGTATATCTTGACAGTTCGTGACGGTGCTGCATGCTTGCAAACATAGGTAAAAAGTTTATACATGTCCTAGTGTCGCCAAAAGCAGAATGCACTATCTCCAGACGGTCTTTGGGCTTATATCGTACCAGCGACATGAAGAAGAAGAAGAAGAATGTGGCGGAGGTGGCCCTAGGATTTAGGAGGGAGGGGTTGAGGTGTTAACAGCGATAAAGGAGGATAGGTTTAATTAGAGACTTTTTACGGTTATGTTCAGGTAACTTAAGGGCCTTAGCTCACCCCTGAATCCACTACTGGAAGAAAGTATGATTTTAGAAACACATACAACTGAATTGTATCATACTATTGAGTTGAAGAATAATAAATCGTGAAAAAACGTACATACGTCGTTTTTTTTCTGGAGTTTGCTGCTAAATGCTTGCGGAATCATTCAGTTGGTGGCAGATTTGCACTAATATGTAATATGTAGCTAGGTGACGCAGTCGGTGTAACTGCAATCTGCCGCTCACAAGATAACGCATCACGCTAATCAGCCGTCGATTTGCAGTTAATCGGTCGTTAGACGGAAAGCCTGATGAGAGCATACCTTCACGACTATAAGTGCTGTTATATACTGCACGTAGGTGTTATATACATGCTCAGGCTAAATAGGCCCCATTGAGTAATTTCTGCAAAATTAAATCATTTTCAGACTCGTCGCAATTTTTTAATGTGCTCCACTATTTCCATTGTTGTATGCCACGACCAATGCTGTATCTAATATACGACATGTACTAAGTATGCCAACCCACACAAACACCGGTCAAGGTGGAAGTCCCTATTACGTACCACGGGGTGATTAAGTTTTTAAGACTCCCTCGAGTCCAATACTTTGTCCGACCTAAAAAAAACTTTTTTGGCCTCATCAATTTACCAATGGAACTACTGAGAATCATCCATGTCTTCGTCGTCATCAAAACGGTTTTTTGCACGTTTATTTGCGCCCGCCGCGTGCAGTGTGTGTGTCTGATAACGCCCGTGTACCCGTGACGACATCACTCTGTAGTACAGATTTATCACCTGTTTGTATGTTTGCCTACCGTTTTTACTTCAAAGATAATGCACAGTGGGGCAATGCAGAGGAATCCTACTGTTTGTTTATGATACGATAGTGTTATACATGTTTTTTTTCATTATAATTATAATGTCTAACTGAAGTGTTATTACTTTATATTTTTTGAGAGTTCAATTTTTTGCACACTTCATCCAGGCAAGACATTGAAAATTTTGAATACTATATTCTCGTAATTAAGTGTTACAACGTTTATCAAAATCACAATAACGCTATCTATGGTTATAAATAAACATTTCTTTGCCTTCACGCAAAGGTAGTCTACAATGAATAACTTTGTATGCTCTTATAAATTAAAAATACTTGTAACCACAGGGATGCGAAGCATATAACAAAGTCTGCCGTAGGTACTTTATTTAGATTTTTTCTATCGTACATAGCAGTTAGCAGATAATTGCGAGGAAGTAAGAAGACTGTAAGAAAGGCCGAGTGGCTAGCCAAAAAAAAGTTTTATACAAAAGAGAAAAATACACCATTCGGCCATTTAAAGCCTTATGAATATTCAAAGAGCTTGCCAGTCTTTATTTTTAAGGACACTTTACTGGTGCCAAGTTTAATAATTTAATTTAAATGAGCATTGTAGAGAAAAAATGTTTATGCTTTTATGTGGCGTTTATAGTCAGTTTCTTGTGATGGTATCTTAGTAACTGCCTACTTGAGGAGGAAATAGCATCTTAAACCAAACACGTTTTATGTGAATATTTTTTAGATTTTGAATATGACATCCTTAGTTTGCACCGCTTTTGTCTGAGTGCGGTCTGTGTAAAACGATTGTGCAGTGTCAGAGTTGCATTTGATCCCACCATAAGGCCTTTTAGACCTTCAAATATTTTTTATCATAATTGAATTGGGCTCTAAAATTTTTTGCCGCATTGGATTAAGGTCTTTGCGACACCGTAACCTATTTCGTGCGGCGGGCAAGGGTCCCGTCATATATTTTTTATCGACACATTTCGATAAGGATGGATGTTGTTCTTAAGTTGAGGCCAGACGTCGCCGGGGAGCGGGGCAGCGCGGGGGACGCGAAGTGGGTCGCCGTGAGGGTTGCCAGGTGCGTCGCCCACCCAGATTGATTGGTGTTTTATTTTTTTAACGTAAAGTATAAAAGTAAAAACAACATGTTTGCTTTTGTGCCGTTGTACTAATAATGTCACGCTCATATCGTGCGAGTGTGATGGATGTCGTAAACTTTAAGATGCTATACGGGTGGAATTTATGCACATCTCTGACTTTAGAAGTACTTACTTTGCGCGGCCGGCACCAGTGGAATGCATCGCCCACCTCCACCCAGCAGTAATAACATCACTGTCAAGTTCATTACTCACTCATCTCGATGTAAAAGCTTAGAGCCTTTATTATCGTAGTCCTAATTATAGTTTGTTATCTCTTGTAGTGGTGACACTAAAGTGAGTCATTTCCTCCCGTTTTGAGACTGAGACGAATTCCTTGAGGCGAGAACGTCTACGCTTAGAATAATATTGCCGTATTGGCGCTTTGGTAGGCGCCGGATTCCACGTGCGGGAATGTTAGCGTGTGTGAGTAGCGTTTCTGTTCTTACATTCGTAGTAAGTACATTTCGACGGATTCGAAATTGGAATTTCGTGTTAAACGTTTCAAGTAGGAATTAGCAAGTAAGTTTCGAGAATAAGAACCCTATAAACTAAGGAATTGAGGATAATTCCACCGATTCAAGGAGATGTCAAAGTTACATCTTATATAAACTCCTAAGTATAGCAAAATTATTCCGCAATTACCATTGTTATTGGGTTAGAGGAAAGTGATCAAAATTCTAAAGAAACCCAGTTTTGCAAACAGGATCTTCAGTTAAACTCAATAAGTAAACAAATTTTTATGCGGATCAGGTATTGCGGTCATGAATTTTTAAATTTTGTAAAAACCCGAAAACTGTTTGTAACCCTTCAGTCTTACATTTGGACGTTGTTGAAATAACAAACGTTTTAACACTAACATTGCAATGAAACATGTATTGAATTAACAAGAAGAAATATGTTGCAATATACCTACACCTTATTTATGCATGTAACTTAACTGTCTATAGTCTATAGTCTATTAAATTATCTGGCAGATAATTTCATACAATTTTTGTTCAATTTTCGGATTTATCAGGCAGATAGCGGCTATCCAGAGATGGTGAAACAGGGCATACACAAACACAACACATACACACGATTTCACAACGAATAGAAACTAAATCTATGAAAATGACACAAGCTTTCGACAAATCGGGCTGTCACTAATGTCATTTTCATACATTTTGTTTGCATTCGTTTATCGATCCGAATTTCAATATGCAACTTTTCAACCCCCCCAGGCTTTCCCAGGTCACAAAAATGTTTATAATAAAACAATGTTACTAGAAATCTTTAGATACAAACTATCACAATAAGTTTGCAGATAAAAAATATTCTGATATGTATCATAAGAGCCCTACTTGTAATGATCGGGTTTTTAGACTATACAATAACTTTGCAGATTATGTGTTATGTCCAATGTACGTGCATGTTTATTTATGAAACAATGTGTTTTCATAGAAGTTACCAATAACAATTTATATTGTCTTTATCAGTATTCTAGGAAAAAATCTGCAATAAACTCAGGTCTCGTTGCTGATTTGTAAGCAACATAGTAATTTCCCTCGAGAAACGTGATCTTGACGTTCCAATGTGTATGAAGTGTAGTGAATTTTTGATCTGAAGAGCTTTAAATCTTGATAGTTAAACTCCTAAGGGCATAGAAAAATAAAAATGTTAAAGCCAATGGGTAAATAAATCTGGATAAGAAACGTCATTCACTCGGTCTAGCTTAGTGTATATAAAGCAGGTGTCACACGGGCAGATTTTGAAAATATAATTAGTTGCCCGGCAACAGTCGCCGGCAATAGTGGAGCAATAATTATACCTACGTTGAGAAGGTACTCGACGTATAATTTCTCCACTATTACCGGCCTATCTGGACAGTTGTAAAATATTTATGCACGTTTAAGTATCAGGTATTTTTTTAACAATAAGTAGGCTGACTGCCTCACGGGTTAAGTTAGAGATCTTGGGTTCGATTCCCAGGTCAAGTAAGTTATTGGGGTTTTTCAATGAAATTCTCAGTAACAGCCATTGACTTATATAGTAGGTATATATCAATGGTAACAGCACGAAGTTGGGATTTTTGCAACAGGCACGTACTCATTCATCTCATCAGGTCTTACATGGGACCTAAACATAGCGGTGACCTGTGGGTTTTTATTAATACACCTCTGCCTCCGGGAAATACCATGTTAGTAATAAGTAATAAGGCTTAGATTACTCTTTACTATAAAGTTATATTCTTCAGTTGTTTTTTGTATTCGACATTCAAATTCAAAACTACCACAGTAAACACTACTCAGTTGTTCACATAATAGCGCTATCATAGTCGCTCATACATGTAAAGCTTTACATAATTGTCGGGTATTACGTAAAACAGACAAACACCGCTGGTGTGCACTTAAGTTTAAATTACACTGTAATGTTCAGTGTGTATTACGATTTTCTGTCTGTTTGTTGTTACAATATTATGAAAATTACCTGAAACTAGGTTAGTGTTAGGTAATTGATTTCCATAATTAGAACAAACACCTGAACTGTTGCTTGAATTAATTAATTGCTGGTAATTTGGGCGTTTGGTGTGTAGAACTATTATTTTGAGCCATGAATTATCTCTCGTCCTTTCAGCTGCTCTTAAAAAAACAGTTTTTTTTTCATTACACCTCGCTATAAAATGTATAAATATGTTTAAATTTACACCCAAACCAACTGCGGTATATTATAAATTCCATATAATAAGGGTTGAGCTGGACGCAAATTCAAACGAAGTATCTACTGAGGTTCTACTGTGAATTTAATTTTTAAATTTTCAACAGTTTGCTCGACCTGGCAATCGAACAGTTCGACGCGCTTACAACCGCTAGGCCATACAATGATAAATCACTCTCTATATCTAGTTATTTTTGAATTTCACATTCTACAAAATAAAAATGCTTTTATCAGGTCATGTTTTCAAGTCGAATGCTACATCTGTTTGCGTTCGATAGTATTCAAAGGGGTTATTGAATCAGTATCGTGCCAACCCGGGCCTGGCACTTCCCTTGGGCCTGATACACCCCGGCACGGTGTATTTTCTACTGTTATAGTCAAAAGTACTTTGGAACTTGTAAAATTTACAAACAACGCAAGTACTTATACACGAGATCGCGAGTTAATAATGTTGGAGATTTAGGAAATTTAACAAAACATTGTGAAAGAATCTTTTTGCGAGTGCTTTTTGGGAGACCAATGTTAAGCATCTTTTTTGAAGTACAAGTGTTTATATATCAGTGCTTCACCAAACTGTTGTCAGTTGCACTGTGTACCAATTGTACCATCAATCAAGGTAATCAAGGTGTCCATACCTTGTTACCTTTTACACCTAAACTGCTGAATGGATTTCAATACGATTTGTCAAAGATATAGATTGTATCCTGGGGAAGGATTTCTATCAAAACGTCCTTTGGTATGTAAGCGAAGTATCGGGCACAACACAACTAGTCTTATTATAGTAATAAAAAATACTCAAATTAATAACTTTGATTTGGTGTTCAAAACCGGTAAATGAGATTGAAACCTGGAAGTGATAATTAATTCAATTTTTTTTTTATTACGACTGATAATAAATTCATAGTTTTTTATTCACGGGCAGATAATTTAAACAGTTTCAATTTGAATTACTATTCATTGACTATCATATTAGCCATTAGATCACATCTAATGAATCAAAAACCTACATAGATAATAAATAATCTTCTTTCATCAATCGCCTTCCGTTTGTTCGTCAAACAGGTTTGTACAGATGGTACATATCTCTATTCAAATAAAAGCAAAATGATATGTAAATTATTCAAGAATCTCGACCTCTCAGGTTATCTATAGCAGAATTAGGTTGTGTTTTTCTTTTTTTGCGAATTCTCCACCTTGAGGGCGAATTTGAAATTCAAAACGAGGAAATTACGGCTGATATACATAATATACACTCTGTGACGGCGACAGATGCAGATGGAAGCATTTTAAGTATCATATTATACACGTGCATTTTGATAATTTTTTCATAAATAAAATATCGACTTCAGTTAAAACAACTCTCTAGATACCTTACTCGACGGTCATAAGTAAGATAGTGGGTCTTCTTCTATTTAAGAGCTACGCTCTTGTCGGTGCAGCGTCTTCCACTGCTCTCTGTTGAGAGCCAACTCCTGGACCTCCTTATACGTCGCGACTTTCAGTTTCTCTTTTATATGTGTTATGTAGCTCGTTCTTGGCCTACCCCTTCCTCTCCTTCCCTCTATATTTCCTTCTATAATGTTTTTTATGAATTCGTCGTGACGTATAAGGTGACCTATCATTTTACCCCTTCTGGTCTCTATGGCATGCAGTAACCGCCTTTTTTCCTTTATTCTTTGTAAAACTTCTTCATTTGTTATTTTCTCTGTCCAACTGATTCCTTCCATTCTTCTCCAGTACCACATCTCAAAGGTAGTGGGTATGGGTAAAATAAGAATGTCCTTAGTTCATTTACTTATTAGCTTTTGGCCTACAGATTCGATTCCTGTGTATGGCTTCGTAGATTTGTTATAATGTGACAATGAAATCCTAATGCAGGATACGCTTACGTTTATTTAAGAAAACTAGGATAATAATAGTCTACCTTATAACGATTCGAAGTTGCTCTGAACAACAGAAAATTGTTTCTCGTAACTAGCTGAGGATTGCAAAGTCGGGTCAACAAAAGACGTTGAATTCACAGTGGGTAGCAAATAAGATTTTTTCCTCCTTCCATTTTAATTTGACATTTAATTGCTGGGGCTTCATACAGGAAAATACACCGTTTTAGCCTTTTTTATATCTTAAAAAAAAACAAGGAAAAGGTTGATGTGCTTGTTTAATATTTAAAGTTGGTTTATGAAGGAAAGAATGATCAACTGTTTCAATTTGCAGTTATAGCAGACCCGTTTTCATTAACCGTCAAGATACCAACATTCGAACACTTTAGTAAATCAATTAGTTTGAATGCCAAAAAAAAGGTAATTGTGTAACATTATTGTAAGTATCTTAAAACACAGTGCACATCCGTCAATTAAAAGACATTATTTTGACAAATTGTATAGTACAAAGCGATATCAGAAACGTTTCAACATATAAAAACATTTGATTTACACACACAACATTTAGAAGTGATAAAATAAAGAGCACGAGATTGCACGTTCAAAAAATAAAACACGTTATTGATGAAAACTACTGACAAAGGGATATCGAAAACATTTCAACATTCAACGTCACTCCAAGCGAACCGGGTACCCGCCACTGCCAGATTTCAGCTATTCATACTTATTTAGCTAGACGTGCTGTCTGTAACTAACTCAAACTACTTTTCAGTCGAGACAGAGGATTATTAAAAGAATAGAAGAATAGTACTACGCTGTGTAAACGTAGTAGAACACATGATTACGTCAAGCTTTGCACTAGAAAATCACCGCTATTAGAACGGAATAAGGGTGTTACAAAGTGCGAACTGTATAGCTTTCTGCCGTCGTGTGTATTAAACCAGACAACTGTTATAAACACTAGTGACCTAAGCAAAAGCATACTGTATATGGAAACTATTATCGTTAAAGAAGTACATATTTGACACTACATAAATTAACACTCTTTACAAGAGAACGTGAAAGAGGAAGAATTGAAATGTAACATCATTAGTTTAAGGCGATCGGCTGGCCACCATAGGGCCTAAAACTTCCAGCTAACTGAGGGTGTACATCTGTGCAATTCTGCTGAACCTTTCGGGGACACAGGTGAGATGGTATGTAAGTACGATTCTTCAGAAAGACAGCCAGCTCGCTACACCATACAGAAACTACACTATTGAACAATTTAAAGTGATCCAATGAATAAAAACAGTTTTATCAGAATATCTTAGTCTTAACTGGCAGAAGTTTTGTTTATAAAGCATCGCCTCGGCCGCAGTGTTTCTGACAGGTCAAACAGTCGACTCCCGACGTCTTTTGTTGTTTCCTTTTGTATATTTAACAAAGATTTATTTGGTTTCACAATTATTTGTGCCAGATTCGATTTGTCGCGTATTATGACCTCGTAGGTATTAGGGCCTCGTATCGATAACAATGGTTTTTCTACTGAACCTTCTACACAACATCACTAACACTACCTACATGTCATAAGACAAATTCCTCCGCCGCGTCTGTCTATCTATGTATGTTCGCGATAAACTCAAAAATTACTGAACGAATTTTTATACGGTTTTGACCAGTAGATAGTGTGATTCATGATGAAGGTTTATTACGTCTGCTAATATGCATCCTACGACATCACCGGCCATAGTTTCAGGCTTCAGCACGCGATGAGCGACGATAAAATTATTTCGTGGCGCGCATGTTACTCTAGATATGTGGCCTTTGTTTTAGTGAGAAACAGGCGTTCAGATTTCGTATGATATACGTATTGACAATATTTTTATTTATTCTTTGTGTACTTATATGTAATGATAGATACATAGAAATAAAATAGATTCTTATTGATATTTATCTTAACCGGTTGTTTTCTGCTAGGAAAACATTAAAATTATATGGCAATATTAATTACTATACATTAAAATCATAAAGCTACCTTATTAGTAGTGATCAAGAGTAATAATTATTTACCCGAATGGAAACCAATCAAAATTATAGTGGTTATACAGAATGCTTGATGAGTTATTAAAGACATGAAATAACATCTTACTGAATAGACAATGATCAGTTACATGTTTATCCAGAATTATCATAGATATTACAAATTAATTAAATTCATTAAGGGCCTGTTTTACCACCTCTGGAATTCTGGATAGCCGCTAACTGCCAAATAATTTAAAAAATGGAACATAATTTGGAAATTATGTGGCCGTAACAGAAACTTATTAGTAAGCTGTGAAAGGCCCTGTAACTCGCTGGGACATTCAGGGCCTTTTTAACCACCTCCTAGTAAGTTCCCAATAAATTACTTAGCAAATATTTTTATTTGGCGGTTAGTGGCTATTTAGCGGTGGCGAAGGTTATAAGGTTAAGATAATATATCAATTCAATAAAACTTTGTCCTAAATCAATAATGTACGAAAGGAAATATTTTTTTAATATTATTTTGATCCCACAGTCAAACTGTTTATACAGTTTTGTGGGACACTGTTAGTTCATAAGTTGTACCATGTACCGTTCTTACAAAATAAATAAATAATAAAAAAAATGTGAAGAAATAAATCCTTTTTACCTTTCCCCACCTCTAAAAGCTGAAAGGGGTGTAGTAACTTAAGAGCTTTTTTTATAATATTTTCAAGTTAGAGGTGGAATATGAAATAGACGGTCACGTCCCTAGGCTCGCATACATTATGCTCGCAAGTTTGATGTTTGCAAATTGAGTATTTATGGCCTTCGCGACAGGCTAGAGAGTAAAGCATGAGGAATATATTAGGGGCAAGAATATGCTCCGCGTATAATATAATAGAAATATATTGGGAGGAAGGGCTTATTTATTGAAATTTTATAATACAGGGTGTTTGGTAGAACGTTGAACATACGAAAATGGTGGTTAGTTGGGGTCATCTGCTACCCACTGGGACCAAATTATTTAACCTTGGCCGCACTGTTTTTTTTTTTACTTTTTTTTAATTTCACAGAAAATTATCAGTTTTTTATCAATTTAAATTCGAATATCTTTACTTGTGATGGGTAAAACAGGCAGGATGTTGTTTTGTATTAATGTCTAATTATATTCGAATTTTTTCTTTCTTCTTTCTTTCTTTCTTTTTTTCTTTCTAAATAGAGCGTAAAAAGATTATTACTATTGCATAGTTAAAATTATACACCAATACGATACTACTATACTGAATCTTTAAAGACTGGGATATTAAGTATTTTACTTAATTAATTTGAGGACCAGCAGATCACGGTTCTATATTTTTGTTACGTACCTAATATAAGTAATATTTACACAGACTTGGTACCTATCTGTGCATTGCGGGAACAGTAGGCAGAGGTTTATAATTTTATCCTAAAGACATGATTTCTGGGCAAAAAGCAAAGCAAAGGCAACGCGGCCAACTGCGATTCAAGAAGAAAATCACTTCATATCAAAACATCCAACAATGTTCAGACAGGATTGTTTGTTTTTATAAATAAAAATACTCGTTGCAATGGCTTTTATTCGCAACACGTGCTGTTTGGAAGTAGCTTTTCACGTTCAATTCAGGTATCAGATCCTACACGGCTTCCATAAAACGTCGTGTCGTCTTTTACAGTTTGTAGTTGAACAAAGCCGGCGAAGAAGACCGTGGTTTAAACTTTATGTATGTGTAAGAGTCTTCATAAGAACTTTAAAAACTTAGTAGTTGTCGGCTGCATAAGTTTTAAGTGCCTAAATTTATGCACATTGTTCACAAGTGGCTTCCCTTGAAGTGACTCGCTATCTGTCGGTATCGCTAAGGTCTTTAGAGATCATTTTTCTTAAAGTTTAAATAGGATTACTTTGGTGATTGTGAAGTAAAGCAGCTTTGTGAATGCCGCGACGCTCGCGCAATATTGGCGTCATGTAAGTAATAAGTAGCAATTGTTAGACTTCAGTATTAAGTTTCCCTTATTCCAGGAAGTTTATTGACTTTTTATAAGCAACTTGTGTTGGCATTCGTCTTGCCAAACGAAGCTTCATCAAATGGCACGTTTTTTAAGCAAGATAACGAAAATTAATAACTAGGAAAATTGTGTCCCTAGACTCAATATTTGGTATGATTTCGCGATGTTATTTATGTCCCATATTGTGTCCGCAAACTTATCTACATAATACTGAATATTTATTTTGCATTTAGAATAATGTCGACGTCAAGCATCAAAAAGAGTTCGTTCCAGCTGACGGCTTACTTTGAATAATTGGAAAATAAATGTTTGTCCATTAGAAAGAATTTTTTACACAGTTTAGTTACAAAAAGGAGATGTTTTTTACGAAAGTAGAATCTACGAGAGCAGTCTTTTTTAAAATTAAAAATAAGAAATATCAAAACGCACCCATGACGCACGAGTCACGAAGTAAATCTTAGTGTGGATCCTCCTGAATTAAAAAAGTGTTTATACACTGTAAACTACTGATTAATACACTCACACATATAATACTAACAAATTAAACACTGATGCCACTTTATTAATTAAAGAAACTAATCAGCTCATAATTAAGTAGGGGCACGTAACTAGTTCAAGAAATTCAAAAGTGAAATTGCGAAATGAATATCATACGAAGGTGGAGTAAGTTTTGCATTCGTCTATGAATTCACAACAGAGGCCGATGTCTTGTCTGAGAACCAAACACCGTTAATGAATGTAGGAATTCTGAGAAACATTTGATTATGGCTGTTGTTACATTTGAACATACAATTCGTTTGTTTTTTTATGTTCACGTTACTTTTAGGAGTTATTGACAGTACTGGCATTGGACAACACATAAAATATTAATGTAATTTGAACATAATTTGGGGGTCTTTAAGGCCCATCCACCCATAAAATGAGCTAATAATAAAAGTGTATTTTTACCTAAATCGGGTATGTATCTGGTCACCTATTCTTGTATGTTTAGTCATGCCTACACAAAACAAAGTTGATATTTTTCGCATGAAGTTGTTTTGTTTGATTACTACCTTCATATCTTTGTTTGATTCTTTGCGTCTTCACCTCAATGATTCGATGGAATGTAATAAATGAGGCGTTGTTAGGTTAATTGAAATTGCTGAGTAAAGTAACTAATGGTGTCTAGCAGTGGCCATTACTATTATTTTACGTAGGGCCTGTTTAACCATCACCTAGTAAGTTCCCGTTAAATTACTTGGCAGATAATTTCCTATATACCATTATTGAATTTATCCAGCAGTTAGCGGCTATCCAGAGGTGGTGAAACAAGCCCTTAGTGTCTTTTAGGCTTCTTAGGGCCTGTTTCACAAAAATCCTCTAGATAAATCCGCTAACTGCCGCATAAACTACAAATTGTAACAATTAAATTTCTTGTTCCCGTTCAGTAAGCTGTGAAACAAGCACTTTGTGTATGGTTTTATTTGTAAAATTTCAATTTCTAGTACAGCTATTAGAAAAATATAAGTATTTAAGTCAATATACGTAACAGGCTTCATTCTCCAACTCCTGTTCAGTAGTCCTGTTAACCTCGCAGAGCGATAACACGGAAATCCCACGTAATAAAGATACGGATTTGCGGAGCAAACCTCAATGCGATTTGTTCCGCCATTTTTAACGGAGATTTTTTTGAATTAGCTTCCTCCCGCTTTCCTTTAAGACTGTCGCGGTGTGGTTTAGGAGCGTTGTAAGGGTTGAAAGGCATTTAAGAGGTATACATACACATGCGAAGGCGTAAATCATCGATTAACCTTGAGATTTAACGCATGCAAAACGATTAACTTATCGTTTTTCAGCCATATTACACGGAGTTTTTAAACAAACTGTAAAAAGGTTAGGTTTTTTCGTATTAATGATCGGTATCTACTCTTAAAATACATGATCCTTAATACATTTCATTGGGACATACATATTGGTTAAGCACGACCTTCAGGATCCTTTCTATTTTTACCGTTTCCATATTAGTTATGTATTTGTAAGCAAATGTGTAGTTATAAAACTCCCCCTGTGATCAAAGGAGCTCGGTTGAGTGAACATGGGTTAGTAAACGGAAAGCGGCAGTAGTAAGAGGATTTAGCTGGTCAGGGGACGAAGGGACGTCACTTTTGACCTCCTGAGATTGTAAGAACGACGTGTAATGAATATGAATTCATCATAATATTTTTTTTTCTCTCATTAAAATAACTATTAAACTTAGGATGAAAAATTCTCAAAAAATACAAAAAGAGAATGAATTCAATTTCATGAATTGTTATAGGTGCTACCTCATAATTCAGAAATTGTTTTTACGTAGAACATTAGGCTATAAAATAAAAGGATAATTAGCAAGGTTTATTCTTAGCTTAAAAACAAAATATAGTGACATAACTAAATTCTAAGATTGGGTGGTACTGAGGACATTTTGGAATTCCAATACTTACGTATAGTAAGTATTCGACATCTACTTGCTGAAAATGGAGTTCTGCTTAGACTTTTAATGTATATGTATAACTATAGTCTACCGGAATAACAATATATTCCAGAAACTGCGATACAACGTAGCTTAGCCTTAAGTTACAAGCTCGATTACGTTTTATATTCATACGAGTTTGTCCAATAAACTGTAGCCGGGAACAATGTGCTAAACAAAGTAAGCTAAGAACTACTACATGCTTCTAGGACAAAATTATAACACAGTGAGGATATTGTGGGTACAGAATGAATACTAGTCGTATGAATTACTTACTTTATACTAGTTACAAGCTGCCTTGATCCTGTGCACAGTGGTCCAAAACTCGAATTGAAACGAAACAAAAATACCACAGAACGGTTCTCTCATGCACACAATACGACTATTACTTTTCACACGACCACAACGCAATCAAACTATTTAATAAAACCAAACACAAAATAAATTGGATTGAGGCAGCTCATCAATGCATTGTTCACTGTTAAACTTTCGCAAAGTTGCGGATGTGTCGCGGACGCTAAGAACTGAATGATTATTTGTTAGCACGTGAGGTAGGAACGCGCCGGTCGCCGGCCGGCCGGCCCTGTCGACGTGAGCGGAGTACTGTCAAACTCGAACCAGCCAGCTGGTCCGACATCTCCGACACTCTAGCGGACGAACTCACAACTAACAGCAGCCTCCACGCCAAGTGGTACAACCTCCAGTTTTCGTGTTTTGGGTAGTCCGTTTTTTTAATTTTTTGATCAAGGCTAATTATGCTGTTATGGTAATTATTATTTGTTATGTATTAGGTTTGGAGTAAATAGAAAATTATAAGCTTCCTAGATTTGTCCGCGTACTCTGCAATACACATAATAATACGTAGGTAATTTACTTGTAAATTATTGTTGCTGCACTCTTTATGGAATGTATCAATATAGTTTTTTTACGGAAATGTCACAAAAATTCGAGACACTAGAAACTTATTTACTACTCAAAGGCCTAAATATTAAAACCATAGGCCATTTCTATAAAAATGTCGTGACGCACTAGGCAAGACTGCATATTTACGCTAGTTTTACCATATTTCTTTAAAATTAACTTGTAAACAGAAATATAATAAATTCACAAAAGATTCTAATAAGGAGTTATACACCCACACTTACTGGCACCAAATTGGATCGCGATGGCGGCGCGGCGGCGCTGGAGGGGAGGATATTGACTCGCGCCGCCGCCAATGCGCATGTACTGAATCATGTGTTTCTGTTTTTAAGCTGTACAAACACTGTATAAGAAAATTATCGCTAATAACCACGCCGACAACTAAATCCTTTAATACAACACCACGATTTCACGACGGGCATTTTTTGTTTGAGATAAATTGCGGATTTGCGCACTAGGCGTAAAGGTTAGGCAGACTCCGGCCAAACGGCCTTGACCTCGTGCGTAATTAACGCTGTATTTTACTACCGTTACAAATACTGTTAGCTGTATGTATCCTAACACTTGTAGTGTAAGACATATTGCTAAAGTATCGATTTACAAATTGGAGTCGTATTTTCACCAGCGATTTATTTAAGTTATTTTCAAGTTATGTGTAAGAAATCAAGAAGTGCAGACAAGCTTTGAGATGCAGACATCTCTAAGTGTTGGCTTAACGCCAACATTCCGGAGTTTTCGTGCGAAAGTCACTTTTTTTTTGGTTTTCGCCTTCTACGACAGGGCAGGGGAAGAAAGGAAGCAATTACTTAGATTTATGGAATCTGAAGCAAAAAATGCTTGTAGCGGTAGGATTTTTCAAGCTTAGAAAACTGTTTTTCCAATATAGAACGCTTATTGGTTTGAGTCATTGTTAGGAGAAAGCGTTTCGATCTAATTTTAGCAATTTTCTTGAGGACTGATTGCATGTAATTTTCCTACTTTTCTATTTTCCATTTCTAATTTTTCATTTAACTTATTTATAGAAGCGCATGTATGTATGTATGACTATAATGTCTAATTATACAGAAAATAAGTGGCATCTGCATATTATAACCGGTTCGGCATTCTAATAATATCTAGCGATGCCGGATATTATTGACCGACCCAAAATATTTGTAAACATCACGCTGAACTCACACGCTGCATAATAAAATATAAACAGAAGTGATTTATTTACTATTTATTAAAAAGTGTTCTTATATGTTAAGATTTCTATAGATATTTTATCATCGATATGGTATTTGAAACTTTATGTGTTTTGGTACAATTGAATGAACATAGTTGAATTCAATGGCGACAGTAATAGAAATAAGTGCAAATTTAACAAAAGCAAATCGAATACCTACTGCTGTCTACAGAAAAGGTATAGTTTAGCATTTACGATTGACTTTCTATTGCTGAAACTCCAAAACTCTTGCATTCATACAAAACTTGCTTACCAGAAGTAGCACAATATATCCGTTAGATGGCGCTTCGGAACGTTTTACCTCGTTAATAAGTCGAGAACTTGAAAAGAAAATCGTTTGCATCAAACAACATAGATGGCGCCCCTGTATTCTTTATTCGAAAATGATTTCAAGTTCCGACTAGCATTGATGTCTTATAACATTCGACCACGGCAAAAGGAGGGTTATGAATCGAAGGTATTTTTGTGTGTGTCAGGTACGAAGTATGTCGAGGCTAACCCGTAGCCCCGTATACGAGACGTGGGTAAGGTAAGGAGTCCGACATTACCCTCCACCTGCACCTGACGGCAGATCAGATGCTTGTTAGGTCTGGACAATTTTATTGCTCCAGGGCCTTATTATTAGTAAGTATTTCAACATGTAACATCGATCGATCATGATTAAGTATCTAATACCCACAAATCCCACAATATCGAAGTATAGAAATGTTTTAATTTAATTTCAATTAATGGTCATACAATTAGACACCGAATAGAAGTAGATAATAAGGCTGTAGATTTTGTTTTGTTCCATACATTTTTTTGTTATCTTTTTCTTTACTCAATTTTAAATTAACGATCTTTATTAAATTTTAAAGTCACTTTTGCTTTAAAGTGACTTTAAAATAAATCTTTATAAAATTAAAATAACAAAACTAAACTAATTAAGGGGTCTTTTGAATAAAGTTAATTGTGTAGAATACCGTTCATTATCTTACAAAAGGGTTAACATTAAGGAAACATTTACTTAAATTAATTATTAACATGAACAACAAAATAAAAGACTTTTTATATATTTTTGGTTATATAAATTATTGTGTATT
Organism: Acronicta psi; assembly: GCA_946251955.1. NCBI lineage: Eukaryota > Metazoa > Arthropoda > Insecta > Lepidoptera > Noctuidae > Acronicta > Acronicta psi. The sequence goes on along the minus strand of OX276475.1, from coordinate 10,562,223 downwards.
TATTATAGTATGCATTATATATTTATTATATGTATTATTTATTGTATCATAGGTGTACTTTTTTTTTATATGTAATTTATGTGTTTGCTTGTATGTATTAGTACTTATGTTATTTTTCCCACACTGTTGTCTACATTTCTTTTTTTTTAATTCTCCTCTCGCAGGTCTGCTGGAAGAGATTTCTATAGAAATAAGCAGTACCTTTGTACTATAGTCCTAATATTTTTTTAACTTTCTGGTTCAGTGTGTACATAAATAAATAAATAAATAAATAAAATAAAAGAGTAAAACAATTACCTTTTTTTTAATTCGAAAATGTATTTATTCTTTTCTAGCCAACGATACTACGTAATTGGATTGGTTTTTTGGTATTCCTGTTTCATTTGCTTACTAGTGCTGCTACACGAGGTCCTGGGTTAAGTTGAGCAAAGAACCTACTTAATATTGGGTCCTTTAATAAAATTCTTGTAAAGATACAATTCGGAGTTTGGATTTTGAACCCGTTTAATGGCACCGGCTCGCCTTCTATTACATTGGACCTAAACACACCGGCGAACTACCTACGGATGCAAATTAGTCAACTCTGCCTAACCTGTCGGGGAATACAGGTGTGATGATAATATATATTTATTTTATATCTTGCTTTGCTTACCTTATAACATATTCTATTTTTTTTTGTCAAAAAGATAGATCAATTAGCTGACTCAAGAGAAAAACAATTCCCTCTAGAGAATCACGGTTGCTACAATTTTATTTTTAATTAATTAATCAATCAATCAATGTGTGCCTCTAGGTTTTAATTCCAGTGCGTTTAGAAATTATGTAACAAAACTTCATAATATTACGTTAAAGGTTTGTAAACAGTAATACGTAATTTGATTGTTTGTAAACTCACATCGTAGTACGCTATCGAACGAAGGTATAAAACCGTTTAGAAGTGTTAGTTGGTTGTTGACGAGAATGCAAATAACGTGCAGAACGCTAAAACGATGGTTAAAGAAGGTTTAATTGTAAGGTTTATTAAATGACTAGCTTACCGCCAGCGGCTTCGCCCGTGTGGTCTAGATAACTTTTTTCCCCCGTTTTTGCAACATATTAGTCGTAGCGTGATGGTATATAACCTATAACCTTCCCCGATAAATGGGATATCTAACACTGAAAGAATTTTTCAAATCGGTCCGGTAGTTTCGGAGCCTATTCAATACAAACAAGCAAATAAAATCAAATCTTTCCTCTTCATAATATTAGTATAGTTACTAAGACACTGAATGCGGCGTTACATTTGTAATTTGCACTACATTGTAACAACAAGCGTAGTGTAAGACGCCCGACACGATGGACCGACGATAAGGTGGCTGGCAGCGGATGGATGCGAGCTGCCCAAGACGGGGATGGTTGGCGCTCTTTGGAGGAGGCCTACGTTCAGCAGTGGACGGCAATAGGCTGATATGTAACAACAGGATCTCTTTATTTTTATTAGGGTTGATGTCACCATCAGCAGACCAGCCATCTGATAGTAAGTAGTCATCGACACTCATGGACATCTGCAGCACCATAGATGTCGCAAGCCCCTTCCGATCTTTTCTCGGTTTTCTTTTCAGTTTATTAATTATCTGGGCGTTAACTAGCTGCAACATAGTTTATACTACTGCAGCAGTTACCGTTCAAATGTTGTAAAGTTCCATTGTAACTAATTCCCAAATTCATTCATAAAAATTATCATTTTCTCTTCATTAGGTAGGTATCTGCAAGCCTAACAGTATTTAAACAGTAGGTATTTTAACAGTATTTACTTATAGATTATCAGATGCATTTGTTTATTGACTTAACTAATAATTGGCCCTGGTTTGAACTACGAGGTTTGAGGTTTGGTCGGTTGAAGGTCTAAATGTCAAAATTTTAGATGGGATATATTTTGATATAACGGAATTTTTGGTGGGTCAAAATCTTTTCTGATCATAAATCCATTATACGTCAAGAAAAGGGTTACATTGTAAATAACGATACGGCAGAGTGAAACAAATGTATCATTCCTGTAGGTACTTTATATCTTTAGCTCCGTTTTCCTCTTAGTGTGGGAAAAATATTTATAGGAATCACACTTCAGTTATCTAAGTAGTTTCGTAGTGATCTGGTGGTTATTCTGGTTTCAGTTGAAGAACCATAATTATTTCAGGGCTTCACGAAATTGGTAGATAACTTTTTATAATAAGTGCAATCGTTCTTAGAGAAATATTTTCCATAACGTGATGCTTTTAGACTAGAATGCAGTTTCAATTCTAATAGACAATAACATAGCATACCGTCAAGCCCGTATTCCCCGAAAAGTTTGGCAGAGGTGTACTAATGTACACCCACAGTTTGCCAATGTTTTGTAGTAAATATGAACCTATTGCTATCAACCGGGAAGAAATCCAGACTTCGAGCTGTTACTGGGAATTTCACAGAAAAACTTAACAACACTGCTCGACCCGGTAATCGGACCTATTATCTCTAGCGTAGCAGTAGTGTTGGAGACCACTGACCAACGAGAGTGTGATTCAACATTCTAACAGATATCTATCTTATTCAGTTTTCTGCTTGGCAAAGAGATCATGATTCTTTAGTTTTCCATGCATACATTTATTGAATAATTGTTTATGTGATATAAGTATAATTTCAGCAAGAGCAAGTTTCTTAAACTTATTTTTATAACCACCGTCTACTTTGACGATAGGAGTATTTTGTTTTCCAGAGATTGCCTTCAAAACTTTTTGAGTTGCTATGTTTGTCGCTTCACTTCACTTTGTGTATTCACAACATTATATTTAGGTACAAAATACGCATTATTACAAATTTTTCGAGTCTTCTCCTGCCCCCTAAAAGCCTCTAGCGCCCACAAGGGGCCGTTATCGCCCACTTTGTAAAAGACTAAGGTATAGTTAATAAATCATAGATAAAATAAGGTGGGAATATTAACATAAACTCGCCTTTTGGTCTGCTCCGTATCTCAAAAGCATATATAATGTAATTAAGGTTTACAATATAATTTATTAACTATTATTATTAGTTTATATACCTTGATATCTTAATAAAATTTTAGTCGAACATGTAGTTTATCCTCTAAAATAAATTAATAATTTTGTGTTCAATTATAAACAGTATAAAAGAGTTCTTTGTTCATCGTTAGTTCATTGTGAATAAAAAAGTTATAAGTACATCCTACCTACTTCCTGAAACCAATGCCGGAATGTTATATTACATTATGACCAATGTCAAAAACTGGTTGTAGGATTTCAAATACTTAAATGTACTTACTTAGTTGAGGTTTTAGAAAGGAAATTTTAGAAAAAAAACTGCCTAACTAGCTTTTAATTATTTTGTAACATGTTAAATAATAACTTTTAGCTTTTTCATAGACATAATAATAATGATGAAAATCAGAAAGAAACATCTACTTATCCACCTCTAAAAGATTATTGAACTAGTAACAAATTGAAGAATAAAATATACTATTTTTGTCGGATTAAAAACGTTGACACATATTATATTTAGAATTGTAGACTATTTTCGAACTGAGAGAAAATCTATTCTAGATAAGATGGAATGTGGGCACAGGCCCGCTAATAAAAATTCATGTTCACATCTCGAATAACGAACCAGCCACATGTTTTGTCTCGCAAATGTGAACAATGTGAACATAAATCTTTTGTAATCACATATTTATATCAATTTCACGTTACATAAAGTAGATAACTTATTTGCTCTTTTAAATATAGTAGGTTTTAAAAGTAAAGTAGGCACTTACTGAATTGAAACTTCACGCCGACGCTCCGTCTTTTCTCTCTCAACTTATTCCTGAGTATCCTTCTCTTTAAGCGGTTAAGTACCACGTCAGCTTCATCCACACTCTCCGAGGAGGAAGTATGAACGACTTGAAACGTGCCACTCACAGAATGTCTTCTCGTTTTCGTAAATACACTCGTGTTCCTGTTCTTAGGCGCGATCTCTGATATACCACGTCTATACATTTTCAAACGTTTTTCCATTTCACAATTGGCCGCATCGTCCGTTGCAATATTGATGAATTCATTGTCGGACGTTATATCTCCCAATTTGCAGGCATGACGCTTTTCCGAAGCGATATTCGGACATTCCTGACGCTTAGCCAATGCGCCTGAATTTGGGGCATATTCTATAGTACGGCGGCGATGTACAGCAAACCAATCCGGATTTGAGCTCACTCGAGCTTGTAAGCTTTTTAAATAAGTGTTCAAGAAAGATATTTTATTGTGTGGGGGCTTATACACAACGCCAGATTTGGAACGCGGCAGATTATCGCTTTCATATCCTTTCGAACACCCTTTTAGCGGTACGCCATTGAACGATTTGGATTTATGAAGTGCCAGATCAGGCTCGTTTTCCTTATTAGACGCAATGTCATCGATCACCTGATTAATTTCACTTAACGAAGAAAGAGAAGAAAAAGGACTATTCGCGGTATCAATTAAATTCTCAGAATGTTTTTCAAGTTTTTCTTTATCTGTTTGGGGCGTTTGATTTATACCGTCACAAGTTTCATTGTCAGAACTTTTGTAACTGCTTATTTCACTCAGACCTTCGGAGTGAAAAGGGCTGGTCTCGAGGCTATTTGTTTGTAAATTAGTAAAGTTGTTTAATGTGAGTTTACTTGGAATGTTTGCCACACTGTTACTGTTTCGTATAATATAACTTTTATTAATACTTTGCGTGTTGTCATTTGTTACAAGAGGTGTTTTAAAAACGCGAGTGTATACCTTATCTCCAGAAATTGTGTTGTGTTTTTTGACAGGTTTCCTGGCAATGATGTGACGGAAATCTCTCTCCTTTAAAGACTGCGTTGATTTTAGTGGAGATTCGTCAAAATCAGAGCTCTTAATAGATACATTCTCATCATTAGTTTCAACGAGAAGATTTCCGTCGCAATCAAATAGCTGTACTGTTGGAAACCTAATCCCAGGGGAAAGATTCCGCGTCCGCAATTCCCATTTTCTATGACTCGGTTTTCTTAATTGTATCCGAATTACATTATCGTCTATAATTGGGCCGTCACTATCACTAGAAACATCTTTTCCGGCCATATTTATACATTCACTTAAAGTATCTGTAATATCAGGAAATATTTAAATGTTACGCAAAACTATTGTCCACAAACCGCTAATTTGTTTGTTTACAGTCAGCTGTTCTTATACATTCTGGCGCGTTGCCAACCGAAACAATCCGGCATTCACTTCAAAATAGCACCAATGTCAATTTTGTTTTCCGAACAGAAATAAATAACGTAACATGGTTAACTGACTATATTTAAATGGTATAAGACGCAGCACACCGGTCACTTTCACGCACTGTAAAATGATTACTGAACATCACACTGTAAGCAGGCGACTGATGTTGAAAACGATTGCATAAGTTAGCGTGTGTCGATTGCGCGGAATTGCACCGTCTAATGAGTTTGACGTCGATGGTTTTAATTTGTCCGTGTCGCAGATAGATCGCAGCATCGATTTTCACTGGGGTCGAGTATCGGGGCGGTGCAAGCGCGCAATTTCCTCTCCCGAGCGCTTTTCCTGCGGGAAGCTCTCTGGGAGGGCCGCGCGGGTTTTTGGTCGTTCGCGACTCCGGACATTTCTGCACTGAGCGCAAATATCTGAATAGTCGAGGAACTATAAATAGTGAACGAACGAGACGGCGATCATGCTGGCTCCCCTTGAACCTAGTAGTACGAGCGGTGTTTGTATCGGACAACGTAATCTGTGACGTGTGTGCAAGTAACAAATGTTCACACTGACACAGTTTCCCATTTGACCAGCCGGCGCGACCATATGCATTCGTGACTAATAGTAGCGCAGATGGTCTTTATATAACATTATGTTACGTTTCTTTACATTCAAAGAGATTCACCTGCGTGAAACAATTTGTAATAGTTATAACTATTGAGGTAATTCTTACGAGTATCACAATGAAATTACGCAATGAGTGTATAATAAGTTGATTGAACAATGATTTGCAGTGAGACAAACTTTTGGAACGCGTTTGTACGCCAACTTTATTTTTGAAATATGTCATTCCAGAGTTTTAAATACATGACCTTCAAACATCGTCCGAATAGGGACGCTTTTTACTTTCAGCGCCGAAGCATTTCGATTAAAATTGTTGAACAAATTCGTGTGGATTGATCATTCTCACACAATAACATTCTTTTAGGAGAATTTGATAATATAATTTGACGATGGGGCGACATCGGCAATTTTCCTCGCAGCTGGTCGGAAGATTTGCATAACATGTGGATATTATACGAGTGCAAGTCACATAATCCACTTATCTCTTTATCAATTGTTTTCACAGGTGACATCATGGGGCAGGTGTTAAAATACGATGGGCTTCCATTTATGTCACACAATTATATTCATTATGAATGTCGGAAAGTAGGTATTACAGTTACAGTTACAGTTACAGAAAGTACTAATAGAACTTTTGTGATATTACGAACACAGTTTGACGAACCAATACAATAGTGACATTGGTGTTATCTCAAAGTTGCAATCGTTCATTCATGAAAATATCGCTTTAGCACTTTTGTTAGTGTATACATGTTTTAGCTCGAGACTATACGTTTAAACATTTCATAGTACAAAAATGGATAACATTTTCAAAAAAATATGTCGTGTTAAATACAATGTATAAACCTAATAGAAATTGTTAAATGAACACTGTCGGTAACGATCCAGTAACCATCCATAAAAAATACTGTAAATACGGTAAATACTGTAACTATACTACAATGTAACAAAGTACTTTAACAAAGTGTTGATAGCATGGTATGGTCTCGTAAAGGGGTGTTATTATTAATGGCGTTGATGCCCGAGTTTCCACGGATCATTGCCTGGGCAATAATCGTTGGTACTTGCCTACTGTTCCCTACATATTGGCTTAGATTTGTATGTGTTGAACACTGATGGTTTTGAATCTGGTTCAGTGATTTAGTAAATAGTGTACTGTGATAGGGTTTCCTTTCCGCCATTCCTTTCCAACCGTTACGCCTATAAGTCCGTAATCAGCAACTATAATAGTGACCAATTATCCTTTTTTTTTGTGACTATATTGTCAGGGTGTTTCTTATATGTATATATGTATATATTATAAGTATGTATTTACAACAAAGTATATAAGTATATCCCTAGGTCTAGTACAGCTATGTATATAAAGATAACATTGACAATAAGGTGCTGTGAAAATGTGCCAAAAACATTTATTATTATTATTAGCAAAATCGTGCCAGGTACTGCGAGTTTGACTTTGCCATTAGACTAATTATTGAGCTCTGAGTAAAGGAACCATGTGACCATGGCTATAACCTGAAAACCACTGCACATGTTTTGAATTGAATTCACCGATGGAAAGAATCCAACAAATAATTCAATCGAAAATACTGTGATTGAACGATGTTTTATGTCACTTCTAAAATAACGTAGCTGAATTTTTTAGTTCGACCTTTGGATTTCTATTTTGAGAATAGTCTGTTGAATGTCCCGACACACCCGTCCCGGCAAACCAATATTGTGTGCTATTATTTATTGTCTTGAAACATTTACCGATCTATTTGAAAAGGGGTAAAACAAAGTGCAAGGGTATTCCCTTGTAAAAGGTATGGATACTAATTAGTGCCAAGCCGGAGTTCGAATCCAACCTCCTCCAACTTTTTTTTTAATCGGGAATTTTAATAAGATATCGCACATGATTTTCATATTAGGATATGCACCTTTATCATGAATGTAGAATAAACGGTAAAGGAAAACAGCGTGAGAGATTTTCTCGGCGACAGCGACATGTGGAGTTTTTCAACCCGCATTAGGCTAGTGTGCAGGACACTAGATTAAACCCATCTCATTCTAATATGGAGGATAGGAGGAGGACGAGACCTGTGTCCAGAGTAGTGAGGCACTAAAATTGTACGTATGTACTAGAAAAGTAACACTATTGTTTTTGTTTTTGAGAAATATTATTATGATTTTTCAAGTTCTATGTGATGAAAGACAGAAATTATTCTGTAACTAATAAGAATTATTCGGATATATATATGCATTGATATATGCATGGCTGCATGCATTCATCAGCCACCTTGAAAACGTCTTCCAGTCTGATGTAACTTCCGTGCTCAGTGTGCAAAAAGATTAAACATATTTGATTTATTCAACAATACACAAAATAATAATTTAATGCTATTAAAAAATATTTATACACAACAAAATGCGGAGCACGGAAGTAGGTAGGTTATATCAGACTTGAAGACGTGTCTACGTTTTAGTCATACTTACTTATTAGGATTTCCTAAGAATCGTGGGTATTCGATTTAGGAAAAATGCGTAAACACAAGGTCTATTGAATTTTGAAATACTTAATAATACTAACAGATAGTTATAGTGAAGACATACACTCGTGTCGTTTTAGCTTGCCAAAGTGTCCAATACCAGACACTTTGGCACTTCCCCGAGCGTCATCGTCAAAGTCAATAACAATTTATAATCACTTCTCAGTATTCGAGAGGTAATTTGTTTTCAAGATTCTTTTATGTGTTGATGCCAGATGCCAATACTGACATAACGATTAGGTACAAATGATTTGCTGGTTTGATCTCTGCGAGTTCCTCTAAGTACCATGTCAAATATTCTGCGCCAAGCAGTACTGCGCTAACCTCAGCATTCGGGTTTAAAGGGTATTCTAGTCAAGTAGGTATTACTTGGCGCCTGTTTTGGTGATCGTGAATGGTTTGCCGTGACTATAGGTCAAGGAAAGACACGTGCAGTTTTTAATCGGTACGCGTCTGACACTAGCTGCCACCCGGAAGTCGAGTCCTAGAGGACTCGTATATTCCACTCCCAAAAGAGTTGGACTTGCCGGCTCTTCTCCACAAGACCCACTTTTTTGGAACCGTTCAACTAGTTTAACGTTTCAAAAGTAGGTACCCATTTATTGAAATAAAAATATTTGAATTTGAATTTGGAAAACAAAACGACTAAAGTAAATTACTGGACATAATGATAATGTAACAAAAAGTCCATTGGGTTCGGTCACGCTTATCGTCAGGTGGATAAGTGTAAGTGGGTTATACATTATACACTCTTCTGGCACCAGTTGTATGAAAGAATGCGTACTAGAACCGATGTATCGTGACTTCCGCGAGAAAATAGGTTTTGTTACACACCCTTGTTTAACAAATCAAAAAATTCAGTCGGCTTTGTTCGTATTTACATTCCGAATTTTTATTACTGCGGAAGCAATTTAATTACGATTCATAAATAATATTGTTTTACTACCCTAATTCTACACAGTGGTTGACGTCGTGTCTTTCAATGTGTAACCGAGATGACGAAAACTTTTTTCACCGCTATCTGATTTCAATGAAGCAAAGCCTAATTATTAAAAACCTAATAACAATTAACCTGGCTTGAAAATTGAACCCAGGAACTGACGCTTTTTAGCCGTACTTGGGGGCTAGACAAGTTGCATTTTGACATTCGAATCGACAAACAAACCCCATTGTAACCATTGTAACTATACCAATCATTTTGCAACAATTTGTAATTAATTATAGTGATCACTGTTGAATGTTAATTGAGGGTTGAAGATTTATATTTATTAGAAGTTGCCAAATAATTTTAAGGGCACGTCATAAATTTAATTTGTCGTGTTATATTGTTACAAAAGTGTCTGATGAATTGACCGACATAAGGAAGAATATAGATATTACAATGGACCACGAATTCTCAAGCATCATATAATACATACATAGTTTCATGCCTGTTTACCATAGAGGTAGGCAGAGACTATAGATTTCCACTTCATATAATGCTTTAAAAAAATAGTGTTGTGAATGGATGTTGGATTACAAACAAAGCTATTTGTTGTGTCGATCGTAACGGGAGCCGACGAGAACTGTGACCGGTTGCCAATCGATTTGTGCACAGTATTGTGTGCATAACTGTGTACATAGTGATGTAATATTGGTTGGGTTATCGTATAGGTATGGAATCAACAAATATATTCAAGCATTAGAATTTGAATCGTAGTGTTTTCGTGGTAATTTATATAATCAAGACAACTATCTGTATTCCATTTGTTTTTGTTCTATAAATTAGACTGCCTTGTTAGCCTATTGATCCTAGGCGTTAAGCTTGAGGTCCTGGGTTCAATTCCTAGGTCTAGCATTGTTTGGGTTTTTCTATGAAAATCTTAGTAGCCGTTTCATGTTTGGATATGTGCCCGGTTATTGGCAATAGGTTCGCTTTTTATTACATGGGACCTAAACATACGGCGAACTGTAGGTGTACATAAGTACACCTCTGCGCAACCCTCCGGGGAATACCGGCTTGTTGGTATATAAAGTGTTATTAGTAATTAGCAGTGGAAGTTTTATACCGTCGTTTGATGGCGCATGTAATGAGTTACGCAGATACGTGTAAAGTCAATGTGGCTTTTCGTGACTGGGCTACTGGGCAAGTCATTCTTGCCACTGACTGGTTTCAATTCTGATTGAACAGAGACCAGATTGAGATCAGATTGAAGAAAATTTTTAAACCACGGGCCGCTTTCCTCATATTTTCTGACTAATTACAATCAATTGGCAACTAATTCTCTGTTTGATCAGAATTTGAAATCGGTCATGGTGGCCTAGCCAGAAATCAAAATAAATACGCGTAATATAGGGGATGAAGAGCCTATTCCCAATAAATTGGCCACATACAACAAATCCTAACTATGGCTTACTGAGAAATTCCTAATGGAAAAGCCTAATAACAGTTTGTTCGGACAGTAATAGGAGGGGCAGTCACAGAATGATTAAATACTCTTGTACGAACTAATATCACTCGCCCAGTTTCCTATCTCCGGGTCAGCAAAACGGTTGCAGTAATTGGTTCTTACTTTTTTTACTTTGTGTTAAAATCATGAGTAGAAATAATAAACTAAGTACGTGGTAAAGTAACATAAGAACATCAAGATTATTTCTCCAGTTTTAGCAATCGAGTCATAAAAACAAATTGACAAAATGTTGCTAAGAATTACATAAAGAACGAAGAGTATGAAAGTGTTTTTACCTTCTTTTATTTACTTTACTTTGTTTTGTAGATTTTAGTAAATTTAGTTTTTTTTCGTTACTGTAATTGGTGGATCCGTAGTAATTAATTAAATCAATAGAAATAGGTAGATACCAAATAAAACTTTTGACCTGAGAATAGAACTCGGGATCTCCAGTGTACAAATTTTGCTAAAGACCACTAGACTTGCAGCAACCCTTGTTTATATGATGAAATGTCCCTAGTAACAAAGACACAAGTTAAGATACAGCTACTTATATCAAAAATATGTTGTCAACTAAATAGTTCAGGGCAACACCGTCCGAAGTCGGACAAGGAGGGTCTATGCAAATTAATGTGTATACAAGTGAACATCAAGTTGGGAACTTAAACCGCTGAACTGTACACAAACGAGGAGAATATTGTGTTATCTGCTTGTTTACTTACTTCATCGCTTTGTGTATTCAAATTGAGATTCTATTTCTTATACCTTTACTGTTTGCTATGATTCTCTGAGTTTGTTTCGGCATTTAAATCTCATAGGGCATCTAGTTAAAATATAATCATGTAAAACATTGACTCGTGAAAGTGTATTTAAAGATCTCTTTACGTCCCTAAATAAGTATAATTTATTTTATAATTTAGTGATTTTCTCTTTTACCTACATAGATCTGGAACTGTCTGACTGGAATGGTCTAAATAATGCACAGTTCAAACCATTGGACAGATTGGCCTAAATTTGGAACACATATCTAGTAATTAGGACATAGGCATTTAAATACAACATTCAACCCCTGCCTATAGGCAAAAGCTAGACGATTGGGAGGAACTTAACTTCATTTCACTCTTTAGAGCATTGCAGCATGGGTATTATATTACAAAAATTAATATTCATCAACGAATAAGATCCCACTTAAGAAAAAATTCAATTTAATTTTATGTAGGTACAAAGTATTTTTCCTTACCACACCTGTAAGCCACAAAGGCCGTCAAATGAAAGACGGAGGCCATTTTATTGCTGCCATTCATCAGTTGAAGCCGTTGTTTATAGGCTGAAACGTTTGCCCGGCCGTGAAATACGGAAGCTTACTTTATTCGGGTGAATTTGCCCGACAATTGTATTTATACGCAGTACAGAGCTCCAAAGACTTTGGTGTTGGAAGTTAACCCTCCCTTGTGACTCTATTTGCATTTGTTATTCAGGAATTATATACAGTGTCGGGCTTACAGGTTTGGTTCGATCTGAATTATTTTTGATTATAAATGTGCGGGTTTCTGGACGAATATTTTGATTGGGATGGGAAAGTCAATACAAATAACGTTGGTACTGTTTGCCGTTTTCGTAGTTGATTCTTATGAACTCTTTTCTGAAGGAGGTTTTAAGATAGGCAACTATGCTGAGTAGAGAATTTCTAGCCTTAGAAGAATCAAATATGGTTTACTTTAATAAAATTACTTAAAATTTCCCCGTTACCCTAGTAGTCATAAGCGCGACTGCCATACTCGTAGTCGTGAATTTCGATTCCTAGATCGAGCAGTGTTATTGAAATTTTCTATAAAATTCTTAATAGCAGGTCGGAGTTCGGATTTGTGCCCAGTTTAATGGCAATAAGCTTGCCCCCCCCCCCCCCCCTTGCCCCTATTACCTAAACTTAAACATACCACCGAACTAAGCGTGTACAACAATACACCTCTGCCTAACCCTTCGAGAAATACAGGCGTGATGGTATGTAAGAAGCAAATATTGTCTTTCGTTTAAAAAGTAAGATAAACGTTTTATATTCTCATAACGTTTCAGTTCCATTCTGGCCGATGTCCAAACAGGAAGCGTTTGTGGAAATCGTCCGTGTGTTCTGAACGACAACCCTTGATCGTTGTAATAATAGCCACCTGTTAGCCTCTGTTAGCCTCTGTTAGCCGCTGTATAGCCGCTGCATAGCCTTTATCAAAATAAACGACTGCAAACGGTACTTTGTTTGAGGATGATCGATACGAATTGTGCGAGTCTGAATATTTATCAGCTACACCGGTTTCGGTATGATATTTATGAGCATTTAACCTCTCCCACGATTAGAATGCAACCTATGCAAAAATGTGCAGTATGCGTCTGCATATATGACTATTATTGCCATCCTTTTCGTTTGCCTAAAATTTTTGCAAATTAGAGCAGGAAAAATATAGTTTTACGAATTTCCATGATAAAAAAAATCGCAAATTTTTTTGCATAGGTACTTGGTGTGCAAACTACATTTACTGGGAAGAAAAACTGTTACCAGACAAATGAAGCACCTAAGCCTATTTTCAAAATGTCAACCAAATTGGTCCAACCCTTTAGAAGGAGTTAGGTGATAACCACGTAGTTACAGAAGAAGTATATTATATTAAGATATAAACAAGGTATGTAGGTACCTACTAGCTTAAGTCAGCAAGTTATATTACTAACTAAACTTGCTGCGATTGATAATTGCAATTCGGTTGTTTACTTCAGTTTGGTTTTGCTGGGATTTTCCGCATTTAGCATCTTGATTGGGCCATTGTTCACTTCATTTCGATAAATTTTTGATACAAATAGGCAAAATCGTTACATAAAACCTTTATTCAAATGCAGGAAGCCACTATAACACATTATTTTGTTTCACCAGAAGTATTGCGATATAATTACACGACGAGTTCGGCCCAGATATTATATTTTTAATAGAGGAATTTTCATTTTTAGAAGCACTTATCCATCAATACATTTTCTGTATTATTAAAACTGTTGAATCATCTTCCAGAAAAAACTCAGTAATGGATAGATTTATTAAATTGTAAAAGAGTTCTCGATAGGTTTGTGGACCTATTTTGCGGTCTGATGGATTCTCGATTGATTTTCCGAGTAAGGCACATAGCATAATGGGTTACAAAAGAATGAGTCGATACCCATTTCGTTTCGATTTTGTTGACAGAATTGGGGCCCGTTAACATGCTCACGGAATTAGCTAGCAGTCGATAACCTACTGAGAAATTTCAATTTTCGTAGCAGAAAATTAAAATCATTTTATGAGGAACTATTTTATGAGTGGAAAATTGAGAATTGTTAGCTAGAAACGAGTCAGCTTTTAAAATAAGCTTTTACGAGGAGTTTTATACGTCGGTTTAATGAAATTGATGCATTTTTTGAAATATGGAATCGCGTTTGAGTTTGTGTAAGGGGCTCGTGGCCAAGTTGTAACTACGCTAATTAACCGATCTATAAGGTTAAGCTACACTTGCCGCGGTCAGTCTGTAGATGGGTGACCATTCTTAATATATCGAGACCCCTCCGTGGCTCGGAGAGCACGTTAAGCTGTCGGTCCCGGTTGTCATACGAACACCTATGACAATCGTAAGTGGTAGTTAGAAACCTATAAAGCCTGACAACCAGTCTTTCCTTCGAATATTGGTATTGCCCAGAAATTGGGTTGCGGAGGTCTGATGGCAGTCGCTTCGTGTAAAATACTGATATTTAGCCGCATCCTGGTTAGACTGGAAGCCGACCCCAACATGGTTGGGCTAAGAAAAAGAAGAAGTTTGAATTTGTGTAAGTAGTCTTAACAATGACATAATCTACACAATGAGGTGTACTAATGTACACCCACAACTCGCTGGTATGTTTAGGTCCTACAGGTCGAGCCTATCGGGCACAAATCTGAACTTGAGTTGCAGCTCAGAAAATAATAGAAAAAATATCAATAACACTGCTCGGCCTGAGAATCGAACCTGGGACCTCACACTCAGCAGCTGTAATTGCGACCAATGGGCCATTTTAAAGAACTAAGGCCCCAACTCAGAGATGTCACTTTAATGGTAATGAATCGTTAACAAACATCGGCTACTATATCTTGGCCTATTTTTCCATCTTTGAGTTTGTTGTCAGTGTACTAAGATATACTGGGTCTCTATAAGGTAACGATTCATTAGGTTATGTGAGGTCTCTGAGTGCAGCCTTAAATTCAAAATTTATTCAAAATCAAAATTTATCGATGACAGAGCAAACGAGAATTTGAATGAAACATTCGGACGTACGCGCGACAGTCGACATGACAAAATATATCGTACTTCATTAAAATTTTAAGCTTAGATTCACCGAGAGTTATTTCATGAACTGTTCTAGAATCGCAGCTCGGATTTAAATGTTCTATCTCAGTATTTGCAGGATGTTTCTCGTTCTCGATATTGTTTGCGTTATTCGCATCGTGTTGACTTAGTTATTGACTCAATGCTACTCGAATCTTTCGTTCCTGTTTGTTGATGTTCGATATACTGCGGATTTTTCACTTTAGCTATACTTATTTATAATTTTATGTAGTCTGGGAAATTTGCTATAACGTCATCAAACGTGTAAATAGGCTTACCATCATATATCTATTATTACGCCTGTATTTCCCGAAGGTTCAGACAGAGGTGTACTAATGTACACCCACATTCACTGGTATGTTTAGGTCCCATGTAATAGGGGGCGAGCCTATTGCCATCAACTGTATTGCCATCAAATTTCACAGAAAATCCCAACCACACTTTGTTTGAATCGAACCTAGGATCGACCTCTGGCGCAGGAGTCGTGCTTCGGACCACTAGACCAACGACGCAGTAAACAGGCTTCACTCGAATAAATTTTAATGACACCATTTATCCGATCTATCTTAATTTTTATTGAGTCCATCCATAGATTGTCTGTAAGAGATTGCGTAGGTATGGGATAAGACCACCGTACCATTTATGATTTATGATATTGGTCCTTACATGGGTTTGAATAAAGAATATTCTCTCTAAATATCTGTAGCCACATCTATCACGCTACATACGAACTTGTACCTACGAAGCAACAAATCCTGAATCACGCAAGTAAAGTTTACCGTGCAACTTGCATATATACAACCGCCTGACATCACGTCGGGGTCACCACTGTAGATATCTGAAACATATTTGTTACTGTTGTTTTGAGTAGAACCAATAACAAAATATTTTAAATGGCATTTACAAAAATTTAACTAAGTTATAATTGAAGTCGCCACTAATTAGTGTTAACTTTGAACTCCTATTTATATTGAAACATAGCTCACTCAAGTTATACTTTACTGGCGTGCTCTGTTGCGGAACTTTCTCGAAGCTCGACATTTGCGGCTTATTCAATTTAT
The DNA here is from genome assembly GCA_946251955.1 of Acronicta psi. Lineage (NCBI taxonomy): Eukaryota > Metazoa > Arthropoda > Insecta > Lepidoptera > Noctuidae > Acronicta > Acronicta psi. Next base: position 10,545,977 of record OX276475.1, on the reverse strand, counting down.
TAGTTGCAAAAACGCTGCCAACTGTAAATCGCCATTTAATTTATTAGTTGCCCGGAAAATCTTATTTATTGCCAAGCTTTATTTGATACTACCTGTTTTCCGCAGTACCTTACTAGCATTCATCTGTTTTTTCCAATTCTGTGAGAATTTCCCAAAATCCTTGCCTAATAAATATCTGTGTGCCCAATTTTAGCCCAATCACTTCAGTGGTTTGAGCTCTGTGTTGATAGATCAGTCATTCAGTCAGTCATCTATTCCTTATAAAAGGAAATATGTAAATGTTTAAATTATATAAAAAATAACAATGACATTATCTCGTTATTCGTCATCTTGCGACTCGAAACGACAACAAGATAATCTGAAAATCGAGATGATACTCTAAATGTGAGATAGAAACGACAAAATTTTGTCACGTTGACCATGTTAGTCCCACTGGTCATGTGTATCATGTAATATATATTCCAATAAGTACTTCACTATGTCGACATTTCGCCGCATCATGGTCAAGACAGGCAGAATTTTGCGAATATCCAAGTGGCCAGCTCAGGCCACCGACCTAGATACGTGGAATGTTTGGAGCGAGGTTACCATGGCGATGAATGATGGACGTCCATTCTACTGTATCGGTGCTTTTGCAAAATTTATTTAGGTAATAGCGAGGCTAATCAAGGCGAAATTGCTTTGCAAAATTAGAGTTAAGACCCCTTATAATGAACTTGTTGTTTTTAAACTACTAGTTTATATTGTTTATCACGTAACGTAAAGGATGAAGGTCTTTTTTAAGGTTTGATAGACGCGTTTGATATCAGTATCTCACCTGATGTTCAGCGACCCTTAGGCTAATATATATTCAGAGACGTCGCTAAGCGTAAACTTACGCTTTCATATGTCAAATTTTAATACAAATTTGACATACGGAAGCATTACTTTACGCTTAGCATCGTCTCTAAATATTAGTTTAGTATCAGTTGACTTAGTTATCGCTCTTTGAAAGGGGTCGTCGCAAATGTCATAAATCCCGTAGGGAAAGAACGCCAGTGACGCTTTTAGTTGATAAGTATGAGTTCGACAAACCAAAATGACGGATCCAATCAGGGTTTATTAACACAAACACAAACGAAAACATATCACACACACACACACACACTTACACATAAAAAACGAACAGTGCACTGTGAACAAATAAGTTAGTCTATAATAAAGTAATATTTTATTTGTATCTACATTTGCACACTCAAAAGGGTAGGAGAATAAAAGTAGTCAACTTTTTTCCGGGTTTAGTGCTGCATACACACTGGGTTAACGGTCTATTGATAAGTGATTGGATATCAAGTATCCAATTCGTTAATGGATTCACTTAATTTATTCTCGATGTGAATAAATCCTAACGGTAATTGATTGTTCAAAGTAATTGATTAATTGCCGACTAATTCATTTTGCAGTGAGCTCCCACAGTTGAGAAGCTTATAAATTATGACTTCAAGCTCATAATAGTCGTAAATCACGGGTTTTGACTGATCAAAGCGTTGAGCTTGGTATCTTATTTAGTAGGCTTGAAGTAATGACGTAGCGTCGCTAGAAATTGTAGAATACTTTTAGAAAGAATAAATAGATACCTAGTTAAAATTAAAACTTATGGATATTATGAGTTATAGGATTAGTAAGAAATTGGGTACCTACCTACTAAAGAAATGAAGTATTTTGGCCAACTAATGTAACACTCCTAATATAGACCAGTATCAGTTAGTACCTATAAGCTGCAGAACCGTGTACAAATTAAATTATTTTGTACTTCCGTTGACAATTCAATCAAGTACCCAGTGTCTGCAATTTACATCATTCATCGAATCATTGGTCCACAGCACTAGTCTATCACTGTCTCTATAGTTAGAAAAAATCTTGTTCTGAATTTACTGTGTCCAAAAATCGCCTGCGGGCTCAGAATTTAGTTTGGCACGCTCGATACTTTTCAACATTGTAGCATTCGCTTTCTAACGTGAATTTAGTGAAATACAAAAATGCCAGTCAGCGTATTTCAAAATTTGAAAGAATGGATGCGATCAAATATAAGGAAATCAAATCAATATAAGGAAGTTCTGCAATATTATTTACAGTTGCTTCATGTAATTTGTTTGTTATCGATGATAATAAGAATATAATATAAAATGAAACAGAAGTTAGGCAGGGACACGTAAAACACCTTTCACTGGACAATAATTTTATTGACGAAAAGTAGATCAATTTACAAACGGGCAGCGCTTCCGCTTAATTCGAGTCTATGATCAAAATCACCGCAACAATAATCGATCCGAGTATTTATAGCAAAAATACCCCCCTCCAATCACCCCTCCACGATCAGGTGATGTCGCGTGACGCTAGTCGGAAGTGACGTCACCAACAGTCATTTGAGAGCTTGAATATCGAATTTCACAGCTTGGCTTAGTATGGCGTTGTGAGGCTTCACATGGCTTGGCTTGGCTTGGCTTGGCGTGGCGTGGCGTTACAATCGGCCATCCTGTAACAATTGCTCCCGCAATAGAACACACAATGTGATTAGCTTTCCAAAAGATCGATAAGGTCTTCGGTTTCTAGTTGTTCGTCAGAGCTACTGGCACTGTCAGATACAGGAGCCACGCTGCGGTATGGTCGCAGGGAATCAGCAGAGACTAGCCCAGTAAAACTTTTATACCCTCTCAACCCCTTTATGCTCCTGATCCTGTATCTGTCATTACCAATAACTTTAGTAACAATGTAAGGGCCTGAATATAGGTCATCTAACTTTGTGTTAACCCTAGTTGCACTGCTTGTGGGCGCCTGCCTCCACAGGACCAAGTCCCCCTTCTTATAGATATGGCAATTCTTGCGACGTTTGTCAAAATTACGTTTCATTTTAGCGCTTGCTCTATCTATGCGTACACTAGCTTTACTGCGTTTGGTTTGAGTTGGTTCTGAGATACGTTCTGGAATAGTTACATCGCACACCGATCTACTATCACGCGCGAACATCAAATCGTATGGCTTAAAACCCGTTGTGTCATTTACAGTGTTATTAATACCCCAAATAACATCAGGGAGACTATTAGACCAGTTATTAGCGGCTTCAGTGGGGTCGGTTGCGCGTAAGGCATTTAATATAGTACGGTTGCTACGTTCAACTTGTCCGTTGGATCGCGGGCATGCAATAGCATTCAACGTATGTCTGAACTGTTTCTCGGCAGCGAATTTTTTAAAGTATCGACTAGTGAACGCCTTCCCATGGTCCGTTACTATTCTGTCTGGATAACCAAATAAAGCACAAATTCGTTTTAGAGTCCTAATTGCCTCTACAGAATTTACAGTCCGAGTAGGTTCCGCAATAACAAATTTTGAAAACGCGTCTGTGATTACTAACATATATTCATACCCCTTTTTTGTTCTACAAAACGGACCTAAATGATCTACGTGAATCATTCGAAAAGGTTCATTTGGTTTAGGGATAGGATGTAACATGCCTTCCTTCCTTCCATATTCACCCTTCCCGTAAGCACAATGCATGCAGGCTGTGACGTACTTTCGAATAAACCGGCTCATTTTAGGAAACCAAAAATCGCTTTTAATTAATTCCGTAGTACGTTTCAACCCTACATGTCCTATTTCATCATGGTGCATTTGCATAATTTTCCACCTAGCCGGTCCGGGGACTACAAGTCGGTTTCCGGGAAGTGTTTTCCTATATAACCTATTATCTATAAATGCGTAATTGTTTCTTATTTCAGGCTCGGCCGAACCATTATTTAATTTATCGATTATAGTTCTCAATTTGTCATCCTGGAATTGAACTGTATAGAACCAATCAGCGACTTCAAGACGGTTAATATTTACAGCGTCAATGGGATTTCTACTTAACGCGTCTACATGTTTCATGCGCTCTCCTGGGCGGTATTCTATGCTAATATCATATTCCTGTATTGACAGCCACCATCTGGCAATACGAGGGATAATATCGCGTTTAGTCAGAGTAGCACGCACGGCGGTACAATCAGTGATAACCTTTACTCGCTTACCTACGACATATACACGAAATTTACGTAAAGATTCTACTACAGCTAGAGTTTCGAGTTCGTAACTGTGGTATACGCTTTCTTCCTTAGATGTCACTCGGCTAAAATACATGACAGGCCGCAAGGTGCTATCAGACTGTCGCTGTAATAATATACCTGCTACCCCCGACTTGCATGCATCTGTGTGTATTTCTATTTCTAACGCGGGGTCATACAAAGCTAGCACTGGTTTAGAGCATAAACAATTTCTTAATTCGTTAAAACTGTTAATTTGTTTATCACCCCATACCCACGGTTCGTTCTTTTTAGTTAAATCAGTAAGAGGGCGAGCTATAAGAGCAAATTTATATATGAATTTTCGGAAATAACTACAAAGACCTATGAATTGACGTACTTCATGAACATTACTAGGCACAGGAAATTTGGATACAGCTGTCAACTTTGAGTCTGCAGGTTGTACGCCTGTATGTGAGATTTCATGGCCTAAATACGTTACTTTACTTTGTAAGAAAGAACACTTTTTCATATTTAATTTTAGGTTTTCGGACTCAAATTTCTGTAACACAGATTCTAAAATGTTTATACCAGAATTATAATCTATTGAGGGTAGTAACAGATCATCTAAGAAAGCTAGAATTTCACTCTGGCACCTGTCAGTCTGTGTAAAATGGATAGAATTAATTACTTTGGTAATCAATCGCATAAAAACCGACGGGGCATTGGCGAGGCCGAATGGTACACGTAAGTATTCATAATGACCATGAGGTGTAATAAAAGCAGTTTTATGAGTGTCTTCGGGTAGAATCGGTAACTGATGATAACTTTGAGCCATATCAAGACTAGTGAAGTATCTCTTACCAGCCAGCTTTGAAACTTGGTCGTCAATGTTCGGTAAAGGATATCTTTCCTTAATTGTTATTGCGTTAAGCGCACGATAATCGACACATAACCTACTATCACCATTCTTTTTTTTGACTAAAATAATAGGGGAAGCATAGTTGGATTCTGATTCTTTAATTATACCGGCATCTAATAATTCACGGACCTTAGAGTTAACTATTCCTTGTTCTGTATGTGATAACCTATACGGCTGACGATAAATTGGCTGTTGACTGGTAAGTTTAATCTTCATGTGTAGTAAGTTTGTACAGCCAAGGTCATGCGTACCGTTGGCAAATGTGTTTTTATATTTAAATAATAAATTGATCAGACCGTCACGCTCGTTTTTATTCAAATCCCCTATGCTAATTTCCGTTATAGGTACCCCTCCTATGTTACCATCAGTAATACGATTCATAGTTAGGATATAGGCAGGCGACATGGTAGCACAATTCATTGTTGAATCAGTTGAATAAGGAATATCAGTCAAAAGAGAATCAGACAAACGTGGCAAATTATCGAATGATTTAGGTAATAATGGCTTGGCTTGGCATTGGCAACTAACCTGGCTTGGCTGGTCCAGCTGTTGCTGCTGGTCCGGCTGTTGCTGCTGGTCCGGCTGTTGCTGCTGGTCCGGCTGTTGCTGCTGGTCCAGCTGACTTGGCTGGCTGGGCTGACCACGGTGACGCGGCTGACTGGCTGGGTCATCGCAGCTCTCCGCGCGCACCAAAACTTCTCCGGCTTTCCAATTGACGATCTGGGTTCCAGTGTTGACGACCTTCATGTAACCCTTGCTGCCGTGGAGCAAGGTGGCAGGCAGTGCGTAGGAGACTCCGTTTAGTTCGAAATGGCGTGGTAGCGTACAGACGTGATTATTTTCTGCATTTCCTAGCACCTTGACCTTTATAATTGACGTTCCGGGTGGTAAAGATTCCTCGCTGTCGGTCACCACTTTGTATCTTGGCACCTCTTCGACTACATTGAATTCTGTTGAAGAATCAGGATTCAGTTTCAATGTAGTTGTTCCCTTGTCCACCACGAGTGACATGCGATCTGCATTGATAATAGGCTGTCCAATCAACAAATTGATATCTTCCATGTCGATATCTGTCACGTGTGCGCTACATCGTAGTTCAATGTTATCAATTTCCAGGTCAAATTCGACTTCGCCGCGGCTGGTTAGTAAACCGCCTGAAAAGCCCTTTAAGACTGTCCTTGTAGGTATAATCTGCAGTGATAGAAGCTTGGCGATTTGGCTGCTCATAACATTTACTTGGCTTCCCGTATCAATGTATGATTTCAAGAAAATTCCGTTCACCCTCACTTTTTTCTTGTAAACCTCATTGTAATTCTGGAGTAATTTGATTTCCTTAATGCTACTATTGGCTTCAGTAGACGGTTTGGTGTGTGAAGTAGACGTGCCAGGGCAACGAGTGGCAATATGGCCCTGTACGCCACACTTGAAACAAACGCGTTGGTCAGGCAAGGTACAGTTTCTCAAGACATGGCCCGTCTTCTTGCAGCGCGGACACGGGTCAATTTCAGGATTGATTTTCTTGTCCGATGCTGGTACCTGCTTAGAGTCCTTGTTGGAAGCACGCGTCTCAAATGTGGGTACACGATAATCATCGATGGCCGAGAGAAAGGCCTCATACAGTTCATCAGGTTGTTTGCACTGAAATGCACGAGCGTTGGGTTGCAGCGTGTTTGGTAGGCCCCTGATGATGCATGAAACACTGGCACTGTCCGATAGTTTACAGCGAAAACACATAGCGACTTTATCTTGATAGTATTTCGTCATTGTCTCGTTCGGTAATTTCTTTCTCTGCATCATTTCGTCTAATAACGTACTATAATCACGATGCTTGGGAAAAGCTCGTTCCAGCATGTGCTTCCACTCGACCCAAGAATAGTTGTATTCCTCGAGTCTATTGTACCACTTGCGGGCTTGCCCGCGAAGCTTATCTTGAAGATGAAAGGCTTTTATCTTATCGGTCCATCCGTGAATGTCCCCCAACTGGTCAATCTTCTTCAACCACGCGGAGACTGTGCAATCTTCTCCATCGGGATCGAATTCTGGAATAAGTGACGCTGCACGGTGATCCTTGTTACGGCCGAGTGATGGGGCTTCTTGGTTGAGTTCGTATATCGCCCTATCAACTTCGTGCTCCAGCAGCTGTTTAAGTATTTTTCTAGCAGGAGGCGGAGGAGGGTCTTCGTCATCACTATCATCCCGTTGATCTTCCGCGCTCCATCCGGGTGGGCGGACTCCATAGCCGCTTCCGCTAGGACGATTACGCTTCATATCCCACTTCTGAGTGAAACAGAAGTTAGGCAGGGACACGTAAAACACCTTTCACTGGACAATAATTTTATTGACGAAAAGTAGATCAATTTACAAACGGGCAGCGCTTCCGCTTAATTCGAGTCTATGATCAAAATCACCGCAACAATAATCGATCCGAGTATTTATAGCAAAAATACCCCCCTCCAATCACCCCTCCACGATCAGGTGATGTCGCGTGACGCTAGTCGGAAGTGACGTCACCAACAGTCATTTGAGAGCTTGAATATCGAATTTCACAGCTTGGCTTAGTATGGCGTTGTGAGGCTTCACATGGCTTGGCTTGGCTTGGCTTGGCGTGGCGTGGCGTTACAAAAACAACGTTGGAGAAATGATGTAAACAGAACCTCACGATATTTTCATCACCATTTTGAGGGTGTGATAATAATTAGAGAATTGTGAGCCTGGTAATAGGTATAACCAGGATTGCCAACTGATAGGTGTCCACTTCGAATCCAATGTGATAAGACTCTAAGGCTAATATTCAAAGACAACGCTAAGCGTAAAGTAATGCTTCCGTATCTCACATTTGTATTACAATTTGGCATACGGAAGCGTAAGTTTACGCTTAGTTTCATCTCTGAATATTAGCCTAAGGCTTAAAGGAGCAAGCATACTAAGCCAGCGTGGAGAACCTATACACCACTCCTCACTCACCACTGATCTAAGAGGAAAGCCATGCCCAGCAGTAGTTGCATAGGCTGATGATGATGATAATGCTGATAATAAATTAATTATACGTCAGAGGTACCTTGTACCTTCGATAGAACGAACTTTGACTCCTCAATATGACTTCCACTGGACATCTCCATAAATTACCTACTTTACAACTTTATGCACTAACAAATATTCAAAAGAATGCATAAAACTATCTACATTTTACATTCCTATTGTAATCTGAAACAGTACAAAATCTCCGTAACAAGTATATGGCGGTGTTTCCATTCCTCCATATTGCTGGCCTATTGTCGTTCATAACAATGGTTCATTAATGTTAACACGGGTGCCGCTGGTTCCCGTCTTCTTAATTAAATATAAACACTGCGATTTACATTAGGACATCCCTAGTTGGTACTATTCGACCATAATTTAGGAAAAGGATACTTAAGTATTTTAATATTTATTTTATCGAATGAATATTTTAGGCATTACCACCTCTTTGGTGGTGGGGTACGTGTATGATGCATCCTCTTAAAATGGATCAGCTCAGTGCTTTATTTTTACAGCCGTATTTTATAATTAGCGTAAAATTTCCCGGTAATTTTACTCAACTCGCAAATCGCGTATTTTATCTGGTAGAGAGAGCATGAATGTTGATTCGAATGAAAGAATGAATGAAAGGCTGAAAAATTATATTATATCTCGGCCAGTTCTTACTATGCTTAATTAATAATATCTTTAAATAAACTTATACGAAAGGAAAAGGTGACTGAATCTGTGATCTATCAACTCACAGCTCATATCACTGAACGGCTTGGACTGAATTAGGCATAAGATGTTAAAATGTAGGCACCCGTTAAAATATTTTAATTGTGGAAACATCTTACGGTATTGGAAAAAAACGAGAGTTACACCGCGGGGCATAGCTAGTTACAAATATTATGCTTTTTATTATACATTTTACTTATATATAATAAGTAATTATGTTTTAGACTAGAGGCTAACTTCCTCAAGAATATAATATAATAATATAATTATCTATTAGCAGATAACAATAGACTTCTCAGTTCTGATCCAAAAATTTGGAATATATAGAATCCTAATTAGAAAATGTTTTTATTCTACGACTGAGTTTCTCGATCTCAAGTCATAATAGTCGAGTTGTTGTTGTGTTGTGTTGTGTTGTGTTAATTAGTGATAATTTTTAATTAAAATAAAATAAGTCTTTGCTTTTAAGATTTTAGTAATACATTTGTATGCCTATGGGTACAATGTAGCGAACTAATTTAAGATTTAACATCTAATGTAAATATTACCTACATTGACGAATAAATATTTCTATTTCTATTTCTATAAACTTTTTCCACCGAGTAAGTATGAAATTCATACTCGGTTCGTTGTGGAATTTTGTTGGCCCTCAAGGGGTTCCTGCAACTAATAAGGGGGCGTCCATAAATTACTTGAGGTGTTTTTTTAAACTTTCTATCCCTCCCTCCCTCCCAGGTGAGATGTCGTCAGATTTTATTCAACCCCCTCCCCCATCCCCCAATCTCACGTGAGATTTTTCAAAATGTGGGTTTCTTACGTAAACCCGAAGGATTGTTATTGTAAAAAGAAAAAAAAAATGCTTCGTGCTTTTATTTACGACTAGTTAAGACTAGTAATCAATATTGCTGAAAGTTTAATTATAAGTGTAATAAAAATAGTATAATTTTTTTTTTGTTTCAATCAGAAAAAAAATTGCGTGATATTTGCCGAGACCCCCCTCTCTCCAACGTAAGATTAGATGAGATTTGACTCGACCCCCTCCCCCCCTTAAACATCTCACGTATTTTATGTACGCCCCCTAAGGATGGTAACACCACCTTCTTATGTATTAATAACATCATATGTATTGTAATAACCAAACTGGCTGCTAAATCTGGTTTTGTGGCAATATTTCCCCAAGAGTATTGTGTTTATTTATTTATATTTCAATATAACTTTCCGCCAGCGGCTTCACCTGCATGGTGTGGGTATTTATTTTAACTTTCATCTCCTATTTCAACCTCTTACAGTCCTTTTTTTGCAAAAAATAGTCTATGTCCTTTCTCTGGCTCTAGACTATCTGTGTACCAAATTTCATTTGAATCGGTTTAGTAGTTTTTGCTTGAAAGCGCGACACTGACAGGCAGAGTTACTTTCACATTAATAATGTTATAGGCTCTCCGCCTATAACATGGAATCGAAACATAACCGGTGAAATGTGGGTGTACATTAGTACACCTCTGCCTAACCCTTCGGGGAACACAGGCGTGATGGTATGTTATGTGTTATGAGCTCAGAATAACTGACTTCAGGAAATACACAGCTAAAGAACACAAAACAAAATTCCACCCTTCTCACAACGTTAGAACAATCAGTTTAACTTTATAAAAACTGTCCAACAGTAAGGGTTCTATCTTTCACAGTTGCGTTAGAAAGAAAAGTTGGAACAAAAGATTTCTGCCCGTTCAAAATTTGGAGTTCTATTTAACAAGCAGAAAGAGGCCGCGGGCCCCTAAAAGGTTTCTGCTGTTATGGTGTCCGACATAAAAACGTTTTGACACAATAAAAAAATATAGTTTTTGGCTGTTATGTACCTATTTCTTACTGTATCATTTATTTAATTAATTAATTACTACGGATCCATCAATTACAGTAACTAAAAAAAACTAAATTTTATTAAAATGAACAAAACAAAGCAAAGTAAATAAAAGAAGGTAAAAACACTTTCATACCTTCCTCTCACAGTACTTCTGACATACCAATATAATCTTCATATCATTATGTCAGCAAAAGAGGTCCACTGCTGAACAAAGGCCTTCCACATGGACTTCAACATGGACCGGACGTACGCTGCCTGCATCCAACGACAACAGTAAATTGGGTTTACTGTTTCATAGTAAAGAAGTCGTTTGCTGGTAACATTTTTGATTAATTATAAAAATTTGCCTAATGTCTATGTTTTATGTCCAGTGCCTCGACCATGAGTTTTTGTCACTAGACTCGCTAGCGACGCGGTAAAATATTTGTATGGAAAACTCTCGCAGCGCCTCTAGCGGTTACGTAAAGAACTAAAACCTGCTATGGGATTACAGCGTTTCGATGCGTAAAAAACCTATCGAAAGTCATTCGATAGAACTCATGGTTGAGGGGCAGATCAAAATTATAGGTACTGATTAAATATTAGTGTGAATTAAAACTCCATGTTGAACATGGGGTAATGTGCATTTCTTCAATGTTTATTTCTTTGCCAAATTATGATTCAGTTACAGTCAAGTTATATTTGGCACTAACTATTCTTCGCTCGACGTCGTGATGAATATACTAAGATACAGAAAAGTACTAAGATGGATCGAGGTTATTTAATAACCTAACCTAAATTAAAAATTTAGAAAACCTCCGACACGAAATGTTATTTAGCATTTTGTGGTGGCGGCCATCTTGGATTTGAAATTTATCATAGTGTATAGTATCCTCCTAGTTAAGCCCTTTCATTTGATATCCATATTGAGGGAGTTGTGAAAAAATATGTAATTCGCTATTTTGTGGCGGCGGCCATCTTGGACCGATTTTCATTAAATATAGCTAAGAACACTCTCGACTAATTCACCTTTCATATAAAAAAAACAAAAACAAAACCGGTTCATCCGTTCGGGAGCTACGATGCCACAGACAGACACACACACACACACACACACAGACAAGTCAAACTTATTACACTCCGTCGTTTTTGCGTCGGGGGTTGCACAGAGGAACGAACAAGAGCCTCTATATAAATAAAAGATAGCTTTCCACCAGCGGCTTCGCCCGCGTGGTCTTGATAACGTTTTTCCCCCGTTTTTGTAACATTTTTCATTACTACTCCGCTCCTATTAGTCGTAGCGTGATAGTATAGGATACCTTCCTCGATAAATGGGCTATCTGAATGTTTTGTAGTTTCAGAGCCTATTCAATACAAACAAACATACAACCAAATCTTTCCTCTTTTATGTATACCTAGCTATAGATAGAACATTGGCGGGTATCAGAAATTCACCCTAAATTTTCCGATCAAACATTGAATTTCCCGGTCAATCGAACTAAAATCACGCCCACACTCAGTTTAATGTGCTGTACCTACATGAACGCGTAAAACCTTACCCGTTTATACCTTCGCCGTTGTTTTTCCATTACATTTACGACGTATGTACATGGGCCATGGGCCGCGGGTGCGAAATGTCGGAAAGGTTTTAAAAGTTAAACTGGTTGTGTTTTAATCGAATTCCCGGCGGTCGAGGGACGATGACATGGATCGTAGAAGGAACAGATATGCCGCTTTGGGAATTTGGAATCCATTTTGTGACATGTCAGTACTAGGGATAGAACCTTGGCGATAAAGTGATCCAGTTCTCGTAACCCTAGACTTACTTTCTTATTTTACTTTTCAAGGAGCTTATAGAGTTCAAAGAGGTTGTGTTGATGCCACAACTATTTTATAATTATATTAAAATGTAATTTGATATTCGAATCGACAAACGAATACACAAAAGATGTCAATGACACAATCTTTCGATAAATCGGGCTGTCACTAATGTCATTTCCATACATTTTGTTTCTATTCGTTTGTCGATTCGAATGTCAAATTGCAACTTGTCTAGGTCCCCGTTTCGGTTAATTTATTTGCAATACAATTATTTATCGCCGGATAACCTCTTACCTTACATACCTTCTCTGATTCGCCGTCACAAGAAATTAGATCTATAGTTTATGTCTCTAATACCAATTTTCCAGTAAACTAACGTCATTTTCACGAACATCTATCGCTTCTAGTTGAAGGGCGTCGGCCATGACAGCTGCTGTCGATATAAAAGCGATATATATATTATATAGGTTTGTAGAGCCTTCAATCTCGCGTGGTTCCCGCTCCGATGCTATTCGTATTTTTGTTAGTCCTAAAACCCGTTTTATGAGATGCATTGACAATATACGACAACGTGTCAGGTATTTTTCAGGTGTCAGGCGATCTAGGTATTTTCGTGTTATATATCATCACGCCTGTATTCGCTAAGGGGTAACGCAGAGGTGTACTAATGTACACCCACAGTTCGCCGAGTAATAGAGGGCGAGCATAATGCCATTAACCGAGCACAAACACAAATTTTATAGAAAATCCCAATAACACTTTGTTTTTAACGTGGGAATCGTACCTAGAACCTCGGGCGGCAGTCCTGCCAAAATCGGGTCCAGCCGGGCTAACATGCACCCCGCGAGAACATTTTGTCTACGCTTATGTCGTGCTTTTGTTTCGTTTTCGCACAAGAAAGAGCGAGACGAAAGAGTAGACAAAATTTTGTCGTGGCGCGCATGTTAACCTGGCTAGCGTTTCCGACAGACAGATGAACATTTTAAAAATAGATTTTTGTTATGTAAACTTTCATAATTATGCAGTTAGTTAAAAGCTGATAATTTGAAATTACAAACAGACACTGAAATTTCATTTATTTGTATAGGTTCGTTATTTCTTACGGATAATTTCGTTCTTATATAAAACAGTCTAATTTTCTTATTACTGTGTACACATACCTAATTGGTTTCAGTTTACCAAGGCTGAGTAATCTTATGCTGAGTCTAATGAAGAGAAATCATAATGTATACTAAATACAGTGTTTACTAAATTACATCTCGTAATAGTAAAACGAGAAAAGAGTACATGGAAGGACCTGGGGGAGGCCTTTGCCCACTGCCCAACGGTTGGACAGCAAAGGCTAAAGAAAAAAAATGCCTTTCAAGCGGCAAGAGAATAGTATTTCGTTCAGAAATACATTTTTTATTAATGTAATTTTTTTCATTAATGTAATTTTTATTGTCTACACTATTGTCTACACTGTCTCGTTGGTCTAGTGGTCCTAAGCACGTCATCTACGCTAGAGCTCTTGGGCTCGATTCCCTAGTCCAGCAAAGTGTTGTAGGGTGTTCCTTCAATAGCCGCTCGCAGTCTGGATTTGTGCCCGTTTGATGGCAATAAACTCGACGCCTATTACATGGGACCTAAAAAACATACCAGTGAACTATTAGTGTACCTTAGTACGTAAGTACACTAAGTACATCGTACACCTTTGCCCAATTTGCGGAATACAGGTGTCATCATTATCATCGTCAACCCATTAAATGTCCCACTGTTGGGCACGGGTCTCCTCTCAGTATGAGAGGGATTAGGCCATAGTCCACCACGCTGGCCTAATGCGGGTTGGCAGACTTTACATCGGTCCCTCACGACGTTTTTGCACCGTTAAAGCGAGTGATAATTACGCACATGATTTAAAAATTCAGAGATGTGTGCCTTCCGTGACCTTTGACTTGGCAGTCCCAGGGGGGCTAGACTAGTTGCATTTTGACATTCGAATCGACAAACAAAATGTATGGAAATGACACAAGCTTTCGACAAATCGGGCTGTCACTAATGTCATTTACATACATTTTGTTTCTATTCGTTTGTCGATTCGAATTCGCAACTTGTCTAGACACCCAGTGGTCATTCTCTTAGGCTATCACTGCTTTTAGTGCAGGTATGATGGTATGGTTTTATTACTTTTTATTGCTACACATGCTGTAGTTGAGTGTGAACTGCAAAATTCACCAATTAACGAACACTTCACGTTACAAAATGGGATCGCTCATCGAAATCGAATTTACGTAGACACATGTCGAACGACCGACGTCATACGTTACGTACTGTCGAATTTTTTAACGAGACAGTTTTAATGATTGCTGAAACTTTTTTGTATTGGAGATTAAATAAAACATGTCTATGTCACATGTAGATATGATATTGGATCAAACATTGGTTATAGTTATATGTACCAATAACTTTTTTATTAAGGTACGGTGTAAAGAGCGGTTACGCACTACGTCCGATCCGAATCCGTGAAAATACGGTCCGGAGTAGTCACACCGGACAAAAACCGCACTTGCCTACCCTACAGGTAGGGTAGACAAGTTGTTGTAGGGTAGGCAAGTGTGGTTTTTTATTCGCTACTACCGACCCGCCCGTCTTCACACGAGTTCATAAAATATTTATCAGCCTATAACCTACATATTTAATTTTCTCTCTTGCCTTTCGATTAGTGAAAACTGTACGAAAATCCGTACAGTACTTTCGAGGTTAGATTAAATTGAAAGAAACACATTCACACTAAGCGCGGCAGGGGACTTTAATTTATAATTTAAGTAGTGAAGAGACTGACGTATCACATGGAAGGCCATGTGATACGTCATCATGAGGTCAAAAATCCTCATGAATCCTAGCATAGCTTTCCGCCAGCGACTTCGCCTGCGTGGTCTGGATATTTCTTTTAATTATTAAAACAAATCTATCCCACGGGAACCATACGTTTTACAGACAGAAAAAATTGCCCATGTGCTATTCCAGACTATAATCTACTTCTGTGCCAAATTTCATCCAGATCCGTTCAGCCACTCTGTCGTGATTGAGTAACATATATCCAAACATCGTAGGCCACATCGTTGCTTAACATCAGGTGAGTTGTGGTCAAGCGCAAGCCTACCTAAGATAAAAAAAAACATGTCTGCTGTAACTTTTTCTATAAAGCATAATATTATTTCTCTTTATTATTATCTCTTTATTGTGATCTCTTTGCTTGATACTCATAAAATAGTTATGACCTGCTCAATAAAACAGTGGAAATATCAATACTAGTAGGATTTTGATGTTAGTCTTACGTTACTTCCAAGCAAGCTCATAAATAGTGCACTCTACCGCAGATAGGCGGTCACGAAATATCTTCAGTAATACATTGCAGCGATTCCGAAACCTGAATTTGACGTGGAGAGTTGGAGCGGCTGGGTTTTGCTAGATCTGTTGGCAAAAAGGAACGAAAGTACAGCAGAATTCGGTTCGGCGAATTTGTAGGTCGAAAACAAAATAAAATTAGGATATGTGATAGTATTTCTTGTGATATTATCTATTCTTTTATGTTTATTTAGGAACGCCTTCTTTTAACATCTGACTGTCTGTCTGTCAGCGGGCTGGATGTTACATACATTACAAACTGTGAAATTTTCAGTTTGTAATTTCTACTTCTAGCGGCACTATAACGGCAAATAATAATTTTATTGATACTAAATAAAAATGGTACAGAACCGGTCAAGTGCAAGTCGTACACGCACATAGAGAGACCGACTCGCACTTGACCGGTTTTTTTACCCGATTACCGAAGGAGGGTTATGAGTTTGACGTGTATGTATGTATGTATGTCCGTTCCTATGTCCGCTCGTAACTACTTAACGGCTCAACCGATTTAGATAAATTATACATCATTAGATTCGTCTTGATGGCACGAGTGTCACTGGGTACATGAAATTCTTAAAATAGTGGACTTTAGGCGCTTTAATGTGTGGGCTGATTTTGAAAATCATCTTTAGGTGTATAATTTTTCTTTTTAAATGATCATTTAGGATCGATTGAAGTATTGAGTCATGATTTAAGAACTAAAAAAAGCATGAAATAAAACAAATTATTCAATGAAACAAAAATCCCCACTGCGTTAAAAGTACTAACTAAAAATCCAAAAGCAAGCCTTGAATGTTGGAAAATGTATTGCAGGTGGGGGGGACAACCTATTCGTTCGTATTCTGAACTATACTGAATTATAAATAAAACTTTTTCTTTGTGAGGGACAAGCAAAGAAAAAGTTTGCATGCAATAAATACATTTTCCAACATTCAAGGCTTGTTTTTGGATTTTTAGTTAGTACTTTTAACGCAGTCGGGTTTTTTGTTTCATTGAATAATTATCTGAATACTTCCACTTTCAACTGAAATGAAATCGGTGTCAATGGTTACAAGATAAAAGGAAACGCCGATCCCCTCTATTCGTCGGTACTCATTTAAATGGGTCCAGCTTTGTGGACCTAGAAGGCAATTTAAAACTGTGCTTCTAGGCATTTCAGTTCGAGTGGGACATTTATTGGCTCTTCAGCCTTTTGCTGATTAAATTTGTTCCTGACTTTGCTGCTTTGATTTCGTAAAAGTTCAGATAGTTATCTAAGAATGTCGTGTGTGTAGTTATCTTATACTTTAGGTACTATCTAATATATAAAATAAAGTCGGGTTTGTTATAACACTTACAACTCGAGAACTGCTGGACCGATTTTCACGGTTTTTGATTTGTTGGATTTGTCTCCGCCCCGAATAACAGAATTGGTGTAACGGGGTTCAAACGCGAGTGAAGTTGCGGGAATCAGCTAGTAGAAAATAAATTCAATGAAACAATAAATCAACCCAGAAAGTCAGAAAATGAATGAATGAATAAAATAGTTTTTTTTTTTCATAATTAACCTTATTAGAACATGGCAACATTTCAATAAAATTGACATTATAATAATTAAAATTATTATCATATGAAAATATGGCCACTGATTTGCCAATCTTTCCAATAGGAAGGAGGAGAAGTGTATAATAATACACTTCGGTTATTTAGATAGTTATTGCCAGCAAATCATGTAATGTTACATTGATATTGCTGTACTTCAGCTCAAAGATACACATCAAAGGATCAATTAGCAGACAATAGAAAAACAATGGTTTACCCTCTGAAGGGTCTCGATCTCTTTAAGAGAATAGAATAGAATTTATTTCCTTACCACAAATTAAAGATTTATAATTTCATTGACCTACAGATGCAATTTTAAATTTGTGGAAGACTGGTGCCTGAACCTAGATTTTTTCAAATGTAATACAGGTCACCAGCCAGGCTAACATGCGCGCCACGACAAAATTTTGTCTACTCTTGTGTCTCGCTGTTTCTTTTGCGAAAACTAGACAAAAGCACGACATAAGCGTCGACAAAATCTTCTCGTGGCGTGCATATTAGCCCGGCTGGTCACCCCTAAAAGAAACATTTTACAAGTAATCATGTGCCTATAGACGATTTGTTCCCGTACCTACCGCTCCAGTTCAACTTTCTTACGTCGATTAAAATCTAATTGAAAATAAAAATAGTTAGGAATGGAATTAAAGCAATAAATGTTTTCATTGTACTGAAAATTTCCTCAAATAAAATACAAGCACAATTAAAATATGGAAATAAGTACCGTCCGCAAAAAATAATATCGTGTAAACCTTCACAAAGCTTTTCGGGATTATGAAACGATGTTGCGAGCGGTACTTGCTGTGTTAAAAGCGAGGGTAGAATCAATCGTGTTTCAAACATTTAGATTGATTTTTCCCGTTAGTGGGGCATGACTTTGAGTTTTGTGTACGTAAAATAAATTGGGCGGATGACGTGTTCCAGTTGGCCTTTTACCAGCTATGCTATGTATACTGAGTATACCATTTTTCAACTACATTTTTTTTTATCGGAGACTAGCTAATTTGTCTTATTTAAAATTTTTGCTATTTTATGTTGTTCCAAATCCCTGAAGCCGTTTATATTTCCATCATATCCATAAGCACGATAAATTAATTTAAAAGTTTAATAGGGCTTACGTCATTAGCATACGGCAACAAGATTGATGGCTACCGCTTTCAAGCCATAATCCTAGGATTAACAGGTATTCAAAATATATTACACTCTCCGTTGCACCAGTACTGGTTCTGGAGTGGTAAATATTATGTAATGTAGGCTTTATTAACATAGTTTGTAAGACAAATTGTGACAAACGTTTTATGAGTCCGTGTTACTCGAAATAAATGATTTTATTATTATTATTATATATCTCTTCCTTTAAAAATAAATTAAATTATTTGAACGAAACAATCTGCTAAAACATCTAAAGCAATATGAAGAAAATAACTAATGGGACAAAAGTGCCTTCAAATCAAAAGGCTGTTTCTGCCCTCTATTTTTAGCAATAAAATTGTTTCAGTGAAGTAAACATCAAAACAAAATTCTCATATGATAATTTACCAACTTACTCTTACCAAAGCATGCGAAACACTCGTTCTGTATGCGAAATAACTTGAAACACTTTGTAGTACCTGTGATAAATGGATTCATAAGTAGAAAGAGTACTGGTGGCCATATCCCGGAAAATTGTGTAGTTGTAGTCCTATATATTCACGAGGGCGGGGTACGACACAAATTTATGTCAGCTAAAAATAGAAGGTGTACCTCAAGGATGCATATTAGGACCGACAAATATTTGCAGGAATTTGCGGGTGTGAATGGGATATATTTTCCTTTCCCCGCTGTGTGGGTAGTCTTAATTGTTTTGTTTACTGTAATGATACTTACTTTTTAAATAAAGGTTAGTTTACGATGTTTATTCATTGAACTTGACAGGTACGATTGGCGATTGTAGTAATGTCATCAATTATTGTTAGTGACAAAAGCGACGCTATTATGTCGTCTGCTTAAGCCTTGTAAATCATCACATACACACATAATTATGCAGTAATTAATTACGTTGTCATTGCACGCTGCTATCATGGACAATACTGAGTCCAAAATTCATTTACTGTAACATTTTAATTATTAAGAAGTGAACTCCAAAGTAGTTTATCTTAGAATCTTTTAAGATATTTAAATACTAAAATACTTTAAGGAATTTTAACTTGGCGAAGCCGACAGCAAAATCCTTTAAACTTTAACCTGACTAGAAGGATGTTTCTTTTACTATCACTAACTGAATTTAACTTTGATACTATTGCAGTAGGACTTAACAACAACTTCAACTTTTTAATTATCCTCAATCTGTGCCGCTGGAGAAGAGAACCTTGAGAAATTAATTAGGGTTAACTCGTTAATTTATAATTAAGAAACTAAACATGGTGGTTTTCGACAGAATGCTTCATAATGTAATATGCTTGTTCATGTAAACTTAATTGTTATTAAACCACTTGTATATCTTAATATTTCTGGAGCCGTAGAGAAATAATAAAAAAATACCTTTAGAGCAATAAGACAATGTAAGCACAATAAAATGTTCACTGGCGGCACTGGAAGGCACGTTGATGTATTTCACACGGGCATTTCTTAGACCTTTTGTATGAGCACGAGATGATTATTATTACAGGATTATTGTAAGAAATTACTTTATTCAATAAATCAATGTTTGTTCTACAGTACCTATGCAAGTATAAAAAATATATGACAAATAACCAATTGTTGTGTTCGAACAAAAGTAATAAATAAAAATTCGTGTATTGCACATTTAAAACAAAAGTAGAATTGGTGACGCTCTTGGCTTCCACACTAAGTAAACACTTGTAATATGGAAACCAAACTTTGTTTTTGTTAATTGGAAAATGATACACTTCCCTTTTGTAGACGAAGAATAATATCCATTGCGGATTTCTACAAAAATAATATAAAAGAACCAGGTACCGAACCAGGCTCAATAAAAAGATATCGGCATACATCTGTTTATGGCACACCTCTATAATCTGCTGCACAAAGGAGTTGAGTTATGAGAACTGCGGTTGAGCTAGTGCGTTTGACAGTTGGCAATACTTGGAGAGAATTGTACCCAATGCGGATCGAATGTTTGTTGTTATAAAGACGGGATTATGGGATGGAAAAACCTACCAACTATGAGGATTGGAGTAAACTTAAAAGTTAGGTTAAATAATATTGATTGCATTGATTGTTAAAGAAAATAAAACAGTGGAAACACTTTTGACCGCTTAGCCTTGGGTGAGTTTAATAAATACATTTAATTCCATCCTAACACTAAAAGATATATAGGGTTATAAAAATATAGTAAATTCTTACCTACTTAAATAAAAATTAATAATGGTCACGGTTTCTTGAATGAAATCAAATATGTACTTCCTTACCTTTAGAGAGCAAAAAGCTTCCTAAGCAAAGGAACCATGTTACAAAACTTCACGAAGATTCAAATTTCTATTGCAGTAGAGCGCTGTTTGCTCCAATTCAGTTTCATAGAATCAACGAACCACCCCAAATTAGGTCTTTTAAGAGTTCCTTTAACAAAACTTTATGTATAGGTACTTTCAACAAATTGAAGTATAAAACGATTGGGTCGACCTTTTAACATGAATCGACAATAATTTTGTTAGTACAACCTTTAATCTGGCAAGGCGCATCCGCTGATGGTTTTCCGATTCTATTAGCCGCAAAGCGGAGGCGGTGGAGGTTTGATTAAGCGGAATGAGTGAAGGAAACGACCTATTTATTAAGAACCCAGTTACTTACACCAGAGAATCTTGGCATCTTTGGTTTTGTGTGCGTCATTGTTAGAAATCTGTATCGTAGTATCTATAACATTTTGTTTGCCCATAATTTAATATCCTGTATCCTCAGAAGTTAATGTAGAAGTGTACAGCTATAGTCCACCGATATATTTTAGAATCCTATAATATAATTATATTACGTATTTTTTGACCTATAATATAATTATATTACGTATTTTTTAGGTAAGCACAGAAGGTAATATGTCTTTTTCTTTCAGCCTGGGCACGAATTCAAATGTCGAGCTGCTTGAGAAAGAATTGAGAATTTTCAGAACCCAATAATATATACTTTGATCGAACTAAGAATTGAATTCGAGACTCCATACACACAATCCCCCGCGACAGTGTGTAATACCTAACTCAAATTTTGTTTATCATACAAAGTTTTGATGTAAAATACAAGTTCTTCGTGAACTTTTTGTGTGTTAAAGTTAAATTGGATGTACATATAGGTACATATTATGTATGTATAAGTGCGTGAAGGTAAATGTTTTATCGAATTTTGTAATCATGAAGATGCTTCGGAGAATTTGTGTTCATGAAACGATGACGACGATTTATTTGATCAAAAATAATTGTCTTCCTTTTGTAATTGTAGTTTTGATGTACCTAAGTATCTAAGGATTGTCAAACGATATAAAACTTATCAAAGTTTGCTTTCTCAAAATACCGGTAACAAATATAATTAACTAAGTCGCGAAAGACGATTGTTCTTTCCCGACTCAGCAATATAATTTTCTGGCTTTGCTAAGAACGGCAGATAGGTACCTTGATTGATACTACTATGGTATCTAGTTTTTAAAATACCTAGACCATTGGGTTGTTTTGTATTCCTTCTCGTTGTCGGTAAGGTCGTCAGTTAGGAAACGCCAACGCCATCTAGTACAATAATCTAAAACATTGACTTTCTTGAGTGTTAAAAAACTAAATTACACATTTATTTATACTCGTATTTACAGAAATTAAAAACATTTACAATTTCTTCATCCTAATATCAATTAGAATCTTAGACTTTGGGATATGGATATTTGTAATAATAGCACTTAATCGAAATCTACCCTCATACATTTTTTATTTTGTCTATTTTTGACATTTGGATTATATCAATAGTTTTATACGCGTGGACACTGGAGACTGACGTGAGCATAGTCGATCGATCATTTTATACCAGTGTCTATTTATTTATTTAAAACTCTTAGGGACTACGCGCACTTATTCAGCTCTTTTCAGCTTTTGTCCATAGAAAACAACAACGTTGTATGGAGACGTGTACGCGTCGATTCAGCTTTCCGCGTCCATTCTGCTTTCGTGGCAAACCAGCATAAAATGAGGATAAATGTTTTTTTATTATGCGAATGCTATAGAGAGTGCGGCGCTGTACGACGCCGCATTCGACGGCGAACAGAGCTGTTCCGCCGCGTACAGCGCTGTTCGCCGTCGAATGCGGCGGAACAGCTCTTTACAGGGATGGTTCGCGACTCCTTGTCGACAAGTTGCGACCTGTATTGTTCCTGCATTGATTCGACGCCGTACGCGGCTGATAGAAGCAGAGCTGTATAAGTGTGACCAAAATCGTTCAGCGAAACGCGAATGGAGCTGAATAAGTGCGCGTAGTCCCTTAAACTATCTTTACAGGTTTAGGAACCTAATGCGATAGCTAAGCCTACTTATAATATTAACTATTTAAATAACACTATTAAATTACAAAATTAACTACACAATATATTAACACAAAATTACTAGGTATACCTACCTATGGGTACCTATACCTACATAGCTCGCGGCTTAAATGACAATTAATTAACAAAAGTGAATTATGTGTTTAGTCAAGTGTGTTGTGCCATGAGTGATGAAAATGAAAACTGTTTGCTACACAGTTGTAGCGTTGTAATGGACAATTAGGAAAATAATACTCTAGTGTTTTTGGATCGGACGTTTGCAACTTTGTTGAAAGATGGACGTGCAGTTGTTCACTTGAATGCGGCTTTGGTAAGTACTTTATTTTAATACTAGCTTTTTTTCACATGTTCACTCGCGCGAAGTTTAAACCCCCTTTAGTCCCATTATTTGCCTATCTATCAAAATAAAAACAACATACTTATGGCCTTATATCCGGGACTTCAACGAATATTTTATTTAAAAAAAAATAGACAGATATAAATATTTTATAGTAGAAGACGTAATCTCTAAATATATTTTTTTGTATTGTCTGCCCATTGAAACCAATTTGTATTTTCCATTTAAAATAGAGTGGATCTGTTCAAATAAAACATACAAATTCAATTAATATCTTTCAATAAAAATGAAATGCTTTTCATTGCTGTTTGTTCAATATTACCGTATTAAAATCTTATAGATATGGAACAATGTATTGCGAAACAATCGCGTTGCGCGCTCACACAGAAGATTCTTGATTGAATACGACCCTTGTCAATTTCACATCTTTGTCTGTACAATGTTTATTTGTGTTATAGTACAAGGATGCTCGCTCACTTTGATACACAATTGGGAAAGCTTTTAGATAGAAGGGTTTCTGCGCTGAAGTGGTAGATAACGTCGATCTTTATTTGATAGAGTGAAAATTGACGCGAGATAACTATGTAGATAAGTGTCGGTAAAATCATTTCCAATTTCCCGTATTGGAGTTGTGAGGGTAGCGAAATGAAAGTATTGTTACAAAATGTATTGTGTTTTTTCTTCGTGAATATTTTTTGATCGTTTTTGACTGTGTTGCTCCTGTTGTTTCTTCGTTGTAAGCAAATAATTATGTTTTAGCATCAACTGGACTTGTCACATAACGTGATAACCATCATCGTGGAAGGGTTAGGCAGAGGTGTACTAATGTTTGCCAGTATGTTTAGGGGGCGCTGATCCAAACTTCTAGCTGCTCTGAGAATTTCATAGGAAGACAATAAAAAAATTCTCGACATTGGAATCGAATAAAAGACGTCGGGCGTAGCAGTCACGCTTGCAGCTACTAGCCTAACGAGGCGGTTATTTTTCTAAGAATAACCAATAACATTTTGCTCAACCTGAGAGTCGTAAAATACCTAAGTCTTCGCAAGCTTGCACGTATAAATTATGATAGTTTCAAAATCTAGCACCTATAATGTAAAATTGAATTCAACCGTCTCGGAATCGGCGGGTTCCAGGCAAGCAGCAAAGCGCAGAGCTAGATAATTCCTAATATCAATGGATTTCCAGTCGAGGTGGCACGCCGCGGCGCGCTGCGACTCCAGTTTATTTTTCAGAATCCTTCATATTTTAATTGCCGCGAGAACTTTATTCTAACATAGAAAATAGGACATTACAAAGATAAGTAGTATGCCAAAATGTTACTAGACCCGTGTAAAAATAGACTGTGGTAGGTAGGATATCAAAATTCTGTATCAAACAATTATTTTGACTTAAGTTTGCTACGGTCTTTGGCATCTAAGTATTACAAAATGTTGACTGAACTCTCAATCGATTATAATCAATTGAATAGACCACAAAATATATAACGAATTTGCTATTTTTAACAGAAATTTTAAAGATTTTAACTATAAATTTATCATCCTCTTTATTTTTCCAGCAGTTCTCGCAAAAAAAACTAGGTATAAATATGTATAAATAAAATTAGTTTCGTTTAAGGACAAATTAAACTTAATTATGGAAAATGTGTTAGTAGATTTAAATAAAAACGGAAATGTATTTATAACAGCTCTTAAGAGCCAAGACTAATTACAATCAAATACGAGTACCTTTAAGACAAAAGTCTTCTTCTAAAGCAAGTGTTAATTAAAATTGAACTCACGATTTCCTCATTACAAATTTCCTATTCTATTTTATTCGGTAAGATAATTTAATTACTTTACTTTCTTTGAGAACAGAATTAGTTTTTTCGCTTGGCAGTAATTTACTATTCTACTAATAGTAGGCGCTAGAAGTAGATAGGTTGATTGTTGATTGGGTTTGTTTGGATATTCTATTTAGTTTTTCCTAAAAGACATTAGCGTATATTTTTTGGTGCGTAAAGAATATTGAATATTGTTCACAGTACGCAGTTTTCGGCTAATCACTCGCCAACCCGTTGTCTGCGACTGATAAGCTATCGAATTCTAGCTATATAATAGTGGGCTTACTGTGAGCCTCGAGTGACCAGAACCTCTGGAATTGGTGGCCGAGCCGTTACCTAATACTCGTGGCACAGTGACACAAGGTATTGATGTAAACCGTAGACGGTAGATAACTACATGATTTATTATCATGAGAAATGAGACCGAATTATAATAGTACGTACGGTTTGATTATAGTTACATAGTATAAAACAGCCTGTTTCACAACTTCTGTATAGTCGCTAACTGCCAGATAAATTAAAAAAAGGAATAAAGGAGGTCATCAAAAGCCCATACAACTCAGCCCAAATTTGTACTGGAGGTACATGACAGCTGTAAAGTTGATAATTTTTACCATGAAATCACTATGGAACTGATAATAAAGCCGTAATAGCGTGCGTTTGACATTCCAAAACTGACACTGACAGGTTACGAAACAGATAATAATTACTTAATAGTGTACCAAAATGGCGTGATTTTTCTCAAATTAAAATATTTTTTTCTCATCCCCCAGTCAACATTAAAAAAAAGTACGACTAGAGTTTTAACCAGCGTAATACAGGGTATTTTTCCAATAAGTGTACCTTCGGTACACCATTTGGGCCGATTTCGATGACCTCCTTAGTATGGAATTATCGGGAACGCGAACTTCTCAGCAGGTGGTAAAACAGGCCCTATATATCTATGGTTTCCAAGCTATGTGCATGTTAATCAACTACTGCAAGATTATACTGATAAGATACTTATAAGTTTCCGTTAAATTACTTGGCAGATAATTTCATACAAATTTTGTTCCATTTTTGAATTTATATGGTGGTTAGCGACTTTGTAGAGGTGTTGAGAGGCCCTGAAAAAACAATTAGCAAGAAAGAATGTTATTCCATATTTCATTAAGGTGCATAGATCACCGTTTCAATAGTCTTTTCATTCTCTAAGATACAACTTGGGGCATGTCCCTACCGTCCGTCGTATGTTTTATTGCATTACCAAGTACCGGTGGTGGCGACGTCGGCTGCCAAGTGCCAACTGATGCAGTAACTCTGTTAGGGTCGCGTCTATTACACTCACGGTCCTAGGATACGGCTAATTGATTCATAAAGTTAACCTCAAACAGAATTGAGGTTGTGGGTAATCTCAGTAGCCTTGTAGTTTGACGTGCATAGGGTTAAAGAAAGTATTGCATACGTAGCGCAAAGTTTTGTTATTGGAAAAGGAGGTGTGACAAGATGAAGAAGTATGACAAAAATTATAGCAAGTGGCGTAGGTAGGTACTCTAATTTCTGGTTACCCAAAATAGACGTGAGAGAGTGTAAGTATTAGATATTCATCCTGGAAACATTGATATTTTTGTAGGTATATTGAAAAAATATTATGAAATTTTCCATAGAATTCCAAATTTTATAAAAGTTTAGACAGCTCCTTAACTTAAAGTTTCATTAACCGTGTGTATTTGTATAATGATTGATAGATAGAGCAAGTACCTACTTCTTGGTAAGGCAGATAAGTCCTCAAAATTATTGGTAACTTGTTTGAATAAGACATTACTTTATTTGTTATTATTTTTGCCCTTATTGTAAATCCATCTGGCTATTTTATTTAGTTAAATCTCAACGTAAATAGCAATTACATAGATTTAATTAAAACTAACTGCTTGACGGTAAGTCGGTATAATCCTGCGACACCGAGTGGGCGCTGTGGGAGAAATATAACTACGGGTGCTTAAAATTTATTTAAACCAGTTAAAAAAGTTATAAATCCATCTTTTATGACTTGCTTTCTAGTTCTTTGGCACATGGATTTTATGGAGTGGGTCGATTTTTTGCAAAAATATACCTTAAGAAAAGTAACAAATGATATGAAATGCAAGTAAACTGTTCAGAGTACCAGAGTAACAGTACCAGGTACCAGAGTTATGATTGCACAACCGGTTAGCAGTATAATTAGCAGATCGCTGTTAATTATTTTCCTTTAAGAAAGTGGAGAGTAATTATACAGGCTGAAGACAAAAATACGACAATAAATGAAACCACAGAAATGGTATTTATAATAAAAAAATACAGATATCAACTTCCATATCAGAGTATCAGTACCACGTACCAGAGAAGCAGTTGATACTATTCGTACTGGTTAGTACAGTTGGTGCTTCAGAAAGAAATTCACCAGCAATTTAGCAGTGAGAATATGCTCTGCTCTGCTCAGCTAGATATGTATGGAGGACATTACAGATCGTGAGACTTAATACCGTCAGGAATGTATTACACAAAACACAATACGCATCTGTCGACGTAATATTGATTTATTCCGTCCGAAATAATTGCCATTCTTAGCAACTCCCGCTCAACAATCATTTAACAAATGGTAGTCACAACTCAACGGAGCAATTAGTGAAATTGGGCGAGAAAGAGCATTGTTTTTTAAGTCTATTAATATTAGTCTCCGCTGGACAAAATAAACCAATATTGCGGTGGACACGGGCTGGAACAATAGCTCTCTGTCAGTACGACGGAGACAAATAGACTCCCGAAGGGGAAATAACGGTGATCTGGGGCAAGCCAGCGGCAATAAATTCCTTTTTTAAAACCACTGAGCTGAAGCCGGTAATTCTTTGAGTATGGACGGCGCGAGACTGGCATACACCGGGAGACATTTATGAGATTATCAGCTGTTACATTCTAAATAACTACATCAATAGCTATATTCTATGTTGGTGTGTTGTTTTTAAATGCATGTAAATGGAAAAGTTTTATAACAAGTGTAATATTTTCATTATACTGACTGCATTTCACATTCAAGCAAGCTAAAAATTTTTGTTATGGTGTATTTTTAACCCCCGATAAGTTTGACGTGTCTGTGTGTGTGTGTGTGTGTCACATCTCCCTCAATATGGTATCAGTATCAAATAAAAGGGCTTGACTAGG
Source organism: Acronicta psi (assembly GCA_946251955.1). NCBI lineage: Eukaryota > Metazoa > Arthropoda > Insecta > Lepidoptera > Noctuidae > Acronicta > Acronicta psi. The sequence goes on along the minus strand of OX276475.1, from coordinate 10,517,821 downwards.
AGAATCCTATACACTATAAAAAGATTCAAATCCAAGATGGCCGCCACCACAAAATGAAAAATTACATTTCGTGTCGGGGGTTTTCTAAATTATTATTTTTAATGTTGGTTAGGTTATTTTGTATTCGAATCATCATTATATCATACAACCAAAATGTTCGTTAATGTTCCTGATTTCTCTTATTAAATTTTGTTGGTACTTATTTTCCATTACAATGATCACGCATCTGGTTATGATTACAAATAGGTATTTTATTCATAAAATTCTAACGGTAGATTTTTTTTGCACATTTTTTTATTCACACATTCTTGTATGCACACATAGAGACTTCATATTTTCTTTAATGTAATAATGTATTCCTACTTACTTTATATTTTTGTTAGACCACTCTCTCGTTTCCACCTTTATTTACCTACTTTTTTCGCATAATTATACTCGTACGTTCGCACATAGGAAAAGGTTTCTGCGTATTCATTAGTTTGCGTAAAATGTCTGTGTTGCCAGTGGTAACCTACTTCCTTGCTCCCGTGGGTAGGCCGGGCAAATATTTGTACAATATTGCAGGCGTTAGGGTTGCTATTCTTTGAAATATTTCTAATACAGATGGTAAAAAATCTCATAGCAGATTTTAGTTCCTTACGTAACGGCTAGAGGCGCTGCGAGAGTTTTCCATACAAATATTTTACAGCGTCGCTAGCGAGTCTAGTGAGAAAAACTCATGGTCGAGGCACAGAACAGCAAATGTAAATTGATGCAAAATTTTCGGAATATTTGTATAGAATAAGATTTTTTCGCTACTCTGCTTTCGCAAAAATTTATAATAATTTTATATTTAAAGATATTTAACATTTATTATTATAATAGATAAGTTCCTTTATTTTTTTTCACATATTAAATACCTTTTATCACACTGTGACTACCGCAATAGAAGGAAGCAGCATTCATCATCATGCTTAGTTGTATTGGAGATTTATGACTAAGTATTGAGTACAGTTTTTCTCATAACATAGATTTTTATATTTTGTTACACTCCCGCGGCATGAAAACCACAACTGACAAGTTTCATCGTCATTGTATGAATGGTATAGGAACGCTAGGACAAACAAATATGCTGCGTTGTATATACATATATATGCTGCGTTGAAACGTACTCTTCCGTTATGCACCACTAGCGGCAAAGCTCCCTTTGAACACGGATATAAAAAGTACGTGACAAACGGTTTTGGGTTGAACGTTGCTGACTAGCAGTAATATTGGCATACTAGCTCATCCTACCTGAACGCGGCTTAATGAAAAACGGCGATATTAAAGTACAAGTACCTATCTGATAGATATGTCACAGCACACACACTGCGATCAATATTTTGAAGTATCAACCCACAGTGGCACAATTATTACATGAAATTCGTGAAATGCTTTGTAATAAATATCGTTGGTCATAGCTTTGACCGTCGATAGAGTGGTGGCGAATTAAGCAATGCTATTATAATAGCTTTAGCTATTTAATTGTGCATATAGGCAGTGGTTTTATTTATTGTCGGATTGTCGTGTCCATCTTTTAACTTAAAAGGAGGTCTCTATGTAAGATTTACTGTAAAAGTTGTACAAGTTTCTGCAATAAAGCTATTTATTTAATTTTATTTTTTTATTTAATGTAAAGTTGTTTGATGTTATCATTTAGCTATTTTATTGTGCATATAGGCAGTGGTTTTATTTATTGTCGGATTGTCGTGTCCATTCTGTATAAACAATAGTTATGCAACAACAAAATTACTGCGACGTACTTATAAGACAAAATGCGGTGGAGCTATATATAATTATGTTTACAATGTCGATTGAAAGTGGTAACCCTGTTCTATGATATCGTTCAAGTTGCTACCGGTAGCAGACTCAATCAACTACTTACACATATAAAATGCTTACATCATTTCTACCCACCGACAACTTTTGCTTTACCTACTCCAGATAAATATGTTTCCGTTATCGTTTCAGCATCCGGAATCGCACAAAGCAATCAAACGTATTGTGATACTCTTCATGCAATATGTTTACGAATTGGATTTTGTATTCAAGAAGTTGGTAATGCGATATATTATTGTACATTCTCTCGTTTATTCTACAACGTTTTCTGACTCTGAATCAATCGATCTGTCGATGCCTATTGAAACAGCAAACATTGCTTTTCTATATTCTGAAAGTAATGTTTTAGTGTGATGATATTTAATAAAAATCACTCGCTTACAACGGTGAAGGAAAACACCGCGAGGAAACCCAATTACACTGCTCGACTGCATCGAATCTAGGTTTCTAGCGGAACAGTCCCCGACCGCTAGGCTAACCAACAGGAAAAATAACTATTCGTTATATTTCAAAACTATCTATCCAATAAGTAATTAATAGACTTTCCAAAAGTCCATAAAACTATCTAAACTTGAGTAGAGTACAGAAAATTATAGATCGCCAAGTTTGGAAAATCCAGAAAAAAATTACTGGAACTATTAGGAAAAATGTAGGTTCTTATTCGCCTGAATCCGACATTAATAGGTTATAGTAGCTATTAAAAAGGCTGGCTGCCAACATAGAGAGAGCAAAAAACTTGTATTTATTATTCTAACACTTGAGATTCTTTGGCTTGTGAAAGCTGGGAATTTAATATAAAATGGTGTCTTGTATTTGTTTTTAGTAGGTACTGTTATTTTTCATCATTAATGTATTTAGTCTGCCTCGGTGGTGGTCCTAAGCATAACTACTACGTTCGATTCCCAGGTCAAGCAAAGTGTAATTAGGTTTTTTCCTATAAAATGGTCAGTAGCAGTTGGGAGATTGCATAAGTGCCTGGTCAATGGCAATAGGCTGGCCCCTTCTTACTTATGGGACCTAAATATACCGGGCAGCGAACGGTAGTTGTACATTAGTACACATCTACCTAAACCTTCGGGGAATACAGGCGTGATGGTTTGCATGTACTCTTCTTTTCACCTACTTATTGCCTTATACACTAGTATTTAATGTAGAAATGCCAAGTTGCCAACTACCGAAAGCAAGCTTACATGTCTCACATTAACACAGTGAGTCTGTGAATTAGCTAGTTTTTAACCCCCGACCCAAAAACGATGGGGTAAAGTTTGGCGGGTCTGTGTGTGTGTGTGACTGTGGCATCGTAGCTCCCGCACGGATGAACCGATTTTGATTTTGCTTTTTTTTTGTTTAAAGGGTGAATTAGTCAGGAGTGTTCTTAGCTATGTTTGATCAAAATCGGTCCAAGATGTCCGCCGCCACAAAATAGCAGATTACATATTTTTTCACGTGTTCCTCATAGATGTATCAAATGAAAAGGCTTGACCAGTAGTAGTAGTAGTAGAATACTTAGTAGTAATAGTTACTAGTGTATGGTAAATTTAAAATCCAAGATGGCCAACACAAATTGGCCAATTACATAATATTGTCGGGTTTACTAAATATTCAATTTAGTCTTTTTTATTAAGTATAATATAAGCTGATAAGCCATGAACATAACAATGTTACTAGCTACTATTATTCAAGAAGGACGCAACAAGTATCTCATCCTCGATAAAGCGAGTTTACGTGTAGGCGCCGCGCAAAATCCATTCTTAGTAAACTTTTCCTTAATATTTTTCCATACACTACGTGTATTATGCAAATCCATTTATCGTATCTTGGTACCGGTCTCCGTGTATGCTTTGTATTCGTATTTTTATACTCCTATAACGGAGATAGTGCTAGTAGTGATGGGGGTAACTGGTGGGGCGTAGTCTTGTGTACTTTACACTCGATGTATCCACATTGCGTTGACAAGCGGTAAACTGTTCTATATAATGGATATGCAGTTGATTTTGTGACAATTCGGCATATTCATATCAGCGTATTCACTTTGGCGTATTATTTAGATCGGTATATTCAAATCGGCGTATTTAGATAAACATTTTCAAATCAGCGTATCTTATTCTTCTTCTTCTTGGTTTCGATAGTAATTTCCACTTTCACCATAAACAGACCTCGAACTGTATAGGCTTTCCATAAAGTGATAAGTTTGTTTGTTATCTTTAATGCATACCTATACCTACGTGCTTAAAAAAAGCTAAAGTGTAATAGGGTTTATTTATGAAATAAAAAAAAATCTTAGTAGCAGTTCGGAGTTTAGATTTGTGCCCGGTTAATGGCATTAGGCTCGTTCCGCTCCCGCCCCCTATTACATACAAACAAAACGGTGAACTGTAGATGTATTAAATGATATGGTGCCTGATAAAAATAGAAATAATAATAAAAACAGACTGCTTTAGTTCAAGAGTTGACTTAACAACACCAGCTAACAACATTAAAACAAGTTCACGTTTCAATCAGTATCGATGTTCAGCTGCACCGTACTCACTAGTTTTACAGTTCAGAACTCGAATCTAGTTAGTACCTAGTATCGGATAAAGGGAAATATTAAAGTTGTCGATGACGTTCGGTTCTACAAAATTCTGTGACCATTTTTGTTCAACTGTGAGTTAGTTAAAACTGTCGTTTGTAACAATTCAATGTAGAATTGTATTTTACTCAATTACATTATTGACGGTTTAAATTTACACTTTTGCAAGGTTTCCTTAAACTTTGGTTACAGGTATATAGTATGTTTCAAGTAAATAGATACTAGGTATATAAAATAATACGGTTTTTAGGTGGTTCCCGACTTGGGCATCGAACTCGGGAACCTTACACTCCAAAAACGTGTTTGCAAGCACAATCAAATTTCTCCAGCAGTTTAGCAGACTTAATGAAGAAAAAATCCACATTGAAAACAAACTTTTACAATTCAAAGACATTATTAATATATAAACAACTAGCTTCCCGCCAGCGGCTTCGCCCGCGTGGTCTTATAATTTTTTCCCCCGTTTTTCATTACTACTCCGCTCCTATTAGTCGTAGCGTGATGATATATAGCCTATGTTACTCGGGGATAATGTAGCTTTCCAAAGGTGAAAGAATTTTTGAAATCCGTCCAGTAGTTTCGGAGCCTATTCATTACAAACAAACAAACAAACAAATCTTTCCTCTTTATAATATTAGTATAGATAAATAAGCTCAAAATGGCCAATACCGCAAAAATATGCAATCATTAAAGGTAAGCTTAGGAAAATTCGTCCCGATTCCAAGTGGTCGGTAATAAAAAGCACAATAGGAACATTTTACGCTATTCACGATTCGAAATGAATAATGACGTTTGGCAAAATGTCGTGTGAAAATGATAAATTGCTTTATAATTTCGTTGGACTTCCATTATGGGCATAATCATGATGATGTGTTGTTATTGTTTGGGAAAAGGATAAAGATATCGTAATGTTGTGATTTCGTGTTAACGTGATTTTGTGTCCTTAGGTCACATAATAAGTTCCCTTTAAATTACTTGGTAGATTCATACTTCGTTCCATTTTTAAGGTTCTGTGCCTCAAGGATGCCAACGGGACCCTATTACTATCATAGTCCGCACGGAACTAGTTGGCCGCGCCTTAGGTATGTGAGCGGTGGGACGGCGGGGCGGGGTCGCATGCGCGCGGTGGGATTTAAATTAACAAAAAAAAAATTATTGTGTCCAGTTTGTGGCCGTGGTCGCATGCTGCCATGCCCTGAGGATGGGGATTTATATAATATGGGTAGCATGCGATTACGGTTATAATTTGGACACAGCAGTTTCCTTTGTTGTTGATTTAAATTCTGTAAATTGTTTATCAGAAAGCTGACATAGGAATTATGTTCTTGTTACTTGATTTTTAGTTGATAACATTCGTAGTCGGCGGGTTGTAGTTTTTTAAACTAAAATTTTATTTGTTTTCGATGTTTAAGAGTTTTACCTTGAAAGCAAGTGCTGCATAAAATGTAAGATGATTTGAAAATAATTAAGTAGATAAAGAAATAGAAAAAATATTTCCAGAAAATGAGACCTACTTTAAATTTAATTGCATTTCCGAATAAGCCCCGCAAAGACTTCCATTTTTACGGGTCTCCGTACCAAGAATTTTTAATCGTATCTTCCTTAATCTTTTAAAACTTTCCATAAAATTCTTTTGTCTTTCAGGTTAAAGCCATAAAGGTTTTATGACTGAGAGTAAAATGAAGAAAAACTAAGTGAATAACGCATAGAAGCAAGTAATGTTCTGGAAAAAACCGCCATAATTCACACAGTTTAAATTCCTGCGACTTTTCTCCAGCTTCAAGTAAAACTAAATGGGAAAATATCTTAAGAGGTATAAAAATTGTGAACAATACCTCTCCACTAAGTATTTAGGTTGAGATCCAATGGCAATATTAAATTCTTATGGGAACGTAGGACATTCATTCGTAAATATTTTTGGGACATTCGAGTTCTATAATATGAGTTCTTACATTAAACTTTTACAGGATCCCTATTTAAAGTATTTAAGGTACTACAACTTACATACAAAAATTTTAATTAAAAATAATAAAAGACACGTGTGTTGGCATCAGGTCTCAGAAAAAAGGCGTGTTAGACGAATCTCATACAACATTTTTTTGTTTTGGGTGCTAAGAGTGAGTTTCTTTATTTGATTTCCATATCAGGAATAATTACTACCTTTTTTTGTTGTGGCTGTCTGGATTGTATTGGTGACCGATTAATGCCAATAGGTCCGCCTCTCTCTATTAATTCTAAAAGCATTCCGTCGCAATTTGAATACGTATCAACTGTAACTTTGAAGGACAAATATGATATTATTATGTATCATTTTCACTTACCGACAAAATGTATCATAGTTCTCTCCGTCTAAGCACAAGTTCTAAGGCTAGCTAATATTCAGAGACGACGCTAAACGTTAAGTAATACTTCCATATGTCAAAATTGTATTACAATTTGACATACGGAAGCGTAAGTTTACGCTAAGTGTCGTTTCTGAGTATTAGTCTAAGACTAACTAGAGTAAATCCCTCTATAAGTTCAGTGATACGTTTGCACGACCATACTGATTAAATCCCTTTGTTGCACATGTGTTCTGCAAGCTTGCAACTAAACTGCAAGGTAGCTCAGTCTGTTGGCAAGTTCAGCGCTCTACTAAGCCGAGATTACAGCTCTTCATACGAGTAAGTAAATTGTTTCCCTGCAGCTTCAAAGGCTCATGCTAAACTCGTTTATTCACTGCTTGAAAGCACTTTACCAAGTTTACTATGTGTGGTGCTATGTTCGGTTTTAATTTTTTTTTTTATTGAAAAACCGTTGCTGACCAAAGTTAAGATTCTCTTTTTTATAGCGGGTGCGTTACCGATCACAGATTCGCATATTTATAAAACAGGGCTAACTCAATTTGAGTTTATACTCGTCTAACATAAATTCTGATGTTTTCATAATAATATTAGATAATTTCACTTGGAGCTGTTAACTCTAAATGCTTAGATAATAAGGCTTTCACTATGAATCCGAAATTATACTTACTAAAAAAGTGATTAGTAGAATTGACTTTCCATTCTAATGCTAGGTCTCATCTCAGTAAAAATTAATTGAAAATAACACTGAATTAATATTTTTTTATAAATGATTTTATTTTATTTCTTTATAAATTATATATTTATTCTTTATAGATTTTTTTTATAATTATTAGACCAATCAATTTTTTTTTCTAAATATGTACTATTACTTGTATGTATAAGTGAGACTATTTGACACCTAAACAGTTAAAATAATAATAATAATAAATAAAAATAAATTAAATAAATAAAGTAATGGACGGCGTGGGAGTCTTAAATTTCTAATAATATTACGAGTAGAAGCCGCCTATGAATACCAAATTAAGAAAAAAGAATTACCTCAGTACCTGTTTTGATCGTTAAGAACCTTTTAAGAGAAATTAAATATTTTTTATTTTGGTCGTTTCATTTTTAGGCATTCGCAATAAGTGATATGTATGTCAAAGGCAATCTCATCAAAGACATGACTGTACATAAAAGGCGCCAAGATTTCGGAAATAAGAATTGAGATAATAGATAACAAGTTGTCAATGCTCGAAAATTCTTCTTCCCGTATCAATTATTATAAGATTATTAATATCACCTAGCCAGTAGGTAGCGAACTGGCTACATTAATTGCAGCATCAGTAGCGTTCATTAAGTCCTCAAAGGTGCAGGTCTGGTCAGCCAGGTCAGGGGCACCACACTCGCACAGAGTACTAACCCTTACTAGTCCTTACTAATATTATAAATGCGAAAGTAACTCTGTCTGTCTGTCGCGCTTTAACGCCAAAACCACTCAACTGATTTAAATGAAAGGTACATAGATAGTCTAGAGCCTGAGAAACGACATAGGCTTTTTAATACGATAAAAGGGCTGTAAGGGGATGAAAGTGTAGAGGGACGAGGTGTGTTGTCCCTCGCACCAAAGGGAGGATCCTCCGACCAGGCGGGTGTTATGCCTGGCGGGCCACTGCCCGACGGTTGATGTCGGGCGGTTGTATATATGCAAGTTGCACGGTAAACTTTACTTGCGCGATTCAGGATTTGTAGCTTCTTACAAGTTCATATGTAGCTCGATAGATGTCGCTACAAAAGTTTTAAGAAATATCCAGACCATGCGGGCGAAACCGCTGGCGGAAAGCTAGTAATCTATGATCCCTAGGTTCCCCAATTTCGCCAGGTTGTGTTTACAGCGGTCTACTTGGGTGCGCAGTCGATTGAGTGCGTTCCATATAGGGCACTGCCTGTTACTGCGAAGACCAAATATTGATGATTTGGCTACAAAATCTCATCGATAAACCACGTTGCGTTCAACTTATGTATAATTTATTCTGTGTTGTAGTATAAGAGGTACCTATCGTAAATTCGTAACTCAGGCCAAATTGCTACATCATGGCCTCATAAACATTTCTTTAAAAAGTTGGCACGTAGATCAATAAAACTTCACCCTCTTTTCTAGAACAAACGAAAATAATATGAAGCTTAAAGTATCCGCATTTTCTAAGTAGTTCCCTTGGCTGAAATTCTGCTCACCCTTTATGGGCATGCGCATGAGTTATAGGTGCGCGGCTATCGTAAACATAGTCGTTGTCCTTACAACATTTTCCTCCTCTATTAATATGCCTCAGTTTAAAAAAAGCTCCACTAAATATTCGATTTAATTGAAAATTTGAGAGGAGCATTTTTTCCAAATGACAAAGCTGGTATTTTAATATCATATTTCCCAATTTCCATTGTGGTCCGTATAATGCATGAGTTTTCGGCGAAGCTTTGTCCGTGCAAACAAGCCGCTTGCATTCCGCCATCTGTAAATTCTTGCTTGACGCAATTTGGCATAATGCCCGCCAACCGTATTGTTCTTGCTGAAAGGGACCTACTAGGTGGTACATGCTTGAAGATTTACTGCACAATTAATTACCTATTTGAGTATGCTGAAATTGTTTTTTTTAATTAGTTGTTTTTGTGTAGGAGCAAACTTACCTGTAGTTATAAAGCTAAACCCACTAGTACTAAGCCCATGTGCATATTCATATGTAACAACTATTGATATGATATATGCTTGTAAATTAGATGTTAAAGGCCTATTTCACCACCTCTGGATAGCCGCTAACTGCTAGATAAATTAAAAAATGGAACAAAATGTGTATCAAGTTTTCTGCAAAGTCATTTAACGGGAATTTATCATTATTAGGCATTTATTTATTTGTGTTCCACTGCTGGGCAAAGGCCTGCACTAACTTATTACAGGATTTTCTGTCCTGGGCTACTTCATACCACAGGACATAAAAGAGGATAGACTTCATTCACTTCACTTACTTCTACTTATTTATAAAGCGTTGCCCCGCAACCGCAACAGGATTGGTGGAGGGTGTTTTTTTCACCGCAACTATTTGGTTAAATTAACCTTTCCTATCTGTATTTTACAGACAATTAGTTAGAAAATAATGTTAAAAAGACTTTACAAAATTACAATTTAGCACTGTTAACACTGCATTTGCAAACCGTACTTCACCACGAAGTTTGAACAAAAAAGTTCTTCCCTTATCGTATTGGAAGGGGCTTTGTGGGCGAACTAGTGGTTGCGACTCCGTCGTGCGGTCACAGCGGTCAAACAGCCACGTCGCGTAATGAATGCGCCGCTTTATCTCTGCATTTCAGCTAGGATTTATTTTTAAGCGTAGGGCGGGGTTCTATGTTATTATGGTCTTTGTCATACAGTCATAATTATGTGAATATAACGTTTTCCTTTTCAAATCCTTACTAATATTATAAATGCGGAAGTAACTCTGTCTGTCTCTCGGTCGCGCTTTCACACCAAAACGATTAAACCGATTTAAATGAAAGGAGATCTTCAAAAGCCCATACAACTTAGCCCAAATTTGTACCGAAGATACATGACAGCTTTCAAGTTGATAGTTTTTACCATGAATTCACTATGAAACTGATATAATTCTGCCGTAATGGCGTTCGTTTGACATCCTGAAACTGACACTGACAGTTTTTACTATGAAATCTAAAGTTACGAAACAGATAAAAGTGTGCCAAAATGGCGGATTTTTCTCAAATTTAAAGATTTTTTCTCATCTCCCAGGCAACATTAAAAAAAAGTACGACTAGAGTTTTAACCAGCATAATAATATTTTTTACAATAAATGTACCTTCGGTTCATAATTTGGGCCGATTTCGATGACCTCCTTTGGTACACAGATAGTCTAGAGCCTGCGAAAGGACATAGGCTACTATTTAATGCGAAAAAAGGGCTGTAAGTGGTTGAAATATAGGGGATGAAAGTTATAAGACATAACCTAACCTAAATTAAAAATTTTGAAAATCCCCGAGATGAAATGGCATTTGCCATTTTGTGGCTAAGAACACTCCATCCAATCCATTCGGGAGCTACGATGCCACAGACACACACATACACACACACACGCACGCACGCACGCACGCACGCACGCACGCACGCACGCACACACGCACGCGCACACACACACACACACACACACACACAGACAGACCACGCGGGCTGAAAGCTAGTATATCTATAAATGTCTATATTTGTTTAATGGAGAATTGTTTTTCTTTAATGGCGGTTAATAATCTACTTAATAACTGACTAGAACTTAGTAAAAATCGACCAAACATGTCTTTGTTAAAAGTTAAAATATCACTTGAGTTTCTTTGTTTCATCACGGTACCTACACAATTTTTTTTACTACAGTATTATTTAGTTATATCCACAATTTAAAAATGGTATCGTAAAAAATATTCAAATACAAGGCAGAAATGAAAAGGTTAGACGTATTTTCAGTAATTCAGGCCACGTTCAGCCTGTTAAATGCAGGTGTTGGGTATGCGGGGAAATAAAAAAATGCCCGACTCGCTTTGTTTCCTCCAAGTCAAGAGACACGATCGGTTTATTTTTAGATTTTAGATAGACCTTTTGAAAAGTTTTTGGAATAAGTAGACAGTGGTGGTCAAGCGATGTTAGACTAGCTTAATGGTCGGATAATATTGTAAGGGCAGTAGGAAATCAATGGGTGCGACTTGTATAAGATTGGCAACAGTAGCGGAATAGAGAAGAAGCCTATGAGTGTATCGGTGGATGATTATATAAATAGGTTGACTTTCGAAAGTACCTTTTTATATGGTAATTTGAATTTGAATTAATAAAAACTTTTTAGACGAAATGCAATAGGACAGTTGTTAACGATAACCTAATATAAGTTTCAATAAAATAGGTTACAACGAATAAACTAAGCTCCCCAGTACAATCGCGCGCTAAATACAAAAACAAATGCAAATAAAACCTTATAACTATGCCAGTATGATAATCTGACTGTATTTGCGGTTGGCGGCACAGAGAACCTGCGGTATCCAGTCGGCTTACCGCGTCTTGTCGCGGCCGGCCGCTAGAATGCGGCTAAAAACAGACCATTTTGATCCGACCGCGATAAAATGGAGCGAAAATAGCCGTTTTTATGTAGCTCATCCCTTTAATGAAGTCACTGAGACGGGCAGTTATGCAACTGATTACGACTAGTTACATTTTAGGGATAATGTTGGGTAGTTTTGTTTAATTTATGTATCATAAAGTTTGATTTTTGATTTGATCAATATATACTTACAAATAATTGTGTTCTGCGATGTTACTAACGCCCATTTATAGTTATTCCCAAATATATTTATATCATTTGAACCCTGCAAAAACGTAAAATTAAAAAGATTTATATTGAAATCAGTTGAGTCGTTTCGGGGCCTATTCCTGACAATTTTTCAGACGCTTTTCCGTTTGACTATTATTTTTATTTTTTTTTAATTACAAACACACATTTTATGTATTGTTTGTACTTATCCACACACACACAGTTTGACTATTCAAAAGTGCCTATTTATATGGTCTAATTAAAATAAAATATTTTAAATTTTTGAACTTCATCTTTGTGTAGTTACATAACGGTAACATAACATGCTAAGACAAGCATATTAGTTCATAGGTCTTAAGTAACGTTAGTTAGTGACATTTATTAGTCATTAATTCTTGGCCGAGGTTTGGCACGCCCTAATAACTTGGAACCGGGGTTATGGGAATGAGGTCAGCCGGATATCGGTTAAGACAACAAATTTTCTCACCCCGTTTTATTAAAGAATCAACATTTTATCGTATTGTGTCTTCTTCGGAAAAACTTAATATAAGTTTTTGGTAAAGTATTTTTGGGGAATATTAATAAATCATCTTAATAGATATACAAATGATTTAGTCTACCTCATAGGTCTAGTAGTCGCAAGTGTGGCTGCCGAGTGTAAGGGCCAGTGTTCGATTCCTAGGTCAAGCAGTGTTGTTAGTTTTCTTTTTATTGAGAAATTTCCAGTAGCAGCGTGGACTTTTGACTTGTGCCCGGTTATTTTAAACTGGCTATCAGCAAACTTCGGATGTCTTCTACACTTCTGCCTAAACCTTCGGAGAATACAGCCGCGATAGTATCTTGTTATGTTACGTATTTTGTACAAATGATAAAGTAGACCATAACTGTTTGATCCGTTGAAAGTCATTGTTAAGTGCGTATCGTTGTTATGACTAGTTATGCGATCGGAATCAGAAGAGAAAAAGAAGGACAGAAAAAGAGAAGAAAAGAAGTAACAGAGAGAGAGAGAGGAGAGAGAGTGTGTACCAACATTGCTACTGCATTGATTTCGTATACATTCCGAAGAAGTTTTTATTGTGCTCTAAAGCCGAATTTTCATTACAAATTAATATCGTGGAACTACTTCCACGCCACTAGTTTCGTAATGTAAAAAAACCTGAACTTTTTGGTGATGATATTAGCTGAGTTCGTGGGTAACAAACAGACTCTCTCTCTCTCATGAAGAGCATGGCTCAGTAAAAACTCTGGTATACATATACTTAAAGGTGGTCTATAATATTTTCTGACCTTTTCACTCCTGTTTGACGACCTTTTAATTATCTCAGCCATCTTCGATCAAGAAAAATAAGGAAAATGGATATTTTATTTCACTTTTATCCTCATAACGTTCAGAACAGAATTCGTAAGGCTGCGCACATATTGGCATATTTACCTACATTATGTAGATGTGTAACTGTAGCTTTAGATTTTTACCGACTGACGAAGGAGTGTTATTTAATTAAGGTTTCTAAAAAAATTGAACCAACAAGAGATCTGTTGAGAAAAAATCCGACGTTTTCCTGATCATCCCTCATTCCATCTGGGTGCATCTGGACAACTGAGTCTAACAAAGAAGATTTAGAGGCGTATGGGTAGAAGATAGTTGTGACATATTGAACTGCTACTGATCTGGGCCATTATTGATTAGGTCAAGACATATTATATTGCCTTTTTAGACCACCTCACAGATGATTCCACTTCGATTTCCGTGGAAATCAATTTCATTCAAGTAATCAGTTTTAAACTGTATGACCGGGTATGGCCGCCTGCCTATGCTTACTAGCCGTAAGCATAGGCAGGTGGTCATACCCGGTCATGAGCACTGCATTAAGCTGGACTCTGCCACATATTTTAGACTTAGGTTTATTTGGATTATATTTATCTGTTGCCCACAAGAACTTTTTGATATAAAAGGTAACCTTTGTTCTTCCTCGCGATGCAACCTATCTTCTTGCCAAATCTTATCGAAATCTGTTCAGAGGTTAAGGCGAGGAAAAGTAACTGACAGAGCAATTAACTTCGCACTTATACTATTAAGTATAGAAGTATAGATTTCGTGGGTCCGTACCCTTAGAATCCTATTACATGTATAGATAGATTCTGTCACAGTTTTATGGGAGTCGATTTACAATCTTCGTCGTAACACCAGTAGGTACATTAAGTGCGCCATTAATGGCCACTTTAGTATTATTGACGTCTTCTGCAAAGGAACACAGTCACTTTTACGTTTCAGCGCCATTTTTGCGTTTTATGTTCGTATCCGTGAACCCGGCTTGTATCAATGTACTTAGGTATGTTTTAAATTGTTAACGTGGGTTTTATTGTTATGTACGTAACGTTCGAATTGGGTGAGAGTGTATGGGTTTGTTGAATTTTGGTTTTAATATTAGGTCCGTAAAATTCGATAAATGTACTGTCGATTAAAATAGACTTAATAAGATTAGAAATTAAATTATTTTTATTGATACATATGTTTGGCAAGAACACCTGTTTCGAAAATATGTTGTCACGTCTATTTCACAACCGTTGAATGAACTATTTATGATTATCTTACTCATAAAACATTTGATACTTATCTACTCGTAAATAGAATGGTTGTGCTGGTGGAGCTGATTGAGTATGGCTGAATACTACTAAATAGGTACTAGTAGATTTTATAATATAACATATCACAGTAAACTGAATTGTGTGGCCCGAAGAGATCCCCTCCGCGCGTCAGAGAGCACGTCGAGTAATCGGCGTCGGATTACGACAGCCAATTGATTTTTAGGACGTGGCAATACTATTGTGTATTTATGTAGTCCTGGTAACTAGAAGAAAAATAGGTGGATTACTTAGTTTAGAAGTCATTAGGAAATTTATTAAGGGGTAGAGGAATACTTCGTTTGTGTATGCAGTTCTTGGCAGACACAGGGTTTTGTTAACTCTTCAGTTACCTTAATCCAAATATCTAATATTTTTACAGCCTGCGCCCAGCACCAACGTCGACCTAACTGTTGCTTACTAGCAGGCACAGTAGCCATAAACGCGAGCTCATTGTGTATTAAAATATATATCGCAGATTATTCTAGACTAAGAAAAGCTGAAACATTTATATTGCCTTATTTTTTCCAAGGAATAAAAAAGCCGAAAGAAGTGGCTTGCCTTTAGGATTGGTAGAGAGTTTCTTTCACAGATTTATCGCTTCATTAGCTAGCGATATTACCTTTGATTTAAATTAAACAGAAACGTGCTTAGATTACTTAGCTTAACCTTCTGTTAGTCATTCGTAAGTAATCGTCCATTTATATTCGGTTTATAGGACTCTGTTGCCTCAATATATTATATTTGTATTTAGTCGTACATACATACATACCATCACGCCTGTATTCTCCGAAGGGTTAGACAGGGTGAGTGTATGTAACTATGTACTAATGTACACCCACATTCCGCCGATATAATAATGTATAGTGTAGCAAGCGTATTGCCATTAACCGGGCACAAATCCAGACTCCGAGCTGCTACTGGGAATTTCATAGAAAAATCTAACAATACTGTTCAACCCGGGATTCGAACCCAGGACCCTACCGTAGCAGTCGCGCTTGGGACGACTAGACCAACGAGACAGTATTTAGTCATAGTTTGAAAATATCGCAGACGGCAGACAGAAAAGTGTGTTTTTAGATGGCTTTGCATGGGTGGCATTAAAAACAGCTTATATAAACTTCCTAGATAATCCCTCTTTTTATTGTTGATATCTATGATATCTATCTTTCTATAAAAGAAAATTCGCACAGTTGTTTCTAAGATAGCCCAAACAAATTAAATTAGTGCGGCGGGGATTTTAATTTATAATAAATGTAGTGGTGTATGTATAGGCATATAATAATGTCTGATCTTCAATATCAGCATTTCCGTACATAAAAACCTATAGAACCCATCTCGGAATCGAACCCAGAACGTAAGGACAACCGACGGCGGGCCACTAAACCACAGAGATCTTTAACTAAATAGGTACATACAATTCCTACTCCTGAGCAAAGGCAGTAAGGCAATTTACTCGCGTAAATTAATGAAATTCTCTATAGCAGCCGACTACGCGACATAAATTAGTGTAAATAATTTCAATATGGCGGCGAACCCACGCCTCTGTGTAAGTGACGTGTGTGTCCAGCCGTATGATTCAACGCTCCTACATTTTCACCCGAAATGTACCGAAATGAATTGCAAATCGACGATATTATTAAATATCCTAATACATTGAATCAAAATCTCGATCAAACGCTTAAACCAATCCTGATTCTGTGATTGTATTGGTGGAAAATAGCAATTAGTTTTAGATTTTGGTGTCATTAAGTTACACTGTGGTAGTGGGGTTCGTGACTGAGTAATAAATTTTTAACCTTCTTAAACTTGTCAAAGTCAAATGTTTTATTTCAATTAGACCATATCAATAGGTCCTTCGAAAAGTCAAACTTGTTGCACGGGTCCAAAAAGTGGATCTTATGGAGAAGAGCCGGCAAGAAACTCCATAGACACTCCTTTTAAAAAAAATGTTGGTTACAATGTTATTATTTTATTTACAATCTTGTTTTGGAATAGTGCAGTTTGCATAAGTTTTACCTATTACTTAAATATTATTTAAAGAAAATAGTAAAAAGTAGTAGTAGCTTGCCAAAGTCGGTCTATAGATGGGTGACCATTCTTAAAAATCGAGATTTCTGTACGGAAAGTACCTATGTATGCCAATATGTCGGTGCCGGTTTCCGGTTATCATACGAACCCCTATGACCAACGTTCGTGGTAGTCAGAATCCCGAGAAGCCTGACCAGTGTTAATCCTTACGATTTAGGTATTTCCCAGAAATTGGGTGAAGGAGGTCGGATGAACGCCACTACGTAGAAAATGCTTATCGAAATATTCGGCTGTTTCTGGGAGGCTAGACAAGTTGCATTTTGACATTCGAATCGACAAACAAAATGTATGGAAATGACATTAGTGACAGCCCGATTTGTCAAAAGCTTATGTCATTTCCATACATTTTGTTTGTCGATTCGAATGTCAAAATGCAACTTGTCTAGCCCCCCAGGTTTGACTCGAAGCCGACCTAGTTCGAGAAATGCTATGAACTTGTGATGAATTTATTTGATAGAGCCTAAATAAATAATTAAGTATTACCGGCTCGAAATTGTGCAACTTAAAAATTTGGACGTGTAACACAATATTGTTAGATATATTTATGTTGTTAGAATTAAGAAAACTGTAACAAATACTGGATGTCCAATAAATAAATAACTTAACTATGAGGGTTAGGGCCGAGCTTGTAGGAAATGTCTAGCACGTACTTATTATATAATTTGACGACATCTGTGGTCTAGTGGTTCGAGTACCGGACTGTTGATCGCGAGGTCGTGGGTTCGATTCCCACAAGACACAAACATTTATGTGATGAACTTAGGTGTTTTTGTTTGTCTGGTTGTTTCTTATATAATAAGTATGTATTTACAAAAAAAAGTATATATGTATTATATCCATTGTCTAGTACCCATAGTACAAGTTCTGCTTAGTTTGGGACTAGATGATGTTGTGTATAAAAAAATAATATTATGTAGATACTATATAATATACTAGCTTTCCGCTAGCGGCTTCGCCCGCGTTGTCTGGGTAGTTCTTATAACTTTCAACCCCTTACAAAGCCCTTTTTTCGCACTAAAAAGTAGTCTATGTCCTTTCTCAGGCTCTAGAATGTGTACCAAATTTTTGTGTTCATTTAAATCGGTTCAGTAGTTGAAATAAAACTACTTTTTACGGATTTTATCGCGTTATATTGATATTATTTTAAACCCAACGTTTCGAACCCTTTACAGCGGTAGCTGTTAGTAATTGAAACGTCAAGACGCCTACCACCTTAGTCACCCGTGACCATGGACGCTGTAAAGGGTCCGAAACGTCGGGATTAAAATAATATCAATATAACGCGATAAAATCCGTAAAAAGTAGTTTTATTTCAATGTCTAGTATTCGCGTAAGTTTCAGAAATCGGTTTAGTAGTTTTGGCGTGAAAGCGCGACAGACAGACAGACAGAGCTATTTTCGCATTTATATTTAATATTAGTAAGGATGACTTATGGCCGCTACAAAAAAATTTAGCGCTCGTAGCGGAATACTGAATTCTCTTCTTCTTTTCTCTCACTCTTCCCTTTCAATTTACGGTCGATACGATACGGAGAAGAATATGTTATAATAATTATCCTTATTGCTATTGTATTGTATACCTATGCCAATATATGTATGTGTATATCGAAATCTAAAGGTACAAGGTACACCCCCGCGGCTCATCAAAATTTAATTAATATTTGGAAGGTTTTAATTTTTATCATAATCCTCTAGAAAGTCAAAGCCCATCCGTCAAAGACTCAAAATATTGAAAGAGGATGTTATTCTGAAATATATTTTTACAGGAAATGATCATGTGTTTGAAGAAGCTTAATAATTGTATGAGGAAAATATGAATATTTATATTATGAAACAGGAAATTAAAACGCGAGAACCTCAATGCACAGACCTACCTACTGTCACTCATATTTTTTTTTTGTTCATTAATGGCGTATCTTCTATCTGGCCACATCACATAAGCATAACATATGCAAGTATTAGCCTATATTTTAGTTATTAGTTATTTATTGACACCCTAAGAAGAAGAATATTGAGTGTATAATTTTATATGTCTTCGTTAATGTTCGGTTTCAGTGTTTCCTGATTCATACAGAGAACAGCACTCTTGCTCTACGCTTCATGGGTGTTTTCTCAAGTAATCAGGTTGTATATATCGCACCCCCGGTGCAACACTGTCACTTATGCAAAAATGTAGTTTTTCAGGAGAAGCATTTAAAACTTTCACACCTCACAAATAAGATGAACAGCTTATACTACAACGTCAACGTGAACTTTTTTTTCGTCACGCCCTCATACGGAAACTATGCGGTACTACAAAAGTAACGTTATGGCACCAAGTAAAGGGGTGCTTTAGGATCATTTTTAGATATTTAACTCATTTTTGCATTTTTGCAAAAGTGACAGTGTCGCACCGGGGGTGCGATATTATTCTTTACTTGTGTTTACGTAGAATCTTGGAATCAGTTCAAAAATAGCATTTTAGTTACATCAGAGTAAAAATGTAGAATATAAACACCCAATTAATATGCTCAAATAGATATTAGAATTTTTATTTCATTAAAATTGTTGCTATATAGCTATAATTGTATTACTGCTATAATAAGAACCTTTCGGTTTGAATTATGAATTCTATCCAACTTATCAATCTCTCGGTTGACTTTTTCGATACACCCTGACAAGAAGCTGAAACATTTCATTTCCCTTTACGCACGATAACTGTAGAAAAAATATCTTAATATATTTTCCAAATAAATCAAACATTGCTGTATATTTCAGATCTGCGAGTGACGTATCGCGAAGGGAATTTATTATTCTGTAGGTATGTCTGTTCGTCGTCGCATCTCGATCGGTACATTGTTGTTGTTCCATCGATTTGCCGTCAAACTCGTGCCGCAGGTGCGCGGGAGAACACCTAAAATTATCTTGACATTTTATTGGCACGGACCTCGATTCTGTTAATTAAAACGTCTTGGGCACATTTTCGAACACAGCGAAGTCGATAGCGAATTCCCAAAGAAATTTATGCCGAAGAAGTTTGGAATGATGGGACATTTGGTTTTATGCTTAAAGTGAAAACTCGAAAATATTATATTTTTGATGTTTGTTTAGCTTTTCGTATTGCAAGAAACTTGAACAAGAATTGTAAGATATAAACTTTTTGTGGAAAAAGAATAATATCTCAGGCAGGGTTCGAACCTGCGCCCCACGTCCCTCCGGTTAGTTCACGTTTGATATCTACGAGTATCACAATCAATTTGTACAGGAATTGTCGGTACGTGTTTTATTTCAACAAATGTTTGTCAGGTATATTTTCTATTAAAAAAAATTACATAAGTTTTCTTCCTCAAAAAGTTCCAAAGCTTTTCAAAAAGTTCATATATACGGTATGTTTACCGAAAGTAAGAAAATAAATAGGAACTCCAAAATGTAACACAAAATTTTGGAGAAAAATATACTGGGAAGCGTCAGTCTGTCTGTCAGTCAATGTGAATGTAGTGCCGTTAGAAAAGCGGGTTGAGCGAATAGAGAATAGACAGGTATATTGGATACCACAGTTTAAAAATATATCGGAGGATTGACCTAAAAAAAAGTTGCTTAGTTGTTTTGTTTTATTACGTCAAATTTTCGAAAGTATAAGTATTTTTTTTAGTAGAGGACTAATGTGTAGTCGGCGAGTCTGAAATGTACCCTGTATGTATGTTACGAGTATGTTTATGAGGAATCCGACGTAACCCGCCACGCGCCGACAGACTAAAAACATCCCATATGCTATATTGTTGTTAATTTATAACCAACACCGTTGGATGGTTGTATGTTAGGTACCTGCAGAAGTGAAAATTTCCTTGTTTTCTTACAGTCTTGACAGCACAGTATCCTTTTCATACGGTCCTATAGGACATACCCAGTTGTAAATACTTTATTCGTAACAATCGAGAAGAGAATGTGAAATTCCAAGTTTATACCTATTGTTGTTTTTTTTTTAACAAAAACTTCAGCAGTTATTACGGAGATTTGTCGAAAGCTTATGTCATTGTCATTGTCACCATACATTTTGTTTCTTTTTGTTCATCGATCCGAACGTTATATTCCAACATGGCGAGACCAGCTAGATTTCTGCAGAAAATACCAATAAAACAACAGAATCATGTTATGACGACACTGCTTTAGTGCATTTTATTAATTACATCATTATTATGCGTCCTCAAACAACGCAAATATAACAATTAATTTAAAACAATGCTTTAATTTTTCTATACAACTACATTTTAAAAATTGTGTATATTTATATCACATAGTGTATGTTTTTGATTTAATACTCGTTACTTCTGAATTTTGAATTTTATTTATATGATTAGTTATGTTTTCGTATTATTAACTAATACAATATTATAATATAATTTCTTGTTTTAGGTACCTACGCACTATATGATGGAGAAACTAAAAACTACTTTAAAAAAGGGCGAACTAAAAAAGGTAAGAACATATTATTACCGTTTTTCATCATTACCGGACATTTTGGAAGTCCAACGTTCAAAATCAGGAGTGGCCAACATTTTCGGCAACAGTGCCACTTTTAAAAAAGGCTTATCTTCAGATTAGGCCTCCCAATCCACCACTTAGTTTTGGTGGCTCCTCCTATAAAAGTTGACTTTAGTTAATACTCGTAATACGAGTAAACGCAGGCCGTAAGTTGCCCACTCCTGGTTTAAAGGATTGCCAACAAATACTTGATGAACTTAGCTGTAGAAGTTTCTGAGAATTCCAAACGGATTCATTAATATTCGAGCCTCGTAACGATGTCTAAAGAAATAACTGTAATGTTGATTATGAAATTTGAACCCAAGAAAATCTTACTATATTTTGTGAAATTGATGCATCACGTTTTACTTTTCTGCCTTGGCTTAAAGCACATAATGTAGATGTAAAAGATCTATACATACATTACATTGTTCATGAATTTCACGTAGGTAATAGGTATTTAAAGTTATTTTTTTAGAGGTACAGTTTTATAGGGCTTCTGAAACGTAAATCGCACCCTTTTTGTTTTAATGCCAGTTACAACATAATTGATTAATCAAGTACCTACTTGAGATAAGATGGTTCAACAAGGGTGTCTAGTTTAATCACCAAGTCTCAAGTATTATTTCGAAAACACGAAGAATTCTCAGTAATATTTCATTTCATAGGATTAATGAAGTCTTTGGATCCAATATTTTCTTCAAATATGAGTTTCTCAATAGATGTATAATTCAAACCTACTGCTAACGTTTCCTGTATTAAACAAAAATACACCACTAATCTCCACTTAACCAGAATGATATGAGAAAAAAATTCGTAACATGTATTGTCGTTTTATTATTATATTAACTTCTTAATATCTAATGTATAAACTATTACTAAATATTTGTGTTAATCTATTGATATTATTTGTAATGTTTGAATACCCAATTATTCAAGTTTATCCTTAATTACGAATAATTGAATGTTCTCGACGTCAGCGGTGAAGCGTGGGGTGAAGAACTTCCGTTAATGGGGAGTAGGGAGAGATGTGGATTGTAGGTAACTCACAGTTCATGTTACGTAGATATAGAAAGGGGCTCTTAAAGGCGTGTTCTGACGGCACTCGTAAAAGGAAAGTCGATAAAGCCTGATGATTTGCGGAACATTATTGACTTTGTCCCGTATAAAGGACTCGATGGATTTCGGGTATATGTTGGTAGAGGGATTATCTGCACCATACGTTTGTCATATTGCTTTAGAACTTTCTGTAAGATTATTAGATGAGTGTAGTTCAAACTTTGTATTGCAACTAAAGAAGAAATAAAATTATCGGTTGATGTGAACATATTTTATTATTATCTACATGAAATTCGATGTGATGTCTTAACACGCCTTTTGTCCGGAAATAGACGAGCTTATAGGATAAGCCACCAAGGGACTAGTACGCGGTACATTGTACAGATGAGAATTTAGGTAAGGTATCATAGAATATTTTCGCGTCTAGGAAATATACCTAACAACATACGAGCATGTATGAAATGGGTTGGAAAAGCGGATGGAATTTAGATCAGACAAAATTTGGAAATAATAGGACCATTTTTATCTTCGCGGATACAAGGACCACGATCTCTTGGTCTTAGTCAAATATATCTTTATAGAGTAGTCGATACAGTCGACAATATAATATTAAATTTTGATTAAGCAAACAGCGTATTGTACGTACCTATTCAGAACATTCAGAATAACTTAATATTCGAAACATTAGCAGCCACTTGAAACTCCTTACAATATTGCCATTATAGTAGCAAGACTAAGCCTATCAAATAAATATTAGCATAATTGTTATGTTTCAATTAATTATTTCATACAAAATACTGTAGCAAGCGAAACGTATAACTAATTATTACACTAATATTATTAACCATTTACCTAGAATTCAGTCACATTCATCTTAAACAAGCACTTGCAAATAGTATGCTGTGAAAATTGAACACTTTACATAACAAATTATTTATCTACGCGATCACAAAAAAGATTGTATTAGGCGTAACGAGTATTTTAGTTGTCGTAACAAAATTGAAATTTTACTAGGCCATTTGAAAGTATCAAAATTAGGCGATTAACGTATAGAAACAAAATAATGTCCTAAACAATATTTGTTTCAGAATATAGACAATAGTGCAGCTTTAACTCGTGTAATTCAATCTTCTGTTTCAAAATAGTTCCATCCAGTTTTCAGAATATTTATGTGTTTTGTTAACTATAGATTACAGCGTAGTCCTCTGTTGACGGGACTTTGTGATATGCCCCTAAAATTCATCACTGGCAGTATAGTGCCAACAAATTCTCTCACGGAATTGATTCAACAAAATATTGCACGATGCGGTAGCTAAAATTTAAATCAAATATAAAAAAATACTTTTTACTATTCTAACACTGCAACTATGTTAATTATATTTCAATATACAGACACGGCCTATACATTTATAATCACACATTTATGTAACAAAATAATTGGTCCTTTAAGCTGGAATCTAAAAATCCATATTTTAGAGTATTAAAATAAATTTCTGCAAGAAAAGAAAGAAGAAATACACACGCATGTAAACCAAAACTAAAAAGTCTATCGGTCCCATATAGGAGCTGAGCCTGTTTCCATTAATCGGGCACAAAATCAAAACTGGGGGTACTACTGAGAATTATAGTAAATCCTAATAAAAATGCTCAAACTGGATTAAAAATTAAAAACCAACCAAGACCCTATGCTGAGCCAGCACACTTTTCATCCACTTATATATTACACGGATATTTATGTTTCATTATCGATTATGATATCTCAGCTGAAAGGACCAAAAAGGTTTTGTTACATAGTGTACACTTCGCGTTACATCTCTATTATCTATTTCTTTATAAAGTGCAATCGAAAGAGGTTAACTTTGTTATTAGTACCCATGATACAGACCAGCTCATTTACGTCCACTTGAGTCCCGTGTTCCACCATCTTAGTCTTTATAACAAGAATTTAATAAAAACTCGACTAATTGGTAAAAAATGACTACATTTCGACACCTACATTCTCATAAGGCTTCTTCGTAATAAACTCCTACGTTGATCTGAAACAAAAGCAAAATATTACATGAGCTATCAATCGTGGCATTTTCTTAAGTTTTCGATGAAAGAATTCGTCCTGCAAGATTCAAACTCTATTAAACGCGTCCAGGGAACACCGGACATTAGCGTGTCTGAGTTGTGATGAATGTGATCATGAGTCTCATTTCTCTTCTCTTCTTCGAGTGTCTTCATAGGGCAAGAAAAAGTGAACAGTTTAGTCAGTAAAGACCAGCGAGTATGTTATCCATTATGAAACCATTTAAGTAGAATGCCTTTCGAAAGCATTCTTATGATGAAAATGTTTAAAATCTTTTAATGACACTAGCCGGTAGTGAAAGCGTAGCACAATAGACCGATTACGGTCGCGTCTGCAAAATGCTGTATTATATTCAAGGGAACGTATTTTGGTAAGATCTCTCTCATTGTGAGATACTCTTAAGGTAATAATTAAAATGTAGTCAGTTTACTCACATATTATATCAGTGCTTATACTACACCACATGTACAGGACAGCTGCCCTTCGCTTTAACGTTATCTAGCGGCGGCGCAATCACCACGTACGTGTCTCGACTCGCAGTAGGAATCTCATCGTCACCAGCAAACAGTGGAGGCGGGGGAATGACGTCATCTTCCACCTCCTCCTCCGTCACCTCTGAGCGTTTGCTGCGGCCCGGCATGTAGTTCATGACACAAGTGACAGCGATCAGGAACAGGAAAAATATGAACACCACGTCGAACATGATTAAAAAGTTTAGCATTACAAGTTGCATGTCACTGGCTATCTCGCCTCACATTCTGCGCACATTAACCAGCTAGGAGGCACTGCTATTCTCATTTTATAGCATTTTTGGGCTTGGTATCTGTAACAAAGGAAATATTGTTATACATCTATACTAATATTATAAAGAGGAAAGATTTGTTTGTTTGTTTGTTTGTAATGAATAGGCTCCGAAACTAATGGACCGATTTCAAAAATTCTTTCACCTTTGGAAAGCTACATTATCCCCGAGTAACATAGGCTATATATCATCACGCTACGACTAATAGGAGCGAAGTAGTAATGAAAAATGTAGCAAAAACGGGGAAAAAAATATAAGACCACGCGGGCAAAGCCGCTGGCGGGAAGCTAGTAGTTAATAATTCCTTAGTTGCAAGCATTTTCAAATTTCCAAGTAGTTTCCTAGCATAGTTATACGTATTTTCCATGAAATTCTCTGTAGCTCGGATCGATTTGTATCCTAATAATGGCAATAGGCTCTTTCTATCATGGGATTTTAAAATATACTGGTGACTTATCGGTGTACACTGCAGATCACTCATCAACATCCTAGTCATTTTGGGGTTGCGGTTGGCTTCTAGTCTAATCAGATGCGGCCGAATATCAGTATTTTATACCCAAACTTATACCAACTGTAAACCTAGTTTCTCAGCTATAACACGACTGTCAGGCTTTTCGGAAACAAACTATGAAAATGAGTACCTAATTTTAATTAACAAAAAGTGTTTCTGAAGTTCATTGAACCGTAAAGCTTTCCGAATAACCTAAATATACATTTTTTATAGCTATTGAGTGAAACGTTTCGTTATGCTTTTAAATAAAATACATACCTACCTACATACCTAAATGATTTGGAATTAAAAAAAAACCTGAACGTATTAACAAATAAATATCCATTTACCAATATCATAATGCTTTTTCGAAGACTTACGAAGAAAAATGATCCGTGAAACATCGAGTTTTCCGCTTGGAAAATCTCGTGCGGTCCTGTAACATTGTTTTCACGCACAGTTTAATATGGCTTTAAAACGTTTCAAAAAGAATTGGCTGTACCTTTGATACTTATAATACGGCCCGCACTTTCCGGACCGGCCGCGAGCCGCTTTACGTTTAAAATACCATAAATTTTAATCGAGTACCTTTACGATTACTGGCCTAAGTAACGCAAATAAATATTTATTTGTGCTTTACATTTGCATGAATGTATGAACCAATAAATCGTATGGAGAGCGAAATTCATTCCTTTTGTCCAGTTAATACCCGTATCGTAGATTTATACTCTGTGCCCTACATTTGTTAGTATCTTATATGTTTTGTAACTGAAACATCGGTTCGGATCGCATAACTTCGTTGTGTTACGAAATTTTATATCGATATTTCTGTAAAATGTTTCGAGTTGTTTTTATGTGCAAAGTTTAATAAAGTCTGGTGACCTTATAGATTTTTTCATCAAATGTAACTGAAACGGAGGTAATTGACCCAAATATTCATAATTGGGAATTTATTTTTCATCCCACCATCTCGGAAAGACTATTTTTACTCTTCGATATCTGAGTGCAAAAGTCGTTTTTATCCTCTAGAGAGACAAAGTAAATTGAATTTAGAACATCGTGCTTTTACCCCCCTGGCGCCGAATTTATCATACAACTTTTTTTTTATTTGTTAAAAACTCAGACTTGGAACCTTCCCTAGTTTCCGAGTCTAAACACAACAAAGTATCGATATATGTCGAATCGATATTTTTTGAAAATATCAGTATCGATACTGATATTTTTATTTAAAAATATCGATATATGGGCGATATATCTTAAAAACCAAATTATAAAACAACAAATCAAGTCGACCAAAAACAAATAATACATTAAATATAAGTTGTTAAAAAGATGTTAGTATAAAAAAAGTATTCCTTTTTGGGATTTTATAATCTTAAAATTTATAAATGTTTATTGGTCTGTAAAAAATATAGATTTTTATACCTTTTCGATACTTTGAATTTTATATCGAAATATTAAATATCGCTCAAAAATATCGATACATTAAAAAAATAATATCGATATATCGATGTATCGATATTTTTTCAACAAGCCTACCGGAACTTTCTTGGTGTACTTTTTTAAGTCACTAACACCAACATTACAATACCTAACAAAAATATTACACTCAAGTAATTGTAGCAACGTTACTTTCAATTTCTCTTAATTATACCTAGTATTACATACCTACCAACTAATGTACACATTATGGAATGCAATAAAGTATTGAGTATTGAGTATTTGCTATAATTTAAAGAATAGGTATTCTGTAAAACTTACTTATCATATAGTATTTAATACCTAAAATGAAATAAAAGTATCTTGTGGTTGTAAATGTTTTTTTTGTCATTTCCTCGCTGAGGTGGGATGAAAAGTTACGTGTTGCACTCGAGTGCAAAGATTTTTCACCTTGTGCTCTTTTAATTCCCTCGCTGACGCTCAGGTTTCTAATTTTTGAATCACTCGCTCCGCTCGTGATTCAATTTTAGAATCCTTCGCTTGCTCGGTCATCAAAATTGAGCACGCGGTTAAAAAGCAACTTTGCACTCTTGTATAACAAATAACTATTAAACCATACTATACATTGAGACACAATATTTTTTAAATAGAACCCAACAGAATTAAAAGTCATACAGATTACTGACACTTACGCGAATACTAGACATTGAAATAAAACTACTTTTAGCTGTAAAGGGTCCGAAACGTCGGGATTAAAATAATATCAACTTATCGCGATAAAATCCGTAAAAAGTAGATTTATTTCAAGAATTAAAAGTCATTAACTAACAAAAAACAGAACTTATGACTGATAAAAAATAAAATGAAATTACTTGTATGAAAAGCAACGACAAGCGACATAAAGACGTAGTTGTTTTGAGTTTGGTCTTTTGAGACGAACGAGTACTTAAGATACTTAATCACTTTTTAATTAAAACACCTTTGTACCAAAAGTATTTATCAAGGAACTTGGTCTTCGATATACGATGCAATATTTTTATAATTAAAATGGTCCGTACCTGAAACATTATAATGATTTTTTTAATATAGGTATCGGATTAACATCATCATATTAATCATGATTTTGCTGTTATTTCAATTTACTTGGTATTGGCATAGTAGGTGCATTCTATTTTTATAATAAAGCTATTAATATGTATATGTATTTAAAGGTTAAATTGCGTAGTTTGTAATAAAAGGTCAAATAATAACAATATACTTACTCATGATCTTTAAAAAGACGGTAAGAAAAAATAAGCACCTAAATTATTAGGTAGGTACGCATTCTTATTCATTTCAAATGGGTTAAAAGTGTAAGACATAAAAATAAGTCTACGTCTAAATAACGTCTGTCCCTTATCAAATTGTTTCTTATAAAAAAGTTTGCAAGTGCCAAATGTTTCGTACATTTACGTAGCCGCAGGGAAAAGGGCAAATGTTTTGTCTTTTGTGCGAGATCAATTTGATATGGAGGCAGCGAAGTTTCTTGAGAATAAAGTTTGTGGCTTACAAAAGGTCGAATGCCATTAGAATATTATTCTTTTTGAAATTCTAAAACATTATACTATTGTTTGTTGTTGTTCATGAAAACATCAACTACCTATTTAGTGGTACATACATTACTAGCATGTCTGTTATTTTCGACAGCCGCCTAGCCGGGGCGGCAGCGGCGTGTCGAGCTTGCAGACACACACTGACAGCGTGGTAGACTAGTACCTAGTAGAGGAGCCCCTACCAACAGTAAATAACTTATAGGATAAAAGGCATCCTTTATATATTATGTTGGTTAGTATTCTTTTCCGCCCCTTATCTGTAATTATATTGGCTCGAAAAATGTTTGATGTTTATTCATTTCTCAACCTTTTTTAATGTAATCGTTTGTGTCTGCCGAGCTTGAAAGGCTTGTAATAACATTACGGATTCAATGAAATAAGCTGATTGTGATGTTAGATCCGCCGAAAATGTTGAGTTTATTACAAGAAAATTAATTGAAATATCAAAGTTTTAATATAATTGGCTCGACACTTGAGGATCTCGTTATTCGAAACGGCTGAAACAATCTTCAATCTTTGAAAGACGTCGGTAACATTCCTACAGTCCGGTTTCCCCGGGCGCCTAATATCCGCTGGAATCGTTTGACTAAAACAATGAGCCCAAAACCCATCCTGCGTTTTATTCCAGTCATCATACTTGTACGTTCTTTGGATATTAAATTTTATTTCTATAATAATTAAGAAATCTTGTTGATTTAAGCGGCGGTTTGGCGTTCCGCACTGACAATTTAATTCGTGGGTTAGGTTAATTCGGTTAATGGGCCAAAGCAAACAGTTTAACTAATTTATGGATGACCCAAGGACCTGTTGAGCCACCCAGCATTGGTTATGACAATTTATGTCCTCATAGAATTCTGTAATTCCGAAATTAGTAGAGTCTATACATATCTACTCTTATTCAAGAGCAAAAATAGAGTGAATACGACCGAGTAAGTATAGGTAATGTAAACAATTCAAATTAGTAATATAAGAAATATCTACACATACTATTATGCCTGAATTATCCGAAGCGTTAGGTAGAGGTAGTATACCCACAGTTCACCGGTATCGGTATGGTCCATGTAATAAAATAACCCAAAGTCTTAGGAAATAATACATAACCCAAATCACGCCTACAATATACATTCGCCATCTTAGCTGAAAGTCCCTTTTGTAATGTCTGTATTGTACAAAAAGATAAAATAATATGCCTACGTAACACTAAAAGAAAAAGCTCGAGTAATAGCGAATAGAAATACAAAATGGTTTCTCAACGAAATTGAAAAGAAACAAGGTACCTACATAATGAAACGGCTGAAAGACATTAAAAAAATGAAAAGAGCGGCAGATGGGAATTATTGAAAATCTTAATTATATTAAGTACCTACCGATATGTACCTAATCCCTCTCAAATCCCTCTATTTAGTGTCATAAGTCAAGAATCAAAGATTCCGTTTAAAATGTTTCAATGTTTTTTCTACAACACATTGATATCTCTCTGGGTTTTTATGATTTATTACATTGATTACTAATTAACTTGACACTGGTTAATTTATATTATGTGAGATAAATAATAAGTGTGTCGTAAATAGTAGCTATCAACTCAATTACAGCAAAGAAAAGAGCACAGAATTTTTAATATCACCGCAAAGGTTTTCCAAAACGCTCATTTATATCTAAGGTTCTTAGGCGCAAGAGTGCTGCAATTTCCTTATTATCCCTCGTAAGAGTCTTAACGAAGTTACAGGTTTAGAGTGTTAAACGTTAAACAGGTGGAAGGCCCGAAATTATAATTGTTTGCGGCTTTAAACTAACTTAGCCGTAAGAAAATACAGCTAGAAATGGTTCAGATGAATTTGTATTAAAAAAAAATTGTAATGAAAAAATTATTGAGGTGCATGGCTTTTAGCCTATCCATTTGACAATGGTTAGTTACATAATATCACAGCATTTTTTCAACTAGGTGTAAGTCCGCTTCTAGTCTAAGCAGATTCGGAACGAAGTAATGCCAAAATTTCAGTCCATTAGACTCTCACAACCCAATTTCTGGGAAATTTCTATACCGTTAGGATAATCTAGGTTGTTGGGATCTTAATGATCGTCGTAGGTATTTATAATTAATGACGCGTGCCTCGGAACCAGAACCGTTGGACGTGGTCTCCGAAGCACAGAGATGTCCTAATATTAGCACAGTTTCACCTTGCAAACCTTGTAGATTTCGACAGTGACTTTCCAAGAAATTAAACTTGATAAACTAAAGTTACATTGAATTTCATGAACTCCTTCAGTCACGTAAAGTCCCTTCGACGTTATTGGGAAAAAGTACCTTTCCCTTATTTCGCATTGTTATAGTAACTTCGTAAATCATGATGAATGCTTCAGGATTTACGAACTAAAAGGCATTGAAGTAGCAGTGGTAAATCTATACAGATTTAGTGATGTGAAAGAGAAGTATCTAACTGTTTATAAGGACCATTTCTCTTTGTATTGTTGAAGTAACTGAGATCAGTTATATTGTCCTTTGTTAGACAATCTTCACGTTTAGTGGAGGTTATCTGACAAAGGGTAATATCTTTTCTAATGTTTTGGTAATCATAGGGAAACATTTTACATTTGGTTTTAATTTTTAATTTCTCATTGATAAGGCTTCATTTGTTTATTCTCCGCAAGCAAAGTTTTATTAGAAAATTATCAGTGGCAGCCGGGGACAAAGATTTGAACAGAGTTAATGGCAATACATAGGTTATCCCTCCCTACACCCTCTACCGAACTTTTGAGGAATACTGGTGATACGTTTTATTTATTATTAAAAAGACATTCATCATCATTAACCCATATACTGTCCCACTGCTGGCACGGGTCTCCTCTCAGTATGAGAGGGATTAGGCTATAGTAGGTTGACAGACTTCACATGCCGTCAAGAAAATCTCTCAGGCATGCAGGTTTCCTCACAATATTTTCCTTCACCGTTAAAGAGAGTGATAATTACGCACATGATTTCGAAAAGCCAGAGGTGCGTGCCTTGGATTCAAACTCGAGACTTTTGACTTGACAGTCCAGTGGTTATTCTCCTAGGCTATCACTGCCATTAAAAGACATTGCCTAAAAAGACATTATTGTATGTATTATTATTTATTAAGCTCGCATTAAAGTTTCTAGGTTCTCTCTCCAATAGAGGGACTGGTATTCTTGATTAGTAATAATGCATCTGCGTTCATCGTTCCGAATATTATTCCTCCTTCCCGTCGGAAATCGAAATCCAACAATTCGTACACAAATTTCGCACATCTTATGGCGTTGGGAGACTTTATAGGGCTGTCACACATCAGCTTTACATCATTCAGAGACGAGGAGGGGTGGGGGTAATACGTTTTCCGTCCTCAACGTCGTGTCTGCCGTGCGATTGTAATCCTATCCACATCACATGTGTTTTGTCTCAAAACAATGTCGGTATTACATTCTTCGTTCGCGTTGTTTTTGTTTTTCGCAACCTGTGCTAGGTTTAACTCAGATTAATGAAGTTTGGGTGTGTGATGTCGTGTACTTATGTGGGGTTAAAGTTGCTAGAAATTTAGCCACGGATTTTATGGCTAACTGATTTGGACCTTGGTTGTAGTCACAAAATTGAATTGAGTCCAGTCAGTCAATAAAACTGTCCCTATATCGTTGGATCGGTTACAAATATCTTAAATGAACTAACATACAAAATAACAAGAATTGATTCGCCCAAAGTCCTGCAAGTAATGTAGACCAACTTGCCGTAAGTTTTCGACCTAACGATCCAAAATGAAACTAGTCATCCTATCGATTATCGATTATGTAAAATGGGCCCACCTCTAATATCGGAATATTCACGCACCTTATGTGTGTTATGGCTTTTGTACCGGCTATATTGACGTACTTCACGTCCAATGGTCCATTGAGATCTATGATTGGTAAAAAAACTATACCTAACTTACCATACATATACGATTATAAGGATCATCTGAGACTACCTTTCATAGGCATGGTTATGATTACTTTTTGTTATGCTAATTTTGCAAGTAGGTATTGAACTAAACACCATTAAAAAATTATACATTATTAAGCTTAGAAGTATCTAAATTACGGTAAATTTTGTAACAAAAAATCCTAACGACGGAGGTCCTTTTTTCGTGTACAAAAAAAGTACGTCCTTTATTATAATCTGAGTATTGCTCCAATCGCATTACAAAATACCTATCGACAAGTTGCTGAGGTTTTTCCTTGAAACATTGAACATTAAACGTATGAGAATTCAGTCGAGTCAGTGGGCGTTGGAAGGTTCCCGTATCGTAATAAATTGCCCCTCACTCGACTGCCCGATCGGCTTAGTCATTAACTACAATTTGTACAAACTTTGAGCGATCGCAGACGTGGGTAAAGCGGTTTAAACGTCAACACACAAAGCCCCGTTTCAATTTAACATAACTTTCGGGTTGCACTAGACGTTTATTAAATATAGGCTCGCACCTAATCCGGACTTAAAGATAGTTAGCGTGAACTATTCCGGTATAACCTACCCTCAAATTGTTATTAGCAGATTTTTGATTAAGTTCGAGATTGTGCCTGTATGTCTTGTACCTGAGTTGAATTTTAGTAATTACTAGCGACCCGCCCCGGCTTCGCATTTGGTTTGAATTTCTTGTATTTTCTGTACTATAATAGGTTTGTATTATACATATAAACCTTTCTCTTGAATCCCTCTATCTATTAAAAAAACCGCATCAAAATCCGTTGCGTAGTTTTAAAGATTTAAGCATATATAGGGATATAGGGACAGAGAAAGCGACTTTGTTTTATACTATGTAGTGAAGCACTATTGTCCAATGTTCTTAATTTTGTGGGTACTTAGCTTCAGCGTGACCAGTACTGCTCATTGAATTCCTTCCGATCGCGCTTACTTACTTAAACGAACCAATAATTTGAAATTCGATGATTTTCCTTTACATTATTTCAGTGTCATGAGATCATGGACTTCAACGATAAACTAATTATCACATGTATTACTTCTTTTTTGAAGTTATTACCATAGTTTCGAGGTTTATATGACCTCTTTTGAATACCGTATTCCGGGTTCCGACATGAGTTGCTAAATCATAAATCATCGCAACATAGAAACGAGGTTGAGATATTAACATTAAGTATTTCTTATCAGTACAAAGGGCGACAAAGGACGAGTTCCACATCTTTGAAAACTTAGTTTAATATACAAATGGATAGGCTTTGTTCCGACGGCGGTGTCTATAAGTGATAGTTGCGGATGGGGGCTCCAACGTGAGCTAGCACTTTAGTAATGATGCAGCATTAAATGAAAGGGAGAATGGCAGCATGTTGTACCCAAGGGGTGTTCATACAACACCCAATAGGTACAATATGCTACCATTCTTAAAATAATGACATGAGTAAAGGAACACCGTCTATTATTACTACGGTACTTTTATAAATTAGGTTGTATGTAGGTCGCATTTGGGGTCGTCAACATTTTTTATTACAATTTTTCTTTGTTGATAAAACTGATGAAAAGGTTGACGGTAAGAGACCTTTTGAAATTTAATGTTAGATAGAGTTTTTATCATGACTGACCGGGTCTCAATTTCAGAAAAGAGTACTTATTGGTTAACATTTTATCATAAATATTTGAGATAGGTAGTAGATAAAGATAGATTAAATAGAAATCATACACCAATACGTTTTACAACACAAGTAGAGTTTTAGGTCGTCTTGAAAAAAAGAACAAGATAATAAGAATGGTAATAGATCAACAGGCAACAACGGCTAGAGAGGCCATAGATTTAAGTTTGATAGATTTTTTAAGCCCGACGCAAAAACGAAGGGTGTTATAAGTTTGACGTGTGTGTGTGTGTGTGGCATCGTAGCTCCCGAACGGATGAACCGATTTGATATTGTTTTTTTTATTTGAAAGGTGAATTAGTAGGGAGTGTTCTTAGCTATGTTTGATGAAAATTGGTCCAAGATGGCCGCCGCCACAAAATAGCGAATTACATGTTTTTTCACAACGCCCTCAATATGGGTATCAAATGAAAGGGCTTAACTAGGAGAATAGATACTATACAATAAGATAAATTTCAAATCCAAAATGGCGGCCGTCACAAAATGGCTAATTATAATTATATTTCGTGTCGGGGGTTTTAAATTTTTTTAATTTAGGTTAGGTTATTTTATTCTTTGTCTGATTATTCTTGGAGTATTCTTGTTTGAAGGACAGTAGCGGCAGTAATATAAGGTACTGGTATAGTATAGATTGCGTACGTATTCACAAATAACATTCCTATCTAAGGTAACGCACAAAATAGCACACGATATTATCCTAACAAAAAAGTAAATTTATTCCGAAGCCCCGATTCGATAACTAGAAACCGAAACGAGAACACCTAGGGCATAAAGTTTATTACTCACGAACTGTCCCAACCTATGTGTAATAAAAAGTATGTACTGATATAGGTGGTTAAGCGTGCTGTAAATTCACTGAAGGTATGGTACCAGGCCGCGAGGTCGCCCGTGTGTCGCTGACCTAACGCGAAGTACAAAATAATCCTACAACCGGAAAAATACATTGACACATTTTGTGGCCTTTTCGTATATTTTATGACGCTGAGGTATTCTTGGGATATTAGGTATACTTACTGAAGTATACAAGGTATGTCGATTTACTCCGAAATGTAGATATATTTTTGTGGAACTGTAAATAATTTATGTCGAATACATTAAATTATGCTATGCCAAGTTGCAATTTGACATTCGAATCGACAAAGGAATAGAAAGAAAATATATGGAAATAGCACAAGCTTTCGACAAATCGGGCTGTCACTAATGTCATTTCCATACATGTTCATTCTATTCGTTTGTCGATGCGAATGTCAAATTGCAACTTGTCTAGGCTCATTCAGATTGTTACATAAGTAATGGATTAAAAAACTATATAAGTAAATAAATAAATAAATATCCTGGGACATTTACACAGCATCATCTAGTCCCAAACTAAGCAGAGCTTGTACTATGGGTACTAGACAATTGATATAATACTTATATACTTTTTTTTTGTAAATACACAATACTACTACACATGTAATAGACAAACACAAACACTTAAGTTCATCTCAATAAATGTTTGTGTCGTGTGGGAATCGAACCCACGACCTCGTGATCAGCAGTCCGGTACTCGAACCACTAGACCACAGACGTCGTCAATAATCTAAGGAATAACTATGGTTACACAGCAGTGCAAACCCTAGTAGCATAGCCTTTCGAGGAATAAAGCGCGATCATATTATGTATTTTACAGACATGTCTTAGAAACCCGAGTATTATAATACCTACTAACAAAAAATTCTAGAAGTACACGGGGCAAAGAAGTAACTTGGTAAAAAACGAGATACAAAGAAATGTCACATTAATATTAATAAGCAAAGGATCACAGAAAAACGTTGAGTAAAGCAGTTGGCAGTTTAATCATGAAATTCGTTCCCTTGTTCATTCATCTTTAAATAAGTTCTCTTTTTGACTGTAGATTTTTACGGAGTCGATCGCTAAACGTTTTCAATTAAGTGAAATACTTGTTGTGAAAATCTATTTTCGCGAAACCTTGGCATCGGTTTCACGATATCGGGTTCTCTTAAATAAATCAATTTCTATTAGGGTTACAAACATGGTAAGCGATGGCTTTCATAGAAGAACACTTTAATAGAAAATCATTTTGCTCGACCTGAGAATCGAAACCAGGTCCTCGAACATAGCAGTCGCGTTTACAGTCACTACGTTACGAGTTAGTTAGACCTTAAAAATAATAGATTATTTATCTCCAACCTATAAGCGTTTTGAAATCACTACAGGTAAAGTTCTTCAAAAAGCTCAGATCCGTGAAAAAATAAGATTAGATTAGAATGATTTAAAACGGCACCCTACGACTTGAGCTTTCGTTTTTATTTATTACAATCTAATATTTTTCTTTCTCCGATTTTTACGGCCGGATTAAAGTTAACCAATGCCAACTTCAACCCGGACAATAAGTTTGGCGAGAACTGTACATCGGTGCGTGTGTATGGCAAGATGTATGCACGTGGAAAAAGCAGCAATATGCAAGAAACGTACCAAGTGGCGCGGTTTCTACGAAAAAGTTTCTAGTTTCTGAAAAAAGACGAAGTGTTTGTATGTATGAAAGCACTGCAGGACGTTATTATGTATTTATGAGGATTGCTTTTGCATGATTTACATCGTACTAACAAACATTATAGAATAGATGTCCTAAAGATCCCACATGTCCGTTCAGAAACATTTCACGTTAACAGCGCATCCGGGCTGAACTATCCGCTTTCGAGTTTTACGACTTAACAAATGGATTGCTCTCTATACGTCTTGTACGTGATTGCTGGCCCTAATGCCCCAGGAATAGTGATCTCCAACCTCAATCGCTTTGCTTTAAACAGCTTTCAGGTATTTATTTATCTATCCTCCCATTCAACTGGCAAAGGTGGGCGGATATTGCGTCGCATTGGCGCGAGTGCAATTCCTGGTCACCATAGCAACCATGCTTATAAATAGAACTGCTTCGTAAAAGCCAGGAGTGCGGTATAATGTAGATTTTTCATAATTCTGTTACCATGATGTTACCTTCAGTGTTTATCTGTGTAACTTATAAGAGATGTAGGCCACAGCCATTTATGGCTCAAATCTGGAGCAGCCCATCTGGGGAAGTACCTCCACCTTACAGAAAACTGCAGCCAAATAACACACTTTATTGTGTGTTGTGTTCCTGCAGTGAGTAAGGTCGCCAGAGTTCCTTCTAAGGATGCGCTGCGCTGGCAGTAAGAGGAATATTCCCTCAAACTGTCGGCGCAGTGAATACTCTAAGAGGTTTTTCGGGTCGGCAACGCGCGAGTGATACCCCTGGTGTTGCAAGCGTCCATAGGCAAACGCTTACCATCAGGCGAGCCGTATGGTTAATTGCCACCTTTGTGGTATAAAAAGAACTGAAAACTTTATTAGCCTAGTGGCTATTAGCGAAACTGCTACATTTGAGGTTTTGGGGTACTGGGTTTCTGGTCTAGCAAAGTATTCTGGGCTTCTCTGTAAAATTCTCAGTAGTCGTTCTGAGTTTAGATGCCCAGTTATGGCAATAAGCCCACCCTCATTAAGTACATGAAGTCCCATGTAATGAGGGTGGGCTTATTGCGCTATACGTACTGCCTAACTGTACATTAGTACACCTCTTTCTAACTCTTTGGGGATAGGAGATGGTGTATTATGTTAAGTTGTCAAACGTATACACGCAGGTAAGACGGGATTTGAAGAAAATGTGCCGAAATTTTAAAGTGTGGCCGAGTATGGTATCTCCGCGGGAGACGTTTATAACGCAGTATAAGAACATATCGAAGCG
Organism: Acronicta psi; assembly: GCA_946251955.1. Lineage (NCBI taxonomy): Eukaryota > Metazoa > Arthropoda > Insecta > Lepidoptera > Noctuidae > Acronicta > Acronicta psi. The sequence goes on along the minus strand of OX276475.1, from coordinate 10,479,656 downwards.
TGACAGTAGACCATCGATTGCCTCGTTGGTCTAGTGGTGCCAAGCGGGACTGCTACGCTAGAGGTTCTGGGTTCGATTCCCAGATCGAGCAAAGTGCTGTCGGGATTTTCTGTGAAATTGCCAGTAGCAGCTCGGAGTTTGGATTTGCGCCCGGTTGATGGGAATAGGCTCGTCCCTTATTACATGGGACCCAAACATACCGGCGAACTGTGGGTGTACATTAGTGCACCTCTGCCTAACCCTTCGGGGAATACAGGCGTGATGATATATATGTATCCAAGCGTGGCGGCTTCGTGACGAAACACAAAGACTACAGAAGACTATTCCGTACGATAAAAGAGTATCACTTGACTCCACTTAGCTCCCGAAATCCATTCATATCGAATGGCGATCAATCACGCGACGTTCAAACTTAATAGAACCGAGGCTTAGATTCAATTAACCCATATACGATATTCATGTTGTGCCTAGAACTTGTAATTGTTGTATTGCTCAGTGAAAAAGGGTCAATTGAGTGGGAAGCTGGAACGAACCGTTTCAGACATCTTTAAACACGTCAAGGGAAGTGATTTATTAGTTTTCATTTCATTGTATAGATTTGCTCTTATATATAAATATTTGAAAATGAAAAAAATACGTACTGAGACAGGGTTCGAACCTGCATCTCTCCGGTTAAGTAAACCGAACGCTTTAGCCAACTAAGCTACCGAGACCATTTACTGTGATCTCGACTTTTTCTTTCACATTCTTACGTCTTTGAGGTGACGTTAACGTTACGTTAAAATGTATATCTTTAAAGATAGCATTTGTTAATGCCAAAATTAATATTAAATAACTATTAAAACGATTCCCTTGTCACACATAATATATTAACATTTCTAAAATTCCCATCTATGGTCTTACCTGGGCAAGCACGGACAAACTGAATTACGTATATACGCTGGGTTTTTCCCAACAAGGGTAATGCCACTTTGGTACGACTCCTGTGCCTGCATACTTTTCATCTAACACAAATAAATAAAATACAAGTGTCTGTTAGTAATTTAAAATTAACAGCTTTTTACTAAATGCATTTATTATGAAAATATAATTTTTTAAAATATTTGTCTGTCTGTCTCATTGTTCGGGTTTAATGTCTGAAGCTGGACTGATTTTAGGGGGGCTTTCACTCGCGGATAGGTAATGTTATAAGGGGTAACTTAGGCTTTTATTTAAAAAAAAATAGAAATATGGATGAACACGCGTAACACCGCAGGGAACCGCTAGTGTGCCATACATAGGTACATAGGTACTGTCCCAATAAAGTTATAGAACATGTTTGCAAAAATTGCAGAAATGATTTTGTAAAATAATTTACACAAACTATATTCTCTAAACAAAATTATAAGTTACAAACAATCCAATTAGACAATCACAAACAAGTAACTTCGAATTATGAAATTAGATAGTTTGGAAAATCAACAGGAGCCTCCAGACAATCAGTACTTCATTATGTAAATATTAGCTTATAATTACAATTACGTTAAACTAAATACCGAGGACTATTCCTTTTTTCTTCTAGAGTAAATATACACATATGTCTGTGTATGTTGTCAGACGTGTGATATATTAATACCGTAATTAAGTATTTTGTTAGACTGTGTTCATTGATCAACTGCTAAACTTATATCTAATGACGTACGTCTGACTAATATAATATAGCGCCTTGTTACATAGTATTAACAATTATTTACCCGCAATTAGACATAAATGAAACTAACTGAGTATATTCTATTGCTTTTGGGCCTTCACAGAGTAGTTTATCTAACGATAACTGGGTGTGACTACAATCCTCTGTAACGTTTTCTAGGAAAATTTATTAAAATCATAGGCTGGTTGGTCAACCAGCCTATGATTTTAATTGGACAGATTTATTTCGTTGTTAAATATAGGCGACATACATATAACCAGTCCTTGCGGAAGTTTGACGGCTTTATTCAGCAGTGGACCATATCGATGATTATAATAAATACTGAAAATATGTTTAATCATTCCAGATCGCTCCCAAAAAAAGAAGACACCGATGTTCCAAGGTAAGAATCTAGGTATTAATATAAAATTCCACATCATAATACTTAGGCCCACGACAATAGGCGACAAGTGGGACTACCCACGGATCGTAAGGAGATCCCATTCAATCCCCGAACTATTATGATGAACCCCTTCAATCTGAAGCACATTTACATTCAATGGGACCTCTTATAAGAATGTAAGCGAACATAATACGAACATAGATAGGTACTTAAAATATTAATGTAGGTGTCGAGGGTGGACTGTATTTTTCTTCAAATAAAACAACTTTCTTGTTCCAACTCTTGTCTTTATTCTTCACCCTTCGATTGTTGGAATTACACTGACTGTGACCCACGCAAAACTACGCTACTTATATTTAAATTTGAGTGGGTGCAAGTTGTGGCGAGCGTTACATAACAATCATTCAATGCAAGCCAATCAGATTACAGAATCTTAATGCGTGACCTTGATTTTGGGACAAGTTTAAACCTGTTCCTGCTTTGTTGTTGCATCATGCAAACAGGTTTGGACTTGTTCTTACTACAAAAATAAACTACTAATCTTATTGCTAAACATAAAAATTACAATGTTATCTATCTTAAAGCATAATAATCAACAATTAGCGTACTTATTTAATATTTACTTAATATAACATACTTAATTATTACCTAATACTTAACATTAATTCTTAACACAATCACAAAGTTATTAAAGTACATTATTAGGTACTTAATGTCTCACAATTATAGCACAATCACTGTGAAAAAGGTGTTCGTCAGTCACTTATCACACTTCGTCGCTAACACTCTCCCCCTCGGTGTCTTGCACCTCCTTATGCAGGAGCGACGAGGCTGGCACGATGATCACCAGGCGGGACGCCGGGCGCTTTAGCACACCAGCTGATGTACGCACGTCGACGATCCGGGTTCTTCCATCGGGGCCTGGGTAAGTGGCCACGATCTCTCCTCGGGGCCAGGAACATCGTGGTAATGTGTGGTCCACGATTAAGACAATGTCGCCGATGGTGGGGTCTGTGTAGTGTGGACCCGTGTTGTAGCGGGGTGTAAGTGTGGGCAGATATTCCCGCACCCACCTGGACCAAAAGTGGTCGGCCAGGCGTTGTGACTTTTTCCAGTCCGGTGAACCATAGTCGGCGGTGTCATCGAATGCGCCAAATATGGAGGCGCCGCTCGATCTCCCGATCAAAAAGTGGTTGGGAGTTAAGGCTTCTTCTTGATTCGGTTGCAGGTCGACAGTGAAGAGCGGGCGTGAATTTATCATGTGTTCTGCTTCTAACAGTACGGTGTGCAGAACTTCTTCTCGTGGTTGACGCTCTTTGAGGGTGGCTGCGAGAGCGACTTTCACAGAGCGGACTAGTCGTTCCCATGATCCGCCCATATTCGGAGCTCCTGGGGGAATGAATTTCCAGACTATTCCCATGTTTGTAGTCTTTTCCTCTATTTTGCTGAGTTCTGCTGTGATCTCTTTGTTGGCGGCGATAAAATTGGTCCCATTGTCGCTGTAAAGCACGCGAGGTGTGCCTCTTCGTGCGATCATTCTTCGTAAGGCCATTATCATGGAATCTGCGCTTAGAGAGCAAGCGACTTCCAAGTGTACTGCTCGCGTTGTCAAGCAGGTAAATAATGCGCCCCATCTTTTCTCTGTTCTTCGGCCTACTGTAACGTGCATAGGGCCGAAGTAGTCCACTGCGGCGCACGTAAACGGTGCACTTCCTTTTCTGAGCCTCTCTGGTGGTAGATCTCCTTGAGGGACGGCCGGTGGAAGGCTCTTGCGCAGCTTGCACCATCCGCATTTGCGTGCTACTGAGCGCACTAAGTCGCGTAGTGAGGTGACCCAGTACTTTTGGCGGATTTCATTTAGCACTGTCTGGTGATTGGCGTGCCCATAGGCTGAGTGCAGATGTTCTACCAGCATCCTTGTTATCTGGTGCTTGCCGTCTAGGATGATAGGTGACTTGTACGACTTCGGTACATAGGTAGCAGCTTGTATCCTAGTGGATAGCCGCAATAGGTCGTCTTCCACTTCTAACTTTAAGTTTCTCAGTTTTGACGATCTTCTGACTTCTTGTTTGTTCTTGATTGCGTGGAGTTCTTCTTTGAAGCTGTCTTCTTGTATTTTCAGGATCAGAAGGCGTTCTGCTTTTTCAATATAGTACATGGTCAGCGGGATGTAGGGGTTTTCTGTGCTGGCCTTCGGTGTCGGTAAAATCTTCTGCGTGGTCTTCTTCTGAACTCTCTTCCAGGCGGGGTCTTCTTTTCTCCTGGTTATTCTTCTGGTGGAGTTGACCTTCTTCAGAGTTAGTTTGAAGACGTCTACTGCTTGGAGGAATCTTGCTGTAGATCTCAGCAGTCTTGTCCATTTCGAGAAGCGATTCGGATCAGGTATCGCTGTTTGAGGCTTTGAGGTTGCCAAAGTTACGTTGGGTCTTTCTTCTCTGATGTCTTCTACAGGCGCGTTACTAGTTTCTGTTGGCCAATGTGTAGGGTCTTCATACAGAAACTCAGGTCCTCTGTACCATCGGTGGTTGATGTCGAAATTGGCTGGAGTGTTCCTCGTCGCGTCGTCGGCCACATTGTGTTTTGTGGGCACGCAGCGCCACTCCTTTTGTCTGGTGGTGTCTTCAATTTCGGCCAGTCTATGAGCCACGAACGATTTGTATCTGCGTGGGTCAGATTTTATCCATGCTAACGCTGTTCTTGAGTCAGTCCAGAAGTATCGGCTCGTGACTGTGAATTCGAGTTCTTTCGCGATGGAGGTTGCTAGTCTGCTTCCAAGTAGGCAGGCTTGGAGTTCCAGTCGAGGAATGGAAGTTGGCTTGAGAGGTGACACTCTGGCTTTGCTTGCTACCAGCTTCACTTCCACGAGCTCATTTGGTTGCTTCGTCCTCCAGTATGCAGCACAGGCGTACGCCTTTTCGCTGGCGTCACAAAAGACGTGCAGCTCCCCCTCGTGAGTTCCTCCGGACAGGCATCTTGGTATGTGGAGGCCTTGAAGAAGCTTCAGATCTTTCAACCATTTTTTCCATTCTTCTTGTCTTGGTAGAGGTAGCGCTTCGTCCCATTCCAACCCGCACCGCCATAGATTCTGTATCATCATCTTTCCTTGTATAGTGATCGGTGTGGCTAGTCCTAAGGGATCAAATACGGACATCACTGCGCTTGTTGTCTCTCTCTTGGTGGGTGCTCGTTCTCCATTGATGGCTTCGGTTGGCGTATTTCGGAGATTGAGTGTGAAGTGCAAGCTGTCTTCTTTCACGTTCCAATTGAGGCCCAATGTCTTCTCAACTTGCTCTTGCTGTGGCTCTCCAAGTCGCACAGATTTCACACTACCTTCCGTTTGAGTGAATTCTTCAATCACTTCAGGATCGTTGCTTGCCCAACCTCTGAGATGGAAACCACCGCTCTTGTGAATTTCATCCACTTGAGTAGATATATCTTTGGCTGTTGTTGCATCCGGAAAGCTAGCCAAATAATCGTCCATGTAATGGCTTCTCTTTACTGCTTTGACCGCTTCTGGATATATTTCGGCGAATCTTTCAGCGTTCTTGTCTTTGACATATATCGCCGTGCAGGGTGAACACGCCGCTCCAAAAATCAGTGACTTCATTCTGAATTCTTTGTCTTTCCATAAGAATCGCAGGCTGTCTCTGTCTTCTTCATTGATTTGAATTCTTAAAAACATCTCCTTAATATCAGCTACGACGGCTACTGGTCCTTGGCGAAACCGCACCAACACGCCGAAGAGGGACTGGAGCGAGTCCGGCCCTGCTAACAGAGCGTCGTTCAATGACTTCCCATTGGACTTGGCCGCAGCGTCGAACACTACTCGCATTTTTCCTTTCTGCGGATGAATCACGGCGAAATGCGGAAGGTACCAAGTCTTAAGAGATGTTGGCCTCTGTACGGCTTCTTCAGCGTATTCATTCTTCAACAGATTGGTGATTTGTTCTTCATAGCTTTGCTTCAGCCGTTCGTCTCTGGCGAACTTCTTTTCAAGACCCTTCAGTCTTCTCATTGCTGCTGTTCTACTTTCTGGTAACACTTCGCTATCCGTCTTCCAGAGTAACCCCGTACTAAATCTTCCATCTTCTACCTTTTTCGTTGTTCGCTCCAGTATCTCAAGAGCTCGTTGGTCGATGTCGTTGCGGGGCTTCTTGGGTTCGATTCCCAGGGCTTCGATGCTGAAGTGCTCTTTGATCATTCTTTCTAGATGGTCGTCCTTTTGCGGCGGCTGAGTCACTAGGTGGTTCACGACTCTTACCACGTTACAACTGCTCAGACGAGTCCCGTGCAGCACCCAACCTAGCTGGGTTCTAGATGCAACTGGTTTGTTCTTGCTTCCTGCTTTGACTTCTTGCGTCACTATTAACCGCCAGTTGTCTTGTCCCAATAAAATCGATGGTCTGGCGCATGGGTATTGCAGTTGATCCTTAATTTCTTCCAGGTGATCACATCCCGCAAGGTCTTCCTTACTGATTTCTTGCGGCATCAAGTGCAGGTCTTTCACTGTGTACCCATCCAGCTGTTCGTATGTCCTTGCGAACAGTCCCTTGATCTTGATTTCAATCTTCTGCGATGGCTGGTCTAGTCTATGTCCGCCCACGCCCTCAATTCTAAGCGTTTCTTCTGGGCCATGCGCTCCAATCTTCTTGGCAACCTTCTCTTCTATTAAGGTCACTGTAGATCCTTCATCTAGAAGTGCATGAGCCTCCGTTTTGCCTTCAGGGCCGACTAGTTCCACCGGTATGATCTTCAGGTACACCTTGTTGATATTGCCAACTGCATTCACTGTCGATGTGACCACTTGGGCATGTTCTTTAGGCTTCTGCTTGTCATCTTCTTCATAGTGCAGGAGCTGATGGTGTCCTTTGTGGCACTTCGGGCATGGCTTGGCGCGACAGTTGTAGCCTCGGTGCCGTCTTCTTAGGCACCTGAAGCATGTGCCACTCCTTCTTGCTACGTCCCATCTGTCCTGAATTGAAGCCTCTTCAAACTTCTTGCATTGCATCAGAAGATGCTCTTCTTTGCACAGCGGACATGCGAACTTCTCTACTTCTCTAGTATTCTTTTGTTTCTCGCAGGTGCACACAACTGCTGTGCTTCTTTTATCTTCTTGGATATCATCCTCAGATACATCTTCATAATCAGAGCTACCCTCTTCTTCATCACGGCGTGATGCTTGGGTTGCGTGCACTCGAGCACCGGGGTTCCGAAGTCTGTTCTTGAAGCCTTCCTTTTTGATGAAGGGCTTCGATGATTCGTGGATCTCGAATCTATCCACCAGTTGGTTGAAGAACTGCATCAGGCTTAGCAGAATCGGCTCGTCTTGGTCTTCTTTTGCCGCCCGGTACTCATACCACTTGAACTTTACTAGTGTGCACATCTTCTCTATCACGCGGTTTGATATATCACTTGAGTGAAGGTAACTGCTCTTCTTCATCTGCTGTATCACGCTCACTGTGTTCGCGATGGCTCCGGCATATCTCACTATTTCCTTTGCATCTTCTGACATAGGAGGCAATTTCTCTATGTTTTCAATTTCTCCTCGGATGAGGTATGTGGGCCTTCCGAATCTTCGCTCGAGAGCTGCGATAACTATCTCAGGATCGGTTTGCGTGTACAGCATTGACTTCACTGCTTCTTTAGCTTTGCCTCTTATGGCTCTTCTTAGCCTTCCCATATTCTCGATGGCACCAAACAGCTCTTTCGTATCGGTGTATGTTGCCTTAAACGCGATCCAGTCCCTTGCGTCGCCTTCAAAAGGGTGCAACTCGCTCACATATTTAGGCGCGCGCTGGAGGGCAGGCATCGTCTTGCTGTTTGAAGCCGACTTGCATGCTTCTAATATGGCTTCGGCTAACTGGTTGGCGCGGCTTGAGGCGGAGACACCTCCAGGTGCAAGAGACGCGCGGGGTGCTTCTTGAGTACGGGCGCGCTCCCCCTCGTCGCGATCCAACCTCTTCGTATTCTTCACCCAGTCGGCGGTGGCGCGCGCAGTCGTATCTTCCGCCTCTGGGTCTTCATCCACATCACTAATGTCGGTATCTTCTGCGGCTCGAGCTAACTCCAACTTCGTAGCAGCCATCTTAGCCTTCATCTTTATCTCTTCCAACTGCAGCTTCTCTAATTCCAATCTGGCTTCTAGTTCTCTTCTCTTGCTGGCAGCTTTGGAGGATTTCTTCGACTTGGCCTTTCCCACAATGGTTTTGTCTGCTTCTTCCATATTGGTTTCTTCTGTTGGAGCGCTGGTCTCAGTTGACACTAGTGTGCTGCCTGTGTTCGTAGAACTTGTAGCACCGGTGGCGTCGTCTTCTGTCGTTGAACGCGAACTATCTCCTTTGCGGCTTCTCGTCAACATATCTTATGACGATGCAGCGACGGCGTTCTTCACAGACTATCTTCCTCGAAGATAACTAGCACCGCAGCACTAAGTTCACTTGGTACTAAGTTCACTAAGCACGATCTTCATTGACACTATCTTCGGTGTCGGCGGCCGTTACCCGCATATAAACCTTTATTGACACTGTCTTCGGTGTCGGCGGCCGTTACCCGCATATAAACCTTCACAGCAATTCTTCACGTTCTTCCTCGGCTTCGGTTGATTGAGCGCTTCCCAACTCCGTGTAGACACTATGCACAATCTTCAGAGGTCGGCGGCCGTTACCCGCATATAAATCTTCTTGAAGATTGGGCGCTTCAGTATTCCGCATCCACTCGGTGCTCAAATCTTCCTAGGCACTGACGATGACTCTGCTATACACTTCGCTTGCTTCAAAATCCTCTTCAAAAAACTCGAACTGTGTCCCTGAGGTACAAAATTTGGGTAGTAGAAGTAGTGCCCTGTTGCACCACCGCCCAAATCCACACAAAACTTCCTCGATGACGCAGTTCTGTCTTCCTTAATGCAGGCGAGCGTACCCCGGCAGCAGCCACGTCTTCAATCCACGTGAAGTCTTCCTGGTCTTCACAGTTCACACATCACGATCCGGCTCGAAGGACCATTTGTCGAGGGTGGACTGTATTTTTCTTCAAATAAAACAACTTTCTTGTTCCAACTCTTGTCTTTATTCTTCACCCTTCGATTGTTGGAATTACACTGACTGTGACCCACGCAAAACTACGCTACTTATATTTAAATTTGAGTGGGTGCAAGTTGTGGCGAGCGTTACATAACAATCATTCAATGCAAGCCAATCAGATTACAGAATCTTAATGCGTGACCTTGATTTTGGGACAAGTTTAAACCTGTTCCTGCTTTGTTGTTGCATCATGCAAACAGGTTTGGACTTGTTCTTACTACAAAAATAAACTACTAATCTTATTGCTAAACATAAAAATTACAATGTTATCTATCTTAAAGCATAATAATCAACAATTAGCGTACTTATTTAATATTTACTTAATATAACATACTTAATTATTACCTAATACTTAACATTAATTCTTAACACAATCACAAAGTTATTAAAGTACATTATTAGGTACTTAATGTCTCACAATTATAGCACAATCACTGTGAAAAAGGTGTTCGTCAGTCACTTATCACACTTCGTCGCTAACAGTAGGTATGTAGGTCTAAGTAGCACCAGTTTTTTCTGTTGGTAGTAGTAATATGGACACTGAAAACATTTTCATGTATTTTATACACCATTGCTGTAATTAAAAGTAAACCTTAATGAATAAGAACCTTAGTTACAAATGTCTCAGGATACTTTTTGATATACCTAGTTACGGTTTTCATAAACTGATTACAATTGGAAATAGGTATTTATTTAATAATGTCATTATCTAACCACCAGCCCAATCTTTTAATGTCTATGAAAGCTATTGGGTACCTATAAAAAATTACGGGACCTACCTTATTTACCACGAGAAAGATCTTATGTGGGGTAACGTTTTTTAACCTACTTAAAAAATGAGGTACTCTGTTTGTTAAAGGTTACAAAATGTCTTTGATCCAAAGCTTGTCCTGAATTTGGAACACAACAAAAAATAAATAGGTAAAATAGGTAATCGGTGCAAATACGGCATTTTTATCTAGACAGGTTTTTCAAAACAGCTCGCTCACTATAATCATAATATCTCCTTCATTAACAACGTACCGTACTTGTTCGTGTAGATACTCGTAGCTCTAATATTTACCTACATCACGTGCTGAATTTCAGTCGATGAAGTGGAAATCGATGTCTCGGTGCATCGCACGACGGCAAAATTATGTTTGGGAAATCATCTAGCGAAAAGGGGATTGCAGAATTCCGATTTTAAAAAGGGATAACACAGGGGACGATGTCAATACGTTCTCATAACCCGTGTATGTAAGTGTTTAGTACGAACACCGTGTTGGTTTGAGTCTGTAAGGCTGAGATTCAGAGAAGAGACTCAGCATGAACTTACGCTTCCGTATGTCAAATTGTAATACAAATTTGACATACGGAAGCCTTACTTTACGCTGAGCATCGTATCTGAATGCCTTAGCCTTAGAGTCTGACAGGGTTGGCATTCCAGTCCGTGAGGATTTGTACACACATACCATCACGTCTGTATTCCCCAAGGGGTTAGAGGTCAAATTCAAATTCAAATTCAAATATTTTATTTCAATTAGACCATATAAATATGTACTTTCGAAAAGTCAAACTAGTTGCACGGTTCCAAAAAGTTGGACTTATGGAGAAGAGCCAGCAAGAAACTCCATAGTCTTATAACGTTAAATCATAACTTCTGTAGAAAAGAATATACAATACACAAAAATTACTGATCGGTATACTCATCATCCATTTTAACTGTCCCACTGCTGGGCACGGGTCTTCTCTCAGTAAACAAATAAATACGAAATACTATTTTTTTTTAAATCTAACAATTTTCTATACTGTTTTTCTTCATTTTGTTTTTCAAAATCCGTGTCCTTTTTCTTTGTAATGGAGTGTAATGTTTGTTACAAGGTGTTACTGTCGGGCGTTATCCGCAAATCCCTTACTTTTCTATTTTCCAGAAATCTCCAGACTCTTGACTGTCTGAGCGGTATATAGATGGGATAAGTCAGATAACTGAAAGGGTTTCCTAGGAAACAGAATGAATAATATGTAACATTTTAAATGGGGGACAAGATATGTATGTAGGTTCTGCCTACCCCTATGGAAAATAAATAATAATAAATAAATATCTTGGGACATTTTTACACAGCACCATCTAGTCCCAAACTAAGCAGAGCTTGTACTATGGGTACTAGACAATGGATATAATACTCATATACTTTTTTTTTGTAAATACATCTACTCTTTTTTGTGTAAATACATCTCATCTACTTATAATATATAAATGCCGTGATTGTTTGTAGAATAGGTATTTGTATTTAGTAATGCTGGTAAATTTAAAAATAAATAAGAACACAGATACTGATACTGAATTCTGGTGTAATTTACGTACTTTATATTCTTTAGCTATTTTCCTCTCCAAACGACCCTTGATCATGTATATCTTTGAGATACATCTACAGTTTTTTAGATAGTCGTTTATATTATTAAAAGCGAGAAAAAGGTATTTCTAGAAATAACCTCTACAATAATTTTCCCAACCTAGAAAAACGATACCCATACAAATTACAGTCAAACAGAGAGAACACATTCTCGACACAAGTTCGTGTTAGATTTGCCTACAATATTATATTTATTTCAATGTGTATTTGAAAGTGCCAACATCACTTCTCATAGCGAAACAAGAAAGAATTTCTTTGTCATGCAGACTACGGATGCTGAAGAGAATGTTAAAAGCTGACATCGCTTTGTCCCAGTAACGCCTAATATAAAAGTCAAAATTACTCAATCGCAAAATGTTATGAGACAGGCAATGATAACCTAAGAAAAGTAAAAACGATCCAACAACAAACTTGAAGTTAGTGCTGGAATAGGAAGTCAGATTTGCGCGACTGTTTCAAGGTGCTGGATTCAATTCCCAGATCGAGCAGTGCTATTAGGTTTTGCCCACTGTTATCTTCTTCCTAGCCTTCTTCCAACCATGTTGGGGTCAGCTTCCAGTCTAACCAGATGCGGCTAAATATCAGTATTTAACACGAAGCGACTGCCATCAGACCTCCGCAACCCAATTTCTGGACAATACCGATATTCGAAGGATGGTTGTCAGGCTTTTTGGACTTCTGACTACCACTAACGATTGTCATAGGTGTTCGTAAGACAACCGGGACCGACGGCTTTACGTGTCTCGATGTGTTATTAATGGTCACCTATTCACAGACTGACCTCGGCAAGCGTATCTTAACCTTGCAGATCGGTTGATCAGCATTGTTATAACTTAGCCAGAGCCCCTCACCTATAACTTAGCCAGGAGCCCCTCACTTAATAGACCCACTGTTATATGGGACATAAATATAACAGCGAACTGCGGGTGTACCTACATTTGTACAACTCTGCATAACCCTTCGAAGAATACAGGCGCGATGAATGTGACTTATGATGTGTGTAATCATACTAATAGTCAAATTTGTCTGTAACCTTGTCACGTCTTACTGCTGAATCGATTTTGATTTAAAAAATGCCAAAATGCAAAAAAAAACTATCCGGTATGAGTAAAACCGCGAGCTACTTATATAAAATTCCTTTATTTTATGTTCATAGTCTACAATTTTAGTATAAATTAATGCGGCATGGAATCATTAGCAGATACAATAGAAAACAATTGTTACGATATTCTAGTCTCCCTTCTTTCAAGAATAAATTATTTCATTTTAAATATCTTTATCTCTCACTGCTCGAAATTAATTATTAATATTTAACGCGAAAAGGATTACCAGTAGATGAGTGAATGTTTTCGAAAAGTCTTCTTTTGATAAGAAGAGAACCTAAAGGCATATCCGACACGTTTGTAAGCCCGGAAAAACAATTACTCAACAAGTTCAAAGAAAGACGTATTACATAGGAACAACTCACATAATTATGAAGACAGCTAAGAACGTTATTTATCAGGGAGACAATGAATAAATAACGAGTTTCTTAGCTTTTTTAAGGCAAACACGTTACTTTTAGGTAATCATCTTGAGGATACAGTAGTGCTAGTAAGTTAAATGAGTAGGTAAATGAAGTTACTAAGTTTAAATTCAAAACGAATTTTTCAATGTTGTTTTGTTTCGATGTTGATGTTGTCTTGGCTTTTCATATATTATATCAGTAACTACCTAATTAATAAGTTTTTGGTAACAAAATGTATTACTACTGATAGTATTTAATTGAGTGCTCGTTTGACATTAGGAAACCAATCAACGCTCATGCCACCATCTTTAGAGTTGATAATAAATCAACACAGTTGATTGATAATAGACCAGAAATGCAAGCCCGTCCGCATTATAAATAATCACGATTAACGTGATTATTGTAATGAATGAAAGAAAAACCATAGATAATTAATTAATGGTGTACACAGAGCGATAGATTAGATTTTTTTTAAGTTGTTGAAATGTAACCAAAATACGGGCAGTGGATCTTTATGAAAAAGTTTTAGACAAATATCTCTATCATCATCTATCACATACCCCAAAGGTGATTGAATTAGGAACACGTGGGGCGGGCACGTGTTCCTAATTCAGTCACCTTTTCAAAACCCCTCGGGCATTTCCGACCCTAGTTATTTCGTACGTAGTTACACTAAGCCAACTCTAGCTATTATCCCTATTAAAATGTCGAGGTATTTCTAAGAAGTGGGCAACCCTGGTGACCTATTAACATTTGACGTCATAACGATACCATCATTTGCATCAACGGTCTGAGGAATTTGATATTCAGTTTGTATTATTGAAGGCCCTAATGCACAAGTAGTGTTTGAATATGTAGTAGTTAGTATTGATTCTGCTGAAATAATATTATTTTAGACATTCTGGTGAAACTAAAATATTATTCAGGACATTCTGTCACATTGTTAGGCATGAGCTTATAATGTTCTTAGTTAAGTGCTTTTTTGGTATAGTTTTTTTTTAACTTTGTATAGTCTATCTATTGTGGCTGATTATTTAAAAAAAAATTTTTAGAATTTTTTTTTTAGACTTTTTCTACCAATGGCAATACCTAATGAAAATGTATCAGGGTCATTGGTAAGTTATACATCAATAGTAACCTGTCATTGTCGCAATTGCGGCTTGAGTGTTGGATTGATTGATTTAATTCTGTATGTAAATATATCTGTGTTTAAAGAACTAAACTACTTAGTTACCCCTCCATTATAAAAGCGCCCCTCCCAAAACTCGTATCCACGTAGACCCTATCTATACAGGTCAAGCAGTTTTCTGGCCAAAAGTAATCGATAACTGGGTTAAGAATCACAAGGACCAAAATTCTTTATCATTCTGGGAGGAAGATTATGCCAAACTTCAAACGGATCTTATTAGGACCAACAGCAAATCGAGCATTATAAACAATATTACTAGTTTAAGTGAAATTCTAAAATTTTAAGACAGCACTTGTAATGGCTGTGAGTCGATTTAGATTTTAGTATTCTGAGAGGAAGTTCATGCTTCTGATGGGCACTGAAACAGTATTACTACGACTAATACCCATAATCAGCAAATTACCCTTTAAATTCTCATTCATCTGTTATTATCTGATTATGTATATTATTGAGTTTACTTAGCTGAATTCATGTAATGGTAGTTAGGAATTCCGTTTAAAACCACCAGGACTAAAACTCTTTATATTTCTACGAGGTGATTATGTGAATATGTATACAAAGACCATGTGTGTACTAGAAGAGTATTATTAGGACCAAACTTCCTATACCGAGCCCCAATTGCCTATGATATAATAATCTTAAGGTAACTTAGCGGAATTTGTACATCACTGGTCATAATGCTTACCTTATCGCATTAAAGCTCCCCAGCTGAGACATTTGATAGTCTATAACTGATCAGTATATTAAGTGCAAGAAATTAGGTATTTATCGTCCCTATTAGAATGATTGTGACGAATCTTATAACCTACTTTTAGTGTTATAAAATTATATATTATGGGCTTAATTCTGTAGCTATTTGTGATTGCTATATTTGCCGTTTGCCATTAGATTAGGATTAATAAAGGCTATGATGACTTAAATGTTAGAAAACTATAAAGACTAAAATTCTATTTCAATTTTTTTTTTAAATTAATTCTTATATATTTTTATAATGTCAGGCTTTTTAGAAACTTTAGAGTTTTGAGCTTCATCAATAATTTTTACAAAAATAAAGAATGACTTAGAGGCGACATAAATTTCTGGCAAGAATGCGATTTTAACTCGATTTATCTTGATAAGATTTTTTCTTACTTAAATGGTAATAAATTAAATTGTACTTATTGCCACAAAAGTATTAATTACGAACCTTTTCCGTTTTAATTTTAATGACTCATCAACCGTCACCCTAAACAAATAAAAACTACACCAAACAAACTAAGTACTAACGTACAAAACTTGCCACTCTACCTTAATCCGAGTTCTAAACAAAACACACGTCACAGTCCATGTCGTAAGTTCACGTCCCGGAGTCGCGCGGTGCGCGTCGGCCGGCGTCGTGCGGCTGACTAGACGGCTTGGCCCCGCGCTCCCGCCCTCGCTGTTTTGATTTACAAACAGCCAGTATGTCATGCAGTGTTCGATATCCGGCCGCTGTGAAATTTGTAATAAACGAGGTTTTATTAGTCGTTAATGGTTTTTGGTCCTTTGAACCTGAAAGCGTAACTATTTGTTTGTTTTTACGGTTATGCAGTACTTTTGCTCTGTTTTTTAAATAGAAGCCGATATTACTGTATCGTCTTCAAGTTGTAACATGGTTTTTCGTAGCGGATTAAATATGGTTTTAATTGTTGTTGAATCCGTTTAAATATCAATATCTGAAAATATTTACCAATGATACCGTATTAATATGACGAAAACCGAAATAAGCTTTTGGTATATGGTTTTTGGGTCTTCTGTCCTTATGGTGCTTGGTAGGTAGATGAATGATTTAGTTTTCTTCTAGTTTTTAAGGAAGTTGCTTATGTAAATTAGCTAGGTATGAAAAAACTTGTTAAAGTTCAAACTTACAGAACATTTAGTTTTAAGTTGATTGTTTTAATCCCATTTCTCCTTGATAAAATAAAACGGAAAATTAACGTATTATTCATTATGATTAGCAGCTTCTAATTTCCCTAGAAATACGTCCAACATTTTAACTAAGCATACTTGTCAAGGTTTTCAGTATTAATGTTTAGAATAAAGTGATACTTAGCAGACAGAAGCCTATACAAGTTAGAATAATTAAGTTTAAATTAATATTGTCAGGAACTTTGGTTAATTTAGAACTTTGGTCCAATGCCTAAAACTTGTTTTACATGTTAAAGGGTAATTAATTTAACAGAATTGACAGACAATTAATCTTAATCACAATTCGATTTGTTTGGACTGTACAAATTATACGCCTATATGTGTGTTTAATAAATGGCCTTATGGCATAGTAATGGGAAAATGATGGGTTTTATTTATGATTTTATAGGAAGCACGAATTGAGTTCGAGGTCTTTTATGTTACAAAGTTAATGGTACTTTGAGTAACTCTGGTTGTTCACTAAAATAGTTTATTACTTTGTTTAAACATTGAGTGGTTATAAAAGACTTGATAATCATCATCCTCCAAGTTTGTCCCTGAATACCGACTACGGTGGTTGGTTTCCAGTCTCACTAGATTATAATACCTAAAGTAGGTCATCAAAAGCCCATACAACTCAGTCTAAATTTGTACCGGAGGTACATGACAGCTGACAAGTTGATAGTTTTTACCATGAAATCACTATGAAACTGATAATAATCTGCCGTAATGGCGTGCGTTTGACATTCCGAAACTGACACTGATAGTTTTTACTATGAAATCATTACGAAACAGATGTCGTGATTTTTCTCAGATTAAAAGGTTTTTCTTCTCGTCCCCCAACATTAAAAAAATGTAAGACTAGAGTTTTAACCAGCGCAATACAGGGTCTTGTTTCCAATAAGTGTACCTTCGGTACATTATTTGGGCGGATTTCGATGACCTCCTTTATAATAATGTAATAATGATTGATGTTATAAAAATAAAATCCTAAACGTAACTGTAATAATATTGCAATATACATATATTTACAATACAAATAATTGTATTGTAAAAAGAAACCACCCGACTGATCTTGCTATTACGAATCTGTTCTAATAGTATCAAGTATGTTTTTCATCCTCGCGTCACTGTCACGCCTAGTACGGGGGTGTTCGAAAGTGCATTGTAACTCGGTCATTTTCAAATAGCGTGGGTGGAAACAATAAAGTCACGTTATGATCACCCATCTACGCTGACTACTATCCCAAATGAGGAATTCGAGTATAAAGGGTAGGAAAATCTGAACAAAGGCCCTCCCTATTGACTTCCACAGGGGCCGAACGCTGCCATGCTACCTGCATCCAACAAGTTCTAGTTGTTAACTTGCCTTTGTTCAGTAGGTAGTGGACCTCTTTTGGCTGACATGATGATGATGATGATGATGAGGAAAATCTAGAAAAAATATTTACTACCGTAACCCTGTCATATTTAAAAAGGCCAATATGATGAGCCAAGTCTAAATAAAATTGTTTCTTATGGGGATTGAGCCATTACTATGACTAGCTAGAAGACCCAAGCTGAAGTACAGCAAGCTAGTTACTCTGACTAGTAATTTAATAATAGTCTTGTAAGAAACCCTAACCTAAGAATAATGAGCGGGAGCGTAATGTTGCTAGCAATAAATCATCCTGAATATTCTCGTCTCGGCTAAATTGAAACAACCCAAACTATCGGGTATCAAGATAATATTGTTACAGGGATAGACACTCTGTCATCTAGAAGCAGGCGTACTGGCTTCATAAGATGACACTATTACGCCTGTATTCAAGGAAGGCAGAGGTCTACTAAAATGTACACCCACAGTTCACGGGTTTAGGTCCCATGTAATAGGAGGCACAAATCCAAACTCCGAGCTATCACTGAGAATTTCATAAGAAAACCCAATAGGTAATATTTTACTCTACCTGGGGATAGAACTTTAGACTGTAACGTAGTAGTATCATTAATAATAATAATCAACCCATATACTGTCCCACTGCTGGGCACGGGTTTCCTCTCAGTATGAGAGGGATTAGGCTATAGTCCACCACGCTAGCCTAATGCGGGTTGGTAGACTTCACATGCCGTTGAGAAAATCTCTCAGGCATGCAGGTTTCCTCACGTCTTCCTTCACCATTAAAGTGAGTGAAAATTACGCACATGATTTCGAAAAGTCAGAGGTTGCCTTGGTTTCGAACTTGAGACCTTTGACTTGGCAGTGCCGGTGGTCATACCCCTAGGCTACCATTACTTACATCTAATATCTGCCTCTCGCTCAGCTTAAAAATAAAGTGTTAATGTACTGTATTTTCATTCACACGAAGACGGAGAAGCAAAGTTTGTCCAATAAACTTTACTACACCTTCGCAGCTCGCTGAGTTCCTTGTTTATTAGTTCACGGTAAGTTAGTACTAATTTATATACGTAAGAAGGGAAAAATGTGTACGAATTTTTTTATATAAGTACTTATTTAACAAAATATTGCCACTTGTCAAACTTTGTACTGTCCTATGTCTCTGACCAATAAGATTACACTATAACATTTCGATGACATTCATCTGCATATTAAATTATATTTAACGGTATATCTCTCCTCTTACTGACCCTTAAAATGTATACCAACATTTTGCAACATAAAATAATAAACCCTTAAGCACATCTCATTATCCATTTCCTTAAAAGAAACTCTTACTAATGACGTTTTCCGTAGATATCTTTAAAAGTATCATCAAACAGAAAGAAACGAAATGGCAACATTAATAATGTCGAGAAAAAAAAAATGCTGTTTTCCTTTGTCAGAACTTGTTGCGTCTCTATCTTGTATTTCAGAGTGGCCGCTTAGAGACACGAAAACTGGTAAAGTGTACCAGGATCGTAATAAATTTGCAAATTTGGTGCCTTAGAGTTTTTTATTATGTCGCTTGTCACAATAGATCTCGTCCCGTCTCTAAGGTATAAAGATGTCGTTTTCTGTGTAAAATAATGGAATAATGCCAGTTTACATTTAGAAAATAGGGTGTTACCGCACACAATGTTGGGTGTTTGTTTTATGTTCGGGCTTTCCTTTTGCGTATTTAAATGTTCTTTTTTTTGGAATTGTCATCTTGTTAATATTTGAAAGTGTTCTTTTTCACAGTCAACACTTTTTAACTTTAAAAATAACGCTAAAATATCCATCTTTATTTTTGGACCCATATGTACCGTAAATTTCTGGCCTTGTCGTAATATAAACTGGTCTCCGAAGACCAATAGATACTTTTATATATAAAAGTTTGCAAAGTCCACGTAGCCCCTAAAACTCTCACCTATCTCGATTAATTATTGACTATTCCCATCGCAAACATTACACTTTGTGGACTGAAGGACCAATAAAAAAATTATATTACCAGCCGTAGCCACTATCTCCCAGCCAAAGTCTATTAGGAATTTAGAAATGAGCTTACATTATTTGTTTTGCAAAATTAGCGGATGATTGTGATATTGGAATGTAAAGATTTTCAACAAAACATGTAAAGATGCAATATATAAGACAACATTTTACACATCTAACAATAAAAACAGCCTAAGAGGGTCACTCAAGTGACTGTAAAGCAAAATTCTTTGTTTCCATTAATTATTCCTTTATCTTATTGTCTCTAGGGTCGCACCGACGCACGCTTGTCACCCATTGTTGCTGAAATTTAATCAAATGGTGTTGTTGGAATCCTTGGATGGTGTGTTTTACTAATGTATCAAAAGCAATATATGTTTGTTTGTCGTTTCAATAAAGCGTTAACTGTCTAATGTAAGAACATTATGTTTTGATATTAGGTAGATAAATAGACTGGTTGGGCAATAACAGTTTATTGCTTTAACATCAGACTGCAGTAAACATTTAAACTCCTAAATTCTTATGCTTAGACCTTAGAAAAAGAGAAAATGGCTGTATACCTTATTGAGGTTTAAATTGGTCCTTTGTTCCACAATAAGAAAAAAGGTGGAAAATTTCAATCCATCTATTGAATTTTTAAAACAAGCACTAACCAAGGAACTTATCTGACGTATATTGTACTAATGTGACTGACGTGTGAAACATAAAGCACCAAAACACAAAAATAACACAGGATAACAAGAATAAAATTATATTTAACAATAGTTTTAGACATTTGTATGGGTTGTTTTATGATACATTGAGTATTAGCCTGCCAGTCCATTTTTACCTCATTTTCTTTAATCAAGCTACGTCTAACCTAAATCCTTATAATAAAAGTTTATTCACCTAGTTTTTTTATCGCCAGAATAATGTTCAAGTTTTACTGAAACCGGCCTTAGGGAAAGATTAGCAAGCCATGAATCTAGGGCATTGCGAGTGCACGAGTAATTTGTGTTCACTCTACTAACGACACAGTAGTTCGTTCGTGTCGTGAGTCATAAAGCTTTGCAAACATACCGTTATAGGTGTGGACCTATACTGTCGTAAAGCCTGGTTTGAAAGAAAACTGACAGGAAAATGTACACGTGTTTTTCTCGCTCTTTTTTGACACAATAGTGTAAAAAGCTTGCTGAAAGAACGTGTCAATCAAAGCTGATGTGTAGGATAACAAGTTTAATATATGTATGTTTCGATAGGTTTATAGTTCTGGGGACCTAGACAATTTGAATTTTGACATTCGAATCGACAAACAAAATGCGACAGCTTTCGACAAATCAAGCTGTCACTAATGTCATTTACATACATTTTGTTTCTATTCGTTTGTCGATTCGAATGTCAAATTGCAAGTTGTCTAGGCCCCCTGATAAATGTCACTATAGATGCTATGTCAAATGATTTTAATCAGTCTGTATAAGAACATGAGTTGCTAGTTGAACGTCTTATAAAACGGTTCCTTGAAATACTGTCGTCAATAGTGGCTCACTATTCTTATCGCAAACAGCTTAGGACCAGTAGTTATATTCATTGGTCTAGTTCTCACAGACACCACTGAGTGACCGACAATTTGAGGACTTCACATCTAGGGTTCGATACTTAAGTCTACTAGAAAATATTAGTAGCAATTCGAAGTTTCGATAAAATATATTGGCGAACTGTGGTTGTACATCAGTATATCCAGCATAATCCTGAGTAAATTAGAATTATGGCATATAAATGTAACATTAATACCAATTAATATCTCGGTCCCATTTCATCGGAGTAAAATCTAATTTCTGTTTATTTGATCAGGAAGTGCTTTACGTTGAAAAATCAATTTAGTGGTCAACCCGGAGGGAAATAATCGCCCGCCAAAGTAAACATATTTGCTTAGGAGTACGTAACGACAACATTTCCTTACGGTTTTCTGACCTTTTAAGCCTGTGTGGAAGTTGGGTCCCGGTTTAAATTACAATGGTCAGGCTAAGTACAATCTTATGTCCTATTAAAATGTCAACGCTAGGTTGACCTTTAAACCTCCCTCGGGGGTCTTTCTTTTCAAACAGATTCTTTGGAGACGGAATGTTTTAAAAACTCCTTTGTTTTCACATGACTTCACTCGGTAGATAAAATTTTCCTCGTTTTACTCGTAGTAGACAAAACAATAACTGTACTTATACACTATAAATTGTATTTTTTTTTTTAATATATATGAAATTATATGGTAATAGCTGAATTCTTCCGTAGCATGTATTTTTAAAGAATATCTACGCAAAGTCCCTTTTTCACAAAAAATCATAGGTAGGAAATTTTGCCAGGCCGAAACACGCTCAAAAGGGGCAAAGCCTTTTTTCAATTACTTACATAAAATGTTTATCGCCTTTTAA
Source organism: Acronicta psi (assembly GCA_946251955.1). Classification (NCBI taxonomy): domain Eukaryota; kingdom Metazoa; phylum Arthropoda; class Insecta; order Lepidoptera; family Noctuidae; genus Acronicta; species Acronicta psi. The sequence continues at coordinate 10,457,694 of OX276475.1, read as the reverse complement.
ATAACCCTTAGAATCCCCTATAACTACCATCAAACTAACCATAACGACAGCTGTTCTAGTTTTAAAAGCGAAGAGAAACGATGACCAGTCCTTATTAAAATGCTTTTAACAAAATTTAATTTGGTCTCCATTTACTTAGGACCAAAGTGGTACAACTATGAAAATATACGTTCCACGGCTTTAATATTATTTAAGTACTTAGTGACTTAGCGTTCAGTTTTTAAAGTTGGGATAGAACAGTGTTTTTGCTAAGCTTGGGATAAAGTATTTTTGTAGAGTCCCTATCTTTTGTTTTGCTAACGCTGCGTCTGATTCGCAACTATTTCGTATTTTTCTGCGTAGAAAAACTTATCTAATGGTATTTCATCAAAATATTAAAATCAAGAATTGCATAATAAAAGACATGTTACCTACCTATACATGTTTAATCTATACTAACATTTATAAAGCTGAAGAGTTCGTTTGTTTGGTTAAAACGCGCTAATCTCAAGAACTGGACCGCTTTGAAAAATTCTTTCAGTGTTAGATAATAGCCCGTTTATCAAGGAAGGCTATAGAAGACAAGCTAGAAGTTTATTTTTTCCTCGTTTTTGCAACATTCAAAATGTTGCAGAAACGGGGAAAAAATACGGGAACGAAGTCGCGGGGAAAGACTAGTTTAAAATATACATATATTATATGTTCCTCCATATTGTGTCATGCAGCATGATCTTTTAAGGTGCCAAAATAAGAAAATATTTTGTCTAACCTAAAACCTAAGCCCAAATGAGTTATTGTCTATCTAATAACTATATTAATGTACAGGGAGCTTAGTTGATGAGTGCGAAAAGTTATTATTGCTAATCGCACTTATTATTGTGGTGAGGGTGCAGACCGTTTCATGGCTAAATGATTGCCAGAGCTATATTGGGGCGTGAACGGTACAGGGGGGCTATGAAATGGGGGCTAATGTATGGAAATGACACAAGCTTTCGACAAATCGGGCTGTCACTAATGTCATTTACATACATTTTGTTTGTCGATTCGAATGTGAAAATGCAACTTGTCTTGCCCCCCAGTATAATATAATGTAAACAATGAGGATGAAATTTTGTCACCTATAGGGTTGGACACTGCTGGTATTAAAAGTCAGTCAGTGGACAATTTTTGGGTTTCAATCCTTGATTACTTAATCATTTTTTCTCCGAACTTAATGAAACCTCGGATTATATAGCATCAATACAGCTGCGAAATTAACAGACGCCTATGTAATAGAAAGTCTCACGGGTTTAGGCTCTCATAGGAGATATACTATTACTTGCATTGTACTGACTTAAACAAAACCATCACGCACCTTCTTCAAGGTTCATTAGAAAACCGCGTCAGATGGTGCAAGCCTGTCTGAGATATCGCTGAAATGGACCTTTTTAGTGCCGTTACCATATATTTTGTAATTATTTTGTAATTTCTATGTACTGTGTTCGTTTTCATTTACGTGCGATATAAATTTTATTCTTTCTTTCATTTTTCTTTCTAAAACATGTAATCTTAGCATGAAAAATGCTTAAAAATACAAAAAGATAGTTAAACAAAACAGTTTAACCTTTTGATACATTTTCCGAAATACTTGTTTTCAGTAAATACAATGCAACGACCTTATTAACAATTTTATCTTTCCATTCCCAGGCCATATTGATAATTTATTTCCATTTACATTCATAAATTACAGCATACATTAGGCCAATCCACGGTGATTCATACACGCACTGCAAATGTATTCAAGGAAATAAGGCCAAGTAATAATTCCAGGGAGTGCGGTCACGCGAAACGAATGCTAGAGGTAGCGCAGGAAGCAAAACGTTTATCTTGATAAGCGGGACAAAATAATACGGTTTTCTTGTCCTACATGTTATGGAAATTATTACAGGTAAAAGGGTGGCGCTATTAAAGAAAGCATCGTGACCAATAGAGCAAAAGTGATGTGTTATGAAGTTCAGGCTACCAGAAATGGCTACTGTATGTTTTCAAATAAAAATGCTCTGTAAAAAAAATGGTATTTGGTGTAGTTACAATAACTAAAGAGGTTGGTATGTATTCATAGGTCACTGAATTTTACAATACATACAAGGTGGAAGGGACATCGACGCACATCCGTATACCATGAGTTCAGTACATTATTCTGGACCCCTGCGTTGAAATTTTCCGTAACTTTTTTATGTTTTTTTTTAATTTTTTCTGCAGTTTTTTTTAAATTTTTTCTGCAGTTTTTTTTACTAGAACGTGTAAAAGTCATTATTTCTGTCTACCCAAATTAGATTTATAATTAAAAAATCATTATTTCATTTATTTCGGATCGCCCGCGCGATAACATTCACCGCGGAGCGTTATTATCGCGTTTTTAGCAATACACTGCGCACTCAAAATGTGAATATCTGTAATAACCGATCATTTTCTACATGAATGACCTAGGTAATATAATTTTGACCTTGAGTGAAACCTTGTCATGACGTTTGTGAGTCGATGTCCCTTCCAACTTGTATAAATACAATATTAGTATTAACTTATTGTCCCACTGCTGCTTTTATTTATGGCCATCATAAAACCCAATGTTGGCAAAAATTTTTTACTCCTAAACAGAATACCACGACTCATTTTATTAACTTCGGAGATATGTGGGCACAGATACAGACAAGAAAATCTATTCAGATATTTAATTTAGACAAAAATATTGAGGAACAAACATATATTCGAGGAATGACATTGTGGATCTCCCTTAAAGAATATCTCTGTCTTTCCAGTCTCCCTTATAAAAGATACATACAAACTTCCACCAGTTTCTTACTAGTCTCTCTCTTAAAGAAGAGGCATACAAATGCTACCAGTTGGATACATAGTTTAATGAGTCATAAGATAATGAATGGACCGAGATTTAATTGGAACTTCCACAACAAAGGGATATTTTGATTTTGATAGGATGTCCATACAATAAAGCGACTTCATACTATCCCATCTTTATTAAATATCTCAGCGTTATTAAAACAGGGACATGCAACAAGGACGCGACAAAAAATTAATTACAAAATTCCTCATAAAAGTGTTGTCGAACAATATTTTACGCAAAGAGCTGCTTTCGCAAAAGCGTTGCATAATATCGAATAGGTATTTTTACTTGCTGTTAACCACGAAAAAGATAAAAATGATGGAAAAACGGTGAACTTTTCCGAAGCCAAGTTGATCGTAAAATATCGTTGATAAAACTAGAAGTACACCTGTATATAAACTCACATTAGCATGATATTAAAAACTTTTTGGTTCTTGTTCGAATATGGAGAGAGCTAGGAAGTGGCAACACGGTAAGAAGAGAATGGTTGAGAAGTGTATAAGGCAGAAGGCATATAATTAAAGTCCATTTTTTTACATTCGGTGTACACTATGTTTTAATTCTGTATTATTGTGCGTTTACACACAATGTTACGTCACTGTTAACAATAGGGGAGCTTATTGTTAGTCGTAATCATTGTTACTTATTCCCCGCAATTTTTTAGAGTAGGTACCTGGTAGGAATCATTAAAAAAATATCGCTTTAACGTCTTTTTGTTTCAAACCTGTATTCCCTGACACCTACAACATTGGTCTTTTCAAGGCCAGAATGAATGGGCCTCTTTTGGGTAGGCGCGGTCCATCTTAGACCACATCTACACTTATCATCAGGTGAGATTGTGGTCAAGCGCAAACCCATCAACGATAAAAAAAAACCTATGTATAATATTATGCATAAGAAACGAAGTGTTGACTTCGTTTCTTATGCACTTTAAAAAAATGTATTTATTCGACAGTGGGAAAATATTAATAACAATGTTATTAACATAAAAATAATTTAAAAAAAAAACGATCTCTGGAAACTCGAAACGCATTTACAACGATGGTTTCCTTCGTCCACCTAATTGACTCTTGATTGGACAGCGTCTTTCTTTTCCCTTAGCCCGTGACTTTAATTCTTGCGCCTACACATAAATAATATAGCGAATAAACATTAAAACTTTTGCGGTGTCCAAACTTCTCTAAATGTGTCGGCTAAAGGTTTACCCACACTAACGAACGGAACGGAAAATGTTGAAAACATCTTAAGCTATGCGTGAAAATCAGGCCATGAACGACGTAGGTCTGTATTGCGTTAAGTCCACCATGTCGATAGGTTGCCGCTTTTGCGTTGATTACTATAAGCATACCCTCACCATTAAGCATAAAAGTGATAATACTTCTATCGAACTGAGTATGAGCTACGGCATTTGTCAGACCTATGACAAGATTATCACTACAAGGTTTTATCACACCTCTTCGACCCAATTTCTGTGCAAATATTGGTATTTGCCCAGAAATAAGAAGAATATCGGTATTCTAAAGATGAACTGCTTATCAGCCTATTCGGGTAGGCCCTCTCATAATCATCATGAACCCATATAGGTGCTGTTCCATTGCTCTTCTCAGTATGAGAGGGATTAGGCCATAGTCCACCACGCTAGCCTAATTCGGGTTGGTGGGTTAGACCCTATGCGAAAAGATTATCATAATAATATTTTAAGATTATAAGCAGTTTTGCACTAGGGACGAACGGATTTTATAAGTTTACTGATAGAAAAAAATCTACCGTCTGAGTCACCTATCGATATACAAAATCTAGGGCCAAAAGCGAGATATTTTAACCCAATCTCAAAGGACACTAACAAAGAGAAAAAAGTCTAGGTAAGGATATCAAACACATTCCACAAGGCCCTTTAACAAACGCACGGAAAGGTAATATATACAGTGTATGTCACGTACATTTCAGACCATTTGCTTATTATTAAGAGGAGTACCTTGCCCTCAGGACGTGCCTCCCGCTTCGTTTAGAAATTGGGTCGGCCCTCTCCCTTTAAAGTAGGGACCATTATGGAACGGCTCGCGAATAAATCGATGACGCATTTTTCGTCATTCACTGCAAGTTGTAATTTGTGGTGATAATTCTACTAGTGGTTTAAGCTCTGCTGGCTTACCTCTCTTACTTTAAAGGTGAAGAAAAACGCAATACCTATGGAAGGATAACTACCCTGTCAGGTATATTATGAAGTTTTCGGGACATTTTCCGTGATTTGACGTGACATGATGGAATTTTTATACCACAAGGTTGGCAAACAAGCAATTTGATGGTACACTGTTACCGCAACCTATGTGCGTTTAGAACACCGAGGCATAATTCACGAGTTGCCGACCCTGCAAAACTCTCTTTAGGAGCTTGAAAAACTCCAAGAATTAATAATAATCATAAGAAATATCCCTTAAAGCTCTTAAGTAATCTACCAATCTTTACATAATGATGAAATCATTATTTTAAAGAAGTTTCTTTACGACAAGTCTTGCGAAAATTACGCAAACTTTTCCACAAATTTTACCGGTGTGCCATTTGAAAAAAAAACTGTCTACCACCAAGTTAAATATTGTAGGTACGTAACGTGTTTATTTTTATCTAAATTGGGTTATAAATTACCCCGTCACCCATTTAGGGAGCCGGCGGCAGGGCTGCTCGCGCACTTTTCATATTAAATTAATTGTAGCATCACACTTTGACACAGTTGTTCGACGCCCCTACCCTACTGACGTCATACGGTCCACAAATAAAGATAAAAGAGTAGGAATATTTATATATTTTTTTAAATCAGGCTGTGCTTTATAGTGTAAAAAAATATGAAAAATGTTGTTTAAAAATATGGCGTCGATAGGATAACATACCATACCATCACGCCTTTATTTCCCAAAGGGTTTGGCAGAGGTGTAACGCTATACATATACCTACACCCATGTAATAAGATGCGAGCATATAGCCATTTACCAGACACAGGTCCAACATCCAAGCCGCTGCTAGGAATTTTATAGAAACACCCATTAAAACTGCTCGACCTGGGAATTGAACCCAAGCTCTCGAGCGTCGCTGTCGCACTACGAAACGAAACAATTTAGTTAATTGTTAACTAAATTGTTTCGTTAATTGTTGTTGTTGTATAAATCAAGGTTTTAAAATATCCTTGTATTTTGTTGTAACATTAAATTATTTTAAAATAAGTAATGGATATATTTATTTATGTTAAGGGCCTATTGCACTACCTCCGGATAAGTTCCCGTTAAATTACTTGGCAGATAATTTCATACAAAGTAATTTCCATTTTTTTATTTATCCGCCAGTTAGCGGTTATCCAGAGGTGTAACAGGCCCTTAGACTTAGCTTAATTTTGCCAAAAAGACAACGTCAGTAATTGTACAAAGGCATTAAAGTATCATTTATTCAAGTATCCTTTCAAAAACTTCTGCATATTTTACACAAAGTGTTTCCTACTCCTAAGTGTGCGACGATTTCTTTATTAATGCCAAGTTTATCTAGGCTGAGCCACAGGTGGAACGCGGAAAGCCTTATTGAAAATTGAAATTTATCTAAGGCGAAAATGTTTTAACTTTACCTCAAGCTAGAGTGACGTAACGTAATTTTACATTAAAAACATTTTCCAGATAGGGTCTTGTAGAAAAGGAAAATTGTGCTAAAATTCATCGAAGATCTGAAAGCTTAAAATGCGCTTGTTTAGGATATTGAACACCATCTAGAGCTTGTAATGAAACTGGATATAAAATTTATACTTTTTTTCTAAAAATATGAGTGTTGGTATGTGTTTGATTTAATATGCACACAAATAGGTATTTGTGACATTAGGAAACGTATTTATCTAATATCATTAAAAAAGTCCTGGGATATTTTACACAGCACCATCTATCTAGTCTCAAACTAAGCACAGCTTGTACTGAGCGTAGTAGACAGTGGATATAACAACTATATTCTTTTTTTATCTTAAATACATACTTATCTAAGAAATGCCGGGGGCTAGACAAGTTGCATTTTGACATTCGAATCGACAAACAAAATGTATGTAAATGACACAAGCTTTCGACAAATCGGGCGGTCACTAATGTCATTTACATACATTTTGTTTGTCGATTCGAATGTCAAAATGCAACTTGTTTAGCCCCCGATAAACACAAACGCTTATGTTCAGCATAACTTCTCAATGTTCTTTTTATGGAAGTTTTACCTATAGATTTTTTCATTTGGTTAGTTTTACGTTATTCTTTAAAAAAACAACAAGTAAACACTAAAGCAGAAGTCAGAAAACAGTTTGCTTTAAAAGGACGACATCGTGAACGAAGAAACTAATTCTACTCAGAATCAGTCCACTTCGCAAATTGGACCTTTACGTCGAGAAAATGTTTCCGTTCTAACTATGTTCCTTGAACTTATTGAAAAGAGGGTTTTAGATTGTTAATTGGGTATTTAGTGTTAGTAGTTACAATATAGTGAATATACAACTGCTTCGTTGGTCTAGTGGTCCCAAGCGCGACTACTACCCTAGAGGTCCTGGGTTCGATCACCGGGTGGAGCAGTGTTGTTGGGCTTTCTGTGAAATTCCCAGTAGCAGCTCGGAGTCTGGATTTGTGCCCGGTTGATGATAATAGGCTCGCCCCCTATTACATGGGACCTAAACATACCGGCGAAATTTGGGTGTACATTAGTACGCCTCTGCCTACCCCTTCGGGGAATACAGGCGTGATGGTGTGTATCTACACTAATATTATAAAGAGGAAAGATTTGTATTTTTGTATGTAACGAATAAACTCTAAAAGTACTGGACCGATTTGAAAAATTCTTTCCACGTTTCTAGCCCATTTATCGGGGAAGGCTATAGGCTATATAATATTATCATCCCGCTACGACTAATAGGAGCGGAGTAGTAATGAAAAATGTTGCAAAAACGGGGGAAAAAATTATAAGACCACGCGGGCGAAGCCGCTGGCGGGAAGCTAGTGTTACAATATAGTGAGTCCAGTTTTGCCGATAAAATGAGCTTTGGTAAGTCGCGGGAAAATTCACAAATTATGCAATTAACAGATACATAATTCCAATCAGACTCGGAACTAGTAACCATGGAACATAAAATCACGCCTGTTTTCCGCAAAGTGTACAATGCACACCTACGGTTCGCCGGTAGGTATGTTTAGGTCCCATGTAATAAGTGGCGAGTCTATTGCAAAAAACCGGGCACAAAGCAGCTCGGAGGCGATCTGCTTGCTATTGGGAATTTCGCGGAGTTTCTTGCCGGATTTTTCTCCATAGGATCAACTTTTTGGAACCGTGCACCTAGAATCATCAAATCAAATGATTCTATCATAAATCATCAAAATCAAATGATTCTAGAATCATTTAACGTTTCATAAGTGCTTGTAAAAGCTTATTTACAATAAAAACATTTGAACTTGAACTCACAGATGAACCCAACAATATTTTGCATGACCTGGGAATCGAACACGGGACCTCCAGCGTAGCAGTCTCGCTTGGTACCACTAGGCTAACGAGGCAGTATCTGTGGAACACATAAACATTTACCTCGGGTGGGAATCGAACTCACCACACACAGTATAGGTCGAACTTTCAATTGGACATGATTTTGTCAGATTAAACATGATTTGAGAGATTCATCATTTTCACAGATAACACATACTTACCTAATTTTGTCAGATGGTCAATATTTTTTCAGGCAAGTGCCTCTTACTTATTCATCGCTTTGTGAGAAGTAAAACAAATACCTACCTTACATTTACATAACCATGTTTATATAACACTAATGAAGTTTGAAGATTAATTAATATTGAGCTCATTACAGTTGGTAGCGACTATACACACATCGTAATGTTGTTAATTAACTTATGCGTGGCAATGGATATTAATCAATGATGGATTGACGTGTTAATTTTATAATACTGGTGTTTATCGTATTACTTAAGTAAATATTGTTTGATTGATATAATATATACCTAGTTAATCATCCTAGCCTTTTCCAGTTTAACCAGATGCGGCTGAATATCAATATTTTATTCCAAGCGTTATCAAACCTCCGCAACCCAAAATTTTCGGGTAATACCAAATATTATCTTGTGGTTATGCTTGAAAATTTCATGCAATTGCATGGTCACAAATTCACAAATATTCCAAATAAGAATTTCTTTTCCGAGAATAAACTTAGAAAAAATATATATTACACACGATCGTCTTGTTTTCCTGTATTTTTTAATTCAATAAAAAATAACACGAAAACAAGACGAAATACGTTCAAAAATAAACCTATCACAAAAAATCATGGAGACCTCTTTACGCCAATTTGAAATTCGAACCAATTCGAATTAAATGCGGTTCTCTTAATCAACGTCGCCATAAATTCTCTCAAATATTTTCATTTAAATTTTGTGAGGCTTTATTGCCAGGTACGTGGAAAGTATGCGAGTTTAATGAAAGGCATTCCTTGGAGTTCGTACGTGTCACGTGCCCCACTGGCTCTGCAAAGTACACTGGATCAGTTTGGAGCGGTTTTGACCCTGTTATGTGTTACGACCTTGTTTCTTTTTTTATGTGACCTGTAATGTCATCTAGAGGAACAGCAGGTAAATTATATTGATACCTATATCATCCGTTAGGGCGACTGCCCTAGATGTCTCGGGTCGAGTTTTCTAGTCGAAAATCTCAATAGGCTTGCTAGGAAATAGGAAACTACGTAAACATTAAAGCCGTAAAGCCATGACAATAGTTAATGTTAGCCCGTAAAACCTGACAACCTGTATCGATATAGCCCGTAGGACTAGTATCTTTTTTGTTGTATAGCCCCGAAATTGGGAGAATTGCGGATATGTGATGGCAGTTGTATTACGTATAATACTGATATTCAGCCACATCTGGTTAATACGAGTATATTCCCATTTGAGAATATGCTCAATGCATTGGTGCTCTAAAAACAGGTACCTGTTTTTACACTGAAAGTAAAAGCCGACCTGAAAAAGGCCAAACTTAAGGGTTTACTAATCCTACCCACAGTTCAGTTAAGTTTGTTTGTTTGGGTCCCATGTAATTGACCTATTGCCATCAACCGGACAAATCCATACTCCGAGCTGGTACTGAAAATTTTATACAAGAAAATTTAATCAGAAAAAGCTGACGACGTCTGTGACCTAGTGGTTCGAGCACCGGACTGCTGATCACGAGGTCGTGGGTTCCATTCCCACAGGACACAAATATTTATGTGATGAATAATTAGTGTTTGTGTTTGTCTGGGTGTTTCCTATGTATTTACAAAAAAAAAGTAAATAAGTATTATATCCATTGTCTAGTACCCATAGTACAAGCTCTGCTTAGTTTGGGACTAGATGGTGATGTGTAAAAATGAAAAATACAATAAAAAATATAGCCCACTTTCTATTCCATTTCAATTTTAATATACCTACATAAAATGCGTTCAAATTTGGAATCATGTCCCAACATGTCAGGTAAACAGAACTCCTTTGCAACTTTTCAACAATAACAAGGAATGCTTTTAGTGTGATTATGTCGTTGAATCTTTTGCTTTTTGCACGAAGCGAGCATTATTAGAAGTCATTCTTGGATAGCGCGGAGAGAAATTGCACAGTAATGACTACATAACTATGGTAGGGTAGCGTGTAGGCCGTATCTATTCCCGTAATGATACCATTGTCTGAAACGCGCAGAGATCATAGCTGACGTTTCTATACTAATTAAACTTTATTTTCAAGTTGTTCCTTGTTTTTCTAAGGCAATGTTATTATTTAGAATTGTTGGTTATGTGGTATTTATGTGGTGATTTAATAGGTATTAACTGTTCTGATCATAAAATATGGGAAACAAGCGAACGTATCTTTAAATATTCATTAATGAAATATAGTAACTTATAAACTCAGGTATATTGATTTATATCGACAGATTGGCTCCTGCCAACTACGAATTTAGATTTCATTTAATATAACATTAACAGTGTACTGCTGGCAAGGCTCTGTTATATCTTTCAACATCATCACATATTTTAAAGTGTTTTTATTTTCTTTTTTCGGCCAGGGTCAGACAAAAGATAAAACAGTCATTTTATTATTATTATTATTAATAGCAGGCATTCAGAAGCAGGCATATCGATTTTTTTTAAACACAGTTGGGGTTTCATTTAATGATAGGCATAGAAGCGGGGTTTCTAAAAGTAACAGAAACGATACTACACGATAATACTACAATACTACCTACACATACCACAAGCAATTTTTATTCAGGCTACAACACGGCAATTAGGCATCATATTTGCATAAAAATCTCGGTAAAACCAGCTGCTTGTACCGCAAAATATGTTAATCATAACATTTTATTTCGTAACAGAATTTACAAATAAAATATAAATTTGAATTCGATGGAAATAAGCTCTTTACGAAACAAAATTCAACCTCCATTCATTTCCCTTAAAAATTATCGTACGCAAGACGCAGCGACGCGGCTGTTTGCTTTAATATAAAATGTAGGCGCTCATTACTTGTTGTAATAAAGATGTCTTAGTAACAATAAACAGAATGGCAACAAATTAAGGTAGGTACATAAACACCTGTATTTACGATTCGATGATTGTTGTGTGAATAGTTTTAGTCAGATATGTTGTGAATAAGCATTCAACTTAGTTACAGATTGCTATAATTTTTATTTAGGTGCACGCTTTAATGTTTCTAGGAGCCAATTCATCATCAACACCATGCCTACATTATTACTAAGGGTTGGCGCAGCCAGAGCTATAGATATCATTGTAATGAAATTTTGAAAGAAACATAAGTTATGCAACACCGCAATAGCAATATCTTGGCAAGTGCTTTTCTAAATCGTAGATATTCAATTACTTTGTGTTGTGTTGTGCGTTGATAACAATTAGGTAGTATACATATAATATTAAATCAATAAAAATATGTAGGTACTTCATGAAGAGGGAGATTTATTAAATTATACAAAAGTTGATAAGATGTCGAATAATATTGTTTTCAATAAAAATTACTTTCATATTCATTTATTGGATTATTATTCAATTAATAATCCTTCAGTGTATACACAATAATGGTACCTATCTCCACTAATGCGGCCTTCTTATTCAATTATTATGAAATTAATTGACTATATTGTAAGTGTACAGACTAATTAATTTAATGAAAATACTAGTACATTTCGTAGTAACAACAACTATGAAGTATTAAGTTAAAGTAACAAGTTTAAGGAAACAGTCCAATAATTCGTAATTACTTAGTGCGGGCGTTAATTAACTAAATGGTTGACTGGAGCAATTGTAATGTAATCTGTGCAACTCGCTGAGGGGTGGAGAGGAAGTATGGCGCATGGGCGTATGGTGTATGGCGCCAAAGATACAGATCTAGCATGGCGGGTCGAGTGACCGCCGACCCCTGCCCCGTTCATGCTGTGACGTCACTAACACGTAGAGTTGCTTATATCTATATTGATAAAATAATCTCAATTAATCTCGCTTGTTGGCCCATCAAGTATTCCATTCCCTAATTCATTATTAAACGTGAGGAAGATTATATTATTGATGATAATGATAATTTACTTTTCAACTGAAAACGTGAAGTTCGAAAAATTACGTTACTATGGCTTTTAAGTTTTAAGAATTCAGTCATAGGAACTTACAAATCTTGTCAGTGTCAGTTTTTAGAAAGTAGTGCAGTGTTGTGAGGAATGAGTTAAGTTATCTTTCGGTCAAATTGTTAGGTAAATCAAAGTATAATTTAGGTAAGCTAGAGGTTCAAATAAATAAAAACGAAAGCTCAAGTCGCATCTCTCGTTTTTATTCATTTTAATCAAATCATTTTCTCTTCCTCTCTTACGGCCGGGTTGAAGTTGGTTCGTGCTAACTTCAGGCCGGAAAAAAAGATTGACGAGAACTTTACTGTACTGTAGTTCTGCCTTTAGTAGTGTTTATAATTGTGAAGCTTAATAATCTAGATTTTTGAATATTTTTTTTATCGATATCGATATTCCAAACTATCGATACTTCAACATCACTTTACAAATCGTGACTTATACGAGTATCCGACTTGGCCGCGGTCGTTATAGGTAAGATGGACGAAATATAGAAATTGCAATCTAAACTAATTATGCAACAGTGGCTACTAGCTGTAAATTGTTATAATTACATTATAGACTACTTACAATGTTGTAATGTGCCCTAACTTGGAATTTGAATAAGTACTGTTACTTTCGAAATAATAAATATTAATGTTTAGGCAAATATATAATACATATATTATAAAGAAGAAAGAAGGAAGGATTTGATTGTTTGTTTCTTTATATTGAATAGGCTCCGAAACTACTGGACCGATTTGAAAAATTATTTCAGTGTTATTGCTCATTTATCGGATATAGGCTATACACCACTACGCTTCGACTAATAGGAGCGGAGAAGCAATGAAAAATTTTGCAAAAACAGGGGCAAAAAGATATCAAGATCATGCAGGCGAAGCCACTGGCGGGAAGCTAGTTATTAATAATTTAAGTTATTGTAAATGGCTATTTATTACAGATTACTGATGATGCAGACAGACAAAACAGATAGCCAAATCAGCCTTGGAATTGGGTGAAAAAAAATAATGAGTTTTCCAGGTATTAAATAGGTAATCCTAATCACAAATATTCAAATGGTTTAATATTATTATGTAACACTGTGACAATTTGGTAAAGCTATTACAAAGGTTTCTCGATCGAAGGTTGGTATCTATTTACCATAAAGATATTAAATTTTACATCCCTTCTTTTAACCCTACCACTCTCTGACGTACTAATAAATACTCCTACAGCGATATTGGAATGTAATCACCGTTTACCTGCCTGCTCATACCGTAACGAAAGCCCACAATGATACATTCAAAGATTAATAAAACCCGATTACGTGTAGGAGAATGTTAACCCGGGGTTACCTAGCCTAGAACGGTCCACTCCAAAACATTCCTGTGTCCTATGTAGGCAATAAAGCTGCGTAATTACGAAATAACTCTGTACCTGTATTTTCTGCGGGACTATTTATTTAATCACTTTGACGGGAAAATAATGGAGAGGGCAAGCACGACGGGCTCCCATCAAAATTGTACGAGGCCAATCTATCCCGTACCGTGTTGGCTCTGATGGACCCCTTGTACGCTAGTGTGGGGATTAAATAATTTCCGTGCTTGCTTATAATGGGTTTTGAATAGCGTCGACCTGGACAGTTATTTTGGATACACAAGACTGATAACATTGTGGTGTATGCTTTTGCTTGTGAAGCTACCTTGATGCTAGCGCGCTGGCAGGTGTCCGATGACTTGAAATGGCTTGATATTTTATTGCAAGCTATCTTCAGCTTCACAGCTAATTTAAAAGAAACTTATTTGACTTCTATGACAGTATTTACTCATGATATTTTATCAAGATATCTACATAATCCCACGCTCGAAAAACCCAGCTTTTAAATTAGTCATTATTTAATATGACGATGACATTGAAAAGCGATGGATAGATTTTAGGCTGCATAATGCCTAGGTTAAAAACCCTGAAGGGCTGAAAATATATCAGGGCTGACCTTACTGCCCTAATCATGTTTAACGTGTGTCTTAAAAATCAAGTCCTTTTCAATGGAACTGGTGCAAGCAGTCTTCTGCGAGGTTTTAAAAACGGGCAGTGCAGCTTTCACTCTGTGCGGTATCTATTGCGGTGGGTGGAACGTCTTTTTTTATCAAGGTTTGGCAAACGTCGATGTCTCCCAATTTGTCTAATGGATGCAAATGGTCGTCACAAACTGCTATGACGTACTTTATTTTATTGAGTTACGAATTTTGTGTGATATCCGCTTTTTATTGCTACAGCAAGTAGCATCCAAATTGCCTGGGGAAATATTTTTTACGTCGAAAGTATGGGTTGGTAAAATTATAGAGGTTTGTAAATAGTAGCTCCTATTTCATATTTCATAAATACCTAAAATTCAAAATACCCAAAATCTAACCAGTAAGTCAATGACCGACTCCTCTTTTAGACCATACATAGTATACTATTAGTTGCTTAGTAAATAGTTACCTAATTAAAGAAACTGTGACCGTCTTGCGGGTTGACGATAAGTTTAATATGATTGCTATTTATGTACGAGTACATAACATAATTTGTTAAATTTAAATGGAGGAGTCCTGATGACCTGAAATACAGGCCTTGAGCCTAGTTTAGGCACTAGTCTCCCACAATATAATGTCCCACCTATATGTCACTGTAGAAATAAGGCTAGTAATTAAGAGTAATATTGTGGAGAAAAAAAAAAAATTATGCTAATTGACTCTTACCCAACTAATCTACATTTAAAAAACCATTACTGCATGCAGCACTTATTTGCATAAATTTTTTGGACATAAATGCAGTAAATCTTATCTACAGTCACATCAATTTGACTCCAAGATCAGTGACAGCAATTTATACCGATATTTTGACGCGAGGTAAGAAATGTGTTTGCCATTTTATATCTTGTCAGTAATGTATCAACTGTCATAATTAATAAAAGTCAAAATAATACAATAATAATATAATTAATAAAAGTCACATTAAACGTTTCATCGATTACTTTTACATTGTTTTGTTTTTCAACATCAAAGCTGTCAGAAGTTGTACAAATATAGTAGTGTGATTGTATTGTATGCCTTTTTTGTAAGATTTATGAAAACAATACTGTTAAAAGTAACAGATGTTAACTTCCCATAGTTATGTAAAGACTGATTTCTTCGATTACTCATATGTAATTTTACGTTTAATGGAATTTTGAAATTCATCTCATATCAGAGAGTGTAACGTTGAAGACCAAATTAATAATAACTATAACCTAAATAAAAAATTTAGAAAACCCCCGACACGAACTGTAATTTGTCATTTTGTGGTGGCGGCCATCTTGGATTTGAAATTTTTCATAGTGTATAGTATTCTCCTAGTTAAGCCCTTTCATTTGATACCCATATTGAGGGAGGTGTGAAAAAATATCTACTTAATTCGTTATTTTGTGGCGGCGGCCATCTTGGACCGATTTTCATCAAACATAGCTAGGAACACTCCCGACTAATTCACCTTCAAATAAAAAAAAAACAAAATCGGTTCATCCGTTGTGGAGCTACGATGCCACAGACACACACACACACACAAACGTATAACACCCCGTCATTTTTGCGTCGGGGGTTAAAAATATACCTCGTCACATGGAGTGGACGAATACAGGCTGATGTTGATAATAATAATGGTGATGATGATGATATCTCAAACATCACGCGTGTATTTCTTAAAGGGCAAGCCAGTGAAGGCTAAGTCAGCTGAAAAAATAAAGCTGTATGCATTAAGAAGGTAGTTAGAACGAGTATCTTGGTAAGGCAACTCATCCAAAAACTGTAAATACAATATTACGGAAACATGATTTCCCCAAGGCTTACGGGGTGGTCAGACGGGAGACGCTTCCCATAAAGTCTGAATTTCACCATAATAACATCATAATGAATTGCCGTTTGCTATAAATAAGTTTAACCGTGGATCTTTTATCGCACAAAGACTAACAAGAACCACATTGGATGTTTGTTTTGACAAGCTATTTAATAAGCAATATGTGTAGTTCGGTTTATTATTGAATAATTATTTCACATCATTTGGGAACAATTAGTTTGTAGTGAAGATTACTTATTTATAAAATCTTTTACATTATCTACATTCTAGACCATAGGTTCTCAACCTTATTTCGTCTACTTTGAGAGTATTTTTACCAACCACAACTCGCAAAACGTCCAATATCTCAACACCCCTTTATTTTCAAGGGGCTTCTACTGCCCTGAAAGTCTCAAAAGCTAATTAACCTATGAACCTATGATCTAAATTTTAGATGGCACATTTTGAAAAAGACTAGAAGCACAAACAAGAGTTTTAGGTACCTCAAAATATTTAGTTTAATTACTGTTTTGACATATTCTTATAAGAGATTATAATTATGTATAATAAACGGTGCGAAAATGCCATCTGACACAATAGAAGGAGAATAAAGAATTGTATCATATTCAAGAATTTTTAAACATTTAACAATTACGTGGAACAAAAAATATCAAACCAAAGTATATAATTACTAAAACATATTTCATCTTCACATTGATGAGCGCGCTAAAAGCAAAACGCTTTTAAACTGTCTTCAATCTACAATAAATGTTTTATTCAACACTCATTGTTTCTGAATGATCAACTATTTATTTGCCGTCTCCTCTGACAGATAACGCTTGCATTGGAGTATCTATTGGTTTATATATATAGCAGTTTTTAATAATTCAATGCGTCAAGTCGCAATCACTTGAAAGATATTGATGTTCGCCTCTGTTTTACGGTAATCTTTGATTGTGATTCTTGACGCGCGCGAATCGGATTGTTTGTTGATTGTTTTTTGTTCAGCGAACAATTTATTTGAATTTTGAATAAAGATTTGTGTGGATATGGCTTGAAGCTATTTGTGTGGAATACTTAGCGCCACACATATTTGAAAACAATTGTTCTATTAAACATGTAGAAGAATTGATGGATTAAATAAAGGAGGTCATCAAAAGCCCATACAACTCAGCCCAAATTTGTACCGGAGGTACATGACAGCTGTCAAGTTGATAGTTTTTACCATGAAATCACTATGAAACTGATAATAATCTGCCAAAATGGCGTGATTTTTCTGAAATTAAAAGTTTTTTTCTCATCCCCCAATCAAGATAAAAAAGTACGACTAGATTTTTAACTAGCGTAATACAGGATATTTATTCCAATAAGTGTACCTTCGGTACATCATTTGGGCCGATTTTGATGACCTCCTTTATCTCAATGTGCATATGTTAATCTCTAAAAGCTCTTTAGCGATTGCTTTTAACTCGTGACACTACATGTTGCATTCGATTACGTCAAAACTTTCTTTCTATTATTTCTCAAAAAAGAGCTTACTTCAGATCATTTATTCTTACCATCCGACCGATCCGATACCATGTTTATTTATTTACTTGACTATTACTCCCACAAATACTTCGTATAAATAAGAATAAACAGTTTGGACTATTGAACCTACCACATAAAAAATATCATTTGAAGTAACCACGTAAAAATATCAGCTTAAGAGGAAATTTGTCTTTTATTTCTTAATTTCTCATGAACGCACACTTCCCGGCTTATGCAATGTGACGAGAAGGAAATGCTCTCTTGAACAGTTATGGTGTTAATAGATATTGTCCGAGTAAACTGTCAATGTTTGTAAATCCTGCGCAAGTCACGTCTGGCCACGTTTGCACGTACGTCACTTGAGCTTGACTAACAAGTTCCGTATGTAGTTAAACTTATGGGAAAAAAGAGTCATACACACCATTATTGTAAGGTTATTAAACTTCTTACATGAAAGCAGAATATAAATAAAATTAATCTTGTTCAATGAACCATCTTACCTAAAAGCCTTCTACCTGGAAAACCTAGCTAGTTTCAAATATAACTAAGATATAACTTATTTATAACAAGCTTTTATTTTTAAACTAGCTAATTCATTAGTTCATTATAAATTTCATGCTGGCCACAAAAAATGAGCCCACATCACTTCATCATAAAAATAAATCTAGAGTTCTTAATTTAAACAATTTTTAAACTTATGTATCTATCCTAAGATACATGATACCGCTAATAACTTATTTAGTCTAAAGCAAATCGATTTTCAAACAATCCGGTTCAATTTAAGTCTATATTCTTTAAGCACATAAAAAGTTCAGTTTAAAAGTTACCCTTTTGAGACCTTGGGATAAGCCCAAATCTACCTGACCTAATGTCTGCAGCTGTCAGAATAACGTGTTTTAGTCTAGTTTTGTTGCTTTTTAATAAAAACACAAGGTAGCCAGAATTTGAAAAGGTTAGCCCCAAAAATAGTGCTGACGTAAGACTTGGGAATATTTTAACTACTAACGCGGTTTCTTCCTACATATTTAGTGTATTTATATACTCATTGATTTGTAATTATGAAGGCAGGCAGGCAGGTATGTTGCTAAATTAAAATAATTTTCAAAAATCTCGCTAGATTCCCAATTTTTTTCCCATGACCCTTCCCGGATTTTAAATATCTGCATCCGTTTATTTATTTCGTGTTAATATTAATTTATTTTAATTAATTTTCGAGACCCCTCCGTGTCTCGGAGAGCACGTAAAGCCGTCCCGGTTGTCATATGAACACCTATGATAATCGTTAGTGGTAATCAGAAGCCCAAAAAGCCTGACAACCAGTCTATCCTTCGAATATCGGTATTGCCTAGAAATTGGGTTGCGGATCGCTGATGGCAGTCGCTCCGTGTAAAATACTGATATTCAGCCGCATCTGGTTAGACTACGTGGTTGGGAAAAAGGCTAGGAGGATGATGGATGATTAATTTATTTTTATTCAAAGATAAATTGTTATTTTAATTTATTTGGAGTATGCAAAGCAAGCAAGCATATTATGTCTACGCCAACATTGATGGTCAATACTGATAGTAAAACATGTCCAAACATTTTACCGAATACATACCTACTCACATCTTTTTCCTACAGAGGTAGGCAGAAACTGGTAACCGCCACTTGCTAAATACATTTCCTGAATACCCGTACAAGTTTGTTAACATAGCCGTACTGTTAAGATAGCTAATCCAGGCATTATCTTAAAACCCAAGAGTTAAGCTACACGACACCACAACAGTACCAATTGCGCACAATAGTCCGTAATTGTCGCAATCACCGTCACGTAGTAATGTGTAAAGACCCTAAACTGCTCCGTGTTTAGATAATGGAATTATGATTAGCACGATTCAGTAATTGAGTTTAAGCTGTGAACAGACAGTCCACTGGCTGAACGAATGGCGCACGTATAACGGTGTTAGAGTAATGAAATACAACAGAAGTAATAATTTATGCCAATGCGTGGGTTTGCACGAAAACTTATTGTTTTATTGAGTGAATTACACGGTTGAATGAGCACAGTGAATAATGTATACTTAAATAAATAATCAACCCATATACTGTCCCACTGCTGGGCACGGGTCTCCTCTCAGTATGAGAGGGATTAGGCTATAATAGTCGTTAGTACTAATCTCAACTGTCTCGCTAATCTAGTGGTGCTAAAGCCTGACGCTAGAGGTCCTAGGTTCGATACCCAGGTCGAGCAGTCTTGTTGGACTGTTCTATGATATTCTCAGCAGTGATAGCCTAGGGATATTACCACTTGACTGCCAACTCTCGAGCTCAGGGGGGTCCAGAATCATGTTCTAAACTCATGGTATTCGGATGTGCGTCGATGTCCCTTCCACCTTGTATACAGTTACCCTATATGTTTAGATCCTATGTTATGGATATAGAAGTATACACCTCTGCCCAACCCTTCGGGAAAAACAGGCATGATGGTATGTTTATGTATAAGAAAATTCTTCACCCAGCCATACTGAGGCTGTGCGATTAATATTTCATCAAGTTCTATCATTTTGATCAATTTCTATATTAACATCAAAATCAAGAGTCTCCTTTGTGAATAGTACAAGAATTTATGACCGTACAAAAAAGGTATAAAATTCATCCTTATAAGCTTCAAACGATATCGTATGGGGGAATCTTCATACTGTTTCAAAGGCACTTGGCAACTTTTCACTTAGCTCGAATAGTTGAACAACTTCAGTATTTCAAAGTAGAATGTTGAAAAGGGAATTGTTGGTATCAGCGTGGAATGGGTCGAAAAGGTTCTTAAGTCTTAAAAGTGTAAAAAGCTTTAGGATTTAAGGCGACAGTAATTTATGAAGCGTGTCTATCAAACGTAACGTAATACTACCTATTAATCTATTGGCATTTTGACTGCTTTAAACCGAAAATATTTTGGTTGTTAGGAATAGCCCAGTCTCACTTTAATCAAGGTGTTTTTTTCATCAATCCATAGGTATACTGTCTTACTACCGGGCACGTGTTTTCTCTCAAATAAGAGGCATTATTGTACGCGCTCAAATGAGAGGCATTATGTAATTTAGCAGCTGAATTTTAAAGCTTCCTTGTTGTTCAAAATTTGAAGATTTTTATTTACTACAAGCGTTTATTCAACGGGTGATATGCGACAGTTTATGATTAATAATCTAGAAAATATTTTTTTTATTGAAGTTTGTCCTTGAAACTACTTAAATTTAATTATTGACTTTTTTGTTAAAGCGTTTTTGTTCAAAAAAGTCAATAATTAAATTAAAGTAATTTCAAAAAATATTTTCTAGATTATATCACCTGTTGAATAAACGCTTGTAGTAAATAAAAATCTTCAAATTTCGAACAACAAGGAAGCTTCAAAATTCAGCTGCTAAATTATAAACACAAAATCCTGCGCCGACACATCGTCTGTTCAATATTAATGCTCCTTACTTCGTTAATAGTGAACAGGGTCCACTGAAGGCCGGCCCCCGCGGAGTCCGGTCCCTACAAGGATATCTCTAGATTGGAGCCTTGTTCTAATCTCAAACATGATATCTGGGATTAAATACGGTTATTCCATTTAAAATATGGCCGATTCCCGTTTAGTCGTGTATGTAGACATTTTCGGGCTTTACTGTTTTATTGGCTGTCCTAAGCAAATATAATATTTTATTATTAGGATTCAGTATTGGCATTTGAAAAGAAATATTTTATGCAAATATAATATTTCATGTGAATATTTTTTATGAAACAACTAGCGTTCCGCCCTCGCTTCGCTATTATTATAATTTTATGTAAAAATGTAAGTCAATAGCACTCAAGAATAATGTACATTTGAAACAGTGAAAGAATTTTCAAAATCGGGTTAGTAGATCCAGAGATTACCCTCTACAACCTCACATACTCAGAAAATTTACCTCTTCATAATATTATTAATATTATCCTTATAAGGATTAACAGTTGGTACAATTCATCTTTACGGAATTATTATTCTCTTTTGTATGAACTGGATAAACAGTGGTATACTGCTGCAAAGCCAAAGTTCACTGTGTCTTGTTAAATAGAAAAGGAACCTATTGAAATGCTGCTGCTGGAAATTTCACAGAAAAACATACCAATTCTGTTTAACCTAGGTATGTGGAGGGTAGGGTAGGGGCAAGGGTAGTTGGCACCCTTACGTGGACTAATTAAGCAGTTTTATGAGAAACAAATGCCTTCAGATAATTAGTCAATAAGAGATCAATACTCAAGTCGGTATTTAGAACACGAACCGTCACTTAGTTCAAAGTCCAAACGGAACATTTATAAAACAACGCGGTGACATTTAAATTTGTCCCCGGTGAACTTTTTGCTTACCATTAACCAGTCTGAGCTATTAGCGTTAATTACTTAACTTCAACCTTAATTAGTTTACTCATTTCATTCGGTAATCAACTAAATAGACGAATTAGGATACGTTGCTTGAGGATCTGAGAACTAAGTAAGCATTTTTGATGAATCACTGTTATATCAATCGCGTACAAGAGGCTGCACCCCGATACATTGTCAGAATTAGCTGAGCTATTATTATACTCTGAAATGTAATGATAAAATGCCAAACGAAAATATCTCTATTTAAAACCTTATTTTCAAGCAGTACAAACTGCATAAAACCATGTTTTTAGATATGGACGTTATCTTTCAAGCGATAATTTGGAGACTCGCTGGCCATATCGAAAATGATTTGGTAAAAAACAGGAAACCATGCGTAACACTATGGGCCCCAGAGATTATTTGTGTAATTTACTTGTGCTTAACCATAACGCTAAATACTTAGATAAGCTGATGGCGCCATGTCCAGTCAGGGGAGGGAAATGCAAAATAACCCTTTACACACATTATTAAGACCACTACACACGGGACGCGATGTAAAAATCTGTATACATAAAAGGAAAAGGACAGACTGGTCTATCAACACACAGCTCAAACCACTGAATGGATTGAGAAAGAATTTTGTGAAATTCCCAGAGATCGGGAATCATTAGATGAACGCGGAGAAACAGCAAGCCATGCATTGTAATAATGATACGAAATGTGTCGTAAGTTTGTCGATTTTTCTTAAATGTTTTCCGTTCCCGTTCACTACTGTGTTATTTTTTTGCTTATTTTAAAAACGAAATGAACTGTTTTTCGATATATTTCACTACAAAGCCTTTCGTGGACCACGATTTCGTATATTTTTGTAAAAAGACCAGGTATTGTAAGATTCAATGCATACTTTGACGCTGACCGACATTACAGAAATATAAGGAAAGTTACAAATTTAGGTACCTACATGGAATTTTACAGTCTATTCCTTACCGCATGAAGCTACAATATATTAACAATATATGCTATAACATGTAATAAAATATTTACTGTATATATTTCCGTGTGGGAAGGCCTTTACATTTCTTTTATATTCATTCTTCCACTTCCCGATAAGGATATGAATTGGTCGCTTTAGAACATGGGGTAATTAGGACCTTTGGGGGGCTGGCAAGCTTCCTAAAAGCGAGGGAAGAAATATTATACCCTTATGAGCAAATAAGACTCATAGAAGCACATAGAAGAATGCAGTACACTTATCTAATTTTTTTTATTTTTAGAAAACCAAGTTTTAAATATAAAAATTTAAAATTAAACTGCGATGATCTTGCTGAATAGCATTCCTAATTTAAAAACTGCTTTACCTTTGCTTAATAAGTGTGGTAATAAAAAAGTAATGAAGGTACTGGCCACCGACGGATGTCTCACGTTTCGTTTGGTAATCGCCGTAATGAATACTAACCACTGACTTTTAGGGTGATACAGTAATCAACCGTTTAGAAATAATTTTAAACTACTTGGCTTTTTACGAAATATTTATTGCAACTGCAATTTAGCGTTGATAGCGGTATCTTATTTCATACCATCATACCATCATACCATAACGCCTGTATTTCCCAAAGGATAAGAGGTGTATGTTCATTAAGGCTAATATTTAGAGACGACGCCAAGCGTAAAGTAACACTTCCGTATTGACATACGGATACGGATATTTGTATGACAATTTGACTTATGGAAGCCTATGTTCATGCTTAGTTTCGTCTCTGAATATCAGTCTAAGGCTAATACTCAGAGACGAGGCTAAGCATGAACTTATGCCAAATTGTCATACAAATTTGACATACGGAAGCATAAGTTCATGTTGAGTCTCGTTTCTGAATATAAGCCTGAGTCCCTTGTACCCAATAATGAAGCCAAAATAATGAAACCTATCTCCATTTTGAAATGGCACAAATCAAAAATCCGATCTGCTATGGAACCAATGCTGGTACTTAGTACTTACTAACCTTACTTACTTACTTACCTAGGTACCTAATCCTATCCCTTCCATCACAGTATCTACACACTTCTTACGACACCCTATCGATTTAAACACAATTATTATCAAATTCCTCTATAAGTTTTAATTCACTTTGCTGGAGCCAAAATTATTTGATGTCTAATCGGCTAGTCTTTAATTTCCTTCAACTTAGAAAATATTTGCCAAAAATATTAACGAGTTCATTTGATAAATGTGCCAACGTTAGCGAAGTAAGGCGAGGCACTTCGAGGAAGTTGGAAGGCCTGTCAGATCTACATTACCGGCAAGACTAAACACACCACCCTGTTCCCGATCTTACCCGAGTTCACCCGAGGTTGCCCGAATGTCGGCGATGATTAATTGATAGTGTTCAACAGATTCGCGATATATACGATGTTGATTTATATCTTCACTACTTTTTATGGCTCTGCTCGTCTGGAAAGGGAAATAAATATCAAACCTTTTTAGGGAAAAATTATTGCTTGTGAAGTATATCCACTACCTTTAGGTATGTGCAAAGTGTGTTTTTATATATTTATATATATATTTATATCAAACACAAGATCCCTTCCTCCTAGCCTTTTTCCCAAGCATGTTGGGATCGGCTTCCAGTCTAACCAGATGCGGCTGAATATCAGTATTTTACACGGAGCGACTGCCATCAGACCTCCGCAACCCAATTTCTAGGCAATACCGATATTCGAAGGAAAGACTGGTTGTCAGGCTTTTAGGCTTCTGACTACTACTAACGATTGTCATAGGTGTTCGTATGACAACCGGGACCGACGGCTTTACGTGCTCTCCGAGGCACAGAGGGGTCTCGTTAAGTTAAGAATGGTCCCCCATCCACAGACTGACCGCGGCGAGTGTACCTTAACCTTGCAGATCGGTTGATCAGCGGAGTTACAACTTGGCCACGTGCCCCTCCATATCAAACACGAATTCACGAATCAATTCATTCAATTCACGAATCCATTGACTGTCCCACTGTTGGGCACGAGTGGCCTTTAGAATGAGATTTAAAAAGAAATGTTATTAATTATTATCGTAGCAAGTAGTGGTCTCTATTTTACACGCGTGTGTGAACATATGTATGCTATTAATTATTATTGACAAGTTTTTAACGAAGACGACGTCTGTGGTCTAGCGGTTCGAGTACCGGACTGCTGATCACGAGGTCGTGGGTTCGATTCCCACAGGACACAAACATTTACTGTGATGAACTTAAGTGTTTGTGTTTGTAAGGGTGTTTCTTATATATTATAAGTATGTATTTACAAAAAAAAAGTATGTAAGTAATATATCCATTGTCTAGTACCCATAATACAAGATCTGCTTAGTTTGGGACTAGATGGTGCTGTGTAAAAATGTCCCGGGATATTTATTTATTTAAACTTGAATGGGATAGGCAAACTGTATGGCCAACATAAAAAAATGCATAGTTATGAATAGATATTTCCCATTTTCGACCTAAGCTCACCCAATTTTAAAGATTGATCCTTAAAAGCGTAACCTATAAATGTATATTATTGAAATACTGTAGTCACATTTTGACTATTAAAATAAACATTCCCCATTTCAACTTCGAAGTCATTACATTAACAAGTCACCACACTTATCTCTCACCATTAACGCCTTAGAAAACAACCTTTCTATAACATTATAGGCTTCGTAATGCACCGATTTGTTCCGCTCCAATTGGTTTGGGTAGTTCCAAGAGCATCGTTATACTAATGAATGGCATGCGACGACACTTATTGAGCGACAAGTGGACCGATTCCGACTAATCTCGACTGTACATCACTCCTTGATGACACGTCATGCGTCACCAG
Organism: Acronicta psi; assembly: GCA_946251955.1. Lineage (NCBI taxonomy): Eukaryota > Metazoa > Arthropoda > Insecta > Lepidoptera > Noctuidae > Acronicta > Acronicta psi. The sequence goes on along the minus strand of OX276475.1, from coordinate 10,431,611 downwards.
AATAACTGGCACATTCTTTTTAATGATATCCCGGGAATGTACTAAGAACTGTAGCTAACTGTACTTTTAGAGTTATGTCGCGTTGATGATGATATTTTATGAAGACGACGCGAACTCCGCTTTTAATTAGACGCGTGAGAATTATGCGTATAAAACTAGATCTCATTTTATGGATATGGGTTTTTGGTGTTTCGAAATGTTTTGGTACTGGGAATTTGTATTCTGTGGGTTTGCGACGGTTCCTTGCTGTGTTTCTAAGAAGTTATGTACAAAAATGCGTTTGTAATTGCTGCCTAATTAGTCCAGAAATTACAATGAGTGATGGAGCTGATACAGCTGACGTGTTCCATGTGTAGTTTTCTTTTTAAATCACTAAAAATAATGTTTGATTACCCTTCTTAGTAATTACATTACATGTATTATGGTTCAGTTCATGTTTTGTGTGACTATCAAAATAAAATAAAGAAATCTGTTACCGTTATACACGTACATATGTTACAGAGCTTTCCTTTTGAACAGTCAATATAAAGTGCCTACTATTGCCATATATCAAATCAAGTCAATTCATTTTTAACCCCCGACGAAAAAACGACGGTGTGTTATGAGTTTGACGTCTCTCTGTGTGTGTGTGTGTCTGTCTGTGGCATCGTAGCTCCCGAACGGATGAACCGATTTTGATTTTCTTTTTTTTATTTGAAAGGTGAATTAGTCGGGAGTGTTCTTAGCTATGTTTGATGAAAATCGGTCCAAGATATTTTTTCACAACTCCGTCAATATGGGTATCAAATGAAAGGGCTTAACTGGGAGAAAACTATGCACTATGAGAAATTTCAAATCCAAGATGGCCGCCACCACAAAATGGTATATTACATTTCATGTCGGGGGTTTTCTAAATTTTTATAACTCCGGTTTTTCTCTTACCAACAAATCTTTTTAGTACCTACTGTTATGTTACATTCTTATGATCTACACTGACTATACGTCTGCCTCATTAGTCTACTCCAAGCGGTGGGGTTGGTTTCCAGATGAGGCAAATTTTTATAAGGATTTTCAATTAAATTCTCAGTAGCAGCTCGAGTTTTGATGAATTGCCCCCCATATTAGTACAGTACATTTCTGCCTAACCCCTTCAGGAAATACAAGCAATATGGTATATAAATAATGATGCATTCCAAATTTCTAAGACTAAATTCTCTATAATGTTTTTAGTTAACGCAACGCTGTCGTATTTATGACTACAAAGGTCAATGACGGAACATAAAACCTTAACGCCGACTCGCACTTGATCACTTTTGTATTATGTTTTATAATAATAATTTTCCCGTAAATAAGCGTCATCAACATTACGTGTCCTATTACAGAGGTACTAAGGTTAAACTACCTGGTTAAGTTTCTAACTGTTGTTTATCTCGAAACCCCTTATCGATGAACTTATTCAACGTAACTATGTCTCTCGACGCGAGATAATTCAGCAAAATGATACCAACAATTACGTCAGAGAGGTTCATATATCACAACACTTACACGTTACTCCAAAAATAATTGTATATATCGTTGATAGAATTCCAGATAAGAAAGATAATTTAAAGCCTGTTTTACAGCTTACTGATAAGTTCTGTTTAAATTAACTGACACATAATTTCATAATAATTTTGTTGCAATTTTGAATTTGTTAGGCCGTTAGCGGTTTTCTAGAGGTTTGAAACAGGCCCTTAATGATTATCACTTGCCACGTACTTTAGCTTCGTAATGTTGTCAACAAAAAACAGTATATGTTTTCGTTACTTTGGGAGATAAGTTATAAAGATAACTATGATTGACTGACTGATCTGTGGAAATATAGCCCAAATCTCTAAATGGATTAGGCTGAGGCACACAGATAATTATTATGACGTCGGCATCAGCTTAGAATAGTTTTTTTTAGTACCACCCCTAAAATGACGTAACGGGGGTTTAAACATGGTGTGAGCCAAGCCTGGGCAAAACCTAGTTTATATAGACTGTATAATCCTGTAAAGCTTTTATGCCAGTTTCAGTAGAAAGAGTTATTATTTTACTGGTCTATTGACTGAATAAATAAATAAAATTTAATATTGACATTGATTTTTTCTTGCTTGGCTAAAAAATCTTTGATTTGATGAGCAAAATCTAACAAATATTAGACCTACTGTTTTATTATTTACTAGCGACCCGCCCCGGCTTCCCATGGGTTTGATTTTCTTGTATTTTCTGTACTATAATATGTATGTATTATACATATAAACCTTCCTCTTCAATCACTCTATCTATTAATGAAGTCGGTTGGAAAAAACCGCATCAAAATCCGTTGCGTAGTTTTAAAGATTTAAGCATACCTACATAGGGATATAGCGACAGAGAAAGCGACTGTTTTATACTATGTCGTAATAATTAGCAGAAGATTTTAACCATCCATTATTATAGTAAGTAGAATCATTATTAACATGCTTTGAATGGCTACATAGATACGTTATTTGTCGAGCTTAAAAATACAATAAAATCCAGTAGGCAGTACTCAAACAGATTACAAAATAACAATTGTTAACATTGTGTATACCAAACAAATGAATTATACTTGACATTTGATCGCACCGATAATATAATAATTGACGATCGGTCGACCGAACAGATAAATCAATGTACTGATTTCAATATATCACAGTAATGCAAATAGGCTGAACACTTTCGAGTCAGTGCCATACAAATTGTTACGTCACTTGGTACCCGGTATTTGATCCACGGGGGCGTGGCGTGCGTGCGCGCAACGAGAGTGAAAGCTGAAATCATCACGACTACTATATAGAATTATAATTGTCGTACATCAATAAAATTTAATGCCATTTAAGTCAGAGATAAAGTGGCGCAGCGGGCGAAATAAAACAGTTTGCACTGAGACGTAGACTTAGGTTTTTATTGCACATAACTTTAGTAAGGCGATTTAAGAGATTTTATAATTCCAATAGAAAGCAAAATCTCATTCATAAAACAAAACACTCGTGCAAATCTTTGCTAATGATCATAGTGTTTTTAACTAGGTAATTGAGATTTTGTATTAGACTTGTTTACATAGACAAACATATTTTATAACATATTCTACTAGCTGTCCTCCGCGGTGTTATTCGCGTTCTTCTTATTTCCCCAATCCCATGCATTTATAATGGTAAGTCTACAAAAATACGGAAACAATAACAACAAAAACGTTATAAAAATATTTATTGCAGACCTAGTGTGCTAAAACTTTTTCAAAAAAATCTAACACTGTTTTTATAGTGAGTGCAGTTTTCACTTAGACAGCTAAGAAAAAAAAAAAACAAGAAAATCATTGTCCTTTAAGAGGGACATTGACTTACAAAATGTGTCACGAATTTATGAATAATGAAATGAAAAAAATATGCTGTTACAGGTAATATCTAAAATGTTCTTAATACGTGTGTACAATTTGGGCCACTTTTTGCCATGAGTTGTTTTTTTAACTAGCTGTCTAGATTGGAGGTGGGGTGAACCGGTGTCGGGCATAACAAAAGGTGTTACGTGGAATTATTTCTATACTACGACCAACCATTCTTAATCCTTTAAGTCGGTTTGTGAAATTCACTTTCTCTCTTGAAGAATAGTGAGGTAAAAGTAACATATATACTTCATATGTAATGTTTAGTATTTAGTTTATTATATTTTTTAGGGTGTAAATCAGTCGTCCTTTGTGTGCAGCAAAGAAACAATGGCGATTCAAAATGTCATAAAAAAGATCCAGCGAAAAGTAAAACTGTGGATATAAAAAATGACAAAGTACTTATACAGCCCCGGATATACCTAACAGTGGGGGCGTCGATTGCACACTCGATTAGAGTGTTGTCACCCAAACACTAACAGAACGACTCTCACAGTTTTTATCGAGTTTTTTGACATTGGCGCTCGATTGATTCCGATTCGAGTTGCATTCGGACCACAATGGATGCCGGTCATGGCCGTCAGAGTCGAGTGGTGTGGACAATCCGGTAACGGTTGCGTTCCTGAACCTCCCATGTAAATTAACGAGTCTTCCTGCAATAAAAAAAACTCATTGACTACGTTAACCCATTTCATTTGGCTGCCGAGTTGTCTTGTGCGTGACAGGTTAAATTAACGAACGGGGCATTCGTAGGATTTGGATCCAGATGTTTTTTTTCTGCTCACATTTATGGGCAAGAGCAATAAACGGTTTGCCATTCGGAATGAGATTGATGCAAAATTGCAAATAAGGACGATAATTAACAGTAGATTAACGCACGGTGGGCAAAGTTGGTACTTAATAAATTGAATTGGATTTATTAATGCTATTAAAATGTAGTTAATGCTTTGCCATTATGAAAATACGAGAAGCATTTGTGTTTTCACTGTGCGGAAAGCGAGCATTTTTTTAATGGAAAGTAATTGTGTGAATAAATAAACAGCCTAACCAAGGTGTTAAATTGTCTCAAAAACCAAAGTTTTGTCATAATAATTGTTTGTCAGTTTGCTGCTAGCATGCATGTTTCAAACATGGTTATTTAACTTATGTCATTAAGAAATTACTGTCGACTTATGTGTGATAACAGTTTTACAACACATGTTACTAAGGTACTTTGTAAATGATTATTGTTTAGTCACGTTATGTGTTTATATCCGTGCTTTTGAGTCATACGAACAGCTGATGATGATAATTCCATGTGATCGTTAATAGTAGGTAGTCGAGTTCGTGAATAAATCTATTGCCCTATGTAGAAATTATTGGTATCGACTCAGCAATTGGGTTACGAAGGTCTGATGGTAGCCACGTCGAGAAAAGGTTGTCTATTCAAATTCATTTATTTTCTTTCTTCTTTCTAAAATACAAATATTCAGTTGAACATTTTAGATTAAAAGCCGACCCACAGCTGGGAAAAGTCTAGGATGACTATAGGAGAGGATGATATAGAAGAGATGAGTCAAAGGTAATTTCGTTTTCATTGTTGTGATAGTTAAGTAATCGCTAAAAATGACAATAGTACACAATGATATAAACAGATCAATTATGAACAGTCAAAATAATGTGATAAACAAAACAAAATAACGTAAAATAACGACATAATTAAAAAAGTTTCCCATATTAAAAATATAGCCTGTCATTAATTACTGTTTCTTTAAATCATGAATCGTATTCTGTGTCTATGTATGTCACAACCACCAATGTGCAAAATACACCACAGAGTAGACAAAGTTTTCAGAGTGCTCAGATATTGACTTATTAGACTGACTGGATACGGGCAATATTAACAAATCACTTAAACTTTTAATGATATTTCGTGGAGCGTAAACTTTGGGCCGGTAATTAATACCTTATTAGCACTCGGGTTAGCGAATTATCTGTTGTCATAAATTCCTAGGGTGTAAATAATTGGGTTATATAGCAAGAGTTGTGCAGTAACAGCTTGACGCCAATTACAAGCGGTGTGTGACGTTGGACGGCCGGCCAGGCACTGGGTCGCCGCAGGGCTGACAGTAACACGTGTGCAAGAGTAATTGATATTATGCGTAATATTGATTTTGAATGACTAGTATCCAAAAACAGAATAGCATTCATAGCACTGATTTCCTTTGTTATATAAAGATTTTTTTCTGAACCTGACCTGTGAAACATTTAAATTTGTTTTCGCAATGAATTTGTAATGAAAGTGTTATTGGTTTTTTCAATTTTATTTATTATTTTGTTCAATTTTCCAGTAGCAGCTCGTAATTTGGATTTGTGCCGGGTTCCTGTATTAACATCGGGGAAGACAAGTGTTATGGTATGATAGGTTTTTATCAGATACGTCATATCTGCATCATACAGATACGTCAGTTCCATTTAAATTGAACTAATACTGATAAAATCTTAAATGGTTCAGATTATAACGCAATAAAATTCACAACTTTATAGCCGCGGAATAACATTTGGTCAGCCCTAATTATGCGTCAACCGGGCTTGTCGACATTCATTTGTCGCTGCGACGTCGCTCCGCAAAGTCGCGTCGAAAGTGAGAGCGGGCTGGTTTGCAATTAACCTGGTAATTAGCACCGGTCAGGGACGGACGTCTGCGTAGGTACATCTGCAAACGGCTTCTGTTTAAATACCGTTCTTGTACACAGTACACACTACATAATATATATGGTTGTGTGTCAGGCTTTTGTGGACGGTAATAATTTTATTTATTTGTATAGATTAACGCATATTAATGCCAGATACAATAATTCAATATTTCAACACTAGCTTTCCGCCAGCGGCATCGCCCGCCTGGTCTGGATATTCCTTATAATTTAATAAAACAAATCTATCCCACGGCAACCACATATTTTACAGGGAAAAAAATTCATACTATAATCTATCTCTGTTTTTAATTTCATCAAGATCCGTTCAGCCATTCTGGCGTTATTGAATAACAATTATCCATCCATCTATCCAAATTTTCACATTTAGGATTAGCATGTAGATAAGCATACAACTTAAGATCATGTAACCCAGCCCTAAACATAGGATACGATAGAACAAACTCTACATTTTCGTAACCTGATTTATAAAGGGTCGCAGATTGTAACCTTTTCCTAAATCATGTGTTCCGAATATATGTCCCTTTTAGGGATTTCTTTTTACAACTTTACTACTATTACCTTCCTGGACCTTAATTTGTTTGCTTCCAACTGAGTTCCTCGATATTCTGATGGCTGTTTTGTTGACTGGTCAAAGGCCTATTTGTAGAACTAGCTTCCGCCGCCAATTTTATCGTTGTATTGTGTATATATGTATATAATTTCAATATACGATTAATAGTTATTTGCCATGCCATGGAAAATGCTTAAAAAATACAAAAAGAAAGTTAATAAGTAAGGTGGCATCATACGACATCGAACTAGCTGTAAAGTTAAATTTAGAATGTGAAGGAAGATTTCGAGTTGGTGAGCAGGATTTGCGGTGGCTTAGCGGTCATAGCGTCTGGTGTACCGAACCAGAAGAGGCAAGTTCGAATCCTGCCCGCCGGCCAATTTTTTCCTTCATTAAAATAACTGATAATCTTAGCATGGAAAATGTTGAAAAAATACAAAAACATAGTTAAAATATTCATTTAACAAATTTATACTTACTTTGACTAGCTGTGCTCCGCGGTTTTAATTGCGTACATCATTTTTTTCCTGAACATGAATCAAACAAAGCTATCTAAACCACAATTATTGTGATATCGGATTTCTCTTACACATTCTTACGTCATGATATGTGGTGACGACAGAATTTATTTTTGGGTCCTTCTATCCGATACATACATACTATCACACCATATGGGCCAGTATGGGGTGTACCAATATGTAATAGGGGTCGAGACTATTACTATTAACAAGCCATACTCAATTTCCAAGCCATTATGCAGAATTTTATAGAAAATTCAATAACTCGACACAGTTTAAATAATAATAATATAATAATAATAATATAATTTACACCGATGGTGTTTATATAAATTGATCACATTATAAAGATAAGCGGAAATGAAAGTTGTGGTACAATTTTGAATGGCCGGATATTGGCCATGCAAAAATTGTGAACTAAGATAAGATAAATATATAAAATTATTAATTTCTTGCGTAACAAAAGCTATTTAAAAAAAATAAACCCCTAACTTGATTTTTCCCTTACTAACAAAACCCCTCATCAACTAAAGTTTAGGGCCCATTTCACCATGTTGTGTACCTACACAAATGTTCCGCCGATCTGGTATCGTCTTGCGACAGGTTTTTGAGCTTACAATATGGTCGAACTACACGATGAGTGATGTATTGTATAGTTGTATACGTGCCGTCGGCAGAACCTGGTTATGGTATACTCAAAGCCTCACCTTATCTACTGGTGAAACAGGCCCTCAAAACGCGTTTTTTACTGCATTACCTAAATTACTATTGATTTATATTGATTTTTAATAATAACGCGAGTGTCAAATACCTATTGAACAAAAAAAAACTACCTATAACCGTAAATCATAGTTTAATTTTAATAACTATGGCTGAAAATAATTTTATATAGATACCAAAATAAGGTGGTCCTAAGTTCTATTATTAGATTGATAATATCTTACTCTACAATGAGTCATTAAGCAATTCTTAAAAGCCCTCCATTGTTGTAAGCATTAATGTCACCTAGAGGTAGGCCCACCATTTTGTAACGTAGCGTGGGTTGTGTACTTGTGTTATGTATAGGATGCTATATCCAAAATGGTGCCAACTGGCTATATTTAGCTTATCTTTAAATGTATAACATAACAATACAATTACGCCTGTATTCCCCGAAGGGTCAGGCAGACATTGAGGAACTACTAATGCAGTAGGTATCATGTATTTTTTTATTTGTATAAATATATTTTTGGGACATTTGACACAGCAATATCTAGTCTAAAACAAAGCATAGCTGTTGCTGTTGTATTAATTAAAAAAATCTGTTAAAAAAATTAAGTTCGGTATTTTAGGTCCCTTGTAAGCGTGCGTGCTTATTGCCATTAACTGGGCACACATCTAAACTCCGAGCTGCTACAGAGAAATTTATAAAAAAAAACAATAATACCGTGCTCGGCCTGGGAACAAAAACGCTACTTCTAGACTAGCAGTCACTGTAACAACGACTGGGACTAGTGAGGCTTTAAATGCAGCTATTAGTAAATCTATATTAGATAAAGTCTAATTAATCTACAGGAGTCAGACTAATTGAACAGGAAAACAGCAACTTTCACGCTCTATATTTACATAACGATCTCGCAACGACAAGCATCCACGACTTAATATGGGCTTCCCCTTTGACCGCTACAACTTGAAATGATTATATTAAAATTACTACTTAGCAACTTGCGCGACAGACGGGTTAATAATCGCTGAACCATTGCAAACATTTGGAAGTAATGCAACCAGCATTACTTCCAAATGTTTGCAATGGTTGGTGTAGGGGATGTGGGTTCAAATGAAACTCTTGATTCACAAATAAAGTCGGCTTCCTGCCTATATATTAGCGACTTAATAACTAATGTACACTTTTTCTTATAATCGAAGACTAATAAGGAACGAGAGATCTTCTATCTTCTTGCGTGTTCTGAATGTTCACCGATCGTGTTCCGAGTGAAGAGTGGAGTGCGTCCCAATGCGTAAAATGCGCTTACTTAAGTATAATTTTTGGGGTGCGCAAGTAGTGGCGATGCGTACCACAGGCGTAGCCGCGCCTTGTCCGATCGGCGGCGGGTGTTCATAGATAGGGACGTATGTCCCCCCGCTCGCTGGCCCTCTGTGATTGGCTGTAACATTGCGCTACCTAATTGCCTTCGGGGGGTAGGCACAAAAAAACCGTATTGTCCGTAACAGCCTCCCCCCGGCGTAGCTTGCGAGCCTCTATACTTTAGTGAGGACAATGAGGCGTCTCACTGGTCTCCTGAAGGTCCCCCCACGTGTTCGTACCTCCGCGCTGCGCACCACACCGTCGGGTCCCGCGATGGCCCTTTCGACCCTGCCACGCGGCCATACGTTACGTGGTAACTGTCCGTCCGCTATTATGACGACATCCCCTTCAGTTATTTGGTCGACGCCTGGATTCCTGATGTCGCCACGCGGTGTTAATGTAGGTAGGTATTCATTTATCCACCTATTCCAAAATTGATCTGCGAGTGCCTGGGCCGCCCGCCATGCTTTTCTATCGGCCGGGTCGCATGTCCCGGTCCTAGGTAGCCCGGTTGTTGACCCCAACAAGAAATGGTTCGGGGTCAATGCTTCTTGTTCGGTATGTTCTACGCTCACATGGGTCAATGGCCTCGAGTTCACGGTGTGTTCTACTTCTGTTAACAGCGTGTTAAGAACTTCGTCTTTGGGCGCGCGCTCCTTTAGCACGGTGGCTAGAGCCGCCTTTACCGTTCTGATCATCCTTTCCCAGGCGCCGCCTTGGTTGGGTGCTCCGGGGTCAATGAACTTCCATTCGAATCCTTTATTTAATCCGTAATTGGGCAGTTCCTTAGCCCATGTCTTGTAGGCGTTTTCTAATTCAACGTTCGCCCCGTGAAAGTTTGTCCCATTATCGGACATTATGGTGCTAGGCCATCCTCGGCGTGCAGCCATTCTTCTTAAAGCCATTATGGCCGAGTCTATGTTCAAACTTGGTATCAATTCTATGTGTATCGCTCTGGTCACTAAGCATGTGAAAAGCATTCCCCATCTCTTTTCATGTCGCCTGCCCACTGTGACGTTCATTGGCCCAAAACAGTCGACTCCGCAGCGTGTGAAGGGCCGTGAGTATGGGTCCAGGCGCTCTTGGGGTAAATTACCCTTTACAGGCGTGGGCGGGTTCGCGCGCCTCAGCTTGCATGTTGTGCAGTCTTTAATCGTGGCGCGCACAGACGGTCTTAGCCGCAATATCCAGTGTGTTGTGCGCACGCTGTTGACGACATGTTCTCTGCCGGCGTGATGGTTGCGTTCGTGCACGTGACGTATGTATAGTCGTGCAAGCGCGTGTCTGCCGTCTATGATCGGCGGTCGTTTCCTTGTTTCGAGCACGTCTGCTGCGTTTATTCGCCCGTTCAATCGTATCATGCCGTCCTCGTACAAGGGGTCGAGCTTATAAAGTCGACTTGTTTTCTCGACGCGTCTTCCAGCGGAGAGTCGCTCTATTTCCTTGCTAAAGCTTCCCCTTTGCGATTCCTTTATCAACAGCGCCTCGGCTTCCTGGCGGTGGCGCAGTTCCATGGTCGCGGCGTGTTTGCGGCATTTGTCTATAAAAAATAGCACGCAGGCGGCGGTTTTTACGAGTCGTTCGTACGATGAGAAGCGTGACATGTCAATTAAAGGTTTTCTCGTTGTAGCGTGGTTTACACTTTCTTCGTGATTTTCTAAGGTGGGCGTATCCCTTGGCCACGCCTCCTCTGGTTCGTACAGAAAGGCGGGTCCTGTGTACCACCTGTCGTTACTGCCCATTTGATTGATACCGGCTCGGGTGGCGTCGTCGGCTACGTTGTGCGTGGTGGGGACCCATCGCCATTGTTCGGGCTTGGTGAGTTCCGTTATCTCGCATAGCCTATGCGCCACGTACGGCGTGTACTTAGCCGAATCGTTGTGGATCCAGTGTAGAGCCGTTTTCGAATCGCTCCACAGTGTCACGGTGGTGTGCCAACGATGTTCTTTAATTACTTCCGCGGCGAGCCGAGCGCCGATGAGACACGCCTGTAGTTCTAGCCGCGGGATGCTTTGGGCCTTTATTGGTGCGACTTTGGCTTTTCCCGCTACGAGCGTTATCATCACTTGACCTTGTTCGGTGGTCAAACGCCAGTAGGCTGCGGCGGCGTAGGCTTGCTCGCTCGCGTCTGTGAATATATGCAACGATCTGTGTGCAATTGGGTGTTTTACATAACACCGCGGGATGCGTAACTCTGCTATGCCTCGTAATCCTTCTATCCATTCTAGGAACGGGACGGCTTCCTCTGTGGGCACTTGTTCGTCCCAGCCTATGTCTTTACGCCACAGTTCTTGGAGCGTGATCTTAGCCGCGATAGTATATGGGCTGAGTAAGCCCAACGGGTCGAATATCGACATCACCGCGGCTAACATTTCCCGTTTCGTGGGCGCTCTCTTTCCGTCTCTGACGTCACTTGGTACTCGTGGCATGTTGGTGTTGAACGCGAACTCATCTTGGGTCGGCATCCAAATTAATCCTAACGTCTTTCCGTAGGGGTGTGCCGTGGCGCCGAGCTCTTTCGGGGCGTCGGCTCTGTTTTGTTTTTCGATGCCGTCGAGTAGGTGCGAACAGTTTGCGTTCCAACCGGCTAGTTCAAAGCCGGCCCTTTTATGGACTTGCACGACTTCTTTGATCGTTGCCGCGGCGGTCTCCGTGTCGTCGAAGCTATCTACCCAGTCGTCCATGTAGTGGTTTGTGGTGACAGCGTGGAACGCGCGCGGGTGCGTGTGGCGACAGTCCTCAGCGTTTCTGTTTCTCACGCTGTGCGCTAAGAAGGGCGAACTACGCGCGCCGAATATCATAGATTGCATGGTGTATCTGCGGGGAGGGTTAGTTCGGTCCTCTCCCCTCCATAAGAACTGTTGCGCGGGTTGATCCTCTGGCCTGATTTTGATGCGTAGAAACATCTCTCTTATGTCCGCCGTTACAGCCACAGGTTTTTCTCTGAATCTGAATAATATGCCGTGCAAGGTTCTTAATAAGTCGGGCCCGGCGAGCAGCTCGTCATTGAGACATTTTCCGTTCGCGCTCGCCGCGGCGTCGAACACCAGTCGCAGCTTTCCCGGTTTGTTGGGGTTCGTTACTGCAAAATGAGGCAAGTACCATTCTTTAGGGTCGTCGTTCTTATCATCTGACTTGTGTGTCTCAACGGCGTACCCCTTGCTCAGCAGGTTGTCGACCTGCGCGGTATATGCGTCTTTGAATTCGGTTGACTTATCCATTTTTCTTTCGATCGATCGTAAGCGGCGACTCGCCATATCGTAACTCGGGGGTAAACGTGGGTTGTCGTTGCGCCATGGTAAACCCACCTCGTAGTGGTCGCCTACTAATCGGGCTGTTTTGTTGAATGAGTCCTTGGCTCGTTCGTCTTCAGGGATCGGCCTCCGTTCGCTCTTGATACCCAGCGAGTCGATGTCGTAGTGGGCTTTTATCATGTCGCTTATTTCGTTGTCGCGGCTATTTTGCGCATGTGTGTGTAGCACGGTGGTCTGGTCGTCTGCTCGTTTCTCGATTACGGCCCGGGGTACCGTGCCATGCACTACCCAACCTAGTTGTGTTAGAGAGGCGGCGGGTTCGGTGCGCTTCCCTATCAATAGTTTTCGTGATACGATTAAATGCCAATTATCAGCACCGATGAGTAGGCGTGGCTTGGCATCTTCGAATACCAGGTCTTCTTTGCGCAGCTGCTTGAGATGTTCGTGCTGTAGGTGACTCGTGCGCACAGTTTGACTCGTGATGTCTAAGTGTTTCACCGTGCGGGCTTTGATTTTGTGAAAGGCCGATCTCCTTCCTTTGACTTCTAAGTCGACTATGCGGCTTTCTGTTTCTTGTTGAGACGCTGTTATCCCGTGGACCAGCAGAGCGCGCTTGGGTCCCTGCGCGTCTATTTCTCTGGCTAATTCATCGTCGAGCAGCGTGATAGTGGACCCTTCGTCGAGTAACGCGTGCGTCGCAACGGTTCGTCCGGTCGGGCCTCGTATAGTCACTGGACATATCTTTAACAATACTGCGTTCGATACCGACGCAGCGTGTGCAGAGGCTGTCGTCACCGTGTCTTCATCTTTCTTTTCTGACGCATCTACCGTGGTCGACGATCGGTCGGCGGCGTGCAGAAGTTTGTGGTGTGGTTGACGGCACTCTTCTATTCCGCATTTTCTCGCTGTGCATCTCATGCGGCGGTGTCGGCTGGCTAGGCAGCGGAAACACACGCGCGCCTCTTTAGCCCAATCCCATCTCTGCTTTACGTTCATGTCGGTTAGCTTCTTACACGTCGGAGTGTCGTGTTCTTCGCCGCAACACAGACACTCTCGCCTTCCCTCTGTTGCGGCGTACGCGACGGGGCCGCGTCGTTTATTGCCGCCATGTCGTGGCGGTCCCGTTGTTCGGGGATGTACTGGCGTTTTCGCGGACTCCTTCGTGGTCGCGGGGCCCGCGTTGGTAGCTAAGTATGCGTACTTCACGGCGCGATCGGCTTCTTGCATTAAGTAACGTGATAGCGTTACTATGTCTGGCTCAGCGGGGCTTCCATATAGTTGTGCGTAGTCGCACCATCGTGCGCGAACGTGAGGGCTCAACTTCTCTATTACTTGTCGCGCCAGCATAGGGTTTTGTAGGTATCCTCTGTTGTCGATACACGTGAGTACGCTTACTATGTTTTGCAAGCGTATCGCGAATGTGTTCAACTCCGCGGCCGTCGTACCGGGTCGCGGTAGTCTTCTTAGGTCGTCTAGCGCCTTGTCTATGATGATTTCTGGCCGACCGTAACATTGTTCGAGCGTGTTCATAATTATCGCCGGGTCCGCGGCGGTATGCAACAGTGACGCTACCGTCTCTCGGGCGTCTCCTTTCAAGCTGTTGCGTAGGCGGGCTAGGTTTTCCGCTTGTGTGAACTCGTACATCCGCGTGGAGTCCCTCATGCTGGTTTTGAAAATCAGCCACTCGCTCGGGGCTCCGCTGAAAGTGGGTAGCTCTTGTGCTTGCCTCGGCGGTGGCCGTCGGCGCGACATCCTTTCTAACGCCTCCGCCAGTCTGTCTATCCCTCTCTCCTTTGACCGCGCGGGCGTAGGCGATTGGGGGCGGCGCGGCGTGTCGTTCGCGATTCGCGGTATATCGTGTTGCGGAAACATTCGCGTTCTCTGACTATCCGGGTTGCGCTCGACGCGCTCCCCCCGTGTAGCGACGTGGATTGATGCGGGAACTGCCGGCGTGTCTTCATACATCAACGGCGGCATCTCGTGTTCTCCCGCTCCTCGTGGTCGCGCCTTCTGTAACCAGTCGGATACTCGATGCTCGGTTTCGGCGTCATCGGGGCCGGCATCGCTGTCGCGATCAGTTTCTTCTCGGATTGTCGCGACGTCCATAGCTAATCTCTTTCTGACTAGTTCTGCTTCTAATTGTAGCTCCTTGCGTTGAATGACTGCGAGGCGCTCTTGTGCATCGTACTCGGCTTGTCGGATCCGGGCGATCGCACTGGAGTTTGATCGTTGCGATCGGACGGACGCGGCGGGCGATCTTCTGCTTGCATGTCTACTGGCGGCGGGGGCGGGCGCAGCGGCGGCGTGGGCGGCGACCGCGGTCAGTGACGTCGCAGGCTCCATCGTGATCGGGACGGAGATCGCAGGCGCGGGTGGTGCGACGTGTGCGGGCGCGGACACGGACTCGGGTAACGCAGGCGCGCGCGGCGTTGGATCGTTGGGCGCGCGGGACGTGGCGGTGGTGCGTGACGATGGCGACGCGGGGGGTTCTTCGAAGATACGTCCCTGGTTCTCTTCGGACTTCTGCTTCCTGGTGATCGGCATCTTCTTCCCTAACACCCTATCGGCCCTATCGGACCTACCGAGGGGCCCGTTGAGCGGGATATGCCTCGGCAGGGATGGATGTCGTGCGGGATCGGAAAGGTGGGGACTACCCAGCAGAGGGCGGCGCACGTTGTGGGGTGCTCAGCAGCCGGTAGGAACGACCGACTGCCTCAGCAGTGCCTACAGTCCGGCCCCCACACCGTACGCAACCGTACCGGCGTAGTAGTGCGCTTCAGTCCATACGCCTCGAAAAAGGCGCTCTTGCAGGACTGGTGATACTGCACCAATGTATCACACCGCCTTGAATGGCGTTCTCCCAGTGCCGTACCGTTTGTCACCGTTAGGTGGCACGTAACTGGGCCGCGGTCCACCCGCTTAGAGACCAACGTTTTTGACGTATACGTTTTTGACGGCGTTACGTTTTTGACGGCGTTACGTTTGACGACTCGTAGCACGCAGACTTGATCCTCTTCGTTCTTGGTCAGTCTTCAGCTCGTACTCCTGGAGGAATTCTTGACCGCGACGTCTTCCTGCCGTTCTGCAAGTCAGTCGGAGTCTTCCCGTCTTCTTATCTTCAAGCACGTACACGTATTGGAATTCTTGACCGCGACGTCTTCTTGCCGTTTTGCAAGTCAGTCGGAGTCTTCCGTTCTTCTTAACGATGCTTGATGTCTTCTACTGTTCCTGTCTTCCCTACCAGACGACCAATATCCGGCTCGAAGGACCAATTTGAACCCACTGTAGGGGATGTGGGTTCAAATGAAACTCTTGATTCACAAATAAAGTCGGCTTCCTGCCTATATATTAGCGACTTAATAACTAATGTACACTTTTTCTTATAATCGAAGACTAATAAGGAACGAGAGATCTTCTATCTTCTTGCGTGTTCTGAATGTTCACCGATCGTGTTCCGAGTGAAGAGTGGAGTGCGTCCCAATGCGTTTTTTTTTTTTTTTTTTTTTTTTAGGACGGATGTAGATTCTAGCTCAGGAGCTTTAGAATCTTAACCGGGCTTGGTGGCGAGGCACCTTTTGTGCCTCCAGCCATGGACACTTATAAACTAAGCAACCGCAGCTAAGGGCGTCCCCTAACGGGACTCGGACCTCGGCTTAGGGCGTTGCTGGGGGGACAGCTAGGGACAGCTGGATCTGGGTTGAAATTATTTAGGGACGAATTTAAAACTACTGGCTCGGCGCGGGCCGGCTCGAGCAAGGGACGGGGAGGGGTACCGTTTCGGGGTCTTCGCGACGGGCCTCGCCGGCGAGGACGGTAAATCGGATGGCGTCGAGCCTGTTTGAGTGCTTCTTGTGCTACGGTAATCGGGTCGTCAGGGTAAGTGAGTGCGTGCCTTGGGCGGCGCACTCTACTTATCAGGGAGGGTTTGTAGTCTACGCTACTGACTACTAGGCGGTTTGGGTGGAGGGGGGCCTGATCGAAATAACGCTTGGAGGCGCGTTTCATGTACTGCTTGATGGTAGGCAGTTTTAGGTCGAGGTGGAGGTCCCTATTGCGCACGAACCACGGGGCGCCCGTGGCTTTGCGCATAAAACGGTTTTGGAGGGTCTGCATCCTATGGATTGCGGGACTTTCAATGTGAGCGAATACGACGCTCGCATAGGTCATGATGGGGCGAATACACATCAAGTAAATTCTCACCTTGTAATTAAGGGAGAGTTTACTGCGCGCATTGAGTATGCCGTGTAGGCGGCCGAGAGCGAAAGCGGCGCGCGAGCGCACCGTCTTTATGTGCTCTCGGAACGAGAGTCGGTGATCGAGAATCACGCCCAGGTATTTGGCTTTTGGTTCCCAAGGGATCCGTTGGCCGAATAGGGAGATGGGTTGGACTTGAGTGGAAAGATTGGAACTCTTGTGGAAGAGAACCGCTGCACTCTTGGAGGGATTCACCTCAATTCTCCATTTCCTGAACCACTTTCCGAGGGCAGTGACCGAGGCTTGGAGGACTTTGGTGATATTTGTTAGGCTAATGCCGGAATAATAGATGGCCGTATCGTCAGCGAATAGGGCCAGCTGTGACTTTGAGCTCTTGGGAATATCGCTGGTGTACAGCGTGAAAAGGAGCGGAGAGAGCACGGAGCCCTGAGGGACCCCGGCTCGGATAGGATGAGGGGACGATAGCGTACCACCCTCAATGCGATAGCGAAAGGTGCGGTTTGACAAGAAGTCTCGAATGATGAGCACGAGACGATCCGGCACATTGAAGGAATACAGCTTGTATATCAAGCCATTGTGCCAGACTTTGTCAAAGGCTTTCGCCACGTCGAAGAAAAGCATGCCAGTCGTCATACCGCGTTGGAAACCAGCGCTGATATGTTCGACTATGCGATGCACTTGGTGGATGCAAGAGTGTTTGGTTCGAAAGCCAAACTGCTCGTCGGGAATGAGATTGTGGGATTCGGCAAAGTCCTTTAGTCGGGCATAGATTAGACGCTCATAAATCTTCCCTAGGACATTAAGAAGACTTATGGGGCGATAACTGGACGGCTCAGTCCTGGGTTTGCCGGGCTTGGGGATACCGATGACGGTGGCTTCTTTCCACGATTGTGGGAAGATGTTATTTTTTAGAGCCGCATTGAAAATGGCGGTCATTAGAATAATGAGGTGGGCGGGGAAGAGCTTTACCACCTTGTTGGTGATGCCGTCTGATCCGGGGGCTTTCCTGGGTCGTAAATTCTTAATGATTTTCTGGACTTCGTCCACAGTGACAGGGGGGACGGAGTCGTCTGGGTCGGGGTCAGGGCGGGAGGAGGGGGCGGGACTTACTGGGGCCGTAAGATTATCGGGGGATAGAGAGAGGGTGACTCTACGTTCGACTTCGGCGTTCACCTCGTCTAGGTGGGCCTGGTCTACAGGTAGAGTGCTGGGCGAGCATTGTGCCTCTAGACTGTCTGCTAGGCATTCGGATTTTTCGTCATCGTCAAAGGCCGGCCTTTGGTTTGGTCGATTCAGAGGGGGCATGGTGGAAACTTGGTCGGATTTGAGTTTCCTAGTCAGATGCCAGAAGGCCTGGTGGGTGGGCTCCAGGTCCTTCAGCAAGTTGTCCCAGCGGGCCTCGCGCAGCTCACTTATGCGTTCCTTTACAGCGCGCTGTAAGTTGCGCATGTGAGTGCGGTTCGGCTCGCAGGGAAAACTATCGTACGCTCTGATAGCCGCGTTTTTCTCCGTCATCAGCCTTCGCACATCCTCCGGCAGATTCCAGCGGTCATCATATTCCTCTGGAATCTGTCGCGAACATTCGCTCAACACGGATTGTACGTGACCAGTGAGGGAGTCAATCGCGCCCGTCGCGTCGGCTACTGACAGTAATGAGTCGGGGATGGCGTCCAGGTGAACGGATGAAGTCGACTTAAGGCGTTCCTCGAGTTTACTCCAGTCCGTTATCACCTTTGTTGGAGCGGGCTGACCTGGGTCTAAGGGATCTGTCCTAGGGCCTAGTTTGATGACCACAGGTCGGTGGTCGGAGTCGAGCTCTTGTAGCGTCTCCAAGGAGCGCAAACCTAGGTTCACGTTCTTTAAGAGGGCTATGTCGAGTACGTCAGGTCGGTGGTTTACGTCAGCGGGAAAGTGGGTGGGCGTCATTGGGGCGACTATGTCATAGTTAAGCAAGGTGCTCAGATTATCCAGCTCTCTGCCTCTCTGGTTGTTCGAGTGGCTGTTCCACGCGATATTTTTCGCGTTAAGGTCTCCAGCTATGATAACTGAGTCACCTAAGCCTAGGAGGGTTTCAAGGTCGGGGCGGAGGTGAAGCCTAGCATTGCCAGGTGGGATATATGCCGATACGATGGTGATCGGTTGGTGTCCGGTCATGCCTACTCGACATATCGAGGTCTCAATATGCTCGAGGGTTGGGGGATCCATAGGGATGCAGTACAGGGACCTTTTGTAATATATGAGAGTACCACCTCCTCGAGAACGAGTCCTGTCATTACGCACTATGTGATAGTTTGCAATACCAGGGTTTCTCTTGGAGGGTTTGAGGTAGGTCTCCTGTATCAGGAATATGTCTATTTGATGATCGCGGAGGAAGGTGGCGATCTCATCGCGTTGACCATGCATGCTGTTTGCATTGAAGAAACCTATTTTAAGGGATCGGGGTTTGGTTCTGCCTTTATTTACCGCCATTTGTAAAAGAAGCACTGGTGAATGCATGCATTAGATCAGCATTCTTCACTATAATTTCAAAGATGGCTTGACCGTTGCCCTCATTGGCTCTGAGGGCGTTGGCCATATTTGTTATACGTTCGTAGGGAACGAGGTTGAACGCCTTATGACAGGTGTCCCAGTCAGACAAGGGGGGTTGCGCGGGCATAGGCGCGGGTGCAGGTCGAGAGACCTTTGAGGGCTCGGCCGGGTGGGCTTGGGATGTTCCCACGATGGTGGCCTGGGAGGCCGGTGCGCGGGAAGGAATACCCATAAGGGGTGGGATGTTGGCCACATGTTGTGGCGTTTTTAGGGGCGGGAACGCTTGCTGATGGTTCAGTGCGTTCCATGGCGAGGGCCTTTGGGGGCTGAGGCGGTTTGGGAGGGCCGCCGAGGGGCTTTCCCTCAGGAGTTTAGCAGAGGCACGATTTGCATGCTTGCGAGGGATTTTTGGGGCTTTTGGGCAGCCTCGGTAGTTGGCCGGATGGCCTTGTTCACCGCACAGAACGCAGCTGGGTGGCTCTGTGCAGAGCGTCCTGTCCTTGGGACGACTGCAGTCCGCGGTAGCGTGATTGCCTAAGCATTTCACGCACCGGGATTTTGCGTGACAATTGCGGGCAGAGTGACCATAAAGTTGGCAATTGTGGCATTGCCCGATCGGACCACCCTTATGGGGTTTTTCGATCCGAATGCCGGACAAGTGGCAGACGGAGCGGATATTAAAAATGGCTTTAGCAGCCTCGGATTGCTCGATGATCGCGAGCACCATGTTATATTTTGTGGCTCCGCGGCCACCGTGCATGCGATGGATCTCGAGGGCGGGAATGTCTTGCGACTTAAGGTCGCTAAGGATGTCCTCCGTGTCTATCTCCTTGGGGATGCCTCGGATGATTACACGGAGGGGTTTTTCAGACGCGAGCGTATAGGTGTGATAGTTCACCTTACGCTCGGTTAAGAGGCTGGTAAAGCCTCTGAAGTCGGTGGGGGAGGGGAGGATGACTTTAATACCCTCCAGTATTGTCCTGGCCTGGGTGTAGTTGATCTTGCGATCAACGCAGGCCTTTGAAATATTGACCCATGACTCTTTGTCATGGACAATGACGGGGGGTGGGGCTTTGTCCTTCTTGGGAGCAGTCGCGGAAGACTGCGAGGGCTGGGGGCGAGGGGCGGGGGAGGGGTTGACCTGCGACGAGGTATTTGGGAGGGAAGCGGCTGGAGCGGTGTTGACCGTATCGGTCCTGGGAGCCTTGGAGGGGGCGGTTGAGTTGGCCTTATTTTTGCGGGGCCGTTTTTTCCCTGTAACGGGAGTGAAGCCGTCTGAGGCTTCGGAACTAGAACTGGAGTCCGAGAGGGACGACTCGGACTCATGGTCACTCGGTGCCGATGTATCCATCGGCGCCGGGTTGGGAGGGGGCGGTGTCTGAGAAGTCGACGCACGTGCGTCGGCATTCTCGGAAGCGGACAATAGGGACGCGAACCTATTGTTTTCGAGATTCGGTTTCGGGGAATCCGGGTCGTAATAATTCTCCGGGCTTTCCGGAGAATCGTATTGTTTACGCAGGTGTCCCTTTTGGGTGTAAGGGACATCTGGGTCCGGCGAGGCCGGGCTATCGGGGATGGGAGCGCGGGCGGGGCGACGGACTAACTCACGCGGGAGCTTGGAGCCATATTTGGCTACGAAATCGGGGTCCTTTAGGAGGACCTCGTTGAGAAAAGTTAAAAATAGGGCTTCAGACATCTTGAAGAGATGTCTGAGAGGGAAATTGGGGGCGAATTATTAGGAGAAAAGTATCCTATTACTATCGTCCCCGGGTTGGATAAGCCCGGGGTTGTGTGGGTGAGTGAACCCTCCCTGCCGGGTATAGGCAGGGAGGCGTGAGTACCTGTAGTGTGCCCTAGAGTGTCTCCCGTCGCCAATCTTATTGTGCGAACGGGTTCCTATGCTCTAGTACCTAAGTACTAGAGGAGCTGAAAGAGAACGGGGTTAGAGCTAGGGTCGACTAGGAGACCCCCCAAGGCCGGTGGTCCTAGCTCCTTCCGATATATGCTTTGCCCAGAAGGGGCGCAGCGGGTGTATCGGGTCCACACCCCACTCGGTTTCGTTGGCACCGGATGGTTTCCACCGAGGACCACGAAACTGTGGATTTTACCCTGAAGGGGTCTAAAAACGCGAGCGAACCGTGGCTTGGTAAAGACAGAAAATCAGCCGCCGCCTTGAAAAAGGCAACTTTTGATCAAAAGGGTTGCAGTCGGGTCGACTGCGAGGCACTACGACGGGGCGTAGCGAGACGGACAGAGTGGGAGAGCGCAGCGCGAGCGGTGCGTCCTCTCACGGCGAGCGTCAGCGGCGAAGTGTCCCAATGCGTAAAATGCGCTTACTTAAGTATAATTTTTGGGGTGCGCAAGTAGTGGCGATGCGTACCACAGGCGTAGCCGCGCCTTGTCCGATCGGCGGCGGGTGTTCATAGATAGGGACGTATGTCCCCCCGCTCGCTGGCCCTCTGTGATTGGCTGTAACATTGCGCTACCTAATTGCCTTCGGGGGGTAGGCACAAAAAAACCGTATTGTCCGTAACAGTTGGTTTGTCTTTAAATTGCCTTGGTCGTGGTCACAGTATTTTTGTAAACTTCATGATAAAATGAATGACGAGATGTATGAATTTAAACGAAGCAGAAAAGTATGAAAGAATCATAACAAGTGGCGTTCTTTAATTTCTGCTAACCCTATGAGAAATAGGTGTAAGTGTATGTATATATCATGCTAACATCATTGCAGTTTAGAGACAACAAAAATATTAAGAAATAGACTTAGAAATAATAATAATAATAATTTTTGCACAGCACCATTTAGTCCCAAACTAAAGCAGAGCTTGATTGAACAACTAATTACTAACTACTAATATACAAACTTTTTTTGTAAATATATGATACTTAGGTACGAAATGTTGCGGAAGTCTGATGATGGCAATCGCTTCGTGTAAAATACTAATATTTAGCCGCATCTGGTTAGATTGGAAGCCGACTCCAACCCGGTCGGGAAAAGGTAAGAAGATGATGCGTAGACTTGGAAATGAAAAAGAGCTTATTAGTGAAATATATTCCTTAAAACCTCCTTTTGAAACTCCAGGAAACAAACATGATTAACCTTTTAAAGGTTACAACAATAGGGAAACTGTTGCTATAACAGACGAGCTTATAATATTCGTAAGTAACCGAGACCACACCGCACAAACTACAAACGAATACAACACAAAACAATCCTTTAAGCAACATAAAATTTCTACATTTAAATAACAAGGGTGCCAGTACAACAGGCACATATCTGGAACCTGTATGTTTTGTAGGATTGCGTGAACTTAACAAAGCCCCTCGAACGATCTCTGGGAACCGATCCTGGGGCAATAAGGAAATCGTTGGAGGCCCGCACGAAAATCGCAGCGGCGTGAGGCCAACACCCGGGAGATCGGTAGCTTTAATGATTATATTCTGACGTTATTAGTTGCGCTACATATGGTCAAAGTGGCCATAGTTGTATGTTTCGCACTGTGAGCAGTTCATTGGCTCATCCCACGGGATTTGACTCATTGGGGGGGTCGTGACAGTTGATTTTAAGTCTTCTAGGTAGATTGTGGCATAGTACCTATCGCATATAAGGACAGCTTATATGCGTTAGGTAGGTTAAAAATATACCTAATGACAATATTTGAATAAGCTTTAGACATATTCAGCTAAATAATTTTTAGACAGAATAGTCTAGAGTAATATATTGTGTTCCCCGAAATGTTAGTCAGTTTGGAGAGATTTACTAATGCACAATGGTAAGTACCATTCCACTCGCCGTACTTACTACATATTCGCCGGTATGTTTAGGTCCCATATAATTAGTGGCGAGTCTATTGCCATTATCCGGGCAATAACCAAACCTCCAAGCTGCTACTGAGAATTTTATAAATGAACCCAATAACACTTGGTCGATATGGAAATCGATCCCAGGACGTCTAGCGTAGTAGTCATGCTTAAAACCACTAAGCTAACGAGGCAGCTAATAATAATTAAAAATCTGATAATTTTAGCTTGTCATCGTCCTCCTAGCTTTTTTCCCAACCATGTTGGGGTCGGCTTCCAGTCTAACCAGATGCGGCTGAATATCAGTATTTTACACGAAGCGACTGCCATCAGACCTCCAAACTCAACCCAATTTCTATGCAATACCGATATTCGAAGGATAGACTGGTTGTCAGGCTTTTTGGGCTGCTGACTACCACTAACGATTATCATAGGTGTTCGTATGATAACCGGGACCGACGGCTTTACGTGCTCTCCGAGGCACGGAGGGGTCTCGATGTGTTAATAATGGTCACCCATCCACAGACTGACCTCGGCAAGCGTAGCTTAACTTTGCAGATCGGTTGATCAGCTTAGTTATAGCTTAGCATGTGAAATGCTAAAAAAACACAAAAAGATAATAAAGTAAGTTCTAGAAATAAAATAAAATGACAATGTGTTCCATAAAATGTAAGAAATTAAAAGAAACAAAAAACCCGACTGCGTAAAAACTACTAACTAAAAATCTAAAAACAAGCTCTGTGATGTTGGAAAATGTATTGCAGGCGGGACAAGCAAAGAAACAATTTTGTTTATGAACGAACAGCTTGTCCCGCCTGCAATACATTTTCCAACATCACAGAGCTTGTTTTTAGATTTTTAGTTAGTAGTTTTTACGCAGTCGGGTTTTTTGTTTCTTTTAATAATTGATTTTATTTCCTTCT
The DNA here is from genome assembly GCA_946251955.1 of Acronicta psi. NCBI lineage: Eukaryota > Metazoa > Arthropoda > Insecta > Lepidoptera > Noctuidae > Acronicta > Acronicta psi. The sequence continues at coordinate 10,407,651 of OX276475.1, read as the reverse complement.
TTTTAGTTTATAAATCATCATAGAATCACTAGATAGATCCTAAATGATGATTTAAAATATAAATTGATACAACTCAAGATCATTTTCAAAATCAGTTCGCACATTAAAGCGTATAAAATCCGCCATATTGATTTTTTTTAAATTTCATGTACCCAGTGACACTCGTGCCATCAAGACGAATCTAATGAGGTGCCATTTATCTAAATCGGTTGAGCCGTTGAGTAGTTACGACCGGACATAGGAACGGACATACATACATACATACATACATACATACATACATACATACATACATACATACATACATACATACATACATACATACATACATACGCGTCAAACACATAACCCTCCTCCTTCGGCAGTCGGGTAAAAACGGAAACCAATTTATACACAAGTAAGAGTAAAATAGCCGTTACTTTGATTGATTCCGCCTTTTGCTTTTGTACATAATGTCGTAATACTCGTATTAACAGTTCCTGTTACACGTATTTCTTATTTTTTCAACACACAACACTAAATAGTTAACATCATTGAAGATTGTTTTCGGGTTATTACCACAAGATTTTATGTTCTATAATTTTATAGCTTTAGGACTTAAGTAAGATATCTTGCTGCAACAATACTTTGATGTTTTGCAGACTTTATAATAGGTTTGATTTCATAGTTATTTGATTCATTGAATCGGTATAATACAGTACAGAATTCTATTACCAATTAAAGCCATTATTTTAAAAGGAATTGTATAATATCTTATTCTCTTTGGCTTGTGGCAATTGAGGCGATAGCGATTATTTTGCCAGTGTCAAGTTTAAGACACTGGCAATTAACAATCTACTGTATTATTACTGTAACTCTATAAATACTTTTATTTATTTATAAGATTACTGTATAATTTATAGGTTTAAAAGAAAAAGATCACTGACTGATCTATTAATACATAACCAACTAAACTGATTAGGCTGGAATTTTAAGAAATTTTAAAATTTAAGGGCTAAGACAGTATTTTGGTACATTTCGATGGTGTTGGGAATAATTAAATGAATGAAATAGATAGTAATATAATGCTACGAGATATTTATTACGTCCTATTGTTGTCTCATAAACAAAACTTTTTAAAAACAAATTTCAACCTTACAGATAAGATTACATACAAACTACAGCTCAAATTACTTCGTTAGTGCCCAAACAAGACAGGTATCTTATTTTCCCATCTCGCAGTTACGGAGATTGGACGTAGAAAATTGCAAACAAATGATTTGCCCGGGACTTGAATTCGAGATGCATTCTGACGTGGCATTCATATGCACGCAACATGCATTTGTTCTTTGCATGCATGGGCGTAGCGTGAAGCTGTATCGCGGCCCTAAATTTAGCGATAATTTGGAAAAAAATGTTAATAAACTGATGGATCAAAATAGGGTACGTTAGTAATAAAATATAATTAAGGACAATGTCTTCGTAAAATTGTTAAATACCCCTAGATTGAAATCTATATCACGAGATTATAAACAGTCTATTACCTACTGAATCATCTTTTTATTATTGCCTACAGTGGTAGACGAGCAGGTGACCCACCTGATGGTAAGTGGAACATCATATCTGTGATAAGATAACACAATATAACGCATTATTTTTCAGTGCTGGCATAGTTTGATCAGTTGTAACTTAACCTAACCGATACAAAGATGGTCAGTATATGTAAATAAGGTGCAGAATGCAGTTCACTATTTATCAACAGTTTACAATCTCGCTAGGTAAATTATAATCTAACGGTGTTCACAATCTTACAGTGACAGTAATAATTTGGTTAAATATTAGTCACAATTTAGTATTACTTTTTGTGAAAAGAAATATATGACGGGAGAATAATAACAATGTTGACGTAATCAGAGTACTAAGAATGTCTGTGTTCAAGTATCCCTTCTTACAACTTGAGTACCATTCTGAAATACGGATCCATAGGTGATATTAGAGAGGTTTATTGTTTGCCTCGAATTTCAAACATTCTCAACATAGATTATACCCGTCTTGTATACTCTCACAATAGCGCTTTGATGAGCGCTGTTGAGTTGCATTCAAACTTCATACAAGTTCTAAGGATATAGACAGCAGTAGTAGCCGGTCTTTGCATTCGCACTCAGATTATAATGTAAACAATATCAAGTGAATGTTATAATTTGAAAACAGCTATAAGACAATCGAAGTTCATTCATTCTGTTAAAACTTCTCTTCTACGAAATTTAAGGAGAAATTAGTTCTGAAGAGCTGGTGGAAGGTGCAGCACCGACATGATCTTAAATATAAAAAAGTTGTAATAATTAAAAAGTAGAAGTGTACTTTTCGACGGATAATGAATTATCGATCAACGGGAATTTGGTCGATATTTAGATTGCCAACAGTGTTAAACATACACAAAAACTATCGTAAAAAACTTTAGCCTCACTCCGGAGCAAAGGTCTTTCCCCATTTCTTCCACTTATCTCGTTGTTCAGCTAGCTCCTTGTCTTTAGTTCTCCAGGTCATAGCGTCAAATGTCTCGGAGTAGTTCTGTGGAATAAAATCCCATAGTTATACATTAAAGAAATTGCCGCATATTGATCACTACTTTCAAAGCACCTTGAATGAAGTGGAGCACCAATTCTTTATTACAAGCAAATCTCTTAATTGCCATAGTTTTTAATGTCACAGCGACCCGCCTTTATCTTGTCACTGTCTTAGAGGCCACCACCAAACATGTGTAGCAGACATTGTGACGACTATACCTACTGCATCCGAAACATTACGAGCAAACAAACTGTTAAACATTGTAATATCAACTTTACGATACTCAGAATAAAGTTTGGAGTCAGTTACAGGAGATAATGGCTAGGACTCGATGTCAGGAAACTGGATGCACTGACTGAAGTGACAATGACAGGGATCCATTACATAAGAACTAGTTCTAACTTGGCTTTTAACTTGTTATCTCGCGTCCTCGTGGGAAAATATACTTTATCTCATACTAGAATATCGTCTATGATTATTCATGTCACGTATAATTACTGTTGCCTCGTCCATGACTGATGGAATAGTGCAAAAAAGGCTAGACGATTTAAACATACATCAGGCTATGTAATTATTATTGTTCGATCTCACACTCGACATGCTTAATTATAAATTCCAGTAAAAGTTATCAAGTTGCATGATAAGAATAGAAGCATTTGATTAGAATAATGATGTGTATATAGTTAAACTAATAGGAAGTACTATATATACTAGGTACAACGAAACCTAATGTTAAAACTCGACCTAGAAGTATTTATTCAAATTTTTTGTCCTACTTCAATGTCGTTCTTTTATGCCTGTATGTCCGAAGGATTAAGCAGAGGCGTAGATGAGCTTACACCCTTAAGGTATCTTAGTTCAGCTATTTTCTGGGCAATCGAAAATGCTTCGAAAACAACAATTTGCTTTTCCTCTGCCTGGGAATCGACCCTGGGACCGCTTGGCTAACTTCGACTACTAGACTAATAAGTATACTTTTTAAGCTCAACAAATTAGATGAGAAGAACCAAATTATTTCAATACGCTAAAACAAAACTAAATATCAAACTTAATCCAGCAATCTCCTTATTACATCAAAAAACTCCCCTCATCACAAAACTCTTTTATCTAGAAACATTTGAGCTAACACTGTGAACCATTAGCCCCCGAACTGCGGAACACTGAACTAACGTCCGTCCAACTAAAACCGTCATGTCTAAATACGGAGTATCGCGTTGTCGTTTCAATGGCATTAGTTTGTTGTTGTTGAGGCGCCTTCGCTGACGTAGACAGCCCGCGGACATAAGGACTTTAATAGGGAAACTGTCGATATTGCACGTCGAAATTAGGTCATTTTGATTGCTTCTATGGCATTACCGCAATGCTAGTTCGTAAAAAATATTTGACTACATTTTATTAGTAAACGAGTAGATTAGTAATGTAGTATAAGCAATGTTAGTTTCTTCTTGTTCAGGCGCCTTCGCTGACGTAGACAGCCCGCGGACATAATATAAGGACTTTAATAGGGAAACTGTCGATATTGCACGTCGAAATTAGGTCATTTTGATTGCTTTTATGGCATTACCGCAATGCTAGTTCGTAAAAAATATTTGACTACATTTTATTAGTAAACGAGTAGATAAGTAATGTTTATAATAGCAGTGTTAGTTTCTTCTTGTTCAGGCGCCTTCGCTGACGTAGACATCCCGCGGACAAGGACTTTAATAGGGAATCTGTCGATATTGCACGTGGAAATTAGGCCATTTTGATTGTTTTTATGGCATTAACGCAATGCTAGTTCGTAAACAATAATTTAGTATCTCAGGACAAATAGGCCAACGAGGTAGATAAACTGGATGAATTTATTGTTGACTCGACGGAGAAAACCTTACAGGAAAATGTGAAAAATTTTGGGGGAAACCCAAAAGTGGGGCATGACGTAATGAAAAAAAAAATCAGCACTTATCCTGGTGCAATTTTTAGTTTGTAAAGTGTACAAGACGCATTCACTGGAAACGTTTGGTTTATAAATAAAATGTTTTATATTTATGGCGCCACATCCTTGTGGTTTTCCCTCCCTAGAAATTAAGTTTGCATTTCAAAGCGCAACAGCTTTTCACGTCACTTTTCAAATTGAATAAAACACACGTTGAAAATTCAAGTTTCATTTTTCGAAGTTCAATCTACTACACAATATAACTACATCATATACTTTATAGATTGGGACTGTTATTGTTTTGTTTTATGGAATGTTTAATTATTTCATATTGCTTATAAAATATATTTGTTAAATGTCACTTTCATTAAAGAAGTTTGATGACTCTATCAGATACAACAGCAACAATTCATTAGTGAAAAAAATTTTGATCAAAACTTGGACCAACTATAAAAAAATCCAGTCACACCATGACCATGATCTAGATCTGGTTCTCGTCAACAACTGCGCTTGCGATCACTAGCCCAATGATGCAATAATATTGATTACTGTTGAAATGACAATGTGAGTCCTACATTAGGAAAGGAAAACGGCCATATCGCGATAATTGGTGATTTGTCATCACCATCTATCATGGATCAATTTTAACGACATCTACACAATATATTTTGTAAAGCAGCTTAACAATAAATAAGTATAAAATAAAAATAAATGTTATACAAGTGTGATTGTATATACGAGTACCATCACAAGTGTCATCACACTTGTGTTCCTCGTAGGATTAGGCTGAGGCTGTGGGATACTAATGTACACCCACAGTTCACCGGTTTGGGTCGCATGTGTCGCATGGTGCGACTATTTTGTAGAACAATTAATAAAATTATCTTTCTTATCTATTCTCATTATTTCTAACATGTCAACGCATTAGATAGTATCTCTGAAATGCAAAGTGGTTCAACGTCAAAAACTACTATTTTATTCCGTTCTATATTCTGTTCTGACATAACATTACTTATAAAGTCAGAAACTGTCGCATTCAATAACCGTTTACCGTTATAAGTCAGCGTTTTGTATGAAGATTGTATAACAAATCTCTGCTTTTGCTTATCTGATGGAAACAAACGGGCTAATGGGCGCATGAGATCATTTTAACGGACCATTGTTCAACGTAACACAGATACAAGAAAAACTATCATATAGCACCTAGTATTTTTCACTAACTGCAAACCATTTTTGAGCTTATCATAAATAAGATTTTTTCTTATGAAACTTGCCTCAAATTGCACTTTTTGTGCGGTAAGTTTCGCAAAAAAAAAGCTAATTTGAAAATGTTACCTAATAAAAAATACTAGAGTAGCAATGATGTGGAACTTACGTGAAGGCAATCATTATTTTTACAATTGTGGGAAAAAGTCAATGTATGATATCGGTGCCTATTAAATCTAAATGCCAAAAGAGAAAACGTACATTTGATGTATACATTATACAGACATACATTGTCGGCGTACATCAGGTTCCCACAGCATCTCATTGGAAAAAAATAGTGTCAACAACAGACTCTTTCTTGTATGAATTTTCTAATTCTGGTAGTGTATTTAAACCTATTTGGTGGTAGAACTTTTAAAAGGGTATAAGGTCGAAAGGATTTGTAGCTGGCCAGTGAAATTACTGGGAAATTGTTTCTTCTTCTTACCCTTGGTAAAAAGCATTCCTTTCTTTTAAGAAGTCTTTCTTTGAATCTCAGTTTTGTTATTTTAGGACGTGAAGCCTTTTGTGTTAAATTAAATTTAGATCTTTAGTAAGATTTAAGGCCCCAGTCTAGCTGTGCATGACAAAACAAATTCAGTATATTGACAGTTCGCGGATAAAGCACCCTCTCTATGATCGTGTACTACTGCAAAATTTTGCTAGACTGGGACCTTAAGATACGTTTAAAAGTTAATATCTTATTCTGTTTTATTCCAGATGGCGCTTGAATTTTCGAGCTCGACGATCTCTGAGAAGAAAGGATCCCAGCAAAGACGAAACGCAGCTTATCCTAGCAGGTAAATTGATTCTTCAAACTCAATCACAAAAACATACCCACTTGAAATACGAATAGATCAATAAGGATTGCAGTATGCTCGACCTTTGGTGTCTCTAAACACACCGCTCCATGTCACACAATTTATCTCCCAGTAATTTAATTGCAGACATAAAATAATGTCACCAAACGCATTTAGAATAACTTCAAAGCAAATTCAAAGGAATGCTAAAAAGGATTGTGAGTACATACTGATAAATAGTCAAAACCGTTTGGCGCCGACTGTCGAGACAAAACCATTAACGCTTTGAGTATCAGTAGAGTGACCATAAAATGACAGGAATGGTCATTGCAGCTCATAATTTGTTATAATAGACCTTACATGTTGGAAACCCATTGACGATTTAAGTCATACTTACTCATGAACAAACGACACTGTGATTTTCTCTTGTGTATTAGACAATAATAATATGTATGACTCATTTAACTGCGGCACCTTCATTCAAAGCTGTTATAGTATCTTATCTACAAACAAAACATTTACGGCCCGTGTATTCTGTTCAGATATGGTTGCATTATGGATTTCGTTACGAATATCAAACAACTGGTTGTAACCTGTAAGCCACAAAGTATTAAAATACTTCAATGATAAAATAATACAAAGACCAGAAATCAATAAACAGATAATGCAAAGACTTGATAATTCAATACAATATACTAGTCAAGTCAGTATGAAATAGAGAAATGGTATAAGTTGCCATTTTTGTGTCTTGTAGTTTGAAGCTTAAAAATGGTAATTTGATATATCCTTTCTTTATGAGCAATAAATCTTAATTTTCATAATTATTCAGATTCCATCCTAGCCCAAACTCCTTTTAGGATATAATTTGTCCACGTTAGCCTATAGTGAGGGTTGGCACGCTCCCTGTGTTCTACCCCTAAGTCCTATGGCCAAAGTGATGACTATCACGGGAATTCACAGCTACATATACATGCCCCGGTTTCTTGAACCACCGTTTACTTAACCGTCTTATCTAGTTACCTATACAACATTGGACCACCACCTTTATTTAGTTTAGATTTGGAGTCCGATTTTCGAGAAAACGTGGCTCTGATTGGTGAGAACATAATTAGTATGGCTTCTAATTGAATTTCTGTTTGCTCCACAGAGTCTAAATCGTGAAGATATAGATAGCTGTTAGGAACTGACCATATATCTTGGAGCGGAAAAATCGTGAGTTACACAAACGTACATTTAATAGTTTACTAGGAAAGCAAAGTTTAACATTACTTAATAGGACAGTTTAAATTAGTATTTGAGATAATTATACCACGCTTTCTAGTAGACGTTTTGCTTTGCTTTTCTATGAAAACTGCATGCTTTATAATGTAAGAGACATGTAGGATTAAGTATTTCAGCAGATGGTCTAAAGATTTTTAAACAGAAATTCTATTAAAGAAACACACATAATTTGCTTGTAAATAATATAGTTCTTCTCTTTTCCTTGTGGCGATTGACTTGAATGATTAAAATCTAAGCTTGTTGTTTCACAATGATGTTGACAGACGAAAAACACCTCCAAAGATTGTAAATTACTTGTTCCATCTGACATTTATATTTAGAAATTCTCCCGTCACACGTTCGCACAAAGCAAAAAAGTACATGTTATCCTGTCAAAATATAATTATCGTAACAGACATTGTGTTTTTCTACGTGCGCTGTGCGTGCGCGTATTGGAATATTGAAGATAATGTGACAGATAAAATTCAGGAGAGTGAATGTGAGACAAATTCCGTTAAACAACCAATATATGGTTACCCTAAGTATCATGTGACTTAGGTACAAGTTAGGGATGTTAATATTATCGGTACTAATGGGATATTAGTCAGAAGTTAGTTTTTTTAATAACGTCAGTTGTCTGATGATGATGATGTCTGAAGACGAGTCATAAATCATAAAATCTATGTCATTGTCGATAAGTATGTGTAATAAAAACATAAAACAAGTCACTGATTAGAGGTGGAAAAAAACAATCAACGAAAATCATATCTAATATATAAAACAAAGTCGGGTTTGTTACAACACTTATAACTCCAGAACTGCTGTACCGATTTTCATGGTTTTTGATTTGTTGGATTTGTCACCACCTCGAATAACTAAAAAAGATGGTGTCACGGGGTTCAAACGCGAGCGAAGTTGCGGGAATCAGCTGGTTTAAATTAGATTAGTAGTTGCATCTGCATGCTGAGGAGGCGGTAGGATATTTCCTATCCTGAATCCTCCTCCTCCTCCATCCTCGCAGTTAACCTGCTATATGACTATAATAAGCCAGAATTGACGAAGTTGGGAAATCGACTCAGACCGGTAAGACATTATTTCACTAGTTAGAGAAATCCGAAATGTCTTACGAGTATAATATTCAAGTAGTTATATGTGTCTTAAGGTCAAAAGCTGTGCAATGCTTTGATTAAATAAATAAATAGTTATTTATTTAATCAAAGTTGTCCCAGGAGGGACATTTTACACAGCACCATCTAGTCCCAAACTAAGCAGAGCTTTTACTATGTGTACTAGACAATGGATATAATACTTATATACTTTTTTTTTGTAAATACATACTTATAGTACATAGGAAACACCCAGACAAACACAAACATTTATATTCACCACATAAATATTTGTGTCTTGTGGGAATCGAACCCACGACCTCGTGATCAGCAGTCCGGTACTCGAACCACTAGACCACAGACGTCGTCAAAATTTATTGTTTTTGTTTGAAAAAATATTGATAACCAATGGAATGGAACCGTTGTTTTTTTTGGATGATTGTAGTCGTGGTTGTTCGATGTTGGCCAATTTTATTAAAATAAAATAAGTTTTTTAAATAATATATTTTTAGATATCCCGGTATTGCTTAAGTGCATTTCTAAACGATTATAGTGTTTTATCTCTTTTCATGATTTAAATCAAGACATATCACAGTTGATATTTTTAACGGCCAATAAAAAAGTACTTGAGATAAATTCATACGTAACCACAATGGGCTAAGAACTCCCACCTCGTTTGGTTTTACGATACTGCTCATGACGCAAATACCGCACACTGGGTAAGAAGACATTATTTTGGCAAAAATGTTTTTCAGTTTAAAACCTGTAATTTTGAAATTATCTGCTGTACTTTTATGCGAGTTACAGTAAAGCATAAAGGAGGCCGTTCTATTAATTAAATCATCTGATTGAATTTCAATAAAAATATCAACATATTTAAATATTTTTATTTTTCGCGACTCAGGTTGATATTAATTTAAATAAAATCACCACAAGTGCTGAAGTATTTTTTTTAAGTGTAAAATATGGTGTGTGTTTCAAGAGTAATAATCATTTTTTAGATTAATAGAATCTTTTCGGCGAATATTAGAGAGGGCTAAAAGGTTTTTGAAATATTTCTGGAAATAATTTGCATACGGCAACAAAGCAGAAACCATTCACCCAAGAAAATTATGATATATGAATAGGGATGTACCGGGATTAACATACTAACATCGACATCACAGAGGACTGCACTATCCGGGTACAATTCATATTGCATGTCCAGTACCATCGCCCACAGTAAACCGGAGAGTACGACGACGAGTATCCGAATACTTTAGAATACCAGTAGGCTTAACAACACTATTACTGCAAACTAATTTTAAGTTTAGTATACCAAAAATAAAGCCTATATTCAATTAAAGGTGGTCAGTGATATGTTCTCTTTGCGAAAGAAATGTAGCTCTGAACAGAGTAATAGAAAAATATAAAACAATTGCATAAACATCAACAAACGAACAGACATACCACGACTTTTAAGCGAGTTTGAGCTCAGTGGTGACCTCTGGTAAATAAACAATGGGTTATAATATACGGTGAACAAATCATGAAGAGAATGCTATTAAAAACTTGGTAAAGGAAGTTCGACTTCGAAGTTATGACGCAGAAGTTTATTGATGAAGTTTGAGTTTTCATAGGCCGTATGTTTTAGGGAACATTTGTTTTGAACAAGTATTGAGTCAGACTAATTAAGTTTTAATTTAATTTAGTTTTAAATGTTAGCAAAGGATCCTTGCATACATAGAAATCTCAAGGAGAGTGTGCGGCAGCGGTTTATTAACAATGATTTTATACAGTAATCTATCTAAAATCTAATACAATACAGCTCAAAAGTTCATTTTGTTTGAATGCGCAAATCTCTGGAACCAGTCGAATTTGAACATTTTTTTCTTTTTACATTTGCTATGTAGTTACATTTTTGTGGAATTTTACAGGATATAGCATTAACATCACGCTATGATAATTAGGAGCTGAACAAAGCGGGTGAAACTGCAGCCAAAGCTAGTCAAAAAATTGAGGCTATAATAGAAATGAGGGCTCCAAGAATGCTGCCTAGTACTTCGATCAATAATAGCTAATATAAGAAATAAAATATTAAAAATAGAATAAAATATCATACAATTGATGATTCCTTTTATCAAACTGACATTGGATTAAAAAAATACAAGCGTGATTAACCCTTACTGATTTAGTTTTAGAGAAATTTATTTATTATAAAAACTGTCACCTAAAATGAGATACCAAAGTAGGCAGGTAATAATAAAAAAAATAACAATCTCTTCTGGCGGAAAACAAATTTATTCAAATTTATAAAGTAAAAACAAATTCCCTAAGTTTATTTTGAAATATATTCATGTTTTTTCACTCTTTAATAGCTTCGGGTAAACTGTTACACAGCTGTTCCAATTTTCCTATATTCATTTAACCAATAGGGTCACTAGTGTCACATGAACATAATTACGCAGTCCGCTTGCGTTCATTCTTAGAGCACAATAATGACAGAAGGTAATGCACTTACTCAGTGCACGTATAATGAGCCGCAACATAAATTCACCTCATTAAGCGTTCCACTGCACAAAGGCACCGTGTTTACACGTGTTGGTAACGTAAACATATGCGTTTACGGTTTACAGACAGTTAACGGATACTTTTAAGTTTCATTGTCTATCTATTTCATTATCTTTTATTATCTAGAGTAGGTTATACAGCACGTTTTTTAACGCTTTTATTAGTTGGTCTAGTGGTTCGAGTACTGGACTGCTGATCACGAGGTCGTGGGTTCGATTCCCACAAGACAGAAACATTTATGTGATGAACTTAGGTGTTTGTGTTTGTCTGGGTGTTTCTTATATATAATAAGTATGTATTTACAAAAAAAAAAGTATAAAAGTATTATATCCATTGTCTAGTACCCATAGTACAAGCTCTGCTTAGTTTGGGATTAGATGGTGCTGTGTAAAAATGTCCCAGGATATTTATATTTTATATTTATATTTATATGAGTCTTTGTATGGGAATCTTTGAACGTGATTTTTACCCCTTTCAAAACGACGGTTTGATTTAAAACTTTGTACACTTAACAAGGACCGATGAGAAGGCAATAATTTGTATAGTTTGTCTTTGTAGATAACCAAATTAAAAAGAAGAAAATAAATAATAGTTAAAAAAGCCAAATAAAACAAGCTTTTATAGAAAATGAAAATAAAAAGTAAATATAATTATTGTAAAAAAGCGTGGGGTGCTTTTTAAGATTATTTTCATAATGGCTACTTCTAGCAATATCTGTCAATAAAATATGATATATACAAGCATCCTGAGATTTAATTTAAAAGTAAAAAAAAAACCACACTTATACCTAAAAGTGTTGTTTTTCTTTTTTTTTCTTTTTTAATTAGTTTTTTTACCTTTCAAGACATTTAGTTATTTTAACAATGTTATAGCGGTATTGCGTCCAATGGAATCACGGCTCAAAATGATACCAAGTGCTGAAATAACCGCTTGAGAGGTTACATTCCCAAGAGGAACGCAGGGTAATCGATTATGTGCCCGGCTGATGGCGACCTAAAACTATAAGTATTACAGCATTAACGATTCTCGATAAACGTGTAGGTGTTACAAACGCGAGACAGTCTACAATAGCTAATCGATAGTGAAAGTTTCATCATATCAATATGACTAATGCCATTGCTGTATCTTTATATCGATCCGTAAAGTTCAACAGGAGGCCAATTTAACTAAGTAATACATTAAAAAACGATCTATACTGTTTTACCAACAAATCGATACGACACATTCCTTCACTTCAACGAAAATGTATCTACATAATATTATGCAAGTGAATCGATAATCTGTTAGAATAAGAAAGGTTAGTTCATTTAGTTACGTTTACGTTAGTGATTTACAGATTTGATTGGAAGTCCAGTTGAGTTTCTAACTTTCTACTAAATAAATAAATAGTTTCATTAATTTATCATCCTCCTGCTTTTGTCCGAAATAGTTCGAGGTATCTAAAAAATGAATTAATAAAGACATTTATTGACACAGATATGCTTAATTTACACTCCACCGGTCCCTGGACTGTGTAACTAGAAATCCATGGATTGCCAGCTCAACAATCCGCGTCTTTCTGTTTGTCCAAATGAACGAAAAATTTAACAACATTTGTATGAAATTATCTGCCAGCTAATTTAACGGAAACTCATCAGGAAGCTGTGACACAGGGCCTTAATATTGTTAAATTAAAAACTTTAGGTTGAGCGGTCAAAATATTCAGTATTCATTAATTAAAAGCTTTTGTTTATCGTTCAGCCTTAAATTGAATCTGTGCCGAGTAAAGTTCTGAGATCCCTACGTCTATAAATTACTTCAGAACAACTATACCACAACACAACAAGCTACTGGTCGCTGGCCAGGTTGCTGACTCGTCGCGTGACTTCTCACATTTGTAAACGACTGCAACTAGTCGCCACAGATAACAGAACCCCGGCCTGCCTATGATACCCGCACAAGATTGTCTCCCAACTTAATTTAGATTTACTTAGAATAATTTGTATTCGATTTATTGGCTGTATTCGGAATCTTAATCGAAGTTGTATTTTATGTAATGGATTTTTTATAGAAATGTACAGTTATGGGCCTCGATTAGTCCAGTCGTCGTAATCGTCAGAAGGATCGATTCCCGGGACGAGTTATAATTGGTGGTTTCTATGAAATTTTTAGTGCTTAGTTTATTGTTCTCGTGTGACTGTTTATCTTGTTTGAGTAAAAATATCTTTAAACCTATTTTTTGTATGTAGGGGTATGACCACTAGACTGTCAAGTCAAAGGTCTCGAGTTCAAATCCAAGGCTCTGAGTTTTCGAGAGGAGACCCGTGCACAGCAGTATATGGGTTGGTTATTATATTATTTTTTTGTAGTAGCAGTGAATTTCTGGCCGGTAATTGGTAATAGACTCACCCCATATTACATGTGACATAGACATAGCAATGAACTGTAAGTGTAGGTACTGCAATAGACCTCTGTCCAACCCATCAAGGTATACAGTTATGATGGAATGTTGCTAGAATAATTTGTATTCGATTTATTGACTGTATTCGAAGTCTTAACCGAGACGATGTATTTTATGTACTCAATGTTTTTTTATTATTAAAATGTATGGAGTGTCAGTGCAGTGGTATTTATTGATGTAGCTATCGTTATCTGTGTTTGACATCGCTACTGTCTGCTAGCTGTAGTAGGTTATTTAAAAAAGATATGTAGTGAATTTATTTATGTTTCTTATTTGTTATTTATGTGTTTATTACTTTGAGATACCCATTCTTACAAGTTAACATGTAATTGGTTGTTATCACGCTCATAATGGACTGTGTGGGACTTTTGGAGACGTATTGACGATCTCTTCTCTATACGGATTTGGATTCAGACTTGATGACGTAATTGCAATAATGATTGGGTTCCGGAGTTCCATTTTCGATAAGAGATTTTTTTATAATGATCTATGAGAGTTTCCAGTGTTCTCCACGATACAGAAAATTATCTTATTTTTCATCAGAGGTCCGGTATTCTTCTTAGCGTGTCGATGGCAAATAAAAGTATAGATAGGTAGGTATTATAAGCTCACACTTTTCCGGTCCAAAACTCAGCAACACGTACTGTGTTTATCGACGCGACGACGATCTGGATGTATTCCTTGAGATAAAGGCGCCCAACAAAGAGATAAGTGGAAGGAAGTGGTGGTGGATGGAATGAAAAGGCTAAATTAAGATAGTAAGAGCCTACATATATACGTAAGCGCTACCTTTCTGCTCGGTTGTATTGTAATCTTAATATTATGTAATATGTGTAACATGACACCAATTCATGTAAGACTTGGAAGACTCGCTGATCCCGTAGAAAATGGGCATTACCGACATTAGAGATTCCGATTTATGACACATCCGTTGCATTTTACAGTCCCTCATATATTTCATACAAATTCTCATCAAAGGTATTAAAATTCCAATACAATGTCAATGCTATTGTAAACGACAGTTCAAAGATCTCTGAAACCTTCATATTTTATTTTATAAACACAACAAAACCGATTATAACTTGCATTGTTATGAATCTGTTAAATTCTTCGGTCGATTGCATCAGAGCGTCGCGTCGTGGGTCGTGCGGTCACCACGTCATCTTCAACCGCAAATTGAGATATTGGCATAACCGGTCAACCACGCGTAGGATAAATACGTAAAATATTCAGATGAGCCTTGCCTCAGGCATTCATACATTATTGAATTCAAATTCAATATATTTATTATAGTATAAGGCTGTACCGTAGTGCATCGACGTCTATTTTACGCCGTAATGACACCCGTAATATGTCTCATAAATTTTGAAGACGGTAATATATACCACTATAAATATTACCTCAAAGTGGTAATTTACCCGACTCCACCGCCACGCTTAGAGGAAAAAGCGGGTGAAGCTCATTTTACTTTCCTCTAAATTGTTACTAAGTTGTCTTAAAAGCGTTGAAACGGTACTTCGGGTTCCCGGTAATGGCCGTTGACAAAGTTTTTTATGCTTAAGATTCTAGCTTTTGATAAACCAGGCTTGTAAATGTAGAAATTGATACGGAAAACAATATGCTCACGGCATCGCTGGTTCCGATAGTAAATAATTTAATAGATCGTTACAAAGTAACCGTTCGAGTGTAGACAGAATAAGGAAGGATTTGTAGCACATTTATGTCTAACATACATATAATATGACCGGTTATGGCTAAACAGAGTGAATTTGTATGAACTTCAGGTATTTGCAGTAAACTAGACAGGTATATAAATCCTTTATAGACGACCGCTGATTTGTTATTAGATAAAAATGTTTCGTAAAATGCCGCTTGCAAAACCTGTAATAAAAGCACCGACAAAGTGGTCTAAACTTTTTTATTCTAAGTTATTTTGGATTGTTCGTAATGTGGAATGACTTTAATCGGACCGCCGCCCGGTTCTTAGGTGAAGAATACTTGAAGATATCAAGTGTTGATGGTTGATGTGTTCCAGAGATGCGTAGGTGGGCCAGTCCCATTTCACATCGTGATTGTTTTGTTGCCCTTCGGATGTCGGAGGTGTCAAATGTAACGGCTTATCGTCAGGTGCGCACACCCTATTGACTTTATACATTTGATACTTTACGTAAATCCAATGACAGAGCGCTTCAGGCTTGTGTAAAAAAAAACGGCGTTATTACGACGTTTAGTGAGGTAAATAGTGAGACCACTGTATCGAAGTGAAAGTGATTTTTATGGTATTTTGATTTAGTGATATTATTAAATCCCGACGTTTCTGATCTGATGATCTAATTAACGTGATCTGAAAGCTATATTTTAATTTCTAATTATTTGTCTAAGATACACACAGTCACAAACTAATAAGTACTATCTTTTTGTATTTTTTTAAGCATTTTCCATGCTAAGATTACAAGTTATTTTTAATGAAGGAAAAAATCGGCTGGCGGGCAAGATTCGGCTTAGTAGCGGTTTCGCCCGAAATTGGTTCGCCCGAAATGGGCGAATGAACTACTTTCAGTTTTGAATATTTTTTAGGGCCGGTTTCGCCCGAGACAAATTTAATAGCGGGCGAAACAGGTCAAGTAAAATTTAGTAATGGACTATTCGCCCAAATACTATTATACTTTAGAAAAAATAAGTAGTACAGTCGAGCACACCGTAATATGTACAAATACAAATGTTTTTAAAGAGGATTTACTTAGGCACATGTGAGGATGGAGGTGTTACTCGAAAATAGTAAGTAACCTAATAGATAATATGCACAATGACATTTGTTACTCAGCGATAGAATTAAAGACACAGCAAATAAACGCACCCACAGGAACACAAAGATAGTAGTATAATGCTGTCTCTGTCACTCATTTGCAAATTGTGCAGCGTGTTTCCCATCATTTGGTTTAGTGTGTCTAAAATACTGACAGTATAACAACATAACTGCATAAAGTACACACTTTCTGACTTCACATCATTCATGCACGCGCATGAATGATGTGAAGTCAGAAATATAATTTATTTTATGTTTAATGTTTCTTCAAAAAAGCCTGGATACACTAAGAAGTAAGTAGTAAATATATACTTAGTGATTGATTATTAGTAAGTACAAAGTTATAATGAGTAGAAGTGTAATTATAAGAAATATGTAAGTGTTTATATATTATTAATAGTTTTTATTTAATTTTTTTGTGCTATTTTTTGATTATTAGTAAGTACAGTTATAATGAGTAGAAGACTGTGAAGTATAATTATAAGAAATATGTAAGTGTTTCTATATTATTAGTTTTTATTTCAAATTGTTTTGTGTAAATTAAAATATATCTGATTATTATGTTTTATTTTTATTTAATACTTACCCACCCGTTCTGGATCCCATTTAAACAACGGACTGACATAATAGTTATATACATTCTATTTATATAAATGGCTCGTTTGTTGAGTAGATAATATTAGACATACAGGAATAAACAGATTCACTAACAGTATTTTTTTTATTGTAAGTAACAATTGTGTACGCAACTGTACTTTTTTATAAAATTTCACATTTTATTATTAAATAAAGGCTTATTTTTAGAGGCATAGTAGTATTTGGGCGAATAGTCCATTACTAAATTTTAATTGACCTGATTCGCCCGGTAATAAATTTGTCTCGGGCGAAACCGGCCCTAAAAATATTCAAAATTGAAAGTAGTTCATTCGCCCATTTCGGGCGAACCAATTTCGGGCGAAACCGCTACTAAGCCCAAGATTCGAACCTTACTCTTGCCGAAAACTTACGTCTTACGTCACCTTAAAGACGTAAGTTTAGAATGTGAAGGAAGATTTCGACAGTCGAGCGGGGTTCGCGATAGCTTAGCGGTTAAAGCGTCTGGTGTACTGAACCAGAAGACGCAGGTTCGAATCCTGCTCGCCAGCCGATTTTTTCCTTCATTAAAAATAACTAGTAAGTACTATGCTATTTAACTATGGTCGTAACACTACAGAGAAAATGCCTCCATATCCTTCTTATATTCCTCGTGATTCATGACTTTATTAGTGACTTTAAGATGACTTTATAGTTCTGCTAACTACGTCTAGGCCATGGTATGTTTTCGTCTACAATAGGCCCTGTGTTGTATAAGTCATTTGAAATACGATAGAAGAGTCAACTGTCTAGGCCATTGCCGATCACTTGTCCGTGTCGAGGCTATTGGAGTTCACTACCATTATTTGCCATTTTTTAGTCCAATTAAAATTCTGTATCATAAATGTCACAAATGCCACTTTCGTTACAACATTACTTGCTGACGTAAGTTTATTTTCATTTGACGAGTACTGTGACTAAATCGGAATTATGTTTTGAAAAGTGTATTACCAGACTAGGCTCCAGATACCACTCTAATTGTATCCCAATGTTAAAGTTTTAGGTACTATCCAAAACAATATGGAACAAAATAAAACAAAATACGAATAAAAATACAAAGGAAAGGAAATTGAAAGCAATCAACAAAATATCATCGTCTCACTATTTGCCGCTACTCAGTTCGTTTCGACGGAACCATTTCAGTGAAGAGTGAGAAGTATGGCATTCCAAAGGCGTATCGTTTGACCTAACTTCGCTTTAGGCACCAAAAAACTCGAGGATACGAAACACAATGAACGTGGAGCGATAAAGCGCTTCATTTTCTAAGTTGTAAGTTCTTTTCCGGATTTAACTTTGTTCGCTACGTTTGGTGTAAAAAGTTGAGACGTGATAAAGAGCTGTAGTTTGTTAAAATCTTTTTTAAATATTACCTACGTAGATTCGAAGATTTGCCTTTCTAATCGTATTGCAACTAATTAGTTATTTGTAACTGCTGTGGTACGCACGGATACAAATTAAGTTATCGTATTGTATAAGCTTCTCCTACAATGAAAGGTTCGCTTATACTGCTTAAATATATAGCTTGACGTGTAACCGTATGTACCTTACAATGTACTCTAAAAATAAAGGAACAATCGATAAAATTATCGCCTAAAGAAAACGTATCAATATATAAAGTAGTATACCAAAAATCATGTCGCGTCTACATAAACTAGAAAAGCGCTAAAACCGCTGCAATGTCATCGCAAGGATACAAGGATGCTCACTATTCAAAAGCAATAAAATCCAAATTCAAAATATCCACAACCAACAAAAAAGAACAGCTTGTATAGTCGTAAATTTGTGAATAGGGTTGGCCTAGAAGCGCATATCGGTTTATGGTTGGACCTTAGAGAGTCCTCGCGATAAATCCATGGTATCGTGAGCCATTGGATAGCCAATCGCGGTCGTAATAATAAAAGGTTAGAACGAGCTTTATTCATTTGTGAAGTCGCGTGGGAACCCTTTATTTGTACCACTGACATAACGACGATCGTATGCGAGGCTAAAGGAAAACGGCGATTGAATTGCATGCGTATATTACGTGTATTTAATCCTTATGTGATTCGTCCTTGCTTAATGATTGGCTTTATAAGGCGAGCCGTAGTAGTAGTAACTACTAATAATATCGACCTTTATTCGTAATTTGAAATATGTACTTAATGAAGTTCTTGGTTGTTTAGATGTAATTTGTGTCTGCTGTTGCCTTTGAAGAATCCTTATAAGTTTTTCTACTTATTGTACATTAATGATAAAATCAATGCATTTAGAAACGGATGATTTGAAAATACAGTAGGTATGTACTCGTGTGTATTGTCAATACGAGTAGGTACTGTCATTTCAAATAAATACGTTTAGATTAGACCTCGAACAGACTCGTAGTTTTTTTTATTTAGCGTATAACATCCTAATTAAGGTAAGATAATGTCGGACTTTGAATAAGAGAAGACACTACACCATGTTGACATTGTTGACCCTCCTAGTTGACTTAGCTTCCTGATTAATTACAAAAAACAGTGTTGGCGTAGGAAAACTTATATTTTTTTTCGTTCACTATATCGGGCGTCCCCCTATTTTTAATCCTATATTAGAGATGGGCAACTCCTTAATTTATTTATGCCCTAAATTCTGAACAAAAACGGGCAGAAACCATGGTGTTTTCACCCGTTTATACCCGGCATTGGTCATTGGCAAACTGCCGGGCACATTGCCCATCTCCACTCCTTACACGTTGACCATAAAAATGTTTGTTTCGTGTGTAAATTGAAGCCGCAACCCGTAACACAGTCAGCCAATCACTCAGAGACTGTCAGATTCGTGCCGCACATAATCTAAATATCCTATACAAATTAAACGTAACAACGAAATGAAGTTTATTATGAAACACTAAGCAACGTTAGGCAACGTAATAGCAAAAACTGTTGTGCTTATTTCTATAACAATATACAGTGATTGGCAGTTTATAGTCTGAATGAAGTGTTAAATATAAAAATCTTTTACGTGACTGTTTGACATAGTTTTTTGGCGTTGTTCTAGCGTTCTGGCAACTGTTGACACCAGTTTTTTTTTTAAGTTTTGTAGAATATTCGACGTTCCTCGTTAGCCTAGCCGTCGTAAGTACGACTGCTACGTTCGAGGTCGTAGGTTCCAATCCCACGTCGAGCAATGTCATTGGTTTTATAATTGGTATTAATTTTTTAATTTCTGACACTTACGCGAATACTAGACATTGAAATAAAACTACTTTTTACGGATTATATCGTCGGGAAAGGTCAGGATTAAAATAATATCAATATAACGCGATAAAATCCGTAAAAAAGTAGTTTTGTTTCAATGGTATTAATTTTTTTTTATGATATTCTCAGTACCAGTATTCTCGGAGTTGGGATTTGTGCCCGAATAGTAGCAGTATTATGTTCGCTATTACGTGGAACCTATGCATGCCGAACTGTGGGTGTAAATTAGTACGCCTCTGTCTAACTCTTGCAGGAATACAAGCGTGATGGATGGTAATATTCTGACATATCGATAGCGCAATGTCAAGTGGGGTTCAATACACAACCAGTCATTCGGCAAGTCCACGCCTTATCTAGGTGACTATAGCTTCAAGCGTAAATTTCATTAATACTGCTTTCTATCATTGTTAGAGGATTAAATGATTTGTGTAGATTTCTTTCATATCATACTTGCCTTTATTTGTTTGCAATCCTCATCAACGGTGTAATAGAACCTTCCCGAAAACTGAGGGGTGATTAATTTAGTTTACAACCGCAGTTTATCGATGACAGCAAACAGACAGGGGCTGATTGTATCATTTCATATCTTAATCGTGGCTACTCCTTACTTTTAAACGAAGTAATAAAATAAGGGGTTCCAGTTGTCTGAACCATACTAGTTTTTATTTATGATATTTTCTGTTGTTTTAACAGTTATTCTTTTATTCGGGGTGGAGACAAATCTAACAAATCAAAGATCATGAAAATTGGTCCAGCAGTTCTCGTGTTATAAGTGTAGTAACAAACCCGACTTTGTTTTTTATACATCAGACCTGCTTTTCCCCGCAGCATAGCTCGCGGCAATTTTGAATCCCGTTACAATTTTTTTTATTTTTTAATAGCTATTCTGCTATTCGAAGTAGAGACAATCCAACAAATCAAAAACCATGAAATTCGGTTCGGTAGTTCTTGAGATCGTGACAAACACGATTTGTTTTATATATTAAGATTAAAAGATTTATAGTAGCAGCGCTAATCCTGATAAAGCCAATTTGTACTCAGTAAGTGAGAATAGGGTGTTATCTCATCCTACCATATGAGTTTAGACTTTCGTGATATTCCGGCCCATCCTGAGCATTTAACCTCAGTATGAACCTGTTAACGAGCTCATATTTTTAACCCCCGACCCAAAAACGACGGGGTGTTATAAGTTTGACGTATCTATGTGTGTCTGTCTGTGGCATTGTAGTTCCCGAACGGATGAACCGATTTTGATTTTGTTTTTTTTTTGTTTGAAAGGTTAGGTTAAGGATTACAACTCCCTCAATATGGGTATCAAATGAAAGGACTTGACTAGCAGAATACTATACACTATGGTAAATTTCAAATCCAATATAGCTGTCACCACAAAATGGCAAATTAAATATTGTCGGGGGTTTTCTACATTTTTAATTTAGTTTTTAAAACACGGCATTTGAAGAAGATGAAGTAGGTACACCTCTACTTTCAGAAAATACACGTTTTTTTTGTTATGTAAAGAAAAAATATTATTCATACAAGATATTATCGTGGTTGTAAAGCTCAGATGAACTAACATTTAAAGCTTCATGCTTGTGCATGTGCATGCCGGCTCCGACTCAAAACAAACCAATTGAGTCACTGTATTTACGCGGAACTGAGGACAACTGACTTTTCTCATAAAAACAGGGTGTATTATTGTTGTTTTGAAGTTGCAAATAGCCTTGCACTTTACAGCGCCCGCGCCGATTCCATCTTCAACTTCAAGCGCAAGTGGTCTTCACGGAATTTAGTTATTTTGTTTATAACTGGCCGTGACGGTAGCGCTGACTTCTTTCTTATTTCTTCAAGACAAAAGGTTGGTATTTAGTACTAAGTTAATGCTATTTTTAGCTGAAACGTCCCTGCTTCAAGACATTTGTAGACCGAATGACAAAATATCGAAATAAAATTGATGGTATTTAGGTGAGAAAGTTCCAAATTTAATCTAAAGACGAATACTAGTTATGATAGTATAGTAATAGTATAGTTTCGATCTAGTTTTAATATCGTCAAATAGTTGTAATCTCTAAAATTATCAAACAATAAACCGTAAATAACTTGAGATCGAAAATTCACCCAAAAGTTACTTATTTTAAGACGTGAAATCGGAATTACATTCTGAACATTCTTGATCACCAGAATTGGCGTAATGATTAAATTCTCCATTACGGCATAAAAGGAAAAGAAAAATAAAACATCACCACAAAAATCGTTTCCAAAATAGAGGTTTGATACAGTTATAAGCTCCAGACTAAAGTTCACATCTCATAATTGACTTATCAGTCTCAAATTGACTTGCAATTTATTCGTATAAGTTACCTGCTGAATTGTTATAAAACTATTAAATAACTACCTACTTGTAATTTCACAACTGTCAGTTGCAGTACCACGTATTTGTAACGTGTAACATTTGACACTTGCACTTACACGCTTTCGTTCACTGTAATGAAGTATAACCGTAAAACAGCGCAGCCACTGATTTTATGCGTCGGCACACGCCTTTCTATCTACGTTAAAGGATCGTGCGCATGATTGAAAATTTACACGATATTAGATACACCTACATCCTGTGTGTACATACTCGTAAAATCTGGAATATTGGGATACTGTGTGGATTTTTTGTCAATCCTTGAGCGTTGCGAAAACATTCTCCAGAAAATGTACCAACATCATATTTTTTGTTGTTTTTGCTAGGTTAGCTCAAATTCAAGACATAACAGCAAAAACTGTCAAGAACGTCAGTCGAATAAAGGTATTACTTTTATAGTATTTTATGAAGGAAATCTATATAGATCCCTTATAGTATTACAGTAAAATCCAGGTTTTAGGATCTTTATAAGTTCCAGGCTCGTTCACCGGTATGTTTAGGTCCCATGTGACAGGGATAACCCTTCGCGGAATACAGGTGTATACAGTAATACACTAAAATATCCTAGATGTCATTAGCTTCAACCTATGCTAGTACACACATAACGACTACTGACTAAACTCACGATTTCATCAAAAAATGTAGGCCATTTTAACGACGTACAAAACGGTGAAGTTGATGTGTCGATCGCTTTAACTGTAGACCATTTCTTGTTACAACAAAATGACACCTTCTTTACCTCGCGGTCGACAAGTGAAGAATCGATTATGAGGAGTTGCGTAGTTATTATCGGTTAAGTTTTCCGGAACCTGTGAAATCGCGTAGATACTCGTCGTAATCGTGTTTTTTTTTAGTTCCTGTAATATTTTTGTAGTGATAACACTATTGTTCTTGGCTTGACGATATTTCATCAAGCCATAATCGACCGCAGTAGCTTATAATGTTACTTTATTTTAATAAATAATATATAAATGTGGGAGTGAGAGAATGACCGGATGTAAAAAGGAACGTGGAGTATGTGTGCGAGGGAGACAGAGTATGTGTGCGAGAGAGACAGGGAGTGGGTGAGCGGAAGGAAGGGAGAAAAAAGGAATATGGCGTAACGGACGATTAAAAAGACTGATGTTAAAAGTGTAGAATTAAGAAAAAGCAAATAAAATAATTTGTAGTCTCGTGCCGCGGGTTTCATTTTCTCCACATTCACGCCCACAAAAGTGGAGAACGACGAAACGACGAATTACGACAAGTGCATACGACGAAAGTTATTCACGACGACCACGCGGTCACACTCATCTTCGAAAGACGACGAGGATTCAGTGTGCGGCCGTGTTACGACGATTTATACCTACGACGGACTAAAACTATGTCGAAAGACGGGTCTACGGCGGCAACGGGTACAACCGGCAACCTCATGATGCAGGCAGGCTACGGATTTTTGGCGGAAGATCTGATCCCAAAGTTCAATGGTCAAGACAAAAGTTACTCTGTAACTAAGTGGATTCAAGACGTAGAGGATAATAGTGAAATATTTCAGTGGACGCCAATTCAGCAGCTGATTATTGCCAGACGATGTTTGGTGGGCACAGCAGCCCTATGGCTTAGGTCGGAGCGCCCGTTTAAGACGTGGGACGAGCTGAAACAGGCGTTAGCTAAAGAGTTTCCAGATGTGCTGGATCAGAAAACCGCACACGAGCTAATGAGTAAGCGGAAAAAACGCCATGATGAAAGCTATCTTGATTATCTCCTGGTTATGCGTGAACTGGGTAAACGCGGCAAGATGCCGGATTACGTAGCAATAAAATACATCGTAGACGGTATTCAAGATGTGGAAACTCATAAAATTATGTTGTATGGTGTGACAACGTACGGGGAACTCAAGGAAAAGTTACGTATTTATGAGACGCTGAAAGAAAAAATGAAGTCGGAATCCACAGTTAAATCACGGCGTGATATACGAAATCAGCCAGCCAGTGACACGTCTATAAAAAGTGCTAAAGTGTTAAGGTGCTTTAACTGTGGGGATAAAAGTCATCAGTCGAAAGAATGTCCGAATAAACATCTCGGGCTAAAGTGCTTTAAATGTAATGGTTTCGGCCATATTGCATCAAATTGCAGCCAAACGGAAACACCCGAACAGGTGCCGAGTACAACACGGGGCGCGGGCGGTGACCAATCAGGTGTAACCTTCACTCGACGGCCACAGAATACATTTCGGTCGGTAAATAATACAAGACCGTCAGGAAGTGTTTCCGGAGGACCGAAACGCACGATGTTCAGTACGGACGTCACACACATTCGGTCTGAAGATGACAGCGCCGATATGTCAATTTCAAATGACACATATGACGTGAACACAGTTTCGACAGTTTTGACAAATGACAAGTTGAAGGTTATGGTCAATGATCCCGATGTAAACAAAGATGTATGGACGAATAAACCCCGGAAAACCGTGAAGATATTAGATAAAACGACGAGTGCATTGATTGACACCGGGAGCGAAGTCAACTTAATATCTGAAAAGTTCTACGAAACGATCGGTTTTCCGAAACGTGGTAGTGATAAGCTGTCGTTATTTGGACTTGGACAAGTGAAAGTGCAATCCATGGGAAACATTACTGTTCCAGTGGTTATTGACGATCGAAATTATTGTGATGTGGTGTTCCATATAGTACCTATAGACTCTATGCCATATGATGTTATAGTAGGGCAGGAATTTTTAAGCAATGTCACCTTGGTTATGAATGAGGGAAACATAATGTTCCTACCATCTCATGAGGACTGGTTGAGTAAACTGTCTTGTTATTTTACAGATGTTCCATATGTAATAGGAAGTGAGGTTAGTAAGCATATTCAACAGCAGGTAGCACGCATGGTTGAGGGATACCAACCATTGAAGACCAAGGAAGCCCCAGTAAAGTTGCATATCATCTTGAAAGATGACATCCCAGTAGCTCAGCGGCCACGGCGTTTAGCCATTACTGAGCAAGAAGAGGTTGAAAGGCAGGTACAACAGTGGCTTAAAGATGGTGTCATCCGGGTGAGTTGGTCAGAATATGCTAGTCCTCTAGTGCTGACTCGGAAGAAAGATGGAGCTATCAGAATTTGTGTAGATTACAGGTTGATTAATAAGAAAATGGTCAAAGATGAATATCCACTGCCGCTTATTGATGATCACATCGACAACCTGGCAGCGGCAAAGGTTTTTTGTACGCTTGATTTGAAAAATGCTTATTTTCACGTACCGGTTCATGAAGATTCAGTGAAGTATACTGCGTTTGTGACACATAATGGGCAATACGAGTTTTTAAAAGCACCATTTGGGCTGTCAGTCTGCCCCAAAGTATTTACCAGATTCATCAATGTTATTTTCCGTGAGTTGATTGCAAAACATGTTGTGCTTATACTTATTGACGATCTGCTCATTCCAGCTCAGGATGAACAGGAAGCCGTACACAGATTAAAAGAAGTGTTAGATGTAGCAGCCCAGTATGGATTGGAAATTAATTGGAAAAAATCACAGTTGGTTGTCAAACAAGTGGAGTATTTGGGTCATATCATAGCAAATGGTCAGGTAAAGCCGTCACCTGATAAAACAGATGCAGTCCAAAGATTTCCAGAACCAAAGAACATCAAACAGTTACAAAGCTTCATCGGGCTAACATCATATTTCCGTAAGTTCATACAGAATTATTCTCTGATGGCAAAACCACTAACTGATTTACTTAGAAAAGACAGTAGTTTTGTGTTCAACCAAGAACAAAGATGTGCATTTGAAGTCTTGAAAGAGAAATTAGCTAGTAATCCTGTACTCAAAATTTATAACCCTAGGTCACATACAGAGTTGCATACAGATGCCTCAAAGGTTGCATATGCGGCCATATTGATGCAGTGGAGTAATGAGGATGAATGTTTGCATCCTGTTTATTTTATGAGCAGAAAGACATCAGAGGCTGAAAGCCGATATTCCAGCTATGAGTTGGAGGCACTCGCTGTAGTTGAAGGAATTAAAAAATTTAGAAAATATTTGTTTGGCATAAAGTTTAAGATAGTAACCGACTGTAAAGCCTTTCAGATGACACTGGAAAAGAAAGACATGGCTTCTTCCCCAAGAGTAGCCAGGTGGATTATACTACTCCAAGAATATGATTTCACTATTGAGCACAGGAATGGGAGTCAAATGCGACATGCAGATGCACTGAGTAGATATCCGTATGTGGCAGTGATCACTTCAGACCTCCATGCTAAGTTTAAAGACAATCAAGTCAAAGATACGGCTTTGAGGGCAATCATTGAAATTGTGAAGAATCAACCCTATGAAGACTATTGGCTTGAGAATGATATCCTTTTCAAAGGCCCTGGAAAACTCTTGGTAGTACCTAAGAACATGGAGGTGGAACTGATTCGTAGTGCACACGAAAATGGACATTTCGGTAAGAAGAAAACTATAGAATTGTTAAACACAGATTATTATATTAAGAATATGGATAGAAAAGTTCAAGAATATATTCAAACTTGTATTCCCTGTTTGTTGGCAAGTCGAAAAGCTGGTAAACAAGAAGGTTTTCTGTCCCCGATAGAGAAGGGTGAACTACCACTAGACACTTTGCATATAGATCACATAGGACCTATGACAGAGACGAAAAAACAATATAATCATATTCTAACTGTGATTGATGGATTCACAAAGTTCACCTGGATCTTCCCTACCAAAAGCACAACTAGTCGCGAGGTGATAGCAAAGTTACAGGTTCACCAGCAAGTATTTGGTAACCCCAGACGCATTATTACAGACAGGGGTACCGCCTTCACCAGCAGAGAATTCACAGATTACTGTAAAGATGAGAAGATAGACCATATCACCATTACGACAGGGATTCCCAGGGGAAATGGTCAGGTTGAGAGGATGCACAGAGTGATTATTGCAGTTCTAACGAAAATGTGTATAGAGCAACCAGGTAATTGGTACAAACATGTCAGTCGTCTCCAACAAGCGCTGAACAGTACATATCAACGAAGTGTAAATGCTGCGCCTTATGAGTTGCTTATTGGTACGAAGATGAGAATACAGACTGATTTAGAGATATGTAATTTAATTCAACAAGAAAACAGGGATATTTTCATGAACAATAGGGAAGACCTAAGAAAAAGAGCAAAGGAACAAATACTAAAAATTCAAGAAGAGAATAAACAGAGTTTTAACAAAGGTAGGAAGAAAAGCTGGCCCCATCAAGTGGGAGATATCGTCGCCATACGACGTACCCAGTTTGGACCTGGTCTCAAGCTAAAGCCAAAATACCTAGGCCCATACAGGATTTCTAAGGCGAAAGGGTCTGACAGGTATGACGTGGTGAAAATCGACCCATCGTCGGAAGGGCCAAATAAGACGTCAACTGCCGCGGATTCCATGAAGCGGTGGCCTGATGTAATCTAGAAAGCTGCATGGTCTGATAGGGAAAATGGAGACTGACTTTAGGTGGTAAGCGAGTAGGTTAGTATTTAACAAGACTTATGTTGCAGATTGTTTTATGATGGTGGTTACTCATGATGGTAGTCGCATTATGTTCCCTTCAGAGCCAATTCTACCGTGTTTATTGTGTTGTATCTGTTTTGTTAAATAATGTAAACATGTTGATGTAATAAACTTAAGACTTCGACTATGGTTGTAAATTAGTCTGGGGGCAGACTAATGTTGTAGGACGGCCGAATGTGGGAGTGAGAGAATGACCGGATGTAAAAAGGAACGTGGAGTATGTGTGCGAGGGAGACAGAGTATGTGTGCGAGAGAGACAGGGAGTGGGTGAGCGGAAGGAAGGGAGAAAAAAGGAATATGGCGTAACGGACGATTAAAAAGACTGATGTTAAAAGTGTAGAATTAAGAAAAAGCAAATAAAATAATTTGTAGTCTCGTGCCGCGGGTTTCATTTTCTCCACATAAATAAAAATTATTTTATGGCAGATAGCTATCTACAGTTCATTCAAATACTACTTCCTCTAGGATATACACGAAACAGTGATTCAAAAATTCAGTTTCAAATCAAAAATTGAACTCTAGACATGAAATTTTGCACGACCATGGGATTTTCTACTTTATTGTAGATTATAATTATAATAACGTCTAAGTATATTCTATGTTGATTAGTAAACTTACCATATCTTTATCAGATCAGTACGTAGATGCTCAATCAATTCTATTGTTATTTTAACTTATTTTATTTTGTGTACCTATTAAAATACTTTACTAATAAAAGGGCCTGTTTCGCAGCTTACTGATAAGTTCCGTTAAATTATTTGGCAGATAATTTCATACAAATTATGTTCCATTTTCGAATCCAGCGGTTAGCGGCTATCCAAAGGTGGTGGATCAGTCGGTCAGAGGTCGTCATACAGGCCCATTTTTTTTTTGTTTCTGATATGCAAGGCACATGCTACTAATCATAAACAGTACCTGTATGACGTACAAACCTAACAAAGACTGCCCCAGTTACCAAATTCAATTACGTTTGACAGTTACAACCACCCAAAATTCCAAACTTTCGTATTTATTCCGTAGTGAGATTTTGTGTAGTATATTTTTTGTTCGCGTTCTGCAAAAAGCGTCTGCGCTCCGTTTGATTGATCTCATTTATCATGGTGTTTGAGAAATGACAGGCATCAATAATCGGCGTTTTAATCCTTTCTGAACCCACGCCAACCATTTTAGGTGCGTAAAAAGCGCAAGTGTTGTTACACGATAAGTGAAGTTGTACTTATCTGTACTATTTATCTGATTAAGACGAAGACTTAATACTTCAATGCTTATTTGAGATAGCGCCATTTAAATTGATAAGAATTATAATATTAATGAGCTAATAATACTAACTGCATCCCGCGGTGCCACCCGCATCATTCTAGTTTTTGACAGTCCCCTGATAAATGTACTTACATCTTAGCTTGCCAAATTTAAAACTTGACTCAATGATTTTGTCCGTGCCAGCTAGTCAATCAATCAGTTTCTTTTCTACAGATGATAATTATAGAGTCGCTATACCCCTTGCCTTGAATCTTGCGTTGATATAAATGTTGTGTATTTATAGAAAAACCTATACCTTCAAGCTATGCTATCTCCAATCTGTGGCATAAGGTTGCATGCGCCCCATCGACGTATCACAAGTATCTGGCATGTAATTATATCTCGTCGTTTAATATATGTGATAAAGTATACATTTTACGATTCCATCGGCTGCGCGGGCGTCCGACATTGAAGCGATGATGGACCTTTTAGACGAGACATGGTACACGTCATTTGAGTTAGGAGCGTTCGCGGGTTTTAGAGTAGGCAAGTTAACTAGATGTTGCTTTCTTTTGCCCATGAAAAGCAAAAAAATTTCGGTGTCAGTGATATTTTAAGAGGGACTTCATACCTCTGTAACGGGACTTAATGGCTGAGGTATGTGTTTGGTTGACGCTATTCATGTGGATACTGTGATTGGACTTTCCACCAGCTGCCCAAATAAATTGTATCTTAGTCCGTAAATTGAAAAATGTGTTGAGGAAACCTCTAGCAAGTATTATAAATATTATGATATTATGTAACGACGTGGAGCGATAAAGCGCTTCATTTTCTAAGTTGTAAGTTCTTTTCCGGATTTAACTTTGTTCGCTACGTTTGGTGTAAAAAGTTGAGACGTGATAAAGAGCTGTAGTTTGTTAAAATCTTTTTTAAATATTACCTACGTAGATTCGAAGATTTGCCTTTCTAATCGTATTGCAACTAATTAGTTATTTGTAACTGCTGTGGTACGCACGGATACAAATTAAGTTATCGTATTGTATAAGCTTCTCCTACAATGAAAGGTTCGCTTATACTGCTTAAATATATAGCTTGACGTGTAACCGTATGTACCTTACAATGTACTCTAAAAATAAAGGAACAATCGATAAAATTATCGCCTAAAGAAAACGTATCAATATATAAAGTAGTATACCAAAAATCATGTCGCGTCTACATAAACTAGAAAAGCGCTAAAACCGCTGCAATGTCATCGCAAGGATACAAGGATGCTCACTATTCAAAAGCAATAAAATCCAAATTCAAAATATCCACAACCAACAAAAAAGAACAGCTTGTATAGTCGTAAATTTGTGAATAGGGTTGGCCTAGAAGCGCATATCGGTTTATGGTTGGACCTTAGAGAGTCCTCGCGATAAATCCATGGTATCGTGAGCCATTGGATAGCCAATCGCGGTCGTAATAATAAAAGGTTAGAACGAGCTTTATTCATTTGTGAAGTCGCGTGGGAACCCTTTATTTGTACCACTGACATAACGACGATCGTATGCGAGGCTAAAGGAAAACGGCGATTGAATTGCATGCGTATATTACGTGTATTTAATCCTTATGTGATTCGTCCTTGCTTAATGATTGGCTTTATAAGGCGAGCCGTAGTAGTAGTAACTACTAATAATATCGACCTTTATTCGTAATTTGAAATATGTACTTAATGAAGTTCTTGGTTGTTTAGATGTAATTTGTGTCTGCTGTTGCCTTTGAAGAATCCTTATAAGTTTTTCTACTTATTGTACATTAATGATAAAATCAATGCATTTAGAAACGGATGATTTGAAAATACAGTAGGTATGTACTCGTGTGTATTGTCAATACGAGTAGGTACTGTCATTTCAAATAAATACGTTTAGATTAGACCTCGAACAGACTCGTAGTTTTTTTTATTTAGCGTATAACATCCTAATTAAGGTAAGATAATGTCGGACTTTGAATAAGAGAAGACACTACACCATGTTGACATTGTTGACCCTCCTAGTTGACTTAGCTTCCTGATTAATTACAAAAAACAGTGTTGGCGTAGGAAAACTTATATTTTTTTTCGTTCACTATATCGGGCGTCCCCCTATTTTTAATCCTATATTAGAGATGGGCAACTCCTTAATTTATTTATGCCCTAAATTCTGAACAAAAACGGGCAGAAACCATGGTGTTTTCACCCGTTTATACCCGGCATTGGTCATTGGCAAACTGCCGGGCACATTGCCCATCTCCACTCCTTACACGTTGACCATAAAAATGTTTGTTTCGTGTGTAAATTGAAGCCGCAACCCGTAACACAGTCAGCCAATCACTCAGAGACTGTCAGATTCGTGCCGCACATAATCTAAATATCCTATACAAATTAAACGTAACAACGAAATGAAGTTTATTATGAAACACTAAGCAACGTTAGGCAACGTAATAGCAAAAACTGTTGTGCTTATTTCTATAACAATATACAGTGATTGGCAGTTTATAGTCTGAATGAAGTGTTAAATATAAAAATCTTTTACGTGACTGTTTGACATAGTTTTTTGGCGTTGTTCTAGCGTTCTGGCAACTGTTGACACCAGTTTTTTTTTTAAGTTTTGTAGAATATTCGACGTTCCTCGTTAGCCTAGCCGTCGTAAGTACGACTGCTACGTTCGAGGTCGTAGGTTCCAATCCCACGTCGAGCAATGTCATTGGTTTTATAATTGGTATTAATTTTTTAATTTCTGACACTTACGCGAATACTAGACATTGAAATAAAACTACTTTTTACGGATTATATCGTCGGGAAAGGTCAGGATTAAAATAATATCAATATAACGCGATAAAATCCGTAAAAAAGTAGTTTTGTTTCAATGGTATTAATTTTTTTTTATGATATTCTCAGTACCAGTATTCTCGGAGTTGGGATTTGTGCCCGAATAGTAGCAGTATTATGTTCGCTATTACGTGGAACCTATGCATGCCGAACTGTGGGTGTAAATTAGTACGCCTCTGTCTAACTCTTGCAGGAATACAAGCGTGATGGATGGTAATATTCTGACATATCGATAGCGCAATGTCAAGTGGGGTTCAATACACAACCAGTCATTCGGCAAGTCCACGCCTTATCTAGGTGACTATAGCTTCAAGCGTAAATTTCATTAATACTGCTTTCTATCATTGTTAGAGGATTAAATGATTTGTGTAGATTTCTTTCATATCATACTTGCCTTTATTTGTTTGCAATCCTCATCAACGGTGTAATAGAACCTTCCCGAAAACTGAGGGGTGATTAATTTAGTTTACAACCGCAGTTTATCGATGACAGCAAACAGACAGGGGCTGATTGTATCATTTCATATCTTAATCGTGGCTACTCCTTACTTTTAAACGAAGTAATAAAATAAGGGGTTCCAGTTGTCTGAACCATACTAGTTTTTATTTATGATATTTTCTGTTGTTTTAACAGTTATTCTTTTATTCGGGGTGGAGACAAATCTAACAAATCAAAGATCATGAAAATTGGTCCAGCAGTTCTCGTGTTATAAGTGTAGTAACAAACCCGACTTTGTTTTTTATACATCAGACCTGCTTTTCCCCGCAGCATAGCTCGCGGCAATTTTGAATCCCGTTACAATTTTTTTTATTTTTTAATAGCTATTCTGCTATTCGAAGTAGAGACAATCCAACAAATCAAAAACCATGAAATTCGGTTCGGTAGTTCTTGAGATCGTGACAAACACGATTTGTTTTATATATTAAGATTAAAAGATTTATAGTAGCAGCGCTAATCCTGATAAAGCCTTTTAAAGATTTAACCTCAGTATGAACCTGTTAACGAGCTCATATTTTTAACCCCCGACCCAAAAACGACGGGGTGTTATAAGTTTGACGTATCTATGTGTGTCTGTCTGTGGCATTGTAGTTCCCGAACGGATGAACCGATTTTGATTTTGTTTTTTTTTTGTTTGAAAGGTTAGGTTAAGGATTACAACTCCCTCAATATGGGTATCAAATGAAAGGACTTGACTAGCAGAATACTATACACTATGGTAAATTTCAAATCCAATATAGCTGTCACCACAAAATGGCAAATTAAATATTGTCGGGGGTTTTCTACATTTTTAATTTAGTTTTTAAAACACGGCATTTGAAGAAGATGAAGTAGGTACACCTCTACTTTCAGAAAATACACGTTTTTTTTGTTATGTAAAGAAAAAATATTATTCATACAAGATATTATCGTGGTTGTAAAGCTCAGATGAACTAACATTTAAAGCTTCATGCTTGTGCATGTGCATGCCGGCTCCGACTCAAAACAAACCAATTGAGTCACTGTATTTACGCGGAACTGAGGACAACTGACTTTTCTCATAAAAACAGGGTGTATTATTGTTGTTTTGAAGTTGCAAATAGCCTTGCACTTTACAGCGCCCGCGCCGATTCCATCTTCAACTTCAAGCGCAAGTGGTCTTCACGGAATTTAGTTATTTTGTTTATAACTGGCCGTGACGGTAGCGCTGACTTCTTTCTTATTTCTTCAAGACAAAAGGTTGGTATTTAGTACTAAGTTAATGCTATTTTTAGCTGAAACGTCCCTGCTTCAAGACATTTGTAGACCGAATGACAAAATATCGAAATAAAATTGATGGTATTTAGGTGAGAAAGTTCCAAATTTAATCTAAAGACGAATACTAGTTATGATAGTATAGTAATAGTATAGTTTCGATCTAGTTTTAATATCGTCAAATAGTTGTAATCTCTAAAATTATCAAACAATAAACCGTAAATAACTTGAGATCGAAAATTCACCCAAAAGTTACTTATTTTAAGACGTGAAATCGGAATTACATTCTGAACATTCTTGATCACCAGAATTGGCGTAATGATTAAATTCTCCATTACGGCATAAAAGGAAAAGAAAAATAAAACATCACCACAAAAATCGTTTCCAAAATAGAGGTTTGATACAGTTATAAGCTCCAGACTAAAGTTCACATCTCATAATTGACTTATCAGTCTCAAATTGACTTGCAATTTATTCGTATAAGTTACCTGCTGAATTGTTATAAAACTATTAAATAACTACCTACTTGTAATTTCACAACTGTCAGTTGCAGTACCACGTATTTGTAACGTGTAACATTTGACACTTGCACTTACACGCTTTCGTTCACTGTAATGAAGTATAACCGTAAAACAGCGCAGCCACTGATTTTATGCGTCGGCACACGCCTTTCTATCTACGTTAAAGGATCGTGCGCATGATTGAAAATTTACACGATATTAGATACACCTACATCCTGTGTGTACATACTCGTAAAATCTGGAATATTGGGATACTGTGTGGATTTTTTGTCAATCCTTGAGCGTTGCGAAAACATTCTCCAGAAAATGTACCAACATCATATTTTTTGTTGTTTTTGCTAGGTTAGCTCAAATTCAAGACATAACAGCAAAAACTGTCAAGAACGTCAGTCGAATAAAGGTATTACTTTTATAGTATTTTATGAAGGAAATCTATATAGATCCCTTATAGTATTACAGTAAAATCCAGGTTTTAGGATCTTTATAAGTTCCAGGCTCGTTCACCGGTATGTTTAGGTCCCATGTGACAGGGATAACCCTTCGCGGAATACAGGTGTATACAGTAATACACTAAAATATCCTAGATGTCATTAGCTTCAACTTATGCTAGTACACACATAACGACTACTGACTAAACTCACGATTTCATCAAAAAATGTAGGCCATTTTAACGACGTACAAAACGGTGAAGTTGATGTGTCGATCGCTTTAACTGTAGACCATTTCTTGTTACAACAAAATGACACCTTCTTTACCTCGCGGTCGACAAGTGAAGAATCGATTATGAGGAGTTGCGTAGTTATTATCGGTTAAGTTTTCCGGAACCTGTGAAATCGCGTAGATACTCGTCGTAATCGTGTTTTTTTTTAGTTCCTGTAATATTTTTGTAGTGATAACACTATTGTTCTTGGCTTGACGATATTTCATCAAGCCATAATCGACCGCAGTAGCTTATAATGTTACTTTATTTTAATAAATAATATATAAATGTGGGAGTGAGAGAATGACCGGATGTAAAAAGGAACGTGGAGTATGTGTGCGAGGGAGACAGAGTATGTGTGCGAGAGAGACAGGGAGTGGGTGAGCGGAAGGAAGGGAGAAAAAAGGAATATGGCGTAACGGACGATTAAAAAGACTGATGTTAAAAGTGTAGAATTAAGAAAAAGCAAATAAAATAATTTGTAGTCTCGTGCCGCGGGTTTCATTTTCTCCACATTCACGCCCACAAAAGTGGAGAACGACGAAACGACGAATTACGACAAGTGCATACGACGAAAGTTATTCACGACGACCACGCGGTCACACTCATCTTCGAAAGACGACGAGGATTCAGTGTGCGGCCGTGTTACGACGATTTATACCTACGACGGACTAAAACTATGTCGAAAGACGGGTCTACGGCGGCAACGGGTACAACCGGCAACCTCATGATGCAGGCAGGCTACGGATTTTTGGCGGAAGATCTGATCCCAAAGTTCAATGGTCAAGACAAAAGTTACTCTGTAACTAAGTGGATTCAAGACGTAGAGGATAATAGTGAAATATTTCAGTGGACGCCAATTCAGCAGCTGATTATTGCCAGACGATGTTTGGTGGGCACAGCAGCCCTATGGCTTAGGTCGGAGCGCCCGTTTAAGACGTGGGACGAGCTGAAACAGGCGTTAGCTAAAGAGTTTCCAGATGTGCTGGATCAGAAAACCGCACACGAGCTAATGAGTAAGCGGAAAAAACGCCATGATGAAAGCTATCTTGATTATCTCCTGGTTATGCGTGAACTGGGTAAACGCGGCAAGATGCCGGATTACGTAGCAATAAAATACATCGTAGACGGTATTCAAGATGTGGAAACTCATAAAATTATGTTGTATGGTGTGACAACGTACGGGGAACTCAAGGAAAAGTTACGTATTTATGAGACGCTGAAAGAAAAAATGAAGTCGGAATCCACAGTTAAATCACGGCGTGATATACGAAATCAGCCAGCCAGTGACACGTCTATAAAAAGTGCTAAAGTGTTAAGGTGCTTTAACTGTGGGGATAAAAGTCATCAGTCGAAAGAATGTCCGAATAAACATCTCGGGCTAAAGTGCTTTAAATGTAATGGTTTCGGCCATATTGCATCAAATTGCAGCCAAACGGAAACACCCGAACAGGTGCCGAGTACATCACGGGGCGCGGGCGGTGACCAATCAGGTGTAACCTTCACTCGACGGCCACAGAATACATTTCGGTCGGTAAATAATACAAGACCGTCAGGAAGTGTTTCCGGAGGACCGAAACGCACGATGTTCAGTACGGACGTCACACACATTCGGTCTGAAGATGACAGCGCCGATATGTCAATTTCAAATGACACATATGACGTGAACACAGTTTCGACAGTTTTGACAAATGACAAGTTGAAGGTTATGGTCAATGATCCCGATGTAAACAAAGATGTATGGACGAATAAACCCCGGAAAACCGTGAAGATATTAGATAAAACGACGAGTGCATTGATTGACACCGGGAGCGAAGTCAACTTAATATCTGAAAAGTTCTACGAAACGATCGGTTTTCCGAAACGTGGTAGTGATAAGCTGTCGTTATTTGGACTTGGACAAGTGAAAGTGCAATCCATGGGAAACATTACTGTTCCAGTGGTTATTGACGATCGAAATTATTGTGATGTGGTGTTCCATATAGTACCTATAGACTCTATGCCATATGATGTTATAGTAGGGCAGGAATTTTTAAGCAATGTCACCTTGGTTATGAATGAGGGAAACATAATGTTCCTACCATCTCATGAGGACTGGTTGAGTAAACTGTCTTGTTATTTTACAGATGTTCCATATGTAATAGGAAGTGAGGTTAGTAAGCATATTCAACAGCAGGTAGCACGCATGGTTGAGGGATACCAACCATTGAAGACCAAGGAAGCCCCAGTAAAGTTGCATATCATCTTGAAAGATGACATCCCAGTAGCTCAGCGGCCACGGCGTTTAGCCATTACTGAGCAAGAAGAGGTTGAAAGGCAGGTACAACAGTGGCTTAAAGATGGTGTCATCCGGGTGAGTTGGTCAGAATATGCTAGTCCTCTAGTGCTGACTCGGAAGAAAGATGGAGCTATCAGAATTTGTGTAGATTACAGGTTGATTAATAAGAAAATGGTCAAAGATGAATATCCACTGCCGCTTATTGATGATCACATCGACAACCTGGCAGCGGCAAAGGTTTTTTGTACGCTTGATTTGAAAAATGCTTATTTTCACGTACCGGTTCATGAAGATTCAGTGAAGTATACTGCGTTTGTGACACATAATGGGCAATACGAGTTTTTAAAAGCACCATTTGGGCTGTCAGTCTGCCCCAAAGTATTTACCAGATTCATCAATGTTATTTTCCGTGAGTTGATTGCAAAACATGTTGTGCTTATATTTATTGACGATCTGCTCATTCCAGCTCAGGATGAACAGGAAGCCGTACACAGATTAAAAGAAGTGTTAGATGTAGCAGCCCAGTATGGATTGGAAATTAATTGGAAAAAATCACAGTTGGTTGTCAAACAAGTGGAGTATTTGGGTCATATCATAGCAAATGGTCAGGTAAAGCCGTCACCTGATAAAACAGATGCAGTCCAAAGATTTCCAGAACCAAAGAACATCAAACAGTTACAAAGCTTCATCGGGCTAACATCATATTTCCGTAAGTTCATACAGAATTATTCTCTGATGGCAAAACCACTAACTGATTTACTTAGAAAAGACAGTAGTTTTGTGTTCAACCAAGAACAAAGATGTGCATTTGAAGTCTTGAAAGAGAAATTAGCTAGTAATCCTGTACTCAAAATTTATAACCCTAGGTCACATACAGAGTTGCATACAGATGCCTCAAAGGTTGCATATGCGGCCATATTGATGCAGTGGAGTAATGAGGATGAATGTTTGCATCCTGTTTATTTTATGAGCAGAAAGACATCAGAGGCTGAAAGCCGATATTCCAGCTATGAGTTGGAGGCACTCGCTGTAGTTGAAGGAATTAAAAAATTTAGAAAATATTTGTTTGGCATAAAGTTTAAGATAGTAACCGACTGTAAAGCCTTTCAGATGACACTGGAAAAGAAAGACATGGCTTCTTCCCCAAGAGTAGCCAGGTGGATTATACTACTCCAAGAATATGATTTCACTATTGAGCACAGGAATGGGAGTCAAATGCGACATGCAGATGCACTGAGTAGATATCCGTATGTGGCAGTGATCACTTCAGACCTCCATGCTAAGTTTAAAGACAATCAAGTCAAAGATACGGCTTTGAGGGCAATCATTGAAATTGTGAAGAATCAACCCTATGAAGACTATTGGCTTGAGAATGATATCCTTTTCAAAGGCCCTGGAAAACTCTTGGTAGTACCTAAGAACATGGAGGTGGAACTGATTCGTAGTGCACACGAAAATGGACATTTCGGTAAGAAGAAAACTATAGAATTGTTAAACACAGATTATTATATTAAGAATATGGATAGAAAAGTTCAAGAATATATTCAAACTTGTATTCCCTGTTTGTTGGCAAGTCGAAAAGCTGGTAAACAAGAAGGTTTTCTGTCCCCGATAGAGAAGGGTGAACTACCACTAGACACTTTGCATATAGATCACATAGGACCTATGACAGAGACGAAAAAACAATATAATCATATTCTAACTGTGATTGATGGATTCACAAAGTTCACCTGGATCTTCCCTACCAAAAGCACAACTAGTCGCGAGGTGATAGCAAAGTTACAGGTTCACCAGCAAGTATTTGGTAACCCCAGACGCATTATTACAGACAGGGGTACCGCCTTCACCAGCAGAGAATTCACAGATTACTGTAAAGATGAGAAGATAGACCATATCACCATTACGACAGGGATTCCCAGGGGAAATGGTCAGGTTGAGAGGATGCACAGAGTGATTATTGCAGTTCTAACGAAAATGTGTATAGAGCAACCAGGTAATTGGTACAAACATGTCAGTCGTCTCCAACAAGCGCTGAACAGTACATATCAACGAAGTGTAAATGCTGCGCCTTATGAGTTGCTTATTGGTACGAAGATGAGAATACAGACTGATTTAGAGATATGTAATTTAATTCAACAAGAAAACAGGGATATTTTCATGAACAATAGGGAAGACCTAAGAAAAAGAGCAAAGGAACAAATACTAAAAATTCAAGAAGAGAATAAACAGAGTTTTAACAAAGGTAGGAAGAAAAGCTGGCCCCATCAAGTGGGAGATATCGTCGCCATACGACGTACCCAGTTTGGACCTGGTCTCAAGCTAAAGCCAAAATACCTAGGCCCATACAGGATTTCTAAGGCGAAAGGGTCTGACAGGTATGACGTGGTGAAAATCGACCCATCGTCGGAAGGGCCAAATAAGACGTCAACTGCCGCGGATTCCATGAAGCGGTGGCCTGATGTAATCTAGAAAGCTGCATGGTCTGATAGGGAAAATGGAGACTGACTTTAGGTGGTAAGCGAGTAGGTTAGTATTTAACAAGACTTATGTTGCAGATTGTTTTATGATGGTGGTTACTCATGATGGTAGTCGCATTATGTTCCCTTCAGAGCCAATTCTACCGTGTTTATTGTGTTGTATCTGTTTTGTTAAATAATGTAAACATGTTGATGTAATAAACTTAAGACTTCGACTATGGTTGTAAATTAGTCTGGGGGCAGACTAATGTTGTAGGACGGCCGAATGTGGGAGTGAGAGAATGACCGGATGTAAAAAGGAACGTGGAGTATGTGTGCGAGGGAGACAGAGTATGTGTGCGAGAGAGACAGGGAGTGGGTGAGCGGAAGGAAGGGAGAAAAAAGGAATATGGCGTAACGGACGATTAAAAAGACTGATGTTAAAAGTGTAGAATTAAGAAAAAGCAAATAAAATAATTTGTAGTCTCGTGCCGCGGGTTTCATTTTCTCCACATAAATAAAAATTATTTTATGGCAGATAGCTATCTACAGTTCATTCAAATACTACTTCCTCTAGGATATACACGAAACAGTGATTCAAAAATTCAGTTTCAAATCAAAAATTGAACTCTAGACATGAAATTTTGCACGACCATGGGATTTTCTACTTTATTGTAGATTATAATTATAATAACGTCTAAGTATATTCTATGTTGATTAGTAAACTTACCATATCTTTATCAGATCAGTACGTAGATGCTCAATCAATTCTATTGTTATTTTAACTTATTTTATTTTGTGTACCTATTAAAATACTTTACTAATAAAAGGGCCTGTTTCGCAGCTTACTGATAAGTTCCGTTAAATTATTTGGCAGATAATTTCATACAAATTATGTTCCATTTTCGAATCCAGCGGTTAGCGGCTATCCAAAGGTGGTGGATCAGTCGGTCAGAGGTCGTCATACAGGCCCATTTTTTTTTTGTTTCTGATATGCAAGGCACATGCTACTAATCATAAACAGTACCTGTATGACGTACAAACCT
The DNA here is from genome assembly GCA_946251955.1 of Acronicta psi. Taxonomy (NCBI): domain Eukaryota; kingdom Metazoa; phylum Arthropoda; class Insecta; order Lepidoptera; family Noctuidae; genus Acronicta; species Acronicta psi. Next base: position 10,366,381 of record OX276475.1, on the reverse strand, counting down.
AACAAAGACTGCCCCAGTTACCAAATTCAATTACGTTTGACAGTTACAACCACCCAAAATTCCAAACTTTCGTATTTATTCCGTAGTGAGATTTTGTGTAGTATATTTTTTGTTCGCGTTCTGCAAAAAGCGTCTGCGCTCCGTTTGATTGATCTCATTTATCATGGTGTTTGAGAAATGACAGGCATCAATAATCGGCGTTTTAATCCTTTCTGAACCCACGCCAACCATTTTAGGTGCGTAAAAAGCGCAAGTGTTGTTACACGATAAGTGAAGTTGTACTTATCTGTACTATTTATCTGATTAAGACGAAGACTTAATACTTCAATGCTTATTTGAGATAGCGCCATTTAAATTGATAAGAATTATAATATTAATGAGCTAATAATACTAACTGCATCCCGCGGTGCCACCCGCATCATTCTAGTTTTTGACAGTCCCCTGATAAATGTACTTACATCTTAGCTTGCCAAATTTAAAACTTGACTCAATGATTTTGTCCGTGCCAGCTAGTCAATCAATCAGTTTCTTTTCTACAGATGATAATTATAGAGTCGCTATACCCCTTGCCTTGAATCTTGCGTTGATATAAATGTTGTGTATTTATAGAAAAACCTATACCTTCAAGCTATGCTATCTCCAATCTGTGGCATAAGGTTGCATGCGCCCCATCGACGTATCACAAGTATCTGGCATGTAATTATATCTCGTCGTTTAATATATGTGATAAAGTATACATTTTACGATTCCATCGGCTGCGCGGGCGTCCGACATTGAAGCGATGATGGACCTTTTAGACGAGACATGGTACACGTCATTTGAGTTAGGAGCGTTCGCGGGTTTTAGAGTAGGCAAGTTAACTAGATGTTGCTTTCTTTTGCCCATGAAAAGCAAAAAAATTTCGGTGTCAGTGATATTTTAAGAGGGACTTCATACCTCTGTAACGGGACTTAATGGCTGAGGTATGTGTTTGGTTGACGCTATTCATGTGGATACTGTGATTGGACTTTCCACCAGCTGCCCAAATAAATTGTATCTTAGTCCGTAAATTGAAAAATGTGTTGAGGAAACCTCTAGCAAGTATTATAAATATTATGATATTATGTAACACTATAACAATTACTGTTGCTGAACTGGATAAAAATACAATAACCCCCGCTTTTGCTTACACAGCAGCCTCCATTCCATTAACGGCTGATTGGCACTATCTTACGGACAGTTAGAATACATTTTATATGGGAGTGGTACCCAATTAATTATACCTTGGCCTGTAGAAAACTTACAATTTGACATTCGAATCGACAAACGAATAGAAACAAAATGTATGGAAACGATACAAGCTTTCGACAAATCGGGCTGTCACTATTTTCATTTCCATTAAATTTCTTTCTATTCTTTCGAAATTGCAACTTGTCTAGCTCTTCTCCTGTACCTAAGTAGGTACTTATTTTTTTTACCAAAGGTGTACTAATGTACACACACAGTTCACCGGTATGTTTAGGTCCCACGGAATAGGGGGCCAGCCTATTGCCATTAACAAGGCCCAACACCAAACTCCGAGCTGCTATTGAGAATTTCATAGAAAATAATAGAAAAACCCAAAAACCCTGCTTGAACCCAGGACCTCTAGCGTAGCCCTCTCTTAGGACCACTAAGCTAACGAAGCAGTTTATCACGTAATAGATAACTATTAACTGTACACCTTTTCATTAATCAATAATTTCAATACATATTTTAACAACCTTGACCTGTTCGGAGACTCCGTTGGAAGATTTAGAAATCATGCTCTTAAAATTATAAACTCTCTGGAGAATTCTTCTACAATAGACACTACTTAATGTATCACCACTTAATGAATGAATGTTTGTTTTATTGTTATTATTATTATTTATTTTACGACATAAAATATAATCTTTTGTGAGCATACACTGTTCCATTTGCATGACGTAGTTATAAGGTTCTTTTTTTAATGTCTTACATATTTCGTGAATAACGTAGTTGGATGTACAATCGTAAAATCTTCTATATGTTACTTCTCAAATAATATAAATTGTATATCTGTTTGTTATTCCTAATAAAATAAAATAAAATTAATACAAATCTAGATGGTACTTCTTTCTTTGTTTCTTTCTTACTTCTTCTTCCTAGCCTTTTCCCAACCATGTTAGGGTCGGCTTTCAGTCTAACCAGGATGCGGCTGAATATTAGTATTTTACACGGAGCGACCGCCATCAGACCTCCGCAACCCAATTTCTGGGCAATACCCATATTCGATGGAAAGACTGGTTGTCATGCTTCTTAGGTTTCTGACAGTAGTCAGAAACCTAAGAAGCATGACAACTAACGATTATGATAGTAGTAACTAACGATTGTCATAGGTGTTCGTATGACAACCGGGACCGACGGCTTTACGTGCTCTCCGAGGCACGGAGGGGTCTCGATATGTTAAGAATGGTCAACTATCCACAGACTGACCGCGGCAAGTGTAGCTTAACCTTGCAGATCGGTTGATCAGTGTTGGATCGATAGAATCGAATAGTATTATTGTAAGCCTAAACCTACAACGGTATTAGGTTCCAATGTGATTCCTATGTTCTGTACGAGCTTGTAGCAATTTATCGGATACAGTTCTAATCTCCGGCAATAACTGAGATTTCCTATTAGTAAAGTCCAATTAACCTACGCTTGAACTGGAGATCAGACCTAAGACCAAAGAAACGTTAGGGGGACCAAAGCATAAGTAATTGACCTCATATAAAATACTAGCTTTCCGCCAGCGGCTTCGCCCGCTATCCCGCGAGAACCATACATTTTACCGGGATAAAAAGTAGCCTATGTGCTATTCCAAACTATAATCTATCTTTGTGCCAAATTTTATCCAGATCTGTTCAGTAGTTTTTGCGTGAAAGAGTAACAAACATCCACCCATCCATCCTCACAATCTTTCACATTTATAATATTAATAGGATAAGATTATTTTTAAGGCGGCGACATACGTGGATTGCGCGTTTTGGGGGTACATTAAAACGTTTTTTCTCCCTAATCTTTATCGGAAAAAATCCAAAAAAAATATATGTTAATCTACACGATACAGAGCAAGTGCGTCTCGGGCCAGATTTTTTAAAAAAACATTCTAAGTATTAAAAATAAATGACCAAAGTAGCCTCCGTTTTCTTCGTTACAACCTTTTTTCTTTTAAACTATGAACTGTAGGATTTTTTTTAATCCATCAGAATATTAAATAGTACTATGCCGAGAGTACTCTCGGCTCACTTATTTGAAAAACTTTTTTAATTATTTTATATGATTTTTTTACGTAATCGATACTCGCAAGTTCCCTGAGCAGCCCCTCTGTCGCCCAATACTTTAGTGCGGGACGAGGCGCCGTGCTGAACGGACCTGTGCCACTTTTTTCCGCAAAATGGAGCTACATACTCGATACTTTTGTGTATTAGTAGTAGTATAAAGGGTTTATCAGTGTGTGTAAATCTTACAATGTTTTGATAGGGTGAGCACGGTGCTAGCTACAAATCAAAATTTTAGCAGCTCGGGATACTATTTTAATTTTTAACTAAGTTCAAGTACAATGTTACCTTGCGTGTTAATATGCAATTATTTTTTAAATATAGGTACCTATTGATTTTAACTTTATAATGTAAAATAATTTAAATTAAATTAAATTCAAGATGGCGAACCTACTTATTTTTTTCATTAAATGATATGGGTATCAATTTCGAGGTTTTTTGGGGTGTTGATTACGAAATTGCCATTTGTTTTGAAATCCAAGATGGTGGACATAATTTTTTTTGTCATAATTGACATGGGTATCAATTTCGAGGTTTCTTGAGGTGTTGATTACGAAATTGACATTTATTTTGAAATCCAAGATGGCGGACATTTTTTTTCCAAAACTGTGACATGGGTATCAATTTCGAGGTTTCTTGGTGTGTTGATTACGAAATTGCCATTTATTTTGAAATCCAAGATGGCGGACATTATTATTTTTCTATTAATATGACATGGGTATCAATTTCGAGGTTTCTTGGGGTGTTGATTATGAAATTGCCATTTATTTTGAAATCCAAGATGGCGGACATTTTTTTTTCATAAATGTGACATGGGTATCAATTTCGAGGTTTCTTGGCGTGTTGATTACAAAATTGCCATTTATTTTGAAATCCAAGATGGCAGATATTATTATTTTTTCATTAATATGACATGGGTATCAATTTCGAGGTTTCTAGGGGTGTTGATTATGAAATTTACATTTATTTTGAAAAAAATTGCGCATTGTATAAAAAATATCCTTTATACATTATAATATACCTCCACGGGGCACGCGATGCCAGCGGTACCTACGGCCTCCGGCAATATTGACAGATAGCTAGGTAAATTACATTTACTGTAACTATAGGCAAGTGTATAAATATAAGAAGTATGGTCTACGCACACTATATGAGTTAGTCATTTGGGTTATGCCTATTGTTATCAAATCTTAAAAATATATAGATTAGAAACGTACCCATTTACCATTTTACCCTTTGTATTGTCCTCTTGAGTCTTTAATTTCGAATTATGTTTTTTACATTTTCTTTTGTCATCCATTTTGATAATATAAATAAACATAATTATAACGCACAGAATTACTTTATTACAATTACAATAACGACTAAGTATATTTAAATAATTTATGTACACCAATACACGCTAATATTAAATATTATTATGTACACAGACACACAAAAATAACCCCATTATATGATTACTAAAAAGCGATGCAAGTATTACGAAACTACGAGTATGTAAGTACTTCGATTTACAAAGAAAAGTGTCGCAGGTCCATTCAGCTTAGTGTCTCGTCCCGCACTGAACTGAAGTTTTAGGCAAGACTCGACAAGAGGGGTAGGTCTCGCGATTTGCGAGTTAAACGTAAAAAAATAATTTTAAGTAAATAATTAAGAGTTATTATTACAAAATCTGTTAATAGTAGGTACTTGCTTGTTTTTTGCCTACACATTTTGTTTTTTCTAATTAGTTAGAAAAAACAAAATATATCTATAAGCAAAAACTTGTTATCGGCTATCAGCTGACCAAGTTGCTGCTACTTAGCTTTTAATTAACTGTAAGTTTTCCGTGCAATAAATAAATAATAAGCAAAAGGTTCCTTCAGTATCATATCTAAATTTCTTATAGAAAAAATATTATTCAACGAAAACATTTCTATCAGTAGAGGTATTATAAATTCAATACAAGTGTTTTTTTAAAGAACTCCAAAACATTTTATGCCATGCCTTTAAACTGTCAATTGATATCATATATTATCTGAAAGTCCTAACACTGATAATAATAACAAGCAAACAAACCTTTTTATCATTCCGTATAAAAAACTATAATATTTAAAATTATTTATTTAATCGGCCGAAAAATGTAGACAACCCTAGTCTAAACGGCAGTCGGGCGCCCAGTCTTGTGTGAGTGCAACGCGTAGTCAGTGCCAGGGGGTGCGGCAGCGCGCGCGGTGTTTTTCATCGGGAACGCCCACTCGAGCAAGGTCAACGGCGTATATCGCAGTCTTAATTCAAGTTTTTTTGCAAGCTCTTTTTAATTTCCTTAGAATAAAATTGTTTACATGCAAGCTTCTTCTTGTTCTTATCAAATTAGAAATGCTGTAGTTTGAATTAACCTGATTACCTTTAGTACAGAATCCAAACATTCAATTACTGTGTTCAAATTGTTCCTCAAGTTTCCAATTGAATGCATAAAAAGCGATCGATCTCCATAAGTCCTACTTTTTAGAACATTGCTACTATGTAGTTAACTTTTCAAAAGTCCTATTTATATGGTCGAATTGAAATAAAACATTTTGAATTTGAATTCGTTCTATTTTTGACAGTTCACATTTATGACAGTTCTTATGTCATTGCTCGACAAATAAATAGGAGATTCAAAACAAAGGTCTATTTTTAAAATGTAAAAACAAAAGACTATTTCGTCTTTTTTTTTTTTTTTTTTTAAGTAGTTCAAATTTAAATTAGTAACAATAGATATTCAGATCTGATGCCCTAGCTAGGTTACAAGGTAGCCTGTATTAAGGACAATCAGCCCTCATATCCCAATAGTAGGATAAAAACAATGGTAAGACTGCAAGACAAAATTGAGCAAATTTCAACTATAATTATTGAGCAGTTTAAAACTTAATCTATTGACAATTATTATGTGAGTAGTGTTGTAAGGGGAAGTGTGAGTGTAGGGTGTTGAGAGAGAGTGTGTGTGTGAGTGCATGTGAGTGGGTGTGAGTAATTGGACGTGTGTGTGTGTGTGTGTGTATGTGTGTTTAATGTGTTATATCAGTGTTGTTAGTAAAGATTCAGTATCTTCATCGACTCTTGAACGACTATCTCGTAGATCATGCATTATGTCGCCGCCGCTCATATCTTAGATCTCGTTATCTAAAAAGTGTGAGCTCGTCCGCCCCCTCGCGGCTCCATCTCTTCACACCTAAGAATTCAATTAATCTCGACGCGCACCCGCTCCGCTGGCCACGAGATTCGTGACTCGTAATTACTTTTTATAACAAAAAGAAAACAAATCCATTCTATACTCCCCCGCTTGTTTACGAAAATAAAAAGAAATCCTAACCGAGTAACGGACCCACAGAACAATGAGCGATGATACAGAACTATCCTAAACAACTTCCAATAAAAGGGATATCTTGTTAAAAGAATATTGTACTTCGAAATTTATAATAATAACATACGAAACAAAGGTGATAACTGGCGAGGAGTAAATTACGAACAAGATTTACGTTTACCATTCATCATTCGAGAATTAATCTTCCCATTCCTCGGCATCGCCTAGAGATATTTCAATATACCTCAAAAGAATCCCATTTATCCGTGGTACCTGCCGACTTCGCCTCATATTTCTCCGGGAATAACAAAGGCTCCGGGATCAAGGCATGACCCGTGGGCGCGTTCAGCAACAAGTAGTAAAAAACTACGCGCACGAGAACGCAAGTCGCAAATGAAATCGAAATAACGTTACGTCCAGTCTCGGCAAGGTCTCGCGGAATGAGATACGGCCTTTTGATTAACCATTGTCGGGGAGCCGACCCGTGGAGTCGCCCTACAACGCTGCCTTCATACTTTATTTATGTCTTTATATTTATTGCATTCTTCCTTTCGCAATAAAGAAGACATGTACCCTTTTTCTAAATGCGTCCGCGCTCCAAATGATCTGACCGGTTTCCTTCATATCCATATATTAAGTAGGTATGTATATTTCAATCTTTTTAATCCCATCCATTCTCATAGTCATTATAATATTTATAAGCTACGGGAAATTGATTAATATTCTATTTTGTATCTTAATTACAATATAAATGACATATTGATAGCTAATTTTTATCGTTGTGTGAGATAATTTTGGAACGATAATTTATTATTTTGAAGGTTGGATTTATATCGAGCAATACGTTTTGTTGATTTGTTTTCAAGGAACTTACGTGCCCTTTATTGCCTCCTAATGACGTTTTTAAGGTGGAGGGTTGGTTGTGAGTTATAAGTCACGCTCTGGCCCCGAAAAGAAGCAAACCTCTTTCTAGTAATTACATGCAAGTCGGCGGACGCGTAGGGTTCACCCCTACCTACATCACGCGATGTGAAACTTTTGCAGACCTACAAGTATTCTTAAAATCAGTAGCGTCGTCGTTTATTCAGTGAACAAACTTACTTAAAATCGAATCTTCAAATACTCATCGAACTTCGGCCATCTAGATGTTGGAGTTACAGCGCTTCTTATTTAACTTTCAGATGAAACTTGGAGCAAGGCGCTCGATTTGTTTACTCTATTATACACGTGTCCTATAAAATTATACTCTAGTTCGATCTTTATCGCTAAGCACGTTATACGAGACGTAAAATTTATATCATGCGATAAAAGAACGCTTTGTGTGGCGGATTTTACATCCAAAAGTTTGATATTAGCGTCAGTGTAAAGTCTACTCTGAGGGTTTTAGAGGCGCATAATCCAGTCATTACAAAAAGTCGACACTACGATAAAACGTGCAATAAGAATGGGTGGGTATAAGCACTATAGACTATGGAGCTATGGTGTGTAGGTTTCCATGTGTGCAAGAGGGCAGCGGGCGGCTAGGCTCGGCAGGCCTGCGGGCGGCGGCGGCGGCTGGGGCCCGGCGACTTGTCCTCAACTCGGTAGCCGTGGCCGGTTCTCGGGGCTCGCCACTCTAGTACGGCACGGGCGGAGTCACGCAGCGGACGCGCGCCGCCACAACCCGGCGCGCGCATACACACACGAACATAACTCATAACATTTGATAATACAAACTTTTTGACCGGTGTGTTTACTGACTGTGTTTGTCATTTTGTGTGCACTTTGAGTGACTTGGACGTGAGAGGGATTTGGCGGGAGTCTGGAGGGAAAGTGGCAGGAGTGTGGCGCGAGCGCGCCCTCTTTTACATAATCGTTGATAACTGGAGCTTTCGTAATTGTTGCGTGATAACAGTAAGTACACTTAGCTCTAAGAAAGTTTGTGTCTTAGAACATCATCCACTTACTTCTTTCTAGTTGTATTATTACTATTCAGTTACATCTTTGTTAAATAAAAACTTTGATTCAACATAACTTAGTATTATCTTTTCGTAAGTAAATATTTATTGCTCAAGTTTTTTTGTTAGCATTGCGCATGTCATGTTTATGTTGATATAAACTTATCTCAAGTTGATAGACGTAATCCTCTTATCTGTGAATTAAGTACTGCTTTAACTTAAAACTGTGTCTCGCCTGTCGCTTTAGTAAATAAATAGTATTTACTTACCTACAATAGGCACAGATATTTGAATATTTTAGTTCCTAATTTGAATTTTTGTAGGTCGTTTAGTACGAGCTATTCGAATTCGAAATTCAATCATGAAGTGCGGTAGATACGGCATTTTTATTTCCTTTGTTTTTTACGTAGTATTAGAATGGAATTCAGATTCTGTAAGCTATTTACAACTTTTTGGTTTACTTGTTAGGGTATGATTTGATTTGTTAGGTGAAGTTGGTAATTGAAATGGATTATTCTGTATCAATTTTTAATTCCATAAATTAGTAGTTTGATTAATGGCGGCTTTTGTAAAACTTTTGCAGAATAATGAGTTCCGATTTTTATATTCTTTCTCAACAGTAAACTCGGTTTTATTTTGTTTTGATAAATATGGGATTATCTCGCGTCTAGACTATGTTTGGAGTGCCGATGCCGTAACGTTTTATCTTGTTAGCTGGGGGTTCGATTCTCAACCTCAGTAAATGTATTTTTTTTTATTTATGAGCATTTAAAATTGTATTTTAGTTAATCACAATAAGTAAAGTGTTTTATTTGGTAGTAAGTAATAAATGACTGCCTCGTTGGCCTAGTGGTTCCAAGCGCGACTGCTACGCTAGAGGTCCTGGGTTCAATCCCCGGGTCGAGCAAAATGTTGTTGGGTTTTTCTGTGAAATTCTCAGTAGCAGCTCGGAGTCTGGATTTGTGCCCGGTTGATGGCAATAGGCTCGCTCCCTATTACAGGGACCTAAACATACCGGCGAAATGTGGGTGTATATTAGTACGCCTCTGCCTACCCCTTCGGGGAATACAGACGTGATGGTATGAGTAAGTAATAAATAAAGTAATAAAAATAATAAGTAAATAATAAAGTTCATTCATAAAAGGAGAATATCACTATTTACTCTAAAGATTAAGGTTAAATAGGGTTTCATTTCGTTCCTACGTTATAGGTCCGTACACAATTATTTTAATTACTAACAGTGGTTGCTAAAATTTAATGAGAAGCCTTGTAAGTATATTATCTACCTAGGGTCATTTCGCCGGTTAGCGACCGATTAGTGGAGTTGTCGAATTTAGAACGAAAAATAAAATTGAATTAATATGAATTACTGTTGGAAAAATTTTATACACATAGTCGATATAGTCTATTTTCATCAAATGCGCTTTATTTTCATGTAAGACCTAGCAGTAATTACACAAAAAATAATAAACCCAAAAATGCCCATTTTACCAGTTTTCGACCGAAATTTCCAGTTCCCGACTTTGTGTTAGCCAGTTTTCGACCATTGGGTGAGACGACAAATTCATGATGCAAACAATAATTAATTAATTTGTAATATAATAAAAACCTGTATTTTGTGAAAATATAATAAATATTACAATTTATTTTAAAATATGGCAGTCTGTAGAGGCCTGTCTGTCTCATAGACTCAGGGGCTATGACCACATGCCCAGCATTGCCATTAAATTCCCTGCTGGGGCTCCTGCGTCTACATGTATCCGTATAGAGACGAAAACTACCATGTACAGGGCCAGCATCCTGGGCAAGTGGCTACTAAAGATATGGCCTCTTCAAGACCTATTGGTGTTTCCAATATATATTTTTTTATACCACTAAGGTGGCAAACAAGCATACGGCCCGCCTGATGGTAAGCGGTTACCATAGCCTATGGACGTTTGCAACACCAGAGGAATCACTCGCGCGTTGCCGACCCGAAAAACCTCTTAGAGGTATAGACCTCTAAGAGGTTAAGACGGCGCAGTGAATCCTCCATAGGGAGGATTCACTGCGCCGTCAGTTTGAGAGAATATTCCTCTTCCTGCCAGCGCAGCGCATCTTGAGAAGGAGCTCTGGCGACCTTACTCACTGCAGGAACACAACACACAATAAAGTGTGTTATTTGGCTGCCGTTTTCTGTAAGGTGGAGGTACTTCCCCAGATGGGCTGCTCCAGATTTGAGCCATAAATGGCTGTGCCCTACCTCTCTCCCATAAATGGCTGTGCCCTACTTCTCTCTATATTTAACTAGAAACACCAATACTTGGTACGGCGACTGGTGCCATGCTTTTGCAGTATGCTTCGCGGTATGTTTATAAAAAACATTCCACCATAGAAATTACTTCAAGGGAAGACTGGTCAACAGTCCAGATACCTTATGATGCCGGTTGTCTAATCTGGTACGTACACTGGTGATGGGTCCAAAATGGGACAGGATTTAGGCTGTGGAATACATAGAGAGTAGCCCAAATTTAAAGAGAGTGTTAACTTGGGACAGTACGCCTCCATTTTCCAAGCAGAAGTTTAAGCCACTAGCTTCTGCTAGAAGATAATCTATAAAATCAAATGGGTTAGGATAGCCAAGCAACTCTTTTATCACTTAGCACTGAATTCGAGCGTCATTTCGTCGAAACTGGTGAGAGAATACATGTATTATCATCACCTCAGTCGGGCCTACTGCAGGGCAAATGCCTCCCTACCCTCTTTCCACTCCTTAGAGCTTAAGGCTTTATGAGCCCAATCTTTTAAAAAGGGGTTCCGTTCATCTCGTCATCTCCGTTTGAGTCCCACGTCCTCCTACGTCGTCTGACGCCTTGCGGACATCACTCTATGCTAAGTCTAGCCCACAAGTCGTGCGACATGCGGCACACTAATGTCCGGCTTAGTCCCTCTAGGTTGGAAGCTTTCTGACCAACATCAGCAATTCGAGTTTTGAGGGGAAGACTATGAATGAGGAATATGATGGATAAATATGATAGAATGATTAGGTTTAAGATGGGTACCGAGTCATGGTGGCATATGTTGGCACTGAACAAGCCGATGAACTCGCAAGAGCTGGATGGAGCTAGTGGAACGCAGCAGGGACCCGAACCGTTCTGTAGGATAGCTCCTAGCTCAAAGAACCCTCACAAATTTATGCGGAATCGCCAAGCATGGTCCACTCTAAGCCACTAATCAAAGCCAAGGTAGGAACAGTGTGCGCATTGTGACAGGATACTGTTGCCTTAACAAGAACATATATTATGTTCAACCTAAGGCTGAGCGATACGCGTACCTGCCCACATAGTGAGGAGGCTGCTGGAACGCCATTCCACCATCTAAGAGAATGTGGATCGGTAATACACATACTCAAGGAAACATATTTTTCACCCAGATGAAATAAAGAAGCTCACCCCTAAGCAAATCCTGCAGTTTGTGACAGCCGCAGGGTTTAGTGGTGAACTTTAAATCTAAATCATCAAGTGGCGATTACAATAGACCAACTACAGTTGCATTGATACTATAGCCGCAAACAAATAATTAAAAATGTAATAAAAAACAGGTTATTTTCGACCGGAAATTGGATATTATAATATTTAGTTTATAATCTCTTTAATCAGCAAAATAACTAACGAAAAAGTACGAAAATATATAATTAAAACATAAAACTTTAATAGAGTAGTCGGAATATGGCATACAGTTATTACATATCCTGTTTTCGACCTAGAAGGTTTTCCGATACGTAGTATTCTTACAACATTTGAAATAGCCAGGTCGAAAATTGGCTGACACAATTCTGACTTGATTCTGATTTAAAATCCAAAAATAAGGTTCAGTAGTTCCATTAATAATACATAAAAAGTGATGCAACTTTATAGGACTCTGCGACCAGTTTTCGACCCCACGGTCGAAAACTAGGTATTCTTCGAAATCGAGGTACCAGTTACCGACTATTAAATTTTATATGTTATCTAAAGAAAATTAAAATAACAACTCATTTGAATAAATACTATAACTCATTGTCTATCAATATAAATATTAAACATATCAAAAAACATAAAAGGACAGCTAAAAGTGACTCGGAACTGTGGGGCTCCTCACTATTTTTTTTTACAGTGAAGTACGCTTTTTGACAAGTTTTTTACGAACCATAAATGGTTTATTTTTTTACTCCCTACTGTAATTACACAAATGCATTTTTTCTATTTATACGTATAACTGAACTCTTTGGGTATGCCACAATATTTTTGTTTAGTTTGTAATGTGGTCAGTATTTCAATTTTATACCGATTAGTCAAACAGGTCGGTGAAAAGTCGAAAAGTGGCGACGGTCGGCGAACAGGCGAAACTACCCTATGTAAGGAAGTGTGATTATGTATTAGGGTGGGCAAGTAGACACTTAATTTTGTAGATACTCTTCTTATAGATCCCTACTTACATTACATACATACATTCGATTTTGATACTAAGAAAGAATATTTTGGCGACGTCTGTGGTCTAGTGGTTCGAGTACCGGACTGCTGATCACGAGGTCGTGGGTTCGATTCCCACAAGACACAAACATTTAGGTATGTGTTGAACTTAGGTGTTTGTGTTTGTCTGGGTGTTTCTTATATTATATTCTTATATTATAAGTATGTATTTACAAAAAAAATACATACTTATAATATATTATATAAGAAATCACCCACATTTCTTATGGAATATATAAGAAATGTGGGTGTACATTAGTACGCCTCTGCTTAGACAAAGGTGTACTAATATACAGCCACAGCTTGCCGGTATGTCTAGTTAGATTCTATTTAATAAACGACGAAACTATTGTTGTCAACCGGGCACAAAACCAAAATCCGTGCGTACTTGCAAACTGATTCAAAAATCTAACCAATCTAAGTTACAATATTTTTACAAACTGCGCTAATTAAATAAATATAAATAAATAAATAATAAATATCCTGGAACATTTTTACACAGCACCATCCAGTCCCAAACTAAGTAGAGCTTGTACTATGGGTACTAGACAATGGATATAATACTTATATACTTTTTTTGTTGTAAATACATACTTATAATAAATAAGAAACACCCAGACAAACACAAACACTTAAGTTTATCACAATAAATGTTTGTGTCCTGTGGGAATCGAACCCACGACCTCGTGATCAGCAGTCCGGTACTCGAACCACTAGACCACAGAGGTCGTCATTGATTCTCATTAAACCTTGCATTCTTTTATTTACGATGTAGGTATGTATTGAGAATCTAGATCCAATAAATACAAATCCTATAAGCTACTACTACTTATAGTCTACTACTACTGCTGCATTCCCCAAAGAAGTAGCAATAGTAGTAGACTTACGCAGAAGTATACAGATGTACACCCACAGTTTGGTGGTATTATTTCGTCTTACGGGTAAATATAGATGGTCAACCCATCGCTATTGCCGGGCACAAAGGAAACTCGAAGTTGCGAAAAACGCAATACCTCTTTGATCAACTTAGAAATCAAACCCAGGAATAGCAGTCGCGCTTATGACCAATACACTTATTTCGGTCGAAATTAAAAGTAAGAACGTTTTCATTTAACCTTGCATTCTTTTATTTCTAATGCACCGGATGCACCGGATGTATCACGAATTCACAATGGCCGCCTAAATAGGTAAATTCCAAATAAAAAATAAAAAAAAGTGGTAAAAATAAAAGGTAAATTCCAAATACCTACAAATAAAAAAAATGGAGTAAAAAGTAAATTCCAAATACAAAATAAAAATAAAAGTAGTAAAAATAAAAAGTCAATTCCAAATACAAACAAAATTAGGATGCTCGCCGTCTCGTAACACCGATCACGTTTGATGGCGAGATCGTGGTGGACTGTCGCAATTGAGAGCCGCCATTATTGCCCACTTATCACCACTGACATGCTAACTAATCGTGAATACAGCCTACAATGCTTTATAAGTATTTGCATTGCATTGGTTTAGAAATTGAATCAATTGAAGTGGCCATGCGACTGCGCCATCTTGATGTTGTGTAAATAAAATTTACAGGTAAGACCATGTTTTCTTAAATACCAAATTATTTACTTGTTCAGAATAGTTTATAGAACTATTTAATGGAAATAAAAAGTAGTTTATGCTTCATATAGACAAGCCTTTGCCTTTGCCCAGCAGTGGGACAGCAACGGCTAATAAAAAAAAAATAGACAAGCAAGTTACATAAATAACCTAGTTATATTCATAAACTCTTTTCAGAATAGTTTTATTTTTATTTTAAAACACTATTTTTCCACTTTCATTGTCATAATTACCGTACGCATTTGTCGTACTACTGACAAACTAAAAATATAAAAATAATTTGACAGTTAAAGTCGATAAAAAACCGCCCGAAGGGTTACCGGAGCAGAGATGTACCTACCTTACATATACAGTTCAATGTAGGTTTTATATTCAACCTATTGCCATCAACCGGACACAAACCTTAATCCTCCTGGCTGCTATTGAGAATTTCACAGATAAACTCAATAACACATTGCTCGATCCCGGTATCAAACCCAGGTCCTCCAGCGCAGCCGTCGCGCCTGGAGCCAGCAGAGTAACGAGGCATTCATAATAGATAAAAGGCAATATGTATACCCGTGGCGATCTCGTAAACCCAATCATGAGATGAAGGGATCGTGCGCCGACCCGTTATCTAACTCTTTGTCTATGTCCACTTCACTAGTGATGGCCGTAATCGACTTATAATTCTTCCAAAACATACCATCACGCCTGTATTCTCTGAAGTGTTAGGCAAAAATGTACTAATTAATGTTCTTCTACAGTTCGCCGGTACCTTTAGGGCCCATGTAAAAGAGACGAGCCCATTGCCATTAACCGGTCACAATTCCAAACTCCGAGCTGCTACTGAGAGTTTCATAGAAAAACCCAATGACACTTTGCTCGAACCAAGATCGAACCCGGACCTTAAGGACTAATAATTCTCACAACTAAAACTATGGTTTTTAATAGTATTCAATAGTTCATGTTGACAGCAAGTCCATAAATTGTAGCGTGGCAATATTTCCGTAAACGAATAATTTTCAGATTTTTACTTTTTCAAACCGAAAATGTATCTACTCGTATTATATGTATAATAGTAAGTTTAAAGGATCAACAAACGACATGTTAAATCATTCTAATCATATGTAGCGTATTTTTATACCTAAATTGATATTATTTCCCTAGTTTTATGTATTTTACTATATTCCGTGATTGAACATTTTCATGCTAATACATTGAAACTTTCAATAGAATCCATTGTGGATAATTGTCTTAAAAAACCATAATTTAGAAATAATTGGAACAAACATCGAACCTATTTAAATATCTAGGTTTCGGGTTTTGTTCGATACGATGGTATAAATCGATTGTTAACGAGTACGAAATCGACTATTACGTCCCATCCCTAGTTATCGCCACAATGGGTCCTCTCGTTAGGGCGCGACACTGGCTCCTCTCGCCTAATGGCACGTCGTGATGCCAATTTCCAGCTTAAGGCTCTTTCACGACCCACAGGCGTTAGCACGCATTAGTTGAAATGTGTTTTCTTTTATGGCAATAGTTGAAGGCGTAGTTATACGGAAAGTATTGTTTCATTTTATACAGTGAAAAGAGGTTAGTTAGTTATAGTTTAGTCATAAAAGTAGTTTTATTTATGACACAACCAAGTCGCGGACGTTATCAACAAATGTAAGCATGCTTGGGGAGGTTGATGAGCATAGACGATGCGAAAATAGTGTGCCAGGATCGTAGCAAGCGGAAATCTATAGCTTCTGCCTACAAAAATGAGAAACATATGTCAAATTATATATGTATGACATAATTTTATTTCAAAATATTTAGTACCTTTTTAAATTTGCACATACACTAATATTCATTGTTTTGTACATCGCATCTACGGAATTTAAATTCTCGCCGAAGCTAATTATGTTGCACACAGCAGCAACTTTGTAAACCCTACCGTTAAAATGCTTACTGTCAATAAATTATATTTTTAGTTTTTATTTGACTCATAAAATGTAATTAAGGCAGTTTTATGCGGATTCTGACAGGAATATAGACATTAAAGGTATATTGCTAATCAACCGACATCGACATGCGCGAGCGCAGCCAGCGCGTTGAAGTCTTTTGTACGGAGAAATAAGTGGTGAAGCGCGGGCGCCGACTTCTAGTTAGGAACGATTTCCGTACGTGAGGGTTTTTTTTGTTAATTATTTAGTTTATTGCGTGTTGTTAGAACATTAACTCCAAATATAATAAACAAATTGGTTAGGTTAATAATATATTAACATTTTATTTGCAATCTGTAGGTACTCCTACCAGATCTTTATACCTTTACATGTAAGGTTACACATAAACACATTATTGGTATTAACTTACCTACCTAATAAGTGTGTAGGTGCAAAATATCATACTACTTTTCCTTAGCAGTATTTCTACACAAATATTATACATAAGAAAACTGACTTCACGCATTTTGAATTGTATCTTTAGAACCGATCGATGGTCAGACACCAAGCAAGATTATATGGATATCAGATCATACATGTGTGTATGTATGATCTGATATACATATAAATATGCTATATGATAATTATCTGATATACATTATTACATATAATATAAAAGGCAGTGATAGCCTATGGGTGTGACACGCACTTCTCACTTTTCGAAATCATGTGCGTATTTATCACTCGCTTTAACGGTGAAGGAAAACATCGTGAGGAAACCTGCATGCCTGCAACCTGTATGTGAAGTCTGCCAACCCACATTAGGCTAGCGTGGTGGACTATAGCCTAATCCCTCTCATACAGGAGACCCGAGCCCGACAGTGGGACAGTATATGGATTGTTTATTATTTATTATTATTATTATAAATATCGATCGGTAGTACGTCCTTTTCCAACAGACTTAAGCAGAAAATAGAGACCGTCACTTCCTTACGATTCTTGCATAATTCTTTTGCTTCTTCCACGTCACACACACATAATGAGATCATCTTAAAAGAATATTCACTTCGATCAAAAAACAAAAGCCTAAATCGGTTCACAATTGGCTAAGCCAACATGTAATGTACACAAAAATACATTCGAATTTGGAGCCCCCGCCTACTTTTTCTTAAAAATATGAATTTCAATAGAAACCCTACCTTATAAGCGCGCCTAAATATAGAGCTTATTGTGGCTTGGGGCTCAGTTTATTATAAGAGGACTTCGGCCCTCTGAGAGTGCATACCACAGCCTACGCAGATAATATAAACAAAGCAGATATCGTCCCATTACTGACGAGTTATAGGCCATTTAAATAGTCAATTATATCGAGTATTGCTCAAATAAATTGGATCTATACAAGGTAGGAGGGACATCGACGTACATCCGAATACCATGAGTTCAGCACATGATTCTGGACCCCCCTGCGTTGAAATTTTCCTTCTTTTTTTTAACTTCACTTTACCCAGGATTAATCGTGAGCCTATAAAGGTTCTAATATTCGCGTAAGTGTCAGAAATCAGTAAACTTTAAGTACTTCCGGTAAATCTGAACAGCTCGTATTTGTCATAAACCGAGCTGCTGAACGTTATGTCCTAAATACCGTACTCAGGTTGAGCAAACTGCGATTGAAATATGAAACTATCCCTTGCCCGCGACTTCGTTCCCGTAGAAGTTGAATTTATTCCCCCGTTTTTGCAACATTTTTAATTGATACTCCGCTCCTATTGGTCGTAGCGTGATGATATATAGCCTTCCTCGATAAACGAGCTATGTAATAGTGAAAGAATTTTTCAAATCGGACGAGTGCTTCCTAAGATTAGCGCGTTCAACTAAACAAACTCTTCAGTTTTATAATATTAAAGTATAGATTATTAGCAGTTTACATCTGCCTGGTTCAAGACAATAATTTCTTTCTTTTCTATAAAAAAGCTTGTGAGTCATTAATGTGAAACTGTGGTATAAATAAGTACCTACATATATCTCTGCTGAATACTTCAGGGAAGGCGTGCATGTGAATGATGTGTATAGTTTTAATTGGACTTCAGGTTGAATACTATGATGTTTGATTGAATATTGTGTAAATGTCTGTTCCTATTTAAAGACCTTGCAAAAAGACTTATCGACGCTACTCGTGACCAGAGGGCTGGATTATTTTTGGGCCAAAGAATCAGCATTGCCATTCAACGTGGCAATGCTGCCAGTCTTCTGGGCACGTTACCAGATAACAGCGATGAGGAGTACTTTGACGCCTAGGTGCGGAAATTTTGGTTTTTATTTTTATTTATTATTTTGTTAGTAAATAATTCATTAGTATATGTAAATAATTTATTAAAGTAAAATTGATTTGTATAGAAGATATAATAATTATCGTAATACTTAGATGGGTATTTTTATATCTGGGTTCTATAGTTTGAAGTGAAACTTTTGTCTTACACGCGCCGCTGCCGCAAGTAACGTCATTATTTGACGTTATTGTAAAACTTCATTGAACTACATTTAGAACTACTTCACATGAAAATAAACATTTCAAATTCAAACAAAATTAGTACAAACTCTTATATTTGTATGAGAACATTAAGTAAGTTGATTATTAGATATAATTATAGTTAATTGAAAACTATTATTATATAGTCCTGCACTATCGCAGTATTAATTCATGTTACGTAGTAGGCATAGTTTTTAATTAATCGATGACAATAACGATTAGTCAAACGCTGAATCACCTCAAGGTCGATCAAGGTTACACGTGCGATGCAATTTATGAATTTATGAGCTTGCTTCAAGCTTACATTATTTTACTTGTCTAGCAATGCATCGGTAGGTTGTTATCGATTTATTATCGTATTATTTATATTTTAATAACGTCTACCTCTTATTGCTGTCACTGGAAGCAATACTATTATTAAAATAATTGATGCTCTTTTGTTTATGTTTCTTGGGAAAGTTCAAGTCATGTGCTTATTTGCTAGAAAACATGTTAGAAAAAATTAGAGATAGTTAAGAAAGTAAATGTCTTTAACCTTGAGGTTATATTACAAAACAGTAACTACACTTACCTATATAATACTTCAGTTTTTCCCGACTTATTGCTTGAAATTATTTTCTTTTCTTAAAAATGATTCACTATTTTTCCGGTTCAACTTATTATCAACTACACAGTTTAATTTCTTCACTTATAACCGTTACTTTTGTCGGTCACCCGCCGTCTGACCTCGCGACGTATGGGTCAATTTCCAACCTAGATTACAGTCCAACATTACAAACACAATATAAGGTAATACAGGTAATCTTAGACGACGCCGGCCTACAAACTTCTCCTACGAAGCACGTCATTTAACGTAATAAAACACTTCGATATGGTCAGTTCACCCGATTTTTTTGACGTCGACAAAACCAAGTTGATCGTCCAAATAGATTTGGGTCGAGGGTTTAATAATACGCGGCTAGTTTTTATCACAACAGCGTATCGCTTACCTACTGGTTACTGAAATAATAGTAAAATAAAGGGAATAACAATATCAAGACGCTCAACACCTCAGTTGATGTACCCGTGACCATGGATGCTGAAAAGCGTGCGAAACGTTGGAATGTAATATCAATTTTATCGCGATAAAATTAAATTAAATATGGCTTGTTCAAAAAATTACAGATTCAGATCTAAAGTTTATTAAGTAGATACAGATCAGACAGTCGTTACTAACAGAAAGATTTCAGTCTAAAGCCTCACAGAAATGTTACATTGGATTTCCTTATATAGCGTGGATTTTAAGAAATTCCCCCGATACAAGCAAGATAACCGCTAGTCGAGCTAGAACAGAAAATACATCTCTTCTGTTTTGCATACACATAATTATAATGACATAAAAAATCCAAAGACCACTGTTGTCATAAGGACCAAAAATCCGATGAAGTCGAGTACTTAATTTTTTTGGTCCTTATGGGATAAAGTGACAGGACATCGTCAACCTTCTCACAATAATTAACATAGGGATAAGATTAACGGATCGGTAGCCTACAGTTGGTCTCCGACTTTTAGACATACGATTGGTCCTATCGTCCGTCATCAGTTGAGGTAAGCGTTGCGTTGGTGGCTGTTTCGTGTTGTGTACTTTCCCCTTACATAACAAGAACGCGATCTGACGTCATACAACACTTTTATTATGGTCAGTTCAAGTGGGCGCCTTGTTTTTTGGCGACCGGACAAGCCTAATCGTTCAACCAGATTTAGGTCGAGGGTTCATAAATTGCGTTTTCCATTATTCATGTCCAATTGTTCTTAGTACTGACGGAAAATCGTTACCGGTGACTCATTAAAGAAATTCGACCGGTCTCGACTCTAAGATCCTGGTTCTCGATAACATGGTTGCAGTATATCGATTGCAAAGGAATTTCGATTTGAATAATATTTTGTATATCGATATAAATCGGTATATCCGCGGCGCCTTTGTGAAGTCTGTTACGCATCATGTCTATGTCAATTTAACTTTTGTTAGTAAAGTTGGGGTCGTAAATTGGTTGTTTAGGTTGATTTTGGTTAGCGTTTAATCTTCGTCAGTGGGATTACAAAGTTCTAAGTCGCTTTAATAAAGTCGATCAAGCTTATAGGTACTTATAATTCTAGGGTACGGCATTTCTGCTCATGAAATGATACAGATTGAAATATATTTTACAAGATGTATGTACATTATTACAACAATAATGAACGTTTGTGTTTGTATAAAATTATTTAACTGGACTGCCTCGTTGGTCTAGTGGTCCCAAGCGCGACTGCTAAGCTAGAGATCCTAGGTTCGAACTCCGGGTAGAGCAAAGTGTTGCTACACTTTGCTGGCAACTTGGGATTTGTGCCCTGTTGACCCCCCCCCCCCCCCCTATTACATGGGACCTAAACATACCGGTGAAATGTGAGACTACATAAGTACGCCTCTGCCCACCATACAGGCGTAAAGGGAATACAGGCGTGATGGTATGTTAATAATATATTTTACAAAAGTTTAAAGTACATCCAGACACCGTATAATTGTGTGGTTTAAAATTGTAAAAAAATGAAGTGCTTAATTTGACTTTTCACATAGATTTTAATAACTGTTGCCCAAATACACATGACATGCCCAACGTACCCATACAATGTAATGGTACTCATGACAAATACTTATTAAATTAAAATGTAATCAATAACCAAGCTTTTATATTTACGTCCAAAATTTCAATGCTTGCTCGTCACTTGTCAATCCATGTATTGACTTCATTCGTCCTTGAGTAACAGTTTTCAAACAGTGTATTATAATGAAACCCACACATACATATATAATCATTCATTCATTCATTGACCCCAGTAGTCGATCGATAACAATGAATACAGTTCGGTGTGAACACTCGTACGCGCGGCACGTTGTCACTCGTTCCATACAGGTATCACAAACCTTTGGTAAATTTTAGTCAGCTGGCTTGTAGTAACTAATTAATTGTGCCTTCGCAATGAAGACCTGCGCAAGTTGCAACGCTAGCTTTACCGACGGTGTTCAATGTGTAAGTTGCAAACAACACCTGGATTTTCAATGCGCTAGCATCTCGGAGGCTGGATGGAGAAAATTAGGAAGTGCTAAAAGGGCACAATGGAAATGTCATTCCTGTCGCAATATTTCTTCACCTTCCCCAACAACCTCAGATCCAGTTTCTCTTGAATTAATACTAGTCGAAATTCGTGAGATGAAAACTCAATTGATTAGATTACCAGCATTAGTGGAGACAATTACGGCTATAAAGGATGAGTTGAGAGAATTGAAGACCACTTGCGATACTACCAAAGATACTTTTGACATGTTCAGCAGTAGACTTGAGGTTGTTGAGAATAAAGTTGGTGACTTTGATAGACTGCAGGATACAATAATCACACTCCAAAGTGAACTATCTATAACAAAAGCGGAACTATCGGCTTATGAACTAAGATCAAGACTCAACAACGTGGAAATCAAAGGCGTACCGGAGAAGAGAAATGAAAACTTATATACTATTGTTGAAGCTATCGGTGGTGAGATTAACTACAACTTCCCTAAAAGCCAGATAAACTATATTTCTAGAGTTCCGTCACACAGTTCCTCCGACAAGTCAATCATTGTTAGCTTTATAAACAGGTATGTTAAAGAAGATTTTATTGCTGCTGCACGGGCCAAAAAGAATTTAAATACAGCTAACATTGGATTTAAAGACGTCGCACAAAAATTTTATGTAAATGATCATTTAAGTGTCGATCATAAGAAACTGCTCAACAAAACTAAAACCATTGCTAAGGAGAAGGATTATGAATTTGTATGGATCAAGCACAGTAAGATACACGTCCGGAAAAATACAACCGCCAAAGTGATTATAATTAAAAAAGAACAGGATTTAAACAAAATAATTTAATTAATTGCTTAAACTGTCGTTGTATATTATCATGGCGTTATCATTTACTTACATCAGTAAACTTAATAATAAAAAATGTCACTGTTTCTTGTAAAAGGTTGAGCACGCATGACTTGTTACTTACCTTATTTAATGACTGGCCGCTCCACTATTTACATTACCGCGCTCGCGCTGTTGCTTTTAAAGATCTACTTCGTAAAATTGCTGTCGGCTCGCTCGCACTAATATGTTGTAAATACATAATTAATCTCCCTACTCGCTCAGGTGCTGATTGCTTGCTACTAAAACTATACCGACAACCAACCTACCGACAATTAACGAATGTAGTGTATTTTGAATTTTACCCACATAGCTATTTGCTGAACACCTTTATTAAATATTATAGAATCGTTATTGCTAATTACGCACATTCAAAACAAACATCTGATATTCTAAATAGTTTTAACTTTTATTTAACAATACATTTACTTGGTTACAATGTTGTGTACAGTGTTATTAAAAAGATTTATGATGGCTAATAAATCTAAACTCGATATTAGCATACTATATCAAAATGTTCGTGGACTTCGCACGAAAACTGATAGTTTTTATCGCCATGTCTGTCTTAGTTCGTATCATATAATCGTTTTAACAGAGACTTGGCTATCAGACGAGATTTCTTCTACCGAATTATTCGATGACAGGTACATAGTGTGGCGGAGGGATCGCGATTATGCACTAACTGGGCAATCACGAGGCGGTGGAGTATTAATTGCCATTCGCAAGGACATTCCGGCTACCTCACAACCGTTCTTCAATTCTACTGCGGAAGATCTCTGGATAAGTTTACGTTTTAAGAAAGCAGAATCAAGAAAGTACACTAACCTGCATTTAGGGGCTATTTATTTGTGTAAACAAAATTTAGGCAATTCTTTTTCGATTCAACTGCAGCATTACCTCTCTAAATTAAATGTAAACATGTTGAACAATTCTTCGGACGATTTTTTAATAATAGGTGACTTTAATCTGAGTGGAATTTTATGGATACCTACGAATAACGCATTTCTTCTACCCTCCAACATAAACAGCACTGATGAAGTTATGCTTACGGATGAACTTTCTGTTTTAGACCTGCATCAATTTAACGGGGTTTTAAATAAATTCGGAAAAACGCTAGACTTAGTACTATCAACACGAAATGTTACAGTACTTGAATGCCCGGATCCGTTAGTTGTCGCCGATGCTTACCATCCAGCACTGTTGATCTGCACGTCTTTAGATGATATATCATTATTATACCCCGCCCCTCGTACTAAGTATTTATATGATAAAGGTGATTTCACCGCCATAAATAAAGAAATATCCAATGTGAACTGGGAACAGGAATTTCAATCCCGTTCAGTAGATGAATCCGTATCTTTTTTCAATAGTGTAGTGTTTGACATTCATAATAAACATATACCAATCAAATGTTGCCGTAGCCAAAAGTATCCTGCTTGGTATAATCGCTCATTAATCAAATTAATAAAGGAAAAACATAAATACCATAGAAAATTTAGGGTATATGGGAATAAATCAGACGAAGAGACATTCAAACTGTTACGTGAAAGGGTTAAAAACTTAGAATCAGTATGCTATAAAAACTACATGAAATTAACGGAAGAGTCCATAAAACACAATCCGAAACAGTTTTGGTCCTTTGCGAAGAGCCGTTGCTCGTCAAACTCGGTACCCAGTGCCTTAAAATACAATAACGAGGTCTTCCACACTGGTGAATCAATTTGCAATTCTTTTGCTTCATACTTTAGCTCAACGTTTCTTAGTCCCTCGGTCACACCTTGTAATAATTATTTTACCTTTCCTGCCCTCCCCGATCCCCTATCTGATATCAGTCAGGTCACAGTCAATATCGAAGAAATTATCAATTTAATTAAAAAATTAGACTGCTCTAAAAGCCCTGGTCCCGATAACATATCCGCAAAATTTCTCATTCGTTGTGTTACCTCCATCGCCGAACCTATTTCACTTTTGTTTAAAAAGTCGGTATTAACATGTATAGTTCCCTCACTTTGGAAGTCAGCGTACATTACACCTATCCATAAAAAGGGACCAAAATGTGAAGTCATCAATTATAGGCCCATCTCCAAGCTCTGTATTGTAGCTAAAATATTTGAACGTATTATTTACAAACAAGTATATTCTGCAATAAAAAACTCTTTCAGCCAATTTCAACATGGTTTCTTAAAGCATCGGTCGACAGTATCGAATCTGGTTCTCTTGAATGAATATATTTCGAAGGCAATGGACAATGGACAGCAGGTGGATGTCGTATACACTGACTACAGCAAGGCATTTGATCGTATAGACCATTGTGCTCTGTTATCCAAGCTACATATGATAGGAATACGTGGAGACCTACTCAGGTGGTTTAAATCTTATATAGATAACAGGGCACAAGCGGTCGTCTTAAATAATTACATTTCAAGTTGGATTCACGTCCCCAGCGGAGTACCTCAAGGCTCTCTGCTGGGGCCCTTGCTCTTTGTGGTCTTTGTGAACGACATCGACTTGTGCCTCCAGTCCTCTAAGCTATTGTGTTTTGCGGACGACATGAAAATTTATCACACTATATCGTCGTTAGATGACATGAAAGCTCTTCAGGAGGACATTAGACGTTTAGAAAATTTCTGCAGAGGGAATAAACTGGACCTTAACCCTTCAAAGTGTTCAGTAATAACCTACACTCGTAGACAAAAATTTATATCTACTTCTTATACGCTGTGTGGTAAGAGGCTTCCAAAGGACACTTGTGTTAGAGACTTAGGAGTCTGGCACGACTCCAAGCTGGTATTTGATACTCATATCGATTCTATTATTTCTAAAGCCTCAAAATCTCTTGGCTTTATCCTGAGGTTATCTAAGCATTTTAACGAAGTTAAAACCCTTAAGATTTTATATTGCACCTTTGTAAGGAGCCATCTGGAATACGCTTCGCATATATGGAATCCAGTCTACAACGTATACATCGATCGCATTGAGAGCGTGCAAAGACGTTTTATTAGATACTTGTGTTTTCGGCAGAAGTTGACATATAAATCTGAAAACTATCTCCAGCTGTGTAAAAAATTTCATCTCCTTCCACTGGTTAAGCGCCGAGAAATTGCTGACTGCTTATACTTATTAAAAATACTCTCTGGTGAAATTGACTGTCCCGAACTGTTAGCCTTAATAAAATTTAATGTTCCAAGTAAATGTACAAGATTTAATCCCCCTATCAGTATATCCAAGGCGTCAACGAATTATCGTCAAAATTCATTTTTAGTGCGAGCGAGTAGAAACTTTAACAGATTATGTAAAACTCATAACCTAGACCCTTTTAGTACAAGTGTTACAGCAGCAAAGCGATGCTTGACCCTCGATTTCTTTCGAAACTAAATAAAATTGTTAATCCAAATAACTAGTACAAAATATATATTATATTGTCATTAAGATATATGTAAGTACCTACATTACCTACAGTTGGTTCATAAAAAAGTTAACGTGCCTACCGAAGTGTATAACACCAATAGTTATCTAAACAATTGTTATCAGCGAAAATCTGTAATTGGCTCTCTGTATCCCAACTGTTGCTATTTAATATATGCATAGCTGTAGATTTTCCGAAAAAAATAAATAAATAAATAAATAAATACGTCATTTGAATTGACCGGTGAATGTAGAACACATTTGTTTTTTTATGAAAATTGAAAAGAAATTATTTGTATTTAATTTTGAAAATCGGTGGAGAAGTTTGTAGTAAAGTAGAGTCGGCAATTCATCAGCAATACCACTGGTGTTGCAGTTGTCTATGGAATGATGACTAACTACCATCATTATGTGGGTCGTCTGCCCGTTTGCCGACATTAACCATTAAAAAACCGTAAATAATAAATAAATAAATAATAAATATCCTGGGACATTTTACACAGCACCGTCTAATCCCAAACTAAGCAGAGCTTGTACTATGGGTACTAGACAATGCATAATAATAGTTATATAGTTTTTTTGTAATACCAAACTTATAATACATAGAAAACACCCAGACAAACACAAACACTTATAAATCTGATAGAAGTTGCGTGTTTCATTAATTATTATGAGACGCCTAAAAATACTATTTGCACGAAATTACTTACCAACCAAATCATGTACCTATTTTGTTTCGAAATTTCTAATTAAACACAGTCTTTAGCGCCAGGCTTTTCATTAATCATAGTCAGGCACATTTACATATAAATTTAGGTCTATTAGGTATAAACAATCTGTAATCTGTACTATAAAATCCGTCTAAAAACAATATTCGGAAAAACTAACTCTAAAATGTCGACCAAGAAAATCTTTAACACTTTAAAAGCTTGCGTATTTAATTTAGTAACTATTCAAGGCTGTATTACAAGTGTTACGATTACAATTTGAACGTTATTGGTCGCGTCTGATAGCATCGCAATGATTTCGTAACCTTCGGGGCGAGTGGCGGTTATCACGCGACGGCGACGGGTTAAGTCGCGGCCCTTTGTCACGACTTTAACTTACGTATATCGTGTATACAACGCGTAACGTAATAAACGCAATTCCTGAAAGGAGTGGGCTTAGAATCGATTTCCTAATTGTGTTTTATATATAAAAAGTAATGATACTTATTTATAAAAGTTCTGTAAACACTGGAAACAATACCATTCAGTACTTCAAAGTTGCGTAAAAAGCAGTAGAGGTGATTCATGTGAAAAATTAATTCTTTCACAGACTGAACTCATATCATTGTCCCCGCTTTGGTATGCTCGACGTTTTACCGAAGTATAGGTACCTGTGATCAACGCCATCAACATTTTAAATATGTTGAATAGTAATTATTGTACAATCCTTTATACATTTTTGATCATGCTACAACCTCTTACTTAGTACGTCATAAACACACACACACACACATATTTCTTTAAAAACAAAGTTGTGCGCAAGATATTTACGCCTACAGCTTCTGTATGGTATCCTATTAGGTACCTAAAGTTCCATGGTCACGGAAAGTTTTGTCTTATGTCGTATCTTAAACCTGGTTAGTAGGTTCAACTTTCAAGGCTGTAGGCGGAACTAATACTACTTATTCTTGTGTTTAAAACTCACTGCGTTTTCGAATTTTAGAAAAATGCGAGAAAGTATTATTTTAAGGACGAGAATATTGTAAAAACTAGGTATATAGAGTATTATAATTATACCCACTTATTACTTATGCGTTACGTAATATAAGTTCTGTTCATTGTTTTATTTTTATTTTTAGTTATTTGTTGATGATAATATGATGATGTTAAAAACCATTTCTCAAATAATAAACCGAACAGTTTTTTTGTATTTGTTCAATGTTTTTGGCACCAAAAAATACTTCTACTATAAAAATAATAATTATAATATTATCATTGATGTTTATTAGTTAATCAAACCAGTACTAATCAGAACTTTGCGAATGTGCCAATAATTTCAACAATCAATGTTTTAACAGCAACCGATTGTCAGCTTTGATTGCTTCGTTAGTCCAATAAAGATATTATCTCGTGAGGAAATCGACAGCTTATGTCAATAAGTCGATAATAAACAGAAATGGATCAGACAGCTTAGAAATTATTATGATAAAGGCGTTAGTAATTTAAATAACTTACACTCAAAGCATTTATTGCACACAGAATAAACGATTCGTGCTAATAACACTGATAAAGATAAATTAAAGACGTCAACGTCATGTCAAAATTCATTTGACATTCGAGAAATAAAATATCGAAGCATTGCATTTGCTAAGGCGAATTGAATATAATTATTGTTTAAAAAGCTTCGACCTATTGTCGCCGTGACTTTGAACCGAACCGCCATTTCCAAATAAAAGAACTGTCTTCGAAAATGAATTCGTAATCACACGTATTCTGCGAAATAAGAACTTCTTGGTCACACGAGTTCTGTAGAAAACTTATGCATATAATTAATAAAGAGCCATAGCTACCACCGGATATGCCAAAACACTTGGGATTTTTTAAAGGAAATAATTATATTAAATATGTCTTGTGTGTGGTCTTTATAAAGTCAATTATTTCCCAACACAATACGTACTCACTCATAATCACATTACTATAACCTTAAGATTTGCCGAGGTCAGTAAATGTCACTAGTTGCGTGGGCGGCCATTTTACCTACCTGGGTAGGTACTTTAGTTACCGCTTTTGTAGAAATGCCCTATGGTCCGTCATTAATAGCTGAATCATAGCACCGATTCCATTATTCATGAACATTGACGTCATCACTCATGTATAATGAAATGACCTTTGTGCGGTTATGCCTTAGTATGACATGACGAATACATTTCCATTTTATTGGCATGTGGCCTTTTTATGTGATTATTCCGTTTGATAATAAAAAAAAAACAAATTTTAATTTTGTTAAATAAAGCAATTTGGATAACAGGATTTTTTGGGTGACATTATGACCTATACTTACACACTTTCAAATAGTGATAATAGGGATGAATGGAAGAAAAGGCTAATAGGGATGAATGGAAGAAAAGGATAGGCTCTGCCGACCCCAAATAAATTGGGACCTTTTTTTTTAAAGTGGGTAAGTCATCATCTTCCTACCCTTAGGAAGATAATGACTTACTCACTTTCAAAAAAAGGTTTTTCAATGAATCTCCAATTTAACATCACTAACTAAAAATACAATGATACCTACAAAGTAACCACGCCACATCGAAAGACATGCAACATCATTATATCACCCAAAAGAAAGAGGTCCACTGCTGAACTAAGACTTCCGTAAGGACGGATCCATAGACTTTCATAAAAACCGGTTATATGCCGCCTGCATCCAACGACTCCCAGCGACTCAGATCGTCTGTCCATCTCAGTTTCGTATTCCGAAGTCAGAGGATCGTTTTATAACTCATTAATCATAACCAAAACAGAACTATACTGTCAGAAAATTTAATACATCCAATACTCAAAATATACTCTCGGCATTATAATCTTTACCCAAACACATCATCATCATCATCCTCCTGCTCTTATCCCAATTCTCTTAGGGACGGCGCAGTACCTATGTATTTTTCTTCCATACATCTCTATTAGCCGTGAACTCGTCATTCAATTCCATAATCGCCATATCGTTTGACACATAGTCCATCTATATTTTCATTCCTTCCCTTATATCTATTCACATTCTTACTCAGAACCATTCTGTTATCATACTCTCCGCTTTTACGCATCGCATGTCCATACCACGATAAAAAAGTGCCCCACACATGCTCCTTATTAATGCTAGACACACCGTCACTTCACGAGACGCAGAGATGTGACAGATAAATCGCAGAATTCTCCGAACAATGGGTCGCCGAGGTAAAAAAAATGTATCACTCCATCGGCATTTGGTCGTGCTTTTAAAATTCTACACGCGTTTCCTGACCAAGGCATTTTTGCTCGAAGCCGAGACGTAAAATGCGCGGATTCCCATGTTTTGGGGCCGACAACCTCCCACTGAGTACCCAGACATATTTTTAAATCTTTTTGAAAGGTACTAGGTAACTTGTCTGATTGCAAGACACGCTAAACCATAGACAACTAAGGATATATATGGTTTAGCGGTGCTTAAAGAAGTTAGTCCACATATTGTCATGACATTTCCGTGTTTTTTTTTCGTTAAAGACCACGTCATGCCCAATACTTGATTAGAGAAAAAGTCTAGGTACCTGAAGTCAAGGGACGTGACCTGTTTTGATGTATATACAAGAGTGTTGACCTATCATTCATTTGTGGTAATCGGAAGCCCGATAATCTGATAATCGGTCTCACCTTTGGATATTGGATTTGGATTAATGAGTAATAAAGGTCAGATATCAGACGCTACGTGTCAATTCTGTAACCGGCACTTGTAAGTCTTTCATCTTTCTGTACCCACAGACAAACCGTGAGGACGGTTTTGTGGGGCTTTGCATTACTTTGTAATTTTTGAAAGTTTTAATAAAGATACATACATACATCCAAACACTATCAAACGACGTTTTTTTTAAAGATATACACAAGTAAAGTAGGGACAAGATAATAGGTCACTTTTGACAGATGTCAGTTTTATATTCATAGTGAGGTGACCTGCTTAAAAACATCGATTAAATGAATGAATCGAATGAATCGATACAGACTTGAAACATATGTGAATTTTAAAAATGATCATGCGAATCCCTGTCCCATTATTATTTTTTCTTTCATAAATTAAAGGAGCAAAATAAGACAAGTACCTACGTAATTTAACAAAAAAATTGCTTTTATTCACTTGAACTATCGGAACTGCTATCTTCATCACTGCTGTCACCACTCAGAGATATTATTAATTCATTTTCAATAATATTGTCTATTCTCACATCTCGTTCAAAATCTTGTAAAATTATTTTCTTTGTCTTCTCCACGACTTTTCGCCAGTCTTCTGTAGTGACTTCTGCACATGCAGTTTGTAGCAGAGTCATCATTTTAGCAGTACTGAAGGGTGGTTCAGTATTGTTCCGCGCTGCATGACCCTTTATTTGTGCCCAAATAAGCTCGATGGCGTTATACTGGCAATGGTAGGGAGGCAATCGAATAACTTCGTGTCCATGCTCTAGGGCTAGTTCATCGATTACATAGCGGAGCTTGGACGGCTTAGTTGCTTTTACCAGATTTAACAACTCAACTTTTAATAAAGTTGGACTTGCCTCCTCACCATTTCTTACCAGCCACGAGCCAATTACTTACTTTTTATTTGCTTGAGTTGGTGGTTTATCAACTTGTACAGAATGATACGGAGCATTGTCCATTATAATTTTCGATGGGTTTTCTAAGCTGACTAGCAGCTTCTCAAACCACTCTTTAAAAACATCAAAGTTCATTTCCTCATGGTAATCTGTTGTAGTTTTAGAGGCGAATGCGAGGAGGCAGTCTGGAATAAAACCTTGAGAAGCTGATCCCGCGTGACATATAATAAGTCGGGCTCCTTTTCCCGATGGAACTTTTGAGGTGGAGGCCGCTGTATCATCGGTCCATGTCCGCGCAACCGTATGGTTCGCATTCAACCATGTTTCGTCAATAAACACGACATTGTCCCAATCCGTAATTTTATTTACCTCACGTAAGAATGTTATTCTCTTCAAAATAATATCGTAGCGTTCTAGCAGGATTTTCCGCTTGTCGGATTTTTTAAATCTAAAGCCAATCGATTTCAAAACCTTTGATAGAGACGATTTGCCTCCAAAAAATAAACCTGCGCCTTTTAACGAACTCAATAGCTTTTCCCGTGTAGGATATTCTTTTCTCGAGTAATATCCATAAATGTGGTTGCGAATTGCAGTAGCATCAAAATTATCAACCTCAACAATTTTCTTGTCCCTCTTTCGTTTTTTCGGTGTACGTAAAGTATTATCTTCTGAGCCTGATGGTCCGTATTTCTCTTTCAGAATTTGAGTTACTGTCTTCTTCCCTATTCCCAATGCTTCGGCAACGCGTTCTCTCGGTGGTTTCAATGGTAAAAGAGGCCCATCGTTAACTGATTCACGTCCAAAATAATTGTACAATTTCAGCACTAGTTCGCGAGATTGACTGTTTAGAGTTTTCCCCCGTTTCGACATAGTAAGACTGTAATGTTTTTCTTGTTTAATAATCGTTAAGCAATCGGAGTCCAATTTATAGCCAGGTAAACGTAGTCAGTAAGATCAGTTCAATGAAAAAGCCGGATCAGAAGAAAATAACAGAGAGCACACCAAAAACGCACAGTCACTTCGCACAACAACAAAAGACTGCGTCATCATCATGTTATGGCGACATGACATGCGTCATCGACAGGCACTGGTGTTGCCAGCAACATCCACCTAAATTGCACCCAAGATCAATGACCTTTCTATTTAGTTATTTTTTTATAGTTAGTTAAAAGAATAATAAATATGTATAATTAGGTTTTATTATAATCACAACGTGGTTATAAATTTATGGTGATTTTTCTTCACAAGTAATCATTGCATTCGATTCAACTTACAATCCTATCAGCTTTCGATTTTTAGAGTAACATCCCTAGTGTTTAAAAAGAAAAAGGGTTGACTGACGCAACATTGTAACGACGTTCAGTTCTTTAGATCAGAAATTGTTTATTATGTTTAGAATGGTTTATTAGTGAAAGCAAATCGTAAAATTACTCGTATCGGTCATTATTACAATAAATATGTAAACGTAATTGAAAAAAGTTAAGCAATTGTGCAGTTCTTATTTTATGCCCGCCGTTACAAGGTTACGTTGTTGAATTTTGATGAAATGTCAAAAGTGACCTATTATCTTGTCCCTACTGTAATAAAATTCTATTACCGGCTTCTAATGTCTAAGCCAATTAGAATTGTATTAATGCTAATGCTAAAATGTAAAAATTTATGCTTCTAGATTCATTAATCTAAAAGCATTAATTTTTTCATAGAAGTTCTAATAACGTCGTCGGTGAGAATGATCTAGAGAACACTTCTTTTCGTTATAAAGTTATGTAGTTAATAACTAATAAGAATGTGCACATTCGGTTCAAATGCAACGGTAAGCCACCAATGCACTGCATATGCAAATCTGTCCCAATTACATAAATACCTAAGCATTGGTGGGCACAAAAGTAAGCAGTTGCTAAATTGTAATCAGTTAGCGTGAGCTTATTTAAACTAGCTAATGACCAAAGTTTAATGAACGAACTAACTAGTTATATCCTGAATTGAAATGAATGGGATCTAAAACTTTGTATTAAATGCTCATTTAGTACAATAAAGTAATGCAGTTCGTAGGTTGTTTATTAGATTTGTGCTATGTGGACTCCTGTAAATATGTATTTATTGTACACCAAATATTATGTAACAGAGCATTGCTACTACTTGCTATTTCTATTTCTACTGCTTCTTCTAAATTAGAGTATTTCTCTAAATTCTTGCAGAGTTCACCCCGCCCGGTCAGCCTAAAGCTGCATTGAATATGGGGTTGTTGTTAGCAATAAAACCCTTACTATTGGCACTTACTTACCCTACTCTTGGCAAAGAGTAGAAGCGAACTTAAATTTTCGCCCTACCTACCTACCTAAACAAATTTTAAACCTTCAAGAAGTTTCTGGACGTCATAGAATGCAATTGCTGTAGTCGAAAACGGCTAGATGTCAACATAAAAATTACGATGCTCAGAATCATTAAGTTAAGGTGATACCTATTCTGAAGATCGTAAAGAAAACGGGTTGATAATAGAACATACCTAACAACTCAATTACGCGAAATGAGCTCGATAGTGGATGACCGTGGGTATAAATTTGCAAGACATTTAGATCTGTATTTTCGAGAGGCTCAGGCATCGAACTGTGTCTATCAATTTATACATTACGTAAAGGTAAATACGTTCTGAGATAGTAATAACTAGTAGTTTGATTACATTGTTGTCATTGCAAATCTAATAGAGAGAGAGAGAGAGAGAGAAAGAGAGAGAGAGAGAGAGAAGACAAACATAATTATTATACAATTGATTTGGCTATGACTCTCAATACTGAACCCAACTCGATAAAATCCACACACTGGCATCTGTTAAGTTTTTGTGTATTGTGTAATCCGCATTAGTGTGGATAATAACAAATTCATATTTGGATTCCAGACAGACATTAGAGTTAATTTCGCATTTTTTGTATAAGTAAGTATCGATTTGGTGACTTTGATATTCGAATCGACAAACGAATAAAAAGAAAATGTATGGAAATGACATGAGTGACAGCCCGATTTGTCGGAAGCTTATGTCATTTCTATACTTACATTTTGTTTCTATAAGTTCGTCGATTTGAATGTCAAATTGAAACTTGTCTACAGGCTCAGTGGTTACTCACTTGTGATTTATCTACGGCACATTTGATTGCGCTTGATTCGATGCTAGGTTGCCTAGTTTACGACTGATGAATCTTTATGGGCGCGTGGGTTCAAAGGAAAACCAACAGATTTCTATTCAATTAGGAACTAATAGTTGTACTCGGGAAATGAGAGGTTATAAACTGTCGATTTGGAAGCTAGTGTATATTTTATATTCAAATTATTATCAAACATTGCTATTTGATTACTTTTTAACTTCGCGATTCCATAGATTCTTTGTAACATCTCTTCTTTTTTCTTTTGTGACGTGGGTGCATTCAAAAACACAATTTCTCACATACACAAAAATTGATATGATAGGTACTACAAATATTTTATCTGTGCGGAAATCGAACACGTGACTCGTGCAGTAGACGAACTCTGAGCCACTATGGCAATCATGCCGTCAACTAATGGAATAGTAATCTAAATATCACTTAATTTTTATGACATCGAATCTGATTAACTCCCACTCGCATTTGACGTTAGTCTGGGAAGCATTCCAAGATATTATAACAGTATACCAGCTTATACATTTTTATACAATGTGCAATATAATTCAAGACGACATTATCTGCGTTAGCGTTAGAGTGCGCCGGCGCCGCCACGCCGTATAAATTAAATTATATCGTCTGACCACATTACAAATTAGATTAGAAGTACCACTTTATTATACGAATTCTGTCCCTGTAATTTAATCGGCTAGCTAAAGAGTAGTTTACTCAATGGCACTAATTTTCCAAACTGTCGCAAGGATTTCACATTTGTTTTCTAAATTCCTGTATAGGAATTTGATATTTTTCCCTTAATGCTAATATGTGATAGCTACATTAGCACGCAATCGTGTAATTGATATTTTTGTACAATGTACCTTCTGAACTTCGTTGTTTATTGGCTAGACCAGGTCGATAGGCTCGTTCAGTTCAATTAGCTACCGTCAGTTAGGCGTATGTGGCAAATGCACCGCTAGCTGCCAGCTGATTAATTTATGGCGCGTTGTTGTCTGATTACAGTGCTTGCTATGTTCAGACAAGCAAACGGCAAAATGTTACGAACAAACTAATAATATTGAAATCTTTTCTTGTTTTTGGTTGTATTTCAATACAAGAACATGGACTTGAATCGAGTACGACCGTGTTTCATACCATCACGCCTGTCTTCCCCGAATAGTAAGGTTGGAGTGCACTTAATTATACCCACAGATTGCCGAGGCGAGTCTATTACACATCCACCTTTTCGCTTCAACTGAGAATTTTATAATAAAATAACACTTTGCTCGACCTGGGAATCGAAACCAAGACCTCGGGCATAGCAGTCGCACTTAGGAACATTGGTTTACTGAGGCAGTGGATGATCATGTTTTCCTAAATCAACCAGGAAATAATTCACTCACTTCACAGGACTTTGAGCTCAGACCACCGTGAGCTCTTATATAAACTAGGCAAAGCCTATTTATCCTAATAAAACTTTTCCCTATGTAAAAATGTGTTGCGGTCTAGCTGATCAGCTTTCAGATGCGGCTTAATATAAGTATTTTACACGAATCAGTGCAGCACGAATGTATTCGTCTAAAAAAGATCGAATCGTAAAAGTTATGTTGTATTAGAGCTTTTGCGTGCTAACAACTAGCGTGATTTCATTTATGTAGTATTGTAGTTGTTATAATATTAATTGGTGCGGAAGTAATTTAATTTTGCCGCACAATGGGAAAAAATCTAACTTTACATTAAGAAAATTCTAAAAACTTGATTCTCCTTCCAAAAATAGGTACAATAAATCCTATAAACAAAAGACATTTTCTTTTACTTTTATGACGTATTCGTATTATAAATTGCGATTCATGTGGTTACTGTTCAAGTCTATTACGATAGCCGCGCACCGATAACTCATGCGCATGCCCATATAGGGTAAGCAGAATTCCAGCCAAGGGAACCACTTAGAAAATGCGGATACTTTAAGCTCCATATTTTCGTTTTGAACAAAAAATGATCGAGTTATTACGTTTTGTGTTGTAATTGATAATCTGTCTGGCGCCATGTCAGTGACGTCAGTGACGTGACAATCTACACTACATAAAAATTGTAGAAGGTTCACTTCAATCTACAACAAATAAAATAAGTTACACTTATGATAATTTACTATGGCAAATATGAACAAGTAAAATAAACGACACCCAGTTTAATATTATATCAAAATATTTGAATCAGTCATAGTTATTTAAAACTTGGGTACAATATTTTTGTGCCTAATAAGTTAACCGTCTACACAAATATCAATGAATATAAAACTGCAACTGCAGGCTCCCACGCTGCTCGACTCTTCATAAAAATATATGCAATCCAGTTTTGCCTCTGCAGTCGACCGCACGCAGTCCGATGCAGTATCTACGGTTGTTCGGAATAGTATTTTTCTTTTACTTTTTATTTTATTTTAATCAAAAGGTAACAGACTACAGACTAATACTATATGACTAATAATAATTTGATGTAATATAAATAATATAATATTATCAATATATTCAGGGGAAGACTAACACCTGTAATACAGTTTTTGACTAGCGCAGGTGTTGGAGGTTTCCATAATGTAACAGTGGCAATTATGTCAATAAAGAATATATTATTATTATTATACATACAAACTTAATAATTCAATAATACACAATACTTAAATCTGAAGTCCAATTATAACTACACACAATTATTATGGTAGGATATTTTTAATCGGAGTGCGCCTTCTGTATATATTTTTGATATGGTATGTCAGGGAAGTCTTGGAGACTAGTGTATTTGAATTAAAGATGCGTGTTACGTTCTAAACGTATATCAATATGTGTTATTGATCCGTGCTTGTAGTGTCTAGCTTATAATAGATCGCTTATACAGTAGCCTATTATTATAGGTATTATGTAATCGTATTTTCGCTTTTTAAAGCAATGGTGCATGAATTGAAATAATTATTGCTATTGCGGTAGATCTTGTCTGATCTGTGCCTCGACCATGAGTTTTTCTCACTAGACTCGCTAGCGACTCATTAAAATGTTTGTATGGAAAACCCTCGCAGCGCCTCTAGCGATTACGTACAGAACTAAAATCTGCTATGAGATTAGAGCGTTTCGATGCGTAAAAAACCTATCGAAAGCATCATTGAACTCATGGTTGGGGTAATCAGTACCCCACTACACCCCACAGTACACCCCAGTACACACTAAAAGATTTAAAGCGTAATCTTGGAGCGAAATTATATGTATTTGCACTTTATGGTGTTTCTTATACAAATAAGTATGTATTTAAAAATCCCGTTTAAAAGTAAGTATCAAATCCATTGTCTAGTACTCATTGTACAAGCTCTGCTTAGTTTAACACTAGATGGTGCTGTGTAAAATGTTCAAAAATATTTATTTATTTATATCCAGGAAAAATCTGTCAATTTAGTAGGCTTTAGTAAAAGTATTTTGTGACAGAAGTTTCAGTGTGCGGCTTAGTTAAAGCCTATATCTTCTTAAGCCTATATTTATTACAGTAACTTATACTCTGATATATATCCCGTGTTTACGATATGCAACGGCAAAATTGTTTCGTGGCGTGTATAGCCTTGCAGGTGTGTGTAACATATACTTTTCGTTTAAGAGCTATACATTAGTTCGGCACATTTGGTTTGGCAGTCAGAATATCTGTGAATACGTGCATTTTTGTGTATGTAAACAGTATTTTACAGTATTTTATTTTATTACCTTAATGAATTCAGTATTACCTTAATGAATTCAGTATTACCTTATGAATTCAGTATTATGTAATAACAATGAAAATTTATGTGCACAAAATCCGCAATTTAGATTTTTAGAATTTCATGTACACACTCGTGCTATCGAGACGAATCTAATCTGTATTATTTATGTAAATCGGTTGAGCCATTGAGAAGTTACAAGTGGACATAGGAACGGACATACATACATACACGTTAAACACATAACCCTCTTTGGAAGTCGGGTAATAAGGGTGTAAGTATATTCGATATTCCCACGCAGATCTGCGATTAATGCCGAGCCGAAAAAGCATACTTATAGCATTTCTAAACTCTTTGTAGGTAACACAACAAAGTAGGTACCTACTATTGCTAAACGCAAATACAGCAGTAACAAATACCACAATAATGCGATCAATAAACCTGGGTGACGAATCACACGTGCAAGCATGCAAGCACAGTAACACAAGGCTCCGTGCTACATGCATCCGTGTAAAGGTCTTAACACATGTGCAATATTATGCGCTTGGCGAATTTCAGTGCTTGAAGTTATTAATATACAATTCAAAGCTGAATTAACGCTATGAACTAGCACTACTTGTACTAGGCGAAATTATGTTAGCTTCCATTAAGTCTGAGTTATATAAGGTAAAAAATATACATTAATCTTTGAAATCAAAAGATAATTCATCTACAACATGATGAACTGTTATTTACGTGTAAGCATATTGATATAACTAGCATTCCACCAGCGGCTTCGCTCGCGTGGTAATATAAGTTATAGTTATATGTTACTTGGGAAAGATGTAGTAGCTAGTGGTAAAAGAATTTTTGAAAGCGGTCTATTACTTTTTCCCTTTACTCATTACAAACATACTAAAATATAAAGCTTTTCTCTTTATAATATTTAGTACTATAAGCTTCCCGCCAGCGCCGCGTGGTCTCGATATTTTTTTCCCCCGTTTTTCAACATTGCATCGCTACTCCGCTCCTATTAGTCGTAGCGTGATGGTATATAGCTTATAGCCTTCCCCAATAAATGGGCTATCTGACACTGAAATAATTTTTCAAATCGGTCCAGTAGTTTCGGAGCCTATTCAAACAAACAATCAAATCTTTTCTCTTTATAATATTAGTATAGATAGATTGACTGAAACAGTGAAATTCAGAATACATATTATAACTACAACTTACCGTTGAAATGCTCTAGCTGCGATGAAGAGAGCTTAGCTAGAGATAAGCAGGAACGCCAAACCTATATGTGTGACCGAACCTTTAGGTAATGTCATTTGCAACACAGAGCTTTCATTGCATAACGTTACTTGATTTGGAGTCAAGAATTTATACAAACGTCATTTGTACCTCCATATTGGCGGAGGTGTAGGATTACTCACAGATGTTCCACTGTGATAAGGCTCACTATGTCACTTCACTCTCTCTACATGACAAGTTTAATCCCTTGATCATTACTACAGTAAAATAACATAATCAACATCAACCCATAATACTGTCCCACAGCTGGGCACGGGTCTTCTCTCAGTATGAGACGGATTAGGTTATACCTAGTACAAATCTCTAATTTAATACCATCAAAGTCAAAGTCAAATGTTTTGTTTCAATTAGACCATATCAATAGGTACTTTCGAAAAGTCAAACTAGTTGCACGGTTCCAAAAAGTGGATCTTATGGAGAAGAGCCGGCAAGAAACTCTATGGACACTCCTTTCAAAAAATGTTGGTTACAATATTATTATTTTATTTACAATCTTGTTTTGCATAGTCACTGAGAATAGTGCAGTTTGCATAAGATTACCTTTTCATCAGAAATAATGTCATACACGTCTAAATATGTATGTTTTGAAATGGTCAACGATTGCGGCACCTAGATTTAGGGAGTGTTCCTCCCAATAAGTTCCCGTTAAATTACTTGGCAGATAAATTCGTAAAAATTTTGTTCCATATTTTACTTTATCTGGCAGTTAGCGGCTATCCAGCGGAGTTGAAAAAGGCCCTTAGTGTTGTTATCATAAATCTCGCAGTAATTTATGTTAAGACGACGCTCATAATCGTAACGTAGGTATGTAGAGACAAGCTTTAACATTGCTTTGCAGAGCAATAATGAGACGTTCACCTTTGTTTACACCTTCGGTTTAACGATTATAACAGTTAAAACAAACGTTTTTAATGAGGTACATGTTTATATAATGATTCTAAAGGGTGCTTCTCAAGCGATTGTTTCTTTACGATAACCAAGAAGTTTTTAAACATTTTTTATTACTGTTAATAAATGTGGGAGTATTCATACAATGATAATAGAATACCTGACCATTTGTAAAGTTTTTTTACAGTTGTAAAGTTGTTGTAAAGTTAGTTGTATTTACAGGCATACAGGCTTGGGACTGTGGAATCATTTAGGTACGCGCACTGTGGGCTGTCGCTGAATTTCTCACGATATCACAGTACTTTTCTAAAATTATTGACAGAAAAATATATTTAAATACAGGCCCTGTAGACAAGTTGCAATTTGACATTCGAGTTGACAAACAAATTGAAAGAAAATATATGGAAATGACAAGCTTTCGACAAATCGGGCTGTCACTAATTTCATTTAATTTTCTATTCTCATTTTCTGTCTAGCCCCCAAGGCTCTTGAAAAAAATGATCTCTTGACTACAACACTGTATGTCCAGAGCTCGATTTCCGGGTTGAGTGTTATTTGGTTTTTCTAAGAAATTCTCAGTAGCAACGTTCTCCGATTTCTGCCTAGGCTTGCCATCTTTTAAATGGTACTTAAACATACACCGGCGAATCGTGGGTGTACAGTTGTACTCAATAGTTTATTGTATTCCATAATGTTTTATAGTACACCTCTGCCAGTCTTCTAGGAATACAAGCGTGGTGGTACCTAAACACAACGTGACAATAATCATAACTATTAACTATATATCACATCTGTCCATTAAAATTATAAGCGAACATTGTTTACTTAAACAAAAACATGCATTATTCATAACGTTATTGATTGTTACGGGACACGTTGCGTAACGCGTTGCGTGACGTTATTCCCGATGATTCAGACGTGAATTGTAAAAATGTTAATGCGGAGTGAAATGGACGGCCATGTTGTAGAAATGCCAAGTTGTTGGGTAAGGTTAAGGCATTAAATAAAAGCTAATAATAGAAGTAATTGTGTCCGATATTAGTATTTTGTTACTGATTTCTGACACCTACGCGGATAGTCTAAAATATATTTACGGATTTTATAGCATTTATAATCAGCCCATATTCGTCCATCCGGCTGGATCTAAGCCTCTTTTTGCGAACGCTACAGAGCCCGATCTTCAGCTCCTTTCATCAAGTCACTGCCAGCCTTTCGCAAGTCGTCAGTCCACCTAGGCTGGCGGGCATCCCACACTACGCTTGCCTAGATTCGGTCTTCACTCAAGCACTCTTTAGTTCCCACTTTTGGCGGTTCTCCGAGAGACGTGATGTGCCCATTGCCTCTTTCTGTGCAACTTGCATATAAACAACCGCCCGACATCAAACGTCGGGCAGTGGCCCACCAGGCATAGCACCCGCTTGGTCGGAGGAGTCTCCCTTTGGATGGAGGCTTGGAGAGGCAATACACCTCGTCCCTCTAGATATATTCAATTAACTTTATCTTTATTCTCTGCCTATCTCAACAATAGGAGTATAGCATGGCGTTATTGTCGTGTCTTTAAGACACAGTTTTGTTTTGCGAAACAGCATGGGTCTATCACTTACCAGTCACTATGACATCACATACCATCACGCCTGTATTCTCCGAGGGTAAGACTGAGGTGTACTACAGTGCGCCGGTATGATTAATTCTAGACTCAAAAATTTACTACAGATTTCTAACAAAGACGTATCAAGAATTGCTCTCAATACTTTTATCGTCCAATAACGGTCACTCCATTCATGTACTTTCAAGCTTGTCTCATACCAAAGGCGACACTAGGTACAGTACGTCACAATAACGGTCTATAAGCGATTTATCGCGTTCGCTCTACCGATAATTGTCTTTGGCGATGTCGTCTACTTGAAATGGATCGTGGGTGCGGGCTCTATAGTAGTCCTCCACGCTGTTACGTGATCATACAACGTTATTAAAGCCTGTCAACTTCACTGTTTTTAAAAGATACTAGGGGCGTAGACAAATTCGCAATTTGACATTCGAAATTCGAATCGACAAACGTATAAAAAGTAAATGTATGGATATGACATTAGTGACAGCCGATTTGTCGAAAGCTTGTGTCATTCCATTGTCGATACGAATGTCAAAATGCAATTTGTTTACAGGCCCACGGCCTGTAGACAAATTGCATTTTGACATAATAAAATTAATCGAACAAAAATAATTGGTGTAGCTCGGGGTTAGTTATGGAAAATATGTCGTACATACATATCATTACGCCTGTACTTCCTGAAATGTTAGGCAGAG
Source organism: Acronicta psi (assembly GCA_946251955.1). Taxonomy (NCBI): domain Eukaryota; kingdom Metazoa; phylum Arthropoda; class Insecta; order Lepidoptera; family Noctuidae; genus Acronicta; species Acronicta psi. The sequence continues at coordinate 10,323,246 of OX276475.1, read as the reverse complement.
GTTTATAGGAGACTTAAATTTCGCCGTTAAGTTTTTAAGGCCATATGATAGTAGTCTCATCCTATTATACTTAGGCGATTAATTGGCACAAATCCATGCGAATTGTTACTGAGAAAACTAATACTTAATACTACTCAACACCGGGCGATCCCATAACCTCACGCTCAACAGCTACACTTGACCAATGAAGCAGAAAAGACAAAAATATAATTTAATATCCTGACTCTTCATGTAAAAAGAAAACCATTGAGTATTATGCACACTCGCTCATAGCGTGTGAGCAATTTTTAGACTATTAAATCCACGTTTTCTGAACTACCTAATAGCTTCAGAATTACGTAACGTTGAACCGAATGCATGCATATTCATGCTCTACTTATTTTAAATCTAAATATAACAACTCGTTTCATAGCAAATTTACGGTAATAGCTCAGAATAACTCTAGCTACTTTATATCAGATATTTTAATATTACAGTGTGCAAAAAACAACCATGCAACGAGGTCGAAGCATTTCGATCACAAAAAACAAAATACATTTATTTCCATGATTGAACATTGTTTGGTTTTTGCACATTCACATACATATCGAAGCGAACAGGAATGCAGTAAAACCAGTATAAAACAAACTCTTATTACTAGAGCAACTCGTCGCCAATTCAATTAATTTCACAAGAAAACAAAACATTTAAAATATTCATGCTGTATTCACCGAAGGGCTGGATTTGCATATTTCACAACGAGGGTCCAAGTTTATTGGCGGTCGTGTGTGGTCCTCGGTTGCTATGGTAACGAAGCAATCGCGGTCAAAGCGGATCGCCTTACTGCCTTAACTGATGGACACGGCTAATTGTTAGGAGCACCGACGACGTCGCCGCACCCGCCTGGCTGACACCACACGCTTCTAAATGTCACAACATGACCGTTAGTTTCATTTCTTATCTGATCCCTCTCCAATTAAACACAACTTAGTAGTACAAGGCATCTCGTATGCGATAATTATACCAATTTATTCGAAACTAGCCTTTGCCGACTTCGTTCCCGTAGAAGTTGAATGTTTTCCCCCGTTTTTGCAACATATTTAATTGATATTCCGCTCTTATTGGCTGTAGTATGATGATATACTTATAGCCTAAAGCCTTCCTCGATAAATGGAATATCTAACACTGAAAGAATTTTTAAATTCGGACCAGATTAGCGCGTACAACCAAACAAACAAACAAACTTTTCAGTTTTATAACATTAGTATAGATAGCACAGCGAACAAGTTGTATTTTTGTCGTGTCGCCGGGACTAACACGCCACGACATACCTCCGAGATTTTAATTGTCTACGCTTTTAGAGATAGTACGCTTGTCACGTAATTCTTTACGCAATTACTTTCACAAGTTTACGATGATTTGTCTCGGTACTTATCGTTTGCTACTACTGACCCGTGGAAACCTCGGCTTCTTATTAGAAAATTAACACAGATTCCAGACAGTCAAGAAGCTTAATATATTAAAAACTTAAGATGCCTTGAGAACCGACGAGACGTACAAATGAAACTGAATGAAAAATAAAATTGTAAAATCTTGAGCAGATGCTCTGTAGCAAAGGAAAAAATCTGTTTGTGAGGTATTGGAAAACAAATTAAAATGTTGCCAGTATCTTAGCAGTGTAGATCTGCTGGAGCAACTATGAAAGCTATTTGTAGAAGCTCAAAAACATTTTTTTCAATTCTTTGTAATTATAAGTCAGTATTTTCCTTATATTGTTGGTCGGTGTTAAGGTCGATGCCCACTGGGGCGTAACATTGCACGCATCATAGAGTTTTTACACTCGCATGCATTGATGGACTTGAAGCAATAGCGCATGTCAACGTTCACTGTTGAAACGTCATTTTATGCGAAACTGACATTCCTCATAAAAAGTTTACGATACGCTTCAGCTAGCAACGGGCTTAATAGACCGAAGTTTGGCTAATTGCTTCAGATATTAACTGATTCTTTCATTACAAGATCATGACCAAACCGCGATGATGAAAGGAAAAGTATCACTTATTAATTGATCAAAAGAAATACCAAAACATATTTCGTCATAATTACAAATTATTTCGGTAAAGTTTTCCAACTCTTTTAGTATAGATAGTTCCATCAATCTGCCAGACTTTCAAAACAAAAGCATTACTGCTATCGTAATTCGCATTGAACTGCCGTATCTTAAAGAGACAAGGTCCATTTTTCAAGAAAAAGTCTGATGAAAGCAACTACTAAAACGTATTCAGATTTAAACAGTACGTAAATAAATCACGCAAGTATGCCAAACAAGGTGCTGGTCAACAATTCAGGTCACAGTGACTAATTAAAACTTTCCCTACACACGCAAGTTTTGTTTTACAAGTAGCTTTTGTTTAGAAAATATCGGTTGTGTCGTGTAATCGGTGGCTTTTTAACCTTAAATCATGTGATTTATTACAATATTAATAATGAGAAATGCTTTCCGTGTAAAACTGCCTGTGAAATTAGGGTTGTGTCAAAAATAAGTCTGTAAAGAAATAGGTTCATTATTCGTGTCCCAGTTTTATACGTAAATACACTTGGACAAAAATTCAGTGTGGAGTTGTACAGTCGAATTACCTTTTTTGATGCCTTAAAAAAAAAAATTTCTTAAACCTCTCCCAGACAGACGTGGCTTACGGCGGTGGTCAGTTATAATAATGACTAATCAGTCAGTCAGTTATAGGACTGCCACCGCAGACCGCGTCTCGTCTGTCTGAGAGAAGCTTTTTCGATAATGTCAAACGAAGAATTTAAAAACTGATAGAAGTATCTACGTTTGATTATGATATAATTCTCCGTAGTTTTATCATACTTATTAAAAAAAAACATTTTAGAGCAGAATTCTTCACAATTAATAATAATAATAAAAAGATTTTATTGCCACACAAAACAACACGTGCAATCCGGCCATACACACAACTTATAACACAAATGAACAATGAAACAATGAATTTTATAAAAATACTAAAATGTAATGACCATTGTACAGTGCGCCTGCGTGTGACAATGAGGTTGACACTCAGCCTAATACTGGATGTGACGTGAGCCACAACAGCGCTGGTTTTCACTGAATTCTTTGTAAATCCATTATTATGAGTAAAGAACATAATAATTATTGACAAATGGTACGAATAAAATTGCACCATGCCTGCAAGGTATCCTATTATTAGATTCACCGATAAATATAATATCGTGTAAGGCGCTAATTTGTTCCGGTTGTGTTCGAATCGTTCAGCGGCAATCTGCAAAGAGCGTCGATACATACTCTGTATCGATCACTTTCTACACTATAATGGTAATTTAGCCCATTACTGTTCACTTCTGCTGGGTACACTTTTTAGTACTTATGAAGAATTCACACACCTTCAAAACGTCTGTATCAGGTCTGTGGCTTTTTTTTAAGATTATTAATTGATCCTTACTCTTTTAATTTCCACTATGATTTTCTTGTGTATCAAGAATGGAACCTCAATTTTGAACCTCAACGCAGAATTGGATTCCCGGGTCTCAACCTGGTAATTTAAAGTATATACAGGCACAAGTGTGGTTTATCACATAAATATTTGCGTCCAAAATGCGGAAGAAGAAATCACAGTAAATATTATGTGGCATTACTGCTCAGTACAATGTGTACTTACTTCCCAGTGAATGCCGTCCATTCAGAAATATTAAGTACCCACGTACTTAACTGTACTTACAGTCTATTAATGTGTGGCATGTACTAGGGTTCCTCACAATGAGTGGGAAGTTCTAGGAAACCATATTGCACACTTATTGAATAGGTTTACAATTCAATTTGCAACAAAGAAGCGCGATATAAAAACATACATACCATCACGCATGTATTCCCCGGAGGGTTGCACAGAGGTTTATTTAAGTCCCATTTATCATAAGTCGCGAGCATTACATACTGCGCCGACCCCAAGTAAATTGGGATAAGGACAGAAGGATGATGCTGCGAGCCTATTCAACCAGGCACAAATCCAGACACCGAGCTGGGAATTTCACTGAAAAAATCAACAACACTTTGCTCAACCTTTGAATCGAACGTAGAAACTCATGCATTCAAGTAGTAAGGATTAGCTACTTCGTGGACGAAGCAGAAGAAATATGCAAATGGCGTTCTGTAGTTTAACGCCTTTAGACTTACGCCTTTTTCTACAAACACCTTCTTTCTCTATACACACGTATGTAGTTAAGTAGGCACTCGAGGAACAACAATGAGATATCTAAATCATTGTAAATATAAAACTACACTACTAAATTGGCTCCTCTCCAAATCCTACACAGAAACCGAAGGACTTCTGGAAATCCTACAATAACGTTACTTTCCTTGGCTAACTACACAATCGATAACTTTGAAGGCTCCGGCTTCGTATTCGCCTCAATACTTGCACTCACTCACTCTCATACACACACACACACCCACAAGCACACTATACATACATTCACACCTCTTGTGTTTTTTATAACATAGAATTTAGTAAACTCACCAATGTTACTTATTAACTTTTATCCTCGTCTTGCTTGGTTTTATTTGCCAGTGCTCAAATACTGAAACGTTTGTGAGGAGGTGGAGGCCTGGTGACCTGTAATACAGGTTTTATTACCTACCACGGGCACCAGCGATCCACGACCAAAATTGTATTTTTAAATAGTTTTAGATTTTTGGTTCCTGGTTTGTGGTGAGAAAATAAATAAATTAGTATTATTATATTATTATTATCTACTATTTTACATGTCCACGGAACCAGACTTGATGGTGTTAATGATAATTGATCACACGTTTTTTTTTGTTTTTTTTTCTACCAAACGTCAATTAGTTTTAATTTGCGGTGTAATTAGTAATCTAATATAGTTTGACCACAATTATTTCGGCAATGGATGCCATAATTCCGCGTGTGCGTAAAAAATATTATATACAGTTGCGGTTTACATAAAAACGTGACGTTTATATGGCAATATATTAAGGCCTCGCAAACGATATTGAAATATTAATCTGAATATATTTTATGGTAATTGTTATTAACGACACGATATGCTTATCAGCTTTTATTGGATGATGTAAGTGAATTAAAATGTGATTTGTGGTGAATATATCTTCAGAATAAAGACGCTTTTTTGAATAAAGATAATTCGTGTCTTTTTTTTTTATTTAAATTTATATTTATTTAAATTTTTTATGTAATTTATGTTTGCAACTTTGAGATAACACAAATGTCACTGTAGAAACACAAATATAGTAATAATATAAAAAGTTGTAATATCACAAAAGTTCTATTAGGTACTACTACTTAAGAAGAAATTCGCTTCAGCACTTTTGTTAGTGTATACATGTTTTTGTTCGTGACTGTACCTACATAATCTTTTACATTTTGAATGTAGAGTCACAATCATTGCGTAAATTTACTACAAGTAAGTAAATAATATGACATATGTACTAGCTTTCCGCCAGCGGCTTCGCCCGCTATCCCACGGGAACCATACATTTTACCCGGATAAAAAGTAGTCTACGTGCTATTCCAGACTATAATCTATCTCTGTGCCAAATTTCATCCAGATCCGTTCAGTAGGTTTTGCGTGAAAGAGTAACAAACATCCATCGATCCTCACAAACTTTCACATTTATAATATTAGTAAGAAGTAAGATAAGATTATGACTACAAATAACTACATAATATTTACTTTACTTATTGGAACTTACTAATTATGACAGCTTCGTGTTATTCTATCAATCATCTAACCAGTTCAATAATCGTATTACAGTACATATAACAACATTCTCATTTTTTAATGAAGGAAAAGGTTCGAATCCTGCCCGCCAGCCGAATTTTTCCTTCATTAAAATCACTTCATCAAAAATTACTTGTAATCTTAGCATGGAAAATGCTTAAAAAAATACAGAAAGATAACATTCTCATTCTCAATAACACAAAGTCGTCTGGATAGAATACTCGAATTGTTTTATATCAATCGTAAAACGCAATACGTGCAGTATCGCGAACATGACTGTAATTATTGTAATTATAAACATTAGTCTAAATTGTTATTGCACCTAATCATGACAGAATAACACAATTGCTGTGTTATAGATTATAATCTTGGTGTAGTTTAGATTGAATGTTATAACTACCGCAATGACACGCCAAGGTCGTCAATATGATCTACTAAATTAAAGCTAATAAATAACTTAGTAGTCCAATACGAACCACTTTAGATCAGGAATCGATTATGATTACTTAAGAATTTTGTAACGAAACAAAATTACAAAGTAGTTAGTTGTTAACACTAAGCTATACGCATTCTGCTCAAAGCCTTTTTCTCCACATGAAACCTATTGCTAGATATGGTCTTCTTCGCAGCATCAGCCCAAAGATGGCTATGATCGGCTAAATACGGGCTGGCAGACTTTTCAGATTATTGTCGTTGGAATCGATAATCGTGGCGTCAGTATCGACTGTCGATAAACGTGGCGTCGGTATCGATAAACGTGGCGTCGATATCGATAAACATGGCGTTGGTATCGATAAACGTGGCCTCGATATCGATAAACATGGCATCGGTATCGATAAACATAGCGTCAGTATAGATAAACGTGGCGTCAGTATCGATAAATATCGTTATTGGCGGGAGGAAAGGCTTAGTCTAACAAATACTACATTCATACTGCATAACTATTCTCAAATGGCAAAGTTCAGTAATCAAATCACAGTAAAAATTACATGTTACAGTAATTCTATACTGAATTCGAAATTCCACTGAGAAATATCTACGTACTTAATAATATTAATGCTAGTTAATCAAGCTCTTACTAAACGCATACTACAGTTCGTGTATAGAACCTACATAAACACTAATAGTGCGTACCGTACTGTAGCAAGCGACTGTTTGTAATGGGTACTCAGGCGCAGATACCAGACTGGAAGATAAGAGTTAATTGTGTACTAAAAATCACAGCCTATTTTCACTTGTTTTGTTTAGACCAACAAGTGTTGGATGCAGGTGGCATGTGGTTGGTCTTCATTATTCATTATATCAGCCAAAACAGTTCCAGTTAAAATACCTCCTCTATAGACTTCCACAAAGGAAGTATCTCCCGTGCTCCTTAACTACTCAATAGAATGATTCTTTTCCTCTAATTAATTAACTCATCATATCAGCCTATTGCCGTCCACAGCTGAACGTAGGCCTCCCCCAAAGAGCGCCAACCATCCCGGTCTTGGGCAGCTAGCATCCATCCGCTGCCAGCCACCTTCTTTAAATCGTCGGTCCATCGTATCGCAGGGCGTCCTACACTACGCTTGCCTAAACGTGGTCTCCGAACTAACTCATCATTCTATATATCATCCTTCTGTCCATTTAATATGGTGTCGTATCTCTTATTTTCGCGTGTAATTACACCTTTACCAGAAGTCATCTCATCTCATGATTCTTTACCGTATCCACCCATCTATCCATCTCCACAGATGTTTTATTTAATAATAATAATAATTCTTTATTGGACACAATATCTTTGTTCTCCTTCTTTCTGTATATTTCTGTATGTCCCTCCACAATGTTCAACTGCGTTGGCAACATTTAAAGCGTGCTTTGTTTTATAGGCTTTCATTTCAGGATGTGGATATTTAATAAGGAAGTAAGATGGGTGTGAAATATTCACAAGTACCTATGAATGTGTAAGGTATTTAGTAAGTACTGATCAAGTTATTGCCTACATAATATTATTTCATAGGAATACACTTCAGGGCGGCACATAGATGTAACAAGGTTTTTTGTATCAGCTTTTTGTTATGAATATCGTGTATTTATATTTTAAAATTCTAATAGGACGCAAAAATAATGGAGGTAATGTTGATTCACAGGCCCCAGGTTGTTTAAGTTCGCATATAATAGGGGTGAGCCTATTACCAGCAGCCAGGCATAATTCTAAATTCGAGCTGTTACTGAGAATTTCATTGGACCCGATAATGTTGCTCTAACTGGGAAAAGAACCAGGGCCCTCTCACTCAGCTGCCTAAAATCAGCAGTGATGCAGACTTAAATAAAATCCTTCTTCTTTCAATTAGATCGTAAAGGAAAAATCTAACAAATACGTGCGAATAAAAGTATCATAAACAATTATCATAACCTACCAACCCTATCAACTAAATTCACATATCGTTGACAGGGCACATAACACGCATACTCATTAACAACAAGTAATGGATAGCAGTCCCCTCCCATAGCTACACTATGAATCATCGGGTGGCGTGGGTGATATTAATTTCTTGTTGCAGCAATCACAGTTGCGGCTGCGAGCTATGAGACTAATAGATAATTGCTCATTTGATGGTGAATATGAACATGGTATCATTAGATGGGTGCAGTTCAGAAGCTTTTGAAGTGAATGGAGGATTTTTAGGCCTAACAGCTCATCATCATTTTTTTTTTGTTTCGTCAGGAATAAAATGGAAGTAAATCGCATCGGCGCACGGCGCAGTGACAGACTGCGCCGATCTGACCCGATTATGTCAAAGTCAAAGTCAAATGTTTTATTTCAGTTAGACCATATCAATAGGTACTTTCGAAAAGTCAAACTAGTTGTACGGTTTCAAAAAGTGGATCTTATGGAGAAGAGCCGGCAAGAAACTCCATAGCCTTTCAAAAAATGTTGGTTACAATATTATAATTTTATTTACAATCTTGTTTTGGATAGCCACTGAGAATAGTGCAGTTTGTATAAGATGATAAGATATGATAAACGACAATAGGTTTACCCCCTAATACCCAAGACCTAAACAAACTGGCGAACTTTGGGAAGGCATTTAGTACACCTCTGCCTAGCCCTTCCTGGAATACACGCGTAATTGTGTTAGAACTATATTACTTACAGCACTTAGGAGGTTTGATCATCTTCAAAAATAATAAAAGGCTATATAGGCTTTACCCAATAGAACAGCTTTCTTTCCTGCCTAACACAGGATACATTACAAATCATGTTGTAATATTTTTTTCTCATAATGTAATAGTAACTTTCTTTCCTGTCTAATAAGGCTGCATCGTTAATTTAGTAACTGCTAATTATTATTATGTTAATGCCAATTTAATATTAACTGTGGGTAGGTCATGTAGAATTCGAATTGCTTTAACACATGGAAAAAGTAATAACTAAGTATTATGTTAATGGACAACTAACAAATTGATTAATAAAAACTGTAGTTCTATGCAATTATGGTAATCTTACTTCCTTGGCTTTGCAATCTGCGTAATTATTTCCTATGCTTTAAAAAACATGGTTATTTATTTATTTAATTTATTTATTTATTTAATTAACTACAACGGATCCACCAATTACAGTAACTAAAAAAAAGCCTAAGTTTATTAAAATCTACAAAACAAAGCAAAGTAAATAAAAGAAGGTAAAAACACTTTCATACCTTCCTCTCACAGTACTTCTGACATACCAATATAATCTTCGTCCACTCATCCGCAAACAGATCGCCTGTTGGATTAGAATCCAAGAGATCGTTTAGCGCGGCCAGGGTGCGAGGAATTGGCGACTTAGCATGTGCAACGGTACGGCATGGGGGTACGGCAAACAGCCTGTGTTTCTTGCCCCGGCAGTAATTGTCTGGGACAAAAAAGCACGCCAGCACGCGAAGCAGATCAGGAGCGTCAATAGCGCCACGGAGCGTCTTGCAGGCTATTGTGAGCTGATCTCGAGCTCGCCTTACCTCTAGCGAGTTATATCCGAGGCAACCCAGTAAGAATTTTGTCGGATAGAGGTAAGGATAGTAGCCACGTGTATGCCTATAAAGGTACCTTAGGAACGCTTTTTGGACTTTTTCCAATAAAAGTGCGTAGGTACCTTCATGAGGATGCCACACGCAAGAGCTGGTTTCCAGCCTGCTACGTACCAATGCATTAAATATTATTTTGACGGCATGAGCGGTGCGAAACTCGCGGCAATTGCGCAGAACAAAACCTAACCTTTGGTAGGATTTTTTGGCTACCAGCACCATATGGTCATGGAAGGTGAGCTTTCGGTCAAATGTGACTCCCAGGTCTTTCATTGCTATCGATTTCGTGATGGTGTTGTTATTTAAATTATATTCAAAATTAACTGGGTGCCGCATTCGACCGAATGTCATAGCGAAGCATTTGGATGAATTAAACTCCATCTTGTTGTCTACACTCCACTTATATATCGCATCTATGTCTTGCTGCAGCGCCAAACTGTCACGCTCAGAGTTTATTTCTAGGTACAGTTTCAAGTCGTCAGCATACAAGAGACATCTTGCATGAAGCAGAACTTGAGGAAGATCATTGACCATGATAAGAAATAACAAAGGCCCCAAAATTGAGCCTTGACTCACGCCGGAACGCGTGTGATAGGTACCTGATACGTACATACCAAGCCTAACAAACTGCCGACGATCACGTAGGTAGTCTGCAAAGAAACGAAGGAGAGAAGGTGTGAACCCTATTTTGCTAAGCTTAGCTAGCAGCATGTCATTGTTAACCCTGTCAAACGCCTTCCGGAAGTCAAAGTAAAGTACGTCTACCTGACGCCCACGGTCCAAACTAGAAGATATATAATCGACTAGCGTCAGGAGGTTTGTATCAACTGACCTTTTGCTTCTGAACCCATGTTGCTCATTACAAAGATACTTGTTTATTTGCTCGTAGACAGCATTATGGAGGATGTGCTCGAAGACTTTCGCTGGGGAAGACAGGATTGCGATAGGGCGGTATTCTTCAACGGAACTTTTGTTTTGGGTTTTAGGGATAGGTGTAACTCTAGAAACTTTCCATTCAGCGGGATATGTACCTGTCTGCAAGGCTAAATTTAAAATGTGGCAGAGGGGATTAGGGTCAATCTCCAAAACGGGCGTATTCGTGTGATCGCTCTGGTGCTTTTCAGATATTGATATTTAATGGTAATTATGTATCTCAGTAAAAAGAATGATATTCAAATAGTACATTTTTACTATTGGCCTTCAATTTACACAAACAGTTATGGAAATATTTAAGATCAAAATTTTTTGCGACCAGAGCAATCATAATTAGTGCCAGAGCGATCATAAATAGTGAAATCAGTGAAACAAAAAAATATATATTTATAAAATATTATTTATTTAGCCGTTTTCAGTCATAGTCAGTGTACGTTAACAAGATTATATGAAAATTTTATAATGTAAGAGAAATATATAATTTTAGAAAAAGGACAAGGCATATTTTCAGTCATATATATCAAAAATATATTCCGTATTTTTTATATAAAACTAGCTTTCCGCCAGCGGCTTCGCCCGCGTGGTCATGTATTATACATATAAACCTTCCTCTTGAATCACTCTATCTATTAAAAAAAACCGCATCAAAATCCGTTGCGTAGTTTTAAAGATCTAAGCATATATAGGGACAGACAGACGCGACGGAGGCCTTTGTTTTATAATATGTAAGGATAATTGCTAAAATAAATTACCATAATTATAAAAATCAACTTTTGGGTTAGTTTCATTTATTTGGACTTAATTAAATCACCTCTATGTAAATGAGACAAAATTAAAAACCTTTTGAAATCAATCATTAATAGCTACAGTCTTTTATATAGTTACAAAATTACTTACACCCCAACTCAGAGACGTCACTTAACCTTAATGAATCGTTAACAAACAGTGGCTACTATATCTTGACCGATTTTTCCATATTTAGTAGTTTCTTGTTTGTTATAAATTTCATATATTATTCCTCTGTCTCTGTAATCTATTCCTACTTCTTTTAGAGTTTTCATCATTTTATTCCAATTAACTTTATCAAACGCTTTTTCTAGATCTACAAATGCTATATATGTATTTAGTCCTATGTCTAAGCGACAATCAATCAGCATCCTCAGTGCTAGTATAGCTTCTCTGGTTCCTTTGTTTTTACGAAATCCGTATTGGTCTGGACCCACCAAGTTTTCTATTTTATTTTGTAGTCTATTCAGAATAATTTTTAGATATATTTTTGATGTGTGAGTTATGAGGCTAAGGGTTCTGTACTCTTCACATTTCAGTGTATTGGCTTTCTTAGGCAAGGTTATTAGTTTGCTCATACAGTAATCTGATGGTATATTGCCAGTTCTGTATATATCTACAGTTAATTTAAATATTTCTCCCAATAGTATGTCTTATTTTCTTCAATAGATTTTAGAGAAGAAAGAGTTACAGTTGTGGTTAGCTAAATGCCAATATAATAATATTATCAAGGTAAAATACGTCAAATCTGTTTATGGGTTTAGGTTATACAAAGAAACCCAGGAAAGGTTATAAATTAAAGGATATATGCATAGTTCTTCGTTTGTCATTGTTACAGGCCGGTACTACTACTTAAAATAGATTTATAATGGACAATTAATACAAAATATCATCGCTCTGGTCGCTTTGGACAGAGCAATCACAGCCATAGCGATCAGAAAAAGTCACAAAATCATAAATATAGCCGAATTTAAAAGCAGTAGAATGTTATGATTACGTCTCATAAAAAACATCATAACTATCACTTAATTCACAAAGCAAATGCATTCAGAGGCTTACTATTTCATTTAAATAACGTGCCATAGCAATCATAAAATTCGAGAACCAAATCCAGAGCAGTCATAAACTTACCTTCGTAATGTTGGAGCGCGGGAACGTGGCACACAGGTATCTTCCTCGGTGGTTAGACCACTACTGGCGTTACCCCGCGGGAGAGGAATAGAGTGTCTATAACGCGTAACTAGGGATGAGCGCGATGTTTTACCTCAGCGCAGAGCGATGAGATAAAATACCCGGTCACGATTTTAAATTCAAATTGTCCCAAAAGTATTATTAATATAACTAAAAATATTTTATTACTATGAAGATTAACTATTTGCTAGGTAATCTAAATAAGTTGTTTTATATGAACCTACTCATTAAAAAAGTTAGAGAATATTTTTTCATTCAATCGGGAGTTGGGTCAACCCAGAGCGATCAGGATTTTAGGGTTTAAGATTTTTTTTAAAGCATTTGAAATAAACTTATTCATAATATTACCCTTGTACCACGTAGATTAGACACCGAACTGCATATAAAAAAATACTTGTAAAACGTTTTTCGATTTTAAAATGGGTTTATCCAGCCCGACACGAAAAAAAATGCCTCTGGAGATCGACCCATTAACGAAAATATTTTTTAGGTCTTTAATTATGAAGGGGGGGATATTGTCGGGGCCAACAGAACTGTTAGGTTTAAGATTATCTATGCCTTTTACAATGTCTTTATGGCACAAGGGGGGTATACTTATGTAATTACTGTTACAGAAATGGTCAGACGAACAGATAGATTCAGCATTAAGCTTGGGAACGTCAGGCAGAAAAACTGTTGAGAAAAATTCAGCAAAAGCCTCGGCCGCCTTACTACCCGAAAACGTTGATCCCTTGTATGTTATGTTCGGTTCGAATCCACCTTTGGATCGCAGGCTGGAAATGTGTGACCAGAATTGACGAGGGTTGTGTTTAATTTTATTCTCAATATTTCTCATGTATGAGGAATACGCATCTGCAACACGGGCTTTAAGGCTTGACCTGAGACCGGAAAATAGCGAATACGCGCTAACGCATTTAGTTAGTTTCCATTTTTTATGGAGTTTTAACTTGAGCTTTAGATCTTGGATGATATCGCTTGTAAACCATATAGGATATCGCCTATTTGCCGATTTCCGTCTAAATTTTTTGGGCATGCACTTATCGAAAAAATTATATATAATGCTATAAAACTTGAGAGTAGCCTCTTTTACGTCCGTTGACTCCAAAACCTCCTCCCAGACATTTTCGTCAGAGAATAATAAATAGAGCTGTTCGAAATCGCATTTGCTGAAGTTCCAATCCTTGGCACTGTCGATATTGCTGGGCTCAACTGACTCAGAGCAATGATTTACATCGACTCTTACCTCAATGTGTAGTGCCGGGTGATATGCATCCGGGGGTACTATACCTTCGGTAGCAGTGACGAATGTTTCTGGTTCGCTACCGTTCTCCTGGACCAAAACAACATCTAACATACCTCCATGCGAATTCGTCACAACGTTCATCTCATTCAGACTACAAAATGACAAAAAGTAACAATAATAATTCTTAATATTTAGCGACACACTAATTAAATTTAAGTCGCCTAAAATTATAACAAGGCCTTTTAAATTATTTATAAACTCTTCTACTTTACAAAACCATCTCATATACTCATCATCGCTTGCACTAGGTTTAATATATACAACACATACGTGAACAGAGCGCCCGCACCATGCAAAGTCAGCCCATAAGTCCTCACCACTGTTTGTTTCGAGATCATGGCGGCGGCATAGCACGATGGGCGCACGTGCAGCGAGCATCACCCCTCCGCACGGTGTTCCGCGGTCACGTCGTATCACATTCCAGTCGCCGGTCGCCAGTTCCCCAACTGCAATAGAGTCATCAAGAAAGGTCTCTGTTGCGGCAATCAAGTTATGTTCCAGCTGTAATAAGTTCGTTCTCCACGTCGACAATTTGGTTTTAAGACCACGGACATTTTGATACAGCACATTAATGTTCTTAATCTTGCTAAGAGGCTGATTAGGCACGAAATGTCTGGTGGGCTGGTTGGGCCTTTACAAATGCGTTATGGTTACTAATATGTCTCGGGTTCTCATAAGTAATCCATGTATTTAATCTCGCGTTCATTGGCCATACATCTACAGAAAAGCATTTTTCAAAATAAATAACGGGGACACCAATCTTGAACGATTTGTAACTTCCCCTAGCCCGCAGCTCTTCGACCGTACATGTGCCAGTGGGGCACAGTTGTCGCAGGTAGTCACGAATCTCATCGGTGCTGGACTCCATATTCCACAAATGCAGATGTTTACGTGGTTCTACTGCTCTTAGGGTAGTGATGTTGGGTCCAGCGATACCGTATAATGATGCAGGTTTCCGGAATTTCTTTTTCTTCACTTCCGTCCAGCTTTGATCGTCAGCAGTAAGACGAGTGCATCTGTCGGTAGCAGTGCCATGGGCAGGGGAGGTGATTTCATCAGCAGCTAAGGAATGGTCATTGACCACAGAAGCGCGGTCATCGGCGGGAGATTCATAGACATCCTCATTAATCAATCCCAATGATTCAGTCCTGCGCACTTCAAGAATGGCTGGGTTATCTTTAATGACGACGGTTATGTTTAACCTCATTTTGTGTAAGTAGGTCATGTTTAGTTTCATAAAAATGTTTAGGATCCTTTAGTTAGTACGACACAGTACATCTCGGTCTTGTAAAATATTCTTATTTTTTTCTTTATCAAATTTATATTTTATCATAACAAACATAAGATAGGACATATTTTTAAACGTTATCATAATATAAAGAGCAACTACATAAACACCTAGACTTCAAAGTACCTACATCACTATTTATTAACTAGTAACCCAGAAAACAGGCAGCATTGCCAACTTGAATGGTAAAGCTAGTTCTTCGGCCCAAGAACAACTAACCAGCAATTTGATCACACGAAGAGTCGACAAGTATTCCTAATATTCAGTGTAGCAAGCTAAGCTAAAGCAAGCAATTATCTTAGCAAATCTTCCATTAAAGGTTGTGAATTATTACCCATATCTGACATGTATGTGACTTTTTACCAATATGTTTTCATATATATCCTTTGTTAGAGATCCTTGTCAATAAATAAATAAAGGTAAGACTTTAGAGAAATATCAACGCTCCACATTCAAATGAACGGAGTATCACTAAACTGCACGCTTTACCGTAAAACGTTTATTAAGGCGGCGACATACGTGGATTGCGCGTTTTGGGGGTACATTAAAACGTTTTTTCTCCCTAATCTTTATCGGAAAAAATCCAAAAAAAAAATATTTTAATCTACACGATACAGAGCAAGTGCGTCTCGGGCCAGATTTTTAAAAAAAACATTTGAAGTATTAAAAATAAATGACCAAAGTAGCCTCCGTTTTCTTCGTTACAACCTTTTTTCTTTTAAACTATGAACTGTAGGATTTTTTTTAATCCATCAGAATATTAAATAGTACTATGCCGAGAGTACTCTCGGCTCACTTTTTAGAAAAACTTTTTTAATTATTTTATATGATTTTTTTACGTAATCGATACTCGCAAGTTCCCTGAGCAGCCCCTCTGTCGCCCAATACTTTAGTGCGGGACGAGGCGCCGTGCTGAACGGACCTGTGCCACTTTTTTCCGCAAAATGGAGCTACATACTCGATACTTTTGTGTATTAGTAGTAGTATAAAGGGTTTATCAGTGTGTGTAAATCTTACAATGTTTTGATAGGGTGAGCACGGTGCTAGCTACAAAACAAAATTTTAGCAGCTCGGGATACTATTTTAATTTTTAACTAAGTTCAAGTACAATGTTACCTTGCGTGTTAATATGCAATTATTTTTTAAATTATAGGTACCTATTGATTTTAACTTTATAATGTAAAATAATTTTAAAATTAAATTCAAGATGGCGAACCTACTTATTTTTTTCATTAAATGATATGGGTATCAATTTCGAGGTTTTTTGGGGTGTTGATTACGAAATTGCCATTTGTTTTGAAATCCAAGATGATGGACATCATTTTTTTTGTCATAATTGACATGGGTATCAATTTCGAGGTTTCTTGAGGTGTTGATTACGAAATTGACATTTATTTTGAAATCCAAGATGGCGGACATTTTTTTTCCAAAACTGTGACATGGGTATCAATTTCGAGGTTTCTTGGTGTGTTGATTACGAAATTGCCATTTATTTTGAAATCCAAGATGGCGGACATAATAATTTGTACATTAATATGACATGGGTATCAATTTCAAGGTTTCTTGGGGTGTTGATTATGAAATTGCCATTTATTTTGAAATCCAAGATGGCGGACATAATACTTTGTACATTAATAAGACATGGGTATCAATTTCGAGGTTTCTTGGGGTGTTGATTATGAAATTGCCATTTATTTTGAAATTCAAGATGGCGGACATCATATTTTTTTCATTAATATTACATGGGTATCAATTTCGAGGTTTCTTGGGGTTTTGATTATGAAATTTCCATTTATTTTGAAATTCAAGATGGCGGACATTATTATTTTTCTATTAATATGACATGGGTATCAATTTCGAGGTTTCTTGGGGTGTTGATTATGAAATTGCTATTTATTTTGAAATCCAAGATGGCGGACATTTTTTTTTTCATAAATGTGACATGGGTATCAATTTCGAGGTTTCTTGGTGTGCTAATTACAAAATTGCCCTTTATTTTGAAATCCAAGATGGCGAACATTATTTTTTCATAACTGTGACATGGGTATCAATTTCGAGGTTTCTTGGCGTGTTGATTACAAAATTGCCATTTATTTTGAAATCTAAGATGGCAGATATTATTATTTTTTCATTAATATGACATGGGTATCAATTTCGAGGTTTCTAGGGGTGTTGATTATGAAATTGACATTTATTTTGAAAAAAATTGCGCATTGTATAAAAAATATCCTTTATACATAATAATATACCTCCACGGGGCACGCGATGCCAGCGGTACCTACGGCCTCCGGCAAAATTGACAGATAGCTAGGTAAATTAGATTTACTGTAACTATAGGCAAGTGTATAAATATAAGAAGTATGGTCTACGCACACTATATGAGTTAGCCATTTGGGTTATGCCTATTGTTATCAAATCTTAAAAATATATAGATTAGAAACGTACCCATTTACCATTTTACCCTTTGTATTGTCCTCGTCTTTAATTTCGAATTATGTTTTTTACATTTTCTTTTGTCATCCATTTTGATAATATAAATAAACATAATTATAACGCACAGAATTACTTTATTACAATTACAATAACGACTAAGTATATTTAAATAATTTATGTACACCAATACACGCTAATATTAAATATTATTATGTACACAGACACACAAAAATAACCCCATTATATGATTACTAAAAAGCGATGCAAGTATTACGAAACTACGAGTATGTAAGTACTTCGATTTACAAAGAAAAGTGTCGCAGGTCCATTCAGCTTAGTGTCTCGTCCCACACTGAACTGAAGTTTTAGGCAAGACTCGACAAGAGGGGTAGGTCTCGCGATTTGCGAGTTAAACGTAAAAAAATAATTTTAAGTAAATAATTAAGAGTTATTATTACAAAATTTGTTAATTGTAGGTACTTGCTTGTTTTTTGCCTACACATTTTGTTTTTTCTAATTAGTTAGAAAAAACTAAATATATCTATAAGCAAAAACTTGTTATCGGCTATCAGCTGACCAAGTTGCTGCTACTTAGCTTTTAATTAACTGTTAGTTTTCCGTGCAATAAATAAATAATAAGCAAAAGGTTCCTTCAGTATCATATCTAAATTTCTTATAGAAAATATATTATTCAACGAAAACATTTCTATCAGTAGAGGTATTATAAATTCAATACAAGTGTTTTTTTAAAGAACTCCAAAACATTTTATGCCATGCCTTTAAACTGTCAATTGATATCATATATTATCTGAAAGTCTAACACTGATAATAATAACAAGCAAACAAACCTTTTTATCATTCCGTATAAAAAACTATAATATTTAAAATTATTTATTTAATCGGCCGAAAAATGTAGACAACCCTAGTCTAAACGGCAGTCGGGTTCCCAGTCAATGTGTGAGTGCAACGCGTAGTCAGTGCCAGGGGGTGCGGCAGCGCGCGCGGTGTTTTTCATCGGGAACGCCTACTCGAGCAAGGTCAACGGCGTATATCGCAGTCTTAAGATGTGCGGTTTCAATTTCCTTCTTGTTATTGTGGAGGCATTGCTGCGTGAGGCCGCGACCTTAGTCGCGCTCTAATTATGACGAACAGGTGAGGAGAATCGTCATCATCGCATTGAACGTGTAACTAGAGCAAAAACACGCTTAAAAATAATAACAACAACATTTGAAAGTGAAATTTTAGTAAAAAGGAAAGTTGATTCAAGAAACTTTGAATAGTCAAGATTTTGACAGCAATATTGACCATCATCATGCCTGTATTTCCCGAAGGATTACGCAGAAGTGTACTAATATACATCCACAGTTCTATTATGTTTAGGTTTTATGTAATCGGGGCCGAGCCTATTGACATTAACGGGGCATATCTAAATCCAAAATCATAGCTGCTACTGTGAATTCATAGAAAAACTTAATAACACATTGCTTAACCTGGGAGTCGAACCCAGGAATCGCTAGTTTCGGTTAGAAGCACAATAATAATGAGATAGTTAACAATATCGACGATAAGAAAAAGTTTCGTGTGCGCTATATTATCGCTCTAAGTTTATCGCATGCGACAGTAATAGACACTAGTACTACTAGTATAGCCAATCGTTACCAATCGCGCGGCAATTATTGGTATTGCCCGATCCACTTCCCCTAATGAGTATTGATATATGTGACGTAGACTACCATGCTTTATTACACCTTGCACAAGTCTTGCCCACCTCAAAAACACATTCACTGCCACACACATTTTTCAAGCCATCCATCATCGTTTTACTTGCGCAAGGATATATTGGTCTATTTTAGTTATGTCGTAAAAGTTTTACTGAGAATTCGCTGGACAAAATCACAGGTTTGTTATACGAAACATAATTATATGTATACCAATACAATATAATACAATAATATACCTGTCAGAAATCAATACAATAATATACCATCAAATTCAAAATCGAAATATTTTATTTCAATTAGACCATATAAATAGGCACTTTTGAAAAGTCAAACTGGTTGCACGGTTCCAAAAAAAAGTGGGACATAAAAAATATACTATGACAGTAAAAATAATTTCTTTGTTGTCAATAGTATGAGTTTATTGCAGTTTAATGTGCAAGGATAATCATAAAAAAAAGAAAATTGCCATAGAAGTAAGAGCTGACCCCATCATCACGCTTGTATTAACCAAAGGCTTACTAATGTAGACCTAAGTTTCGCCATATTTAGGTCCTATGTAATAAGGAGCCTATTCCTCAACCGGGTACAAATTCATACTCCAAGCTGTTACTAAGACTTTCACAGAAAATCCCAACAAAATATTGCTCGAATCGGGATCTAGCGTAGCAGTGACACTTGGGACCACGAGACCAACGAGGTAGTCGAAGTTATACAAAACATTGTTGTTTAATTAACATGCAATGCTATCGTTAGTTGGGGCGTAAAACGTGGAACTTTTAATCTGAGCGCTAGGACTTACACAGAGTAATTTGCATATTTTAACAATTACTTGGCACATTCTTTCGCAACTATCCACATCTTGATATCGTTTCGCTAACAAAGAACCGGGAACTCATCGGCGCTTCGTGACTTTGAAACTGTTGGCATGTATGTATACTTGGACATATATTAAACTACACTAGCTTTCCGCCAGCGGTTTCGCCTGCGTGGTCTTATAATTTTCCCCCGTTTTTTTCCAACATTTTTCATTGCTACTCCGCTCCTATTAGTCGTAGCGTAATGGTATATAGCCTAAAGCCTACCCTGATAAATGGGCTATCTAACACTGAAAGAATTTTTCAAATCGGTTCAGTAGTTTCGGAGTCTATTCAATACAAACAAACAAATAATCAAATCTTCCCTCTTTATAATCTATACTAATATTATAAAGAGGAAAGATTTGTTTGTTTGTTTGTTTGTTTGTTTGTTTGTAATGAATAGGCTCCGAAACTACTGGACCGATTTCAAAAATTCTTTCACCTTTGGAAAGCTACATTATCCCCGAGTAACATAGGCTATATATCATCACGCTACGACTAATAGGAGCGGAGTAGTAATGAAAAATGTTGCAAAAACCGGGGAAAAAATTATAAGACCACGCGGGCGAAGCCGCTGGCGGGAAGCTAGTATTATTATAATATAGATAATCGCCTCGTTAGTCTAGTGGTACTCTAAAGGTCCTGGGTTCGATACTCAGCTTGTGCAGTTGTTATTGGGTTATTCTTGAAAATTTAATTGCTCTAGCAGCTCGGAGTTTGGACTTAGGTACGTCTACTTAATGAACTGCTGAAGAAAAAAAACTTACCTACTGGTAACATTTAAGTATGCATTAGTACACCTCTGCATTTCCCTTCGAGCAATAATAGCGTTGTGGTATGTTACAGTCAGTACAGTTCTCGCCAAACTTATTGTCCGGGTTGAAGTTGGCACGAGCTAACTTCAACCCGGCCGTAAAAATCGGAGATAGCAAAATATTGGATTGGAATAAATAAAAACGAAAGCTCTAGTCGTAGGGTGTCGTTTTAAATAATTTTAATCCAATATTTTTCTTTCTCTATTTTTTATGGACGGGTTGGAGTTAGCTCGTGCCAACTTCAACCCGTACAATAAGATTGCCGAGAACTGTAGACACTTACATACATAGCTGTAAATATATAAGTATATTCATAAGTTTGAATAATACTACTGGTCTTGTCCCTAACGGATAAAACTTGTATAATACCAGTGATTACTACCGTAGCTATACCTAAAACTGTATAATTTTAATACGGAAATGCATTAAAATACTAGTTTCCGATAAGATTATCTCTTACTTAAAGAAGATGTTAAGATTATGAATAATTAACTATCTTTTAAGGTAAAGAAAAAGAAAACCGACTCAGGCATTTTGTGGCATTATCTAAAGAACCGATGTTCGATACCGTTTAAAATGCGGTCATCTCGATGAAATAAAAATATATAATTTATATATACATTGAACTCTATTAACGATCGGCGAAGCTATTGTGTAACATACATACAAAATCGTAGAATTTTGAACCTACTCCGTTTTTTAAATAATACTTACTTATAAAATTAAATGTAGGTCCTGGCTTCGAGCCTCGGGTCGAGCAGTGGTTGTTAGGTTTTTCTGCGAAACACCCAGTAGCAGCTCGGAGTCTGGATTTGTACTGGTTATGGCGATAGGCTCGCTACCTATTACATGAGACCTGAACATAACGGCGAAATGTGGGCACCACTACCTAACTCTTCGGGGATACAGGCGTAATGTTATGTTATGTTCTAAGTGGATTTTTCATCTTATTACCCACTTTATTTAAGCAGAAACTATGTAACATAGAACAAAATTTCACCAACTACAAATCGCACGCATCTGTGTCAGACATTAAAATTAATGCTAAGCGCAAACTTCAGCAAAACTATGAATCATAGTCTGAGAGCCTAAAGCTTATAGGTACTACGACCTATTATAAATGTTGTTTAGTTCAAACAGTACCAAAATAATGACGTCACAATTCAGGCGGCGCGGCGCCTCCGCTTGCGAGAACGAGCATGATTAACTAATTCAGTTTTCCTCACTTAAGTCGAATCGCATATTCATGAATCGAATTATTTCACGTCTGCGATCGGCTGACGTATAAACATTTAGAATTTATAATGACGACTAAATAACACTAAGTTAACGATTTATTTATTTAGGAAATAAATCATTCGCCGAACAGAATTTTGAATGTAGCAACACATTTTGTAAACATCATTTGCGGTTTGTAATTTAATTTAAAACTAAGAAAAAGCAAAGCATTTCTATAACCACGAGGTTTCTCAAGCTAGAACTTTAATCACTGACGTACATAACATAGAAATAAATGATGCCATTATCATTAAGAGAATGTTACTACAATAACCATGTAATCATTTTTAAGACTTACTCCACTCTTTACAATACACACTGAAATTAAATTACTTTTGCAAACTAGTATTTAAAATTGCGTGCATTTCGTTTTAGCACAGACTAAAATAATAGGTTTAAGTTCTGCACGGTAAGACACAGCCCATAAATCAAAAGCGCTGGACCACCGCCACGGACGTAGGTAAGTATTTTTACACTGTGGTAAATGCTAGGCACACAAGAATTCGAGTAAAAAAATTAAAAAAATTGAAAAAATTCGTATCACCTATAAGTACCTAGTTCAGAAAGTGTGTGGAACAGCAACTTGGTGATCTGTTTTACTAGATAAAGGAGGTCACCAAAAGCCCATACAACTCAGCCCAAATGTGTACATGACAGCTGTCATGTTGATAGTTTTTACTGGTTTTTACCATGAAATCAATAAGAAACAGATAAAAATCTGGCGTAATGGCGTGCGTTTGACATTCCGAAACTGACACTGACAGTTTTTTACTATGAAATCATTACGAAAAAGATAATAGAGTGCCAAAATGGCGTGATTTTTTTCAAATTAAAAGTTTTTGTTCTCATCCCCCAGTCAACATTAAAAAAGTACGACTACGATTTTAACCAGCGTAATACAGAGTAGTTTTTCCAATAAGTGTACCTTCGGTACCTCATTTGGGCCAATTTCAATGACCTCTTTTTAGTTAGTTTTACTAAAAAAGTTTTTTTTATTGAATTTAACAGGAACTTATCAGGAGGCGGTGAACCAGGCCCTTATTGCGTAGCAATCAGTTACGACATTTATATGCGAGGATTCTAGGGATCCGTTTTAATATTTACTGCTATCTACACATAAATAAATAACTACCATTATGTACAAACTATTTAAATTAAAACATAACACAGGATATGTAATTCGCAAACGATCGATGTTGGTACTTATTTTTTACGGTGTGTGGCCATACCGCCCGTCGTAAAGTTGCGCGTGCGACGCGCTAGGGGGCCTTCACGTCACACGACTTTATGGCCACATTACATTCGGATAGTAAACGATACCCTAAACTTGTGTTTATTTAAAACACCCGCGACGCAATATTCTACCTTATTAAATTATGTTACGGTCCCTTTTTGGTAAATAGGGAGTTTCATCTGGAACTTTATTGATGACCTCATTAAATGTCGATCACAGGAACAGGAGGTTGTTTGTTTTCATTTTAAATTGTTACATGTTTATGCTAATGCTGTAATATGAAATTCCTTCTACTATGTTTATTAAGAAGTTCAATGTGTCTTCTCTGCATGTTTATTATTTAAAAAATAAAATGCTAAGTTTTTCGAACTTTATCTATACTTTACCAAAAGTTCGAGATTCCATTAAAACTGAAACTGTGAGTCTACTGGGGCGCTAGACAAGTTGCATTTTGACATTCGAATCGACAAACAAAATGTATGTAAATGACATAAGCTTTCGACAAATCGGGCTGTCACTAATGTCATTTACATACATTTTGTTTGTCGATTTGAATGTCAAAATGCAACTTGTCTAGCCCCCCTGGTCGTTAATGCGACTGCTACACAAGAAGTCTTGGTTTCGATTTACAGGTTGTGGACCTAGTGTTATTTGGGTTTTATAAGAAACTCGCTTTCCGCCAGCGGCTTCGCCCGAGTGGTCTACGTATTTCTTATAACTTTCATCCCCTTACAGCCCTTTTTTCGCATTAAAAAGTACCCTATGTCCTTTCACAGGTTCTAGACTATATGTGTACCAAATTTCACTTAAATCCGTTCAGTAGTTTTGGCGTAAAAGCGCCAAAGTAGTATTAGTAAGAATTCTTAACAGCATCTTGGATGAGATTGACCTTGCCTGGTTAGT
Organism: Acronicta psi; assembly: GCA_946251955.1. Taxonomy (NCBI): domain Eukaryota; kingdom Metazoa; phylum Arthropoda; class Insecta; order Lepidoptera; family Noctuidae; genus Acronicta; species Acronicta psi. The sequence continues at coordinate 10,298,686 of OX276475.1, read as the reverse complement.
GGCAAAAGACTTGCCCCGTATTACATGGGACCTAAAGATATCGGCGAACTCTGGGTGTACACTACCTACTACACTTCTGACTATCTTCCTTTTGAGGAATACCTACTGGCGTGATGGTATGTAAGGTCGAACTTCCATTAAAACAAAATAAGGTATTGAAAATAAATAACATTGTTATCTGAATACTTTACTGTTACGGAGCTGAATGTATTACCTAAATGTAGCCATACTACAATCGGAGTCGAACCCTCGACCTCACGACACAACTCCATTCTCGGTAAAATGAGGCCTTAATAAGTTCCCCTTAACTTCTAGGTTACCAAGTATAGATAATTTAAGTTTTTGAGGTAATTATTGGACACCCGGTATATCATAGAACCGGATACACAAGTTCCGCTGACTTACCTTATACATAAATACTTGCTTTTATTATTTTGAACCATTGACTTTGGTAGGTATCTAGATTTAATCTAAAGACTGTATCTCATGTGCGATTTTGCGTTTTGGGGAAAACACACTATTCTGAAAGAATAAAACGTCCGTCTGAAATCTGCCGGAGTATGAATACTAAGGCTAAGACGATGCTAAGCGTAAAGTAATGCTTCCGTGTGTCAAATTTGTATAACAATTTGACACACGGAAGCGTTACTTTACGCTTAGCATCATCTCTGAATATTAGCCTAAGACCCCAATACTGTACCTACTGAACTACCACTGAAAACAACACCGATAAAGGTTATAGCACAGTTTTAGTGAACCTATTTTTGTGGGATATAGGATTAAAGGTTTTCATACGGAAAGCCTCCGTGGATTCTTATAAAATCCTCCTTAGTCATTCAATTGTACCTACGCTGCCTATATCTACGTTGTATCGAAGGTTTTATTAAGCCTTTTTGCATTGAAATCAGCAACATCAGTCCAAAGTAAACCGATCATATCTGTCAAACGTGAATCAGTATGCGCATTCAATATGAACGGCATTCGTATTAACATGTCGGAAATTGGTAACCAGCGCGACACGGCCAAGTTTGTACGCTTATTTAAGCATTAAAATTTAAAACAATAGCCATAAACTTAACAGTACATAAATATTATCGTCATAAAAAGCAATATTTCACTTCGCAATTTTCAAGGAAAGCGTCATTAGTTATGGCGTAGGGTCGGTGTAAATAAGCGGAAGATGTAAAATCGCTAGTTTTATAGACGTACATAAGACTATAGGTGACACAAAATCCTTAGAGGATGAATAAGACGAGGTCTCGTGCTGAGGAAAGTATGTGTTGTTAGCACAAATGTAAATCAATTTAAATGCACGTAGTTCACAACTTATTTCGTATTTTGAAATAATATGCCAACCTCCCACGAAGATGAAAAATGTAAGGACATAGATGATGTTTAAAAATATGACAAATTAGATAGGTACTTATAAGAAAATTAAATCCGTTTTATATAGTTTTATTCCAATATATACCATAACTAGCTTCTTACCACAGCTTCGCTCGCGCCAAGTTTGAACCCCGTTTTAATTGTTATTCCTTTATTCGGGACGGAGACAAATCCAACAAATCAAAAACCACGAAAATCGGTCCATCAGTTCTCGAGTTATAAGTAGATTATAAACAATAGGGTCGAACTTCATCCAGAATGTTTCTAAGACAATATTCACATCGTCTTTAACCTTTTTATCACGCGACCGTTAAACTTAGAAGAGGTTGTAACACTCCATATAGAACTTACTTCCTCCTATCATCTTTAATGAACACCGTCATCAAGCTATTACTACTGACAGTTCACACGTTCACAGACAAGTAATGGCTGCGTGGGCAGTCACTTCTCACTTGTTCCAAGCAATGAGATTGAAATCTTACTCGCAATAAAGACCAGTCAACAGGGACTGGTGTTATTTGTAGGCAAATCAGTGACAATTTATTTGAGTAGCTAGTTTGGCCGCCGATATATTTGATCGCAACCAGCCCAACCGTTGTACCAATCTAAAATCGATCATATACTTCCGTTTATACGACTAGTGAGGATATGTGGAACATGCTATCGGAATTTCGAGGTATTATGAAGTGTTTAGCTAGTCTTCCGATGTGAAAGGGAGGATGTTATATCGTCATCTTTGTCACACGTTTGGGCCCTCAAAGATTAAGTTAAAGTATTTATTGAAATAAAACTTTTTTTACGGATTTTATCGCGTTATATTGATATTATTTTAATCATATCAATATTTCAATGTCTAGTATTCGCGTAAGTATCAGAAATCAGCATTAAAATATTTAGTAATATTAGTATAGAAGCCGATAAAGTTACCGGGGTCCTTTTGATTTGTTATTTCTGCGTTTATGGGATTTCCATGTGCGCAATGCACCAACCATTTTTATAGATATTTGCTCTCTAAACAATCGTACATCACTCTGTAATTTAGTCTCTCTATCTCTCAAATCTATTTACGATTCAAACAAACCATAACAACTTTTTATAAGATACCAAGGAATTGAAAAAAAAACGATGAATTTTGAACGCAAGTCAGATGAAATAGCGTCAATCTTAGTAGCGGGATTACTGATCCATCAACAATTCAACATTTATGTAACGTTGAATAAATAAGTACACAAAACAAGACCACCCGTTGTGTGGGTATCACTTTCAACCTTATTGCAAAGAACGAGCAAAAACTTATTACAACACAAACTTCTGTTTTTCATCGCACATATTTTTTTTGGAAACATACGCTCAATGTCAAAATTTTTAAGTACCCATAAGAATTTTTAATAGAGGTAGGGCACAGCCATTTATTGCTCAAATCTGGAGCAGCCCATCTGGGGAGTACCTCCACCTTACAGAAAACTGCAGCCAAATAACACACTTTATGGTGTGTTGTGTTCCTGCAGTGAGTAAGGTCGCCAGAGCTCCTTCTAAGGATGCGCTGCGCTGGCAGTAAGAGGAATATTCCCTCAAACTGTCGGCGCAGTGAATCCTCCATAAACCTCTAAGAGGTTTTTCGGGTCGGCAACGCGCGAGATAGGCTATGGTAACCGCTTAGCATCAGGCGGGCCGTATGCTTGTTTGCCACCTTAGTGGTATAATTTTTTTTTTATAAAAAATGTTTTAAGTGTTCTATAGTTTCTGTCTACCCTTATGGAAAAAGGTCTGAGTGTATGGCGAGTACGTGTGTATGTAAGTACAGCCGTGATCTCCTACTGTATGTATACGATTCCACCAATTAAATCTCCCATTCTTATTTATTCGTGTGTGATTTTGGACCAATCTTTTCTAAACAATAAAGATATCAGCTAACCGCCATTTCTGCACGATTATGCTGCGATAAAAATAAAACATTTTCAAAGAATGATATGTAACTACTAGATATACTTAAGGCCTCGGGTTATGAATAATGAGCATTATGACAGTTTATTTAATTATCTAATCACTTCTGACGCCGACGATACAAACTTGGATTGCATCACCAAATAAATTTCCCAAAATTTTATACGCATGGCCACGGAATTACTGACAATGTGACCACAAATATTGTTATTGCGAATCGAATTAGAAAATATGCGTGAAGGAACCTGTGCAGTGCAATATAACTTAGAAGCGAAAGCTAAAGTCGCTCTATTGTGACTCGAGTGGATTTCATATTCGCTTATTCTAATAAAAACTCGATTTGTTTCGCAGGCTGAGGTTGCGACCGCGATACGACGAAAAGTTTTCGATACAAGTGTTTATTACGCAAACATATAATTGGTTGTCGCATATTGTGACTATTTCCGAATGTTTGATCAGTCGAAAACCGAACTGTCGAATAGGATCAAAATGAATAATTACGTAAGTACATAATTGAAATAAATTTAAAAATAAAAGTTTTCTCATCGAAAAGAATTGAAGCCCCATAAATTTTGATGAAGATTTATTGTTTTTTTTTTAGATTTGTGACATAATGCACTATCAAGAAATTAAAATTCAATGATTCTAACTTTTTTGAAATCCAAAATCAAAAGATCGACACCTTAATGCCAATAAAATGGCTAATGCTAAAACGTAAGGTCATAAAATAAGCCGGTTTCTATTTCGCAAAATATACTCACAAGAGCGTCAAACAATTCACACACAAGATTGACAGGCACTAACTGGCGTATTACGTTTGTAAGTCCTAGCGTGGGCAGTCTATATGCCCAACACCGATAGTATATACCCAACTTGGATTTATTTCGTTCCCGGGTTATAACTCAGGCCAATACGTGACCGATGCTCACGCCTACGCTTACATAGAAATTATCCACGACCAAAACGTTATCACAGAGAAATGGTAGCGTATTTCACCTATCTGCTGCCGGGGTCGGCCACCTAATATTGGCTAAAGGTCGGTCGCGAAAGGTTAGTTCCTGTCGCCTGCGGCCGGCTTTCTACCGATTGTAAACTAGTGCAGTTACAAAGGTCGTGCTGTCAAAAATGCAGGCAGCTTTCATAGTTACATAACTAGATATGGACAAGTAAACTGCACCTATTAACAGTTGTTTTATGTGAAATGAAAGGAAATATAAGCACTTTACAGTCACTTCGTAGTTTTTGTTGTCTCGAAGCTCGACTTAGGTGGTATCGCGCAGTTATGTCTCTGACGGCTTAAAGTTATTTACACTCGCAATTCACTTAGCCATAACATTATGCATAAATTTTCTCAAACAATGTAGTCCTTAGTAAGCTTTGTTAAAGACGATGGAACGGCTTTTTCACATAAAATCAAAATTTTAACTATCGTGACTCGTGAGATGATATTCGACAGTAGGTAGGTATAGCAAGTGAGTGTTGTACGAGTTAAACGTTTATTACTTGTCTAAGTATAATAAATCATTATGTCCACGCTCTTGATTGATTCAAATTATGTTAATGTTGTCAAACGCGTTCGACAATCTGAACTAATGAACCATTCGATAGATTTATAGCTTCCTTATAAAAATTTAATGATACCGCGTCATATTTACATAATATTTATAAATTTCATAAAAAAAGCAATTAATCTTTAACAGATTAAAGACACGGGCAAATAGTTTTAAGTTTTTTGAGCTTGAAGCCAATCGTTTGTAGTTTTTGCTACGCTCGGCGGCAACTGCGAAGCGTGAGACGAGTAATTTATACCAGTCGTAGTGTTCAATAAACTGTACCCGGAACTCGTGGATATGAAAGAAAAATTCATTGAGCGTTGGGAGCCGGTCCGCTTGGCGCGCCACCTAGCGGCCGGCGGAATGAGCGCTATGAGCTCAGTCGATGAGAAAAGTTGGAACGTCTGTACCCACATTTCATAAGCGGCTTAGCGACTTTAAAGGACTGCGGTCCGCGATAGCCGGTATTACGTACCGTGCCCTTAAATGGAACGCGTTTTATTTTTGTTGCATTGTGCGCGGATGCGGATTTTACGTAAACTTTCTACGTATACGATCCCGGCATGTCATTACATCACGGTACGACTTAAATGGATTTTAAACGCTGACGATTACAACTACCATTTGCGTCAAACAATTAAATGTAAATGTTTGAGAATTGGTGTGATACGGCCATTTTTACGCTTGAGATTACAAGCTCCATATATGAAGAACAATTGGTAGTAAAGACTTCAATTTGTGAATTATAGTCATGAGATTGCCCCCACGCTTAATTTACATAATTAACTTTTTAGTAACACTAGGAGGATCATACGATCTGTTTGGTGCCTATGCCACTGGTCCTAGAAGTCTAAGATTTATTTTACGAAGAGACTGTTGATCGTTTCCTGATGCCCGAAAACTGTCCAATTTGTTTGTCAGCGCTTTTATCAGCCAAACACACCCATTGTATTTATTAGACGAAGTCAAACGCCATCAAACCGTCATCAAACATCATACGACATCGAACTACCTGTAAAGTTAGTCGTGTCGGTTGTGAAGCATTTTTCACAATAGATGTCGCTACGTCACCTTAAAGACGTAAGTTTAGAATGTGAAGGAAGATTTCGACAGGCGAGCGGGCTCGCGATAGCTTAGCGATTAAAGCGTCTGGTGTACCGAACCAGAAGACGCAGGTTCGAATCCTGCTCGCCAGCCGATTTTTCCTTCATTAAAAATAACTTGTAATCTTAGCATCGAAAATGCTTAAAAAAAATACAAAAAGATAGTCATCAAACCTCTTTAATCAAAGTGACATTGGAACAAGACATTACCACCCTAAAAGAGGTTCCATTACTGTCTTAAGAAACTTCTTCAGGTTTTATCATCTTCTCAATCCCTATTTGGAGAATAACATGCTTGCCTATAATATAACTCTGTAATTCTATACACCCTAAATCGTAATTCACTTTTATTTGTATTCGTCGACACTCGGATTGAATATCACCGATCAATAAATTCAAATATTGACATTAAACGTCATTGTTTATAGTCCCACTCACACTTCCAGTGAGGTTGGTTGATGTCCAACAGAAACTGAGAACGCCCATGCAACGGAAATTGGCACGTAGTACCGTATTTAGGGCCATAACAAACCATTAAGCACACCTCAGTTTAATCGAGCTTCCTTATTACTGGCCGCTTTCATTTTCTACCAGAACGGGTGTAAAACCGCTATACTTTACGCTTCATAATTTCCTCTTATGATTTATAGTTCCAGTTTTCCCTTAATTACATATCTAAAGTTCTAAACCCAATATCTAAGCCTAATCTGTGCTCTAGATTAATCAAATAATTCACCGACTGAAGCTTACTGCTTCAATAAATGTCATAATAAAATTAATTAATACGCTGTTGTACTCGGAGAGAGGGATTAAAATACAAATTCAATTTACTTTGTGTTACAATCATACTACACTACGTATTGCGGTATTAGTACACTCGTATTCACGTTTTATGTAGAGTTGAAATGCAAAAGACACAATTTTATTGCATGAGACTTAAAAAACTGGTGAACAGAGATGTAAGGTACACGAGTAGAACCAACTCCTCTACAGCTTAACACTTCAAACAATACAAGCGTAATAGTTATTCCGACGGACAGACCAAAGCTTCACTCTTTAAAAATAATAAATTCATCTCGTACAAGTATCGGCTTACAAAATATTACCATTGTTACACAACACACAATAATGTGGCCAAAACAACAGCCAGTGTGGTAATATCTCGACCACAGAGTAGGGGTATCGGTGGATCCCGCCCACGACAGACTTGTATGTATCGTAAGTAAAAGGCGTTCGAAAATGTAACCCGGTACAGAAAGCCTTCGACCACTGGGGGCCTACTACGAAAATCGAACGTCAAAGTTTCGGATCGAAATAAGACGATTTTCTTAGAAGTTGGTACATTCGTTTGTTTGCGGCATACGATCGGTCTCGGTGGAAGTCTACGGGAGAGGTCTTTGTCCAACAGTGGACATCTTTTGGCTGGTATGATTATGATTATGATACTTTTTTCTGGTTCAATGCAAGGCAAGAACATACGTATATCAGTAGCCTTGCTTAATAATTAATGCTATTAATCGGACACAAATCCTAAATTCGAGATGCAACTAAGAATTGTAAAAAAAAAAACAGTTAAAATTTGCTCAACCCGAGAATAGAACCCAGGACCTCTCAGTAGTAGCGCTTACGCCAAAATCCGTGCTTCGAAGAAAACGTATGATCCGTCAGCGTAAACTTCGATTTAGTATTTCGGAGTAGGCCCCCGTTCAAAGTTATTCCGAACGCACACAGAATGAACTCGCACAAAATATTCCGCTTGTTTTCTTTTTGCACGCTCTGCCAAGGTCGCGATGTCTGAACGAGTTCATTGAATCACATTCTTGCATTTATAATCGTATTTTTATTTTTTACTCATTTTAATTTGTCGGTTGCGTTCTTATACAACTATACACAATCATTGACTACCTGTTTTATTCAATGTTGTTAAGTGATTCAGTTTTATAGATGGTGTTAGGTAATTTTATTGCTTCTAATAAATAAATACGGTATTATTTTATGTTGAACATTATAATGCAGCAATGGACTGTAGTTTTAGAATATAAAGTGTAAAATGTGCCGTTTTTCATTAACCTAGTAGTTTTGTTTATCGTCTAAATAACTACATGTTATAAACAGTATATTTATCATTAAACCAATATACTGTCTATGAAATTTCGAGATTAATTTCCAAGAACTATTCAGCGTTCAACAATAATGAATACTATTACACTCAAACAGTTTAATTAAAATTGCCGTCTAAAATGGATTGTAATTGCCGTGCGTACTAAACTTCAATGATACAGAAACAGGCTCCTTAAGCGCTCAGTACCTACTGAGCGCTTAAGGAGCCTGTTTCTGTATCATTGAAGTTTAGTACGCACGGCAATTACAATCCATACATTACAATTAATTATTTCGAAGTAACGACTGAGTACCTACTCAGTCGTTACTTCGAAATAATTAATTGAGCAATTGTAACTTGCCTACTTAATCTCAGGCGTCAGATAGAAGGGTTGTGATACCCTGAGCCTCTGATAACGAGTTAATTACGCGACACATTGCGAAAGTGGCGCGGCACTAGCATTCTCATATCTTCATCGGTGCTACAAAAACTGGTTGTCAGTTGCAACACTGTTGGCACGTAAATTTGCCGCTGCCCAACAACAATGGCGGAGTTGGTACTGTAAACAAAACAAGTAAAGCATTAGCATTCAGTTACGAGACGAAAGGCGTAGTGTTGCAACGCAGCAGAGCGAGAATGTAATTAATCGATATTCATTCGATTATTGTGTCAAATCGATCAATTATGCAATTTAATACCAGCTGGAAATAGGCTTTACGGAAATGAACTGTTGAAAGAATGTTAATAAAGTAGCAACAGGATGACATAAACTTAATAATTATAAATATATCAAGGTTTATTAATATATTCAGACATAATAATGAGTAGCTATAAAATTAAATACTAGTAGAGTCTTTTCATAACCGGTTGGTTGAGCCAAGTGATTAAAACCCATGGTAATAATATAAGTTATAAGAAATTGAATGGCCGTGAACAGGATCCGTGATTGATCCAAAGGTAATTTGATCCATATATCATTATCCGATAGTTAAAACAAATTCTTTAATGATATGTGACGATCGTTTATCCAAACGGCAAGTAATGATTTGCCCAATCAAATACATTTGTTAAAACAGATTTTTTGAACTTAGTTCAAATTTACTTTATTTTTGTTACTTATTAATTGATAAATTTTATATTAATTAATTGATATAGGTTTTATTCGAGTAGGTACCTTGTTGCGTGTGGTTAAAAGTCGATAAAATAATGCATTATTCATAATAATACATTTTGAAACAACATATTGAGAAAACAATCGTGATCAAGCCTATTATAATATTCACATATATGATACCGATGATAAAAACTCGTTTTAAAAACACACTTAGCATTAAATCTTTTTAAATAGAAATCATTTGGCATCAAAAAAGTTTCTTTCAACGTTTCACTCATTAATAACCGTGTCGTGAGTAATTAACTGAACATAGTTACTAGCAGACAGAACTAAAGTTTACATCACAATAAACACTGCTAATAACCATACAAAATATGGACAAATGACACGCCTTTGCACGAAACACCACAGAGTAAAGAACACAGTATGTCCACTCAAAATTTAACTTGAACAGTCACTACTATTTAGAGACATGCAACGGAGCATTTCAGATTGCAAGCTTATTGATGATGCTTTGGGTTTCAAGTGACTGAAGAAACTGAAGATACATTTATTAAAATTTACATTATTATCAACAATCCGAAGAATTACATAGACTGGACAAGTTACAACAACCGGTTACACGCCGCCTGCATCCAAACCACCTTCGCCAAACCGTCTCCTCATGGTAGGGTCAACCTTCACGGCAGCGTTGTCACACAGATCAAAGACGAGAGAGATACCTACTGGGTCAAAGATAAGCAGCAGTTCTGTGATTTTCTTTTGGAACTTCTGAACTTTTCCTGTTGCTTAACTTTTATACCAACTCATACAATCTCGAGCACGTTTTTGCTGAGCAACTATTTAGTTTTAACTTATGATAAGAAATGCTTTGTCGAAGTACTTGTTCCTAGTACCGTTATGTTTGCCTTCATTTCGGTTTGTAAACATAACATCCGTAATACTGGGAACAATGACCGGGAGTATGAGAACGGTTGTGTGTTTATGTGTCTTTGATTTTGTGTGTAAAGTGATATGTTATTTGTAACTGGTTCATCACTAGTCTCTCCTAGTACAGATCCTTCAACAGGTGTTTACTAGCGGTTTTTGTTTCTTCAAGTCATTTGCGATAGGTTGATTAATTGCTACGTTATACTGTATTTTATTTTGCTCATTCTGGTAAAAGAACATGTTCCATGATTAGGTTCTTAGGCTATAATAGATAAGGCTATATTAGTCTAACATTAGGCTGAGCTGGTAGCCTCTTCAGCTCACACTTATGCAATTATTATGTAAGTACCTTTTAATAATTTGAGCCCAATAAATGTTTCTTTCTTTCGTAATAGAATGCAGGGCTGTATCAAGAATACTCTGACTAATAAACTCTAATTCCGATGAAAGATAATCTGTGTAGCATCTCTTAACAACCAACCAAAGCGTTGTGTAGTGTGACTTTTGTAGTGGTTAGGTGTTACCAATAAAACGTTTCTAACAACACTATATGATAAACTATTAATCTCCTACCATTAACTATATGAACTACCCAACAGAAATTTTCCAAAAAAAAATTGTTTCACTAATTGAATAAGACGTTTTAGAGTACAGGAAGTGTTCAATTACAAGAAATTTACACTGAGTACTTTGAATATCGAATTAAGCAATATATACTTGGTTCCCGGCAATAATTAGCCTGGAGATTGTATCAGGCTGATGGCAAGCATTCATTGGTACACCGATGGTATCGAACTACGATCGAATCGTGACGATAGTGGCGTTATCCAAAGGATTCGATGTCGTCTTAAAATAGACCTGAGTTCGAACCTGGACGTTTACGAGCTGTGAAGTAATAAATGTTAGTAATTTTAATACTGGAATTGGCAGTTATGTGTTATAGTTATTGCTTGTTTTATCTACCTATTGCTTTGCTAGTGTTGGGTATTGTTAAATTCTTGGATTTTAAATTATAATATTATATAAGGGGTCCTGAGAATTGAACCGAGTTTTCAGTCGTTTTTTTAGCACTGATATTAGTTAAATAGGGCATTTTTTTATTACCAGAATCGCCTTTAAATCAAAGCAAGTCAAAATTTATTTGCATTGAACATTAAATTACAGATGGAATAGTTAAAAAAATTAGCCATATACACTCTGCCTTAAATTAAGCATGCAAAATGTATGTAAGGATAGTACAGTGAATGTCCTTGTGTTAAATTGAAACATAAAACTAGTAATAATGTTTGCATTTAGAGTCAAAATTAAAATAATACAATTAAATAATTATTAATTTATAATTAAAAAAATGTTTAATCATTATGATTCAAGCATAGCTGAAAAATAGTGCCCATTGTATCTAAGCTTCCTTCATTAGCTATTATCCAAACCACAGTTGCATTAACAATAACATAGTTTTCACCAGTTTCTAATCTGAATCCGCGTTTACGTACCGTTGGCTCTCATTGACCATAGTTATCCGCAGGACAGACTCATTATGCATATCCAAAATCGTATTTATTGAACTACGTTTGGTGAGGTATTCTAGTGTTCGGAGCGCTTGGCACGTGCGCCGAGTAAGCTACTTGCATTCAGTGCAGTATACGGCATAAAATCAGATCTTTATTTTTTAGTTTATCGTGGTTTTGTTTTGAAGATAATGGAGTGTAAGATTGGATTTATTTGAACGTTTAGGGCCTGTTTCACCGCCTCTAGATAGCCGCCAACCGCAGGATAAATAAAAAAATAGAACAAAATATGTATAAAATTATCTGTCAAATAATTTAACAGGAAATTAACAGGAGATGCTGAAACAGGCCCTTATAATTTTTGATTTAATTTATTTGATAATGTAGAACAAACCTCCATTAAAACATTTTAACCGTTTCGTGGCAGATGTTTTACTATGTAAATTATTGAATTGCCCTGTATATGTACCACAGTACCGACATACCAGCTGGACCCTTGCATATACAGGCGTGGTAGTTATGTTATGAACTGCACATATTATTAAATACAAACAACCTCACAGACTATTAATAATATTAACGATTGTCACGTGATGTCATTAATCTGACAGCTTTGCATATACTGTAAGCTTTCGCCGCATTATCTAGGCATCTGGGCGCGAAGACAATGGCGCGCGCATGCGTAATGCGTTATCTCACATCTACCTCTTGCCACACTCTGCTCTCCTAATGAGGAATGGTGTTCCACTTCCCGTGCTATGCTAATTACGAAGACGGACTCCAAATCAGACTGCCTCCAAGAAATTTCTTCGCTAATAAACACTAAATGATTCATTAACACTAGAAATCGAAGTTTTCAATAGTTTCTTTTGTTTTAGGTGGAGTAGAATAACGGTAGCTGTGCCTCCCAAAGAATGAGGAATAAGATACGATGCTGGAATCGCTGCTTTGGCCCAGACACGCTCAAATCAACAGGTAAGACTTCATTTGTTAGATTGTTATCACGAGGAATTACTTTATTGTTTGACTAAGCTTAGATAATAGAAATAATTTACAAAGATAATGCAAGTTAAGTCTATCTGAAACTCAGATCACGTACATTATGGTGAAATTGCATCAACATGAACACGATCTTAGGACAATGTTTGGCACACATTCACCTTGTATAGACAAGTAGATGAGATGTGACTTTTCTTTACAATCTCTGGATTATTATTGGAGAAGTTATGAGTGGCCATTTTATTTCTAATGCAATTCTATTAAATTTAAACTAAAGGCATCTATTTAACTAGTACGTGCTTTAAACGGGACCTTTTAAAATGCTTCTTGTGATATGGCTAAATTAAATATTTATGCCATAATTATGGCAGCTTAAGAACGTCCATGGTTAGAATCGACCCTGATTCAGTTATAAATAATCAAACTTCGGTCACTATAGTCACGTTAATGTCAACCATTTCAACAATAAAATAGTAACTAACAGTAACAAAAGCATTAACCCTTATCCAATGTTTTAGATTGGTCATTTTAATAGGACATTACTATTGGTCACTAATGGCGTATATTTTGATAATGGATTGTCTTATAGTACCGTTAGCTGTAAATTTAAAGTTGAAATTACCTTTGATAAAGTGTAGAAATTGGTGTAATCATAGTAAATCACATGTGCCCGGAATGGGTTCTTGTTAGGCTATAAACACTCCAACTTGACACTCAATAAAAGAAATAAATCAGACTGATATTGTAATACATTTTATTTAAGTGTCTTATACGTCTCAAGACAGCTCTTTATGTTTCTGTTTTCCTAGTACTATTTATTCACAAACAATATTTCTTAGAATAAATCTTCGCTCGGAGAGATAACATGCATAATCGTAAATTCCTGGGAATGGATCTAGTTTTCACGTGTGATGAGTTGAGGTATAAGACATATTGTTGGTAAACTAAGAGCTGGGGGTTCCGTATTATATTCGAGAGCGAAGCACACATTGTAACAATGCATTTGCGCATTGTCATATCCCGCCCACGTGGGGCCGCGTATAATTTCACGATTTAAACGCACCGCCTTACGAAATACATCTAGGTGAGTGCGGCGATAAATAACCAACAAATTACTCAGTTCTCGCGATACGTACTACACGTGCGACGGTGACATTTGCATGCCTGAGAAATGTTTACAGCTTGTTGAATCTACAGTTCGTAGGAAGTGAATGAATGTGCTGAGCCGTAGCGTTTAATCAAGGTACGTTTTAAGCGTTATACTTTACGTCAAAATTGCGCGAGTTTTATTTAGTACGTGGTCTGTTGTAAATCAATGTCATATTCAAATAATGTAAACTGACAATATATTGAGATTCACGCTCGATTTAAATGTAATATTTGTTTTATTTATATTTTCAATGGATTGAAATATTAACAAAGCCTCATTCCCTACAAAAACTAAATTAGCAACAATTTGTTGTTTCCACAAGGCAATCAAATTTGGAACTCGACAAAAGTTTGCTAAATAAATTAACAATTAGTTACGTCTCTAATCATTTCGATTGTTCGAGTCGCTTGAATGTTTAACTCGACGACGATTGAATTATTCGAATGGTTCCAGTGTTCGCTGACTAGGTGCTGGTTTGCGAATTCGAATGAAATGTGAGCCATTTCGTTAGCGAATGGCTTTCGTAGACTGTTGGGAATGTCGTAGACTCGTAGCTCGTCGCCGAGACGATTTGCCCGCAAAAATGTGGAATAATAGGTACTGTTACCTCATAAAGTTACGTTCTCCTATTGTCAGATAAAAATATGACTGTATTAAGTTTCAGTTCCTGATTGTTACGGCTAGAAGTTTATCGGTTATCAATTCGAGAAATAGAATTAGGGATACTTAAATATTTATGTTCATAATATGGAGATGTCAGATTCAATTTGTTTGCTGATCGTGTGATCGTTCGATTTCGATTCAAGATTCGATTTAAATCGAGTTATTGTTGTTGGGTTTTTCGCTCAGGAAATTCGCAGTAAAAGCTTCAAAGATTTTAGTCCGGTTAATGGCAACAATGTGTACGTATGTCATTAGTATCTCTGCCTCACTTTTTATTGCAACACAGGCGTGTTTGATAAAAATTTAAGACAGCTTTTCAGGCAGCTCACATTTCCGTAAGTATTATATATGCGTTTAGGTGACAACTGTAATTAAAGGCCCTACATTGCTTTTCTTTGTATTTGCGCACAATCAGGGATAGCACACAGGAAGAAATATGTTATACAGGGAGGGAACACGTCATCATAACATTATATTTGAATATTAAAGCCACGTTAAAGTTTATAATTTGGAACTTAATAATTGCCTATAAATATCTTTTTGTATTTTTTAAGCATTTTCCATGCTAAGATTACAAGTTATTTTTAATGAAGGAAAAAATCGGCTGGCGGGCAGGATTCGAACCTGCGTCTTCTGGTTCGGTACACCAGACGCTCTGACCACTAAGCCACCGCGAGCCCCGCTCGCCAGTCGAATTACGTCACCTTTAAGACGTAAACTAGAATGTGAAGGAAGATTTCGACTGGCGAGCGGGGCTCGCGGTGGCTTAGTGGTCAGAGCGTCTGGTGTACCGAACCAGAAGACGCAGGTTCGAGTCCTGCCCGCCAGCCGATTTTTTCCTTCATTAAAAATGCCTATAAATATTGTGGATTTAGTTTTAATCTAACTAAAACCGAATTAAAGCATCTAAATGAATACCTACAGGAACTGTCAATTTAGAATTTCAAGAGCTGACCATAGCGTACCACTAAGGAAATTTAAATTAGGTACACACTTCTTACTCATTGTGTTAGTGCAGTATGAATATTTTATAGTGCAGTAGTACAGGGTCTTATATTTTAACCGCCTAACAAATCAACCTGAATTAAGCGCAACTACTTAGCACACACTAAAGTACCCACAGTACTACCTACCTACTTACATTCCGAGCTTTTCAATAAGCCCGAAACTTGACGCGTGTACCCGGAATCAATGAATTGTCGCATTTAACGTTACGAAATGGTTTTCGCAAACATTAATCGTAACTAAGCCGACAAAATGCTTTAACTAATGTCTGTAGTAACGTATTAGGTGTTTAAAAAGCATTTACTAAGATGAAATCGTCAGAGTGAACATTAGTATCTCTCTGTACTATGACGAAATTGGTAAATGTCAATAAAGTACTGAAGCAATAATTTATTGAATGTATCAGACTTATCCTTATTGGTTTATTGAAGTTAATCCTATTCAGAATAGATCGCTGACAAGATATTTCGAAATTTGTTCTTATACGAGTAACGTAGGGTTTATGACGTTGCATAAAAGTCCCGCTGTTTAAGGTTTTGCTGTTATTCTCGAATATCTGTAGAGTGATATAAGTAATTCGACCATAGTTAGAATCTAATAATAAGTTATCACTCACTTAAATTGTGAACGATAACTTCGCGAAGAACCTGAGAGGTTTTCTCCAATTGTTCAAAATTTTCCAACCTACATTAGGCCAGAGCGTGGCTATAACGCTGTCTCGTCTAAATGATGATAACAAAAGTACTCTTCCGAACGAAGAACCTGAGCGGATATGTTTTCACTTTCACAACAACGATATTTATCTCCTATAGAAAACAACTTGTTTATTTATCAAATAAAAGCACTCATAACTCCCATCTAAAATCCACTCGCAACTATTGCAATAAATTGCTATTTTCAAAAGAGTCTATTATTAAGTGAGGCATTTAAAAAGAATAGAAATAAAAGTGGTCCCCAGGGCAAGGAGCAATTAATGGCGAAGAGATTAACCAATAAATCGAAGCGAGCTTACCGCGGTGGGGCGACAGCCGAATGCCTTTGAGTATGAAGATAAACTGTAGAGCGCGCTATACAATCAGCATGTAGGTAGATAAATATTTACTAAAATCGAAACTTATTGATATAAATAGATACAATCAAAGTTAATAACTAAGAAATACAAACCGAGTCACCAAACTCGCCAACAACATACGTTGAAAAATATATTAATAAAAAATATATAACTTGGCCGCACCATGTAAAAAGTTTGACTGTTGTCTAAAAAATACTGTAATGTAAGACGTTCAGGACCGGTTCACAATTCATTCATTCATGTTACCGTTTGGTTATTAAGTTCACCACAAAACAAACATAATATCACACGGTTCCTCCGAAGTTTAGGTAGATTTGTAGATACAAATCATGAAGCTATTCAATTTACCCTTTAGACCACCCGTATTGCATCGCAATAGCCGTGATTTTTGTAGTGCATAATGTGTCGTCTGTATCTTTACGTATTCAAGGCTACACATTTCCATACAAGCAGATCACACACTATAACATAAGAATATAGTATACAATAAGAAGTTTATTTATGCTGGCAATTTTAGCTTGATGCATAAGCGTGTACACCCACACGTCAGCGCTCCTTAGCTTGAATTCATACTCCGAGTGGCCGTCGCATCGCACCACGGCACCGCCGTAATGACGCCTGATAATCGGAGACATCCTTCCCGGGACCTTTGAGCTCGTTTTAAAGGAATTTTCTATATTTTTGTCGAGCAAAAAATTGAGAATTTTAACAAGGGGCGCTTCAAATCCGCGCTCGCAACGCCATTAGCTCGCGGTTTTCTGGATTTATTAAGACCTGGATAATAGGTTTGTTCGGTGAAATCTAGGAATCAACAATCTACGGTGCACTTCAAACGTATGAAAACACTTAGCTATATATTTATGTTGGCTCAATTGGTGTGTTGGTTTTCAATAGGCTGTTGCGCGATGGGTCGCGGATTCGTAAAGGTTGTAAAGATTTTGTACATGTGGAGTTTCTGTTTGTAAACACACACAATTTTATAAAAAGAAGGTTGGTATCTGATATATCTCGTTCATTAAAAAAGTAATAATTATTTTCTCATTTCCGATTGCACTCATAACTATGTCGTATCGTATATAAAACAGATACCGTCTTAACTGTAGATGTCGCCCAATCTCAACATCAACGGAAGCAATTGTTTACACAAACGACGATACCCAATATTACTTTCTATAAAACGTCCAATAAAAACGTGGAATGTCCAATAAATTCTGCGCAATAAACAAACGCAGATAAATCGTCCTGTTTAATTCAGAATCGGGGCGTTATCGCAATCTTTTCAATATTTATTAGCGATTCACCTATCGTTGAGTTTTTTGCGGGAGTTGTACGGTATTTACCATGTGTAGTCATGATCGTGACAAGCCTAATTGACTAACGTACCCAGAGATCAGGCGGAACGCATGCAAAGCCGCGGTTGTCACATCGATTTGCCGCATACAGCTCGCCGTGCAATGCCTAAAACGTCCTTCCGTGTAAACTGGTTGCAAGACCAACGAACCGCCAGGGTTGCCTTTTCTGTACTTTCGACTAGGGCTGCTCAGAATGCAAGGATGGTGCTGTAATTACTGTTTACTGATAGCCATGTACTGTTGTTACGCGGCAACATTGATAAATGAACTATCTGCAACCCTATAACTATAGAACCGGGATCCTTAAGATAATTTATATTTTACTACTTAACTGCACATTTGGTGTACCAAAGGTTTTATTGTTGCGCCGGGTGCCGCGGGTTCGACTCCCACCCGAGACAATTTTCTATGAGATCTACAGATTTCTTTCGAGTCAGTATGTACTTTGTGTGCTTTTGTTTGAGTATCCTTGCGACACTTGTCTTGTTCTTTAGTGCAGGAGCAATTAAATAAATATACTAATGTTCCTTGCAGATATACCTACCAAGTCATTGTATTATATTATATCTACTACCTAAAGACATCGGAAATTTCAATACCTATTGACTTTTTATACATCTATGCTTTGTTTTTATAAGTACCGTTTGATTGACAAGAGATTGATGCTAGATCGTAAAATATGGCGTGAAATAAAGGAGACCTGTAACTTAACTGTACAGTTTAAGTAACGGATTTAGTTTATCGATAAACACGGTTACCTGTAACGGAATTATAAGCGGCCTATCTTTAATCTATTTAGTTAACTAACGACACATTCAATGTTCAAAACTAGAGTAGAGCAGTAAAACTTAAGTTAGATTAAGTGTTAGTATAAAGTTAAACCCAAATATATACATATATTGTGCCCAAAAAGCCTGATAACAAGTCTATCCTTAGAATATTTGTATAGACAGATGGCTGTTTTCTACACTTCTAAGATGTAGCGTGATTTTCAGTAATTGCTAAGGTTTTTAAATGTTTTTAAAAGTCATCAAAAAAACCTCTGATTGACCGTCAAGGCACAGCTTAACGAAAAAAAAAAGTACTAGTCAAATCCTCAAAGTCATATACGGAATACGCTCCTAGGAGCGTGAGATTTTGCATAGGAGTTAAGTACTAACACGGGATCCTGGGAAATTCCCACTTCAATCACTGCCACGAACCACGAACTGATGTTCAGTCGTAGACGTTCTCATAAATTCTTGAAGATCATTAAACTACAGCTAAAATACTAGAACATTCCTTCAATTATCTTTAGACAGCACCCTATGTTAAAACACATATCAGACTATATGACGCAACATGATTACATGAATGAATAAACTGGACGCGACAGCCCTATATGAAAAGCTCCCCGCACACGGCGCGGGCGCACCATTCCACTTCGCTTGTAATTATTGTTGTACCCGTTGCTCCTAACACCAGTTACGCAACATTACACAGCTGGCCAGAGAAAAAAGTACCTTACCTTAGTCATAGAACCTTCTAATATACGTGTTGTAATGATATACTTGGTATTGTATTTATGCTTAGATTATTAGATGAATTGGAACTTGAATTACGAAGCTACTTCGAATTAATATTGGTTGATTGTAAACTAAAACAGAATACACAATTGAAAATGTGTAGGACTGCTTCGTTGGGTAGTGGTTCCAAGCGCGACTGCTACGCTAGAGGTCCTGGGTTCGATCTCCGGGTCGAGCAAAAAGTTATAATATTATAACTAGGAATGATTTGATTTTCGTTTGTTTGTATTGAATAGGCTCCGAAAGTACTGGACCGATTTCAAAAATTCTTTCAGTGTTAGGTAGCCCATTTATCGAGGAAGCCTATAGGCTATATACCATCACGATACGACTAATAGGAGCTGAGTATCAATGAAAAATGTTGCAAAAACGGGGGAAAATTCATAAGATCAAGCGGGCGAAGATGCTGGCGGAAAGCTAGTTAAAAATAAAAACGTAAAGTAGTAGTAAGTACATAGTGGGTTATTGCTGTGGAATTTCGTATTAACTCGAGTACATATTGCTATATCAAATCGTGCAAGATTTCAACAATCAATCATATCATATCATTCGATATGATATCAAGTTTACTAATTCGACATTTGAATACCCTTAATAAACCAGAAGTGCTTAAGTGGAACATTCGCAAGTCATAATGATGGATGATTTCAATACTGCCCATTAGTTTAGTGGTCGCAAGCTGCTGATCGTGAGGGCCTAGATTTAATACTCAGATGAGGCAGTGATATTGGGTTTTTCCGATTAAAAATTTACAGTAAGGTTTGGATTGGTGGTCTAAAAAATAATAATAAGTTCTCTAAATTACTAGCCAAATTGATATTGGGAACGTGAAAATTAGGATATAATAAATTTCAGTGCAAGCTACTGTTTTATTGTTAGTGAAATGCAAGTCCGAATATTACAGGCCGAGCCTACCGCCCTTAACCAAGCCCCTGTCATGGATTATAATTGTTTATGATTTCTGAACAAAAGTTCCTATTTACTATGCAATATTGTTATTGTAAGAACTAATCCGACTTGTTCTAACAATTAGTCAATTGTACAATATGAATAGAACAACATTTACAACTATTGCAGTCTTGTTTACAAATCAAAGATAATTTAATAACTTACTGCGTCAATGCTGCGGATAATTTTGGATTCGAGTTTTGT
This sequence comes from Acronicta psi, assembly GCA_946251955.1. Taxonomy (NCBI): domain Eukaryota; kingdom Metazoa; phylum Arthropoda; class Insecta; order Lepidoptera; family Noctuidae; genus Acronicta; species Acronicta psi. Next base: position 10,278,089 of record OX276475.1, on the reverse strand, counting down.
GTAGAGGATTTGAAAAGCGGCCATTTTAAAGTTATTTGGGTACCTATTTTCTGGCATTCTTTGTAAGCCAGAATAAACTGATTTCTGTAAATTACGCCAATATTCGATATTGAAATAATAGCTACTTTTTACGGATTTCATCGAGTTTGACTATTGTTTTGAATGCCTACGTTTTGGACCCTTTACAACGTCCATGGTCACAGTTGACAATAGATACTGTGATTAGTATTTAAAGGGGCACTTTGCTAATTGATATGCTACGATTATCAATCGATAAATAAGGTTAGGCTACACTTGCTAACCGCAAGTTTAATGACAGGTGACCTTTATAACATATCGGAACACTACCGTGTCCCGCAGAGTCGGAAAAGGCAATAGGTCAGCAGCTGGGGCGTCGATTAGACAATGCTTAGTCGCCGTAATTATGAACTTCAGATGTTCCAGTTGTTAACTCGTCCCATAACAAGCATTAGCTACTTATTATGTCTAAAAATCCGTATCAAATTGGTAATCAATAACTCCAAAGCTTGACTATTCATTCTCAAACTCACCGGCACTAGACGTATCTACGACCATTAAAAATGTAATGTACATAATAAAACACATCTTCGTGCATGATAAGAATATAATCATGAATATATTAAAGAAGCTTCACTAATTGAAATCACTCCGGATACATTCAAAGCAATGTCATGTCTATGCAAAGTAATGTTTGAGTAAAGTATTAATAAATTAATAACCATAGAAAATAACTTCCGAAGTAATAGTTTAAGCAAATACGTGATGCACGGTGTATATACATATAGGTAATGAAAATTAACTAGGTAGGTATATATTGGTAATTCCGATAACCCCTTAAAAATTGCAATTCTTTGATCCTTAGACAGTTTTATGAGAACTTAGCATAATCATAGTTCGCCCGTATGTTTAGGGTCCCAAGTAATTGTTGGCCTATTGCCCCTAAACGGGCACACATCTAAGCTGCTACTGGGATTTTCATAGAAAATAACACTGCCCGACCCGGCAATCAAACCCGTCCTATCAATAGGCATATCACCACTTGCGCCCACTAATGTGGCAGAGAACTATTATGGGCTTTCTAAGCTATTTGTATGAGGCGTCGTTAATAAACAACGTGACCCAAGATACAAAATTTACGCTATACATAACATAAGTATATTATATAGTATTTACTTAACATAAGTACAGTCACAAGCCTAAATATGTACCTACACACTTAAATTCGATAGCATTTTTCTCGTGAAATGACGATTGTAACTTTGAGATAACATCACTGTCATTACAGTTTTACTATACAATTTTAATCAAAACTCTAAAAAAAATGACCCCTTTGAATTTTAACAAGTGTAAACATATTTATGCTCGTGACTGTACATGGTGAATGGTAATATAAGTAGGTACATATGCTTCTGTTTTAGTATGCCTACAGTACACAGCCTCATTACTAACAAGCATTTGTACAGGCCATGTCGAACGCATTGGCTTGCATCATATTGCGCTTGTCAACGACAAACGTTGTTGACGACAGCGAACCACGTCCTGTGCCCTATATGTATGCTTATCGAGTAACATGACTCGCTAATCGAATAGCATATAACAAGAACAATCGATTAAGAATTCGATATGAAAATTCTTTGCGATTCGGAATGTCGCGCGTTGTTCTAATATACTCAGACGTATACGCAAAGAAAATTAATCTGTTGAATAGACATGAAGAATTTCTTTCTTTCATTGTCCTTGCTGGGAGTAATATATATTTACTATAGATAGATTAGGGATTACGGATTGGTTTTTACATAACAGCTTTAATCGTCAAAATGTGTAATTTGCGATTCGATATTCTACTGGTAGAAATAATATGATTACTTTCAAAATTGAAGAGAATAAGTTAGTAAATACAAGCCGAAACTCTTCTATTTATGTGGAGCTGTGACAATTTTCGGTTAAAAAACGCTACCTAAGCCATCATTGTCTACTGTCGACGTCAGATCAGCCTATTTCCACCCAAAGGATAGGCAACACATCGGTTTCAATAGCCTTAGGGAGGCCGTCCGCCTGTAGGTTTCTGAACCACGTACCAATGAATTAAATTGTTAATTTGATCAGTGAAACTAATACCTACACTGACATACTCTTATCATTAGTATAACAACAAGAGAATTACAAACACAAAGCTCAATCGTCGTCGAGTCAAATTAATCACCAATCCAAACATTGGTTCACGTATCTTATCATAACGGGGGACAAAAGTCAATACATAATGTTCTAAGTAAACATTTAAACGTAGTATTAAAATACTTAGTAATCTTATCCATTCGTCACTTAAAACTTATTCTTATCGCAGCTTATGGGTGTCAGTCCATTTCCGATCTATTGTCAGACACTTCTGACAGTGGACCGGGACCTGACAAGGGCCTGCTGACGTAATTATACGTGCAGGCGAGTTAATTAGTAGCTCATTGATACGATATTACTGTGTAGTCATTGCGGATAATGGTCGGCGAGACTCGCGCCCTCTCTACTCGATACTTCGATCGAACGCTCGATAGTTGACTCAACGGATTCAGTCGATTATTTCACAACAACGTCTCTACGATTATACTCAGATTTTGTCAATTTCTATTCGAGTAGAAACTTGTATTTGAAGATATTAGATAAGGATGTACAGTAATGATGTAACATCAGATTATAATTATGCTAATTAATTAAGACTTCTATGACCAGGTTATTGTATTGATGTTTTCGGGTGATGAGAACATAAGTAGGTTATTCTAATAAGCGTTAATTTTACAAATTCACAATTAACACAAAAAATGCAATGTATGCAATTAAAATGTTTCGCTACACTACACGAGCTTCCTAGCACGCCACGGTAAACAAACATAAATAATCGAATTACCAAAACTTCACGGATTCTGGGAAAAGAACCGGCCATTCCATTAACTTTTGTATGCCCGCTATTTAGCCTTTGAATAACTTCTTCAAACCACTAAAGTCGGAAGAGCGGACCGACTTTAGGTCCGTTGCTTTAAAATGCATACCTACATAATTTATGTAAAGTTTAATTTACGAAGCGAAGATTTACAGCGGTTGTTTAATAGTTAATCTATTAATGAGTTTCCAAACTATTCGAGTGTTCTGACCACACAGGGTGTTCATACTTCACGAGGTGGTCACGATCTATCAGTTCGTTGCGATACTACACCGATATTGTTTTATCGGAGTCACTTTACGGATGTGCGATGGATTGGTTCTGATAAGAATGCCCGTGTGCATTGCATTTACGAAACATCCGGTGAACGGGCAGTTCACATTGCCATCGCTGTGGGCAGACATGCTGTATTGAATTTGATGAAATAATGCACTAACTGTACCATTGCCACCAATAAATAATAATAGAAAGCAATGATTTACGTGTATTGCGTCTTTTATCGCTATACCAGATTGAAAATACGAATAGTGGATTGATTTAATGCTTCAGATCTATGTAGGACTTGTACAACGTACGGTTATGTATCCACTTCTGTTCTATGTTTATTTTATGGTGTGCCTTATGGGATATTGATTTATGTTAAAATATTCAGAGGCGATTGTGATGGAATGGTATTCTGATTTAAAGTCATGCGTGGGCCAGTGGGCCTAATTCACAAAAATACTCTATTACAGCCCATCGTAGAAGAGCTACATTATAAGGTTATATTCGAAGACACTATCAGTAACATGAACTTAGTTCCTCCGAGTCTGGGAATTTGAAGAGAAAATCATAGTGTGGGGAAACGTTCTTTTAAAACAAAATAAATAGTTGATAAATCAAACCATCTCTAGAAATTTATTTTATAGAAAAAATCGAAGAGAAGAGTAAAAAGTAACTTAATTACTTTAGGATTTAAATACATATATAATCAATTAACTAAACCTTCGTTTTCGGTATGTATTATAAGCAATCCAAACCCAAGCAATCCAAAACCAAGTAGAAATATCGATAGCCACTCCGTTATCCATCAGTGTACTAACTTGGCATTCATACTATGCGTACATACCAAACATGAAGTGTCAATATGCAGCCAGATGTCAAGCCGCATTATGAATGAAATACTGCTTCAACTTATACATGCGACCATCATTTTATTTGTCAACGGTTCTACAGTGAATATGAATGGCGCGTAACATGTTCAAAGCTATGAGAACGGGGCGTTTAGCATCAATTATCACATTGGGCATAGCATTCAATGTGTGGATATGGATAGGGCGTTGACCTTGGTGATTGGCATTTTTTTCTCAAAGACAGTGAGTACAATTCATTAGAAAATTTTGTGTTTGAATTATATCTAAACGCAGTGCCAAAGAGTCAATGGCGATAAATGTATAAGAATAACAGAAACAACTCTAGAATCTGCAAATATATATTTTTTTCATGTAGAATTTATTCTAGTGTAGCTTTATACATCATTCAAACATCAGTAGAATATTAATTTTCTTCTTATTAGCGTGTCGATGGATAGTAAAAATATATTATAGGTTCACACTAATTGTCCGGCCCAAAACGCAGGCTCAAACTTATTAGTAACGCGGACTACATTTGCTATTAGTGATTAATATTTATTTTGTCTAAACAATGTAATATACTATATTTTTAACCCCCGATGCAAAAACGACGGGGTGTTATAAGTTTGACGTGTCTGTGTGTGTGTCTGTCTGTGGCATCGTAGCTCCCGAACGGATGAACCGATTATGATTTTGTTTTTTTTTTTATTTGAAAGGTGAATTATTCGGGAGTGTTCTTAGCTATGTTTGATGAAAATCGGTCCAAGATAGCCGCCGCAAAAAAATAGCGAATTACATATTTTTTTACTCCCTCAATATGGGTATCAAATTAAAGGGCTTCCTTCAATTTATAAGGATAAGTTTCAAATCCAAGATGGCCGCCACCACAAAATGGCAAATTACATTTCGTGTTGGGGGTTTTCAAAATTTTTAATTTAGGTTAGGTTGTAAAGACAGTATTCTCTAATACCTGTAACAATATATTTCAAAGACTTCTTAACAATACTATGTTATTGTCCATGAACCCCTTCCAGAGTATTATTTTCTTATTTAATGGTTATAGTTAACAATAGGGAATTAACTTGAATACAATCCAAAAGTGTAAGACCACCCATGAAACGTCCGTTACTTTTATCTCTTAATTAGTATTTCATCGGTGTCACTTAAGGCCGCCCACAAATTTGTCGGTGACTTGTCGTTTTTCTCGGTATGAATAATGTTGCCATATTTATGGTGCCGAATCTGTACGAATACTTTTCGGAAAAATCCGTTTTTTTAATTTATAGATTTTTTATGTAATTGTAATTGGTGTGTCTCAGATACCAATTGTGATTTGACAGGTATTAATTGTAGCAAATGTATTTCATGTCCTGTCAGACATATTAAAAGCTTTTTCTTCATACATGCATATTAACTACACAGAAATAGAGTTACATTATAATTATGATTGGCTGTTGCAGTTACATTACAAACCAATGTTACCTATGGTACTAATCCTTAATTAGTAACTGACATAGCCTGAAAGAGGTAAAAACATATAATGTATTGGACTTGTCAAAAGAGTAGATTTATATCTAAAAATTGGAATTTATAACGAAAATGAACGAGCTCTCAACTAACAAATCATATATAAAATACCAAACACCACGTGAATTCCAATTTCAAATACCGTAACCGTTAGTAAACACCAACTGCTGATAATAATTATTTGATCATAAAATTCCTTACAGCTATTATAAAGAGGAAAGATTTGATTGTTTGTTTGTATTAAATAGGCTCCGAAAATACTGAACCGATTTAAAAAATCTTTCAATGTTAGATAGCCCATGTAACGGGGAAGGCTATAGGCTATATACCATCACGCTACGACTAATAGGAGCGGAGTAGCAATGAAAAATGTTGCAAAAACGGGGGGGAAAAGATATCAAGACCACGCGGGCGAAGCCGCTGTCGGAAAGCTAGTGTTAAATAAATAATTTTAAGCATCATTGGGGTCTTAATGTGTTAGTACAATTACCTAAGAACTATGTTAGCAAACATATACAAATAAATAAAATTTAGATAGAAATAAAATAAATACCACAGTGAGATTTATAAATAAAGGTTTCAAATACGATTATTTATAGTTCTTAGGTAATTGTACTAACACATTAAGGCTGACATTCAGAGATATTCATGTAAGACGGGCTTAGATCAGTCTAAGACAAGAATCGGCTTACCGCATCTTAAAAAGTGGTATTCAGAAACATAGTAGGGTCTCAAACTTCGTCCGTCTTAACTTAGCCTACGCTCTGTTATAAATAAAGGATAGCAATATATGTAATGTCAACTAATGTCTAAGAGTGAGCGAAACAACAATATCTGAGATAGAAATTGTTTTTGTTGCAACATTGTCACAGTAAACAGCGCTAACATCTATTATTTTCGCCAAGAAATATCTTTTTTATAATAATGATAATATTTTTAAGTAGATGTGGTTTCACAATAAAATCACCACATACACATTTATTGTAAAGTTATATGGTAAGATAAAAAGTTTTTATTGACAAACAATATTTACTTACATCGACATATTATCTATTCTATAAAAAAACTAAATAAAATGATATGAAACAGCTATTTAATAAATCTAAGTAAATAAAAATATATCAAACTACCAAAAATAACTACAGCTTTGTCCGCCGGGTGGCGCTAGATCCACTGCTTAGACAGCTAAAGTAACCGATATTGACTACTTAGGCTTAGCATAGTTTACGCGAAGTTTAAGCAGTGTTCCGAACATCTCTGAATACAAATTTGAACGTAAGCACTCGATTTTGACATACGGAAGCATAAGTTCATGCTGAGTCTCGTTTCTGAATATCAGCCTAAGAGCCTAATGATGAAACTCTACTTACTAATTTAATTCTGCGTTGGAAATACTACTGGGTTCTTTGTTAATAGCAGTTGTTAAAACCTTTGAAAGCTCATAATAGCAGTAGGATATTACAGATTGATTTCGAAGCACCATACGAAGTTACGAAGGAAGGAAGGCATAGTAATTTATTAAAAGAAATGTGTGCTTAGATCAATTGATATTGCATTATTAATTGGTATTGGTACCACATGACTAATAACAATCATAATAAATATTAATTGAACTCATAAGTACATAGAACTCGTATTATTAAAACCAATTCATTCACGTATTACGCAATCGAAAATGAAAAGTCGATTGCAAAATCTGTCAGTAGTGTTAAGATCAAAGAAACAAATTATATAAGGCCGGCCACACGATCACGTTCGTCATTGTCTTACTGACCGGTCTAGCGTGTACAAGTAGCAATTATAATGAAATGCCGACACAATGTTTTCTAAGCAAGGGTCCGTAGTCAAAGATAAGGTTTGAATAATATTGCAACAAGTACCTAATACATATTTTGTTATTGTGGTTCATTTTTACTTGAAATGATAAGTGTAAATCCCTTTTTAGGGTTCTATACTCGAAGGGTGCTAACGTGACCTACTAGACCTCTGCTATCCGTCCGTCTGTCCGTACGTCTGTCTATCATCGGGCTGTTTCTCATGAACCGTAGAAACTCAACTCTCACGGTTTTCTTAGGCCAATATTCAGAGACGACGCTAAGCGTGAACTTACGCTTCCGTACCTATGTCAAACTGTAATACATATTTGACATACGGAAGCGTTACTTTAAGCTTAGCTTCATCTCTGAACATTAACCTTAAACTTAGATCCTAGTGGCCTACCGTTTACGCAAATGTAGGTTTATAAGACGCTTTGACTTCTCGATACTAATATATAAATCGATTTGATTAGACTATATTATTGAAATCGATACAACAACCATTATTCGAGTTAACCCGTAAGTAACTAGAATTTATTTTGGCACATGACGGCTTAAATTATATTGTTGCCCGTTACAAATGAACAAAACACAATAGTTCAGCTGATTAGGCTTTAAACCTTTCAACACGCCATACAGTGCATACATATTACAGCTTACGGTTCACAACAGCTTTACTATTGAGTATTTATCCATTGATTTTCTTACATCCGTTCAACTAGAAACTTGATACCTAGATTTCTTCACCTGTACATACCTATGTCACCGTATTTTATACATTAATTGCATTGAATTCCTATTAATTTTTGTAGCTTTCTAATGCATATGTGTATGCTGATTAAACACTCGATAATTTTATAGTATGAGTAATGATTATTGTAGTAACTGACTACTTATTTACAGTTTTTTTTTAATAGAGAATTATGGCATAAATATCTTAACCTTAAATACCAGCTCGTATGACGACTTGAAAGCTCTTAAGTTATCAAAGCCCAAATTATTGATAAAATACTTTGGAGATAATTAGTTGTATAAATTATACGTTTAACAGCTGCGCACTATGCAACCATAGAGAAACCCGTTCCTTCTATTAAATTTTAATCTTCATGCGACGATAACTACCTGTTAGGTACTCGATATATCTATCATTCCGAGATTCAATACTGTGATACTCAGAGACTATAAATAATGATCAAAATCCACAATGTAAACAATGAAAACGTGGCGAACCAATAACCAGTACCAAATTATGTAATATTGGAGAAGGAATACAATTTATTCGAATAGATTGTTTGTATTCTCTTGTTTCAAACAATCAAACATGCTGACAATCTGACATGCAATCATCAAGTCTGCGACCCGTCCTTTCATTAATCACAGAAACTGGGACGGATTCTATTAGTTCATTCGCAAAGATTGCTGTGCTGACGAAATGAGTTATCAAATCGAAAATTGTAAGAAAATGAATATAAAATTGCTTAACAGTACTAAGACTAATAATACTAATACTTGATAGATTTTTGCAGAGTAAAGATAAAATAAAATGTCATTATAGAAACTGGGCGATTTCAATTTAATCATTTCAAAAGCACAATAAAACAGTTGATCACCAACCAATTACATTTTAAGTATTAAAAAAAAAACAAGAATCAATGCGGAATTTCTCTTTAGCCAATTCATGATATTTACCTGTGCTAAAGTTGCTATATAGAGATGCAATAATCATTATTTTGTGATCTGAATACATCAGGTTGTCATTACTGAGATTTGCATACTTATGATCCAAGATTTAATGAGTGAGGATCATTAATAGAAATATTACGACAATTTCATTGGTGATTATTAAGGTGTTGTTGATGATACCATTGACACATAATAAATAAATGATAAAGCAATAAATCAAAATAATTTATATTGCAATTTAACTATACGTTACTACAGATTTAAATTAATACATCCAAGGATGAAAATGATTGATTTTTATTATAGGTTTAGCAGTATTCACTCAAAGCTGATAAATATCCAGTAGGATCACGCCTCTATTCCGAGTTCATACCCTAATTAGAAGTTCTCCCAACAGTTATTGTAATATCCGCCTGTCAAAACAACCTGTTTACTCGATCAAAGTTCTAAATAAATACTTCACAAAGGAAAATGTTCAAGGGGCGCATAATAAAGCTTTATTAACAATTTAATGGTAACCCAGCCTCTCAATGACAATCCACAATTATGGTCACAGATCTCACCACTACCATTTCTTATTGGCCCACACGAAACTATTTTTAGCATCCTATATGTATCTCTTAATAAATCGCTTCATCTGATTATACGATGTAAACTTTATTAGCTCACACAAAGGTTTATTTATCACGCGCCCTTGCTATAGGAAAAATATTTCAAATTGCACGTCTACCAGGAATTCAGTGGCAAAGATAAAGGTGTGCGAAGGAATGTCGCTGACGTCGCCGCTGCCAAGATAAAACTCGGCGAAATTGCGAATATTTTGAATTTCAAATAATCCCTACGAATGGCTGGTATTCAGAAATAACTTTGTTTATGCCCTTCGCCTTCGGGGCGCATACGGGTGACTTATGCGGCAACTATTGCACGAACTTTCCTAATGCTTTCTTTACTAATCCGTGTACTCAGGCCACGATGTGTAGCGGCGCAGATAGTGGTCATTCCTCAACGCATAAATTACAGATCTCTTGCGGAAACTTCACGCCATCACGCTCGCCCCGAGCCACAACACAAATACACAGATAATGCGCTCAAATCAACTGTAGGTAATAATTCATGGTGGAGTTTAAAATTCACGTTTGCACATTAAAGCACGCAATGCAATAACGAGTCGCCTGATGTGCCTGATGGCCGGGTTTCACACGCGAACCAAAACCATGTGCCCATTGAGAGCATAGACAGATAAACCATAAATAAAATCCGTCAAAACATCCAGCTGAATGCCTTTTTGCCGTTCATTTAGAATTTTAGATTGAGTCTCCTTATATGGTTCTTTTTGGACTTAAAGCTCTGGCTAAATTCATAACTGTACATAAATAACATTTTACACAGCTCAACTCGACACGCAACTGCGTTTACCTGTGGTTTTCCAATAAACAACACATAATTGAAGGTTTCATATTTGCTAATAGTTCCGATAGACTTGTTATTCTAGGCACGCAGCTAACAAAGCGCGGGCGCAGAGGAGATAACCGGCCGATAGTCCTCCGAGCACCAGTTACGCATGCCCAATGATAACTGTAAGACGAGATACCATAAACTTTTCCCATGCTACATGATTTTTCCATTAAACTGCTGTATTATGCTGTATTGCGCAAGGTTTAGAAAGGTAAGGTTTGTTTGAGTTCACTTATCAATTTCCCACAAATCGACAGTCACGAATTCACATGCAGGCAGATCGGGATCAGGACTTTGGCAAAAAATTGAATGTCGTGCAAAGCGTTGCTGTCTTTGATACTTTGTTGAAGCCGATGACAGACGATAATGGCGAATTGAGTCGGTGCTTCTTGGCGAAAATATAAGGGACCCTGCGGAAACGAGCTGTGGTATCGTGGACTGAGGAGTAAATCTTTATTTATGTCCCTTATTCTCGCGTCGCGCCATCTCCCGACGAAACTCAGTGCGCCGTCATTACTCAGATATTTATTGCGTTAGCTTGTTCCGCAAAAGCTCCCTGCGAGACATCGTCGCGTCGTTTATGTTAATTTATTCGCATTTCAATGAGACGCCTGTAAAATAGCATTATGCATTATCATGTCTTATTTTTGTTGTATTTATTAGTGATGTAACGGTGGTTAACGTTTTTATCTGAGCTTTGAATAGGTCTTCATGCTGTGGTTACAACGGCAAACATTGATTGGATGAGAAAAGTATCTAGAAACTCTATTAAATTAAAACCGCGAAAGCTGCTCCATTCATTCCTACACGAGAATGACGTATAAACGAAGTTAACTACAACGAATAAAATCTAAAACTGAATACAAATAAGTAGTGCTTTACTTTTTTTCTCATTATGTCGCTTATCAGGAATCTGGTTCATAATATATGTTTTTTATAAATGTCATTCGGGGGGACTGACGGTATAAAGAGCAGTTTATTTTCTCAACCCACATAACATTCTACTATGAATTCGTAATGCCTCTATTACGAAGAAATTTGGATCACCTACATGTTGGCATGGCCCTGACTCCGTGAGTCATATTGGTAGTGTACTTCGTTGTTTACATAGACTACCTGTCGAGTGGTAGATACACGATCGTATGGTAGAAATTTTAGTTACTAAGCCGTTTGGTAGGCAACCAGTGACTGGATCCTTGGACTCATGAGCAAAAAGTTCTGACTTCGCATCACGGCTGTTATAATATAATCCTCGTTTTCAAGACGCCATTGATTCTCCCCTCCTGACCCCTTATGATTATTTGCAGGAAAACTAGGTTTTTTTTTTCAATTATTGACATAAAGTGGTGATAACTTCCAATCGAATTTCAATACCCACGGTAGCAAGCTTCGTCGAGAACCACATGGTTTCTTCAAATCCAACAGCATACCGGAAACGCCGCCTACATAAACTTTTTGTGACCACGAGATCATGTTTCATAACTTTAAGTACTAATTTGGGATATCGCTCCTCAGTTACTTTCATCAAAACTCCCACTGTTGTACGGAAAGCATCTATAAAAAGCCTAAAAATCAAGATAAGTTGCACATAAAATTATTATGGCTCATGACTCCAGAGTTAGAGTTACATCTACATCGTTATTTAACCATATAAAAAGTCGATAATTAACTGACGGTTACGCCGAACTGGTACACATATGGTCAATTCTCTGGGAGACGTCATACGTTGACCGTTTGAATCCCACGGTCTTACGTAAACTGTGTACTCGGGGTTTACGGTCATTCTGTGTTTACCGACCGTGTCAAAACTTTGTACACACGTTCATTGTTCTACAAATATAAACAATTATACTATCGCGCGTTAATGTGTTAAAGAAAAAGATTTTCTTGTGCTTTTTTTAACCTTTATTTTACAAGAAATAGAGAAATCGGATCCTCAAAGCTCCGTTTAAATCGTAATAAGATAAGAAATACTACATTAGTACAATTCATCTGTGATCACAGCTATTTGAAAACTACAGAGATTCAAATTTATTGTGCCTTTACATTATTGAGTACGCGTATTGGTCCATCAGTCTTTGTACTTTTATAATGTAGTTAATCCAATTTTTCATAACAACAAACAACGATTACCATATTTATGAACGGATATTTAGCCGCTTCATTATCCTATAACCTCGCAAACATTTCCCAAGGCGTATGTAAACATGGCGGGCGGTCCTCAGCTACGGAGCCAATAAAGCATAATTAATAACTGGAAAGTTTGTAGTTCATTGCGATAGCGTTACCTAACCGCCACGGTTCACTGGAGAACAATACTGCCCACCATTAACCATCGCTGGAGTTAAATGATTAGCTTCTGACGTAAGGCGGTCACAGCGAGACATGGATACCTTGTTAGTGTAAATGAACAATAGCGACACAGGTACTTTTGGCAGACGATCGCTCGCTCAGATTGGGCAAGAGTTTAACCGCCTCACTACCAGAACGCGTCACGACTGTTCTGAATTAAAAATTAATACCTTATCGAACCGACCCACATTCTAAAACAACGGATACTTTCAATTAGAGTACGAAACAGTGATGTCTTGTTGCAGACATAAAAACCTGCTCAGAACGCGCAGTTCTGGATTCAATTTAGTAAGTGATTCGATCTGGGATCATTAATAATGTAGTTGCGGGTGAAATGGTTGCAACAGTTATCTCCTTGTTGTGTAGTTTAACGGCCTTTTGTGCAATTTGCAGGCGTGAGCTGGGTTTGTCAAGATGGATCGGCGTCTATTCATCTTGCTATTATATCACTACTTGTAATCTGTCCTAAAATGAGAAATCTGTATATATAAAACGAAAAGGTGACTGACTGACTGGCTGAACTATCAACGAAACTCACAGCTACTGAATAGATTGGGCTGAAATTTGGAATAGAGATAGTTATGATGACATAGGCGTCCGCTAAGAAAGGATTTAGAGAAATTCTGCATCGGGATTTGGAAAAAATTGACGAACGTAGTTGGGAACAGTTAGTTGTTTTGTAGGAAGGAAGGACCCAGTTAGCAACAAACAGTAGCTTAGTTTCACTTTTCAACCGACTTCAAAAAAAGGAGGAGGTCCTCAATTCGACTGTATATATCTTTTTATGATTGGTCCAATCAAAATTTTATCGAAATCCGGTGAGCGATTGTAAAAATATCGACGAAAATTTAAAAAATTGTATACATAGATAATATTATGGTTTTCTCCGAAACCTCGCTGTCTGTGCCAGTCAGTGCGTTTATGTATGGATTATATAATTATAAATACAACAAGAATAGCACATTTGCACACTGTTGTGGTACTTAAGTGCAGTTTACTCTGTGCTATGGAAAGTGAAAGAAAAAATAATTATAATCTGATGCTGGTCGTTTAGTGGTTTAAGTCGGTCTAAGCGCCTTACTCGCCCCCACTTGACCGCAATATGCCGTTGTACGGATTTACGGTATGCTTAGAAGTGCTGAGTTAAATGGATCAGATTTTCATTCTTTTGTTTTTAAGGTATACTTTTGTTTAAAGTAGGAATTAGTTAAGCTGGAGACGTGTTTTTATTTTAGCTAATATAAGAAATATAGTTTTGCTTAATACTGCTAAAAAATATTGTAAAATAAATTACTATCAGTATAAAATATAGAGTGATTATAATTAAATTTTTAAGATTATAATTACAGCTTATCGCATTGAACTTTAACACACTTATGGTTAGGGGTCCATCATGACCTATTGGGAAGTCCTGGGATAAACACCAAGGATCTCTCAATTCTTGGTATAAACCTCCTTTCGTTATTACCAGGATCTCTACAGCTATACGTACCCACATCCAGGAGTTTGCTGCCACGTTGTTTCTTCTAAGATGAAGGCTAAAATTTTGGATACAAATACACACTTACAAAGCACTTTAGAACCAGTTTTCGTTTTGAGATTTTCTTCCCTCTCACTACTCTCAGTTAAGAACTATAGAAAAAACTTAAAGTGTCTACTAGTTCTTTATTAGACTATTAAAATTGCAAATCAAAAGCTCAAACCATAAAAAAATCTAAACGTTTATTACGCCCTTTAAGAGTTAAGCAAAGTCAGGTAAAAAACCCTTATCTATGTCAATAAGCCATACCATTATTTAGTGGCTCCTTATGGAACCCAATCCATTTACTAATAGCATTAAAATGGATTCTACCACAAAGGTTTCGCCTTCAAATCCGTTACACAAAATCGTTTTAATTTGAATAAGCCGACTAAGGGATTATTCGCTTTTAACTAAGTTTAAATGTCACCGTAGCTGGGAATTTTAATCCTAACATATATTTTTTTAATAAAAAAATAAAGCTTTTGTTTAGAAATTACCAAAAGAGGTTTAAGTGCGTACGATTGTTTTGAAGTGTGGAATAATTTAGGTAGAACCGTGACCTTTTTGATTGAAAGTGCTAATGTTAGCAGCTGCTGGTAACAGTTAATTAAGTTTTACTGTAGCATAAGGCCTGTTCCACAATGCCCGACTACGCACTAATCACTAGATTAAAAAAATTGAACAGTGTTTATTTATTCGACATAAACTGGAACTAAAGAGTGAGAAGTAAGAATTCTCTGAAATTTAAGACAACGTTCTAAATAAACTGGCTATTTTCAAAGCAAGATATTTGGCAATTGAGTTCTTTTTAGTACGGTGTACGGGATTTAGGGCAATTCCCACGGTATTGGAGATAATAAGATCATCGCAGGTAACGCCTAACAACTAGTGCCTAGTTGAGTAACTAGAGGTCTAAAAAACGTCTCGCTAACAGTAAAGAGATGTGCAAAAAGAGGATGATATGTAGGTAAATAAAGCGAGGCTATCGCTTTTTTTGACCTCAAAAACAATTCAGTTAACTGTTTCTTGCATATAAACTGTTAGTTAAAACCTCAATGTGGTCACACAATCGGTTCAATCTTTACGTTCACTCAGTTGTGCTGCTCGGATAACTTCAACAGGTTGCCTTATTGTTATTGTACTTATTGGGTTATCTTTAGGTACAATAAATAAAGTGGTTTCGACAAACAAGGGCATTGAAGTGTCACTGTGTATCTGTGGAGACAATAGATTCGAAATAGGTCCTAAAGTTTCTTGCCAGCCCTTCACGTAGCAACACTTTTTATTTTGAACGTTCCAACTAAAGCGACTATTTAGTATTCAGTAGATTTATGGTACCTTTATATTTTTGTTCTAAGACAGCAAACTTGTCACTCGGCTAGCCTGATAGTAAAGAGAACACCAGTGATATAACTCACGCGTTGTCATCGTAAGACTTCAGTTGTTTGCCTAGTAATTTCGGCAGCTAAATTACTTCAAACTAGGGGGGCTAGACAAGTTGCATTTTGACATTCGAATCGACAAACAAAATGTATGTAAATGACATAAGCTATCGTCAAATCGGGCTGTCACTAATGTCATTTATATACATTTTGTTTGTCGATTCGAATGTTAAAATGCAACTTGTCTAGCCCCACTGAACACAATACTTAAAATGTTATGTTTGCGGTATACATACCAATAGTAGGTAACTAAGGTAAACTTATACTGTACCATATTAGCAAAATTACAAAAACGCTAGGTACTAGATAGATAGTGAAGCAGTAGAAGAATAAACTTGCGTAATACATGGCTATCACAGCTTCTGTCACTAGAGAAAACAAAACAAGGTCACTCCTAGGAGTTTTTACCAAACGAATGCTTTTACCAGTTCCCACAATTGCTCATAAGGCAAGCGAGTACAATATCAAGGCACCATAGTTCACACCCGGTCAGGCTTAACTATATTTAAAACCAAAATCAACAGTGAGATTCATAATTCAAAGTAGGGGAGATAACACTGGCACCATCCGTCTACTAAGCTGATTTACCGGAGTCTCAAAGCTTGCCCACAATAAAAGACCTCGTGTTGGATTAAAATAATTCAGACTTCAACTACAAACGTGCTTTCTAGAGGGCACCAGTGATTAAATAACCCTTTGGAGATTTATAAGTGTTTATTTCAAGGCATCGCAGTCTCGGCTTTGTGTACGACCCTAATAAATGTTGTTTGTAAGCAAATGTATTGTTACATGAGAAGGAGGTTGTATGAAAAATTTATAGGTATCTCGCTAAGGATCGCGTTTCTCGACTATAATAGTGCAAATCATAACTTCAAGTGTCCGCAATAATGGATTCTCTGTTCGTCTTATAGACGGAAGAAGGCTTTGTTTAACTTTCTTTATAATTTGAATGAGTTGTATCAATTCGGCTATAAGGTCCTGTTGCACCACCTCTGGATAGCCGCTAACTGCTGGATAAATTCGAAAATGGGACAAAATTTATATGAAATTATCTGCCAGATAATTTTAACGGGAACTTATTAGAAGGTGGTGAAACATGCCCTAAGCCTAATGTCTCGTTCTATTACAAATCTAAACCAATTACGAAAAGACAGATCGATGAGTAAGATAATCTATATAATTTAACCAATGTTTATGACCAACGCATGCAGATAATATCACGGAAGGCTGTTGTCATGATAATTATGATAAAATCCCTTCATTACTTACAAAGCCCACAAGAAAGCCTAGTTTGCCGGGAGTCATACACCGTGCGCTGCTTAAATTATATTCACCAGCACTAATTAAGCGGATATTTATTATTTACTAAAACAATGACTATGAAAGTAAATTTCAAATGTCAGTCGCCAACGGTACGGCTAGGTGCTTATTATAATTCGCTGCACTCGACGCTTGCTGATACCAAACCCATTATACTCTTAGCAAGAAACAAAGCTGCGACCGGATAAAAGTAAATGGTAGCTGCATAATTTGTCAATGATTACAAAGAGTTCAATCTACGGTAAGGGCCTAGGACTATAAATCATAGGCGCAGTATTGTTGGCGGGCGGACATACGACAGATATTACGAAACTACAGGTTTGCCACAAAGCTCGGAACAAGGCTCCGGCTGAATGGCAGGCCCTAATTAACTGTCAAGTAATTCGACATTATTACAATTCAGTCAATACCGTTTTAGAATTTTTCCATGTTAACCTGCAATTAACTATCGATTATACACACGATACGGGCAAGCGATTATGAATTTATGAGACCTTTGGCCGTTCACGCATCAAGGCTGTGCGGTCACAGTGATTAGTGCATTGTCAGATAGTACTCCCAGCGAACGTTACCGAGATCGGTCGAGATGTTGCGCAGGCGACGACGATCGGATCGCGTTCGCACGCATATTACGAGCTGGCTCGGCCGCGGGCGATACAGCGACCCAACAGTACAACGGCCCTCGTGATTAGACGCCCCACGATAGCGCCCATTGTCGGTACACGATCGGCTCTTGTACGTCTTGAAATTGCGGAAATGGACACGGCTAGCACCCACTATACGCTAGCGGGACATTTCAATTGCAGTCCCCTGTCTTCGGGCAGTGTAACACATGGGATAGATTCGGCGAGGCCAATTTATAAAGTCCTACAGTTCAAAGTTGCGTGTGGATGTTTCATATTCCTTTAACTGTATCTTGTTTTATGACTGTTACTAACGTTTAATACTACCTATGTGAATTATAGCTGATTTTTTTCTAACATCTTCCAAATTTTAAATACAATCCTTAAACATTTTTTATCTATTAAAAACTTTATATCTAAATAGGTACCTTGGCTTTGTTGAAGTCAATCAGTGTATCAGATATCCTTAATGGTTATAAAGATCACGCTTGCTCGTTCCACGCCCGAGTAATTTATAGTAATCCTGTATCCATTTAAAACCCTTCAACATCTTTGGACCGTTGGACAGTCGTAAAGATGTGACGTGAACAGATTAGTAAGCGTCAAAGTATCCTTGTTTACGAGGTGCCTAATGAGAAATGTCATTGGATGAAAAGTAACGCGTGACTTACAAGGCTCCGCTCAGCTTCGGGCCTTCCGTCAGGTATGCTCAACAAAGAATCGTGGATGTAATTACGTTACCCGACGTCATTTCACCGTCGACACTTATTTCAAAATAGGAGATATTATTTTAAAAGTAGAACAAATATGTCTGGGTAGTTCATAGGTCTATCGCGACAGGATAAGGCATTCAGTTAAAGCTCGAAGGAACAATCTAAGAAGGTAGAGGCCCGAGGTGGATGATATTGCTCAATTGCCTCTTGCTGGCTTCGGAATGCCTCGCAATCGATACAGCTGGAACCGGCAATATCTCAATGCCGACACTGAAATGCAATTTTGCTAGCTTTACCTTACCAATAAACTATCAATTATAATTATAAGTTCTGTAACTGACGTGATTTGGCAGCTATCGATATTAATTCTTGACACAAATTCCGCAACAATTATACCAAACCTAACAGCATGCATCGTAAGATTTCTTATAAACCAAATATAAATGATATGTTTTCATTCCAACCACCGCTTATACTACTTTTTCATATAGTAAAAAAAATAAAACTAAAATATTTACACTCAGACGCAGTCAACAAAAACTCCCACACCATCAGAAACAATCAATCTTCGGAGCACTGAAAGGAACCTCAATCAAAACAGAATACGAAGAAGCAGAGACCGGATAAAGGGCCCTATAAATCATAAAATCAAGCCTCCATTCAAAGCGGTATATTTGGGTGAGAAGAAAAAACGTTTGACCCTGCGATCCTTTGAGTATTGTTAACTCCCGAGACCCGAGGGTGCATCTCCAATTTGTCCTATATTCGAATAATAATCAAAAACCCAATGTTATTTTATGGGCTCATTAAAATTTCGATAATCACACAAGTTTTTTATGGTGTAGGAAATATTTTTTTCTTCAAAGAAATAGTTGAGAGCCCATCGAGTGTTGGAATGCAGTATCATTCGTGCACTAAGATGCGTAGGACGTTTTTAATTGGATATCATTTTTATTTAGTAAGTAATGACATTAACTTTAAATGTATCTACATTTCTACAACTTAAATTGTTACAAATTTTATAACTATTAGAATATGTAATATTTTATGTATAGTATTCGAGTGTAGTGCAAGTGTCGTGGAAACTGAAATAAATTAACGCCAAGCTTGGAATTTATATAGAAATACAGGTAAGTTTGACTTGGAAAATTACACAAAAGCAGTCTGGATGCTGACCTGAGATAATAAAGTTAATCATATCGTAAACGTCGCGAGTTACCGGTTCTTGGGGCCATTTCCGTAGTGTATCATCGGAGTAAATCACTTTGCCCTTAAATTTTCAATAAAAAAGGCGGGTCGTAGGCAAAGTGGCGGGCATGTTGGCATGCATTGTTTTATTATGTCGTGTTATCAGCGACTCTCGCGCCGCTTCCGCGTCCTGGGGCCGTGCTCACACTGCTAACACTGCGCGATAACCTCATGTCACTATGTTACGACTCAAGTCTCAACGTGATGTCACAATGTTGCCTTATTTTCTGTGTAACACAGAATTTAAATGCGACATTTGTAATCATTAAAGCCTTTTACGGGCTCGAAAGTGTAACAAACAAGGTATACCTTTCATGTAAGAGGGAATTTAAGAACAAATTTTAAATTGGACGACGGTTTTCGACTGGTCGTCACATAAAACGCTAGAAAATGTTTAAAAATGTGTCTTTTACAAGCACGGACATTATAAGATTCCAATCGTTCAATATCCAATTTAACACCTTCCTAATCTCCCGATGTTATCTGTAACCAATTTATTCGACTAAAAGACCATAAGTTGTAGTTAATCGCTATCGCCTATGCGCTGTGACAACGGGTTGTTCGGGCGCACACTCGATTAACCTATGCTCCCGCGCCGATGGGGCACCGCCTGACCCCACTCAATTACATTTTTGCCCCAAACAGGTACTGTGATTGATCTACTTCACGTAAACTGGGTAATGGAATTTATAAAACAATGATATCAACATGTTAAGTACTTGGAATTTAAACGTGAATCTTACCTGATATGGAGTGTTTTGATTATGCTAAATCGGGTTCGTGATTGATATTATAAGTATGACTTTGTACATTTATAAATATCCTTAAATATACTACGGTGCTAAAAGTAGACAATCATAAATATTTTGACACACAATTTAATTAATTTGTTTATTAGAAAAGTTTTTTTCATAAAGCTCATAACAGTATGAAAGAACGACACTTACAAAGTAAAATACGTTAATCTTACTTTAGCACACGCCATTCTATTCTCAGCACTGCTTCCAATTTACGTCCCATATGAACTCTCCATGACTCGACGTTTCTTTTAATAGAATAACTGTTTTTATTCTATAAACTGCTTATCCTTTCGTCGACACGAATATCTAAGCATATTTTGTTGAAAACACAGTGGAGTTTATCATAAAGCTGTGGGTCACTGCATATTCTTTGCTTCAATCTCATGCCTAAACCGTAGCGCAGGTCAGAGTGCACACTGTACCTACATCATTCTTAGAAGTGAACAGTTGTCCGTTATTCCGTGCGCTCCATATTGAGCCATAACCGTGATAGCTTTATGGTGATTTGATACCATTCGCTTTGAAATTGGCGTTTAACGTTCACAAGTGTAAGTATTAAGTTCCGGAACGGAATGGAACGAATCGTCTGGTTCGGTCCTTTAGTACGTTTGTTGTCAGTGCCAATTGCATTACGAACTTAGAGGGCATTCCGTGGAATTATTACGGGCAGCTACAATGAGAATATAAATTTTATTAGTACATAACACATTTCGCATTCAAAGCGCTCTTATTAAATATGCGAACTGTAAAATGTTTTTGTATTGCCAAGTTCATTAGAGTTCTATTCGCGATCAATGGTAATTAGTAAGACAATTAAATCAGTTGAAGCTTGTGATTATTCACGAAGGCTTTTCCGAGAAAATGCAATCATATATTGTAATCAAATCAGCGGCTAGACAAACAGTGACATGACGGAACAAAGGTTAAACACCCAGACGCGAGCTCGGCAAATAAAAGCGCGATTCTCGCTCTGTCGGCGAGTCACGAATAAAAACACTCGATAAGGAATAACAATGAAGTGTTTACATGTAATATTCCACGTAACGACGTATCTGTCGGGGGAAACGATATTTGCGTTGCATAAATGCAAGACGAGGAACCCCGACCCTGACCGCAGGGCGTCGACCCTGCGCGTGACACTTCGATTCTCTATCGATCACGACTGTGGATCGCTCCATCGGACCATCGGCTCGGTATTTTTGTGCGCATCTCTTATCTGATCGAGTTTCGATCGAGTTGGGTCCCGGCCCACGAGTAAGCGTGACTTAGAGTTTTCCCGCGCACTGCCTGCCGAAACCAATCACAATAACTAACAGTTACCTTTTTGTATTGTTAGTACCGTAGGCATGTCGTTTCGCGATACTATCGACGTATCGTAAACGTCACTATATTTGGTAATACATCTCGGGTCGACCTTAAAGGCTTCAATACGGTACGACCTGCATGAGAAAAACATAAAACAGCCTTTGAGTCACGAGTTTCAGAAGCAAGGCTGAATAAAATCTGCTAATGTTTTTTGTCACGTGTTTCATCAAAGAAAACAAAAGACTGTAACAAGACAACTTTATGTAAGTCGTGACTGGCTGATTATCTAAAATAGATACGTCTAATAAAAAGATCCAATACATCATCTCTGACAACAATAGATTGCAGTAATATGAACAAAAAAGCTTACTTATTCGGTGTCAAAAGGTCGAAGATACATAACAAGTCGAGTGGCGCGACGAATTTTGAAGGCCTTATTATAGTAATTATTGTACGTAATAATGATTTATGGCCTTCATTTCCTTGTTTAGGTGTCATTCTTAATTTAATTATCTTGCCTGATGCAACAATACGTTACAATATTTTTAATATCGAATTATTTGTCAGTCTCACATAATGTTTGGTGGTTTGCAAAAAATATATAATTGAGTACTTGACGAGTTACGTGAAAAATCTACGCACTATGTTCCCAAGCTTGAATATTTTTAACAATTTTATCTGCATGCAAATCCAAGTCAAGTTTAAAGGCAGTCAAAAGTCATCTTCCTAAAGCGATAAAGAGCAAAACACCATAGAACAGAGAGGCTAGACTAAACAATTATCGCTTCATCTGCCGATGGTATCCTTCCTAAACGAAGCACCGCCCCATACTCGCAAGCATTAGCCATGCACACACGTCCTTTAGATACGCTTAGGATTGTTATCGAGGCAATTTTATTTAAAAATCTTTAGCTTCATATAAACGACGAATAATTTACAGATAATAAAATATTAAATAGCGATTACAAATTCCTTTTATGAAGTTGAAGTTGATCCAGAAGTAAAAACTTAATGTTTTGAATATCCATTTAAATATTGTTATTTTGTGGGCACCGGACGCCTTGAGTTCTTACGTCGATTATATCTTCGAAATTGCGATCAAATCGCGATGATTGCAAACAAGGCCTTATAACTAAGTAGTTGCCATTAGTGTCTAATACCATTGTTGGAGGTACATAATGTATTATTAATGTGAAACATAATGATAATTCACACATAGCATCGCAGCTATAAATCCTACTTGATTGTAGCTTGCGTGCATTACACCGTTACAAACAATACTCGCGGCGACATTCACACCAATACGCATAAGATGTACGTCTATAAGCTCCATAACTGGTGCCGCCCACACAATCTACTCTTTCGACACTCAAATAAGCCATAAATTATAATTTTAAAACACGTCGTGTGGCGAGAGCACGCATGCGTCCTATAATAAATGAGCCCATTGCAACTTCATAAACATTTCACTGGCTCGTTGCTTCTAATGCGACCAATTGATAGATGAATAAGGCTCTGCTGGAGACTTTTGGTTCATGACGACTTCCTAGGATATAAGCTATTGATGCAGTTCACGGTAAGGTTAAATAAACCCCCGAAGCTGTTACGATGATAAGTGGCCTGCATGCATACCTAACAATTGACTCTAATGATATAGATGATCATGAAAGGAATACATAAAAAACCTAATAGACAGCAAAGGGAGTTTACAATATAAATAGGTGTAAAGTTACGACTTTCATATACACACTATAAACTTTTATTAACATCATTGCAGACAAAGTATACAAGTCATATTCAATAACAGCAATTTTCAATCGTATGGGTGGCATTTAACTTAGCGATGGGTTTAGTACTAAAGCAAATATAAGTTGTATGGGAACAATGCCCCAGGCCGAGTGACCGACCGGCTCGCCTCTTGTCCATTGATTGTACCTTACGATGACAACCTCACGGTATCGCAAATAAGTATTTATTGCAGCCACACAAGTGCTTCATGATGTGAAGCTTTGTTTGTGGAAGTGCTTGTAACGAGCCACGGGCTGGATCGCGAGTCAACCAAGTTGTTTGTGTAGTTACTGAGGACTTAAATTCATATTCAAGTCTTTGAAATGCATAGTTGCTGTCAGGAACCGAATGGATTGAAATTGTTTGTTTGACAATTCTTCCATTTTATGTTAGATCGTGAACTTTGCTGCGTTTTAGAACTCTACCCATGAGTCTGTGTATTATTCAAATCCTGCACCAAGGTTTTTGACTCCTGTTTACTTCCTCGTGCGGTTGTGTTTTATATCTTTACGATTCTTCAAATAGAATTCGATATCAAGGTTTTTGACTCTTAAATGTATCCTCGTGTTTTATATCTCTATCTACCATTGCAGAGTATTCAAATATGTAGAATAAATCCGGCACAATGGTTTTTGACTCCTATACATAACGTCAAAATCGAAATATCACCCGTCGCGTACGTAAAATGTCCCTATTCTCAAAAGCCTTCGATAAAGACATCTCGTTTACACGTAACCGTACAAAGGAGTTGCAAAGTCATGGTGAACAAGTGCCGGTTCTCTTGTCGTCTGACGGTGTCGATACTAAAAAGGTACAATAATACCCCACCAAATAGGACGGTACACGATTATTAGCGGATCAGAGGTCAAAAGATTCCTATCGATAACCAGACTAATCTTACAATCTCGATGCCGTTAATAGCATTCGGTGTTGGCACAAAAGAAACTCTTTTGAAGAAAAAAAAAAACAAAGTGGAATCTTTTTACAGTTTCGAGTGTAATTAGTCAGCACATTCTGTTGCGTTTGTCGTTGACTTGTTACAAGAGGGAGTTTTGTAATAGGTGTGTTTGTACTGCAACATACTTTTTGGGTTAAGCTTTAATGTAAGTGGTTTTTCGCTGAAGATTATTCGAATGTTTTGCTAACCTTCTCCAATCGAGTAGGTACTTTGAATTCAACTGACTAATTTGTAAAAGAAAATATATCTACAAACCTTCGTAAAGGGACTTCACAAATTAATCTGCCCTATGTAGCTTAGTGATAGTAAACGCGAATGCTATGCAAGAGGTTCTCGGTTCAATTCCCCGGTTGATCACAGTTAATTTTTTCTGTGAAATCGTAAGTTCTGAGTCTGGTTTTGTTCCCAGTCGGTCAGCTCGCCTCCTTAATACATGAAAAATAAAGGCCCATCTACCGCTTGGGGAAGTAACTGTTCCTTTTCTTGAATCGTCTTTAAATGAGATTCAAACAATTGTGGGTTGCCAGTACATAAAAATATTTGACCAGAAATATTTCTTAGGTTGGTGTTGCCAACATCACTTCACTGCTTCAATAGTGCAAATTAAAACAAAATCACTGCCATTCTAATGCTTAAATACATCATAAATCATGTACAGTACATACATACACTGCACAATCATTACACCTTTGGCCGTAGCTACCATTACGACACTACGGCTGTACATATCATACAACACATACACATAGTCACACATACAGACTTACAAATCTAGGTACAGAAATCGAGTAAAATGTACCGATGTAATTGTTGGCCTTAGGTCAATGTATGTACAGATACCTCACGTCGGCTACTGCATACTAGTGGGGCGACCCGGGTTCGGCCGCGCATTCCTTCTTAGGCTTAATAATACACATGACTTGGACGTAACGATCCAACTTGAACGCTCGTTAAGCATTCTCGTAGATTCGTGTTCTACGCTCTAAGGTCTACTTGCTCTGGTATTTTGTTACATATTAGGTATATGGTAGGAATATATAAGACGGGCGCATGCAAATAAAGGATGGGTGGAAAAGCAGTTTGAATTCTATGCTGCCATTTATTTGTAAAACCTCTCCATTTTTTCATAGTTAAAGGAAAGAACGTTTGTCATAATAAATGAAATGATGGATCAACTGAAAAAA
Source organism: Acronicta psi (assembly GCA_946251955.1). Classification (NCBI taxonomy): domain Eukaryota; kingdom Metazoa; phylum Arthropoda; class Insecta; order Lepidoptera; family Noctuidae; genus Acronicta; species Acronicta psi. Next base: position 10,252,287 of record OX276475.1, on the reverse strand, counting down.
GTTCCCTTCACTTGTTCTAAGATGCAATAGGTATAATTAATACCATACTAGGCCAGCGTGGTGGACTATAGCCTAAACCCTCTCAATCTGAGACGAGAACCGTGTTCAGCGGTTGATGATCCAATAACCAAGATTCAATACCTAAATAGTGGCTTTGCCGTCACTGACTTCGCATCAATAACAAAAAGTTTCATTTCACATACAACTAAATCAAAAAAAAATAGCAAGACATGGCCCTATTTTTTACCTACCATGATACCAGTTAAATTAAGGCCCTAAGAAATTTCCACATTCAATCACAATTCATCACAGGTGACACACAACATCAATAAAAAAAACCTAGAAATTGAATCGTGAAATTCCCGACAGTGATGGAATTACATTATGGTAATACGAATGATCGAGCATCCGGTACCACCTTATTGTTAGGCGACATCGCCCGTCGTTGGTTATTAAAATGGTTTATAATTCTATTAAACCTTCGCCGGAAACCTTACAATACACCTTTGTGAGGTCAGATACACCATATCATTAGACTCCGCCATGAATTCGTTTCTCATGTCATTTTTTGTGACGATTCTAAAAAAAGTTTCTTAACCCCGTTGACAGATAACGTCAAACCTATTTTAAAATTGGAAATGTGTTCTTTTGCTGTCAACGGGCAACATCCATTAGAAGAATCTGTCATATATACACAGTGTGTATATAAATAAACATGCTATTTCCTAGTCAACAAAATTGCTGTTGTAAACCAAAGAGAGATGCCTAGTTGGTCATATCCGTCACATTTTTCCTATGGAATAACCATGCTGATGATGGTTTTCGGTTTGGTATGTAGTACTAAAAGTTTTTTTGATTTACCCAAAATAATAATAAATCTTTATAATGTAATACCTACTATTAATACAAGTACCTATCAAAATCAGATTAAAACTACATTGAAATAGAATCGTTATTTCTTTATACTTTAAAGATTAATTTACTCGATGTTCAGCTGTTTATTTACATTGTAAGTTTTTATACACGATCCAATATGGTCCAGTATACAATAAAAACATTTAATGTTCCAGATGTGGGCCATTTAACGATCGTAATACAAGAATTCTTCGCATCATGATACCGTCACGACTTCAATTCAAAGAGCAATAAAAACTTTTCTAACGCATCGTTCTACTTCCAATAACGATATTTGGTGAAAAAATTGTTCCATATTATAATTGAATGGCCGTGAAATTGAATTAATCGGCTCTAGTTATGGCGAAACGATATGCTGCAACTTTTTTTTATAGTTTTTTTAGGCCGGAAGCTCTGGAATGTTAGCAAAGGAAAAAGTTGATACGGTACATCGAAGCGTATTTAAATTACCCACTACGGTATTTGCGGGTTGGCCATAAATGTGCCACTGCTTCGATACGATTACATTCTTAACCGCAGAGAATAAAGTAGGCTTTTATTGAGATTAGGGAGGATATCATTAAGTGCTCTTGAGAGATCAATACAAAGAGTTTTATATGCATAAAGAACCTCCACAATTGCTTTTATTTGTTTTTTAAGGAGTCATAAAATCATGCGTCGAAATACAAAGCTAAAGCCATATTCTTCTTCATGAAGTGCCTTTTTTGTTTTCGTCTTTATGGCAATCAGCTCAGCTCATTTCTGGCGAGAAGATCCAATTCAATGGCACTCAGTAATTTTAACAACTTTTTGATATTATTGCAAAAGGTTTTATTTGCCATGGCTTGACATGTCGATCTGAAGCGAAAATAGAAGAATTCTTTTTCTTCTTTCTTCTTCCGACTTAGTGTTTTCCCAACCATACTGGGGCCTGCTTCCACTTTAACAGTTGAGGCTGGATATTAGGATTTTACACGAAGCGACTGCCATCAGAGCTCAGCAACACAATTTCTGGGAAATACTTATATTCGAAGGATAGACCGGTTGTGTAGCTTTTGAGCTTCTGACTACCACTGTAGCTTGATAGATGTCGCTACACCACAAACGCTTGTCATAGGTGTTCATTGACAGCCTGGACCGACGCCTTTACGTGCTCGCAGGGATCTCGATGTGTTAAGAATGATCACCCATCCATAGACTACAGCAAGCGTAGCCTCTCCGCGAATAGAACAATATAAATATTCTAACAGCAAAATTTCCAAAATAAATATATGGCTGTGATCCAATCATGTGATATAAGAGCTTACAATCAATACAAAGTTATGACCCTGAGGTTCTTTGGGTACTGCTTTTATGACCCTAAACCCATTTCATGTTCAATAAATTCGCAGATAATCATTCCACCCAATTCAAAGCATGTTATGGCCAATTTTATTTACCCAAAGAGTTTTTGACCAAACCTGACTGTGACAATAGCTGATTAAATTCGGTCGAAACCCATATGAAACCGCAACGCCGTAATAAATTAAATTTTAATAGCTTTATGTCTTTCAAATTCGTATAGTAGGAACTTTTAAGGCCCTGTGTAATCAACTGAAGCCATAACTGTCGCGACGATGAAAAACGTTCGTTCGCTTCGTCCATTCATTCTTTGGTTCCCACGCGTAGGGGTGTTAAAAGCATCTATTATAGTAATCTGTGCTGCCATTAAGATAATTTTTAATTATAATTATATTGATTTATTGTATGCTCTTAAAACGGACGCTACAATTTTTAAATTGAGAATGTTCTTTTTCTTTCTTTTCAAATAGATTCTAATTACTGCTTTGACATTCATGTAGGTTGGTATACAACTATAAACCGTTTTGGTTCAATTAGGAAAGCCAATGTTGCCATTAAAAAAATTAAGTGGCTTTATTTTAGTAGTTAGTTAGACATGAGGGGCAGATAAAAAATCTATCAAAGCTGACTTCACAGCTAGTCTATTTCTTCACACTACACATATAATACATCATTAATTGGTGTAATTAAAGTGGAATACACGTCGTTAACGGCTGGGCGTATCATCGCCGAATTGTAACAATGACACTGACACAATTCTGTTTTTTTAGGTGTTTAGTGTAACGGTGAGTAACAAATTGTTCACTTCCCAGTACCTCAATAGGTAAACAGCAATCAGCGGTTACCGTAAGCACATAATAGGCACGTAACTCACACAGCATCTCGGACGAAACGAAAGTCCCATTTATCAGCGACACGGCGGAATTTGACTCACAAAACAGATTATTTGGCCGATTAAGTGGCTAAATGAAACTAGTTCCAGCTGTAATGTACCGGTTTCTATAATTATTTAATGTATAGTCATTATTAGATAAGCGGTACTGCAGCTTGGGCTGTTTCAGTAATTTCTCGTGCACCGTACTTCCCGTGTACGTCACTATTTAAGGCTGAATACACGAATGATACTCGAGCGCTGATCACTACTAATACATGTTCGTCTGACATGGTATGCCCCAAGCTGAGCTCTGAGTACCTACCGTTAGGGGACGCCCTTAGATAAGTTTGCTTAGTTTGGTCCTGACTGGAGGCACTTTTGATAACTCGTCATCAACCGGGCATAAATCCAGACTCGAAGCTGCCACTGGGAATTTTGCAGAAAAACCCAACAACACTATCGCCTTGGGACCACTATCTAGGCTAACGAGGCAGTCCAATAAACATTTTAAACAAACGAAATTGATACACAAACGATAATCAAAGGAACAAATACGACATACGTTGCATTCCACAAATATTCCGTGTGACTTGTAAAGACGCTAAAACAAGGTTCAAATTCAAATGATTTACACGCACTCGTGAAATGCAGTACCTATTAATATTTCTCATTGTTTCTCTGAATATCTACAATAGTTGGGTGGGCAGTGTTGAGCAAAAATGCTCACATTGTGTAAGCGAGATGGTCTCGCGAGCCATTGAGCAATATGACATAATTATGCTAACCAGTACTGTTGGCCCATAAACTGATCTTGTGAGCTTTGATTGTGCTTATAGACAATGGGTCTAAGATTTCTGGTCTGGCATTCCAACTTCCAAGAATAACTGGGAACTACAAAAAGTGAAAATTGAGTGTGGAAACAGTGGGTATTTGAATAAATTATATATTTAGAGCATCGGGCTTTGTTTCAATTCAAATGTTTTGATGTATTTTTCAAGTTTACGCTGTAATTAATTTGAGTTAATCACATAGATACGACGTCTTTGTACTATCATTTATAAAAGTACATTATTTTGTTACTTAAAATTAATTAAAAATACTTTAATTTTAATTCAGTCGTATAGTATAGAGAACCTCCTCCTTTTTAAAATTGATTAAAAGGACAAAACCCTACTTCAACTTTACACAAGTTTGAAAAACTACTTGATAAAGCGCTCAACTTGAAGTATTCTCTATTATATTACTCTCATCAAAGCATTATAGTTTATAACGCGTTTCAATAAAAGCGAAATGGACTGCAATAATCGTCAGTGATTTGTTATAGCATGTTAGCCAGAAGACGTGACTTGAGAAAGTAGCCAGTGCGAATTTATCAAGAGCGTGTGGGGTTGCCATGGTAACCTCTTTTATGTAACTGGTTGCTCTATTTCAAAGACATTTAAATATTACTAGTAATCGATGGTACGACATAAACAAACTCTTAATTTACTACTACCAAGTAACCCCTTTATAGGTTGGAGACGCCAATACGACGATAAACTTAAGCATCAGCTATACTGATCTAGAGAAGCACTATAAAGTAGAAAATACCATCATATCATCAGCAGGGAAGGCAGAGGCGTACTTATGTATACCCACATTTCGCCGGTATAGGGGGCGAGCTATCATCAACCGGGCACAAATCCAGAATCCGAGCTGCTACTCTGAATTTCACAGAAAACCCTGTACGACCCTGGAATCGAACCCAGGACCTCTAGCGTAGCAGTCGTGCTTGGGACCACTAGAGACCAACGAGGCAGTAAAGTAGAAAATGGTACCTAGTATAAAAAGCCAAAAAAAAACAACTTTCCATTTCAGTTTGTCAGCCTTACCTTAGGTTATATTGGTAGTAGAGGTTTTTTTTTGGTTTATAATTTTCTACTTTATAGTACTTCTTTACTTTAGACTGCCGTAAGTGGTGATTTCATTTAATGCCACTATGTCGTCTCCACTTTGTACAAGACGAAAAATAAAGTAATCTAATCTAATCTAAATCAAAGTTTTTGTATGAAAATGTTACAATGGCCGATTTATTACCATTTTAAATCTCTCTGGTTTACAATACTTTTAATGTCGTTTTACAGTACGAGCTCAACCAAAAAAAATTAAGCTTAAAATGGAATTTATTAGAAAGATTATTATACACATAACATTATAATCTGAAGCTTCTAATTTTATATTTCTTTAAAGAAATCCGAAACCACTTAAGAAATCGAGATGACTAACTTGATAAATTAAATTAAAACAGTTTAGTCAGCTCTTATTACCCACAAAGTTTGTAAATAAGCACATAAAATGTCTATTATAAATTGGTAAAATTTTATAAATAAAACTAAATTGGTTTGAATGGATGACCTCATGACAATACGGCTGTTCAAAATCAAAACATAGTTACAAAAGTATTCAGGAAACCAAAAACGTCACAAAATAATGATTTTTAAAATCATTTCGGATTTCATCAAGTTTGCTTGATTGAAATCCGAAACCACTCAAGCGATTTCTTAAGTGAAAGAGAAGACTTGATAAATTAAATTAAAAGAGTTTAGTCAGCTCTTATTACCCACAAAGTTTGTAAATAAGCACATAAAATATCTATTATAAATTATTGGTAAAATTTAATAAATAAAACTAAATTGGTTTGAATGGATGACCTCATGACAATACGGCTTTTCAAAATCAAAACATAGTTACAAAAGTATTCAAGAAACCAAAAACGTCACAAAATAATGATTTAAAAAATTTGTTACTGGGTTTTGATCTTGTACAGCCGAATACTGCAAGTTGCACCATTCGAGATTATTCGAGAAAGTTACCACCATTTTATGTTTCCATAACAAATTGACTGACATCAAATTAAAATGTAATTGAAAACGCTATTAATCAATTATATCTGGAGCATTTTTATTAGCTTCGTTAGTGTTACTCAATAGCTAGTTTGTTTATTGGCGTTTGATCAGGTTTTATAGGGCCATGTACCTACCAGGCCTCAGGAAGCATGACTGCCTCACTTATTGCAAACTCGGCTTTGTCCCGGGTAGACATGTCACAAAAGTGTTTTGAAAAAAGAAAGAAAGAATAATTACAGTTCGCGGGCATGCTTCAGGTCCCACTTACCAAGGGGCGAGCCCAATATCGTTAACTGGTCACAAATCAAACCTCCAACTTGCTTCCGAAAAATTCCTATAGGAAAACCTATTAACCTAGGAATCGAACCCAGAACAGGACAGCCAGAAGCCACGCTTGCGTCCAACAAGCAATGCCAAGCCTCTCAAATGGACACCTCCACTCAAACAAACTATGAACTTGTGCACTAAAGAAAACACGTTACTTTTAATTCATAGATAAAAGTAATAAATAATAGAATATTATAATAGTATAATAGATAAATTACTATAAACTTTTATATGTGTTCTTAGTTTATTTAAATCGTTCAAATAAATTGGCTCTGTCTTAAAATAATAATAGGAAACAAATCACTTTGGCAGAAATGAATAGCTCTTCAGGAGCGAGTAGGGAAACACAAAACTTAAGCATTGGACCTCCCATCCATCACAGTTTATTGAAGTCCGTTTTGTTTAAAATACATAAATCTGCGGTCTTCAACTTCCAACTTATGCGTTTAACTTTAACATTGCTCCTTCCTCATAGATGAAAACTAATTTGTTTGTTAATATTACTTCGAAGAACACTATTTTGAGTGAGAGATGATGAAGAAGCTGCGTTTTCTATCTAAAATTATATTAAACGTACTTAAAGTTATTTATTTAAATTTCTGTACGGTTAATGGGAAATGGTACGCCCCCTAATAGACCTATAAATAGTGGTAAAATGTGAGTGAATATTAGCAGTAAATGCACCTAATATTTAGAGGAATGGTGTGATTGTATGATACTATCTATAACTATATTAGTATTATATACTAGGATGAGGATTGCAAGCTATTTGGTTCCTTACTATCTAAACAAACTTCCAGAGAATCTACAAACATTATATAAATTAACTTCGAAAAGTTATAGGTAAGTATAAGTCTAAACGGTTTTTTGTTACTAACCAAATTATCTGGGGGGCTAGACAAGTTGCATTTTGACATTCGAATCGACAAAATGTATGGAAATGACACAAGCTTTCGGCAAATCTGGCTGTCACTAATGTCATTTACATACATTTTGTTTGTCGATTCGAATGTCAAAATGCAACTTGTCTAGCCCCCCAGACAGATTAGTCTTACAAGAATATTATTAAAATTATATGTAGTTACTTAAATTAATGAACGGCCTTCACATAGATAAGTCCACAGAGGCTTTCCTGGGGGGCAATATAATTGTAAATATAGTTTTAAGTATATTGGAAATAAATAAATAAAAAATAAAGAGAAAAGATTTGTATTTTTGTAATGAGTTACTGAAAAAAAACCACTGGACCGATTTCATAAATCAGAAAGCTACATCTTTTCCGAGTAACGGGATATAATTTATAAGACCACAGGGGTGAAGCCGCTCTTGCGGAAAGCTACTATGTAATAACTATTGCAGTTGTATCCTATGAGCCTATGAAGAATATCCTATGAAGTTGTATCCTAGACCAAATGCCCGGTTAATAGGGTCGAGGGTCAGTTCGCGTGACTCTCGCTACAAAATTACGTTTTTGCCCGGATTTACGGCCGCGATACACCCTATATAGGGGTCATGATTAACTGCACGACATTAACAAAGTTTAATAAGTTCCCTCGAGCTTCTTACATCGGGACAATTCCGTGTACTGTTACACTATTAACAGAACTTATCTCGCTCGATATCTTCATGGAATTATCTAGAATAGAAATCGATATTTTACAATATTATTATCTGCTGTAATAAACATCTGTATTTGTGTAGCAGTAATATGACTGTTTTACTAAGCAACCGAGCACCTTATTATGAACGTGTACCAATTTTATTTAATACATAATTGATATGAAAGAAATCAATATTACTAACACCCACGCGCGGTCATGAAGGTCGAATCAAAATTACTTACCTAAACCAAATAAACCAAACTTAATTTGAACTCTTACGCAGCATAAAAACTCATGAGATCACATTATGTTAATCCCGGATTTAGATAACACCTCCCAATATGGGATTAGGCAGTTAATCCTATAGCAAGAATTCGTCCGACTTCTTACGATATCGATTCAGTAAATTGAGCCCTCGGTATTATTTACACCATAAACAATTTGCTCATTTGATTCCACTTCGTACGTACAATTCGATTTTATTTGTCGAGGTCATAAACGAGTAGATTAACCGTAATATTTTATTAGTGAAAAGGTGATAGCTTCGGGCTGGGAACCATGACCCGGTATCTTAACAAATCGATCGCAAGAGCATAATGTTACGTTGTTACGAGATTGTTACATTAGAATTTATAATGAGACCGCGAGGCTATCTGTCGGCGTTGGGCTCACGTCCGCTCCTCACACACCCGGTGTTATGGTAATGGGGTGCCGTGACCATAAGGGAACAACAGCCTATTACGCGGGGTCGGTCGCGCGGTCGCCCCGGTCGGTCGGACGACGTCGTGCGCCTTCCATTTTTGCCGCGTATCCCCCGCTGTTCGGGGCTCAAGCTCCAGGACCAAAGAACCGCTACATCCCACTTCAAATCGAAAACACTCATAAATAATAATGACAAATGGTGTTCCATTACGATCACAGTACCTACTCGTTACTTTGCGCCTATAACTTTTTATGGGAATGTTCTGGCTATACTTAAATAGATTGTTGTTACAAACCAAGTTACCTGTTTTGAGGTTTGAACGAAAATGCTCGCTGTGCTTACCTGAGAGAACTTGGCCGTGTCCCGAGAATACACATTACCATACCATAAAGCTCATATTAATGTCAAGGATAAACGGACTGTCAGATGATTTAAAGCTAAATTCTCGGTTCGCATGGACTCAGAGATAATGATACCTTAATTGCGTTCCTTTGCTTTCCCGAATGATCGAATGGCAGTAATAGCTCTCTGTCTGCCCGAAATGACTTTAATTGGCGTCGGGGACTCGGGAGATGGCGTATAAGGTAAGCTCAAGTGACTCCTAATACGCCCTCGCCAGAATACCTCTGTTTTGATTTTATCACTGCTTCTTCGTGATATTATGTTCAATCTTGCAGCCCATTTTATCTAAGAACATATGGATGTTATAACACATGGCATACTCACTCAAAAAATTAAGGCAGATACCAATTCTTAAATTATATTGATACTGTACTCAAGTAAGTAGATAATATCACTACCCAAGAATTGATCTGAAATCAAATTATTAAATGGTGTTCGGTTTACAGGGACTTACAGTAATTTCCATAAACTTAGTTATTATTGTTACAGTATCAATTTCATATTTACAGTTGTAGAGTAAATTGTAGTTACAGCAACACTACGTTACAACACTTAGGTGTGTATTAAAATGTTGTCGATATCTAGAGCTAGACGTTATGTAGTGGTTCACAGTCCGGGTTGAGCACGCGACAAGATTTAGTGTCGCGGGCGGCGCGAGTTAGCGTCAGACAAATATTTCACCTTGGTCGCGGCGCCACAAGGAAACACCGATGTGACGCACACATGCACGAGCTTGCTCTAAATCAACCTCCTGGAGGCTTCATGTCCACATTCGTCTTCTAAAATTCACTTCTAAATCCTCCCTACCGACAAGCCATAAGTTTTATAGCAAATAATTGCCTTTCAAACATCTCGGCAATATTTATAGCCTACATAGCTATCATAAACATTCTTCACTTCCCTTCAAGCATATAACAAAACATTTGCCAACACCGTTGATCAAAACCCGATGAACAGAAACCCGATAGATATCAGTTTCGTCGAGTCCATTTCCTTCCGCAATATTTTCTTTGCGAAATGTTTATCCGAAAGTTCTGAACTTAGACATGTTCCATGTTAACGTGCCAGTGAACTTGTTCGTTGTTGGTGTTACTAACACAACTGCAGTAGAGTAGATAACACACAAACAGACAACACGAGAATGGGTTTACTTTAGTCGCCGGCCGGATTTTGTTTTAAAATGGAAATAGGAGAAAATTAACAGTTGTTTCGCCATGTTTCTGGACTATTAAAGAAATAATTTGTATCTATGTAACTTGTTTAGAGGGAGTGTCCATTTTCTGTAACCAAATAAGTTAACATAAATAATAATATCAACGAGCAAATATTGAAGTTTTGTAATAGACAATGAGTTACGACCACAATGTAATTGAAGTTGTTTTATCGCACAATGATTCGAGATTAGAAACGCAGGTTGCGTATGAAATTAAAATTGAGTTGATAGCATCCTTAAACGAGTTATTACGGGTGAACCATAAAGAGCGGGTACTTCCTGGTCTGCACACAGAAGCGGCGGTATGATTTCATAACTCGAATTTCCCTTTCGCAAGGCCCGCAAGTTCTGCGGTCGAAGCTGATCCCGAGAATATCACGGAGATACGGCCAATTTATAATTTAATGCTCGCTTCGCTCGCTCCCGACATAATCGTACGAGTGGATACACGGAACTAACTTTTGATTTCAGTTATTCGAAATATGATTTACTGAGTTATGGCTAGATAATGAAGTGGGTCGCTGCAGAACCTTGTTTCCAAAGTTGTTGCTGTGTTCGCTAAGTTGATTCTCGGTTTCAACTTGGAGGTACTCGGAGCGAGGATGGAACTTTAGTTAGGATGTTTCTTTTCGCCAAAAGTAAAACTTATTTAAGCTTTTCGAGAAAAAGTTTTTGGGAAACACATTAAAACTTTTGTTTTGATGACTACAGCGTAATTTGGACAGTGAAAAATTACTATATTATGTTTTAAACTAGTGATAGCCTAAGGGTATGACCACTGGACTGCCAAGTCAAATGTCTCAAGTTGAATCCAAGTATAATCCGTAATCACCACTCGCTTTAACGGTGAAGGAATACATCGTGAGGAAACCTGCATGCCTGAGAGTATCTCGACGGCATGTGAAGTCTGCCAACCCGCATTAGGCTAGCGTGGTGGACTATAGCCTAATTCCTCTGATACTGAGAGGAAACCCGTGCCCAACAGTAGAACAGTATATGGGTTGATGATGAGATTAGATGATGATTTTTATTCATTGTACGAAAACAATTAGCTGTCACTACTTTTTGACAATTAAACATTACATTTTTAATATTCATCAGGTATTAATAAATCCCTTTTTTTCTAGGATGACCTTCGCCTTGGCGCTGGTGGTGGTGTGGTGGGCGATCGGCGCGCACGCCGGCGATCCGGTGTTCGACCCCAGCACACTGATGCGGCTGGTGCTCGTCCCGGCAGACGTCCCCGTCGGCTCCGTCATCTACCGCGTGCGCGCCTCTGACCCTGACTTCGATTATCCGTTGCATTTTGAACTCATTGGTAAGGGCGTACTTAGGTATGAGTAGTTTCATTTTATATAGCACTAGATTTACGCCAGCGGCTTCGCCCGCGTGGTGTGAGTGTTTGTTATAGGAATAGTGTAGCTTTCCAACCGTGAAAGATTTTTTCAAATCGGACCAATAGTTTCGGACCAGTAGTTTCGGAGTATTCAATTCAAACAAACGAATAATATAATATTTCCTTTTTATAATATTAATATAGACTAGCTGTTCCCCGCGGTGTTACTCGCGTTCATTTAATGTTTTCCAGTCCCGTGGGAATTTCCCAAAATCCTTTTTTAGAATACCTACGTCACAATAACTTTCTGCGTGCCAAACAGCTAAATCCGTTCAGTAGTTTGAGCTGCACCTTAATGGATCAGTTGATCAGTCAGTCTGCCTTTTCCTAGGTACAGATGACAGTCTAAAGATAGAACAAAATATTTTGAAGAGAAGGAATATATTAAAACAACCACCCCACAAGCCTCCTTGATACTGCGCCATACGTGCGTCATTTATGTTCTTTTTGGCAGCAGTTTGGTTACGATCACTAAATTTAATGATGAATACTTTTACCTATGTAAGGATTAGAAGTAGGTTTACCACATGAATGGCATCAGTTGTAGATGGCTCAGTAATACAATTATTTGGCCCTTTTAAAGACCCTGAGCTAGGAATTGCATTCTTTAAACAAAACATTGCATTCTTTTAACAAAATTCTTTATTGCTCAAGTTGAAATGAGGACGATATCTCTGGTAAAATCTTTTGTATAGCCCGTAAATTAGCTTGTAACGATAATTCGTCAAGCAGTTTTTTTTTAAAACAAAACAGTATTCAACCTTGACCGTGAACTAAGAAGACAATACCCAATTTGTCGCACAGTTACTACGCCCAGTTAAAACAAAGTTAAGGTTTGCTCAAGATAACGCGGTTTCCTGTAACGAGATATCGCGAGATCTGGAGGTAAACAAAACGTTATTGCATTCCATTAGTCGGGATACCCGAGAAGTTAATTTGCCATGGATTTACGGGAACCTTTATAAACAATTTCTCCTATCAAGGCGGAAATCTGAAATTTTTATCCAGAAGCTCTTAATTCCGGGATTGAAAATCGAGAAGTTTATTTTTGAACTCTATTAAGAGGGGTGACGTAGCAGGTATTGTATACTTTGCCTGTGATACTAAAGTGGTAATAACATCTTCAGAAGAATCGGGGAACAAGATTAGGATTTTATTAAATCAATTGACATTAGCCTGTCAACCAATCAGGACTATATCCTGACTGATAATAAATGGATTGATGACACTACAAAATCCTGGTATCTATAACAGGACTAATAGGTACATGATTTCATAGTTTCTAAATCTCTTAATCTAACGAACGTACTTATTTCTCTCCATTTAGGCCAAATGGGCCGCTTGGACATCGGTGTTGAGACTCTGCCGTGTACCCGCTATAACTCAGTGTGCCAAGCTAACGTGATCCTTCTGAGGCGGCTGGAGCCTGGTCGCTACGTGGACTTCAGACTTTCAGTCCGTAACACCAGAGGGAGAAGTTCCCGTATCGCGTGTTCAGTTACGGGAACCAATGCCACTACGCCGAGGGACACCATTTTTCCGCACCAGCCTGGCATCATATTAGTACCAGAGGTAAGGTTCCCTTATATTTGTTCATAGCTGGACTAAGAACTCTCTCATTGTAGGAATTGTGCGTGATCCTTGGTTTATCTTTGAGCGAATCTCCTATCAATATTTCACCAGATGCCTTTATTTAAAAATATACTGGCCTGATTATATTACATGTCCTTATATTACATGTACATGTCTTTCGTACTTAGATCCCTATTTTCACTAATAAGTTGGGCTCATTAGTTTTAGTTTTGCCTGCTCATGAGGATTTCCTTGTCCTATTTTGTATCTAGGGTGAATGTAACGAGATTCAAAGAGCTTAAGAGTTCTTATACGTATCAAACGCCAATTAGGCTGAGATTGAGATTTAGGAACGAAACTAAGCATATTATATTTTTATTTCTTTATGTCAAATCTGTAACATTTTATTGAACTAGAAATATAATACTTACGCTTGTAATTAGACTGTCTGAGACTTACTCGAAAGAATTTAACTACCTAACTCTATCAATTTACAAGTTCTTTTACGCCATTTCTAACTAAAAGAGGCACTTTAAAGTATCATTAGTCAGGATCTTGTAATTGAAATTCTGCAACGTTCTCATATTAAGCACTCTTTACAACTAAATGCCGACACTACACGTAATTGAAGAGCATAATCGAAAATTACTTTCATAAGCAATTATCCTTGAGGCTGCAAACTTTATGCAATAGAAGTTCATTACTTAAATGACACAATCATGGTGTTTAAGATGGATCCAAAAGCCTTGCGATGATAGTCGTTCCATTAAAACTGTCGTTTGGTATAAATATGTTCATTTGCATAGTCCAGTTATAATGGCGGATTTACGTGGAAAAAGCACCTGTCGGCGTTCGGGGCAACAAATGAGGTGTCGAGAAGCGTGCCGTGTGACGCGAGTGATTGATGATGATGATGACATACATGTACACTGACACAAAGGACGCTCGTCAGATATCGAAATTAACATTACTCTAGAGTTGCGTACCAAGAGTGATCTTAAAAATTACTTAGGTGCTTGATCTCCAACAAGAAACATATTTCATGTAGGCACTGAGGGAAAAAATATTTTGATAAAACACTTTACTCATTGTTGTTTTTACAGGACGCTAAACGCGGAACAGATCTCGAGATAGTGATCGCAAGAAAAAACCCTTTGTCGCCGAAGCCTTTGGAACTCGAACTTTGGGTGAGTAATTTACATTTTAAAGGCAACACGATACGAAGCGATGATTAGGGGTTAGCTAATGATATTTTCTGCCTGCGTCGTGTTTGACACGCATTTCGTTGAAACCACATAATGAAGTTTCGCTCGCACGTTAATAGGGATCATTTTCACAGCGTTATAGCTGACGCGGGATACGCCTTTTGCGAAACTCATTTACAGTTTATGCGGTCGGACCCTAGCGTTACGTATACGAACCCACTCCCACAAATTTGAATAGGTAATCAATCTCAAAATTACTACCGAGAAAGTTCACAAAATAACGTAATATTACGTAACTTCTGGTTCACTTTCTGGCAACAATACAAATTCCCGCCAACTTGATGACCGTGCGAAATGTTCTAATTTACTTCACAATTATTCTTGCCAGTTCAATACAGTACCATTTCAAAATGATAACTGTAACAACAAAAACGCGATGAAAGCAAAAGAAGATAATGAGATGAAAGCCTTAATTTGCTCAATTTGCGAAGTAGCAACATGATGCTCTTATAGCGATTTATACCTCATCTTTGATACAATTACAGTTTTATCCATCTTCGAAGCAGAACCGATTGTTAAGCAGGTGGATAGACATCAAGTAGTTGCTATGGATACGTTATTTCGCGAATGAGATCACATTAGGCTGCCTACCATGTATTGTAGTGCGTATTTCGCGAGTGGCAGATGGGATGCAATTACCGGACATTAAGAAGAGCAAGGCATGTTAAAATTCTCACAGGCCTGGAGAATGGCTAGCACCCGCACTCGAGGTCATTTTGTAGGCTTAAATGCTATAATAATGGAGATCGTGTCTTTACATGTAGTATAATTTTAGAGCGTCGGTTGTGGGCTGGCTAACGTTCGGCTGAGTACCGCGCTAGAGCATATAAGTGAATTTATAGTATCGGTTCCGACCCCTATTTCGATAATGAGTACACAGCCATCGCCAAGTAAGCTGTGGGAAATAATATTGTTATTAGACTTGACACTTATTTCAGGTTAAACATAAACAGTAAACATGTTTTTATGCATACATACATAATGATACAATTTTGGAACCGTTGTTTTAGATTTTGTATAAATTGGACGATGTTAGTAGTGTCAATTTTTCATTCAACGTTGATCACAATTTGATAATTGAATATCGAATATACATATCTAGTGATAAAATATCAGCGTTAAACTGGGTATTCCTAAATCCTAGTTCTGAGCAAAGCTTAAAAAAATATATAGGTAGGTAAACTAATTATTCTGCATTCCGTATTCAATATCATAATTGTGTAAATTTTTTCACAGGGATCACCACTCTTCGCAATTAGACAACGTCGCGTCTCAGCTGAAAACACTGAAGGGACCATATTCCTAGTTGGACCCTTGGACTTTGAGGCCCAGTCCATGTACCATTTGACACTACTAGCCGTGGTAAGCAATGCGCTTTTTCTAATGAGTCTTATTTCCCTAATTAGGGTTAATTATTCCTACGAGATCAAGCCCGTAATCTAGTACGCAGGCTAATGATCAGTATTAAACTGTAATTAATTACGCCAAAACAAGTGCGATGGATTTCGTGACTTGTGGAGAAGCCTACTGATGTATTATAGCCACTAAGTCACATATTATTATGTCATTATAAAATCAGAAGCCCAATTCTGATACCTAATAAAAAACCTCAAAATATAATTTTGATTCAATCTCACTATTGCATTTATTTTGTGTTACTACTTAAATTGAGGGGCTCGTAGCAAACAAGAAAGAAATACAAGGAGTATTTTATCTTTCAATTTTTCAATAAAATAACTAAGTATGTACTTTATAATTTTTACCGAACCCAATAAAATTCGTCAAAAAATCATTAGATACGTATTATTCCTTATGGTTCAATAAAAATAATTAAAGGCCCGCAATTAATATTCATAGAAACGGTCGCTTTGACTCGTGTGCGACCATCTTTATTACTCCATTTAGTTTTAATTCCTGCATATAGCTTTTATTAATGACAAACTTACAATTGAACATTAAAGGACTCATGAGACCGCTTATTGCTTCACTTGATCCTCAAGAGACATTAAATTAATAATTTTAGTGTTATACATTGAAATTGCTCTGTAAGAAGTTTATGGGAACCCGGATAGACGATACAATGCACCCTGCAAGGTTTTGTAAAAGAAAAAGCTATTCGTTTCTAAATAATTCATCATACTACGTCGTAAAATCGAGGGGCTCGTGGCTAAGTTATAGCAACGCTGGGGTCAAATGATCTGCAAGGTTAAGCTACGCTTGCCGAGGTCAGTCTGTGGATGGGTGACCATTCTTTACACATCGGGACCCCTCCGTGCCTCGGACAGCACGTAAAGCCGTCGGTCCCGGTTGTCATACGAACACCTATGACAATCGTTAGTGGTAGTCAGAAGTCAAAATGCCTGACAACCAATCTATCCTTCGAATATCGGTATTGCCCAGAAATTGGGTTGCGGAGGTCTGATGGCAGTCGTTTTGTGTAAAATACTGATATTCAGCCGCATCTGGTTAGACTGGAAGCCGACCCCAACATGGTTGGGAAAAAAGCTAGGAAGATGATGACTACGTCGTATAATCAATATTTATGTAAAATAAATGAATTTCATGAAAAAAGTGTCATACCCGGAGCACAGATTTTTATGTAATAAGGTAGCAAAGATGCATAGCCGCCTGATAGTAAGCGACAAACGCAGCCTAAGGATGCCAGTAACACGCGTATGTTGCCAGCAACTAGTAGTATCACTGACATCGTGCGCGATGACACCTCTTTGCTCAGTAATTTTCACTGGCTTACAATACCCTAGAGATGGGATCACTTGTTGGCAGTGTTGGCACACTAGAGGAACACAGACAATCTTTGCAGCAGAGTTCTACTAAACTACCAAAAACGATTCGCAGAGTGTGTTGGTTTTTAGAACGAAAGCAGATATAATCCGTCTTCCTAAGGCAGAGACTCCATGCGATTTAATTATACCTATCTTTAAATAAAAAAAATGTTTGAAATTTTTGTTGAAAATGGAAACGACGTCTACCTTTACCTTTAAATTATGTATTCGTTACCTAAATTTCTTGTGTACAAATCTTTTCTTCTCGAGAAAGTACCATGTACATATTGCTGGTTTTATTGCCTAATAGTATAGTTAGATTGCCGATCGCTATAAACCCGCGTGGGAGTGCGTACATTTATCGATTAAAAGTCGGCCTATAAAATAGCACAATCCAACTCTCGGCCCGTTTCGCGGTGAAGTCTTGAGCTAAGAATAGAACCTATGTTCCTATGGGTGTCCTTCTAAAGGATTTATAATCATTGGATAAGCCGTTCTCGGACTCAGCGTTAAGAACCCAATTTTATTATAAATTATCATGAAGCTTGTTCAGTTGTTCCTCCCGTGTACAATCCCGTGTACCAGGTCCCTGTAACCTGAAATTATTTTGCTTAGGAATAGCCTTTCAGTAATAGAAAGTTACCAGTTAGTAATTCTTCTTGCCTTTTTCATATTTTATGGAGGTCTAGGCTAATATTACCTGTAATAGTCATAACTGTTTTGTACTTGCAGGATCCTTACATAGAAGTTGGCAAGGATACACGCAACATCGCTGGCTTGGAAGTGGTGGTGGTTGTCCAAGATGTGCAAGACATGCCTCCGGTGTTCACGGCCGCTCCCCCGATCACCCACCTGCCCCGGCAGGTGGCGCCAGGTGACATGGTGGTGAAGGTACGAGCGGAGGACGGAGACAAGGGAGCGCCGAGGCAGATCAGATACGGACTTGTGTCTGAAGGGAACCCGTTTACGCCATTCTTCAACATCAATGAAACATCGGGTGAGTGAATGAAGTTACTGGGTTTTTTCTGGCCTAATTTGCCTAATGCTGGACAAAAACCCCTCTTCCCAATTTCCAACTGAATTGACTGAATAACTGTTGTTTTTATGACTATTTGTAGTGTTAGACTATTGGCATTAAACGGGGCACTAATTCAAACTTCGAGAATTTCGCTCTAACTGGGAAACGAAATTAGAACCAAGAGTGCGTATCTTATATTAATGAATGAGGAAGGTAACGACATAATAGAACAAAAATAACAAAATTGTATGTACAATTACCTAAATTGATAAAAAGGAGAAAAAAATCCATTCTGATAAATAATGCAAGACAATGAACCTATAAAAGCTTAGAAAAGTAAACATTATTTTTAGATGATTATGATAATGACGTTAGTTAATAAAAACCTACGCTTAATGAACTCATTTTATCTCCAATTCTCATATACAGGCGCTTAAAAGCTTTTTAATTAATAACATTTTGAATGTTTCCGGCGTTTTATCCGAAAACCTTGTAACAATGGACCGCAAAGATTGCCAGAACCATGTTACCTATTCAAATATTTTGGGCAAATTGTTGTTTTAGAGTTTCACCGAAATAAGGGCAGACCTTGCCTAACCGGATATTATGACGCTGTATTTTAACTTCGTGCCATTTTTCCACAAAAATTCTCATTTATTTGTTGGGTCAGTGCCGCTAAAGCTGTATTTCTTTTAAAATTTATTGCCTAACAACGTTGGTTTTGAAGTCACACGATACGACCTTTTGTGGACCGTTCGACTAGTTGATATTATTTTCGTCCTGTTATATCATTTTATTAAGTAAGTTAAGTGTTAAAATAAATATGTAATTACATAATGTACTTAGTGGTAGCTTGAGGCCTTAATTTCCAATCCCAGGTCCAGACGTGTTATTGAGTTTTTCTATCATGAATTTCTCAATAGTAGCTTGGAGTTTAAATTTACCTCCTTACAATACCAATAGACAAGGTAATACAACTCTGCCTAACTTTATAGGCACTTGCTAAACAAAAATACACTCTATTGACGATAATATTCGAAATATAACGTTCATTGCTCACATTCATTCTTTTACTTTAACGATTTTTTAAGCATTCAACATCAACATGCTAGATAAATTTTGCGTAATATTCAATATAATAATAATAATAATAAAGCCTTTAATTCCGAACTTTTACATTATTTAGTTTTTTTTTTTTTTTTTTTTTTTACGTGCTACAAAAGTTACTTTTCACAATATGTCCCTTTGCTCGGTGTGCCTTACGGCATAGGCCTCCTCCAACTCTTTCCACTGTTTCCTGTCTGCCGCCACTCGTATCCAAAAGGGACCTAAGGTCATTTTTAATTCATCCTCCCATCTTCTTACTTTGCGACCTCGGCTCCTATGCCCATCTCTTGGGTACCAGACAGTCACTTGTTTGCTCCATTTTTCCTGTCTACAACGGAGCAAGTGCCCAGTCCATCTCCATTTTTGCTGGTCGATACGTGATAGGATGTCTGTTAGTTTTGTTTTGCGCCTGATGTCTATATTCCTGACTTTGTCTTTTAGCTTTAGCCCCAGTATGCTTCTTTCCATGGCTCTCTGACATTTTGCTAGTTTGTCCCTATGGTTTTTCGTCAATGCCCAGGTTTCGCAGCCATATGTGATGCATATTCAATATAAGTACACCTAATAAAATGTCAGTTAGTACCATACAATATGCTCTGAAACGCGGCACTAAACTGTGAATTTATTAGTACTAACTTTAACGGTTACTTTATGTCTGATATGGAGGCCATGAAAACTTCTATCTAAATCGTGTGCACCCCACTTTAGCTTAGTATTTGTCTAGAAAATACCTTTCTTGTGTAGCTAGAATGTAGAGCTTAGTTTTTGCTGTGCTAGGTCAAGAAGCTTTTTCAGACGTTTTTTTTAAAACTGATAACATCGGTACGTCCGTCGAGCGTCCGGCTTCCGTGGGATATCCTACTTCCTTATCGCTGGTCGACACCACCCCTTATGGCCCAGTTGCTACAAAATCACCTTGCGTGACCCACATTGCCTCTATAACACTATCAGATTTAGTTTGCAGTCATTTTCCACCAAACTTCCATTTTATGGCATCAAATTTAATGGCGAAAGTTTCATAGTTAAGTGAAACAATTAACATGTAGACAAATAGGTTGGAATAAGTTCTGTGGGTAATTAAACCTGGATGTTACTATTTTGTTTGTTATGAAATTTTGTTTGTTCTTCTTGTTAATCATTTCCTTATTGCTGAGAATTGTGTCTTTGTTTTAGTCTGCCAACTGAATCCCTAAATTTGTTTTTGTATATCTCCAGCTTGTTGTAACTAAATCTAATCCCAGGACTCGAGTACCGGCCTGTCTTTGCCATCAGGCGTTACAAATTTATTGATATTTACAGAAAGCTAGTAAAGTGGAAAATCATAAACAAATCTGAGATTGAACCTTCATTTGATAAAAATAAGTCGGGTTTTCCTACCTGACCCTATAACTCCAGAACACACGAACCGATTTCCACGGTTTTGCATTCGTTGGAAAGGTCTCGGGCTCCGTGAGGTTTATAGCAAATTTAACAGAAAAGCGGGTTAAAAAGGTTATCAAAACCACGCGGGCGAAGCCGCTGGCGGAAAGCTAGTTTGATATAAATTTAACGTCTTGGTAACTGAAGTCTATTTAGCATAATATTATGCATTAAGTCTGCCACATGTTGCAAGCAGTAACTGTTCGGGAGTTAAGTAGTATCAACTTTCTTCGTACTGAAGTTGGAGCTTACATCTAAATTCCCTTAACAATGCCATAAGTTTACGTCGAGTGCGTAGCGGTAGTAGTTCTGACAATACTTAACAATGCGTATTTGTTCACCAACAAAACTACAAACACGAAGGACTTCGAAAACGCTAACAGGGCTTTTAATGCAACCTTGCATTCTGCTGAACGAGCACATAATGGCTCATTAGACCTTACCGGTCGCGCTCTCGCCTCGCCATCCATTGTTTGTAAAGGTGCCCTACCTTACTTCATAATAAAGGCACTTCCTTTGAATAGCGTCTCCGTACCTACGTAGTAGCTGACAATACAATCCCGGCTAGCTCTGACATTATCAGCTCGATAACTATGTTCGCCTCCGCAAACTTGCCCCTTAAGACCCGTTAAAACTTATCGGAATATTGGAAGACCTGTCATGCTTGAAAATTTGTCGCATTAATCAGGCCACACCTTGTGAATATGTGAATGGGTGCCGAGATTCAATTTCGTCTGAACAACTTTGGAGTTAGTAAGACCTTCTTTCGAGTTCGTTGCTGGGTTGGTACATACAAATGGTCGTATTCTGAACAGCCCTCCCATAAAGTTTATTGTGATCCGGGCTATAAAGTACGTGGTGTATTTTTGGACTCATTTCAATATTTGTAGCCTGATTCAACACAAATTCTAATTCATTAAACGTAGTACATGCATAATAAGTATAAATTATATGTATCTATACCTATACACTATATATTATAAATCTAATATATAAAATTCTCGTGTCACAGTTTTAGTTGCCATACTCCTCCGAAACGGCTGGACCGATTTGTATGAAATTTTGTGTGCATATCGGGTAGGTCTGAGAATCGGCCAACATCTATTTTTCATACCCCTAAATGTTAGGGGTAGTCCACCCCTATATGGCAAAACAACGTTTGCTGGGTCAGCTAGTAGTATATATTATATGTATAGTATAATAGTATATATATTATTTATAAGTATAAATTATATGTATAACTATATAATTATATGTATATGTATACTTGTGTACCCCTACTGTCTACGGCTTACTACGAGTATGTAAGAAATTACCGGCAGAAGTTTCCGTATAATTGAATTAATACAGGTAGGTACAATGCATGAATAATATGCAAGTATAAAGGTTAATCTTTCCAATTAAATAAGAGATAGAAATTAATAAAAGAGGCAATCAATTCGGTTCATTAGTTGAGCCGTTGGACCGCTTGGTAATACCACGTTCGCGCAAAGAGCTTTACCAATTTAAATGTGACAAAATTAAATGTGCTTGAAGCCTGAAGTTAATCCCAATTGCAATTAAACATTGTATTATTCTTTTTGTGTCAAATTAATTGAACTGATTTTATGCTCGAAAAGGCATTTACTAAAGGCTCTACTCAATAAATTAAAGTACGAGTACTTAGATGATATTTTAATAGTGTTGCTTCATCGCCATCCATTCTCAAATACGAATTTTAAATTTGTAACATGGAACCATCAAAACAGAAACAATATTAATTTATTCCTTAGTAATAATTTATTCGGCATTCAAGCCTCACTGGTAAATAATTAATGAGCACCTCATTTGCCTCGTCACTGCCGACAGATGAGGTACTCGGAGGGTTAATATTAAGAGTAGATGCACCACTTTTGTATGCTAATTACTCGTCAGAACTTCTTAGACACCTACTTCGCATAATGAAAGCTTACCGCGGCGTTACATGCTTTTATGAATGGAAGCGTGTTCATGCAGTACAAGCATCTGCGGTATAATTATTATGTCCATATTAAACAGTGTCATTCATGGTTATTTAGTGTTCGAAGAAGTATCTGTGGAAGCCAATTTTTGTAGATATAACTCGTTCGAAAACAAGATGGGCTTGACTTGTTGAAGAATTTCATTAAAACACATTGTAACTTTACGGATACTGACGTATAGAACATTTATTGTTTTCCTTTTTGATTCTGCGTTTGTTTTTGGTTGTATGAACATTGATAAAAATATTTTATTCTACTTTTTTACTATATTAAGGTTGGGTTGTGAAACTTATGAAGTACTTTTATTTTATTATATACTTAAAATATTGAATTATGTAGGTAAAATATGTACCTAAGAAACTTAAAAAGGTATACCTATAGGTTTGGAAAAAACTTTCCCGTGAGAATGAAATCGTAAATTTGAAATATTTGAGTAAGTGCGGCCTCTTTTACGGCAATGTCAAATTACGTTCTAAAGGTATTGGAAAGAGTTTCAGATACATAACACAGATGGCGCTAAACTAAAGTACCTAATATTTAGAAACCAGTTACATTTTTCTATCCACATATTTATATTTGTTATATTTGAATCATATTCTGACATTTTCCCAGTTATGATTGATATTGTTTTCGATAGATTAGGATTAATATTATGAACTTCAATATCGATTCGATACAATTATCATAGAATCGGAAATCTTTTATATGGACTTAAAAATAATAATATCTATCTACCTTCACAGTACATTTAATACATTTACATTCGGAATTTGTTTTAAGTCCATAGATAATTAGATAGTATCTAAATGTCAAAAATATTGCTCTAACCTTCACTGTGTTTTATGTAAGCTGAAGTGACCTGCTGTTATGAGGACTGATTAAACCACGCAGTAATAGTAATAATGTATTATTTTGTCCTTTATTTCTAGGTGAAGTGACCCTCGAACGTCCTATCGAAGAGATAGCAGCGATCTCTCACGCAGGCGCGCCGATCCTGCTGACCGTGGTAGCTGAAGAGGTACGGCTGACACGAGAGGAACCAGAGGCCATGTCCTCCACTGTGCAGCTGGCTTTCATACTGCCTGAACGAGAGAACTCACCGCCGTACTTTGAGAATCAGTTGTAAGTACTCAGACGTTTAAATTGTTTGTCATAAAAACAAACATGACATAGGTACCATCACCCGTTTGTCCTTTTGAGGTACACGCATCGTTCGCAACATGTACTTAATAAGAACCGAGCCTCTCAACCGGGCACAAACTCCGAATTTGCTACTAACAATTTCACAAACTCCAATAATACGTTGCTAAAATGACTTATCTAAATCATAGGTATAGTGTGTATCTTTTACTTTTTTTATAAGTCTGTAATGTCCCACTGCAGGGCAAAGGGCTCCCTCTCTTCTCTTCCTCCCCGCTCTTCTTCCATCTCTCTTTTTCCGCTGTGATCTCCAACCAGTCCTTTTCGAATGAGTCCAGCTCATCTCACCATCTCCGTCTCTTTTACTTAATCATTTCAAAAACAATTTCAATAAGACAGTTCAAATGTTTTTCCAGCTACATTACCTATTTGGACGAGAACGCTCCTCAAGGCACAGCGCTGACGTTCAGCGACCCATACATACCGCAGGTGAACGACAACGACGCTGGTAAGAACGGCGTGTTCTCTCTGTCACTGGTTGGTAATAATGGAACCTTCGAGATCTCGCCCACTGTCGCCGAGAGACATGCTCAGTTCATCATCAAAGTGCGGGACAATACCATGCTCGATTTTGAAGCTAGAAAGTCTGTAGTGTTTCAGGTACGTACTTATTCATTGATTGTTCCTTATATTCAATGATGAAATACTTCGAATTAACACAACATTATAATATTCTAGTTAAATTAAGTAATTTAAAGGACGTCGAATCCATGTAAAAACAAAAGATTATAATAAATAACTTTTTTACATTTAAATGAAAGACAAAAATCAGTGTGTTTTCTCATTTCAGATTTTAGCTCAAGAGCTCGGTCCAGCAACGAATCTGTCAGTGACAGCGAACGTGACAGTTTATCTGAACGACGTCAACGACAACCCGCCAGTATTCTTGGCGCAGTCTTACGACGTGGAACTGCCCGAAAACGTGACAGCTGGCACCAAAGTCGTACAAGTCGCAGCAGACGACGTCGACACCGGCGCTTTTGGCAGAATACAGTTCACTGCCATCTTAGGATACCTCAACACATCCTTGTACTTGGATCCTAAATCGGGAGACATAACTGTCGCCACAAATAACCACGGCTTCGACCGTGAAGCGATGCCAGACCTGCATTTCTTAGTAGAGGCTAGAGATAATGACGGAGTAGGTTTAAGAGTAACAGTGCCATTAATTATTAAGTTACTAGATGTAAATGATAACCCACCAGAGTTTGAGAGGTCACTTTACGAGTTCGTACTCTCGCCGAGCCTGAATAATTTCACTTCGGCAGCAATCGTCAAGGCAGTTGACAGAGATTCCGAACCACCAAATAATGTAGTCAGATATGAAATAATACAGGGAAATGGAGATGGGAAATTTGCTATAAACGAAGAGACAGGTTAGTTAGACGTTTTTTATAATTAATTGAAAACATATATTTTTTCTATTCGTAAATTAAAACATATTTTTTACTTTACAGGTGAACTTTATCTTCTAGAAACATTAAAAAGAACAAAGAAACAAAACGTTAACAGACGAAGACGTCAGTCTGATGATCAAAATGAGAGCGAAGTATTCGTTCTTACAATCAGAGCTTACGATCTAGGTGTTCCTAGATTAACTTCTACTACAGTAGTAAAAATATATCCTCCAGAAAGTAAGACTAGAACAATGTCCTTCATAGTTCCTGGTGCTAATCCTGATAAAAGGAAACTAGAAGACGTACTTAGTACACTTTCTGGGGGGAAAGTAACTATAATTGATATTAAGCCATACAAAGGCAATGATAATGGTGCCACAGATTTGAACGGTCAGGAATCTAGTCAAGAAAAGTAAGTAATAATTATTAACTTGAAAGTAGTTAAGTAAATATAATTTAACAACATGTTTAGTATTTGGTTAGGTTTAAAAGCTTTATATTTCCATTTCTGATACGTATTTTTGATTATCATGAAAGGTCATTTGTATTAACAATGCTATAAACGGACGGTTTTTAAAGTTTTGTTTATATTAATTTTCAGGAGTGAAGTAATCGCAGTAGTGCGAATGACCGGTAACACGGCCATTAATGTGGCTAAACTTCAAGAACAACTGGCAAAGAACGTGACAGTGTACACGACTGGCACTAACTCTGGAGGTATCATCAATTCTGGCTCAGGTTCAGGGAAATCTGACCAGACTTCATCTGCTGATGGCAATGATTCGGTGAGTTCAAAATGTATTACATAAATAACCTGAACCCGATATCGTAGTGCAACTCACGTGCCCATCCAGTAACCCATTCAATGACACGGTCAAAATTTTCATCAAAATTGCCACAGCCTTTCAGAACGAGTTCAGTGTCATACAAAAATAATACCTATTAAATATATATACTGCAGTCACTATTCGTTAACATACGTCCGTCACCTTACCAAAAAAAATTAATATGTAATTATGTACTCATTTTAAACGACATGTTATTTTTCTTTCAGGGTCTGTATAGATCAGAGAGCCGATTATTGTTCTGGCTACTAATACTGCTGGCAATATTGGTAGCGCTGGTACTGTTACTTCTTATATGCTGCTGCATATGTGAAGGATGTCCGCTTTATATGCCCCCAAGGTAAATTTTAAGTGTCATTTTTATAAACGTTTTCTTACCAGCTTAACTTTTCACTCAATTGCTAACATCTAACACAGATATATTAGAATTCCTGAGTAGGTACACAAAGTAAGAAATTTTCTTTTAATTTATTTCAACTAATATTTCCTTTTCTCTTATTAACAGACTGAAATGCACCAACTAATGCAAGTTCTCACACCAGCTTAACATTTTATTTAGGTAAATATTTATTTTGTTTTAAATTGCACATAGACTTATGGTATTTTCGTAATCTATGCCAAGAAGTGATGGTTAATTTTAATCAATTATGTATTTGTGATATCATACTGCATGTCGTTACTATTCAGTGAATGTTTGAATGCCTTTTCTAACCTAAACACACATCACTTTCTTATACTACTTATTATGTGTTGATAACAGAACAGCTAGGTACATAGATATCTATTAATAAATTCTAGGAAAAGAGTGATACGTGTCAACTCCACAGAGGACGACGTGCATTTAGTGGTGCGCGACAAGGGACTTGGGAGGGAAAACAAGTCGACGCAAAATATAGAAAATAAGTCTATACAAGCTAATGAGTGGAGGAGGCGCGAGGCGTGGAGTGCCGAACAAGCAGACTTGAGGACGAAACCGACACAATGGAAGTTCAATAAAAGAAACTACAGATCAAACAAAGAACCATCTAAACCAGCTTCTACGCCGGGAGACATCCACCAAGAATTCGTACATGCGGCAGCTGACAACGATTATAGATATAACGATAATCGGCAATCATTACGCAGGTAGCTCATAAAATTTAAATAATAAGATAGACCAAGCAATACACTCTTTCCATCTGCATTCCCTTGTAAACACTAAGTTATTCAATGATAATAGATAATTGGTACTCCTACTCACTCACTCGTTGGTGGCTCACATTAGGTACTTATTATGTAGTAATGTGACATATTATTGCTTATTGAGTCAGTACAGATCCTAACCCGAGCTGCTATTAAACGTTATAACATAAAAAACCTAACAGGGCAGCTGTATACTAATATTGCTCGAATCCTGGAAATTAAAAATTAAAACAATTACTATAAATGGCCTTTTTTTTCAGAGATGGACCGAACATTATTTACACAAAAGAAATGCAACTGCAAGAAGCGTTTGCCAATAAACATAAAGAGTACATTGAAGATTTAGAAAATGGATACGATAGAATTGCCACACTTCATTATCAACGCAGAGAACAGGACAATGATTCTATACGTAGGCACGAAATAGACCGTGGCTCCGAAGTCGGAGTCTTCCTCAAGTCTGAAGCTGATAAGAATATACATGACAAGACTGACGGTAAAACTAAACGTGATTATCAAGAAAAAGTGCACGGCCCATCTTCTCAAGGTAGGGATCAATATTTTATTAAAGAAGGGAATACAGAAATTTTAAGGTTAGTCACTAGAGGAAAGAATGAAGAAGAACGTTATGTTAATCTTCCTGTTCAGCAGCAACGACCAGTAACGTTAATACCACATACACAGTATGTCGTGGTCGATAGTGGTAAAAATCTGCTAATGGAAAGATTTATCCGAGAGCAAGGAGAAGAAGCAAAAAATATTAGAGAGAGAATGGGGAAGGTGACTGATTTAGATAATGTATCAAACGGCAAAGATGCAAAAAGCTATGGTCAAAGATCACAAGTTGGAAGTGATGTCCAAAACCAATTTCATGAGTATTCTAATCTACCACCTGATGTGCCCGGGGCAGTACCTCTAAAAACAGATTACTTGCAATCTGCACTATTAGAAATGCAAAACAAATCAACTATTCATCAAGAACTATTAGAATCATCGCTCAGAAAACAAAATGAACTTTTACACCAAATACTTATCGAACGTGAAAGAATGTTACAAAATCAAGAAACAGCTTCTCAAGTTGAAAGCAAACTCGAAACTCAAAGTTTACCAGGTCATTCAGTAATGGCAACTCAAACAGAATGCCATATTGGTACACAGACTGAACCGCAGCTTATGAAGCCAACAAGAAGAAAAGCAAGAAGTGACAATGATTCCTATAGTGAAGATGAGTCACAAATGGTGTTAGAAGATGAAACAAAAAAAGTAGCGTGGGTTAAAAAGAAAAAACCTAAAAAGAAATTAAAACATAAAGATACTAGACGAAGTATGAGAGTTTATGATTTAAGTAGAAAAATAAAAACCCCAATTCTTGAGGAAAGTGAAGTGTCTCCATCGCTAGAAAGCGAAAAACATGTAAAAATAAGTAAAACAAATGAAAGAGAAGAACACATACGAAATTACGGTGATATGACAAAAAGTACGGTTACAACTTCCAAAAATGAAACGGTCAGTTCAACACAAATAAAAATGTCAGAGAGTGACAGAAAGTCGAGATTAAGAAAGGAAGTTCTAATGGAAATTTCAGACTCACTGGACGACAAAGTAGAATCCGACGTACATGAAAGAAGACTTAGACTACAAAAGCAATCCTCTGTTACAACTGACGACGTGTCGCGTAAAAGTCCTCTTGCCATCGAACATGAAAGTATTGAAAGTAAAAGTAGAAGCAGTTCAGCTTCAAAAGATCACCGAAATTTAGTTTTCTCGAGACAAGGATCTTCTACAGAAGCTCGAGAAATAACAGCTGAGCATTCGTCGGCTAAGTCAAAGTTATCAGATGCTGATATACAGTCAACTAAATTAGATAGTTCTAGTAACATAGAATCTAGTAGCAAAAGAGTTAATGAGGCTAGTGAATCCACAAAATCATCGGAAAATGCTAAGCCATCACAAAAAAGTTTGCCACGCTACATGCAATGGTATGGAAAGAAGTCTGCAGCTACTAAAGCAGCACCAGCTGAAAAGGTAGTTCCAAACAAACCAAAAAGAACATCTAAGACAAAAAACGAAGACGATAAAGATAAGGTAGGTCGATACGGCAAAATTATGAGTAAAGATTCTCAGGTCGATACAGAGGCAAAAAAAAACTTCAAATCAAAAGAAAATGAATTCATTCATCCACGGATACTGAAAGAAGAGAAGGTCACACCCATACCTGAAGGGCCCTTGCCAGATGTTCATCCATTGCTTCAACATTCCGAACACAGATACGAGCATCAGTATGAAAACCAAAATCCTCTATGTTACATTCAACCGACGCATATTCCTAAATATCTGGGCCAACAGCCTAGTGCTCCGATGCCGCGAAAACAACCGCTTGAACAGCAGCCAATATATGTCAATCAAGATGATGTCAAAGAAACGAAACGGGATATATCAGAAAGTGCGTTAACTCATAGTATATCAATATCTACAAGCTACGAAGAAGATCGAAAGAATCCTGAGGTACACGTTTCTAAAATAAATATAGGCGGTGATAATGTACCCGATATTAGCCATAGGAATATAACCACAAAGGTAGATGATAATGATTCGGGTATAGCTATGAATACGTTAGTTCAACAGGGCAATATAAAGAGATTACCAATTACAGAAAAGAAAAGTGTGTTTACGATTGCGTATGACGATGTTCACACCAAACAACTGCGACCAGACAGTAGCTCTACTTCTTATTAAAATCCCTTTTGTATCTATATCCGTCGATTGAGTGCCTTAAAAATCATTGTGTAAATATAAAGTCCCAAAATATAACATATCCGTCCGAAAGTATTAATTATTTGATAAAGAAGTTGAAGTATTTTTACGCTGATTATTTTGATAACTTTTTAGCTAATATCCCAGATATTTAGAATAAATTAGATTAAGCTAGTT
Organism: Acronicta psi; assembly: GCA_946251955.1. Lineage (NCBI taxonomy): Eukaryota > Metazoa > Arthropoda > Insecta > Lepidoptera > Noctuidae > Acronicta > Acronicta psi. Next base: position 10,221,932 of record OX276475.1, on the reverse strand, counting down.
TCTATAAATGTACAGGATTCTAGCTAGAACGCAATCAAAATTCGCAGTGAATTTGTATAGTGAATAAAACATGAACAACTGCCTTTGTTTATTGACTGGTTTAATATAATAATAATTTTAGAATATTTTCCTATATTAATGTAAATACGTCACAAGTTGAAAGTAAGATGTAATATTTAAATTAATGTTAGCTTTAATAATCTCTTTGTAAATATTATTTCTGTAATACCTTATAATGCATTCTGATACAGTGTGCAGTTCTATATTTGTTATAAAATATAAAGTTATATATTACATATTAAAACCACGAGTATTATTTAAAGCATGTCGTCTTTCAATTCATTAAAATCGTTTATGTGAACAGATACCTACTTAGATAAATATCTCTCCATAAAATCTTATAATTAAATATTAAGTTGCATCACTTATTCAATTTTATTTTTTTGTTCCTATTTTTACTTGATAAATTTAACCCAAAGGTTGACTGGCATAGAATGCCATATGGCATTAAGTCCGCCTTATGTGCTAGTGTACATAAAAGTATAAATAAATAAATCTTTATTCAGATATAAGTAGATAGCCAGTCTAGCTGCTCTTTTAATATAACTTACTCTTCGGGTTCGTCCAATATACAATGAGGTTGTAGGAGCAGTAAAAAAGCAACGTTTTACACAGCCCATGAGTGCGTATTCTTAAGCCTTCATCTGTCATAGATAACAATATTTTACCTATAGGTTATTATTTTATTGAGTACTTAACCGAATTAATGCAACTTTAAAACCTTCTAAGAACATAAAAGACAGAAATAAAAGCATTAAGATTCAATTTAAATAATTTAATCAACATCTTATCATTAACCTGCACTAAATTCCAAAGATAATGAATAATGCAACAACATTTATGCGACATTTATTTACGTAGAAAGTATTCGGTGGGAGAAAATTTATAATAATTGCATGGAGTTACACATGCTATAGCCTTATCGCCGAAAATTTTATGATAACAGCAGTAGCCATTGGAAGACTCGTCTGGTTTCATATTGTATACAATAATAGCCTCATTTTGGTAAGGTTCAGTAGAAGCTAGATTCTCTTGACCCATTGGCACTTGGTCTTCATCTTCTTCATAATCCTCATCAAGCATCAATTGTACTGATCGAACCTGTTTTGATAACTTATCTATACGGTGCATGATCATGCCAAGCTGTTTGTTTGGTAATTCCTCCAGGGAATGATATTGTGGACTTGAAGACAGAGTTGCCAGTGCCATCACTTTATCTGCCATTTCACACAACGTGTTAATATTATTAGAAGTTTCTAAACTGACGATTTCGCGTACCTTGATTGGAAGGTTGTTCAGCCAAATATTCAAAATTCTTTCGTTGGGGACGTGCTGATGGGCTATTTTTATAAGTCTACGTAGATATTCTGAAGGTTTTGTCCCAGGTTTCTCCTTTTGCAGCTGATGTATGGACATGCGTTTGATTAACTCATGCTTGATGTGTTCATATCTATCGTCGGCCGGTGGATTCAGAATAATATCTTCAAACATAATGGCGTACTCACTTGGAATACTAGATACAACATAATCGTACTTCTCATAGTCAGATGTAATGCTGTTCCGAGAGAACGATGATTCTGCTTGAGCAAACCAAACTGATAGATTTTTACATAAAAAGCGAAAAGAATAGACGTTGACGAAATCCATTTTATTTTATAATATACTGAAGTGACGAATATCAATACTGACAGACTTTATATGCTTCACAATAACAACACATGCTATCAACCGTGACGGAGTTACGTATGAAACATCAACTTTGAGAATATTTTTGAACCTACCTCCAATTACCTCATACGAATTGGAGGTAGGTTCAAGGGAATATGCGTCTGACTTAAAAAAGGTCAAATATTTTTTTTTATTAACTTTATCGTTTTAGAATTATCTCTATGTAGATATTTTTTTATATTATTTCTTTTTTGATGAAAAAATAATTATTAAAAAGTCCAAAAAAACTGTTGGAAATTCAAATCACTTGAAACGCAACACTATCGGTCAAATGGAATATGACGTCAAAGTCTACTAAAACAGTGTCTGTTGTACGTGGTTGTTTGGTTGAGAGAACGTAGACTTTGACGTCACGGCAAGCGCGCCAAAATCGCGGGTGTTTAAAATGCCAATATCTGTCTCATAATTTAATATTTTTTTTGTTACTTAATTTTAGTTTTAAGGCGCTGGAATTTTTTTACGGCTACATAACGATACAAAGTATCGTTTAAAAATATATAAAAAAATGTGCATATTCCCTAATAGGGAATATGCACCATAATAAATTTTACAACAGGCAAGGCTGGCTCTCCTCGTTTTTTCTTCATATTAAAATACAAAGGAACTATTATTATTTGCGTAATAATATTATGAAATCCCTCAATAAAGCAATAAAATTTATAAAAATATGTTTTTGTGAAATAAAACATAATATGGCAGGGCCGCAGGGTTCTTTCACTAAAAAAATCAAAAAGGTACATCCCAAATCGATTCCCACACAAATCCTAATTATTTCATATAAATTATAAATTATTGTCATCTATTTTTCCCATTTCCGTAGGCGTTTCGCTAAAAATGATGACTTTTCTTAAACTCCATTCCGTAGACATTCGGAACGTTGGTTCTAATTTTACCAGGAGCGCATAGCATCAAGGAGGTGTTTCACACATTGACCAAAGATGTAGGAATCAATTAATAGATGGCGCTGTGCCACAATTCAATATAAATATAAACTTAATTTTTATAATATTATACTATCTGTTAATTTTTAATTATAATGGAATTATTATATAACTCTTAATTAGATGTTGCCACTAGTTTCACTATGATGCCAATAATACAGTGGCCATAGACAGAGTAAGCTAGCTCTCTCTTTAGGTAAAGCCAGGTATTAAAAGACTAGACACATTCTATTTCACAATAGATGGCGTAACAGTCACATGAAGTTTCGGAGCGAAGTTTGAATTTTTCATCAAGAAAAAAAAAAAAAATAGCATGTTTGGAATCATCGAAATGTCACGTCACTTCATGCTCCATTCTGTAGACATTTGGAACGTTGTTTAGAATACTACTACCAGGATCACATAACATTAAAGGAGGTATCTGACACTTCCAAACAAGCCGCTATTCAACAACAGATGGCGCTGTGTTTGAATAATTGAATCCGATACTTCGTAATCATAACCGGATGTAGATGCCGCTAGTTTCAACTGACTATCATGTACTAGGAGTTCATAATAACATTATTTTGTAGACTATTCAACAATAGATGGCGCTATAGGTAACACAATATCACCGACTAATGTGTTAAATAGCAAGTGTGGTTGTACTTAATACGTCAGTCCTATTTATATAGCCGACATTGCACATACTAGTGCAATGATCCTTTCTAGAATTTCAATCTATGAGGCACAATTGCGGGCAAATGCAGTGCTTATTTATGAATACATTATAGTACAACTCAACTCTAGCTTAATGAATAATTAATTAAATAAATATTTTTGGTCATTTGTACACAGCAGCACCGGTCCAAAATAAGCAGAGCTTGTACTTCGGGTACTACATACTTTTAATACCTACATAAGAAACACCCAGACAAACAAATACTTACAGTCATCACATAGATACATTATTTTGTGTCCTGTGGGAATCGAACCGACGACCTCGTAATCAGTAATCTGGTACTCTGACCACTTTTATGAAAGCGGTGGTTGTTCCTGTGGTGAAGAATAAAACGGGTGATCTATCTGATAAGAATAACTATAGGCCTATCTCTCTTGCAACAGTTACGTCAAAAGTTTTTGACGGTTTGCTTAATGCACAGTTGAACGATTACGTAAAACTACATGACAACCAGTTTGGGTTTCGTCCTCGATTGTCCACCGAAAGTGCCATACTGTGCTTAAAGCAAACCGTCAAATACTACACAGATCGCAAGACGCCCGTTTATGCATGTTTCCTCGACTTGTCGAAGGCCTTTGACCTTGTGGGTTATAACATGCTGTGGGACAAGCTGAGAAGCGTAGATTTGCCACAGGAACTCATTAGCATGTTCCAGTACTGGTATGCAAACCAGTCCAATTGTGTCAGATGGGCGGGAGTAATGTCGGATCCGTATCAGCTTGAGTGTGGAGTTAGGCAAGGTGGCTTAACATCTCCAACCCTGTTTAATCTATATATAAACGGGCTGATCCTAGAGCTCAGTAGTCAACATGTTGGCTGCCACATTGACGGCATCTGTGTTAATAATCTGAGTTATGCGGACGATATGGTGCTACTCAGTGCATCTGTCTGCGGCCTGAGGAAGCTGATACGGACGTGCGAGGAATACACGTGTGGCCACGGTTTATTGTACAATGTCAAGAAGAGCCAATGCATGGTCTTTGAGGGAGCTGGTGCGAAATGTCCTACAAATATTCCCCCGGTAAAGTTGTATGATGTTCCCCTAGTAAGGGTTGAGCAATTCAAATACCTGGGGCATATACTTACTGGTGACCTCAAGGATCACGCAGATATGGAACGGGAGCGGAGGGCGTTATCTGTCAGAGCGAATATGATCGCTTGTAGGTTCGCGAGGTGCTCTAGAGAGGTAAAGATTACGCTCTTTAAAGCCTACTGTACATCGCTTTACTCTTGCAGCCTGTGGGCTGATTACAGTAAAAGAAGTTACCATGCCCTCCGTGTCCAATACAATAATGCGTTTAGGGTGGTGTTGAGGCTCCCGCGTTTTTGTAGTGCCTCTGGCATGTTCGCAGACGCGCGCACGGACTGCTTTTACGCGACCATGCGAAAGCGTGCCATGTCACTGGTACGCAGAGTGCGGGCGAGCGCGAACACCATCCTAAAGATGATTGCGAGCAGGCTTGACTGCTACATCATAAGGCATTGCTGCGACAAACATACAATGGTGCAACTGTCGCAGCGAAAGTTTTAATTTTTGACGCCAAAGTAGTAGTAATAAAAAAAAAAAATATATATATAATTTAGCTGTTTATGTTCTTCAGACCTTATTTTAAAATTTTTCTGTATAATTTTCTTTCTTTTTTATGTATCAGTTAATAATTTGTGTATATGGGTTTACTTTGCCTGAATTAAATGTTATTATTATTATTATTATTATTATTACTAGACCACGGACGTCGTCATTTCAGTCAGGTCTTCAATAAAATTATTTTATTTAGGTACAAAACTCTGTATTATTCGTAAACAAGCGGGCGAAATGAAATCAGAGATATGTATGACAAACATATACGAACTCTAATAAATCTGTCAGTATATTTTGCTTGAGATAATTATGAGGTACAGTTCTCGCCAAACTTATTGTCCGGCTTGAAGTTGGCACGAGCTAATTTCAACCCGGCCGTAAAAATCGGAGAAAGAAAAATATTGGATTGTAATATAAACGAAAGCTCAAGTCGTATGCTGTCGTATTAAATCATTTTATTTTAATCCAATACTTTTCTCTGAGAACTGTAATCCTTATTTATCTCTAATAAACCTTTGACCGCGATGTCGTTCCCGTAGATGTTGAATTTTTCTCCCGTTTTTGCAACATTTTGAATTGATACTCCGCTCCCATTGGTAGTAGCGTGATTATATAGCCTGCCAGCCTTTTTCATAGCCTTCCTCGTTAAACAGGCTATCTAACACTGAAATAATTTTTCAAATCGGACCAGTAGTTCTGGAGATTAGCGGGTTCTCTTCAGCTTTATACTATTAGTATAGATATGCAAAATAATATTGACAGATTTTTTAGAAATCGTATAGGTACTTTATAATTTATATGTATGTCATATTTATCCTTATCTCTGATTTGATATCGGTACGGGCTGTTACCCTACAGACGGTTATTGTAACGCTCGATAGGTAGGTATACTTTAATTTTCAAACTGTAGTTAACGATGTGAACTTAAATATTGTTTCATCAGAACACCGTTCAATCATTCGCATGAGCAGTTCCTTCATTCAGCTCATTTGCACAGGCGAGTCGCGCGGAAAATTATTTCTTTTCATATTCCCATTTTTCTCGTCTTGCTTAAAGTTTTGAAGCCAGCAGTGGGGTTTGCAATTCGTCTGTTTATTTTTCTTTACTTTTTTTGGCGATTGACTAATTCTTATTCGGAGTTTTGTTTAGTTTGTTCAGTCTCCTGCTGTGATGGGTGAGATGGGAATTTTTTTGAGTAAAAATATTCGGCGTTATTTTTTTCATATTCACTTAATTATTGTAGTATTCAGCTGAACACAAAACGGCTGCTTTTATTTAAATTTAATTTTAATAATATTTAATAATGACCTTCACAATCAGTGTTTTTTTCCTGATGTTTTGTAGTAGTAGCTATGTATCTAAAATGCAAGTAGGTAGACCACGAATCAACCTTTTTTAATAATAATACAACAGAACCGCAACTTTTATTAAGAAAGTACCAAGGCGACAGAAACAGACATGAGGTATGGAAATAACGTCTCCCCGCGGCAACTTGCTTTCACGGTCCACTGGGCTGATCATAATAAAAACTCGCGCCGTCGCCTTCACACAGAAGTTTGACCATAAATTCGGTGGTCGCTGCAGTAATCGCCCGACGCTCGCCGCCGGCAAAATTCTTCCGACCCCCAAAAACAGCACATCCACTGAAAATTCGAATGAGCTTCATTTCGCTTTCCAATGCTGACTGTCTACATTACAACTTTAGTTCAAGTTTAAGAAAAAACGCAATGCATTCCGAATGAAACTCTCCGTTCCATTTTCCCGTACAGGTTTGCCACATCCCCTACTTTTAATATAATAATAAATATCACCAGAATACACTACTTTTTTCAAAGTTTTTTTTTTCGCTTTGTTTTCCCCTAGGGTGAACGCAAGACCATTAAAAAGGTTAGGGCGAGCGATATTTTATGCGATTTTAAGTGTGTAACGGTTCTAATGTCCATTTTATTGCGATGTGAATTATGAAGGCATGATGATAACTACTTAACTAGGTACCGGTTATCTCTGAAGAAACAGCTTAGCTTAGAATGATCGGAGTTTGGATTTGTGCCCGGTTAATGGCAATACGGTGATCCCCTATTCCATGGAACTAACTAATAATTCCACGCAACGAAAGTAAATTTAACAATAAACATATAATTAATTATGTTCCATCCATAAATACCATAGGGAGAATTTAAACGTACGAACAAAGTTTGAGTCACATTGTTTTTCATCCCCAGCCAAATCTGCTTAATCTGTCAGATTAGACATTTGAAACACAAGTGGTGGCCGATACCTCTCATTATCCTCAGCAGCGAGAGGGTTAACTTTGAAGTATCATTCCCATTTATTAATGGTCAAGTTCAACCCGCCGCCGCTACGCCCCAAATTAGAACTGATTGCTGTAACTGAATTATTAAATTGATGCCATTTGTTCCCAGATATTTTAATAACGGGAAATTGTTTTGGGATTCTAACAGTATTCATTACCTTTAGGGGTACCTATTTGTGAAAAATCTAGAAATGATGGTGAAAACTTTAATTGCTATCAATGTTTTCAATTTTATTTATTTTAGTACATAGTAACCGTAATATAAATAACGGTAATAATAGTATAGTAGATATCTGGTAATGCTTCAGCGGCATATGGTGTCGGTTAATTAGTAAAAGATTTAAATGTAGCAATTAGATACAAATGAATGATGTGCCAACTATTTGTATCTTTAATTATCTTTTCCGTTCGCAAAGAATACCTAAAGTACCATAAATTAATTAATAAAGGCCTATTTTATATTTGAACATTGACATAAAATGGGCCTTTAGTAAAGAAAAACGTAAATTACGTATTACGTGTATTCTTAATGAATATGTAATTTTTTAGGCCCCGGGCTATGTGACAACAGACTGAATGAAGATTAAGATAAAATTGGCAGACACGCCATCAAAACAAGCCAAAAATACACACCGACGCATTAATTAAAATTTTCTTTATTAATTTTTCCAATGAATCGCTAGCGCACAACATTGACACTTATTGCTTTTCCCCGAATTTATCCAAGAAAACCAATTAATCACGTCGCCTCTGTCCAATAAATCCCCTTACGGACTTTAATTATTTTCTTATGATTTTAATTTTTGCTCTCCGTGCGAACCCTCGGCCGAATCAAGGATTTGAGAACAACTGTCTCCACTCAAATTTTTTTAGGCTCCAGTTGGACTTTTATTAATAAAGGAGGAAGACAATTAATACTACTTAAAATTTGTTTAAGCATTCCCAAAACTTAATTAGAAATATTTTCCTTGTTATGAATAAGTAGGTAGGTGCTTTAGGCATCAGGTGTTTTAAATGATTATCGAATGAGTGCTCTTCGTGAAAAAATATTACAAACTACCTAAATACTTGCTAAATAGATTCTAATCTAAGTACATTATTTAGCATATTATTATTTAATTTATGCAAAAGTATAAGACAAGTAAGAATTTGTTTGTAAGAATTAAGAAATATTAGGTGTGGATGTTATTTTTTTTTTTAACCACAAGCTACTCGAATCATACTTCGTTTTGTTTAGGACAAGATTTTTTATAAGGAAGAAATATTTACTTTTTTTAAAGTATTCGAATATTAGAAAATGGCATTTGTCAATAAACATGCATGCTGTAAAACATCTGGGGATTACGATCCGGTAAAACCCAATAACACACATTTTCACAAAAATGTGTAAGTAGGTACTTACACTTTAAAAATATTTCGAACAATTACAGCAGTTAACAATCAGGCGGCGGCCGATTATTTTCCGAATTGGTCCCAAAAACCGCGCAATTAAATGCCATTTGTCCACAACAAAGGAGCGGTCCTCTCACCCCCTCTTTTCTTCCGAAATTAGTGATGACTTCAATAAAAATAATTCTTGTCTTTTAGGCAAATTGCATCGCGGAAAGTCCAAAAGCCTTTAATTAAGGGTCGCCCTCGCCACCCCGTAAACAGCGTCGCGGCCGTCACCTTTTATTTTTGTTAATTCTTGGAGCTCTTTCTTCGCCGCATAAGTTACTTCACCCCTTCCCGCCCGTGATTCTTTACGCCTTTTTGTCACCGTTTGAATTCTTTTGAAGAAACCCTTTCTTTCCATCTGCCACGCCCGTCAATATTAACTCCGGTACGACGAGTTAAACTTTTTAATATCCGTTAAATTTTGTTACACTCAACGCGAATCCTTTTAAGGAGGCTTAGAGAAAAAAGGTCTAATTTAAAAAGCTTGCACCTTTAGTGCAGCTTCAGCAGTTTTTATGTTGGTTCGTAAGTACCTATATTTTCAAGTTACTGTTCACGCATACCCAAAATGTTTGGAAATTGTGGAACAATATCAACAAAAAGAAGTCCCTCCAAACCGCAGGAGCGATATTTCTTAAGATTCATTAAATTATTCACGAGGGAAAAGGAAAAAAATAATGTAAATGAGATCGGAATGTTTAAAAAAACTTGTTGGAAAACACGAGAGATCGTGACGGAGGCGGTGTGCTGCGGTTGTAGGGACACGGACACGAATTTTTAATCCATTTCCCGTAGTCGATTAATATTCAAGGCTCGGCCGGTCTGGTTCATCTCCTTCGCCATTATTGCTTGGACGCCATCTCCTCCGTGTCTTCGGTGTGCTTTCGCTTTGATTTCGTACAGGCTAATTACTTTTCTGTTGTGACTGATTGCATTTTTAAGTTGGTAGGCTTTTGTTTATCGTCTTTGCTGATTATGCAAATAGTGTGTCTTTTTATTGTAAAATAGCGATGCTGTGTCTATCGTACATATAAAATATATTTAGAGATATATGTACCTACTTACTATTAGTAGTAGTATAAAAAATTGAGAAAGGGCAAGTTTATTTACTTACCATTTTAGTTACCTATCGCTATAATTAACACAACCATACTAAAAGATACTAACTATAAGTGGCAAGTAAATTAAACCAGTAGCAATAATAGTCGAAACATGCTCAATAATTGTCAATGTAACCACAGCCAACCAAAACACGAAGAGATTCACCAACGCCAATTACACAAACACATAATTCCTGCTTTGCATGTTCAGTTGGAGCAATATTGCCTTAATATATTCAATATCCGGGAAGATGATAATTTACTGACTCGGGTAGAATCCATTATGGATGTTTACTTGACCTGCGCTTAGTGCTTACTAAGACAATAGGGGTGACCGCTGCGTACTTATGCGATCTTGGTGAAGAGGGACTATTCAATATAGAAACTCTTCAAATGGTCCTTTGGGATACAGAAGAAAACGGGCAAATAGTTGTTGTTACAATGAGGTTGAATATCACAACACTAAAATTAAGATAAAGTTTTAAGTGACAGCAAAAATTTTAATGATAAATAATTTAAAAAATGACCTACCTCCATGTTACTTGCTCATTGCATCAATCTTCTGTCAACACCACACATCACAATAATATTTTTCTTTTCAGTTCGCGTATAGAAAGTCGCACGGCGTCATTCAAAAATAAAATCATGTGCCAGTAACAAAATAAAAGACGGTAGATAAACAATAAGAAGAAAAACAGAAAGGTGAATATCGGGGTACCGTGAATTTGAATTTGGAATTCAAATCCCGCACATTGACTTTGGCGTCATACAGGAGTGCTGCTGCCAGCACGTCGTATTGTTGGAGAAACACTGTCTATGTAGCTAAATTCATTTGAAGGAAGGTGACTAATAATAAAATTTGTTGACATAATAAAATATCTTTCTTGCTTTGACAGTTTTGTTGTGCCATCCTCAATCAATGGAGGCATCCATTGTGAGTATTTATTATCACCATTATGTATAGTATAGTAAATTGATTACTTTTTGTATTTGACTTTAACTAATTGCCTTAACACCTTCATCTACTTATTGTTAAGAGTTCTTTAAACCCATACTAGTTGTTTTTGCTTTTACATCAACAGGCACTAGGCCAGCGTGGCGGACTATAGCCTTAAATACCTCTCATTCTGAGAGGAGACCTGTTCATTTTGCCATAAGTATTATTACTCTAACTAACCCCTTCTATAGTAATACCAACTTAGTACCTATATACCCTTATACAGTTCGCGCCAAACTTATTGTCCGGGTTGAAGTTGTCACGAGCTAACTTTAACCCGGCCGTAAAAACCGGAGAAAGAATAATATTGGATTGTACCTAATAGATAAAAACTAAAGTTCAAGTCGTAGGCTCTCGTTCTAAATCATTTTAATCAAATATTTTACTTTCTCCGATTTTTACGGCCGGGTTAAATTTAGCTCGTGCCAACTTCAACCCGGACAATAAGTTTGGCGCGAGCTGTAATAAGTTGGTATTACTAGTAAAATAGTTTAAGAAAAGACGTCGTTCTCTACGAATAGAACAATTTTTCGATGAGCTCCTATAATACGTTGATGCAGAAATATGTTTATGGCCTTACATGGAATATTTCGAGAGGAAAATCCGGGATAATCTATAAATATCGCCCTCGACACTTCGCCCCGTAGCAAATTCTAAAGTGACAATATTCCGTATTGTATCCGCGATGTGAAAAATGTATGCACACCCCGTGCTTCGCGAGGCACCCGTGTGCCCGTAATATACGACGCGCGTGGGGAGTTATTAAAATTATAAACAAATAAAATTATTCAGTGTGCACCCCTTACGAGGTTATTCGTGGCCTGAATTCTTCATGTGTAACGTTTATTGCATATAGAATTTACGATTTACTTGATTTATATAAATATTTAGTTTAACCTCGGTTGTAGTATAAATAAATATTTCAACCTATCCGTTTATCTAGTCTAAAATAAATCATTCTTTGGAGAGATAATAATATAAAATCAAAACCTTGAAATTTGTCAGTTATAGGGTAGCGCAGGAGTAATAGAAATAGGAATGACAAGATCAATATGGGTAATGACGAACCAAAGCTAGAGAAAAAATAATTATCACTGGCTTCTAGACACTGTGGTTTGAGTCACAGCTCCAAACGACTCGTGAAGACATAGACAGAACAAAAATTTTATGTAGGTAGATGATTTATCTCCATTAAACAAAAACCAAAACTTTAGAACATTCATCATCCTAAAATAATCTCTTGACAGCTAACACAAAAAATACAATTTCCGTCTTTGAATCTCATGTCGAAGTTTTTCATCTATTGGCATATCGGTAACCCCGTTCCTTTATTTTATATTAAAGCGATAAACATGTCGATTGGTAGACACACGCGTGGCCGCTCTCCCTTCCTATCTGTACTGCGAATCTGCGAAGATGTTGTAGTAAAACTGTGAGCTTTAGTAGATGTTAAGATTGTCCAAAAGGGCAAAACTTTAACCCAAGGATTTAGTTTTGTGTGTTTTAGTTGACAAATTTAAAAATGACAATGAGAAAAAGTATTTTCCTTTCGTTGTTGTTCCTTAATGTAAAAAATAATGTAGAAATCAGCAGTCATTCGGCCGTCAATTTGCTTATAAATATGCCGTTGCTGGAACTCCAGCAGGGATTTCTGCTAAGGATTTGATTGTTTTCCAATGAATAATCCTAATACTTGAATAGTAAATTGGAAGGCATCGGTTTCCTCAATTATTGTCTTTCTTTCTTCCATTTGGCGAAGTGAAGTTATATGAACAAGACTTACATTAGGTCACAATTACACTTTTGCCATGTCAGATAACTTCTATAACTTTCTATACCTATTCATTACCCTCCGTAAAATAATAATTTCAGCTTAAACTGAAAAAATTAACAAATCTTGTTGATCTTTCTTTTGCGATTGACGTGTCATGAGCGATTTGTCGATATTCGCGCTTATACAGCAACATAAGTAGCGCCAGAATATGCAAGTCATGAGAAAACGCTTATCTTGGGATTTGATAGCGCTTCGGATAGACGGGGATGAATTATGGTGTAACATATTGCCGTGTGATCTGTGACTATTAGTTTAAAGGCTGCGGGATGATTGGGAAATTAGGTAAGAGATGCAGAATCATTCGGAAACGTGATGCGGTTAGCAAATACAAAAATATTTACAAATATTCAGCTATATGAAATTGACTCAATGCTAAATCACCTATTCTAAATTATGAGTAACTAGTAAAGACTGATAATGGGTACAGCCCTTGTTGAAAATAATACTGTGCAAATAAGTATTTAATAATTTTGTATTTATTTTTTTAATAGTAGTAAGTATTATTGATGTAAACGTCGCGATGCGGAAGATTTATTTTTTATTTATTCTATTCTTAATGCCCAAGCAGTAGGTACAGAGAGGCGGACATAGACTAATATTCAGAGACGATGCTAAGCGTAAAGTAATGCTTCCGTATGTCAAATTTGACATACGGAAGTCTAAGTTTATGCTTAGTTTCGTCTCTGAATATCAGCCTCAATACCTAACGCATTTTCTACAAGTCGACCTTAGGGTCATGTAGAAACAGTTGTAGTTGCACTAATTGTGAAAATTATTAATGGAATAATAATAATACTCATAGAATTATTAATGGAATAGTAATATCTGTTTTATTCTGTTTACGGTAAAAGATCTTATTCTCTTTAATTTCGTAACACTAAAAAATCTTTCCCAACTCAAGTGGTGCATTTACACTGTACACTATCATCATAAATTGTGTGTCGATTGGCCACTCATCCCCTAGGGTCGGCGCTGCGTTGGCCGGTACAGATGGACAGTCCAACAATAGCGTTAAAAATGAACTCTGCCGATAACTGTCAGCCCTGATGAATCGCCTCGCGGCACCTTTGAAAAGGAAAGCAATCGGTGAGTGAGATATTGGCACGTTTTAGTTTACATTTACAATCGTGTGTGTGCGTTTCCAATATTAATCGGATTATTTGAGGTATTTTTTTTTGTTTTTGACTGATTTTAAGCACGAAGAAAAAGGTCTTTATAATCAAAGGTTTTTCTTCTTGACTCCTTTTTTTACTTTGAACAAATTTTAAGGTTCTTGTGTGTTTCTTGTATTGTATTTTGTATTCGACCTGGTTAAAAAAAATAAGGTTAACCCCTATTACATCAAAGTCATGGGACCTAACAGATGAAAACTGTATCATTTATCTTCTTGGTATGCTAACATCATCATCATCATATCAGCCTATTGCCGTCCACTGCTGAACTTACGCCTCCCCCAAACTACATAATTCCAACTTATTTTTCAGTTTATGTAGGGCCAAAATTCTTGCATACTTTACTCGCTCGTCCAACGTTACCTGTACAACATACAACTTAAATTAAATATTCGCAATGAACAATATACCTTGTAACATAAGGGTTTTACAGCACCGTTATTAGCAATAACATAACACGGCACATCGCTTCGGTATTTTCTTCAATAGCTGTAGGCCCATAAAGCCACCGTGTTGAACAAGCGATTGTGTGAACAAGCGGCCGCTGGGGACGCCAAACTTCCCAAATTCCCCGTCGGCTTGTCGCGAGCAGAGTTTTACGGCCAAATTAATATGGCAAATTAATGCGTTTTGCTACCGTATAATTTTCGCGTATGGGGGTGTTTCTTGCGACGTCCCTAGTCCCACACAAACCGACATATTGCGTCACTAGGGTATCTAACAGGACGGGATTCGTATCATTTTTCCATATGTAAATGATGTAACGAGCGGAGCGCAAGACAACAGTGATATGCTAATTAAAGGAAAACACGCGAAACGTATTCTGTGTTTATTTTCGGTCGGCGACGAGATGGAGGAAACGGTAGCTTTTTTAATTGCTCAACAATAAAACTCAGATATTCGTAATCTTTTTGTTTTGTATAATTTACAAGTATAACTAAACAATATCTTTACCCCAACCATGTGTTCTATCGAATAGCTTTCGATAGGTTTTTTACGCATCGAAACGCTGTAATCTCATAGCCTATTTTAGTTCCTTACGTAACCGCTAGAGGCGTGGAAGGTTTTTCTTAAAAAGATTTTACAGCGTCGCTAGCGAGCTTAGTGAGAAACACTCATGGTCGAGGTACTGGTACTTGACTACTTCTTACTTAAGAAAGCCCCATTTATAACAACGTCTTGACTTGCGGTCTTTATCACAGTAAGTTATAATCGTCCCCACGATGTAAAAATAATGAATGGCAAACCAACTATGTATAATAATAGAGTACGATTCTGAATCCTATTTAGGTACTTGTTTGCTTACATGCTTTTATTGGCTTAGTAGCGGTTTCGCCCGAAATTGGTTCGCCCGAAATGGGCGAATGAACTACTTTCAATTTTGAATATTTTTTAGGGCCGGTTTCGCCCGAGACAAATTTATTACCGGGCGAATCAGGTCAATTAAAATTTAGTAATGGACTATTCGCCCAAATACTACTATGCCTCTAAAAATAAGCCTTTATTTAATAATAAAATGTGAAATTTTATAAAAAAGTACAGTTGCGTACACAATTGTTACTTACAATAAAACAAATACTGTTAGTGAATCTGTTTATTCCTGTATGTCTAATATTATCTACTCAACAAACGAGCCATTTATATAAATAGAATGTATATAACTATTATGTCAGTCCGTTTAAATGGGATCCAGAACGGGTGGGTAAGTATTAAATAAAAATAAAACATAATAATCAGATATATTTTAATTTACACAAAACAATTTGAAATAAAAACTAATAATATAGAAACACTTACATATTTCTTATAATTATACTTCACAGTCTTCTACTCATTATAACTGTACTTACTAATAATCAAAAAATAGCACAAAAAAAAAACTATTAATAATATATCAACACTTACATATTTCTTATAATTACACTTCTACTCATTATAACTTTGTACTTACTAATAATCAATCACTAAGTATATATTTACTACTTACTTCTTAGTGTATCCAGGCTTTTTTGAAGAAACATTAAACATAAAATAAATTATGTGATGTGAAGTCAGAAAGTGTGTACTTTATGCAATTATGTTGTTATACTGTCAGTATTTTAGACACACTAAACCAAATGATGGGAAACACGCTGCACAATTTGCAAATGAGTGACAGAGACAGCATTATACTACTATCTTTGTGTTCCTGTGGGTGCGTTTATTTGCTGTGTCTTTAATTCTATCGCTGAGTAACAAATGTCATTGTGCATATTATCTATAGTCCGTTTTTTAATCTCAGAGACTAGATTGACACATGCAACTGTCAAAATTACAAATAATGATACCAGCTTTTTTGTATAGGGTTGTACCAACGATATCGGTTTGTTGAATCGTAACTTTTAGACGATTAGCTTAAAAATTTTCTATTCCAAATCGTATAACTAAAACCCAAATTAATTAAAATTGTACGAATGCACAATAAAGTCTATGAGAGGTAAGTCGTCGTAGAGTTTTAAGTACCAAATCACGTAAAATTACCTACCAAAAAAAATTTAAGAAATGACTTTAATAAATTTAGTCTTATGTTCCAACGAGGTAAAAAAGTATTAGAAAACTATATCAATCGCTGTAAAAAAGTTTTAGAAAACTATGTTGATTTCGCTGTCGTTATTTAGTCCTTCAAAACTCTACCTAAGCCGACTCATGATTATTACGTTTTAAATAAGACCTACTATTTTTTTCAGGATAATTTAATGTAAAAAACCGACACTTCAATTTAGTAGCAATAATTTTCGATAGAGGCACATTACTATTTAAGAAATGCAAAAAACTGGTATCCCACGTAATGTCACTTTAGTCTCTGAGATTAAAAAACAGACTATAGTACGTTACTTACTATTTTCGAGTAACACATGTGCCTAAGTAAATCCTCTTTAAAAACATTTGTATTTGTACATATTACGGTGTGCTCGACTGTACTACTTATTTTTTCTAATGTATAATAGTATTTGGGCGAATAGTCCATTACTAAATTTTACTTGACCTGTTTCGCCCGCTATTAAATTTGTCTCGGGCGAAACCAGCCCTAAAAAATATTCAAAACTGAAAGTAGTTCATTCGCCCTTTTCGGGCGAACCAATTTCGGGCGAAACCGCTACTAAGCCCTTTTATTTCGTAATCAGACTTGCTAACAAACATGCTAACAATAACAATTAAGGCCCATTTAATTAGAGGAAAAGTTCATAAGTTGCAGTAGGAAGTACCAGGAGTGTATAAGGAAGAAGAGCATGTGAGTTTATGAGTGCGATTCGTCACGGCAATTGAGAACGTGGGAGGGTCTCCGGTGTAATGAGAACACCTAGCAATAAGCAACGCAAGACATGCAATAAAAAGCCGACACGATTCAGATGTTCGTTTAATTGTGAATTTCTTACAACACACGTAGAAGTTAAGTAGATAACAAAAATTTTGTGAATAAGGAAAATGTCAAGTTTTCTATGTGATGACTACAGAATAGGTGTAAATACCTATTTCAATGGTTTACCCATTTATATCTTACTTATATATATCCATCTAGCCTGTATTATCTCGCTATAGGGCAAAGGTATCTCTCTCTGTCTTTTCCACACGTATCTTTACTAATTACCTACCATATATAAAAATGTTAAGAAACCCAAAGTGTTATCATACTTTCTGTTTCACTCCTATAAGTCAAACCATTTTATTGGCAATTTAGCCAAGATAAAGTTCTATTGGAGTTTGATCAATGTAACTTCTGACTAATGTTGTTTGCGAGCAAACAGAGAATACCTACAGAACACATTACGAATACACGGACGTCGACAATATCGGGAGCAAACAATTAGAGGCAAGTTAGGGGAGAAGGGGGGCGCCGATTAAGTTATACACATGCGGGTTAGAGGGTACCCTGACTCAGGAAGATTAAGATTCATCGAAAGGCCCTTACATGGGAACAAACATTGTATTACGAACCGGTGTCTTGCCAATGTTTGCCAAAGGTAGCGGATGTTAATTTAGTATTCACCCTTGCGTTACGTGGCCAATATTAATATTTTGGTAAAATCTCTCCGAATGTCTCCGAAAGACTCATTTCGAAATTGGAATGAAGGTGACGTTGAGATTACGTTTTCTTGTGCGAACTAATTTGCGGTTACAAACAAGGGGAGTTCCCGGGTAGCCGTTAATGGTCCCGGAACGCCTTTGGGCTGTCCACGGTACTTGACCGCCGTCCGGGGACTCCTCACACTATTAAAGTGCTAAGAGGGACATTAGTATACCCCTTGGGGCTGTCATCTGAATAATTTAACGTCTTAATTGTGTTTTGTTTTTGTGGGTATAATGCTACCTTATTTACTTCGCGAATGAAATAAATTAAGTTTCGTTTTAACTCTTTTGACTTCTAAATTGAAATCGATCTAACTTACCTATGTTTTAAACGTAGGTAATGTAATGTAGGCCGGATATAATACCTAGACACCTCTCAATAAACTGTTTTTTTTAACAAAATAGCGTCTAATCTCGATCTTCACTGCAAATCAATTTGTAGAGATTTCTTCACAAAAATCCATTAGTACCAAACCTCTGCTTAAATCCTCAAAAATGTAATAACTCAAGGGCAGCCGGTCAGCGATAAGCAAGTTAATCCTAAAGATAAATAGGCCTCGGTCATTGTGTCCGGCTGTCCGGCGGGCGGTGAGCGATGCGATTCTTTTGTCTCCACCCGCAGCCGCCGCCCTCCCCGAGACAATGTAAGGAAGCTGGGAGCCAGTCAGCAATCGACAGCGGACGAATATTTGGTATACAAACTTAGGAGAGTGAGAGAGGTGCTGCAAAATTGGTGTCGCAGTTGCAAGAGATAAAACCGAAGGCAGAGGATAGAGAACAGTGACGATTGCTCCAACCGATAAAAGATGAACTCTTAAATTAAAGAGAGACGGAGAGATGATCTGGTAGAAAATTTGCAACTTCTTAAGCATAAGCATAAGCTTAAGAAGTTGCAAATTGCAGTTGCCTAGGATGATGATGATGAATAATCATCATCATCATCCTAGGCTTTCTCGAATATGTAGAGGTTGGCTTCCAGTCTACACGGAAATAATTCAGTCTTTTACAGGATGCGCTACATGATTTCGGTTCTGCAACTCAATCTCTCGGCAATACCCATATCCTGGCTATAACTAAACCGGTTGTAAGACTTTTGGACCTTTGATTACCACCAACAATCATTCGTGTGACAACTGGTATGGACGGCTTTGGTATGGTAAATTTACAATATTTTTTTATTATGTTATGTTATATGTTAAGCAACGATATCTACGATGAAGCGCGCTTGACTAGAAGAAACCGAATCACTCTCATCTTGAAGACACTTAAATTATAAGTCTCGGGGAACAAATTTCTCCATTATAATGTCACACGGTAAAACAATGTACCCTTCTATTCATTACAAGCTCTATGGTGGCAACCGTACCCAAACGTCCGAATTCTGAATGTCCAGCACATTAACTTCAGACCACAAGGCGCGGGGTCCGTTAGACAACCGTGAGTGACTTTATTTTAAATCACTACCCTATTGTGTCTAAGAAACTATCCCTTACATTGATGATACCTAATTTATTACAACACTACCTTATTCATACACTTTTATTTGTATTGTTTTTTTTTATAAATAAATAATGGTTTTTTTTAAACACTAAGCTGAGTGAGCATAGATGATACCTACGATAGTAGTGTGATGTATGCATTCATTTCATCGAATCCATTTTCTCCATGAAATGTTCGCCAACAACATATCTTTACCGCAAACCCAAACGCAATTACGTATGATAATATCAACATAGTAGAAAACTTGTGCGTAACACCATGAAAATCCCCTGTTTTATTTCTTGGGCAGTTTCCAACGATATCGGTAAATCTACTAGGCAAACAGGAATATAGCAGAGATTTGCGAACACCGCACGAGGCTATCGGATAAATTGACCGGTAATAATAAAATGTAAGGGGTAAGAATGTAGATGGCTATTTAGATAATTGTTAGCTGTGTCCGCAGTAGCCGGTAAGCAGTGTATCGGAAAACTGGGTAGATAGTGGGCGATTTTATTGCCACCCCGAGGTGGTCATTTATGGGAAAACTATCAACGGAACAGAAACGGAATTGATGACAACGCATTTCGCTGTTTCTGTCCTGATGTGAGAAAATGATGGGCGGCTGACAGTTGATTTATTGCAATGAGCTTGTTTTACTGCGACCTGCTTTGTCAGAGATATAAATACCCTCACTTGACCATACACCTTACTTATCATCGTTTTATGTTATTCATTGCGTCACGCGTCGTTTTTGTGTATCAAACGAAAAGTCGCCAGTGCATTCAAAGTTATCTGTAAACTTTCCACAAAACATTTTAACTGTTTCGTACATTCAATTAACTCATCAATCAGTTAGTACATACAACAGAAAACAATTGTTCAGGAGGGTCACTATTAACTATTTCTTTAATATTTGTGACTACGAGCCAAAATTTAATTTTATTTGAATGTCTGTTCTTAAAACTGCAACTATTCAAAAAATATATTCTAATTTTTAAAAAACGAAAACTCTCATTCATCAAACAATGCAAACACAAAGGTCATCCGAAAAAAAATTCAATAAAACGCATTGCCGATTTGTTTACACA
This sequence comes from Acronicta psi, assembly GCA_946251955.1. Taxonomy (NCBI): domain Eukaryota; kingdom Metazoa; phylum Arthropoda; class Insecta; order Lepidoptera; family Noctuidae; genus Acronicta; species Acronicta psi. The sequence goes on along the minus strand of OX276475.1, from coordinate 10,201,369 downwards.
TGTATTCACCCCCCAAGCCGTTCAATATAAAACGTTATGCGCGGGGGTGGGGTGCTAAGCCGAATATTATGAGTCGATGGCCCTAGCAGGTGCCGCTAAACATTCAACTTGCAAATCCAGAGCAAGCTGCCATGTCAGTCACGTCTTGAACGACGGAAACTTGCCAAACTATCTGGCTGTCCTGAATTTGTATTTGGAACAAGCAATAAAAGTCTTGAGAAGCAAGAATGCAAGTTAGGTCCTAAAAGGTTCAATGGGAATTTAACGCCAGAAGCCCTCGTAATACATATTGTAATCCCTGTTGCTCTGTCCTAAAGATTTCTTAAGAAAGCAAAATCATACCAAAGAAAAGGAACACTTAAGATAAAGTAAATTAAGTAACTAAGTACTGTAAGGACGTGCAAAGCAAGGGCTGGCACCATTATTCGATTCTGGTCTATTGATACGTATACGTGCGATAAAAAAAAACGCATACCTATCTATGTATATGAGGATTTGTACGCACTCACGATACATATAGAAAAACTCTAGTGTAATCAAAATTTGTATCTACATAAATACTAAACATATGTATAGTTTTTTTAATTTAATACGCGAGTTACGATTTTACTAACGTCTTATTCAGTAGTTTTGCTCCTATTGTTCGATGTAGTTAATGCGGGACCACTCTTAGATTTTATAGACCTTGCTCAATGACAAATCGATAAGATTAGATATCGTCCCATGCCTTTAAACAATTAAATAACCAAATTATGTTGTATTGAAAGCTCTCTACCTTCACATAGATAAGTTAAACAATGACGTTTTGCCTTTTATCAAAGACTGTGTTTGTTGATCTGATTACAGTGTCCTCAGCCGGGTGGTCAGTTGACCGTCATAATTTGGGTACAGTATGCGTTCATTGGCGCATGAAATATTCGCCCGACGACGAATAGGTGGCGTGGAAAACGCAAGCGGCGAAAATCGCACGCCATTACACCTCTCACCTGACGTTCCAAATGCAAACAGTTTTTAAACTTCTCGGCATTTTTTGGGTGTATTTGTTGCGCAATGGTTGTCTGAATCGCTTTGTCAATAAAACGTTGGCTGTTTTATTGTAAAACTACTTACTTAAAACTATATTTTGATTTAGGAACTGAACTTACGCGAATTAACATTGAATTGAAATAATATCATATTTATCGCATTATTTTATTTATTTTTTAATAAAATCTTTTCATATATTTTTTTAAAATAATTATCTTTAATTATTATCTAATTTTAATTTGAAACACAAATTATTATTGTAATTTTACAAAATACTCAACTCATTATTCTTTCTTAGAAACCAAAAAAAACTTCTCTAAATTCAAAAATATGACTTCCACGAAACAAACATTTGAAAAAATTATGCCGCGTACGTGCTCCCGTGTCCCATAAAACAGCACCAGGACTTATTTCATATAGTTACGGGCCCATAAAGCATAAAAGGCATTCAAATGTGATGTTATTTTGCCGCCAACACGGGGTAATTTATTTCCGTGCGATTCATAATTTTCTTTTATTCACTTTATGTTGATTTTCCTTCGAGTGTGAGTACTTGGTAACGATAATATTATTTCAACGGCCCCATGCATCACGCCCGGTAAGGGCCCGATGGTTTATTTCTTTGTTAAGTTTGTTATTATTACTTGTGAGTGTTATGCTTTGTATTGTATTGTGTGTAATTAATAAATTGGCTGTCGAGCTATTTTCATTGTGTCTTCTTGAAAATAAAGTGTGCTCGTCACTTCAATGGGGCAAAATATCGATATTTTCTAACTAAATATCAATGTCGCTGTGCCCAAAACAAGAACTGATGATGAAAATTTTAAAATAGACATACCATTAACGAGTTAATTTAATCTAAACCCATCTCTACTTTTTATTATGTCCTAGTGCAAGAAAAAAAAAATATGATGAAATTAATATTTCGTCAGAATATCTCAATAATCTCACTTAAATAGATACTAAACACACTTCACAGAAACCACCTGCCACTTAAAAGATGCGGAATAAATTTACAATAATTACATTATCGAAAAAAAACCCGTAAGCGCCACCTCACCATCGGCAAATTTTTCTCCGGCCTACCTCGGAAGCCCATAATTCCTAATGACATGCAATAACCGTACCCCCAATTTTCGACATAAACCCGCCATAACAATATCGACATCAGCGAAATTTTTCCTCCGGTATTTTTTATTTGAGAATAAGTAACACTTTTCGGTGTAATCAAAATTTCGCGAGGACCCACCCCGTACCGTCGGAGAGTGTTTATCGGGCACTCAATTTGATTTTTACCACCGCACTGATTCCACTCCCACTGAGGAATGCTAAGACGTACGTAAGGAATGCCAATGAGGTTGCGATATCTGATTTATAGTGGATACGATTTTGAAAATATTAGCCTCTCTCGCAAATGGGACACCATTAATAATATTATTTAGTAAGTTAACCATTTAGTACACAATTTCATATATCAGGAAAAGTCCCAAAAAATTCTAGATTATGAATGTGCAAGCTAATAGACTGAGATTTCTACTGTAACATTGCTTTTCATTTATTTTTATTTTACAATTTTTTGTTTGTAATTTTTAACCACAGTTAATATAAAATCAATTAATTACCTTTGACAAACTGACAAGAGACGAAAATATACAAATGAGTTTATTTGCTTAAACGGCTTGGCACAGCTTAAAGAAAAATCTACAACAGTGAAAAATACCAGCAATAAAAGTGCGAATGACGTAGCATCCTTCCCACTTTATGGACAACGGTCAATGAAAATAAAATATCGAAACACCGCAATCCCTCGAGAGTGTTATGAAAAATATCCTCGAAAATCCGACAAATTTGATGCTCATCTAAATAACTGCGGTGCTCGGTGACCACGCTGCTGGAAACATGGTGTATTTAAATTCAGTGCGGTCCAGCGATGTGATGTTTCAATTGTCACCGTCTATACCTTCCTAATCCAGTTATTGGAGAAGGGTGCGTCACTTCTTTTTTATTTTGTATTACTTATATTCTGGCCATGTGTTGAGCAATGAAATATGTATAGAAATTTTATATAGATATTAAAATAGGGCCATCAATAATAACAATAAAGCGTTAGGTAGATCAATTTGAGGATGTGACTAAACAAAAATCCTGCAAAGTCTAACTGTTCACAACTTTTAAACTGCAAATATACTGCGGTGTACATTCATCAATACCTAAGCAAACCCAAAAGAGAAACGATTGTTTCGATCTTATGGAGGGTTACTTCTTCCTCAACCAACTGTGTTTTGTTAGCAAAAAAAAAAACTTGCAAAGGATAATTACATCGCTCTTTAGAACAATTAGAAACAGTAAACGCATTTGCATAAAACTACGATCATTTTAACATTTTCTGTCACTCCACATACGCACAGTCTAACTAAATAAGCGTGCCAACCACGTGTGAGTCGTTTACGCCTAAGTGCACATGTCCGCCAGTGTACCGAATGTCCCGATAAGAAGTAGCTCGATTACACTGCAGGTCACGTCCCGAGAGCGCCGCCTCTCGCGTTTATGACTAATGATAGGCTCACATGCCGCACCTCATACTCCTTTATATTCAAATGACGCTTCCTGACCCTGATTAATGCTGTTTTCTTTGCAAACATTTGTTAACGTCTTTAAATTGAGACGGGTGTCATGTGTTGTAACCTGTTTTGAGTTTTTGATGTTTCCAATTGCATAAGTATCTATGGAAATTATATATTCTGCTGCAAAAGCATTTAGATTTAGGATGCTTAGGTTTACCTATTTACGAAGACGATACTATCTCCCTCCAGTCCTGTAATAGAAGATTGTCTTCTATGATTGATCCATTTATACCGAGACATTTGATTCCAATTTATATAATTATTAAATCTTATCGTAAAACAGAGGTTACTTGAATAACACGAAGTACTGTATCAAAGTAGATATGAATAATATAACAAGTTTGATTAAATTAAGAGAATCGCTCCGCTTTAAACAAATATTGGCGCGGTTCTCATTTGTAAGACGTCTGGGTAGCTCGCCTTAGACAAATTAATAACAAGATAAAGAAACTCGACGGGTCTTAATTCATTAATTAACCTAATTGTATTTGCCGTTGCGCCCATTATTATTGTTTGTGCGATATTTTACAGTGTAACAGTAATCAGTGCTACAAATTCTGAAAGTCTGTTTCTATCGAACACCTTTGAAAACACCAAGAATTATTTAGAAATGTTTTTTTCTTACAAATTCATTTTTCATGTTAAAATATTTTTTGTCATTTATTTTATTTTAGAATTAACAAATGATAAAAACATCATTATTAAATGTAGGTATGTTAATTAATTTTTTTTTTCCTAAATGATGTAGAAAAGCTAAGTCTTATATGATGAGGGTACTTGGGTACATAGGGAATAATAATTTTACTAAGTAGTCTATATTATTAATATCGCCTATTTAATTTAAAGTGGTGTTTGGAAATGAAGATCACGATTTCTGATGAAATCGTTACATAAAATAATTTGCCTACTGTCTTCTGTTATTCTGTGACGTATCATGTGGCCGCCATGAGATTTGCCTGATTGCCGTAGAAAGGGGTCGAATCAAAAAGTTTCGTAAGAAAAATTTGCTTAATTTAAAGAAAGGGAATAAGCGCCGGATAGCAGGCGGTGCCGGAGTTTTGAAAGATTTTTCACTTTCAACGTTAATTGCTACCGAAAGTAAAATAAATCTTTGCTTTTCTTGAGGCTTGTTCCGAACCCAAGCCTTAAGCTAATCAATTAATTAAACTGTTGATATTTTGAACAGAAAAATATTGGCTGTTTCTAAAAACTTCGAAATAAGTTTAAAAAAATCGTTTTTAAGAGAACATAGACTGAAATAAATTTTTTATCAATGTTCGTTGTAGAATTCGATTTCTAGTGTGTCCCGATCTACTGCCCCTGCCTACTAGTGCCCAATGCCAGAGAAATATCAAAATATAATAGAAGAGAAATATCTACTTACTACTTCAACAGTACACTTCATAAGTATGACATTACGTCGAAAAAGAAAATAACGCATTTTTTTACATACAGGTAACCAAACTATAAAGTATAGGCGGGGTGCGATAGCTTTACTGATAATAATGTAGTTGCAAAGTTTGTAAATAAAATAGATACAAAATATCTCTCCCCGTGTGCACATCCATTCGATGCGCAATCGTAACATTTTATCATAGGTGTAATAGAAATATCAAGCGATAGTAAAAAAGTTCGGTTTCACTCGGAACTGTTATTTGCAAAGTTTTTCTTTACGTTTATTGTTTGTTTTGATGCATGTCGCTCATAAAAGGATTCAATTATAATTTGTTAGTGATACATGGGTACATTAGAGTATTTTATTGATAAAGAACGGTAGATAAGGTGCATTCAAATGTTTGAGTGAAGGATTCAAAAAGAAAATGCTTTGAATTTGGAATGTGATATATTGCAGAAGACGAGACAACTGTTAGAAAAAGGTCAGAGAAAAATAGTGTTTATTTTAAAATTCAAACTTGAAACTTCTTCATTTGAAAAACTAGTTCTGCCAACGTAATTTTGATAAGAAAACAAGTTGGCTATACGTTTAAAGTTTTACATAAAGCAGACTTTTGCAAAGAAAATATTAACTTGGGACGTCGAGCAGGTACTTGCTGTCCCCTCTAAGTAGCACAGTTGGAAAAGATCAACATGTTGGCAACACTTCACGGACACTCAATTTAAAAAGTTTTCTTGCTCTTTGTTTTGTCCTGAACAAACTCAATTAAGTGCCCTTTGCCTTTGAAATATTTAATTTGATGTGTGCACGTTCTTTCTATTTTATTAGCACTTTGTGGTAGTTTAACCTAATTTAATGTTACCCACCAAAATAATACTTACTACCTTCATTATTTTACACACACACTAATTTATTATCAAAGATTATCTTAGCTAAAAGGGGTATTTTAATCAACGTCGACAAGTACCAGGCAATCAGAGCCGAGTGGAAGTGGGTGTTCCGGAATTAGAATTGAATGTAAATGTGCGGGCTTTATCGGGGATTATAGTGTTCGTGTCTGCAAGTGGGAGATAGTTGAGGCCCGCCGCTGGCCCGTCCACGGCTTCGTATTAATACATGTTAGAAACCACCAGTTTACTTTGACCTACCCTGCCCCGCTTCACACCTTCGGGAGTTACGACTAGTGGAGCGTTGCGTAGTGTCTTGGCAGGTCTTGTTACAATGGTGCTTGCTACGGCCGCGAGGCACCCGTATCCTAGAAGTTCTCTAACAAATTTTACTGCGTACTAATCCGCCCTTTTCGCTACATGCGGACGGTCCAACCCTAACATGTCTTGTTCCTCAGTAACCAGTTATGAGGTTATTATCCTCATATAAATCTAGGTTATGCGGGGTAGCTTAACTGGGTTTTGGAAATACAATTAATTTGGATTCACACCTTATTAATGTGTCTGCGGAATGTAAAATAATATAGCACTAGGTGTAATGTTTGGTCAAATTCTCTAGCTCGTCGTATATTAATGGTCAATAACACACTTTGATACATATTATTCCAAAGAGATGTCCAATATTTTCTTTAATGGGGCATAAAATATTAACAATTTCAAGCCTTACCTACATAATTAAAGTTTAAATGAAAGCCATTAATTAAATCACATATTGGAAAACAGTACAACTCAAACTGTCATTAAGATTTGGTTGTAAAATAAGACACTAGACATATTGCATGAAAGAGCGGATATGTAAGTAGGTACGTAAAATTTTTATCTCAAAACAAATGAATTTAAAAACAAAGGAGAAGCCATAGATGACTTATTTTTTGAGGCCCTTTTATCCGCATAAAATAATAAGCTGTTTCACAGCTTATTGATAAGTTCCTGTTAAATTAGCAGGTAGATAATTTCATACAAATTTTGTTCCATTACTGAATTTATGCGGCAGTTAGGCGGCTTTCTAGAGGTGGTCACACAAGCCCTAAATAAGCTACAGCCTATGCCTTATGTTTTATTCCTAGGATTAAAATCGATCAAAGACAAATACTATACAGTATACACATAAAAAACGAGTGTCTAAAAAATCGTCCATCACCCGCTGTTACCCAAACCGCTACCTTAGAGCTGTCAATCCGGCCAAACCGCGCATTACGCCAAATGGCTCGAGTAACAGGATAGAAGCCACCCGGTAGGGATCGGGAGGAAATAGTAACAGCAGTTAGAGAAACACGCGATCCACGGCTCATGCACAATAAAGCAATGTTACGGCCGGACCCGGGAAATGAGCCTTGTTATTTGAGCATTTGGATTATGTTAGTTTACATATAACTTATTGGTAGTGAGACTAATAAAGTTATAGTAAATTGTAGCAGTTAAGTAATTATAGATGGGTTAAGTGTTTTAATTTTGCCTACCGTAGGTACTTATGAGGGGACTACAGGAGAGACTATTTCTTAATCACAATCATAATCATTCATTCTGTTGTTGATGTAATGGTGGAATCATAATGGATGGTATCAAACATGAACCCTGTTAGGGCACAATAGTATTTTTAGTACTTAAATATTAGTCTTGATTACTTAACACTATTTCATCTTTACTATTTAATCTTCAAATTGAATAATCTTACATTCCTTGATCCATGCTACTAATACAACTAGTAGGACAGTCAGGCACTCAGTATAATAGGCCGTGCAAAAAACTGATTCGTCTAACAACCGACCTTACTGAAGTCGGATTTAGTTTACATTATGTAGGTAGATATTTCATCGATAATCTTAATCGTTATTGAGATCTTCTTCGTCGAATGGATAACATTCTTTACCTGCCAGAATGTTGTGTGGATCTGATATATAATTTTCAATGACATTCTAGTCATAAAACTTCTTTGACTTGAGAGAATTGAGAATCTCCCTCCAAAATATTCACAAGTTCACAAACAAAAGGCAGATACGTCACAGTCGACAAAAATATATTCAGACGGGATTCGCATTATCGCTGTTTGACTTCACATTAAATCTTAGAACGGGCCATAAATAACGCAAACTTTTATCCTACTCGAAATAAGCACTCAAAAATGCAAAGAGCAGAACGGTATAGAGCACGTTCACTAAATTTATTTTGTTTCGCACAATTCAAATAACCATAATTCACCGACGGAACCAACCTAAGCCTACCTAACGATGTAATGAAACACCATTAAGTTTGGAGAAGTAAAGCTTAAGTTTAAGGAAATGCGTATTTACTTTCTTACCTTGTAGATAAAGATGTTACTTTTCGATTTATCGATTCGACGTTTCGCGATAAAAGGGAAGTTTAATTTTCGCCTGCTGGCGATATATTTACAAGTACCTGTCTTTAAACGCTTAACAAAGTTATAAGAACTTTGTACATGTTCTCGGGTAGTATTCTTTTTTAGAATCGAAACTTCTCAATTCTCAACACATTTAAACTTCTTCAGCTTTTATCGATAAGTGTCTTACCTTCTCATTATAAGGCATATTCAATCAATGCACCAATCAAGCGTGCAAACCTGAAGTGCAACTTAAACTTACAAGTACGTCTGAAGGAAAGATCCTACGTTTCTCTACTCCATTGTCGTCGCCATCTTGGCTATCGTGAATATAATTAGGTAGTTTGCATTCAACGCGCGAGGCCCGTATGAATTTTACCTATTGTCTGACATTGGACCTTTAGAGCTATATCATTTCGCACCTATCGCCTCCACCCGCCTTGCAAGGGTCGGGTCGGAAACAGGGAAACTGGAAAAAAACGCGTTATGAAATTTAAAAAGGGGTACGACAAAACATAATTGTTTCGACGGTTATGAAGAACGGTTACTTTCAAAAAGGATAAAATAACAATATGAGCTCTCAAATATCCCGCAGCTATTTTCTAGAAATAAAATAAACAAGAGTACAATATCCATTTTACCGCTAACTAGCTGTTTGGTACACCCTTGTTTGTAGAGTCTGCACCCATTTGTTCTGAGACAGTCCCTCAACCTTTGTATAAAAATATTAATCCCGGGATGCTACCTAATAGATATTTATGCATGGTCGGAGGCAATCTCCATGAAGGCTGTCTGCGGAAAACCAGTAGCTACCTACATATTTTATTTCATGAGTGGATCGTTAAGTTAATGAGATGCTGTTTACTACCAATACAATTATCCGCTTCACTTAGTATATTGAGGCTGAAAATATTAATCTACGTATCCTAACCGCAGCCACAGACGTGATAAATAATTGATAGACAAGTCTCGAACAGAACGTTAATTCCGTCAGGTGCAATTTAACGTTCGAGAGAGAAGTTCGATGAAAGCCTGTCAAAATTAAAAAAAACAAACGCGATTATTACGAGGGTATAGGTTTTAAATATGTAAAGCTGGCACATTAGACAGTCTAGCGATGGTCGTGTGTCTGTGTGCGTCTAGACACGGCGGTGAGCCATGAATCTCCATTGAACTGTGCCCCGACCGTGCGAATATTTGATTATGTAAAGAACTCTAATAGTCAAACTGTTTATAGAGAGGTGCTATTTTTTATTAATGCTCCAATTTCAGTAATACATCATTAGCTCGGGAAAAGCTTATATAGCTGAGTTACAGGTAACTACTGAACTCACAAGACTTGTACCACAAGAGAAGTGACAAAGAAAGAATTAAAACAAATGAAGACCAGATGAGAAAATAATACTGTTTTCATTTCACGTCTCCCTGCCTTTTTAGGAAAGTCCGTTATGCTGAATTCCACCGATGAAACGTTGGCCGATGAAATTGTGTTCCATCTCCAACGTGAAGGAACAAAACCGAAACAGTGTAAATTAAAAACGGTGGAAAAAGGAGCATTCGCACCAAGAGGCCGGACCCCGACGACACGGACAGGTTATGACAAATATGTGAGCCGATGGCGTTAATGAAAATGAACCTTTTTGAAAAAAAAATTCTCGTGAATTCGAAAAGCACGTCCTAATGTTTTGTGTGGAGGATCGGGACTACTTGATCCTAGATCTGTTCAGTTTTGTTTGTTACGCCTTTAATAATAATTTAACATAGTTAAATCTTCGTATAAATTCTCAAAATTTTTACTAACCGGAAGATTCAGATCTAACATAGGTCACTTGTGAACTATGTTAGATCTGAATCTTCCGGTTACCTGTAAAAAAGCCATTGCCCGTGACTTCATTCCCGTAGAAGTTGAATGTTTCCCTCCGATCGCCTTCCTCCTTTGGAAGGCGACTCATACCAATTTTAATTCATACTCCGCTCCTATTGGTCATAGCGTGATTATATATAGCCTATAGCCTTCCTCCTTAAACAGGCTATCTAATACTGAAAAAAGTTACAAATTTTAGCGCGATCAATCAAACAAACTCTTTAGCTTTATAATATTGGTATAGATTTCAAGTAATTTCTATTTATGAAGCTCTATGAGGAACAAATGTAGCTAATAATGTTGCTTAATGCTTAAGTTGTACGTGGATGTAACTGTTGTGAAAGATTTCGCATTCATAATTGAAAATCTTACAGCAACGATCAAGATTACCCCGAACGTGTTATATCACCGCACCCTTCCCATACCCGTCTAATTTTTCACAAATCGTAAATAGCCGAACAATTTGTACATGAGCATCGGAACTTAGTAGACAAATGGTTTAATTAACCTGATGGCGGAGTGACTGATCACCTTGGATGTGCAAATTTCTACGCAATTAGAAACACTTGCAAATCTCATACCAATTAGGCAGCGGCCCAAAATCGCGCCCTCGTAATTGTTTTTGAATGCGTAACTGTTCTGTAGTTTGTGTTTCGAGTGATTTATTCTGATTTTAGCGCTAATTTGTTTCATTTAGGTTGAATAATGCACATGGATCAGCGCCACATATAATGACTGTGTCAAACAATTTTAATGCAAATCATATATGGCGATGAATAGATCTTAAATTTAGCCAATTAATGTTTCTTGAACATCCGTAAATTGTTCTTGATACATAAAATGCAATACACAAAACGATTGGCTCATCATTAATTGCTTTGACACATTTTCTTTAATACTTTTCCAAATATCTCCTCAGACAGACTTTCGTATATCATTTTACGTTTTTTCCTTACACAATATTGCAACAAAACGAAAGAAATCACTGGAGACATCCTTTGAATTATTCGCATTTCTGGGACAGACGCGGACGCACGTCGAGCTAAAGTCTGCAGCCTTGACAGCTAATTAGGACCTCATTGTTAAACGAATCTTGCGGGAACTTTTCGGATACCAAATAAGCCTCAAAATATTCGTCCACAGGGTTGAGTATCCTTTGGGTGTTAACCAAGACTCATTAATTCCTTTCTTAAATATTTCGAGTGCTGGAAAAATACAATAATTCGTTGTGAATGGCGGCCATTGTATTGAGCCAGTGTCCAGGAAGGATGTTTTGTCGGGGTGTTCTTTTTATTACCGAATTTGCGTTTTATGGCCTGTCACAAAGGGAGCGTTGAGGGAATGTGACAATTGTACACCCTTGTTGTGTCTGTTTTTTTTAATTTATGTTTCCGATAAACTCAATAAAATTCATCCACATACATTGATTTAGATGTCTTCAGTTAAGATTCAGTCCTACACTAAATATTTATAACTATCTGAATTTCTATTTTTTTGTTGATTTTCTAATGGATTTAGAAATGCAGTTTTTCTAATCTTAATGCAGTTTATCATAACATAAAATTTTGTTTTCTTCATTGCAACATTCGTCTCTTTGACAATTATTTCTGGAGCAATCCCCCTCTTGTCACAATAGCCGATGTCCAGATGCAAACGACTTTGAAATATGAATGATATTTATAACCTCCTACGTATTAGGCATGGCCCATTTACATTTCGAAAGTTCTTTTACTCGACTGTATTTAATTCGTTTTCAGTTTTTTCTTTTGTGTATCTAATTTTCACATTAGGAATCTATGTGAAAAATGAAGAAAAATTACGGAATCTCAATCTTTTTATATTATCCTTTTTAATTCGATTATCGTAGTCATCTGATATCTCTCATTTAAATTTTCTTGTTGTGTGTGTAAATATTGGAAAAAATATTCTGACAAGAGTTGCAGATTACTTTTCTTTTTCAATCTCACCGTAAACAATCCAAAAAACCGGCCAGCAGTGGTCGTCGTCATTACCAAATGCGGTTCCTCGTACCGTTTTCACTTTCAATCACACGAATTGTGACCAGGAGCGCATCAACCGCAAGAGTCAATAAAATCGTGACCCAAACGACGGCGCGTCGTCACCACGCGGTTGTCAGCCGTCGGACGTGACGCAGCGTCTGACGACGGTCAGTTTATTGCTGACCTCCGTCTACCTCTTCGCTCCTAATCACCGTATCGATACTTTACATTGATTTTATTCAACGTTTTTGGTTACAATAGCCACATTAGTTAAGCTAAACTTCGCATCGATACTTTTTTAAATTATTCACTACTCCGTACTTTTTCTTGTACTCTTTTCATCAAGCTTCCCTTATGCTTTTCGTATTCATTAAGCGCCCTACTAATAACGGGTATACACGCAGGATCGCTCCATTACATTAGTCCAAAGACAAACAACAGTTTTGTAGAGGGCAGTTATAATAATCTCTCGTCAAATTTGCTTGACCCAAGTGGTTATACGAGGGGGAGTGGATCTCCGTTGGACATATTACAGAATAATGCAGGAGATTTTAATACTACTTTAACCTGTACTGACAGTAAGATTTAAAATGTAGCGCATGCTTTACAAAAGAGAGAATAATGCTGACTTTGGGTACCTATTCTAATTTTTTGTATTAAAACGCCGACTAAAGCATGATTCACTTAGTATGGCTCCGTGTGTTGTCTGCCCATTTAAACTTTTCTCCGCAAGCGACCGGTCGGAGCTCGTTACCGGCGGATTATTAAATATTGAAACAGTGTTTGCGAGATGAAAGCTGCTTCCTAGACGACCGGTGCAAATCCTACAACAGAATGAGAACAAAGACTACTTAACTCAACAAATTTTATTTCAATCTACGGTTTTACCAGTGTAAATAATACCGTTTGTACAGAGTATGGATACGCTTTAATTTCTAACAAGTTGCTCAATATTCGCAGTCACGAACTGTCCATCCAGATACATTAGAAACTGATCCGGAAGTAAACTCTCGTGATTGTCGGATTAGGAACGGAACGGACTAAAAAGAGATACAAAACCATCTCAATTTCATTTGAATGAACAAACATCAGTTTGAAAACAAAATTCATAACACAATTATGGGAGTATTTTGTACAGTTCGATTAAAATCGGATGTAATTTTTTGTAAAGTATTTAATTGTAACTTCACTTTTGTTTCGCTCATGCACATAAAATCAAACTAAAAAATATCATTCCACAGCCTTGAAAGAGTACAAGGTATTTAAAGGTTCTTAATTAGGTTATGTATTATCATCAATCAGTAATAAGTTTTTAGATATTATCACTATCATATACATATTAGTAAAAACTCATCCACAGCTAGAGATTTATACATATAAATATATGGCAATCGTAAGTAAATCCGTTTGGTTTATCAGCTCCGAAACACCCAGGGGGTGGTTAATTGTGAAAAGAAATCTTTGCTCTTTGTGTGTCGCGTGCCGCGAGGGGATGCTATTGATTTCTTTTGTTTTATGCTGATTGAGACACCTTCGCTATCCGCGATCCGCCACCCTCACTGCACGCCTGACAAAACACTTTATTTTAAAACGAATGAAAAAATCTGCAGTGTGAACGGTACTTGATAATCGCAGTGAAACGTTTAATATGCCTTTTCTTAACTTAGTCATGACAGCTTATTTTGAACTTTATGTTGTTAAATTGTCCGTAATTAGAACTACTCAAGGGGAAATAAGAGAAGTACAAAAAGAACCTTACAATAAAGACGTTATCAATATATATCATAATATCATAGATATAAATTTCGATATTTAAAAAACTACAAGAAAATGGCACTCCCTCAAATAGTTGCATCACTGCTTCACTAGCAAACACATAAATCTACGTCAGACAGCCGACTGGTGACAAGCCTCAATCAGAGCGTACAAGCGCCGAAATAAACACAAAACTTAAATTCAAATATGGACTTAACAGTCACTATTCTACGGTTTAATTTTCCAAAATCATCATTTGCCAAGTGTAGTAAGCCAATCAACATTAGTCCCTTTGATGATTACTTCTAGGCTCATTTATCTCGTGATTGACTGCGACTTAAGAAAAAATTAGATTGCCATTACCACCTCAACGCGCACGATAGCATCGACGATTTTTTCCGAGGACTTTGCTAATGGGAGTCTGTTTTATCTCAAGCCCCTTAATGCCCTTATGCGGGCGACAATAATAAGATTTTGACACGTTAATGATGAAGATTATTTGAATATTGTCAAAAATGTTTAGCTGAGTACTGGAAAAACTGTCTTAGAAATTGGACGATTCTTTTTTACAGATCATGCTATACATAGTTTAAACTTGTTTCCACTTATGCGGCCAGAACCAAAAATGTTCTTCCAAATACGAGTTCAAATCGATAACGAATCAATTTTTCAATTTTGTCTGAAGGTGTCCTTCTTAGTCAAAGAAATTCTCAAGGAGCCCTCTAGAAGGGCCAAGGGTGTGACGTCAGCGGCGACTTTAATTGCGCACCACTTCGTTAACGGGCGACTTGATGGCATTTTTAATGAACACCCGAATTAATGTAGTGGGTGAAATCGAAGATGGAAGTGTGGGTGCCGACGGCGGTGCCAATCCAACACTGTTTATTTAGGATTGGTCGGCTATTATCCATTCTTGTTGTTAGAGACCGATGTGGCCGTGAAGAGAAATGTTTCAGCTATATCAATGTGTACTTAGATGAAAAGATAACATTTTGTCCAGTTTACTATTAAATTAAATACAAATTTATTTATTTAAGAATGACAACTGAGAGGAATTAATTATTAATTTCATTTAGTTTATTAGTTAAGTGGGTATACTTATCTACCTTCCCGATAAGGTCCTTCATAAAAAAATAATGAACATAAACGAAGCAAACGAAGTTCTGTAGTTTTTATTTACATGTAACATTACTTGTGTCTGATAATAGTAGATTTACTAATACAATACCTAATGTGAATAGTGATCAAGCAAACAAATACGAGTAATATTGAATATAAAATTCTTAATGAAGAAAATCCAATTTACAAAGTATAACATCATAAAATCAATCAAGCTGCCGAATTGATAAAAATCCGAAATGCCTCTTGTTTTTCCGGTCCTAAATAAATATTCTAAAATGAGAGTTTTTCCAATGACGGCTCAATACCAAACACTTGAGAGCCCGATGTGGAGGAATCGGAATAAAAAGAAGGAGTGGGAGTGGAAGATTGACAGGTGCTTCCTAATAAGTCCGGCGACAGGTGCAAAGAGACGAAATGAGAAAATTTGATTGCCGACTTTATGAATGCAAGCAGGGAATTTATAGAAAGTCATTTGTTTTTTAATAGATAAAGAAATCTTTGTATTGGATAAGTCAGAACATTAAAATTCTATTTAAAAAATCTGGTAAAAATATTAAAACAACTTGTGATTTCATAATTAGAGAGAAATCTTGGAAATTAAAAAAATCTTGACGTAATTAGACAAAAAACCACGATGTTACAAAAATATTCATTTGAGTCTCTGCTATGTAAAAAGATGACTCACTAAAATATTGCCAATTCAAATATTTTTAAATGTAACGGTTGCTCTATCCAACTAACAAAATTAATCAACATTACAATAACACGGGCCATTCTCTTTATTCCGTTTCCACTTGCAAGTTTACATAGGTTTCCATTATTATTCTCACACACATACAGATAAAGCTCTCTTTAATCTCGCCATACGGGTATAGACAATGGGTGGGCCAGGGTCCAGTCTATCTAGCCTCGCCACTTATTCCGCTGGCCTAAGCAAATTTCCACCCAACTCTGTTGGTTTTTCGTCGGATTCCTATTTCTTCACTTCTGATTATATTATTCTATACTTTGTGTAAACAATGGCTCGTGGCTTCGTACCCCAACCCTTCCGCACTATTGCCGTTTTCATCCGTGTTAAGCTTCGCAGTATAGAGATGGATTCTACTATTAATATTACGATGTTCATGCATTTTATTATTAAATAGTTTGACAACAGATGTTACACAAAATGTCAATGTATGTAACAAAAATTTCAATCTTTAGCATTTGTAAAATTAAAGCTACGTTAATTTTACATTGTAGTGCCCCAAAAGACTCAATTTTTCTGAGAAGGCAATACAAAAAATAACAAAATTGTTGACGTAACATAATTTTAAGATCAACATCCACAGAGTTTGAGTGCAAAACAAGCACTCTCCTCATCTAACGAGCGTTTTATAAATATTTTTCCGGAGGTCTAACCGCTGTAAAAGGTTTTTGTATACGTTGCTTTTTGGCTCCTTTTGGCAGCTAATCCAATATTGACCACCCCGGCAGGCTATAGACTTATGTTTGTGTTACTCATAATAATTCGACGGGCAACGCTCGCCTTTTATTATTCAAAATATCAATTTGCTCGACTTGCTTTCTTTCAGTACGACCGCTCCATTAATTTTATTATGCATACCCGACTTAGAATTATTAATTATTTGCTTACAACCAAGATGAACTAAGCACGTAAAATATCTTTCCATTTTTGCTACACTTCCCAGCTTTAATATGTTACCCATATATGAAAGATAAGAATGTTTTAAAATTAAATCAAAATTTTAAAAGGGTGCAGAAGAAACAGGTTCCGTTTTGGACAAAGAGTCATCTGCGGTATCTAAATGTTAATCTTTGGTCAGTCGCGCAAAAATTATGTTTTTCGGACTGGGTCGAAAGTTACTGGGCTGGAAACGGACAACCCGTGTAAGCTTCATTAAATTAATTTGTATGAATACACAAAATTTTAGTAACAGCTCATATTTTATCACGCTTGGATAAACTATTTGATATTTTGTATCTACACTTGTTTAACTCGCATAAGTATCCGATATTTACTACGTTTGTCTGGACTTTAAAAGAGACCATGATTCTCTGAGGTTGTTTCGGCGTTCCTTCTCAGAGGTCGTCAGTTAGGAAATGCCGGCGACATCTAGCATTAAAAAAAAATTACTTATAAAAGTGTCTTTAAAGGATCTACTTACAGAAATAAATTTCATTTCATTTCATTTCATCATTTCATTTCATTTACAAATTAGGAACTAAAAATTAATATTTACTCATAAGTATGTGAATTTGGATGTAGTGAAGTGTTTTTGAAAAGTACCACTACCAACTTAACGCAGAGAACGCTATCAAAGGCTCCGTTTTATTTCGCGTCAATTTCTACAAAGCGAAATGACTCCAATTTGAATATGTAATGGGGTCAATCTCCAAAACGGGCGTATTCGTGTGATCGCTCTGGTGCTTTTCAGATATTGATATTTAATGGTAATTATGTATCTCAGTAAAAAGAATGATATTCAAATAGTACATTTTTACTATTGGCCTTCAATTTACACAAACAGTTATGGAAATATTTAAGATCAAAATTTTTTGCGACCAGAGCAATCATAATTAGTGCCAGAGCGATCATAAATAGTGAAATCAGTGAAACAAAAAAAATATATATTTATAAAATATTATTTATTTAGCCGTTTTCAGTCATAGTCAGTGTACGTTAACAAGATTATATGAAAATTTTATAATGTAAGAGAAATATATAATTTTAGAAAAAGGACAAGGCATATTTTCAGTCATATATATCAAAAATATATTCCGTATTTTTTATATAAAACTAGCTTTCCGCCAGCGGCTTCGCCCGCGTGGTCATGTATTATACATATAAACCTTCCTCTTGAATCACTCTATCTATTAAAAAAAACCGCATCAAAATCCGTTGCGTAGTTTTAAAGATCTAAGCATATATAGGGACAGACAGACGCGACGGAGGCCTTTGTTTTATAATATGTAAGGATAATTGCTAAAATAAATTACCATAATTATAAAAATCTACTTTTGGGTTAGTTTCATTTATTTGGACTTAATTAAATCACCTCTATGTAAATGAGACAAAATTAAAAACCTTTTGAAATCAATCATTAATAGCTACAGTCTTTTATATAGTTACAAAATTACTTACACCCCAACTCAGAGACGTCACTTAACCTTAATGAATCGTTAACAAACAGTGGCTACTATATCTTGACCGATTTTTCCATATTTAGTAGTTTCTTGTTTGTTATAAATTTCATATATTATTCCTCTGTCTCTGTAATCTATTCCTACTTCTTTTAGAGTTTTCATCATTTTATTCCAATTAACTTTATCAAACGCTTTTTCTAGATCTACAAATGCTATATATGTATTTAGTCCTATGTCTAAGCGACAATCAATCAGCATCCTCAGTGCTAGTATAGCTTCTCTGGTTCCTTTGTTTTTACGAAATCCGTATTGGTCTGGACCCACCAAGTTTTCTATTTTATTTTGTAGTCTATTCAGAATAATTTTTAGATATATTTTTGATGTGTGAGTTATGAGGCTAAGGGTTCTGTACTCTTCACATTTCAGTGTATTGGCTTTCTTAGGCAAGGTTATTAGTTTGCTCATACAGTAATCTGATGGTATATTGCCAGTTCTGTATATATCTACAGTTAATTTAAATATTTCTCCCAATAGTATGTCTTATTTTCTTCAATAGATTTTAGAGAAGAAAGAGTTACAGTTGTGGTTAGCTAAATGCCAATATAATAATTTTATCAAGGTAAAATACGTCAAATCTGTTTATGGGTTTAGGTTACCCAAAGAAACCCAGGAAAGGTTATAAATTAAAGGATATATGCATAGTTCTTCGTTTGTCATTGTTACAGGCCGGTACTACTTCTTAAAATAGATTTATAATGGACAATTAATACAAAATATCATCGCTCTGGTCGCTTTGGACAGAGCAATCACAGCCATAGCGATCAGAAAAAGTCACAAAATCATAAATATAGCCGAATTTAAAAGCAGTAGAATGTTATGATTACGTCTCATAAAAAACATCATAACTATCACTTAATTCACAAAGCAAATGCATTCAGAGGCTTACTATTTCATTTAAATAACGTGCCATAGCAATCATAAAATTCGAGAACCAAATCCAGAGCAGTCATAAACTTACCTTCGTAATGTTGGAGCGCGGGAACGTGGCACACAGGTATCTTCCTCGGTGGTTAGACCACTACTGGCGTTACCCCGCGGGAGAGGAATAGAGTGTCTATAACGCGTAACTAGGGATGAGCGCGATGTTTTACCTCAGCGCAGAGCGATGAGATAAAATACCCGGTCACGATTTTAAATTCAAATTGTCCCAAAAGTATTATTAATATAACTAAAAATATTTTATTACTATGAAGATTAACTATTTGCTAGGTAATCTAAATAAGTTGTTTTATATGAACCTACTCATTAAAAAAGTTAGAGAATATTTTTTCATTCAATCGGGAGTTGGGTCAACCCAGAGCGATCAGGATTTTAGGGTTTAAGATTTTTTTTAAAGCATTTGAAATAAACTTATTCATAATATTACCCTTGTACCACGTAGATTAGACACCGAACTGCATATAAAAAAATACTTGTAAAACGTTTTTCGATTTTAAAATGGGTTTATCCAGCCCGACACGAAAAAAAATGCCTCTGGAGATCGACCCAATGGCGGCTTAAGATAATCGTCCCTGGCTTACACTAATAAAGGCGCTCCAACTTTAAAACGAGAATCGTATCAAAAGAATCGAACAATCGTTCGATTCAGGTTCGGGGGGTGGTATAATTTATTCGAGTGTGGACCGCCATTTTGCGGCGGGGCGTTCTCCGCTATCGCGCGCCGGAAGACGCTTTAAGACATTGATGCTGATTCTTTTTTTTATTATGCTCCCCTGGATTCCCTTAAAGACGCTAATATAAAGACGGCCATATATAAATAAGCCGCCTTTGTGAAGATTCTGAACAGACAGGAAACTGAACGACCCCTCGATGAAAAACAATCTAAATTACATTTTCACGCAACTTCAAATGTCTTATTAATTACGTACGACTTTTCAATGCTATAAATTTTCTTTTAACGCTTCCTCCTCTAAATCGGCTTAATACACAACGCTGGCTCTGCATACTGATCACTCAATTGTATTGTGCGATAACTTCTGAGACTTCCTTTTTTCTTTGTTCTCATTTACGTCTTCGAATTTGTATAATTCTGATATTTATATTCAATATCATGTAAGAGAATATTTCTAAAATGTTATTAAACTTAAAATATGTTTCGAATCCTTCACATAAATAACTGGAATCCGTTCCATCTGTTTAAAAACGAACACCCTAGTCAAATAGAAAATACCTGGCAGCTCATGATTTAGTGGGGCCTTTAGACAGCTCGCGATACCGCCGTCATCACCTCCAGAATGACCCCACATCCCTCAAGCTTAGATAATATAGGGGATAGTGTCGCTTATTCCCGGGGGATTTGTCAAACAAATGCGTCGCCGTGTATCGAAAAAAAATCGCCGGCTCACTAGTGGCCATTAAGGCTATTTATGGGCGATTCACAGAAGCTTTTTTTATTAATAAAACGTATATTATGCGCGCAAGTGCGTTTTATATCGCGGACCGTCCTTTCTTCGCGAATATTATCGTCCTTCTTCGGACTCTAATAATATCGATCTGGGATAGATAGACGATATTTCTTTTTTGTAACGTCTTTCTACTGTATTTTTGTCTTACCGTTGTTAAATTCAATATCGAATGTTTTTGTTTATCGTATAGAGGGAAAGCAAAGCTGGATCGTCATTCAGGTATGGATATCAACGTGTTTACCCCACAGTGGTACAGAACAAAGTAGTTATGCAAACACAAGATATTGATACGGGAACTTTGTGACATAGAAGAAAAACAAAAGTCACATTTATATAAATACACATTGGTATCGGAGACATTTTGATGTGGAAATATTTTTATGTAAGGATATTTTTGTGTGGGGTAGAAATATCGACCAAATCTGGGTTTATAAACACAAATTATTGCTTTAATCATAACGTAAAGTGCATTTCATTCAAATTACATTTTCAGACGGACTAAATGCAGAAGTAAGATTTTAAAACGACTATAAACAATTTTGAATAGATTAAAGTGGGAATCTCAACCCGCTATCACTGGTAATTGTCGGGAATAAAATCATTAATTCCAAACCGAATAACGCATTAAAAGTAACAGCTTGTACGCGGCTTGCCGCTCTTGCGCTCCCTAGAGGGAAACTCAAAGAAACTTATACAGCTACAGATACAACAAATAAATAGATTAAAATAATACATACAACGCGGAAAGGAAACGTTATCAACAATGATTTTAAAATGAAAATTATTGAATGATTGTATGAGAACATTAATTACTGTCTTTGAATTATTCTTATACTTCATTTTTACTAATTTACCTTAAAAAATTAAAAGCACGTTCTTAATAATTGTGACCATCTATTTATTTATTTGATGCACAAAACACATTACAATCATAATATAAACACCATAAAAATTAAACATTTTGACCTTCTAATACTATTGGACGAACCCTGAAATCCCGAAAAAAAATTGGCCGGTCCATACATTTAGGTTCACTCAACTCGAGAAAATGTATGTAGGAATCAGCTGATTTTTACGGTAGTAAACATAAGGTTAGATATGATTGAGAATGTTAATGTAAACATTCCCAAAATTTTAGTAAACGGACCGCTTAAAGTAAATCGAAAAGCTAACAACACAGATTAATCCGGCCCCTCCGCACATAACAGTACTAATTCGGAAGGCGTACCTCGAGCCATATTCTTATAAATTAATTACTTGTAATCTACTCATGAAACGGGACTTACAGAAATGAAGTTACAACGTGGCGTAATACCGGCAGGCCGTCGGGCTCAAGGGTTCGGAACGACTTAATGTCGCACCGAGAGAACGAGTCTGAATTAGAAATGAACCCTGTTACAAGTAACTGGTTAATAAGGCACACATGTCGCGTTTCGAACGCTACTTTGTCATAATTTGTGTAAGAATGTAAACGTCTTTGTCTGAGCCGTTAAAGTTTAGTAGTGTCTTTATTTGGTCATGTTAATTAATTGGATGTAGGATAATGATTTCATAAGTGCTCATCGACAGTAAGAAGGTAGACAAGAGAGAGAAGAGAGAGAACTTACAATGAACAGAAAAGTTTTTGGTTAATAAAATTATTCTTATTCTAATTAAAATTGAAGAGTCAAAATCTTCCTTTACCTTATTGAATCCCCCAATTTCCAACAACAGACGAACAATTGCATAGACTAAAACACATTCGACAAACGCGACAATTTTCATATTACACAGACAAGCCACCAACTATTACATAAAAGCGCCGAGGCGAGCAAAACTGACACATTGTAAAAAGTACTTTTAATTTTTCGCCGCGGCAGACTCATCTGAATGCCTAGGGGAGGTGTCCCCATGATCGCGTCTTATCCACTACGCAAACATTCTTTACAAGGGCTTCACTCATTCTATTCACTCCTCTGGAGGTTATCTTTTATTATTTCTCTCGACATCCTCTTTTTATTGCCTCCCATATTGACTTTTTATACCGCTCACGAATAAATACATTTTGATTTACGCTTGCGTAGACACTATTTTATGCAGACGGTGAATTAGTACGCTTGAGGAACCAAATGTAACAATTACTTTCATATTTCTCAAAACGATCTTGATTTTGCAAGATTCGATCTTTTCAATCCTGGATTTATTCTTAATACTCTACAAGATATAACCACAAATACTTATAGGGAATAAAATGTGTTGCCAGTAAGCTCTTGAACAAACATTGAGGGATTGCAAAGTTTTCGGAGAGGCGAGAAAAACAAAGATAAATCCAACTTAAAGCTTGACAAGTGAGTATCTAAGATTTGTAGAACTGCGCCGCATTCTACCGACTTCTGATTTCAACTAATTATAATTATATTGGGGGTTAATGTTCTGTGATGTCATTCATTAAACGTTATGATATTTCCTTTAAATTCTTAGTTTTGCTTTGAATAAAAGTATGCAGGAATAACATTTCATTAAAATTGAAAAGTATGCAAAGAGGTTACCATTGCTATTTTCTTCATAATCTGCTCCTTGTTACCTTACCCTTGATTTTCGATTCCGAAGTCACACGACATCAAGCCTCCCGGGGGAACGATTAAACATGTAAAAGTAACAGGATAACAAAGTATCTGGGAGTCTCGTCGGAGGCCGGCCATTTAGCACGTACCGAGAATTGCAGTAACACGTTTGCAAGAACTTAACGACCGGAGAAATAGATGTCGTCTTACGTTTGCTAAACCGATCAGTTTCCTTCCTTGTTTGTGTGAAGACATTTAATTTCTTTTAAGTAATTTGGACTATAAAACAAATAATATAAAAATTGTAAGATGAAACTCTTAAATAGTTTAGTAATAAATAGGAGTAAAGTGACCGTTGATGCGATTCCGTACATTAAATACTACGTAAAAAACTTCCAACTTCAATCAAATTATCCAAGATTTCAGAGGTAGGCTAATTCGAGGATCAAGTTTAACTATTCATGCTAGAAAATTACTAGAGTCTGTATTGGTTCCTAAAATTTTCTCAATTTTGCCTTTTAGCAGCCCCATGAAATAAAAAAAAATTAACTTTTCATAATTCGATGATACAGTTTATATGACGCTCCCATATATCGTTGTCGCCTGCGAGTACCAGTTTAATGAGATGTTTAGGTGTCGAAGTTTCAACAGTCTGGCGTCTGGCCAACAAAATTTTGTTACAAATAACATTACACTTTGTTTTTCTTTTCTCTTGAAATTCTACTCTTTTTAGCAGAATGTTCTCCGTTTATTCCCCAAAATGATTACTCGGTTTATCAAGAAAGAATAATGACGAACTTACGACCATAATTACTTCTTTTTAATGAATTAACGACTTTTGTTTGCGAACAACGATTAAAATAATTAAAAGTGTCATTATAAGTACCATCAATTCGATCTCAAAGGAGACATTAATGTTTTTACGGGTTGCTCTGTCATAATAATTAATAACTACACTATCCATAACAGTTGTAAAATGAACTTTATGACAATAACTATGTATTTAAAGATTCAATATTACAAAACTATTTCTTTGATTTGATTCGCCGATTTCATACTCAGTGTGTATGTTCACATCTCGATGTGTATTCTAAATATAAATTGTGTACTTCCCTTGTGTGTGCCGATAGTCACACTGTTATACTGAATTTTAGTAAGTTGAAATTAATATGTAGTTATAAGATACTTTTACATAAGACAAAGTTTCAGTAGCGGACATTATGGTGCGAAGGCAGGTTTTTAGCATAATCTAAATGTAAATGAAAAATCTTGTAAAAGGAGACTAAAGAAATTGTGAATAAATGAAATGTATGTATGTGTAAGAATAATATAATACATCAATAATGACGCCAGATGCTTGTTTTTTTGTATTTACTATGTTGGCCTTTGACCGCTTTAAAGAGATGCTGGTACTGCGCCGAGTCCAAGTAAATTGGGATCGGTAGGTAAGGGCGGACAATAAGGTGTTACCTACGTTTGTAGTTACAAAAATAACTTTTCGAATACTTTTGAAAATTAATTTCAAAATTATGTCTATGTCAGTACCTATAAAACTGTAATTAGTAAACTGAAATATAAAAGATATCCACTAAGTTGAAAACCTTTCCTCTCTTATAATGATACAATTTTGCAATTACTTTGCCAAGATATTCGCCAAGTTATTCTTACGCGTTCTTATTGCAACAATAATTGTCAAATGCGGCATTTTCATCCGACTTTTAATTGATCCTGGAGGGCGAGTGAGCAGATAAAACTCGGATATCTAAACTTTCTCTATTACAGTTTAAGAAAACCCCGGCGCAGTTTTGTTTGGCCGATAACAAAATTTTCATTGCGTTTTCCCGCGCACTGTGACGCGTAATAGCGGGTAATGACTTTAGGATTATTTGTTGCTCTGTAATTATGTCGTAAAGTAAAATGTTTTATTTATATGTAGAATAATTATATTTTGGTATTTATAAAACACTAGAAACTTTTGAAATTGCAGCTTATTTATAAATGTAGGTATGTTATTTATATTATTTGAAAATACTTTATTTTAATATGTACATATTTAACTTATAACCAATAAAGATTTATACTTTACAAAATGTGTCAATCAATTATCACACCATCCATCATTATGATAAAACAATTGATTGACCAATTCAAACCACATACTTACTTCATAAAACAATCACTTAGCATACCTTAACCAGCATCAATGCCAAAAAAACACATTTTGTTTATCAATTCCGCTTCTAAGTATTCCAAAATAATATACCTACATCAGCTAAAGTATTTTTACAATAAACCGTTTAGTGTAAAAGTGTTATAACAACAAACTTCCATATTTTATTATGATCGTTATCGTAAAGGCCCCCGGATTCCCGCCATTTAAAAGTTGCGCGTCTATCCAGGGGAACCCTTCGCAACACAACCCGTTTGGAAGATTTCATTATAAAATTAAACTAAAACTAAAACTTAACGCTATAAATCGTAATGGCTTGTAAGTTTGTTTTCGTTCTTAAGATATCGAAGTGAAAACGTTTTTTGGAGGTAAAAACATATATATAGGTATCAGGACAAAAAAAAACATAGATTCCTACTATGGATGTATGGATGGATGGATGTTTGTTACTCTTTCACGCAGAAACTACTGAATGGATCTGGATGAAATTTAGCACAGAGATAGAGTATAGTCTGGAATAGCATATAGGCTACTTTTTATCCCCGTGAAATGTATGGTTCCTGTGGGATAGCGGGCGAAGCCGCTGGCGGAAAACTAGTAAAAAATAATGCTAATTTTTTCCTTATGGTAAGAACTTTTTACTAACTGAATTGTGGCTAAATTAAAATCATATTCATATTTATTATCGGTGGTCACAGTTACCGATTTTTCTAAATTTTGGTTCAGACATTTCTTAGGGTTGGGCAATTTCTGGACACAGACAACTGGGTAGTATTAAAAGCCAAACGGTCTCTACAAAAATTCATAAACATTGAATAGAAACTCCTTAAATGTATTATATGCCAATCAGAGGAAAAATCGGAGGGTAATCGCAAATACATCGAAGCACAAGTTAGATCCCCTTCTTACCGAAACGTAAACACATAAATTAGTGGGGAACTCCTTTTAATTGTCTACCAGCTATACCTTAACGAACAATTACATGCTGTTGTTATTTATTTGTTTTCCAACGGAAAGTAATTTTGAAAGAATGAGTGAACTCCTGTATGTTAAGGAAACATCCTGTTCTTTCTTATTTTACTTCATTCTTCGAAAAGTTCATTTTTTTACGTAGCACAGCATTCACGGCTAGGCAACGGTCATTTTTCAAATGGCATAGGCTCAGTCGACTGAATTGGAATCCAATTAAAAGAATAACAGAGGAGTACCGTTGAATGCACGGGACTAATCGTTTTCTATTGTTTTTGGGACCACTATCTGGCGGCCTTTTGTAAAGGCCCCCAATAGCGAACTAAAGCTGGACATTTAATAAAACACGAGATTGGCAAACAGAGAGTGCGCACACGAAAAGGGCCAGACCATCGAGATGTCTAAATTTAAGGCCCTTAAAATTTTCGAGACCGCCAAAAAGGAATGACAAAAGGGTTAAAATAAGCTTTATTTTCCACGTCCCGTGAAAATCGCCTTTCGGTTCCGTAGATAGTGGAACTACAAAACACAAACGTTGACCGGAGAGCGTTCGGCGTGAACGTGACAATGACGGCTAAGCCGCGGCACGCAAGGAACGTTTTACTCCTTTTATATCCAACGTATTCGGCAACACACACCGCCGCTTTCTGACGACGTTATTTTTTAATCAAATATATCCGTGAAGCGGGTGACGGACGATAGGGTTGCAGCGACAATGAAAAACTAAAAGGAAAAAGTAGCACTCTTTTAAGCAAATAGAGGCGAGACCAAGTTGATTGGTTTTGTTAGCGAGCCTGTTGATTGGCACGGGCGTAAACAATACGCTTCCAATGTTTAAGTTTCAAACGACAATTGAGACTTCTTTTAAGCAAATAGTGACTAGACCGATGTGTTGATTGGTTTTGTTAGTGAAACTTTTCTATTGAGAGTAACCATTAAGCGCTGTCGATGTTTATGTTACCAAGTTTATTGGACTAGAGTTTTGACAGTGTTTTCAGTCCTAACAATTGCTTTCGAATACTGTCCGCTTCAACGATGCTTGAAAGTTTTTTCGAATTTACTTTACTGTCGACATGTGATCCACTGTCGCTTGTTGACGTTACACATAACCAAATAACTGTAAAAAATGCGAATGAAATGGCGGCAAGTTGAAACCAAAAGACCACAGAAAACAGTGCATTTGGATATTTGTTGGAATTTTCAGAGATCATAAATTCTGGGTTGTATTATTCACGGCGAGTAACCGGGTGGTTATAAATCAGGACTCCTCAGCCGCTATCAGCCCGAGCTTCCATTAGCGACCTCCTTCGCCCGAAAAGTGCTAGCTCTTCTTTTATCCAACCGTTTTTACATAATTTTTGTTTAAATTTTATTTACCTACCATACAAAATTAATAAACCATACATATTTTTCGAATATAAAACTTATTTGTCATCATTCGATCTCAAGTGTGGTGACCATTGGTCAAAATTTTCTTTTTGACCACGATGTTGAATTAATTATAATTATAAGTACTAGGATTAGGAAATATAAAAATGATAAAGATGTTTACAGGCAATAAAAATATTTTAAATATTAATTAATCTCCGTATAGATATCAAAATAATCATGAAAAATAAAGACATCAAAAATATCTCAATTTTATCGTTGTTTCAAAATATCTGTTTAGACAACGTCTCGGCGACATACTCCTACGGACCTCAATTTCCTTTCAGCACCCAATAGGAAATTGTAAGAAGAAAAAGTACCTGTTTCCTGGGAAATCCCCTATAAGAGAAATGTGTGTTTCTAAAAGCTTAGAATTAAAACGTTAGCGGTTGAATTAATAGGGGTTTTAATATTATCCGTAGATTATTTTTGTATCAAAATTATGCACACTCGAATGGGTGGCCAGACTTGAATAAATTTATAACGGACGAGAATTTCGGGACGCTCATTACCGCGTATTTATGTGAGCAGATAAAAATATTAGGGACACATTTTAATCGAAAACGGATGAACAGGGTGTGGGAAGCGCCCTAGTGTTGTGCGCCTCTGCCCGTGTTTTGTTTGTTGCGAAAACGTGTTGTTCTGATGTGGTTGTCAGTATTTGTATTTATGTTTTTTCAAAAGTGACATAATACTTTTTGGTACATAACTTTTCAGTTTTGTTACCCAAAAATGTGAATATATGATTATTTAATTAAAGGGACCGTGACCCTTCAGAGGGTCGAATCAATTGCTTTTTCTATTGTGTCTGTTAATTGATCATTGATAGGCTGAAATAAATTCTAAAATGTAACAACTTTTAAATCAATAATACACAATACACATAATAATAACAATAAATGTTTAAAACATTTCACACAGCTTTACAAAATGAACATGAAATAGTTATTTGTTATACAAGAGTGCAAAGTTGCTTTTTAACCGCGTGCTCAATTTTGATGACCGAGCAAGCGAAGGATTCTAAAATTGAATTCAAAAATTAGAATCCTGAGCGTCAGCGAGGGAATTAAAAGAGCACAAGGTGAAAAATCTTTGCACTCGAGTGCAACACGTAACTTTTCATCCCACCTCAGCGAGGAAATGACTAAAAAAACCATTTACAACCACAAGATACTTTGATTTCATTTTAGGTATTAAATACTATATGATAGGCAAGTTTTACAGAATACCTATTCTTTAAATTATAACAAATAATACTAGGTATAAGTAACGTTGCTACAATTACTTGAGTGTAATATTTTTGTTAGGTACTGTAATGTTGGTGTTAGTGACTTAAAAAAGTACACCAAGAAAGTTCCGATAGGCTTATTGAAAAATATCGATACATCGATATATCGATATAATTTTTTTAATGTATCGATATTTTTGAGCGGTATTTAATATTTCGATATAAAATTCAAAGTATCGAAAAGGTATAAAAATCTATATTTTTTACAGACCAATAAACATATATAAGTTTTAAGATTATAAAATCCCAAAAAGGAATACTTTTTTTATACTAACATCTTTTTAACAAATTATATTTAATGTATTTTTTGTTTTTGGTCGACTTGATTTGTTGTTTTATAATTTGGTTTTTAAGATATATCGCCCATGTATCGATATTTTTAAATAAAAATATCAGTATCGATATTTTCAAAAAATATCGATTCGACATTATATCGATACTTTGTTGCGTTTAGACTCGGAACCTAGGGAAGGTTCCAAGTCTGAGTTTTTAACAAATTAAAAAAAAGTTGTATGATAAATTCGGCGCCAGGGGGTAAAAGCACGATGTTCTAAATTCAATTTACTTTGTCTCTCTAGAGGATAAAAACGACTTTTGCACTCAGATATCGAAGAGTAAAAATAGTCTTTCCGAGATGGTGGGATGAAAATGAAATTATTTGTTACCAATTAGTTGTTGCTTTCATAATTTGAAAGCATTTTTCAGTTATTTATAACTAAATACTCATAACAATCTTTTTAATTACTTTTACCTGATATAAGTTTAATAGAAGTGTGCAAATCTTCTATGACAACCAAACTTTTTTCACCGCACTTTTTAGCACAGATAATGAATTACAAGCGACATTTATCAAAGCCCACATAAAGTCACGCCGGTGTTTAGGACAGTTTTAAACGCCTAAATTAATTTCCTTTAAGAAGTTGTAACTCTCCAAGTGGGGATAATGCGATGATATATAAAAAAAGGTCCCAGTGAGGCAGGGCCCCTAATAAATTATACCCTCGATAACAATGGGATTTTTTCGCCGGCCCTTTGTTGCAACTTTTGATATCACCTGAACGTAGGTACAGAAACAAAAAAATATGGAATAAAAATTTGAAATATTTTTGATGAAAAATATGCTGGAAATATCCAAGCTCTATTATAATTAATTTGTTGGTAAACCACGAATTTAATCTGTTTAAATAAAAGGAAAAGGTGATAGACAGATGTATCAACGCACAGCTCCATCCACTGAACGGATTAGGCTGAATTTTGCCACACAGATATTATGACGTAGCATCCACTAAGAAAGGATTTTGGGGAATTCCCACGGGAATGGGAAAAATAGATGAACGCGAGTAATAACGCGGGGTACAGCTACTATTTAATATAACGCAACAAAATAGGTAATATGTTTTATTTATATGAAATGTTTATGCAATAAAACATGAATAAATAGATTAAAATTTTCTTATTTTTAGCTAAGTTTTTCTTGTGATTAATTATTTACTTCAATCATTGCGCAATTTCAAGACTGACTCAGTCAAAAGTCTTAAAAAACCGCTTAAGACTCATGTGAAAATTTCCCATCCTTATTTGTTACATATTGACATCATTTGTCAAAAAGCTTATGATAAACAGAGGTAGTGCAATAGCCACTTCCTTCAATATACCGCTTGAGCACTTTTTGTGCCGAACTATAAAAAATAAAGCCCTAATATCGTTAAATGTTCCTTTGGGGAGTGACTGGACAAACGCGAAAAATTCAGACGTCGTTAGGGCTGTCAAGTCTTGGTTGAAAATGACTGTAGGTATGTATGAATGAAATGTATAACACTGATATGCAAAAGGAATAATCTAATCGAAATTGTGTAAGTTTTGGTAATGTTTTAATGTTTTTTATATTGTTTATCAACATCTCAATTTGAGGCGTAAGTGTCAGAAACTACTGATGGAGATCATTTTGAAATAAAAAAAATGCGTTATTGTTAAATTTTATCATTACTGTTAGTATTCGTCAACTACTTATTATTCAATAAAGTATATGCATATTATTTTCTTTTTTGTGAGTTAAATATAAAATGCCTGTCCTCTGGACTTTAGTGCAACCCTAACCAATCGAATGGGCAACTGTGGACAATTTATATAGCAATAATCCGCACGGACATTACAGCGGCGACGAAGTCGTAGCCGAGCCGAATGCCGATATTATCGGAGGTAAAAACCGTTGCTAGTTTGAGGACAAAAAACGAGCACTCATTTATCGGCCGCCCGCCACTTTGCCGACAGGCCATCTCGCCTCAAGCCACCCTCTCTAAAACGCTATACATTACTCGCCATCGCTTGAGGGCTTATGGCCTCGATTATATTTCCTTGTTTAAGTACTGATGAGTTTCCTTTTACTTATAAACTAATCAGATTAATGTTGTAAATAAAGCTATAATTGGCACGGTAACTAATTGGTTCCTGTCCTACGCGTGTTCCATCCCTGAAGAAAAAAAAATTTTTTAGCTTGTAAGCTATTTTGTGGATTCTGTGACAATACAAAAAAAACTGCGACACAAAAAATATATGTATATTTCCAGTACAAATTTGAAATATGAAAATTGAAAACTGGCACAAAAGACAACGATAGGACCATAGAACGATAGAACCATTCAAAATCTTATTTATTCGGCAGATTTTGTTTGTCACATGCGTATACGCCAGTCGCATTGTGATGTAATTGAAAAATCGCTACTACGAACTACCGACGGGCGAGCGATCCATTATTCAGATGACAATCACGTGAATTTCCAAAAAACGAAGCGAATCGTGCGCCTGTTGTTTCACGACGATGTGACGTATAAAAAATTCAGCGACTTAATCGCAACGGCGACCAAACAAACGTCGATTCGATGAATTGATAAAGTAAACGATCGACAAATAGTTGGCAATTTGTAGAGCTTGTTTGCGAAAACAATCGGTAACTTCAGTGAAAAGCGAATGATAAATGGTCATTATCTATTTAAGGGCAGTTTTTCAGCATTTTAACAGTATTATCACTGACTATGCCTCGTTTTCACGACTCCTTTTGAATTTCTTACAGAATATCTCCCCGCCAGTATTCCTAAATACAAACACATAATTATGAATATCCGCGATATAATGGTGCCCAAGATACAAGCCTAGCCTAGTTTGGGACCATTGGAAAATATTAAATAATAAATATTTGTTTAATTTGGTAAATAAATTTATTATTTAGTATTAGATATTATTGTGATATTACGTCCATTATAATAGGGGGTGATCCAAACTCAAAAGTTTCTATCTAGTTTGGAAAAGGTTACGTTATCCACATACAAAATCCATATTCCATCCATTCAAATTGTTGAATCAAACAACAATTTTCATGTAGCATGATACTTTGAATCTTCTAAAGCTATTTTTCTTCAGAAGGAGCATATGCGGGTTTAGGAAGTGCACCCATGCTGCCGGCCTGTAGGGGAGAAATAGCTGATTCATCAAAACAATAAACAAAGTATCGGAGCCCTATTTTATTATGTTATTATGCACGCCGCCCTATGATTTAACGTTGCATAGATCGCCGCGATGACAGCTAAGGAGGCAGTGTTTTTCTATGTAAAATAATACTTCGCCTTTCTTTTTTCATTCATTCATCTTTGCAAAAAACAAAAAAAACGAATTAGAACACATTACATTTTCCCAAAAAGTTTTATTACTTTACAAAAAAACTACACTTTTTTTTAGAGATAATATCTTGAGATTTTTGTCGTAGGTAACTTAAACTACTAATGAAATTCTCAAATCATGTTTAGTGGGAATTACAATTATTCTCCCCAAGATTATTGTCCGGGTTAAAGTTGGCATGAGCTAACTTTAACCCGGCCGTAAAAATCGGAGAAAGAAAAATAACTTCAACCCGGATAAAAAGTTTGGCGAGAACTGTACTAGGAGTCTTCCTCCTAGCCTTTTCCCAACCATGTTGGGGTCGGCTTCCAGTCTAACCAGGATGCCGCTGAATATCAGTATTTTACACGGAGCGACTGCCATCAGACCTCCGCAACCCAACTTCTAGGCAATACCGATATATGAAGGAAAGACTGGTTGTCAGGCTTTTTAGGCTTCTGACTACCACTAACGATTGTCATAGGTGTTCGTATGGCAACCGGGACCGACGGTTTTACGTGCTATCCGAGGCACGGAGGAGTCTCGATATGTTAAGAATGGTTACCCATCCACAGACTGACCGCGGCAAGTGTAGCTTAACCTTGCAGATCGGTTGAGCAGCGTAGTTACAACTTGGACACGAGCCCGAGAACGAGAACTGTACTAGGAGGTGGCCCTTAATATTAATTTAAACAGTTGTTTTTGTTTATTTCAGTATTTTTTCTAAAATTCTAGGTTCACAATTCTGTAATTGTCATCTTTCTTTACCACTATCCGTATAAACTGTTTACGGCTAAATACTGTTTTTCTCCGCACGAGATACCCAAGAGATTATCAATCAAGGAGCATTTCCTAGTACAAATTTATCACGAGGTTCTTATTGTGACGCCGGATAACACAATATCCACCGGATATCCGGAGGGGAGGCTCAACATCATATTTTTATCATCATTATGTCAAGAAAAAATTAAGCGTTTTCCTTAATGTGGATACGGCCTGATGAGTAAAGTCTTTTTGAAGGCTAACTGGAGATTATATTTTAATCTGTTAAATTCGGAAGTGAAAATAATTAGTTATTTTATTTATTACGAGCGATCCGCCGTCGCTTCACTTCGGACACAATTATTATTATTTTATGTAAAATCTATAGCTAAAATTTATAGCACTCAGGGATAATGTACCTTTCTAACAGTAAAAGAATTTTCAACATCAGTTCAGTAGACCTACCCCTGCAACCTCACATAATTTAAATCTTTATCGGCTGGTGGAGGTTGCACACGTCAATAGGTGGCCTTCCTCAGGATGCAATTTACCTCCGTGATGATAAATAATCTGCCAAATGTCAAATAAGAATATAGAGCGACTCCCTTTCTGTATCTATACTAATAATAAAAGTCAGGAATAAAATTATATCTCACTAATGTAAGTTTTAATCATCTACGAATAATGTTCTCTGTTCAGTAAAACTATCAGCAACTATGCAGCTATCAGCTATTTTATTTCTCCACTGTCTTGTTATTTATTCACTTATTTATATAAGTTTTACCGCGAACTAACGATGTCTATATTATTCTTTCGCCCTCGATCTTGGTCGGGTGATGTTTTCAACAGGGAGTGCATATTATTGGCTGATTAATGATTGCACAATCACCTAGCTTAAATTTCAGGAAAAACACATTAAATTCCCAGCTGTTTTTAAATATATCAATATTTTGAATGTACGGTGGTTTAATCCCGTTAAGAAAATAGTTGCAAAAACAACTAATAATTATTTATAAATAAAAAACAAACCGCCGTTTTTTATATAAAAATAATTTATTTGAAGTCTGTTAAAAAAAGAACTTGGGATATTGCAAACATGGTTTTGATGAGACTTGATAAGCCTAAGAAAGGATTTTGGGAAATTAAAATTGAAACAAAAACGAGATCACATCGCGTGGCACGGCTGGTTATGTGTTATGAAGTTAAGATGTTAACAAAAGTTATTTTAAATTCACACCACCCATCCCGCCAATATTCGCGAAGGGTTAGACAGCGGTGTTCTGAAGTTTACAAACAATAGGCATGATGACTGATTTTGAAAAAGTACTTCACGATGTTCTTACACATCTACTTTATACAAAATAACTCATATTTTTTGAAAAATATATGATTTTGAAGGTAAAATTGCCATATAAAAAACACAATTTAAATTCCGCGCTGAAACGCTAGAATAACAATGGCGTCGTCTGTGACGTCAATCTTTCTTAAACACTTGACAAATACAATTTACAGTAGGGATGTGACATCCAATAAAAAAAATTGATTATTAATAAATCAATTATTTTTGTTTATAATAGAATCGATTACTAAATAATCGATTTTTATGATAAAAATAATCAATTTTTGTTTGTTCTGATCATATATTGATAACATTTTGTGCAATAATCTTGAATCCTAATGTGTATCGATGGTGTGCGGTTCCTCAATGTCATAATACAACGATAAAAACGCCGAATAAGTTATTTATTAACGTTCCAATGCAAAAAAAGTTTGAAATACGTGGCTAAGCTAATAATTCAGTAATTTATTTCTGTGATGACCATTTTGTATTTACTTTATAGATATGAAGTAGCTTAGCTCGAAAATAAAATTAAAAGAAATGATTGTCAATTATAACGTGATATTGTAAATTATTGTCAGTGACATGATCATTGATGTTAGGAAGAGATTTAAAATAAAACAAACCCTCCAAATAAAAATTGTGTAAGTACTTTGATGATTACTTTTTGTGGTATCGAGTATATTTCTGACTGGTACTTTGTACTCGATACTGTGTACTCAATACTTTTACTCAATGAGTACTTTTTGACAAGTATCAAATAAATTGTAGAAATTACCTATTTCAAACTTCATCTTACGGATCATGTTTATGGCAAAGCCATCGATCTAGTTCAATCGTACTGAACCTTCTAGACTTCTTGAGTCATTAGAAGAATGCTGCCTACTAAGAGTGAACTTTGGCATTACTTTGCCCAGATTAACAACAACAGAGTAAAATGCAAGACATTTTTTTAAACCATAAGATCGTCAGGAAATATCTAAACTTCTATTTTTAGCGATTGTTTGAAGGAAGAATGGAAGCTATGATATGTTTGCATTTTTATTTTTGCTAAAATAAATATAATCTCGCTTCTAATCTAAAAACAAGTGTTTATATATGAATCAGTCTGTCATATAAAATTACGTTAAATCTTAATTTCAGTCATTCTTAGTTGGTGTCATCATGCCTATTGACCGGTATGTCTAGCTCAATTAAGTCTCGTGTAATAGGGGATGTGGATATGGTTAATGGGTATGGGTCTGGAGTGGGTTCGGGTAAAAACCCAATCTGAGTTGCTACTGATAATTGAAGGTTCAAAGAAACCCAGTAGCACTTTGCTCGATCAGGGGATGGAACCATCTACCTCCAACGTAACATTTGCGACGCGAATTACGACCAGCATTTAGCATTACGACCAATGAGGCAGTTTTTTTTTTGTTGATATAAATATTACATTTGACGCTAGTAATAAAAATAATCAAAAGCGCAAACAGGATCAAGGAGAATGCAATTAATTCAGACTAACTCTCAAGAAACAGTGAGCTAGCCAGTCCAGCTCATAGAAAAATTATGAAGTTTAAATGTATGAGGATCCTTGTCCCCAAGAATTATGCAAACTCATAGCATGAAAGTTCATAGATACGGGTTTATTCGTGCATGTGACCAGGGGCGTAATAAGCCTTTTCTGGGCCCCAATGAAAAAAAAGGCCTATGATGAAAACGTCCTTTGCCTAGTAAGAAAACGAACATGCACTTTAAAGTGTCGGAAGAGAAGTTGGTTAGTTCGGTTGGTCCTCGTAAAAATAAATCAGTTTCTAACGCGTTCCGAAATTTAGGACACATTTAACATGCGATTTTTTAAACTTCTATTAGGGCCTTCCCCGAATAACTATTTAGCAATAAAGGAATCGTCTGCATGCAACCATGCAACTGCTTTGGCTGCATTGGGTTACCTACACCAATAGGCAATGGACCGGAGGTACACCTAAGCATAATTATAGGCATTACATGTCTACAGTAAGAACTAAGGCTTTTCATCCAAATGTTGGAATTAATTACACCCACACAGGTCCTCCTCAAAATACCATGAAGCTCCACAAGTTATCTCACCAGTTGTCACATTATCTAAATGATCTTACACAAGTGACAAATCATTGGCACTGGACAATGATTATCTCGTACGAGTTGACAAGTCCATGATTTGAGTGCCTACCTCTGACATTCGAAATCATCACTTTCTTCGGCTAACGGATGAAGGCCCGTGAGATTTTTCTGCGAAGCGTGGTGGAAGCCTAACCCCTCTCATTCCTCAGATAATATGAGACTCATGCCCAGCAGTGGGACAGTATATTGGATTGATTTTAAAATATATAATTATGCCAATACCAATCGAAACTGCCAATAACAAACCTCTTTACCAGGGGATAGTTCTAGGAAACCAATTTTCGCTGTGTCTGTGCAACAACATGCATTTTTCATATGAACTCATTATACATATTCCTACGTATACTAGGTATTTAATCAATCGTCTAGAAAGTTGGAAGGATCAATATCCCAATCGCCATGTCGTATTATCCGTCCAATGTAGATGTCGCGATTTTTAATACGTTTTCTGCGAACAGTGGTATTTCTCTACATTAGCAGTATTATCAAGGATTTTGTCTCGGCTGAAAGAGTGCGGAGCTTCGAAACTGACTGGAGGCGGTGGGCGTGGCGATATTAAACACGCCTACAAAGTGGGCGTGTCTGGCGGGCCATTAAAATTCATTATTTGCATGTATTGTTAGAAAATGCTTGGTATACTCTAGTCAAATGGAAAACTATTTAGTAACGCAGCATAGGTAATGCATAAGACAAAAATCATGGTACTTAGCTACTATCAAAAAAATATAATAAAAAAACACTGAAAATTAGAATTTTAGAGTCAATTAAAAATAATAGTTACTAAAAAATTACGGTTCACATTATCTGACGTTTATGTACCTAGTAAAGATAATAATTTAATGCTTGTAGATACGCCGACACCGTCAATCGCATTTTTATCAGGTAAGTCCATCCTAAGACCTTAGGATATTTTGAAATTGTGATAAGGCCGCGCTTTTAAAATACAATTTTATTTTTTGGTGTGGTTATTGGTAGGTATTTGGAGTTAAAATAAAAAAGCGTATACAAGCACAGCGAACATTATAAATCATGAAGAATACTCACCAAGTTTCAATAACATGTTACGTCTCCGGTTTATATATTTTAGTAAATTACTTTAGTTAAAAAACCTACAACGGATAACATCGATCGATCCTACCAATATTTTTTTTACACTATCATCAGTATTTTGCGCTATAAATTACACAAGCATAACTTGCTTAATACAAAAAAAAAGAAATTAAAACTAAAGTGCTACGGCGACGCTACGACAATGGCTACGTTGTAGTTCTTATTGGCTACGCAAAGGCGGAGCTTGCTTCGTCGTCAAACGAAGTTTTCCGATAACCACCGACGACACGCAAGAACCAGTTAATAAGATCCTTACATTTCCCAACAAATACCCCGCTTTAGTACGACTTGAACGAGGTAGAGAGAGGCGGGGGAGGTCAGTACTGGTTGGTAGTTAGGAGAAAATCATGGAAAACGGGGGTTGAGAAAAGGGATTCGCCAGGATACTGTTACGTAACGTCAGTTGAGCGACGGCAACGCTCGCGGAGGCACGTCCCACGCCCGGTTATCCGGAAAACATAAACAACAACAACGTGTTTGTTGACGTAAACAACGCGCGAAACTTTGTTCTCGGACTTTGCTGCAGTTGCAGTGTTTGAGGTAAGGTTATTTTGTTTTGTTGTTGTGTTGTTTTTTATAAAAATATGTTTATTTATTTGTAGTTTTGCTTATTTTGTGTTGCATTGCATATTATTATTTTCGTATTTATTTGTATTATGTATTATTAATTTATAAAAAATAAGTTATAATTTGGCAGTACTTGAACTGATTGAATTAAATATTATTTTTTAAATCTCAAAAAATACTGGAGAAAAAATATTCATTTGTTAAAATATATATAATATGTTCTCTATAAAAAAAACAGTGCAAAAAAGTTTTAAAATACAAAAAAATAATACCTTATATTTTTCAGAATGACAATTATTGACGATTGAGGTTTACAATTTATTCAAAGTATATTTTTCCGAATGACTTAATTGACGACTGTCGTTTACAATAAAATATATTCATTAAATTTTGTTGGCAATGAGTCTATGTACTAGTGTGTAATATTATATGACTTTTTGAAATAAATAACAGAAGGGAAGATAGTTACGATAGCTAATAAAATAATTATGACTAGTGACCCGTGGACTGTTATAAAATATATCGTCTATGTTATATCATTCTATTCGTGAAATATTTTTAAAATCAGTTCAGTAATTTTTCAGTTTATCCATTACAAAGAGAATACCAATATTTTATCTTCATGATTTTAGTGTAAACTAAAATAGAATAAGTACCTATATTTCGTTCAACAAATGTTACGTGTAAAACACGCTTTAGTCCTAAAAATAGACGTTTTGCGCACCGTGCACGATCGTCAGTGTTAGTATCAGTGGAATACTATGAGAAGCTTGTTAATAGTACTCTTGAACAACACACATGTTTCTTATGTCTTCGCTTAAGCGCTAACACAATAACGCTATTACGGACTAAAATTTTTCAAACTGAATAACCAAATGGCTGTGACTGGCAACGATACTGTCATTTGCATTATTAAAATTGAAAAATTATGTAATGATTGATCAAGAAATGAATATTTGGCACACAGTTTATGACGTAGGCATCCGCTAAGAAAGGGTTCTTGGTAAATTCTCACGGGATTCGGAAAAATTTGATGGGCGCAAATAATACCGTGGAAAACGTTTAGTTGCTAAAAATTTATCTCGACCGACTGATCTCGTTTTTGATGATATGGATCTACATCCTTTTAAATAACCAGGTTGAGGTCGTCAATAACTACAGAGCACTGGTGTCATCCAATAGTGAAAATAAATAATCACATGTGAATTCTTTGAAAGATTTGTTTACATTATTATTTATATCATTGACTGTAGATTCACTTCCTATACTTGTGACCTTAAAATTAACGTTATCTTCCGGGGTTTTGTGACTTTTGATGGCATATAGCACGTATATCGAGGACCATCTATGTAAAGTCGACGGTCTCAGTTGTCAAATTAGCACTTAGGACAACTACTAATGGTCGAAGTCGAAGAAGCCTGATCATTCAGACCCAGAAATTGGATAGCAGAGGTGTTGTTTGTGTAAAATACTGATATTAAACCGTATCTGGTTGAACTGGGACACCTTCAATATATGAAAGTTAGGAGGATGGTGAGTTGGTGACGATTGCTACCAGCCAATAGACACCACATTTCAATCACATTAATGAGTCTACCTCAACCTTTGTCCTGTTTTTCGCAATACTCGACTAATCAAACAATATCTGAATATTAGATTGTCAAAGCCAGAGGGTAACATTGGCTCGTGTTAATAATTCAAAGATTTTACAATTGAATCCGCCCGCGATACCTGTTATTAAATATGTAAATTAGTTATTTATTCAAGTCGCGCCACTTTCGTGGGGGGAGCTCTTTATACTAACTTTCAGTGTAATTCGCGGGTTGCCTGTCACGTCAGTTTAAAACTGAAGAAGATAATCTCAACTTGTTCTTATGTCATAGTGATGTGACACTTTGTGCGTCATAATAAATGATATAGGTATCTCAGTTATTCATGAAAATATCAAGTAAGTGTTCTATGTATAAAAATTGTATACTTGATGCTTTTATGGATATAATAAAACATTGACGTTGACAAAGCTATAACATCTTTAAACATGATATCATAGTCTGCTGTATAATGCTGCTGAATATAAAACAGATGAAAGTAATAAAAAAATACAAATAGGTACTAATAAAGATATATAACAAGTAGCCATAAAATTATAAATATCGTACGATAAATCTATTTATGTCGATTATGAAGTCGGTTTTAAATAGGACGAAGTTAATCGAACTAAAATTCCATGCCCCTGCACTTTATAGAACATCTAAACTATTTTTTATTTACATATAAAATGCATATGTTATAAAAAT
The DNA here is from genome assembly GCA_946251955.1 of Acronicta psi. Lineage (NCBI taxonomy): Eukaryota > Metazoa > Arthropoda > Insecta > Lepidoptera > Noctuidae > Acronicta > Acronicta psi. The sequence goes on along the minus strand of OX276475.1, from coordinate 10,160,416 downwards.
ATGTACATAAGTATCAAAATTTTATTTCCCTATATCTTTACTTTGTCAACATAATCTCAAGTTAATTTACTTATAAAAACCAAGGCAGGCTTGCTAATCAGAATTATTAATTGAAGAATATAAAACAATACAGCGATACGCGGCTGGTCCCTGGAGGATCGTTCAATTTAGATTATTTATCGTAAAGCGAGCGGGCACTGGCGGCGTAGCTAGGTAATTTCCAAAATAAATATTAGCTCAATCAGACGGTCGGTCTTGGCTGTTGTTTTGACTAATTGTTATTTCTTCCCGCTAAGAAATGCTTTTCTTGGCCTGTATTGTTATTTTTGGTGGGACATTTTGATATTCAGAAATAAATATAAGACAATTAGCTTTTAGCATTCTTTAAGAAGTGAAATAAACAATCACTTCAATATTTTTCTATTGTATTTAGAGTAAATGATATAAATATCGATTAAAAAACAAAGTTCCCTCTGCCGCGTTTGTCCAAACGCGATAAACTGAAAAACTACTGAACGAATATTTATACGATTTTCACCAATGAGCGGTGTAGGTTTAGGTGTATAGGTAATTAAGGTTTCGTGTAAATTGGCTGAAATTTTTATGTGACCATGAATCTCAGTGTAAAGTCAGGACGGGTGGCTAGTATCTACTTATTTTATATAGGGACTACACTGCAATGGACTTTACTATATATATATGTATAGGTAATTAAGGTTTCGTGTAAATTGGTCGAAATTTTTATGTGACGATGAATCTCAGTGCGAAGTCGGAACGGGTGGCTAGTATCTACCTATTTTACATAGGGACTACCCTGCAACGGACTTTTCTTAGCGCCGTCGGCGACTCTTAGATATAACAACACACATCAATACAAACGGACAAGACGTCCGTCCTCCTTCTCCGGAGCATTGTTTTCAATAAATTAAACGGAGGACAAGAGCCGCGGTCTGCACAAACAGCCCCGGGCCTCCGTCAACACAATTATTATACTCGGACAGCAACCCCTCGTGTCGATTAACACCCTCTAAATAAATTAACTGGACTCTATCCAAAACATTTGCTCGTTATCTCGGCAGAAAAAAGTAATTAATTGAAGTCTTGGCGGACATTTGTTTAGAGCTTGTCTATAGCAAATGCAATGAAGGTTTAAGGGTTACATGAATATTATGTCTAGAGACAAATCAATTCACCTCATCTTGACGTTATATTCAAGGTCAATTTTGGTACATAACTTTGCATAGGTAATGTGTATTTCACTTCACTGTCGGAGCAATACCTCCCATCTCCCCCTCTCGATCATGGTATTTAGATTATACAAGTCAAAAATGTATGGATGAATAATCCACTCAACAAACTCAGTAGAACTTTTTTAACATTTCTTCATTTTGTTCCAGTTAACATGGCCACACGACCAGCAACAACCGTCACCCGCACCAAGAAACAAAACCACGCGAACATCCCATGTCCTATAGAAAACTGTGCACGATTCACCTACGGCAAGTTGCCTGATCACCTCACCAAGATCCATGGGCTTACTGGCGCGGAAAGAGACGCTCTGAATGAACAACAACGAAAACGATTTTTCAATGGAGAATTGTGCCAAGTACGCTACCTTAAAGAATCAGCTATTAGAGACCTTTGGGGCAGCGATTACGAAGATCCACGAATCCGTGCGAAAATACACCAAAGTTACGCTCTAGTCAAGATACGCATCATACCGCTTGCGGCTACGCAACGTGCTCGCCCACTCACTGAGCAAGACGCTAACGTACTGACTGCTTACAACGCCAGAACGGCACCAAGACCTGCACGAGTCCAAAAAACTCGGACAAGACCACGACCTTACCCAGCTCCGGAAGCCAGCCCAGTAGCACGCCGCGCTTCCAGCGAGTCCAGTGAAGAAGAAAACACGCAGAACCCGCTGCCCCCATCACCGCCACCTTCTTCACCATCTCTACCACCTTCACCTGCTCCATACGAACTGCAACCAGTTGAAACACGTTTGCGCGATATATTCGATTCAAAAATCGATGCCGGATACAAAGCTGTGATCGATGATATGAAGAAATCGATGACCATGGGCAGGACTCTCGGGGCGAGGAAGCGCAAAGCGTACCGAACTTACCGTCGATACGCGAAGAGATTGATCGCGTTTCTGCATCGACAACATTCTCCTCTAGCCTACGATGTAGACGTACTTCTGTGCGGTGAAAGCCAGGTCTGCGCGTTTCTGGAACGAATTAGGGCTGAACACAAGACGAAAACGTTGAGGAATTATATCGTGGCTGCTATCAAGTTGTTGGACTCGCGGCTCTTTGCCATAGAAACGGACCCTTCTTGTAAAGAGAAGGTAGCTTCAATGACTCGCGTCTACGATGTACTCCATGGACGCCTCACAGAGTGCGATAGATTGCTAGCCCAAAAAGAAGTAGCTTCCCAGAAAAAAATATCACCGACTTTCGAAAGTGTCATAGATCAGAGTTTTAATTATGATGAGCTAGTATAGAGTGTTTAATGTAATTATGACTTATTTATTCTGAAACCCATCGCTATTTCGTCCCAGCTTGTGAATGATATAGAATTAGAAAATCAATGTAAATAAAAATAAACCAATGCAATTAGAAATGTATGATTTAAGCGCTTATGATTTATGATTTTAATGTAGGATGTAATTATAACTTGATATAACGTCAAGTTTAAAAACCATGTAAATAGAATAAACTACGTGTTTCAAGCAATAAGCTTAGTATCATGAATGTTAGTAGATATACTAATTTAAAAAGTCTGTATTAATTACTGAAAGTTACACTTTCAATTAGCGTGCAATACTTTGCCAAATATTTAAGTATAATTATATTACTTGTGTATATTTATTAAGGCTCTGAAATACTTTTCATGTAATGGATGGATCTCATTAGATTATTTTCATGTTAATGTCTAACATACCTACGTAACTTTCATTTATATAATTGTGTATATATTTCTAGTTAAATTATTTCTCAAATAACTTGTTTTATTTACCTTTGAAATTCATAAGACTGTAATCTAAAATCCTCATATCATCAGTGGAACTCTTGTATGCAATTTTGTCTGTCAGTTGCCGCCACAAATGGGTGAGAAATTGTTTGCGCTTTGATGCGCGATGGTGTTTTGTCTTTAGACGATTGGAACAGGTCACGCAGGAATGTATATGAATTTCAATGAACGATTTATTATAATGGAACGAAAAATAAATGTTTTATTCTTGAATAAGAAACGATTACATAAAAATTAACGAATATTATTTTTAAAACGAATTAGTTATATATGAATTTTTTGCGAATGACATCGAATGAAGTTTTTGCGAGTGCTGCGCTGCGGCGACCGAGGCCTCTCATTGGTCGACGTCCGTAGCCAGCTTCGTACTCGTCGCTTCGTCGTTTGGATACACACACATGACATAACGACGCGCGTGAACATGGACCCGGCCTTGGAATCAGCTGGTTCCAACAGGAGTAATATTAGGACATGCTTTCATCTTCTTCGGTTACTTCTGTGGATACTGGTAGCGGACATATCTTCGAGAAGGCTCTGCGTGTCACGCCAGATGTAGTCAGAAGATCAGCAACCCTTGAAATGCCATCGGTTCCAGGATAAACACGTATAACTCGGCCCAGTTTCCATTTTAGCGGAGGCATGTTGTCATCTTTGATTAAAACAAGGCGGTTGAGCTGTAGATCAGTTCGATGCGACTTCCACTTTGTCCGGGTCTGTAGTTCCATTACGTATTCCCTCGTCCATCGTTTCCAAAAGCCTTGTCTCATCTGTTCGATTCGTTCGTAGCGGAGCAGACGGTGACTTGGTGCTGTAATCAAGTCTTGGCAGACTGGAGCGGTAAGTGGTCGGCCTATGAGGAAGTGAGAGGGTGTAAGAGGCTGAAGGTCGTTAGGATCTGGTGATAGAGAGGTTAAGGGCCGGGAATTCAGAATGGCTTCCACTTGTGCCAACAACGTACTGAACTCCTCATATGTAAGGTTAGTGCTACCTGCGACCCGACGCAGGTGGTGTTTGCACGATCGCACTCCCGCCTCCCACAAGCCTCCGAAATGAGGAGCATACGGAGGAATGAAACTGAATTTTATATTATTACTGGCAGCAAAATCAATTATTTCATTTTTATTGCCTTGGATAAAAGATGCAATTTCTTTTTCGGCGCCTACAAAATTTTTTGCGTTATCTGAAAGGATCTCAGCCGGCTTACCGCGGCGTGAGATAAAACGTTTTAATGCTAATAAGTAGTCATGTGTCGATAAACTAGTGACTAACTCTAAATGTATAGAACGAGTACATAAACAAACGAATAAACATATATAAGATTTTTTAAGAACGGCTCCCCTCCCTTTACGACTCAAAATCATAATGGGGCCAGCGTAATCCACGCCACAATACATGAAAGGGAACCCGGGTTCAAGACGCTTGGCCGGAAGGTTACCCATCTGAGGACGCGCTGTGACACCCTTGAAGCGCACGCACTTGACGCAATCGTGCACCGTTTTCCTGGCCAAATTTCGACCCCCTATAGGCCACCAAGCTTCACGAATGCAAGCCAAAAGGAGCTGAGGGCCACCATGAAATAATCGTCTATGTTCGTTTTGAAAAAGTAATGTTGTAAATCGATGCTTACTACACAATAGTACCGGATGCTTTTTATTTACATCGAAACTACTTGAATTATTAAGTCTTCCCCCTACACGAATTAACTTATTTTCATCTAGAAAAACATTTAAACCTATTACTCTTTTTGATTTTACAATTAATCCCTTTATCAAATTATTATATTCGTCATAAAAAGATTGTTGTTGCGCAATCCGTGCAAGCAACGAGTCGGCGGCATTAAGTTCGCTCACTGATAAGGAACCGGTTCCGCGATTTTCCCGAGTACGCGTATTGTTTATAAACCGCAAAAAATATGCCGTCGCTCGTCTCAGTCTTAGAAATGATGAGAATCTATTAAAATCTATGATATCATTTAAATAATTATTAGTGTTCGCAGTACTTAATAAAACTACATTGTTAGGCTTAAGTTCCGATAATTGATTCTCATTTATATAAAATTCACTCGTATATTGAAATTCTCGATTATATAAGAATGTAGGTCCATTCCACCACATATCATTATACTGTAGGTCATTTAAATGGAGTCCCCGTGATACAATGTCTGCCGGGTTATTCTCACTATTGACATGTAACCACAGCGCGTCACTGGTTAATTCATTTATTTGTGATACACGATTTTGTACGAATGTTTTTAAACGGTGAGGTGACATTCTTATCCAACCCATGACAATATTAGAATCCGTCCAGAAAAATACCCTATTAAATGTTAATCTGAGTGATTGTATTATTTTCTTAAACAGTCGAGCACCGAGCAGTGCACCGCACAGTTCAAGTCGCGGAATTGTACAGATGATCTTAACCGGGGCGACCTTACTTTTTGCACACAATAATCTTACACATGCGTGTGTATCAATATCGTTATAAGTGCGTATATAAGCACAGGCGCCGTATGCTTCTTGTGACGCATCTGTAAAGATATGCAGTTCTCGATTATCTGTACAATTACTCATGACATAACGAGGAATTCGTAGGTTATTTAAGTTTGACAACGTTTGAATAAATGTTTTCCATTCATTTTCTATAGTGGGAGGAACAGGATCGTCCCAATCGATTTTAGTAATCCATAGTTTTTGAAGCATTAATTTTGCTATAATTATAGCCGGGGATAACAAGCCCAATGGGTCATAGATTTGTGATACGACGGACATAATAATACGTTTAGTAGTGACTTTATTTGACTGGCTTTGAATATTAGACGTAAAATAAAGCTCGTCTTTATCAACCTGCCATCCCAGACCCAATGTTTTGTTTTGACAGTTATCACCAATTGCAATTTCTTTGAATAATTGTGAAGCTTCGTTAAAATTGAATATCCATTTACGCAAGTTAAAACAACCTGAACTTAAAGCTTGGAAAATTTTTGTACATAAATTAGCTAATACTACGGGATCATTTTCACCTAGAATCAAATCATCGACGAAAAAATCTTCTTTTATAGCCCTAGCGACTATTTTATCATCAGTCTCATGTGCTATTTGACGTAAACAACGCATACTCAAATAAGGAGCTGACGCGGTCCCGTATGTGACCGTGTTGAGTTGATAAACGTTTAAATCATCACTCGGATTATCTCTCCATAATATAAGTTGGAGGTTGCGTTGGTCTGGATGTACTTCAATCTGCCTGTACATCTTTTCCACATCAGCACAGGCTACGTATTTGTACTGTCGAAATCTAAGTAAAATGGAAAAGATGTCATTCTGCAGAGGCGGCCCTATGTACTGAATATCATTAAATGATTTGTTTGAGGTGGTAACAGCACTAGCATCAAATACTACACGCAACTTTGTAGTAGTGCTATGTTCCCTGAACACTCCATGATGAGGGAGGAAATAATATGGTGACGCATATTCAGACACAAGAGTCATATGGCCTAGGTCACGATACTCTGTCATAAAGTCGCAGTACATCTTTTTATATGAAGGTGAACGATCTAATTTACGCTCTAACGTTAAAAACCGAGATTTTGCCCTTTCGTAAGAATCGCCTAGGACGTCAGAGGATTCTTTCAGTGGTATCCTCACCGAAAATCTTCCACTACTATCACGTTTCGTGGTTCGGATAAACGACTCCTCACAGACACGCTCGTCTTCAGTGAGAGTGGATCCTGATCCGGTTACTTCCTCTAGCTCCCAAAATTTACGCAATTGCGTCTCAATGCTAGAGAGCTGTACAAAATTACAACTACTATTAATTTCGCGCGAATTATTCGTATAAATTGGACCAGAAAGTAACCAGCCTAATTTGGAATCCTGTAAATAAGGCCCATTGCATAACCTAATTCGCTGATTATTTAATAAGTCCCAAAACAAATCTGCACCTATCAAAACGTTGATTTCAGATGGTACACCGAATGTGGGGTCAGCTAAATTAATGTTTTTAGGTACATCAAACGAATGCTTATCGTATACTGCTGAAGGCAGCTTTAAAGTAATGCATGGTAATACGAAACATCGAAGTTTCGCATCGAAATCATTTAATTTTGAACGCATATTGATATTAACGAATTTATTCGATTGTGAGACCGCTTGTCCCACGCCTGAAATACGGATTGTGGACTGTATTACCTTTATATTTAAACGCTTACATAGTTTTTCTGTAATAAAACTATTTTGACTGCCGTTATCTAACAGGGCACGTGCTGTATGATATTTGCCGTTATTATCCATGACTTCGATTAAGGCAGTGGATAATAGAACGTGTGGCAACGATTTATAGGACATATTGTTGACCAGCAACTCATTAGAAATATTTTCAATAGAATTCGTAGCACACGACACCACGGAAATCGGTTCCTTATCGATCAGCTGTGAATGATGCGCACTAGCTGCCGGAGGAGCCGATGCTAACGTATGAGTGTGGTTATCTAAGTGCAACAAACTATTATGTTTTTTCTGACATTGCTTACACGGCCCGAAAGTACATTCGGAAATTATATGCCCTCCGCGCAAACAATTATTGCACAAATTTTTGTCACCTATAAACTTAATTCTGTCTTGAACTGACAAATTAAGAAAATTAAAACACGAATACAACGCATGATGACCACCGCATAATATACATTGACGTACACTTTCATACTTATTATTTTTATTATTACGTGTTGATATAAAAGTGTGTGTTTGATGAGGTTGCGAGTTATTCCCGTGCCTTTTATATTCCGATGAATTGTTTGGTCTCTGGTTTTGTGTAATACGGGAACCATTGCTATGAATCATATCTAACATATCGGCACGATTACGAAGGAAAGTTAATAAATTATCTAATTTTATTTTATCCTTATGCGAATCAATGGATAAAGAACCCTTATAATTTTCCCATTCGCGTTCGGTGCAGGAATCTAGCTTTGAAACTATAATGTAAATAATAAGGGTATCCCACGATTCAGTTGGCTCATCCAATGATTTTAGTGCCCGTAAATTACGCAAAACAACATCAATTAATTTTCGAATTTGCAACGGTGATTCTTTATTCAGTGATTGTGCAGTAAACAACGATTTAACGTGATTATGTATCAATAAACGATTATTATGGTACCTGTTTTCCAATAATTCCCATGCGTGGGTATAATTCACGGCTGTAAACTCAAGTGCACTAATGACTTGCAACGCTGTGCCACCAAGTGACGATTTCAAATAATGAAATTTCTGTATTGTATCTAAATCACTACGCTTATGAATCATAGATAAATATGAGTTTCTATACTCGAGCCACTTATCATATGAGCCGTCAAAGGATGGGAGCTTAATCTCTGGCAATTTTATTGACGCCTTTTGCGAATTAGACGATTGAGAGTTAGCACTTTTATCACACACAACTTTAGCATCTCCTATAATACATTTTGCTCGAGATATTAAATTGAAATACTGATCCTCAAACAATTCTCTGTACTCAATTTGTTTGCCAATTTCAGCATCATCTAAAAACTGTTCTATTTTATCTTGAACTTTGTTAAAAGAATTATACACACTAGTTGTGGATTCAACACGTAATTGTAATTCTGTATATTGCCTTTCAGATAAACTAACATTCTCACACTTTGACAAATATTTTTCAAAAGTCGTTAATCTACCCTTGAGAGAACCCCTTTGCTTTTTAAGATCATTTAAATTTAATCTATTTCCAGTTTCACTATCCTCATACTCGCTCATTTTGAAGGCCTATAAGAAACAAAAGTTGCTCACGTTTTTCACCACCGCGCCGGCGACGAGCAGGCACAATGACACAGTCAAATTCGGATGGTGATTCTGCTGATCCTTGATGTAGCGATTTTCTGAAGATCTGTGCTCGAAGGTCCAATGTTTGCGCTTTGATGCGCGATGGTGTTTTGTCTTTAGACGATTGGAACAGGTCACGCAGGAATGTATATGAATTTCAATGAACGATTTATTATAATGGAACGAAAAATAAATGTTTTATTCTTGAATAAGAAACGATTACATAAAAATTAACGAATATTATTTTTAAAACGAATTAGTTATATATGAATTTTTTGCGAATGACATCGAATGAAGTTTTTGCGAGTGCTGCGCTGCGGCGACCGAGGCCTCTCATTGGTCGACGTCCGTAGCCAGCTTCGTACTCGTCGCTTCGTCGTTTGGATACACACACATGACATAACGACGCGCGTGAACAGAAATCTTAAAATTATTTTAATAAATCTGATGCTAAACATGTCCCTACATGAAATGTGTGAGTTCATAAATTATATACTTACGTACTTCAAATAGAAGCAAAAGCTAAACTTGTGGGTGTAAGTATTTATTAGTATCTCTGCCAATCCCTTTAGGGAAGACAGGCGTGATGGTATTATATATTTTTGGCGAACCTTTCTACAAACTTTAAATTAGGGCACTCAAGGTCTGCAACCTAAGCATGACCACATTGACCACTTAAAACGTCAGAAAAGGTAAAAGACTTCCTTGCAGCCCACGCTGTCTATAAATAGATGAAGTTTCTTAAAAATCGGCTATACTGTCACTTATAATCAAATTAAATAACTTTATTGCCAGGCCGTTGCCCATAAAAAAGTAAATACATAACAAAAACATCAATTACCTATAAAAAAATGATAAGTAAGTACCTAGGATATAAGTTAACAATTTCGTAGTAAAATCTTGCTGATTTGGGGATCTAGATTAAAATCACGAAGTGAGTGTCAACGAGTTTAAAAATAAATGACGCTATTTCTGATAAAATACATCAGTTGTACGCGTCCTTGATAATCAAGTAATAATTTTAAATATATTGCCGATAGAGCCCGGCACAACTTTTATAATTAGATTCAATACCTATAGAGGCGTTTCTTGTTTGTTACACAGATAGAATATTGTTTATTAAACATCAATATAAAACGAATCTGAAGTACTTGAGTAATTTAATGTTATTTGTTTATACAATAATTATTATAATTTAATACAATGAGCGGTTTTATCGCTAACAGCGTATCTTACATGCAGCGACATCTGTCCTCGCATATTGAAAACAACATGAGTAGTATTGCTATTCGCTGATAGGTGGCAGTAAATATTATTCGAATACTTCTGCTGTCTTATGTTGTCCTAGTACATGGCGATCGTAACTGCCTGCTCCAGATTCTCCACCTACGTTCCTAACGTTCCATTCTTGGCGCCCCACTCGCCTTGTCATACTTGACGGTTGACCTCTTTTTAATAAATATCCAGTATTTTTACTAAGTATAATTTTTGAAGCATAAATATTGTCTGCATAATTTAGAATTGGAATCGTCTATTTTATGAGTTTAGTTTTTATTATTTTACGAATGAATTAATCATACAGTTTAATTATTATTTTTCATCTGTGAGGATAAAAACTAATTTTGACAACTTTATTTATTTATTTATTCAATTCTCAATTCTATGCGTATATTTAAGATGGTAATGATGTAACTGATTAATTGATGACGATGATTGATGGAATTTTTATGAAAATTATATTAGACAGGTACCTACATAAATAATATACACTCACGCCTTTTTCCGATAGGTGTTAGCAGGAACTAAAGTCCGGCACTTTGTAAGTGGTGATTCTTGCAGTCTTTTGCTTTTTCCACGTCCATACCATCTTGCCAAACGCGCCGGTCAAGGGTAAGCGTAAGGTGTAAGCGTAAGTCATTCTAGGAAGTACCTTGCCAGAGGACGCATCCACTGTATTCGCCTTATAAAAAATGCCTTTTTCTCGGCATTTCCATACAGATTATACGTGTAACATACAAAGTTTTCTAAGGCAAAGAAAGGAAAACGCAATTTCTGGACTATCTTTATCCGACTTCAAAAAGAAGGATGTCATCAATTTATTTTTAGTTTTCCGAGAATAACTGGAATCGGAATTTAACTGTAGGTATGTAGGTATTCTACATGTCGCAATGTATAAAGTAATTTTGTTCCACACGAAATTTAGAATAGGTAAGTACTAAAATATAGTTGGCAAACACATTTCCACCTCTGCCAAGTCGGTAAAAGTAGTATGTGACTCAGAAAAAAACATTTTACATCGTTTCTACAACCTACACACATTTTTCTATGAGTTCGTTCTTAAATTAAACTTAGACAGACAGATTCTTTTTTATATATACAATATTGTAACAAACATTGATAATTTGATAGAGAATTGTATGAATTTTATCTGCTGTTGAAAATGTTCAATCTTTGATAATCGATCGTTAGTGATGACTATAACTCAGAATTAATTTTAATTCCAGTATAAAAATATATAAAAGTGAGTAATGAAATCAGTTATCAATATTGGAAAATAAACAATTTTATATACTTTTTTTTTAAGTTGACTTATTTTCTCATAAGAAAATATTTATTTTATATACAAAAAAAATATGTTCGCTTTACATAAGCTGCTAAGGTTGTGTTGCCCTCAATAACAAATAGATGGTGCGGATGGATGAGAAAGCGTCGAACGACATCGGTAGGATGGTTTTATTTTAAGCAGTTTACTCACAGGCTATTCCTGTACCCATATTATACTACCTTGAACCGTTCAGAAGTACGACCTATTTCAGTTTACTGACTAAACGAACGTTCTCGTTTACCTCGCGAATATGACATGTTTTACAATAATAACCTTAGAGGGTGGGACATAAGGACAAAAACGTCAATCTGATTCAGAGAATTACTTTGACACATTGCATTGTTAAAATACAAAACGAGAAAAATAGAAAAGTAAATACTTACCCAATTTTTCGGAAACGGGTAACTTAAAATAGGGTGACCTCATTTTATCCCGGATACTGTCTTTTATCTTTGTTGACGTTTACTTACTTACATGCAACGTTGAGAAAACTAAATATATATATAATAATAATTCCTCAAAAAAGAAATGATAATATGTTAATATTTTCTGTCACTTTCTTTTTGCCTAGAGTATTTTTTTTGTTTTGTAATGATTATTATTAGACGAAGAGATTATTATAAATATTTTTTAATTTTCTGTGTAACTTTGTGACGTTGAATCAAAGTTTGAGAGATAGAACAGCCCCAGTACAAATGAATGATTACATCACGAAATTGCAATGCAGTGGTAAACAATGCAGCACGAACTGGATGACGTCATGCTCATTCGGTGCAAAGTGCATGTATGCAGCTTAGCCTTCTAGCGTTCATGTTGCCCTGGTGCTCGTTCCTTTTGTGAGCGACACCAAAGGGGCCCTATCCCCTTCGAGCACCCTTCTCTGGGTCAATGCGCATCTCACGGTCATTCACCGGACCGACCTTCCTCCGTCGTTTTTGTCTTTATGCGTATCTCTAGTTGTCATTTTCGCACGCACACGTTCTCCGTGCAGGTTTTAATTAAACTATAGTTAAAACAATTAAACCAAAATCATGAGATAAAGAAGGACTAACTGTAGAGGAATTTAAGAGATAATGACTATGCTAAATGTTTCTAATGTCGTTTATTTTGAGGTCTTCGCTTATTATCTTCTCAGTTGAAATTATAAATACGAAGAATTTATGATTAAAATATACGCTAAGAGTGCCGTTTGCGTTTACTTTAAGTATTAAATAATGTCTCCAGTACATACATAATTGAATATAGCTAATATCAATATCTTTCAGAAGATGGGGAGGTGTCTAAGATCCAAAACACACTGCGCTATTATCAGAAATCAATATGACGATAAAACTTTGCTAAGTAATCAATCATGCATATTATGTGTGTTAATAATGTATTTATTTACATGAAATGCAGCGACAAATTGTCATACCAGGAACTCGATGTACGAGGAATGCAGAATAAAGAAGTAGGTACTTCGATGCACAAAACAGCATTACGGTCATGCAACATAAATGCATCGATGTCTGATATGACGTGCCCGCACACTAATGTACGTATTTATCGTACTCTACTTAAACGTTCCTTCTTTTTAAAAGATATATGAAGAATAACTTGCTCAATCTCGAGTATGTTGAATCACCTTTGACCTTGTCCTGCTTTTCTATTCTGCCGGTTTTCTCTGTTCTTCATAATCAGGTTACTTAAACAAGGTTATTCAAAAACAGCCAGTTAGCTTGGTTAGTTAGCAATTTTTAATACTCTTCTACAACATTACAATTAATTTTATAATTATCATTAGGGTTTCATCGCGGAAATTTTTGTTAACGTTTAATGTGCATTTATATTTTTTCCTTACATTTCTTAATCTATCGATTATAAAATGAAAACCATGTATTGTATAAAGTTGAAATACTAATCCTGATTATAGATTTATAATTACAAACAACAATATGTTTAGGTCATACATTTGTTAAAAACATACTGTTTGTTTAAAAAGATCAGCGAGTGCATCTGCATGCTGCAGCTGTCTTAGAGGCAATAAAAGATGTTTATCATGAATGTAACTTTGCTATTTATACAATTTTAAAGTATGGACATGACTGTAAATTATTATTGCATGTATTTATTTCGAAGAAATTCCACATAAAACGGAGCTGACCACGTAAGGGGATATTTCTGTCGATCGTTCCCTCGTTTCTGCGTCGTGTTCCTTCGCACTGGTATTTACATCGATAGAGCTTTGCCGACGTATAAAACACGTTATAGAAGCGAGTTTCGCTTATTTAGTTCTTAACTTTGGCGAGAGAGCCATCTAGTGACTAGCGCGCGAATCATTTACGTGAGTGATATTGTGTGCTTAAGTGTCATTTTTTGGAAATCCTTGTGACTCAAAATGCCTGGACGTCCTATTTGGCAGGTAAAAAATACATTAATTCTAGTCTTTGTTCTAAAAACAACAAAATCTTATGACCTGGCGGACAGTAGAAATTTTAAACATTGTGTTTGAAAAAATCTGATATATATTTTAAATATTACTTTTTTAAATTATTTCTTGTGTTACCATTATGTATTATTAAAATCCTACACCACATTTTTATACCCTACAATAGTTTCAGTCTTAGAAATTGTATGATGTTCCTATTATTTTCTATTTATTAAAAATATTAACCTAAAATGTTTCCATGATGCCTTAAATTTAGAATTATGACTAATCTCAACCTTAGTATGGCTACCTGCAAATAACAGGTGGGTAAACAATGTGTGGTTTCATGAGTCTTCACCTTTTGGCACGGTGTCAAGTTTCACTGAAATGATTTATTTACAAAGTTTACAGAAAAACTGAGTTATATGTTTAATAATGTAATACGTTACGTTAGGTTAAATCGATTTTGTTATAATAATTCATTTATATCATAAATAAAATAATACACATGACAATAAATTATGGGTTATAAATAAAAATACATTTAAATGTCTTTAGTTTTCTATAATTATGTACACAACACAACCGTTTTTCAGTCAGGGCAATCAGTGCAATGCAAATCTAATCGGTTTCCTAAATAATTTGCAATCAAATAAAATTGAGACGTCCATTCTATTATTATTTGCTTGTACGGTAAATTCTTTATTACTATAAAAGAGAAGAATTCTATATGTACAACCAAATAATGTTTTTAGTTTTTCATTCTCAGTTTTATTTGTAACAATATCCAATGGGAAGCTATAAGATGATATTTAAATCATTCTATCATGATAATATACACTACAATACAGCCGCACTTAACACAAACATCAATTTATTTCATTTAATCAACACACTAAAGACTAAAGTAAAAATAAGTTTCAAGTTAATCTTAATTTAACTTATCATATTAAATAATTATTTTGTATTATAATAATAACTATGTTATCTAAACTTTCTTATCCTTTTTACTTGGCAAATTATTTTTTACATCTCCTATCATAAAATCTCCTGGTAAATTGTGAAATAATCGTTGCATAAAACCAAGTAAAATATCTTCTATTGTTTTTGATAATATTGGTCGCAATGACTCTGATACTGGTCGCCAATTTGCATTCAAATAGGCGTTGGTACTCTCCTCTGAAAAAATAAATAAATAAGTAATATACAAGCCATATAACAGCATGATAAAATGACTAAAACCTTCTTGAACAATAAAACATAATAACAATAAAGATTTTAATTAGAACCAAATTCTATCGATAAGACATCGTATTACAAAGATAGCATTACAACCGCCATCTGTTGTGGAACTAAGAAATAATATTTCCGAAGTATCAGTTTTTTTCGCGGTACGGAAATTATTTATTTAAATTTAATAAACCGTACTACGTAGGTACATCTACATACATCTACTTACAGTGATATTTTAGGGTTATGTACCTGGTGGTTACAATTAATAATTAATCCTTTCTATGAAAAGCTTTGATCAACCTTGAACAATGAAATCTCGCGAAGGCAAGTTGCGAATAAAATTGGCAACAGTGAGCGAGCGGTTGTCAAACGTCTAGCGACGTCTCAACAACGCTCAACGTTGCAATTTGTAACACGTTAGTACCAGGGTGTCATAAAACATAGGAGCAAGAAGCTAAGCATAATCCGTACACCAGCGCCATCTCTGAAGCGTAGATGTAGTTATCAAAATTTACGTCTACTCGACAATAGATGGCGCTTTAAAACTTTATTGTTCTGAACATAGAGGGCAATATAATGTCTGTTGGAAAAATAACACAATATCTTAGAAAGTACCTAAACCTTTCTTATCAAATAATTATAACGTGGCTTAATTTATTTATAAAGTGACAGAAATGCTTAATAATATAAATCAAAGAATCTAATTCACGATTTTTAGTAGACTCGAGTTCCAATTACCAACTGGAACGTTACTCATTCCGCAAAGGAAAGCAATGAAAACTGGTTGCTGTACGTACCTAAAGACTCAATGCCGTCAAACAAATTGTTCATCCGTAATTTTAACCCTCCAATAGCATACTTGACATGTGCTCCAGTTACGTTGAAAAATACAAAGTCATCTTTATTGTACAACTTTACATCGCTTATAATGTCGATTGTCATATTGGCTGAAATAAAAAATGTATAATGTAATCTTTGCTACAAAAATTAATTAATGAGGACCGATTTTTTAATGTTTTTAAACATACTTGGCTCAAACCAACATAAACCGCTTCCAACCAAAGGTATCAACAATATCTTTCCTTTCAGATCATAAGTACCCTCTATTCTTATTTTCGGAACTCGAACCTTTGTGTGAAAATCGTAGGTTTTCCCGTTTACTCTGAAAACAAAAACATTTTTACTTATACCTAGGTATATAGTATTTTTACAGATGTTAAAGTTGAAAAAAAATCTACGAAACGCGGTACATAAAAGTAGCGGCGATTACGGCAATTTGAAAACAATCGAGCGAACGATAAATTATCTTAGTAGCACGCACCACCGTCTACAGTTTTACTCAACTTAGTCGATCAAGCAGTCGTCTGCGATACTAGGACTAAATGAACATATAGAGTTATACTTACTGGCTCGACAATACTTCTGTTTTTCCGAAGCCTGTAACAGTGACGTCATCGAGAGCTGCGTTGACGTTGACAGGGCCGTCACCTTGCAAAATCCTGATTTTAGGTATTTTTAGAGGATCTAATGGCTGCATTCCAATTTCTGGAAGACCTATAAATTAAATAAAAATTGGTAATAGGATAAATGTCGCTACTTGGTTTATTCAAGTACGTGGACGGCACATAATGTAAAAAGTCTAAAAGTCTAATCTTGGATGCTACGAACTATTTATCTATCTACTATTACTAAGAGCTCTATCTAACCCAGCTGGATTAGATCAATTTTGTGAGCAAATCACATTAAATTTGCGCGTGGAAACATGGAGAAAACTAATTTTCCCGTACTTAATCTTTTTTTTCCTTTCGCTCAATTGTAATGGCATCGTTAGAGCCGTTCTCAAGAACACGATAACAGACAATTATTATAGTAAATAACATGAATTCTATTACTAATTTGTCTAGTACCCATAGTACGAGCTCTTTTCGTTTTGGGACTAGATACTGCTGTTTAAAACATCCAAATATGTAAGTAAATAAATACATAAAAGTGCAGCCATATCAAGCCATATTAGATACCGCGTAGCGTCACATAGGTAAGGTGTAGAAATAGCGCTTTCGCTTTCCGCAAGTTATGTACAAATGTTTCGTAATTGAGGCTATGTGACTAGCCCAGCCAGTGGCTTGTGAATCTACCAATACAACCCACTATCATTCTACATTCTAGCTATTCAATTTAGCACTTATGAAATACATGTACATTTTCTTCGTAAAAAGCAAAAACAATGAGACCTACCTACCTATTTAGAAATTAGTTTTACAGAAAATGTATTTATTGTAGACATTGTAGTAGATTAGATCTGTACTATGATAGTAAATAAAAAATATTTTTAGGTAAGTACATACTTAAAATATACCAAGAAATGGACTTAAAATGCAAGGATAAACAAAATCTTAGTTAATTAACTAATTAACTGCAAAACACAGTGTAAACGTTAACAAACGCGTGGGGGCACAATGTACTAGGAGTGCAGCGCCGGCAAGAGACATACTAACGTGCAAGGCGCGAAACATGAACAGCTGTGAACAGTTGTGCAATAAACCAGGCACTCAGAAAGCGTGCCAGCTACTTACGAAGTTGACTAGCTGACTGGTAGCAACGCGTACCTAAATAACATGCGTTCCACTCACACCAATCAAAACTGTTGCATCTGTTTTGGTAATTTCACTAATATATTGCAGCTTCGGGCAACGAGTACTTGACAGTGTTTATATATGTATAGGTGAAGTGTTGTTGATTGAGCAAGACAGGTTGGCTATATTAATCAATTACACAAATTAAGTTGAGCAAATGATAGAAATTAATTTTCAAAATTTGTCGCTCTACATTTCACTGCATTGGTATACTTTATGTTAATCCACAATCTTGTGAAGTCATTTAAATTTATTTATCACAAATTAATATAAAATTAACACAAAGCCACACCACAAGAGTAACTTTTGAAAAAAGTTTATTCGCCAATAATAAGACACTTAAGATAACATTTAGATGATTAATTTAAATTAACTATTTTGAACACTTATCATTATCAAGTTCAATGAATTGAATACGTAGGAATACATGGAGATTAAAGGTCATCGAAATTGGCCCAAATAATGTATCGAAGGTACGCTTATTGTAAAAAATACCCTGTATTACACTGGTTAAAACTCTAGTCGTACTTTTTTTAATGTTGACTTGGGGATGACTAAAAAAAATTTTAATTTGAGGAAAGTCACGCCATTTTGGCACACTATTACCTGTTTCGTAATGATTTCATAGTAAAAACTGTCAGTGTCAGTCTCGGAATGTCAAACGCACGCCATTACGGCAGAATAAGATCCATTGAACTAATATGTCAAACTTCGTTACACTTCGTTTACATCAATACTAAGTATACTTACTACTTCCATGATAATATCATCAGTTTCATAGTGATTTCATGGTAAAAACTATCAACTTTAAAGCTGTCATGTTTAGGCTGAGTTGTATGGGCTTTTGATGAACAATTGGATAGGGTATGACTATCTCAGCATAGACGGAAAGAAAGGGAACGTAAACTATAGGATTGGAGCCTAATAAATGAGAAGGTAGCCGTCAGATAGATCATGCGTGGTTACATTTTAAGAGTAACCATGGAGTTTCTTGCCGGTTCTTCTCCATAGGAAACTACTAATTTGGAACCGTGCACCTAGTTTCGACATATTTTCATAAGTGCCTGCATAAGGTCTAATAATAAAACTATTTTGATTTTGATTTTTAAAGATAGCAATGAAAAGAGTAAGATGAAGACCAAAGCACAAGTAAATTTTGAAAAAGGAGTTATGAACACAGTATTTACCTGGACCAAGGGCATTAAAAAGTTGCTGCACAGCTTGTTTCGAACAGTCGTCGAACTCCGGATCGCTTTTGTAACATGTCTTCACGAAACTTGCTGGAAAAAAAATATCAAAACATGAGTCTTGGTTTTGGTTGGTCGCGGGGAGACCAGAGATACTAAGTTTAAAAGGATCCGGAACTATTTCAATAAGTAATTTAAAGTTTTGATAAAATGCGATGTAATCCGTTATCCAAAATAAATAATTTCAATGTAAAATTACCTAAATTCCTCTCATTGATATCAAATATCGTATCGTTAAAATTAATATCCTAAGTATAATCAAAATATTCATGAAAAAACACAAAATTTGGCACCAATGTATACGATGTACGCGTAATGGCTTCCCTGTTTATGCAATTCAACAGAAACATCGAGAACACAAAAAGAATCACGCATTAAAAATTGTTTCGTATCAGATTCGAATGTCCGTATGTTTACAATTATCTAGTATAACGTTATGAAACAGTGTAGAAAAGTGCATTCGTAATAACCACTACAATTACTTTCGGGCTACCTTGACACTGACACCAATCTTAAATCTGTTACGAGCTGCGTACGCGCACTTTTACCGCATTATCATTTATCTGTCAAGACCAAGACTGTGTTGCAAAGAATATGAGTCAAAAATATTATATTTTTAGAAACTTGCTCACATTTCCTTCGGGACACAAAGAAATAATAATATGCAAAGTTTTAAATCTCGTAAAAATATAAGCGTTTCAATTTTCAGTTGTAATAATCACAAGTTCAAGAGCAATTGTACTCGAGGTAAAAATAAAACATCAGGTTCTACTGAATTCACACAAAAACCTTGACTGTAATTTGAAATTATTAAAATGTACAGAGATGTGTGGTAAACGTGAATGGATGCCCGCAGCTGATGCAGTGGAACAATACAGGCTAGATAGAAAAATCTATAAATGTTCAGCGGGTTGGTGGTAAGACTGATTTAATATCAAACTGCAGGGGGGCTAGACAAATTGCATTTTGACATTCGAATCGACAAACAAAATGTATATAAATGACATTAGTGACAGCCCGATTTGTCGAAAGCTTTTGTCATTTCCATACATTTTGTTTGTCGATTCGAATGTCAAAATGCAACTTGTCTAGCCCCCCTGACTGACTAATGTGACTAATGCATTTAATAAATTATAAATTTAAATCATAAATTTTTAAACAAAAAACAAACCGCCTCCAAAAACACATAGGAATTAAAAAGCAATAAATAACATATTTACATTATGATTTCTAACTAATTTTGAGTCGGTGCCAAACAACAACAACAACAACAATCAACGAAAGTCATATTTAAATTAAATTAGTGGTTTGGCACCGCCAAGAATCATCGAAATCGGTTCACCCAGTCGAAAGTTCTGAGTTAACAAACATTAAAAAAAATTGAGGATCTCCTCCTTTTTTTGAAGCCGGTAACCGCCAGATAAATAAAAAAATGGGTCAAAATCTGTATGAAATTATCAGCCAAATAATTTAACGGGAACTTACTGTGTTTAAGTCTGTGGTTGGTAGATGATCAAAGAAAGACCTTAGAACTGATAGTGCTACCGAAGAAGAAACTTTTGACTGGTGACTAGAATTTAAATAAAATTGTTCACCATCAATTTAATCCGTGCTATTAGCCTAGCTAGGTAAATATCGGTACTTGCATTGCTACACCTGGGCTTCGTTGCATAACATACGATTTATGTTTTATGTACTCCTATGGACCTACAAATTACGCAAACAAGAACCAAACCAACCTAGATTATAAACCCTAAGTATTTTTGATGTAAACAACCTTCTACATTATTGATTATGATTAATTAGCACAGTTTTTTTAAAAACCGACATTTTCTGCATACTGAAACGAAACTTGTACACAACAAGAAATATGGGAACACGTAAGCTGGTATTATAAGCAACACTATTTTAATGTTATGTGGAAATAAATCGGTCGTGTTCCACACATTTTGTAAACAATATTAAACTACTTTTACTTGCGTCACAAATAAAATAAGGCCAGTTACACAATAAAGCAATAAATTTACATAGTGTCGTTACACAAATTGCGATAATTAAGTGCTTGTAAAAACATTGCAAACAATATTGTCACAATGACTCGATCATTCCACTCGATACCTTAGAAAATGCCGTAACGTTTGATATAACGGCCATAATCGATTTGAGCAATACAACATTATGAAATGCCGACAGCCGGCACACCCGGAAAAATGTACGGTCAGATCAACACAGAAATAAAACGTTTTACACTACTTGTAGGTCATCATATAAATTGGCACGATGTTAACAATAACACTTACGTTTCGTTTTAAAATATTCTCCAGTGGTACAGTGGAGCACTAATGTCACTATTAATAATTTAAACTCCATGTTTTGGTTCGGCATCGGTGTAGTTGTAGAAGCTAGTCAGGATCGCCCCGAGCAGGCAGCTCGAGGTGGTGGTGTGATACTAAGGCCCCGCTCTGCGGGTCTCCACTTGCCTCAAGAGTGCCACAAGGAGGGGGGCTGTACGCAATTGTTAGCTATGTAAATAAAGCTTAAAGTTATCGTTACTCAAGTTAATATTGCTAATAGCGCATATCAATTTATCAGTCAGATTGTCTTTGGTTTTTCCTTTGGGATTGAGATGTACACGGATCATGAGGTAATGAAAATAAGACTTAATTTGCAACAGAAGTAAGCTACAAATTGGAATGCATTCCGGGTGGAAGTTTCGGAGGCAGATTGCACTTTAATGAAGAAAATTCTTTTAATGACAATAAAATTTCATACAAAAGAACTTACACTATTGTTAGAGAACCCAATGCTGTAGTAATCAAGGAAATCAAGACGATTTCCTCAAAGACAGGCACATAACTAGTTCAGGTTAAATAGACTAGGTGACTGGCAATTAAGACCTTACGTGTAATAAGTAGTAAGTGTTACATTCGTTCCGTAACATCGATTCTCTCCTCTTCGATACGGCAACCGTTTGGTAATCACGTACGTAAACCTTTTGTTATACCTAATATTGCCTAATCGAATGGTCGAACATTATAATTTTGGATGATACTCATAAAACGGCAAAGAGAAAAAAGAATCGAGAAATTAGATCAGCTATTTCCGACATTATGTGTGTTGCGTTACTGTATCTATAGATTCGAAAGAGGTTGCGTGTCCGATTTTGTCACTGTCGATCGCGCGATGCTTTTCGTACAAGTTCTTTGCACAACCTTACAAAACATGTACAGACATACCCTCTTGTAATTGTACTCATGCAGATCCGGCTGCTTGGTTTAATTTGCTCTTTACGTTTCACAACCCTCTGTTATTTCTTAATATTAGTCACCTCATTAATTAAACGGCGTATATCATGATCAATCCAGTCGTATAATTATTCGTCGATCGATTTGACCTTACAATACTAATGTAGTTAATTCTAGATTATTTATAGGTAAGTTCGTATTGTAAAATGTTCAGTACAGAAGTTCTGCATAAAACTCTACTTAGTAACAAAATAGATGCAACTAATGTTTTTAAATTCCTAGACTGTTGGGCAGTTTTCCTTTAGATATAAATCATTATGACTGCAAAGGCAAACAACTCTATGGCCCCAAGTAAAACCAAGAATGATGCAACTAGTTTCTTGTACACATTGTGATGATATTAAAACCAGTAAAGCTTATGTCATCGTCATCACACAATAACGCAATCTGTAATCCTTTGAAAAAGCTGTCGATATTTTATAGAAGCTTCTATTAAAAACATAACACAAAAGATCCACTTTCAATCCGGGTCTTTCAAAGAAAGTATCCGCTCAACAACCGGGTCTAGATTAGTAATAGTACAATATATATTCTCTCCCGTTTTATTATCACTTACATAATCATCCATTAAAACGCACATTAGTTGAAGACAAAGATAAACATTAAAATGTCGTTGCTTCTAATTTTATGAAATCCATGAATAAAACTGGTCAATCTGTCGTCATACGTGTTGTGAAGATGACAACTCAAGAAGCTAACAATTGAATGGAAACCAACATCGATGTTTGACCTTAAGCTGCAGAGTGATGCAAAGGGACAAAGAGGTTAACTCTACTAACATTACATCATGCGTGGGACACAGACGAAATAAACGATGAAGAAAAATAAGAGAAAGGAAAATAAACAGTTTTTGTTTGATATTCACTAACCAGAATGTCATCACGATACATTATTTGCGTTCGCAAATCACACTCTAGATACATCAACAGTTCCACATGATATTTGAGTTTATTTTTGTCTGTGATGTTTCTTAAGACTTTTATAATAAACTCTTGAATTGTCCTCGCGGTCGCTGAACGACTTTGACCTGTAAGGCTGTAAGTAAGATGCAATCGGTGCAGTTTAGTCAACCACTGGTATGTTATAGCACGTAGTACCAGTTACACGGGCTCTACAGGTCTAGAGGAGGTCGTTGTAAAATAATACTATAATAGTTGTGATCATACCTTCATAGGCAATGTAATCGTTGCACGTATTTGTAAGATTTCTACCTCAAAAATTATTAGAGGACTTAGAAGGAGAGGTCCTGATTCTTTTAAGCATTTATGAGATAATTTATAAACTAAATAATTCATTGTAAATCTTAGACTATAAACATTAGCTGTGTCTAGTTGTGGACCCGTGGGTATTGATTTCTTAATAGACCCCATTGTCTCTATATCGTAGACAGGCTGGAGAACAATTATTGCTCAATTAATATGACGATAATATTTATCATGCTTATGTAAGACCATTTTTTTAAGGAAATACGCTATTTTTAGCCAAAACTTTGAATTTAAAATATCAACTGTACTCAATAAACTAGGGTTAAATACTTCGACATCCACATTACCTTTCCACGACTCAAAATTTTCTTACATAAATCATTGTATACGTCGAGGTATCATGTTTCTTAGGTTAATAAAATGAAATCCAAGTGATTCAAGAATTAGTTACTTAGTCTTTACATAATTCAATATGCAACCTAGACCCAGTTTCTGACTTTATTCAATATTTATACTAGATAGCTCTACAAATTTCGGCTCTCTGTATCACATTTACCAAATAAAAAAATCTTATGTATGATGAAATGCTTAGATGCTGTGGAACTTTACAAAATCTTGTCCCACGTTTCATAATACGATTCAAAGTTTCCATTAATGGAAAAAACAAAACAACGGCAACAAATACAATTGGGTAAAGATCTGAAGACCTTTTTAAGCGTAGAAACTAGATACATACTCTAATATAACAGTTGTCAAGAGAATTTCCAAGTTAATGTAAAAACCTTCTACATGTACAACGTAATGGTTTTTATAAACGAACCTAAACACGATGTGAATTGAATCGTTGCCAAACTACTCGAAACATTGTACGCTGAAATTATCACACTTTAACTAGAATTTTGTGCGTATATTGAACGTAGGTATTCCCTTGACCTTGGCTGTCTCTGTCTCTTAATTGTAAGTAATTAGTCTTCAAATATAATATGTAATGTCAAGGTGTTGTGTCGTGAGGATAATTCTAACCCGTCCTCGGATCTTGGCCGTTGATCAAGATAAACAATTTTCATAGTAACGTCGATCCCACGCGTAGATGATGGAACTGCTTTTTCTGGAACTGAGCTAACTGATGTAACAATTTATTTATTTTAAAACTGTATACAAATTAATATTGATTAATTTCCATTGCTCTTTCTATAAACCAGAAATCAGAAGCGACTGGACATTTTAAATGCCTGCCCAGATTTATCTGAATCCTGAATGACTTATTGTCATCTGAATCCTCGCTAAAATAGTAGAACATTACACTCGGTTTCAAACCATCAATTTTTTAATCTTTAAACTTGTCTACATCTATGACAATATACATATACATAGTTGTAGTTTTTAAGATCTTGAAATTCTTTAAGATTATGAAATTCTTGTGTGCTATCGTTTATTTGATCAATCAGTTACCCTGTGATGTCATTCGCAGCCAGCATAAGAGCTTCATTTTTCATAATTTCATACAAATTTTGTTCCAATTATTAATTTATCTAGTGGTTAGCGGCTATCCAGAGGTGACGAAACAGGCCCTTAACCTACTTTATGTTCATTGCCTTGCCGACACACAAAGTTGCAAAGCCACAGACATAAAACCTAACTATGGAGTACTAAAGACAAAATAATTTACTTAAGATGAGCACAACAAAAACACACGCTTTGTATATTATATTTAAGAATGAATAGGTTGAACGACCTCTTGTGTCTCTGTGTTAAAATAATATTAAACTAAATAGCAAACCGCTAGCGTTGCGTCGTAAATTATGTTGCGAAATGTGACATTAGTTTGTGGGATTTTGTAGCCCATCCTTTATTTTTGACTGAAGAAAGAAACATTTTCATTTCTGAATCTAAAATTAGTCCATTTAAAATAACACATACGATAGTACAGTACATTTCAATCCCTTTGGACATGATGAAATGAATGTAGTCAGGTAGTAATAGTTACTTACAGTAAAGAATGAGCAATACGCTGGTAAGAGAAAGAAACGATATCGAGAATCTGTAATTTATAACATTGAAGATTAACGACAAATAATTCAAACTCTATCAAAAATCTAATTTTATGTAGGTTCTAATATTCTTACGCCGATACTGACAAAAAAATATCAGGTTGTCACAATTTTTGACAGATCAAGTTTGAAATTTATTAATTAGACTTTTAAGACCGGACACATTCATTCTGTTTTGATATTTTGAGATAAATAAAATTCTAAATCAACATCTATTTATCTTTGTAGCAGAAATTTAGCCTGTGTTAAATATTTAATCTGAAAGAGTTGTGGTTTCTAAGAATCAGCATATTTATTATTTTTGTTATATTTTAATCCAATTAGAATAAGATTGAAATAAATGAAGTCCTCTGTCTGAAAGGAAGGCATTATCTTCAAATAGTTCCGTTACATTTATTGAATAACTTAGAAGTCTAAAATTCGAACTTCTGGGCTTCGAGCACAACTGGTTAGACCCTCTAAAAACTTCAGAGCTGATTCATGTTTGTTAGCATCAAATCAAGACCTATTGGAGAAATTATGTCCTCGCTCATAAATCTGTTTACCCTGGACCTTCTCCCACTAAAATGTAAATGCAAAATTATTTATTTAATAAAACCAATAATTCTACCACCCGTCAACTAAGAAATTTGGCACAAGTGCATCAGCTATGATAGATTGAATTGAGGGTTATAATTCTTACACTGACATAAAGTTGTCATAAAATAGCAAAGAGTTGAGAACATAGTAGTTCAATTGCAACAGAGTTGTTATTGCATAAACTAACTGGGCTATCTTTGGATCTTTTAGTTGGTTAACATTTTAGAATAACATTCACGTTGAATATTGCATTATCCTGTATGCGGTTTTTATAATCATCCCTTGCTCTAGTTCCCTTGTTAACATCAGCATTAGGATCTATAAAATGTAGCCGCCAATTAAGCGTGTCGTTAGAAGTTTCTTTCTAGGATCATTTATCAATACTCTTAGGGGGGATAATAATCAATTTTCAAATATATTTTTTTTCTCCGGTTAGTTTGTTCTAGTCTTGGCCATATTATTATGGTTTTTTGTCCAGAATCTATGTATTTCTCTGTTCAAGCTTTTTCTTTTCCGCATTTTAATTAAACATTAAAATAAATAAAAAAACACATACTTACAAACGATGTTTATTAGATAAAGTTAAATACTTATTTACACTTAATGTTGGTAAAAAAATACTTAATAAAAAAATAGCATTGTTAGGAGTTATAATAGGTACCTAAAATACGTAATAATTTAAAACTTTCACACAATCTTTGACGTTGTTAAGCATTGCAGACATTGACTTGGAAGAGAATACAAATCATATGACTTCGACCATTATTTGATACATAAGAATACTGTTTTTTCTCCGAAAAGTTCGGGTGGTATTACTCATTGGCGAGTATGTAGGAAAATAGCGATGAGCGATGAGATGTTGATGTAGAATTTACATGTGACGGGTGTTGCCGAAACCACCGTGCCCAGATTGTGAGGCACCCTTGTTGAAGCCCATTTGCAAGTTCAGTTCACTTTCATGAGCACGCAGCTGCTCCTCAGTGAAAGTGCGTTCGTTCTTCTCTGCCATCTTAGGTCCTAGCTGAGGACCAGTCCATTCAGGGTGCTTTTGCGTCTGGAAACAAATTACAATCAAATTAAATACTATCAAAATATTTTTAGTCACCTTAAGTTTTTGAAGAGATGCTTACAATTCTGCCAAGCGCGTATAAGCACAGCGTCACTTGAGGAATGTTGCGCCTTTCAAACAGGTCGGCAGTCTGGAAGATTTCTTCCTCCGGCACTCCGTACTTCTTGATGGCAGCTTGGAACCTGAAAATACGTTAAAATACGTTAAAAATATTTTCTTCCTCATAGATACTTGGAACATTTATAATTTCTAGGAAGTTACTTTTAAAAATGACTTGTTCATTTTGGCAACGATCTCTATTTGTTTTTTGTTTACTATTGTCATATGAGGTTTTATATATTGTTCTACCTTTGGATGTTCTCCATAAGCTGGAAGTTGGTTCCTCTTTCCTGAATCTTCTTGACTGATCCAGGGGATAGTTTGTTGATGAGTTTGCAGAGAACAATGCCATCCTTCAGGTAGTCTTCGTAGGCAGCGCTGGGCAAAGGCTCGCCGAGGACAGCGCTGATCCAGTTCAGGACCTCCTGCTCTTGTTCCTTGTTCCTAGGCTGGAAAATAACATTACAATTATGATATGGAACATATCGAATTTCATGCTGGAGAAACAGAGGATTATTTTTGGAGAGTTGTAGGAGAATGAAATTAACTACACAGTTTAGTACCGGTTTTCTAAAAAATCGATGCTTGTAAGTTTCAAACGCGGGCCGTAAAGCATTCGCTCCAGTGCCAAGTCGTTTGATGGCAAACGGGCGGATTCCAGCATCACCTCCGAAAATAGCACGTTTACGAAACAGATCGCTGTTATCCCATAGTGATGGGATGGGTTACATCTGGAACGCTTTTTAAAGTAGCCGTAAGGAGGTTATAGATATGATGGGCGGCACGCAGCTGCGCGTGCGCCCCTCATTAATCTAAAGTATTCTGAAACTATTGACGTCAGCAAACACTCGGCCTAATACATAAATATACACTTTCGTGTTACAAACTTTTAGAAACTCACTTTGTTTTGTTACTGAGTATATAATTTGTTTGATTTATTAAGTGTGGAATGTTTGTATGTGTAAATTATGATTGCGGTTTTAATTGAATATGACTTCAAACATTATGAATTTATGAGTGAACATTAGACACTGTTGTTTTAATTTACCAATGTCATTGTGACATTGTATAATATGAAGGTTGTCAAAAAAAGAAATAGAAATATGTTAAGTAGATTTTTGGAAAAAATGTGTATTTTATGATTTAAAGAAAAACAGTTATTTAAAGGATATTAAGAAGAAAAGTGTACAGTAAGTGTCGACCAGTGATACGTACAGCCATGTTACTATGTGTCACAGAACTTTTTAATATTGCACTTGACTTTCTGAGCGAGCTTTCGCCTCGAACACGTCTAGTTGACTGTAGGCAGTGCACTCCGCCCGCCCAAGCCGGCAACGATGCGGGGGCGGGCTGAGTATTCACTAACTCTTGAACTACGTACATAACGTACGTAGATACGTAAATATAAGATACTGGCGTCACTGTTATTTACATCATTTGGATAAACCGTTGAATAAAAGATGTCAAAAACCCTTTCATTGATGACGTCCGCCCACGGGTGGAACAAATGTAATACAGTTACATTTGTTGATGTGAATGGTTGATTGTTTTTGTAGTTATTACACATTGACTTGTATTATTACTATTTAAATCAATATTATCCGGTCTGCTTATTATTCTTATTAAGGGCCTTTTTCACGAGATGGTGAAGAAGGCCCTAAAGGGATAGCCGCTATCGCCGGATAAATTAAAAAATGGAACAACGTTTGTGTTGTGTTACGAAATTATCTGCCAAGTAATTTATTATCAGTAAACTGTGAAACAGGCCCTTAAAGTAGGTGTTTAACTGCTTACAAATAAAATGCTATACTACTAAATCTTACTAATCTTATCTTACTTCTTACTCTTACTAATATTATAAATGTGAAAGTTTGTGAGGATGGATGGATGGATGTTTGTTACTCTTTCACGCAAAGACTACTGAACGGATCTGGATGAAATTTGGCACAGAGATAGATTATAGTCTGGAATAGCACATAGGCTACTTTTTATCCCGGTAAAATGTATGGTTCCCTTGGGATAGCGGGCGAAGCCGCTGGCGGAAAGCTAGTATTATATATGCGAAAGTAACTCAGTCTGTCTGTCGCGCTTTCACGCCAAAACTACTGAACCGATTTAAATGAAATTTGGTACAGCGATAGTCTAGATCCTGAGAAAGGACATACTTTTTAATGCGAAATAAGGGCCGTAAGGGGTTCAAATAGGGGATGAACCCAAACCACGCGGGCGAAGCCGCTGGCGGAAAGTTAGTATCTAATAAAGCGTTTCTTAGCGTACTCATATAAGTTCACAAAGTACAGTTCTCGCCAAACAATCGGAGATAGAAAAATATTGGATTAGAATGATTTAAAACGATAGCCTACACAACTTGAGCGTTTGTTTATATAAAATCTAATATTTTTCTTTTTCCGATTTTTACGGCTGGATTAAAGTTAGCACATGCCTACTTCAGCCCGGACAATAAGTTTGGCGAGAACTATGTCGGATCAGAAAAACTTACCTACATAAATATTCCTTTATATCCATAATTTTAACATTGATTGAACAATTTTGTAAACATTAATTAATAAAAGAAGTACCTATACAGTTTCCAACCGCTTCTTCTCCATAGACCTACTATTTGAGACCATGGACAGATGCAACTAGATTGTTACATTTTAAAAGCAGGTACCTACGTTATCGTTCGTCTTTATACAATGAATATTTATAAATTCATCCTCTTCTAGTTATCCAATTCATTGGATGAAGATATCAACATATCCCGTCCCAAATATAAGTCTTGTTATGTATTGCGTTTCTAGGATTTGCTAAAAAATAGTGTGAACGACGTCAACCATTCAAGAATTTGAATATGATTTAGTATCAATAGTTGAAATTCTAGAATGTTTTTCATTTTTCAAATGTTTAGAACTGAAACGCTGGCTAGTGCCGTGTGTATAAATATAAAGAGCTTATCTCCGAAACAGCTGTGCGATACATAATGTTGTGCATGATGCGTTTAATCCCACACATAAAATTAGATCACTTTCAACTATTGACGATATGATTTTAACTTTAGTTTATTGCTTACGTCACGTACAGCGTCAACTTATATAGTGTCATTGGCGTCAAATGATTGTGTGAGATCCTGCAGCTGCGTCTGCGTCTGTCTTTCATGAAAAAGTTGTTTATGAATTATGGGTCTTTATGTAAAGTTCATAAAAGTAACATAAAGTTCACGCCCGTATTCCCCAAAGAATTAACCAGTTGTATTCTGCTGAATACCCTCAATTTGCTGTATTTTGTCTAGAAGAAATCGTTTCAGACAACCATTGGAAGAACAGGAAAATTCAGATTTAGAAAATGGTGTTGTGGCTATTTGTGATTTCAATATTCTATACACAAAGATACCAGCCAGGATTCGAACTTGTGTCCTTACCGGGGACGAGGAGAATCTAAAACCATGAGTAGGCACTTTTTAATTAATTTTGTGCCAAAGAAGCAACCCAGTGCTATGTCTGCCACTCGATATTTTTCGAAAAAAGATTTACTGAGAAAAATAAAATAGTTACACACACAGTTTATAAAAACATCTTATTATAAACGTCTTATTTACAAGAATAGATAAGTTATCAAAGAAGTGATAACCTGTCTGTTAACTGTGGCAATTTCTCTATCTTTCGTCTTTATTCTTATTTTCGTAATACTATCTATAAATTGCCTCGTTATCTTAGTGTTCGTAAGAGTGACTGCCACGCTCGAGGTCTTTGGTCCGTTTCCCAGGTCGAGCAAAATGCTATTAGGTATTTCTATGAAATTCTGAGTAGCACCAACAACATGGGTTTTTTCAAGGACAGAGTGAATGGGCATCTTATGGGTAGACGGGTCCATCTTAGAACACATCTACATTTATCATCAGGTGAGATTGTGGTCAAGCGTAAACCCATCAACGATAAAAAAAACCTCAGTTTGATTTTGTGCCCTCTTTTATATATATATATCTATACTAATATATATATATATATAGGAAAGATTTGTTTGTTTGTTTGTAATGAATAGGCTCCGAAACTACTGGACCGATTTCAAAAATTCTTTCACCTTTGGAAAGCTACATTATCCCCGAGTAACATAGGCTATATATCATCACGCTACGACTAATAGGAGCGGAGTAGTAATGAAAAATGATGCAAAAACGGGGGAAAAATTACAAGACCATGCGGGCGAAGCCGCTGGCGGGAAGCTAGTCCTTTATATTTTAATGAGGCATCATTAACGAGTCTTTTTAAATATTAGATAAAATTATGCATTCAAACTGACCCTCTGGAAATGCTCATTATCTACTATTAGTCAATTGTCGGATGCTGTCAATCTCATGCAGGCAGGAAAGCTCTTCCGACAAATTGTTTTCAACAGTTCGACCAAGACAAGGTCGTTTTGATGGTTAAAATTATACCAAACTACACAATTATATAAAAAAAGATTCAATACTTTAACGGCCTCTCTGAGATATCGACTATAATTGACATTATTAATAACAAGTGGTATCGCCACAAATGTACCTAATAACTCCTATCTTACTGTCCCTTCTTGGCCAGCCAAACATAGATGATTTAAAGCCCCACTAACAAACAGATGTGACACTTTACAAACGTTATGGATAAGTTGCCTAAATTTATACCTACGTCGGAAGATGTTCAATGTATTCTATAATTAAAATCCGGTTGGCTGCGAGCCAATAAAAGAGCGAAGCACGTCCGGAATCGCTGTGGAAAACCCCTGGAGTATCGGTATCGTATTCTCGAGGTATTTATCCATAATTTTTATTTAGAACTTTTACTGGTACTGTTTGTAAATAAGAGGAAACAAGAACAGAATGACAACTGTATGACTTTTCTTAGGATTACAAAGGGTGAATCAAAAAGTAAAGTAAATTTGCCGGGGAAAGTACGATAATTATGTAATTAAAGTACCTTCAATAATTAAATATATTTTTTTATATAGAATATAGGCGTGAGTTTTTGTATGTATGTATATAATTATGTATGTATGTTTAAATAGAACAGGCGTTTCTGTAGCAGTTAACTGTGTGGAGTGATTACTGATGAGATAGTTTTACAATCAGGATATTACGGCTGCATGGTTAAGCTGCAATTTTTTTTAATAATAAAAATAATTGCCTCGAGTTTTTTGTTTAATTATCTATTTAAAAGGCCGTAATGGACAAAAACAAGCCGCTGAAGAAAACAATCGTGGTATCAAATCTACTATAGTATTGTAACATTATGTTTTTCAAATTACATAACATTGGAGGCAAACAAGGCCCGCAATTACCGGATCCTAATTGCACCCTATGACACACTTAGGTACCAGTTTAGGTATAAATTTATTCTAGAATGCCATGCAGCTAAGTTATTTTTACAGTTGCTAAGTTTAACTTCGCAATTTTAAGGCCATTTTATATTATTTTTACTGTCATTTATTAGGCATGTACTTATTCCTGCTAAAATTGTATGAATTTTAGCGAAAGACGGTCGGTGTACCCATGGGCGTACCCAGGGGGGGGCAGGGGGGGGCAGCTGCCCCCCCCTGGAACTTGGATGCCCCGTAGAAAAAAGTTATAGTAAGATAAAAAAAACCTGTTTTCATGTTGTGTGTAACACGGAACAAACTTGCCCTCACAAGTTACAATAACACTGGCAGTGACAAATTGTCAAAATAGAAAAATATTCACTATTTGTTGCTTTTTGTCAACAATAACAATGCTAGCTTTACTTAAAGATAGCATAAAAATAGCTAAATACTATATAATCAGGGAAACAAATAGACCAATATTTGTTGCTGAAGACCTCATTAAAACAACAATTAAAAAAATAACCAGTAAAATATAATTCAGCTGTTTGAGGTAGCAATTATTATCGAGAAACACATCTTTCAAAGATCAGATGAGCTTCCAATCGCTATGCTTATAAACCGGTTAAGCTAACTTAAGTTTTGATTTTTCTTGCTCGACGTGACAAACTGACAATATTGATGCCTGAAAGAGATTTTCTTGCTCGACGTGATAATAGTGATGCCTAAAATTACCAAAAAAAATAAAATAACCAGAGATTGGATGAAAATCTAACCAGTATTCTTATAAACCGATTATGCTGCGCAAATAATTTATATTGTTTATTTGTTTTGGAAAAATCGACAGTGACGAGCTTATAAAAAATCAGTCAGAAACTCGTGCGATCCCGGAAAGATATCCTATTGCCGATTTTCAAGGCGTCATTAACCAAGTTGAGCAACACAATTATTATTATTGTATTTTTTTGATTCACTAAAAATCTAGCGCTAAGCTAGCATGATCGGTTTATAAGGATACCGGTTCGGATACTCATCCAACCTTTACAGTGGCGTATTTACACTACGGCCAAAATAGCGCCAGGCTCCAAGGGGCAGCGCTAGCCGCACGGAGGTAGTAAGAAACCCCCTTCACTAACGTGGCCTGTCCTAAGTGGGTTTCCTCAATTTACGAGCTCACTTTTACATGAGACAACTGCAGGCAGTAACAAACTAATTGTATTTACCACTCTAACTAACCTAACCTGTCCAAGGTAGCCAAATTTTCGAGATCGCTACGCTCGCTCCTACATGAGACACCTGGAAATAGTAAACAACCTAATTGTAGTTACTCTTCTAATCAAGCCTGTCTGAGGTAGGTGGCCAAATTTTCGAGCTCGCTTCGCTCGCTCTTACTGTGTGAGATAACTGGAGGTCTAGTAACAAACAAGGATACTTACAAATTATCCTTCTAACCTAACCTGTCCAAGGTGGGTGGCCCAAGTTTTCAACTTCTCGTTTGCTGACTCTTAGTCATCAATTTTCATGGCTACG
The DNA here is from genome assembly GCA_946251955.1 of Acronicta psi. NCBI lineage: Eukaryota > Metazoa > Arthropoda > Insecta > Lepidoptera > Noctuidae > Acronicta > Acronicta psi. The sequence continues at coordinate 10,126,249 of OX276475.1, read as the reverse complement.
TTAAGCATTTTTTTTTCTATTTATAAATCCCGGATAAATCAAGCGTTGAGTTAGCATGACTGGCTTATAAGAATACCGGTCAGAAATTCATCTGATTTACGGTTCTGAGTTTTGTTGATGATTTTTTTTTATACCACTAAGGTGGCAAACAAGCATACGGCCCACCTGATGGTAAGCGGTTACCATAGCCTATGGACGCTTACAACACCAGAGGTATCATTCGCGCGTTGCCGACACGAAAAACCTTTTAGTGGTTCATGGAGGATTCACTGCGCCGACAGATTGGGGGAATATTCCTCTTACTGCCAGCGCAGCGCATCCTTAGAAGGAGCTCTGGCGACATTACTCACTGCAGGAACACAACACATAATAAAGTGTGTTATTTGGCTGCAGTTTTCTGTAAGGTGGTGGTACTTCCCAGACTTTCCGGACAACAATAATAAATTTCATCATCCGTAATCATCCGACGTCCGGTTCTATTTTTTATGCTGACTCTCCAGGCGTCAATAACCATTGCAGCGTAGAGGAAGAAAACTGTTTTATTTGACTGCAGCAAAATTTATAAAAGGTTGATATTGACCGGTTTATAAAAGGATACCGTATAGTCAGAAACTCTAAGAAAAGCTCCAATTCTATATTTTGTTGTTGACTCTCTATGCATCAATTTTTATGCATACCGGAAGAATCGAGTGTTGATCCAGCATGACCGATTTATAAACCGGACCGGTTATGAAATCTCTCAACTGCCCCCCCTTGGGCCAAAAGCTGGGTACGCCCATGGGTGTACCTAATCGGAAGCACCCGCCCTACTAAGTACCACAACATTTTTTTATAATTAAGGTGGAGATTAAGCGTATGTCCTGCCTTATATTAAACCACAGATTACGTACTTTACTGAAAAAGTAATAGGAAAACATAAGTCTTCCCGGAGATAAAAATATTTTACTCCGATAGCAAACTGTGATTTTCCAACGCATTTTGTCTACATATTTAGATACAGTAGGGTCATCTTTTGTTAGTAAAAGATACTAGTTAGCAAAAAGACTGTGAGCAGGCATTCAAGCTACAGCCTTGCAATTGAATGCAATGAACATGTAAGAATGCGGTTCTAGCTACATTAGACAGATGGCGGTACTGTTAGATGTAGTTGATGATTGTGTTTTTGTTCGCCAAACAAACTCGAAACACTTTTATAAGGACACACGGGAGAAAGTTGTACTCTCAGTACTTGTAACATGATTACTGCCTCAGTAATTAATTACATTACAAAAAACAAGCAAGCATAGAGAGTAGAGAGCTTAAAGCTTGCTCAGTACTTCCCCTCAAAGGAATACTGTGCCCCATAAAACAATTTTGTTCGCGCGTAGAATATATAAATTATGTTTACATTCTAAATATCACGCGAAAACATAATTTTACTTGTTTAGAGTTAAATATAAAGTAATAATACCGATATTCTTAGCGCTAATGTCGCTCTATCTCCCCAAATAATTTACTACGAGTTATAGGTATGTTCGCTGGCGTCAAAAATCAAAATGATTACAAACAATTAAACACCCGACTGTGGTAAAACAATATATAGAAACATACGCCCGAAAAACATAACCCTCTTTCGGCAGCCGGGTAAAAAGTAGACGGTAAAATTTACGGCTAGCTGAAGATTCGTACAGAATAAATTCGAACACAGTGGTCGAATTGACACTTTTTAATTTTAAATACTTTTTTAACGGACAATTGGGACACCATCCAAATATTGAATCTGTTTAGTACAGCCAGATAAAATGTTTTAAAATATTATATGGGGAAGGGAATGGTTAACAGTTTCAATATATGGATGGTGTCCCAATTGTCGGTTAAAAAAATATTAAAATTAAAAAGTGTCAATTCGGCCACTATCCGAATTCATTGTGTCCGAATCGTCAGCATACATAGTATAAAACAAAGTCGCTTTCTCTGTTCCTATATCCCTGTATGCAATCTTTAAAACTACGCAACGGATTTTGATTCGGTTTTTATTAATATATAGAGTGATTGACGAGGAAGGTTTATATATATAATACATACATATTATAGTACAGAAAATACAAGAAATTCAAACCCACGCGAAGCCGGGGCGGGTCGCTAGTAAATTATAAACGGTGGACAATTCCAATATTCATTGTTTCCAAAGCACCGTCAAAGCTATCCGTGTTCATGAATTCTATTATGGCTAACATGCTATTGTTTATACCTAGTAGCTAACGATACACCATAACACTATTGTTTTAAGGTATTCGAACACCATACATAGGATTCATTGGTTGGCGTTGTTCGGTGAAGAAGTATCTACACGACGACTAATCAAGCTATACAATTTGTTCTTTGTACCACCCATATTCTGTCGATATAGTGTTGATTTTTAATTGTCGAAAAAACGGAGGTTCTATGTTCGTCTGTATGTACCTATTGTGTATGTGTATGTATGATTATGTTACTTTTTTGTCAGTCCGGTCCGTCGCTGCTCAACTTGTTTAAACAGCTGAATTTTTTTTTTATTATTTTACCCGACTGCCGTAGGCGGGTTATCTCACATTTCATAGCCATATTACCTAGGTAGGTATTTATTAAAATTTTAGAGAAAATTATTATTTATTTATTCTTTGTTTTTTTTTATTTAATGTAGTTTACACATAGTCGCAGGTTTGGTGTCTGACAGGGATGTCCTGGATTCGATGCCTAGGTCACGCAGTTAATGGAATCTCCTATTTGGTTATTTTGTAATAGCTGGGGGCGTAATTATGCATGGTTACTGGCAATAGATAGAAAGAAATATATACTTTATTTTACACAAAAAAACAAAAACGTTAAAACACAATTGCAAAAAACATCAGGTGGGCGTTTACACTTTTACCACTGTAGGCAATAAAAAAAAGAAGATAATACCTATTCCTCTTCTGAGTCTATGTTATGGATAGAAAGACCATGCGCTGTCGTATGTACTTATAATTATGCAATAAACATAAAGGTAAGAATAATATTCAGTCATGTTTACATACTATTTATACCTTTTTAGAAAATCCAACTTTGCTAAATAATGTCGTCTTGTAGTTTGTCTGCTTTCATATATCCGTATTCACAAGTGCTTAAATATTTTAAATTAAATTTACAAATGCTATGATCTGAACCATTTTAAACTAAAATCTATTTTTTTACTTACTCGTTACACATTATAATATCATAGAAAAATGTTTTGGTATATAGAAAAATAGGAAAAGGACTATGAAAGGATGCGATTGTATCGCAGAATATAATAACACAGAACACAACACGAACAAAAGCATTTTGTCACAACACTATTAGTAACTGGTAGTATTAAAATAACTTATCCTGTCCGTACGATCCACGCTACCGGTACTTAATGAACGATATTTTTAAATGTATGTATATATATTATTATTATTAACAAAAGTCAAGGTTTGCTTGGGACGCTGCGTTATCAAAGACTGTCGATTGTTCCGTCTGTCACTTGGTTTTAATAAAGTCTTTATGATATAAAATATTTGTTATGCCTGAACAGGCGTCCATTAAATTAGCAACAACACTTTGCATTGCAAACGATGAAATAACGTGATGTGCCTCGGGAATTTAGCTACCTTTTTATTTAATACCTAGAGTTGATAAGTAATTTATCCCGTCAAAGCGTTGCTGTAAGCAATCTATACTTCTATATCTATAGTAATATTATAAAGAGGAAAGATTATTTTGTATTTTTGTATGTAACGAATAAACTCAAAAAGTACTGGACCGATTTGAAAAATTGTTTCCATGTTAGATAGCCCATTTATCGGGGAAGGCTATAGGCTATATATCATCACGCTACGACTAATAGGAGCGGAGTAGTAATGAAAAATGTTGCAAAAACGGGGGAAAAAATTATAAGACCACGCGGGCGAAGCCGCTGGCAGGAAGCTAGTAAACAATAAATTATAAAGTAGTCTGAACTGCCTTCTAATGGCTTGTTTTGAATTATTACTACTACTAGTATTAGTAATTACTAATTAGTGTTTACCTACTTAGTGGTTTAAATTCCTCAGATGACACCCCGAATCATTTACTCAAAACTTGCGGTCCACTCTTACTTATCTTACTCTTACTTTTAAATTGGTCCTTTGAGCCGACTGGTCCTTATACTACCAAAAAAAATTACATTAATTACTGATTCCGTTCTTTCCAGTGCGCGGGCAAGCGTGAACCCGAGAAGGAGCAAGAAGCCAAGGAATGGATCGAAGCAGTGATTGGTGAAAGATTCCCGGACATTCCGTACGAGCTGGCGCTCCGGGATGGTATCATCCTGTGTAAGCTGATGAACCGTCTGCAACCTGGCATCATCACCAAGGTCAACGTCTCTGGTGGTGACTACAAATACATGGACAACATCAACCAGTAAGCATCTATCATCGAGACCTTATAAGTCGAGGATAAGTACTCATTGTTAGCTTGGGAATATTAATTTTGAGTAAAAGCACCACACCTGTGACACTCCGTACAAACTTTCCGATACCGCTGCACACTACAATACCAAATGTCAAACTTGTCAAAATTACGTTTGTACACGTGCAAATGTGTGCGTGAAGGTGCGTAGGGTTTGTTGGCAGTCCAGCAAGAACACCGGCAGGATGCGGGGGACCTAAGGTATCTAACGTTAGGGAGGGGCGAAGAGAGGCCATTCTGTTATTATTTATTCTGTGACAGCACACGAGAACATCCATCCTGAATCATAGCCATCAAATCAGCAATATTAGGGAAGGGAATTTCCAGAGGAATTTTACGATATTGTATCGTCTTCCCTAGCAGAATCGTAATGCGTGCCAAGTGCATAACAGTTTTAACTTTTCATTTTCAACACAACACACAACACATTTTCAACTTTATTTTCATTGTACCAAATCACAGTAAAGATCATAGAGTCATACCACAATGAGGAAATTCTAGAATTACTTTTAGTGAAACAACAATCAGTTATGCCAATAATAACGCAAAATTAATTGCGTATGACACAAACAGGATTCGGATTTTAGTTTTTATTTTTATGCTGGTTTTTCTGTAAATACAAAAATCAGTAGTGAAGGTTTACGATAAGGAAAATGACAAAGGGCTAGGACACAACGAATGCGTTTGCAGTGCGTGGGATATCTCACAGTCACACAGTTTCTTACATTACAAGACTTTCTACACCCACTACACACTTAGGTTAGCCAGGTTTAGCCGTGTTTGTATCCTAGCCTTTATTAGTGTTACTTTCAATGAACCTTCAAATTTTTCCGTTTTATGTAAGTCGTTAATCGTAACCAAATTGTTCTACAACTTCAAATGTCAGAGTAAACGAAGGTGACCGTGGAGCGAAATACTTATTTTGGAAAACGCCCTTCACAAATTAAGCATGGCTGCATTATCATACAACGAAAACATTAAGTTCTCAAACTGTAACGGTAAAATAATGATTTAATAAAATATCGTTTTGCTATCAAATAATATGCTATCAAGGGATTCAATAAGGAGGTGATGATGATGAAGAATGGAAAAAAAAAGGAAAGTGTGGCTGCGCCGACCCTATCTTTTCCTTTCGACACCTTTCTAAAACGTCCCTTTCCCAAATTTAAGAGAATAGTCTATGAAATAATGTTAATTTATTCTTATTCCAGATTCCAGAAGGCGTGTGTGAAGTACGGAGTACCTGATACGGACCTCTTTCAGTCAACAGACCTCTGGGAACAGAAGAACATCACCCTCGTCACACAGACCATCTTTGCCCTGGGCAGAACGGTATGTATTTTATAGAATTTTATTTTATTTTCTTCTTTATAGGTAAGTACAATACATTTTACGTGGCTGCCAGCTTTTGAGTGCTAAGGGTCGTTCTATTTTCGAATAGATTAAAAAAAGTTAGATAGAAAAAAGTTGCTTATATAACATTATTAAGTTTAAACTAAATGTTACCGGTTTTTATCCCAATTAAAGAAAACCGACCGGGCGCTTTGAGGTTCATCAATAAAAAGTATTAGGTAGGGCCATACATAATCCAAAATGAAATAGAATGCAGCAGTATTTTAACAAAACCTTAAATATTTTACAGGCGTACAAGCACCCAGAATGGCGCGGCCCCTTCTTAGGCCCCAGGCCCTCTGAAGAAAACCGTCGTGATTTCAGCGAAGATGTACTTCGTGCTGGTAACGCTGTCATCGGTCTCCAGGCGGGCACCAACAAACTGGCCAGCCAGTCCGGCCAGAACTTTGGCGCTTCCCGCAAAATCATTCTGGGCAAGTGATGTACCAGGCTAGCAGAAACCAAAGAGAGATTATTTCGCGCCACCAAAATAATCTATGTTTGAATTCTTTGGATAATGTTATTATAACAATTAGTATTTTTTTGTTCTATCTATGTAAGTAAAAATGTAATTAGATTTACCTACCCATAAACAATTCTTCCTTTTAACATATTATATGTTGTATGTAATAAATAAGTAATTTTATTGTTCTCCAAACTGATCTTAAAGGTGATACATAATTTAAATAGGTAAGAGCCTATCTACTTGCTGAAAACTTCTCTGACCCATGACTCGATAAAAGCAAAAAACCCTTAACTCCCCATTTAATTTTTATAAATTATGTGTAAGATTATTATTAGAAAAAAATAATAATTTAAATTATTATTTTTAGTTATCATTTTTATAATTTAATTTTAATAGTAGGTAACTATTATATTTTGTTAACATTAAGTTTTTTTTATTAAACTGTGATTTATTTGAAGTTGGATGTGGAAAACAAGAAATACACATATATATATAAAAACCAATGTAAAACTTATTTACGATACGAGATTATTGCTTTGTTCCACCGGTACTTAGGTACTTAAGTATGTAATTGTTACGTCTTTGGAAATATTCCAAAATAGTTTTTACATTCTAATAATAAATAAGTTTTTGGTTCTGTATTATTAATTTTAATTATAACACACACCCAGCTTACCACCTATAAAAAATAACCAAAATCCCCACACAATGTTAGGTATTGGGTTTTCTATGAAACACACCAAACATTGGTCGACCTAGGAATCAAACCTAGGATCTTACAAGCTCGCGACCACTTCATTGCCTCGTTAGCCCAGTGGTACTGCTACGCTTGAGGTCCTTAGATTTTGTTACACTAAAATTTATATCATATACCTACTTACAAGTACTATAAAATTAATAATAATTAAAATGTCAGGTTAAATTAGAGTAATTAAGAATAAAAAAATAAACCGACCTACAGCTATTGAAATTTTAGCAATCGGAGTTTGGATGGCTTGTCCCTTACATACTTACATAGGACCTAAACATACCGAAATGTATAAATTCACACACAAATGACAGCCTAACAGTCGGGGAATACAGGCATGGAAAAAATATTATTATTGTTTTTCTACCTTGAAATGACAACAAGGAGCTTTAAAGGGCAAAGGATACCAAACATGGTGGAGTGGAAACTGACCCAATATTTATGAGATCTGCAAAAATGGTTCGTAGATGTCTTCGTTGTCCTCTACGTGTTCTGAATTGTAATGCTTAGCTTACTTGTATGTAAGATGAAAATCTTTAATTAATTGATGTTTATCTACCATTCATAGTAATTATTTAGTATCAGAGTAGGAACCTACCTGTTGTATCTCTTAGTCTGTGGTATTTCCATATAATTCTTAATTTACCTACCTTCTATTTCTATACAATAAAGGTATAGAGAAAAGCAACTTAATCAATTACCTCATGGCAGGTGGCATTTGTGTTCTGTGGTCGTGTGAACCCTACACGACCACAGAACATAAATTTTGTGTTCCGTGTTCGCAACAGTAAAGTTCCTACTCTTCCTATTCCAACTAGAGGCCATTAAAATAAGGCAGTCGTACACCTGGACACGTACTACAGAGGTAAGTACATAGGTAGATAGATAGAGTGATTTAAAAAGAGTACAGTATATAATGTAAACTTTGTGCTCTTCACGGTCGTGGTGAATGTTTCGAAACCTATAACATACCCTCCTATAGTCACTGGACTATAGGGGGGTAAGTAAGGAAACGCAAACGCAATTAGATAAATAGACAAATAGTCCAGTTTCCATTACGAGACCGTTATATGAGGATTTTCCGCAAACAAAAACTTGGTGAAATCATTGTAATAATTATTTCTCTTTTTGTGCAAGCCATCAGAAAAATTCTACAATGAAAATACTAAGATACCCACTGTATAAAAAAGCGACATCTATTATGAAGTGTTTCAAACTAAAGGAACAACACTTCAGGATAAGTTTGAAATGTTTCCGTGCAGATGGCGCAAAATTGCTAATTCAAGGTCACTAATAGTGATGTCCACCACCAACATGTTGAACTATTCAACATAATATTTTGTTGTCACAGCGGTCCTTGGTATTAAATTAATTTAATAAACAATGTAATGTACGACTAGTATTCTTGAACTTTGTTAGTATATAAAGAAACAATATTTAACTCAAAGTACTTATGCAACATAGATCCCCCCCGCCTGGACGCCACCGCGAGCAGACGTGTTTCTAAACGCTCCGTACATTTTATTTGATAAAAGTGGTTTAAAACACATTAAACAACGCAAAGTTTATAGAATACCATTATAAACAGACTTATTAACAAAACTGTGTTAAAACATAACAATAATTAAAGTAAATTTAACAAAAGTGAACAAAAAACCCACATTTCAAGATTGTTATTACAAAAGTGCATTTTGTGTTCCTCGAGCGTGACCTTCAAACACAACAAGCTACTAGCACATGCGCACTGCACCTGCAAAGGATTATTTGGCAATAGCAAGCTAATTTCGCAAACAATTAATAAGTCAACTTAGGCGGACGGGAAATCCTATGCCTTCTGAACAAATGGTTGGTGGTTCAAACCCGAAGCTGGTAGATTCTTTTTGGAGGTTTTTGAATTATTTTTATATACCTATCCCCAAAATTTATAGAAGATTTTCTGAAAAATTTGGGAGAAAAATAAATGCCATTGCTAGTAAACATTTACTATTTAGGCTCTCTTCAGTATAGCTCATAGCTTTCTTGCCAAGGCGATACCTGTCTGCAGAAATTGACTACTTATCTAGCCAAATTTAACATGCCTCTCAAACGAACCCCCCCTAACTCGCCAAGAAAGAGTTGTGCATCTGATGGTCATCTAAGCTCAGCGGTTGCAACGGATGAGTTAAACAACTCTATGTCAGAAATTAGGAAAATGTTAACCGACCTTAAGGAAGAACAGAATAACAAACTGGATGAATTACAGGTTACAATTAATGACATCAGAAAACAGAATGCAGGTATTATTGAATCAGTTGAACACTTGTCGAGTGAATATAATGATTTAAGAAAAAGGCTGGACGATATGGATAGTGAAAGAAAAAGTAATCTAGAATATATTCAGGCGTTAGAAAACAGAGTAGAGCTCCTAGAGAAGTCGCACAAAAGCTCCTGTATCGAAATTAAAAATATTCCACCGAAACAAAAGGAGTCGAAGCAGGATCTACTCAACATAATTAACAAAGTCAGTACTACAATAAATTTACCTATTCAAACTATCAACATAAGAGATGTGTTTCGAGTTAATACTAAAACAGACAACAATAAGCCCATCATCGTGGATTTTACCTCTATCATCACAAAGGAAAGTGTAATTGAGCACTGCAAAAAGTTTAACAACCAGCATCGAGATAACAAACTGAATACCACACATTTACAAATCAGTGGCCCACCAAAGAATATCTATATTTCTGAACATCTTACACCTAAAACAAGAAGATTGTTTTTCCTTGCACGTGACTTCGCAAATACAAACGACTATAAATTCTGTTGGACAGCGGGCGGTAAGATTTTTCTTCGTAAAAGGGAGGGAGAACGTCACCTACGTATTAATACAGAGACTGATTTAAATAATTTAAAAGCTACAATGAAAATGTGACTAGTCATGTTTGCTACATATGTTTTTATTGCCAATACTTGCATTTATATGATGTCTTGTTTCACAAAATATTTTTCACTCAAAACGCTATTAACGTTGGTTAGGTTCAAAACTTACTTTACTGAACAATACAACTTACACATAACACACAATAAACACCCCGAATACACAACACTACACAAACTTACTTACACCACTAATTCAAACACAAAATACAAACATACTTTACACTATCAAAAATACGTATATCATTTCAGACTGGTATTGAATATCGATATGGTATCCGAAACGGAGGTTTGTCACATCAAAACCAAAAATATATTCTGTGGTATATTTATGTGCATATTGATTTACTCTATATCTGATTATGGCTGAATTTAATATGAATTTTAATAACGATTTAGACTCTATTAGTATTGCACAGTCAGCTACATGTGAGATTGAGAACTGCAATAAACTGCTGCAAAATGCGGAGACTTCACTCAAAATTCTTACACAGAATATACGCAGTATTCACTGTAACTTGACAAGTTTTCAAACCTTATTAACCAGATCTAATATTGAGTGGGATATAATTGTCTTAACCGAGTGTTGGCTATCTCGTAACTCTAACATCCCTAATATAGACGGCTATAAGTCCTGCTCCACCAGCCAAAACAAAACTCAAAATGAAGGTGTTGTGATTTACTGTAAGAACACTGATCTGTCAATGGTTGATGAACCAGAATTCGCCGATGCTAACGTTCTCATTTTAAAAATAAATACGGATACTATTTTAATAGCGATTTACCGGCCACCAAGTAATAGAAATATCGACAATTTCTTAATCTCACTAAATGAATGCCTTCTCAAATATTCTTCGTTTAAGAATATTATCTTGGTAGGAGATATCAATATTGATATTGCACCCAACACTCAAGACCAAAGATCCTCCGCCTATCTTGATATGATTGCATTTCACGGTATGCTCCCAGGCCATACAATCCCTACTCACAATCGCACGTGCTTAGACCATGTTTTATTGAAAACAAGACTGAATGCCTACTGCTACATTGCACATACGTCTATTACTGATCATGATTCCGTTATACTCTTTATGAACATTAAACCTAAGAAACTTGCTAAAACAACCCTCAGTCGCATCGATAACGATGGATTAAACGAAAGTATGAAAAATATCGATTTTAGTACTTTATATAACATGACCGATGTTAACGCGGCTACAGATCATTTTACAAGGTCACTCTCACAGGCCATAGATAAAAATACAAAAATTATAACAACCACTGGGCGCAAACGCATTCTAAAGCCCTGGATAACAAAAGGACTTCTAAGATGTATGCGAAATCGCGATAAACTCTACATAAAGTCAAAGAAGAATCCTGAAAATGAAATAATTCAATGTACATATCGGAGATACAGAAATTTCTGTAATAATATCCTAAAAAAGGTTAAGATTAGTTATGAAAAAGACATGATTAAAAAAGCCGGTAATAATAATAAAAAACTATGGGAAACTATAAAAAACATTACCTACACCTCAAAAAAGAAAGACAAGCCCACGCAATTACTTTGCCCTAACAATCCCTCGATATCTGTCAATAATATTAACTCCTTTTTTGCAATGATTGGTAGAACATTGGCAGAAAAAATTATAATAAATAAACCGACATTACCATGCACCTCTTACTCACCTCATTCTGTGAAATCGTTCGATAAATCAATAGTATTATTACCTACAGATGAATTTGAAATAAAATCACTAATATTAAACCTCAAGAGTGATATTGCCGTGGGAGTTGATAAAATTTCAGGAAATTTCTTGAAACAATTTATTGACGTAATTGTTCCACCCCTAACCTTTATATGTAACTTATCATTATCGACAGGTATTTTCCCCTCTGCCTTTAAAAAATCTCAAATAGTGCCAATTCACAAGAGTGGGGATAGATGCTGTGTCAACAATTACAGACCTATATCTATCCTTCCTACATTATCTAAAATACTAGAACGTTTAATGAATAACAGACTAGTTAAATTTCTGGAAACGAATCAATTATTATCTTCATCTCAATTTGGATTCCGCGCACACAAATCTACAGCTGATGCTGTTCATCAATTAACAGATTTTATAATTTCTAATCTAGATAGTAAAAAAAAGGTTCTGGCAATCTATCTTGACCTAGCAAAAGCATTTGACACAGTATCTGTCCCCATCTTGATTGACAAACTTGAGCACTTGGGAATTAGAGGGGTACCACTACAATTGTTCGCAGATTATCTAAAGGGCAGAACACAGGTTGTTAGAGTCGATGGGTGGGCAAGTGATGAGTTACCAATTGAATATGGAGTCCCTCAAGGTAGTATTCTTGGCCCGACCTTATTTCTAGTCTACATTAATAATCTGTGTGATATAAAACTCACAAATGGAAAAATAATAACATTCGCCGATGATACTTCACTACTGTTTTATGGTGACACTTGGGAAGAAGTCTATAACCATGCCCAAAATGGGTTTAATCAAGTGTCTAAATGGCTTAATGACAATATTCTTACACTAAATGTAGACAAGACAAAATTCATGACATATACACTTGGAAAACAACACCAACCAGCTCTTCCCATTATTTCACACAATAATTGTAACTATCCAACTAATCATCCCTGTAATTGTCCTGCTCTATCAATAACTGACAGTATTAAATATTTGGGTATCGTAATAGATAAACAACTAAACTTTAAACAACAAATTGATGCCTTGGTTCCAAGAGTTCGGAAACTTATTTTTATATTTAAGTCTCTTCGTCACATTGCCGATATTTCTTTAATTAAATCCGTTTATTTTGCACTGTGCCAATCGCTAATAACTTATTGTATATCAATCTGGGGTGGAACCGCAAAAACGTATCTAATAAAACTAGAAAGAGCTCAAAGAGCTATTTTAAAAGTAAGTTCTTTTCTACCGATGCGCCACCCTACGTTTGATCTATATCAACATTGTAAGGTTCTGACAGTTCGTCAACTTTTTATTTTAATTACAGTCACCAAAAAGCACTCAGAACTATCCTATGACCCCAAAATAATATCAGACAAGAGAAGAAACACCGCTGTTTGCTCGACGACTAGATATAATAACAGCCTAACACAGAATTTTTACGGTTTCCTGGGTCCTTTTCTTTATAATAAGATGAACAAACAATTACGGATCTATTCTCTTTCTAGGGCACAATGCAAGAAAAAAGTCTTTTCATGGCTTCAAGGCATTGATTACAATGCAACAGAATGTCTATTAAAACCCTTAAAATAAAATATATAACACACACACACACACACACACACACACACACACACACACACACGCACACACACGCGCGCGCGCGCGCACGAATATACATAAAATATACCTACTCACTAACCAACCAACGATTTTGATTTTTATCTTATTTTTTAATTTCTTTTATTTTAATTAAGCTAAGTATTAATAATAATAATTAATTTTAAGATTCCCGATTGTTTATCTTATTTTTGTAGATGTTAAATTTTTAATTATATCCAAGTGACCATTATTTGTCCGGACGGAGGGCAGCCTGGTGATCTGTACTACAGGTTTTACCTACTTCAGACACCAGTCTCTATATTCATTGCAATATTAAGTACCTAACTATGTGTAATGTAATAATTGATTATGATTATGAGAAAATAAATAAACTTTATTATTATTATTATTATTATTATTATAGAATGATTATATACCTACAATTAATTCGACGACGTCTGTGGTCTAGTGGTTCGAGTACCGGACTGCTGATCACGAGGTCGTATGTTCGATTCCCACAAGACACAAACATTTATTGTGCTAAACTTAAGGGTTTGTGTTTGTCTGGGTGTTTCTTATGTATTATAAGTATGTATTTACAAAAAAAAAGTATATAAGTATTATATCCATTGTCTAGTACCCATAGTACAAGCTCTGCTTAGTTTGGGACTAGATGGTGCTGTGTAAAAATGTCTCAGCATAATTAATTAGAAGCTGCTACAATGAACTAAAAATAAACATGACATACCAGCTTTAAGTATTATATATGTATAAGTATTTAATATATTTCAGTAGATAATTCAGTAACATCATCATTCACAATCCACAACAACCCATATTTTTATGTTAATAAAAAAAAATGAATACCAAAAATGTATTATTTTTTATTAAATAAAAATTTTACTTGTGTAAAGTTAGCATAAAAAAACTTTATATGGTGCATTTTGCACACTGTAACGCTACTACATTGTATTAATACTGTTGTGTATTTAGTCGGGTTTTTTATTCTGATAAAAATACGACCTTGACATTATTTCAGTGATCTGATAAATTTTAGTAAAGTGGTTACGTAAGATATTTTTATGTATGGTTGGTTTAGTTTACCAATTTGGTGAATTTGCTATAAGAAAATAAACTTTTCGCAGAGAATTGTGTTACAGACAAAAAATGAAATGATTTTATGTGGGACGGGTACATCACTAACGTTAAATAACACAAGCCCGCAAATACTTGTTGTGGAATTTATTTTTTATGCTGCGTAAATTGAATGTGAAATGTGTGTATAAACTATCCAAATGTTAATAAACACGTGAGAAAATGATAACATTCGGCGGTGGGAACAATTCCACGGCGTTAGAAGAGACAGGTGCAGTGTTGTGAACTTTGTTTTTCAGTTTTGGTTTTGAGGACTTTGAGTTATTGAATTGTTATTTTGTAGGGGAAGTAAGGAGTATCTGCGAGAGTGTGTGCAGCGATGGGTCGAATGCGACGGTACAGCCAGGAGGCTCCAACCAGCGCCCTCGGATGGATATAGCATGTGTTTTAGATATAACCCAAACACTCAATCTTGCTCATAGAAAGAGAGCTTTGGAGGAAGTTCGACTTGCTTCTGAATTGGTCAATGCCAATTTACACCATATACATGTAAGTTTCCTCTAGTACATTTGTAATTTGAACATGACCACCAAAATACTTAGATCAATAAGATGTCCTTCAAATACCTGTCACATTCCTGATACCAAAGTAAGTTTGATATTTTGCATGTCTACATGTTTTGTAGGAGCCAGTCTCGTTTTACAACAATACAAACAATAAGATAAGAACACATAAAGTAGGAATTGATTGATAGTTACCGAGGATTTCCATTACGTATTAAGAATTCTTCAAGTAATAGTAAGAAGATGAGATGTAAATAATGACTATAAACTTTTTGGTTTAAATATAAATTGGCAAGATTAATTTCATATTGAATACTTTTTTCAGCAGATTTCAAAATGTTTATCTAAACCACCATTGCTTGCCTGCGGTTCCTTCGTATTATGGTCCTTAATATGACTTAAAATAAGATTTCCATTTTCTGGCACATAATTCCAGGTCCATACGATTAATCGACAAAATGCACCGCTGTTACAATAGACTTGCTACTTACCATATAAATATTCCTATTAACAAAATTTCCTCTGCCATTTGGCAGGATAAACAGAATTAATAATACCCACCTATTTTTTCAGTTTGAAAAATTAGACTTTGGTGAAACAAATGTGCTGGACACATTCTACAATGCGGATGTGGCGCTGGTGGACCTCAGCTTGCAGCTGCAGCAGAGTTCTCTCCTTTACCACCTGGGAGTACGGGAAAGCTTTGACATGAAGGAAAATGTTCTGCTGTACAATGACATTGATGCTGATTCTACATTGAGGCTTAAGGTACTTTATTACGTTAAAAATGACATATTGACTACCGCAGATCTGATTAAGAGGTATTTAACCATCAAAGTGGCTTGATCTGTTAGTACAAGACTGTTAGGCAGACAAAACTATGGAGAAAATATCTTTTAGAGCTTAGTTGGACACTTTCCGCTTAGGGATTTAGTGTTATCTAATGAGAAAGACTGTTTTTGTACTATCATGTTTATTTATTTATGTTAGGGAAACAAACAGCTTATCATTAGCTTAATAATAGGTTACAAGTTACAAAATATAAAACTTAAGCCTATAGTTTCCGCATATAAACAAAGGACACACTGTCTTATTTGTTAAAAGAAAAGTAGTAAGAAAAAAAATTGAGATGAAAAGATAACTCATATTGTACTCTTCATTACAGAGTGTTGCATTGATTGTGTACCGTTTGGAATTCTTCTCGGAGAGGCTCATTTCATGTACTAAGTTGTTAGGCTGTGGTTTAGGTGGATTACAGTGGCAGCTTGATATTATTTCATTATGTATTTAAGTAAATCTAGATATAATCAAGCTAAAGTCTGTGCTGATACACAAGTAGGTATCCTATAATTGTTTTGACTTCAGAACCAG
This sequence comes from Acronicta psi, assembly GCA_946251955.1. Classification (NCBI taxonomy): domain Eukaryota; kingdom Metazoa; phylum Arthropoda; class Insecta; order Lepidoptera; family Noctuidae; genus Acronicta; species Acronicta psi. Next base: position 10,109,914 of record OX276475.1, on the reverse strand, counting down.
ATGTATTTGACTCTTGTTGACCTTGTACAACAATATTTCTCTATAAATATCAACTCTTACAAATTATATAAGTTCTTATATGAAATTGTTGACTGTTTAAGAACAGTATATATATTTTTTAAGTTCCGTTCCAAAAAGAAGCTTGGTAAAGGTACAATACTTTAATTGTATTACCATAATACTTATGTTGTAGGGGTAATTTTTTAATGTTCACAATAATCCAGATTTAGATCTAAAACCTAAATGTTACGAGAATCGAACCCGCGTCCCGCAGCCTAAAAGCCAATTGCCGAGTCAAACGAGCCATCAAAATCTAGTGCTAACAACTCCGGCGCCACTAATCTTAATAATTTAGATACCTATTGAGTCGTCTTGCTTACAAGTCATTATTATTAACACGGCTGGAACTTGCGATTGTGTTATTATGTCTACAAACAAAAGTTGCTACATGTCACATACCTACACAATTTATGTCTTTATGTTTTCTGTGTAAATTACTGTCTTAAGTCTTTATATGTACAGAAAATACATGTTTGGTAAACAGATTGTGTAGTACCCACAGGAAAAGCAGACAATGAACGTCACTACGTATTTTTTTCCTATTGCAACAGTTAATTGTCACACATTTTACAAATATGTTTATATATATGTATTACATAGATATTACTGCATATGTTCCATATTAAGCTAGTTTTTATGGTTCCATACTCGAAGCGTGCCAAATGGACCCTATTACTAAATCTCCGCTGTCTGTCCGTCCGTCTCTATCAGCAGGTCGTATCTCATGATCCGCAATAGGTAGATAGTTGAAAGTTTCACAGAGTTTCTAATTCTAGTGCCACTATAACGACAAATACAAATTTTATTTATATTAAAAGTGGTACGGAACCCTTTATGGTTGGGTCCGACTCGCACTTGACCGGTTTTTAGTTTAATTTGTTGCCTTTTTAAATATTGATTTTATCTCAGTTATCTTTTTTCAATAATTATTTTGATAATTTTAAGATGTATTAATTAAGCAAAACTCAACCTAAGCTGTTTCTTAGCCTTGGCTATGTATTTTTAAAGTAATATTTTTATGATTTTAAAACAATACTATTTATAATGCAGTTGTGGCCTGTCGCTATTATTTGTTTTGCCCACTGTACATGACTGCTATTATCCGTATTATGTTTAAAAACATTTCATGGGATTCTGAAATCTCTGTGTTAGGTAGATGTCTTTTTCTTTTGTTTAATGGTTTATCGACATGATGAGTTGTGAAAATATTTGCATTTAGTTCGCTGTACAGTTACAAGCAAAAACATGCTAAATCGATTTTCTCCTAAAATACTAATAGAACTTTTGTGATAATACAAACGCAGTATTTACAAACCAATACTATAGAAACATTGCTGTTATCACAAACTTGCAATCGTTCATTCATGAAAAAATCGTTCAAGCAGTTTTGTAAGTGTATATACATGTTTTTGCTCGTGACTGTACAATCCACAAAAATGGCCGTTGCTTCGTACCCATAATAAGGGATGCCGGAAATTCAAAAAGTACCGATATATATCGTATCGATATTTTTAAAAGAAAATATCAATATCTATATTATGAATAGTTTTAAGTTGGGTCGGTTTATTGTTCTGAAAAAAATATCGATTTTGATACCTTTTCGATACTTGGAATTTTATATCGATATATCGAAATACTAAATATCGCTCAAAAATATCGATATATTGAAAAAATAATATCGATATATCGATATTTTTTCAACATCCTTACCCATAATATTGAAAACATAGGAGAAAATAACCAACGAACATACACACACAAAACAAAATTAGTTCATTAATAAACGGAAGCAATAATACTTTTTCGATATACAAGTGGTATATCTTCCGTTATTCTTTACCCCTTAACCATCTCATCCATAGTTGAGCTGCAATTTTCCTATTATATATTTGAATATCTATGTAGTAATGCTGTCATGTCATGTCAACTACGCCTTGAATGTGCACCTCTAAAGCCATTACTCTCAATTTGTCAAATTGTCCTGTTCATCTCTTCAATCATACTAGAATGACAATTCAAATACCTCTACTCTATGCTTAATTCAATTATGTCGAGTTTTTATTTGAAGGTTTGTTACTGGCATTGATGTATTACTGTTATACATATATGTATAGTTAGGCGTACTACTCTTGTGTGTAATATAAAGAGGTAAGATAGATGATGGGCCTGTTTCATCACCTCTGGATATCTGCTAACTGCAAATTTTTATATTAAAACAGTTCTCAACTTAGAAAAATACAAAACAAAACTACTTATTAAATGTAGTTTATTAACATTATGTGGGTAGGTATCAATATTTACCAAGAATCGTGGCATGGTTTAGCTTAGGCGGTAAAGTGGCGAAGATATAATCTTATTCTTATTAATTTATTCGCTATTATTTATTTGTTAGAATTACTGGTATTTACAATAAGGTAAAATAATTTCACAGTGTGACAATCACGGTTCGGACCAAATAGAAAAAAAAATTGACGTTTTTTGATTGATAAGTTGAATTGATTTTGGATAATTTCAATGTTGAATTTTATTTTGAACATGAAAACCAAATACCTATAGTGATCATTTTTATTAAGTGAAAGGATGAGTGTGTTGAGTCCTCTTTTGTCATACTATCACTACTTACAGACGAATTGAGAACCTCCTCCTTTTTTGAAGTCGGTTAAAATACAGTCTGAAGCTTAGAAAAGTTTCTGTAATAAATTAAAAATAACACTAGCTAGGTATTTTAATTACTCATTACTTTATCGCAGTGATAGCCTAGGGTTATGACCACTGGACTGCCAAGTCAGGTCTCGAGTTCGAATCCAAGGCACGCACCTCTGACTTTTCGAAATCATGTGCGTAATTATCACTCGCTTTAACGGTGAAGGAAAACATCGTGATGAATCCTGCATGCCTGAGAGATTTTCTCGACGACATGTTTAGTCTGCCAACCCGCATTAGGCCAGCGTGGTGGACTATGGTCTCATCTCATATCGAGAAGAGACCCATGCCCAGCAGTGGGACTGTTACTTGTACAACATAATTAACAATGGTATTTTTTTAGTTTTCGAAAAAGTTAATTATAATTATTACATAAATTATATTGAATGTATAATACAGAAATTATCCATTGAATGAATTACTCATACAACCATTCATACACCGTCAATGAATTATTTAAACCTGGTATTTCCCATTGCCAGTTATCACTACCTAACTTCCTGTTCGTGTCTTACAAACTGACGGACGCTGGAACGTGCGTCACTACGAACCCAGCAGCCACCAAGTTCAAGGGCGAAGACTCCGCGGATCCGAAACAGCACTTGACCTTGAGACTGAAGAACATACTCCAAGATGTCGAGGTACAGACAAAGTGAGTATAAAGTTTTGTATATCAAATGTTTGTGGTATTACAGGTTCATTCGTTCCATCAATGTCCAAATGGCTCGGGCCTACCAGGGTCATCTGAATCATGAGTGCGTGTATAAACACCAGAAGACACGTAGGCTATACATATATTTGACCAGTGCTGGAATCGAACCGCAACCTGTGGCACGTAAGCCGATCGCTCAACCACTGCGCAGTCAAATTTAGACGTCATCAATATCTTATCTTTTGAAAAGTAAAATCAATTACAGCATCCATGTATGTTTTGTTTAAATAAAATAGGTCTAGCATCAATAGATAACGTCGTATTTAAATCCTTTTATACAGTTTATCTTCAAAGTTCATGATTATTCTATGCCCAATAGTTTTTTTTCCTGCGATATTTTTCAGAGCCTTAACCTTCTTCGTTGCAACCTTTTTCAGAGCACATCTTCAAGAGAAATTCCTTTCGGACCTCCGGAAAGCCCGAGAAACATACAGCGGTTTGGAGCTTGCGAACATGCTGCATGCGATGCGCCGGCGCCTGGACGACCCGGCCGTCCTATCAGGAGACACCATACTCAACATGCTTATATCCTACCGCGAAATTCAAGATTACGATGCCATAGTACATGTCGTGGATGACCTGAAAACCATAATGAATCGGAAAAATTACGTCAATATGCCTATCATTAGGTTTATGTACGCTTTTGCTATGAATCGGTAAGTTCTTGAATGTTTTTATTAATATTGCTATTCAACTAATTGTGGTACAATGATAGGTGAATATTTGTTTTAATTTTAACTTTTAACCTAACAAGTGTTAATCATGGCATTGTTATTTTCCTTTGAATTACACATTATACAAAATATAGGTATGGAGTACCTAACTACCTACCACTATTTGGCTTGATGATTTCAGCTTGGTTTTATGATGTAGTTAACCCTATATTTTTACAATTTAGTTACTTCATGACCTAATTTGTCGCTAAAATCTGGAGCAACCTGTCTGGGGAAGTATCTTCTTAAATAAAGTGCAGCCAAATAACAAACTTTATTGTGTGTTGTGTTCCTGCAGTTAGTAATGTTGCCAGAGCTCCTAGTGAATCCTCCTTAAACCTCTAAGAGGTTTTTGCTGGGTTGGCAACGCGTGAGTGACGCTTCGGTGTTTTAAACGTCCATAAGCTGCGGTAACCGTCTACCATCAAACGGGCCGCATGCTTGTTTGACACCCTTATGATATAAAAAAAAATAGGATAATTAGTAGTAATAGTAATAAAAAAATATAAAAAAAATAAGGATACCATATTGCGGTACAAAAGTAAATTCTCTTAATTTGATCAAGTCGATTATAACTTGTTTTTCTCCATCGTATTCTAGACGGAACAAGGAAGGTGATAGAGAGAATGCTCTCAAAGTATGCGTCAAGGCACTAGAGAAGAAAGAGAACAGATTCCCTGACATGCTGTGCCTGTGCGGGCGTATATACAAAGACAAGTTCGTTGAATCTCAACACACCGACAAGGAAAGCTTGGGGAATGCTATACATTGGTATGCAACCATATAAAAAATCTTTTTAAATCAATATTTTTCAGGAAAAACTAATAATGGAATCAACTTATAGAATAGAAAGATCTCTTCACTATCGAAACCGGCCGCCCAATGACGGAACAAATGATTTTCTATTAAATTTAAATACATTAAAAAAATATTGCAGCTACTAGAAACGTTCAATAATTGGCAACCAAACTAATTTTAATATTACTATTGGCAACATTAATAGGCATAAATGATAACTGAGTATATGGAGATTGGTTAATTTTTCAGGTACAGACAGGGTTTCGAAGTGCAACCAAATGAATACGCAGGCATCAATTTGGCAACACTTTTAGTTATAGCTGGCAATGATTTTAAAAATTCACAGGAATTACAACATATTGGTAAGTATTCTTAACCCAAAGAGATTTTAAATAATGGCTAGTGTATTGAATGTCTTAACCCAACACGGAAAGATATGAACGAAATTTTTTATCATCCGTACAGTATCGTTATTGCGCGTATTTCTGCTTTTTTCCGCTTAGGGGACAAAAATATATTCCATAACTGATGAGGCATATTTTAATTATAAATAATTGTCTCATAAGTCGTAAGCGCAACTGCTACGCCAGTAGGTCCTGGGTTTGATTCCCAGGTCAAGCAGCGTTTTCCTAATAAATTCTTAGTATCAGCTCGGAGTTTAGATTTGTTCCGGGATAAGCTTACCCTATATTACATGAGAACTAACAGACTGGCAAATTTTTATTTCACTCAAATTACTATCCTTAGCTTTGTAACAAATACAACATAATTCATAATACTTACCTATTTCAAATGATTTCGTATGTGTCCACCTTGTTAGACTAATTTTACTGCTACATCTTTTTTATTTGTCTGTTCTGGCTTGCCGCCAGATGCCTAATGGATTATTCATTTTATGTAGCAATATTTCATCCATCTTTTGGCAATTGTGAATAATAAAATGTATATAATTATTATGATGTCTTTATCTACGCTGGCTTTGAATTTAACAGAATATGCTGAACTACTTAATTACATATTTTCTTTCAATTCGTAATAATAATGTTGTTGGGTTCTGCCAGTAAAAATTCTTCTTGAGCTATCTATATTCTTCATATCACGCCAATACTTTGAATAGAGATTTGAATATCAATATGGGATTAACAGTCTGTAGCTCCTTCTAAGTAATAAAATGGACTCAATTATGCTCGATTTCTAATAACACTGGACTCGACCTTGTCGCAATAAACACCTTACAATATGTATTTAGCTAAAAGTTATTCAACATTCATCAATTTCTGGAAGAAAACAATAACGAAGGGCTCCCACCATCTTCATCATATCAGTCTATTACCATCAACTGCTGTAGGCAGGAGTCTACAGCAAAAAGTCTTTGGGGAGGAACCAACCAGCACTGACTCCCATGCAAGTTGTAAAACTACCCATAAATTTTTCAGGGATGGTGCTCAATCATCTGATAGGTAAAAAAGGCAGTCTATCCTCGCTCAAAGACTACTGGGATGTGGCAACCTTCTTCGAGATATCAGTACTGGCTCAAGACTATGTGAAAGCAATACAGGCGGCAGAGTGTATGTTTAAACTAAAACCACCTAATTGGTACCTCAAATCCACTATTGGCAACATTGAACTTATTGACAGGTAAGTTCCTCCTTCAATGGTAGTATAAAATTTAGCTTTGATCACAAGATCTGATTCAATTTGGGATGGAAGTCAGAGTTATTGCTATGGCTGGAAAATTGTATCCATTTACGTCATTGACGTCTGTGGTTTAGTGGTTCGAGTACCGGACTGCTGATCACGAGGTCGTGGGTTCGATTCCCACAGGACACAAACATTTATGTGATGAACTTAAGTGTTTGTGTTTGTCTGGGTGTTTCTTATATATTATAAGTATGTATTTACCAAAAAAAAGTATTTAAGCACTCCATCCATTGTCTAGTACCCATAGTACAAGCTCTGCTTAGTTTGGGACTAGATGGTGCTGTGTAAAATGTCCTAGGATATTTATTATTATTTACCAATACCAATTGTATGGATTTACAACTATGAGTCTTGTCTTTAAATGCACGTATTAAAAACGGGAAAGTATCACTACGAATGTAAGTGTTGTTCTTAAGTGTACAATATGTGTTTAATTGTATGTTTCAGATTTAGGAAAAGTGAAGAAATATCACCGGAACAACAAGTATTCTCGTTCTGGATGGAATACTTTGTAGAAGCCACTAAAAGCGAATGTGAAAATATTATCAGGTTTCCTGTAAGTCAAATTCTTTGTCTAAGTGTTTTTACCCCTAAGACCCTAGGTAGCGTCGGTTGGCCAGTGGCATTGACAATTGCCATTGTCAATCATCACGCCTATATTCGACATAGGTGTACTAATGTACACCCACAGTTCGCCGGTATATCTAGGTCCCATAAAATAGGGGGTGAGCCTATTGCCACTAACCAGGCATAAATCGAAAAAACAAATTGTGTTTATGATCTAAATGAATTTATGACATATCGTGAGGAAGCAAACTAATTTGATAATATAAATTGTATACATAAATATTGGCACACCATAGTAATTGTAATGGTAGAATCTATGGGCCACTTGAATTTAATATCATACTTTGTACAACTACATTCTAGCAAATAAATGAATTGGAATCGAAATGCTTACGAGCTGCTACTGAGAATTTGCTAAAAAAATCCGATAACACAGCTCGACTAGGGAATGGACCTCCAATCTTTGACCTCGACCTCGGGCGTAGCGCTTAGGTCTTAGTGGTCCTAAGCGGATCTGCATAGCCTAGTGGCTAACGAAGCATCTGTTTCTTGATTATAAATAAATAATAACAGCTCTGTTTCTTCCAGGTGTTAATATTAGAAACAACAAAGGTATACATGCCATCATACGTAAACGTGAACATGGGGGCGGAACAGAAATCCGTGGAGATACTCAACTTATGTTTAGACTCGATGCGCGGAGAATGTCGGCAGGTGCATCGCTGGCTATTCACTTCAGACATGATTAGAAGCTACAGGTAATAATAGTTTTATTCCGCATTATACTTCTCACTGCAATTATTATTGTTTTCGATATATTTTTCTGTATATATAAAATACTGACTGACTGATCTCATCATCAAACTCTGGACGAATTGGGCTGAAATTTGGCTCACAAGTGGCTACTATGACGTAGGCATCCTTTTAGAAAGGTTTTTATGTCCCATGTATTATGGGGCGAGACTATTTCCATTAACCGGACACAATTCCGAGCTCTAACCTGCAGAAAACCCCAATAAAACTGCTCGACAACTATGCTGCTGCCATAGAATTATGTTATGTTTTATAGTACACTAACTTTCCACCAGCGGCTTCGCCCGCGTGGTATTTCTTTTAAATTATGTCTATGTTGACGACGTAATTATCTATCTATTCCCCGGGAACCGTAAATTTTACCGGGATAAAAAGCTAAGCCTATGTGCTGTTCCAGACTATAATAAAATTGATCTCTGTGACAAATTTCATCCAGATCCGTTCAGAAGTTTTTGCGTGATAGAGTAGCAAGCATCCATCCATCCAAACTAACACATTTTAATATTAGCAGAATTAAATATATGATTATTATTCTAGTTTATACAAGCGCGATGAGCGGTGTTTATTCCTCTACGTAAGTGAAAATTCCGACGACTTCCAAATCTTCCTGCCATCGCAAGCGTGTCGCCAGCGCTTACACGATCTCCTAGGAGAGTTAACTGCTGACCATGAGAAAGTCACTGACTTGGATACCAGTGTAATGCAGGATCAACTGAAGGTATGTGGGACTTTATATTTTTGACTATAATTCTTCGAAATCATCATTGATGTATAATAAATACATTGCTGAATATAGGCGTGTCCAAAAGTTCCATCATCATGAAATGTATCGGAACAAACATATTGTTTATAATAATTATAACAGTTACCATATATATATCAGTTATCAGCAGAAGAGGAATAAGTCATAGTTTTTCACCATTTCCGACTGTAATGAGACTTTGATAAATTGCTGCTTGTTGTGCATATCCCCGCAAATATTTCTGACATAAAAGATTGAAAAAACTGCACTTTGTAAACTATTTTTTATGAAACAGCTACTAAAATTAATTCCAAATTTTTCCTATCGTCAGTTCGAATACGAGTTGGACGACAACAACAAGCGCGTGGTGCTCGGCAAGGGCACGTACGGCGTGGTGTACGCGGCGCGGGACCTCAACACTCAAGTGAGGATCGCCGTCAAGGAGATCCCCGAGCGGAACCTCGGCGACGTGCAGCCGCTGCACGAGGAAATACTGCTGCACTCGCAGCTCCGCCATAGGAATATTGTACAGGTAAATTGATAATGACTACACTGTAAATCCTAATAATAATGTGTAAATTTGATTGAATACATCACGTCTGTATTCCCCGAAGCGGTAGACAGAGGCGTACTGATGTACACCCCCATTTCATTGCCCAGCCTATTGTCATTAACCGGGCACAAATCCAGACTCCGAGCTGCTACTGGGAATTACACAGAAAACCCAACAACACTTCGCTCGATCCGGGGATCGAACCCAGGACCTCTAGCATAGCAGTCGCGCTTGGGACCAACGAGGCAGTCAGCAATTTGATTGAATGATAATAATAATAATATTTATTTTGTATACAAAAATCTACAAGATACATGTGACTAATTAGTTAAATTGTACAACAATGATACAGTATACAGTCGAACGTACCGACTACTAAACTAGGTAAGAAGCCTGTGTCTAGAAGTCATTGTTTTTCAGAATTACAGTGACGTACAACTATGTATGAATGTTAATTACCCCTTCACGCTGTATCCGCTGAACCGATATGAGATATCTGCCCTCTCTTATACCCTGCATTAACACATAGCACTTTAATCCCCATTACGGTTCCCCGGGGAAAAAATCTAAAGTCCACACTGATGGAAGTTGCGGGCAGATACTGGTTGTTGATTCATGGAATCAATGTCAACCTCAATCCATTATCAAGATGATGCTCTTGAAGACTTGACTGCACGTTTAAGTTAGCGGTTAATTAGGTTACTTCGTCATCACATATATTCTTCCGCCTAGCCTTTTCCCAACCATGTTGGGGTCAGCTTCCAGTCTAACCAGGATGCGGCTGAATATCAGTATTTTACACGGAGCGACTGCCATCAGACCTCCGCAACCCAATTTCTAGGCAGTACCGATATTCGAAGGAAAGATTGGTTGTCAGGCTTTTTAGACTTCTGACTACCACTAACGATTGTCATAGGTGTTCGTATGACAACCGGGACCGACGGCTTTACTTGCTCTCCAAGGCACGGAGGGGTCTCGATATGTTAAGAATAGTCACCCATCCACAGACTGACCGCGGCATCACACATATAACTTATTTAAATGATCCCCCTCCGGCTCTCGGTCTGGTAATGCGTCTTACATAACCACATTACGGTGGGGTCAGCTTGTCTAAATGCATTGATTCATATTACTAACAGTCCAACATTATTTTTTTCAGTACTTAGGTTCGATATCAGAGGACAACTATTTCAAAATCTTCATGGAGCAGGTACCCGGAGGTTCTCTCTCCGCGTTGCTCAGGTCTAAGTGGGGACCACTCAAAGAGAATGAAGCTACCATAGCTTATTATACTAAGCAAATTTTAGAAGGTAAGAAATACTGTTTTACCTTGTATAGTAATAGAGTCGCCTTTAGTTTTGTATATTTACATCTATTATATTTTTTTGTACAATTACATCTGCGTAGCAATATCAACATAAAAAATCGAATTACTGTGCACTGTATACACAGTAATACGATGTTTCGCCATTCTTCGAGGAAATCTGAGAGATTATGTCGATGGCGTGTGTATACGTATAGTGTGCCAATCCGCACTGCCAGCTTAACCCGTTGGCAATGGCCTAACCTGTTCACGACAGTAGAGCAGTAAATGGGTCGATAATTATCAATAATAGTTAATACCTACGCAAGTGCAAATGTTTTTTTTGTCGGTTGACTAAACCATGCCATTTTACTAGCACTTTAATATTTATTCGAGACCATTAAATTTGCTTTTAATTTCAATTTCCTTCGATATTTTTATGTGCAAACCTCTTTGCAATTTTAGGTCTTAAATACCTCCACGACCAAAAGATAGTGCATCGCGACATCAAGGGCGACAACGTTCTAGTAAACACGTACAGCGGAGTGGTGAAGATATCGGACTTCGGCACGTCCAAGCGGCTGGCCGGGCTGTGCCCCTCCACTGAGACCTTCGCCGGCACGCTGCAGTACATGGCGCCTGAAGTCATCGATAAAGGACAGAGAGGATACGGAGCCCCGGTTAGTACAATAGCTATCTTGATCCGCAGTTGACTGCTATTCATCCTTATTATTAAGAGGCTAAGGTTGAATAATGATTAACCTATCTTTATCACGAGAAGAGTAGTTAGTTACTAGACTCTAAGGGCCTGTTACACCACCTCCTGATAAGTTCCTGTTAAATTACTTGGCAGATAATTTCATACAAATCCTGTTCCATTTTTTATTCGGCTAGCGGCTATTCAGAGGTGGCGAAACAAGCTCATAGACATACATTAAATAGGGTTTCAAGTAAATAGTCTGGAACGTCTGGAACGCGGCGCGTCGACAGTTGTCACGCTATTTATTTGCTCTCAAACTTTTAATCGTAAAAATATTAAAAAGTGGATTATTGTGAGTGATATGTTACTGTTGTAAAGCTAATGTAACGTACTTTCTGAAAGTGAAAACCAAACTGTGATAATTGAACGAAAAAAAGCAATAAAAGTAAAATAGTTTTAGTTTTTACCAACGGTCACCGAGCTTTGGCTACCTACTCCGCTCGCGGCGTGCCTGCCCCCGCACTACCCGCTGACCCGCCCGCTGTCGCCACGCTGCGTTTCATTCTGCGCTTTATTTAACATTATTATTTTGTGACTGCACTATTTGTTTTGCTGTGAGCTTCGAGCTTGACCGCGACTTTTCAATATGATTTGCTTTGCATGCTCTAAGATTATTGGTGATGAGGAACCACATTTACGTTGCAACTCATATCCATGCCGCAATAATTTACACCTAATATGTTATCCTAAAGGAGAATGTACCAACACACATGTAAAGACTTGGGTCTGTCAAGAGTGTGCCTGTAAAGGCGAAACTGATCATAACCTTGTGCTTCCTCGCACTCAAAATGTGGAACTTGATCCAAATGTTACATTTAGGAAAACACACTCATCAGTTGTTATTAATGAGGAACACACTACATCAATTGGCGAATTAACATCTGAAATACATTTCCTTCGGCAAGAAGTACAGAGCCTAAGTGACCAACTGTGTCAAGCCATTTCCTCCATTACTTGCTACCATGAAAAACTGGAACTATATGCTAATCAAATGGCTACTATGGATGAAAGACTGAAACAATATGAAGCAGTAAATGACAAAGACAGAGAAAGAGAAGATAAGAGTTTGCCGCCGCCTGGCCCACATGTGGCCGCAACTACATCCACGACAGCACCTGCAACCCAAAAAAAAGGGAAAAAAGCAAAGTCTACCCGACAACCAGGTTCAGATGTGGTTGCTCGCCCTTGCGCAGTGAATAACGTTTCTGAACCTAATATTCAGCCACTACAAGTCCAACACGTTGCCCCGCCACTGTTGTCGCAGACACAAACATCTGCTCATGTACCCTTTGATCAAAAGCAGATGCACTCCAACAATAATCAGGATACCATCGAATTAACTCAACAGACTTTCGATAACATTCTGAATACGAACTTAGACACTCGCCCAAAAAATTTGAATACTTCCAAATGGCTCTCTGGTACGGCTGGCCCCAACATAACCTCTCTTAAAGCAGCTGAAGCCAGAAAATACCTTCATCTTTGGAACATGGAGTCAAATGCAGAGGACATTCGAAAATATCTGAAACAGCTTTGCCCTTCAGGAACCTGCACAGTTAATGAACTAAGACCAAAAGGAAACTACAAATCGTACAAGATTGGCATACCTATTGATTACTACGACATATGTTTTTCTGTAAATGTATGGCCTATTAATGCCAGAATTAAAGCCTGGATACCCTACAGAAATCACCGGAAAGATTCTTTGGTTGGGCCACAAACTCAGCAACAACATAATTTTCGTGCCTCAAGCTTCTCACGCTAAGTCCATGAAAATCGCAACTCTTGATATCCTATATCAGAATGTCCGTGGCATAAAAACAAAACTAATTACCTGGAGAACGAATCTCTTGCAAATTGAACAAGACCTCATAGCTGTTACTGAATCATTTTTGGATGATTCAGTTGAAGATTCCGAAATCATCTGCAATGGTTACCGGGTCATCCGTCGTGATCGAAGAACTCCCTGTGGAGGTGTAATGCTTCTGGGTCGAGCAGATATTCTCATGACGCGGCGACAGGACCTTGAGACCGTCTGCGGCGAAGACCTATGGGTTTCCTTTCATCTATGCGGCCGTCCGGTATTTGTGTGTGTTGTGTATATTAAACCTAGTGCCACGGATGATATATACATGACTTGGTTTTGTAAAGTCGAGAGTTTTATACATAATATTAAGGGAAGTGTAGTAATATTAGGCGATTTAAATCTAAATAGTGCATCTACTAACATAAAAAACTATTATTGTTACTTTCTGTCATTCTGTGGTTTGTCCGAGAAGAATGTTGTGGTGAATTCGCATGGAGGCATGCTAGATGTGATCTTGGTCCAGGAGAGCATGGGGGCGTCTGTAGCAGCCGCAGAAGGTATGGTAGCACCCGATTTATATCATCCTCCGCTTGATATTAAAGTTTGCCTAGGCATAGCTCCTCATAATAACTCAATGGAGCCCAGTAACACTGACCGCTCCAAGGACTGGAACTTTAACAAGTGTGATTATGAGCGTCTATTTTTTTTGTTCTCCAAGGAATCATGGACATCTGTCTTACAAGCACATGACTCAGTTTCAAGTGCAAATAATTTTTACGATACCGTTTACAAAATTTTTGACCAGTGTATCCCTAAAAAACATAGAAGTCGAATAAGCCGGAAACGTTATCCCGTCTGGTTCACCCATGAGATTATTAAAGACATAGAATATAAGGTCAAACTACACACAGCTTGGAAGCATTCTAAGAGTAATGCAACGTACCATTTGTTCTCGGAAAGTAGAAGAAACTTAAAACAACGCATCCTCGCTTCTTATAAGTCTTACATACGTCGCATTGAAAATGACATTAAGATAAACCCAAAGCAATTTTGGCAGCATATCTCAAGCCTACGATGTAAGGGTGGATTTGAACCTACGATCGTTCAAGGAGAAAAAACCTTGTCTGGTATTGATGCTGCTAATGCATTTGCTGACTTTTTCTCCAGCGTCTTCCTTTCTGATCTCCCCGACTTAAACGCCAACCAAATAAGTGCAAATGATCCGAACTTTGACAGCAATTACATTAATATAGTTAAAGTATATCCGAAAGATGTTGATCACAGCATTACCCAACTTAAAAGCAGTAGTTCATCCGGACCAGATAATATTCCATCTTCGATACTTAAACACTCCAAGAAGTACTTTATTGAACCTCTCGCTCACATATATAATTTAGCCTTATGTACCGGAAAATATCCTACACAGTGGAAAATATCTAGGGTCACCCCTATACCTAAAAAGAATTCTAAAGTATCGGTTGAAGACTTCAGACCCATTGCAATTCTGTCGTCACCTGCAAAGGTTTTCGAGCATATTCTGCATAAAGAAATTCACATTCAAGTAAATAAATACTTATGTAATGAACAACACGGTTTCCGTATCAAGAGATCTGTTAATACTAATTTAATAATACTATCTGATTATATATCTGCCTGTATGGATCGTGGCCGACAAGTTGACGTTTTGTATTTTGATTTCCAAAAGGCATTCGACAGAATCAATAACGATGTGTTGCTGTACAAGCTTAGTGCTATAGGTTTTTCTCCCAGACTCCTTCTTCTGATCTCTGACTATCTCCGTGATCGTCAGCAATATGTTCGCTTAGGACTATACAACTCTCGATTATACCATACACGTTCAGGAATAAGTCAAGGATCAATTCTTGGACCTTTGTTGTTCCTAATCATGATAAATGATATCCCACATGTGCTAAAACATTCGAGGTGCTTACTGTACGCTGATGATTTGAAGTTATACTCGGAGATTCAATCCGAACGAGATTGTGATGCGCTCCAACAAGATGTTGATGCTTTGAGAGAGTGGTCGGTTATTAATAAAATGTCGTTCAATCCTTCAAAATGTTGTGTTATGAGTTTCAGTAGAAAAAGAAACCCTATGCAACACTCTTACATCATCGATGATGTGGAAATAACAAGGGTTACCACAGTCAAAGACCTAGGTGTCATATTTGATCACAAACTCACTTTCCATGAGCATATCATATCTACGGCTAAAGAATCCTTCCGTCGACTAGGGTTTGTACTGCGAAACTGCCGGGAATTTGATAATCACCAAGTTATTCGACTTCTTTATAGCACACTTGTTCGGAGCAAACTTGATTGCGGTTCTTGTTTATGGAACCCTCATGAGAAATCGTATACACTTATGTTGGAAAAGGTTCAGAAGGCCTTTTTAAGGTATTTATATAAACGGAAGTTTGGATATTACCCATATTTATATCCAACAATGTTTTTGCTGGGTTGTCTTAATTTCAATTCGCTTCAAGTTAGACGTGCACAAGACCAACTTGTTACTGCATATAAGGTTTTATGCGGAGCTATTGACGCTCCTAGCTTACACGAGGAGCTGTGTCGGTTTTACGTCCCAACCAACTACACCCGGGCAAGACGGCATAACTTGTTTGCGGTACCGCGTTGTCGCACTGTTTCGCGCTCAATGTCGCCTATACCGCGTATATTGAGGGCGTTCAATGCGCTCCTGGATTCCAATAATGAACTTGATCTGTTTGCCGACGAGAAGAAGGTGATATTGTTGGAATGTTTGAAGTATTGCGAGAAGACTGAGTAAAAGGCTTCTATTATTATTGATTAATATTGTTTTGTAATCAGTGTAAATGGCTGTATTGTTGGTCGTTCTGATGCAATAAATAAATAAATAAATAAATTCTCTATGAATTCACAGTCAGAATAATTTTGATTATACAATTATGTTAAAATACATAGATTTGTTATGTTTGTCGTAAGTTGCAGGTGACTTATTTTTAAAACTATTGAATGTTCATTGAATTTCAGTGGTAATCTCCACTACTCCCGTGAAAACCTGTAATTGGCTTCCTAATGCTTATTATATTTCTTTATGATACATTTTGTAGCTGTTGATTTTCCTACCTTAGTAAATATAAATAAATAAAAACCAAGTGTTAGTGAAACACTTCAATCAGTGTAGAATATTACAATAAAAATTGAAATTATGCCATAAGACGTTAATGAATTCTTTGCTAGTTTTTAGCTCTTGCTCAAAGTTTTTGAATAATTTAATGTCTTGTGTTTTAGGCCGACATCTGGTCGCTCGGTTGCACAGTGGTTGAAATGGCGACAGGAAACCCACCTTTCATAGAATTGGGTTCTCCTCAGGCAGCTCTGTTCAAGGTTAGTAATCTAATGTCATGTTCTATTTTTTAGTAACGAGCGTTTTAAAGTCGTTGACAACACTTCACTGCGGCAGTCAATATCGACTGCATAAGGGGATTGGAATATAATAAAATGGCATTGTATTTTTTAGCGTTACTCTATAGAAGATTGACTAAAGGTAATTTTGTTGTCCGTGACTGCTACGCTTAAGGTCCTGGATTAAACTCCCAGGTCGAGCAGTGCTATTGGGTTTTCCATGAAATTCTCAGTAGCAGCCTAAAGTTTGGATTTGTGTCCAGCAGGGCTATTGGCTATCTTATTTGACACCGGTTACCAACCGGCTTCGATTGTACACCGAACTTTGATGATAACTGTCGTTAATGGCAAAAGGCTCACTCCATTTTACATAAAACCTAAACATACCGGCGAAATGCGTAACACTTCTGCTTAAACCTTCAGGGAACACAGGCGTGATGATACATTTTATGTCTTCAGGTCGGTTACTACAAGATGCACCCGGAGATTCCAAGTGAGCTATCAGCTAAGGCCAAGAGCTTCATACTGCGGTGCTTCATACCAGAACCGGAACACCGTGCCACAGCCGCAGAGCTCTTAGAAGATCCGTTCCTTTGCGAGTATGTACCAATCTTATCTTAGTTCTTATCAAATCTGTTACAAATCAAGCTGTCAAGATGTTCTAATGCACCTTTAAAACCAAGTCTTTACGATAAAATATACGAACCTTAATATCACTATAGTCAACCCATTAACTGTCCCATTGTTGGGCACGGGTCTGCTCTCAGAATAAGAGGGATTAGATTATAGTCCACTACGCTGGCGTAGTGCGATATGGCAGACTTCACACGCCCTCAAAGTCAAAGATTTACTCACAGATAAATATGGTTACAAAAGTTCTTACAATGTTCTCGCAATGCCTGGAGAAAATCTCTCAGGCATGCAGGTTTCCTCACGATGTTTTCTTTCACTGTTGTAAGCCAGTGATCATTAATTACTAATTATGTTGTAGCGACATCTATTGAGCTACATAAGAACTTGTACGAAAGAAGCAACAAGTCCTGAATCGCGCAAGTAAAGTTTACCGTGCAAACTTGCATATATACAACCGCCCGACATCAACCGTCGGGCAGTGGCCCGCCAGGCATAACACCGCCTGGTCGGAGGATCCTCCCTTTGGTGCGAGGGACAACACTCCCCGTCCCTCCACAACGTATAAGATTACGGATAGTCAAGAGGTGTTTGCCTTGAGCTCGGGACCTACGTCTTGGCAGGCCAGTAGTCATACCCTAGGCTATCACTACTTTACTTTTTCTTATCAAATTAGTTACAAAATAAAACCCTCAAGATGTTTTACTTCGACACTAAAGCATCGAGAATGGTGGGCACATAAGTATGCGCACACACAATGAATTCAACATGATGTTGACCATTCGTTAAAACTGCTTGATTATTCTTCAGTCTTTGTCATTTTCATGTCACTGAAGTGATCCTGCCATAGATCGTGAGTGTTTAATATACCTTTCTTAAAATAAATATTGTATATCTATAATATCACTTCGAGAAAACGATTGGGAATTGGGGGACATTGTGTTTATCACAAAAATACGATATTGAGGTACTGGGTTTTTTTATCTAGTATTGGATATTCAGGTGCCAGAGGGCTCGTACGAACTGGTGTTTAGTTGGTACGAGTTACGAGTACGCAATTGCCTACATGGTCGGGAGCAAAAGATTCGAATTTCGAATTCGATTTAAACGGGTTGGTGTTTGTGCTTCTGGAAAGTTCCGATTGTCAACTAATTAAACATAGGGATTCCTTTTCTCTTTAATTTACAAACCTCCTAAATGAGATTCCAGGTGGCCATAACTTATCATCCAAGAATACATCTATTTTGTATTTTGTGACAAAAACTTTGTATGCATTGTAGTCCTTTTCTTTCCTCATTTTATAGTATAGTATTATGTATGTTGTCGTAAATAAAATACGGTTTATTTGCAAGCGTCAAGCGATTCGTGCGATCCGCTCAATCATCGCCGAACAAGTGAGTACGGAGGCGACTCATGCGCAATTACTTATAAAAATATTCCTAATTTAAGTTATGTAGGTAAAAAACATATTATTTTATATGCATACCGTTAGCGTTACCCATCTTACTTATATAATTTTATAATGATTATTATAATATATTGAAAATATACGTGTTCCATTGTTGTTTAGTTTGCTTTATCTCAATAAAAAAAAACATAAAAATTCAAGTAGTAGTCATTCAAAATACCTCATATCCGAGTTATTAATTAGATTAGTTTTTAATTCATAATTATCACTAATTTCATTCTTCAAATGATTTAGAAACTACCTTATGTTGCGAATTGAAAGATTTTTCTGATCTTTGATGTTTTTCCTGAGCAATGTTGGGTTAGAGTTGATTTCGACGTCTACACATTACCGTCTCAGCTCGTACTGCGCGCCACTACGTATGTTTTTGATGGCTGCTTTTGGCATTGCTACAATACTGTTGACATACTATTTGATGTTTACATGTAATGATAGAATCATGCATCCGTTCATTCTTATTAGCCCATATCCATCCACTGTAGGATGTATGCCTATCCCAGTGAACGCTAAATAGCTGAAATTTTTTTAACATTCTTTTTATTAAAGAATAGTATTCCCTCATCAGTATAATCCCTCTATGGAGACTTATAATTTAATTTGACTTTAATGTTCTCGAATAAGTCTAGATTAGATACTATTTTGTTTTCTCTTCATATTTTGTGGTAGTTCTCATGTAGACTCGGCTTATTCAACTAATTTGAATTTGAAGTCACATTATAATGGCAATTGATTTAGCATTTTGGAAGCATTTTACAAGAAAAAATAACAATAAAAGGATTGAATAATTTCTTTAACACCGACAAAAATGAGTAATTTATGCATTTCAATTGACATCTGATTGACGGTAATGTTTTTTGTCAAAGAACTTGATTTCCTAAGAAACTAGATAAATGATACTTTTTCGACAAACCTTCAACTATACTGTAATTTTAAATTCCAGAAAGAAAAAGCCTTCAAGTCGGCTTGGGAGTAACATGGATTACAGTAGGAGTATTTCAGTGCCGGCTGACAAGGCTCGCCCGGTCACCGCCCAAAAGAAAATCTCCGAGCCCAGCATAGCAAGCAATCTGCCTAGCTCCCCAGAAATCGAGTATGTAGTAACATTAAACATTAATAGCATATTGAAGTTGCTTTAGAGTTTGCAACGCATGGTAATCAAATGCCCTAGATTTTTTAATAAAATGTAATCCAATTTAATATGTTCGTTGACGCTGTGTTGTTACAAAAAATATTAAAACTTTTTAATAATGTTATAAAAACCTTACAATAAAACCTTCTTGACATGGCTCCTGTGCCGAGTTAACTACTCAGAAAAAGTAATCTAAATTTAAAAATGTAAAAGACTTTTTTCTAGTAGTAATTTATCTATAGAGTCGATTGTTAGTTACCAATCAAATGTGTACGTACTTATATCAAGGATATTTGTATATAAATGTATATGCAAATATTCAAAAGAATCGAGGAACGCCTCTTTAATCGGTTAGAAAACATTTTGACACTAACCATGTTTGAGTAGTCGTTTTTTAACACGTTTCATAGCACATATTTCTTACATAATAAGATAAGATACTGACGATGTGTCGAAG
The DNA here is from genome assembly GCA_946251955.1 of Acronicta psi. Lineage (NCBI taxonomy): Eukaryota > Metazoa > Arthropoda > Insecta > Lepidoptera > Noctuidae > Acronicta > Acronicta psi. The sequence continues at coordinate 10,089,590 of OX276475.1, read as the reverse complement.
TAGACATCTCTCGATGCAATATCGAGAATTACTTCACAAGTTGATACTAAGAAGGTTGGTCATTAATTTAGTAAAGCATAGACTGCATTTTGTCAGTAATTTGTTACTTAAAGAGTATTTTTTTTTATCAGCAGCAACGAACATGTTAAACGCATGGCCTTAATTATAAGTTTATTTTGAAGCCAGTTTTCCGTACATGTGTGTACATTGTGTGATGTTGCCATACCATCATACATAATCTGGTGAGAGGGAGCTTATGTACCGGGTGAGGAAATTTTAACAGATATGTTAAATGTATGTTTACATGAAACGGATTGGCTTACATAAACTCATTCACACTCGACTACATACATGATTTAGTGAGTTGTAACATGTAATTTTCTGTTTGAGACTATAGAATGGCCTTATTATAAAATCAAAATGATCCACAAATCACCAGCATCCACAAATCTGCGAATTAGATTGGTGCTAATTCCGATGCAACGCGCAACTTTCTTCTTTCATTGTCTCTATTTAAAAAAATAACATATTATTTAGAGCTGTCAAAATTATTAATTCTCGTAAAATTTTATTAACATGAGAAGTCGTCTTTAATGTGATAATTTCAACGAAATTTAATTACCTCGTATTTTTTAGACATCAATTTAGTAACACTAGTATAATTTGTCAACAAAAAAATCATTATTATTGTATAAATGAACCATAATGTTTGTGAATAAATAAACTGTTCAATTTGTATCACATCTTACGATTTATGGCAAAGAGTAGAAAATATCCTGTTACAACACGAAATATTATTTTCCAAACATAAAAGTGTAACTGTACTCTATCACTCACAGTTACTCTTCTATGACAAAAACACTCACAAACAAATAAAATAAACAGTAATTTAACATGTAGACCACACCCTGTTGACGTGTTAATAACACAATGTATTAACATTGTCGATTGCTTGGCACCTAAGCGTGTATTTTTTCCATTTGTTTCCACTACAAGGGTGAAAACGATCCGGTCTAATCCTACAATCACTAGGACTGCCTCGTCGATGCTCTCACCGATACTGATATACCCACCGGACTTGTCCAATAGCAGGTAACAGTCACATTTTTATAAAGGCACCTATTGATGTTCCAAATTCATAGAATACTATATTTTTTGGCGAAATTTAGAAGCACCGGGATTCTGAAAATTATAAACGGATTATTTACACTTTTCATATCATTCCATTTAATAGTTAAGATAAAAAATACATTGATCGGAAATTACCACAGATAAATCTATTGTGGGTTAGTCGGATATCGGCACCTACAGCAAATTTATTGCGCCTGCATCTCATGCAAGTCATTTAGGCTAACATTCAGAGACGATGCTCAGCGTAAAGTAAGGCTTCCGTATGTCAAATTTGTATTATAATTTGACAAACGGAAGCGTAAGTTCATGCTGAGTCTCTTCTCTGAATCTCAGCCTTAATGTTCATAGCGATGTTTCTATACTGAGCATAGCAAGACGGCGACTTTAATCATTACTATCTGGTGAGCATTGTTTATTAACATTAAGCTGTACATAAATTTTTACATATATATTTCCTTCCATATTCAGTTAAGATTAAGTGTATGTGCACGATTTATTTAATGTCTATTATTATTGCATACCAAATGAGTAAGTAGCATGATAAAAGTTATTACAATTATTTTACTGTAGTAGAATTAGTAGAAATTTTTTAAAGATATAATCGGGAGTAAAATATTGCATTCTATGAACACATCACTATCACACACGCTGTTACTTACGCACTATAAGCGAACTAGTAGCGCGCACGTAGCTTCTTTAGTGTTTATTAGAACTTTGTGCTATCTGTTTAAGTTGCTTATAAGATTGGACAAACTAATTTCATATAATCATTATCAGAACGAACAGTATACTGCTAAAATAAAGTTTCGTATCAATTAAATTACGATTTAAGTGCAGCAAGAGGCAAAACATCTAAACATCGATATTTACAAAATCTTGACATTCGTAACTGTATCAGAAACTTGCTCCTCTTATATTGTCATCCTAATTTTCTGAGGCAAAATTTGGGACTTAAAAACAGATTTTGAGTGAATCTACTCGTAGTTCGAAAATAACGAAACTTATCCGGTCGATTGAAAGAAGTAAACGATATAAAATTTAGTAATTAAAAAATATAGATGATGTTACAAGTTTATAACTAGAGACTAAAGAGAGACGATTATCTCTCCTAAAATTCCTAATCTTATAAGCAACTTAACTGATCACTATTATTTAAATAGCCCGCCTTATTTTATAAACATTGAAAAATATATTCCTCGGTAAAACAATGATGTATAGCCAGCTTAGATCAGATTTGGGCAATGGCCTGGTTGGTTAGCTGGCGAGACATAATTAAAATGTATTTTATATATTTGTGTTGGTCTTTCGAGCAAAGCTATGCCCTATTTTATGAAGGTGGTAGACAAAAATGTCTTGAATTGATTATAAGTACATTCATTCGTAAACATTTGTGGCGTTTATAAAGGTAATATTAAGTTAAAATAAAATCTTAATGCAATCGTATAAACCTTCACTCATTACTAACGCTTCTTAAACCTAACTTGGAATTGATAACTAATCTCACTTTTTTTACAAGTCATACTGCATTTAAGGAGGCAAAAGATAAAATGTTAACAAATCTACCAATTTTTTTTACATAACGACATAATTTGTTGTTTAAACTTTAATTAAAAATTTATCTTTTACTTTTTTGAATAAGGTATAGTTATGTTACTGGTTGAGTTATAAAGTGCTTACATAATGATTCTATGATATTTTAGCACAATGCCCAACACGCCTTCGACTGACGAGATGGAAGGCAGCGATACGCTACTAAATCGTAGAAGTTCATCCGGCGGACTATTGTCACCGGAGGTCAGTATTGTGTGACACCGCTTACATTTATTCTTTCTTTATCCTTTAGGCTGCATTTCCAGCATGTGCAAAGAGGCTAAGCGGTAAACGAGGAAAAACTACCGATCGCTTGCGTTTAACATAAGCAAACGCATCCTATTAGTGAAATTTCCTCGCACATGTCTGGTGGAAACTCAGTGCTTACCTCGTATCGTTATCGGCTCAACTCTCAGGGCTTATAATCAGAAACGACGCTAAGAGTAAACTAACGCTTTTGTACTACAAATTTGACATACATACGAAAGCGTAAGTTAACGCTTAGAGTAGTCGCTAAATATTAAGTCTAGGAGCCCAGCAAAAATAAAAAAAAACACGAGTGAAATATCATCCTACTAATATTTACATGTGAAAGTTTGGATGGATGTTTGTTACTCAATCACACCAGAAAAGCTGAATGGTTCTAGATGAAATTAGGCACAGAGATATATTATAGTCTGGAACAGCACATGCTACTTTTTATCCCGGTAAATTATATGGTTCCCGTGGAACAGATTTGTTTTAATAATTTATAAAAAATAAGTTCATGTAAGTGAATTGTAATTCTTATGAGAATAAAGTTGTATCTAACCCGATAAGAAATAAGCCACGCGGGCGCAGCGGCGAAAAGCTAGTAGTTCAATAAATGATGAGGTATTACTTCTAGGTGGATATGCCGAATGCGCCTCGTTGTTCAATAGACGGGCCCGAACATGATGGGTTCTACTTACTTAAGAAAGACTCGCAACGAAGACTTACGCTGTCTCGCGTTTTAGAGCAGGACAGCGAGAAGATATGCTCCAAGTGGATGCTCAGTATACACCAGGACTTTGGGACGACTGTGCTCACCATGGTAATAAATCTCGACCATATGAAATGGATTTAAGGTTTAAAATAACAAAGCATATTAACTATAGAGATATTGACGTATATTTTTTTACAGAATCACCTCGAAATGCTACGATGTGCCTTAAAAGACTACATAATGGATCAAAATAGAAGTGTCATAGAACAAGCCATAATAACATTAAAAGAAGAATTAGATTTTGACTCTAATGCCATTAATGAGTTACACTCAGCCATATACATGTTCCAAGAGGCTGTCAACGCCGTATTGAGGATGCATAGCATTAAACCTCATTGGATGTTCGCATTGGACAACTTAGTGCGAAATGCAGTGCAAGCCGCTATTACAGTTTTATCGCCAGGTAATTTTTGACAAATATCCACTGAAAAAATTGTGTTGTGCAATTGCTGCCACAAACTATTTTATAATTCTATATAAAGTCCCATCACGTCTGAATTTTCTATAAAAAGAAAGAATTATTTTTTTCGTGTCGGACGTCGTGCGAGACCGCTCTTGTAGTTCTCGCCAAACTTATTGTCCGGCTTGAAGTTGGCACGAGCTAACTTCAACCCGCCCGTAAAAATCTGAGAGAGAAAAATATTGGAATAAACTGATTTAAAACGATAGGTAATCTACGACTTGAGCTTTCGTTTTTATATATTACAGTCCAATATTTTCCTTTCTCTGATTTTTCCGGCCGGGTTGAAGTTAGCTCGTGCCAACTTTAAGCCGCATAATAAGTTTGGCGAGAACTGTATGTATACGACGGCCGAGTAACTCAGTAAGGTATGCACAGAGCTGGGCGCCAACCTGGCGGGGCAGGAGGCGCGGCGCGTGGCGGGCGCGGCGCCGGACGCCACGCCGTCGGCGCTGTCCTCCGCCAACTCCGCGCGGGAGGGGCACACGCTGCACGCGCTGCGCCACGAGAACCACAAGTCAGTATTTCACTTCATCATCATTCTCATAGCCTTTTTTCCCAACCATGTTGCGGTCGGCTTCCAGGCTAACCAGATGCGGCTGAATATCAGTATTTTACACGAAGCGACTGCCATCAGACCTCCGCAACCCAATTTGTGGGCAATACCGATATTCGAAGGACAGACTGGTTGCCAGGCTTTTTGGGCTTCTGACAACCACTTACGATTGTCATAGGTGTTCGTATGACAACCGGGACCGACGGCACAGACTGACCTCGACAAGCGTAGCTTAACCTTGCAGATCGTTTGATCAGTGTTGCTATAAATTAGCCACGAGCCCCAGTATTTCACTACATATACAGGGTTAATGGTAATAAATCGTTAAACGCAAAATAACTAGTTCTCGACACCATTTTAAAAACATTTTTATTTTAATGGTGTACAGAAGAAGTAGCCCTTTTGCGTACGTAACTTTGTTCTACGTACGTACGTACGTACGTAAAATCATGCCTACTGAAGTTGAAACTTTTCCTATACCTAAATAATTTTCAAAACTTTGCAAGCTCATAAGTCCATTTTTTGAAGTCAATGTTATATACTCATGATTCACATCGATTAAATAGACTTTGCTGATTAAAACAACACTTCTTTGGTGTTGCTATACCTAAAAACAAAAAAGTTATGATACCAAAAGGTGAAATTTCGGGTGACTAACAAAAAAAAATAACTCAATAACCCATCAAATGACTCCATCTACCTCCCAAAAAATTGTGTCGGTCCATACGCCGAACACCCTGTTTATACAAAAAAAGTAACGTCTACTATACCTTGTCACGTTCCATTCTAGGTTACACCAAGAACTTCTAGAAAGTTACCAGCAGTATCAGAGTCTTCTGCGACAGATGCTTGAAGAACAGAAAACACACACCGTGATTTTGAGAGAAATAGCAGAAAAGCAGTCACGGTAACTTTCAAAATGTTTTCCTTTTTAGCTTTAATACTAACGCGGATTTTGCCATTTAAAATTGTGTTTTATTTAGTTCAATAGGGTAACATAACAAAGTCCACTGGAGTAGTAGTACTTTTTTATTCTGTAACAAAAGATGACATAAATTCCAGAATACACAATTTTTTTTATAATATTAATAATAATAATTCTTTATTATCAGGCTACTTTGGCCTTACAGACTAACATAATATATATTATAATATTACAAAAGGTGTTAGTATAATAAAAATTTAGCTTATGTTAGTAACACTTCACTTAGGTAGCACTAGTCACTCTAGTCAGTGTGTGTTCTGGTGGCACTTGTCTGCGGAAGCGACGGAACACCACGTCCTGCGGCCAAAAGTTCTCTTCCAAGACGAGGTGCAGAAGTTGACGTTGCGGCGTGATTTTTTTATTTTTGTTAGCCGTTGCTGTCCCACTGCTATTCAAAGATCTCCCCCGGGTCTTTCCATGTATTCTTACCGCTCGCCTCGAGCCAGTAACAACACTAACATTAACAGAAATTTTTATTTAGAACTTTGTCTTCGCTAATTAATGTGTGTCTATGTCCACGCTGTCGAAAATTATACTAATTATTGAATTTTATTCTTAACTAGGTTTTCCTCGCAGCTTCGCTCACGTCAAGTTTCTTTTCGTGAAATTTTCTGATGATATAATAGTTATTCTGTTATTCGGGGTGGAGACAAATCCAACAAATCAATGATCATAAATCTGTTCAGTTATCGAGTTATGAGTGTTGTAACAAACCCGCCTTAAGATTTTCTGTTTAAAAATAATATCTTTAGACGTTATTATAAACTAAGTTAACTTAACCTTTTCATAGCAGTTGCACTCCTGAAGTGTTTGCAACTCAGAGTGAGCATCGCAGCGAGCAAGCCTCGGAGGGCGGCTCGGCGAGCGACAGCGCGGAGGAGGGCGAGGCGGCGCGCCTGCGCGCGTGGGCGGGCGCGCGCCGCCTGCCGCCCGCCGTGCCCGCCGCGCTGCTGCGCCACTGCTACGCGCTGCCCGACCTGCTGCTGCACGCGCAGCGGGAGGACATCTCCAGGCTTAACCTTAAGTAAGCATTCCTTTATCACACACCTCCAACCTGACCCGCCTGATGGAGTGACGACTTGCAGATACCAGCACTTGACAGCAACTGGACAAAAATAGCTGAAGATCGGACATAAAACAACAAACACTCTATATTACTTTCCAGTACCGATTCCTACTCCTACATAAACAAGATGTTGTTCGCACACACGTAAATGTACATTTGTACATACGATGCCTTTGATTGACACACAACGAACCCATAATGAAGTCCGAAAACCATGGGTATCTTAAGTAGAAGAGAAGAATTAAATTGCTCTTTGTTTGCAGATTTGACAATTTAGTTTTATTAAAAAACTACATGTATATTCCCTATTCCCTTGTCTAAAGTAAGGCCAACCAGACGAAATAAAAAACGTAAACAAGCGGACCGTTACTGAGTTACATTGCGATAACGAGGGTTTACGATAACGAGGGTTTATTATATCTATCCTTATCACTCGTACGCGCAGTTATGGCTTCAGTTGGTCGACAACAGCTGTCGTTGTGTGTTTCGTGGTACAGGAAAGCACTCAGTACAGCAGTTGTCAACATTTGGTCCATTTTGGTGTCATTTTGTGAACAAATTCATTCCTGTTTGGATTGCGTTCAAAGTGATACATATTTTTTACTTTCATTTCCGTATTTACTTGGTTTTTTGTTGTTATTATCGTTTCTGTTAGTTTTATTTTTGATTTTTGCTGTTATTGTATGGTTTTATCATAAACACAGCTGACTCGGACTCCTCCGACGAATCATCTTTGTCTAGTACAGACGACAGCGATTAAAATTCGAACTTAATAATTTATTCAAATAAAAATGTTTTGAACCCCTGAAAATTTGTTAACATTCTTTATCTCGTCTGGTTGGCCTTACTTTACACAAAACAATTCTCCTTTACAGAGGCGGCATTGAACTTCGACTTTGGCGAGCGATACAAGAGCATAGACTTCACAACAGTCCCTCCCACCTCCGCCGAACCAGCAGCACTGAGACCGACATAGACACTAACTCCATCGTGGTCGTCGAGTGCCAGCGATGCAAGGCCACCCGCCGTACTCTATCGAACACGTCTTCATGCTCCAACAACCCTACTATAGTGATCCGTGAACAGCTGAACGGCGACGAAACTGTAGCCGAGTACTACGGCGAGAACGGGGTCGTCAACCTTTGACTACTGCGCGGATGGTGCACTCTGCAATGAAGGTCTTTAAGCTATTATCCAACTATGAACCAGAAACATGTTCTAGATCTTTCGTATCGTCGTCGTACGGAAATATAGGACCAGTATAAGTTGAACCCTCATTGTACGGAACATCGATACAATGTGGTCAGCTTACACTGGAATGAAAAGCCTGATAAGTAGCAATGTGTACAACTAAGTTATTTACATATTCTCAGCTTATTTTTTGCAGCAGAATTTAATTTATAGAATTGCCGCTCCAGCCTTTACTAACTGATTTTGAAGGTCAGTTTATATGCGACTGTGAGAGACTGTCAAAATTAAAAGCAATAAAACTATTTCCGCCAATAATAAATAAATTGTCAGTTTAATATATCATTAAGCTGATAATGAACAAGAGTTTTTAAACATAATAAAGTTAACAAAGGTTGTTTCTGGTTGTATTAGTAAAGTGATAAGCAATTTGCGACAATATCATAATTTTCATTTATTTACATTATCTAAGTGAGTTCTATCGTAGTATTCATTTTAGAATAAAAGGATTGAGTGAAAGTTCGTCACAAATGGTCAATTTTATGGTCATAACACTAATTGTGTGCTGTAGCAATAACACATTAATATACACGTAGAAGTTATTCATGCCATTCTGAACAGTTTTATAAACGCTTTAAAAATTGAAGTGCCATTTTATAAAAATAAACACAATCGGTTGGACAAATTTTAACCTAATTATCAGTCTTCTTAAGTCGAAAATTTATTCAAACCCAATGTCTGAAATTGTTATTTACTATTTCATAAATCTGAAGTAATCAGTGCCTACCATGTAAAGGGGGTAAAAAGCTCACCGTATAGTATTAAAAGCGTTTATAAAAATTTCATTAACCGTTTCATAACTCATTCGCTCAAATTGCTGTTGCTGATAAATTAATATAATAATAATACCGCTTGAGGCCTTGAGTGTATCATCCGAATAACTCTCATGTAAATATAACGTCGTATTTATTGATATAATTATGTTACTAGTCTTTGTAAATAGTATACTTGTCTTGTTAAGCATAAACGGAAACTATTTTCGTAGTTACTTGCACAAATAACGTTTGATTGGTGCTATCGCGTTGTGATGGTAAATAAGTAGCAAGTGCCTTCTGTTAACGCGTGCACTTTTTATTAAAACAATCGAAGCTATGCATATTATAAATATGTATTGAATAAAGTTAAATAATACCACTTTTTGGATACCTAGAAGTTATTTTTAATCTTATTTCGTTGTCATTGCAAATCACGAAGAAAAAATATTATACTTTATAATAAAGAGCAATAAATACGTAGTGACGTAGTTCACGGAATGGATTATGAGAAAACAATTTTCTGACTGAGCTGAGATGTTTTACGAGCGTGCGTCGACAGATCTTTGTAGACACTGAGATAAGGTTCAATTTCAAATGAAGCGCTCATAATTTACAACAATACATAATGTACATGATACACGCAAACGCTTTCATGAGTGCAAATAGTTTATGAGCACTTAACACAATAATAATTCAATGAAAGTGATATTTATTGCGATTAAAGCTTGCTGAAAGCATAGCTATTTACAAATACACACAAAATATAATAAAGTATACAATACTGCGGAATATAATCTTATAATATAATTATATGTATAATAATATTCATATACTAAGAAGCTATAGATTTGAGTGCCATACGTACATATGTTCTTATAATATAATATAACATTGTATATTTTCGTATACCTAATTAGTAAATAATATTTACTGTTATTAATTAAAGATTTTATTAAAACGTAAAAATAAATAATTAACGTGATCTGAAAGCTTAAATATAATTCAGAATTATTTTTATATAGCTAGTATTACTAAGATATTGGAAATTATATAACCGACCGACCGCAAATCGATCCAATATTGTTTTGTTATAAAAGGTTTCAACTAAAAATGTAATATTCTGTTTTTAAAGGATAATGCATAAATGGATTTGTCTTTGAGGAAAAAAAAAACAGTTTCATCTACTTGCTAACCTCTGTATGCAGGCAGTATGGTGTAGGATGCTAAACGGAAGAGAGAACATCCTCCTTTTTTGAGAACATCCTGGATTTTACTGCAATAATTTCACCGGAGTTGACCCAACTTTCCATCCATATTTGCCTCTTCTAACGTACCTTTGTTAATCCCGGTTACACGAAAGAAATTAAAATCTATCATCACCTAGTTTGTCGAGTTATTTAAGTTTTTTTAAATAAAAAAACGTAAATGAATTTTCCCCGAAAGCATCCCTCTAAAAATGCATGGTGTCTACATACAATAACATAATTTTAATACTGCCTTATAATATACATATAGTCTTACGCTACCGCATTTTGTATAGAAATCTAACAATACTCAGTAATACTGTTGTGAAGTACAAATACAATATCTTATAATATACTTTATCTACACTTAAGTCGGAAAGGAGGTTCTAAGCTAACACCCAATATAAAGAATAATTAAAACATTTCAAAAAGTTATTGGTTTCCTTAAAAAAATAGAAAATAGCCACACAATTTAGTGGACACTATAATAATTGTCATTAAGTATATTTTTCTTAAATTTTATTTCCGTGTCCTATTCTTTTAGCTATTGCCTTTCCGACTAAAATAGTATATTATTCACATACTAAACATACATGAAACACCATGAAAATGTTCTTAGTTTTATTTAGATTTAAGTGTTATATACGTCTTGCGTTAATTTGAGCTAAATGGTAGAAAAAAACTACTAAAATTGTAGCTTTAATGTCTTCATTAATATTAGCTCTAGAGTTGTTTTGTTTGAAAATTAGCAGAATATTTTTTTATTGATAACAACTGTCTGAAGTATGAAAATACTTATTTAAAGTATGTATTCACTCTTTTTGATGTTTATTACGTAATTTGTACTTCAGTTTTGAATCAAAATTTCGTTTTCAAATTTTTAATTAAAACCCAGTTCATTAAAATCATTAAAATGTTCATTGTCAACCCATTACACATATTTGAGTTGTTATTCTTTGTAAGTTATTTTTACAAAATCCAAAATTCATCACACTATTGCTTTATATTTTTTTAATATAAACAGTACCAATGACTGTTTATTGTAAATCCAAAGATTTACGCATCCCATGTGACAGCTTGTTCGGACCTCTTTAGAACTAATGTCTACATAGAATATTTTAATTATATATACTGTACTTCAGTTATCTTTCAAACATAATTTGGTTTTCTTTAAATTTGTTTATTCAAAATAGGAACCAAAAATTTGTGTAAACCAAGGAAAACGTGTACAATACCCAAATTACAATAATTTATCTATACATCTAGAATGACTAAACTATGACCGCTATGAAGTTGGCTTCAAGTGCGGTATTGTAATGGATTACAGTATATTTTCCTGTGACAAGTTATGTCCAGAGTGGTCAAAATTTTGTTGTATAAGGTCCTGAGCAAGGCATCCGAGAAGTGGGTTTTTCCTTTTTTACATCTTTTGCTCTGTACGTTACTTATACCTAGCTCATGATTTAATTTGGTGCATAAAAACTGTCTTCGTGTGAATCTTTATTTTTTGAATATTAAACTACTTTACACTGTAATTTATATTCATATTTCAACCTTCATTTCAGTAACTTCTTACTTACTGTTTGGTAGAATCTACCCATATAATCTAATTATAATTTCTTTGAGTAGCTAATTAATAAATGATTAATTATTATGGATAGTGTTTTCTTTCATCCCCAAGAATATTTTGTAATGACTACATGACAAAATATATCTATCAAAATATACAAATGTCTTAAACCACTTATTTCAAACCGCTACATAAGAAACGAATAAACCGCTTCATAAAAAGCTATCTCTAGAAATCTAGAGGTTAATTAAACCCAGTTTAACAGGGTCACACACAACTGATTCCATGGCCATGACATATAGGACAAGGGAAGACAAATGCGGTTTTCAGTCGGTATGACTCCAACATGCACTCTTTAGGCGGCAGGAATGAGAGATTTTTCGTAGGAAAAAAAATATGGGTTTATCACTTCATTGACAGGAAAATATCAAAGATTATCTATGGTATTGGTTAGTCTGTGGCACATGAAATAATAATTATGTATCGGTAATTTTTATTTCATATACATACCTATTATTCTTATTTGAGACGAGCTTTCTCTGACGAGGTTCCTAAAATCCTAAAACACCGTTTCCTACCCTCCGACTGCAGGGTGACAGTGTGGTTTGTAGTCTGTTAAGTTACCTACCACAGTTCTCGCCAAACTTATTGCCCGGGTTGAAGTTGGCACGAGCTAAAGTGTAAAGGATAGTGCTGCATTTAATCGCGGAAAAGTACGCAACGATCAAAACAGGCAAGCCACCGTCCGTCTAGAAAAAACGAAGTACAGTTCTCGCCAAATTTATCGTCCGGGTTGAAGTTGGCACGAGCTAAGTTTAACCCGGCCGTAAAAATCGGAGATAGAAAAATCGATTTGAGCTTTCGATTCTATTTATTAAAATCTAATATTTTTCCTTCTCCGATTTTTACGGCCGGGTTAAACTTAGCTCGTGCCAACTTCAACCCGGACGATAAATTTGGCGAGAACTGTACTTCGTTTTTTCTAGACGGACGGTGGCTTGCCTGTTTTGATCGTTGCGTACTTTTCCGCGATTAAATGCAGCACTATCCTTTCCATCATCTGGTATAACTACCATACGGCTAAGGGATAAATATTCATTTATTACAGCTGAGTACTGCCTCTTAAAATTTGGATCTTCCAAAAAACGATTTTCTAAAACTAAGAAACGATTTAAAGTTATAATTTTTTAACCGACATATTTACTACTGGGATCTGATGGGTTTTCATAAAACGGCACAGACCAGGAACTCTAGTGTTTTTGATTACGCCGATAGGTTGCGCTACTTGTCGCGTTGTGCTTGAACACTAATTTCCGTCCTACCCTGCAAGTTTCAACAAAAAATATAAATGGATTTTGTAGGTCTGTATAAATTTTAGTTCGTACAATCTCTCTGGTGGCGTACTATCATTATTGTTCTGTTTTGTTATTATTAATTTTATTCTATTTTATTTTCGGAATTATGCAGTGGTTTTCGTGTCTCTTAAAATAATATTCGTGGTGTGAGAATTTTGGACCATGTGATTGTGTAGTGATTAGTGCCTACTTCCTACCTCTGCCATATATATATGCATGGGATACCCCTCGTGAGTATAGTATATTGTTCAAACGATTTCTAATTGATTTCATAAAAACACAATAGTGACTTTTGGTTCACCAATTTAATTAATACCTATAGAAGTAATTAAATGCAAATCGGGGAATCGCGGAGTCGGCACCACATCCTATCCCGAGGGACGTACCTATAAGACGTTCTAGAGACATTAATTTATCCAATGTTTGTGGGTAACGTAGTCATCTCTAATTTACATACAGTAAAACGTATTAGCTTTCACACATCTAATAGCATGTATTAGTTTGTTGTTACACGATTTACATGGTACACATTATAACTTGACAGGTGACATCGGGTCTCGTTTCGCGGGGAAATCTCATCAATAGGTAAGTTATTCAGGATATTTTGTTTTGTGGGTGTGTGTACCATTTGGTACACAGTGATGTTCTGCTACTTCTTCGTGTTGATGGAAAGTAGTAGGTACATACGGTTGTATCTGTAACGATTTAATTACCTGATGGGAAAAAAAAACATCTAGAAACCTGATGTGCCTTCATGTTCATTTTACTCGCTATCAAGATACTTTAAACCGGAATGAAACCACCATAAATATCACTATTTGAAAAAACTAAATTTTAGTATTTCACTACGGGCCAATTTATTCTGGTTATTGGCTTATGCTATGCTTATGTATCTACAAAAGTACAAACTGACTTTATGGTAAGACACTTTGCTATTTAATCTCTCGGTAATGTTTACTGACAACACAATTTCGCCGCTTGATTTTGCTGCGTAATGTTATTAAGTTACAGTGTGTGTTAAGTACTGTTATGTTTCGAGGAAATCATTTATCATAGTATTATCTACATAAACCTACTATAATATAATGAACAAGACTTGCACGTGCATTATCCCGAACCCGACTATGGAAATTCTATAATTGTAGAGTTATAGGTAGAGGTTTTAAAAAATCCTCTATGCAATGAAAGGAAAATTCAACAGGGGCATCCTAAAACGTGTGACATTATATTATTGGAACTGTAAAGTACACCATTGAGAAAAATATTAATCTGATGCAATGTGATCAATCTTTAGATTTTTACAACTTTTTTATTGGTGGAAGTTTTCCCGGCAACGGTACGGGGTGGATATCTACTCAATTACCGAAGCGTCTTAATTATATTAGATATGCTTGAGACGGATTCGAATTTCAATTCTGCACCCTACACCCTACACCTCATACTGTGGACCTAAGAAATTCACCGTTAATTTTATTATACTTACTCGCCCGAAGGCGTGTTAATGCAAATCGTACGCTGATCTTATTTGCGTCTTTGAAACGTTGCATCTCTAGGTATAACTTATGTTTGGAATTACTTTCGCATGTAGTTAATTTGCATCATAAATAAGCAATGTATAGTGCTCGAGATAACAAACAAACAGACGTTGAATTTATGTATCGGTTATGATAATTAAAGGTAGAATACGGTTGGTTACCAGTTGCTATGATGCTTTCTTTTTTAGGTAAGTACCTAATTAATTAATCACGTGTACGGATTCCCAAACAGCATTTTTAATTGTCTGTATTCGCTAAATTTGTTGTTTAATCGTTAGAATTATCTTTAAACTGATGAATAAAATTGACCTTTGACAGATTTTGTACCAGAAAAAACTGTCAACAATCAATGTTTTTATTCCTCCGCTAAAGATATCTGGCGATAGAAAATCGGCCCAAAACACAACCGTGAATATGTAGGAACGTTTTTTTTATTATAAATTTGAGTGCGTTTGGCAGCACCTCCTCTAAGTGACCATACTGCCGAGGATGGAGCACAAAAACTCAAATAATGCCTATTCACTCTCGCCTTGAAGGTTCCTAAATTATATGAATCGGGAAACACAGCAGCCGGCAAAGAATTTTGTGGTGTCAGTCTTCTTCCTCCTAGCCTTTTTCTCAACCGTGTTGGGGTCGGTTTCCAGTCTAACCAGGATGCGGCTGAATATCAATATTTTACACGGAGCGACTGCCATCAGACCTCCGCAACCCAATTTCTAGGCAATACCAATATTCGAAGGAAAGGCTGGTTTTCAGGCTTCTGACTACCACTAACGATTGTCATAGGTGTTCGTATGACAATCGGGACCGACGGCTTTACGTGCTCTCCGAGGCACAGTATCAGACTCTACTTTATTATAATAGAATAAGTAGGTTAGGTAGGCTTACCTACTTCTTTCATTAGTTTATTCACGTTACCCACTTTACATCGCTAGAATAGGTACTCTGTTGAATACTTCATTACAAATTATAACATAACTAATCGGAAGTCCTTTGTTTACATAACAGAACTTGGTGACAAAGCGTCCACTGTGGCAGATTTATCGCCCGTGCGTGCTTATCGCGTAGGCACTCCACCACAATTACCCACCCATCGACGAAATTTCACTTATTTTAAAACAATGCTAGACGTGCCCTTTATTCCAATTATTTATTTACATACAAACTGACCTATACCTACAGGGTAGCGTAGCGATACATGAAACCAGTACCTCAACCATGAGCTCTATCGAATGGCTTTCGATTGGTTTTTTACGCATCGAAACGCTGTAATCTCATAGCAGATTTTAGTTCCTTATGTAACCGTTAGAGGCGCTGCGAGGGTTTTCCATATAAATATTTTACGGCATCGCTAGCGAGTCTAGTGAGAAAAACTCATGGTCGGGCTCTGAGCCTATACCCACTAGTCTAAAGAAAAAACCACTATAAAATAGGAAATATAATATAAAGTAAAATAGGAAATAATTCGATCTTTTTGTTTTTTTTTTTAAGCATTTTCCATGCTAAGATTACATAAGGAAATAATTCCTTAAAAATGCCAGTTCATTTTTGCAAGCATATTTTTTTATAAAACGGCGTTTTATTTTTGTTTATTACTACCTCTTCTGTAGGTAGGTATAGTGTTTTTTGGACTACTTAGTAGTTATAGGGCTGTGGTTTCACTATTTTATTGTCGTGTTGTTCTCTCCTCCCTGTATAGCCGCGGAATGGT
The DNA here is from genome assembly GCA_946251955.1 of Acronicta psi. NCBI lineage: Eukaryota > Metazoa > Arthropoda > Insecta > Lepidoptera > Noctuidae > Acronicta > Acronicta psi. The sequence goes on along the minus strand of OX276475.1, from coordinate 10,073,360 downwards.
ACGTTTATGCATGTGTTCAGCGTCGCAGTCGGCTGGCAGTGAACCAAAACGCTGTCACTTGCATAATGTGGATTTATATAAGGCGCGGGAGATCGCTTAAGCGGAACCGTCTGCCGGCAGCAATTTGCAAGAAAGTGACGTACGTAAACGTGCACTTTAATACGGTATCCTAATCTGAGATAAGTTATTGTAAGCAGCCCGTTTATTTGTCCCTCCCTCGATCGATAGGACTCCGTAATTGGGACCTATTGGCTCAGCAAGAAACCACACATGCATATTCAAGTTAGATATTGAGCTGAATAATTTGTGTACTTGCTGCAGTAGATGCCAATAGCGATAGAATAATTTTGGAAAAAGCACTATAAGTATACAAGGTGGAAGGGACATCGACGTACATCCGAATACCATGAGTTCAGTACATGATTCTGGACCCCCTGCGTTGAAATTTTCCGTAACTTTTTTCATCAAATTTTCAAATTTTTCTTTACTTGAACGTGTAAAAAAACATTATTTCTATCTACCCAAATTAGGTTAATAATTAAATGATCATTATTTCATTTATTTCGCATAGCGTCCGCGACAACATACACCGCGGAGCGTTATAATCGCGTTTTTAGCAATACACTGCGCGCTCAAAAATGTCAATATCTGTAATAACCGATCATTTTCTACATGAATGACCTAGGTCATTTTATTTTTGACCTTGAGTGAAACCTTGTCACGACGTTTGTGCGTCGATGTTCCACCTTGTATATACAAAAATCAAATGAAACCAAGTGAATGTCTAAGTTTAACATGTATGCATAGCATCGCTAGCACCTTTTTATAAATTTATTTAAGCTTGTCTTTGGCGACACGTTGCGCGCTGCAGTGAACACTTTACTCTTTACCCAGGAGAGGCGAGAATCGAAATCCATAGATCGCAACGACAGACGTTTCTACCACGTGTTGAAAGGTCTTAGATAATATAATATAAAAGCTTTCAAGAGAATAGCGCTTCACGGCGTGTCTGAAGTATCAATTCAGCTTGTAAGATGACTACCTCGAGGATGTTCCAGACCTGTGATGGCTGTATTGGAAAATTGCTACGGCGCGCTACCGAGCGAAATCTCCAAGGAGTTGATTTTTATTAAAACTTTATAAAAGAGATACTTGATCATGCACGTAGCGATTCCATTACATGTTATGTTATCACCATTATTAACAATAGTGTTTGTGAGGAAAGTTTGTTTGAGTTTTTCGCAATTTTCGGGGCGGATAGCGATATCGTTAAACACAAAAGATGTTTTCCGAGCCGGTGGCTCCTGCCGGGGAATCGAAAGAATGCGTACCGACTGCCTTGTGATATTTTATCACGGATAGAAAGGAACTTAGGGATTCCTCTGTCTGTTTGAACAAACGAGCAACAAATACGTTGTGGAAATGCAAACTCGCTTTTATTTACGAAGGTACTTATATAAACAATTCAAAGGGATACCGAGCTTTTGAGGTACAAACGCAGTAGTTACATTCACTAAATAAATCGACGATTCGCTGAATTCGCTCGAGCTTTGAGATGCTCAAAGGGTTGTCTGTAAGAAAAACAATGTTAGTAGTAATGTAATACACGTAATAATGATGTAGATTCCTTTACTTCCGTAAATACAATATTTTTTAGTGTTTTTTTTCTAAAGAAAGCAGTGTATACATATAATCAAGATCTGTTTTAATTGTAATGAGAATACAGTAGGGTTGGCAGTGGCGGTATATTTACAAATTTGCATATTGGCATCGCAAGCTGTCTTAATTTCGGCGTAATGTGTGGCGGGGTCGAGATTGCGTCGACTCACGGGTGTGCACATAGGGTGTGTCACCCACATGTTGCTGTTACAATACAATTTATTGTTTCAATCTGTGTACAACTTGAAATTAGAATGACATGAATATTGGATGCGTACAAATGTATGTATATTTTAGATGGAAATTAGCATTGACTTTATGAATTCGTATGGAGCAACTAATTTAATTAAAACACTTAAGTACCAGACTAGAAATAGTTGCTATTAGAGACGTAAAACATTCCTAATCGAGGTAGCAATTTAGTCTGAGCGCATGATTGTTCAGGCACTATGGTTCTATATGAATGATGGAATGAGAATGACAAAAGCTACAGACAGGGTCCCAGCATCAATTTGACACAATAGGCAGACCGGAGCAATGTCCGATTTCATCCTTTGTACGCAACGTCCTCGGTATTAATAGAGTTAGATTTCTCTCTTTGCGTTCCAGTAAAACACTGAAAACGTTTTATGATGAAATTTCTCTCTATTTAAAGGAGAGATTGTTCGCATAAGTGTCCTCAAGAGGCCAGAACACCGGAGACTTAGATGCAATAAAAATACCAACGGAGGGTCAATCAGGTTAAGTGTTTTGTCCGACGACTCGCGTCTGCCGAAATAATATATTTTATACGAGGTTTATATTTGAGTGGTTGGAGAAATAGTTGGAATATTGTGGTGGAGCCTCGCTAGGTGCGTGCAGGCTGCGATGCGCTGGTATTCCACTCGCGCGCAAGCCCTCACAGTATACATTCCAATCTCGGACGAAATAAAAGTTATTTAGACAAAAATCTGTTTCCATTACGTGGAATTATTTTATGAAATCCTTACCTACGCTTTCGGTGTGGGAGGCCCTTCAAGAATGCTTGAAAATTTTCCACGATCTTCTTGGTAAACTCTTTTGAAGTAAATTATTAAGTTCTTTTTGCAAACATAATATTTATAGTAGGTATTTTTATTCCTATTCAATCGGAACGCCTTTTAAATGTATTTGCCAAATCAAAAGCAATACAGTTTGAATATCTATTTTAGTTCTACAGATCTAAAGTCTAAAACTAAATACTTCATTGCTGATTTCCCGATAAGTACAGCTTCAATGTACCTTTTTGCATCTTTTAATTTAGTGTGTGTCGAGTCAACATAAACTTTTATAAACTTATTTTATTCTTTAAAATAGTTTCAAGATCTTACTTTTTGTAAATCTCCTAGTTAACATAATATTTTCGTTTTTAAACTAAGTTAGACTTAAGTCTATGCAACAGGTATAGGGCGAGGGCCCCGCAATCCTTAAGTATGTAGTTCGTCAACCAGTGTATATAAAAGAGGGGTGGTATTACATTTTTCATATCGTGAGTAAGATGAAAATCCTCCTATGTAGGTGCCAAACACGAAACAAGTAAGTAGGTAAATGTAGGTACGAAACAAAGGCCGAGAATCTTGTCTTTTAGGGGTAGAGCGGACGCTGAGAAAATTTTCATCAATGATTTTTAAACTATTGTATACAATGTAGTCTTTGGTTCCATAAAAAAGACAAAATGGATGGATTGTGTTTAGCCAATTAAAAAGGAAGTGGACGATGAAATAATGGCTAAAAGCAATTGCTTGACTTGGCGACGAAAAGAAGAAAAGAACATGACTACGCCACTAACCCCTAACAAATTTTGACCTTGGCAGGAAGAACAAAATTATTCTTATTTAATTTGATTTCTCTTTTTTTCTGTTTGTTAGCTGTTAATTCTGCAATAAAAAAATAAAGGTTTAATTCATAATTTACAATTGCATTAACTATAAAGTTTTTAATAAAGAAATTGTGACTGCAAGTCGAAAAGCGAGTCGTATGCCGCTGCCATTTTAATTAGCACAAAGCCGTCTGTCTACAAATGGTCTTGCAGTTCCATAATTTATGGAATGCCAATTTTTTCTCTTAGCAAAGCACGTCTTTGTAATAACGAGAAATTAAATTGGAGAGTCGTCTCCGCCGTAAATTTTAATGGGCGTGACTACGGCAAAACATATTGTCAACAACTTAGATATTATAACGATAGAATAGTTACAGAAGGTGCTATATTTTTGTATTTTTTAAGCATTTTCCATGCTAAGATATTGTAATGAACACAACACTTATTTATTTCTTATAATTGTTACCCTTTATACCCTAAATAAGTAAAGATCACGGGTGTTCCGTTTTCTTGCTTCTTGATACAGGTGCACAGTGTCAGTCTAGTAAAATGTATAGTGACAAATTCACTCTACATAAAGAAACTGTATTTTATATAAATATAAACTGTATTTAGTGAATAAGTCGTTGAAGTGCCTTGTCAAAATAAATAAATAAGTTGACACACAATGACATCGAACTACTTGTAAAGTTAGTCGTGTCGGTATAGATATCGCTACGTCACCTTAAGACGTAAGTTTAGAATTTGAAGGAAAATTTCGAGTTGGCGAGCAGGGCGCGCGGTGGCTTAGCGGTCATAGCGTCTGAATTTATGGTGTACCGAACCAGAAGACGCAGGTTCGAATCCTTCATTAAAATAATACAGCAGATGCTCTTAATAAGAATCCAATAAATATACCATCCTGTGTTCTCCTAACGTTTAGGCAGAGGTGAACTCTCGTCATGGACGTGGTGAATGTTCTTGACCCCATGACTTAAAGGGTAAGTGATGGCAAGTGCGGTCTTTAGTCAGTAGGAGTCCTAGATACCCTGCCGCCTTCCTAGGTGACGAGGTTGGATTTTCCGCATAAAAAAAGACCAGAGGTGAACTAATTTACATCCACAATTCGCCTTTATGGGGGAAGGGGGAGCCTATTATCATCGACCGGGCTAAAAACCAAACTCCGAGCTGCTAGAAAAACTGCAAGACCTGGGAATCAAACCTGGAGGAGAAACGACCTCAAGCGTAGCAGTCGCTAAATATCACACTTCACATTCTACCATAGTTTTATTATGTGGATAAGACTTAACCTTCTTTTTCATCTTGTTTATTGGTTCGTAAGTAGGTACGGGGTTCAAACTACGTCGTGAACTCTACACTTGATTGAGTTGAAAGACATATTTAATCGATTTTCAACTTAATAGGCAACTGGAGGTAATTAAAAGTTTCATCTAGTATTTCCAATGTTGCGATAGTTATTGTTTGGTTGTTCTTTGATTAATCTTGAGTTTACGTATTTATTATTGTTGTCTTAATTCAATATTTTATATTTATAATAGCACCATCACGCCTGTATTTCTCGAATGGTTAGGCAGAGGAGTATTAATGTACACCAACAGTTCTCCGGATGGTTGGTAACCTATTGCCATTAGAGAGGGAACCTATTTACAAGCCTGCTCTAGTCGAATATTTATTTAACAAAAATTCATAATGCAAAAGTTTTAGGTAGTTCGTTCTAGTTCTTAGACGATCATATACCTATACAATATCTACTTCATTTATTTTTTATCTGTTTTTAATGCTAACTACGTGGCTAAGTTATAGCAACGCTGATCAACCGATCTGCAAGGTTAAGCTGCGCTTGCCGAAATCAGTCTGTGGATGGGTGACCATTCTTAACACATCGAGAGCCCTCCGTGCCTTGGAGAGCACGTAAAGCCGTCGGTCCCGGTTGTCTTACAAACATCTATGACAATCGTTAATGGTAGTCAGAAGCTCAAAAAGTCTGACAACCAGTCTATCCTTCGAATACTTATCGGTATTGCCCAGAAATTGGGTTACGGAGGTCTGATGACAGTCGCTTCGTTTAAAAGCGGTTAGATTGAAAGCCGACCCCAACATGGTTGGGAAAAAAGGCTAGGAGAATGATGATGTAGTGTAAAATACTGACTTGTGGTTCTCGTGGCGCAGCGCGTGCAGGGCGTGCGCCTCCCGCGCGGAGTTGGCGAAGGACAGCGCCGACGGCTGATTTCAAATTTCCCGCCACAGTTCCTGAATGATCCCATGGCCATGACGCATTGCAGTGGTAGCAAGTGTCATTTTTAGTCGGCCCACATACCGATGCGGATGAGGATTTTCCGCTCTCTCTCAAAAAGGCGGCATTGTTTTCCCGAAAGAATCATCTACGACTACGACAAAACGTAACCTCGAAAGACCTTATCGTTCAGTAATAATTAGGTATCTGAATGTAATTTCTAAGCACTAGACATAGGTACGTAACTATCTAATTGTTTGTAGTTGCTACATGGGCGTCTTACCACTTAAGTGCATCTCAACACTGTCTCCGCGTCTCCTTGAAAGGATCAAAATGTTTTATTTATAAAACTCGGATACACCGGCGGAAAGAAACTGGGTTCTACTCGTAGACTTGTTGTCGCAACTACTTACTGAGAAAATTACATTTGTAATGTACTTCTAAGTAAGAGTATATAATGAGTCTAAACAGTTTTATTTTAGTTACATTAAAGTTATCATTTTTAGTAAATCGTTAAACCTTATATATAATGCTTCTTCTTTCTTTCTAACTGAGGACCTCTAAGAAACGCTGATAACCATAATCTTTGAAACTCAGACTTTTTTAAAGTCTAGACATCTTATCTGCATCTCTTCCAGGTATTGTGTGAGCGATAGAAACATTAGAAGTTTAAAGGATGGTATCCACTAGAAGTGCTATAAGTACAGGGTTTCCATACAAATAAACACATTAGTTACACTCTGTTTTACCCTGCAATCGGGTAAAAATATATGATAGCGTTAATTAGCGTGGAGCTACTGAATTTTATTCAAATTACACAGTCTTCAATTTTCCAGCAGGGTAAGTCAACTGCGATACAAGACAACGATTGAAAAAATCATTATGATTATCATTATTAGATATCAATTGGTATGCGTAGAAGAGCATTTAACATTCTCATAATGGAATGTATGGAGTTACAAGAATGGACAGGGTAAGGAATGAATATATATGAGGTAGGTAAGTATTATACTTTGATCTTAAAATCTTTCTTTGAAAGTGGCACCGGTTGTTCAGTACTTAACAACTTGTCGTGGTATGGACAAGACATTAATGCTTAGAAATGAAGAAAATGTAACCAAGGTTTTGAGCATGAATGTGGATGGATAACAGGAAAGAGGAAGACCAAAAAAAAGGATGGCCACAGAGAAATTCAATGACCGCTACCGGATGACGACTAGGTAATAGAGATGCATGGAAGAAAAAGACATACTGCGCCGACCCCAAGTTAACAGGGATAAGAGCAGGAGGATGATAAGTAATGTTCACATTCTTATCGGTTGTCATACGGACACCTATGACAATCGTTAGTAGTAGTCTGAGAAGCCCAATTAGCCTGACAACCAGTCTTTCCTTAGAATATCGGTATTGCCCAGAAATTGGGTTGCGGAGGTCTGAGCGTCTGGCAGTCGCTTTGTGTAAAATACTGATATTCAGCCGCATCTGGTTAGACTGGAAGCCGACCCCCAACATGGTTGGGAAAAAGGCTAGAAGAAGAGCGGTCCAACTTTATTGTAAACTTGTATTTTTAATTTGTATTTTATCGCCGCGGAAATCGCCAGTGTGCCGCCGGCATTACATCAAGTTATTATATAGAGGGGCAAGGGGGGACGCGGCACTAATTGGAAATACATGAGAATTTGCATTTTACTTTGTCTGTCGAAGTCCCAACGGTGTAGCGTCTCGCTGAGAATCCCTTTGTCGGTGCTGAGTGCACCTTGCGAGCTGGTTTCAGCATTTATTAATACTACAGCTTAAAATTTCATGAGTACCCAGAAGATAGCATACAAATTGTCGTTTGTTTTTAACGCTTTATTGTCTAGGATTTTCTCAGATACCATCATTCCTGTATTCTTTGAAGGTTTAAGCAGAGGTGTCCTAATGTACGCCCACAATTCGTCGGTATCTTTAGGTCCCATGTAATAATGGGCGAGCGAGGTTATTGCCATATACAAGGCTCAAAATCAGACTCGGAGCTGCTACTATTCAAAGTTTCATAGAAAAACATCTGCAGTTTTTTTTTATCTGGAACTAATATGAGACGAGTAATATATCTTTAAGATGACGTGTACAAGGTGGAAGGGACATCGACGCACATCCGAATACCATGAGTTCAGTACATGATTCTGGACCCCCCTGCGTTGAAATTTGTAACTTTTTGCATCAGCTTTTCAATTTTTTCTGCAGTTTTTTTACTTGAACGTGTAACAAAACATTATTTCTATCTACCCAAATTAGATTTATATTAAAATAATCATTATTTTATTTATTTCGGATCGCGCGCGCGATAATATTCACTGCGGAGCGTTATAATCGCGTTATTAGAAATACACTGCGCGCTCAAAAATTTCAATATCTGTATTAACCGATCATTTTCTACATGAATAACTTAAGTCATTATACTTTTGACCTGGAGTGAATCCTTGTCACAACGTTTGTGCGTCGATGTCCCTTCCACCTTTAACTTATACCTTTATACCTTTGTATAGTAAAATACGAGCCATTACAGACTTTCAAAACCAATTCACCCATATTATTATTCCGCAAAAAATATTGTTCCAAGAAAATTAAGCCACATTACACAACAACATTTGCCAATTCCCAGCGTTTTAATTTAACTTTATTCCCAGTGTTGCTACTCTTAGAACAGTTACAGGTACTGTTAGATTTGCATACGGGCTTGTGATCCGGCTTAATTTATCCGTAATGGGTTTAGAAGGAGCTGTGAGAGTGTTCACACTGATTGCCAGACTCCCTCGGGGCGCGAATAAACAGACGTACAAAACTTTTTATTGAAACTATAAATAAATGGAGTAAGATTTCGATGGTAGTTTTATAATTTGAATTTGACGTCTGTATGCCCTGAAGTGTTTGGAAGATTTGTATTCTGCTAAAGTTGACTTAGAGTTCAAATTGGTAGTACTAACATGCTAAAAGAGGTGAGCCTATTCTAAACTGCGAGCTGCTTTTGAGAAACTCGTGAAAAAGAATCGAACCCGGAACCTTTTATTTGACGTCAACAAATTTAGTAGTGTCGTTATCTAAGCGTCCGGTCCGATCTACTTCCAGAAGGAAGCAAGTTCGAACCCTGCCAAAGGTCGTATTTTTTATTCGGTAAAACTTATAATATCATATCTTGATATCTTCTATTTGTAAAATAAAATAAACCAAAATTCTAATATAAAGACGTGTGTAAATATGTGTGAAAAATGCTCGCCATCCATTCAATATTTTGATAACATCATCCATTGAAGTCAAATTTTCAATATGCGCGCGTGTATTTGCATCTCAAGCTGACAAGGTCGGAGGGTCATTTATCTTGGGGGACGCATACTATGGTACCTATGTACGTTTAGGTTAGGATTTCATTTTTCCTAATTGAGTAACCAGATGTAAGGCTTGTCACCCACTGTGTACGGATGACAAAATGAAATGAACGTCGATTGTTATGTCAAAAATAAAGTGAGATTTCGGACCTTTTCCTGGTGAAACAGGCCTGAAATTTCACTTTATCTTATCAGGAGATGGTCCTCCTTTAAATTACCTGCCAGATAATTTCTTACAAACTTTGTTCCATATTTTAAATTATCCAGCGGTTAACGCTATCCAGAGGTGGTTAAAGAGGCCCTTAGCCCCTTAGTATTTTGCACGCAGATATTATTTAATTGCTGTTGACAAAAGGAAGACGAATAATGATTGGCCTCCGAAACCTACCTATTAATATCTCTCTCTCTCGGGTCGGTCCCTCATGTCTGAGGATCGTGGTCAGCATCAGGGTTACATCTGGAGCGGATATTCTGTCTCCACCGGTTTCTATCCAGCGCGTTTCGCATAACCGTGTAGAATTTGGAGGCCGACGAGTCTTTTACTTGATCGGTCCATCTTGTTGGTGAACGACCGCGCGATCTTTTGCCTTCGGTGTTCCCAACCACAATCAGTTTTTCCAAACTTACGTCGCCTCTACGCATTGTGTGGCCGAAATATGCAAGGATACGCTGTTGGCATATGGTGGACAAGCGAGTTTTTATGTGAAGCTGGGTAAGGATCGATACATTATTACGATATATTAATATCTAGAGGAGATAATTATATTTAGTGACATTTTCCTAGTAGTTTAAGAAAGTTCACAAAAACAAAAGAATTCTTCTTTTTCGTCGATACGCACAAAACGAGTGATGTTAGTCAGCGCACAAGGGTTAAGGTTCATTTTCCAAATCATTTAAAGACTAATTTATTGGTTCATTTGTGGCTTCGTAAATAAAGAGGCTGCTGTTCATTGAATAAAAGCTATTTAATTCCTTCTATTCATTTTACATTATTATTCTTTCTTTAAAACTTCCCTGAATAAAAGGAGGTAACTATACTAATCGCACCATATTAAAAAACGCGTATCACTGCGATTAAGCGAGTGGACGACAGCACTAACTAGAGCCGTAAGTACTTTGTCTCTTTCAAAAACCCAACAAAAAACAAGGACAACGCTTGCTTAACCCGCGCAAAATTTCATTTCGGGCAAGGGCTTGAGATTAATGGAGGCCGTCATTTCACCCTTGCTTTAAAAAATGGCGTCGTAGGGTCGTTTCGTATCATTGTGTCGTTAGTTTATCCGCCATCACTCATACGCACGGTAAATCTGTTTTGAATCGAGCTACCGTGTTGCTAAATTTCGATAACGGATGACTTGTGCATTTAAAATAAGTTTAGACGCATGTGACGTAGGTACAGTTTTGTAAATGTTTATATCGGAATCAAGTCATATACTTGTTGGTAAACTCTAATTACTAGCATTTTGGTAACTCGAAACTCTTTGGTATGCGCTGCGAACACAAAATAAAATGGTAAACAATTCTTATTATCGTTTCAATGTTAAAAAATTTTGAGGCCACCTTCTTTCGTGTGTACATAAATTTATAAACAGAAGTCGTGTTCCTCGAAACACCTGTTCCCTATTGTATATCCTAATCCTTGATCGGTTTAATAGCTGTCTTTTTCAACCGACTTCAAAAATCGGATGGATGAATCGATTTTGATGATTCTTTTTTTATTCGAAAGCTAGTGCTTTCAGATTAGTCCCATATAAATTTTATCGAAATCCGGTGAGCGGTTTTAAAAAAATCGACGAAAGTTAAAAAATAATTGTATACTTAGATGATATTTTGGTTTTCTCAGAAACGTCGCTGTTTGTGGCGTGCGTTTAGTTGGCCTCCCCATATAATATAATAGGTACAAAACAAAATACATCTTTGTTCCCCTAAAACTGAAAATAAATTATTTTAATTTATATAACATCCTAACCATCTATGATTACTACTAGGTATCTTAGTACATATAGCTAGTACATTCTAACAATTTTTTTTTTCCTGACATGAAAGGCAAGAAATATTACAAATATAAGTAAGTTTCTCTTAGCTATTAGAGTTCCACTTTCTGAAGCTTTCATCAAAAGTAGAAATACGTAGGAAACTCAGAAAGGGTATTAATTTCAATCATTGTTTTTGTTCCGGACAAAATGGTAGCAATTAATACTGAAACTCCAATTAATGTTGTGGTTTCTGAACGAATGAGGTCATTGACTTTATTACGTAAATTGCAATTACTCAGAAGTATTAAAACTTGCAACCAATTGCTAAAAATATAACTGAATAAATCGAAGTAAAAATAAAAAAAATATATGCTTTATTATTGGAGAAGTGAGTCGGTCATAAAGGGTGTTCATAAGAAGTTACGCGTTGAGAGAAAAAAGCTTTTTGTCCTACAAACCTTTAGATAATTAAAAAATAATCTGATCATATTAAATAACTTTCGAAGAAGGTCATCGAAAACGGCTCAAATTATATACTGAAGGTACACTTAAGTATTGGAAAAAATATCCTGTATTACGCTGGTTAAAACTCTAGTCGTACTTTTATTTAATGTTGACTGGGGGATCAGAAAAAAATCTTTTAATTTTGGCACACTATTATCTGTTTCGCAATGATTTCACAGTAAAAACTGTCAGTGTCAGTTTCGGAATGTCAAACGCACGCCATTAGATTTCATGGTAAAAACTATCAACTTCAACGACAGCTGTCATGTACCTACCTCCGGTACAAATTTGGGCTGAGTTTTATGGGCTTTTGATGACTTCCTTTATAGGACTACTCTCCAATAGTAAAATGAGGCCATGACAACCATAGTGGCCTAACTCATTTTTTACAACATTGAGTTTATGATTTTTCCAGTTCAAATTGATCGTTTTGATAGAACCAGAGTGGCCTAAAAGTGATACAACGAATATTCACTAGATAGCAGCATAATCACTGTTACGGTTTTTATTCTGTGATATAAATTTAAATTTAAAATACTGTTTTTATTTTCTATAGTACTCAAAAAGCTTGTCCATTGACTTAGGCCACTATGGTTCTCATGGCCTCAAATTGTCTTTCATAGAAGTTATGTTATTTTTTTTATTTACCGGGCTGATAGCGGTTATCCAAGTAGACCCAAGTAGGTAATAGAGTTACTTTACCTATTCATACTGATACGTTCTACAGTATCGTAGTAACTATCAGTTGCGGTTGTCGAGTACTTAATAAGTGAGTGGGGCAATCTATCAAGTTGCCGCCCGCGCTGCCGCTGGCCTGTGCCGCCGCAGACTCCAGGGACATCCCTACATTCATAATGCATGAGTCTTTACACCATACTCCCAATAACCATATTAAATTCATTCAAAACGCTAAAGTTATGCATATAATTAGTTACAAACAGTTTTACGATTGCAATAAAAACTGTATGTGCAACAACATTTTTTAGACTGGTTACTGGTTTTATAAGACTAAAATTGCTCCATTTTATTTTATTTAGGACTCAACGGGATATTCTATTTGGAATATTATTCTTAGCTATTTTGGTAATTTGTTTTAAAAACAAAGTTTTCCTAAAAAAAATCTGCTACGCTGTGGCTCGATAGGTACTCGTTGGCTACGCTCGAGATACTGGGTTCCATTCCTAGGTTGAGCAAATTCAAATTCAAATTTCAAATTCAAATATTTTATTTCAATTAGACCATATAAATAGGTACTTTCGAAAAGTCAAACTAGTTGCACGGTTCCAAAAAGTTGGACTTATGGAGAAGAGCCGGCAAGAAACTCCATAGTCACTCTTTTAAAAAAAAAAAAAAAATGTATAAATGGTTACAGTAATCATTTAGTTTTGAGGATAGTGCAGTCCGATACGTAAAAAAAAGAGTACTTACCTATTTAAAAAAAAAAAAAAAAAAGATAGCTATAAGCAGTAAGAGCTGACCAGTCCCGACAGACAGCACCCGTTCACGAGCATGACGTGTGTATCGGCGCCGTTTGACTCAACCATGTTGCTGGGAATAAAACGACCCGACACACAACGCCACCATCAGCAGGACATTTGAGTGAGCATGACATACTCAGACCGCCGAGCCGAGCTAGATAAATATTAAACATAAAGTAATATCAGACTGCAGAATACTCGTACTTCACAGTTTATAAATTCACTATTTTAATGCAACTAATATATTAATAAATTCGATTTATAAAATTATGTACCTATAATATTAGATGTCATACAAAACATCATGTCAAAAAATAGTTATAATAAATGTCATCAGATAAAAATAATAATAATAAACATGTGTATAATATAAGCATGTCAAATTGTATAAGGTATAATAAAAATTCTCTCGTTAGGCGACTAGTGAGGTATCACCCTGTGGAGCTGGACTAGCACTATCCCATACATTTTTATCTAAAAGGTAATCTTCCAATTTATAATAAGCTTGCCTACACAGGGTTAATTTAATGATTTTCTTGAATTTATTTTCTGGGAGTTTTAGGAAGGAAAATTAGGTCTGGAATTTTATTGTAAGGTCTTATTGGATTATCCTATCAAATTCTCAAAAGCAAATCGGCGTTTGGATTTGTGCCCGGTAAATGGGAATAGGCTCACCACACATACCGGCAAACTGTGGATGTATGTATATACTTACATATGTATAAGCATACCTCTGCCTAAGCCTCAGGGAAATCCTACAGGCTTGATGTGACAAAACGCGTGAAATATTTCACCTATATCCATAAAACAAATCAGAATTTGTAAACATAAGTTTAATCAAAAGCAGACGGAGCGGTTGTTTCAAAGGCTGTTATAATTAGTATCGAAACATTTAATAACATTACGGAATTAGGCATGCTCGGCTGGTTTACAATTTGAGCACATCGGCCGTTGTTCCGAGATATGGAGCTTATAATAAAACAATATTAATTATCAATCGCCGCTCCACCGAGTCCTTTGTCCGGGGTTGCTCTGCGCTCAATAACAGTGGAATGCGTGCATTAAACCTCCGGCATCTCTCAGCACCTTTGTTTAAATAATAAATTGGATTTCTATAAACGATGCAGCTCTGAAGAATTTGCGTTCGCGATTATTAAATATTTTTGTTGATGGGCGTCGAATGAATTCTTTTGTTAATATTCGTAGTTGTATGCAATGTTAGCTCAATTGGTTTCGCTGTTCTAATAAATTCTAGGAGCTCTATTAATTTATTTAATTCAGGCACTCCAAAAACTTAACCCAGATCCAGCTGTCCCTAGCTGTCCCCCAGCAACGCCCTAAGCCGAGGTCCGAGTCCCGTTAGGGGACGCCCTTAGCTGCTGTTGCTTAGTTTATAAGTGTCCATGGCTGGAGGCACAAAAGGTGCCTCGCCACCAAGCCCGGTTAAGATTCCAAAGCTCCTGAGCTAGAATCTACATCCGTCCTAAAAAAAAAAGCACTCCAAATTCAAATTCTTTGTTGCCTTACGTCGGTACTTTTTTCCGAATCGGCCGATAAGAATTTTCGGCACTCGAAGAATTTCATGGTTTATTAAGGCAAAGGTATGCTGTTGTACAGCCACAGTTCATACATAAAACATAAACATACCATCACGCCTATATTCTGCGAATAGTGATGCAGAACTTTACTAATAGGTACCTAATGTTCGCAAATATAACCATTATCATCCAAGTCTATACCTACTGTGCCATTAATTAAAATTACAAACACCACGCTGCTTCTATGAATTTTGAATCATAGAACAACAATTTTACTACTAACATTGTCTAAAATTCAATCACTAACACCGCTGCGGATCGATTATCTAGCGTTTCTCAATGTTAGTGAATTATTGTATGAGAAATAAACGTTTTAAACCGATAAACCGTAGAACAACCAAATACTTAACACTGCTTGCTCTGAGAATTGACCCCTGGACCTTACTCTCAGCATTCGCCCTTATATACTAGCTAGACGAATAAACAGTTTATACAAAACAATTAATGATTAATCTCCACGAACATTGTAAATACACACCATCATACCATCACGCCCATATTCCCCGAAGGGATAGGCAGAGGCGTACTAATGTACACGTTGTACACCCACATGTCGCCGGTATGTTTAGGTCCCATGTAATAGGGGGCGAGCCTATTGCCATCAACCGGGCACAAATCCAGACTCCGAGCTGCTACTGGAAATTTCATAGAAAAACCCTCGTTTCGTCGTCGATTGCTTCGTTGGTCTAGTGGTCCCAAGCGCGACTGCTACGCTACAGGTCCTGGGTTCGAATCCCGGGTTGAGGAAAGTGTTGTTGGCTTTTTCTATGAAATTTCTAGTAGTAGCTCTGAGTCTGGATTTGTTCCCGGATTGTAAATACACCTTATGGTTAAAGAATAGAGAATGGAATTTCTATAAAAAAGTCAATTTGTTTCCCCTTCAATAGTAAGAAAGGGGCGGGAACGAATCAGTTCGTTAATGAATTCAAATTTATTCGTTGATCGGGCGCGTCTCGCTTCTAACGTATTTAAAAAGTGATTAGAAGTTAAATTGACACAATATGAACTTTTTGTGTCAGCTACGGCGTCATCAGAAACGAGATTATTCAATTTCCAGTGTAAAATACAGTGTGGCTGAAAATTGATTACAAGACTCGATTCAATTTACATTTTAATTGTTCTGTAAACTGAAATTTTAATATTTTTTATTTTCATCAAGCCCACTTACTGTCCCACTGGTGGGCACTGGTCTCCTCTCAATATGAGAGGGATTAGGCTATCGTCCACCACGCTGGCCTAATGCGGGTTGGCACTTGGCAGACTTTACATGCCGTCGAGAAAATCTCTCAGGCATGTAGGTTTCTTCACGATGTTTTGAAGATTTACTAAATAGTAGTTGGAATAAATTTCACAATTATTATTTACATAGGCACATTCACGCTTTTTCCCCACAGGGGTAGGCAGAAATTAGAGACCGCCACTTACTACGATTCTGCATTCTTTACTTTAATTTATTTATTTTAATAACAAAAACTACTTCGATTTTATAATGCTCGTAAGAGCGACTACTGAGCAAGATTTGTTGAATTCGGTTCCCATAATCCTTTCTTAGCCTGCCTTGGCCTAGTGGGCCCAAGCGACTACTACGCTAGAGGCCTTGGGTTCGAATCCTGGGTCGAGCAAAGTATTGCTAGGTTTTTTTCTGTGAAATTCCCAGTAGCAGCTCGGAGTCGACTTCCGAGTAGACGTCGTTGATTCGTGCCCGGATGATGGTAATAGGCTCGCCCCCTATTACATGGGACATAAACATTCCGCGGATGCGGATTCTTAGCATTTGCCAAATTTCAAGTTTCTAGTTCAAGTTTCAAGTTTTTGAAATTTCGTGGTATTCTTGGTTCTTATTTATAACTTACTTACATTAAGTAAGTGCTTCGAGTATTAAACCAACTTGCTATAAAAGTGTAAGCAGCCAGTCGTGTGGCTTTGAGCCGTGGGACTGCCGTTATTAACAATGAATTGAGATTAAATTTACATTGTTGCTTTAGTGGTGCGGGCTCAGCCACTGTTATGGTAAGGTATTCATGAAAGCAACTGTTTAGTCCCGGAGCGAGCGACGGTGCACAGAGCAGCGGAATCGCTCGCTACAATAAGTACTTATGGTAATTATATTGTGGAATGGAATAATTCGCCCAAAGCAATGAAATTTCAGGAAGCCAGCTCATTTTAGCATCTCATAACGCCCGTATTCTTCAAAAGGTTGGGCAGATGTGTGCTAAAGTAAACCTACAATTTCAGTTTGTTAAAGCCAGTAAGTAGAGGTCGGCCTTAAAACTCCAAACGCCAAGCTGTAATAAAAATTTCATAGAAAAACTCAATAACACTGCACGGCCTGGGATTCGAACCCAGGACCTCAAACCTGGGTACTCAGTCACGCTCACGACGTCAATAATAATTGAGGTAGCTTAATTTAAATGGAAGTCAGTGTTTAACAAAAGATGGCCGCATTACCTATCGACTTCTGAGAAGGAAACTTAGAAATGTCTTTGTGAATTTCACAATGCAGGCAATGTCTGGACTGGAATGACTTTTAGAAGTACTTAAAAGCCTATTTGTAAGTAGTACCTACATCTACTATATTTTTGTTTTATTGGACAGTATCACAGTGGTCGTGCGCACCACTGCTAAGCGTGAGCTTCTAGGTTCGATCCAGGTCGATCAATGTGTTAGGGTTTTTATATGAAA
This sequence comes from Acronicta psi, assembly GCA_946251955.1. Taxonomy (NCBI): domain Eukaryota; kingdom Metazoa; phylum Arthropoda; class Insecta; order Lepidoptera; family Noctuidae; genus Acronicta; species Acronicta psi. The sequence goes on along the minus strand of OX276475.1, from coordinate 10,056,028 downwards.
ACTTACGAGATTGAATTTGTGCCAAAGATTGAGTAAATATCGAACGGTGTATGTTGTATTTAGGGAAATAAAATTCTTTGTAATATAGTATTAAATATTATATTAGTTTAATCAATAACTCTACACACTACGTATTACATAAATGCTTACATAATAATAATAGTGTGCTTATTTTAAACAAAAAAAAATATTTTCGACTCTTTTGTCTTTTAACACCTAGTTTTCCTTTTAGAGGGTTCAAAACTTTTATAAAGAGATCTACATAGCACACGATACGCCTTCAAGTGCCTCTGGGCCTCATAAGCCTGTTGCATGATCCTCTTGTCTTCATCAAAGATCTGTTTTGTTGCTACTTTCACCACATTTTGGTTTAAACCTTCTAGTTTTGTGGATAGGTTAAAGTATAACCTTTCTATATTATGCATGAGTGATTGCAGCGTGTCCCTAGGATCTTCCTTGTCTCCGAAAATCTTACTATGAACGTATTGAACACACGTAAATAACTTGGTAGAATCGTATGACGCAACAAGTTTGTAGAATTCTTTTTCTATTAATTTCTCGAAGGCAGCCTTGTATTCATCTCTCCTTTCTTCCATAAACTTAACTTTATTCATGAAAATCTCTATAATTTCCTGCATGTCTGTACATTTAACAATCATTTCCTCTTTAAATTGTTTTCGATATGAATTTATTTTTTTCAAATCTGCTGAAAAGAACATATCGATTTCCATGTAGTTCAAACATTGTCTACCCGTGCAATCTAAAATGGTAGTAAGTTCCATCGGTCTTCGGAAATATAGCTGTGGTTGTATTTGTGCTAGAGATAAAGTGCTCTGTTTATACAAAGTGACAGTTTCGGTTTCTTCCGACTGCAACTGAGTAAATAAAGTGGAACACAAGTTGGTGCCCATAGTGCACAGATCTTCGTAACGCTGCCGCCACCAATCTGGCGCCATATCATTCAAAAATTTCTTATATCTGGAGAGTTTTTCATACGTTCCAACAACAACAGAAAATTCATTCTTCAATTTAACAAATTCGAAACTGTAACCTTCTAATTGGTCCGTAACGGTTGCAAGTTGCAGTGATCTTTCATCTGCTAAATGTTGCATAAGTTTTGCTTCATTATAGCTATCTTCGGCAAATGACACAAAAGATTCCTCTATTTTTTGAAAATTATTTTTGATTTTCGTATATTGTTCATTTTCAAAGGAAAAATTGGTATCTAATTGAATAATTTCTTCTTGTAAGTAGCCTGCGCTCGCGCGGAATAACGTGATGTCCCTGATATCTCTCATATAAGCTTTAATATCATAGAATGACCTAACTGGCCTGCCTTCTACAACTTTGAAAAACACTGGGTCGATATCACACACTGTATGGATTTCACCCATGATAAATGGAGTAGATTTTTCTTTCCTAGGAGGTAAGCACTTGGTTGTCACTCTCAGCCGCTCCGGTACAGCATATGGGTTGCGATACTGATCTTCCTTTATTTCCCTGTCATGAGCTTTGAACTTTCTTTGCTTTTGATAATCTTGGTTTACTTTTATTGGTACTATTTGTTTCTCACTGTCCATTTCAAGACTACATTTTTCTCTTGTTACTTTTATATTCCTATTATTGGCTGCTCGCTTCTTAAGAAGCTGTTTAGGAGTAGGCGTAGACCTGAAAGTTTATTTATTTATTTATTTATTTATTTATTTATTTATTTTAATAGGTACACCAACAGCATATATAGAAATATTAAATGTTTAGATTAGAAATATGAAAGCTTGGTATAATAAATTGTATGGCACTCGGAATATGAACTACATTTAGGCACTATTGGGTACCTTTATTGTAGATTGGAAACATTTTTCCAAACTTTTCTTTTGATATAAGTATTTTAGAAGACGTCACGGTTAGCGTATCGATCGAATCATAACCATGATTAGTGAAATGGCTTGACTAAAGAAGAGGTCTCTCTTCCCTGTATTGGAGCAGACAGAAGCAGCAAGTCATAACTTAAAAACGACTGACGAGTTGATCTTCAGAATCTCATGATGATCTCATCTTCTCGTCTAAATTCTAAAAATATGCATAAAAAGACAAAAATACTTACTTCTTCATTCTTATTCTATCACAATTACTTATTTATATCACAAAATCGTTCGCACGTCACAATGATACACTGATAGTGATTATTGTGTCTCTGTGACTTTTTATGAAGTGGCAGAACAAAGAAATTTGCCGATGTCGTCAGCTAAACGGAATTGCTATCATGGTAAAAACATTTACCCTAATTTTAGTAAGACATTTGTGGAAAACCTGATATGAAATAGATTGTGTTACAGGGAAGGAGAAACCATTCACCTTTCTGCGAGTAACAAACAATACTATGTATCCCAATTATTAAGTATTCATGATTAACCTATTCATCATTTCAAATCAAATTGCTAGGCACGGGTTTCCCTTCAAAATAAGAGGGGTTAGGCTATAGTCCATCACGCTGGTTTAATGCGAGTTGGCAGACTTCACACGCCGTCAAGAAAATCTCTAAGGCAGGTTTCCTCCTGAAATCTTCCTTCACTGTTTTAAGCGAGTGATAATAATTAATATTTAATATACACGTGATTACGAAAATTAGAAAAACAATTATGCGTGACTGACAATTTTTTTCCTAACGATATAGGTAAATTGCTACGCTGGTATCATTACATAAAATTCTTTTTTTGTCGTTCTTTATTCAAAGTAAAAAATTAGAAGATTTAATTATTTATCCAGCATGTATTAAGTATTTTGAAAAGATTTTATTCAAAGTGTACTCAAGATACGTACCGATTTTTTTAAATATTATTGTGGGCAAAAGGCATGTTCTTTTGCCCACATATACAGGGTTACTTGTAATTCGACGTATATCCGCCAGGAGCTGATTGGGGGATCAAAATGCAACAAATTGAACACCACCTATGTATAGCCGAAGTTCAATAGTTTTCGAGATATTTGAATTTTAGTGGATTTTCGATATTTACCCAAAATTTTACACTAAAATCCAAATAAAAAAAAAACTACACATTGAAAAGGTACCATTAAAAAATGATATTATAGCTGACACTTCAATTAAGCTACGTACACCATTAAAAGTGCTTCATCCAACAAAAAACCTAAATTGATGAGCGATTTAAGAATGGTATCGAACCAATATTTTCATTTAATGCTTCAAAAAATGTAGTCTAGTTAAAAAAAATACTATGGCATGAATCGTACAAACAACTAAGAAAACTTCCCTATTCTCTCAGCTTTCCAAAAAGGTATAAAAGTTAATTAAAAGACACTTAATTCAAGACATACCATGCGTTTGAATCGGTGCGGGGAGAAAAATCATCTGTGTTTGTGTTATGAAGATACTAGCTTTCCGCCGACGGCTTCACCTCCGTGATCGGAGTATTTCTTATAATTTATACCCTATGATACCCGGGCATAGTGTAACTCCCCAACGGTCAAAGATTTTTTTAAATCGGTCCAGTAGGGACCGATTTGAATAAGATAATAGGTAGAAATAAGATTTGATAATTATTTACTGGGCCCCCATTTCATGTCGCAAAATTTGAACAGCGAAAATTACGAAGAGTTTTCAAGAAACAACCTCAATAATTTGTTGGCGGATATTCCCGAGGAAATAAAAAATAACCTCATGTTTCCACATGGTGGTTGCCCAGCACATTACCAATTTATTGTCCGGCAGTGGCTAGACTAGAGGTATCCAAACCGATGGATTGGGAGAGGAGAACCAATTCCGTGGCCGGCACGAACAAGATGTGTAATTTTTTTTGATAAACTACACGTTTTTCAATGCTTTTTCTAATAATATTAAAAAGAGGAAAGATTTGTTTGTTGATTTGTTTGAATTGAATAGGCTCCGAAACTACTGGACCGATTTGAAAAATTCTTTCACCGTTGGGAAGCTACACTATGCTCTGGTAACATAGGGTATAAATTATAAGAAATACTCCGATAATGGAGGCGAAGATTTTTCTCCCCAAGCCGATTCAAATACATGCTATGCCATGAATTAAGTGTCTTTTAATTAAATTTTATACCTTTTTGGAAAGCTGAGAGAATAGAGAAGTTTTTTTAGTTGTTTGTACGATTCATGTCATAGTATTTTTTTTAACTAGACTACATTTTTTGAAGCATTAAATAAAAATATTGGTTAGATATTATTCTTAAATCGCTCAACAATTTAGGTATTTTGTTGGATGAAGCACTTTTAATGATGTACATAGCTTAATTGAAGTGTCAGCTATAATATCATTTTTAATGGTACCCATTCAACGTGTAGTTTCTTTTTTATTTGGAACTTAGTGTCAAATTTTGGATTAAGATCGAAAATCCCCTAAAATTCAACTATCTCGAAAACTATTGAATTTCGGCCATACAAAGGTGGTCTTCAATTTGTTGCATTTTAGGCCACCAATCAGCTCCTGGCGGATATACGTCGAATTACAAGTAACCCTGTATGTATATGCCTGATAGTGATTAGTGAGTAACTATAACAATAAGCCTGCTTTTTCGGTTCTGGGTTCGATTTCTAGGACGAGAAAAGTGTTTTTAGGGATTTCAATGAAATTCCAAACACTATAGTGTCGTGATGCTCTATGACAATCATGGCACGAAGTTAAGCGTGAATGCAACGTAACAAACTCTAAACGAAATTACTTTCTAACCTACACTATCTAAATCCCCTACTGATTCACGCCGCCGCTAATTTATAAGACGGTCAATTAATTTGACTGGCCTGTGTAGTGACCGCATCCCTTCCGGCCGGTGCCTCCTCAATCCCGAGGAGGTGTTGCTTCTGACACCTGGGATCATGGCCCAAGTTACAAGCTTGTACAGTTCGGACGAAATAACTGTTCGTATGTGAAGTCATACGAGAGTGGTTGATGCTCCTCAGAATGGAGACCAAACTTGACACCATATTGACGACGTCGCTGGTAAAGTAGTTCAAGTGTTGGACTGTTGATCAAGAATCCTGGGTTCGATTGCTACGCAAAAATATAAAAATATTTATGTGATAAACACAAAGTGTTTGCATTTTTCTTATACGTATGAATTTACAAAAATGTATATAAGCATTATATCCATTGTCTAGTACCCTTAGTACAAGCTCTGCTTAGTTTGGGACTTTTTAGATACTGTAATAAACCTCTGCCTATGATGGTAGTAGAAAATATTTATGCTTGATGAAATAGTACTAATGTCTAGTCACTTGGGCCATAACCTCTTGACTGGACATTGGACAACCCCTTTAGAAATCTTCTAGAACTATTCAACTACACCCATGGGTAAAGTGACCCTTAAAGATAAATTAAATTAATGCCTTCTCAACAAATTAATTAAATTAAATGGTTTATGAATATAATAATGTAAACAGCAACTTCACACGGGCAAACATAAGAGACACTTAGAGAGAAGAAAATTACGACTCCAGGGAGAATATGAAGCCGGCAAAACAATGCAACATTTAATACACTAATTATTTTAAAAGTAAACTGTTTCCTCCAAAATGGCGTCGCTGCCTCCTTTAAGTAAAATTTACAATATAACCGGAGCGCAGCGGTTATTATGGCTGAAAAGTTTAGTCTTAACTGTAAGTAACGCGTCTGCCGACTAACTTCGAGATAGTTCCCCGTTGCATTTGTATGTCTATATTTGTTTTTTAGCCTCTAGGATTAAGGCTGAGCCACATAGAAAATGTGTGCGAAATCGTGGGCGAAACCGATGAGATAAACATTCACACTAACGTTAACGGACTTTCCACAAATCCACACGCATCAGTAGGTATGTGTATTTCTTGCCTACAATAGCCTTATCAGAATAAACACAATACTCGGCCCCTAGATTTCGCCCCTTGTAGTATGATAAGACATTACAGTAGTACTTTTATCTAGAAGGGGCGAGTAGTAACTAAAATTAACAAGGACCTAAGATAACGAAGAACGACTCAAAAGCTAGATTGTTTTCGAAGCCGATTCTAGTCAAATTTGTAATTTATTCCACTCGCAATGCAATTTATAAAATCTATCGCCCTGTAATACTCATACAATTGAATTTTTGAATATAATATCTGTTTGTTTTTAAAGTATGTTGTGGTCTCCTGTAATTAAGGAAGCACAAGATTTAAATTTTTGTAACACGTTTGTAACATGCATTGTGTATTCTTTGTTGGAGATCCAAAATAAAAATAAATAGAATCACTGATAGTACTGACGACTAAAGAAATATTTTAAAGGCCAAAGATAGATATTCCAACGTCGTTTTTCTGCCCTTCTCCTCTACCTAAGCTTAAGTCAGATTTTAAGATCAGGATTTAAGAAGTTAATTAGATCTAGAATACTAGACAAGCAGTTACAGTCACTCGTAGTCGAAATAAGGAACAGATCCAATACATGTTTCTTGTTTCATCTTACCTGCATTTTTTCTTTCTCCGAATTTAATCACTTTAAAGAAACGTCTAAAATGTTTTGTTCAACTAACGAGGTGCAGACGAGTGATTCCGTCAGTTACTACAAATTTAATCAGCCCCCAGCGATTATGCAAATGCGTCGCAAATGCTCGGATTTACCCTCATTCAAATTAGGCTTAGAGCCTACTGCCACCTGGAAAACTGCTTATTTATTATATAAACAACGTTTCCTGACTCTGATGTTAATTATTAAGAGGAGTGTTAGTAAAATCTTATCCTTAATTATTAACATTCAATTCTATGATTAATTAATCTGAGTTTTAACATTAACACTCATATCTTTTTTAAAGATTCTATTACGATAATAATTTATGTACCCATAGCTAACCGGGGTGAAATCCAAACTTAGAGCTACTATTGAGAATTTCAATAGAAAAACCCAATAACACTTTTCTCGTCCTGGGAATCGAACCACTTGACTAAGAGCCTGTTTCATCACCTCCCAGTAAGTTTCCGTTAAATTACTTGGCAGATAATTGTTTTATTTTTAGCCCCCGACGCAAAAACGACGGGGTGTTAAAAGTCTGTGGCATCGTAGCTCCCGAACTGATGAACCGATGTTGATTTCGTTTTTTTTATTTGAAAGGTGATTCGTCGGGAGTGTTCTTAGCTATGTTTGATGAAAATCCAAGTCCAAGAGTCTAAGATGGCCGCCGCCACAAAATAGCGGATTACATATTTTTTCACAACTCCCTCAATATGGGTATCAAATGGAAAGGGATTAACTAGTAGAATACTATAGATACTATGATAAATTTCAAATCCAAGATGGCCACCACAAAATGGCAAATAACATTTCGGCAAAATTGTGATGTTTATATTTTTTAACTTGAAGTTTACAATACCGTAATTAGTTTTAACCCCTCGGCTAGCGGTCAGTGCATTGGTCATCCCCACATCTCCGAGACCCCACATCTCACGAAGAAGGGACTCTCAAGAATAATTGCGATCCTTGGAGCCAATGTCTGCGGTCACTGAGGCAGCAGATATTAATTAGTTCTGTTTCCTTTATCTTACTAGCTTTGCCCGTGGTGCGACCCGCGTTTATTTTATTATTACTCTAAATCCCGAGAAAATCTCCCAAAAATTTTTCTAAGCGGATATTTAGGGAAAGTATCTGCCAAATTTAAAGTTTTAGGCCACATAGGCTTTGAGATTGCGATTAAATCAATGTGTGTGTGTTTCCTTTTTTAAATATTTATAGATTGATTAGGATAGAGAAGAAAATACTCAATTATTTGTAGTGCATTCATAATTTTATTTTCTATGACAAGATGTCGATTGATACATATTTGTGTACTTATGTAAAACCAAGCGAATTTGATATTCTTCTCGACTTCAAAAAAGTAGGAGGTTCTCAATTCGACTGTTTTTTTGTTTAGATAAGAAGCACAATAATACAATTCGCCTTGTGAATAGGTTTCGATACAATACTTCCGAGAGATTTGATTCCTGACCATCAGTTCTGGAGTTCATGGAGTTGTGGAGTTCATAATTATCACAATGAAATATCTAAATATAATTTAAAGTCACCTATCTTTCTTAATAATTGTATTATTAATATTCTGATTGAAATTACCTATATCGTATTTAATCTTGTTAATACAAATTATATTCATAAAATAAAATTAAAATAAACAATTAAAACAATTTTCCTTCATTAAAAATAATTAAAACAACTTTAACTTTGAAGTGAATAAGGCCCCAACTCAAAAACGTCACTTAACCGATAGTGAATAGTTAATAAACAGTGGCTACTATATCTTGGCCTATATTTCCTTATTTGAATTTGTTGTCAGTGTACTAAGATATACTGGGTCCCATTAGCTAATGATTCATTAGTTTAAGTGAGGTCTTTGAGTGCGGCCCTATAGTCCGTGCGGAACTACATAGTTGGCCGCGCCTTAGGTACAGTTCTCGCCAAACTTATTGTCCGGGTTGAAGTTGGCACGTACGAACTTTAACCCATCCGTAAAAATCGAAGAAGGAAAAATATTAGATTTAAATAAATATTAACGAAACCTCAAGTCGTAGGCTGTCGTTTTAAATCATGCTAATCCAATATTTTTCTATCTCCGATTTTTACGGCCGGGTCAAAGCTAGCTCGTGGCAATTTCAACCCGGACAATAAGTTTGGCGAGAACTGTATGTGAGCGGTGGGACGGCGGGGCGAGTTCGCCTGCGCGCGGTGGGACGGAGGGGCGAGGGTGCTTGCTTTTGGGGGTGAGGCGACGGGTTATTGTGAACTAACCCGCCGCCTCACCCCCGTCCCTACCTAAGGCGTGGCCAACTAGTTCCGTGCGGACTATAGTTACATATTAAAATAGTAAAAACTAACATGACACATAGGCCCTATTTCACCACCTCGTCGCTAACTGCTGGATAAATTTAAAAATGGAAAAAAAATTGTATGATATTAGTTGCCAAATAATTTAACAGGAACTTACGAGTACCTAAGTGGTGAAAGGCCCTCCCTTATTCTTTTACAATTTATAGGTACTTATACTTTTAGCACTTTACTTATCCTTACTAATATTACTATAGATGCGAAAGTACAGTTCTCACCAAACTTATTGTCCGGCTTGAAGTTGGCACGAGCTAACTTCAACCCGGCCGCAAAAATAGGAAAATAAAAATATTGGATTGTAATAAATAAAAGCTCAAGCTCAAATCGTAGGCTATCGTTGTATATCATTATAAATTTATAATCCAAAATTTTTCTTTGTCCGATTTTTACTGCCGGGTTGAAATTAGGTCGAGCCAACTTCAAGCCGGACAATAAGTTTGGCGGGAACTGTAACTCTCTGTCTGTATGTCGTCTGTCTGACGCGCTTTACCGTCAAAATTACTGAACTGATTTAAATGAAAATTGGTACAGAGATATTCTAGAGCCTGAGGAAGAATATTAGCTACTTTTTAATGCGAAAAAAGAGGTGTAAGGGGTTGAAATAGGGGATGAAAGTTATAAGAAATATCCAGACTACGAGGGCGAAGCCGCTGGCGGAAAGCTAGTAGGTATGTGAGGTAAAGGTCTACTTTTGTTTTAATACTAAAATACTTAAAGATCTAAAACCTATAATAAGATTGTCCACAAAAGTGACCCAACTTCTTACACTTTTGACACAGTTCTTGAGGATGGTTCTTGCTCGGATCACCTTTGTCCAAGCCCTCCGGTTTTTGTAGGGGAGTCTGCAAAAAAAATAAATATAATACATACATTTTTTTTCGAGCAATTTCACACCAATCCTTACTAAAATTATAAATGCGAAAGTAACTCTGTTTGTCTGTCTCGCTTTCACGCCAAAACTACTGAACCGATTTAAATGAAATTTGGTACACAAATAGTCTAGAGCCTGAGAAAGGACATAGGCTACTTTATAACAATAAAAAGACAAAAGAAAAACAAATTTCGAACTATCAAACTTGAGACTTGGCACCCTGTGCTCATACCCCTATGCTATCAATGTAACCGCGTTGCAAAATATTGCTTGCGCGATTCAGGACTATTTCCACGAAGTTCATACGTAACGCGGTAGATGTCACTAGTTGTAAGATACGTACCTGTTTATGGGGCATGACATTGATCTTGCACTGGGTACACTCTTGCCCGTAGCCAACCCAGGAGTTAGCGCTCATCCATAGTCTTTTACATTTCGGGCATCTGTATTCGCCGAAACAGCGGCCATTACCGTGGTACGTTGACTGAAATCAAGGAGAAAGATTTATTTATTTATTTATGATATGATATTTATTTATTTATTTATGGCTTTGCCCCGTACTTCGTTCCCGTTGAAATAGATTTTTTCCCGCCGTTTCTGAAATATTCTTTATTGATACTCAGCTCCTATTAGTCGTAGCGTGATGATATACAATGTGTTAAGAAAACCCTGTCCGACCCGTGAAAGTATTATTAGGTATCGATATTAGATTACATTTATGAAATCCTTTTAAGATTTCAAGTAAAAAAAAAATATTCCGAATAAAAGTATTTTTTTTATAAAACAATGTAACTTAGATACGTAGCTACAAGGGTAATCGTCACAGGTGCCTAATATACCACGGCAGGTGATAGTGTTGTCACATTCACGAAAATTGCTAGATTTTGGGTAATTTTGGTGATCTTTATACAAAAATCGTGAATTAAAAACTTCATTAAAAGCGTTACTTTTATGAATATTTTATTTAAGTATTTTATTTTATTTGGTAATGTGATTGGGATACCTATATACCCCTTTCCGGTCGGACAGGGTTTTTTTAACATATAAAGCCTATAGCCTTCCTTGTTATATAGGCTATCTAACACTGAAATAATTCTTCAGCTTTATATCTTTACCGATGTCTTTATAATATAAGCATGGGGCATACCGCGTGACGACTACTGTTATTAAACAGCAAAAATGGTATGTTCGACATCCAAATTACTACAAAATAGTGTGTCTCATCAAACCTGTGTAATTAGTAATTACCTAGCACGGATAATATTCCTAATTAAATTACTAGTAGTGGTACTCACCGACATTTTCGCGGCAAACAAAAATAATAGGACACTTCACAAACTTATTTCGATTTCTTAATGAATGACAAAAACAGGTCGATTTCTTAAAATGCTTTCTCTAGGCCAGCTGATGTCCCACTAATATATTAACCCCAACTCGCTGCTATTTATGCACTTTGGTTTTGTAGGGATGTGAACTCAAGTGTGATTTTATGATTAATATTTAAATCACTGTTCTTTTTCACAGTGGGTCGCGTTTCAGTGATATTGTAATATGTAATACCGCTTAATTTATCGATAATAATAAATAAATAAATATTTTTGGACATTTTACTCAGAACCATTTAGTCACAAACTAAGGAGAGTTTGTACTATGGATACTAGACAATGGATATAATGCCTACTGAATTTTATACTTTTTTGTAAATGCATACTTATTATGTATATATGTATATAAGAAACACCCACACAAACACAAACACTTAAGTTCATCACAATAAATGTTTGTGTCCTATGGGAATCGAACCCACGGCCTCGAACCACTAGACCACAGACTTATTTTTGTCGAAGGCAATAATAGCAGTTCATTAGTAAATCACTAGAATAGCAAAAGAACAGTTAACTTGATATTGCTATCTGTTCGAATATACCTGGGTACTGCACTAGCATACGATTTACGGGGAATAACCGTTTCGCTTGCTACGGCCGATGTCGCAGTTGTGTAGGTGCGCGCGTATGTTCTATTATTGGCTTTAATATGCTACATATATGTAATTATATATACCATCACGCCTGTATTCCCCGAAGGGGTAGGCAGAGGTGTACTAATGTACACCCACAGTTCACTGGTATGTTATAGGCCCCATGTCATAGAGAGGGCCAGTTTTATTGGTATTAACCGGGCAGAAATCCGGAGAGCACTTAAAGCCGTCGGTCCCGGTTGTCATACGAACACCTATGACAATCGTTAGTGGTAGTCGGAAGCCTAAAAAGCCTGACAACCAGTCTTTCCTTCGAATATCGGTATTGCCTAGAAATTGGGTTGCGGAGGTCTGATGGCAGTCGCTCCGTGTAAAATACTGATATTCAGCCGCATCCTGGTTAGGCTGGAAGCCGACCCCAACATGGTTGGGAAAAGGCTAGGAAGAAGAAACCGGACAGAAATCCAACTCCGAGCTGCTACTGAATTTCATAGAAAACCCCAATAACGCTTTGCTCGACCTGGGAATCGAACCCAGAATCTCGAGCGTAGTTGTCGCGCTTAGGAATATTAGACCAATGCGGCAGTTGATCAATTTTGAAGTAAATATTTTTTTTATAAGTTTTAGAATTTGCATGAACCCATTATTTATTATAATTATTTGTGAAAAAATAATTAAAATTTGAATTTGGCGCGCTTAACGAGTACCGTAGTAGTAATTGATATAACAATAGAATAAGCTGGCAATACTTGACTAAAATGGCAACATAACTCTTGGGAATTTACCGCAGAGCCAAGCCGCAGAGAAAAAGAGAGAAAGAAAAAGGCAAAATACACGTGTTATCTCGTGACATTTGTCCATAAATATCTCGAGATAACACGTGTATTTTGCCTTCATTTTTTAAGCCAATCAAAAACTAGTTACCTGGAACCTTATATCTCTTTGGAAATTTCTATCACGGTCCTTAATTTTCCAGAATAAAATTGAAGTAGATTATTATTACTTATGTACCTATGATGTAAATATGATATATTCTAAAAAATTTAAGATACTTTATAAAAAAAATACCATCACGTGATTTCGGGTAGGGTGGACTAGGGGGGTTAGTCAAGTAATAGACCGCACCACGTATCACCAGGCGGGGGATGGGGGGGGGATAATTTTTATAAACATCATGTGATTAACGGCCATGGGCCAACCCCGGTTCGGTGCAGTAGTTTTGGCGTGAAAGCTCGACAGACAGAGTTAGGTACTTCCGCATTTATAATGAGTAAGGATTATTTTTGATAGGGGGCAAGCCTATTGCCTTTAACAGGGCACAAATTCAAACTCGCTGTTGCTGAAAATATCATAAAGTCAAAATCAAAGATATTTATTGCGTAAAACTGTGTACATAATGGTGTTTTATAATTTTTGGTAGGTTTCAACAGTCTACCCAATCGGGTGTAGCAATGTAAAAATGTTAAAATCGAATCAATAATGTCTATGCTAACAATCATAAAAACAATTTTGTAAACATTTTTGTATGTAATAATAGACTTAACAACACCGCTCAAGCTGTGAATCGAACCAGTACTTCTAGCATAGTGTGTCATCGTAAGAATAATAGTGATGTGCACTAACTTTTACCTCGATTACCTAATTCATCGATACTTTCCTATTAAAGGATATATCCGAAAGTCTCGCATCGATGTAATTTAATCGATTCAAATGCGCCAGTAAATTGAATGTTGGCTATACAAGAAATCGTATCGCTTGCAACCCACCGAGCCAGCTATAAAACTGAATATAAAAACACTTGGTCGTCTCCACGGATTCTCCTGTGATATCGACAGCTTACATTAAATTTATGTAAACTTGTCTATTGAATTTGAATGTCGTGTGTGGGGTAAAATAAATAAATTTTACTGAAACAATCTTACTCAAATATTTTTCTTTACCTCGTTAGCTTAGTTATCTTACTTACTACTTAGCGCAACTGCTACGAGGTCCTGGGTTAGATTTTCAGGTCTAGTCAATTGTTAAGTATTGGGATTTTCTAGTTCTGAAATGAATTTAATAAAACTAGGTTGACTGCCTCGTTGGTCTAGTGGTCCAAAGCGCGACTGCTACGCTAGACGGCCTGGGTTCGAATCCCGGGTCAAGCAAAGTGTTGTTGGGTTTTTCTGTGAAATTCCCAGTAGCAGCTAGTCTGGATTTGTGCCCGGTTGATTGCAATAGGCTCGCCTACTATAACATGGGACCTAAAAATACCGGCAAAATGTGGGTGTACATTAGTACGCCTCTGCCTACCCCTTCGGGGAATATAGACGTGATGGTAGGTTACTAGTTTTCCTAAAATACTCGAAATCACGGTTATTTTCCTAAAAAGTGTTTTTTTGCGGGTCTGTGTCGGGTACCCGTCATTTGTTTCAAATTGCATCGCCGTGATAACCTTTATGATGGTCGCATGGTGCCAATACTGCTGAATAGTAAGCCACACTGTGACGTGGCACGGTGCCAACCGTCGGCTAAATCCTTGCGTTTTGCCTCCCAATCCCAACCCTGCGTAGTTAAATACCATGACGCTCTTTGCGACGGAGAAATTATCTACAGTTATTTATTTATTTATTTTGATTTAGGAAAATAAAAAGTTGTTACACAACTTGACTCACAAATCTATCCTAATATAGACGCATGCTGTGGAAGGCTGGCTTAAATAGTTTAACACTGATTTAACAGGCTTTTTTGGTCTATATGACGCAAGAATGTTAGGTATATCCTGCCTGTCTGATGATGCCAATGAATGTCCCATCATATTATAAGACCAGAAAAATTACGACTTCTTGTAAAAATCTTAAAGGTACATAAGTAAGGTAAGCTAATCTAAACTTGCGCACAAAATCTCACACCCTGTTAACCCTCCTATCTCGCATTGGCCGCAAACAACTGAATAAATAAGTAGGTTTAAGGTTAGTATCTAACAAAGAAACGCAAATGTTAGCTAAGTACTAATTAGTAACAGTTGACGTTCTCCATTTCACAAAAAGCGACATCTAGAGGGATGGTCGGGTTGCACCGATTAAGGATTCAAGAGGCCGACGTCGCCTGGTGCCTCCTCTAATTACCATAGCGCTCACTCCCGGCCTGTTTACTCACACTTAAGATGAAATTACGTCGAGAATCCCCACCTTTGCCCCGAGTAAGCGATGATTGAGGGTTAAGTGTTACCCAAAACATTATAATTATTTTGGTATATTGAATGACTGCGGTACTGCACGTGAAGTGTAGATTATAACTTATAAGTTAATACAATGTGCAGCTTGTAAGTAATTGAGTTTTTTTAAAATCTCAAGTGATTCTAGACGGGTTTATGGTTTAGGAATTGATATTTTACGAAAAAGTTTTTTGCTGTCTCAAAATTGCACAGTAATGTTAACACACACACAGTAATTAATTGGTACACAATTTCTTATAGTGGTCCAATTGGTTTCTCACTGTCCACGATAGGTGCTCGAGAATTCCCAATAACCCGCGACGAGTTCGGGTTGAATGTATTACCTATAATATTCATATAAATATATGCAAATACACCCAAACCGTATTCACACGGGTGGCTGTTCAATTCCATCCGAAAGGACCGCACGAAGCCATCCAGTTTTAAATATTCCATGTGCGGTCAAGAGTGAAATCCACAAAGAAAACGTATTACATATATATCCTTTATTGCGTTTCTCCCTCTTTTTCAGTGACCAATGCTTGGGGTAACACAATTTTATGATACTTTTTATCAATAAAACGAAATGTACACGTGCCATAAATATTATAAAATTGTTTGATAAAAGAATATTTTGACAACGTGCTGTATATGAAATTATGAATCATATATTGAGGTCGTAAATAATTGGATTGGTTTATTGAAACATTATGAAGAACGTGTTTGTCTAAGCTTGTGGTTATTGACGGTTGAGATGTTGACTGCCTCAGGTCTCGAGCGCGACTGCTATGCTAGAGGTCCTAGGTTCCTGGGTCGAGCAGTGATGTTGGTACACGGTGTTAGAGCCTGATTAATGACAATAGGATCGCCCTACATGGTACCTAACCATAACGGCGGACTGTGTGAGTACTTTGGTACACTTCTGCCTAAACTTTAGGGGAATACAGGCGTGATGATATGTATGAGATTTTGAGATGTAGCACTGTTGAGTAAACGCCTCTTCTCTATTCTCTATTATCTTCTCTCTAAGGGACATCGACGCACAAACGTCGTGCCAAGGTTTCAAGGTCCAAAATAAAATTACCTAGGTCATTCATGCAGAAAATTATCGGTTATTATTACAGATATTGTCATTTTTGAGCGTGCAGTGTATTGCTTAGAATGCTAACATAACTCTCTGCGGTGGTAGCTTAGTAGTCAAAGCGTCTTGTGTACCGAACCAGAAGACGCAGGTTCGAGTCCTGCCCGCCAGCCGATTTTTTCCTTCATTAAAAATAACTTCGTTATTATAGTAAAGATAATAATAATAAACAAATGACAAGCAATAACGTTATCAGAATTCACGGCTATTAGCTGCTAATGAGAAGGTACCAATAATACCTAATCTGTTTATCAATAAACAACAATGTTCGATGCTTCTTTATAACAAAGAATCTTGAGGTTCCTGATAAGAAATGAACATTTTAATGTAACGAAACTGGCTCTGCTATTGTTGATGGTTTATAATTTTTAATTATATTATATAGAATAACTATCTATTTATATAAGCATACCGGTGAACTGTGAACATCTCTGCCTAACCCTTTGAGGAATACAGACGTGATGGTACGTTATCTTATATTATGTTTCGACGGCCAATCACTGATTAATCACAAAATCTCAGACACTATAAATAGATAATATAGCCCTCAAACATAAAATTTGGCATAACAATAATATAATAAGACCTCGTTTACCTATTAGCCAAATTTTAAATCTAAATCTCTATAGCTTTCTCTTTAGGATTGGAAATACTATTGAGTACAATGCAAGTTGTTATCGCGGGGCACAGCATCACCACATATCTAAGTATACACTTAGCAAATGGTAAACAAATATAAACAAGAGTTCGTTATATCGTAATCTTGAATATACACTCAATTATCGCCCTTACGGTGTTAATTAGAGCCGGCTTTAAAAGGCTAAGTAGGGTTTTGAGTGCCCTCTCAATCAAATTCCGTTTCCTTTACAAAGCAACCCTTTTTCTTAGATGTCAACGGCTTCTTTTCGTGTCAATTGCAAGGGGATCTGGTAATTGAAATAAATATTTGGTCATAGAATTTTGTTTCGAAACGAAGCTTGTCGTTTCGCAATTAGGAAACGAAATCCTTTATACTTATGTATTTAACTTATTTGTCTTATTATAATTAAGTCTGTTTTTGTGCTTGTTTGGTTTTGAAGATGTGCCACGATTTATTTTGTATTTATATTTTATAATTTATGTGTTCCTTGAAAATGTTGTATCATTAGAATGAGATATTGTTCAATATCCTATATACTTCTTCAAGTTTATTTTGGAAGAGCTTGTAGTTCGTAGCTCGCAGCATAAATACGAGTACTGCGCTAATGGCGGAAAACCACCGCGGCGTACGCTGTCCACGGCCACGCAGCGCACGTTTGCTGCGTAGGTTCATTTGTTTGAAAACGTAGCACCCGCTCGCTATACACGAATTCGTGTTCCGCGTAGACAGCGTGCATGGCATTGAGCTACGTGGCCGCCACATCCGAGCAAGCCACGCGGGTGCCCATGACGTCAATTTGTGCGTAGCGTGTCCGTGGGTTGCAGTGGAAACAGCTCCATACATTTTCTTGCAAAGCGAAGCTTGATGCACATGCGTAGCCTCTTCGTACGCGGCGTAACCGGCACTTGTGTATGAAGACCTGGTGGACTAACAGTCTCTAGTTTATTTATTTAATTTATATCAATCCCTATGGAAAAAGGGCGTAAGAATATTCTAAAAAACACGGCAAGAGCAGCTTAAACTTCACAACATACTGTATAGAGACCAGTATGTTGTGAAGGTAAAGCTGCGCTTGCCGTGTTTTTTAGAATATTCTCAGTAACAGCTTTGACCCCCTCCATTTAATTTGACACGTGTTTTTAGTTAGTAGGAGTCAGGATCTCTAGGAAACTCTCTGCCTTTCTTTTCTGAGAAACGGAGAGCATATGGGAGATTCTTTTTACATGAAAAAAAGCTTCGCCTAAACCTTACCGTAGCACTGCATTTCTATATCTTTTCAATAAAGCTTTGAGCCAAAAACACAATAAAACTCTAGGTAATACAAATACAATTAACCACGAAGGTTGAATACAATATCATTTTAATTCAAACACTGTAACATCCAATTGTATTTCTTTCACTAAAACACTTCAATAACAGGGAATTTTCTATTTAGTTTTATCGAAAGCTCTGACGGCAATCGAATACCACTAATGGGATGGTACAATTGAAACTGCTCGGCGGAAAATGGAGCAATAAGTATGCATCACGGGGTTCTGGATGTGGCTGATGGCGGCGGAGATGTCTAGCTTGCTCGACTCAATACCATTAGTACTGCGCTTACGTTCTACTGTAAGGGCATGTGTATAATAGCTTAAAGGTACTATGTACACTTGTACACGAGCAAAACCATGTATACACCAACAAATGTGCTAAAGTTATTTTTGCAACTTTGTGATAACACCAATGTCACTTTAGTATTGGTTCATAAATACTGTGTTCGATATATATTACAAAAGTTCTATTAGTACTTTAGGAGAAAATAGATTTTGCACTCTTTTTAGTGTATACCTACTTGTTTTTTGTTCGTGACTGTACAAAAGGACCATTACGAAAATCACTCAACAACTGACAGCACGCTTTTCGCCGAGTATCCGCAAAAATTTAACTATTACAACAAGATAAAACTATTGTTATTTATACTTTAGGACCTACATCAAACAAGATCCATTGAGAGTAAAACAATTAAGTACTCCTTTTAATTCAGGTCTATGTATCTATGTATTTTCTCCCTTTCATACTGAGAGGTGACCCGTGCCCACTGTCCAGCAGTGGGGCAGTGTATGGGTCGATGGTGATGTATTTATGTATATGAAAATTTGGATTTGTAAAAGCACCTAGGTAATATAGGAGAAAAAACTTATACGTTTTCTAAAAAGAAAAATACTTGAGGTCCTGGCCCTGGTCCTTGCGTCCGCGCATCGTTGAGCTTCTGTGATGTAACATAACATTCTGAAACATTCCATAGTTCATCTGTACACGCCCTAACACTGTATGTTTTCGCCGCGCCATCCACACGTCGGGTCATACCAATATAAGTAAATAGATATCGAATGGCACTACTCGGATTCCATATAAGATAATAAAGTTTTTACAATGTCCTCTCATAGCTTTGAAACGGCATGCTCAAAGCGCTTGTTTTAATATTTAGTCTATTATTTTTTATTGATATTGAAGTGCCTATAACTGTCACATTAAACTGGTGGTCCTGAGCGCAACTGCTATGCCTGAAGTCCCGTGTTCGATTTCCAGGTCGAGCAGTGTTTTTGGGTTTTTAGGTGTATTAAATTCTCAGTAACAGCTCGGAGTATACCCAATCCCCAGCGACAGAGGCCCTATTCCTTAGTTCGGGAGCTGGCTTTAAAGAGGCTATGCTTTAATGTAAAAGAAAAAATAACCATGTACTGAAAACACTGATTAGTTGAACTAAAATCAATGATATTGTAGCGACATCTAAAGCGCTACATAAGAACTTCTACGAAGCTAAAATCCTGAATCGCGCAAGTGAAGTTTACCGTGCAACTTGCATATATATAACCGCCCGACATCAACCGTCGGGCAGTGGCCCACCAGGCATAACACCCGCCTGGACGGAGGATCCTCCCTTTGGTGCGAGGGACAACACACCTCGTCCCTCCACAATATGACAGAATAGATTTATTTATTTCTTGAAAAAATATGTAGGTAAATTCAAGATCCCGCTATGGTCCTATGGATCCCATGGCCACGAAATATTGGGAAAGGGAAGGTAAGTGGGGTTTTTAGCCGGTATGAGTCTAAAAACCCTGCTGCCTCACAGGTATCACTGTCCTCTCAGGGATTGACATTCCAGTGGGAATATCCTAAAATCCTGTCTTAGGACTCACATACGTTTATATGTGAAAATCCCGTTCAAAGTATATTTTTCATTTCATTTCCTACCCATATTCACCGAGTCAAGCAATCATAAAGGCATGTTCACATTCAGCAGACAAAGAAAAATGAATGAGACACCGTTAGGACATAAGGCCGGGGCACAAGTGCTGCAAACGGCCAGTCAGCCGTGTTTACGGTTATTTGAGTGGGCGTATATGCGGCGTATACGTCCTAATTTATAACGTTAATACGGGCAGGCGTGATAGCGACGCCCCATACTGTATTGCACTTATGTTCTCGACTCTCAGTGAAGTGAGGAGAGTGTTATTGTCATTCGTGTGTATATATTATTATGGATATATAAAATAATTTAGGTTTTTAGTGTTCATACGCCATATAACTACGCTAAACAACCGATACGGGGGGCAAACTAGTTGGAATTTACATTTAAATCGACAAACGAATAGAAAGAAAATTGACATTAGTGACAGCTCGATTTCTCGAAAGCTTGTGTCATTTCTAACATTTTGTTTTGTTTCTATTCGTTTGTCGATTCGAATGTCAAAATGCAACTTGTCTCAGTTAAGCTACGCTTGCTGCGGTTTGTCGGATTCTGAACACATCGAGACCCTTCGGTGCCTCGGAGAGCACCTAAAGCCGTCGGTCGTTATGATAACCGGGACCGACGAACGACCTATGACAATCGTTAGTGGTAGTCAGAAACCCAAAAAGCCTGACAACCCAATCTATCCTTCGAATATAATTATTGCCCAGAAATTAGGTTGCAGAGGTCTGACAGTCGCTTCGTGTAAAATACTAATATTCAGCCGCATCTGGTTAAACTGAAAGTCAACCCCAACATGGTTGGGAAAAAGGCTAGGAAGAAGAAGAACACGTCAAACCGCACTACAGTTGCGCTGCATTAACCAGCGCTTCCAAAACAGCAAACCTTACGGGGCGGTTATAATATTATTCGTTTTGGAAGTTTCATGAATAAATAATAGAAACATTAGCATTAAAAAAATAGAAATCTTGTCGGTCGATTCCCAAGCACAATATTTACAGGTCAAAATAGAACCACATAAAAAAAAATACTTTAATAGATTTAAAGATTATATCCACGCAAACAATACAAAAATATTAAAGAATCAGACAAGATTATGTGTAATTCTGTGAACAATCAAACTCTTTTTGTACAGAAAAGCGTAAAGATTATATACTATATTAAATAAGTATAAATGTAGCTACAAGTACACTTTTTTAATACAACTGCAGCTTTGTGTTCGTCACAATAGACCACAATTATATCTTTTATACATTTTTTTGCTCCAAGACTTGTATTTATTCCTTTGAACAAAACACAGACAATCTTTTACATCTTCAAAGACCTTTATTTTCACAAACACTAGTCGGGAAAAAGTAAATTTATAGAGAAACAGACATTTGTGGTAGTTTAATATACTTATATATATCTAGTAGATATAATATAGGATTATGTTTGAGTGTGTTTAGGGCTTAAGCAGTGATAGCCTAGGGGTATGACCCCTGGACTGCCAAGATCCAAGGCACGCACCTCGGACTTTTCGAAATCATGTGCGTAATTATCACTCGCTTTAACGGTGAAGGAAAACATCGTGAGGAAACCTGCATGCTTGAGAGATATTCTCGGCGACGGCATGTGAAGTCTGCCAATCCGCATTAGGCCAGACTGTGGCCTAATCCCTCTCATACTGAGTGGAGACCCGTGCCCAGCAGTAACGATGGACCCATTAATAAGGGACCATTAGTGGGTTGATGATGTATTTAGGGCTATGAAAACTATGCTGGCTAACCTGAAATACTTACTGAATATGTATTTAGGGCTATGAAAACTATGCTGGCTAACCTGAAATACTTACTGAATATATATTCATAATTACAGTTATATACTCATTAAAACTGCTTACAAATATTTATTAAATAAGTGTTTTATATAATGAATAAACGTTACAACCAAAACACGCCATAGCTATAAAGAGAGAATACTCAATACCACAGACTAAGGATACCACAGCAGTAATTACTACACAAGATACCTATCGATAAAATATCAATTGCGTCGTAGACACAAATCAGCATTAAAATGGAATTGAGGGACAGTGTCAAATTAAATTTTGTTGCAATCAAGAGCCGCCGGGGACCGCTTCAACTAGTCGTTGTTTGAAGCGCAAGTAATGAACCTGCCCACTACACCGGCCGCATAACGATTCATACTATTTAGGGCTGGCAACACCACCGCTGCGTAAAAAAAATCTCTGATGAATTTAATTTTCCTGTCAAAATTCCCATCCCATGAAAAAAATCTAAATCTAAAATCGGGAAAAACTGAATATTCTATATTCAGTATTTCCCGATTTAATTAATTTTTAAGGCAAAGAGGTCCGGTTGTTCTCAAGTGATGAGGTTAAACAAACAGAATACTTTTATGAAACTTAAAAAAAAAGTATTGTTTAAATCATGGTGCCTTAATTAATAATATGAAATGCGTTAATGAACTTGTACTAGACAGAGGTACAAATTACTTAAAACAATAGAAAACCAGAAAAGTTTTACCAAATACTATGGAGGTATTTATATTTTTACAAATATGCCAAATTAAATTTGGCATATTTGTAAAAATATAAATACCTCCATACAAATTAAGTACTAGGTACGTCACGTGATACATATATTATACCTACTATTTATCTATAGTCGTCATATTGGTAACACCGGTGCGGGAAATACCGCAATAGCATGAATGATTATTTAATAGCAAAATGGACAGAGCGCAGCGCGCTTAGGTATTTTATGAATTAGTCACAGATACCTAAAGTGATTTTTTAAATATTGAATATTTTGAATAAGGGCCACTTAGCACGTGCAATGTAATATGTAGATTAACCACTTTAATTTTTGTCCGCATAATAATATGATATTATTTTTGTTAGCTATACCTACCGTTTCAGTAGTGACCTCTCATAGTAAAGGAAAGACTATACAACGCGAGGTCAGCTAATACTGGGTACTGCAGGTACAGCTTATACTATAACGTCATGTAATTACAGTATAATATTGATTATTTTGAATAAGGGCCACTTAGCACGTGCAATGTAATATGTAGGTTATATACTACGGCTACTATATGTAGCCGTATAATGTGTAGTGACGTGAATCATCACTGGTAATATTTCGAGGTCAACTGTTACACACCGCCTTGAGTCACCGATGTATTGCAAAAATAAACACATGCAATACGTTACGCTAACAATTGAGTTTTTGCGTTATTCTTATTATGTGTTTATATTTGTTTTGTCTGACGATATTGCAATGTGCACTTGTCCGAGTTATTTATGTTCGTTTTGAATGATTGATTGTTTGTTGTTTTCATATCAACTTATTCAAATGTCTATTTTAAAATGCACTTGATTTATTCATTTATTTAGTCGGGATGGTTTCGTATTTCCCAATACCGTGGCAATTTCCCAAAACCCGTTTTAGTTTTTCTCGTTACTCGTTCTCGTGCTCTCAATCTGTTAAAAAAATTGATATTATTTGTTGCTTTATAATTGTTATATCTAGATAATAGCAGACAACATAATTATTTATATTTATACCCACTTAGAAAGCTAGAGCTTTTTTTTAGTAATAATTGTAAATGCCATAATTCTTATTTACTTAGTGCATCTATTCTATACTAATATTAAAACGAGGAAAGGTTTGATTGTTTGTTTGTTTGTTTATTGAATAGGCTCCGAAAATACTGGACCGATTTTATAAATTCTTTCAGTGTTAGATAGTCTATTTATCAGGGAAGGCTATAAGCTATATACCATTACGCTACGACTAATAGGAGCCGAGTAGCAATGAAAAATGTTGCAAAAACGGGTGAAAATGTTATCAAGACCACGCGGGCGAAGCCGCTGGCGGGAAGCTAGTACTTTATAATAAAGATGTTGTTATATAAAACATAAATGCAACGCCCTTACAGGGTTTAATATTAATACGAAACTTTTATAACAACTTACGTAAACCGCACTTTTCAGGTTTACAGCTTTTGCGCCTGTTACTAAAATAATTGACAATCGTCGGAGACGGCGGTGTCGTGACTATTGTGCTAGGCGTCACAGTCTCTATCGAGCAAAGGTTTGATACAACGTGATTTCTATAGGTTTCCCTTCAACCTATTATTGCCAATAGTTAATTAGTAAGCACTTTTGGCGCTGGCTACATTCTTAGCCAAATTAACCCTTGACCACTGCAACACAATGCATATAGCGTAGCGAATAGAGCGTAGTCTTGATAATTAAAATCGCTACAGACCAAAATTCTCCAAAATCATAATACTGAATTGACGAATTTGTAAGAATGACGAAACTTGTACGTTCAACCCTAAATATGCATCCCGACAAACGAATATTTAAATCTTACTTTATTCGTGTAAAATGCCGCGGACAGCCCTACCGTTAGTTTTCAGCTTGAAACGAACGGGCGGATGCCCAGAATAACTTAAACAATGCGTCTGAAATCTTGTCTAACTGCTTGACATACCGACTGTTCAATTCCCTACACCGTCTGAGGGAACTAGATACCTACCTGTACCTACCTACCCCTTCCAGATGTCTTGATGAGATGCGCAAATACCTTCGAACACAAACGTCTATAGGTAGATTTTTTTAAATTAATCTTTTAGTAGTTTTAATCATGACTGCTACGCCTTGGTCGTGAGTTCGATTCCCAGGTTTAGTAAAGTGTTATAGAAGTTTCAACGAAATTCTGAGTAGCAGCTCGGAGTTTAGATTTGTGCCCGATTAATGGCAATTGGCAAAAAGTCTCGCCCGCCTATTACATGGCACCTATACCGGCGAACTATGGGTGTATATTAGCTGCCTAACCCCGGAGGAATACCGGCGTGATGGTACTTATAGTATATCCTTACTAATATCATAAACGCGAAAGTAACTCTGTCTGTCTGTCTCGCTTTCAGGCCAAAACTTCTGAACCGATTTAAATAGAAGGGGTCATCAAAAGCTTATACATCTCAGCCCAAATTTGTTCCGAAGGTATATGACAGCTGTCAAGTTGATAGTTTTTATCATGAAATCACTATGAAACTGATAATAATCTACCGTAATGGCGTGCGTTTGATATTCCAAAACTGACACTGACAGTTTTTACTATGAAATCATTACGAAACACTTAACAGTGTGCCAAAATGGCGTGATTTTTCTCAAATTAAAAGTTTTATTTCTCATCCCCCAGTCAACATTAAAAAAAGTACGACGAGTTTTAACCAGCGTAATACAGGGTATTTTATCCAATAATTGTACCTTCGGTACATCATTTGGTCCGATTTCGATGACCATCTTTGGTACAGAGATAGTCTAGAGCCTGAGAACGGACATAGGCTACTTTTTATTGCGAAAAAGGGCTGCAAGGGGTTGAAATAGGGGATGAAAGTTATAAGAAACTAGCTTCCCGCCAGCGGCTTCGCCCGCGTGATATGTTATTATACATATAAACCTTCCTTAAGAATCACTCTATCTATTAAAAAAACCGCATCAAAATCCGTTGCGTAGTTTTAAAGATTTAAGCATACATAGGGACAGACAGACGGCGGATAGCGACTTTGTTTTATACTATGTAGTGATACCCAGATCACGCGGGCGAAGCCGCTGGTGGAAAGCTTGATTTTTGAATGAACTTTCATGAAATTAAAATAAGTTACTTCGTAGAACTAAAAGTGCCTCCTTCTCTTTCGAAAGATAGAAAAAATATAGGAAGCTCGACCAACATTATAAATAGTATACATATTATTGTGCCAGCAGCCTCTTAAATACTATTATATGTAGGGTTGATTGTCTGTTGGTACGACACTGTAACACAGTTCATGTGGGGTACAAGCCTACACTGTTTAAAATAAGATAAATAGGGTGAATTAGTACTAACATATTTATAAGTTTATTTTACTAACCCATTATAGATGTTAATCTGAAATAAAGTTATATTAGTATTATTATCATATACTAGCTTTCTGCCAGCCGCTTCGCCCGCGTTGTCTTATAAATTTTTCCCTCGTTTTTGCAACATTTTTCATTGATACTCCGCTCCTATTAGCAGTAGCGTGATAGTATATAGCCTATAACCTTCCCCGATAAACGGGCTATCTAACACTGAAAGAATTTTTCAAATCGGTCCAGACTGCCTCGTTGTCCTCGTTGGCGTCCTGGGTTCGATCCCCGGGTCGAGCAGTGTTGTTGGGTTTTCTGTGAAATTCCCAATAGCAGCTTGGAGTCTGGATTTGTGCCCGGTTTATGGCAATGGGCTCGCCCCCTATTACATGGGATCTAAACATACTGGCGAAATGTGTACATTAGTACGCCTCTGCCTACCCCTTCGGGGAATATGGGCGTGGTGGTCGAGTAGTTTCGGAGCCTATTCAATACAAACAAACAATCAAATCTTTCCTCTTTATTATAAGTTTAATATAAGTATTGATTTTCAACAATTCCCTCAATCTCGACTAAGAAAAGAAAAATGTACAGACATAGATATTAATGTCTGCATACATGTAGTACTTTTATCATTTTCCTATGTACAAATGTCTGTCGTACATTACGCGGAATGCATGTCTGGCTCCTATCTTAAATGTCTGATGTCATGTTAGTATTTTGTTGTCTATTTATTGAAGCTATCGCGATTTTAGTTGGTTGAAATTGTGCTTTGAATTTAAGTTCTCGGATGCGAATTTTAGGGAGAAAATACGGATATGGTACAAGGAGTTTTGGAATTAAACCGATAGATTATGTCTTTATATCGGAAAAAGATCTTCCCTAGAAATCTATACTTCTATACTGATATTATAAAGCTAAAGAGTTTGTTTGTTTAGTTG
The DNA here is from genome assembly GCA_946251955.1 of Acronicta psi. Classification (NCBI taxonomy): domain Eukaryota; kingdom Metazoa; phylum Arthropoda; class Insecta; order Lepidoptera; family Noctuidae; genus Acronicta; species Acronicta psi. The sequence continues at coordinate 10,029,260 of OX276475.1, read as the reverse complement.
GTTGAACGCGTTAATCAGGATCTCAGGAACTATTGGTCCGATTTGAAAAAATCTTTCAGCGTTAGCAAGGCTATAGGCTATTTATCACCACGCCACGACAAATAGGAGTGGAGAAGCAATTAAAAAAGTTGCAAAAACGGGGAAAGAAATGCAAATTCTACGTGAACGAAATCGCGGGCAAAGGTTAGTTAATAAATAGCCTATGTTACTCAGGGATCATGTATATTATACTAATGGTGAAAGAATTGTTGCAATCGGTAAATCGTTTTTGAGTTTATTCGTTACAGACATACAAATCTTTCCTCTTTATTAAAAGTTAAAAGTAAACACTAATAACGAATAATAATAAGTAATTATTATTAGTTATTAGTGTATCTTTACCCTTTTACCTACATAATTATTTTTATAATAAATTTCATTTTTTTCTTCCACCTGCTTATGTAACATTTTGAATAGGTTTGATACCTTGATGAACTTAATTTTTGAACACCCTTAAAAATAAAGCTGTTACTGTACTTCTAGAACCCACAGCATAATGACGACAATTTCGTCGCAACATTCCCTTGAAATTAGGACCCTTAAAATTGAGTGAACATTTCTGTTCTTGTCACGTGACGTTTTACATCAAAGAGGAATTACTCTCAAAAATCGCACTCCATTAACACAACCTCGATAAGGGCTTATGCACACCGGCCGACATGCCCGACACGATTTTAAATGTAAACATTACGAAGATGCGCAACCGTATTTCTTTAGAGGGTGAAATATTAAGAAAAGTGAGAAGCCGCCTAATAAAATATTGGTACTTAGTGTACTTGGTTTGTAAGTTTTGTGTTTTATTTTATTTTACCTCAAAAAACTTGAAAGAACAAAATTTGATATTAATCTATACTTTATATTGAATATTATAAAGCTAAAGAGTGTGTTTGTTTGGTTGAACGCGCGAATCTCAGGAACTATTGGTCCGATAAAAAAAACTTTCCGTGTTAGATAGCCTGTTTAACGAGGAAGACTATATATATAGGCTATATATCATCACGCTACGACCAATAGGAGCGGTGTATCAATTAAAAATGTTGCAAAAACGGGGGTAAAAAATTCAACTTCTACGGGAACGAAGTCACGGGCAAAGGCTAGCTTATAATATTTTAAATGATAGCTTTTGAATAAAATAACACACATTAAGAAAGAAATCAGACTCAAACAGGCTTCAAATAGACATCACTACTACAGTTCTCGCCAAACTTATTGTCCGGGTTGAAGTTGGCACGAGCTAACTTTAACCCGGCCGTAAAAATCGAAGAAAGAAATATATTGGATTAAAATTATTTAAAACGACAGCCCCCGACTTCAGCGTTCGTTTTTATTTTTTACAATCCAATATTATCCTTTCTGCAATTTTTACGGCCGGGTTAAAGTTAGCTCGTGCCAACTTCAACCCGGACAATAAGTTTGGCGAGAACTGTACATGGCCTATAGGGCAATTCTAAAATCAAAAGTCTGAACAACTTTGTCGCACCATCAAAAGTCCGAACAACTTTGTCGTGCCATCCCTACAGATCCTAAATTCTTAACGTACGTATTCCAGCAACATAACGAGGCCAATCCTCATAAAGCGGACTAGTGAAACACGAAAGCCACTCCATCAGGCCGTCGTTGGTCGCAAGTGCATAATTTTGTCAAGTCACCGAGTAATGAGCAAATGGAACTATAATGTACATACATAGCTTCACGGCTATTCAAGTAGGCAGAGACTATAGATTTCCACTTACTACGATCTTGGCACACCACATTCGCTTTATCTATGCTTATCAACCTCCCCGTTACGTCCGTAATTTGGTATGTTCCTTTACGGTACATTCGCCGGGGTCGACCCATATAATGTGCAGGCGAAAAATGCAGTCAGTCAAACACGATATCATTGCATAATCAAAAGGTAAATCAATTATTAATTATCACTTTCTGATCGTCATCATCTTGTATTGCTACATTAGTAGTGGACGAATACGGGTTCTTGATGATGAACGGCAACAATAAAATACCGTCTGCTAACGTCTAGGAAATAGTAAAGGGAATTTACTGTTTCCTAAACGTTGTATGTAAGCGGTGAGAAGCACAAGAGACTCAATATTGGGTGAGGTTAGCTTCAGATGTAATATTATCACTATCATCTAAGTAGACCAATGTCAATATAAAACGTTCTAAGTAAGGCTCATCAGCACTCCATTTGCTTACTCTTCTGTGTTCAATATAGACGACAACAGTAACTACAGCCATTAGCCACTCGTTAACAAGATCCTTGCTAAAAGAAAAATATTTAAGTTGAAGCTTTTAGCTCAAGTGATGTTGAAAAGCCTTCTGGTTTTGTAAAGACATGAATTTATTTTGATTTCGAGCTTTCCAATTAAAATTCTACATTTTGTACGTACATCTTGGAATGATATCCATAAAAATCGTCTTCCCATGTTTAATTAACAAAGAATTTACATACTTGTTAATAAAAAAAATAGCTCTCTCTCTCTAATAACTCTCGAGTTACAAAACAAAGGTTCATCAAAGTATTGAACACAATTCAATTGGTTGGACAGTAGACACTAAGACCAGATTTGAATAAATTAGGAAAATTCTAGAAACTTGGTCCCTAAAAAGGTTGGCTCAGGCTCAGTACAAAATGTGGGCATCCACTAAATAAGGATTAAAGGGAAATTCCGATAGGATTGAGTAAAAAGAGACCACATCTGCCTGGATGACATGTACGCTACGACAAAATTTTATCTACTTTTTTGTCTTGATCTTTCTCAAGATAAAAAAGCACGATATAAGCGTCGACAAAATTTTGTCTTGGAGCGCATGTCAGCGCGGCAGGTAAGAACGCGGGACACACCCAGTATTATTTAAGTAACCTCAATTTTAATACGAGACAAAATTCCTAGTAAATACTGGCTGCATGAAACTCCATAAGGTGAGCCAAATATGAAGTCATGTTAGGTAAATTAGTTAGATTTCACGAAAGTCTAGCTCATTTATTGCGAAAGTAAAATTATAGTTATAACCTTTTTATAATTTCAAAGCTTTTACTCAATACTGACACGATACTTTGAGCTAGGTATTTAGTACCTACGTATGAAGACTTTGAAGTTTAATGTTATTCATTTGAGCTCTTTTCATTGAAAAGTCATGATTTACGTCTGAATATGTATAAATATAGGTATTATACTTCAAAATACTTTGTAAAAAGGTAAAAAGCTTAGCAAGTCTTTAAAGGACCAATGAACTGTCTCATTAGCTTCTAGAAGTATGACTTAGGCTTAGGCTAACATTCAGGCTGAGATTCAGAGAAAAAACTTAGCGTGAACTTACGCTTCCGTATGTCAAATTGTCATACAAATTTGACATACGGAAGCGTAAGTTCATGCTGAGTCTCTTCTCTGAATCTCAGCCTAAGAGACGATGCTCAGCGTAAAGTAAGGCTTCCGTATGTCAAATTTGTATTACAATTTGACATACGGAAGCGTAAGTTCATGCTGAGTCTCTTCTCTGAATCTCAGCCTTAGATTCAGAGACGAAACTAAGCGTAAACTTACGTTTCCTTATGTCAAATTGTAATACAAATTTGACATACGGAAGCGTTACTTTACGGTTAGCGTCGTCTCTGAATATATATAGCCTTAGTGCCTGGTTTCATCTAGCATATTTTTTCTTACAACCTAAACCATTCCGATGAACTGCGGATGTACAGTCAACAAAAGAAATAAGTATACAGGCAATCTTGGTTTCGGGAAAGTCCGTAATACATCTAAATATTTTTTTTGTTTACCAAAGGGTTTAGTATGTAGGCAATTAACCACAACTGTTACAATTATTACGTATTACATTATTACACAATCTCTGTCAACACATAGATGTAAACTTATCTTTGTTACCCGACTGCGCCAGAAGGAGGGTTATGTCTTTTTGTTGACTGTACATCACTACGTCTCTACTTCACGCGATTTTTTGGTTATTATTGAGAGAGATGCCGCTTTATGTCGTTTTCAATAGCCCTTTCCTTTTCTTACAACTTAAATATTGTCACGTTAACACGTTGTGGCTGCGACTCTGAATGGATGTTACAGAACCATCTTTTAAAGTTTATTGGCGAAGTAAAAGGTAATATCATGTTCAGCTTAACGTTTATCGATCGTAGCGCCAGACTGACTTCTTATTTATTCATAAACTTCGAAAACTCGACTTCCCACGCAAATTTGCTACCGCTAGTGTTTATCCATCTCGTTATTTTTATCGTCGTTTTCGCAATAAATCTGATAACTTCAGATTATAAGTAAATCTGAATGAAACTTAGGGTTAATAGGATGTTAAAGGTAAATATTTAGGATAAAAACCCCATTGCCTTATAAGACAAAGGTATTCAATGTGATTCGTAACAGAAATAGTACGGGGCGATGTTGATTTTAATCCTTTCAAGATTATTTATGTTGAAATCGGATAGGCAAGCCCAGACCAAGATGGCTAGACGTCTTCTGGAAAGATAAGCCCAAAATAGCCTTCAATTGAAACGATTAATGTAAGAAGGGTAGGCAACGGTTGATCCATGGCAAGTCTATAATATCTGTGCTACCAAATAAAAAAAATAAAAAACGCTTTTATAGGAATAGAAAATCAAAGTAAAAAGTAAAAATAATTATTGTAAAAAAGCTTGATGGGTCGATCTCCAGAGGCATTTTTTTTCGTGTCGGGCTGGATAAACCCATTTTAAAATCGAAAAACGTTTTACAAGTATTTTTTTATATACAGTTCGGTGTCTAATCTACGTTATACAAGGGTAATATTATGAATAAGTTTATTTCAAATGCTTTAAAAAAAATCTTAAACCCTAAAATCCTGATCGCTCTGGGTTGACCCAACTCCCGATTGAATGAAAAAATATTCTCTAACTTTTTTAATGAGTAGGTTCGTATAAAACAACTTATTTAGATTACCTAGCAAATAGTTAATCTTTATAGTAATTAAATATTTTTAGTTATATTAATAATACTTTTGGCACAATTTGAATTTAAAATCGTGACCGGGTATTTTATCTCATCGCTCTGCGCTGAGGTAAAACATCGCGCTCATCCCTAGTTACGCGTTATAGACACTCTATTCCTCTCCCGCGGGGTAACGCCAGTAGTGGTCTAACCACCGAGGAAGATATCTGTGTGCCACGTTCCCGCGCTCCAACATTACGAAGGTAAGTTTATGACTGCTCTGGATTTGGTTCTCGAATTTTATGATTGCTATGGCACGTTATTTAAATGAAATAGTAAGCCTCTGAATGTATTTGCTATGTGAATTAAGTGATCGTTATGATGTTTTTTATGAGACGTAATCACAACATTCTACTGCTTTTAAATTCGGCTATATTTATGATTTTGTGACTTTTTCTGATCGCTATGGCTGTGATTGCTCTGTCCAAAGCGACCAGAGCGATGATATTTTGTATTAATTGTACATTATAAATCTATTTTAAGTAGTAGTACCGGCCTGTAACAATGACAAACGAAGAACTATGCATATATCCTTTAATTTATAACCTTTCCTGGGTTTTTTTGGGTAAGCTAAACCCATAAACAGATTTGACGTATTTTACCTTGATAATATTATTATATTGGCATTTAGCTAACCACAACTGTAACTCTTTCTTCTCTTAAAATTAATAGCAACTATTGTTGCAGATTGAAATCATGCCTCGAAATAAATTATCTATTGAAGAAAATAAGACATACTATTGGGAGAAATATTTAAATTAACTGTAGATATATACAGAACTGGTAATATACCATCAGATTACTGTATGAGCAAACTAATAACCTTGCCTAAGAAAGCCAATACACTGAAATGTGAAGAGTACAGAACCCTTAGCCTCAAAACTCACGCATCAAAAATATAACTAAAAATTATTCAGAATAGACTACAAAATAAAATAGAAAACTTGGTGGGTCCAGACCAATACGGATTTCGTAAAAACAAAGGAACCAGAGAAGCTATACTAGCACTGAGGATGCTGATTGATTGTCGCTTAGACATAGGACTAAAATGTATTTAGTCCTATGTCTAAGCGACAATCAATATATAGCATTTGTAGTTCTAGAAAAAGCGTTTGATAAAGTTAATTGGAATAAAATGATGAAAACTCTAAAAGAAGTAGGAATAGATTACAGAGACAGACGAATAATATATGAAATTTATAACAAACAAGAAACTACTAAATATGGAAAAATAGGTCAAGATATAGTAGCCACTGTTTGTTAACGATTCATTAAGGTTAAGTGACGTCTCTGAGTTGGGGTGTAAGTAATTTTGTAACTATATAAAAGACTGTAGCTATTAATGATTGATTTCAAAAGGCTTTTAATTTTGTCTCATTTACATAGAGGTGATTTAATTAAGTCCAAATAAATGAAACTAATAAAAAAATGAAATATGCTTAGATCTTTAAAACTACGCAACGGATTTTGATGCGGTTTTTTTAATAGATAGAGTGATTCAAGAGGAAGGTTTATATGTATAATACATGACCACGCGGGCGAAGCCGCTGGCGGAAAGCTAGTTTTATATAAAAAATACGGAATATATTTTTGATATACATGACTGATAATATGCCTTGTCCTTTTTCTAAAATTATATATTTCTCTTACATATACAATTTTCATATAATCTTGTTAACGTACACTGACTATGACTGAAAACGGCTAAATAAATAATATTTTATCAATATATTTTTTTTTGTTCCACTGATTTCACTATTTATGATCGCTCTGGCACCAATTATGATTGCTCTGGTCGCAAAAATTTTTGATCTTAAATATTTCCATAACTGTTTGTGTAAATTGAAGGCCAATAGTAAAAATGTACTATTTGAATATCATTCTTTTTACTGGATACATAATTACCATTAAATATCAATATCTGAAAAGCACCAGAGCGATCACACGAATACGCCCGTTTTGGAGATTGACCCGATATCAATTGTTGTATAATAAATACCTATTTTATTGGGAGAAATACTTTGTCATTTTAAAAATATCTTAAAAATCACCCCACACTTTTTTACAATAATTATGTTTGCTTTTTAATTTGGATTTTCTATGTAAGCGCTTTTTTACTATCATTAATTTTTCCTTGATAAGTATGCAAATCACCGACGTAGATCCTATTTTTTTAAATCAATCCGTTGTTTTGAAATGGGTGACAATCACGTTCAAAGATTCTGTTACTTGATACATACCAAGCTAATATAAGCATTATAAAAACATGTTTTATAACTTGCTATGTAACATAGTCTGGACTCACACTTACAAAGCGAAGCATCGTAGATATAAAGCTAGACGTGTACTAACAGTAAAACAGCTTGTCGGCCTGCACCCACGTATTGTATCGTAACAAAGTAACCGCTTGTTGCCGGCATTGTACTACCTTGCCACGTTTGTGGCAAAGCCTGTCGTTTCAATCCACTTTGTTACTTAATCTGGACCTGAACTTGTTGAAGTTACGCCTTAGCAATAACAGGTGATTCTTTTTCATACTTTCTTGTTACTCAACTTAGCTTTTCTGCGAGAGTGAGGAGTGAAAAATCGCGAGTTTTCTGTGATTGTTACTTTACTTATAATAGTTACCGTAAACTCGCCCGACTACATGGAACCTAAACACACCAGCGAACTGTGGGTGTATATTTATTTAGTACATCTCTGCCTATCCCTTCGGGTAATACAAGCGTGATGGTATGCCATGTCATAAAAATTTAGAAAACCCCCGACACGAAATGTAATTTGCCATTTTGTGATGGCGGCCATCTTGGATTTGAAATTTATCAAAGTGTATAGATTCTACTAGGTAAACCCTTTCATTTGATACCCATATTGACGGAGTTGCGAAAAAATATGTAATTCGCTATTTTGTAGCAGCGGCCATCTTGGACCGATTTTCATCAAACATAGCTAAGAACACTCTCGACTAATTCACCTTTCAAATAAAAAAAATCTAAATCAAAATCGGTTCATCCGTTCGGGAGCTACGATGCCACAGACACACACACACACACACACACACACAGCCACGTCAAACTTATAACACCCCGTCGTTTTTGCGTCGGGGGTTAAAAATCAGATGTGTTCACACCGTAGATTTAATCATTGAGTAGGGTGCACAATACTTACATAGGGCCTTGTGGCTAAGTTATAGCAACGCTGATCAACCGATCTGCAAGGTTAAGCTACGCTTTCCGAGGTCAGTTTGTGGATGGGTGACCATTCTTAACACATCGAGACCCTTCCGTGCCTCGGAGAGCACGTAAAGCCATCGGTCCCAGCTTTCATACGAACACCTATGACAATCGTTAGTGGTAGTCAGGAGTCAAAAAGCCTGCAATGACAACCAATCTATCCTTCGAATATCGGTATTGCCCGGAAATTGGGTTGCGGAGGTCTGATGGCAGTCGCTTCGTGTGAAATACTGATATTCAGCCGCATCTGGTTAGACTAGAAGCCGACCCCAACATGGTTGGGAAAAAGGTTAGGAAGATGATGAGTAGGGTGCACAATACCTAAGTGATAATAAATATATTGGGACATTTTTTTACATAGCACCATCTAGTCCCAAACTAAGCAGAGCTTGTACTATGGGTACTAGACAATGGATATAGTGATATTCGTATTACAATCATAACATATTTCTATTCTGTACAAATAATATTCCATCACTTCAATTTTTCTAAATAAGTATACCTATTTAATTTCGAGTGCGATATTTAATCTTGCCCCTAGTCCCATTACTATTAGTTTTTAAGCCTCAAAATTGGAATCGAAATCTATTAGAATTCAATCCCCTTATAATTGGGTTTGCGAAATTGAATACAAACGAATATATTATTTAGGTACACTGTCATTGAAAATTATTGACCTCAGAATATGTCGATGGTCATTTTGACCCTTAAAATTACACATGGTCTACGAAGCGTAATGGTAGAGGGTTAAATAAATCTTAGCATTGAATTAGAATTTAGTCACTGTTGAAATCAGTCCCAACTTTGGTCCTTCGTTTTAGAAAATAAAATTAGGGTTGACCATTTTTCTAAAACTTTTTTGTAAATTATTTGAATAAACAATTTATACAAATGTTTGTTTAGGTGCGTATTTAAAACATAAAGATTTGTTTTTGGAAGACTGAGTGCGCAATACAACATTTTTTTCCGACTTATTGTAGAAAGGGCCTCTTTCACCACC